>OY728125.1:264649450-274649450 GCA_963277665.1 Viscum album | reverse complement strand
TGGGGTACATATGAATTTCTAGGAATCTTTCCTTGGGCTCAGCCTAATTTTCACTTTTAGTCTTTTGACCTGAAGAGCTTCCTCCGGGGATGCGTGGTGTGATCCGAACTCGAAGTCCTCATTCACGTTGGGTTTATAGCCACCACACCACATACTCCCTCCCTGGGATCTCCCCTTTCACTATTATTCCTATCATATGACGTTAAAATTCATGAGTCTATATGTTCTCATCACATGAAACTAATATGTGGTTCTACCCTGAACAAGTTTAGGATACCCTATATTAATGATGAGAATAATCAGTTTCCTATCCAGAGAGGATTCTCCCTACCAGTGTTGGTATCTGACCACACTGTGCCCCAAGAACTACGTTTGGATTGATTCTCATCTTTATGGGATATATAACGATTCCCAGGAATTTCACCTTGGGCTCAACCCCAGGGTCATTAACCCTTTTGGCCCCTCAACCCTGATCATGGACCACTCTCTATGACCTTAAACTAGGGGCCTGCATTCCATGTAACATGAATTTAAACTGTTAACCATGGTCCAAGCAGTATGACCTTTAAAATATGTGCACCTTCTGTATTGTATGATGTAAAACTATAGGTCCTTCGAGGTCCTCACCAGAGAGATCCGGTTCAGAAGTATGTTTGATCCCTGATCAGACTGATGTACCCACCTAATGTGTTTCCACAACGGTGGTGTAATTTCAAGAGTGTTGGACTCCAGTCGAACAACCCATCAATCCACTCTCCATGCTTTATGTGCCCTTTATCCAGACCCTTGTCCTATTTCATGTCTAAAATAACCCCCTATCAATATGGATGCTCGGCCTATGGCTCACCTACTATCCTGGGCCAATGTTCTGGAAGACTAATGGGTAGCATTGTGAGTCTGGCCTTGTGTTTTGAACATGGCCAGCGGTCAACCCTCATCTGTTACCCCCAATTCGGGCTAACACAATAAGTATACTGTGTTTCGAACATGGTCAACAATTATTCTTCATTGTCACCCCACCTCCATAGTGTTACGGATTTTGGGTATCATGATTCACACCTTCCACTCCCCTCTATTTAGATTAATTATAACGCCCCTGACTTTACCCCATTCGTGCACAAGAGCACACTAAGAAAACGTTAATTCGACTATTCTGAGATCTTTGTTCGCCAGTCAGGTCTCCCCCTTCTCTTCCCTAAAACCCGGTTTGGTTGTTCAAACCCCGGATGCCCGAAACTTGGTCAGCACTCTTATGTTCAGATGAAATAACATAGCGATCATCCCTTGATTCTCCCATTGGGCTCAACCCACATGAGCTTAGGGATTGATCACTGGGCATTTCACAAATATAAAATATGAGTGTAAAACCAATGCTAATAACAGGTCTTATACATGCTATGACACCATATAATCAAATAATTAAAGTATTTTAGAGTTTTTGTAATCATTACTGCACCCGAGGGTCTATCCCTCCCATGGATGGGTTAATCCCGTCAAAAGAAAGTTGCAGCTCCTCCACCTTCTGGCTTGTGGCGTCCATGGATTACTGCCTCCTGTTCAGTTCCCGCTCCTCCTCGGTAGAAATGGGGTGCAATTCATCAGCCACAATCTAGGCCCACTCTACGTCGGTCTAGATGACGGTCATCTCCTTGGAGGCTCACTTCATACCCTCTTCGGCCTCTCCTAGCTGGACTTCCAATAAAAATATGAGCTCCGATTGCATGTTAAGGGTGGCTGAATGCTCATCCACCCTAAAAAACACCCACTGAACTTCGTTTTCTGCCTCACAGAGCTTCTTGATGCTCAATAATTTCCTCCGCTACCAGCTTACACCGAGGCCATGGTCATACTCCCAAATCTTCTCCACCATAAGATCTCAGATGAGTATATGAGGACGCTAGGCATCCACTCCCCCATCACATAGTTCACGTAGTCACAAGTGACTTCTGTCATTCTCATCCAGCCACAGTTCTTGGGGGGTTTCATCAATGAAGCGCTTGATCAGATTCCACCATCAACGACAGACTATTTTTCTATCCTCTTCATCAGAGCTCATATCATCCCAGTCAGCGTGGTTGGAAGGCTCATATGTAGGGAACGCCCTAAGGAACTTATCAGCGGGGTCAGTATCTTGTGTTTGATCAGGAAAAATAGGACCTGGGATGTCTGATCGATCCTCATCATCGAATCCCACCTCAATAATCTTGGGTACAACCCCACTGGAGGTCCCACCAGTGATTGGGGGCACTGTATCTTGGTTAGTCTGGATATCCGCCTCTATGATCACCGACCTTCCACTGAGAAAGGCACCATCAAAAGTCCCGACCAACCTCACCGCAATAGCCCATGCCAATTGAAGAACTGTACATGCCAAACAGGAGTGTGAACGTTAGTTGACATGGTTAATTGGTGACATCCATGAATTTGGTAGAAGAAACTTACAGAGATCTAATTCTTGGTCTCGTTCTTGGGTTGATGTCATAGAGACCCCGAGGCGTGGTCCCTCGTATATTATCGGAAGATCTGAAAGCTCTGGAGGGGTCACCTCAGGTTTCCTGGACCCACTAGACATAGCAATTGATGCATCCACAAGTGTGGATCCTGAAGGCCCCACATCTGCATCTACTGAGGGATGAGAACGAGTTCTATGTATGAGGTCCTATTGCATAGTTCAAATGTTAGTAAGGAGTCTATAATGACCTGGAAGCAAACCTTGAGGAAGGGTCTTGTAATTTTACCTCAAGGGCCATTGTGAACTCTTTAAAGCCTGAGGCTTGATCAATGACTTCACCCTCCTCCAACGGAATCCCTCTACTGGGCTCTTCCCCCCAGGAGGACCCGTCTGATTCTTCCGACAGAGTGAAGCACTCTCTCAGTTCAATGACTGAAAATTGCGAAGGTACCATATGATTCAGAAACACCATGACACAGTCTATCATTAGACGCAGGGCACCCTGGGAATTCACATATTCCTCTAGATCTTCCAGGTATTTCTCCACCTCTACTCGGGAAACTACAAAGCCAGACCCGATAAGGATTATCCTCGAAAAATCCATCCTTATACAGTTCAAGTGTTGCCACATATCAAACGGGATGAGGAATTTCTAATTGACTTCCTAGATGTCCTAGGCCTCTGGGAATATATCATTATCCGGCATGTCTATATGGCGTAACCTCTTGCCCAAATCCTGTGTGGATATCCTACGGAATTCTCTCGGTGTCCTCCCCTCTAGATAACCCTGTTCTTCTGGGACCACCGGGTCTGCTACCACTGCTGGATCTCCTGCCACTATCACCCCCTCAATCGGTGCAGGCCCCACTTCCACAACAACCCCGCCACTACGGGATGCCCTTTCCACGTTCCTGCCCCAACCCCAAGGTTGGTAAGGCTCACCACCACCAACCAAAACGGTTGGATGCTTCAACATCTCCCCCAGGTAGGCCACCTCCCAGCTTTTGAAATACTCCTTTACCAACCCGAAGATAGAAATAGGAAAATCCAACTCATTCTGCATCTTCCCACCTTCCTGTGTGAACATGAGGCACATCTGCCTCATCATACATGGGTATTCTTCATGGCACACCCCTTTATAGACCCACGGGGTCTGTCTCTCCATACACCGAAATTTCATGGAAAATTGGTGTAGGGTTTATGGCTCACAGAGAGGCTCACAGCCGACCCTTTCCACCAGCACTCCACCTCGAAAGGCCAGGAGATAGGACTAGTGCTCTTCCATCCCCTGACCGTCGTCGATAAAATCACCCTGTTGGCAACAGAAATGGGTGAAAGTTGAATTCCTCCACCTTCCACACCTGGTTCAGTACCAACAGTGTGGTCATCTTGGAGGGAAAGCTTCCCACGACGTTCAGAATAGAGGGGTAGAAGTTCAACCCCAGAGGCGAGATGGGGTTCAGGTACTCATAAACCCCCCTAACATGTGCCGCTATCCACCCATACAAGAGGTGCAATGGCCCACATATCCTCTTCATCCTATTCCCCTCACTGATGTGCCACAACATCTTGTATTTCTTGGCGAGCATTGGGATCTTGAGGTTGAATCTCCCTAATATCACCTACATGAACGCCATGATGAATGTGGTGGGTCGCACGCCCTTGTTTGTATCCCTCATCGACAGGATCCAACCACAAATGAGAGCCATGATGAATGTCGCCGGCCTGACTATTAGCTGCTGCTCAGTACTAATGCTAAATCCCTAGGTTTTACACTGGTTGTCCTCCAAGAGTCGCCAACACAAGTGCTCCCTGCCTCATTGAACCCCCTTCAGGCAAGTCTAAGGCCTCACCGAAAACTTATAGTCTTCTGGGAAGTTCAAAAACTACTTGAAACACTACCTGAAATGGACATCCCTTACGAATTCCTTTTCCTATCCTGGAACCAGATCCATCAATGCCATCGCCATCCACGGAATTTTCTCTAGATCCTCCCACACACCCATGATGGGGAGGAATTCATCATAAATCACCCCCAATATCGGGACCCCTAAGATTTTGTGCACATCCCACAAGATGATACCAACATCCATGTGGTGTAGGTGGAAGGTATTGGTCCTTGATGACCACTTACTCAGCAATTCCAGCATCAGTTGCTTCGGATGGTAGATGTGAAACTCGGAGGCCTAAGACACCTCATATAGGCCCACTCTCATTAGCTCAGACCCAAACTATTCACATGAGTTACCTACCCAGTAGGCCCAGGCCTAATTATCTATGAAGCTGCCACCCTGGCACAGGTCCCACTCCTCAGACTATTCCTTCCCTGGGTTCCTCAAGGGTGCCTTCAAGATTGTCTAGTACAAAGGGGGGGGGACATATCCGTCTACAATGCCTTCCCATCCATGTTGTTCATGTAGTTATACATGAAGTCAGCATTTACAGGCATGGAGTACCCTCAGGCACGGTTGTTAGCTGCCCTGAACCATTACCGCTGACACGACATACTCTAGAACTAGTAAGCTGGATCATCCCTACTTGCTTCAGGAATGAAGACATCATCCCTCAGCCTGAAGCTGTATAAAGGTAGCCTCTTGCACAATGGATAGTTCCTCTGGCTCTCTGATAGTAGATCCACTAATGAACCATGGTCAAAATGGCTCTATATTAACTCCCCTAAGCCCAATCTGTTCTCCATCTCCTCCCTTCGGGCAATGTCTATGAGGACCCCATGACAGCCTCCTAATGATCCATTCAGTTTTAAGTTTGGGTGTTTCTTGTGTTCGATTCATGAATCCCTTTACGGAGCAATGCCACAGAGCTCGTTTTCAATGAATGTTCGTAGAGCCCAACCACTACCTTTAAAAGAAACTCACTAAGCACTATCGCGAAGTTGAAGACTCACTGTGCGCCGTGAAGCAGAAGGCCCGATTCGTGGAGAGAAAGCAAGGAGTACGAGGAACTTCAAATATCGAGGGTGCTATAAGCCAAAGTCACGGAGGAAATAAAGGACTAAAGAGAGGTCAAATCCCCTATTTATAGGAGATGAAATTCATATATTTGTGGCACATCCATACTCTGCTGAGCTTCATGGCGCGCTCAGCCTGCACACCGTCTACCACCTCCCGAGCCCCCTTCATGAAGCAGTTTCACGGACAGTTGAGGGATTTTGGTGATTGACCCTTAGACATTGACCCTTGATTTCTCCTCGACTCCAAGTCTGAGGGATGGGGGGGGGGGGTATTTTTGGTTCCAAAAGCTGGGAAGAAGAAGAACAAGAGGGAAGTCTCCAATGATGCCTCGTGAAGACCTTTCAAGGAGCCCCATATCTTTGCACCTACCACAGAGCAAGGAGGAAGGAGGCTCTATGAAACCCCCTTTGGAATTTTCAACCCTGACTTAGAGCAAGGAGGTGGAAGGATCCGCGAACCCCTTTGACATTAGCGACCCCGCCGCAGAGCAAAAAGGCAAGAGGCTCCGCGAACCCCTTTGATGTTCGTGACCCACTGTGGAGAAAACTCTGTCTTCATGCCGAGAGATCTCTACTTCACGGTGCCTCTTGCCTATAAATACATGGCTCCCCTCAAGCCCAGAGGATGGATCATCCGACCTTTTAACTTCCAATCTCCTGAATCACTAAACACTCTCTGCTCTGCGAACCATGAGCCAATCAAGGTACTTTTGCATTGCAAAGTGCCTCCCCCTTTATATAGTTGAACCCCTCTTCCGAGAGGGATGCCTTTCCCAAAGACCATGGGCTTTATAAAAGGAAGGAGACCCCCACATAGACTTGGGTTGTCTCTAAGAATTTATGCTTCGTGAAAAACCATCCATACACACGTGACCCACATGCTAAGGAAGGGTCACTATGCTTCATGAAGCACATTGCTTCACAACACCTTTCTTCGCGAGGCACCTTTGCTTCGCGAGGCATTTATTCCCAATGCATTGCTTTGCTAATGCCTTTCCACTTCGTGAAGCTCCTCCCATATTCACCTATGCCCCATTTTTATCCTAGGAAACCTCACTTCGCGAAGCACATCCCTTCACGAATCCCCTCCACTATGTTGAGTACCAGAGCTTCACAAGGTTTCTACCTATGAACTCATTTTCTCTACAACTCATTTTCCTGTGCGACCCTCTAGGTTTGCACGAAGTGATTTCAAAGTCCTTTGGACATTACTTCCCATTGCATTGCTTTGACTCATGCTTCTTCCCATAGGCATGCTAATAGCTATTGATTTTTTTCATAGCCACACTAACGTGGACCCCCAATGGGATCACCTCTGAACACCCCCCAACCAAGGCATTGCCGATGCCTTACTTCCCCCATGGGTGGACAGGTATTGGTTATGTAAGTCCTAGGGGTACGGAGCACACCCACCTCGTCTGAGCTACATGACCTTAAACTGCCAAGCACCATCGTCCTCAGCACATGACGTTAAACTATAGCCTCGCCTCGTGCATCAGACGCATGGCACTACACCTTGGACATTTAGCATGCCTTATAGTCTCTATGGGAGTGAAATCTTCCTTACATGTAATGAGATCCTCTTTACTAGAGTGGCGCCTGTATGTGGGGATAGGGAAACCACCTTGGTAAAATCCCCTAGCCTTTCTTGAGAGAAGGTAGTATCTATGATCCTTCTATCTTCTTCAGTGCCAAAGACTAAGAGGAGAGATGTGGACATGGATTCTATAATCCCGTCTCTCTCTATATGGGATTTTTCACCTCCTGGCCTCCACCCTAGAGTAAGTCCCAGTCTTTATCTCCCCGGGGCCGCTCCACATGTATGCCCCTATTTCCTCTTTGGTCCTCTCCATGCATAAGCCCCTATTTCCATTTTGGGCCACTCCATGTGTGATCCCCAATCCACTTTCTAGGGATTAACCTTTCACGATGTGATCGTCAGGTCTTTGTTGCCTCTTTTTTCTCACACTGAGCATGAATCACATGGTCTTAGAGTAAGCAATGACCATGACATCATTTTTGGGCAGCCCAGAGTGTAACCCCTATAAAATCACCATCATGAACTATGTGGAATTTGAATCTTTCCAAGGAACGATACGTAGGAATCCTCCCTGAGGTTCAAACCCAACACCCTATCGGTTCCGACCCCCTTCACGTCAGACCACCTTTATTCCGCCTGACATTAAAATGCATGTCCCCTTTTCGTCCAGCATGAAATTAAACTGCATCCACCATCTTGAACTACAAGGTATTTGATCCTTGCCAAGGTAGGGTACGTAGGAAGCCTCCCTGAGGTTCAATCCCACCATCCCGGTGGCTCTGACCTCTTTCACATCGGTTCACCCACTCCACCTGAACTACATGAACTTTGATACCTACCAAGGTAGGGTACATAGGAAGCCTCCATGAGGTTAAAACTCACCAACTATCTGGGCCACAGGTCCTCCTTCACGTTGGTTCATGCCTGTCCTGCATGACGTTAAAATTTGGACCTCAATCAGTAGTAAGCCATTGTTCCCCTAGTCAAAGGTAAGCCGTTGCACCCTCCTGAACTATGTGGACTTTGATCGTTTCTAAGTCAAGGTATGTAGGACACCTCCCTAAGGTTCAATCCCAACAACCATTAGACCCTAGGTCCTCCTCCACGTCGGTCCACCGACCGCCATCCCACAGGAACTACATGGGGTTGATCCTTGTCTCCTAGATAAGATGCGTAGGGGGCCTCCCTGAGGTTCGACCCTATCTAGTGGTAAGCCGTTGCGACCCAATCCAACGGTAAGCTGTTGTGATCCCATCCAACAGTAATCCATTGAAGTCCCCAATCGATGGTAAGTTGTCTTTATATAAACTACATAGACTTTGATTCCATGCCAAGGGGATACGTAGGAAGCCTCTCTGAGGTTCAATCCAATCACTCATGTCTCCTCCTGATCTCTCCCCCAATCCTATGTGTTTTGGGAAGGTCATGACCCAAGCTGGAGGTTCTATTTCCTCTAGATCCTATCGTTGTATCTATTCTCATGGGCCACCCCCTTAGGTGTCCCAACTGCACTACCAAACTACGCAGACTTTGATTCCCTACCCCAGGGATACGTAGGAAGTCTCCTTGAGACTCATGCCCAAAATCATCATCATCCTCATGGTGATTCCATCCCATTCACCATCCACTTCATTCAACACTACATCACCCATCTTAATTATTACCTAGGCCACCACATCCCGATGAGTTCATAACAGATCGCCCCCTATATCAGTGTACCCTCCTGGGTTACACTCACCTGATCCACTCTAATTAGTGTTCTGATCAGTCTGATTCATCTCCACTAGACGTTAAACTCATGACATACCCTATGTTAAACATTGGAAGATGAGGAAAAACTGAAATACATGTCTATGATATATGATTCCCCGCATCTGACGTGGGATGCCTCAGGCTTCTACACCCTCAATAAGCCCTATAATAAGAGAAAGAAACCCAGACACGCCAGTGTTTTACCGTCTAGACATTCCTGTGATGTCCAACATGACTACTCCCCTGACCAAAGGTTGTTTCCCTGACCGAACCCTTTGGAATGTCCCGACAGAAGCAGTGTAATTAACTGGTTTCCATGAAGATATGACACTAAGAAGAGTTTCATGAACAACATGTTAAATCTATAAGGGAGACCCATACTAGGTAAATATTTCTGAGGAGGAATACATAGAAGGAAGAACCAACATCCCATCATCCCATTTCAATGAAGGAGAAAACGTCCCTAAACAAGTAATGGATGCCGCGCACCTTTGGAAAGCGGGAATGCGGGGCAACAAACCACACCGCCATCCTCCAACAAGATGGACGTGCACGCCTTGGTGAAAGCATCAGAAACATACTCCCTAGTATTATGGATAAAAAACTACCATTAATAAGCATCAAACTTGATATGATATAATTCATGTATAATAATTTCCTCTTAATTTGATCCAAAGGAAATAAATATCTTTTCAAGGGACTTAATCCATTTCTAAACTACCACACGATTAGTAGTCCCAGTAAATGATAGGGGCTTATATTGTATAAATAGATCCAACATATAATAATCACATTGTGTAATAATAGGTTACTCTATTTGGGGAAGTTTAGTTTTCATAACCCGATTAATATTACCTAATATTTCCATTATATTCCCAATCCCAACACCAACTGTATTGGATTTCTCAGTAGGTAAGTCTCTATATTGGTGATGAGTATTGATACCCTTCTTTCTACTAATCTACATTTATAAAAATTAAATATATCTAGTTGGATTATAATATTATAAATTTTAAATCATAATGTATAATTATTAATCGGGTGTGACGCTTAATATAAATTAAAATTTATTAATTATCAATCTTGGAATCTTAAACTTAGTTTCTTTTGGGATATAATTATTTTTTAATCCTTTATAATGGTTTCCCATGAAACTTTTGTTAATACTAAGTGTGTCCCAAGAGAGTGTCAAACTATGTGTGCATTAATGCCCTTTTTCGTGCACTAGTTGATGATCAATTCAAATCATAGTGCGCCCTTTCAGAGCTATTACCCCTATTTATAGCTATTCTGGAACCATGTTCACTTATAATATCTTGATATGGATGTAATGCTTGGAAAACCCAAATAATATTTTCCTTAAAAAAAATTATGATTTTCTTATATACTTATCCTAGAATTCAATAATGGGTTCTTGTTACCTAATCTATGTTTCATTAATCTAGTTCTCAGGGTATCTACTAAACCTTTCTCGATACCAACAATAACAACCTCGAACCTTGAACCCTAGAGATGGTGGCCATTTTATTTTAATGGAATTGATTTAGGGGGAAATATCAAGGGAATAATCAGTTTAGTATTATTGGGGATTCAAATACATGTATGATACCCATTTTACATTGTGGATAAAACATAGAACATATTAATAAAAAAATCATCATCCTTGAACACATTTAAATAATTATTCATTATGTCATAGGGAAAGGATACAAAATAAGGCTGAGATAAAATGCTTAGTAAAAGTAATATTATCATGAATCAATAAGTCATAATCAATTTGGAAAGGTTAATGAATTGACACACATTCCTTTTAATGAGTAATTCAACTATCATGATTAGATATGGAATAATAAATATGGCCCAAAAAATTACTAAAAACACATTCCATTTAATCAATAACTTGATCAAAAAATGAATCCATTAATAATATAAATGTAAATAATCACATGAATAATAATAAATGAATTTTATATGAAATAAATTATTAATATTGGATTTCATGTTCTCGTACATCATGATATCTATACCATCAATACCTTTCACAAGATAATTTAAATCTATGGGTAAAAATACATTTAATTTGTCCAACTGATTTATCTCATGAGACCCATCGATGCATCAAGGGTCTATATAATTCTAGGGCCCACCCATAACTATATTTATAGATCATTACTCATATATAAAAATATTTACTTAACTCATGAATCAATATTGCTTATAAAAAAATATCTTTATTGTGTATAGGAAACAGATTTATCAATATTTCCCCAATTAATCAAATAAATTTCAAAGTAAACATTGTATGTAAACTTAGTTTATGTCTTAGGAAATTATCATATCCATGATACAAATAATTTGGATATATATGATAAAATTAATGTTCAATGAGAAATGATCAAAAGAAAGTGATGGTCTCAAGAGAATGTTAATAATCACAAAATTAATCAAGAGAGGAGAGGTGACCTTTGATTCATCAGTAATATATGTTTTTGCGATAAAATAATTTCCTCTGAAATAATAAAAATAATAAAAGTGAAATATTAAAATAATCATTTTTAAAATATATTTATTTGTAAAAAAATTAGAAACATATAGAATAATCTATATTTTATAAAATGGTTATAGTGGAAGGGAAGTCTCTTATCATAGTATACATTAAAAAAAGAAATTCCACTTATTTTTTTTGTTAAAACAACCCTTTAAGAAAATAGTATAAAGATTCATTTATTTTTTTTTAAATTCAAGGATACCTTATAATTTACTTAAAAAAATTTGAGTAAATAAAATATTTTTTGTTAAAAAATTTGAAAAAATGGACATGAGAGAAAATATATTTTCTTTAATGTGAAATAAAATTGTTTTTTCTTTTAAAAAATTATTTTCATGATTCAAATACAAAATATAGGTAAAGTTGTAAGAAAATATAAAAAATCCTTAAATATATAGTTCATAATAAAATTATTAGTTAATATGAAGGATAAATTATATGATTCCCTTATAGAGGGTAAAAGAAATTCCAAAAGAAAGTGAGATTGCAAAGTTGATTATTACCTCTTTAGTAACATTAAAATTATAACCACTTGAAATAATTTACAAAACTTTTATCATTAAAAATAATTAATAAATAGGTATTTAGGTTAAATACCTCAAAGGGCCATTCTATGAACCACATAAAAGAAAATAGATACATATTAACAAATGTGTATCAATGAATTGGAAATTGAGAGTAAATACCTTACCTCATGGTTCCCTTTAGTTTAATATTACTCTGGTATAATGGTTTTAAGCCTATTATAAATTTATACCAGAACCATATTCATTTTTATAATATCATATATGGTCCTCCAATAACATCATA
Source organism: Viscum album (assembly GCA_963277665.1). Classification (NCBI taxonomy): domain Eukaryota; kingdom Viridiplantae; phylum Streptophyta; class Magnoliopsida; order Santalales; family Viscaceae; genus Viscum; species Viscum album. The sequence continues at coordinate 274,637,377 of OY728125.1, read as the reverse complement.
CCAATATTTCATTATCAATATTTTATTATTATTACCGTTTTGGGTGTTAATTGCCCTGTTTTCTCATGCGTGTTTTGTCAAGAAATATGTTTATCTCAAAACATCACACCACTAGTTCATTATTAATATTTTTTTACTATTAATGTTTTGGGTGTTAATTACCTTGTTTTATAATGCATAATTTTTGAAGAAATTTATTCTAATTTTATACAAGATTTAGTTTCAAAATCTTATGAATTATATTATTATCATAAATATAATATTTACTCCTTAGATAATTTTTTAGAACCATTATTGAGATACTTTAATGGGTTGGTGAGGTGGCATGTCATTTTGATTTACCAAAAAAGTTTACGTTAGTGCATAATGTGTTTCATGTATCTCATTTGAAGAAGTATCAGCTTGATCCCAACCAAGTGATTCGATGGGATCATATTGACCTTGAGCTAGATAATTCATTCGTTCGTGTTGTAGTGAAAATTATGGGTGGGAAATAGAAATTATCGTGTGGGAAAAGCATTGGTTTAGTGTGGGTTCTATGAAAACATTGTCAAATTTTGGAAGAAACATGGGAGTGTGAGAAGGAAATGACCAAGAAATGGCTTGTAATCTTCAAGTACAATGGTGTTTTTCTACTTTCCTAGGATGGGAGGTCCTATGGTGGGAATAATTTAGCACCCTCAGTTTTAGTTAATCAATATTTTATTTATGTATTTTAAGTATATATAGTAATTGTCTTAAATTTGTGAAGGTTTAGAAGAGTTTTGACATATTTTTTTGGCATTTATTATGTTTTACAATTTGATAATGGTTAGTAGAAACTGTGAAACACCTCTCGAAAAACTTTAAATGTAAAATAAGGCTCACTAGGCAGGTGCACTGTTGGCACACAGTTTGTCAAATCTGTGAGGATTCCCAAGAGAAACTGTACAATATTGTGAAGTGGGGTATCGAACTTTGGGTGCATGTTTGTTCTAACTATGTGAGCCTTCCATGGGAGGTGCTCCTTGGGATAATATATCGTGCATAGTTTGCGCAAAATTTTCCTAACTGTTCACCCTAACTATGCATCGTGAAAATTGTATCTCGCAATTTTGTATTGAAATCAGTTGAGACCCTTAATGAATTGTATTCCCACTATTTTGACTCTAACATGACTTAAACTTCCTCTCATAGGCTTACAATCCTTTCTGCTTGATTTGAGAGACATCCATTGAAATTTTTAAGTGCATTGAAGGCCCATATTCCTTTTTAAGTGATAGTTCTTGGTGGTTTCCCTTTGTTTTCTTCTTTTTAACTCTATTAGATTCATAGATCTATCCCATTGGGCACAAATCTAGGATTTTTAATTCAAAAATTTATTATATATGATTTTTTCTGATGGTTAGGAACACGATATAATGTGGTTTTTGGAAAATCTATATTGAGTTTTTTTGAAGAATTTGTATCGTTCTTCGTTTTCACCTACATTTCTGATGTAGGTGGATTCACTATCCACTCCTACTGATTAGAACTTAAATAGTTGATTTAAAATATATTGATTTTCTTATTTTGAATTTTTAAACTGATGTGAAATGTTTTTTAGAAACACTATTTAGTGATCATTTGTGAAATTGTGGAAATTGGATATTTTGTGGAAAGTGCAATATGTTTAAAAATTTTAAAATGATGATTTTAAAATTATGGTAGGTTTTGATGAATGGGAATTTATTTTCAACATGTTTAAAAAAAATATGGTTTTATTAAAATTATTTGTCTCAATGGGTTTGGCATGGTATTTGGAAAAAATAATTGTGTGTGTTTATTTCCATTGATGTGACCCTATAGAAGGGGTGTGTGCCATTAGGGAACATTATATATAGTTACCTTGGGATGAATTGATTGACCGAATAGATACCTATCAAGAGTATGTAAGTGTCACTTAGGATGAAATGTGTGTATATATAGAATGGAATGGATTATGCCAAATGGATTGGGAGATGGTTTAAAATACATCCTTGGTTTCCTTCCATGGAAAACTGTCTTTCATTGAAATTTGATTTGGTTTTGATATAAAATATTTTGAATTGTTTTATATATATTGATTTATTTATATCTGATAACATATTCTAACCTCTTGGAATGATTAGGGAAGTCATTGGGGTGGGGGGGGGGTGGGGGAACCTACTGAGTTATATACTCACCCCCTTCTTAGGAAATTTTCTGCATTTGAAGATGTTGTATGTTGAGACACAAGTAAAACAAAGGTATATATGCTCTTTAGTTATGGATCATGATACCTTGACAATGGATTTCTAATATGGATAATGTATTTTTTTGGAGTTTCTTTTAGAGGTCTTGGTTGTCTTTGTTTTTTTTGTTTTGGTTTTCAGTTTGTACTCTGATATGGGTCTTGGTTGTAATTTTGTATTTCTGTCAATTGGTAATATTTTGAGTTTTATTACATTGTACTCACACATCATGAAGTGTTTTTTTGTTATGGTTATATTGGTTTGGTGGTTTTATTTTTCATGAAAAAACCATACCCCGAAATTTTATAAATCTCTTGGAATTTATTTCTAGACTTTGGTATCATGGGGATGTTACCTACGACCGAGTAACACCCATAGCCTCTTCCCAATCCAATAGGTGAGGGGTGGGATATTACATATATGACTAGTAATAATTATCATATGGATTTAAATTTATATAGTTATATATTTAATCTATAAATTTCATTTATATCAATCATAATTAAAGATATTTTTAATTAATGAAAATAGAAAAAAATTATGCCTTTTTAAAAAAAAATAATTTCCTGTAAAACAAAAAATTTTCGGAAAAATATTTCTTTCATACCTCCATATCATTCTATATGTTTTTCAATAAATTTTTTTGTTAATAAATTATTAATTTTACATATTATTACAAATTAATATATATAAAATAGGGAAATGATAAATTATATGTTTCTGATTATTCCTTAAATATTAATTCTATGGGAAAATTTCAAAAATTCTATCTAGACATATTTTGACAAAGTAAGTTTAAAATTGATATTGATTATATCTAATTATAATTTTTGTGATATAAATATTATAATTTTCATTATTTTATATTTTTATTAAAATATATGTTTTACCTTCTATAATTGAGGCTCGGGTGTTACAATCGTGTTCCCTAATCACTTAAAAAAAGGCCAGTAATCTGTGTTCTCACCCATCCCAGCCCATGATGCTCAGGTTCATCTTGAAATTTATAGAAATAAAAACCACCTCTGTACACATAGTTACCACCCTTTTTTAATGATAAGGACACCCTAAAAAAATAGTCAATATGGTCTCAATAGACAGCCAAAAAGTCCATTCCAAGAATGACATCAAATCCATTCACCTCATGGTTGAAGTTGTTCCAAAAGAGATGATAGTTACCAATCTCAAGGGGGGGACTCCATACATTGTCATACACTTTAAGATCATACATCTAGTGGAGTATCAACAGTCATTACTCCACAATTGTATTTGATCTCAAGGCCAATGATTTCTATGATAGCCACACACATAAAGGAGTGGGAATGTCCAATGTCAAATAAAAAAAATGCAAAATTCAAAGCTACTAAAATTGTATTTCAAACTATAGATAGTAAAGCACCCAGATCCTCATGTATCAGTTTAAATACATATATCTTTCCTAGCCTGTATCCCTAAACAATAGCCTGACTACCATAAGTAGGTCCACTTTTCTAGCACTACACATCATAAGCCTAACTACATCAGCCTTTTCCACCTCCTGAGCCCGATTGAGCGATAATACTCTAGATCCCTACCTAATATGGAGTTACTAATCCTAATCCAATACTTGGAGTCATTGAAAATTCTATCTCACAAGCCACTGGAGGGATGGTTCTACAAAACCACTAAATAAGTTACATATTGATGCAATTCCAACACTCTAGTGGGTCTTTACTAAATTGGGGATTTAGGTTTCAGGGCCTACCACATAGGTAACATTTCACATGGATACCTAGGTGCACACTTTGAATATTTTTACCTCGATGAGAAGTTTCAATATTACTTTTTCTGCTACTCGATGAACTATTTCACTGCTAATGTATTGATCCACTATATTCCACACCTTCACCTTCCCTTAGGTTAAACTCTAAGATGAGATTCTGGTTCACTATGTCATTGATGATAGTCAATCAAAATATGTTCACCTATGATAATATTGAATACACAATCCCATCTACAAATCACCATGCCCTAGACAATTTATCAACAAGGGGAGAAGGAATGAAATGATGAAGCTCCCTGGAATGAGAAGATTAGTATACAACAAATATAGTTCCTTACTTGAGTATCACAAACTCTTTAAATCAGTTATAAATCAATATATCAAGGAATAAGTAATCATAGAATCTAGTATGGAAATCCCTCCATCCCATCATCTGATACTGAGCATCTTAGGTCGAAACAACCCCTATCATGGATTACCCTCTAAGAATTTAATATGTAGGCTTCACCCTCCTTTCAATAGGTGCCTCCAAATTCTTATAGATAGATAGCATGGACTCTATCCATGTCTTAATATCCTAGGGACCACCTTCCCCTAAAGAGGTAAGAGTGTGTTCCTCCTAGAACTCCCTAGTCAAATATTCTATATAATGTGAATTTTAGGGATCTACCTATATAGACTATCCTAGATGTAATAATAACTCTAAAAATTGAGAATCAGTGCCCGAATCAAGAATAGTAGGAGGTTTCTCTGGTGGAACTTCAAGAGGTAATAGTGGTGGTGCAAGTTACACCACCTTTGGAGAAATATCGTCACCACAATCCTTGCACATAACTCAAGGAAATTATGGTGGAATATTTCTACAATTACAAGTGCACATATTAGGATAAAATTTGATAACAGAAAAAATCATGGATAAAATAATAGGAATGATATAAATAATTCCTATATAAGTGTAAATACCCATAATTTGAGGCTGTTAAGTCTAGGTATAGGTGACACCGAAGATCATAAAAGGTCACAAAAGAAACTCCCACCACCCATAACTAAGGTTGGGTCTGGGCTAAGGTCTTGTATCTTCTAACAAGTGTACCTATATATGTAGTGTCAATTTTATGCTATGGAGGAAAAAATATTTTATTTTCAATTAGAATCCCAATTTTGGGGTAACCATTTCACTCAACAATTTTATTTCATCTGTTTATATATGTATATTCTGGTTAAGTTAGATACATCGGTCATTCCCATGTTATAGTTCTCTATGCTTTATAAATTTCAATTTGTGTTACATGGAACTATGAATAGACTTTAATAGTGTTTTAATTATATAGATCACCATTCCCAATTTATATAGTTTCACAAAAATTTTATAAATGGCAATTGGAATCCATTTAATTTTAACCACTAATGTTTTAACCCATGTGACCAATGGTCCATGGCTAAAAATTCTAAAACTGGTTAATCGCGGTGCCACTATCAAGCTATGAAAGAAAAAAAACATTTAGGTTTATGAAGGAACTTTAATTAATCTAATTATTTTTCCCCAATAAGAAACATTAACACATTTTCAAATATAATAATCAAGGCACCAAAATATGCACCAAGTAATGCAAAGAGTAATATAAATGTGGCATGTAATACACATGGAATTTAAATACTCATGTTTCTATAGTGATGAATGAGATAATAATTTCTTTCCATGAAATACCAAGGGAAAAAATAAACCACAACTCTAACAAATGATACAAGTCGTGCGTATCACCCAATGGTTAAATCAATAATACTATTGTAGGGAAAAACTAAAACAGTAAGTCCCATCCTGAGTAAGTTGGATTTTTACCTATACATGGGTTAAATACTCCTAAGAATAGGATCATTAACAAATTCCAACACAGTATCATCTCCCTTATACCATCCCAAAATTTTAAGGAAGAAAATAAACATTTGATATCACTTGTAACATCCCAGACGCGATTCACTCAAAAATAACCAACCCCTGTTGGCCATATAGCCTCAAGCACACCTCCCCATATACTAGAGGCTGCCGAATAGCAGTGAAGTTTTGTTATGGTATGGTATGGATACTATAATCTCATAATTAGATTAGTTTATAGAAGTGAAACATATACCTAAACAAGTGGAAGAAGTAATAACAGAAACAATGATGGTAAAAAACCACATAAAAGTAAACTGATATAAATAATTCAAAGTGTTATAAAAAATGATGATGTCATTATACTATAAGAAAAGTGGGGAATAAAAGGGGAACAAGGTATTAGGAATACATAATACATTCTATAATAAATAAAAAACCCAAAAATATATATCTAATAGCATCATGAGTACAAGACTGGTCCTCTTCCCCCATACACTATCCTAATACAGAAAATCAAGCATCCATATCTGGGAGTTTTCCTTTATCCCTATATATATCCTTGCATTCTCTTAGGGTACCAATAAAAGGCCCACATAATGTGTGAGTAAAACTAAATTAGTCCCCAACAATAGTGTTGAGCACTATCAGACATATTAATTTAAAATGAGAAATTTGAAACTATAATAAATAAGAACAGTGAATAAATAAACCATGTCGATATGGGTTCCTCTTGGAAAAAAATGTCTGATACTACCTAATATGGCCTTATATAAAAATGAATCTGATAATTTTACATTTTAAATTTTATTTATAGAATTTATGGACCAAATTTGTATACCTAATAATCCTATTTATAATGATAAACATGTGAAGTTCTACAATTTCTATTGAATTTAACTTTTATAAATTGGGTGAAGTCCACAAGGGTGCACCCTTAGAAATTCACCCTAAGGGAAAAGTATTACCCCATCTCTAGGATAATGTCCTAGGTATCCTCAATATGAGACACTATAATTTTATAAGGAATAATCCAAGGTGGTATATAATATCAAGTCTAATCAAAGTATAATCATAAAATCCATTCATTTAAAATTTATGGAAATTTAGATGAACCCTCGGTGCCAAGATAGGGAATTAAAGATCATAATAAAAATACCAAATCCAAGTGAGGTCTTTCATAAAACATATATATCACTGAATTGGTTGGTGTCTTAGGATCCCATGTATGGATAACCACAAGGGGAGTCTAATTATTTCTCAGGGTACACCATGCTTTTATGTAATTCAAAATCTGTGACCATATTCAAGTGTGATATAATAATTACCCAAGTGTCCACAATTATAATGATATCCATGATCAAATTTCATAATTTATCAATGGATTGTTTACACTGTTTTACCATCCATCTTTCATTGAAATCATTTGACCATTTCATTTATAATTGAAATTCAACACACCTCACAAGGTGGTTTAGTTTCACATCCTAGGATTGGGGGCCTCAAAAGGTGTCACACCATCCCCATTTAAATAAATTTATACATTTCATTGATAAATACAATTCAACTTATCTCAAGGGAGATTAATTTAATAATAAGGCATAACATTCATGGGAATTTTAAGTGACACTCCCTAAGTGGTGGATAACGTTGAGGTAGACAACCTCCAACGATAAAAATATGGTTTCAAGGGCCAACATAAACAAGTTAGTAACAAATTAATAATTTAATTTGAAATTTAAAGAGTTCTGTAAGAAATATTCAGTTCACAACATGAAGAATCATCGATATAGACATCAAAAAATTTATAGAAAAGGGACAGACCACCTACCATATACTAACAGTCGAATCCTCATCGAGTACCAGCCTCTAATCCATGCTATAAAGAAAGAATTCAAAGGAATAACAACACTAAATGAGAATAAGTAGATTTATTTCTCCGAGATATAAAATCCAAGATAGCAAGAAAAACTAAAAAAGGAAGTAATATGAATGATATAATTTTGGAGAGGCATCCAATGTGATGAACAACACTCGGATAAGGTGTTGTAAAAAGATTCTAGATCAACACCTACCTTGAAAGAGGAAGAGATCTCTCAATAATAGGTGAAAGATGTTTTTATTGAATGATATATTAAAAAGGAGTATTTATGGTTAAATAAAAAAGGTGTAAAAAGATAATTTCACCCACTTTTAAAGGGAACATGGTATCACTGCATGGTTTTCCAAACCATGCGCCAATCGTGATCCACCACTGTCCATATGAAAACCCCCATTGAACATCTTAACAAACTACATCCAAAACATGCGGATAAACTCTAAAATATTTTTGAAAATTTTCATATGGGCATGTGGCCTCCCTCACATAGTTTTTCAAACTGTGATTCTACTCTTTTGGACTGCATAGTTGAGCCGCACGGTTGGAACTAACTATGTTCCAACCATGAGCCTCATCCTATTTCTATAAAATATGGATATCCAGGCTCTGAATAAGCCTTGAGAACTCCTAAAGCCATCCTTAAATTGTTAATAACTATTATTATATTAAAATAATAGGTCTAAACAATAATTTAAAGGATATGTACCTCTTTAAAAATTCAAGAAGTTACATGCAATTTCATTTAGAATTCTTCATATTGGATTGTGTTTTTATATATATAACTCTTACTATACTTATTATGTAAATTTAATAAGAGACCATCGCTCACTCTCACTAAAACCTTACATGAATATTTATCTACACCATAATGAGGATGAAATTATCATGTGATGTTCCATTCTAAACATTTACACAATCCAGTTTCTACTAAAGGGTATTCACCTAGATGTCTTCATCCTTCATTGGTTTGGGACTTCCATTTATGTAATCCACACTCCTAAATATTTCAATTAAAATTGATGAAATGGGTTTTTATGTTGTATAATCTATGTGTAACAAAAATTTATGTACATGATTTGAATGTGATGGGTAGACCTGGGATTATATATCCCTCCAATGTATTGGTAAATGATATTATCTCATGATATATAATGTATGGTTCATGGGAGGTTATCCTAAGTGAAATATATTATGATGTCTTAGTGGTTAACCTTGACTTCATCTTATGATTTCATGTATTATGTTATTTCCAAATTACTATGTTGATTTTTTGTTATCATATTATATCATGATCCAATATTCATTTTTATGATTCTAACCCTTTTTATGTCACCTTGACATTCCTATTTACTCACATGCATTTCTTTCATCATGTTATGCTTTGATTATTCCCTTAGTTTTGTTTATATCTCACCATTTTCTTATGTACATACCCAAGTTGTTTTGTGCAGTATTAGAAGATCAATGGAAAATAAGGGAATGGTTTTATAGTTTTTAAATAATTTTGTTGTACCCATGTTTCATATTATTCTGTTATGAATCTTATTTTCTAAAGAGACTAAGTCTCATGATCTTTTAGGATAGAATTAAGTGTATATTTATGTAATAAATCATGATTTGAGGTTTATAAAAGATATTGATTGTCATATCTACTCATGCATAATTGATACATAAATCATTTTTAGGTTATTTTATCCTAGTAGTCAACTTTTCATGACTTTAAAATGGTTCATATAGGCCCTCTTAATATGATCATAAACTATAATACACCATGTTCCTAAATTCGCAAACATAAAAGAAAAAATGTTTGTCCTAGATGCATGAACTTAAATGGAAACTCTATGTTCATAGTTTCATGACCCTAAAAGGAACCACAATGGTCCTCATCACACTACATTAGAAGGTATGAATGGTCCCATTAAGTGGAACTGAATTAAAAGGGTCATAATTCCATTCCCAGATATGTGTAGAAACCTAATCTCCTGATCCTGATTTAGAATCCACAAAGCATACCACATATCTAGATAGATATTATTACAACTAATATTACCAATGAATATTTTTATGAATTCTAATTTCTAAATTGAATATGTGAATTCTAAATTAATTTCTCTTTTTTTTTCTAGTAATATTAACTATGTTTTTATTAACTTAGTTATCCCCTAAATTACTTATATATTTTTAATGTTTAATAGAAACTTGTTTCTTAAAATGGTTTTATAAAAAGTGCATCTCATAGGCTAGGTGAAGACCCATCACATTTAATGAGGCCTCCATTATCAAACCTATGGTTGAAGGGTAGAAAGGCAGAAAAGCCTACCACTACCTTATATACTATATAGTTTCCACCTTCCATAATTTTTATATAAATTCTTATATCTTTTTTATTATGTTCACATTTTTTAAATATATAATATTACTTGATAACTACATCCCTTTTATTAATATTTTTATTTTCACAAACAATTGGTAATTAATTCATTATAATTTAATGGTTAACAGGGTATTATGAATGTTTTATAGTCTCAATGTTATTAAATATAACCATTGTATATATTTTCATAAGACACTTTATGTGAAAAATAATAGTAATGTGGAAGAATAAAGGTTATTAATACACTAATATGATACTTTAACAGGAATTTAAATTTTATAATTATATTCATTTAATTTCTAAATGGTTATTATCATATTATGTGTACATGTTTTATTACTATAAAATTCTCATTTTAAAATGTTAAGTAAAATGTTTTATAAAAAAAATAAAATATTGTAATATTTTCTATATTAACTTGAAAATTTAATTACTCTTGTATTATTATAAAAAATTTTATTATGTTTCAATAATATAGTTTTTAGAAAAGTTAAATGAGCTTTGACATGGAATTATAGTCAAAGTGTATAAAGTTTTTTTAGTAAAACCATTTTCTAAATTATATATATTTAAATGTTAAATTCTACTTAATTAAAATAAAAATAAAATAAATTGTTAATTATATGAATAAAAAATTTAATAAACACCAATCATACAATAATTAAGCAAAAAAAAATGTCAATGTAATCACTCACAATATAATAAATGGTTTTGTTCTTAATATATAATTTTAATTAAACAAAAAAAATAATATTTAGAGTTTTAATATGTTAAAATGTAAATAATTTATGAATTCAATGCAAAAAATTATATTAGGGTGAATTTTTCATATTTTTATAAAGAAATAGATTTTTTGGTGAATAGTAAAAGATGCCATTTTCAAAAAATACCACAAAATTTATACCAAAATCATTTTCAGATCACAAATTAAAAATTTAGGACGTATTTTTATTTATAAATATGTTTTTATGCATTAAAATAATTTATTTAAAATATTAATTTGTATCGATAAACCTGTATTTTACATTTTGAAACATATGTTTTTTTTTCTTAAAAAATTGTTTTCAAGAATTATACATTTATTATTTTAGAATTTTTTATCACATATTGAAATCGAATAATGTAAAACCGTTTTCATATTTGGAATAAAATTCTTTAAATTAGGAAATAAGGGAAATTTCAAATTTGGGAAAAAACAGGTTTCTGAGGTAAAAGTTTTTTTTATAAAAGAGGTAACAAGAATTGGTCACCCAATTCGTGCCCCAAATAAATTTTTTAAAAACAAGAGTAGCAGTAAAAACACGAGGTGTAAGGAGATTACACGAGAAAGGATTTGGTGGAGTACAAACCAAAAACACCATAATAATTAAGCAAAAGCTAAAGTATAAAAATAATAATTGAAACAACCCGCTATCAACCAATCCATGATCTCTATAAAGGGATTTTTTGTCTAATGGGGACGCCACCAAGGGAGGAATCCATCTGGTTTGGAGGGAAGCCAAAATCTGACTTAATAACTTTAATTCTCTATCAACTTGAGTTTTATCCTTTACGCTTCTACACAATTGTGATTGTAAAATGAAAGGATGAGTTGCTACTTGAAAAAGACTTTAAAGAAGTGAAACCAATGTTTAGAAATGAAAACCAATAATTTTTTGGATAAAAAAGATGTAGAGTAAGAAGACCATAATTTCTTGAGTTAGAAAAGTGATTATCTTTAAGATCACCATCCAAAGAAAATGGCAGAAGAGCATGATGATTAGTGCAAGGTTCCGTCTTAGAGAAAACCACGTATGGTTTAGAGTACTCAAAATCTATTGTTCCATCAAGCTTACTCACTTCCATTTTTCAAATAGCACACCCAAACATGAGAAGCCTCAAAATACATATTTAGCACAACTAAAATCTATTCTTTTCAAGCATCACACAACATCCCCCATGAGTGTTGGGGGAACTGGATATCCTAACAAAAAAGGAAACCAAATTAAATCAAAAAAAATATATCTAAATAGATTGAAAATTAGACTTGAAAAAGGTGGAAAACCAGTCTCCAGAATTAAATCTTTGAACACTCAATTATGAAGAAATAACACTCAAGAATATAAAAAAACTAGAAAAACCATTAAAATGAGAAACATAACTTACTAAAAGAAGTGGGAAATATCTACAACACCAAAAAAAATCCAATATTGAAGACTTGATAGTTCTAGGATGATCTATATATCACATAAAAAAAGATCTATCAATAAAAATAAACAAAGAAAGGCCATCCAGAAGTAAACCAATTCCAAAGGGTATGAGAAAATAGAAAAAAAAATTGCATCAAAATTAAAAAACATGGATCCCCAACAAGGAAAACATAAGTCTAATAATAATCATTCTTAAGGTATGAATCTAAATATAAAATCAAGACTCTTCTTGAATTCATCAACCATCCTTAAGAACATGAGTTTTCTGATTTCAAGGTACATGTGAGTAGAAATGTCCCCATTGTTGCATTTTTGGTGTGTAATTTCATTTCATCCATCCATCCATGAACTAACTTCCTTTCTCACATCATCCTTGATCAAATAGGAATCTTTGTACACATGATCATTATTTTTTTCATATTCCTCCACCTCTAAACTAGATGTTGCAATAAGTTCTACCAGTTGTTTAAGAGGCTTAGTATTTTCCTTCCTAGAGGCTTTAAGGGATCTTGTAACTATTATTCTTTCAATGTTAGAATAGTCTCTACGTTTTCTATTTTTCATTGGATTTGGGGTAATGTATCCATCAACATCCACCATTGATTTTCCCCCTTTCTAGCATGTGATTTGGGATATGATTCCTCAATTTTATTGGGCTGATCATCATCCTCCTAAAATTAATCATTAGAATTAGAAACTTTACCCTACTACTTGTCCCATGTATTATGTGATTCAAACTATTCCACTTGATCTTCCTCTATGGCAGTAGGGGAAACTTTGTCACTTGGGGAAGAAAACAAGACATCTATAATGCCTGACATTCCTTTAATTTCGAAGGTCGTTCCTTAATATCCAGAATCTCTTTGTTCACCTAAGTCTCTTTCCCTTCGTTAGAAAATCCAAATGGGCCAGCATTAACCATGTGAATAACATTAGATCCATATAGTCCAATATTTTTATTACCTTTTTCAACCCAGGAGGCTTTCTTAGCCTCATGATTTGTTGTATTATGACCACAATATTTTGGAGCATGTCCAAGCTTAAGGTAGAGATGCCAATAATCTAGAATCCTTTCATAAATAACCTCCTGAAAGAAATAATAATCACTATTTGAGATTCAAATTTGAGAGGGGAGATCTCGAGAGACATCAATTTAAAAAAAACTTCTAGCGACATAAGGCCTCAAGAGAGTCCTTGTCACAGTAACTAGTTTCTATGGATTACTAATCAGTTTTGAGATCATAAACAAAGAAGATAGTTTTAAAAAATGAAACAGAATTCCAGGAAAACCAATCCAAATCGGGAATATATGTGATTCAGAAAAGGGTTTGAAGTATGGGGTCTATTTAAGAACTTTCATGAAACCCCCCCAAAATATCATGAACATTTCACCCAAAGTAGATAATAGTCATCCTCAAAAGAAAGGTAAAACACAAAATTTGAGGAGTTCATTAGACCGATATGAAAACACGAAAAGCTGATGGCTTCATGAAAGGATCATAAAAATTTCAATTATGGTATACAATTAAAGAAATTACCAAAAAGAAAAAAGGTTAGATCTAATGCAAGAAGGTTTACCTCTTTTGCTGAGAAATAAATCACTGGTTTTTCCCGGTGACGAAAGTGTGTAGGATTTATATGAAGATTCAGAGACACAATATCATTTAGGCTAGGTTTCATATTCTTAGTAATTATACCAATGAACACATCTATGAATGAACTAAGATTTGAAGTGGGGTTTCACTCACGAAGAATTAGGTTTCTCACATCTTTACTTAGTATCAGCCTCTCCATCATTCTTGATTCTCAGAGGTAAAAGTGAATGACCACGATATAGGTAAAATAAGGTAAAGTGTTAAAAATAATGAAAAATAGACAAAAATACATAAAATATAAAGTCTAAATATGTATTTGTAATATTTTACAACCTTATATAGTATCTTCATAATTAATTATCAACCATATTCATTGGAATCAATGCCACCAAAAATTGGTTTTCTTAAATAAAAAAGGTATTTTAACCCTAAAACACCGCCTCCTCAAGTATAAATATCCATCCATAGTCCCAAATATCCTTTATTAAAATCCATTAATCATGAATCCCATCAAATTTAAACACTTAAGAGTCTTTATGAGGTGTTTTATAAGGTTATATAGAGGCCCTATCTATATTTTTGAATCTACCTTATAGGTAAGGGTCGCCAAACCTCCTTTTTTTTCTTGATTGAAATAATTTTCTTATAATTTCATTTAAAATCATTTTTAATTTGCCTCCATGCTTATTATTTCCTGGTATTATCTTCCAATATTTTTTTTATATGTGGGTGATTAATTATTCCCTTATATTATTTCCCATTACGATTTTTTTACTAAGCGAAGGTAAGGGTTCTTAACCTCTTTCCTTTATTTGTAATCATTCCAATTCCTTTTCTTTTCAATGAGAATTTTTTTATGATTATTTTTTAAAATTTAATATTATATTTTCAATGAGATATCACCATTCAAGTTAAATATAACATAGTAATGAATAATTATAAATTTTAAACACCACATATCCATAAAACATCCTATTTTTTTAAAAAATAATAAGGGTTTGGATTCCTTGAAATTACATCCCTACCCAGAAATACAAGCCCCTCTATGCATCGATATGTTTCATGAAACAAAAATGATTGGGTATTTGGTATAAATCTTTACTCATTTATTTATAATGACTTGTATTGAGGCCTCTATATTATATAAGATGTCTTGGAATGGGTCCTTGATAGTAAGATAAATATTTCTAGAATTATTCATTCAATCACTATGAAATAAATTATTATTTTACATTGTATTATTTATACTTTTATGTTATCCATGGATATATTATTCTAAAATATGGTATTATTAAATTTTTTATTCAATGCATAATATTCATGTAACACTAATTCTATGATAGATTCTATTGTATGTTGATGCTTACAAAACCTTTGAGATCACCATTTTCTTTTTTGTTTCAATTTTTCCAAGGAAACCCTGATTAATTTTAATTATGAAATGTGGATTTTAAATTGAAATTTTGAAGTTCTCATGCTTTCATATGTTGTATCTTAATTTCTCAAGATAATTTAAGGATCATTTAGGTATTTAATTCCTTATACAACTAAACTGTTGGATCCTTTGATCTATGTATATATATTAATATAATATAGTAACATCCGAATCAGGGGTACTAGAGTCAGGATGCTATTATTGGTATAAAAGAAATTTGAATAGAAACCTTATGAACTAGATATAGAATAATATTATTATATAACACAAAAATTATTATAATCCATTAGGATATTAAATAAATTCATTTAGATCATTTTATTTTCTAGGGGGATTTGTTCTAGGACTAAATGTTCCTAATGTTATAAGTTAATCCAGTATATAAAATTATTTATAAATGGTTTCTAGTAGAATTTATGGAATATGTATCAATAGTTGTATCCATTATTAGGTATTTGATTATATTTAAATCAGAGAACCAAATACGAAAACAACCGTGGATAAGATAGGTTGAAACCTGGAGATTTCTAAGTTAGGGATATAAATTTATTTTATGTGTTTATATTTCTAAGATCATAGTTATAATTATATTTTAGTATTATTATTCATAAAAATTAATTTTTTATGAAATGTCTAAATAAGAAAGTAAAATATTCAACAGTATGTGTGATAGAAAATATGGTGGTTGTCTCAATAAGAAACCAAATGGGATAAGAGCTGGTACTGAACACTATGTGGTTATGAACCCAAGTTAAAAAATATATTAAAGCTAAAATCTGGTAGATTTAACTAAATGAACCATAGGATAACATTTTATCATATCAGTTTTTGATATTTTTTTATAATAATACCTTCCATAGGCCTTGGAATATTATTAATTTATACTATTAACTCACAAAACTTTTTCAATAGAGTCAAATTAGTCCTTGATATGGATGGTAATGAGCCGTAAATAACCTTTCTCTCTTTTTTTATTACATATTCACTCAATTTAATTTATTTTAATTCAACATCCCTACATTCCAAATGAAGTGGTAATAGATACATACCAGTGACTCAATTAATGTACATCAAAATGAAAGGATGTGAGTTTAGACTCCTCTATACCTATTCTAGGGAATTATTTCCTACTCTGTGACTCTCTTATGGATATAATACTTGTTCATAAATCTTACCCAATATTGTTAGAAACTCTAATAGTTACCCTTCTGAATTATTCTCAATTAATTATGGGTGTGAATGAATGAGTACCCATTTATATGTATTAATGGTTCTCAATCTCCTCCCTTATTAGGTTAAGGGATGATATTTTAGTTTAAAACTTGTTACCAGAAACTCTAGGATTTAATTTCATCCAAGGAGAAAATTGGTACTTGACAGTTGGGATCAATCTTGTTAAATAAAATTACTACAGGTACCATTGAAAGGAATCATAACCCATGTAGTTTGGTAACACATAGTAGGACACATCATACCTTTTATGTTCATGTCACAAGGAAAAATTCCAAGTAGTTTAAATTCATGTTGAATTTAGTTTTTAGAATAAATGTGAATAAGGATTAGTAGTTTGTTACTTATGCTTTAAAATATATTTCTAGTTGATATTATAGGGGATATATCCCAATTAAGATGTTCAGGATGGCTAGTTGGAATATTTCATATTGCGAATATGTATGTTTTCATTAGTTATATATCCAAATAAAAGATATATGATAATACTTGGATGGAATAAGGCCCTCCAGGTGGGCAAATGTATTTATCAACTATATTTACCAATGAGGAAAACTCTTAGATAATATATCCATAGAGAAAATTTGGTAAGACTTGGATTGAATATATCCCACCAAGTGGGGAAATGATTTCTTATAGGATATATCCCCAAAAAGGAACATGATTTCCATTTAAAGTAAATCCATACAAGGGGAACCTATAAAATAAAAATATTTGAGAATATTGGGCCAATGACCAAATATGTGTCCTACGTATCAAATTGAAGATAGGAATAAAAACCCATAAGGTTTTAATGACATAGTTTAAGGTCATGTGTAGGGACCATATCATGTGAGATGAAGACAATGTCGTATAGTTTAATGATGTTAAACTAGGACCTATGTGTCCACCCTAAAGAGCTTCATTGGGAATATGGACTTTTAAAGGGATATATAATGGTTAAATATATCCTTTCAAAAAGGAGAATATACAATCGTTGGGGAATATACCTAGGAAGGTGGCCTGTGTAAGATATGTTTGGGGATTACACCTAAATATAAGACACAAATCAAATGTATTTACATCATGTTAATGAAAGGATAAACCAAAATATATAATACCATGTGATTAATCCTCAGTTTTAGAAACAATATAT
Organism: Viscum album; assembly: GCA_963277665.1. Lineage (NCBI taxonomy): Eukaryota > Viridiplantae > Streptophyta > Magnoliopsida > Santalales > Viscaceae > Viscum > Viscum album. The sequence continues at coordinate 274,619,674 of OY728125.1, read as the reverse complement.
GGTGGATTATTAGGAAAATTTCATGGTAACATATGGTTATGATGATGTGGGACCTATGCATTCAGGCTGGTAAGGTGAAATATGTGTTTAGGAATTATACCAATGTTAGAGAAAAATGTTGGGGTATGTTTCAATTATTCCAACAACATAATCAAATCAAATATCTATTCCCACATGATTCATGCTTGGTCTAAGAAAAAAATACAGTTTATGATTGATCAGATTACAAAAATTTGATTTGTATGTGACTTACAGATAAATAAGAATACCATGGTGTGTATCCTTTATGTATGGATGGTATAGTAATTAGGAACCATCTTGGTTCTTGTAATAAAAGTGTGGTCTCATCCTCATATCTTCATGTCTATTGGTATGTTAGGGTGGGGTACAGAGATAGGAATTTGCAGTTCTAAAATAAAGGCTATGGGATTACTCCAGCTTGGATTCCCTTCCTATTTTCCTGTAGCGTGTTATCAAGTCAGGAGATGGATGAGGCCTATAAAATCTAATGTTTTTTATTGGGTTAAATTTATGAATAAATTTTTATTTTCCTTTTTTTGAGGGGTAAATTATTAAATTGAGCTTTAGAATGTAAATCTGAACCTTTGAACACTTAAAATTGATTTTTTGTGGGGTTAAGTATCCAGATGCTTCTTAGGATTTCAATTGAGTTTATGAGGTGCCAGGCTCCATAGTATCTAGTTTCTAGAAGGACATCATGATGTGAAGGGTTGGAGCATAGTTATTTTAACTGTATGGGTCAACCATGCAACCCCAATTCCTGATTAGCATGGTTTTTTCAATCCATGCAAGGGTTTGGGAGACTTTGTAGCTTGGTGCAGGTGTACACGAGGTGCCTTGCATGGGCTGCACATTCTTTTCCCAAACCATGTGTCTTGACCATAACCTTATTGATACTTAACCAGTTACTACACTTGGTTCAACACATAGTTTTTAAGAATATACAACCCAACTCTATGCCCCATTTTGAATGGGATCTATTTTGACATTGAAGTCTACAAGGTTGGTGCACAGTTATCCATACTATGAAACAAAATCATGTGGCTCTTTAAAAAATATAGAAAATATTATTTTACCCCTTAGATCTTTTAAATACTCACCTCTCATTTTCTTACCCAAATATGAAACAACTCTCCCTCTACCGCTCTATCTCATCCTACCTATAAGGTATGCTTTGAGATACCTCCTCAGTCTAGACTCTAATTCTAGTTTCTTCTATTGTATTGGATTCATATTCATAAGTTCTTTAATACTCTTGCTTCAATTTTCTGTTTATCTCATTTTCGTTGGTTCTATATTAATGTAATCTAATTAACACTATTTTAATCAATTTTTAGGTTTCATCTATTTCTCTCGAACTGGCTTGAGTCAAGGCTCTATATTGGACAAGTGGACCATCCTTAATATGAGGTAGATGGTCTATGATTTTCCCTCAATGTCGTGGTGTTTTATAATTTATGATGTTATGATGCTCACTGAGTTTTCTGTATGACACCTTTTAAATTTGAAATTCATGATGTATATTCTAATTATTTAACTAAATGGATGCTACTATTAAATTGCATCATTTCAGGTTACTCACCACAACATAGACCACCCATTATGGTGTATTCATAAAGTCCTTATAAATTGTGGAATTGTTAAAAAAACTACTTATTGAGGTGTGTTTCCTTATAAAGTGTAAATAGATTAATCGAATAAAAATAATTGTAATGTGGAAGGGAGTGATACTTCTCTATATCATCATATAGTGAAAAAACCACCAGCTATGTGGTTGTGGACTAATTCCTATTGAATTAACTTGAGGATGTGTGTGTGTCATGCATGTTAGGAAGACATGTCATATACCTTTTGTATATATGGTGTTATATATTATTTGTAAGTCTCACTTGGCCCCTAGTACTTTTATTGCACACTTTTCCGATCACGGTAAGTGGATTGATAAAGGCATGGACATTCCTAATTCCCTCGTACAAGTAATGAGTTGGGTGTCATACATTGAAACAACAGGAAGGGGATGTACACTAACATGATGATCCGTATGTATCACATATAAATGAGTGTTTAATTAATTGATTATGAATTATTCAATTATTATTGGGTATGGGCACCAAAATAGCCCATGTCATTTTATATTACTTTCTTGATGTTGGATATTATGGTATGTAACCAACTTCATATGAAGGTATGGAACCTATTATAGTATGGTATGAAACTGACTATGAGATCAAGGTATGAAACCTGTGACTCCTTGGTATGATTACTTACGATATGGAATCAATGAGGGGGGTCTAGGTAAAAACCATAAAACCTTTGTATACATTCATATATCCAGATATAGGTCACCTTGGTGATTTCCTTTGGACATTGACCATGTAACGAACATTATACTAAGTTTTATATGGATGTTTTCTATGGGATTAAAGAGGTCACCTTGGCCATGGACCCTGGGATCTTGTTCCTCATTGGACTGATACTTGAAACATGAGATGTTTGGAATATGTCATGGTTGGTGATTCACTATTTTTAGGTTGTTTATCTTTATTTATAGACTACCTTTGACCAGTTTTCATTAATACCTTTAGGTATTTCATCCCTTATATTATATTAATAGGTATGATACTGGGGCATGAATCCCCATTTTATATATGATCCCTATACCTATATTCCTTTGTAGAAAACATCAGTTCCATGTCGGTCCATGTATATTTTTGAAAATTATTGTTTGACATATGCATATATATACATGATGGTTGGTGTGAAGAGATATTCTGTATTAGGTCAAAGCTTGTATGGTCGGACAATTGTCCTTGAGTAACCTGAAACCAACATGGTTTTATTTATTTATTTATTAGTTATACATATACACTACTATATTTTATATTCCCAGACTACATTGTATTATAAAACATTAGTGTTGGCCTACTAAGTATATCTCACACCCATTTCTGGCCACCATTATTGTGGGGTACCTAAAAAAGCATCAGGTTTTCATGTTCATGTTTATGGATTATTTCTTGTGTTATTTTTTTACATTGGGGTATAGGAGCATAGAACTAGGATGGAGTTCCGGATGTTCATAGAGTTATCCCTATGAGATTTATAAATGTACTATTATATCAGATACCATATGTTTATTTCTTATCTATGTAGCATCATCTGGACATGCATTCATAGTTATGCATTTGGAATTGTCCATATTATAAGTTATTATTATCTTCCACTACTCTATTATGAATTTATAATACTTCCAATCTTTTTTGATGTATTTATTACTATACCACTATGTAACTCTGTTAATGAGGGTATAGTATCCCCACCATACCATCATTAGAACCGCAATGCTAGTCAGCTTCCTCTGGCATATGGGGAGGTTCACTTGAGGAATAATGGAAAATTAACTATGGGAACTTTTTTTAAGTTTCTCTTAAGTCAAGAAGATACAAGTGGTGTCAATTTTTTTTTAATTTTTTCTTATTATTTTATTCTAGTAGATAGGATTTTAGGAATGTGTCAGCATTTGTTGAATTTCCATGTCTGGGAGTGATCAACCCGTACATGGGAAAAGGACCAACTGGCCAGGGTTGGGACTATTTTACATGTTGGTCATTATTATAATATATTATTTTTCAACCTTGAATTATTGGTGTACTATACACTTCTTATTGATTTATGAGATTGTGGTATTTTACCCTTGGACCAATATGGTAAGAAAGTATTAATACATGAATCAATCTAAGAACATATGGATTCACATTCCATGAATATTCCATGCAATGAAGGTTTCATTGTTTAAACTCTTGATAACATGATGTATGTTCCTTGTTTGTTTTATTAGCACTCTTATTAGTATAGTATTTTTGGCTGATTTATTAGCCTTTTTTCCTGTACCACTTTATTCTTTGATTTCCTTTTTTTATTTATATATTCCTTACTACTATGTAATAGCATAAAATTTTATAATTATTATATTTGATTATTTTTTAATGTGTCTGCATCAACATAAAAAGTGTTTTCCCCTATATCTAGATAGTTGAACCTTAATTAATTGATCTAGAAGTGTTTGAGCTATAGATCCTTGGTTTCATGGGATAAAACATTTATGATTTTGATTAAATGGGGTCTAATAACAATTTAAAAACTATATAGGCCTTTATAAATTTGGAAGGGTAACCTAAATAATCAAAATTTATAGACGAACCTATTATATCCTAGAATCAAAGTTAGAAACCTAGTTAAAGAAACATGTATGCCAATTGCAACTTATAAAGTCTATTACCTCTATAAATTAGGAATGGTGATTTATCTTCTGAACCATGATATTTTCTAAATGGAGTTTCTTACAAAAAATGGTTGCCTTTATAAATTCTATTATATCCACTATTTGGGAATGATGAACCATAAGATTAAATTTATAAATTAATTACTGGACTAAATTAGGCATGTTAAGGAATCATGTTTATATGATAAAACTACTAAGGGTGTTTTGAAACTTTAATAATTAAAATCAATTGCTTTTCTGTTGAACTTTAGATGGAACCATTTTGGAATGACGGGACCCTTGAAGGTCACCTATATGTTTTCATTTGTTTTAGTACTTAAACACATTGGGTAATATTCCTTCCATATAGGGAAGGTTATTTAATATGTCGACAGATACTTATACAGGTTACGTGTAAATGTATGTTGGAATCTTAGTATAATTATTTTCCATAATTAATAAAATACCATGTAGTCTACTTTTGAAAATTCTTATGTGAATCATTAGTTAAATAAAATGTGAATTACAACATAAATAGTGTTTTCATCTATAGATTATAGTGGGATTTTCTTTAACTAAGGCCAATTGTGAGAACCTTGTTGATGAATAAATTTGATAAAAGGAAAGTATAGATAAATTACCTAACTATGATGGGACGTTAATTACTTGAAAGGAAGTTTGATATAAATTTCATATATTCCTTGTGGTTTTATCTAATAAATCTACTAAGTATTGTTTTCCTTATAATGATCACTTGAAATTTAAATTAATCCTTTAAAAGCTTTAAAGATCTATGTAGATAAATGAAATAGATTAAAGGAAATTTTAATGGTGTTCATATGTTTGCCATCATGTAAGGGTACTTCAAAATTTTCTTAAACTCTTCCTTTAAATGGGAATTGGAACATTACTCATAGGCTAATGAAACTTTTCATAGGTTGTGGTGAACCCAAGTAATTGGTGTAGAGACTAGTGATTTTGTTTAGGTATCAATATACTGAGTAAGAATCTTAGTGAGTTAAAGGAACCTATGCCATTACTGATTATCATTCAATAATTTTGAACTTTTTAAAGGCATTATAATTTTATAACATTCAGTTTCAGTGGATTAGACATGTCTAGGTCCTGGTTAGTTTCTTAGAGGGTTGTGTGACCCCTATTCTTCTTCTTCTTGAGTGATTAAAGACTCTGTATATCATCAAATAGATTATAGTCATATGGGATAATATGATTATGGGATAAATATTTGAGCTGTTATGATTCAATCACAGGTCATCTCTAATGTAGAGTGACCTGGGCATTAAAGATAATTTGAATCATCCCAATGCTCGATATTATGATGTAAAAGGACTGAGTTTTGTATCACTACTAGTCATGTTGGTTTGGATTTTATGCCTGACACTATGGTGCACATAGATATAACTCAGGAGGAGTGGCAGGCACATTTATAAAGGTGAATCTGATATAGTTCACATTAAAGTGGATGGTATTCTTATCTTCACATGTTAGTTCTTGGTAAAAGAGTGTTTTCTACATCTAGGACCCACAATATGTGGTTGATAGGACTTGTGTCATGAGATGAGTTCCAATTCTTCGTAAATTATGAATTAGAAAATATTAAGGTGGGGAACATCTCATGAAATATGATTATTGTTTTCTTTTAAGTAGAGGGAGAACATCTGAGGTGGACCATTTTGGAAATGGTCATCATTGTTTTGAATTCCCATTGGGCTGGTGAGTTTTGGAATATGTCAATGGGTGTGAAGTAATAGGGTTAGGATATGGTTAGCTTTGTATGAAACATTTTAAGAACACCCTTCAATAGGGATGGAATATGGAGGTTATACTTGAATGATCATGAAATTACTTTTGTGGTAAGGAGATCTTGATCAGTTCATGATGATGTGTTGGTAGGATCAACCAAGATATTTTAGAGGAAATCGACCTGTGGTGATTCAACATTTCCTTCATGTAGTTGGATATGGTTAGTTGGAAAAAATACCGAGTATTTAATATTGGATATTATGGGTGTATCTTGTGTCTAATTAGTAATTATTGATGTCATATTGGTGTACTCTTATCTTAGAGATATTTATTTCCCCTATCATGACATCATCCTTGGTACATTGGGATATCATCATTTATAGGTCAAGATAAAGAAGGGAATTAAATTTTGGGTTTTCATAAAAAATAGGCTTTTGGGTAGTTTCACTCGGAAAACATTCATTGTTTTGGAGGCATGGTTAGTCTTGAGTGGTACTTGGGTTCCTGTTTAGAAATTATTTGGACAGACTCATGGACAATAGTTGATTCTTGAATTGACTTTTAATGGGCTAAGTCACTATTTTGAAGCATTGACATTTCAACAATGTACCAATTTCTTACATGAAAACTCTAGAGTATGGAATACCATGAATGCACTCATTATACTCTAGTTTATGCTTCAAAGACTACTCTAAAATTCATTCTAGCTCAAATGGGACGATTTAGGAGTGAGGAATAAACTGTGATGGATCAGGTATACACCCATGTTTGTGATGGTACGTAACAACATAAATTAATGTTTTAGATTGTGTAGTTATCGGAATCCAGTTAAGGGCCTCAGTGAATGTGATCAAAGTGATCTTGTGGTACCTTCTTTTAAAAGTCATCAAGTTCATTTTTTTTGAAATGTGTCAGCTATCTAAGCCAATCATTTTTTATAATAGTTGGTAGGAAGCAGCTTGGCTCTCCACCTATTGATAGATTATATGAATCAGTGTGGAACCATTTCCAAAACATCAATAGGATAATGTGAATATAGTGTAGGTTGGTGGGGGATTTTCACGAAAATATAGGCTGACCAAGATAATTAATTTCAATCATTAATTGAGAATTTTATCAAATTTAAAATAATTCTTGGAGCATTGTTACAACACTAAATACATTCTTAAATAGGAAATTCTGAAGGTGGTGATACCATTGCTCGAAATTGGACTTTAAATACTAAAGCCTCTAGAGGTAAGATCCCTGGTCCAAAATTTTAAAGATACAATAATATCATCATGTATCCATTTAAATGGGAAAATATAATCATTTTATTGATGCTTTAGTTTTGAATCTGGGCATTGAATCATGTTTCCATGGCTTAAGTAACATATATTTAATCTTGTTTTTAGAGCTGTGTTGGGAGTTTGAAATTCTATATGACTGTTTAAAAAAATATTCACAATTTGAAAATGTTTAGTGATGATTTTGATGTTTACACATGGATTATTGGGGAAGATATGTTCAAAGGTGGGAAGGTTGTTACATCTCATGTTTTGGGTCGGGTAAAATTTCTAAAGGAATTTGAATTCTCCATTTTTTGGAGGGGTCAGTTATTATGTTGTGCTTCATAATGTAAATCCAAAACATTGAACACAAAAAAGTGTTGTTTTTTGGTGAGGTTTAAGTCTTAGGAGTTTTATTGAGAGTCCAATTAAGTTTTAGAGGTTCTATACATTGAAATGTTTAGTTTTTTGAAGGAAAACACGAGACATACAGTTTTCACACTGTTAGTTTAACTATGAAGGTCAATCGTGAAGCCCTAATTTTTGATAATGTGGTTTGTTTAAAATATTTGAGGGCCAGGAGTCCATAAATTTTAGTGCAAGTGTGAATGGGTGACTGACACAAACTACATATGGTTTACCAAATCTGTGTATCTAGAACACACTCTTAGTGCCACTTACCAATAGCAACACACAGTTCAGTGCACGCTTTGTCAAAATGTGTAGCCCAACTATGTTCCCCTTTTTAAAAGGGATGGATTTGGGTAGTGAATCTCACACGGTTTGTGCATGGTTAGCACAACTGTGCAACCAAACCTTATGTCTCTTCAAAAAAATGGAAATGAAGGTTTTACCCCTATGTTATTTTAAATCCTCTCCCCTCATTTTATTCCTCCCATGCTTGCTACACATCTCCATATCCCACTCCAACATCTCCTCCCTCAAAGTTTGAAATTGAGATACCTCCTCTATACATATTATAATTATAGTTCTATGTATCACAATGGAACCCTCCTAGAAATTGATTCACTCCTCTTGATTCCTTTTTCAATTTATTTCATCATTGTTGTCATTTTCTTTATATGAGATAATTCAATATATTTTTAGGGATTTTTTGTGTTTCATATATTTCTACTAAATTAGATTGAATCATGGAATAATATTTTATGAGTGGACCATCCTATATGGGATTTAGGAATTCAAAGTATTTTTCCTCAAAGTCTTGGTTTTTTATAATTTACACTTTTATTCCACTCTAATGGTTTTCTATGCAATGAATTTTAAATGTGAAAGTCATGATGTAGATTATGATGGTTTAAACTAAATAGATGTTACCATTAAATTGTATCATTATAGGTTTCTCACCTTAATGTAGACCACCCATTAGGGCATATTCTTAAAAGGCCTTATAAATTAAGCATTTTTTTCTTACAAAACCACATGTTGAGGTTCCTTGTATTATAAAATGTAAACAATTTAATCAAATGGAATTAATTGAAATGTGGAAAGGTGTGAAACTCCGTTATAACATCACCTAGTTACCAATAAATATTTTACATGGTCTACCTAATCCCTATTGAAAAAAATATTTTTTGTGTGTGGTGTGCATGTTAGCATGACTTATCTTATACCTTTTAATGTATGGTGCTATTTGTTTATAGATTGTTCACCTGACCCCTATTACTTTTAGTGCATACATGGCCTCTCTTGAAAAGTGCATTGATTAAGCCATGGATTCCCCAATTCCCTCATAATACTAATAGTGGAATTATATAATTAATTATTAGAAATTTGTACATTGAAATAGTAGTACGGGGATGGATAGTAACCCGACACTTTGTTTTTATCACTCACTAGTGAATATTTAAATAATTGATTACGACTTATTCAATTGTTATTGGGTATGGAAACTAACATATCCCATGCCATTTTAAACTACTTTATTGATGTTTTATATTACTGTATGGTGCTGACTTCTTATGAAGGTATGGGAATAGTGGTATTATGGTATGAAATCGACTATGGGATCAAGGTATGGAACTTGGGTCACCAAGTTAAGATTACATATGGTATGAAACTGATGATGGGATAGAGGTATGGATCCTATGAACTCCGTATACATACATATCTCTAGATATAGGTATCCCTTGTGATTTACTTGAGACCTATCTCATATAGGTCTATATTATACTAATTTTTTCATAGATTCACTCTATGGACTCAAAGAGGCCACCTCAACAATGGGACCTAGGGTCCAAACCCTCATAGGTATGATAATTGATACATGGTACATTCGATGTATGTTGTGGTTGATGCTTCACTATTTTTGTGATTTTTATCTTTATTCATAGACTACTTTCACTAGTTTTCATTGAGAAATTTGGGAATGGAGTCCCTTATATTATGATGATAGGTAGGGAACCTGGGTATGAAGATCCTTTTTAAATATGACCCCTTTATTTGGATGCCTTCATATGAATACTTACATCCATTATAGTTCATGTATATCTATGAAAATAATTTTTTAATGTATTCATATATATACATGATGTTAGGTGTGCAGATATATTCTAGTTTAGGCAAAAGACGGTATGGTTGGCCTGGCGTCCTTAAGGAACATAATCCGAACGAATTTATTTTTATTTATTTATTTACAGCTTTATCAGTTGTACCTGCACACTACTATATTCTATATTCACTAACTGTATAGCTTTATACATTGTTTTTGGTGTCCTTGTGAATATATCTCACATTGTATTCGGGCCTCCATTTCACTGGGGTACCCGAATAGACCTCATGCTTGTAGGTTTTGGTTTATAGATTATTGCTTGTGTTGTTCATTGTACATGGGAGTTTATGGTCACATGACTGGGTTGTAGGGCACGATGCTCAATAAGTTATCCCTATGAGATTTATACATGTACTGTTGTATCACCTTCTATATGTTTTTTGGATTATATGTAGAATCATATAGATATGCATGCATGGTTGTATATTTGGCTTTTACCACCTTATCAGTTATTATTATCTTTTGTTTCTCTATTTTTGGTTTATAATCCTTCAATTGTTGAAAGATATATTTATTCATATTGTGACAATTTGACCATTAGGGTATAGTCTACCCACAATACCACCATTAGTCTCTCACTTCTATTCAGAAACCTCAAACATATGGGGAGGTGTGATTATGGCCTAGTGGAAAACTTGATTAGTGATCTTTTCAAAGTGGATCATGGGTCGATACGCTACAAGTACCACTCTCTATCAAGGTTCTAGAAGGATGGATATATGGATTACATAATTTATAGATACCTCCTTCACTATGAATACTTGGAATTTTATCAAGAACCAAATTCAATCGACCTGTGTCCATTGTTGGCAATATTGGATTGCATGAATTGAGGATGATCTCATAATGTTCTTATGATGGGTACCCTCATTACTAATGGATTGAAAAATTATAGAATCTATAAATTACCAATTAGATATGAAGGATAATTGGGATACTTTCTTTATTAATGGAATTCATGATATAAGGTGGGGCACAATAGTGTGATAAGCAACCTGACCATGGATGTCTAGTGGCATTAAAGGATGCCATGATAATTGGAGGCATAAGTAGGAGAATTGGGCCAAGAAATTATCTATCACTGAAACTTGATTATTTTTCATAATTTAAGTCTTAAATGAGGTTTCACCCAAGTGATAATAGGGTGAGTGAGATGGTTCACCCAATTGATACTAGGGTGGCCTAAATGGTCTAATGAAGTGATAGTAGGGAGACCAAGATAGTTCACTATAATGGGGGCCAACCTGGGGACTTTTTAAAGTGGTACATGGGTGAAGTGGTTCCTAAGTTTTATAAGAAAAAATCAATATTTTCTGTGATATAACATGGATGAATCTTTACCATATTTATAGGGGTATACACAGTTTCTTTCAAAATAATGGATCTTAACTTTCTAATTGAGTAAGGGTCATTATCCCTAGTGTTAAGTTACTAGGGGGAGATATTAGTCACAAGATTTATCAGTTTTAGACACTTACAAGACATAATTACCCTCTCTTTTGGTTAATTTCCCTTGTATTTATTAATAAATAAGATAACTAAATGGATTTTAGGAATCTATTGTATGATACGGGTGTATGATATGGGTGAGAAATTCTTTGAGTTTTCTATTAATCTTCAAAAAGTTTAAAATGAGGGTCTCATGGACCCTATTTATAGTAAAATATAGAACCTTAGGGGAATTAAATTTGGTGCACAAGATTTTCCGATAGGTCTTAATTTCACATATATACTAGGAATGTATATGGTTTATATAGTGTTGACATGGGTGCACCTATTGGGAGATCTTGATGGAATTTGGTGAAATTATAGTTCCTTCTTCCTAGGACATTACTTTAATTATTTAAGGTATCACTCCATCAATGTATTTATCTTTTTATAAAATGTGAGTGAAAAAAACAACCCCTTTTATTGAAACTAATTGGAATAATAATGATCTAATCTTGAGTTCAAAGTGTCTATAGTGTGAAATGAATTTTTAAAAAGGGATTAATTTTTCACAAAAATGTTTGGTTGGATTGATAGTATAGAGTGAAACTATTTCTTTCATGTGGCGTACACAAGTTTTTCGTGTAGTGGTTATTATCTAATATCACACACAAACCTCTCGTAGTACTTATAATTAGAATATGATAATACCTCCATTTAATCCTTGGATTATTGTGAGAAAATATAGAAATATGATCATCCTCGTGTTTATGCTACCTCAAGGTATATACACATTCATAGGATCCAGTAATCTCTCTGTTCCTTGAAAATAATTTTTTAATATCATCAAACATCTCAAAAATAGGCTCAATGTGATGAACAAGGGTGATTTATTTGATTGAATCCAGTAGGATAAATTACATTCATTACGCATTTTCACAAAGTACTCGAGTGAACTAAGTTCTTACTTAGTCAAAAATACACCTAGTAGTTCATTATATTTTCCTGTCATCTCATTTAAAATGAATTAGTATTTATTTGTTATAGGAAGAGAATATCTCATAATATGATTATTGTTTCAGATATTTAGGCAACTACTGAGATCTAGGAGATCATCAAAGACATTGATCCCAACTCACTAAACATAATTAATAAAATCCATATGACTCTAGCAAGCCATATTGAACTAGAGTTACTCAATATTACTCTATCAAATGCACTAATATTTCATGTATTCGGTCTTCCAATCGACACTCCACTATCTAAAGTGAGCCTTTTCACTTAGATTTTATCAGATTGGAATATTTCCAGAGAAAATATTTCTCTTGGTGAGAAGATCATCCCTGATTCTGGTAATGAGTTGTCATATTGGCTAATCCATGCTCAAGTATCTAGAAACTGTGAGTTCAATTCCTATAAACAATTAGTAAATACTCCATATAAAGTCATATCGGAGGATTTAGTATTCAATGAGAACTATTTCATGGATGAGAATTTTTTAAGGAATGGGCATGGGCTTATGTAGTTAGCCAAATCAACATCACAAAAGAGAATTGAATCTAGGATTATGAGATTATCTAGGATTCATAGTTTTCAATATTTATCTATCGATACATCATCCTTTATTTGGATAACCATTTGTGTTTTGATACAAATATGTTTTATAAACTACATGGGGAGGTTGGATTTGGTCACTGGGATATCCAAAAGAATAGGGGAATGCACATCCTGGGATATATATATATATATGATGAATTCCTTTCTCCTAACAGTATTAGGATATATTTTCGGTGAACTATAGTTCTAAAAAAGGGATAAGATAATACTACTTGAGAGAGATAATAATAAGAACACTCATACACCCCTCAATTTTCCCTTTATTATGAGGATTAAAATGGTCATACTTACATATGCGTCAAGAGCTGGAGTGAAAAGGATAAGGGCCTGTCCTATCCAACATGCTAGTGAGTCTCAAAATACATTTCGATTCATCATTGATGAGATCCAATATATTAATTGGGGTTATTTATTAATGAAAAATTTACGTTCTAATCTTTAACTAGAATGATTTATGGCCATGTCTCTCAGATGGTGGTTGTTACCTACCCAATGCACATGTACTAGGTTAAGGGTAACCACTGTAGTAATGGCTTCTCAATTAGAATATGGAACATTGGTGAGTCTTATTATGACATATTTGGGGTGAATCTATAAATTTTTAGTTCATGTTTTATAGGGTGAATCTCATCACCAAACTTATAGTATAATCCAACTCTTTCATAGCTTGATAGTTGTGCATCTCAGTAGTTGTAACCTAAGGTGAACAACTTTGGCCACCCAATTTTCTTGTTTTCCTACATTTCTAGATGTCATAGGCTTGTGACCCAGAAAAATGGATACTTAGGGTCAATATTATATTCTAATATTCCATTCCCCATTTTATGTTACCCCTTACAGAACAACCCTTAGTATGGTGATGGATGGTATTAATGAATCAACCAATACTCATTCATACCAGATCGCACTATATGATGCGGTTCTTATTGAAAGGTTTGATAGGATCAAAATTTTTTAACCATAAATTTAATATTTATTTGGGAACTTGTTTGGGTTTGTTTAGGATGTAAAACTTTCCCCTTTATGCGGGGTGTGTGGTGTGTTAAACCCAATGGTCCTATGCCAATTATGGCTAACACTGATACGATTAGAAATCACCTCTATAATCACTCTACCAAATATTATGGCTAAAATTGTTGTATCTATAGAACCATTATCGTGGAATATTTTTATGGGTGGTCACTCAATGAATATTTGTACTATAATTTCAAATAAAAAAATCATGTTTGGGAAGAAACATCCCAAGATGATAATGCCATCGAGTTGGGTTCTTTAGACAATGATGAATTGGTACTTTCTTCTGGATGAGGTCTCATGATCTTTTATTTGACCAATAATGTTATTTAAGAAACACCATCAAAAGTGTACATAACTTATTATTCTCATGGCGCCATTATTGGAAAATATTCCTCAAGGATACTTTCTCTTTTTATATAAATTCTAATCCTAATTTTGATTGTGTTCTCATTAGTAACATGGAGAAAACTAATGGGTGGAAATATGTTAGAATATATTCTAATTCTATAGTTTTAAGAAACTTCTAGTGAAGGTTTCACTATCATGAACCAACTAATGTGTAAAATAGAATGGATAAAATTATACACAATGATCATACAAACTAGGATTACTAAAATAAAGAGTAAACATGATCACTTTCATCAACTATTCATTTTCCTTGGAATAGATAGATATGACTATTGAGATATATAATATATTTCCCAAAAAAAGAGAACTCTCTATGAATGGCTAGGGAATCAATATGAATATCTACCAAGGGTTGAATTTGTGAAACATCAAACCAAACGTGCATAAAAATTCACCAAAATGTTGAATCAATGGACTTTTGAGGAATCCAAAATCATACAGAAGGTTTCCTCTTTTAGTATAGAACTGAAGATATATGAGGGTCTTGTGATGGAAAAAATAGATCCCAACTATCATAGGTGATGTATAATAATGATTCTATAGGAAAGAAGAATCAATAGTTTTCTGATTGAATAGAAGAATTTCATTCCCTAGCATAGGCTGAGGTCATCAGGTGTGTGGCCTCCAAAAGATCAATTGCCTCTTCTCAATAAATGTTGACTAGCTTGCATTGTCTATCCAATCAATTATTATATTATAGTTTTTTAATTTATCTTTATTTTTTGTGATAGCATTGGGAGGAACCAATCCTCTATGGAGAGTTTGTCATGGTACATCATTCTTATGAAGATAAAGACTCTATTCTATGGATGACCCACTGAATCTTCAATCAATTAATGAAAAATAATTTTGATATAAAATTTTTGATTCATCTAATTTTCTTCACCCCAATAATACTTGGTGAAATATTGGAAAAATCAGTATCAAGATAATTTGAAATAATTTTATGATTGAATTTGAAATGAATAATGTCAATTTTTATCCCCAAACACATGAGTCAAAATGAATTCTCCCTAGTAATGTCTCGTAGATGGGAATATTCATAGATATCATCAAAAAAACACATGATTTATCCCATTTAGATCAATTAATTCAACCTTGACGTGGCACACAAATGGGTATAGTCATAGAAACCAAAACCGTAACACTAGATTTAGTCTATTTGGATAAATGGTTTAAATCAACATGATGAGGATCATGGATGTGAATTTGTAATGAGGAATCCAATGTAAAAAATTGTTCAAATTCCCTACGTTTTTTCTTTACATATTTCACATGGATCCCTTGGGCTGAAATTATAGGTATATTGGGACAGATGAATTCTACGAATTTTTCTTTGGACAAGGGGCCTAAAAATCACAACTTTACTTCTATTAAGGTACTATTGTGAAGCACATAAGCTTTGAGTATTTTATTTTTTTACCGTTACATTTTTCTAATATTGATATAGTGAAAACGTAGTGTGAAAGGACTTATCTTTTTTTATTTTTCTATTTATGTGATTTCAACCTAATCAATTTTGTTCCTTTCTTCCAAATTCATTATTTTACATAGATCACATGTGGTGTATGTTTAGAAATTGGATACTAAAATTTTACCTAGGTTTCTATTTATGGGTTTTAACCTAGTGATTTATATGTCGCTTTCCGTATTATTTTAAGGTAACATGATTTATACCAATAAAGGATAGATTTTAAGGTCATAAATATTTAACCAAGGGTGGGGTATTCTATATAGTAATATGGGTGAAGCAAACGTGACATGAATTCAAGCCCAATTTCATGGATGTTGATAAACAATGTAACACCCCAAGATTTCTTTAACATCCCAGGTAATTAAAGAGTAAGAAATTTATATTTGTGAATTAAATATTAATTTTACTTTAAATGGGATGATATGTTCGATGGAGCACCCAATACACAACAATAGATTTCTTTGAAATCTTATGTTACACATAATGCTAAGTCATACAGAAAAATAATAATATAATATTATTTTAAATGGTAGTTAACACCTAGCCATTGTAATGGTGGGAATGAACGGAACATACTACAATATGAGTATACATTTTTGTTAAATGTTTCTACATTTATCCAATAAAAAATTAGAGGCTTAAAATAAGAAAGAACCCGATTTTAAGCATAAATACTATTATATACAATAAAAGGATGATTTACCGCCTTTTAATGGAGAACCCTCTTTAAATATAGTTTTTTCACTATTATGTTCTATTTGAAAAAATAAAATTCTTCTTTAGAATCAAGACATCAAAATTTACATTGGGTAAAATTTTGGTGTTTTTCTAATAAATTCAATTTTTAATGAATAGTAAAAAATACTGTATTTTAATTCAAAACTGCCTCTTAATATAATCTATCTATATGGTTAGATTATATTTTTAATTAGGTTTAAAGTGTAATTATATTATATTTTTACCATTTAAATCAATTTGGGTCATTTGAAGTAATTTCACTTTGAAATTAGACATAAACAAGTGTAGATCTTTTGACAATTATTGTTTCTTAAAAACACGCTATTTGTTTTGACAACGTGAATTAAATTTAAATAAATTAATCAGACTTATATATTTTAAATTTTGTAAAGTAGATATCATTTTTTAATTTTTAATATCAAATATAGATTAGGTTTAATTTTTGGTATTTTTCTGAAAACCTTCAATTTTTTATGAATAGTGAAAACACTCAGTAGTATTTAAAAAAATGAATTTTTCATTTAAATAAAATTTTACCCCTTTAGTGAATTGAATTTATAAAATACAACATACATGGTTGTTATTAGTAAGTAAAATTTGGTTCTATTAGATGAAAATAATTTTTTGTGAAGAGTAACTGTTGACTTTTATTTACCGCGGTTAAAGGTAAATAGAGTAATTTAAGGTAAAAATAATATTATAATAATAAAGAAAATTACCTTAACACTTTACCTGACCGTATTGGATGAGTAATAATTGAATATGGGAATCCTTGAGTCTATTTTGGGACCCCATGGATCCACTTAAGAGTGATAATGACACTTTATATTAATTAATTTATAGTAAAGACAAAAATGACACAAACATATATCTTTTAGTAAATCATTTTTTACATTGGTTTATATAAGATATATTTTAAACTATAAATATTAATTTTAAAGATAAAATGATTTCTTAAATCATGGTATTTTTTTTATTTTTATTCCTTATATAATGAAATTTATTTATGACACAATGATGATGAAGTAATTACCTTATTAATGAAAGATTAAAATAAATAATGTTATAAATATCCAAATATATGTAATGTGATGCTTTTAATGAATTACACTAATTTTATAGGTTAATAAGACATGATAGGGATTTTAGAATTTTTTTTTAACTTATAAGTTTTTTATGAATTTCAGAAAAACAAAATACAAAATAGTGTCAGAATTGACATAAATTAATTTTTAAAACAAATACTATATTATTGGTTGATATAATATTCCTAAAAATATAATTTTAGTCCAATAAGATTAAATAATATTATATATGTCATTAATTAACCACTTTATGTTCTCTAGTAAGTTTAGAGTATGCTTATTAACCATATTTTGTAAGAATAAAAGAAGACACGGTAAAAGTTAAACTATTTAACTAAGAGTTAAATCTAAAAGATAAGGTTAAAATGGTAACCTAAAATTATATAAAACCTATTGGTTGAGATTATTTAGACCCATAACCACCTAATTCGCTAAATAAATTCATTTGGAGTCATTATAAACCGAATATTATTTTATAATAAATTAATACTTTAATCATTTCCTAAAGTGACCCTCACACCTCTTATAAAAGTGCACTTCTTCTTCTCTCAAATTCACACCTCCAAATCCCTTTGGATCGGAAAAAACCTGGCCAAATCTCCTCAAAACGTGTCTCACTTCAACCTATAGGAATTACCTTGAGTAGAAAGCCAACATAAGGATCCCTTTTGTTTAAATCAAAAGGAAACACCTGGAGAAGAGGTAATGATTTCTCCACCATCTTTTAAGTTCTTTTCTTCTTCCACTTACTCTATCTTTGTGGTGTCCATATCAAAATAATAACTCCATTAACTTTTAAATACTATAATGTTATTATAAATATGGTACAACCATATTAATTATCTTATCCTTCCTATGAATGATAATGTCACCATGCCTGCGTATGTACGACTTACCGTCTCTACGTCGTGGTGTAATTTGTTATAGAAAACTATGTTATTTGGATGGATATAATGATGATTAATATGTATGTAAATAAAGAAAATAAAATGATAATGTTTCTGTAAAATTAGTATACCATCCAATTCCACACATTTGATTCATTAAGGAAATGATATCCTCCCTCATGTGTACGTACGGATTACCGTCTCCACGACGCGATGAGATTCTTTTCTAGGTTCACCATTAAACAATGATTACAAAAATATAAATTCTTAATAAGTATGTAATATATGACATAATAATGGTACAATATATATATTTTTATTTTTTTACTTACATATATATTATTCACTTCCTTCTATTCAATACGATATGAAAACAGAAACAACATTTATGCGTACGTACGACCTACCGTCTCCGTAAATGGTGTTTTTAATTTCCTATATCAATCTATTATACATATTTATATTCTAAAAATATATTATATATAAACCATGTTTTATATTCTGGAAGTATTTAAATCATGATCTAAATTATATGATCAAGAATAACAAGTTAAAACACATACGATAAAGAAAGCGATTATTACCCGAAATGTTAATTTAACATAGAAATCGTTATTAAATGGGAATTATGAAGTCATAAATTAATTATGTATGATATAATAAATATAGATATGGTTCTAGGATAATTTAATAACAAACTATGTTCATTATACAAGGTTAAATGTATCCTCGACCAAAGGAAAGTGCAAGGTAAGGGTTATTTCCTCAATCTCATTATTATCCGAGATTGTTTATGTGTATGTATTTACTGGAACATACTTACCATAAATACCCACATTTCATAAAAATGTTTTCTGAAGGAATATAATAATGTTTTATGGGAGGTTCTATTTAACTAGATCATCATTTTAAATGTTTTAAAGATTTATCTTTCTAAACCCTTTTAATTAATGTCCATGATTTCAAAATGATTTTAAGGATTTATTTATATGGACATGAATGTTTTGAAATGATAATTGATTTCAAAAGCATGAAAGTGGTATGTAACACTTTGATTAAAAAATATCTTTTCAATGACTTCCTATATAAATTGTGAGACTTTTAAACGATTTAATGAAAAAGGGGTATTTCTCTCAAAGCATTTTACTAATCATTTTCATCTATGTCAACATCCTTTGATGGATTTTAAACTTGTTTGAAGTTGATTTTTTGTGATACAAATGTTCCATATTGTATTTAATGTTTTTTGATATGTTTGACTATGGATGTTTTATTTTTATACCATTTATGGTGTATGGATAAAGTATTGACATTTCATACGTTAGTTTTATTACGAGTATTTATGTTGTGTTTCAACCTTTTCATATGAAGAATGTATTGGACTTAGTAAGTGGTGGGTGGAGCTTGATATAGTTACTTGATGCATTGTTAGGTCTCATGAGACAATTATATGTGGAATTGGTTGAGGCCTTTCCAAATATGATATATGGTTTTGGACGAGATCTTAATCATTTTTAGACGTCTTGGTCGAGGCCTTGAAAAAATGTATCAGAATGTCTTACATTATACATTCCCTCATTATGAAAATAATAATGTTGGTTCATGTGGTTATTATATTAGCAGAATACCCATGGATATGTTTTATTATGGAATTATTTACTTAGCTCATATTAATTCCATAAAGTGTTCATGTTTATTATTTGTAAAGGCATGTGTTTTCAATCATTCACAATGCCTAATGTTTATGTTATCTTTCACTTTAGTGTTTACCCTTACTGAGCAGCTGAGCTCACCCCTTTATTTTGTTTTATTTTTCCTAGGATTCTAAGAAGTTTATTATGATTGAAATGCAGGGTCAAGATATGGGATTAATGGAAATATCAAAAAATCATTTATGTTGTGTTTTATTTTTTAATTTAAAATGTAACATTCATGTATGTAATATATTTTCCAAGATTGATAAACTGATCGGTTCGTCGGGACTTGATTCCTTGTAATCATTCCAATGTATTAAAATAATGCACAGACTCTGGGTAACTAGGGTCGAGGCATTACATTTGGTATCAAAGGAATTTTAGTACAAACCTTGGAAACTATATTTAGATAAACTCTGATTAGATAACGTTACTATAAGATAAAATTTGAGGATTAGTATAGAAGAACTTCCTATAATTTTCATGATGTAGAGATTTTGTTTATTTTCTATGCAATACATCCCTGTCTAGATACAAGTAGATAGAGGTGGCTATGGAACAGATGTACCAAGGGGTAAAACCTTAAAACACTGCTATGAGCTAGACTTGAACTGAAACTGGTGCATGACAATAGGCCTTGCTGCACTTTTGGTTATGACACTCCAGGGGGATATGCTTAGTATAATTAACATTTTCATTACAAGCCACTATAAAGGATTTAGGAGTAAATAATTCCTCAACGAAAACATTTTTATGATTATAGATTATATCCATACACTGTTCAATTTACATTAGGTATTTTACGAGTTTAGAGTTATGCATTGCGATTCATAAACTGACCTAGTGTATGACATATTTTAGAAATGGAACCCAGTAGAAAGAATTAGAACTCCAAAAATACATATGATCCAAAGAGTAAGAAGGATGATATCATTCATGGTATTAAGCCAACATTTACAAGGGAAACGGTCTCCCACTTATTCTCAACATATGAAGAAATAGTATCATGTGTTAATAAGATATGTAAAGAATTATCTGAGTCCTATGAATTTGAAGGGAAGCAAGAGAAGAAAAGGACGATAGAGATAAATATAGATAAAGGGAAGAGGGTAAAGAAGGATTTTCTCATATTTGATAACTGTGGAAAGAATCACGTTGGTAAATGTTTGAAGGGAATGGGAGTTTGTTGTTAGTGTGGAGAAAAAGGACACCAAGTACGTGATTGCAAGGGTAATAAAAAGGTTTCAAATGTACAATGATTCATCTATAAGGAGTTGAGACACTATGCGAATCAATGTACTAGTCATCAGAGTATACCGAAAATGATGTCATTGGATAATAATCATGTTATGATACTAACACTGATGAAGATAAATGACTAGTGTTCTTATGTTGTTATTAAAGAATTGTTTTATTTCAGTGTTGTATCGATGATTTAACAGTTATATGAATTATGGAAATAAATAAGGATTGTACTGTAGTACTATTTCATTGAGGATTTGAGATTATATGGTACTAAGAAAAGTGACTCAACAACAATTTATTTTTTTTGGAAAATACATGGTTAAAGGAAATATGAACCATAATATGGTTTTGATACTGAGGTAGTGATTTTGGAATACGAGATGGTTGATTTGGAAAAATTATATTGGATATTCTTAACTACCTTGGAACTGATTAATGGTTAGTTTATTCTATAATTGTTGGAGTATTCAAATTTTTTGGATTTAAAGAATATATCTTGTATTCTATAAGGAATAAGGGAGTATGAATGTAATCAATAAGGTTTTATGGTAATTCAGGGTGTTACCATGTTTTAAGAGAATACATGATGAAGGTATTCACATGTTATTATGTCGCAAAAAGATATATTCATTATGTTTATCTTCCTTATAAATTTTTGGACTATGAGTTTGGACATAAGTATTTTGGATAAGTCTAGAGGTTGGAATTTATTAAGATTGACATTGGATAGTATTCTTAAGGTTAAAACATTTCTTAAGATTATTTTTGGATTATTATAAAAAGGGCAACTCGGAGGTCGGGCGACAACACATCGCGTCCGGTAAGGCCGTGAGACTTGAACCCACAACCGAAGGGTGACAAGGGTGCATCAACTACCACTCGCCTAAGTGATGTCCAAGTTTGTTTAATGCAGTTTTTTAAATGCTATGAAAAATGAATTATAAATACATTATTTTTGGAACCCTATACGATTTAGATAAATAGAATATTTTTGAGTTCTATTATCTTTTTTAGTGAAATATAGGTTTGTGGTAGAAATTAGTTAAAGGATGTAACTCTACTTGTCATGTATATTATCTCTCTCTCTCTCTCTTATTCTATGAATTAAATAATACTTAAAGTTTAGGGAAGGGAAATTAAAATGAAAAATGTTTTATCCAAATACCTTATGGTTTGTTGAACTAGTGATATTTTAAATTATCATATATTGATGGCTTTGAGTCCCTTAATTTTACACTTGTTTATTATTTATGACCTCAATCACTCTCTATAAATATTTACGTTTTCCCTCCAATTATGTCTTTATAATTTCCACAAATGTTCTCTTATTCGAAACCCTAATTTGGTGGTGAATTTATCATTTCCCTTTCCCTCTTATTAAGACTAAATTTTATTAAACCTATTTACGATGTGGGTTTTCCACAAAGGTATTTTGTATTTTAAACATTTTATTTTCAAAGAAAAATTTCAAATTGCGAGGACGCAATTTATTGAAGGAGGGGAGAATGTAACACCCCAAGATTTTTGTAACATCCTAGGTAAATAAAAAGTAAGACATTTACATTTTTGAATTAAATATTAATTTTACTTTAAAGGGGATTCTATGTTCGATGGCATACCCAATACACAAAAATAGGTTTCTTTGAAATATTATGTTACACATAATGCTGAGTCATACTGAAAAATAGTAATACAATATTAATTTAAATGGTAGTAAATGCCTAGTCATTATAATGGTGGGAATGAACGGAACTAAATAAAATATGACTGTACATGTTTGTTAAATGTTTCTACATTTATTCAATAAAAATTTAAAGGCTTCAAATAAGAAATAATCTGATTTTAAGCATAAATACTATAATATTCTTTAAAAGGTTGATTTACCGCCTTTTACTGGAGAACCCTATTTAAATCTAGTTTTTTTTTTCACTTTTATGTGTTCTATTTGACAAAATAAAATTCTTCTTTATAATCAAGACATCAAAATTTACTTTCAGTACGATTTTGGTATTTTTCTAATAAAATTCATTTTTAATGAATAATCAAAAAATATTGTATTTTAATTCAAAACTGCCGCTTAATCTATTCTATTTATATGGATAGAATATATTTTTAATTGGTTTTAAAGTGTAATTAGATTATAGTTTTACTATTTAAATCAATGTTGGTCATTGGAAGTAATTTCACATTAAAATTGGACATAAACAAGTGTCGATCATTTGATAGTTATTTTTTTAAAGGTTGGGGCTGAAGCCTCATTTATTATTAAAGCAAAGAAAAGACCTCTTTAATTGGGTAGAGGGAGACCCATTACATAGCCCGAAGGCCCAGTGGAAATTTATCCCATTACATGGCCCAAAGATCCATTTTTTGGCCAAAAGACCATTCTGTGAATAGTACTACTATAATACCTGCGCTGCTATAGTGCTGCACAGTACCCGCCGCTGCTACAGTGCTCTGCCGCCGCTACAGTACCCTGTCGCCGCTACAATGCCCGCCATTTCTACAGTGCCGCCACTGCTACTGTACGCTACAGTACTTCTACATTACCTATTCCCAATGGGTTTTGAATCCCCATTTTTCATGTACAATTAAGGGGTGTTTACCACTAAGTAGTTAAAAAACTGACTTTTTCATTTAAATGAAATTTTACCGCTTCTATGAAATTAATTTCGAAAATCTGAAATAGATGGTTGTTATTAGTAAGTAAGATGTGGTTCAATAAGACAAAAATAATTTTTTGAGAATAGTAACTTTTGACTTTTATTTACCGTGGTTAATGGTAAATAGGGTAATTTAAGATAAAAAAATATTATAATAATATAAAATTACCTTAACACTTTTCCTAACCTTATTAGATGAGTAATGTCTGACCATGGACATCCTTGAGTCGATTTTGGGACCCCATGGGGCCACCTAAGAGTTATAATGACACTTTAAATTAATTAATTAAAAGTAAAGACAAAAACAACACAAACATATATCTTTTAGTAAATCAAATTTTACATGGGGTTATAAAATTTATATTTTCAACTATAAATATTCATTAGAAAGATAAAAATATTTCTTACATCATGGTAGGTTTTTTTAGACATTAAATAGTTAAATGTATTTATGACACAATGATGTTGCAATAATTACCTTATTAATGAATGATTAAAATAATTGATGTTATAAATATCCAAATATATGCAATTTGAGACTTTTGATGAATTAAAATAATTTTATAGGTTAATATGACATGATAGGGTTGATTAGATAATTTTTTTGAAGTGATAAGGTTGTTATATCTTTCACAAAAACAAAATACCAAATAGTGTCGAAATTGACATAAATTAATTTAAAAAAATACTATATTATTAGTTGATATAGTATTCCTAAAAATACAATGTTCAGAAAAAGGACATAAATAATATTATATATTTCATTAATTAACCACTTGATGTTCTCTGGGAGTTTTGGAGTAATTTTATTAACCATATAGTGTAAGAATACAGGAAGACACTGTAAAAGTTAATCTATTTAACTAAGAGTTAAATCTAGAAGATAAGGTTAAAATGGTAACCTAAAATTGTCTAAAACCTATGGGTTGAGATTATTTAGACCCATAACCACATAAGTCCTGAAATAAATTCATTTGGATACATTATAAACCGAATATGATTGTATAATAAATTAATACTTTAATCTTTTCCTAAAGTGACCCTCACCCCTCTTTTAAAAGGGCACTTATCCTTCTCTCAAATTCACACCTTAATATCCATTTGGATCGGACAAAATATGCCCAAATCTCCTCCAAACATCCCTGACTTCAACCTATAGGCCTTAACTTGTGTAGAAATCCAACATAAGGATCACTTTTTTTCAAATCAAAAGGAAACACCCGAAGAAGAGGTAATGATTTCACCACCCTCTTTCAAGTACTTTTCTTCTTCCACTTCCTCTTTCTTTGTTGTTTCCCAACCAAAATACTAATTTGAGTACCTTCTACATACAGTAATGTTATTATAAATATGGTACAACCATATTCATTATCCTATCCATCCTATGAATGATAATGTCACCATGCGTGCGTACGTACGACTTACCGTCTCCACGCCGTGGTGTAATTTGTTATTCAACAATATGCTATTTGGATGGATTTAATGATGAGTAATATGTATGTAAATAATTAAAATAAAATGATAATTTTTCTTTTCAATTATTATAAGATCCAATTCCACACCTTTTAATCATTAAGGAAATGATATCCTCGCTCGTGTGTACGTACGAATTACCGTCTCCACAACGTGATGAGATTCATTTCTAGGTTCACCATTCAACAATGATTATAAAAATATATATTATTAATAAGTATGTAATATATGACATAATAATGGTACTGGAGATATATATATGTATTTATGTACTTTCATATATGTTATTCACTTACTTCCATTCAATAGGATATGAAAACAGAAACAATGTTTATGGGTATGTACAACCTACCGTCTCCATAAATAGTGTTTTCCATTTCATATATATATATATCTATTATACATATTTATATTCTAAATTTACATTATACATAAATAATGTTTTATATTTTGGAAGTATTTAAATCATGATCTAAATGATATGATCAATAATAACAAGTTAAAACACGTACGATACAGAAAGCGATTATTACCCGAAATGTTAATTTAACATGGAAATCATTATTAAATAGGTATTATAAAGTCATAAATGAATCATGTATGATATAATAAATATGAATATTGTTCTTTTAAAATTTAATATCATACTATGGTCATTATACAGGAGGTTAAATGTACTCTTGACCGAAGGAAAGTGCAAGGTAAGGGTTATTTCCTCAATCTCATTAGTTTTCGAGATTGTTTATGTGTAAGTATTTACTGGGACATACTTATCATCGATACCCATATTTCATAATTTTTTTTTTCAAAAGGAATCTTTTAATGTTTCATGGGAGGGTATATTTAACTAGATCACCATTTTAAATGTTTTAATGATTTATCTTTCTAAACCCTTTTAATTAATGTCCATGATTTCAAAATGATTTTACGGATTTACTTATATGGACATGAATATTTTTAAATGATAATTAATTTCAAAAGATTAAAAGTGGTATGGGACACAATGATTGAAAATCTATTTTAAATTAATTCCTATATAAATTGTGATAATTTTAAATGATTTCAAGAAAATTGGGTATTTCTCTCAAAGCATTTTACTGATCATTTTCATCTATGTCAACATCTTTTGATGGATTTTAAACTTGTTTGAAGTTGATTTATTATGATAAAAATCTTCCATATTGTATTTAAGGTTTTTTTATATGTTTTACTATTGATGTGTTATTTTTATACCATTCATGGTTTATGGATAAAGTATTGACATTTCATATGCTAGTTTTAATATGAATATTTATGTTGTGTTTCAACCTTTTCATATGAAGAATGTATTGGACTTAGTAAGTGACGGGTGGAGCCATCTATAGCTACTATTTGAATCAGTTGTTCTCATGAGACAATTATACATGCAATTGGCTGAGGCCTTTCCCAATTTGATATATGGTTTTTTCTGAGGCCTTAATCATTTTAGATGTCTTGGCCGGGGCCTTGACAAAATGTTTCGGAATGTATGATATTATGAACTCCTTCATTATGAAAATAATAATGTTGGTTCATGTGGTTATTCTTCTAGTAGAATAAACATGACTATGTTTTATTCTGGTATTATTTACTCATCTCATATTCCTTCCATAAAGTGTTCATGTTAATTATTTGTAAAGGCATGTATTTTCAATTATTCACCATGCCTAATGTTTATGGTATCTTCTACTGTATTGTTTACCTTTACTAAGCATCTGGGATCACCCCTTTCTTATGTTTTATTTTTCCCAGGATTCCAAGAAGTTTATTATGATTGAAATGCAGGGTTAATCTTGGGGATTAATGCCATTCTCAAAGGATCATTCATGTTGTGTTTTATTTTTTAATTTTTAATGTAACATTCATGTATGTAATCTATTTTCCAAGACAATTAAAATGACTGGTCCTTCGGGACTTGATTCATTGTAATCATGCCAATGTATTAAAATAATGCACTGACTCTGAGTAACTGGGGTCAGAGCATTACAAAAAGGATATTTGTGGATGTAGTTTAGGTTCATATCACTTGGACCAACGTATTCTGTGGTTTAGGAACACACAACTAGGGCTAAAGGTTTAAGAATTAATTCCATATTATTTCCCTTGGAATGAGTGTGTTTCATGTGGGCATAATTGTTGATTCTAAAAATCACATGTTATGGGATATGTTTAGGATCATGGAGATGATTCAAGGTGAATATGGACCAAAATATGGTCAAAATACACCTAAGGGGGTTGATTCGTGAAAAAAAAATCCTTCATGAAAGCGAAGGGTTTCAAGAAGAAAGTGAGAGCACCTCTAATATTCATTATATGTGAAGTTTATAATCCTTAAGGCAATGTGAGTAACAAAATTCATGGAACATATAAATACCCACATTTAACCTTTATTTAAGGGTTTCACTACCTTTGGACTTCCAATAGAAGATCAAAATTATCCAAAAATCATCTTTTATGGGACAAATGTGAAGTGAATTCCTAAAGGTATCCATCTTTTATGAAAACCTCCCATGAGTACATTAACAAAAAAAGCCATGTTGGAGTAGAAATTCATGAAAGATCATGACCACCGTAATAGAGGATCATTATTTTAACCACATCGAGTTCTATGAGACATCTATCCTTCCTGAATCCCCCTTTAGACAACTAAGGCATGGCCCATTGGTAGGTCACCCATGGGTTTCAAAGGCCTCAACCTAGTAAGACCCACCTTCATAAACCACCTATAATTTTTTAAACTCACCTCCAATGACCCCATATGTTTCCTCATTTCAAAATAAATATCTTCCCAAATTTTAGTTCGCATGGGATTTGTTCTTATTTAATATTAGTTTCCTCATGCCTCAATCATATATGTTACCATTATCATCAACCCTCACATTGATACCCTTTTCTCCAAGAATGGTTTGGATGATCTAATCACCTCTTTCTCTTAAGCATAGGCACCATAAACTCAATACTTTCCCATGCTATCCAGGGTGTCACATCATCAAGGGAAACCCTTAATTTACCTTTAATTAGGGCTAGTGTCGTATCCTTATCTCCTCCTAACCTATCTGGGAATGGGTATATAATTGTATAAGAGCCACCCATGTCTAATAATCAAAACTTTAAACTAAATTTCACTCACATCTGGGTTGCAAGACTTTAAACTATATTGCATTAACTTCCTAGTTGTATGACATTAAACTACATTAAAATTTCCTAGTCTCATGATGTTATACTAAATGAAAATTTCTTTAGTTCACGATGTTAAACTATAACCGTACCCTTTATGATAAACATAGGATGCCTTAAATGATAAAAATACGATGACCCCTATATTCTGGAAAGAATCCATGCATAATTCATAGACCATACCTAGTTTTCAATCCTTTTATGACATGAACATACTTACCACCCGATGTTAAACTATATAGACTGGTCCTATCATATGTTCTAAAGCTATGCACTCAACATACATGGTTTTTGATCCCAGTCTCCTAATAGGGTGTATAAGATGAATTCACTAAGGGTAAAACCTAATATACTAAAACTAATTCAAATCTATCTATCTTTCCTATAAGAGGAAACTATAAAAATGTGTGATCATCCCCCAAAGAGTACACTTAAAATCTCACTATCCAAACTCAAGGTCCCCACTGAACTTCTATAACTCTATATGGTTAGAACCTATATTCATACCAGAACATGATTAGTGTATATAGGAAACATCCCCACAATACATTAAACATATGGATATGTACCCATAGACTCAAAACTTGTGATACCACTTGATATATTAGAATCTCTACCTCATGTGATGAACACAAGATTCACATGATAAAGGGATTAAAATACCTTAATCCCATGGTGAAAGTTTCCTCATTATGAACATGAGATTCATTGGGTCCTATAGCTAAGAAACCTCATACATGGGATTCGCTTGAATATGAAAGAGGGATATTTTTACAGATTCCCAACATACCTAATGTCCATAGATGTCCAAACATGTCTAATATCACCATTTTATTCTATTGAAAGTAGATATCATATCACTATAAAAAGAAACATAATTTAACTTCGTACACTTCCAGATAGAACCAGGAACAAAAATAAAAAACATTTCTCAAATCTATGATAGAGACTCATACTAGGAAATGAACTTCAAGGAGGAATCCATGGAAGGAGGAACTGTAGAGACCCCAACCTCTATAACCGAGATCTATTGGTTTTTTATTACCTTTCCATATATACAATGAGTCAAATCCAGAAGGACTAAACCATTTTTTATAATTGGAGATCCAGATACAAACATGATACCCTTTTTACATTTGGGATAAAATATAAAATGTTGTAATGGAAAATATTTGGAATCCTATTACTCATTCAATAGATTATTCTTCATATCCTTGGAAAAGAAAACAAAATAAGTTTGTTCTCAAATATTCAGTAAGGATTATGTAAAATGGATTCTATCATGATTAGATAAGGCCTAATAAATATGGAGAGGTAAATAAATAAAAACACATTTCATTTAATCAATAATTCGAGAATGAAATGCATCCATGAATAATATTAGTGAAACAATAAAATGGATAATAACAATTGAATTAAAAATGATGGAATTTCATAATATTGGACATCATGATCCGAGACATAATGATATTTATACCATCAATACCTTATTCCAAGACATATTAAAACTATATGTAGGTATACACCAAAAACTTATTTAATTTCTACAAATAATTTTTCTCAAGAGACCTATTGATGCATCAATGGGATATATAATTTCAGGCCCCACCTATCACTTCATTTCCAAAGAATTCCTCATATATAAAATTACCAATTTAATTCATGATCAAAATGACTTATTAATAAATTTTTTAATACATAATATATAATATCGATATTTGACATACTAATCAAATAACATCCATTATAAAACAATATAATTAAATATGGTATATGGTTTAAGAAATAATAATATCCATGATAGAAATAATATGTATTTTTAGGATAAATGTATTGTCTATTGAAAAATTATTACAATAAAGTGATTACCTCAAGGGAATGTTAATAATCACAAAATTAATCATGAGATGAGAGGTGACTATCAGTTCATCCGGATTATAGGTTTTTTTAAAAACTCTATCCTTTTTAAGGATAAATGGAATAAAAGTAAAATATTCAAATATGATTTAAAAAAAATTCTTTCTAAAACAATTAAAAAATTTAAGAAAATCTAAAAAATTTAAAATGGAAATTTTGGAGGGTATGTTTTTTATCACCATATAAGTTATAAAAATTTTGTTTGTATTTTTGTTAAGAAAGTAGAAAACCTACATTTCAAAAATATAAGAAATAAACATTTCAAACCCTTTTTAAAAGTCAAGTATAACTTAAAATTTAATCAATAAATCATATAAGGATCTTTGTAAAATAATTTTTAAAATCACTGACATGGAAGAAAAATATATCTGATTTAAAGATAAATAAAGTTGTTTTTTATTAATTTTTTTATTTACTTGATTAAGGTAACAAATAGAGGATATTTTGGAAGGAAAATATGGAAACTACATAAATATAAAGTTTATAATAATATTATTGGATCTTGAGATGGATAAATTATGTTATTTCTTCAATTTAAAAAAAGCAAACCCTGAAGAAAGTGATATTATATAATAGATTCTTACCTCTTTGATAAATTTGAAAGTGTATCTACTTGAAAGGATATACTTTAATTGAAACATTAATATTAATTAATAAATAGTTATTCATGTTAAACACATCCATGGGGAACTATATAAATCACATAAAATTGAATAGGTTTATAATAACAAATATTTCTAAATAGAGCGTGAATTGAGACAAAATCCCTTTAACTCATGCATCGCTTTAGATGAAAATTATTTAACCTCTTGTAAAATGATTTTAATATTTTTATTAATTTATCAAAGAACCTTATTCATATTTATAATATCATATATTATCCTATTATAAAATATTACAACTCAATCTTTAGTAATATTTAATTATTTCCATTGTTTCATGTGTTGACTACTTCATTTTATCAGGCATCTTTTTCACAGATGTTTCAGTTCTTATGTGAGGGATATAGATCCATAATATATTTAATTATATTAATAATATAAATTTAACTTTTATTCATTATATAACTTCTTATAACCATTATTTATTGTTATACATGAATAATGAATCACATCACTTTGTAGAGATGGTTGGTCTTGCACACACACCGTCGATGATAGAATTCCATTAATGGGTGAATGGTTAAAGAAGTGGATAACATATTAATTATATAGAGTTAATAAAATTTCATATTTATAAATTATATTGGTTATTTACATCATTATGACTATCCATGTGATTGGTTATGGAATAAAAATTACATCGGTTCGTGAGGTGCGGTAGTTCACCGCAAACACGAGTGATAAAATTGATTCCCACTTGATGGAGATGGAGATGGATAAATATTACTGCATAAAAAAAATTAAAAATAAATATATGACATATACTGGTTTAATTATATTTTAATTTTTAATACATAAATTAATGCATAAAAAATAAGAAGTAAAGAATGAAGAGCTTAATGAAGATAATTACCCTCGCTTAGAAACACTTCCTTTGAATCTCTCATTAATGACCCTAGGGTTGGTATTTTGGGATGAACATAAGACATAAAAAATGTATAATGTTGTTTAATAGATATTGTTTCAGTTTTTGGTTGAGATAAATGGATCATGACATGTCAATAAGTGAGGGAAGGAGGTTCTCTTTTATAATTGAGGAGGAGTGACATTTTTGTAAAAACCAAAAACTATTCAATAATGGGAAGTCGCTCTCACCCCAAGTGCCTAATTTTTTTTAAAATAATTTATTGAAGTGATGGTTTGTTTAAACCACACCAATACCACATAAAAATAAATATGTCTTAAACATTTTATTATTTAACCTCTATGCTTACTTTTACTATTTTAGTTTTCTACACGGTAACTAGTTTTTTTATTTAACTAAGTAATTCAAAAATTATGTAGATAAATAAACGAACATTATTATAAAATTTAGACCCCCTTATTCTAAATATGAAATAAAATTTATAAAATAAAAGTAATATGTGTTTGGGAAATCAATTTTAACATAGGTGCACGTAAAGCGCAAAACCCTATTTTAGCCTTAACCATTGTAAATAAATTTTACTGTCTTTAATAATAATTATGAAAAACATAATGTAGAACATATTTGATAATATTAATTATTTTGATTCAAAACATGGAATACATTTTTTTAAATTAAATTAATATAAGTGGAAGAATTTAATTTTAATTTAAACCTACAAGTGTGATGAAAATGCATTTTTCCAAATGAATGTTTTCTTAAGTACAAAAAGTTAATATTTCAAAAAATTTCATAAAACCGATTATAATAGCCAAAATTTGCTTTATAATAATATAATTAATCTAATTTTACATTTAATACAATTTTATAATAAGATATAACTTTTAAAATTATTTAAAAAAAGTTGTCTTCAATGGAAATTTGTATTTTTTAATATTAATCAAAACATTAATATTATCATAAAATTATAAAATATTAAATATAAGATAATTTTGATAGGATGATATAAAAATTAAGTAAAAGTTTTAATATATATTTTAAAAAATTCATAAAATTTTATTTTAAAATAATTTCTCAAAATGAAACAAATCCATATTTTAGAAAAAAATACAGATTTATGCATAAAACTATGTTTATTCTTATATATTGTCTTGAGAAAATATATAATTATTGATAAAAAATTGATTAAAATTTTAATATACAAATTTCATTGAATTCATTCACCAATTGGGTTTAATTTAATTTATTAGGATAAAAATATATTGTGCACATAAAAATAGTTTTTCATAAAAAAATTATTTTACTTTAAAATGATTTTTATTTTTATTTATAATCAGTTGATAACCAATGAACATATTATATACAAGTGTAAACCATATAATTTTTACAATTTATTTATTCTTATTTATAGCCTCCAATTTAATTGCTGGGTTAGAATGGTCTTATTTAAATAGTATATTTCACAGGTTGTTTAAGCTTGGTGTTACGTGTCATAGACTCTATAATGTTATTCTTATAGTATATCAGGATGTTATAGGAACTGCCATCCTATCATGTTGTCTTGATCAGGGATCCAACATCATCAGTCATTATGGTAGTATCCAACCCCCATTGGATTGAAGGAATACGGGGAAACCACCCTAGAGGTGTTGTGACTAGTCCAAGGATGTGAACCACTCTAGGAGACACCAAGAGTGGGAATCACCACCCTAACGTTTACCCCATAGAAATGCATAAGGAATAAATAGTGTACCTAATATGTTCTATAAATCTAAATTCACATATCATTCATGCTATTTTTTATACAAAAATGTCCTTACACACAACATCAAAGAGTGATTCATGTTAAAATATTGGATCTAGGACCAAGACGTCTATAGATTGGTTGAGTTGGGTGACATACCGACACATGTGGCATATCTCTCTTCTACCACCCGATAGTAATTTTGAAGACTCTAGTGAATGGAAGTAGGTTACCAGATGATATGATCATAAGTATAACGAGTTTTTGGTCCATAAGATAGAATCTCACACTATAGGAATTATTTTTTCCCATTTGAGAAAACCAGAACACCCTGTGGCTGCCGCATCCTCTGAAGTGACCCCATCGACACTTTAGGTTTCTAATTATTAAAAGAATATTTTTTGATGATTCCATGGAAATCAAATTCTCCTACCATTTCCAAAACCATCCTCCCTTCTAAGTGAATTAACACCCACCAAATTAGAAGAATCCCCCATAATTCGCCTCGTTATAGTATATTCTAGTAATAAAGAAAATAGATATCCTTCTATGAATGAATCAAACTAGTGTATCATTGTGAAGTACTTAGTGATAAGGATTTCCATGTAAACCTTTCAGGTACCTCTAGTCTACAACATTGAAGGAATGATAGGTTTCTTACTGGTATACAATATTTCAGATTCAGAAATTTAGAAGAGAATCTCTATGCCACCGAAACTGGATGGAAATACCCACTTAGAGTTTTATATGCATAGTTCTCTCAAGCCACTATGTCGATTACATCTCTAAAACCTATTATATTAGTTGATCATGTGTCTCATACAGTATGTTATGGCACCTAGAAATAAACATATAGGGCTCAAAATCTCTAATCTAGTGGTCATCCTAAATTTTCCAATTAATATAATAATATGAAGAGCACCGAACAAACACTAATACCTCAGCCAATGTCTCACACTATGATCCCTATTATATAGAGGCAATTGGCAGGTAGATATATACCCCTTGATTTTAAGCTTTATTTTCTTAAGAACCTTTCCAGTATACCAGTGAGGCTCTCAATCCAGGATGCACTCTGCCTATCAAAGGAGTTTCATGAGTCCCTCATCGAGTCTCTAAAAAGACCTATATAGTTTGAGAATGAGGTCACTTCAATTAGGACATATTGTTCAAAGGATGTTTAGCTGGAGAAATGTTAATCCATCATTTTCTTCTCCAAATAAGATGAAGTTTCCACTATTTAGGGGGGAATATGCCCATTGTGTGTCACATGCCAGTTCAATGGCATGGAAATCCATCGTTTCTTGCTGGATACAATCTCTGTGATTACTCTCATCCAAACCCAGATGATCCAAAAGTTGGAACTCATGTAAGAAGTTTTATCTTCATCCAAACTAACAATTAATGAATATGAAAATTATGATCATAATCCACATGGAAAGATTCATCTAAAAACCTGATTTTTTGTATTTAGTAAAAAACGAAAAAATTATTATTTTCCTCTAGGATACTACCTAAAACAATCTATTGGGAAAGAATTTGCTTTATATACTCACAATGGCCCCTTCTTTAGATCAAATGTGCCTTAAATACTCACTTAATGTTCTCTTATAGGTACTCCCTAAAAATTATGCCCCTTTAAATATTGTGAGGCCTGCTACATGGTTGTTTCATTCTAAAAAACTAAGGGAAAACAGTTCCATGATGATGAAGTGAAGTGTATAAATTCCCCAAATGATCTGACTATCACCTTAGTGGATCCTTGGTAATAATTATAGGAAAACTACATGCTTCTAATAAAGAGGTTCAAACAAACAACCCCAGATCCTAGAAGCTCATTCATTGTCCCCAATAAGAAGAAATTCTCATAGATCACCATTTATTCCAAAATAGTATATGCATATTTGAAGCTATAAAGTTTTAATCCCATTACACATTGAGAAGTTTTCCCTAGGTCCACTGATCCGAAACACTGCAACATTGTACGAAATGTAGGCCTGCATTGATGAAGGTCAAACAATCATAAATGTTTTTACATCATTGAATGATCTTGTTTCCAGAAACTACATAGTATTGTCTCATCATTTTTTTCCATGGTATCCACATAGCAGTAATCCCTCATTGAGGATTCCACCCATGATAAAGTAGATAAATGTACCAATCCATGATATGTAGTTGTAGTGAAGTCATATACTTCCTCTAATACTCTTTTATTAGATTACAAAGAGTATTTGGATGATGCACCTCCTATATTTAAAGAGGATATCTCCCCCAGTGTTGATCAGTTGAACTTGGTAAATCTTGGTATTAGGGAAGTCTCAAGGCCAACATTGATCCGTAAAGTTATGTGTGTATTGGAGTAGTGGAAATACGTGGCTTCCATAAAGTGGCATAGTAACATGTTTTTTTGGTGGTCCAAAGAAATTCCAAGTCTCAATATTCAGGTTTTTCCCATCAACTATCCTATTAGTGGGCCACCATTGTTTCAAGTAACCTCCCATAAAAATGAACTCTTCATATGGTTCCATGGTTGCGGCTGAAGTTAACTAACTTATCAAGGGAAAATCAATAGGGAATTCCAATAACCCAAGTGATTCTCTTACATCATCCTCAATATGAAGAAGAAAGAGTAAATTAGAGTCTTCATTGGCTTCATGAATATCAATTGACATTGATCAAATGATGATTTCACCCTTTTGATCTTGGATCTACCAATCAATGAAAATGTCTATTTGAAGACCCTATGCTTCAGGGATGTGTAATTCAGGTATAACGTATATGAAAATACTGAAAGTTTGAAGAATAAACCACCTTCAGGAAACCTTTGGGAACATAGTACTACATAGTGATAACATTAGTTTTGAAGAATCTTGGGTCCACTTACCAGCATACCATGAACCATAACTTCAAGATGATCCTCATAACATTAGTGGAGTTTTATATGGTTGATTTAGTGGTCAAATCCTACCGAATATAGGATCATATCATGTATATTGAGAAAGTGTTTGACTTCTTCCACTATCATTAATTGAAGTTGAATCCCTTAAATTGTTCATTCGGGGTCACCTCAAGAATGTTCCTCACCTTTTTCATCAAGTACAATGGCATTGAGATCGATCTAGAGAAGATCTAGGATGTCATCTTGATGCCTCTTATACATAACATCGAAGAGTTTTGGGTCTTCTAGGGATACATAACTTACATATAATGAATCATTGTGATTTTTATGGAAAGTATAATCCATTTTTAAACTTTTGGTGAAATTCACCACCTACCATTAGGATGAAGACTGTCAGACTACAATTAAGAACATCATATAGTATCAACTACATCCCCTAGTCCTAATTTCATCCATTGTATAAAATCTTCTAATTATTTATGTGACTACCTTGGAAATATCCCTTATCTCCCATCTGTCTTAAAAAATCAACAAATGCAAGTATAATAACATATATTACCCTAATATCATGTTACTTGATATGGAGATGAGAGATTATCAGATCAAGAAGTGTTGTCACACATTGGTCTTCACAATTAAAAAATTGTGACACTACTTAGAGGATCCTGAGATATAGCTGATTTCCTATGTCAACCCATTGAATTACATCCTCAACCACACCATGCTAATGGGATGAATAGAAATGTGGAAATTAATTATGTAGTAGTTTAAAATTAGGGTTTTATCATGAAAATATTTCAAGGGAGAATCACTTGAATATTTTAATTAATGCGCATCTAACCCTAGAATAAATTCCCTTGGTTGTTGAATAAAATTACATCATCTTCTTGGATTAATCAACACTATGTTGGAAGATGCACTTTTATAGTTCCTCTCAAAGCCCGACTATGAGAAGTATCAACAAACCAATCTTAATATGGTGGGACTTTAGGTTATCTTTAACACTCCCACATAAGATATGTTTACATAGAAATTTTTATTATTGAAAGGATGGATCAATAATGAAGCTGAGTATTGATATCTTATCACTGAGATCAAGTTGTCTCTTTAAATTGATTTCTATTGGATCCATGTCAAGGGAGACTCCTAACTATTTATCAATAAGATAAATTTTGACTATATTGTCAGAAATGAAGAACAAATTCCATTGTTGGTGAGGATTCATGAGTTGATAGTATAGTTCCCCTCAGAGACATAGGTGAATCATATTCCCCAATAATAGTACAACTAATTTGATTCCTTTCCAATCCTAGTCACATACCTCATAGATCCCAACCATGATGACTTAGTCATTCATGTGGAGCATTGAATTTTAATCACTCATGTTAATTATAATGATTAAGATCAATAGATAATTTTTTTGGCCACTACCACTTTTTTAGAAATTCCATGAAATGATTTGGTAGTTAATGAATCACTTAATTGGATGAATCCATTCATTGAGTATCTCCAACACAAGACTCTAATTCTAGGACGAGCCAAGTGTGGGAGAATCTATCGGTGTGTAGTTTAATTTACCCTATATAAGGGATCTGAAATAGAGAAAACCCTCTATAGGTGTGGTTTTGATGGAATCCTCCATCATTTCTTCAATGTCAGGTTCCTCAAGTCATTTGGGAGGCCTAAACTAGTGTTTGTGGGGTATTTCAAAACCACCATGGTTTAGGGATGTATTGGGTTCACCAAGAAGTGTCAGGAATTATAGAACCATACCAAATTCATGCATATGTCATTGGATCTTATCCATGATACCAAGTACTCCTAGACCGTTTCCACATGGGGACTTAACATTATGGGACCCTACCCACTAGTGACAACTAGATAGTGAAAGTTAATTCTAAATTCCACATAAATATTCTCAAAGTAGGAAAAATCCAACCATCTCAAGGAATCCTAGACACAATTAATGATTGATTTTTTGAAATCCCACATCATCCATTGATTTGGGGTCCCTCAAACAATTCTCACAGACAATGGCATAAAATTTCAAGATGCTAAACTGAAGAAGTCCTAGGAAAAGTGAAAAATATGGTCTAACCACACATCCCACTATCACATGCAGGTGAATGGTCATATCAAGGTATTTAAAAATTCCTCTCTAACTC
Source organism: Viscum album (assembly GCA_963277665.1). Taxonomy (NCBI): domain Eukaryota; kingdom Viridiplantae; phylum Streptophyta; class Magnoliopsida; order Santalales; family Viscaceae; genus Viscum; species Viscum album. The sequence continues at coordinate 274,580,615 of OY728125.1, read as the reverse complement.
CCTGTATATGATAGTGGTCTTGAATAGATTTTTTTTCTGGTTATCTCTTTATGTCAATCTAGTCGACTTTGATGATGACTTGAAATTACACCCAAGGAACTCCATATTTTATAGTAAATGGTACAGAGGTTGTTTTACGTATAGTGGTTGAGTTACCATTACATCATATGAATTTTTATGATCAAGAAAAACTAGAAAAGAGAGATGAAGTTTGCTTCACCGAGTAGGAATACCTCGAAGAAAACCATCTCCAAGTACAACATAACCTAAAAAGACACCATAATCATATGGTGAAAGAATTAAAAAAATGTATATCCTTTTATGCTTATGTTAGGGTGATATGATATTGGATCAAGGACACTAATGATACCTAGGAAGAAGTTTCCAAATTTAGAACCCAAATGGGAAGGAAATTTTGTCATTCATAAGGTCTACTCCAATGGTTTTTACTCATTCATCACCAAAAATGGAAAGTTCCTTACAAATCCCAACAATTACAAGTTCCTTAAAAGTTACATTACATGAATCACCCTATTTCCTAGTCACATTATGTAAAAATACATGACATTGTCTTGGTTTTATGATGTTAAACAATGGGACAACCTGTTGGCCACACAACATTAAATTGTGCATCATTTTTCCCTTACAATATGATGTAAAAATGAATGTCCAAATTCCTTACAATAAGATGATATAATACATGGTCCACATCATTATCACATGATGTGAAACTGCATGATACATTGGGTCCCCACCAGAGACAATACATCCCTTTTGGTGCTGATATCATACCACAATGTACTCTAGAACTATGTAAAGCTTGATTACCATTTACAATGTGATATACAATGATGCACGAATATCATATAATTTTCCCACCATAACCACCACACTATTTCAGAGATTTACCCCTTGGAAAAATTCTCAACCCTTACATATTAATTCATCCATCCATCACATTTGAGCATGCAGAAGAATTGATCTTGGAACATGTAACTTCCCCTGAACTTCCCAACATCTTCAATTCCACACATCATAACATCCTTGATTTGGATCCTCATTATCCTCATGATCTGAATATCCCCCTAAAAAAAGGTTCATTGAAAAGTAGCTCACCTCTTTTCATGGGCACATACTACAATATATCCCTAGAAATAGATGATGATTCATATGTTTTAAACATGTTCAGTGGTTGATCTGGTATTTTATCACCCCATCCTTAACCAGTGTGATTATGGGACTTATATTTCAAACAATGTTAGTAATAATTCCCTACCTTTCAATGACCCCATTTTGTGGTCTAGATCTTGGAATTCATGCTTTACCTCCTTTCCACCGCCATTTATTTTGTTGGAGTTGTAACATCATTATTTTTATTCTCTCATGTATTTTTGGATGATGAATAAGAAATTCAACATCATTGGGACCTTCCTACGTGATCTTCTTATGTACCCTATCATTCTCCCCTTATGACAAGGGGAACTCCTCGTCACTCCTGTCTCCTCACAACGATCATGGCTCACATGGGATTAAGAGTCATGGGGGAATCATTCCCAACATGGTTGAGATGCATAGATGTTCTAAAATAGAATTTTATCCACAATTCAGTCCAATATACATGACTTTAAACTATAAGAATCCCTATTTTGTCCACAAATCATGACCTTAAACTATTTACACCTTATCTTAGAGATTTTGTGTGTGTTAAAAGGACTCCTTGTCCCTCTCTTAATGTATGGTTTCTACCCGTTTTCACTACCAAAAAATCCCCAGAACACTCACCCCATCTATTCCAAGCTCTATATATTTAAACTGGTAGAAACCCCTTTTGGTCAAAGCACCATTACCTTATACTATGTGTGAATATTTGGTCCAACTTATATGAATATAAACTACATCACCCAAAATCCTAGTCACATGATGTAAAACAATACTACATAATTTCAATCACATGAAATTAAACTATGGGAAATCATCAATGCCAGAAGATGTTAAACTATATAAAACTATGGTCCCAAATACATGAACTCAAAACTCTGAAGCTAGTGTCTTCATGTATAAAATTTTAAACTATATAATTAACCTATCACCCTCTCATAAGAGGATACACCCCTCTAATTTTGGTGTCGGTCTCCTAGAATTAAATGTTTGAGAACTATGTCTGGATTGATTTTAAACTCTATGGTACATGTATTGACACATGGATCTCCTACCTCAGGACCAACTACAAATTCCTTTGACAGGATAGACTACCTTCACTAAAATTCATCCCCCGACACATTTTTCATGATAGGTTTATTGATACTAGATAGAGAAACCATACCACCCTATCCAATAGTCTTGGTATCATAACCTTAAACTATATGAATATCACCCACATATGTTTCTTTATAGATAGACCTCCATAGACCTTGAATCACATTTGGTTTAAGACTCTCATATTCTACACAACCCCTCTTTGAATCCCAATTATTTAATCCAAGATCAATGAATTTAAACTGGAAGAAACTTAATTCTAGTCCAAGAATTATAACCTTAAAATATGTGTAGTTCTCCTTTGTAGTTCTATGTGTCATAAGTACTCCCTGTACCTCCTTTCACAATGGTTCTTTACTCTCTTTCATGCCACATTAGTTTCTTGAGGACACCAAGTTTCTTCAAATAATTATTACCTTAAATAGTGGGCACATGGAACCTTATTCTCTCAGACTTCATCTATTTTGTGCCACCTTTAATGTTTTTATAGACTAATTTCCCTTTCTTATTGCATACTCACCCAATCAGACTTTTCCTTTTTGTGTCAAGATTCTACCTGGTCACATTCTAGAACATTGTGTGGCTTGATTCTCCAATTAGTGGGATATATAGTGATGCATGTATATCCTATCTTAGTCCCAAAGGAGAATCCATTCTCCAAAATGAGTTTTTTGGCACCCCTTATCCCACTTGGATTGCATTACCTTTATTCATATTGAGTTGATGTGATTATTGGGTAGATGTGGTCTAAGAATTATAATCGTAAAATATTTTTAACTTGTTTTGGTGATGTTTTTTTGGTGAATGAAATCCTTATACATTTGTGCATTTCATATTTTTGTTATCACCCATTCCACAAAAACCTCTCAACCCACACGTCCTTGTTGGGTCTGAGTACTATGACTTCAAATAAGAAGCCTTGGTCCAAGCATCATAACCTCAAACTGTGTGAAACCATCCACATAAGTTACCATGAATGTGTGACCATTCTGTCCCACTGGCATGACCCTAAACTACCCGATGAAAGAGGCATAAATTTTTGTTTGATTAAGAACCCATAAATGGAAGATAAGAAAAATTCATGCATTCAACAACTAAGTTACCCTTATAACTTGGTAAAAAGTAAGGACATGAATGGAAAAGGTTAAAATCATATAGTACTCATCACGGGATCTTATAAAAAATATAACTATGATCGCTAGAACAACTAATTCAGAAAAAAGTGAGATCCAAATCTTACCACCCCTTTTCACCCCCTTTTCGTGGTCCTCTATGAGGCACCACCCTCTGTGTTCCCTTTTTTACATCCCACTACATTGGTAGAGAGGTTTCTATTCACCTCACTTCACACCTCATAGTCACACTATATTAAATTCTATGATTTATCATCCTCATTATATGATGGTAAACCACACATTTCGAATCATCTCCACAAGATGTTAAACCGTATACCTCTCATCCTCATTGAATGACATAAAATATTAAAAAGGTTTAAACCCTTTCTTGAGAGGACCATTTTCTCTATCGGTTCTAGTAACCTACTTAATTTCTTGAGTTCCATGATCATCACATGGAAACTAAGATAAATCTCCCCTTGAATGGAATGTTTTGATTTCACTAAACCTGATTTATCTACCCAATGTGTTTAGATTCATAGTGGTGTAATTCCTAGACCATTTAACTCCATTCAAACATTTATTATATTTTAATACATTCTTTGAATCTTCCTTGATATATATCCCTACCATATTCCACATCCAAATCGGACCTCTAACAGTGTTGGTACTTAGCCAAACTAGATCACCTCCCATTCTGGGCATACACCTCAAATGAATTTTGATTAAATTTGGTAGGATCCATGTTTTGAAAATGAAAAATGGTTGACCCTAATTGGTATTCCACCACTCTTAATAATGAAATTGCATAACATTTGTTTCAAACATGTTCATTAGTTTTCCTCATTCAGTATATCATTCCTCTTTGTGTTCCAATTCATGGATATCTCAATTCATTCCTTCCATTCTGATTTATTTGGGTAGAATCCAACACATGTGACCACATCATAATAGGGAGGTGTCACTCTCACACCTTATAATTTCATGTATTTATCGTCTACCATGATATATTTTTCATGAATCTACCCCTCCATTGTAGCAGCTGATCCATGCATGGTTTAAGTAAAATGAGTTAGCAGACTCAAAAGAGTGACAACTCATTCAAGTAAAAAAATGAGAGATTTACACAATAAGATATTGAGTTTTCTTCCTGGAAGGATTCAAGGAAGGTATCACTCCCCCATAACTCCTCATAAACTGATCCCTATGACAATTTTATGATTTTAATTGATATTCCCCCAAAAGGACACCGAGATAGGGAATGTATAGTAGATTACTCACTCAACTGGTAAGAGGACATGCTACTCAACATGGGAGGATAACATCATCCATATCTTATGTATACTACACTACCTATACCCGAGTATTCAAGAAGTTTGTTTTGGTGAGGACTAGTCTAGGAAAGAAAATTATATCCCTCTAGAGTCATATCTAGACCACCTTGGTGTAGTAATTTTGAAATATATCTCAGTTAATATAGGAACTGAGGAATATGAAATATTCTAGTATTTACTATAATTGGTATGGACACTTAACTAGATCCATATAATTTTATCTTGGGAATTCTCTATATGGTTTAACCTACTTCAAAAGCTGGTTTCCAGGGATCCTCAGGACCACCTTTGTGACTGCCTTAAGATTTTTACCCTGTGTGGGGCTAAGAACTGCTATAGGTATAGCTATAGATCCACCAATAGTTCTAGCTCTTCCTCATCAATGTGTTCCACCTGCTGTAATATGGAACTAGTAACTTATATATGGGACTTCATTGGAGTTCACTTAGATGAATAAATTCCTCGACATTTCCCTGAAGTATCCACTCTCCTAACTTCATATATAATTTTAGAAAATCCCATAAGGATAATCACTAGATGGAAGATTTTACATGCCTATGATAAATTCTATTGTGAACATGTTTTGCAACTATTGTAGGACCATTGACTAGAATTTTGAGAAAACCACTATGAATAAGTTCTACATGATCCTCTAGATACTCTAGAATTTGTGGGTGAACTGGTATGGGGTTTACGATTCACGAACCTCTATATAGTCAAATTACACCACTAGTACCCCACCTTGAAAGTCCTGGGGGTATAATCACTACTTTTATGTCCCTATACCACCATCCATGATGGTCAATATTGGTAGGGTGGACGGATGGAACATGAATTTCTCTATCATCCCAATCCTTTTTACACCACAACCTGCTCCAACTAAAGAGGGTGAATCCCAATAATATTTTCCATTGATAGTTTGATTTTGGTGTTAAGAGGGAAGATAGGATTTGGATAATCATACCCCCCATTTGTGTGATTACCCATCTATATAAAAATTGAACTGGGATTCACATATGGAAGGGAATATTTTGCTTTCTAAATTCCTCCACACCTTGTACAACTACCCCAACACTAGGACTCCCAGATTAATGTTCTAGCACATCGCTAGCACTGATGTTATGATGAACGTACTCAGTTAAACCCCCATTTTCACTTCATGGACTAGGAGAATCTAACCATAGTATAATTACATAATTAACACTTTCAGTCTGACTTCATGGGGGAGGTCATTCAAAACCATTATAGGTGAAACTGGCTCACCTCTAGGATCACCAAGTAGGATTTTTCCTTCCTGTACTATGTTTTAATCAGACACTAATAGGGTATCCCTATAATCATCTTCATGTGTTTATTTAAGAAATTTAAAACCCACTTATTGAACATGAGGTCCTTCATCCAAGGATTATCTTATCTCCCTCTATTCCCCATGTCTAGTAGATCATTTTCAAACAATTTCAGATACTCTCAGTCATCCAATACATTCTTGATGGGGGGTGGGAACTCATCATACATAATCCCTTGTATTTGGATCCCACTAATGTGGTAGAGAACCCACAAGATGATGTCCGACCTTCCCATGGTGTAGGTGAAATGTTTTGATCCTATATACCATCTACTTAGAAACTCTAGTGTGATATCTAGGTAGAGGTAAATGTGGAACTATGAGGTCCATGCCACCTCATACTACCCCACTCTTTTTATCTCTAAATAGAACTAATCACATGACTGGAAAACCCCTTATTCCCATGCCCACTCATCTGTGAAGTTTTGACTCTAACACAGGTCCCACTACTCAGTCCAACCCTAAAAGAAGTATTCTAGGGCCACCTTTAGGATACACTAATATTGTGGGGAAGATGAATCTATAGTTAGCACCTACCCATTGATCACATTCATGGGTTTCCACATATAATGATAAGTGATCTATGTGTGGTCCTGAAATGGTGACATGCCATAGATCTGTTCCACCAGTATATCCAAGGAGAGATTTTGAACTAGTAAGAAAGGGTATCCCAATTGGCACTAGGTATTAAAACATCATCCCTTTGAATGAATCTATATAGAAAAATCATTTGGTATGGAGGGTAATACTTTTGGTCCTCTATTAGAATCTTGGAGAGAATATCATTATCCAATGACATTAGGAATCTCTAACCCAACAAAACGCTCCCTACGACCTCCCTTATTTATACTGAAGTAGGTTCAACATCCTGAAAGGCCGTCTCAAAGACTTTGATAATTCTTACAGAATGTTTAATGAAATAATTTTCATGAATATGTTTCCTTTGGAAAAGATTTTCTTTGTAAAATATAGTCTTTGGTGAAGAGTTCATGGAATATTCATTCACGGAAGTAGAAAGTATCTTGAGTGATAAGGCTTTTGTTCACAAAACACCCATAAAAAATTAAATTTTCACGAAAATAGAGGATCAATCAATGTTTCATGAGAATCTCATGGTCCCCTCTAGGACCCCTCCCCCTATTTTTAGGCAAATGGTGGGAGAAAGTTTATGAAACATGCTACCCTTAGCAATAAATTTATACGTTTCAAAATCATAATTTGATATACCTCTCCAATGTCAGTACCCTTTCTATGGGGAATCATTTTTTGAAACCAAAATAACAAGTTATTGGATAATTAGAGGGGTGAGTCTATGATTTTAGGTGAATCTAGTACAAAACTATGTTATAATCCAACAAAGGGGACAGATCTATGAAAGATGAATACTTTGTGAAAGGGAAGGGTTTTGTAAAGAAATTGAGTTCACTAAAAGGACGATTCTTATGTGATGACAGTAATCCTTCTTGAAACTTATGTCCGAAAACTCTGTAAATTCTGTAAATACCCCCTTCAACCTTCAGTTAAGGGGGTCACATGCTATGGACTTCTAGTAGAATATCTGATTTTATAAAACATCATCCTTACAAATACAAAGTAATAATAGATTCCAATATGTATCCATATTCCACAAACAACCTCACATTATTAACTTGACAACTAATACTATAGTGGAGATGAATTTCATGAAGGATCCCTCCCTCTACTCAAACAGGTTTAAGAGCTGGGCTAGCCCGTTCCTAAAACATTATAATTAAAAAAAAGAGAAAGTGGCGGTACAGGGGTGTTTACAAAGCCGAGAGTATGACACCACACACATGTCCAAATCGACAAATTGAGAACAAAATTCAGGGGTAATAAAAGACCATCTGGATGAGGCCTTCACAATTTCCCTCTTTGAAAGTGCATCTTCTACCTGGTTGTCCTCCCTATAGACATGGGTGACATCAAGCTGTATGTTCTCAGCCATCTGCATACAATCAATCCAGGAAGGAAGTATTTTCCATGGTACTGATCGGGCCGAGTTTTTAGGATGTGGACCACGGTGGTGGAGTCGGATTCCACCCAAAGCTACCTCCATCCAAAATGGGAGGAAAACCTTATTTCTTTGATCATATCCCATAACTCCGCTTCGATCTCCATGCCATTGCCAATATAGTGGTGGAAGCAGCCTTTAACGAAGCCCCGATGAGTGCGGAAGATGCCACCACATCCCGAAGGCCCCGATGCACCGGAAGCCACCCCATCAACATTCACTTTCAACCATCTTGGAATAGGTGGAATCCATCTAATGGATTTAAGAACAAGAGGTTTTTTTATTCTGCCCATTACACCAAAATCTCTCAGAATAACCAAGTTTGTAATGTCATTTTTCATAGTGCCAGTATGCAATTTGGAGGCAGTCATAACATCCTAATAAACCACGTTCAATCTATCCTACAAGGATGGCCACTGTCCCTCAAAACGGTGGCATTAATGGATTTCCATATCACTTTGAAGACAACAACAACAGCCGTGATGAACATCGCCCCAATCTGTTCACTAAGTTGTGCGCGCTAGAAGGATGCCATCATTGCCTCTATTCTATGAAGATCAATCTGCACACTGAAGGCAACTTTTATGTGTGACTAGAACCTGCAAGAGAAGTTGTAAGAGAAAAAGAGATGAGAGATAGATTCCTCAACCCGGAGACATATGATGCATGCAAATGCTAATTGGATCCTAGTTTTTTGGAGTAGGCTGTGCACCGACAACCTGTTTTTCCACAACCTCCAGAGAAGCAGATAGCGGGGAGGGGCAATGTGGCATACATGAAACATCCTTAGCCACATAGGCATAAAATAAGCAACATCACACATGTGCCTGTAGCATTCCCTAGAAGAGAAGCACCCATTGGTGTTGGGAGTCCAGACAAGGGTGTCAACATCAGTGTAAATATAGCCCTAAATTTTGAGGTAGATGTCTGCAGGTAGGCATCTCTGAAAATCCACAGATGATGTTGCATTACCAATATTAAGGTTCTTCAGGGAAGGGGGAACCATAGTCAGTTCATTAAGGGGTTTTACCATCCAAGGTGTAGACCAAGCATTGAGAGTAGATTGCTTACACACCAGCCAATTCGAGAAGCACATGATCTCTAAATAGGAATGCCTAAGTGCTGGCCATATAGAAATGGAAACTTTTCTGGAACATCCATTCTGCAACTTCTCAAGAAACTTATGGGATAGGAATTCCAAAGACATATCATTGGATGTGAGTAAGTTCCATGTGAATTTACAAAGAAAGGCATCATTGAATATCATAGAATCCTTGACGCCCATGCCTCCCATGTCAATGGGATTTATAAAATCCCTCCAAGAAACAGTAATGAGTTTCCTCTCACGAATGGATCCAGTCCATATAAAATTTCTGATCAAAACTTTTAGCTCCTTGAGTAGATTTCTAGGCCATCTATAGATAGAGAAAGCATAGAAAAACATTGAGGTGATCACTGAATTAACAAGGAAGACCCTCCCCACTTGAGACATGGTTTTACGTTTCAAGGTGGCCATTTGGTAGATGATCTTTGAAGAAATGTTTTCAAGGTAATTTCTTTTCACCCTCCCCCCAAAAAGGGGCACACCAATATAATTAAAAGGGAGAGTCCCTTTTTTTGACTCCAAGCTTCCTGAAAATTTTGTTTTGCTTGTGAAGAGTAATACAATTTCCAAAAACCATAAAAGACTTGCTCCAGCTTATAGATTTCCCAGAGACCTCCACATAATGATCAAAGATCTTTTGGACACAAGAAATAGTACCTTTGTCAGCCTGTCCAAATAGGACAGCTTTCATTTTCTGATAAAGACCTGCTTGGACCATATCATTCATACAGACACTTAAATAATCTTCTTCCATGGAAAATATCAGGCCAGATAATGGGTCACTTTTCCTGACACCTCTGAAGCATTGAAAATAACCTCTTGGGGACCCATTGATAAGGATGGAAAGTCTAGAACTTGTAAAAATTATATGAAACAACTTAATGAAAGAGATGGATATTACGTGTCTCTTTAAAATTGTAAAGATGAAGTCCCATTTAATCGTATCAAAGGCCTTGAGATGTCCACATTGGGTGAAAATCTACCGTGCTGAACTTTCCTTCTCATGATATTGACACACTCAGAAGCAGTGAATAGACAATTTTGAATGCATCTACCAGGAATAAAACCAAACTTGTTATGGGTGATAACATTCTTTGCCATGATCCCCAATCTAGAGGCCATAATTTTACTAATAATCTTGGATATGGTGTTCCCAATAGAGATCGGTCTAAATTCCTTAATATCCAGCGCATTGTCTTTCTTTGGTAACAAAGCAATGAAGCACACATTCACACCATGAGGCATCGAGGCATGAATGAAAAATTATTTGACAGCACTAATGACATCCTGACACGCAATGTCCCAGTTGAACATGAAGAACTTATTGGTAAAGCCATCTGGGCCTACGACGTTGTCAATAATTAAAGAAAAAAGGGCAGCCTTGATCTCACATTCAAGAGGGACCTCAACCAACATCCGATTTTGCTTCTCATCAATAGTAGGATTAATATTATCATGAATTCTATACGTAAGGTACTCATTCCCAACTGAGTATAAACTTTCGAAATAGCTAACCGCTTCCTTTGAATTCTCTAGCTCTGATTTGAAGACAACTCCATTAATTTCCAAAGATGTGACACCTTTTCAGATACGTCTCTCCCTATCAGGCAATGAAAGAACTTGGAATTTCTATCTCCCTCTTGCAACCATCAGACAATATATTGGCTTCAGGACAACCTTTCCTGTAGATTCAGAAAGTCATCAAGATGAGAGAGGGCATGTACCTTATCCCTAGAGGGAGCATCCTGCTGCTGGTTATCATTCTGACATTGAAGGAGCCATTGTTCAGCATCCTTGATATCATTTTCCAGATTAGAAAAAGATGACTTGCTCCACTCTCTAATAAATTTTTTAACATTTTTGAGCTTGCTGGCAAGAATAAAAATTGGGCTGCCAGAAAACTCAGCTTTCCAAGAATCAATGATCACCTCGCGACATCTAGGCACAACAATCCATGAGTTATTAAATCTGAAAGGCAGAGGAGAAGACCTCAGATTTCCAGCACATATATCAATCAGGATGGGATTATGATCTGAGTGTAGCTTTGGTAAGATGAGTCTATAAATAGTCAGGGGCTCATTCCCTTCATCAATGCTGGCCAAGAATCAATCAATTTTGCTGGCTTGTCTCCCATTAATGGTGTACCTTCTCCATGTGTAGTCACCCCCCACAGTGGGCACTTCAACCAGCCTACAATTTTCAAGACAAGAAAGAAAATCAGAAGCATCCAACCTATTGAAACTATCACCATTTTTCTCCTCCGGTCAGAGCAGAGTATTAAAATCACCCAACACTATCCAGCTGTGTGAAAGTTTCTCATAGATATCAGTCATGTCCTGCCAAAGCTCCCTTATTTTGAGATAAGAGTTAGAGGCATACACAAAAACAATAGATATCTTAATAGCTTGAAACACCATATAAAAAAAGACACTCTGATGATAACCAATGCAGGAAAGAACATGGACACTTTCATGTTTGAAGACCCATAAATCCTCATCCCCATTATCATTAACATGTTATGAGACTAGTGAGTATCCAATTGAAGACCTTTTAAAAGCCTTCCATATTGAGAGATTCATTTTCAGTTCAGAAATACCAATCATTAGAGGTTTGTTGGTCATAATAAAGTGTCTAAGGGATTTGATCGTGGGAGGGTTCCCAAGCCCATGACAATTCCAGAAGAAAATATTCATTTATTTAGAGATGACTTGCCTCTGGTCTGAGGCCCCCCTTTCGTTATACTGTCCATTTAATTGGATTTGGTCTTCCCATTAGCCTTTACCTTAGAGTCCTTGTCATCAATACCTTCATCATTTTTCCTAGAGGCATAGGGAGGGTCATCTTTCCCACTGATTTCACATATTATATTAGTGGGTGGAGCACTATCATCATCATCATCCGCCCATGATTCCCCACTTAGAGTCGAGAATTTGTTCATAGAGTGAGCAATGCCTAAATTTGCGGCTCCAAAGACTCGCTTTTTTGCTAATTTTGCAGGCTATACCTGAGTAAAGGAGTCCTCTTTATGTGGATCCTGTCCCGCCAAGGATGCAGTAGGCTAAGTAGATGAATGCATAGAACTAGTTCCATACACTTGTGAGTCTAGGACAACCTCAACAGATCCACATTCTTACTATCCACCAAGAGCCTGGCCTAAGCCATGTAGGTCCTGGCCTGACTTGCAGGTCTTCAGCTTCTATCCAGCCAAGGATGTAGTTGATATATGCGAGTCTGGAACAACTTCATCAGAGTCAAATTTGTCAGTTCTAAATTTCTTCTACTATCCACCAAGGGCCAGGTCTAAGTCATGTAAACCCTGTCTTGAGTTGCGGGTCTTCTCATTCTATTCCAGACCAGAAACTGAAGATACAAAGGAGATTCCTGCATCAACAAGTGTTTTACCATCATCAACAGGGGCCTTATAAACCTGTTCAGTGACCATAATGTGTTGATGAGGTTGAGAAATCCTAGAGGACACTGGAATGTCCTCAGGCACACCCTTCGGATTTAAATCATCATGGTCCTGCATTTGGGTTATTGGGTCCTCATGTAGTAAACCAATGCAGGTATCCTGCATGTCAACCATTGTGAATGGATTAAGTGCATGCTGAAGGAGAATCTCATTATTAGCCATCTCCAACTCGAAAATGTCAACAAGTGCAACCAAATCAGGATCCAGTCAAGGTGAATCTAGATTCAGTTCCTCATCTGCTTTCCCATCATCTCAAGAGATGGGGCCAACACCAGAGTTTGAAAAAGAAGGATCATGAGCCTTCCCCTTTGCATTGTCTAGGACTCTTTTGCATACTTCCTCAACATGACCCTTCACGTTGCATTTTACACAGACCTTGGAGCGATTGCACTCAGATAAGAGATGTCCAAATAAGCTGCAACCATCACAAAACTTAGGCTTCCTTTCATACACAATGTCTAAGTTAAATTTGTCATCCCTCGTGGTAAGGACCACCTCCTCCACCAAAGTATTTGCCATATAAACTTCAACAAGGACTGTTGCAAAGTGACCACACCTTGGATTTTAGGTTTTCTTATCAATTCTGATGGGGTTGACAACTGAGGATGCAATATCCCATAGAATTATAGGGTGCCAATATATCCAGTTGAGTTTAAAGATCCGGATCCATACCTGGGTATGTGTGTTTTTGACACTAAATGGATCAAAATTTTGGTCCCACTCTTGATTTCTTAGAGTTCCTGGCTTCAAGGATATGGAACCAGAACTCCATGCCCTTCTTTTGTGATCATATGAAGGAAAAAAAGTGAAAATATCCTTTCCCCATTGATTTCATTCTCCAATCGCCAAACCCCCACACTGCAACAATTATGTCAGTTAGATCAGCGAAACGCCACATTCTCTCACCCCTCAGAGTCAAAACGCGAGCTATAATCGAAAATCTATAGATCTTCAGCATTTCTTCAATGGAATCCTAATTTGCGGAGACATGTGTCGTTTTCCCCTTCATTATGATTCGTCCAGGTGATGGAACTCCAAAATTAGAGAAACTCGACACATCTCTCAAAACATCAGCAAATTTTTTCCTCACACCCAGTGAGTCCAAAGGGTTCAAATGATCCATAATATTATTCTTGTGAGACACACAACGGTCGAACAATTCCTTGTGCCCAGGTATCGCATTGACTTTTAGGTCTGGATCTGCATGATTGTAGTCACCAGCAACACCCAGCGCACGAACTCTATTCTGGCAGAGAAGACCCCCTTGCTCCTTTATCTTTAGATCCCTCCCTCTATGATAGAGAAAAAGTACTCATGGACCATAGCATTCCACAATACCTCTATCAATCCTGAAACACCATTGTGATAACAAAGGCACCACCCTAAGGTAGGGAACCCATGGATAGTGAATACATTATCATCATGTTCCCTACATTTATAAACCACCTAAGCATCATAAAACTTACCTCTAAGGACCACACATGTTTCTTACTTTTAGAAAACATAGCTTCATGAATGTTGAGTTTTATTGGGATTATTCCTATCCAAGATGGGTCTTCACATGGATCATTCATATATGTGACTGATATAATCAATCCTCACATCCATGATTTTTTTCTTTAATCATGTTCTAGATAATCTCATCACCTATTTCTCCTAAGAATAGGAACCCTAAACTCATCACCCCTATGACTGTCCCAAGAGGACCCCTCATCTATAAAACTACTTGATTTCCCCTTTAATGAGGGATAGTTTTGTATCCTCATATCCACTTACCCCAACTAGGAATGCATGTCTCCTATTATAAGACCCATCCAAATTCTAGTTTTAAAACTTTAAACTACATAGAAATCACATTCGAGCTGTATGAAATTAAACTACATAACATCAATTTCATAGTCGTATGTTTTTATAGTAAATAACAACCTCATAGTCACATGAATTTAAGATGCATGAAAACATCCTTAAAATGATGTTAAAATATATACTAACCCTATATGATTAGCATATGATGTATTATGTGATAAACATGATGTAAACTCCCTTATTTTGGGTAGCTTTTATGTGTAATCCCCACACTATCTCTTGTTCTTTCTCCTTTCACGATATGGCCATCCTTTCAAAATAAAATTAAACTACATGGACCAGTCCTATCATATGACCTTAAAAAGATTACTTAAACTATGTAGATTTTCATTCTTATCTCCTAATAGGGTATGTAGGATGCCTCCACTGAGGTTCAATATCAGTATCCTAAAAGTAACAAAAAATATGTATGTCTTACCCCAGGAAGGAAAAAACACAAAAGTTTTCTCAGCCACCTTCCCACATGGGTACAATTATCCACTCCCCATCCAAACTCAAGGTTCCCACCAGAATTAAATGATTATATGTGGTGATAACATATATTCAGATAGATATGGGGTGAATGAATATGGGAAATGTCCCCATAAGACATTAAACCTATTACTATTCCCTTATAGTAATCTAAACCTATGAGCCCACCTAATGCATTAAAATCTCTCACTTATGTGGTGAACATGAGATTGCCATGAATATTAGCCTCAAATACATTATTCCCCTAGTAC
Organism: Viscum album; assembly: GCA_963277665.1. Taxonomy (NCBI): domain Eukaryota; kingdom Viridiplantae; phylum Streptophyta; class Magnoliopsida; order Santalales; family Viscaceae; genus Viscum; species Viscum album. Next base: position 274,565,368 of record OY728125.1, on the reverse strand, counting down.
AAGTTTCCCTCTAACAAAAATTATATTCCATACTTCATTCAACTTTGAATAATTAAACATGGGATTACCTTGACATCAAAAGAGGAATAATTTTATAGATTCCTAAAATACCCAATGTCCCCAAATTTCTAGACATGTCCAACATAACTATTAGCTCCAACCATAGGTAGAAACCCTTTTTCCATAACTGACATCATAATTAATAGGTTCCCACTTCAATATGGCACTGATAGTGAGATTCATGAGCATGTATCAAATATTTTATGAAGATCTAGACCATGCAGTGAAATTCATAGAGGAATATATGGAAGGAAGAACCGAAATCCCAATAATCACCTATAGACCATCATCAATCATGGTGCTATGGGCTAGTAGCATTTGGAAAGTAGGAATATAGGTAAATCACCCTAGATTGACTGTTACCATACCAAGGGCGTGAACCACTCCAAGAGAGTCCAAGAGAGAGAATCAACACCCCAATGTAGTACCTAGAGGAATGCATTATAAAAGGATATTTAAAAAAAAAATTATAGTTCGATTATGGATTTTGAAAACCATATATCAAGGAGTTTAAACCAATTATGATGAAATTGGATAGTTACAAAAAGGATTGACACTCGCTATATTTTTATTATGGGCCTCACTGTGATATTTTTTGGGTATACATAGATTAGTGACCCCTTTACATAATATGTGATGATTCTGGGTGAATGAAAAAATAAGGGTGTATATACATACCCTTATTAGGTAATATATGTGTATCAAGAAATATTTTCCTCTGGAATCAATTATACTAATTACTTATATCTATTAACTATTTTTTAAGGCTCAAACACTAGGGAGATAATGTAGGTAATGAAAATAGGATATTCAATGAGTGTTTTGGTACCCTTAAAGTTTCATTTCCATTTTTGGACATGTTATCAGGGTGATGGGAAATGATATATAATTTCAAAAACTTTTTTCTAGACCAGTCAATCAAGTGATCATAACATAGCTATTAATGGGGTCATATGTTGGGATATACATGATTCAATAATTTTTTTTATTTAAACTTGAACTTTTTCCTAATCCACGAAAGTGTGAATAATATTGATTGGAGTCTCACCTATTACTCCTACAAAAAATTATTAGTTTTTAGAAAGAAAGTTTTTTTGGTTAATATACATGCAGTTTAAGGTTAGGAGATTTGGATCGATGAAGGGTTTTGTTTTAGGTCATACAACTCAGACCCAAAATTACCGAGTTTAAGTTCATAAAGCTCTAGACAAAAGTGAGGTAAAGGGAAATGGAAAGGTAAATCCATATGTCTATGAGAGATCATTTCCAGTATGGATTTACTTAGATTTTTTACACAATTTAGTGTAATGATACATGGATCATGATGTGAGATGGGTGCAAAGTAACAAATTTGATGGTGCTCAAGAACCAAGGACACCCCAACTCCTATTGAACAGAGAATGGTGATGATTATGTAAGTAAAAAATATAGGTTTTTGGATCAATATTGTGACTGGAATAGTAAAAAAAAATGATAAATATTGACCATATTAATATTATTGGGTTTGGTGTGATACTATATGGGAATATGGAGATTAAGGGTTACTCCCCTCAGGATGAGATGCTTCTAGTTGGAAAGCCAAAATGGGTGAGCATATACATAGCCACATTAGGAAATATATACATAGATAACATAGTTTTACATCACATTTGAGTATACTCATTATCAATATCAATAAAAAATTTATTGAAATATAAATGACTCATAAAATACATAGTGTGTTTTATGAAAAAAAAGGATATTTAGAAGAGGTGGTGGAAGTATTATATACTTGAGGTTACCATTTATGGGATTCCATTATACTTAGGAAAAGAGTGATGATTAATGATGGTTTTTTGATGGGTATAGAATGTATGTTCTAGAAATCACAACATCTATTAAACTTATCCATAATCAAGGAACATGTTGTTCTCATATGTCATGAAATTTAATATCATGCGATATAGACCCAATCATGATATAGCTTAAATTCATGCATGAGGGCCTACACTAAGAAGTTTTAAGTAATGAATAATGGAATCATATGAACCACATAGGAAGTCCTGATGTAAAAAAAGATCACATTCTATAAAGAGAATTTTGGATCTGTGAAACTTATAGGTGGACCATGGATAAGGGATTCATGTGTCTATAAAAATCTTTAAATAATAGGATTTAATACACACATAGGTAAAGAGTGAATTTAATTTTGAATCCAAAATAATGTAATATATGAAATCAAAAGGATCTATCTCATTAAAAACTAATGGGGACTAGCTAATAAACCATCCAAAATGGTTCAAAGATTCACACATAGTTGACTTAATGTATTTCAGTTTGAAATCACACGACTAGGATGTGAATCCATATCTTCAAAATATAGTATATTTTAATAAATTTTACTATGAAAATCCACTAGAAACACTATTATAATGTAATTCCTGGCTAGTGTGATAAATAATAGGTTTTTTGGAGAGATCCCATGTTTCCTAAGAGCTCATGATGAAGGACATATAGAAAATATTGGGGACATTTATATTTTTACTCCATTAGTAGGAGGTGGTTTTTTATCATGGTGTAGTCTAATGTAGGTTTAGAATCTATAAACATGGAGTTATTGAACATATGTGGCTCTCATACAAGAGAATCTATATTTATAGGGTCGGTTGTTCTATAAAATTTAAGGTCATGTGGGATGGGCTGACATAGTTCCAAGTGGAGCTGCATGCATATAGGGGAAACATTTCGCCACATGGGGTTACCAAAACCGTGTTCCAAATAAAGGATTTTTCTATTTTAGAGGATCCATATTGGATATAGGGTAGGTGACCCTGGATATCTCTAAGAATCCTAATAGAAAATGAATCAATCTAGGCATAGTTATTATATAGAACCCCATATACAGATCTGGATCATATTTTGCGGGGAGATGAAATTTTCCAATCACATATTCATTAATGATGTATAGTGACACATAATTTTCATACATATATATCGAATCTTAATAGATTAATATTTTTTGTATAACATAATGATCCATTCTAGAATCATTGAGCTCTATTTAATTTAAAAACTTCTTTAAATAAAAAACTATTTCATAAGTTAACTACATCATCCTTCACTATGTTCTTAATAACTATCACCATTTATATAAATATCATATATAATAATTTTCTTCCTAACTTGGTTAATATAAATACTATAAAGGGTGAGCTATGATCCTTAGTAAAGGTAAAAAAGGGATATATCAATGATTACTTACATATAAAATGAGTATAAGGATATGAGAACATGAAAATATAATTTAAAAACTATACTCTGTATATCATAGATCATAATCACGATTCATGTCATAAATATTTGAATTTCATAATAAATTAATCATAAATTATTAAATTAAAATGATCCATGAGAGTATAAAAGAGGCTTGAGACAAGAGTTTGTGGCATGGAATAACAATAGAAAATCATTTTACTTAGTATTGAAGGATTGATTTTGAGACTATAATTTTGGATTAGGTTTAACAACCAAACCATTTCAGTATTCATTTTTCACTATCAATACTATTATAGTGGATAGAATCCTAACCTGATGTAGGTTTAGTCCCCATTATAGTCATGTTTATCTAATGAGATATCCATATTTACCCAATTCATTGGATATTTATATAATTCTAGACCCGCCCATCACATAATGAAAATAATACATATTTTTCCCTAAAGATCATAAAATATTAATCATATCATAACCCATGAAAAATAAATGGGATTCATAAACATTTCATTATGGAATAACCCGTAATAAAGAAATGGGTTTCATAAAAATTTAATCAATTCATCATAACAACACTCATTGAAAGGGAACGAGTTTCATAAACATATTTTCATTACAATCATAGTCCATCTAGAAAAATAATAAGGATTATATATTTGGATTTTATCCTCAGTAAATCATATGAAACATCAAATGTGGTTTCCATTATTGAATATAAATACCCTAAAAATATCATTAAAACATTCTTAAAGAAAATAAAATTTCCATTTTGAAATTTAAAATATATAAAATTTGAAAATATTATGGAAACAATTTTGTTTTAAAATGACCATAGAAAAATTTAATGTAATCTTAAAATAATTGAGCGTTAATGGTAGTGGGAAATTCTGTTCATGTTGTATAATTTATTATAAAATATTCCTTTTTCACGTCTATAAAAAAGTAAAAAAGTACCTAATTCAGAAAATGAAAAGAAAATTAATTTAAAAAAAATTATTATGTGAAAAATGTATAAAAATATCCATAAAAATTAATAAAATTGTATTAAAACAATTTAAAATATTTTAAATAAAACATGGATAGGGAAAATTGGGTTTTTTACTGAAGTGAGAAATGAAGCCGGTTTTCCATATAAATAATATTTATTTATCTTAAGTTATTAAAGAGAAAAAATGAAAGGAAAACATATACTATGAATAAATCACCATATGATAGTAAACTTAATGAGATCCATGAGATTTAGATCATAACATTTCATCATCATAACCTAATCATAAACTTTGAGGTTTCAACATAAAACCCTTACCTCAGGTCTGACTTCTTTCATACTATTAATAACTACTATATTATAAATATTTGTTTATTATAAATTTAATATAGAATAATAATCATATATATGATACCATATATGATTTAATTATAACTTTTTTACCTGTTTATTAACAATTCTTTAATATAATCACTAATACGAGTGATAAAAACTTAACTTTTAATATATGTTTTAGTTTGGAAGTTTAGGTCCCCGTAATTTGAACATGGTTATATAATCAAAAATATTTTTACGATGATGAAAATATCATATATATTAATTATATACATGTTTAAATTAATCCATGAAATATATAAATATAAAAATGAATTACAATTTTCATGGAGATGGTAGGTCATACATATACACGAATACTGTTTTAATTTTTTGAAGGATGCAAAGAAAGAAAGGTGAATAAAAATTTACCATTAAGGAATAACTAATATATCATAAAAATCATATATATTCATGTAATATATCCTTATAACCATCCATGTAAAAAAATGAAAAACAAATTTGATCACTTCTTGGGGGTGGTAGTCCATACATAAACACGAGTGACATTATAGCTTTCTAATGGATTGGAACGTAAGGATATAGATGTGATATTATAATTAAAAAAGTATAATTATTTCATAAATATCATATATACATACTTTAAATCCATCATTATATCTATTCATGATAGGTGGTGATGGAAAAGAAATTACATTGGTTCGTGAAGTTTTAGACAGTCGTACACATGATCGATAGTTGGGTTTCCCCTTTGATAGAACATGACACAGATATAGGTTATGTAATTTGTAAAATAACATCTAATTATATAGAAGATACTAGTGTTATTATTTTTTTCACATTTTAATTAAATTTTAATGTGTTATAAGAAGAAATAATGTAAAAGCTCCTGGTTAAGAACTCTATATCTTCTTAGGAAAACCTCTTCAGGTTTATATCTAATGGAATCGTAGGGTTATTTTATGATCAATCCAGAGACTCTAGGTCATTTCAATGGATTTATGAAAGTTATTTGGGTATATAATTACTGAATTAAAAGGTTATTTAAGTGTTTAGATTAGAGTATAGGTGGCCGTCCATTTATAAGTAGGAGGGATTACACACTTGCAATGTTTGGAAAAAATTAAAATATATGAACATCTTATTCATATAAAATGGATAAAAAATAGAAAATTACAAAATATTATATAATATAGGGTATAAATATGGATATAAAATAAAATTTATACAATTGTTTCAGTTTTTAACCATTATCTCTTTAGTTTAACCCCCAGAAAATATTTTTTTGACCTTAACAATGTCAAATTATTATTTTTATTGTTTTATCTATTCATTATGACCAAAAAATAACTTGACCTTATTAAATAATAATAATTAGGAAGATTAAAAATATGTATTACATTTTATAAAATTAAATTCATATGAGTGATACAATTTAAGTTAAAATTAAATTCATAATTGATGAAAATAGGTTTTCTAAAGAAAAAGATTTATTAATTATAAAATGTTTTTATATCAAAATCAAACATAAAATTGATTACATTAAAACAAATTGGATTAATTAATATATAATTGAACTAATTTTAATTTTAAAATAATTTTAAAAAAATATTACTTTTTAAATCATTTAAAAGTTAATATAAATTTTAATATAAATCAATATTTTTAACTATTTATCAAAATATAATAATATTTTTGGAAAATTTTCAAAAGTTTACTCTAATATAACTTTTACATGATGATTTAAAAAAATTAAGTTTATTTTTTAAAATATTTTTTCTAAAAGCATCAAATTAAATTTAAAATAAGCGGGGAGAACACGATGAATCCACTTTTTAGAAAAAAAGAGTTTTTAAGTATGAAACAAATTTTATTTTTATCTGATTCCTAAAAAAATATTATATGAATGATAAAAAATTTGATTGAATATATAATATATAAATTTCCTTAATCTAACTCACTAAAAGTGATTAATTTAATTTATTATGATAAAAATACTTTGTGCGCATAAACACAATATTTCAAATAAAATATTCTACTTTCAAATGACTTTATTTAAATTTATAATCAATAGATAACAAATGAATTTATTTAAAACTTGTGTAAAAAATATAATTTTCATAATTTATCTCTTCCTATTCATACCCACCAATTTAACATCTAGTTAAATGACATAACATATGATAGTTCATTAATACTCAGAGTTGTGTGTATGGCATGATATCGAAGAGATTAAGTTTATTTAAAAAGAAATATATCATAAAAATATCAAGGTGTTAAATTGTAGAACAATTAAAATTAACTTATCTCTTGAAATTACACTACATCCATACAAAAAATTGAGTATATATCTATCTCATCACATCCTTGGGTTTCCACATCGCTTCTTCATTTGCTTGATTCCTCCAAAGAACTTTAACTAAGTGAGTAGTCTTGTTTTGTAGCACTTTATCTCTATCCTCCAAGATTTAGACTGATTTTTTTCATAGCAAAGGCCATGATCAAGGGGTGTGACCTATTATTTCAGTACATGTGATGGATCAATTATGTAATTTCTCATGAGAGATAAATGGAACACACCGTGAACTTGAGAGAAGTTTGGTGGAAGAATCAAGTGAAAAGATACTATCCCTACTCCATCAAGAATTTCAAAAAAGAAAATATAACTATGAATTATATTTACATTATTTTCAAATATCATAAGCATATTATATTGATAAATTAATATAAAAACATTCTCATCAACTTCAAATTCTATGTAACACTGATGATTATCATCTTAACTTTTCGGTTGACTATGAGCTTCCTTGATGTGTTCTTGAATGGATCTGAATTTCTCTTCTATTTACTCAGATATCTCAATTATGAATACATTTATTTATATTACGTCATCCCAACACATTATATTTGTACACTTATTTAAATATAATCCTTCATAATGCACTAAAAAAATTGATTCTTTGGGGTCGTTAATTAGTGTCGGTTATAGTAACCGCTACAAATTATCTCCGATAAAAAAATTATAATATAATGATAAAAAAACCTCTATATTTTTATTATTTTAACAATTATAGATGGTTTTAATTAAACCATCTCAGAATTATTTAAAAAAACCCTAATTCTCCCCCTCCCCCATTCCCTCTGTTCAACCACAGCCCCTTTACACCCCCTCCCTCCCCTCCCTCCTCCTCTCCCTTCCTCGATAATGACCACGACCCCACAAAACCCATTACCCTACCAATACAACCTACCTCGTACCTTCTTTGTGGAGACCTAGACACCTGCGAACCCCCTCCCACCGTGACCTTATTCTCCTCGACTCATGGTTCCCCTCCTCATCGGAGATGCAGACCCCTCCTCCAACCTTCCTCTCCCTAGATAGGTTCCTATCCTCAGCGGTGATGCAAACCCCCTTTGGACCTCCCTTTCCCCAACTCAGATCCCCTCCTCAATGGAAATGTAGAACTCCCATTAAAGGATGAATCAACCTCACCCTAAATATATTATTGAGTAGCATTATATAGACAATAATGTGTGATAAAAAGAGTATATAATTTGTTTTTCATTCATTCAATTTTAATGAATATATTTAATTTTTGGTTTATAATGTGTTATTTGGAATTTTTAGTTATTTATTTGGATATAAAATCATCATTAATTTTGGTTATGTTGTATTAAAATAAAAAAATAAATATGTTGATGATATAATTTTTTTATGAAATCTATATCATTCATAACTTCATGGTTTGTATTTGATATTAATTAATTACAATTTTTTCTATATATGTTAATTCCTCTAATGTTTGAAAAATAAATTATTGATACTACTTTCTAACTCATGACCAATTGTGTAACGACCCAAATCCGGAGCCCCTCCACTGGTGCCCCATACCCGGTGCGCCACATGACCTCACGCGTGTTTCCCCAAACGCCAGAGGCTGACGACTAGCAGCGAGGGCCTTGGTGAGTCGGTGGGGAAACTATGCCCTCATTTTGTAAGGTATACAAGATAAGGAAACAACAATAAACAGCGGAAGCAGTACACAACATGCATAACAACAGAAACCAAACATCGGAAGCAATGAAGATATATAACGATGATGACAATAATGCAGCAGGTACAAGTATCTATGGAAAGCAGCAAACACAACAACATGCTGTAATACAACTGAAACCAAGTGAAAAATAAAAATAAAGAAAGCTCCTCAGCATCGCGATCCATGGCTCGGTCCCATGCTCCCCAGCTCCAGAGTAATCAAGAACCTGAAGTAGAAGGGCACTTTCCCTTATCTATACCTGCAACAACATAGTCTGCTTGGGCCCAAAATCATGGCCTAAACAGGCTATGAGATACAATCCCAGTAGGAAATCACCCAAAGATTTGTGCCTAACAGTCAATGAATACATGGCAGTAAAAAAAGAAGAAGCAGTAAACAGAAAAAGCACAAGCAGCTACAATCCACAGTTCTAACAAGTAAAGTACACAAGTAAACAGCCAGCAACAAAAGAAGAAACAGGTAACCCTCCGGGTATCTCTCACAGTCTAACCCCTATAGTTCAACCTATAATTACTAGCAACCCTCTGGGAAGCACACACAGTCTCACCCCTCTGGTTCAACTACATAATTAAGCAGACTCTCTAGGAAAGCACTCACCATCAATTCCCCCTATAGTCTCATATCGTGCTAAAGGTTCTCTGGAGAAGCACTCCATGTCAATTCCCCCTGTGGCCCGCGTCATGGATCTACAGACTCTCTGGGGAAGCACTAACATCAATTCCCCCAATAGTCTTGAATCTTAATTAAAAGACACTCTGGAGAAGCCCTTCTGCCAATTCTCCCTTTGGTCTACTACTCTAGGTTATCACAGTCTTGACTGAAAGGTAATACATGCTTAGCGCGTGTATACATCGTCCAAGTAAACCTCAAGAACTACTTGGCTATCAACTAAGGCTCAACAGCAAAAACAAAACAACAGTTCCGCTATCCTACAACTAGGCATGGCAATTGGAAAAACGACCAAGAGGAAAAACAAGCATGACAAAGCAATATGAAAAAAAAATAAATTACTCTACTCACAAGAAATAACCTCTACTAAATCAAACAAGAAAAATAGGAAAATAGTAGGGGCAAAACAGGAAACACACAATACCCCATTCACGGTTATTGGTGGAATTTTCACATAATACTCATCAACTTTCTACAGAAAGGCATAAACCACCTACCTCGATCCGAGGAGATCGATATACATGAACCTCGATGACAGATTCCTCTTAGAAAAACGTAGATCTGAGAAAACGCACAAAACGTTCATCCCACGATAACATGAAAACGAGGAGGAATCAAGAAACAAGCCTAAAGCAGACGGAAGAACTCACGGCTGCGATCCCAATGCAACCGACTGTGCTCAAATTGGAGAACGGATGGCGAGGCGGGAGTTCGTCAAAGATCCAGCCGTACGGTCACTCTCGGACGGACGAAAACTGGAGAAGAAGATGAAAATAGGGGTTAGGCGTGACCCCGGTTCGGTTAATGAAAGAAAGAAAGTACACGACGTTTACTTCTTGATTACACGGCCTGCACTTCAATTTTCCATACTCCTAATTAACCGGACTCCACCTCAGCCTTACACACAATGTGTGTGGGCCAAACATGACCAACACACGACTTCGAGCCGGGGAAGAGTACACGACGTGTACTCAAAAATTACACGGCCTGTACTTCTGAAATTTCCAGAAAATTCATTTTTCTCAAAAACTCCGGATAAAGGAAAAACGTACCTGAAAAGAAGATCCGGGTTCTTACAAACTTCCCCCCTTAAAGAAATTCATCCCCAAATTTCCCTAAAGAGTTGGAGAAGAAGAAACCCCGAACAACTCTGGCCATTGTGATCGTACATCGGCCTCCCTCTCCCAGGTCTCGTCCTACACTCGCCCGTGCTGCCATAGCACTCGTACCAGAGGAACAGACCACCCGTGGAGAACCTTCGTACTACGATCGACAATCTGGATAGGATACTCCTCGAATGACGCATCCGCTTCAAGCTTGACTTCCTCGGGATGAAAGACGTGAGAAGGGTCTGAAAAGTAACGTCAGAGTTGAGATATGTGGAAGAAGTCGTGAATGGCCCGATACCTCTGAGGTAGCTGCAACCGATAGGCTATCGACCCCAATCTCTCCAAGACATCAAACGGCCCGATGTACCGCGGTGAAGGCTTACCCTGTCTCCGAATCCTTTTGTGTCCCAACCTTGGTGCGACATGTAAGAAGACCTGATCACCGACCTCGAACTCTAGAGGTCGTCTCTGCTGATCAGCATAAGACTTCTGTCGAGACTGCGCTGCAGCCATCCTCTTCCAAATCAGCACCATCTGCTCTGAAGTCTCTTAAAGAAGATGAGGTCCCAGCAAAGCTACCTCTCCTGCCTCCAGCCAGCATAAGGGTGATCGGCCTACCTACCGTACAAAGCCTCGTATGGCTCCATCTGAATGGTTTCCTAGAAACTGTTTTTGTAGGAAAACTCCACTAGAGGAATATGCTTCTCCCAAGAATCACCATAGTCAAGGATGCAAGCTCGGAGCATATCCTCAAGCACCTGGATCATGCGCTCGGACTGGCCATCAGTTTGGGGATGGTAAGCTGTACTCAAAAGTACCTGTGTACCCAAGGCCTTCTGAAGTCCCTGCCAGAACTGAGAGGTAAAGTGCACATCTCTATCTAAAATAATAGAGCGCGAAACTCCATGCAGACGAACGATCTCTCTGATGTAAAGTTGTCTGAGATCATTGACACTGAAGGTCTCCTTGATCGGAAAGAAGTGAGCAACCTTCCTAAGTCTGTCGACGACAACCCAAACTACATCGTTCACTCGAGGTGATATAGGCAACTCGGTCATGAAGTCCATCGCAACATCATTCTACTTCCACTCCGGAATGGGTAACTGCTGTAAAAGTCCTGCTGGTCGTGGATGCTCTGCTTTCACCTGCTGATAAGTAGAACATCTCATGACAAAACCAGCAACAACCTTCTTCATACCTGGCCACCAGTACTGGCGATGAAGATCCTGATACATCTTGGTGACGCCAGGATGAACTTCCAAAACTGAGGAATGGAAATACCGCATCAACTCCTCGCATATGTTTGCTGTCACCCATATGCTTCCTTGGAAATTCAAGATCTAATCCTCACCTGCTGTCCATCCAGGAAGAGGGTCCCCTCCTGACACACTCTCCCGCAGGACTAAGCTTTCCGAGTTTGATAGCTGCCTCATCCCTACCCGATCAAGTAGCGTGGAGGTAACAGCTACAGAAGATAGAAAGGTCTGTCCCCATCTGTCATGCACCTCCAGATGCATCTCAGAGAACAGAGCCATCAGCTGCCACTCACTACTAGCCTCCTGAACTGCCTGAATCTGAGTTTTCCTGCTCAACGCGTCTGCCACGACGTTGCCCTTTCCCGGCGTATAAGAAAGCTTGAAATCAAAAGACTGAAGATACTCGACCCACATGTGCTACCTCAGATTCAGATCACGCTGAGTGAAGATATACTTGAGACTCTTGTGGTCAGTGAAGACCACAAATTGCTCTCCCAGAAGATAGTGTCTCCAACAGCGCAAGGCATAAACAACAACTGCCAACTCCAGATCGTGCGTAGGGTAGTTCCTCTCATGTGGCCTCAGCTGCCGAGACCCATACGCAACGACTCCATCTCCCTGCATAAGCACAGCTCCTAGCCCGATACCTGAAGCTTCACAGTAAATAGTATAGCTCTTGCCTGGCTCTGGAAAGACTAGTATCGGTGCTGACATCAACCTCCCTTTCAGCTCCTGAAAGGATGACTTACAAGAATCTGACCATAAGAACTTCTCCCCCTTCTTGGTCAGACCTATCAAAGGTGATTCTAGACGAGAAAAGTCCCGAATGAAGCCTCTCTAGTATCCAGACAACCCTAGGAAGCTCCGTACCTCAAAAACGTTATCCAGCTGCTCCCAAGAAACTACAACTCTCACTTTTTCTGGGTCCACAGATACTCATGACTTTGAGATAACGTAACCCAAGAAGTGAATATGATCCATCCAGAAGTGGCACTTCGAGAGAGGATGGAACACTCAGTTCATCAGTGCCATGAAAACTGCAGGTGCGTTCATGAGTCCAAAAGGCATGACTGTATACTCGTAAAGACCATCCCTGCTCCAGAAGGCTGTCAGAGGTATATCTGATGGTCTAACGCACAACTGATGATAACCGGACCTCAATTCGATCTTCGAGAACACCCGGGATCCTCGAAGCTGATCGAAAAGGTCATCAATCCGTGGCAATGGAAATTGATTATTGACAGTCAACTGGTTCAACTTCCAATAATCCACACAAAGCCGAAGGGTACCATCTGCCTTCTTCGCAAACAGAATAGGAGAACCCCAAGGAGAAGTACTGGGTTAGATGAAACCCTTAGACTATAGCTCCTCCAACTGTTTCTTGATCTCCTGCAACTCAGGTGTGGCCATCCTATATGGAGGAATGGACACCGGCGCCGCTCTTGGCACGAGCTCAATAGAGAAGTCTACCTCACACTCCAGAGGAAAACCCGAAAAGTCCTCTGGAAAGACATCCCTGAAGCGATCCACCACTGGAGGAAAGTACAACTGTGGAGTCCCCTGATCATACAGATAAAGACTAGAAATATGGTCCATCACTCCTCCTAGCCCAAGATGCTCGAGTCCCGCCCGACTCGCCCAAACGTCCCATTCGCCTCTATGAAGGAAAGATTCACCTTCTGGTGAAATGAAACTGACTCTGCAGCGATAACAGTCAATGACTGCCTGGAAGGGAATCTACCAGTCCATGACGAGGATGACATCATAGCCTGTCATCTCTAGGACATAGAGATCCAATATGAAGTTATACCCTGCCACCTCGAGAGGGCACTCTCTACACTAGAGTACACTAGATGTCCTCGTTCCCAAAGGAGTGTCTAGTGTCAACGAGTCAGAAGAAGAAAAGATGTAGAGTCCAAGGCTCTCCACAACGGAAACAGAGATAAAGATATGCGTAGCACCAATATCTGAAAGGGATGAAGATAAAATTGAGGTTACTAAAATCGTACCTCGAACAATAGAAGGGCCAGGATCCTGCTCATGATAAGTCTACTCCATAGTGAAAGACTAGCTTGCACCGCGACCCTGCACACCTGACTGACCACTCTGAGTTGAACCTCCCTGCTAGTACTGAGGAAGTGGTTGCTGAATGCCATGGCCTCGACCTCCGCCTCAGCCGGAACGGCCGGAAGAACTCCAGTTTCCCGACTGGTGAGAAACTGGTGGGGCTGCTCCGGAACGAGGAGTCATGGAAGAACCCCGGTCACCATCTACTGGTGAGAAAACCTAGTAGAAACGCTGAAGGGGACCCATCTTGCCTCAAGACTGGCACTCCATGGGGTCTCTCTGGCACTACGGCCTCATGTTCCCTGTCTGGACGCACTAGTATCATGTCACCTGGCTGCCTGATGATGCATACCGCTTCCTCGAATCGCCGCGCGTAGGCTCCCTACGGTGCTTCTTGCTTTCATCTGAAGGAAAGCTAGCTCTGGAAGCAGAACCTCCCTGACTCACAGCTCCAGAGTCTCTTAGATTGTGCTCCGCAATCAGTGTCTGGTTGACGATGGAAGTAATGGAAGTCAGCTGGAAGATGTTCACCTGTGAGAGGATCTCCCGCCTGATTCCATCCTCAAACTTCCTTGCCAAGAACACCCCACTCCCATCTCGAAGGGGTGTAAAACACTGCAGCTCAGTGAAACTAGAGGAATACTCCATGTAAGATAGAGTACCCTACTCTAAGCTCCTAAACTACTGGGCTCAATCGGCCCCCAGGGTCTCCGGGTAGAAGTAGTCGTAGAACACGCGCTGGAACTCCTCCCAAGCCATAGCCTGCTGTTCACCCGCCTGTGAGACCACGTCCCACCACCTCTTGGAAGAGTCTCAGAGCATTTAGGTGGCGAGCTTGACCCGCATATCTGGAGGCATCTCCAGATGCTCGAAGATAGTCAGCATGGCTTCCAGCCATGACTCTGCAGCCTGAGGTAATCCCTCCCCCGAGAACGTGGGAGGATGCTGCTGCTGAAAGACCCGCGTCAAGTCTGCCATAGACGAGGCAGGAGGCGGTACTCCCTGGAAGGCCTGTATCATCCTCATGAAACCTTCCCTGAACTACGCATCAGCGCCTGTGACTGGTACAACAACCGGTGCCAAGTATGGCTCGACCGGGGGATCGACAGGAAGTCCCTGATCAACCCTGTCTGGTGTCTGATCACTACCTGATGACAGACGTACAACTAGAGGACATCTTGAAGGCATAGTTCTGAAAGGTCAAAAGTACACCTTAGATCTTGAAAATAAGGACAGAGAAAACAAGAGTAGAAAATGGGAACATGGGAAGAAAAACACACAAGATTGCAAAACACGACTACACGACGTGTATAAAACTACACGGCGTGTCTTAATAAACCACTGACATGGGCGTGTACTCTCACACTACAAGTCATGTACGCTTAAAACTACATGGCGTGTTGGCCCCCACACATGGCGTGTACTTGAAAAAAATTCCCCTGCCCGAGTCTGCTTACACGGCTAACCCACATGGTCCGACTCAACCCAAGGATACACGGTGTGTTCGAAAACAAACACGGCGTATACTAGACAAGGCTTCGGCGGCCCATGTTGTTAAGCACATGGCCGTCTACACGGATGAACCTTACACGGCATGCTCCGAACAAATACGTCATGTATAGGAGAAGGCGACACTGTCCCGTGTTGTTCGTGACACGGCTGGGTACCTGGGCAAGACTACACGGCATGTTCCGAACAAACACGACGTGTGGAAAGGAAGGTAACGTCGGCCTGTGTTGTTTGTGACCTGGCCGGGTACCTGGACAAGACTACACGATGTGTTCCCTATAGACAAGATGTGTTATACCCAAGCTTCCCTGGCCCATGTTGTTAGTGACATGGCCAGGTACACGGCTCCGAACTGACACGGCGTGTACCAATGGTACACGACGTGTTCCCAAAGTTACTCCCACGACACCGTGTTCTACTCACACAGTCAGTGACATGGCCTAAAAACTATATGGTGTGTATCTAAAAAGTACACGCCGTGTATTCTGGGTTTTTTGGGGCAGTAGCTCAGAAACTGCGTATAATTCCAGAAACACTAAAATGAGGGAAAAGATGCCAAATTTAGATCCGTGAGGGCCATAACACCTCAAGAACAAAATTATTGGCGTTCACTTTAAACAAAGAACAAAAAATAGTTTTCTAACATAGTAGTAGAGAATCTATCAAGACACTTTCACAACAGCATGCATAATATACAGAAAGTCTATCACAACAACATGCAATCGCTAATGCACCCTAGATGGAATGACAAGAATGCATGAAATGTGATTTCTACAAGTACCTATATGATGCATGAGATGGAATACCCTCATCTCATCGTGTTGCGACATAAATAGAACTGAAATATCAAAACAATAACTACACAATGTGAATCACTCTAGGTGAAATCAGATCAACTATAAAATCTCAAAACCAGAAAACTGCAATTAACAAGGTAGTATGGATTTTCCCTGTACATGGGTTAGCTACTCCCGGGCACAGCTTAATAACAAGTACCAAATCCGTCCTATCCCTGGATAAAGTCTCGAAACAGTAAGGCAAGAGAAAAGAACCCCTCTGATACCACTTTGTAATGACCCGAATCCAGAGCCCCTCCACTGGTGGCCCGTACCCGGTGCGCCACATGACTTCAAGCACGTTTCCCCAAATGCCAAAGGCTGCCGACTAGCAGCGAGGGACTTGGTGAGTCGGTGGGGACACTATGACCTCATTCAGTAAGGTATACAAGATAAGGAAACAACAATAAACAGTAGAAGTAGTACACACCATGCATAACAACAGAAACCAAACAACGGAAGCAATGCAGATATATAACGATGATGACAATAATGCAGTAGGTACAAGTATCTATGGAAAGCAGAAAACACAATAATGTGCTAGAATACAACTGAAACCAAGTGCAAAAGAAAAATAAAGAAAGCTCCTCAGCATCTCGAGCCACGGCTCGGTCCCATGCTCCCCAACTCCAGTGCAATCAAGAACCTGAAGTAGAAGGGCACTTGCCCTTATCTATACCTGCAACAACATAGTCTTCTTGGGCCCAAAATCATGGCCCAAATAGGGTGTGCCATACAATCCCAGTAGGCAATCACCCAAAGATTTGTGGCTAACAGTCAATGAATACATGGCAGTAATAAAACAAGAAGAAGTAAACAGAAAAAGCACAAGCAGCTACAATCCACAGTTCTAACAAGTAAAGTACACAAGTAAACAGCCAGCAAAAAAAAGAAGAAATAGGTAACCCTCTAGGTAGTTCTAGCAGTCTAACCCCTGTGGTTCAACCTATAAGTACGGGCAAACCTCTAGGAAGCACACACAGTCTCACCCCTCTGGTTCAGCTATGTAATTAAGAAGAATCTTTGGGAAATCACTCACCGTCAATTCCCCATATAGTCTCGTATCGTGCTAAAGGCTCTCTGGGGAAGCACTAAACCTCAATTCCCCCTATGGCCCACTTTGTGGGTCTACAGACTCTCTGGGGAAGCACTCAATGTCAATTCCCCCTATAGTCTCGCATCGTAATTAAAAGACACTCTGGAGAAGCCCTTCTGTCAATTCTCCCTTTGGTCTACTACTCTAGGTTCTCACAGTCCTGAGTGAAAGGTATACATGCTTAGCGCGCGTATAGATCGTCCAAGTAAACCTCAAGAACTACTTGGCTATCAACTGAGGCTCAGCAGCAAAAACAAAACAATAGTTCCGCTATCCTACAACTAGGCATGGCAACTGGAAAAATGCCCAACAGGAAAAACAAGCATGGAAAAGAAATCTGAGCGCAAAATAAATTACTCTACTCACAAGCAATAACCTACACTAAATAAAACATGGAAAACAATAAAATAGTTGGGAAAAAACAGGAAACATGCAATACCCCGTTCATGGGTATTGGTAGAATTTGCACATAATACTCATCAACTTTCTACAGAAAGGCACAAACCACCTACCTCGATCCGAGGAGATCGATATACGTCAACCTCGATGACAGATTCCTCTTAGAAAAATGTAGATTTGAGAAAACGCAAAAAACGTTCATCCCACGATAACTTGAAAATGAAGTGGAATCAAGAAACAAGGTTAAAGCAGAAGGAAGAACTCACCGCTGCGATTCCAATGCAACTGACCATGTTCGAATCGGAGAACGGACGACGAGGCAGGAGTTCGCCAAAGATCCGGCCGTACGGTCGCTCTAGGACAGACGAAAACTGGAGAAGAAGATTAAAATAGGGGTTAGGCATGACCCCTATCCATTTAATGAAAAAAAATAAGGTACACGACGTGTACTTCTTGAGTACACAGAGTGTACTTCAATTTTCCGTACTCTGAATTAACCAGCCTCCACCTCAGCCTTACACTCCATGTGTGTGGCCCGAACACGGCCAACACACGGCTTCGAGTCGAGGAAGATTACACGGCGTGTACTCAGAAAGTACACGGCGTGTACTTCTAAAATTTCCAGAAAATTCATTTTTCTCAAAAAATCCAGAAAAAGGAAAAACTTACCAGAAAAGAAGATCCAGGTTCTTACAAATTGGTGGTAGGGTTTGGGGTCACACATGGTTTCAGAACCGACCCTGGAAAAGTATATAAGTATAAAGGTCTTGAAAATTATATATCAAAATGCTTCAAGTTTTATGAATATGAAAGGAATCATTTAATTTAATAAAATATATCAAATAATGAGAGAGTAGTTGGGGTTAAGTTTTCCATGCATGATAATAAATTATTGGTCATGGTAACTGGAACAACCAACATAGTTTCATTGATTTTATTTTAAATAACATGATTTTGAAGAGAACTAATTATATTGTATCGTTTTTGTTTTAGTCAAATGACTAATTTTCCATCATTTTATTTGAAAATCACAATGCACATTATTTAAATTTATGTTAACATCATATATTTTATGTTCAGCTCAAATTCATGGAACATCTGATTCAATGTTATGTGAACAGAGTTAATGTATATAATTCATGGAACAACATGGAGTCCCACTAAACCAGTTTAATAGAATATAGAAATATAGTGGTGAATATTTTGGGTATGCATGACATATCATGATATCCAAATAAAGTGTACTTTGCATTCATAGTTTTAAAGGGGTTCTGTTGGTCTTAAATAGATCCTGGTAAATGGTTCTGACATTTCTCAATATAGATAGTTTTATAAATGTAATGAACCCTACTTAGATACTAAGCTTGGTTAGAATACACCATTATATTTTTCTTCCTTAAAAATAGCGTCATATATATATATATAGATATATTTATATATATATATAAAATATCAAAAATTGATACATCTTTATCATCTTTAATGTAGAGGCTGTTTTCTACAATTCCATCATTAAATATTAATTGTTTCAATAATTTATCTAACATCAAATTCTAGGTTCTTGAGTCTTATCCTAAACCATATAGATCCTTATCCAATATAATAATTTTAATTTTATCTTTACCAAGAAAGACACTTCATCTTGAAACTCTCAATTTAGGAAGAAATATTTGATATCTTTTAGAACGTTCATGGGTTTCCTTTCTGCTAAAATAAGATGGTCATCTAATTTATTATATTATTAATATTTGTTTGTGATAAACAATAATTTATTTAATTCTTGTTTTTATATTAAAATTTTATTAAGAAAAATTTAATTTTTTGATTTGTCATATTTTCCTTTATAGTAGTTAGGAAAGTTTCAATGGAGAAGATTGGGATTTTTAATTTTTATTATACCCGTTTGATTAAACATATATATATTTATATATTAATGTTTAGGGAGAATAAAATACAATACCTATCAACAAATTTTTTATTAATTTACCTCGAAACACACCTCGATATGTTGTGGGTTTGAAAAAAATTAGATTATGCAATTAAAAACCGATCTGTGGATGGAAGAATAAAATGTGTGTGTATTGATTGTTAATTCAAGTGATGGTTGAATAAAACTGAATTATATTATAATTTGATATTTAAATAGTTTCTTTCTTGATATGTATGTTGGATTTGGAATGGTGAAACAAATTTCATGGAAAGTTAAAACAATGAAAATGCTATCAATGAAATACAAAGTGATCCCAAAGTGGAGAATTTAGTTGAAAATTTGTTAAATGGTGCATTTATTTTTGTAGAATACAATTTCCAAGATTTTAATAGATAAAATGGAACTTTCGATTATTTTTAGTACCTTAGTATTCCTCAGAACATCAGTGACCAAAAAAATGATTTTTCTAAATTAGTGTAATACAAGAAGTAAGAACTATATGAAGGGTATGCCGTGTACTCAAAGCTGTCATTTCTACATAGTTTGTATCATATAGAGTGTGTTTCTGGAGTTATTAAAAAAGAAATTCCCTTGATTTTAGAGTTTCTTCATGATTCATTTAGTAAATCTAAGATCCCTACATCATTCTGTGTGATTAATAATTTCCTAAAAAAACATGGAATTCATTATACAAAGATATATACATGGACTAATGAATTCATTATTTACCAAGGAAAAGATTCAGATGAATAAGAATGAACAAGAAATCATACAAGTAGATTGAAATCCTTGAACATCAGTGATAGTATAAATCAATGAAACCCATGTAATTAAGAAAAGAAGAAAACTCATGAAAAGGCATTTCCATACGTTCTTATGAAACCATGATTGCAAAAATTATTAATGGTATCTAAGAGTGCATATGACAAGAAGTTGTGTGCTTAGGATAGTAACAATGGATTTATGTGACATCAAAAGTATTCAACATCATGGAATAGTTTTGATTCTCGATATCCACAATTTTCTTTAGATCCAAGGAATTTATGTTTGGGATTAGCTTCAGATAGTTTTAACCCTCTTGGTACTTCAAGCTCTAATTATAACATTTGTCTAGTTATTTTCATCTCATATAATATTCCTCAATGTATTTTTATGAAGAAGACTTCCTTAATTATTTTTGTGATTATTCGTAGAAATAAAATTCATAGAAATGACAGTGATATATCCCTTCAACTACTAATCAAATAATTTTGAGAATTTTGGGATAATTTCTTGGAGACATGTGATGAATCAATGAGAAAACTATTCAAAATTTATGCTACTTTAATATAGAAAATTAGTGACTTTCTTGGACTAGGAAATATATATGGTTGGAACAATCATATAGTTTTGTCTTGTAGAGTTTGTTGTTTTCATTTTGATACTCATGTATTACCTCATAGAAGAAAATGGTGTTTTATGTGTCAATGCTTATTTATTGATTCTTATTATCAATTCAGATTTAACAATACATGATTCATTGGTAATATTAAAATTAAAAGTCACTGAAGTTGTTATCTAGTTCACAAATCTAAGTAATGTTAATTTATGTCATTAATGAATTTGGAAAATGTCATCAGTTTAAGGAATGGGGGGGGGGGGTAATGGGATGAGGTATATTATCTGAAGAAGTTAGAACACAATAATGAAAAAAAGATTATTAATTTCAGACTTCCTTATTAGGATTTTAATTTGATATGACACAATCATGACATAATGTATATTGATAAGAACATCTGTGAAAATGTAATTTTTACAGTGCTTAAATAGTAGGGTAAATTGAAGGATCACCTTTCATAAGGATTTAGAGTCAATGAATATAAATGATGGTTTGTGGGAAAATGAAAATGTAAAGTATCCTTTGGCTATTTTTAAAATAAAAAATCAAGAGAAAGTCATATTCCTTCAAAATTTATTTAATGTAAAAGTTCCATATGGATAGTCAAGTAACATATCAAGTTGCACTGACTTAAAATATCAAATTTTATAATGATTGAAAAGTCATGACTCTCATTTTTTATGGAGTAGTTTTTGTCAATGGATTTGTATAATAATTTACCTAAAAAGGTAATTATGGGTTTACTTGAGTTCAGTAACTTTTTAGAGAGATTTTTGGAAAATATATACATCATAGTGAGCTTGATACACTTAATGAATAAACTATATTGACACTATTTCATTTGGAGATGTTATTTCCAACTTCATTATTCACATTCATGTTTCATTTCACTATTCATTTGGTTGAAGAATCTAATCTCAGTTGACTAGTACACTATCTATGGATGTATCCAATTGAGAGGTATGTTGATATTTTTTATTTTTATTAGTGAATTTTATTTTAGAAAATCATTGCATAGATTTTTTAATAAGTTTATTATGTTGTTTCATCAGTTACTTAGTTCATTTGAAATCATATATTAAGAATAAACCACTAGTAGAAGGCTTTATTGCTGGAGGTTACATAGTCGAAGAGTACTTAACCTTCTGTTATAGGTATTTGGATGGGGTTGAGACTAGATTCAATCATGATGGAAGTTTTTAAGATATCTCCACAAATTATCATTTTGAAAAGAAGTCATTGGTATTTCCAACTATTGGACAACCAATTATAATGGGGTCAAATTTCACCCCAACTAAATTAGAGTTTCTACAAGAACATATATATGTTCTAATTTGTAGTATTATTGAAGATCCATTTATTTAAGACTTGATACTACAAAAAAATAGGTGACTAAGGGGTCGAACTTTAAATTAGTTGGAATTAAAAAAATCTGTTAATAATGTGATTGTTGAATTGGTCACCCATCATGAAATTATATACACATATTCATATTATTGATGTGTAGTTATTTTTGTCTATATTAAAAGTAGCAAGATATATATTTTTGTTCAAGATAATGAATATTGAGAATCATTCTGAAATATAAAATGATATGATGTTTTTGGTTTGAGGAACTCTAATTAAGGATAAGAGATTAAATGCCTACAATATTCATAGATTTAGGTTTCGTACAATTTATCATGAAGAAGACTTAAAAATTCAGAATGGTGGTGTATTTACATTTGAATAGGTGGGATAATATGGAAAGATGAATGATATAATTTAATTAAACTATCATTTCTAGTTTTTAGTTTACTTATTCAAATTAAAGTGGGTCAACATTGATAGGGGTATAATGAAAGATTCATTACATTTTAATTTTTTCAAATTCTCTCCCTTGATGGATATTGGCAAGCATCTAGAGGATGATCCTTTTATCTTAGATACACAAGTGAAGATGGTTTATTATGTGCATGATTATATATAAAAAGGTTGGAATGTTGTTGTTCACTTAAATTATAGAGACTTATATTATATGGGTGATGGAGATCAATTGGTTCTTTGTGATAGTGAACCTCATCAACAAAAAAACATTGAATAATTTTTTACTGACAATATCTAAACATTAGAACAGGAAAGAGAGAGTTAAAAAGAGGGTCTCATTATAATAGAGGTTGATAAAAATGAAGATAAAGACAATTGAATGTATAAATTTCTAGTGAAAATATATTAAAATATCTCATTGATAAGTGTTATATATATATATAAATGTTTTTCTAGTTTTGTGTTTTTTTCTAAAAATATTTTAGTTTTGATGTTTTTGTACATTTAATATACCTTAACCAATTGAAATTCAGGATTTTTGAGTAAAGCAAAATTCAAGATCCGAGACGATCAATATCTCAGAGCACACCACCACTACCATCATCTTCTGTGTATCCTAGTGATTCTATTATACCAGATACTACTAGAAAGCCAGCAACTTACCAAGACATTGTTGGTATCCCACTACCGTATTTACCTCCGATGATGGATGAGTTCTTCATCCCTCTATTTAGGGGATATTGGTGACTTAACATCACTAATATGTATTCCATTTAAAAAAAACAATATATTTTATAAATTGTTTAATTCATTTTTAGAACAGATAAAAAAACATAGAAGGGATACAAAAATGAACACAAAATATGTATGGAACCTGAAGGGCATCAAGATTATTGTTCCATTTTATGAGTTTGGGGTGTATACTGGTGACGTTTCCAGAATATATGGGCATGTTATTTGGTATTTTTCTTGTGAGACGATGATATTTACCATTAATTATAATTATTGGAACTATATTCATTCTTCTTTGAAAAATGAGGTCCTTGATACTAAAGTAAAGTTAGAATTAATTTAATATTCCTTCAGAGTTTGTTTAAAATACATGAGTAATATTTATAATATAATGATAAAGTTCTATGTTTTTTTTTATTTTTAGATGTTTTTTTTCATTTTTATGTCCCTAAATCCATTTCACACCCATAGACTTAGAAAAAGTTGGCCAAGAAATGGATATATTTTAAATGGTGATTATGGAATTAGTTTAATGACACTTCTTTGAGCTCATGAAAAATGTATGAGAAATTTATTGAAGGCATTTATCATGAGCAATATAATTTCTTTGTAGATATCAATAGATATGAATATCATAATGTAATTTCATATTTTATAGTATCTTAATAACATAAAGGTAATAGAATTATAATTTTTCTTAATGTTGCTATTTTTTTAGGAAGTTTCTAATTTTTTTTGAATTGTGAGAAGTGAGCCATTCCTCACATCACTGGGACCTAGAGTTTTTTGAGAAAAAAATCTGGTTCATATTTTATTCATTATTATTTATATCATTTTATTATAAATCAAGGTTTTCTATACGTTGTTTATATTTTTTTATGATGGCTATGAAATTAGTTCACTGTTTTGTCTGAACAGAGATGTGGTTTAAAGTGCATATTATACCCGATAGAAGTTTTTTAAAAGACCCTACCAAATAATTTGGAGTAAGTAATTTCAATTACAATTTTTATACTATTCAATTAACATAAACATTTAATAATGAAAAATATATTATAAAAACTAACAAGCCTTAAACCCAATTAAATTGGGACAACTACATAGATCAAAATGTGAAAATTTAGTGTCGTCTAATACATCTAGTCGGCCCCAATTAATTTGGTTTAATGATTGTTTACTGTTATAAGATAATTTTTATCATTATGTTTATATGGTTTTGAAAAAACAATAAATATGAATGAAAAAAACAATTATTTAAATAAAATTATGAAGTTCAGATATTTTACAAAATCATTGTTTATATTTTTGTATTAACATGTTAAAATTTAAGAAATTTGGGATGTAAACCCTTCACAATCATCATCGATTTCCCAGAATGATGCAGTTGGAATAGTTTTAGGGAAAAGCATCCTGGATATTTATGGGGGATGGGTTTTGTGCATAATCCATCAGCTTTCCTTGGTAGGGTGGTGTTATCCCCTACCATTAGAACCAGTGGGGGTTCGAGTAGTGCCTTTGATCTGTAATCACAAAGAAAAATTGCATGATTGAAATAAAAGGTGTAATTAAAATAATCTTATAGAAAAACACAAGATTAGTGGAATTCACAAATTTAAAATGCTTTAGTTTCTGCATTTCAATGGATAGCCAGCATGATCCCCCAAGAAATAACCATCCTTATAGCTCATCCCACCGAGGTAAATTCTAAATTTTGTAGATCATTCACACATTTTTAAAGAAAACATACATCATCCATAAATAATTCTAAAATGAAACATTTATATAGAAATAATGTATTTCAATTCATACCAACCCATATTACATTGGATTGATATGTGGTTGATTCTTACATGTCAAAAATTAAATATAGATCTTTATCGATATGTTTGAAATCAATCCAAGCTTGTTTTCTCAGTTTTGACTCGGTAAACACTTCTAAAAGGTACAAAATCATTTAAAAACAAGTTTTAGGTAGTCAATACCAAGTAAAAAAAATAATATTTCCCTAAAATCATGGGATAATTACTATATATTTAATTTTGAAATATAGTAACTAATGGTACATCGTTCTGAAATATGGTTTTTTCCTTTATCTCCATAAACACGTTTTTAGTATTTTCAAACACTAAAACATGCGTGAAATGGTCAAAACCATAGAAAATGGAATCATATTGACGTGAAAGCATAGTAAAACCACCACTATGTTGTTTTTGATGTGTACACCCATAAAAAATGTCCATCTGACATGCAATTTGATTGGGATTAATTGGTATACACTACTGAAATGTACAAAAGCCTTTAAAAACAAGTGTTAGGGGGTCAATACCAGAGAAAAAACATCATATTTCGATAAAATTATATGAAATGACTATTTAATTGTGAAATTTAGGAACTAATGATATATCATTCAGAATTATGATTTTACCATTATGGAAATAAAAATATTTTTTAGTGTTTTAAACACTAAAATGTGCATGGAATGGTGAAAACCATTGAAAATGACCTCATATTTTTTTTTAAAATTTCGTGATAAATCGAGAAGTTATTTTTCTTGTTTATGAAACAAAAAAACATCAATATAACATGTGGTGTGTTCAGAATTACTCAGTATACACTTCTGAAAGTTATGAAACCATTAATAATAAGTGTCAAGGGGTCAAATCTAGGAAAATCATACAAGATTACCCTGAAATCATGGTAGAATGACCATATATTAAAATTTTAAATGTAGGAATTGATGTCACGTCATTCCAAATTGAGGTTTTCCTATTATGGATGTAAACAAATTTTTGGTGTTTTAAAACACTAAATTGTGCATGGAATGGTCAAAACCATAGAAAAATACCTCAAATTGATGTCAAATCATGTTAATAAAATTGATGATTTGTTTTGGACATGTATGCAAAGAAACAATGTCAATATGACATGTGGTGTGGTTGGAATTACCCAGTATAAACTTCTAAGAGGTACAAAAGCCTTTAAAAACAAGTGTTAGGGGGTCAAAAATAGGAAAATGACATCAGATTTCCCTAAAATCATGGGAAAATGAATGTAGATTTAATTGTAAAATTTAGGAACAAATAACATATAGTTATGAATTATAAAATCCCCATTTTGGCCATAATCTTGTTTTTAGTGCCTTAAAACACTAAACATTCATGGAATGGTCAAAACCATAGAAAACAACCTCAAGTTAATGTGAAATCATAGAACAACCACAAATGACTAGTTATTTGACATGTATGTGTTGAAAACACATGAATATGATGTGTAGTATTGCCGAAATTACTCAATATACACTTCTAAAAGGTATAATGTCATTAAAAAAGAAGTGTTAGAGGGTCAAAACTGGTAAAATGATGTCAGATTGCTTTGAAATCATAGGAAAACGGCCATAGATTTAATTATAAAATTTATGAATTGATGGAACATCATACCAAATTACGATTTTCCTACTATGGCAGTAATAAAACATGAAAACATGCATGGAATGGTGAAACCATAGAAAATGATCTCAAATTGATATGAAATCAAGGGAAAACCAATGATGATTTTTTTATGTTTATGCATATAAAACACATCCATATGATGAGCAATGT
This sequence comes from Viscum album, assembly GCA_963277665.1. Taxonomy (NCBI): domain Eukaryota; kingdom Viridiplantae; phylum Streptophyta; class Magnoliopsida; order Santalales; family Viscaceae; genus Viscum; species Viscum album. The sequence continues at coordinate 274,538,288 of OY728125.1, read as the reverse complement.
TGTCAGAATTACTCAGTATACACTTATGAAAGGTACAAAAACATCTTGAAACACGTTTCAGTGGGGGGGGGGGGGGGTGGACTAGAAAAATGAAGTCTTATTTCCATAAAATCATCTATAAACAGCCGTTGGTTTAATTTTTAAATGTAGGAACTGACGACATGTCATTTCAAATTACATTTTTGCAGTTATGACTGTAAACACATTTTTAGTGTTTTAAAATAATAAAACATGTGTGGTATGATAAATACCATAAAAAAGACCTCATATTTATTTGAAATCATGAAAAAACCATGGATGTGTTCTTTCTAACCTGTATAGGTTGTCAACACATAAATCAGACATGCGGTGTGGTCAGAATTGTTCGATATACATCTCTGGAAGGTACAAAAGCCCTTAAAAGCAAGTGTTTGGGGTCAAAACTAAGAAAATGATGTTTTATTGCCGTGAAATAATGGGAAAAGAACCTTATATTTAATTTTTTAATATATAAACTGTCATCACATCGATCTAAAATATGGATTTTCTGTTACGGTCATAAACACATTTTTAGTGTTTAAAACACTAATACATACTTGGAATAGTCAGAACGCTAGAGAACGACCTCAAAATGTAGTGAAACCATAGGAAAACCCCCAATAATTTGTTTTTGATGTGTACATGTAGAAAACATGTTAATACAACATGTTATGTCGTCCTAATTACTCTGTATATGTTTTTGAAAGGTATAAAAGCTTTTAAAAACATTTGTCGAGGGTAAAGACTTGGAAAACAATTCCGATTTTCCCTGAAATCACGGGACAACAACCATATATTTAATTGGTAAATGTAGAAACCAAAAACACATATTTCTAAATTAATGTTTTCCTGTTATGGATTTAAAGGTGTTTTTAGTGTTTTAAAGCACTAAAATGTGCATGGAATGGTCAAAAACCTAACAAACAAGTTCAGATTGATATGAAATCATGGGATAATCACCGTTGAGTTTTTTTTGATGTGTATGTATAAAAAAAAATAAATTTGATATGTGGTGTGGTTGGTATTACTTAGTAAACACTTATAAAAGGTATAAAAGCCTTTAAAAACAATTGTCGAGGTGTCAAAGTCCGAGAAACGATTTCAGATTCCCTAAAATCACAGAAAAATTATCATAGATTTAATTTTTAAATGTTGGAACTGACAGAACATCATTCCAAATTACCACAAGACCATTATTTCCGTAAATGTATTTTTAGTATTTTAAAACACTAAAACATGTCTGGAATGATAAAAACCCTAGAAATGATCTCATATTGAAGTGAAATCATGGGGAAACACCATTGTGTTATTTTTGAAATATAGGACATGCTGTGATATGCAAATCATTTAAATTTGTTTATTAAGTAAAATTCAAGAACACTACATGTCAGTTTAAAAATAAATTAGAATATTTACTAACCCCTTATTAGATTCATGTGTTGAATCTTATCTTAAATATGAATTTTTTTGTTTTAATTTTTTTTAATTATAAATTTTTTGTTTTATGATAAAAATTATTCTTTATGATTAATAAAATAACAAATTTTATGTGTAGCATTTTGAAAATTTTCTACATCTTTTATCTTCCTCATTTAATTCCTTAATTTTTTTTGGTTTTCATTAAAGGTGGAATATGTCAATAGTAGTCATGGGTTTGACTGTTCTAATCCATGTAATTCTTCAGAAGGAAGTTATGATGGTTCTTAGTTTATGTGGTATGTTAAATTTCTATGAACTATTCAATTGAAAATCTGATTTATTATGTGTAGATTTAATTTTTCTTTTATTTTTTGTCACACTTGGTGAGATTATGTGGTTGGATTTAGTTTATGATATGATGTGGATGCATACATATGTAATGGAAGTCATGAAATGGATGTATACTGAGAAAGGGGTTTTGTTGGATATATTTTATTTTTTATATTGTCAGATGTTTGGGTTGAATGAGATTTTGGTTATAAACGCTTGATGTTTGTATAATACTGTGGATATATGATATATGTATGATGGATTTATCATCTATTTATGTTTTAGTTTATTACATGTATTCCTTTTATATTTATATATTTTTATTAAATACTTTTTAAAAGAAAACCAATTTTGTGGAATTTTTAATTAAATTTTTCTAAATACTTTACATATAATATGTTTAGAGGCGATTATGCTTAACCATCACTGAAAGAAACCTCAACTAATCTACTTAGTGGCAGTCTATTTAATTTTACTAATATTTTCCCTTGATATTTTCTTCATAAAAGAACTGCTTCTAAATAAATAAGTAACTACAGGTAAATGCTTAAAAAATGAAACCTTACAAAACCACTATGAAATTAAAATAACTATCAATAAATTACTAATGACCATGAAATACTCATCTATATTAATAACATCTACTGCACTATATGAAATTTTTTTAAACCACGACAAGTTCATGAAAATACTGTCTATACTACCCCTTTTTATAGTGAGGATCCATCAGAATTCTTAAGTGAAATCTATTATTATAAGAAGACTCGACAAGATGAAGGTGTAGATCCAAACCACCATTGAAATACATGGAAAATGATCCCAACATATCCTATATGGTTTGAATGGTTCATTCAAACTTCCATATGTATTATGATGATAAGAAGTACTAAAACATAACTCTACATACCGAGCTTGCTGAAGACTTATCTTGAACCTTCAGGTAATCCTCAGATCTAGATCAAATACAACAAAATGTGGTACTCCTGGAGACCTAACCACCACCTTTATTTCAATTCTAGAAATACGATAAAGAGAGAATTATTCTCTTATTAAAAGTAAGTGTTATTACATTTTAAGGGGATCGAACATAACCAAAATAGCATTAAAGTCCTTAGATTTTTTGAGGAGTACAAAAAAAAATCCATGGGGATGTTTTTTGAATTTGAATTTAGGTACGAGAAATGGTTGTTATATCCCCTTATTATTATCTATATTATTATTTAATTACTTACATACCTAGTGCTAAGATACATACTCAGAAATATATACCTTCTTGTTGTCCAACCATAAATACTCTATCAGATCTCTATACATCTTCGTAATTTCAAGTTTTATAGATAATTAATAACTATGAGACGCATAAAATTGATACTTATTCAAATATATTATGTATGGAACACATATTTTGTTCAAGAACCTTATCATTTCATCACAATCAAGGTTAAAATATAGAACATTTCTCATATTCTTCTGCAGCTCTACATCTTCGTTTTATGTATCTTTAAACTTTACTTGGATAGAAGGTTAAAAACTCATTTGGTAAAGATAGTATTTCTCCACTTACTTAAATATTTACAAACCTAAAAATTGAAACACAATAAGTATTGGATCATATGTGATCCTCATCATAGATAATCTAGCATGATCTATTCGACTGAGAGTATCTTCCACCTTGTTTTCTTTCCCAAGGTGCTAATGTATTTAGTAGTCAAAATATTTAATCATCTCCAACACTTTTCCTAAAATCTTATTCAACTCTTTTTTATTGAATATATACTTGAAAATTTTATGAATTGTATATATATCACAAATTTCTCTATAAATATCATTCCTCCATATAATTAATGAAATAATTACCACAAAAAAATACATTTCATGGGTTGTGTAATTTTTATCCCAAACCTTCAATTGTCATTAGGATTACTCTTTCACCATATAATTTTTCATTAGGATTCATCCTAACAGATTATTTGATATGTCACTACGGATTATGAACCCTTCACAAAGTTTTTATAATGACCATACAAACCAAGAAAACTATGGACCTTATTCCCAGTGGTTGGTCTGGGCTAATGTTTAATAACTTCTCTCTTTAATGGATCCACTTATATACCCCATCTTGAGATTATATGACCCACAAATGAACCATTTTTACCCAAAATTCACATTTTGTAAATTTTACTTACATATTCTCCATTCATAGGTACTTTGGTAAACTAGTTATGTTATCTTCCTAATAATCGTTTTCCTTTCAATATTTATGATTATCATCTATAAATACTACCACAGACTAATGAAGGTAATATCGAAAGATTTTATTTATTAAATATATGAAGATAGTGGGGGAATTAGTAAGAAAAATGTCATCAGTATAAATTCATAGTGACCATACCTTGTATGGAATGATATCATGGGTATGTCCTACTTATAGAATCTCAATTGACGGTATCTATAAGGAAGATCAACATTGAACATTATTGAGCCATCTAAAGTTAACCAAACAAGTCATCAATATGAGATAGAGGATACATGTTCTTGATGGTAATCTTGTTAATTTCTCAATATTCAATGCAGAGTCATATTGATCAATCATTATTATTAACAAAAGAATGGTTGCATCCTAAGGAGAATCACATGGTTGGATAAATCCCTTTTTAATATCCTCTATTAGTTTCTTATTAAATTCATATAACTTAATTAGTATTATTCTATATGAATTCTTTAAAATAGGTGTATCACCAGTTATGAGTTCTATTGAGAACTCAACTTTACAATTTACTGTAAGATTGGGAAACACTTTTGGACAGATATAAAAAAACTCCCACACAATAGGTATATCATTGATGTTGAATTTATCTAGAACCAACTGAGATAAACACCCCTTTTGAATATGAATATAGAACCATATAATGGATCGATATCTATCAAAAGTTTATATTTGTCATCCCAATTTCATATGATTAGAGGTTGGTTTGGAATATCAAATGTGACATCCCTTTATTAGAATGTTATGGTTGATTTATGTAGAAAAATCCAACCTATTGCCAAGATAACATCAAATTCAACCAGATGGAGAATAAAAATATTTATAGTAATAAAATTCCCAAAAACATCAAATAGAGAAGAATCATTAACTTGGGAAGTCATCATTGTACCATTAATGGTTTTCCCTCATAATTCAACATTTGATTTTTGGAGTGGAATTATTATATACTCAGAAATTTTCCAGACATAAAATAGTGGGTATATATAGAGTCTAATGAGACATTTGCTATGATAATGTGGATGGTAGGTGTACCTTCCACCATGTAATCATACCCCTTATCATAAATAGTTATCACATTAGGAATCCCTTTATCTCTTGGCTTAAGAGGTTACTGATGTTAACTATTTTTATTGAAATAAGTATTTTAGAACTAGTTAGCATAATTACCATACTCATTTCCTTTTAAACACTGGAATGTGGGGGATTATTTTTGTTGATATTTTTCTCAATTAACATTATTACCTAACTTTTTATAACCACTTCAACATTCAATATCTAAATGAACTTTCTTCTCACACTTAATAAATTTAATAGTCCTCTTAAGATGATTTCTTTTATGTTTCCTTCCATGCATCGAGCATAAAGGAATTTTCATCTTATTCTCTCCATGGTTTTTAAAGTTTTCTTTGAATTCCATTTTTCTTATCTTATCAAAACTAGGAGATTTATTATTAACTCCAATATCCATTTTCACCATGATAACACATAAAATTATTTCTTCACAACTATTTAATCCTTTTTTTGGAAAACACCCAACAAAGACTTGGTTTTAAGGTAATGAGTAATTTATCACCCTTAATTTTAGGTTAAATGATAATACCATAAGTGTGCCTCATATGTCTTGTAAAATTTAGTCATAGGTACCAACAGATTCATCATCTATATTTATTAGTTAAAGGAATTACTTACCCATTTTTCGTGTGAAGAATATAATAAAAGTACATATCAAGAAATAATCTTTGAACTCATCCTTATCCATGGAATAAATTTTCTTATGTTGCCTTGTATTCTTGAAAAGAGTCCACCATTGATCTATTTTTTTCTCCCAAATGATAGATAGTTGAAAATACTTTTTCATGTTTAGAACACTGGAAAATGGAAAATATCCTTTCAGTGGAACATATCCATTACTTATGGACTATTTGATCAGTAGACCCACTAAAAGAAGTTGTATGTTTCCTCATAAAAGACTTAATAGAACAATGTTCGCTCCTTATCTCACATAAAATCTCAGTGGGAATAATAGCTTGAAAATTATATGTATCAATAGAAATTATACATTTCATTACATATCCCAAAACATTTTGATGATCAGAAGGAAAATAATTTAATATTCCATAACATTTATTAATAACGTAATTATTTGAGTCCTATCACTGGCTAAAAAAAAAGATAGTGTGATAAACAGTAATCATAGTGTGAAACCACATAATCAAAGAAAATATTTATAATACATCAAAATTATAATTTATTCTTTTAAATATCTGAAACCGTATGTTAAAACTTGTCCATTCATGGCCATAATATATTAAACTCTTTCATGATGGTTTGTAAAGAAAATGTGAACTACCCTAAGAATATCCCTCATGAGTGTCAAACTAAGAGCATAATATGATCACACTCACCGTGCACCCAAATAATGGAATAGATATAATCAACCATATACTCTTAGGGTTTTTACACCTAGTTGAATATCTTCCAAAACTAAACCAATTTTTATTATTTTTAAAGGGCTGTTTTTCTTAGAAAACCATAATCCTTTATTTACTATTATTAAAATGTTATTCTATACTTACAATTATCCTCAGGTTTCTCATTTATTTTTTCACATGCTTGTTTCCAAGGGTTAACTAAAAATTTCTTTGATACCTATAATCAAAACACACAATTTTCTTACATAGATACTACCTCTTAATATATTAATATTCTTTATATAATATAATGATACACACCAGAATAGTACAGTTCTAGTGCCTTTAGAAACTTGTATACATAAACAACCAATTCCTAAGTGAGCTACAAAATCTACCACTATATTATTCTTAACTAGAACCCTGATTATACATGTCATGCATAATACCTTTCATCAAAACCTCGGGAAAGGAAACATACTAAAGGGCGAGCTATGATGCTCAGTAAGTGAAAATAAACGAGATACAAGTGATCACTCAAACATAAGATGATAATAATGGTATGATAAGATGACCATATCATTTGAAAAATATACCCTGTATATCATAATCATATCTTGATTCATGACATAAATCCTAGAAATTCATAAGACATAAATCATAAAGGAATCAAATAACATGATCTATGAGAGCATGACATAGGAATAAGACATGAATCTGTATAATACACATAAGTTTAGAAAATAATTTCCTTAGTAGTCAAGTCATACAACCGAGGCTGTTATAGTGGATTTGGTTTACTCCTCAAACCATAATAGTAGTAAAGATTCACTCTCAATACTATCATAGTGGATAGATTCCCCTCATGTACTAGGTTTAATCCCCATTTCTATCTTTTATATCTCATGAGATATCCATCATTACCCAATGTATTTGATAAATATATAAATATGGTCCCACCCATCAAAAAATAAAAAACATAAATTTTTGTGCCACAAGATCATAAAAAATTCATCATATCATAACCCCTAAAAAATAAATAGGTTTCATACATATTCCATCACGGTAGATCCCATGGAAAAGAAATGGGTTTTAAAAACATTTCATCAATTCATGACAACATAACAAATGGAAAAGGAAAATGTTTCATAAATATATTTTAATTATAAGCATAAAACATAAAGTTAAAGAATGTGGATTTAATAATTGGATCATATAAATAGTAAATTATAATAAACATCAATTTTTATTGTCATTAATGAATGGAAATACCATAAAAATATTATTAAAAACATTCATGAGAGAAATAACATTTCCAGTTTGAATTAAAATATTCTAAACCTATAAATTTCTAATATATTTTGGAAAATTTTTCTTAAATAACCATGGAAAACTTTAGTGCAAGATTCAAATAATTTATTGTTCAGGGTGGATGTAAATTTCATTCATGTCATATAAGTTAAAAGAAAACATTCCATTCACACTTTTTAAAAAATGTCCAAAAGTACCTCATTCAAAAAATCAATAGAATACTATTTTTAAACAATTTTTTAATAAGTAAAACATGGATAAAAATAAATTTAAACAATCATTGTAAAATATTAAAAACATTCTTGAGAACTTTTTAAGAAAAACTCGATATGGAAGAAAAAGGTTTTGTGACCAAAGAGAAAAATAAAGTGGGTTTTTGTTAAAAATGTTCTTTCAGTCTTCTATGTTATTAAAGAGAATAAAATGAATGAAAAAAAATTAAATCTACTAAAATAACCTTAACATAATAAAATTAATTTCATTATTTAGAGTTATATATTAATATTTCATCAAAATAAATTAATCATAAACAATCATGATAAACAATGAGATTGCAACCTAAAACCCACACCTGAGGCACTAATTCCTTATTACGTATTTGAAACTCTTATATAATAACTATAGGTTTATTATAAATATATTAGAGAACCATACCCATATATATCATAACATATATTATTTACTTATTAATTTTTATCACCTTTTTATTAAAAATTATTTTTTAGAATCACTATGGTGATTGATAACTTATTCTTATTTCATGCATGTTTTGGTTTGGTAGTTTTGGTCCCTATACTTTGATCATGGTTACATCATCTATAGAATTTTATCATGATATAAATATAATATATATTAATTAAATATGTATATAGACCTAGACTTTTATTACATTACTATTACATCCTTTTAATGATAAAAAACATAATAGTATTACACATAGAGGATCCAAAGGTTTAGTGTCTTGGGAAAACTAGTACCATACACAACAATTACAATATCAATCATAAACATTTATTTAATTCATTCTTCTCTAGCTTCTTATTGAAACTTGACCTCTCCTTAGAGCATGTAGTAACCTGAGGATATACATCAAAAGGGGTGAGATAAAATCCCAGTAAGAGGATAGATATGAACAATATAACAATAGCTGAGCATAACCATAACATAAGTATAGGATCATGAACATGAGAGGAAGCATTAATAAGTTAATTGAAATGTGGAAATGCATAAAAATGAAACATCATGCCTTAGTGGTTAACTACCTCACATATTTTTGAGAAATATAGCATCTTGTTAACAAATAATTTCACATTAAATCATGAGATTTATCACTTTACCCAATGCATTGGAGCGATTTATAATTCTAGGTGCACCCATTACATTGAAACATTCATACTGTACTATATAATTATGGGCACACCCGTCACATCATAACATTATCATTTATCATGCATGCCACCATGAATATATATAAAAAATGAACATAACACACCAATTTAAAATAATTGATTTAATCTTATAATAACACATTCATAAACATTGGGTTCCCAAAATTATGTGGGAATAACATACTTGATACGATAACCATCAACCTTGAGTGAGAAGCAAAATTTGTGTTTTTGAAAGAAGAGTTCCTTTGGAAAACATTTGTTAGACATATAACTCAGTAGAAAACATGTATATGTTAAAAAAGGTAAGATAATGATGAAAAAATGATTTTTTAGGAGTTAACATACCAAAAATGAAGTGGAAAAGGGAGAACCCGAAGAAAGAAAGTTGCGTTCGAGATTTTCCCCTAACCATGTATCCGAACACTTTCTTCACATTATTGTCCTATATAACCACGTGATATTATTTAATTAAAAATTATAGAACCTTGTGTACATGAATATTCTTTATTATGGTTTCATTAAGTTATTTTATGGGCCTTTGTATGACTTATCGTGTTTAAAAACATTGTTCAGGAATGTTTGTTTTTATGGTTTTCTTGAGCGGTTCATATGTATTCATAAATTGAAGTTCATGTAGAACATGGGTAAACATATAGAACTGATATTTCATGTTATTTATGATATTACATAATTTTAGATGATCTTATATTGAATTATATTATATACCATGTGGATAAATCCTTAGATAATAATTAAATGATGATTGTTTTTGTTAATTTGGGCAGTTTTTCAACCACAAGAAACATGTTTTTTTAATAATTTAGTAATTAGTACATAAGTTACATTGAGAATATGAAATAGGATATAATACATATAATATAATCTGGTTCAACCATAAAAATGGTTTCATGACCAGATCAGAAAGCTGTAGAGGAAATTTAAAACATGTTTTTCTTGAAGTTGACAAATTAACACCTCACGAACAATGTTCAATTTTATAAAATAAAAAGAAGAGGATAAGGGGGTTGGAATATATAATATCACATTAGTATCGTAAAATTATATTATATTTATAATCTTGGAGTTACCATACCATGTGGATGAAGATAGGTAGGGAGATATTAAGAAATGGACTTGAAATTAAAAGGAATTTAAAGGAAAGAGAGAGAGAGAGAGAGGAATTACCTCTTGAATCCTCCACTTGAGATCCTTCTTAAGGAAGTTAGGCTTGGTATTTTGATGAGACCAGATGACATTTGAAGTGGGGGAGGGGCTAGGGAAGATTCTTGGATAGAGTTTAGACAAGGATTGAATCTTGAGAGGTGTGAGTAAATGAGTGTGTTAAGGGTGGTATTTATAGGTGAGGGGAGAGGGAATTTCTCAATATAAAATTCATTAATTTATTATTTCCCCACAAGACAAGTAATAGTGAGTCTTAAATGAAAAATAATATTAATTTTATCATGTGAACCCAAAAAAATTGTGCTTACATCAGCAGAACATCACACATGACTCTATAATTAGCTTATTTAGCTTATTTTCTAAATTATGGTATTTCACTATTCATAAAAATTCAAGTATTTTAGAAAAATCCAAAAAATTTACCCCAATTTTTTTTTTTGATGTGTAGAATACAAAAATGAAGTTTTTTTTTGAAACATAATTTTCTAAATAATATTAATATAATTTTTAATTAAAACAACAATTTCTTTTAAAGATACACTTCTAAAAATTAAAACTGATTTTATAATACTTTCATAAATTATGTAAGGTATTATAAAATTATCTTCAAAATATAATACATAGATTTTTTAATTTATGAAAACATTTTAAGAAAATTGATTTGATTTTAAATTAATTAATTAATTACTTATAACTTACAAAAATACCAATACTTTTACTATGGTCGAATTGTCACTTATAAGATGCCAAAATTTTATTTAATTATTAATGGGTAAGGTTACTCTTATTTTGGAATATTTAATATTCATAAGGGTCATATTAATATTCATTAGGGTAGGTTACTATTCATAATGGTAGGATATTATTCACCAAAAATTATGTTTTTCCTATCAGACTCCAAAAATCTTACTGATCACAACCATGTATGTTAGATTTTCAAAATTCAAAACATAGAAGTGGAAAAATTATGTTTAATGATCACATAGTATTTAGTATAATAATATTTTATTGTGCTTGATAATGGGATTATACTAGAAAACATAATTATAAGAATGAAATTCCATGGATAAAGCTTTGGGGCGTTACATTTTTCCACCCTTAGGAAATTTCAACCTCAAAATTTCTTTTTACATAAAAAGGTGAGGGTACCTCTCCTTCATCACCTCTTCTGGTTCCCTCATAGCTTCTTCAAAATTATGGTTCCTCCAAAACAATTTGACAAGGTGGGTTGTGTTGCTGCGTAGAACCTTATCTCTCCGATCCAGAATCTCTATAGGCTGCTTCTCATAGGAGAGATCATCTTCCAACTACACCACATCTGATTTTAGTACATGTGATGGATCGGGTATGTACTTTCTCAGGAGTGATAAGTGAAACACATCATGAAATAGAGCCATATTTGGTGAATGTTCAATCCGATAAGAAGAATTTATCTCTAATTTCAAACTTCAAGTCCCTTCGATGGTTGTAAGAGTAATTCTTCTTCCAAATATGAGAAGCTTTGATGTGTTTCTGGATGACTTGAACCTTCTCTGCCATATCTTGCACAAGATCGGGTCCAAGTAGCTTTCTTTCTCTAACTTAATCCGAATAGGTTGGATTTCAACATCTCTTTCCATACAAAGCTTCATACAGTTCCATCTAAATACTCAAGTGGTAGCTTTTGTTGTATGAGAACTCAACCAATGGGAGATGATGATCCCATCCACCTTGGAATTCTAGAGAACAGGCTCTTTGCTTATCTTCAAGTGTCTGAATAGTCCTTTCATATTGGCCATCATTTTGGGTTTGATAGGCCATGTTGAAATTTAATTCAGTACTCAAATAATGTTGAAGACTCCTCTAGAATTTAGATGTGAACCTTGGATTATGATTAGAGACAATCGAGAGTGGAACTCCATGTAGTCTCACCACTCCCTTTGACATATATGTTTGCAAGTTGTTCAAGCAAGAGGTCTACCCGAATAGTGATAAAATGGGCAGTCTTGGTGAGTCAGTCAACCACAACCCATATCACATTATTTACCTTTGACATCTTCGGGAGAACCCTGAAAAAGTCCATAGTCACATTCTCCCATTTACACATGGGTATAGGAAATGACTGCAACAACCATTTGGACTTTTTTCACTCTACCTTAACTTGCTGACATACCAAGAACCTTGATTTATATTCAAGAATCTCCTTCTTCATGTTATCCCACCAGAAGTGTTCTCGGAGATCACGATACATCTTTGTACTCCTAGGATGGATAAATAATGTTGAGCTATGTCCATTGTCCAATATATCCTTATTTATCCTAGCCGATGAAGACCCACATGTCTGCATTCAAAACTGAATCACACCATCATCGTCGATATGGAAATCTTGCAGCTTCCCTTCCTTTACTACATTCAACCTCTTTTGTAGCTCCACATCCTCTATTTTTGCTCCCTTAGTCTTATCTTGGATTGATGGTTGCACAATATTTTATGAAAGGTAGGATGTATCCCCTGCCCTTATGACTTTTAAATCCATTCTTTGCATATCCAAGAAGATAGGGTCTTTCTCAATCCATAACATGGATATAGTAGAAGGTTCTTTTTTGCTTAGATCGTCAACTACCTTGTTAACCCTTCCAGGATGATAGTGAATAGATAAATCGTAATCCTTGATTAGCTCTAACCATATCCTTTGACACATATTGAGCTCATTTTTTGTAAATATATACTTTAGGCTCCTGTGGTCAGTGTATATGTCACAATTCTCTCCATAAATGTAGTGTCGCTAGATTTTCAAGGAAAAAATCATAGATTCCAGCTCTATATCCTGTGTCAGGTAGTTCTTCTCATGGATCTTAAACTGACATAGGCATAGGCTATTACATTATCATTTTTCATGAGTACGCAACCCAAGCCTTTCTTTGAAGAATCAATTTATATCACAAAACATTATACACTTTTCGGTACCCAGCTATTCCAAGAAAACTACAGATTTCTGTGACACTAGAGGGCCATGGTCATTCCTCAATCGCCTTTTTTTTGAAGGGTCCACATAAATTCCCTCAGTTATGATCACATTTCCCAAGAGAATGACTTGCTTCATCCAAAAATCACACTTGATAAACATAGTGTAAAACATCTCCTTTCTCAATGCTGCCAAACCAAGTCTTAGATGTTCTTCATGTTACTCCTTTATCTTGGAGTAGATGAGAATATCATTAATAAAAACTACCACAAATTTGTCAAGGTAATGTCTAAAGACTCTATTCATCAAATCTATGAAGATTATAGGGGCATTAGTATGTTATAAGTAAATCAAATGAAAATCATAGTGCCCATACCTTGTAAGGAGGAAGTATTCTGAATATCTTCCTTGTTCACCTTTAGTTGATGATATCCAGAACGAATATCCACCATTGAAAAGTAATGATATCCTCTTAACTGATGAAATAAGCCGTCAATCCTTGGAAGAGGATACTTGTTCTTTATGGTGATCTTGTTGATCTCCCGATAATAGATTCACATCTGCATTCTTCCATCCTTCTTCTTCAAAAAAAGCAATATTGAACCCCAAGGTGATGGAATAGGGCTTATGAACACTTTATCCAAATGCTCTTACAGCTGCTTATTTAACTTCTCCAGTTCGATAGGAGCCATCTTATAGGGACACTTTGAGATAAGAGTAGCTCTGGGTATGAGTTCTGTTGAGAACTATAACTCACGATTCAAGGGTATTCTGGGAAACTCTTCAGGAAATACATCACCATATTCCCTCATGATAGGAATTCCTATAAGGTTGGTACTATACTTTGACTCAACCATTTGGGCGAGGTATGCTTCTACATAGAGAATGAATGCCCACACCATTTTAGGATTTTGAAAGGAGATTCACGATCTTCCTTGCATTTTTAGAGGAGCATGGGATGGTGTTGAATATGAAAATATATTTCATTTTCCCAACAATTGATATGTTTTCTACATAATGAGAGCCAATCCATTCCCATTATAGCATCAAATTTCATTAAGGAAAGTATTACAAGATTTTTTAGAAGAATCTTCAAACACACGCCAATAAGAGAAGAGTCAAACACTTGGGTTGCAATGATTTCACAAGTTTATTTTTTTACAAAAATCTCTTCTTTAAGGTTTTGGGGATTCAATTATATAGTTCTATAAAACTTTCAAGATATAAAGGAATGCGTTGAACTATAATTGAATAATACTTTTTCCATTATTGAGTGAATAGGAAGTGTACTTTGTAAGACTTCATAATCTTGCTCCACTTCCACAGTAGTGATTGTTTAAGCCTTCCCTTGTTCCATTGGATTTGGTGGTTGTTGAATTTAATTACCCTTGAGAACTCGTGGTTTAGTGCACTTGCTTTCATAGTGCCCTTGGTCCCTACAGTTGTAGCATTGATCCACGGGTGGTTATCTCCTTTCTTCCACCACATTATCCTTCATTTTCATGTATTTTCGACACTCTTGAGCATGTTGTCCTTCTTTCCCACACTTAATGCACCTCCCCATCCCTTTGAGGAAGTTTCCATGGTGCAACTTTCCACATTTTTGGCATGTGGGTCATTGAGGTTTCTTCTCACCTTTGTCATTAGATCCACTGACTTGAAACTCCAACTTTCGTTTATTATCACCATAGCCATGTGACCATTCTACAAACTCCATCTCTACTTTGAGAGAACATAGAACAACTTCATTACTCCCAAAGTCTTTAATTGAAAGATCCTTTTAATGGTGTGGTTTTAATCCACTAAATAATATATCAATTTTTCTATCATTGTTTATAACAAAACCCAAAGTGTACCTTAAAAGCCTTATGAAATTTGATTTGTAGGTTATGACAGATTATCCTTCTTTTTTCTTGATCTCTATGAATTCTCTCTCCATCTTCGTATTAATATTTCTGTGGAAATACTTGTTAAGATACATTATCTTAAAGTATTCACATTCCATCTCATCAATTTCCTCCCTTGGATTGGTGTTCTTAGTCAAAGACCACCATTGATCACCCTTTCCAACTAGATGATAAATGGATATTGTCATCTTCTCCATCTCATAATAGTAGAGCACATAATAGATATTTTCCACGGATTTGACCCACTGTTCAACAACTTGTAGATCAGAAGATCCACTAAACATTGGTGGTAGTTGCCACATAAAACATTTGATAGCTGGTTTCTGCCTATTTGGTGGAGGGTATTCTAAATTATTATGGTTATTCTTCAAAACCTGAGATAGTCGGGTAAATATTTCCACAAAGTTTTGAACTCCACCTCCCAAATTATTGTTGATTCCATTCAGGAAATCATTGCATTGGCCCTCGCATGAGTTCTTAGCATGGTTTCTCCTCTTTCCCACCATTTTCTAAACTAGAAAAAGTTAGAACAAAAAATAAGGCAAAAAGTCATGAATAAATAACTTATTCATTTAAAATACTACACTAAAAGAATGACTTATGGGATCCCTAGGTAAAGCTTCGTGTGTGCATAGTTATACTTAGCCTCGTGCTAGAGGTTTTCTCTAGGGTTCACTAATCTTAATTCCCTAATTAACTAAACCTTGCCTTTGATACAAACTATATCAACCCAACCTTTTCTTAAATCACTATTACATCATTTTAAAGATAAAAAAATAATAGTATTACACATAGAAGATCCAAAGGTTTAGTGTCCGGGTAAAGCTAAGACCATACATAAAAATTACAATATCAAGCATAAACATTTATTTAATTCATTATTCTCTAGCTTTTAATTGGAACTTGAACTCTCCTTAGTATATGTTGTCACCTGAGGATATACATAAAAAGGGGTGATCTGGAATCCCAGTAAGAGGGTAGATAAGAACAATATAACAATGGGTGATCATAACCGTAACATAGTAAAAGGATCATGAACATGAGAGGATGCATTAATAAGAGACTTGAAATGTGGTAATGAAAAAAAATGAAACATCATGTCTTAGTGATTAACTACCACATATACTTGTGAGAAAATCTAGAATATTATTTACACATCATTTCACATCAACTCATGTGATTCATCACTTTAACCAATGCATTGGAGCACTTTATAATTCTGGGTTCACCCATCACATTGAAACATTCTTATTGCGCTATATCAATCTAGATGCACCTGTCACATCATAACATTATCATTTATCATGCATTCCAAAATGAACATATATAAAAAATGAACATAAATAACCCATGGAAATGAATGGGTTTCATCTCATAAGAACATATTCATAAACATTGGGTTCCTAAAATTAAGTGGGAATATCATACTTGATATGATAACCATCAACCTTGAGTGAGAAGTAAAAGGTGTGTTTTTGAAAGAAGAGTAATTTTAGAAAACATTAGTTCGACATAAACTCTAGTAGAAAAAATGTATATCCCCTAAAATTTATGATAATAATGAAAAAATGATTCTTTATTAGTGAACATACCAAAAATGGTGTGAAAAAGGGTGAACCCAAAGAAATAAAGTTGTGTTTGAGATTTTCCCCTTACCCTGTATCCGAATGCTTTCTTCACTTTAATGTCCTATATAACCACATTATATTCATTAAATGAAAATTAGAGAACCTTTTTTACATGAATATGGTTCATTATGGTTTCATTAATTTATTTTATGGGACTTTGGATGAGTTATAGAGTTTAAAAACATTGTTCGGGAATGTTCATTTTGATGGTTTTCTTGAGCGATTCACACGTATTCATAAATGGAAGTTCGTGTAAAACATGGGAAACCATACAGAACTTATATTTCATGTTATTAATGATATTGAAAATATATAAATGATATTATAATGAATTATATTATATACCATGTGGATTAATCATTAGATATGAATTAAATGATGATTGTTTGGGTTAATTTGGGCGGTTGTTTTACCACAACAAACTTGTTTTGTTTAATCATTTAGTAATATGTACATATTTTAGTTAAATAAATTGAAATAGGATATAATAAATATATAATATAATCTGGTTCAACCATAAAAATGGTTTCATGACCATATATGAAAGCAGTAAAGGAATTTGAAAACATGTTGTTCTTGAAGTGGAAAAATTAACACCTCACAAACAACGTTCTCTTTTATAAAATAAAATGAATAAGAGAAGGTGGTTGGATTATATAATATCCCAATAGTATCATAAAATTATATTATATGTATAATAATGTAGTTATCATACCATTTGGATGAATATAGGTGGATATAGATTAATAAACGAACTTGAAATTGAAAGGAATTTAAAAGAAAAAGAAAGAGGGAGGAATTACCTCTTGAATCCTCCTCTTGTGATCCTTCTTAAGGAAGCTAGGATTGGTCTTTTGATGAGATTAGAAGCTCTTGGATGTGAGGGACGGTCTAGGAAATATTCTTGGGAATATTTTAGACAAGGATTAAATCTTGATAGGTGTGAGGAAATGAGGATGTGAAGGGTGGTATTTATAGTGGAAGGGATTGGGGATTTCTCAATATAAAATTCATTAATTTATTATTTCCCCAAAATAAAAGAAATATTGAGTCTTCCATGACCAATAATAGTAATTTTATCATCTAAAACCAAAAAAACTGGGCTTACATCAGCAGAACATCATTCATGACTCTATAATTAGATTATTTAGATTATTTTGTAAATTATGATATTACACTATCATAAAAAATTCTTGTATTTCAGGAAAATCCAAATAATTCACCCCAAACATTTTTGGATGTGTAGAATCCAAAAAATAAGTGCAATTTTAAAAAATAAGTTTATAAATAATATTATTTTAATTTTTATTTAAAATCACAATTTACTTGGAAAATACAGTTTTTAAAATTAAAACTGATTGTATAATGGTTTCAAAAATTATGTAAGGTCATATAAAATTATATTTAATATATAAGACATAGATTTGTTAATTTATGAACACATTTTAAGAAAATATATTTTATTTTCAATTAATTAATTAATTATAATTAATTATTTATGACTTACAAAAATACCAATACTTTTACTGTGGTCAAATTGTCACTTATAAGATGCCTAAATTTTATGTAATTATTCATGGGTAAGGTTACTCTTATTTTGAAAATTTTACTATTCATAAGAGCCCTATTACTATTCATAAGGGTAGGTTAATATTCTTAATGGTAGGTTACTATTGCACAAAAATTATGTTTTTCCTATCGAACTCCAAACATCTTACGGATCACAACCGTGTATGTCAGATTTTCAAAATTCAAAACATAGAAGTGGGAAAATTATGTTTAATGATCACACGATATTTACTATCATAATATGTCATTGTGCTTCCTAATGAGATTATTCTATAAGGAATAATTATAATAATGGAATACCATTGATAAAAAGTTGGGTCATTACAATATGTATTAATAGTAATCCATAAATGTTATATATAGAAAAATTAATTACATCTTTTATAGAGGCGGTATGTTGTAAAAACACATGAATATTGTTTTCATTTTGAGATGGTTGGAATGAAAGAAAGGTATATAATAATTCACCATACGAAAATAATTATTATATCATATACATAATATATATTCATAAAATAAATCCATATTATTGTCTATATAAAACCCAAATGAAAAATGCAACACATATCTACATGGAGGTGGTAGTCCACATGTATGCACAAACAACGTTATCATTTTCCAACGAATTTGAGGGTAAGAAGTTATGTGTGATATTGTAATACCAAATATATAGTTATTTTGTAAACATAATATATATATATATATGTTTGTGTGTGTTTGTTTTTGTGTGTTAATTCCATCATTATATATATTCATGAGAGTTAGTGATGGAAAATGAATTACATCGATTAAGGAGGCTGTAGTCTACCATACACACTATTGATAATTTAGTTTCCAATTTGAGGGAAGAAGCGATGGGTATAGGATATTTAATTAAAATAATAATATCTCAGTATATGGATGATATTTGTTTTGTTATTTTATCATAGTTTAATAATGTTTTAAGGAGGCAGAATTAGAACTAAAATGAAAATGCATGGTTAGGAACTATATTTCTTCTTCAGAAAACCTATATAGGTTTTTCAAAAAATCCTTCATAGGATGGTTTTATGATAAAAAAATGGAATATAATTCATGTAGAGGGATATATGGAAGGTATATCTATAGTAATTGGCATAACCAAAAGTGTCTTGAATTATTTATAAGAGAGGATATGAAGTTTTCTTTTATTCGTTGGAGAGATGAAACTGTTGGAATTCATTAAAATGATTCACTAAAAATGGATCCAAAATAAAGAATTTCTTATTATTATATTATATAGGGTATAAATATGGCAAAAAAATTGTATTTATAAATGTTTTTTTGTTATTATATTCCTTGTCCCTTTAATTTATCACCCCATTTAACATGTTTTAGCCTTAATCATGGGATTTTGTTTTCACTATTTATACTATTTATTTTGGGAAAAATTATATTGAAATTATTACCTATTATTATTTATAATAATTAAAATATATATAATCCATTTATAAAATTAAATATAGATAATTTCCACAATTTAACTTAAAATTAAACTCAGAGAGAAAATGAAAATCGGTTTTTAAAAGAAAAAGTTTTCTTAAGTGTAGAATGTTTCTATATTAGAATTCAATATGAAATCGATTTTAATAAACTAAATTATATTAATAATAAAATAATTGAGCTAATTTAAATATTTTAACCTTTTTTTTAAAAAATTTACTTTGTAAATGCGTTAAACAAAAAGGCAATTTTTAATAAAAATTAGTATTTTACTCCATTCCTTGAAAAAATTAATATTTTAATTTTTTTAAAAAAATTTACTATAAGATAATGTTTACGTGTTGATTACAAAAATTAAGATTATTTTTTAAAATATATTTTCTAAATGTTTTAAAATTTAATTTTAAAATAAGTTTGCAAAATGTGATGAAACCACTTTATAGAAAAACACATTTTTAGCTATAAAATTGAAATTATTCTTATCCCATTCCTAGAAAGAAATATTTTATGAATGATAAAACATTTTATTGAATATATAATGTATAAGTTTCTAAAAAATTATTCACTAATAGTAACTAATATAATTTATTAAAATGAAAATCCATTGCACACATATAAAAAATTTGAGGAAAAAATTTCTTTTTATTTCAATTGATTTTTTATTCATTTATAATAAATTGATAAATAATGAATTTATTAAGAATTAGGGATGTATGAATCACAAAATATATAAGAGATTATGTTTATTCATAGATAAATATATCATAAAATATTGGGGTGTCACATGATAGAACCCATGTAAAATAATTTTTCATAGATATAACTTATACATATGAGTGGGATTTTTCAATTTTATTGTTTTGTATGGATTTGATTTGTACACGAAGTAAAGGAAACTAATATTATTACTAAAAAAGAAAAATTATCAACATTAATAAAGGGTGATCTGATTAGACACTATTATGAGGTAGTGCAATTTTATATTTCTACAATTCAACCTGTTCATGGATTCTGAGTGTTAATATATATCCTATTGGAATTATAATCATGTCATGATTTGTTCTTGTTAGGGTAACTCCCTATAATGATTAGTCTCTTACACATGGTTTAGGGAATTTATCATTTATTAAAATTATATTTTTCTTAAGATGGATGATCTTGATGTCGTTAAACATTCTATAGGGATATAAATCACGCCACACATAGTTCTTTAATGGAAAATCCTCTATATATCTCTATCTCACATGAAGAGGGAAGAATAATTTCTTTTGGTTCATGAATGGTCCTATGATAGGAGATCTAGATGTCGTTATTTATCATATAGGAAGCCCATGATGGAAAGGTCTTCCAATGAGTTGATGACCATAAAATCCTAGAGAAGTGGAAAAAACTCACATGTTTAGGTCACTACCTTATAAGATGGAAGGAATAATTTCCATTTTAATGTTGTTCCAAGAACATGTCTAGGTGTCACTATTTTTTCTAGTGGAGATATGAATAATTCCACAAAAAGTTATGTTATGTGTAATTAATTACACAGATCTGACTCATATGAATATAAATGGGTTATCCATACTCTAAGTCATTGAAATATTATATTCTATATATGTAATGTCCTTGATTTTATGTAATGTACATTTTCGGTTAGTTTTGGTTAAACCTGGAAACTGTGCCTAAGAGTGGTTCCATTTTGTTTTGGAATTAAGTGTTATATTAGGGATATAACCTTGATATAGAACAAATACATCAAATTTATTTAAATACATGGCGTGCATAAAATACACAATATATATTTGGCTAGCCATACCTTATTCACGATGTGTACATGTTTTCTATGGGAGGGAAAGCCCGAACATTACACGATGTGTAATGAATTTACATATAGTGTAAATATCAAGGGTAGTTTTTTTAAAAAGTGGGTCGGACCTCCTTTTAAAATAGGTTAATTTTTTTTATTTCCCACACAGGAGGATTTCCACATGAGAGAACACTCCACACCTCAACCTAGGTTTTTCCACTCCTCCTCCATTTGAGATCCATTTTATTCTCCCCCAGATTTTTTGCATCCGCAA
This sequence comes from Viscum album, assembly GCA_963277665.1. Classification (NCBI taxonomy): domain Eukaryota; kingdom Viridiplantae; phylum Streptophyta; class Magnoliopsida; order Santalales; family Viscaceae; genus Viscum; species Viscum album. The sequence continues at coordinate 274,516,379 of OY728125.1, read as the reverse complement.
TGGTAAACTCTATAATCCTCTACATTCTTAATGTGATTTAACTTCAAATATTATGTAATATTTTGGTGTGATCTGATATTCCATATGTTCAGGTTTTTTCCTACTTTTCCATTTTCTCCCATTATATCTTGAATCAAATCCCAACAACTGACGAGTGGTCATCTAAAAACCTGAGGTCGGTGTCCTAGCTCATTTTTAAAAAGTATCATTTCATTTCTATTATGATTCATCATGTATCAGTCCATATTAATTTGGTTTCGACTCTTTAAGGTATAATAAATTGATTTAAATGGTTTTCTATGCCTAATGTGGTCCTAAATAGGGATGAATTAGCAACATTGGTTGATCTCCTTGACATGAACCACCCATGGGTGTGCCATTACTTATTAGACTAAATTACCCTTCCTATAAGTTTTCAAACAACCTATTGTTGTGTCAAATTCATTGTAATAAATGAGAAATTATATTCCATGATTTGGATATTTTTCATTATGAATTTAAATGGGTTGAATCAGATGATTTGGATAACATGAATAAAATTCTATACAAATTGTCCCTTGATAAATGTTATGAATCCTAAAAGATAATCCATACCTATAATCATATCTGAAAGAGATACATGTATATTTATGGGATTCCTTGGATGAGATCATTGTGATTTATAATTAGAATTTTTTAACAAAGAGTAAATAAACTTGGAGAGATACATGATATTCCTTTGAAGGGATCCCCAGGTGGATTATATACCTCCTTATGAGTGATAATGGTTCCCTATAGTAGAAACCATGGATGAGATCAGTGGAAATATGGTTATATCAGCTAAAAAGTGACACTCAGCCACCTAGGTGAGATACCTGAGATAAGATTGAAGGGTTTTTTTTCACTCCATGATGAGATTGATACTAGGGATTCCATACATAGATAACCTTCTATGGGATATTATGTTATTAGGAATTTTATAGTTCCCATGGATCAATACTTTGGATTCCTTTTTGGATCACTAGGGTCAAGTTTAAGGTTCCTTTGATTAAATCCCAAAGATGAATTTTATATTAAAGACATATAATTCTTAGTTGTTATCCTATGACACGTCTTCCAATACAAATAACATACTTGGATTCAGTCCATCTTTCGATACTTGTTTTATGACAACACATTATAATTACACCCATATCATATTTTTATAGGTAGAACTTGACTCAAAAATATTATATTAGATCAATGTAGGTAGTGTTGTTCTGGTATCCTTGAGGAACCCAGTTCGATGTGTTTATTTATTTGTTGAATTAAAATTATTATATTCCTTCACACTACTCATTACATATGTATAGATCAGATAGTTCTATACACTTTTGGTGGTGGAGAAATGAATTTATCTCAAACTCTATCCAGACCACATTTGGTACATGGGCTGACTTCCTGATTGTAGGTATAAATAAAGGGAAGTTTCAAACTTCTGTTTTGTGATCCTTGGTGTAGGACTAGAGTAATAAATAATAAGGTCGGGCCTATAATCATGATTCTAGTTATGGAATATTTTTTCTTTTATATTTTTATAGGCTGTGGTATATTCCTATTTCCTCTATATCCTATGTACCTATTTTTTATAGTATATGTCCCCACCATCATCATCATTTTATATCTATTTATTATTCATCTTACAACTGTTTATTTATCTGGATGAATTATTATTCCATTGTTGATTATTTATTACTATTTAAACTACTTAAATTTATCATTTACCATTTTCTATGCTCAAAATCATGTGGGAGTAGTCTCCTCGAAAACACAACCTAGTCCCTTGTTTCTAGTCAGCAGCTTATGGCATATGGGTAGGCGCGTTTGAGGCCATGTGACCAACCGTATTGGGACACCGCTTAGTGGCTTCTAGGGTGGGATGTTACAAATTTTAATCAGATATTATTTTAGTTTTGTTTTAATGTTTATTATACAAGATACTAGTTTGTATTATAATTTTTTAATGAGAATATTCCTGGGATTAGCTAACCCACATACAAGGAAAACCCAAATTACCTTGTATGGTTCCTTTTATATTATTGGGTTGTGTATGTTATTATTGTGCTTATTTCACCATTTGGCGACACAAATATTTTATGATGTTTTTATTTTTGGTTTTATTATTTTTATTGGTTTCTTATCTTTGGTTAGGTATGAAAAGAAGTTATCATCTCATTCATCATATTAGGAAATTGAGGATTCATATTTCATGCATTATTCCATTCCATAATTATATTACTGTTTGCATTCCATTTACTACATGTGATTATTCTGAGTGTCTTGGTTGTTATATATTTTAATGTGCTAACATTTTTTGTAGGGATAACATGATTGTATTAATTAAATTTTATTCCTCAATATAAATAGTGTTTTCTTGATTGGATTGATGATGAAAATATAATTAACCAATTATTTCACTATTGGTCCGTGAACCATTGGATTGATGGATGAAAATGTTAGATTATTTGATTACATTAATTCCAATTTTAATTTATGAACCATTTACTTCTACAAATCTAGAATGGTTATTCATTTAATCAGACCATTATAAAGGAGCTGTTACATCCTAGAACTAGATATAAAGGTTAGGTAATAGTAATATGACGTACCAATTTCAATTTATAAATAGCATGGTCTTTTATAAATTAGAAATGGTGATTCATTTGACTATATTTATATATCTATATCCATATAAATAATAATTAACTTCAATAAATTAATGTTGAAGATGAATTTTTTACCACTATATAGGGATTCCGATTGAAATGTAATGGGTGTTTTACTCTATAGCTTTCAATTGGAACTCCATATACTATAACCTCTATTGTGTTTTATGAGACATTGATCCTGAACTAAAATTAGTAGTGGGTAGTAGGTTGTGTCTCTTATGATCTTTTATGATTTCTTTTATCACATAGACCAAGATTTTGGAGAAATTATATAGGTTTGACTCATTTTTAGGAAGGTTATGTGCCCATCCTTTCCTGCCTTTTCTTTTTCCTATTAATTTTAATATATTATCTAAGGAATGAATTGTGAAATTATAGATATGTACTACCAATAATTCCTTGAATCGTAGTCTAGGAAGGTGGTGATAGCCATGCTCTAGAGGTGGTGGCCCCAAATCCACCCGTATTGCCTCTGGTAGGGTCAAGAGAGGCACCTCCTATTGATCTTCATCTAGTTATCGACGATCAATTTCTATATAGTTTCTTTTTTCTTCATGTAGTATATACAGGGATCTCTACAACCTACCTCTAATATGGAATAATTTATGCGTGAATTCCAATAGCATCATCCCCCCACCTTCTCAGGGGATGGTGGACCCCATGCTATAGATTTTTGTCTAGAGGCCATGATATCAATCATAGAGAATTTGGATATTACTCCAGAGTGTAGAGTTAATATTGATACCTATATACTCCATGAATTATCCAAGCATTGGTGGTATGCAATATCTTAGGTTGATCATCATTAGGCTATGGTATGGGCGGACTTCCAGATGGCCTTCTACGACTACTTCTTTCTTCAGGCCCTGAGAGAGGACCACACCATATATTTTACGCACCTAAAACGAGGTGCTAGGTCAATAATTAAGTATTCATATTATTTTATTAATCTTCAATTCTTTTCATAGAATATTACCTGTGATGAGCCAAAGATTGTGAGATGGTTTGAAGATTGGATTATGTACAACATCCACTCAAATTTAAATGTTTTTTTGGATGACCACCATTTACAAGATAATGTTCCATTCCCTCATCACTTAGAAAAACAAGAGGGAAGATGAAAATATGAGTAAGGTAATTTTAGTATTGACATAGGGAGGGGGTTTTCTAGAGGGAGAAAATATCTATTTGATCCCACTTGTTGTGGTGTTGTGAGAATAATGACACCCACTAACAGCAATGTGATGTGTTGCTAGTGTGGAAGGGATGGAAACAAGTAGCCATACTATACGAGTAACCCAATCGGGTGTCAAACTTGTGGAAGTATGGGAATAATTTTGTATTTAGACTGGGTTTTTACTTCAGTTATTAGTGATAAGGGATCTATACTGAAACTGCATTTAGTTACATAATCTATTGCTCTAAATCAAGCTAGGAGATGGTCTAATACTATTTTATTAGGCTAATGAGTCGGTTTTGGAAAAGGTAGTTAGACTTTAGAGGTCGAATTCCAAAAGACTGGACCTGCCCAAGTTATTCAGGTATCATCTCAAGGAAAAAGTTTGATCCATGTTTATAGAGTGAAGCCTTCACCTAGTGAACAGATTCTAGGGTCTTCTGGATTATGCATTACTATTCTAACATCCTCTAATCTAGTCTAAACCATATTTGATATAGATGGATCATGATCTTCTATATTTTTGGAAACTTAATATAGTATGAGACAAAAAATGGAGTAATTATGGGGAATGATAACTCTAAACACACTATTAGGGGTTCATTCAGAGATTATATTCCAATTTGGGGAAATTATTCTTGATATGGGCATGTATATATTCCTTTTAAACCTTTTTATTCTCAAGATTACCAACTTCAACGTAATTCTAAAGATTGGATGGTTGGTTCCATACGATGAAATTTTTGATTTTTGTCACTAAATGGTGTCTTTAACATCTCCTAAGGGCAGTGCTTACATTCATAAGGGTGAATGGGATATCACATCAAATTCAAATAGACCTGATCATTATGGGATGGGTGGAGTGACAACCTGAATGGATAGTCACTTTAGAGGCAATAAAGGGAAGCAATGTATGGAATTACCTCCTATGGTATATCATTTCAGATACAACATCCTAGATGACTTCTCTGTCTTACCTCTTATGATATAGGTGGATTTAACTATTGAGATAGGTCTAGGTGGAGAACTAACTTCCATTCCTCCCTATATCATGGATATTATAGAGCTCTAGGAACTAAATAAGTCATTATAAGACTTAGCGGAAAAGGGTTTTATATAACCTAGAAATTCGTTATGGGGTTCACCTATCATTTTCAACAAGAAGGAGGATGGTACCCTCAGGTTTTTTTATGGTTAAATTATTATTGAACTAGCTTATGTTAATGAACCGGTATCCACTACCTAATATATATGACCTCTTCAACCATCTCTGAGGAGAGAACATTTTCTCTTAGATCAATATATGGTTAGGATACCACTAGTTCCACATGAGACAATTAGACATACCATGTACAACCTTCCAATGAAGGTAAGGATTGAATGAGTATCTGATTATTTCATTAAGACTTATGAATTCACCCACTGTTTTCTTGGATTGAGGAATCATGGTTTCTATTCATTCCTGGATTTATTTATTTTAGTCATTATGGGTGACATCTGGGTGTATTCTCACAATAGACATGACCTTTCCAAATGTCATGATATCAAGATGAGTACAAAAAGAGAAAATAATATATATGCTAATCTTCCTAAATTTCACTTTCGGATCAATGTGGTTCACTTATCGGGATATATTATTTTAGAATCATGGGTATCTATTCACCCATAGTAGGTAAGAACCATGGTTTACTGGGAGTATCCTAAGAATGAATTTGATATATAATGTATCTTAGGGATGGATGGCTATTACAGTTGTTTTTTCAAAAACTTTCATGCCTATAAGTGCCTCTCATGGGCTTGAATAATAAGGGTGTGATGTTCTTGTGGTCAGATGCATGTGGGATATCCTTTTTGGAGTCTAAAGGAGATGAAATTTACACTGATCCTAAATTTTCTAGAGCCAGGAAGGAGATATATAGTTTATTATGACACGTCAAAAATATAGTTGGGAGTAGTTTTGATGTAGGGTGGTCAAATTGTTCCATATTGGTGTATCTAGCTAAGGCCTCATGAACCAAATTACACTATGCATGACCTCAATATAGCAGTTGTGGTTCAATCTTAACTTTGTTGGTGGAATTATATTTGGGGTGAGCATTTATTCATTTAAATGGTTCAAAAAGTCTGAAATATATTTCCACATAGTTTTACTTGAATCTTAGGCAACACATGTGGCTTGAATACTCGTAAAACCCTAAGATTTTATGGTATGCCTGTTTTTAAATTTAACTTATTCGATAGCCTAAAGGATTAACAAATGATTAACTATCATTATTTAATAATTATAGTTATGTATTAGATGTTGGGAATAGAGAGAATGATTGAAATTAAGTAAATTATTAAAAATATTAATTATACATGTTTATAAAAGTAATTCATTGGTTACTAGTTAATTAGAAATGAAAACTAGTTGAACTTAAATGATGTATTTTTATAAAAACTATTTATGCCCCAAATAAAATTTTATATAAATAAATTAAATTAAACACTATTAGTGAAATATATTAATGAAATTTATATGTTATATATTCAATCAAATATTTTAATATTCATCCAAAATATTTTTAGAGGCATAATATAAAAATAAATCGAAATTTATACATAAAAGGATATATTTTTTCAAACATGATTTTTACAATCTTCTAATGGTTGAATTGTATTAAATATAAATTTTGACACTTTTAAAAATTATATTTGAAAAAATAAACATTATTTTTAATATAATAGTATCAAAATTTACTTTTGTTAATATTTTGGTATTTTTTCTGAAAAGTTTCATTTTTGGATGAATAATAATGTGATAGTTGGAATATTAATGTGACCGTTAAGAATAGTAATGTGTCCATTAGAACAATAACCTCACCTATGAAAGTATAATTAAAACTTATACATATTATAAGTGGTAATAAGATATAATTATATTATATTATAAGTAAATAAATATTTTAAAAATAATAAATTAAGTGTTGGTATTTTTGAAAAACATTAAAGTTTATTTAAATTTTAATAATTAATATAATAATTTAAAATAAAATTTATTTTCATAAAATAGATTCATAAGTTAATATTTTTTGTCTTATTATTATAAGATAATTCTATGAGATCTTAATGAATTTTTCAAAGCATCATAAAAATAATTATAATATTTAAATCAGTATTTTTGAGTAAATGACGATTTTAATTAAACATTTTATATATCATATTTGGAAAATTATTTTCCTAAAATATATTCCATTTTTAATTCCACTCATACAAAAATATTAAGGGGTAATTTTTGGTATTTTCTAAAATACTTGAATGTTTGGTGAATAGTAAAATATGATAATTTACGATAAATTTAAAATATATGAATTATTGAGTCAAAGATGATGTATAAATGATTTAATCACCTAATAATGAAATCTCCATTATGAGTTTGATATATTTAGTGATAATTATCAAAATACTCATATTCTTCAGCCAAAATAATAAACCAATTTTTAAAATATTCAAAAAACCTCTCTCCTCCATTATAAATACCACCCTCACCTCCTTTTCTCCTTACACCTTCCAAGATTTGATAATTTTCTAATTTATAATAAATCCAATTCAAAATCCCTTCCCCCATGTCTATGATCCCTTGGTCTCATTAAAATTCTAAACCCTTTTACGATGTGAAAATCATGAGGTAAAAGCCTATTACTTTTTCTTTTAATTTTTTTTCATGTTCTTTTAATTTCTTATATTATCCTCACCTACCTATCCCCAAGTTACATGACATATCTATTATCTTATATACACATTTGTTTTTAATCTATATGGGGAATAATCCATCATCAATTCTCTTCCCTCTCATTTTGTTCTAAAAATGAAAACATCAACCGTGATGTGTTGATTTATCGCATTCAAGGAAGAAGGGTTTTCAATTTCCAATAACTTCTTCAAGTATGGCCAGAAAACCATTTTTATGGTTACAAAATATTATAATATTTTAATTAAATACTATGTAATTTTCTGGATCTATTATATATACACGATGTTAATTAATGATACAAAAATAGTTTGTGGTGATAAAAAAACCGGTAAAATAATCTAAACGATTATCACTAACGTCTTATCAAATGACTCATTCACTTCCCAGATAAAAAAATGACTGATATAAAAATTTAATCTTATGAATATTAATTAATAAAATATAACTTAAATTCTTTATATCTATTCCCATTTAATATGAACTTCCATACTCATATAGAAGTAAACCGATCATGAAAACCAAGGAAACGAATGCTCCAGAACGATATAATTGTATCTTATAACTCATCAAAAAGACAATAAATGAACTTAGTAAAATTATAATATATCAAATAATTTTTTAATATGTTATGAAATAAATTCTTAATTTATCTAATTTCATTATATATAACATTATTTACCTGTCAATAACACTTTCATACATAAGGTATATATTTTCTCATCTCACTTTTGTTTATGTGAGATGTGACTTATTCAAAAGTATTTATTGTGTTTGGTTTATGTATACTGAAATTTTATGTATAATATCCTGAATATATTTATCTTTCTTAGTATTAAATGTTTCATTTTATTATGATTTATTTTATGGGGCATATGGTTTTACTATTTTCAAATTGATAAGGGTTTCTTCATGAACCTCTATTTTTATTCAGGTTATACAATCTCTATATTTAACCCAATGTAATTATTCATTATTTATATATAATTCTCATAAATTATTTATATATGTTCCAAAATCATATATTCAGATCATTTCATCTTTATTTTATTAGAAAATACATGTTTTGTAAGGTTCCCTTTTCAATTCCTACTAATAAGCAAGTCCAGTTTGAGGGAAATTTCCAATTTCATACCCATTTTCAAGTACACACCATAATCTATTTTAATCCATTGATATTTTTATAAAATAAAATTTATTATAAAAAATATCTTATTTAATTTCATGTTTTATGTAAAAAATTAAGCATTTTTCTGTTTTAAAGAGTCTTTAATATTTTCCCTTAAACTACACAAAAGAGGATAATTTTTAAAGTTTATTAAAAAATATTTTACATGTTTTCACTTTAGTTGGACATAATTTATTACTCAAACATAATTTCATTTTCATTATATTTTTATTTTTATGATATTCATGTTTATAATCTTATTTTATGAGAAATAAAAATGATTTTCAAAAAGTACTCTCCTTTCCAAAGTAAACAGGTATTTCTCCTAAGAATTTATCAATGATTTAATAGAGTAATTTAATCTATGATTATGATTAAAATATTTCAAAGTGGAACGAGAAACTTTGATTTAAAGATATAATTTTATTATGTATATGAGGAATGCATTGGGTTTATTAGTGATAGGTGGGGCCCACTATAGGCCCCTGATGTATCAGTAGGTCTCATGAGACAAACTAGAATGGGTTTTGGCTGAGGCCTTACCCATTTATATAGAATTATTGGCTAAGGACTTGATGGTATAGTTATGATATCTAGAATTATGAATTACCTCATTATGACATTAAAAATTGATAATTCAAGTGATTATTCGACTAGTAGAATATCCTTTGTGAAGTTTCTTTCTCATCTGAATATTTATGGAATTATTTATTCAGTTTTTATTCCTGCCATATTATGGTCAATATTATGTCTTAGGGGCATGTGTTTTTAATTATTCACCATCTGGTAATTTTTAGGTTCATTTATGATAAATTCAACTATATTGTTTACCCGTACTAAGAATATGATCTCACCCCTTTCTTATGTTTTATTTTTCCTAGGATGTGAAGATGTATATTGTGAATGAATTGCTGGGATAATCTAGGATTTATGGATGTTTCTAATGGAGTTTCTATGTTGTTTTTTCTTCTATGTTGTAATGTAATGTTCATGTATATAATTTTGATTCCAAAACTACTAAACTAATAATTATTTTAGGGTTTGAGACTTATATATATACCAATGTATTAATGTAAGCCACCGGCTCTGGGCTATTGGGGTCAGGGCCTTTACAATTGGTATCAGATAATTTTTAGAAGAAAATTTAGAAACTAGATTTATAAAAAAAAGGATTTAATAACATAACCCTATGATAAACATTGAGAATAAGAATAAAATAACATCTTATATTTTTGTTAAGGTAAATATTATGTGGATTTTTCTAAAAATACATCCCAGTCTGGATAATACAAGTGGTAGTGCTTCTAGGAGAGATATACCTAGGGGTAACAACCCCAAAAACTATCCCGAGCCGGAGTTGGGGTAACCAGGTACACAACAATGGGCCTTATTGTGATCTTGGTTTGACACTTCCATGGGATATGCTCAGGATAATTCACATTTTTTTTACAAACCATTATGATGGATTTGAATATATAACCTAATTTAAACCTAACGTGTTTTAAATTTAAAATAAGATGTCATGATATTGTATAAATGATTATATGTTTCTTTTAACTATAAATATTATTACTCATACTATGATTTATGGTTTTAGTGAATTTTATGAACTCAATGGAGTCATGTTAACATTTAATATGATGGAAAATGTTGTATAAAAGTGCAACCAAATGGGGTATTTATATGAGTGAATGATATTGTGTTAATTCTTAATCAGTTTTTGAGAAATATGATTAACAATATATACCTTAAACAACTCCTAATCTCACCAATTAATATAATAATGGAGTTTTCTAGGAGATCTATTGGTGGAAATAACAGAGGAAAGAAGGATCAATTACCATCATGAGAGAAATGTATAAGAAGACACCCATGAAAGTGTCTCAATGGAATAGAGAAATTATTTATGTGTGGGAAAGAATGAAATAAAGAAAATAATTGATGAGGAAAAATTAATACTACAATGGATGGGAATGAAACTCACCCTAAGAATCCATTTGTAGTTCACAGCCTTAAATGTGGGGAACCTGGGCATTACCCGAGTAAATTTCCTCTTCTGTAGGATAAACTCTAGACCAAGGAAGATGTTATGTAGAAATAAATGGATGAAGTACTTATGTATTGGGGTTCTATTGAAAAACTTATTAAAAGTTCTATTTAGTTATTGAACTTAATTCAAGGATATCCATTATATTTATTTTAAAAGTTATATTAATATGGTTTTAGAAAAGGAAACCCGTTGGCCAAGTGACAACCCATCACATCTGGAAAGGACAAAACATTTCATCCCATAGTCGAAGGTGACAATGGTGAAATTCCTACCAATTGACTATATGAATTCTAGGTTATCATGGAATTTTTTTGTTAAACTATCTAATGGGTAAATGTTATTTTGATTTTAGGGACATTTTTTATCAAATACATAACCTTGGGATTTGAAAATGATTTTGTGATTAAGTTATTAATATTATTTTATAATATGTTCACTATTTTGGGAATCCTATAAGATTAAGGTAAACATAATATTATAAGGAATAATGGATTAAGTTTCTCTTAGAGTCAAATAAGATTTTATTATGGACATATGGTGATTCATGTAATCTATAGAAATGATTAGAACATCTTAAAGATTAAGTGATTTAAGAAATTAGATTTTCGGTATGAGACATTAAGAGTGATTGATGTTATTCAGAATACCATGAGATAAATCCTTAATATTTTTTGGTTTCAATCATAGTCTAGAATATATTTAGGAAGGATTGTTATTTTCTAAATAAACTATATTGAACTTTGGGTATTACTATTGAATTTTGGAGACTAAAGTTATTTTCATCATATAAAAGTTATTATTTTCAAGGAATTACATTATATTATCCTAAAATTTTTGGTTATGGTTAATATATAAATACAGGAGGAATATATAATTATACTCTTATATATTTTTTGATCTATATAATGTGATTCAAATTCTTTAAGCATGAAAAATTTATCTTGAACATTAATTTCCATGTGTAAGGGAAGAAGTAAAAATAGATCAAAGAAAAATCAAAGGATGAGATTTTAATTATGACATAAAAAGTAATCAAGTTAGTTTATTTTAATATTAAAAGAATGTCTCAACTCTAAGAAAAATATTTTTTGAACAAAAATGATATATGTTTTCTTTTATTTATAAGAAATAAATGGTTTTTTATCAATAAAACATTTACAGCTTTGTGATGGTTAACTTTCAAATAACTATGTTCCCTATCACTCTTCACATGAACATGTTGGTTATATTATTCTTCCATGTATATATTTTCATTTCTCACTAATTTTTTCCTACCAGAAATCCTAGTTTTTTGGCGACCTTCCCATTTCCCATTCCCTCTTACTAAGAGGATATTTTATTAACTCTATTTATGAGGTTGGTTTTCCATAAAGTAATTTTGAAGTATTAAAATTTTATTTTTGAAGTATTATTTAAACTTATGAGGACACAATTTCTTTTAGGAGGGGATAATGTAACACCCCATGATTTTACAGTATGCCTCCTTTTAAATTTAACTTCCTAGATAGCTTATGATCTTAAAAATGATTAAATATTATTATTTAATTATTATAGTTTTCTCCTAGATGTTTTTAATGGAGAGAATGAATGAAATAAAGTAAATTATGAAAAATAGTATTACACATGTTTATAAAATTTATTCATTGGTTACTAATTAATTTGAAATAAAAACCATTTAAACATAAATGACCCATTTTTATAAAACTTCTTTTTTATGACAACAATGACATATTATATTAATAAATTAAATTAAGGACTATTAGTGAAATATATTAAAGAAATTTAAATATTATATATTCAATCATATATTTATAAATTCATCCAGACTATTTTTAGAGGCATAAGATAATAATAAATTTAATATTACACATTAAATACTATATTTATCTAAACACAATTTTTACAACCTTTTAATGGAGAAATTATTTTAAATATATATTTTGAAACTTTTATAAATTCTATTTGTCAAAATAAGAAATATTGTTTTATATATTAATATCAAAATTTATATGGGTTGGATGTTTTGTATTTTTATGATAAGTTTCATATTTAGATGAATAATAATATAACCGTTGGAATAATAATATGACTTTCGAGAATATTAATGTGTCCAATAGAAAAATAATCTAACATTTTAAAGTATATATAAATATTAGGCATATTATAATAGTTAATATGAAATAATTAAATTATATTATAAGTAAATAAATATTAAAAAAATAATAAATTAAGTGTTGGTATTTTTGTAAAATATAAATGTTTAATTTCAATTATATAATTAATTTGATAATTTAAAATAAAATTGTATTTTTTTAAAATATATTACTAAGTCAATTGTCTGTTTTCCTATGATAATAATATAATTTTATGAGATCATAATCAAATTTTCAAAGTGTCATAAAAACAGTTATAATTTTAAAATCGGTATTTTTGGGTAAATGATGATTTTAATTAACAATTAAATTTCTCATATTTATAAAATTATTTTCATAAAATAGAGCCCACTTTTAAATTCTACATGTTTAGAAATGGTTATTGTGGGTTTTGGGGATTTTACTAAAAAACTTAATTTTTTGGTGAATAATAAAATATAATAATTTACGATAAATGCTAAATACACAAATTATTGAGTCATAAATGATATATGGATGAATTAATCCCACAATATTAATTATCCTTCATTATTTTTATATATTTAGTGAAATTATCAAACTATTCATAGTCTTGAGCCAAAATAATAAACTACTCAATAAAATATTCAAAAACCACCCTTATCCTCCACTATAAATACCACCCTCACCACCTCTCCTACTCACACATTCCAAGTATTGAGTCTTGTATAATTTCTAACCAATCCTATTCCCAAGACCCTACTCGACATACATCATCCCTTGGTATCCTCAAAATATGAAACACTTTTCCCTATGGAGGTTCTCAATGGGAGAAAATCAAGTGGTAAAACCTCTTTCTTCTTCTTTTAATCTATTTTCAAGTTCATTTATTTTCTTATATTATACTCACTTATCTATAAAAAAGTGACATTATTTTTCTTTTAATTTCTCTATATTGTAATTTTATTATGTTTAGGGAATAATCCATCATCAATTCTCTTTCCCCTCCTTTTGTTCAAAAAATGAAAACATCATCCATGATGTGTTGATTTATCACATTCAAGGATGAAGAGTTTCAATTTCCATTAACACCGTAAAGTATGGTCATAAAACCATTTTTATTGTTAGACTAGATTATAATATATTTATTTCATCATATGTAATGTTATTGAACCATTATATATACATGATGCTAATTAATAAAACAAAAATACTTTGTGATGACTAAAAAACCACCAAAATAATATAAATGTTTATCACTAACATTTTATCTAATGATTCATAATCAACCAAAATAACCAAATGAATTATATAAACATTTAATATTATGATATTAATTTGTAACATATAATTTGAAATCTGGATATCTATTTCCATTTCACATGAACTTCCATAAATCCAAGGAAACAAATGCTCCAAAATGATAAAATTGTATCTTATAACTCATCAAAAAGACCATAAATGAACCTAAGAAATAATGATAAATAATAATAACAATAATATGTTTTCAATTAAAATTTTAATTAATATAATTTCATTATCCAGGTTGATTGTAAAAATAAAGAACACTTTCAAACATAAGGTAATGGTTAAAAATAAAGAACACTTTCCGACATAAGAAAATGGTTTTCTCATCTCACCTTTATTTCTAGGATATATTCCTTATTCAACACAATTTCTGTGTGTGTTGTTTGTATAATTCTATTTTACATGTAATACCATGAATCTATATATCTTTATGGTAATCAATTTTTCAATTAATGATCATTAATTTTATGGGTCATACTGTTTGACTATTTGCAAAGTGGTAAGGGTTTCTTCCCAAACCTCTATGTTTCATTTGGGTTACATTATCGATCTCTTTACCCCAATTTAATTCTTCACTATTATTATATAATTGTTATAAATTCTACTTATATGTTGAAAAGTCATATATAATGATCATTATGTCATTCATTAATGGGAGAATATATCTTTTATAAGGCTCCATTTTCAATTCCTCCCGATAAGCATGCCTGATTTAAGGGAACATTCCAATTTCATACAAATTTTTATGTATACTACATAATCTATTTTAAGACCCCAATATTTTCCTAAAATAAATATCTTTATAATTAAAAACTATATTATTTAATTTTTTGTTTTATAAAATCAATTAATCCTTTGTCTGTTTTGAAGTCTCTTTAATATTTTTTTCTTAAACGACACTAAAGAGGATCATTTCTAAAGTTTCTTAAAAAATAATTTTTCATATTTTCACTTCAGTTAGAAATTATTTATTCCTCAAACATGATTTCATTGTCCTTCTATTTTATTTATGGTATGTTCTTATTTATAGTCTTATTTTATCACAAATACAAATGATTTTCTAAAAGAACTCTTCTTTTCTAAAGTAAAAGGGTATTTCTCTCAAGAATTTATCAATGTTTTTTAGAGTATTATCATCTATTATTATTACTAAAATACTTAAAGGTGGTATGTGGGACTTTTATTTAACTATATCTTTTTATTTTAAATATGAGTAATTCATTAGACTTAGTATGTTACAGGCGGTGCCCGCTATAGCCCCTTGATGCATCGGTAGGTCTAATGAGACAAACTGATATATATTTTGGATAAGGACTTACCCATTTTTTAGACTTATTGGATGAGGAATTTATGGTATGTTTATGTTTTCCGGAATTATTAATTCCCTCATTATGAAATTAATAATTGATAATCCATGGGATTATTCATCTTCTGTAATATCCATGGTGAAGTTTCTTTATCATGTGAATATTTATGGAATTATATAATCGAGTTTTATTACTACCATATTATGCTCAATATTATGCTTTAATGGAATGTGTTTTTTAATTATTCACCATTCCTTACTATTTATTTTTATTTATGATAGCTTGCACTGTATTTTTTACCCTTATCGAGCATCTAAGTTAACTCATTTCTTATGTTTTATTTTCCTCCGCATGCAAAGATATATATTCTGAATGACTTATAGGGATAATCTAGAAATTATGAATGTTTCCAATGGATTTTATATATTATTTTTTCCTCAAAATTTTTAATGTAAGTTCATGTATGTAATTTAAATTCTAAGACTTCTCAATTGATCATCCTTTGGATTTGGGGTCTTGTATTTATTCCTTTGTATTAATGTTAGGAACCATCTTTGGGCTACTTGGGTCAGAGTCTTTATAATACTTGTAGTTGTTCTGATTTGATCCGTCTTATACACTTGGAAAGGGAATTAAAGTATCTGACGTATTTATCCAAAATACTCACACTCAAGCTACCTAGGTGGATATCAACTAGTAGAAGTTGATGTATTTATTTTTGGAGATGTACCTTGATGTTCATGAATTTCATGGGAAATATGTTTTAGCAACTTTATCAGTGACATCCTTCCTAATGAAGAGGGTAAAACGAGTCATATTTTTTATCCCAAGGGACTATCCCTAACGGAGATTTTTCCAATGGGTGACCTGCATCTTGGTTGGTATATCTATGAGGATGTGATTCTCATCTTACACGGATGTATTTGGGTCGATTTAGACATATGTGAAGAGTTGATGTGAGAATATCATGCTTATATTTGGGAAATTCACATATGGATTTCCAAGATGTACTAAGACATACATTCTCATTATTGGTGGCCATATATAAAGAGGTATATTATAGGTTTTATCATAAGGTGTTCCACTTGTCAGTAGGTGAAGGCAGAGCACTAGAGACCTACTGAACTTATACAACATCTATAAGTTCTTGAGTGAAAATAGAATGACATCACTATAGATTTCATGATGGTTTTTCTGAGATCCCCACATGGTAGTGATCCAGTATGGGTGATCATTTAAAAGTTCTCCAAGGTAACACACATTCTATATATCTGAGAGACCTTATCAGTTAATGAGCTACTGAGGCTTTATATTCATGAGATTTTTCACCTTCATGTTGTTCCCTATACTATCATATTAGATAGATATGCTAATTTTACATTATGATTCTAAAAATGGTTGAAAAAGGAACTTGGTTCACAGGTGATCTTGAGTACAACATACCAATATCAGACCAATAGGTAGTTCAACCAGACAATACAAATGTTGGAGGACATGAACCAAGCATACATCCTTGATTTTGTAGGTTCATAGTATAAATATATTTCTCTCATTGAGTTTTCATAAAATATTAGTTTTCAAGAAACAATTCATATAGATCCCATTATGGTAGTCTATTTCGTTCACCTCGATTCTAGTTAGAGGCATGTGTGGTAATGATATTCGGTCATCATCTCATTTAGGATAATATAGAGTAGGTATAGAAGATTTATAAACATATGGATACATCTTAGTATATGCATAAATATTATACTGATCTTCATCAACAACCAATGGAGTTCAAGGTAGGACATCTATACTTTCTTCAAATTTATCCTAGATTGGGTCATAGATGGATTCAAGGACAATGCATGATTCCCATCAATATTATTGTAGTTGGTGCCCTAGAAATAACTTCTATATACTTCATGATAATTTTTATTCATGTTTCTGAATATTAATAAACTACTTATCACATCATGATTGTTCTTCTATGTAACATTTTATGTGATAATGTCGTAATATTATCTATCAAACTAAAAGTTCATACTAGTTCTCCACTTTGAGGGGAAATTGGAAGCTCTATGATTCTATTAATAAATATATGATCTATATCCAAATGATATCATTTGGGGGACACAAATGATACAGGCTGTCATGGGTGGACACTCATAGGACTTTAGCGCACCTACTCATGGTGTACTCTCTTGGAAATATCCAAAAGGATATAATGAGAATAAGACCCGATAGTAGAAAATCTACATTTATATGTGTATTTGGATGTTCCTATCTATGGAAATTTGTATTGGTTATCAGACTTTAATATTATTATTAATGAGTATTATGAGTCATGAACATTAATTTATTGATGAAAAACATGATGAAATATGTTTTTGTTGAGGTAAGATACGTTGGGTGAGTAACGATTAATATTTCATTAATGAATAATGTGAGAAATGATTTTTAATTTATTTTCTTTAATGGAATTTGATAATATAGGCCCTTTTATGGAAATAATATAGCCTAAATAAATACATGCCATGGTGTTCTATAGTCTAGTTAAAATCTGGGAAGTCAAAGAAAGATACATTGAACAAATAGGTTGATGACACTAACATGCAACCTGATTGAATTGATATATTATGATAAAGGAATTATTCTATAAATTAGGTGTTCGTATGAGGTAACACGTTATTGTGGAATTAACTTATTTCTCTATGGGTACCTTGGTGTGTTGATAAATGCTAATCTTATACTTTAGGCTTCTTTGCCTAATTAAACTGATAGAGTCCTAGAGGGTCACACACTAAGTGTATCTATAATATAAATTAAATAATATATTATTTATTATTTAACAATTAGAATAAATAATTTTCATTAATGGGTAATAATAATTATTCATTTATTTTGGATCATATATATTTCATCAACAGTTATTTCAAAAAATATAATGTTAGTGGAATATTTAATAAATATTTATTTTCTATTTTGTGAATATAATATTTATTTTTTTATTGAATAATAATGGAGTAATATTTATTTAATAAATAAATAATCATTATTCATGGACCAATATATAGGGAGGATTGGCAGACTGAGTTTTTAGGTTTTGTAAAAAATAATAAATAATGAATATTATTTTATTAAAAAATATTTAATATAATTTAATATTTAATCACGCATTGAGAAATGATAATAATAATATTATTTGATATGGGGTTTTAGAGATAATACATAAATAATGAAGGGCACTTTGTAATTTTTATATTTTAACCCTATAAATATATAAACCCATTTACATTATTTTCCTAATAAGAGAATTCCTTTGTATTGGGTGTTCACTATAGAAAAGACGAATCCTCTCGATCCTTAGAGAAATATCTTCTCCAAGAATGCTCCCAAGAATGGAGAGAAATCTTCCTCCACCAGATCAAGGAGAATTCTTTGGAAGCAATTCTCATAGCAATCAAAGGTAGAAGATACATGTGTAAGAATCTGTTGTGTTACCAATAAGATATTCCTTTTGTGACATTTGGTGATTCGTGGAACACTTGTGGATCACCACTAGAGGGAATCTCTACTTGATTCCTAAAATGAACTGATGGAGAATCATATATCTGTTACAAGATCCATTAGTGAAGAAAGAATTCCAAGAAAAGTAATTATTTATTTAATTAAATTAATTATATAGAATATGTTATGATCCTATTTCTCTGGTTCGGGCATGATTACCCTTGTCTAAACTCATTAATCCAATTCCATAGATCATGGTGTTTATCCTCTTGTAGATTTCAGATTGGTTATTAGTCATGATAAAAAAAAGGGTAGTACCCATCACATGGTTCTACTGCACCCAGAATCTAAAAGTGGTATCACTGCACAACAAAATTATTTATAATTATTTAAAAATCATTGGTGATTTATGAATTTTAATTTAGTTTATAAATTAAATTTTAATAGTTCATTTAATCTAAATAATGATATATGTTTCTTCCTCCTTCATTTTTCATAGATCTAATCGAGAAGATTAATTTTATGAATAATATAAAATCAAAGAACTCATCAAGAGGTTCTAACGATTATAGATGGTTAAAAGATGAGTACAAAACATGTAACAAGAGTTTCATGTCATGTACTTGTGTTCAATTCACCAGGAGTTAATTCATAAATTACTCAAACTTTTTGCTTTGATTACACACGACATAGTTAATTCTCACCCCAAGTGTTGACCGAGCAAGGGTGGAATAAGGTCAATCAGATTACACATTCTGTATCCCATGTATACACTGTGTAGTTCCTTCGAGTCACATACGGGCCATGTATTACCATACATAGCCTACCTAACTGGAGACCATGTAATTCTGATACCGCACAGCCTGTATCCCATTGGACACGTTGATTACTCTAGTTTCTAAGGTACGATTTACATGCCAAGTCCCTAGAAATGTACCTCAGATAGATGATGAATGATGTACAAGCCATGTATCTTAGATGCACACTCCATGTACTTATACCAAATTAAGAATATTTACAATTTATTTATTTTACTCTGTAAACCTTGAGACATGTACTTGCATATAGTCATAGAGATAGGACATTCCATGTGATAGGTTTTAATATACATAAATATATTAATGTTTAATTAATATCTGTGTAATGTATAAATCATCATATCATGTATGAGTCATATTGCAAGTTGTTACTCTACGTGCATTGAAGCATAACACATGAATAAAAAAATCATGTAATTCCTGTAATCATTCATGAAGCGGACATTGTGAAAGTATGTGATAAGTCCTGTATTCCATATGTCACAAGAGTAAAATAGTATACGATTATAATACATCGAAGGTAGAATCAAATGACTATTTATAGTATTTCTTCCAAGTTATATTTATGTACACTATTAATTTTAAATGAATTTATTTAATTTGATAAAAATTATGATTGATTAGAATCTCAGGGAAATTAATATGATAATTAAGATAAAATAATTTATTAATTAATAATAATAATTAATTGATTCAAATATGATTTATCTTAAATAAGAATGATTAAGAATTGAATAGTAGTTTTTTTAAATTCATAATTCACTGCATTCACGTGGATGATCATGAGAATATACTGTATCTTTGTATGTGATTGGTTTCATTTAATTGTTTTATTAAATTAATTTTTTTTCCTGCAAGTCTTGTATCCTCTTATTATGTTGGGATATAATTTCCATAATTTCTTTTATATAAACTAAATTTAAATCACCTGTGTGTGAGTAAAATAATTTGTAATGGATGGAGCTCCAAACTAGTAGAGGCTGTTCAATTTAAGATATTAGGTCAAACAAATCCAAGGAGATACATCGGTGGACATATGGACATTTGTAACACAAACCTTATTTGGTTCAAGTTTTCTTCCCTAGGCCAATATATATTTTATCAACTTCTAGATAAACTAACAATTAGTATAATCTCATGACCATACCACTTTATTATTTTATTTTATTTTCAAGTTTCATGGCTATTTCCTTATGGATGTTTTATTGCGATCACATAATTTAATTAAATTAACGTGCATTCAAGATATAACTTAAATAAATTGTCTTATGCATAAATATTTTATAAGATATGGTTCATAAATTAAGTAAATACACTTAATATTTCAAATAATATGATAAATATAATAATTGGAAAGTTTCAAATAAAAGGAAAACATACCTAAATTAAAAATATTATGTCGTCATAGCCTTCCACTAATGCTGTTAAAATCGAACAATTTTTCAAAGTGCTTGACTAGCCGTAGTCGGGGTGGTTTCAATTACTGGAGATTTTTAACTTGATGTTTTGGGTTGAATTAACTTATTTTTCATAACGGGCTGACTGCCAAAGTAGATCTTGGTGTAACTAAGAGGCAAAGGTTGCACAATTCCATTATAAGGATTTCAGGATAGGGGAGTCCACTTAGAAGATCAAGGAACTATTAGTTAATGAGTTGACAATTGGAATGCCTACCAAAAACAGTTCGAGTTTCTTGGCCAACCAAAGTTTGGGTAGTGATAAGGGGAATATGGATCATTACCTATTGGATTTCCAAACAATAGGATATTCTGAAACCAATGGTGATGACTATTGGGTTTCGATAAAATAGTGGGAGACTAATAAATATAATATTTATTTATTCATGTAAATTTTATCAAATAAAGTACTCAAATATCTTCTCATATTATTTACAGAAACATTAATTAAATGACATCAAACATATCTTTGCGATCCATACTTGAGAAGTGCAATATTCTCAATAGAAAAAATTTCCAAGAATGGAAAAGGTTCCTACATGTCATTGTTCACCCAGAAAGAAAGTTATATTTGTTGGAAGAACCTTTTATAGTTTCACCTAGTAATGAATAAAATGATGAAGAGTTTTTCTATATGAGAAACATCAAAATGATGATATATATGTTCATTGTTTCATGTTATCATTCATATCTAATGATATTTTCATGCAACATAGGGACATGGACACGTATAGTATGATGTCTCACCTTTGATATCTCTATCAAAAGAATGTTTGAAAATAGAGGTACAAGATATCTAATTATTTTTTCAAAACAAATATTGGAGACTCCATGGTAGGTATGCCTTATGTTGTAAATCTTGTTAGATACATTGAATTATTAGACCTCCTAGGGATTAAATCACCAGATGAGTTGCATATAAATCTCATACTTTCATTACTTCCCAAGACCTTCTCTATTTTTTATTAGTTATAACATGAGAAATAATGAGAAGACTCTTTTAGAACATATTAATCATATTTTAAAAATGGATAAAGACACGGGGAATGATAAAACCATGGTCCATGTGGTCAATAATAAAAAGAATAAAAAGTAAAAGGGGACCAAGACCAATAAACAATATAAATCTCCCATGCACTGTCCTTCCAAGAAGAAGATGATCTAGAGGCACGACAAGGAAAATAAGGTAGTATGTTTTTCAGGTGGTAATCTATTCCACTAGAAGAATAACTGTACCAAGAATCAAGGGTAAGCTAATGGTGCACTTGTTTTCAAGTGTAATATTTCAATATGTACACATTTGTTATTAGATACAGCATGTGGTACTCACATCTGTATCCAAATATAAGAACAAAGTAGATTTCAAAAGATTACTAGAGGAGATGCGGATTTGAGAGCTAATAGTGGAGTGATGGTTAATTCCCTAGCTATCAAAGACTTCAACGTTTCATTGACAATGGGAATGATTTTATTTTTAAAAGATTGTTATTATGTACCTATGGTTATGAAGAACATAATTCTTTTTACCATTCCTAGATTCTGATGGGTTAATTTTGAATTTTGGATATAAAAGTTGTTTATTTTATAAATACAACATATGTTATGGTATGAAACATTTAAATAAAAGTATGTATTTATTAAATTAAAAAAAAGTGTTGGAAATTGATAATGGATCATGTTCACACGACTCATATAATACCGAAGTGGGGCATCCCACCTTGGTCATATAAACAAGAAGTGTTTGAAAAATCTCTATCAAGATGGTTATTTAGAATCTTATGAGCCAAAACCACTTAAATGATTTCATACTTGTTTAGAAGGAAAAATGAACAAACCACCATTAATTGATAGTGTGAAAGGGGCACCGAGCTTCTTGGATTGGCACAAACTGATGTGTGGGGACCATTTCTAGTAGAAAATAGAAGAGGATATTCTTACTTCATAACTTTTACTGACGACTTGGGTATATATGGATTTTTATAATTAATGTGGTATAAGTCCAAGTCCTTGAATAAATTCAAGGAATTCAAGAATGAAGTAGATGATCAAGTTGGTAAGATGATAAAGAATCTTCAATCCGATAGAGGTAATGAATATATTAACCAAGAGTTCATAAACCTTTTAAATGACTTTTAGATTCTATCGTAACCCATTATACCCTTCACACCATAGTATAATGTCAGTGAAAATAGGAATTTTACTTTGTTAGACATGGTAAGGTTGATGATGAGTCATTAATATCAACCATTATCCTTTTGGGGATATGCATTACAAACAACAACATACACATTAAATCTCATTCCAACTAAAGCATAAAATGGGGTTACTTATGAGATATGGAGCGGAAAGAAACCCGTTTTTTCACACACACATGTATGGGGAAGTGAGGTGTTTGTTAAGCCCTTATTGGGAAACAAAATAGCTCCACAATTCACAAATTGTATCTTTATAGGGTATCCCAAGGAAACAATGGTATGTTACCTATACAAACATTTAGACAAGAAAGTGAATATCACCAGTCAATCCATATTTCTAGAGAGGGAGGACATCCTAAAAAAGGATAGTGGGAGAAATATTTACATCTATGAATTTGATTCTCATGATACACAAGAGTTGGTACAGGAACAGATTCCATAGGTCCCTGTGGAAGAAGTAGTTCTAGAAAAACAGGAACTACATAGAAGCATAAGAGAGGTAAGAGAACCAGATAGATATGGTTTTCTAGTCACTAAGGATGGCGAAAGATTATTGGTTTACAATAATGAATTTCTATTTTCTTCGGAGGTAGTAGAAAGCTCAAAATATGAAAGATGGAAAGAAGCAATGAATTCTGAAATGGATCCGATGTATCAAAACCATGTTTGGGTTCTAGTCAATGCACCAGTTAATGTAAATCATGTTGGGTAAAAATGGGTATTCAAGAGAAAACTATAAATGGAAGGTAAATTAAATAATTATAATGAAATACTAGTGGCTAAAGAGTTTAAAAAACATCATGGAATTGACTACGATGAAATATTTTTTTTTACCAATTTACATGTTTAAATACTTCAAAATTCTACTTTCCATAACAACTTACCATGACAATGAGAGTTGAAATATGGATGTAAAAAATACATTCCCTAATGGGAATGTTCTGAAAGACGGATGTATGACTCCACTAGAAGGTTTTGTGACTCTAAGTGATTCCGAAAGGATTTTCAAGTTACAAGATTTCTTAAATATTGAAGAAAGAATCCAAGTCAAAGAAAATTTGATCTGATGAATCCATAAAATAATTTGGTTTTATTAAGAACAAATGAAAGTTGTGTATATACAAGAGGTTTAGTGGAAATGTAACCGTTAACCTAGTTGTATATGTTGATGAAATATTACTTATTGAAAATGGAATATCAGTTTTATAGTATGTTAAGAATTGATTAAAAAAATGATTATCTATGAAAGATTATGGTGAATCAGGCTACATACTCGGGATCAAGATCATTCATGATAGATCTAAGAGGTTTCTTGTATTAAGTAAAATTATGTATATTTACCAGATAATAAAGAGATTTGGTATTAAACAATCTTAGAGGGGATTTGTTCCAGTTTCACATGGTTTACATATTTCTAAGAAAATGTGTCCCATTACACAATAAGAGAAAGAGAGAATGAGTAAGATCCCATATGCTTGAGTGATAGGATCAATCATGTATGACATGTTATATACTAGACTTATTGTTTTTATGCATTAAACTTAGTAAGAAGATATAAGTAAGATCCATGAAAACACTATTGGAATGTCGTTAAGGATATCCTTAAGTATCTAGGAAAAACTAAGGTTATGTTCCTGATGTATGGAGGAGATGAATAGATGGCCATCAGGGGTTATGTTGATGATGGTTTTTTGATAGATCAAAACTATTGGAGGTCGGAATCATATTATGTTCTTTACCTCAATGGAGGAGCTGCGAGCAGGAAGAGTTCAAAGAAGCCAGTTTTGGCAGATTCTATAGCGATGTATGACTATATAGATGCTTATAATGAAGCCAAGTAGGCCGTTGGGATTCATAACTTTGTCCCGGATCTGGATGTTTTACCTAGCAGTAAATACCCTACCCCATTGTATTTTGATAATACTATAGGGTTGGCTCTTGAAAAAGTGCAAAGGGCACACCAACGGACAACACATATACAATATAAGTATCACATATTATGCTTTTTTTATCAAAGGGGTGAAGTTTCATTGAGAAAAGAATCAATGGAATAGAACATGGTAGACCCCTTAACAAAATGCCCATCTTAAAAGAAGCATGAATATCATGCGAGAGCTACTGGACTGAAGGTTGTTAGCGGTTGGCTATAATGAAAGTGGGGGTCTATTGGAGTTGGAGCCCTAGAACCAAAATTTATGTACTTTATGATAATTTTTATTCATGGTTTTTAATATTAATATACTACTTATAACATAATGATTTTTTTCATAAGTCGCATACTTTGATGTATTGATGAAAACCATGATGAAATATGTTTGCGGCGAGGAAATATATGTTGGTTGTGTCTTGATTAGTATTGCATTAATGAATAATGTGAGAATGTTTTTTACCTTATATTATTAAATGGAAGTTTATATATGAATCCCTTTGATGAAAATGAAATAGACTAAATAAATATATGGCCATGGAGTTATATAGGAAAGTTCAATTATAGGAATATAAAGAAATAAACATTGAGCATATAGGTTTTTATCACTAGTATGTAACCTATATGATTTGAGATGTCATGATAAAGGTATTATATTACATAGTAAGAATCTGTATGAGGTAACAAGTTTTTGTGGAATTAAATTCTTTCTCTATGGGTGCCTTGGTGTGTTTCTAGACAATAAACTTTAACTTTAGGCTACTTCTCCTAATGACATAGAGAAAGAGGCCTAGAGGGCCACACATTAAGTATATCGAGAATCTCAGTTAAATAATATATTATTTATTATTTAACATGTTGAATAAATATCATTCTTGGATGTGGAATAATAATTTTTCATTTATATCTGATCACATATATTCTGTCACTAATTATTCAAGAGAATATAACCCGGGTGGAATATTTATAAAATAATTATTTTCAATTTAATTAATATAATATTTATTTATTAATTGGTGAATAATACATTAATAGTTATTCAATAAATAAATATTCATTATTCATGGACTGATAAATATGGAAGAATGATAGACTGGGTTTTTAGGCATGGTGAGATATAATAAATATTGAATATCATTTAATGAAATAAAATTTAATATAATTCACAAGTTGAGAATGTGTCGAGAAATAATAATAATAACATTATTATTTAACATGGGGTTCTGCTGGGATTAAATAAATAATGAATGGCACTTGTGCTATTTTTTTATTTTCACCCTAGCATCGTATAAACATATTTATATTATTTTCTCAATAAGCTAATTTATTTGTCTGGGTTGTCCACAACGGAATTGGATAATATTATCAAGACCTAGATAACTCTCTTCTCTAATAACGCTTCAAAGAATAGATATCTATGTTACTCCACCAGATCAATGAGAATGCTTTGGAAGTGATTGTCATAGTGATCAAATTTGGATGTCGTGAGTGTAAGGATCTACTGTGATAGCACCTAGAGAGTCCTCTATTGACGTCTTGAGTCTTGTGGAACACTTATGGATCACCACTAGAGGGAATCTACACTTTATTACTACAATACAAAGACACTACATTATAGATTAGTTACCAGATCCATCACCAAATAAATAATTCCAATAAAGGTAATGCTTTTCTTAATTAAATTAATTATAAATATTATGTGATTATCATTTTTCTATCTCTCATTCTGGTGTGATTACCTTTGTTTGATCTTTTTGATACAATTCGTTTAAGCATGAATTTTATCATCATGTAAATATCTTATTTGTTATTAGTCATGACAAATAGCAATGTTGGGAAGCACCCATTATACATTTCCACCGTGCCTAGAATCTATAGATATGTCTGTCCTTTTTCGATTATGGAGAGCATCAGACTGGTAGTATATCTGTTGTAGTTACATCAGAGGTACCATGTCATGAATGGCATCTTCCACATGTCACAACTTCAACATTATCATTCTGAACTATCTCATTCATTTTATCCTGATGACATTGATATGGAGGCAGATGAATCCCTTGTGGATCATCTGATATGTATAATTGATCAGAGCATGGTGAGTCTCCAAGGGAGGTCAGTTCCTCAGGCATGGGTTCTATGGAAGCATGACTATGTGTAGGACGAGACCTAAAAGAGAGATTATGATGTACATGCTCTAGGGCTAGATCATTTATTATATGATTATTTACATCCCTCTATAGGGAAACTCAGGGAATAGTGTTTTTAAGGAGGGGATATTGTAATGTCTGGTTTTCAGTGAAGTACCTTTTCTTTTAGTTCTAGTTGAACCCAGAAGTCACTTCGAAGGGAAGGTAAATTATATTTTAGAAGGAAAAGTTTCATGAGGGATAGAACGTAGCTACCTAAGAAATACACAATGTGTATTTAAACACCCAATGTGTATTAAATAAAAGACCTATATTAAATGAACGATGTGTATTTTATTGGATAGACCCCATTCATGATGTATAGAGTATTTCCTTGGGAGGTAATTTTTTTTCATTACAGGGTGTGTAATTCATTTAAACATCATGTAAATGTTGGAGGATTTTGTTTTTAAAAAATATGATAGTGAAAGTTTTTGATAAAGGCTCAATTTTTTTCTTCAATAAGATAGAACCTTTCATGTCTCAAGACAGGTTATTCCGCTCCTTCTCCATCAGAGCTTCTGTTTCTTAATTGTTGGGCGTGTTAGATACACAATGGTAAACTCTTTAATTATCCTCCTTTATTCCATCATTTATCTTCCCTTATTCTATGCTATTTTGGATCAAGATGATATGTCCTATTTCATTATTTTTTTTACCTATTTTCTATTTTCTCATATTCTAGAATGAATCAATGGTTGGAAAAGGATGAGTGGTCATCTATATTCCTAAGGTAGGTGTTTTATCTATTTTCCCTAAAGTATCATTGCACTTATATAATGTTTTGTTGTGAATAACATAGGACTCTTCCTATGTCACCTTCTGAAGGTATAATATATTGATTTAAAAGGTTTTCCATGAGCAACATTGTCCTAGAAAGAATAAAATCAACAGAATTAGTTAATCACCTTGACATGATCCACTACATGGTTATTCTATTACTTACTAGCCTAAATGTACCTTATTATAAATTATCAAACCACCTTTTGTGGTTTTAAATCCCTTGTAATAAATGGGAAATGATATTCCATGAGTTAGACCCTATGACTTATGCTATAATTTTAATGGCATGAATTTAATTATTTTTCCAACATGATTTATACATGTTGTGCATTGATAAATTTTATGAATCATGGTAGCTAAGACATATCTCTTATCAACGTTGAGGGAAATACTTGTATCCTTATGAGATTCCTTGGATGAAATATTTATCATTTATATTTAGAATTTTTTATGAATGGAATATAAATGAGGATTTATACTTGGTTTTACTTATTTGGGTTCACAATATAGATTCTATATCTAATTATGAGTTATATTGTTTCCCAATGGTAGACACCGTGGATGAGTTTGGTTGATAGATGTCTATACGAGGCCATGAGTGATACTTGATCCCCTATGTGATATACTAAGGATGATCTCTAATGGTTTTTTATTCATTCCATGCTGAGATTGATACATGGGACTCAATTTATGGATTTCCCTCGAAGGGAGCGTAATATATTTGTAATTTTAATGTCCCCCTAGAACGATAATTATAATTCCTTTTCAGATTACCATGTATGGGTACATCACACCTCTGATTAAATCCTAAAAATGAATTTTTTATTAAAGATAGATAATTATTAACTATTATCTAGGGACACGCCTGCCAGGACAAATCACATGCTTGGGTTTGGTTTATATTTTGAAACTTGTATTATTACAACACATTATCATTAAACCCATATCATATCTGTATAGGTATACCTTTACTCAAACATATCCTAATGAGGTTTAAGTTGGTAGTTTCTGTTAGGCATCCCTAAGGAACCCAGTCTTATGTGTTTATTTATCTTTTTACATTTATTATGCTCCTAGACACATATCATTTCATATTCAGAGACTGGATAGATCTATACACGATTTGTGGTGGCCTAAAGAGTTTCTGTTCCACCCTCTTTGGGATGAACTTAGTACACAAGTAGACTTCATGACTACATGTATAGATAAATGAAAACGTCCATATTCTAATGATTAATTAATGGTGCAAGAATAATGTACAAGAGTAGAGGGTTATTCCTATTCTCATGATTCTAGTAGTGGTAGATTTTGGTTTTTTTATTTTTTTATTGCATGTGGTATATGCATGTTTCCACTGTATCCTATGTGATTATTTTTTATAGTACATTAAATCATCATCATCATTATTTTGTATCTATTTATTATTTTAATTCCTCATATTTATTTATTAGGGTGATTTATTATTCCTCTACTGATTGTTTATTAATTTTTCTGATGTTTAGATTTATCATTTACCGATGTGCAATGATTTGACTTATGAGGGAATAATATCTCCAAGAACACACCCAAGGCCCTCATTGTTAGTCCACATCCTCTAGCACATGGGGAGAAATGATTTTGTTTATGTGTCCAGACACCTAGGGGAAGCTCTTAGTGTCTTCCAGGACAGGATGCTATAAAATACTTCTACATGGATTGGTCTCCCATGTAGGGGAGAAAGATTCCATATGAAACATTCCACTATAAATTTTTTAGAGTTATATAAGATTGAATTGTAGATGTATTTGGTTCAATGTCATAAATCTTGGACTAATGTGGTTTTTAGTTTAAGTACATTTGATGAGGATATATAATAATTGGTTTAAAATCTTGAAGTAGGGTTGTTCTACTATGCAGTTTATGGTTCTGGAATAAATACTTAGACTATACAGTTCAATATCATGCAGTTAAGATAGTTTCATGGAATTTTTCATCATGAAATATAGACTGTCACTTACATGACATTATGAAACGTAATTCTTGAGAACCCTTCACTAGTAAGAAGCGTGATGCACTCATTATCTACAAAAATCATGAAATATGCCTCTTTCGTGTAAAAATCATGTATCACCGAAATTCCCTCACACTTTGGCTATAAATTTCAATGATTATTTCCTTATATCATTATAGTTTTGAGAGATAAAATGATATTTCCAAAAAAAAAATAATGGATGTGAACTTTCTTATTTAAGTCTCACGTAAAAAATTCAATAAATTAATAGGCTATGTAGTATGTGTAATGACTTTTAATTAAGTAACTCCAATTCAGATATTAACTTTATATATTTTACATCTTTAGATAATTAGTTACAGATAGTGAATCAGAGTGAGTGAGGTTGAATTTCTATTGGTAAATCTACCTCTATTTTGTATTACAAATGAAAATGGGGTCTCTTTCAGGGAAATGTGGGTAGTGGTGTGATAATTCCATAAGGAATGAAACATGTTTCTAGAAAATATATATTATTCTTATCCACTATCTCTTAAAGGATATTAGATCGAGTCTTGTTAAAAAAAATATATCTTCCCATTTCCATTGCATGGTAGTGAGAGGAATCATTAGATTTAATTTTTTTTGTTGATATAACACCATCAACTGAGAATAATATAAATTTGTGTCATTTTCTATCACTATAATGTGAGGCACATAAAATATGATGATGGTATTCAATTTCACATTGTTTACAAAAGACTTTTTCTTGTCCTACTTGAGGGGTATAACATTGACCCATTTGAATTTGAAGTTAGTTGTAGTAAGTATTTTCCAAAACTACATAGTTGTATTATAATTATATTACCTCTTAACATCCATTCCCCACATGGAAAATGGATATAAATACATATTTTTATATGAAATCTCTAAAGGATGATGAATGAAATTTTAATGTATTTGAAAATCATTGTATTTCATCGTAAATTCAAAATAATCATGTTTCATTGTTGGAAAAAAATATCCAATACTACTGATTTGATGAGATATCTTGGTTCCCAATTGATGGGTGTTTTATGATCCAATGTGAAACTCTTGCCTGATGATGATGATTTTATTCTTCAATGCAAATGAGGAGTATTACATGGAAGCCTCAATTATAGAGGACCTCCTATATATTTAGACAATGCTAGTGAAGTAATTTTTTTACTTAGTTCTAGATCGTTTCTTTCGTAGATTGATTTAATGGAAAGTTCCAACTTTAGATATAGTCATTTATAGGGTAAATTTATTAAGTAGAAAATTTATTTATTGATGATATCATCTAGTTATTTTATAGAGTGGTGTTAATATCATTGATCTCTTCCATGTTATTTCTAATTATAGGAGGGATAACACTATGATGAACGATCTAAATAATTATTTATTCTTAGTAAATATATACCAATACCATATAATCACAAACTAATATGTCATCATGATAATTTTATGATCATGATACATGGTTTAGAGTCATATACTTGGGGAATTCATCCATTATTTGATGGACATGATAAAAATGGGATTTGTTTTTACTTTTTATAGAATATTAACCAGTGTCCTGATCAATTATCATTTTGAAACACTTTTAATATGTAGTTGTGTCACTAAATATTGAATGGAAGACTCCAATATGATTTTGGAGTATTGATATTTGAATTCCTTATTAGTGAAAACCTCCATAAGAATAATGGTATATGGAATAACTACTTTGACCAGAAAGATGAACACAACACACAAGCCTACATCTTTATCCTTTAGGTCATAAATTATTTTTCTTGTAGGGATCTTAGTAGCTCTATAAAATCACATATCCTATATTTAGAGGTGATTCTAAATATAAAATACTTCTTTATCTGGGTGATATGTATCTATTTGTGTGTTCTCTAAGTTTATAAGTGCTGCAATAAATTATTTTAATGTATACCCATTAACTACTTTTTAGGTATGAATTTTATGTCGAATTATTGTAGTATAACCTCTTACCATTCCAATAACCCTATTAGTATTGAGTGGATGAGGATATACTTGAGTAGGTTAGTGTGAGACACCAGACATACTCCATAGTGATAAAAATAATTTCTAATATTTTATAATATAAAGATTAGCCCAAGAAAATTATTCATGATGCCAAAATATTGGGTCTCATAATTTATAATTTAACTTCAATGATAGTGAAAAGTATTTTCTTTTCATGTATCATTATTTTGGGTAGGTATGGAGTGAAATTATTTCTCTTAAGAAGTTATATAAATATTGAACAGTTTCCCTTTAACAGGAGGCATCAAAACTGAAGTGTAAATATGATACTACTGAAGGATATCAATGGATTTTTGGAAACCTTTATCCCACTTATATGGGGTTACCTTCATCAACAATCGTGTGGATGGTAGAAATTTTACAGCCAGATTAGTGATATAGAATATTATATAAGAGAAATATCGAAATTATTCACTCATATATTTTAGGATTTGTGGAAGGGGTATATTATTTTCATGCGATTTATCTTGGTAACCAGATGGTGTACCATAAAACTTAGGAATTTTCTGAATGTTTCCCCAAAGGTGATCTTCAAGGTGTTCATTTCGAAATTCTATTTTCATAGCTTACTAAACTCTATTTCAATATTACTGAGATAATCAAATCACTGATAAAATTTGACTATCAAATAATTATTTAAGAATTCCACAATCTTACATAATAGGGGATTAAATATATATCGCATTTTATGTTGGTATGTGTATCTAACATTTTTCAAACTAATGGGAATTATGAAATAAAAATAAAATATATGAGGAGATATAAAATTTGTAGCTTATTTTTTATCATGGTTCATTCAAACATAATTATATACATAGTACCCATCCAGGAAGTTAATGTAATGGAATCTATATTTCAAATGGTCAATATCTCTTTGATTGAGAAATGGAAATAATATTTTTTGAAATACCAATTGAGATATCTAAAATCAATTCATACATGGATTTCTCCAATTATTTTTCTTCATCGAAACAATATTATCCATCTATTTAATATATTGGACTTCCCAAATATAGTTGGCCTTGATGATCTTGTCAACCTCAGCCTCTACTGTGATAGTTAGGGTAAGATGTGTTCTTTTTATGGCATTCTCATAACTGCAATGATCCTATAATAGTAACATATTTAGGTTGGCTACCTCTGGGTATAAATAATTCATTTTAATATGATTCCAAGTTAAACATTATAAATAATACTATAGAATTGAGATATATTTCTTTTGTTCATATGAAGTTAGGTTGGCGGTAACAATATGAGGTCACGGATCTTTATCTTTGTCGATATTTACATGTTTGATCTCATTTACTTTATTGAGATGAATTCCTCAAATACTAGAGGGGTATCACTAAGATCTTCATATTATTACTCTCTCATTCTCATTTCATATGGAGAAACAAAAATATGGGTATGATTACTGTAAATAATTTCATCATTAGGAGTAGAGGAGTCAATTTCTATGGAGACCCAAACTTCATACATAAATACAACATATTATTTGTGAAAAATATCATTACATATTAATATCATTCATTCAATAATTATAAAGGTTTAGTATATTTGGAAATTCAGATACATAAACAATCGATACATAAAAGAT
This sequence comes from Viscum album, assembly GCA_963277665.1. Taxonomy (NCBI): domain Eukaryota; kingdom Viridiplantae; phylum Streptophyta; class Magnoliopsida; order Santalales; family Viscaceae; genus Viscum; species Viscum album. The sequence goes on along the minus strand of OY728125.1, from coordinate 274,482,338 downwards.
CTATAACATTTCCCATTATGTTCTTAACAGTTAGAACCCTTCTTATACATATCACTCTTAAATCCATTCTTCATAACCTGGTGAAGAGAAACATATAAAAGGTTGATCTTGGATTATTAGTAATGGTAAACGTGAGAGATACCAATTAATTATCCTAAGTGAGAATATGATGTGAAAAAGTGAATTATAACATGATCTTAACATTAAAATATTATACCCATCAATTCATAGTTCTTATTCATGAAACTTGGAATAATGTTTTTAAAAAAAACCCATAATAAATACTATTGAAGAAAAAAAAATCAATAATAATACATGATAACATATCATAAACATAAAAAATAAGTATAGAAGAATATTTCCTTAGTCAAGGCTCACTACCAAGTCCATCATAGTGTATTGGGTTCACTCCCTATTCCGTCACTTCTTTATTGAAGGTTCACTCCCAATAATATCTTATTAGAAAAATTCCACCACTGAACTAGATTCAATCCACATTATAGTCCTTATAATATAATGGGATATCCTTATTTACCTAGTCAATTATAGGGATATATAATATCTAGCACACACATCACATAATTAAAACCATATATATGACTTCCTCAAGATCCTAAAACATTTATTATATCATTATATCATAACCCATGTCAAGGTTATTGGTTTTAAAAAAATCATCATCATTATAATAAACAATATAGATAAAGAATAAAGATGTTAAATTTGGATATTTTCCACATTTAATTATAAGAAATATCAAAGTATGTTATTGTAGATAAAATAATTTTAAAAGTACCACTAAAAATTTCATAAGGAAAATACAATTGTCATTTTAAAATAAATTAATTAAAATGTAAAAATTTATAAAATATAATATAAAATGTTTAATTTTTAAAGAACCATGGTAAAATTTTATGTAATCTAACAATAAAAGTGAATACATGATAGTGGTATAATTAATTCATGTAGTGTATATAAAAACAATGATTCCATTTCTCATTTTTGGTAAAAATAAAAAAGTACCTCATTTAGAATAATGAAAAGTAAATTACATTAAAATTTTATTATAGAAATTAAAATAGGGTTAGAAATCACTTTTATAAATAATTTATTAATACTAAAATAATTTTTGAAAACATTTTAAATAAAATATGGATAAAGAAGAAAATATTCTCTACTGATGAGAGAAATGTAGTAGGATTTTCTTAGAAAAATTATTTTGGTATATTGATTACATGAATAGAAGAAAAATGAAATAAAAAAATGTAATATTCATTAATAACTAAATAATAATAAAATAAATAATATTTGGAATATATAGATTGTATAAATTCATCATTGTAATTTAACTATAAATATTCCTGGTAAAAATGAGATTTCAATATAAAAAACTTACCACTTTGGTAACTTTTGATTTATAACCCCCATGAAAGAAATAACTTCAAATGAAACATTAGAAACCACAAAAATAAGGATATTCATGATACAAAGTATAAAATAGTCAATATATATAAATGATAAATGAAAATATGTGTGAAATATAATATATGTCCCAAGAAAGATAATTTAAGACTATAAACCCTTTCCACTTTGATAACTTTGGAATCAATACCCATTGTATGAAATAATTATAATTTTAACTTTTTATATAATGAAATAAGTATGATAAATTGTATAAAAGGTCAATGGATCTGTATATACACCTCATAATCATAAATAGATTCATAAAATTAAACTTGTCTTAATGAAACAAAATTGAGTTGAAAAACACTTACTCTATAATTAATTTCTTGAATTGAAAGTCATTGGAATCACAAAATTACTATATTTTAAAAACTAACATGAAGTAAATCATGTATAATTACAAAATATATTAAGTATACACACCATAGAAATAATAAATTGGTTCATAACATTAAAACACATCACAATGATGAGAAATTTATATGAGACCCTTATTTTATATGCAACTTAATATGTAATCATTCTAAACTCATATATAACAAATTTATATTTTTTTATAATTTTTTAAAAGAGTCATATTTATACATATAATACCATATTTTATCCACTTATATCATTTCAACAGACCTTTATTAATAATTATATGTTTAAATCATCATTTCAGGTGTTAATTACTTTATTTTTCATTTATGTTTTAGTTCAACTGTTTTGGTAATTTCAAATTGATCATGTATAATTAATATAAATAATTTTAATAATGATATAAATGTCATAAATATTAATTATATAAATATTTATAACCATTAATATGAATATGTTTTTAAAAATTAATTATATAACTACATGAAGACTGTAGTCTGTACGTATGCATGATTGATGTTTCCACTTTTTGATGGCTAGAATGAAAGGATGTTATTTTCTAATTCACCTTTCACAGAGAATAATTATATAATAAATATAATATTTTATCATTAAATTTTTTCTCTTCACTATTAATGTACATATAAAATGATAAACTAATTACATCACTTCGTGGAGGTGGTAGTCAACACGTATTTAGGAGCGGCGTTATAATTTACCAATAGATTAGAAGGTAAGAAGGTAGATAAGATGTATAATTAAAAAATATTATATATTTTTTAAATTTATCATATAAATATTATATCCATAATTATAACCACCCATGAATGTTGGTGATTTAAAATGTATCATATTTCTACATGGAGGCAGTAGTCCACACATACACATGAGCGACACTTTTATTTTCCATTTCAAAGAGAAGGGGTAGAAATTGGTTCTATTATCATCCTAATAACATATCATTAAATTTATTATACTAGATAAATAATGTTTTTATGGATAATATATGTTTATATAAGGTTAAAAATGAAATAAAATATAAATAGTTTTGTTAATATTTATACCTCTTATTTGAGAGACCCCTTTGGATTAAACCCTAATCCTTGAATGATTGGTATTGGTAGAATAATAGAAGATCTAAGTTAAATATAAGTATTTTTGGAAGTTTGTTAAGGAAATAATTTCAACTTTATAAGACTCAAATTGTGTTAAAAAGGAATGAGGATAGGTTCCCTTTTATATACGGGGAGAGGGACACAAATGTAATCTCTTAAAATATTTAAATTATATAGGGTCACTTTATTGGGAAATTGGATCCAAGTTGTTAGGTAATATAAGTTATAATAATATAAGGTCAAAATAACATCACAAAATAAAAAAGACAAGTTTTTTATTTGATTCCTACCCTTATCTCTTTGTTTAACTCCCAGGTAAACCCATTTTAGTGTTAACCATGGTTGAATGTTTTTATTATTTTAATATTACTTACGATAAAAAATTAATTTGAACCTATTAAACTAAATTTATTATATTTTAAAAAAATATAGAATCGATTTTACTTGCCTAAATTTATATAACTGGAAGAAATTAATTTTAAATAAGCACATAAACCTCAAAGAAGATCTATTTTAGTTAAATGAATTTGTATGTATAAAACATGTTTTACTTCTATTATTTTCCTTTTAAGGACAATAAAATGAATGTTAAAATATATCATTGAATATACAATCTATAAATTTAATTAAAACAATTAATAAACAAATATTAATATAATTCTTTAAGATAAAAGATCAGTGTATGCATAAAAAATGCCTTTTAGTCAAAGTTGTTCGGAAGCCGAAATATTACTTAGAAAAAATTAAATTATAATGATTGTTCCTATATAAATAATTAGATTATTTATAATTAAATAATACTTTTTTTTATTTAAGATCCTATTCCAAAAATAATTGAACTTTTATTTGAAAATAAATGAAATATTTTACAATAATCAGTATTTTTCATTATTCACTAAAAATCAATCTATTTATAAAAATATTAAAATTAACCCAAATATAATATTTAAATGATTATTTAAAAAATTATATTCATTTATTCAATTAAAATTTCAAAAAATTGTAAACATTAATTATAATTTTCATGCACCAAATGAAATAAAAACCATTTATTACAAAAATATATTTTTAAAGCATGAAATGTCATCAATGAAAATTTAGTACCTATTTATTATGAATTAATCCATAAATTTGAGTTATTTAAAACCATTATATAAATTATTAATAGTTTTTTTATTACTATTAATACCTTATAATTCAAATTATATGTTATAAATGTTTACTATATCATCATTTATTTTGATTTGGGGTAGTATGTAAAGAAATCTATCAATCAATTGTAATTTATTTAAAGAAAAATATAATTTATAAAATATCGAGGTGCTACATTCTCCCCCTTTAATATATTGGGTCCTAAAAATTTTTATCTCGTTAATCAAAGGTTTAATATTATAAAATACCTTTGTTGCAAATATACAATATACAAATGAATAATAGAACTTTTTTGAAAGGGGAATTTGGAAACATAATGGTTACCTTAAATGACAATCAATTAGCTTTCCAAATAATTAGAAAATATGAAGGAAGTGATAATATGGAAATTTAGGAGAAATATATTGTATAATGACTAATAGATAATGATATATAACATGGTCATTATAAAGTTGATGACCACAAAACCATAAACCAACAAGGGGTGAAAATGAACATAAATCCCTCATAAATAATTGTAAAAAGGGAAATAATTTCATTTTCAAGATCATTTTTCCTAGATTATAATAATTATTTTACCATATAATAAAAGAAAATATATTGACTTGATTTCTAAAAAATCTATAAACAAAATTTCATCTTTTATTTCTATGATTCAAATGGACTCCACCTATTTTCATCCATATTCCAATGATGAATGAATTGATTGAATTTTTCATAAATGAAGTACTAAATTTAACATTTAATGGATCATAAGATTTATAATATAATTAAAATTTATTCCATTTATCTCTAAATATTTACCAAACCCAAATATTTTAGTGGAAGTTACCAAATATATATAAATGTTTTTCTGATAAAATAATAAGTTAATATCTAAAACCTCAAAAATGAAAACCAAAACTCAACATAAACCATTAAATAGAAATTTAATCTTAATAATATTTCGATATATATATGACCAAATTCAAACCTAAGAATTTATATAAAGGTCACCAAATTTCCAAAATCAAGTTAACTTTAATCTCCAAATTACATAAAGTAGTTCTTTTTGTCACATACATAACATGTGAATATTATGATCATATATTCTCTTAAATCTAGATAATTATTTTTCAAAATAACGAGAATCACTATAAAATCTCAATGAAAAAGTTATATACTTATAAAAAAATTAACTCTATCCTTATTCCTTAAATAAAATCACTTAATAGAGAATATATTTCATAAATATAAAAATGAAATAACCTTTATAAATGATAAATCAATGATCAATATCAACATCAAAAATCATATCCACTTTACATTATCAACTGAAATTCTTAATTTTCCAAAAAACTACATTATCATAAAAAAATCAGGCATATATTAAGGATTATCTATCCATTAATCATGTGTTTTCCAATAGTATCACCTTACAAGAAAATCAATTTTCTAGGTTATCAATTCCATTCAATATATGATTGAATATAAATAAATAAAAACTACTCTATAGTAATCCAAAAATATTTCATGATAATTTTTGTTATAATATCATTGATGAAACACTTAAAAAATGGAATTCATGAATACACATACATAAACAATTCAATCATTACACTTCCTTCTTAAACCATTAACCATGATTTGTTATCTTATTCCTGAATACTTCCATCCTTTCATATCTTACTTCTTGTCTCTTTTTAATTAATAGTGAAACCATTACTCCCATAACCTTTCAAATCCTCATATTATTATTTCCTCACCAGAACATAGATTTTTATAATTACCAAACATTACCTATTTAAAAAATTATTCTATCAATGATACCTTATGGGAACCTTTATTCCATCCATTGTGCTGATTTTTTTTTTCATTTTTACTTGGAAAATAATTTCATTGTGTCTTTATTTTCCACACCCAAAACTTCTTCATGTTCCTTTGATATATTTCATTAGGTGCATCTTCCCACATTCTAGATAGGTTGGAATATGAATCTTTTTTCGTCCTTGGTCTTCAAGAAACTCTATTTTTCTCTAATTTTATTAATAAAAAAACTCATCTATGTTCATTTTGTTAATCATATTTCAAGATATCTAGTTATTTATAATCAAAATATTTCACATTAAATATCCCATTTTATTTTTTTCTCATGAAGATAGTCATTGTATCATCCATTACATTTATCATTAATATAATTATTCCTGATTCCATACATCAAAGAAAAATTAGATAATACTTTGAGAAATATTAATGTGTCATCATATAATCATGAAAAAACATTCATAGTATGTCTAAACCATGAACCCTACTTTTCATTATTTGAAACTTTAGGTTTATCCTTGTCCATCCATGGCTATCATATATTCAGATCCTTTAAAATGGTTCATAAATAAAATTTAAATTAACCCAATCATATCCCTCGATAGTTTCAAACTGGGTGAGTTATAAGGGTCCATTCAACGTGAAACCCAATTATAGTTCATTTGTAATTGAACAACACTTTTAGAGTTATTACCATTTGATGAATCTATGAAAAAACTATATCCACTTCTAGTATCAATATTGAATCCCTTATTTATGATAACTTAGGATGTTATCATATACATAGTATTACCCTAAGGGTTCTCCCTAATGTTTTCTCAATATAGTTTCTAAAATTTACTAAACAATTATTTGATAAAAACTATGGATACCACAAAATTTCATTTATTAATAACAAATCTAATTAGTGGAAAAAGTATTATATTTTAATATGATATACACTAGAACCATAAAGGTTTATTATCTTTGGAAACATGGATACAAAAACAACTGGTCCATAAGATCTAAATTATTTCCCATTAATTTTTTCATAACTATAGCCCTTATTAGTCATATCATATTTAAAATATTTCTTCATAACAAGGGTGTTGGAAACATAATAATTGGTGAGATCAGATGCTCAATAAGTTTAATCATAATATATATCAATCAATGATCGTATGCGAGTATAAGATAAGCATATGGGTGTATGAAAATGATCTTAACATTTTAAAATCATACCAGTCAATTCATAGATCATAATAATGAAACATGGCATTAAGTTTTATCAGTCAAAATATGTAATACACAAGAGTGTGGAATAATAAAGACCCATACATGAGCTATGAGAACATATCATAAGAACAATACATTAGTTTATGGAATACTTATAAGTATTTAAAATCATATACTTAGTTAAGGACCATGTCCAAAACTATCATAGGGTATTTGGATTATTCCCTATACCATCATTACCTTAGTCAAGGTTCACCCCAAAAACTATCTTATTAGAAAAATTCCCCTACTGAAATGGGTCCACTCCACATTTTAGTATTTATTATCTCATGAGATATCCATCTTTTCACAATTAATTGGAGGGATATATAATTTTCATCCAACTCATCTCATATTGAAGACCATACATATGTGTGCCATAAGATCATAAAACATTATTCATATTATCATATCATATATTGTAGAAAGGATATGGGTTTCAAAAACATTTTATCATCATAATCATAAACCATCCAAATAAAGAATGATAATAGTTACATTGGATCATATCACCAATTTATCATAATAAACATCAATGGATGTTGTTATAGAAGAAAATAACATTACAAATATATTTAAAATGATTTATTAGGAAAATAGCATTTCATTTTTATATCACTTATTTAAAATCAAATTTTTTTCAAAATATTAGGAAAAAAAATTATTTGTAAAGAACCATGTAAAATTTTAAGGAATTGGAAAATTAAATATAATACATGATGTTGGGAAAATTTACTCATGTTGTGTTCATAAAAACAATGATTCATTTTCACATTTTCAATAAGAATTAAAAAGTACCTTATTTTTTAAAATAAGATTACATTATAACATTTTTATATAAAGTCAGAAATGGGTAAAAATTAATTTAATAAACTTTTAATAATAGTAAAAAAATTATTCAAAACATTTTAAAGAAATTATGGATTTGAAATAAAATATTGTCAACCAAAGATAGAAACAAAGTCAATTTTCCTCCAAAACATTCTCTATGTATCTTCAGTACTTAATGAGAAGAAAAATAAAAGGAAACAATTAAAACTTTATTAATAATCATAAGAGATGAAAATATATTATATTTGGGTTATATAGTTCATATAATTTTATAATCATAATTTAAGAATAAAAAATCCTGATAAAAATGATATTGTGAAGTAAAACCCAAACCACTTTGGTAACTTTTGAATCATGACCCCTATAAAATAAATAACAATAAATGAAACATTAAAACCCATAAAAATAATTATATTAATGATACAATATAGAAATGTGTTAGTATATAATCCTCATAAATTAATACATGCCTATAATATACCATATCTCCCAAAGAAGACAATTTGGGATAATAAACAGTAACCATATTGGTAACTTTAGGATTAAACCCCCTTTGATGAAATATTTTAAATTATAACATTATATAAAACTATTTAATAATTATAAATGGTATAATATGTAAATGGATTAATATATACATTTCATAAAGAAAAAATTGGTTCATAACATAAAAAATGTTTCAACAAAACAATATTGTGACGAAGAACCCTTACGACTTTAATAATTTTTAAATTGAAAGAAATTGGAATTATGAAAACCACATGTTTATATAAATTTATTTTGTTATATAAAGTATTATTTCAAAATACATTTTTTTATATTCATCATCAAAACAATAAATTAGTGCATAACATTAAAACACGTCTCAGTGGAGGGATATTGAGACGAAACCCTTACCGCATATCTGCCTTAATTTTTAAGTTCTATACTTATTATATAATAAATTTATATTTCTTATAATTATATAAAAAAATATTATTCCTACATAAAATATAATAAGTGATCTATTTATATTATTTCAATACACTTTTGTTTTGAATAATCTGTTAATGTCGTCATTTCGGGTGTTAATTAATTTGATTTTCATGTCATTTTTAGTTTGGTTGTTATGGACCTCTCACTTTGATTATGGTTCATCCATATATATAATTTTAATCATGATAAAAATATCATATATATTAATTATAAAAATATTTATAACCATTCATATAAAGCTATGATGAAAAATTATTTACAACACTACGTGGGGACGACAGCCCGTACGTTCGCTTGAGTGTTGTTTCCACTTTTCCATATATAAAATGAAATAAATTTAAATGAAAATTCTTCCTAAAAATAATATATTTATCATATATATCATATATTTTTATTAAATATATCCTTTTTACCATCCAATTAATTAAAAATGATAAAAATCACATCGATTCATCGAGGTGGTAGTTTATATGTATGAATGACCAATGTTATTGTTTACTAATGGATAAAATGGAGGATGGTAGATGAGATATATTAATTAAAAAAGAATAATTATGTTATAAATATCATATATATAAATCTTATCCGTAATTATAACCACTAATGAAATATAGTGATAGAGAATGAATCATATCACTAGGTTGAGGTGGTAATTCACATGTACGTGTGAGTGATACTTTTTGTTTCTAATTTATGGATAAGTAGTGTATAATTGTAGTTAAGTCATAATAATATCATCTAAGTATATTTATGATAATATATTTGAAATTTTTTATTTATACAACAATTTTAGAGAGGCTTATAAAGAAATATAATTGAAAGATCTTGGTTAAGGTTTATACCTCTTCTTTGGGAGAGCTTCTATGTATTACAACCTAATCCTTGAAATATTAGTTTTAGGAGAATAATAGAAGCTATAAGAAAAAATTAAGTATTACAAGAAAAAAAAATTCAGGTATTTTCCAAGATATAATATTCAAACGGTGTTAATAAGGGGGAGGGGAGGTGCCATTTTCTAAGTGGGGGGAGTGATAAGGATGAAATTTCTTAAAACATTTCAATACTATATGATCATATTCATGGTAATGTGGATCAAAATGGACATGTATTTGAAGGTATTAGAATATAAGGTCTATAAATATTTTAAAAAATATATATACAATTTTAGATGATAATTCTATCCTTATATTTTCATTTAACTCCTCAGTAAACCCATTCTAACCTTAAGTGTTGTAGAAAAATTTTACTTTCATTACTATTCATTATGGAAAAAATTAATTTGACACTATTAAATTTTATTATTTATTATAATTAAAACTATAAAACCTATTTTACTAATATTAATTTCTATAAATGGAAGAATTTAATTCTAAATAAGTGTGAAAACTGTAATGAAGACGTGTTTTAGAAAAAAACATTTTTAATAATAGAACATAATTTACATCCATTATTATACTTTAATGAACTAAAAAGGAATGTAGAAATATATAATTTAATATAAAATTAAAAAAATTCATTAAAACCATTAATAAATTAATATTTATTTACTTTATTAATATAAAAACTCATCAAGAGCATAAAAACTATTTTTGAGAATAATGTATTTTTAATATAAAAAATTAACTTATACCAAAATCAAGTATAATGATGATTAATATGTGATTAATTATATTATATATAATTAAGGGTTACTTATTTTTATTTATTATAAAATTAAAATCATAATGGAACATTTACATGAAAATAAATGACTATTTTTACAAAAAACATTTATTTTTCACAATTTACTAAAAAATAAATCTTTTTAGAAAATTCCCTAAAATTCATCATAAGATAATATTGAGATGATGATTTAAAAAATTATATTAATTTATTAAAATTATATATATAAAAGTTGAAAGATTAATTATAATTCTAATTATCAAAAGGAAATAAAAACCATTTTGATGAAAACATATTTTTGAAGCATAAAATAAATTTAAGAAGATCAAGTACCTATTTATTATGAATTAATCAATATATTTTAATTATTTAAAAAAACTATAAAAATTGTTCATAATATGGTTATTTTTATTCATATTTTATAATTCAATTTCTATGGTACTAATAGTTACTATACCATGGTTCATTGAGACTCAGAGTTGCGTCTAAAGAAAGTTATCAAACATATGAAATTTATTTAAAGAAAAAAATATCTTCTAAAATATTGTGGTGTTAAAATTTCAAAAGACCTAGAATATTAATTATAATTTTCATTATAATAAATTAAAACCAATTGCGATCCTAATGATGTTTTAGGTGCCAAAGTGTCCTGAGATTTTTCTTTGTCGAGAGGTAAAGAAGAACTTTCCACTGAGGAAAAAATATAGGAATATGCATGGGAAACGTATAACATGATATCCTATTGGTATTCTATAATGGTTGAAAATGTGGAAATATTTGAGGTATTATCATTACTTGAGAGGTACTTCAATCCATCATTTAGAAATTTGGGATATCACATGGGGGTAATATTATCATAAAATTTGTAATTTTTTGGGATAACCATATAGTTGACCCCTATACTCTTGTGGATGGTTGAGGACCATCAATAGTAATGAAATTTTCATCCTTTTAGGACTAGCCATTCCTTGCTGATGATATAAGTTATATCATGAGAATGAGGGAATTTATACCCTGGTTGTGTGAAACAAAGATGACTTGATAAATTACTTAATTCAGAATTAGTTCCTGGATTTGGTTAATTTGAAACACATAATCAACACCACGAACATTTCATGGATTGAAAGTAATGGATTTAAAAAACTTTAGTGTATAAACCTAGGTAATATCACTTATTTCCATTTTCTTATGTTTCCTTTATAGGTATTCTTATTCCATATAATAATCCTCACAAGAATCAAATGGGGAGACTTCTTTATATGAAACTATGACATGGTCTTCATCTATATATTTCAAGAATTGATTATATGATAATATCATTATATCATGCATTTTAATCCATGTAATTTCTAATAGAATTTTGACAATTATATTTAGAATAATGACCATAAAATTGGGGTTTAATATAATCTCCCCCAAACAAGGATTTCAACATGATCCTTCTAAGGGTTTTTTGTTCACTCTTATCATACACCTATATGGTCAATTTAGAAGAGGAAGAATATATTTTCCTAAAACCCAAGCATTGAAGGGTTGAAAATTGGATAAGGTTAATTCTGTTGCTATAATCCTTGATTTCTTAGAAAAAATAGTCGTCAAAAAGAATTACATTAAATTACAGGGGTCTAATGTGCTCATGTATAGAATATTCCATATCCTACTTTTTAAATTATACGAATATTTTTTATTCACTTAGATCATTCATTTTTAGGTATATATCTATTTTGAAAACCTCTATATTGAATTCTTGAGGGTTGTAAAGGTCTTCAATTATTGCTTCTTGAAGGTCATTTGAGAGATGAATGCTATCCAAGATCAAAAGTTTAGTTTGGATAATAGCCCACTACTTTACGATTTCATATTTATGATCCAAGGGTCTTCATTTTCTAGTGGATGAGATACTCTTTAATTTGAGGCTCAGAGTTCTATGCATATTATGCAAATGACTTATGTATTATATTTTTCGATATCTCCATTTTAAAACAGATAGATCTAACCTATATATATCTTGATAATTGTGACCATATAGAGGTGGATCTACTAATAAGTCCTCTAAAACAATTGGATGTCACCAAGATTTATATGAAGTAGGGTTTGATTGATGCTCTTTTTGATCAAATTAGTATACATGGCTATTAGTCTCTACTTCATATTAAGACTATGTAGGGTTTGTTTCTACATGATATGTTCTACCACATCCTCTTATTCCAAGGAACCCAAGACCTATTAGTAATTTTCTCATTAATACACCTCCCTAATTATGTGGATGGAATTGAGGATCATATACATGTTTTGTTTCTTCAATGGAAAAGGGTTTGGAAAAAAAGTGATATTGAATGAATCATATGAAAACTTTTTATCTAGTAAGTGTTCAATTTGGAGTGATTTTTCCCATACATATAATATTAATGGAAACAAGTCTCTAAGTGTTTGATCTAGCTTATGGACTGGTCAATGTTTTTTCCTATTCCTCCTTATTATTCCTTTGTTGAGTATTCTATATTTTTTCTGACAATGATTCCAAGATAAGAAGTTGAGTTGATGATGAGGGAATTTGAGTTTTGATTTTTTTATTAATTTTTGTTTGAATATGAAATTAATGTTAACCAATCATAAAAATTCTATGAAAATGTTCATAGGATCTATTGACATTCTCTTCTATCCTCAAGTGGAATAGTGGAAACACAAGACAAATATTTTTGAGGTTTCCCCAATTTTAATTTTCTAGAGTATACCCATATCTTGAGAATTTAATTGAGGATAAATCATTCAGGGATATTATGTTCTAATATGTAGTGATAAGAAAAATAATATGGGTTGTCACTAAGATCGACCTCCATCGTTTTCCTGATTTCCATAAATTTTAAAAGATTATTTTCCAATGATTTGATAAAGTATCCTATAACATTATCCCTCTTGAAGGAAAATTTTTATTCATTCAATCATTAAAACTAGTATGGCCCTTATACTTCCTCCCTTACTTGGCCATTTTTTTGTAGTCATTCAGAGATAGGTAGTACATGAGATTTTGTGGGCTTCATAGATGGATCTGATGCTAGTGTCAGTTTGAGTGTGATAGTGAATTCCAATATCATATACATTTTCCTTTCCATGTTGTTATGTATAGGATAATAATTGGCCCAAATATAATTTTTATCATCCTCAAGGGATTTTTCTATTGAATCCATTTCTCTAAATCATCCAGTACATTTCAATGGGATAAGATGTGTTTATAACCCATCCGAGAAATTTTATACACATAACTCTACTTGATATTCCTATGGAAGATGCATATCTAAGGAATAAATGAGACCCATGCATCTTATAATGAATTATCATAACCATTAATTTTTATGCTTTTTTTTGAATTTATGATTTCAATGATTGTTTTTTTCCTCAGGGTGGAGATATATTGATACACAAATTGGAAATAAAAATCTTCCCAATTCTCAATTGATTTATATGGTATATTATTTTAGTAGTAAATATTCAATAATTCGAATTTATATATGAAACATCAGAGTTTATCCACTTCTTACTACTCCAGTGTTCCCATCATGGTGGAAAAATAGGACACAAAATGTTTCAGATGTTTCTTGAGATCTCCAATACCACTAAAGGATAGGAAAGAAGGACATCCAAAGTTGGGTAGAGGAGCAGTCACATCCACCCATTCAGATTATATTTTTATATCTAGATATACATATTACAAATTCCTACTATATTCTCCATAAAAGTTATGAGGGATTAGATAGAGTCAAATAAAACTGGTGGTATCACCGACTGAGGTGAATCCAGATTATTCATATTGAGTGAGGATTGATTTGAAATACTATCTTATGTTTAATTTTATAGCCTAGTTTGTGAAAATTTAAGAAATTGGAATGAAAAGATGATACCTGAGGTTTTATAGGATGGAAATACTAATATTCAGTGGTTGTTGGATTTAGTTAAACTAGTGGTATGATTCTAGAACTATAAAGATAACCAAACCCTTCCCTAATTGGTGTGTGGTTCTTTCTGACAATAGAACTCCCATTAAAGGGGATAGATTAGTTTCTACCAGGAGATTTTATTCAGTGGGAATATTTCCCCTAACTATCTTGACATTTATCCATTTAAATTTATCAACATCTAATTCATATCATGATTAATTTTTCTTGACATAAGTAAATTATTTTCTTAAAGGAGATACTAAGATAATAGTTTTATTTTACACTTCTCTTTAAAGGAAAAAAATTATAGGAGTGGCATTTTAGTACTCACGGGTTACATTTTCTAATTCTATCTCTATTCTCAAGTACAGACACACTCCTCATGTAACTCAATGTAAACAACATATTGGAATGAACCCCATGCTTCATGTTCCTCAGGATTTCTATTATAATATTCCAAATTAGTATTAATGACAATAACCAAAGCATGTTGAGTCAATAAGGCTTTCCTTATGACATTTCCATTCCTTCTTGTTTTGAAAATCCCAAACACCTTATACATAAGCAAATATAAGTTTTTCCTCCATAAGGAAAATTTACTTCTTTAAGGAAATTTACCCTAACCTAGATTTTCTTATACATAGGAATATTTCTATTAAGTTCAAAAACCAGATTCATACCGAAATTCCAAGAAGTCATATAATGTAATGATTTGGAGCATTCTATTTTTAGGATCCGAATTCTGGATGTGAAATGAAATGCAGTTCCAATCAGAATTCTGGACTCCGAACTTTCATGAGTTCGACTCCGAACTCTTATGAAGATTAACTCCGAAGTTTCATGAGTTCGACTCCGAACTCTTATGAAGTTCGACTCCAAACTTTCATGAGTTCGACTTTGAACTCTTATGAAGTTCGAATCCGAACTTTCATGAGTTCGACTCCGAACTCTTATGAAGTTCGACTCAGAACTTTCATGAGTTCGACTCTGAACTCTTGTGAAGTTCAACTCCGAACTTTCATGAGTTCGACTCCGAACTCTTATGAAGTTCGACTCCGAACATTCATGAGTAGAATCCAAACTCTTATGAAGTTCGATTCCGAACTTTTACTAGTTCGACTTCGAACTCTGCAAGTTCAGATTCCAATCTCTGGTGAAACCAGACTCCGAATTCCTATAAAACAGAATCCGAACATTTCTTAACATAGACTCCGAATTTCATTTTGGTTAGACTCTGAACTTTTAATTTGCTTACATTCTAAAATTTTTGTGTGGATTTTACTTACATATGATCCATTTCAAAACGATGTCATGCATTCAGTTATATATAAAACGATGTCGTCCATTCTGTTTCTAATTAACCGTTGGTTGAGTTACACATGTACAGGTCCCTCCGAATTTCATGGAAAATATGACCGTTGGAGGAGGGAGTTGACTGTTGGAAATTTTCCTATAAATAGGAGCTCATTTGAAAGAGCTCAAAAACAAGTTGACTGATCTAGATACCACACACTGTTAAGGTGATTTCTAGAGAGAGAAGCTTTTCATGCCTTGTGCGTACTGAACCGCTCGTTCAGATTGCTTTGTATGACTCTGAATGTTAGTAATTACATTCGAGGACTTCCGGGGATAGAAATAAAGAGGTGCAGAGTACCTTGAAGTGGAGGGATTCCTTACTGAGGAAGCTAGAGGTTCCAACTACCTTGAAGTTGAGGTCTTGCAGGGATAACAATACAGAGATTTTGATCTTCGTATCGAGGGATTACCCTGGTGTGGGTAAGATAGACTTGCTTGAAAGTATAAATCAAGGGACCTTTATCCAAGGTTGTTGGATACCCTTCTCTTTGGGTTAAAAGAGTTATTGTTTGTTACTTGTTGTTGTACTACTTGTTTGTTTCCGCTGCATATTGTATTGTAAGGAAATTATGACCATCTTATATTTCCTTACACTTGTACTCTGATTAGTTTAGATTCTATACGCTTTAAGGTAGAATCTTATATTGTAAACCGTGGTTCCAATTCTTCAGTTATTGATAGAGGTGTTGTGGATTTTCTTAGTTTAACTTTGTTAAACTAAGATTTTTTCCTTGTCTAAGGAAAGTTTTAAAGTGTACAATTCACCCCCTTGTATATTGAGAATCTACATCATTATTTCGATCCTATAAATCATACCAAGCAGAAAGAATATTTCATATTCCTATCAAGGCCTCTCCCTCTTAGAATGTTTATTTGGGATCACAACACTTCATGGTTTGATGTTTCATCTAGCATGTTCCAGGAGGAGTGGACTATGAAGAGTCACCCACAAGGATCTTCCAACAATTTTTAATGATCGTCTCCCTAATGGTGTGGGTATATCAAGAATTTCTAAGAATATCCTAGATACTTTTTGTTATAATTTTACATGCCTAGTGAAAATTTAATTTCTTTGTGGGGGAGGTGGTAATGATATAAATACCCATATCCCTATGGGAGGGGGTATTCTAGCTACTCCGACCTCCCAATCTGTAAATCATTGTGGATTTAATAATCCCATGGGTTTTGGCAGCGATGGTGATGATATAAATGCTCCAAGTCATATGTATTGGGGTTGAATTGTCATTACTTCCATTATATCCAAAAATCATTGAGAAATTGATGTTCTTTGAAGTGGTTGTGATGATAGATATGATGAAAATACCCCCATATCAAGTGGATGAGATAGTTCCTTGATTATTGTTGAAGTTTCATCGATGAATGCCTTTTCATTTTTTTATATTAGCATGGTATGGGTAAAATGTATGTTGTGAAAATTATTTAATTGATTCTAAAGCATTATCCATAGTTAGGGACCAATTTTTCCCCACTAGTAGGAATTTTAAAGCATCCTTGGTATCCATATGAAACAAACTTTTAATGGATCATTCTCATCGAGTGCACCATTTTTTTCCATTTAGAAATAAAATGATTACACTTGATTGAACCCTAAATATATTCACATTTTATCCCTATGACTTGGCCTGAGGTAATAAAATTTTAGGGTATTTACCTTAGGGGGATCTGTTGACATGGGAGTGGAATAAAATATAGTTCTCCAAATTTACCAAACCATATTTGGAACGCATTTGATAAATAATTCTCATTTTTTTATTGTATTTTCTTAAATATATCAAGGATAACAAGCTGTATATTCTTATTTTTATTTCAAACTTTATGAATCATTCTATAAAAATTTATAAGAACTCAACTTGGTGGTAGGTATCACCTATCACCTAATATTATTGGTGTATCCCTAATAAAGAATGTGTTTCACCTTTAGGTGGTGATGAGTTTTCCATAGGTTGAGGGACAAATAATGTATCTATTATACTTTAATTTATTAAGGGACCTCATATAGGGAGGTAGAAGTGGGATAAAGCATGACTAGAATATTTCTAGAGGAAAAATCTCTCCAAATATCTATGATATTTTCCTCATTCTCAAAGTAATATTCATCTACCTAATCAGACCATAAAAGTGATTTCATGAATATGATGAAATGAGACAAGTTTGAGGTTGATAAGATCGATGATACTCCAAAATATCCATTAACTATGGTAAAGGGTTATATGATACTAATGGATAACTATATGTAGTTGATCCTTTTTTCCAAAGTATCTCTCTATACAAAGGTGATTTGAAAAGGGTATCATATCCTTTTTTAGATGAGATATCATTATTGGGAGGATTTTTTAACATATATTAAAGGAGGAGTACCAATAATCAATATCTATACTACCAAAGGAAGTATTTTTTTTGAAAATATTTTCTACTTCATTTGATAAGGACATGGAGAATCCTTGGCCTATCATTGAAGATCATTGTATAGCTTCAAGAACACTATAATTGACTATGGTGGGAATATCATTCTTCTTGTAATCTTTATGTGATGTCCATCTATGGTTTTATTTAGATGTTTCTTATTAGGATACATGGTATATATATGGTTAGGAGGAAACTTTAAGAATTGGAACCCTATTGGTTGATCCTAGAGTCTTCATTGAAATGTGAAAGAGAACCTCTCTAATATTTTGTGGAGTATACACCCACTTATAAAGAAATTTTGGAATATGTACTGAGTTATTGGTAAGGATATGATCATGACTTGAAGTGACTAATAGAATATATCAAAGAACCATGGTTGGAAAATGAATATGATCTAGTCCTTGATTTTCATTCTTATATAGGATATGCTTAATGCCCTCTAGAATGGGAGAAGAAATATATTCCGATTCTTGTGTCACCTCTATTGTGAAATGATGTTCTCCTTTATCCGAAGAAGTAGGAATATGGGCTTGAATCATGTAAGAATTTGGAAGATGATGACAATCCTTAGTTATAATGGCTATATGTGTTTGGTCCTTATTTTCATACTATACTAGAAAATTCTAATAATCTTCTAGAATGGGAGAGTGAATATATTCAATTTATTATATTGTATTTGAGATGTGATGTTGTTCTCCTTTAACTTTATGTGTAAGAATATAGTATTGACTCTTGTTGGACACTGCAATTTGCTGAGGATTATGTCCCAATACTATATCCAAAGTATATTATGATATTTATGGAATGAGGGTACATATACAAACCTATAATTAAATTTCATTTGGAATAATACACTATTTCTATGATATATTTTCATTAGGAATATACACATTTCATGAGGTTATTGTTAAATTATATTGATGGAACCTTGTTAGAACTTATATATTAGCTTGATCATGTGCCTCATACTTCACTAGAATATGCCTATGATCCGCTTAAATGGTATAAACAATATGTGATTTCTCTTGAGTATATATCTAAATATTTTGATAATCTACTCCATAAATGGGAACATGAATATATTCCTATCACTTTGTGATTGGTGAAATATGCTTATGGATCTCCTCTGTAGATTCTAAAATATACCAACTATTTTAAAGAGTTTGATATAGGATACAGACCTACCCTTTTTATGTTTCCAAGATAAGTCAGTAGATATCTTTGATCGAAATTAGGATATATGAAAACTCATGTTCTCCTTATGTTTTAGATTATACCGATTGTGTTGATATTAGGGAGAATAATATTTTCATACACCTTTGTTACAATAAAATTTAGGTAAATTCCATAAGTTGGAACTAGAATATGAGCTAGATCATAGGGTGGTTCCATGATATATGGTCAAGCTTTATCTTTAGGAATCAAAATATTCATTTATTCCCTACTAATATCTAGAATAGTATAACTAGATTGGTTAGAGGGAATAGGGATATAGAATCACCCTTTGGTTATTGTATCCTTCTTCCCACGATGATAACTTTGTGGTGTCCTATATTGAGTAGATGTGGTGGAAGCCTAATGTGATGCCTCTTTTTAATTGTTCTAAAGAGTAAGAGTTGCATGGTTATAATAGTGTTGGATTGTAGGGGGATACATCCTTTTCACTTATTTAGTAGTAGTGTTACTAAAGGGTTCCCTAATCTACCTTGTCTAGGGAAGGTATAAAATATTTTATTCTATAAAAAGTCTCCCAAAATCACTGTAAGTTGAAATTGGTACCACGCGTTTACATTCCATATTCATTTGATGTGTCATGCCATTAGAATTTAGAATGTAGAGAGTCTCTCGAGGATCCTCTAGTGATGGGATGGATTCATTGCAATGATACTCCTATACTAGGATTTTGACAACCAATCATTGGATATACAATGATAAACGATGATACCTAAAGGGAATATGTCCCTCTAGGTGGGGTAATTTTTTATATGGGATATCTCCCAATGATGAGAGTTCTCAGAGAATATGAGACGAGATAAAAGATAGTAAGACTTGGAGGGAATGTGTCCCTTCAAGTATGGGGCATGATGTCATATAGGATATATCTTGATGAAGGAACATGAATGTGATAGGATTATAACCTAGTGTAGGGAACTTATTAAACAATGAAGATATGAGAATACTAAGTTCGGGCCTATAAGAGGCATCTTACGTATCCTACTGGATGTAGAAATCAAATACCATATAGTTTTAGTGAAATAGTTAAAGTCCATATGAATGGATTGTACCATATAGTTTAATGTCAGGTAGTAAAGATATTTTCATGTTATTTAACATCATGTGACTAAGAGATTTTCATACAGTTTTACATCATGTGAATATAAAATCTATGTTATAAAAGTAATGAAAATAAATGATTGAAGTGGAGATTTTGTATATGAAGTTTACCTATCCCGATTCATTAAGAATATGTCCCTTTTATGGAATTTACTTCAGGGAAATATTGCACTTATTGATGGATAATATACGGTTGTTGGGGCTTATACAAAATAAAAAGGCCCATGTTTGATGTGTTTGGGGATTACACTAATGGAAAAGGCCTATATTGAAGCGATTTATATTATAACAATGTCTTTATTAACCAAAATCTCTAATACCATGGGAGTCATTCTTGTTGTGAGAAATATGTGATGGCGGAAGATTAGGCACATTTTGTGGGAATATATGATTATATTGAAGTGGGACTTTTGCATTAAGACTACCAAGGTGAAATATATATTTTTTGTATTACACATGAAGTGGATCCTAATGAGGGGTATGTTTTAATTATTCTAATGTTTTAATCAACTCATATCTTTAAGACCACGTGAGATGTTCTTGGTGTGAGAAAAACATATAATAAAAGATTAATCACATTACATAATTATTTTTTGCATAGGACTTAGACCTGAAGAGGTATACCATTGTGAGTATACCATACATATAGAATTTGTTTCCAATAGAAACCATATTGTATCTTATATTAAAATGTGGATCTCATAATCTTCTCTTCATACAAATTGGTAGGATATGTCAGGGTATAGTGGAATGTGTGTGGTATCATTCACGAAATACTAGGGGCTTACTTCATGAGGAATTATTTTCTCCAATAATTTTTTCTATTATTAGACTAGAAGATATAATATTTTTTCTAACTATAAAGGGACTATATGGGTATAATATAGGTATTATTATAGATTTTACTACCTCTCTCACTGAGTAGACTTGGGAATCTACCAATAACATAGGGAAAATGACGTTGGGCTATGGCCATCTGGAAAAGATTACATAGCCTGGGGAAGGTCTCGATAATTTCCCTAAAGTAGGGAACCTCATTATCATAGTAATATACAATTGTATAATATCTTAGGGGCCATAGGTTATTTAGGATAATAATGATGCTTCCTTTATCAAGGTAATTCATGAACAAAGTTGGGTCACTCTAATGTGCTTATAAACCTGAGCATGCATATCTACTGGCCTTAGAGGAGTCCTTGATAATTTTATTACCAAGTATGAAACTTAGGGTAAGTAATTTTATTTCATTAGAATAAGATGGTTTTCCTTATTTCAAGAATTTAAAGATGTTTTTACCGAGTGATACTTGGATGATGGAATTGGTTCACCTAAGTGATAAAAAGGATAACAAAATGGTTGGACCAAGTGATACTAGGGAGACTAAGATAGTTCACACAAATGATGTTGAATGAGGGGAATCACCCATGTGGTACATGGATGAAGTGGTTCTTTATTAATACTAGGTTTAATCAATATTAAGGGAAAACAAACGTTTTTGAATCTTTGTTCTAGTTATAGGGGGTCTCCATAGAAGCTTTGGAAGAATGGTTCTCAAGCATGTGATGTAGTAAGAGTATATTTCCCTATTGTTCACACACTAGGGGGTGTAAGATCCCAAACATTTATAGATATTTCACATGATTTCTTAAATTTTCAATTTTAACCTTGTTTTGGTATATCATGGGTGGGATTTTTTGTGGGATGTTTTAGGTGAAATTTTGTAATTTTGGGGGAAAAAGAGGTAGTTCACAATTACCACATGGTTTTGTAAAATCATGTACCTAACCTCAGCAAACCATGTAACCTCAGATAGAGGGGTGGTGGACTGCACACTTGATGCATGATTTTGAAACTAATATGCTATATTAGTATAAAATGTGTTCCCCTAAATTGAGGTACACGGTTAGGGTGAACGGTTTGGTAAACCATGAAACCTTTCCCAGGAAACCATGGAAGTGGGTTTTATTATTCTAAAAATTTTAATTAAAATTCCCAAAACTCCCGAATTTTACCATAATTATTCCCTACTCAACCTTAGAAGTTAAAATTATTTTTTGGAAGTCATACTAAGGATTACAAGGCTCTATGGACTACATTCTTAATGAATTACCTGTCTATTCAAAGAATCATCTCTCCGTGGGAAAGTATATTCTTTACGAATTGGATTCCTTTCTATCTCCCATATTTATCTCAACATTTTGAAGGATTAATTCCTATATTAGTGATGGGTTTAAATCAAGGTTTTGATAGATATTAATCCTTCATATATTTAACTATGTTTTGGTTCTAGATCTTGTTCTTTCTCATGGAATTGATAATTCCATTTCAATTGGGTGATTCTTATTTGTAAAATGTCCGTCAATGATATTTAGGTTGGTGGTCTAAATGTGAATTCACATAATCTTTATTTTAAGTTACTTGTATGTAATTATAAAATTGGAATTTATAAAATTGGAAATATCTTCTGTAATTGAATTAATTAATTTGTTATGTAATTAATGGAATCTTGGAATTAATATAATGTAGTGACTATAAAGTTGGTTATAGTTGCAATTATGAAATTGGTTGATTAATGGGATTTTGAGTTGATTGATTAATGTGAATTAAGGTGTGGTTGGATTAACCTTTAAGGGATAATGGATTATATGATTAAATGTTGATAAATTGTATTATAGTGAATTATCATATTATTCCATGTGAATTAATGTGATAGACCATGTTTGTCTAATAAATTGAAGAGTTACACTTTAATGAGAATGTTTTAAAAGAAGTTTAATAACAATTAACCATAAATATTATAAAATTTGAAAATATTTGATATTGTGATATATGTGATATACTTGTATGGGACATGGAATGATGCTTCAAAATTACACTTTTAATTGATTGATATATGTGTGTGGGACATGGAATAATTATTTAATGGCCCATATTTGATAAAAATGAGGTGTGGGGGCATGAAATGATGCTTCAAAAGCCCATGGGGTGATAGAAATGATGTTCTAGGCATGAAATATTGGATTTAGACTTGGTTCTATGTAGTCATGAAATGAATTAAAATTAAATAGATAATGGAATCCATTTAATAATTAATTTTTATTCCCAGTGTGTTAAGGTTTAGACTCTGATAGGAGATGAAGTAGGTATCGATGGTTCAGGTGGAATCATGAATCCAGATAAATTATATGGTTAAGTAAAGAATAATAAAATATGACAACTATTTACTTTATTGTACATTATTCTTTATAACACTACTTACACTATTATAGACCATATATTGATTTAGATACCATTCTTGGTGGCCTAATGAGTTTTAATCACACCCTACATGGGATTCATGTTCGGTACCTAAATATAATTAATGTTTGTAGGACAAGATTAGGGTAAGATCCATATGTTAGATGATTAGGTCGGGATGGAGCATGGATTAGGGAACTGAGCATTATGTAGGGACCCAATCATGAGTATCATCATGTCTTTATTTTATTTTTTCATTTGACACTTGACATGTAAATGGGATGAAATATGTACTACTTTAGTTTTGGATACTTTTTTACAGCGTTGGTTCAACATGTTATACTGGTCTATATCAGGTTATTGTATTATTCTGGTTATAAGATATTTTAATTTGTACTTTTATTATATTTTTCTGTATTTTCCTACTTTTATGAAGTGGGTATACCCTCCCCATGTTATATTTTAGAGCCTCACCACAATTCGAAAGCCTATTACATATAGGGAGGTGCACCTGAGTCATGTATCCATCCAGTTCCGGGCACCAATGTGTGACAGCAGTTTTGGGACGTTAAAAATTTGTATCAAAGGAATGGTTTTATTTTCTTCTTGTTGTCTTACTATTTTAGAAAATTATATAGTAGAATATTATGAGTTGGGCCTTGGTCATTAGTCCATGCATGCAAGTATCTAACCCATGTATATGGAAAAAATGAATTACCCATAGTGGGATTGTTTTAATTGATGTTCTCTGTTATATTTGAATGTTATTTCACCTTGAGTGATGCACTTGTTGTGTGATATTGTTGTTTTTTGAGGATTTTTTCATCATGGACCAGAATGTTGTGAGAGTTGTGTACACAAGAATCATTCTAAGCATTCAGGATTTTTATGTGACACACATCATTTTAGGTACACATGAAAAATCAAAGTTGAGATTAATTGTTAAAAATGAAAATTATTTTCTTTCTTGTGTAATTTAAATGAAAATAGTACCGAATATAAAATTAATAAATTTTAAATGATAATAAATATGATAATTTTTAATGAATATTTTGGTGTCTAATGTGAATCATGGGAATATGAAAATGATTACCCCTATTATCCATGACTTAGTTGAGGGATGGTTGGTGGTAGTGTTAGTGCCTTGGTTTTGTCCATGTGGTGTGGTATGGGGTATGATTTATTATGGTTTTATGCAAATACCTCTTACGTAAATGTGTTAATATTTTATAATATGTCCTTAAATTTGTTTTTGAAATTATATTGATTAGTCTCCATGAAAATTATTTTTGATAGGATGATTGGAGGACATATCTAAAAATGATTATCCAGTAGTGGAACTAGAGGCTCCAATAGTTCTGGGAAAGGATTCTGGGTAGAATTTCCATGATAATGTTTTTTGGTTTCAAAATATTATGGAATGATACCCATGGTGGGTTGTGAGGACTATGTCTGACCTAACAGTGGAGTTTTAGTTGCATCACCCTCCGACTTTCACTAGATAGGGTGGACCTGTTGCAGGTGAGTTCTGGATTGAGTCTATCCAAATGATCGTTAATCCCATAGTGAATCCTTAGGAAAAAAGAGTCTAACAAGATTCTTATAAGTTATGTTGTATGGAGAAGAATTTATGGGACTTGTATACTTGGGATGAACAACAAGAAAATATTGTATGAAAGGAATTTCAAGAAAATGTTCTTGGAGAACTTTTACCCTAAGATGCTTAGGTAGGTGAGGGTAGTTGCGTTTATGATGTTGTCATAGGAGATCATGTCTTTAATGAACTCTGATATTATTTTTACTGATTTATAGTTCATCGTTATAGATTAGTAAGGGGATGAACCTACTAAATTGAAGAATATTTAGGATCAGATTAAATGTGAGATTATGCCCCAAGTTAAAATCATTTGGCTAAACAAGTTTTCAAAAGTGGTGAATTTGGCTCTCATTTCTATGGGGATCCTGAAGGTGACTTCCAATGGAGGATAGGTGGTTTCTACTAGATTATCAGGAGGTACGTCTTCCGAGAGTAGGAAGTGTTAATATAAGAATGTAAACTGAGGTTATAGAAATCAGTGGCGTGTGGGAATGACCAGTTACATAAGACATAATGTGACTGATCTTCCACCAGTGTAGTAGGCCAGGTAACATTCCTAGATAGTGACCTCAACCACTGGTATAATGTTGATCTCGTGGAAGGATGGTACATTTAAAACCTTTCTACAGGAATACACGATGTATGGTAAATGATAGATCATCTAGATAGAATTATAATGTTGGAAGGGGATCTTCAACACTGTCCTAGTCATGAAGATATAGTTCTATAGATCATTGCTATTAAAGCAGTGGATATGGTACATTAGATAAATTTGGAACCCAATTTGGTCAGACCATTTGATATTTCTTTGATAATTGGATCAGTGGAAGACCAACTTTCTCTTCTATAGATATACAGTTCTATTTGTGTTGCTTATCAAGGGTCGTAACCTCAGTGGTATCACCTCAACACTTCTCATGTAGTCGTTGGTGATGATATTGTGCTTTAGTCCTCTGCGTCCTTCAAGGAGAATCTGATATGTTTCGTGGATCAAAGTGAGTAAGTGTTGTAGGGAAAGACCATGCCAATAATTCAAGTATTTTGGAAACATGGTTGTGTTTAGGAGGAAACATGGGAGAGAGAAGTCGATATGTTAGCTGAATGGCCTGATGATGTTTTGTTCGAAATCATAGTGGTGCATCAAGGCACAAATAGAGGATGATTTTAAATAAGGTTGCGAGATTTTATGATTCTGAAATTTTTTAGAGATGTCGTGTACTTGCTTATAGATACTCTTTTACCCTTGTTTTCATATATCATTGGTTATATTTGTGAAGAGTGTTTTAGGTGAAATATTTGAATTTTGGAAGAAAAAAGGCGAATTGAAGGTTGGTTCATGGTTTTCCCAAACTATGTGCCTTCTCTCAACAAATAATAAAACCCTTGATAGAGGGAGATTTCATGGTTCATGCAGAGTTTTGAATACTATTCTCCCTCTTAGTAAAAACAATGCTCCCCTAAGATGAGGCACATGGTTAGAGCTCACAATTTTGTAAAATGTCCACCCTACCTAGGAAACTTTGCAAACAACTTCTATTATTCTAAAAATATTAATTAAAATTCCCAAACCCCAAGGATTTCAGTCATATTTTCCCTCACTGAGCCTAATATGTTCTCATTTTTTTTTGAGATCCCAAAGAGGATTCCAAGGCTCCACAAACCTTGTTATGGAAAAATCAATGTTTTGTTTGAATAATCATCTCTACGAGGGTAACTATCTTCTTTCCAGATTTATTTCCTCCCTCTATCTAGTATTTATAATTGGTTATGAGATTATATCTAGGATTTAATTGATATTAATTCATTTTATTTTCATCTATGTTTTTGTTTCAGATCTCGTTCTTCTTTATGGAATTTATTAGTCCATTTCAATATGGGGGATTCTAATTTTGAAAATTTCCATCAATGATCTTGAGTGAGGTGGTCTAAATGTCAAACCCTAAGGTATATATTTTAATTTTCATATATGTAATTTTAAAATTGGAATTTCCATGGTTAGAAATCACTTTTGGAATTGGATTAATTAATTGGTTAATTTGTTAATGGAATCATTAAATTAAAATAATGAGGTGATAGTAAAACTGTTTGAAATTTTTATTGTGTAATTGGTTGATTAATGTGATTAATTATTAATTTATTAATGGTAATTAATGGATGGTTGGATTATCCGTTAAGTTTTAATGGTTTATATGATTAAATGTTTATTAATGGTTTAATAGTGAATTGTCATGTTATTCCATGTGAATTAAAGTGATGAAACTAGTTTTATTAATAATTTTAAATGGTACACTATAATGGGAATGTTTGATAAAAAGGTTAATAATGATTAAACTCTAATATTATAAAAGTATAATGAATGTAATATTCTGATATATGTGATATACATTTGTGGGACATAAAATAGTGCTTAAAAATCCTATATGTGAGTGATTGATATTTGTGTGTAGGACCTGAACTAATGCTTTAATAGACCATATTTGATAACATTGAGTCATGGGACACAATTTGATTCTTCAAAAATACCATGGTGTGCTATAAATGATGTTATAGGCCAGAAATGTTTTATTTAGACTATGGTTCCCAGTATCCATGAAATGAATTGAAATAAAATGGATAACGGAAGAAATGTTATAATTAATTTTGATTCCCTATGTGTTATGGTTCATACTCTGGAACATGCTGAAGCATGTATGGATGTTTCATGTGTATTCTTGAATATGGGTAAATTATGTGGTGATGTAAATTATAATGAAACGTAATAACTGATTAATTTATTGTAATTTATTTTTTTATACAATTAAATACATTGTTAAAGATAGGATATTGATTTATAATCCAATAGTGATGGCCAACTAAGTTGTAAACACACCCTACACAACCACTATGATTGGTACATAAATAGACTTCTTGTTTATAGGGTAGGATAAGGGAAATATCCCGATGTTTAATGGATGAGTCGGGATAGAGCATAGATAAGGTAACCAAAGATGATTTTGATACCCGCTTGGGAGTGTCTTTTAATCTACATTTTTTTTATTTGACACTTGACATGTATATGGCATGAAATATCTACTGATTTAGTTTTTGATATTGTTTTCTTACTTTGATTCCTCATGTGATTCTAGTCTATAATTACATATTGTGTTATTCTGTTTATTGGTAAGTATCATCTGGTTATTTCTTACTAATTTAAACTATTTTTTTGATTTTATAAAGAGTTTATAGTCTCCCAATGTTATATTTTAGACTCTCATTACTAGTCGGCATCCTCTGGCATATGGGAAGTTGCACAAGAGGTCACCAATCTAATCGGCTCAGCAAATCAGTATGTGGCACCCAAGTTAGTATGTTATAGGGGAAGTGGTTCACTTATATATTTCTTAGTCTAAAACCATTGTGGAACTAAATTCACATAACGTTTGGTTAATTTTCCATTTTGAGTCTAAAATAACCTACCCCAATTTATTTGAGAACTTGAAAATAATATTTGAGATTGATACTTGGCTGAAAAATTCTTTGAGTCATCTCTATAAATTCTAGGATCTCCAAACGAGGATCTAATGGTCCAATTTATTGGAAAATCCAAAACCTTGAGAAAATGGGTGTTGTTGGTAAGGTGTTGCACATAGGTGTGAATTGCGAGTGAATGTTGGTTGCTCAGGTGGTGTGCATAGTGTTAAATTGGGAACACCTATTGGTGAAGATCTTGGTATTTGGGTGAAATTTTAGTGTCCTGATCCAAGGATATCCCTTTATGTGTTTGGTGTATCCCTCCTTCCATGTATTCACCATTTCCCTAAAATAGAGCACAAACACCCTCCAAGAGTATTTAATTGCAATAATCTTTTCAAAATCTAGAAAAAATGAATTTGAAATGTTTTCCAACATTCTAATTACATGAAAAAATTTTACAACATATCAAATTTTCTTCATATACTTTGAAATTATGATGGTTCATTCAAATATTTTAGTCATATTTTAAAGACATAACTATTTCATTTTACTCAATTTGGTATTTTACTTAAGGTACTTTGTAAAGTTTTTAAAATTTCACAAAAAACAAATAGTCTTGTTGTCCTTTGTACAACTGTGGAGGAAGGTGATCTTCATGAAGTATATATTTATCTAATTTTACATATCAGATGATTTTTGACATATTTATGAAACCAACAATTTTTTTAAATAATTTCACTCAGATCATATTCAATGGTTATATGGAAAACAAGTATTTAATGATATTTCAAAACAATATGTTCAAAATCCATGACCAGATAAGGATATTACTCATTAATAACACCCATTTCAACAAATATGTCACCTTTTTTTAGGGTCATAAGAAATTAAAGAATTTTAAAAACATATGATGCACTATATTAACTTATTCATGTGACCCAATGAATCTTTGATATAACACAACATCATTTTATGGTATGTAACTTTTAAATTTAACATCTTTTATATCCTATATTGAATGCAACACTGAGTTTAAAACTGTGATATACTATTAAATATTAACTTGATCATTGAAATTGTAATGTGACTATTAAGAATAGTAATCTTAAAATTATAATAATAAACTCACCTTTGAAATTAGAAATAAAATTTAGGAATCTCATATTTTGAAATATGATATATTTATATTATGGAATAAGTAAAAAAAATAATTAAAAATGATAACTTAAGTGTTAGTATTTTTGGGAAACATAAATATTTATTCACAATTTTATAATTAATAGAATGATTTAAAATAAAATTTATTAATATAAAATAGATTCATAAATTAATATTTTCTTCCATTATAATTATAAGGCCCCAGCCTTAAACATTACTTAATCTTGAGTTATTTCAAGAATACACGTTGAGGATATTTTCAGGTTTAGAGTTTTAGAGAATTAGATCATAAAACATGCATTAAATTCCACATTTAAACAAATTGGTTACATAAAATATAGTACTCATTTTCCCATCAACGAAAACATATTTAAAATAAAACATGGATTCTTTCTTGACACTTCCTTGACACTATCATCATATCATGTACCTTTCCCTTGACCTGTGAAAAAATTTCAAAAACTTGGGATGAGCATAAAAAGCTCAATAAGGGATATAAAAATATGAAAATACATGAGTAAATGTATACATAAGAATCAATGAAATCATACCTTACTCATAAAACATAGGCACTTTAACATACCTCATCAAATCATGAATAAAACATAGGAATCATAAGACATAAAGGTAACTTGAGGCATTCATAACATTCTTACGTAGGGAGTAACCCTCTTGGTTACGTTTGGAATACCCATCACAGTATATTCCCTAAATATCTTCGGAGAAACCTTAACGTTTAACTCCTTAATGTTACCCAATGCATTGGACAGCTATATCGGTCTCACCCTCCCTTAGTTTATCACGGAACCACCCATCTTCATAACAATGCCCAAGAACCACAACATAATCATATCACATAAATCATACATAAAAGAAGCATAAAATTTCCACATTTCAATCACAAGATATCAATACAACACATTGATATAATAAAAAAATTATGAGAACAATTTTAAATACCAAAATAAATGAAAATTAAAACATGATATTTATTTTTCATTTAAAAAAATGTATGGCTTGTAGAGGAAGCCGAAACTCAAATAATGGTCACGGCGGCGGAGAAGTCGTTGTCGCTGCATACGTACAACAAAAAAACATTCCTTTTGTCGTTTTGTAAAATGGTTCGTATAGAAAATATTCCTTTTGAATTAACGTAAAAGTCAAAGGGGTTTATACACCGTATAAAAGAAGGATGTGTATAAAACAAAATATTCCTCAATGAAAGGAGATTGAGACGAAGTCCCATACCTTGGGTCCGACTTGAATCGATCTTTCTTTAATGTCCTGAATAATAAACTTGAGTTAATTTCTACTTGCTTAAGAACCTTTTCCAAGTTCATTATTCTTTTTATATCACTTATTACCATGTTATGAACATTATGTAATCATTTATGTTAACAACGGTCGTTTTGTCGATATTTGGTAATTGAGTCAAAAGTGAACTTCTTATATTTACAAGTTGTTCACGTAGTCAAATATACATTATCTCAATAATGATATTCATTATGTAGATTTAATATATATAATATATATCTAGTATATACATGAATTTATAATATTACATAATCATTTTGAGGTAAGAAATGAAATGCACCGTTCATGGAGATGGTAAGCCGTACGTACGCATGAACGCTACTTTCATTTCTATTTCGTATTATATGGAATGGAATAATAATGATATAAAGGTATATAATAATTCTAGTATAATATCATACATAATATCATTAACGCCTTCGTTTATATGCCCCATATATGGCATTAACGAATCAAATCACATTGAGGGGGCGGTAGTCCGCACTTCCTAAAATGAAGATATCACGTTTACCCATAATGGGAACCATAAAGGTATTCCATAAATGAAAAATACAGAAGCTTAAGTAAAACATAAAAATATTATATATCATATATAAATATAGTGACATCTTAATGGCCACATTTAAAGTTGTTATATGAGTGTTGAACAATCATCGTTTCGTGAGGCAGAAATTCGCCATCCACAGAAACAGTATGTTCTTTAACAATTAGATGTAGGTGTGTGTAGTGTATCTCGAATCATTGGTATAATAAAATCCTAGTATATTGAATATACTGGTGTTGTTACAAAATAAAATAATGAAAAGAGTTTAGGGGGTTGGAGAAGCGAAATAAAATATAAGAACACAAGAGAAAACACTTCCTTTAAAACAGGTAACTCTTTTTGATTTGAGCTCAAAGGATTCATTGGGAAGCCTTTTCACCAAAGTGATGCTTCTAGGAGTAAGATAGGGATGTGGAGAGACAAAATGGGCAGGGGTTGGCCGAGCCAAAGGCTTGAGAGGTGTGGGTAAGGTGGTAGAGGTGGGGGCCTTTTATAAGAGGAGAGGAGGGGAACTCTTGGAATGTTATAAAAGGTTACTTTATTATAAACTGATTTTCGGATTTAAAAGGTCCCAAAATTATATATTTATAAGATAAGGTGATAATAGTTCGAAATAAAACCATCCAATAGGTTTTTGACATGTTTAGGTCTTAGATTTTACATTATCCTTTCAATTTATTTAAATCGTTAAATAATGAGGTAATCGCTGCATCATCATGGTGTCATAAATAATTTAATTTATTTAATGTCTAAAAATTATAAACAAAATATCATGATGTAGGAAATATTTTTAGCTTTTTTATTAATATTTATAGTCAAACATATGACTTTTATAACCCCATTTAAAAATTGTGTTAGTAAAACAACTCATGTTTGTGACATTTTAATTTTAACATTAAATAAAAAGTTATTAATGTCATGTTCCTACCAAAGTGACTCCATGGGGTCCCCAAATTGACCCATGGATTGTCTTGGTCGGAAAGGAAACATCAAATAAGGGTAGGACATGTTTCTTGGTCATTTCATATTATTAAAACATTATTTTTACCTTAAATTACACTAATTACCTCTAATCGCGATTAAAAACTTAAAAGTTATTATTCCCCAAAAAATAATTTTAATTCCATTGAACCACATTTTACTTCCTAATGACAACCATGTATGTCATATTTTTGAATTTCAAAACACATAGGTGGTAAAATTTCATTTAAACGAAAACTTAGTTTTTTAAGTACCACTTAGTAGTTTCACTATTCATCAAAAATTGATGTTTTTCAGAAAAATACCAAAAATTTACCCTAAGCTATATTTGATATTTCGAATTCAAAAATGATATCTATTTTAAGAAATTAAAAACATATAAGTTTCATTAATTAATTTAATAATTAATTCCCACTGTCAAAACAAATAGCGTGTTTTTATGAAACAATATGTATCAAAAGATTGACACTATTTTAAGTCCAATTTCAGGGTGAAATTAATTCCAATTACCACCATTGGATTAAATGGTAAAAATATATTCTAATTTAACTTTAAAACCAATTAAAAAGATAATCTAATCATATAAATAAATTAGATTAAAAAGTGGTTTTGAATTAAAATACAACAGTTTTCACTATTCATTTAAAAATGAACTTTATCAGAAAAATACCAAAAATTTACACAAAGTAAAATTTGATGTCCCGATTCTAAAGAAGAATTTTATTTGGTCCAATAGAATGTATAAGAGTGACAAAAACTATATTTATGGATGGTTTTCCATCAAAAGGCGATAAGTCGACCTTTAGTGAATGTTAGAGTATATATGCCTAAAATTGAATTCTTTTCTTATTTTAAGCCTTTATCCTTTATTGGATAAATGTAAAAACATTTAAAAAAACATATATAATTGTATTTTAGTTATTTCTATTCATTCCCGCCAATACAATGGCTACGTGTTAACTACCATTTAAAATAATATTATTTTACTACTAGTGTGCAACGTATGATTTCAAAGAAACTCTTTGTTGCGTATCGGGTCCGCTATCGAACATAGAAACCCCTTTAATGTAAAATTAATATTTAATTCATAAATATTAATAAATATGAAAATGATTTATTCTTTATTTACCTAGGATGTTATATCCTTCCCCCCTTTTGGGAATTGCGTCCTTGCAATTTTATTCAATTATCAAAATAAGTGGGGGTATTTATCCCTCATAGCATTTTCAGATTCCCATGTTGCCTCTTCAACCATATGATTTTTCCATAAAACCTTTACCTGGTGAATTACCTTATTCCGCAACACTTGCTCTCTATGGTCAAGAATCTGGACTGGTTGTTCTTCATATGATAGATTCTCTTCCAGCTGAACTACCTCTGGACTCAAAACATGAGATGGATCTGGCATATACTTTCTCAACATCGAAACATGAAAAACACTCTGTACCAGAGATAAAATCGGAGGTAAATCCACTCGATAAGAAACTGATCCAACTCTCTCCAGAATTTCATATGGTCCAATGAACCTTGGACTCAGATTTCCTTTCTTATCAAATCGCATCACACTTTTCCATGGTGAAACTTTGGGAAAAACATGATCACCTACCTCGAAAGATAGATCCTTCCTTCGGTTATCCGCATAACTCTTCTGCCTTCTCTAAGCTGTTCTCAGGTGTTTCTGAATCAACTGAACTTTTTCTACCATCTCTTCTACCAATTCTGGTCCCATCAACTTCCTTTCACCCACTTCATCCCAGAAAGATGGAGTTCGACACCGCTTCCCATATAATGCCTCAAATGGTGCCATCTGTATACTGGAATGAAAACTGTTATTATATGAAAATTCAACCAAAGAAAGATGTTGGTCCCAACTTTCCTGATAATCCATCGAACAAGCACGAAGCATATCCTCCAACGTCTGAATTGTTCATTCTGACTGCCCATTTGATTGCCGATGAAAAGCTGTACTAGAATTAAATTCAGTACCCAACGACTTCTAAAGGCCTTTCCAAAGGTTAGAAGTGAACCCGGTATCACGGTCAGATACAATGGAGAGAGGAACTCCATGTAACCTGACTATCTCTTTAATATAAAAACAGGAAAGTTGATCTAGGGAAAAAGTATCTCGTATAGCACGGAAATGATCATATTTAGTCAAGCGATCAACAATAACCCAGATTGCATTATTACCTCGAGGTGTCTTCGGCAATCCCACAATGAAGTCCATGGATATATTCTCCCATTTCTACTCTGGCACTAGTAAAGGCTGAAGCATCCTTTTCTGTAACTGCACATCTTCTTTAACCCATTGACAAGTAAAACAATTCACAGTAAAATCAGCAATATCCCTTTTCATTCTGTCCGACCAGTAATACTCCCGAAGATCTCTATACATCTTAGTACTGCCAGGATGAACTGAAAACAGAGAACTATGAGCTTCACATAACAAATCTCTCTTCAACTTTGAATCAAATGTCACACACAATATCTTCCCAAATATTAAAACAAAATCATTATCAATTTTGAATTTAGGAAACTTACCATTCTGAACTAGCTCTACCCTTTTCTATAACTCAGTGTCTTGCTTCTGTGCTTGATTAATTCTGTATGGTAGAGAATATTTCACCGATACCTGAAACAAAACAGAAGGACATCGTACACCAACAACTTGTATGCCAAAGTTCATCAAATCCTTAACCAAAGGATCACGTTCCAAATGCAACATTGTCAATGAAGCATTACTTTTTCGACTCAAAGCATCAGCCACTTTATTTTCTTTTCCCGAATGGTAATGAATTGTACAATCATAATCATCAATTAATTATATAAATATCCTCTTCCTCAAGTTCAATTATTTCTCAGTGAATATATACTTTAGTCTTTTTTTATCGGTATATATTTCACACTTTACACCATACAAATGATGCCTCCAAATTTTTAAAGAAAAAACAACAGTAGATAATTCCAAATCATGTGTAGGGTAATTTACCTCATGAGTTTTCAACTAACATGAAGCATAAGCAGTTACCTGATCATTTTGCATTAGGACGCAACCAAGTCCTTTCAATGAACCATCACTATATATAACAAACTCACCATTCCTGGAAGGTAGTTCCAAAACTGGAGCATTCACCAATCTTCTTTTCAGTTCCTAAAAACAATCATCACATTCTTTTGTCCAGATAAACTTAACACCCTTCTGAGTTAGCGTAGTCATTGGACTAGATAACCGTGAAACATTTCTAACAAACCGTCGGTAATATCTTTCCAAAACAAGGAAGCTACGAATCTCAGTTACATTTGTGGGTCTTGACCATTATTCCACAACCTATGTTTTTGTAGGATCAATAGTTATCCCATCTTTAGAAACAATATGACCAAGGAAAGAAATTTGATGCAACCAAAACTCACACTTTCTGAATTTACCATTCAATTTCTTTTCTTTTAAGGTTTGAAAAATAACCCTTAAATGTCTTTCATGCTCCTCTTTACTTTTAGAAAACACCAAAATATAATCAATGAAAACAACCACAAACTTATCCAAGAACTCATGGAAAATTATATTCATAAGGTCCATGAATATAGCAGGTGCATTGGATAGCCCAAAAGGCATTACTACAAATTCATAATGGCCATATCTTGTACGAAACGTGGTCTTCATAATTTATGCTTCCTTTACCTTCAACTGATGGTACCCCGATCTTAGGTGAATCTTTGAAAAATACTGAGCTCCCTGGAGATGATCAAACAAATTATTGATATGAGGCAAAGGATATTTGTTCTTAACAGTGATGTTATTCAAGGCTCTATAATCAATGAAAAGTCTCATAGAACCATCTTAAAAAAAAACAGGATCACCACATGTTGATGTGCTAGGTCGAATGAAACCTTTCTCTAATAAATCTTGCAATTGCTCCTTCAACTCTAAAAGTTCAATTTGAGTCATTCGATAAGGGGGTTTTGAAATTGGCTTAGCATCAGGAACTAAGTAAACAGTAAACTCAACTTCCCATTCTGGTATTATTCTAGGCACCTCATCAGGAAAAACATCAGGATACTCATTTACCACTGGCACATCATTAATCTGAACAGTTCCCTTGTTTTCAACAATATGTGCAAGATATCATTCATTTCCATATTTTACAAGTTTCTCAGCATCTTGATATGTTATAAACAGTAAGGGTTCATCCTTGTACACAAACTAAAAGTCTTTCTAAAAAGAAACTTCTTTAGCTCTACAGTCAATCTTAGCATGGTAAATAGAGAGCCAATCCATATCCAGCATAACATCAAACTCTACTAGAGGTAAAACAATAAGGCTTGTAAGTAGGTTCTTTCCACAGATAAGGATAGGATGATTCTTATAAATTCTTTTTGACTCAACAATTCCCCCAGGTGTTTTTACCACAAGTTCAGGAGTCATTTCTTGAGATGGTATTCCCATTTTACTAGAAATTTTTTCAAAGATTAAAGAATGTGTAGACCCCGAATCAAACAACACCCTGGCATAATCTGAAAAATCAAAAAAGTACCTGATACCACTTCATTTGATGGCCCAACATCTGTTGAAGTAGTTGCAAAGGATTTCACCACCCCTTTCTGCTTGTATTCTAACTTCTTCCCATCACTCAAGCTCTTTCTTGGACACTCGTTTGCATAGTGACCTGTCTCATTGCACTTAAAAAATTTCACTAACTGTAAATCAAATTTGGACTTACCATCACCTTGATCTTTTTTAGTGCAATCATGAGCCTTATGTCCCATCTTACCACATCGACAACACTTTACAAAATTTAGAAGACAATCCCCAACATGACTTTTACCACATTTATCACAAACTGAAAACTTAGTTTTCTTACCGTCAGACCTTTTTGAAGAATTCTTTCCTTTCTCCTGCCACCTCAGCCTCTTCTTCTGCTGGTTTTTATAGAACACTTGATCATCAGCAAAGTCCATTTCCACCTTCTCAGCACATCGAACAAGCTTTTCATAACTCTTGAAATCGCGAGAAGCTAAAGCCCTTCGATATTTTGGATTTATTCTTGAGTAAAAATGATTGATTTTACTATCAGGGTCTCGGATAAAAGTTGGAGCATACCTTTCCAATCGAGTGAATCTTTCTTCATAGGCTGCCACTGAGTCTTCCTCTTGCCTCAATTCCAGGAATTGTTTTTCCATCCTAAGTCGAAAAGCCTTAGGAAAATACTTCTCAATAAACATACCATTAAATTCATCCTAGTCAAGAGAATCAATCTCATCAGCGTCCCTGGTATTTTTAACCATCGACCATCACTGATCTGCATCACCCTCCAAACGGTAAATAGAAAAACTAACCTTTTGATTATCTGAACACCCCATGACATCGAAAATCTTCTCCAGTAATTTAATCCACCCTTTTGCTAGCACATGGTCAGATGATCCTATGAATGATGGGGGATGCTGCCTCATGAAATTTTCCACCACTGATATGTTCCTCTGCGGTTTATCTGACTGATCTCGTGCATGGATTCCACCACCATTTATCGCTTGAGTCAACTGCACCATTACTGCAACAAACTGTTCAGTTCCAATTACGACCATCTCAGGATGCTGATTTAGAAGGTCATTTCCTTCTGTATGCCTTCCTAGGACTACTTCCCTGTTTCCTCTATGGAAAACCATTCTGAACGAACATGTCTTAGATGAAGCAACATGGTAATCTTCAAATTCTATATCATTTCAATTTGACCATAAAAAAAATATTTTCTGATAATCATTTAATTGAATTATAACTCTTAAAGTTATCTAAACTGACCTCTGATACCAACTATAAGGCCCCAGCCTTAAACATTACTTAATCTTGAGTTATTTCAAGAATATACATTGAGGATCTTTTCAGGTTTAGAGTCATAGAGAATTAGATCATTAAACATGCATTACATTCTACATTTAAAGAAAGCGGTTACATAAAAGATAGTACTAATTTTTTCCATCAACGGAATCATATTTAAAACAAAACATGGATTCTTTATTGACACTTCCTTGACACTGTCATCATATCATGTACCTTTCCCTTGACCTGTGAAAAACATTTCAAAAAGTTGGGATGAGCATAAAAAGCGCAGTAAGGGATATAAAAATATGAAAAAACATGAGTACATGTATACATAAGAATCAATGAAATCATACTTTACTCATAAAACATAATCACATTAACATATCTCATCAAATCATCAATTAAACATAGGAATCATCAGAAATAAAGGTAACTTGAGGCATTCATAACATTCTTACGTAGGGAGTAACCCTCTTGGTTACGTTTGGAATACCCATCACAGTATATTCCCTAAATCTCTTCAGAGAATCCTTAACGTTTAACTCCTTCGCGTTACCCAATGCATTGGAGAGCTATATCAGGCTCACCCACCCTTGGTTTATCACGGAACCACCCATCTTCATAATAATTCCCAAGAACCAAAACATAATCGTATCACATAAATCATACATAAAATAAACATAACATTTCCACATTTCAATCACAAGATATCAATACAACACATTGATATAATATAAACATTATGAAAACCATTTTCAATACCAAAATAAAAGAAAAGTAAAACATGGTATTTAATTTTCATTTAAAAAAAGTATGGCTTGTAGAGGAAGCCGAAACTCAAATAATGGTCACGGTGGCGGTGAAGTCGTTGTCGCCGCATACGTACGACAAAAAAAACACTAATTTTGTCGTTTAGTAAAACACTTCGTATAGAAAAGATTCCTTTTGAATAAACGTAAAAGTAAAAGGGGTTTATACACCATATAAAATAAGGTTGTGTATAAAACAAAATATGCCTCAATGAAAGGAGATTGAGACGAAGTCCCATACCTCGGGTCAGACTTGACTCGATCGTTCTTTAATGTCCTGAATAATATACATGAGTTAATTTATACTTCCTTAAAAACCTTTTTCAAGTTAATTATTACTTTTATATCACTTATTACCATGTTATGAACATTATGTAATCATTTACGTTAACAACGGTCGTTTTTTTGATATTTGGTACTTGAGTCAAAAGTGAACTTCTTATATTTACAAGTTGTTCAGGTAGTAAAATATCCATTATCTCAAGAATGATATTAATGATGTAGATGTCATATATATAATATATATCCAGTATATGCATGCATTTATAATATTACATAATCATTTAGAGGTATGAAATGAAATGCACCGTTCATGGAGACGGTAAGCCGTACGTACGCATGAATGCTACTTTCATTTCGATTTTAGTATTATACGGAATGGAATCCTAATGATATAAAGGTAAATTATAATTACAGTGTAATATCATATATAATATCATTAACTCCATCCTTTATACTTCCCATATATGGCATTAACGAATCAAATCACTTTGAGGGGGCGGTAGTCCGCACTTCCTAAAATGAAGATATCACGTTTACCCATAATGGAAACCATAAAGGTATGCCATAAATGAAAAATAAAAAAGCTTAAGTAAAACATAAACATATCATATATCATATATAAATATAGTGACATCTTAATGGCCACCTTTGAAGGTGTTATATGAGTGTTGAACAATCATCGTTTTGTGAGGCAGAAATTCGTCATCCACAGAAACAATATGTTCTTTAACCATT
This sequence comes from Viscum album, assembly GCA_963277665.1. NCBI lineage: Eukaryota > Viridiplantae > Streptophyta > Magnoliopsida > Santalales > Viscaceae > Viscum > Viscum album. The sequence goes on along the minus strand of OY728125.1, from coordinate 274,441,745 downwards.
AGATATAGGTGCGCGTAGTGTAGATCGAATACTTATTATAACAACATCCTATTATATTGAAGATACTGGTGTTGTTACAAAATAAAAGAATTAAAAGAGTTTAGGGGGTTGGAGAAGCAGAATAAAACATAAGAACACAAGAGAAAACACTACCTTTGAAACGGGTAACTCTTTTTGATTTGAGCTCAAAGGATTCCTTGGGAAGACTTCTGCCCAAATTGAGGCTTCTAGGAGTAAGAGAGGGATTTGGAGAGACAAAATGGGTAGGGGTTGTCTGATCCAAAGGCTTGAGAGGTGGGGGTAAGGTGGTAGAGGTGGGGGCCTTTTATAAGAGGAGAGGAGGTGCACTCTTGGAAAGTTATAAAAGGTTACTTTATTATAAAATTATTTTTGGATTTAAAATGTCCCAAAATTATATATTTATAGGATAAGGTGATAGGAGTTCGAAATAATCTCATAAAATAGGTTTTTGACATGTGTAGGTCTTAAATTTTACATTATCGTTTCATTTTATTTAAATCGTTAAATAATGAGGTAATCGCTGCATCATCATGGTGTCATAAATAATTTAATTTATTTAATGTCTAAAAATTATATAAAAAATATCATGATGTATGAAATCTTTAAAGATTTATAATGAATATATATAGTAAAACATATGACTTTTATAACCCCATTTAAAAATTGGTTTAGTAAAAAAACTCATGTTTGTGAAATTTTAATTTTAACATTAAATAAAATGTTATTAATGTCATTGTCCTACCAAAGTGGATCCATGGGGTCCCCAAATTGACCCATGGATTGTCTTGGTAAGACATGACACATTACATAAGGGTAGGGCACGTGTCTAAGTCATTTCATATTAGTAGAACATTATTTTTACCTTAAATTACACTAATTACCTCTAATCACGATTAAAAACTTAAAAGTTACTATTCACCAAAAAATTATTTTAATTACATTGAACCACATTTTACTTCCTAATGAAAACCATGTATGTCGGATTTTTGAAATTCAAAACACAGAGGTGGTAAAATTTCATTTAAACGAAAAATCAGTTTTTTAAGTACCACTTAGTGGTTTCACTATTCATCAAAAATTGATGTTTTTCAGAAAAATACCAAAACATTACCCTAAGGTATATTTGATATTCCGAATTCAAAAATGATGTCTATTTTACCAAATTCAAAACATATAAGTTGAATTAATTAATTTAATAATTAATTCCCGCTGTCAAAACAAATAGCGTGTTTTTATGAAATAATATGTATCAAAAGATTAACACTAGTTTAAGTCTAATTTCAAGGTGAAATTAATTCTGATGACCACCATTGGATTAAATGGTAAAAACATATTCTAATTTCACTTGAAAACAAATTCAAAAGATAATCTAATCATATAAATAAATTAGATTAAAAATTGGTTTTGAATTAAAATACAATAGTTTTCACTACTCATTAAAAAATGAACTTTCTCAGAAAAATACCAAAAATTTACACAAAGTAAAATTTGATGTCCCGATTCTAAAGAAGAATTTTATTTGGCCCAATAGAATGTATAAGAGTGACCAAAACTATATTTATGGATGGTTCTCCATCAAAAGGTGATAAGTCGACCTTTAGTGAATGTTAGAGTATATATGCCTAAAATTGAATTCTTTTCTTATTTTAAGCCTTTATCTTTTATTGGATAAATGTAACAACATTTAAAAAAACATATATAATAATATTTTAGTTATTTATATTCATTCCCGCCAATACAATGGCTACGTGTTAACTACCATTTAAAATAATATTATTTTACTACTAGTGTGCAACGTAAGATTTCAAAGAAACTCTTTGTTGCGTATCGGGTACGCTATCGAACATAGCAACCCTTTTAAATTAAAATTAATATTTAATTAATAAATATTAATAAATATGAAAATTCTTTATTCTTTATTTACCTAGGATGTTAGAATAATTATAAGATAATTTTATAAGACCACAATTTATTTTTTAAGTGTTGTAAAATCAGTTATAATAATAAAATCAGTATTTTTCTAGTAAACTATTATTTTATATAAAAATTAAATTTCTCAAATTTATATAATTATTTTTATAAAATGGAGTTCAATTTTGAAATATAAAAATCAAAAAATTATTAGGGTAAACTTTAGGGATTTTTCTAAAATAGTTGAAATTTTGATGAATAGTGAAATATGATAATTTACAGTGTTTAACATTATAAGATAAATACCTGAATTTTTAAGTCATGAATGATGTAATCAACCATTATTTAGAACTAAAAATCACTATTTACCATGTGTATTCATAAGAATAGACACTATTGATATTTTGAACCAAAATAATAATTTAATGAATACAATAACAAAAAAACATCCCTCCCCTCCCCTATAAATAAAACTTATCGCTACCTATTATCCTCACACATTATAAGCCTCAAATATTTCCAAACTTCCTCCCAATTACCATACCAATATAATTACGAAAGGAAAATAACTTTTGGTCTTACCAAAATACAAAATCCAAGTGTCTTAAATAGGATCCCAAGGAGACAATATTCAAGAGGTAAATTCCTCCTTCTTTCTGTATTAATTAATTTAATTTTCTTATCATCTCCTCACCTCTATTGTATATAGTGTAATGATAACTCTAGTATCATATATATACTGGAATTTTATTTTTCTAATTCAATATCCATCATCAAATATATTATCTTCTCCTTTTATTTTAAAAATGAAAACATCGTTCGTGATGTGTGGATTCACCGCCTTCATGGAAGAAGAGTTTTCATTTTTCATCACCACCTTTAATGATGGTAATAAAATAATTATTATGCTTAAATTATATTTTAATATAAAAACTATAAGTTATATAATGTTATGTAACCAACAAATAAAAAAAATCAAATAAAATGACATAAGTTCGCGATGGTCGTAAAAACCGCCATAATAAATTAAAACATTTTCTTCAACATTTTATCTAATTAATCATCCTCATACCATATAAATAAATGACATATTATACCATTTAAAAATCTATAATTTCATTAATATAGAATAATTTCACTTCTAGATAAGTTATTTCCATTTTAAGAGAACTTCCACATTTATACTCCGGGGAACCAACCATTAATCCATGAAATGAACGCTCTCGGTATAACAAAATAAAATATTATAGCTAGTTGAAATGGCCAGAAATGAACTTCATAAAATTATATTAAAAACTATATATGTTTAATAGGTTTTTAATTAAGTAATTAATGACAAATTTAATTATTTACGGCATTAAGTACAAGTTCATAATGCTTTCGGACATAAGGTAAGGGTTTCTCATCTCTTTTTTATTTATGTGAGATAAATTCCTTATTCATTCTTTATTTATTGGGTATGGTGTACACACTAACATTTAATATTTCATACCATGAATATTATTATCTTAATTTAATTCAATTTTTTATTTTATGATAATTTCTTTTATAGGGAATATGCTTTGACTGTTTACAAATTTGTAAGGGAATTCGTAACCTAATTACAATTATTTGGGTTATACTTCAACTTTGTAGATTATGTCATTAAACAACTATGTGTGAAATGACATTTTATTATTTTATGTTTTATTTTCTCATGTTTCATGTGTATTTATAACTTGATACACATAATCAATTTATTTGGTTAATGCTCACACTTTATTTTAAAAATACTATTTTAAATGTTTGTTTTTCAAAATTTAAAGGAATAATTTTTAATACTTTTATGAAATGAAATTTTTTTACCACTTTTGTGATGGATTAATGTATATAGTAATCCTTTAAAATTTTAAAAGGTTATATTATAAGAAAAATGTTTCTTTTATTACTTCACTTCTGAAATGCCCAGATCAGTGTGAATCACTGAGAGGGGGAGGGGGTGAATCAGTGATCCCTTAAAACTTTTTACAAATTGATTCTTTATCAATTAAACCTCTATGGCTGGTTAAAGCCTCGATCCACTCTTCTTGTATCTCTCAGCCTTTCCTCGAATGATGCAGTAAATGTAAAGGCACATGACACAAGGATTTACAAGGTTCGGCACCAAAGGCCTACGTCCTTGCCATGTTGGTTATACCCCCCAACATGGTTTCTCCCATTATAATCTGTTAGTATTACAATGGTCGATACAGAGTCCCACTGTATCTCTCCTGAGTCCCACAGGAGGGTCTTTATACTGCGTCCCAGAATGTTACCAGAGTCCCACTGGCCTGCTTCAGAATCCCACTGAAGACTTCTTTCACCCTGAGTCTCACATGGGGCTTCTCCTAGCTTCTCGAGTCACACGAGCAGCTCTTCTTCACTTTAAGATTCTTCAAGTATCTTCAGCAGTCTGGGATAAAGACTGCTAGCCTTGCTCTTCACTTCTGATCACTTGATTAGGTCTTCTCATCTTGATCAAGATTTATCTCCTTCTTCTCAGGATGACCTGGCCTCTCTCTTCAAGAATCTTCAACAGCCTCTGAAAAGGTCTGTTGGTCTTGCTCAAGACTTCTGATTACTTCAGTTGATCAGGCTCTTCTCAATCTTATGAAAACCCAGACAACTGATTTCTTTATCTTCAGTCTAGCTTCAGTCTGACTTCACATCATGACTTCATGCACTGAGTGCATGGAATCTCTTCTTCCTCATGCACTGACTGCATGGCCTCTCGATTCTATTCAAGAACTCTTGGTCTTGGACAACTCAAATGCACACAGCCTGATTTAGCTTTGTTCACATGTGCATGTGCATGAATGCAAGCATGCACTCCCCTTCTTCTTCTCTTAGTGTGATAAACCCTCAAAGGGTGTAAATACTTTTAGCACACACACCTTCCTTTTCTTTCACACACTTTTTCCTTTTTAATACACACTTAAATGTGTGTTATTATTTAGTGTGAGAATCCTCTTCTTCTTCTAAGTGTGTACACACCACTTATACACACACTATGGCTTCGACCTCTTCTTGTCTAGCACACACAACTTGTTCTTTCTTTCTCTTGCACACACACAAAAAATGTATTCTTCTTTGTTGTGGCCTACACTCCTTTTGCACACACCCAAGGCTACGACCTTCTTTGCACACACAAGGTGCAAGCCTCGGGTTCTCCTTGAACACACACACAAGGTGTGTTCTTACTCCACCTGAACTCCTACTCAAGGGAGGGCGCGCAAGGTGCAGCAAACTCCACACTTCAACCGCGCAAGGGTTCTTGGTGCAAGGCAGTGTGCAGGGTGCTTGAGTAACCTATGTCGCGGGCGCTCAAGGTGTGACAACCCTTCTACTGTGCAGGGTACGTGGTAGGCTTCTTCATGCCACACAAGTGCGCGGGCAGTGAGGGAAAAAGCCTTGAGCGCTAAAGTGTGCGGCTCGGCTTCTTCCTGCCGCGTAAGGGGAAGCACGCAGGGGACCTTATCTAATGCTTCTTTCGTGCAAGAGATGCAAAAAAGGATCCTCAGAGCCTCGGGTGGCTCCGGGCTGCTTCGCCGTGCAAGGGGTGCGTGGTGGCTTCAACTTCGCGTAGCTTTGAGCTCCGTGGGACTCCCGTTTTTTCAAAGGATCAGCAAGCACTCCAAGGCCTCTCCCTTCTCTTTTTATAGGCAGAGGTGACTCAGATCATCCGTGTGAGATAAGACTTGATCTCCCAAAACTTACGGGATTTCAAGATTTTCTTCAAATCTTGGTTTCTTCTCTCTATTCAACGCGGGTAAACTTTATAACGCACGGTCCCCACGTGCATGCATTTTTTGAACGCATGAAAGCCTTCTGTTTAGGCCCATCCATGCAAAGCAAGAATCTGCGTGGCCTCGGAAGCTTCGTTTTCCTCGGCCTCGACCGAATTCATCATCTCATTGCATGCATGCATATTTTAATGCATGAATATGTTAGTTATGGCCAGACGATCACAATGGTGGCTTTAGCTTGATCGGAGGTGGCCGGGAGCTCGATCTCCGATGCTCGGATGGCCACTGGTTCGATGGTGGGGACGCGGAGGCCTCAGGTGAGCTCGAGGTAGGGGAAGACTCCTCGTCCGTCGGATCTGGCATTGAAGGAACTTGGATGGCCGAGATAAGATCTCAAGCGGTGAGATGCGATGAGCGGCGGAGATAGGCCGTGCGATCGAACGACCGGCTCAGATTCCATCCGCGACAAAAATCTTCGTCCCACATCGAAACGGGACGTGGATTTTCCACGGCTTATCAACCAGCCGCTCCCATAGACGGCCAGTTGAACTTCTCCCTCCACGGTGCCGCCCCGCACCGTGTTCTCTCTGCGGGCGCGCTCTTGCGCCCACACCTTCCACTCGGCGGGCGTGCTCTAGCGCCCACCATGCACTCCGGGCGTGCTCCATTCGCCCCTACCGTGCGGGCGTGACACCCCTGCGTGGCCCTGCCACCCTGGGATTTCCCCATGGGTTCCCCCATGGGCGTGGTGCCTAGTACCCACATGCCTTGGGGTTGAACCCTCAAGGTGCCCACGGCTGGCCTAATTTTTGGCTAAGTCTTGAATAAGACTTTGTCAAAAACATGAAATCAAGCCATATCAAGAGAGCCACTTCAATCCTTCTTCCTCATTTATTCTTCTTAATAATTCCTCTATTCTCTTTTCATATTATTTTCACTTAGGATATGGAATTATTATTTTCACTTAGGATATGGAATTCTTAAGTTCTTCATTAGAATTCCTCCAATTCTTCTTCAACATGAATTCAATGCTTAGGAATGGAATTCTTCTTCAACAGAGCTCCTGATTCACATAAATTCTTCAACGAACTTCATTGATCTAATCAGAGATCAAGTTGGCTCATCTTCCAATTCACATGCACTAAGAATTAGTGCATGGACTTCTTCAATCCACTTCATCCACTTAGAACTTATGGATGGATCACTTTCAACTCCTCATGCATTGTCACTACAATGCATGGTCTTCTAATCATGTTGTGACTTTGTATCATCTTGATACAAGTTCATTAAACTTAATGAACAGCTCAACAATCGTCAGATTTAATGATGATGCTCCATCATCATCCATTATTCAAGTGGTGTAACTTAGTATCATCTTGATACAAGTATTGAAACATTAAGATCAGTTCTACAATCGTCTGATATTCATGGATAATGTTTCAACCATAATCTACTATGCCACTTAGTAAATCTCCTAAGTGATATGCCTCTAAGTACCATGGCCATTATCCTTCATCACCATCACCATCACATCCTTTTTCATTCACATCTTGACATTCCGTGACATCCATTCATTCCATGACAACATCAAGCCTCATTGACAACAAATGCAACACAGTGCATTTCAATCTCCCCCTTTGTATTTGTTGTCAATACACTTCTTCAGCACATATGAATGGGTCAATATGTGTGCCAATATTTTCTCCTCCTTATTGGCAATCAAATGCAAATGTGTGGTGTGGTTCTCTTAGAAAATATCAATTCCTCCCTTTAAAAAGAATTTTCTTAAAAAACACTAAGAGAGGGATGATGCCACATGTTCTCTTGAGAAAAGAACCTTTAGTAGATCAACTCTAAGTCTACTTGGGCTAACCTGGTGTAGAAAACAAGAGTGATGTAACCAATATTTTCAATGTTGTCCTCAATTTACTGTACATGTGAGATCATGCTTCAGGGGTTTGAAATTTTTCAGATATATCAATGAATTGCTAAATCCTGCACATACTTCACCAAACACATTAGAAAGTTCAGGTGCAAAGATAAAGCTCCCCCTTTCATTCATTTGTCTTCAATCAATACTCTCCTTTAATTGTCATGATGAATACAATTAAGAAACAAGGGATGAAAGTATGATTGGAATACCTTCAATTTTCTCAAGATGGTATTAAATCTCAGAATCCCATCTTCTCCAGATTGGCTCCCCCTCAAGGGGTGCACTCCATTCCTTCCAAACCATCCTCCAGCAGAGAATGATCATCATCTTCAATTCCCTGCAGTGTTAGCACATGTAAATACAAGTGATTAAGGAATAATATGGAACCTCCTTGGTTCATCAATGTGAACAACAAGGTTGAGAAGATTCTCTTAACCGAGATGCCCCATTTTCACCATTCTTCACACTTGCACATCTGATCTTCAATGATGATTGTGCTGGTGTGGATCTCAACACATCTTCATGTGAAATCTTCTTCTTCCATTTTTCCTTAGCAATTGCCAGAACTTCATCTTCAGCTCTTTGCAGATCTTTGGCAAGTTGCAACTGATTTAGCCATATGACTAGTAAGTCACTTGGAAGTGTGGCCTCAGTTCTGGAAATTCCACATGGTTCCTTCGATGCTTTCAAGCTACCTTTCTTAGGCAACTTGTTTTCAATCAATCCCTTCTTCTTCTACTGGATTGATTGTCTATTTGATTTCAGTCTGCTTCTATTGATTTCCATGGCTTGTTTACAAAGATCCATTGTATGCCCTTTCTTTCCACAATAGAAGAATTTCTTCTTGGTGGTCCTTTTGGATGCATCACCCTTCTTGGATTTAGACTCCAAGGTCTTCTCTTCCTTTTTCATAATCTTCTTGGGAGCATCTTCCACTTTCTTATGCTTGCTTCCCAAGGATTCTTTCTGAGCCAGGTTCTGTGATCTTTTCTTCTTTTTATCTCTGGATACAGTTGAATATTGACATGTATCTTTTTGACCACTTTTGCAATCATCCCAGATGTTGTCAAGTAATCCAAATCTATTTGCAGTAAACAGATGTCTCTAGAGATGTGGATGCTGCTTCTTTTCTTCTGGTTTGCTCCCCCTTGGCATGGGCTTCCTTTGTGCTTTTACATTCAGTGGATTGTACCAACAATACTTTGCACAGTGCCCATACTTATTACAACACCAACACTGACCCCAAATCTTGACCTCTTCAGTCCTTCTGATTGTTGGGTACTTTTCTTGACTTGCTGTGTTGTTTCAGGAGAGCATTCTTTCTTCACTGTCTTCATCCATACTTCTTTGGATTCATTCTTCCATCCTGCACTTTTAATAGAAACACTTTTATAAGCATGAGTACAAGATGGTATGGATGGTACCTTATTTTTAGAAGATGTTTCCCTTTCATTAGAGGATGTCTTTATTTTAGAATCATCCTTCTCAAAGCACACTTGTGTAGCAACATTTCTACTTTCAGCTGACTGGGAGGATTCAGCTTTGGGTGATTGCAGATTTTTCAATATCACCTATAGTTCTATGCATTTCATGTTAAGGGAGTTCTTCTTATCCTCAACATTTCTTAGCCTTCCTTCCCAAATTTCTTTCAGCTGTTCTAACTGGTCTTCATGCACCTTCTTCAATTCTAGCAATGAATTGTCAAGCTCCTTCACCATTTTGACTTTGTCTTCGAGTTGAGCATCTCTGACATTCATTGACACTTTGTGCAACTTCTCCAGTGCATGGAAAACTTCTTTGATCATTATCATAAAGATTTCTTTCTCAGAAGAGCTTCTTTGCAATTATTCATCAATGTCTTCAAATCTTTCATTGCAAAGGGAAATAGTTTCATCTTTAGCCTTCACCAGCTTTTTGAGAGTGTGGGTTATGCCAACCCTTTTAGCCAACTGATCTTCCATTGTATTGGCTTCTTCTTCTAGCTGTAATTTTTCTTCTTGAAGATCAAGGATGCCTGTAGCTATACACATTGCCACTTCCTTGGGGACTGTCTTCTGAAGATATTCGATTGCACTTTGAAGATCTTTCATTGTTCCAACTTCATCATTGCTAGGACATGCTTTCTTCATCTTCTTGGCCTGTTTCTTCTTTATATTTTTCTGAGTCTTGGCAGATATCTCCATTTGAGGTTGGTCGCTCATTTCCTCAAATCTGCACTTCATAAAGACTCCCTTGGATCTTTTAGAGGTAACCTCCCTCTGATACCAATTGAAATGCCCAGCTCAGTGTGAATCACTGAGAGGGGGAGGGGGTGAATCAGTGATCCCTTAAAACTTTTTACTAATTGATTCTTTATCAATTAAACCTCTATGGATGGTTAAAGCCTCGATCCACTCTTCTTGTATCTCTCAGCCTTTCCTCGAATGATACAGTAAATGTAAAGGCACAGGACACAAGGATTTACAAGGTTCGGCACCAAAGGCCTACGTCCTTGCCATGTTGGTTATACCCCCCAACATGGTTTCTCCCATTATAATCTGTTAGTATTACAATGGTCGATACAGAGTCCCACTGTATCTCTCCTGAGTCCCACAGGAGGGTCTTTATACTGCGTGCCACAGTGTTACCAGAGTCCCACTGGCCTGCTTCAGAAGCCCACTAAAGACTTCTTCCACCCTGAGTCACACAGGGGGCTTCTCCTAGCTTCTCGAGTCACACGAGCAGCTCTTCTTCACTTTAAGCTTCTTCAAGTATCTTCAGAAGTCTGGGATAAAGACAGATGTCCCTGCTATTCACTTCTGATCACTTGATCAGGTCTTCTTGTCTTGCTCAGGATTTATCTCCTTCTTCTCAGGATGACCTGGCCTCTCTCTTCAAGAATCTTCAATAGCCTCTGAAAAGGTCTGTTGGTCTTGCTCAAGACTTCTGATTACTTCAGTTGATCAGGCACTTCTCAATCTACTGAAAACTCAGAAAACTGATTTCTTTATCTTCAATCTGGCTTCAGTCTGACTTCACATCATGACTTCATGCACTGAGTGCATGGCATCTCTGCTTCCTCATGCACTGACTGCATGGCCTCTCAATTATCTTCAATAACTCTTGGTCTTGGACAACTCCAATGAACACATCCTGATTTAGCTTTGTTCACGTGTGCACGTGCATGCATGCAAGCATGCACTCCCTTTCTTCTTCTCTTAGTGTGATAAACCCTCAAAGGTGTAAACACTTTTAGCACACACACCTTCCTTTTCTTTCACACACTTTGTCCTTTTGAATACACACTTAAATGTGTGTTCTTATTTAGTGTGAGAATCCTCTTCTTCTTCTAAGTGTGTACACACCACTTATGCACAAACTATGGCTTTGGCCTCTTCTTGTCTAGCACACACAACTTGTTCTTTCTTCCTCTTGCACACACACAAAAAATGTGTTCTTCTTTGTTGTGGCCTACACTCCTTTTGCACACACCCAAGGCTACGACCTTCTTTTCACACACAAGGTGCAAGCCTCGGGTTCTCCTTGTACACACAGACAAGGTGTGTTCTTACTCCACCCGAACTCCTACTCAAGGGAGGGCGCCCAAGGTGCAGCAAACTCCACACTTCAACAGCGCAAGGGTGCTTGGTGCAAGGCAGCGCGCAGGGTGCTTGAGTAACCTATGTCGCGGGCGCTCAAGGTGTGACAACCCTTCTACTGCGCAGGGTACGTGGTAGGCTTCTTCATGCCACACAAGTGCGCGGGCAGTGAGGGAAAAGGCCTTGAGCGCGAAAGTGTGTGGCTCAGCTTCTTCCGGCCGCGCAAGGGGAAGCACGCAGGGGACCTTCTCCAATGCTTCTTTCGCGCAAGAGATGCACAAAAGGATCCTCAGAGCCTCGGGTGGCTCCAGGCTACTTCGCCGCGCAAGGGGTGCGTGGTGGCTTCAACTTTGCGTAGCTTTGAGCTCCGCGGGACTCTCGTTTTTTCAAAGGATCAGCAAGCACTCCAAGGCCTCTGCCTTCTCTTTTTATAGGCAGAGGTGCCTCAGATCATCCGTGTGAGATAAGACTTGATCTCCCAAAACATAGAGGATTTCAAGATTTTCTTCATATCTTGATTTCTTCTCTCTATTCAACGCGGGTAAACTTTATAACGCACGGTCCTCACATGCATGCATTTTTTGAACGCATGCAAGCCTTCTGTTTAGGCCCATCCATGCAAAGCACGAATCTGCGTGGCCTCGGCAGCTTCGTTTGCCTCGGCCTCGACCGAATTCATCATCTCATTGTATGCATTCATATTTTAATGCATGAATATGTTCGTTATGGCCAGATGATCACAATGGTGGCTTTAGCTTGATCGGAGGTGGCCGGGAGCTCGATCTCTGATGCTCGGATGACCACTGGTTCGATGGTGGCGACGCGGAGGCCTTAGGTGAGCTCGAGGTAGGGGACGACTCCTCGTCCGTCGGATCTAGCGTTGAATGAACTTGGACGGCCAAGAGAAGATCTCGAGCGGTGAGATGCGATGAGCGGCAGAGATAGGCCGTGCGATCGAACGAGCAGCTCAGATTCAATCCGCGGCAAAAATCTTCGTCCCACATCGAAACGGGATGTGGATTTTCCATGGCTTATCAACCAGCCGCTCCCATTGACGGCCAGTTGAACTTCTCCCTCCACGGTGCCACCCCGCACCGTGTTCTCTCTGCGGGCGTGCTCTTGCGCCCACCCTTTCCACTCGGCGGGCGTGCTCTAGCGCCCACCATGCGCTCCGGGCGCGCTTAATTCGCCCCTGCCGCGCGGGCGTGACACCCCTGCGTGGCCCTGCCGCCCTGGGCTTGCCCCACGGGTTCCCCCATGGGCGTGGTGCCTAGTTCCCACATGCCTTGGGGTTGAACCCTCAAGGTTCCCACGACTGGCCTAATTTTTGGCTAAGTCTTGAATAAGACTTTGTCCAAAACATGAAATCAAGCCATATCAAGAGAGCCACGTCAATCCTTCTTCCTCATTTCTTCTTCTTAAGAATTCCTCTATTCTCTTTTCATATTATTTTCACTTAGGATATGGAATTCTTAAGTTCTTCATTAGAGTTCCTCCAATTCTTCTTCAACATGAATTCAATGCTTAGGAATGGAATTCTTCTTCAACAGAGCTCCTGAATCACATAAATTCTTCAACGAACTTCATTGATCTAGTCAGAGATCAAGTTGGCTCGTCTTTCAATTCACATGCACTAAGAATTAGTGCATGGACTTCTTCAATCCACTTCATCCACTTAGAACTTATGGATGGATCACTTTCAACTCCTCATGCATTGTCACTACAATGCATGGTCTTCTAATCATGTTGTGACTTTGTATCATCTTGATACAAGTTCTTTAAACTTAAAGAACAGCTCAACAATCGTCAGATTTAATGATGATGCTCCATCATTATCCATTCTTCAAGTGGTGTAACTTAGTATCATCTTGATACAAGTATTGAAACATTAAGATCAATTCTACAATCGTCTGATATTCATGGAAAATGTTTCAACCATAATCTACTATGCCACTTAGTAAATCTCCTAAGTGACATGACTCTAAGTACCATGGCCATTCTCCTTCATCACCATCACCATCACATCCTTTGTCATTCAAATCTTGAAATTCCTTGACATCCATTCATTCCATGACAACATCATGCCTCATTTACAACAAATGCAACACAGTGCATTTCAACTTCTTTTTGAATAAATGATATGTAAAGTGAAATTTCCCCCAAGAATTTCTCAATTATTTTATTAGTGTATTTTCATCTATGTCAGTATCCTTTGGTGTATTTATGATTAATTGATGTTGATAACTTATGATACTATCTAGAAAATTTCATTTAATTTTTTATGATCATTCTAAGTGATGGAAGTGGCTTGCTATATCCCCTTGATACATCAATAGGTTGGCTGATTTCTTTCCTGATTATGTATATGGTTTTGGTTGAAGCTTTGGTGGTATGTTTATAATGTAATTTATTATTAATTACCACATTATGAGATTCTAACCCAATTGAATAGTTAACTAGTATAATATACATGGTTATTTTTCATTCTCATTTGATTATTTATATGGTATTATTCGATCAGCTTATATTTTTGTCATATTATCCTTAAGATTATGTTTTAATGGCATATGTTTTTAATTATTCGCCTTAATTTATTATTTATATTCATTTATGATATCTTACACTATATTCATACCCATAGCGATCGTTTGTGCTCACTCCTTTCATATGTTTTATTTTCCCCCAAGATAGATTTATTTTATGATTGACAAATAGGGATAATCCAAAAGAATAGTGGTGTTCTTAATAGAGTCAACAATGTGTATTTTATTTCAAGTTTTAATGTAATATTTATGTTTGTTTCTAGTTTTTAAAATCTTATAAACTATTTGTTCCTTTGTTATTTCATTGATTTTAATTCTCACCATTGTAATAAAGTAAGTCATCGGATTCAGGCTACTAGTGTCGTGGTCTTAACAGTTGGTATTAGAGGATGTTAAGTGGAAACTTGGGAAACTATATTTAGGAAAACATAGATTATGGAAATATAACCATATAAATAACTTTGAGAATATTACCAAGGATATAAATATTATGAATTTGAGTTTATTTGTATATAAATTTTTTAAGTGTTTCAGGAGTTTAAAATTTTCACAATATAATCCAGTATAATCCATTGTATAGAAATGGAACCCAATAGAAGGAATGGAAACTGTATCAGTGCGTGTATTCCTTGTATATATTTACCTATTATTAAAGATAATGATTTTGGTCTTATAGGTGTAACAAGATCTAAAAAACTTATAACTATACTGGTACCATTGACTCTGATTTTGAGAAATAACCTTACTCGCATGGAGCATCCCAATTCACAACGCGGTGTAAGAATGTTATACCGCTTCATATGACAACAACATCTATAATTCAATGTTAATACAAAACCATTTTTAGATGAGAAATTGATAAATTATTAATATAATATATTTATCACTTTGGGATGTAACAAAAGGGAGAAGGTTATCATGGAAGTTTATCAACTCTTTGGAGATGCTGATCAATGGTGGTCATTAATTCAAAACACAAAAGAGGGGGAATAAATTTCAAATATTGAATGGATGTATTTTAAGGAAATTTTCTTGGAAAAATATTTCCCTCACAACAAATGATCATATACGAAGATATAATCTTTTTACTCTAAGACAAAATGAGGATTGAAAAATTACTATGTATGAATCCAAATATACAATGTTAGACATACAATTTATAGACTACATAGGTAATCTAAATAGTAGTATTGAACATTATTTGATGGTCCTAAACCAATTATATTAAGAGAAATAGTATCCAAATAATCTCATTAAATGAGGATATATTATCATATTCCATAAAGTTGGAGAAATAACTTTCCAAGAAATGTGGCTCCAATGGGATATAAGATAAGAAGAGGGTTTCTGAGTACTATAGAAAAGTAAATAAGTAAAATGGGAATAAGGTAAGAATATATTTTTGAATTTTCAATTAATTTGATACAAAACATCATGTAACATGCCTATTGGGAATGGGAGTTTGTTACATGTGTGGAGAAAAAGGCCAGCAGGCCCGTGATTCCAAGGGAAAGAAAGAATTATACAATGTGAAATTCTAAAAATACAATGAGATGAGATACTATGCACATGATCATCTTAAATGTCAAGGAAACATTCACCATAAAATTATAGGGGAACAAGGTCATGCTTATGCATTCACAATAGCTGAGGTTGAAGTTCCTTATGATGTGTTGGAAGGTAGTTTAATCATCTCATCAAATTTAGCTAAATATTTATTTAATTTGAGATCATTTCATTATTTTAAATCTTCATTTTTTTAATAAAAATTAGACATTTCCAATTCACATTAACATGGGATTTATCAATAAAAAGTACTATTGTAAACCTTATTGCAATAAATATGTGTTGAGAAGTTCCTATTATAATACATTAATGTTATCTAATTGCTGATTTTATTATCATACCTATGGTTTATTTTGATACAATCCTTGGTATGTAATAGATTTAAAAATATAATGAAAAGATTTATTAAAGAGAGACAGAAAATATGAAATTTGAATAAGATATGGAATTTATTATCTTTAAAGGGGTGATTTCATCATCTGAGTCATATTTGGATCCACCCACTGTAGCTCTTCTAAATTATATTCTTTGAGAAGAAGATAAGATAAAACATATTTATGAAATATATGATATTAAAATTGGGTATTTAAATATTTTATAGGGTCATATTGATGTATTTTATAAGGAATTACTTAGACATCCTCCCAATAGGGAAGTTGAGTTTTCTATTGATCTAATCCTTGAGGCAAAACCTATATCAAATACTCCCTAGAGAATTTTCTTGGTTGTTTTAATAGAGTTACATAAACAACTGTATAGATTTAGTGGTAATAGAATTATATGCCACACTATTTCACCTTGGAGAGGTCCAATTATTTTTATAAGAAAAACGATAGATCTTTGAGGCTGAAGAATGACTATAGGGAGATCAATTCTATTGCAATAAACAAAAAGTATCACATACCTCACATTGATAATTTATTTAATAAAATTCACAAAGGTAAATATTTTTGAAATAATAATATTCGTTCTAGATATCATCAATTACATGAAAATAAGGATGTATTTATAAAAACAACATTTCGAAAAAGGTATAGACATTACAATTTTACAGTAATTCTATTTGGACTGACAAAAGAACCCTCTATTTTTATATATATAATGAAATATGTATTCAAGGAATATATTGATTTTTTTGTGGTATTTTTTATTATATATTGGTTTACTCTAAATGAAACATGAACCACAAGAAACACTTGTATATTGTTCTAGTGAAACTTAAAAGAAAATAGTTATATGTGAAGTTTTGAAATTGTGAATTCTCGTTTCAAAGAGTATCATTTCTTGGATATATTATCTCCAAGGATGTAATCTCAATAGATCACATGGAGATAAAGGAAATCCATAAATGGCCTACAACAACAAACATAACCGAGGTATGTATGTTCATTGGTTAAGTAGGTTACTATCAACATTTCATTGAAAACTTTTCCTATTTAGAAAACCCATTAACCAAGATTAATCATAAAGGGGTTATTCTGATTTGGAAAAAGTAATGTGTTTAATGATTTGAAGAATTGATGAGGAGATTATTGAATGATCTAATATTGTCTCTAGTATTTGGAAATGGTGGATTTGTGATTTAAAGTGATGCATCTATGAAAGGGCTTGGTTGTGTACTCATTCAGAATGATAGAGTTATTGCATATGCATAAAGATAGATAAAAAATCTTGAATAGAATAATCCAACTCATGATCTTGAGTTATAATATGTCATCTTTTCTCCGAAGATGTGGAGATATTATCTATATGGTGAAATATCTGAGATATATACAGATAAAAGGTGTTTAAAATATATCTTCTCATAGAAATAACTCAACATGAGGCAATGGTGATGGCTCCAACTACTCAAGTATTATGATTTTACAATATAGTACAAACTAGTGAAGGAAAATAAGGTAATATATGAATTTAGTGGGAAAGATCATGGAGTTATGAAAAAATGAATATTGACAGGGATATGATATATATGGATATAGTAAATATGGATTTTATAATTATCACGGTGAAACATCACTAATTTGTCAAATGGTTTCTAAGCCATATTTATTATAAATGATAAAAAATTCTAAGTATGATGATGATAATTTTTAAAAGAAAATTAAAGTTGTGAAATATGGAAAATTGGTAGACTTATTATATTGAGATGATATTTTCAAATTTGGGTAGAGGATTTGTGTTACCACTATACCCAAGCTAAAAACATTTTTATTTGATGATGCTCATAGATCAAATTTCTTTATACAACATGGTAGCACTATGATATATAGACATTTGAAGGAAATTTTTTTGTGGGATAATATAGAGAAGAAAATTAATAATTATGTATCAATATTTTTAGTTTTTCAATAGGTGAAGGATGAAAGACAACATTCTAGATGATTCATGAAACATATAAATTTTTCTACATGGAAATGTGATGAAATTACTGTGTATTGTTTCACTAGAATACCAAGGAGTCTAAGAATGAATGATGTAATGTGGGTAATGTTTGATCAACTTACCAAATCTGCACATTTATTTACTATAAGGGATGATTTTCCATTGGAGGTCCTTGGAAGAATCTATATTAATGATGTTTTATTTTTTCATGGTGCACTAATATCTATTGTGTCTGATTGAAATCCCCATTTTACCTCATAATTTTGGAAGTCTTTAGAAGGCTCTTATTTCGAAGTTTCATTTGAGAACTTCTAATGACCCTGAAACTAATAGAAAGTTAGAAAGGGTGATCCAAACTTTAGAATACATGTTGATTTCCTTCTCACATGACTTTTGAGGTATGTGGGATTTGTATTTACCTTTCGTATTATTTTTCTATAATAATAGTATCCATTATAGTATTTAAGTGGAACCATATGAATCATTATATGGAAAAAAATTTCGTACAGAAAATTTCTCGAATGAAGTTGGTGAAAGGAAGCTTATAGCCTAAGAACATGAGGATGAAATGATAAAAAAGTTATGTACTACTCGTACACATATCAAAGAATCACAAAGTAATTAAAATATTTATGCAATCAACCGAAGAAAGGATTTGGTGTTTTAGGTAATAGATCATGTGTTTCTAAAAGTATCTCCTTAGAAGGGAGTCATATGGTTCAGTTAGAAAGGTAAACTGAGTCCCATCTAAAATGGGCCGTTTGAAATTCTAGAGAGAATTTGATCTCTAGCTTATCATTTGGAGATTCCACCTAGCATTTTTAAATCATACGATGTGTTTAATATCTCTTTGATAAGGTTGTACATTCTAGACCCAATACATGTTCTAACATCTAAATAAATTTATTTGGAACATGATGTATCTTATTATGAAGATACGATACAGATTCTAGACATAAGAGATCATGTGTTGAGGAATCAGAAAACTCAGCTAGTAAAGGTACATTGGAAAGATCAAAGAATTGAAGATTCAGTGTGGGAACCATAGGAAATTATGATGATGAACTACCCTTATCTTTTTATGAGGCGACATTCTAGAGATTTTGAGGATGAAAGTTTTAATATAGGGGAGAATGTAACACCCTAAGATTTTATGGCATGCTACTTTAAAATTAAAGATCATTGATAACTTATGTTTCATGCAACACCAATTTTTAAACCATGATATACTATTAAATATTAACATGGCTATTGGAATAGTAACGTAACCCTTAAGAATAGTAATCTGACCATTAGAATAACAACATAAACTATCGAAGTATAAATAAAATTTAGAAATCTTATAAATTAAAATATGAGATATTTATATCTTAGAATATTTAAATTAATGTTTTAAAAATGATAAATTAAGTGTTAGTATTTTTTGAAACATATATATTTAATTAAAATTTTATAATTAAAGAAATAATTTAGAATAAAATTTATTTTCATAAAATATGTTCATAAATTAATATTTTTTTTCATTATAATTATAATATAATTTTCTGATAGTGTAATTATTTTTTCAAATTTTCATATAATTTGTTATAATATTAAAATCGTAATTTTTTGAATAAATGATGATTTTATTTTACAATTAAATTTACCATATTTAGAAAATTATTTTCCTGAAATTGATTTCGTTTTTAAATCTACACATAATAATTGAGTTAGGGTGAATTTTGGGAAATTTTCTATAATAGTTGAATTGCTTTATTAATAGTAAAATACAATAATTTGTTGTATTTTTACATTATAAGGGAGATACATGAATTTTTGAGACATTGATGATGTAAGTACCCATTATTTCAAACCCAAATTCAATATGTTCTATATTTTGTAAAAATAATCTACAATATGGATAGTTTTGACCCAAAAGAAAAAAATAAATGAATAAAATAATAAAAAAACACTGCTCTCCTCCCTTATAAATACCACCCATCACCCCTCATTCACCTTACACCTTATAAGACATGAATATTATTTAAAATATGCCCAATTACCTTCCAAATACGTTTATTCATGTACAATCTTGGATTTTCGTACCAAAATCCAAAATCGAATCATCTTAAGGTGGTTCCCAAGGAGAAAATATTCAAGAAGTAAATTTCTCCTTTTATTAATTTTTTTTATTTTCTTACCATATCCTCTTATCACCACTATAAAGTGTCATGGTAGCTTCATTATCACATATATATAGTAATTTTATATTTCTAATGGAATATAAATCATCAATGGAATATAAATAATAAAATATTTTATCTTCTCCATTAATTTTAAAAATTGAAACATCATCCATGATGTGTCGATTCACTACCTTCTTGGACGATGAGTCTTTATTTTCCATTACTGCCTTCATGAAAGGTCATAATACCATTATTATGGTTAAATGAGATTCTAAAATACATATTATATGTTATATAATATTATTTAACCTATATATAAAATTAATATGATATAACAAGACACAAGCTTGTGATGGTCATAAAAACCACCAAAATAAATTAATACTTTTTCATAAACATTTTATCTATTTAATAATGATCATAAAATATAACCAAATGATATAAGATAACACTTAAACTGATATAATTTATTTAATACTAAATAATTTCACTTCTAGAGAATTTACTCCCATTTGACTTATACTCAAGGGTACCTACCATAAAACCATGAAATGAATGATTTAAAAACAATAAAGTTTAACATTATAACTCATAGAAATGGCCATAAATGTTCTTAATAAAATTATAATAAATAAAATAAATGGGTAAAAGGTTCTAAATTATGTAATTAAGGAATCCAATTTTTTTATATATGAGGTTAAGTACATGTGAATAACACTTTCAGACATAAGGTTAGGGTTTCTTGTCTCACTTTTACTTATATGAGATATAATCCTTATTAAACCCTTATTTATTATGTGTGGTGTACATATAAACTATTAATTATATCATATCATGAATATATTTATCTTAATTTAATGAAATGTTTCATTTTATTATCATTAATTTTATGGGGAATATGATTCTACTATTTACAAAGTGGTAAGGGTATTCTTAACCCAGTTTCCATAATTTTGGTTAAACTTATACTCCACTGATTATGTCATGCTATGATTATATGATAATCAAATTTTGATTATATTATATTGTATTTATACTTGTTTTATGTTTATTTTTATATTATACACATAGTCAATCCATTTTGTTAACACTCACACTTTATTTTAAAAATACTATTTTGTTTTTTATTTTTCAAAATATAAAAATGAATGTATTTAAAAAAAATATGACATGAGTAGATTTTCCTGATTTCATGACACCTTATTGTATTTAGGAGTACTATAAATATTTTTAGGGTTAGTTTCAAATATAAAATTTTATTTTATAATTTTATATATTTTTAAATTAATATTTTCATAGTGAAACGGAAGTTCTATAAAATATTTCTCAATCATTTTATTATATTATTTTCATATATGTCATTACCCTTGGTTGGATATTATTATTAATTGATTTTGATATCTTACTATTCTATATACCATATTTTGTTGAAATTTTAATGTTCAATTTGACTTTGGATGTGCAGTTTTGATTCCATTCATCATATCAAACTAGATGTTTTATGATTATGTTTATTATTTGGGGAAACTTGTTAACATTTCATATGATGGTTTAAAAATGAATTTATATGTTAATTATGTTTCACACCTTACATATAAGGAATGCATTGGACTTATTAAGTTATGGTTACGGTCTTGTATAACCCCTTAATACAATGGTAGGTCTCATGAGACAAACTAGTATGAGTATTGGCTGATGCCTTACCCAATTATGTGTGGTGTCTTAGCCAAAGCATTAATGGTTTATTTATGATTTCCTACATTATTAATTACATCATTTTGAGATTAATTATTGATAATACATTTAATTATTCTACTGGTAAAATATCAATGGTTATGTTTTATTCCCATGTGATTGTTTATATGGCATTATTTTATCATCTTTTATTCCTACCATATTATGCTCATGATTATGTATTAATAGAATGTGTTTGTATTTATTCACCTTGCCTTATTCCTTATGTTTATTTATGATATCATCCTCTATATGATTTCCTTTCTTGAGAATATGAGATCACCTGTTTCTTATGTTTTATTTTTCTATAGGATGCTAAGATGTATTTTATGATCGATATGCAATGATAGTCTATGAGAAGAAGGGTGTTTCTAATTGATTTATCTATGTTGTATTTCATTTCAAGTTGTAATATAATACTTATGTCGATATCTATTTTCCAAAAATAATAATATATTTGTTTATTAAGGATGCAATATCATTTACTTTTTACCAATTCAATAAAGTAAGGCAGCGTGTCCAGGATACGGGGGTCGGGATCTTTACATTTGAGCCTCCAAAAGAAATAACCAAATTGAAGTACCTGATGGTCTTCATTTTACATGTTATGTATGATCATATTTATTGAAAATTAAAATTTTGAGGTTCATTTTAGTTAAGGGGTTAGAATATAACATACCTAATTTCCAATGAATATTTTTTGAATTGTAATTCCTAAATTGAATATGTAAATGCTAAATCCATATCTTTTTTTTTGTTTCTAATAATACTAACAAAAATATTTATGAATATATTTGTCACCTATGTTTCCTTAATAATATAATTTTCAAGTATAGAAACTTATTTATTAATTTTTTTAACAGGATGGATTACATCCTATCATGTCATGTGGGGTTTCAGGGGTAAAACCCATGATTGAAGTGTGATAAGGGTGTAATATTTTCCACTATGCTATATATCATCCTGATTCCAATGTCCATCATTTATATATGTATACTTATATTAATTTTAATATATCCATATTTCTTTTAATTATATTGTTTTATATGATAACTATATACCTTTTAATAATAGTTTTACATTCACATCAACTTGGTGATTAAGTCATTTTTATTTAATAGTTAAAAAAGTATGATGATTTTTTCACAATCAGAAAATTATAACATATAGCCATTGGATCTACTATCATATGACATTTTATGTAAAACCTGTGATAAATTTGTTGGTTAAAAGTAAATATTATGATCATATTCTGTATACATGTTCATTTACTCTGAAAATTTTCTTCAGAAATGTTAAGTAATATGTTTTATAATAAAAGAAATGTATAAAATATTTATTTTTATTATTTGAAAATTTAATTAGTCATGTATTATTATCATAAAAAACGTTATTTTATTTTGATAATATAGTTTTCAAAAAGTAAAATGGTCATTGACATATCATTATAATCATAGTGTATAACATTTGTCACGCAAATGTTTTTTTCTAACTATATACTTAGAACCAAAATTCCCCATAATTAAAATAATAATTTCATAAAATATAAATTTTATGCATATATAAATTAATAATTACCAATCATACAATAATTAATTAAAAATAAAAATTAAAAACGCAATCACTCATAACAATAAAAATGGTTTTTTATTTATAAATTGTGTTTCAATGTATGTTATAATTTTAATTAAATATAAAACATAAAATATTTAAAACATTAGTTCAATGAAACCAGCCTCGTTTTTTATTTTTATCATTTGAATTAGATTAGGGTGATTTTTATTTATGAAAAGCTTCTTTTTTGCTGAATAGTGAAAAAACTGTTTCTTTAATAAGTATTGTAACATTTACAACCTAATCATTATATGATAATAAGTTAAAAATATTATTAATCCTATTTATTGATATAAACATTTATTTGTATTAAATTAATTGATTTAAAAATATTATGTTACATCTAGAAACCTTTGATTGATGTTTTCAAAACTAAGTAATAGTTTTCTAATTTTTTTATACATTATGAATTTACTATATTGGAATGAAATTTTATCACATATATAAATATAATTAAATAAAATGAATTTCATATTTAAAATCATAATTCCCAAATTATGAAACAATGGAAATTTTATTTTGATTCATGAAAATAAGTTATTGAGGTAAAAATGAATTACCAAGATTAAGGTATAATACGAAAAAGAATCCAAATTAAAGGAAAAGGGGATTAAATACCTAAAAATGACACCTATAACTAAATTTTTGAAGGATTTAATGTTTATATCTAACTACCACTAATTTGTACTAGTTACTACTAATTATCGGTAATTTTTACAAATTACCATTAATATTTACTAATTATAACTAATTTTTACTAATTATAGATAATTTTTAATAATTATCACAAATTACCATTAATTACTGCTAATTTACACTTATTAATTCTATTTTTATTAGTTTATAATTTTTTTTACTAAATGCTGGTAATTTTAACTAATTAGCACTAATATTTACTAATTTCCTCTAATTACTACTAATTTTTACTAATTACTACTAATTTTTACGAATTACAGCTAATTTTTACTAATTACTACAAATTAACACTCCCCCAACTCATGTTTTGTTAATTTTATAAAATCCACTTTGAGGGTAAAGTGGGAACTGTGTAAAATCATTCAAAATTCCAAATCATGCCACAAAAAACCAAATTCAAATGCAAAGGGAACACCGTAGGAACCAATTTGTTGATGAAGATCAAGCAACCGATATGAAGTCATCAAGTACTATGCCATCACTTTTTTTGTCCCATCAACAACAACATCCTTGTCAATGCCACTGTTGACACATAATCCTCATCATGACTCATTACCGTCATCCACTCCACACATTGATGTCAACCACCATGTTGTCGATGATACCTAACCATATGGAGACCCAACACAATACACCGCCACCAAAAATTCGTACCTTTGTCGTCACCGTATCACCGACGAGAGCTCTCCGACCATTGCCACACTGCATCATCAAACTGATATCACACTTTGTCATTGTGACATGACTTATAATCCGATTCCACTAAAACAGAACTTGTCTCTATTTTCAAAAATTAAAAACATTCGAAATTGAAGGGGGAACAACCCATCAGACCTTCAAACCACCATCACTAGAGACACCTTTAACCTTGCCAATTAAATATCATGATTTCCCCTTCATATCGAAACACAATACCAAACTAGAACCACCTCTTAGACTCTTGGAACATCATCAACATCATCAAGTCTAAAAATTAGGATGTCATACTCACCTTGAACCTCAAAGGTCGAACCAACGTGAACATTAGGAATGAAGTGCCATTAAAAACCCAAAAATAACCAGATAAAGGTTGTGACACTAGGACAACATCGACCGCCCCAAACACACCTCCCAAAGCCTCTGACAGGACCACCATTCCAAACCGATCAGAGTAGGAGTGATGAAGAAGGAATCCACAACAAATTTTGAGGCGGGTTAGGTCCCCAACATCGAACCAAAAACTAAACCAGGAACAAGAATCACCATAGAGAGAACTGCAAAATAGAGGAGTAAGGAGATAACCACACACCACTCTTTTGGGAAACCAATGTTTTCTCTTCCATCATAACCCAAACCACCCCGAAGGTACTAGAATACCAGAACAATTACCCCTAATTATTACTATTTACCGCTAATTATTAATAATTATTATTAATTATTACTATTTATTTCTATTTATTTCTAATTATTAATATTTATTACTTATTGTTACTAATTATTACTAATTATTGCTATTTATTACTATTTATTTCTATTTATTACTATTTATTACTATTTAGTACTATTTATTACTAATTATTACCATTTATTACTATTTATTACATCTTATTACTAATTATTTCCATTTATTACTAATTATTACTAAGTTTAATTATTATTACTAATTATTATTATTTATTACAAATTATTACTATTTATTACTATTTATTACTATTTATTACAATTTATTACTATTTATAAAAATTATTACTAATTATGACAAATTATTACTAATTATTACTAATTATTACTAATTAGTATTATTTATTACTATTTATTACTATTTATTACATCTTATTAATATTTAATACTAATTATTACTAGTTATTTCTAATTATTACTAATTATTTCTAATTATTACTATTTATTGCTATTTGCTACTATTTATTGCTATTTATTTCTATTTATTACAATTTATTACTAAGTAATTCTAATTATTACTATTTATTAGTAGTTATTACTAATTATTACTATTTATTACTAATTATTAATAATTATTAGTACTTATTAAAATTTGTTACTAATTATTACTGATTAATACTAATTATAAGTAATTTATACAAATTAATACTAATCAATACTAATTGATAAAAATTAATACTAATTACTACTAATTAATACTAATTAGATGTAATTATTATTAATTAATGATAATTGAACCAAATTATACCAAATTAATACTATTTACTTTTAAATAAAAACATTAAATCTTAATGAAACAACCTATTTGTAACAATAAATAATGTGAAATAAAACTATCTAAATATAATTTAATTTAATTACCACTAACTAATAATAATTATTACTAATATAAAATAAAAAAAATTAACTAAAAAATAAAAGAAACAAATAAATACCTTAAAACCGAATCTCTCCCGGGATGTAATCTTTGAAATTTTTTCCAGTGTAAAATTTGAAGCTTTCAAAAAACTGAAGAGAAAGATCTGAGTAGGGAGAATGAGAGAAGAGTTGAATGAATAGTGAAATGGGAAAAATCACATAGGGGTATTTATAAGTTAAATCATTTGTGAATGGGGTAATTGAGAGAGGATTTCCATCACAAATGCTAAGCCCCCTATTAATTAGGGGTGGTGGTTAAAAAGGTATTTGTGATGGGACCCATCAAAATTGCTTTCCCGCCGATGTACTATTTTTGATAGGGTAAAATCACATTGTAAATACTAAAAACCACAGGATAGTATTTTCTATGCCTGAAACCTCCAATCGCAAATACTCTTCTCACGGTTTAGCACACATCGTGCACCAAAGCCGTTTGCGAAAGAATAGGCATTCCCATTGCAAATAAGTTCATAAATTGTACTAGTTGTGATGGGAATAGGGTCTCATCGCAAATAGAAGATCTCGATGGACTGCTTGCGATGAGACCATTCCATTTCGCCAATACCTATTTTCCCATAGTATACCAAGGGACACCAAAATCAAGCTATAAGGTGCATAAGGTTTGAAGGAATATAAATGAATTGATTAAAATTCAAGAAAATATGAAAATTTATATTAAAAAATTTGGGACACACAAATTATGGTGTGGAACAAGGTATCAGGGGAAATGAAGGTTATCCCTCTAAATCTGGTCTGATCTCTATAAATCATAGGGGGGTCAAAAATGTTTTAATATGATAAAAAAGGAATATCATTGTAAAATGAGTACAATAACACAAAAATTCATGTGATTCTAGGAATAATAGAACAAAACTATGGTAAAAAAGCACTAACTAGATAGATAGTTAATAATCATGGAAAAAACATCATGCCACAAAGCATAGATCCACGTCATAATTGATTAATACATAACACAACAAACCCATCATAACCATCCGAAGGTACACAAAAATGTCAGGGGATGTCCATTAAGGCACAAAAAAATGCTCATACAATAACCCCACATACCATAGTGAAACTGAACCAACCATTCTCCTCCAACATTAATGAACAATAGATCATGGTGTAACACACCAGGTCAATATGTGATGTACACTCTCGGTGAACATTTCAGCAGAAACACACCTCTTGTTGTACCATACTTCTCCAAACACATTCTTAAAAACACCAATATCCTAAAAACAAAAATAGAGAACCGAGAGAAATATGAGCTTAAAAATATTTCCTATTATATAGTCTCCAACTTGAAATATTTTGATCAATCACTAATACTTGCTAAAATAGATGATGCAATATTTTTTATATCAGTATAGTAATAAAATTAACTATTATGATATAAGAGCCTATTGTATCATCAAAATTATAAATCAAGGTAGATTTCTAATTTTTTTTGTTAGGGACTGCATATGATAATAACTATTAAAAAGACATATAGCTCTTTGGTAGATTTTTTATCACTCACTAATAGATTTTGGATATGTTTATAGTTTCCATATTATATAATACAGAACATGAAATATTTCAAAAGTCCCTTCAATTTTTTTAGAATCAATGATTCAATATATACCCTATTAATATTCTTAAAAAATAGTCAAACACAATAGAAAAAACTACAATGCCTATTTTCTTTATGAATTCTAAAAATATCAAACTTTGATCATACTTCTTTGGAGGTTTTATCCTTAAAGATCTCATGATGGGTTTATGATAGCATTTTATCTCATAAATTATAACTCATTTTAACGTGATTTATTAGAATTATATAGATATCTATTTTGATATTTCACATTAAATTAAAATGAACCAACACTAGAAGGGGGTGAAACAAGATTATGTTTGGTTTGGATTCACTCTTATTTCTCATAAAATATTAATTATATCTACGAATTCATATATATATATATATTTTATCTGATAGAGCTTTAAAAATTAATTTTTAGTATATTATTTTCATAAAAAGTATAGATTTATAAATAAAAGAAGATATATAGTTGATATACTACCAACCAATAGTTCATTTTGAAATGGAAGCTTAAAATATGTTTCTTGTGAAATGTGTAGCATTCTATGAAATTTTTTAAAACCATTTTGATTTAAATTTTCAATTATTTTACTATTATAAAAAGAATATTTGGTCTTCATTATTAGCAATAAAATATTTGATTTTAAATTTATTAAATTTATTTTCAACAATAGGTGACAATAATGTATTATTAAATTTTTTAAATAGAGAAAAAATATAATTCAAAAAGGAACCATAATATCTTCCAAAGTATCTATTTTTTTCTATTGGATTGATCAATTATATTTTCATAATAGATTTTGTTCAATTATAATTTCATTTTATCATGATTTGAATGGTAGAAATGAAATTTTATGCAGGCTACACAATTAAAAACATTAATCTATCTTTATTTCAGTTGAATATCATATGTTATTTCAATTTTCTCATGTATAAACTATTTTAGAGAATAGACTATAGGAAAATTAATTTTTTTTTATATTTTGCGTAAAAATTTTGATCACCATTTTCTTTTATATTTTAATGTGATTATGTTACTACTCCTATTAAAACCCCCCAATGGAAACCAATCTTGGGCCTACAATGAATATAATAGTGACTCGCAAATTCCACCACCAATTCCTTATGGGTTAGACACTAGAACTGAGAGTATAAAATAGAAAAATTAGAAGAATTACCCTAAAATTTTATTACCATGTAAATAGATCCATCCATCAACTCCATAATATAATGTAAAATTCATTGTCCAAAAAGGAATGTAAATGTCACACATAAAAGACCCAAACAATAAAATAAAAAAGGATAATCATAGGGCATTCACTTCAACTGAAACTCCTGTCCATGAGCTAGAAATGTCTATCTTGACCATTGAATCCCTTCTAGAAACCTGTAAAACTGAGTTTATAAATTTTGGAGTGAGTATAAATGTATACTCAGTATGATCCATTACAAGAAATCATATGAAAATATAGAAGAAGAATATGAATGATTTTGTGAAAAAAATAGTTGAACTAACTAACACCTAAATCAAGTCATCTATCCAACAAACTCACAAAAGATCACCCCCCATTATCGTATCCATGTATAATAACATAATATAAAAAAGAATATATAAATAAGTCAACCCTTAACAACATCCGTACTGATTTTTCACTCTCATTCCCAAATAGAAAATATCTTATTATTTTATACATTCCATAGATACACCATCGAACACCAAAACCTTTTTCAGAAACACATTTTAGAGAAAACATAATAACCATTATCACATTTACATGGCCACATATCACACCACCACCATATCCACATACCACAACCTCATCATAAAAAAATGTCACATCACCATTATAAAAGGGTATTATGAATACGAAGGACAACAAACTCATGACTTACTCCAACCAATAATATCCCACACCATTTATCATAACCTATATAACATCTTTATCAATGAAACATATTCACATCAGCAATGCATCACATCGTCATCATCTTCACTCTAACAATTGGCCACCACAACCCATGCATCACAACCAAATTCCATCACAGCTGATACAGTTCCTAGATAGGAATGTGGGGAATATAAAATATTCATATATCAATGTAACATCTTAATATTATAATAATAAACCAATATTTTATAGTGTTTTCTAAAAACATAATTTTTCCTAAATAATACTTGAAATATTATTATTTAATTATTATAAATATAACCAAGGCATTAAATCTGAGGGTACAAGTACAATTAAATAAATTCTGATATATATATATAAAGGTCTCATGCAATGAAATTTTATTGATAAATTGTTATAAAATAATCCCTAAATATCTAGTAAATTAATTTTAGGATTCAGAAATATGTTTTCCTCAATAATGGTTTTTATTTCTTTTGGACAGAAAATAATATCATTAATTTATAGAAATTTCTGAAAAAGAATTGTTTAAAAATTATTTAATTATAAAAATAACATTATAAAAATTATCTTTGGATGAAATTGTTTAATTTTTTTGGAACATATATATATTTCAGTGAATAGTAGAAAATATTGATTTTGTAAAACTGTCATTTATTTTCTGTAAATAAAAAATTCAAAAGTACCTATATGATTTTAAATTTATTTAATGGTAACATAATTACTATTTAGTTGGATATTATATAAATAAATACATCTTAATCATATTTATATCTTATTTTGGGATAACAACATTTTTTTTGGGTTTATAAACACATTTTTCTAAAAAAAACTATTTGTCATCGCATTTTGCTATTTTAATTTTGTATTAAATTCATCCACCATAATGAATTTAATTTTATAAAATGTATTCCACATTTATAATACTCCTGTTTAATATTAGTTAATAAATATAACTTATTTTCTATCATAATTAATAGTAAAAATATTAAAAAAATACTACTATTATGGTTAATATAGGTTTACTAGTGGTTAAACTAAATAGTTAATGGTTAAATTTACCTAAAATCTAGTATAATATTTATTTTCAGGCCATATTGAGTCCATAAATTTTCTAATTTTTTGTTATTGTTGTTTTTTGAGTGATTTTGTGTGATTAATACACACACACACACACAAATATATATATATATATATATATATATATATATATTTCTTTTAAAAAACTTTAAGTGTGTCCTCTCCATAACTTATAAAAGGAAACCACCTCTCCTCTTCTATCCAAAAATAAAGATCCATCTAGTTAGGACAATAAAGACCAAAAGACCTTACTTACATCCACACCTATGACCCAGAGTCCCTAATTTGATCATAAAACCATCATAAGAAGGCTTTGTTTATAAACCAAAGTGGTTGTTCAAAAAAGAGGTATAATCCTTAACCATAATTTTTTGTTTTATTTATTCTTCCAAATAATTAAAATATTATTCAAAAAATATATAATTATAAAATAATTAACATCCATATACTTATATGTTATTATTTTTTTGGAATAACCAATATCCATCTTCTCTTCCCCCAATTCGGAAGTGTAACAATCGTTCGTGTGTACAATAGACTACCGCATCACAAATCGATGTATGTCGTTTTCCACCACTGTATCTAATGGATGAATATAATTATGGATTTAATGTATATATAAGATATTCATAACATATTTGTAATTATTTAAAATTAATACGTCATTTATTTTATTACCTTTCTATTCACTGAAAAATGATAATGCTATTCATGCATATGTGTGGATTACCACCTCCATGAAGCAAAGCGATTCATTTTTCCTTACCGCATCACATGGATGGTATATAAAAGTGTATTTGAAAAAATAATATGATATTTATGATCTAATTATATATATTTTTTAATTTAAAATAATACTATCCTTTTTTCTATAATGATATTTGAAAAATGGAAATGATACTCATACGTAAGTACAACCTGCAGTCTCCATGGTTGTAACGTAGTTCATTTTTCATAACCATATTTCATGGTTTATTTTAGGAAAATGTTTAATTTATAAATATAATAAATATATCATTATTTTTATTCTGGAGATGATGTAATAATTCCCTCACATGAATATAGTCAACACACTGAATCCATTATGGACACATGAGCATAATATCATAAAGAAAGCAGACATGAAATTAATTAAATAGGTAATTGAATATGGAATGGTAATAAATAAAATAAAAGGAATAATAAATGTGAAATGTGGTTTTGAAAAAGTAAATAATTACCACATGTTTATTATTAAGGAAGATAATTAATGCACGTGATGATTCGAGCTTGTGGTAAGGGACTTTCATTAAAAAAAATCATCTTTTAATGTCTCCCTTCCAACACTTTTTCTTCTAAGTCCATGTCTTTCTATATTTTCTAGGAAAATATTTATTTATGCTTCAATGGAATATAAAGGTAAATTCTTACCATGTTTTACAATCTTTATAATGATTTGTGAAAGTAATATTTTAAAGATTATGTGTAAGGGATGATTTTCATTAAAACCCTCATTTTAAATGTTATAAATATCTATTTTCTAAATATTTATATTCTATATCCAAATTATTAAAATTATTTTATGCATGTATTTATATGTACATAAATGAATTATATGGGAAATTTTATATCCCTTATCACTTTATTTCAATCTTTTCAAAAGGAATATTTTTATGTATTTTATAAAAAAATGTTTTGACTTTGATTACAAAATAAAAAAATAATGTTTTATTTTAATATATACGACATCAATATATTTTACCACCACTATAACCGTTATATGGTATTAGGAATAGTTTATATGATTATTTGTTTTCATCAATGAAAAAACTATCTTTTCCTTATTCAAATTATTTTCAAAAAGGTTTTTAAATGGTATGGATATTTTGATATCTTTAAATGTTTTTATCTTGGGTATAATGGATATTTCTAAAACACCACTTTTCTATAATTTAAGACCATAATATATATAATCCAATTTTTCGCTCTCTTTTATATATTTTGAATGATTTTTTGGTACACATAATCAAGAAGATGTTATGATGGGTTCACCAAGATATCATTCTAATGCATTAGGTAAATATTTTCTATAATGAGATGTTATGTATTTGATTAGAGAGTAAACCTAATATACACTGGGACTTTTTGTACCATG
This sequence comes from Viscum album, assembly GCA_963277665.1. Taxonomy (NCBI): domain Eukaryota; kingdom Viridiplantae; phylum Streptophyta; class Magnoliopsida; order Santalales; family Viscaceae; genus Viscum; species Viscum album. Next base: position 274,408,774 of record OY728125.1, on the reverse strand, counting down.
TAATATTATCATGGATGTTTAATTAACTTAGATTATGTAAATTTTGGTGTTTTTCAATATTTCCTATGATCCCTTTATCTTATGATACAATGTTTTTTATGTTGCGCTCTCATGTGATTACTCACGATCCTTATATTTTATGATGTCATGTAATACCTTTGACACACATGTTATGTTTCCTTATAATGTTTATTCCCATACTAATATTTTTATCTCACCCCATTTTTCTATGTATTCCTTAGGTTATCTCTTGCAATATTAAGAGATCAAAGGGTTTTAACATCAGATTGTGAATATTTCAATAAGAGAATTTATTTTCATATTGATTTTTTGTATACCTAGTCTTCAATATAAAATAGGAATTTTCAATCCTTATTTTTTATTATTGGGTATTTAAGTTAAAAATCATGTAATAATATGTATAAAAAGGATCGGGACTTATAGTTGGTATCATAGGATGGTTTAATTATTTTTTGGTATTGGGACTAGATTAATTTAGTGAGAACTCAAGGGATAAATCTAATTATATGAAAATATCCTAGATTTTTTGTGATGAATAGAGGGAATGTTTTCTATGAAATTATATAACAATATATATATGAAAAGTGTATGTGGATTTAATACAATTTTACCTAGGGGTAATAAATACGAAAAGGGAAAATTGGGAATTGACTCAATCATCACCTGGTGAATGATAAATAAAACATGTTGAACACATACTTTAACACAATTAGGGGATATGATTTGGAAAATTCATAAACTGTTTTTGATCTATTATAAAAGTATTAAATAGACTTTTATGTTAGAAAATATAATAATAAAATTCCCATGGATAACCTAGATTGAAACAAATATAATCATAGGATAGGGTGTAATTTTCATTTATAAGTTAGTCTATCTAAGTTAATAAGTTTGACTTTTGTATATTAGTTAATGTATTCTCAACCTTCTTTTATTGTTTTAGTTAACTATAGAAAATAGGAGAAACTGTACAGAAAACCAATGTGATAGGAAATGTGATGATTTCCTTAATGATATGCTTATCCTTATGGTAGTGGGATATGAGAACTTCAAGTAAGTACTCATTCAACTAGATCAAGTTTTGAATAATAACATGAACAATGTAGAATACCCTCCTTATACTAAGATAGAGATTGTTGAAATTAAGTATTTTATGATACAAATACCTCTTTATTTTATTGTATCTTCTAATTCCATCATCATGGAACATTGTATTAACTATATTGATAAGATATTATCAACATATAGTTGTGGTTTGACTTAGTGGTAAGCAGCCCTTAATTCTACATGAAAAATGGTAGGTACTATTGTAGTACTATAGTTTACTATAGCAGTGTTAGAACTGTAGCAACAAAGGAAACTATAGTGATGGCATGTCACTGTAGCGGTGGCATATCACTGTAGCAGCGGCGGGTACTGTGCAATACTGTAGAAGTACTATTTACAGAATGGGCCTTGGGCGAAAAAAATGGGCCTACTGGCGACATAAAGGGATAAATGCCCACTAGACCTTAGGTCTATGTAATGGGTCTCCCTCTACCCAGTTAAAGAGGTATTTTATTTGATTTAATAATAAATGAGGCTTCAACCCCAACCTTTAAAAAAAAGAAATTTCCACCCTCTAATGCTCAGAATAAGAGAAAGTTAGGCTCTTCATTTATTGCATGGAGGGAGGATTTGATCAGTGGTGGATGTTGAACAAGAAATCAAATTTAATATATGAAATTGATTTGATCTAATGATAATAATTAAAGATAATATTTCTCAATAAAATATTTCCTTGAACTGTCCATATTAATATGGAGGGGGAGTTACTCAGACTCAAGAAAAATAAAGATGAGTCTATCGGGGCTTATGAGGAAAGATTCACAAGGCTGTCATGGTACGCCTATAGATTTATCATCAACACTAAAAGTAAATTTGACTATTTATTTAGTGGGTTAACACAAATTATAGAAAAGTATTTCATTATTTGGGATATTTAAAGTAATGAAGAGTTTTTCTGTGGTGCCCTCAGAGTCTAGATAGCGATCAGTGACTATCAGTGGTCTCACATTCCAAGAGATAAAAAACCATAAATGGAGATTTCAGTAGGAATTTAAACATATAAATAACATAAAGTAATGAAAACCAAAAAAACCATGTTTCAAAAGTATGGGAATAAGAATCTAAGAAACTATATGAAGGGAACCAGGAGATGTTTTAAATGTGGAAAATAAAGGCATCAATATAATCAATTCTAGAGGGAAATGAAAAATTCCACTAATTCAGAAAGATAAATAAAGGTTCCTATAAACACTCAGCCTATGATATAGTGTTAAAAATTCAATTATCAAATTCATTATGAAATAAAATTCCCAAAACCAGGTGCTTTTGAGACATTCAATGAAAAACATTTAAGCCCTATAGATCAAGAAAGGGAATATTTTATTACTACTACTAAGGTGGATCCTGACAATGATTTCATTATAGTTATACTAGTTATTCATTAAATAATAGTGAAATTACTTTTTTACTATGTTTTTTTAATTAATTAATTTATTGAAAGTTTAGTAGAGCTATTCAAACACCACCTAAATGCATAGGGATAGATCTATTAGTGAGAAGAGAAAATTGAGAAATTGTTGCATCCCAAGTATATAACTCATCCTTAGTCAATGTTTTTGAAATTAAACTCCCATAAAATCTCATATTACTTCATTTATTAGATTTTTATGATATATTAATCATGTATGGTCTGTATTTATATAAATTAAACATCAATTTTTAGGAGAGGGAGACCACTCTTCACATCCAAAGTCATTATCTTTCTGTACATGTGTAAGGATGAGGATGAATCTCCTGTGGAATCTTCTTCTTAGTAAAGGATATTATTTCCATATAACAAATCATATCTATCCAAAATTATTAAGATACTTTACAGGGTCATTCTTGAACACATTCCCATTTTAAAGGATTATATTTTTGTTTTCCCCAAACATATAATGGGGGTCATGCTTGAAGACATGATTCAGAGGTTGAGTTCTCAATTGGACATATAACTATATCTCTTCCCATATCCAAGACTGCTTAAAAAATGACCACTATAGTGTTTCAAGAACTAAAAATTAATTTACAAGAGGATCTATAAAAGGGTTTGATATTCCTGAGTGCTTCATCATGGGGTTCTCTTGTCCTTTTAATCAATAAGAAAGACGGTTCAATGTTCATCTATGTTTATTATCATGAACTCAACAAAAAAATGATAAATAAAGAGTATTCCCTTCCATGGATAGATGACTTGTTCGATCAAATACATGGGGGAAGTATTTCCTTATGTTATACTTTCAGTAGCAATATCACTAATTAAAGGGGAAATTAAAGATATTTGCAAAACTACTTTTCTAATAAGGTATGGACTCTATGAGTTTGTAGTAATTACATATGGACTCACTAATTACCCAAGAAATATTTATGGACTTAATGAATATATTATTTATATATTTCCTTGATAAATTTATGGTTTTCATTATAGATGATATTTTTAAATACTTTAAAAGAAAGGTGTGAAATCAAGGGAATTCGAGTATTATGCTAAAGACTTTGCGATAAGTAAAGTGATAAAAAAATGTATAATAAATTTTAATTATGGATGAAGGAAGTATTATTTTCTAGGAATGTTATTACTAGAAAAGTGATATATGTGGACACTTCTAAGACAATGGCTATTTATGAGTGTCCCAAGACATAATATTTAACAAATATTTGTATTTTACTTAGATTATATGCATATTAAAAATTATTTGTGTCAGCCTCCTCATGATTGTAAAACTTAATAACAAAGCTGACATGAAAGGGGGTGAAGTTCATCTAGACCGTTTAATATGAAGATAGCTTTAAGGAGTTAAAAAAGAGGCTTATCACTACACCAATCCTCACACAACGAACAAATGGGGAAATTTCCAAGGTATGTAGTGATGCTTTAAAAGAATGTTTTAGGTTATTTACTAATGAAAAATGAAAATGTGATAGCCTATGATTCAAGGAACCTGAACTTTTATGAGAACAAATATCCATCATGAGGTCTAGAGTTGGATGTAGTGATATTTTCATTGAACATATGGCGACATTATCTCTATTGGGAGAGGTGTCAAATATATAAGGATCCTACGAGCCTCGAACTTATATTCACACAAAATTTGATTAATATGTGCTAGTGATGATGGATGCAGTTGATGAAGGACTATGAATCCTTAATCCATCTGAATCCTGAGAAAGAAAACAAAGTGGAATATTCTCTAAGTAGAAAGGATAGAAAAAAATTATTATAGATTAGAGTTGATATGAAACATTATTATTAGACTTGAAAATGATGGACATGGAAATCCAAAAGGAATATAAGCATTACTTCCTCAAATGATTGATCAATTATATCTTGTATAGATGAAAAATAATGCTCAAAGAGATGATGTGGAAAATTAGATGAAGGCAGAGTCTATAAGAAAATGAGATCAACAAAGGTAAAATTTGATGAAGAATTATTTAAATGATTTGGGTTATGACTGTGTATACCATAGAATAATATGATAAAGAAGGAGTTGTTAAATTATGAATATAGATCGACCTTCTCTATCCACTCGGGGATCATGAAGATGGGTCAAGATCTCTAAGAGAAATATTTAATGGATAATATGATTAAAAAATATCATAAAATATACATCAAAATGTCTGTTATGTTATCAAGTGAAGGCTGAAAGGAAATATTCGTATGGGCTGATGCAACCATTACGCAAACCTACATAGAAATGTGAAAACATACCCATGAGATTTGTCACCAGTATTGTAAATACATCAAGATGAATAATGACATATGGGTTATATAGGGTCATCTTAAAAACAATTCTCACTTCATTAAAATTTAAGAGGATTACTCATGCAAAAAAAAAATTAAGGATATACACTAGAAAGGTGGTGAGGCACTATGTAAGACCAATTTAAATTGTATCTAATAGGGATCCTAGATTTACCCCTAAGTTATAGAAGAGTTTCCCACTATTCTAAATACTATGTTAAACTTAAAAATGTCTTATGACCACCCCCAACCTGATGTACAATCCTAGAAAACTATTAAGATATTGGAAAAAATGCTGAGATCATTATTGATGGACTTCAATGGTGGATGTGATCAATATCTTCATTGGTCAAGTTGTCATAAAATAATAGTTTTCACTCAAGAATCCAAATAGATCCTTATGATTCCCTTTATGGATATAAATATATATAAACTATGTTTTTCTACGATGTTGGTGAAGAAAATATGTTGGGACTCATAATGGTTGAGGAAATGGTAAAATATATCAAAACCATTCAACAACACATTAGGGAATTTTAGAGCGGATATAAGATAAATGTTTAAAATCATCAATGAGACCTGGATTATTTTGTAATGGAAAATGAAATTCTCCACATATATCCGTGGGTGAGAGCCAAGAGATTTGGTAAAAAAGGGAATTTAAGCCCCGAATATAATTTCCACTTTCATATTCATGATCGCATCATAGCTATGGCATATCGAAAATCACTCACACCAACCCTTTATAAAGGACATTATGTATTCCATGTATCTCTCTTGATAAAGTATAAACAAGATCCCTCACATGTCATGAATTTAGAAGTGGTATTGAAATAAAATTATCTCTCTTAGGAGGAGAATCTTGTAAAGATCCTGGAGCATTGAGATAATGTTATACACAATAAGACAACTCACTTAGTTAAAGTACTTTTCGAAACGATAAATATGAAGAGGCAAACTACGAACTAGAAGAATCTACGATGTAGAAGTACCATAACCTATTTTTACAATATTATGTTATAAAAAATATCAAGAGTAAAATTTATTAAGGGGGTAGAATGAAACACCCTGATATTTTAAAAAGAAAACATAATTTGATAACATATATAACACTCAACACTATGCCTACATGAACAATGGAATATTATTATTTAAATGTCATAAATACAACTTAGATATAAAATTGGAATGTATGAATAATATTAAAATAATTATGAAATAATTTTCCTAAGAAATACATATGTATTGACAAATTCTTAAGAAATAATCCCTCAATTTTTAGTAAAGGCATTTTATGCTTCAAAAATCTGTTTTCTTGAAAAATGATTTTTTTCTTTTTAAGAGAAAATGGTATAATATTTTTTTTGGAAATTATATAATTAGAACATTATAAAAAGGATATCATAGTTTAAATTAGTTTTTAAATTTTCTCAGGGTGTATTTTTATAAATTTTACAAAAAATATAGAATTTATAGTGAATAGTGGAACATACTGATTTCTTAAAACCATCATAGCTTTTCATTAAATAAAGTAATTTAAAATGAACATTATGATATTAATTTTATTTTAAATTAGAATTAGTATTTTTTAGTAATAAATAATCAAATTAACTACATCTGAATAATTTTATACCCGATTTTGGTATAAGTACATTATTCCCATTTAAAAAAAGATGTTTCTAAAAACTATTTTTCCACATGATTTATGAGTTTAATTTTAATATAAATTCAATAAAATTTTTAAATTAAATTTGATAAAATGGATTGATTATTTTTAGTCATCATAATTAATATTATTTAATATTGAAATCTTAATTTATGTTTAGAATTAATTGTAAAAATAGTGACAATTTATTAACACGGTTACTGTTAAAATTGGTTTACCAAGGTTTAATCTAAAGAGTTAAGGATTAAAATATCTTGAACAATTGATTAATTTATATTATATTTAAATATTTTTATATTATATTATCTAATATTCTATAATGGTCTATTTTATAGCTTTTTTTAATAATACATTTGTATATTTTATTTTTATAAAAAAATTCAAGTGTTACCTCTACCCGACTTATAAAAGGACACCCTCTCCTATCCTCTCCATAACTATAGAGACTTTGTGTAATGTAAATACCTACATAAATACCTTAAATAAATATCTACACGTGAACTATAATACTTTTTTTTATCATGAAACAATCCTAGTAAGGCTTTAGTTATAAACAAAAATAGGTTTCCTAAAGAAAAGGTACAGTTCTTAAAATTGCATTTTTATTTTATTTATTATTCCACCTCATTAAAATATATTAATATTCCATGATTAAATAATTAAACTTTTATATTACATATAATTAGATATTATTATGTTAATTTCGTGACCTATATCCTTCTCTTCTTCCATCAAATGAGAAACAAAAACATTGTTTGTTTGTATGGCAGACTACTGCATCATGAACTAATTTAATTTTTTTCACATAACCCTCTATAATAGATAGATATAATGATTTATTTAATATATATATATATATATATATATGATATTTATAAAATATTCATCATTATTTAGAATAAATATATAATATATATTACTACCTTTCCATTCATTGAAAAATCATAATGTCATTTATGTGTATGTGTTGATTACCACCTCTAAAAGTGTTGTGATTCATTTTTCATTATCACATCACATGGTTGGTATATAAAAGTGTAATAAAATGAATAATAATATATTAATGACATAATTATAATTATTTAAAGTTAAAATAATACTTATATTCCTTTTATAGTTATTTTTTAAAAACAGAATCATTACTAATGCGTACGTACGACTTACCGTATCCACAATTGTAATGTAATTAATTTTTCATAAAAATATTTTATCGTTTATTTTAAAAGTATATTTTATGTATAAATATAATAATAAATTTTTTATTATCATTTTTGAGTTGTTTTATCAATTAGATCATTTATCCTAGTCAACCTATTAAATTTATTTTGGACATTTGAGTTAAAAATCATCAAAATGCATGACATGAAGTTAGTTGATTAAGTAATTGAGTATGAAATGGTAATTAATAAAATAAATGGAATAATAAAAATAAAAAATTTTCTTAATAAATGAAATAATTATTAAATTTTTATTATTCACAAGAATAAGAAATGGACACGAGGATTCAGGCTTTAGGTGATGAACATTCTTAAAAAAATATCATCTTCAAAAGCTTCCCTTCCATCCCTTTTTTCCATGTCAATGTTCTACTTAATTTTACAATATAAATTTCATTTATACTAATATGGATGATAATAGAAAATTTTTCCCAAATTTTAAATTCTTTTAAAAAATTAAAATGAGTATTTTTATGGTTTTATGCAAGGTACACTATACATTAAAACCCATATTTTAAATGTTTTAATGATTTATTTTTTAAATCATTCAATTACTTGTACATATTCTTAAAATTATTTAATGGGTGTATTTATAAGGAAATAAATGAGTTATAATGTAAATTTTATGTCTTCTTTTACTTTCTTTCACGATTTTAATAAGTATTTATGTATTTTATATAAAACATTCTGTGTTCCTTTATCGAAGAAAAAAAGAAATGAACTACTTTAATGTATACTGTATCAAAAAATTTTCCAACCACCAAAACCATTATTTGATATTTTGATTTCATTATAATATCCCTTGTTTTCTTCAATGAAAAAACCATCTTTATATTTTCTCTAATTATTTTTAGAAATATTTTTAAATAGAATGTATATTTTGATATATAGAAATGTTTGGTTATGGGTGTAAGGAATCATTCCAAACCACACTTTTTTTTTCAGGTGATGAACATTCTTTCTCTAACTTACTACAACTCTCTATTTATGTTTGTGAAATTATATTAAATTATATATATGATTCTCACATATATACCTAGATTATTACCCCTTCCATTGATGGGGTAAAACATTCCTTATAACCATTTCTCAAATTCCTTCTTTAACAAATCTATTTTGATTATAATATGAAGCAATATTATGCATCCCATTTTCATTCCGTGGTTAATTCTTATTCTTATACCTTATGATTGATTTCCATTTTCAGAACATATTATAATGAACATGTTTTGATGGGTGTGCCCAGTTAGTGCTCAAAGGTATTGATTAAAGTTTTTGTTTTATGAGATTTTATGTTTGGGATTAGGGTGTAAACCTAATCCACTATGAGACTATGTCCAATATATGATATTTCCATGGTATTTATCCTCCACTTATTCTTATGTCATGTATTAGGTTTCTTCTACATTTATTATGTTTTCATGATATTATGATACCATGTTATTTATGTTATTCTCTCTTGTGATTACTCATAATCCTTCTACTTTATGATATCATGTTTTACATTTTACACACATGTTATATTTTCATATCATGTTTGTTCACCTACTGGGATTTTAATCTCGCCCCATTTATCTATGTATGTCATAGGTTATCCCATGCAGTCTTAGGATCTCAAATGGATTTAGGATCTCATTATGGAGATTTCAATAAATACCCTTTACTTTCAGGATGATGTTTTATATACCTAGTCTTCCAAAAACACTAGGTCTTTTTTGTACTTGTAATTTATTAAAGGATATTTAAGTTAAAAATAATTTAATAATATTTGTTAAAGGAATAGTTATTTTTTATCCATTTATTTACTGACTTAGATGTTGGTGAAATAACCCAAAACCAAAAACATATGGGCATAAGTTGGTTAAATGACTCAGGTGTGGTGCATAAGAAATCAAAAATAAATATAACATATATTATAGTAACACACAACCCAACCTAAAATATTTTTAAAAAACATCACCACTAAAAATAATAACGAGCACCACTTCATCACTACCATTAACTAGAAACTAATAGTATCTCTATATTACAAACCATCCCCCATATTTCCCCCAAAAAATACCTAATAAAAATCATTATTACCATTAAAACATATCATTTATCCATTTCCAATATTACTACATTTCTATCCATATGACATAATTTTTTCAATTCATTTACTAATATTTATTTTCAACCAACTGACTATCTATAACCCACATTGATCTCAAAATCTACCAATTAATTTCAAATCATTTATTGATTCATTTACATCCCATTAATCATTAAACATTTAATTATTACCAAACATATTCAACACCATAGAGAATCTATAACACAATCCTAAAAAATATAAACAATCATTTTATGAACCACCCCAAAAAACAGGCTAACATCCACCAACAAAACTACCATGAGACATTTTTTCCATGCAAGAATCCATCCCATTACCGCCAAACCACAAAATAGCTAATCTATGTTGGGACCAAGTAGACAGAATACAATTTTTCATATTCAAGAATTTTGTTTTCTGATTTTTTTCTGATTTTTTATTAAAAGAAGTCACTTCACATTTTATGTTTTTTGTGATCATATATTGAAGGTGTTATGATACTGAATTGGTAGGTAAGTCCATCTACTTATGTTTCCAATTTAGAGGATGTCTTCTGGGTGAACATATTTTTTAAACATAGCTGTTTTTTGGAAAGGAATTTATTTTTATTAGAGAGAGAAGTTATATCGGATTTAAGTCATTGAAAAAGTGGTATGAAATTTATTTAGATTATTTTATTATAATCTTCATATTCTTAACATCATGGAAAACCATGTGATATTTTCCTTTATTAAAAGAAAGTTTATGATGTTTCAGAATCTAGGTCTCAAATTGAGACCATATAAATAATTTGATGATTCTTTTTTGATATAAAAGTTATATATATTATAAGATGACTAAGTTTTTTTTATATAAAATTGTTGAATGAATGGTTGAAATGAACTTGTTGAAGGAAATATAAATTTTTTTCTATGAATTTGATGTTTTCTGGAGGAATAATTTGTTTGTAGTTAGGCATTTATAATTTAGAAGGTTTGAAAAGTTTCCATTAAAAGATCCATCATACTAGTCAAAACAAAAGAAGATATGTTGATATGATCCATCATATGTGTTCCGAAAATGATCATTTAGATGGTTACAATCACCGATCCATCATATGGTGTAGACACTGTTCAATCGATCGGGTGCAGACACCAATACAACAATGTAGTAAAACAATTTCAAAATATTTAGAATTTTTTTAAGTTGGGTTATGGTTCATCATAAATATGATGAAACTAACTCTTTTAAAAGATGTTGATACTATTTAGTAGATGATCTATTCGATAGTAAATAAATCATTGGATGTTGAATGTCATCAAAGGCAGTTTCATCAGACTGAGGAGTATTTGATCAGATGGGAAATTGTATGAAAATATATGGAATGGTTTTGAAGTCTTTATAACATTCAATGATTTTTATGTAATAAATTTTTATGTTTTCTTGGAACAGTAAAGTGATAAGCCCTTTGTTACATGAGTTTGCAATCAGATCCAGGGAATCAGTATAAATAATAGTTTCAAAATTAAAATTTTCTCTCTAGGGTTTTGTGATTTCAAGTATTTTCCAAATCAATAATAGTTGAGAAGTTTTTATATGATTCTATATGAGTATAGAATTTTTGAAATGGTCAAATAAATAATTAAAATGGATTCTAAATTTTGGAGTTCATGATTTTTTAGAGCAGGAAACAATTTTGGATTCCTCTCTTTATTGTTTTAGGAACATCTATAAATAGTGTTGGAAGTAAATTCATAATTGTGTACTATTAATATGTGTGAGAGGTTGATCACTTGATTTTTGAAGATAAAACTAGCAGAGGAAGATCATTGAACTGAATGAGTGAACATAGAAGAGATTACTAGATTGGACTGAGAAATTATATTGAAAGATCGGATAAAAATAGAAGTGAATATAAGGTGATTCTGGGAAAGAGAATGTGACTTGTTTCTAAACTGTAGTGTCAAACTAAATAATCATAGTGAGGGATCATATTGTGTTTTCATACCGATTCTGTATATGTTATTCATACCAATTACTTGGTAGAAAATTGAACAATTTTCTCTAAATATTTATAAAATTGGATGTTGTTCAAGTAGTATAGTGACATGCACAGAACCAATTGGTGAAGGTTTCTTAACCTATACAAATATATTATTTAAAACATTATTTCTAGTATAATCACATTCATTGTTGTATTTATCATATTGATATTAAAGTATATGGGTATTTGTTACTTATTCTATCCAAAAACAGGATTGGTTTCTTTGGATTTTTTGTATTGGAATATTTCTAAACCCTGTCAAGGAATAGATACTCTTATTGAGTAGTGAAACTTGTAAACACTTGTATTCCTGTGGGTATGTGAATGTTATTTTCATAATGGTGATATATCTTTAATCATAGGTTAAAGTTTCTTTACAAGAAAGATAGTATAGAAGAAAAATAAATCCCTAATTCAACCCTACCCCTCTTAGTGGTTGCATTGATCCTAGTTGGGCCTTTTGAATTGGTATAAGAGTGAAGGTTCACCTTATTTACTCTTTTCTAATGAATAAAGAATAATTTGATATGTATATTTTTTATTGTGTGAATAATTAGGGGTTCTGATTTTTGATGGGAAGAACAATCATATCTGGGAAGATATAATTTTGACATATCTTATATCTATTATTTATGATTTTCTTGAGGCATATACTAACAAGGTTCCACCAAGTGATAATAACTTCCCTGTTGTATTTGTTTATATGAAAAAATATAGAAAAATATAGAATATATCATAATTATTTATGTTCATCAGTATATAAAAGTGAATTACTTAGAGTGAAGGGAGTTGAAACTACTAAAGGTATTTGGGAAATGTTAAAGAATATTTATAATGGAAAAATGATGGTGAAGAAATAAATGTTACAAATATGGAGGCTGAAGCATGAAGATCTCAAAATGGGTGTGTATGAATCGATTTGTGACATATTTATATGGTTGAATAATATTTCTAGCATCATAATATTTCTTGGTGAGAATTCATATGATTAGAATATTTTTAGAGGATCCTACAATTTCTTTTAGAAAATATTGATGAAACATTTTCATCTTTAAAAGATTGAGATTCCAAAAATCTTCCACTAGATGCCCTTCACAGTACTCTCATTTCATATGAAATTAGATGGGAAATTTTTATGAAAATAAAAGAAAAATTTGATCAATAAATTTACTTAAATTTTTCAATAAATGAATATCTAATAATATTATAAAAGATATGGAATTTGTTAATACTGATTCTAAAAATGAGGTTAGTAACAATAATGATGATTTATTTTTCTTATCTTATAAAAATGTGAAATGAGGTACCAGAAAGTACCAGGGGAATCAACCTATATAATAGGTTTAATGTGCATATATTGGATATTTTTTAGAAACATTTCCTAGAATAAAGAATAAATAAGAAAGTGATAAAGATGATAGAAGGACAATAGTATATAAGAAGAAACATGTTTAAAAACTAAAATCTTATTCTAATATAAAATATAAAAAATTATCTATATCTAAAAGGAGAATATTTTTTCCTAAAGATGATGATAATGATGTTAAAGATGAAAATTTCAATGAATTTATTGGAGAAGACAAGCTCATTTCAAATATTAAGGAAGAAGAGTTTATTGAAATCAATAGTTCTGAAGAAGATGATGATATTCATTAGAATTTTATATGAAAAGAGAGTTTAAGGAATGTATTATAAAGAGTTTATGAATTTAAAGAGAAATACTGATGTTGAAAAATTAATGTTCTATAGAAAACAATCAAAAAACTTTTCTTGAAGAAAACTCTAAGTTGTTGGAACAGATAGATCATTTGAAAAAATCACTTAAAAAAGAATATAATATGAAAGAACATCTTGGAGTGAAAATAAAAGAAAATGATAAACATTTGTAACTTGTTCGTAAAATTTTCTCTAAATATGAACAAGTAGTTACAAGTTTCAAGAACAGTATCTATGAATATGGAAAAAGTTCTAGAATGTGTGAAACTGATAAAGATAAAAAATTTACTTTCAAAGGTTTAGAATAAAAATGAATATGTTACTAAGTTGAAGAAAGTTGAGAAAATTATGTATGTCTCCAAAACTAGTAAATTTTAAAATTCATATGTTTTTAAAATTTTAAATTTTGAAATAATTTTGGTTACTACTTCTAATTATCTTAAATTTGGGAAGAAATAAGAATTTAATAAAAATATTCTGGGTTATAATAGGAAGTTTGAGACTCAAAATTTTTTCTAATGTGTAAGGTAAGAACGTTTTAGAGAAACACTTTTAAAACTCCAGATAGTATGGAAGTTATAAAGGAATGTTTTCTTTATATTTCTACTGTAGGTAATGTGGTGGATTTGGGCATACATAAACTATATGTCAGCTTAAGAAAAAAAACTATAATTATACCATTATTTAGTAAAAGAAAAGTTTGAGGGTTACACAATCTTTTCAAAAATGGAAATATAAGAAATTTTCTCTGAAAGTTTAAAATAGTTTCCAATCCCAATAAACTATTTTTTAATTATGTGAATATCCTATAAATCTCAAAAAAGTATGTTTTGTTTTTATACTGGCATAAAAAATGTATATAACAATACTCAAAATTTGAATGTGAATTAAGATAATGTGAATTAAAAAGTTTTTATTTTAAAAACTACTCTCAAAGCTAAAAAAGGAGAATTATCATCGATTTTTTATAGTGTGTTATCATCACTTATGATAGTAGAATTTATGTTTTTAAATAATGTGAATGATTTTAAAGAATGAACAATGACTTTTTTCCAATGATGAGTTTCTCATAATCAAAGTTGATGAATCTTATATTATTGGGGAACAAAAACTCAATTCCAAAAGCGAATTTTTTATTGATTGGTTGAAATAAAACATGTTGAGTGTTTCAAAATATTTTTATGAAGGAAATAAATTTGTTTTTAGGAAATATTGTTTTTTTGAAAATTGTAAAAGATTGAAGAGTTTTTACAAAAAGGCCAGTGAACAAAGGGATATTTGTTTCAAGTTGGTGATGTACTTGATTCATGTTATCTAAAAGAGATGCAAGAAAATATTTTATAGCATAAGATATTGGGGTATATGTGTCATAGGAATATGATAAAGTTATAAAAGAGAGGTTGTGTTTGTGATGTTCCTCATATGAAAAGTATAAGAGATTTGTGCTGTTCAATTTTTCAGAAATGGAATATTACAATATTTGTGAATAAGAAATTTAAAATTTGTTCAACTCATCCCCTTTAACTAATTAATTATAATATGTGTGGGGGAATGAGTAAACAATAAAATTTTATAGATAAGTATTATATTTCCTTCATTATTGTTTTTACTCACATTATATGTATTGTGTAATTGAAAAATAAATCAGATTCTTTGAACATGTTTATGAATTTGAGGTGAATAAAGAAGAGTGAATGTAAATATTCTTTGAAGAAGTTGTGTACATATAATGGTGGTGAATACAATAATTAAGACTTAAAAATTTGTCTTTAAAATATGGAATTCATCATGAGTATAGTGAAACATACACACCACTACAATATATGGTCTTTGAAATTAAGAATATAAGTTTGGCAGAGTTGGGATTAACTATATTAATTGAACATGGTTGTTCCTTGTACTTCTAGTGTCATGTAATGATTACAATAGTTTATATTAAAAATTAGTGTTTTTATAGACTAGTTTCCGATATGACTCCTTATGAAATTTTATACAATAAAATTCATTGTTTGAAAAATAAAAGTGTGTCTGAGAGTCACTATATCATTAAAAAGTGTTGTAAATCATGTAAAATTTGATCACAGTTATGGAAATGGAATCTTTCTAGGAAATTATTCTAATGGCTGAGGATATAAAAGTTTAAACAAAGAAACTATAAAGATATTTGATTATGTTGATGTTAAAGTAATTGAAAAAGTTAAAGAATATTTTTCACAAATACATGAATATGAGGAGGATGAAGAATATGAAATAGTTTGTTAGCAACATGAATATAATTACAATAATGATGATTCTATTAATATGGAATAATAAGACTTAGATATGTCTAGTGATGAAGAATAACTTTGTATCTCTCCATTTAGGATGAGGAAACAAGTGGAGGTTCAAAACATTATTGGTGATAAAAAACTAAAATTTCAAACAAGAAGAACATCAAAAGTAGTTCTGCATACTTCATTGTCTTCAATAGTTGATAAAAAATATATGTTAATGATGTTTTTCAGAATTAGGAATTGATTCATGCTATGAATGAAGAGTTATATTAGATTGACAATAATGATACTTAGAAACTTGTATCCAAACAAAATAATTAGAATTTTATTGGTACAAAGGGGATGTTCTGAATCAACTTGAATGAAGATGATGAAGGGATAAGAAAAAAATAATGGTCATTTTGCAAAGGTTACTCAAAAATCAAGGGTATTGATATTATGAGACTCTTTTTCCTATTGAAAGGTTTGGAACAATCATAATCTTCCATGAAATTATTGTATAACAAAACTATAAAATTGCTCCCTTGAATGTTTAGTCAGCTTTTCTGAATGTATAACTTGATGAATATGTTTATATTTATTGAATACATGTAATTGTGATTTTGAAACATGAAATTTATGTGTTCAAGTTAAAGAAGGATTTGAATGGGATAAAAAATGCTATGAGAGGTTGGTCTTACAAATTGGATGCTTGCTTAAGTATTTTGAACATTAAGAAATGATTAGTTGATAAAAATCACCACATCAAATTAAATCATGGGATCTCTCCTATTTTTATTATGTTTCTTGATGATCTAATATTTACATGGAATTATGAAGGAAATTGTGAAAAATTTTCTGAAGTGATAAATAAGTAGTTTGAGATGTCAATGCATGGTGAAATGAAATACATTATAGGATTAAAAATATCAAAAACGAGTAAAATATTTTTCTATATCTAGAGATGTATTCTAATGATCTTCTTAAAGGGGTTTTCAGGGAAATTTCAAAACCCTTTTCCACACAAATTTCAATGGGAAACAATTTTTCCATAGATGGAGATGGAAATGAAGTGTATTCTAAATAATTTATAAATCTGATTGAATATTTGTTATATCTAACTACATAAACACCAGATATTTTTTATGATTTTATCTTATGTTAAAAATTCAGATGTTCTCTAAAATAATATCATCTCTTAGTAGGAAAAATAATTCTCACATATATCATATGCATAACTGATTTCAAAATTAAATGTGATATATTAGGAAGAAATAATTTTTTTTGGATTTAAAAATAACGATTAGGAAGGAATTGTAGAATATAAAAGATCCAAATATAGTGGATTTATATTTCTAGGTGAAAGATGTGTAATTTTTCATAACAAAAAATAGAATTCTGAAAATATTATGATGAATTAATCTGAATATGTTTCCACCACTCAAGCTGCAACACAACTTATGTGGACAAGGAATCAGCTGGAATATTTTCTAGTTGAATTCAAGTTACCAATTCTATTTGGTTATGATAATAAAATTTCTATAAATCTCACAAGAAATCTACTGAAACATTATTATTCAAAAAATATTGATATTAACTATAACTTCATAAAATATCTTATGGAGAAGAATTAACTCGTGTTGGAATATGTTTTTAAAATGGAACAAGTTTATGAAATTTTCACAAATACTTTACCAACTATTTTTTTATAAATTGAGGTTGAACATGGGTGTCCAAAATCTTTCTCACCAGGTTTGAATTTTTTTTCATCTATTCCCTATCTCATATTGTCTTTGGATATTTTTATAATGGGGGAGAAAATGAGGCTTCAAAAATCTATCCATCCATATGTGTTAAACCTTTAAAAGAATAAAGAACTTAGGGGGTATTTTAGAAGGTGTAAGTTGTGATCTCCACATATAAATGTGTTAAATATATTAACAGTTTGTTGAAGTTGATATAGGAAATGTGTATATAAGAAAGAGGGGGATGTTGTGAATAAGTTAATAGTCTGAAGAATGTTTGAAGTTTGTTGAAAGAAGAAGTTTCATAAATCACTACTTATGGAAAAAATGGTTCCGTTTTCAAGGATTCTTGTTTAATAAAATTAGTTTTATCATGTAGGCTTGGAATTGTTGATTAGTGATCCATACCTTATGTTAAAGAGTTTATGTGATTTATAAACGATGGTTTAAAAAATCCCAAGGGGTTATTTTTAGGACTAAGTTAGTTAGAGATGTTTTTTTGGATTCTGAAATAATTATTTTGTTGAATGTTTTGTATTTTTTTATTATTATGAAAAATTTCATCACCTTTTATGTTTTGGTGATCAGAAACAGGAGGATCTTCGAATGTAGAATTGGTAAGAATGTCCATCAATTTCATTTTTTTTGTTCTCAGGATATTTTCTATTTGAAAACTTCTTTTGGACATACATGTTTTTCAAAATGATTTTTTTTTCAGATCTGGGTGATAGTTTGTATCAGATTCATGACTTGAAAAATTGTTCCAACATTAATTAAAATGATTTTATTCCAATCTTTATGTTCTTAACATCACCAAAAACTTGTGATATTTTATTTTATTAAAGGGAAATTTAAGATGTTTGTGAGGAAGGGTCTTGGATTGTGACCATCCAAATAATATGATGATGATTTTATAAGATAAATGTTATCACTCTAATAAGTCTACTAAAAACATTTTACATATTCTTATTAAAATAAAGGGGAGAAAATGGTATTGTGAATGAAAATGTAAATTAGTTTCTACAATGTCAAATTTTTTTCAGAGGAATTTTTTGTTTAGATTCTAGGAGTTTGAACTTTCTAATGTTATAATGTTTGAAAAGTAATGATCTTATAATAAATTGGATGGGATAAGACATTAAAAGATATTTTGATGTGATCTATTAGACGAGTTTAAAAAACAATCCACCAGATTCATAAAGACACCGGTCCATCAGATGGGTGTAGACATCGATCCAACAATTTAGTCAAACATTTTAAAAAAAGTTTTGAATTGTTTTATTTGGTTCAAGTATGATTGAAAATGTTCTTACATTGATTTATTAGATAATATATTGATATGATTCAATAGACGATCCGTTAGACACCAATAAATAATCATATTCTTATTTTCATCTGACACAATTTCGTCGTAGAGAGGATTATTTTCTCAGACATTAAAACTGGATGAAATGGTGTTAAATGGTTTTTAATCCCTTAGAAGTTTCAATTTTTTTAGGGAAGAAATTTCTCAGTAGTCTTAAAAAATCAAAGAGAGAATCCCTTTCTTAAATGAGTTTATAATTGTATCCAAGGAATCAATATGAAGAGCAGTTTGAAAATGATATTTTCCAGTCATTGGTTTTCTGCATTCTAGTTTTCTCAAAATCAAGTAGATTCCATATGAGTATAAATGTCTTAAAATTGAAAAAAATGTAATTCAAATTAATGATAAATTTTTGAGATTTAAAATTTCATTGAGTGGTAAAACAATTTTGGATTCTCCCATTTCCTATTTTCATTTCTCTTATAAATAGGGGTATAAGTATATTCGTACTTTTTAACTGTTCTTACATGTGAGAGACAGTGTGATGAGGTTTTCTAAATAGAATTGGAGGATGAAGATTATAAAACTAAAGGAGTGAGAAGAGAGTAGGTTACTATTTTGGATCGAGCAATCAAGATGAAATATTATGGAAAAAGAAAGATGAAAATAATAGGTGTTTCTGGATAAAGAAAGCATACTTATTTCAAAACTGAAGATTTTGAATGAATAATAGGAGTGAGGGATCATATTGATTTTTTATACAAATTACAGATAAGTTATTTATTATAGATACTAGGTAATACAGTAAATATTGTTTTTCTAAATATTTATAAAATTGGTTGTTGTTGAAGCAAGATTGTAAAAATTTTAGAACCAATTGGTTAAGTTTTCTTAACTTATTTAAAAAATCATATGTATATCTGAAATGATAGAGAAAGCACATGAACTATTGTATAGATAATTGTGATATAAAAATGTAAAGGTATTTCCTACTTGTTGTATCTACATAAAAGGATTGTTTTCTTGCGGATTGTGTCATACTGAATTATTTCCAAAGTACACTAATAACTAGCTACTATTATTATGTAGTGAACATTGTAAATACTTGTGTTCTTGTGGATGTGTGAATGTTTGGTTTTCAAAAAATTGATATATCTTAAACAAGAGGATAAGGACGTTATATAGGAAATATAACATAAAAGAAAATAAAATCACTGATTCACCCCCTCCCCAGTCAGTGAATTCATTGATCCACGTTTGTCCTTTTCAATCCACCACTACAACATCAACAATAAGATATTATAATTTCAACTCAGATAACCATAATCAACACGCATTGTATAAGTTATTACAAAACCCAATAACTAGATAAAATCATACACTATCAAATCATAGAAATTTTAGAAATATAAACAATAAAAGTAGCATGAAAATAATCCAATATCAACAAACAATTACCTCCATAATCCCCTTTTAAAAAAGTCATTCATATCAATTCAACAAATATTTCAGGAGATATAAAATTAAAATTAAATAATTCACACAACTGATTCCAAAACATCTTGACGTGTATAACCATTTATGAGTGGTAATTATAAAAGTATAATTTTAACAGAAAATAAAACCACAACATTAACCAAAACACTCAATAGAAACATCAAATATACATCAATCACAAGTAATATCATAGAATCATATAAAACACATAAAAAAATATCCTATTAAATAGGTCAATTAAATACATTATTCCGGTTAAACCTTACTATCCATCCAAAGAAAATAAAAAACCATAATACTTCATCAATTTACAAACAAAAAGAGAGAGAAGCCTCAAATCACCTACCTTAGTTGAAGCTTCAACCATAACTATACAAGATCAAGGGGAATGAGATTGTCACAAGGCCAATATCATGTGTGGAAAACCTAAATAAATGTAGATCCTAGAAATAATAATCAAACCATGAAACAAATCCAACCAAATCAATAACAATGTCTATCACACCCTCTATAAGAATAAGTAAAAGGCGAGAATCCAAATGAAGTGAAAGAAATAACTTCAGATCACAAGTAGTTGATCTCTTAAAGATGAGGGCCATAGAAAATGAAGGGGAAACTAATGGAATCCAAATAAATAGATTTATTCCTAGGGTTTATGGAAAATTATGGACATTATAAGGATTTATAAGGGATTTTGAATTAATACTTATACTAGAAATCAATAAAATCATTTTATAAAAGATGATTAAAATGCCATGACAAGGCTAAACTGAATGAATCTAAATGAACCAATCCATGATCTACCTTATTTACCCTTATTTAAATCATGTTAATCTATATCAATTTGATATGATTGAGGAGGGGTCATTTTATGATGACCACCACAACACTGTTATGTTTAGATTCCAAAAATCAAGTTATGGAATTTAAACTTGAAATAGTGGAATGGAATCACCATAGAATAATGCTGATCAAAAAGGAAAAACAACCATATCAAACACCCAATAAGTCACACCAAAATTGTTGATACCACTTTGTGATATCCATTCATATAAAATTTTATGAACACACCAATGGCCTTTCATTCAAGGGATAGAGCCACTGATGTTGTGAATGATTCATATATAAGGGTAAAAAATCCCTATATAAGGGTTCCTCTTAAGACATAAGAAAATTTTAATTTACAAAAATCCTATAAAAAGGATTTCATGCTGTGATTGAATACATTCGTGTCATGAAAATATTTCCTCCTTAAAATAGTTTGGTACCCAAATATCCTGGATTATACCCCACATAGCGACCACCAAACCATGATGCAACACAATCCTTCACAGAACAACACACATGACTGCAAATTTATCATCTCTTAAAGAACAATATTTTGAATGTAACTCCAATGGCTATGTTGTGATGAAATTTCCCTGGTCAAAATATCAGTAACAACTCGACATTCATTACTCAAACCTTCTAATGACACCTACAAAACCCATAAGATGAAATATAATGATACCAAAAGTTTTGGATTTTTACTATAGATACATCTATAACTATTCTATTCCTTGAGAATAAAAACTATATCTGAAAAAAATATGAAACCACTAACCAGACACTCTCAGTGTATGACTATAAAAAATATAATAATAAAAAGGATGCACCAGATATTAAGAAATATGTAATCTTAATCAAAAAAACACAAAATAATAACCACAATTAATTCTGAATAGAACCAGTCATCTCTACATCATGATAATACAGGTTTCAAAACAGCTATGGATACTGAGTTCACATATGTGAATCTTGGTCCAATGTAAATTCCTAAAAACCATAATTCCTCCACAAAACTTGAACCATGTGAATGTCATGGATGTGTATCACCTTCTCTTGTGGATCATGAATCTGAACTAGACACACCATAAACATAAGTTTACAATCTATATCTAAATTTACACAATTAATAACATGAAAATAATTATAATTATATTGAAAAATATATAACACATAAAAGATATATTTGATCTAAAACATATATGAGGGAAGCACTATCCTATACACCAAATCACCAACACACTCCTCCACCACAAAAGGAATGAAATCTTGGGATTTAACTTACTCCCCCTTCCAAAACATCACTTCCCCTAATGACATAAAACCCTCAAGAACACATGATCTATAATATCAAACTCCATAGGTATCCTGCTATGATTGATATAAGACTTATAACCATATTATGAATCCTTCATACACTTTTGAATCATATACACCTTCTCAGTGATTCTCTATACCATATATAGTCCAAGGGCTGTTAACTTCCCAATAATAATCTAACATAATGGAGATACATAAGGCCTCTAATAAAATGATTCATATTAATTTATTAAAATAGATGAGTGGAATCATTTATTATATTAAAATAAACTATAGTAATGTTCTTCACTCATGATCCACTAAAATCTAAGATGCATCCATGTAGAATATCCTCTAGAATCTAAATGTTGAACTCCATCTGATCATCCATATGAAGATGGAAGAAAATGATAATGTGTAACTAAGAGAAAAATCACTTTCAATACCTCCCCATAATTCTAAGGTAAAATTTGGATCTATATTAAATTGATTGAAATTTTCACCCTGTCAATCTTCACTATCTCATTCACATACTTCCTTTACAAAAAAACTAGAACACTCAACTCCTTCAATATTAATAAATGAACCAACTTTTTAAAATGCACTATAACAACCCAAATAGAGTAATATCATCATTGATATCAAGTGACATTAGTGATTAAATATTTCAATATATCCCCCCACTTTCACTCGTATGTAAAATTGATATAAAAAACAACAAGGAACACAATTCTCTACTATCAAATTCTGATACACCAATCATCATGACATGAACTCCACTATAGACTATTTTATCCCTATCCGCAATAATCAACTTCTTGGTGAATGTTTCATCTTTGATATACTAGGATGTACTATAAAGGGTATTTTATGAAAGTCATAAAGAAACTCACCTCACACCAATAATGGAATAAATATCCTATCATAGAGAAACACATGATAATAATCATCCTTCAAACATCCCTGAAGAGCATCCCTATAAAATACACAATCATGCATCAACTTTTTCTTTGAGCCTCCCTATTGAGTCTCCTCCAACCACTATAAAAAATATGACTTAATTTTCATTTGGTATAAGAAAACTCAACCATCATCCTTCTCCATACCAAGGTACATCACTGAAAACTCCTCCATCACTCTTCAAGTGTCGTTGGACTCCCGAACAATGTCTCATCATGAAATTCTACTTATTGGATATCCACTACATTCCCTTTCCTTTATGTTTAATAAATATCAATATCAATGTTATACAAAAAATAAAACCACAGAAACTAAATTAATTTTTAATCCGACTAAAATAATATATACATCAATATATTGTTATTTTTAAAGACTAAAAAATGTTTATCATTGAGGTAATCCCACCATAACTTCAATTAAAACTTCACTACCCCAATCTCGAGATAATTTTTAGCATACTTATGATCATCTGTAGTTAACTACCTAGTTCCATATGAGACCACCGCCCTTTTTCGAATAAATTATAAAGAAAATCTAAGATTAGAGTCATAAAAGATAACCTCAAACAAAAATCCATCCTCTAGAAACTAGAGGACAACAACACTGATCAAATTATCCTTCAAGTAGTCAAGTGTTTCCAGACACTAATTAGTTCATGAGAAATCATATCCCCTTATATATATGGAAGTCAATATGGATACAACCTAAGATAAATTAGACAGAAATATCCATTAATTGACTATGATACCAAGTAAAAAATATAACTCTGTAGCACTATTGCATTATTATCAATATAAAACTCTCTTGGTCTTAAATTAATCGATGGATACTCTCTAATAAGACACCACATGCCCAAGATAATTCACCTAATGTATCCAATAACTTCACTTGCACAAATTACTATATATTTGGGGGTGCTAAATGAATTATAAACAATCTATAAGATGCTCATAATGACCCTTCACTAACATTGGTAACATGGGGATTTCATCTATTAAAACTAGCATGTAATATTCTAGGAACTCAAAAAATAAACAATTCATGAGTACTGTGAAAATTACTGTGTAATTCATGACAATAAATGAGATAAACACTAACATTAAGTTCCCATAACAATACCTAAATGTAGTATTTTTGGTATCCTCCTCCACTCTCATCTGATGATACCCAGACCATAGATCAATCTTCCAAAGACAAATTTTCAAATTTTATTGAACAAATAAATCATTTAGCATTGAAAAACGAATAGTGATTCTTGACTTTCATCTAATTAATAAAATGATGGTTTATGAAAAAACTAAAATTTCATTATAAAAAATATTGGAGCACCAACTGGTGAAACACTATACCAAATGGAATATTCCTATATAAAATCATAAATCAAAATCCTCTACACACACATATTATAATGTTCCATATAATAAAGACACATTTAATTATGAGATACACAAGGCTGAAAATATATCATGAACTCAACATCGCATTGAGAGTAGCCTCACAAAAACTTTTGGAAAGACATCTAAAAACTCTTCAACAACCCTAGGGAATTCCACTACTTTCACCTATTATGAACCCATTGATAACCCTACATGAAAAAAGAGGATCAAAATTTCTATAACTAAAAAAATGACAATTCACACCAAAAAACTGTTTATTTTAACCTTCTACGTCATTGAGTTAGAACATCATCTAAAATTAGTCAATGACTAAATTCTTGGAAAACATCTAATCTGTACCAAGGATGATAGTGTATAGTTATATCTACAACATAAATAAATCCCATAATGAAAAATGTTTCCCTATCATCATCTCGAAACAATATCATACACGAATAAAAATATATTTTCCTCTAATAGGAGTGGTCAACACTAGGGTAAGTAGAAGTATATTAACCTTGATTCCTGAGGCACTTACCAAGGTTGGTGGAATGAAAGAGGGTGAATATAAAAAATAAAATAAAGTGAAATAATGGTTTGAAGATAAATTTTTTTTACCTCAAATAATCTATGTAATAAATCTCCCCTAATTCTTGTCCCTCATTAGCCTAGATGAGGAAGACCTATACAAAAATAGTCAACCATATGTCCTTGATGATGAAGGATATAATGGTATTACCTTTTCCTAATCGATATCCTTCCTTAAATACATGTTTGAAGGCCTTAACATTTTTGTTTATTTATGGATAATACCTATTTTTAACTAGGTTGAGTTGGAACCTTTACATGACCTGTAATCTTAGAGGCACAATACCTTTGTACATTACTAAATCCCCAATGGCCAGAGACATATAGAAAACCCTCCCAAACTCATGATTTAAAAGATTTCCCATAATCTCCCACCATGAAAAGTAGAATGGATCTATTTTACCAATAAAAAATTGTATGTTTCCTAGTATCAATGGATAAAGTCATACCCACTCATCCTTTGAATCTAGACAGGGCTGCTAGTGGCTACCTCATACTCTCTACCTCATTTCTGTTCCAAAATTACGAGTGTATCATGACTAAAATATATCCCAAGCATCTAAATTGTGTTCCCTCTTCCAATGAGACCTCATGCACTATTTTATTTTTCATTACCAATGCAATTGATGTCGACACCTCACCACCATGCTACCGACATGTTGTATCGAGGTCTTTGTTTCCATTTATCCCAACACCAAATCCTAAAATACAGATGTGAAGTTTTCCACTAACCTCAAGGCATGTCCAGATACTGATGATGTTGAAATTCCATCCCACCACCAGGGACCCTACTCATGGCCTACTGTTTCCATTCTGGTTGTCTGCACCATGGAAAAAGTCTTGCACTGTGAAGCATGTTAGAGTTAGTTCTCTAGAACCAACTAATGTGTACTTTATGATGACATATATTCATTTTTTTAATATTAATAAACAATTTATAACACCATGACTATCATTATTCATAAAATAGTTTTTGATAGTATCTTAAGATTAGTTTTCCCATTGAATGTTCATAAAAGTTCCCCACTATGATGATAACACATGATTTCCAAAACAGTATTCTTAAAATATATGGTATATAGCCAGATGGAATAATTTGAGGGATAGAAATGATACAGGATCTCAAGGGTGGTGAATCATAGGACATTGATTCACCTTATCAAGGTGTAATCCGTTATTAATATCCAGTGTAAAATATTATGAGAACGAGACCTTCCGGTAAGAAATCCACATTTATATGTTTCATTGGATGTTCTTATCTGTGGAGGTGTGTATTGATCCTTATACTTAAATATTATTATTAATGATCATTATAAGTTATGTTCTATAATATATTGGTTAAAATTATGATGACATGTGTTTGTGGAGAGGTATGATACATTGGGTTCATCCAGAGTAATATTTCATTAATGAATAAATTTGATAAGGGAATTATCCCATCTATACTTTAATGGAAGTTTATTTCTCAATCCCTTTGATGGAAATTATATAACCTAAATAATACAATTTCCATGGTGTTATATAGGCAATTTTGATTTCCAAAAATTCAATGAAAGAGATGCTAGACACATAGGTTGATGACACAAGCATACAACCTGATTGAGTAGAGATATCATGATAAAATGATTATATTACATAGTAAGTGTCTTTATTGGGTATTATGTAATTGTGACATTAAATTATTTATTTAGGGGTTCCTTGGTGTGTTTATAGATACTAACATTCAAATTTAGTTTGCTTCACCTAATACAACTGAGAAAGAGGCATCAAGGGTCACACATTAAGTGTATCCGGAATCTCAGTTAAATAATATATTATTATTTATTATTTAACAAGTTGAATACATTTTAGTCTCATAAATGGTTTAATAATTATTCTTATTTTCTTGATCAAATATATTCCATCACATGTTATTCAATATAATATTATATGAGAGGAATATTTAATAAATATTTATTTTATATTTAGTGAATATAATATTTATTTATTTGTTCGTGAATAGTAGAGTGATATTTATTTATCAAATAAGTTGTCATTATTCAATGTATGATAAATATTGTGGAGGAATGGTGGACCAATTTTAATGGTCTTATGTGAAATAATATACATTGAATAATATTTGAATAAATAATATTTAATTTGATTCATGAGTTTAGCACATGTCACGAAATTATAATAATAGTGACATTATTATAGATATGGTGTTCCATGGGGATTAAATAGATAATAAATAAAACTTTTGAAATTATTTATTCTAACCCTACTGGTATATAATCTTAATTATATTGTTTTCTTAACTGGTCCAGTTCATTTTTTGTTCTGTACAATGATATCTGGAGAGAATCCTCTCAAGACCTAGAGAGCTCCCTCTCATAGAACACTTTCAAGAACAAGGAGAAAGCATCCTCTACCTTCCACTCTCAGGACTAGATATATCAAGGAGAATCCTTTGGAAGTTATTCTCATGGCGATCAAGTGAGAACGTCATAAGATATATGATCTATCATGCTGGCACCTGAAGATTCCTATGATGACATTTGAAGATTCATAGAACACATGTAAATCATCATAATAGGAAATCTGTTCTTGATTACTACAATGAAACGATGGTACAACTAATATTTTCTTAATATCCATCAATCAAGAAAGGATTTCTCACAAGGTAAATTAATTAGTTTTTTAAATTAACTATAAATATTATGTGATGATCTTGTGCTTTGGATCTAGTGTTTATAATTTTTTTATATTATTTGATTCAATTCTGTTGATCACGGAATTTATCATCATGTAAGTCTCAGATTAATCATTGGTCATGAAAAGAAGTAGAGTTAGGAATAACACACCTGATGCTTCCATTATTCTAAGAACCATCAAGTGTTATTATAGGGGTTACATTATAATTAATAATTTTTTAAAGATCATTGATTGATTTTCACATTTTTTATAGATTTTCAATTGCATATTTGTCTCTCTTTAATCTAAATTGTGATATATACTTTATTTCCATTAATTTCTCATGAATATAAACGAATTGAATGATTTTAAGAATGAAATAAATTTGAAGATCTCCTCTGATTTTCCATGGATTCTGGATGTATAACATAAGATTACACGTCGTGTGACCTAGACGTACATGATATTTAATAGTTTTAATTGAAATAAGAATTAATTAAGAATCAATTAAAGGTGTGTGTATTCATTACTCATGGTGAATTTTATTATACACTATGTTTTGACTGGGCCATCCTAGTGCATGGTTAGCCAGGGTACATGCCGTGTAACTTCCATAGATGATGTGTAGTTCCTTAGTTATAGATGGGTCATATATTGTCTTATATGGTTTCACAAACCGTCCCCTGGGGCCCGTGTCATGACTATCGCAAGCCCACCTTCCATAGGCCAGGGGCTGGTGACTAGCACTGAAGACGTATTCCCTAAAACTAGCAAGGCATTGCCTTTATAATATGCAACACACGCAACCAAACACACAAAATGATACAAACACAGGTAAACTGACTAGTAAAAAGGGTGTGTACAGTAAGTAAAAGGGGCCAGAATACAAGCCCGACTAGAAAGTACAAGAAAACTAGAAAGTACAAGTAAATTGAACAGCTCCTGTGAACACCCACCAAGGATCCTTCCTGAAGGGTAGGTATAACTCTCAAATGGTCATCTATACGGTACGCCTTGTCTATAGTCCACCTCCGAGATACCTCCAGTCCTGGTACCCTCATCCTTAGTCAGTGTTGTCCGTCTTCTACACAAAACACATCAAAGTGCGGGCATAGCCCATGAAGGGGTGAGTATAACGATACTCAGTAGGGACCCCGAGACCCCCCAAATGACTCTCCAAATCCACAAAGTATAATCCATAAAGCATGAAAACAACTATCAGCCCTACTTAGGAATACGCCAACACATATAACAAAGTTATCAAGTATACCCATCTCATTCATGAGGAAACACAAGGCCCAAATCCATTTCACAAGGATCAACTGTTCCACAAAGGAATGAATACCATGAAGGTAACACCCCAAAGGTAAGTACCACAAATTTAATGCCACACAGAAGTATACCAAAAAGGTTTCACCACGAAGGAAAGTACCACCCAGGTATTCCACACAGAAGAATACCACAAAGTTATAACCATGAAGGTAAGTAACACACAGGTATGCCACACAGAAGTATACCACCAAGGTATCACCACGAAGGAAAGTACCACACAAGAACGCCACACAGAAAATACCACAAAGGTATCACCACAAAGGTAAGTACCACACAGGTACGCCACACAGAAAAATACCACCACAGTATAACCACGAAGGAAAGTACCATATAGGTATGTCACCTAGAAAAATACCACAAAGGTATCACCACAAAGGTAAGGACTCAGATCACACCAAGTATAACTTAAGTATAGAAGTACAAATGATTAGTCTAAGGCTAGATCATTTTATTCTATTAAGTAGCATTACTTATGACCCACACAAGATCGATGGGTGACTAACCCCCCCTGACCCACACAGGATATGACCCACAACAAATTGATATGCATAGACCCACATGGAATCACTGAGCACTGACCCAGACAGGATCTAAACCACAAAGGATCAATATACGCTGACCAACACAGGATCTGTGAGCGCAGACCCATATATGATCTGTCCCACACAAGTTTGGTATTCATTGACCCACACATGATCGATGTTCTTTCTTCACGTACAGCCAACCACAATGTTCCCGCACTAAGATCGCTTGATTCCAGAAGGGTGCACTCCTCAGCCCACAAGTCGATACTTCAAATTACACAAATTCCCATGAATAAGTATTCCAAAGGTCCATCACGTCAAAAAGGGAGCCAACACACCTGACGGTTCATCAACCAGACAACCAGTCTATATGTTATTAGCATTTCTGCTCCGAGGGCTCGGTTGGACTTGGGGTTAGATCCAACCCACCTGTACTCCAACTTTATCAAAACTTCAAGCAGAGTATACCAAAATGACCATCTCGATCTATGTTTTCTACCACCACATATGGTTCATCGAACTGCTGCTTGTAGCTCAAGATATGACCGAAAGAGCGAAAAGGGTCGAAGTAGGTCCAGGACCGGTCTGACCCGGTCGGACCGACTCAGCCTGACCCGGCTTGGGCTGAAACTGGGTCCGAACTTGGGTCAGAAGTGGCCCGAAGTATTTGACCTGGCCTGCGGTGTCTGGACCAGCCCACCGGCCCAGCCCACGCTAGGTGGCCCGCGGTGCGACGACCCATTGGCATGCCACTGTGCGGCGCCGCTGGGCGTCCCCGGCTAGCCTGATGGCCAACCTCTCCTATGAATGGTGTAGTCATGCGTCGAGCCATATTCGGTGGAGAGAAGTGAGTCGAACGCCCTCCCTCGCTACCGCTACATCATTCCACAACTCTTATACGCTAGGAGGCGCGGACGCGCGCCCCCGCCCCTTTGCACGGCTAGCCGATGCCAGCCTCCGCCCTTGCTCTACCTCAGCCGACGGGCCACAACCCTTCTCCGGTGGCATGGTCACACCACTTCCTTCTTCACAGCCGTCCATGGTGCCGACCACCGCTCCTGAGTCCCACCGGTTCCAGTCTTCAACACCGGTCATCGTCCTCCTCCATCGCAAAAAACACATCAAAACCATAAAGGTTGCAGAGTCGTCAGACCATGTTCTTCTAGTGCGCACCCTCTGTGTTAGGGTGGTAGAAAGCGAAATAGACGTTATTAATTCAAGAAGGATGTCAATAATGAGATAAATGTGAATAAATCAACAACAAACCCTACAAGATACCCCGCAAAAACCTCCCGCAAAGACTCAAGAATCGCGGGACAACCCATTAGTTTGTTTACCCGCGTTCATCGTATAAATTAAAGAATGAGGAAGAGGAAATAAAAAACTCTCAAACAAAAAAACCCCCTACCTTGAACATCGGAGAATAGTCTACGCTTTCTGGTGGACCAGGTTCTTAGTTTCTGCGATTGGATCCCAAAGACGCCACTTGCACGTCGCCCATTGGTGGTTTGATGTCGTACGTCACGTCCCGCTGGGTCAGCTTCGTCTTCTAAGTGTTAGCCATCATGACACTATACCAGAGCTTTGTTGCTTGGTGAAGCCATGAAAAATCCCCCCCCCCATGCTCTATATAAATAGGAGAGGTGGAGGGTAAGTAACGATCGTGGAATTTATAAAGGTTCATTTATTAGGCACCTTCCTAAATTTCAACGACGCTGTTACTTATTTTTTTGATAGTCAAGCCATTTATTTACGTTCGAAAAATTAAATGGGAGTTTCCCAAGGGACTTCCCAATATTAAAAAGGGGTTCAGGTGGTCCCCACCACTATGAATTCAAAAAGGGAGTTTTCTATCTCGGGCGGTCCACACCTCCAAGCATTCAATTGGGAGGTTAAAAATAAAATAAAAAGTTATTCTTTATTTTATTTTTATTTCCATGAAAAAAAAAACTAATTTTCACCCTTAACCAACTATGGTTGAGTTGAAAGTCTCATTAAGCGAATACCGGCGTTACGAGTTTAACTATGTCCTCATATTTAAATTCTGAGCACCGGTTAAAAAGTTATAAAACGCCGCATGCGCGTTTACTGAACGTACCTTAAAAAAAAGTTCGGAAAATTATTAACAGTCACCCTCCACCCGCGTCGGTCAAGGTTCAGCTCTGTCCAAGTGAAAAACACCTCAACTAACCCAATGGTACTCTCAGATTTCCAATCTGAGTTACCGTTTAAAAGTTATGGATTTTACAATAAATTTATTGTCACATAATTATTTTATTTACGACCAAAAGCTAACTTTCACTGGTGTCCCACGAAGACCAATGTTAGTATCTGATTAAATAAATCATTCCATCACAAGTTCAGGGGTGGTCTCAGATTTTCAATCTGAGCTACCGTTTTTGAGCTATAAAATTTTTAGGAATAAAATAATTTATTTCATTATTTGATTTATGGTTTTTCCATTTTTGGATTTTCTCACAGGGGGGCCATGCCGACTAAACTTAATTCACACCTAGGGTAAACCAGTCATCTTGAGAACAACAGTACCCTCAGATTTTTTATCCGAGTAACTGGTTAAGATTTATTCCACTTTTTCAGGAAATCCTCTTACACGTGATAATTAAAGCTTAAAAAAACATCGACGGATCATTCCGAGCACACCAGGCCTTGGAATCACGTGCCATCATATTTAGAAGTCTCATAAAATTATGATATAATTAAAGATAATTTATGTGGAATTTCCAGGTCTCTACATTCTCCTCACCTCAGGGCTTTGCGTCCCTGAAAGCCATATTACAAAAATGAGGAAAACAAGTGGGGGTACTGAACATGAATCCGAGCCTCCCACACCCATGTTCTCTCCTGGATGTTCTCATGCTGCCAACACAAACGTATGAAAGGTATTGATCACCCATGAAGGAATCTCTCCTGTCAATCCTCAATCTCCACTGGAACATCCGAAAATGTCACCCCATCCTCAATGTATAACTCACTATGGTCAATAATGTGAGATTGGTCGTGCAAGTATCTCCTCAGCTAGGATACGTGGAAGACGTTGTGCACTAGGTGTAACTAAGGGGGAGGTGCTAGGTAGTAAGCCACCTTTACAACTCTACTGAGGATTTGGAAGGGTCTAATGAACCTCAGAGATAACTTTCCACCGCGACCAAATCTCCGAAAACCTTATCGAGGTGAGACACATAGAAAGACATGGTCCCCATCCTTAAAATCCAGAGGTCTCCATCTCCTATCAGCATAAGACTTCTATTAGCTCTGAACAGTTTTCAATTGCTAAAATGTGAGGCATCGTGGTATAAAACCTGCCACTGATTTCTTCATCCTTGGACACCAGTACTAACGCTGAAGGCCCTGATACCATGGTACGTCCTCTAAAGAGGTTAACGTTCTCCCCACCTATAGAAAATCCATCTGGTGCCTTCCCTGAGGATATCTGAACACGTTGAGTATCACAGCCTGTGTCCCCAAGCTACGCCTCCCTGACTCATTGAATAAAAGGGGGAGTGACCGTGAGAGACTGAAGAAAAACTGCCTCATCTCGGTCCACAAAATATATCCATAACGTAGCCATCTACACTGTTGCCTCATCTAGAAGCTGTATACCAGATCTCCTGCTTGGTGCAACTTCTATAACACTCCCCTTCACAGGAGTATAAACTATCTCAAATTCATAGTCCTAGAGGAACTCAATCCAATGTTGTTGTCTCAGGTTCAGGTCCTACTTAGAGAAGATATACTAGAGACTCTTTTGGTCCACGTAGGTTGTAAAACATTCTCCCATCAGGTCATCCCACCTCACCTTTAGCGCAAATGCCACTACTGCTAACTCGAGGTCATGGGTAGCATAGGTTTACTTGTCACCCTCAGTCCCATCTCCTGAAAGCTCTGCTGACACTTCTATGTCCAAAGTAAAGGCTCCCCCTTTTTCATCAAAGTTGAAAAGGGTGCCACTACCATTGGGAAGTCATGTAAAAATACCTTGTAGTACCTAGACAAAGCAGACATCCCTCTCTATTTGGGGAGGTAATCCTAGAAACATCTTTTGAAAAGATGTCCTCATGCTCTTCCACTCTTGTTTGGAACTAAAAACTAAAAACTCTTGCTACCAAAAGGGTATGTCTGGCCAACTCATGAATGATTTGCTACACCCTCCTATGCATGAGTCCATCCTGTGCTGCCTGGGTTTCCTTTTCACTGACCAAGGAAAACTACATTCCAATGTTGTAAAGAAACCAAAACCTTATTTCCTAATATAGTCAATCTGAGTATGAACTGTGGATGCCCAGTCCATACCCAAACTAACGTTTTAAGGACTCGAAACTTCCACCAAGAGGTTCCAACCAAAACTCTCACCTCAAGGGTCCGATCACACCATCAGTGTATGTGTGATTATTGAGTATCCTCCCAAAGGAATCTACATATGTGAGGGTCAAGTGAACGATTTAACCGGAAACTCTTGGTCTTGGACAAGATTCAGGGAAGGATCTAATGATCAGTACCTATTTCTATTGATACAAAAGCTAGTAGTAGACACAAACTATATCTATAATCATTCATGGATTCCCTGGGCCACACTCCTTGACTGTAGGAAGCTACTCCCTTCCCCTTTCCTCTAGCTCCCTGAGCCTGGTGGGGACCACAAAGGGCGGTGGTTATAACATGTTGAAATGTAAACCACCTCATGCTGCTCTGCCAGCTCTGCTTCCATGTCTGTAGCCCTGAAGATTCATCTATCCCTAACACATTTTCTTCGCAAAACATTTGTACACATCGAAGTATCAATGACGGGTGCCAGTTTCCTATTTTCCCACTACTATCATTCACTGGTTGTATTTGCTCATCCAAAGAATATTCAACCACAAAGGTACTCTCTAGAACCCCAACATAAGTAGGAATAAAAAGAGGAATAGTGCTGGTTCAGACTTCCTTAAACACACTATGCTCGAATGTCTGAGCCCCGAAGCACTGATCGTATCGTATTCATTGAGTACCAGGAATGATCGGTATGCCTCGATGATTACTCAGCTATTGACATGTCGATCTGCCAAGGTGTAGAAGCACTAGATAACTCTCATCCACTATCTAAAGCTAGTCCTTAGACGCCTATGAGTCATGATCACTTCGGAACATGAGGGGTCTCTGATGTTGAATCACGCGTAAGACACTAAGCATATATGTGTCATTTAATAGTACCGCTGGTTGTAACTGCTGACCAACGAGCAGTGATATAGATGACACACTACCTGAAGGTACTATATCGGGTAATTGTCCCCATACTAAATCCTAATCACTATGCGGACCATCCTCATGGTAAATCACTAAAATAGTCTAGTAGCTTAGATCACCATCTCCTATACTGGTGTCTCAACTTGGTGGAAAACTCTAGAAACTACCTCCTGCCAGCCCTCAGCTGCATGGGAAACTATCTCACCTCGAAACCTCTGTAGCCTGTACTACTGGAACTTAGGCAACACGCTGAGTCGGGGTGCACCATCCGCTAGTGCGAATGGTGGTATCTGTTGCCCAATCGGTGGTGGTGGTGCTGGTACACCACTCGAAGGTGGAAACATAGTAAGAGGCCCATACACCGGAGCCTCATTGCTCGGTGGGCCGTCATCGTATACTCTCTCTGGAATCCAAGATGGTTATCTACGCAGATGATTCCTGATAAAGAACATGTACACCACAGTCATTTAGTTATACCTGGTGAGCTGAATCAAGAAAACACAATTTTTTTTTGAAAACACATGTGCAATTAGGGTTTTCGTGCGGTGAGCCAGAAATCAGAAGTCAGGGTCCTGGTGTATGGATACGTCAGCCGCCACACCAACACTGGATTCCCTATACTGATAAACACACTCACTAAAATTAATAGTATTTCTGTTAAAAAGATCAGAGTCCAATGTTCTACGGTCGAAACGACTCCTCTTATACAAATTTTTCACGACCTACCACCCGAGGCTCATGCCCAGACTCCCCCAAGCCTGACTTCCATAGGCCAGGGGCTGGAGACTAGCACAGAAGACGTATTCCCTAAAACTAGGAAGACATTGCCTTTATAACATATAACTCACACAACCAATCATAGAAAACGATATGAAAAAAAGTAAACTGAATAGTAAATAGGGTGTGTACAATAAGTAAAAGGTGTTAGAATACAAGGCCAATTGGAAAGTACAAGAAAGCTAGAAAGTACAAGTAAACTGAACAGATCCTGTGAGCACGCACCAAAGATCCTACCCGAAGGGTAGGTACATTTCTCGAATGGTTATCTTTACAGTACGCCACGTCTATGGTCCACCTCCGAGCTACCTCTAGTCCTAGTACACTCTTCCTTAGTCATTGTTGTTTGTTGTCTGCACCATACACAAAAAAGTGCAGGCATATCCCATGTAGGGGTGAGTATAAAGATACTCAGTAGGGACCCCGAGACCCCCTAAAGGTCTCTCAAAATACATTATGGTTAAACCAAAAAGAAGGAAAAAAAATTTCATCCATACCTAGGCATATGCCCATACATATACCTAAGTTATCAAGTATTCCCATACCATTAATGAGGAAAGATATGGCCCAAATCCACATCCCAAGGCTCAACTGTTCCGCAAAGGAAAGAATACCATGAAGGTAACACCTCAAAGGTAACACCACACAAAAGAATACCACAATTGTTTCACCATGAAGGAAAGTACCACCCAGGTACGCCACATAGAATAATACCACAAATTTATCACCGCGAAGGTAAGTACCACAAGGGTAATCAACATAGAAGAATACCACCTAGGTATCACCACGAAAGAAAGTACCACACAGATACACCACACAGAAGAATACCACAATGGTATCACCCCAAAGGTAAGTACAACACAAGTACACCACATAGTAGAATACCACCATGGTATCACCATGAATGAAAGTACCACATACGTATGACACACATAATAATACCACAAAGGTATCACCATGAAGGTAAGGACTCAACTCACACTAGGTATAACTTATGTACATAATTATAGATGATTATTTGAAGGCTAGATCATCTTATTAGGTTAAATAGGACTACTTCGGACCCAAATAGGATCAATAGGTAACTAACCCCCACCGACCCACACAGGATCTTACCAACACATGATTGATATGTGCTGACCCACATAGGAACGTTGAGAACTGGCCCCACAGGATCTGACCCAAACAAGATCGATATGCACTGACCCACACATGATCGCTGAGTGATGACCCACATAGGATCGTTGAGCGCTGACCCAGACAGGATCACTGAGCACTGAACCACATAGGATTTGACCCACACAACAACGGGATGCACTGAATCACATAGGATTGATGTTCTTTCCTCACATGTAGCCAGTCATAGGGTTCCGACAATAAGCTCACTTGATTCCGAGCGAGTCTTCTCCTCAAGCAACAGGTCAATACTCCAATAGCCATGAAGTCCCAAGAACAAGTATTTAAAAATTTTGTTGTGTCAAAAAGGTACTCAATGCGACTGACGGTGCGTCAATTGGATGCCCAGTCTATAATTTATTAGTGTTTCTGCTCCGAGGGCCTGTTTGGATTCAGGGTTTGATCCAAGCCATCCGTACTCCAACATTATCCAAAACTAAGTGGAGTATACCAAAACGAAAATCTCGATCCTAGGTTTCCAGTGCCATAGATGGTTTGTCAAATGGACGCATGTAGCTCAAGATATGGTCGAAAGAGCGAAAAGGGTCGAAGTTGGTCCGGGTCCAGTCCGACCCGGTCGGACTGACCTGGCGCGACCCGGCCTGGGCCGAATTGATCCGGTTCGGGTTGACCTAGCCTAACCCGAGGTCCGGCCCTGGGTCGGACTTGGCCCGCGGGATCCCACCCAATCCGGAGGGTCCAACCGGCCCGTCGGCACAGCCCGCGGTGTAATGGCCCGCTAATGGCCTACGATGTGGTGGCTCACGGTGCGGTGGAACATGGTACAGTATCCGCTAGGCGGCTCTGGCTGGCCGGATGGATAGCCTCTCATCTACATGGCTTGGTCGCAAGCCATCCCATCTCTAGTGGCCGGCAATGAGTCGTCCTCCGCCCCTGATCCGCCACGACCCTTCTCCGGTGGTGCGGTCGTGCCGCCACATTCTTTACGGCCGACCGTGTTGCTGACCGCTACTCCTGAGTCCCGCCAGTTCCAATCACGGACACCAGTCACCGTCCTCCTTCGTTGTGAATAACACATCAAAACCATAAAGGTTGTGGAGTGGTCGGGCCATGTTCTTTTAGCCCGC
Source organism: Viscum album (assembly GCA_963277665.1). Classification (NCBI taxonomy): domain Eukaryota; kingdom Viridiplantae; phylum Streptophyta; class Magnoliopsida; order Santalales; family Viscaceae; genus Viscum; species Viscum album. The sequence goes on along the minus strand of OY728125.1, from coordinate 274,370,546 downwards.
ACCCTCCGCGTTAGAGTGGTAACAAGCGACATAAACGTTCTTAATTCAAGAAGGATGTCAAGAACATGATAAGGTGGTATAAATCAACAAAAAACCCTAAAAGATACCCCGCAAAAACCTCCTGGAAAGACATAAGAATTGCGGTACAACCCGTTAGTCGGTTGACCCACATTTTTCATATAAATTCAAGAATGGGTAAGAGGAAATCAAAAATGCTCAAACGAAATAACCCCTACCCTGAACAATGGATAATTATCCATGCTTGCCGGTGGACCGCGTTCTTAGTTCATGTGACCGGATCCCAAAGATTCCTCTCACACATCTCTCATTGGTGGTTCGATGTCGTCCGTCACCTCCCGCTGGGTCGACTTCATCTTCTAAGTGTCAGGCATTGTGAAACATTACCAGAGCTTTGTCGCCTGGTGAAGCCATGCCAAATCCTCCCCCACAAGATCCATATAAATATTTGACGGGGAGAGTAAGTAACAATCGGGGAATTTATGATGGTTCTTTTAATAAGAACCTTCCTAAATTCCAACAACATTGTTACTTAGTATTTGAAAGTCAAGACATTTAATTTACATTGGCGCAATTAAATACTAGGTTTCCCAAGGGACTTACCCATATTAAAGAGGGGTTCGAGTGGTTCCCACCCCCATGAATTCACAAATGGTAGTTTTCTAGATCGGGTGGTCCCCACCTCCAAGCATTCAATTGGGAGGTTAAAAATAAAATAAAATGTAGTTCTTTATTTTTTTTTATTTCCCCAAAAAACATGAAAACTAACATTAAATCTTGACCATTTGCGGTCGAGGTGAAGGTCTCATAAAGTGAATATCGGCGTTGCTAGTTCAATAGTGTCCTCAGATTTCAATTCCAAGCATCGGTTCAAAAGTTACAAAACGCCGCATGCGCGTTTAATGAATGTAACTGAAAAAAATGTTTAGAAAATTATTAATAGTCACCCTGACCCACACAGGTCATGGTTAGGCTCTAATCAAGTGAAACACACCCCAAAAAACCCAACGAAACTCTTGGATTTCCAATCTGAGTTACCATTTAAAAGTTACGGATTTTACAATAAAGTAACTGTCAGTTAATTATTTTATTTACGGCCAAAAACAATCTTTCACTGGTGGCCCGTGCTGGCCAATGTTAGTATATGCTTAAATAAATAATTCCCTCTTGAGTTTAGTGGTGGTATTATTTTTTCAATCTGAGAAAACGTTTGTGAGTTATAGGTATTTCAAAAATAAAATAATTTATTTAATTATTTTGTTTACGGTTATTCCATTTTTAGGTTTTCTTACAGGAGGCCCGCACCAACTAAACATAAGTCTCACATAGGGTAAACCCGCCATCTTGAGTGTAATGATGCCATCAGATTTCTGATCCGAGTAACCATTTAATAGTTATTCCACTTTTTTAGGAAAACTTCTTACACGTGGTAATTAAAGCTTAACAAAACTTCGATGGATCATTCCAAGCACTCCGGGCCTCAGAATCACACGCTGTCATATTTCAGAGTCTCAAACAAATTACCATATAATTAAAAAAAATTACATGGAATTTTAGGGTCTTTACATATGGCCTACCTGACTGGTGATTATGTTACTCGGATACCACACATAGTGTATCACATATACACATAGTTTACTCTAATATTTTCCATGGAATGATTACACGTTGAGTCCTTAGGCTTTTGATGTGGATAGATGGTGATAATAATACATGTCATGTAGACTTATTGTACAAGTTGTGTATTTAAATTTTTTTCGTAATTGAAAATAAATCGAATATACTATGAAAAACTTATCAAATTTTGTTTCATGTGGTCATTAATTTTATTTTACATTCCACATGATGGGTTATATATATATAAATGTCTAATTTAATTTTTTCATATTTTTTGATCTTCGTATCGTGTATAAGTAGTATTATAGTTATTAATCTGTGTACATTTAATCATAACACGAAACATAAATACCATGTGTTCCATGTGGTCATTAAGTTGACAGTACATACCACAAGATCATGTGATAAGTCATGTATTCCACATGTCATAAGATTAAATAGTTTACCAGTATAATTTCACATTGGGTAGTTCATATGGGTACTCAAGGTGTTGCCTCCATGGTACATTTTTACCCCAATTATTTTTTAATAATTTTTTTAAATTTCTTTAAAATTATGATGTATGAGAATCTCAAGGAAATTTAGATGAGATTTAAGATAAAATAATTGATTAATTAAAGAAGAAAATTAGTTTATTTGGCCATGATTTATCATAAAAAAGAATGATTAATAATTAAATGAAAATTTTATTAAATTCATAATTCATTTCATGCATGTGGATGATCATGACCTTAGACCAGACCTTTGTGTGGGATTATTTTCATTCAATTTATTACTAAATTTCATTTTTGGTATGTTTTTCATCGCTCCTCTCATAATGTAAGGGACTTTGTGCTAATGGATTCTTTTATGTAATCCCCTTAACCAATCCTTTGGTTCCCCTCATCTGCATGTGAGTAAAAACATATGTTACAGATAGAGATCCCATGATAATGAAGGTAGTTTAAGTTAGTAAATGTTGTGAAACCAATCCATGAAAGATACATAGATGGATTGGTGGAAAGATTCATCACGAAACAAAAATGGTTCAAGGTGTTTTCCCCCTGGGTGACAGTTAGTTTAACATAAACTAGATAAACTAACTAATAGAAAAATATCATGGTCAAACCACTTGATTATTTTATTTTTGTCATGTTTCATGGTTATTTCATTATGGATGTGTTTTTCGTGATGAAATCAATTAATTAATTAAAAATAATGGAATATAGATCTAAAATAAATTGTCTTATGTGTAAATATTTTCTAAGAAATGGTTAATAGCCAGAGTAAATAAATTTAATATAAAAAATCATGTAATAAAGACAATAATTGGAAATTTATGCATAAAAGACAAAATTAATCAATTATATATATATATATATATAAATTTATTTTGACCATACACTATTTCAGTTAAAATTGAATCATAGTTCAAAGTTCTTAACCAGCCAAAGTTTTTGGTGCTTTCAATTATTGGATAATTCTATCTTAAAGTTTCATATTAACTTAACATAGTTTACATCAATGGTTGACTTCCAAAATAGGACATGGTTTAACTGAGAGGAAAATGTTGAGGAAATACAATTTAAGTATTTCAAGACTGGGGAGTCTAATCAATAGGTCAAGGAACTGTGAGTTAATGTAGTTGGCATTTGGAATTCCTTCCTAAAACCCTTGAAATTTCTTGACCATCCAAATTTAGGGTAATGAGAAGCATAATATAGATCATTTCTACTAGACTGTCTAAGAAACTGGATATTATGAAGGCAATGGTTGGGCTATTGAGTTTAGAAAAAATATAGGGAGATTAATAAATATAATATTTATTTATTTGTCTAAATTTTATTAGACAATTTACTAAACTATGATTATCATATTTGTAGAAAAACAATAAAAATTAATTAAAACATACCCCTTTACTCCATAGTTTAGAATGATAACTTTATCAATTGTATGAGTTTTCAAGGGTGTAAAAGGCACTTATGTTTTATCCTACACAAAAAAAATTGTATGTTCTATAACATCCTATTTCTGCTGCACCTGGTTGTAAGGAAAGTGAGGAAGATTTGACTCTTTGTGAGAACCATTTTAACAATGCTACATATGTTTACTGTTTCACGATAACATCCATGTACAATGATCTATTGAAGTAATATGAGGAAATGGGTGGATATTGAATGATGTATCACTTTCAAGATCTTTATCAATAGAAGAAGACACAAGAGATATATGAGATCTATAATTATATGTTTAAAACTATGTTTGGAGAGTCTGCACCAGCTGGGCCTCATGATGTAAATATTATTGGATACATTAAATTCTTAGAAATATCAGGGATTAAATTCCTACATGAGTTTTACATAGATGTCATAATTTCACCACTACCCAAGAGCTTCTCCAATTTTATTGTTAGTTATAATATGAGAAATAATTAGAAGTGTATTATAGAACTTATTACCTTGATTCTCTAAATGGATAAGAACATGGGGCATTACAAACATGTGGTACTTATGGTTAATAAGAAAATTAATAACAAGGTGAAGGGGACTAAGACTCTTAACAAGTCAAAAGTTCTCAATCACATTCCTTCTAAGAAGAGGAATATCCAAAGGTAGAGTAAGGAAATGCAGCCTGTATTTTTTTCATGTGGAAAAGAACGAACAATAGAATAAAAGTTTCAACCATATGTAAGGGAAAGATAAAGGCAAAAATTTTATCGACTTTAATCTTTCAATATCTATACATTGGGTGTTAGATACAATTGGTGGGGATCAAATATTATCCAAATGAAGGAACCAAGTAGATTCGGAAATATTTCCTGAGGAGAAGTGGATTTGTGGGCTTCTAGTGGTGCGAGACTAGATTCTCTATCCATTTTATACTACGATGTTACCTTTCTAATTGGAATTATATTGGTTTATGATATTTTTATTATGTAGCAACTATTATCAAGAATTTAAATTTTGTATCATTCATTGATTCATATGGGTTTATTTTCAAATTTTTAAATAAAAGCTGTTTATTTTATAAATACGACATATGTTTTGGTATTGAACAACTAAATAATAATATTTATGCATTAAATTAAGACAAAAATGTATTGAAAATAGATAAAACAAATCTTGTTCACATGACACATATAAAACCCAGGTATGACCTCGTCATCTTGGTCATTCAAACAATAAGTGTTTGGAAATGATCTATCTAGATGGTTATTTAAAATCTTCTGAGCTAAAACCACTTGAAATATTTCATTATGTTTTACAATAAAAAATTCCCAAACCACTATTTGGTGGATTGGATAGAGATTATAGGAGTGTTACACACTAATGTGTGTAGACCATTTCATATAGAAGACTGAGGTGGATATTCTTACTTCATAACTTTTACTAATGAATTGAGTAGATATGGAATTTTCTAATTGGTGAGGTGTAACCCTGATTACTTTAACAAATTCAAAGAACATAATAATCAAGTATATAATTAGAATGGATAGAAGATAAATAAAATTTGATTGAATCGAGGTGGTGAATATCTTAACCTAGAGTTTATTGACTATCTATAAGAGTTTGGGATTCTATCTCAACCCACTCCACCTTATACACAATAGTGGAATGGTGTTAGTGAAAGGAGTAAATTTACCTTGTTAGACATGGTAAGGTCTTTGATGGGTCATTCAGATATTCCACTATCCTTTTAGGGATATATATTACAAAATATGACAAACACACTAATCCAAGTACCAATTAATGCAGTAAACAGAATTACCTTCAAGTTATAGAATGGAGAGAGACTTTCTTTGTCACACATACATGTATAGTGTTGAGAGGTATTTTTAGGGCCTTATCAAGAAACAAACTAGCATCTTGGGGCACAAAATGTATCTTTATTGTGTACCCAAGGAGAAAAGGGATACTACCTATACAACCCCTTAGATAAGAATGTAACTATTTCTAGAAAATCCATCTTTGAGAGGGAGAACATCTTCTAAAAGGGAAGTGGGTTAAATATTGACTATAATGATGGTGATGCTCAGAATTCACAAGAGTTGGTAGAAGAAAATATTCTCTCAGTCACCATAAAAGCAGTGGTTCATGAATCACAAGAACTACATAATAGAACAATAGAGACATGAGAACAGTAAATATATGGTTTTCTTGTCATCAAAGATAGTGACACATTATTGGATGAAAATGATGAAAATATCTCCTAAAATAGGTAGTAGAGAGATCAGAAGCTACATGATATTTAGAATTCTTGAATTCTAAAAAGTATTCCATTTATCAAAACCATGATTGGGTTATGGTCAATGCGCCAGTTGATTTAACGGCCATATGCTGCAAATGGGTATTCATGATAAAACTGTACATTAAGGGTAAAGTAAATAACTATAAATCAAGGATATTGGATAAAGGGTTTAAATAGAAACATGGAATTCACTATGAAGAAAATATTTCACCAGTTTCCATGTTTAAATACATCATAATTCTACTTTCTATATTTTCTTACAATGAAATTCAAATTTAGAAGATGGATTTCATGACCGTTTTCCTTAACATAAACCTTTAGGAAGATTTCTATATAACACAACCAGCAGGTTTTGTGACTCTATGGGATTCGAAAAGGATTTTCTAGTTTTTGAGATATATTTAGGGATTTAATATGGAATCTAGGACATGGAACACTATATTTGATGAATCTATAAAATAAATTGGTTTCATTAAGAATTAATGTGATCCATGTGTTTAGAAGTGGTTTAGTGGGAATGTGGTCTTTATAAAATTAGCATGTTATGATGACATATTACTTATTCAAAAAGATATACCAGTCTTATAGTTTGTTAGGGACATATAAAACATGTGTTTCTCTTTAATGGACATAGATGAATCAACCTATATTATAGGGATCAAGATCATTCATGATATACCCAAGAGGCTTCTCGGACTAATTCAAAGTACATACATTGACTATATAATAAAAAGACTTAGTATTGAATAGTCCAATAAGTGATTTGATTTAGATTCACAGGGTGGACATCTTTTTAAAAAAAATGTGGACTAAAACACAATAGGAGAAAGAGAGAATGAGTGATATCCAATAATATTAGGTGATATGAATAATCATTTATTCCATGTTATATAATAGGCTTGATGTTTCTTATTCATTTTACATTATATGAATACATCAAGATGATCTAGGAGAACAACATTGGTCTGTTGGTATGTTTATCCTTAAGTATCTAAGAAGAACCAATGATATGTTCCTTGTATATGGAGGAGATGAGGGGTTGATCATCTGGGGTTATACTAATACAAATTTTTACTCAGATAATAATGATCTAAAGTCTCATTCAAGATATGTTTTCTATCTCAATTCATGATTTGTGAGATGGAAGATTTCAAAGCAGCCAAATTCTTGTTGATTTTACATCAGGGTCCAAGTATATAGAGGCTTATGGTGTAGCCAAGGATGCCATTTGGATATGAAACATTTTCTATGAGATTTATGTGGTATTTAGAATTAAATAACCAATAAAATGGTTTTTTGATAATACTGTAGAGGCAGTTCTTAAAAATGATCCAAGTTCACAACAACAAATAAAGCATATACTCCATAAGTTTCACCTCTTGATGGATTTTTGTACCATAGGGGTGAAGTTTCGGTATGAATAGCTACCATAGAATAAATCATTGAAATCCCCTTGACTAAAGTCATATCTAGGAAAAATCATGAGTCTCATGTGATGACTAGAAGATTGAAGGATGTTAGTAGTTGGATCAAGTGAAATTTGGAGTCTGTTAGAGTTTGTTCTCTGAAACCAACATCTATGTACAATTTCATAACATTGATTCATTGTTTTGAATATTAATAAACTTATTATAATATCTTGATTTTTATTCTACATAACCTAGTTTGTGATAATGTACTAAGAGTAGTTGTCGCACTGAAAGGTTCTAAATATTCCTTATTGTGATGAGATCCCATAAGTTTCTTAATGTTTTTCTTAAAATATATTTTCTATAGCTGGATCACATAATTTTTGGGAAAAAATGATACATTCTATCAAAGGAGTGTAATCATAGAACTTTAAGGCACCTTCTCATTATGTATACCCTTGTTAATATCCATTATAGGATATTATAAGAATGAGACCTGTTAGTAGGAAATACACATTACTATGTGTCATTGTGTGTTCCTGTCTAAAAACATGTATATTGATCCTTTGACTTTAATATTGTTATTAACGAGATTTATTAGCCATTCACTTTGATATATTGAAAACAAACTCTTATGACATATGTTCATGGATATGTAGGATATTTTGGGTGTGTCACAAGTAATATTTCATAAATGAATTACACGAGAAATGAATTTTACCTTCCATTATTTTATGGAAGTTGATATCTCTAACCCTTTTATGGAAACGATATATCCTAAATAAATCTATGTCCATGGTGTTTGATAATCAAGTTATATTTTCATAATTTCATAGAAAGATACATCATGCACATATGTTGAAGGCACCGGCATGCAGCCTTCTTGGTTAGAGATATAGAGATAATAAGATTATATTACACAATAAGCATTCATATGAGGTATTATGTCCTTGTAGAATTAAATTATTTCAATATTTCTGTATTGGTTTATAACTATCTTTTAAACATGAACATTAGGCTAATTCCACTAATTCTTTTAAGAAAGTGTCTTAGAGGTTCAAACAATAAGTGCATCCAAAATCTTAGTTAAATAATATATTATTATTTATTATTTAATAAGTTGAATAAAAACTATTCCAAAATATGGTTTAATAATTGTTCATGTTTCCTTGATCACATATATTCCATCACTAGTTATTTAATAAAATATTATGTGATAATAATATTTAATAAAAATTCAATTGTTGTTTAGTAAATATAATAATTATTTATTTATCGATGAATAATGTAGTGATAATTATTTTCTAACTAAATAGTCATTATTCAAGGTCTGATAAATGTTGAGGAGGAATAGTGTAATGAGTTTAATGATCCAATGAAAAATAATATATATTGAATATTATTTGAATAAATAAAAATTAATTTATTTCCAAAGTTTATCCCATGTCAATAAATAGTAATATTATAATTATGGACATGGAGTTTTGCGGGTATTAAGTAAATAATAATGTGAACTTGTACAATTATTTATTATAACCCTAGTAGTATATAAACCAAATTATATTTTTTTCTCAAGAGATCCAATTTATATTTTATTGCCCATAACATCATCTAGACAGAATCCTCTCAAGCTCTAGAGATCTGCCTCTCAGATAAAGCACCCTAGAATAGATAATGATCTCCCTCTACCATATAATATCGAGTGTAGATAAATCAAGGAGAATAATTTGGAAGTGTTTCTCAGGGAGATCAATTTTTATTGATGCGAGTGATATTATCTATTTTGAAAGCACCCGAATAATCCTAAGGTGGAATTTAGAGATTTGTGGAACATGTGTGGATCTCCACTAGAGGGAACCTATTATTGATTCGTACAATGAAATGATGGTATGATATAGATTTTTTGTTCGATCCATTAATGAAGAAAGAATTTTTCATAAGTTAATTTTTTTAATTATTTAAATTAATTATAAATAATATTTGATGATCCTATATTTTTGTTCCGGTGTTTATAAACCATCAATACTCTTTGATTAAATATTTTTGACCACTACATTTATCATCATGTAATTCTCATATTAATCATTGGTCATAAAAAATGTAGAGTTTTGAATGACCCATATGAAGATTTTGCTGCACCTAGAACATTAAAAGTGTCCCCCGAAGTTTATGGTTGTCAATATTAGATCATGGGATTAATAAACTATATTAAAGGGTTTCTTATACCACTAGGATATCACCCCAACTGCTGCTTTATTTCTCCATGGTAAAGTTCATTGACCTTGTTATTGGGGATAAAATGGTCACTAACTACCTACATCATATTTTCCTCCAAGAATGGTCAGTTTCTAAGACCGATAGTGACCACAACTCCCATAAGTTAATAACAAAAAAAATAGATCCCCCAAAAGATGCATGAGGGTGACCAACTCCATAAATATAAGAGGGGAACTATGGAGGCTGACTCCCTAAGTGTGTAAACTATTAATAACTTTATATATAAGGTCCAATAATAGTATATCTACTTCATATGGAGTTCTGATGACTCCCATCCCTAGATGATCCTCATTGTGTATTCATCCTCCAGATCACCTCTTCCATATTTATCGCCTTTGGATACATGGAGGACATAAATAGGGTAATTGTATACCGATTAGCTGGACATAACTCCTCCTAAGTATTACATGCTCTATACTCCTCATATTGAAAATGATCAAGGAAAAACATTAATAATATCCATAAATAAAATCCCAAGCTCCCTCATGTTCTAGATACGCTGGTGAAGGGAGTGAAAATCCTTCCTCTCCCCCCTCAAAATCAATAAAAGGAACTCTACATGGGAAGGCTTCTAAAAACTATCCAATAAAACCTATAGCTCTATTATATCTCTAAGGAACATGATTAACCACTATTGTGCAACTATTATCATCTGACTAACAGCCAGCGTGACTCAATACTTTTCCTTAGTATGGATAAAATTGAAACAAATGTTTTGATCCAAAAAAATTACACTCTATATCTAGATCAAATAAAATCTACTTATACAATTATAAACCATAATATTGTAACTCAAATATAATCATCCATTAATAAATGTACTTCTTAGTTGGTTCAACCCTACTACACTCAAACATATTATACTATTTCACCTCACTAACCTATACCACAAAAAAATAAATATCATGATCCATTTCTATAAAAAAAGACGGTGGAATCCATTTCCCAGTTGGAAATAATTTATTAAAGTTTCATTTTAACTTAACTAAAATACCTATTTTTTAAACACTAAATAAAACATACCATCGGGTGTATAAAAATATAATTTATTTCTCAGGGAATGTATTTTTTAGTGGTAGATTAGGTTGTCTCCAAAGCATAGTGCTCTAATCTGGTTTCATGGGTAAAAAAGAGAATAGGTAGATGATAAATTATATGACTATTGAATTATGAAACATGAAATAAAAAAACAAAGTAAGATACAAGTTATTAGTTTAGTCTAGGATTACCATTTAAAATTTTGTCGCATTCTTATTCAAAAATAAATCTATTTCCCTTGTAATTTGATTTAATTAATGGTTTCAAAATCACTTCCCAATTTTTTCCATAATAATGTTCGATTATTGGTAAAATTGTTCTAAAAATTTTATTTTCTTTTGAATATAATCTTTCATATATGAAAAATTCATAATGAACCTCCCTCGATTTACTTAGGAAATACCCAATCAATCATTAATATTCCCATGAAAAGAAGTTTGATCACTGAATCTTCCTCATAGGTTTAGTAATCACTAATCACTCTCTAAATTGTCTTATACCAAACAATCAATATGATATGAAAGTAATTAGAGGAATATAATATTTTTGTAATCATGGAAATAATTAATAAAAAAATAAATAAAAACATGATCACATTTAAATTTTATTTTTGGAATCAAAAATTGAAAACCATTTAACATTTAAAGTAGATCAATGTTTTCAAATTAATCTTCTAAACTCAAGCATCAAAATGAATCACCTATCCTTCAAAAATCATTTAATGTTTCAATCCATCCATTAATGATGATAATATGGAGTATTGAGGGGTAGAAGATAGTTTAAGAATAAAATAGATTTGAAATGAGTGGAAATCAAGAGAAGTGGTAAGTTGATCCTCTAGAAAAGCCTTCTCAACTTTTACCCCTGGTTGAGTCCTCCCATTTAATTCTATACTCGACTTAAATAAGAAAATAAAATGCTTGATCTCAAACAAGTCATCTTATTCAAGCCTTTTAGGCTCAAATTCATAACCCTCTTCACTTCATCCAAGCCAACAGAAGCCCCACAGATCACGATCTTGCTTACTTATCATATGAATCATCTTTTAATTTTATGTTGACTATGTATTCACATCGTGAATAATTATTCATGACCTGGAAAATGCAGTTTTATCTTTTATATACTGAGTTATTTCATGTCTCATTTCATTTATTTTCATTCAATGTGTGAATATACCATGCTCCTCTTTAGTGATTTTGTATATTCAAGGAAACATGTTGTGAACTCCATTCATGGTGTAGAATCTACCATCATATTATAGGGGATTCGCAAGTGTCTTGTAGGTAACAGTACAACCACTATACTATCTATCTTAGGACATGGGTTCGCATATCATGATATAGGCCTCCTCTTTTGCCTACATTAAAAGAAAGCACTCAACCAAAACTTTCTTTTCATGGCATAATAGACCTCATGTTACTCTATTAAACCATTCATGTTATTTTATCCTAAAAATAAATTTAGTGGTGGTTTTCAAAGGTCGTGATGATTTTACATAATTATTCTATGATCAGCAGTGGCTCTTTATCTCAATCATGAGATCTCTGTGTAGTGATAATAACATTTATGGTGTCTAGTAATGGAGGTCCAATGGTATTGAGCATTAAATCTATGAGGAAAAAGTATACAAGGTGGAGAGGGATTCCTTCCAGAAGCGAGAAAAATCATATTTTTATGTGGCACACAATGCCTGTATCTCTTCATCCCACATAAAATATTTAGGTGAGCTAGAACTCTTATATAATACAACATATGTCTCAACTAGCTCAATAATGTAATAATGGCAGTGGAGTATCATTTTGTTAGTGATGCCCTATATCGGGGAGTCGTTCATCCCACCACTGCATGGAGTTTACCCATGTGTCAGTGTGCTATTATGATCATGCACCCACCCAGGTGAACAATGTGTAACTTATGATTTCATGACGCATCCCCCAGGGCCCGTACCATGACTACCCCAAGCCCTCTTTCCATAGACTAGGGGTTGGTGACTAGCACCAAATAAGAATATACCAAAATGGGAAGGCATTTTTTTTTAAACATGTACACACAAACAAAGCTCAAACTGCAGAAAGTAAACACTATGTAAACCACAATTGTCACTGAGACAACTGCTGAGAGTAGAATACAACTGAAATTACAAAGGGGCCCGAATACAAGACCAAAACTAAAAAGGAAAGTATCATTTCCATTGTCCCTCCACTCGATGCCAAGGATAGGTGAAGGGTAGATGCCTGTATCCATAGATGTACACTCGTCCATCCCGTCTCACTGAGTACCACCTAGCCCTAGACCATAAAGGTCTCCATTGAAGCATCGATCACCTTCATGAGATACGACATGTCCGAGCGAATCCCATACAGGGGTGAGTAACACAATACTCAGTAGGGACCTGAAACCACAAGGGTAGGACCATAAAGAAAGACCACACAAGACGAACAAAAGCAAATAAAGCTCACATGAGGTATAAATCAAAGGGTAGAAAGTAATATTCTCATTCATAAATATGAATATTATTGTACTAATGAGGGTATCATCCCTGATGAGTCATCAAGGTTTGTTAAACTACTAGAACACTGAGATCCGCTCCGCTACTGGACAACTAAGGTCTGATCGGCTGTAGGACCACTGAGGTCTGCTCGGATACTAAACCACCGAGGTCTGATCGGCTATTATAGCACAGAGGTCTGCTCTGCTATTAGATCACTCAGGTCCACAGTATAAGACCACTGAGGTCCACTTTATTTTTGGACCACTGAGGTCCATTGTGCTACTGGAACACTGAGGTCCACTCACCTAATTGACCACTTAGGTCTACTCGGCTACTGGACCACCGAGGTTCACTCGTCTACTCAACCACATAGGTTCAACCTACTACTCAACCGTTGAGGTCCATTGATCTACTGGACCACTGAGGACTTGCCGTCTATTAGATCACTGAGGCCCCACTCATCATATCCTTTGTGTCACATCCACCTATAGAATTCCTACTTGTAGTGTTCTTGATTCTGGGAGAATATAATCCTAAAGACATTGGTCGCATCTCAAATACCATGAAGTCTATCTTAGAGTATACCCAAAGCACTATCTTGTCACTAGCGTCCCAAAACCACAGACCATGCGTCAATCGGATGCCCGATCTTAAAGATATTGGCATTTTAGTAAATAGGGGTTGGCTGCGTCTATGCCGGGCCCGACTTGGTTGGAACAACTAACCAAACCGGCCCAGGGGGTCCCGTATGACGTGGCCTACTCATCTAACCCTACCCAACCTGATTGGGTCTGGGATGACCCGGTCCGTCCAAGCCCATTTGGCCTTGCTAGACCCAACACGATTCATCCCTAGGTCCATACCATTGGGACACCCAGCGACTCGGTCTATATTCTCCGGTCCGATCTGACTTGGTCGGGCCTGTACTGCCCCTTCGGGCCGCCCAACGACCCGTTTTTCCATCCTGAAATATCCGTAATGGTGGGCCGGTTCTCCTTCAGCCCGGGAAGACCAGCGGCCTGGTTCGCTCTACCAACGCGGCACGATGCCAGGTCCGGCCTGTGGCTCCAGCCCCGCCCATTGGGTGAGCCAGCCTGATCCATTAGGGACGTGACAGGTGCCATGTCCTTACTCCACCGACATAGCTTGACGTAGCCCTGTCCCCTCCACCACAGCCTTCGATGACATACGGCCGGTCGGGTCATACGCACACCGTCTGTTGACCAATTGTTGTCACCTAGTGAAGGGGCGCTGCATCGCGTCGCCCCTTCTCCATCGTGGTCGACACTGGCTGAAACTCTCATCACTAATCGCGGACGCACTGACGCGGGTCCCTACATCCACCAGCCATCGAGACGATGACCTCCGCTACCGGGTGGTCGCGCCGCCACGCGCCACCGATATACCTCCTTCAGCAGGTGATCACTCTTAGGGTGGTGGTCCTATTTTAATTGCAGAAGCACTATTGCGATCAATGGGTCTCTGACTTTATTTCTATGTCCTCAAGACTACCTTTCTATATTTTCGGGGGTCTGGTCATGCTTAGAAACTCCCGGAAAATCCTGACATGACCTCATGGGTCCATTGGTGAAGAACAATAGGAGAGAGAGGGGGGATAAAAAAGAACCCCCAATGAATAATTTTGACCCTTGTTCATTTTTTATTGGATCCGTTCTTGTCAGCAGGGACATGAAGCATTATTCAATCGCTAAGATTTTTAACACCAACATAAACCCCCAATATTTATTCCAAATTATGTTTGAAGAAAACATCCACAGATCAACTAATTAGTGAGTTGATCCGCATTCTTCGTTTAGAAGGGAATAATAGGGGAAATAATAATCACATAGATTGAAACCCCTACTTAGGAAGGGATATTGCTCAAGGTTGATCAGACAACATCATCCATCGATCTCTGGTCCCAAATCCTCCCTCCAAGGGTGTTTTCACCACTGTTTGGTTATCCAGAATTCATCATTGGAGAGGTTTTCTTAGTCATTTGTTTCTTGCCAATGGAATTTTTCCAGAGCCTCAGAGAAATCTATTGGGTCGTCCCCTGATCCAGTATCCTTTTTAATAAAATTAATGGAGGAAACACATTTGAGTGTTTCTTTTACGCTGAGTCATTTCATTTTTATGCCTTTTCATTTATAAAATGAAACAACTACCTTGTCACTGCGTTTTAGAAATTTTTTTTGAATAAAATACATTTTTATGTTTATTTTATTTTTTCCTTAACATTCCGGAAAATTAAATTTTCCTCTTGACCTGAACCGGTCAAGGTTAGGCCCCAATTATAGAAAGAACACCCTTATGAGCTCAACGGTGCTCTTGGATTTCCAATCCAAGTTTCCGTTTAAGAGTTATCAAAAATATAATAATCTTTATTTAATTATTTTATTTATGGCGGCGTCCCAAAAAATAATTTCCACAGTTGGCCCGTGATGACCAATGTTTGGGTGCACCTAAGGAAAGAATGACCTTATGAGCTCAATGGTAATCTCAGGATTACAATATGAGTTATAGTTTTTGAGTTATAAGGATTTTAAAAAATAAAATAAGTTTACATAATTATTTTATTTAAAGTTATTCCACTTTTGGGATTTCTCATAGGAGACCCACACTGACTAAACTTAATTCGCTCCTAGGGTAAGAACATTACTCCGAACATAAAGGTGCCCTCATATTTATGATCGGGGAACCCGACTAAGAGTTATTCCACATTTCGGAAAACTGGTCACATGCGCTATTTAAAAAAAATAAAAACATTGAACAATTGTTCTAGGCTCACTGGGACACGGAATCAAGAACCGTATGTGTTCATGGTCTTGAAATAATTTTATATAATTAAAAAAATACATGGAATTTTGAGAAATTACATTACCCCCACCTTCAGGTCCTTACATCCTCGTAATCCAAACAATGTCTAATAAAAAAAATGGGGGTACTGAGCATGAATCTGAGCACCCTCCTCACACGTTCTCTCCTAGAGATTCTTGTATTTCCAAAAAACATGCATCAGAGGAATCAAACATCCATGAAGGGTCATCTCATGTTGGTCCCCTATCTCCATCAATTACTCAACAAATGTCTCCCCATCGTCAATATCCACCTCGTCATGGTCGATGACATGAGAAGGGTCGTGCACATATCTTCTCCATTGGGATATGTGGAAGATGTCTTGCACCCTCTCTAACTATGATTGTATAGCCAAGTGGTATGCCATGTGGCCCACCCTACATAGTATAAGGTACGGTCCAAGGAACTTTGAAGGTAACTTTCCGCCCCAGCCAAACCTCTGTATCCCTCATCAAAGCGAGACTTATTGGAATATGTGGTCCCCTCCTCAAACTACAAGGGTCTCTATCACTAGTCAGTATAAGACTTATTTTAGCTCTGTTTAGTCTTCATCCACTTTCAAATGACCTATACCTTCTTAGTGGTATCATGTACTATCTTTGGACCCATGAGTGAAGACTCGCGTGTGATTGTTCAACATAACCTTGACCTGCATGATTGTTTGTAAAATTAGTTGAACAATTCCATACTAATGGTGTAGTGGTAGTTGTTGTTGTATGAAAATTCCGCCAGCGGTAGGTGGCCCTCCCAACTGTGACCAAAATCTAGAATGCAAGCATGAAGCATGTCCTCCAAGGTTTGTATGGTCTACTCCATCTGACCATATGTTTGTGGGTGAAAGGATTTTATCAAGAACAACTGAGTCCCAAACACCTCCTATAATCCCTTCCATAACCAAGATGTAAAGAATGCATCATGATATGAGACTATCATAGCTGTAAATCTATGGAGTCGAGCTATCTCATGCATGTAGAGGGGTCCTAATATCTCTATTGAAACCTGCTCTCTAATGTGTATAAAGTCGGACGACTTGGTGAGTTGGTGTACAATCACCCAGATGGTATCATTCACCATAAACGTACATGGTAAGCTCATCATGATGTACATCAATATCCCATACGACATCCACTATGGTATCTCAAGGGGTTGTGTCAAACCTGCCGAGTGCTAGTGCCCAACCTTCACTTGCTAATAAGTGAGGCATCTCAAGACAAACTCTACCTCTACCTTCATTATCTATGGCCACCAGTACTGATGTCGGAGGTCTTGGTTCATCTTCACCACACCTGGATACACCACCAAAGGGGATGTATGGAACTCCCTCAATACCTCCTCCCATAACATCATAGGTACAAAATTGTGTACTATGAAAAGAATGACATGCCCCACCTTTAGAATAACTATTAGGGGCATGCCTTGTGAACGTCTGAGCACATGAAGTCTCGCAGTTAGCATCTCGAAGTTGTACCTTCCTTACTCATTATAATATTGGATTTTCAACTACCATCTACTGAATATAAATTTCATTATATCTATTTATGAAGGATATTTTATGTGAGGAAAACTGCTCTGAGGCCCCATTTAGTATTCATGAACTTGATCTCCTGCTGCGATCATCTTCCACCATGTTCCCCTTCCCAAGAGTATAGAATATATTAAATTCATAGTCCTGGAGGATCTGTAGACAATTCAATTGTCTCAGGTTCATATCATTCAGAGAAAATATATACTTGAGATTCTTATGGTCAGTGTAGACAATGAATCGTTTTCCCATAAGGTAGTGTCTCCACATCTTCATTACAAAGAATACCACTACCAAATAAAGGTTATGAGTTATATAGTTTTTCTAATGCAGTATCAATTGTCCTAGGCCATAAGCAGTCACTACTTTCCCCTATATTAGGACACAACCATGCCCGATCCCTGATGTGTCACAGAACACCACGTAGTCGGTTCCCTCCACTAGCAGCCTCAAGACAAGAGCACTTGTCAGGCTATGGATCATCTACTAAAACTCTGATGGAATTTTCAATCCACACAAAGGGTTTTACCTTCTTCAAGGTCGTCATTGGTGCTGCCACTCAAGATAAGTAGAGTACAAACCTATGATAGTACTCATCCAACCCAAGGAAACTCTGCACCTTGGAAACACACTTGGATTTCTCCCAAACAACCACCACCTTGATCTTCACTAGATCTACCACAAATCCAGCCTCTTAGATGAAATTTCCCGATAAGTGGACCCTTTTTATCCTAAAATCACACTTCAATATCTTTTTGTAATGTTGTTTCTCTCGAAGTGTGTCTAGATATATCCTCGCGTGTATCACGTGATCCTCCTCATATGCTGAATACACTAAGATTTCATCAACGAAGACCACTAAAAACTGGTCTAATTTTGGATAAAAGATCTTGTTCATGAGTCCCATGAACACTAATTTGGTGTTCTTCACATCAAACGACATCATTAAGTACTCATAGTGGTCGTAGAGACATTTAATAGCCGCCTTTGAGATGTCCTCATATCATACTCGAAGTTTGTGTTAGCCTGATCTGAGGTCTATCTTTGAGAACGATATCTCTCCCCTATGCAGATTGAGGAGTCATAAATCCTTGGTAGAGAATACTTGTTCTTCATAATCACCTAGTTCTGGAACCAAAAGTCCACACATAACCTCAATCTTCTGTCTTCCTTCTTGTAAAACAACTCTGTAGCTGCCCAGGGTGAAACGTAGGGCCCTACAAATCCCTTCCTATGTAAGTCCTCCAACTATACCATTAGCTCCCATATCTCTGTTGGATCCATCCAATATTCAGATGTAGATATTAGTGTCTTCTTAGGGTATATATCAATGCAGAAATCTACCTCACTGTGAAAAGGTAGTCCTAGAACATCCTTTGGAAAGATGTCCTCATACTCATCGACCACTGTAAGAAATTATGGACCCGTCTCATTACCTACACTGAGGGTCATTTTATCTAATTGATGAGGGATCAGATGCACCCTCCTATATTCAAGTCCATCCCATGATGATCCATTTTCCATCTCATTGAAAAAGAAAAACTGGTTCCCATCTCTGCTCACACTCCACTTGGTTCATCTAAAATGGTCGATCTAAGCATGTACTGCTGATTACCAGTCCATACCTAGAATGATGTTGTAAGGCCTCTACGCCAATACTAGGAGATCCCAACTGAAGCTATAGAAGCTATAATGCATGAACATCCCTTAGATTTTATAGCTATACCCCCTTCTACGTGAAAGGTTCTAAAGCTCAATCCTTGGGAAAGTCACCTCATCATAAGATCGGGTAATCTAAATGCCTCCATTGCATTGTTGAGCCACATAAAAGGCACACTTCTTGGATATACATTTGATCTAATGTTTTCCTAACAAGTTAGAAAACTTAGTCACCACCTCAAGATAGTATTTATCTACCTATGTGTCAGGGTCACCCTGAAACCTGAGGGGTCTCTATCCCTGAAACTTGTGAGGTGCACTTAGCCCACTCATGTCATCTGTTGGTACTATGTGTACTGCATCATACTCCACATGTTTTGGTATAGCTATTACACCACCCGGTGGTTCTTTCACTAGTATGAACCCATGTACCCATCTCATCACCCCACATATCATCCCCGTGATCATGTGGTGGAATCCTGGATGGCTATTTACGTGGAAGCATCTTGAAACAAAATAAGATGTACCAAAATTAATCGAGTATTCTTGGAGAGATAACTCAAGAAGGATCTGGGAAACTCAAGTCATTCCAATAAAATTTATTTACCGCCATTTTCCCCCTGAAACGTGTACATTCATGTACCGATTTGAAAAGACTAATTTAGGGTCCTGGTGTATGGATATGTCGTCTACTGCACCAACATCAGATTCCCTGTCCTGAAAGAGAAACTCGAAACACATAACACTATTTCCACTTAAACAATTATTGTATATTATTTCTTATAGATTAATCGACTACCCTTGGATACCTCTTTTTCATGACCCATACCTAATGGCATGTTCCATGAATACGCCAAGCCCACTTTCCATAGGCTAGGGTCTAGCGACTAGCACCGAATATGAATATCCTAAAAAGGGAAGGTATTTACCTTTAAACCTATACACATGCAAAAATATCAAACTATAGAAAGTAAACACAAATTAAACCAAAAATATCACTAATACAACTACTGAGAGTATAATATAACTAAATATACAAAGGTGTTAGAATACAAGACCAAAACTACAATGTAAAGTAGAACTTACATGGTCTGTCTGCCTGAGACCCTACCTTAAGTATTGGTCAAGGGGAGCTACCTATAGTTGTAGAAGTAGGCACGTCCGTCCCGTCTCAAAGGTCCCCACCTAGTCCTAGACCACCAAGGTCTCTATTAAAGTGGCGATCACCTTCATGAGACATGACACTTGTAGGCGAATCCCTTATAGGGGAGAGTAACAAAATACTCAATAGGGACCATAAAACATCAATTCAAGACCACAATGAATGACCACAAGCAAAGAAAACTCACACCTGGTATAACTCAAAGGACAGAAGGTAAGATTCTTAGTCATTAATTAGAATCATCTTGTACAACTGAGGGGGCTCATCCCTGATGAGTCACTAAGGTTATTTTATCTACTAGACCACTGAGGTCTTCTTTGAAACTTGACCACTGAGGTTTGTTCATCTACTAGACCTATGAGGTCCGCTCCACTACTAGACCATTGAGGTCTGCTTGGCTATTAGACCACTAAGTTCCACTCATCTGTTGGACACTTGAGGTTCTCTCGACTACTTGACCACTAAGGTCCAATCCACTGCTGGACCACTGATATCCAATGTGCTTCTGAACCACTGAGGTCTACTCAGTTGCCGGACCACTGAGGTGTAATGTGATGTTGTGCAACATAGATCCTCTCTGCTTCTGGACCACTGAGGTCCCCTACCCTACAGGACCACTGAGGTCCGCTGAGCTACTAGAAAACTAAGGTCCGATCATGTAACACCCCAAGCATCCACAATACATTTCCCTTTGAATAATGTAGTAGCTTGCGTAGTACACAACTTGAAGTTTTAAAACACCACAACCAATCAAACTAGCCGTTATGAACATTAATACCCAATTTTTGAAATTTTGAAAATTTTATTTTTCAAAATGGACTTCATTTTTGAATTTAGAATATCAAAAATAGCTTATGGTCAATTTTCGATATTTTTTCTGAACACTTCAAATTTTTAATGAATCGTGAAAAACACTATGATATTGTTTAAAATGGACTTTTATTTAAATATTTACTTATTTCATTAAAATTTAATTTTGGTCCAAATAGATACATAATACCCGTATAAGTTAAATTTAATTCATTGGTGTCATTTTATAATAATTTTAGATATATAAAATTTTATTGAACTTTTTACTGTCATTTATCCGCCTTCTAAGAGCATTTGAAAATTTTCATAACACTTAATTTTACTGATTATGTGAATTAAATTTCAAAAATTTGAGAGAAGTAGTGGAAATCAGAAATTAAAACATGGTTTAATAAGATGACAATAATTTTTGGTGAAAATTAACTTATGACTTTTATTTACCACGATTAAAAATAAATAGGGTAATTAAAGGTAAAAATCATATAATAATTACCCTAAAACATGTCCTAATTCTATTAGATAAGATTATTTAGACCCAAAACAACTTTAGGAATGAAATATGATCATTTTGACCCAATTGGATTAGATTAGAATATTTATTATTATTTTATTTAAAGAAGTGTTAAAAGTGTAAAATTCAAAGTTTAATAACTAAACCATTTTTAATAGTGGGTTATAAATATGATAAATCAGATGATAAATATTCATTATAAAGCTAAAAATATTACCTACATAATGGTATTTTATTTATAATTTTTAGAGATTAAATAATTAAATTTATTTGTGACACAATGATGACACAGTAATTACCTTATTATTGAAAGATTAAAATAATTGACATTATAAATATCCAAATAAATGTAAATCAATAATTTTGATGACTTTAAATAATTTTATAGGCTAATATGACATTTTATGGTTCATTAAAATAATTTTTTTGAATTAATTATGATGTTATGACTCTCACAAAAAAATACCAAATTGTCTCAAAATTGATATAAATGAGATTTTAAAACAAATACTATATTATTAAATTATATAATAATCCTAAAAATATTGGGTTTGAAAAAAAGACTATTATAATTATATATATGTAATTAATGAACCACTTGGGGTACTCTTGGTATTTTATAGTATGTTTATTAACCATGTAATATAAAAATACAAGAAGACATTGTAAATGTTAAACTATTTAACTAAGAGATAAATCTAAAAGATAATGTTAATATGGAAACCTAAACTTATCTAAAACAAATTTTTGGAAGGATGTCTCCCCATAAACACCTATGTATCGAAATGAAGTCATTTATAGCCATTATAAACTGAATATTATTGAATAATAAAATAACAATTCAAGATTTTCCTAAAGTGACCCTCACCCCTCTTATAAAAGTGTATATCCCCTTCTCTCAAAATCACAACTCCAAATGCATTTGGATCAGACAAACCCTGGGAAAATCTCCACCCAACACCCCTAACTTAATACTAGAGGCCTTAATTTGATCATAAAGCTAACATAAGGAGCCTTTTTGATCAAATCAAAAGTAAGAATCCGAAGAAGAGGTAAATATTTCATCATCTCTTTCAAATTATTTTCTTTTTAAACTTCCTCTTTATTTGTTGTTTCCATTATAAAATAATACCTCAAATATATTCTACATAATTTGATGTTATTATAATAATATTACTACCATATTAATTATTTTATCCAGCCAATGAATGATAAAGTCACCATACGTGCGTACGTACAACTTACCGTCTCCACGTCGTGGTGTAATTGTTATTCAATACATTATTATTTGTATGGGTATAATAATTATGCATAATTGATGTAAATAATAAATATAACATGTTAATTATTCTGTATATATGATATAGAATCCAATTATGTATGATTTTCCTTCCATTGAATCATTTTGTCGCTCATGCGTAAGTATGGATTACTGTATCCACGAATGTGATAAGATTCATTCTCCATCGTAACCATTCAAGAATAATTTTCATTTGATGATTAAAAATCATGATTAAAGAAATTAATATCATTATTGATATGAATCAAATACATCCTATCCATAACAATCATGTCTTACTTAACTAATCATATAATGGAAAATGAATCAGTTAACATCCTGAACGATGATACTGTTGAAATATTATTAACAAAGCAATATTAGAGGACAAAATATGATATCATATTTGTGTATATAGTTCATGTATAATTTAATAACTATGTTTTAAATATTATACCATAGGTTAACATACAATCGACTAAGGAAAAGTACAAGGTAAGGGTTAATTTTACAATCTCTTTACTAATCTGAGCTTGTTAATACGTAAGTAACTACTGGGACCTCTTTATCATCCACATCCATGTTTTCTTAAAAATGTATTTCAAAATATTTTTAATATTTACTATACTATGGGATAAATTCATTTATATACTTATATGACCTTATATGTTTTGAAAGGAATTATTCTGTCATTTTCTAAACAAGGTATTTTATGACCTTTTAAATAATATTAAGGTAAGAATGTCTTTTTTTAACTTAAATGGTGGGTGTGGCCATGCAGGATTTATGGTTAAAATATTGACATTATGTGTTATATTTTTAATACAAATGTTTATGTTACGTTTCAACCTTTTCATATGAAGAATATATTAGACTTAGTAAGTGATGGGTGGATCCCACTATAGCTCATCGATGCCTAGGTAGGTCTCATGAGACAATTTGATGTGGAATTGGCCAAGGCCTTTCCCAATTTGATATATGGTTTTCGACAAGGCTTTAATATTTTTTAGATGCTTGGCCAAGGCGTTGAAAAAATGTTTCATAATGTCTTGCATTATACATTCCCTCAATATGAAAATAATATTGATGGTTCATGTGGTTATTTGACTAGTATAATACCGATAACTATGTTTTATTATGACATTATTTACTCAACTTATTTTCCAGCCATATAGTGTTCATGTTTATTATTTGTAAAGTCATTTGTCTTCAATTATTCACCATGCCTAATATTTATGTTATATTTTACTGTATTTTTTACTCTCACTAAGTGTTTGAGCTCACCTCTTTCTTATGTTTTATTTTCCAAGGATTCCAATAAGTGTATTGTGATTGATATGCAGGGTTATGATAAGGGAATAATGGTGTTACCAAAAGATTATTTATGTTGTGATGTATTTTAGAAAGTGTAAGGTAAAATTTATGTATGTTTCTAGTACTCCTAAGGATACTAAACTGATTGGTCTTTCAGGACATGATTCTTAGTATCATGTCAATGTCATGTAATAATTTCCCAACTCTGGATAACTAGGTTATGGACATTAAAGCTCAGATACTCGACTAAAAAGGTCCCCCTCGTCAAATCCTTTGTGTCAATTCCATCTGTAGGATTCCTACTTATAGTGGTCTTGATTCAGAAGAATATACTCCCCAAGCCATCTGTCGCTTCTCAGCATACAAGAAGTCTCATGTAGAGTCGACCTAAAGGACCATTTCATTACAAGGGTCCCAATCCTACAAATGGTTTTTCAATCGGACGTCCTATCCGAATGTTATTGGTGTTTTAGTAAAAAGGGGCCGGTTGCATCTGGGCCCAGTTCAACTTGGTCAGACCAACTCGACCAACCTGGCTTTTGGGTCCCTCATGACCCGGACAGGTTCGGGAAATCCGAACTGACCCGGTTGGGTCTGAGCTGACCCATTTGAGCTTGGTCCATTGGCCAGGCCCATTGGGAATTGATGGACTTGGACCGGTTCCGTCGTGAGTTTAGTCCACCAGGACGCCTTGGGACCCAATCTACATTTTCTAACCTATTACAACTTGGTCGGACCAGTACTAGCCCGCTGGGCCACCCAGCAGCCCGAATATTTATCTGGTCAGGCCCACAATGGCTTGTCGGTTCTCTTCTAGCCCAGGCCACCCAACGGATCATTTTGCTCCACCTTCCTGGCTAGATGTCATGTTTGGCCTGCTGCTCTAACTTAGCCTACTGGGCAGGCTGATCTGATCCACCTAGGACGCGACATACACTGCATTCCTACTCTGCCAATGTGTCTTGATAGAGGCGCATCCCCCACTGCCACAACATCAAGTCGTAGCTTCCGATGCCATGTGACCGTCCAAGGGGTAGCTAGGTCCTCCACACACAGTCTGTTGACCACGTGATGCCATCTGGCGACACGATACTGTGCTGCGTCGCCCCCACTCCCCCACGACCCATGATTGAAGCGACCCTCCTCGCCACCTACGACTGTACTGTCATAAGTTCCTACTACCATTGTTTGTCGATCAAGTGGCCCTCCTTCTGAGAGTCACCACTATCAGTGTGGTGGTTTGATTTATATTACTAAAGCCCTGGTGTGATCATCATGTCTCTGTCTTTATTTCTATGGCCTCAATATTTCTTTGATGTGACTCTGGGGGTCCGATCGCTCTTAGAAACTCCCAGAAAATCCAGATGCGACCTTATGGGTGCATCAGTGAAGAACAATAACAGAGACATGTGGATAATAATGAAAACCTAATGATCAATCTAGGGTTTTTTTCACTTCGTCCTAGATCCATTATTGTCAGCACGGTCAAGAAGAATAATTCAATCACTAATATTTTTAATCCCCAAACTCAACCCGCAATATTTATTCCCAACCCTGTAAGGGGAAATCATCTGCAAGTAAACTAGTTATTGAGTAAATCCATGTTCTTTGTTTAGAAGGGAAGAACATGAGAAAAATTTTCACAAATATTTAAAACCCAACTTGGGAAAAGAGATTTCTTGAGGATGATCATTCACCATCTTTCGTCGATCTATTGTCCTAAATCTACTATCCAAGGGTGTTGTCACTGTTGTCCAATTCACCCGTGTTCGTCATTGGAGAGGTTTCCTTCATCGTTCATTGCTCGTTAATAGAATTTATCTAGAGCCTCTGAGCAATATCTCAGGTTTTCCCTTGATCCCGTATCTCAGTTAGTCAACTTAATGAAGGAAAGACATCTTAGTTTTTCTGTTATACTGAGTCACCACGTTGTTACACTGTTTCATTTATGAAATGAACAACTACATCATTGATGTGTTGCAGAAAATATTTTCTATTAAAATAAACATATTAATGTTTTTTTGTAAACACTTGAAAATTTAAATTTCCACTTGACCCACACTGATCAAGGTTGGGGCTCGCCTAAGGAAAGAGCACCCTCATGATCTCAACGATACTCTCAGATTCAATCTCAGTTACCATTAGTGAGTTATCGAAAATAAAATAATCTTTATTTAATTATTTTATTTATGGTCACATATCAAGAAACAACTTTACATAGTTATCCCACGTTTGCCAATATTAGGCTCTTTTTAAGGAACAAAATCCATTACAAGCTCAACGATACTGCAAGATTTCAATCTAAGTCAGTATTTATGAGTTATAGGGATTTGAAAAATAGAAATATTCTTTTTAATTATTTTATTTATGGTTATTACACATTTAGTTTTTCTCACTGTAGACTCGCACCAATTAAACTTAAGTCATGCCTAGGGTAAACCCACTTCTCTAAACACAATGGTTCACTCAGATTTCTGATCTGTGTACCTGACTGAGATTTATTGCACTTTTTTAGGAAAACTTCTCACAAGCGCAATTTAAAAACATAAAAAAGTTCAAGTAATTGTTTTCTGATCATCGTGCCACGAAATCAAGTTTCATCTAAGTGCCGGGTCTTGAAATAATCCCATATAATTTAAACAATTACATGGAATTCCAGGATATTACATATGACTCCTCATTCCATATGTTTAGGATCTCTTATTGGGCTTTCTTAGTTGGATGACCCTCTTGGGTAATCTATGTGGATTTCCCCCCTTAGGTTGAGGGATTGCAAGGACTCACCACTTTATTTCCTGTAAAAATTTATTAAATAAATAGTGAAAATTCAACAAAAATTTCATAATATGAAACATAAACCAAAATTCAACATCCTCAACTACTTTATTCCAAATTAATTATTTACATGTAAATCACCCATATATTAATAAATCAATTAATTACATGGGGAAATTTATTAATAATATTGACATCCATTATCAATTTTTTTTTTAAATTTATAGAAAAAATTAAGGAATAAAATACCCCCACACTTGAACTATTAATTATCCTCTAGTACTGATTCCCAATAAAAAAAGTAAAAAACACACACATTCTATAGCTGTTAAAATTTCAAAGTAATGAAATCAAACAATTTTCAATGCGAAAATCAATTTTTTTCCCATTATATATTATTTCAACTTAAAACATTTCAAAGAAATAATCATCCTAATTATTTTACTTCTCTCCTTTGGAACTTGATGGGTCTTCTCCTTCTTTCCATTCATTATAATCAATTTATTTTTAATAAACATGACAATTTGTTATCTACCACACAAGGAATTTTTTATCACTAAATATACACATGTAACAAGAGTTTTTTTCATACATTGAATACATACACCACCCATGGACTAAAAATGACCTATATTCTGAACATTATAAAGAAAAAAATAACATGAAATCATATGGTCTTTCAATTAAGTTTCTGACGAATTTGAGGCCTGTGGTTTGTAGGTATTGACATAAAAAACATTAAGGATCAAAGGGGTTCTTAACTGTAAAGGATAATTCATGATATCATAAGAAAAGTGAAATGAACATTTCTGCTTTAAAAAGTGAGAACACCCACTTTCCAATATCAATGTGAAGGTTATGAATAATTAAAGCATAATGAATGATGTACACCCACATGATTTTTATATACCTTTTTATTATATTTTTTCCTTTTTAACTAATTTTAGTATTCAAATTTTAGGCTTGTAATTAATCTCATATCCACCACCTAACCTCCAATTATAAAATCATTCATCTAACAAGGGTTATTTTTGATTCTTCCATGTCATATCCAATTATTTTATTTTCTGTTCTTTTTTTGAAGAGGGGTAGTAATAAAATATAATAAGTGAAAATGAAATATTCCCAATACCCAAAAAATGAAACCCAAAATTTATTCCTTTAAATGTATTGTGTCCCTTACACCTTGACTTCTCTCAACCCACACTTCAAACTTAAAATGTAATGGATAGTACATAGAGTTGGGTAGGAATGGGAAATTTTGTATTGTGATGTAGCTCATTACTAAAAAAGTAATTAATGGATTATAAAAACTAAATAAGGGTTAATGTAAAAGGTGGTCCAAGTATAAGGTACAAATACATAAAAATGACTCAATATTATTAAATGTGTATTTGAAAAATCATTTATATGATAAGTTTCAATGAAAGTTAGAGTAGGTTAAATTTCCTAAACTCTCTCAAGAAATATTCTCAAGATAGTATTAGAAATATTGGTTCTATATTTCCTCTCAATAATATGAAACATATGAAATTATACAATCACTTATGGTATGCAATAAAAATGAAAATTCAATCTATAAGGATTTCAGAAATTCAAACTTTGAAAAATTGGAGGAAATGTTTTCTCACATGAATCAACTAATTCCCTCAAATTATTATTCATAAAATTACCATATAATAATAATCTTCAATAATTCAATTATTCATGTTACTCATTTAATATCATTATCATTGAAATAAAAAAAATGAAATAATAGTATTTCTAATAAACTCATGTATCATAGAGTAGTCAAGTAATATAAAATGTCTATATCTGGTCTTAGAAATTATATTTTAATGCTCAAAATAGATTATCAAAAAGAAAGGGAAGCCAAACATTAATATTTAATTTCAATGTGAACTCTCTTTTACACGTAAAGTAATTTCATTCTTTATTTTTATGATATTATTAAAGTGTTTGGATTACCCCATTCCTTTTTTGAGGGTCCTATAAAAGGAAAACAAATCAAAAATGTGTATGGACCATTTCCTTCGAAGTTAAAAGAGAAAAGGGAATGGTTTGTGCATCATATATTCATAAATCAAAAGTAAAAAAAATTAAAACTAAGGTTAACTCTAGGAATAATCTTTTTTAATGTCATTTGCTGGACCAAACATGACGTGAAGTGATAAATAGTAGGGTTGAAAAAAATGTGATCTCTTCCACTATTTATTAGGGTATGTTTCCATGGGACATATTCAAACTTTTCCCATTAATAGTAAATGATATCCTCTCACCTTATTGCATTATCTTGACTACACCAAAAGGATTTAAATGAATAAAAATGATTGGTATCTTCCACAAGGAATAAATCAAACCCATGATTATATTCAATTTGGAATTATACAGTATCACTTGTTCTTCAAGATAGATTATTTTTTGGTAGTTTTTATTGTCATTATCCACTCCAATTCATTCATTTTAAATTCAAGAATTTTCAAAATCCTCTCTTTTTATTTCTTATAATTCATACAGTTACAATTTACTCTTTTTTAAATCACTTTCGAAATCCAAATTTATGCTCCTTACAACCTAATATTCTTTTTTCTCCAAATATATCTATATATGGAGAATTGTTCCGTAAATAAACTAGTATGGGATCATAACTATATGTTTCTTGTAATATTTTTGGTATTCCCATAATGTTTTTTCAATCTTTGGATAAAATACTTCCATAGGGGTTTAACTCTTTTCCCTGAACTAATTTTAATTTCATGGTTGTATACTCGTGATATGAAATTATTTTAGGATGGTAAGCTGCAGATGTCTTCTGATACACTTCATACATATTTGGAATATGATCCATTATTATATTGAAAAAGTGAGTCCCTTGGATTCTGATTATGTATCTTAGTTGTCTAAACCTATAGAAATGTTACAATTAACAAAATAAGAAACAACTTAGGCATCATCAGGTTGGGTTTCCTTTAAATCCACCCATTTTGAGATATAGTCAACAATAAGATGAATATAAGAATTCCCAAAATACATGGGATAGGGTCCCATAAAACAAATTCCCCATAATTCAAAGATTTCACAAAAACTAATTGGTTTTGTGGAATCTCTTGTATTTTTGAGTTATTTCAATAAAATTAACATTTTTAACACTTATTTAAATATTAATGTGAATATTTAAATAAAATTGGACACTATATTTTGGTTTCCAAAAACTGTATTGCAATTATTTAAGTTCCAAAGTGTTATCCACAAGAAAGTGTGTTAAAAAAGTAAAAAATATTGAATTTCACTAGTCTCCAATCAACTTCTTATTACTAGATCATTGAAAATTTTCTAAAGTAATAGATCCTCCAAAACATAAAATTTGGATGTGCATTTAGGTTTTTTATTTTTATGGGAGATAAGATGAGAATGTACCTAATATGTTTCCAAATAATTCACTATGTTTTCATACCATGGTACTTCACCATCCCTGGTGTTGAGTTGTTATCCAGGTAGATGATCATGTAGTGGGTTCAGATCTAAAATTTCTACTTAAGTGGTGTTGGGTAGTCTTTATAAATGATTATAAACTTTATTTTTAGTACCACTTTTCCCTTGGTATCCAAGTTAAAATATTCCAAGAGTAGAATCCATCTAACCAACCTTGGCCTGACATCACCTTCATCATATTGTACTTAATGTATTCATAATAAATAAAAACAACTACTTTAGTTTTAAGAAAATAAAATTTTAATTTTTCTAATGAAAAAACTACCGCAAAAACACTATTTTTTGGTGGTATTGATGTTGATTTGAGAATCATAAAATTTCCTTGAGGTAGAAGTAATGTAATTTGGATTTCTTTCGATCCTTTGAGAAAGGGATTCTCCCACAGCTTGGTTTGATTAATCATAATGTTATTCAAATAGATTTTCCAAATTTAGTTGTTGCATTATTAGTGAGGTAATCATCCTTCATTTCATCTCATAAAAAGATTCCCTAAAATCTTAATTTAAATTAAATTGATATTATTTAAAAATTAATATATAAATTGGAATATAAATCATACTAAATTACTTGATAGATCTATGATAGACTCAAACATGGACTAAAAAGGATATAAAATGTTTTACATGAGTTGGATATTTCAATGCATTTATCACTTCAACCTTGGATTTATCTACCTTAGTGCCTTTTTATGAATTGAATTTTCCTCATACTATACCATTCTCTACCATGAAGTGTGCCTTTTCGAAAATCAAAACAATATTCTTTTTAAGCACATTCCCATGTAATTTTTTATATTGAACAATATATTATCAAAATAATTACAAAAAATAATAAATTAATCATGAAATACCTAAAATAAATCAAAAATAGGATATGAAAATATTCTTAACATGCATGATAAAAGTTACTTTGGGGATTTTATGAACTAAAAGGCATCATTTTGTAGGAAAAAGGATCCATAAGGACATGTAATGTTTGTCTTCTCTTGATCTACTGGAGTAATGGGTACATGAAAATATCTGTAAAATATATTTATAAAAAATAACGAGTTCTTCCCAATACTATGTTAGGAATTTGCTAAATGGATAAAATTGGAAACTAGAGTTTTTAGTGACTTGATTTAGCTTCCAATAATCAATAATCACTTTAAAGCATTTCTGAATTCTATTGGGAATCAATTAATTATTCTAATTATTCACAATGGTTAAACCATTTTTCTTGGGAACTATCTTGATAGGGATGATCCATTTTAAATCATAAATTTGTTATATGAAATAATATAATAACAAATTATATATCTCATTCTTTACTACATTCATGATGGTAGGTTGTAGGATCATTTTGGGTTACCAGATAGGTATAAAATCCCCCTATAATATGATTCTATGTGAGGATATTTTGTTGTTAATTCCAATTATCTTATATTATCCACCCTATGGATGAGATATTTCTTTTTAAAGGAAAATAATGTTTTTTCTTGGGTTATGGATAGTTTATTAGAAATGAATACTTGAAATATCTCTCCTTCCCTGAGGTATACATACTTTAAATCACATTATAAAGGTTTATTTATTCAAGATTAAGGAATTTTCAAGATATGATATTTATTTTAGGTTATCCAATTGAAAATAATTAATATCATATATAATATATATCATATTAGTATTTTATCATTTAATTAATCATTAATGAAAACAGATGTTACCAGTTTTTCTAAATTGAAATCAGATTATACATAGTTTTTCAAATTTGTATTTTCTATATTATTTTCAATAGATATGTTCTCTATAGAGGATAAAAATTCATGGATCATACCTTAATCTCCAATAGGTTAGGTACCTTCTTCATTAGGGAGTGAAAAAACAGACGAATTATTAAAAGGATGCTTCATGGATTCAATAATATTGAAGTGTAATCTAAAATATCCCTAGTAAGTGTTCCTTATAGTATATTAATTATATTATTTTCCATATTTAGTAACGGTCTTTCCAAAATTATTGGAAAATAGTATTGTTATTTTAATTACTCTATGGTAATCACATAGAATTCAGTTAGAATAATAAGAACTTTTACTCCAACTAGAACATCCTATAAGACTCTTATTGGAAAACTAGTCTATATATTTTCAAGTTGAAGCACCACACTTGTGGGACATAATTATCCTATCTGAGAATATGAGAACAAAGTTTGAGGTGTGATATTTATATAAGAACTAATATCCGATAAATATATAGAAAATTCTAATGAACTTATAGTGAAAGGAATAAAATCATACAAGGGTCTTGACATTTGTTTTGAATTGGTTATGTGATAAGATATAAGATTCATGTTATTAATATTATTTGATCATTCCCATTAAGTATTCTCCATTTGGTGAAAATATCATCAATAAATTTGGAATACATTGGAATTTTTCTTGAAGATTCCAAAATAGGGATGTTGATTTCAATTTTTTGAAATGTTTCTTGAATATCTGTTTGAACTTTTTTTTCTTAGTGATTCTTTGAATCAGTTATCCTATAAGGGTATGACAATGGAATATATTTTCTTTGTTTGTTTTCCTTTGAGATAGTGTTTTGGTTATTTCCTTCCTAAACATTATCCTCATTTTTTATTTCTTGTAGTCTTCCTTTGGTTGGATGGATTTATCTTCATACTTGTTTTCAGATTTTTATATCCTTGTGTTTTTCAAGTTCATATTGATCTTTATTTTTTTCAAGTGGATGAATCTCTGTAGTAAACCATATTGTAATAAATCTTGCACTCACTTTTTTATTTTGGGTTGTTTGGGATATAAAATTTCAAGGATTTTTCGTTATCAATTCTATAAGTCTTTCGGCCTGGATTTATATCTTAAACATATTATATTTTATCCCCTCAACCTTGGGCCTGAGATATTGTTATTAAGGTGGTAGTATGCTTGTATACGGATTATTATAAGTCTTTTTTGAAAAAAAGTGGCGGTTGATATACATGTTGGTGGTAGGGATGTTTGTACCATTGTTGAAAATGTGGTGGGTTTTGGAAAAGATTCTAGTATGGGGGATAATATGGGTATCAGTTTAGATAATATGGTTTAGTCAGATTCTATTAGTTTTTATATATAGGTTATGCTTGACGATTATAAAATTTATTACTCAAGATGATTCTATCATTGAAAGGGGGAGGGGGTAAATTAGTGATACCTTTTTCTTTTCTACTTTCTTGAAACAACCTTCACCTCCTGTTAAAGATTGAATTCATTATTGAAACAAATTCAACCAAACATCCAAAGGAACACAAGTATTTACAAGGATCACTATTCGATAAGAATATATACATCCTTTTTATGGTTTGGAAATGATCCAATACCACACAATAAACTGGAAAGAAATCATTAGATAACAATGAGTAGGATATACCCTTACACTCATATATTACTTTCAGGATAATCCAAAAGAACATGTGCACCCTTTTAGAAAAAATAGGGTAATACAATAATTTTGTAATAACTCATGTTACATGTGATTATTTTTCAATTCCAAAAATGTATTCAATTGAAAGGACTTACTCATTTTTCTTACCACAAAAATGCTAAGAACTTCTCTGACCATGTTAAGGAAAAACCAGTCTGATCTTCCCAGTCTATTTTTCCCAGTCTGATTCCTTTGAGAATGATTCTCCCCGATATGATTCTTCTTAGTATGATACATACCAATATGATTATCCCCTATATGAAAAATATAACTTTTCTAGAATACAATATAGATGAATCCACACTACTTCAATTCTAAATATTTATCATTCCAGAAAACCCAATTTGGAAATCTATATTTGATTAATCTAGCACGCTACGATGATTAACCAAATAAAATTGACAAGATGAATATGGTAATCAACTGCATACAATAATCATTGAGTATAATGATCAGATGAATACAACGTTGTGATATTTTATCTTCTCTTTCAATTCTCCAGCAAAATATTATTCAACAAAAGTGAATATAGAAACATTCTTCTCTTGTTAAAATCTCATAGCTTTACTCTCATGATAAGTACATCGGTCATCAGAAAAGTACAACATACTTTTCACCTCTTATAGGTGACCCTCAAGTGGCATTGGCTGGAATTCCAAAACTTTTCCCACATAATAAAATTCAACCTAATATCAATTTCCCCTAAAATCACAAGTGTATTTGGACTTCATAAACGCTTCTTGATTATTCTTAAATGTTTCACAATCATCATTTCTTATTCAGAGTCTCATTGGAATTTCCAGTCTGATTTCAATTGAAGAGTTATATTTTTTGAATATGATTTCTTCAAAATAAATCATTGTATCAATATAAAAGTTAAAGAAATAGATGATACTTGAAAATTATGAATACAATTATTCATTTTAATACCATGATACCCTTGATACCACATTTATAAAAATTTTCTATCTCTGCTCTTTAAACCACTTCTACTTTTTTCACCTCTTGTCTTGACCCACTTGATATATAAATTATCTATTTCATTTATTTCTCTTGACTCACCTGAAAATTCAGTTCATTTGCAAAACAATTATTGATTCATGAATTCCTTTATGAATTTATATTCATTTGAGAACATATTTAGCATCATCATACATCAAATGGAATGTGTCCTAACTTTCCATTAATTATAGCTTCTTTCTTTTCTTCTCAGCCTAAGTGTGGTCATTTCTGATTATTATTGGCCTGGATATGATTGTTTCTGGGTATGATCATTCTGGATATGATCATTATGAATATTATCATAATGGGTATGATATTTTTATTTTTGATCTTGAGTATGATGATCCTGGGTACAAAAGATTTCTCATTCAAATAATGGATGATTGGATGCTATACTTCCTGACTTAAAATTGAATGTATTGAAACATTCTAGTCCATAATAAACCTATTTAATTCCTTCTTAGTTTAAATATGATTTTAATGAGTATGATTCCTTTTCAATTGGAAGTATCTTTTTTTATTCTACCCGAATATGATAAATCTGGGAACAATTTGGAATACCTATTTTCTATTTTCTTCCATCAGGCTTGTATCATAAGTTCTTCAACAAACTTATGATTTAATATAAATAAAAATCAGTAAATCACCACTGAAATTATTTAGTCATTATCATATAGACTCTAATTCTCTATCAATACAATCGCTTCTTTCATATCAGATTCAGAGTGAATCTGATGATAAAAAATTCTTTATTACAATATTCTTCCTATTCTGGACCCAAGGTGGGTTTGATCAAAACCTTTTATTCCAATGAAATTCATTTCATTTTGATCAAAAAGGTGAGTCTAAATCATTGAATACTATATCCATACAGAATTTCACCAGAATAAAAGAGATTCATAATACATTTTTTTCTTCAAAAAAACTGATCACCAAAAAAATTCTTCTATATTACAACGTAGAATTAAATTTCCAGAATCTTTAGACTTGTTATTAGTATCTCAAACCAATGGATCATGTTGACTCATCTAGATGTCATAGATCTGATTGAATACGTTCTTCAATCTGTATTCCCATCCACCCTCTTTCTCAACAAACTTTCTTTCTTCAATATACTAATTGATTGACAACAAATATAACCAAAACAGAACATAGTCCTAAAAATCTCCCCCTTTTTATTTGTTGTAAATAACCACTTCAACCACATGAAAATATTAAGAGATATTATTATTCTTTTAATAATTTTTATTCTCTCTATTTCATTCTTGATCCCCCTATTTCTCTTACTCCCATATTTGTTTTAACTCTCCATCATTAACATATTTCCCCTCCTTATTTCCAATCAAATTCAATGGGTACTTGAAGACAAGTTTCTCCTAAACGATTTCATTTATATTGGTTGTAACTTTTCATTTCAAAATATTGAAAATTTTCTTCAACTCTAGTATCACATGAGTTTCCAAAAAAAGAACCTTTAACTAAGAAACTCTAAGTATACATGGGTGAACCTGGTGTAGAAAAAAAGAGTGTATAATCAATGTGATCAATGTTTTACATTATATAACTTACATGTAATACATTTTCATGTTTCCTTCAACATTCTCATGATTCAAGAAATATTTGAAAGAATTTTTTTAATATAAAAGTTACATACACCCATATAAAAAATTATTAGAAAGTTTAGCTGTATAAAAACACAACTTTTAAAAACCTCATGTTTTTCATAAACTCATTACTTTCTTTTTGAAGAATAGTAAGAGACTCATTAATTCCAGCTTCCTTATTTATACTCCTTCAATTCCTTGAAAGTTAGAATAATTTTATAATTGTTTTGGGAATAAGGAGGATCATTAATTGTTCCTTATAAACAATAATCGAACTGATATTCCTCTCTCAGTATTTAATTCTTCTTTTTTTTCTTGGATTTTTCATTGGATGTACTTTCTACCTTCTATTCATCCTTCTCATCTTTTTTAATATCTTTATTCTTATCTATAATATCATATGATAAGGATTTCAACATTTCTTCATATTCATAAGTCTATTTTTTCCTCTATTATTTCACTAGTTTTTATTCTTCTAATTTCCTTTCAAAGATAATGTGTTTTGGACAAATAACTAAGAATTCTATCTTTTCAGGCTCAACAAACCTATTTTTCTTAACTTCCAAAAAAACTAACTTCTGAGAATGGTTTAGAAACTTTTTTTTGTGCTGGTAACAAAACAAGATATCATTTTTAAAGGTTTCCATACTATTCAAACATTTCACAAATAGTTTCTATGGGTTGAGACCTATTTTCAATCTTTAATCCAACAGTTTTAGGTTTCTTTATAACAAATTTCTTAGAATTATTTATTTGAGGATATTGAATCCCCCTCAACCTTTTTCTTCATTATCCTATGGGATATTTGAAATTATTTTCGTTGAAACAGAATTTGTTTTGTTTTTCTAAACCCCCCACAATACCAACAATAACCAAAGAAAAAATAATTTTCTTCGAAACTTCCATATTTATTTTTTGTATCATTGAAATTTTTTGTCTTTATTTTTTGAGCCACCAAATATTATATTATCAATATGATTTTTATTTCTCTTGTAATAATTTTTCTATTCATAAGTATTTGAAACTTTTTTTGATTGATAATGTTTAGAAAAATTTTCATACTCAGTTTATTTTGTAACTTTTCATTCCCAATCCTTTTGGGTTTTGGCCACAAATCTGACTTTCCCAGCTTTCTTATTTTTATATATAATTATACCTTTATTCTCGCCCTTTGAATTTAAAATTTGTTGATCCTTTTTAGGTTTCTCATTATGATAACTTTCCCCAACTTTAGGGATACATTTTTCAAAACATATATTCCAGAATTCAGCTTTTTATAACTTTTGTTAGACAAGTTCCAACTCTTCTTACTTTGATTTCAGATTTACCTTCAGATGCTCATTAGAATTATTTTCTTCCTCAAGAGTTTTCTTAAAATAATAAATTTATTTCTCTAGAATCACCTTCTCATCAGCCAAAATTTTTTGATTTCTTAATGATCAACATTCATCTTTTAATTTTTTGTTTTTCTTTTCAGGCCTTATGATCTTTCTCAAACATTCTTTCCACTCGTCTTTTAAATACATTTCAATTTGAGTTTTTTCTTCATAAAAACTACTAATTACTAAATCTTCGTCATTTATTAATTCAACAAGACTATTTTCCCAAACTTTATCTATATATGTTTCAGATTCTGATCCACTTTCTTCTTTAACTTCTTCAGAACATCTATTTTCACTGCTAGAAGAACTCATTAACTATAGAAATAAATCTGTTTTCTTCAACATCATTATCAAAATCATCACTATCATCATTATTATCTAAAAATATTATCCTTTTTAATTTTTATATTTTCTTATCTTCCTTCTTAGAGTAGATTTTTTATTTATCATCCTTTTTCTACCAATATCTTCTTGATATTATTTATTCTTCTTAACTTTATTCTTTATCACTTTCTTCATCATTAACTCTGTACGGAAAATTGGATAAAAAATTACCAGTGCACCCACATCAAAAAAATTAATGGAATTTTCATTTTAAACCATCATGCACTTCGATTATCATTTAAAAAAAAACAGTATAAAAT
The DNA here is from genome assembly GCA_963277665.1 of Viscum album. Lineage (NCBI taxonomy): Eukaryota > Viridiplantae > Streptophyta > Magnoliopsida > Santalales > Viscaceae > Viscum > Viscum album. Next base: position 274,331,999 of record OY728125.1, on the reverse strand, counting down.
TTCATTAAGATTTTTACAAACCTCATTTTCATAATCAGAATCTACAACTTGTTCTTATTCAAAAATCATCTTTTAATTTCCTTAATTTATAGCCTTGAATAAAATTTATCTATTAATTTTTGTTTTTACTTTCATAGAATTCTCCCTTATCACCACATAACTAATGAGAGTACTATGAAAATCATCCAGAGAAAATGTTTTTGGATCTCTATCTTCTAGTGAGAAAACCTTAACATCAATCTTTTCAGGAACAATGTTCAATATATTTTCTAAAATAGTATAATCTTATAAAGTTTCCCCAAGACCTATAATAGTTTACAAAATTTAATTTACCCTAGTTAATAAGTCATCAATAGATTCATACTCACCCATCTTGAGGCCTTCATAATTCAATCTCCATATTTGCAGCTTTGGCTTCTACACTTTTGTTTTCCCTTCATAAATATTGTTCAGATTATCCCAAATTCATTTTTCAGTGGGAATACTTTTACTCAAAGGAAGTCTCTTTCAAACAGTGATGAGAGTAAATCATTCTTGGATTTTCTATTATTCCGAATATTTTTCTTATCAACCATTGTGAGAGGATAATTCTTAATATAAGGAGAGAAACATTATGTAAGATCTCTTGAAATATCATACCTAAGAGATATAAGATATGGAATAATTATTCATTTATAGATATGATAATTATAATAATTAAAATAATAATCCCCTTAATGTTCACACAACTCATGTTTTCTATAACACCTTATTCTTCAAATACATTAGCAATGAATAAGAGAAGGGTACCTTCAGCTCTGATTCTAATTTAAAGTTATTATTCATGATGATTTTATCACTGAGAGGGGGAGGGGGTGAATCTGGGATAATTTTTATTTTATGTTTCATTTAAACAACCTTCCCCTCCTATTAAATATTCAATTCCCAGCTGAAAGCAATTCAACTGCACATCTAAAGAAACATAAGAATTTACAAGGTTCTCTATTCAATAAGAATATATACATACTTGGTATGGTTTGGTAATGATTAAATACCTCCCAATACACTATAAATAAATCCTTGGATTACAAATATTAGGATATACCCTTACAATGATGTAGTACTTTGAAGACAATCCAAAAGTATGTGTCCACCCCCTTAGAAAAAATAAGGTAATACAATGATTGTGTAAAAATTCATGTTACCTATGACTATTTTTCAATTACACAAATGTATTCAATTGAAAAAACCTTTTCAATTTCTTACCTAGAATATGGTAAGAACTTTTTTCAATTTGTTATGGAATAATTAGTCCAGTTTTCTAATTCCGATTCTTACGGATACGATTCTCCCTAACCCGATTCTTCTTGATATGATACTTCCTGGTACAATTCTACCCATTAAGAAATATATAAATTTTATAGAATAATATAGATATTAATTGGAACCACTTCAATTATCTATCATACCCAATCCAAAAACCCCAATATAGAAATCCTGATATGATTAATACAGTCTGATACGACGATTAGTCGAATAAAATTGACAAACTGAACATGGTAATCAGCTGAGTAAAATAATAACTGAGTACGATGATCATGTGAATACAATGTTATGTTATTGTATCTTCTCTTTAAACTATCCATAAAAATATTCTTTGACAATATTGAACACGAGAACTTCATTCTCTCACAAAAAACTTAGAGATTTTCTCGCATGAAATGTATATTGTTCATCAGAAAAGTACAATGTACCTTTCACCTTTTATAGGTGACCCTTGAGTAGATTTTGTGGGAATCCAAATTTTTTTCCCTCTTCCTTAAATTCACCCTAATCTTAATTTTCCCTAAAATATCTGATGTATTTTGACTTCATTAACTCTTATCAATTCTTCTCAAATCATCTAGAATCTCCACTTCTTCTTCAGACTCTCATTTCAATTGCCATTCTGATTTCAATTCATGAGCCTGATTTTCTAAATCCAATTTCTATAAAACAAAGCTCTATATCAATATAAATTCATGAAGAAATGGATATCACTTGTGAATTGAATGTAAAATTATTCATTTGAATACCAAGATCCACCTTGATAGCATATTCAACAACCTCCTTCATCTCTGCTTTTAGAACAACTTCTACTTATTTACCTCTTCTCTTGGCCCACTTGAATTACACATCATCTCGTTCATTTATTTATCTTGACTCACATGAAAATTCAATCCATTCAAAAACGTATTTTTGTATTGTGACTTACTTCATGACATTAAATTCATTTTATAATTTCTTTAGCATCGTCAAACTTTAATTGGAAAGTATTTAAACCTTCCATTCATTCCAGCATCTTTCTTTTCTTCTCATCATGAGTACGATTATTTCTGGGTATGAATTCCATAGATATAGCCATTTATAGGTATGATAAATATGGATATGATCATTCTTAATATGATAATACTGATTATGATCTTATTCTTCATAATCATGGGTATGATTATCCTAGGTATGGATGTTTTCTTATGCATACAAAGGATGATCTGATGCTACAGTGCTTGACATACAATTAAAAGATTTGAAACATTCCAATCCTCCAACAACATATTTCTTTCCTTCTCAGACCAAATATGATTTTCATTAGTACGTTTCATTTTTAATTGGTAGCATCTCTTTCATATCTTCCACATAGATATGATAAATTTGGGTATTATTCCTTTATAACTGTCAACATCTCTTTTTTATCTTCCACCTGAATATGATAAATTTGGGTAGGATTTGGAATAACTCTTTTCAATTTTCATCAGTCAATCTTGCATCATAAGTTCTTCAATCCACTTTGGATCTATGTGAAATACAAATCAACCAAGAATCATCAAATTTATTTAGTCACAGTCACAAAGACTCTGATTCTATATCAATAAAATCACTTCTTTCATATCTAATTTAGAGTGAATCGAATTAAAAACAATTTCCTATTACAATCTTCCTCCTAATCCAGACCTAAGGCGAGTCTTCTTCTAAATATATTATTCTCATTATGATGGCCAAAGTGAGTCTGATTCTTTGAATATGATAGTCATACTGAATTTCACTAAAACAAAAGTGATTTAGAATTACTTTCTTCTTTGCTACTAAAAACGATCACAAACAGACTTATTCCATATTATAATTGGGAATTCAATTTCTAGTAGCTTCTGAATTTTATCAATATCTTAATTTGATGGATTATATTGACACATTTAGATATCCTAGATCAGATTAAATATTTTCTTCAATCTATATTCCCATCCTTTATTTTTCTAAACATACTTTATTTCTTTAATATACTAAGCGATTGACAAAAAATACTACTAAAACAAAACTTGGTCCTAATAGTTTATCATTACATGATTAAAATTTTTATAATTTCCTTTTCTGAATGGTTTTCTCACAACCTTCCATCCCCTACACATTATTACACTACTATGTATAATGATTAGATAAAGAAAAAACCACATTCCTATAGTGGGGTATGTTGTTTACTCAATTTATTAAAGTACATCTATTTCACTAAAAATTATTAGCTCCAAATTTTGGGATTCAAGTAATGGTTTTGAATTATATGTTCTTACCAAATGAATACCTCTTTTACAAATACCTCTTGTTCTGAATTACTTGGAATTTTGTACCATCTTTTCAAACATGCTCTAATGTTCTATTGATGAATTTTCAATCAAATATCCTCCAGATGAAGAATTCAGAAATTTTCTATCATTTTTCACTGGTACTAGATAATATAAAACTATAAAATGATGTTATTATATATCTCGATGAGTGAAACTTGAAAAAATATTTTAGAATCTCTCATAATATTCATAAAGAGTATCTTTGGTTTCTTGGAAGATTTTATAGAGCTCTATCCTTATAATTTTAATCTTGGAGGTTGGGAAGAATCTTTTAATGAAATACCATTAGAGGTCATCACAATCGTGGGTATATCCATGTTGTAGGCTATAAAACCACACCATATCACCTCCTTCAAATGATAATTGTAATTTCCTCCACCTAACATAATATCTAACTACTCCCCTTCATTTGAAGCTTTTAACACCCAAAGCAAAATTCTTGAATATATCATCTTGGATATTCACCTACAAGGCCTTGGAATTTAGGTAGCACTAGAATCATATAAATATGTAATTCAAAGTAATATTACAAATAAGACATATCTAATTTATTTTTTATTGAAAAAATACCGTGGTAAAGGTCCCTAAAAGTTTCGTTTTGGTTTATTTTCATATTCGTGGGTTGGAGTGAATACTGAAAGTATCAATCATGTCCTATATATTAAATTCATAAAAGTTATCATCTAAATTAATCTTAATATAAATATTTTGAAAATTTATATCTATTTTTGGATAAAAAGGAAATAATTCTAAGTCATAGGCCCTAATAATTAAAAATATAAGTTAGATTAGCACTCGCTCCATGAAAATCGTACCATGTTTTCTTTCACCCCTATTATTGGGTGTAGAAAAATATAATTTGTTTCTTAGGGAATATAGTGTTAGTGGTAAAGTAGGTTTTCTACAAATAGTAGATCTCAAAAATATTTTCATGGTTGAAAAAAGAAAATAACTATATGATGAATTATAATACTAGAGAAAAATGAAAAAATAACTAAATTTCCAAAGTCGGGGAAAAGTGATTAGATTAATCTTAGCTTCCCATTTGTTATTTTTTCATTGTATTTTTAAGATAAATATGTTTCCCTTGTTAATTGATTTATTTAAAGGTTTCAAAATCACTTCCCATTCTCATCCTTGGTCACGTTTTCTAATAGAGAAAATACTCCAAACAACATCCTTGATAAACATTACACTCCTTCCTATGTGTGAAATTCATAATTAATCACCCTTGATCTACTTATTAAACACTTCATTAGGTATTCTTATTCCCAAGAACCCTATTTTTATCCCTACATATTCATCACATGTTTGGTAATCACAAAACATGGTCCACCATGTCATAGACTAATCAATGTATATAATCTAAAACTAGTTGGAGGGAGATAAAAATTCCTTAATAAAATAAATAATTGAAAACCATATTTAATAAAAACACAATCACATTAAAAATTAATTATGAAATAAAAAATTGAATACTATTTAACAATGAAAATATATTGATGTCTTCAAATTAATCACCTAGACTCATGCAACAAAATGGGTCACCACCCATTCCCCAATCACTAAATTATTCTACCCCTACATTAAAGAATAATCTAATGAGTTTTTATGGGTTTAATAAATTTTAATAATTAAACAAAATATAAAGGATAAAAAACACAGAGTAGTATTAAGTTAATCCTACATCCAAGATTTATTTACCTTTGCCTCCATTCAAGTCCTCCCATTTAATTCTAGAATACCCTCCCCCCTAAATTGGAAAATAAAACCCTTGATCTTGGAAAATACATCCTATTGAAACCCTCAATACCCACATTCAAAATCCACTTCAATTTATCCAAGTCAATACAAATATGCAATTCCAATGTATTCCCCAAATTTAGAATGAATCATCGTTTTAATTTTTGTTTTCACCATATTCACATGATGAATTTTTATTAACAACGTGGAACATTAAGTTTCATCCTTTTTATGACCAGGTATTGAAAGGATCATATTTTGTATGTTCATTCAATGAATGAATGTATTGAGATCTACTTTTTTTGTGCTGAAAGAAACATGTTGTGAAATGAATTCATGGTTATGACTAAGACTTCCACATATATGAGATTTATAGATGATTAAGGGTGATAGTTCTTCCTACTTATTAGAAATATTTGGCCACATGTTTGCATACTGTGATGTAGTACTTATTGTTTCCTCACATGAGAGCACAATATTTTACCACATCTTCCATCCATATGGTGTAGCAGACCATATGCTACTCACTTCAATCATACAATAGTTTTCCTTCTTTAAACTTGGTTTTGTTGTGTTCATCCAAGATTATAATGATTTTACATCATGATTCTAGAATCGAAAATAGCTATTTATCTTTAGAGTGATGTCTTATGGAAGTGGGAATGTCATTTTTAGCGTCATGTCTCATTTTTCGAGTAGTATTGAGCATGGAAAATGAGACACAGAAATTTCCTAGATGCGGTGGGTCACATGCCCAAAGTGAGACCATTTTATTTTTTTAAGTGGTGCAAAATACTTGCGTCACCCTATCCCACATAAATTATTTTGGCGGTGGAGCACTCTCATATAATACCTTTCATGTCGCAGTATTCTCAAGCATGTTAGATTGGGTCCAGGGGATTCCTACCACTATTTGTTCCACCCCATTCCAGTGATCCACTACTCCCACCACCACACAGAGTTTCCTTGTGCGACGATGCACTCATATGTCTATGCTCTTTCCAGAACGTTCCATGTGTGACCTAAGCCTAATTATACCACCCATGTAGGATATCCTATTCAACATTCTTGGTTGGATATCCCTATTTGGTTTGTTATATTTCTTTCACCCCTTGGGTTGAGGTATAGCATGGGAGGACCACTTTATCAACTAAAATCTTATTAAATGCTTAGTGAAAATTAAAATAAAATCCATAATCTCAAATAAACTTTAAATTTAACACCTTAAATTCATTTACTCTAAGTTATTTAATTTAATTCAAGTTATCCATATTTTATTATATAAACTAATTACATGGTAAAAATGATTAAAATTACTGAAATACTTTAACAAAAATTAAAAAAAGACAGAAAAATGAGGTAATCAAACACAAATATAGCCAATCGGGATGCCCAAATATAGATCATTGGGTTTTCACTAGTTATAAGCATTTTCTATCCTCAAGATTCAATAATCTCATTGTCCTTGAATCGAATCATAGGGGGGAATAACATCATGTTCCATTACTGGTCTCCCTTGAAATGTCACACACTAGGTTTGAATAACACTATCTCTATACCAATCCCATGAAATCCTATCGAGTTCCAAACTCTAGTTGCCATCCAAACTATAAACCTAGATCTAATACCATTTTTTCATGAGTTTACCCCATTGGGAACCCCTATTGGGCCTATAGTGAATACAATAGTGAATGAAAATCCCACTTCTAATAAGTCAATAATTGGTGATTAAAATTGAGGGTATAAATCATAGAGATGGGTGGAATTACACTCAAAATCATAGTAAAATATAAATAAATCAACCCGTCATCTCCTTTTTATAAAGTAAAATTCAATATCCCATAATGAAGGTGAATTTCATTCTGAATATACTCTAAAAATAATATAAAAAATGGAAACACTTACGGAGAATACTCTTACCATAGCCTCATTTCATTATCTAGTAATGTCTATCCCAATCACAAAATCCATCCTAGAAATTTGTTTAAAAAATTTATATACATATGGGTGAGTATGCATGTATTCTTAGAATGATTCATCACAATTACTCTAATTAAAATATGGAAAATTAATTCTATTGACTCTATGAACAAAAAATAGAAACAACTCAAACCCACATCAATTCATTTATCACCCAATGTCACCATGTCTCACTCACACAATATCACATCCAAGTATAATTACATAATATCAAAAGAATTTAAAAATGAAGAACCATGTAAACACTTCTCCCTTATTTCACCACACTCAAACACCAATGGAAAATATCATGTTCTCCCAAGACTTTTGTAATTATGCCACCAAGCCTTACAAACCATGTCACAACCATAATCCACATAACACAAAAAATCCTTAATCACATCTCCACAACCACATACCACATAACCACAACACCCATATCCCACAACCTCATTATATCCATACCCTTAATCACCACCATAGTAGGGTATCATGAACATGGAGTACATTAAAATTATGTGTTTATTCAACCATGCATGACCCCAACTATTTACCACACACTAGATTATATCATCAACCTGTAATCATCACATCATCATCACATCACTTCATTATCATATACACTCTAACCCATGGCCATAACAAACCATGCAATCAGTCCTCAGGACATTACAGTATATATAATTTTTATATGTGAGATCGATGAAGAAGTAGTGGTAAGATATTTATTACCTCACCAGCCTGGATATTGGTGGAAACCCCTAGTACCCAATACATTTGGGCATCAGTAAGGTTACCCCCCTTTGGTGGGTGCAAGATAAATTGCAAGGATCATATAACATATATTGTAACCTGCCTAATTTGAGTTATATACTTATTCTCACTATTGTTTAAATCATTTTCATGGTTTAAATTGGGTTTGGGATCCTGGGTGAGTTATTTGTTGAGTTTTTTTGGGTATTTGGATTTTCTAGTTCCAACACATCCAGAAAAATAGCCTTGGTGGGGAAATAATTTTATGATAACTCATATCTTTATTAAAATTTAATTCTTGATTTTTTACATAAGTACACACATAATAAAATCTTTAAAGATCAAGAGTACTAGTGTATTTGGTAAATTAGATACATGACATAATTACTTAAAATATGGATATAACTACATTATTTAAAACCACCACAATATTACCTTTATAGCCATTGATATTTTAAAACTACATGCAATAACTAGGTAATATACATAAGGAAGGGGTGATCTATAAAGAACAGTAAGGGGATAATAAAATAACAAGATGAAGGTAAAAAATTTTAGTCAAGAGGCATATCAAGGTGATGTCAAAGGGTTGAGATTCATAAACCAGAACAAAGAATCATTATATAAGATGATAACATCAATGAAACATAGGAATATGGAAACAACTTAAAATAATTTTATCATTTATGTTAAAATAATTATGATCTAAAAACAATATTTTATTTAAAGATCATTTATTTGAAAAATCCTAGAACATATCAAAATATTTTCTTATTTAAAACTTTATATTTCCCAAAAATACTTTTTTTAGTTCTTCATGAAAAAATATAATTTTTATCAAACTCATTATATAATATTTGATAAAGTAATGATAAAATGTGATAAATATAATCATTATTTTCCTTAAAATAAAGTAATTTTTTTATTACTTATTTTTAGATACATAACCTCTTATTACACCAACGTACACCATAAGGGTAAGGTGTGTGATGGTGTCACATTCTTGGGGTAGTTTGGAAGACATGGTTTTGGTTGTGGTCTAATTAAGTTTTAAATTATCCTATAGTTGGTTTCTTTTGTAATTTATTTGTTGAATTTCATCTTGGTTAAGTTCAAGGAAAATCCATGTGATGGACTCTCTCTTAGGATCTCAGATAAATATTCTTCATATGGTACGATCTTGTTAGTCAAGGCCATCTCTTCTTCCCTGAGTGAAAATTGGATGTTATCAAAAACCTTAATATATAATAATCATAATAGTTATTGTCAAATGGATACATTATCAGTAGTTATGATTAATAATGTACTAATAAATCCATTATGATATAACTAATAATGATAAAAAACAACCAAATTAATACATGTTTTTTCTATAACATCATTACATAATATGGTATTTATTTATTTGAAAAGAGAATTTCATTTATAGGAAATAATGCCATTAAATTCTCCCCCCTTTAGAAATTTCACCCCAAAATTTCATTTTTTGCACTAAAATAAATCAGGGTACTTCTATTTCATCACCTCTTCTTGTTCCATTATTACTTCCTCAAACCTATGGTTCCACCATAGAAATTTTTTAATGTAATTGTATTGTTCTATAGAACATTGTATTTATGATCTAATATCTTTACATAATTATCATAGTATGGAATATAAAATTATAAGTGTACCATATATAGATTTAGTACATATTATGAGTCTTGTGAGAACTTCTTTAAGAGGGATACATGTAACAAATCCTGTTCCCAAGATAGGTTAGGCAATAGTTTTAGTCGATAGTCCATAGATTCAATGAAATAAAGGATATAAAAAGGGATGATATATCTATGACTATGCTTTCCCTTATTCACAAAATCAGGGATTTACACGATATAGATATATAAAGGAACACATTAGCTCTGACCTCAATCCCTAGGCATCATCAATGATTTTTTGCATATCTTTTCTATCAACTTTTTTTGGATTTCATATTCAATAAAATGGTTTTAACCTTCTCTATAATCACTTAGAAAATTCATGTCCCATAATTCTCCACTCCCCAACCTTATCCCAACATGTTGGTGTCCAAAACAACTTCCTATATGGAGCCTCATAAGGTATGATTTGAATTCTATAAAGGTAATCATTTTTATGTGAGAAATCCACAAGGGGATGGTGATGATCCCCATATAATTGGAATTCCATTGAACATGGTCTCAGTATATCCTCTAGAGTTTGTATGTTTCTATAAGAATTACCATCCTTCTGAAGGTGATAATTACTATTGAATCTCAACTCTGAATCCAATTATTGTAAAAGGCTTCTCTTGAACCTAAAGGTAAACCTCATATCTCAATCAGATATAATGGAGAGTGGTACATCATATAATCTTAACACTTCTCTTATGTATATCAGGGAAAGTTGGTTATGAGAAAAATAATTCTTGATATTAACAAAATGTGTTAAGGCAATTAACTACCACCTAGATGGGGTTATTTCCATCATATTTCCTAGAAAGTATTATGATGAAATGCATGGTTATGTTTTCTCATTTCCATATAGGTATGGAAAATGGTTTTATCATACCCTTAATCTTATATTTAAAATACTTGACTTGTTGGCATAACAAGCATCGAAACAAAAAATCTGCAATCACCATCTTCCTATTGTCCCACCACAAGTTTTTATTTAGATATATATACATAATTGTTCTTTCTAAAATAATAGAGAAGGGTGAGATATGAATATCATATAAAATTCCTATCTTTTATATTGTTTTTTATAGCACATATATTCAAATTACAAACCTTATAAATTAGTATTTAGAAAATTTAAACTCTAGAATATTTACTACCTTTGTATATAGCTCTCCATAATCTTTGGTACCTGATTTATCCCCTCCAGAATGGATAATAAATAATTTATTAGATCAAGGAAGGATGAATATACATTTATTATTCCCATTTACATGATTTTAAAGTACAAGAATATTTGATGGATTTAAATAATAATGATGGATATGGTTATAAGATCCCTTCCACTCAGAGCATCTGTAACATTGTTCACCTTCATAGGATGGTAACGGATTGAACAATGATAATCCTTGACCATATCTAACCACATTTTTTAGTGCATATTGTGCTCATTTTTGTGTGAATATATTCTGAAGGGTTTTATATCCATATATATGTCACACTTCTCCTCATAGAGATAATGTTTCCAAATCACCAATGTGGAGATCACAACACCCAATTCCAAATCATGAATTTGGTAGTTCTTCTCATGGATCATTAATTGTAATAAGGAATATAGTATCCCTTTACCATCTTGCATGAGTAAAAAACCCAATCCCATTTTGGAATAATAATTGTATATCACAAACCCTTCCCAAATGGTGGGTAATGTGAGCACTGATACAATGATTAGCCTATTCATTAAATCTTTAATTCTCTTCTAAATTTAATTATCCTAGAAAACTTTAGTCACTTGTGAGCTATATTGGTTAGTGGGATTGCCTATCATGAGAAGTTTCTCATAAATCAATGATCATACCCATCTATTCCAAGGAAAAAATAGATCTCCACAATACATGTTGTTCTATTCCATCCATAAATTTCTTTTTTTAGGGATACACATATATCCATTTATTGGTGATAACATTCTATATGAATGTCAATTTCTCTATTCGACACTCACAATTATTCAACTTCTCATACAACTTTTCCTTTTTCAAGGACACATGTACGGTTCTCAAATGCTCCTAATATTCCTCATATATTTTGGAGTATATAAGAATATAATTTATAAATACTTCCATAAATTTTTCTATGTAATCCTTAAAGACTCTATTTATTATGTCTATAAGGATATATAGATTATTAATAAGTCTACATGTAACCACTATGAACTCACGGTTCCCGTACCTTGCACAAAAATTTCTCTTAGAGGTATCCACCTTCTTCACTCTTACCTAATGATATCTCAACAAAAGATATATCAATTATAATTAATAGGTTTCTTGTAGCTGATATAAAAATTAATTAATATATTTAAAAGGTTAATTTTTATTTATCATGATATTTTTGAGCTCATGATAATTAATGTTGGGATGAATCATACCATCCTTCTTCTTAACGAAGTGGACCGGTGCACCATAGAGTGAAGTAATTAGGCATATAAACCCTTTATCCAGATTCTCATATATTTGATTCTTCGGATCATTATGTTAAATTTTGGACATTATATATTGAGTCTTTGATATTGGAAAATATCTTGAATAATCTCAATTGAGAACTCAACTTCACGACTTGGATCAAGACTATGTAATTATTTGGGAAATACATCAGCATATTCCCTAACAATGTGAGTGTCATCAAGGAAGGTCTTTTCCTTAGTCTAAATCATTTTATCTAGATACTATTTCTCATATGTTAGTAATATACATACTTGAGATGATGATACCAAAAGAGATTCATCCTCGTTATTTCACTTGAATTGAATTAAATAATGATTCATGATTTATACAGTGATTTCCTTATCTCAAAAATTAATGCCAGATCTATATAATGAAATCTAATTTATACTCAGAATTACATCAATTTCTACTTAAGGGAGTATAATAAGGTTATATGGGAATATAATATCAAAAATATGGATATGGTAGAAGTTTTATACTTTGGATGCAATAATTTCTCTATTTATTGTTTTCACCAATATTTGTACTTACATGTTGTGAGGTGATCTACAAATAGTTATACTAAACTTATATGATATGAAAGAATGCATATAACCAAAGTAAAATAATGTGTTGTCTATTGTTGAATTAATAACTAATGTACTTTTTAGTGTTCCATTTTATGGTTCCACCTCAGTAGTTGTGATGTAATAATCTCACCATTTCTCTATACGCCTTAGATTGTTTTTTCATCAGTTATCATCTATAACCCCTAGATTAGTGCATTATGTCACTACATAAAATTAGTAGGTTTGTCCCATTGAATTTTCTTTATCAATATTCCCTTCCACACATAAAGAATTTCAATTTCCTCTTTAGGACAATTTCTGTGATGCTTCTTACCACACTTTTGACAAGAGGGATGATAGAATTTCATTCCACCATGAGATTTCAACTTCACTCTAACATAGTTGAAATATATTCTTTTCTTGCTATATTCTAACCATTTAGATTCACTAACCTCAATTTTTTACACTGAGTTCACATTATAAAATTTACTCATATATATCAAAGTCTCTAATAACTAAATCTCTTCACTGACACATCTATCCCACCAAATAAGCATTAAACTTTACATTGCTGGACAATGAAAAATATGGATGTATATCGTTTCTATCTTATAAATTTCTCCTTGTATGACCTAATGGATTCAACATCCTTTTTTTTATTCTATAAAATTACTTCTCCATTTTATGTTAGAGAGTGTGGGGAAAATATCTGTCAAAAAATAAATTCTAGAATTATTTCCACTCCCTCACTTTAATCTCCTCCTCAGGATTCTTATTTTTCATAAACATCCATCATTGTTCTTCTATAACCTATATATGATGAATAGTAAAAAAACATACTCTTTCTTAGTGCATGAATGGATGGAGGAGATCTTTTTATCCAATTTGATCTATTGTTCCATAATTAAGGGATCAGAAGATCCACAAAAAATCAAATTCCATTGTCACATAAATGTCTTAATTGAAACCTTTCGCTTTGCGGATGTTGTCAAATCTTCTACAAATCCATCCATTGCTAACTTTGTTTCCCCTTCACCTGGTAGGGTGATTAAGAAAGGTAAGGTTGCGCATGTCTCTGCTAACTGGGATGCGGTTGAAGAAAGGGTCAGTCTTTGTAAACTCTCCATTATTGCTTGTATCATCACCCCGAAAGGTGATCAGATGTTGCGGTTTGATGAGATTAATTGGAAAATTTCTATAGCTTGGGGCTTTGAGGATTGGAAAATGACTGCTATGGGGCGGGTGTGTTTTCATGTTGTGTTTCCAAATGATGAGTGTAAAAAATGGGCTTCGAGCATCGGGTCTATCTCTCTCAAACCTGGTATCCTACGTATTCCAGAATGGGATCAGATTTTTGATCCCTTCAATGTCACCAATACAAATGTGAAAGTGTGGGTTCTAATCTACAATCTTAGCTGGTTATACTGGCATCCTCAGATTCATTGGGATATTGCATCGGCTATGGGAAACCCAATTCATATGGATCACCAAATTGATAATCCAAGATTTGGGAACTTTTCACATGTATTGGTTGAGGTTGACATGGAAAGCACATTTATTGAGGAAGTCATTGTTAATACAAGGGATGATAGCTTCTCTTTGGGATTTTTTATGAAAGGAAGCTGAAGTTCTGCAAGGTGTGAAACGTTTTTGGTCATCTTCCTAAGGAGTGCAAGATGGCGAGTACATGTACTTTCTGCACGGGATGGGGACATGATGAGGATAATTGTAGGAAGGCTTCTGATAAGAGGAGAGCATAGGAATCCACCTATAAATAGAGGAAAGTGGAAGATGATACAGAGCCCTAACAGTCTGACATTGTCTTGCTTGCTGGAATTGTGGATATTGTGCATGATTTTAAGGATCTCTCCCACATGAGGATGGAATCTTGTTGGTGTCAATCATTGATTCTTCTGAAGGGATTATTGGTCTTATCCCCTCTATGATTTGTCAGGTTGATCTTGATAAATCACTTGAACCGACTGGGGTTTTCGAGAAGACTCAGCAAGAGGAACAAAATCTATTGTCTTGTTCAGAGATTTATGATAATTCTGTCCATCCACCCAAATTCTCTAATGATGTCCAACCTTCTATGCAAGTGAAGATTTCTGCCTCTAATGCTGAGGCCCTAAATGACCAGTCTGTTGATAATTCCTCTGTTGCAGTGCATAATGATGTTGATGTTCCTCAGCCAGGCCTTCTTGAGGAGGACATGAAGGCTCAGCTTGTTGTGGAGGCTCCTGATGCTGCTCTGTGTGGATTTCCATCTAATCAGCCTCACATTATTGGTGAGGCCCTTATTTCACAGTCCTTGGGAATCATGTTTATGAGTGAGGTGAATACTGCATCTAAGGGAGCTTCTAATTCACCAATTTAGATGAGTGTGCAATCAGTAGTGAGTTCATCTCTTGATATGAGTGTGCAGCTAGCAGTGAATTCATCTCAGAGTGTCATTTCTAAGTCGGGACATGTTTTGGATCCTCATGAAGCCATCCCTATTGTCAGTGGTAATGTTGCTGATGTTGTTTCAGGATTACCTTTGGACAACACTGTGCCATCTTCAGCTGGCCCAGGCGGGGTTACATAGTTCACCCAGGTTTCACCAAGCAGAGCTATGAGGAAGAAACTTGATGATGTTTCGGATGGAGGAATGCCTCAGTCCTCCATTAAATTTAGCCCACTATCTGGGGTGTTTTGGTCTGATGATGCATGGAATGTGAAACCTAATGATAGTTTAGATGACGAAGCAGAGGGCTCTAAAGTAGAAAGCTTAAATGAGGGGATACATACCTCTGTTAAAAAGGTTAAGAAGAGTAGGGGCATGAAATAAACTTCTCAGGTGGAGGGGGCTCAAACAAGAGCCATGACAACCCTCAATAAATGAAGAATTTTTTATTGGAATTGTCAGGGGCTTGGGAATGCTCCCACGGTCAAGTCCCATAGACATAATATCATAACCAAAAAACCACTAATTATTGTTTTAGCTAAACCAAGAATGAATTCTGGTAGCTGGAAGGCCTTTAATTGGAAATCTCTTGGTTACTCGTTTGTTGATCATAATCAAAATGAAGATAATGTGGAGAGCCTTTGGGTATTAAATCATGATTCTGTCAATATTATTTCTCACTTTAAGGCTGATAAATGGTCTCTATTGTTTCTGGGTTACAGGGTGTCAACTTTTGTGTTTCATGTGTTTATGCTTCAAACTCTTACATAAAAAAGGAGGGAATTATGGAATGAATTGGTGGTTTTATCTTCTCAAGGGCCCCACAACTGGATAATATTGGGTGATTTCAACACAATTCTTAGGCCTGAGGAGACAACTGAATCCAACTTAAACAGTCCTACTGCTAATGAATTTTCTAATTGCATTGACAATTTCAATCTTATTGAAGTGTAAATGGTTGGTGCTGATTCCACTTGGGACTGATACACCTTGAATGGTCAGCAAGCTAGTAAACTGGATAGGTGTTTATTTCAAATTGATGATAGGAATGATAGCTTTTGTGCCTCAGATTTTGTGTTTCCAAAAACAAATTCTGATCATAATCCTTTAGTGGTTGGAATCTCCATTGGTGATTCTCATTTGGATCTTATCCACTTCATGTTTAATAATGCATGGCTGGTCATTCTAGGGTGTCAGGAGGCTGTTATTGCTGCATGGAATTCTGTGACTTTGGGATCAGCTTTCCAAATTGTCTCATCAAAGCTGAAAAATGTCACGATAAGGTTGAAGTAATGGAGAAGGATCTCATTCTCTAAGATGGATGAGGACATCAAGGCTGTATAAAATCATCTTTTGGTCTTCCAGAATATCAATCAATTGAACTCCATTCCCTCTATTGATGAGATTAAGGCCCTATCAAAGCTTGATGGGTTGTTAAACACTAAAGAAAATTTGTCCAGGTCTTTGTATATTGTAAAATGGTTAAAAGAAGGGGATAAAAACTCTATCTTCTTTCAGTGAATTCATAAAGAAAGGAAGACCAGGAGGGTTGTTACTTCCCTCAACATTAATGGAAATTTTCTCAGTTCTGAAAATGAAATATCTAATGTGGTTATTGGTTACTTTTACGATATCTACTCTAATGATGGAGCTGATAGAACACACATGATTGTTAATAATATCACCCCGAGTATTGATGATCAGATTAATTCTTCTCTGGTTGAGCCACCTGGGGGGAAAGGAGGTCAAGGAAGCTCTGTTCTCTCTAAATATTGATAGTGCAGTAGGGCCGGATGGTTTCACTAACATTTTTTTCATGTTTAATTGGGAAATTATTCATGATCAGGTTATCAATACAGTGAGAGATATCTTTCTCACAGCTTTCATGCCTTATGGTGCTAATTCCAACTTCATTGCTCCTATTCATAATAAGGATAATGATGTTGACATTAAGGATTTCAAGCCAGTTATAATTGGAAATACCATTCCCAATATCATCAGTAAATTTATTGCTACGAGATTGGGTAATGTGGTTAAGGGAATCATCATCCCAAATCAGTTTGGGTTTGCCCAGGGTAGGAACATTCAAACTTGCATTTTCACTGCCTCTGAATGCATTAATGTCATGAAAAGAAAGGTGAAACATGGGAATATTGCAGTGAATATTGACATCTCCTAGGCCTTTGACACCATGAAATGGAGCTTTCTATTGTCTATTCTTAGTATGCATGGATTTGCTTCAAAGTTCATTAGACTGGTTCATGCCATTCTTCAGAGTGCCAGGCTCTCAATCCTGGTCAATGGTTCCCCTAGGGGATTTTTTCAGCACTATAGAGGTTTTTGGAAGGGGGATCCCCTATCTGGGATCTTGTTTTCCATTGTGGAGGATTACCTAAGACTCTCTCTGTACAGTCTAGTTTAGGCTGGACTTTACATCCAGATTGAAGCACAGAGGGATCTTTTTGCTCCTTATCATCTCTTCTATGATGATGATATCCTCTTATTTGGTCAGGAAAATTCAAGGAATACGTCTTCAATAAAGGCCACATTTAGGCATTATGAGGATGTACCTGGGCAGGCCATTAGTTGGCAGAAATCTTTTGTGGTCTTTGGAGAGGGAGTGACCGTAAGGAAGAAAAATAAGGTCACTAGGCTGCTTGAGGTGAAGAAGAGATTATTTCCCTTTAATTATCTTGGAGTTCCTCTCTTTTGGGGTAGCGTGAAGAGATGAAACCATGATTCCATCTTCTCTCATATCATTTCTCAAATGGAAACTTGGAAAAGGAAAGCTATATCTCAGGCTGGGAGAATCTTCCTTGTCAATTTGGGTATTACTTCTATGTTTTTTATGGGTTCTATATCAATAAATGGACCAAGGCTCAAATCAAAGATCTTCAAAGGATCATCAAGAATTTCATATGGAATTCTTCCATTAATGAAAGGAAGATGATTGTTGTGGCATGGAGGGAATCTATTAAGCCAGTTGATATGGGGGGATTAGGCCTAAAGGATTTGGGTCTCTTCATTGAGGCTTTTCTCAGCAAATTTGCATGGAATTTGTTCACCTCTAATGATAACTCAATGGAGTTTATCTCAGCTAGGCTTATCCCCAAGATTCTAAATGGGTATTCTTATCATCTTTCTTCCTCTGTCTAGACTACTTTGAAATCCACCTTTAATAAGTTCATTCTATCTTCCAGGTGGTTTGTTTATAGGGATTACCCTTTGAATGCATAGAGGACTCCCTGGTTGTATAGGAAAATACAATAAGATGTTGATATCCCATCTTCCTTGAGGCACACTTTAATTTATGATATTCAAGAAGCATCTTTGGCAACCTATGACTTCCTCCCTGCTCAGATTAAAGTTGATATTCAGTGCTATGGGTATATGGACAGAGACACCCTCATATGGAAGTCAGGTGTCATAGGTTCTCTAACCACTCAAGCCCTTTATTTTTACAAGTGTGATGGGAAGATTACCTCCCCTGTTGGCTCTTGGAATTTCTTAATTATTTCATTCCACCCTATGATCTTCTAATACTATGGAAAATATGGAAAGGCAAGGTCCCAATGCAGAATCTTCTCAAGAAGGATGGAATTTACATTGCATCAGCAAGCACACTCTGTTTCGCTGTTGAGGAATCAATTGAGCACATTTTCCTTTTCTGTGTTTTTTCATGTAGGTTCTGGAGTTATATCCAAGACATTACAGGATTCCAGCTGCAGTTGCAGAGCTTTGAGGGCTGTCTGACCTCCATTGTTGTTGCACAGTGCATTGATAAGATTGGGAACATCCTTCTGGTTGCAGCATTGACCACTTGTGGATTCATCTAGAAGGCCCAAAATTCTTTGGTGTTTGAGGATGTTAAACCTACCTTTCAGGCTGGTGTGAGGTCTATACATAGGGCTGTGTGTAATGCATCCAAAGAGAAGACTGGATGGATGAATAATAACTTTGATGATCTTATTAGATTAAAGTGTTTTGGTGTTTCTAGCAGGATAAAAAATCCCATGTTTTTGAAGTCAGTGATATGGATTCCTCCCATTCCGTCTTGGGTGAAATTCAATATTGATGGGGTGGCCCCTAGAACAATTGGGCCTTCGGGTTGTAGTGGTGTCTTCCGCACCTATCTAGGTTTCATTAAGTGATGTTTTTATCACATTATTGGACAGGGTAGTGTCAATGAAGCGGATTAATGGGTGATGATCAAGGCAATTACTTATGCGGTACATCATGGTTGGCGTTTTCGTTGGCTGGAATCAGTCTCAATGGTGGATGTTGATATTCTTAGATGCTGGTCTAGGGATGTTCCATGGGTGATGTTACCATCTTAGATTGAGTGTTTTCAACTTCTTGGTGGTATCATTCTTGATGTGACACATGTCTACAGGGTGGCTAATCAGGTTGTTGATTCCTTGTCAAAGAGAGCTATTGTGGAATCTTCTTCGGATTGGTCTTTTCATATTCCTGATTGTTGCACGCATTTTGTTGAGGCAGATGCGAGTGGCACATTTTTTACTAGGTTATGTAAACCTCCCTTGTAATGCTGACTGTCTTTTACTTTTTTAATAAAATTTTGTAGGAGTGAGCTTGTCTTCCTCCTGGGCCTTTTGAGTATTTTCATGATGTTCTCCTGTCCTACCCCCATTGGTTTGGGTACCTCATTTTTGAGATACCCATCACCATGGTGGTTGAATTGGTTCTTTCTATTTACATCCATTGACTAAAATAAATGAAAATTAGGGATGAGAATTACTAAAATATTAACAAATAAAATAAAAACTATGAATATTAAAGGGATAACTCAGAAATTGATTATGTTTCATAACCTATGAATTTATGAGTTTCAATCTAATTTATCCATGGTCTATTTCTTAACATAAAATTTTATGAAGATTTTCATTCCCTTTATAATGGTTTGTAGAGTTCTTGTGAACTTACCTAAACATATCTCTTGGGATTATTTAACTAGGTTGGTGGCAAGGAATATTTTTCATGCATCAGTTTATGATCGATTCAAATCCTAATGTTTACTTTTCAAGATTATTACCCATAGGTACAAATGTGTTAGAGCCACATCCACTTGTATAATCTAGACAAAGGTTTTATTTCATAAAAACCACTTAGTATTTACTTTACCATAATTTTGAAATTTTTTCCTACGATTAGTCTAGACCATATAGATTGAATAATTTTTCTGAATCCTAATCCTGAAAAATAACTGGACATTCCACTGATGCCAACTATGATAATCTATATCTTTAAAACGTGTTAATTCATGATTTATTACATAAGGATTCAAATAATACAATAAAAAAAGATTGAGATCCAAAATGTATTGTTGAGATTAGATACAAGACATAATAATTTGATACATGGATAAAATTAAACTACTTAAAAACTCTACAAGATGCCCTTAATATCGATTAATCTTTTAAACCTTCACATGATAACCTAGGGTCAAACATAATAAATGGGTGATATATATATCCCAAAAAGGGAATAATCACTGAATAACATGATGAAATTAATACATGTTAGTAAATATTAATATCATGTTGAAATAAAAGGGATGATAATCATAAAAATGAACATACAATCGTGATATATGATGTTAAAAATAATGAAACAAAGGAATGTGAAAACAATATAAAACATGCCACCATAAGTATAAGTCAAGTATATATGACAATAAATCGCAACATTATTTTCTCTGGATAACCTCACATTCACCATAAATATAATTTTAGGAGATAAAAACATTCCCTAATGCATTAGAGGGCTATATAATTTTGTTCCCACCCATCGCCTTCATATTATGTGCTTGCATTTTTGGGACACACAGATCATATAACGTAAGAACATTTTTCACCACTTTTAATCCAATGATTTAAGAGTGTGGGTTATATAAATTGAAGTTCCCAATTAATTAAGGTTAGGTAGATCTATTTTAATACCATTGTGTAGAGATGGGAATGGTTATTCATTACACAAATGATTACTATCTAAAATCATAGGATAATTTTGGCACCATAATGGGTGTACATAAACATTCATGGAAGGGTTTAATGAGAGTAGAAAATGGTATATAATTACATTTAAATGATAAGGGCAGTAAAATATGTGTGTAAAAACACATTCTAACAAGAACTATTAGAAATAAAATGGAGTAATATAAATAAAGTTCTTAAATAATGTGTAGGAGGAGAGAATCACCTTACCTTAAGGGGGTTCTCCTAAAAGTTTGGGAGGAGATTATTATAAGATTGGGAACACCTTGTTAGGGATTTATAGAGGGATATAGAGACAAAATTCATGCTCAATGATTTTTTTACTAAAAAGTAGTGGTTGGTTGGGAGGGTATTTGTAGCAAAAGTTAGGGGGTTCTTTATTAATTTCCAACCTTAGTTTTTAGTCTATATATGAAAAAATAATAAAAATCATCAACCTTGAGATGGTTTTTGCCCATGTTTTCTACCAAATAAGATTTGTTTTATGTATTTTATAAGGTAAAAAATGAACTCCTTAAAATTATACCCTTAGTGACATAGAAGTGAGTCATGTTTATAAATAATTGATATTAAAACCTACAAATATGATATATGTTTTTGAAGATTTTTCAAGGGTTTATAAAATTAATGAAAAAAAATAAAAACCCCATTAGTTTAATAGAGAAATATATATTTATAAATTAATTATTTTTATGGTATTTGTTATATCACTTTTAGTCTACTATTGTGTCATAATACAAACCATATATTTATACAGTATTTAATTTTTACCCAGAATTTCAACTATCTTTGAAAATGACGAAAAATTCTGAATTGGTTAATTTAAATGTGCTTATTTTAGAAATAATATTTATTTTTTCAAAATAATTTTCTAAATATTAGATTTTCTACTTTTAAATTAATATTTATATTTTTTGAAAAATATTAATTTTTTTTAATATTAACCACGTTCTAACATTTATAAAAATTATATTATAATTAATTAAATTTTATTATCATTTATATTTATATAATTATAATAAAATATATTTTATTTCTTAAAAAATAATTTATTTAAAAAATCCTTGAATTTTTCAAAAGAGTGTCTTACTTGAAACTACATATTTCCCAAAAATATAATTTTGATTTCTTAATGACAAGATTATATTATTATCGAAGTCATTATATAATCATTGATAAAGTAATGATAAAAAGTGATAAATATAATCAATATTTTATTAAAAATAAAACATAAAATTTTTATTACTAGGGTCAAGATACATAAACCCCTATTCCACCAACATATGCCCTAAGGGTATGGTGTTTGATAGCGACACATTATTGGGGTGGTTTGTTGATCTTGGCGTAGGAAATGATATTGATAATGTTTAACTTATCTTATAAATGGTTTCGTTCATGCTTCAATTGTTGAATTTCAACTTTGTCTTGGTCATGGGAAAATCCCAATGATGCCATATCTCTTAGATTCTCTCAAAAATGGGTCTCATATGGTAAGAACCTACTAGTCAAGGCCACCACTTCTTCTTTATGTGTAAACTGGACTTTATAATAACCATTAATGAATACTAGTCATAATGGTCATTTTATAATGTCTATATTATTAATGTTTATGATTCCTAATGGTCTTTTAAATCTGATAGGATATAACTTATAATGGTCTAAAATAATAAATACAGTGTATGTGTTTTCTATTACTTCGTTACATAATAAGACATCTATTCATTTAAAAAGGGAATTTCATTTATAATGATTTTGGTCATTTTAGTTGTACTAGGTTTATCCCAATACAGTAAGGGAAATCCAAATATCTGGCCACTAAACATGGTTGTGGGCATGGCACCTTGGGTGAATCACTATGATATATGAATAGTGAGGCCTTATCATTCCTTCTTCTAGGGCATAGTGAGCCTAAAACAACTTTGTTCTGTACCTTAGGGTTTTTGGGCTATCCATGATGTGCCTTTTGTATATAAACTATTAGAATCCACCATGCCTATTTATAGATCCACCAGGGTGTGATGATGGCCAACGTGGTTTTTGAAATGATCGGTCTTTATTCCTATCTTGGGTGGGGGGAACTCCTTGGATTCACGTATGATAATTTTGGGATGGATTTTCAAATGGGTTTTGTGGAAATTTCTAATTATAACCATTATCTTTCCACTTTTTATGGATTTTTTATTATCAACCATTTTATAGTGATCCTTGAATTACTTCTTGTGAATCGTTTGTAGAGATTTTTGGGAATTTGAATATTGGTGCTAGCAGATTTCTTTTTTTTGGGATTTGTGTGGTAGAATAAAAAACTTTTGGTAAGTGGATTTTATCCCACTATATTATTTTGGGACTTGATGAATCAATTATTCATAGATAATTATTTTGTTTTCCTTCAAATCCATTGGGTAATTTCAATTGAAAATCCATGTTGTTTAATAATTTAAAAATGGTAGTTTTGAAATATGGAAACAAAGTTGTTTTCCAAGAATCCTTGAAGTAAATATGATTTTAATGAATGATTTAATGGAACAATTGGCATAATTGAGTTACCTTGAGAATGTTGTGATGGATAATGGTAATGAAGTACCACTATCAATGGGGGATAGAGCATGGTCACGAATTACCACCATCAACATGGGTCACCAAGTGATGGTTGGGTGATAGGATGCATCACCACTCAAGAGTATAGGGAGCTTAATATCATAAATATGGAATTGTTTGTGAACATGGAATAATTATACTAATTATTAATTAATTGTAATATGTTTTCATCAGTGTTTTATTATATGGAACTCTTTTATTGATTTTTAAAAAATTATTATCTACTTATAACCTGTTTTATAAAAAATGTTCTAACGTTTTCTTATCCTAGTGATATATGTTGGGAAGCCTATGTGGATTACCTACTGATTTTTATACTTATCCATCATATGGGAACATTGGTGAATTTATAGATGTCATATGGTAGGATATAGGAAATGGGAATGTTTCTTACCTGTTTAACTATGATCCTTCATGTTAATGTATTGGATGGTGGAGATAGAGCTTGGAGTTGTTTATGTTAGGTTTTGGAGTTTTTCTAACTTCGTGCTAGTGTGTTTTACTATTTCAAGTTTTTTTCATTACTTTTTCACTTTTATGTTAATATTTGATTCATTTATTATTTTTAGTTTTTTTCCATCATTAATAGAGATATTTTTTTTGTTTTTTATTTCATATTACTCTTATGAAGGTTGTGTGTATGAATTAGATAGGTTTAATTAGTCCACCTTGAATATTTGTGTTTAAAACCATGTAATTTATTGCCAACCTTTCTTGTCTAAGGAATGTAAACTGAGGTTACTACCACCTATAAACCGGCCAATGCTAATGGGTTGGGTTGGGATGTTACAAATAGTGTCCATTTTTTGATCCTTGAGTTGGGATAGTATCAATAATATAGGGTGTGTCAAGACTTGAAATTAATATAATAAAAATATGTATATAAAACTTTATGCTGAACTTCATGTTACTCGGGTAGTCTAGGTACAAAAAAGTGTAATTAATAACATTTATGTGTGTCATAAACTCATAATCATGGGTTTATCCAATGAGTGATTGGAATTATACATTTGAAAAGTGACTTCATACTAAGCTTTTATTATCCACATAATTACTTGATTTTGAACAGTTATATTGTGATAGTTTTTATATATATAAAAAATAAACATGAAGATATGAGTAGTAAAAGTGATTAATTTTTTATTCCTAAAATGGTTTATCAAGAAAAAATGCCTCCAGTAATGTGAATAAGAAACTAGTGAGAGGGAACACCCAAGAACAAGGTCACACCTAAACCATAGGTGAACCACCATTTACACAAAAGTATCATGTAATATTTTCATGTTTTTATTAAGGTAATTTTTATAGAGTAACCTCATCAGGTGAATCAGTTGGTTGAGTTTCGAAAGAAAAATCCACTAATATTTTGTGGTAGTTTTTTACATGAGCATATAGAGGTATTACTGAGAATGATTCCCATGATTTTTTATTTTTTTAGAGACTCTAATTGAAAATAAGGTTAAGATGGAGATGTATATTCTTGATGACCTAGAACTTTCATGGTGGGACTTAGCTGCTCAAGTAAGTTGGATCAAGAACTCATATGGAATGGACTTGTGGAACTGTTCAATAACAAATTATTTCTAAAAACCCTCAAAATAGAAAAGATAGTATAGTTCATTCAACAGGAATAAAAAATTATTTCTGTGGATGATTATGTTTGTAAATTGAAAAATATTGTTTTCTTTTCACCAGAAGTATCTATGTATAAGGGTCCGAAAGATTGAATCTTGTAGTTGGGTATCCAACCATAGGTTCTCTTCCCCTTGGTCTTGATATTAGTATCAATGGTTTCTTTTTCTTTGTGGTGATTTTATGGACTGTTCTTGGCCCCTAGATCCTTTGTTTGTTACTAATCTCCTTTCGATGTGAGTCCATTTCCTCATTAAATTACTTACCCTTTCTATTTTGTCTTGATCCCCATATATTCTTGTTTCCCTAGTTCCCTCTTGACTATGTGATTCAACTTTCCTACAACAACCTGCTTCGTCCTTCCAGTCCTCTCCCAGACCTAAAGGAAATCCCTTGACGGTAGCCTTATTTTTAGGTTTTCATGTGACATTTCTAATGGTCCTCTCATGTGTGGGTTCTATTACTTCCATTATGTATTGAAATTGGTCTAGTTCTCTTGTCTTAGTTTTTATTAGATGATTCATAGTGATCATGGCAATGGGGGGATTTGGTGTGAGTTCTTGGGGATTTCATTATTTCAAACATGGGTTGTTTTATTCTTGTTTTTCTATCATGTTTTTGTATCTATTCAGTGGTAGATTATGGTGGTTCCTCTCATTATTGTGTCCTTTGGTGTATCTAATGGTTGTGGTCTCAGGATTTCTATATCTCTTCTTGATTATCATTTCCTTCTCATTCACTTCGATGCTGGTGAGTCTCTTATTGGTGGCGGTTGAAGAAAGTGGTTTGAATAGAAGAGTTTACTGGTCCCAAAAACATTACGCCTCATTTTTGATGCTTTTGATCTTATCTAAAACTAGGATCCAAACTCTATTTTCCCAGTTGAATTTGAGAGGTGGTTTTCATGGTGTTTTAGTATGTGTAGTCAGAGCGATCAACAAAATTCCAAGAGGTTTCATGCCTTGTGGCTTTATCTTTGACTTTGGGTCCCTATTGGTCTTGATTACTATGGTAATAACGGATTTTATTTGACTGGTTCATTGTCTTCGTGTTATGTCATGATGTAGTTTCGTGGTGATTGTGGATTCCGGTGGTGAACTAGTGGTGATGATGGCTTCTATTTTTGTCAGGGTGTGTGATGTGAGGAGATTCATGGTTTGAGGATGTGAAGATGGTCCTATTTGATTTTTCAATTTTAGAAGTAGAAATTTGAAATTTGAAATGTTTAATTTCTTTATATGGGAATGTGCCACTATGGTGTTTTTTAAGGATACCACTAATATAAAAGTGAACATTCAAAATAAAAAATGGATTGAGTGTTGTAAAAAAATATAAAGGGAGAGTTAATCTTACGTTAGAAATACATCAGAGAATCAATCCACTAGATCAACCTCATATCCCATACATTTTAGCAATGAGACATGTCATTTCTAGTTCAGATCACTTTTTCAGATAAAGAAGGAATTTATAGCACAAAAAAATAGTTTTCATGATTTTACAAAGAAATTGAATCTAATGAATTATTTACTTAAACATCTAAAATTAGTGGGAAGAAATGGAAAAACTCCACATTAGACATTGCGTGATCAGGAAGAGAAATCCCATCACGTTAGTTCTCATCCAAAAAACAAGATGTACCAATATACCTATAGGAACACTTCAGTTGTAAAAATTAACATCAAAGTATGGTAAAAGATCTATGATGTGAAATGTGATTGAAAACTATATTGATCGTAGAAGGATATCACAACCAAGAAACCAGATCCCTCTATAGTTCAAGGTACCATCCTTCTCTACTTGACTCGTATGCATGTATTATTTGATATGGGTGCATCAGATAATTTTCCACCCTCTTGTGTTGTTAAAAGATTGGGATTATATGAGGAAATGATGTCGCACACCACGAGTATCAAGACACCCCTCAAATAGTGAGAGTGAAAATGAATCAAGTGGTTAGTATGTTCCATTAATATTGATTTTGTTCAATTTTACTAGGATTTTCTGATCCTTGAAATAAATATTTTATATGATCCTTGTAATGGACTGTCAGTTAGAATTCAAAACCCAAATCTATTTCCATACTTATAAAGTTTCATTCACATCTCCAGATGGAACTTTTTATGTATGCAATGGGGATTGGGACATAAATCAAGGTAGGGTGGGACATTTATTCTTTATAGACAAAACCATCTCTGTTTAGCTATTATAAATTAACCATGATGAAATGGGTGAAACCATAAATTATATTCTTCCTTCCATAGTGGATCAATACGAGAATCTTTTTGAATGATTTCTCTAGGTTACCACCCAAGCGGAAAATTAAATTTTCTACTGATATAATCTCGAGAAAAATCCCTATTTCACTCAAATAATATATAATGTCTCTAATAGATTTTTCGGAATTAATATTTTGGATATAATTATTAGAGAGTAAAGGTTTTTTCAGATCAATAACTTTTCCTTAGGTTGTGTTAGTTTTACTTGTAAATAATGTTAATAGTTCCCTCTGGTTATGTGTTCAATATAATAAAATAAATCAAGTTATGATCACAAATCAATAGCCTCTTCCTCAAATTGATGACATAATCGATAAATTAGATGGATCCATGTGTTTTTATTAATATTGACCTTCACTTAGGATATTATCAACATTAATTCAGAATAGGGGATATTATGAAGATAACATTGCAAAGTCTATATGGACAGGATGAATATGATGTCATTCCCTTAGTTGTGAAGAATACACCTATGGTCATCTGGGACCTGATGAATTGTATCCTCCATAGGTACCTATATATTGTATTGGTGTTTATTATGATATTTTAGTTTATTATCAATGAAATAATGACCAAGAGAACAATATGAAATTCATATTGAGAACATTGTGAAATCACTAACTATATGATAACTTTTCTATGTTTGAATTGTGGATAAAATAAGTGTATTTATTTAGGCAGATCATTTACAAATTACGAATATTAGTTTACCCAATAAATATTAAAGCAGTCATCCCTTAAAAACCACCAAATCATGTTTTAATATATGAAAAATTCTGGGAATAACGAGCTATTATTGTCTCCTTATTTGCGATTTCTAAAATATTTATTCTCTTATGAATACTAATATGAGAAAGATTATTCTATTAAAATGGAATAATGACTATTATAAATTCATTCTAGACTTTAAATCTCATATCACTTCATCACCAATCCTAATATATCCATAACAAGGTTTGGGTATGTGGTATCTTGTGATGCATCTAGATTCGGTTTAGAATGTGTTCACATAAAGGAAGATCATAACATGTCCTATGGTTTAAAGTTGTGGAGAACTCATGAGTAGAACTATCCAATTCATGACCTGGGATTGGAAAAAATTTCATATTCCTTAATGACCTGAAATCATTATCTCTTTGGGGAAAAGATCAAAATTTTTACTGATCATAATGTTTAAAATATATTTTATTTTAGTGATTATTTAATTTATGGCGATTGAATTGGATAAATTACCTTAAAATGTTTTATTTTCTAGTTTAAATACCTTGAAAATGAAATTTATGGAATATTATTTTATTATAAACTCATAGAATGGGGTTTTCAAGGAACCACAAGACCAATGGCAGTTAATAACTGTTACTATTGATATGTATCGGGATTTTTCCAAATAGAATGTGAATTTCATTTTATTTCTATAAAATATAGTTTCTAACTTGGTTGGACTTTTCAAAGAGACTCTGAGAGTATATCCTGATTTCATTACCATTATGTCAAAAAAATTAGTGGGGAGAATTCTAATGGATATACAGAGTTTATAAAATCTCTATTACACTTCTAGATCAGAAGTATGGTCCCTCAATATCACTAGGAACAACTTCATCCAGTGTATCACCATTTGGAAGAGGATATTCATTCGAGTATTTAGAAAATGTAAAAAATGGATAAAATATCATTTCTAGTGGGCAAGTACAAAATGGAAGATTTGAGGTTACATTATGCAATGTATAACTTATCAGCAGGTAATCGATGAGCATCAATGATTAGTTAGTGTGATGTAATATATACCTATACATGTATGGAAGTGTGAGTTTATTTTCATGAGATTTTTCATAGGTCTACTCAGGATGATTTAGAAGCATGATGCTATTTGGATAATTGGGGATCGAATCACCATGATGTCTTACATTATCCAATTTATAAATTCTAACTTGATAGGGGATTTGGAAAATTTATATATTCAATATGTTACCAATTTCATGGAGTTATAGTTTCTATCATCTCTGATAGAGATCCTTGATTCACTTAATGATTTTCTAGATCATTCCATCAAGATCACATAATGCAATTGACCATGATCTCAACATGAAATCCTCAAATGGATGGGTAGTCAAAACACATAATTCCGTCATTATAAGATATGATCACATCATGTATCATAAAATTCGGTGGATCCTAAGAAGATGATATGAAATCAGTGTAATTATCTTATGATATAAACTACTAGGTGATGATATATAAAGATCTATTCGGTGCGTTACATTGTCTTCCTTGACTTTACCCACTTTGGGGTGGAAATTAAAGAAACATTACTTCTTGGACCTATTTTAGTCTAGAAGATAGTTGGGAATTTCCACATGATCAAAATTTGGATGGAGGTGAAACAAAGATTATATAAATATTATTTATATCATCATTTCCAAATCTTATTTTCTAATGTGCGTGACTAAATATTCTTGAATTTATCTTGAATACATAATCATCTATGCTTGGAAAAGTATGGGAAGTTTTCCCCATGGTATTTTTAGATCATTCCTGGTTTTTGAAGGAATTGGAAATGTTGTGTATTTCTTAGTTATGATGCCACGATTTAGTGATGTTCATAATTTATTAGATGTCTCTCAATTGAAAAAGTATCACCAAGATCCCAATCATGTGATCAATTGGGAAAATGTTACTCATTAACTGGATGCAACATTTATCCATGTACCAGTTTGGATTGTGGATAGACAAGGGAATATCATATCGGGAGAAACTGCACCATTAATGTGAATATTATCGAGTCATTGTAATATTCCCAAGGAAACATGGGTATGTGATAAAGAAATGATTGAGAAATGGCCTGAAATCTTCCAAATCACCTATAATATCCAACTTTATGGGGATGGGAATAATAATTGTTGGGAGAATTTAACAACCTCATTTATAGGTATATCATTATGAACATAGTGTTTTAAAGCACATTTTAGGGTTTTAGTTGGGTTCAGGAGAATGGGTGATGTTTTTGGATAGTTTTTTGGCTTTTTGGTTTTTATGAATCCACTATGGATAACAAAATGATCGTGTTGGTAGGAGTGTTGTACTTGAAATCTCCCCGCGCAACACTGGAAGGAAAAAATTCCAAGCTAGTGGGAATGGTTATTGGTGTGGTACCTTGGGTGGATTGATGTGTAAAATTGATATAGATATCTCACCACATAGTGGTCCCGGGTAGGGGGAGCCTAAAAACTCCTTTGTATATATAGTTATCAATTTGTGTTGGTAGTGGAGTGTCTTTTGTATGTCAACCATTGAAAGGAACCATGCCAATTTTTGTCTCCACTGGGTCTTGTGTCGGTCAACTAGGTTTTTGAAATGGTCATTAATCACACCAATATTTGGGGAAAATCAATTAATCCATATCTAGTCATTTTGGTAGGTATTTTAATGTTTTTGTTTTATAAATCACATTTTTGTATATTTATTTCAGATGTTGTTGGATTTATTCTCTCTTGGTTTTTTTTTGATTGAATATACTGAATAGAGGTAGCCAGATTTTGTCCCACTCTATTATTCTAGAACATATTGGCACATTTTTTCATAATTCATTCTTATGTTTTATTGGAACATCCATTAGTAATTTATATTGAAAATGAATGTTGTTCAATGACTTCAAATATATAGTTTTTGAAATATAGAAACAAACCTGTTTTCCAATAAACCTTGATGAATATGTTATTTCGATGAATTATTTAATCGATAACATGGAATAATTGGATTGGAATGAATAATTTGGTATGGATCATTGTCATGAATTACCTCCATCGATGTGGGATAAAATATCATCATAAATTACAGCTATCAACGCGGGTCAAAAGAAATGGCTATGTGATAAGATGAATCACCACTGTTGAGTATAATATGGTCCCTGGAATGTATGTGTGTGTGTGAACATGGTATGGTTATTCTATGTGCTAAGTAATGGTAGTATAATTTTGTTAATGATTTGTTACATGGAACCCATTTTAGGATTTGTATAACAATGATAGTTTCTTATCACTTATTTTATAAAAATATATTATCTTCTTATTCTCTTAGTGGAATGTGTTGGGATGTCTCTGGGGATTACTGATTAACTGTTACACTCACCCATTTTTTAGAATGTTTTGTGTTTTTAATATGTGATTTACTAAGATATATTAAGAGGGTATGTTTTTAACTTCTATTGTGGTGTTTTTTGATATTATTGTCATGGTGGGTGGAGATGGTACTTCGGTCTTTCCATGAATCTTCATGGAGTGATGCCACCTTGGTACAAGATGCATATATTTTCTCAAAGTTTTACTATTCTTATTTTTATTTTTCACTAATACTTTGATGTTTTCTTTGATTAATTTATTATTTTTGGGTTTTTTCATGCATCATTTATAGTGATATCATTTGTTTTATTTATTTTGGATTAATCTTGTGAAGGTTACGTGTATGAAAAAACATGGGAAATAATTCCCCGTTATATCTTTTTCTTTAAACCCCTATAATTTATTATTATCCTTTGGTGTTAGGGTAATGTCACCTAAGGTTTTTAGGACCCCTGACCCAACCAAAGCTCATGGGTTGGGTGAGGTTGTTACATATATCATAGTGACACATGAAATGCCAAAAACGTTTTATTTAAAATAGAATCACTAAAGGAAATTATAAAATACACATCATCACTATCATTCCCCATCAACTATTGTCATGTCTAAAACACCGACCAACCCCCACCGTCCACAAAAAATAACCCTTACAACAATCATTATTACAATTCAAATATATCATTTATACATTTTTATAATTACCAATTTACTATCAATAATACTATCATTATTCCATTCATTTTTCCATATTTAATGTCAAAACATTAATTAGACATCACCCACATTCATCTAAAAATAGATCCATTCATTTTAAATCATTTAATGATTCCCTAACATCCCACTACTCTTTTCCATTTTCATTATTTCCAACCATTTTTTCTACCATTGGGAATATATAACAAATCCCCACTACACACAACCAATCACTATATGAACCACCCATAAACACATTCCAACATACCCAACAACTGTCATATGAAATTTCCTTTACACATTACAATCAAAACCACTATAACAAAACCACATAACACCCCATCCACCACTACAACATTGTCTCATGCAAACTAGAGAAACTAGTCACAAAACCAACTATAAACTAATTCCAAACCCTTAAAATGGGCCACAATAATTCACTACCAAACCGCTCCAAAAATAGTAATATAAAAATCATAGAAAAAACAAACAACATAAAATTTCTATAACAAAGAAAATCAATAATTACCTTTTTAAAAAATAAATTTAATATCCTTTTAAGGAGATGCATCGTTGTGATTACAAATTTCACACAACCGATTGTTTACCATATTTCAGTGTATATACTTTTTGTGAGAGTTAATTCCATTAATTTAATCTTAGAAACAACACATAATTCATGTACCAACCAAAACTATCTGCACAAACATAAAAAACCATCTATGACATGAAATATCATAGAATAATATATAACACATGTTAAATACCCCACCAATATAATTTTTTTTTTTATAATTAATTTTCATCAATAGGATAATCCTCCCCACCCACAAAGATAAAAAAATCATTATAGATACACAATTTAACAAAAATAAAGAGGGAGATGTCTCGAATACCCTACCTCAACTAGGGATTCAGAAATAATTGTATAGTAACAAGTAGATATATATTATATTAATGCCAGGATAATTTGATGCAATCCTCAATGAACTTAGATCACCAAAAGCTCCATAAAACCTTGTGTATAACCCAGACTAAAAAAATCTTACACGTAGTACAACACCTCCATGAATAAGGACAGTGGGGGAATCCAATAGAAGGGAATAAACTCACCTCTGATCATAAGATGTTTATCCCTGGAAGCAAAGGGACAAATAAAATCAAAGGGAACTCAATATTCTCCTAATATGAACCTTTGGATTCATATTATTTTAGGAAAATTATGCAATTTGGAAGGATTAATATGGGATTATAAATTTATATTCGTACTAGAAATTCATAGAATCATAGTGTAACATATGATGATCATGTCTAATTGGGACCTTAGGGGCTTGAGGAAATATTGGGAGGACTACTATGAAGGTAAGGATACTAGAGATTCATTGAGGAGGAATTAAGAATAAAGTTAATGAAGGAATGGGTTGGTATTTATAGGAAAAGTAAAAAAATATTTTAATAATTTTCAAGGGACACCTCATGGGTGGTATTTGCAAAACCATGGGCTTTCCCATGGTATTTTCCCATGTTATAAACCACTTGGGACACATCACATATTATTTAACTATACACAAGTAGACCAGATATATGACATCATTATTATATCATTTATGATTTCATTAACACACCAAAACTAAAAACTATATTTTTTACTATTCCCTGAAAAATAAACTGGTTCAGAAAAATTCCCAAAATTCACAATAACCATTTATCGACATGTAGATTTCAAAAATGAATTCCATTTTTTGTAAAGAATTTTTTAAATATTATTAATTTAATTTTTAAATTAAATAATACTTAATTCAAAAAATTAACAATTCTAATTTTGTAACTACTTCTATATCACAATGAAAACTTAACCTAGATACTATCATCTTAAACCATTAATAAAATAAAATAATAATAAAATTTACTATTCATTAGTGTCATATTATTATTCATATTACTATTCATAAGGGTATGTTACTATTCACCAAAAAAACAATTTAGTTCCAATAGACTTCATATAATATGCTGAACACAATTGTATATGACAGTTTTTTGAAATTCAAAACATAGAAGAGGAAATGTTATGTTTTAGAGGAAAGTTAAAAAAATATCTACTTAAAACAAAGTTCCATGCATTTCTATTTATTTTTAGAAAAACATGGGGTGTTAAATTATCCACACCTTCTGGAAATTCCTTCCTCACAATTTTATATACTTATTAAACAGCTGAGGGTATTTTTCTCTCATAGCATTTCCAGACTCCCATGATGCTTCTTCAACCATGTGGTTTTTTCATAAAAACTTTACCTGGTAGATTACCATATTCTACAATACCTATTCCGTTCGATCAAGAATATGAACTGGTACCTCTTCATAAGAAAGGTTCTCTTCTAGATGAACTGCTTATGGGATCAAGACATGTGATGAATCTTGTACATACTTTCTCAACATCGAAACTTGAAAAACATCGCGTACCTGAAACAAGCTTAGAGGAAAAGCTATGCGGTATGCAATTGTTCCAACTTTCTCCAATATTTCAAAAGGGTCGATGAATCATGGACTTAGCTACCCGTTCTTACTGAAATGCATCACACTTATCTAAGGAGAGATTTTAAGGAAAACATGGTCACTTAACTCGAAAGAGTAGTCTTTCCTTGTGTTATCTGCATAACTTTTTTTCCTACTCTGAGCTGTCCTCATGTGCTGTTGGATCATCTTCACTTTCTCAGCCACTTCTTCTACAAATTCTGGCCCCATCAACTTTCTTTCACCGACTTCATCCCAAAACGCTGGAGTCTGACACCGCTTCCAATACAAGGCCTCAAAAGGTTCCATCTGAATACTATAATGAAAACTATTATTATAAGAAACCTCAAATAAGGAAAGATGTTGATCCCAACTTCTCTGATAGTCTATTGAACAAGCTTGAAGAATATCCTCCAAAGATTGAATCGTTCATTCTGGCTTCCCATCTGATTGAGGATGAAAAGTTGTACTAAAATTTAACTCTGTGCCCAATGACTTCTGAAGTCCCTTCCCAAAGTTAGAAGTGAACATGGGATCTTGGTCAGATACAATGGAAAAAGGAAATCTATGTAACCTAACAATATCTTTGAGGTATAATCGAGAAAGATGATCCAAAGTCATTGTATATCAAATAGAAATAAAATGTGTAGACATTTTTAGTTTATAAACAATAACCCAAATCACATTGTTACCTTGAGAAGTCGTTGGTAGTCCCACCACAATGTCCATGGATACATTGTCCCATTTCCACTCTGGCACTGGTAAAGGCTGAAGCATCCCCTTCAGTAATTTCCGCTCTGCTTTAACCTGCTGACATGTCAATCATTTCATGATAAAATCACCAATATCATTTTTCATTCCATCCCACCAATAGTAATCTCTAAGGTCTCTGTACATCTTAGTACTGCCAGGATGAACAGAAAATGGAGATCTATGAGCTTCGCATAACAAATCTTTTTTCAACTAATAATCACTAGGCACACACAACCTTTTTCCAAATCTTAAAACACAATCTTTATCAAGGTTAAATTCTAGAAACTTACTTATTTTAACCAATTCTACCTTTTTCTATAGCTCACGGTCTTCCTTCTGCACTTGCTTAATTCTGTCTAACGACGAAGACTGCACTGAAACTTGAAACAAAACAGAGGTATTCCCTGCACCAACAACCTCTATGCCAAAATTCATCAAATCATTAATCAAGGGATCATGTTCCAAACATAACATGGTTAATGATGCATGATGATTCTGACTCAAGACATCTGCCACATTTTTTTCTTTCCCAGGATAGTAATTGATAGTGCAGTAATAATCCTTTATCAGTTCAAGCCATCTTCTCTGCTCAAATTTAATGCTTTCTGAGTGAATATATACTTCAAACTTCTATGGTCAGTATATATTTGGCATTTGGTTCCGTATAAATGATGCCTCCAAGTTTTCAAAGCCAAAACCACAACTTCCAAATCAAAATTATGTGTGGGATAATTTAGATCATGAGTTTAAAGTTGTCTCCAAGCATAGAAAATTACCTGATCATTATACATCAAAACACAAAAAAGTCCCTTCAAATAAGCGTCACTGTTTATGAAAAACTCACATTTTCGTGATGTTAAGGCCAAAATTGGAGCATTCACCAATCTCTTCTATAGTTCCTGAAAACAAACATCACATTCCACTTTCCATACAAATTTAACCCCTTTACATGTTAACTTAGTTTTCATGCTAGATAACCGTGCAATGTTATTAACAAACAATCTGTAATGACCTACTAACCCAACAAAACTACGAATCTTTGTAACATTTGTGGGTCTTGGCGATTCATCAACTAATTTTGATTTGGTAGGATCTACTGGTATTCCATCCTTATTTATAATGTTCCCATGAAAAGAAATATATTGGAACCAAAAATCACACTGGCCGAATTTTCCTTATAGTTTCTTTTTTTAACATTTTCAAAACAACCCTTAGATGTTATTCATTCTCCTCTTCATTTTTATAAAATACCAGAATGTCATCAATAAATACAACAACAATATTATCCAAGAACTCATGAAATACTCTATTCATAAGATTCATGAATATAGTAGGTGCATTAGTTAATCCAAACAACATAACAACAAATTCATAATGCCCATGTCAAGTACAAAAGTCTATTTTTGGGATGAAATCCTCCTTCACCTTCCACTGATGGTATCCAGATCTCAAGTCAATATTGGAAAAGTATTGAGCTCCCTAGAGCTGATCAAACAAGTCATCGATATGAGGAAATGTATACTTGTTTTTAACAGTGACGTTATTAAAAGCTCAATAATCAATGAAAAGTATCATGGAACCATATTTCTTTTTAACAAACAAAACAGGGGATCCCCATGGTGAAGTGCTAGGACAAATGAATCCTTTATCCAGCAAATCCTACAACTAATTTTTCAATTCAAGAAGTTCTATTAGAGCGATACAATATAGGGGCTTTGAAATTGGCTTAGCACCAGGAACTAAGTCAATTGTGAATTCGACTTCTCAATCAGGTATGACACAAGGTAACTTATTAGAAAAAACATCAAGGTACTCATTTACCACGGGCACATCATTAATTTGAATAGTTCCCTTGTTTTCAACAATATGAGATAGATAACTTTCATTTCCATATTTCAATAGTTTTTCAGATTCCTGATATGTTATCAATTGTATGGGTTCATTATTGTATAAAAACTGAAACTCTTTCTAAAAAACAACTACTTTATCTCTATAGTCAATCTTACCATGATAATCAGAAATCCAATCCATCCCCAGAATAACATCAAACTCAACTAAGGGTAAAACAACAATGTTTGTAGGTAAAGTCTTTCCACGGACCACAATTGAAAGATTTTTATAATTCCCTTTTTCCATAACATGTCCCCTAGTGTTTTAACAAAAAATTCGGGACTCATTTATTGAGGTGATATTTCCTATTTAAAAGAAAATTTCTCAGAGATGATAGAATGTGTGGACCCCGTATCAAATAAAACTTTTGAAAAATATGATGAAACAAACAAAGTACCTGATACAACTTCATTGGATGGACCAACATCTGCTGACGTAGCCACAAAGGATCTCACTACAACTTCTTTCTTGTAGTCTAGATTATTTTAATCATTCAGATCTCTCTTTGGGTAGGAATTTGCATAATGACCAATCTCACTAAATTTAAAACACTTTACAATATGCTTATCAGGATTATTCTTAGGACCATTTTCATTACAATCTCGGGCCATATGTCCAAACTTACCACATTCAAAACACTTCCCAGTTTTTCTAAGACATTCCCCATGGTGTTTCTTTCCACACATTTCAAAAACTAGAAATTGAATTTTCTTACCATCAGATTTCTTTGGTAGATTCTTACCCATCGCTTTCCAACTAGAACTCTTCTTATCCTTATTTCCAAAATGCACATGATCATCAGCAGTCTCCATATCTACCCTCTCAGCAAATCAGGCAAGTATCTCATAACTTTTGAATTCACAGGAGGCCAACGCCCTTCGATACCTTGGATTCAATCCTAAGTAAAAGCGATTGCTTTTTCTATTAAGATCCAGAATAATATTTGGAGCATACCTCGCCAGTCGGGTGAAGTTCGCTTTATACATAGCCACTGAATCTTCCTCCGTCTATTTCAATTCAAGGAATTTCTTCTCCATTCTAAGTCGCACCACCTTACGAAAATATTTTTCAAGGAAAAGACTTTGAAATTCATCCCACTCTAGGGCATAAAAATCCTCTCTACCTCTGATATTCCTTACCATTGACCACCACTAATCAACTTCCCCTTCAAAACGATAAATTTCAAGACTTACCTTTTGATTTTTTGAACATCCCATAACATCGAATATCTTTTCAAGGTATTTGATCCATACTTTAGCTGCTACTAGGTCAGAAGATCCATTGAATGAAAGAGGATGTTGTCTCATAAAATGTTCCACTACTTTCATGTTCCATTGTGGTACCTATATTTGTTCTCTTGCATGGATTCCAACACCATTTATTGCCTACGTTAGCTGAGCCATTACAGTCACAAACTGCTCAGTTCCAATCCCTACCATTCCGGGCTATAGTTCCAGATGGATGTAATTCTGTCAGTGCCTCTCCTCTTCAGTATACTCGTTCCTTCTGCAGACAACCATTCTGAAAAAACATGTCTTTGATGACGCAAAATGGTAATCATTAAATGCTAAAACATTTCAAATTTAAAAAAAGTGAAAAACATTTATGGTATTCTATTAACATCACCCTTACCCCTAAGGTTTTCTAAACCATCCTCTAATACCAACTATAAGGACCTGACCTTATTACATAGATAATCTTGAATTTAGTCAAGAAAAAAAAATCCTTTACATTAAGGATCTTTTCATGTTTAGATCTTTAGATAATTAGGACCATACATTAATAACATTACACATTATTATAGATTCAATACCATAAATATTGTTTCCATTTTTTTTAAAATATAAAACATTAAAACATAAAACAAGACTCCTTAACAATTATTCAACATTTAACATGGCTTCCTTAATTGTATTACACATCCATTAACCAGTTAAAATCATTTAAAAACATAGGATGAACACAAAAGCTCTGTAAGGGATGGAAAACAAGGAAATATCACATTAGTCCATGAATACTCGTAACGTATGGAAGCATATTCAAAAGACATTCTTGTCACCCATATATACATACTTTGTGTAACATGAGATTTAAACAATATCAACACAAAAAATGAGAACATAAATATAATAAGAAAGGTATCTTGGGGTGTTACTTACATAGTCCTGTAACCATTCTTGGCTACCTTATAATTTGTAACCCTCACGGCTAGCTTACTTTGTGTAAGCATCGCAGTTACACTTGGAGTAACCATATGGCCGACCTCTAACATACTCATACCCAATGAATTGTAGGGAGATATAGATACCACCCTACGTCATAAATAATTCCCAGGATCCAAAACAGAATCATACAACATGAATAATTACATAAAAACATTACTTTGGAATTTCGTAAAACCAAATTTAAAAAGAGGATTTTTAATGAAAATCCCCTTATGAATATCATAAAATTGAAGAGAAACTTAATAGAGTGGATTGAGTATGTATATATACTGTAAATACAAACAATAAACCATAATATAAACCTAACCATCACACAAACTAGTTAATTAGCACATAAATAATGAAGTAGAAGGTTAACCCAAAGAATGGGAATCGGGTTAATAATTCCCTTACCTCAGGTTTTTCTTACATACAACTTGTTTAAGACTCCTGTATAATGGTTAAAAGAGTGTTATTAGTATTTTAAAGAAATATTTTCATGTTTATAACATCATATATGATAATTTAATAACATCATTTCACCCAATTAATTGTTAATATTTTTCTCCTTGCACCATTTTTGGGTGAGTTTTTGACATGATTTTTATGATTGGTTCATGATAGACGTTCTTGTCGTTTGTAAGTGAAACTATAGAATTGGAATAGAAAGGTATTTACATATTTCTAGTACCCAAATTTTTACCATTTATCATTTTGATGTTTAATATGAGGATGATTCGTAAGTTAAAACATTAATGATGTCCTTCTAGATCATTTTAGTTGTTCTTTGATAATAAAGACCTCATTTTCTTTTATAAATTAAACCCATGAGTAAAAAAGAATTCCAGAACCATGGAGGATACATAATACATATATTATAACCTATTTCAACCATAAAAATGGTTTATTGACTGGACTTGAAGGATTTAAAGAAAAATAAAATCACATCGTCCACGATGTCGGTAATTTGACACATCATGGATAATGTTTTTAATTCTTTGAAAAAGTGGGAGAGGAGAAGAAAAATGATGACTAATTTTCCATGAACATGAGAAAATACAAAATATATATGATTTTGGAGATTTATTTCCAATTGGGTAAGAAGAGATGAAGAATGAATGAGAATGGAACTCAAAAAAATAGAATAATTGAGAAATCCCTCACAAAAATTCGGCAGCCTAACGACTACACAATATGGTTTTAGAAAATATTAAAAATATAGGGGACAAGGGTCACCCATCCCAAAATGAAGAATAATATAGATTAGATAAATAATAATAATGAAATAAGAACATGGAATGGAAACTTGAATGTTATATCACATAAAAGAGAATTTGAATGGAAAAGAGAATGAAATTGATAATTTTATTAACTTATAGAGTAACCCTTAGAACATGAAGTTTGGGACCATGGGGGCTCGAATAAACCTTGGGAGGACTACTATGAAGGTTAAGAGGCCAGATCTTCGTTGATTAGGAATTGGTAATTATGTTAATGAATGAATTGGTTGGTATTTATAGGAAAAGTAAATGAATATTTTAATAATTTTCAAGGGACACCTCATGGGTGGTATTTGCAAAACCATGGGATTGCCCATGATATTTACCCATGGTATAAGCCACTTGGGACACCTCACATTTTATTTTACTATAGAAAAGTCGACCAGAGTTATGACAATATTATTATACCATTAATGATGTCATTAACAGACCGAAACTAAAAACTGTATTTTTTACTATTCATTGAAAAATCTATTGTTTCAGAAAAATTCCCAAAATTCACCCTAACCATTTATCGAAATGAATATTTCAAAAATGATGTCCATTTTTTGAAAAGAATTTTATAAATATTATTAATTTAATTTTTAAATATAATCATACATAATTAAAAAATTGACAATTCTAATTATGTAACTACTTCTCTATCACAATGAAAAATTAACCTAGAAACTATAATCTTAAAGCCATAATAAAATAAAATATTAATAATATTTACTATTAATTAGGTTCATATTACTATTCATAAGGGTATGCTACTATTCACCAAAAAAACAACTTGGTTCCAATAGACCCCAAATAACATGCTGAACACAATTGTAGATGACAGTTTCTTTAAATTCAAAACATAGAAGTGGAAAAGTTATGTTTTAAAGTCTAGTTAAAAAAATATATACTTGAAACAAAGTTCCATGCATTTCAATTTATTTTTATAAAAACTTGGGGTGTTACAAAATGTCTTATCAAAATGGGTTTCCTAGTGTCAGTTTCAAAACAATTAATTCAAGGCTCGTTTGTCACTTTTAAAAGTAGAAAAGATTTTTTAAATTTTATAATAAACATCCTTGGAGGATTTCCTTGTTTTCATTTTATGATATGTTCATATAATTTTTCATATTAACTTTTTTCTTATTGTTTTTTGTGTGACTGGGAAGGGGTTTCTTTCTTAAAGATGGTGGTAAGGGTGGGATGTAAATTTTTATTTTGATAATTTCATTATGAAATGTGATTTATGTATGGTTGATGATAAGATGATGGTTTCCTTACCTCCCTTAGCTAATAAATGGGAACCGTATGTACATAGTTAGGAACTTTGGACATGTACCACTATACTCTCAGAAATGACCACCTAGAATTGGATTATTCCACACTATCTAAACATTTCTACGTTTATTATCCATATTTTATGAAATGTTGAGGACGTGATATTTCCCCTAGTGATTGTTGGTTTATTATGTATGTATTTTTAGGGATGATGAGGGATTCCCTAATGACCAATATGAATTCATATGTATTTTCTATGATTATGATATAATAAGGGTCATAGAGTGCCTCAATTTTAGCTACTTTAAGATTTTCCCATGATTGTGTACTGAATTACTTGGCTCTTCTTATTATCATTAATGTTTTATGGATATATTTTATTATTCCTTCACTGTTTCCTTATGACATATTTTTTTACTATCTCTCCTATATTGGCATGTTATAATGTGACTCTAGTTTTATTGACATGATTGATATTGTATTATTCAGTTTCCAATTTCAACCTTCTTCATTTAATTTTGATTATAAATTTTATGTCTCATATGAATACATTTGGGTTTTAAATTATAGTGTTTCTAAAATTCATTTTAAAATGAGTTTTGGGAAAGAGTGATTTAAAAAAGATTTATAAATTGAAGACAAATTCTTGTTCAAAGAAAATATTTGGGGTTTGTAAGTAATTTTCAGAATTTTCACGAGTTTATCCTCTAAAAGATTAGTGGTTTTAATTTCATGCATTTTATTTTAAACTAACATTAATGTAGTTTTTTTAAATGAAATAAAAAGAATCTCATGGAATCCTACTAGGGAATTATGCTCATACCCTACTTACACCACTCGGTGTATGTAGAATGCTTAGATTATGTAGGGTTTGGTTTTAGGTTTTTTGGTGCCTTTAACTATGTTATTTTTACTTATTTGGTTTCTCATGGGGCATATCATATTGGGGATATTGGATGGTAACCTCGGATCACGAGGTTGTTATTGAATGGTATGTGTGTTTTTTATATACCTTGGTATGCGGACTTACAACCATGTTTACTATTCTTGTATCTTTCATTTTTTTAACTTTAATATGTTTCTATTGGGTTAGATGTGTTATTATGGTTATGCACTATTTGGTTTTAAATGATGTTTTAAAATAGTGTATTTGACTTGCATGGATGAAAAACTTACGGACGCACTACCACATATCACGCCTTATCCAGTGATGACCTTTGACATTGTTACCCAAAAATCCCTAATAAAAGGTTGACTTTTATCAATGCTCACAAAACATGCTGATAATGTTACCTTTAATCAAAACCAATAGAAGCACTGATAGAAGGGTACCCATTTTCAACTATTTTTTCTAGATATGATAAAATTACCTCATTTATTAGCTCCATTTTTATCACTCATAATGGTGCAACCTTTATTAGCACTTTTTTCTAACACTAATAAAATTCATAGTGAGTAATTTAATTTATATATAAATATTTATATATTTTTAAATAAGATAAATATTAAAATAAGTACATATATGTAAATATAATATATAGATATGATTTATATAACCTTTGATAAAAAATTAATCTTATTTTCATTATTTTATATGTAAAAATTTATCATATTTATGATAGTCAAAAAATTATAGTTTATTTATATAAATGAATAAATTTGTTTAAATATATATTTATATTGATATCAAATAATTTAAAATATATGTACATGTATAAATGTATGCGTGTGTGTGCGCGTGCGCGTGCGTAGATGTTTATTTATGCATATGTATGTATATAATTCCCATAAATGTTTCGAATTCAGTTTTTATTATTTTTTGTAATTTATATAATATTATTAATTCATTTATTATTATATATTAATTAATAATGTATAAAATATATTTAATTTTTTTAATATTTATTTATAAATATATTTATTTACTATATATGTAATATTTTCAATTAGATTGTAATTTATATGAATAATATTTATTTTTTGTTTATTATGTATTAACATTTAAAATATATTTGAATTTTTAAATAAATAACTGATTTAATGAATTTTTTTTACAAGTTATTAATTCAAATAGTTAATTATAATTTTATATGCATATATATAATTTTATTAAAAAAAAGTATTTATAAAATTATAATAAATAAATTAAAAAAATAAATATATTTATTATATTTATAATTATATATATTTTTATATTAATATATTTAAAATAATTATATAAAAATAAATAATTATATATGTATATATAATTTTATAATTTTATATAATTATATATAATTATTTATATGTATAATTATTAATAATGATAATTATAAATATTTATTTAAATATTTATTTAAATAATTATAAAATTATTATAAATATATTTAAATTGTTTATAATTATATATGTTTAGTGCTTTGGTCATATAATTACATCAAACACACACACACACACCACACACACGAGCTGAAAGACAGGTCATAGCCACCCCCATGGGGATAACTGACCCATCC
Source organism: Viscum album (assembly GCA_963277665.1). Classification (NCBI taxonomy): domain Eukaryota; kingdom Viridiplantae; phylum Streptophyta; class Magnoliopsida; order Santalales; family Viscaceae; genus Viscum; species Viscum album. The sequence goes on along the minus strand of OY728125.1, from coordinate 274,287,017 downwards.
AAACATATTTATTTATAAATTAATAACATGAACACCCATGGACACAAAACCCATTAAGTGAATCACTGCCTATATAGACCTCCTGCAATCCAATCCCCAAAGGCCACCACCCCTACTATCGCCGAAGGCCACTAGTAGAGGTCCCACCGACACCACCTGCATTGTGCACTAGAGAAACATCCCCCAGTTGTCCAAGGCCCTCTTACTACTTCCCGCACTATCTGGTAATCACCATCACCAACACGGCTAGTGCCAGTCCCGACCATAAATCACCCTACAGTCTACGTCGTCCGCCTATTTGTGTCAAGCGCCACTAAAAACGCCCGCCCATTATGTGTGTCCGTCATCTCATTTAGGTTGTCCCTCATTGCCTTCTCATACTCACCAAACTAAGGCCCTCGTCAACATAGCATGTCCCCAACACCTCCCGCCCCCACCACACGCACAACCCCCCCTTTTCACGCTGCCAAATTGTAATTCTTGAAAATCCACCACAAAGAAGTCAATCAGGAGTTGAACACAGGACTACTGACTAATGATGTCGCAAGATTATCGGTGATCACCATTTGAACACCACCCCATTGGCATATAATTATATATATATAATATAAATATTTTTTAAATATATTTATTTATAATTAAAAATTTAAAATAAGTGTATTTAAATTAATAATAGATTTATTATATTTATAATTATATATAATTATATACTAATATTTATATGTATAATTATATATATATATATAATTATATAAATATATTTATAATTACATACAAGTGTTTGATTTTTTTATAATTATAATTACTTATATTTATATAATTATATATGTATAATAAATAAATTATTTATATTTAAAATTATATATATTTTAATATTAATTTTTAGGCATTTAAATATATATAATTATATATATATTTATTTATAATTATATAAAAATAATTTTAAATATATATATTTATTATTATAAATATAAATAAATATATATTTTTAGATAATTATAAAATTAAAATAAATATCCTCATATATTAAATAATTTTATATAATAAATATATTTATTTATACTTTTATTTATAAAAAGATAATTTTGTTTAATTAAATATCTATTATAATTATAAACATTTAATTTTTTTAATTTTTTTTATCATAATATTAAAATTAGGTCCTTATCTGTACACTTTTAGTGTTGATAACGATTTATTTTTATCAGTGCTAAAAATGAACTGATAAAACATATCTTTATCATTCCTCGAATTTTAACTCTGATAAAGAAACATTTTATCATCACTTACTATTTTCACACGGATAAAACCGTTTTTTATCAATGTTTTTTTGAATGCACTGATAAAATAATTACCTAATTTTTAAATGGAACCCTAATTGAGTCCTCCTCCATCACGCTATTCATGATCTTAGATAATTAGATTGCTACTATCATACTTCATCAATCTTCTCAACATATCGATCCTCTTTTTGATATATGTGCTTATTTATTTTTATAGTGGCTGAAGATCCACTGGTCACTACATTACACTTTCTAACTCCCATCACAACATGAGCACATTGAAATTTCCTTGATAACCTAATTTTAATACTCAAAACACACTCATCGTATTCCAAACCACACAACCAATATGATTCATATCCCACCATATCGCGTCCCACAAAAAACATTTGATCGAACCTATGTTGAATGAGCCTTCAAAAAATAATCTACTTCCATCACTGAGGCACTATTAATTTACCTGAACCTAATACCTTCACTCTTTGAGGCACCCCATGATCTTTCTTAAAGACCCACTGAAGTCTCAACCTATCATTGGTTTTTTTTGTTTCTTGACCAGTTCACTTTTTTTTATGGTTGTTCAGTTGACTATATTTTTTTGAATGATGGTGGTTCATGGTTTTTGGTATTTCATATATATCACCATCTCTCCCAATATATATTTCCAATCACACCAAAATCTGTGTGGTTGGAATGCAACCCAGTGATCCAATGCTATTATTTGTAATTTTCTACATTACCCCATGTGCATATTTTTTTTGATAATTTCTTAAGTTAATATTTATATAAATGATCATCTTTGTGATTATAAATAGTAACTATAAGAACCTGGATTTTTTACTCATGTATGGATCCTTTTAATTTTGGTATAATTTTTATTTTGGACTTGATATGGATGGAAAATGAGGTTATAAAGGTTTTGGGGGGGTGTCTAGGGCTTATTTTTAGCTTGGAACCCCAGTTGGTGGAGAAAAAAATTATCCCACGCGGTTAGTGGAAAACATGCCATACAACCAGCACAGTCTCTCTTAATCGTGTGGGGCTAGATAGAGGAGCAAGCATGGTGCACAATTTTCCCTAATCGTGCACCAGGGGACACAAGCCTTAGAAAAATGTATATAGTTTTTAGCAGACATGATACACATGGTTGTGTCATAGTTTCCATAACGACATTCCCTAACCATGCGAGTTCCCTCCTTGAGGAGAGGGAGGTGTACGAGTGGCCCATGGTTTGGCCAAGAATGCGACAAAATTGTGCAACCCAGAAATTTTTGGGGAAATAGGCATTTACCCGTTAATGAATGTTTAATTTACCTTCGTTATCTTCTTTTCTCATTCCAAAAGATAACAAGATCCTGCAACTCTTTTTGTGATCTCAAACCCTCTTGCATAGGTTTTGATCCTGAGATCTAATATAAAGTCCAATTTGATCCCCATTCAACATATTGGATGCACATTGGTAACTTATTGATTCCTTTTAAGCCATTCTTTATTCTTCTATCCCTCAATGATGCTACTTAAATACATGTTCATATACCTTTTTTTAGTGTATTAAACCATTATTCAGATTTCTTATGATCCAATCCAAACTAAATGTTGATACTAGAAGAGGAGAGTCATACAGGCTCGAGGTAGGTGTTTTATGACTCCTCCCTCAAGTCTCATTGTTTTATAAATTATTTCCATTGTGAGCATGCTGATTTCATCGACCATTGAACATTTAATTCATTTTCCTTTCTTAGATTCATCATTCTCATATTCTATAACCCTTTCTGTGTAATATCATTACGCCGTTAAAGGTCAAGAACTCAATGTGTCCATCCCATAGAGGGGTTTCCCTTAATTACGACTTTAGTTGAGTTATGACTATTGGTTCCACCGTTCAGGTTTTGTTTGACTTGACCTTGAAACAGATAAGCGTTGATTAACTAAATTAAATTGAAGTGGCTAGAAAAAGTAATTTTTTTATTTGAACCATCTAAATTAAGTTCTTAAAAATAATAAAGCATTATTAAATGTAAATATAAAGTATATTTTATATATATCACTTGTCCTAATTGAATGTAATTAAATGATCTATTTGCATGTGTTTAGAATCCATTTCCATGCATAATTAACGGTATCTGAGAGAACCTAATGAATTATTCATAACTTATTTAAACTAATGTATGGTTTCATGTCCATTTAGTTAGTTCACTAGTATGAAAGGAAATTAAATAGACCAAATGAATTATTTAATTGTACGAATATTACATGGAATAATTTGTATAAATAATAAAGTAAAAGTTTTGAGATTGCATATGAACCATGACATCATTATAGGAGTGGTCAGATTCGAGCTAGCCTTGAATTCCCAAGGGAATGTCCTGAGCACTCATGGATGCCATTTTGATTCAAGTATTCCAGTTTCCAAGGGTGATAACCACCTAGGATCCTAATCTTTGTTTACTAGTGGATTCCTATAAAGGAACCATAGGATCCCTCCATTATCATTATATGGTTACTTGGATACACTCCTTGGATATTGTGTGACATCTACATACATGTGGATACATTATTACACACATCAAGGACCATCATTGCTTACCCTTTTTACCTTGGATTAGATCCTTGGAATCTGTTATAAGTACATTATTGTGGGAGTCCTTGGGTGATTCACAATGGATTGCCCTCACACCCCTTATTGCCAAGATACTTGTTATTACTGATTTGGCTTGACCCCTGGGGCCATGGACTCATTGCTTATTACCTTGGACACCCTTTTATAATTATTACTATAGGACGACTTACTATATCATGGATCCTTCATTATCATCATCATGTTATATAGTTAGTGTTTTTATATATCATGTGACCTCATTATATAAACTAAACTTAAATGAACTAATTAAATGATCTCTTTTTAAGAGTCAGTACTAGCTCATGTTGAATCATGTATCTGGGAATTTACATTTATGTATTACTTTACATTTATATATACCTACACACTATCAGTTTATATTTTACAAACTATATGTTATTGATACCATTGGTGGTGGACTGCTAAGATTTACCTCACAACCTATCTAGGATGCCATTGGTATCTAAGTATATTAAATGTATACTGGTGTTGACAAAGGGATGTTTCCCCCATTGGACACTTGATATTGTTTTCTTGCATTAGGATGGAGCTTGGTAGAAGATGATCAAGATGGATCACGAGATTCTTGGATAGTTTGGGACACTTTTTTCTTATTTTGTATAGCATATATTACCTAATATATTGTATCAATGTTTTTAATATTTATAGACACAGGAAATGTATCATCATTATTTTTATATGATTAAGTTTCTTGATTTTGAGTATTATTATCAATTGCTTCTATTAATTGTTTTTCATATCTACTTCTCATATGGGGGGTTACTGGTCAAGTGTTATAGAGTCATCTTATATTGTTCCATCTTTTCATATTAATATTGTACTATTTATCTTATTTTTTTTCTACTACACTATGGTATTGAGGGCATTGTCTCCCCACAGGCACACCATAGGCTCTCATTGTAAGTCGGTAGGCTCAGGCGTTTGGGGAGTGGTGCTTGAGGCCATGGGTCTAATTGGGCTTGGGGAACCATTATGTGGTACTAGGGGTTAGGACGTCACAAATTGGAATCAGAGGTTTCTTTTCTTGATTAACTATTTAAATATAATAGACATGAGATTAGAAAAACACTGAAACATGGTTATAAGATGTATGTGGGAATATCTAACCAATATTCAGGGTAAATGTTGAGTTTCCATAAATAATAATTGTTGTTCTGTATTTTGACTGTTAAAGTTATTAAAATGTCATCATTTGATGATGCACATGTAATGTGATGGTTATTATTATATTTGTTATTCATGATTTTATTTCATCCTTGTCTCAACGGCATGAGGGAAAGTAACATTGTTACATGAATAATCCTAGGCACCAAGAATTCATATGAAATGCATATGCCATGCCATAAAAGTGAAAGTCACTAATTTTATTTTACTATATTTCCTGTGATTTTTGGATGATGCTATATTAGTTTTATTTTACCCATGCTACTCTTTGGCTATGATTGAGTGATTTCCAGTTTCAATTCATTATGTGTATGGGCCCTCTTGGGTTGGGATGTGTAATTTACCAAGTCAAACCATTCTATATAACTGTTACATTATAAGAATAAATTTATATTATCATAACTAGAAATAAAATGGGTTTCAATTTCAACGATACGGTGTATGGGCCTTGATTAACTAGAAATGACAATCCATTTAAATATGACTTTGATAAACATATATCAGAAAATGAAAATTTAAAAGTAAAATTTGACATATAAAATGAAATGTTTCCCAATAAATGAAGAGGCAAGGTGTTATTGTACCTTTATATACTTGAGCCCCTATAATTTTAATTTGATCACTTACCAATACCTAAACTCCTAATCAGGAAGTTAGGGTAGCATAACATGGGTAGTGAGTGCTTCCTTTTATGTTCTACTTCCGCTAGTGATTATTGTTGATCTAAAAGTCTGTTCTGAGGCATGTGATTGGAATTTGTAGACCTATGTCACCAAAAATCCCATGTTTCATGTGCTAGGATTATAGAGATGACCATGTTCTAGTCTTGGTGGGACCTGAGCTACCAATATTATTTCCAGGAGTTCCACATGAGGTATCGCTTACTATACCCAATCTGGGAATTGACACTCATCTTTGTGAGAGTTTTTTTACATACGATTTAGTCCATTAGAGGTTCTCCATGACTTACAATAAAAATGGTTGATATGACATGTGAGTTACAACCACATCATCCTCCCACCATCTCAAGGGATGTCATTACATATACAACAGATTCTTTCCTAGAGGCCACTATATCTATCTTCGAGCATCTTGAGACACCTACAATGAGTAGGGTAAATGTTTACACCTATATGATGAATGATTTGGACAAGAACATGTGGGATGAAATTACCCCATCTAGTCATCATTGGGGAATGATCTGGGATTATTTTCAGAGTGACTTCTACGATCACTTCTTTTTTTAGACACTAAGGGATAAAAGAGCTAGATATTTCATGAATCTATAACAGGCTGCAGAGTCATTAATACAAAATTAATCATGTTTTACTGTGTTGTTGTGCTTCTCACTGCTTCTATCTGGTGAGTAGATTTTGTGTGCAAGATTCATTGAGGATAGTCTCCAGTATACCATCCATACATAGGTGGACTTATTTTTCCTATCTATTTTCTCTAAGTTCTTAAATTAGGATCATATCACTAATTTAAAGCTGAGTATGGTGATAATATGGTGCATACAGGATCAATGTCAAGGTTGGCCAGTAGTTCTTCTAATAGAAAGAAAGGTTCCTTCAAGGATTCACATCAGAGTAGTCACAACCAAAGTACCCATACCGGTAGCACTTTGGTATTCCCTCAGTGTGGATGATATAGACATATAAAGCCTCAGTGTCATAGAGACCATATAGAGTGTTGATATTACTATTGCATAGGATATATTCAAATATTCTTTCAGAAAATTTCATCTATTTCTCGTGAAAGTTTATCTACACTAGCACCACCTTTAGGGTCGGGTTATTTTACACCTGATCATGTAGGGATTCAAATATCACTGAAGAACTGGATGAGGAAGAGGATGTGGCTATGGTATCTAGACTCTAGATTAGTAGAGCCAGCAAAGAAGTCATATTTGGGGTAATCCAATTGTAGCACAGGGTCAGGGATCATTCCAGTTACATACCTTATAGTTGATCACCAAGGATTATAGTGAAGGTCCATTTACAGTACGAGGTACTATTCTAGTATCATCAACTATAGTGTCTTCTTTTATGATAAATGTTATTCGCACTCCTTCATATATTTATCAATCAACGAATATATTGTGCTAGAAATTCAGTATTATTATGTTGTAATGACCGTAGTTACACCGTTGTGAGTTTGGTTAGAGGTAATATGTCAATAAAGAGACTATCCACTTAAGGATGGTAGTTAACCATTCTTATTGCTCCTCTTTTCTTCCAAGATGACATGATTAAATGTTATTCATGGGATGGATTGGTTGGTTCCATATCATGCATTTTTATACTGATATTGTCATACAGTGTTGTTTATATCACTGGAGGGTAGTATTTATCTAAAAAAGGGTGATTGGGATGTCTAGGATAGTGGAGTAGGAACAGAGCATCATGGGCAAGGTGGTATGACCAATCAAATTGCTAGTCTCTTAAAATAAGAGTGGGGAGTATGCTTGGAATATTTTCCTCCTTTGGTATATCATTTTAGGGATGTATTTCCCAATTATGTTTTATCTTACCTTTTAAGCAAGAGATATATTTTATGAACAAGATTGTTCCATGAGAAGATCTCATATCAACTCATCCTTACATGATTTCACCTATTGAGCTCTTGGAGATCGAGAGGAAGATGGAGGATTTAGAGGCCAAAGTCTTTATAAATTCTAACACATATTCATGGGGTTCACCCATTCATTTTTTCAAGAAGTAATATATAACCCTTTATATATGAGCGGATTATTGATAGTTGAACCATATTATAGTTGAGAGTCGGTATATACTAACTTGAATATATGATTTTAAGACCATCATCGAGGAGATAGTGTATTTTAATGTTCTACTTGAGATCGGTCTATCATCATGTACGAGCCAGACCATAAGAAATACCTCATATGTCTTTTCATATCATGTATGGTTTGTATGACTATATCGTTAAGTTGTTAGGTCTTAAAAATGTTCCTTTCATTTTCATGGAATTGAAGAATTTTATTCCACCCCTGTTTGAGTTCCTTTGTCATGGTCTTTGTGGATGACATCTTAGTGTATTATCACATTTTTAGTGACCATGATAAGAATATTGAGATCATTCAGAATACATTGATAGAGGATCATCTTTATAAAAATATTTCTTACTGTAACTTATAGATTAAAAAAATTCAATTTTTGGGTCCCATATTTTCAGAATCCGGGGTATTTTTGGACTTAGATAAGCTGAGTATTGTGGTTTCCTAAGAGAATATCAAATACATATTTGATATATATATTTTATTGAGGATAGATGGATATTATAGGTGTTTAATAAATGAATTATCATGCCTTACTTCACCTCTTAATAGTATTACAAAGAATTTTGTTAAGTTTTTGTTGTCAGAAGTGCGTGAGAAAGCCATCCAAAATCTAAAAGGAAGGCTTGTTTTGGCACCTATTCTGATTATTCCAGAACCAGGTAGAGGTTGTACAATGTTATATGATGCATCAAGCATTAGACTGTGAGTAGTGTTGATGTAGGTGGATAGATTTATTGCATATAGATATCGGTAGTGGAGGCCTAATGAAATAAATTAACCAATTCATGACCTCGAGCTAGTAGTAGTTATCCATGCCTTAGGTTTCTAGAGACACTATTTATTGGGTGATCACTTTGTGGCATTTATGGACCACAAAAGCATCAAAAATATCTTTTCATAGAGTGAATTGAATATCAAATAGTGAATATGGGATGAATATCTTCATTCATTTGATGTTGAGCTTCACTATACACCTAGAAAGGGTAATGTAGTTATTGATGTGCTGAGCTGGAAAACTCAAGAATCGGTCAAACAGAATGCCATTGATGAATGGAAATTGAGGGCCCTATTTTCTAAGATACATCTAGAGTATCATAGTATTCATGAGTAATCTTATCACTCAGCCTTGACAGTTACTTCCTCACTCCTGAGAGGGTAAAGAGTAGGTAATTTTCATATCCTAAAGGCTTGGTTCTCTGGGATAGTATTTTAGGAGACACTAATACAAAACTAGCCTTTAAGAGTGATGACCTTTATCATCACTAGACAAAATCACTGGTAAATGGAACCTTTATCAGATCTAAAACCTCCACTGCCAAATGGTACCTTTTATCAGTGATTTTTTAGAATTCATATCCGGTTCACTTTATCAACTCATTTTTTAGAGCTAATAAAGGGTACCCTTTATAAGCACTTTATCTTTATCATTGATTCATGTGCTATTTATCAGCGCTTTATTTTTAGCATTGGTAAATGGTTCCCTTTATCAGTGCATTATTTGTAATGCTCATAAAGGGATCCTTTATCACTTCTTTTTTTAGCATTGATAGTGGTTTGAATAAAACTAAATAATTAGTCAAAAATGTGTTTTTTAAAAACATTAAAAAAATTATTAACTAAAAATAATTTATAAAAATGAATAAATTGATTATACTTTGTATATATTATAAATAATAATAAATAAGATATATTAAATATGAAGATACATGTACAATAAAAATTAAACCAAAAAAATAATGATAAGTAAATTGAGAAAAATATTATCATTTTATTAATTAAATAATTATTTATATGTTAATAAATAGTATATATTAAATATATAAATATACATGAATGAATATAAATATAATTTATATAATACAAAATATTAATTACTTATATTAAATAATCATATATATATATATATTAAATAATGGGTTATAATTTACTATTAATTTTAATTAAAAATGCTAACTAATTACATCGAGTAATGGACATAATTAAATGTCATTTGATTTTTTCAATTTAACATAGATAATATGTGTGTTATATATTGATTTCACATAGACATAATTGACACATTGGTATTTAAAACACGCACACACAAACAAATATTTATGCAATTAATGAAACATTACATAGAAACCCATACACCAAATATTTATGTAATTTATTCAAATTTTAGTATTCATTTTAGAATTTAATTATAACATGATAAATTTAATATATTATTTATTTAATCACTATAAATTTTATTTATTGATATTTTTTTATAGTTAGATATTAATTCATTTTTAATAATTTTTGTTTTTTTCATTTTTTATTGGAATTTAATCATTTTCAATTTTTTATTATATATATATTTATTTTCTATGTATTAATATTTTCATTATGTATTCATATTTAATTAAATTTATATCCTTATTTTTTTAATAATTTATATTTAATTAATAGAAGATGTCCATTTTTTTCAAAATTGTTAATGGGTACTCATTTTTAATTAATTAATTTCACTCATTTCTAACATGAGTGCAATTAATATTATGTATTAATTAATAATGTTAATTTTTTTTGTAAAAATTATTAATAAATAAACAAATTTATAAATGTATATTTATTATATTTATATATTTATATATTTATATATTTATAACTATATATAAATAAATATTATTTTTTTTAAAAGTATTCATACAATTATATATTTTTAAATAATTATAATAATTATAATAAATTTATTTAAATAATGAATATATATACTATATCTAAATTTATATATTTTTAATAAATATATATAATTATATAAATATATTTAATGGTAAAAATATTAATTTTTAAAAAGGTTTTATATAATTATAAATAAATAATTATCAAATTATAATAAATATATTTAATTAAATAATATTTTTACTATATTTATCTTTATATATATATATATTAAATATATATAATTATATTAATATATTTAGAAAATATTTATTTATAGTTATAATTATAATTCCTTTATTGTTTATTAAGTAATAAGTGCTGATAAAAGGCATATTTATCAGTGTTTTTTTAGCATTGATAATGATAGATCATTATCAACGCTTTTTTAGCACCGATAAAGATTCTTTTTATCAGTTCCAATTAATTTAACATTGGTAAAAGGGATCTTTGAAACTTATTTGGAAGCACTGATAAATGTTTTTAGATCTATTTAAAGAGACATAACTAGTCCTCTACTTATTATGATATCTAACGCTTTCTTTGGAATCCACACCCTATCGACACATCTTAGTGAATTGAAGCTCGAATCAAGGATAAACAATTCCAAGGATTGAATGAATCAAGGTTTGAATGGATGCAAAGCTCGAACATTTTCTTTCATTTTGATATCTCTAATTTCTATAGGATGATTCAAAGCTTCAGTCCAAGGTATCTTATTTTTTCTTCATCCCCCTCACTCATTGATTTCCTATTTGGTGATATCTATTTGCGCTTTTATCATCATTCATTATTTACCGTTGACATATCCTTGTGGTCAATAATGTTTTTGGGGGATTATTGGTATAAACGTGTTTCCTTTATTCTTGAATGTCATAGGCATTGATTATGTGAGATGATTTCCCAAGCTAAATTAAATGAAAATCTATAATGGAAAGACAAATTTAGGGAAGGCCCATATTACATTAACCAAACAATATCTCATCTAGATATTAATATTAAAACATTCAAGTAAATTGAGATAGATCTCACATTTGAATAACATTAGTTTCATTAAATGTCCACGACCACCTAATAGAGCATATCCAAGAGGATGTCTCACTAAGGGAAACCCAAGGGTTGTTTAATTTAAATTTCTAATTTATTTTTTTAATTATCAATAATCTTCCCATTATAATTATTAAAAAATATATATGAATTTTATCTATTCATAATAAAAACAACTCAAACCACAATTTTTAATTTAGTATTTAAATGTCTCATTATCTAATACAATCAATTATTCACTACCACTAATCAATCTCCCCTTTCAAATATAACTTCAATAAATTTTTACTTACCCAAAATTCTTATATAGTTTTACTAGTTTTCTATACCTTTTAAATATATATGTCTATATTTGAAATGATAACCCACTCATTAATACATCTAAAAAATCACTTCATTTCCTTCATCACATATCTAATAGACACAATGTATGTTTTTCTTTAATCAAACTAAAAACATATAATTCTTTAACATTTCCATTTATTTCTAACATCTTTTAATTGAAAACAATTTATCTTAATTGATGCACCATTTAAAAAATAATAAGTACCCTTTTAACTTGTAAAAAATATTTAATTACATCAATTTACATGTCACGTTAGACGAAAAACCAATATCTAATATTAAGGGATGTTTCTTGCATAAATCCTTTAGTGTAACATCAATTATAAATTCATCTTATATTACATTCTTTTTTATATACTACATTTTTAATTCTTTATCAACACTCATATATGGTTTTGTAAATTTTTACCACCCTCCATACAACCATTTAATTTTTCACATGTTCAAAAGAGTGCATTCAATGGTTGAAATTCATCAACAAATATTACATATTAAGATTCATGTCATTTAGAAACTATTTTAGTATGAGTTGGAAGTCTACCATTTAATATAAAACCTATATATATTCCACAATTAATATTATTTATTTCATTATGACTACAATTTTATATTATGTTCCCAAAATCACCATAAAAAAATTATTGGCCTAAAAATGAATTTTTCTTATAAAGAATACTCCTCACCTTCTTGAAAATAATTCTTGTATTCAACCTATCTAGAAATAATTATTGAATAAATTTATCAACCTTGAATTTTGAGATATCTAAAACCTTTATCTTTTTAAGGTATATTCTTTTCCTAAATTTATTTTTTTCCATTCCTTTTTTATTTTTAATTTAAATTATAATTTTTATCTTTTTTTAAATATTTAATGTAACATTAATATTAAATATAATAATTCCTTAGGTTGTAACATCACATGTTCTAAAAAAATGGAGTCATGGTTATAAAATTCTTTATATGTTTAAATAATTATTAGATATTATTTTAGGTATTCATCATTTTTGGTCTACTAGTGTAAATGGTGTAATTGTCACATATGGGAGGCATTATAACTTTTAGATAATATATTGCAATATAATATTCATCCTCATAATATTCATCTTGCGAACATTTATTATTGATTTTTTTACATGAGACTCATGCACCATTTATTTTATGCTGCTTTCACTACTTTGATCATTAGTTGTACCAAAGATGACTACCGCTTAGAGTATTTCAGGAAACAAAGGTGCATTTTTGGAAAAGATGGTGGATGCACGTCAAACAAAAATAAATTCAATGATAAATGACTAGTAGATGAGCTAATGAGGATGAAATTTGTCTACAACTATCACCTTTGAATGAATTCTAAGGATAACAGATACCATAGTGGAGTAATTGTTTTCTTAAATTCAATTACACATTTTCTTTGACTAAGACAAAAAATATTTGAAACAATAAAATGTTGGGTTCATTTATTAGAATTGTCTATAACATTCACCTTTTATAATTAATATCTTATGTGTATTTGTTTATATATTGTACAAAATTAACATTTTATGAACCTAATAGGATGGATATAAATATAATATGTTTTCTCATTAATCGTTTAACAAAAGAATATAAAGATGGAGTTAAAGAGTTCATTGAGTTTGCAATAGAGAAGGAATACATCGCTTATGTAATTATTTTTTAGGTTCATATTTTTTCAATTCAAGACAAAATAGTCCGAAAGATTTGGCTGAATATGTGATTTTTTACAGAAAATATCAAACCTATAAATTTTAGACTAAACATGGGGAAAAATTGAACGTGAAAACCAATTGGGATGATACTATAGTTTATGAATCATTTGGTATGAATAAAAGTGTAAATGATGATGAAGATCACATGGAATAAATTAGAATAGGAATTGAATATGTTATATGTGATTTTCAAATGTTGTTTTAGAAGATAAATAGTTTTTATAAGAGACCATTTTATACTGGTTGTACTAAATTAACAACATTTTCATCTATATTGAAGTTATATAATCTGAAATATGGTCGCAGATGGAGTGACACCCACTTTACAGAACTACATGGTCTCTTTATGATATACTACAAGAATAAAATGAACTACCATGTCTAGAATATGACACTAAACAAATGATACATTCATTGAACATGATTTATAAAAAATACATTCTTGTATAAATAATTTCATATTGATTCTCAAGGACAATGAACCACTCATATAATTCCCTATGTGTGGCATAGATCAATATAAGAAAAATGAATCATGTCCTTCGAAATCTGTATAGTACTTTCATATCATTCCATGGTTTAGAAGACTACATGGTTGTAAAGAAACTAAGAGAAAATTGACATAGCATTCATATGTAAGAAATAATGATGGTTACCTATGTCATCGAACAGATTCTCTTCTGTAGATGAAAATTTATTACAAGTATCCTAAAAATGTAATTGATCCAAGATAATTTCATATTGTGTTATATGCATATTGAATTAATCCTTTCAGTGTACAGATTAGTACACACAAGACATGTCCCATTATGTTGGTAAATCGTAACTTTCTTCCATGGTTATGCATGAATCTAAAATACATTATGTTTTCTCTTATTATATATAGACCAATGTATCCTAGTAATGATATTTATGTCTATTTGGATCTATTGATATAAGATCAAAAATTGATGTGGGATACAAGTTTTACAATGTATGAGGCTAACAGCGAAAATTTATGTGCATGTTTTTAATACAACAATAATTAATTTTTGATATTTTTTAATGATAAAACCCATGAATTTAAATGTTTATCTAAAATAATGGGAAATTTGGATTATAGAGAAAAAATGAGAAAAATTGTGAAAAGTGAATAATTCTAGATTCTTGATAGATTTTTACATCAAGGGTATTTTGTTCATCTCCTAAAAAATATACTTCCAAATTGAGTGATTCTTTTTTTTTTCCAATCCTTATTTTATTTCCATAATTTTTTTCTTCTGGACCAGGGGCTGAATCGGTCATCTATAGGCCATAAAAAATCAATTAAATTGAATATTGTAGAAGGAGGACAGTGTGGACTCCCCATGGTATAGCACTGGTACACATATCATTGCCTATAAAATTAATTTTAGAGAGTTTTAAAGTCATTAATGTTTCCATTGGAGGTTATACATTTAGAGGAAGCTTCCTGGAACCATCAAATAGAAAACTAATACTCCAATTAAAAAATCATAACTCTTAAAACCTATGGTCAAATGAGATGAAATTTAGAGGGTGAACGTCCAACCCATTTATGAAAAACATTCATGAATGGGACCATGGTGGAATCAGCCAATTAATGGGTAAATACACGACAACTTGTGGTGGACAGAAATATTCCTATAAAAGGAGAGGATCTCCTACGTCTCAAATCATTCCAATCCTTCCCAACACCATCTGGGGCACAAGGAAGAGGAGGAAGAAGGCCATTTAGAATTTTATTTATTTATATTAATTTTATTTTAGTTTTCATTTCTATTGTAATACATTAATCATTTTAATATTAAAGTTATCCCCTTTCTTCTTCCACCCCTTTTCTCTTATCACACTAATTATCATTCTCTCTATTCTATATTTCCATCATGATCTGTACGCACTTCGCTATAGTAATTTAATACCTAAAGGCTTGGACCCAGGGGGAGGTTTCATAATGTTCTTTATTATTTCACTTCAATTCAAAATGTTTATATTCTATTTGTGGTTGAGGCGCGAATATTGCCCGGGTGCGGTGACTGTCCACTAAGTCACTATTTCCAAATCCATTTCCTTTCATTGATTAATAATTTTCCTTATCTTCTGTTTGGAAAAACCTTCATACAGTGGAGTTGGTGTTATCATGATGGATGGAACAACATACGGTGGAGCTAGGTCTTGTAGGAATAACATTCTCGGTTGAGGTGTTACCCGACTTGATTACTGGAGGAGGTGTAGTTTGGTGTTCCAGACGCATGCTAAAATCACACATTCAATAAATAAATAGAGTGTAATTAATTAATGAGGTTTCACTAAATTAATTTCCAAATTGAATTTAAATAAAAAATAAATAATAAATGAACACGTGTTATCAAACCTTGGAGAAAGACTTTTCTTTCTAATCTTCATTTTTTTGTATTTATATTTGAATTCATCATTTGAGTTGCATGTTTTCCAAAACCCCAAAAAATAGAATTTCTAATAAATATTAAAAATACAAAAAATATTTAGATTAGGTGAATTATAAATCAGTGATTAAGGCAACTATGATTCACCTCAAGTGAGATGACCCTAGTCAGCCACTATGCTGCACTAAGAAAACATAGAAGTTTTCTTTTTCCACACCCCGTGACAGGTGTGCTTCAAAACTGGCACAGTTGTTGGGGAGCTAAGTAGTTATTTCGTTCACTTTTTCAAAATTCACATTTTCTTTGTTTTACTTATTAAAAAAATCTAAAAAACAATTTTTTCCCATGATGTTTTCGAACTACCATCGTTTCAATTTTGGGAACGATTACTCATAAGTGAAAGAACATGAAATAGATTATACCAAGGAGGAACTCCAATAAAGGGGGGTGGATCTCACTAATTATAACATTCAAATAGTTTCAAAAAGCCAAATATACATGGATGTCACCACATGTTTTGATGAGCATGATCGAAGAACACCAAATTGACTTGCTACAATTCATGGACAAGAAATAAGTGCCCACGGTTTTCATGGAGGAAATCCAAGAAGTAGAGGCGAAACTTGTGGTGGAGGAGCATGAATACCTACCTAAATACTATGATAGTAAAATCCAATTGGCACTTTACACCAAGTAAATGATTCATGATGAACCTACTCAGGGAGATGATACAATCTTGAAATCAAACTAATTTTATTTTATGGAAACTAATTTGAGTATAACTCCCAACAGTAAAACTTCAAGGCCCAGTTGTGGTATCATACCAATATTTATCTTTACAAGCTTTTTATTTTTAAAATTCCTTCCTTATATTAGTCCGGCTTATGGCCCACTCATCCTTATCGTTTTGAGCTTAAATGACATAATCCTTGTTCTTAATTGAGTAATTACCTTTTGTATGTTCATAAATGGGAAGAGGAAGCCTTAAATAGAGGAAGAGGACTAAATATTTATTTTCAAAGGGATTTCATTTTTAATGTTTAATCTTTTTAACTCCTTAAATTTTTTGGTCTAAAACGTTTTTTGAGATTTAATGATAAAATTGCTTGTCCACACTTGAATTATTTATTTACTCAACTTATCTACGAGACATGAGTTTATTCAGAACTCTGTGATTCCATGTTTTATATTTAAATGTTAATGAGATTAAATGAGTAAAATGGAAAATTTAATGTTTAAAGTGAAGAATAAATATTGAATTGATGACTCATGATTTGAGGGAATTAGTTGATTTAGGTAAATGAAATTTATCTACTATTTTCCATATTTTGAATTTTTGAAATTCATGTGAATTGATTTTTTATTATTAATCATTCCATAAGTGATTTTTCAATATAATATGTATCATTCAAAAAAGGTTTTATAGACCAAGTACTTTCTATTTATTCTTGACCATATTTTTTGAGTGATCTCTTGACATGTCACCGACCAGAACTTGCATTTGAACTTTTCAAAGGTATGACTGCACAAAAAAATATTTAAAATGATTGAGGAATATTTTGGAATGTACTTATCCTTAAAAACCACCTTGGCATAAATCCTTATTTTATCCCATAGAGATCATGAATGACCTTTATAGGGATGGTCCATGTTTCAAGCCATTTTTATCCATTCCTACCCAACTCTTGGTATTCGCTTGATATTTTAAAGATGAAGTGTGGGGGGAAAGGGAATCATGGTGGACGGAATGTTATACATTGTAAGGGAAAAGTATGGGGTGATATTTTGGGAATCTTAAAAGGTTGTGGAATCATTCATTTTACTTCATTGTCTGCCTCAAATGAATTAAATAAAATAAAAAAATACCAAAATAACCCAAAAATTCAGAAAAATGGATTGTGATTTGGGAAAACCAAAAATCAAAATTTTCCAGACTGACAGTCCTCTTATAATATGTGGTTAGGTGATGGATGTGAGGTTTTATCTAATCATACAATTTGATAAAAAAGAAAAAAATACAAAATAAAAAAAATCTAGAGGGTGCATTAATCATTCATTATGCTTTACTTTGATCGTGACCTTACTTTGAGTTTTGGGGGAAGGGTGTGTTGGCACATTGAAGGGGAGAATTTCTTTAAACTTTTTGATATCATGCATTGTAATTAAGAGATAAAAAACATCCTTGAGCCTTAATGATTAACATCAAATACTACCAGCCTCATGCCTTACAGTTATTTGAACCTCTATTGAAAAGTCATCATGATTTTATGTGCCTTTTGTCTTTAAAAAAGGAGAAAGTAGTTATTTTACAAGATTATGGATAAAGTGAATGTTCTCATGATAAGATCATAACTCTACATTAATTTCATCACAAGATATAAGAGTTAAAATTCAAAGGTGAGGTTAATCATGATGTGGCATGTTTAGTAATAATGTATTGAGAATCTTGAACAAATGAAAGAAGAAGTTCCATCATTTTTAAATGGGGAAAAGTAAAATATATGAATTAATTGTTTCATTAAAAATTGGGAAATTAAATTTATATTTTATTTGTATTTTTGAAAATTTTATTTGATATTGAAAATTGTTTGATTTTATTACTTTGGAATTTTCAATATTGGCAATATTGGTGTGCTTTGAATTCTGTGTTGAGACTTTATGCTTGATGGAAAGCATGGTTTAAGTGTTGGGGTATTTGACATTGAAAATTTATGTCAACATTTTTAATAAAATAATATTTATTTATTTATTTTAATAATGATAAAACCCTTGTATTTAAAGGGTTTATTAAAATAATGGGAAATTTGGATTATAGAACAAAAATGAGTTAAATTGTAAAAAGTGCTTAATTCTGGATTTTTGACAGAATTTTATGTCAATGGTATTTTGGTTAGTTCCTGAAAAATATAATTCCAAATTGTGTGATTATATTTTTAAAAATCCTTATTTTATGTCATTTATATTTTTTCTTCTGGACTTGGGGTTGAATCGATCATCTAGACCCCATAAAAATTAATGAAGTTGAGGATTTTCCCGCCGGACAGCGTGGACCCCAAAACCGTAACAGACATCCATCATGGCCTACATGAATCTAATTGAAGTTATTCCACATGGAATAGAACTAGTACATATATTATCACCTTTAAAATTACTTTTAGGGAGTTTGGAAGTCATTAATGTTTCAATTGGGGGTTATACATTTAGAGGAAGTTTCCTAGAACCTTCATCCAGAAAAAGAAACCTACTATTAAAAAACTAATAACTACTACAACTTATTACCAAATGAGCTAATCCTTTTAGGGTGGACGTCACACACATTTAGGAACAACTTTCATGAAGGGGTTCATGGGTGAATCTATCAATTAATGGGTAAACAATGCAACAACTTGTAAGAAGACAAAAATATGCCTATAAAAAGGGAGGAGCTCCTACCTCTCAAATCATTCCAATCCTTCCTAAAACCATATGGGGAACCAAGGAGAGGAGGCCAACGACCATTTAGAAATTAATTAATTAATTTTATTTTTATTTTTGATTTCATTTCCATTGTAATTCATTAATCTTTTTTATATTAAAGTGTTCCCCTTTCTTATTCCACCCCTTTTCTCTTCTAACTCTAATTCTCATTCTATCTCTTCCATCTTTCCAACATGATATATCTACACTTCACCATAGGAAGTGACAAACTTGAGGCTTTTACTTGATAGAGTATTTAGGGTGTTATTCATTATTTCTCTTCAATTCAAAAAAAATATTCTATTTGTTGTGGAGGCAGGAATATTGTTCTGGTGCGGCGATCATCCACTACGTCACTATTTCCAAATCCATTTCTTTTAACTGATTAATAATATTCCATATCTTCTCTTAGGAAAACCCTCTATATGGTGATGTTGGGGTTTCAATAAGGGATGAAATGACATACATTGGAGCTAGGTCTGGTAGGAATAACATTCTCAGTTGAGGTGTTACCGTACATGATTACTAGAGGAGGAGTGGATTAGTGTGCCAGATGAATTCTAAAATCAAACAATCAATAAATAAATGGAGATTAATTCATTAATTAGGTTTCATTAAATGAAATATCAAATTTAATTTAAATGAAAAATTAATAATGAATGAACCAGTGTTATAAAACCTTGGACCATGGCTTTTCTTTCTAATCTTCATTTTGTCTATATTTATATTTGAATTCATCATTTTAATTGCATGTTTTCCGAAACCCATAAAAACAAAATTTTTAATAAATATTAATAAACCCAAAAATATTTATCTTAGGTGAATTAGAAATTACTTATTGAACGTACTATAATTCTCCTCAAGTGAGATTACCCTGGTCAGCCACTCTGCTATAGTAGGAAAACATATAAATTTTCTTTTGCTATGCCCACAATAGGAGTGCATGAGAGGCTCATAGATGTGAAGAATTTATATTATGGGACATGTTGTATGGGATGATAAATAAATTCCCCATTTATGGAAATTTATTAGGCTGTTTCATTAAAGGAGTGTTGGGGTGTCCCATTTGTGAAAAACACACAAAATCAATTCAGTTGAAGCATTCCTTGAAGACTATGTTTTTAAGGAATCATAAATTTTTACCTTAATGACATAAATACTTATCCAGGATGATAACATTTTATGGGGATATCAAAAAAGTAATAACATCTTCTTAAGTAATGGGTGGTCAACTATTTTTTGAATTAAAATATATCGACACTATTTTTAGAAAATATTTTTTGAAAACTATTACAAAATCACGTTGGAAGAAGTGATTAATATTTTCTGAATTACACTATTGTAATTTTTTATGTTAAGAATTTTCTTGATTAATGCATGTCGAAAAAAATTATTTTGTAATTTTGTTGTCACATTACTAAATGTTCCTATAAAAATGAAATATGGTATCAATGAAAGGTTGGATATGAATGACATTGGGAAAAGGGATGATTTGGAACTGTTGAAGGATAAAGTGTGGACTTTTCTTCCTCCAACAGCTTAAACTCTATCTAGAAAATATAAATTGTATTTTTGTTTCCTTAATAGTGAAAAGCTTCTAGAGGTGTATTTTTCAAATATCAATAATGTCATTTAAAAGTATAATTTGATGTTAAAAGGATAAAAATCACAAGACTAACATGTTATGATGCATGATTTTATATCTATTTCATTCCGTTTCTTTTTGCCACAAAATGTATGACATACATTAACCGGGATCTACTTCTTTTTCTATTCCATATACAGTAAATTTACGGACCAGACAAAGATTATAATTAATAATAAGTAGGTTATATTCATATTTTGTGAATGAGAGATGTCCTTACCACCATCATTATTTGAAATAATGGTCCCCCTAATGGTTCACTTGGATAGAGAGTTTTGAAAATGTGGTCCTATCCATTACAGATGGATATAAACCACTAAATAATGTATGTATATTTTAAAAGGGTATGTCCAGAATCAAAATTAGAAATATGGTTGTATTACATAACAATACATTGTGGAATAATTTTTCAAATTATAAATCAATTACTTATATGATGTTGATAGCATCGGTCTCCCAAATTATTATCACATCAGATCTCTTAAGGGAGAACATATTTTTCAAAGAGTATTAGTAACAATTGCATTGAAAGATTGGGAGAAATAACACCTTTAAATTTTACATAATAGTTAATATTTTGATCTATACTTTAATCCCACAAAAAACCTTAGATATATGAATCCATCATGGGTTGAAGGATGGATATCAAATATAAATAATAAATAGTTTATAGGATGGTTCCAAGATCAAATTTATAAGGATTTATCTGAAAATATGAATTCAATTTACAAACGAACTCAATGGCTTTCAAGGGTACCAAATTAAATAGTTATATCTTACATTGGTTATGAAATAAATGGTTATATATTTTATATAAAAAACATTGTAACACCCCGACCCTAGAAGCTTGGATATGGTGCATTATTTTAATACATTTGAATGATTAAAAGGAATCAAATCCCAAAGGACTGAGTAGTTTAGTAGCTTTGGAAAGCTAGATACATAAATTGTATCCACATTACAACTTGTAATGAAATAAAGCACTTAAGATTTATTGGGAAAAACAACCACTATAAGAATATCCCTATAAGTCACTCATAACTTACTTTTTCATATCCTTGGAATATGAAACATTAGAAATGGGTGAGCTCAAACACTCAGTAAGAGTAAGAAATATAGTGGAGGATTTCATAAACATAAATATTTGGCATGGTGAATAATTGAAAACACATTCACTTAAAAGTAATAAACTTGAACATAATATGGAAGAAATAAGAGCTGAGTAAATATATTCATAATAAAACAGAATCATGGTTATTTTACTAGTTTAATAACCACATGATCTATGAATTTAAAGCATTATATTGAGGGAAATGCATAGGTTAGACATTCTAAAATATAATTTCAGGGCCTTGACCAAGATGTCTATAAATTATTAAGGCCTCGACCAAAAGAATATATCAAATTGGGAAAGGCCTCGGCCAAGTCGACGTCTATTTGTCTCATGGGGCCTACTGATGGACCAAGGGGATATTGCGGCCCCCACCTAACACTTACTAAGTCCAATGCATTTTTCATATGAATGGAGTGAACATAAACAACATACACATTCACATAGAAACTAAAATATGAAATTCAAATAACTTTCCCCAATCATAAATCATAAACACTACCATTTAGAGTAATATGGTGAATGGTTTCAAGGTAGCCCATCCATAATCAATCTAATCATAAAACATTCAATAAAACATAGTGAATGATATCATAAAAGATAAACCTCAATGAGAAACAAGCTTCAATAAAATAAATTGACATAGATGAAGATACATCTAAATTAGACCATTGGAAAATCCTTGAGGAAATAATCTTCAAACATTCCATAGTTTCACATACCACCTTTAAACATTAAAATCATAATCCCTTAGAATATAATGAGAATAATGAGACTCTAGATATGATATACCAAATTTCAGTACATACACCACAAGCATGAAATAAGTGGTGAACAATGCATACATCCTAAAAATGTTAAAGTGAGATGAGAAAAATCCTGTTTACTTTGGAAAGATGAGTTCTTTTGGAAAATCATTTGTATTTGTCATAAATCTGGTTTTAAACATGTATATCTCAGAAAATAAAATAAAATTTCATTGGAATTATATTTGAGGCTTAAATAAAGTCTTATTGTAGTAAAATCATTTAAAAGGGGTTTTTAAAGAAGCTTTAGAAATAAAACATTTTTGTGCAGTTTAAGGAAAAAATTAAAAGATTTTAAAGTTAAAAGGATTTTTTTCATTCATAAGACAAGAAATGAACCAAAAATATATATTTCAATTTAATTTTTTTTGATTTTATAAAGAAAAATATGGCTAAAAATATATTATAGATTGAACTTCAAAATAGGTTAAAATCTAAGAAGTTCCTTGAATCGTGCTTGTATTTTGGGAAGAATTTTCATAAGGATCCTTTTAAAACATAAAAATCCATATAAAAGAAAGTAGGATTCCGGTTGGTAGAAATATATAGATATTTCACACTGAATTTATGAGGAGTACATAATAATAAATAAGTATATCATCGAGGTGAGTAAAGAATAAGAGAAACCCGAATGAAAATGGAGGTTCGAGTAGATTATACTTAAAACATTGTAATCAATTGAATCATATGCCCCAAAATTAGTAATCCTAAATGATACATTTATTATCCTGAAAATAATTAGATTCATGATGTTACAAATCGATGGGAAGTATACATACACCATACACATTGTAATCAATTTCAATGTTTATGAGAATTTTCTTCATGATCGCTATACTTATATACATGAATAAAGAATCATGTAAAATGGGGATGGTTATCCAGAATTGATGTTATATGTTATTAGTGAACATCCAGAAGGTTACATGGTTCTAAATTTTATTTTTTTACTTGGAGTGAAGATAAATCATTATATAAATTATTAAATGAAAATCGTTTCTGTTAATTGGCTGTTTTGAACACAACAAACCCATTTTTTATTATAAATCAAAACCATATGTACAAAATGATTCCAGAACCATATATGAGACATAATATATATATTATAGTCTAGTCAACCATAATAATTTTTTCATGAGTATAATTGAAGTTAGTAATAGAAATTGAGAACTCGTCGTCGTTGAATGAGATAAATTAACACATTTCAGACGGTGTTTTCATTTTTAGTATAAGAGGAGGGGAAAAGAGAGATGATGAAATATTAAATTAGCCTAATAAAATTACAGTTCATGTAAGGTACTAAAATTACAATATCATTTGGATGAGAGGTGATGAAAAAAATAAAGGAACTCAAAATAAAATAAATGTTGAGAAATCCCTCAAGAAAATTTAACTGTAAAAAGCCTATGCAACATGGTTTTAGAAAACATTAAAAATAGGGGAAAAGTGTAACCAATTCATAAAAGACTCATAAAATAGTATAGGGACAAAATAATATGGAAATAAAAATATGGTATGGAATCTTGAAATACATAACATATAAAAGAGAACTTGGATGACAAAAGAAAAGTTGTGAATTCTCTTACCTTTAGAGTAACTCCAAAGACACAAAGGTTGGGACCTTGGGGGCTTGAGGAAACCCTTGAAGGATTACTAGGGAGGTAAAACTACCAGATCCTCAATCATGATGAGTTTCGAATGGAATAAATGAAGGAATTAGTGGGTATTTATAGTAAATGAGAGGGAGTTTTTTATTAATTTAAAGGGACACCTCATTAGTGGTTTTTTCAAGAACTTTGTCATGGCCATGGTATTACCCACTTTCGACACCACACATCATATTTTACTGTACATAAGTGGACCATAATCTTATATTAATTATTACATCATTATTATTTCATCAAACATACCAAAAACACAAAACAATATTTTTACTATTCACAAGAATCAAGTATTTTAGAGAAATCCCAAAAACTCACCCTAACCCTTTTGCGATGAATAGAAATTGAAAATCAACTCCATTTTTTGAAAATAATTTTCAGTTTTTTTTAATTTTAATTTTTAAATAAAACAATAATTTATTTGAAAAAACAACATTAAAACTATTACTCATTGTATAACACCTTGAAAAATTAATCATGGTCCCATAGAATTATATTATAACTTTATAACAAATAAATAAAAATTTATGATAACATTTTATAAAAATACTTTTCCATTTTTAAATTATTAAATTAATCATAAATTGTAATTAAAATATTTATGACATACAAAAATACCAATACTTTTACTATGATAATTTTTTCATTTTTAAGAAGTATAAATTGTACTTATACATTCATGGGTGATGTTTTTATTTTTTGGATGATTTACTATTCATTACTATTCATAAGGGTATGTTACTATTCACCAGAAATTAGTTTTTTTTATCAAATTCTAAATATGTTACTGAATGCAACCATGTATATCAGTTTTTCAAAATTCAAATCATAGAGTTAGAAGAATTATGTTTACATGGCTCGGTTATGATGAAGTGGTGTTTTGTAGAGACTCAGTGTTTTGTGAATTCTATGTTAAATCTATTTGTAATTTCTTGGGGTGTTACATTATCCCCTCCTTACAAAAATTACATCATTAAAATTTGAAATTGAACTTCAAAAGTTAATGATTGATACATGAAAATTCCATTGTGGAAAACCCACAATAAGAATATGGTTAAAATATCCCATTGATTAGAAGAAAGGGAAATGCATCAGTTACTTCAAAACCACACATTCTAATTGGACAACATGGTCATGGAAGAATAATCAAGCCATCTTGTACTGGAATTAAACTGTAAAACCCCTTAAAAAGTTCAACTTAAACTATTTCATAAATTCTTAATATTCCAAAATATAATAATTCCACACATTATAATGAATGTATCTAAATTTCCATGATGAACATATAATTATCTCTTAATCAACAAGATGAAGCTCTAAAATTCATATTCCAAACATGTGAATAACTTCATCGTGTATCCTCTTGAAATATGGAAATAAATTGAATTACTGTAAAATCCATATTGAAAACATGTATTCTTCCGTATTCCTTAAGTAATATACATGTTATTGGATATATTCCTTAAATCCAAAAATGTTGTAAACTCCCTCGATGATTGCATAGACCAATTATCAAAAAGTCAATAATAAGTTCCAAGGTAGTCAATATGTAACCAAATCAATTATTTCTTCATCACTATCTCAACGTGAGATATATATTAAGGGTTGTCTTTCTCATAATGATTTTTTTTCTAAAAAATTTGACTTTATACTGAATCACTTTTCCTTTGAACCATTCATCATAAGAACTCAAATCCTTAATGAAAGAGTACTACAGTATAATCCTTATATATCTCATAATACATACAACCAACACATTAATGAAAAAATAGTCCAATGGAATGGTTCTTTACTAGGCATATTAATCATTTTACTTCAACTATGGTAGCATCATAACTTAACCATTATCCAAAATCATCATTTGGGGTATATTTCTTTGATTCATGGGACATTGATTCCTATAGTGTCCTATCTCCTTATAGTTGAAGCATCGTACATTGGAAACTATTTTCTTAACCTTGAAATCATAAATCTGGTGTTCTTTTTCTCCACATTTACCAAAAACACCCATTCCCTTCATTCAATTACCAGAGTGATTCTTTCCATGGTTATCACATGTGTAAAAACCATTCGTTCCCTTCTTCCCATTATCACCATATCTCTATGTCATCTTCATATTCTTTTTCTTCCCTTCAAATCAATAGGACTCAATGAAGTCTTTACATACCTTGTTAACACATGATATTATTTCATTATATGATGAGGATATTTTGGAGATAATAATCCTTTGAAAATATGTCTTAAGATCATTATATATATGATACTTCTTACTCTCCATATCGCGTGCATTGGTTATGTTATCATTCCTTCTTTTAGTCACCATTTCTAATCAATTACATATTATATAATAGCTATATAACTCAAAACATGGTATATAAGATAGCATAAATTTATGCATCGTAAATCCTAGAGCCATATACTTTGGTTACTTTGGGGGAATAAATACTTCAAAATGGTGGGTAAATAAAATTTGAATTATCCTAATCATATCACCTGAGAGTGTCATACCAAGATTGTAGTAAGGACCATTGTCATGTAACAGGATACCCCGGGTCATGCTCGAAACTCCTTGTCGAAGTTTTCACTCTTAGGTACGTATGTGCCAGATCCTCCTCTACTTGTTTTGTTCTAAACAATGATGTATTTCCTAGAAAGATCCATATAATCTATTCCTTACCAAAATTATAGGATTTTATTGTTTTTTTATCCACAAAAAACATATTATGGATTTTCCCTAACCTATATTTTCTAAATCTATATCCCAACGTTTCTACTAAACTTCCTTTGATACCAACTGTAACGCCCTGACACTAGAATCTCAGAGCCGGTGCATTATTTAAATACATTGGAAAGATTACGAGGAATAAAATACCAAAGGATATATTAGTTTAGATGTTTTGGAAAACCATATACATACATAGGATCGACATTGCAACTTGAAAAAAAACGACAACATATAAGTTTTACTGGGAACAACCACCACTCTGCGATTATCCATGCCAATCACTCATAAATTACTTCTTCATATCAAAGTAAAATGAAACATTAGAAAGGGGTGAGCTCAAATAATCAATAAGAGTAACAAATACAATTAAAGATAGCATAAAAAATCATTTTCCAAGGTTAATAATTGAAAACACATGGATTTACAAAAAAAATACTTGAACATAATAGGTAACGAATATGAGATGACTACATATTTCCATAATAAATGAAAATCATGGGTATTCTACTAGTCGAATAACCACATGAAATATGAATTTCTAGTTTCATAATGAGGGAAATGAATAAGCTGGACATTCTAAAACATACCGCTAGAGCATCTTCCAAGACGTCTAAAAATGATTAAGGCCTCGACCAAAACCATATATCAAATTGGGAAAGGCCTCGAACAAGTCCACATATATTTGTCTCACTAGACCTACCGATGAATCGAGTGTCTATTGCAGACCCCACTCGACACATTCAAAGTCTAATTCATTCCTCATATGAATGGGGTGAACATAAACAACATACACATTCATATTGAATCTAACATATGAAATGTAAATAACTTTCCCGAATCATTAATCATAAAACCAATGATTTGGAGTAATATTTTGAAAGGCTTCAAAGTAAAAAATCTATAATCAAACTAATCATAAAATATTCAATAAAACATAGTGAATGATATCATAGAAGATAAACCTCAATGAGGAACATGATTCAATAAGGAAATTGACATAGATAAAGATACTTTGAAATGAGACTATTGAAAAATCATTGAGGAAATAATCCTTAAACATTCCAAAGTTACCCATACCACCTTGAAAATTTCAAATAATAATCCCTTAGAATATCATGAGAATAATAAGACTATTCATATGATATAACAAAGGGAATTACATAAACCACAATCAAGATATAAGTGGTGAACAGTGCATATATCCCACAAAGTTATAGTGAGATGAGAAAAATCTTTTTTAACATTGGAAAGAGGAGTTATTTTGGAAAATCATTTATAATTTTCATAAATATGGTTTTAAATATTTATATCCCAAAAAATAAAATTTAAGGTCACTAAAATTTTATTGTAGAACTAAATAAAGTATTATTTTGATAAAATCATTTAAAAATGGTTTTTAATTAATCTTTAGAAATAAAAACTTTTGGGGCGATTTAAGGAAAATATTAAAGGATTTTATAGTGAAAATGAATTTTTTATTTCATAAGACATTAAATGAAGAAAAGTAGATCTTTAAATTTAATATTTTTTATTTTAGAAAGATAAATATAGCTTAAAACAGATTCTATATTGAACGTCAAAATAGGTAAAAAAATCTGAGAAGTTCCTTGAATTAAGCATGAATTTCAGGAAGAATTTTTTGAAGATCCTTTTAAAACATAAAACTCCCTATAAATGAAAATAGGGTTCTAGTTGTAAACATATATTGTTAATTTAAACAGAATTTATGATCAGTACATAATAAGAAATAAAAATATCATTCAGGTGAGTAAGAATAAGAGAAACTCGAATGAAAATAGAGGTTCAGGTAGATTATACTAAAAACTTTGTTACAAGTTGAATCATATAAACCAAAATTTATAATTATAAATGATACATTTATTATCATGAAAATAAATATATTCATGATGTGACAAATATATGGGCATTATACACACACCATACACAGGTACAAATAGGGAATACAAAATATCTCACAAAAATGGAAGTGAGATGAAGAAACCCCTTTCCTTAAGTCTGATGTTGTTATTCACTTGATCTTAGTGTCCTGGTTAACCAAAATAAATTCATTAATTAATATTTACATAACCTCTTATTTGTGTAATTTATTTATTATAACCTTATTATGTTCATTCATGGACTTCATGATGGATTTAAGAGGTTCAATTTTATTGTTTTGGAACATTTTATTCATGATCGGTGTCCTTATATACACGAACGAAGAATTGTGAAAAATGAGGATGGTTATCAAAAATTTAAGTTATATGTTATTAGTGGACATCCATATTGTTACATGGTTGTAAATTTTATTTTGTTACTTAGAGTGAAGAAGAATTATAATATAAATTCTTTAATGAAAACTATTTGGGTTAATTGGCTGTTTTTGAACACAACAAACTCAATTTTCTTTATAAATAAAAAAATACAAAAATATTACTGAACCATATATGAGACATAAAAAATATTTTATAGTATGGTTTTCCATAATAATGGATTCCTGACCAGAATTGAAGATGGTAATAGAAATTGAAAACCCGTTGTCCTCGAATGTGATAAATTAACACATCTCCGGTGGTGTTTCCATTTTTAGTATAAGAGGCGGGGAAAAGATAGATGATGATGAAATATTACATTATCATAAAAAATTATGTTTAATGTAATTTAATATATTTATCATAGCATTTGGATGATGGGATATTAAAAAAGAAAATAAATGAACTCAAAATTAGAGAAAAGATGAGAAATCCATCACATCAATTTGGTAGTATAATGGCTATGCCACATGGTTTTAGAAAACATTAAAAATAGAGGGAATATTGGTAAACCATCCATAGAATACTCATATAATAGTATAGGTAATGAATAATATGAAAATATGAATATGGTATGAAAATATGAAATACATACCATATAAAAGAGAACTTGGATGAGAGAAGAGAAGTTGAGAATTCTCTTACATTGTAGAGTAACTCTTAAGACATGAAGGTTGGGACCATGGGGGCTTGAGCAAACCTAGGAAGGAATACAAGGGAGGTAAAACTGCCAGATTACATTTTATGAAAATACCTTTCCATTTTAAATTACTAAATTAATCAAAAAATTGTAATTAACATATTAATGAAATATAAAAAATACAATTACATATACTATGATAATTTTTTTAAATTTTAAGATTTATAAATTGTATTTGTACATTTGTTGGTGAATTATATTTTTTTTGCGGATTTAATATTTTTTACTATTAAAACTATTCATTAGGGTATGCTACTATTCATAGGGGTTTGATACTATTCCCCAAAAATTAATTTTGTCTTATCAGACACTAAATATCTTAATGAATGCATCCATGTATTTAAATTTTGTCAAAATTCAAAGCAAAGAGGTGGAAAAATTATGTTTACTTGGCTAGGTTATAACAATGTGGTGTTTTGTAGAGAATCAGTGTTTTATGAATTCTATATTAAATCTATTTGTAAATTCTTGGTTTGATACAGACATAATGAATGTAGTCTGATGAAAAAAAGCGGTGTTACTTATGTGGTGGAAGCAATACACATATATAGTTCCAAGGATTGATATCCATTTTATGAAAATATGTCATATTTTGGTATTATCAAACTGATATATGAGTTGGATTAGACAACATTTCATGTTCCGATTTTTATTTAAAAATGGGTTGACAATATGAGTGCAATGAAAGTTGATGGAATGGTCTTTGTGAAGGTTAGTTTCAGCATGGAAGGGGGAACAGATTATTCATTCATAATGGCATCAAATGTTGTCAACGTATTTTCTGTATTAGATCTAACAGACAAGAATTGGTCAATTGTCTTGCTAGTGACTAAGAGAAATATCATGTTAGATCAAAATTAAATTAACGACGAACCTTTCATTGGGATATCATAATCAGTTCATATTAGTCCTAGTCTAGACAATATATTCTAGGTATAAGGGACCACAAAGAGGTGATTTGGATTCTCGATAGAGGAACCAAATCTCCAAAACCTATAAAACATATAGAGAGTTCAATGATAGACTAAAAGTGTTTTTTAATATACTATGTCTTTTTTTCATAATATTATATGTTCTCTAATGAATAAATATAATATAAATTAAAATTTTGACTACTCATGTAGAAAATTTATTATGAATATGTTGTTGCTACCAATCCATCAGAAGAAAAAAAATATAAAAATGGAAACCCATTGGGAAGATGTAAAATAAATTCTATGACCTAATTTCTCTATTTTACTGAAAAAACATATAATGAAGTGTTGATTTAATTTTCATTATTCCTTACACAGTTCAACTATTTTAGATGTTTTTTTCCTTCATTAATTCCTTTATGAACCAAAACTTTCATATACTTCTTCTTGTTCAAAACCATTTCACCCCTATAGTGTTGAAATTTATCACTTTTGTTCATGTTACCCCCACTACCTTTGAAGGAAGAGAAACAAAACTTTTTTTTCTCAATCATAGAGCTAGTATTAACATTTTCACAGTAAAATCATTTTCCCTAAAATTAATGTGTGGTTTAGTATTTATGATTTATTTATTTATTTTTACCATTACTCACCTAATAAATTATTTCTTATATAGGTGGATTCTTTTGTTCGAGTTTGGGTGGTCTATCTATCTTTCATACCTTTCTTCATCAAAATGTTCACATGAATCCTCTCTCTGAAAACCTTTTAACCCCTCTAGTGTTGAAATTTATCACTTTCATTCAATTTCCCTCCAGAGATCAATCAAAGAGGTAATCATGATGTTTTCAAAGTAAAATCATTGTCCATAGAATAACTTTATTATTTCGTATTTATGTTTAATTTATTTGTCTTTATTATTACTCATATCATAATTTTTTTCTTATATTGGTGGATTCTTTTGTTATATTTGGGGTGGTTTGTTTGATGATGCTAATTCTCACGAGAGATTGGAATTCTTGCCAACAACTAAGATAACGATAATAGGGAAATGTGTAAAGAATGTATAAAACCATTTGGAAAAGGTGAAATCCTACTACTTATTTAATTAATTTTTTCATCATTGTATATAATATTTTTAATTTAAATTCCTTATCATTTTTATCTTATAATTATTTTTTTTCATGGATATTTCGAGAAGTCATATTTTTCTTTCAGATATCTATAACAAGCCACACAAAATATAAAATATTCCTAACTCCCAATATTTCAACACTTTCGATTGCCTTTTTGTTGAAATAAACAAAATTAAATATGCAATGTTGTCATTTTTATAAATAAATATATTGGAATTCATGGTAAAATTGGTATTTGCGATTCTTTTCAGACTTTGTGATTTGAAGGAATCAACCTTACCTCAATATAACACACTGTGTGAATGGGATGACTCCATGCACAGCTTTAAATTTAAAATTGACATCAATTTTAGTAAAAATGACAATAGACATACTCAAAATATATAAAACATATCCATATTATTTTTATTATTTAATATAATGATATATAATTCATTTTTGATATATAGGAATCTTCCTCACCTTAATCTGATACACGATGTGCCTCGTATGAATAAAAGTGTTTTTTATTAGTTTAATATCAAAATTTTCGTTCAAAAAGTGTCACTCAGTGAAAACTTAGAAAAATATTTCAGATTTTTTTATAATTTAGTAAAAAGATTAATAAATCATTTTTACATGTATGAGTCAGTCTCATGTCAAACTGATATATGATGTGACTAATATGAATCAATCTGCATGTTTCCACTTTAAAATGAAATTTTAGTTAAATAATATAGTGACATACTCAAAATAGAGGAAAAACATTTGGATTTTCTTGATACTTTATTAAAATTATCTATAAGTCATTTTAGATTTGTAGGAATTAGCCTAACCACAATCTGACACATGGTGTGATTTGTATGACTCAAAGTGCGTCTTTTTATTTAAAATCGACATCAATTTTAGTAAAATTGATAACTGACATACTCAAAACTAAGATAAACCATTAATATTGTATTAATAATTTCTTAAAATGATCCATATATCATTTTTGACTCGTAGTAATCAGGATCACCTCAATCTGATACTTGATGTGCCCGGTATGACTCAAAGTTATTGTTATCAATTTGAAATTGACATTTTAGTTCAAAAGTTTCACTCACTGAAAACCAAGAAAAAACACATATTTTATTCATAATTTAGTACAATGATTCATAAATATTTTTTTAAAATTTATAGTTAGTCTCACATCAAACTGATATATGAAGCGACTTGTATGTGTCAAGTGTATGTTTCTAGTTTAAAATTTCATTTTTGTAAAAAGAAAACGTTACAAAATCAAAACAAAGAAATAAAATTCTAATTGGTTTGATAATTTATGAAGATAATCCATAAGTAATTTGGGATGTTTAATAATAACACTTACCTCAATACGATGAATAGTGTGACCGATATGACTCATAGTGCATATTTTTATTTAAACTTGACATCAATTTTATTAATGAAGACAATTGACAGACACAAAACCAGAAAAAGGCCTTTGAATTGTTTTAATACTTTTTTAAAATGATATAAATGTCATTTTGACATATAGGAATCATCCAAACGACAATCTAATACACGATGTGCCTGGTATAACTAAAACAACCAATTATCATATTAAAATAGATAACTTAGTTTTAAAAGTGTCATTCAGTGAACACTGATTAAATGTTGTCATATTACCTTTATAATTTTGGAAAATTATTCATAAATCACTTCTGACATATAAGATTTAGTCTCATATAAAATAGATACATGATGAGACCGATATGAGTTAAAGTGTGTGTATCCCATTTAAAATGTTATTTTAGTAAAAAAAGGTGATGTACTCATAATTTAGAAAATGAATGAGTATTATTTTTATTATTTAGGAATATAATCCATATTTCATTTTGGATGTTTTGGAATCAACCAAACCATAATTTTCTGGACAATGTGATTGGGGTGATTCCAAGTGCGTCTTTTATTGAATATTGACAAAAAGTTTAGTAAACAGGACACATAACCTACTGAGAACCAAGAAAATGAATTTTTATTATTTTTATATGTTATGAAAATGATCCATAAGTCATCTGTTATGTGTAGGAATCAACCTCACTTTAATCCATTATATGATGTTCTTAATATGAATCAATGTTCACAATATTTTTTACAAATCGATATTTTAGTTCAAAAAGTTTCACTCCCTAAAAACCATTCAAGAGCACATAGATTTTCTTAATACTTTGGAAAATGATTCATAAATAATTTTTTATGTATAGGAATTGATCTCATTAAAAACAGATACAGTATTTGACTGTTATGAGTCAAAGTGTTTGTTTGAAGTTTAAAATTCCATTTTAGAAAAAAAAAATAGTAATGTACTCAAAACCGAGAAAACAGATTAAGATTATTTTGATACTTTAAGAGAATGATAGATATTTCATTTGGGATGAGTAGGATTCATCTAAACCTCAATCTGATGCATGATGTGACCGGTATGACTCCAAGTACATCTTTTTATTTAAAAATGACATCACCTTTAGTAAAAACAACAACTGACCTACTCAAAACCAAGAAAATGCATTCTTATTATTTTTATACATTAGGAAAATGGCCCATTACTAATTTTTTACATGTAATAATCCTATGTACCACAATCTTATATATGATGTTCCTAGTATGACTCAAAGTGTCTGTTATGCATTTAAAATATACATTTTATTTCAAAAAATCAATTCTTTAAAAACCAAGAAAACATACACAGATTATATTTATAATTCAATAAAAAAAATAAAAAAATCATTTTTGATGTATAAGAATCTGTCTCATGTCAAACCAACACACAATCTATCCAATATGAGTCAAAGTGCATGTTTCTAGCTTAAAATGACATTTTAGTAAAAAAAGACAAGTGACATACTCAAAATTGGGAAAACACATTTAGATTATTTTTATACTTTAGGAAAATGATCCATAAATCATTTGGTATGTGTAGGAATAATCTGAACATAAATATGTTTCATTGTGTGGCTAGTGTGACTCCTAGTGTGTTTTTTAATATTTTTGTTTTATTTTTGTTTAAAACGTTCCTTACATCACCAAAACTGAGAAAACAAGCCTTGATTGTTTTCTCATCACTTTATCTGCTATTACTTAATTGAATTTCTTATGTTTTTTATCTTATAGTTATATAATTAATTTATATATAGATTATTCTTTCATATGAACAAGAAAAGGCGTGACATGAAAGAAAATACTTTAACATAATATGATATATAGTGTTCCAAATATGATTCAAAGATTAGTTTAAAATAAACACTTTATGTTAATATATTTACCTATATCATTGCTATCATAAGAATTGTTTTCTTATATAGGTGTGTTATTTTTCTATATCAGGGGTGTTTTTTATAAATATCATGAGTCGGGGTTCATATCAAAAGAAAAAAAGAAACATTCTCTTTTTAGAAAGGGAATCCCAATGTGTGACCTTTTTGAACCCTCTACACAAGGTAAACCCCTCCCCATGATGAAATCACTACTGCAAGATGCCCATCCAAGATGGAGTTGTTTCTAGACAAGATGGAAGAGTGTCTTAAGGGGTAACAACCCAGGCAGTAATGGATCGGAAAAGTACTCTATCCGCACAGAAGGGTTGCATCTCATTTCACTGTCCTAGTTAGAGATAGGGTTACATGACAAGACATGTGGATCTCAGGGGAGGGATAAATTCACTGATGAGCAGACTCCCATGAATCATACCCTACACTTCTAATAAAACAACATTTTAACATATGTAATTGTATAAAATAATTCTTGAAAAGTCAATAATGCAGTGTTTTTCCTTGTATTTGTGTTGTAGATTTAATTTCATTTAAATTATTTGATTGTATTTTATTTTATTGTTATATAGTGGTGCTTCTAGTACCATGGTGTGGTGTTACAACATAATAACCTTGTGCTTCAGTGTGCTATTACAACACACTATAATATTACCCTTTATGGGTACTAAGTAAAATCATTGATAAACACCTAGGGGTTTTAATCTCCCTCTAGTAGTCTACATTTTTCTAGCACTAATAAAGGACATATTTAATTTTGTTAAAAGAATAATTTTTAGTAGTGAGAAGAACCAAACCCCGATTGGTCTGTAGATAGAGAATACATCCTATGTTTTCATGGATGTGTCTAGGATCCTACAGATATGATAGAGGAATTGATGTATGATTACCAGGCTTCTCAGTGGTCATTTCATCCAAGATACTCTATTATGTGTCGAGATATGTGATTCTAGTATTGGTGGCCTAGGAAGAAATGTCAAATAACATGTTTTATCACTAGGTGTTCCACCTGTCAGCAGCCAAAGGTGTAGCACTAGTGACCTAATTTCTTGTTACATACGCTTCCAATACCAGAATGGAAATTAGAAGATGTTTCCATGATCTTTGTATAGATTTTATCGAGATCTCCTTGAGTTAGCAATGCGGTTTGGGTTGTCATTCACATAATAGAGAAAGTATGCAACTTAATTCCCATCCAAGAGACTTTTTCATTTGAGGAGATGGAAGTATTATATGTTTGTGAGATCATAAGAATACATGAGATCCCTTATACTATCATTTTAGATAGGGACGCTCACCTCACATAATATTTCCCAAAATGTTTATAGAGATCTATGGGTAAACAAGTTTATTTGAGCATAGATTTTCACCCTTAGACCAATGATCAATTAAAACGAACATTATAGCTTTTAGATGAGATGATCGGAACATGTGTCATTGATTTTGGTGGTTCTTAGGAGAATAATATCCCTCTCATTGATTTCTCCTAAAATAATAGATTTTAAGAGACCATTAAGTTTGCTCATTTTGAGGCATTGTATGGTAGGCTGTGTCATTCACCCCTCTTCTTGTTTGAGGCAGGAGAGGAATCCCTACTAGGTTTCTCTCTTATCTGAGAGGATTCATAGTAGGTTTAGATGATAAATAAGTGTATGTATTCTACTCAGTATTAACATAAATACTATGACAATCACCATCAATTACCTTTGGAGTCTGAGGTTAGGGTGTGATTTTTCAATGTGGGTGTCACCCAGTCTTGGTCAGAGACGGATATAGAGGCTAGGGAAGTTGTCATCTCATTATGTAGGATCTTTTGAGATCTTGGAATGAGTCAGGCCGATATACTATCATTTCTTACTACCTTAGAGGTATTGTTCCACACAAGACATCTTACACAATTTACAGCTTCTCCGTTATCATGCCAACCCAAATCATTCTTTTCATCCTGGGGAGGTTGGGTAAGATTTTGAGTCTCCTTTTGAGGAGTATCCTATAAACATCATTTAATAGATCATGAAGACTATTCGAGGTGGGTTTTCCCCTTTAGTATGGGTGTTATGAAAAAATGGCCATGTACAGTATGTGAATTGGGATTAGGAGGCCGACATACATGCCTAGTGGCCAGAATGTTTCTCATAATGTGTTAGACTACCCAAGCAAGGTGAAAACATGGATGATTTCCTTTAATGGGAATGATTGTAAGAACCCAGCTTTTCAATTAGGTACATTCCCTTTTAATTTTGGCCTAATTATTTATTTTTGAGCTTTTTTGGATTCCTTGTGAGGTTATAAATGTTTTAGAGGTGTTCGGGTATTGTTCTTAGCTTGTCACCCCAGCTGGTGGAGAAACACCATAAGTCGCACGGTTAGTAGGAATTTTTTGATCCATACCACATAGAATCTCCATACCATTTGGGGATAGGCAGAGAATTAATAAGGGTATATGGTATCCCTTAACCATATTCTTGGGGATAAAAACCCATGTGAAATGTATGTAGTTTTTAGCAGAGGTGATTTTCATTTTTGGTGCATGGTTTCACTAATTTTGCAGCCTAACTTTGCGGGTTCCCTCCTTGATATTTTTGGAGGCACATGGTCAGAACATATTTTTTCGAACTATGTGGACAAACTATACAACCCATTTATTTTTGGGTAAATGAAAATTTCATCTTTAATGAATGTTTAACTTGCATCCACCCTCTTGTAGTATCATTCCAGCAGATAGGAAGCTCCTCCCTCTCCCTTTTTGTACTCTCGAACCCTGTTTCATAGGTTTTGATCCTGATCTCTAATCTAAAATCCGGTTTGATCCTCGTTCATCACATTCGATGTGCACCAGTAATAACTCAGTTCATTTTTATTCATTATTCCTTCTTATTTCCCTCAATGAAACTATTTAAATTTATGTTCATATGCCCTATTTCCAGGGTGTTGATCTATTCTTTAGATTTCTTCTGATCCAGGCCATATCAAAGGATGATACTGGATGAGGATAGTCATATGAGACCGAGTTCGGCGGTCCATGACCCATTCCTCAAGTATTTCCATTTTATAAATTTCTATCATTATGCACATTTCAATTTCATCAGGAGTTTCTTGTTTAATTCTGGGGCCTTTCTTATATTCATCATGCTCATATTCGATAGCCCTTGAAATGAAGTATCATTACACCTTTGAAGGTCAACACCTCAACAATTTCACCCCATGTAGGGTGTTTCCATTAATTATACATTTAGTGGATGATATGCCATTCTACACCATTGTTCATGTGTGAGTTTGATTGACCTTAATAATGGTAAGTGTTACTCAGATAAATGAAATCCAAGTGGATATAATAAGTATTCTTATCACATGAACCTTCTAAGGTAAGTGATTTAATATAACAAAGCATTGTTAAATGATATTGGCAAGTATATTATATATATCACTTTTTATAATTAAATGTAATTAAATGGGTTGGTTTCAGGTTCATAGGACCCTGTGAAATGAATAATGGAAGGTAGCATAGTGAACCTATTTAATTTATTATAACTTATATAAATGAATAAATGGTTGCATGTCCCTTTATCCTTTTCACTAGTATAAAAGTATATGGAATGTTGAAAATAACTTATTTAACAACACGACTATTACATGGAATAATTTAAATAAAGAATCAATAATACAGTTCCTATTGATATTGGAACATGAAATTGTTATAGGAGTGGTCAGATTTGAGCTAGCATTGGATTCTCAGGGGATTTCCTTGAGAACCCATAGACACCATTCGAATTCGAGGATTCCAGTTTCAATGGGTGACACCCACTTTGTATCTCAATATTTTTCTAATAGTGGATTCCTAATAAAGCATCCAATAATCCTTCTATTTTCATTATTAAATTCCTTGGATACACTCCTTGGATCCAGCATGAAGTCTATGGACATGTGGCGACATGGTAACAATTATTGGGCCCAGTTATTACACATCCATTTTACTAAGGATATGATAATTAGACTCGGTTAGAAGTACATTTTTGTGGAATGCCTTGGGTGACGCCTCATGGATTACAGTCTCACAACTTATAGCGAGGCTATAAGTTATTTCTGAGTTGGATCAACCCCTAAAGTAAGGAATTCCTAGATTATTACCTTGGATCCTCAGTTATAATTATTAATATTGGATTTCTCATTGTATCATGTATCCTTCATTATGAGGATAATTTTATATAGTTAGTGATGGTATATCTCTGGTGACATAATTATGTAAACTCAACTTAAATGAACTAATTAAATGAACTCATGTTAATAGACATTACCAATTGAGGGAAAAGTAGGTATCTGGGTACTTATATTATTTTAATACTCTACATTTACATATTCTTTCCCACTATTATCTTATATTTCAAAGATTGGATGTTATAGATGTTAATGGTGGTGGCATGTTGAGATTTATCTCACACCCTATCTGAAAGTTCATTGGTACCCAGGTAGATTACATGTATGTCAGTCTTGATAAACAGAAGTTCCTTGCCTTGGACACATGATATTTATTTCTTTCATTAGGATGGAACATGGTAGAAAATAACCATGCTAGAGCTTAGGATACTTGGGTAATTTTTGCTTCTGTTTATTTATTTTTTATATCATGTGTTTCCTACTGACCTGTATCTATGTTTTCTAGCTTTATAGAGAGATGAAATGTATCATCATCAATTTTTATATGATTTAGATTCTAGCTTTTGAGTATTATTATAAGTTGATTCCATTATTTTTTATTCCTATATACTACAAGAATGGTGGGTTACTAGTCAAGAGTTATAGAGCCTTCTTCTTCTATGCCATCTATTCATATTACGCTTCTATTATAGATGGAATTACACCCTTTTTCCCATGGTAGTCCCGTACAAATAAACTTTTGTGTTATAGAGGATCCGGTATCGGGCGATACCCAGAGATGAAAATATTAAGTGTTGTGGAATCCATTTGGATTATCGGTGTTCCTACCTTACAACCTTCAAGGAGGAATGTTCTGATCACCTTTTCTTCCATGGAGGTTGGGTGTGAGATGTGTGTTGTGACTTTTGGGAGTTCACAGGCCTTCAGGACTCTAACCTGACATAGATTTTGTTCTTGGATAGGTGGTTCCATGGGTCCGGTGATAGAGGCCCAAAGAAGATGGCATGCACGGTGATTCTTCTGGAATGGTGCTGGTCTATTTGGAATGCCAGAAATAAGTTCAGATAGGAGGGGATTTATCCCAATAGAATGTATATCATATTTAGGACCAAGAACACCCTCCTTTATTTAGCTCATCTATCTGGAAACTGGAGGGATGCTCCATCCTTGCGGTGGATGATCCCTACTTCATACTTTGCACAAGAACGTGACAGCAGCTCTCGCGGCCTCTGGATGAGATTGAATCCTCCCTCTAGGGGCCTTAAACTTAGAACTGATGGTTCTTATAAGAAGACAGTCATTAGAGGGGTATGGGGCTATCTGAGACTCCAGGGGTTTGGTCCTCTTGGCATTTTCATCCTATTTGGGATATGTTTCCTCTATCTAGGCAGAATCCAAAGCTATGTTCATGGGTATCAACCTTTGCCACCATCAAGGTCTAATATTATTGGAAGTGGAGATGGATTCAAAGATTCTCCATGATGCCCTGAATGATTTTTCCTCCATCCATTTCCGATCATCTATATAATCAGAAAGTGTAAAGGCATTATCAACAACCACATGAATGTTCTACATTCATGGCGTGAAGGTAAAAATGTATCGGATTATCTGGTATCTTTGGAATTATTTGACCAAGACCTTGTCTGTCTCCATGATATATTTCCTTTGAAATATGATGGGGTCAATTTTGTTAGAGGGGATTCCCTCAGTATTCTCCATTTCAGGCCCCCTTAAACCTCTTGTCTTCTGTTTTTTCTTATTTTTTATTGTTTTGGATGTTTTGTTTACTTATAATAAAAAAGTAACTATTCAGTTCATTTTTCTACAATTAGGTAAGGAGGGAATAGTCTCCCAACAAAAATAACCTAGACCCTCATTGCTAGTTAGATGTCTCTGGAATTTAGAGAGATGTGCTTGTGGACACATGTCCAACTAGTCTAGGGTAACCTTTGAGTTTCACCTAGGGTAGGGCAGTCAGAAAGTGGTATCCGGGGTTTGTTTTGTGATTTACTATTTAGATATAATGGATAGGATATTAGGAATGATTTTGAACTTGGTTATAAGTTTCTCTTTGGTGTATCTAACTCATTTTAAGGTTAAATATCAAGTTTCATGCGATAATAATTATTGATGTATAATTTTTCTATTACAATTGATGAAATTTCACCATTGGGTGACATATGTTTCTTTGTGAGGTTTATTATTATCATTCTGACTGAGGACTTCATTTAATCCTTTGTCCAATGATATTAGGTAAAGGAACATAGTCACATTCATCATCATAGGCACCTAAAATTCAACTTCCATGCATATTCTATTCCATACATGCTCATTTATCGACATTCATTTTCTTTTATTTCCGGTGATTATTGAGTGATGTTATGGTTTTTGAAATATGAATATGATACTGTTTGTCTAAAATTGAGTGATTTATAGTTTAAATTAATAAGATGTATTTTCCCTCATGGGTTGGAATGGTTAATTACCAATTTGAACCACCATACATAACTCATTACATTCTAAGACCGAATGCAGACTGGGTTAACCAGAAATTAATGGGTATCAATTTTAGTGATAAGGTGTATGTGCATTTATTCAGTGGCAATAATACTCCATTTTAATCATAATTTGATAATATTTTATAAGAAAATGAAATTTAAAAAGTAACTATTGACATATAAAATTAAATGGTTACCAGTAAATGAAAACACAAGGTACTATTGACCATTTATCTACTAGAAACCTTGTAATTAAAATTTGCGTACTTACCAATACCTGGCCTCCTAAACAGGTAGTCTCACTACCACAAAACTAAGTTTCAAAAGTGCCACCCTTTAACAACACTATAAAAAGTGCTGATAAGGGGGGGGGGGGCTTTATCAGTGCTAAAAAAGAATTGACAAATGGTACTTTTATCAGCGCTAAAAAAGTGTTGTTAAAAGTGACCCTTTATCACCACTTTTTTTAGTGCTATTAATGGGGGACCCCTTTATCAATGCTTTTTTAGTAGCGTTCATAAGGAGGGGTGGGGGAGGGGCTTTATCAGCCCTTTTTCCAATCACTGAAAAATTTGAAAACAAAACCATTAAAAATAATATATTGTTATTTAGGTATATTTATATTGATATAAATATAATATATATTTTTTAAATATGTTTTAGATAAGTATAAATAGACTATTATATTTAATATATAATAAATGCAGTGAAAATGTATTTTAAATATTATAAAAAACATTATTAATTAATAATTTGATAATTATCATTGATTATTAATATTTTAATAACAATTTGAAGACACGAAAAATAAAAAATAATAAAAGATCAAAAATAAGTTGAAAATGTAACTCAAACTTCAAATAGACATAACTTTTCATCCATGTGTCTGTTTGAGCTCTATAGTATATCAAATAAAATCTTGTGACAATATATATGTGCTAATTACCCAAGGGAACCTTCTGTTACATTTTTGAAGGCCCAAAAGGCCCATAGGTCCTAAAAAACTGAGTTTTTAGTCGGGTGCCCTTGTTTTTAACATTCAAAAAGTTATTAATTATGACCCGGATATCCCCTTGGCATGTAACACATATAATATCGAATATTGTTACATTTTATTGGATTTTATTGGTTGTGGAGTTGAAATGGAATTCTATATTAGAATTTATGGTTGTTTTAACATTCTATGGCTTTTAAGATACACATATATATGTATTTGTTCACATATATATATGAGTGTGTGTGTGTGTGTGTGTTT
Organism: Viscum album; assembly: GCA_963277665.1. NCBI lineage: Eukaryota > Viridiplantae > Streptophyta > Magnoliopsida > Santalales > Viscaceae > Viscum > Viscum album. The sequence goes on along the minus strand of OY728125.1, from coordinate 274,243,262 downwards.
GTGTGTATGTGTGTGTGTGTTTTATATATGTACGTATGTATTTTTTTATTTATAAACACACATAAAAAACATATATTATAAATGTATTTAAAACTAGTCTTATATATATATATTAATATACAAATAAATATACAAATAAAAAATTATTACTAAATATATATATATATATATGAATAAATATATATGAATTAATATAAATAAATATATTTATTATTATGAATATATATTAATATATAAATAAATATAACTATATATATATAGATATATCATTAAATAGAGAAACAAAACTAAATAGCTTAGTGGTAAATGATTAGGTGCGAAAGGGGGAGGTGTCGAGTTTAAGTTTGGGATGAAAAAGGGTGTGCAAGCAAGTGGGGGATGGAGAGGGCAATTTCAGTGCGCAAAGAGTGGGAGGGGGTCCGCCTAGCTCTAATAAAATGGGGGGGGGGGGGGGGGGTCAAGCACTGCTAAAACCTTCCCCAAGCATTGTATTCTCTTTTTAACTTTTTTTTAAATTTTTTCACCTTCTATCAGCACTTTTTTTAGCACTGATAAAAGGGGAATTTATCAATGCTTTTCTGGGTGCTGATAAAAGGGACCACCTTTATCTTCTCCTTGATTATTAGCACTTTTCTAGCACTGTTAATTCCCTTTTCAAGTGTTGATAAATGCCATATTCCTTGTAGTGTTGGTGTAGTATACCTTGGTTAGTTAGCCCTTATTTTTATTTTATGCTTCAACTAGTACCTCTAGATGTTTTCAATATCTATTATAGGGCATGTACTAGGAATATTTAGACCAATTCCTCCACTACATCCTTGTGTCATGTTCCAGGAGGGTGGAAAAAACCATTTCCGTACATAGTGGGCCCTAAACCGACAATCTTAACACCATGTGTTTAACTTGAGGAACAACTCTCTATACTTTTTCTTGTTACTAACACTCATCTTCTTGAGAGTTTTTAACACCTAAACCATTCCATGCAATGTGCTCCAAAACATGTACCTACAATGACTAATCCATCACATGAGTTCCAGTAGCATCATCCTCCCACTATCTTAAGATATGGAGGTCTACAAGTGATTGAGTTTTGGTTGGAGTCCACTATATCTATCTTCAAACACCTATATATACCTCAATATTGGAGTTTCAATCGTTCCACTTATATTTTTAATGATTATTCCAAAATCCAATGGTATGTAATTACCCAGGACGATCATCATCAGGGCATGATTTTGGCTGATTTTCCAACTTCCTTCTTTGGTCACTTCTTTCCTAAAATGCTGAGGACTATCCAAGATGGAGAGTTCAGGCATCTAGATCAGGGTGTTATGTCAGTCATGTATTATTCAACATATTTTACTGAGTTACAATGCTTTTAACTACATATAGTTTGTGATGATATTTCACATGCTAGATTCTTTGAGGATGGGATCTAGTACGTCATCTATACTCAAGTGAATGTATTATTCCTACCTACTTAATATTATACTTACAATAAATCTCTTACCACTAAGCATGTCCTGATGGAAGGTGATAGTAACAGGAATATAAGATCATTGTCGAGGTAGGACAATAGTTCTTCTGGTAGAAAGAAATGATCCCTTGAGGTTTCATATCAGATCGGTGGAAGAAAGAGTACCCATACTGGTAGCTCTTTGGCATTCCATTAGAGTGGTTGATAGTGGAATCTAAAGACTCAGTGTTTTAGAGATCCTCTGGATTTCTAGGCTTTGGTACTATTGGGAATCATCGTATATTCTATTGGACAGATCCATTTATTTCTAGTGGAAGAGCCTCCCCACCAGCTCCACCTTTAGGGGAAGGTTATTTTACACTACATAAAGTGGGGAGTTTGAGTAAAACTAGAAAGAATACCCAAGGAGGAGGTCATAACCATGGTATCCAAACTTCATATCAGTAGGGCCAACAAGGCGGTCATACTCAGGGTAGTCCAACTATTCCACAAGGCCCTGGATTCGGCTAGTTTCATACCTTACAACTGCTACCGAATGACTAAAGTTCATGACCATCTACAATACAAGGTTCTTTTCTTGTATCCACAACTATAGTATCTTATTTTGTTGATATAGGTTCTTCACACTCCTTGATCTCTTTTTCTATCATGTAATTTCTATGTATGGAAATATAGTATTACTATAGTGTAATGACCATGAATACACCATTTTTTGTATGACTTTAGAGAGTAATATAATATAGGGAATGTCCCCTTGAGTTATGTGGTTACCCTTTCTTGTTTGACCAGTTTTTCCTTAATATGAAAGGATTCATTTTAATTCTAAGGATGTATTGGATGGTTCTGTATCATTCCATTTAGACTGCTATTTCCATAGGGTATCATTTACATCACTAGAGTGTAGTTGTTATGTAAAAAAGAGTGAGTTGGATGTCCATGATATTAGAGCGGGACCATTCCATCATGGGTTGGGTGGGGTGACTCTATATATTTCATGTCTCCTTATCAGGCAGCTAGCAATACACCTGGATTATTTTCCTTACATAGTAGATCATTTTATGGATTCATTTCCTGATGATGTTTCAAGAATACCTCTTGAAAGAGGGGTAGAGTTTATTATCGATCATGTTCTAGAAGTAGGTCCCATGTTTATTACACCTTATAGGATAGAACCTACTAATGTTCAGAAGATCAAGCATTACATGTAAGATTTATAGGCCAAAGGATTTATACTGCCAATTACTTCCTCTTAGGGTTAACCCTTGATATTTACCTAGAAGGTGTATGGGGTCCTTAGTTTATGTTTGGAATGACAATGGTTGAACCAGATTATGGCTATGAACTGGTATTAACTACCTTTAATATACGATCTCCTTGACTAGCTCCAAGGAGATGGGGTATTCTCAACATCCGAAATGATATCATGCTATCATCAGGTATGAGTCAGGCCTTCAGACATGACTCACATTGATTTTTGTAGAAGTTATGTTCTATAAGAGTACCTCATTATTCCATTTGGTCTTATGAATGAAACTTCCATTTTCATGGATTAAATGAATTGTGTTTTTCATCCCTCTGTGCATTCCTTTATCGTGGTCTTTGTGGAAGACATCAGGGTGTATTCTCAAAATCATAGACACCATGCTAAGAATATTGAGATAATTTTTAATACACAATGAGAGAATCATATTTATGATAATATTTTTAAGTTCCACTTATAGATCGACAACTGTAGAGACCCAAAACTTGACGTACATGGACATTACATTACTTTTGCGGAATACTTAGTACATAACAAAAACACACACACAAGGATCGTAATAGTTTAGTGTCTTTGGAAACTCAGAATATAATCTTCTAATCGCGGTGAAAGATCTTCAACATCTCCCATAAAGATCTTCCTTTTTTACCTAAAACCTTTCTTTATATCCTGGGGAAAATAAAACATAAAAGGGTGAGCTCAAATGCTCATTAAGGGTAAACAAAATAAATATCAATCACATCATATTCATAAGAACATAACATTTTGGAAATCTTAACCTGCAAAAGAGAGCATAATTTCATAACATGGGATAAATCTTAGTAGTGAAATGAAATCACAATAATAATAACTTAAAACATGAAAATTTGTGGCATACACACATAATCATAGAGAATCATATCTTATTAGTCAAGACTCATTGGAAAGACTATCTTAGTGGACAAAGTCTATTTATGAACTGAGTCACCCTCGTTTCAGTCCTGTTTCACTGAACCGGTATAACCTACCTTTCCAGCCATGTCTATCTCATGAGATATAAAATATTTACCCAATGCATTGGAGGTAGATATAGGTCCCACCCATCTCATAATGATATCATTCTTATGTGTCCCACAAAATCTTAAATCATACATCATTGCATAACCCATGTAATAAAAATGGGATTCTTAAACAACATGACATCATAAAACAATTCATATAAGATAAAGGAATTCATAAAAATAATTCCATCACAACATAATCAAATCAATTTAATAATAGGGATAAAAAAAGAACCCTTTATTATCTTAGATGGAAAATAATTTTGATAAAACACTTGAACTCCATTCTTGAGGAAAATATCCTTTCTTCTTTAAAAACATTTTTTCCTTTCTTAACATGTCATACAATTTTAAACTAAAAGATGTTGATTAAAAATAAAATTTAAAACTTGTAAAGGAGGCTTCTTGGAAATAATGTCTTAGAAATCAATTCATGCCGTATAAGTTAAAAAAACATTCTTCTCGTACTTTTGTCGGAAAAGTCAAAAAAGTACCTCGTACGAAAAACGACAAAAGATTCCTTTCATACATTTCACTAAAAACTCACTGAAGGGTAAAATTGGATTTAAACAATTGTAGGTGTATGGAAATAACATTACATATTGAGGAAACATGGATGTGGATGATAAAATACACCCCAGTAAATGCCAAGGTATAAACAATCTCGGATAAAAATGAGATTGTGATATTTCCCTTACCTTAGGTCCGATTTTCTTCGTAGGTGTCCGAACCTCCTGTATAATGACTTAAATAATGTCATTGAATTATTCCAGAATCATACTCATTGTTATGATATCATATATGATTCACTTATGACTTTATATTAGCCTTTCTTTTGTAAATTCTATGTTAAAGAGAATTTTGGGTAAAATTGTTTCATTTGTCGTCCGTGTTTTGACTTGTAATTATTCATATGATTGCTTAGATCATAATTACATAATTCCAGAATATAAAACATGATTTATAAATAATATATATTCAGAATATACATATATATAATAAATTAGTAAATGGAATGAAATACACCGTTCATGGAGATGGTAGGCCGTACGTACGCATGAACGGTGTTTTCGTTTCCTTATTGAGTTGAATGGAATTAAGTAGATGAAATACATATATACATAAATCCAATAGATTTATAATGTCATATATTTCATTATTATTTCTTATATATACTTTATAATCATTCTTAAATGGTTAACATGGAGAATGAATCTCATCGCGTCGTGGAGACGGTAGTCCGTACGTACGCACGAGCGATGATATCGTTTCCATAATTATTGAATTGAATTGGAGTTGATGATACAATATATAAGAATAAATATGATTTTCTAATAACTATGTATAGTTATTCTTTACACCATTATACCCATCCATGTAAGGTGGTGGTTGAAAATAGATTACACCACGGCGTGGAGACGGTATTCCGTACGTACGCAAGCGCGGTGATTTCTTTTTCTGTAGGATGGATAGATGGTGAAATAGGATTGTTTCATACTTATAATAACATATCAGTATATGAGTGATAATGATGTTATTACTTCATAATGAAACAACCTAAGAAGAAGAAGTGGAAGAAGAAATAAAGATGAAAGAATCGGTAACGGACATTACCTCTTCTTTGAAGTGGTTCTTTGAGACCTCCTTTTAGGGCACTAAAATGGGTCTTTGAAGAAGACCAGAACCTCTAGGATGTTTCTAGGGAAGTGGAGAAGAGTCTTTTTCAGGTTTTGTCCGAGCATGAAGGCTCAAAGTTGTGTGAGGAGGAGAGGGAGGAGGTGCCCTTTTATAAGGGAGGAGAGGGGCTCCTTTGGAAAAACTAAACATATTATTTTATTATAAAGTCAAGTTCGTTTTTAAATAGCTCCAAATTGATTTATTCCGAGGCTAAGGTGGGGATGGGTCGAAATCCTCTCATCCAATATAATTTAGGCAAGTTTAGGTTCCTATTTTAACCTTATCATTTATATTTAACATTAAGTTAAATAATTTTACTTTTACCGTGTCTTCTTGTGTTTTTACACTATAAGGTTAATAAACTTACTATAAGAAGCCAAACGAACCCCAATTTTTTATTATTAATATATATAACCTTATCTAAGTCATTTGGACAAACCTTAGATTTTTAAGAATAAAATAACAATTAATAATATAATATTTTTTTAAAAAACTATTTTATGTCAATTTTGACACTATTTAGTAATTGATTTTTGTGAAAATCATAACAGAATGATAAGTTAGAAAAAAGTTAATTAAATCAATACTAACATGTCCTATTAACTTAGAAAAGTAGTGGAATTCATAAAAAGTCTCAAATTATATTTATTCGGGTATTTATAACATCAATTATGTCAATATTTCATTAATAAGATAATTACTGCATCATCGTTGTGTCATAAATAAATTAAATTATTTAATGTCTAAAAATTACAAATAAAATACCCTTATGTAGGAAATATTTTTATATTTCTAATGAATATTTATAATCGAATTTATCTTATGTATAAGCCCATATTAAAATTGATTTACTTATTAAACTTTGATTTTAACTATTTTAACCCTTCTTTAAATAAATTAATAATAAATGTCCTAATCTAATCCAAGTGGGCCAAAATGGTTATATTTTATTCCTAAGGTTGTTTTTGGTCGAATTAAACTTGTCCAATATAATTAGGACATGTGTTAGGGTAATACTAATATCATTTCTACCCATAATGACCCTATTTATTTTTAACCGTGGTAAAAAAAAGTAAAAAGTTACTATTCATCAAAAAATTATTTTCATCTCATTGAACCACATTTTACTTACTGACATCAACCGTGTCTCTCGGATTTTTGAAATTCCACTCACAGAAGCGGTAAAATTAGGTTTTATGAACAATTCAGTTTTTTTAACTACCACTTAGTGGTTTCACTATTCATCAAAAATTGAATGTTTTTAGAAAAATACCAAAAATTAGGCCTAAGATATATTTGATATTATGAACTCAAAAATGATGTCTATTTTACCAAATTCAAAACATATCAGTTGCATTAACTAATTTAAAAATTAATTCCCGTCGTCAAAACAAATTGCGTGTTTTTAAGAGATAATAACTATCAAAAGATTGAAACTTGTTTATAACTGGTTTAAATGTGAAATTACATCCAATGACCATCATTGTATTAAATTGTAAAAATATATTCTAAATATACTTTAAAACCACTAAAATTAATATTTTATCACTATTAATTATTTTGATTGAAAAAGTTGTTTTTAATTAAAATTTAGTAATTTCCACTATTCATCAAAATATGAAAGTTATCCGAAAATTACCAAAATTTCACCCTAAGCTAATTTCAATATTCCGAGTCCAAAAATGAAGTCCATTTTGAAAAATAAATTTTAAAAAATTTCAAAAAGTGGTTATTACTATTCATAACGGCTAGTTATTTTAATAGCATATCGTTGTTTTGTGAAACTCGGTATTGCGTACTACACATGCTATCAAGGAAGGTCGCGATTGCGTGTAATGAAAGGAAAGTCAAGGATGTGTGTTGTGCAAGCTCCTTTTGGTGTAGCATACAACACAAGAAATTAAAGAAATTAAAAAGAATATTTTTCATAAAATCTCGGGGTGTTACATTCTACCACCCTTAAAATGAATTTTGCCCTCGAAATTCGTCGGGGTTATAAATGGTTTACTATTCGAAAGTTTCTTTAATTGAAACCCACATCGTAAAAAGGAATACCAAAACCAATCTTTAAAAACAAATTTATGAAACGTAACAGTTACCCAAATAAACTAATCACTGGGTTTCCACATAGGTGAAAATATGGATATGGAAGAGAAATCTAACCATCATGTTCTGATGGAGAGTGGTAGAGAACATGGCTATGGAAAAGATAGCAATCACAAAGCCATAAATTTGTGATGATCTAAGGTACCATCTGATTCATTATATATAAGAGCATTAAGACAACATTTTTGGTTTTCAAGATCATTTCCCTAAAGTTGATGAAATTGGAATTAGAAGAAATAATTTCGTGATTTTGTTATAGTCTCACTGTTTGTCATTCTTTGGACAATTTCCACTTCATCTCTTAATGAAATGAAGTTGAATTTTTCATTCGTGATGTGTTAGCAGATCATGTGATAGAATGATGGGTCATTCCATCTCTTTCAAACAAAAGGTTAGCAAAAGTTATAAGTCCATCTTATGGTTAATCGTATATGGTTCCAAAAATGAACTTATACTTCATATATCATACCTCTTAATAAAATAAAACTAGTTTCTACTAACCAGGGACTTCCTGTAGGCCAGTGGTAGGCGATAAACGCCAGTTGCACTTCGGTTGTGGGTTCGATTCCCACAGCCTTGTCCGACGCGATGGGCTGTCGCCCGTCCTGCAGGTTGTCCTTTTTCTAAAACTATATTACTATAAAATCCCATCAATAATATCGAAAAAACTTCTATCCTTAAACAATACTAACTTATGTCCAACATAATCCATTCCAATCTTTAGGCTTATCCATAATACTGCAATCCACTCTCATAACATAGTGAAAATGATTACCAGAGATTTAATACCATCATTGATCCCCATATATCATAAGATATGTTTTGTTGGTCACATTCCAAACATTCAAAGTCCTTAATCATGTATTCTCTTGAATACCCATTAAACCTTAGTGAAAACATGAATGTAGTTAAAAGTTAACACCTTCCACATACCAAAATCCTCAAAATTATATATACTCAAACCATGATATCACTTAGTCCTTATATCAATCAAGAGCTCATGAATACTGTCAAATATTTCATTTTCTCATTTTCCCTTCATTATGCGCATATCATTCTTTTTACAAAAATATCTCAATCACTTTCCATGGTTACTGGTACCATAAAATTATTGAAAACCACAATAGACCAATACATAAATATTCCAATATTCCACGATACTATATACAACACTATTCTGGAATCCCAATACATAAACACTTAATCATTCCACCACATCATTGTCATATTCAACATCACCAATAGTGATCGCATGTGACTTCCCTTTGTCCTTTTCCTTAAGTGGTTTCTCATGTTGATCGTCACTAACCCTTGGATTAGGGCATTTATTAGCATAATGCCCCATTTCCTTTCACTTGAAGCATTGAAGTGTTGGTGGTGCGTTCTCTGCAGTCTTTGCTTTATTCACATCATTAGAAACCCTTTTTCCATTACTTCGACACTCAGCTGCTCGATGACCTTCTTTTCCACACTTAAAACATTTTCTAGTCCCTTTAAGAGAATTTCCACCATGCTTCTTTCCACACTTTGAGCATAAAGAAACATTCATATTCTTTTCACCATTATTCTGAGATTTCTCATTGAACTCCATCTTTCATTTCTTGTCAAAACCATGAGATGAATATGTAACACCAACTTCCATTTCTACCTTGATAGCACAATGCACAATTTCTTCATAGCTACTAAAGTCTCTTATAGCTAATTCCCTTCAATGTCTTGGTTTTAAGCCACTGAAAAATCGATCAACTTTACTTTCAGGTTGGATGATAATGCCAGATGCATACCTTTCAAGTCTTGTAAAATTCGCTTCGTATATACCAATAGATTCATCATCCATCTGCTTCAGCTCAAGAAACTCATTTTCCATCTTTGTTCGAAGAATACGAGGGAAGTACTTACTGAAAAACAAGTTCTTGAACTCGTCCCATTCCATGGACTCAATTTCATCTCTTGGCCTCATATTCTTGATAAGATTCCACCATTGATCAGCTTCACCTTCCAAACGATATACTGCTAAGATGACTTTATCATGTTCAGAACATTGAAGAACTGAAAATATGTTTTCAGTGGTACTGATCCATTGTTCAGAAACAAGTGGATCGGAAGACCCACTGAAAGAAGGTGGACGTTGCCTCATGAAGGACTCAAAAGAATATTGTTCCCTTCTCTGCTCATTTGGAAGTCCAGAATGATTCATAGCTTGTGTAAGTATAGCAATAAGATTTTGCACTCCATCTCCCATAACACTTGTTTGTTCAGGAGGACAATCATTTCATTGTCCATTACATTGATCAACACGGTTCCTTCGGGCTCCAGCCATCGTATAAAACCCAAAAAGAATAGTGTGAGAGGCAAAAATCATGCTAGGGAAAACAACATAATAAAGGTGGAGTACCCTCAATATCTAACATCTTAGATTAAATTCTAAGATCGTTAGCGAAATTCCAGGACTATAACCTATACGTATATTTAACCTTAGAGACATCCCTCGACATACCTTAGAAATATCTCTAGGGATCTCACTAAAGTTCTCGCATCCTAGTTTCCAAAGGTTGACTAAACCTTTCCTCTGATACCAACTGTAGAGACTCGAAACTTGATGTACATGGACATTACATTACTTTTGCGGAATACTTAGTACATAACAAAAACACACACACAAGGATCGTAATAGTTTAGTGTCTTTGGAAACTCGGAATATAATCTTCTAATCGTGGTGAAAGATCTTCAACATCTCCCATAAATATCTTCCTTTTTTTTACATAAAACCTTTCTTTATATCCTGGGGAAAATAAAACATAAAAGGGTGAGCTCAAATGATCCGTAAGGGTAAACAAAAGAAATATGAATCACATCATATTCATAAGAACATAACATTTTGGAAATCTTAACCTGCAAAAGAGAGCATAATTTCATAACATGGGATAAATCTTAGTAGTGAAATGAAATCACAATAATCATAACTTAAAACATGAAAATTTGTGGCATACACACATAATCATAGAGAATCATATCTTATTAGTCAAGACTCATTGCAAAGACTATCTTAGTGGACAAAGTCTATTTCTGAACCGAGTCACCCTCGTTTCAGTCCTGTTTCACTGAACCGGTATAACCTACCATTCCAGCCATGTCTATCTAATGAGATATAAAATCTTTACCCAATGCATTGGAGGGAGATATAGGTCCCACCCATCTCATAATGATACCATTCTTATGTGTGCCACAAAATCTTAAATCATACATCATTGCATAACCCATGTAATAAAAATGGGATTCTTAAACAACATGACATCATAAAACAATTCATATAAGATAAAGTAATTCATAAAAATAATTTCATCACAACATAATCAAATCAATGTAATAATAGGGATAAAAAAATAACCCTTTATTATCTTAGATGGAATATAATTTTGATAAAACACTTGAACTCCATTCTTGAGGAAAATATCATTTCTTCTTCAAAAACATTTTTTCCTTTCTTAACATGTCATACAATCTTAAACTAAAATAAGTTGATTAAAATTAAAATTTAAAACTTGTAAAGGAGGCTTCTTGGAAATAATGTTTTAAAAATCCATTCATGCCGTGTAAGTTAAAAAAATATTCTTCTAGTACTTTTGTCGGAAAAGTCAAAAAAGTACCTCATATGAAAAACGACAAAAGATTCCTTTCATACATTTTACTAAAAACTCACCGAAGGGTAAAATTGGATTGAAACAATTGTAGGTGTATGGAAATAATATTACATATTGAGGACACATGGATGTGGATGATAAAATACACCCCAGTAAATGCCAAGGTATAAACAATCTCAGATAAAAATGAGATTCTGATATTTCCCTTACCTTAGGTCCGATTTTCTTCGTACGTGTCCGAACCTCCTGTATAATGATTTAAATAATGTCATTGAATTATTTCATAATCATACTCATTGTTATTATATCATATATGGTTCACTTATGACTTTATATTACCCTTTCTTTTGTAAATTCTATGTTAAAGAGCATTTTGGGTAAAATTGTTTCATTTGTCGTCCGTGTTTTGACTTGTAATTATTCATATGATTGCATAGATCATAATTACTTAATTCCAGAATATAAAACATTATTTATATATAATATATATTCAGAATATACATATATATAATAAATTAGTAAATGGAAATAAATACACCGTTCATGGAGACGGTAGGCCGTACGTACACATGAACGCTGTTTTCGTTTCCTTATTGAGTTGAATGGAATTAAGTAGATGACATACATATATACATAAATCCAGTAGCTTTATAATGTCATATATTTAATTATTATTTCTTATATATACTTTATAATAATTCTTAAATGGTTAACATGGAGAATGAATCTAATCGCGTCGTGGAGACGGTAGTCCGTACGTCCGCACGAGCGATGATATCGTTTCCATAATTATTGAATTGAATTGGAGTGGATGATACAATATATAAGAATCAATATGATGTTATTATAACTATGTATAGTTATTCTTTACACCATTATACCCATCCATGTAAGGTGGTGGTGGAAAATAGATTACACCACGGCGTGGAGACGGTATTCCGTACGTACGCACGCGCGGTGATTTCTTTTTCCGTAGGATGGATAGATGGTGAAATAGGGTTGTTTCATACTTATAATAACATATCATTATATTAGTGATACTGATTTTATTACTTCATAATGAAACAACCTAATAAGAAGAAGTGGAAGAAGAAATAACGATGAAAGAATCGGTAACAGACATTACCTCTTCTTTGAAGCGCTTCTTTGAGACCTCCTTTTAGGGCACTAAAATGGGTCTTTGAAGAAGACCAGAACCTCTAGGATGTTTCTAGGGAAGTGGAGAAGAGAATTTTTCATGGGTTGGACGAGCTTGAAGGCTCAAAGTTGTGTGAGGAGGAGAGGGAGGAGGTGCCCTTTTATAAGGGAGGAGAGGGGCTCCTTTGGAAAAACTAAAACTATTATTTTATTATAAAGTCAATTTCGGTTTTAAATAGATCAAAAATTGATTTATTTCGAGGATAAGGTGGGGATGGGTCGAAAGCCTCTCATCCAATAGAATTTAGACAGGTTTAGGTTCCTATTTTAACCTTATCATTTAGATTTAGCATTAAGTTAAATAATTTTACTTTTACCGTGTCTTCTTTTGTTCTTACACTATATGGTTAATAAACTTACTATAAGAAGACAAACGAACCCCAAGTTGTTTATTATTAATATATATAACCTTATCTAAGTCATTTGGCCGAACCTTAGATTTTTATGTATAAAATAACAATTAATAATATCATATTTGTTTTAAAAACTATTTTATGTCAATTTTGACACTATTTAGTAATTGATTTTTGTGAAAATCATAACAGAATGACAAGTTATAACAAAGTTAATTAAATTAATACTAACATGTAAAATTAACCTAGAAAATTAGTGGAATTCATAAAAAGTCTAAAATTACATTTATTTGGGTATTTATAACATCAATTATGTCAATATTTCATTAATAAGATAATTACTGTATCATCGTTGTGTCATAAATAAATTAAATTATTGAATGTATAAAAATTAAAAATAAAATACCATTATGTATGAAATCTTTTTATCTTTCTAATGAATATTTATAGTCGAATTTATCTTATGTATTATCCCATATTAAAAATGTTTTAGTAAATAAACTTTGATTTTAACTCTTTTAACCCTTCTTTAAATAAATTAATAATAAATGTCCTAATCTAATCCAAGTGGGCCTAAATGGTCATATGTTATTCTTAAGTTTGTTTTTGGTCGAATTAAATTTGTCCAATAGAATTAGGACATGTGTTAGGGTAATAATAATATCATTTCTACCCTTAATTGCCCTATTTACTTTTAACCGTGGTAAAAAAAGTTATAAGTTACTATTCACCAAAAAATTATTTTCATCTCATTGAACCACATTTTACTTACTGACATCAACCGTGTCTCTCAGATTTTTGAAATTCCACTCACAGAAGCGGTAAAATTAAGTTTTATGAACAATTCAGTTTTTTTAACTACCACTTAGTGGTTTCACTATTCATCAAAAATTGAAAGTTTTCAGAAAAATACCAAAAATTAGGCCTAAACTATATTTGATATTATGAACTCAAAAATTATGTCTATTTTACCAAATTCAAAACATATCAGTTGCATTAACTAATTTAAAAATTAATTCCTGTCGTCAAAACCAATAGCGTGTTTTTAAGAGATAATAACTATCAAAAGATTGAAACTTGTTTATAACTGGTTTAAATGTGAAATTACATCCAATGACCATCATTGTATTAAATTGGGAAAATATATTATAAATATACTTTAAATCCACTAAAATTAATAATTTATCCCTATTAATTATTTCGATTGAAAAAGTTGTTTTTAATTAAAATTTAGTAATTTCCAATATTCATCAAAATATGAAAGTTATCCGAAAATTACCAAAATTTCACCCTAAGCTAATTTCGCTATTCCGAATCCAAAAATGAAGTCCATTTTGAAAAATAAAATTTACAAAATTTCAAAAAGTGGTTTTTACTATTCATAACGGCTAGTTATTTTAATTACATATCGTTGTTTAGTGAAACTCGGTATTGCGTACTACACACGCTATCAAGGAAGGTCGTGATTGCGTGTAATGAAAGGAAAGTCAAGGATGCGTGTTGTGCGAGCTATTTTTGGTGTAGCGTACAACACAAGACATTAATGAAATTAAAAAGAATATTTTTCATAAAATCTCGGGGTGTTACAACAACCTTTCATTCATGGGTCATATTGTTTCAGAATCAGGATTATTTTTTGACATACATATGGTGGTTGTTTTGATTTCATAGAAGTAGTCAAATAAAATTTTTGATATAAGAAATATCTCGGGGATGGATGGATATTATAAGAATTTAATATAGGAATTATCATGCCTTCCTTCAACTCTTACTAGTCTTACAAAGAAGGGTGTAAAGTTCTTGTGTCCAAAAGTGTTTGAGAAAGCCTTTCAAAAGAAAAAAAGGAAATCTTGTTTTGGAACCTATTCAAAAAATACTAGATCATGGTAGAGGCTATATAGTGTATTTTGATGTCTCATGAATTGGTTTGGGAGTAGTATTGATGTAAGAGGATAGAGTAGTTGCATATGGGCCTCGGCAGATGAGGCCTCCTAAGAGAAATTTCCTAACACATGACGTTGTTCTAGGAGCAATTGTCTATGGATTATATTTCTAGAGACACTATGCGGTTGGTGAGTGCTTTGTGGTGTATAGAAACCACAATTACCTGAAATATGTCATTTAAAAAATGTGAATTCAATATCATATTGATAATATGGGTCAAATATCATCAACACAATGACTTTTAGCTTGCATATATTCTTAGAAAGTGAAATATAGTTAATGATGTGTAGAGCTCAATAAATTAGGCACAAGATTTATCGGAATATAGTGATGAATAGAAATTTGTGGCCATAGTTTCTAAGATACATATATAATTTAATGATAGTCACAAGTATTACTATCTCTAATCTTTTATATTTTCATATTCACTTATTGAAATGGTATTGAGCATGCATTTTTCATATCGATAAGGCTTGGTTATTAGGGAGAGTATTTCAAGAGATGAACCACCTTCGGATTGGTCTTTGAACTGAGTCGACATCCTTTATATTCATTAGAGAGTATGGGTTCCTAAATATATGAGAGAGTAACTAATGTGTGAGTTCCATGCTTTTTAGTTGGAAATTCATATAGGGATCACTATGATGTATCGAGATATGCGATGCCAGTATTGGTGGACATGGATGAAATATCAGATAGCAGGTTTTATCACAAGATGTTACAACTATCAATAGGTGAATATTGAGCACCAGTGTCCTAATTTTTTGTTATATATGCTTCTAGTACCAAAATGGAATTGAGGAAATGTTTAAGCAAAGTCACAAAGAGGAAGCAACACAATTTGGACTCTAATTGAAATTCTGATGAAAGTAACCCACTTCCTTCCCATCCAGGAGAAATTCTGAGTGGAATAGCTGGGAATATTTAATATCCATGGGATCATATGACTACATGGGGTACCTCGTACTATCATTTCTGATATTGAAACCCCCTTTTCATAATATTTTTGGTAAAGGATTACAGAGATCTTGGGTTATAAAATTTCTTTTTGAACATATATTTTTACACTCAGACTAGTGTCCAGTTGGAATGGACAATACATGTTTTAGAGGACATGCTTCAAGCCTGAGTCCCTAATTTTAGTGGTTAATAAAATAATAATATCCCTCTCATTATGTTCTACGACATTAATATATTTCAAGAAACAATTCAGATGGCTCCTTTTGAGCCCATGTACAATAGGTCATTTCATTCACCCATATGCTAGCTAGAGGTAAGATAGGTAGCCCTGATAGGTCCTTGCCTCATGTAGGAGATTTCATAGTAGGTTTAAATGATTTGGAAGAATATGTATACTTCTTAGTCTAGATATAAATCCTATGTTGATCGTTATCAATGAAATATGGAGTTCTAGGTGAGGGATCATTTTTTCTGGTGGGTATCACCTAGGTTTGGGCATAGATAGATACAGAGGCAAGAGAAGTTTTAACCTCATTATGTCAGTCCATTGGAGATCCTGGAAGGATTCGGTCTAGTAGACAATTTTTTGATACTACCTCAAAGGTACAATGTCATGTAAAACGTCTTCTATGTTTCATAGCATCACCTTTATCATGTCGACCCATCTCATACTTTTGTTCCTGAAGAGGTTGAGTTAGATTTTGATGCTTGTTTTGAGGAGTATCCTATATGAATCTTTGACCAAATCATGAAATATCACCATGGTTTTTATTTCACATTAGTACATCTGTTATGGTAGCATAGCTGTGTATAGTATGAGACTTGGTTATAGGTGGTTGACATATGTGAATAGTTCCCATAAAGTATCTCATAAAGTTTTTTTCTGCCCTAGGAATGTGATCTCAATGTTGAGTTCTTTTAAGGGGGTGACTATTAGAACCCAATTTTTAATTATGTATGTATCCTTTATATTTTGGTAAAATTATTTATTTTGGACCTAATATAGATTCCCAAAAAGGTTAGAATATTTTTGGGGGGGTGTTTGCGGCCTATTCAGAGCTTGGAACCCCAACAGGATGTGAAAAACACTAGGTTATAGGGTCAGTAAAAGCTGTGGGAACTAATTGCATGATCCATATTAACTATGTAGGGACAGATAGCAGAGCTGTCATGGTTCATTATTTTACTTAACTTTTTTCTTGGGGCCACATCGAAATGTCTGTAGTTCTTAGCAGAGGTGATTTTCAAGGCAGGTGCAGTGTTTGTGTAACCATGTAGCCAAACCGTATGGGTACCCCCTTAAGTAGTGGGAGGAACACAGTTGGCATGCTGTTTTTCCCACCATATGGCTAAACCGTGTGTCCCATTAATTTTTGGGGAAATAAACATTTCTACCACAATTATTTTTTTCCATACCTCTCACCTATTGTCTGCTTATTCATGCGGATAACAAGCTCCTTTAACTCCCCTTTTGATCCCCAATAACCTCTTGCATTGGTTTTCATCCTAATACCCAATACAAATTTTGTTCCAATCATTGGTTTTTATATTAGATGCGCATTTTTAATTACTCTATTAATTTTTAGTCATTTGTTGTTGTTATCTCCCTTGACGATGTTATTTAGATGTAGGCTCATATACACTATTTTTGAAGTGTTGATTTTTTCATCAAATTTATTCTGATCCAGGAATAACTAAAGGCTTATACAATATGAGGAGATTCATATTGGTGTAAGGTTGGTGGTATATGAATCATCACTCAAGTATCATCATTTTATAAATTGTTGTTGTTGTGAACACACCAATTTCATCAGGTATTGCCGGCTTAATTCATGTACCTTACTTTTATTCATCATGATTGTATTCTGGACCCCTTTCTATGCTTTATCATTTAACCATTAGGGGACAAGTCCTGAACACGTCCACCCTATTTTGGTGATTTCCCTTAATTAATCCTTCAGTTTATGTTAGGCCTGTCCACACCACCATTCAGGTGAGATTTGACTTGTACATGATAAAGGTAAGTGTTAATTAAATAAATGGAATATAAGTGTCCAACAAAAGTATGTGTATCACTTGACCCTTCTAAGGTATATTATCTAATATAATAAAGTACTCTTAAGTGTAATTGGAAAGTAAGTTATATATATCACTTCACCTAATCGAATGTAATTAAATGGGTTGTATTCATGTTTGTAGAACCCATTTCCATGAATAATGGAAGGCAATGCAGTGAAACTAATGAATTGATTATATATCATATAAACTAATGAGTGGTTTCATGTTCCTTTTTCTTTATCACTTGTATGAAAGGTAATGGAATGGACCAAATGACTTATTTAACTACATGACGATTACATAGCCTAATTTTTATAAAGAATATAGAATAAGGTTCCTACTGCATATGGACCATGTCATCGTTATATAAGTGTTTAGACTCGAGATAACCATGGATTCCCTAGGGATTTACTTGAACACTCATTGATGCCATTCTAATTCAAGGATGTAGACTTTCAAGGGTGATACACACCATATACCCCGCTGTTTTTATACTTGTGGATGCTCAAAAAGACCTCATTGGATCCCTCCATTGTCATTATAGGATGCCTTAGACACACTACATGGATCCAACATGGCTTCAACAAACATGTAGTGCCATGGTTACACCCCTCAGGCCAAGTCATTTCTTGCCTGATTTACCATGGATGATATACTTGGACATTATTAGATGTATATTGTAGTGTAATGACTTGGTCTATGCCCCTTGGATTATACTCTGACCCCTTATTTCCAGGCCATAGGTTATTACTAAGTTAGCCTGATTTCTAAGGTTAGGGATTACTTGGTTATTAACATGGATCCTCTGTTATCATAATTACTATAGGATTCTTCATTGTATCATGGATCCTTTATGATCATTATATTGTTATATGTTCAGTGTTGTTATATCTCACGTAACCTAATTATATAAACTAATCTTAAATGAACTAATTAAAATATCTCATATTCGGATACATTTCTAGCTAAGGATGAAATAGGTTTCTATGTATTTAAATTACTGTACTCCTTGACATTTATATGTATATGCACACTATTTTTTTATTCTTAATAGATATGATTTTATAGATTCCATTGGTGGTGGATTATTGTGAATTATATCACACCTTATAGGGACCACCATTGTTAATGTAATTCCCTGACCCCAGAAACACAGATTCGATGCATTAGTTTAATACATTGGCATGATTACAAGGAATCATGCCCTAGAGGACTGATCAGTTAACAGTCTTGGAAAATTGATTACCTACATGAACATTACATTACACATTCTAACATAAAACATAGCTTAAATAATCATTAGATAACTTCATTATTCCCCTAACATAACCCTTCATAACAATCATAATACACTTATTGGAATTTTGGGAAAATAAAACATAAGAGAGGGTTGATCATAGATTCTCACTAAGGGTAAATAAATCAGTGGAAGCTGTAACTTTTAAAGAAAAATTTATAATAAATATCATCATCCTTATTAACAATAAACATGAATATAATATGGAAAAAATAAATCAAACATTACCAAATAAACACACACATGTATATTCAACTAGTTGAATAATCACATGTAATAATTAATTTCATAACATTGGAATGCATAATGTTTGACATAATAACAACTACCTCAAGGCCTTGTGCCATGAAGATTTACAAATATTCTGTCAAGGACTTGTTCCAAGACACTATGTTTTCTTATGAGACTTACCTATGCATCAAGGGTCTATAACGGGCTCCACCTGTCACTTACTAAGTCCAATGCATTCCTCATATGAAAAGGGTGAAACATAACAAAAACATTCGTATTTAAAAATATCATAGGAAATGATAACAATTTAACCATAAACAATGAATGGTATAAAAATAGAACATCCACAGTCAAACATGTCATATCTCATTCAATACAGTATGGAAAATTTTATTATAATAAATCAACCTCAATCCAAAATAATGTCCAATTAAGGATATTTACATGGTTGAAATTATTCAGAAAAAACCTTTGAGAGAAATATACCTTTTTTATGATATCATTTAAAAGTATCACAATTTATAAAAAAATTCATTTAAAATATATTTTTGAATCAAATTTTCTCATACCACTTCGAAACTTTTGAAAGGAATTAACATTTTAAAATAATTATGTCCATATGAATAAACCCTTGAAATCATTTTGAAAACATGGACACTAATTAAATAGATTTATAAAAATAAATATTTCAAACATTTAAAATTATGTTCTAGTTAAAGAGAAAATTCCATATATTCTTAAAATATCTCTTTTAAAAACATTTTTTTGAAACATGGACATGTATGATAAATATGTCCCAGTAACTACTTACACGTAAACAATATCAGATAATAATGAGATTGAGGAATTAACCCTTACCTTGTACTTTCCTTTAGTCAAGGGTACATTTAACCTCCTGTATAATCAACATAGTATGTTATTATATTATAACAGAACCATATTAATTTTTATGATATCACATATGATTCACTTATTAATTTATACTACCCATTTAATAATAATTTCCATGATAAAGTTTAATTTTGGGTAATGATCTCTTCCTTTATCATATGTGTTTTAACTTGTTATTATTAATCGTATCACTTAGAGAAGGATTTAAATACATACATAATATAAAAAAATATTTTTATATCATATATATTCAGAATATAAATATGTATAATAGATAGACATATGAAATGGAAACACCGATCATTGAGACGGTAGTTCGTACACACGCATGAAAGTTGTTTCCATTTTCTTATAATATAGTATGGAAGTAAGTAAAAGAAATATATTTATCTACATACATATATATTATTCCATTATAAATATTATTTTATATACATCATAATTAATCAAAACATATTTTTATAAAAATTCTTAATGGGTCATCGTTGAACATGAATCTCATCGCATCATGCAGACGGTAAGCCGTACATACGCATGAGCGACAATATCCTTCTATTGATGGTGAAACGATGCTTAATTGGTTGGTATATTATATATACAGATTAATTACCATGTTATATTCATTATTAGAGTTAATTATAGCATTATTATACTCATCCAAATAATGTAGTGTTGAATAACAAACTACACCACGACGTGGAGACGGTAAGTCGTACCTATGCACGCATGGTGACTTGGTCATTCATAGGATGTATATAATAATGAATATCTATGTAACATATTTATAATAACATATAATCATGTAGATGTTACTGTAATTATTATTTAAGTATGGGAACGACAAAGAAATAGTAAGTAGAAGAAGAAAAGGACCTTGAAAGAGGTGATAAATAATTACATCTTTTTCAGGTTTTTCCTTCTGATTTGAACAAAATGGCGCTTTAGGTGGGATAATACTGAAGGTAAAGACTCTAAGTTGATTTGAGGGTAGTTGGGTGGAGATTTGAGCAGGTTTTGGCTGACTCAAGAGGCTTTTAAGGTGTAAACTAAGAAAAGGGTAAGTACCCTTTTATAAGAGAGGTGAGGGGCACTTTAGGAAAAGCTTGAAATATTAATTTATTATAAAATTATATTCAGTTTATAATAGCTCCAAATGGATTTATTTTGATTATAATATGTGTATGGGTCTAAAAACATTCAATTAATATGTTTTAGACAATTCTAGGTCATCATATTAATCTTATCGTTTAGATTTCACCATTAGTTAAATAGATTAACTCTTACCATATCTTATAGTATTCTTACACTATATGGTTAATATACTTACTATAAGATTCCAAGAGAACTTAATGTGGTTAATTAATGACATATGTAACATTATATAAGTCATTTGGCCGAAAATTAGATTTCTATGACTATTATATAATTTAATAAAATAGTATTCGTTTTAAAAACGCATTTATGTCAATTTTGAAACTATTTAGTAATTGATTTTTGTCGAAGTAATAACAACTTCATTACATAAATAAAATACACTGAATAAACTCTAACATGACACAATCACTTATAAAATTCTTGGATGGCATAAAAAGCCTCAATTTAATCTTAATTTAATATTTATAATATCAATTATTTTAATCTTTCATTAATATGGAAATTATTGCATCATCATTGTATCATAAATAAATTTAAATATTTAATGTCTAAAAATTATAAATAAAATTACCTGATGTAAGAAATATTTTTATATTTCTAATGAATATTTATTGATGAATTTATTTTATGTATAACCGTATATAAAAAATGGTTAAGTCATAAACATTTCAATTAAACACTTTTAACTCTTTTATAAATAAAATATAATAAATGTCATAATCTTACCCATGTGAATAAAAAAGGATCATATTTTTGTCCTAAGGATTTTTTTGATATAATAACACTTATCCAATAGAATTAGAACATGTGTTGGAGTAATGTTTTCTTATTATAATATTATTTTTACCTTTAATTATCCTATTTATTTTTAACCGTGGTAAATAAAATTCAAATGTTACTATTCACCAAAAATTATTTTCATCCTATTTGAAAAAATTTTACTTACTTGTGAAAACTGTGTCTATTGGAGTTTAGAAATTAAATTAATAGAAGAGGTAAAATTATATTTTATGGAAATTTGCAAATCAGCCTAGAAGGTGGGTAAAAGACCTTAAAAAGTTCAATAAAATTTTATATATCTAATCTTTTTATAAAATGACTTGAGTGAATTACATAGGAATAATATATATATTATTCATTTTTTTTGAATTTAAGATAAGTTTTAATTAAAAATAATTATTTAAATGATAAATTCAGGTTTTATGTACTGCAGTATTTTTCATTATTCATCAAAAATTGAATGTTTTCAGAAAAATACCAAAAAATCACCCTAACCTAACTTTGATATTCTGAATTCAAAAAAGAAGATTATTTTACCAAATTAAATTATTTGGAGTGTCTATAATTAATTTTATTATATTTCACAAAAGAAGAGAAAATGTAGTTCTTTTAAGGTTTTTTTTAAATG
Organism: Viscum album; assembly: GCA_963277665.1. Lineage (NCBI taxonomy): Eukaryota > Viridiplantae > Streptophyta > Magnoliopsida > Santalales > Viscaceae > Viscum > Viscum album. Next base: position 274,220,566 of record OY728125.1, on the reverse strand, counting down.
TAAAACTATTTTAACAAAACATATACATTTCATTATAAATATGTTTTATTTAAGTAAAAAAATTATATATAACAATTAAAATTTATTTTTTACTGTTCATATTATAATATTCAATTGATAAATAAATATATTTTTTAAATATTTATAATATTAATGTGTTGTTTCGCAGAAACTCAATCTTGTGTATAACATAATCCAAGTCGATGTTGCATGCAATATAAGCTATTAAATTATGTTAAAGAGATAATGTACTGCGAAGTCTTAGGGTGTTACAGGTACCCGAGAAGATTACATGTATGATGATGTTGACAAAGGGAAGCATCAATCCTTGGACACTTGATAATTCTTGGTGTCATTAGGATAGAGCATGGTAAAGTATGACAAAGCTGGAGCTCAGGATGCTTAGATAGTTTTAGATTCTTTTTGATTCTTTTGTATTGCATGATTTCCTACTACCTTGTATCCATGTTTTCCATATTTATCGATACATGACATGTATCATCATCATTTTTATATGATTCAAATTCTATCTTTTCATCATTATTATTTGTTTTTTATATATTTTATTATTCATGTCTGCTTCTGCTATGGTGGGTTACTGGTTGAGTGTTATAGATTCTTCTTCTGCTCTACCATCTATTCATATTATTCTTTTGTTATTTAACCACTTTTATATTTTTCCATTGTGAAACCCTCTAGTAATGAGGCCATAGTCCCCGAAAAGACACACCATAGGCCATCACTGCTAGTCGACATACTTGGGTGTTTCAGGAGATGTGCTTGAGGCCATGTGGCCAACCGAGCTCGGGGCACCCTTGAGTCTCACCTAAGATCAGGACATCATAACAATAAATAATATTTTCATGTGTGTTTAATTTTTTTGTTAAACATTATTTTTATTTAATTATTTTTATCAATTCATCATAATTTATAAGTAATAATAAAAAACAATTATTAATAATTATGAATATGTGTATATAGATAATTATAAATAATTTATAAATAATATTAAATATAGGTATCTTTATTAATAAATAATTTTTGTTACCCCAAATTAATAATTTGTATAAATATTATATATATATATATTTTAATTTACAACTATTTTAAATTTATTTATTTTAATTAATATTAGTTTTGAATTAATAATAATTTTGAAATAATCATTTAGAGTTAATAATTTTGAATTTATATTTTTAGTTATCTTGAGTTAATAATTTTGAATTAATAGATTATATAAATAGTTTACAAATTATTTTCATTACCTTTAATTGATAATTTTGATTATATGTATATAAATAATTTTTATTATGTATGTGTAAACAATTTTAATTATAAATAATTATATGTATATAAATAATTTTCATTATATTTATATACATATTTTGATCAATGAAATTTATATAAAAATGAAAACAAACCAATATAAATATATTTTTTGAATTTATATTTGTTATATTAGTAAAATAGTAACCATTAATAAACCAATTTATGTATTTAAAATAATAACCATTAATAATATCACCTTATAGTAATATTTTTATCACAATATGAACTATTTATATGAAATGGTTTTTACACATTACTTATTTTGTAAAATAAAAATATTACTGAGTAAATTCGATGGATATGAGTTAAAAATGAATGGAGTCAAATTGTATGATGAAAGAGTATAAAGATGGGTTGTAAGAGTTGATCAGGTTTGAAGAAGATCATGCTTATGACACTTCTCAAATCCTTTATTTGTGTTTACAATATTGTTATTCAAGACTAATTAGTCTAGAGGAGTAGTAAGAACACATGATCTGTCAGGGAATAGAAGAAATATATAAATGTTAGACTAAACAAGAGTAAAAATTGAATGTATTTAGTGATTGGGATAAGACTCATTTTATGGATCATCTGACATGATTACATGTATAGAAAATGATGAAGACCATATCAAGGATGTGATTACACATGTGAATGATGATGAATATAATATTGAAGAAATGATAATGATAGTTGAAGATGATCATCATGATTTTTCAAAATATTTTTTGATTAGTTAAAGAGTTTTGAAAAGATGGCATTGTTTGATAGTTTCACTAAATATACAACATTGTTAGCCATACTGAAGTTGTATAATTTAAATTATGGAAATGGATAGTGTGATGCCAATTTTATTGAACTAATTTCCCTCTAGAATGATATGTCCACATAAGATAATAATCTTCTTTTATGAACATATGACACAAAATGAATGTTACATATAATGGTTTTGATCTCTAGAAGAATACATGTCTATCCAAATGACTATATATTTTTTCTCAAGGGTAAAAAATCACTTAAAATGCACAAATTGTGGTGGTTCTCAAAACAAGAAAGATTAATTGGATCCTTTGATTATTTTATATAAATTTATAAACATTCCATTGTTTAAGAACCTGTATGAATGTGAGGACACTATAAGACATGGTTATGCATGAAATGAAAATATATTATCTGATCTATGCTTATATTAATACCAAAACAATCGGGTAATGATATTTTTTTTATTTGGCTCCATTGATAAAGGATTTGAAATTATTATAGAATTAAATTGTTATGATGTATGATTATTATTGAAATCTAGATTTCAATTTGAGTTTCATATTGTACAAGATGATAAATGTCTTTCCTGCTTATGAAAATTTTCTAGGATATAACACTAGTGGAAGTTAAGGGTGTCCCATTTGTGAACAAGTTACATAGTAAATTAAGCTGAAACATTCATTGAAAACTTTGTTTCTAGGAGATCACATGTTTCTACCTTGAAGAAAAAAGTGCATATCCTGGATGAAATCAGTTAATGGGATTTCAGAAGAATGTACATCACCATATCCACTAATAGGTTATAATTTTTTATAAAATAAAATATATGGTAAATTCTTTTTGTAATTTTTTTTAAAAACTGTACGAAAAGATGTTGGAAAATGAGATCATATTTTTTGAATTACAATACTGGAAATGTCTATACAACAAAAAGTTTCTTGATGTTATGCATGTTGAAAAACCTTTATGAGATAGTTTCATTAGAACATTACAAAATGCACACAGAAAAAAAAGGATGAAATTAAGGCTTGGTTAGAAATGATTTTCATGGGAAGATGGGAATATTTGGTGCCAATGAAGAGTAAAAAACTTAGGTTTTTTCCTTCGTCCACTACCACTCATTCAAGAAAAGAGATATACCAGTTTTGTAAATTCTTGAATCATGTAAAGATTCCAAAGGGTTATTTATCAAATATCAAGAATGTTGTGCCAATGTGTGATTTAAAGTTGAAGGGTCAGAAATAATATGATTTTCATGTTATGATGAAAAAATAATTCTTGTAGAATTAAATTACATTTTTCCAATCAATTTCCATTATATACATACAAATATTTGTTTCTTTTTGAAGTCAATATATAGCAAAGTTATAGGCCCGATGAAGTTTTGAACTATGTAAAATGAAATTTTTGTCATATTATTTAAATTAGAGTTGTACTTTCCAAAAAACATCTTTGATATAATGGTTTACTTGATACTTCACATGGTGAAAGAGATTCAACAAATTTTTCATATAAATTATAGATGGATGTACCCCAATGATTGATATATGAAGCTTTTGAAAGTCTATGTCAAAAATAAAATTCGACCATAATATTGTATTATTAAGAAATATGTTGTTGAGAATGATGAAGAATTATATAATGGATACATGTCCTATGTGGAAATGTTTTGTATACCAAAATCATCTCAATCTAGGAGGATTATAGGTGAATGCTTTTTTGGAGTTGATGTTGTCACAATTAGTATTATAGAATAGGAGGAGGCCCACCATTACTTTTCTTCATAATTTTTAGATTTTCCCCATATATTGAACCCCATAAAGAAATTATTAATAATTGGATTATATTAAGGGATGAAATATTGATATCAAATACACATAATCAATAGTTCATAGGATTCATTCGAGACCATATTTTTAAGGAGATATCAGAATAATCAGATTCAATTTTAGAATGACTTTGATGGCTAGCCAGAGGACCATGTTTTAATATATAATATTATAATGGTTATTTAACTAATTGTTATATTTAATATACAAATGAACATGATGAATTCTATACCATGAAAAATAGAAGAGTTACACTTGTGGTTGAAGTGACGTATGTATCTGGTACAAAGTAAAGAAAACCAATTTATGTGAATATTTCATATGTTGAATTCATAAAACAAATATGGAATTTAGATTATACAACATTATAAGTATTAATTTTTTTTGTATGTGGGTCGATAACATGAGGTTTGTTAAAATATATGAATTCGGATTTGTGAAAGTGTATTTTAGTAAGGAAGGGTACAAAGAAGAACCATTTATAATTTCATCATATGTAGTAAAATTATTTTATATTTTCGATCCCACAAAAATAATATGGTAAATATTTATTCTTATCGATCAAAACCACTTAAGGATCAGATGTCAATTAAACTATGTGTGAACCCTTCACAAAGACATCACAATAATTTAATTGTAGTCCAAATGTGGACAGGGTATTGTATTTCATTGGAGACAAATATGAAGGGATTTAGATACTCGATAGAGGGGTAAAATTCCATCAACCATTTAAAAATAAAGACATAAATAATAAGGTTATATATTTTTTAATATACATTATGTTACATCATATTATTATATGTTCCCTGCTACATTTATTTAAGCTAAATTAAATGTTCAACCACTTTTTTAGGTAAATACTCTTTCACATGTCGATGCTCCAAATCCCGAGGAATAATAGGATTCTCAACATGACAGTGCAACAAATGTAGAGGAATAGAGATATTTTCCACATGCGGAAGGTACCAATCCAGAGGAACAACATTTTGATGATGTTTAATCCAAGGAAATGGTATATAGTGAACAATCAATTTCCCAAAAAAATAGGATCATTGTAGTGTGATTGTGGTAGAAAAAATTATTATGTTGAGAAAAAAAGGATTCAAATTCGACGTTGGATGGAATTCACATGGATATCTAATTAAACGTAATAATGAAATGTTTAGGAGTTACATTAGGATCACCACCCATATGCACATTGTGATTGACTTACTCTTCATTTTCCCTTATAGAGTGAATATATAGTTGATGAATCCTAAATGAAATTTCTATTACTTCTCTTTGGAAAACTTATAGAGCATTTAAAAAAATTCTTATTAAGTTTCATCTCAAAGATACTGAAGTGGAAATAAAATCACACACACCATAGATGTATGTACACTTGATACACCAACAATCATGGGATGTGTTTATTAGTCATGATGGTGAGTCATATTTTATGGTATATTAGGAATGGTAATAAATTTCTTTGAAATACATGTATTAATAATTTTAATTAAGAATTATTAATTTATTGAATAAAAACTGAGTGATAATAATAATAAATGAGTAGAAAAACCAACATACCCCTACTGTAAAGTAGGGCTTGGGTATGCTTGTCTTGAAAACGTGGTATTCATTTTAAATCTATTGTAATACATTTATATGACATGAAACAAAAACATAATTATATTTCTATGTTTATATATAATTTTGTGAATCAAAATTTAAATCTTGGTATATCCCACTTCATGTGATATCAAAGGAGGCACATGTAAATAAATAACGGATACTAATAGATTAAAACACATAGAAATTTTGGGAAGCATGTGTATGAATTACACAATAAAATTTTTCAATTAAATAAGTTTTACATAATAATAACTACTTGATTATATATATTTTGTATCTAATATTGAAACAGGAATAATAATCATATATACCTGATGAAAAACTTCTATCAGTGGCCTTGAAGCATCCAAAACTGTATGACCACATCAGAGATGTGGGTTTTGGGTGTCACACTGAACATATTTGGAGAAAATAAATAAACAAGTGGATATAGTTAAGAAAATTTGAGATTTGAAAAAATGATTAGCTTATCTAGAGGAAAAAATTAATTGGTATTAATAGTTTTTTTAAATTGTTATGGGAAGGAATCAAAGAGAAGAAACAACACATGAAAAAGCACTATGTGAAGATCCCCCACCCCCATTTTCTTCGAGGTGAGTCATTACCTTCAAAGAGTTATCTTATAAGAAGTAATCAATATTTTAATAACTATTTCTTTGAAATTAAAATCATCCAAAATCTGATACATTTTCTATAATTATATTCTATATGGTGAAAATGATTGTGATTTATATCTATCAACACCCACCCATCACCTTATTACGAGGGGTACTATGTACAATCACCAAATATATATTATATTAAAAAAAACCTTCTAATAGGTTATGCGAGAGTAGTTATTAGGGTATCTCATTAGACAAGCACTGAGATTATTATTCCAATTTATTATGTGGATATTTGTATGTTCAACCAAGATATTGGATCTTTCGAATCATGGTCATAAGATCTTGTAAAAAACATTTTGACTGGGAGGTAATAATTTCCAATTTATTTTTCCTATGAACCCTATCACAATTAATGAAAAAATTCATGAACTAATGAATGTTATTATGTAAATAATATGGTAAGGGGGTCATATGGAAGGTCAAAGAAAAAAATATAAAGGATCAACCAACCAATCAAAAATATTTTCACAAAGTACCTTACCTCGCCTGTTCAACATCAGCATTTACTAACTTTAATGTTTCATGTAGATACAACATTAGAAAGTGGTAATAGGGATGAAAATGATTTTGTAGAATATTTGTACATATTAGAAATTATAGACTATTTTCCTTGGTAATTTAAAATAAATACTCATACATGAATGGTTGGGTGTCTCTATTGTAAATGTATACATGAGGTGTGTTTTTAGGATTTGTTTGTCCAACAACTGACCTGCTTGGTTTATTATGAGTAAATACTATTCATAATTTTTTTAAGAAATATATGTATATATATATATATTAAATTTATTATGGTTAAATCCACCATTATTTAATAAAAAAATTATAAACTATTTTATGAAAAGGAAATAGAGAGAACTCAATCCAAGTGTCAATGCCCGAAAGTGATTTTTTTTGAAAAAATGACCTGAAGGCTGTGACAAGACCAAAGTACATAACAAATTGTTCATGAAATGCCCAACCGTCACACCTCATGGATGACCCATATACCAAAATAGAAGTACACACCATGACAATCACCAAGCATTAATCTTGTCACCCCCTCTGTCTAATCTTGTACCAATGATTCCAATCAAGAATGATGTGTCACTACCTCATCCAATATTTGGTGTCGTGCTGGTCTAAAACAACAAGAGAGAGAACCCCCTCCCTACACACAAACATATGGAAGGAGGACCAAATGATAGGTTCCAATATACCATATCTCTTTCAAGCATACCACCTGACGTTGCTTAAAAGGAACTCGCAACACTATCAGCCTGATACTCTAAAAAATTTAATTGAATTCACTGTATAGAGAGATCTATGGAAGATTACCCACCCCTCCCCCCAAAAGGATGAAATTTGGATTAATTATGGGTGTCAGCACACTCATCCTTCTAGGACACCCACATCATAGTACCAACAAGGAAACCAAGTGGAACCACCCAGAAAATGTGTTAGTTCAAGAGATGGATGAAGCAATTACATCTAAAACCCTTTGAAAAAAAGGCTCAAAATGCATAATCAGATTAAAAACTGCTTGAAGAATTATTGAGACCATCAATTCTTGGTGAAAATCAATATTCCACCACCATTTTTTCTGACCCTGCAAAGTAATCTATCTTCTGCAAAACCACCACCATTTAACATTAGGATCCCAAAACCATTGGTTGAACCAGGGAGTTCGAAAAACCCTATACTATGTGATCTCATGCCAATGTGAGCCAACCCATAACCTACTTCTCAAAGATCATAATGACCAAGGTATGAATGGGGATCTTTGATCCGAAAAAATATAGATCAGAAGATGGATCTTTCACTGACTAGAAACTATCATCATGCACCCAAAGATAATCATCACTTCCATCACCACAAGAACAATTAAATGAAAGGTAGATATATAAATCACACAAGAGTGGAAACATGAGAACCATGATGATGCGTGGGAAACCTCATGCAGAATGGAATCCGAAATGGATAATACATGATAAATGAAACTGCATTAAAAAATCCACTATTGAAAACCTATGAACCTAGGTTGGGAGAAGTAAGGAGGAATTAGACTGACGCCACAAGGGGTTCAGAGTAAAACACTACAAGGGGGAAATTATCATTCTCTATATTGATGAACCATTCATTATTATTTAATCTATAAGAATATATAACAATACTATTTGAATGTAAAACCCTTTTAACATAAATTTGGACTCATTAGTCCTCACATCAATTCAACATAATAATTTTCACTAGAAGAAAAACAACATAAAAGAATAGTGGAAAAATATAATGAATGTTTGAAAGTAAACTTATCGATATTAGAATCTTCATAATACCCATGATGCAGGGGTAAAACTCTAAAATTTATCAATTTCAAAAATATATTCAATCATTTCATTAATTATTCACTTGCAATTTTAGGGGGAATTGGTTATACATTGCTGTCAATTTTGATACAATAAAGATTTATTTTCTCAATTTAATTCTTGTATTCCTAGAAAACTAACCACACATTATGACAAATATGAATTTTTAATTCACTGGATATAATTTTTTACAACTAAACTCTATGATGTACATTTTATATTATGTTTTAATGAAAATTTTGTCATGATATGGTTGTTTTTTAATATCATCAAAATCATGGCATGATGACATTCCATGAGAATAAGGATCCTATCGACATCTAAATTTGGATAAGTATTATGACATATATAATAATATTTCAATATCAAAAAAGTTAATTATTTTTTTCAATGTTTCTACAGTTTCCAAAAAAAACCAATGGAAAATATTGTTGTCATTGTGTTTAAAAATTTGTGAAAGATATCATGTAAAATAAAAAAACGTGCATCCCAGAAGTGGTATGTTCAAAGATAATTATATTTTTATTTAAATTGATTACAAATCCATTGTTTAGTTATATATTTATAGTACTACTAGGACTTTCGACAATCCCCATACTCGAAAGAGGATATAGAATTGTATAGAAACGAATGGGAAACATACTTATTGGAAGAATGTATACATACATCATGAAGAGTTTACTTCCTAATACTTATTTTGTTTCTTTTTACATCATTATATGCATAGTACGACTCAAAGTTTATGTTTTTAGTCTAAAATTTTCCTTTTAGTTAAAAAGAATGTCACAAACTCAAAACTGATCAAATACATTCATATTGATTTGATATTTTATGAAAATTATCCAGAAGTAATTTTTGACATGTAGGAATAAAAAAACCTCAATTCGATACACGATGTTCCTGGTATGACTAAAGGTGTCCATTATGAGTTTAAAATTGAAATTTTAGTTCAAAACATGTATCCTTCACTAAAACCAAATAAAACACACCTGTATTGTCTTGATGCATTATGAAAATGATTCATAAGTCATTTTTCATGTGTGAGAATCAATATCACATAAAAAAGACACATGATGTGACTGGTGTGACTCAAATTGCGTTTTTTAGTTTAATATGATATTTTAGTAAAAAAATAACATGCCATAATTAAAAATGAGAAATAAAATTTGTATTGTTTTTATACTTTATGAAAATGGTCTATAAATTACCTTTGATGTGTAATAATTATCCGCACTACAATTTGATGCACGGTGTGACTGGTAAGAATCAAAGTGTGTATTTTTATTTAAAATTTACATTTTAGTAAAAATGGCATGTGATATAATAAAAACTAAGAAACCACATTCATATTACTTTTATACTTTATAAAAACAGTCCATCAGTAATTTGTGATGTGCAGTAATTTTCCGCACCTCAATCCGATACACAGTGTGCTCGGTATGACTAAAATTATGTGGTTTCAATTTAAAATTGACATTCTATAAATGTATTGTTTCATATTTTTGATTAATTTATTTTCATATAATATTACATACATAAGCACACATTTCTTATATAAGAGGATTATTTTTCATGGGTTGGGGTGGTTTGTTCAAAGTTGCTCATGCTCATAAGATATTGGACTTCAAGACTGCAATAGAGATATTGGAAATTGGGAAATGATCAAGAATGTATATAAACATCATGAAAAAGTGAATTCCTACTAATTATTTTTTTTTAATTTTTTCATAATTTTATCCCTTATTTTTAAGTTAATTTACTTATTATTTTTATCTAGTACATATTTACCTTTTTCATAGATCTTTTTGGAATTCATATTTTCCATTCAACTGTCAGCAACAAGCCAAAAAAAAGTGAACATGTTCCTTTTAGATAAAAGAGGAAACCAAATGCTTCTTAAAACATGAATTAAATCACAAGGATGTATCTACCAAGATATTTTACAATATTTAATCTCAATGTATGAAATCCAAAAATATATATCATGAACATTTTCTTGAACAGTGTAGGAATTAACCACGGACCATTTAGTTGCACCTCAATCTGACACTCAGTGTGCTCGTTATAACTCAAAGTGTATATTTTTATTTCGTAATTTACATTTTAGTTTAAAACACAAATCACATACTTAAAAATGTGAAAATATATTCATATTATTTGGGTAATTTATTACAACAATTGATAAGTCACTTTTTATGTGTAGGAATCAGCCACACCTCAATATGATGCATGATGTGACTGGTATGAATCTATGTTTGTATTTTTATTTAAAATTGAGATTTTCTTAAAAAATATATGTGACATAGTCAAATCAATGAAAATGAATTCATATTTTTTTTATACCTTAAAAAAAATATCTATAAGTAATTTGTGATGTGTACAAATTAGTCCCACCTCTATTGGATACACGATGTGCCCGATATGACTCTAAGGGTCTATTATCTGTCTAAAATTGAAATTTTAGATCAAAATGTGTGTAAGACCCCTTGAATTGAGTAAAAATGTTCAGAATGTGTTGATAATTTAAGAAAACAAATCATAAGTCATTTTTGACATGTAGGAATCGGTCTCATGTCAAACTAACACATAATGTTACTGATATGACTCAAAGTTAATATTTCCAATTTTAACACACATTTTCATAAAAATGATAAGTGAAATACATGAATGAAAGAAAAATCATTCATATTGTTTTGATAAAGAAAGGAACTGTTGTAGGTGCCCTCAAATGATTAGTAGTTTTTTTTTGGGTACTTGGGTGTAGTAGAGTGGCTGACCAAGGTCGTCTCTCAAAGGAGGAAGTAAATTAAAACAACTTCATAAAGGTATTATAAAAATAAAATTAAAGATAATTAAAACACTAATTGAAAGGATTCAGGGGTTATTTATCGTTTATAAAACTATAAGATGTTTTTTGGAAGAATATTGCATTTTTTTTGTTTTTAATTTTGATATGAAGTTCCTTTAAAAAGACGCAACAAAAAGTTGTTTTTCTTTGAAAAACTTTTAAAAGGAATAATCGATATAACTGTACCTCCTCATTTACTTATTAATAATTTTCATTTAAATTAACTTACACTTAAATATTATCCTCTAACTTTTAAAACCCCGAACCCTATGATAATTATCCTTACCACAAGCAGAAGTGAATTAAACCCTAGGCTATCTTCGGAACATGTAATCAAAACACCCTGCTTTGATTGTTGTTCTAAGGATAGATTATGGTAAGTGATAAATTAAGGCACATATCCATTCTATAAATGAGTACTAGTTGAGTGTAGGGATTATGATTGAACTCAACAAATTAATCTTGTGTGGTTTTGAGAAATTGGTTATGGTTTCACTCTCACAGTTCACACAATTCTAGACCTTGCGTGTTTTGTGTTGACTATTCAATTGATTGCTTAGTTTCATTTAAATTAAATATTCATTTAATAGATCATAATATTTGAATTATATTATATCATTGATTAAAAATGAATAAATTAATAAGGACAGAGGTCGATCGATTACTAAAAATAACTACTCTTCCATGGGTGGTCTAGTCATTATAGAAACGTTTTGCATGCGAAAAGGATTAGAAAGGGTAAAACCAAATCTCATTTCTAATTGTGATTCCTGAACAATTAGAAAGATTAAGTAAGAATAAAATAGAGTAAAATAGGGGAATATAGAAGAAAATATAATAAATATAAGATGAATAAAGACGTTTATTATGAAAAAATAAATATTACAAAACAAGAAAGAGACGAAGGCTTCGATGAAGGGATCCTTGCTTCAAGATCTCCCCCTAAGAGTATATGGAGTTCTAGAACCTCTAAAGTGGTGAGAGGACTCTTATATAACTCCAAAATGGCATCACTTCACCCCTTGTGCGAACTTCCAAATGGGGTGCCCAAGTTGTCAATTTAAGGCCAAAATGGGCAGTGGTTTTGGGAACCCAGTTTTCGAGATACCACGTGTGTATCAGGTGTGAGTTGGTAAATGGAATTATCTTGTAATGCACCGAACCCAGAATCCCAAAGTCAGTATTATTATGTATCATTGGAATGTTCACAAAAGATCAAGTCTTGAATGACCGATTTTTTTAGTAGCCTTTGAAGCACTAGATGCACTCATAAGGTTTTCATTACATCATAAAATGGAAAACAACAACAACATTGTTTCCATAGACAACACTATGATCCTATAGTCTATCAATACAGGTCAGTCATATTATACTTCTTCGCATCCTGGGAAAACTAAAACATAGAAATGTATACAAATAACACATCCATAGTCAAACATATCACAAAACCTTCAATACAATATGGAAGATTTGTATCATAATAAATCATCTTCAAACAAGTTTAAAATCCATCAAAGGGTGTTGACATAGATGAAAATGATTTTTAAAAATATTTTATAGAAATATACCTTTTTGATCAAAACATTTAAAAGTCACACAATTTATAAAGGAATACATTTAAAGTAATTTTTTAATCAAAGTGTCCCATACCATTTGGAAACATTTGAAAGGAATTAACATTTTAAATACATTCATGTCCATATAGATAAATCCTTAAAAACCATTTTGAAAACATGGAAATTAATGAGAATGATTTAGAGGAATAAATATTTAAAACATTAAATGTTTTGTTTTAGTAAAAAAATCCCTTAAAATAATCCCTTTGAAAACTCTTTCATGAAACATGGACATGGATAAAAAATATGTTCTAGTAGCTACTTACCTAAAAACAACCTCGGATAATAAAGCGATTGGGAAATTAACCCTTAACTTGTAATTTTCCTTGGTCGAGGGTAGGTTAACCACCTGTATAATGGTGAAATAATTTTTATTAAATTATAAAATTATAAAATAATCAAATACATTAATAAGATATCATATATGATCTTTTAACATTTGTATATTAATAATATCTTAGTATTATCATCTTTTTAGGTGTTAGCTGATTCATTTTTCTTTGTATGATTTGTTATGTAAGTAATGTTTGTTATGGATAGGATGTATATTATTCATACTCAGAATTATATTAAGACTTTAAACATTAGTTTTAATTATCAAATGAAAATTAGTCCTGAATGGATACGATGGGGAACGAATCTCATCGCGTTCGTGGAGATGGTAATCCGTACGTACGCACGAGTGACAATATCATTATTTTGATATTACAATAATATATAACTGGATGGTATATCATATATAAAGAATCCTTATCATTTTATATTTATTATTTACATAAATTACACATCACTATTATACCCATCCAAATAATAATGTATTGAATAACAATTACACCACGACGTGGAGACGGTAAGCCGTACGTACGCATGTATGGTGACATGTCATTCAAAGGATGGAAAGAATAATGAATATGGATGTAAAATATTTATAATAACATAATATTATATAGAATATACTATAGTTATTATTTTATAATGGAAACAACAAAGAAAGATGAAGTGGAGAAGAAAGGAACTTGAAAGAGGTGATGAAATATTCACCCCTACTTCTGGTTCTTCCTTTTGATTTGATCAAAAGGGCTCCTTAAGTTGGCTTTCTGACTAAAGGAAGGCATTTAGGATGAAGGGCGGACAATTTAGAGGGTATTTGGGAAGGGGTTGGTAGAGGCAAATGTCTTTGAAGGTTTGAATTAGAGAGAAGGGGGAGTACCATTTTATAAGAGGAGTGGGGGCACCATAGGAAACGCTTGAAATATTATTTTATAATAATATCATTTTCGTTTTATAATTGCTCCAATGTGGATTATATAAATGATAAGGTGTGGATGGGTCGAAAACCACACTACCAACAGGTTTTAGATAGTTTTTCTTCATTATATTAAACTTATCTTTTATATTTAACTTTTAGTTAAATAGTTTGACATTTACCATGTCTCTTTTTATTTTTATATTATATGGTAAATAAACTTACTATATACTTACAATAGAACCCCAAGTGGTTCATTAATGATACACATATCATTATATAAGTTTTCTGCACGAATAATAGATTTTTAGGAATAGAATATCAATTAATAATATAATATTTGTTTTAAAAACTCTTTTATGTCAATTTTGACACAATTTCGTAGTTTATTTTTTCTAAATTCATAAAAACCTTATTACTTCAAATAAAATTCATCTAACCAACCATAATATGTCATATTAACCTATAAATTTATTTGAATTCATAAAAAGTTTCAAATTATATTTATTTGGATATTTATAATATCAATTAATTTAATATTCATTAATTAGGTAATTACTGCATCATCATTGTGTAAGAAATAAATTATATTATTTATAGTCTAAAAAATATAAATAAAATACCATTAGGTATTAAATCATTTGATATTTCTAATGAATATTTATAGTGGATTTTATCTTATGTGTAACCCTATATTAAAAATGTTTTATTTGTTAAAATTTCATTTTAAATCTTTTAACTCTTCTTTGAATTAAATAATAATAAATGACATAATCTAATACAAGTCGGCCAAAGAGGTTTATATTTTATTTATAAGGTTGTTTTTGGTCGAATTAAACTTATCCAATAGAATAAGAACATGTGTTAGGGTAATAATAATATCATTTTTACCATTAATTACCCTATTTACTTTTAACGGTGGTAAATAAAAGTTAAAAGTTACTATTCAAAAAATTATTTTTACCTTATTAAACCACATTTTACTCCATTATATTATCCTAGTTTCTCGGATTTTTGAAATTCAACTCACAGATTTAGTAAAATTTAGTTTTATGTAAATTTAAAAATACTCCTAGAAGGTAGGTAAAAAACGATAAAAAGTCCAATTAAATATTTATATATCTAAAATTATTAGAAACTGACTCCAATGAATTAAAGTGAAGTTATATAGCTTTTATGTATCTATTTTTACCAAAAATAAATTTAAGTAAAATAAAAAATTATTTAAATAAAAAGTTTGTTTTAAATAATAACTCAGTGTTTTTCACTATTCATAAAAAATTCAATGTTTTCAGAAAAATACCAAAAAGTCACCCTAATATAAATTTGATATTCAGAATTAAAAAATGAATTCTATTTTACAAATTTCAATACATATAAGTTGCATTAATTAATTGAAAATTAATTTTCGTTGTCAAAAACAAAGTGCGTATTTTTATGAAATAATAACTATTAAAAGATTGAAAGTTGTTTATATCCAATTTCAAAGTGAAATTACTTAAAAGACCATCATTAGATTAAATCGAAAAAATATAATCTAATTATTCTTCCAAACCATCAAAATTTATAATTCAACACTATAAATTATTTTGATTAAAAAAATTGTTTTCAGTTAAAATAGAGTATTTATCACTATTCACCACAATATGAAAGTTATCCGAAAAACACCAAAAATTTATTAAAATGAAATTATTATGCTTCGATTCTAAATAAGAAGTTTATTTTTTCAAATTTAATGTATAAAAGTTTCAAATATTGGATTTAAAATGGGTTCACCATTAAAAGGCGGTAAAATTAAATTTTTTGTAAAATACTTCTTTTATCTGAAAAAATGAATTTTTTCTTACATTATTTCTAAGAAAATCATTATATGGATTCTAAAATTATAAGGATTATATAATGTTCAAAATTCAGTTAATACTATTCATAACCGCTTTTGAACGGCTAGTTTGGTAAGTCGTGGTGCGCTTGAACTCAATGTTGTGTGTAGTGCAAGTTATTGAATTACTTTGAAAAAATAACGTATTATGAAATCTTGGGGTGTTACATATCTCGAGTTGGATAAAATTTAAAGGTTTTAGTCCATCGTCACGAATATCTCTAGGTCAAATTTTGTGGCCAATAGAGGATGAAAGCACGATATGTGGCCAAAATACATAACACAATTGTTGACTTCGGGCAGATTCTGTCCCCTGGAGAGATTGGTTCGGATGGAATCCTTAATAACCAAATTGGGACTTTATTCTTTGATAGGAGTGGTATCTCATGATGTTTTGGAGTGACCCCCAAAATATCATCCCATTTTGAGGCACCAATTATGATAAATGTGCAAAATAGTGGACAAATGTCCTTGGGCTTCCATGTAGTTTGGCTCATTTCCCTTCTGGATCATCTCCGACCCTCCAAATCACATCCTCCTACAATGAAATCACCAAAACAAGAATAATTGCCCTTTTTAACAGTGATAAACATTTAATAATGGAATCCAATGGGATGTGAAATTTTATATAATATTTGTAATTTTAAATACAAAACAAGTTTAAAACAGTGATGTAGGGGTGAAATAATGTATTGAATTGTGATGCGATCACACCCCCACACTTACCCTTTTTCACTACTAGGAAAAAACTCATATTATTTATTTTAAAAAAATTAAATGTAATGATAAATATCAAAACAAATTTTAAAACACATATCCTTGAGATTTAAAAATTCCACACCAAGAAACAAAAGATATCATGCCTCATAAAATCTATTATTTCAAGTTCTCCGTTTTTAATATTAAATATATTTTCACTTCATTTTTCCTCCCATTCACAAAAAAACTTACCTCACTTTCATTTTCTCTCATAAAAAATGCCAATTTTTTAGCAATGTCGTTCTCATCCAAACTCAAACAAGGGTCACCATAGTCTTGATAAATTCCTACATCCCCAACCGATGTGAGTCATGGATATATATTTATCAGGAGGACTTTTCATGGTTATTCTATTGCTTTTAGTTGGTTGGATTTATATGTGGAAAATTAAGAGGCTGAATAAGGGGTCTTGGCTCTTTTTGAAGCAAAATTGTATTATTCGAATTTTCACTTAAATATGGTCACCTCCTCAATCCCCATAGCATCAATTCAGCTCCATCATCACGAAAAATGAAGGAATGTGCACACCAATCAACATTTCAGTAGTAAAAATTTCAATCATCTTAAACAAGATTTTCTTGAAAGCTCCAGACATGCACAACATTCTTCCTCTATTTGAAGCTATAGAAAGGCACAACTTCACATATCATGAAAGCACGAAAAAGGCATAACTTCTAACATAATGATTTTTTAGCAGAAAACACATCTCTTTTGAATTAAAGTTTCCACAAAAATTATCGAAAAATGTGTATTCCGGAAACAAGACAACTTCCCCCACCCTTAAGTTCATCTAGATTATGCAATTTCACTTTAAGAGTAGGTTGGATATGGACATTTGGCTTGTAATGTGGCTATCCTAACAGGATGTTCATGGATTCTAAGGGCTACAAGGATTAAATGTTCAAGGTAGGCCATTATAAAAAAAGGTTTCATTGAAATATGGGATTTAATACCAAACAAAAGCCTCAATCATTTAAAACATAAGTTCCTCGAACCCTCAAGTTTTGATAGGAATAAATCAAATTCTGGTTAAATCAAGCATGGTTTGGTTCTCTCTGTAAATGAGGTAAATGTAAAGAATATCAAAAACTGGTTTATAATACTCATAGTAAAGTGATTTCAAATATAGATAGTGAGATGTGGCATGAGATTCAAAATTCAGAGTACTTTTCATGAAATTAGTAAACATTTTAACTTGAAACAAAGTCATTTACAGCGTTCATTTAAGCTCAGTTCCAAGGGATTAATTGTTTCAATTATTTACATGGATTTAAAAATGGTGATAAGAATCATTTCAGATCAAAATTTTCAAAAAAACACAAAAAATTGAAAAATAAACACAAAAAATTTGAAAAACACACTTTTTTGTTTTTTTTGTCATTTTAAAAATCATTTAAAAAGAGGAAAACAATTGAAATTACTAAAATAAAAGGTTCCCTCCCCCCAAACTTAAAATATTGCATTGTTCTCAATGTGAACCCATGAGATGATATATTCACATGAAATGAAGTGTTTAAATCTCTTTCTTGTTTCCTCTTATGTGATCTCCATAGCACCATAAGGAAAAACATTAGTCACAACATAAGGACCTGACCACCTGGAACGCAACATACCATGTATCAACTTCATTCGTGAACTATAGAGAAGTAATTTCTCTCCAACATGAAACTACTTTTGTTAAATAACTATTTCATGAGTTTATTTCCACATTTACTTGTATATCCTTGAGTTCTCATATGAAGAAAATCGAATCTCCTCATCCTCTTGAATTTACAGCTTCCTTTGGCTTCCAAAATGGGTCAAATCCATGTTTAATTTCTTTAGATCCCAATAATCCCAACGATCAAATTCCATGAGGAGATGACACCCTTTCCAAAAAATAATTCAAAATGGGGAAATACCAATGGGTGTCTTGTATGATTTCCTATAATCCCAATGTGCGCCACCCATGTGCTTGCTACAATCTTTCATATTCGGTTGCACGATTTTCTCCAATTATTGTTTCAACTCCCTATTTGAAACCTCAGCTTGTCCATTTGTTTTAGGGTGGTATGGTGTTGATGTTTTCTGTGTCACCCCATAATTCCGATGGTGGGAAGCCAAATTCCAATAGCAAAAGTGTGTCCCTTAGTCACTGATGATTGCTTTTGGTACTCTATACCTGCAAAAAATCTGTGCTTTGACAAAGTCCCCAGTAACATGAGAATTATCAGTCTTGGCGGCCTTGGCCTCCACCCGTTTTTTCACATAATCAACAACAACCAAAATATATAAAAACCCAAATTAACTTGTAAATGGACCAATAATATTAATTCCCCATACATCAAAAATCTCAGAGAATAGTATTGGTTGTTTGGACATCTCATGTGTCCTAGAAATGTTCCTAGTGTGTTGGAAATGAGAGCGTGACTTACAAAACACATGGGAATCATTGAATAACATAAGAAAATATAATCCAGAGTTTAAGACTTTCCAATCTATTCATTGGGGTCCAAATTGTCCACCATGATCATGTGTAAGACAAAAATGTAAAACAAACTCCAAATCAGGATCAGGAACAAACCTCCCAATAACTAGGTCACTAAACATGCACCATTGGTATGGATCATCCTAACCATAAAATTTTGACTCAATTTTTAACTTTTTGAATTAATGTTTCTTTAAATTTTCCGGTATTTCAGAGGCAACAAGGTAGTTAACTAAATTAGCATACCAAGGATGTGTACCTAAGAAGGAATAAAGATTCTCATCGGGGAAAGTGTCCCAATGTGGTACCTGGTCCAAGGTGTCATCCTCTAGTGTGTGAGTATGTCTACTCATGTGGTCTTCCACTATGTTTTCGGGACCCTATTTTTACTTTATCTCAATGTCAAATTCCTAATGAAGGAGCATCCATTGGATTAGCCTGGGCTTTGCATCTGGCTTCTTCAAGAGGTACCACATAGCTACATGGTCAGAAAAAACAACTACTTTAGAGCCCAATAAATATGAACGAAATTTATCTAAAGTAAATATGATGGAAATAAACTACTTTTCCATGGTTGTGTAGTTTGATTGGGTTGAATCCAGTGTCCTTTATGCATAGGAAATCACATGTGAACGTCCCTCCACCCTCTGAGATAAGACATCTCCAACTGCAAAGTTGGAGGCGTCACACATAAGCTCAAATGAAATCTCAAACCATGAGGGATGTATGATCGGTGGAGTGGTCAGACACTTCTTTTGATCCTCAAAGGATGTACTTCATGAATCATCAAACAAAACATCAGAATCCTTTTGAAGTAATAGTGACATGGGAAGAGAAATCTTACTAAAATCTTTGATGAAGCAATGATAAAATCCTGCATGCCCTATAAAATATCTAACTTCACACACACATGAAGGATATGGTAAGGATGAAATAATACCTACCTAAGATCTATCAACCACTATCCCATGTTTTGACAATAAATTCCCTAAGACACTGCCATTCCCTACCATGAAATGAGACTTTTCAAAGTTCAAGACCAGATTCTTCTCAATACAATGATTCAAAACCTTTTCCAAACTAGAGATACAATCATCAAATGAATACTTATAAACTGTAAAATCATCCATAAACACCTCCATGCATGTCCAAGTAAAATTATAGAAAATACTCAATATACATCTTTGGAAGATACCTAGGGCATTGAAAAGTCAAAATGGCATCCTCAAGTAGGAAAATGTGCCGAAGGGACAGGTGGATGTTGACTTCTCCTGATCCGTTGGAGCTATAAGAACCTAAAAATATCCAAAAAATAAATCTATGAAACAATAGTGTGTCTTCCCAGCTAGTCTCTCAAGAATCTGATCAATTAATGTGAGGGGAAAAGGTCCTTGCGAGTGACTGATTTAGTTTCCTATAATCAATACACACACGCCAACTATTTTTCACCATCATTGAAACTAACTCATCTTTCTCATTTTTAAAAACAGTAACACCACTTTTCTTAAGAACAACTGGAATATGACTCACCCTTTGGGAATCTGAAAAGAGATAGATTATACCTTCCTCAATAAATTTTTGGCCTCTTTTTTAACAACCTCTAGAAGGGTTTGATTGAGTCTCCTTTGTGGCTGCCTCACCGATTTATCCCCATACTCCAAAAGAATATTATGCATGAAAATAGAGGGGTAATACCTAATATGTCATCCAAGGTCCACCTGATTTCCCTGATGTTCACCCTCAAAATATTCAAAAGTTCTTCTTCATGTTCAAAAGGGTGATTGTTAGCAATGAAAATAGGTAATTTCTCACCACTCAATAAGTATTAGTATTTCAGATTTGGTGGTAATGGCTTGAGTTCCAGTTTAGGGGGTGATGTATGGATGGAGAAATTCATGGAATTGAAATATGTGCGGAATTAACATCATCAAAATCATAGAATAAATCATCAAATCCATCATCATAATTAACATCCATGTCATAATTAGAGTTCACATGATCAAATTCAGAATATGAATCCATTTCAAAATCAAATCTAAGAGAGTCTTGTTCATTATAAATAGGTGTGTAAGTACTCTTAGATATAAAACTAGAACCAATGGTCATAATCTCCCTAAGCATAGAATAATCAAAATCCATGGGTATTTTAATTGGTGGTTCAAAATGGGAGATAACAAAAGCCGAAGAGTCCTTTGAGGGGTACTTCATGGAATCCATAATATTAAATATCACAATATCATCTCCAAACTCCATGGAAAGTATACTCTCATGGATATTTATGTTTGTTTTCGCAGTTTTGAGGAAGGGACTACCTAAGATAATGGGAGAATGAGAACTTACCTGACCATCCTCCATGTTAAGCATGTAGAAATCTACTGAAAAGATCATGTCTCTTACCCAAAAAAGTACACCCTCAAGGACTCCCACTAGATATGCCATAGCTCTATTCGCCAACTTCCCCACTTCTCTCATTGGTCTTAACTCACCAACCTTCAAAGAAAAGAATACAGAGTGAATTATCACATTTATTTAATCTCTTAAATCACAAATAGCATTAGAAAAGTGTAACTCCCCTACAGTGCATGGGATGGTGAATGTACCTAGATCGTTGAACTATATTGGCATTACTTCAGTTGGTGAAATGATTGATGACAAATTCCTTCCAAGTTTGATCCTCTCATTTTCCTGAAGCACTCTTCGATTGGTACAATGTTCTATTAAGAATTTTTCATGCCGTGGGATTTTCTTAATGGCCTTAATAAGGGGATGTTTATATCCACACGCATGAATGTGTCCAAAAAATCCCTTTTCTTTTCCTCTTTAGTAATCTTCTTGGTTTGAACAACCCTATTTGGAAGATTAAGGGATATAGGAGAAACATCATTAAACTTTTTCTTACCATAATCATTCTCCTGGGGTTTCTCATCATTCAGTTTTGAATGGGGATTCTCTAGAGTTGAGGTGAATCCCGGTGGAATGGTAGGTGGAGAAGCATCATTTGATTGCTTCCTAATTCTCAATGTGATTTTACTGACATTACCCTTTGTATTTGGAGTAGTATGGGAAGTTAGATTTACCGAATTATTACTTACCAGTTCATGGAGGGCAGTGGAAATCTGGCTCATTTGTGTTTTCAAATCCCTTAGCTCTAAACCTTGACTCTTCATCTCATTCAGTTGATTAAGAAAAATATTTTTCAAAAGATCATCCGCATTAGAATATACCTTGGGTGGGGGATTCCCTTGTTATTTGATTGTTTATGCTTGGGATTTAAATATCCTTTGGGGTTGTTGGAAACCTTTTGGTAAGGTGGAGGCTGCTGGAAGTTTTGTTAATGGGGGGCCTTTGTTGTTGTCCAGATGCATACCTCATGTTAGATTGATCCATCCACCCTTGGTTGTATCCTGGTGCAAAGGAACCAAACATCTTTTAGGGATATGGTTGTTTTTGCTGCTGATATGGTGTCTTAAGAAACACTACTGCACAATCTTCTATTTCTTATAGTTTGGGGAACAGTCAGTTGGGTGGCCT
The DNA here is from genome assembly GCA_963277665.1 of Viscum album. Classification (NCBI taxonomy): domain Eukaryota; kingdom Viridiplantae; phylum Streptophyta; class Magnoliopsida; order Santalales; family Viscaceae; genus Viscum; species Viscum album. The sequence goes on along the minus strand of OY728125.1, from coordinate 274,197,697 downwards.
GGCTCAGTGAAAATTACACAAGGCCTTGAAGGAGGGGGTTGGAAAGTCTTTTGTGACAATGAAATATGAATCACCATAGTGTTAAATTATTCTATCTTGGTATCAATAAAATTACATTCCAGAGAATAAGGACTTACCTGATGTACTCCTCGAACATGAGGTATACCTTGATCGCCAAATTGATGAGTGTTTTTTGCCATCTTATCGATCAATGCACATGTATATACTAGTGTCTTGTACAAAAATGCTCTTCTAGCCGTGGTATCCACCGTTCTCTTCTCCATAGGTGTGAGACCTTCGTAGAAGTACTGGATTAGGAGTTTCTCAATGATTTGGTGATGTCGGAAGCTTACACACAACTTCTTTAATCGCTCCAAGTACTCATATATTTACTCCCCTTGGGCTTGCTTAATCCCAGAGATCTCTTTATGAATAGGGGAGGCCCTTGATGATGGAAAAAATATCTGAAATAAAACAAGTTTGAAATCATTTCAACAAGTTACATATTCAGGTTGTAAATAATACATCTAATCATTGGATGCTCTATCGAGTGACAACAGGAATGCTCTTAGTTTGATTTGAGGTTCTGAAACATTTCTTGGCTTTAAGGTTGAGAAAAACACATTAAATTCTTTCAAATATTTGTTTGGATCCTCACTAGATAATCCACGAATCTTTGTAAGAAGGTGAATTAACCCAAATTTTAGTTCAATGTCAGATTTGAGAGTAGGATATGAAATTCAATTTGGTTGATAATTAATATCAGGTGTATCCAATTCTCAAATTGTTATATTAATTCCATTTCCATTATTTTCATCCATTGGTTCTTTGTTTTATATTGGACATAGATGTGTTTCCAATTTCAGTGTTCATGGAATAGAGAAATTTACGAACTGGTTGAATGTTGAAACTTCCCATAGACTAAGAATGTCTAATTCGAGCCCTATGGCTGCGTTTAATCTCAGGGTCAAGATCTAAGAGATCCTAGGGATTAGTTCAAGTAATAAATAATATAAATATGAAAATAATGAAAGTGGACCATTGTAAAATCAAAATGAGAAGTTTTAGTTGATGGTCTATAAAGAAGTAGATGAAAATAAAAGAAGAAGAAAAAAAATCAGATTGGATAAAGAAGGAAGAATGAAGAGAAGAAGAGAATGAAATGTAAAATGAAATAAATACCTCTAATTGGTTGAAATAATTACTTGCCTCCCCAGAAACGATGCCAATTTTAAATGGTATTTCATGGGTTCCCTCAAATGATTAGTAGTTTTTTGGGTACTTTGGTGCAGCAGAGTGGCTGACCAAGGTCGTCTCTTAAAGAAGGAAGTAAATTAAAACATATTTTTAATGATATTATAAATGAAAAATAGAATATAATAAAAATACTACTTGAAATTATGGAGGTTTTTTATTTTTTTTTATAAAACTAGATGAAGTTTGTTGGAAGAAGATTGCATTTTTTTTTGTTTTTAATTTTGAAATAAAGTTCAATTAAAATGACGCAACAAGAAGATGTTTTTCTTAGAAAACATTTTAAATGGTGTAATATATCTAACTCAACCTCCTCATTTAATTATTAATAATTATCATTTAAATTAGAATCCACATAATTATGATACCCTGACTTGTTATCCCTCGAACCCTATGAGAATTAACCTTGATACAAAGATGAAGTGAATTAAACCCTAGGCTATCTTCAGAACACGTAATCACAACAACCTCATTTGATTGATGTTATAAGGATTGTTGATGCTCCTTTTTTGTCACATTGTCTAAAATAATGGAAAGGGAAATAACTTAATTCCAAATTGATGCATCTTTTCAAGAAACATCAAAAAAAATCGACAGAGGGATGAACAAGGAGAACATTGCCCATAGGTCGCGCAAGTTCCATTAATGTCACGCAGGTCCACTTGCGCACTGCCTAATGGTCACCCAAGTGACTTGCACGCCCCAAAGGATAACTGCCCTGGGACTTATCAAGCCTATAAATAGACCCTGTGGGCCCCCCATTTGGAGGAGGAATTTTTTCCAGAAACTCAGATTTGAGCTCCCAGTGCCCCAGTCTCTTCTCAAAGCTTCCGAAACACTTCTAAGGTAATTTCTTACCTAGAACAGAAGATCTAAAGAGGGGGAGGAAGTCCTAAGTGTTGAAACTCATCAACACTTGCGCGCCTGAGTGGCCAACCTTTAAGGAAAAAGGAAACACTTGCACGCCGCCTAACTCCTTCAATAGAACTTGCGCGCCACTCTTCTGGAAGAACCTCAAGATGATTCTAAAGGCTTTAACCAAGAGTCGCTCAAGTATTACCCTGCTTGTTAACCATCGCGCAAGTACCCATGTGTCGCACAGGTATACCTGTGTGACCAAGACATTCACGCCCACGCAGTACCTACTCGCCTGCCAGGACTTGCACGCCCCTACCTTTTTGGGTGCCCTTCTTGTCCATTTCACCACTCTTAAGCCATTCCACCTCTCCTATTCAAGATTCAGTCTTCAAGACACTCTTCAAAGCCATTTATGGCATGATTTAATTGATTTGACTTCCTTATCCGAAAGGAATTATGTGGAATATCTCTCAAAACCTAGTGATTTACACATCTTTATGTCACTAAATATTGAGATTTCATTCATTCAACCTCATCCTTTAAAATGAGATAATTCATTAACCTAGGCCTCCTTTTCAGGAATAATCCCCTGTCATAATTCCCATTAATTTTGGGCATCCTCCTTAGGAGTAAGCCCCAGTCCCCAAATCTGGGCATCCTCTTTAGGAGTAAGCCCCAATCTTAATGTCCCCTAATTTGGGAATCCTCTTCACGAGTAAGCCCTAACCATAATTCTCTTAACCTGGGCCTCCTTTTCAGGAATAAGCCCCTATCATAATTCTTTACATGGGCCTCCTTTTCAGGAGTAATCGCCACTCTCAAATATGGGAATCCTCTTCAAGAAAGCCATAAGTCCCTTAATTTTTCAAGTCTCTTAACCTAGGCCTCCTTTTCAAGAGTAAGCCCCAGTCTTAATTTCACTTAACCAGTCCAAATTTACCTTTGATATGGGATTCCTTCTCAAGAGTAAAACCTAATCATAAGTCCTCTCCTAATTTGGGCCTCCTTTTCAGGAGTAAGCCCCATGTTAGAGTATTCAATTCTCTATGAAACACATATACCTTTATGGACCCTGTTCCTGGATTTCTTCCCGGAAGTAAATCCTAATCTTCATATATTTGGGCAGTCATACATACATAATCCCCACATTATTTATTATGATTTCATATTTCATGGCACAATTTTCTGATTTTTACCAATACCTCTTTTTTCTCACATCGAGCATGACTCACGTGATCTTAGAGTATAAAAGTAATTATGACATCCTTCTTTGAGCCATCAATCATAAAAACCATACTCCCTTACTCGAACTATGTGGGTTCTAATTCCTTTTCTAAACAAAGGATATGTAGGTAGCCCATCTGCGGGTTCGATCCCAACTCTGAAATAATACATGTCCTTCTGAATGAAAATAAACTTGAAGTGCCCCACTGAGTGGCTTTAAAACTAGTATGGTCATCATAATGACCAAGAGACTTCTGTATAAATGTGTCGAAGGATACCATTGACCAAGAATATCTAATAAATACAGATGATTCTCTATCGATGAAAAACCTCGAATACATATAAAAGATTCTCTAAATTTCCTACATATTTAATCATTGATTATCAGATATGAAGGAAAGCTCATTTTATACTTGGTAATGTAATAAGGATTCACGAACAAAACTTAAATCTATAAAGAGAGTCTCGGAGTAGACAATAATTCCCGGAAAAAAGGTGTGATGAGTCCGACCTCCCATCCTCTCGACCAATGCAAATTCCTAAGCCTCATCAGTCTACAAACTAATGAGCACCTACCTTTGGTAAGTAGATCCAAAGGATGTGGAATCGTTGGATGTTTCCGGTTCTATGAACAAACCCATTAGAAATCGATTGGAATGTTTGAATCTTCAATCAAGGAGATCATCCCCAAATTCCGAGGGAAACAAAAAATGGTGAACCCGACGTGAATCCTTAACCAAGTTAAAATGAAATTTTACCTATTTGTTAGGTACCTATTTAAAGCTCAATGAGAGGGCCAACACAAACAATCATTCAAATATGTGCTCATACAAAAGATGTAGTGGCTGAAATTATCTTGATTACGTCTGTTATATCAAATAGTCACTCTTTTCAAAGATCTTATGCATTTACAGAATGACTGCTCTCAAGTTCACTCCTGTGAATACTGCTGCTGCAAATTCCACTGCTACTACTCCTGGTAGATCGTCATACGCTCTAAGGATGACATCACCTACTCAGCATCTTCAACGCTGGGTATCAAATGCGCTGGTTAAGGAGTACCGTCAACACGGTACCATCCCAACTCTAAAGGCTGCCCGACAAGCCCGCCAAGTGAACAACTCGCATCGGTTGTCCGCAAACCGATGACCAGTGATCAAGAAGCAGGCGGTGCTAACCACCGTCTCTAACCGTTTCGGGTCGTTATCCCTAGAACTCAATCACTATTCACTCCCATATTCTGGGAAGGTGAATGAGCAGGTCCCTCAGGGGCTTAATTCAAAGAAGAAGGAGTCCTTCCTAGGGGCTCCTACCAATAATCGCCGCCAGACTCATGCAGTAGTGCACCCTCAACATGATGAGAGTACCGACTCTAGGCGTTCGGCTCAGGTTCCTCGAACCCAAGCAGGCAAGACAAACCACCAAAGGCAGAATCCGGTCAACAGTGAGCAGGTTCTCATCTCTGCCATCTCCAGAGAAGTCCACCAACCTAACTCGGTGGCAAGCAATGAGCAGGAACACACACCTACCCATTTTAATTCCGTTGTCTAGCAGACTCGTCTGGCAGCATCACGCCAATCCCGCCGGGAAATTCCAGCGGAGTACTATAGGCAGGAACATACACTTATTTATACGTCATCAGTTAGTCAGTAGGCTCGTCTGACTACATATGATGGATATCGTCAACCAAGTTCGGAGAAGTGCAATCAGCAGACACATAAACCTACTAGTATTAATCAATCCTACCAACAGTCTCTCTTGGTAGCATTCAGAGAAGCTAGTCGGAAAGCCCCGACAACAAACAGTAGGCAGACTCAACTCTCTGCCACCACACTTGAGTACTGTCAGGATTCACTGACAGGAAAAAGAGGATAGGAGCAGGCACGAACACCTACTCCAAGCACGAAATGGACGTATATCCCTGTTCCGGTAGCTGAAGTCACCAAGAATATTCTATCAATGGTGAAAGAGCAGAAGCAAATTCCTGCTCATATCCTGGATGCCTGTCAGGATATTATAACAACATCGGCAGCATCTCAGGGAAAGACACATAAATATATCCCTACCAGTGGAGTGACACATCAATAGTTCACTCCGGAATAGACACATACATTTGTTCCAGTCCAAGAGGGTTGTGGGGCATACTCCCCCATATCATACGGACAACCATGTCAGACACATACACCTGATTTGAGTGGATATCGTCAGCCTAACCTGGCCATCTTTCTTGATCAGGCACATACGCCTGCTCAGAGCAGCCACTATCAACAATAAGTGGTTTCCAAAGTGAGTAAGAATGCATCTAAGAAAAAGACCCTCCCAACACAGTCAGGATATCAAGAGCCAATCTGTAACAAGGCCTTGCTCGATGTTGGAGTTCTTGAATCCCTCAAACAGTTATCTTTTGGAATTCAATATTCTACTCCCCCATTTCTCAATAGTGGGAACATTAATTCTGAAGGTCTTCAATAGACACTTCCTCATGAAGGATTGCTTCATTAAAATTCGGTCGATCTCGAAGTTTCATCTTCAGATGAGAGCCACAGGAACCCTCTGTGTGATCAGAAGACCAAGGATCAAGAGATACAATCTTTTGATATAACCCATTATGGTGGTCCTCCCCATGATGATGAATTTTGCTGCGAAAGTCCTCTCTATAGTAGCGATGCACATTTCCTGGAAAATGCCCTAGTGGACAATGTAGTGCCGAGAATTCCCTATTATCTTGAGGCACTTGAAAATGTGAAACCAATCATGCCTGATGCTTCATCACTAGAAGGTTAAATACTTTCTCAATCAGAAGATAGCCCAGGGTGTAGGTCATTCTCCAAACCACCCCTAAGTCAGGAATATTCTAGTTTGATCAATAATTTCTCTACCAATCTTGTTGAATCTGATAAAAGAACAAGGAAACAACAACTCTAGTCAAAACAGGTAGAAGAATCTTCATTGAATGATAAAGAGGAAACGCTGAACATGAGAAAACAACTGGCGAAAGGTGAAGTTCCAGTCATGTTTTGGCCTCTGGATGACTCTCAGTATGACATTCCAGAAATGTTGACGAAATATGGAATTCATGATATTCGTCTCAACATATGGAAAACTCTTTGTCAGTTGAAAAAGAATATATTATCTTATGATGAATATGAAAATCATCTTAAGATAATAGGAGGGTTACAATGTTAGATTGATTTGGAATCTCTATCAGTCTCTCGATATCCGAAGGCTAAAAAGCAGCAGAGAGCCCTTCAATGTTCATGCCTTGGCGCACTAAGAAGATTTCTTCAGTTAATTTCCAATGCACTATCTGTTATTCATGTCAGAGGATGGGGTGTTCATGGAGCACTACATTTCACGGTGCACTCCAGTCAGCAAACCCCACCAAAAATGGTCTCATGTAATGTTATTTCCCATGGCCGGCCACAGTCAGTGGGCTTTGTTTGTAATCAAAATATTTCCCAAGAACAGTCCTAAACTAGTTCCTCTCAAAATCAAGAATACAGAGAACAAGTTATTTAATTACTCCTACATCAAGAAAACGAGAATATTGAAAATGCCTCTCGTATGGAGAAAGAACATCATCAAGTGACATAAGTGTCGGAAATTATCCAACAGTCTTTTGAACTCGGTGATAAAAGTGGATACATGTTAATGCATCCAGATAATTTCCGAACCAAGGTCCGAAAGATCAAGAGAGCTTTTAAGAAAGTCTCAGACATAGCATGTCAAGATCCACCCCAGCTCACCGGACTAAGGTATCTTTTAAACCAACCCTCGGAATCAAAAAATAGGATTCGAGGAGTTGATCGAGGACAACAGGAACAGCCACAGTCCACCGAACTGGGGACTTTTTCAAATCATCAAACCCCTCCTCAGAGAAAGTCGGTCTTTTCCCGATTGGGGAAGAATCCAAAAGAGGAACGAAGATCCAAATTATTAAGAGATTCTCTCCAAATTATGGTTTGTCAAGAAGTTCCTGAAGGATCGAATCAACAGAAGGCAATGTCTCATCAAAGACATGGAAGGACACAATATCACAGAAATGCTGATAGAAAGGATGCGATGCATTATGCATCAATCAGTTTCATCAATGCTGTTGTTGCTGATCCACCAGATGAGGCTCATTTAGGGGACTCAGATGAAGATTTTCCTGCTCAAGAAGATGTACACACCGACACAAATGAAGAATGTGTGCGTACACGAAATCAAAGGGTTACTCAGAACCTAGGTAATCCTTCAAGTAACCCACTTCCCCCTCTCCAAAAAGGATCAAACAAAGGAAGGGGAAAGAATCAGGTTACATATCCTTCCTCTGGAGAAGGCCAATCGCTCTCACTAGAGAAAAGGTTTGCACAACATGAGGAATAAATGAAGGAATTAAGGAGGTTGAATGTAGAACTACTTTAGGGTAGTCTTCTTCTTAAGCGTGCTGGAGTCAGTCATCCAAGGGAATTTGTTTCAGCTACTAAGATGGGTCAAGAATATCCTCCTCTATCAGTACACCCTCACAGTTCTACTCCTACGGGTCATGTGCAACAACAGTTGGCAGTGCTACCATCAGTTGCAGCACTGACCACCACATCTGTCCAAGCTCCAGTCATTGCACCTTCCCAATTCCATGTTCAACCGGATGTTTCTCAAAAGTTAATAACTACCATTGAGTCATTAACAGCTCTGCTAGAAACCATGGAAGGGAAACGTGCGTAGGTTCAATTGAAAAATAAATCTTACCCTGAATGGGTAGATTCAATCTCTCCCCCATCAAATTTTGGGAACCCTGTATTCCCTATTTTCAATGGATCAGGCGATCCTGAACAGCATTTGATGCATTACGTGTCTTGTTGGGATCCTATGATGGGATCTCCAGAGCAGAAAAAAGTAGTGAAACTCATATGCTTCGTGCGAACCTTGCAAGGGCCAGCTTTTTTCTGGTATACAAGCTTGAAATCCCAGTAAATTACCGGATGGGAAGATCTCCACCAACGATTTCTTTTTCAATTCAGCTCAACTTTTCCAAAGACAACAATTATTGATCTTTTAAACTATAAGAAAAGGGAGAATGAAAGAGTTTCTGATTTCATTCCTTGTTGTAAGGGGTTAACATATTCCCTAAGCCTAGCACTCCCTCAAGAGGAATTGTTGCCAATCTGTGTGGAAAATCTACGTGACGAATTACACACGTCGTTGATCCTTGTGAAATACACAGGAGGGTTTCGAGACCTTACTTCAATCGCTCAGCAGATTGAATATTCCATTATACAGGCTAAGGCTAAATCTCGTTTAATTCCATTAGCTCCAGGGAGGAGAATGGGTAAAGTAGAAACTTCTACAGTTATGCTTAAACAAGAACCTGTACCAATTTCTACTTCAAAACCATCATCTTCTCGAAGGGCTCCACCTCTTGAGCTCCAAAAACAAAAGATGTTTCATCCAGATGATCAATGAGATCAAAGACGAAAATAATTTGTGGATCTGAAGAGCAGAACATACTCTTTCCGAAATGAACAAGTTCCTGGTTACTTCATTTCAGCTCTAGAAAATAATTTGGCTCAATTGCCAATGCCCAAGAGGCCAAACAAGAAAGGAGATGAAGGCCTTCCCAATTATTTCCCATTTCATCAAATGTGGGGGCATCCCATGCAGTAGTGTTTTGTCTTCAAAGCCCTCCTGTAAAAGATGGTCGACTCGAGATAGGTCAAACTGAAAGGTTCTTCATCTCAGGTAGCATGTGTTACTACTACAGTTCCAGAGGAGGAAGGAGACTGGAAATAAGTCAAAAGCAAAAAATGCATAGAAGTATAATGATTGGATGGTCAGGAAGACAATCAACCGAACTCATGCTATTTTGCAAACAGATTTAAAGAAACCGATTGTATCTTCTGCCATGAATATTGCGGCAAAACCCTCTTCGTCAGAGGGAAAGTCCTCAAAGAAACAACATGATTCAAAGAAAGAAAAATAATTAGAAGAAGATGAGTATGTGTTAACGCCTAGGGTTTCTTTGACTCTGGTAGACTTCATGCCATCTACATCAAAGCCACGGTCACCGCCCCACCAAACGGCACAGCCTAAACAGGCTAATCAGGTGGAGTCTTCATCAGATGAATAGTTAATTTTCGGTTCTGTTAATATGTTTCAATTAACAGAACCATATGCTAGTCGTAGTTTCGATTTCGATGAGCCTGAATTCCCTGTATCAAACAGGGGAATCAGAGGAAGTTCTCGAGGATCAGGATACAGGGGAAGACGTGGATCTTTCAGAAGCCATTATTCCAATTCTACCTCTGCTAGAACTGTGTACGGAGCATAAACTCATGGTAGAGCCCTTCAGCAAGCTCAACAAGAACAAGCAAGTTCTTCTACCAATATCAAATTCAGTCCTAGAACAGTTATTTTGGAAGACTAGATGAAGGTTCCAACTTCTTCCTCTCAGCAAGTAAGTTAATCTAATTGGTCTAATCTTCCAAAACCAGGAATATTGCCAACTCCTATCCCAATAATAGATGCATCAACTTCCAAATCATCTGCTTCCAAGGTACCTGCTAAACCACATATTTGTGTTGGGAAAATCAGACCTCTGGATCAAAATCATGATGTATTGAAACACTTGGCCCAAGTACCATCCAAGTTATTAATTATGGATTCTCTGAATCTATCAAAAGATCTTCGGGAAGCACTCATCGAGGCTTTGTCGAGTCCTCAAGAGTTTGAAACAGAAATTGCTGCAGCTGAAGTCTAACACATAGAGAATAATCCTGCATAATTTCATGAAATAATATCTTTTACTGATTAATATGAAGATGATGTTGTGAATGAGAATATTAGACCTTTGTACTTATCTGGAAAGGTCAATGGCGTAGACGTCCGAAGAGTTTTCATTTACAATGGTTCAGGTGTCAACCTCATGCCCATTCGTACAGTCCGTCGATTGGGCCTCACGAAATCTAATTTTTCTCCTTCTACATTGATGTTACAAGGATATGATAAAAATGAACAAGAACCACTGGTCAAAGTTACACTCAGAACTCCGTTTGGAGATCTTGTATCTAATTCATATTTCATGGTTGTTGATCCAGACTCAGCTTTCAACATCTTGATTGGAAGACCCTGGCTACATCAACATGCAGTTATCCCTTCAGTATACCATAAATGTCTCAAATATTGTTTCTATGGTCAAGTTGGGACATTGTATAGTGATAAGGCCTCGTTCAAGACATGTGAGTCTCAATACATTGAGGCAGAATACTATTACATGAAGGGAAGGGAGAAATCCACAACAAATGAGATTACCAAAGTTAATGCTCCATATGGTATGGAGAAAATTCCAATAAATCCATTTACAGATTTGAGTACAAATTATGTGTTTCCTATCAGTCAAATTGACAAGATATACCCAAATAAAAACACTCTTATGGAAAGATCCATAATGTCAATTACGAAAATCGAGCCAGACAACATGGGAGAAATTGGTAACCTACCAAGCAGCGATGAAAGCACAAATGGTGACGTCTTCATTTCATCTTCTGAAATCCAACAAGTCTATACTTCGCTAATTAGGCTAGAAGAAGTTATAGCAACATCGAAGGTGAACAATGATGTCGATTCTCAATCCATCATCTCCTCTTTATTACCCAAAGAAGACCCTTCATCATCAATAGGGTCAGAAATGGAAGCTTCTTCTTCAAGATATGAAAATTTTGACATCTCTTCTGATCATGAAAATTCTGCTTTATCATCTACTATTCAAGTAGAAATGGAAGAAATAACACCTGATGAAGACGAAGAGGAAGATCTCAGAGATGCTCCTCCAGCATTTGAAGAGGGTATCTCTACCACTGTGGATGAACTTAGAGAAATAAATCTTGGTACAAAAGAAGGTCCACACCCCACTTTAATCACTGTGGCCATGACTCTTGAAGAGAAAGAGATGTATATTTCTTTTCTAAAGAAAAATAAAGATATATTTGATTGGAACTATACAGAAATTCCCAGGCTTGATCATGATGATGCTAACTTCGAGGATTTATGAAATCCACGAGAGAAACACGCCCACCTTATGCTTCCAAAATTGAAGTTGAAGTGGATAAGCTTATCAAAGATAACTTCGCAAAAAAAGATCAATATCCCATGTGGTTGGATAATATATTCCATGTAAAGAAGAAGAATGAAAAAATTAGAGTTTTCATCGATTTTAGAGATCTTAATCGGCATTGCCCTAAGGATGATTTCCCAGTTCCGATTACAGAACTTTTAATTGATTCAATAGCTGGATATGAAGCACTTTCCTTAATGGATGGATATTCCGGATATAATCAGATCTGAATGGCCCTAGAAGATGAGGAATCCACAACCTTCAGATCCCCCCAGGGTGTGTTTTTCTACCGGGTAATGCCCTTTGGCTTAAACAATGTAGGTGCAACATATCAGTGTGCCATGCATCGTATATTCGAACCCTTCTTAGGGCAGTTTTTTGAATGATATGTAGACGATTTGGTGCTTAAATCCAAACAACGTTCTAATCACTTGGCTGATTTGTAATTCATATTCTGCAAGCTTTGACAACATAATTTGAAGATGAACCCCTTAAAATGTGCTTTTGGGGTAACCTCAGGAAAATTTATCGGCTTTGTTGTATGCCATCGTGGTATTGAAGTCGATCCTGAGAAGACCATGTCAATCCTTGTTATGTCACCTCCTTAAAATTTGAAAGAATTAAGAGGACTTCAAGGACACTTAGCCTATATTTGGAGTTTGATCGCCAATTTGGCAGGAAAAATTTTACCCTTCACCAAATTGATGAAGAAGGGAGTCACTTTCCAGTGGACTGAAGAATGTCAAGAAGCATTCGATATTCTCAAGAAATACCTCTTGAGTCCACCGGTACTCATGCCACCTATTGAAGGAAGACCATTTATCCTCTATATGACAGCTCTAGAATGATCATTGGGTTCCTTTCTTGCTCAAAATAATGATGTTGTGAATGAAAACATCCTCTACTATCTCAGTCGAACTATGCTTGAAGCAGAAACTCAGTTTTCAAGTATTGAGAAGTGATGTATGGCATTAATCATTGCAGTTCAGAAGTTGAGACACTACCTGCAACATCACGAGGTCCAATTGGTATCTCGTAATAACCCGCTCAAATTCATCCTTAGTCGTCCAATGCTTACAAGATGTCTGGCATGTTGGGCAGTTATTTTGTAGCAATTTGACATTCAGTATGTGTCTCAAATGGTGATAAAGGGCCATGATCTCGCTGATTTCCTGGCTGAACACCCTTTAGTAGAAGACACATCTTTAGATATTGAACTCCCTGATGAGGAATTCTTCTATATTCAAGGAAGTCCTCAAGCATGGAAAATGTATTTTGATGGTGCTTCCAGAAGTCCAACAGGAAGGAAAATGGAAAATCCTAAATTCAACAAAGTTGTCTTAGGAATTATGCTCATTTCTCCTGAAAAGGCGGTGTTACCTTATTCCTTCTTTTTGTGGGAAGGTGGTACCAATAATGAAGCAGAATACCAAACTCTCATCGCAGGTTTGGAATTAGTGCTTCAAGAACAAGTGAATCACTTAAAGGTGAAAGGTGATTTAGACCTAGAAATCAAACAAGTCACTGGGGATTATGCCATCAGAAAAAGTAGAACTAATCCCTTTGTATGATTACTTCAGAGAGTTAATGGCGGAATTCCCTTCGGAACCGAAATTTTCATATGTCCCAAGATCACAAAATTCTCAAGCTTATGCACTGGCTAATATAGCCACAACTCTTACAGATCCAAATCGGGACGAGACAACCATTATTATTGCCCAACGTCGTGCAATTTCACCTTATGTTCGAATCAGAACAGAGGAAATTAATGAAATTAGTCCCATTTTTGAACCGTATGGTCATATTACAGGATTGATGTCACCTATCAGGGAATACCTTCAAAATGGAACATTTCCACCTGATAGAGTCGAGAAAGAACAAATCCGGCAACGTGTGGTCAATTTTACTCTTTATGATAGCCCAGATCACCTAGAGAAAATTCTCTACAAATGTGGTTTTTATGCAGTTCTCTTCAGATGCATTGATGGTGAAGAGACAATTGCTGTCATGAAAGAAGTGCATGCAGGAGTCTGTGGTGCCCACCAGTCTGGACATAGACTGTCTGATCAGATTCGAAGTCTTGGATAATTTTGGCCTTCAATGATACAAGATTGTGTTAATTTCACAAATAAGTGTCATTCACTCCAGGTACATGCCAACTTCATTCATCAACCTCCAGAGTTGCTTCATACAACTAAATACTCATGGACATTTTCCACATGGGGAATGGATGTGGTGGGACCTTACCCTTCGGCTACGACCAAGCAGTTTAAGTACATTCTAACTGATACTGACTTCGTTTCCAAATGGGCAGAGGAAATACCTCTCTAGAAAGTCAGCTCTAAATGTGTTGTTAGCTTCATCAAGTCTAACATCATTACCAGATTTGGTGTCCCTCATACTATATTGACGTACAATGGCACCAACTTCTGTTTATCCGAGGTGAAGAAGTTGTATCAAGAATACAACATCAAATCCAACCATTCATCTCGTTATCATGCAGCGGCCAATGGCCAGATATAAGCTTTCAACAAGACTCTGTCAAATATACTGCAAAAGATGGTGGATAAAGAGAAAATGTCATGGCCTGATAAACTCTTTCATGATTTATGGGATTATCGGACTACCACCTGTACTGCAACGCGGTCAACTCCATATTCATTGGTATATGGAACAGAAGTAGTCTTACCAATTGAAGTTCTACTACCCTCGCTTAGAGTTGCCATTTGTGATCAATCGTCTACAGATGAACAATCTCAAAAGTGATTGAATGAATTGGAATGGTTAGATGAGAAAAGATTGTGCACTTTGCACCACTTGGAAGTCTATCAGAGTCGAATAGCACGCGCTTTTAGCTAAAAATTTCATCTTCGTTCATTCACTCAGGGAGAATTGGTATTAGTTCTCAAAACTCCAATGATACCAGGAAAGAAACCTCCCAAGCTTGAGACAAAGTGGGAAGGACCTTACGCAATACATAGGGTCTACTCCAATGGAGCTTATTCATTAATCTCGATGGTTGATGAACTCATCACTACTCCAACCAATGCCAGATTTTTGAAGAAGTATTTTGTATAAACACAAAATATAGCACCATGGTCCGGTATGACCTTAAACCGCACCATGGCCCGGTATGAACTTAAACTGCACCATGGTCTGGTATGAATTTAAATTGCACCATTGTTCGGTATGACCATAAAATGCACCACCGTCCAGCAAGACGTTAAATTGCATCATCAACGGTCCATGCATATGACCCTAAATTATTTTACCATACGTCCAACATGACGTTAAAATGTGTCCCCTTCATCTTCCTTTCTATATGACGTTAAACTATACAGAAATAGTCCATACATATGACATTAAACTATTTATATTCCTTTCGTCTCACATGATGTTAAACTGTGACATCCTAACTACATGACGCTAAACTGTACAGAAGTCCCTTACGTCCAACATGACATTAAACTGCACCATCCACGCTCCATGCATATGACCTTAAACTATTCTCACTTTCATCCAACATGACGCTAAACTGTATCGTCCCTTTTTCTTCCAACATGACATTAAACTATGGAAAATGTCCCTAATACATCCAACATGATGTTAAATGGTGTACTCTTTTGTCCCCACTGCATGACATTAAACTGCACAGTCCCCCTTTTGTCCAACATGACGTTAAACTATGTTGTCCCCATCGTCCTAACTACATGACACTAAACTGTATAGAAAGTCCTTTAATACGTCCTACATGAAATTAAACTGTATTTTGTCCCTACTATATGACACTAAATTGTGCAACACCAATAGTCCTAACTACAAGACTTTAAACTGCATAGTCCCTTTATATGTCCTACATGACATTAAACTATGCATCGTTAGGGTTGTTGCTACCTCTTGTTTCCCACACCGAGTATTACTCACGTGAGCTTAGAGAAAAATTCAACCATAACACTCTCTCTGGGCTACTAACCATGTGCAAGTCCCAATATTATTTTCTAGGTCGTTGTCCCCAAGAACAACTTGATCACGAATTCATTTTTTAATTGAACTACACAGACTTTAATCCTTGCCTTCTTGGCTGGGTACATAAGAAACCTCCCAAGGTTCAAGCCCAAAACCAATCTCTTCACATCGGTTCACCTCCATCTCATATGATATTGATTCCTGAAACCATCCCTAGAACCAATATCTTTACATTGGTTCACTTTCGTCCTTGTTATACGACGTTAAACTATAAAACACTTTTGTCCATTATGTCAATAAACTACAATATTATTTGATACCCTCACCTAAGAGGGAACCATTATTTACATTGATTTTTCAATCATGTTTCATTTCAAAGACTACGTGCATACATGGCAATGCCCAAACCTTTTGTCTTGGGTTAAATCATCATTGCACTAAAGTCCCCTTTCACCCTTCACATGTACGGACCAAATTTGTACAAAGGGTATTTCTAGAACTATGTGGGCTTGATTCCCATCCTTATGGGATACGTAGGAACGTTCGAGTGTCCCTTGAATCCAGCCCCAAGTCTTTGGGCCTAACCCCAAATTCCACTTTTAGTCCCTTGACTGAAAAGCCCCCATGAAAACACACAGTGTGTATTTCTTATAATGGTCTAAGCTATATGAACCTAAACTAAGTTCTCTAATTATTTTGTACCACATGACGTTAAACTATAGTTCAAGAACTACATATGGATTGATTCCCATCCTTATGGGATACGTAGTGAAGTATAACATTTCAATTCCGGACCCAACCACAACATGATTATGGTTAGCATTGATCTGTGTATCTTTGTATACATTGGACAATACCCATATTTATGTATCATAATCCAAACCTTAAATTTTTTCAGATCTTCATAAACCTTTTCCTGACTTCTAGTCACAAAAATGGAAAACTTATGAGAGTTCTTTTTCCTGACTATGCAGCATGTGCCCATAGGCGGCCTTGCATAAACAGTCTCCATAACAGATTTTTCAGCCAAAAGATACTATTATTTGACTATGCAGCCAATACCCTTAGGTGTCCCTACATAATTCAACCCCCTAACAGGTTTGTTAAATACTGGTAACTTCATTCGTAGGAAGAAAGCCTCTTTTGTCCTTGTAGGTCTTAAATGACAGTATGTAAGGATCCACAAAAGTATCCATCCTTAACATATTTGTCCCATATCATTTTTCATGATCTTAAAGTATTCAAGTATATGGTTTATATTCTCCTTCCCTACGTTTGGGTCAGACCTTCGTAGGAGTAATATCCATCCAGTTCTTCAATAATCTTGTTTGGAAATATCTTCTCCATATTCAAGTAACTCTTTCCATACAGAAAACTCTAAACATTGTAAAATTTGAATCTCCATAAAATTTCACTGGCTTTTAGCACTAGGAAAGTAAATTTCTGAGAGTTCTTTTTCTTGAATATGCAGCACGTGCCCATAGGTGGCCTTGCATAAACAGTCTACATAACAGACTTATTAAGCCAAAAGATACTATTTATTTGACTATGCAGCCAAAGCCCTTAGGTTTCCCTGCATAATTCAACCCCATAACAGGTTTGTTAAATAATGGAAACTTCATTCTTGGGAACTACTTCTTCAAATGCCTTTTATCTCTTTTTCATATCATTCCTCAGATCCAAATATTCTTAAGTCATAGTTTACATATTTTCCCTCATACTTGAGTATGGTACTATGTTTTCAGATAAGTTGTCAAGCAATTGAGTCAATTGTAATCCATTTCGGTCAAAGCTATTTCGACCATAAACATTAGCCTTTTTATGTCCGACATGCATGACTTTAAACTTCCCACAAAAGATAAAGGAACTCTAAATAAAAGTCAAGTTCCAGCTCACTAAACATACATTTTGAATGATTTAGGTAATATTGAGCAATTAAAAGATTTAAAGTTTGTAGGGTTATTTATATTAATCCTAGTAAAAAATAAACTATGCTTACTAGGCCCATTGGCTTAGGTAAAATTTAAAGAAGGTAGCAGGAAAATACGTGCACAAGTGATTGAAGATGAAAACATACTTTCCATTTGATGCACAAGAATTAGAAGGACATCCACAGATTGGAGTCTCTTCTCTTTTACATGAAATTACAAAATACTTTCAAACATAACTCCTCATTTGATTTACGACATCCTGAGTTTCATTAGCAGCCACCTGGAATTCATTCATTCAGCTGGATACCATAAGAGATGTAGTGATACCAGCTCTTCTTGGAACAATTGCAAAAGAATGTTCTTGAGTGTGGTTTGACAAAATTTTCTACTGATCAAATAGTGACTCTGTTTCTGTCTAAGAGACTTGGAAGATGGATACATGGATTTGAGAATGGATCATTGGAAGTAAAGAGACATTTGGAGAGAGTACTCTTTTCAGAAATTTCTCTAATGCCAGGTTTGTCTTTTCTCCACCAACCGACAGCGGAAAACATTTCAGACCATGGGTTTTCCATTTTCATTTCTGCAAGGAAATGACATGGCGGAAGAATTTGAATGTTCACACCATTGTTGTTTCTCTTAATGCACAACATAACTAAAATAGAGGAGTAGAAGTGCAGCTGCATCACAGGAATATAATTCTTTTCATCTGAAACATTGACTCCTTGAAGATGACCATGACCATATAGAGGTAGGTAGATGCTCTGTGGAAAATTAAGATGATATTTTTTCAAGTACTTAGCCAAATCTGGGAGAGTGCTGTCGCAGATATCATAGTAATCATGAAAAATAATGTTCATCATGTCATCAATCTGCTTGCTAGCCAGTCCATCAGCCCTTCCGATTCTCTTAAGATCCATTAAATATGCACATGAGTTGAATAATTAACTCTTAAGTAAGTTGATTTTTCATATACTTTGTGAAGAAATTGGAAAAAATGGAAAATGCATTAAGGCTCGCAAGTCTAAAACTTGGCACACAAGTATAGAGGTGTCGTGCAAGTATTTGGCTCACAAGTATCACCGCGCAGGTCCAGATAACTCTAAAGCAGTATGACGTCAAAGAAGCAGCGGAAAATAGAGCAACTTGCGCGGCAAATGCAACTTGCGCGGAGAGAGCTCGAAAGTTTCAAATCCATATGCTTTGAACGGATATGAGGCCCTCTATTTATAGATGCGGCCAGAACCCTGCGCGGTGTACCCTGCATGACTAAAATTCGTACCCCTACGGGCCAAGCCCTGCGCGATGCTCACCTATGACAACCCTGCTTTTTATTACAACTTAAACATGCTTTATTACATAAAACTTCATTTGATACAACAAAGAAGATCGAGAGGTTTAGTGTCTTTGGGGCTTAGGATCATTACATAAAAACTTAAAACATGAAATACAACATCCTTATTGAAAACTTCCTTTACATGACCACTACATTCCTTCGTACTTAGCATTGCATGGGATAACCTGAGGACATGCATAAGAAAAGGGTGAGCTATAAAGCCCAGTAAGGGAGTACACAATGAATAACATGAGGAGTAAAATACATGTTAGGCAATAGGCATATCAATAGAGCATAAGAGAGACATGAACATAAAGGCATGATAAAGCATGATAATCATAACATGGAAATGTGGCAACAACACTTAACATTGAATTAGCCTGAGCCAAGGCTCATTGCACATGGAGCATGAGTAAACCCTCATTGCACTTGAAGAATGAGTAAACCCTCGTTGCACTTGAATTAGCATGAGTCAACACTCATTGCACATGACGTATCATGATACTATACTTTACCCAATGCATTGGAGCGCTATCAGGGCGCACCCTTCTTAAACATTTCATTTCATGCATAAGTGTGCCACATGGATCATAAAACATGGATTCATAAAACATAATCATTTATTCCACGATAAAAGAATGTGGAATTAATGCATGAAACTTTACAATCAATATGTAAATGTGCATAAAGGTGAATTCCCTTGATGGAGAAATGAGCATGGTATTCACTACACAAAGACATTGGCTTAGAAAATCGGTGCGATTTCGGCAGCATAACGGCGTGACATAAGAATTCATAAAAAAAGTTGATGAGAGAGAAAGGGGTTCCTCATCATATTTACATGTAATGGACAGTAAGGAGGTCATATATATACATGTCCCAACAATAGAAATGGAATTTAGATTCATGATACAAAAGTATTGCTTGAATATAAAAGAAGAGAGAGAAGTTCCTTTCGGAATTTCGGCATAGTAACGGGTGTACATGGGAGGCATTTAATGAGAGAGAAAGGGTTCTCCCATCATTCAAACAATAAGAGGGCAGTATGGGGGAGGTGCAAAACCATACCCCAACATTCATAAATGAAATTAAAAGGGCAATACAACTTAAAGAAAATTGACAAAAATGAGAAAGGAAGAAAAACCCTTACTTGGAAGTGTGCTTCCAAAGGCTAGAGAGAGGCTTGTGAGAGGCTTCTTTGGAGCTTGGGGCACCTTGAGAGGATTCTAGAGAGAGTAGGGCAGAGGTTGGACGAACTTCAAGGGCTTTGTGTGAGGAGGAAGTGGGAGCTTGGGTGGGTTTATATAGGAAAGGTGAGAGAATTCTTTATTATTTAGGTTTGGGACCCCTTATATTAAAAAATCCAAACCACAAACCATCCCATGGTATTTGCCCATGGTTTCTGGAAAAGGAAAGAGGAAAACAATATTTTACAAGTCCAAGGTCCGAACTTATTAAAAAATTAGGGTTGCTTATGTGGAGGTGAGTCACACACCCATGGAAATTAATTTAAAAAGGCAAAGTGTTGAATAAGTCTTGAGGGCTCCATTAATGCTTTGAAAAGTGAGTCAAAAAAACCCAAAAACTCATTATTTTAATGATAAAATACATATTGGCCGAACATAAGGATTATGGTATTTTATTACATCACCATTGGGTCATTATGATGTCATAAAACACATTATATATTTAAATGGTATTTAATTTTTACCCAAAAATTTGACTGTCTCGGAAAATTATGAAAAATTCACCGTTGGATAATTTCGACGTCCTGATTCCAAAAATAATATTTATTTTATCTAAATAATTTTCTAAATATGTGAATTTTTACTTTTAAAATAAAAACCGACATTTATAAAAAAATTCACGGGTTTTGACAGAAATGGCTTTCAAACCTTAATAAAAATTTTAATTGCATTCATAAAATTATAAGATCATTTATATTTAATAATAATTAATTTAGTATTAATAATAATATTTTATTAAAATATTATTTAATTCAAAAATCCTTTAATTTAATAAAATATAATTCTTAATTAAATAATAACTAAAAACACCGTTTGTACTTTAAAAACTAATTACAACGTATCAAAAATGACTAGAAATTATATTCATTATTATATACAAAAATAATGTACATGAACATGGTGCTACTTATTTGTTACATAACCCCTTAAAATAGCCGCATAAGACCTAAGGGTAAGGTGTGCGATGGTGACAGACTCTTGGGGTTGCTCGGATAACATCGCTCGAGTTGTAATCTCTATCAACTTCCATTTTTCCCGTAGACGATCACGTTCGAGCTTGACTTGATGAAGCTCAGCTTGGGCTTGGTCAAGGGCAAAGCCCAAAGACGCCACCTCCTTTCCGAGATCCGACAAATGGGCTTCGTAAGGGGCAATTCTACTGGATGAGGCCATCGCTTCCTTTGTCTGAGTAGAAAAATTGGTTCGTTAAAGCCTTATATTTAAACTACCCAGATGATCACTGTTCAACGGCTATAAAAGTAACGGTCACAAATCTTAACGTTAAACTAAAGAAGTTGACATCTTATAAAAACATTTTTTTTTTCATAAAGAAACATTTAACTGGTTCAAGAGGGATTTTCCATTAATGAAATATTTGGGTCGTTACAACATTCCCCCCTTAAGAAATTTCTCCCTCGAAATTTTCCTTTTCCCACACTAAAACAAATGTGGGTAACTTAGCTTCATCATATCCTCCGACTCCCAAGTTGCTTCTTCAAACTTGTGGTTTCTCCACAACACCTTGACGAGGGGCATTGTCTTATTTCGTATAACTTTTTCTCTACGATCTAAGATCTTCACTGGTTGCTCCTCATAAGAAAGCTCGTCTTCTAATTGTACCACCTCAGAAGAGAGTACATGTGAAGGGTCTGGTATGTACTTCCTTAAGAGGGATACATGGAAGACATCATGCACCTTGGCCATAGTAGGTGGAAGTGCTAGTCGATAAGCCACAGCCCCAACACGATCAAGAATCTCGAAGGGGCCGATGTACCTTGGACTTAACATCCCTTTCTTTCCAAACCTCGTGAACTTCTTCCACGGAGATATGCGTAAAAACACCATGTCTCCGACTTTAAACTCAAGGTCTCGTCGACGATTGTCTGCATAACTCTTCTGTCGACTTTGGGCTGCCTTGATATGCTGCTGAATGGTTTTCACCTTCTCCACCATTTCTTCGACCATCTCTGGTCCAAGCAGCTTACGTTCACCGACCTCATCCCAACATGCCGGTGTTCTACACCTTTTCCCATACAGGGCTTCATATGGTGCCATTTGGATGCTTGAGTGGAAACTATTATTATAAGAGAACTCAACCAGAGGAAGATGCTGATCCCATCCTCCTTTAAAGTCCATTGAGCACGCTCTCATCATATCCTCAAGTGTTTGGATAGTCCGCTCGGATTGGCCATCAGTTTGAGGATGATAGGCCGTACTGAAGTTCAGTTCAGTATTCAGAGCATGTTGAAGACTACTCCAAAACTTAGAGGTAAATCTTGGATCTCGGTCAGACACAATAGATAGTGGTACTCCATGCAACCGTACCACTTCCCTGATATATATCCGTGCCAGTTGATCCAAAGAGAAATCCTCTCGAATAGCAATGAAGTGTGCAGTATTTGTAAGACGATCCACAATAACCCAGATTGCATTGTTGCTTTTGGATGTCCTTGGAAGTCCAGCGACGAAGTCCATGGTGATGTTCTCCCATTTCTATTCTGGTATGGGCAATGGTTGCATCATCCCCTTAGACTTCTGCCTCTCTGCCTTCACTTGCTGACACACCAGGCACTTTGATGTATATTCGGCAATCTCCTTCTTCATATTATCCCACCAAAAGTTTTCTCGGAGATCTCGATACATCTTTGTGCTTCCTGGGTGAATAGAGAAATTTGAACTATGTGCATCATCCAAAAGTTCCTTCTTCAGCTCCAAACTTGATGGGACACACAGTCTTTTCCCAAACCGCACAATTCCTTCTTCATTAACATTAAACTCTGAGGATTTTCCCTTTTTGATAGCTTCCACTTTTTCTTGGATTCTCGCATCATCCTTTTGAGCATCCTTTACCCTTTCCAAAAGAGATGGTTGAGCAATCATTTGTGAAAGGATTGATGATGTTCCCTTCTTTATGATTCCCACATCCATCTTCATCAAGTCTAAGAAGATTGGATCCTTCTCAATTCTCATCATTGATAGAATTGCTGGATCCTTTCTACTTAGGGCATCCGCCACCTTGTTCGCCTTCCCAGGGTGGTAATGTATTGAACAATCATAATCCTTTATGAGCTCTATCCATCTTCTCTGGCGCATATTAAGCTCTTTCTGTGTGAATATATATTTAAGACTCTTGTGGTCAGTATATATCTCACATTTCTCTCCATAGAGATAATGCCGCCAGATTTTCAAGGCAAAGATCACCGCCGCCAACTCCAGATCAGGCGTTGGATAGTTTCGCTCATGGATTTTCAACTGCCTTGAGGCATAGGATATCACTTTATCATTCTGCATCAGCACACATCCTAAGCCCTTCTTCGAAGCATCACTGAATACCACAAAAAGCTCCCCACTTGTGGGTAAAGTGAGCACAGGTGCAGTGATAAGCCTCCTTTTCAACTCCTTGAAGCTTTCTTCACATTCATCACTCCAAGAAAACTTTACTCCCTTTCGAGTTAGCTTGGTAAGAGGGTTGGACAATCGTGAGAAGTTTCTCACAAATCGTCGATAATATCCAGCTAACCCCAAGAAGCTACGGATATCAGTTACCGATGTTGGCCTCGGCCATCCCTCAATTGCATCTGTTTTAGAAGGGTCCACAGATATCCCATTGCTTGTGATGATATGGCCCAAGAATGAGACCTCCTTCAACCAGAACTCACACTTGTTGTACTTGGCATAGAGCTTCTCCTTGCGCAAAGTCTCCAGTACAGTTCTTAAATGCTCCTCATGGTCCTCATTGGTTTTGGAGTATATTAGAATATCATCTATAAAGACTACCACAAATTTATCTAGGTAATCTCTAAAGACTCTATTCATCAAGTCCATGAATATTGTTGGAGCATTGGTGAGTCTAAAAGGCATTACTATGAATTCATAGTGTCCATACCTTGTACGAAAAGCAGTCTTGGGGATATCTTCCTTCTTCACCCTTACTTGATAATATCCCGACCGCAAGTCGACCTTGGAGAAGTATTGTGCTCCACACAGCTGATCAAACAAGTCATCGATTCTTGGGAGAGGATACTTGTTCTTTATCGTGATTTTGTTAAGTTCACGATAATCGATGCAAAGCCGCATTGACCCATCCTTCTTCTTGACGAAGAGGACTGGTGCACCCCATGGTGATGCACTTGGGCGTATAAACCCTTTATCCAGATTCTCCTGTAGTTGTTTCTTCAGTTCTTCAAGCTCAACCACAGCCATTCTATATGGAGTCTTGGATATTGGTAGCGCCCCAGGTATAAGTTCAATTGAGAACTCAACATCTCTTCTTGGAGGAAGACCAGGAAGTTCCTCGGGAAATACTTCAGCGAATTCCCTCACAATAGGCATTTCTTCAAGGGTGGTTTCTTCCTTGGACTCAATCATCTGAGCCAGATATGCGTGCTCATAAGGCAGTAATATCCATGCTTGAGATGATGGAGCTAAAGGAGATTCATCTTCCTCCTGACACTTGTAAATAATCGGGGGTCGATTCTCCATATGGAGTGTGATTTCCCTCTCCCGACAATTTATGTTGGCTCTATATAAGGAAAGCCAATCCATGCCAAGAATTGCATCAAATTCCACCAAAGGGAGTATGACGAGGTTCGCCGGGAAATTCAATCCACAGATTATAACAGGGGAGGACTTATACTCATGGGATGCAATGATTGCCCCATTTGCCATACTCACCGACATCTTTACTTCCATGGTTTGTGGTGGTGCAGGGATTGTTCTACTAAACTTTTGAGATATAAAAGAATGCGTAGAACCTGAATCAAAAAGTACGTTCGCTATTCTTGAATAAATAACTAGCGTACCTGTCACCACTTCGTTGTCGGGGTTCACTTCGGCAGAAGTGATGGCAAAAGCTCTTCCTTGCTGTCTTGGAGGTTGTTGATTGCCTCCGATAACCCTTAGATTAGGGCACTGATTCGCAAAATGACCCGGTTCTTTGCATTTGAAGCATTGAACAACACGTTGAGGTTCGAACGGAGCGTTCCTCCCCTCCGTCGCAGCCGCGGGTCCTTCTTGCTGACAGTTAACAGCTAGGTGCCCTTCTCTTCCACACTTGAACCATTTTCTTGTCCCCCTAAGGCAATTTCCCGGGTGCTTCTTTCCACACTTTTGGCAAGTGGGGTGCTGGAATTTCTTAGCACCGTTGGATTTATCCATCGGACCACCAGCATTGAAGTCCACCTTACGCTTCTTGTCCCCATGATACCCCTGTGATTCTCCGATCTCCATTTCAACCTTGAGGGCACATCGGACAATTTCCTCATAGCTGTCGAAGTCACGGATCGCTAATGCTTTCCGCAAGCTAGGCTTCAGCCCACCAAAGAAGCGGTCAACCTTGCATTCGGGGGTAACGACAAAGCCGGAAGCGTATCGTGCAAGCCTTGTGAAGTTTGCCTCGTACGCTCCCACAAATTCCTCATCTTTCTGCTTGAGGGAAAGGAAGTCCCTTTCCATCTTAAGACGGAGGGTGCGTGGAAAATATTTATCGAAAAACATCTTCCGGAATACCTTCCATTCCAAAGCCTCGATCTCCTCCTCAGGCTTCGTATTTTTGATCAACGTCCACCATTGATCAGCTTCACCCTCCATACGATAAGCCGCCAGGAGAACCTTCTCTTTTTCAGAGCATTGGAGGATGGAGAATATCTTTTCAATGGAGTTGATCCATTGTTCAGCAATCGTGGGATCGGATGATCCACTAAAAGTAGGAGGCCTTTGTCTCATGAAGCTTTCAATAGCGACTTGTTCTTTCTTAGGGGGGGTTGAACGTTCCTCTTGACCAGTGTTTCTATTCAAAACTTGAGTTAGCTGAGAGAGAAGCGTGACAAAGTTCGCGATTCCCGCTCCCATTGGATTGGGCATCTCATTGGTACAATCATCACACTGATCTTCACAACGGTTGTTAGCCCGAGTTCTCCTATTACCAGCCATTGGCTGGAATAAAAGGAAAGTTAGGGGCAACACATAGAGGGTAATCCAAAGACAAAAGTTGATGACTTATAAATAAACTCTAATCTCTTTAACTCATGAGTCTATAGGATTCAATCCAGGCTTTTCATGATCTTCCTTCTAACATATATTCTTAGGGGCATTTTTCCCTTAATAAGGGTTCATACTAAGATTGTGAATTTATCAAAACATATCCCCCGGGAGTGTCGTAACCAAGAGTGCAGCAAGGCCCGTTGTCGTGCACCAGTTCCCGTTCGAGTCTAGCTCAAAGCGGTGTTTTCAGGTTTTACCCCTAGGATACATCTATGCCAGAGCCGCCTCTACCTGCTCGTATCCAGACAGGGATGTATTTGTTTGATAAACCACTTACTTAGTATTTACCAAAACTTAGGGATGTTTTTATTATGCTTAGTCTTGTATCTAAGGCTTTACTAGGGTTTCCTAATCCCAAAAATAACTAAACCTATCCTCTGATACCAACTATGACAACCCTGCTTTTTATTACAACTTAAACATGCTTTATTACATAAAACTTCACTTGATACAACAAAGAAGATCGAGAGGTTTAGTGTCTTTGGGGCTTAGGATCATTACATAAAAACTTAAAACATGAAATACAACATCCTTATTGAAAACTTCCTTTACATGACCACTACATTCCTTCGTACTTAGCATTGCATGGGATAACCTGAGGACATGCATAAGAAAAGGGTGAGCTATAAAGCCCAGTAAGGGAGTACACAATGAATAACATGAGGAGTAAAATACATGTTAGGCAATAGGCATATCAATAGAGCATAAGAGAGACATGAATATAAAGGCATGATAAATCATGATAATCATAACATGGAAATGTGGCAACAACACTTAACATTGAATTAGCATGAGCAAAGGCTCATTGCACATGGAGCATGAGTAAACCCTCATTGCACTTGAAGCACGAGTAAACCCTCGTTGCACTTGAATTAGCATGAGTCAACACTCATTGCACATGACGTATCATGATACTATACTTTACCCAATGCATTGGAGCGCTATCAGGGCGCACCCTTCTTAAACATTTCATTTCATGCATAAGTGTGCCACATGGATCATAAAACATGGATTCATAAAACATAATCATTTATTCCACGATAAAGGAATGTAGAATTCATACATGAAACTTTACAATCAATATGTAAATGTGCATAAAGGTGAATACCCTTGATGGAGAAATGAGCATGGTATTCACTACACAAAGACATTGGCTTAGAAAATCGGTGCGATTTCGACAGCATAACGGCGTGACATAAGAATTCATAAAAAAAAGTTGATGAGAGAGAAAGGGGTTCCTCATCATATTTACATGTAATGGACAGTAAGGAGGTCATATATATACATGTCCCAACAATAGAAATGGAATTTAGATTCATGATACAAAAGTATTGCTTGAATATAAAAGAAGAGAGAGAAGTTCCTTTCGGAATTTCGGCATAGTAACGGGTGTACATGGGATGCATTAAATGAGAGAGAAAGGGTTCTCCCATCATTCAAACAATAATAGGGCAGTATGGGGGAGGTTCAAAACCATACCCCAACATTCATAAATGAAATTAAAAGGGCAATACAACTTAAAGAAAATTGACAAAAATGAGAAAGGAAGAAAAACCCTTACTTGGAAGTGTGCTTTCAAAGGCTAGAGAGAGGCTTGTGAGAGGCTTCTTTGGAGCTTGGGGCACCTTGAGAGGATTCTAGAGAGAGTAGGGCAGAGGTTGGACGAACTTCAAGGGCTTTGGGTGAGGAGGAAGTGGTAGCTTGGGTGGGTTTATATAGGAAAGGTGAGAGAATTCTTTATTATTTAGGTTTGGGACCCCTTATATTAAAATAATCCAAACCACAAACCATCCCATGGTATTTGCCCATGGTTTCTGGAAAAGGAAAGAGGAAAACAATATTTTACAAGTCCAAGGTCCGAACTTATTAAAAAATTAGGGTTGCTTATGTGGAGGTGAGTCACACTCCCATGGAAATTAATTTAAAAAGGCAAAGTATTGAATAAGTCTTGAGGGCTCCATTAATGCTTTGAAAAGTGAGTCAAAAAAACCCAAAAACTCATTATTTTAATGATAAAACACATATTGTCCGAACATAAGGATTATGGTATTTTATTACATCACCATTGGGTCATTATGATGTCATAAAACACATTATATATTTAAATGGTATTTAATTTTTACCCAAAAATTTGACTGTCTCAGAAAATTATGAAAAATTCACCGATGGATAATTTCGACGTCCTGATTCCAAAAATAATATTTATTTTATCTAAATAATTTTCTAAATATGTGAATTTTTACTTTTAAAATAAAAATCGACATTTATAAAAAAATTCACGGGTTTTGACAGAAATGGCTTTCAAACCTTAATAAAAATTTTAATTGCATTCATAAAATTATAAGATCATTTATATTTAATAATAATTAATTTAATATTAATAATAATATTTTATTAAAATAATATTTAATTCAAAAATACTTTAATTTAATAAAATATAATTCTTAATTAAATAATAACTAAAAACACCGTTTGTACTTTAAAAACTAATTACAACGTATCAAAAATGACTAGAAATTATATTCATTATTATATACAAAAATAATGTACATGAACATGGTGCTACTTATTTGTTACATAACCCCTTAAAATAGCTACATAAGACCTAAGGGTAAGGTGTGCGATGGTGACAGACTCTTGGGGTTGCTCGGATAACATCGCTCGAGTTGTAATCTCTATCAACTTCCATTTTTCCCGTAGACGATCACGTTCGAGCTTGACTTGATGAAGCTCAGCTTGGGCTTGGTCAAGGGCAAAGCCCAAAGACGCCACCTCCTTTCCGAGCTCCGACAAATGGGCTTCGTAAGGGGCAATTCTACTGGATGAGGCCATCGCTTCCTTTGTCTGAGTAGAAAAATTGGTTCGTTAAAGACTTATATTTAAACTACCCAGATGATCACTGTTCAACGGCTATAAAAGTAACGGTCACAAATCTTAACGTTAAACTAAAGAATTTGACATCTTATAAAAACATTTTTTTTTTCATAAAGAAACATTTAACTGGTTCAAGAGGGATTTTCCATTAATGAAATATTTGGGTCGTTACATCACCTGCGCGATGACATCTACGCCCTCAACACTTGCACGCCGCCTTCCCTTTGGTTTTATTCTTTTCCTCAAAGTCACATCCTTATTTATTTCAGATCCAACTCTAAGGGGGGGGGGGACTTTTTTTGATTCTCCTTTTTCGTCACATTGTCTAAAACAATGGAAAGGGATATAACATAAGTCCAAATTGATGCATCTTTTAAAGAAACATAAAAAAATCGACAGAGGGATGAACAAGGAGAACACTGACCATAGGTCGCGCATGTTCCATCACTGTCGCGCAGGTCCACTTGCTCACCGCCTAATGGTTGCACAAGTGACTTGCGCACCCCAAAGGATAACCACATGGGGTCTTCTCTAGCCTATAAATAGACCTTGTGGGCCCCCCATTTGGAGGATGAATTTTTTCCAGAAACTCAGATTTGAGCTCACGGTGCCCTAGTCTCTTCTCAAAGCTTCTGAAACACTTTTAAGGTAATTTATTCCTAGAACAGAAGATATAAAGAGGGGGAGGAAGGCTTAAGTGTTGAAACTCATCAACAATTGCACGCCTGAGTGGCCAGCCTTTAAGAAAAATGGCCACACTTGCGCGCCGCCTAACTCCTTCAATCGAACTTGCATGCCACTATTCTGGAAGAACCTCAAGATGATTCTAAAGGCTTTAACCAAGAGTCACTCAAGTATTACCCTACTGGTTAACCGTTATGCAAGTACCAATGTGTTGCGTAGGTATACCTGCGCGACCAGGACTTACGCGCCCACGTAGTACCTGCGCGCCTGCCAGGACCTGCGCGCCCCTGCCTTTTTTTTGTGCCCTTCTTGTCCATTTCACCTCTCTTAAGCCATTCCACCTCTCCTATTCAAGATTCAGTCTTCAAGACACTCTTCAAAGCCATTTATGGCATGATTTCTTGATTTTACTTCCTTATCTGAAAGTAATTCTATGGAATATCTCTCAAAACCTAGTGATTTACACATATGTATGTCACTAAAGATTGAGATTTCATTCATTCAACCTCATCCTTTAAGATGAGAGAATTCATTAACTTGGGCCTCCTTTTCAGGAATAAGTCACATTCATAATTCCCATTAATTTTGGGCATCCTCCTTAGGATTAAGCCCCAATCCCCTAATCTGGGCATCCTCCTTAGGGGTAAGCCCCAATCTAAAAGTCCCCTAATTTGGGAATCCTCCTCAAAAGTAATCCCCAACCATAATTCTCTTAACCTGGGCATCCTTTTCAGGAATAAGCCCCAGTAATAATTCTTAACCTGGGTCTCCTTTTCAGGAGTAAGACCCAGTCTCAAATATGGGCATCCTCTTTAGGAGTAAGCCCCAAGTCCCTTAATTTTTCAAGTCTCTTAACCTGGGCCTCCTTTTCGGGAGTAAGCCCCAGTCTTAATTTCTCTTAACCAGTTCTAATTTACCTTTGATCTGGGATTCCTTCTCAATAGTAAAACCCAATCATAAGTCCTCTCCTAATTTGGGCCTCCTTTTTAGGAGTAAGCCCCAATTTAGAGTATTCAAATCTCCATGAAGCACATATACCTTTATAGACCTTGTTTCTGGATTTCTTCCCTGAAGTAAATCCTAATCATCATATATCTGGGAATTCATACATACATAATCCCCACATTATTTCTTATGATTGCATATTTCATGGCACAATTGTCTGATTTTTACCAATACCTCTTGTTTCTCACACCGAGCATGACTCATGTGAGCTTAGAGTGTAAAAGTAATTTTGAAATCCTTCTTTGAGCCATCAATCATAAACATCATACTCCCTTACTCGAACTATGTGGGTTCTGATTCCTTTTCTAAACAAAGGATACGTAGGTAGCCCATCTACGAGTTCGATCCCAACTCTGAAATAATACATATCCTTCTGAATGACAATAAACTTCAAGTGCCCCACTGAGTGTATTTAAAACCAGCATGGTCATCACAATGACCAAGAGACTTCTATATAAATGTGTCGAAGGATACCATTGACCAAGAATCTCTAATAAATACAGATGATTCTCTATCGATGAAGAACCTCGAATACATATAAAAGATTCTCTAAATTTCCTAAATATTTAATCATTGATTGTCAGATCTAAAGGAAAGCTCATTTTATAATTGGTAATGTAATAAGGATTCACGAACATAACTTAAATCTATAAAGAGATTCCCGGAGTAGATAATAATTCCCCTAAAAAAGGTGTGATGAGTCTGACCTCCCATCCTCTCGACCAATGAAAATTCCTAAGCCTCATCAGTCCACAAACTAATGAGCACCTACCTTTGAAATGTAGGTCCAAATGGATGTGGAATCATTGGATGTTTCCGGTTTTACGAACAAACCTGTTAGAAACTGATTGGAATGTTTGAATCTTCAATCAAGGAGGTCATCGCCAAATTCTGAGGGAAACAATGATAGCTTATGATCAGTGGTAAATTAAGGCACATATCCATTTTTTAAATGACGACTAATTGAGTTTAGGGATTATGTCTGAACTCTACAAATTAATCTCGTGTGGTTTTGAATTACTGGTTAAGGTTGTTCTCTCACAGTTCACACAATTCCCGACCTCATGTGTTTTGTGTTATTTAATAAATTTCTTGCTTAGTTTTATATAAACTAAACACTTAATTTATAGATAATAATATATGAATTAAATTAGCTCATTGATTCAAAATATATAAATGAAGAATGATAGAGGTTTATCAATTATAAAAAAACAACACTTCCTTGGGTGGCATAGTCATCGTAGAAACGTTTTGCATGCACAATGGTTTAGAAAGGTTAATAACCATTCTCAATTATATTCATGATTCCAACCCAATTAGTATGATTAAGGAAGAATATAACACAGGATAACGGGGGAATAAAAAAGAAAATATTAAAAAATATAATAGGAATAATTATGTTTATTATGAAAACATAAATATTACAAAGCAAGAAAGAGAGGAAGGCTTCGATGAAGGGATCCTTGCTTCAAGAGATCCCCCTATGAGTATAAGGAGTTCCATAACCTATGATGTGGTGATAGGAATCCTTTATAAATCCAAAATTTCATCACTTAACGCCTTTTTCAAACTTCCAAATGGGTTGCCCAAGGTGTCAATTTATAGCCATAATGAGGAGTTGTTTTGGGCACCCAGTTTTTGAGATACCACTTGTGTATCGGTTTTGAGTTTTTAAATGAAATTTTAATGAGATGGAAAAAATATAAATGTTATAGTAAAGAATATTAAATATATCAATGTCAAATTTGGTGGCCAATTGAGGATGACAACACATGATATTTCTGAAATACATAACACATTCATTGACTTCGTGAAGATTCTGTTCCCTAGACCTATTTGTTCAGATAGACTCATTAGTGACCGAATTGGGCTTGGTATATTGATTGGAGTTTTATCCTGTTATTTTTAGGAGCGTTCCACAAAATATCCACCCATTTGGATTCCATAATTTTGAAAAATTTGTAAAATAGTGTACATATGTCCTTGGGATTCCATGCAGTTTGGCCCATTTCCCTTTTAGATCATCTCCGGCCCTCCAAATCATCTCCTCCTACAAAGAAATCCCCAAAACAATAATAAATGATATTTTTATCAGTGATAAAAATTTAGAAATAGAATCAAATGGGATGTTCAATTTTAGATAATGTTTGTATTTTTAAATACAAAACAAGCTTAAAACAGTGATGTAGGGGTGAAACAATGTAGTGAATTGTGATGTGATCAGATACTTTTGGAAATGATATATAAGTCATTTATGATGCGTAGGATTCATGATCATCTCAATTCTATGAACTTTATTTCCAGTACTACCTGAAGTTTTTGTTTTAATATTTAAAATTGATAGTTTAGTAAAAAAGACAACTAAAAAACTCAAAACTAAACAAACACATTCAAATTGTTTTTATAAACAAGGAAAATTATCCAAAAGTTACTTATAGTGTGTAAGAATTAGCCTCACCTCAATTTGATCCATGGTATTCCCAGTTTGACTCAATGTGTCCATTATTTGTCAAAAGTTTACATTTTAGTTCAAAACATTTGTCACTCACAAAAAACTAATAAAAATATATCATATTGTCTTTATACTTTAGAAAAATGATTCATAAGTCAATTTTTACATCTAGGAATTTGTCTCACATAAAACGTACACACGACATGACCGGTATGACTCAAAGTGTGTGTTTTCAGTTTAAAATTACACTCTATTAAAAAAGTCCAGTGACATACACCAAACTAAGAAATCATATTAGGATTATTTTTAAATATTTGGAAAGGGATCCATAAGTCATATTCGATGTGTAGGAATAATTAGTACCTCAATCCAACACACAATGTGATCGGTATGCCACTAAGGGTATATTTTTATTTTAAATTTACATTTTAGTAAAAAAGAAAAGTAATATAATCGAAACTAAAAAAATGAAGTTTTATTATTTTGATACTATTAAAAATGATTAATAAGTCATTCGTGATATGTAGGAATCATCCACACCTCAATCAGATACACGATGTACACAATATGGGCTAAAGTTTCTGTTTAACTTGTTTCATTCATTTAACGACAACAAAATTTGTTTGGATTGTCTAGATAATTTAGGAAAACAATTCACAAGTCATTTTCGATGTATATGAATCAAGATCACATAATATTGACACATGATGTGACCAGTATGACTCAATGTGCATGTTTTCAGTTTAAAATTTCATTAAAAAAAAAAGAAAAGTGGCATACTCAAAATGAATAAAATGCATTCATATTGTTTTGATACTTTATAGCAATGATCCATAAGTCATTTATGACTTGTAGGAGTCAACTAAACCTAAATACTATGCACAGTGTGATTGGTATAACTATGAGTGTGTCTTTTTGTTTATAATTAATGTTTTAGTAAAAAAAGAAAATGGCACACTCAAAACCAAGAAAACACATTTGGGTTATTTTGATATATTTGGATGATGATCCATATGTAATTTGTGACATGTATGAATTAGTGTCACCTCAATTTGTAATATGGTGTGTCCAATATGACATAAAGTGATTTTTATTAGTATAAAATTGACATTTTATTAATATATTGTTTCAAATATTGTTTATTGTTTCATTATAATATCACAAAGATAAGAATTATGTTCTTATAAAGGTGGATTTTTTTGAGTTTGGGTTGTTTTTTCAGAAACTCAAACCATGATCGGGCTTTTTAAGAGGGGTTCAGGTGACAATGATAATGAAACCATTGATTTTTCTGAATGCTTGTTTTTAATTGTAATTCATAATGCAATTGAACAATATAATATTTTAAAAATAAATAATAATGTTTTTTTTATTTTTGAGGTAATTTTTATTACAATTAAATTATTTATTTCTCATAGCTTGTATTTTATATTTTTACAACATGTATTTGTAGATTGCTTATTAATGAAGTGTATTGTATTATTGATAAGACACTATAACATAATGACCATTATCAGCTCTACTTCTAGCACTGATAAATAATTCCCTTTATCAGGTATAAGCTATCAGTGATATTGGGGGTCCCCTTTTAAAGGCATTTAGGATAACAATGATTTTTTAGTGATATTAAAGGCTTTTTATAGAATTGTATTTAGCCCAATCTGTAGTAGTGATGCACCATGTTATAGTTTCAGTAGAATTATGATACATGTCTAATTATATTTAAAGATAGATATCATTTTTATTGCTTATGTTTCAATGCTAAAAGACTAGTTTTCAGTCTGAGGAGATAGGAAACTCCCTTTTGACCATGTGGAAGACACATCCAATTTGTAGTGTATATGCTATTGGGTTTTCACACAACATATCCTAATTTGAATAAAAATTAAATAAGATATTTTTGATAAAATAAAATTTCTCATGATATAAAAAAGCATATTAAATTATTCTATAAGAAATATAATATTATTAGAAAAATTTATCTTTGGTAGATGGTCTTACTAACTATCCAACCATTAAGTCATCCAAGAATCACATTTATTTAAATACATTATATATATTATTTCAAACCACTTTCAACAGAAGAAAAATGATAAAAAAAATTATTGACAAATGAATGAAATAATTGATGTGGATTGACATCAAATACACATATAACTACATATATACATACACACATACAAATATATGTGTGTGTATTCACGCCCATATTTTCACATACTAACACCCAATTTCAATTTGTTTGAACCCAATATCAATTTTTATATAAGTTATTCTCACCATAATGAAGAAATACCTCTACACCACCTGAACAATTATATGTGATAAATAAATGAAAATTTGTGAAGAATCAACAAAATAAATTTAGATTAATCATTGATTTTATTTAATATAGAAGTTAATTGACAATGAAAAATATATATTTTATTTTATTTTATCTAAATCCAGGATGATGTGACATGCTCCAATAAGATTTTTTCAAATGGAATTGGTAAACCCAAATAATTATTTTATTTTATTTTTATTTTATTAGATAAATTTTAATTGTGTCAATAAGGAGAATAAATACAAGTAAAATAATACATTACTAATGGAATATAACTTAATGATACTCGAACATAATTCCTCACCTTGATTTTGAATGTGTGATTTAGGGGATCATATTTAAATTAATAATAATTATATTTAATTTTTAAATTATATTGTACTAAAAGTGGAAATAGGTGAAATATAACTATATGTTTTTTATAAGATATTAAAAGAATATGAATTCATAAATAAGTGATATTTATTTTTAATGTATGTGATATAAATTTAATTCACACAAGAATATGTTTGGGGATAGAGACAAAAAATGATAATAGGATAATAAGGATTAGAAATATAATTTTTTATTTTTTTAATGTAACCCTGTGTAGAATAAACGATAAAAGTAAAGTTGACTTAGCTTGCTGCACCTCTTATTCTATCCATTTTAATTAACCCATTATTTTAAAACTAGGTTTATGTACAACACATGATAGGAGAGAAATGTGCTCAAGGACTCGATCCCATGATGCACGACCCAAACCCCAACACCCCACGCAACACCAGCCACCAGTGGGGGGGGGATTAACCCATTATTTTGATTAATATAAAATGGAAGCATTCCACAATCTCGATTTATTTCAATTTTATTAAAAAATAAAATTTGACTGTCATAAATTTAAATGTTTATGTGGGAGTTTGACAGAGGGGGAAATCATCTTAAGTTTATAAATATATTTGGAAATTTTTAGATAT
Organism: Viscum album; assembly: GCA_963277665.1. Lineage (NCBI taxonomy): Eukaryota > Viridiplantae > Streptophyta > Magnoliopsida > Santalales > Viscaceae > Viscum > Viscum album. The sequence goes on along the minus strand of OY728125.1, from coordinate 274,161,450 downwards.
ATAAATTTATCCAAAACTATTTTATTTTAATTTTAAAATAAATTCGGTCTATTTATATATAAGATAAAATATTTTTTTTAAACTCAGTACCAAACTCTAGATTATGGATGAAAATGCTTAAAACTGTTTATTAAAAAAATAAAAACCGATTTATTTTTTAAATTCAATACTTGAATATTAACCTATTATATTTTTACTAATCATTTAACTACTCTAAACCTATTAATTAGATGATTTCAAATTCAAATATTTACATTTTATTTATAACACTATAATAATAATATCCAAAAATTAATTAAATATATTAGTAATATCATTTTATTTAATAATATAATCAAATAAATCGGATTTAAAATTTACTTATAAATAAAATATGCAGGGAACTCAATATAAACAAATATTTTTTATAATTATAAAGACATTTAAAAATTTCTTATTTATTATTAATAACTTTCACAATTAGGTTTGGATTTATGATAACATAAGAGAACCACTCTAACTTTTCCCATTTATTAATGGGTTTTCTATTTTCTACTCCCGAGGTGAAATGTAACATTATGTTACTTATGGGATATTTAAAAAATAAAAATTTAGAAATAATTGAAAATTATTTTTAAGTCATAGAGTTATGAAGGTGGAAATATGTGGGATATAATTAATTCATAGAGGAAAAGTTTTAAGGATAAATACAGAAAAATGAATACATGATAATAATTTAGAAATTATTAAATGTAGATAGTGAAGAATAAATGCTAAAAGTAAAGTTGATCTAAATGGACATATCGTGTATCCCATTATTTTTAATTAGTCGATTATTTTAGTAAATAAATAATGGAAGCATTTAACTATTAGGATTTATTTTAATTTTAGTTAGACCTAAATTTGACTACCATGCATGAAAAAATTTACACGAGCTTCCGATTTTACGGGAAAAATATCCATTAATTTTTATAACTATATTATAAAACTTTTGGATAAAAAAGATTCTCAAAAAATATTTTATATTAATTTTGAAAATATTTTCTAGCAATTATATATAAAATAAATTAGAAAATATATTTCAAAGGCAATACCAAATTCCACATACATTCTACAAACAATATTTTTAGACAGTTATATATTTCATTAATTATTTTCAATAATTGATAATTTATTAGCAAATATAAAGGAAAAACTTTTTTGACTCAACTTAGTAGATTATCATAACATTGATATCGTCATATGGGAAAAAAATTATTTTATTTAAATTTAAAAAATATTATATTGATACGCATTATAAAAATAAATTTTCATTTGTACATATATTTTATATTATGGTGATTATATTTTAAAGAGATATAAAAATATGAAATGTAAATATATGTCGTAAGTATAATATGTTTTGTTCTTATTTATTATCATGTGTCAAAAACGAAAATTTTTTGTGGTGTTAATTAATATTTTCATTATATAGAAAATCATGAAAATATTTTATTTTTAAGGAATTTATGATTTGTTGAAAATAAATATATTACATCAAGATATGAAATTATTTGTATTAATTATTTCATAAATAGCTCAAATGTCCTGAAGGCCTTCATTTTTATTGATTTTTGAGAAACCCCTTTCAATGGATGATGGGGATCCCTTACATGGCCCGTAGGTTAGTGATTACATGGCCCATAGGCTTAAGAGACATTACATGACCCGAAGGTCTTAGGGAATTCCACCAGACTATAACTATAAGGAACTAACCCTCCCCAGCATCTGTATCGTGTTAGTAACTCTCCACTTTCGCATGGTCATCTAGCTATGATTTATGGGCAAGTACAGGTCGGTTCTAATGGCGTAGCCACACCCTCTCTTTCTTATAATCCATTAGTTATACTCTTGTGAGTGCGCATAAAAATATTTTATGAATATATTATATGTGTTCTTGGTTATTATGTTTTTTTGAAAAAGATAATATATTATGAATAAATTGAAATAGAATTAAAAATCCACTCAAGAAAAGAGTCAACCCAACATTGGTCACACTAAGATTTCCCAAAGCACGCCAAATGATGAGATGTAAGATTATCACCCCGTTGAATGAATGAAATTTTTTTACAAGGTAAGTGTTCTAATTAGGACCATATCGTTCTAAAAATAAGTCAAAAAAGGTCTAAGTCACCTCTATTATTGGTTAAATAATTAATCAAATAAATTTAATCTGACTTGACAAGAACACTACTACAAACATTGTAATGAGCAAGAAGAGTGACATGGAAAATAGAGGATGCCTCCACCATAGTAGAGCTCTAATGAACTTGAACACTAATGAAATGGTCTTTTAAAATTTTTCCATCATTTCAATGATAAATGATTCAAATAGCCCACCTAGAACCATTATAAACGACCACATCTATTATAATTTGGAAAAAGACCTACGTGGGAGGAGTCCAACCAGACGAAACATTCTAAAGAATATCTTTAGTGGGGGAAACATAGTATTTAGACCAAAAATTCATCCACTCCAAGGACCTTTAAACCATATAGGATATTGAGTATCCTTCTTTTGGAAAATCGATTCTTTATTTTAGTCCAAACCAATAATGTGACAGTAAAAATCAGCCCCACTTCCCTCGATATAAATGATTTCACAAATTTATATAGAATATGTTTCTGATCAATGAATGAGTGAAAGATATATTAGAAATTTTACAACCATTCCTTCTTCACCCACTTCACCACCTAAAAAAGAGAATTGCTTGCCTTGGGAATTCCACACACATGGGACAAGAATCATCTGTAGAGTTTTTCACCTCACAAGGAATTCATGTTATGGAAGGACACCCAAGAAGGACTGCCAAAAAAAACATTTAACCTTGGGTTGTGAAATGAGTAACCATGTATCCTCCCAGCGGACATATGGATGGTCATGAGAAAACCCATCATATAGTAGCATGTAGCCTAATCAAACTGAGAACACACCAGAAGATTCCCAATCCCAATTTTTTTTCTATATATAGAGTGAGAGGAATATTAAAGATAATGCGGTTCTCCCTATCATTAAATTAGCTAAAAATACTATCATGATCCCACTCCTACAGTGAGTCGATGATTAAATATCGAACTCTTGCTTTCTCACAGCCTGGGACAACATGAAATGAGACTGTCATATTGGTAAAATCATTCTGCTATAGATAAATCCAAACACTTTTCTTATTTCAATTTTGAAACTATATACACACACCCTCTCTCAAGGATGGTTTTAGCACCCTAGATGATCCTCTATATAAATCTAGGCCTCCACCCTAGGTGGACATGAATAAAATTAGAAGAAGGAAAATATATATCACGGATTACCATTTAAAAGAGCATTCTAGAAAAATAAATAAGCTACTATACTTTCTTATCCAATATAGACTGGTTATATAAATTAATATTTCTAATGTCGAGACAGCCATAGAATGTAGAAACACAAATCTTATCCCAATATTCCCAATGGGTGTTGTGTTTACCATTATGAGACCCCCAAAAAAATTTACCCAAGCGATAATGGATTTGATCAATGAGTTTTTAAGGAATATGAATAATTATATAGCATAAGAAGGTATGGATTGGGATACTCATAAACAAGGATCTCCCTCAAATCCTTATAAATATTCCTATTTTTTCAAAAGAAAATTATATTATCAACCCTATCAATAATGGTGGCCAACACTTGTTTTTTAGATCCTCTGATAAGGTTCCGGGGGCCCGAGTATTATTGATCTATTTCAACAAAAGGATACATTAATAACTTCTTGAACTCCACCATCTTAGTAGGTAACACACCTATACTGAAGGAATTTTTTTGACTTCATTGGATTAATACATTTCCCGGATTCCATTTCTTACAACTTAACAATTTTCAAAACAGTGCAACATTCATGTAGGGCAACATGCGCAAATAGAAGGCTATCATCATTAAAGAGGATGGGAGACATAGTGGGACTATTTTGACATAACTTCACACCATGGATGACCCCTTACTCTGCCAAACACAAAAGGAGGTGATAAAAAATAGTAACCACCAGGATAATGAGATATGGAGAAAGAAGATCCCCTTATCAGAAAACCGTTTAGGGTTAAATTATTTCAAAGGGACACCCATTAATATTAATTCTAAATGAAACCAAAGAAAAAAAATTCCATGAAGGTTTTCACCCATTTAGCCACAAATCACATTCTTGTATGAACAAGGTCAAGAAAATTTCAATCGACCCTATTGTAAGCATTAATCCTGTCTAATTTCATTGACACAAAAACATTTTTTTTCAGATGAATGGGACTTTATAAAAGGGAAAATTTCATAAGAAATGGTTGTATTATTAGTAATGGATCTCTTTGAGACAAAATCTATTAGATTTTCAATAACAATTATGTGAAGGAATCCCCATAAATGAGCCATTGGGATCATGTAAATGATTTTGTAAACAACATTACAATGACTTATTGGCCAAAAATCTATTGTTTTCTAGGGATTATGTGTCTTCAGAATTATTGTAAAAATAGATTCATTGAACACATCAAAAGTGGATATTTGTAACAGCAAGATATGTTTATGAAATATTTTCTTTAAATAATTTTAATTTTTCAATAGTTTGCATTACATGAAATCACGATTTTAAAGGAACTGCAAGACACCCTTAGTATAAAAGGACCATTTTAACCAAGCTGTTAAGTTTGTGGGAATAAATATAACTAACATATAAAAATGTATGGTGAATTTATTGGCTACAAATTAATTATAAAAATATAAATAAATTATATATTTTTATTTTTTATTTAATAAATTGAGGGAATTACTATTACTAAATTAAATTAATGAAATATATATGTTATATAATTAATAAAATATTTTTTATATGCATCCCATAGATATTTGTTTCCTAGGGTATGAATAATCCCTATTTGATGTATAAAAACCTTTATTTTTTAGAAGGGTAATTTTCTGCCTTTTAATGGAGAACCCCTTTTAAATTAATATTTTGACACATTAATAATTTTTACACGATAATATACACAATTTATTTGGAGGAGTGATATAGAAATTTAATTTGAATAATTTTATGATATTTTTTGGATAACTTCCAAGTATTGATGAACAGTAAAAATACACTAAATTTTAATTGAAAACAACTTTTTTCTTAAAAATAATATATATGGTTAAATAATGATATTGAATTATTTTAAAAGTATAAATAGAATATTTTTATCATAAAATATAATTTATGTCAGTATAATTAATTTTACATTGAATTCAGATATAAAAACATTTACATATTTTAAAAAGTTTCAACTTTTCAAATATGTTCTCTCTTTGACAATGGGATTAATTTTAAATTAATTTCTGAAATTTTTTTTTTGAATATAGACAAATGGATTCCAAATTTGGAATCATTAATTACAAATTATTTAAATATTTTACTCTTATTTTTGGGCACTGTGAATAGTAACGTAGATAATTTTTTTTAATATGGTAAAAGGGTAAATCAGATAATCAATCATAAAAATAATATTATGAAATTTCCATAAGACCTGTTCTAATATCCCTAGATGAGTGATTTTCTACCTAAATTATCCTTGGGTCTAAATTGTATCCTTCGTAAGCCACCTGGATGAGATTGAAACATTTAATTTATTTTATTTAAAGAAATCTTAAATATGTCTTGCTAAAATTTTAATAACAAGATTATTTTTTAAAATAAGGTCATACAGAAGATAAATTTGATTATAAATACACATTTTAAAGATATTTTTTTATTTATCATGAAAATTTATTTATAATTTTTAGGTAATAAATAATTATCTTGAATACTTATACTTTAATGATGTATAAATTATTTAAGTGATAAGAAATAAATGAAATAATAATTATTAAAATATTATAAAACTTTAAAGAACCAAAAACCTGACCAAATCTTATTTTTCAAGAATATAATGACTATAAACATACAAGGGTCTTGTTATTGACCTTTTCAAGCCGTATAGAATAGATTATGACACTTATATTATTTTATTTAATGTGATGATAAACTTTTCACATTCATTTTTTAAAAAGTATAACATTTTTAATGATGGATTTCCATGAATATATATTCAACTAAAAGTATTATTAGAAATCTTTTTATATTTATCTTCATCATATTATTTTATTTTTAATTTTCATTTAACAAATGAGATTATTAAAAAAATTCAAAAAATGTTGTTATAGTTATTTTATTATGGGAAATATACAATAAATTTTAATAAAAATATTAGAATAATTATAATTTTTGATAATTAATATGTAAAATTAATTTCAGATATTTCCTTGACGTATTAATAATATAATAAAAAAATTGGTTAGATGTATACTTGTTATATTAATATTTTTAAATATCAAAGAATTGAATAGTGTAAAAAAATGACACTATTGGTTGTTTATCCAAAAAATGTTTTATTAAATTATATCAAAGTCATAATTTTTTTAAAAAAATTTATAATAATTATTATATGGTATAAAATGTTCTAAGGTATTAATTTATGATCTAATTGACATCATATAAGTAAATATTTCACCCTCTTAATATTGAAATATGTGTTACCGTAGTTAAAAATTAAGTATAATAACTAAGTTTAAATTGAAATGATAAGGTTTAAATTCATAGAAAAACAGGTTTAAAATCTATTGGTTGATGAGATTACATCTATATCATATCTTATCTTCAAAATTGTGAATTTTTGGAGGTTTTTAGATGGGGTTTTATATTATTATAAATTAATATATTTGGAGATCCTGAAAGTGCCCCTCACCTCAACTATAAAATGGAACCTCCTCCCTCACTAATTCACATAACTTTGAGACTTCATGCTAGGAATTACTCTACTATTTTCCCTTATATACTTCTCTATTCACATTCTATAGGTTCTGTTTTTCTTCAAAGACCAACTCTAGTGATTTAAGAGGGGATTTAGAGGGAGCATGTCAAAGAAGATGTAATATCTTCTACCAATTATTTGAAGCTTCTTTCTTATTCGACTTTTTATTCATGAGTAGATTCATTATAAATTAATAATTCCAGTATAATTTATATACTGAGATATAATTCTGATTATAAAAGAACCATATTACATCTTCTATCCATCCTACAAAAAACAAAACCTGACGCGTGCGTATGCACAACTTACCATCTCCATGCCATGATGTAATCTATTTTTCACCACCACATTACATGGATGGGTATTATAATTTAAATAATAACTATATGTTATTTGTATAACATTATTTTGATTTTGAAGTATTATACATCATCTACTTCAATAAAATCCAATAATTAAAAAAATGATATTGTCCATCGTGCGTACGTACAACCTACCATCTCTATGATGTGATGTTATTTATTATACATAATCTTCATTAAATCATGATTATATAAATAAATGGAATGAATAAATATGATATATATTATAAAAATATCATTCTTTAATTTATATAACTATAATATAAGAAGAGTAACGAGAACTTATTTGATAAAACATGCGTAAGAAAACAACATTTAACACGTGGTGGATGAGTAATAATGTTAATAAATAAAAAATAATAATATGATCATATATTATATCATAAATATTGAATATGACTATGAAATAAGTCAATGAAATTATTTAAACCATTATATAGGTGGTTTGGTTACATACAAATAAAATTGGACCCAAGTTAAGGGATAATTTCAGAATCTCATTAATATTTTAGATTGTTTATACGTACGTACTTACCGAGGTATATTTATCATTCATTTACATGTTTCATATATATATATATATATATTATAAAATATTATTTATATTCTTATACTTGTTTTTTAATTTCAATTTTACCAACTGGTGAATTTTTACAAAATCCATTGAAAGTAATCTTTTATCCATTTTGATACGAGGTACGTTTTAACATTCTAAAAAAAGTACGAGACATATATTTTATTTTAAATTAAATAGCATGAAAAGATTTTTACTCTTTAATATCACCTTATTTACATGAATATTCATTTAAAATATTTCATGTTTTTCTTCAAATAAATTCTTTTCTTTTAATATTTTGTGGGATTTTGAGAAAAAAAATGTTTTTTGAAGGAGAAAGGATATTTTCCTCGAGAATTATTTTAAAGTGTTTTATAAAAAATTATTTTCCATCTAAGATTATATTATATAAATAGGTTTTATTTTATTAATGAAATAACTATATTTATGAATCCATTTGTTTTATATGGATTATAATGGAATGATATTTATGAAACCCATTGTATTCATTGGGTTATGCTATGATGAATGATTTATGTTTTTGTGGTAAACATAAGAATAATTTCATTAGGAGATGGGTGGGACCTATATCTCCTACCAATGCATTGGGTAATGAATTATATCTCATGATATAGACATGGATGGAAGGGGAAATGTTCTCAGTTCTGTAGTATAAGGATGGAATGAGGAGTGAACTATGTTCAATAGTGGAATTTGTCTTCTATGGTGGTCTTGACAATGAGCCTTGACTAATATGAAATGATTTTTGAAGATTATTTCTATTCCAAAACAATTCATGTATTATTTCATAACTTTAGGGATTAATTTTTTTGATTCTTATGAACTTTTATGATTTATCCCATGGAATTATATCACGATATTTCATATACAAGATAATATTTTGAAATGATATACTATTTTTTCTTATAACTATTATATGATTAATATCTCCCTAGTTTACCCTTACTAAGGATTTCACCTCACCCTTTCATATGCGTCCTTTCCCCAGATCATAGAGAAGGGTTTTGAGTAATATATATCAAAAGGTGTTTTAGTTATGATGAAATAAGTGGGAGATAAATAATTTGTATTATTAACCATTTGTTTATGATTTCCAAGTTTCTAAAGACTCTATACTTATACGGTCTTATCATGGTTTTTTTAAATTTTATAATGAATATTCTTCAATTTTGAATTAATATATATGTATGTAAAGTATAGTTCATTATAGTTGGTATCAGAGGAAAGTTATAGTTAACCTTTAAAAAATAGGATGATAAAACCTTAGTTAGAACCCAAAGGATCTACCGAAGTGCAGGTTAAAATCCTATTGTTTTAGAAATGATCATGAATAACCTAGGATAAAACCTAAAATATACGAAATTTAAATTTGTTTCTTGATTTTGTGGTTTTCCTACTTTGATTAGTGTTTATCACACTATGCTTCTTGGATTTAGTCAATGGATAGAACCTGAAGGAACCATGTTAATGCTGAAAGTGATGGGAAATGAAATGATTTTCATCCTAAGCAACCAAATGTTATGGGAGATGGAATGTGAAATATTGTAGTTATGCTCACATGACTTTATCAATATCTAAATCATATTGGACTTCAAAATGAGTGAAGGAGGGAACAAAATTCTATTGAGTCCTTTATGAGGCAGTATCCACCTTCTTTTTGTGGGTCTTCTGATCCATTAATGGTTTAGCAATGGTTCAGTACCATCGAAAAGACATTTTTAGTTCTGTAATTATCATAACAAAATAAAGCCATCTTATTAGTCTATTGTTCGGAAGGTGTAGCTGATCAATGATGGAACCCTATCAAGAATATGAGGTGGAGAGATAAAATTGAATCCACAGAATGGTTTGATTTCAAGAACTTATTTTTCAATAAGTACATTTGGAAAAAGTTGGATAAACAGTTCCTTAATCTTAAGAAAAATGATGATGAATCTATTGGTACCTATGAAGAAAATTTTGAAAGACTTTCAAGGCACACTTCTGGAATTATTATCCAACCTGAGAGTAAAATTGATTTATTCTTTAGTGACTTAAAACCATGTCTCCAAAGGGAATGATATATAAGGGACTTTAATAGATACAAGTAAATCATTCGATGTGATCTCAAGGTTGAGATGAAGATTGGAGTAACCCATCAATCCTATAGGTTTGAGAAAAATAAAAAATATAATTCAAGGTAAAATATAAAGTCCACAATTAAAAGAAGATGAGTATTTCCATATTCTCAAGGTGTGGAAATAAACTTAGTGGAAATTTCCTTAATAGTACTAGTAAATGTTTTATGTCTGGAAAATAAGGTCATTGTGCATTTGAGTGTTGAAGTGATGGGGAAGAGATGTATAATGATGTGAATAGAGAAATGGATATAAATTTAATGAATCCACCCATGCTAGGATCGAGTCATATCTAACCTAAGCCCTCATATATAGGACAAGCAGTGAAGGAACAAAAACTCAAAGAGGCCTTTGCCTAAGTACCTATACGCACACACACAACCAACTCAATTCAAAGTGCATAAGGAAAGAAGTAAAATATGAAACCTAATATAAGTAAAATAAAATATGATTGGAACACTAAAATGGTATGAGTATAGAAATATAAATAGAAACAAAAAATGGGAAAAATACATTCCCAACTGGAATAGTATACCAACATGACAGAAAACTGGGAAAGAAAAGTAACTGAGAATGCCCTGCTCCGGGAATCCAAATAGTGACCACTACACATGGTCTAAGAACTTGTGTCCCTAAGCTCCCTAAATCTGAATTGAACCTGTTCATATTATTCATAATACATGATAAGTGTGGGAAAATACTATGTATGGGTGAGTATAAACATACTTAGTATGATTCCCCATGAATAAGGGGAGTTTTAAGAAATAATATAAGGAAATGAGAACAATATATGGAAATAAGTATTGAAAACGATTATAGCTCGACCTAATATGAAATTAAATTATGATCATCTAAACATAAGGATTTCGAAACGGTGACAATATGAACTTATTATCAGGTCATTTCTACATATAGTAGGAGTGTAGACTCCTAGAACTACGAGAAGCTAGACACATAAAGGAGGTTGCATACCCGGAACATCTTTGCCTCTCCTGGAAGAAGTGTAACCCAAAACCCAAGGAGTGGCTATTATAATATTATATATATATATATATATATACTCAATCAAAGAAAAACAATGAGAGATTATAGGGATCTCCATATCACAACTCATCCTAGGAAGAGAGTCACCAACAGTTCTATAAGTAACCACTATTAATTACGGGTATCCTCATGTCAACCCTAAACTGCATGTTAAATGGTCTCAAACGCCACACCTTGATACTATCCACTGTGGGAGGGTTTGTCTCACCTGAATGGTTTTTAGGTCCTGTCACAATGATGTGTCTTAATGGGGGAAAGAGTCCCTCTTGTTCGGGAGTACAATGTGACATCAAAGTACATCTCACCACTGATCTGTAGTAAAAAGGGTCATCTAAAATTTGAGGACCCATGCTCAGCTCAGATGGAGAGTTCCAGTCTTGTTTCATCATGGACACATACCAATCCAAACTAGGGGGTTCCACTATAGTATCATTGAGGTCCCATACCCAGCTCGACTTGTGGGTTCCACTCGAAAAAGGGTTAGGGGATCATGGCTTGCCCGACTAGAGGGTTACACTCTAGTGTCACCAAGGACTCATGCCCAACCCAGCTGCAGGGTTCCACTCTAGTGTCGCCAAGGACCCATCCCCATCCAAGATGGAGGGTTCCACTGGACAGTAACTTATGTCATTTCCTGATCACTACTATCGTTGAATTTAGCATCCCCGTACCAGGAACTACTAGAAGGGTTCCCCGAGCTGGGTTGGCCACATAACCTCAAGCGCATATCCCCGAACTCCAGAGGATCCGACAAGCAGTGAGTTCCTTTTTCATGTCCATGGGAGAGACTATTACCTCATAGGTATTAGGTATTATCATATAGGAGGTAAAAATAGTTGATAATGAATAGAGGAAGCTTATAAATTAATAAACTGCAACCAAAGTAATATGAATAATCCATCTGAATAATAATCAAGTGTGGAAGATCACAAAACAATGTCATTCTATGATGTCCGTCTAAACTGAAAGTATGGAAAATAGAAACTCAAGAATACTATGAAATAAAAATAAAAGATTCAATGAAACAACTGCATCAGGATAAAGGCTCAGTCCTCTTCCCTGTTCTCCTTCCTAAGCAGTAAGAAGGAATCAAGAATCGTAAGCAACATGATTCCCTTTGTCAATACTTTCAAGCATGTAATATAATCGGTTGTCAATGATTCCTGAGAAGAGTGGGAGATAAAAACCTGGTAGGATTTCACCCATGGTGTAGAAAACTTTCCATTTCGTACAGTAAAAAAATGAAGGGTTCAATTATATAACAAATACGGATAATCAATTAGGTTTAATAAAATTTATAACTCGGCTTAGGTTCCCAACAATACCCTCCCGCATCACCTCCTTTAGCCTAAGAAAGATGTCTAAAAGGAGTACATATAATAATATGGTTGCACCTATTTATATATATAAGCCTAAAAAATCAAGGTAATACAAGGAAGAGGCATAACCTCAAGCTTGTTCTTTAACATGGGGTCTAAATCCAGTGACAACCAGTTGTGCTTCAACAAACCAGAAAAATTTAACAATTCTCAAGAGACTCAGATATGAATTAATATAAACCTTGAGAGCATTATTATTAATGTTCAAGTTGAGAGTTTTAGTCCATGTCCATCCTTAAGGTATCACTAGGAAACATCCTTCAAATTATCCAATACCATCGAGCCCGTGCAGGGAAATCTTTCAAAAGACCAAGTGTCGCTCAAGGCATGGCCTTACCATGAGTCTGTTCTGAACTTGGAAAAGGGGTTGAACATCATTTTAGGATGGCTTAGACATATTTATAATGGACCAGTCCTCGATGGGCCCTTTTAGAACTAGTATCAGTCATAAGTATTTAGAAATTCTAGGGAAGTCTTACTCTGGTATATCCATAGACCCCTCCCCCCGACACATAGTGGTAACTAGTCAGGAATGGAGGATCCAAGTGTGGCCCTTAATACATGACCCACCTTCTCTCTCTGTCTTGAATTTAATTAAAATTTCATTGCAGCAAATATGACATATCATGCATATGTAATTGTAGGTTGAAATCTAAGCAGATACCCCCACACAAAAAAAAGGTATTAATTTAATATTACAGTGTAACTACTCAATAAGGAAAGATACCACATCATCACATCCAGATTAATGAAATTTTAAATAAATAAAAAAATCAGGACAAAAAAATTCCATGAATCCAACAATTCAAGGCTCATAATTATTCTAAAATTAATATTAAAATTAAACACAACAAAAATGGGATGCACAACACATGCTATCAAATAAATTAAATACCTGAGCTAACAGAATTTATACTTACCATTCTGGAACACCCAAATGGGTTTCCAAACACATTTACACAATTACAACAATTTAATTTATGATAAATTGGGCTGCAATAATTAATCGAATACATTAAATTGGAAAGAAAGGGTGAATTTGCAAAAAGTCGGCAGGCACAAAAGAACGACACTACTATGCATTTTTATAAATCGCAAAAAAATGCAGGGATGCAAGTAGACACCTTCAATTATGGTCTCATATGATTATATGATCTATGATAATCTTTTATTTGACCTAAAATGAATGAAAAATGTTGATTTTAGAAAAACCCCAAAATAGGGTAAAATCCTTCCCCGATGCACTACACGGAGGATGCTCAACAAAATTATACAATTCAAAATCGGCATGATTAGCCTCACTAAATATTTTAAATCACACCTTATAGTGAAGAAAATAGATGAAAAACAGAGGCATGATGGTCTTTCAAAGGGGGATCAGGGTGGTGATCCACCTAGGGAGAGGGGGAGGCATGACATGAGGGAGAGGAGAGAAAAAAGGGAAAATGAAAAGAAAGAAAAAGAAAAGAAAGAATATAAAGAGAAAAAAAGAAAAAAAGGGAAAATAAAATGAAAAATAAAATACAATAAAAAGGATGGAAATTGAAGTAGGAAAAAAACTAATAAAAAATAGAAACCTACCATTTTAAATATTTTTACTTTTTTCATAACCCCCTTTCTATTTTATTTATATGTTTATTTTTATCCCTTATTTATTTATTTCATATTTCTTTAAATCTCTTCTTATTTATTTTCTATTCCTAATTAATTATCTTAATACCAAACACTGTACTAAAGCGCAATAAAACAATTTTTATAAAACCTCTTCAGTTATTTAAATTATTTAAATAGCTACCCAGGACCCATAGCGGGCTGCACAGATGTTTGTCTTGGGTCACTTTGATGAATTAAACAATTTTTTTATAAAATGGTTCATACATAAATAAGGGTGGGGCATTACAACCTCTCCCCCTTAATACAACTCATCCACGAGTCTCCCTTACAAGGGTAGTAGAACATCCTCATAGAAAAGATCTGGCTACGATGTACGTACATCCGTCTCTCACTCCCAGGTCTCATCCTGAACACGTCTGTGTTTCCATAACACCAAGAACAGAGGGACTAACCTTCCATGGAGGACTTTAATTCTACGATCGATGATATATATCAGATGCTCTGTAATGGATGCATCTGCCTCAAGATTGATTTCATCAGGGTCAAAATAATGAGATGAGTTTGATGATATTGTCGGAGCTAAGATACATAGAAAATGTCATGCATGGCATGGTACCTATGAGGTAGAATCAACTGATAGGGTTCCAAACAAACTCTCTCCACTGTCTCAAATGACAACATGTATCTCATTGATAAATTTCCATATCTCTGAATATTCCTGTGACCCAACCTTGTAGAAAAATGTAGAAATACTTGATATCACATCTCAAACTCCAGAGGTCTGCAGTAAAGATCATTATAAGACTTTTGTCTTGACTAAGTTGTAGCCATATGATTCTTAATCTACTAAACTTTCTCAGAGGTCTCCTGAATGTGATAAGGACCCAACAAAGCTATCTCACCTACTTCGAGGCTACATAATGGTGAACAACATGGTCTACGATAGAGGGACTCATACGGAGCAATTTGAATTGTCGCCTAGAAGTAGTTATTATAGGTAAACTCAACAAAGTTGTATTCTTCTCCTAGGAACCTATAAAATCAAGAATATATGCCTGTAACATATCCTCTAACACTCGTATAGTTCTCTTAGACTTCCCATTGGTCTGAGGGTGATATGAAGTACTTGGATGTACCTGTAAACCCAGTGCCTTTTGAAACCCCTCCCAGAACCATAATGTAGAGCTGGCATATCTGTCCAAGACAATAGAAAGGGGTATTCTATAAAGTCACACAATCTCCAGGATATACAGCCTTCCCAACTCATTAATTGTAAAGGTCTATCAGATATGTCATAAGTGTGAAACCTTATTCAACCTATCGACAATCACACATAATGCATCACTTCCTCGAGAAGATCTTGGAAATCCTATAATGAAATCCATGGCGATGTCATTCCATTTACATTCAAGAATAGATATAGGCTAAAGGAGTCCAGAAGGTCACTGGTGCTCTGCCTTCACCAGTTGGTAGGTAGTTTACTGAGTGGTGAAACCATCTATCTTCTTTTTCATACCAAGCCACCAAGACTTTCTACACAAGTCTCTATACATCTTGTTCAGCCCAGGATGAACTAACCAGATGGAGCTGTGAGATTCCTTCATAATCTCTTCTCATATATCCAAAGGTACAAATACAAGGCCATGGTAAAGGGAAGTATCACTTCCACCAACAACCCATCTAGGAGGTGGGTTATCTCCTGTAATGATTTCCCTCAAAATGAGCTCCTAAGGATCAATGAACTGTCGTATTCAGACATTATCTGGAAGAGAGGATGTCACCATATGAGCTGCTATAACTAGTTTCCCATTATGTTCCTGAACCTCCAGATGCATCTCAGAAAACAAATACATCATCAGCCTCTCACTACTGGCTAACTGAACAACTTGTGCCTTCATATTGTAACTTAAAACATCTTCCATGGAATTACCCTTACCAGGGTTGTAATCAACCTCAATGTTGGATGACTGCAAATGTTCAAACCATCCGCACTGCCTTAAGTTCATGTCTCATTTAGTGGAGATATATTTTAAAATTTTATGATCCATATAAACAACAAATATTTCACCCAAAAACTTGTGTCTCCGACAACGTAGAGCATGAACCACAACTCCCAAATCAAGGTCATGTATAGGATATTTCTTCTCATGAGGTGTCTGCTGGTGGGATCCATAAGCCACGACTCGATCACCCTAAATAAAAACAGTGCCCAGTCCGATTCCTGAAACATAACAATAAATAGTATAGGTTTTCACTGGTTCAGGAAGAATTAGGATTGGGGATGAGGTCAGTCTTCCTTTAAACTCCTGAAAAGACTTTTATAAGCATCTAGCTAGATAAAATGCACACCTTTCTTATTCTGGTCCATAAGAGGCACTACTAAGTAGGAGAAATCCAAGATGAAATGCCTATAATAGCAAGTAATCCCCAAGAAATTTTGGATGTTGAAGACAGTCTTTGTATGCTCCCATGAAGATATGGTGCTCACCATTTCTGAGTCAAATGAAACTCTTGCTTCATATATAATATGTCCCAAGAAGTGAACTTTATCAATCTAGAAGTAGCATTTTATGATCTTGAGTATAGCTGGTTCTCTCTCCGTGTACCTGGAACGATCTCATTATGGGTTATATGGTCATGTCTGGAAACCGAATACAGAAAGATTTCTTTTACAAAGGCCACAACAATGGTATCAAGATACGAATGAAAAACATGGTTCATTAGATCCATGAATACTGTTGGTGCATTCGTGAGGCCGAATGGAATAACCAGATACTCGTACCAGCCATACCTTCATCAAAATGCTATACATGGTATGTCAGATGGTCGCACACTCACCAGGTGATATCCTAAACTTAGACCAGTCATCGAGAAAACTATTTCTCCTGAGAGCCGGTCGAAGATCTCATATATACTGGGAAAAGGATAATGATTTTTTACTAAGATATTGTTGAGTAGACGATAATCTACACACAACCTAAGGGTACAATTTTCCATCATGGTGAAAAGAACTGTTGAACCCCACAGTGGTGTGTTAGGTCTAATGAAAACCTAACCTAGAGGTTTTTAGGATGTTTTTTTGAGTTATTTTAGCTCTGTTGGATCCATTCTATAAGTTGGAATAGTCACTGGTGCTGCACCTGAAATGGGCTCGATAGTGAACTCCATGTTCCTCGGAAAAGGTAAGCCAAAGAAATCACCTGGGAAGGCATCCCTAAAAAATACACCACTGGAGGTAATTCAAAAACTTGTGTTCTCTGATCACTCATGAAGAGACTTTCTAACTGAGATGTTACACTGCCAAAACCAGTATATTTAGGCTCAGCTCGGTCATCTTGCATATCTCATTCTCCTTTGTGTAGATATTTGTTTTTCTAAGGGAATGTAAAGGACAACCGACAATAATAGAAATCCTCATGAACCCAATAAAGAGAAATATCTTTCATAACAAGGATGACTTTGATGCAGGATATGTTGAGGATATATAAATTACAAACGAAACAGTAACCACTTATATCAAGAGGAGCTCTTGGAACTGGCGTATTCCCTCTAACCTAACCCCAAGTGGAGTGTTTGGAGCCATGGCACCACATTGGTACTCAATTAGAAATCCAAGAGTTTAATCAACATCATCATAAAAAAACGAATGCGATGTGTGGGTATCAAAAAGAGAAGAAACTAAAATAGAGGATACTAGACAAGTATTTCTAACAGTAGATGGTTCTTCACTATGCTACCCTAGTGCCGATTACACTGCATACACAAGACTTGAACCACGACCCTATGATTCTTCCTAGCAAGCCGGAGTAGGTCCACTCTACTAACACTGATAATGTGGAACTTTATTTTCCTGACCACGACATCTACAATTACATCGGACGGATCGAACGGTGGAAAAAGAACTCTCAACCTGCTGTGGAGTTATAGATCCCATACCTGATGTAGGTGAAGGTTCGGATCCCCTGCCAGTAGATGATGAAGAGGAGGAATTATAGAAACACTAAAGGTGGGCCATCTTGCCGTAAGCTTGGCACACCATTGGGTGTCTCGAGCACTGAGAATTCTTGTGACAAACTCTTCTGCACTGAAAATGTGTGACAGAGCCCTCTAAATGTGTTGTTTGGAAAGGATTTATTGCACGCACAATTTCAAAATGGCGTTTCCTACTGCCAAAAGATATGTCACCGTGTCTTATAATTGAACCTCTTAGGCTCACCGGTTTAGCATCCCTGACATTTTCCTCCACAATTAGAGCATGATTTACGATATCTGTGAAAATGGTCAAATAAAAGACATTCACCTACAAGAAGATAGTATACTAAATTCCATCCTCAAAACGCCTTGTAGTTGTCTTCACATCTCTAGTTAGAAATGGGGAAAATGTTGAAGCTATGTGAAATAATTATAATATTCTAACACAATCATAGATACATGCTAATGATGTATGAACTCCCACACACAATCATCTCTTAGATTCAATGGAAAAAATTTATCGTAGAAATCTGCTTGGAAGATAGACCAAATAATTTCATTGGTCTTCTCAGCCTGATAAGCATTGTCCCACCAGCACTTCGCGGAGTCACAGAGCATGTATACTACATGTTTGACCCTTCTATATAGAATAATCTTGAGGTGGCCTAAGATAGACCTTATGGATTCTATGCACAGCTCTACAATATGAGGGATTCCACTCCCTGAGATGGTGGGAGGGTGATGCTGCAGAATGTCCCGAATGAGGTCTTCCATAGATGGGGTTAGTCTGGGGATACTCTGAACTGACTACAAAATCCGAAGGATATTATCCCTAAACTCTGTGTTATGGTCGCTTGGGAGGTCGGAGGGAGGTATCACCACAAGAGGAACTACAAGAGGTACCACTGGTGGATCGAGACCCACCATCTCTAGAATGCGCTCATTTCCGCTATCCTAAGGCACAACATGAAGAAATCACAATGATATTGGTATAAAACATCAAAGCACACACATTTATATAAAAGGTAAAAAAGATAGGGAAGTTAGGTAAGGCGCAAAAAGAGGTTAGGTATATAGACTTCCGCTAAGCACTACACAACATATAATCACATTAAGATCTAGGTTTTATTATGGAAGAGAAACTTTAAGAGTATTACGTATAAATATCTAATGTCCGTTTCAAGGTCAAGTTTAGTTAAGATTTAATAGACTATCACAACCTTATATTTAGCAAAAAATAATCTCAAAATTTTACCACTAGGAACAACAACACTCACATGAAAACATGAAAATACACGATGAATGTAGATATGGTATGGCAATATGCATGTCATTTTAATCCTATGTTCCTTAATATGATGCATGTAATGTATTTCCATCTTATCATCAGGTTGAAATGATGAAACCCATTATCTCAACAATACCAACACAAATAACATTGAAAAAAAAGTGAGTCACCTAACAATGAAATCATATCAACAATAACAAGTATAATCAATAACTGCAATCCCAACCCAAGAATTTGTGTTTCCCCTATACATGGGTTAGCTACGTCCAAGCATAGGGTACATTCCAAATAATTATATCGTAGTCTACTCTCTAACCTAAATAGTAATACAAAAGTAATAACACATATGATACCACTTTGTAGAATCCCCATCTTGAGAGCCACCTGTAGGGTTACCTATGCTGGGTTGGCCACATAACCTCAAGCACATCTCCCTAAACACCAGAGGCTGCCTACTAGTAGCAAGGTCCTTTTTCATTTTTGTGGGGGATGCTATTCACTCATAGGTATTAGGTATTATCACATCGTAAGTAAACAACAATTAATAATAACTAGCAGAAGAATATAAATAATAAAACTATAGCAAAATAAATATGAATAATCCAACTAAATAATAATCAAGTGTGGAAGCTCAAAAAACAATTTAATGCTTTGATTTCTATCCAAACATAAAGTCCGGAATACAGATAACCGAAAATACTATCAACTAAAAATAAAAGACGCAAAGCAAAAACAACATCATGGTCGAGGCTCTGTCTTCTACCCTGGTCTCCATCCTAAGCAGCAAGGAACAATCAAGCAATGGAAGTAGAATACTTCCCTTTGTCAATTCCTTCAAGCATGTAATGTACTCAGATATCAACGACACCTGAGATGGGTGTGAGATAAAATCACAGTAGTCCGACATCCATGGTGTCAAAACCATTCCATTTATTTTTGTAATAAAATACATTGTACCATTATATAACAAATACCGATAATTAATTAAGTGAAATAAAATAAATAACTCTACCCGAGTTCCCAACTGTACCAGTCCCTAATCACCTGCTTCGGCCTAAACCAGATGTATGAAAGGGGTACATATAATAAGAATTATTCACACTCACATATATATATATAATCCTGGAAAATCATGTTAAAATAATGAATATGCATTCCCCCAAGATTGTGCTTTAACGTGGGTTCTGAATCATGTTTCAACCATGTGTGCTTCAACATACCAAAAATATCGCAATTCTCAAGATACTGAAAGAAAAAATAACCTAAACCTTCAGTGCATCATTATTAATGTTCAAGTTGAGATTTGGAGTCTGATCTTGTCCCAAAGTGATCACGACAGAACATCCTTCAAATTATCTAATACCACCGAGAATGTCCAAGGCAATATTTCGAAAGACCATGTGTTTCTTGAGGAATGGCCTTACCATGAGTCCGTTCTGATCTCGCAAAATGAGGTCAAGCATCATCTGAGGCCAGCTTAGGCACATTTCCAACAATCCCATCCGTGATGGGCCATTTTTTAACCGGTATAACTCATAATTATTTAGAAATCCTGGGGAAGTCTTGGTCTAGAAAAGCTAAATACACCACCCTCTAATGCGTAGTGGTAACTAGTCCGGAACGGAGGATCCAAGTGTGGCCCTTAATATGAGACCCACCTTCTCTCCCCACCATAAATTTACTTAAAGTTTCACAGTAGTAGATATCACATTACTGGAATTTTTAATTGTACCTTGAAATATTATTAGATAGACACCTGTAACACAAGGTATTAATTTAATATTGAAGCATAACAATATAAAATGCAATATACCTCAGTATCACAAGAAGATAAATGCACTTTTAAATAAATAAATAATTCAGCATAATCAAATTCCATGAATCCAAAAATTCAAGGTTCATAATTATACTAAAATAATTATTTAAATTAATCACAACAAAAATTTGTTGTGATACACATGCATTCAAATAAATTAAATACCTGGGCTAACAGAATTTATACCGACCATGTACGCACACACAAATGGGCGTCCGAACACATTTCAAAAATTCCAAAAATTTAATTTATGATAAACATGGCTTAAAAAATTACGTGACTAAATTAAATTGTAAAGAAAGGGTAGATTTTCACAAAGTCTGTAGGCACCGATGAATGACATAACCATGCATTTTTATAAATCACTGCGAAATGAGGGTAAATCAAGTTGACACCCTAAATTATCGTTAGAGATGATTCAATAAACTATGGTAGGATTTTATTTGACCTAAAATGGATGGAAATATATTATTATAGAAAACCCCAAAATAGGGTAAAATCCTTCCGCAATGAACTGCACGAAGGATACTCAACAAAACTCTATGATTTCAAATGATCACGATTATCATTAAATTAAGGTTTACAGTGAACTTGACGATGAAGATAATAGACAATGAATGGATGTGCGATGATCTTCCGAATGGGGGTTATGGTGGTGCACCACCTATGGATAGGGGGAGGCTGGATGTGAGGGAGAGGAGAGGAAAAAAAGGAAAGAAATAAAAGAAAGAAAAAATAAGAGAAAAATAAAAGAAAAGAAAAAGGGAAAATAAAATTATGAATAAAATAGAATAAAAAGGATAGAAAAGAAAAAGGATAAAAATAATAAAAAATGAAATTCTCCCATTTTAATTATTATAACTTTTTCTATTACCCCCATTTTATATTAATTTTCATTTTATTTTTATTCCTTCTTTCTTTCTTTTAAATTTATTTAAATCTCGTCTCATTTATTTTCAATCATTAATTAATTATTTTAATCTTGAACACTGCACTAAATCATGACATAACATTTTTTATAAAACCTCTATAGTTATTTAAATTATTTAAATAGATTCGTGGGACCCACAATAGAGTGCACATATGTGCAACCTGGGTCGCTTTAAATATTTTGACAACAAAATTTTAAAATAGACTATACCTAAACTTGGTCAGGACATTACATAAAACACCACCTGAAGATTCTTCATGCTCGGAACACCTCAAAACATAAGGTGAAAGTTGTAATTGAGCTCACTATCATGTTCTATGTAGAAAAACATGCAGGATAAGCTATTTACTTTCACAAAAAGTACAACGAGTGAAAATAGATCTTTTCACCACAACAAGCTTAGAAATTGCTTCATAGGGTCACAATGTCTCAAACGGAGCATTAAATGGATGCCTGGTTTATGTGTTATGAGCATTTGAAATCTTAGAAGATGGTTATGAGGATAGTGGAAAAACTCATGGTCCGTGCACCCCATGGTCAACTGTCCTGTGGTTGACCCATGATTCAACCCAGTTTTCATGCCTCTGATTAGTGATCCTTTGGTGGTTTGTTATTCCATAAATTTAGTGGTAGATATCTGCGATGAACATAGGAAGAACCAAGTTTAAACAAAGATCGATGGTTGTGTTAATGTGTCCATTGACGATTTATCAATAAAATGATGAAAACAATGTTCAAGGAATGGATTTGTTTCAATATAAAACCTTAATTGGAACTGATAAATACAACAAATCATACCTCAAATCAGTCATTCATCATCGATGATGCATCCACATCCTCCCGCTTCGATCTGCCAATGTTTCGGTGGAGATTGAACCTCAATTAAAAAGAGAATGGTTGAGAGATCAGAGAGAGAGGGAATAGTAAGGGATATAAGATATTATGTATAACCCTAATCCCAAATCCCTAAATTCCTATTTTTAGAAAATCTTTTTAGCATAGAATTTGAAATTCCCACACCACCTCATTTTATGTCGATCCTTAGAAAAACACCCCATTCCAAACTCAATGTCGATCTCAGATTTCCAATCCAAGTCCCAGTTAAAAATTTATTTGATTCGACACTAGGGAAAAAATAATTATATTTAATTATTTTAATTATGATTTTCCCATGGGTGGAATTTTAAACAGAAGTCTTTTTCCGAGAAAAGTTATGTCTCACCTAGGGTAAACACTACATTGTAGACTCAACTGTGGCCTCATATTCTTTATCTGAATTAGCATTTAAGAGTTATTCCATTTTCTTTTTCATTAATAGAATAAAATATAACTTGTACTTTTTTGGAAAATTAATTACGAACACAGTGGGACTCAGAATTGCACACAGTCTTAGCACCCAACTATGAAAATACATAAATAAATATTTAAATGTTTGAGAAAGATAAAATGGGTGTCTATATAATTTTATAATTCATGATTTTCGTCCCTAGAAAGGAAAAAATAGGACAAAATCTTGAGATAATGAGTCTACGACTGAATCTACTGTTCCCAAGAACTCTCCTTCATGTTTATGAGCTTCCATATCATGTGAACTATAGGGATGACCCATCAATATAAGGTACTATCCTATCGGTCCTCATCAATGAAAAGGTGAATCCCTCATCAATGTCTAGTACATCCTAGTCAATGATGTGATTAGTATCTTGCACTTGTCACCTCAATTGCATCATGTCGAAGATAGAATGCGCCCGTTCTGGCTGTAGTGGTAGCGAAAGGTAATAGACAACCTCGCCAACCGTTCACATGATCTCAAATGTCCCAATGAACCTTTGTGATAACTTGCATCCCCGGTCGAACCTTCACATTCTGAATCATGGGGAGACTTTAAAGAAGACATGGTATCCCTAATCAAACTCCAATAGTCTATGATGGTGGTCTACATACGATGGATGTCATCTCTGGTCCATCTTAATCTTTTCACCAACAACCTAATCTTTCTCCGTTATTGGCTACACCAACTCCGGTCCCACGAGGGATGACTCTTCATCCTCCATACAACATAATGGTGACCAGTAGGGTCTCTAGTATAGGAACTCAAAAGGTTCCATATTGATAGTATAGTGGTAGCTATTGTTTTATGAAAACTATACCAAAGAAATGTGGTCCTCCCAGCTCTGTCTGAAATCTAACATGAAATCCCTCAACATAACCTCTGACACCTAGATTGTGCCCCCGATTTTCCCATTGGTCTATGGGTGAATGTTTTTCCTCACCATCAACTGGATCCTGAACACCTTCTACAGACCTCTCCACAATCATGACATAAATTTTTCATCATAATCAAAGACAATCGTCTAGGGTACCCCATCATGGTGGATGATCTCCCATATGTACGACTGCCCCAAAGTCTCCACCGAACTATACTCCCTGATAGCAAGGAATTGTGCCGACTTGGTGATTACATCCACTATCACCTAGATGTAATCATGGCTCTTCACTATGCATGTAATCCCTATGAAATAGTATATGCATATGTCATCCTGCTTCCACTCCAGTATCTCAAGAGGCTGCAACAAAACATCTAGAACCGAATGCTCATCTTTAACCTATTGACAGGCGAGGCCTCATGAGACAAACTCACCTACACTTTGCCTCAATTTGGACTACAAAGTATACCCCTGAAGATCCTTGTTTCTCTTCCCTACATCGGGTTGTAAAGCTCAGGGAGAAATATGGAACTCCCAGATCACCTGCTCCGAAATCACAAATAGAACCACTATTCTCCCCAAGAACAAGATCATGTGATTCCATCCTTCAAAATACCCATAAAGTGCATGGTATGTGGATATATAATCACGTAGAACTTCATATTCAATATATCCCAGTTGGGACTCTCTAACTCACTCATGGAGTGAAGAAGTTAGCACCATTGACTATAGTAAATTGTTACCCTCTTGCACCTATTGGGTCAACTGTAGGGAAGATAACTTCTCTAAAGCCCCCTTCACTAGGGGATCCTAAGAATTCTTGTTAAGGGAATATACTACAACATTCCCATTCCCTAGAGTATAGACTATCTTGAAGGCATAGTCCTGTTGGAACTCCAACCAACATCACTACCTTAGATTCAGACTCTCTAGGTAAAAATAAACTTGAGGCTCTGGTGGTGTGAGAAAACCATAAAGCGTTCACCTAGATGATAGTGTCTCCACATCCTCAGGTTGAATAATACTAATGAGCGATCAAATCCATTAGTCTCATAGTTCTTCTCATGGGTTATCATCTTCCTCAACCCGTATGTGATGATTTCCAGTCATTGCATCAAGACACAACCGATCCCAATTCCAAAGGAATCACAATATAATGAAAACTCAACACACTATTATGGTAGTCATAGAATTGGGGAGCTCGTTAACCTCTGCCTCAACTCCTTGATGTCCATATGGCACTACTCAAACCAGGTACTTGTTTTTCCCTTATGTGTTAGATCAGTAATAGGGGAATTGATCTTAGAGAAGCCTTCCACAAATATCCTTTTACACCCAGCCACACCAAGGTATCTTAGAACCTTTGGAACATTATTAGGTGGATCCCAAGAAATCAATGCCTTGATATTTGTAGGATCCATGACTAACCCTTCTTTAGAGATGAAATACCCGAAAGAGTGAACCTCATGTATCCAAAACTGTCACTTTGAGAGCACAACATAAAGCTGGTTCTCTCAAAGTAAATCAAGAACCATCCTCAAGTGCTCTGCATGTTCCTTATATGAAGATGAGTTAAGGAATATTTAATCTATTAAGGCAACAAAAAAACAGTCTATGTATATTTAAATACTTGGTTCATCAAATCCATGAAAATAGAGGGGGTGTTTATCACACCCTAGGGCATCACTAGGAACTCGTAATTCCCATAGCAACAATGAAAGGACAACTTTAGAATATTGGCCTCATGAACTCATAGATGGTGGCATCATGATCTAAGATTGATCATAGAGAACCACCTCACACCATGAAACTATTCAAAGAGATTATTGACCCTCGATATAGGTAACTTGTTCTTTATCATTGCCCAATTTAGGCGACTGTAATTCGGCAAAGCCGCAAAATCCCATATTCATTCTTCACAAATAGAATCATATCTTCTCAGGGGTCACACTAGGTCTAATGAATCACTTATCACGAAGGTCCTCCACCTAAAAAAGTAGATCCCACAGCTCAGTGGGATCCATGTGATATGTCATATAAGATATCGAGGCAGTCCCTATTTGGAAATCTATGAATAACTTCATCTTCCACCTCAGATGTGGTCCCAAGACATCTTTGAGAAAGACTTACATGTAATACTCTACAACTGAAGGAACCCAGGTTCTTGAAGAATATACTACACCAAGGGTCATGCTCACTAAATAATGGGTAAAATGTTGTAGCCTCCTGCTAACATCACTCACCTTCCCTGGTATGAGGCATCGTTCACTATGAAATGAGAACCCCATCCCATCAGTGTTTAGGCGTATGACTAGCATGCAATGATAATGAATCTAGGAAAAATACATGGAAATAAAATCCATGTCCAATTTGACATCATAAGGTTCCATCATGATGACTATAAGTTCCTAAAAGAACATTTCTCCTCCAGACAATAACTCAAACTACCATCAGATAAAATATACAGAAGAATCACTTCCCGTAGGAACCTCAAGACAAAGCCTTTGAGATACTTCCTCTACTGGGAGATATAACTCTCATACCAGGAGTAATGAGATAAAAGAGAGATAAGAGCCTATGTATACTAATACTAAAGAAATGGAAGAATAAACATATATTGTACTACATATCATCTCTTTTGTGGGAGGATCATGAACATATATAGCCTGCAAATTTCTGCAGCTCTGTCCACCATCTCCATAATCCTTATTTGGGCCTCTTAGTGGTGGTGGTGGGAGGATCTCTAAGCATTGTCCCCAACCACCTGGTCATATTACTCATCCTTCTCCTCCTTCTCCTATGCTAGAATTTCCTCCTTGGGGACCACTATGATCATGGAGCTGTCTCTGGTATGGTGGTCCACCTGCTGCCTTCCCAGGATGCTTCGTTTCTCAAGTCAAGTAGTCTCTCCCTATGTGACCTTTCCTGTCACACATAAAACACTGACCCACTATAGGCTGATCTAGTGCTCTGTATTTTCCAATTTCAACATCACCACGTGGATGAGTATGATCATGGAAAGATATCCTATGTCGAGGCCTTGCTTCATGACATCTACTGACTACTATGGTAATCTTTGATCTAAAGAGACCACTATTATGGCTATACAACTTTCACCCTATGATAGTAAAATCTTCATCACAAGAGCCCGATCCCGCACCCCTACATTGGTAGGGATTCATAGGGTAACTACATTGGAATGAACCTCTCTGCGCAAACCATACTCGAACTTCCATGCCCGGAAGTAACTCTCACAAATCATGTACAAAGATTATATAGTTATGTCTATGAACCTAGACGTGTAATCATCCTCTATCAACCCCATTTCAAAGCTTCAAAATAATCTTAATACTGAAAAATCATAAGCACTAGTTGAATACATCCTCATGAAACAACTACTATAAGTCATCCCAATAAAGAGTTGTCTTGTCGTGCATCGAGGTAACTAAGCTACCATAGGACCCAACCATCTCGTGAGAAAGGATAGCGATAAAATCCATCATATGATCTACTGGGTTCCGCATAATCTTTAAGAGGAATACTAGTAACTCCAACCAATCCTCCACTTCCCGAGGGTCCGGCTCACCATGAAACCTCAGCGGCCTATGGTGCTAGAACTTATAGGGCTCACTCAGACAATAGTCATCCTTGACATGTGTTATTGGTAGTAAATTTCTCTCCATAGGTTGAGGTTATGCTACTAGCCCAGTTGGATGTAGGGGATGACATGATGGGCCCTGTACTAAGGCCTTGTCACTCATGAGGCTATCGTCAAAAACATAAATCAGGTATCCTACCTAGATGTCGTCATGTAGGAATCCTGCAAGTTATCAAGGAGTACTAAGGTTAGATGAACATATATATATATATATATATACATATATATATAACAAGAACAACAATAAAGGGGATATCAATCAACAAGGAAAACCAAAGACTCCATCATATATGAGGCATATACCAAAGTTCCCTGCATCAAATGTCTCATCTTGCAGAGATAACAAGTGGGTAATTAAGGCCCTATTAAATGGACCTGTAGACAGCCACACCATCACTGGACTCTATCCAGAGATCCACTCTCGAGACATGTTGACAATGTTTCCCTAAAACCATCCACGATCTCTTTGACGGAACATTCGAACAATGTCCCAAGGGTTGATCCACCTCTGATACAACTTTTTCATGACCCTACCTATGTGGAGCTTGACCTGTAACCACCCCACATCCCACATCCATAGTCCAAGGGGTGGTGACAAGAACGGAAGGAACAACAAAGTGGGGAAGCCTTTTCCTATGTACCTGTACCCTCACACATATCCAACTCAATGCAAAGTGCATAGGGAAATATGTAAAAGATGAAACATACTTTAAATAAACAAAAAAAATGCATGGACCATTAAAACGATCAAAGTAGAGTAATGTAAATATAAATGAAAGACGGGAAAATACACACCCAACTAAAATAGTGTCTCAAATAGACTGAAAATTGGGAATTTAAAGTAATTTAGAAATCATTTTTCCGAGAATCCAAACTGTGACAACCACATATAGTCTAGAAACTTGTTTCCTTAAACTCCATGATTCAGAATCAACCCAATCTGTCATCTTCATAATGAATGATATGTGTAGTAAAAGCACATGTAGGGTTGAGTATAAATATACATATCAGGATACCAAAAGAATAAGGTGGGGAATTAAGAGATACAATAAAGTAGGTAGAATAGTATATGGAATGAATTATAGTAAAAGCGTGCAACTCAACCAAACAAGTAAGTGAATTAAGCTCATCCAAATGTAAAGAGCTAGAAATGGTGGGAATATGAACTTCTCATCACGTCTTTTCTACATATAATAGGAGTGTAGACCCATCCAACCATGAGAAACTAGACACAGAAAGCACATGGAATACCCTGCACATATTCACCTCTCCTAGAAGAAGAGTCACCCAAATACCCAAGGAGTGGGTTCTGTAATAGGATATATGTGTGTGTTTGTTTGTGTGCACGCTTAGTAAAACAAACCCAAAAAGAGATTATAGGGATATACATATCACATATTAGCCAAAGAAGAGAGTTTCTAATAGTTATAGAAGTAACCACCATTGATGCCCAGTATTACCATCTCTACCTTCAACTATGAGTCAAAGGGGCTCACACCCCACACCTCATTATTTTTTGCTTTGGACAGGTTTGCCTTCCCTGCCTGGTTTTTAGGTCGCATCACAAGGATGCATCTTGGTGGGGAAATCAACCCTCTTTCTTGTGATTCTTAAGTGATGTCAAAGTACGTATCCCCACTAATATGCAGTGAAAAGGGGTTATCTCAAAATCGAGGACCCATGCCTAGCTCGGCTGGAGGGTTCCACTATACTGTCATCGGGGACCCATAGCCAGCCCATCGGGAGGGTTCCCCTCAAAAAGAGTTGAGGACCCATACCCATCTTTTCTAGAGGTTTCTAATCTAGTTTTATCAAGGACCCATGCCCAGCTGGATGAACAATTCCACTGCAGTGTCATCAAGGACCCATGTCCAACATGGTTGGAGGGTTCTACTCAGGAGTCACTAATGTCATCTCTTGATCAATGCTACTATTGAAAACCACCTGAAGATGATTTATTCTAAAAAAAACCTTCATCAAAAATAAAAAGTTGAAACTAAGGCCAACATTGCATTATACATAGAACAAACACATAGGATATTATATTTACTTTCCCAAAACAGACAATTGGTGAAAATTGCATTTTTCAACTCAGTAAGCTCGAACGTGTCTTCATGGGGCCCAAATCTCAAACCCAAAATTAAAATTATCAAATTTAGTTTAGAAGGTCCATATTAAGGAGATATTTATGCTGCCATAGATGGCACATCAAATAGACACCTTGTTTAGGAGTTACGGGCTTTTAAATCCTGAGAAGAGGGTTATGGGGTTGGTGGAACAACTCACAATCATTCCATATTCTATGGTGGTTGACCACTGTGGCTAGTGCGCCTCACGATCAGTGTGCCCTGTAGTTGAATGGTAGAATTAGGTCTGACCCAGTTTGTTGGGTCTGACCCACCATGTTGGGACCCAGACCGATTTCCTAGTCTGGCCCACTGTGGTTGGGTCAGCCCACTGCTGACGGTGGTTCAACCCATGAGTCAGTCATCAGCCACGTCAATATTGAAAACCATCCATGATCTTCGTAATGATTTTTACTTCCTAGGTTCATGCTACATGGATCCACTCAACTGATCAAACAAGCCACAAGCCCCACCATGTCATTTCACTTTCGTCACTCTAAGCTCCGCCAGTGGAGTGGCCCGCTATCGACCACCGCACCGGCAACCCTCCAGTGGTCCATTACATAGACCTTAGGACTCCATCCATTCACTAGAATGGAATTTTTTAGAAAATCAAGGACCCTTGTGATGAGGGATTCACAACACCGACCTTTGATCATCGATCTGTCAGTATGTTATTGCACCTAAAAGTTGATGTTGGATATCCATGATGAAAGGATGAAGAGAGAAGTTTAAAAACAGGTCAATGGCTGTGTTCGTGTGGCCATTGATAATTTATAAACCAAACAACGAAAACAAGGTTCAAGAAATGGATTTTTTTCCAATTAAAAATATAAATCATAACTAAAAAATACATGAAATCCTACATCTAATTGTTCGTTCGTCGTTGATGACACGTCCACGACTCTCTTGCATCGATCCATCAATGTTTTTGTGAATATTACTCCTCGATTCGATGAGGAATAATTGAAATATGATAGAGAGAGGGATTATTTAGGGAGATAATGGATTAGGTCTAACCCTAATCACCAATCCCTAAATATCTATTTATAATAGCTCTACTTAGCGTGGAATCTGAAATTCATGTGCCCCCTCATTTTATGTCAATACTAAGAAAAATACCACATTCTGAACTCAACTATAGTATCATATTTCCAATCTGAGTCCCCATTAATTTTTTTTTTGATTTGGCGTCAGAGGTAATATAATTAAGTTTAGTGATTTTAAATGTTATTTTTCACCTCGGTAGAATTTTCCATAGAATTTTCACACTGAAAACATTTATTCACCACATAGGGTAAATACAACATTCCAGACTCAACTGTGGCATCATATTTTTGATCTATGTTACCATTTAAGAGTTATCAAATTATATATATGTGAATATTATAAAATATATTTAATATTTATTTAAAATTAACTCTGGGTACATCGAGTCACATAATTTTATTCTATCTTAGTGCCCAACTCTGGAAATATATATTGAAAAATTTCAAATTATTACAAGGTGAAACCCGAGTCTCTACAACATATAATGCACCTGTTAAACTTGAATGGTAAAAGTGAATGTAAATGGTGAATTATGACAAACAATTAACTAATCCAAGGGTTACTGATGATGGTCGACATCAGCAAACTCTTACATCCAAAGAGGATGGTAAGTCACATGCGATCTCTATCATAACTTTGGAGTATGATAATGAAGTGGTGAAAGGTTCACTTTCCATCCACTCTAATGTAAACATAATTTATTTATTTTTTTATCCACCCAAACTTTTATTTATGGAGAGTTTTATATGGGTGTATCTATATTCCGTTAATAATAATATGTTGAGTTAGTTGTGAAAACTTTTAACGACATAATGGTTGCCTCAAAAGTTTATAATTATTCTCCAGTTGAAGTTCGTGGGAAACTGCTTGCTAAAAATCATGTGATCCTTCATATAGTTATATTTTATGAGATTCATATCATGGATTAGATTTATGTATATGGATATCATATCAATTTCCAAGGAAGGGAAGTCACATTTCATATTTTTAATTAATCTATGACAATCTATCGATTCATGGATGTATATGACCTTCCAATAGAAAATATTTCCCTCTTACGGGTCTTAATTCCTATAAATGAAGGTTATATATCTCAAATTGTTGGGATAAACTCACCATTAAGAATAAACCTATTGTATGGGATTTTGATTATGTCTTTTCAGAAGCATTTCTAGGTCTTCACCAAATATTATGGTTGTTTTTTCAATAGAACTAAAACTAGGTGCTATTCCTATTTCAAAGACACCTTAATGCATTTCCCCAATTAAGTTGCAGGGATCAGAGAAGAAAATATATGAGAATATTATCAAGGGATTGATATTCCCTAGTGGGTCACCTTGCAGAGAACTTGTTCTATTTTTTGGGAAGAATGATGGATCAATGACACTCTACATTGATTATAGAGAACTTAGAAATATCACTATGAAAGAAAATCCTCTTCCCAACCTTTATGACTTATTCTACCAACTACGGGGAGCCCAATACATTTCCCAAACTGGTATTGTTTAAAAATATCACCAATATAGGTTCAATAAGGAGGATATAACAAATACAACATTCCATACAAGTTATGGACACTATGAATTTATAGTGATTCCTTTTGGTATCAATAATTCCCTCACTAGCTTCGTGGATCTAATGAATAGATTCATTAGAGACTCTCTTGATTACTTTGTGGTATTATTTATAGAAAATATTCTTGTCTATTCAATGAGAAATTAAGAGAATTAATATCACATGAGAATTTTACTAAAGACCCAGATTAAGGGTAATATTTAGGGAAAATTTACCAAGTGTTAATTTTGGCTTCATAAAGATTCATTTTTATGTTCCATAATGTCAAGAGAGGGGATATCTATAGATATTGTAAAAATAAAAGTTATTGAAAGCCGGTCTAGGACAAAAATAGTAACTGATAAACAATGTTTGTTGGGTTTGGTTTGATATTATTGATTTTTTGTGAAATATATTTCACGACTATCTAATCCACTCACGAAGTTGATTCAGAATGGAGTTAAGTTTGTGTGGGAGGAGGCATGTGAAGAGAATTTCGAAGCGCTAAAAAAAGGTTTTCAAGTGCACCTCTGCTCACACTACCTTTTAGTGGAGAAAGGCTTGTGATCTAATGTGATGTATCCAAGAAGGGTCTGGGTTTTGTTCTCCTAAAAATGATATGGCGTTTGATTATGCCTCAAAAATTTAAAATCCAAGAGAAAAATTACCCAACTCATGATTTGAAGTTAGCATTAAGAATATTTTCACTAATGATATGGAGAATTACCTTTATGGTGAAAGTTGTGATATTTATATTGACTATAAAGGTTTAAAATATATTTTCATACAAAAGGATCTGAATATGTGTTAAAGAAGATAGTTGGAGTTTATTAAATATTACAAATTTTCAATACATTACCACCATGGGAATGTGAACCATGTGGTAGATTCTTTGAGTTGAAAGGACTATGCTAGACTATCCATGTTAAGGATCACAAAATATCCAATATTTATGGATTTTAAAAGGATGAATCTTTAAATTTTTAAGGAAGGAGAGAAATAATATCTTTATCTGTTGAATTATCAACCATCTATATAAGTGAAGATTAAGGAGGCATTGAAGGAAGATATAGAGCTACAAATAAGGCCGTAAATGTTCTGGAATTCGACCTTGATTATGATGGAATAATAAGGTTTTGAAATTTGGTGTGTATTCCTACTATATCATAAATAAAGAATGAGATATTGGATAAGGCTCATAGTTCTTCATTATCTATTCATCCTATAAGTAGAAATATGTTCAAGGACCAAAAAGAGTATTTCTGGTGGGATGGAATGAAAAGAGATATTTTCATAATATGTCACTTGGTGCTTGGTTTGTCAGCAAGTTAAGGGTGAGAGATAGAATCCTAAAGGGATGTTACAACCATTACCATATCAGATTGGAAATGTGAAAACATCACTATGGACGTTTTCATCTGCCTTCCCAAAATATCTAAAGGCCATAATGCTATATATGATATAGTTGATCACCTTACAAAGTTGGCATGATTCATTTCTATTTGAGAGGATTACCCTATTGATTAGCCTTCCATGATCTATGAAAAGGAAGTGGTAGTATTTTAGGGATTACCACTTTCCATTTTATCTATTTGGGATCTATGGTTTACCTCAAATTTAGGGATAAGTCTTCAGTGGGCTCTGAATATAGACTTAAGTTTCAAAACTGCTTATTATCCTTATAAAGATGACCATTTTGAGAGGAAAATTTAAACTCTAGAATACAGGTTGAGAGCTTTCTCAATATATTTCAAATATTGTTGGTATAATCACTTACCTTTGGTGGATTTTTCTTACAATAATATCTTTCACTCCACTATTCAGATGGCACCTTATGAAGACCTCTATGAAAAATAGTGTAGAAATACAACTTGTTGGGATGATGGTGAGGAACTAAATCTATTATGACCTAATATTATTTATAAAATGGTAGAAAATGATAGATATTTTCAACAACACATAAGAACGTCTTAGAGTAGACAAAAATGTTATGTTGAAAACTGATGAAAAGACCTAGAGTTTGAAGTGGTTGACATGGTGTTTCAATGAATATCTCCCTAGAAGCGATTAATAAGATTTGGAAGGAAGGGAAAACTGATCCCTAGGTATATCATCCCATTGGAAATTATGGATTTTGTAGGGAAGGTAGCTTATCTATTAGCACTTGAGATCCTGGATTGTATCGAAAAAATGTACAGAAGAAGACCAATCACTTGGTTAACGTTTTTTTGGAGGAACCACCAATTTGAGGAACCTATATATGATATTTATCATAACATGAAGGAGATATATCACAATATATTTTTATCCAAGTCATAAATTTCGAGGGATAAATTTATTTTAAGGGTGGTAGAATGTAACACTAGGATATTTTTATGAATCATTTTTTAAAAATAATTTTAATTTTTCAATAGAAATCATTGCACACAAATGTGAGTTTAAAAAAAGAATGATATTATCTTAGTATAAAATGACTATTTTAACCTAGTTATTAGGTTAGTAGGAAACAATATAACTAACTTATGAAAATTTAAGGTGAATTCATTAGCTACCAATTATTTATGAAAATATAAATCAATTATATATTAATATTTTGGTATTAATAAATTGAGGTAATTTCAATTAGTAAATTAAATTAATAAAACATATATGTTTTATACTTAATAAAATATATTTTTATTCATCTAATAGATATTTTTTTCATAAGGTACAAATAAACCCAATTTGATATATAAAAACATATATTTTTCAAAAGGGTTATTTTTTACTTTTAATGGAGAACCACTTTTAAATTAATATTTTGACACATTAATAAATTTTATACGGAAAAATAAAAATTTTATTTATAATTATGATATAAAAATTTACTTTGAATTTTTTTTTGCTTTTTTCAGATAACTTTCATGTTTTTGATGAATAGTAAAAATACATTAAATATTAATTGAAAATAAATTTTCTCATCAAAATTATTTATATCATTTAAAAATAATATTTAATGGTTTTAAAGTATTAATAGAATGTATTTTTATCATTAAACATAATTTATGTCATTATCAATAATTTTACATTGAATTCAGATGAAAAACCATTTCAATCTTTTAAGATGTTTTAACTTTAAAAGAAATTTCTCTCTTTTTGTCAATAAAATTTATTTCAAAACAATTTATACAAATTATGGGATTTGAATTCTGAAAAATGGATATCATATTTGGAATAATTAATTCTAAATTATGTAAATATCTTTCTTTTATTTTTGGGCATTATGAATAGTAACATCGGTAATTTTTATTAATATAGAAAAAGGTTAAATCAGGTATTTAAGGGTAAAAATAATATTATTAAATTAAAATTACACTTGTCCTAATATCATTGGATGAGCTATTTTCTACCTAAATCATAATTGGGTCTAAATTGTGTCTTTTGGATGTGACATGGATGAGATTAATACATTTAATTTATTTTATTTAAAGAAATGTTAAATATATCTTTCTAAAAGGTTAATAATTATATCATTTTTTAAAATATGGTAATATAGAAGATAAATTTTATTATAAATACTCATTTGAGATATAAAATGATTTTCTATATCATGATAATTTATTTTTAATTTTTAGGAAATAAATAATTACCTCAAATAATTAAACATTAATGATCCATAAATTATTTAAGTGATGAGAAATCAATAAAATAATTATTTTCAAAATCATAATAACCCTTAAAAGACCCAGACACTTGAACAAACCTTATTTATAAATTATATATCGACCATAACCATCAATGTATCTTGTTATTGACAAATTGGATCCTTTTAAAAGAAATTATGACAGTTATTTTATTTTATTTAAAGTGATGATAACCTTATCACATTCATGTTTTAAAAAGTAAAACATTTTTAATGAATTATATTAAAAATTATATATTTAACTAAATGTATTTTTATGAAGTCTAGTATATTAATCTTCATCATAGTATTTTATTTGTAAATTTTATTAAACAATTAAGTGTACTAAATAATTACACAAAACTATTGTACCAGTTATTTTATTAAGGGAAATTTCAAATAAAGTTTATTTAATTGATTAAATAAACATAATTTTGGATAATTAATATTCCCAATTAATTTAAAGATTAAATTGACCTCCTAGTAATATAATAAAAAAAATTTGTTCTAAGTTAACTTGTGATCTTAATATTTTTAAAAATCAGTGAATTGAATAGTTTCAAAATTGACACTATTGATTTTTTATCAAAATAATGTTTTATTAAATTATTTAAAAAACATAAATCAATTATGAAAAGGTTTTAATAATTATTTTATGGTCTAAAATTTCCTAATTGGTTTATTTATGGTCTAAGTGACGTCAAATAAGTAAATATTTCACCCTCTTTATATTGAAATATTTGTTACCCATGTTTAAAAATAAAGAGAATAATTTAGTGGTAATTAAAATGGAAAGGATTAAATTGAAAAAAAAACATTTATAAAATCTATTGGTTTGTTATATTACAACACTATATCTTCTCAAATTCTAAATGGGTACATTGATTCTCGCTCAAATTTACCCAAGAGATGAAGGTAAGACGGTCCTTGTAGTCTAGCTTGGGTTATCGAATCCACAAAGACCTAAGAAGTAACCTATAGACACGCACATTCTAAGGACTGTTTTTGGCTATGAAGTGTCAAAATTTGGGTTTATTTTAGATGGGTTTAAGTGAACTCTAAGAGACTTAAGTGAATTCAAATTAAAAGAATGAGTTGATCCTAGGTTATCGCTCGGGGTGGATTGGACGTATTTCCTTTTTAATGATTTCAATTTCTTATATTTGAGATGGATTCATATAAGGAGATAAAACAACATCATCACTTACTGGTTTAATGCCTAAACCCTTTAATACAAATCACCTACACACTTGAAGGATCAATGTTTTTATCACTTCAAGGTAAAGGTTCGTATTAGCACTTGAAGTGTGTGGCCTTAAATTCAACAAGGATGATGGAGATTAAAAATCATCAAATAAAAATATCAGTTAAAGAAGTGATTATACATTAATGAGGTGATAAATAACATCCAATCCAGACCCTTTATACTCCCTTGGATCAACCCATAAGTGGTTTATCCCTCCATTGATTCAATGGTTTCAATGGAAGTGGAAAGTAGACTCATAAGGGAGGAAATGGAGAAGTAAAAAAACGCAATAAAATAACAATCACTCCACCGTTGTGTGATAATATCACAAGGTTTGGTATGAAAAAGGTCACACCATGAACCAAAGGTATGAAAGTGATAAGGAGAAGAACAGAATAATAAGATAAGAAGAACTTTTATTAAGAAACAATGATGAATTAAAACAACTTACATGTGAAGGAACATCATTACAAAGAGAAATTGGCAGCATAACATTAAGATGAAAACAAGCTCCAAGATTCTTCAATCCTCCAACACCACTGCCTTAAATAGGCATTTTTGAGCCCTTGGGTCGATCCTCAAATAGTCCAAGTCTCCTCAATTAATTGTGGTAGGCCATAGGTGGGTGGAAAGTAAGAGAGAGTTGATTTTTCCACCCTTTACCCGAGGTGGAAGCCATCTTTCCTTCACCGAAAAGACGCGTCTAAAAGACCTTCTAGATGGAAAAATCAGAGTGGGCCATAGAATAATAAAATGTATCTCCATATTTCTTCTAACCACCTGTACATTTGGGCCCATTTGGAGTTTCAGATTCCGAGATATGATAAAATTATTGGACTGCTTTTCAGGGCCGCAGAATCTAGCCCAGAATTGTATCTCTAACTTGGGTCCCATTAATGTCCCACATAGAGGCCAAATTAGCATTGGATTATGAAGAGTTATTTGTTTCTATGCCTGTATTCTATCATCCCACAAAATTTGGGATTCATTGGGCCTATATGGTGGGCCCCATAGTCTCATCAGTGGGCTAGTTTCCAATCTACCTTCTCTAGAATTGCTTCCTTTCATCACAAAATATACCCATCTTCTTCCATGAATTCTCCATTGATCCCTGAATTAGACATGTTCATATTTCAGTGTAGATCAATTTCCAAAAATATCAAATTAAAATATCTATAATCAGATGAATCATTGGGTACTTCAAATGATGTTCAAAAATGTACCACATAATAGTGCAATTTTAGAAGGTATTACAATCATAATGTGAAATGATGTTCAAAGTGTAAAATGCACTAAAATGGTGTTTATGAATAATAAGGAAAATGAATATTATATATATTAACAATGAATATTATCCTCATTTAGTGGCTAATCACACCCCCCAACTTGAGTTTTTCTACTCCCGAGCAAAATATATCTCAACAATATGAAATTCAAATTTCCTTTTCCAAAAAATTTTTAATACACAATGATCACCAAAAAACCATATACCTAACAATCATGAAACCCATCAAAATATTTTAATACAAGATAGTTTCATAAGCAGATCCCAATCCCAAGCCCATTCCTTTGTTCAAATTCATTGGCATATTTCATCCAATATCAATTAAGTATGAGGATGTGTTGTGCATCACAATAGACATGGGGGTTCATCTTTATTAAAAGGGGAAATTATAGAAGTGCTAGGTGGAATCACATTTCAATATTAAGATGGGTATTCATTTTTTTGTATAATGTTTTTTTGTTTTTTTTGTTGTTTTTTTTGTTTTTGCAATTTTTCCATGGTAATTGAAGTTGCACTCAAAAGAGTCAACCCCTGTAGCGAGACTTTGCCGATGACTCCCAGGCTCAAAGACCATAGGGAACCAAGTGAAGCCCATATACTCGGGCATCATCTCGAGTTAAGTCAGTCAAAAAAAATTCAAATTACCAAAAATAGAGATAAAATTACTAACTCTGGGCCAGACAACTATGGAGTCATGATCCCCAAGTGCCGAAAGCCACGCATTAGGTCATTTCATTGCTCTACGTGCAAATTTTTTTTTAAATTTTTTTGAATACTCATATTAAACTAAAATTATCACCAAACCTATGCTATTTATTTAGGGGACCCCATGAACTTAAACTAATACCCCACTATCCAAAGGACGTGCATTGTGAATTTTTTTTAATTTGGATGAAAATATAAACGATGAAATATCACATTGGATAGCCACACTTTCCAAAATCTATGCTCATGAAATTATACAAGGATTAAAATCAGAATCAGGGTATGCTAAAATATTTGATATTCAGTTTCAAAGTGTGCAATGTGTATTACCATGTTTAAAGTTAAATTAATTTTTCCTTCCCATAATTTTTTTTTTCCAATCATTCATTTTTTTTGACACAAAATCATTTTTTTTATTTTATCTCTCCCCCCAACTTAAAACAAAAATGTCCCCAGTGTTTGAAGAAATTCAAATTTAGAAGGAGTAGAGGCAGATAATGGAAGTTAAAAAAGGAAATTGAAACTGAGGATCATGGAATGAAATCACCTGGTGGTTGAATCTGAAGTTCTTACTGCTCCAAATTAGTCCTTTGATCTCTTGGGTGATGTAGGCTCCTCCTTGATTGAACATGTGTCACCCAAAATAGTACCTAAACAAAAAGAACAACAAACCAGACAAAACAAACAACACAATGACTTATTTAATTCTAAGTATCATCATTTTTATGGTTTTTCCTGTTTTTTTATTTTTTATTTTTTTAAACCAAACTAATGATACATTGTCTTCTTTTTAATTTTCTGGGTAAGTTATTACATAGGGATCACACTGCGTGACACGGATGAATACGATGCTCCCCTTTCATACCCATCCATACTCATAATAGAAGAACAGGTCAATAGTCCTTTTTTTTAAATGTAAAAATGATTAATTAATCCTATTTAAAATATAAAGTTTATTAAAACAACAAAATGATAAGAAACTTGAAAACCATGGGTTTCCTCCCATGCAGCGCTTTGTTCAACGTCATTATCCTGACATGGACCCTAAATCTATCAATTTTTTCCTTGTTCATAAGTTGGCTCAGTTAACTCAACCTCTATTTCTTGTTTATTGAATGATTAAATGAATGGTTTTAACCATTGACCATTGACCTTGAAAATGTAACCACTTGTGGAATCTTGAATCTCTACTACCCCATGTGGGAATACATGATTCACTATGAAAGGTCCTGACCATCTAGACCTTAACTTTCCTGGATGTAAATGAAGTTTTGAACTATACAAGAGCACAAGTTTTCCCGGTTCAAAATGTTTGACCTTGATATTCCTAGATTGGTAGGCTTGAACTCTATATTTATTGATCCTTGAATTTTCATAAGCCTCCATCCTTAGCTCCTCCAGTTCATTGAGATCTAATTTCCTTTTTGTTCCAGCCAATGAGAGGTCATAATCCATTTTCTTAATTTCCCGAAAGGCCTTAAGTTCAATCTCCACTGGAAAATGGGATGCTTTTCCATATACCAACCTATATGGGGACATTCCTAAAATGGGTTTTTATGCTGTACAATATGCCCAAAGAGCATCTAAGAGTTTCTCAGACCAATCTTTCCTAGAAGGATTTATAGTTTTCTCAAGAATTTTCTTAATCTCCCTATTCGCTAACTCAGCTTGACCATTGGTTTGAGGATGGTATGCAGTGGACACTTTATGAGAAATACCATACTTAGACATGAGTTAAGAGAATGGGTGGTTGTAGAAATGGGTTCCTCGATCACTAATTATAGCCCTAGCAATTTCAAATCTTGAAAATATATTCTCTTTCAGAAATCGAATCACAACTTGATGAGCATTGGACTTAGTGGGAATGGCCTCAACCCATTTTGAGACATAATAAACAGCTAAGAGTATGTAGAGGTATCCCCGAGAGTTTGGGAAGGGACCCATGAAGTCAATTCCCCAACAGTCAATTATTTCAACCACTAAGATGGGAGTGAGTGGCATTTGATTCCTTTTTGTGATGGACCCTACTTGTTGACACCTAGTACAACTTTGAAAAAATGTGTAGGAGTCCCTTGAGATGGTGGTCCAGAAAAGACCACATTGAAGAATCTTAGCAGATGTTTTCTTAGAGGAAAAGTGACCTCCACATGCCTCACTGTGACAAAATTTAAGGATTGACTCTTGTTCAGATTCTGGAACACACCTCCTAATGACTTGGTCAGGGCAGAACTTATAGAGGTATGGATCATCAAACACATAGTGTCTAACATCAGAAAGGAATTTCCTTCGAGCTTGAGTCCCTAAGAATTTTGGAATGACTCCTATCACTAAGAAATTTGCTATGTCAGCATACCAAGGGCAGTCAATCACAGAGTATAGGTGTTCATCAAGAAATGAATCAGACACAGAAAGTTGATTTCAGTTGTCTTTGAATTCCATCCTAGAGAGGTGATCAGCTACAACATTTTCAACTCCCTTTTTATCCGTGATTATGAGGTCAAATTCTTGTAAGAGAAGGACCCAACTAATCAGTCTAGCCTTAGCATCTTGTTTTTGGAAGAGGTATTTTAGTGCAGAATGGTTAGTGAACATAGTGATGGGGGATCCTAAGAGGTAGGACCTAAACTTCTCTAAATAAAACACAATAGCAAGTAACTTCTTT
Organism: Viscum album; assembly: GCA_963277665.1. Classification (NCBI taxonomy): domain Eukaryota; kingdom Viridiplantae; phylum Streptophyta; class Magnoliopsida; order Santalales; family Viscaceae; genus Viscum; species Viscum album. The sequence continues at coordinate 274,119,329 of OY728125.1, read as the reverse complement.
TCAGTGGTGGTGTAGTTTATTAGGGCATCATTTAAGGATTTTCTTTCATAAGTAATGACCTAAAGAGTTTTATCACAACATTGTCCTAACACAACTCCAACAACAATGTCACTGGAATCACACATAATTTCAAAAGGAAGTTTCCAATTTGGAGATTTCATAATGGGAGGAGAGGTGCGAGAGGATTTGAGGGTTGAGAATGAACCCTCACAGCTTTCTGTCCAAAAAAATGGAGCATCCTTTACTAGGAGAGCACAAAGGGGACGAGATATTGAACTAATTTCCTTGATGAATCTTCTATAGAAACCAGCATGTCCTAAGAAAGACCTCACTTCCTTGATAGTTTTGGGCAATGGAATTTGACAAATGATGTCAACCTTTGCTTTATCAACTTCAATCCCCCTACTCAAGACCAGATGGCCTAGAACTATTCCCTCTTTAACCATGAAATTGCATTTTTCCCAGTTTAGGACCAAATACTTTTCTTCACATCTTGACAAGACTCTCTCCACATTCTGCAGACATCCCTCAAATGTATCCCCAAACACAGAGAAGTCATCCATGAAGACCTCTAGAAAATCCTCTACCATGTATGAGAAGATTCCCATAATGCACCGCTGGAAGGCTCCAGGGGCATTGCATAACCCAAAGGGAATGCGTTTGAAGGCAAAAGTACCGAATATACATGTGAATGTAGTATTCCCTTGATCCTCTAGGGAGACCTCAATTTGATTGTACCCCGAGTACCCATCTAAGAAATAGTAGAAGGCATGACCTGCCACTCTCTCAAGGACTTGGTCAATGAATGGTAAGGGGAAATGGTCCTTCTTGGTGAATGAGTTTAGTTTCCTGTAGTCTATGTAGACCCTCCATCCACTACTCACCCTTGTTGGAAGAATCTCTCCATCCTCATTGGTTATCGCTGTGATTCCGGCCTTTTTTGGAACCACTTGGATTGGGCTCACCCACTCACTCTCAGCTATGGGATATATGATACCATCTTTTAACAATTTCAGAAGTTCCTTCCTTACTACCTTTATGAGATTAGGATTGAGTTTCCATTGAGGTTGATGAAATGGCTTTGAATCAAATTCCAGAACAATCCTATGAGTCCCAACAAGTGGGCTAATCCCGGGAATATTAGAAAGGGTCCAACCAATCGCTTTCTTATGCTTCTTAAGGACATCTAGAAGCATCCTTTCCTGATTGGCTTCAAGAGAAGAAGAAATGGAAATAGGATGTGTTTGATTGTCCCCTAGGAAAGCATACTTGAGTGTAGTGGGAAGTTCCTTCAATTCTAGATCAGGTTGGTTTGGAATTTCAATAGAAGATTGGGACATTGGATCAAGTTCAATTTCTTTTGAAGTGCACTGTGTTGCATTTTTTGTCAATGAGACATGTTGTTGTCTTAGAATGAATGGATGTCAAGAATTGTCAAGATGTGAATGCCAAAGGTTGTGATGGTGTGGGTGGTGAAGGAGAATGGCCATGGTACTAAGATGCATGTCACTTAGGAGATTCACTAAGTGGTATTGGAAATTGTGGTTGAAACATTCTCCATGCACATCAGACGATTGTTGAGCTGTTCATTAAGTTCCAAGAACTTGTATCAACTGGATACAAAGTCACAACAATGATAGAAGACCATGCATTGTTAAGACAATGCATGAGGAGATGAAGATGATCCATCCACACCTCCTAAGTGGATGAAGTGAGCTGAAGAAGTCCATGCACTATCACTTAGTGCATGTGAATTTGAAGAAGATCCAACTTGATCTCTGATTGGATCATTGAAGAATGTTGACGAATTATTTGATTCAGGAGCTTCGGTTGAAGAAGAACCTTCGGGAATTCCATTCCTAAGTAATGAATAAATGTTGAAGAGAATTGGAGGAATTCTAATGAAGAAGAAGCATTGAGGAATTCAAATGAATAAGAAGATGAGAAGAAATGAAGAGGAAGAATGGCTTGGGAGAAGATGAATAGTGATGTGGCATTTGGCATTTGAACTTGGTCACTTTGTTTTTATACAAAGTTACTTAGTGTTTTACACTAGCAAAAAATTAGGCCACCAAGGAGGCCAGCCGAGGGTCATCACCCAAGGCACATGTGGGACTCAAGGTCGCCACGCCCATGGGGAACCCTCAAGGCCAAGGCAGCAGCCCTGAGGCAGGGGCACACCCGCAGGCGCAATGTGGGCGCCAGGGGCACTCCCGGAGGAGCGCAGTGTGCATGGTGGGCGCTAGAGCGCGCCCGTAGGAGGCAGGGGGGCGCAAGAGCGCGCCCGCAGAGAGAACCCGGTGCAGGGCGGCACCGGGAGGGGAGAAGATACAACTAAGGTGAGGATGGGCAGCGCTTGGGTAATAAGCCGCGTGAAAACAGGAGGCCGCTTCGATGTGGGACGCGAAAAATCACCCGGGAGAAAATCTCAGTCGTCCGAGTGATCTCGCGCTTGATCTGCGCCGCACGATTCATCTGCCGCGTGCCGCGATCTAATCCAGTCGTCCGATGTCTTTCATTCGCCCGATCCAACGGCTCCCGGTGTGTCTCATACCTCGAGCTCGACCGCTGCCACCCGCGAGATCCGTTCGAACCAGAGGCCTCCCCGACGACAAAATTCGAGTTCACGGCCATCTCCGATCAAGCCGAACAGTCCATTGGGATCGTCTCGACGCACTGAACCGATCCATGCTTAAAAATACACTTGCATGTAATGTTTGGAGAGTTTTGAAGTTCGGCCGAAGCAACCGAAGGTGCGAGGCCATTCGGTGTTGATGCTTTGCATGGATTGGGTTTAAAAAAAAGGCCATGCATGCGTTCTATGTCGCATGCATGTAGAGGAAAATAAAGGAAGAAAATGGAACCCGCGTGAAATAAAAAGAAAAACAAGATTTCACAGAATCTTGAAATAACCGAAAACTTCGGGAATTTAAAGATATCACACGCGGATGGACCGAGGCTCTCCTCGCCTATAAAAAGAGAGCCCGAGCACTCAGAGTTGCTTGCTGAATCTTTGTTGAAGATCTGAAGTCCCGCGAAGCCTCGGTGCTTAGCGAAGAACAGCCTGCGCGCACCACTTGTGCGACAGTGAAGCCCGGAGCCATCCCTTGGCTCTGTGTGTTCCTTTTTTCACACCTCTTGCGCGAAAGAAGAGAAAGGGAGATTCCCCTGTGCGCCTTCCCTTTGCGCGGCAGGAAGACCCGAGGCAGCCGCATCACTTGCGCACTCTCGTGGTTTGTTGAGGCTTGCACGGCCGAGGTGCCTTGCACCTTTGAGGAGCTTGCGCGACGGCACCCTTGCACGGCCCTTAAACCCATTGTGCTTGCGCGGCTCTTGAAGAACAATGGAGTTCACACATTGGTGTGTGTGTGTGCACAAAAGAAATAACAAGTTGAAAACTCACTTGGACAGTGAGCAAAAGAAGGCCGAGACCACGCCCTTGTGTGGGCCAAATTGAAGAACACACTTTGTGTGTGCATTTGAAGAAGAAGGCCGTAGCCCTTGTGTGTGAAAAATGAAGAACCAAGTGTGTGCATAAGTGAAGTGCACACTTTGAAGAAGATTAAAAGAACAAGGAAGTGAGTGTGCTAAACAAGTGAAGGCTAAGCTCAAGTGTGTGCCAAAGTGAAGAAGTTTTGTGTACAAAGAGACACGAAGGCCGAACCTAGTGTGTGCACTAAAAGTGTAAACACTTAGAAGAAGAAGAAGACATCCACACAAAGAAGAACACACATTTATGTGTGTAAGCAAATTGAATTAATTGTGTGAAGTTCAAAGAAGGTGCGTGCTTAAAGAGTTACACCCTTTGTGGGTATATTGCACCAAGAGAAAAGAAAGGGAAGTGCATGCTTGCATGCATGCACATGCACACGTGAACAAAGCCAAATCTGGTTGTGTGCATTTGAGTTGACCAAGACCAGAGGTTCTTGAAGAATTTGAGAAGGCCATGCAGTCAGTGCATGAGGAAGCAGAGATGCCATGCACTCAGTGCATGAAGTTGTTTTAAAGTGAGACTGGACCAGACTGAAGTTAAAGATATCAGTTGTCTGAGTATTCAATAGTTGGAGAGAAGCCAGGTCATCCTGAGAAGAAGGAGATAAATCCTGAGCAAGACGAGAAGACCTGTTCACCACAAGTGAGCAGAGGTACAGAGCAAGGCCAGCAGCCTTTATCCCAGGCTGCTGAAGTTACTTGAAGATGTTAAAGATGAGAAGATCTACTTGTGCGACTCGAGCAGCCAAGAGAAGACCCTGTGGGACTCAGGGAGAAGAAGTCTTCAGTGGGATTCTGGAGCAGGCCAGTGGGACTCTGGTAACACTGTGTGAAGAAGTATAAAGACCCTCCTGTGGGACTCAGGAGAGATACGGTGGGAAGCTGTATCGACCATTGTAATACTAACAGATTATAATGGGAGAATCCATGCTGGGAGAGCATGGCAAAGATGTATGCCTTTGGTGCCGAACCTTGTAAATCCTTGTGTCCTGTGCCTTTTCATTACTGAATTATCCGGGAAAGGTTGAGAGACATAAGAAGAGTGGATCTAGGCCTTAACAAGCCATAGAGGTTTAATTGATTAAGAATCAATTAGTAAAAAGTTTTAAAGGATCACTGATTCACCCCCTCCCCCTCTCAGTGATTCACACTGATCTGGGCACTTCAATTGGTATCAGAGGGAAGGTTACCTCTAAAAGATCCAAGGGAGTCTTTATGAAGTGCAGATTTGAGGAAATGATTGACCAGCCTCAAATGGAGATATCTGCCAAGACTATGAAAAACAGAATGAAGAAACAGGCAAATAAGATGAAGAAGAAGGTTGTTGCAATCAGAGAAACTCCTATGGAAAGAAATGTGAAAGTCACATCAGATGACAATTCCTTTTATCATTCTTCTGATGAAGCCTGCTCTAGCTGTGATGAAGATGGAAGGAACAATGATCTTCTAAATGCAATCAAATATCTTCAGAAGACAGTCCCCAAGGAAGTGGCAATGTGTATAGCTACAGGCCTCCTTGATCTTCAAGAAGAAAAATTACAGCTAGAAGATGAAGCCAATTCTCTGGAAGTCCAATTGGCAAAAAGGTTTGGCATAACCAACACTCTCAGAAAGCTGGTAAAGGCTAAAGATGAAACCGTTTCTCTTTGCAATGAAATATATGAAGACACTGCTGAAGAATGGCAAAGATGCCTTTCTGAGAAAGAATTCTTTAAGACAATGGTCAAAGAAGTTTTCCATGCACTGGAAAAATTGCACAGAGTTTCAATGGTTGTCAAAGATGCTCAACTAGAAGAGAAAGTCAAAAGGGTGAAGGAGCATGACAAATCATTTCTAGAATTGAAAAAGGTGCATGAAGACCAGTTAGAACAGCTGAAAGAAAATTGGGAAGGAAGGCTAAGAACTATTGAGGATGAGAAGAACTCCCTCAATATGAAATGCTTCGAACTAGAGGTGATATTGAAAAATCAGCAATCACCCAAAGCCAAAGCCTCCCAGTCAGCTGAAAGGAGAAATGTTGCTACTCAAGTATGCATTGAGCAGGATGATTCTAAAAGAAAGACATCCACTAATAATAGGGCAACATCTTCTAGAAAGAAGGTACCATCCATACCATCTTGTACTCATGCCTCTAAATGTGTTTCCACAAAAAGTGCAGGATGGAAGAATAACTCTGATCAAGTATGGATGAAGAAGATGAAGAAAGAGAGATCTCCTGAAACAACACAGTAATTCAAGAGAAATGCCCAACAGCAAGAAGGACTCAAGAGGTCAAGATTTGTGGGTCAGTGTTGGTGTTGTAACAAGTATGGGCATTGTGCAAAGGATTGTTGGTACAATCCACTGAATGCCAAAGCACAGAGGAAGCCCATGCCCAGGGGGAGCAAGCCAGGGGAAAAGAAGCAGCATCCACAGGTCCAGAGACATCTGTTTACTGCAAATAGATTTGGATTACTTGACAACATCTGGGATGATTGCAAAAGTGATCAAAAAGATACATGTCAATCTCCAACTGTATCCAGAGCTAAAAAGAAGAGAAGATCACTGAACCTGGCTAAAATGGAATCCTTGGGAAGCAAGCATAAGAAAGTGGAAGATGCTCCCAAGAAGATTATGAAAAAGGAAAAGAAGTCCTTGGAGTCTAAATCCAAGAAGGGTGATGCATCAAGAAGAGCCACCAAGAAAACATGCTTCTACTGTGGAAAGAAAGGCCATACCATGGATCTTTGTAAAGAAGCCATGAAATTCAATAGAGGCAGACTAGACTCAAACAGACAATCAATCCAAACGAAGCAGAAGGGATTGATTGAAAACAAGTTGCCTAAGAGAGGTAGCTTGACAGCATCAGAGGAACCATGTGAAACTTCCATAACTGAGGCCACACTTCCAAGTGACTTACTTGTCATTTGGCCAAATCAGTTGCAACTTGCCAAAGATCTGCAGAGAGCTGAAGATGAAGTTCTGGCAATTGCTAAGTCAAAAGGGAAGAAGAAGATTTCACATGAAGATGTGTTGAGATCCACACCAGCACAAACATCATTGAAGATCAAATGTGCAAGTGTGAAGAATGGTGAGAATGGGACATCTCGGTTGAGAGAATCTTCTCAACCTTGTTGTTCACATTGATGAACCAAGGAGGTTCCATCTTATTCCCTTATAGTTCTGGTATTTACATGTGCTAACATTACAGGGAATTGAAGATGATGATCATTCTCAACTGGAGGATGGTTTGGACAGAATGGAGTTCACCCCTTGAGGGGGCGCCAATCTGTAGAAGATGGGATTCTGAGATTTAATACCATCTTGAGAAAAGTGAAGGTAATCCAATCATAATTTCATCCCTTGTTTCTTAATTGTATTCATCATGACAATTAAGGGGGAGTATTGATTGAAGACAAATGAATGAAAGGGGGAGCTTTATCTTTGCACCTGAACTTTCTAATGAGTTTTGTGAAGCATGTGCAGGATTTAGCAATTTATTGTTATATCTGAAATATTTCAAGCCCCTTGAAGCATGATCTCACATGTATAGTGAATGTTGGACATCATTGAGTACCTTGGTTACATCACTCTTGTTTTCTACACCGGGTTAGCCCAAGTAGACTTAGAGTTGATCTACTAAAGGTTCCTTGCTCAAGAGAACATGTGACATCATCCCTCTCTTAGTGTTTTTCAAGAAAATACTTTTCAAAGGGAGGAAGAGATTTTTGAAAGAGTACCACACCACACCTTTGCATTTGATTGCCAATAAGGGGGAGAAAATATTGGCACACATATTGACCCATTCATATGTGCTAAAGGAGTGTATTGACAACAAATACAAAGGGGGAGATTGAAGTGCACTGTGTTGCATTTGTTGTCAATGAGACATGTTGTTGTCTTAGAATGAATGGATGTCAAGAATTGTCAAGATGTGAATGCCAAAGGTTGTGATGGTGTTGGTGGTGAAGGAGAATGGCCATGGTACTAAGATGCATGTCACTTAGGAGATTCACTAAGTGGTATTGGAAATTGTGGTTGAAACATTCTCCATGCACATCAGACGATTGTTGAGCTGTTCATTAAGTTCCAAGAACTTGTATCAACTGGATACAAAGTCACAACAATGATAGAAGACCATGCATTGTTAAGACAATGCATGAGGAGATGAAGATGATCCATCCACACCTCCTAAGTGGATGAAGTGAGCTGAAGAAGTCCATGCACTATCACTTAGTGCATGTGAATTTGAAGAAGATCCAACTTGATCTCTGATTGGATCATTGAAGAATGTTGACGAATTATTTGATTCAGGAGCTTCAGTTGAAGAAGAACCTTCGGGAATTCCATTCCTAAGTAATGAATAAATGTTGAAGAGAATTGGAGGAATTCTAATGAAGAAGAAGCATTGAGGAATTCAAATGAATAAGAAGATGAGAAGAAATGAAGAGGAAGAATGGCTTGGGAGAAGATGAATAGTGATGTGGCATTTGGCATTTGAACTTGGTCACTTTATTTTTATACAAAGTTACTTAGTGTTTTACACTAGCAAAAAATTAGGCCACCAAGGAGGCCAGCCGAGGGTCATCACCCAAGGCACATGTGGGACTCAAGGTCGCCACGCCCATGGGGAACCCTCAAGGCCAAGGCAGCAGCCCTGAGGCAGGGGCACACCCGCAGGCGCAATGTGGGCGCCAGGGGCACGCCCGGAGGAGCGCAGTGTGCATGGTGGGCGCTAGAGCGCGCCCGCAGGAGGCAGGGTGGGCGCAAGAGCGTGCCCGCAGAGAGAACCTGGTGCGGGGTGGCACCGGGAGGGGAGAAGATACAACTAAGGTGAGTATGGGCAGCGCTTGGGTAATAAGCCGCGTGAAAACAGGAGTCCGCTTCGATGTGGGACGCGAAAAATCACCCGGGAGAAAATCTCAGCCGTCCGAGCGATCTCGCGCTTGATCTGCGCCGCAGGATTCATCTGCCGCGCGCCGCGATCTAATCCAGCCGTCCGATGTCTTTCATTCGCCCGATCCAATGGCTCCCAGTGTGTCTCCTACCTCGAGCTCGACCACTGCCACCCGCGAGCTCCGTTCAAACCAGAGGCCTCCCCGACGACAAAATTCGAGTTCCCGGCCATCTCCGATCAAGCCGAAGAGTCCATTGGGATCGTCTCGACGCACTGAACCGATCCATGCTTAAAAATACACTTGCATGTAATGTTTGGAGAGTTTTGAAGTTCGGCCGAAGCAACCGAAGGTGCGAGGCCATTCGGTGTTGATGCTTTGCATGGATTGGGTTTAAAAAAAAGGCCATGCATGCGTTCTATGTCGCATGCATGTAGAGGAAAATAAAGGAAGAAAATGGAACCCGCGTGAAATAAAAAGAAAAACAAGATTTCACAGAATCTTGAAATAACCGAAAACTTCGGGAATTTAAAGATATCACACGCGGATGGACCGAGGCTCTCCTCGCCTATAAAAAGAGAGCCCGAGCACTCAGAGTTGCTTGCTGAATCTTTGTTGAAGATCTGAAGTCCCGCGAAGCCTCGGTGCTTAGCGAAGAACAGCCTGCGCGCACCACTTGTGCGACAGTGAAGCCCGGAGCCATCCCTTGGCTCTGTGTGTTCCTTTTTGCACACCTCTTGCGCGAAAGAAGAGAAAGGGAGATTCCCCTGTGCGCCTTCCCTTTGCGCGGCAGGAAGACCCGAGGCAGCCGCATCACTTGCGCACTCTCGTGGTTTGTTGAGGCTTGCGCGGCCGAGGTGCCTTGCACCTTTGAGGAGCTTGCGCGACGGCACCCTTGCACGGCCCTTAAACCCATTGTGCTTGCGCGGCTCTTGAAGAACAGTGGAGTTCACACATTGGTGTGTGTGTGTGCACAAAAGAAATAACAAGTTGAAAACTCACTTGGACAGTGAGCAAAAGAAGGCCGAGACCACGCCCTTGTGTGGGCCAAATTGAAGAACACACTTTGTGTGTGCATTTGAAGAAGAAGGCCGTAGCCCTTGTGTGTGAAAAATGAAGAACCAAGTGTGTGCATAAGTGAAGTGCACACTTTGAAGAAGATTAAAAGAACAAGGAAGTGAGTGTGCTAAACAAGTGAAGGCTAAGCTCAAGTGTGTGCCAAAGTGAAGAAGTTTTGTGTACAAAGAGACACGAAGGCCGAACCTAGTGTGTGCACTAAAAGTGTAAACACTTAGAAGAAGAAGAAGACATCCACACAAAGAAGAACACACATTTATGTGTGTAAGAAAATTGAATTAATTGTGTGAAGTTCAAAGAAGGTGCGTGCTTAAAGAGTTACACCCTTTGTGGGTCTATTGCACCAAGAGAAAAGAAAGGGAAGTGCATGCTTGCATGCATGCACATGCACACGTGAACAAAGCCAAATCTGGTTGTGTGCATTTGAGTTGACCAAGACCAGAGGTTCTTGAAGAATTTGAGAAGGCCATGCAGTCAGTGCATGAGGAAGCAGAGATGCCATGCACTCAGTGCATGAAGTTGTTTTAAAGTGAGACTGGACCAGACTGAAGTTAAAGATATCAGTTGTCTGAGTATTCAATAGTTGGAGAGAAGCCGGGTCATCCTGAGAAGAAGGAGATAAATCCTGAGCAAGACGAGAAGACCTGTTCACCACAAGTGAGCAGAGGTACAGAGCAAGGCCAGCAGCCTTTATCCCAGGCTGCTGAAGTTACTTGAAGATGTTAAAGATGAGAAGATCTACTTGTGCGACTCGAGCAGCCAAGAGAAGACCCTGTGGGACTCAGGGAGAAGAAGTCTTCAGTGGGATTCTGGAGCAGGCCAGTGGGACTCTGGTAACACTGTGTGAAGAAGTATAAAGACCCTCCTGTGGGACTCAGGAGAGATACGGTGGGAAGCTGTATCGACCATTGTATTACTAACAGATTATAATGGGAGAATCCATGCTGGGAGAGCATGGCAAAGATGTATGCCTTTGGTGCCGAACCTTGTAAATCCTTGTGTCCTGTGCCTTTTCATTACTGAATTATCCGGGAAAGGTTGAGAGACATAAGAAGAGTGGATCTAGGCCTTAACAAGCCATAGAGGTTTAATTGATTAAGAATCAATTAGTAAAAAGTTTTAAAGGATCACTGATTCACCCCCTCCCCCTCTTAGTGATTCACACTGATCTGGGCACTTCATCTTTTTTTAGAGTTTCAGATAGGATTGATTCCCCACATGTAGATGTTTTAGCTACTATATTGGATTGATCAGATTGAGGGAAGGAGGTTTGATTGGTCTCCATGAATGTGGTTTCTTGAAAGGTTTCACTGATTGTTGGACCTAAGACATCATCATAAGAGAAATTTGAAAATGATTCAAGCCAAGGAGATAAGCTTCTTTCATATGAACAAAGGAAATCAATCTCATCCTGACTTAAACATTCATCAAATATTCCTGGATGTTCCACGGATTTATTATCAATGCTTCCTATCATGTTTACTTCATGAATGTCCTCGTCATCCCCTATTTGTGAGCTTTCATTATAGACGTTAAAGTCTAGAATCATGTTCCCAAAGGTGATGGTCATGTTCCCATTTCGGACTCGGATAACAAAGTTGATTGTTGCAAGAAAAGGACGGCCAAGGATGATTGGGGTTTGTTCCTTATTTCCTAATTTTGGATGGTTGTCAAGGACAATGAGGTCAGCATGGTAGATGAAGTTTTCAACCTTTACCAAAATGTCCTTTAAAATCCCCTTTGGAACCCTAATGCTACGATCAGAAAGTTGAAGTGTGACAGATGTGGGTTGGAGATTTTCTAGGCCTAACTGGCAGTACACGGCATAGGGGATGAGATTTACACTAGCACCTAGATCACACAAGGCCTTGACAGCTTTTCTCTCTCCTAGTTCAACATTTATGTAAGGGCAACCCGAGTCTTTTAACTTAGGAGGAATGGTCCCTAGAATGGTGGTACTCACATTAGCATCTAAAAGGACATGGTTTTTATGTGAACATTTTCTTTTAAAATTGCACAATTCCTTAAGGTACTTTGAGTAGGTAGGTATGGTTTGGATGGCCTCGAGAAGGTGAATGTTCAGCTTGACATGTGAGAAGATTTCCCTCAATGTTTCATTCAGTTCAGGCATCGGTTTCCCCATCATGTGTTGAGGAAATGGTGAAGCTTGTGGGGTTGTTTGTTGAAGAGTTGTTTCCTTGACAATGTTATCAGTTTCCTCATTTTGATCTTGTGGTTCATTTCAATTTTCATCCAGGTTTGAATCTTCAGGTGGGTTCTGAATTAGTTGTTCAAGTTTCTCAATTGATTTCCCACTTCTTAAAATAGTCACAACCTTTAGTTTTTCATGAGTTGTTTGAGCACAACTTGACTGTCCCCTTGAAGTTGAGGATGGCACCGCCTGAGTAGGCATGGTTTCCTTTCTAGTTTTTATGGTTTGAAGTTCTTGTTTTAGGGAAGAGACTTCTGAGTTCATCCTCTCCATTTGTTTTCAAAGTTGTTCTAGTAGGCTTTGTGGAGCATTTTGGGTGGGTGCTTGAGTAGGTTGGATTACCCCAGGGGGATATTTTGGAGGTGGGATGGTTTGTTGAAAATGGACCGATGCCGGTTGGTATTGGATAGGTTGGGTTTGGAACTAGTTATGGGTTTGGTAGTTCCGATGGGGGTAAGGATTTTGTCCCTGTGGTTGGCTAGGTTGTTGGTTATCTTTCCAGCGGAAGCCTGGGTGGTCGTTATACCTAGGATTGAAGTTGTTTTGGTATTGAGGCTTTTAAAAGTTCAAGGAATTTACTTCCGCTGGGGGTCCTCCTAAAAGAACATCCTTGATGGATGGAATGGTTGGCCAGTTGTCTGTCTTATGGTCATGTTTTTCACAAATTGTGCAAATAGGGTCAACGGTTTGGAATTAATGTACTTTCCTAAGGTCTATCTCTTCAACCTTCCTAGAGAGTGCTGCGAGTTTAGCCCTAAGGATTTCCTCTTCTCTAAGTGTATGAATTCCAGTAGTTCTTTGTGGCTTTTCAGAATAAGGTGAAGTTCCCCATGTTTGGTTTTGTTCAGAAAGGCTTTCTAGATACTCGTAAACATCATTTGGGGCTTTGTTTTTAAAGGTTCCATTACACATCATGTCAATGAATTGTTTTTTCCCCAGACCCAACCCTTCATAGAAAATTCTGACTTGTTCAGGAATAGAAAAACCATGATGTGGAACCATGTTTAGAGTGTCTTTGAACCTCTCCCATGTTTCATAGAATGACTCTCCCTCTTTTTCAAAAACGTTTTGGATACTCTTTTTAAGTGCAGTTGTTTTGTGGTGGGGAAAGTATTTTTTGTTGAATTCACTTTGTAGTTGGTCCCAAGAGTTTATGAATGATGGTCTCAAATTGTTTAGCCAATTTTTAGCTCGATCCATTAAAGAAAAAGGAAATTTCCTCATCTTAGTTGATTCTAGTTGATGTGGGGGACACATGGTTTCTACAATGTCATTGAACTCCTTAATGTGCAGGTATGGCATCTCGGACTCAATTCCATGGAATGTGGGAAGGTGGTTTATGACATGGGGTTTAAATATGTAGTTGGAATCTTCTAGGTAATTGTGTCTAATGCATGAGAAGGCATTGGTCCAGGAAGGTGTGAGGTAGTTATTCATGGTTTGATCGACCGCATTCCCCAAGTTTAGGGCTGCCTCATATGGGTTTCCATTCGGGTTTTCTCCCGGGTTTATGAGTTGGTTTCCTTGAAGACCTTCCATTGAAATTGGCTCAATTTTGGACTCTATAGTATTAGGAATATTATGATCTAATTGAATGAGTTCCCTTGGTGTACTTTACTCCCCAACCCCAGGACTATCCACCCTAACTATACGGTTTTATTGATCGCGGGTGTTGGCAGACATGCGCCAAAAGAAAAAAAAACGAGAAAGGGACAAGATAAGAGAATTTGGATGAGAAAAGATGAAATGAGGGAGAATATAATGGGTGTTTAGATGACTTACATGGTTCCCCAGCAATGGTGCCAATATTTGATTCTCGCTCAAATTTACCCAAGAGATGAAGGTAGAACGGTCCTTGTAGTCTAGCTTGGGTTATCGAATCCACAAAGACCTAAAAAGTAACCTATAGACACGCACATTCTAAGGACTGTTTTTGGCTATGAAGTAGACAACTTTGGGTTGATTTTATATGGGATTAAGTGAACTCTAAGAGACTTAAGTGAATTCAAATTAAAATAATGAGTTGATCCTAGGTTATCGCTCGAGGTGGATTGGACGTATTTCCTTTTTAATGATTTCAATTTCTTATATTTGAGAAGAGTTCATTTAAGGAGATAAAACAACATCATAACTTACTTTTTTAATGCCTACACCCTTTAATACTAATCACTTACACACTTGAAGGATCAAAGTTTTGATCACTTCAAGGTAAAGGTTCATATTAGCACTTGAAGTGTGTGGCCTTAAATTCAACAAGGATGATGGAGTTTAAAAATCATCAAATAAAAATCTCAATTAAAGAAGTGATTATACATTAATGAGGTGGTAAATAAAATCCAATCTAGCCCCTTGATACTCCCTTGGATCAACCCAAAACTGGGTTATCCCTCCATTGATTCGATGGTTTCAATGGAAGTGGAAAGTAGACTCACGAGGGAGGAAATAGAGAAGTAAAAAAAACGCAATAAAATAACAATCACTCCACCGTTGTGTGATAATATCACAAGGTTTGGTATGAACAAGTTCACACCCTGAACCAACGGTATCAAAGTGATAAGGAGAAGAACAGAATAATAAGAGAAGAAGAACTTGTATTAAGAAACAATGATGAATTAAAACAACTTACATGTGAAGGAAGAACATTACAAAGAGAAATTGGCAGCATAACATTAAGATGAAAATAAGCTCCAAGATTCTTCAATATTCCAACGCCACTGACTTAAATAGAAATTTTTGAGCCCTTGGGTCGAGCCTCCAACAGTCCAAGTCTCCTCAATTAATTGTGGTAGGCCATAGGTGGGTGGAAAGTAAGGGAGAGTTGATTTTTCCACCCTTGACCCGAGGTGGCACCCAGCTTTCCTTCACCGAACAGACGTGTCTGAAAGACATTCTAGATGGCTGAATCAGAGTGGGACATAGAAGAATAAAATGTAGCTCCAGATGGCTTCTAACCGCCTGTAACATTGGGGCCCAGTTGGAGTTTTATATTCCGAGATATGATAAAATTAGTGGACTGCTTTTCTGGGCCACAGAATATGGCCCAGAATTGTTTGTCTAACTTGGGCCGCCTTAATGACCACCATAGAGGCCGAATTAGCATTGGATCATGCAGAGTTATTTGTTCATATGCATTTCTTCTAGTATACCAAATAATATGGGATTCCTTGGGCCTGTATGTGGGGCCCCACAGTCTCATCAGTGGGCTAGTGTCTAATCTGGCTTCTCTAGAATTGCTTTCTTTCATCACAAAATATCCCCATATTCTTCCATGAATTCTCTATCGATCCTTGAATGAAACATGTTCATATTGGATTGTAGATAAATTTCCAAAAATATCAAATTAAAATATGTATAATCAGATGAATCATTGGGTACTTCAAATGATGTTCAAAAATGCACCACATAATAGTTCAATTTAAGAAGGTATTACAATCATAATGTGAAATGATGTTCAAAGTGTAAAATGAACTAAAATGGTGTTTATGAATAATAAGGCACATGAATATTATATATATTAACAATGAATATTAGCCTCATTTAGTGTCTAATCCTACATTTTGGAGTTTTTTATGGGGATTGATTTTATTATAAATTATTATTTATGGTGATCCTAATAGTGCCCCTCACCTCAATTATAAAGGGGCACCTCCTCCTCCACCTCTTGACTTCTATTTTATCATTAATGATCAGAAATACCCTATATTGTTCCATTATAAACTTCTCTAGTTACATTCTAGTGGTTTTTATCTTCTTTAAAGACCAACTTTTGTTGTTAAAGAGGAGATTTAGAGGGATAACGTCGAAGAAGAGGTAATCTCCTCTTCCGATTGTTTCAAATTTCATTCTTCTTCAACATCCTCTTCGTGATATGTTTCCTTGTAAATTAATAAATATATTATTTTTTATATTTTGATATGTAATTTTGATAATAAAAATCCATATTCTATCATCTATCCATCCTATGATAAATTAAATTACCATGCGTGCATACGTACGACTTACCGTCTCTATGTCGCGATGTAATCTGTTTTTCACCACCAACATACATGGATGGGATAATTAAGGAAATAATAACATTATATTATTATTATAACATTATATTGATTTTTAAATATTATAAACCATCCACTTTAACACCATTCAATAATTGTAGGAATGATATTGTTGCTCGTGCATACGTAAGACCTACCATCTCCATAATGCGATGAAATTCATTCTACATAATGTTCATTAAATCAAGATTATATAAATGAATGGAATTAATAAATATTATATATATTATACTAATATCATTCTATAAATGATATAACTATAACCTAATTGTATATACAAGATCTTATTTGTAAAACATGCCGAAAAAAATAAAGAAGTTATCACCCAATGGAGGAGTGATAATGTTACTAACAAATAGATGATAATATGATCATATATGATATAATAAAATTTTTATAATTCTAAAATTGGTCAATGAAATTATTTAAATCGTTATACAGGAGGTTTGGATATATACAAAGTCAATTAGAGTTAAAGTAAGGGATAATTTAACAATCTCATTATTATTCAATATTATTTATACGTATGTATTTACTGAGGTATATTTATCATCCATGTCCATGTTTCATAAAAATATGTTATAAAATATTTTTATATCCTTCTACTATTTTTTAATGTTGATTTTAACCTGTGGTGAATTTTTAAGAAATGGTATGAGAGGAATATTTTGTTGCTTTTGATACAAGGTACTTTTTGGCTTTTGAAAAAAAGTACGAGAAGAATGTTTTATTTTAACATATATGACATGAATAAATTTTGAAACATTCATAACACCTTATTTCCATGAATATTACAATAAAAAAGTTCAATTATATTTTCAAATAAATTATTTTCTTATAAAATTGTGGGTCATTTTGAGAAAAGAAATTTTTTTAGAAGAAATGATATTTTCCTCAAGAATTAATTTCAAGTATTTTATCAAAATTATTTTCAATATAAGATGATATTATTTATATAGGGTTTTTTTTCTATCCCTATTATCATGATGATTTAATTGTTTTTATGATGGAATTATATTTAATAAATCCATTTGTTTTATATGGATTATGATGAAATGATGTTTAATAAATCCATTTTATTCATTGGGTTATACTATAATGAATGATTTATGTTTTTGTGGAACATGTAATAAAGACTTCATTATGATATGAGTGGGACCTATATTTTCCTTTAATTCATTGGGTAACTATTTATATCTCATGATATAGACATGGATAGAATGGGAAATGATCTTGGTCCTGTAGTATAGGGATGGAACGAGGAGTGAACACCGTTCAGTAATGGAATTTGTCCGTTGTGGTGGTCTTCACAATGAGTCTTAACTAATTTGAAAATATTTTCTATGCTTATGTGTATGCAAAAAAAATTCATGTCATATGTTATGACTTTTGGGATTACATTCGTTGATTCTTATGATCTTTTATGATTTATCCCACAGAATGATAACATGATCCTTTATATACAAGATATGATTTTCAAATATTATGTTCTTATGTCTTATGATTATGATATGATTGATATCTCCCTTTTTTACCCTAAAAAGTATTTTATCTCACCCTTTCATATTTTTCATTTCCTCGGGTCATGAAGAAGGGTATTAAGTATGATATATCAAAAATGGGTCCAGTTATGATGAAATAAGTGGGAGAAAATAAAGATGTATTAGAACCATATTTTTTAAGTTTTCCCAATTTATAAAGACACTATACCTATACGGTTCTATTGTAGATTTGATATATTCTATAATTAATATTATTCAATTTTGAAGTAATATCGATGCATTTAAAGTATGGGTTTTTATAATCTTCTTTCCCACAACTCCATGATTAGAAACACCACATCAGAACCAATAGTATTAAAAAAGAGTATGAAAAATAACACATCAAACCTATCTATACCTGGTACCTTCGTAGAATAAATATTCTGATGATCTCCAAGAACGTCATCCTTGAAAATATCCCTTTAAAACTATCGAATCATATCCTCCAAGGATATTTTTTAAATACAACTGAAAAACAAGAAGTGATCTCAACCTTATAGATATTGAATAAAATTTTTAATATAACGAAGTGAATTTCATTAGCATCATTAGAGACCCTTCCCATCTAATCTTCCAATTCCAAAAAAAATTCCCTCCTTATGTATGATTTTTGGTAATAAATATTTTATTCTGATCACCATCCCTGATATAGTATTCTATATACCATTAAAAGTAATAGCTATCCTTCTTCTTTAAGACCGTGTTCAAATCCATCTCATTAAAGTACATATCCCTAAGGATGGTATAACTACAAGGAAGAGAGATGAATCTATTAAGAAAATTCTCCACTAATTTGATACGTATGTAAAATTTCACACACCTTACATAACTCAACTTTTATCAACATTACAAAACACTTTGGATAGTATAGGAAAATCATTGGTTCATCCCCTCTTAAGACACCCAAACCACCTCCACACATTTTCTATATTTGACCCAAAAATTATCAAAGAAAAAATCATGCATGAACCTCCTACTCTCACATAGATAACAATAGATAAGATGATTGGGTAGTGGTGAGATGAAACGGATGCCATGTGAACAACATATAAATCTCATAAAATAGATTTCCAATCATCTGACCCCACAAATCTATCCAACTATTTTGTAATACATCCCATAATTGATCTGTACATTTTACAAGTGAACAATGTACAATAGAAGCATATATCATGAATATAATTTAATAAAGTATATTTCTGAAAGGACTAAATAGGTTATTTACTCTTAAAACTTCCTCCTTATTTTTCATGGTGGGAAAAGGCCTCATTGAAATCTCTCTCAAAAGGGAGTGGACCAGGGAGAGTGTTCTATAGGCAACTCAAAATATTCTAGGACTTGGATATTTATTGATTACCAAGACACACATAGATTCCAACAATGGAACACATAGGATATCCTAGTAGTGTAAATGAAGCGACAATATGATTTCTTTGGAAGTTAGCAATCTTAGCATCAAGGTCCACCTTCCAGAAGAGGCAATGTTCTCTAGAGTTCCCTTTTATTCCAATGATTCGGAATATATTCTTAAAACATATTTTCAAACCCAATAGAAATGAATCCTTGTTTTCCAACATTTTCCTGGATACACAGACTATGTTAGGGTGGTATTGTTAGCTCTTAAAATACAGTGTCTGAACAGTTTGTGGATTTTAAAGCCCACAATAGTTCGAACATAAGATTTTCATTTCCCTAACAGGGGTTGAGAAATTACCCCCTAAACCTCTATTGGAGTGAATACCTTATTTCATTAAATCCTCATATTATTCTAGATACTTTTAAAATCCTCCTCATCTAACTCCTCATGGGAATTCATTCTATTGTAAATTAATAATTTAGATGCTTCAATGTTGTTAGGAACTTAGGATTTTCTCTTCCATACCCCATGACCCTTAACTAGTAGAACTGGGTATTTTAGGGGAGTTTCGACTCTCCCTAGACCATGTTCCCTCATATCAAACCTTGATGGATCTTCTTGTGTTTTACTTCTAAAAATAAGAACATTTATATATTACTCTATAAAAACCACCACACTACTAATAGAATTACCAAATTCTTCTATGAAAACAACCATACTAGAAGAAGAATATGAAATATCATCCTTAATAAGATCCAAATATGTAACACTCTTAAGAGATAACAATTTTGTTCGAACTCAGGGTATAACCTTATCAATGGTTTCCTCTTCAACACCTCTATGTGGCTATGGTATCACCCCAATATTCATATTGGCATAACCATCATTGAACTGTTTGGATCTAGGATTAGGTGGACCCACAAATATTACATTCTACTTCCTTAGATGAGACAACTATCTAGCCTTAGTTTCATTCTCTATCTTTTAAGGATAATCTCATTTATCTACCTTTGATATGTAGGGCCCCCTAAATCTTTCTCATGAAGAAAAGTCCCATACAAAAATATTTTATATCCTTATAGTTCTTGTTTTTTTATCACAAATCCCTACTCAATGTATCAGGACTCATCATAAGAAGTAGAAAATTAGGATCCTCTAATATTAAAATGACACCCAAGAGCTAAGGCCTTTTTCCTTAAGAAACATTCCAATGATAAGGGACTGGTTGATTTTAATTAGTGCTTTTACCCCTTTAAAAAATCCCCAACAAATCATATATGAATATCCCAATTCGAAAAATTTTCCAACAACATTATTGATCCCTTTCATCACCTATAAAGTCCTCTATGAAAAATGGATCATTTTAATCCGCATCCAGAAAAGGGACCCTGAAAAGTCCATTTTAGATATATCAACCCCTTTTTATTGAGATCACATATAAAAATAAATTTGTTTTCTAAGGACCAAGTTATACCATCCTTGATCCGGTATTAATATAGTAAAAAAACTTTTGAAGATCAAAACCCCAATCTCTACCTCCTAGATAGTAATTCCAATATCAATTTTTCATACAATCTGAAACATTTTTATCAAGGAATTAATACTGTATGGTTTTTTAAATAAGAGTTTCTTTACTAAAAGGATAGGAAACCATTACTGGACCATTTCATCCAATCCATCCTCATTTTCAACTAACAATAATTCTGAATCTGTTAGAGAGAAACATTTCCAATATTTCATTAAATTAGTTTCCTTGATAAAAAGAAAAAACACTGAATTAAAAGAAGAGTATCAATTGTGTTGGGACCGTAAAATGATTGGTCTAGCGTTCATCAATAATCATGATATTAAATAAAATGGAAAATGTAGAAATAAAATTGACCCCATTTTTAATAGGGGAAAAACCAAAAATGAAAGGGGTAAAAAACCACAATAAAATAGAAGGATCACTATGGGTAAAGTGGGTACAAACTCCCTCACTATTACAAGGAGAAAACCCCCATAAAATTTCTGTTGAATAACGATGAAACTACCTATCAAATAATAATCGAATAAATGATAGGAGGCGATGAGAGGTGAAACTAATAATGGAACATACTAGGAGATATCCCTTTTTATTGTGTGCTACTGGCCTTTCATAGACCTCTTGATTCCTTCTCCCGCTAGTGGGTTTGGTGGTGTTTGGCCACACACCACCTTCCACCACCTTTCCCTCTTTGATAAAGGAGGGGGTGGGGCCGTCGATGGAAAAAATGTTTCCATCACATATCCCACATTCTTTCTATTTTCCAAACATGATGCTCACATCTCTACAAGGCCAGTTTAGAATCTAGACCTTCTAAACTTATGAATGTCAACTGCCTTCATTAGGAAATCATCCAAATTTACATTAGTTTGAATTTTCGGTATGTTCACACTTCCTTACTCTAACCAATCATGGACAAAGTGATATTGAACCCAATGTGCTGCACCTGGAATGAAAATACGGGTTCTTTACAATGTGAAAGGTGATATGACTATAAAAAAAATGGAATATGATCCTATCTATTCTTGAGCTCCTCTAACAACCTTCTCTTCAAAATAGCCTATTTTCAGGTTTGTGTAGATATCATACACTCTGCCTCCATCGAAGATAATGTCACAACTAACCATAACTCTGAAATATATCTCACCACTCCTCCTGCAAGAGTAAACACATAACTAGTAGTGGAATATTTCTGGTCATAATCACCCAGAAAATATGAATCAAATTAGCCTATGCCAGTGAAATCTGATCATCTATAACATAATGTAGCATTTTAGGTCTCCTTGATGTATCTTAGGATCCTCTTGAATGTTCTCCAATGATCTTGTCTCGTATTCTCCACATACCTACTAACTACTCCCATTTCATGTGCAATGTATAGTCTAGTAAAAACCATAGTGAACATCCAACTACCCGCTGCGGATGCATACAGTTCCTGATACATCTCTATATTCTTTTCTTAACTACTAGGAATCGTCGTTGTGGATAGCATGAAATTAATGAGAATCATGGTAGATATTGAATTACAATATATCATGTTGAGTCATTTTAAGACTCTTCGTATGCAATTGTTCCATGATATCCAATTATTCCCACTATTTCTGTCTCGGTAAATTTTCATCCTAGGAATTTTTTTTGTTGGTCACAAGTCCTAATATTAAACTCCCAAGAAAAATATATCATTATCTATTGGACCTGATCTTTGTTGGGTCCAACAACTAACATGCCATCCACATACAATAGATAAATGATGAAATCCTTACCATATAAACTGTTGAAATATGCACAAGGATCGAAATGAAGTATGTTGTATCCAATGATCATGATGTAGGAATAAAATCTCTTGTACAAACACCTTTGTGCCTATTTAAGACTGTACAATTATTTTTTCAACCTAAAAACCAAGTTCACTTTTCATTCTTCTAAAAAAATCCATTTGGAGTATATAGATCTCATCATCAAGATCACCATAGAAAAAAGTTTCCTTTACATCCATCTCATCTAGATGTAAAC
Organism: Viscum album; assembly: GCA_963277665.1. Classification (NCBI taxonomy): domain Eukaryota; kingdom Viridiplantae; phylum Streptophyta; class Magnoliopsida; order Santalales; family Viscaceae; genus Viscum; species Viscum album. The sequence goes on along the minus strand of OY728125.1, from coordinate 274,097,186 downwards.
TGTATGTAGCACACATCGTTAGAACAATATGAATAGTGGTCATTCTAACAATAGGGGGAAATATTTCACTGAAATCAATACCTTACACTTGATAATATCCTTTGACCACCAGTCATTCATGATATCTTTCCACCTTGTCCTTTCCATCCCATTGGATTTCTACCGATATCCTTACTTCTGTGCTATAATTTAACAAGATCCCATGTCTTGTACTTATGTAGGGATTATAGTTCCCCATTCATCATCACCATCATTGAGGATACATCTAGACTCCAGGACTCCTCTATAAAAGAAGATGGCTATCCATCCTCTTTTAATAAGCAGTACTTGGCTGAATGGCCCAAAGGCCTTTGATTAGTAATATTTTGATAATCTACCTCTCAAGGGGTGATGTGGATCCCTTAAAATGCCTGAAGGATTAGAGATAATTACCTGAACTGTAGTTCTTAGAGGAAATAACCTAGAAAAGACGACTTACAAATACTTCTACATAACACATGTCATGATATCAGTACTCCCCCTTCACAAGGCTGGTCAGCAAGCTATCATGTGCAGAGCTGCACATGCCTGGTACTGATAGTAAGGACATACCCTATAGTTATTCCAATTGTGGTTAGCTCTACTATGATGAATGTACCAAATCTGATCCTCATCTAGAGCCTTGTCCCTTGTATTCTAACTGGTACAACTACATATTCATGTGGCCCGAAGGCCTTGGGTTGTCCTGAAGGCCAAGAGGTAGACCAAAGGCCTTGAGAGAGAACTAGCATGAAGGCCTTGAGTGGCCCAAAAGACTTACAGAACCTGAGGATGAAACCAGTGGCCCAATGTCTCATATGGATGAATATTTATAGCTACTATAATACCTCATATAGTTCCTTCTAATGTACTACTACAGTACCCCATGTAATATGTCTCCACCCGGCTTTGATCGCAGGTCTCTTGGATACACTTGTCTAGTCCTCACCAACCAGGATGAGGTTCATGTGTGTCAATAATCACTACACAATATTTCTCTCATTGTCATACTATGAGTCCCATAATGGTTCTATTTCATCCTGAGTTTATCATCATGATCCAAAATCAACTGGTACTTGATCACCATGCTCTGTTAATGCCTTAGAGGAAACTGGTTCTTCCTGGGATTTTTCCTCTACTTTAACTATTTTAGTTTCTATATTCTCCTTGTCCATGTCTCTATCAATTGTCATTTTCATCTTGCCTTCTGAAATAATTACATCTCAACTAATGATAACTTTTTTTCTAGTGGGGTCCCAAAAATGATACCCCTTCACACCATCAAGATACGCCAAAAAGATAAAATTTTAGGGTCTTGAATCCAAATTTTATATTTCCTAGTAATTATAAAATGCATATATAGGAATTAAAAAATTATATGACTGAGAATAGTCAGTAGGTTTACCATTCCACATCTCTATCTGTGTCTTTATATCAATCACCGGTGAATGAGATCATTCGATCACATAATGGGTGGCATTCACTACTTCTGACAAAAATATTTTGGAAATTCCTACAGTCTTCAACATCTACCACGTTCTATCCAATAAGATCATACTCATCTGATCATAATCTCTATTCTACTGAGGAGTTTATTCCACCATGAACTATTGCATGATTCTTTATTATTTCCAACAAGTATCAAACTCTCGCTTTTATTTTCTTCACCATTTTCAGTCCCCAGGAACTTGAAGTTCATTCTAGATTCATGATCCTTCCATGCTTTGAACATTGTGATGGCTTCAAAAACATCGGATATCATCTTGAGTGGGTACACCAAACACCTCTTGGAATAATAATCAATGAATTATTAAAAGTACCTTACTCATCCTAGGGATATAACCAGTTCTTCCCAAACTTTAGAATAGATCAACACTAAGATATCCTAACTTCTCGTTATTGACTTCTCAAACTTTAACCTATGTGGCTTGATCAAAAAACAATGCTCAAAAAATGGTAAGGACAAATTTGTAAGCACATAAAGAAAAATCTATATGTTAGAATCTTCTAGCCTCATTCTGACATATGGCCATGATTTTAATTCCATAATTTCTTCAACACTCCTATTAGGTTAGTTTAAGTGACAACTATCTCCTCCTCCATGTATGTTTCACTCATACGAACATATAGGATCTTCAAGACCTTATTTACCTTCATTACCATAATAATTCCTTTCAAAATTCTCATTACTCCATTCTAAGTATGAGTCCAGCATTCGATGTCCTAAAATTGTACCCAAGATAATATGTTCTTTTTCAGGCCATGCACATGATGTACTCATTGGTTGGTTCAAACAATCCAATCATTCATCTTTTGTTTGATGGTACCAACTCCAAAGATCTTTAAAGTTTGATCATTCCCCACATATAAAAGACATTCCGGGGTGGTTTTTCGTGGATCAAACCATTCCCATCGAGACATCATCTACCGTGTTACTCCTGAGTCGATTATCCATTCATCATTGAGATGATTCCTACTTCAAGTAGTCATCTCTACATTTATAACTAGTATATCTCCTTTCCCAAAAGTACTCATCACATTTTTATCAATGTCATGATTCTGGATCCCACTAGAAATATGCTCTATTGTCAAATATGTCAATCTTTGACCAATTGTCAGTCGAAAATTATCCTTCTACAACATTGTCCGCATCTTCATTTTCCACAATGAAAAAATATTCCAGTTGAATTTTTCAATATCAAATTTCACAACCATATGGACACATTGTCAGTCCCGAAAATCCTCCATTTCACATAGGTGTGTTAACAAATTTCAATAAATTATTTATAATTTGAAATATCTACCAAATTCAAAGTCACATAGAATACTTAAATTTATGATAATTAGTAATAACCAAAAACGTGAACTACACTAGGCTGGAACATGTCCTCTAATACCACTTTTTGGGACTGTAAAATGATTATAGTATGGTGTATCAATAATCATGATAAAAATAATGTGATAAATTAGGAAATAAAATGGACACCATATGTAACGTGGAAAACCCCCCAAAATGAAAGTGGTAAAAAACCACGGGGAAATAGAAGGATCACTATGGGTAAAAGTGGGTAAACACTCCCTAACTATTACAAGGAGAAACCCTCATAAAATCTCTCTTGAATAATATGGGAATCAAACTCCTAAATACCACTCGAATAACTGATAGGATAAGATGAGAGGTGAAGATAATGATGAAACTTGCTGGGAAAGATCTTTTATAGAGTGCTGCAGCCTTGCCTAGCCCTCTTGATTCCTTCTCCCATCAGTGGGTTTGGTGGGGTTTGGCCACCCACCACCTACCACCATCTTCCCCTCTTTGAAAAAGGAGGGGGTAGTTCTATCCAAGGAAAAAACACAGCCAAAAAATTGAAGACCCCATATACGGCAACAAATAAGGGAGATGAAGAGAGAATCACATGCCCTTGATCTGATCCTAAAGATATAAATCCTAGTATGGAACCCTAAGAAGAAAACCTCGGATGTATGAAAATAAAGGATGAGAGCTTCAAGAAGGAGGGGATTATTATTATTTGGTTATTATTTTAAATGTTATATATAAAACAACATTCTTTTTAATATAATTTTCTATGAATAAAAAAGTTATAAATTTATTATTCCATAGATCCTAATAATAACATCAAAATAATTCATCTATCATACATTCTTGAATATACAGACAATTTACTGAGAACAGTAATATTATTTAGTCAAATAGGAGATAAAGTATAATAAAATAATAATAAAAATATAATGAAGACTATATTATGGAATTTCAACAAAGTTTTCATGAAAACTAAAATTAGTTAATGAATATAAGAAAAATGAGTTTTCTATAATTAATATTATTTATCAATATAACCAATCAAAATGATCTTTTATGTTTGAGAAAAATAAATTAAAACTGATTTTGAATGATGTGGTATAAATATATGGGATATATGAAGGTGATGAAGCCATATATGAATTATTGATAATGGTCCTAAGAATTAAAATATTATAAAAACAAGATTCAAAAACAAAAACAAATATAATGGAATCTTCCTTAAAAATAATTATTTTTAATATAGTGTAACGATGAATTAACATTGACTATGAATACATTGCATGTTTTTGAAATTTTTATACTTTTTAACTAGTTATCTTTCCAAGGATAGGGATATATATGTTTTGTTTTTTATAAAATACGTTGGATTTGTTCACCAATTCCTTTTTCTAATGGTCAAAAATCATTTTAATTTTATTAATAATTACTTATGTGTTGGATGATAGAGCCTCATTATTCTGGAATTTAGATAACATTTATATAAGTACAAGCTGGTGACATCAGAAATTATCATTCTACAATTAGATTATGTTTACTACCATTATTCAAACCTTGCATTCATTGGAAGGAACTTCTACTACTTCAACAGAATATGTGTTACTATTAGAACAATTCTACTTCAGCCAGTTGAAGTTCTACTACTGCTCAAGGAACTATCTATTGACAAGATATTTCTTATACTATTTTAGAGAAAGTATGTTATAGCCTAGAAAAATTACCTTCCACTAGTCAAACCTTACTTCTATTTTATGGAGATTCTACTACGAGTAGAAGATATTTTCTACTATTAGAACAATCATGTTTTGCCTAGATAAAGTTCTGCTACCGCCAGAGGAGCTTGCAACTGATAGACTAATTAAGCTACCATCATAGAAAATATGATATTGAATGGCCACCTCTAATACATCTATTCAAACATTTCATCCGTTTGAGGGAAATTATACTAACACCAGAAGAGATGTTCTACAGTAATAAAAATTATTCTTCAGCTAGTTGAAGTCCTTCTACCACTAGAGGAACTTTCTATTTTCATAGTAAGTCTGCTACCACAAGGATATTTACACTACCACTAGTGAATGTCTGATACTGCCACACCAACTCCACCATCACCTAATGGTTCCAAAACAACCAAACCATCTCCACCACCACTAGAATATTCCGCTTCCATTAGACGAACTCTGCCACTATGTTAGGGTTCCACTACTTCTAGACCAACTCCACCACCACCAGATGGTTATACTAACACAATTTAATTTATGTTACTAATAGGTGTTTTTTTGTAACCATGAAGATATTCAACAACAGATTTATAGTACCATTCTTGTTTTTACTTCTATTCCATTATGGGGTAAAAATTTAAATTAAATTACAATGGATAGTTTATGTAATTTAAAGAATGTTGGATGTACAAGGATTTAAGAATTATTATTATTAAAATGACCACCCATTAGCATTAAATATAAAGTTAGAATTTCTCTTTTTATAGATTTGAGTGATGATTTATTTTATTACTATCTGATAATAGATAATTTGAGTTTTAAAAATCTATAAATCTGGGGATCCTCTCATTCACAAGTGCAAGTTGGTTGGCTTACTGGCTTATTAGTGGTTATTGTGATAAGTGAACATGCTAGCATACGTGTTATTATATAAATAATGTGGATTATATATGATATATTTGACACTCTATTTTTCAAGAAAAACATTAATCCTTATGTAGATCACTCGAAGTAACATAAAGATATTATTTAATGTTAGTCTAATAGAAGAAGAAGACAACAATTGAAAATCGTAAGCTGGATAGAGAATGATAACTTCCCAAATTATTCTACATTTTTTGTCTCTACTTATATATTTTATTTAATTTCAAGTTGTTCTTGCCTTTATTTTTTAGATGTTGAGAACTATCTCTTATGTTTTATTAGAGACTACTCTGATACTCTCTTCTCACTTATTTTATATCATCCATCTCATGAATAAATGTGGAAGAGGATTAGTGTAGGTTGAATTAACTTGTGTGCAGTGGTATCTGTAAAACTCGATCCTAGTCGTGGATATATTTATTTACTAATAAAATTTAATTATAGTGGGTGACTTTTATGTATAGAGGATTAATTCTCAACATGATACCAAACCTCTTGTTTTTATTTCCATTGTGTGTAATTTATTTTTTCCTTTGTTTTTAAAACTATATTTAATTTTTAATACTTTTAGAAAAACAATACTCTTGTAGTTATCTTTAAAAAGTGTTATATATATTTTGTTTCATGTAATCATATTTATTTCAAAGATAAAAGTGATTTTAATGTTGTTTTATCTAGGTAGTGACTGATTCTTTCATATTCCTTTCAAAAACATCAAATTATATAGTTTTACTTTTATAATCATTTTATTCGATTTCTATATTGGGGGGATTTTTTTTAAACTATTTTTAAATAAAATTTTTATTGGAATCTCAATTCACCCCCTCTTTAGATATACATTAGGACTAACATTTTGTATTAGAACTATTAATTTCTTTATTATTTTTTTATTATGATTTGATTGTGATCATGTTTTTAACAGAAGTCTAATTTTTTTATTCTGATTTTTTACCTTTCTGCATAATACTAAACTTGATGGAACTAATAAAAACATACATTTATGTTATAAAGGTACTAATTATGATCAATGAAAGATAAAAATGAAAATTAATCATGAAAACTATAATAAAAGTGGGTTCTAAAGACCCTAGTTAAAAAACTTTTTCTCAATTACCATACCATGTTTACAGTGATTTATGCATGATTTACACTTACCATAACAATTTTAATATTTCTATGTCTACTATTTACATAGAAATAATCATAGATTATTTTTTATATCAAATGGTTATATCATTTCAAAGTCTATAATGATAACATAGAGATACCATGAAAGTAATTTTAAACATACGTTATTTGGTCTAGATACATCATGCTGATTGGACACTGATGACGTCTGACCATCTAGTTCTAGAGGATCATAAGTGCCAATACATCATCAAATGATGTTCTCACTTGGTGATCTCAAATGGATGATATCATAAAGACTAACCCATCAATAAAAACACCACATGCTTCTAGGTGATTGGTAGTTCTTATCTGCGAACACGTGTAATGGTCTCTTGACTTGAGATTATTATCATTGTATAATATTTGATGAAATACTTGGATATAAGGAAAAATCCATGATCTTTATGTTTTGGTGAGGTATCTTGTATTGGGTGTGTAACTATTTATCTAAAATTTATTGAATAATCAAGATAGATTGTTGGATTTAAAAATGAAGTGACATCTCATGCCTAGTTGATAAAGATTCTTGTTCCTTTACGAAATCCATGGTAATCAAAGAATATGGAAAGGCCATCTACCAAGTTCATTGAATAATAAATCATGAAAGGACTATGACACAAATTTTGCATCATGCATTATGAGATATCATGAGATAATTTGATTATGTTACATAGCTTGTGTTATGAAAGATTATTCTTACCATGAATTTTATTTACCTTCTTATGGGACTTGATGTGTTTCTAGGATCTTCTCATAGTCTATGAATAGTATTCACTACTATCGAGACAAGGACATAGAGGGTCATACTCTTAGTGTATTCAAAATTTTGGGACTATTATAATGAATAGGTCTATATGACCTAACAGGACCCACTACGGGTTGCAAGTGATTTACAATGATATATGATCTCCAAAAATAAATATACCCATTTTATTAGAGTTTATAATAACTGTTATTTAATTTATTTATTAAATGTTATTTACAAGTATTAAAATAAATACATGATTAAATATTAAATGAATGAATAGTATTTTATTATTCAATGTTTGTTTATTATTTTTGGTAACAATGAGTTGAGTTAAAGACTCACTTTTAGAATATAATATATATCTTTCTTTATATTTAATTGATAAAAATAAAAATGATGTTCATTACACATTTAGTTGTTTATAACATATTATATATAAACAATTTAGTGGGTAATGACTATCCAAGGGCTGGGTAGCAAAATTTCAAGTGTTTTTCACCTCACCATATAAGTGGTAGGAGGGTATCATTTCGGGTAATATTCAAAAAATGATTTTGAGACCATATCTCCCCACTTTCTCACTTTATAATGATAGATTCTCTCAATCTGAGAAACTGATCTGAGTTCTCATTCATGGATCAAAGGATCGATAAAGTAGTGATAGTTGGGATGTCGAAATTTTGTAGGTCCACTAGGTCGAACACCCTGAGGGGTGGGGAGGTGAATCAGGGTATGATAGATTAAAACATCCTCCTATTCAGATCTTCTTTCATTGTTAGAAACAACTAAATTCCCTATTCTTCCCATAGAAATATATGAACATATATGAAACCAAGCACATGACACAATGATTTTTAACTGGTTCACCCAAACTGGGCTATGTCCAAGGAGCATACAATATCAATGTGCCAATGTACCAAATTCACTATGGCTCACTGCCAAAAATGAGTTCAATGTAATGGATAGATATTCTATTCCTAGGAAGACTTCCTTTACAAGGATTAGAGTCTTCTAAATCAATTCCCATGAGTCACTCTATATGCCTCTTTCTCTGGATCACTGCCAGTGAAAAGGGTCTTTATCTTCGTCTTCCTTTTCTCAACGCTCTTGGAAAGTAATCAACTCACAGTTTATAAACTTGTAGCTCAAATACAGTTTTTGGACATGTAGGTACCCCTAATTTTCAAGAATTTATGCATCTTCAACTATAGTAAGATGCTTTGTTGAAGTTCTCTTCTCACCTGAAGATGAATTTTACCTTCTCGCATATTGTTAGATATCGGACGAATACTTTCACAGACTGATTGTAATCTTTTTCAAGATCCTTAGTGTCTTTTGAAAACCACTTACCTCATATATGTACTATGTACTGGGAAATGTCCTCATACCACCCATTTCGCATACAACTACATCTTATGTGAACTATTATTGCCTTCACATACAGCTACCCTCATTCTACCTATGCGAACTTCCCTTTGTCCACGAACTGTTCTTTGTTCCTGGTCTGCCTTTTATTCCACCTACCTGAGCTCCCCATCCGCATAACACTTTCAGAACTCACCCTCTCACGTACAAGGGATTCCTCCTTAGAATACCGAATCAATTCCTTCCACGTACCAGACTTCATCCCCCATGCACCAGACATACTTTGCAGGTTAAGCATCCCTGCAAACACCTTCGACAAAATTACTTCTACACAAACCACTTTCAATCATTTCTGAATTCCCAGACTAAAAAATATGTTCTCTGATGATATTTAGTCTCAATATTAATTGATCGAATTTCAATTCATATATAGCTACATATATCTTCAAAATCTATTTACATAAGATTTATCAAATATTTTATTCTTCCTCAACCGCATACCGATTCTTCTACCACCGTGTACCACAATCCACCCACGAACAATTTTTTATATGCGGTCTACGTACCATCTTTGCTCTACGTGGTCACTCTCCTCTGCAAATGACAATCCATTTGCATACTACCCCATCCTCCACTACAAACCATTTTTGGTTCTGCAAACCATTCCAACATACCATTTCCATAACACTGAATATTGTTCCTAGAACATGGTACACAGTCCATGAATTGTGGTACACGGTTCTCTTCCTTTTACAACTTTCTTCAACTTTATTCATATAGTTCAATCCTATGATTAAACCCTTTATTTTCTGATATCAATCTCCATATTTTGAGGCCTAAAATTTTTTCAAACAGATGGAAACTGTTCCACCTTAAAAACATATCTTTGGAAAACACCAACGATACTCATTTGCGGTCATCTGGTTTTGTCAACAAACACAACCACAACCAAAACAAACCGAGAGGACACCTTGAGGGATTTTTTAACACCCAAGAATCATCTGATATCCATGATATCACCCAAATTTTAATTATTTATGATCCTATAGAATTTTTAGGTGTTATTGGTTGATCGAGAGGGATCCAATTTTAGTTTATTCATGTTACAGTCTCCAGTGATGATAACTTTTTGAACAGACCTTCATATTAAATGAGGTATTTATTCAATTTATTTTCATGATTAAAATATTCCCCTATGTCATGAATCGACCCACCAGAGCATACATGGAAGGAATTAAGCTTATAATGAAACCCCAATACCTCCTCCAATAGGATAGGGGATGCCAACTAGAACCGAGAAACCATATCACACACATCGGAGGCCACATCCTGAAGTACATGTTCACATGAACAAATATCCAAACACTAGTGTAATGTTAAAAGAGAGAAAAATCATACCATAAATTCATGAATAAAATATATTAATCATCAGAGTATAAAAGTATCACAACAAAAGTGTAAATGTCGAAATATAAGCCCACAAAACAGCAAAATAACCTAACCCCTAAATACACCATAAAAGCATCCCAAAAGAAACTCATGGATCCTTCTAAGGTCCATATAACACAAATAATATAAACAAGATCTTAATACTACTAGGAAACCAATTAAAGGCCTTACTTCTACATAATAGACAAAAGTTATGGGTAGATCACATGCAAGGGTGATAGTAAACATACCTATTAGAACACCTTAAAATCACCAAACCTAAACCATCAAGATTATTGTCATATCATCATCATGAAGATATTTCATTCACGATATGATACATGATAATAACAACAATAATAACACATATATTCTCAAAGGTTGATAATAGGTCTAGGTGTGGTAAAATTCTTACTGCTAGACTATGATTCTACTATAGTCTCAAATAGTAATGGTCATCTAGGGGAACTGAATCAACGAGCCTTACTAACACTGATGGCTCTCATCTGAGATGTGATGCCTTTCAGGACCGACTATACTACTGACATTAGTCTAAGAGGTCATGCACATAAATTATAACCATGAAAAAGTAACAAGGAAATTGAGAGGGATCACGTGAGATACACACTCAATTAAGATGATCCTCATTGGAAGACAATAGATTTTGATACACAGATAAGGGATATCTCCAGGGGCCTATTCCATATATATGACCCTAACTAGAATAACCCAATAGATGGGGGATCATACCCACTTATGTTGGTCAAATAAATCCTAAAATCTTACATAGGGAACAAGATGATGGGAATAAGGATTAGACAATCATGCCTCATAGAGAGATTTCTCCTCTATCCCACTAAGTGTATTATGTCCAATGATGTAAAAAAATGGAACACTAAACCCTCGTGTAGGTGGGATGAGAAAATCACTCTATAATGACATAATGAGGGAACATTCCCTCATTGATTCAGATAAAGATAACATAACCAAGCATATACCAGATCTGAATTGATAAGTATAAGAACTCTATCATGATCTTGAAGAATTATATGGTGTATAATTAGGTGTACACAATGTGTCTCACTAATCTTGGAAATGACTATGTTTCATGGTCTCACATGATATGATTTCTTCAAAATACCTAGTGTTCTCATTATGGGTACAGAATGTGTAGTGGTTCGTCTGGAACCTGAGGTGTCATTAGTTATGGATCATGTACTATGGTCTATGCTCGTGTACATGGGTCATTCTTGTGTATTCTATTCATGTTTGAGTAGTTTTCTAAGTGGATGGGGGTGTACTACACATCAAATGACGTGTAGGGTTTAGGCCATCACCCAACATGTTTCATCTACCCTAACCTATGTACATTCTAATATACATCGAATGTGCCCGAACACACATGGTTGTGGGGTCACATGACAAACTAGGTGTGTACACCTTTTTCAATTAGAGAAATATTCTAGGGGAAACCAAGAAGATAACCCCACATTGGTTGTGTGTAACACTACATGGATACCTGGGCATGTACTCCCTATACATGAAAATCTAGATTTTCGAGGGTACCATGAAATGTGAGTATGTCACGCAGTGTGTGATATTTAAATAAACACATAAACCCTAGCCACCACACATAGGTAACTACATGGTATGTGTTCCCTTGAACTACACGTTGTGTAGTTCATAATTTTACCAAAACCATAGACCCCATGAGGTTATGATTTCACTGATTCCTCCTTTGATTAAGATATAATCCATGCCCATGAAATACAAATTTGAGACAAACTCATCCTAGGTGTCTCATGTGACAAGATTCTAGCCAACCCTTTTGCTCATGAATTATTTTTCATTGCACCAAATCATTAAAATTTCAAAACCCATTAAAACCTGAACCTCTGACCCATCCCCAATCGAATGTCATCATCATTACACCATGCTCGTGTCGTCAACCCCAAATCTAATCATGTTGTATCGATCCCTTGAGACAATGAATTAATGTGTAATAATTTCCATCCGGGGATCTATCAAAGTATCAGTAAAATATAATACTGAGGATGATCATGTAGAGAACACAGAGAGAAAATCACAAAACATAAATGTCAGGAAAAACCTTGACCATTGTTCATTTTTTACTCAATTCACTACAGAAAATGTGACAAATGAATATGAATGTACACTGAAAATTAAACCATAATCACAGGGGGAAATTCATCAACCGAAAATCAATATTCAACCCATTAATCAATTAATAGATGGATTGATTCACATTCAATGTGGGATACACAGTTAGAGAACAAAAATAATCAATGTAAATTCCCTTCCACAATTTTGGATCCAATGTTGATGAAGAATGTTTATGCATCATTTTTGTTAGTGAGTTATAAGAACTCCATTCATCAAGATGATACTCGGGGTACTCTAATCCTTGATCCATGAAACCATGAACATCTTCCAGTGTTCCAACCACCAAATTTCTCCATATTCTCATTCCCCCAAGGGTTATGTAGCTAACCCAAGGGAATTATCCACAATAGATATTTTATATAGAAGATGGGGTTAGATGATTAATTAAATAAATAAACAAATAAAAAAATAAATTTATTTATTTATTAATGAATCTTACAATGACAAATATTAATCCAAACACCCAACACATCCAAAGGTTATGTTCTATATAGTTAAAAACACATATTCCAAATTTAAGGGTGGTCTCATATTTCTCATATAAGTCTCAGTTTCAGAGTAACTCCATTATCTAAAAAAGAATAAGTGTGGGCAATATAAAATATTTAATATTTCAAATATAACCACACCGGGCTCTTTGGGCCTTGGAATTATTCAGAGACTTCATGAATTAATGCCAAAATATTACTAGAAGTATTACAAACTTTTATATATAAATTTTAGTTTCAATACATTCTCCTCAAATTCACAGATTTTCATCTCACAAAGTGAAAATATACTCATATGGGTGAATAAACTGAGATTGCTTCTGGATATTCGACTATGAAAAGATGTCCAAGAGGTTCCAAAGCCACCAAAAATACACACCCAAGGAAAAAATATGCAATTATATGGTCTTACCCCATCAGTTTTCAAACACCATTGGGAACCCCAAAAAAGTTAACTCCATCCACAATTTTTGTATTACCCCTGTCGATATCATGGAATGATTCTTGAACGCATATCCTTATCTATAACATGTAGAATACATCATGTTCTTTGTATAACTATGGTGGTAGGGCTAGGAATTATGCCACCTCACTAACCCAACATCATTACAAGGAAAAAGGGCCTATTAATATCAAAGATAAATTTCCACCCGGCCAAATATCTATAATTCTCAACGGGGTAAGATCTCTAGTAACCCATGATCTACTTATCCATACTTTAAAGGCTTGATTAATCAATACACTTAAGACATATGATGGATTTGGGTAGTCCTCGTATTCTCCTAGATAGATTTCACCCTCACTATCGACACTAGCACCAACTCCAGTACAATAAGAGTTATCTCCTACTAGCTTCAAATAGTACTATGATGACCTAAATGGTCTCCCGAACATGGAATCATATGGTGAAACATTGATGGTATATTATTGTTCTTGTTACATCATTAGAATAATATATAAACCAAAATCATGTTCTATATAACCATAATGGTTCTCTTAACCTATCCATTTGTTTGGGGGTAGAAAAAATATGAAAAACCAAAAATGAGTCCCAAATTCCTCCTATATACTCTCCATAACCATGAAATAAAGAGAAAATCACTTTATGAAACAATCATTGAGGGATTTTTATGAATTCAGACCACCTAATTCATGTAAATTCATCCCTAATTCTCCATTAAGATCTACCCTCAGATGTTTAGAAAGTGGGCCAACTTGATGAGTTATTAAATGAGAATTCATATCACATTGTGAACTATCGATGATGTTTGAAGCCCAATCATAAAAAAAAATATCGTACCATTTCCCCTTTTATCTAAGAACCTTTTTCTTCACCAATTGATATGTGAGGCATCAAGATGTAAAATTATTAACATGCTACTACATTCATGACTAACCAAACTAATTCCAAATGATGCTTTTACATCCTCACCCCTCCTAGATGTACTACTAAGAGAACTCATGAAACCCCTTCAACACCACCTCTATAAATATGAATGGTGTCATTGTCCATTATTTATCAAGGTTGAAATCCACCCCACCTTTAGAACATTCCTCAAGAACATTCCCAATAAATATATGGTTATGCAAGATCTCACGATTAATATCCCCGTGTTGTTCCTATTAGAGTTGGTTCCATCGAACCAACTTCTATGAACATTATGATTACAAATATTCATATTCATTAATTCAGAAAAACTTCTTATCACATCAGGATTTTTATTCTATGTAAGATAGTATGTGATAATGCCCTAAAATAAGTTATCATATTGAATGGTCATAGTAGTTCCCCATTATTATGAGAACCCAGAAGTTCGATGATAGTATTATTAAATTCATGTTATATAAAAATATGAAATCATTTTTGGGACACAAATGATACATTCTATCATGGGTGGAGACTCGTAGGACTCTAAGTCACCATCTCATGATGTGTGCCCTGTAATTTCTACTATATGATATTATGAGAATGAGACCTTCTAGAAGTAAATACCCATTTATATGTGTCATTGAACATAATTATATTTGGATGTATGTATTGGTCCTTAGACATTAATACTAATAATAATTGAAGTTATGAGTCATGTACTTCTATGTATTGATGAAAACTATGATGACATATGTTCATGGAGAAGTAGGATATGTCAGGTACTTCATGAGTAATATTTCATTAATGAATAATGTTAGAAATCATTTCCCATTTGGTTCCTAAATAGATTTTTATATCTCATCCCATTTAATGAAAATGATACAACCTACATAAGTGTATGATCATGGTATCTGTAGGAATGATTAATTTCTAAAAAGTAAAAGAAAGTGACATTGAGCACATAGGTTGATGGAACAAACCTACAACCTTCTTGATTAGAGATATCCTTATAAAGATATTATATTATACTATAAACATACATGTGAGGTATTATGAGGATTAACTTCTTTCTCTATGGGTACCTTGATGTGTTTCTTGATGAAACCCTGGTAATTTGGGTTGATTCACCTAATTCCAATGATTAATAGGCTCATAGGGTCAAAAAAATGTGCCTCCATAACCTCATATTAATAATAATAATAATAATTTACCAATTTGAATAATTATTATTCCGACATGTGGATAATTAATTATTCATGTTTGTTTGGATGCATATATTCTATCATTATTTATTTACGATAATATTTTCTGAGTAGAATATTTAATAAATATTAATTTTTTATTAAGTGAATGTAATATTTGTTTATTTATTATTGAATAATGTAGTGATATTTATTTATTAAATAAATAGTCATTTGTTAAGTCATGATAAAAATTTTGGAGGAATGGTGGACCGAGTTTAATAGTCTGGTGATAAATAATATATATTTGAAATTATTTGAATAAATAATATTTCATTAATTCATGAGTTTAGAAAATTTCATGAAATAATAATAATAATAATATATAAAAGGATTTCCATAGGTATTAAGGGAGTAATAAGGGTCCATGTGAAAGTTTAATTTTCCAAACCTAGCACAATATAAACCCAATAATATTATTTCTTCTTGGGTATCCATTTTATGTTGTGCACAATAATATTCATAGAAAATATCATAAGGCCTCAGTGATCTCCATTCTCCAATAACAATCTCAAGAAATGATAGTGATCATCCTCCTCCACCACTCTCAATTCTAGAGAGATCAAAGAGAATCCTTCTTAAATTAATTATCTGGATGATTATAGGAGAACGATTCAAGTGTTAGGATCTCATGTACTAGTAACCATAGATTCCTAATGCGATGTTTTGAGGTTCATGTAGAATGTGTGGATCACCACTAGAGGGAATATACACTTGATTCCGAAAATAAAAATATGGCACCACATAGTAATTTTTTAGAATTCATCAATGAAGAAATAATTCATTGTAAGGTAGTTATTTAATTGTTAAATTAATTATAAATTTTATGTGCTGATTCTGAGCTTTTTTCAACATTTTATTGTAAATTAATCATTTATTCAATTATGTTGGTAATGATGTTACTCATCAATGTCCATATCATCTTAATCATCAATTATGTAATGACTCCATTTTTGACCTGAAGGTCTTCAGAATATTTTAGAAAATATATCATGAGGTGAGCACTGATTTGGAATGGGATGTCCAAGCTTGGGGAGTCGTGGTATGGTGATATTAAAAATATTAAATAAAATTTTCTATGTTCACATATTTTAACTTGAATCTTAAATAACTCATGTTCGGGGTATTGGATCTAATTAATCGACTACGGTTGATTCTGAAACATCATGTTTACCTTCGGTGTGACCTAAGGTATTTTGCGATGGTAGTTTTTGATGGAGGTGAATTGGAGGGTTGATCTGAGGTGAATTAATTGAATCAATAAAAATTTAATTAATTAGTTTAAAACCTAACCAAATTACCTCTCCCCTCTCTTGTTGGGGAACCAAACCAAAAGAAGTCCGCACCTCTCATTCTCCCCCCTCCTGCTCTCTTTCACTAATAGATGAAAACTAGATGAATCATTAATCTGAGGTGCTAAGGATCTCAATTTCTGATGTATATCATCATCAAATCGAGGATTAACATGATCTGGGCATCATTCTTTACCAAAAACATTATCATTTCACTAATGAGGTAGGCATATTTGATTTTTGGTCCCGATTCCTTCGTTTTTATGCATTAATTTAAGGTCCTAAAGCCCAAATAAAATTGCTAGAGATCCCTTAGAGGTAGATCTATATGTTTCAAGGTAATCTAGGGAAAATTGAAGGGTTTTTCGGTCATTGAAGAGTTTAATCATTATCTACATGATACGTAGTTTAGTGACACACACCTTGTAACTCTTCCTATTCAAAGAAGATGAACATTTGTCACCACACGGTGTGTATAGGGGTTACACACCGAGTAGTGCCCTAAACTATGTGACCAAGGGACATGGATTGGGATAGATATGTGAAAATACATGGGTGTGTACTAACACACAGAAAATATATATGGAAATGGGGTCTAGTACATGGAAACGGGCAAACTACATAGGCATGTAGACGTTTATTCAAAAATACCATGAAGTATGGGATACATGGTGTGTAAGGGAAATGATTGGTCAGTCCATATAGAAGTGGAACATGGCTAGGGGAAGAGTAATGAGGGACACATTGTGTACCTCCTCTATATGTTGTTTACCCTTACATGGGTTGGAACCCATGTATACCTGATACATGGGAAGGCACTCTGGTGGGATCACATGCCATGTGTGCCTTGGTGCATGTCGTGTACTACTAGGAGATCCTTCAGGGATCTCTCTCCTTATGTATACTCTTTTTTGGGACATGGAATCAAAATTTTATTTAGTCTATCCTGAGCAGTTTTCCACATATAATGTGATGTTGGCATCTATCACAACTTATGAGATACGAGGTGGCATACATCGAATAAGACTCTTGTGGATAAGTACATAGACGATGATGGAGATCGGTGTGGTTCATATAGAAAGAAGATAAGATTGCATCTCCTCTAATAGATTAGGGAATGAGTTATCCATTCTTCTCTTCTAATGTAGAAATAGTTATCCCCATGTTGTGGGTGCGAGTTCGTTACTTTTTGGTAGTTTCATTAGGGGGTGTTACTCACCAGATGAATTAGGGTGCGGGTTTCCCCATGACATTCATAAAGGTTGAGTGGGAACTCCCCTATTGGACCGAGGAGTGAGTCATATATCCTTGGAGTCTATAATCGCCTATTGGACTACGGTGTTGGTCCTCTATATATAAAGTATTGATAGAGTTGGACCTCCCCTACCATGTTATTGTGTGGGTCCTCTATTCCAGGAGTTGGTACTCCCCTATTATTCTATTGTTTGGGTCCTCCATACATATTGTTCTGACAGAGTCTCTACTACCGTGTTGGGTTAGGGAGAAGGTCCTCAAGACTGGTGTTAGCACTCTTCTATCGTGTCTTGGTGTGAGTCTCCAAAAATGAATGAGCTTCTCAAGTAGGTACTCCCCTATCCTACTAGGGTACGGGTCCTCGGAACACATAGTGGTACTCGCCTACTAGGTTAGGGTGTGGGTCCTCGATCTACAAAATGAAACTCCCCTACCATATCAGGGTGTATGTAAATTATGAGTAATACTCCCCTGTTAGATCGAGGTCAAGGTCCTCACTTATGGAGTAGTATTCCCCCAACTCCGAGTAGCAGCGGGGAGTGAGTCCTCCATTGGAGTTGGATCTCCCTCAGATGTGGGTTATAGTTACAAGGGGAGGGCCCTTCCACATTATGTGAAAATAACTATATAGGAGTTAGTGATCCCTTGACATACTGAGGTGTGGGCCACTCTTTACAGGAGCGATAGAGGTTTCACAGGTTAGTTAAGAGCAGTACTCCCTTGACTGTGAGGTAATGGAGAGGTGTGAGCCCCTCTATTACCTCATGTTAGAGAGGTTTCATGTAGTGCATAGTTTGGGGTAGTGGTCCCTCAACAGTGTTCAGTGGTGAGGGAAGGCATGTACACTGGGGTTTATTTAGTTTCCACTAGGTGCAAGGTAATGACGACTTGACCTCTGTTGTTGGGAACTAGAGATGGGATTAATAAGATGTTCCTGATGGAGAGAATTCTCTCTAATACACCATTTGGAAGGTTTGAGTTGTTCTTATGGATTGCATCTCTCAGAAGGGTCCCATATGGGAGGTTTTAACTCATGAAGTGTGTACTCCTGGTTTCATATAATGGTTAGATCCTATAAAGAGAATCATGTTGCGAGATATAAGGTTATAACTTCATGAGATTTAGTGTCTGAGATGAGTATATCTAGGTTATTTTTGGGAGTCCTTGTGGTGTTTTCAGATATCAGGTTGATACCCCAGGAAGATCGAGTTGACTGGTCGTGTACATACAAGGATGGTTTGAGATAGAGTTTCTCTCTTGATTGAGCTTCCCTCCAAATAGGACGAGTAGGATGTTGCCTTTCAGTTGCTCCTTTTTTTTGGAATTTTTGGGGTTTCTAATGAGATTTTTTATACTCAACCCTACATGATCCTTTACCACACATCTTTTGGGTCTTGTATAGTCCTCAATCCTTTCGACATAGTCCATGATGGACTCGAGGTAGGAAGATCTTAGTGATCTAAACATATTGAAGTGTTTACCGGAGCTTGGCAAATGATCTTTCTAGAATTTGTTGTTAACATCAATACCCTCCTTTTAAGAAGGTTCAAAAGTTTTATATTTTTCATTGGTGGGTATTTTTTTCCTAGTTATGGTTTTAGTACTTTTTTGTACTTTGGTTGTGGAATATAGATGTATGCATCCACTGGTTACCTTTGGTATTTTATATTTCAGTATTTTGTGAACTTGGAGATGTGTGTGTGTTCATATAGGTACATAGGAAATGCCTCCCATGTTTGTAACATGCATTATTGGGGATAGTATCCAGCCCTGTCCTATCATAGGTGCACTTATGTAGTTGCATCCTAGGCCCCATTGGGTCAGGTCGTGGAAGAGTGGTAACATAGGTGGTCTGTTCCATATTGGGACTATAGTGTTGTGATCTTGGATTTGGTTACATAGAGGAAATATTAAGATGTTTAATGTTCAGATCTTAGGGCAGAGGTTCTATTTTTGGTGTGGTAGCTAACATATTCATTCAACAGGACTTTGATAACCTACTTTAAGACTTGGTACATTAGGATACTAGTCATTGGGAAATAAATGCTACAAGGATCATTTATGACTCGATTTTGGTTTTTCCTATCCTTCTTGAGTCATATCCTTAGATATAATCATTGACTATGGTACATCTTGATTCAACATTAATATTCCACCACAACAACAACCATATAGGATTCTACAACATGATTGTGATGATAATCTGCCCCATAATGAGGTATTGGTTTAAGGTACTGATTATAAGGCGTTACATCTGGGTGATCCACTGGTAGTTCCACCACTTATTGAGATGCAGGTTTTACTTGTAGTTTAGGAGGAGGATGCACATAGGATAATTTTTCTACATGAGTTCTAGAGGTAGATACTTCTAAGGTACTAAGGTGAACTAGACCCCTAGGCAGCAGATGACTAGCTCAAGGCATTTACATGAGTCTTCCACCTAGTGAGGAAACCTCTCGATCATATACTGGTCCTAGCGGCAAGAATTCTATGGGGTTCATCTAAAAGATGGTTTATTTTATTGATTCAATCCCCCAATGAGGTGACACTTACTTAATAGGAGATAGAATAATGCTTCAGTGAATATTTTTTCCCAACCATGTTTAGAACAGTGCGTATCTAGGAGCCTATGTAGCTTCGGCGGGGTAGCTAGATAGTGGAATTTTTTTAGGGGTTTATAGTCTAGTCATGATAATCCTTGGATATGGTTTAGGATCCATTATTTAGAGTATGGAACTTCAATCAGATATTTCATTGGGAGATCATGGCATCTGTAATCCCACTATAAATTCCCACCAATGGTTGAGTGTGGGTGTGAGCTCCGATGGTGGAAAGTTTCCTAACTGAGGTATAGTTGGATGTGACCCATAGTAGTGATCGTGAGGTTGATCTGTCTATATAATATGGAAGTTGATAGGTTAAAATATCATGGAGTATGAGGGAAATCCATTCTTAGACATAGATTCATGGGTCTACAAATTAGATGCAATATCAAGGATTAGATCAGCTGTAGTAGAGGCAGTTTTGGGCTTTTGATGGTCAAGGGAAACTCACTGGATAATTTCCAACATACCATGATGATCTGAGGGGGATATATTATGAGCATCCATGGAAGATATAGTTCTTGGAAAAAAGAGTTTATCAATGTGGAAGATGAGGTATAAGAGCTGGAAGGGTGGATGGAGGTGGTAGGCAGTTTGTGGTGTTGCCACCACCACCACTAGGTGGTCTGCATCAGGCTCAGAGAGATGGAGAAAGTGGGCGAGGAAATTTGAATGTTATGGAGGCCTTTGATCTAGAATCTTCAAGGATGAATATTGGTATGACTTGTGTCCTTTCTACTTTCTTCAATTTAAATTGTTAGACACTATTTTGGGTACTCTTTTCTTTATTATCATGCTCAAGGTTTAACCAGCATTACACAGGGTAGTGGTAGAAACAAATGTTTGTAGTTGTGAAAGTGATCCCTGTAAGGCCCGGTGTGTGTTCATGAATCCCTTTGTTTTTCATGAGTAACCTCATGTGTTTGGGGTCAGCTTTGTACACTACATGCTCAGGGAGGATGTGGTGTAGTTTGATGTATCCTTGAACTCATGAGTGATTGGGGACACTTTCCTCACATGGACCTATTTTTGTGACGTGATCAGAAATGTGTGGGAGATTCAATTCCACCCAAAGTGGACATTATCACCCTGATGTGGATGATTTCCCTATAATTTCATGTTTAGGTAAAGGTTGTGTGATGATGTTTCGGAGAAATTCGTACACTTTCCAATAGAGTTTTCCTTCTCAACCCCTTTATATTGGATGCTCTAGGAGAGGGAGAGCCTTTCTTAGAATCATTCCATAGCGACAGAGTTAGACCCTGCAATGTTTTTGTAGTGACGATAGGTTTTCTACCATCCATACTCAGTTGGGATGCCACTAATTGGTGTGGTAGTGTTTTTGTTTTGGTGAGCCATCTTACAACTATATTTTTTTATATGAAGGGCATTGTAATCCCAAGTGTTTACTCTTAGGTAGCCCTGTTTCATTCATAAATACCCTTGTGTGTTCAGAAATGACCATCAAAGAAAAAATTCTTCATGAGTCTATTGTACAGTTCATGTTGGGGTAGATGTGAACTGTAGGGTTCCTTAAATATATGAATCAGGTTAGCAAGGTTGTGTACCTCTAGACCCCATGATTGTAGATGTACTATGGTTCTTGGTGTTTTCTCACATATTGCAACTAAGGAGACATGTGATCTATTGTTACATGATTCTACATGGTAGAAGCTGTACATAAGAGTGGATTGAACTTGTTGTATCCTCAATGTCTGTGCTTGTAACTAGAAAAATAACCCATATTGAGCTCGCTGGCATGGGAGCCTAGTGGGGATCTCAGTTCATTCCCTTGTTCATAGGATTTTGTTTTTTGGGGATGAAAATCCCTAAGGTTAAGAGAATGTAATGGCTCAGGTTTTGGCCTGATGAACATTGGAATATTTCGAAAAATATTTCTAGAGTCGGGCACTGAGACTGCATGGGAAGTTAGGGCCCGGGGAGCCTTAGTGTGGCGATATTAAAAATATTTATCTTGTGCACGAATGTTTTCTTGTAACATAAGTAACTCGTTTTCATATTCTCAAATAAATTTTTCTGGGATTATGGTTGAGTCCGGAACACCGTCTTTACCATAGGTGCAACCTAAGGTCATCCAACCCTTGATTTTTGGATGGAGGTGAGTTTATGGATTGATGCAAGGTGGTTTAATTGATTTAATAAAAATTTAATTAATTAATTTAAAACCTAACCTAATTATCTCTCCCCCTCTCTCATTGGGTTTCCAAACCCAAATAAGCTTTCACCTATCATTCAACCCTCTCCTCCTCTATTTGTATGATAGAAAAAAAGAGCCAAATAATCAAATTGAGATGCTTCTCATCTCTGTTTCTAACATAGATCATCATCAGATTGGGAAGTAGCACGATACATGCATCATTCATCACCCAATGATTTGAATTTATCCAATTAGTTTGGTGTATTTTAGTTTTGGCCCCAATTCCCATGTTTACACATTGGTTTAAGGTTCTAGATCCAAAATATAATAATTAGAGGTACTTTCTGGTTATATCTCAAGGTTTCAGGGTAAATTGGTGAGAAACAAAGAGTTTTCAAGAGATTTATTACTACAATTACCATCTATATGACATGTAGTTTAGTGATACATGTCGTGTAACTCTTCCTGTTCAGGGAAGATGAACATTTGGTACTACATGCTTTGTATATGGGTTACATTACGTGTATCTCCCTAAACCATGTGTTCATGAGACATGGCTTGGGATAAACATGTGAAAACACATGGTTTTGTACTAACACATGACCATGATACATGGACACGGGTTTCGATACATTGTCATGGGAAATTGCACAAGCATGTAGTTGTTTATCCAAACACACCATGTAGTATTGGATAAACGGTGTGTACGAGACATGGTTGGTTGGTTTGTATAGAAGAGGCACACGGCTAGGGGCTGAGTGATAAGGGACATGACATGTACCGCCTATAGATGACTTGTACCCCTACATGGGTTGGATCCCATGTAGACCAAATACAAGAGTAGGCACTTGGGCGGGCTTACACACCGTGTGTGCCCCGGTGCACACCATGTACTACTAGGAGAACCTTGAGGGATCATCCAGATTCTGTATCTTATTCTCTGGGACATGAACTCAGACTTCTATGTATTCCATCTTGATTATTTTTTCACATATAATGTGATAGTTTCCTTCTGTATGGATTATGATATACGAGGTGAAGTGAATCGAGTAAGACACTTGATGAGTGGTACTGAACCAATGTTGGAGATCAGTGTGGTTCATATAGAGTGATTCTAGGACTGTTAATCCCCTGATGGACTAGGGTGTGTGTTTTCCTTACCTCTCTTCTTAGGTAGAGACGAGACACCCAACATCATGGGTGTGGGTTTGTTGCCTTTGGGTAGTTTCCTCTTGGGGTTTTACTCCCCGGATGGATTAGAGTGTGGGTTTCCCTGTGATGTTTATAAAGGTAGAGTAGGCGATCCCCTGTTCGACCATGAACCAGGTCCTCTATCCATGGAGTTAGTACTCCCCTATTGGAACAAGGTGCCATTCCCCCGTATATGATATATATATTGAGTCATCACTCCCCTACTGTGTTTGGGTCTGTGTCCTTATCCAAGGAGTCGGTACTCCCCCCTCTCACCATGATGTGAGTCCTCTATATGTGTTCTTCCAGAAATGTAGGTACTCCCCTGTTGGGTTAGGGAGCGGGTCCTCAATCCCTAGGTGGGTAGTTACCTACCTTGTCAGGGTTCAGATCTCCCATAATGAACGAGCTTGCATAGTTGGTATTCCCTTATCTTAATAGGGTTCAGGACCTCTATAAATTGAGTGGTACTCCCCTACCGGGTTAGGGTGCAGTTCCTTGAACTAGAATATGTAACTCAACAATTGTATTAGGGAGTGGGTAGTTCATGAGTATTAATCCTCTGTTGGATTTGGTTGTGGTTTATCAATTAAAAAGAAGTACTCTATAGTCTCTGAGTAGCAATGAGAAGGAGGTCATCCATTGGGGTTGGAGGTCTCTCATCCGTGGGTTATAGTTGTGAAGAGTAGGCCATTCCACTTGATTTGAATGATACATGTATAGGAGTTAGTGCTCCCTCTATGGACTAAGGTGTGGTCCAATACATAAAACAACGACAAGGGTTTTGTGGGTTAGTTAGAAGAATTAGTACCCTAACTATGGATAAGTGGTATGAGGTGGTCCCCTCTGTTCTCTCATATTAGAGAGGATGCCCACAATGCATAGTCTGGAGCAGTTCAACCTCAACTATGTGCAGTGGGGAGGGGTAGGTGTCTTTACTGTGGTTTATTTTGTTTTTACTGGGTGAAAGGTAACAACGAAAGGACCACTGTTGCTAGAAAATATAGCTAGACCTAGTATGATATTCTTGATGGAGCATGTTCTGTAAGACATGCCATTTAGAATTGTAAAGTTGTTCCTGATGGGGTTCATCTCTCGGACAGTTTCCATCTGGTATGGCTAAGATTATGGAGTTTGTTCTTATGGATTCATGTTATTGTTAGATCCTATGAAGAAAATCATGTTTCTAGGTATGAGGTTGAAATATCATGAGTCTTATTGCCATATATGAGTATATCAAGGTGATTTCTAGGAGTCCCCATGGTGTTCTCACATGTCGGGGGGTGACACCCTAGGTAGATCAAGCTGACATGTCATGTACTATCGAGGATGGTTCGAGATAGAGTTTATCTCTCAATTGGGTTTACCTCTAGATATGTTGAGTGGACCGTATCCTTTCAGTTTCTCCATTTTTCTTTTGGGGGTTTTGGGGTGACTACTATGTATTTGTATACTCACCCATGAATGGGATTTTCCCACAAATGATTTTTTTCATGTGTAGACCACAAGCCTTTCGATGGAGTCCACTGATGACTTGAGGCAGGTAGTTCTTAGTGAGCTAGATACAATGAGGTGTTTACCAGATCATGGACAAGGATATTTTTCGATGTTTTAGTTGATATTGATCCCCTCATTTTTAGAAAGATAGATTCTTGTACAGCTTTCTTTGGTGGGTGTTGTTTTTCCCTTTTACAATTTTGGTACTATTGTTGTACTCTGGTTATGGGATATAGATATATGCATACATTAGTTGCCTTTGGTATTTTATATTTTATCATTTTTTGAGCTTGGATATGTGTGTGTGCATATAGGTACTTCGATAATTCCTCTGATGTTAGTAACATGCCTTTATGGTGCTAGTCGCCAGCCCCTGGCCTATTGTAGGAAGGCTTAGGGAGTCTTGATTCGGGACCCATTGGTTTGAGTGATGAAAGATTATAACAAAATGATGAATTGAGAATACCCAATCCAGAGATTCTGTTATTCCTAAAACCTACAAGTGGTACCATATTGATCATATAATTATTTAAATTATTAAATATCGCTGATTGATTTACGCATTTATCATTAGTTTCAAATTCTACAATAATTTTTCTTCAATCCTAATTGTGATATCTAATATTCTTCCCATTCCTTATTTAAAATATAAGCTAAAAGAAGATTTTTTTTTGACAATAAACATTATAATAACTCATCTGAAGGTGCTCAAGATTTTATCAAGATATAAAATGAGTACACATCATGTAACCCATTGGTACACACCGTGTGCCCTTTTTTAAAGCCCCATGAATTAATTCATAATTAATTTGAGCCATGTTAATTTGTTTCATGTAGTGTGTATTTAAATACAACTTGTTATTATCAATCTAGGATATAACATGGTTAGCTGGACTACATGATGCATAAAATATGTACACAACATTTAGTCTTTTGGTCAAAGACGAGTCTTATATTTTCTAACAAAAACTACATGAATGGTTACCTTGTAACTCAGAGACCACACACTATATAGCCTATAGAAAGTCCATGTAATTTATTTTTTTCCATGTAATAGTTACAATTTGAGTCCCTAGTCATGTTCCAATGATAGATGGTGAGAAAAATACACCCTGTGTAACTGGATTGTACATGCCATGTATTTTACCAAATTTCGTAGAATTTAAAATTAATTTGTTATTCTGATTAGACTTTATCCTGATGAGTTCCTTTGTACATTTATTTAATTATCTACAAAAACAACTAATGGGTTATATATATATATATATTTATAAAATGTCTAATTAATTTCTACATAATGTTCAAAATGGTATATCATTGATAAGTTGTAATACAGTCATTACTCTACATGCATTGAAACCGAAAATGTTGCATAAATATTTTGTGATCGATGTGTCATTAATATTAATATGTATAAATGATGAAATTCTATGATATTTCATGTATTCCATATGTCTCATGAGTAAATAGTATTCAAATATAATACATGTTGGGTAGTTCGAATGGGTAATAACTTTGTTTCTTCTAAGTTACATGTTCTGTACATAGTTAATTTGAAATTAATTAATTTAATGTATTTAAAATTACGATGGATTAGAATATCAAGAAAATTTTGATAATAATTAAGATAAAATATTTTGATAATTTAAGAAGATGATTAATTAATTCGAGCATGATTTATCTTAAATAATAATGATTAGAACAAAATTTAATTTCATTAAATGTGAAATTCATTTCAAGCATGTGGATGATCATGAGCATAGATAGTAATTTTTTTTTACTATTTTCCTTTTAATTTATTGTTAAATTTAATTTATGTCTGGTACTTCATCCCTCCTCCCTGTATATAAGGGAATACTTTGCCATTTGTTCTTTTTAGGTAAAACCCCTAACCAATATTTTGGTACCCCTCACCTACATGTGAGTAAAATCTTATGTAATGGATGGAGATCCTAAGCTAGTGGAGGTGGTTTAATTTTGGACTTGAGGAGAGATAAATCCAAGAGATATTCATTGGTTGATAGGTAGAAAGATTGAACACGAACCATGTAAAGGTTAAAGTTGTCTTACCCCTAGGTTGATAGTTAGTTTATCATCCACTAGATAAACTAACCATTAGAAAAATATCATGTCATACCACTTTATTATTTTATTTCTGTCGTGATTCATGGTTATTACATTCAGGATTTTTCTCCATCATATAATTAATGAATTAATGATCATGTAAGATAGAACTAAAATAAACTATATTGTGCATAAAAATTATCTAATACATGGTCAAACCCACTTAATGTTTACTAGAATAAAATAAAGATAAAGTAGGATACTTATATATAAGGATAAAAATCCATAAATTATATATATTAACTCATTATAGCCTTCCAAAACATAATTTAAAATCAAAAAATAGTTTGAAGTTCATGATTGAACAAGTTCAGGGTGATTTCAATTTTTGATGAATTCTAACATGACGTTTTGGGTTCACTAAACTTAATTCACATCAAGGGATGACTATTGAAGTAGGACATGTTGTAAATAAGATAAAATGGTTGAGGAAATCAATTTTAAGGATAATAGTATTGGGGAGCCTAGTAAAAATCATGTAAATATGATTTAGTGATCCCTTTACATACTGAGGTGTGGGCCACTCTTTACAGGAGCGACAAAGGTTTCACAGGTTAGTTAAGAGAAGTGCTCCCGTGACTGTGAGGTAATGGAGATGTGTGAGCCCATATATTCCCTCATGTTAGAGAGGTTTCATGTAGTGCATAGTTTGGGGTAGTGGTCCCTCAACTGTGTTCAGTGGTGAGGGGAAGGCATGTACACTGGGGTTTATTTAGTTTCCACTGGGTGCAAGGTAATGACGACTAGACCTCTAGTGTTGGTAACTAGAGATGGTCTTAATATGATGTTTCCGATGGAGAGAATTCTCTCTAATACACCATTTAAAAGGATTGAGTTGTTCCTATGGAGTGAATCTCTCAGAAGGGTCCCATCTGGGATGGTTTATCTCATGAAGTGTGTACTCCTGGTTTCATGTAAGGGTTAGATCCTATAAAGAGAATCATTTTGCTAGCTATAAGGTTAGAACTTCATGAGATTTTGTGTCTAAGATGAGTTTATCTGGGTGATTTTCGGGAGTCCTCATGGTGTTGTCAGATATTAGGTTGATACCCCAGGTAGATCGGGTTGACTGGTCATGTACAAATAAGTATGGTTTGAGATGGAGTTTCTCTCTCGATTGGGTTTCCCTCCAAATTGGTTGAGTATGATGTTTCCTTTCAGCTGCTCCATTTTTTGGGAATTTTTGGGGTTCCTAATGAGTATTTTTATAGTCAACCCTACATGATCCTTTCCCAAACATCTTTTCGGTCTTGTATAGTCCTCAAGCCTTTCGACAGAGTCCATGCTGGACTCAAGGCAAGTAGATCGTATTGATCTAAACATATCGAAGTTTTTACCGGAGCTTGGTTGATGATATTTCTAGAAGTTTGTGTTAACATCAATCCCCTCCTTCTAATAAGGTTCAAATGTTTTATAGTTTTCATTGGTGGCTGTTTTTTTCCTATTTATGGATTTAGTACTTTTTTTGTACTCTGGTTGTGGAATATAGATGTATACATCCATTGGTTACCTATGGTATTTTATATTTCAGCATTCTGTGAACTTGGAGATTTGTGTGTATGCATATATGTACATAAGAAATGCCTCCCATATTTTTAACATGACTTCTTGGGGATAGTATCCAGCCCTGGCCTATCAGTGGTGCGCTTATGGAGTTGCATCCTAGGCCCCATTGGGTCGGGTCATGACAAAGTGGTAACAGAGGTCGTCCATTCCATATTGGGACTGTAGTGTTGTGATCTTGGATTTGGTTACATAGAGACAATATTAATATGTTTCATGTTTGGATCTTAGGGCAGAGGTTCTATTTTTGGTGTGGTAGCTAACATATTCATTCACCAGGACTTTGATAACCTACTTTAAGACTTGGTACATTAGGATACTAGTCACTGGGAAATAAATGCTACAAGGATCATATATGACTAGATTTTGGTTTTTCCTATCCTTCTTTAGTCATATCCTTAGATATAATCTTTGAATATGGTACATCTTGATTCAACATTAGGATTCCACCATAACAACAACCATATGGGATTCTACGACATGATTGTGATGATAATCTACCCCATAATGAGGTATCGGTGTTAGGAACTGATTCTAAGGAGTTACGTCTAGGTGGTCCACTGGTAGTTCCACCACCTATTGAGTTGTGGGTTTTACTAGTAGTTCAGGAGGAGGATGCACATATGATGATTTTTCTACATGAGATCTAGAGGTAGAGACTTCTGAGGTACTAAGGTGATCCAGACCCCTAGGCAACAAATGACTAGCTCAAGGCATTTACATGAGTCTTCCACCTAATGAGGAAACCTCTCTGTCATATGCTAGTCCTAGTGGCGATAATTCTCTAGGGTTCATCTAATCAATGGTTTTTTTAGTGATTCAGTCCCCCGATGAGGTGAAACTTACCTGGTAGAAGATATAGTAATGCTTCAGGGAATATTTTTTCCCAACCATGTTGAGATCAGTGCGTATCTAGGAGCCTCTATAGCTTCGGCGGGGTAGCTAGATAGTGGATTTTTTAGAGGTTTATAATCTTGTCATGATAATCCTTGGATATGGTTTAGGATCCATTCATTAGAGCATGAACCTTGAATCAGGGATTTCATTAGGAGATCATGGAATCTGTAATCCCACTATGCATTCCCACCAATGATGGAGTGTGGGTGTGAGATCCGGTGGTGGAAAGTATCATAGCTGAGGTATAGTTGGATGTGACCCATAGTAGTGATCATGAGGTTGATGTGTCTATTTGAGATGTAAGATGATGGGTAACAATATCATGGAGTATGAGGGAAAGCCATTCTAAGATATAGATTCATGGGTCTACAGATTAGGTGCAACATCAAGGATTAGATCAGCTGTAGTAGAGGAAGTTTTGGGCTTTTGATGGTCAAGGGAAACTCACTGGAAAATGTCCAACATACCATGATGATGAGAGGGGGACAGATGATGAGCATCCTTGGAAGAGATAGTTCTTGGAGAAAGGAGTTTATCAATGTGGCTGATGAGGTATAAGAGTTTGAAGGGTGGATGGAGGTGGTAGTCAGTTTGTGGTATTGCCACCACCACCCCCAGGTGGTCTGCATCAGGATCAGGGAGCTGGAGAACGTGGGCGAGGAAATTTGAATGCTATGGAGGCCTTTGATTTGGAATCTTCAAGGATGAATATTTGTATGACTTGTGTCCTTTCTACTTTCTTCAATATAAATTGTTAGAAACTGTTTTGGGTACTCTTTTCTTTATTATCATGATCAAGGTTTAACCATCATGACACAGGGCAGTGGTAGAACCAAATGTTTGTAGTTGTGAAAGTGGTCCCTGTAAGACTCAGTGTGTGTTCAAGAATCCCTTAGTTTTTCATGAGTACCCTCATGTGTTTGGGGTCATCTTTGTACACGACATGCTCATGGAGGATGTGGTGTAGTTTGATGTATCCTTGAACTCATGAGTGATGGGGGACACTTTCCCAACAGAGACTTGTTTTTGTGACGTGATCAGAACCATGTGGGAGATTCAATTCCACCCAAAGTGGACATTATCAACGTGAAGTGGTTGATTTCCCTAGAATTTCATGTTTAGGGAAAGGCTATGTGATGAAGTTTTGGAGAAAGTCCTACACTTTGCAATAGAGTTTTCCTTCTCAACCCCTTTATATTGGATGCCCTAGGAGAGGGAGATCATTTCTTAGAATCATTCAATAGCGACAGAGTTAGACCCTAAAATGTTTTTGTAGTGGCAATTGGTTTCCTACCATACATACTCAATGGGATGCCACTAATTGGTGTGGTCATGTTTTTGTTTTGGTGATCCATCTTACAAATATAGTTTTTTATATGAAGGGCATTGTAAGCCCCGATTTTTACTCTTAGGTAGCCCTGTTTCACTCATAAATACCCTAGTGTGTTCGGAAACGACCATCAAAGAAAACATTCTTCACGAGGCTATTGTACAGTTCATTTTGGGGTAGATGTGAACTGTAGGGTTCCTTTTATATATGAATCAGGTTAGCAAGGTTGTGTACCTCTAGACCCCTTGATTGTAGATGTACTATGGTGCTTGATGTTTTTCCACAAATCGCAACTAAGGAGACATGTGAACAATTTTTACATGATTTTGTCATGGTAGAAACTGTACATAAGAGTGGATTGAACTTGTTGTCTCCTCTATGTGTGTGATTGTAACCAGAAAAATAACCCATAGTGAGATCGGAAGCATGGGAGTCTAGTGGAGATATCAGTTTATTCCCCTGTTTGTAGGCTTTTGTTTTTTGGGGATGAAAATCCCTAAGGTCGAGAGAATGTAATGACCCAGGTTTTGACCTGATGAACTTTGGAATATTTCAAAAAATATTTCTAGAGTCGGGAACTGAGTTTGCATGGGTAGTCAGGGCCCGTGGATCCTCGGTGTGGCGATATTAAAAATATTTAACTTGTGCACGAATGTTTTCTTGAAACATAAGTAACTCGTTTTCATAGTCTCCAATTATTTCTTTGAGACTATGGTTGAGTCCGGAACATTGTGTTTACCATAGGCGCAACCTAAGGTCGTCTGACCCATGATTTTTGGATGGAGGTGAGTTTATGGATTGATGCAAGGTGGGTTAATTTATTTAATAAAAATTTAATTAATTAATATAAAACCTAACCTAATTATCTCGCCACCTCTCTCATTCAGTTTCCAAACCCAAATAAGGTTTTACCTATCATTCAACCCTCTCCTCCTCTATTTGGCTAATAGAAAAAAATGAGCTGAATAATCAAATTTAGATGCTTCTAATCTCTATTTCTAACATAGTTCATCATCAGATTGGGAAGTAGCATGATCCATGCATCATTCATCACCCAATGATTTGAATTTATCCAATTAGGTTGGTGTATTTTAGTTTTGGCCCTAATTCCCATGTTTACACATTGGTTTAAGGTTCTAGATCCAAAATATAATTATTAGAGATACTTTCTTGTTATATCTCATGGTTTCAAGGGAAATTGGTGAGAAACAAAGGGGTTTCAAGAGATTTATTACTACAATTTCCATCTACACGACATGTAGTTTAGTGATACATGTTGTGTAACTCTTCATGTTCGGGGAAGATGAACAATTGGCACTACATGCTTTGTTTATGGGTTACATCACGTGTATCTCCCTAAACCATGTGAACATGGGACATGGCTTGGGATAAACATGTGAAAACACATGGTTGTGTACTAATACATGACGAGGATACATAGACATGGGTTTCGATACATTGTCATGGGAAAATTGCACAAGCATGTAGTTGTTTATCCGAACACACCATGTAGTATGGGATAAACAATGTGTACAAGGCATGGTTGGTTGGTTTGTATAGAAGAGGCACACGGCTAGGGGCTGAGTGATAAGGGACGTGACATGTACCTCCTATACATGACTTGTACCCCTACATATGTTGGATCCCATGTAGACCAAATATAATAGTAGGAACTTGGGCAGGCTTACACACCGTGTGTGCCCCGCTGCACACTGTGTACTACCAGGAGAACCTTGAGGGATCATCCAGCTTCTGTATCTTCTTCTCTGGGACACGAACTCAAACGTCTATGTATTCCATCTTCATTATTTTTTCACATATAATGTGATAGTTTCCTTCGGTATGAATTATGATATACGAGGTGAAGTGAATCGAGTAAGACACTTGATGAGTGGTACTGAGCCAATGTTGGAGATCAGCGTGGTTAATATAGAGAGATTCTAGGACTGTTACTCCCCTGATGGACTAGGGTGTGTGTTTTCCTTACCTATTTTCTTAGGTAGATACGATACACCCGACATCATGGGTGTGGGTTTGTTGCCTTTGCGTAGTTTCCTCTTGGGGTTTTACTCCCCAGATGGATTAGAGTGTGGGTTTCCCTGTTATGTTTATAAAGGTAGAGTAGGTGATCCCCTGTTCGACCATGAACCGGGTCCTCTATCCATGGAGTTAGTACTACCCTATTGGAACAGGGTGCCATTACTCCATATATGATATATATATTGAGTCATCACTCCCCTACTATGTTAGGGTGTCTTTCCTTATTCAAGGAGTCAGTACTCCCCCCTCTCTCAAGGGCGTGGGTCCTCCATATGTGTTCTTCCAGAAATGTAGGTACTCCCCTATTGGGTCAGGGAGAGGGTCCTCAATCCCTAGGTGGGTAGTCCCCTACCTTTTCAGGGTTCAGATGTCCCATAATGAACGAGCTTGCAGAGTTAGTATTCCCCTATCTTAATAGGGTTCAGGGCCTCTATCCATGGAGTGGTACTCCCCTACTAGGTTACGGTGCAGTTCCTTGATATAGAATGTGTAACTCAACTATTTTATTAGGGAGTGGGTAGTTCATGAGTATTAATCCTCTATTGGATTTGGGTGTGGTTTCTCAATTAAAAAGATATACTCTCTAGTCTCTGAGTAGCAACGAGGGGGAGGACATCCATTGGGGTTGGAGGTCCCTCATCCGTGGGTTATAGTTGTGAGGAGTAGGCCATTCCACTTGATATGAATGATCCATGTATAGGAGTTAGTGCTCCCTCTATGGACGAGGGTGTGGTCCAATACATAAAACAACGACAAAGTTTTTTTGGGTTAGTTATAAGAATTAGTACCTTAAGTATAGAGAAGTGGTATGATGTGGTTCCCTATGTTCTCGCTTATTAGAGAGGATGACCACAGTGCATAGTCTGGATCAGTTCTCCCTCAATTATGTACAGTGGGGAGGGGTAGGTGTCTTTACTGTGGTTTATTTAGTTTTCACTGGTTGTAAGGTAACAATTAAAAGACCACTGGTGCTAGAAAATATAGCTAGACCTAGTAAGATATTCTTGATCGAGCATGTTCTGTAAGACATGCCATTTGGAATTGTAATGTTGTTCCCAATGGGGTTCATCTCTCGGAAAATTTCCATCCGGTATGGCTAAGCTTGTGGAGTGTGTTCTTATGGTTTCATGTTATGGTTATTTACTATGAATAAAATCATGTTTCTAGGTATGAGGTTGAAACCTCCTGAGACTTATTGCCTGAGATGAGTATATCAGGGTGATTTCTAGGATTCCACTTGGTGTTGTCACATGTCGGGGGTGACACCCTAGGTAGATCAAGCTGACATGTCATGTACAGTCGAGGATGGTTCGAGATAGAGTTTATCTCTCAATTGGGTTTCCCTTTAGAAAGGTTGAGTGGAATGTATCCTTTTAGTTTCTCAATTTTTCTTTTGGGGGTTTTGGGGTGTCTACTGTGTATTATTATACTCACCCACGAATGAGATTTTCCCACGCATGATTTTTTTCATGTGCAGACCACATGCCTTTCGATGGAGTCCACTGATGACTCGAGGCAGGTAGATATTAGTGAGCTAGATACACCGAGGTGTTTACCATAGCATGGACAAGGATATTTTTGGAAGTTTTAGTTGATATTGATCCCCTTGTTTTTAGAAATATATATTCTTTTACAACTTTCTTTGGTGGGTGTTTTTTCCCTTTTAAAATTTTAGTACTTCTGTTGTACTCTGGTTGTGGGATATAGATATATGCATACATTGGTTGCCTTTGGTATTTTATATTTCATCATTTTGTGATCTTGGAGATGTGTGTGTGCATATATGTACTTTTATAATTCCTCCCATATTAGTAACATGCCATTATCTCACTAGTCGCCAGCCCCTGGCCTATTGGAGGAAGGCTTAGGGAGTCTTGATTCGGGACCCATTGGTTTGGGTGACGAAAGATTACAACAACATGATGAAATGAGAATACCCAATCTAGAGATTCTGTTATTCCTAATACCTACAAGTGGTATCATATTGATCATATAATTATTTAAATTATTAAAGATCGTTGATTGCTTTACACATTTATCATTAGTTTCAAATTCTACATTAATTATTATTTAATCCTAATTGTGATATCTAATATTCTTCCCATTCATTATTGAAAATATAATCCAGAAGCTGATAATTTTTTAACAATAAACATTATAATAACTCATCTAGAGGTGCTCAGGATTTTATCAAGATATAAAATGAGTACACATCATGTAGCCCATTGGTACACACCGTGTACCCTTTTTTAAAGCCCCATGAATTAATTTATAATTAATTTGAGCCATGTTAATTTGTTTCATGTAGTGTGTATTTAAATACAACATGTGATGATCAAGCTAGGCAAGAACATGGTTATCTGGACTACATGAAGCATAAAATATGTACATAACATGTAGTCCTTTTGTCAAAGATGAGTCATATATTTTCTAACAAAAACTACTTGAATGTTTACCTTGTAACTCAGAGACCACACACTAAATATCCTATAGAAAGTCCATATAATTTATTTATTTCCATGGAATAGTTACAATTTGAGTCCCTAGGCATGTTCCAATGATATATGGTGAGAAAAATACACACTGTGTAACTGGATTGTACATGCATTGTATTTTACCCAATTTTGTAGAATTAAAAATTCATTTGTTATTCTGATTAGACTTTATCCTCATGAGTTCCTTTTTTCATTTATTTAATTATATGCTAAAAAACTAATGGGTTATATATATATATATTTATAAAATGTCTAATTAATTTCTACATAATGTTCAAAATGGTATATCAATGATAAGTTGTAATACAGTCATTATTCTACATGCATTGAAACCTAAAATGTTGCATAAATATTTTGTGCTCGATGTGTGATTAATTTGAATATGTATTAAAAATGAAATTATATGACATTTCATGTATTCCATATGTCTCATGAGTAAATAGTATTCAAATATAATACATGTTGGGTAGTTCGAATGGGTTATAACTTTTTTTCCTCTAAGTTACATGTTCTGTACATAGTTAATTTTAAATTAATTAATATAATGTATTTAAAATTATGATGGATTAGAATCTCAAGACAAAATATGATAATAATTAAGATAAAATATTTTATTAATTTAAGAAGATGATTAATTAATTCGAGAATGATTTATCGTAAATAAAAATGATTAGAACAAAATTCAATTTCATTAAATGTGAAATTCATTTCAAGCATGTGGATGATCACAAGCATAGAAAATAATTTTTTTTCACTACATTCCTTTTAAGTTAATGTTAAATTTAATTTATATCTTATACATCATCCCTCCTCCCTGTATATAAGGGAATACGTTCCCCTTTATTCCTTTTAGGTAAAAACCGTAACCAATATTTTGGTACCCCTCACCTACATGTGAGTAAAATCTTATGTAATGGATGGAGATCCTAAGCGAGTGGAGGTGGTTTAATTCTGGACCTGAGGAGAGATAAATCCAAGAGATATTCATTGGTGGATAGGTAGAAAGATTGAACACGAACCATGTCATGGTTCAAGTTGTCTTACCCCTTGGTTGATAGTTAGTTTATCATCCACTAGATATACTAACCATTAGAAAAATATCATGTCATACCACTTTATTATTTTATTTCTGTTGTGATTCATGGTTATTTCATTAAGGATTTTTCTCCATCATATAATTAATGAATTATTGATCATGTAATATAGAACTAAAATAAACTATATTGTGCATAAAAATTATCTAATACATGGTCAAACCCACTTAATGTTAACTAGAATAAAATAAAGATAAAATAGGATACTTGTATATAAGGATAAATATCCATCAGTTATATATATTAACTCATTATAGCCTTCCAAAACATAATTTAAAATCCAACCATAGTTTGAAGTTCTTGACTGAACAATGTTAGGGTGATTTCAATTTTTGATGAATTCTAACATGACGTTTTGGGTTCACTAAACTTAATTCACATCAAGGGATGACTATTGAAGTAGGACATGTTGTAACTAAGATAAAATGGTTGAGGAAATCAATTTTAAGGATCATATTATTGGGGAGTCTAGTAAAAATCAAGGAAATATGTTTTATTATAGTTGGAAAGTATAATTTCTACATAAAAACATTAAATTGTTTGACTAACCAAATTCAGGGTAATGAGAAGGTGAATATAGATCCTTTCCACAACAATGTCCATGGAATGGGATATTTCAAGTCTTATGGTAAGGGTAGTTGGGTTTTGATAAAATAGTGTGAGATTAATAAATGTTATATTTATTATTTTCATTTTATTAGATAATGTTCTAAAATTATAATCTTCATAATTATAGAAATAATAATAAATATTAATTCAGATATATTAATGTGATAATACTAGTGAAGGGAAAATTTATCACATGAACAAATTTCCATGAATGGAAAAGGATATTATATGATATAATATCCCATAAGAGGAAATTAAATTTGTTAGAAAACCCTATTTTTGAAGTGCCTGACTGATATGATAATGAAGAAGAGTTTTCTTCTTATGAGAAAAAATTGAACAATGCTGAAAATGTTCAATATTTCATGCTATCAATCATGATCAAATGTACTTCTCACGAAACATGAGGACATTGTGTATAAAAAGATGTATAACCTTTTGGATATTTATCAATATAATGAGAGAAAATAGAGATGTGATATCTCCAATTATTTTTTGATATGAATGATTATAATGTTTATCCGATTTGGGCCTCATGTAGTTGAGCTTAATGGATACATTGAATGTCTGGACATCATGGTGATTAAATTCCCATATGAATTGAAAACAGATCTCATACACTCCTCCCTATTCAATTTATTATCTAGTTTAATTGATAATTATAACAAGATAAATAATTATAAAGTATTTAAAAGCTTTATACTTGGATTTCCAAGTGGACTAGAAAATAGGGTGTGATAGCCCCATGGTACTTATGGTGGAAAAGAAATAAAGAGCAAGGAAAATGGGACCAAGACTCATAACAAGTCAGAATCCTCCGAGCATCAACCTTACAAGAAGACTATGATCTAGAGGCATGGAAAGTAAAAGGAAGCTATGTGTTTTTCATGAGGAAAATAAGATAACTGGAAAAGGAACTGCACCTAAAATATAGGGGAAGTTAAAAGTGAATTTTTATCTAGTTTAATCATTCAATATATACATATTATCTATTAGATACATCTTGTGGTGCTCACATATGTATAAAAATATAGGAAAATAGTATATTTTAAAATATTTCTAGAGGAGAGGTGGATTATTGGGTTTATAATAGTGTGAGGTTAGAGGCACTTTACATTAGAGACTACCCCACAAAATTAACTATATTAGTTTTATGAGATTGTAATTATGTACTAAGTGTTACCGAAAACATAATTTCCCTATACATCCTAGATAAAAATGGTATTTTTCATATTTAGAAATAAAATTTATTTCTTTTATAAATAAAATATATGATACAACATGTAACATTAAAATAATGGTCATTATTTATTAAATTTTTGAAAAAATGTTTTGGATATTGATAACGAGTCATATTTAGAGGCCTCATATAACACCAAACCATGGCATCACTATCTTGGTCAGGAAAATGAGAAGTGTTTGGAAAAGATATATCAAGATGGTTATTTAGAATATTTTATGCTAATACCACTTGAAATATTTCATTCTTATTTACAAGAAAAATTGAATAAACTACTATTTAGTGGATAGGGTGAAAGGGAATTATAGATTCTTGTATTGGTACACACTGCTGTGTGTGGACTATTTCTAGTATATGATAGAGCTAGGTATTCTTACTATATAACCTTTGATGATGACTTCAGTAGATACTGATATGTCTAATTGATGAGGTATAAGTCTGATTACATTGAAAATTTCAACGAATTTAGTGAATAAAGTAGATAATCAACATATAAATAAGATAAAAAACATTGATTGGATCGAGGTGGTGAATATATTAAACAAGTGTTTATCAAATATTTATAGGAGTTTTGGATTCTTTTATAACTCACTATACCTTACACACCACAGTGGAATGGTGTTAGTGAATAGAGTAACCGTACCTCATTAGACATGGTTTGTTCGATGAATACTCATACCGATATTCTATTATACTTTTGGGGATATGCATTAAAAACTACATCTTACACACTAAACTGAGTACCAATTTAAGTAGAAATAAATTATTTCAAGATATGGAGTGGGAAGACGCCAGATTTTTCACATATGCATGTATGGGTTGTGATGATTTTTTAAGGCAACATCATGCAGATAACATGATACCTAATTTGAAAATTGAATATTTAAATTGTTTCCATAGGAAACAAAGGGATACTATATATCAAATTGTTCAGAGAAAAAAAATTACTTCTATTATACAAGTTTAATTTCTTGAGAGGTAGTTCATAATCAAGTAGGACAATTTGAGAATGATTAACTTTGAAAAAGTTTGTGTTGAATATATATATGATTTTTTAGAAGAACTAATTCTATAGGTCCCCGTGGAAGAATTTTTTCATGGAACATAAGTACCATATGAGAAATAAAACGAGGTAAGAGAACCCAAAATATATGATTTATAATCACTAAATATAGTGACACATTATTAGCATATAATAGTGAACTTATCTTCTACAAAGAGGCATTATATAGCTCAGAAACTACAAGATGTAAATAATCCAGGAATTCAGTAATGGATTCCATTTATTAGAACCATGTTTGGATTGTGTTCCATCCACCGGTTGATGTATAGACTATTGGGTGAAAATGGGTATTCAAGAGAAAACTAGACATAGAAGGTAAATTAAGTACTTATAATGAAATACTAGTTGCTAAAGGGATTTAGAACTTCCAAGGAATTGAATTTAATAAATCCTTTTCTACATTTTCTATATTTAAATCCATCATAATTATACTTTCTATAATAGATTACCATGAGTATAAAATTTGGAAGATGGATGGTAAAACATATTTCCTTAGTAGGTTACATCACAAAGATGAATATATGACACAAATAGAAGGGATTGTTACTCTAGTTTATTGTAAAAATATTTTCAAGGTACAAAGATTCATTTATGGATTGAATTAAACATCCATGTTGTAGAAAAGCTGATTCAATAAAGATATAAAAGAATTTATTTTCATGAAGAATGAATGAAATACATTTTTTTATATGTTTTTTAGTGGGAATGTTATCATTAACCAAGTAATATAGGTTGATGACATATTACATATTTGAAATTACATACCCATCATATAGTCTCTTATAGGCTAGTTAAACAATTGTTTTTTCATTAAGGATTTGGTTGAAATATCCTATATTCTAGGGATCAAGATCATTTATGATAGATCCAAGAGGATTCTTGGACTATGTCAAGATTTATACATTGAATGGATACTAAATATATTTAGTATGGAAAATCCTAGAGGGTATTAGTTCTAGTGTAACATTTTATATATCATTCCAAGAAAATGTGTCCCCAAACACAACATGAGAAATAGAAAATGAGTAAGATCCCATATGCATCAGTTATAGGACCATCCATGTATTTCATGTTATGAACTAAAATTGATATTTCCTACACATTGAGCATGGTAGGTAGATATTGTAATGTTATGTCCTGAGTACCACTGAAATGGTGCCCTGAGCCATTTTTTCAATACGGCCTCAAGCATGCCTCCCAGTATACAAGAGGCTTCTGACTAGAAGTGAGGTTCTAAAGGTTGTACGGTAGGGAGAATATACCCTCAAATCAGAGTAACAAAAGTATAAATAACCAGATATCATCCAAAAAAATAAAAAAAGAGTGAACAATCTTTATATAACTAAAATAGAACATTTTGAAACAATAAATGAAATCCTATAAAATCCATAACAACCATTTCATACATACACAACTAGTCACCCAATAAGCCAACCAAACATGTAGAAGTACATAAAAGAATCTAAAATAGTAGTATTGAGATATACTCATATGAATGTTCTGCCAGGGCCCGTGCCGTGACTACCCCAATCCCGCCTTCCATAGACCTTGGGCTGGTGACTAGCACCAAAAAGGCATAACCCAAAACAGAAAGGCATTGACCTTAACATGTACACATGCACACAAAAAACTATGCAAAGGAAAACACTATGTAAACCACAAATGTCACAAGACAACTATTGTTAGTAAAATACAACTGAAAGTAAATTGACCGGGATACAAACCCAACAAAAGACAATTACAAAAAGGGAGTACAAGATTACTAATAATTTTTCTACTAAAAACACCATTCATGGGTATGTGTTGAGTAGATTACAAAATCCATAGAGGTATGCAACATCTACCAAATCAAACTGGGTACTGCCTAATCCTTGTCCACTGATTCCTCCATCATGGAGTCAGTCATCTACACAAGACACGACACATGAAGTCGAAGGCCGTGTAGGGGTGAGAAACACAATACTCAGTAGGGATCCCAATCCAAAAATGAAATACCACAAAGAATAACCATAATGAAATAAAATAAAGTATGATTATAAAGAAAAATATCTCACACCACGTATAACCCAAAGTATAGGAAATTGAATTATCAGTCATAAAGCTAAACATTCATACAGCTGAGGGATTCATTGTCTGGGCCTACTCATCACCTGGGCCAGCTAGATCAATGAGACTCACATGTCTCTGGGGAAAACTATATCACGTTGACCCGCTTGTCTATGGGACATCTGGATCACTTAGAGACGCTCGACTATTGGGCCATTTGTATCACTAAGACCCGCTTGTCTCTTGGGATAGCTGGATCACATAGACCTCTAATCTCTGGGCCAACTGAATCACTAAGACTTGCTCTTCTCTGGTCCAACTAGATCACTATGAACTACTACTCTCTTGGATAGTTATATCACTAAGACCACCTCATCTCTTCTCCAACTAGATTACTATGACTCACTCATCATATCCATCATGTCACAGCCAACGATATGATTTATGGTCCCAGCGGGATTGATTCAGGGATAATATACTCCTCAATCCATCGATCACATCGCAACTACCACAAAATCTCACTTATAGTA
The DNA here is from genome assembly GCA_963277665.1 of Viscum album. Lineage (NCBI taxonomy): Eukaryota > Viridiplantae > Streptophyta > Magnoliopsida > Santalales > Viscaceae > Viscum > Viscum album. The sequence goes on along the minus strand of OY728125.1, from coordinate 274,054,683 downwards.
CTTGCTAAGGACTTCCTTTTCACAAGGGCCCAACGCCGTAGACGACATGCCAATCAGAAACCCAGTCTGAAATTTATTGGCGTTTTAGTAAACCGGAGTAGGTTGTGTCCGGGCCCGATCCAACTTGGTCGGACTGACCCAACCAACCCGGCCTGGAGGTCATGCATGACCCGACCTAGTTTTCCCAACCCAACCCGATATGGTGGGATCTGGTCCACCTTGGTCCAGCCTGGCTACTGGGCCAGGACCATTAGGCCTTACTGGACTAGGCCCAGTTCGGTCATTGGTCTAGCCCACCGGGTCTCATAGTGACCCGGTTTCATCCAGCCTGGCCCACAACTAGTGGGACATATCTTCTCCAACATGATATTCCCAATGGCCTATTTCATTCCACCATCCTAGCCTATGTGGTGGGCAGTACCCCCCCCCCCCTCCTAGACACCTTCCGGGCATCCGGTTTGTGCTGCTTGCGGCCAGCAAAATCTAATCGCCCCTTCCGCACGTTGCGGCCTACCAACATTGGTTGTTCCTTCAATATGGTTCCCTTGCAAGACCGACCTCAAGCGTCGGTCTGCTCACATGGACCGGTCCTTCCGCATGACCTCTGTCTCTACCGCGGGTCCCGCTTGCTGCTGCAGTCTATGGACCACGACTTTGCATCATGTGCACCTCCAACATGGCTAGGTGGCCATGTCTACCTATCTCCAACTATCAAATTCCATTTCAGGGGATCCTTCTACCACCACAATGCACTAAAAACGTGCAACCTCATGCCTTCCATCGCGGATGGGGTTTCGTAGCCTTGTGTCATGGTTACTCATCGGTACCGTAGTCCACCTGGCCATGACCCTTTCGCCTGGTGAATCTACAACCAATGTGTCGTCGTCCATTATGCCATGTAGAATAGGGAGAGGGAGATGTTGGGGAACACAAAAATCACCCATATAAAAAATCATTCTTTGTTCATGTTGGTCCAGAATTTTTCATGTTAGCGGGATCACAACATACAAATTATAAATCGCTATGATTTAATCCCGATATCAAAACTCAATTATATTTATGAACCCATCAAGGAAGCTTCATCCATGAAACTACTTTATAGAGAGTTGATATGCATTCTTCATTTATAGGGGGAGAATGAGGAAAAAAATTCATCAAAAATTTAAAACCCTACCTAGGATAATATTAATGGTTGAGGAAGAATGGGATCATGAACCTCTATTATTCATTATGGATCTGCATCCCATCATCGCTAGTGATTCTTCAAAGGGCGTATGAAGGTGTGTTTATCATTGGTTGTCACCACCCACCATATCCTTACTGAAATTCTAGGATTGTTCCAATAATCCTGAATTGTTTTGCTATTAATTGAAAAACGTGAATTATAATTTATTTTATGATGTGTTTTGGTGTCATTATGTTGAATTATTAATGAGGTTCATTAATGAGATTCATCGTCGCCTCGTCGCTGCATCATAGAGCTAACATTCCACTGCTCAACGATGAATAAAACTATTAAAATAACTTTTTCTATTATTTTATTTTCCTTCCAAAAAACATGAAAATTAACTTTCACCCTTGACAAACATCGGTTGAGGCTAAGCTCTGCTTAAGGGATAAATGCCCTCACGAGATCAACAGTACTCTCAGATTTCAAATCTGAGTCACTGTTTCGGAATTACAAGGATTTGAAAATAAAATATGTATTACATAATAATTTTATTTATGGCCAACAACTACTTTACATTGTTGGATCGTGCTGACCAATGTTAGGACCTTTTTAATCAAATCATGATAGTCTAAGTTCAACGATGCCCTCAAATTTTTTACCTGGTCACCGGTTAAAAATATAGAAAAAACCGCTCACACGTTTATTTAACAAAACATAAAAAAACGTTAAAAAATAAGTTATGGACACTCTGGCCTCGGAATTACGTGCCATTTCAGAGCCTGGTCCCAAAATATTCGTATTTAATTTTCAATAAATTTACATGGAATTTATGGGGTGTTACATTACTCCCATATTTAGTGATATACATCCTCATAAACCAAAATACAGGATAATCAATAAAATGGGGGAACTGAGCATGAATCTGAGCCTCCCACTCCAACATGTTCTCCAAAATATTTTCTTGCTGCCAACAAACACACACCTGAGGAATCAACCATCCCCAAAGGATCATCTCCTGTCAATCCTCTATCTCAACCACAATCTCCATGAATGTTGCCCCATATTCAATCACTAAATCGCACTCATTGATGATGTTAGAATGGTTGTGAACCTATCTCCTCAATTGGGATACATGGAAGACATTGGGAACCCTCTCTAACTACAGCAATAGATCCAAGCTGCACACCACCTTGAATACTCTATGTAGTATTAGGAACGGTCTAACCAACCTGAGAGATAAATTTCCATCCCAGCCAAATCATTGTATCCCATATTGGGGAGAGACTCATAGGAATACATGGACCCACTCCTTAAAGTTCAAGGGTCTCCATCATCTATCATCATAGGACTTGTGTTAGCTTTTTATAGTATTCATCTGCTCTCAGATGACCAATAACTTATTAATGGTAGCATGTACCATCTATGGACTCATGAGCACTGACTCCCTTGGGTCAATCTAGTATAACGGTAACCTGCATGGTTGTCTGTACAATGCCTCGAATGGTGCCATACCAATGGTAGAGTGGTATCTATTTTTGTAAGCCAACCCCACCAGTGGTAAGTGGTCCTACCAACAATGACCAAAATCAAGAACGCAAGCACGAAGCACGTCCTATAAGGTCTGTATGGTCTACTCCATCTGACCATCAGTCTGTGGGTGAATGGTTGGGATCAACTATAGATGAGTCCCAAAATACTCCTATAATCCCTTCCACAACCATGATGTATAGTGTGCATAATGATATAAGGAAATCGTATATGGGACACCATGGAGTCATACTGTATCCTACACACAGATGTGTCCCAATTTCTCTACTTAACCACACTCTAGAATGGGTAGAAAGTGGACTGACTAGGTGTGTCATTCTATGATAACCCAGATGGTATCATGCCCCCTAAACGTGTGTGGTAAGCTCGTCATGAATTCTATCGATATCACATCCCACCTCCACTCTGGTACCTTAAGGGGTTGTGTCAACCCTGTTGGAACGTGTTGCTAAACCTTCACTTACTATTAAGTGGGGCATCTCTAGACATACTCTGCTACCGCCTTCTTCATTCCCAATAGCGAGCACTAACATCAGAGGTCCTAGTACATCTTCACCACACCTAGATGTACCACCAAAGTGGATGTGTTTAACTCCCTTAACACCTCCTCCTGCAAAGCCACTGTTACTAAAATTCGTCCTTTAGAAAGGATGGGGTGACTCCCTGAAACGCACGGCCGATTGTCGCTTATCGACCGGTCAAGGTTCCGGTGCTCTGCTAATGTGTATAGCAGCACTCGGGTCAAATCCTCAGCGATGATACTTTGTAATAGTTGATTGTTTTTAGTTGATTGTATTTTGATTGGGGGGGGTGTTTGGAGAGCTTAATTGAAATTTTTAATGGATGATGTTTAATTTAACAAGTTTATAAATATTGGGGTGAGTTCATCATTAGGTTAGTTAAGCTTGTGATATCCTTGAGCTTTGCTTTATATTGCATTAAATTAAAACCCATGTCACAAGATAATTTTGATCGGAATTCCCAAGTGTTAAAGCTTTAATCCAAGCCATAACTTAACTTAGGATTCTAATCATTACCATTACTTGTTTATGGTAGAGTATTTTTGGTTCCAATAATCCATGGAATCCACATATTAAACAAAACATGTCATTAATTCATGACATATAAAGTCTAATATACACAATATTAATTTAAAGAACATTCGTCGAGCAAAAGCTCTTAATCACTTAACATACCTAAATTATAACTCACCCCAATGAGAGATTTACTCATCCATTTGGGTGTTTAAAAATATAGTTATAATTATTATCATTATAAATTATGAAGAGAAGAAAAATAAAGGGATACAAAAAGAGTGTTACGTCGACACACACACGAACAATGATGATAATTAAAAACAAACTTTCAATTGAATGAGGAAGAAAAAGAAGGGAAGGAGATTCAACTAAATTTAAACTATTTTAAGAACATAAATATTAAACTACAGAAGGTGGATTAGAATAAGAGATATTGAAGAAGTAACTTGCCTTAAAACAGAATTACAAAGAAAGAGAATTACAAGATTACAAAAATGAAGAACACGAAAGTAAGTGAAAACAAATAGAGAAGGAAAGGTCTCTCAAGTGAAAACATGAGTATGTAAGGTCCTCCCAAGCCTTTTTCAAGGCTTTGGTCGTGCCAATATGATCTCCTCTATTCTAAAATGCCAACCCTTTTGAAAGGAGAGGAGGGGATGTATTTATAGCCCAAGGTGGTGGAATGTTTACATTCCAGAAATACCCCTCCACGTGGCTCGCATATATGGACATCAAGAAATCCGAATCTCGAGAAATATCCTTCTTCAAAGTTGTAGATAATAATGGTTTCCGACTACTCTCAAAATATGGAGTCATATGAACTTAAGGATCAAAAGGTATGGCTGGTTGATTAAACAAAGTAGAACTGTCCATTTCAATCCAGTCTTTTTGAAGTCCAGAATGTGAAAGGGTTTATGAATATTAATATGCCTTCAAATCTGAATGGGTTATTCAACAACGTCGTCCACCAATATCTCCTCTTTCACACTGAAAAACCTCAGCTCTATGTGATGCATACATCATGATATATGTTAGGAATACTAAACATATGTTAATTCTAGGCCAGAATGGTGGGCTGGACTTCAAAGATTCATTTGGGACCCTTTTACTTTGATTTCGGCCATGAAAGTTCTATCCAAGATGACATGTAGTGTCTCAAAAAGTATTGTGGAGAGTTAATGTTTTTCGACTTCTGGATTAAGCCCAGTAAATCAATCTTCAAGGCTGGTCCAGATTGTTCACAGATTCTTTGGTCTTGTTTGTGAGGACCATATGACCCTTTAAATGGAAGAATTGGCTCATGGTACCTTATAATAAAATGTTTTATATTGAAAGGAGAATCCTAAAAAACAATAACCACACAATTTGGATTAGTATAGTGACAGTTATTATTAAAAAAGTAAACTGACCCAATTAGACTCCTTCTAAAAATACACAAAAATTATACTTAATATTAAAACATTAATATTTCACACAAATTATGCACATTTCATATAAAATAAGTAAAGGGAGTATATAATAAGTCATTAAAATATTAATAACATCAAGTCCCCCACACTTAGTTTTGTGCATGTCCTCATGTGCAACAAATATAAAAACATGAAAAAATCATTTTTACTCACCAACAGATATTAAATTTTTGTTTTCCCCAATCAGGGGAGGTTTAGACTATTTCAGTCATCCATTTTGAAATCCACCACATGTTTTTACAGGAACAATGTTCTAAAACTAATTCATTTTTTCATGCTCAAATTTAGAAATAGAAAATGTGGACACTCAAAACTCACACCTCTCAAGATGATAAAATTCATTTGTGGAGGTTTACTCTTTCAGCAACCAAAAGTAAAAAGTCTTAGAGTTAGAAAGAGCTATCAGCTTCCAATCCCGATCCAAAGTGAACAAGAATCAAGAGGTCTTTTTAAGGGGGTTTTCTGTGGCTATGGGACGGTAAGAATATAATGTCCAAGAGAGAGAAGAAGAGGGTTAAAATACCAACATAGAAAAAGCAATCCACATTTTTTTAAAATAAAACATGGAAGGAAATGAAAACACATATTTACAAGGGAATGATTGTGTGAAGAAAGAAATAATAGAGGAAGAAAATATGAAGGTAATGAGAAGATGAAATATTTAGAAAACACAAAACTTCTCCCAAAAATAATATAATGCAAGTGTTCCTTTTTTCTTTTTTTTCTTTTTTTTCGAAAGTTGAACTTGGAAAAGATCTCACACTCATAACCCATCCCATGATTGATCTCCTTACGACACTAATTGTAATAGTTATAACAAGATAAACGGTTTAGAATGAGTGATTTTTGACCTACCCAAGACACAACCCATTTTTTCATCATTTGTTTTTGATTTTTTTTTGATTTTTTTTCATCATTTTGTTTTGAACACTCGTCAATAACATTTAAAAAATTACATAAATGGAAGTTCATTACATTCCCCAAAACACACTTAATGACAACCTCTCCCCCACACTGAAATGGATGATTGTCCGCAAGCAGATGATAACACACCGGAAAGTAAGAAAATGATACCCAAAAATGAAATCCATTCCCCCCACACTTAAATTTCAAAAACTTATGCAATGAAAATCCATGTTAATATTGGGTGGGATAAGGTATTGGGCTTGTAATGTGGCTATAAAAAAAAGGTTTTCATAGGCTTGATGGGGGTTTCAAAAGGAGGATTAATGTAAGGGAAATGGGAGGCTATTTGGCTATTGTGATTCTCATGTGGTTCAGAAAATGCCTCTGTCATATTAATACACACTAAGGGAGGAAATTCAGCTCGAAAGACCACAAACTCAATACTCACAAATGGGGGTGAAAACACACATTTTGAAAAGATGGCCATAGGTGGCCTTGGCATGAAAGCAAATGTTGTTCCTCTCGATTTGGGAAAAGCATTTTCCAAATCAAAAATTGAGCATTCAAAATGTGTTGGTTTTGACACAAAATTCTTTATCCAAAGTCATAATGAAAATACAAAATTTTTGAGATGAAAGCATGTCTGTTAACTCCCCAAAATTGTGGTAAAAAATTTTAAAACTCGATGGTGAGTAAGCATGACTCTTTAATTTTTTTGTATTTTTTAAGTTAATGTTTTCTTGGTTTTTTTAGTTTTTTAGGTTTTTATATTTTTTTGTTTTTTATAAAGATACAGCCACAAAAAAGAGAAAGTGAAAAAGAAGGGTTTTGAAAAAGAAAGTGGTAGAAAAAATTAAAGAGAGGGGAAAAAGAAGAAAGAGGTAGAGAGAGGAAGAGATAGACAGAGTTAAAAGAAAAGAGGTTCCCCCTGGTTTGGATTTGGCGGGTCGCCTTCTCCATCTAGTGGTAGGTCATCTAGAGAAGTTGGGGAGCCAGTGGAAGTCGATGTTGATCCAGGATTGTGCATCCTCTCATGGTGAAGCTTTAACTGATGTCCATTAACCGTGAATGTCCTTTTGGAAGAGGGGTCTTGGACTTGCACTACACCAAATGGGTAAATGTTAGTAATAACAAAAGGACCTTCCCAACGAGAATTAAGCTTACCTGGGTGAAGCTGAAATCGAGAATTGAAGAGCATTACCTTTTCACCTTCATGAAATACCTTTCTCAGGATGTGTCTGTCGTGGAGTACCTTATCCTTCTCTTTGTACAAATTGGAATTCTCATAGGTTTCAAGTCGAAGCTCCTCCAGTTCAACCAATTGCAACAATCTTTCGTCACCATATTATTCACAATCAAAATTATAGTTTTTCACAGCCCAAAAAGACTTATGTTGGATTTCAACTGGTAAGTGACACGGTTTACCAAAAACTAGCCTAAAAGAAGACATCCCAGTGGGTGTTTTATAGGCAGTTCGATTAGCCCAAAGGTCTTCACCAAGTCTCTCAGGACAGTCTTTTCTGGTGGGCTTAACAATTCTATCAAGTACCCTTTTCACTTCTCTATTAGAGAGTTTAGCCATTCCATTTGTTTGAGGGTGATATGAAGTTGAAGTTTTATGTACAACCCCATTCTTTTTCAGAAGAGCTTCCATGGTTCTATTACATAAATGGGTTCCTAAGTCACTGATCAAGGCACGTGGTGTGCCAAATCTTTGGAAGATGTGGGTCTTTAGGAACTCACTAACAGTATGAGCATCATCCTTCCTAGTGGGTTTGGACTCAACCCACCTTGAAACATAATCGACCGCAATAAGAATGTATAAAAATCCATTGGAAGGGGGAAATGGTCCGATGAAATCGATGCCCCAAACATCGAAGATTTCACAAAAGATTAAAGGCTTTTGGGGAATTTCATTTCTTTTGAAGATTGTGCCGAACTTTTGGAAAGTGGGACATGATTGACAGAACTCATGTGAGTCCTTGAAGAGTGAAGGCCCAAAGAATCCAGAGTCTAGGACCTTTCGGGAAGTCATTTTTTGTCCAAAGTGGCCACCTCCAGGAAGTGAGTGACAAAATTCTAATATGGAAGAATGTTCATTTTCATCGACACATATCCTTATTACCATGTTAGCCCCAGTTTTCCAAAGTTTATTTTCTTCCCAAAAATAGTATTTTGAATCAATTTTCATTTTCATTTTTTGTTCTTTTGAAAATATTTCAAGAAAAACACCAGAAACCAAGTAATTTACAATTGGGGCATACCATGGTATTTTTGGAGTGAGAGATGAAAGGTGATCAATTGGGAATTTAGGATCGATGATTTTAGATTGATAAGAATTAGACATTCTACTCAAGTGATCAGCCACAGGGTTTTCTTTTCCAGGTCTATCTTTTATTTCAAGGTCAAAATCTTGGAGCATTAGGATCTATCTTATTAGCCTCGGTTTGGAATCAATTTTCGTGAGTAAGAAATTTATAGCAGAATGGTCTGTGAAGATTATGATTTTGGCACCTAAGAGATAGGGCCGGGATTTATCTAAGGCAAAAACCACTGCTAGAAGTTCCTTTTAAGTGACAGTGTAGTGAGATTGAGTTTCATCTAATGTTTTTGAGGCATAATAGATGACATGAGGAATATTTTCTCTTCTTTGAAAAAGAACATCTTCAATAGCTCTATCAGAAGCATCAAACATTAACTCAAAGTGTAAGGACCAATATGGGGGTTTGATTATTGGGGAAGATGTTAGAGTAGTTTTGAGTTCAACAAAGGCTCTCTTGGAAACCTCATCGAAATGGAAAGTGACATCATTTTGGAGAAAACGAGTGAGTGGGAGGGAAAATTTATTGATGTTATGGATGAATATTCGACAGAAACCATCATGACCGAGAAATGAACGGATGTCTCGAACATAGTTGGGTTCAGGAAGTGATTGGATCACTTCAATTTTGGCAGGATCGACTTCAATACCATCTTTTGAAACAATGTGCCCTAGAACAATCCCATTTGCAACCATGAAGTGACATTATTCAAAATTTAACACAAGGTTACACTTGACACACTTTTGGAGGACAAGAGAGAGTGAATTCAAATAAGATTCAAATGACTCACCATAAATGGTGAAGTCATCCATCAAGACTTCCATGCATTGTTCAATGAATTTAGAAACGATACTCATCATACACCTCTGGAATGTTGGAGGAGCATTGCAAAGTCCAAATGGCATTCTTCTACATGCATATCGTCCAAAGGGGCATGTGAAAGTAGTCTTTTCATGGTCTTGAGGTGAGATTGGGATTTGAAAATAGCCAGTATATCCATCAAGAAAGCAATAGTTTGAATTTCCGGCCAATCTTTCTAGCATTTGATCAAGGAATGGAAGAAGGTAGTGATCTTTTCTGGTTTCAACATTCAATTTTTTATAGTCGATGCACACACGCCATTTTTTCTTCACTCGAGTTGTGAATACCACTCCATGTTCATCTGTGACAATAGTTATCCCACCCTTCTTTGGTAAAACCTGAATTGGACTAACCCATTCACTATCAGAAATTGGGTAGATAATACCAGCTTGAAGAAGCTTGGTGATATCTTCCCTAACTACCTCAAGGAGGATTGGATTGAGTCTTCTTTGTGGTTGTCTAATTGGTTTGTATGACTCTTCAAGATGGATGTGATGCATGATAAGGGCATGGTTGATTCCTGGTATGTCATCTAGAGTCCAACCTAATGCCTTTTTGTTTTCCTCTAACACTTGAACATTTTTGGACTCCTCAGTTTCAGTAAGTGTGGCAGAGATAATGACAAGATATGGGTGATCCTGGAAGAGGAATTCATATTTCAGGTGTGCAAGAAGGGGTTTCATATTAGTCTCATATTTTATTTGTGGGTTAGACATCTCATGAATGGATGAAGGGAGTTCAGTTTCTTCAGATTCATTCTCCTTAATACTGTACAAGGTGGAGCAGTAGATATCAGAGTTGATGTGGGATTCAAGAGATTTTTCAAGTTTTCTAAATTGATAGAGTTTATGAATGATAGGTCCACATAAACATCACTATTTATGACTTGGTTAATCATGGTGCAGATTTCAAAAGATCCTTTGTCATTATAAAATGAAGAACATGGTGGATTGGGGTTCAATTGAATCTTAGAAGTGTCCTCAAGAGCATGGATTGAGAATGCAGAGTGATCCTCAGATGGGTATCGCATGGCTAGGAAAATGTTGAACTTGACCAGTTGGTCACCGAATTCCATGGATAGGATGCCTGAATGTACATCAATCTTGGTCCTCGAAGTCATGAGGAATGGTCTTCCTAGAATTTGGGGAGATCGAGAAGAGTTCGTCTCACCTTCCATGTCAAGAACATAGAAATCATCAGGGATGATAAGATCATTGACTCGGACAAGGACAACCTCAATTATTCCCTCAGGACTGGCTGTGCTTCGATTGTCTAACTGAATGACAACACCTGTTGGGTGCAAGGGACCTAGACCAAGGTTGGAGAAGATGGATTTGGGCATGAAATTAATTGAGGATCCTAAGTCTATGAGTGCATCATCAAAGTTGGAACTTCCAATTTGGAATGGGACTGTAAAGGTACCTGGATATTTGCACTTAATGGGTATGGACTGCTGGGTTGAAACATTTTCAAAGGTCTTATGTTTCCTCTTGTGGGTACACAACTCCTTGAGAAACATGGAATACTTAGGAATTTTTTTATGGCATCTAATAGGGGAATGTTGACTTCAACACATCTAAACATGTAGAGCATTTCAGGATCAGGTTCAAAGGACTTCCTTGTTTTAGAAACAGCTTGAGGAAAAGGAATTGGATTCCTAAGTGTAATGGAAGGAGGTGAGGGAATGGTTTCAGTTTGCTTGTCAAGTTTGTTTTTATTTTCGTTTTCTAGGCCAACATTCAAAGGAGGTCTAGAGGACTTATCTTGAGGCATAACAAGTTGCTTTCCCGATCTAAGTGAAATTTCACATACATTACCCTTGGGGTTGGGAAATGGTTGAGCAGGGAGTTTGGAAGAATTTGATTGTTGTTGCTGGCTCAGGTGGGATGCAAGTTGACCTATTTGAGTTTCAATGTTTTTAAGGCTAGAACGGGTGAAGGAGGAAAGATCTTCCACTGCACTTTCCTATGGTTGCATAGAATAAGAGGCTTGTCCCGAATTGGGATTACCTTGAGTTTGGTTCCTGGGAAAGCGATTGTATTGGTTTTGAAATTGGGAAGGCTCACTGGGATAATGGAATCCAGGAGGAGGATTGTTCCTTTGAGGTTGAGGGACAAAAGGATAAGGTTGTTGGAAGTTACCAACACCTTAACCATATTGGAACTGGTCTGGGTTTTGAGGAGGGAATTGAGGGGGATGAAAAATGGGATTACCATACCTAAGGCCTTGGTTATAGAAAAATAGAAGGGCTCATAGTGAGGTTGGTTGAAGTTTCTTACAAACTGACCTGATAGTTGAGGATTGGTGTTCCGCTAAGCATATGCTGCATTGAGCTCCATTGGTCCAGATGAATCGGGTTGATTCTATTGAAGTTGTGGACATGTGTCAGTTGGATGAGATGGAGAGTTGCATATTCCACAGTTTTTGACAGGTCCAGGAAACATTGATTGTGGAGAAGACAAGGTTGGGGATTTGGTAGCCACAACTAGTTGTCGCACATGACCTGTAAGTTCACTCATCCACTCGGTCATTTTGTTCGGTTCAATTGATTTATTATCTTGGGATTGTGTGACTTGAACATGTGCTCGAGTATGGAATTTTTTTGTGTTTTCAGCCATGTTACTTATGAGATATCTTGCAGCTGCAATAGTTTTATCAACAAGAGCACCTCCACTTGCGACATCTATGAGAGTTCTCTCCATAGCCAATAACCCCTCATAGAAGTGTTGGATCAAGAGTTGGTCATGGATTGATGATGTGGGAAGGTTGAACCAAGCTTTTTGAACCTCTCCCAGTACTCATGGAGTGATTCACTTGGTAACTGACGAATACCACTTATTTATTTTCGGATAGAAGCAGTACGAGAAGTAGGAAATAATTTCTCTAAGAATAGTCACTTCATGTCATTCCATGTATTTATGGAACCAGGAGGTAGGTAGTAGATCCATGACATAGCAGTGTCAGCTAGGGAAAAAGGGAATGCTTGGAGTTTGATTTGTTCTTCAAAAACCCCTTGAGGCTTCATGGTAGAGCACACTACTTGGAACTCTTTAAGGTGAAGATGTGGATCCTCACCGGCTAGCCCATGAAAATGAGAGAGAAGATGAATCAAACCTGATTTGAGTTTGAAGTCAGATTCTATGTTTGGATATTGAATACCAAGAGGTTGGTAATTCATATCAGGGGCAGTGAGTTCTTTTAGGGTTTGTTCCCTAGGATTGGCCATTTCAATTTCAACTGGTTGGATGAGGACTGGTTCTTGAATAATTTGAGTATCTCTTATGTTCCTCCTATGTTGGCGAAGTGTTCACTCAATTTCAGGGTCAAAAAAATCCGAGGTATTGTTTGGGAGGCTATGGGTCATTTAGAGAGATTTTGGAAGAAAGAGGAAGACGAGTTTTTCTTTGTATTTTATTCAGTTTATTATTTTTAAGAGGAAGATGGGTTTTTCTTTGTGTTTTTTTTCAATTTTTTTTAAAATTTTGTTTCTTTTGTGTTTTTTTACAATAACCAGAAACTAATGACTACATAAAGGACCATCCCCGGCAACAAGTCCATTTGAAATGCATGGCCGATTGTCGCATATCGACCGGTCAAGGTTCCGGTGCTCTGCTAATGTGTATAGCAGCACTCGGGTCAAATCCTTGGCGATGATACTTTGTAATAGTCGATTGTTTTTCGTTGATTGTATTTTGATTGGGGGGGGGGGGTTTGTTTGCAGAGCTTAATTGAAATGTTTAATGTATGATGTTTAATTTAACAAGTTGATAAAGATTTGGGTGAGTTCATCATTTGGTTAGTTAAGCATGTGATATCCTTGAGCTTTGATTTATATTGCATTAAATTAACACCCATGTCACAATATGATTTTGATCAGAATTCCCAAGTGTTAAAGATTTAATCCAAGACATAACATAACATAGGTTTCTAATCATTACCATTACTTGTTTATAGTAGCATATTTGTGGTTCCAGTAATCCATGGAATCCACATATTAAACAAAACATGTCATTAATCCATGACATATAAAGTTCAACATACACAATATTAATTTAAAGAACATTCGTCGAGCAAAAGCTCTCAATCACTTAAAATACGTAAATTATAACTCACCCTAATTAGAGATTTACTCATCCATTTGGGTGTTTAATAATCTGGTTACAATTATTATGATTATAAATTAAGAATAGAAGAAAAAGAAAGGGATAAGAAAAGAGTGGTACTTCGACACACACACACGAACAATGATGATAATTAAAAACAAACTTTTGATTGAATGAGAAAGCAAAAGAAGTGAAGGGGATTCAACTGAATTTAAACTATTTTAAGAACATAAATATTAAACTACATAAGTTGGATGAGAATAAGAGATATTGAAGAAGTAAATTGCATTAAAACAGAATTACAAAGAAAGAGAATTACAAGATTACAAAAATGAAGAACACGAAAGTAATTGAAAACAAAGAGAGGAGGAAAGGTCTCTCAAGTGAAAACATGAGTATGGAAGGTCCTCCCAGGACTCTAGAAAGGCATTGGTCGTGCCAATATGATCTCCTCTCATTTGAAATGACATCCCTTTTGAAAGGAGAGGAGGGGATGTATTTATAGCCTATGGTGGTGGATTGTTTACATTCCAGAAATACCCCTCCACTTGGCTTGAAGATATGGATATCAGGACAGCCGAATCTCGAGCAATCTCCTTCTTCAAAGTTTTAGATAATACAGTTTTCGGACTACTCTCAAAATATGGAGTCATTTGGACTTAAGGATCAAACGTTATGGCCAGTTGATTAAACAATGTAAAACTATCCATTTCAATCCAGTATTTTTCAAGTCCAGAATGTGAAAGGGTTTTTGAAAATGAATATACCATAAAATCCGAATGGTTTATTCAGAAAAGGCGGCCGCCTATATCTCCTCTTTCAAACTGCAAAATCTAAGCTCTATTTTATGCTTACATCATGAGATATATCATGCATACTAAACTGATTTTAATTTTCGACAAGAATGGTGGGATGGAATTAAAAGATTCATTTGGGCCCCTTGTACTTAGATTGGGGCCTTGAAATTTTTATCCAAGATGACATGTAGTGTTCCCCAAATTATTGGGGATAGTTAATGTTTTTGGACTTCTGGATTAAGCCCAGTAAATCAATCTTCAAGGCTGGTCCAGATTGTCCACAGATTCTTTGGTCTTGTTTGTGAGGACCATATGACCCTTTAAATAGCAGAATTGGCTCATGGTACCTTATAATGAAATGTTTTATATTGAAAGGATAATCCTAAAAAACAACAACCACACAATGTGGATTAGTATAGTGATAGTTATTATTAAAACATTAAAATGACTCAATTGGACTACTTCTAAAAATGCTCAAAAATAATACTTAATATTAAAACATTAATATTTCACACAAATTATGCACATTTAATATAAAATAATTAAAGGGAGTATATAATAATTCATGAAAATATTAATAACATCACTCCCACCTTTTGAAAATCCATCAGGATATTGTCCTGAGGACATCTGGGAACTTGTAGTATCATTGTTGGAATCTTTGAGTGGTGCCTCCCTGACTTACAATAAGAGTGGAGGGGAAACTACCTTTGAATGAAGATAAGTTTCCCAATCTCTATCCACAGATTATATCTACAGGGAGGCCAACTCCTATGAGGCCTCACTCAGTACTTGTGAGCTCAATCTCCTTCTAAGAGTATCTTCCACCATGTTCCCCTTTTTAGAAGTATAGACTATCTCAAAGTCATAGTCCTGGAAAAAATCTAGCCAATGTTGTTGCCTCAAATTTAGGTACTTCTGAGAAAAGATATATTTTAGACTCTTTTGGTCTGAGTAGATTATGAATCATTATCCCATAAGGTAGTGTCTCCACATTTTCATTACGAAGACCACCACTACTAACTCAAGGTGATGATTTGCATAGTTTTTCTCATGCGGTCTCAATTATTGTGATCCATATGCTATCACTGCTTTCCCTTAGATCAGGGAACAAAAATGTCTAGTTCCTTGTGTGTCATAGTACACCACATAGTCAGCACCCTCCTCTAGAAACCTCAATATAGGAGCACTCATTAAACTCTACCTCCACTGTTGAAAGCTCTACTAGTATCCTTCTGTCCACATGAAGGGTTTTTTCATTGTTCATCAATGTCGTCATGGGTGATGCTACTCTGGAGAAGTTGGTTACAGACCTCTGACACTACCCAGCCAACCCAAAGACACTCAACACCTCAGAAAAACTATTGGGTGTCTCCCAAGAAAGAACTATCTCTATCTTTACTAGATCCACCACCACTCTAGCCTATGAGATGGTATGTCCTAGTAAGTGGACCTTTTGTAAATATAACTCACACTTTTAGAGATTTCTGTAAGGTTTGTTCCCTCAGAATGTGTCCACAATGATCCTCAAGTGTATCCCATGCTCCCCCTTAGATATTGAATACACTAAGTTGTCATTAATGAAGATAAATACACAACGATCTATGTATGGATGGAAGATCATGTTCATGACTCCCATCAACACTACTAAGGAGTTCATCTTTCCAAATGGCATCAATAAGTACTCATAGTGGCCATAGAAACATTTGAAATTCGTCTTCAAGATTTCCTCATATTGCACTCGAAGCTGGTGATAACCTGATCTGAGGACTATCTTTGAGGACCTTCTCGCTCCCTTCAGCTGATCGAAGAGGTCATCAATCCTTGATAAGGGTTGTCTGTTCATCATGGTCACCTAGTTCAGGTGTTGTAATTCAACACATAGCCTGAAAATTATGTCTTCCTACTTGGAAAGCAATAGTTGGGTTGCCTATGGTGAAATACTAGGCCTTACGAACCCCTTCCAGTAAAAATCCTCCAATAATACCCTCAACTCCAGGATCTCTATGGGAACTATCTGATATGAAGGTGTAGATATTGATGTCTTCCCAGGGTACAGATAAATATAGAATTATACCTATCTACAAGGAGGTAGTCTAGGAACATCCTCGGGAAAGACGTCCTCGTACTCATCCACCACTGTAGGAAATTGTGGAATCATCTCATCCACAACACCGAGGGTCGTTCTATCAAACTAATGAGTGATTTCATGCACCCTCTTGTGTGTGAGTCTATCATGTGCTACTCTTATTTCCTTCTAGCTGAAAAAGAAAACATGTTCCCATCTCTGCAGACACACCACAATGTGCACCTACAACAATTGATCTGGGCATGGAATATTGGTAACCAGTTCATAGCCAAGATGATGTCTTAAGGCCACGACACTGCTAATTGGAGATCCCATATGAAACTCTCACTTCCATGAGATTGCTCACACTACCGAAACCAATTTGTTATCATCGAGTCCCCTTCTATAAGAGTCTATAACCATAAGAATTGATCCAATGGATTCACCAGAATCTCCGATGTTGGAAAAATGTTTGTGACAAGGAAGGAGTGACTAGAACCTATGTTTATAAGAACTGTAGCTAAGGTGGAGAAGAAACAGATTGTACCTCTAATAATATCTAGAGTGTCGTGGTCATAGAACTTCATTGCCTAAAGCTGGCCTCACCCATATCCACCAGCTCTCAGAGCCTATAGTGGACCACCTAGGGGTGGTGGTGGTAGTACATCAAACCTCCATCCACCGCATACCACTCTGGCCACTCCCCTACCACGTTTGTTTCCCTGTAGACCTCCTCGTTCGAACATCTTTCACTTCCTCATTGGCCCTTCAACCATTTATTGATCGTCTGTGCTATGGGTCTGCTAGTCATGATCCATGTGTCCCTTCCCGTCACACAAGTAGAACGATCTACTCCTCTACAGACACCTAGTTCCTCAGTCTCCTCATAC
Source organism: Viscum album (assembly GCA_963277665.1). Taxonomy (NCBI): domain Eukaryota; kingdom Viridiplantae; phylum Streptophyta; class Magnoliopsida; order Santalales; family Viscaceae; genus Viscum; species Viscum album. The sequence goes on along the minus strand of OY728125.1, from coordinate 274,037,512 downwards.
CACCGACTATAACTCTTGGGGTCATCCTATGGATAGTCTGGCCCGCTTGGACCAATGCGTCATCTGTTCCCCACCTACCATAGATGACTCATCCACCTGTTGTCCGGTGGTGGATCCCACTGATGGTGCCTGATCTGAGAAGAATATCTCTACTATTAGAGTACACTCTACCACTCTAACCTATGTAGGGATGTAGAGGGAATTCATTAATGCCCTGATCTCCCACCAGATTCCCTGCTCAAAGGTCTCTGACCTGATGAAATAATCTTTCTCTATATCCGTAGAGTAACGGGAGGGGTATGTGAACCTCACAAATTACTCATCCACTATCAGGATACCCTACTATAAGCGAAACATCACTAGTATGTGAACTGAGTGAAATGTCATGAGGATGAAATCCTCCCTAAAAAGTCAATCAAACTCAGACCTGGTGAGGGTTGCCTCTTCATGATTATGGATGGTCAAACTCCACCATCTCCCCACCGCGACCTATAGAAGGTTCACCACTAGAACTACCATTTGGTCAAATGGTGTCCTCAATAGGAAGAACACTCGAGTCACCAACTCCATATAATACTCAACGAATTGAGGATCTGTCTCTCCCCTAGTCATGGGAGGTCTCTATCACCGGAACTCATCTAAGGAACTGAGCCCACGTGCATCCTCTACTGGTAGCACTGGTAGTAACTTCTGAATAATGGGTGGTGGTATCCCTTGGACAACACCTAAAGGTTCCATCTCTAGAAAACATCCATATATCGAAGCCTCATTGCACTGTGGACCGTCCTCATGGTTAAGCACTGGAGTCTTAGCTGGCTTTCTACATGGGCGCATCCTGAAAGAGATCTAGAAGAACCACGATCAGTTTCTTATATCTGGAAATATGACCTTGACTCCAAATGATTTTGGGAAAACACTCAAAGATGCATTCATCTAGTGTTTTCATGTACCGAGTTAGAAAGCGGACTTCAGGGTACTGGTGTATCTATATGTTGGCCGCTACATCTATAATGGACTCCCTAGCCCAAAAGCTGAACTCGATACACTTAACACTATTTCCACATATAAATCATTAGACTCTTAGTTATTCTTTTAGAACTGACCTCCTATGATACCAATTTGTCTCGACCTGTCCACTATAGCCTGTGTCGTGACTACCCGTAGACTGCCTTCCATATGCCCGGGGATAGAGACTATCACCAAAAAGGAAAATCCCAAAAGGGAAGACATTTCATTTAATATGTACACACACACAAAACTATCTTCAGAAAAATAAAAAAAAATTGTCACAATACAACTACTCTGAGTACAATTCATCTGAAAGTAAATGGGCTAGGATACAAACCCAAAAAAAAGAAAACTGAAAAAAAAAATGTAGTACAAGATCATTGAATAGCCGTATAATGAAAACCCCACCTAATGTGTAAGTGTATAGTATGTACCAAAATCTGTAGAAGGATGCCCCGCCTACCAAATCTAACTGATCATCTCCTGGTCCTAGGATACCGAGTCCTCCGTCAAGGCGTCAGTCTTCTTCAAAAGACACAACACATGTGGGTGAAGCCTGTACCGGGGTGAGTAACAAAATACTTAGTAGGGACACCAATCAAAAAAGGAATGAAAACAAAGAATAACCACAAAAAACCCAAAAATAATTATCACAATGAAATATAGGGAACAACAGGTATAACTCAATGTATAGGATGTATAATTATCATTTATAGAGTTGAATATTTGTAATGTTGAGGGATTCATCATCTGGACCTGCTCAACACTTGGTCCAGTTGGAACCCTAAGACCCGCTCGTCTATAGGGGAAAACTGGATCACTTAGGACCACTCGTTTGTAGGCCAACTGGATCACATAGACCTGCTCATCTCTTGGTCCAGATGGATCACTTTGACCCACTCGTCTCTTGGGCCAGATGTATAACTTAAACCCACTCATCTCTAGGATAGAAAGATCACTAAGACCCACTCCACTCTGAGCCAGCTGGATCAATAAGACCCTATCATCTCTTTGACGTATGGATCCCTATGAACCACTCATCTCTTGGACACCTAGATCACTAAGAACCGCTCATCATATCCTTCACGTCACAACCAGTCGTAGGATTCGTGCTCGTAGTGTGATTGATTATGAGATAATATACTCCTCATGCCATAGGTCACATCTCAAATACTAGGAAATCTCAATTAGAGTATTACCAAAGCATAGTCTCATTGTATGGGTCCCAACGCAGTAGACAACGCATCAATCAGATAACATTTCTGAATGTTATTGGTGGTTTAGTAAACACGGGTCAGTTGTGTCCAGGTCTGATCTGACTTGGTCGAACTGACACGACTAACCTGGCCTAAGGATCTGACATGACCAAAACTATTTCGTCCATCTCGACCGGACCCGGTGGGGTCTGGGCTGGCTTGGTCCCTCCTGGAGCTGGGCCAGGTCCATTGGGCCTTGCTGGACCTTGCTCAGTTTAGTCATGGGACTAGCCCACCAGGTCACCTAGTGACTCGGTTTCAATCAGCCCGACCCACAACTGGCGGGCCTGTTCTTTCCTATCCCGTTCCACCCAGTGTCTTGGATTGTCCCAGTGGGCTGACTCTTCTCTAGCCTAGGCCGACCAGTGGTCCGGTTCACACCATCGGTCCGACCCACATGGTGGGTCGTTCCTCCCCCTTCCCGAACACCTACTATGCATCTCGTTCATGCCACATGTGACCAGAAGAAGCCAGTATTCTCCTTCGGTACGCCGCAGCCCCCCGAGGCAGTTTTCTCCTCCCATGCGGCGCTGCCCTCTAGCACAAATCCACTCATGCAGACCGGTCCATTCGTATGACCAACATCTCTATCACAGGTCCAACTCACCGCCCATGTCTATAGACTATGAATTTGTGCCACACACACCTCTGATGCGGCCAGGTGGCCACATCCTCCTTCTGCCTGCCATCAACCTTTGTTCTAGAGGCTCTTACTACCGCTACAGCATGATTCCATCACATTAGTGGTTTTGAGGCCTGGTGCCACCACTGTAGCCTGGTGTCACTACTGAGACCTTGTACTGTAGTTTCTTGCCAGTGTCACGGCCTACCTAGTTGTTACCCTTCTTCCTAGTGATTCTAGGGTCGATGCTCCGCCGTCCATTACACCATGAAGAAATGGGAGATAGAGATGTATGGGATCATAAAGAACACCCAAATGAACAACCGGCCTTTGTTCGTGTTGGTACGAAATTGTTCATGTTAGCAGGATCCCGATGTATACGTTATAAATCACTATGATTTAATCCTCATACCAAACCACAATTATATTACCCAACCCTACAAAGAAAATCCATCCATGGATCAAATTTTTAGAGAGTTGGTCTATGTTCTTCATTTGGAGGGGAGAATGGGGAAAACAATTCAATTATATTTTAAACCCCTACTTAGGATAGGATTGTTAGTAGAGGAAGAATGGGATCACAAGCCTTCATTATTCATTTTTGATCTACTTCCCACCATTGCTAGTGATTCATTAAAGGGTGGAAGATTGTGTGTTCATCTTTCATCATTTCCACCCACCAAATGATCTAAGTAATTCCAAGATTGTTCCAAAAATCCTGTGTTGGTTGTTAGAATTTTAGTTGAAAAATATGAATCCATGTTTCTGTTATACTGAATTACAGTGTCGTTACACAGACTAATTAATGAGGTTCATTAATAAGATTCATCATCATCTCATCACTGCACTGTGGAACTGATGTTCCACTAATCAATGAAAAAGAAAACACTTAAAATAACCTTTTAACTTATTCTATTCTTCTTCCGAAATGTCAGATAATTATCTTTCACCCTTGACCTAAATTTGTCAAGGTTATGATGTTACTAAGGAAAAAACTTCCTCATGAGCTCAATGGTACTCTAAAATTTCCAATCCGTGTTATCTTTTGGGAGTAATAATTATTTCAATATAAAATAATTATTACTTAATTATTTTATTTATGACCAAAAATTACATTCCATTGTTGGCTGTTGTCGGCCAATGTAAGGCCCTTTCTAGGTGAATCTCGACACTCTGAGTTCAACAGTGCACATTTATTTTGGATCTGGTCACCAATTTAAATGTTAGAAAAACCCACTCACATTTTTTTAACAAACGTTAAAAAAAAGTTCAAACATAAATTCTATCCACTATGGGCCTTAGAATTACGTGTCGTCTTAGAGCCTGGTCTCAAAATAATCTCATTTAATTTTCAGGAAAAAAAACTTCATGGATTTTTTAGGGTATTAGATATAATAATAAATCTATGGTAAACCACATACCTGGTATCCACATACATACATTTGTTATTCTTCTTGATCATTTTCGATCCTTAGACCATCATGTGCCTGCAACAAGTGAATGTATTCTCCGATACCTTAATACAATGGAGGCCCCGGTAGGGTGTGAGTAAAAAACGATAGAAGGGTACCTAAATCATGGCCTCATACATATCCAGTAATATGTAGTGTATGTGTATATTAGATACCAATCTGGATAATAGTAGTAAATAAAAGTAAAACAATAAACACAAACTATGACATAAATAAATTATCTACCGTCGACCTTGGGGTTCGTGATCCCAGTCAATTGAAAATGAGCCATCATGTATATATATTTATGTGTATATATATATTCCCATTAAAATATATATAAATAAATATGTATATACATGATTAATGTGAGAATAAAATAAATCATCATCATTAAATCATTGATTCTGTAATCCTGATCTTATGGATATCTTTTCAAGAGTGAAATGAGTTGGATGTCGTACCACTAAAGCAATAAAATGATTAATGTGATCCCTATGTTTGTAATACCAATCAACAATACCTTTTTCTTATAGGGCAAGAAACGTATCTATATGATATATGTAACCATAGGGGCGACATTTCTTAGCCATGGGATCATCGTACTCAACTGAAATAAATAAGATGAGGAATTCTATATATCAACAGACAATACTATAAATTTTCTCTGAGCTAGATATCATGCCACTTAATCTATGTAACTATAATCTAATATCTGGGCCCTAGGTCCCACTCCATAGTCTTCCATGACATTTGAGATGAGATGAAACCGAAGGGGATTGATATTAGGAGATCTTTATAAAAGTATCTCTTGATTCCTGTAAATGTTTGGAATCCATTTCATTAAACATCTTATCAACAACATTCCCTAGACGTGCCTTTTAGAGATGATGTAATGGATCATCAAATCGACCCTTAGGAGCATCATAGGTATCCCTCATGGAGAGTGTAATCATCTACTGATTATATATCAAATCAAAGGTGAGGATCTCCATGTCCACCAATATGACCATGTAATAAATTAGATTGATTATAACCATCCCTATAAATCATGTATCACATGTATGTGGGATCCTATATCCAAGTATCACATCATAGGGACACCATGCCCGAGTATCATAATCATAGGGATTCCATGCCTGAGTATCATAATCATATGGACACCATTCCAGAGTATCATAATCAATATGGCTCAAAGTCCAAATTCTAGGAAGAATATCTACGAATCCCAATAATAATATAACTATCAAGTAAATGTCTCAGAAGCTGGATACTAGGAAACACATCTATGCATCCTAAGAAAATAACAAATAGTAAAATGCTCAAAATTTGGACCCTCAAAAATACATCTTGGTATCATAAGAAATAAATTAAATCCACATTAGTATCATCAGCCAAATACAAGGAATCACCTATAGAAATCATAGTTTCATCAATAGTAACCAAGTGAATGCTTAAATAAATCGTGAGGGTTTTTAAACACCTAACCAATCACTACATCCACAACTTCATGAATTTCATATTTGGTATGGTTTCTAAAGTGAAACCCATTACCATCTCTACCCAAACCCATAATGCAGTAGTTTGGGGTCATTCAAGAATAGGGAACTCACTAGGTCTCCAAGATCAAATCATCGGAGAGGCGTCCTACATAGGATCCCGAAGGTCCACGGGTAAACAGAGACATCCCTCTTGGGGTCCACTATGTTTTCATGTAATAATGGAGTCCCTCTTGGGATCATAAAAATGAAAATAAGAGGTATACCACTAGGGATCCTCGTTCATGGCCATAACCTCATGTTTTGAGATGAAACTAGAATAGTGGGGTGGTTAATGAACATAGACATTCATTCAGCACAACTTACCTATTTCATTTAATTAAATAATTCATCAAAATGAATTTATATAGGGGGGTCCATCCTCAGAGGAAATCCTTAGCATCCATATAATACCATAATCATCCATTAATACCTCATGGATGGTATAATGGAAGACATACATTTAGGGAGCATTCGATTTATTTTCCAAGGGATGAAAGCAGCTTCTAAAGCCTGTCCAAGCTCATTTCAAACATATAGAGTCCTATATCTCAACCAGAACATCATAAATTAACTAATTATAATTATTAAATAATTATTTCATTAGTATCATCAATATTAAAAATTAAATTAAAATAATTAATTTATTCATAACACCTGAGATCTCACTGATCGATCTCGTCACATCAAAACCCTGACCAAACGCTCGCCAATACCATGCAATGCCTCCTCGACTCCAAATCAGGAATAAACCATTAGAAAAGTTGTAAAAAACACCATAATTTTATTTAAATAATTAAATATTTATAAATCTACTATCGTGATGTACCTAGATGAAACAGAATGTGGTAAATTAAAAATGGCCTCTCGGGAATCCTCATCCATGCAAAGCAAAAGCCCCAACTGAAATGGTTGATTCCACCATGACCAAGTGGAACCGATGAATAACCCTAAATGCAAAGTCATGAAATCAATAATAAATGATGTTTAACATTGTAGAAGGATTAATGAGTCTGATATTACCTATTGACAAGGTCGAGTATCACCTAATACCGCCTTCATCAGTGAAAATGGAGGGAGAGATGGTTGAGAATTTATTGAGAGATATCGTGCATGCCCTCCTATTTCCCAATGAATTTAATGGGAAATAACTTGATTAAAATTTCTAACAATCCATTATTTTACATTTAATGTTGTGTACTGGTTTCATGACATGTCAAATATTCATGATGTGAAACCGATACACATCGTGGATTCCTCAAGGAAATCCTTTGATCATTCATATCTTATATTCTTCTAGTCACATCATGTGAAACCCATTCATTTCATGAATAGTGTTCATGATGTGAAATCCTTAGGGTAACCCCCAGGGGGTTTTCATATCCTATAACCACCAGGACACACCGTTTTAAACCAATTCATATCATGAATGGAATTCACGACGTGAATTTCTCACTGCAACTATTTTCCAGTAGCCTAGATTCCGGTACCACAAATAGTACATAGAACACAACCAAGAACATAATTTATAGACACTTGAACTATATAATCCTTTTTCTAATTTCCGATTTACAATATTAACTATCCAAAAATGGAGAAAAAGTAAAATTCTATCGAAAATTTAACTAGATGAAAAACAAGGGGCTTTCTAGAATCCCCACCATAAAACAGCTCGTACCCAAAAATCCATGGGGAACCAAAAAAACACACACCCTACATACACATGTCATGAATTCCAACTCAAACATCTATGTTGAATCAATAAATGACCAACATGCTTCCAATAACAACTTATAACAAGTGGTATAGAATCTTCTAAAACTCAAGAAATTGCTCGTAATTGTGAACGAAACACCAAAACTACGCTTATCCAACTATAAAAAATAATGAAATTCAATCCAGCTACAGTCAAATATTCTCAAAAAATTATTTGAATCTATAGATAACAGATCGCAAAAATAGATTCCAAAACCATTATCCCAATGTGTATCGAGATCATTCCATGCATGCTCACAAATGTGTGTAACCCACTTCTAGTGATATCTTCTAGAGAAACCATTCCTTTTACATACGAATTGTCATTACTCCACATGGAAAATGATACATTTCTTATAAAATACTGATGGACCATCATAAGGTTTCTTGGGCCAATGCTCACACTCTAACTCTACCCAACTCCATATTTGAACCTGCACCTAACATTTCATAAGATGTTAGTGTGTACGTTGTTCACCTTATCTGTGACATCTTATAGATAAAAGACTATCCAATGAAAATTCTCATGCCACTCCCTATATTTTGAGTATCCATTTCATAATAGTAATAAAATATATCCCTGATCATCATATCCAGTTCCCATCCATTAGCAGATATAACAATAGGAATGGAAAAAAACTCACTCACACCCAAGCGCTAAGGAAAATGTCACCAGTTTCCCATTCCTAGTCCACATAAATTTAACCCATATAAAATTAAAAAAATTAAAAAAGGTTTACCATCATTATATAGAAAATAGTGTAATAATTGCTATATGGATTACCTTTTTACAACTTTGTGAGTCAATCTCCCATTTAGTTCCATTGTCCAACTAGAAACAACTTGATTCATCTTTTCATATTGTCGATTCTCTCTCAGTATACTCAAGATGATTTAAATATAGTTCACGATCATCTCTAACTAGGATTACACTAATATTCCATAATAAAGTGTATATATCTCTCTCTAATCCATTCTAAGATCAAACAAACTTCCCTTTCCTTTAACTAACTCCCAAGACCACATCTCTTGACAATGTGTGTTCAAGTCCAACCACCCATCAAACATCTCACACAACATGATTTATCATTAATGTATCCTCTACCATATAGGAATATTTTCATTTTATCCAAAACACTTGGGAAATATTACCCATGACAAGTCTTTGAAGTTATCAGTCATCATATTGCATATGGGCACTCACTTATTTACGATTAAACGATATCACGTGCAACCAGATTATGCCTTCATCACCTGAATCATACTCTAGCATGTCATCTACTACTAAAACTAAGTTTACCATGCTACATGGCATGTTAGTCCAAAAAAATACATAAGATCTCTTGGAAATTCTCTTCAGAATCGAGAACCTCACCTATGCCATAATTTATTCCATGACCGCCTGCCGCCAGGATTCATTCTATTCATGAAAATATACTCATTCTTAGAATTGATTAGAAATATTAGAAATATAGTTTAATAATTCTAGGGTCTTGAACATTCCTACCTACCAAATCCAATCTCAGAAAAAAAGCACCCAGTAACTTCCTCAGTAATAGAAGGTATCACCACACATATTTTGAAAAACCCAAGAACTAGTGATGCATCACTATATAAATGATCATAAAACCAATATGTTTACCTTAAAAAATACATAAACCCTAACCAACCTCTCTAGTTGGTTTCCCTTAATTAAAATAAATCATCGACCTATAAGTGTCTTAGTCAAAACCAAGGGCCTTTAGGCCTCCCACCTAGCTGTAATGATCAATTCTCATAAAATGGTATCAAGATATAGCTTCCTAGACCAAAATTAATACCTATATAAGGAAGGTAATGATAAAACTAACCTATGAGGATCATAAATATCAACATATACCAACTAGGGACCTGATCTTCTCCGAGTATCCTCATAAAGAAATGCTCCTTAGAGGTTATGATATCATTGCATAAGTGATAATAATATGATACTCATCAGAAATATGTATATGGAAATACCCTCTTGAGAATCAGTTCACTAAAAATAACCTCATACCTATCAACATCGTACATAGCGATTCAACTAGATAACCAAAAACGATGGCTGATTAAGTATAGTTTCATTCCACGCTATGAATGAAAACACCATATAAGTTCTCATTGACACTTAAAATAACAAAACATATGTAAAAACACCCTATATGGGGTTCATAATATTTGAATAATATAAATTATTGACCTACTAGGTACACTACACCTTTTCTGCATGAGGAACAAGTAATCAGACTCACAATCAAACATCCCAACATTGATCCACATCACATGTCATCAGAATGCAAGATATAAGCAATTCATCTCAATTGAGTAGAATGTATCCAAAATCCTATATGTATATACACATTTTAGGTTTTATTGACACGTTAATCTATTGGAATCAATTTTTAGTAAAATTAGACACTAGAAGGTCTATAAAATGTGAATACCACATGCTAAATATGATGCATGAGACACCTCTTTCTTTTGTCAGCCTAGAGTCAGAATAATTATTGGCCCATTTTTAATGGGAAAAGATATAAAAATCTATAATAAATCATAACATCCCCAAAATATGTATGTCTATAAAATTGAAAATCATATACAACTATAAAATCACATATCATAATAGAAATCCCATATCCTTGGCAACCAGGACTTCTTACTAGAACAAGTGTTCTCAACACACTAGTCTGATATCCATCACAGGTTCTAACACATTTCTAATAATCCAGTCAACCATATCAGAAATATATAATAAAAACTAATGTAATACCTTTGATACCACTTTTATACATCTCAAACCTTGTTCCATTTGACTAGTTTCCCGAGCAAGCTAACCATAAGGCCTCAAGCGTTCCTCCCTGTACACCAGAGGCTACTGACTTGTATAGAGGGTATAAAGGTGGTATAGTGGGGAGAATACAACCTCATATTAGAGTAATTTTATATTAAATAACTAGATATAATCTATATTAGTAATAAATATAGTTTGGAAGTAGTAAATAACTGAAATGGAATATGCTTAAATGATAAGTGCAATGCTATAAATTCATGAACAATTATGTCATACATATATCACTAGTCACCAACCAGGCTGACCATATATGTATGAGTAAATAAAAGAATCCAAAAAAATTAAAATTTTATCATACTAAAATTTATCCATTTCATATACCCATTATTCACATACATATCCAAGACTTCCTGCTCAATCAATCCCTAGCCTCAGCCCATTATGTGCCTCCAACAAGTGAATGTCTGCTCGGGTACCCTAGTGAAATGTTGTCCCAAGTAGAGTGTGAGTACACAATGAATTAGGGAACCTCCAATTAGGTCTCACATATAGACAATAATATGTATTGTATGTATATATGAGATACTCTTCAGGATAAAAGTAATAAGTAAAACTGAAAAAATAAAGATAATAAATTAAGTAAACCATAGGAGACCTCTAGGTCCGTGATCTGGGTTGACTTGAAATGTTCCATCATGTATATATATTTATATGTGAGTATATATATCCCCATATATATAGATAAATATGTATATACCCGAGTAAGGTAAAAATTGATATAAATCAACCGCAGCTGACCATGGGTTCGTTATCTCAATCATGTACATCCTGTGAAGAGGGCATTGAGCTAGATATCATACCACTTATGCCATGTATGATTAAGTAGATCCATGGGAATGTAATCCCATCAAAAATACCTTCCTGATCTAATGTTGGAAATTTATCTAAGAAATATGTGTCACCATAGGGGTCATCCTACTTAGGATCCACTAATGATATTTTGGGTGTTATTAATTTATAAATTAAATCATTTTAATAGTAAACACCGGAGAGTCATCCTACTCAAGATACATAAGGTGAATGGGAAAATAGATACATCCCACTTGGGGTCCTATAAGTCAACAAATTATCAAGGAATACCTCTTGGCATCATAAAATGTAGAATCATAATAATCCCATCATGTTTCCTCGGTCATGTCATATCCATATTTCATGAGATGAAACTAGCACACTTGGGTGGTTTGTGACCCTAGGAGTTAATACAATACAACCTACCCAATTCAGCTAATTAAAAAATTAATTAGAATGAATTTAAAGAGGGAAATTGACCTCATGAAAAAGTCTGATCATCCATATAATCCCATAAACATGAATTAAAACCTAAGGGAAGGTACAACATACCACCTACCTTTAGGTAGATTTCCATTTATTTTTTATGGTATTGATGTAACTGCAAGGGATCGTCCCATATCTTTTGATACATGCAGGGTAGTACCTCACAACCATAACATGATAAATAAATAAATTATAATTATTCAATAAATATTCAATTTTAATTACAAATATTAACAATTGAAAAGATTTAAATTATAAATTAATAACACCCAAAATATCATTGGTCGATTTGGTTTCACTAGAAACATAACCAAATTCTTTCCAATAACATAAGATGCATACTCAACTCTAAATTGGGCATCACTACAGGGTCATTTACCTATCCACATAGGAAGAGGGAAACCAACATGTAATGAATCTGGATGATGGAATTTCTATGTTATGAAATTAACACCCCCACAGAAGTTGAGATACCTAATTGGAAATATATGTTTATTGAGTATCACCAATGAAACATTCTCCCAATACAATGATTCAAGAGTGAGGGAATCTATGGGAGTGTAGAAAAGGATACCTTATTAATTTTTCCTACCCTTGAGAAACCCCACCACGCGTGTGGGTTTTTTTTGGAATTACCCTGCATTTCATCAAAGGAAAAGGGATCCCTTAAGTTATTCTCCAAGTCTATTCTTGGTCCTATGGTTTCAACTATGAAGGATTGATGCCCTACCACCATATTTAGAGGGTTTTCTACTTGTGACTATGATTGTATTATTATTAAATTAAGAATAAGGAATTCCCCTCAAGGAAGTCAATTCCTAGCCTTTGATTTAGTTAATGAGATCCCACATCATCCATAAAATTGGATTTACTCATGTTATTATAAAAGAAAATGGAACCAAAATAATAATTAATGAGATGATGACAAAGCATTATATGTAAAACATTTGTTCAAACATTACATACTGTGTAAATGAAAATGAAATTGGGCTGATTGAGACATTTAATGAAAACCTCTCTTTTATCTTATATAATATGGTGGGCCAGAACAAAAGGATTATCCTTGGAAGGCTTCACAACACCCAATGGGACTATCAAATGATGAATCATAATTCACCAAGGTGACACCATTATCTTTGATATAATTAACCTAGGTAGTATATATCATTTAGGCTCAGTTTTCATCACCCAGAATGACTGATTACATCTATAAGATTCTACACAGAATTGTACAATCCTATCTATATATCTATATGAATCCCTTCAAGATAACTGGATCCAAGACATGAAAAATTTACAGAGGAGGTATAAGAGAGTAATGACAGTATTCCAAAATAAGGTTCACCTAAAATACATCTTCTAGGATGAAAATGTACAGTATCTCAAAATGTTTATGATACTCGACATGAAGAGACCAAATTTAGAGACCAAATTTGAGGGACCATACATCATACATAAGGTCTATTACAATGAAAGAAAGTCTTTGATCACCATGTATGTAGTTCATATGAAACCTCCCACCATTTAATTATTTCTTATGTAATACATGTCATGAGTTGCATGGTCCATGCAACATGACTTTAAATACTTGAATCGTCCATGTTTTATAACCTTAAAATGTTTAAAAGTGGTCCATGTAACAAGAAATTAAATAGTTTGCAATTGTTTTGAGCATTGAAACCTTAAACAATATCCCCATGGTCCAATAAGTGTTACTTTAAACTATTTTAAACCCCTACGGTATGGTTTGAATGATATTTAACTACAGAAATCAATATACTCAATGCATGATGATAAAATATGATCTTACCATGTATTATATTAGGACCCCTCCTAATATTAGTTCTAGATGGTCAAAAATCAATAACCAATGTAAAAAATTGGATTCTCCAAATTATGTATTCTCCGATGATCACAAGAAATCATCTTATTCACATAATAATAAACTATATCCTTACCTCGTGTCATGAACATTAGATACCATAATTAGGGGAGATCATCCCCTTTAATGGCATCAGTCCCTTACCACACCACATTCAAAAACATTGTGTGTCTTCATTTCCATTTTCATAGGATATATAGTAAGGAATAAATTTTATTTCTCTATCCTTAACAACAATTTACAAAAAATATTTTACAATTTCCTCACTTAAATTAAAAGAATTGAAACCATAAAATGGTTTCTGTTTGTGTCATTATATTTCTGTGGTATGTGGAAATTCATTCATTCCTTCCATATCAGGTACTACCAATATCATGTTGTGAAAATAACCTTGAAAAAAATGTTCCTTATCCATGTCTAAGAAGCTTTACATTAAGAAATTTACTAGCGTCAATAAAGTATGACAATGAACTATTTAACAACATTGTGGGTAGTATGAAATTAAGTAATTTTTAATTGGTCCGAACACTATTAAATTAAAATAATAGTCATGTTCCAAACAATATAAGATTAAACTATTTGAAAACCACATGGTTGGATTTCAATGATTAAAAACATACAACAACCATATTTTGTGTTGTATGAATTAAAAAAATGCTAACATCCTCAGAATATTATGTTATACAATGATATAACACCTTATAAAATTGGAATACATTATAAAAAAAGTATACGATGATCCCAAAAATCCTACCACATATAAATATGTTATTTTTCAAAGAATAATTATGAGATGGTAAAAACTATTCCCCTATCAGAATTGGTATTCCTCATTTGATAAGATATGAACTAAAACCAATATCTTAGGCACATGATGTTAAACGTTTTCATTTCTATGCATCCTAATCATGTGATGCCCTTGGTAACTGGGGGTTGATTCAATTACCTTGATAGAGAGAATATCCCCAAATTGTAATGTTTTTATTCTACGTAGCTACATTTTAGAAGTACTTGTGGCATACAATGGGATATATAGTTACCCCAATACCACCCATCATTGGGTGTAGCTGTGAATTTATCACCCCACTATCCCCTCATCCCTATTTATAGTCCATGAGTTATGACCTGAAACTATTTCTAGTTAATCTCAATGTATTGGAATGTAGGATTTCATGAACTCCTATCATGTCAGGTTTTATGTCTTCAATTACACACATATATTCACAAGACAGACATATCACTTGGTCAATCATTGTGACATTAATGTATTTTTAAAATTCACACTGATCAACGAATCATGAGATTAAACTATTTGTTGTTTTCTATGTGGTATTTTTGTAGTACATGGAAGTGTACTCCCTAAATTAACTTGTAGTTATACCTCATTAATTCCACATAGATTCCCTAAACAATAATCATTTTCATAATTTTTATTGTCATGACATTAAACAGACTCAAATAGATAAAATAGAACGACATTAAAATGTTTCGCATGTTCTAGATTGACTGAATATAAACCATATGAAACCAGCATTATGATCACTTAATGTGTTGTCGGGACTCCTTGGATCCTTTCATGTCATGCTTTAATAGTTTTTCACAAAACAAACATCCTCGAACCACCACATCTAGTTCGAGGTATATTAAATTAAGCTACAAGCCCCATTACAAACATTATGGAACCAACATTTTTTAATTCTCCCCTTATTCACATGGTTTTATTTATCCTTGGTGTTTTGTAAACCCCATGACTTCACCTAATTCCATTACTATGTGTGGATTGATTCCCATTTCCAGGGGATACGTTGTGATTCCTAGTCCAAATATCACTAATACATGTTACAGATTCACCATAACACCATCCATTTATTGTGGGTTTCTCACCAAAAAATGCTCCCATGGGCCTATATTTTAGTTGTAATCTCTATATATCTTTCACAGATCATTATATGGACAATATAACCTCATGAACCAATATAGGAATGAAACAAATGGATGCTCGATGTGTAAGGCATTACAATTTCCTCAGCACACAATAGTAAACAATAGAATTAACCCGTATAAAAAATTAATGGCTCTAAATTTTAGATGATTTAACTCATACAATATTATGATTCCCCATATGAGAAAAATGGGTTGAACAAACAACAACATCCTTAACACATTATGTTAATCAATATACTTACCCAAAATGAATTCTGGTTACCTCATATCATAATATGATATGATTCAATATAACATAACAGATAATTATAGAATAAGACATTTTAATATGTATTAATATTTATGAGTTGGATATTTATTTTACTTTTATGATGATTCTATGTATGATAGCATAAATGATAGTCAATAATGGTTTTCCCTGAAATCTTATGCCCCACACAATACTTAGTTATACAAAAAAATGCATTATTTAATTAATTTTTGTAATTATAGTTGTATTATAGTCATTTTATTAGAGGGAATGAATAAAAATAACAATATTATTTGTATACAAAATTATCAAAAAATTTACTTTCTTCTAGTAATTTTTTTATTAAAAGTAAGTATAAATCCAATTTTAGGCATAAAAGCTCTAATATTTTTATAAGGTAGTTTTAGATCCTTTTGATGGTGAACCCATTTCAATAATAGTTTTTTATAACTTTATATGATATATTTTACAAAATAATGTTCTTATTTGGAATGGGGACATCTAACTTGTTTTTGGATACATTTTTTGTATTTTTCTGATAACTTTCATATTTTACTAAATAGTGAAAAATACTGCCTTTTAATTCAAAACTATTTTTTTTATACTTTATTTATAATGTAATATTATACATTTAATTGAATATATAGTATATTTAGATTATTGTTTTTCATTTAATAATTTTTTTGTCATTGTAATGATTCTAAAAATGAAATTATATATAAAAACATTTCAATATTTTGAACGTTTCATTTAACCCCCCCCCCCTTTTGTTTTGTCTTTGGAATTAATTGAAAATATATTTTTATTATTATATGAATATAATTGGTTAAAATGGATTCCATAGTTTTAATTGTAATTTAAAAATCATGTTATATGTTCAATTTCATTTTTAGGTATAAAACATTTACCATGGTAGAAAATTATTTACTGTAGTTAAAGTAAAATGTGGAAAAGTATTAAATTTAGAAGTTAAATGCTTAACATTCCTATTAAATAAAAAATTTAAATTATTATTGAGGCATTTAATGACCCTAAAAATAATTTAAAACAATAATTATAGGAAACTTTCCTTGAATTTAATTCCTCTCTATATGGTTAGGTTTTAATATAAAATAATCAATAAATTAATCACTTGATCCCACCTCCCATCAAGTATAAATACCACCTCTCCACAACCAAATTTCGACCTAAAAAATCATTTTTTCTCCTCCAATATATTTCCAAACTTCTCCTCCTCACTCTACCCACATACAAGTGCTTTTGGTATCACCAGAAGACCAAATCCAATGTCCTTAGGTGTCTTTCAAGGAGGGGGTATTTGGGAATTTGTTTTCTCAAAGTACCTCTCTTAATTTCATTTTTTTTCTACTTTCTCAGCACCCACATCATCCATTAAGTCATTATAACAATATAATAATTTATAAAATTTATTTTTATATTTCTAATGGAATATCTCATATCCATTTCATTTCTCACCTACTTTTTTCAATGAAATGAAATTATTATCCAAGTTATGCGGGTTAATCACATCCGTGAATAATTCTCTTGTTTCTTTTGTGTTACTACCTTCATAGATAGTGTTAAAACTATTTTCAGGTTAAATAATATTAATATATTTATATTATAACCTATTCCATCTTTTATAAATTTATTATTAAACATAGATTTATTTTTTCCATATTGTGGTTATAAGATAACTTCGTTTTGGGACGTGTGGACTACCGCCTCCTCAAAATGATGTGATTTGTTCACACGTCACATAGAATGTATTAAAGATTATTTAGTAATCATATATGATATAAATTAAAAATTAATTCTACTATAATTATATTATATATTTATACATATTTACATATAATTCATTTAATTTAAATCTTTTAATATGAAAGGAGAAATGAAAATAGTGTTCATGCATACGTACGACCTACTGTCTCTGTGAATAGTGTTTTTATTATGTATTCAAAGATTATTAAAAATAAATATCTAATAAATATATAATATATTTATATCATGTCAGATATTTTTTAAATAATGTACTTATTACTACAAGGACAAATGACATCAAACCATGTTCATTTTCCACTCAAGTAATGAGTAATGGAAAAACATCAAACTTGAACTTAAATAATTATGTAATTGTTATAACATGGTAATAAGTGATATAAAATAACTAATAAAATATTAAAAGTTCTTTAGAAAGTAAATATTATACTAATTTTATTATTTAGGAATAAAATGGAGTATATGAGATTATTTAAACTCGAGGTAAGGCAATTTCTTAACCCAATTTCAATTATTTGGGTTTTATTTCTATATATTCATTATGTAATGAAATTATAAGTTGTGAAATGAATTTTTAATGCCTTATATTTTATTTATATCATTAATTTAATTTAATTAATTTTTTTAAAATTAATCTTTTTATATTGAGTGTATGCCTTTTCATACACAATGACAAAATGAATGTTTTCAACGTATATGGTGATATCAAATTATTTTCCTCCATAACCATTATTTTATATTTGTATTCCTATATAATCCTTAATGTTTTAAAAATTAAAATAAATACCATAATTCCTTATCATGCATATTAGTTATTAAAAATTGTTTTGATAAGGGATTTATGATGTCAATATCTTTATGAGTATGTTAAAATTAATGTATATGGGGATAAAAAATTATTTTACGATTAATGGTTTTCTAATGTTAAATGAGTATCTTTATGTTTTTACTGACTAGTTTCTTGGTATTGTACCTAGTCAATAATTTGGATTAACAATTTCCTTATTCACTAATACTATGACAATTTCAATACCCCTTTACCGAATATGTTAAATTTAACATGTCAATTTGAAAAATGAATTGCATGAGTTATTATATAAATGATTCATTCTCCCTAACACTACACCATGGGGTGATTCTAAATTGTTTATTGAAAATAATTATAGTTAAATGATACATTTCATTGATTATATATCATTGAATCACAACAATTTTAATAATAAGCATCCTTCACTTCATATCAACGATTTTTTGACTTGAGGTTGCGGTAAAATCTATTGAAGGAAAAGGAAGAAGACATTCTGAAGACCGTGTTTCATACTAGATACAGACAATATGAATTTGTAGTTATTCAATTTTGGGTAACTGATGAACCTGTTGTATATATGGATCTCATGAACAGAATATTCCATGATTTTATGGATATGTTTTTGGTTGTGTTTATTAATCACATTTTGATTTACTCTAAATGTTAATAGGAGCATGAAAGTCATTTATGGGTTTTCTTACAAACCATAAATGAAAAGAAACTATATGTGAAATTACACTACTGTGACTTTTGGTTAATTTTTTTTCCATTCATTGGTCACATTGTTTCTAAAGATGGAATGACTGTTAATGTTTCTAAAATGAACATTGTTGAAGAATGGTTGAGACCCACAAATATAACCTAGTTTCATAGTTTTCTTAGTTTAGAATTATATTACTATAGGTCTGTAAAAAACATTGCATGATTATCTAACCCATGAACTAGGTTAACACAAAAATATCTTATGTTAATTTCGAGAAGGGAATGTGATGATATTTTTAGAAATTGAAAAGAAGATCGGTGAATCCTCCATTTTTGATAGTACTATCTAGAGTTACTGAATTTTTTATTAACATTGATTCATAATGGAAAGGACTTGATTGTGTCCTAATGAAGAATGATCATGTAATTGTTTTTGATTCACCTTAGTGGAAAAATGATGTGTTAAATTACCCTACAAATGACTTGGAATTAGATTCTCTTGTTTTTTTGATCAAAATTTGGATGCATTTTTCTTTATGTTGTAAAATGTGAATTATATAATAACCAAAGAAATTTAAAGAATACTTATTTAGACAGAAATAATTCAACATGATACTTGTTATATGAATTTTATTAATAATATAATATGAATGAACTATTCATTACCATATAGGAAAAGAAAATAAAGTATATGATTCTTTCAGTTAAAAAATTAATGCTACATTAACCATGTTTTGTTAAGAACATGATCATTTGTTTTATGATTTGAAGATTTTTTGGAATGGAAGTTGTTGGTGTGTGAAATTCCTTTATTTTGATTTATGTTTTTGTGCAATCATATTTATTAGAAAAAACTAAACATTCCTAAAATGAATTGAGTGACTTGAAAAAAAAGGTAAAATTTTATTAAAAGGGTAAGTTCCTAAATTTAAATTGATAAATATTGTGTTTCTAGATTTTTGAAGTGGTTATATGTTCCTTGTGATCTATAATTGAACAAAGAGTTTTTGTGTGAAGCACATATTTATCCATTTTCAGTTCATCCTTGCAGTACTATGATGTACATAGATCTCTGAAAGTATTACTGGTAGGATGGAATGAAAACATATGTTGTTGAATTTACTATGACATGTTTTACATGTCATGAAGTTAAATAAGAACAAAAATTTAGAAAGGGGATACATCATCCTATTCCAGTTCCAGTGTGGAAATGGGAAAATATATCCATGAATTTCATGGTGGAATTATTAAATACATCATGAGGTAATAATGTGATATTGGATATTGTTGATTGATGGAATAAATATTCTCATTTTATTCTTATTAGATATACTCAATATATATATCAACATTATCGATTTTATATTAATGAAATATTCATGTGGCATAGATTTCCTCTCTCTATTGTATGACATCACGATCTAAGGTTCACATTTAACATTTGGAAATGCCATCAGAAGTCGTTGGGAAATGAATTAAATTTTAGTACAAATGTTCATCCTCTATAAGATGGGTAGACAAAATGAACAATACAGTTGTTGAGGATATGCTGCATGCATGTTAAATGAATTAGTAGGTATATTAGGATCAAAATCATTATTTGTAAGAGTTTAATTATAATAACCCTTTTAATTCCTGTATATAGATGGCAGAATTTGAGGCATTATATAAAAATAGGTGTCAAACACCAGCTTTTTGGGATGAAATAGGTGAAAGGGAGTTGATGGGACTAAAATTGGTATAAGAGATTATAAAATAATTTCAACTGATTTAGAAGTATGTGAGGACATCTTAGAGCATCCAGAATGTTGGGACCAAGTTGAATGGAGAAGAAAGTTTGAAGAGTTAGCCTTTGGAGAGTGTTGTATTTTGTTGTCAAAGAGGCTAAATCAATTGACTTTGTAGAAGGATCAAAAATCAGATGATGCATTGCTGGTATGTATTTCACACATATCATGAGTTTGGAGAACTTGTGATGCAAGCCTTATGATATAAAGGGGGAGAAATGATGGTGACAGTCATATAAAGTTTTGATTGGAAGGAATGATGCTACTGGGAGAGAGGGAAGTTTCAGTTCCCATTGCAACTCTGATGATGCTAAAGCTGATCTATCAATGGATAAATATCAAAATAGTGGGATTCATGATAAGAGCAGAAGAATGGTTATGGGAAGCAGTGAAGAGAGAAAATGACAAAGCAATGGACAATCTGGGTACGGTAGAAAAGCACAGTTTAAGGTGGAACCATTTTCCAGTGTTGCCAAAGTTTAGGGCCTGAAAATCAAGGGATGAAGATGTGTTTTTGGCAATGGATGAAGCATGAAATATTGAATATGGTTTAGATTTTTTCATGCAAGGAATGATTCAAGATCAGAACGTCGAAAAATGAAAAAGGCATGGAGTGCGCAGAAATTTAGGCATGTTGTGCGCAAAAATAAAGTGGTGCACACAATATATGCGGGTTGCACGAAAAATTGGATCCTTGCGCGAAATATTTGCGGGATGCACGAAATATTTGCGGGATGCGCGAAATATCAGCGGGATGCGCGAAAAATAAAGTTGTGTGCGTAATATCAGCGGGCTGTGCGAAAAATGAAGTTTGCGTGAAATATTGGCATGGTGCGCGAAATAGAGGAATGAAGTTTTCATGCAAAAGGTGGTTCGAGATAAGAAGCTCGAAAATTGGCAAAGGCATGAAATGCGTGAAATATTGGAGTAGTGCGCGAAATGTGATGTCACGGGAAATATTGGGTTTGCGCGCAATATGGAACGCGGTGCGGAATTTTGCGTGCAATTGGTGCTTCATACTTAGAAGGATGAAAAATGTAAAAGGATGAGGTGTGCGAAATATTGAAGCATGGAGCGAAATATGAAGATGCATAAAAGAATTTTTACGCGCATGGAGGAGGTTTTACGCGCGGATTAGTGTTTTTCACGCAGGGTAAAAAATGCCTATAAATATGAGGCTAACCCTTCTCATTTAAAAATGCTCGACACTTAGAAGAAATCCTGAGCTCTGGTGTGCGTAAATTATATGCTAAGTGAGTTGCACGAAAAGAGAAAGAGTTGCGTGCAAAAGGAAAGTTGCCTGATAACGTTTTTCACGGCAAAAGGGGTTTTTACGCGCAAGCTATTTGAATTGCGCGCAAGGCACCCTAAAGGCTGCGCGAAATATTTGGGGTCTTCGCACGTATTCATTAGTGCGTAAGAGAGTTCTTACCGACTTCTGGGTAAGAAAGTGAAGATTTTTACTTCAGAGAATACATCTGTTCAATTGTAATGAAGCACTGAAACATTGTGTTACCCTATTTGGGCTAAGAGGGAGCACACACACTATTGGATTGTTTTAGAAGTGTTGCACGAGTGTAAGGGTATATCCTACTCATTGTATTCCACATCAAAGGATTGCTTTCTAGTGGATTGTGTGGTACTGGATTGTTTCCATACCATACCAAGGACGTAACTACTCTTGTTGAGTAGTGAACCTTGTAAATCTTGTGTTCCTGTGGTTGTGTGTGTTCAGCAGGGAATAAACTCTTTAACAGGAGGTGAAGGTTTTTTCAAAAAGGGGAAACATAAAAAGAAAAAGATATCACTGATTCACCCCCTCCCCCTATCAGTGATACTTGGATCCTAACTGGGAACTTCAATTGGTATCAGAGGCAGGTTCCCTTCGCTTATTCTTTGCTGAAGTGTTTTGAAGAGAAGTTGTGATGGAGAATCTAAATTGCATGAACAGTAAGGGGATTCTGATCTTCGATTGAAAGAATTATCACATCTGGAAGGACAGAATGATGCCGTATCTTATGTATCTTGGATATGAAGTTCTTGAAACTACAACAGATGGATTTCCTGCTATTGATGTCAAGGTCCCTCTTACTCCTATCGATAAGAAGAATCTTGAGAATGATGGAAGAGCTAAAAATGCATTACTCTCATCACTTTCTGAGAGTGAGTTTTTAAGAGTGACAGGTGTCGCTACTGCTAAAGGAATCTGGGACAAGCTAATGAATATCTATGAAGGAAATACAAAAGTGAAGAAGGAAAAACTACAAATATGGAGGCTGAAGTATGAAGACTTGAAAATGGGAGAATCTGAATCTATTGGGGAAATCTTTACCATGGTTAATTACATTGTCAGTACAATCAGATGTCTTGGTGAAAAGTTAGAAGATTCTACAGTTGTTGAAAAGATCCTGAGAATTCTGCCAGACAAATTTGATGCTAATGTTTCGTCACTAGAAGACAGGGACCCGAAAACATTATCTCTTGATGATTTACATAGTACTCTCATCACTTATGAGATGAGAAGAGAGAAGACCATGAAGAGCAAAGCAAAAACCGATAGAGAAATGTCTTTCAAGGAAGAAAAGAAAGAGAAGTTGAAGAAAATTCTTATTAATGAAGAAGCTGGTGAATCCAACTATGAAAATGAGGTATGTCAAAATTTTGATGAAATTCTATCCTTGTTTTCTAAAAATGTTAAAAGAGGAACATGGAAATACAAAGGGAAACTCCCATTGAAAGTTTTTGGATGTGGAGAAGTTGGCCACTTTGTTGCTAATTACCCTCAAAAAGGGAAAGATGACGTCAGTGATGAAGAAGACAGAGGACCAAGAAGGTCATGGAAGAAACAGGGTCGAAAAGATAAATATTATGGTAGAGGTCTGAATAAAAGGTTCTTTAAATCTAAAAGAATAATCTTTTTGTCAAAAGATGAAGAAGATGATGATAGCGAGACTGAATCAGAAAAATCTGCTACTGAAAAAACTAGAGAGAGTACCTTTTTGCAACAGTTAATAATGATGATTATGGGAGCAGTAGTACTGAAGAAGAAGAGACTCAACTTGAACAGTATCTGAAAGAAGAGCTGAAGGAATGTTTGAGGAAGATCAGAAAGATTGAGAAAGAAAACAAGAAGTTGATAAATGAAAATTCCACAGTAAACAATCAAAATGGTTTTACTGATGAAAAAATCAAGATGGAAGAGGAGATTGATGATCTGAAAAATTCTCTTGAAAATACAAAGAATCGTAATGATCATCTTGAAGTGAAGCTAAAGGAAAAAGAAGAAGAGTTGGAACTTGTCCAACAAAACCTGCATAAAGCTAAAGGAATGAATATCAGTTCAAAAAATTCTATCTCCGAAGTTGGCGAGTGTTCCAGTAAGAATGAACCAAACAAGGATCTATAAAAGTTACCTTCAAAGGTTTAAATGAAAGAAAAAACTGGTTCTGATAAGAACAAGGATGGAAAGACAAAGTATGTGGTCAAAATCAGCAATGCAGAAAAATCAGAAGTGCATAAAAATCATGAGTCAAGAAAAACTTCTAATACTTCTTGTACTGATGAATCTGATCTGAAGAAGAGAGTTATAAATGAAAACATGATGGTTCTTGAGAAGCGTGTTCACAACTCCAGTCAGTATAAAAGTTTCAGAGGTAAATATTCTTTCTATGGTTACTGCTGGTATTGTGGTGGATTTGGACACATGGAAAGTATGTGTTGGTTCAACCAACAACATTACAACTATTCCAAAAGTTTTGAAAGACAAGGATAGAGGGCGAGTCAACCCTTTCAAAATAGAAGGTCTCCAAATAAGTTTCAGAAGATATCTGTGAATACTGGTGTGAAAGTTGAGAATAGATTCCAACCACTGGAAACTTATTGTGAAAGATGTGATCAACCTGGACATCTTGCTAAGGGATACCTTAGTGTGTTACCAGAGAAACAAAACTTTGTTAATAATCCTTAGAAGACATAGTTTTTAAAATCCAAAAGGGAAAAGTCTGATAAGTCTGAAAAGAAAGAATGTATGGTTCTCTGGCCAGAACACATTGATTTGGCTAGGAAATTGGAAGAAGCACAACAGAAAGTGAAGGAAAAGGATGAACAAAAGGCACTTGTTATTGAAACTACTTTGAAATCTACAAAAGGAGAACATCCATGGATTCTTGATAGTGGATGTTCTTATCATATGACAGGAGACTTAAAGCTCCTGAAGAATGTGAATGACTTTAAATAAGGAACTGTGACATTTGGAAATGATGAATCTCTAAGGATCAAAGGTGTTGGATCGGCCATCATTGGAAAAGAAAAGATGAAATCCATAGAAACACTATATGTTGATGGGCTGAAACATAACCTACTTAGTGTGTCACAACTCTGTGATGAGGTAAACAAAGTGATCTTCAGAAAATATGGATTTGTTGTGAAAATTGAAAATGATGGAAACATAGTTCCAAGGGGCCAACGTACAAGAGGGAATTTGTTCCAAGTTGGGGATGTGCAGAACTCTTGTTACATGAGTGTGGTGGATGAAAATAAATTATGGCATAAAAGGTTGGGGCACATGTGTCAGAGAAATATGTGCAAGTTATCAAAGAGAGAAAGTGTTCGGGATATTCCTGATTTATCAAGAGAAAGAGATTGGTGCTGCACTATTTGTGCAAAAGGTAAGATTGCTAATTCTATGCACAAGAGAGTTGAAATTCACTCAAAAAGTCCCTTAGAACTCATACACTCAGATATATGTGGACCAATGAGAAAGCAATATTCAAATGGAGAAAATTACTTCATTACATTCATTGATGACTTTACTCGCATTACTTGTGTTATGTACATGAGACATAAGTCAGATGATCTAACAATGTTTAAGAGTTTCAGAAGGAAAGCAGAGAAAGAATGCGAGTATTAAGTGAATAAGTTGAGAACTAATAATGGTGGTGAGTATAAGAATGAAGAGTTTGAAAGTTATCTTGAGAAACATGGAATTTGGCATGAGCTCAGTTTACCATACACACCTAAACAAAATGGGGTGGCTGAAAGAAAGAATCGAAGTCTGGTGGAAATGGGGAGAACTATGTTACTTGAACATAGTCTCTCTCATTATTATTGGAGGCAAGCCATGAGCACTGCTGTGTATATTCAGAACTGGTGTTTCTATAGGCCAAACTCAGATATGACTCCATATGAAATGTTCTATGGAAAAACTCCAAGTCTGAAACACTTGAGAGTCTTTGTGAGTCCATGTATTATAAAGAAGAAAGGTGGAAATCTAGGAATGTTTGAGCAAAGAGGAGATGATGGAATTTTTCTTGGATATGCTCCAGAAGGAAGAGGATATATATGCCTCAATAAAAAAACAGGAAGAATTATTGATTCTTCAGATGCAAAAGTCATTGAAAATGCTGAGAAAGAAAAGCAGTCATATGTTGATGTGGAAGTCGAGCGGGATAGAGAAGATTTTTTTAACAATTCTGATAATGTTGCAGACTTTGTTCATCCTACTCAAGAAGAGGAATCTGACTCAGAAATATCAAGTGATGAGGATGAAGTTCAAACAACTCATCCTAGGTTGAGGAAACAAGTGGAGGCTCAAAACATTATTGGAGATCAAAATCAGAGAGTTCAAACAAGAAGAACAACGAATGCTATATTACATACTTCTCATTATTCGAAAGTTGAACTGAATGATGTAAATGAAGCATTTGAGCATCCATAATGGGTTCATGCTATGAATGAAGAGCTTGATCAGATAGAGAAGAACAATACTTGGGAACTTGTACCCAAGCCAGACAACAAGAACATTATTGGTACAAAGTGGGTTTTTCGAAACAAGATGAATGAAGAAGGTAAAGTAATAAGAAACAAGGCAAGATTGGTCTGCAATGGGTATTCAAAAATTTAAGGCATTGACATTGATGAAACCTTTACTCTAGTAGCTCGATTAGAAACAATCAGAATATTTCTTGCCATTATTGCACAACGAGGTTACAAAATCTTTCAAATGGATGTAAAATATGCATTCTTGAATGGTGATCTTGACAAGGAAGTTTACATTGATCAACCTTGTGGATTTGTTATTGGGAAAGATGAAAGCTATGTGTGCAGGTTGAAGAAGGCTCTGTATGGGCTAAAACAGGCTCTGAGAGCATGGTATTCTAAACTAGATACTTTCTTGAAGAAGATGAACTTTAAGAAAGGGAGGTTGAAATCAATCTCTAAATCAAGAAATGTCAGGAGTATTCACTTATCGTTATTGTTTATATCGATGATATTATATTTTCTGGAAATGATGAATGATCAAGTGAAACATTTGCTGAGGAGATGAAGAAGTTATTTGAGATGTCCATGCTGGGTGAAATGAAATACTTTCTTGGGTTACAAATTTCACAGAAAAAGAATCAGGTTTTTCTGTCTCAAGAAAAGTATGCTAAGGAACTTCTGAAGAAGTTCGACATGGAAAATTCGAAACCAGTTTCCACACCGATTTTATTGGGAACCAACTTGTCTAAAGATGGAGAAGGCATGGAAGTTGATTAGAAAGAGTTTCGAAAACTGATTGGAAGTCTGCTATATTTGACTGCCTCAAGACCCGACATCGTCTATGCTATTACTTTATGTGAAAGATTTCAGAGTGCTCTTAAAGAATCACATTTGATTGCTGGAAAAATAATTCTCAGATATATCAAAGGCACAAAAATTTTGGAATCCGGTATGATGGCTCTGAAAATATTGATCTATTTGG
Organism: Viscum album; assembly: GCA_963277665.1. Classification (NCBI taxonomy): domain Eukaryota; kingdom Viridiplantae; phylum Streptophyta; class Magnoliopsida; order Santalales; family Viscaceae; genus Viscum; species Viscum album. The sequence continues at coordinate 274,009,841 of OY728125.1, read as the reverse complement.
GTATTCTGATTCTGATTGGGCAGGAAATGTTGATGATCGAAGATCCAAATCTAGTGGAGTATTCTTTCTGGGGAAAAGCTGTGTTAGTTGGCATACCAAGAAACAAAATTCAGTAACTCTTAGCATAGATGAAGCTGAGTATGTTTCTCTACTCAAGCTGCAACTCAACTAATGTGGATGAAGACTCAGCTGTAAGATCTACTTGTTGAAGTAAAGCTACCATTTCTCTTGGGTTGTGATAATCAGAGTGCAATCAATCTTACAAGAAATCCAGTACAACATTCTTGTTCAAAACACATTGATATAAAGTACCACTTCATCAAAGAGCAGGTAGAAAAGAATGAATTTAGGCTGTAGTATGTTCCTACATCTGAACAAATTGCTGATATATTCACAAAACCATTACCGAAGGAACCGTTTTCAAAATTGAGGTTGAACATGGGTGTACAACCTCCTTCTCATCAAGGTTAAGGTACGTGTTTCTGTCCTCTCTCTCATCTTACCTTTGGATAGTGTTGTCAAGGGGGAGAATTGTTTCATAAATATATCCATAAGGAAGCAAGTATTAAGGGAGAGTTGTGGGTAGGCTGTGAATTCAGCATATATGTGTGTGAACTATTCTAACTATTTGTTGGAGTGGCTGTAGGAAACAATGTTGTTTTACAGGAAAATTGAACAAGTGAATAATGCTGAAGTAGAAGATTGAAAGATGTTCTGATGCAGTATGAGGAGGTACGTTCATGAGTTTTCACAGTCACTGCTTTTGGACAGCATGGTTTTGGCTGCCAATAATTCTTGTTTCCTACAATGAGTTAGCTCACGTAGTCTTAGAATTGTTGATAAGTAATCCATTGCGAAAGGTTACAATGTTTAGTGATTTTTGAATCTTGGTTGACAACAAAATCCAAAGGGGGAGATGGTTGGGACCAAGTTGAATGGAGAAGAAAATTTGAAGAGTTAGCCTTTGCAGAGTGTTGTATTTTGTTGTCAAAGAGGCTAAATCAATTGACTTTGTAGAAGGATCAAAAATCAGATGATGCATTGCTGGTATGTATTTCACACATATCATGAGTTAGGAGAACTTGTGATGCATGCCTTATGATAGAAAGGGGGATAAATGATGATGCCAGTCATATAATGTTTTGATTGGAAGGAATGATGCTGCTGGGAGATAGGGAAGTTTCAGTTCCCATTGTAACTCTGACGATGCTAAAGCTGATCTATCAATGGATAAATATCACGATATTGGGATTCGTGATAAGAGAAGAAGAATGGTTATGGGAAGCAGTGAAGAGAGAAAATGACAAAGCAATGGACAATCTGGGGACGGTAGAAAAGCACAGTTTAAGGTGGAGCCGTTTTCCAGTGTTTGCCAAAGTTTAGGGCCTGAAAATCGGGGGATGAAGATGTGTTTTTGGCAATGGATGAAGCATGAAAGATTGAATATGGTTTAGATAATTGCGTGCAGGGAATGATTCAAGATCAAAACGTCGAAAAATGAAAAAGGCATGGAGTGCGCAAAAATTTAGGCATGTTGCGCGCAAAAATAAAGTGGTGCGCACAATATATGCGGGCTGCACGAAATAGCAGCGGGTTGCGCGAAAAATTGGATCCTTGCGCGAAATATTTGCGGGATGCGTGAAATATTTGCGGGATGCGTGAAATATCAGCGGGATGCGCTAAAAATAAATTTGTGTGCTTAATATCAGCGGGCTGCGCGAAAAATGAAGTTTGCGCGAAATATTGGCATGGTGCGCAAAATAAAGGAATGACGTTTTCGCGCAAAAGGTGGTTCGAGATCAGAAGCTCGAAAATTGGCAAAGGCATGAAATGCATGAAATATTGGAGCAGTGCGCGAAATGTGATGTCGCGGGAAAGATTGGGTTTGCGCGCAATATGGAACGCGGTGCGGAAATTTGCGCGCTATTGGTGCTTCATGCTTAGAAGGATGAAAAATGGAAAAGGCATGAGGTGCGCGAAATATTGAAGCATGGCGTGAAATATGAAGTTGCATAAAAGACTTTTTACGTGCATGGAGGAGGTTTTACACGCGGATTAGTTTTTTTTTTGTGGGGTCAAAAATGCCTATAAATATGAGGCTAACCCTTCTCATTTAAAAATTCTCGACACTTAGAAGAAATCCCGAGCTCTGGTGTGCATAAATTATATGCTAAGTGAGTTGCGCGAAAAGAGAAAGAGTTGCGCGCAAAAGGAAAGTTGCACGAAAACGTTTTTCGTGCCAAAAGTGGTTTTTACGCGCAACCTATTTGAATTGCGCACAAGGCACCCTAAAGGCTGCACAAAATATTTGGGGTCTTCACACGTATTCAGAAGTGCGTAAGAGAGTTCTTACCGGCTTCTGGGTAAGAAAGTGAAGATTTGTACTTCAGAGAATACATCTGTTCAATTGTAAAGAAGCATTGAGACATTGTGTTACCCTATTTGTGCTAAGAGGGAGCACACTCACTATTGGCTTGTTTTCAAAGTGCTGCACGAGTGTAAGGGTATATCCTACTCGTTGTATTCCACATCAAAGGATTGTTTTCTAGTGTATTGTGTGGTACTGGATTGTTTCCGTACCATACCAAGGACGTAGCTACTCTTGTTGAGTTGTGAACCTTGTAAATCTTGTGTTCCTGTGGTTGTGTGTGTTCAGCAGGGAATAAACTCTATAACAGGAGGCAAAGGTTGTTTCAAAAAGGGGAAACATAAAAAGAAAAAGATATCACTGATTCACCCCCTCCCCCTCTCACTGATACTTGGATCCTAACTGGGAACTTCACAGAAAAGTTATGAAAATTATAGGAGTAAGGATCTTTCAATCGAAGTCGGTGATCATGACATTCTCAAAATTTCACTATAGAAATATATGATTCAATTTAGTAAAAATGGGAAACATATTCCTCAGTTTATTGGAAAATATTAAATCCAAGATAATGTTGGATCAATGACATACTGAGTGGATCTACCTCCAAGATTATTCCAAGTACACAACGTTTTCATACTTTAATGTTAGTAATGTATATGATAGATTCATCATATGTTTTGAGTCCATAAGCTGTTTAGTTGGAGGAGAATAGTTTTTGTGAGAAATAGCCAATCCAGCATATTGACCATATAGAGAGTTTGTTGTAGAATAAGGCGATACATCATGTTATAGTTTTATGAAAAACCCATATGGCTTAAGAGGCAACATGGGAATCTGAAAAATCTATGGCATAGAAATACCCCCACATATTTGATATTTGATCAAATTTGTAAGGACATAATTTCAAAAAGTCTGGCAGGATATCACATCTCAAGAATTATAGAATAAGAAATATTAATATCTAATAATATTGATGATTTAGATATCAATTTTAATTTAATTGGGATGATACGACTGATAGCATACCCGATACAGAACAATGGGTTTCTCCCAATTCTTATGTTCCACACAACGTTGAGTTATGAAGAAAAATAATAAAGTGTAAATTTTAATATTTTAAATGGTAGTTATCAACTAATCATAGTATTTCATTGAATAATTTTAACCAAGTAAATTATGTTCCCCATGTTTATAAATTGATTTTACATTCTTCTAATAAATATGATGGGTCCAGAATAAGAATAAATCCATTTTTTTTCATTAATGTTCTTGTATTTTTATTTGGTAGTTTTATCATCTTTTGATTGAGATCCCATTTTAAAAATACTTTTTTACACAATTATATGTTATATTTGTCACATATATACATTTTATTGAATAATCCAATAAATATTTAGTTTGAATAAATTTTTCTTATTTTTCTAACAACTTTTATATTTTACTAAATAGTGAAAAATATTGTATTTTAATTAAAAAATATTTTTTTCTCTAATTTATTTTTATTATAATATTATATTTATAATTTATTTTAAATTTTATTAATGTTATGTTTTTATAATTTTATGTAATTTTGGCCATCGGAATCATTTTAAAATTTAAATTAGTTATAAAAACATTTCAATCCTTTCAATATATCACTTTTATAAAACTTACCTTTTAGTTTTGTATGTGGAATTAATTTTAAATCAAATTTTCTTGAATTTATGAATTAAATTAGGTAAGATGGATTTTGTTTTTGGATTAAAAATTTCCATGTTATTTTATTTGTTCGATTTTATTTTTGTTTATAAAAACGTTCCCATGGTAAAACAAATTATTTATTCTAATAAAAGTAAAAAGTTTACATGGGATAAAATTAAAACATAAAAGGTTAATACAAATAAAACTACCATATTTAAATGGTGTTTGAGGTGTGTCTAAAAATTTAAAACAATATAAAACATTAATTATAAGACAAATCCATGTAATTTACTACCACCTCTATATGGTATGCTTTTAATATATAATATTCAACAAATTAATCACTTGAAATTGCATCTCCTCAAATATAAATACAACCAATCTACCTACCCATTGTTAAAAAAAAATTATGCTCGTAAAATATTTTTCAAAACCTACCCTCCGAACTCTACCAACACCCAAGTTCTTATTGTCTCACCAAATTCTAAATCCATGTTTCTCAAGGGTCTTTCAAGGATGGGATACTAAAGATGTAATTTTCTCAAATTACCTCTCTTAATTTTTTTCATTTTCAAAATTCACTTCACCTCCTTAATTCAACAATGAATGATAACCGAAGAATAATTTTTATACATTATTTTTAGGTTCCTAATGGATTATATCATATATATTTCCTTCCTCACCGCATATTATTCAAATATACAGAATTGATTTTCATGTTATTCCAGTTAATCTCTTCTGGGAATAATGTTTTTGTTCTTTTCCATCACTTCATTCATGGTTTGTAGTAAAATTAAATTTATATTATAAAATTACTTAAAATTGTATATTATAACCTATTTAATATTACTTAAATTTAATACTAATCATAACATCATTCATTCTATATTGTTTTTATACGATAACATCCTTTGGGGATATGTGGTCTACCATCTCCTCAAAATGATGTGATTAATTCACACAACACATAGATTGTATAAATTATTTTATTAGTAATAATATATCATATAAACAAAATATTAATTCTACTATAATTATATTATATATGTATACATATTTACAAACATTTAATTCAATTACCCTCTTTCAATATGATAGGAAACATGTTAATGACATTCACGTGTTTGTAAAACCTACCATCTCCGTGAATGGTGTTTTTAGTTTTTCTCTAATGATTATTATAAATAAGTATATAATGTATATTTAATATATTTATATCATTCTTTATATTCTCGATATAATGTAATTATGACCACATAGACTAGTGACATCAAACAATGTTCATTTTTTACCCAAGTACCGAATATCGAAAAAACATCTGACTTGAACATAAATAATTATTTAATCTGTATAACTCGGAAGGAAGGGATAAAAAATATATAATAAATCTGAAAATTTTATCAATAAATTATAAATAAACTTACATTTATTATTTTATGAAGAACAAGAAACATACGATATGTGTCGAACATGGGGTCCAGGAATTTCATAATCAAATTTCAATTATATTGGTTAAATTTATATTTCATGATTATTTCATTCAACTCTTATCTGTGAAGTGTATTTGGAATGTATTATCTTCTGTTTATATCTTTAATTTCATTCATTTATTTTTAAAAAAATTAATCTTTTTTATGTAGTGCTTGATATTCCATACAAAACGACAACATGAATGTTTTTTAACCTATACGGCGACAAAAACATCGTTTCCACTATAAAAATTATTTGATATTTGGTTTTCTATATATAACATAATGTTTTTAAAATAAAAATAAATACCATATACCATATTCATGTATTTGGGTTTTGAAATGGTTGTGAGAAGGGATTGATTCTAAAAATATTTTCAAATGATTTCTTGTGATTTCAATGTGGAAATGTTATTTATCCTTTTTTGCATGATTAATGTGTTGTGATTATGTTTTTGGTTCTTTGGAATTTCTTATGTATATGGTTGGGTCTGTGAAAAACCTTAGATTTGTGAGATCTTGATAGCACTTAAATGAATTGGGCAATGAGACAGAGTTAAATGACATGCTTTCTTTTAAGAAATTTAGTGAATTTACTTTGATGGTATTCCAAACGTAACCATCATGGTTACTCCCTATGTAGATATTAATGATACAATTTAATTATGATATGGATACCAAAATTTCACATTATGATTTATTTTTTTGGGATGTTTTTTGGAAGATTATGATGTTATGAGGTTTGTTAATGAGCTTATATTTTTATGGTTACAATGTATGATTTTTTGAAAATGTTTTTTGAATTTAAAATATTATTGAACAAATGGTTTAATTCATTATTTTATATTCCTTACTAAAATTTTTGTGATCATCCCATGATTTTAAATTATTTACAATGGTTATAATAATGTGTAAGACAAATTAAGAAGTCCAAAATATTTTTATCGAGAAAATAAATCATGTTTCATTTTAAATGTTTTATAACTTGAAAACATCTGATACTATTTTACTAGAATCATCTTGTATGATTGTGGGATGTAATGTATTATTGATGGCCTAGTTCTCTAAAAATATAATCCTGAAAAGATCTCCAATGTTAATGCGTTTAAATTCTTGACTAAACTCATGATTTTTTTATGTTTAATGCAAGGGTTTTACATTAAATATCCTAATTTAAGATGGTATCCCCATACGATGGTGGTCCATTTCAGTATCTCCTATGTGAACTATGTTCCACGTGATGGAAATACTTATGGTATACATAATGACACAAAAATATTTCATCCCAATCGCATCCCTCTTTATCGACTCATTATGGGATCCCCACTTCTCCAAAAACACGTGGGTTACCATTGGTACGACTTTTTTTAGTTCATGTGGAAAAGGGTATCTTTGGTCATCCTTATAAATTGGTTCATCTCTATTTTATTCCATGAAACCCCCAATTTTGTAATAATTCACCCATGTTTTGGTCAAACATGTGTTACCTTAAACAAGAAACTTCAGTTATAGTATGAGATCAATGACATTACACTAGTGTCAACCCCTGTTTGAGTTTTAATGTTTTAAACATCCAAGATCAACATCCTCAGTGAACAATGTTATATAATGTCCTTACCCTATTTAATGAATGTAGAATTCCTCATAGGATACTTATAAGATGTTGATAAAAAATTAGCCCGCATAAAATCTGAATGCATCCTATGATAAGTATGGGACATATAGAAAATATTACACCATATAAAATTGTTATGCCTCATGCGATACATATGGGATGAGTATAAAATATGTCCCCACTTAAAATCAATATTTGTCATATGATAATTATTCTAGGACTATAAAATCATACCTGATATAAAAATAGTATTCCTCATATGATATGTATGGTATGGAAGGAAAATAATAAACCATATAAATATTTGACTCCTCATATAATAATTATAAGATGATCAATTTTGTACCCAATATGTAATTGATATGCTTCCTAATATGAGATAGATTAATATCCTTGTAAGAGAGGATGTATCCCTCATCATTGGTGTCCTACCATGTCGTGTCATTGAACTATATGTGTCTTGATTCACATCCTCATGGGATATATAGTAAGGCACATATATTTCATTATGTACACAACCCTTATGTCAACTATCTTTAGAATGTTTCACTTCATGGATGGACATGATTCTCACTTACCCACACATTCATTTGGAAAATTCATGTCCATAGTTGAATTGATACAAAATAACTTTATAATTCCTCTTAAGATATTACATAAAACCACTTCTACACATCACACTTTATTTGATTTGGATAATCAACCTTCTCCCAATTTCGACAGGCTCCCCATCATCCTAAAGAAACTACATCCTTGAATAAAAATGGGGTTCCCATGTCCCAAGTTATTATCCTCTCAGAATCCAAGGTTAGATCAAGTCATCCCATTCCTATTTTAAATTTAAATAATTTAGTAATTAATTATTTTCAAGTATTGTCTTCCATTACCTTAGATTGGCCAAGTATCATTGCATCCATTTAATCAAGTAATAATTAACCATTAAGGAATGTTCAATTATACAGGTTCACTCCACTGACTTCAATCAATATGAAAAGGGATTCTACAATCATGTAACATTTATTCAAAATCATTTGATAAGGACATTTTATATACTCATTATACTGTCTGTTTCACATTTCACATTTAATAATCAATTTTATTAACTTGACTTCGGAGGGTCAAGAGGTGAGTATACATGGTATATGCCATTATACAATTCTTATTAATAACAAGCCATTTATTATAAGAAGACTCGACTTTAGGAAGGTCATGAAATGTCACACCTAAATGATGGCTCAAATGTGCCAAAACACTAAAACCCAATTATGGAATAATTTTCAACATGACGTGGATTGAGTTTTTGGTGTAAAAACAAACAACTACTCACATTTTTGGAAAGATCATAAACATAAGATTCTAAAAACTATAATCATGGAATGTAATTTTATGAAATGGCACCCGATGAAATCTAAAGTCCCCACACTAATATTACAGAATCATTAAAATTTAGGGATGAGTTCTATACCACCTACCTTATGGTTTTATGACTCTCCTCCTCTGGTATTGGCCCTTGATTTGGCTCAGATCGGAGTAGATCTAAGAAAAGGTGATAACGTTCACATGAGGATATCTAGGTTGAGATAAAGAGAGAACACAAATGGCTAAATAGGACTCAATTAAATACCTTCTCTCATCCAACGTGATGAACAGAAGCTCGATCATATACTAGACGAAGGGGATCTCTTGATCCCTATTTTTGGCCTTCAAAAATCTCTAAAATGAGGGGAAAATTGCTTAATCCTTCCAGTTCTCATATTATGAAATAGTAGTGGAGAAAATAGATCATTTAGGGTGTTTTGTAAATTTTACCTGGGATTTTATCATGTGCATAGTTTTTCAGAATGATTTCTCAAACCTTGTGCAAACCGTGTAAGATGGTTTAGCCCAAAAAAACATCATCTGCATGGTTTTTTCAAACTATGCCCCATCCATGCACGGGTACCTGGGGAAAAGGGAAATTTTAATGGTTAGGCCACACATCTATTCACAAACTATGTGAGGTGGTTCTATTTGGAGAAACAAAATCCGTACATTTTACTAAACCATGTGGAATTCCTGCATGGTTTACTCTAAATCGTGCGCCAATCTTATTTTCCCCAAAATATTGGTTTCGGGCTCATAACAAGCCACATTAACAAATATAACCTTCATTAACTCATTATACATCTATATTATGTCCAAGGTAATGATTTAGACTGAAAATTAAAGGATCCATACCTTAGTGAAATTTGGGATCTGACAAAGAGAGATATATATACCATACCATGAAAGGGTGATTCAAAAAGCATGGGATGAGATTCTTAAGAACATGGGGGCTCTGTGGGTGGCCTATGGAGACAAAAGTGCTGATTATAGTCACTATAAAATGTTTTTTTAGTGAATAATAATAGGATATTGTGTAACTACCTAACCCCAGTTACCCAGAGTTGGTGCATAATTACATAACATTGGAATGATACAATGAATCAAGTCTCGAAAGACCGATTAGTTTACTATCCTTGGAATTACTAGATACATTCATAATTTTTACATTAAATAACGAAATAAAAACATCAAAAAAAAATTTCCCCTTATGAACACACTTATATATTTAGCATAATCCTTGCAGGTCAACCATAAAATACTTCATTACATCCTGGGAAAAAGAAAATCTAGAAAGGGGTGAGCTCAGATGCTCAGTAAGGATAACAATATAGCAGAAACTTTCATAAATAAGCATAAACATTTAATTCAATGTATAAGACTGAAAAAAAATCCTTTTAAACATAAACTTTAATATAATATGGAAAAGATAAAATCAAATAATTTCATTTACTTATTCACAAGGATATTCTACTAGTCAAATAATCACATGCAATATCAATAGCCACTTTCATAAAAATGGAATGCATAATTCAAGACATCATAACCACATAGTCAAGGCATTGTTCCAAGAATACAAATAATATTTTTTAAAGGACTTGTTCCTAGACACCATTTTGTCTCATGAGACCTACCGATGAATCGAGTTGCTATAGCAGGCTCCACCTGTCACTTATTAAGTCTAAGGCATTACTCATATAAAAAGGTTTAAATATAACATAAACATTCGTATTAAAACTAGCATACAAAATGTAAATAATTTATCCATAAAACATGAATTGTGTAAAAATAAAACATCCATAGTCAGACATATCAGATAACCTTCAATAAATTATAGATGTTTTGTGTCATAATAAATCAACTTCAAAGAAGCTTAAAATCCATCAAAGGATGTTGACATAGATGAAATCAAAACTTTTTAGAGAAATGTCTCTTTCTATTTTAAAATCATTTAAAAGTCATATAATTATAAAAAGAAAACATTTATTTTGAAAATATTCTTATAATATTGTATGGGAAGCTTCAATGAATATATAACAGCAGAAAATAGCCACACTCTCTGTATAGGTTAAAAAAAGACATTCTTACATTAATTTTTTCAAAAAGGTCATAAAGTACCTTGTTTGGAAAACGACAGAAAGATTTCTTTAAAAACATATATAATCAAATAAATGTATAAATAACTTTAACCCATAGTATAGTAAATAGTAAAAATGTTTGGAATTACATTTTTAAGAAAACATGGATGTGGATGATAAAGAGGTCCCAATAGAAACTTACGTAAAAACAACCTTGGATAATAAAAAGATTGTGAAAATAACCCTTACATTGTACTTTTCCTTAGTAGATGGTATTTTAATCTCTTATATAATAGTTAAAACTTTGTAATTAAATTATACAATTACTATATACATAAATATGATATCATATATGATCGTCTAATATTGCTTTGTAAATAATATTTCAGTAGTATCATCATTTCGGGTGTTAACGGATTCATTTTCTTTTATATGATTGGTTATGTAAGCCATGTTTGTTATGGATAAGATGTATATGATTCATATACAGAATTATATTATGTTCATAAATATTATTTTTAATCATAAAATGAAAATTATTTGTGAATGATTACGATGGGTAATGAATGTCATCGCGTTCGTGGGGACGGTAATCCGTACGTATGCACGAGCGACAATATCATTATATTGATGGTGAAATCATATGTAATTGGATGTTATATCATATATAAATAATAATTAACATGTTATATTTTTTATTTACACTAGTTATACTCATTATTATACCCATCCAAATAATGAAGTGTTGGAATAACAAACTACACCGCGACGTGGAGACGGTAAACCGTATGCTCACACGTATGGTGGCTTAGTCATTAATATGATGAATAGAATAATGAATATGTTTTAACTTTTTTATCATAACATCACAGTATATATAAGATACCATAGTTATAATTTTATAATTGAAACAACAAAGAAAGAGGATGTGGATGAATAAATGAACTTGAAAGAGGTGATGAAATATTTACCTCTTCTTCAGGTTCTTCCTTTTGATTTGATCAAAAGGGCTCCATAGGTTTTCTTTCTGACCAAAGGATGGACACTAGGATTAATATATAAATGTTGGGAGGATATTTTTTATGGGGTTGGATGATCCAAAAGGCTTTGGAGGTGTGAAATTAAGAGAAGGGGAAGTACCCCTTTATAAGATAGATGAGGGTCACTTTAGAAAAAGCTTGAAATATTATTTTATAATTAAATAATTTTTGGTTTTTAATGTAACAAAAATTATTTATATAGATTATATGGTGATTATGGGTTGAAACCCTCTCAACCAATAGGTTTTAGACCAGTTTTGGTCACCATAATAACCTTATCTTATAGATTTAACTCTTAGTTAAATAGATTATCATTTACTATGTCTCTTTGTATTTTTATATTATATGGTTAATAAACATACTATAAACTTATAGGAGAACCCCAAGTTGATCATTATTAATATATATAATCTTATATATGTCGTTTGGTCGAACCTTAGATTTTTAGGAATATTATATCTATTAATAATATAGTATTTGTTTTAAAAGCTCTATTATGTCAATTTCAACACTATTTAATATTTGATTTTTGTGAAAATCATAACAGAATGATTACTTCAAGAAAATTATTTAATAAACCCTAAAATGTCATATTAACCTAGAAAATTTGTGTAAATAATCAAAATCTCAAATTACATTTATTTGGATATTTATAATATCAATTATTTTAATCATTCGTTAATACGGTAATTACTTCATCATCATTGTATCATAAATAAATTAAATTTTATAATGTCTAAAAATTATAAATAAAATACCATTATGTAGAAAAGATTTTTATCTTTATAATGAATATTTATAGTCCAATTTATATTGTCTATAAACCTATATTAAAAATGTTTTAGTTATTAAACATTGAATTTAACTATTTTAACTCTTCTTTAAATAAAATAATAATAAATGTTCAAATCTTATGAAAGTGAACCAAAGAGGGTCATATTTTATTCCTAATGTTTTTTTGGTCGAATTAAATTTATCCAATAGAATTATGACATGTGTTAGTATAATAATAATATCACTTTTACCCTTAATTACCCTATTTACTTTTAACCGTGGTAAATAAAAGTAAAAGGTTACCGTTCACCAAAAATTATTTTCATCATATTCCACAACATTTTACTTACTAATGTCAACATTATTTCTCATATTTTTTCGATTCAACTCACATATGGGGTAAAATTATGTTTCACAAAAATTTGAAAATGCTTCTTGGAGGTGGGTAAAAGACGGTTAAAAGTTTAATAAAATTTTTATATATCTAAACATATTCTAAAATTACTACAATGAATTAAATTTTACATATATAGGTATTATGTATCTATTTTGACATAAAATAAATTTAAATAAAATAAATAATTATTTAAATAAAAAAATGATTTTAACCAATAACGTAGTGTTTTTCACCATTCATCAAAAATTGAATGATTTCAGAAAAATACAAAAATTCACCCTAAGCTAATTTCGATATACCAAATTCAAAAATGATGTCCATTTTGAAAAATAAAATTTATAAAATATCAAAAGGTGGGTATTACTATTCATAACGGCTAGTTTGATTGGTCATAGTGTGTTAGAATATCAAAGTTGCGTACAATGAAAGCTATTCCATTATTCAAAGGGAAATGTATCGTGGAAGATTGGGGTGTTACATTATCCCCTCTTTAAAATAACTTCATCCTCAAAATTTCTAGAATATTACTATATAAAATGATTTGGTTGGTTCTTCATCACAAGTTCCTCAGGTTCCCACATTACCTCTTCTATCTTATGATTTCTCCGTAGAACTTTTACTAGATGGGTCATCTTGTTTCTCAAAATATGTTCTCTGTTATTAAGAATTTTGACAGTATTTTCATAATAAGACAGATCATGTTCAAGTTCAATTTCCTCACAGGTGAGTACATGTGTTGGGTCATTCATGTATTTTCTCAATAGTTATACATGGAACATATCATAAACTCTGTAGAGAATTTGAGTCATTTCAAAATGACACGCAACAACTCCATTTAGTTCTAGAATTTAGAAAGGTATGATGTACCTGGGACTCAATTTACCCTTATTACTGAAAAGTATAAAAACCTTCCATGGAGATTCTTTCAGGAAAACATGATCTCTTACCTGAAATTCCAAATCCTTATTTTGGTCATCGACATAGATATTTTACCTACTTTGAGATGCTTCAATGTGGGTTTGTATAACCTTCAACTTTTCCATCGTTTCCTCAACAAGTTCTTGGGCCTATGAGTTTTTCTTCACCAACATCATCCCAACAAGTTGGTGTGTGACATCTCTTTCCAGATAACACTTCATATGCTGCCATCTGAATACTTGAATGGAAGATATTGTTATTAGAAAATTCTACCAAAGGTAAATATTGATCCCATACACCTTCAAAGTCAAGTGAGAAAGATCTCAACATGTCTTCTTTGGTTTGAATAGTCCATTATGACTGTCTATTCGTTTGAGGCTAGTATGTAGTGCTCAAATGAAGTTCAGTATCCCGGGCCTTCTGAATACTTTTCTAGAATCATGATGTAAAATGGGGATCCTGATCAGAAACAATCGATAGTCGTACTACATGAAGTCTTATAACTTCATTAATATATATTCTTTCCATAAGTTCAAGTGGAAAATTTTCTGTTATAGGAAGAAAATGTTCTGACTTGGTAAGAAGATCAACAATGACCCGTATTGCATCATTCCTTCTAGGAGTCTTTGGTAGCCCCATGAAAAAGTCCATAGTAATATTATCCCTTTTCCAATCAGTTATGGGAAGAGGTTTAATGAATCATACAAGCTATTTCCTTCTAGCTTTCACTTGTATACAAATTATACATCTTGACACAAAATCAGTAATCTCCCTCTTCATGTTGTCCCACCAAAAATGTTTCTTAAAATCTCATTACATCTTAGTTCTTCATGGGTGTATAGAGAAATTGGAGCTATGATCATCATCCAACAATTCAATTTTTAGGTCAGGTAAATAATGATCACAATTTCTATTCCCAAATTTCAAAATCCCATCTTCATATATGAAGTCACTCAGTCTCCCATCATTCACAGCTTTAATCTTCTTTTGAAACCCCTCATCATTAGTCTGAGAACTATTTATCTTTTCTAGAAAAGATGTTTTGGCAGTCATTTGAAAAAGAATTGATGTTTCACCTTCGATGGTTATTCCCATATACATTTTTACTAGATCCATGAAAATAGGATCCCTTTAAATTCTCTTCTTGTTCAAAATTCCATGATCTATTCTACTCAAAGCATCTACCACATTATTTTCCTTCCCCGGGTGGTATTGTATCGTGGAATCATATTCTGTGAGTAGTTCATTCCATCTCCATTACTTCATGTTTTGTTATTTTTTTGAGAAAATATATTTCAAACTCTTTTGATTAGTATAAATCTCAAATTGTTTACCATAGAGATAGTGTCTCCATATTTTCATAGCAAAGATTATAGCTGCTAACTCAAGATCATGAGTGGGATAGTTTTTCTCATGAATTTGTAGCTTTTGTGATGCATAGGCAATAACTCTATCATTATGCACAAGGACACAACCAAGTCCTTTCTTTGAAGAATCACTATAAATAACAAACTCATCATTCCCTAATGATAGAGTCAATATAGAAGCATTAAATATTATTATCTTGAGTTCTTCAAAACATTCTTCACACACTTTTTTTGCAAAAAAATCTAACCCCTTTACGTGTGAGCTTAGTTAATGGGTTAGCCAACCGGGAAAAAATTTGGATGAAACTTCGATAAAAACCAACTAAAACAATAAAACTACGTACCTCAGTTATAATCATCGGTGCTGGCTATTCATGGATTACCTTGGTCTTTGAATGATCAACAAAGATTCTATCCTTAGAAACAAAATGTTCAAGAAAAGGAATCTCCTAAAGCAATAATTCACTATTTCTAAATTTTTCATATAATTCATTTCTTCTAAGAGTCCTTAGGATAATATGCAAGTGATTTTTATGATATTCGTAGCTTTTTGAGTATAGGAAAATATCATCAATAAATACCACTACAAATTTAGTAAGATATTCCTTGAAAACTCTATTCATTAGATCCATGAAAACAGAGGGTCCATTAGTCAATACAAAAGGCATTACTGTAAACTTGTAATGCCCATACCTGGTTCGAACTACTTTTTTCTAAATTTATTCCTTCTTCACACACACCTAATGATATCTAGATCGAATTACAATATTCGAAAAATATTGATCTCCATTAATTTAGATGAACAAATTATCAATTCGAGGTATGGGATACTTGTTCTTTATTGTTATAGCATTGATATCCCTATAGTCGATGCACAAAATTATAGATTTGTCTTTCTTTTTAACAATAATTATAGGATATCTCCATGGAGAATCACTGTGGCGAATAAATCCCTTGTTACTCAATTACTCTCATTGTTTCTTTAGTTCCACTAATTTCACAATGTATATTCTATAAGTGGTCTTTGATATGGGCCTTCTACTAGGAATTAAATCAATGGAAAACTTAATTTCATGTTCTAGATAATTTCTAGGTAAATCCTCTAGAAACACATCGAAAAATTCTTACACAATAGGTAGATCCTCTATTTGAAAATTCTTATCCCCATCCACAATTATTTCATTCTCTTCCTCCCCAATAATTGAATTTAGTTGAGCTAATGGGGGTGGATCTAGATAAGAATTAGGTGGTGGAATTTCTAATCTAAAGATAAGGTACTCCTTATCATCATTGATAATTTTAACCTCGTTATTCTTATAATAAATTTTCACATCGTGGTTTGAAATCCAATCCATACAAAAGATTATATCATATTCAATCAATGGTATGACGACGAGATCATCCAATAAAGAACATTTATATTCCCTAATGGGAAATAATTAAAAAAACATTGTTCCAATGATACTACCCTTAAGTGTTTTGACAGATAACTCCCTTGTTAAATCAAATTGTAAATATCTAATTTTCATAGAAAACTGGGAAGATATAAAACAATGTTATGATCAAGAATGAAATAAATCATTGTCTAAACTTGAGGAAAACATTAAATTACCTGCCACCACATCTTTCGAATCTTCAACCTCATTAGTAGTGATCACATAAGCGTGGCCTTTCTCCCTTGGCCTTTTATAAGGTGAATTCCCTTGGCACTTAGGAAATTCATTTGTATAATGAATCTTTTCTCTACAATTTTAGTATTCGACATTGACAACCTATTTCAACCCCTTGCAATCATGATCTTGGTGGCCTTTTTAACCACAATTGTAACAGAATCACATTCCCTTTAGGAAAGTACTGGGGTGTTTCTTCCCACATTTACCGTAGGATGGATATTAATCTTTTCCCTTCTTCCCCTTATTTCCATTTCCAGAGTGTTCAACAGATATCTTCTTCTCTTTCTTTTTTGTAATGTTATAAGACATAGGGAATTATTTTTCTCTCTTGATAGCACATGAAACAATATCTTCGTATGATAATAAGGATTGTGAGACTAATTCTCATCGGATAAATGGTTTTAACCCATAATATAATTGATCAATATTACTCCTTGGGTTATTGAAATGCACGGCCGATTATCGCCTATCGACTGGTCAAAGTTCTAGTGCTCTGCTAATGTGTATAGCAGCACTCGGGTCGAATCCTCGGCGATGATACTTTGTAGTAATCGTTTGTTTTTTAGTTGATTGTATTTTGATTAGAGGGGTTTGTTGCAGATCTTAATTGAAATGATTGATTGACTATAATTGATTTAACAAATTGATAAATATTAGGGTGAGTTCATTACTAGGGATTTAATCTTGTGATATCCTTAATCTTTGCTTTATATTGCATTTAAATTAACACCCACTTCACAAGTTGACGTAGATTAGAATTCCTAAGTTTTAGAGCTTTAATCCAAGCCTTAACTTAACTAGGATTATAAGATCAATCATTACTTGTTTATGGTAGTTTATTTATGGTTCCAATAATCCATGGAAACCACATGCTAAACAAAACAAGTCATTAATCCATGACATGCTAAGTCCAACATACACAATGTTAATTCAACGAATACTCGTCGAGCAAAAGCTCTAAATCGCTTAACATACCTAAATTAAAACTCACCCCAATGAGAGATTTACTCATCCATTTGGGTGTTTAATATTCTGGTTATAATAATTATGATGATAAATTAAGAATAGAAGAAAAATAAAGGGATTAGAAAAGAGTGGTACGTTGAACACACACACACGAACAATGATGCTAATTAAAAATAGATTTTTGATTGAATGAGGAAGAAAAATAAGGGAAGGATATTTAAATTAATATAAACTATTTTAAGAACATTAATATTAAAATACATAAGTTGGAGGAGAATAAGATATATTGAAGAAGAATCTTTCATTAAAACAGAATTAGAAAAGAAAGGACTTACAAAATTACAAAAACGAAGAACACAAAAGTAAGTGAAAACAAAGAGATGATGAAAGGTATCTCAAGTGAAAACTTGATTATGGAAGATCCTCCCAAGCCTTTGGAAAGGATTTGGTCGTGCCAATATGTTCTCCTCTCTTCTGAAATGTCAACCCTTTTGAAAGGATAGGAGGGGATGTATTTATAGCCCAAGGAGTGGACTGTTTGCATTCCCAATATGTCCCTCCACTTGCATCGCCAATTTGGCTATTCAGATAGACGAATATCCAAATATCGCCTTCTTCAAAGTTGTAGATAATAAATGTTTCTGACTACTGTAAATATTTGGAGGCATTTGGACAAGTGGAGCCAAAGGTATGGCGGTTTTATAAAACAAAGGTAAACTGTCCATTTCTATCCATGCTTTTTCGAAGTCCATAATGTGAATCGGTTTTTGAATATGAAGATGCCCTCAAATAAAACTCAATTCTTCAAAAAAGTTGTCAGGTATAATATAATCTTTCACACTTCAAAATTTCAGCTTGAATGGATGTCTACATCAGAAGATATTTCAATATTAGTGTGCTATTTTTAATTCCCTGCCAGAATGGTGGGCTGGATTTCAATGCCTCGGTTGGGCCCCTTGTATTTGTGATTGGGTTCTGAAATTTTTATCCTGGACTCCTTTAAATGTCCTCCGAACTTGGGAGGATAATTAAGGTATTTTGACTTTTTTATTGAGCCCAGTAAATCAATATTCAAGGCTTGTCCAGTTTTTTCACAGATTCTTTGGTCTTGTTTGTGAGGACCATATGACCCTTCAAATGGAAGAATTGGCTCATGGTACCTTCTAATGAAATGTTTTGTATTGAATGTAGAATCCTACAAAATAATAATCAAACAATTTGGATCATTATAGTGATAGTTATTATTAAAACATTAAACGGACTCAATTGGACTACTTCTAAAAATGCTCAGAAATTATACTTAATATTAAAACATTAATATTTCACACAAATTATGCACATTTCATATAAAATAAGTAAAGGGGGAATATAATAAGTCATGAAAATATTAATAACATCAACTCCCCCACATTTAGTTTTGTGCATGTCCTTATGTGCAACAAATATAAAAACATGACAAAATCATTTTTACTCACCAACAGATATTAAAATTTTGTTTTCTCCAATCAGAGGAGGTTTAGACTATTTCACTCATCCATTTTGAATTCCACCACAAGTTGTTACAGAAAAAATGTTCCAAAACTAATTCATTTTTTCATGCTCAAATTTAGAAATGGAAAATGTGGACACTCAAAACTCACACCTCTCAAGATGATAAAATTCATTTGTGGAGGTTCACTCTTTCACCAACCAAAAGTGAAAATCTTAGAGTTTGAAAAGAGATATCATCTTCCAATCCCTATACAAAGTGAAAAAGAATCAAGAGGTCTTTTTAAGGGGTTTTTCTGTGGCTATGGGATCGTAGGAATATAATGTCCAAGAGAGAGAAGAAGAGGGTTAAAATACCAACATAGAAAAAGCAATGCACATTTTTTTGAAATGAAACATGGAAGGAAATGAAAACAAATATTTACAAGGGAATGATTTTGTGAAGAAAGACACAATAGAGGAAGAAAATATAAAGGTAATGAGAAGATAGAATATTTAGAAAACAAAAAACTTCTCCTAATAAGAATATAATACAAGTGTTCTTTTTTTTTCTTTTCCTTTTTTTTCTTTGTTTTTTCAAAAGTTGACCTTGAAACAGATCTCACACTCATATCCCAACCCATGTTTGATCTCCTCACGACACTAATTTTAATAGTTATAACAAGATCAAAGGTTGAGGAAGAGTGATTTTTGACCTACCCAAGACACAACCCATTTTTTCATTTTTTTTTGATTGATTTTTTTTTTGATTTTGATTTTTTTTTTGAATTTTTTTGAACACTTTTCAATATCATTTGTACAATACATTCCCAAATACCACTTAATGACAACCTCCCCCCCCCCACACTAAAATGGATGCTTTCCCTCAATCATATGATAACACACCAGAAAGTAAGGAAATGATACCCAAAAATGAAATCCATTCCCCCCACACTTAAATTTTAAAAAAAAAATATGCAATGAAAATCCATGTTGATATTGTGTGGGAAAAGGTATTGGGCTTGTAATGTGGCTATCAAAGAAAAGGTTTACATAGGCTCGAAGGGGCTTTCAAAAGGAGGATTAATGTAAGGGAAATGGGAGGCTATTTGGCTACTGTGATTCTCATGTCGTTCAAAAAATGCCTCTATATTATTAATACACACTAAGGTAGGAAATTCATCTCGAAGGTCCACAAACTCAAGACTCACAAATGGGGGTGAAAACACACATTTTGAAAAGATGGCCATAGGTGGCCTTGGCATGAAAGAAAATGTTTTTTCTCACGGTTGGGGAAAATCATTTTCTAATTTCAAAAATTGAGCATTCAAAATGTGTTGGTTTTGACACAAAATTCTTTATCATAGTCATAATGAAAATACAAAATTTTTGAGATGAAAACATGTCTGTTAACTACCCAAAATGGTTGGACAAAATTTCAAAACTCGATGGTGAGTAATCATGACTCGTTTTTTTATAATTTTTTTAAGTAATTATGTTTTTTTGGTTTTTTTTATTTTTTAAGGTTTTTTTAAAATACACACCCACACAAAAAAGAAAAAGTAAAAAAGAAAGTTTTGATAAAGAAAGTGGTAAAAAAATGAAAGAGAGGGGAAGATAAAGAAAGTGGTAGAGAGAGGAAGAGATAGAGAGAGAGTTAAAGGTAAATAGGTGCCCCCTGGTTTGGATTTGGTGGGTCGCCTTCTCCATCGAGTGGTAGGTCGGATAGAGAAGTTGGGGATGCAGTGGAAGTCGATGTGGTTCCTGGATTGTGATACCTCTCATGGTGATGCTTTAACTGATGTCCGTTAACCGTGAATGTCCTTTTGGAAGAGGGGTCTTGGACTTGCACTGCACCAAATGGGTAAACATTAGTAATAACAAAAGGACCTTCCCAATGAGAATTAAGCTTACCTGGGTGAAGTCAGAATCGAGAATTGAAGAGCATTACCTTTTCACCTTCATGAAATACCTTTCTCAGAATGTGCCTATCATGGAATACCTTAGCCTTCTCTTTGTACAGATTGGAATTCTCATAGGATTCAAGTCGAAGCTCCTCCAGTTCATCCAATTGAAACAATCTTTCTTCACCAGCTTTTTCAAGATCAAAATTACATGTTTTCACTGCCCAAAATGACTTATGTTTTATTTCAACTGGTAAGTGACATGCTTTACCAAAAACAAGCCGAAAAGGAGACATCCCAATGGGTGTTTTATAGGTAGTTCGATAAGCCCAAAGTGCTTCACCAAGTCTTTCAGGCCAGTCTTTTCTGGTGGGTTTTACAATTCTCTCAAGCACTCTTTTCACTTCTCTATTAGAAATTTCAGCCATTCCATTTGTTTGGGGGTGATATGTAGTTGAAGTTTTATATACAACCCCATTCTTTTTCAGAAGAGCTTCTATGGTTCTATTACAAAAATGGGTTCCTAAGTCACCGATCAAGGCACGTGGTGTGCCAAATATTTGGAAGATGTGGGTCTTTAGGAACTCACTAACAGTATGAGCATCATCCTTCCTAGTGGGTTTGGCCTCAACCCACCTTGAAACATAATCGACCACAAGAAGAATGTATGAGAATCCTTTGGAAGGGGGAAATGGTCCCATGAAATTGATGCCCCAAACATCAAAGATTTCACAAAATATTAAGGGCTTTTGGGGCATTTCATTTATTTTGGAGATTGTACCAAACTTTTGGCAAGTGGGACAAGATTGACAGAACTCATGTGAGTCCTTGAAGAGCAAAGGCCAGAAGAATCTAGAGTCTAGGACCTTTCGGGAGGTCCTTTGTGGTCCAAAGTGGCCACCTCCGGGAAGTGAGTGACAGAATTCTAAGATGGAAGAATGCTCATTTTCTTCAACACGTCTTCTAATTACCATGTCTGCCCCAGTTTTCCAAAGTTTATTTTCTTCCCAAAAATAGTATTTTGAATCACTTTTCAACTTCATTTTTTGTTGTTTTGAAAACTTTTGAGGAAAAACACCAGAAATCAAATAATTTACAATTGGGGCATACCATGGTATTTTTGGAGTGAGAGATGAAAGGTGCTCAGTGGGGAATTCAGGATCGATGATTTCAAATTGAGAATAACTAGAAATTCTACTCAAGTGATCAGCAACAGGGTTTTCTTTTCCTGGTCTATCTTTAATTTCAAGGTCAAACTCTTAGAGCATTAGGATCCATCTTATTAGCCTCAGTTTGGAATCACTTTTCTTGAGTAAGAACTTAATAGTAGAATGGTCTGTGAAGATGATGATTTTGGCACCTAAGAGATAGGACCGGAATTTATCTAACGCAAAAACCACTGCTAGAAGTTCCTTTTCAGTCACAGTGTAGTGAGATTGAGTTTTATCCAATGTTTTTGAGGCATAATAGATGACATGAGGGATTTTTTCTCTTCTTTGACCAAGAACAGCCCCAACGGCTCTATCAGAAGCATCACACATCAACTCAAAGGGTAATGACCAATCATGGGGTTGGATTATCGAGGAAGATGTGAGAGCAGTTTTGAGTTCAATGAAGGCTCTCTTTCAAACCTCATCGAAATGGAAAGTGACATCATTTTGGAGAAAACGAGTGAGTGGGAGGGAAATTTTATTGAAGTTATGGATGAATATTATATAGAAACCGGCATGAACGAGGAATGAACGGATGTATCGAACAGAAGTGGGTTCAGTTAGTGATTGGATCACTTCAATTTTGGCTGGATAAACTTCAATACCATCTTTTGAAACTATGTTCCCTAGAAAATCCCATTTGAAACCATGAAGTGACATTTTTTAAAATTTAACACAAGGTTTCACTTGACACACTTTTGGAGGACAAGAGAGAGTGAATTCAAACAAGATTCAAATGACTCACCATAAATGGTGAAGTCATCCATGAAGACTTACATGCAGTGTTCAATGAATTCAGAAAAGATACTCATCATACACTTCTAGAATGTTGCAGGAGCATTGCAAAGTCCAAAAGGCATTCTTCTATATTCATATGTTCCAAAGGGGCATGTGAAAGTAGTATTTTCTTGGTCTTGAGGTGAGATTGGGATTTTAAAATAGCCATTGTGTCCATCAAGAAAGCAATAGTGTGACTTTCCGGCTAATCATTCTAGCATTTGATCAAGGAATGGAAGAGGGTAGCGATCTTTTCGTGTTTCAGCATTCAATTTTCGATAATCGATGCATACACGCCATTTTTTCTTCACTCGAGTTGTGACTACCTCCCCATGTTCATTTGTGACAACAGTTATCCCACCAATCTTAGGTACAACTTGAATTAGACTAACCCATTCACTATCAGAAATTGGGTAGATAATACCAGCTTGAAGAATCTTGGTGATCTCTTCCCTAACTACCTCAAGGATGCGTGGATTGAGTCTTCTTTATGGTTGTCAAATGGGTTTGGATGATTCCTCAAGATGGATGTGATGCATGAAAAGGGTAGGGTTTATTACTGGTATGTCATCTAGGGTCCAACCTAAGGCCTTTTTGTTTTCCTCTAACACCTGAACAAGTTTGGAGTCTTCGGTTTTAGTAAGTGAAGAAGAGATAATGACAGGATAAGAGTGATCATGGAAAAGGAATGCATATTTCAGGTGTGTAGGAAGGGGTTTCAGATCAGTCTCATCTTTCACTTTTGGTATAGACAACTTAGGAATATAAGAAGGTACTTCATTTGCTTCAAATTCATTTTCCTTAATACTATCCAAGGTGGAGCAGTAGAGATCAAAATTGATGTGTAATTCAAGATAGTTTTAAAGTTCCTCTAGATTGATGGAGTCTATGAATGAATGGTCCACATCAACTTCACCATTTATGACTTGGTTAATCCTAGTGAAGATTTCACAACATCCTATCTCTTCAGAAGAGGATGAACATGATGTAATGGGGTTCAATTGACTCTTAGAAGTGTCCTCGGAAGCATGGATTGAGAATTCAGAGTGATCCTTAGATGGGTATCACATGGCTTGGAAAATGTTTAATTCGACCAGTTGGTCACCGAATTCCATGGATAAGATGCCAGAATGGACATCAATATTGTTTCTCACAGTCATGAGGAATGGTCTTCCAAGAATTAGGGCAGATCGAGAAGAGTTCGTCTCACCTTTCATGT
Organism: Viscum album; assembly: GCA_963277665.1. Taxonomy (NCBI): domain Eukaryota; kingdom Viridiplantae; phylum Streptophyta; class Magnoliopsida; order Santalales; family Viscaceae; genus Viscum; species Viscum album. Next base: position 273,985,556 of record OY728125.1, on the reverse strand, counting down.
CAAGGACATAGAAATCAGCAGGGAAGATAATATCATTGACTCAGACAAGGAAATCCTCAATTATTCTCTCAGGACCGGTTGTGCTTCGATTGGCTAACTGAATGACAACACCCGTTGGGGGCAAGGGACCTAGACCAAGGTTGGAGAATATGTATTTGGGCATGACATTAATTGAGGCTCCTAGGTTTATGAGTCCATCATCAAAGTTTGAACATCCAATTTGGCATGGAGCCGTAAAGGTCCCTGGATCTTTGTACTTTATGGGAATAGACTGCTGGGTGGAATCATTTTCGAAGGTCCTAAGTTGCCTCTTATGGGTACACAACTCCTTGAGAAACTTGGAATACTTAGGAATTTGTTTTATGGCATCTAAGAGGGGAATGTTTACTTCAACACGTCTAAACATGTCGAGCATTTCAGGATCAGGTTCAAAGGACTTCCTTGGTTTAGAAACATCTTGTGGAAAAGGAATTGGATTCCTAAGGGAATGGAAGGAGGTGAGGGAATGGATTCAGGTTCTTTTTCATGTTTCTTTTTCTTTTCTTTTTCTAGGTTAACATTCAAAGGAGGGTTTGAGGATTTATCTTGAGGCACAACAATTTGATTTCCCAATCTAAGTTCAATTGCACTTACATTACCCTTGGAGTTGGGTAATGGTTGAGCTGGGAGTTGGGAAGAATTTGATTGTTGTTGCTGGATTAGGTGGGATGCAAGTTGACCTATTTGAGTTTCAATTTTTTTAAGGCTAGAATGGGTGAATGAGGCAAGATATTCCACTGCACTTTCTCATGGTTTCCTGGAAGAAGAGTCTTGTCCCGGATTGGGATTACCTTGATTTCGGTTCTTGGGAAAGCGATTGTATTGGGTTGGGAATTGGGAAGGCTCATTCGGATAGTGGAATCCAGGAGGAGGATTGTTCCTTTGATGTTGAGGAACAAAAGGATTCGGTTGATGGAAGTTACCACCACCTTGACCATATTGGAATTGGTTTGGATTTTGAGGAGGGAATTGAGGGGGATGAGAGATGGTATTACCATACCTCAAGCTTGGGTTAAAGGTAGAAGAGAAAGGCTCGGAGTGAGGTTGGTTAATGTTTCTAACAAACTGAACCGATAGTTAAGGATTGGTGTTCTACTGAGCATATGCTGCATTGAGCTCCATTGGTCCAGATGAATCGGTTTGATCCTCCTGAATTTGTGGACATGTGTCAGTTGGATGAGATGGAGAGTTGCAGATTCCACAGTTTTTGACAGGTCCAGGAAACATTGATTGCGGAGAAGATGAGGTTGGGGATTTGGAAGCCACAGGTAGCTGTCGCACAAGACCTATAAGCTCACTCATCCACTCGGTCATTTTGTTCAGCTCAATTGATTTATTATCTTGGGCTTGTTTGACTTGAGCATGTGCTCAAGTATGGAATTGTTGTGTGTTTGCAGCCATGTTACTTATGATATCTCTTGCAGTTGTAGGAGTTTTATCAACAAGAGTACCGCCACTTGCGGCATCTATGAGAGTTCTCTCCATAGCCAATAACCCCTCATAGAGGTATTGGATCAAGAGTTGGTCAGGGATTTGATGATGTGAGCAGGTTGCTACAAGCTTTTTGAACCTCTCCCAGTACTCATGGAGTGATCACTTGGGAATTGACGGATACCACTTATTTCCTTTCAGATAGAAGCAGTACGAGAAGCAGGAAAAAATTTATCTAAGAATAGTCGCTTCATTTCATTCCATGTAGTTATGAAACCAGGAGGTAGGTAGTAGAACCATGACTTAGCATTGTCATCTAGGGATAAAGGGAATGCTCGAAGTTTGATTTGTTCTTCAGAAACCCCTTGAGGCTTCATGGTAGAGCACACCACTTGGAACTCTTTAAGGTGGAGATGTGGATCCTCACCGGCTAGCCCATGGAAATGAGGAAGAAGATGAATCAAACCCGATTTGAGTTCAAAGTCAGCCTCTATATTTGGATATTGAATACCAAGAGGTTGGTAATTCATATCAGGGGCAGCGAGTTCTTTAAGTGTTTGTTCCCTAGGATTGGCCATATCTAATTCAATTGGTTGGATGAGGACTGGTTCTTGAATGAGTTGATTATCTCTTATGTTGCTCCTAATTTGGAAAAGTGTTCTCTCAATTTCAGGGTCAAACAAATCCAAGGGATTGTTTGGGAGGCTACGGGGCATTCAGAGATATTTTGGAAGAAATAGGAAGATGGGTTTTTCTTTGTTTTTTTTTCAGTTTATGATTTTTATGAGAAGATGAGTTTTTCATTGTGTTTTTTTCAATTTTTTGTGTTTTTTTACAATAACCAGAAACTAATGACTAATTTAAGCACCATCCCCAGCAACGGCGCCATTTGAAATACACGGTCGATTGTCGCCTATCGACCGGTCAAAGTTCTGGTGCTCTGCTAATGTGTATAGCAGCACTCGGGTCGAATCCTCGACGATGATACTTTGTAGTAGTCGTTTGTTTTTAGTTGATTGTATTTTGGTTAGGGGGGTTTGTTACAGAGCTTAATTGAAATTATTTATTGACTATAATTGATTTAAAAAATTGATAAATATTGGGGTGAGTTCATTATTAGGGAGTTAAGCTTGTGATATCCTTGAGCTTTTCTTTATATTGCATTTAAATTAACACCCACTTCACAAGTTGATGTCGATTAGAATTCCTAAGTGTTAAAGCTTTAATCCAAGCCTTAACTTAACTAGGATTCTAAAATCAATCAGTACTTGTTTATGGTAGTGTATTTATGGTTCCAATAATCCATGGAAACCACATGCTAAACAAAACAAGTCATTAATCCATGACATGCTAAGTTTAACATACACAATGTTAATTCAACGAATACTCATCGAGAAAAAGCTCTCAATTGCTTAACATACCTAAATTAAAACTCACCCCAATGAGAGATTTACTCAGCCATTTGGGTGTTTAATATTCTGGTTATAATAATTATGATGATAAATTAAGAATAGAAGAAAAAGAAAGGGATAAGAAAAGAGTGGTACGTTGAACACACACACACGAACAATGATGATAATTAAAAACAGATTTTTGATTGAATGAGGAAGCAAAATAAGGGAAGGATATTTAATAGAATTTAAACTATTTTAAGAACATTAATATTAAAATACAGAATTTGGAGGAGAATAAGAGATATTGAAGAAGAAACTTGCATTAAAACAGAATTACAAAAGAAAGGACTTACAAAATTACAAAAACGAAGAACACAAAAGTAAGTGAAAACAAAGAGAGGAGGAAAGGTCTCTCAAGTGAAAACTTGAGTATGGAAGATCCTTCCAATACTTTCATAAGGATTTTTTCGTGCCAATATGTTCTCCTCTCTTCTGAAATGCCAACCCTTTTGAAAGGATAAGAGGGGATGTATTTATATCCCAAGGAGTGGACTGTTTGCATTCCCAATATGTCCCTCCACTTGCATCGCCAATTTGGCGATTCAGACAGCCGAATCTTTAAATATCTCCTTCTTCAAAGTTGTAGATAATAAATATTTCCGGCTACCGTCAAAATTCTGAGGCATTTAGACATGTGGAGCCAAAGGTATGGCGGTTTTATTAAACAAAGGTAAACTGTCCATTTCTATTCATGCTTTTTCGAAGTTCGTAATGTGAATAGGTTTTTGAATAGGAATATTCCCTCAAATAAAACTCAATGCTTCAGAAAAGTTGGCCGGGAGAATCCTCTCTTTCATACTGCAAAATTTCAGCTCGAATAGATGTCTACATCAGGAGATATTTCAATATTAGTGTGCTATTTTTAATTCTCGGCCAGAATGGTGGGCTGGACTTCAATGCATCAGTTGGGCCCCTTGTATTTGTGATTGGGTTCTGAAATTTTTATCCTGTACTCCTTTAAATGTCCTCCGAACTTGGGAGGAGAATTAAGGTATTTTGATTTCTGGATTGAGCCCAGTAAATCAATCTTCAAGGCAGGTCTATTTTATTCACAGATTCTTTGGTCTTGTTTGTGAGGACCATATGACCCTTCAAATGGAAGAATTGGCTCATGGTACCTTCTAATGAAATGTTTTATATTGAAAGGAGAATCCTAAAAAATAAGAACCAAACAATTTTTATCATTATAGTGACAGTTATTATTAAAATATTAAACTGACTCAATTGGACTACTTCTAAAAATGCTCAAAAATTATACTTAATATTAAAACATTAATATTTCACACAAATTATGCACATTTCATATAAAATCAGTAAAGGGGGAATATAATATGTCATGAAAATATTAATAACATCAGTTATGTATATAATTTGATGCATTCCTTTCTAACCTTGTAAAGTTAGCCTCATACTTTGCAACATTCTCATCCTCCATTTTCCTCAGAGTCAAAAATTGTCTTTCCATATATACTTGATGTTTATGAGGAAATTATTTTTCTAATAAAATTTTCATAAACTCCCCCATTCCATGTTCAATTTTTCTTCATATTCCTTTTTGTTTGGGATTAATGACTAACATTGAACTGCATCTCCCGTGAGGCAATAAACTTCCATGACAACGTTTTCCCTTTCACTACTCCCCAAAGCATGAAATATTTTCTCTAAATAGGTTTTCCATTGCTCAGCTACAAATGGATTTGTAATTCCATGTAATTTTATTGGTTGTTTTCAGATTAAGTGGACTAACATTGATCCTCCATATTGTGGATCAGGGTTCTCCATATAAGTATAGTTATTATTCATAACCTGAGTGAGTTTTCCCAGAATGGTGATAACATAATCAGCACCAGTGGCATCCCCATCTCCACTATAATTATCTTGAGTAGGAGGGAAATCCCCAAATGTATTATGTGTGATGATATGGTTTTCATTCCTTCCACTAGGAACCATTTCTAAACAATGACATACACTAGATTATTTTATGAATCACAACACATAATTCTGAACTTGTAAAACACATAACAGAAATTGAACAGTTATGCATATAATCCATAGTCATAAAAAAAATTTCATCATGGAATTATATACTCATAAACCCTTAATAATTTTTTTTAATGAAAATTAGAATTATCCTACGCATATCAACCAGGTGTGTCGTAACCAAGAGTGCAGCAAGGCCCGTTGTTGTGGACTAGTTCTCGTTCGAGTCTATCTCAAAGAAGTGATTTTAGGTTTTACCCCAAGGTACATTTATGTCATAGCCACCTCTACCTGATCGAATCTAGATAGGGATGTATTTCTTAGAAAACTCACAAAATCTCTACAGTACCAAAATTCTAGGAAGTTCTTGTATACTAATTCTTAAAGTCTATCTTTGGTAATGTTCTCTAATCAGAGTTTTTCAAAATCTAGCATCCATGGTTTGCACTAAACTTTATCTGATACCAACTGTATCGCCTCAACCCCAATTACCTAGATTTGTTTCATTATTACATAACATTGGCATGATATGAGGAATCATGTCCCGAAATACCGATAAGTTTAGTAGCCTTGGAAGTACTAGATACATTCATAAGTTTTACATTACATCATTAAATAAAAACATCAACAAAATTTTTCCCCTTCTTAACACACATATATCCTTAGCCTAATCCTTGTAGGTCAACCATAAAATATTTCTTCACATCCTGGGAAAAATAAAACATAGAAAGGGGTGAGCTCAGATGCTCAGTAAGGATAACAATATAGAAAAAACTATCATGAATAAGCATAAAAATTTAAGGCAATTTATAAGACTGAAAAAAAATCATTTTAAACTTAGACCTCAACATAATGTGAAAAATATAAAATAAAATAAATCCATTTACTTATTCACATTGATATTCTACTATTAGAATAATCACATGAAATATCAATAGCCACTTTCTTAATTATAGAATGCATAATGCATGGCTTCATAACCACATAGTCAAGGCCTTGTGCCAAGACTACAAATAAGATTTTCTCAAGGCCTTCTTCCAAGACACTAGTTTGTCTCATGAGTCCTACCGATGCATCGGGGAGCTATAGTAGGATCCACTCGTCACTTACTATGTCCAATACATTCCTCATATGAAAATTTTTAAACATAACATAAACATTAATATTAAAACTAGGATAGGAAATATCAATACTTTATCTATAAACAATGAATGGGGTAAAAATAACATATCCATGGTCAAACATATCAAATAACATTCATTACAATATGGAAGTTTTTTATCATAATAAATAAACTTCAAACAAGCTCAAAATCTATCAAAGGATGTTGACATAGATGAAATCAAAACTTTTTAGAGAAATATCTCTTATCATTTTTAAATCATTTAAAAGTCATATAATTATAAAATAAAACATTTATTTTCAAAATAATCTTATAGGATTTTATGGGAAGCTTAGACGGTGATATAATGGCCAAAAATAGCCACACCCACCGTATAAGTTTAAAAAAGACATTCTTACATTAATTTTGTTGAAAATGTCATATTAAGTACATTGTTTGCAAAATGATGAAAAGATTCCTTTAAAAACATATATAGTCAAATAAGGGTATAAATGACTTTAACACATAGTATAGTAAATATTAAAAATGTTTTTGAATTACATTTTTAATAAAACACAAATATGGATGATAAAGAGGTCCTTGTAGATACTTACATAATAACAACCACGGATAATAAAGTGATTGTGAAATTTACCCATACCATGTAATTTTCCTTAGAATATGGTATGTTAACTCCTATATAATAGTTATAACATTTTTATTAAATTACACAAGAACTATACACATAAATATGATATCATATATGATTCTCTAATATTGCTCTGTTAATAATATTTCAGTAGTATCATCATTTCAGGTGTTAACCGATTCATTTTCTTTTATATGCATGGTTATGTAAGCCATGATTGTTGTGAATAGGATGTAATTTATTCATATACATAATGATATTATGTTCATAAACATTATTTTTAATCATAAATTGAAAATTAATCTTTAATGATTATGATGGGGAATGAATCTCATCACGTTCGTGGAGATGGTAATCTGTACGTACGCTTGAGCGAAAATATCATTATATTGATGGTGAAATCATATTTAATTGGATGGTATATCATATATACATAATCATTAACATGTTATATTTATTATTTACATTAGTTATAATAATTATTATACCCATACAAATAATGAAGTGTTCGAATAACAAACTATACCACGACGTGGAGACGGTAAGCTGTACGTATGCACGTATGGTGACATTGTCATTCATATGATGGATAGAATAATGAATATGGTTGTACCATTTTTATAATAACATCACAATATATAGAACATACTAGAGTTATTATTTTATAATAGAAACAACAAAGAAAAAGGAAGTGGAAGAATAAAAGAACTTGAAAGAGGTGATGAAATATTTACATCTTCTTCAGGTTCTTCCTTTTGATTTGATCAAAAGGGATCCATAGGTAGGATCTATGACAAAAGGAAGGACTCTAGGATGAAGATAGGAATTTTTTGAGGATATTTTTGAAGTGTTTGTCCTATAAAAAAGTCTTTAGAGCTGTGAAATTAAGATAAGGGGAAGTTAAATTTTATAAGAGAGGTGAGGGTCACTTTAGGAAAAGAATGAAATTATATTTTATAAAAACATTATTATCGGTTTCTAAAGGCTAAAAATGATATATATAGAGTCTAAGGTGATTATGGGTCGAAAAAATTCAACCAAAAAAATTCATACAGGTTTATGTCACCATATTAATCTTATCTTTTAGATTTAACTCTCAGTTAAATAGTTTGTCATTTACCATGTCTCTTTGTATGTTTATATTATATGGTTAATAAACATAATATAAACATCCAATAGAACCCCAAATGGTTCATTATTAATATATATAACCTTATATATGTATTTTGGTCGATCCTTATATTTTAATTAATATTATATCTATTAATAATATAGCATTGTTTTTAAAACTCCACTATGTCAATGTTGACACTATTTAGTATTTGATTTTTTTGAAAATCATAACAGCACGATTACATCCAAAAAAAATATTTAATCAACCATAAAAGTTCATATTAACCTATAAAATTATTTTAATTCATCAAAAGTCCCAAATTACCTTTATTTGGATATTTATATTATCAATTATTTTAATCTTTCTTTAATAAGGTAGTTACTGCATCATCATTGGGTCATGAATAAATTAAATTATTTAATTATTAAAAATTATAAATAAAATTCAATTATGTAGGAAAAACTTTTATATTTCTAATGAATATTTATAGTTGAATTTATATTGTGTTTAGCCCTATATTAAAAAATGGTTTATTTATTAAACATTGAATTTAACTCTTTTAACTCTTCTTTAAATAAAATAATAATAAATGTCCTAATCTAATCCAAGTGGACCAAATGGGGTCATATTTTATTCATAAGGTTTTTTTTGTTAGAATTACACTTACCCAATATAATTAGGACATGTGTTAGGGATATTATAATATTATTTTTACACTTAATTACTCTATTTACTTTTAATCGTGGTAAATAAAAGTAAAAAGTAACTATTCACCAAAAATTATTTTTATCATATTGAATCACATTTACTTACTGATATCAACCATGACTCTCAAATGTTTTAAATCCAAATCACAGAAGCGGTAAAATTATGTTTAATGCAAATTTGCAAATGCTCCTTGGAGGTGGGTAAAAGATAGTAAAAAGTTCAATAATACTTTTATATATCTAAACTTATTATAAAATGAATCCAAAGAATTATATTGAACTTATATAAGTATTATGTATATATTTTGATGTAAAATATATTTAAATAAACTAAATAATTATTTAAATAAAAAATTTGGTTTTAACCAATAACGCAATGTTTTTTCACTACTCATCAAAAATTAAGAGTTTTTAGAAAAATACCAAAACATCACCCTAATCTAATTTTGATATTCCGAATTCCAAAATTAATTCCCTTTTAAAAAATATAATTTATAAAATTTCATAAAGTGGGTAATTCTATTCATGACGGATACTTTGATTGGTCGTTGTGTGTTAGAATCTCAAAGTTGTGTACAATGCAAGCTATTGCATTATTCAAATGAAAACTTACCGTGGAATCTTGGGGTGTTACAATATTGTGTTTTCTTGTATAGTATAATATAGGGGAGTTATTTTTTATTTTCCAAACATATATTTTGGACTCTAAAAAATAAAGTAATGAAAATCGAAAATAATCCCATTTTTAAGGGTTTCTTCCATTAAGGAGTGGTGTTCATTGTTTATAAATCCATGAATATAGGATGTTAAAATAATACCCTTTGTGATGTATAACTGATTCATGTTTACAAATAATATATTTCGAAACATTAAAATATAGTATAGATTTTTGATTATTTGTAAGGGGTTTATAAAATTAATCAAATAACTTCATAAAAATTATAATAAATGGGGAAAATATATTTGGGTGTAGATACATTTAACGAAAAATATTACATCACTTTTGGTTCATTATGACGTCATCACACATATCATATATTTATACCACATTCAATTTTTACTCAGAGATTCAACTATCTCATAAATTAATGAAAAAATCATCATTAGATATTTTCAATGTCCTCATTAAAAAATATATATTTTTGGAAATAATTATCAAAATAATATAATTAAAAATTTTAAATAAAATCTATATTTTTTTGTAAAATGCTATTTTTTTAATATAATATTTTCTTGACCCTTATAAATATTACATTTTTAATTCATAAAATTATATTTTAATTTATATTTAATATATACTGTCATATAAGAAAATTATTTTAAACTATAATGTATTTAAAAAATTCATTAATTCATATTGAAAATTAATTTTTTATAAAACCATTTTCATGAATAAAGGACCATAACGAACAAATTGAAAATACATGAAAAAAAGTAGTTGACACACAAAATGATGTTGATAATGAAATATTTTTAATTAAAGGGTGATAAAATTGTTTCAAGTAAACCATTTATAGATTTATAGGTCACAATATTTTTCTTGTATATAATTTAATCAATTTAAATATATTATACAGGAGGATAAAATAACTTATGAACAATTCAGACCTAAGGTAATGATTTCATGTTTTAATGTCACATTTTCGAGATTATATATTCTTAAAATTATAAAAATGAAATTATATGTTCTATACCTAAAAAAATATTATGTATTTTTTATTCAATGTTTATTTATAGAAATTAAAATTTGATTATTCATTTTCACATCTCAAGGAACTCAAAAGTATAATATTTATTTTAAGGGAAACTGAATTCATTTTTCTATTTTTTGGGAACCATTTTATTCTATTCTTGTTTTTTATCTAAAACCTTTTCATTTTTATTTTTATTATTATTTAATGATTAATAAGAGTCATTTTAATCAATTTTTAATATTCTAAAAATGGGTTAAAAGGAATATTTTTTTAAATGAGTAACCTTTTACTAATGGGGTCATTGAAATATTTCCCACAAAAGAGAATTTTAGAACCATAATGAATTTTCTTATCATTGAATCTAGCTTCACAAGTTTCAATGATTGTTTTTCAAAAATAGTTTTTCCACATATTCTGGTATGTTTTTTATTTTTAAAAATTAATTTCAAAAATAAAATGATATTTTCATGAGAAATATTATTTTTATGTTTTAAAAGTATTTTCATATATTTCAATTTTATTTGATGAATATTATAATTTTTAAGGATTAACTCTATGGTTATTATACACCTTATTACATTGGATGGATTATGATCTTGTTCTTCTCATGATAAACTAGGGAAAAGATTAACATATTGTATACTAATTTTTCAATAATAATGTTTATATTCATTATGTATAACATTTTTATTTATTTATTTCATTGATGAATGAATAAAAAATAGTAAGTGATGGATGGAACATATTAGATCCCCTAGATTCATTGATATATCTCATGAGACTATAGAGCTTGGATATTTGTGATAATCATTACCTATTTATGTATGATGTCTTGGAAAATTTCCTTGATCTTAATATTATGTTCTTCATTATGATTAATTATATAATTATGAAATTAGATATTTTTAACCAAGTGATAATTTATGTAGTTTTGTTATTTATAGATATATTACCCTTTCATGATATTTTTTATATACATTATTTAATTATTTTTTACCTATACCATATTATTCATGAATTATTTATTCTATGATAGCTTTTATTGGACACTATCCAATACTGAACATGTCAGGTCACCCTTTTATTATGTTTTCATTTTCCTAGGATATCTTGATGGGATCAATAAATAATATTATGGATATAACAGAAGAAATAATAATGTTCTCACTATAATTTTATGTTCTATTTCATGTCTTAAAATGTAATGTGGAAATAATATATGTATACAATATCCAATGGTGGTTAAACTACCCACTCATTTAGGAAATGATGTCCTTTGTCATAAGACAATGTAGTAATTGAACCGCTGGCTCTAGGTTACTAGAGTTGGGGTTTTATGGTTGGTTTCAAATAAATATTAGTCCAATCCTTTCGAACTATATTTATGAAAACATTAATTACAGAACAATACCCTATAATATACTTTATAAATAAGTTTATGTGGTGGATAAAATCATAATGTTTTTTAACGTCAAAAATGTATGGTTTCTTAAAAATGTTACACATATATATACTGGAAAGTGGATGTGATTATGGAACAGATAAAACTAAGGGTAAAAATACTAAAAATAACAAGTTTGGTATGAATTCTATCTTCACTTTGGGTACAATAAATGGGTCAAAGACTACACACCCAGATAAAAACTCCTAGGGATATAATTTGGTTTGTTAACATAATCATTAAAAATAATTATGGATGACTTGAAAATATTTTTATTACTTTAAGATATTCCAAGAGATACAATGATTATGATTCAGATATCATATATGCATAAATTTTCAATTTATGTTAAGTGTTACAAAAAATTTAAAATTATACGCTATGATTTATAATTTATCTTGTTATGATATAATTCAATATATACAATTTATAGATATGGATCCTATGAGAATAAATGGGAAATATATCAATAAATGTAATCTCTAAATGTATTTTGTCATAGTAAAGATAATAAAGTTGGATCTAGATATCAATATAGAACTAAAAAATATATAACTATACCTTGGAAGATATCCTAAGTTAAGGCCTGTAACCTTTCCTGTGTTGAGAAACATATTAATCCCTAATATGGTGGAACAATGTTTTTCCATGTCATATGCCATAAACCACCATCATTCAATAAGACTATTAATCCCTGAGTATATTAGCAATGTACAAAGTCCCAAGATATGTTACATCTCCATTGGGACAAAGTCAAAGAGAAATGGTGGTCATAAAATATTATCATCTTAAAATAGATGTTGATAAATTGGGTTCATTGATCAATAATAAAATGTTACCAAATGAAATAAATTGTATGGAGTGGAAGAATTACAATGATATATTCTGCAATAAATACTATCCTTGGGAGTAATGCGCTGTTATAGAGAGGAAATTATTCAATTTAACATAAATGAAAGAAGAAACTTTTTTTGAATATGAATCTAACATTACAAGTTTATAAAATCATTTGCATAATTATCTATTTAATATATGAGGTAATATTAATCACTTATTTAATGGGTAAATAATATCAGTTAAAGGGTATTAGTCACCCAGATATTTTTTGTATATGGTGATATAGTATTATGTGCCATAAAGATAAAGAAACAATTCTATAAAGCTTATAATTTACAAGGAAAATATGAAATTAATTTGATGGGTAATCAATCTGGAAAAAAATATGAAAAAAGGTAAGAGAGAATAGTGTAATTTCCATTATATATTTTATTTGGTAAGAAACACCAGTTAATATTCATAATGGGAATGAAAATTTTCTTTATGTGTGGAGAGGAAACTCATATGATCATGATTTAAAGGTCCAAAAAGAATCCTCCAATGTCTAATTCATTAACTATAAGTATATGGGTGGATATTTTATTGAACTCCCTATGAATCAATGAAATTTTCCTTTGAAAATCCCATGGCTGCAAGAACATGATAATATGATCACTATAGTTGAGGTTGATATTCCCAAGGATGTGATGGTAGGTGAAATTATAATAACCTCAAGTTTAGATAATTCTTTATTTCATTCTATATCTTCACACTCTATTTTTTTTTTGATTTACAAGAATATAGATATTTTCCTAGAACCATAAGAAGGATATTTTCAATTAAGAAACAGAGTAGAAATCTTAATCTATTCCGGATTTGTAATTTAGTTCCCATTATGACAAATATACATACCCTATTTTTAAACATTATTATTATATATAAGGTCTAAATTGATATAATCCTTGGAGAGGATTGGATTTTAAATTATATTACGATGATTAATTTTCTAGAAAATGATATTATAATTCATAATAGAGATGAGTAATCATGTGTCTTCACAGGGGAGACTATGTCTTCTAAATCATGTTTGTATCCACCACTAGTAACTGTCAATGATGAAATTATTAGAGATGAATATTAAACATAAACCATTAATAGTATGGGTAACATAAAATATGGTATTTACCTATTGTGCAATAATATATTAATGTTTTTCATAATGAACTACTTGGACACCCATGAGAGTGTAAAGTTTTGTTTCCCATTCATCTCATCCCTAATGAGGAAACTATATTAAATAATCACTATAAGATATTCATGGTGTAAATAGTGGAACTCAATAAGAAACTATATAATTTCTGTGATAATGGATTTATGAATCCCTGGTGTTTCACCATGGGAAGCACATGTTCTTTTTGTTAAGAATAAATATAAGAATATAAGGTAATGAAATAATTATAGGGAAATAATATCTATTAATATAAATAAAACGTACCACCTAATATTATTGATGACTTGTTTGATCAAATTTGAGGAGGTTAATATTTTTTAATTATTTATCTACATTCTTTGTGTCATCAAAAGTGAGTAAGAATTGAGTTTTTTCACAATATGACACTTCATATATAGTATGAACATTATGAATTTATATTAATGCCCATTAATTAGACTAATGAACCGAATATTTTAATAAATCTAATGAGAATAATATTAAAGGATTATTTGGATAATTTAATTATTATATTTATTTATGATATCTTGATATACTCAAAAAAACATTATGAATATAAGAGTTGTTTTTTAATCATTATAAATATTCATAGAGAATATTATTAATATAGAAACCTTATAAAATGTGTATTCCATCCCCCAGATGATTATTTTAATCGATATATTATTTCGATTGATAGAATATCAGTTGACCTTTCAAAGACAAATGTAGTGATGAAAAATAGAATTAAAATCAATACAACTGGTGTACATAAATTATTTAGATTAGTAGGTTACAATAAAATATTTTTTCAAAAAAAAATTATTTATTAGCTAACAAATTTTCTATGTATCCATGTAATGGAGATTTTTTAATATATTCAGAATAATGTAATGGATTTTTTGAAAAATTAAAGGGGAGATTGTTCAATGTAAATACGTTAAATATGACGTATAGTGATGTATTAAAGAAGGCACATGTATGTGTCCATATACAGAATGACAAATTTTTTTTCTATGAATAAAGGCAGTTAAATATTCCTAAATAAAGTTATCTGATTAATGATTTTGAGTTGGTATTCAAAATTTTAATATTGAATATGTGGAGGAATTACCTTTTTGGGAAATGATATGAAATATATATATATCAAAAAGGATTAAAATACATATTCACTTACAAAGAGCTCAACATGAGAAAAATGTGATAGTTAGATCAATTAAAGGATTATGATATATCATCACACTACTACTATAGGATGGAAAATAAGGGTGATGATATATTAATTAGGAATGATCAGTGATTTTTTACTATAATGATGAATTAAAAAGATACAATATTAAGGGATTTAGTTAAGTTGGATATGGAAATCATTACAAAAGGAGAAACATCGCATCTATTTTAAATGATTTCCAAACCATCCATATTCTATAAATTAATTTTTTCTCATTTTGATGATTAGTACATTCAAATTCAAATAAATTTCATGGATGATTGGATGTTGGTATAATATATCTATGAATATGGTTTGTTGAAATTTGGAAATATTTAATGTATTGAATCCATTCTGTAGCTAAGAAGAGAATTATTAGCTAAAGCTAAAAGATAAAATTTCGCTATTCGCACTATTAGAACTAAAATATATCAATATATTTAGGAACATTTTTACTAGATAATAGGAAATGAGAAATTTTAGAGTACAAAACAATATTTTTTGTTTTTAAATAGGTAAATTCTCAATGAAAACATCCTGATGTGTCATAAGACCTCAACCAATTTTCCTTTTAGATTGGGAAAATTATACTGTGGTATTTATCACTAAATTTATAAATAATCCTAGAAATATTTATTTCATATATTTTATTATTTATTACCTTACCATTTCTACACAGTTCCTTTCTATAAGGGAATATGTTCCAATTGAGTGGTTCAAATTATTCTATATTAATGATGTTTTTAGACTCTGTGTATAACCTCTTTTGATGGTATTTGATCATGTTTCGGGTTTTATTAAAAAAAATCTAGAAGAGTCTTCAGAAGTTTCTCAACAGCGAGTTATATTTGTTCACCACCTACCATCCTCAAATATATGTATAATCATATATGATTATTTATATATTAGAAGGAATGTATAGGTGAGATTATGTTTTTGTAAAGTTATCTCCCTAGAATGGTGTTATAAGATTTATCATAAATTAAATCAATATCTTAGGTACAACAGGGGTTTATAATTTCTTAAAAATAATTTGTATTCTGGATTACAATTTGGTACTTCCATATAGCTTCTCTAAAGTTCATGATAAATTTTATATCACATCTTATAGGATATAAATGATAAAATCATTTCATGTTCTAATATCAGAGGACGTAGAATTATAACCTAATTTACCTTAATATGAAGAGCATATCCAGATTCTTAACATTTAATAACAAGTGTTGATGAATCAAATGACTTGGTAGGTAAGGGTACTTGGGAAAAATCATAAGTTAGAATAGATGACCTTGTAACCAAAATAATTTATGATTAATAACTATCCACCTCTATTTCTAACGATACATTCAATAAATTATGAGGATAAAATTTTTGAAGTGGTGAAAAGTGTAACACTCACGGTTATATACTAAGTATATAGTTCATTCTATAGAAAATATAGCATAATTCACATACACTTATTCAATAATATTATTTAAACCAAATTTCAAAAAAATTAAAATTTTAATTTGATGAAATGTTTTTATTTTTTTATTTTTTTCAAATGAATATTATCATAGGGTTAATTTTTAATATTTTTCATAAATAGTAGATTTTTTTGTGAATTTTGAAAATTAGTGCTATTACAAAAAATGTCACATTTATGACATTATAATGATATTATAATAGAATAAATCTTTCAAATTTCTTTTAAATATAATATATATATATTTAATAATTCATATAATTCATATAAAAATGTTTAAATATGAAATATATAACTAACATTTCTTTAAATCATTGTAATGTTATTGTTTAAATAAAAATTATTATTAATCACTTATAATAAATTATTTACAAGGTTACATGCAGTTTTTTATTTATTTGAATGAAAAAATAAGTCTACTTTTAATTAAATGTATCCAATTAATTCTATTGGAATCAATATTATAATTTATTTTTCTTTGGTACCATTTTTATTCTTAAAACAAGAAAAATATAAAAACAATTTTGATTTCATTTTACAAACAATTATTAAAATTAACTCGTAACACATATAAAATTATACTGCTGAAAAATATATTATATATTTTTAATTAAAATAATAATTATAATATAATAAATTTATGTTCATTTTTTCCATAGTGAGTAGTAAAAATAAATAAATGTGTTGTCATGGTTAGTATAAATACGAGTTTTCTGTAGGTGATAAATTATCTGACAATGGTAAAAATGTCTCTAAATAATTTCCAAATATTATTATATGAAATTAATTATGACAAATAACATATTAACATATAATTCTATGCTATTTTGTGCATATTTAACAAGAATGTTACATTATACGGTTTAAATAGTTTATGTAATTCTATTTGTATCCCTCTTCTCACTTAAAAAGTGAACTTACATCCCTCCCTTAATCACAAACATTGATTCCTAAAACTTAGAAAATGCTTAAACAAAACAAATCACATATTTCTTCCATTAGTTATTTAGATTCTTCTCTCATCTACATACCATCCATTGATGGATTAAGGTGTATGTCAAAGGATGTGTCTCATATAAGAGGTAATCCTCTTACCCCACTCTTAGAATACTAATTTATATTTATATATCCTTAAAATATATTTTATAGATCCTAACATATTGAATAAAATATTATCAATATACATGGATTTTATTATTATTATATGACAACTGTTTTCCACCTCTTTTCTATCTGATGGTAAATTAATGCATCACCCCTACATATATGTGGAATACAGCCTCTACGTAGAGATATGATTCATTTTCCATAACTACCACATATTAATGGTTGTGATGATTTAATTAATTGATATATAAGCTATATGTGATATAATAAAAAATCATTAATGATAAAATATTATTTATCAGTCTTTCCATTTTTTGTTAGAATATGAAAATAACGCTAATATGTATATACGGACTACCATCTCTATGAACGAAATAATTGATTTTATATTGCTTCATTTGGTGAATAGTTTAATATATATATATATAATTAATAGATAAATTTTAATTTTCTATGGATTAATTTTTTTATATGATGGTACCATGATCCAGATTCATGGATTGTAACGACCAAATCAAAACATACATTAATAATGAAGTTGTTAACACTTATAATTCCTATAATAATTAAAAATTGTTAATTAATTATAGATATTATGTTAATAGTAGACCATTAATGGTATTTTAGGTCATGATATGATTCATTTATAGATTTAAAATTAATTTAAATATGTTGTATAAGAGTTTAAATGAACTTACAAACCAAGTCAAACATGAGCTATAATTTTTATGTTATATTCTCACTTTTTATCGAGATTGTTAATAATTAAATTTATAATGATGAAATTATTTAATTTACATCTCAAAAATATTTTGTATTTTATTATCCTAAAATTATTTTTTAAAATTAAAAAAAAAATCAATCCATTTTCCTTTCTCTAAGTACTGAAAATTTCAAAAGAACGTTATTAAGGAAAATCATCATTTTTTTCTATTCAATCAAGAATATTTTTCATCCATAACTAAATATTTTTGAAAATTATTTTTTAACGATTTTAATATAATATAATTATTGATTAATTTCATTTTTACCTATGTTTTACTTTATATAAATTTACTTAAAAGGAATATTCTTCTAATTTCTAACCGAGGTGAATTTTACTAAAGGTGTTAACAAAATAATTGTTTTTAAATTTACCACTGAAATGGATTTTATATCCATAATTTATATTATTTTCATTTAACACTTATTTACATATTTCTCCTGTTATATTCAAATAAAATATTTTTCATAATATTTTGTAAATTTTTATATTTTTATTATGTAATTATAAAATAAAGAACTTTTTTCCCTTGAGAAATGTTCTGGTGATACTTTAAATGTATTTTAATATATGAAATAATCCTATGATGATTCATATACTTCAATAGGGATATATTCTAATGATACCAGACACCAAATTACCCAGTATATATTATTATCATGTTTTTCTAGTGATTGAATCAGGAAAATAATAACATTTCATTTAATTATTATTCAATATGAATATTTTTAATGAATCTTTACTAAATTATTACTCATTTAATTTATATAATTAATGAATTGTAACAGGTAATTATTTTTAGTGCCTATTATTGCTCAACTATGTTTTGGTAGGTCTCATGAGATAACTTGATTTATATATTTGACATACACATTACCTATTTTTGTATGATGTCTTAGAATGAGGCCTTGATAGAAAGTTTATGAAGTCCAAAATTATGTGTTCCATAATTATGAAATTATTTATTATTATCCATGTGATTATTTGTGTTTTTTAGGTTTTCTAATTACAAATTCCCCTTTAATGATATTACTATTATATAATATTTTACTATTTTTTTATATTTGTCGTATTTATCATGGTTTATTTATTCTATGATTGCATCTACGGTAGGATTTAGATTACTATGTATCTAATAACTCACTTTTATAATTATTCCACTACTAAGGAAACTAAGAGGGTATATATGACTAATATTGAGGATATACTAAAATAAATAACATGGTTCTTAGAATAAATTTATGTTTTATTTATTTTTTCAAACAATTACATGTCAATAATGTACATATTTGTTCTCTTATGATTGATAATCTATTCACACCATAAGTATGATATTTTTTATATCTCAAAAAAATTAGTTTAATAACCTCCTGCTCTTGGTTACTGGAGTTGGGGTGTAACTATAATGCATTCTGAAATTGGTAAAGGAAGTTTTATATAAGGATATAGATTATTATTTCACATTAAACCAAAATTGAACCCTAATGGTTCTCCATGAATTATTTATATTTCCGTAAAATATATCCATGTTTTAAACCATTTTATAGTTGTGGACGATGGAATACAATATGATATTTGGATGTTTAGTTTAACCTCATTCAGTTGATGTTGAGAATTGTAAAGGGAACTTGAAACCATTATTATCCCCAAAAAGAAAGTAAAATAAAAGTAGGAATATTTTTAAAAGAAAATATATATATAATACGTATAAAATAGAGTAGATTAATATAGTGTAAAAGGAAGGGAGAAAACAGAATGTGTGACCTGATAGAAACGAGGGTGCTTCAGATGCTCCATTTTGTGTTTTAAAAATCCTATGTTGAATTTCCACATCCAAAAAAGGGATAATAAACCATTATTTTATAAATTTTATAATGTAAATATAAAGGTCTCATGAGATATCAAATAATTAAGATTCCAAAATATAAAATAAAACACTAAAGTAAAGTGATATTATGAACAATGGGGAAAATTCATAAAAGATGAAGAGATTTATTCTATATAATGATATACTATTGAGAAAGAAATTCATCAAAGAAAGGTTTTAGAGTTAGAAAATTATTTTCCCCATGAGATAAATTGAAGGTTAAATATAAAATATTAGTGTTTAAGAGATAAATAAAAGATGTATTAAGTTATAGATGGTACATTATAACTTAATGAAAATGGGGGTTCAGTTAAGAAAAATACATACAGAATCATAATAATTCAAATATAAAATCTAAGGAAGCCGGAACATGAAAAGTATTTTTAATTAAATTTGATTAAAATAAATTTACGATGAAAATAAATGCATTTTTAATACCTACACCATAATAAGATGAATTTTTTTAACAAGAATCATATCTCAATGAAATATAATTGAGAAAAAACCCATACCTTATGCATTGATTCATTCTATGTGAATGCCTAACATCTTGGATAATCAAATTATGTTTATTAAAAACAATATAATGTATTTATTTCCTATAAATATTATTTTATAAGATCTATTTCTTTGATTTTTTCAAGGTCCATAACATGAGGCGGATCAACCAATTTTTCTGAAATTTTCCATGTATATTAATATTGGTAAAATTAATTTTAAAATAAATACATAATGTGACATCCCAGATCTAGGTGCCACCCAATGGTGCCACAAACCTGGTTGGTCACATGACCTCAAGTGCATTTCCTCATACTCTAGAGCTCTTTAACTAGCTGTGAGGGATATGGTATAATATTAGGGAATCTATTCCCTCATTGTTATAGTATAAACAACGAAAAAAATAGTAACAATAACATAAGTAGTAATACTATACAATAGAAATAAAAAGTGCAATAATGAAATTAAATCCAACAAAAACCACAATATATATATATGATGCATGGAATATGTATCTTATAAAATATAAAAACAACTCACAATTCTAGAAAGTAATACATAAACCAATGTATAAGAGAAATAATAAACTCTAATTGCATCCCAAGCCTCAGCTTGGTCCCATGATCTCCAGCTCCTACAACAATGAAGTACCTAATAAAGAGGGTGCTTGACCTTATATATACCGATAACCATATAATCTTTTTCGGTCCAAAAAATGACCCAAATTGGATGGGAAATGAATCCCAGTATTCAACCACCAAAATATCTATGCCTAACATTCTGTGAATATATAAAGCATGTAATATGAAAAAATGATGCAATAAAAAATAAGTACAAAAAATTAAAGAATCATACAGTTTTGAAATACATTCCTTCACATTTATTATGTAATCTATTGAATTATGTAATCCTTGGGATCTATCCTAATATCTATTTCTCCTTTGTACGTAACAAAAAATTTGTCTCAGAAGGACATCTAAACAATCAATTAAGATAGAATCAATGATTTTTCTTTTTCTGGGAAGACTCATCACAATCATTTAATTATTAAAACATAGTACTTTGTAAAAGTTCTCACTATCTAATCCCCCTATTTTAACATAACCAAAAATCTATTTAATAATGACCATCTGGGAAAGATATCACAGTCTAACCCATTTGGTCTAACATAACAACAATACATTTAATAACAAACCTCAAGGAAAGCTCTCACAGTCTGACAACTTTGGTATAATATAATACCAAACGATTATACAAAACCATGTATTAAACCTCTCATGGTCTAAAACCCCCATTATAATATACTAAGAACACTTATAAACAACCACCTGGTCAAGCTCTCACTCTTTAAACCCCTGGGTTGAGGACTATCTAAAAGCTCTCATGGTAAATACCCATGGGTAACATAAAAGTAAAACATACATAAATAACCATCCCATAGGAATCTCCCACATCTAATTCCCCTTTTTCAAACCTTCACAATTCAAAACTCATGCATCCTACATAATCATAGGCTTTATCCTAACGAGCAAGGCATGTAATGCACGACAAGCCTAACAGGAATCCTAGACCAAACAACTAGAAAATAGTCACACAAGGGAAACACAACCATGTATCCCATAATCAAGGCATATAACCGTGTTCATAAGAAACTACCCTTTACCAATTATGTAAACCATAGGAGGTGATAAAAATATTTGAATTCCAAATCAATAAATACCCCAAACTGGGGTTTGGGTCATTTTATGCATATATAATCCAAAGAAACACAACGAAAGGCCCATACCACACACCTCGATGTCTCATGATCGATATCCTTGAATGTCATCCCTTGAATCTACTTAAATCAGTGTAGATCTATAAATGGTGAAAACCATTCAACCTTCAATAACTGGCGAGAGAATAGGAATTTGGAAGAGAACCTCTATAGAAATTGTGAACTCTCCAGTGGGATTCCAATGCACCCAACAACATCAGAATTGGAGGTCAGATAGAGAATCAGGGGTTTTATCTTCATTCTTCATTTCTGAGCACACATGTATGATACACGGGAAGAATAAGTGGGTTATGGAAATGATACGTGACCCAGCTCTAATAAATCAAATAATAAAGAAAACTACATGGTGTGTTCATCAGATGTACATGTTGGGTAGTAGCCTTAACCATCCCCCACCTTTTGTGGTCTTTGAGGTCACCACATGGCCATGTACTCGGCCATTACATGGCCAATACATGGTTGCACACGGCAACCTGGTACACGACTTGTACTCATAAGTACATGGTGTGTACATAGAACAACCTCATTTCATACTTTTCCTCAAAAAACCTAAAATCGGGATCTATTCCTAAAATAAAAATATACATTCTTAAAAACTTCCCCCTTAAATAATTTTTTCCCCAATTTCTGTTCCAAGGGTGGTGAAGAAGAAACTTCACAAAACTCAAGTCACTATGATCATAAGTCGGCTTCCCTTTCCAAAGTATCTTCTATTACACTGCCTCTCATCCATGAAACCTATACCATAGGAATAGTCTATCCATGGAGAAACTTCATATTGTGCTCCAAAATCCGAAAAGGTTTCACCTCAAAAGATGCATCCATGTCCCACTAAACCTCCTTAGTTTGAAAAACATGAGACGAGTTTGATAAGTAATTTCATATCTGAGAAACATGGAAGACATGATGGGTAGCTCAGTACATCTGAGGTAACTTCAACTGATAGGAAACAGGCTCAACTCTATCAAAAAACATAAAAGGCCCAACGTATCTCAGTGAAAGGTTCCCCTATCTCATAATCCTCATGTTTCCCAACCTCAGTGTGACATGTAAGAAATCATGATCTCCAACCTCATACTCCAGAGGTCATATCCGTCAGTCAGTATAAGATTTATGGTGATATTGTGTAGTATCCATCCTCTTCTGAATCAACTCCACCTACTCAGTGGTCTCCTGGACAAGATGAGGTCCCAACATAGTTTCCTCTACAACCTCCAACGAATATAGGGGTGATCGGAATGGCCAACCATACAAAGTCTTATAAGGTGCCATCTGAATCCTTGGCTAAAAACTATTATTGTAGGGAAAATACACTATTGGTATGTGTCTCTCCCAAGATCCCTAGAAATCTAGGACACATTATCAAATCATATTCTCTAAAACTAGAATTGTATGCTCGGGCTGGCCATCTGTCTAGGGAGTGAAATCTGTACTCATAATTACATGTGTACCCAAATCCCTCTGTAGTCCTTTCCATACATGGAATGTAAACTTGGTATCCCTATATGAAACAATAGAGTATGGAAACCCATAGAAATGTACAATATCTAGGATCTATATGTTTCCAAACTCATCAACATTGAAGGTTTCCTTGAGAGTGAGGAAATGTGGAAACATCATTATCCTTTTGATAAAACAAAAACTGAATCATTTCCTTGAGGGGACCTCGATAAGCCTCCCACAAAATTCATCATGACATCATTCCACATCCACTCAAGAATGGGTAACAACTATAATATCCTTACTGGTCGTTGATTCTCCTCCTTCACCTGCATATAGGGGGGACATCTCATAACATAACTAGCTACATCTCTCCTAATGTCTGGCCACCAGTACTGACGATTTAGGTCAGGATAAATCTTGGTGACACCAGGATGAACTGCCCATAGGGAGGTATGAAAATATCACAAAATATCCTCGTGTATGTCTTCTGACACCATTACACATCCATAAAAATGTAAAAACTCAACCTCGCCAACAGTAAACCCTGGAGTAGTGTCCTCACCTGACATAGTCTCCCATAGGAATAGGCCTCCAGAATCTAATAGTTCCCTCATTCTCACTTGATCCAGTAGAGTAGAGGTAACGACTATAGGAGAATGTAAATTCTACCCTTGTCTGTTGTGCACCTCCAAATGCATATCGTGGATTAGGGAATTAAGCTTCAACTCATAGCTATCCTCCTGAAATGATTTTATATGAAATTACCTACTCAACACATTATCCACTGCGTTGCCTTTCCCTGGCATGTAGGGAAGATCAAAGTCAATGTAATGAAGGTACTCAAACCACCTTCGTTGTCTCAATTTATGATCATGATGAGTGAAGATATATTTGAGTATTTTTTGGTCAGTGTATACGACAAAATACTCTTCCAAAATATAATGTCTCCATCAATGTAAAGCATGCACAACCGTATCTAACTATAGATCGTGTGTTGGGTAATTCCTCTCACGTGGCCTTAACTACCGAGACTCATACACAATGACTCATTACCCCATATTAAGCATGTATCCCAACATGATAACTGATGAATCATAGTAAAGAGTGTAACTCTTTCACAACACCAGAAAAAGTAGTATCAGAGCTGATGTAAATCTCCCTTTCATCTCCTGATTGGATGGATCGCTAGAATATATTCACAAGTACTTTTCACACCTATTAGTTTTGACCATCAGTGGTGTTTCATAGCATGATAATTCTTGAATAAATCTCATGTAGTAACCATCTATCCCTAGAAAACTTTGTATCTCAATGGTGTTATTTGGCTGCTCCTAGGAAACAACCACTTTGACTTTTTGTGGGACTACTAATACTCCTATATCTGAGATTACATGACCCAAGAAGTGAATCTGGTCTATCCAAAAGTGGAATTTTGGGAGCTTATAAAATAACTAATTCTCTCTTAGTGTACTCAATAAAATATCATGATAGATGAAATGGTCATGTCGAGTGTGAGATTAAACCACGATATCATCCACGAATACTACCACAAAATAATCCAAGTAAGGATGGAACAATCAGTTCATCAGTGCCATGAAAACTATTCGTGAGTTTGTGAGACCAAACGGAATAACCAAATACTCATTTAGACCATACCAGATCTGAAATTCTGTAAGAGGTATATCTGATAGTCTAACGCACAACTGATGAAAATTGGATCTCAAATCAATCTTCGAGAACACCCAGGCTTCTCGAAGCTGATCAAAGAGATCATAAATACTGAACAAGGGATATCGGTTCTTCACCATAAACTATTTTAGCTTCCAATAATCTATACAATGTATGAGTGTATCATCCACCTTATAAAAATAACTGTTGATCCCCTAGGAGAAGTACTGGGTAAAATGAAACCCTTTTTCTGTAACTCCCATAACTGCTTCTTAAGCTCCTATAACTCTAGTATAGCCATCCTATAAGGAGGAATGGACATCGGTGCCTCTCCTAGCAAAAGATCAATAATGAAATATACCTATCTTTATAGAATAAATCCAGAAAATTCATTTGTAAAAACATCTCTACTACGATCGACCACTGGAGGAAATTCTATCTGTGAAGCCCCCTGGTCATCTAGATATAAACTAGCAATCGGTGATGTAATTCCTCTGAACCGAAGATTCATGGGTCCAAATCTATTCTCCCTAACATCACATTTTCCCTTTTGTAAAAAATACATGCCCTCTAGTGATAAGATACTCACTATGTGGTGATATAAGTCAACAAAGGCCTAAAAGGAGACCAACCAGTACATTCTGTAATTAACATGAAAACCTGTAACATTCCCGACCCGGAAGCCACTAAACCGGTGCTCCGAGATGGGTAGTTACATAACCTTAAGTGTGCCTCCTCGTACGCCAAAGGATTCCGACTAGAAACGGAGGTCTATGGGGTCAAGTGGGGAGACTATACCCCCTTTCTATCAGAGTAAGACACAACATGAATAAACCAATAGCGGAAACATTATCAAAATACAATGAACATTTATAATAATCATTTCCAACAATAAATATGCCATGTACTACTACATGTGCAAAAGTGAACAAAAGCCCAAAATAAATACAATAGAACAAATCCCCAAAGTGGTCCTGACTACAAGTTTGGATCCTCCACCAAGTGCTACCCATGTCCACTATACTATCTAGCAAGGACCCTTGCCCTTCTCCTGGCCTGCAAAAAATGAATTCTGACCAGGTGCCTAATGGCTACCCGAGAAGGGTGTGAGTACAACTCAGTAGGACACCACCAATAAAGTCTAAAAAATATCTAGTATGGGCATTTAGTGCATGCAAAAGGAATATCAATGATAATTTCCGAGTAATTATTTAAGATTTCATTAATCAGTTCAGAGCCAAATCCATTGACACTTCCATTTCCATTAATTTCACACCAATTATAATCACTTACCATTTCATCACAGTTCCATGGGTTAATCACATACATTATGTTACATGGGTCTAAGTCCAACAATCACATGCAAGTGGTTAAACAAATATTCATCCTATCTCACTAGGACTAACCCCCACAAAGCAACCATATCCCCACCTCGAAACCTCAGTCTGGGTGGATGAAACCGTTAGGAGAATAGATCCTCAGTCCCCATCCCTAACCTGTGCATTTTGGGTGGACTTCAGATCATCGGTCTTCCCTCGAGCCATGGGCGTAGATCCTCAAGTCATACCCCACTCTACCAAGACATGTGCACATGCTTATAGATATAAGTAACCATCAACCCACCATACCATTGCCCTTTAAAAAACACCAATCACAATAAACCACATGGGAATTCGCATTTTGCCTTAACCCATTAACATATTACCATTTCAAATCATTTAACAATTCACCCAATTCCCATGTGTTATGCCTATCTCACTAAGCATTCAACACTAGACCCATAACATATTCCATTATGGTCTTTCATCAAATTACACACTAACCCATTTAATCCATTCATCATTTCCATGAATCAACCATTAAACCCATTCCAAATAACCCTTAGGTCATTGACACGTCTAGGTGAATCACCAAACTTCTATTCGAAGTTCCACCAATCATGCCAACATATTCGTCAAGGGATATACAATTTAATACAACAAGGTCACATGTTTAACAACAATCCTTAAGCCCGGGAAAATCTGGCACACCCCATGGATGGCACCAATTAGGTCAATACATTTTCAATGCATCCCATGGGGATCATGAGGGTTCCCATTTACCATTTTAAGCATCCTTTATACCAAACGCATCCAGGTTGATCAAAGCTCATCAAAAGGAAACCATGAGCAAAGACACGCATGCATAAATCCACCATAAAACTATGGGATATTGTTTATAGACCACCTACCTAGAAACCGCAATTTAACGCACACTCAATCGAGTCCTTAGACCTCAATCTGACCAGCCTTTGGAGCTTCAACCTAGAACACGCAAAAAAGATAGGGTTTTAGAGCTTTGGAACAAGAGGGAGAGAAGATACAAACCCTGAACCAAAAAGAGAAGCAAGGATGGGATTAGCCTTACCTAGAACATCGATCCGCATCCAACGGCACTGAAAACACCTTATAAATGAGGGATATTGTCCTCTTGGAGCTCTTGGGAGATTTGGTTCATTCCTAGGGTGAAGAGGGAGGAATAGAGAGGAAATCCCAAGTGGGTTCTTAAAATCCCGGGGTGGCAATTTTGTAATTTTTTCCAACATTAAGAGGCTGTATGGTTTGAAAAACCGTGCGCAAACCATGCACATGCTACTATCTAGAGGAGGAGGTTGCACTGTTTACCTAGGCAGACCACATGGTTTTCCCTGGATGTGCGCAAGTTGTGCGCCCAGGCTTGTCTTACCCAGGATTCCTTTCATTCATGCCCTGAGCCACCGAAACACCCCCAAGACCTATCATACTTTCAGAAGACATCCCACGAATCCCGAAAAAGGGATTCAACCAAAACATAACAAAATCATAACCTTACAAAAACAAGGATCTTATAACCTCCCCACCTTATAACGGCTCGTCCTCGAGCCGAGCTTCCAAGCCTCATCGATCCACCGAATTGAAGAGTTTGGGCCACTAATCCCACATATCTGATTCTTGATCCCATGTTTCTTCCAGAACTTTCCCATGCTTCCATAGTACTCGAAATAATGGAACAACCTTTCCTCACAAGACTTTTTCACTATGATCCACCACAAGAACCGGATGCTCCTCAAAGGACGCATCAGCCTCAAGCTCCACATCTTCCACATCAACCACGTGAGATGGGTCGTGGTGATACCATCGAAGCTGCGACACATGAAAAACATCATGCATCCCACCATACCTCTATGGAAGATCAAATTGGTAAGCCACTGGTCTGATCCTCTCCACAATCTAGAAAGGTCCCACATACTTGGGAACCAACTTACCCTACTTTCGAATCCGACGGTGACCCAGCCTTGGAGACACCCGAAGGAACACTTTATCACCCATCGAAAACTCAAGAGGTCTACGCCTCTGATCTGCATATGACTTCTGCCTACTCTGAACCATAGCCATCTGCTTTTTGATCAAACTAACTCTCTCTGAAGTCTCCTTCATGAGACATGGCCCCAACAACTCAGAATCACCGGCCTCTAGACAACATAAGGGAGATCTACATGGCCTCCCGTAGAGTGCCTCAAACGGTGCCATCTGAATCATATCCTGAAAACTGTTGTAGTAGGAAAACTCAACTAATGATAGGTGACTCTCCCAAGAACCACCAAAGTACAAGACACAAGCTCTTAACATGTCTTCCAACACTTGGATCGTACGCTCCGACTGCCCATCCATCTGTGGGTGGAAAGTCGTACTCAAAAACACCTATGAACCAAATGCCTTCTGCAATCCTTTATAGAAACATGATGTAAAACGTGGATCTCGGTCCGAAACTATGGTCTGTGGAACACCATGAAACTGCACTATTTCCTGAACATATAGCTCACCCAACTGGTCGACTGTAAAGATCTCCTGAATCGGTAAGAAATGATCCACCTTCATTAACCGATCCACAACCACCCAGATTGCATCATTCTTCTATGGTGTCCTTGGAAGACCCATGACAAAATCCATTGTTACATCATCCCACTTCCATTCCGGAATGGAAAATGGATGCAAAAAACCACCTTGGCGTTGATGCCCGACCTTCACCAGCTGACAGGTAAGGCACCGTGCCACATAGCCCACAACTTCCTTCTTCATTCCAGGCCACCAAAACAACCTTCGAAGATCATGGTACATCTTGGTCAAACCAGGATGCACTTCCCACATTGATGCATGGAACTCACATATCAACTCTTCCCGCACACACTTTGGCACAACCACACGATCTCGAACATGAACAACACCTTCCATGCCGACGGCCCAACCAGAAGGTAGCTCCCCACCTTTATGCTTTCCCTTCATGATCAAACACTCAGGATCATCAGACTGGCCTTCCTTAACTCGACTTAAAAGCATCGACTCCATCATTAAGGAAGCAATAGTGACCTGACCACTCTCCTCCTGCACCTATAGGTGCATCTCTGCAAATAAAGACATCACCTTCCACTCGGTGATGGACTCCTAAACCAGATGATTTTGAACCTTCCTACTCATAGCATCATCAAAAATATTTCCCTTTCCCAACGTATACACCAACTCAAAGTCAAAATACTGGAGATATTCAACCCATCTTCACTGCTGAAGGTTCAGATCCTGTTGTGAGAAGTTTTACTGTAAACTCTTATTGTCGGTAAATATAGTAAACTATTATCCCAACAGATACTGCCTCCATCACTTCATGGTGTACACCACTGCAGCCAACTCAACGTCATGAGTGGGATAGTTACGCTCATGGGGTCTCAACTGCCTTGACCCATAAGCCACAACCCGCTCATCCTGCATCAACACAGCCCCATGTCTGACACTGGACGCATCACAAAACATGATGTACTTCTTACTCGGCTCATGTAAGATCAAGATAGGTGTGGTAGTCAACCGGTTCTTCAACTCTTGGAATGTGTTCTCACAAGACTCAGACCACTTAAACCATATTCCTTTCTTGGTCAAGCCCGAGAGTGGTGCTATCAAGTGAGAGAAGTCCTGAATGAACCTTCGGTAATACCCAGCCAAACCTAGAAAACTCTGAATGTCATAAAAACTCTTGGGATACTCCCAAGATACAACTGCTTGCACTTTCTCTAGATCCACTGACACACCTGACATCGAGATGATGTGACCTAGAAAATTCACCTCACCTATCCAGAATTGACACTTTGATAGCTTGTCTTATAGCCGATGCTCTCTTAGCGTACCCAAGACGATGTCAAGATGTTGGTCATGATCGTCATGAATTTTCGAGTACACTAAGATATCTTGAAGAATGAAAATCACAAACTGATCTAGATAGGGATGAATGATTAGGTTCATCAAATCCATAAACACTGTCGGTGCATTGGTCAAGCTGAAAGGCATTACCACAAGCTCAAACAACTCGTACCTACTTCGGAAGGCTGTCTGCGGTACGTCAGAAGACCTCACCCTCATCTAGGGATAAACTGACCTCGGATCAATCTTAGAGAACACTAATTCACCCCTCAACTGATCAAACAGGTCATAAATTCTAGTAATAGGGTACCGAGTTTTCACCATTATCTTATTCAACATTCGATAGTCAACACATAGCCTCAACGACCCATCGACCTTATTTGAAAAAAGCATGGGAGATCCCCAAGGAGACGTACAAGGACAGATGAACCCCTTATGCTCCAACTCCCCAAGAAGAACCTTCAGTTCCTGGAGTTCTTCCGGTGCCATTCGGTATGGCGGAATAGAAACTGGCTTCGCTCTCTACTACAACTCGATCATGAGCTCGACATCCCTCTCGGGTGGTAACCCTGAGAAATCCTCAGGAAACACATACGGAAATTGATCCACCATGGGAGGAAAATTAGATTTTTCCCCTTCATCATCATCATCAAGAAGGAGACATGCCACTTGAGGAGTGATTCTACTCATCTGTTGACAAAACGGCCCCACATGCCTTGCTCAAACATCACATTCGACATGGTAGACATAAGTGTCACCCTCAAGCTACCTGAATGATACTATGCGACGATAACAGTCTATGTGCACCCGATACAACACCAACCAATCCATTCCTAGGATTAGGTCAAACCCTGAAATCTCGAGAACGAACAAGTCCCATAGAAAACGATACCCATCAACTTCCTAGGAACATCCCTTGCACTGCTTTTTATCCTCAACCTGCACCCCCAACAGGGTGTCAATTGACATAAATTCACACACCCCTTCCACAAGTAAACCCAACAGTACCACAAGTTGAGCAGGAATAAATGATTGTGTGGAACTGGTGTTAAACAATGCACTAGAAAACGTATAAGCTACAAGGATCGTACATCGAGCATTTGAAGATCCGGCCTTGAAACCACCAGGCGCAAACTGAATAGCCTGAAGCTGACCTGCCCCTGTACCTTGGGATTCATCCTGAGCACCATGCGCTGCACTACCCTACTGGCATGATCGATCTTGCCTTGGAGTTCCACTTCCACCTCCCCTACTAGTATGACCCATGGATCTCCAACTTCGTGCCTGATATGGGGAAACTGATCCTTTTCCTATACCTGGTACATGCTTTTCATCATCATGATCACCCGTCTGTCGAGTGTTCCTGCAAAACCTCTGCACATTCCCCATTCAACCGCACGAACAACACTCAACTGGAGGTCGAGGATACTGACCACGCATATGCCCCAGCCTACCACACTAAAAACAAAACACCTGGTTCCCACTCTGAGAGGCCGACCTCTCTTGTGACCACCTTCCTAGAAACATTCCAAACAGTGCTTCCGACCATTGTAAGATGCACCACTTGTCCGCCCAACTAGCACGACAAGCCCCCCACCGGAATCTACCTTAAGGTTCCCTTTAGAGATGAGTGCATGATCCATCACCTCTGCAAACCTCTTCAAGTGTATGATATTTACTTGAGACCGTATCTCATGTCTCAACCCATCCTGGAAATGTTTTGTTACCGCTGCCTCATCCCCTGCTAACACTGGGACAAAGCATCACAAATCAGTGAAGTGACTAGCATAGTCCATCACCCATAGCGATCCTTGAGTCAGGATCATAAACTTTGCAGCCCACTCCTGCCTCAAAGTCTCTGGGTAGAAATGCTCCAGAAACTTCTCCTGGAAAACCTTCCACAACATCCCCTCAGCTTGCTCGGTCTGAGCCTGAATGTTCCACCAACGCCTTGCCTGGCCCCACAACATATAATCGGCCAGCTTTACTCACTTTTTAATAGGAATGTTCATATGATCCAGTATCTTCTGGATAGAGTCTAATTAGAACTCCGCTACATCTGGCCCACCGTTTCCGGTGAAGGTCGGAGGGTGTTGTAGCTGGAACTCCCTGGTCATCTCAAACATACTCGGTGCAACCCGCCCGGGGTCCAGATCCATCATCTGTATAAGGCGAGCCATCTTCTCCCAGAACTGGTCTTCTCTACCTTCATTGATCACCACATTTTCATTCTCTTCTACTGGAGGAGTGTTCTCAGCAACATCCTCCTATTTCCCAACTGGTAACCGACGTCGTGGTGGCATCTCTCTACATTTCCAAGCACGATATTTACCATGCATACCATAAAACTTTCTTGACTTCACGAAAATCTCTTTACTAGCTACAACAACCCATTTTCGTATACTAATTCAACAACATTAACACCTCAAATTCACTGCCCCGGCCATCCCTATTGCGGGCCATGGTCCACATGGGGTAAACAACCATGTACTACCACCAAACTCCTACAACATTTTAAAAAAATAGTTTCCACTTCATTTCAAGCCCTTCTATTTCATTAAACATCATTTACAAACTTGTTTTATTTCATTATTCTCATTATTTCTTGGTTTCATGAAATGCATGACGCACCCTACTTTCCTTCCTCACACACTCACCTTGTGTGTGTGCACAACACAATACATGTCACTTATCTCCCTAGGTGCCTACAATTATGCATGAATGAAAATCCTTGTATCGTTAATTCCACAAGCCAAATATCATAAAACATTCACATCAAACCACGTGTGCATCACCCAATGGTGAAATATCATCAATTGTAACAACACACAACCAAGAACAATATTTCCCACCTAGGGTGACTTAGGTTTTCCCTCATGCATGGATTAGATACTCCCAAGAACGAGCTCATTTACCAAGGCCCTACACATCCTAACCCTTGGAAACCTATCCAAAATAAAAAGACCTCAGAGAAAGAGAAGAAAGACCTCCTTTGATTCCACTTTGTAACATTCCCGACCCAGAATCCACTAAATTGGTGCTCCGAGCCAGGTAGTTACATAACCTTAAGCGCGCCTCCCCGTATGCCAGAGGCTTCCGACTAGCAACGGGGGTCTATGGGGTCATGTGGGGAGACTATACCCCCTTTCCATTAGAGTAATCCACAATCGGAATAAACCAATAGAGAAAACAATAATCAATAAACAAGGAACATGTATAACATCCATTTCCAACAATAAATATGCTATGTCCTACTACAAGTGAAAAAGTGAACCAAAGCCCAAAATAAAGACAACGACCAAAATTCCCAAAGTGGTCCAGACTCCATGTTCGGATACTCCACCAAGTGCTACCCATGTCCACTCAACTATCTAACAAGGACCCTTGCCCTTCTCCTGACCTGAAAACATGAAGTCTGCTCAGGTGCCCAATGGCGGCCCGAGCAGGGTGTGAGTACAACTTAGTAGGCCACCACCAACGGTGTATACAAAATATCCAGTATGAATAGTTAGTGCATGAAAAAGGAATATGAATGATAATTTCCATGTAATTATTTAAGGTGCCATTAACCAGTTTAGAGCCAAAGCCATTGCCACTTCCATTACCATTCATTTCACACCAATTATCATCACATACAATTTCATCACAGTTCCATGGGTTAATCACATACATTATGTTGCATGGGTATAAGTACAACAATCACATTCAAGAGGGTAAACACGTCATTATCCTATCTCACTAAGACTAACCCCCTCATAACAACCATATCCTCACCTCAAAGCCTCAGTCCGGGTGGATGCAACCATAAGGAGAATAGATCCTCAATCCCCATTCCTAACATGTGCTTTTACGGTGGAGTTCAGAGCATCAGTCTTCACTCGACCCGTGGGCGTAGATCCTCAAGTCATACCCCACTCTACCAAGCCATGTGCACATGCTTATATATATAAGTAACCATCAACCCACTATACCACTTCCCTTTGAAAAACACCAATCACAATAAACCACACAGGAATTCACATTTTTCCTTAACCCATTAACACATTACCGTTTCATATCATTTAACCATTCACCCAATTCCCATGTGTTATGTCTATCTCACTATGAATTCAACACTAGACCCATAACCTATCCCATTATGGTCATTCATCAGTTTACACATTATCCCATTTAACCCATTCATCATTTCCATGAATCAACCATTAAACCCATTCCAAATAACCCTTTGGTCATTGCCAAGTCTTGGTGCATCACCAAACTTATATTCCATGTTCAACCAATAATGCCATCATATTCGTCATGGGTTCTACAATTTATTACAATAAGGTCACTTATTTAACAACAATACTTAAGCCCGTAAAAAGTTGTCACACCCCATGGATGGCACCAATAAGGTCAAGTCATTCTCAACGCATCCCATGGGGATCATGAGGGTTCCCA
The DNA here is from genome assembly GCA_963277665.1 of Viscum album. Classification (NCBI taxonomy): domain Eukaryota; kingdom Viridiplantae; phylum Streptophyta; class Magnoliopsida; order Santalales; family Viscaceae; genus Viscum; species Viscum album. Next base: position 273,950,477 of record OY728125.1, on the reverse strand, counting down.
TTTACCATTTGTAAGCATCCTTTATACTAAACACATCCAGTTTGATCAAATCTCATCAAAAGGAAACCATGGTCCAAGCCACACATGCATAAATACACTATTAAACTATGGGATAATGTTTGTAGACCACCTACCTAGAAATCATGGTTCCACGCACACTCAATCGCGTCCTTAGACCTTAATTCGTCCTGCCTTTGGAGCTTCAACCTAGAACTCATCCAAAAGATAGGGTTTTAGAGCTTCAGAACAAGAGGGAGAGAAGATAAAAACCCTAAAACAAAAAGAGATGCATGGATGGGATTAGCCTTACCCAAAACTTTGATCTGCATCCAAGAGCACCAAAAATGCCTTTGAAATGAGGGATATCGACCTCTTCGAGATCTTGGGCGATTTGGATCATTCCTATGGTGAAGAGGGAGGAATGGAGAGGAAATCCTGAGTGGGTTCGTAAAATCCCGGGGTGGTAATTTTGTAATTTTTCCTAACATTAAGAGGTCGCATGGTTTGGCTGCATGCTTTGAAAAACCGTGAAAAACCGTACTCGTGCTACTGTCTAGAGGAAGAGGGTTTTCATGGTTTACCTGGGAAGTCCGCATGGTTTGCCCTGGCCGTGCGCAGGCCATGCACCCAGGCTTGTCTTGCCCAGCTTTCCTTTCATTCATGCCTCGAGCCCCCGAAACAACCCCAAGACCTCTCATACATCAAGAAGACATCCCTTGAAGCCCAAAACATGGTATTTAACCAAAACATAACGAAAACATAACCTTCTAAAAACCAGGATCTTACAAAACCCGTCATCTATAAGACATAGATGCCTCATAAGAAGTGACACCCACCAACCTGAAGAGGGAAATCCTTGCACTGATGTACAGTAGTCGTCCTAATATCCAACGGAGTCTCTAGTGTCATAACATCATCAGAGGTAATGATACAAAGCCCAAGTATATCCACAATGGAAATAGATATAAAACTATGTTAATCCCCTATATCCAAAAGATTAGTAGCTAAAACATTTGCAATAAGAATTGTACCTCTAACCGTAGAGGGTCCGGGATCCTTCTTCTTCTAGGTCTGTTCCATCGCAAAAGTGTGACGTATACCATGGACCTGTGACACTACCTAGCTACAATGAGCCATTCCACCCTACTGTTGTTGAGAACTAGTCTTCTAAGTACCTTGGCAGGACCACCTCCTCAGTCTGAAGAGCACCAATTCCCTGACTGATGAGATACGGGTTTTCTTGCTCCAAAATGTGGAGTCATAAAAATTCCCCTCTCACTCACTGCTGGTGATAACATCCAACACATGTTCTGAATATAACCCATCTTGCAAAAATATTGGCACTGAACTGGGTCTCAAGGGAACTACGATATCATGTACCCACTGCTTCTGCAGTGGTTGCACACCACTCAGCTACCTGAATAAACATCACGTGAGAGATCCCTATGGAGCTTCTTTTTATCAATAGAAAGAATACCAAACCTAGATGCTAAGACACCCTATCACACATCTCATAACTCCCTCAGATTTCACTTGGTAATCATCACCTGATTTAGTATAGCAATCACCAGAGTCAGCCTGAAAAAATTCACCGATGATTGGATGTCATACCTGATACCATCCAAAACCCACCTAGAAATTGATAAGTCTTCACCTCCCAAAATAGGTGTGTAGCATTGTAGATATGTAAATCGAGGAGACTAATCCATCATAGAATGAGAGCCCTGCTCTAAATGCATGAAATCCCAGGCTCAGAGGACCTCAACATCTTAGGGTAGAGGAAATCATATATGGTCCTCTGAAACCCTTCCCAAGCCATATCCTGATGATGTCCCACCTATGAGATAACTTCTCACCATCTCTTGGAAGAATCACGCAGCATGTAATTTACGAGTGTCACCCACCTATCGGGTGTCATCTCTAGATGTTCGAAGATACAATTCATTACCTCCAATAATTAATCTGCAACTTTTGGTCACTGATCCCCGGAAAAGGTGGTATCATGTTTTTGTTGGAATTCCCACATAAAATATTCCATAGTTTAGGTAGGATGTGGTGGTCAATGAAAAGTTTTAATAATTCTCATAAATCCTTTGTGGAACTATACATTAACACCTATGTCAAGTATAACAGTCAGTACCATGATGGGCATGAAGGTCAGATCTACTTGTAGTCTATAATCTACCATTTCAAGTGTCTAATGATCAGCTTGTACCTAGCATACAACAGGTGGATATCTTATTGGAATTAATCTGCAAGGTCAAGTGTACACCTCAGTTCAATATTATCAAGTACAATAACATAGAAGTGATTGAATGGAATGGGAAAAAGAAAGAATTCATGTTTTAAAAAATAGGACTACTTGATGTGTATAACCACTACATAGTGCATTATCATAAGCCTTAATATGGGTGGGTACCTCTTCCAACATGGTCTTGTAACACCCCATACACACGGCATGTCCACCTCTTCCAACATGGTCTTGTAACACCCCATACACACGGCATGTCCATTTGAGATGCAGTGTGTACTTGAATATTCCCTCCTACCCAAATTATTTTACCTAGAAATAACTACACAATTATCTCCTAGTGTAACACTACACTATATTCACACTGTAGATATAGAGTGTAACATATAAGTTTCATCCAACCATGTCATTATTTAAATGGCCAGATACATGGTCTTTTATAGGACGGTGTGTGCTCCCAGTACACGGTGTGTTGTACCAAAAATTTATCAACCCTGTGTCTCTTTTCACATAGTCAATCACATATACAAAAACTAAAAAATGTGTACATATGGTACATGGTGTGTACATAATAAATGTTAGTTCTTCCAAAATATAAGAACACATGGTGTGTGTTCATAACATCACACATTATTTTGTCTGGTTTTTTGGACAGTAAGCCTATAAAACAGCAATAGAACCTATAAAGACATATAAAAGCTATCTATGGCATGAAATATTTTGACCCATGAGATCCCATACTCTCTGTGAATCCATGTTTTTCATTCTATTTCATATCATAATATGACATAATTCAATTAAAATTCAAACATGATCCACCATATTTTGATCCAAGAGGGACCATAACACCTTCGGGACCAAAGCTTGGCATCCATCCAAATGAAAATTTTACATATTCCTATACCATATCCAAAATATAATGTATTTATCACACGATGTCTATTAAAATATTAATAATATGTAGCACAACATCTATCACAACATAATGTAATCAGTAATTCACCATAAATGGCATGATAAGAATTCATGACATGTGTTCTCTAGAAAGTTCATATCTGATGCATGAGATGTAATACTCTCATCTCATCAGGGTTCCAAAAGATAAACCACTATGATATCAAAAATAATAGCACAAAAAAGTGTGTCTCCAAATGGTGAAATCAAATCAACTGTAACAATCGCTAAAACAAAAAAATTCAATATTCTAGGTAACATTGATTTTCCATGTACATGAGTTAGCTACACCCAATAAACTACTTATTCCTTCCACTCCTAGTCTATAGGCTCCAAATAGTAATTCAAAGTAGAAAGAAACTCCACTGATACCACTTTGTAACATCCCAGATCTAGCTGTCGTGCAAAGGTGCCCCGAACCCAGTTGGTCATATGAACTGAAGATCACTTCCCCAAATTCTAGAGGCTTCTGACTCAAATTGAGGTCCAAAGTGTGATATTGAAGAAACTATAACCTCTTTGTAAGAGTATGCTCAATGGAAAAGAAATAAAAAAAAATAGTCCATGTAGTAATACCATACAACAGAAATAAAAAGTTGAAGACTGAAAGAAAATCCAACAAAAGCCACAATGTATATATATGTTTCATGGAATATGTATCTATGAAAATAGCCAACAAGTACCAATGCTATAAAGAAATAAAAACCGAAGTACAAAATAAATTGTAAACTCTAGCAGCATCACAAGACTCAGCCTGGACTCATACTCTATTTCTCCTGTATCAATCAACTACCTAATGAAGAAGAGAGATTCCCCTAGGCTATACTTGTAATAATATAATCTCTTTGGGTCCAAAACATTACCAAACAGGGTGTGAGATGCATCCTTGTAGTTAACCACCAAATGAAATGCGCCTAACTATCAGTGAAAATATAAATCAACTAATATTAAAACATTTAGCAAAAAACTAAGATGTACTCAAAAGTAAACAATCCTGTAGTTATCAATTGAATTCATTCAAATTTATTATTAAATCCTTTGAATCATGTAAACCTTGGGATCTACCCTAATATATCTAAACTCTATTTACGTAACTAAATAGATGTCTTAGAAGACCATCTAAACATTCACTTAACACCATATCCAAGTTAGTGCTTTGGTTTTGCAGAATCATCACAATCATTTAATTATTCAAACATGACTATTACGAAAATTTCTCACAGTCTAATCCCCCAAGTCTAACATAATAAAAATTCATTTAATAAGGACCCTCTGGGAAATCTCTCATAGTCCAACCCCTTTGTCAAACATAAAAATAGTGAATTTAATAACGACCCTCTGGGAAACCTCCCATGGTCTAACCCCTTTGGAATAATTTACTACCAAATAATTATAGACAACCACTTAAGAAATATCTCACAGTCTCAACCCCCAGGTATAATATACTAAAATAAATTATAAAAAAATCACCTGGGAAAGCACTAATGGTCTAAACCCCTAGGTAGACAACCATTTGGAAACTCTCACAGTCAATATCCCTAGGTCACATAACAGTAAAACATACATAAATGACCCTCCCTTGGGATGCTCCCATAGGAAATTCCTATTTTAGAAACATTCAAAATGAATAATTCAGGCATTATACATAATCATCGGCTTCATACTAACAAGTAAGGGGTGGAAGACATGACCAGACTAATAGGAATCCTAGACTAAACAGCCAAAAAATAGTTAATCAAGGGAAACACACTCATTGTGTCCCATAATGAAGGTATATAACATTATGCATAAGAAAATTCTCTTTATCAATTATTTCAACGATAGCTGGTGACAAACAAGGTTAAATTCCAAATCGAGCAATACCACAAATGTGGGTATGTGTCACTATATGCATATGTAATCCAAAACAATGCAATGAAAGGTAAAACCACATACCTTTATGTCTCTCAATAGATATCCTTGAAATTCATCCCATGAATCTGCCAAAATTGGTGTAGATATACAAAATGGTGAAAACGTTCAACCTTGAATAACTAATGAGAGAGACGTAATTAAGAAGATAGGCTCTCGAGGAATTGAGAACTCATCGGTGGGATTCCAACTCACTAACAACATCTCAATAGGAGGTCAAATGGAGAATCGAGGGTTTGATCTTCGTTCATCAATTTTTAGCACTCTATTATGAAACCCGAGAAGAAGAAGTGGGATCTAGACAAGTGGCGTGACCCTTCTCTAATATATCAAATAAAATAAAAACTATACTGTGTGTTCATTAAATTTTCTTGTCGTGTAGTAGCCTTAACCGAACCCTCCTAAAGTGGTCTTCCTAGTCACCACACGGCCTTGTACTCAGCCGTTACACAATGAGTACACAGTTTTATGCTTCAAAAGGGTAAACGGTGTGTACTCATAATTACGTGGCATGTACTTATATCTACACAGAGTGTACATAGAAAAACCCCTTTCCATCGTTTTCCTAAAAAAGAACCCCAAATAAATATCCATACATGTAATGAAAATTTGGGTTCTTATACATAATCTTATTAATTTAAGATTAATTTTTCTTTTTCTAATATATTTGAAAAAAAATTATACATTTCTATAGGTTTTCTCAAAATGGTCTCAAATTATCAATGGTTCTTCAAAATGTTCATTTAAGGGGTTGCATTTACTATGACCAATTATTATTACTATAACTTATTTAATTTCAAATATAACCTTTCAAGACAACTAATAGTGTTCATAATATCATTTTTATACATTATAGATATTTTATAATTTATCTATATTTGGAAGTAGTTGGAAAGTAATATAAATCACATCATGGAGGAAGTGTATTGTGTATACATGGACAACACATTCATTTTATATATAATGTGTGGGCATCGAAATATGATATTTCATTAGAATAATAACATTATATAAATTAATAATACATTTTTTATAATAATTTCATGGATATAAAGGTTTTGAGAATGTATAAGTATAATTAAACTATGGGAGCATGGTTGGGACTGTTTCCTCTCTCTTTGGATATTCCCCCTTGGGTAACACCTTATGTCTCTTTAGCTTGTTCTATTGGAAATAAAAATAATTCTTTTACATGGGTCAAGGGTTTAATATAGACTATGAAATATTGTTTTATAGACAATTATTTGGGTTTGGTATAAAACTTTTTTTGAACTAATCCCCACATATATGTAAATAAAACTACACTTTTGAAATTACCCATTACATTTTCAATGGAGGATTGACATTATGAAAAGGCCAATGGCTCAAAAAGTTGGAAATTGTTAATTGGGGATTTTATATATTCTATAATATCCCAAAAATGTGTTTTTTAATGTTTTAAACCTGTTATTTGTCTTTCACCTTTAGGTATTTAACTTTGACATGGTTTGTTTGTATCTTAGTTACTAGTTTTTTACTTTACAAAAGTAAAATTTTACTAAAATAAGTTCACCCACAGTACAAAATTATGATATTATAAACCAAAATTTTTGACTCCATTTCACGAAAAACATTTTTTAAATAAGATAAAATTGAATCTTAAATTTTTTACTTTTCATATATAAAAAACCTTTTTTGAAAACTTGTTTTCAAAATTAAGTGTTCTTAATCATATTTATTATTGATTTACAATTTTATGAGTGTTAATATATCTATATAACTTTTTTTTTAAATATATTAAATTAATTTTTGAGAATATATTTATTTATTCTATTACAAAAAAATCACGAAATATTAATAAAAAAATTGTTTGAAAATTAATGTTTCACCCTTATCGTGGTATTTAAAATTAGTCAATGTAATATTATTTTTATGGATAAAAATTATGTTGAACATCTTACATATTATGAAAATATCTAACAAAAAACATATAATCAATCTATTTATATTTAATTTCAATAAGTTTGAAAACCAATTTTCTTAATATAAGTGAATGATAATATTTTTTAGAAACAAATAATACTTATGTTTCAAATTCATTAAACATTGGTTTTCTAAATTCTTCATAGTATATTTTTTATATAATTCATTTTTTTTATAAAAATATGTTTTTATGAGAAAAATTTATATTAACAATTTTAGTCATTATTGTATTATGATAATTTCATAAAAGTGATGGTATTATCAAAATCAAAATATTTAACTATCCACATAAAAATAAAAAAATTTAGAAAAATCTGAAAAAAAAATCATTCTAAGATAATATGGTAATGATTAATCCAAAAATGATGTTTTTTACCATATTAAATTTCTATATGTTTTAAATTTTTCTTTTAAATGAATCTAAAATGTATTAAGGAAGCCTAAATTTATTTTAAAATTCAATTAAAAATCATTAATTTTTCTAAATCATATTTTATATTCATTTAAAATTCATTAAATTTGTTTTATTTAAAATATAATTAATTATAATAAAATTTTATTAATTAAATTCATCTAATATTTCATTTCTTTTTTTATTTCTGTTTTTTCATATGAAACAAGCTACCAAACATTGTAATAATTTAATGAAAAAAATATTTTCAAAAATCTTGAGGTGTTACACTCACCACACCTTAAATAAATTACATCCTTAAAATGTTCATTAATACTCACTAATGAAGTATTTAATGATTTATATATTTTAAAACTGACATAGGATTGAATTTATAATGAGTTATAAACCATAATAAATTTGTTAAGTCAAGGAAATACATCAACTCATTAATAATAGACATATAATAACATGGGATTTACTCCTACTGATTTATGCTAAATTGTCCTCATGTTTAGGGTTTAAAATTATATAATAGAATAAATTTTCTTATTTAATTTATCTTTAACAAAATAGTGATATTTTATCATATGTTTATTTTTTATATGAAATATGATATCTCTATTTGTTAACTACATAGTTTATATGGAGATATATAATCTCTTTCAAAAATCACATAAAATTTAACAAATATAAGGATAATAATATTTTCACAAGGTAAATTCTCATAAACTGATTCAAGGCTACAATAAATATACCACTGGATTTTTTATTAATAAAAAAAACTGTTTATCTTGGTGTTTATTTAATATTATTATAAAATGTACGTCATACAAAGTAATTGTTGAAAGAATATATAGATACAAAAAATCGTAGTTCTTGAGTGCATGATCATTGTACCTCACTCCAAAAAAAATTATAAATCACTTTAGTGGTTTTGTTTTCATTTTAATCCCTTTTTCATTTAATATTTTAAATTTATAATGCTTATCATCCATTTTATATCTAATATTATGAAATTCATTTGTGTAATGACCAAGTTTCCCATATTTTAAGAATTGTATTGTTTGTGGTACATCATGAAAAACACTTTTTACTCTCAAAATTTATATTTAACGTTTCATTTTATCTTTTAAATTTATTTCTCTATATCCTCCATTACCACTGATAAAACATATTTTAGTTCCTTTAAGTCATTCCCATGGGTACCTCCTACCATATTTTTGGCACGAGGAAATTAAATCACCTTTCCTATATTAGCATCATCACCTGGAAATCTATTATAATCTACCCATATCTTCTAAAGTTTGTTTATATAAATAACTAAACCCGTATTTAAAATCTTAATTACTTGTAGATGCTTTTTCATAATCATATGATTTTGTAGAATCCCGCCTTTGATCACATAAACTTTCATTACATTTTACAAAACCGAGGATCTTTGAGGTTTAGTGTCTTGGAAACTAGGAACATTAAACATGAAAAAATAAAACATTCTTCTAAAACACTTGAAAGGATTCTCCTCATGTTCATCCTAGGTTCATTACTGCATCACATAACCTGGGGACATACATCAAAAGAAAGTGTGAGCAAAAATCCCAGTAAGGGAGACAAGATAAACATTTTACATGTGAATTTGAGATACTTCAATAAGGTCATGAAAATAACTTTAAGGCATGAGAATGAAATCATGAGGCATATCATAATAAAAATAACATTTTCATAACTTGAAGATGTGGCTGCAACATTTAATATTGACAATCATTTCGTTTCACCATGGTCCATCCCCAAGGTGTCATTAAAAATTACCAAGGTTATTCACCAAGGTATCAGTCTAAAAAGTCATCTCTAGAGATTAAGTCTTTACCCAATGCATTGAAGCGATATCTGGGAGCACCCTTGACATGTATTTATTATCATTTGAGACACATATATCATCATAAATAATTTCATAAACAACCCATATAGCATAAAATAAATGGGTTTCATTTCATAATCATAACGTTTTAAAAACTGCTTTAAAGACATGATCTTTATGTCACTTTAAACCCACGGAAAGGGAAAGCGGGTTTCATGTATGAAAATCCCAGAATTTAAAATAGAACATTTTGATATATATGTGAATAACCTTGTAGAAATAATATCATTGAGTATTCACTTAATAACATAAAATAATTTTGAGAAAAGAGAGAGTCATTTTGAGACGAAAATTCTGCAGCATAATGGCTACGTTTCGGGGTTTTAGAAAACATTGAAAAGAGAGGGGAAATGAGTAAAAAATTCATAAATAACGCATAAAACATTAGAGGGAAATAATATAAGGTATTTAAGAACATGGTAATGAAATTTGAAAATATACCATATGAAATGAAGAACATGAAAGGAAGACAAAAATAAGAATTCTCTTATGAAAATTCGGCAGCCTAACGGCGCCACTTAAAACTTCAAAATACTGAATTGAGGAGATCAAATGGGTTATCTCATCATATGGTCTTAAAATATCAGTATGATAGATATAGAGATCATACCCCAACATAACAAAAATTAACTTGAAATAATTGACGTGAAAGTAGAACTTCAAAACGGGAAGGGTGAAGAACCACATAAAATTTCGGCAGCCTAACGGCGCCACTTAAAACATCAAAATACTGAATTGAAGATATCAAATGGGGTCTATCATAATATGGTCATAAAATATCATTATGATAGATATAGAGATCATACCCCAACATAAAAAAAAGTAACTTGAAAGAATTGACATGAAAGTAGAACTTCAAAACGAGAAGGGTGAAGAACCACTTAAAAAGTCGGCAGCCTAACGGCTCCACTTAAAACATCAAAACACTGAATTGAAGAGATAAAATGGGGTATCTCATAATATGGTCATAAAAGATCAGTATGATAGATATAGATATCATAACCCAACATAACAAAAATTAACTTGAAATAATTGACATGAAAGTAGAACTTCAAAACGAGAAGGGTGAAGAACCACTAAAAAATTTGGCAGCCTAACGGCGCCACTTAAAACTTCAAAATACTGAATTGAAGAGATAAAATGGGGTCTCTCATCATATGGTCATAAAATATCAGTATGATAGATATAGATATCATACCCCAACATAATAAAAAGGAACTTGAAATACTTTACATGAAAATAGATCTTGAAAAATGAGAAGGGAGAAAGAATCCGTTACAAAAATTTCGGCAGCCTAACGGCGCCACTTAAAACATCATAAAACGAAATAATGAGAGTAAGAACGGATATATCATTATGTGAACATGAAAATGGAAGTAATAGGAGTATAAAATAACACCCTTTAACATAAGAACATGGATCATAAAAGAAATTACATAAAAGAGATTACTTGAAAAGAAAGAGAGAGGTCGGATCCCTTACCTTAAAACGTAACTCTTAAAACTAAAAGGTTGGGACTTTGAGGGCTTGGGGGCACCTTGGTAGGACTCCTTGGGAGGTAATGAGACCATAAATTCGTTGGGGGAGAGTGGGGAGTCGAATGGATGAGAGGATGTCTTGGTATTTATAGGGAAAGTGAGGGGACAAGGCATTAATGGCCAAGGGACACCTCATTAGTGGTTTTGGAAAAACCATGGGCTTGCCCATGGTATTTTCCCATGGTATTGGCCACTTGGGACACCTCATACCTTATCTTACTATTCATAAGTCGACCATATTGATTACATACTTAATATATCATTTAATGATGTCATTAAACACCCGTAACTTAAAAACTGTATTTTCACTATTCATCGAAAATTCAACTTTCTCAGAATAATCCCAAAATTTCACCTTAACCAAATATCAATGCTCTGATTTCAAAAATGAAATCAATTTTATAAAGATAATTTTCTAAATATTTTTAATTTATTTTTTAAATAAATACACTATTCACCAAAAATTCATTTTTTCAGAAAAAACCCCAAAAATTACCATAACATAATATCAGTGCTCTGAGTTCAAAAATGAAATCGATTTTATAAAAATAATTTTTTTAAATATTTTTAATTTAATTTTTAATTAAAAAAACTATTCCCTCGAAAAAACTAATACTTGAATAATAATTTATGAAACAGTCATTTAACCATTTTATTGAATCACATTACTTAATCAAGGTGCCTAGATTATATTAATACTTTCTTTAAGTGAGATTACTAATCCATTTGGACACATTACTAATCCTAATCATAAAATCACTATTCATAATTTACTATTCATCAAAAATCAATTTGATCTTATTAGATTCTAAATTTCGTACTGAACATAATTGTAGAAGACCATTTTTTGAAAATCATTACACATTTTTAATTATTTAAGGTTTACATAAACATTTTTAAAATATCCTTTTTCTAAAATTCATTAAAAATATGCATACTATATTTATCCGGTCATTTAAAAATTCATAAACTTCATCATAAGAAGAAATCACAATTTTTTATTTAAAACAAAGGATTACACAAGGTAGTTACGGTCTCCTTACATAGCCCCTTATCACACCAGCATAGGACCTAAGTGTAAGGTGTGCTAAGGTGAGAGAATCTGAGGGAGGCTCGGCTAACATCGCACGAGTTGTAATTTCTATCAGTTTGAACTTCTCGCAAAGGCGATTCTGTTCTAGCTTCACACGATGAAGTTCGGCTTGGGTTTGGTCCAGAGCAAAGCCCAGTGGTGCTACCTCCTTCCCAAGTTCTGTTAGATGGGCTTCGATCGGTCCAAGATTACTAGGTGAGGCCATCGAGTCTTCTTTCTATAATAATTTACCAAGATTACTTGTATTTAGAGATAATAATCAAAACGTTTAGTTTCCAGTGGTCATATTGACCAATGGTCATATAATCGTCTAAACCCAACGGTCTCATTTTAATTATAATCATGTTATCAAATGAAACATTTTTGTTGAGTATAAAAATAAAATAAAATAACACATCAAATTAGGAAACGAGATTTATTTAAAATTTTGGGTCGTTACATTCTTCCCCCCTTAAGAAATTGCGTCCTCGCAATTTTTAAAATTGGGTTTTGAAATTACATTGAAAGTCCCACATCGGAAAAGGAGTCAGTAAAATTATTACTTTAAAAGAAAGAAAGGGAAATACAAAGGTCACCCGAGTTAACCCACACTAGGATTCCATGTAGGAAAACATGGACATGGAAGAAAAAACAAAGGGTCAAGTTCTAGGGGAGAGTGATGGAGAACATTATTAGGAGAAAGTTAACAATAAGAAAATCTCAAACTTATGATGTGTGTAAACGGTCTTTGATTACCTAGTAGGAAACGTAAACCAACAACGTTTTTGTTTTACGTTCCTTTTCATAATTTTGAGGAATTCATTTACAACATAAAACAAAAACATAAGAAAATATACCTATCTAAATGTAGAGTTTCATCCTTTAATAAGTTTCTACACAAAACTAATCTTTTCTCCAAACTATGATCATTCAAAACTACTTGGTCTCATCAAAACATAAGAATCATCTTCTAGAGAATCACATAATCCACAAAAGATTAACTATCTATTTCTTTTATCTTTAAACATTATCCCAAAAACAGAAAGGGTAAGGTAAAACAACTCTTCAAAAAGAAAGAATCCCATAGGAATGAAGACTACTTTTAAATCTTCAAAGTTCCATGGTACTACCCATAGTTCATCATTGACCAGTCCATAAAGAACGGTCATTAAGGTTCCTTAAAATAAACCAAACTAATATTGAAACCCAAATACAAGAAGGATTTGATAACATAGTCTTCCAAAATAAACTTCATTGTTCATCTCCAAACAACATCAACCACTCCTAACATCTTATAATAAAAGTAGCTAACCTAAATATATTTTACCCAAGATAGGTTACTCATTTCCATAAGTAACCTAAATTACTATAAGTCCACCTTAAATTAATCGATTCTTCAAAATATAAGTCAACCTTACTCCTCAATGAAAATACCGTAGTAATCTATTTACCAGGATCATATAGGGTCCCCAAAATAGTGAACGTCTTCCAAAATAATAATCATATTTTAATCCCCTAATCATCCCTGTCATATTAATACGAAAATCGTCGCATTTCCTATCACATTGGTTGTTGGGACATGTTCTTCCATTTCCCGCCATTAACTAAGAAAAGAAACTATAATTAGGGGCTTAAATACTTAGCCAATAATCATGAAAAGGAACCGAAAGCATATAAGGATAACTTGTAGAAGAAAAGTATACCCTAACTTGTGATCCCCTAGGTTCCCATATAGGTTATCCATGATCATATATTCTTATGTGAATCTTTATTTTATTTTATCTTTGTTCCTTTAATAATGGTTCATACTAAGCTTATGAATTTACCAAATCATATCCCCTGGGAGTGTCGTAACCAAGAGTGCAGCAAGGCCCGTTGTCGTGTACCAGTTCCCATTCGAGTCTAGCTCAAAGCGGTGTTTTCAGGTTTTACCCCTATGTACATCTGTGCCAGAGCCACCTCTACCTGCTCGTATCCAGACAGGGATGTATTTTCTTGGAAACCCCTTACTCAATACTCACCAAAATACCAGGAAGATTTCCTATATTTTAACTTTTCTATAGGATTCTTCCTAAAGTTTTCATATCCTAATTTCCACAAATAACTAAACCATCCTTTGATACCAACTATAGCATCCCGCCTTTTTATCACATAAACTTTCATTGCATTTTACAAAACCGAGGATCTTTAAGGTTTAGTGTCTTGGAAACCAGAAACATTAAACATGAAAAAATAAAACATTCTTCTAAAACACTTGAAAGGATTCTCCTCATGTTCATCCTAGGTTCATTAATGCATCACATAACCTGGGGACATACATCAAAAGAAAGGGTGAGAAAAAATCCCAGTAATGGAAACAAGATAAACATTTTACATGTGAACTTGAGATACTTCAATAAGGTCATGAAAAGAACTTTAAGGCATGAGAATGAAATCATGAGGCATATCATAATAAAAATAACATTTTCATAACTTGAAGATGTGGCTGCAACATTTAATATTGACAATCATTTCATTTCACCAAGGTCCATCCCCAAGGTGTCATTAAAAATTACCATGGTTATTCACCAAGGTATCAGTCTAAAAAGTCATCTCTAGAGATTAAGTCTTTACCCAATGCATTGGAGCGCTATCTGGGCGCACCCTTGACATGCCTTTATTATCATGTGAGCCACATATATCATCATAAATCATTTCATAAACAACCCATATAGCATAAAATAAATGGGTTTCATTTCATAGTCATAACGTTTTAAAAACTGCTTTAAAGACATGATCTTTATGTCACTTTAAACCCACGGAAAGGGAAAGCGGGTTTCATGTATGAAAATCCCAGAATTTAAAATAGAAAATTTTGATATATATGTGAATACCCTTGTAGAAATAAGAGCTTTGAGTATTCACTTAATAATATAAAATAATTTTGAGAAAAGAGAGAGGCATTTTGAGACGAAAATTCTGCAGCATAACCGCTACGTTTCAGGGTTTTAAAAAACATTGAAAAGAGAGGGGACATGAGTCAAACATTCATAAATAACCCATAAAACAGTAGAGGGACAGAATATAAGGGATTTAATAACATGGTAATGAAATTTGAAAATATACCATATGAAATGAAGAACATGAAAGGAAGACAAAAATAAGATTTCTCTTATGAAAATTCGGCAGCCTAACGGCGCCACTTAAAACTTCAAAATACTGAATTGAGGAGATCAAATGGGGTATCTCATCATATGGTCATAAAAGATCAGTATGATAGATATATAGATCATACCCCAACATAACAAAAAGTAACTTGAAAGAATTGACGTGAAAGTAGAACTTCAAAACGAGAAGGGTGAAGAACCACTGAAAAATTCGGCAGCCTAACGGCGCCACTTAAAACATCAAAATACTGAATTGAAGATATCAAATGGGGTATCTCATCATATGGTCATAAAATATCAGTATGATAGATAATGAGATCATACCCCAACATAACAAAAAGGAACTTGAAAGAATTGATATGAAAGTATAACTTTAAAACGAGAAGGGTGAAGAACCACTTAAAAATTCGGCAGCCTAACGGCGCCACTTAAAACTTCAAAATACTGAATTGAAGAGATCAAATGGGGTCTCTCATCATATGGTCATAAAAGATCAGTATGATAGATATAGATATCATAACTCAACATAACAAAAAGGAACTTGAAAGAATTGACATGAAAGTAGAACTTCAAAACGAGAAGGGTGAAGAACCACTAAAAAATTCGGCAGCCTAACGGCGCCACTTAAAACTTCAAAATACTGAATTAAAGAGATCAAATGGGGTCTCTCATAATATGGTCATAAAATATCAGTATGATAAATATAGAGATCATACCCCAATATAATAAAACGGAACTTGAAATACTTTACATGAAAATAGATCTTGAAAAATGAGAAGGGAGAAAGAATCTGTTACAAAACTTTCGGCAGCCTAACAGCGCCACTTAAAACATCATAAAACGAAATAATGAGAGTAAGAAGGGATCTATCATTATGTGAACATGAAAAGGGAAGTAAGAGGAGTATAAAATAACAACCTTTAACATAAGAACATGGAGCATAAAAGAAATTACATAAAAGAGATTACTTGAAAAGAAATAGAGAGGTCGGATCCCTTACCTTAAAACGTAACTCTTAAAACTCAAAGGTTGGGACCTTGAGGGCTTGGGGGCACCTTGGGAGGACTCCTTGGGAGGTAATGAGACCAGAACTTCGTTGGGGGAGAGTGGGGAGTTGAATATATGAGAGGATGGCTTGGTATTTATAGGGAAAGTGAGGGGACAAGGCATTAATGGCCAAGGGACACCTCATTAGTGGTTTTGGCAATACCATGGGCTTGACCATGGTATTTTCCCATGGTATTGGCCACTTGGGACACCTCATACCTTATATCACTATTCATAAGTCTAACATATTGATTACATACTTAATACATCATTTAATGATGTCATTAAACACCCGTAACTTAAAAACTGTATTTTCACTATTCATCGAAAATTCAACTTTCTCAGAATAATCCCAAAATTTCACCTTAACCAAATATCAATGCTCTGATTTCAAAAATTAACTCCATTTTATAAAAATAATTTTCTAAATATTTTTAATTTATTTTTTAAATAAATACACTATTCACCGAAAATTCATTTTTTCAGAAAAAACCCCAAAAATTACCATAACATAATATCGGTGCTTTGAGTTCAAAAATGAAATCGATTTTATAAAAATAATTTTTTTAAATATTGTTAATTTAATTTTTATTTAAAAAACACTATTCACTCGAAAAAACTAATACTTGAATAATAATGTATGAAACGGTCATTTAACCATTTTATTGAATCACATTACTTAATCAAGGTGCCTAGATTATATTAATACTTTCTTTAAGTGAGATTACTAATCCATTTGGACACATTACTAATCCTAATCATAAAATCACTATTCATAATTTACTATTCATCAAAAATCAAGTTGATCTTATTAGACTCTAAATTCCGTACTGAACATAATTATAGAAGACCATTTTTTGAAAATCATTACACATTTTTAATTATTTAAGGTTTACATAAACATTTTTAAAATATCCTTTTTCTAAAATTCATCAAAAATATGCATACTATATTTATCCGATCATTTAAAAATTCATAAACTTCATCATAAGAAGAAATCCCAATTTTTTATTTAAAACAAAGGATTACACAAGGCAGTTATGGTCTCCTTACATATCCCCTTAACACACCAGCATAGGACCTAAGTGTAAGGTGTGCTAAGGTGAGAGAATCTGAGGGAGGCTCGGCTAACATCGCACGAGTAGTAATTTCTATCAGTTTGAACTTCTTGCAAAGGCGATTTCGTTCTAGCTTCACACGATGAAGTTCGGCTTGGGTTTGGTCCAGAGCAAAGCCCAGTGGTGCTACCTCCTTCCCAAGTTCTGTTAGATGGGATTCGATCGGTCCAAGACTACTAGGTGAGGCCATCGAATCTTCTTTCTATAATAATTATCCAAGATTCCTTGTATTTAGAGATAATAATCAAAACGTTTAGTTTCCAGTGGTCATATTGACCAATGGTCATATAACCTTCTAAACCCAACGGTCTCATTTTAATTATAATCATGTTATCAAATGAAAATTTTTTGTTGAGTATAAAAATAAAATAAAATAACACATCAAATTAGGAAACAATATTTATTCAAAATTTCGGGTCGTTACAGATTTCTCACACCAACTCTTATCCCGTCAAATTTCTTATTGGTCCAGTCTCGATATTGTCTGTCGAATCAATTTTTAACTTGGTTTATTTAATATTCTACCAATACTAAAACCAATAATGGTTAAAATTAGTGATTAATGAATAAAATCATAAGATAAAGGTCCTAAAATACCATTTTATAACATAACCACAAAATGTATTACTCTTTAAAACTACCATATTCGATTTCACCTTGATGAGAATCTCTCTCAATTTAATTTAGTTTTATCTTGGATGGGTTCTCTCATACTGCTTAAACTAATTTATTATCATAATATTTTCATCCAAGTTTCATTTTAGGAGATTTTGATTGACCAAACCAAATACCTTGGGTGATATTATAATGTTTTAATGTCTTAGTACCACTCATCATGCTCTAAGTTTAGATAGAGTTAATATTGAAGCATTGTTTTATAAGGTGATTTCCACTAGGTTCATATGTTCCAAAACTACCTCCACTATCCATTAGAAAGATACCGATTCAATTTCAAGTAATCCAAAAAATATATTTCTTTCCAAACATAAAGATTCCATTCTATAAATATAATTATTATAGTGGTTTTCTATAATGTTCTAATATCTTAATCCCATAGAAGAACTAGCCAAATCCTAAAAAATAATAAAAATATTATTAGATTAAAACTATAGATATCCAAGAAAAACATATCTTTATTTCTCATAATTTCAATAATTTATTTACTACATCTCAAAAACTAATTTCACTATCCCAATAAAATATGGTTTAGTTCCATTGAGACCATTTTAAAAAAAAAATTAATTTTGAATTACTTCTGAACATATCTCAATAATTGGGGCACACTATTCATATTTTATACTTATCATATATTATAATCATATTAATAATGTAGATAAAGTAAACAAAATAAAAGGTTGAACTCAAATTCATGGTAAGGAAAAATTCATTGAAAACAATGATGGTTAGGGATAAAATGGTTTTAGGAAGCATAACATGATATTATAAAGGGAATTTTCAAAACAATAGAGGCATGGAATAATGAAACTATATCATGTGATCATGGAATAATAAATTTAGAGAAGAAACAAAAAACATGACATCATTATAATAATTAATTCCTTGTTTCCTATATAATTATATCATAGTGGAGAGAGTCCCATAATGGATTGGGTGTATTCCCCATTCTCGTAACCATAGTGGAAAGATTCCCATAGTGGATTAGGTTCCATTTTTATTCCCATAAACATAATAGAGACTCTATATTACCATAAAAAAGTTGTTATATACCCCTTTTGTACTAGATCAACACCACATTCTCATAAACATAGTTGATAGTGTCCCATGGAATATTTAAATTACATGTCATTCTGTTTCATATTAACTCATGAAGTATAAGGGATTTTACAATTAATTAGAGGGATATATAATTTCCACCCCACACATCATGTAATAAAAATAATAACATGTATCTGAATATGTTTCCCACATGAGGAAAATAAACTATACATAAATCATAAGCATGATTAAACCCATTATAATAAATTAGGTTTAATAATCTCATCACATATCATCACTAAAAGATGTATCATAATTATTCTAAAGGGAATAAAATATCAAATCATTTTGGACATTAATATTTGAATAAAAATTTCAAAGGTAGTAGAAATAGAGTTACAATAAATAATACTTAATGTGACGGATTGGAAAGGAAATAATAAAAATTAACCACATTGGTGATTATTTATGAAATGGTATAGGTTCTTTTAATATCTTCATTTATGGAAGTTAAATTTAATATAACTATTTATTGTTAGTATCACATATTTAATGTCAAGTATTTAAATTGTAGATGGTTAATAGTGTTCTAAATATCATTTTTATACACTGTATATATTTTTTAAAATCCTCCATATAAGGAAGTAGTGGGGAACTAAAATACATTATTCCCTGAAGGTGGTAGTCTTCACATACATGGACGACACTTTCATTTTTCATAAACTATTTATGGGGCTGGAAGTTAGTATTCAATTAATATAATAAAATTAAGAATAATATTAATAATATTTTTTTCATACTCTTATGTATATATTTCTTTTAATATATAAGTAGAAATAATCAAATAGAGCTCAGTTGGGAGAAATACCTCCCCCTTTGGATGTTCTCCAATTGATGGAAAATTAAGGTTCGTTATCTTAATCTATTACTGACACAAAGTATTATTGGATCTAGGGATATTTTTTTCGAGATTCTATGGTAGTGTTTTTTAGAGTTAAAATATTTTTAATTGTTATATATAAATATGGTTGAAATAATCCACATTTATAATTGAGGAAAATAATGATTTTGTAAATACCCATTACTTTATCAATGATGGTATAACACTATTCAAGGATTAATATCCCAAAATTTGGAAATAATTGATTTTTGTATGAGGTAACATTGATATGCCCAAATCCATTCTTTTTTTCCATTTTTAAAAAATGATTTTAGTCTTTTACAGTTAGGTTTTTAACTTCTATATTTTTGTATTTTAACGTGTTAACTAATTGTTTGCCTAAGAAACTAAATTTTTACTAAAAATTAAAATAAATTAAAAAATTTGTATTTATGTTTATAGATTTAGACACCATTTGTCCAAAATTAATTTCTAAATGACAAAACATTATCTTTCAAATTAAAATATTTATCATACAAAACAATATGTTTATAGAAAAAAGATTTTCACCATTGATTATTATTAATATTACATAGAATTTCATAGCAATTAAATAAATATTTATATATTTATATATTGGATTAAAAATTGTATTCGTGTTATTTTTAGAAGATATTAATTTTTTAAAATTGATAAAAATTACAAAATTTTAATTAATGCATTCATTGAAAATAAGAGTTAACTATTATCTTGTAAATTAGAATTCAATCCATTACTCTTATTTTTATGCATAAAAACGAAATTGACCACATTACATAATGTAAAATTGGTTATCTAAAATATGAAATTTATTTTCTTATATTTAATTTAAAAAATATATCAAAAACTATTTTTTGAATGTAAAATATTTAATAATATTTTTTGAGGAAAATATTACATAAGTTTCCAAAACATTAACTATAAAAAGACTAAGATTTTGATATATGGTTTCCTCTAATTAATTATAATTTGTTCGATAGATTTACCCAAATTAAACTCCAAACTAAAAAAAATAATGATGTGTTTATACTATTAAAAATAATGCCGTCTAATTAGAAGGTATAAATTAGAATAACTAAATTATAAAATATATATATATATATATATATATAATTTTATTCAAATTTACATAGTTAACTATTGTTCTTAAAAACCTGTCTATTTTTTAGGATAATTTTATTAAATAATACTATGTATATTATTATTAATTAATTATATTAATAAAAGTTAATATTGATTGATTATCATTGGCTTGATTTGTGTTTTATAGAAATTGGGAAGAAGAAAAAATGGTATTTTAAAATTTTATTTTCATATAATATCATTTTATCATAGTATTTAAAAAAATTAATGTTAAATTATAAAATTATATAAATTATTTATAAAAAATAATAAACTTTTTTTTAATTTAGAATAAGAAAATTTTCTTAGTGTAAAATTTTTAGTTTTTCATTAAAATAAATTATTTTTAGGGAAACCATGAAACGTGATGATTGTGGTTAATAATATAAATTATATAAAATTATAACCTAATGGTTTTTAAACCTTTTACTTTATGAAAATTATGTTTTAAATTGTAAATAATTAATTTAAAATACTATGATGGATTCATAAAATAAATGTAGAACATATTATAATATTTTTTATTACTTTATGAAATCTTTTATTGTATGTATCTTTAGTTAATATTAAACATGGGGGAAAAGTAGGTTGAAGATTTATTTCAATTTAAATAAATAGTATTTGATAAATAATAGTTTTTTAGTATCGTTATAATCGATAACATTGATTGTTTTTTCCTATATATAGACTTTTTTCTTAAAAATACACTTTCTAAAATGTTATATGCACTAACATTAATATTAATTTTCTTAAAAATTGAATGCTATATTAACAAAATTATTCTTATATTTGTGATAAATATTATTTTAATTTAATATTCCAAATATAATTTATTGGAATACAATTTAAATTAATAGTATTAATTCTAATTGTCATGACAACAGTGAAACAATTACTTTAAAATTATTATTTTATTAATATCGTGGAATTTTTTTCAAATAAATTATGCTCAAATACCTAAAATAATAAATCTAATACTACGTGTAAACACATAATTAAATATATCAGTACTAATTAATTAATTAATCAACATTAAACAAGATTATTAATCCATAATGGTCCAAATTTCATTTTTCTACTAAAATTGTTTCCTACACATTAACTATTTTAATTTAAAGTAAGTTTTATAATGTTCTATAATTTAATATGATTAAATATTTATTATAATTAGTTGAAACACACACATGTTTTTTTATATCGGTACTATTATATTTTTATGAAATAATAAAATCACTTACCTAAAAACTATTTACCTCATTTAAAAGTAATAGAGTAAAATGTAATAACCTATTGTAATGACATGAAACATGCCTAAAACATGTTCTGAAATTATTTTCCAAGTCATTTGTGACTTCATATCACCCTAAAATTAATTATTATTAAATTTAAATGTAGTTAACCATGGAATATTTTATTGATATCATGGAATTAAAAA
Organism: Viscum album; assembly: GCA_963277665.1. Classification (NCBI taxonomy): domain Eukaryota; kingdom Viridiplantae; phylum Streptophyta; class Magnoliopsida; order Santalales; family Viscaceae; genus Viscum; species Viscum album. The sequence goes on along the minus strand of OY728125.1, from coordinate 273,927,977 downwards.
ACGCTATTCCCAAAAGACCCATTTTATTCACTTATTAAAGTGGATCACTTCCACCCCAACATGGATATAATTATCATTTGACTATCCACATAATTTTTTTAAAAAAATATTATCCTTTAATTTATTTAGTCATTCTTAATCCCATGTACTATAAAATATTTCATAAGGCCTTCACTTCTGTGGAAATCTCTTAGAGGATACCATGTCTTTAAGGTATGTATTACCTTCTTTGTAACATTTTATCCAAATGATTTATCTTCAAAATATCTTATATCCGTAAAATTTTATTGATATCAATACCATTATTATACTTATATTTTATTATATTAATACAACTACCATTATTTATTCCTCTTTGTTTGATAAAAAACAAAATAATAGATTTCGGGTTTCTCAAATTACTACAAAAACAATAAGATGTATTCATTTTTATCACATCCATTAAGGGATAATAAAAATTATGAAATTGATTATTTAATTTCATATTTATAATATGAATATGATTCTAAAATATCTAATTATCATAATCATTATTTCCCTCCCATTCGTCAAGAAATTAAAACATTAATCTTGCATGGGTGTGAACTATCACCTCTATGAGCAATGAGATTCATTTGTAATCTCCACCCATAATGGTGGGAATTTAAAATATATTTAATATATATAACATATTTCCATAAAATTATTTATATTTTAGATATTATGAAACTGTTATATAAATATTTCAACCTTGGCCAACATATATAATGAGTATTGATGAAATAAACCAAACTACTTTGAGTAACCAATGTAAGAGAATACTATATTAAATAAAAGTTTAAAAGGGTAATTGATAGATTATAGATCATTAAAATTATATTAATAAATTTACTTTGAATATATCAAATGAATGTAACATAATTATTTAGAAATTTAGGTGTGTGTACATAATAAATCTGGAACAATGTAAGGGTTCTAATCTAAAATTATCTTCATTAAGAAATGTTTTAATTCTATGTACCACATTATTATTTCAATTATCTATATAATTTCCATGAATTTATTTTGTAATAAAATATTATTTAAATAATTTTATTTATATAACCATTTAATTTTTAATCCTCAAAATAATTTTTATTCCAATATTTCTAAGTTGATAAGGCTTCCATATTAATCACCCTTCATTGAAGTCCGATTTGATATTATGTGCCCATATTCATTTTTATGATTTAGATACTAACCATATAAATCCCCAGCCTTAAAATTACATAATCATGGGTTATTTCAAGAATTCACAGTGAGGATCTTTTCAGGTTTAGAGTTTTAGAGAATTCGATCACAAATCATACATTACATTCCACATTTAAACAAGGTGGTTAAATCAAAAACATTATTCATTTTTTCCATCAAAGGAAATAAAATTAAAATAAAACATGGATTATTTCTTGACACTTCCTCGACACTATCATCACATCATGTACCTTTCCTTTGACCTGGGAAAAATATTTCAAAAACTTGGGATAAGCATAAAAAGCTCATTAAGGGATATAAAAATACCGGAAAAAAACGTTAGTCCATGTATACATAAGTATTAATGAAATCATAATTTACTCATAAAACATAAGAACTTTAACATACCTCATGAAATCATAATTTTTATGAATAACTCATAGAAATCATAAGACATAAAGGTAACCTTAGTCATTCATAACATTCTTACGTTGAGAGTAACCCTCATGGTTACGTTTGGAATACCCATCACAGTATATTCCCTAAATCTCTTTGGAGAAACCTTAGAGATTAACCCCTTCATGTTACCCAATGCATTGGAGAGATATTTAGGGCTCAACCTCCCTTATTTTATATGGTAACCACCCGACTTCATCAAAAATTCCCAAAACCATAACATAATTGTATCACATAAAACATGCATAAAGGAAACATAACATTTCCATATTTCAATCACAAGATATCAATACAACACATTGATATAATCAAAACATTATCAAATCCATTTTCAATACCAAATTAAATTAAAAGTAAAACATGGTGTTTATTTTTCATTTAAAAAAGTTATTTCTTGTAGAGAAAGCTGAAACTCAAATAATGGTCACGGCAGCGGAGAAGTCGTTATCGCTGCATATATAAGACAAAAACATTCAATTTCTCATTTAGTAAAACGCATCATGTAAAAAGATTCCTTTTTAATGAAATTAAAAGTTAAAATGGTTTATTATAAAACTAATAAAATAAGGTCGTATATAAATTGAAGTGTGCCTCAATGAAAGGAGATTGAGACGAAGTCCCTTACCTCAAGTCCGACTTGTTCTCATTTGATCTTTATATTCTTGAATAATAAACTTAGGTAAATTTATAATTGCTTAAGAACTTCATTTAATTTTTATTATTCAATTCATATAACATATTATTATTTTATAATAATTAGTTAATTATGTGAGTTCATATCATACATTTTGTCGATGTTCGATACATGAGTCAAAAAATAAATTTATTTGAAGAGAATTGTCCATGTAGTTATAAGTAAATCATCTACGAAATGGTTTTCATGATTTAAATATAATATATATCCATTATATATGTATTTGATAATATTCCATAATATTTAGAGATAAGAAATTAAATGTACCGTTCATGGAGACGGTAGGCCATACGTACGCATTAACACTACTTTCATTTTTTGTCATATTAATGGACTTTAAAACTAAATGAGACATAGATATATTATAATTAAAGTATAATATATTTTTTATATAGGTAACATAAGTTCATTAATTACAATCTTTATAAATTCCATGTTTGGCATGAACGAGTCACATCACTTGAGGGGGCAGTTGTCTACACTTCCTCATATTAAATTATCGCAGTTCCACAACATGAAAATCATAACGATGTGATTTAAAAATAAAATTCAGAAGCATATAGAAAACTTTTATACCATATATATCACATATAAATACAATGACATCATAATGGCCACCATGAAAGGTGTTAAAATAATATTTAACAGTCCTCGTTTTGTGAGGCAGTAATTCGCCACCGACAGAAACAGTATGTTCACTAACCATTTGATGAAGGTGTGTGTAAGTATAGGTAGAATACTTATCCTAAAAACATCCTAGTATATTGAGGATAATTATTTTATTATGGGATCAAATAAGTAGAATATATTGGTGAGTGAAGAAGGAAAATTAAAGGAAGAAACTTGAGAGAAGACATTACCTCTAAATCGGGTACCTATTTTTGATTTGAGCCAAAGGCCTCCTTGGAAAGACTTATGCCCAAAGTGAGGCTTGTAAGAGTAAGAGAGGGATGTCGAGAGATAATATGAGCAGATCTTGGACGATCCAATGGATTTAGAATTGTGGGTAAGGGGGTAGAGGTGGGGTCCTTTTATAAGAGGGAGGAGGGTCACTTTTGGAAAGTCTTGAAATATTACTTTATAATAAAATACTTTTCAAATTTGTAAGGTCCCACAATGATATATTTTGAGGATAAGTTGATAAGGGTTCGAAATCCACCCATAAAATGGGTTTTCAACAAGTTTATGTCCTATATTTTACCTTATCTTTTCATTTTATTTAAATCGTTCATTAATGAGGTAATTGTTGCATCATCATAGTGTCATAATTAAATTTATTTATTTAATGTCTAAAAATTATAATAAAAAAATACCATGATGTAGTAAATATTTTTATCTTTCCAATTACTATTTATAGTCTAAGAGATCATTTATGTAAACAAAATTAAAATTGTTTTACATAAGATGTACAAACCTTTGTTATATTTCTCTTCTTTTTAAAAATAATGTCATAAATGTCACTATCACACCCAAGTGACTCCATGGGCCCTCAAGTTCGGTAAAAATCTTCCCATGGTCAGCCATGACTCAAACAAGAGGATTTGGACACATTCTTGGGTCATTTTATATTCTTATGGTATTATTTTATTACCCTTAACTACCCGATTACTAATTAATCACGATAATTACAGATAATTACCGTCGTTACTATTTATATTGTCCAAAAACAAAAGAGTCTTAATTAAATAATTTGGAACTTATGATTCCAAATCTGTAATCCATTTTACCAAATTTCAAACACATTAATTTCAGTAATTAATTTAAAAATAATTCTCATTGTCAAATCAAATAGAGTGTTTTTAAGAAACAATATCTATCAAAAGATTGACAATTGTTTATGTCCAATTTCAAAGTGAAATTAATTCATATGACCACCATTGGATTAAATGGTTAAAATATATTATAATCACACTTTAAAACCAATTAAAAATAAAATCTAACCATATGATTAAATTAGATGAAAAAGTAGTATTGAAGTAAAATGCAGTGTTTTTCACTATTCATTAAAAAATGAACATTGTCAGAAAAATACCAAATATTTATCCAAAGTAAATTTCAATGTCCCAATTATAAAGATTAAGTTTATATTTAAGAATAGAGATTATAAAATTGTCAAAAGTTATATTTAAAAATGGTTTTCCATCAAAAGGCGGTAATACAATCTTGTAAAAATATTAGAGTATTTTATACTTAAGATTGGATTTATTCTCATTTTAAGCCACTAAAACACTATATAATTTATAAATAGAAATAGATATGATAATATATTATTTTTTACTTACTTGGGATGTCACATCCTTCCCCCCTTTAGGAAATTGTGTCCCTGCAATTTATTTACTTATCGAATAAGTTCGGGTATTTATCCCCCATTGCATTTTCTGATTCCCATGTTGCCTCTTCAATCATGTGGTTTTTTTCAAAAAACCATTACATGATGAATCACCTTATTCCTCAACTGATCCAACTCTCTATAGAATTTCATATGGTCCAATTAACCTTGGACTCAGCTTTCCTTTCTTACCAAATCACATCACACTTTTCTATGGTGAAACATTGAGGAAGACATGATCACCTACCTCAAAAGAGAGATCATTCCTCATATTGTCTACATAACTTTTCTGCCTAATCTAAGATGTTCTCATGTGTTTCTGTATCAGCTGAACTTTTCATGCCATCTCTTCTACCAATTCTAGTCCCATCAACTTCCTTTCACCTACATTATCACAAAAAGCTGGAGTTCGACACCGCTTCCCATATAATGCCTCAAATGGTGCCATCTGTATACTAGAGTGAAAACTGTTATAATAAGAAAACTCAACCAATGAATGATGTTGGTCCCAAAATCTCTGATAATCCATCGAAAAATCACGTAGAATATCCTCCAAGGTCGGAATGTTTCGTTCTGATAGCCCATTTTATTGAGGATGAAAAGTTGTACTAAAATTTAATTCAGTACCCAACGACTTTTGAAGGCCTTTATGAAAGTTAGAAGTGAACCTGGGATCAAGATCTGATACAATGGAGAGGGAAACTCTTTGTAACCTGACTATCTTTTTAATATACAATTGAGAATGTTAATCTAGGGAAAAATTATCTCAAATATCAAGGAAATTAGATGATTTAGTGAAGAGATGAACAATAACCCATATTGAATTATTACCTCGAGGTGTCTTTGGTAATCCCACAATGAAGTCCATGGATATATTCTCCCATTTCCACTCTCGCACTGGTAAAGGATGAAGCATCCCTTTCGGTAACTACTGATCTGCTTTAACCTGTTGACAAGTCAAACACTTCAAAGTAAAATCCACAATATCTCTTTTCATTCCATCCCACTAGTAATACTATTGAAGATCTTTGTACATCTTAGTACTGCCCGGATGAACTGAAAATGGAGAACTCTGAGCTTCACATAACAAATCTCTCTTCAACTGTAAATCACAAGGCACACACAATCTCTTCCCAAATATCAAAACACAATCATTATCAATGTTTAATTCAGTTAACATACCCTTATAAACCAACTCTACCTTTTTCTGAAACTCACTGTCTTGATTCTGTGCTTTCTTAATTCTATCTGATAGAGAATATTTCACTGATACCTGAAACAACACAGAAGAATTTCGTGCACCAACAACTTCCAAGCCAAAATTCATCAAATCCTTAAAAAAAGGATCATGTTCCAAATGTGACATGTTTAATCAAGCATTAATTTTTCAACTCAAATCATCTGCCACTTTATTTATTATTCCTAGGTTGTAGTGAATCATGCAATCATAATCCTTGATTAATTCTATCCATGTCCTATGTCTCATGTTCAATTCTTTTTGAGTGAATATGTATTTTAAAATTTTTTGATCAGTATATATTTCACACTTTACACCATAAAAATGGTGCCTCCAAATTTTTAAAGCAAAAACAACAGAAGAAAATTCAAAATCATGTGTAGGGTAATTTATCTCATGAGTTTTCAACTGACATGAAGTATATGCAATTACCTTATAATTCTGCATTAGGATGAAACCAAGTCCATTCAATGAATCATCACTATATATAACAAACTCACCATTACTGGAAGGTAGTTCCAATACTGGGGCATTAACCAATCTTCTTTTCAATTCATGAAAACAATCATCACATTCCTTTGCCCAGATAAACTTAACACCCTTCCGAGTTATCATAGTCAATGGGCTGGACAACCGTGAAATTTTTTTATCAATCCTTTGGTAATAGCATTCCAAAACAAGAAAACTACAAATCACGGTTATATTTGTGGGTCTTTTCCATTGTTCAACAACCTTTGTTTTTGGAGGATCAATAGTTATTCCATCTTTAGAAACAATGTGACCAAGGAAATAAATTTGTTGCAACCAAAACTCACACTTTCTGAATTTTCCATACAATTTATTTTCTTTTACGATTTTGAAAATAACCCTTAAATGACTTCCATTCTCTTTTTTACTTTAAAAAAACACCAAAATATCATCAATGAAAACAACCAAAAACTTGTCCAAGAACTCATGGAAAATTCTATTCATAAGGTCCATGAATACAGTAGGTGCATTGGTTAACTAAAAAGGAATAACTAAAAATTCATAATGGCCATATCTTGTACGAAATGTGGTCTTTGGAATATCTGTTTCCTTTACCTTAAACTGATGGTACCCTGATCTCAAGTCAAACTTTGAAATATATTAAGCTCCATGGAGCTGATCAAACAAATCATCAATATGAGGCAATGGATAATTGTTCTTAACAGTGATGTTATTCAAGGCTCTATAATCAATGCAAAGTCTCATTGAACCATCTTTCTTTTTAACAAATAAGACAGCACCACCCCATGGTGATGTGCTAGGTCGAATAAATCATTTCCCTAATAAATATTACAATTTATCCTTCAACTCTAAAAGTTCAATTTGAGCCATTCGATAAGGGGGTCTTGAAATTGGATTAGCATCAGGAACTAAGTCAACGGAAAATTCAACTTCCTGGTCTGGTATTATTCTAGGAAACTCATCAAGAAAAACCTCAGGATACTCATTTACCACTGGCACATCATTAATCTGAACAGTTCCTTTGTTTTCAACAATATGTGCAAGGTAACATTCATTTCCATCTTTTACAAGTTTCTCAGCCTCTTGATATGTAATCAACGGTAAGGGATCATTCTTGTACCCAAATTGAACATCTTTCTGAAAAGAAACTTCTTTAGCTCTACAGTCACTCTTAGCATGGTAAACAGAGAGCCAATCCATACCTAGGATAACATCAAACTCTACTAGAGATAAATCAATAAGTTTTTTCAAGTATATTCTTTCCAAGAATAAGTATAGGATGGCTCTTATAAATTTTTTTTGCCTCAACATTTCCCCTAGGTGTTTTTACCACAATTTCAGGAGTCATTTCTTGAGATGGAATTCCCAATTTACTAGAAATTTTTTCAAAGATGAAAAAATGTGTGGACCCCGAATCAAACAACACATTGGAATAATATGAAAAAAGAAACAAAGTACATGATACCACTTCATTTAATGGCCCAACATCTGCTGAAGTAGTTTCAAAGGATTTCACCACACCTTTCTTCTTGTAGTATGACTACTTCCCAGCATTCGAGCTCTTGGTCGAACACTCATTTGCATAATGACCCATCTCAATTCACTTGAAACATTTCACTAACTGTAAATCAAATTTGGTGTTACCATTACCCCGATCTTTTCTGGTGCAATCACGAGCCTTATTTCCCATCTTACCACATCAGAAGAACTTTCCAGAATTCAATAGACATTCCTCAGCAAGCTTTTTACCACATTTATCACAAACTACAAACTTATTTTTCTTACCATCAAACCTTTTTAAAGGATTCTTCCCTTTCTCCTACCACCTCGGTCACTTCTTCTGTTGGTTTTCATAGAACACTTGATCATCGGAAAACTCCATTTACACCTTCTAAACACATCGAACAATCTTTTCATAACATTTTAACTCGTGATAATCTAATGCCCTTTGATATTTTGGAATGAATCCTGAGTAAAAAGGATTGATTTTACTATCAAGGTCTCGGATAAAATTTAGAGCATTCCTTTCCAATCGAGTGAACTTTTCATCATAAGCAGCCACTGAGTCGTCCTCTTGCATCAATTCCAAGAATTATTTTTCCAACCTAATTCGAACAGCCTTAGGAAAATATTTCTCAAGAAACATACCATTGAATTCATCCCAGTCAAGAGCATCAATATCATCAGTATCCCTGATATTTTTAACCGTCGACCACCACTGATTTGCTTCACCATTCAAACTGTAAATAGAAAGACTAACCTTTTGATTGTCTGAACACCCCATGACATCAAAAATCTTATCCTGTGGTTTAATCCACCCTTCAGCTAGCACAGGGTCAGATGATCCTCTGAATGATTTGGGATGTTTCCTCGTGATGTGTTCGACCACTGACATATTCCTCTATAGTTCATCTGGCTGATCTCATGCATGGATACCACAAATATTTATTGCATGATTCAACTGCGCAATTACTGCAACAAACTGTTCAGTTCTAATTCTGACTATCTCAGGATGCTGATTTGGATGGTCATTTCCTTCTGTATGCCTTCCTAGAATTTCTTCCTTGTTTCCTCTCCATAAAACCATTATGAACAAACATGTATTTGATGAAGAAACATAGTAATCTTTAAGTTCTATATCATTTCAAATTGACCATAATGTAAAAAATATATTTTTGGATAATAATTTAATAGAATTATAACGTCTAAATTTATCTAAACTAGCCTATGATACCAACTATAAGGCCCCATCCTTAAAGATTACTTAATCTTGGGTTATTTCAAGAATTCACATTGAGGATCTTTTCCAGTTTAGATTTTTACAGAATTAGATCATAAGTCATGCATTAAATTCCACATTTAAACAAGGTGGTTATATCAAAACTAGTATTCATTTTTTTCCATCAAAGGAAAGATATTTAAAATAAAACATGGATTCTTTCTTGACACTTCCTCGACACTATCATCACATCATGTACCTTTCCTTTGACATATGAAAAACATTTCAAAAACATGGGATGAGCATAAAAATCTCAGTAAGGGATATAAAAATATAGAAAGATAACATTAGTCCATATATTCATAAGAATCAATGAAATCATACTTTACTCAACAACCATAACATAATCGTATCACATAAAACATGCATAAAGAAAACTGAACATTTCCATATTTCAATCACAAGATATCAATAAAACACATTGATATAATCAAAACATTATTAATACCAAAGTAAAATAAAAGTAAAACATGGTATTTATTATTCATTTGAAAATGGTATGGCTTGTAGAGGAAGCTGAAACTCAAATAATGGTCATGGCGGCGGAGAAGTCGTTGTCGCCGCATACGTAAGACAAAAATATTCCTTTTGTCATTTAGTAAAACACTTCGTGTAAAAAGATTCCTTTTGAATGAAATTAAAGGTCAAAAGGGTTTATTATACAACTATTAAAATATGGTCGTATATAAATTGAAGTATGCCTCAATGAAAGGAGATTGAGACAAAGTCTCTTACATAATGTTCGACTTATTTTCATTCATTCTTTATATTCCTAAATAATAAACATAGGTCAATTTATAATTGATTATGGACTTCCTTTAATGTTTATTATTCAACTCATATCAGATATTTTTATGTTGAAATAATTAGTTAATTATGTTAGGTCATATCATACGTTTGGTCGTTGTTCAGTACATGAGTCAAAAAATAAACTTGTTTGAATAGAATTGTCCATATAGTTATAAGTACATCATCTATGGAATGGTGTTCATGATTTAAATATCATATATATCCAGTATATATGTATTTTATAATATTCCATAATATTTGGAGATATGAAATTAAATGTTCCGTTTATGGAGACGGTAGGCCGTACGTACGCATGCACGCTACGTTCATATTTTGTCATAGTAATGGAATTTAAAACTAAATGAGACATAGATATATTATAATTAGAGTATATTATATATTTTATATAGGTAAAATATGTTCATTAATTACATTATTTATAATTTCCATGTTTGGCATGAATGAGTCACATCACTTGAGGGGGCGGTAGTCACACTTCCTCGGAATAAATTATCACAGTTCCACAACACGAAAAGCATAACGATGTGATTTAAAAATAAAATTATAAAGAATATAGAAAAAATAAATACCATTTATATCACATATAAATATAGTGACATAATAATGGCCACCATGAAAGGTGTCAAAAGAATATTGAACAATCATCGGTTCGTGAGGTAGTAATTCGTCACCCACAGAAACAGTATGTTTTTTAACCATTAGATGAAGGTGTGTGTAAGTGTAGGTAGAATATTTATCATAAAATCATACTAGTATATTTAGGATATTTTTGTTATTATGGAATCAAATAATAATAAGATAGTCGCTAGTGTAGAAGGAAAATAAAAGGAAGAAACTCGAGAGAAGACATTACCTCTAAATCGGGTAACTCTTTTTGATTTGAGCCAAAGGCTTCCTTGGAATGACTTCTGCCAAATGTGAGGATTATAGGGGTAAGAGAGGGATGTGGAGAGATAATATGAGCAGATTTTGGATGATCCAAAGGCTTGAGAGGTGTGGGTAAGGGGGTAGAGGTGGGGGCCTTTTATAAGAGGGATGATGGTCACTTTTGGAAAGTCTTGAAATGTTACATTATTATAAAATGATTTTCGGATTTTTAAAGGTATCACAATGATATATTTTGAGGATACAGTGATATTGGTTTGAAATCCACTGATCCAATGGGTTTTAGACAAGTTTATGTCATATATTTTACCTTATCATTTCATTTTATTTAAATTGTTCATTAATGAGGTAAGCACAACATCATCATGGTTTCATAATTAAATTTATTTATTTAATGTCTAAAAATTATAATAATAAAAAATACCATGATGTAGTAAATCTTTTTATATTTCCAATGACTCTTTATAGTCTAAGAGATAATTTATGTACACAAAATTAAAATTTTTTTACTTAGGATATACAAACCATTGTTATATTTCTCTACCTTTTACAAATAATGTCATAAATGTCAGTATCACACCCATGTGACTCCATGGGCCCTCATGTTCAGTAAAAAGCTTCCCATGGTCGGCCATGACTCAAAAAAGAGGATCTGGACACATGTTTCAGTAATTTTATATTATTATGATATTATTTTATTACCCTTAACTACCCGATTACTAATTAATCACTATAATTACAGATAATTACCGTTGTTACAATTCATAATGTCCAAAAACAAAAGAGTCTTAATTACATAATTTAGACCTTATGATTCCAAATATGTAATCCATTTTACCAATTTTCAAACATAGAAATTGCAGTAATTAATTTAAAAATAATTCATGTTGTAAAAACAAATTGCGTGTTTTTAAGAAACAACATCTATCAAAAGATTGACAATTTTTTATGTCCAATTTCAGAGTGAATCTTATTCTAATGAACACCATTGGATTAAATGGTAAAAATTTATACTAATGACACTTTAAAAAAATTAAAAAGGTAATCTAACCATATAATTAAATTAGATGAAGAAGCACTTTTGAAGTAAAATGCAGTATTTTTCACTATTCATTAAAAAATGAACATTGTCAGAAAAATACAAAAAAAATATCCAAAGTAAATTTCAATGTCCCAATTATAAATAATAAGTCTATTTTGACAAATAGAGCTTATAAAAGTGTCAAAAGGTATATTTAAAAATGGTTATCCATCAAAAGGCGGTAACACATTCTTTTAAAAATATTAGAGAATTCTATTCTTAAGATTGGATTTATTCACATTTTAAGCCTCTAAAACACTATCTACTTCATAAATAGACATAGATATGAAAATATATTATTCTTTACTTACTTGGGATATTACATCTTTCCCCAATTTAGGAAATTGCATCCCCGCAATTTATTTACTTATCGAATAAGTGTGGGTATTTATCCCTCATTGCATTTTCAGATTCCCATGTTGCCTCTTCAATCATGTGGTTTTTTCACAAAACATTTACTTGATGAATCACCTTATTCCGCAACACCTGCTCCCTATGGTCAAGAATTTGGGTCAGTTGTTCCTCATAAGATAGATTCTCTTCCAGATGAACTACCTTTGGACTCATAATATGAGATGGATCTGGAATTTACTTATTTAATATTGTAACATGAAAAACATTGTGTACCTGAGATAAAATCGGAGTTGAATCCACTCATTATGCAACTAATCCAACTCTCTCCATAATTTCATATGGCCCAATGAACCTTGGACTCAGATTTCCTTTATTACCAAATCACATCACACTTTTCCATGGTGAAACTTTGAGGAAGACATAATCACCTACCTCAAAAGAGTGATCCTTCCTCCTGTTGTCCGCATAACTTTTCTGTCTGCTCTAAGCTGTTCTCATGTGTTTCTATATCATCTGATCTTTTTCTACAATCTCTTCTACCAATTCTGGTCCCATCAACTTCATTTCACCTACTTCATCGCAAAAATCTAGAGTTCGATACTGCTTCCCACATAATGCCTCAAATGGTTCCATCTGTATACATGAATGAAAACTGTTATTATAAGAAAACTCAACCAGTGAAAGATTTTGGTCCCAAATTCCCTGATAATCCATCGAACAAGCATGTAGAATATCCTCCAAGGTCTTAATTGTTCATTCTCACTAACCATCTGATTGAGGATGAAAATCTGTACTAAAATTTAATTCAGTAACGAACGACTTATTAAGGCCTTTCAAAATTTTAAAAGTGAACTTGGGATCACGATCAGATACAATGGAGAGGGTAACTCCATGTAAACAGATTATCTCTTTAAGATACAATTGAGAAAGTTGATCTAGGGAAAAGTATCTCATATAGCAAGGAAATGATAATATTTAGTCAAGCGATCAACAATAACACAGATTTCATTATTACCTCGAGGTATCTTCGGTAATCCCACAATGAAGTCCATGGATATATTATCTCATTTCAACTCATGCACTGGTAAAGGCTGAAGCATCCCATTCGGCAATTTTTACTCTGCTTTAAACTATTGACAAGTAAAACACTTCACAGTAAAATCAGCAATATCTATTTTCATTCCATCCCACCAGTAATACTCTCGAAAATATCTGTACATCTTAGAAATGCCTGGATGAACTGAAAATGGAGAACTATGAGCTTCACATAACAACTCTCTCTTTAACTGCAAATCAAAAGGCACACACAATCTTTTCCAAAATCTCAAAACACAATCATTATCAATGTTGAATTCAGGTAACATACCCTTCTGAACTATCTCTACCTTTTTCTGCAACTGACTGTCTTGCTTCTATGCATGCTTAATTCTGTCTGATAGAGAAGATTTCACTGATACCTGAAACAGAATAGAATAATTTCTTGCACCAACAACTTCCAAGCCAGAATTTATCAAATCCTTAACCAAAGGATCACGTTCCAAATGTAACATGGTTAGTAAAGCATTACTTTTTCAACTCAAAGCATCTGCCACTTTATTTGCTTTTCTTGGTTGGTATTGAATCATGCAATCATAATCCTGGATTAATTCTAGATATCTCCTCTGTCTCTTGTTCAATTATTTCTTAGTGAATATGTACTTTAAACTTTTGTGATCAGTATATATTTCACACTTTACACCATAAAAATGATGCCTCCAAATTTTTAGAGCAAAAACAGCATCAGCTAATTCCAAATCATGTGTAGGGAAACTTATCTCATGAGTTTTCAACTAACGTGAAGCATAATCAATTACCTGATCATTCTGTATTAGGGCGCAACCAATTAATTTCAATGAATAATCACTATATATAACATACTCATTATTCCTAGAAGGTAGTTCCAACACTAGGGCATTCACCAATCTTCTTTTCAATTCCTGAGAACAATTATCACATTCTTTTGTCCAGATAACCTTAATACCCTTCTGAGTTAGCTTAGTCAATGGGCGGGACAACTGTGAAATTTTTTTAACAAACCGTTGGTAATATCCTTCCAAACCAAGAAAACTAAAAAACTCTGTTATATTTGTGGGTCTTTTCCATTCTTCAACTACCTTTGTTTTTGCAGGATCAACAATTATTCCATCTTCAGAAATAATGTGACCAAGGAAAGAAATTTTTTGCAACAAAAACTCGCACTTTCTGAATTTCCCATATAATTTATTTTCTTTTATGGTTTTCAAAACAACCCATAAATGACATTCATTTTCCTCTTTACTTTTATAAAACACCAAAATATCATCAATGAAAAAACCACAAACTTATCCAAGAACTCATGGAAAATTCTATTCATAAGGTCCATGAATACAGTAGGTGCATTGGTTAACCGAAATAGCCCAACTACTAATTCATAATGGTCATATCTTGTATGAAAGGCGGTCTTCAAGAATATCTTCTTCCTTTACCTTCAACTGATGGTACCCCGATCTCAAGTCAATCTTTGAAAAATACTGAACTTCCTAGAGCTGATCAAACAAATCATCGATATGAGGAAAAAGATATTTATTCTTAACAGTGATGTTATTCAAGGCACTATAATCAATGCAAAGTCTCATTGAACAATCTTTCTTTTAAACAAATAAGATAGGACCACCCCATGGTTATGTTCTAGGTCGAATGAAACCTTCCTATTATAAATCTTGCAATTCCTCCTTCAACTCTAAAAGTTCATTTTGAGCCATTCGATAAGGGGGTTTTGAAATTGGCTTAGCATCAGGAACTAAGTCCAAAATAAATTCAATTTCCCGATCTCGTATTATTCTAGGAAACTCATCAGGAAAAAAATCAGGATACTCATTTACCACTGGCACATCATTAATCTGAACAGTTCCATTATTTTTAACAATATGTGCAATGTAACATTCATTTCCATCTTTTACAAGTTTCTCAGCCACTTGATATGTTATCAATAGTAAGGGTTCATTCTTGTGCACAAACTGAAAGTCTTTATGAAAGGAAACTTCTTTGCACTACAGTCAATCATATCATGGTAAACAGAGATCCTATCCATACCTAAGATAACATCGAACTCTACTAGAGGTAAAACAATAAGGTTTTCAAGTAGATTCTTTCCACGGATAAGTATATGAAGATTCTGATAAATTATTTTTGACTCATCATTTCCCCCAAGAGTTTTTACCACAATTTCAATAATCATATCTTGAGATGGAATTACCAATTTACTAGAAATGTTTTCAGAGTTGAAAGAATGTGTAGACCCTGAATCAAACAACACAATGGAATAATCTGAAAAAACAAAAAAAGTACCTGATACCACTTCATTTGATGGCCAAACATCTGCTGAAGTTATTTCAACGGATTTCCCCACACCTTTCTGCTTGTAGTCTGACTGCTTCCCATCATTCGAGCTCTTTTTCAAACACTCATTTGCATAATGTCTAGTATCATTGCACTTAAAACATTTCACTAACTGTAAAACAAATTTGGTCTTACCATTACCCTGATCTTTTCCAGTGCAATCACGAGCCTTATGTCCCATCTTACCATATCGGAATAACTTTACAAAATTCAAAATACATTCCCCAGCATGCTTTTTACCACGTTTATCACAAAATGCAAACATAGTTTTCTTACCATCAAACATTTTTGAAGGATTCTTCTGTTTCTCCTACCACCTCGGTCTCTTCTTCTATTGGTTGTCATAGAACACTTGATCATTGGAAAACTCCATTTCCACCTTCTCATCACATCGTACAAGCTTTTCATAACTTTTTAACTCTATAGAAGCTAATTTCCTTTGATATTTTGGCTTTAATCCTGAGTAAATACAATTTATTTTACTATAAAGGTCTCAGATAAAATTTGGATCATTCCTTGCCAATTGAGGGAACGTTTCTTCATTAGCATCCACTGAGTCGTCCTCTTGCCTCAATTCCAAGAACTGTTTTTCCATCCTAAGTTGAACAGCCTTATGAAAATATTTCTCAAGAAACATACCTTTGAATTCATCCCAGTCAAGAGAATCAATATCATTAGCGGCCCTGATATTTTTAACCATCGACCACCAATGATCTGCTTCACCCTTCAAATGGTAAAAAGCATGATTAACCTTTTGATTGTATGAACACCCCATGACATCAAAAATATTCTCCATTGCTTTAATCCAACCTTCAGCTAGCACATGGTCAGATGATCCTATGAATGATGTGGGATGTTTCCTCATGATGTGTTCCGCCATTGACATGTTCCTCTACAGTTGATCTGGTTGATCTCATGCATGGATACCGCCACTATTTATCGCTTCAGTCAACTGTGCCATTACTGCAACAAACTGTTCAGTTCCCATTCCCAAACATCTCAGGATGCTGATTTGGAAGGTCATTTTCTTTTGTATGCCTTCCTAGAATTTCTTCATGTTTCCTCTATAGAAAACCATTCTGAATAAACATGTCTTAGATGAAGCAACATGGTAATATTCAAATGCTATATCATTTCAATTTGACCATAATGTAAAAAAGTATTTTTGGATAATCATTTAATATTATTCTAACTCCTAAATTTATCTAAAATGGCCTCTGATACCAACTATAAGGCCCCAGCCTTAAACATTACTTAATCTTTGGTTATTTCAAGAATTCACACTGAGGATATTTTCAGGTTTAGAGTTTTATATAATTAGATCATAAATCATGCATTACATTCCCCATTTAATCAAGGTGGTTACATCAAATATAGTATTCATTTTTTTCCATCAAAGGAAACATATTTAAAATAAAACATGGATTCTTTCTTGACACTTCCTCGACACTATCATCACATAATGTACCTTTCATTTGACCTGTGAAAAACATTTCAAAAACATGGGATGAGCATAAAAAGCTCAGTAAGGGATATAAAAATACAGAAAGAAAACATTAGTCCATGTATACAAAAGAATCAATGAAATCATACTTTAGTCATAAAACATAATCACTTTAACATACCTCATGAAATCATAATATATAAAGGTAACTTGAGGCATTCATAACATTCTTATGTAGGGAGTAACCCTCATGGTTACATTTGGAATACCCATCGTAGTATATTCCCTAAATCTCTTCGGAGAAACCTTAGAATTTAACTCCTTCACGTTAACCAATTCATTGGAGAGCTATCGCGGGCTCACCTACCCTTATTTTATCACGGAACCACCTGACTTCATAAACAATCCCTAAGAACCATAACATAATCGTATCACATAAAACATGCATAAAGGAAACATAACATTTCCATATATCAATCACAAGATATAAATACAAAAAATTGATATAATCAAAAAATTATCAAAACTATTTTCAATACCAATGTAAAAGAAAAGTAAATCATTTTATTCATTTTTCATTTAAAAATGTACTGGGTTGTAGAGGAATCCGAAACTCAAATAATGGTCATAGCGGTGGAGAAGTCATTGTCGCCGCATACGTAAGACAAAAACATTCATTTTTTCATTTAGTAAAACTCTTTGTGTAAAAAGATAAATTTTGAATGAAATTAAAAGTAAAAAGGGTTAATTATACAACTAATAAAAGAAGGTTATATATAAATTGAAGTATGCCTCAACAAATGGAGATTGAGACGAAGTCCCTAACCTCAAGTCTGACTTGTTCTCATCCGTTAATTATATTCCTTAATAATAAACATAAGTCAATTTATAATTACTTAAGGACTTACTTTAATTTTTATTATTAAATTCATATCAGATATTATTATGTTATAATAATTAGTCAATTATGTGAGTTCATATCATACGTTTGGTCGATGTTCGGTTCAGGAGTCAAAAAATAAACTTGTTTGAAGAGAATTGTCCACGTTGTTATAAGTACATCATCTCCGGAATGGTGTTCATGATTTAAATATCATATATATCCATTATATATGTATTTTATAATATTCCATAATGTTTTGAGATATTAAATGAAATGTACCATTTATGGAGACTGTAGGTCGTACGTTCGCATGAATGTTGCTTTCATTTTTTGTCATTTTAATGGACTTTAAAACTAAATGAGACATAGATATATTTTAATTCTAGTATAATATATATGTTATATAGGTAACATAAGTTAATTAGTTACATTATATATAAATTCCTTGTTTTTTATGAACGAGTCACATCACTTGAGGGTGCGGTAGTCCACACTTCCTCAGATGAAATTATCACAGTTCCACAACATGAAAAGTATAATGATGTGATTTAAAAATAAAATTTATAAGAATATATAAAAATAATAAATACCATATATATCACATATAAATATAGTGACATCATAATGGCCACCATGAAAGGTGTTAAAAGAAGACTGAACAATCATCGTTTCGTGAGGTAGTAATTCACCACCCACAGAAACAGTATGTTCTTTAACCGTTAGACGAAGTTGTGTATAAGTGTAGGTAGAATACTTATCATAACAACATCCTAGAATATTGAGTATACTAGTGTAATTATGGGATAAAATAATAAGAATATAGTGGTGAGTGAAGAAGGAAAATAAAAGGAAGAAACTCGAGAGAAGACATTACCTCTAAATCAGGTAACTCTTTTTGATTTGAGCCAAAGGCTTCCTTGGAAAGACTTCTGCCCAAAGTGAGGATTCTAAAAGTAAGAGAGGAATGTGAAGAGATAATATGACAAAAGGTTGGATGATCTAAGGGATTTAGAAGTTGGGGTAAGGGGTTAGAGGTGTGGGCCTTTTATAAGAGGATTGAGGGTCACTTTTGGAAAGTCTTGAAATGATACTTTATTATAAAATGATTTTCAGATTTTAATGGTCCCATAATGATATATTTTGAGGATAAGGTGATAAGGTTTATAAATCCACCCATACCATGGGTTTTCTATAAGTTTATGTCTTATATTTTACAGTATCTTTTAATTTTATTTAAATCGTTCATTAATGAGGTAATCACTGCATCATCATGGTGTCATAATTAAATTTATTTATTTAATGTCTGAAAATTATAAAACAAAATACCATGATTTATTAAATATTTTTATATTTACAGTTAATTTTTATAGTCTAAGAGACCATTTATTTAAACAAAATTAGAATTATTTTACTTAGGATATAAAAAAACCATTGTTATATTTCTCTTCTTTGTAAAAATAATGTCAAAAATGTCACTATCACACCCATGTGACTCCATGGGCCCTCAAGTTCAGAAAAAGCATCCCATGGTCAGCCATGACTCAAACAAGAGGATTTGGACACATTTTGGGGTCATTTTATATTATTAATATATTATTTTATTTCCCTTAACTACCCGATTACTAATTAATCACAATAATTAAGGATAATTACTGTCGTTACTATTCATAATGTCCAAAAACAAAAGATTATTAATTATATAATTTGTACCTTATGATTCCAAATATGTAATCCATTTTACCAAATTCAAAACACAAAAATTTCAGTAATTAATTTAAAAATAATTCTCGTTGTCAAAACAAATAGCGTGTTTTTAAG
Organism: Viscum album; assembly: GCA_963277665.1. Taxonomy (NCBI): domain Eukaryota; kingdom Viridiplantae; phylum Streptophyta; class Magnoliopsida; order Santalales; family Viscaceae; genus Viscum; species Viscum album. The sequence goes on along the minus strand of OY728125.1, from coordinate 273,908,092 downwards.
AAACAATATCTATCAAAAGATTAACAATTGTTTATGTCCAATTTCAAAGTGAAGTTAATTATAATGACCACCAATGGATTAAATAGTCAAAATATATTCTAATTATAGTTTAAAATAAATTAAAAATATAATCTAACAATATAATTAAATTAGATGAAAATTAGTTTTGAAGTAAAATGCAGTATTTTTCATTATTAATTAAAAAATGAACATTGTCAGAAAAATACCAAAAATTTATCCAAAGTAAATTTCAATGTCCAAATTCTAAAGATTAAGTTTATTTTTACAAATAGATATTATAATATTGTCAAGAGTTAGAATTAGAAATGGTTTTCCATCAAAAGGCGGTAACACAATCTTTTAAAAATATTAGTGTATTCTATTCTTAAGATTAGAGTGATTCTCATTTTAAGCCCTAAAACACTATCTAATTCATAAATATACATATATATGAATATATATTATTATTAAATTACTTGTGATGTTACATACCACATTACTTATAATTTCAAAAATCCTTTTATTAATTTAAAAAACACTTCCATTCATTTTGTTCCTTACTATTGACTATGATTTATTTCTTCCCTAATATATACGTGTATTTAATAAGTCAATCTGGTTTATTGAGTTATAATGTTTCACCTTGAGGTTCAACATTAAATTAAAATGGTGTACCATATTTATATCTTGTTACATCACTTCAATTAAACAATTATTTACTATTGAGTCTTAATTCTTTTTAAAATTGAAACAATGTTAATAATAATTCACATATATTTAAATGAAGATTTCCTTAGTTTTTCAATAATTTCCCTTCCCACCAATGTTCTAATTTTTAGTTGGAAACTTAATTTATTTTTATCACATGTGAAATTATTAATTACTATACTATAATTTCATATTAATTTATTATTATTATTTTTATGATGTAGGATTTTAATGAAAGTTTTGTTTTAAAATATTGTAATTAATATTTTCTACCAAAATATATACTTGACGGTTTTGTCTTCCCTTTTTATTTATTTCCTTTACACATTATTATTCTCGTGTAATTATTATTTTCATATATATAAATGTACCTTTAAAATATTCCGAGATAAATATTTTTTTCATTTCTGTGGTTATATATGATTTCGTTCCCTTCAAAATTCACACATATAAATAATCCTCATTTAAAAGATCATTCTTATTTTTTATCTCATGTCATGAATCCCAATATAAATGTTTTGTAAACGATAATTAGATTCTAAATACCCTATTCATTTTTTATAACCATCAGGGTTCGATTTTGGTTTTATGTAAAATATTTTTCTCTTTCCACATTTAAAAATATCATTACTTATTTATTAAGAATCACCCTAGTGCTTTTTTGTACATTATTTTCCTAAATACAATTCAAAGATTTTCAAAATTTGAACTACATGATCAAGACTAAAGTCCTTTTTTTAATTATGAAAATTTCAAAATTACTTAATTCCATATTCTATATGGAATCAATATGATTTAGCATTTGGATATACCTAAAAAATGAAACCCACTTCATTCTAATGGGATTTGTAATTCTTATGATATACATATGGTTTTATTTATTGATGTGATACAAATATATATGATTTTAATAATGTGATAGGTGGGATTATAATTATATATCCCTACAATTCATTGGGTAAATCCTTATATATCATGATATTTACATAATGGATTAGCGAGTGAACCTAATCCACAATGGGACATTATACACTGTGTTTATTTGATTTATGATTGAACTTATTAAACCATTGGACTTTCTCGACTATATGATGATGGTTTTGGGAGTGAACCTTTTATTAAGGTTATGATATAGTTTTTTATATTATTTCATCATGTTTATGATTTCATTATCTTATTATTTCATTTACTTATAAAAAATTTATGTTACGGTCATTCTTATAATGATATCATAATTATGCCTTTTGACTGTAATAACATACTTCGTAGTTATGTTTTTCCCTTACATGGCTTCCTAGATCACCCGTTTCATTAAGTATTTTACCTAGTGTATCCTATGTAATTTTAGAATATCTATGGTAGTTAGTATAACTATTTGGAGTTTTATAAAAATATGATCTTTTTTTGTTCAGGTATACTTATATTTTATATCTAATCTTTAAAAACATTGGACCTATTGATTCTAGATGTATATATGTTGTTATGTAATTGTAAAAATGATGAAATATTGTGTTTTTAAGGATTGGTTCACCGTAGTTGGTATATTTTGTAAGTGGGTTACCTATTCAAAACTCATGTATGTACTTTGATTACCATTACATGTGTATATTTAAATATATAAATTTTTCTATATTACCATAAAAAAGTTAATACCTATGAATCATCTATTTTTATAGTGTATTGTCCTCAAATTGCATGACGTATCAAATGGCTTATAGTAGTTCCCAGACTATATTGAGAAACTAAAGAAACCATTCCATTATAAAGTGATGTCTTATGGTCTAGATACATCATTCCAATTATACATAGTTGGTGTTTTATAATTATATGATGGGTACTCATGATCATTGAGACTTCTTCTCATAATGTTCCCAACTAGTGATCACTAGTTAATGAAGTCTGGATGACTGATCTACCAATAAGAATGTGAAATATTTTTTGTCTCATTATTAATTCATATCTACAAACATGTGTAACAGACTCCTAACATGATATTATTACCATTTTAGATTATTTGATTGCATAATTTGATACAATATGAAATCCATAATATTTATATCATTGTTAGGTAAATTTGATAGGGTGTTCCATTTATGGAATGAAATTGATTAAATGATCATGATATAATTTTTCACTTCCTAAATGAATTAATATCTCAGGCCCAATTGATCATGATGGTAGTACCTACACTAAATCCATGTCTATGGTAGAAGAAGTTAAGTCCATATAGATAAGTTAACGAATAATATGGCATAAAAGGATGATGAAATATTGTGTGCATATTATTTATGATATATAATATGAAAAGGATATTATATTACATGACTTGTGTTGGAAGGAAATGTTATTTTTTCAATGACTTTTCCTTATCTTCTTATAGTCCTTATTGGGTTTATATGTCATTTTCCTACTATGTGAATGATAATCACTTTTATCGAGATGAAATCATAGAGATTCACACACTACACTTATTCAAAACTACATCATATTCTAATGAATATGTTTATAAGACATGATGGTTCTCACCATAAGGTTCAAGATATATATGAGAATAAATGAACACCAATGACATTGTAAATTCATTATTATTCAAGTGTAGAATAGTTAAACTTGAATTTATTTATTTAATGTATTCACTAGTATATAAGTAAATGTATGGGAAAATATTTATCTTATGAATATTTTTTTATAATAAGGATCATTTATAAATTTTATAGAATAAATATTTTAGTTAAATACTCACTTATAACATGTAATATATATTGATTATGTTAAAATAAGTCATAAAATTTTAAATGACATATATAACATTGTTTGTAGCTCATTACGTGTCTTACATGGTTTATTTACTTGGAATTACTTATATGGGTGTCGAGGATCCCTTTATGACTATTTAAACTCAACTATATAAGAATGAGGGATATTATTCATGATTCTTTATTCATTCACTAGAAATTGAGAGCCCATCTCTCAATACTACCACATCTTAGAGAGAGAATTTAATGTTTCAAGCATTCTATACTCGATCTCCTTCATGGATAGAAGGAATGGTGTAGTAATGATCATCAACACATCAAATTATTCATCAGATCACTGGGCTAGCAGCCTCATATCATTTATCAAAATTTCCACATTTACTAGATGTGAGTGTGGTTGATATATAGGGATCCAACCTTTATTTATCATAGAAATGGTCATTGATGATGAGATGATTTTGAACACTCCTTCATATCGAACAAGGTAATTTTTTTTAATTTTTGTACTTAAATCATTTAAAATGAGATTCTATAAATTGGATAGGGGTTCAATTTGATAGAGATGGTGTTGTTACATCAATCTGATGATGAAAAATTTTAAATATTTAACTCATATTCTTCTACATTTTACCTAGGTACCTTAAATTATTATAACATAAGTTGCATGATGGTTTAACTTAAAGAATTATTAAATTTTATTTAAATTCAAATATTGGGAATCAGAACATTTCCATTTCACCAAACCAAGCTTCGATAAAACCTTTGAATGTCATGTGGTGACCATTAAAATATTTAATTCCGATCAAAACTGATTTTGTGATTTTAAATTTGAAGAACATGTGTGTGTGTGTGTTTGATATATATGTTACTTTTACATAGATTCTGGAGGTTAGTAATTTTTTTGGAAACAATTTTTTTTCAGATTCTAGAGGTTGGAACTATTCTGCTTAGTGGCTATAGTTTGAGGGATTGTGGAATTACACAAATAAAAATATTAAAATGGAAAATAAAATAGAAAATAACACATGTAAATGAATTAAATAAGAAAAATTAGTAGGTGGTTTGGTTCACATATCCATCCACCTAACCCTAAAAAATTAATGCCTATAGGTAGCTGTGATAGTTTCTAAGGATAAAAAACACCATTTCTGTGGTATGTTGAAGTCGATCCCGTAAATCATTTCAAGTACCATTTTAAAAGAAAAATATATTTAATACCATAGAATATGTGACATTTATATTAATATATATATATATATATATATTATGGAGGAAAATCTTCCTCCCTCTTATTCCATGTGCATTGTTCGAGAGAGGCGCCTCTCGCCCACCCAACATTCAGGCTCACTCACTCTTACTTGACCTAGGTTGGGTCTCAATAGGCCTATCGTTCCCCTAATGGACATATAAATGGCCCTAAATCTCGTTGAAGTTGTTTTTGTCCCACAAGTTCACAATTAAAATATTTTAAAGAATAAAACATTTTGAAAAAAATTGGAATGCATTAAAAGTTTTGAGAATCGTGATCTTTATTTTATGAAATAAAACTAAATAGATATTTTTTAATTAATTTAAAAATTCATATAGATAAATTTATTGCATATTTAATTTTATTAATCATTAATTTTTTTGGTTGATATTTAAATTAAATACGCAATATATTTATAATTTTTAATTTGTTTAAGTTATTATTACAATTGCATGTGATAATTGAAATAATTTATTTATTTTTTATGATTTTTGCATCGTCTTTCCAAGATTTATATGAATATAGACCTATGCATACATGTGTATTTTTACCTTCATGTATTTTTATCTTTCATGGTGTTTATGTATTATTTCAAGGATGTTATAATACTTCAAGAACACTAAGACAATGTTGTATTGCAGAAGAGATGGGGAAACATTGTAGAAGGGTGTGAGATGCGGTTCAAGTCAGAGAATACTCGAGTATTAAACCCCAAAGGTCATTTTTTATCCATTTATTATAAATGTATCAACTAGTTATTAATTTTCAATTTGATTTTTTTGGTTTATATAATTTATTCATGGCTTATTATTTTTTGTATATGCATATTTACACGATCAGAAACAATAATAAACTAAAATGCATAGATTACAAAAAATAAATAAATACACAAAGAGTATTTTCAATTTAATGAATTTTTATTTTTTTATTGTAATAAAATAGTATGAACATATTAAATAAAAAAACATTTTTCATGTAATAATAAAAATCATCACAAAAATATTAAGTTGTAATGCCTTTCGTCACTTGTAGATTAACAAAACAGGGTGTATGAGGTGACCATAAGGCCCAGTTGAGAGTTCCACCTACTACATGGGAGTTCATATGGGAGTGATGGGTAGATTTATCTAATGAAGGTAAGAAGGAATTAGTTACATATACCATTATTCTATTATATAGTATATGGGTTGAGTGAATCATGGTTATGATTCATAAATGATAGGAATTCCGACAAAAATTCTTGGAGTCATGAGACAACATGTTTTGAGGTATATTCCATACAATAGAAATGTGGGTTCGTTAGAACTGGTTTCTCTATTCTTGTGTTTGTTCATCGTCTCTTACCTAATTCTCTCAAATTTTGTGTCTTATTTCACTGGAAACCCTATATCAGACCAAGAATGGAGTTCTCGGGGATCTTTGGGAGATTTATGACAAGGATATCCATGACCATTGGATATACTTATCATTTCTAAAGGGATGTTCCAAAATTTAGAGTTAGTAGACATCGATATCCAGACCAAGGGATTGATTTCTATCGACTTAATCGGAACTCACCAGACCAAGGGTGTTTCAACACAAATGAAACCATGAAATTTGGTTTATTATGAAAAACAAAAAAAAATAAGGAATAAGTTTTAACGTCCCACATAAATGTCCTTCCTCGACACTTTTTTATCAATATACTTTAAAATACAGTTTTATTTAATCTTCGATTATGAAGTTAATTTTAAGTGAGTTAGAGAAGGATAAGCAATTAGTTATCTTTCGAGATACATAATTATGAACCAACAAATCGTATTTAAATTCAACATATTCATTGGAGAAATTTCAAATCAAGAGACATAAACACTAATATGGTTTCCCTATGGACCAACCTCATACATGCACACTCTACTAGTTAAAAGTTAATGAAATTAATTTGGTGCTGAAAACAACCATTCAAACAAACACGACACCAAATTTTGGCGTCATTTCCAGGGAAGCTATATTTTTTCTTAATTGAATTGGATTCATTGAGTGAAAACAAAAATTAAATATTTCTAAAAAATATTTTCTTCATCTCATTTCTATTTTTCTTTATTTTATCCATTTTACATTGTGTGTCTTGTTTGTGTTGTTAAATCCCCTAGGTATATGAGTGGTCAGGTCACTTGTTCCTAGAATGCGGAGTTATCTTATTAAAACCCAATAGATCTAGAAATCGAAAGAAAGTTGTCCCGACAATGTCGTACACTTATGGGTGATCACAATGCAATTGATCCTGTGTCACATTAGGAGGAAGAACTGGGGGTTGTCCAATGATTTGGGAAGACCTTCATTATTGAAGGAAATACACCATTGGGTGTCGAAGAAGAGCAACATTGGAATCCACCAGGGGCATACATGGATTACCTACCAAGGAACCAACAGAGGCCATCGGCTCAATTTTTGCTGGGTTTCAGGCAGCCACAACCAAGGAAATATATTCCGTGGGTGCCGTATTCCTATTTTCCTCAGAATCAATAGGCTTATTATCCTCCATAGCAACAACAGTTCATTCCCCAAGCACCTCCGGAACCAATGTCACGGCACTGTAATCTTAGAGAATATGGATTACCCTCCATTCACGGAGTAGAAACTAGAATTGTAAGACCACCGGTGGAGGCCCAACATTTTGAGATCAAGCCAGTGATAATGCAGTGAAATCAAAATACAGTTTAGTTTTTTGGTTTTCCATGTGAAGACATAAATGCCCACCTTTCCTACTTTTTGGAGATATGTGACACTTTTTAGTACCACTAAGTGTCATAGGATGAAATCCACCTTAGGTTGTTTCCCTTATCATTAAAGGATAAGGTGAAGGATGGTATCAAGGGGTTACCTTAGAGATCTATTCTTACCTAGGAGGCATTGGACCAGGCATTTTTATCAAAATACTTCGCTCTCTCGAAGACGGTCACCTTAAGTAATGAAATCCATAACATCCAACAACCTAACTCAGAATCATAATATGATTCATCAGAATGATTAAAGGAGATTTTGAGGAAATTCACACACCACTTACTACCATTGTGGATGCAAGTGCATACATTCTACGAAGGTATAACAACTAATACAATGTTTGTGGTTGATGCAGATTCTGGAGGGATAGTCATGAGAAAGTCCCATGAAGATGTTTTTGAATTGTTGGAAGATATGTAAGCCGATGGTTTTTAGTGGCATTATGAACAGGGCCCTTAGAAAAGGGGAATTCATAATATATATTCCACCACCATGATTTTGGATCAACTCAATGCCATCTCAAAGAAGATCGATGCTCTGAATCCAAAACATCCATCTAAAGTTCAAGATGTCAGTCAACAAACATGTAGTGATTGTGGTGACAACCATGCTATGGGAGAGTTCCCAAGGGAAAGTGTGGGAGCCTCTACCAGTGAGGAAAATTGTGTTTCACAGAATAGAGGACCCAACAACTACCCTCAGTACCAAAACTAGGGGTGGCAGGAGACTCAAAATACAGGCTGGGGCAGCAGCATCAAAATCCTCAACTCGGACCGTAAATACCACCTGGTTACAGTCAACAATGGTTTCAAACTCCATATCTGAGGCAGAAATAGGTTAACCAATTTCAGAAAGGATCATATCAGCAGCAAGCATATCAAAACCCTCATCCTGCTCAACCATTGTGACAGCCACCTCCCCAAAAAGTAACCCAAATAACTCAGCAGGAACCTCCCTCATGGATGGGGGAAATGATGTATAAATATATATCTATATATAAAAAAAGATTTCAAAACTATGAGGCTTCAATTAGAATCCTTGAGAACCAGATTCGGTAGCATGATAATCATCTCTCTCACAGACAGCCTGGTACACTACTGAGAAATAATGAGAAACATCAAAGTGCAGAGGCTAATGCTATTATTTTACGCAGCAGGAAGGATCCAACTCCGAAGGTAACTATGAGTCAGGGTGCTAAACCATCAAATTAGTCCAAATTCTCCTTAGGTGGAGAAGTCATAGCTGATGAATCTTACCCAAAACATGAGCTGGATGAAGAAATGGAAGTCCCACAAGATAAGTCCAAAGAAGTGGTTAAATCATATGAACCTCCCTTGCCATTTCCATCAAGGATGAAATAATGGAAGCTATACCAGCAATTTTCCAAGTTCATGGAAGTCTTCCATAAGCTTCACATCATCATTACCTTTGCAGTGGAATTGATTTAAATGCCCACATATATGAAGTTCGTGAAAGAGTTCCTTTTAAATAAAAGGAAGATGTTAGGCTTGGGAACCATTCCCCTGACCAAGGAATTCTTGGTGGTAGTCCAACACACTATCTCTCCTAAGATCTATGATCTGGAAAGATTTATTATCCCCTTCACTATCAGACCTTGTGAGTTTGGGGAAGCACATTGTGATTTGGGGGAGAGTGTTAATTTAATTTCCTTTGGAGTATTCAAGAATTTAGGGCTAAATGATCACAATCCAACTTGAGTGGCGCTCCAACTATATGATCATTCTGTTAAATAGCATAGGGGATTGTTGGAAGATGTGTTGGTCAATGTGGGGAAATTAATTCTACAGGCAGATTTCATTATCATGGACCTGTAAGAAGGTCGAGGGGCATCTTTGATTCTTGGAAGACCCTTTCTAGATATCGGGAATGTTTTAATTGATGTGCACCAAGGTGAGCTGATCTTCCATGTGGGTGATGAGAAGGTTTCCTACAATGTCCTCATGGTGGTGAAACATGTTTCACTGATGGAGCAAGAATATTATTGTGCCTTGACAACAACAGCTAACTGTTTTGGCCTAGTGGTAGATCATATGCAATACTCTTTATTTAGTAATGAACCTGTTTTGGAGGACGACCATCTTAATTAAAACTAGGAGAAATTAAAATTTATTGTGGGCCAAGGCGATCATTACTGGCAGAGGAAATTTCTTCCAAATTTATTAGAGTGATCCAAGGATGAGCCGATTGTACCTTTCATTATCAAGGTTCCCCATCTTGAGTTGAAACCTCTCCCTTCCTCGTTGAAATATGGATATTTGTAGAGAAACATACACTGTCGGTGATCTTAAATTCCTCGCTCTCAAAAGATCAAGAAGAGGCTCTTCTGCATGTCCTCTGAAGGCGAAAACATACCATTGGTTGGATGGTCTCTAACCTTAAGGGTATAATCCCCGTGGTATACACCCACAAGGAAGTGAAAAAAGACTCTCTCCAACCACAATCAAGTCTACCCCCCCCATGAATGAATTGATCAAGAAGGAGGTGATCAAATTAATTGATTTTGGAATTATATACCACATCTCTGATAGCCTATGGGTGTGTCCTCTCCAGGTGGTGCCTAAAAAGGGAGGAATCATGTTGGTGACCAATGAAAAGAATGAGATCATACTGACCCACATAGTTATGGGATTGCAGGTTTGTGTTGATTACAAGAAGTTGAATGATGAAACCAGGAAAGATCATTTCCCTCTTTCATTCACGGATCAAATGCTGGAAATATTGTTGGGGCATAAATTTTACTATTTCTTATATGGTTATTCGGGGTATAACCAAATCTCTATCGCCCCAGAGGATCAATAAAATAGTACCTTAACTTGCCCTTATGGAACCTTCGCCTACCATCGAATGTCATTCGGGATGTGCAATGCTCCAGCCAGCTTTCAGAGGTGCATGTTATCCATATTCTAGGATATGGTAGAGAAGATTATATAGGTCTTCTTGGATGACTTCTCGGTATACGGGAAGTCATTGAATACATTCTTGAGAAATATAGAGTTTCTTCTTGAATGATTTGAGAATACAAATATGGTTATTAATTGGGAGAATTTCCATTTTATGGTGCAACATGGAATCATATTAGCCAATAGGATCTCGATGAAAGGAACTGAGGTGGATCCAGCAAAAATTGAAGTTATCTCACAGCTTACCATTCCCACAATAGTCTGGGAAATTTGGAGCTTTTATGGGAATGCAGGTTTTTATTGAAGATCCATTCATGACTTCTCCAAGATCACTCATCCCTTAACCATTCTACTATCCAAGGATGCAGTTTATGAGTTTTATTATAAATTTTTCATAGTCTTCCAAATTTTGAAAGAAAAACTTATCACCACACCCATAATGATCACTCTGAATTGGGAGGAGAAGTTTGAACTTATGTTTAATGAGAGAAATTATATTGTGGGGGTAGTTCTTGGACAGCAGCTAGACCATATTTTCAGACTGATATATTAGGCCAATCAAACATTAAATAAAGCGCAACTTAATTACACCACTACAGAGAAAGAAATGCTAGTTGTGGTTTTTTTGTTGAATAGAATCTGCTCCTACTTAGTGCTTTCTAAAGTAGTAGTATACACGGATCATTCCGCAATTAAGTATTTGGTGAATAAGAAGGACGCTAAACCACTGCTCATTCGTTGCGTGCTCCTCCACCAGGGGTTTTATTTGAAGATTAAGGATAAGAAGGGAAGCGAGAATGTGGTGGTTGATCATCTCTCCCAGCTAGAACTACCACATTAAGAGAGATAAGAAGGTCGTGAGATCATGGAAGACTTCCCCAATGAGTAGTTATTTTCCATTGGAGTACCACCTCAGACATGGTTCTCTCACCATACAAATTACTTATCCACATGAATTTTCCACCCGGACATATCATTTCAGTAGAGGAAACATTTTGTTTTCAAAGGTAAAGAAGTATTTTTGGGAAGACCCCCTTATCTTCCTTTTATGTGGTGATAGGTTAATCCATCATTGCATCCTGGATGAAGAGATTAAAAGTATTTTAAAATTATGTCACTCTTCTCCAGCAGGAGGACATCATGGGCTAGATCAAACAACAGAAATTGTTTTACAATTGAGATTTTTCTGGACATCCACGCATAAGGACATTCATCATTTTCCCCCTACTGTTATCGGTGCCAGTGGATGGGAATTGTGGGCCATCGTGCCAAGATGCTACAACACCAGATACCTGAGGATGATGTTTTTGACGTGTGGGTAATCGATTTAATGGGTCCATTACACCCATCCTTTGGGCACACGTAAATTCTGGTATGTGTCGATTATGTTTTCAAGTGGGTAGAAGCAGCGGAAATGACTCATAATATGGCTAATGTCATTGTCAATTTTCAGAAGAAAAATACTTTCATTCGGTTTGGGACCCCATGAGTGTTGATTAGGACCGAGGTACATATTTTGAAAACACTCTCATGAAAATTTTATCTGAATGTATGGGGTCAAGTACAACCAAGGGACACTATACCACCTTAAATCTAATGGTTAGGTGGCGGTGTCAAACCATGAGTGAAAGAAAATATTGGACAAAACGGTTGGCGTATCAAGAAAGGATTGGTCCAAGAAATTAAATAATGCGTTATGGGCCTACCAAAAATCCTTAAAAATCATTAGGTATATCACCTTTCCGATTGATCTATGGGAAACCCCGCCACTTGTCGGTGGAGATGGAGCACAAGGCGTATTGGGTGGTCAAGGCCCTGAATTATGAATTCAAGGGTGTGGAAGAAAATAGGATGTTCTAGTCAACCGAGCATGATGAGATAAGGCAGGAAGCCTATGAGAATGAGAAACATTATAAGGAGAAGATGATGGTAGTCCATGACTGCATGATCTCCCAGAAATCCTTCCATCCAGGTGATAAAGTATTACATTTTAATTCTCATCTGATGTTTTTTCCAGGTAAGCCAAATTCATGGTGGTCGGGACCCATTACGATGATTACAGTTTTTGGCCATGGCATGGTGGAAGAGGCTAATGGAGATGATCAAAAATTCATGGTCAATGGGCAGTGCTTGAAGCCTTACATCAGCATGAAATACATGTGGGAAAAGTTTCCACCAAGAAATTGGGGTAGCTCAAGGACCAAGTAAGTTGAGCTCGAGACTTTAAATGTAGCACTGGCTGGGAGGTAACCCGACATTCTAAAAAAATTTCAGTTCAAATGATTTTTCTATTAGAGTGTGCTTAGGACCACATGATAGTGTTCTTTTCTTTTCTTGTGTGTTATAGTGTAGAATTCTCACCACAAGTCAAGGTATCTTATTGAAATTCTATAATGAAAGTCTTACACTTATTATGGAAAATCTCGAGATATTTTATCTCATTTGAGGGAAGCCAAAGATTTTAATGCAAAGGGTGTGTTTTTGGTTCAAAAAGGAAAAAATTTAAATATTTCATCATGCATAACCAACTGCACGATTAGCACATGGTTTTCCAAACCGTGCATGGACAATGCTCCTTGGAGCACCAAAGACAGAACTAGTGCATGTTTAGCACATGATTATCAAAGTTGTGCATAGCTCGTGCACCCTTAACCCCTCACTCCAATAACTTCTGCTTGGTTGGCACAAAGTTTGATAAAAAGTGTGCTTTAGGTCGTTCAGTCACTAAAAACCCAGAATTTTATAAAAACCTTGGACCCCCCTTCCAATCTGTGGGCTTTCTCCTGTTCAGCCCATGCGTGCCCCAGGCATCTCCCTCTTCTTTTTCTTCCTCCTCCAGCCATTTCCTTTTTCTCTCTCTCCCTCCAAGGTATTTTTTCCTCTCTTCCTATTCCTATTCATTCCTTCTTTATATTTATTTTTATTTTCTTTTTTCTTATCTCCATAGAGTTTGGCGGCTTATCCCCCTCAATACCATACCCCATTTTGTCTCTTCTTCTTCATTCTTGGCCATCCATTTCCCTTCTCTTCTTTTGTTTTTCCACTATTTCTTCATCACCCACATGCACACCAATGCTTTTCCAATGAAAAAGTATTTTCAAAACCTTCATTTCAAACTTTTGGATTTTCCTTAGGAATATGTACAGTTATGCATTTCAAAATCTTCATTATCTATCCATACTTATAGTGATTTTATGCTATTGTTGTATGTTGTTTTTTTTTTGGTTGGTTCCCAAAACCCAACCTTAACCTATCATGTCTACCTCCAAAAGAGCCCAGGGCTCCATCTCAGGCTCCGACCATGGCCTACAAGTCATGTTTTCAAAGAAAGAGGAACTCATGTGATACCGCACCCTTTTAAACTGCGAAATCAATCCCCATCATAAGTTTACGTTAGAAAACCTTTCCACCTTGGTCATTACTGATGAGATCCATATTCATATTGCTCGGGGAAATCTCACCGATGCTTTAGCGGTCCACCAACAAATTTATAGGGAGATTGTTTTAGAATTTAGTACAACCTTTCACTGTCACAGGAGATACAATGAGGATGAGCATGGATTTATAATTGAAGCTGCAAATGATGTCACTTTCCTCTTCATAAACCTGCAGCACAGCCTCCAGCTGAGTGATTTTTCCACTGTATTGGCCTGAATGATAGTGAGTATGTGTAGAGTCATGCTTATTTTCTGGAACCATTCGAGTGGGATCCGACCCTGGCATAGATTTTCTAGTCCACCACTGCCATAGGGGCCCTATATGTACTGCAGATAGCCAAAGATTCATGATTCAGTAACCCCATCCACTGGGTCCTACATCAGATTATTACCACCTGCTTTACATCTCAGAGGGAGAGCAAAGGCACTGTAAGCAATCATGAACTACTGATTTTGAACTCCATGGTTATGGGCATCAAGGTCAATCTCTCCTACCACTTCACCTAGTATTTGAAGCTAATGTTTTCCAGGCCAAATGGTGACATTATTGGAAGACCATTTATCACTCTTTTGGAAGATAGGTTTCACCTTGAGTATGATGTTGTAGAATTTGTGGAGATACCGATGACACCATTCATTCATATCACTCTTCTCCATCGGATGCAAATGTTGGATCCAGATGGTGTTAGATTACAACTGCGAGGTGTTCCCGAGGCCTCCCCAGCAGCACCTCCACCAGTAGACCCGGCTGCAGAGGAGTGCCCTGTCGATCATGTTGTTTCCCACCACTCCACATCCCAGGGTACCCCTTATTCTCCTGCTACCACCTCTCACCCATCCATGCCCCCAAAATTTTACCCACCTTATCCATACTCTCCCTCCCTGCAGGGAACACTGTATGCAGACCCCAACCTCTTCTGGAATTGGCAGTAGGGCTAGTACTCTATGCTACATTGGAAGATTGATTGGATGCGCATGGAGGTGGAGGGCCTTAGCTTGGACGATCCTCAGCCTCCCACCCTGTAGGAAGCTGTGTCCAACCATCCTCCCACCAAATATATTTCAGGATCCGGCACCTCGATGGGCGAGCATTCTGCTACCACTCCTTCTGTTGATCATGTGGACTTACCTCTGCCTACCGCTGATCCAATGTGGGATGCATCTGCTTGGGCCCTCTTTTTTGATCCATCAGATCCCTCATAGGGAGGTCATTGAGTGCTTTGTTACTTCTTACTTTTTATGTTCCATTTATACTGTCTAGTAATGTACCCTCTTTTGTGGTGTGATGTTTTGACATCATTATTCTGATTGTGTGTTGTGCTTTTCTTTCACTGCTACTTGGTTTGACTTTTCTTACTTCACTTTTCAGGTTCCTATGTCTCACCACTAGGGAATTTTATCCATTCCATGCCATCAACCATTCCACTCATCAGTCTCTCACACACCACCTATTTCCCACACATGACCGACATTTAGGGGATCTTTTCACTTTTTCATTTTTTTCACTTCATTGCATTTTTTCTTCCCTTTTCATGCTTCCTTGCCCACCCTACTCTATTTAATTACCTTCACATGGGACCATGCTCGGTTTTAAGAGTGGTGAAGGTCTCCCTTAACTGGAACCCCATTTTGATTGATTTCTTGCCCAATTACTTTGGGTAGCATGTTTTCTTAGGTGTCTCTAAAGGGCTATTATAGATGTCATGGGTTTATATAAATTAGATAAAAATGATTTTCGAAATTATCACTAAAAATGACTCATATTTCCAGATTATCAAACCTAGTTTTTGATGTGAATAAACCTTGTAGTACATGAAAAAGAACATTTAGCCACTCATTTAGAAAAATAGTTTGTTTAAAAATAATTTTTTGATGGAGTAATTTGAATTGAGGAACCCCTTAAAATGGATGTCAAATTGTGTATAAGAAGAGGTGAGGTTTTGGTAATTATTTTGGTCGCACTAGTGGCTATTATACAGTGTTAATTCCATGAAATCTTGACTTCCTAAAACATTCTCATCATGTGTTGACATTAGAAAATTGTGCAAAATTTTATGCCAGTATCTCACCCCATTATAAATAAAAAATTGAGATATGTAAAGGCATTTCAAATAATTTTTTTAACCTTTCATCATATTCCAAATAATGCAAGTCAATGAGGTTGTGTGACCTATAAAAGTGATAGACCACAAATTGTTGATGACGAAACCTGGGCTTAACTAATATGAGTGTATAATAAGATGAAAATAGAGGTATGCACTTTTCTGAATAAAGAAAGGAAAACTCCGTTTTAAGAATAATAGATTTATGAATGAATGGTTGACTTTTTTGGATTAAGACTACTTTGTTAGATAACCTTATAGACATGGGTAACCATGAAGTATGAATGCTGTAATTTTTAATAATAATTAGTTCAAAGTTCATATTCACCTAATTGGTATAATCTTTAATGTTTCTACCTTTATATTTGGTAACTCCTTGGAAATGGTTGTATATGCCCTTTTTTGAGGACAAACAACCCTATCATGTGTGCGAGAGATTGATTCACTTTTGTGCTTAAGGTATTTACACTTTGTTTAATATCTATAAAATGGTTTTTGTGGATGTTTTTTCATTTATTTTACAAGTTTGATGTTCCATAATAGGTTTTTAAGTCACCATAGGATGAAGCAGGAAGTATAGGAATTTTGAAGATTCAGAAGCTTATTGGAGGCTTTTGGACCCTTTTCCCCTGACTATTCCAGATTGGAGTCACCCAGATCAAGAACCGAGACAAGAAGGACATGAAATTTTGGGAATTTAGAAGAGAAACGCAACCCGCACGACCTCCACACGATAGTCTAAACTGTGTTCAAACCGTGCGAAAGAAGATTCCATTGACCGAGAGGTCTGAATGTTTGTCACACGGCTTACCGGAATTGTGTGGCCCTTCATAGAAACCGTGTGAGACATGAACATATGGACAGAGACAACTGCACGGTTGGGGCATAACTTACCCAAACCATGTGTCCCATCTAGGAAAAATGTTCGGCCTTAAATATTTGAGACAGAGACTTCTGTATGGTTGGCGTACGGCCTACCGAACTATGCGCCCAAAACTATGTGCACCACTACAAACCTCTCCTTTTAGCTTTTTCACTTCTCACTAAATTCTTGACCCTGGGTTCCCCTATCAACCTGATTTAGGAATACTATAAAAAGGTCCTTTTTGGATGAGAAGACCTTAGGGGGGAACCTGGATAAGGAGAGGATTTGGGAGTAGAAGAAGAGAGGCTGGGAACTATATTTTTTTTTAGAGGAAGGTTTTGGATGACTTGTTCTCTGTATTTTTGTTTTGATTATGATTCTTGTATTTTCTATTGTAATGAACTCTCATATGAATTTTTGTAAGTTTTTTATCCTTTTCATCATTAGTAGCTAACCCCCCCCCCCCCCCTTTGTGGGGGCTGGGAACAATGTGGGTTTGTTAGAACCGGTTTCTCTATTCTTGTGTTTTTTCATCGTCTCTCACCTAATTCTCCCAACTTCTGTGACTTATTTTGTTGGAAAACCCAAATCATACCAAGAATGGAGTTTCCAGAGATCTTTGGGAGAATTACGACAAGGATATCCATGACCATTGGATATTATTGTCATTTCTAGAGGGTGGTTCCTAAATTGGGAGTCAGTAGAAATCAATTTCCAGACCAAGGGATTGATTTCTATTGACTTAATCAGAACTCACCGGACCATGGGAGGTCCGACACAAATGAAACCCAAAAATGAGGGTTATTATGAACAACACAACACAATAGGAAATAAGGTTTAATGTCCCACATAAATATCCATCTCCAACACATTATTATCATTATCCATTAAAATCCAGTTTAAATAATCATTTATTTTGAATCTAATTATTAGTGAGTTAGATAAGGCCCAGTAATTAGTTCTCTTTCGAGATCCATCATCACAAACTAAAAAATCTTATTTAAATTCAGCATCTTCACTTGTACAATTTAAAATAAAAAGACATAAACTCCCACATGGTTTCCCTATGGACTAACCCCGTACTAGTACACTATACTAGTAAAAAGTTAGGGAAATTAATTTGGTCTTGAAAAAAACACTTCATACAAATGACACACCATCATCCTTTGCCTGAAAAAAGTGGGTACATGGGAGTTAATCCAAATCCCACAATAAGAGGGTACACATGAGGTTATCCTAAGCCCGGAACTATGAGGTATATGGGAGGTCATCCCAATACTGAATTAGGTTCATTGGTGATTATACTAATACTAACATACTATGAATTTATTTGTAGGATCGTTGACATAAAATATTCTAATATTATGTGTATTCCATAAATTCTAGGTTTTATGGCATTTTTGTACTCTCATGGATAATATGTTTTATTATCTTATGATTCATATCTTATGAACTTTTAATATTTATGCCATGACTCTTTAAAATGATCTTTAACATAAAGGAAATGATTTTAAAATGTTTTTATTTTGTTCATATACTCTTATGTTCATTTTAGTCTTATGTATCTCCCTTATTTACCATTATTGAGCATTTGAACCCACCCATTCTTATGTTTATTTTTCATTGGATAGGAAGAAAGGTATTAAAAATGATACGTCAAAAATTGTTTTAGTTATGAAGAAATAGGTGGGATAATAAGTAGATTTGTTATGAACTATATGTTTATGTTTCCATGTTTCCAAAGGAACTAAACAAATATAGTATTTGGGCATCTATTTGTGTAATGCATGAAATGTTCCCCCAAAATGATGTAATGTCTATGAAAAAATATTGCGTCATTATAATACCTAGACCCAAATATTTTAATTAATATAATCCATGATATAGTCATAAGAGTGTGCAATAGCTCCAGAACAAACAATTTGTTTTGGTCCAATAACACATGGCTTAAAAAATTTCATTTTTATGTAGTATCACCCTCCAGTAATACATTAATTCTTAAACATTAAACCCATTTATCACTCATGTACTCAAGTAATTGATGCCACAATTTTGTCATATCAACATCATCTAAAGAAGAAGAAACTTCAATTCTTTATTTTATCAATATACCTATAGGAAAATATACTTCATTCTATAATTTTCCTTTCATTAAAATTAAGGAACCTTAAGTAGTTATACATACCCACACTTATTGAGAAAATATTATTGTTGGTTATCTATCAAACCTAATGAAATAAAAATTTTCTATATTCCAAGGATATATCATATAATAAATGATTTGACCACTTTTTCATACATCTGGATCTATATTGTGCCACAACCCTTATACAAAATCTGATTCTTATCCTATAACATTACACTACAAGAATACTTAAAAAGAGTTAATACTTCCATGTATAGAGACGTATTATTTGAAGAACTCGTTATAGGGTCCCAAGAAATTAATGAACCTGATATGATGATTGTTAAATAATAACTTCCCTTGTCATTGTTATAATTATTCAGAACAATATTAGAAATTGAATTACTACTCAACCTATTCCTCTCACTTTCTAATGATCTCTATAGTTGATAAATTATAAAATACCATTATAATTTTATAATTTACATTTCATCCCATCATATCTCTATTTAGACAAATACTTATTTTTTATTTTCCATCCTTATCATGTCTTCTCCCTCTACTGATTATCAGACTAAGATCAGAATAAGTCACAAGACCTAAAACCATTTTTCAATTTCTATGATTTCATTTCATCCATAACTACCATGAAATTAATTATTCCCCTACTATATATTATGGTTCCAAAATATATGATGGATCCTGGAAAAGGATACTAAAGGATATCACTTGATATTCTTATTCCATGTGTACTCCACCAATAAAATTCTATGAAAACATAGTATAAATAATATGCATTCTCTCAAACTGATATGACTTATTATATTTTAATTATGTGCACATATTATTTCATATATAGTTTTTAAATCAAGTATTTTCGTAAAAAAAATTCCATTTTTTACAATTCATTGAGGTGTCTTTTGTCAATGACTTCTCACAAAACCTCATCAGAAATGATCAAAAACATTATTTTGTATTCCATTACTATAATATTCACCTTTTATTTCACACTTATATATGTTGAAAACCTAGTCAAGTCCTCCATGGGAAGAGAACAATATTACTAAACCAAAATTAAATGTATCTTTAGATTCCTTTAATCAGAATCATTAAATCCATTTCAATTTTGCAAGATCGAATTTTTACCTTGTCAACATTATTATTTTATTAAAACCTAAGATTTAATATTTAGTAATCAAGGTGAAAAGATATCCTAGATTCTTTGGAACTAATTAATGAATACCTAGACAATGAAATAATAACTCACACACTCTAATATAAAAAGTAGGAAATACACATCTATTTAAAAGTTTAGATCATGCAATATACATCTAGGGGGTGGTGGGAAAACTATCATTATAGGTAAAGACAATTAATAGAGCTATGGGAAACCCTAATAACGATAAATATTACTTTTTTAGATAAAAACAATAATTGATAAAAGCACCAAGTCTGAAATAAACTTCAAAAATAAATTCAATGTAGGAATTATTTATAAAATAATAATGATTTAAATTATTTTAAATTATATAATCAATTCAAATAATAAAATATTTTTAGATAATCTATATAATATTAAAATAAAATATAATGGGTTATTACCCCATATGGTGTATTTTTTAGATATATGTATAAATTATATTAATAATTTATTAATCATATGCTTTAAATATATTTGATACAGAAACTCACAATAAGATTCAAAAATAAATGACTTCACACTATCATCATTTATTAATAGGAATATTTTACTTTCAAATGAAATTTTTTGGTAATTCCATGTATGAAGATTATGTATACAATTTCTATTTCAAGTAATTGTATTTTTATGTCAAAGTATGGTTACAATTATTATTATTATTATATATATATATATAATTATAATTATAATAGGAAAATTTAAAATTTAAAATTTATTTTACTTTCATAAAAAATGTGATTTTTAGGATTAAAGTGACAGAATTGTCTAATATGTGTGCTGCATGAAGTGTATATATCATGTATAAATATAACACTTTGATAACATCCGATAAAAAATATTGATCACATATAAACCATTCCTAAAATTATCTACATACTCCACCTAATTTATAAAATAGACCAATATATCATTGATAGAACCCACCACAAATAAATATATCTTGTTGAAAAATTATTTATAACAATAATATTTTAATCCTTTTTTATTGGAATGACAAATGTTGAGAACCAGTAAATGATTGTTTTTAATAATGTTTATTACAATAACCAATTTAAAAACCTTATTTGTAAAGACATTCATATCTCTATAAATATAATCAATGATATAGGTTTAAACTATTACAAATCCTATATTCATTATTTTATTTTTAACCATGTCACACTCCCATCTCTCATAATCACTCTTATGATTTCATTAATAATTCTTTTATGGTTCTCTAAAACACCAATCATTTTCATGATGTTCTTCAATATTACTTTAAATAGTTCTTATCATACACCATATCCCCATCTCATTGAATATATCTTCTATTCTAACCAGAATCTCCTTACAATAAACTGGTATCATTATCCTCTAGATATTTCTTATGCTTCATTAAAATATTTTTTTATATGTAAATTTTGATATCATTCCCTCTCATTCATATTTCCTTTACACACCTTTCCCCTCCAATAATCATTATTCTTAAGAATATTTGTCTTTCAAATCAATTTAGACAAGTGATATTTTTTACTATATTATTGTTTCTGATATTATTTTTTTAAAATAATATGATAACTAATTATTTATTTATAGTTTTTTTAAATATCATTATATCATTAAGTTTTATCTCATTATTTAAAAAAAACTTTATATTGTGTTATTTTTAAAAAATATTTTTCGTATAGATTATTATTATCATTTTATATTTATTTATTTAAAATATTACTGAATTAGTGGTTATTTTATTTTATTTTCATTGAAATTTTAATGTTTTAGTCATTATTAAGTTGTAGAATATTAATAAAAAAAAGTTGATGATGTTTTTTTAAACAAACTCGAATATTGGTTTAATAGATGAAACTTTTTTCTTATGGGGTCATATAGAAAATAATAACTAACATTGTAGAAATGAAAAATATTTGGAAATTAAATTTTGGTGAGATTTTTCATTATAAATAAAATATAATAATTATAAATAAAAAAATTATTAAAGAAATTATTCTTTACATAATGAATGACACAAACAACTATTCGTTCATTTTCTTAACTAACCAAGAACTGCCAACTTAGTATGAAAGAACATATACCTATTATAGTAGATTAATGCTAAGTCTATCCACTTGAAATTAAACCTTTATATCCCCTTATGTAATTGATGTTAAACATAGTCCCTAATCCATAAAGAAAAAACTCATTACAATCAAAATGGAAATAACATGCCCAATCATCATGATTATACACCCAAAAATCTTCTACCACAACATCTTGGGTTTAACGCAAATGTTTAAATAGAATATTAATTAGTGAAATAAGATCAAATAAGTTTCAAAATAATGACCAAAACATGAATAAATTATAGATTTTCATTCACACTATATAGAATCCATTTTTTCACAATTTGATATCATTTTTGTGGGGTTTTATATTTAATATAGATTTTATTGTCATGTTAGGGAGACATTTTCTTCATCCATGCAAGAAGTGGAAGCATATTAAAGTGGATTTAAAATTAGCATAAACTATATAATTTATTATTCATAGGGAATATATTTATCATTTTAAACTATAAAAGATTTATAATTATATATTATGAATCACTTCATGAAGTACTGTACATAGATATAAGTGATGGGATAGTCCCTTGGGTAGAAGTGTTTCATCTCTAAATCATTATAAATATAGTGCACCTTGGTTTGGATTGATCGTGAACAAAATACTATATCCACTAAAAATGAATGATGATGGATTTTGGAACATCTCTGCATCTCCATGTGTGTACTCCAAAGATGATTTCCAATTTTGGTGAAATAAATAAAATCATTACGTTGTGTGTGCTTTGAATTGTATTTTATTCTATGATTATTATTTAGTGTAGAATAATTGAGTAAGAATGATATATTTAATGTGTTCCTTCCAACCAGGTAACAAGATCGAATGATACAGGAGGGTCAAAGTTAAGAAAATGTTTAAATTGGTTAACACCCTATTTAACCCCACCCCCACCCTATCAAGGTTACTCATGGTGTATATTATAAACCACTTGTCTCGACACTTATACTATATAAAATGAAATTAAACTTCATTTTTTTCATTTCAGGAAATTAAACCTTATATTTCAATAAAATTCATCACTAAAAGTGACAATGTGTCATAGTGATCTATGAGATTCTACTAAACCTTAACCCTAATATTTGAATGAATATAATTCATTATACCTATATAAGAGTGTTTAATTTCACCCAACCAAACCATCTATTTAATTCCCATAATATATTTTTTTTTAAAGTAAATTTTTATATTATAGCAACTTCTACCAATCTATTATTTCACAAAACTATAGTCTATTTTTCACTCATATACCAAAGTAACTGATTCCATTACTATGTCTTTTCAACATTATCTAAGGACCATGAAACATCCATTATCCAATTCATAAACCTACCATGTGAAAAATATAATCCACTTGATAATTTTCCTTTAATCAAAACTTGTGACCCCTTAGGGACTTTTATATACCCACATTAATTGAGGATGTAATATAAATAATTTTCTGTAATGCCTCAATAAATAGTATTCTTCTATAATTAAAGGATATACTATATTTAAATTATTTAACCACATTATCATACTTCTAGACCTATACTGTTCCACAACCCATATACATAATATCATCATTATCCATTGACATTTCGCTAAGAGATTACTTCGTAAAAAAATATAATAACTCCATGGAGAGAGACATATGATGTGAAGCCCTAGTATTAGATTTCATAGAACTAATTGAATCCAATGTGATTAGAGTTAATAAATCACTTCCCTTAACATTTTTAAAACTATTTATATAAAATAGTGGCACTAGAATTAATACTCAACTTATTCATCACACTTTTATATGTTCTTTATGGTTGATAACTTCTAAAATTACATAGCCATTTTTAAATATAACATTTCTTCCCCTCATACTTTTATTTAGACCAAGTATTATTTTATATTTTTCATCCCTCCATTTTATTATCCCTCTATTGTATATCAGAATAGGTTGACAATATTATGCATGTCATGAAACATTTATTTTTCAATTAATAGGATATCATTTCATTCTTAACATAAATGAAATTATTTTTCCACAACTATACATTATGGTTTCACAAAAATTCATTAGAACCTAGAAAAGGAAAAAAAATTATATGAAATTTTTATTCCACATGATCTCTGTAACACCCCAAGATTTCATAATACATTATTTCTTCAAAGTAATTCAATAACTTACACTACACGCAACACCGAGTTCTAGCGCACCATGACTTATCAAACAAGTCGTTCAAAAGTGATTATGAATAATATTATGTGAATTTTGAACTGTATATATTCCTTATAATTTTATAATCCAAATTATGAGTTTCTTAGACATAATCTAATAACAAATACATTTTTTCAGATAGAAGAAGTATTTTTCAAAAAATGCAATTTTACTGCATTTTAATGGCGATGCATTTTTAAATCAAATATTTGAAACTTTAATATATTCAATTTGACAGAATAAACTTCTTATTTAAAATTAGGACATAATAATTTAGTTTCGATAAAGTTTCTGCGTTTTTATGATAACTTTCGTATTTGGGTGAATTGTGAAAAATACTATATTTTAACTGAAAACAACTTTTTAAATAAAAATAATTTATATTGTTAAATTATAAATTTTAATGGTTTGTAAGTATAAATAGATTATATTTTTACCAATTAATCCAATGGTGGTCATTTTAAGTAATTTCAATTTGAAATTGGACATAAACAAGTGCCAAAATATTGGTAGTTATTATTTATTAAAAATACGCCTTTTGGTTTGGACAGTGGGAATTAATTTTAAATTAATAAATGCAACTTCTGTAACGACCCAAAGTTTCATTAATAGAAAATACCTCTTGATCCAGTTAAATGTTTCTTTATGAAAAATGTTTTTATAAGATGTCAACTTCTTTAGTTTTACATTAAGATTTGTGACCATTACTTTTTAGTCGTTGAGCAGTGATCATCTGAGTAGTATAAATATAAGACTTTAACGAACCCATTTCTACTCAGAAAAAGGAAGCGATGGCCTCATCCAGTATAATTGCCCCTTACGAAGCCCATTTGTCAGAGCTCGGAAAAGAGGTGGCATCTTTGGGCTTTTCCCTTGACCAAGCCCAAGCTGAGCTTCATCAAGTCAAGCTCGAACGTGATCGTCTACGGGAAAAGTGGAAGTTGATTGAAATTACCACTCGAGCGATGTTATCTGAGTCGCCCTAAGAGTCTGTCACCACCGCACACCTTAACCTTAGGTCTCATGTGGCCATTTTAAGGGGTTATGTAACAAATAAGTAGCACCATGTTCATGTACATTATTTTTGTATATAATAATGAACATAATTTCTAGTCATTTTTGATAGATTGTAATTAGTTTTTAAAGTACAAATGGTGTTTTTAGTTATTATTTAATTAAGAATTATATTTTATTAAATTAAAGGATTTCTGAATTAAATAATATTTTAATAAAATATTATTATTAATATTAAATTAATTTTTTATTAATTATAAATGATCTTATAATTTTATGAATGCAATTAAAATTTTTATTAAGGTTTGAAAGTCATTTCTGTCAAAACCCGTAAAATTTTTTATAAATGTCGGTTTTTATTTTAAAAGTGAAAATTCACATATTTAGAAAATTATTCAGATAAAATAAATATTATTTTTGGAATCAGGACGTCGAAATTATCCAACGGTGAATTTTTCATAATTTTCTGAGCCAGTCAAATTTTTGGGTAAAAATTAAATACCATTTAAATATATAATGTGTTTTATGACATCATAATGACCCAATGGTGATGTAATAAAATTACATAATCCTTATGTTCGGCCAATATGTGTTTTATCATTAAAATAATGAGGTTTTGGGTTTGTTTGACTTACTTTTCAAAGCATTAATGGAGCCCTCAAGACTTATTCAACACTTTGCCTTTTTAAATTAATTTCCATGTGAGTGTGACTCACCTCCACATAAGCAACCCTAATTTTTTAATAAGTTAAGACCTTGGCCTTGTAAAATGTTGTTTTCCTCGTTCCTTTTCCAGAAACCATGAGAAAATACCATGGGATGGTTTTTGGTTTGGATTATTTTAATATAAGGGGTCCCAAACCTAAATAATAAAGAATTCTCTCACCTTTCCTATATAAACCCACCCAAGCTCCCACTTCCTACTCACTAAAATCCCTTGGAGTTCGTCCAACCTCTGCCCTACTCTCTCTAGAATCCTCCCAAGGTGCCCCAAGCTCCCAATAATCCTCTCACAAGCCTCTCTCTAGCCTTTGGAAGCACACTTCCAAGTAAGGGTTTTTTTCTTCCTTTCTCATTTTTGTCAATTTTCTTTAAGTTGTATTTCCCTTTTAATTTCAATTATGAATGTTGGGGTATGGTTTCACACCTCCCCCATACTGCCCTCTTATTTTTTTAATGATGGGAGAACCCTTTCTCTCTCATTAAATGCCTCCCATGTACACCCGTTACTATGCCGAAATTCCGAAAGGAACTTCTCTCTCTTCTTTTACATTCAAGAAATACTTTTGTATCATGAATTTAAATTCCATTTCAATTGTTGGGACATGTATATATATGAACTCCTTACTGTCCATTACATGTAAATATTATGAGGAACCCCTTTCTCTCTCATCAAACTTTTTTTATGAATTCTTATGTCATGTTGTTACGCTGCTGAAATCACACCGATTTTCTAAGCCAATATCATTGTGTAGTGAATACCATGCTCATTTCTCCATCAAGGGTATTCACCTTTATGCACATTTACTTATTGATTATAAAGTTTCATGTATAAATTCCACATTCCTTTATCGTGGAATAAATGATTATGTTTTATGAATCTATGTTTTATGATCCATGTGGCACACTTACGCATGAAATGAAATGTTTAAGAAGGGTGCGCCCTTTATAGCGCTCCAATGCATTGGGTAAAGTATAGTATCATGATACGTCATGTGCAATGATTGTTGACTCATGCTAATTCAAGTGAAATGAGGGTTTACTCGTGCTTCAAGTGCAATGAGGGTTTACTCATGCTCCATGTGCAATGAGCCTTGGCTCATGCTAATTCAATTTTAAGTGTTGTTGTCACATTTCCATGTTATGGTTATCATGATTTATCATGCCTTTATGTTCATGTTACTATAATGCTCTATTGATGTTCCTATTGCCTAACATGTATTGTACTCCTCATGTTATTCATTGTGTACTCCCTTACTGGGCTTTATAGCTCACCCTTTTCTTATGCATGTCCTCAGGTTATCCCATGCAATGCTAAGTACAAAAGAATGTAGTGGTCATGTAAAGGAAGTTTTCAATAAAGTTGTTGTATTTCAAGTTTAAAGTTTTTATGTAATGATCCTAAGCCCCAAATACACTAAACCTCTCGATCTTCTTTGTTGCATCAAGTGAAGTTTTATTTAATAAAGCATGCTTAAGTTGTAATAAAAAGCAGGGTTGTCATAGTTAGTATCAGAGGATAGGTTTAGTTATTTTTGGGATTAGGAAACCCTAGTAAAGCCATGAATGCAAGACTAAGCATAATAAAAACATCTCTAAGTTTTGGTAAATACTAATTAAGTGGTTTATCAAACAAATACATCCCTGTCTGGATACGAGCAGGTAGAGGCGGCTCTGGCATAGATGTATCCAAGGGGTAAAACCCGAAAACACCGCTTTGATCTAGAATCGAATGGGAACTGGTGCACGACAACGGTCCTTGCTGCACTCTTGGTTACGACACTCTTGGGGGATATGTTTTGATAAATTCACAATCTTAGTATGAACCCTTATTAAGGGAAAAATGCCCTTAAGAATATATGTTAGAAGGAAGATCATGAAAAGCATGCATTGAATCCTATAGACCCATGAGTTAAAGAGATTAAAGTTTATTTATAAGTCATCAACTTTTGTCTTTGGATTACCCTTTATGTGTTACCCCTAACTTTACTTTTATTCCAGCCAATGGTCGGTAATAGGAGAACTCGGGCTAACAACCGTTGTGAAGATCAGTGTGATGATTGTACTAATGAGATGCCCAATACAATGGGAGCGGGAATCGCGAACTTTGTCACGCTTCTCTCTCAGCTAACTCATGTTTTGAATAGAAACACGGGTCAAGAGGAACGTTCAAACCCCCCCCCAAGAAAGAACAAGTCGGTATCGAGAGCTTCATGAGACAAAGGCCTCCTACTTTTAGTGGATCATCTGATCCCACGATCGCTGAGCAATGGATCAACTCCATTGAAAAGATTTTCTCTATCCTTCAATGTTCTGAACAAGAGAAGGTTCTCCTGGCGGCTTATCGTATGGAGGGTGAAGCTGATCAATGGTGGACGTTGATCAAAAATACGAAGCCTGAGGAGGAGATCGAGGCTTTGGAATGGAAGGAATTCTGGAAGATGTTTTTCGATAAATATTTTCCGCGCACCCTCCATCTTAAGATGGAAAGGGACTTCCTTTCCCTCAAGCAGAAAGATGAAGAATCTGTGGGAGCGTACGAGGCAAACTTCACAAGGCTTTCACGATACGCTTCCGGCTTTGTCGTTACCCCCGAATGCAAGGTTGAACGCTTCATTGGTGGGCTGAAGCCTAGCTTGCGGAAATCATTAGCGATCCGTGACTTCGACAGCTATGAGGAAATTGTCTGATGTGCCCTTAAGGTTGAAATGGAGATTGGAGAATCACAGGGGTATCATGGGGACAAGAAGCGTAAGGTGGACTTCAATGATGGTGGTCCGATGGATAAATCCAACGGTGCTAAGAAGTTCCAGCACCCCACTTGCCAAAAGTGCGGAAAGAAGCACCCTGGAAATTGCCTTAGGGGGACGAGAAAATGCTTTAGGTGTGGAAGAAAAGGGAACCTAGCTATTAACTGTCGGCAAGAAGGACCCGCGGCTGCGACAGAGGAGAGGAACGCCCCGTTCAAACCTCAACGCGTTGTTCAATGCTACAAATTCAAAGAACCGGGTCATTTTGCGAATCAGTGCCCTAATCCAAGGGTTATCGGAGGCAAACAACAACCTCCAAGACAGAAAGGAAGAGCTTTTTCCATCACTTCTACCGAAGTGAACCCCGACAACGAAGTGGTGACAGGTATGCTAGTTATTCATTCAAGAATAGCAAACGTACTTTTTGATTCAGGTTCTACGCATTCTTTTATATCTCGAATGTTTAGTAGAACAATCCCAGCACCACCACAAATCCTGGAAGTAAAGATATCGGTGAGTACGGCAAATGGGGCAATCATTGCATCCCATGAATATAAGTCCTCCCCTGTTATTATCGGTGGATTGAATTTCCTGGCGAACCTCGTCATACTCCCTTTGGTGGAATTTGATGAAATTCTAGGCATGGGTTGGCTTTCCTTATATAGAGCCAACATAAATTGTCGGGAGAGGGAAATCACACTCCATATGGAGAATCGACCCCCGATTCTTTACAAGTGTCAGGAGGAATATGAATCTCCTTTAGCTCCATCATCTCAAGCATGGATATTACTGCCTTATGAGCACGCATATCTGGCTCAGATGATTGAGTCCAAGGAAGAAACCACCCTTGAAGAAATGCCTATTGTGAGGGAATTCGCTGAAGTATTTCCCGAGGAACTTCCTGGTCTTCCTCCAAGAAGAGATTTTGAGTTCTCAATTGAACTTATACCTGGGGCGCTACCAATATCCAAGACTCCATATAGAATGGATGTTGTTGAGATTGAATAGATAAAGAAACAACTACAGGAGAATCTGGATAAAGGGTTTATATGCCCAAGTGCATCACCATGGGGTGCACCAGTCCTCTTCGTCAAGAAGAATGATGGGTCAATGTGTCTTTGCATCGATTATCGTGAACTTAAAAAAATAACGATAAAAAACAAGTATCCTCTCCCAAGAATCGATGACTTTTTTGATCAGCTATGTGGAGCACAATACTTCTCCAAGGTGGACTTGCGGTCGAGATATTATCAAGTAAGGGTGAAGAAGGAAGATATCCCCAAGACTACTTTTCGTACAAGGTACGGGCACTATGAATTCATAGTAATTCCTTTTGGACTCACCAATGCTCCAGAAATATTCATGGACTTGATGAATAGAGTCTTTAGAGATTACCTTGACAAATTTGTGGTAGTCTTTATAGATGATATTCTAATATACTCCAAAACCAAGGAGGAACATGAGGAGCATTTAAAAACTGTACTAGAGACTTTGCACAAGGAGAATCTCTATGAAAAGTACAGAAAGTGTGAGTTTTGGTTGAAGGAAGTCTCATTCTTGGGCCATATCATCACAAGTAATGGGATATCTGTGGACCCCTCCAAAACAGATGCAATTGAGGGATGGCCGAGGCCAACATTGGTAACTGATATCTGTAGCTTCTTGGGGTTAGCTGGATATTATCGATGATTTGTCAGAAATTTCTCACGATTGTCCAACCCTCTTACCAAGCTAACTCGAAAGGGAGTAAAGTTTTCTTGGAGTTATGAATGCGAAGAAAGCTTCAAGGAGTTGAAAAGGAGGCTTATCACTGCACCCGTGCTCACTTTACCCACAAGTGGGGAGCTTTTTGTGGTATTCAGTGATGCTTCGAAGAAGGGCTTAGGATGTGTGTTGATGCAGAATGATAAAGTGATATCCTATGCCTCAAGGCAGTTGAAAATCCATGAGTGAAACTATCCAACGCATGATCTGAAGTTGGCGGCGGTGATCTTTGCCTTGAAAATCTGGCGGCATTATCTCTATGGAGAGAAATGTGAGATATATACTGACCACAAGAGTCTTAAATATATATTCACACAGAAAGAGATTAATATGTGCCAGAGAAGATGGATAGAGCTCATCAAAGATTATGACTGTTCAATACATTACCACCCTGGGAAAGCGAACAAGGTGGCAGATTCCCTAAGTAGAAAGGATCCAACGATTCTATCAATGATGAGAATTGAGAAGCATCCAATCTTCTTAGACTTAATGAAGATGGATGTGGGAATCATAAAGAAAGGAACATCATCAATCCTTTCACAAATTATTGCTCAACCATCTCTTTTGGAAAGGTTAAAGGATGCTCAAAAGGATGATGCGAGAATCCAAGAAAAAGTGGAAGCTATCAAAAAGGGAAAATCCTCAGAGTTTAATGTTAATGAAGAAGGAATTGTGCGGTTTGGGAAAAGACTATGTGTTCCATCAAGTTCGGAGATGAAGAAGGAACTTTTGGATGATGCACATAGTTCAAATTTCTCTATTCACCCAGGGATCACAAAGATGTATCGAGATCTCCGAGAAAACTTTTGGTGGGATAATATGAAGAAGGAGATCGTTGAATATACATCAAAGTGTCTGGTGTGTCAGAAAGTGAAGGCAGAGAGGCCGAAGTCTAAGGGGATGATGCAACCATTGCCCATACCAGAATGGAAATGGGAGAACATAACCATGGACTTTGTCACTGGACTTCCAAGGATATCCAAAGGCAACAATGCAATCTGGGTTGTTGTGGATCGTCTTACAAAGACTGCACACTTCATTGCTATTCTAGAGGATTTCTCTTTGGATCAACTGGCACAGATATATATCAGGGAAGTGGTACGGTTGCATGGAGTACCACTATCTATTATGTCTGACTGAGATCCAAGATTTACCTCTAAGTTTTGGAAGAGTCTTCAGCATGCTCTGAATACTGAACTGAACTTCAGTACGGCCTATCATCCTCAAACTGATGGCCAATCCGAGCAGACTATCCAAACACTTGAGGATATGTTGAGAGCATGCTCAATGGACTTTAAAGGAGGATGGGATCAACATCTTACTCTAGTTGAGTTCTCTTATAATAATAGTTTCCACTCGAGCATCCAAATGGCACCATATGAAGCCCTGTATGGGAAAAGGTGTAGAACACCAACTTGTTGGGATGAGTTCGGTGAACGTAAGCTGCTTGGACCAGAAATGGTCGAAGAAATGGTGGAGAAGGTGAAAACCATTCAGCAGCATATCAAGGCAGCCCAAAGTCGACAGAAGAGTTATGCAGATAATCATCGACGAGACCTTGAGTTTAAAGTCGGAGACATGGTGTTTTTATGCATATCTCCGTGGAAGAAGGTCATGAGGTTTGTAAAGAAAGGGAAGTTAATTCCAAGGTACATCAGCCCCTTCGAGATTCTTGATCGTGTTGGGGATGTGGTCTATCGACTAGCACTTCCACCTACTATGGCCAAGGTGCATGATGTCTTCCACGTATCCCTCTTAAGAAAGTACATACCAGACCCTTCACATGTACTCTCTTCCGAGTTGGTACAATTAGAAGACAATCTTTCTTATGAGGAGTAACCAGTGAAGATCTTAAATCGTAGAGAAAAAGTTCTACGAAATAAGACAATGCCCCTCGTCAAGGTGTTGTGGAGAAACCACAAGTTTGAAGAAGAAACTTGGGATCGAAGGATATGATGAAGCTAAGTTACCCACATTTGTTTTAGTGTGGGAAAAGGAAAATTTCGAGGGTGAAATTTCTTAAGGGGGGAATATTGTAACGACCCAAAGTTTCATTAATATAAAATCCATCTTGATCTAGTTAAATGTTTCTTTATGAAAAATGTTTTTATAAGATGTCAACTTCTTTAGTTTTACGTTAAGATTTGTGATCGTTACTTTTTAGCCGTTGAGCAGTGATCATCTGAGTAGTATAAATATAAGGCTTTAACAAACCCATTTCTACTCAGACAAAGGAAGCGATGGCCTCATCCAGTATAATTACCCCTTACGAAGCCCATTTGTCAGAGCTAGGAAAAGAGGTGGCGTCTTTGGGATTTTCCCTTGACCAAGCCCAAGCTGAGCTTCATCAAGTCAAGCTCAAACGTGATCGTCTACGGGAAAAGTGGAAGTTGATTGAAATTACCACTCGAGCGATGTTATCCGAGCCGCCCCAAGAGTCTGTCACCATCGCACACCTTACCCTTAGGTCTTATGCGGCTATTTTAAGGGGTTATGTAACAAATAAGTAGCACCATGTTCATGTACATTATTTTTGTATATAATAATGAATATAATTTCTAGTCATTTTTGATACATTGTAATTAGTTTTTAAAGTACAGATGGTGTTTTTAGTTATTATTTAATTAAGAATTATATTTTATTAAATTAAAGGATTTTTGATTTAAATAATATTTTAATAAAATATTATTATTAATATTAAATTAATTTTTTATTAAGTATAAATGATCTTATAATTTTATGAATGCAATTAAAATTTTTATTAAGGTTTGAAAGCCATTTCTGTCAAAACCCGTGAATTTTTTTAAAAATGTCAGTTTTTATTTTAAAAGTGGAAATTTACATATTTAGAAAATTATTTAGATAAAATAAATATTATTTTTGGAATCAGGATGTCGAAATTATCCAACGGTGAATTTTTCATAACTTTCTGAGACAGTCAAATTTTTGGGTAAAAATTAAATACCATTTAAATATATAATGTGTTTTATGACATCATAATGGCCCAATGGTGTTGTAATAAAATAACATAATCCTTATGTTCGGCCAATATGTGTTTTATCATTAAAATAATGAGGTTTTGGGTTTGTTTGACTTGCTTTTCAAAGCATTAATGGAGCTCTCAAGACTTATTCAACACTTTGCCTTTTTAAATTAATTTCCATGGGAGTGTGACTCACCTCCACATAAGCAACCCTAATTTTTTAATAATTTCGGACCTTGCCCTTGTAAAATATTGTTTTCCTCTTTCCTTTTCCAGAAACCATGGGCAAATACCATGGGATGGTTTGTGTTTTGGATTATTTTAATATAAGGGGTCCCAAACCTAAATAATAAAGAATTCTCTCACCTTTCCTATATAAACCCACCCAAGCTCCCACTTCCTCCTCACTAAAATCCCTTAGAGTTCGTCCAACCTCTGACCTACTCTCTCTAGAATCCTCCCAAGTTGCCCCAAGCTCCCAAGAAGCCTCTCACAAGCCTCTCTCTAGCCTTTGGAAGCACACTTCCAAGTAAGGGTTTTTTTCTTCCTTTCTCATTTTTGTCAATTTTCTTTAAGTTTTATTGCCCTTTTAATTTAAATTATGAATGTTGGGGTATGGTTTCGCACCTCCCCCATACTGCCCTCTTATTTTTTGAATGATGGGAGAACCCTTTCTCTCTCATTAAATGCCTCCCATGTACACCTGTTACTATGCCGAAATTCCGAAAGGAACTTCTCTCTCTTCTTTTACATTCAAGCAATACTTTTGTATCATGAATTTAAATTCCATTTAAATTGTTGGGACATGTATATATATGACCTCCTTACTCTCCATTACATGTAAATATAATGAGGAACCCCTTTCTCTCTCATCAAACTTTTTTTATGAATTCTTATGTCACGCTGTTACACTGCTGAAATCGCACCGATTTTCTAAGCCAATATCATTGTGTAGTGAATACCATGCCCATTTCTCCATCAAGGGTATTCACCTTTATGCACATTTACTTATTGATTATAAAGTTTCATGTATGAATTCCACATTCCTTTATCGTGGAATAAATGATTATGTTTTATGAATCCATGTTTTATGATCCATGTGGCACGCTTATGCATGAAATGAAATGTTTAAGAAGGGTGCGCCCTTTATAGCGCTCCAATGCATTGGATAAAGTATAGTATCATGATACGTCATGTGCAATGAGTGTTGAATCATGCTAATTCAAGTGCAATGAGGGTTTACTCGTTCTTCAAGTGCAATGAGGGTTTACTCATGCTCCATGTGCAATGAGCCTTGGCTCATGCTAATTCAATGTTAAGTGTTGTTGCCACATTTCCATGTTATGGTTATCATGCTTTATCATGCCTTTATGTTCATGTTACTCTAATTATCTATTGATGTTCCTATTGCCTAACATGTATTGTACTCCTCATGTTATTCATTGTGTACTCCCTTACTGGACTTTATAGCTCACCTTTTTCTTATGCATGTCCTCAGGTTATCCCATGCAATGCTAAGTACGAAGGAATGTAGTGGTCATGTAAAGGAAGTTTTCAATAAAGATGTTGTATTTCAAGTTTAAAGTTTTTATGTAATGATCATAAGCCCCAAAGACACTAAACCTCTCGATCTTCTTTGTTGTATCAAGTGAAGTTTTATATAATAAAGCATGCTTAAGTTGTAATAAAAAGCAGGGTTGTCATAACTTCTATGTTTTGAATTTTGTAAAATATACTTTATCGTTGAATTCGGAATATCAATATTATCTTATGGTGAATTTTTGGTATTTTTCTGAAAAAAATCAATTTTTGATGAATAGTGAAAAACACTGAGTTATAGTTTAAAACTGAATTTTTATTCAAATAATTATTTGTTTTATTTAAATTTAATTAAGGTAAAAATAGATAAATAATACCTATATAAGTTCAATGTAGTTCATTGGAGTTAGTTTAGAATAATTTTAGATATATAAAAAATTTATTAAACTTTTCACCGTCTTTTACCCACCTCCTAGAGGAATTTGGAAATTCACATAGAACATAATTTTACCGCTTTTGTGAGTGAAATTTCTAAAATCCAAGAAATACGGCTAATATCAAGGAGTAAAATTTGGTTTAATAAGACAAAAATAATTTCTAGTGAATAGTAACTTTTTACTTTTATTTACCACGGTTAAAAGTAAATAGGGTAATTAAGGGTAAAAATGATATTAATATCACCCTAACACATGTCCTAATTCTATCGGACAAGTGTATCTCGACCACAAACAACCTTAGGAATAAAATATTATCATTTAGGTTCACTTGGATTATATTTGGACATTTATTATTTTTTAATTCAAATAAGAGTTAAAAGAGTTAAAATCAAAGTTTATTAATTAAAACATTTTTAATATAGGGTTATTCAATAGATAAATTCGATTATAAATATTCATTATAAAGATAAAAAGTTTTCCTAAATAATTGTATTTTATTAATAATTTTTTTACATTAAATAATTTAATTTATTTATGATACAATGGTGGTGAAGTAATTAACTAATTAATGAAATATTAAAATAATTGATATTATAAATATTAAAATAAATGTAATTTGAGATTTTATATGAATTAAACTAATTTTATAGGTTAATATTACATATTATTATTGGTTATATAAATTTTTTTCTAAGTAATAATGCTGTTTTGAAATTATCAAAAACAAAATACCCAATAGTTTCAAAATTGACATAAAAGAGTTTTTAAAACAATTATTATATTATTAATTGATATAATATTCATAAAAATATATGTTTCAGCCAAAGGACTGATATTATGATAGGTATGTCATTAAGGAACCACTTGGGGTTCTCTTTCCAGTTTATAGTAAGTTTATTAACCATATAATACAAAAATACAAAGAGACATGGTAAATGTCAAACTATTTAACTAAGAGATAAATCTAAAAGATAAGGGTAAAATAGTGACGCAAACTTGTCTAAAACCTATTGGTTGAGTGTTTTTCGAATCATACCCACCTTATATTTTAAATAATCCAGTTTGGATCCATTATAAACTGAATATGAATTTATTATAAAATAATATGTTAAGTTTATCCTAAAGAGCCCCTCCTCCTCCTTTTAAAAGGGAACCAATTCTAACCAATTATTAAAACCTCTCAAGCCTTTAGGATCATCAAACATCTGCTAAATTAATCTCCCTAAATTACTATACTCATACTAGTAGACTTACCTTAGGCATAAGGCACTTCAAGAGTCCTTTTTGGTTCAAACCAAAGGGAGTTACCCAAATTAAAGGTAACGATTTCTCTTAACTTCTTTTATTTTATTGTACTTCTCCAACCCCTAAACTATTCTTATTATTTTCTTTTGTGACAAAACCAGTATCGTAAATATACTAGGATATTGTTATGAGAATTATTCGAACTACACTTACACACACCTCTATGTAATGGGTGAAGAACATAATGTTTCATTGGATGGAAACCAAACGCCTCACGAAACGATGATTGTTCAATTATCTCCAACCACCTCTCATGGTGGCCATTATGATGGAACTATAATTAAATAAGATACTAATGATATTTATTTTATATATAATCTTCTGAAATCTCATTTTATAGCATACCATTATTCATTTCATGTTGTATATATATATACGATAATTTCATTTGAGGAATTGCGGACTACCGCCCCCTCAAAGTGATATGAATCGTTCATACCATACATGGAACATATAAAGGATGGTTTTAATGATATTAAGTAAAATATATAAGATATTATATTATACTATAATAATAATATACCTATGTATCATTTAGTTTTGATTCCTTTTAAAATGAAAAATGAAATGGAAGTAGCGTTCGTGCGTACGTACGGACTACCATCTCCATGAATGCGATGAGATTCATTCCCCATCGTATCCATTCAAGACTAATTTTTATTTGATGATTAAAAATAATGTTTAAGTACTTGATATCATTCTTGATATAAATAAGATACAACCTATGGATAAAAACCACGGCTTATGTAACAAAACATATAAAAAACGAGTATGTGAACACCCGAAACGACGATAATACTAAAATATTATTAACAAAAAAATATTAAAAGATCATATATGATATCATATTTATGTATATTATTCTTGTATAATTTAATAAAAATTATTTAACTATTATATAGGAGTTTAACCTACCCTCGTCCAAGGAAAAGTACAAGGTAATGGTTCATTTCACAATCACTTCATTATCCGAGGTTGTTTATACGTAATTATCTACTGGAACATCTTTATCATCCACATCCATGCTTCTTAAAAATGTATATCAAATCAATCTGAAAAATTTATATACTATGGGTTAAAGTCATTTATACCCTTGTTTGACTCTTTATAAGAAGTTTATAAAGGAATCATTCCGTTGTTTTCCAAACAAGGTCCTTTTTAACCTTTTTGACAGAATTGAGGTAAGAATGTCTTTTTTTTACTTATACGGCGGGTGCGGCTGTTTTCTACCATTATAAAATCTTCAAAGCTTCCCATACAATCTTATAAGGATATTTTCAAATTAAATGTTTTATTTTATAATTATGTTAATTTTAAATGATTTCAAAAAAGAGATATTTCTCTCAAATAGTTTTGATTTCATCTATGTCAACATCCTTTGAAGGATTTTAAGCTTATTTGAAGTTGAGTTATTATGATACAAAACTTCCATATTTTATTGAAGGTTTTGTGATATGTTTGACTGTGGATGTGTTATTTTTATACCATTCATGGTTTATGGAGAATGTATTTACATTTCATATGTTATTTTTAATACAAATGTTTATGTTATGTCTAAACCTGTTCATATGAGGAATACATTGGACTTAATAAGTGATGGGTGGAGCCCGCTATAGCTCCTCGATGCATCGGTAGGTCTCATGAGACAAACTAGTTTCTTGGCACAAGGCCTTGACAAAATCCTATTTGTATTCTTGGCACGAGGCCTTGACTATGTGGTTATGATAGTCTGACATTATGCATTCCATTATTATGAAAGTGGTTATTGATATTGTATTTGATTTTTCGAAAAGTAGAATATCCATGTGAATAAGTAAATGAAATTATTTAATTTTATTTTTTCCATATTATGCTGAACTTCATGTTTAAAAGTATTTTGTTTTAGTTACACATTGCCGTAAATATATAAGATTATTTATGAAAGTTTCCGCTATATTATTATCTTTACTGAGCATCTGAGCTCACCCATTTCTATGTTTTATTTTTTCCAGGATTCCAAGAAGTGTATTGTGATTGATATACAGGGTTAAACCAAGGGAATAATGGCGTTCATAAAGGATTATTTATGTGGTTTTGTATGTTATAAAGTGTAATGTAACATCCATGTATGTCATCTATTTTTCAAGACTGCTAAACCGATCGGTCCTTTGGGAATTGATTCATTGTAATCATGCCAATGTATTAAAATAATGCACTGACTCTGGGTAACTGGGGTCGGGGCATTATAGTTGGTATCAATGGATGTTTAGAAATAACCTTGGAAGATAGATTTAGATAAAATCTTATTAGAGCACATAGACCTAAGATAGACTTTGAGGATTAGTATAGAAGAACTTCCTAGAATTTTGGTATTGTAGAGATTTTATGAGTTTTCCAAGCAATACATTCATGTCTGGATACGAGCATGTAGAGGTGGCTCTGGCATAGATGTACCTAGGGGTAAAACCCGAAAACACCGCTTTGAGCTAGACTCAAACGGGAACCGATGCATGACAACGGGCCTTGCTGTACTCTTAGTTACGACACTCCTAGGGGATATGCTTAGGATAATTCTCATTTTATTTACAAATCATTATGAATGGTTTATGAGTATATACTTCCTTAATGAAAACATATTTATGATTATGGATTATATAGATAAATCATTCAATTTACGTTAGGTATTTTACAAGTTTGGAATTATAGTAAATCATAAACTGACCTAGTTTATGCTATTGTATAGAAATGACGCCCAGTAGAAGGAATGTGAACTCCAGCAATACGTATGATCCAAAGAGTAAGAAAGATCATATCTTTCATAGTATTAAGCCAAAATTTAGATGGGAAATATCATCCCATGTATTCTCAACATATGAAGAAATAGTATCATGTGTTAATAAGATAAGTAAATAATTCTCTGAGTGTAACATCCCAGGTAAATAAAGAATATGACATTTTCATATTTATTAATATTTTGGAGTAAAATATTAATATTAATTTAAAGGGAATGCTATGTTCAATGGCGTACCCAATACGCAACAATGAGTTTCTTTGAAATCTTACGTTGCACAATAATAATATAATAATATTATTTAAAATGGTAGTTAACACCTAGTCATTGTAATGGAAGGAATGAATATAACTAAATACCAAATGATTATATATGCTTGTCAAATATTTTTACATTTATCCAAATAAATGTTAGAGGCTTAACATGAAAATGAATCCAATTTTAAGCATAAATCTTCTAATATTCTTTAAAAGGTCGATTAACCGCCTTTTGATGGTGAACCCTTTTTAAATATACTTTTGAAGATTTTATATGTTATATTTGACAAAATAAAATCCTTTTTTAGTATCTGGACATCAAAATTTACTTTGTGTAAATATTTGTTATTTTTCCGATAAAGATCAGTTTTAGTGAAAATGTGGTCTTTTAATTCAAAACCTCCTTTTAATATAATTTATTTATATGGATAGATTATATTTTTAATTGGGTTTAAAGAGTAGTTAAATTATATTTTTACCATTTAATCCAATGGTGGTCATTGAAATTAATTTCACTTTGGAATTGGACTTAAACTAGTGTCAATCTTTTAATAGATATTGTTTCTTAAAAACACGCTATTTGTTTTGACAGCGGGAATTAATTATTAAATTAATTA
Organism: Viscum album; assembly: GCA_963277665.1. Taxonomy (NCBI): domain Eukaryota; kingdom Viridiplantae; phylum Streptophyta; class Magnoliopsida; order Santalales; family Viscaceae; genus Viscum; species Viscum album. The sequence goes on along the minus strand of OY728125.1, from coordinate 273,867,527 downwards.
ATGCAACTTATATGTTTTTAATTTTGTAAAATAGACATCATTTTTGAATTCGGAATATCAAATATAGCTTAGGGTGAGTTTTTGGTATTTTTCTGAAAAACTTCAATTTTTTATGAATAGTGAAACCACTAAGTGGTAGTTAAAAAACTGATTTTTCGTTTAAATGAAACATTACCACTTCTGTGATTTGAATTTAAAAAATCCGACATACATGGTTATCATTAGGATGTAAAATTTGGTTCAATGGGATTAAAATAATTTTTTGGTGAATAGTAACTTTTATTTTTTATTAATCGTGATTAAAGGTAATTAGTGTAATTTATGGTAAAGATAATGTAATAATAATATGAAATGACCTTGACACAAGTCCTACCATTATTTTATGAGTCATGGACGACCAATAAAATCAATGGGTCAGCTTGGGGACCCCATGGTGTAACTTTGGTAGGAAAATGGCATTAATAACTTTTTATTTTAAGTTAAAATAAAAAATGTCACAAACATGTATTGTTTTTACTAAAACAATTTTTACATGGTGTTATACAAGTCATGTTTTTGACTATAAATATTAAATAGAAAGATAATAAGATTTCATACATTATAGTATTTTTTTATAATTTTTAGACATTAAATAAATTAATTTATTTATGACACCATGATGATGCAGCGATTATCTCATTAATGAACGATTTAAATAAAATTAAAAGATAATGTAAAATATAAGACTTACACTTGTCTAAAACCTATTGGATGAGTATATTTAGAACCATTACCACCTTGTCCTAGAAATATACCAATGTGATACCTTTAAAATCCGAAACTCGTTTTAATATAAAGTAGCATTTCTTTACTTTCCAAGAGTGCGCCTCCTCCCTCTTATAAAAGGCCCCCACCTCTACCTCCTTACCCACACCTCTCAAGCCATTGTCTCGGCCAAAAACTGATCATTTTATCTCTCCACATCCCTCTATTCATCCTAGAATCCGTCACTTAGGCAGAATGATCTTCAAGAAACCCTTTTGGTTCAAACCAAGGGGAGTTACCCGATTTAAAGGTAAAGTCTTCCCTAATGTTCTTTTGTTTTATTTTGCTTCTCCAACCCCCTAAACTCTTTTTACTCCTTTATTTTGTAATAAAACCAGTATATTCAATATACTAGGATTTTTTTATGATAATTATTCAAGCTACACTTACACACACCTCCGTCTAATGGTTAAAAAACACACTATTTTCGTGGAAGGTGAATTACTGCCTCACGAAACGATGATTGTTCTATCTTCTTCCACCACCTCTCATGGTGGCCATTATGATGCAACTATATTTATTTATGATATATATTATATTTATTTCCTCTCTATGCTTCTGTATTTTACATTTAAAACATACCTTTATGCTTTGCATGTTGTACAAATGCGATAATTTCATTTGAGGAAGTGTGGACTACCGCCCCCTCAAGTGATGTGACTCGTTCATGAAATACATGGAATGTATAAAGAATTAAATTAATGAACATATGTGACCTATATAACATATATATTATTATAGAATTATAATATATATATATACCTCATTTAGTTTTAATTCCATTAAATACGAAATAGAAATGAAAGTAGTGTTCATCCGTATGTACGGCATACCGTCTCCATGAACGGTGCATTTCATTTCTTACCTTTAAATGTTATGTAATATTATAAATTCAAGTATATACTGGATATATTTGATATATTTTATATCTAAATCATGAATATAATTCTGGATATAATTGATATTTTACCACATTAACAACTTGTAATTATAACAAGTTTATTTTTGACTCAAGTACCAATGATCGACAAAACGACCGTTATTAACTTAAATAATTACATAATGTTCATAACATGGTAATAAGTGATATAAAATAAATAATGAACATGAAAAAGGTTCTTAAGAAATTATAAATTAACTCTAGTATATTATTCAGAAATATAATGAAACAAACAAGACAAGTCGGACTTGAAGTAAGGGATCCTACCTCTCTCTTTCTTTTTAAGAAATCTATTTTATGTCATTTATTTTAAGCTCATATTTCTTAAGTTTGGGGATGTTATATTATATTCCTCATTATTTACTTTTTATGTTCATATTATTAGAGACCCTATTTCATCTCATAAATCCATTTTTGGAAGTTTTAATTGGCGTTGTTAGGCTGCCGAGTTTTCGTAAGGGATTTTTCATCTCACTTTTATGCTCGTGAGATTTATGCTACATTTGCCACCATTTCCTTTGAGTGGTGTATTTACTGACCATTATTCTACTCTTTGTAATATAATTTCTTTTATGAGTATTTACATCAATGTTTTATAGTCCTTCTTTCATGGGGTGTACGTTTCGAATGTTATCCAAGTCGGTAAGGGAACCTTTCACCCTCCTATTTTTAAAATACTTCTTTCATGTTTTGTCTTTTAAATTACATCTTCTTATGTTGGGATATGTTCTTATATATCTTTATTGCTGTAAATTTTATGTCCAAGTGAAGAGATACCCTTTATCTCTCTCATCAACTGTTTTTCTAAAATTTGATGTGACATCGTTAGGCAATCGAGTTTTTTCAAGGGAACTTCTTAACCCAATTCCAATTCTTTGGGTTAAACATCTACTTCTTGATTATGTCGTGCTATGAATATGTGTGGATGACATATGACTGTTTTACATGGATTATCCACTTATATTTAGTGTATTTATTTTTGTCACACATAATTATGTTATTTTTTTATCCTTGCTCTAATGGCTTGATCCTTGATTGGGATTACATCTCAATTTCTTCTCATTGAGAAATTTCTTAATGATATGCACTTTTATTCTGTTATAAAGTGTATATAAAGAGCCTTTGACTTTCCATAACCATATTATTTCTATACTAAAGTTATTTTAATGTTTTAAAAATGTTCTACTTTCATGTGGCTTATAATTTAAATGTTCAAAATGGAAAAGGACTCTTTTATTAAAACATTGTTTTAAATAGTTTTAAAGATTTATTCTTTTAAACATTTATCATCCATGTCCATGTTTTATAAATGGTTTTAAGGATTTATTTATATGGACATGAATGTTTTAAAACCCTTTCAAAAGTTTCGAAGTGGTATGGGACTATTTGATTCTAAAATCTCTTTTAAATGTCTTCTTTTAATATTTTCAAAGTATAAAGGGATTTTTCTCTCATGGAGTTTTCATGATTTTATTATATGTTTTTATTTATGATAATATCATGATGTGATCTCTTGTAATTGAAATGTGGAATTTTTTATGTTTCTTTTATTCATGTTTTAAGTGTTATGATTATGTTATGGTTCTTGGGAAATTTTTATGAAATCGGGTGGTTCCGTGATAAACTAAGGGCGGGTGAGCCCGAGATAGCTCTCCAATGCATTGGGTAAAGTGAAGGGGTTAAACGCTAAAGTTTCTCCAAAGAGATTTAGGGAATATACTGTGATGGGTATTCCAAACGTAACCATGAGGGTTACTCCCTACGTAAGAATGTTATGAATGAATCAAGTCACCTTTACGTCTTATGTTTTCTATGAGTTATTCATAAATCTTATGATTTCATGATGTATGTTAAAGTGCTTAGGTTTTGAGAGTAAAGTATGATGTCATCGATTCTTATGTATACATGGACTAATGTTTTCTTTCCGTATTTTTATATCCCTTACTGAGCTTTTTGTGCTCATCCCATGTTTTTGAAATGTTTTCCACAAGACTTAAAGTGGATTAGGGTCAAGGAAGGGATCAAGGATGTGTCATGTTGTCTAAAACAAGGAACTAGACATGACTCTTTTGTTCAAGAGTTTTTATTTTGTGAAAAAATGTAAACTGAGTATATGTGCCTACTTTGTAATCTTTGAGATGTAATAGTTATGTCCTAATTCTCTAAAAATCTAAACCTAAAAATATCTGCAATGTGAATTATTCATTTAATCCAAGAATATGTAATGTAATAAGGTCGGGTCCTTATAGTTGGTATCAAAGGGATGTTTAGATAACTTTAGAGGTTATGGTATTCTTTAAGCATAATGACATTACCATAATGGCTAGGATTTTAGGAAAAGTCATAGTTTTTAGATAAAGTGAATGAGTAAGTATATCTTAGTGGTTATCTTCCTCATTAGTACATGATGATTTTTTTTGATATACTCACACTTTCATTTTTTTGTTTTAGTAAATGGATGGATCTAGAAGGCACCAAAGTGACAATGGGTTTGAAGGGAACTGTGGTGGTTCTCTAATTAAGAGACTGGATGAAATGGGGGATTCAATGAGGAATCTCGTGGTAATTCTAAACCAACTATCAAGGAGTTATGATCAACCACTTGAACCTTGGTGAGTTCTCTAATGTATCATGTACGAGATGACCAACTCGATGTGGAAGTTCAGGTAAAAATTATAAAGGTAACCATTAGGGTTTTTATGATCCTTACTTTTGAGGTAATTATGGGTTACTATATGTTATGATGGAAAATGAAAGGAATGAGATAAACTTGAAGTTAAATTATGTTATGGTTATTTTTGACGATTTTATCGCTTTTTGGGGAATTTTATAAGAATTGTGTAGTTTTGGAAAAAGGACAACACGTAGACCATGTGACAACCTGTCACGTCAGACGAAGCTGCGGGAATCGAACCCACAAGCAATGTGCGACTGGTATTTATCGCCTACCACTGGACTACGTGAAGACCCTAGTTAGTTTGACTAATTCATTTTAGTTAGATGATCTTACAAATCAGGAATAAGTTGATTTTGGGTTATCTATGGAAATTATTAGCCTATCCTGGAGGATATGTGATTAGGTTAATTACTTTTCAATATGATACTTTAAGAGAAACTGATGTTACTTGGAGATAAATGTTAATTTTTACCTTGGAAGACTATGTGATTAAATCCTTCAAAGATTTGGGTTTCAATATTAGTTTGGTTTACTTTGAAGAATTTTATGGACAAATTGTTTATCGAATGGTCTTCTTTGAACTTTGGGTTTTGTTGGACAAATTTTGGAGATTAAGAATAGATTTTATTTTTATAAAGGATTATCCTTTTTGGGTATTATCTAATATTGTACTAACATTTTTTGTTTTGGTTTTTGTCTAAATACATAGGAAATACATAGTTCTATTTTGTGGATTAGTTGATTCGCTAGAAGTTGATTATAGCGCTCTTAATGTGAACAAGTCTTCCTAAATACTCGTCTTTTGGAAAAAATATGAGTTTGTGTAAGAAATCTAGTAAAAGTTGAAAGTCAACATGACAAGTATATATGTTACCTTATGATTTAGTTATGCTCATAAATAAATTCCTCAATAAAAAGTAACTTAAAACTAAAATGTTGTCTAGTAAATTTTCCTACTGGGGAATCAAATACGGTTTAACCCATCACTAGTTTGTGATTTTCTGGTGGTTAACTTTCTCCTAAACATGTTTTTTATCACTCTCCCTCAGAACATGACCCTTTGTTTTTTCTTCCATAACCATGTCTTCCTACATGGAATCCTAGTATGGGTTAACTCAGGTGACCTCTATACTTCTCATTCTTTCTTTTAGAGTGATAGTTTTGCTGACTCTTTTTCCGATGTGGGGCTTTCAATGAAGTTTCCAAGCCCAATTTTAAAATTGAGAGGACGCAATTCCCAAAAGGGGGGAAGGATGTAACATCCCAGGTAAATAAAGAATATGAAATTTTCATATTTATTAATATTTGTGCGTAAAATATTAATATTAATTTAAAGATAATGCTATGTTCACTGGCGTACCCAATACGCAACAATGAGTTTCTTTGAAATCTTACGTTGAACAATAATAATATAATAATATTATTTTAAATGGTAGTTAATGCCTAGCCATGGTAATGGTAGGAATGAATAGAACTAACTACCAAATGATTATATATGCTTTTCAAATATTTTTACATTTATCCAAAATAATGTTAGAGGCTTAACATGCAAATGAATCCAATTTTAAGTATAAATCTTCTAATATTCTTTAAAAGGTCGATTAACCTCCTTTTGATGGAGAACCCTTTTTAAATATACTTTTGAATATTTTATATGTTATATTTGAGAAAATAAAATCTTTCTTTATAATCTGGATATGAAAATTTACTTTGTGTAAATTTTTGTTATTTTTCCGATAAAGGTCAGTTTTAGTGAAAATGTTCTCTTTTAATTCAAAACCGCCTTTCAATATAATTTATTTATATGGATAGATTAACTTTTTAATTGGGTTTAAAGTTTAGTTAAATTATATTTTTACCATTTAATCCAATGGTGGTCATTGTAATTAATTTTACTTTGAAAGCTGACATAAACAAGTGTCAATCTTTTAATAGATATTGTTTCTTAAAAACACGCTATTTCTTTTGACAGCGGGAATTAATTATTAAATTTATTAATGAAAATTATATGTTTTGAATTTTTTAAAATAGAAATCATTTTTTAATTCAGAATATCAAATATAGCTTAGGTTGAATTTTTGATATTTTTCTGAAAAACATCAATTTTTGATGAATAGTGAAACCACTAAGTAGTAGTTAAAAAACTGATTTTTTGTTTAAATGAAACTTTACCACTTTTGTGATTTGAATTTCAAAAATATGACATACATGGTTTTCATTAGGATGTAAAATTTGGTTCAATGAGATTAAAATAATTTTTTGGTGAATAGTAACTTTTAAATTTTATTAATTGCGATTAAAGGTAATTAGTGTAATTTAAGGTAAAGTTAATGTTGTAATAATATGAAATGACCTTGACACATGTCCTACCCTTATTGTATGAGTCATGACCGACCAATAAAATCTATGGATAAACTTGGGGACCCCATGGAGCCACTTTGGTAGGAAAATGACATTAATAACTTTTTATTTAAAGTTAAAATAAAAAATGTCACAAACATGTATTGTCTTACTAAAACAATTTTTACATGGTGTTATAAAAGCCATATTTTTTACTATAAATATTAATTATAAATATAAAAAGATTTCCTACATCATAGTATTTTTTTATAATTTGTAGACATTAAATCAATTTATTTATTTATGACATCATGATGCTGTAGTGATTATCTCATTAATGAACGATTTAAATAAAACGAAAAGATAATGTATCATCTAAGACTCAAACTTGTCTAAAAACTATTGGATGAGTATATTTCGAACCCTTAACACCATTTCCTTGAAATATATCAATGTGGTACCTTTAAAATCTGAAACTCATTTTAATATAAAGTAACATTTCTTCACTTTCCAAGAGTGCCCCTCCTCCCTATTATAAAATGCCCCCACCTCTACCTCCATACCCACACCTCTCAAGCAATTGGCTTGGCCAAACACTGATCATTTTATCTCTCCACATCCCTGTCTTCATCCTAGAATCCTTCCCTTAGGCAGAAAGCTCTTCAAGAAAATCTTTTGGTTCAAACCAAGGGGAGTTACTCGATTTAAAGGTAAAGTCTTCCCTAATGTTCTTTTATTTTATTTTTCTTCTCCAACCTCCTAAACTCTTTTTACTCAATTATTTTGTAAAAAAACAGTATATTCAATATACTAGGATGTTTTTATGAGAATTATTCAAGCTAAACTTACACACACATCCGTCTAATGGTTAAAGAACATATTACATCCGTGAATGGCGAATTACTGCCTCACGAAACGATGATTTCTATCTTCTTCCACCACCTCTCATGGTGTCCATTATGATGGAACTATATTTATTTATGATATATATTATATTTATTTACTCTCTATTCTTCTGTATTTTACATTTAAAACATACCTTTATGCTTTGCATGATGTGAAAATGCGATAATTTCATTTGAGGAAGTGTGGACTATCGCCGCTTCAAGTGATTTGACTCGTTCATGAAATACATGGAATGTATAAATAATAAAATTAATGAACATATTTGACCTATATAAAATATATATTATAATGTAATTATAATATATATATACCTCATTTATTTTTAATTCCATTAAATATGAAATAGAAATGAATGTAGCGTTCATGCGTATATACGGCTTACCGTCTCCATGAATAGTGCATTTCATTTCTTCACTTTAAATGTTATGTAATATTATAAATGAAAGTATATAATGTATATATATGATATATATGATATCTAAATCATTAATATAATTCTGGATATAATGGATATTTTACCACATGAACAACTTGTAATTATAACAAGTTTATTTATGACTCAGGTACCAATGATCGTCAAAATGACCGTTATTAACTTAATTAATTACATATAGTTCATAACATGGTAATAAGTGATATAAAAGAAATAATGAACTTGAAAAGGGTTCTTAAGAAATTATAAATTAACTCTATTTTATTATTAAATAATATAAAGAAACGAACAAGACAAGTCGGACTTGAGGTAAGGGATCCTACCTCTCTCTTTCTTTTTAAGTACTCTCTTTTATGTCATTTATTTTAAACTCATATTTCTTATGTTTGGGGATGTTATTTTATATTCCTTATTCTGTAATTTTTATTTTCATATTATGAGAGACCCTATTTGATCTCATAAATCCATTTTTGGAAGTTTTAATTGGCGTTGTTATCCTGTCGAGTTTTCATAAGGGATTTTTCATCTCACTTTTATTCCCATGAGATTTATGATACATTTGCCACCATTTTATTTGAGTGGTGTATGTACTTCCCATTATTCTACTATTTGTGTAATATACATTTTTTTATGAGTATTTACATCAATGTTGTATAGTTCTTATTTCATGGGGTGTATGTTTTGAAAGTTACCCTAGTCGGTAAGGGAACCTTTCACCCTCCTATTTTTAAAAGACTTCTTTTTGTTTTGTCTTTTAAATTACATCTTCTTATGTTGGGATATGTTCTTATATATTCTTATTGCTGTAAATTTTATGTCCAAGTGATGATATACCCTTTATCTCTCTCATCAACTCTTTTTCTAAAATTTGATGTGACGTTGTTATGCTATCGAGTTTTTGCAAGGGAACTTCGTAACCCAATTCCAATTCTTTGGGTTAAACCTCTACTTCTTGATTTTGTCATGCTATGAATATGTGTGGATGACATATGATTGTTTTACACTGAATATCCACTTATATTTAGTGTATTTATATTTTTCACACATAATTATGTTATTTTTTTTATCCTTGCTCTAATGGATTGATCCTTGATTGGGATTACATCTCAATTTCTTCTCATTGAGACATTTCTTAATTATATGCACTTTTATTCTTTTATAAAGTGTATATACAGACCCTTTGAATTTCCATATCAATATTATGTCTATAATAAAGTCATTTAAATGTTTTTAAAATGTTCTACTTTCATGTGGCATATAATTTAAATGTTCAAAATGGAAAATGACTCTTTTAATAAAACATTTTTTGAAATGGTTTTAAAGATGTATTCTTTTAAACATTTATCATCCATGTCCATGTTTTAAAATTGGTTTTAATTATTTATTTATATGGACATGAATGTTTTAAAACCCTTTAAAAAATTTCGAAGTGGTATGGGACACTTTGATTCTAAAATCTCTTTTAAATGTATTCTTTTAATATTTTTAATATATAAAGGGATTTTTGTCTCATAGAGGTTTAATGATTTTATTATATGTTTTTATTTATGATAATATCATTATGTGATCTCTTGTAATTAAAATGGGGAAATTTTATGTTTCTTTTATGCATGTTTTAAGTGTTATGATTATGTTATGGTTTTTGGACAATGTTTATGAAATCGGGTGGTTTCGTGATAAACTAAGGGTGGGTGAGCCCGAGATAGCTCTCCAATCCATTGGGTAATGCGAAGGGGTTAAACTCTATGGTTTCTACGAAGATATTTAGGGAATATAATGTGATGGGTATTCCAAATGCAACTATGAGGGTTAATCCCTACGTAAGAATGTTATGAATGCCTCAAGTCACCTTTACGTCTTATGTTTTCTATGATCTATTCATAAATCTTACGATTTCAGTAGGTATGTTAAAGTGCTTATGTTTTAAGAGTAAAGTATGATTTCATTGATTCTTATGTATACATGGACTAATGATTTCTTTCCGTATTTTTATATCCCTTATTGTGCTTTTTGTGCTCATCCCAAGTTTTTCAAATGTTTTCCACGGGACATAAAGTGGATTAGGGTCAAGGAATGGATCAAGGAAGTGTCATGCTATCTAAAACAAGGAACTAGACATGAATCTTTTGTTCAAGAGTTTTTATTTTGTGAAAAAAATGGAAACTGAGTAGATGTGCCTACTTTGTAATCTTTGAGATGTAATAGTTATGTCCTAATTCTCTAAAACTCTAAACCTAAAAAGATCCTCATTGTGAATTATTCATTTAATTCAAGAATATGTAATGTACTAAGTCTGGTTCCTTATATTGAATCCTATGAAATTGAAGGCAAACAAGAGAAGAAAAGGATGGAAGAGAGAAAGATGGATAAAGGGAAGAGGGAAAAGAAGAATTTTCCCATATGTGATAAATGTGGGAAAAAACACCCTGGAACTTGCCTGAAGGGAATGAGAGTTTTTTATATGTGTGGAGAAAAAGGACACAAAGTTCGTGACTGTAAGGGTAAGAAAAAGGTTTCAAATGGACAATGCTCCATCTGCAAGGAGTTGGGAGACTCTGTGAACCAATGTCCAAATCATCAGAGTATTCCCCATATGATGCTATTGGATAATAATCAAGTTATGATACTTCCACATATGAGGAGGAATGATTAGAGATCTTATGTTGTTATTAAAAATTTATATCATTTGATTGTTGTATCAATGATGTACTGTTTATAACAATTTTGGTGTATATAATGATTGTACTGTAGTACTATTTTATTAAGGACTTGAGATGGTGTGAAACCAAGAAAAGTGACTCAATAGCAGGTTAAATTTTCAGAAAATATATGGCTGAGAGAAAGATAAACCATAATATGGTTCTGATACCGAGGTAGTGATTTTGAAATAATACATGATTGATTTGGATAACTTATATTAGATATTCTTGACTAACATGAAAGTGATTAATGATATTCAATCATTGTTTGAGTTTACAACATTTTTGGATAGAAGTATATACAGTATTCTAAAAGGAATAAGGGATCAAGAATGTAATCAATAAGGTTTTATGGTAATTCGGGATGTTGCAGTGTTTTAAAAGAATACATGATGAAGGTGTTCGCGTGTTATTATGCAGAAAAATAGATCTTCATTATGTTTAACTTCCTTATAAATTTTGAACTGTGAGTTTGGATAGAAGTATTTTGGATAATTCTAGTTTGAGATTATTTTTGGATTGCCATAAAAGGACAACCCGGAGGTCAGGCGGCAACCTTTCGCGTTCGGCAAGGCCACGAGTTTTGAACCCACAACCGAAGGGAGACAAGGGTGTATCACCTACCACTGGCCCACGTGATGTCCTGGATTGAATAATGTAGTCTTTTTTAAAAAAAAAATATTGTTGATGAATTATAAATTCATTTTTTTTAAACCCTATACGAATAGTATAAATAGAATATTATTTAAAGTTCTATTATCTTTTAGAGTGAAAGATGAGTTTGTGGTAGAAATTTGTTAAAGGATTGGACTCTACTTGTCAAGCATATATTTTTCTTCTTCTCTTATTCTATGAAGAAATTAATTCTTATACTTTAGTAAAGGAATATTAAAACAAAAAATGTGTTATCCTAATACCATATGTTTTGTTGAACCGAGAGTATTTTAAATCATCATAGATTGATGAATTTAAGGCCGTCAATTTTACACTTGTTTGTGATTGATGACCTCAATCACTACCTATAAATATTTACATTTTTCCTCCAATTATATGTCTCTAATTTACACAAATGTTCTCCTAATCGAGATTATAATTTGGTGGCAACCCTTTCATTTTCCTTTTCCTTATATGAAGACTAAATTTTATTAACCTAATTTCCGATGTGGGTTTTCTGAAAGGTATTTTCTATTTTCAACATTTTATTTTAGAAAAATAATTTCAAATTTTTAGGATGAAATTTATTGAAGGGGGGAAGAAATTAACACCCCAAGATTTCATAGTACGTTATTTCTTCAAAGTAATTCAATAACTTGCACTACACGCAACACCAAGTTCTAGCGCACCATGATTTTCCAAAAAAACAGTTCAAAAGCGATTATGAATAATATTAAGTGAATTTTGAACTTTATATAATCCTTACAATTTTAGAATCCATATTATGAGTTCCATAGACATAATCTAAGAACAAATACATTTTTTTAGATAAAAGAAGTATTTTTCAAAAAATGCATTTTTACCGCCTTTTAATGGTGAAGCCTTTTTAAATCCAACATTTGAAACTTTTATATATTCAATTTGACAAAATAAACTTCTTATTTAGAATCGGGACATAAGAATTTAGTTTCGATAATGTTTTGGTGTTTTTATGATAACTTTCATATTTGGGTGAATAGTGAAAAATACTATATTTTAACTGAAAAAAACATTTTAAATCAAAATAATTTATATTGTTAAATTATAAATTTTAATGGTTTGGAAGTATAAATAGATTATATTTTTACCATTTAATCCAATTATAGTCATTTTATGTAATTTCACTTTGAAATTGGACATAAACAATGGTCAAACTTTTGGTAGTTATTATTTTTTAAAAATACGCCTTTTGGTTTTGTCAACAGGAATTAATTTTATATTAATAAATGCAACTTCTGTGTCTTGAATTTAGTAAAATAGACTTCATCATTGAATTAGTAATATCAATATTATCTTAGTGTGAATGTTTTTTATTTTTCTGAAAACATTCAATTTTTTGATGAATAGTGAAAAAACACTGAGTTATAGTTTAAAATAGAATTTTTATTTATATAATTATTTATATTATTTAAATTTCATTTGGGTCAAAATGGATACATAATACCTACATATGTTCAATTTATTTCATTGGAGTTAGTTTAGAATAATTTTAGATATATAAAAATTTTATTGAACTTTTCACCATCTTTTACCCACCTCCTTGAGAAATTTGGAAATTCACATAAAACTCAATTTTACCGCTTATGTGAGTGGAATTTCGAAAATCTGAGAAACACGGTTAATGTCAAGGAGTAAAATGTGGTTCAATAATATAAAAATAATTTTTGGTGAATAGTAACTTTTTGCTTTTTTTACCACGGTTAAAGGTAAATACGGTAATTAAGGGTAAAATTGATATTAATATTACCCTAACACTTGTCCTAATTCTATTGGACAGGTGTTTCTTGAGAAAAAACAATCTTAGGAATAAAATATTATCATTTAGGTCCACTCAGATTAGATTAGGAGATTTATTATTATTTAATTCAAATAAGATTTAAAACAATTAAAATCAAAGTTTATTAACTAAATCATTTTTAATATATGGTTATGCATAAGATAAATTCGATTATAAATATTCATTACGAAGCTAAAAATATTTCTACATAATGGTATTTAATTTATAATTTTTAGACATTAGATAATTTAATTTATTTATGACACAATGGTGGTGCAGTAATTACCTAATTAATGAAATATTAAAATAATTGATAGTATAAATATCAAAATAAATGTAATTTGGGGATTTTTATGAATTACACTAATTTTATAATTTAATTGGACATATTTGTATTGGTTATATAAATTTTTTTCGAAGTAATAATGTTGTTATGAAATTATCAAAAACAAAATACACAATAGTTTCAAAATTGACATAAAAGAGTTTTTAAAATAAATATTATATTATTAATTGATATAATATTCCTAAAAATCTAAGGTTCAGATAAAGGACTTATATGATGATAGGTATGTCATTAATAAACCACTTGGGGTTCTCTTGGAAGTTTATAGTAAGTTTATTCACCATATAATATAAAAATACAAAGAGACATAGTAAATGTCAAACTATTTAACTAAGAGTTAAATCTAAAAGATAAGGGTAAAATAGTTACCAAAACTTGTATAAAACCTATTGGTTGAGTGTTTTTCGACCCATAACCACCTTATAATTTAAATAATCCAGTTTGGAGCCATTATAAACTGAATATGAATTTATTATAAAATAATACTTTAAGTTTTTCCTAAAGATCCCCTCCTCCCCCTTATAAAAGGATACCACTTCAAACTATTTCCTCACACCTATAAAACCTTTTGGATCATCCAACCTCTACCCAATTAGGCTCCCTACATCCCTCTCCTCATCCATGAAGCCTTACCTTAGGCAGAAGGTACTTCAATAGTCTATTTTGGTTCACACCAAAGGGAGTTACCCAAATTAAAGGTAATGATTTCTCTTAGCTTATTTTATTTTATTTTACTTCTCCAACCCCTAAACTCTTATTATTCTTTTATTTTGTGAAAAAACAAGTATCATAAATATAATAGGATACTGTTATGAGATGTATTCAAACTACACTTACACACACCTCCATCTAATTGGTGAAGAACATAATGTTTCTGTGGATGGCAACCAAACGCCTCATGAAATGATGATTGTTCAATTATCTCCTACCGCCTCTCATGGTGGAAATTATGATGGAACTATAATTAAATATGATATTAGTGATATTTATTTTATATATAATCTTAATTAATTCCATTTTATAGAATACCATTATTCGTTTCATGTTGTATGTATATATATATATATACGATAATTTCATTTGAGGAAGTGCAGACTACCACCCCCTCAAAGTGATATGACTAATTCATACCATACATGGAACGTATAAAGGATGGTTTTAATGAACTTAAGTAACATATATAAGATATTATATTATACTGTAATAATAATATACCTATGGATCATTTGGTTTTTATTCCTTTTAAAATGAAAAATGAAATGGAAGTAGCGTTCATGCGTACGTACGGACTACCATCTCCACGAACACGATGAGACTCATTCCCCATCGTATCCATTCAAGAATAATTTTCATTTGATGATTAAATATAATGTTTATGGACATAATATCATTCTGGATATAAATAAGATACAACCTATGGATAACAACCACGACTTATGTAACAAAACATATAAAACAACGAGTAAGTGAACACCCGAAACGACGATAATACTAAAATATTATTAACAATGAAATATTAAAAGATCATATATGATATCATATTTATGTATATTATTGTTGTATAATTTAATAATAATGATTTAACTATTATACAGGAGGTTAACCTACCCTCGACCAAGGGAAAGTACAAGGTAAGGGTTTATTTCACAATCTCATCATTATCCGAGGTTGTTTATACGCAATTATCTACTAGGACCTCATTATCATCCACATCCATGTTTCTTAAAAATATATTTCAAATAGTTCTTAATATTTTATATATTATGGGTTAAATTCATTTATACCCTTGTTTGACTTTATATAAGATGTTTATAAAGGAATATTTTTGTCATTTTCCAAACAATGTCCTTTTTAACCTTTTCAACAGAATTAAGGTAAGATTGTATTTTTTTAACTTATACGGTGGGTGTGGCTATTTTCCACCATTATAAAATCTTCAAATATTCCCTTAAAATCTTATAAGTATATTTTCAATTTAAATGTTTTATTTTATAATTATGTGACTTTTAAATGATTTCCAAAAAGAGATATTTCTATCAAATAGTTTTGATTTCATCTATGTCAACATCCTTTGATGGATTTTAAGCTTATTTGAAGTTGAGTTATTATGATACAAAACTTCCATATTGTATTGAAGGTTTTTTGATATGTTTGATTGTGGATGTGTTATTTTTATACCATTCATGGTTTATGGATAAAGTATTGACATTTCGTATGCTACTTTTAATGCGAATGTTTATGTTATGTTTAATCCTATTCATATGAGAATGCATTGGACTTAATAAGTGACGGGTAGAGCCCGCTATAGCTCCTCGATGCATAGGTAGGTATCATGAGACAAACTAGTGTCTTGGCACAAGGCCTTGACAAAATCTTTTTTGTAGTCTTGGCATGAGGCCTTGACTATGTGGTTATGATAGTCTGGCATTATGCATTCCATCATTATGAAAGTGGTTATTGATATTGCATGTGATTATTATACTAGTAGAATATCCATGTGAATAATTAAATGGAATTATTTCATTTTTTTCATATTATGATGAAGTTTAAGTTGAAAAGGATTTTGTTTTAGTTATAAATTGCCTTAAATATTTATGATTATTTATGAAAGTTTCCGCTATATTGTTATCCTTACTGAGAATCTGAGCTCACCCCTTTCTATGTTTTATTTTTTCCAGGATTCCAAGAAGTGTATTATGATTGATATGCAGGGATAAGACAAGGGAATAATGGCATTCATAAAGGATTATTTATGTTGTTTTGTATGTTATAAAGTGTAATGTAACATCCATGTTTGTAATCTATTTTTCAAGACTGCTAAACTGATCGGTCCTTCGGGACTTAATTCCTTGTAATCATGCTAATATATTAAAATAATGCACCGTATCTGGGTAACTGGGGTTGGGGTGTTACAAACTCCACCCTTTCAAACCCAATAAATCTTATTAGAAATTAGATAAGTGTTATCTAACCGATATACCTTAGGACAATTTAATCATGTAAAAAAAATTCATATAAAGATAATAAATAATAGATTTTTTAAAAATATAATTAATTTTATTCCCAATTACATGAGGTGTATCATTGTTAATGAATTATTAAAAACCTTCAACATGAAGTATCTATAAATTATAGTGTTCTACAACACTACAATATTCACTTGTTTTATCACACTTATATTGTTTAAAAATCTATTCGGATCCTCCTTGGATAGTGTATAGAATTAGTAAACTAGAAGAGACCATATATTTTGATTCATTAAGGAAACATCAATCAATCCCTTGAATTTCTGAATATTAAATTTTTACATCATCAAAATCATTAGTTTATAATAACCTAAAACATAAGATTAAATATTTAGTTATCAAGGTGAAAACCTAACCTATATTCTCTAGTAACAACTGTTTAATCTCTATATTATGAAACAATCACTCACACAGTCCAACATAAAAATTAAGCAACACACAAAATATTTATATGGTCTGATGATGCCGTCAACTTTTAGAGGATGGTGGTTAATGTATCATTATAGCTAAATACAATTATAAGTGCTATATGAATCCCTAATCATTACAAATATATCTTTTGTTTTTAAATATAACAAAATAATTGATAAATAAACCTAGTAAGAAAATATTTTCATAAACTAATGTTAATATAATAATTATTTATAAAATAACGATGATTCACATTGTGCTAAATTATAGAATTAACTCAAAAAATAAACGATTTATAGATATTCAATATAAGTAAAATAATATAATATAATGGAGTATTTTCACTACATGATGAATTCCATAGATATATATATTTTTGTGTCTGTGTGTGTTTAATTACTTATTAATCATATAGCCTAAATATATTTGTGAAATTTAATCATAATATGATACAAAAAGAAATCACTTCATTGGATCATACTTTCTTATTAAGAAGGATATATATTCAAATAAATTATTTGGTTATTCCGCATTTAAAAATTTATATGTTACAATTACTATTTATAATAATGATATTAGTTTAAAAAAATATGATTATAATTGTTATTATTGTATTAAAAATATTTTCATAATCATAGATGGATATTTAAAATTTAATATTTTATTTTATTTTCATAAAAAAATTGTTATTTTCAGGTTTAAAATGACACATTTATTATATATTTGTGGACCATGAAGTGGATGTCCCAGATATAAAAACAACATATTGATAACCTTCCAATTTTTTTATTTTGTATAAAAATGATCCATTAAAGATATACATAATCCACATCTTTTATAAAATAGACCAATATATCATTGATAAAACCCATAAAAAGTAGTCTAACTAGATAAAAACATATTTTTAATATAGTTGTTTCAACATAACTGAATGAAAATTATATTTTTATTATTGAAACACTTTTTAGGGAAAATAGAAAACCATACATGACGTCACGGTTTAGGAAAATCAAAACACCCTCGAAAAAAGATTAAGGCCAAGCAACACCAAGCCTACATAGAATAGCCCCTACCCAACAACATTTTTTTTCAAAAGACAGATTCATTAATGTCGAAGATCGGCGAACGTAAAATCGCAAACCCATGAAGGGAAATGGTCCAGCTAGAGCTGGTCAACATCATGGGGGCTTGAGGCTACCAATTGATGGGTAGCATTGTTTCCTTCCCTTTTAGTAAAGGAGAAAGTTCATATTGAGAAGCCTTGACAGAGAGAAAGGATTCTCCTGATGAGGGATCCAAAAGACTGGAGGCCACTGTCCTTGAAATTGATATCATTGATAATGGTGAGGCAGTCTGACTCGAAGCTGATTTTATCCCATCCACTATCCTTGGCGAGCATCATACCTGCAAGGATGGAAGTAGACTCAGCCACCACAGGTTCCCAAAAGGGGATGTGTGATTCATGTTTGGCCACAACGATTTTCCCCTAATGATTCCAGGCCAGGATGCCGAGGGCGACAGGACAATCCTTGGGGAGAGACGCATCCACATTAATCTTAAGAATCCCCTCTCTTGGGGAACACTAGTGGCAGGGAAAAGAAGGGGTTCCAAAGGGCTTTTTTTGACCATTATGGTGCTTCCAGCCCTCAATCCACGAAAAAGCTTGTTCAATCCAGAAATTGGGGGTTCTGTGAACATGGTTGAAAATTGCCTCATTGCGACGGACCCAAATGATCCAGGCCATGGTGAAATGTGAACCCGCTTTAGCCGATGAGAAGGAGGAGCACCATCACATCAGGAAGGCTGGGAGGTCAGAGGCCATGGTCAGTGAAGTGTCTGAAGTAGAGTCCCATTTGTTCCAAACATCCATAGCCCCTCGGCACTGAATGATGGCGTGCAAGGGAGATTCTGGGATGTTTGGGCAGAATGGGAATGAATCGTCACTGGAGATATGCCAGAAGGAGAAAAGGCTCATGGTAGGAAGGGTGCTCATGCACACCTTCCACCAAAAGTGGCATATTTTTGGGGGGCATTAAGTTTCCAAATTGACTTCCAGGGTCCCCCATCCCAATCGTCTGAAAGGTAATCAATGGCGAGCTGGTAACCAGACTTCACTGTGTTGGATCCCGACAGGTCTTTAATCCAGAAGAGATGGTCGGGGCCTGCATTTGGGGCCACGGGTACTTAGAATAATTATTTTGTTTCTTTCACTGAACCATGCGTGAATCTTCTCCAGACACCATCCAGGACCCTGATCGGAAAAGAGGCACCTGAAAGTGGAATCTTCAACCCCTGGTTGGGCAGGGGATAAGGCACATACACCTTCCACATCAATCAGCCAAGGATCAGTCCATATATTAACAGCTTGTCCATTCCCAATCCTCCAACCCATCCCTTTTTCCAGGAGACTTCGGGCCCCCCAAATGCTTCTCTAGAGGAAGCTTGGACGGGGGCCAAGGGAGGAGTCATGGAAGTCCTTGTGGGTAAAGTATTTAGCTTGGAGTACACGCACACATAGAGAAGAAGGTCGGTTGATCAGGCACCAACCTTGCTTAGCCAGCAGTGCGTCATTGAAATGAAAGAGATTTTGGAATCCCATACCTCCCTTAGACTTGGGTTTGCACAGTTTCTCCGTGGACATCAAGTGGGTTATATTCCTTCCATCATTATTCCCCCACAAGAATTCGGTTGTGCGTGTGAGGATCAGGTTGACAACGGCCACCGAAATCTTAAACAGGGACATAAAGAAGCTGGGGATAGACTAGATGACGGATTTAACGAGGGTTTCCTTTCTGACTTTGGAAAAAAAATTGGGGTCCAGCCTTGAATTTTTTTTCTCAATCCTGTCTATCAAGGATGTAAAGATTTCTTTTTTTGAGTGGCTAGTGGGGAGCCCGAGGTACTTCTGGTGTTTCTCGACCAAATGGATGCCAGAAAAATCATAGAGTTCTTCTTTCTTGGAAGGAGGTACCCCTGCGCTGAAGGAGATTTCCGACTTTCAGTGGTTGATTGACTGACTGGACACCCTA
This sequence comes from Viscum album, assembly GCA_963277665.1. Taxonomy (NCBI): domain Eukaryota; kingdom Viridiplantae; phylum Streptophyta; class Magnoliopsida; order Santalales; family Viscaceae; genus Viscum; species Viscum album. Next base: position 273,847,446 of record OY728125.1, on the reverse strand, counting down.
TCATACTGTTGGATCACATGGATGATTACCCGAAATTCATTAGTGGTTGATCTGGAGAAAAGGAGGTAGTCGTCGGCAAAGAAAAGATGTGAAATCGGTGGAATTAAATGGCACACCTTTTCCCCATGTAAAGAGTTAGAGGATGCAGCCCCAGAAATAAGGTTAGAATAAACATCAGCCACCAAGATAAATAGAAAGGGGGAGAGAGTATCTCCCTGTCGAAGGCCCCAGGATGGGGAGAATCCTCGAGTGAGCTCCCCATTGACCTTGATTCAGAAAGAGATGATCAAGACATAGTGCATGACCATATCTACCCATTTAGAACAGAAGCCCATTTTCAGCATTACGGCTTTGAGGAAGTGCCACTCCACTTTATCATAGGCCTTATTAATATCCAATTTCCAAGACATGGTTCCTATTTTCACGGTAGAACGTGTTTTCATGGATTGGAACACTTCATGGGCCACAATAGCTTTTTCAGTGATTAGTCTCTTGGCCACGAAGGCACTCTGGTTTTTCCAGATGATGTCAGGTAACCAAGGACGCAGCTGATTAACTATGATCTTTGAGAAAAAAATTTAAGAGACATTGCACAAGCTGATAGGTCTGATGTCAAGGACCTCCAGAGGATTCTTTATTTTTGGAATGAGGACGAGGACAGTTCATTGATGGCGGAAATGCTTGTTTTCTTGGACCAAATATTTCTCATCAAATTGCAGATGTCAGGACAGATAATGTGCCAGTATTGTTTGAAGAAGAAGTCATGGAAACCGTCCAGTCCTGCGGCCTTAGTGGGGTGGATTTGTTTCAGAGCCAGATGTACCTCCTCATATGTCACATCTTTGGCGAGTTGATGATTGATCTCATTGGTGATCACAAGTCTAATGCAATCCTCCACTTCAGCAGAATTGAGAGGAGTTCCTGCAGAGAAGTGGTTCTGGAAATAACAGGTCAATGCTTCTCGAATTCCATCGGTGCAAGAGACTTTACTACCATCTGGTTGAGAGATGCAAGTGAAAGAATTCCTCTGGCGCCTAGTTGATGCTTTCTGGTGAAAATACTGTGTATTAGCGTCCCCTTCGGTAATGTGGGTGTCCCGCACCCGCATAGCCCCGAAGCTTTCCTTGACGTGCAGGGCCGCATCCAGATATTTTTGAGTGGCACTGATAAAAGAGAGATTGTAGTAAGATGGGGGTTTCTTGAGAAGGTTGTGCAGTTTCCTTTCAAGAAAATCATAGTGCCTATCAGGATGGCGGAATTTCTTGTCGCTCCAAGACCACAGATCAGATGCGACCTATTTGAGATTGAGTCCAACGTTTGCGTGATTACTCTTCCAACTTGATCGGATAACATCTTCGCATACCAGTTCATTTGACAAGAAGCTTTCAAATCTGAAAGGTCTGCTGGAAGGCCTTTTTCGTTCTCCTTGACTGTAGTCAATGACAATTGGGCAGTGGTCTGAGCAGTTAAGCGTCAGGTGGCCGATGTGTAACATACTGAACAAATTTTTCCAATCTGTTGATCCTAGAAATCTAACAAAATGTTCAGCGATGTGGGTGCCATTTGTATTACCCCATAACCAAGTGAATGGATTACCCGCTTAACCCAGATCGACCAGGTCCTCCCTAGAGACCGCATCCTTAAAATTTTACATCGGCGAAGTTGTTCGTACGGTTCCACCTCTTTTTTCCTTATGAAACATAATCTCATTGAAGCCTCATTCGAAGAGAATAGGGCTCAGAAGATCGTGACACATCTTGCAAAGAAGATCTCATGATTTCCACTTCGCGTTATGGGACAACGAACCCTAGAATCCCACTAAAGTCCATGGTGGGGTGTGGTCTGCATTAATAGTCGCGGCCACATGGTATGAGGATAACGACAAGATCTTGATGTCAACAAAAGCCTTCCAAAGGAGACAGATTCCCCCGGAGTGGCCTTGTTGGGATACCGGGAGGCGGCCTTGGAAACCGCATTTCAGAGCAATGCTTGTGGTGTCCTTGATTTTCAGTATGGTTTTGGAGAGGAAAACCATATCGGGGCGACTTTGGGCGCCATTGCGCTGGAGCATGCGAACCGTTCGTGGGATTCCAAGCCCACGACAGTTCCATCATAGGACAATCATTGATCTAGGTGGGGCTGGGTCTTACCCACCTCCGCCTTCGAGTCCTCCGAACTTGTTTTCCCACCCGTAATTTTCCATTTTTTAGGGGAGTCCCCCGCTGACAGGCTTGTTTCAATTCGTCTTTTTAGTCCCCCAGATGTAGGGTCTTCCAGTTTACCGTCTCTTTCTTCTATTTCCACCCTTTTCCAAGTTCGACGGGTGAATGGGCCTGGTGGTGAAGTTCCTGTTTTCCCATCTTTGTCCTGTGTTAGGATGTCTGCCATGGTCGTTTCTGGATCACGGTTAGGATCTGGTGGTTCAGTGTGCATCTGCTTTGGTCTCGAGCTTTGCTCTAGAAGATCTTTTGGTGTATTCACTGGCTCTGAAAAAGTTGAGATGTTGTCCTTCAGGGGGGAAGGATAAATACAGTATTTCCCTAGATTGGTTGAGCTCTCTTCAGGGAATTCTGGTGGTCCAAGCATGATGATTTTTCCATGTTCAGTTTTCGCCAGTCTTGTGTGGGCCAACGTGAGGCGTTCGCGGTCCTTTTGTTTTTTTGACTCAGGGATGAAGGTATATCTGGTTGTTTTGGCTCGGAGCCATAGGCCATATTGTAGAATGATATTACCTGAACCATTCTCTTTCTTTGAGACACACACTCTTTCCTGATGGCTGAGATGTCTGAAAAAGAAGTAGAAGATTGGGAGTTTCTCGAATTCGAAAGAAATCCAGTTGTTTGAGTCATCGAGTTTCAGAAACATTTTCCTCATCAGTGGCTCTGACACTTCAATATCAGCTCTAATATGAACCACGGGTCCCCATTGGATATGGTCTGAGCAGTCACATTCAAAGAATTGACCAATGCAATCCTCAATTTCTCTCATAACACGTTCCGTTTGTGCATGAAGATGGATTCCTTTGATATGTATCCGGAAGGGGGAGCAGGTGAGCTCTACGTGATGGATATCATCCCCCTTTTGAATTCTTCCATGAGGAGGAGTTGGTTATCAAAAGGCAACGGCCCACCTCTAAGGATTTTATCTTTATCTCTCTCATTGAAGAATTTGAAGACAAATCGATTATTCACCGCATCTCGAATGGCCACTCCGGCTTCGAATTTCCAAAGAATCTGGAGGGTTTTTTTGAGTGCCCCTTGATTGACTGAGAAATTTTCCACAAATTTTCCAACAACTTGAAGAGACATGCGTTTTTCCAAAAGTGTGTCTTTGTTTATCTTAACCTCGATAGCCGCTCTCTCTTTATCCGTTAGGGACATCTTCTTCCATAGATTCACTAAATCCGCCTACATTGATTAGTGCATGTGAGATGGGGGAGGGCTTCAAAAAAAAGCCTGATGTTCTGCACTCCATGTGTCGACAAGCGGTTGTCAGATGTCTCAACTGACCGGGATACACGACACTTCCCCCCTCTCTTTTGCGGAGCCCCAAAAATGACCGCACGCGCCTGGCTAAAAGAAAACCCCCGGCCTGGCCCAGCCCGAAACACATCCAAACTATGCCCGTTCCAGCAAATGGCCCCCAGTCCACGGCCACCTTCTACAAAGAGGCTTTGCGTGCGAAGCCTTCACGGAGAAGCCTCCACCAAAAGGCATTACGGCCAGTGCTTCCGTGAAAACTCCTCGCTCAAAGCACGAGTGCTCTGCGAATCACTTCAGCCTGCGCTGAAAGGCTCACCATGGAGGAAACTTCGCGGGCTCCCTTCGCAAGTCAATCACGACGCTCGCCGAGGTAATCACCGTCATTCCCAGGGCCTTCGAGAATCAGGTATCCTTCGCATCACACTCCGTGAATCAGGTTTCCTTTGCCCCCCTCTCTGCGACGCACTTCGGTCACCGCGGAATGGCACCACCGGGGGTTTCTTCGTGACCTCCCTTCACGGCTGGGTCTTCATGAGTTGATCACAACACTCGCCGAAGGGTTCTTCTTCGTTCCAGGATCTCCATGAACCAAGAAACCTTCACACGGATCCAAAAACGGGACACGGATCCGAAAACGGGACTCCCCAAGGAAGAAGGAGCCCGCCTGCAACACGAAGGGTTCAGGGAAACCCCCGCCGCCGTGAGCAGATCGGGGTGGAGGAACTCAAACCCTAGGAAGAAACCTAGGGGGACTCTCTTAAGCGTGAGACACTCTCCTAAATTAATTTCTAAATGATAAAAAATTATCTTTTAAATTAAAATATTTATCATACAAAAAAATATTTTTGTAGAAAAAAGATTTTCACCATTGATTATTATTAATATTACTTAGAATTTCATAGCAATTAAATGAATATAAATATATTTATATATTGGATTAAAAATTTTATTCGGGTTATTTTTAGAAGATATTAATTTTTTAAAATTGATAAAAATTTCAAAATTTTAATTAATGCATTCATGGAAAATAGGAGTTAACCATTATCTTGGTAATTAGCATTCAATCAATTACTCTTATTTTTATGCATAAAAACGAAATTGACCACATTACAAAATATAAACATGGTTATCTGAAATATGAAATTTATTTTCTTATATTTACTTTAAAAAATAGATCAATAACTATTTTTTGAATGTAAAATTTTGAATAATGTTTTTTGAGAAAAATATTACATAAGTTTCCAAAACGTTAACTATAAAAAGACAAATATTTTGATATATGGTTTCTTCTAATTAATTTTAATATGTTCGATAGGTTTACCCAAATTAAACTCCAAAATAAAAAACATAATGATGTGTTTATTCTACTAAGAACCATGTTCTTGAATTAGAAGGTATGAATAGGAGTAACTAAATTATGAATTATATATATATATATATATATATAATTTTATTCAAATTTACATAATTAAATATTGTTCTTAAAAACTTATCTATTTTTTAGGATAATTTTATTAAATAAAACTATGTATATTATTTTTCATTGATTATATTAATAAAATTTAATATTGATTGATTATCACTGGCTTCATTTGTGTTTTATAGAAATTAGGAACTATAACAAATGGTATTTTAAAATTCTATATTCATATAATATCAGTTTATCATTGTATTTTAAAATATTTTATTGATGTTAAATTATAAAAATTTATATAAATTATTTTTAAAAAATAATAAACTTTTTTTTAATTTTGAATAAGAAAATTTTCTTAGTGTAAAATTTTGAGTTTTCATTAAAATAAATTATTTTTAGGGAAACCGTGAAACATGATGATTGTTGTTAATAATATAAATTATATGACATTATGGCTTAATGGTTTTTAAACCTTTCACTTTAAGAAAATTATTTTTAAAATTGAAAATAATTAATTTAAAATACTTTGATGGATTCATAAAATAAATGTAGAACATTTTATAATATTTATTATTACTTTATGAAATCTTTTTATTGTATGTATCTTTAGTTAAGTTTGAACATGGGGGAAAAGTAGGTTGAAGATTTATTTCAATTTAAATAAATATTATTTTATGAATAATAGTTTTTTAAAATCATTATAATCGATAACATTGATTGTTTTTTCCTATATATAAACTTTTTTAATGTTATATACACTAACATTAATATTAATTTTCTTAAACATTTGATGCTATATTAACAAAATTATTCTTATATTTGTGATAAAAATTATTATAATTTAATATTCCAAATATAATTTACTGGAATACAATTTAAATTAATAGTATTAATTCTAATTGTTGTGATAACAGTGAAACAATTATTTTAAAATTATTATTTTATTAATATCGTGGAATTTTTTTCAAATAAATTATGCTAAAATCCCAAAAATAATGAATCTAAGACTACGTATAAACACATAACTAAATATATCAGCAGTAATTTATTATTTAATCAATATTAAACAATATTATTAATCCATAATGGTCCAAATGTCATTTTTCTACTAAAATTGTCTCCTACACATTAACTATTTTTATTTATAGTAAGTTGTACAATATTCTGTAATTTAATATGATTAAATAGTTATTATAATTAGTTGAAACACACACATGGTTTTTTATATTGGTACTATTATATTTTTATGAAATAATAAAATCACTTACCTAAAAACAATTTACCTCGTTTAAAAGTAAAAGAGTAAAATGTAATAACCTATTGTAATGACGTGAAACGTGACTAAAACATGTTCTGAAATTATTGTCTATGTTTGGTGTGACTCCATATCACCCCAGAGTACATTATTATTAAATTTAGAAGTAGTTAATCATGGAAGTAAAAAACGTTATTCCCAAAAGACCCATTTAATTCACTTATTAAAGTGGATCACTTCCACCCCAATATGGATATAATTATCATTTGACTATCCCTATTTTTTTTTTAAAATCAAATCCTTTAATTTATTTAGTCCTTCTTAATCCCATGGTCTATATAATATTTCATAAGACCTTCACTTCCAAGGAAATCTCTTAGAGGATACCATGTCTTTAAGGTAAGTATTACCTTCTTTATAACATTTTACCCGAAAGATTTATCTTTAAAATATCTTATATCCTTAAATTTTTAATGATATCAATGCCATTATTATACTGATATTTTATTATATTAATACAACTAACATTATTTATTCCTATTTGTTCGATAAAAAAAATAAAATAATAGATTCTGGGTTGCTCAAATTACTACAACAACAATGATATGTATTCTTTTCTGTCACTTTTATTAAGGGATAGTAAAAATGATGAAATTGATTAATTAATATCATATTTATAATATGAATATGATTCTAAAACATCTAATTATCATAATCATTATTTCCCTCCCATTCGTCAAGAAATTAAAACATTAATCATGCATGGGTGAGAACTATCACCTATACGAGCAATGAGATTCATTTGTAATCACCACCCATAATGGTTGGAATTTAAAATATATTTAATATATATAACATATTTCTACAACATTATTTATATTATATATATTATGAAACTGTTATTTAAATATTTCAACCTTGGCCAATATATATAAGGAGTAATGAAAAAATAAACAAAACTACTTTAAGTAACCGATGTATGAGAAAACTATATTAAATAAAAGTTCAAAAGGATAATTGATAGATTTTAGATAATTAAAATTATATTAATAAATTTCCTCTGAATATATCAAATGAATGTAACATAATTATTTAGAAATTTAGGTGTGTGTACATAATAAATCTGGAACAATGTAAGGGTTCTAATCTAAAATTATCTTTATTAAGACGTGTTTTAATGCTAAATACCACATTATTATTTAAATTATATATAAAATTTCCATGAATTTATTTTGTAATAAAATATTATTTAAAGAATTTTATTTATAGAACCATTTAATTGTTAATCCTCAAATGAATTTTTATTAAAAAAATTCTAAAGTCATAAGGCTTCCATCTTAATCACCCATCATTGAGGTCTGATTTGATACTGTGTTCCCATATTCATTTTTTTGCTTTAGATACATACCATATAAATCCCCAGACTTAAACATTACTTAATCATGGGTTATTTCATGAATTCACATTGAGGATCTTTTCAGGTTTAGAGTTTTAGAAAATTAGATCATAAATCATGCATTACATTCCACATTTAAACAAGGTGGTTTCATCAAAAATATTATTCATTTTTTTCCATCAAAGGAAACATATTTAAAAAAACATGGATACTTTCTGGACACTTACTCAACACTATCATCACATCATGTACCTTTCCTTTGACCTGTGAAAATCATTTCAAAAACATGGGATGAGCATAAAAAAACTCAGTAAGGGATATAAAAATACGGAAAGAAAACATTAGTCCATGTATACATAAGAATCAATGAAATCATACTTTACACATAAAACATAATCACTGTAACATACCTCATGAAATCATAATATTTATGAATAACTCATAGAAATCACAAGACATAAAGGTAACTTGAGGCATTCATAACATTCTTACATAGGTACAAACCCTCATGGTTACGTTTCGAATACTCATCACAGTATATTCCGTAAATCTCTTTGGATAAACCTCATAGTTTAGCTCCTTCTCATTACCCAATGAATTAGAGAGATATCTCAGGCTCACCCTCCCTTAGTTTATCACAGAACCACCTGACTTCATCAACAATTCCCAAATAACCATAACATAATCATATCACATAAAACAAGCATAAAGGAAACATAACATTTCCATATTTCAATTAAAAGATATCAATAAAACACATTGATATAACCAAACATTATCAAATCCATTTTAAATACCAAATTAAAAGAAAAGTAGAACATGCTATTTATTTTTCATTTAAAAAATTTATTGCTTGTAGAGGAAGCCGAAACTCAAATAATGGTCACAGCGGCGGAGAAGTCGTTGTCTCCGCATACGTAAGACAAAAACATTCCTTTTATCGTTCCGAAAAATGATTCATGTAAAAAGATTCCTTTTGAATGAAATTAAAATTCAAAAGGTTTTATTATACAACTAATAAAAGAAGGTCGAATATAAATTGAAGTATGCCTCAACGAAAGGAGATTGAGATGATGTCCCTTACTTCAAGTCCGACTTGTTCTCATTCGTTCTTTATATTCCTAAATAATAAACTTAGGTAAATTTATAATTGTTTAAGGACTTACTTTAAAGTTTATTATTCAATTAATATCACATATTATTATGTTATAATAATTAGTTAATCATGTGAGTTCATATCATACATTTTGTTGATGTTCGATACATGAGTCAAAAAATGAACTTGTTTGAAGAGAATTGTCCATGTCGTTATAAGTAAATCATCTCCGGAATGGTGTTCATGATTTAAATATCATATATATCCATTATATATGTATTTGATAATATTCCATATTGTTTGGAGATAGGAAATTAAATGTACCGTTCATGAAGACGGTAGGCCGTACATACGCATGAACACTACTTTCATTTTTTGTCTTATTAATAGACTTTAAAACTAAATGAGAAATAGATATATTATAATTACAGTATAATAAATATGTTATATAGGTAAAATATGTTCATTAATTACATTCTTTATAAATTCCATGTTTGGCATGAATGAGTCACATCACTCGAGGGGGCGGTAGCCCACACTTCCTCAGATGAAATTATCGCAGTTCCACAACATGAAAAGCATAACGATGTGATTCAGTAATAAAATTCAGAAGCATATAGAAAAATTAAATACCATATATATCACATATAAGTACAGTGATATCAAAATGGAATCCAAGAAAGGTTGTAAAATAATATCTAACAATCATCGTTTCGTGAAGCAGTAATTCGCCACCCACAGAAACAGTATGTTTTTAACCATTAGACGAAGGTGTGAGCAAGTGTTGGTAGAATCCTTATCATAACAACATAATAGTATATTGAAGATACTTCTGTTATTATGGGATCAAATAATAAGAATATATTGGTGAGTGAAGATGTAAAATAAAAGAAATAAACTCGTGGGAAGGCATTACCTCTTAATTGGGTAACTATTTTTGATTTGAGCCAAAGGCATCTTTGGAAAGACCTCTGCCCAATGTGAGGCTTCTAGGAGTAAGAGAGGGATGTGGAGAGATAATATGGTCATAGGTTGGATGATCTAAGGGATTGAGAGGTGTGGGTAAGGGGGTAGAGGTGGGGGCCTTTTATAATAGGGATGAGGGTCACTTTTGGAAAGTCTTGAAATATTACTTTATTATAAAATGATTTTTGGATTTTAACGGCCCTAAAATGATATATTTTGAGGATAAGGTAAGAAGGGTTCAAAATCCACCCATCCAATATTTTTTGACAAGTTTATGTCTTATATTTTACCTTATATTTTCATTTTATTTAAATCGTTCATTAATGAGGTAATCACTGCATCATCATGGTGTCATAATTAAATTTATTTATTTAATGTCTAAAAATTATAATAAAAAATACCCTGATGTAGTAAATATTTTTATCTTTTTAATGAATATTTATAGTCTAAAAGATCATTTATGTAAACAAAATTAATTTTTTTTACTTAATATATACAAACCTTTTTTATATTTCTCTTCTTTTTAAAAATAATGTCATAAATGTCACTATCACACCCATGTGACTCCATGGGCCCTCATGTTCGGTAAAAAGCATTCCATGGTCGTCCATGACACAAAAAAAGGGATTTGGACACTTTTTGGGGTCATTTTATATTATTATGATATTTTTTATTACCCTTAACTACCCCATTACTAATTAATCACGATAATTAAAGATAATTACCGTCGTTACTATTAATATTGTCCAAAAACAAAAGATTCTTAATTAAATAATTTTGAACTTATGATTCCAAATATGTAATTCATTTTACAAAATTTTAATCACAGAAATTGTAGTAATTAATTTAAAAATAATTCCCGTTGTCAAAACCAATAGCGTGTTTTTAAGAAACAATATCTATCAAAAGATTGAAAATTGTTTATGTCCAATTTCAAAGTGAAATTAATTATAATGACTACCATTGGATTAAATGGTAAAAATATATTCTAATTACACTTTAAAACAAATTAAAATTAAAACCTAACCATATAATTAAATTAGATGAAAATGCAGTTTTGAAGTAAAATTCAGTATTTTTCACTATTCATTAAAAAATGAACATTATCAGAAAAATACCAAATATTTATCCAAAGTAAATTTTAATGTCCCTATCTAAATAATAAGTTTATTTTTACAAATAGATCTTATAAAATATTCAAAAGTTAGATTTAAAAATGGTTTTCCATCCAAAGTCAGAAATACAATCTTTTAATAATATTAGAGTATTTTATGCTTAAGATAGGATTTATTCTCCTTTTAAGCCTCTAAAACACTATCTAATTAATAAATATACATAGATATGATAATATATTATTCTTTATATACTTGGGATGTTACATCCCTCCCCCTTTAGGAAATTGCGTCCCCGCATTTTATTTACCTATCGAATAAGTTCGGGTATTTATCCCACATTGCATTTTTAGATTCTCATGTTGCCTCTTCAATCATGTGGTTTTTTTCAAAAAACTATTACATGATGAATCACCTTATTCCGCAACACCTGCTCCCTATGGTCAAGAATCTAGACCGGTTGTACCTCATAAGATAGATTCTCTTCCAGTTGAACTACCTCTCGACTCAAAACATGAGATGGATCTGGCATTTACTTCATTAACATTGAAACATGAAAAACATTGTGTACCTGAGATAAATTAGGAGGTAAAGACACTCGTTATGAAACTGATCCAACTCTCTCTAGAATTTCATATGGTCCAATGAACCTTGTACTCAGCTTTCCTTTCTTGACAAATCGCATCAGACTTTTCTATGGTGAAACTTTGAGGAAGACATGATCACCTACATCAAAAGAGAGATCCTTCCTCCTATTGTCCGCATAACGTTTCTTCCTACTTTGAGCTATTATCATGTGTTTCTGTATCAGCTAAACTTTTTTTGCCATCTCTTCTTCCAATTTTGGTCCCATCAACTTCCTTTCACCTACATCATCCCAAAAAGCTAGTGTTCGACACCGCTTCCCATATAATGCCACAAATGGTGCCATCTGTATACAAGAGTGAAAACTATTATTATAAGAAAACTCAACCAATGAAAGATGTTGGTCCGAACATCCCTAATAATCCATCGAACAAGCACATAGCATATCATCCAAGGTCTGAATTGTTCGTTCTGACTGCCCATCTGATTGAGGATGAAAAGTTGTACTAAAATTTAATTCAGTACCCAACGACTTCTGAAGGCCTTTACAAAAGTTAGAAGTGAACCTAGGATCACGATCGGATACAATGGAGAGGGTAAATCTGTGTAACCTGACTATCTCTTTAAGATACAATCGAGAAATTTGATCTAGGGAAAAAGTATCTCGTATAGCAAGGAAATGAGCAGATTTAGTCAAGCAATCAACAATAACCTAGATTGCATTATTACCTCGAGGTGTCTTCGGTAATCCCACAATAAAGTCCATGGATATATTCTCCCATTTCCACTATGGAACTGGTAAAGGCTGAAGCATCCCTTTTGGTAACTACTTCTCTTCTTTAACCTGTTGACAAATCAAACACTTCACAGTAAAATGAGAAATATCTCTTTTCCTTCCATCCCACTAGTAATACTCCTACAGATCTATGTACATCTTAGTACTACCTGGATGAACTGAAAATGGAGAACTATGAGCTTCACATAACAACACTCTCTTCAACTGTGAATCACAAGGCACACACATTCTCTTTCCAAATCTCAAAACACAATCATTATCAATGTTAAATTCAGGTAAAATACCCTTCTGAAACAACTCTACCATTTTATTCAACTCATTGTCTTGATTCTGTGCTTTCTTGATTCTATCTGATAGAGAAGATTTCACTGATACCTGAAAAAATTAGAAGAATTTCCTACACCAACAACTTCTAAACCAAAATTCCTCACATCCTTAACCAAAGGATCACGTTCTGAACGTGACATGTTTAAAAAAGCATTACTTTTTCAACTCAAAGCATCTGCCACTTTATTTGCTTTTCCTGGGTGGTAGTGAATCGTTCAATAATAATCCTTGATTAATTCTATCCATCTCCTCTGTCTCATTTTCAATTATTTATGAGTGAATATGAACTTTAAAATTTTGTGATTCGTATATATTTCACACATTACACCATACAAATGATTCCTCCAAATTTTTCAAGTGAAAACAATAGAAGCTAATACCAAATCATGTGTAGGGTAATTTATCTCATGTGTTTTCAACTGACGTGAAGCATAATCAGTTACCTGATCATTCTGCATTAGGACACAACCATGTCATTTCAATGAATCATCACTGTATATAACAAACTCACCATTATTGTAAGGTAGTTCCAATACTCGGTAATTCACCAATATTCTTTTCAATTAATGAAAACAATCATCACATTCTTTTTTCCAGATAAACCTAACACCCTTCCGAGTTAGCTTTGTCAATGGGCTGGACAACCATGCAAAAGATTTAACAAACCTTTGGTAATAGAATTCCAAACCAAAAAAAAATACAAATCACAGTTATATTTGTGTGTCTTGGCCATTCTTCAACAACCTTTGTTTTTTCAGGGTCAACAGTTACTCCATATTTAGAAACAATGTGACCAAGGAAAGAAATTTGTTGCAACCAAAACTCACACTTGCTGAATTTACCATAATATTTCTTTTCTTTTAAGGTTTTCATAATAACCCATAAGTGACTTTCATGCTCCTATTTACTTTTAGAAAACACCAAAATATCATTAATTAAAACAACCAAAAACTTATACAAGAACTCATGGAAAATTATATTCATAAGGTCCATGAATACAGTAGTTGCATTGGTTAACCAAAAAGGGATAACTGAAAATTCATAATGGCCATATCTTGTACGTAACACGGTCTTTAGAATATCTACTTCCTTTACCTTCATCTAATGGTACCCCAATCTCAAATCAATCTTCTGAAAAATACAGATCTCCCTAGAGCTGATCAAACAAGTCATCGATATGAGGTAAAGGATATTTGTTCTTAAAAGGGATGTTTTTCAAGGCTCTATAATCAATGCAACGTCTCATTGAACCATCTTTCTTCCAAACAAATAAGATAGGGGCACCCCATGGTGATGTGCTAGGTCGAATGAAACCTTTTTCTAGTAAGTATTGTAATTTCTCCTTCAACTCTAAAAGATCAATTTGAGACATTAGATAAGGGGGTTCTAAAATTTTCTTAGCATAAGGAACTAAGTCTTTAGTAAATTTAACTTCCCGATATGATATTATTCTAGGAAACTCATTAGAAAAAACATAAGGATACTCATTTACCACTACCACATCATTAATCTGAACAGTTCCTTTGTTTTCAACAATATGTGCAAGGTAACATTAATTTACATATTTTACAAGTTTCTAAGCCTCTTGATATGTTATCAATAGTAAGGGTTCATTCTTGTACACAAACATAAAGTCTTTTTGAAAAGAATCTCTTTTAGCTCTAAAGTTAATCTTAACATGGTAAGCAGAGAGCCAATCTATACCTAGGATAACATCAAACTCAACTAGAGGTAAAACAATAAGTTTTGCACGTAGATTTTTTCCAAGGATAAGTATAGGATGGTTCTTATAAATTATTTTTGCCTCAAAATTTACCCCAGGAGTTTTTACCACAAGTTCAAGAGTCATTTATTTAGATGGAATTCCCAATTTACTAGAAAATTTTTCAGAGATGAAAAAATGTGTAGACCTCGAATCAAACAACACATTGGAATTATCTGAAAAAACAAACAAAGTACCTGATACCACTTCATTTGATGGACCAACATCTACTGAAGTAGTTACAAAGGATTTCACCACACCTTTCTGCTTGTATTCTGACAACTTCCCATCATTCGAGCTCTTTTTCGAACACTCGTTTGCATAATGACCCATCTCATTGCACTTGAAAATTTTCACTAACTGTAAATCAAATTGGGTCTTACCATTACCCTGATCTCTTCTAGTGCAATCACGATTCTTATGTCCCATCTTACCACAATGGAAGCACTTTCCCTAAGTCAAAAGACATTCCCCAGCATGCTTTTCACCACATTTATCACAAACTGCAAACTTAGTTTTCTTACCATCAAACATTTTTGAATAATTCTTACCTTTATCCTGCCACCTCGGTCTCTTCTTTTGTTGGTTGTCATAGAACACTTCATCATCAGAAAAATCTATTTCCACCTTCTCAGCACATCGAACAAGCTTTTCAAAACTTTTGAACTCACGAGAAGATAATGTCCTTCGATATTTTGGCTTTAATCCTGAGTAAAAATGATTGATTTTACTATTAAGATCTTGGATAAAATTTGGAGCATTCCTTGACAATCAAGTGAACTTTTCTTCATAAGCAGCCACTGAGTTGTCCTCTTGCCTCAATTCCAAGAATTGTTTTTCCATCCAAAGTCGAACAGCATTAGGAAAATATTTCTCAAGAAACATACCTTTGAATTCGTCCCAGTCAAGAGCATCAATCTCATTAGCATCCCTAATATTTTTAACCATCGACCACCACTGATCTACTTCACCCTTCAAATGGTAAACAAAAAGACAATCATTTTGATTGTATGAACACCCCATGACATCGAAAATATTTTCCAGTGCTTTAATCCACCCTTCATCTAGAACATGGTCAGATGATCCTATGAATGATGTGGGATGTTGCCTCATGAAGTGTTCCACCACAATCATGTTCCTCTATGATTTATCTGGATGATCTCATGCATGGATACCACCACTATTTATTGCTTGAGTCAACGACGCCATTACTACAACAAACTGTTCAGTTCCAATTCCGACCATCTCAGGATGCAGATTTGGAAGGTCATTTCCTTCTGTATGCCTTCTTAGAATTGCTTCCCTGTTTCCTATGCAGAAAACCATTCTGAACAAACATGTCTTAGATGAAGAAACATGTTAATCTTCATATGATATATCATTTCAATTTGACCAAAATGTAAAAAAAGTATTTTTGGATAATCATTTAATATAATTCTAACTCCTAAAGTTTTCTAAACTAACCTTTGATACCAACTATAAGGCCCCGGCCTTAAACATTACTTAATCTTGGGTTATTTAAAGACTTCACATTGAGGATCTTTTCAGGTTTAGAGTTTTAGAGAATTAGATCATAAATCATGCATTACATTCCACATTTAAATAAGGCAGTTTCATCAAAAATATTATTCATTTTTTTCCATCAAAAGAAACATATTTAAAAAAACATGGATTCTTTCTTGACACTTACTCGACACTATCATCACATCATGTAACTTTCCTTTGACCTGTGAAAATCATTTCAAAAACATGGGATGAGCATAAAAAACTCAATAAGGGATATAAAAATACGAAAAGAAAACATTAGTCCATGTATACATAAGAATCAATAAAATCATACTTTACTCATAAAACATAAGCACTTTAACATAACTCATGAAACCATAAGATTTATGAATAAATTATAGAAATAATAATACATAAAGGTAAAATGAGGAATTATAACATTCTTACATAGGGAGTAACCCTCATGGTTACGTTTGGAATGCCCATCATAGAATATTCCCTAAATCTCTTCAGAGAAACCTTAGCGTTTAACTCTTTCACGTTACCCAATTCATTGGAAAGCTATCTCGGGCTCACCTACCCTTAGATTATCACAGAACCACCCGACATCATAAAAAATTCCCAAGAACCATAACTTAAGCGTATCACATAAAACATGCATAAAGGAAACATAACATTTCCATATTTCAATCACAAGATATCAATATAACACATTGATATAATCAAAGCAGTATCAAACCCATTTTCAATACCAAAGTAAAATTAAAGTAAAAAATGGTATTTATTTTTCATTTAAAAAAGTTATGGCTTGTATAGGAAGCCAAACTCAAATAATGGTCACGGTGGTAGAGAAGTCGTTGTCGCCGCATACATAAGACAAAAACATTCCTTTTGTCATTTAGTAAAACAATTCATGTAAAAAGATTCCTTTGGAATGAAATTAAAAGTCAAAAGGGTTTATTATACAACTAATAAGAGAAGGTCATATATAAATTTATGTATGCCTCAACTAAAGGAGATTGAGACGAAGTCCCTTACCTCAAGTCTGACTTGTTCTGGTTCGTTCTTTATATTCATAAATAATAAAATTAGGTCAATTTGTAATTTCTTAAGGACTTAATTTAATGTTTATTATTAAATTCATATCACATATTGTTATGTTGTAATTACTAGTTAATTATGTGAGTTCATATCATACGTTTGGTCGATGTTCGGTAAATGAGTCAAAAAATAAACTTGTATGAAGAGAATTGTCAATGTAGTTATAAGTACAACATCTCTGGAATGGTTTTCATGATTTAAATATCATATATTTCCAGTATATATGTATTTTATAAAATTCCATAATGTTTGTAGATAATAAATTAAATGTACCATTTATGGAGACGGTAGGCCGTACGTACGCATGAACACTACTTTCATTTTTTGTCAAATTAATGGACTTTAAAACTAAATGAGACATATATATATATATTATAATTAGAGTATAATATATATGTTATATAGGTAACATAAGTTCATTAATTAAATTCTTTATAAATTCCATGTTTGTCATGAATGAGCCACATCACTTGAATGGGCGGTAGTCTGCACTTCCTCAGATTAAATTATCGCAGTTCCACAACATGAAAATCATAACGATGTGATTTAAAAATAAAATTCAGAAAAATATAGAAAAACTAAATACCATATATATCACATATAAATACAGTGACATCATAATGGCCACCATGAAAGGTGTTAAAAGAATATTGAACAATCGTCAGTTCGTGAGTAGTAATTCCCCACCCACAGAAACAGTATGTTCATTAACCATTAGACAAAGGTGTGTGTAAGTGTAGGTAAAATCCATATCATAACATCATAATAGTATATTTAGGATATTGGTGATATTATGGGATAAAATAATAAGAATATATTGGTGAGTGTAGAAGGAAAATAAAAGGAAGAAACTCAAGAGAAGACATTACCTCTAAATCGGGTAACTCTTTTTCATTTGAGCCAAAGGCTTCCTTGGAAAGACTTCTTCCCAAAGTGAGGCCTCCAGGAGTAAGAGAGGGATGTGGAGAGATAATATGAGCAGAGGTTGGATGAGCCAAGGGCTTGAGAGGTTTGGGTAAGGGGGAAGATGTGGGTGACTTTTATAAGAGGGAGGATGGTCACTTTTGGAATGTCTGGAAATGTTATATTATTATAAAATGAATTTCGGATTTAAAGGCCCCAAAATGATATATTTTAAGGATAAGGTGATATGGGTTAGAAATCCACCCATACAATGGGTTTTTGACAAGAGTAAGTTGTATATTTTACCTTATCTTCTCATTTTATTTAAATCGTTCATTAATGAGGTAAGCACTACATCATCATGGTGTCATAATTAAATTTATTTATTTAATGTCTAAAAATAATAATAAAAAAAATACCATGATGTAGTAAATCTTTTTATATTTACAATGACACTTTATAGTCTAAGATATCATTTATGTAAACAAAATTAAAATTGTTTTACTTAGGATATACAAACCATTGTTATATTTCTCTTCTTTTTAAAAATAATGTCACAATTGTCACTATCACACCCATGTGACTCCATGGGACCTAATGTTCAGTAAAAAGAATCCCATGGTCGGCCATGACTCGAACAAGTGGATTTGGACACATTTTGGGGTCATTTTATTTTATTATGATATTATTTTATTACCTGTAACTACCCGATTACTAATTAATCATGATAATTACAGATAATTACCGTCGTTACTATTCATAATGTCCAAAAATAAAATAGATTTAATTACATAATTTGGAACGTATCATTACAAATATGTAATCCATTTTACCAAATTTCAAACACATAAATTTCAGCAATTAATTTAAAAATAATTCCCATTGTCAAAACAACGAGCGTGTTTTTAAGAAACAATATCTATAGAAATATTGACAGTTGTTTATGTCAAATTTAAAATTGAAATTAATTATAATGACCACCATTGGATTAAATGGTAAAAATATATTCTAATTACACTTTAAAACCAATTAAAAAGATAATCTAACCATATAATTAAATTAGATGAAAAAGCAGTTTTGATGTAAAATGTAGTATTTGTCACTATTCATTAAAAATGAACATTGTCAGAAAAATACAAAAAATTTATCCAAATTAAATTTCAATGTCCCAATTATAAAGAATAAGTTTTTTTTGAAAAATAGAGCTTATAAAATTGTCAAAAGTTAGATTTAAAAATGGTTATCCATCAAAAGGCGGTAACACAATCTTTTAATAATATTAGAGTATTATATGCTTAAGATTGGATTTATTCAAATTTTAATCCTTTAAACCACTATCTAATTCATAAATAGACATAGATATGAAAACATATTATTCATTACTTACTTGGGATGTTACATCCTTCCCCCCATTAGGAAATTTCATCCCCACAATTTATTTACTTATTGAATAAGTGTAGGTATTTATCCCTCATTGCATTTTCAGATTCCCATGTTGCCTCTTCAATCATGTGGTTTTTCCAAAAAACCTTTACTTGGTGAATAAAATTATTTGGAAACACTGGCTCCCTGTGGTCAAGAATCTGGACTGATTTTTCCTTATAAGATAGATTCTCTTCCAGCTGAACTACCTCTGGACTCAAAACATGAAATGGGTCTCGAATGTGCTTCTTTAACATTGAAACATGAAAAACATTTTGTACCTGAGATAAAATAGGAGGTAAAGCCACTCGTTATGAAACTGATCCAACTCTATCTATAATTTCATATGGTCCAATGAACCTTGGACTCATCTTTCCTTTCTTACCAAATCACATCACACTTTTCCATGGTGAAACGTTGAGGAAGACATGATCACCTACCTCAAAATAGAGATCCTTCCTCCTGTTGTCTGCATAAAATTTCTGTCTCTCTAAGCTGTTCTCATGTGTTTCTATATCAAAAGAACTTTTTCTAACATATCTTCTACCAATTATGGTCCCATAAACTTCCTTTCACCTACATCATCCCAAAAATCTAAAGTTCGACACTACTTCCCATATAATGCCTCAAATGGTGCCATCCGTATACTGGAATGAAAACTATTTTTATAAGAAAACAAAACCAATGAAAGATTTTGGTCCCAACTTCCCGGATAATCCATCGAACAAGCATGTAGAATATCCTCCAAGTTATGAATTGTTCATTCTCACTGCCCATCTGATTAAGGATGAAAATCTGTACTAAAATTTAATTCAATACCAAACGACATCTGAAGGCCTTTCCAAAAGTTAGAAGTGAACCTCAGATCATGATCAGATACAATGGAGAGGGGAACTCTGTGTAACCAGACTATCTCTTTAAGATACAATTGAGAATGTTGATCTAGGGAAAAAAAGTATCTCTTATAGCAAGGAAATGAGCATATTTATTCCAGCGGTCAACAATAACACAGATTGAATTATTACCTTGAGGTGTCTTCGGTAATCCCACAATGAAGTCCTTGTATATATTCTCCCATTTCCACTCTGGCACTGGTAAAGGCAGAAGCATCCCTTTCGGTAACTACCGCTCTACAGTACCCTATTTACAAGTCAAACACATCATAGTAAAAATCAGAAATATCTATTTTCATTCCATCCCACCAGTAATACACCCGAAGATCACTGTACATCTTAGTAATGCCTGGATGAACAGAAAATGGAGAACTATGAGATTCACATAACAAATCTCTCTTCAACTGTGAATCACAAGGCACACACAATCTCTTCCCAAATCTCAAAACACAATCATTATCAATTTTGAATTCAGGTAACATACCCTTATGAACCGGCTCTACCTTTTTCTACAACTCACTGTCTTGCTTCTGTGCTTGCTTAATTCTGTCTGATAGAGATGATTTCACTGATACCTAAAACAAAACAGAAGAATTTCCTTTATGAACAACTTCCACCACAAAATTCATCAAATTCTTAACCAAAGGATCAAGTTACAAACATAACATGGTAATGAAGAATTACTATTTTGACTCAAAAAGTCTACAACTTTATTTTCTTTTCTTAGTTGGTGGTGAATCATTCAATCATAATCCTTGATTAATTCTAGACATCTCCTATGTCTCATGTTCAATTCTTTCTTAGTGAATATATACTTTAAACTTTTGTGATCATTATATATTTCACACTATACACCATACAAATGATGCCTCCAAATTTTTAGAGAGAAAACAACATCAGTTAATTCCAAATCATGTGTAGGGTAATTTATCTCATATGTTTTAAACTGACATGAATCATAAGAAATTACCTGATCATTCTGTATTAGGATGCAACCAAGTCCTTTCAATGAAGCATCACTGTATATAACAAACTCACCATTCCTATAAGGTAGTGCCAATACTGGGGCATTCACCAATATTCTTTTCAATTCCTGAAAATAATCATCACATTATTTTATCCAGATAAACTTAACACCCTTCCAAGTTAGCTTAGCCAATGGGATGGAAAACCGTGCAAAATGTTTTAACAACTCTTTGGTAATAGCCTACCAAACCCAGAAAGCTGAAAATCTTGGTTATATTTGTGGGTCATGGCCATTCTTCAACAACTTTTTTTTGCAGGATCAATAGTTATTCCATCTTTAGGAACAATGTGACAAAGGAAAGAAATCTATTGCAACCAAAACTCACACTTTCTGAATTTCCCATACAATTTATCTTCTTTTAAGGTTTTCAAAATAACCCTTAAATGACTTTCATGCTCCTATTCACTTTTAGAAAATACCAAAATATCATCAATGAAAACAAACACAAACTTATCCAAGAACTCATGGAAAATTATATTCATAAGGTCCATGAATATAGTTGGTTCATTGGTTAACCAAAAAGGCATAACTACAAATTCATAATGGTCATATATGGTACGAAACACGGTCTTCAGAATATCTACTTCCTTTACCTTCAACAGATGGAACCCCGATCTCAAGTCAATCTTTGAAAAATACTGAACTCCCAGGAGCTGATCAAACAAATCATCGATATGAGGGAAAGGATATTTGTTCTTAAGAGTGATATTATTCAAGGCCCTATAATCAATGAAAAGTCACATTGAACCATCTTTCTTTTTTAAAAAATAAGACAGGAGCACACCATGGTGATGTGCTAGGTCTAATGAAACCTTTCTCTAATAAATCTTGCAATTTCTCCTTCAACTCTAAAAGTTCAATTTGATCCATTCGATAAGAGGGTTTTAAAATTGGATTAGAATCAGTAAATAAGTCAACAGTAAATTCATCTTCAAAATCTGGTATTATTCCAGGCAACTCATCAGGAAAAACATCAAGATAATCATTTACCACCGGCACATCATTAATCTAAACAGTTCCTTTGTTTTCAATAATATGTGCAATGTATCATTCATTTCCATCTTTTACAAGTTTCTCAGCCTCTTGATAGGTTATCAATTGTAAGGGTTCATTCTTGTACAAAAATTGAAAGTCTTTCTGAAAAGAAACTAGTTTATCTTTACAGTCAATCTTAGCATGGTAAATAGAGAGCCAATCCATACCTAGGATAACATAAAACTCTACTAGAGGTAAAACAAAAAGGATTTCAAGTAGATTCTTTCCACAAATAAGTATATAAAGATTCTTATATATTCTTTTTGCCTCAACATTTCCCCCATGTATTTTTACCAAAAGTTCAAGAGTCATTTATTGAGATGGAATTCCAAATTTACTAGATATATTTTCTGAGATGAAGGAATGTGTAGACCCCGAATCAAAAAACACATTGGCATAATCTGAAAAATCAAAGTACCCAATACCACTTCATTTGATGTCCCAACATCTACTAAAGTAGTTGCAAAGGATTTCACCACACCTTTATGCTTGTAGCCTAACTACTTCCCATTATTTGAGATCTTTTTCTAATACTCGTTTGCATAATGTCTTATCTCATTTCACTTAAAACATTTCACTAACTATAAATCAAATTTGGTCTTACCATTACCCTGATCTTTTCCAGTGCAATCATGAGCCGTATGTCCCCTTTTACCACATCAGAAGCACTTTCCAGAATTCAAAATACATTCCCTATCATGCTTTTTACCTCATTTATCACAAACTGCAAACTTAGTTTTCTTACCATCAAACCTTTTTGAAGGATTCTTCCCTTTCTCCTACCACATTGGTCTCTTCTTTTGTTGGTTGTCATAGAACACTTGATCATCGGAAAACTCCATTTCCACCATCTCAGCACATTGTACAAGCCTTTCATAACTTTTGAACTCACGATAATCTAATACCCTTCGATATTTTGGATTTAATCCTGAGTAAAAGCCATTGATTTTACCATCAAGTTCTCAGATAAACTTTGGATCATTCCATGCCAATCGAGTGAACTGTTCTTCATAAGCAACCACTGAGTCGTCCTCTTGCCTCAATTCCAAGAATTGTTTTGCCATCCTAAGTTGAACAACCTGAGTAAAATATTTCTCAAGAAACATACCATTGAATTCATCCCAATCAATAGCATCAATCTCATTAGTGTCCCTGATATTTTTAACCATCGACCACCACTGATATGCTTCACCCTTCAAACAGTAAACATCAATACCAACCTTTTGATTATCTAAACACCCCATGAGATCAAGAATCTTCTCCAGTGCTTTAATCCCCCCCTTCAGCTAGCACAGGGTCAGATGATCCTCTGAATGATGTGGGATGTTGCCTCATGATGTGTTCCACCAATGACATATTCCTCTATGGTTGATCTGGCTGATCTCATGCATTGATACCACCACAATTTATCGCTTGATTCAACATCGCCATTATTGCAACAAACTATTCAGTTCCAAATCTGAACATCTCAGGATGCTGATTTGGAAGGTCATTTACTTCTGTATGCCTTCCTAGAATTGTTTCCCAATTTCCTCTACAGAAAACCATTCTTAAAAAACATGTCTTAGATGAAGCAACATGGTAATCTTCCAATGCTATATCATTTCAATTTGACCATAATGTAAAAAATATATTATTGGATAATCAGTTAATAGAATTATAACTCCTAAAGTTATCTAAACTGACCTCTGATACCAACTATATGGCTCCAGCCTTAAACATTACTGAATCTTGGGTTATTTCATGAATTCACATTAAGGACATTTTCAAGGTTATAGTTTTTGAGAATTAGATCATAAATCATGCATTACATTCGACATTTAATCAAGGTGGTTACATCAAAAACAATATTCATTTTTCCATCAAAGTAAACATATTTAAAAGAACACATGGATTATTTCTTGACACTTCCTCGACACTATCATCACATCATTTACCTTTCCTTTTACCTGTGGAAAACATTTCAAAAACTTGGGATGAGAATAAAAATCATAGTAAGGGATATAAAAATACGGAAAGAAAATATTAGTCCATGTATACATAAGAATCATTGAAATAATACTTTACTCATAAAACATAAGAACATTAACATACCTCATGAAATAATAATATTTATGAATAACTCATAGAAATCATAAGACATAAAGGTAACTTGAGGAATTCATAACATTCTTACATATGGAGTAACCCTCATGGTTACATTTGGAATACCCATCATAGTATATTCTCTAAATCTCTTCGGAGAAACCTTAGCGTTTAAATCCTTTGTGTTACCCAATGAACTAGAGAGCTATCTCGGGCTCACCCCCCTTATTTTATCATAGAACCACCCGACTTCATAAACAATCCCCAAGAACCAAAACATAATCATATCACATAAAACATGCATAAAGGAAACATAACATCTCCATATTTCAATCACAAGATATCAATACAACACATTGATATAATCAAAAAAATTATCAAAACCATTTTCAATACGAAAGTAAAAGAAAAGTAAAACATGGTATTTATTTTTCATTTCAAAAAGTTATGGGTTGTAGAGGAAGACGAAACTCAAAAAGTGGTCATGGAGGAAGAGAAGTCATTGTCGCCGCATACATAAGACATAAACATTCCTTTTGACATTTAGTAAAACGCTTCATGTTAAAAGATTCCATTTTAATGAAATTAAAAGTCAAAATGGTTTATTATACAACTAATAAAAGAAGTTCGTATATAAATTGAAGTATGCCTCAATGAAAGGAGATTGAGACAAATTCCATTACCTCAAGTCTGACTTGTTCTAGTTCGTTCTTTATATTCCTGAATAATAAACTTAGGTCAATTTATAATTGCTTAAGGACTTAATTTAAAGTTTATTATTCAATTCATATCACATATTATTATGTTATAATAATTATTTAATTATGTGAATTCATATCATACGTTTGGTCGATGTTCGGTTCAGGAGTCAAAAAATAAACTTGTTTGAAGAGAATTGTCCATGTCGTTATAAGTAAATCATCTCTGGAATGGTGTTCATGATTTAAATATCATATATATCCAGTATATATTTATTTTTTAATATTCCATAATGTTTTAATATAATAAATGAGATGTACCATTTATGGAGACGGTAGGTCGTACGTACGCATGAATGCTACTTTCATTTTTTGTCATTTTAAGGGACTTAAAAAATAAATGAGACATAGATATATTATAATTATAGTATAATATATATGTTATATAGGTAACATAAGTTAATTAATTACATTATTTATAAATTACATGTTTTATATGAACGAGTCACATCACTTGAGGGGGCGGTAGTCCACACATCCTCAGATGAAATTATCGGAGTTCCGCAATATGAAATGCATAACGATGTGATTTAAAATTAAAATTCAGAAGCATATAGAAAAAATAAATACCATATATATCACATATAAATATAGTGACATCATAATGTCCACCATGAAAGGTGTTAAAAGAAGATTGAACAATCCTCGTTTCGTGAGACAGTAATTCGCCACCCACATAAACAGTATGTTCTTTAACCTTTATACAAAGGTGTGTGTAAGTGTAGGTAAAATACATATCATAACAATATCCTAGTATATTGAGGATACTGTTGTTATTATGGGATAATATAATAAGAATATAGTGGTGAGTGAAGAAGGTAAATAAAAGGAATAAACTCGAGAGAAGATATTATCTCTAAATCGGGTAACTCTTTTTGATTTGAGAAAAGGGCTTCCTTGAAAAGACTTCTGCCCAATGTGAGGCTTATAGAAGTAAAAGAGGGACGTGGAGAGACAATATGAGCTTGGTTTGGATGAGACAAGGGCTTGAGAGGTGTGGTTAAGGGGGTATATGTGGGGGACTTTTATAAGAGGGAGGAGGGTCACTTTTAGAACATCTTGAAATTTTACTTTATTATAAAATTATTTTCAGATTTTAAAGGTCCCATAATGATATATTTTGTGGATAAGGTGATAATGGTTAGAGATACACCCATAAAATAATTTTTAGACAATTTTATGTCTTATATTTTACCTTATCTTTTCATTTTATTTAAATCATTCATTAATGAGCTAATCACTGCATCATCATGGTGTCATAATTAATTTTATTTATTTAATGTCTAAAAATTATAAAAAAAATACCATGATGTAGTAAACCTTTTTATTTTTCCAACGACTATTTATAGTCTAATAGATAATTTATTTAAACAAAATTAAATTTTTTTTACTTAAGGTATACAAACCATTGTTATATTTCTCTTCTTTTAAAAAATAATGTCATAAATGTAACTATCACTCCCATGTGACTCCATGGGCCCTCAAGTTCGGTAAAAAGCTTCCCATGGTCAGCCATGACTCAAAAAAGATGATTTGGACACATTTTGGGGTCATTTTATATTATTATGATATTATTTTATTACCACTAACTACCCGATTACTAATTAATCACGATAATTAAAGATAATTACCATCGTTACTATTCATAATGTCCAAAAACAAGAGTCTTAATTATATAATTTTTACCTCATGATTCCAAATATGTAATATATTTTACCAAATTCTAAACACAGAAATTGCAGTAATTAATTTAAAAATAATTATCGTTGTCAAAACAAATAGCGCGTTTTTAAGAAACAATATCTATCAAAAGATTGACAAATGTTTATATCCAATTTCAAAGTGAAATTAATTATAATGACCACCATTGGATTAAATGGTAAAAATATATTCTAATTAAACTTTAAAACCAATTAAAAATATAATATAATAGTATAATTAAATTAGATGAAAAAGCAGTTTTGAAGTAAAATGCATTATTTTTCACTATTCATTAAAAATGAACATCGTCAGAAAAATACCAAAAATTTATCCAAAGTTAATTTCAATGTTTCAATTCTAAAGAATAAGTTTATTTTGACTAATAGAGCTTATAAAATTGTCAAAAGTTATATTTAACAATGGTTTTCCATCAAAAGGCGGTAACACAATCTTTTAAAAATATTAGAGTATTCTATGCTTAACATTGGATTTATTGTCATTTTAAGCCTCTAAAAAAATATCTAATTAATAAATAGACATATATATGAAAATATATTATTCTTTACTTACATGGGATGTTATATACCACATTACTTATAATTTCAAAAATCATTTTATTAATTTAAAAAAACACTTCCATTCATTATCTTCCTTACTATGGACTATGATTTATGTCTTCACTAATATATTAGTTTATTTAATAATTCAATATAGATTATTGAGTTATAATTTTTCACCTAGAGCTTCAACATTAATTTAAAATGGTGTACCATATTTCTATCTTGTGGAATCACTTCAATTAAACAATTATTTACTATTGAGTATTAATTGTTTTTAAAATTGAAATAATGTTAATAATAATTCACATCTATTTAAATAAAGGTTTCCTCTGTTTTTCAATAATTTATCTTCCCACAAATGTTATCATTTTTAGTTGGAAACTTATTTAATTTTTATCACATGTGAAATTATTATTTACTTTTCAATAATTTCATATTAATTTATTATTATTATTTTTATGATGTGGGATTTAAAAAAAATGTCGTATTAAAATATAGTAATTAATATTTTTACCATACTATATACTTGACAGTTATGTCTTCTCTTTCTATTTATTTCCTTTACACACTCTTATTCTCATGTAATTCTTGTTTTCATATATATAAATGTACCTTTAAAATATTCATAGATAAATATTTTTTAATTTCTGTTGTTATATATGATTTAGTTCCCTTAAAAATTAACACATATAAGTAATCCTAATTTAAAAGATCATTCTTATTTTTTATCTCATGTCAAGAATACCAATATAAAAGTTTTCTAAACCATAATTAGATTCTAAATACCCTATTCATTTTTTATAACCATCAAGGTTCGATTTTGGTTTTATGGAAAATAGTTTTCTCCTTCCATGTTTAAAAATATCATTACTTGTTTATTAAGAATCAACCTAGTGGTTTTTTATACTTTATTATCCTAAATACATTTAAATGATTTTCAAAATTTGAACTCCATGATCAGGACTAATGTCCTTTTTTTAAATATGAAAATTTCAAAATTAATTAATTCCACATTCTATTTGGAATCAATATGATTTTGCATTTTGATATACCTAGAAAAATGAAACCCACTTCATTCTAATGGGTTTTATAATTCTTATAATATACATATGGTTTTATTTATTGATGTGATACAAATATATATTATTTTAATAATGTGATAGGTGGGATTATAATTATATATCGCTATAATTCATTGTGTAAATCCTTATATATCATGAGGTTTTTGTAATGGATTAGCTAGTGAACCTAATCCACAATGGGACATTATACATTGTTTTTATTTGATTTATGATTGAACTTATTAAACCATAGAACTTTCTCGACTTTTTGATGATGGTTATTGGGATTGAACCTTTTATTAAGGTTATGATATAGTTTTTTATATTATTTCTTCATGTTTATGATTTCATGATCTTATTGTTTCATTTACATATAAAATTTTTTTGTTACGAGCATTTTTTTAATGATATCATGATTATGCCTCTTGACTATCATGACATGCTTTGTAGTTATGTTTTTCCCTTACATGGATTCCTAGATCACCCATTTCATTAAGTACTTTACATAGTGTATACTATGTAGTTTAATAATATCTATGGTAGTTAGTATAACTATCTGGAGTTCTATATAAATATGATATTTTTTTGTTCAGGTATACTTATGTTTTATATCTAATCTTTAAAAACATTGGACCAATTTATTATAGATGTATATATGTTGTAAAGTAATTGTAAAAATGATGAAATATTATGTTTTTAAGGATTGGTTCACCATAGTTGGTATATGTTGTAAGTGGGTTACCTATTCAAAACTCATGTATGTACTTTGATTACCGTTACATGTGTATATTTTAATATATAAATTTTTCTATCTTACCATAAAAAAGTTAATACCTATGAATCATCTATTTTTATAGTGTATTATTCTCAAATTACATGACGTATCAAATGGCTTATTGCAGTTCCCAGACTATATTGAGAAACTAGAGAAACCATTCCATTATAAATTATTGTCTAATGGTCTAGATACATCATTCCAATTAGACATAGTTGGTGTTTTATAATTAGATGATGGGTACTCATGAGCGTTGATACTTCTTCTCATAATGTTTCCAACTAGTGACCACTAGTTAATGAAATCCGGATGACTGATCTACCAATAAGAATGAGAAATATTTTTTGTCTCATTATTATTTTATATCTACAAACATGTGTAAAAGACTCCTAACATGATATTATTACCATTGTAGTTTATTTGATTGCATAATTTGATACAATATTAAATCCATAATATTTATATCATAGTTAGGTAAATTTGATTGGGTGTTCCATGTATGGAATGAAATTGATTAAATGATCATGATATAATTTTTACCTTCCTAAAAGAATTGATATCTTAGGCCCAATTGATCATGATGGTTGTACCTACACTAAATCCATGGCTACGGTAGAAGAAGTTAAGTCCATATAGAGAAGTTGAGGAATAATACTGCAAGAAAGGATAATGAAATATTGTGTGCATATAATTTATGATATATAATATGAAAAAGAGATTATATTACATGACTTGTGTTGGAAGGAAATGTTATTTTTTCAATGACTTTTCCTTATCTTCTTGTAGTTTTTATTGGGTTTATATGACATTTTCCAACTGTGTGAATGATAATCACTTATATCGAGGTGAAATCTTAGAGATTCAGACACTACACTTATTTAAAACTACATCATATTCTAATGAATAAGTTTATAAGACCTGATGGCTCTCACCATAAGCTTTAAGATATATATGATAATAAATGATCACCAATTACATTGTAAATTCATTATTATTCAAGTGTAGAACAGTTATACTTGAATTAATTTATTTAATGTATTCACTAGTATATAAGTAAATTCATGGGAAAATATTTATCTTAGGAATATTTTTTTAATAATAAGGATCGTTTATATATTTTATGGAATAAATATTTTAGTTAAATACTAACTTTTAACATGTAATATATATTGATTATGTTAAAATAAGACATAAAATTTTAAATGACTTATATAAGACTGTTTTTTGCTCATTATGTATCTTACATGGTTTATTTACTTGGAATTACTTATATGGGTGTCAATGATCCCTTTATGAATTTTTAAACTCAACTATATAAGAATGAGAGATCTTATTCATGATTCTCTATTCATTCATTGGAAATTGAGAGCTCATATCCCAATACTACCACATCTTAGATAGAGAATTTAATGTTTCAAGCATTCAATTCTCGATCTCCTTAATGGATCAAAGGAATGGTGTAGTAATGATCATCAACACCTCAAATTATTCATCAGATCTCTGGGCTAGCAGCCTCATATCATTGATCGACATTTCCAAATTTACTAGATGTGAGTGTGGTTGATCTATAGGGATCCAACCTTTATTTATCATTGAAATGGTCATTGTCGATGAGATGATTTCAAACACTCCTTAACATCGAACAAGGTAATTTATTTATTTTAATGATTTTACTTAAATCATTTAACATGAGATCCTAAAAATTGGATTGGGTTTCAATTTGAAAGAGATGGTGTTGTTACATCAATCTGATAATGAACTTTTTTAAATAACTTACCCATATTCTTCTAAATTTTACCTTAGTACCTTAAATTATTATAACATAAGTTGCATGATGGTTTAACTTAATGAAGTTTTAAATTTTATTTAAATTCATATATTGGGAATCAGAACATTTCCATTTCACCAAACCATGCTTTGATCAAACCTTGGAATATCATGTGGTGACCATTAAAATATTTAATTTTGATCAAAACTAATTTTGTGATTTTAAATTTGATGAACATGTGTGTGTGTGTGTGTGAGTGTATGATATATATGTTTCTTTTACATATATTCTAGAGGTTGGTAATTTTTTTGGAAAAAGTTTTTTTCTTCAGATTCTAGAGGTTGGAACTATTCTGACCAGTTGATATAGTTTGAGGGATTGTGGAATTACACAAACAAAAAAATAAAATGGAAAATAAAATGGAAAATAAAACCTGAAAAGGAATTAAATAAAAAAAGTTGTAGATGGGGTGGTTCAAAGATCCATCCACCTAACCCTAAAAAATTAATTCCTGTAGGTAGTTGTGATGACTTTCTAAGGATAAAAAACACCATTTCTGTGGTAAGTTGAAGCTGAGCCCGTAAATCATTTCAAGTACCATTTTGGGGAAAAATATATTGAATACCATAGAATATGTGACACTTATATTAATATACATACATATATATATATATATATTATGGATGAAAATATTCATCCCTCTTATTCCATGTGTATTGTTCGACAGAGACGCCTCTCACCCACACAACATTCAGGCTCACTCAGTCTTAATCGACCTAGGTTGGGTCTTAATATGCCTATCGTGCCCCTTATTGACATATAAATGGCCCTAAACCCCGTTGAAGTTGTTTTTTGTCCCAGTAGTTCACTATTAAAATATTTTAAAAAATAAAACCTGTTGAAAAAAATTGGAATGCATTAAAATTTTTTGAGGACCATGATCTTTATTTTATGAAATAAAACAAAATAGATATTTTTTAATTAATTTAAAAATTCGTATAGATAAATTTATTGCATATTTAATTTTATTAGTCATTAAATTTTTTTGGTTGATATTTAAAATTAAACAAGCAATATATTTCTAGTTTTTAATTTTTGTATGTTATTATTACAATTTCATGTGATAATTGAAATAATTTATTTATTTATTATGGTTTTTGCATCGTCTTTCCAAGATTTATATGAATATAGACCTATGCATCCATGTTTATTTTTACCTTCATGTATTTTTATCTTTCATGGTGTTTATGTATTATTTCATGGATGTTTTAATACTTCAAGAACACTAAGACAATGTTCTATTGAAAAATGAGATGGGGAAACATTGTACAAGGGTGTGAGATGCGATACAAGTAAGAGAAGACTCAAGTATTAAACCCCAAAGTTCATTTTTGATCCATTTATTATAAATGTATCAACCAATTATTAATGTTCAATATTATTATTTTTTTATATAATTTATTCATGGCTTATTATTTTTTGTATATGCATGTTTACACGACCAGAAACAATAATAAACTAATATGAACAGATTACAAAAAATAAATAAATAAATGACGACTATTTTCAATTTAATGCATTGTTCTTTTTTAATTGCGATAAAATAGTATGAAAATATTAAATAAAAAAACATTTTTCATATAATAATAAAAATCCTCACAAAAATATTAAGTCGTAATGCCTTTCGTCGCTTGTAGATTAACAAAACAGGGTGTATGAGGTGACCATAAGGCCCAGTTGAGAGTTCCACCTATTACTTGGAAGTTTATATGGGAGTGATGGGTAGAATTATCTAATGAAGGTAAAACGGAATTAGTTACATCTACCATTATTATATTATATATTATAAGGGTTCAATGAATCATGTTTATGATTCATAAAAGGAAGGAATTCCCACAAATGTTCTTGGAGTCATGATTCAACGTGTTTTGAGGTATATTCCATACAATATTAATCAACGAGTATTGATGTATCGATATATTATAATGTGAGGAGAGGTTTGAGGATTTCATTTCACTAAAATACTCATGTGATAGATTATTCTAAATCTGGTAGTGAGAGATACTAGGGTTTGATAAAAAAGTGTTTGAAATTTTAAGATTTACTTAATCGAAAATTTCAAATAATTGATCAAGAGAATGTAATAACCACAAAGATTATTTCTTATAGTTAAAGTGGAAATAACAACCACCTATTCATTATCACTGTGACTTATAATGGGTAAATAAAATATCATAACCATCAATAATTCTATAGAATGGTATAGGTGTTTGTGCATATTACCACGCCAATAGAAGAAGCATTTTGTTTTGGAGTTTCATATTTCTACTAATCCTCCTTAGGGAGCAACAAGGGGGGAAAATATTAATATAATAATCTTATAGATGACATAATAGATGTAATATGTAAATTTTTTTCATTGATTTCTATCCAATTGAAAAAAAATGCATTAGCATAAAGATTCATAGAATATGATATATCATCTCTAAGAGTTATATAAGGAGATAAAATGGAATGAAATATATGAGATATCAAGTAAAATGTATAGTTTTATGCTTTCACAAGGGAACCAAATAGGAACTCATGTACTCAATAAGATCTGGTATATTGAGAGACTTGAATCCTTTGAGATTAAACTGAACCAATAAGTATTCACTAATATAATTATTTCCCCTTTATTTCCAATATTTATGAATTTTGTTATTAATTATTATATTAATAACAAGAAAAAATCTCTCATAAACCTATTAGGTTTTGTCCAACAAGATGATAAGGCCAAAAAAATACCAACTCTTCCGTCCTTCTATTGAACAAGAGGAGGAAGGGAACCCCTTATAGAAGACACTGATGCACTCTCCTTCTAAAAGATAAATATAAATATGGAAGGAAATTATCATGAGGATTTATTTTTTATTGTGACAAAAAAAGAAACTAGAAAAATAATTTTATGAGATGGAAAAAGAATTTTGGTAAGCATTCTTTCTTAGGTATTTTTATATTGAATGAAATCTATATTCATCTAAATTTTTTGTTTTAAATATATCATATGAATCTAATAGTATTTTTTTTAAAGTCTAGAAAATTTTTATTAAAAAGAGAGAGAGAGAGAGATATGGGTTACACAAATCGGAAAGATGGTATCTTATTACAATCTATTACAAAGTGAGTGAGAAGATAAACCAGAAAAGAATCACTCCATGTCATAGATTGGTTGACTCCTTTTTTAGAAAGGTCATCCACCACCATGTTTTCTTCTCGATACGTCTGGGTGGAAATGTATCTGATTTCAAGAAGAGAATTGAGGCAGTTTATCCAGCGAGCAGTGAGAGGCCAGGAAAGGTGGATCACCTTATTCCAAATAGCATGCACAACGGTGGTGGAGTCACTTTCTATATAGATCTTATTCCATCCTTTTATCTTGCCAAAAATATTGGCTTGAATCACCGCCGTGATTTCTGATTCTAGAGTAGAGGCAGTGCCACAACTCCCAAAGAAGAAATCATGACATCGACTAAGATAATCTCTAAAAATGGCCCTACATCCCGCATGACCTGGGTTTCCTCTGGAAGCTCCATCTACATTGATCTTGATCCATCCAGGAGTCAGAGATTCCCAAAAACCCTCGAGAGAAAGCTTCAGCTTAGTGTAAACACCATCTATTTTGAGACGACAGAGGATTACAAAGTCCCTAATCGAATTGTCGCAGTGGGATTTCTGAAGTAGGGATGTTTCCCTGATGGAAATAAGGATCCTCCTCTGACTTGATTTAAGATTAAATGAGTAATTGCTATGAATAATTGCATTTCTATCATACCATATCACATGTAGGATCTCAGCAAGAGCGGAAAGGAAGAGGTTCTTGATTTTCTGAGAAGATTCAAATTCCACAAAATGATTTACCTGAAAGCGAATAGAGTCATAGGATAACCATTTGCAGTCAAACAGGTCAGTAAAATAATTCCAATGAGCAGAGGTTGTAGCACAAGATTGGAAAAGAT
This sequence comes from Viscum album, assembly GCA_963277665.1. Lineage (NCBI taxonomy): Eukaryota > Viridiplantae > Streptophyta > Magnoliopsida > Santalales > Viscaceae > Viscum > Viscum album. The sequence goes on along the minus strand of OY728125.1, from coordinate 273,812,662 downwards.
GATTGGTGTCTTCCATTTTTTGATGAAAAAATTTACATTCAGAGCATAGTTGGACACCAAATGATTGAAGACATAACTCTATATGAATGAGTTTATGGGAAATATGCCATACAAGGTTATGTCTTGAAGTCTTAATCCATGGTTGGTCAAAAAAAATCAACCATGAGGAAATGGGGCCAGAGTTAGTGAAACAATGATTATAGAAGATTTTGGAATTCAAAATACCATTTTGAGTAGGCTCCCAAGTAAGGAAATCATCCCCATTTATTAAGGGGTATTTGTCCAAAACTTGCCTAATGTGACTAGGGATATTAGATGGAATAGAGTGCATTACATAGTTTATGGTAAGATTGATGTTATCTGGAGTAGCATCCTAAGATAGCATTGAAATGAGGGGGGTGCCAGTCCAGTTATCAAGACAGATGTTCATAGAGAAATCTGAACTAACCATACATCTTGAGTTATGCATGATGTTAAAAAAGGTATTTTTAATGGATGGCTAGAGGGGAGAATTGAGGTAACTAGATTGACCTTTTTTAAGTTTTTGAAGGAACCTATTACGAATGAATGTAATGGAGTCAGATTTGTTGTTGATAAACCTCCAAATGAGTTTATCTTGAAGAGCCTCATTAAAAAGTTTGATATTTTTAATGCCAAGACCACCTCATTCAAGGGGTTTGCCGCATGTCGACCAGGGGACAGTAACAAGCTCTCTTTCAAGAATACTACTAGTCCAAACAATGTTTTTTATATAGACATTAACTTTTTTTTAATATAACTGTCCGGCCATTTATATATCAACAGGGAGTAAACCATTTTGGAATTTTTTTTGGATTTCATGAGGCAGATCTTTCCAGCCATGGAGTATGATTTCTCTTTCAATGAGGACAGTTGATTAGTCACATGGTTCACAATTGTATTAAAGTACATAGATTTAGGCCTAACCCATAAGAGGGGAACTCCAAGATAGGTAAAAGGGATGGATCCCTCTTTGATCCCAAGACTTTGAATGATAAAACCTTTTCTAGCAGGGGGAAGGTTTTTTCAAAAAATATATATAGGATTTATTCCCACAAAAAGATTGACCAGAGACCTCTTCATAGTGAGACATGGCCTTTTTAAGGTTAAGAATATTTTTTTCTGCCCTCATTAAGGAAATGAATGATGTCATCAACATAAAGAAGGTGGGTGGGAACAACATGATTTCTGGAATCCTGAATAGGTTTGAGCTTGCTTTAGAGAACAAGGGAGGAAAGATACCTACTGATGTAGTATTCTGCAATGGAAAAGAGAATATCATAAATAGGTTCACCCTGACGCACCCCTTTTGTGCATTTGAAGTATCCCTTAGGAGAACTACTTACAAGGATGGAAATAAAATCCAAGTTGAAAAGGTATTTTATCCTGCCAATAAATGTTTCATTGAACCCAAAATCATTAAGGAAGTTGAAAATGAAGTTCCAGTCGATCGTGTTAAAGGATTTTTTAATGTCAAGTTTTACTCCAATATTCCCTACTATGGATTTTTTATGGTAATTAATGCATTCAGAGGCAGTGCAGATGCAATCTTGAATGGATCTGCCCTTGATGAAACAAAAGCGATTCCAGGAAATGATCTTGTTTCATAGAGGATAAAGTCTATTAGCAATGACTTTAGTGATGATTTTATAGTGTGAGTGAATGAGGGAAATGGGGTGGAAGAGGTGTATCATAGAATCATTAGCCACTTTAGGGATAAGAGTTAGGAATTGGGCATTGAGGCTATGGTGTAGCTCAGAAGCATTAACCTTACTTAATGTCTTAGTTCTTGTATTAAAAAATTGTTATTATATTCCTTTAGTAACAAGATATATAATCTTAGTTTTGAGTTTCGACACCATGGGATTTTATTTCATGAATGAAAATAATTTGTCTCTATTTTATAAGGATAAAATATGTTATGGTGTGGTTATTATTAACAATAGGTTTTATATATTTAATCTTGAAAACCATTTAATGAAAATCAATGTAAGAACCAATGAAAATAACTCTTAAAACACCTACCTAGGAAAAAATAGGCTCATTTATTTAAATGAGAAGTGATTAAAAGAATTACATAATGAATAGTATTAAGGATCTATTATGTTAAAACCCATGGTTATTTATCACACTTATTTACAAGGGAAATAACTAAATAGAAATTCTATGGAAAATGAGTAAGGGAAACTGAACTACTAGTATTTATTCATGCTAATATATGTTTTCCATTTCAAATAGTGGTAAGGGGTGGGCCTGTATAATTCATTAAATTGAATAATGAGTATATTAAGTATGGTTATATCTACTTTGATGGTATAAGTTATATTCCTTTAATATATTTAAGTAATACCAACAAGATGTTGAAAACAAACATGGATAGAATATTTAGTCCCCCTTATCTAACCAAGGTGGGATGTTTCTCAACCAAACATTCACAAATCACTTAAAAGGATAATGGGATAGTATCCTAATTAACTCTTCTGAATACACTATAGTGGAATGGTTGTTAAGTCTGGAATACTTCTCATGGAAGATTAACAGAATTTCAATACATTTTTAAGGGTTAAAATAAACATGAAGTAGAATTTAAGAAAATGTAAAAGGGAGGAAGCAGTGAAGGAAGTCTCAGGTCTGTATATCAAATTTTGTTTTTCAGACCAATGCTCTGCATGGAGTCTCACCATTCTACAAGACATCATATAAACAAATTCATTTGTGGAACGTGATGGCATTCCTAGTTCATGAAAAAAGAATTTATCCATTTTTTAGGTTCAGTGGTGATTTCCACCCACATGAATAATGATACCCCACAAATAATATATATTTTGTGGGATAAGATGATATGTTCCCAACAACCATGAAAAAAAAATCCTTTGTGGGCCCAGGATTCCTTCCTAAGATCGGGTAAACAAAATCCTTGTGGTCCACCATGGATAATGAACCATCTCGGTATCTGGTAACCTCATTCCTCTATAAAATCTCCAAGGGGGAGCCAGGGATGATATAATGAAATAAAAGTGTATATTTGAAGAAAATTTCAAGATCCCTCGATTTCTATTAGGTAAAACCGCAAAAACAATTAAGGAAGAAAAAGAATTCACCCATTTTCCCACAACATCAAAATCCAATGTGGATGCCATTCCATGAAGTATAATATGATTCCCCCTTTGAGGTTGATTAACCCATGTAGTTAAAAAATGCATAAAGTATACCATTTCCTGCAAATAGAAACGTTACATGGGTGGGACTCATCCCAATGTAACAAAAAGATATGTTGCAATACCTCATCCCCACATAGAAAAGTGCTACTTGGGCAGAACCCATGCCCATGTAGCAAAACATTGTACATAGGGAATCTATGACTTCTTATCAAAGGTCAACATTGAGGTAACACCACCTAACATAAATTTTTTTATATGAAATGGGTTTTCATTATGGTGTAAAACCTTCCCACTCATATATCTTCACTCTGTTATTCCATTTGGTCCTAACTTGTCCCCTTCATGACATACCTAATGGAATCCATCAATAATCATTCATGTATGAAGTTCTAATCCCATAGTGGGATTCCTTGCAAGGTTTTAAGCTAAGGAAACCCCCAAAGCCAATAGTTTTTTTTGATCAAATCACTAGGAATAGCAGTGTGTCCACTCAAGTGTACTTAAAAATTCTAAATGAGTTCATATAGATAACCTCCTTAACAAGGGGGTCCTAGAAATTCAATCAAGCATACATTTCCATGGTAATAAGGTTCCTAACCATTGGGGTACTTATTTTGACCTCCTCATTCCAAGGATTGAAGGGAACCACTGCCTTTTCCTTCGATGACATATAGTGATAGATAATCTTCTCTTACTGAGGAACCAGTCCAAGGTCATCCCTCCTAGAGTAAGCCCCCATTAATTATTGTCGGATGCAGCACTCTTACTCATTTTTTCTGGTCTAGGGTACAAATATGGGAGTATATAGACGGACCATAACCTGTTTTATTTCCTTCTCCCTTTGTTCCCAGTCCATGTCCACTACGAGATAATGTAAATTGTGGGGTTTTCCAAGATCTATCACTTTATATTGTTTCTCACACAGAACATGAATCACATGGTCATAGAGTTCACTTGTGATCATGAAATCCACAATATCCCAGTATATGGCCATTATTCCAAGTGTAATCTTCATCAAAACATGGTACTCCTTCTCAGTATAATCACCAGACAAGATATCATTCAACCATGAGAGGGAAATATTCCCAAGGAATAAACCTTGGAAATCATTTCAATTATATGACCCTACCACCTAAAGGTTGCCTATATAGGTGTAAGATCCAGCCTTCTAAACTACATGGGCACTGATTCCTGACTAACCGTGATATGTAGGAAGCCTTTGTGAGGTCCAAACCCAACACCCCAAACTCTCCCTAATTTTCTCGTTTCTATACCCCCAGTAGATTCATATATAACCTATAGGGACTTATACCTTCCGAGACACATTCATCACCATCCATATTTTTTTAATATTCTCAGTATGTTCATATCTTCACCTAGGGTACCTCACTACTAATGGGAACATCATGTTGCTTCGTTATAAGTCCCACACCCATAATTGACTACGAACCTTCCTTATTGAACTCCTTGTCATGTGAAATTAAATAGTATAGTTTTTTCCTAATCACATGACCTAAAAAGGTATGATGTGTCTTGTTAAGTTCCACTGAACTACATGGGTTTTTATCCCATTTACAAGGATATGTAAGAATCCAATTTTAAGGGTTCTATCCCATCATCAAAACTAATTTTTTCTCCTTGGATGATGATATTTTCTAGAGCACCCCACTACATGGGTTAAAACTAGAATTGTAACCATTGATGACCAAGGAATCACTAGGTAACCAATAAACTGATACCTTTTATGTAGAACCATAGATAAATACAGATATATATATTGATAAAGAACCTTAGATATATACAAATGATTTTAATGTCTAAAAATAAAAAATAATTGTTTTTTAACAATAGGGAAACCAATGTTATACTTGGGAATGAGAAAAAGATTAGATACATGTCTTAAAAAATCTATAAGAGATTCCTGGAATAGGAAATTGTCCAGCCCAAAAAGGTTGTTATGAGCCTGACTTTCTATCCAATCGAACACTTTGAGTTCTTAAGTATAATTGGACAAGATTACCAATGAACTCTTACCTTTGGAAAGTAGGTCCATGATTCATCATGGATATGAGTGTTGTTGGGACTTTCCAGTTCTAGAAACAAAACTGATTGGAAACCAACCCATCACAATTAGGAGCGAGATAAGAATGGTGAACCTGATATTTATGACTATGAAATATTCATACCCCCAATAAGAAATTATACTAAGGTGGATGCCATGATTATTTAATCATAAACAAAATGGTTAACCCAATTTTAATCCTTAACCAAAATGAAGGTGTTACCTTTATGTTAGGCCCCATACATATCCAACATTTAAGTGGGAAAACCATGAAATCAATTATGAATGTGTTCTATGATATTCTTATTTTATGGGGGTTTCAGCTTATTTTTTTCCTATATATTATTGGCACCCTTTACCAGAACTCTCTTCATTCCAAATAGCATCTTAGTAGTTCACATAAGCCAGCACATGATCCAATTCCCAAATATGGTTCTCATCCAAGAATAAGAAACCATCACCCACCAAGAGTATTCAACACATGGTTGGAAATGGATTGGTATGGGTGTACCTCCAAATAATACTCTCCCAACCCTAGATGAAACCCTAAAATACCTCTAGCACATGAAACCTCTAGCTATCATCCCAATGATGATTTGTGGTACAGAAGTCGATGACACCTAAAGCCATATCAAACCATTTCAGGAGCCTATCCCAGGAATATGACAGCAAGTTCCTCCCTTAACTCAGGGAGGTAGATGAAGTGGTCACCGTCGACTTCATCCTTGCGACACTGGGTTCCCGCCCAAGGTCCCCTACCATTACTCACCATCACCAATGCCCCACGACTCAACATCCTCTCTATAAATAAAATATCTACCAATGGGATCCCATAGAAGTCATCTGAAATAAGACCATAGGGAAACCCAAAGAGGATGGTGGTTGAACAACCTGGGACATACCATCACCCTTTTCTCTAATAATTAATCCCATCAATCAAATATGGCAGAAAATTAATGGATGGTGAAAATTCCTGCTCATGTATATCACAATTTTCAATCAAATACGGTATAAAATTGGTAGTTGAAAACACTTAATCATACATATGAATCTTGTCAGTCATGTATGGTGGAAAATGAGAAGATCAAAATTCTTACTCACCCATATATTGATAATCAACCAGATACGGTGGAAATTGAGCAGATGTAAATCACTGATAGTCCATATGAACACCGTATGTCAAATATGCTAGAAATGATCATATGAAAATACTTGATTGTATATATGAATCATGTTAGTTAAAAAGAGTGGAAACGAGAAAATAAAATCCATGCTCACCAATATCAAGCCTTCTTTTAAAATGTAGTGGAAATGAGCAGATGCAAAACCCCGATCACACATATCATGTTTGTTATTCAAATATGGTGGAAAATGAGAGGATTCAAATCAACAATGTCCCATATCAAGAAAATCAGAAAAATACCATGAAATAAGGGAAAATAAAAATTTCTACTCATACATATGAATCCCTTTAGTAAAATATGGGGGCACACTAAGGACCCATCCCACATAATCTAGCTATCAAAATTGTGGAAGTCCCATATTACTACACCAAAACGTGAATGGGTATATATTATTGTTCCCAATAAGCATGTTTCTCAGCATATTCTAGAAATGATGGAAGGTTGTACATTGATCCCTGACCACATCCTACAAACCATCCCATGTGTGATCGCATCAATAGAAGTAGTTATGATATTGGTTCATGACCACAACTTCTTAAATGGGGTGGATCCTCCATAAAATGGGAAGGTTACATAGGGGAAAAAATAAATTTTTTCCCAAATCTATAAGGGTCTTCAACAATATTATGCGATAAATGGATAACTGGATCTGGTACAAATACCCATTCCAACTGCGGATCACAAAACCATTTCAAAATAATCTCCAATAAAGGCATATAATCATACTGAATGTCCATATTGGAATGATCATCCATAACATGAGGTTCCAGATACCAATATGAGAACATCAAAAAATAAATCCCACCCTGGATAATTCGAAATTTCTAAGAAAACTCATGACTCTAGACTGTTACATGATGGATTTCTTGGAGCTATCAGACATCTATAAATGGTACCCTAGGATCCAACTGATGCAGTACCAAATTATTAGAGTGGTAGTAGTAGTCATGAAGTCCATCCTCATAGCATGGATACCAACAGTTCTTTAAGTTGTAACACCCATAGATTTTGTGACTTATTTTTTTGATTTAATTCATCTTTTTGATATTTTTTATTTCAAATGAAACTAAAGATAGTTATTTATATATATTTATTTGTGTGTGTGTTTGTGTGTTCTATAAAAAAAATCCAAGTATTCCTTTCACACAACACCAACTTGGTTTATGCTACAAACATTACCAACTTTTATTGATCTACATGCAATTTCGACTTGGCTTTCCCTACCTGCAACACCGACTTGACTAACGTTACATGCAACACTTATGTTTCTATGAAACAATATTTTATTGTTTAATTATTTAAATGAGATAATTACAACCTATATATTAAAAATAGTTATATAAAAAATAATAACTTATTTTAAAATACTTTTTATTATTTTTCTATATAGATAAATATTATTAGTAATGAAATATTTTATTTTTGGTAATGTCCTATTATGTTTATAAATACCATTGTATCAAATGAATAGATTTTAATAGAATAATTGATTTTATAAATGTTTAGAAATTTCTTGTGATAAAATAGACATTATTTTTTAATTTATAATGTTGGAATTATCTTATGGTAATTTTTTTTGGATATTTCTAAGAAACATCATTTTTTATGAATAGTAAAAAAATACGGTGGTTTTGTTAATAACTACCTTTTCATTTAAATAAATATTAATTTAAAATTGTACATTAAAATATTTTATGGTAAAATTAGATCAATTATAAATATATTAATACCATTTAGTTAATTATATTCAATTTTTCTTTGAAATTTAATATCAAAATATAAAAAACGTTAACCATTTTTCGACTTCAAAAATATGTTATTTCATCTTGTTTACGGGATTAGAAAATATCATAATTTTACATATTATATGAATAAAATTTAGAAAAAAAATTCCAAATTGTAATATTTATAATATTTAGAGTATAATATGTTCAAATTTATTTTTTATCAAAAAAAATAGAAGTGATTAAGATTAATAACAGTGATTATGGTCAGACTATGATTATGGGAATAAACCTCAATATTAGGGGGCAACTGACCTATCCACTAGTCCAAAACCCATTTTATGGACATTATTAGGACATAAACCTTCCATTATTGATTTTTTATGGTTTGGACTTACTTTTTAATGAAACAACATGTGTACACCTTACTTTTTTTCAGAATTTCCAATTGGGTCCTTTTCCATCACTATAAAAGGAAACCCATCACCCCCTTATTAACACCTATAAAACATATTATTTTTTACCATGATATGACCAATAAACGTACCAAAATCCATTAATTCCTCCTATAATCATTCTTTTTGGAAGAAGGTAGTCCAATTAGGCCTTTTGGCACAAATCAATAAGAGATACCTGATTAAGAGGTGACGTCTTCTCTCAAGTCATTTCTTTGGTTTTCCTTATCCACCCCATCCAACTCCATTTATTATATAATTATATATAAAAACCAGTATAGTAAATATACTAATATGTTTTTAGGAAAATGTTGTGACCTACACATACTCACACCTTCATCTAATGGGTAACGAACATATTATTTCTATCTACGGCGAACTACTGCATCATGAAACAATGATTGCTCATTTTTCTATTACCACATATAGTGGTGGCCATTAGGATGAAAAATATGTTTATATATTTCATATATTATATTTATTATGTATTTAATCTTAATTATTCCTTTTTAAAAAAACATTCCTTTTTTTCTTTCTATTTTGTGTTTACATGATACACTCATTTGAGTAAGTTTGGACTACTGCCCCCTCAAAGTGATATGACTCATTCATACCCCACATTGATTGCATTAAGGATGTATTTAGTAAATATAAATGATATATGTTATAGAATAAAGATAATTCAATTATGATGTATATATACACCTATATATATCTTTTACATTCTTTCATTCTACAGGAAAATTAAACCGAAATAGTGTTTATGCGTACATATGGCTTATTGTCTCCATGAATGGTGAATTCAGTTTCATATGTATATATTATATAGATTATTATAATACATATATAATGTATATACATGACATTTATATCATTTTTTTAAATTATATCATGATAGAAAGAATAAATTCAAATGATACAACATATTAAGACATATGCGAAGAATAAAGCAAATATTACCTGAAGTGAAACCTTACCACATGATTCTTAACAAGAGGGTAATATAAATTTGTAAAAAAACTATAGATGGTATTATATATATAAATATATTTCTTTAAAATATTTATAATAAATATATATTTATTACATAGGTGTATTGAATGAGTATGACGAGAGTCAAGACACAAGGTACAAGAATTTCATCTCACATTTTATTTATGAGAGATACATGCTTAATTCACCACACAATTATTTTATTGGTATATGTAATCCCCATTAATGTATTATATGTTTCTTATAATTATATTTATATCTATATAAATATAAATTATAATATAATTATTTCACAGGTTTAATGTTTCGATAGTTACCAAATTAGTAATGTCGCTTCGTCTCAAATTGCCTTCTTTGAGAGACACGTCTTTTTATGCACCTATATTCTTTAACTTTGTGTATGTTCTTAAAATTGATATGTTATATACTAAATATACTTCTTTTCTTGAAATTTTATGATTCATGTTATTTAATTTTCTTACATTAAGAGTATGATCCCATGTAAACAAGTGGTAAGAGCTTATTGAAATAATATCATCTCTTTTTGAGGTTATTAATGACTATGGTTAATTTGATAAAATCTTATGGTCCGTCTTTCAAGAAAACATATGTGTTTCTTTATCCTCTATTTATTCAAGATATATCCATGTATTAGTACCATTTTCCAGTATTTTTTATTTAATATAATTAAAAATAATAATAATAAACCGGTTGTATATCTCTCTTCAGTCAATTTTTTTTTTCAAAACACTTTTTTATAAAATTATTTAAAAAAAAAGTCAACAATCATTCAAATGTTATTTAAAGATAATTTTGAATTTAAAATTATTTTAGAAAATTATGTTTTTAAAACATTACATTATATTATTTTTAATTTATTTTCAATGAAATGGTTTTAAAAATGTCTTTCATCCTTGTTTATAAGTTTTCAAATTGTTTTCAAAGAAATGTTTTCCAAAACATTTTCATGATTATTTAATATGTTTTCAAGTAAAAAGTTTTTGAAAATATTTTTAATCATTTTTATTATGTTTTCATATCAAAAAATTTTAAAATATTTCCAATCTTATTATATATGTTTTCATGTAAAAATGTTTTCAATGAATTTTCAGACTACTTTCAAATTATTCCATGTAAAAAGGTTGTAATGTTTTTTTCAAGAATTCTTAATATGTCTTGAAAAAAATATCAAATGAAAAGGTTTTTAATATATCTTTAAGCATGTTTTTTTTTATTTTTTTCAAGGAAAATGGTTTTCAAAATGATTTCAATCCTTATTTTTTATTTTACAAGGTATTTTGAAAGAAAATTATTTTCAAATGGTTTTATGTATTAAAAATAATCATTCATATAAGAAGGGTTGTTTACCTCAAGAATTTTTTTAATAATATCCTTCCAAGTTATTTTCAATCTATGATAACAACTTTTTATGATACTCATTCCCTTTAAGAAAATGATATCAATGTTCCATTCATATTATTTCGTGAGTGGTTTATGTTTTTATGGAATGATTCTTAAGAAACCCATTTCACTTCCTTGGGTTTTATGTTTTTGAAACCCTCTTTTTTCATGGGTTACAATTTCATGATGTCATTATGATGCATATTTATCTTCAAAAGTTATGATGTGATAAATGGTTAATGATAACCATTACATTTCATGAGTTATGATTTCATGTTTATAAAACCTATGTATTTTTATGGGTCATGATATGATGAATGTTTTATTATCTTGTGGTACATGTATGAATAATTTTATTATGAGATGGGTGGGACCTATATCTCCCTCCAATTCATAGGGTAATGATGGATGACAAGGGAGTGTAAATGTTATTTTTGAACCTAATTACGTGTTCACAATGTTATACATGGACCTAGATTCATGTCCATATGTTTATGTGTGAACCTGATTACAAGTTCGTAAAGTTATGATTGAACCTTGTTACATGTTCACAATGTCAGGCATGGACCTGGCGACATGTCCACAAGTTAATGCGTGAACCAGATTATATGTTCAAAATGTTATGTAAGAACCTGATTACATGTTCACAATTTTATGAATGTACTTGTTTTCATGTCCATAAGGTTAAGTGTGAACTTGAGTACATGTTATCGATGTTATCCATAGACCTGTTTTCATGTCTATAAGGTTATTTGTTTACTTGATTACATGTTAACAATGCTATTTGTGTATATGGTTGCATCTCCACAAGTAGATTTCGAGGCCTTATTTCTTGTCCTTCACTAAATGAGTGAACCATTTGCCTTGTATATAAGATTTATAATGTTATAAACCAATTTGAATGCAACATATTCGTTGTATTATTATCGTGTTACGCATTCATGACTTTTTCCCTCAATTTAATAATAATCTATGTCTTATAAAATTCCAAATGCTATTATGATATATAATATGCAGGGTATGATATTTTAATGTTATTCTCAAGTTCCATACCATATTTATTCATGTTATTATTACACATTTTCATTATTTACCCTTTCTGAGCATATAAGCTCACCCTTTTCTTATGTTTTCTTTCTTCAGGTTATAAAGAAAGGTTATAAGTAGAAGTAATAAAGATGTATAAATTTATGGGGGATGTTGAAGATCTTTTACTATGATAGATGATTTTGTTTCCAAGTTTCCAAATACACTAAAATATTATAATCCTCAAGCATGTATTTTTTAGATGTACTAAATATTCATCTAAAATTATGTAATATCCATGTATGTTATGTCGTCTTCACTATAGTTGGTAGAAAATAAAAGGTTTAGTCCACCTTTAGAAACTAGGATGAAAAAACATTAGTGATATCCCAAGGTATATTTCTAAGGATATGTTAAGGGATGTCTCCACTGTTAATTATAAGGATGAGTTAGTATATAAGAAAATGTCTTCGAATTTTGGTAAAGGATAGAGTAAGTGGTTTCCTAGAAATACATCACTATCTCAATAATACAACTGGTTGTGAGTCTAGCATAGATGTACCTAGGGGTAACAACTCTAACTAGATGTTCTATTCTTGGCTTGTGGTAATCTAGTACCCAACAACCTCCCTTGATACACACCTAGTTTGACACTCCCATGAGATATGCTTTGAAAATTCACAAACTCTTCATGAACTATCATGAAGTATATCAATATCAGTTGGCTATGAATAACCTAGTGTAAAATATTTTTGTCATATATTAACAAAGCCTTGATTTAGGCACCCTATAATTAATTTTTCATGATTATGTAGTATCCTAATACGATTAATGTTCTCGCACTATGTTTTCCAGTTTTAGTCAATGGGGAGAACTCAAAGGAGCATGGTTAACATTGAATTTTTCAGATGTGGGATGTATGAACATTATTAGAATAAATTTCCCAAGTGGAAATATTATAAAGAGAATCTGAAAGGTGGTATGAGTATTTTTTATACATATAGAGATAAATCAAATGAAAACATCATGTGAATGTTATGTGATGTTCTTATAGTACTGTTTTCTTTAATAATAAGAATCATGAATATACTGAGGTGGAGGAACCTTAATACATGATTTATATTTCATATTATTAGAATGGGTATTAAGGAATAAGATGATGATTGTCACGAACCAACCTGGGTCGACCCTGAACCAGCCACCCGAGCCGGTCCACGAGATGACCCGAGAGGCGTCCCCGATCCTCCCAGGCTAGAGACAAGCACCAGGGCATCAACAGAGAGAAAGTGGGAACGATTTCGCCCAAAATAAATAAGGTAGAAGAAATAATACAGAGCATCACATAATAAATAAACCAAATAAATGGCTAAACAGGAATAAAATAAAATAAAACTAACCAAACTCGATGCCTGAACTAACTCTGTGTGACCATGTGGGTCACTCTCCGACACAACGATCGAGCGTCTCCCAAGGAGAATGCACCCAAGCTGTAGCTTTCACAAACACTAAAAATAGAAAAGAACTATAGGTATGAGTATTAAAACTCTGTAGGCTAGCCTGATATCTATTCCCAATGCACTACCTTTAAATAAAGATATTTAATAATCCCAGGTTTGGACTAAATTATATAAAATATTAGTTTCCACACACACTTTCATTTCTAAAACAAGTATCAGTCCATTGAACTTTTTAATTTAAAAAAAAGTTTAATGTTTGAAAGGAATAGTTATATTTCTTTTTAAAACATTTTCTAAGAACCATTTTGAAATCCAAACATCAGTTATTATCCAAAAAGGAGAAACCCCGCATAATACATGACACACACCAAGGGCAATGGAAAAAGTGGCACACAGGGGCTAGCAACTGAACTAGTCCTCTCAACCGTCTTCCACACACAAATAAACACTAAAGGAAACATGGATCAAACCTAGGAAATCGTGAACAATCCAGAATGTACTATACATGTGACTCATCCTAAATGCATGATCTAACTTGATGACGTCATAACTCCCTAACGCTCAGCATAGCCCTGCATGGCCTAACTGAGGGGCCCAATCCCCACAGCAGCAATAATGTAGTATTCCCCTATTATGGGGACACTAGCCAGTGTGTAATCTAAACTAGTGCAGCAATCGTTCTCAGAAGATTCACTCACTATGCCAGGTTCCCATGTCAACACATACAATAAAAAGGGGTGCATCCAAAATGTAAATCAATCTGTCAGGATGCAAAAATATCACACACCAAACATGCAATCAATGCACACCAAAGATCACCCCTTACAAACCCCAAAGTGAGTTTTTCCAAAATAATTTATTTTATTAAAGTGCCAAACGGGCCTTCACCAACTTCAAAGAAAAACATAATTTCTCAAGAAAACCCAAAAAACTTGTTCAGAAGAAATCATTTATCATTTAAATCAAAACTACATTTTAAATTCTTTGAATTATGTTTAAAATCCAAATGGGCATTCTTTTACTACTGGGTGTCCGTTCGTCAAGAAATTATTCCAGGTGTCATTTATAAAATAAACGGCTCTTTTTACACCAAATAATCATTTAAAATTTAATTATCTTATATTATTTACTATTTATTAAAATTAATAAAATATCCAGCAATTAATAAATTCTAAATATAATGGTGAGTGCAGTGGGGGACCTATCTTGAGACCGAGATGAAAAGGAAGACGCACGTCCGACACCACACAGTAAGGGCCAACGTACTACAAACAAAACACTAAGAATTCAAACCACAACAAAAAACCCCAATTAATGTATATGAAACCAAGTAAAGGAAAGAAACCCTCACCTTGAAATTGATGTACAACGAAGATGTAAACTCAGAAACCTGGCACGGCGATGGCACTCACTCGAAAACGCCCTGCGCGGGTCCTAGAAAGTCAAACCGACCCAAAACAAATTAATTATTAAAAATTATAATCAAAATACGGTATATATATATATGAAATAAAAATATCAAATGGAGCATAAAATAAATAGGTACCAATGGGGGGTCGCGATTGGAAACGGACCGCTGGAGGGAGTCGCGCCAGAATAGCGGAAGGCGTCCACGTGGATGGATTTGGTCCGAACTGGGGGTGCGGTAAGGGAAACTGGTCAGCGGCGATGCGAGGTAGCTGATGGAAAGGGTGCGAGTGAGTCGGGTAGTGGTGGACAGCTACGGGAGCCGAGGCCGAGCAGGGGTGTTGAGCAGTTGCGGTGCAAGGTGGCACTACAAGGGGGGAGGCTGAGGGCCGATCGGCTGGAGCAGGGAGGTCCGAGGAGGGAAGGTCGTTGGCGGTCTGCTCGAGCATAGGCGAGGCAGTGCCGCTAGGGATGGATCGTGGCAGGGGGATGTGGCGGGTGCACGACGGGGCAGCTGAGTGGGGCGCGCGACAGAGACATCCAACCTGAAGGAGGGGGCAACTGGAATGAGACCGGACCTGAGTAGAAAGAGGGTGGCACAGGGTCCCGATCAGGGAGGCATCGAGGTCGAGACATGGGCACACCGTCGAGGGTGATCTAGAGCTGGAGGAGGCCTGGAGAAGGCAAGCGGGCTGGAGGCACAGCTAGTAGACAGTGGATAGAGGAGGGAGCAATGTGCTATTGTGAACCCGTAGGGTGAGGCGGAGCCAGCTGGTCTGGTGCACCGTGAAGGCTAGATCGGCAGGGGTTGTTGTGCGCTGGAGGAAAAATGGGAGGTTGTGCTAGGCAGAGCCTGGGAACTGGGTGCACCATCGAGGGCGATCCAGAGCCGGTGGAGTGATAACGGAGGATGGCGGAGGGCTGGATGTAGGTGAGGCAGAGAATGCAGAAGGGGAGCGCATGGGAGGCGTTGTGCAGGGGCGTGATGCAGCTGGCGATCAGGACTCACGGGGGGGGAGGGGGGGGGAGGGGGGGGGGGGGTGAGCGGACGAGGGTGGAGAGGAGATTAGGAACCAGATAGGGAGGCAGGGAGGCTGGCGCTGTAGGAGGGAGGAGCCAGACAAGGAGGCTAGGGTGAGGTCGGCGCTGCAGGAGGGCACTACTGCAAGAGGCCAGACACGAGGGATGGCGGGCTGCTGGTGGGCAGACCGCGCAGCTGGGGAGACATCACCGGGGGCGGATGCGCTGCCGGATGAAGCACAAAGGAGAGGGGTGACCCGGGGGAAGACCTCGGGGTGGTCATGCGCGGAACCAGGGGACAAGGGGTGAGCAGCACACGTGGAGAAGAAAGAAAGAAAAGAAGAAAGGAGAAGAGAAAAATGAGGATAAGATAAAATAATAAAAAAAAGAATGTAAATAAATAAAAATAATAATCTAATAATAATACTAATAACAATAATAATAATAATAATCCAATAACAATAAAAATAATAATAATAATAACAATAATAACAATATTATAAATTGTTGTTATTATTATTATTAAACATTTTATAAAATTGTTTTCAATTTAATTTATTCTTTTAATTTTATAATTTATCTAAACAGTTGAGAAACCGCGCACTCACCAGGTCCGAACGCACGATCGGACCAAATGGGCGGTGACCGCGAACCCACCCGGACCGAATCCGCAGTGACCGCTAGCAATGCGATGACTTCACACTATCCCAAGACCCACCGAAAACAATGAAGCTTCAAAAAAATTCAATCCTGGACCCAAACCTGATTATACCCAAAGTCGCGGGACCGAGAAAAAAATAAAAAAATAGGTGTCTGTGGTAAGGGTGTCACAATGATGACTCTGTAATGGTTTAAGAATAAAGTTTTATTAATGAAGTAGTTATTTTTTTAGAATTGAAATATTATGTTTTATGTATCATGAATTGTTTTTTTATTTTCACTATAAGTTTTCATTGAGGATTTCAAAGGAAATTTTTTATGGGGTTGAAGACATTGAAAAGTGATTTCATGGAAATGTGATATTTTGATTATGGGAAGGTATCCCTTAATTTTATCAAGATATTGAGAAAATTTTCCTTCACTTAGATAAAGATATTATTGAATTGGATAAAGTAAACTAGATAGAACCGATTACTGTCAAACTAATTATTTAAGAAGTGTTTTATGTCATCAAAGATGACGTTTAAAATTTCACGGATTTAAAGAATGTATCCAATGGTTATTGGGATAAGGAAACACACATGTTTTATAAAATAATTTATTTTAAATAAGGTTATACCCATGTTTCAAGGGAATATACAATGAAGTTATTCACATGTATGGAATGTGATAGCAATGTTGTACTTTGTGCTATATGAGGGAACCAATGTTAAGCTGATTTCATGGATTTATTTATAATGTTTTATATTTTCATCTTTTGGAAGGGTTATAAGGTTAACCATTTACGGAAATTTTATGTTAGACTTAAGATAAAGATGGTAAGATTAAAGTGACATCTCTCTAGATTAGGATTAATTCATATTTGATATCCTATTCAAACTACTTTGTATTGATGCAAAGTGATGACATATGGGATAACATATCATGGATCTAATGATCTATTAGTACATAAAGAATGAAAAAGTCACATTCCTTTTTAGCGAAATAAGGGTAGTCGATCAGGGAAAAAAATGGAAAGGTTTTCATGAAATCATGCAAGTATATATTTTCATTAAAATTCCTCAAATTTAAGAAAAAGGATCTTGAAACAAAAAAAAATAGTCATTTTCCCTACGTTTCCAATGAATCAGAAATATTAATAGGACATAAATGATTTAGGTATTTCTGATTGTTAACATTCTCTTGACTTTGTTCTCAATCAGCCAACATGAGAACATGATAGTTATATTTTTCTTCGATGTCCATGTTTTCATTTACAACCAATGTTATCCTATGTAAAAACCCATTTATATGTCACTTTGGGTAACTACTATAGTCCCAAATATCCATTTTATGAAATGTTTTAGTATTCATTTTTATGATGTGGGTTTGTATGAAAAAACATTCAAGTATTAAACATTTCATAACCCGAATGAATTTCGTGGGTGAAATTCATTAACAGGGGGATATAATGTAACACCACAAGATTTTTGGAATTGTTTTTTTTCAAATTAATTAATCATTTTGATATTTTTCATTTCACATGACACTAAAAATAGTTCTTTATATATATATATATATATATTAAAAAACTAAGTCAAATATTCATTTCCCACAACACCAACATTGCTTGTGCTACACACATTACCAACTAGTCTTTTACAACATGCAATACTGACTTGGATTGTGTTACCTGTAACAACGATTTCGCATATGTTACATGAAATACCTATGATTCTATGAAACCACATTTTATAGTTATAATTATTTAAATGATTTAATTAGAACCCATACATTAAAATTATTTATATAAATAGTAATAACGAATTTTAAAATATTATTCATAATTGGTTTATACAGATAAATTGTATTGGTAATGAATGATATAATTTATGGTAAAGTACTTTTATGTTTAAAGATACCATTTTCTCAAATGAACCACGTTTAATAATAAAATTAATTTTAGATGCATTTATAAATTTAATTTGATAAAAAAATATTTTTGAATTTGTAAAGTTGAAATTATCTTAGGGTGAAATTTTGGTATTTTTTTGAGAAAAATCATTTTTTATAAATTGTGAAAAATAGTGTGTTCTAGTTAATAAGATACATTTAGTTTAAATATTTATTAATATTAAATTATAATTTTTTCATGACCCATCCCCCAGGGCCCGTGTCGTGACTACCCCAAGCCTGACATCCATAGGCTAGGGTCTGACGACTTGTACAAGAAAGGCATATCCATTTAACTAGGAAGGTATTTCCTTTTAACCTGTAAACTCACACAATCCAAGAACAAAACAGGATAAAAACACAAAGTAAACTATATAGTAAATAGGTAGTGTACATTAAGTAAAGGGACTGGAATACATGCCCAAATGGGAAGTACAAGTAAAAATGAAAACTCCTCCTGTGAACACCCGCCAAGGATCCTACCTGAAGGGTAGTTACAACTCTCGAACTGTCGTCTTTGCGGTATGTCTCATCTAATGGTCCACCTCCTAGAAGCATCCAGTCCTAGAAACCTGAACCTCAATCAATGTTGTTCTTCATCTGCACAAGACATATCATGGTTAAAGTGTATCCCATGCAGGAGTTATTATAACAATATTCAGTAGGGACCCCAACACCCCCGAAGGTCTCTCAGAATCATGAGAGGATAATCCACAATGAAAGACCACAATTATAAAGCATTAAGCAACAATCAACCCTACCTAGGTATATTCCCATACATATACCTATGTTATCAAGTTACCCAACTCATTCAAGAGGAACACATAGCCAAACTCTTTATCTTAAAGCATAACTCTTCCACAAAAGAATGAATACCACGTAGATAACACCACTCAGAAGAATACCAAAAAGGTAAAGAATCATATCACACCAGGTATGACTTATGTACGGATGTATAGATGATTAGATTTGTTGATATATCATATTAATTCGTCGATAAGCTCTGCTGTTGACCCACACTGGATCAAATAGAACCCACCCAACATCTGAAGATAACTCACACAGGATCTGAAGATGACCCACACATGATCCGTAGATGCTGACCCACATAGGATCCGAATATTACCCACATAGGATCTGAAGATGAACCACATAGGATCTATAGATGACTCACATAGTATCGGTAGATGTTTATCCACACAGGATTCGAAGATGACCCACACAGGATCTTAATATTCTTCAAGTACATCCTGCCACAGGGTTCCAGCACTAAGCATGCTTGGTTCAGAGAGGATATGAACCTCAAGTCATCGGTCTATACTTAAACAACCACTATGTCCCATGAAGAATTATCATTAAGGTCTGTCATGTCATATGGTACCCAATTCGACTGACGACGTGTCAATCAGATGTCGGTCTGTAAGTTATTATCATTTCCATGCCGAAGGACCAGTTGGATTAGAGTTCGATCCAACTCGGCCATACTTTAACTTTATCCAGAACTCATGTGAAGTATACCAAAAGGAACCTCATATCCAAGGATTCTAGCGACACATATGGTTCATCAAATGGACGACCGGTTCTCAAGATATGGCAAAAAATGCTTATCTGGGTACAGTTGGGCCTGGGTCCGGTGCAACCCGGCCCAACCCGGCCTGGGCCGACCTGACCTGGTTCGAATTGCCCCGGCCCGGTATGGGTCTAGAACAGATGGGTGAGACCGCGGTGATCCTGGCCCACTGGTCCATGGTTTGTCATAGCCCGCAAAGGGGGCGGCCCACTAGGTGGCCCGCGGTGCCGCCCGCGGCCGGGGTGGCCTTCCGTGATGGGCCCTGCCCTAGCCGTCCCCCTGGGGAGGCACCCACTAGGATTCTAGAATGTCCCGAGGGTCGTTCAATTCTATCCAACCCGATGGTGCGACGTGGTGTTACCTGCTGGCACGCGAGACCCGCCGAAGTTGGTCTTGCTCATCATGATGCGGTCGACAGGGGTTCTTGCTGGTTCCCCTTCCAGCGGCACTCGCATGCGCCATTGTTTCCTTTGTGGTCGGCTGGGTGTCGGCTGCCCTCTAGGCATGCCGACGCGGCTCGGTAGTCGTGGCCTCCAACACTGGCAGTAGGGACGCGCTCCGCCCAGGCATTCACGCAGTCGGCCAGCGTGTCTTCCACCATCCTCCTCTTTCACGACCGACGGGTTGTGGCCTCATTCGGTAGCATGGTTGCATCGCCTCTATCATCACTGCCATCTGATGTGTCGGCCGCCGCCTGTACGCTGTCGGCGCTGGTTGTCAGCGGTCTTCCACAGGTTACTGGGTGAGCTCTGGTGGCCCGTTCTTCAATCCGAAGGAATCGTTTTATGTTTGGGGACGTCGCCTTTGCATCTATCCTATCATGGTCAAGTTCTACTCAACCCGAGGTTTCACCCATGAAGAACATGTCAAACAATTAAGTAGCGGAGGGATCGGTCCACTTTTATTTGGCCCGTACCCTCTGCGCTAGACCGATAGCATGTGACTCAAAAATATTGATTCAATGTAAATCAATGAATAATATTCAAGAGAAAACCCTACCTAAATCATTTGTTGGAGATGGAATGATGAAGAAGATGAATATTAAGATGATGCTGACATTCTTCTCTCCCGCAACATGCTTCCGATTAGAGCTCGAGCGTCGTTTCCTAGTTCTTGATCCGGAGTGTAGAGACCCAAAGCTTGACGTACATGGACATTACATTACTTTTTCTGAATACTTAGTACATAAAAAAAACACACACACAAGGACCGTAATAGTTTCGTGTCTTTGGAAACTCGGAATATAATCTTCTAATCATGGTGAAAGATCTTCAACATCTCCCATAAAGATCTTCCTTTTTTTACCTAAAACCTTTCTTTATATCCTGGGGAAAAGAAAACATAAAAGGGTGAGCTCAAATGCTCAGTAAGGGTAAACAAAAGAAATATCAATCACATCATATACATAGGAACATAACTTTTGGAAATCTTAACCTACAAAAGAAATCATAATTTCATAACATGGGATAAATCATAGTAGTGAAATGTAATCACAATAATCATAACATAAAACATGAAGCTTTGTGGCATACACACATAATCATAGAGAATCATTTCTTATTAGTCAAGACTCATTGCCAAGACTATCTTAGTGGACAAAGTCCATTTCTGAACTGAGTTCATTCCTCGTTTCTGTCCTGTTTCACTGAACCGGTTTAACCTGCCATTCCAGCTATGTCTATCTCATGAGATATAAAATCTTTACCCAATGTATTGGAGGGATATATAGGTCCCACCCATCTCATAATGATACCATTCTTATGTGTGCCACAAAATCATAAACCATACATCATAGCATAACCCATGTAACAAAAAATTGGGAATCTTAAACATCATGACATCATAAAACAATTCATATAAGATAAAATAATTCATAAAAATAATTCCATCACAACATAATCAAATCAATGCAATAATATGGATAGAAACAAAACCCTTTATTATCTTAGATGGAAAATAATTTTGATAAAACACTTGAACTCCATTCTTGAGGAAAATATCCTTTCTACTTCAAAAACAATTTTCCTTTCTTAACATGTCATACAATTATAATATAAAAGAGGTTGATTAAAAATAAACTTGAAAACTTGTAAAGGAAGATTCTTGGAAATAATGTTTTAAAAATCCATTCATGCCGTATAAGTTAAAAAAACATTCTTCTCGTACTTTTGTCGGAAAAGTCAAAAAGTACCTCGTACGAAAAACGACAAAAGATTCCTTTCATATATTTTACTAAAAACTCACCGAAGGGTAAAATTGGATATAAACTATTGTAGAAGGACATAAAGATTACATATTGAGGAAAAATGGATGTGGATGATAAATATTCCCCAGTAAATTCTGATGTATTAACAATCTCGGATAAAAATTGAGATTGCGATATTTTCCCTTACCTTAGGTCCGATTTGATTCGTAAGTGTCCGATCCTCCTGTATAATGATTTAAATAATGTTATTGACTTATTCCAGAATCATATTCATTTTTATGATATCATATATGGTTCACTTATGACTTTATATTAACCGTTCTTTTGTAAATTCCATTTTAAAGAGCGTTTTGGGTAAAATCGTTTCATTTATCATATGTGTTTCGACTCGTCGTTCTTGATATTATTACTTATATCTTGATTTACATAATTCCAGAATGTAAAAAATGATTTATATATAATATATATTCATTATATACATATATATTATAGATCGATAAAAGGAATGAAATACACTGTTCATGGACACGGTAGGCCGTACGTACGCATGAACGCTGTTTCCGTTTCCTTATTGAATTGAATGGAATTGAGTATATGACATACATATATATATATATACATAAATACAGTAGCATTATTCTGTCATATATTTCATTATTATTCATTAAATAAGCTTTATGATCATTAATGTATGGTTAACATGGAGAATGAATCTCATCGCGTCATGAAGACGGTAGTCCGTACGTACGCACGAGCAATGATATCATTTCCATAATCATTGAATTGAATTGTAGTGGATGATACAATATATCAGAATCATTATGAGGTTATAATAACTATGTATAGTTATTATTTATACCATTATAACCATCCATGTAAGGTGGTGTTGGAAAAACAGATTACACCACGGTGTGGAGACGGTATTCCGTAAGTACGCACGTGCGGTGATTTCGTTTTCTGTAGGATGGATAGATGATGAAATAGGGTTGTTTCATACTTATAATAACATATCAGTATATGAGTGATACTGATGTTATTACTTCATAATTAAACAACTAAATAAGAAGAAGTGGAAGAAGAAATAAAGTTGAAAGAATCGGTAACGGACATTACCTCTTCTTTGAAGCGCCTCTTTGAGACCTCCTTTTAGGGCACTGAAATTGGTCTTTTAAGAAGACCAGGACCTCTAAAATGTTTCTAGGGAAGTGGATAAGAGAATTTGGCAGGGGTTGGTCGATATTTAAGACTCAAAGTGGTGTGAGGAAGAGAGGGAGGGGGTGCCCTTTTATAAGGGAGGAGAGGGGAACCTTTGGGAAAACTAAAAATATTATTTTATTATAAAGCCATATTCAGTTTTAAATAGCTCCAAATTGATTTATTTCAAAGATAAGGTGGGGATGGGTCGAAATAATCTAATAAAATAGAATTTGGAAAAGTTTAGTTTACTATTTTAACCCTATCATTTATATTTAACTTTAAGTTAGATAGTTTTACTTTTACCGTGTCTTTTTGTCTTCTTACACTATAAGGTTAATAAACGTACTATAACAAGCCAAACGAAACCCAAGTTCTTTATTATTAATATATATAACCTCATCTAATTCATTTGGCTGAACCTTATATTTTTAAGAATAAAATAACAATTAATAATATAATATTTGTTTTAAAAACTATTTTATGTCAATTTTGATACTATTTAGTAATTGATTTTTGTGAAAATCATAACAGAATGATTAGTTCAAAAAAGGTACTTAAATCAATACTAACATGTCATATTAACCTATAAAATTAGTGTAATTCATAAAAAGTCTCAAATTACATTTATTAGGGTATTTATAACATCAATTATGTCAATATTTCATTAATAAGATAATTACTACATCATCATTGTGTCATAAATAAATTAAATTATTTAATGTCTAAAAATTACAAATAAAATATCATTATGTATGAAATAGTTTTATCTTTCTAATGAATATTTATAGTCGAATTTATCTTATGTATAACCATATATTAAAAATTATTTACTTATTAAACATTGATTTTAACTATTTTAACCCTTCTTTAAATAAATTAATAATAAATGTCCTAATCTAATCCAAGTGGCCCTAAATGGTCATATTGTATTACTAAGGTTGTTTTTGGTCGAATTACACTTATCCAATAGAATTAGGACATGTTTTAGGGTAATAATATTATTATTTTTACCCTTAATTACCCTATTTACTTTTAACCGTGGTAAATAAAAGTAAAAAGTTACTATTCACCAAAAATTATTTTCATCTCATTGAACCACATTTTACATACTGAAATCAACTGCGTCTCTCAGATTTTTTGAAATTCCACTCACAGAAGCGGTAAAATTAAGTTTTATGTAAATTTGCAAATTCTCCTAGAAGGTGGGTAAAAGACTATGAAAAGTTCAATGAAATTTTTATATATCTAAAATTATTATAAAATTACTCCAATGAATTACATTGAACTTATATAGGTATTATTTATCAATTTTGACATAAAATAAATTTAAATAAAATAAATAATTAATTAAATAAAAAGTCGGTTTTTAAATAGTAACCCAGTGTTTTCACTATTAATCAAAAATTGAAAGTTTTCAGAAAAATACCAAAATTTCACCCTAGGCTAATTTCGATATTCTGAATCCAAAAATGAATTCCATTTTCAAAAATAATGTTTATAAAATTTCAAAAAGTGGTTATTACTATTCATAACGGTTAGTTTTAATAATATTTTAATAGCATATCATTGTTTAGTGAAACTCATTATTGCGTACTACACACGCTATAGAGGAAGGTCACGATTGTGTGTAATGCAAGGCAAGTCAAGGATGCGTGATGTGAAAGCTACTTTTGGTGTAGCGTACAACACAAGACATTAATGAAATTAAAAAAAAAAAATTTCATAAAATCTCGGGGTGTTACATTCTACCCCCCTTAAAATGAATTTCGCCCTCGAAATTCGTCGGGGTTATAAATGGTTTACTACTCAAAATTTTCTTTAATAGAAACCCACATAGTAAAAAGGAATACCAAAACTTGGCATTAAAAACTAAAGTATGAAATGTAATAGTTTCCCAAATTAACTCATCACTGGGTTTCCACGTAGGAGAACATAGGTGAAAATATGGATATGGAAGAAAAATCTAACCATCAAGTTCTGATGGAGAGTGGTAGAGAACATGGCTATGAAATAGCCAAAAATCACAAATCCATAGATTTTCGATGATCTAAGGTACCATCTGATTCATCAGATATAAGGGCACTAGGACAACATTTTTGGTTTTCAAGATCATTTCCCTAAAGTTGATGAAATTGGAAATAGAAGAAATACTTTCGTGATTTTGGTACAGTCTCACCATTGTTCATTATTTGGACAATTTCCACTTCATCTCTTAGATAAATGAAGTTTAATTTGTCATTCGTGAAGTGTTATCAGCTCATGTGATAGAATGATGGGTCATTCCATCTGTCTCAAACAAAAGGTTATAGAAGTTATCAAAAAATACATAAGTCCATCTATAGTGAGATTAATCATATATGGTTCCTAAAATGGACTTATACTTCATATATCATACTGCTTAATATAATAAAACTAGTTTCTACTAAACAGGGACTTCCTGTAGGCCAGTGGTAGGCGATAAGGGCCAGTCACACTTCAGTTGTGGGTTCGATTCCCACAGCCTTGTCCGACGCGATGGGTTGTCGCCCGTCCTGCAGGTTGTCCTTTTTCTAAAATTACATTACAATAACATCCCATCAATAATATCAAAAAAAAGTTCTATCCTTAAACAATACTAACTTATGTCCAACATAATCCATTCCAATCTTTAGGCTTATCTAAAATACTTCAGTCCAAGCTCATAGTATAAAGAAAACGATTACTTGAAATGTAATCAACCAAGCATGTGAATACCATCATTTATCCCCTATATATCTTGTTGTTCACATTCCAATCATGTGAATACCTTAATCATTTATTCTCTTGAAAAATTAATACCCATTAAACCTTAGTGAAAACATGAATGCTGTCAAAAGTTAACTCTTTCCACATACCAAAATCCAAAATTCTATATACTCAAACCATGATATAACCTTCTCCTTATATCAGTCATGAGCTCATGAATACTATCAAACATTTAATTTTCTCCTCATCCCTTCAATATGCCCATATCATCTACATTTCAAAAATATCTGAATAACCTTTCATGGATACTGGTACCATTAATCATACACTTTCAAAACTCAAGGAAAGACAACAGTGTAACAATCCTTAGATGTCTCTTTATTCCATAGTACCATGAGATTGCTTATACAACATTACACTTGATAAACATGTAATCATTCCACTACCTTCTTAAACCATTGACCGAGCTTCAACAATTCTTTCAACTCACATATCATTTGTAGTCTCTTCATCATCATCAACATAAATACTACCCATACGGCCGTACTGATTCTCTTTATGAGAATTTCCCTTAGGGCATTGGTTTGCATAATGCCCGTACATTCCACATTTAAAACATTTAACCATTGTTGATGTCGTATAAATACCATTATCCTCATCCATGGTGTTAACTAAACCTTTTCCTTTGCACTTACTGGCTTTGTGTCCTTCTTTTCCACACTCAAAGAATCTTCCAGTCCCCTTGCAACAATCTCCTTGATGCCTCTTCCCACATGATTTACATGAGGGAAATTGAACTTTCTTTCCTCAATGATCATCATGAAACTCCATCTTTATCTTATTATCTGAGTCGGGAAACTTACCAAAGTTGAGATTATTGATCATATTATGAGATTTCTGATTAGGCATAATAATGATGTTTGGACTTCCAAATCCCGTTTCATTTGGTTTCTCATGAAGAATATCATTCCATTGTCCATCATATCCTCCATTATCATGAATCTTCTTGTTTCCAGCCATTTTCTAAAACCCAAAAAGAATAGTGTGAGAGGAAAAAATCATGCTAGAGAAAACAACATAGTAAAGGGGGAGAACCCTCAATATCTATCATCTTAGGTTAAATTCTAAGATTGTTACCGTAGTTCTAGGACTATATCCTATACGTATACTTATCCTTAGGGACATCCCTAGACATACCTTTAAAATATCTCTAGGGATCTCACTAACACTTTCGCATCCTAGTTTCCAAAGGTTGACTAAACCTTTCCTCTGATACCAACTGTAGAGACTCAAAGCTTGATGTACATGGACATTACATTACTTTTGCAGAATACTTAGTACATAACAACAATACACACACAAGGACCATAATAGTTTCGTGTCTTTGGAAACTCGGAATATAATCTTCTAATCGTGGTGAAAGATCTTCAACATCTCCCATAAAGATCTTCCTTTTTTAACCTAAAACCTTTATTTATATCCTGGGGAAAAGAAAACATAAAAGGGTGAGATCAAATGCTCAGTAAGGGTAAACAAAAGAAATATCAATCACATCATATACATAGGAACATAACTTTTGGAAATCTTAACCTGTAAAAGAAATCATAATTTCATAACATGGGATAAATCATGGTAGTGAAATGTAATCACAATAATCATAACATAAAACATGAAGCTTTGTGGAATACACACATAATCATAGAGAATCATTTCTTATTAGTTAAGACTCATTGTCAAGACTATCTTAGTGGACAAAGTCCATTTCTGAATGGAGTTCATTCCTCATTTCAGTCCTGTTTCACTGAACCGGTTTAACCTGCCGTTACAGCCATGTCTATCTCATGAGATATAAAATCTTTACCCAATGAATTGGAGGGAGATATAGGTCCCACCCATCTAATAATGATACCATTCTTATCTTTGCCACAGAATCATAAACCATACATCCTAGCATAACCCATGTAACAAAAAAATGGGAATCTTAAACATCGTGACATCATAAAATAATTCATATAAGATAAAGGAATTCATAAAAATAATTCCATCACAACATAATCAAATAAATTTAATAATAGGGACAGAAACAGAACCCTTTATTATCTTATATGGAAAATAATTTTGATATAACACTTGAACTCCATTCTTGAGGAAAATATCCTTTCTACTTCAAAAACACTTTCCCTTTATTAACATGTCATACAATTCTAAACTAAAAGAAGTTGATTAAAAATAAACTTGAAAACTTGTAAATTAAGCTTCTTGGAAATAATGTTTTAAAAATCCATTCATGCCGTATAAGTTAAAAAAACATTCTTCTCATACTTTTGTCGGAAAAGTCAAAAAGTACCTCGTACGAAAAATGACAAAAGATTCCTTTCATATATTTTACTAAAAACTCACCGAAGGGTAAAATTGGATATAAAATATTTTAGAAGGATATAAATATTATATATTGAGGAAACATTGATTTTGATGATAAATATTCAACAGTAAATTCTGAAGTATAAACAATCTCAGATAAAAATTGAGATTGCGATATTTTCCCTTACCTTAGGTCCGATTTGCTTCGTAAGTGTCCGAACCTCCTGTATAATGATTTAAATAATGTTATTGACTTATTCCAGAATCATATTCATTGTTATGATATCATATATGGTTCACTTATGACTTTATATTACCCGTTCTTTTGTAAATTCCATGTTAAAGAGCGTTTTGGGAAAAATCGTTTCATTTATCATATGTGTTTCGACTCGTCCTTCTTGATATTATTACTTATATCTTGATTTACATAATTCCAGAATGTAAAAAATTATTTATATATAATATATATTCATTATATACATATATATTATAGATCAATAAAAGGAATGAAATACACTGTTCATGGAGACGGTAGGCCGTACGTATGCATGAATGCTGTTTTCGTTTCCTTATTGAATTGAATGGAATTGAGTATATGACATACATATATATATATATATATATACATAAATCCAGTATCATTATTATGTCATATATTTCATTATTATTCATTAAATAAGCTTTATGACCATTCATGTATGGTTAACATGGAGAATGAATCTCATCGCGTCGTGGAGACGGTAGTCCGTACGTACGCACGAGCGATGATATCGTTTCCATAATCATTGAATTGAATTGGAGTGGATGATACAATATATAATAATAATTATGATGTTATAATAACTATTTATAGTTATTATTTACACCATTATACCCATCCAAGTAAGGTGGTGTTGGAAAAACAGATTACACCACGACGTGGAAACGGTATTCCGTACATACGCACGCGCGGTGATTTCATTTTCCGTAGGATGAATAGACGGTGAAATAGGGTTGTTTCATAATTATAATAAAATATCAGTATATGAGTGATACTGATGTTATTACTTCATAATGAAACAACTAAAGAAGAATAAGTGGAAGAAGAAATAAAGTTGAAAGAATCGGTAACAGACATTACCTCTTCTTTGAAGCGCCTCTTTGAGACCTCCTTTTAGGGAACTGAAATTGGTCTTTGAAGAAGACCAGGACCTCTAGAATGTTTCTAGGGAAGTGGATAAGAGAATTTGGTAGGGTTTTTCCGAGCTTGAAGGCTCAAAGTGCTGTGAGGAAGAGAGGGAGGAGGTGCCCTTTTATAAGGGAGGAGAGGGGCACCTTTGGGAAAACTAAAGATATTATTTTATTATAAAGCCATATTCGGTTTTAAATAGCTCCAAATTGATTTATTTAGAATCTAGGGTGGGTATGTGTCTAAATAATCTCATCCAATAGAATTTGGACAAGTTTAGTTTACTATTTTTACCTTATCATTTAGATTTAACTTTAAGTTAGATAGTTTTACTTTTACCGTGTCTTTTTGTCTTCTTACACTATAAGGTTAATAAACGTACTATAACAAGACAAAAGAACCCCAAGTTGTTTATTATTAATATATATAACCTTATCTAAGTCATTTGGCCGATCCTTAGATTTTTAGGAATAAAATAACAATTAATAATATAATATTTGTTTTAAAAACTATTTTATGTCAATTTTGACACTATTTAGTAATTGATTTTTGTGAAAATAATAACAGAATTATTAGTTCGAAAAAGGTAATTAAATCAATATTAACATGTCATATTAACCTATAAAATTAGTTTAATTTATAAAAAGTCTCAAATTACATTTATTTGGGTATTTATAACATCAATTATGTCAATATTTCATTAATAAGATAATTATTGCATCATCTTTGTGTCATAAATAAATTAAATTATTTAATGTCTAAATATTACAAATAAAATATAATTATGTAGGAAATAGTTTTATCCTTCTAATTAATATTTATAGTCGAATTTATCTTATGTATATCCCTATATTAAAAATGATTTACTTATTAAACATTGATTTTAACTTTTTTAACCCTTCTTTAAATAAATTAATAATAAATGTACTAATCTAATACAAGTGGGCCTAAATGGTCATATTTTATGACTAAGGTTGTTTTTGGTCGAATTAAACTTATCCAATAGAATTAGGACACGTGTTAGGGTAATAATAATATCATTTTTACCCTTAATTACCCTATTTACTTTTAACCGTGGTAAATAAAAGTAAAAAGTTACTATTCACAAAAAATTATTTTCATCTCATTGAATCACATTTTACTTACTGACATCAACCATGTCTCTTGGATTTTTTGAAATTCCACTCACATAAGCGGTAAAATTAAGTTTTATGTAAATTTGCAAATTCTCCTAGAAGGTGGGTAAAAGACGGTGAAAAGTACAATGAAATTTTTATATATCTAAAATTATTATAAAATTAATCCAATGAATTACATTGAGATTATATAGGTATTATGTATCAATTTTGACCTAAAATAAATTTAAATAAAATAAATAATTATTTAAATAAAAAGTTGGTTTTTAAATAGTAACATAGTGTTTTCACTATTTATCAAAAATTGAAAGTTTTCAGAAAAATACCAAAATTTCACCCTAGGATAATTTTGATATTCTGAATCCAAAAATGAAGTCCATTTTCAAAAATAAAATTTATAAAATTTCAAAAAGTGGTTATTACTATTCATAACGGCTAGTTTTATTAATATTTTAATAGCATATCGTTGTTTAGTGAAACTCGTTATTGCGTACTACACACGCTATCGAGGAAGGTCGCGATTGCGTGTAATGCAAGACAAGTAAAGGATGCGTGTTGTGAAAGATCCTTTTGGTGTAGCGTACAACACAAGACATTAATGAAATTAAAAAGAATGTTTTTCATAAAATCTCGGGGTGTTACACGGAGGTTCATTCTTCATTGGAGGAGGCTCTTCCTTGGAGGATGTTCTTCAACCAAGAGTTCTCCACAAAACCAGTTTTCCAATAATTCCCAACAATGAGAGGTGAGGAGACAATCCCCCCTAATGAAGTTTAAGTACTTCCTTAATTAAACATTTAATGAATTCATTAATGGGGGGTTTCCAAGTGTTACACCACTTGTAACATGGAATTTAATATAGTTCATTAAATGCCAAACCTCCTAGGGTGGTAACCACCACCGAAAATCAAAAGAGACATTTTAAGAATGAATGAAAAATAAAAGATATTTATATTATTTATCATTTTTCCCATGAAAAACTGAAAATCCAACTTCCACCCACAACTTACTATGACCAAGGTGAATGATCTCTTAATTGAATATCGGTTCTTCGAGTTCAACAGTGTCCTCAAATTTTAATTCCAAGCACCAGTTCAAAAGTTACAAATTCTCGTTCGCATGTTAACTGAAAATACATATAAAAGATTGGAAATTCATTCTAGACACATCAGGCCTTAGAATCAAGTTCCGTAAAATTTTATAGACTCGAAATATTTATATGTAATGAAAACAATTACACGGAAAAATCTAGTTCTTTACATTCTCCCCACATCAAAGATTTGCATCCGTGAAGGCCACAACACAAACTAGGGAAACAAGTGGGGGTACTGAGCATAAATTTGAGCCTCCCCCTCCCATGTTCCCTTATAGAGGTTCTTGTGCTGCCAACGTACATGCACCATAGGTATATATCACCCATGAATGAATACCTCTTGTCGATCCTCAATCTCTACTGAAACCTCTGAAAACGTGGCCCCATCCCCGATGTCCAGCTCACCCCAGTCAATGATGTGTGAAGGTTCACACATGTAACTCATTAGCTGGGATACATGAAAACGTCACGTGCCCGATGGAACTAAGGGGGACGGTCTAGGTTGTAGGCCACCTCTCCAACTCTACTGAGGACCTAAAAGGGTCCTATGAACCTTAGAGATAACTTGTCGACCATGCCAAATATTCACAAAACTCATCGAGGTGAGACACGTATAATGACATGGTAATCATCCTTGAACTCCAGAGGTCTCTGTCTCCTGTCAGCATAAGACTTCTGCCTTTTATATGTAGTCTTCATTCACTCCTGAATGATATGAACCTTCTCTTTGGTATCCCATAACATCTCCAGCCCCGAGTGCTGACTCCCCTCGGTCAGTCTAGTGTAGAGGTGATCTTCAAAGTTTACCGTACAATGCCTCAAATGGTGCCACAATGATTGTGGAGTGATAGTTGTTGTTGTATGTGAACTCCACCATGGGAAAGTGATCCTCCCAGCTATGGCCGAAATCAAGGACACATGTACGCAACATGTCCTCAAGGGTCTGAATGGTCTGCTCTGTCTGACTGTCCGTCTGAGGATGAAAGGCGGTGCTCAATCGATGATGAGTCCCGAACACCTCTGGCAACCCCTTCCACATATGGGAAGTAAAACATATAGTGTGATCAGAGAAAATAGTCAAGGTAAATTCATGAAGTTGTAAAATATCCGGTAGGTAGAGGCATCCCAATCTCTCTACCGATCCCTGCTCTCTGATAGGTAAGAAGTGAGCTGAATTGGTGAGTTGTTCAACGATCACCCAAATGGAATAATGTCCCTTAGACGTGTGTGGAAGTCATTCCATGAAGTCCCTGGAAATTCTATCCCACTTCCACTCTGGCACCTCAAGTGGCTGAGCTAAACCCACTAGAATTTGATTCTCTACCTTCATTCGCTAACAAGTGAGGCATTGTGAGACAAACTATGCACTAGCTTTCTTCATTCCTTACCACCAGTGCTGAAGTCAGAGGTCATGGTACATCTTCTCCACTCTTGTATGTACCACTAGAGGGGACGTATGAAACTCCCTTAACCCTTCCTCCCGTAGCACCACTGGTACCATAGTACATCCCTTGAAGATGATGACATGCTCCTCACCTTTAAGAAAATTCCATCAGGTTCATGTCCTGTAGATATCTGAGCATGTCGAGCCTTTTAGTAAGTTTACCCAAGCAGTGCCTCACAGAATCATTGAAGGAGTGGGGTAGTTACTTTCAGAGACTGAAGATAAGCTGCTCCATCTCGATCTATTTATGATATCCAAAAAGCAGCAAGTTGCTCTATCGCCTCACTCAACAACTGTATACCAGATCTCATACTGAGTTCATTTGCAACTACATTACCCTTCCCAGGAGTATAGACTATCTTGAATTTATAGTCCTAGAGGAACTCATGCTAACATCGATGTCTCATGTTCAGGTCCTTCTAAGAGATGAAATACCTGAGACTCTTGTAATCAGAGTAGACTTTAAAACGTTCACCCATCAAGTAATGTTGCTATATCTTCAAGGAGAATACCACTCCTACTAAATCCAGGTCATGAGTAACGTAGTTATTCTTATGTTGTATCAGTTGTTGAGAACCATACATGATCACTGCTTGCTCTTGCATCAAGTCACATCTAAGCCCAGTCCCTGATGCTTTGTAGTAGACTAGGTACCCAAAACCCTCCTTCGGTAGCCCCAAGATGGGGGCACCCGTTAGTCTCTGCCTCATCTCATAGAAACTCTGATGGAATCTATCCATCCACATGAAGGTTTTACCCTTCTTATTCAATACTGATAAGGGTGATGCTACTCTGGAGAAGTCAGGAACAAACCTATTGTTGTAACCATCCATACCTCAGAAACTCTGCACCTCCGTCACACTCCTGGGTTTTCCCCAAGAAAACATAGCCTCAATCTTCGCTGGATCCACCAAAACTCTTACCTACAAGATGATGTGTCCTAGGAAGTGAACCTCTAGGATCCAGAATTGTCACTTCAAGATTTTAATTTAAAGCTGGTTCTCCCGGAGTGTGTCCAGAACAGTCTTCAGATTATAGGCATGCTCCTCCTTTGTAGATGAGTATACCAAGATGTTGTTGATGAAGACTACCACAAAGTGATTGAGGTATGAATGGAAGATCATGTTCATGAGTCCCATGAACACTATTGGGGCATTGATCACACCGAATGGATAAAACCAAGAACTCATAATGGCCATACCAATATCAGAAGGTCGTCTTCTTCACATCCTCGTTTCGTACCCTAAGCTGGTGATAGCCTGATCTGAGGTCTAT
The DNA here is from genome assembly GCA_963277665.1 of Viscum album. Lineage (NCBI taxonomy): Eukaryota > Viridiplantae > Streptophyta > Magnoliopsida > Santalales > Viscaceae > Viscum > Viscum album. Next base: position 273,777,988 of record OY728125.1, on the reverse strand, counting down.
CCTCGAAAACCATTGTGCCACCCTAAGGTGATCAAAATGATATTTAATCCTTGGTTGTGGGTACTTCTAAGTTATGGTAACCTAGTTCAGGTGCAGATAGTACACACAGAGTCTGAAACTCCCATTCGCCTTCTTGGCGAACAAAATCAAGGCTGCCCAAGGAGAGAAACTGGGCCTAATGATCCCTTTCCTCAACAAGTCCTCTAACTATACTCTAAGCTTCGTGGGAGCCATCTAATATGCTGGTGTAGATATCAATGTCCTCCCGGGGTACAAGTCGATAAAAAATTCCACCTCTCTATGAGCAGGTAGACCTAGAACATAATCAAGGAAAACATCAGCGTACTGGTCCACCACAATGGGATAACTTAGAATCTCAACATTAACTTCTCTGAGGGCAAGGCTATCCAACTGATGTGTGATCGGATGCACCCCCTCTGGGTAAGTTCATCTTGTGCTTCAAAGGTTTCCTTCTTGCTAGTGAAGGAAAACCCGGTCCCATCCTCATGGACACACCACACTTTGCGCCTAATACAGTCGATCTGAGCATAGACTGTAAATAACCAATCCATACCCAAGATGACATTGTAAGGCCTTGACACCACGACTTCAAGATCCCAAACAAAGATCTCACCTCCTAGAGTAAGCTCACACTGCCGACACTAGTGTGTAATTATCGAATCCTCTATCGTAGGAGTCTCTAACCGTAAGGATCGAGCCAATAGAGACATCAGAATCTCTGAGCACCGAACAATGGTCATGGAAATAAAAGAGTTACTATCACCTATGTCTATATTTACTACATCTATGGTTGTGTAGACACATATCATACCTCGAATCATCTTCAGAGTGCAGTGGTCGTAGGCCTCAACTACCGGGAGTTGAGCCTGTCTATGTCCACCTGCTCCCCATGGTCTAGGTGGAACACATAGAGGTATTGTTGGTAGAACCTCGAATCGACGTCCACCACCTACTGCCTAACCAATTCCTCATACACATCCACCAGCTACATGCATACCTCCTCGATCGAATCTTTGACTCTACCCAGGCAGTTCATCGACCATCTGCTGGTCGTCCGTATGACGGGTCGGGCAGTTGCGAGCCATGTGACCCTGCCCGCCACACAAGTAACATTTCCTTCTCCTCACCTGTTCTGCTTTGTCTCGAGATCCCCACACGACAGAACCTATATCATGTGGTCATATACCTGTATGTTAGGTCTTCTTGGACATCTGCTTCATCTGTCAACTGCAAACTGCACATAAATCTGCTATGTGACGTCCGGTGGTGGGTCTCATTGTCGGTGACTGCTCAGCAAGGAAGCTCTCCACCAAGAGTACTCGCTCTAACACCCTAGTCTGCCTTCCATAGGCCATGGGCTAGTGACTAGCATCGGAAAGGAATATCCCAAAAATCAGGAAGGCATTTCCTTTTAACCTACAAACTCACACAATTCAAGCACACAACAAGATACCAACACAAAGTAAACTATATAGTAAATAGGTTGACTACATTAAGTAAAGGGGATAGAATACAATCCCAACTGGAATGTACAAGTAAAACTGAAAATATATCTTGTGAACACCCACCAATGATCCTACCTGAAGGGTACGTACAACTCTCGAACAATCATCTTTGTGGTTCTTCTTGTCCAATGGTCCACCTCTGAGCAGCCTCCAGCCCTGGCACCCTCAACAATGATCAATGTTTTCTTCCGTCTGCACAAGACACATCAAGGTATGGACGTAGCCCATATAGGCCTCAGTATAACAATACATAGTAGGGACCTTGAGACACCTGATGGTCTCTCAGAATCCACATAAAACAATCCACAAAGCAATACCACAATTACAAAGCATGAAGAAACAATCAACCCTTCTTAGGTATAGGCCGAAACATATACCTAATTTATCAAGTATCCCAACTCATTCATGAGGAACACATATCCCAACTCTTTAGCCAAAATCCCAACTGTTCCATGAAGGAAAGAATACCATGTAGGTAGCACCTCATAGGAGAATACCACAAAGGTAAAGACTCAGCTCAGACCAGGTATAACTTAAGTACAGAATTATAAATGATTAGTTGTGTTTCTAGATCATATTAATTCATCAAGAAGCTTTGATGTTGACCCAAACAGGTCGAATATGACCCACAAAAGATCTAAAAATGACCCACACATTATATGAAGATAACCCACACAGGATCTGTAGATGTTGACGCACAAAGATCTGATGATGACCCACACAGGATATAATGATGTCCCACACAGGATATATAGATGACCCACATAGGATTGGTAGATTCTTACCCACATAAGATCCGAAGATGACCCACATAGGATCTAAAGATTCATCAAGTATAGCCAGCGACAGGTTTCCTGCACTATGCACACTTGGTTCCGGAAGTATCAACTCCTCAATCCATCAGTCGATACATAAAATTCCATGAAGTCCTAGGAAGAAATATCATGAAGGTCTGTCATGTCATAAGGGACCCAACGTAACTAATGGTGTGTCAATCAGACGCTCGGTCTGTATGTTATTAGTGTTTCCGTTCCGAGAGCCCGGTTGGATTCTGGATTGATCTAACCCGACCATACTCCATCTATATCAAAATCTAAAGTGGAGTATACCAAAAGGACCATCTCGATCCAAGTATTCCAGCACTATAGATGGTTCGTCAAACGAACTCCCAATTCTCAAGATATGCGCAAAAATGTGTATTTGGTTCTAGATGCTCCCGAGTCCAGTCTAACCCGGACCAAACCGGCCTGGGCCAATCTGATCCGGTTTGGGTTGACCCAACTCGGTCAGGGTTTGGCCCAGATGGGATGGACCATGGTGGGCTCGACCTGCAAAGGGGGCATCCCGGCCTGGTGGGCATGACACGCAGCTAGGGTGGCCCACTGTGGCAAAGCCCGCCCTAGCCACCACTCGGGGGGAGGTGCCCCCTAGGATTCCTGGAAAGCCTGAGGGCCATTCGGTTCTGGGCAAATCGACGGCTCCACGTGGCGCTGCCAGCTAGCACACAGGAACAACCAGAGTGGGTCCTGCTCGGCGTGACGTGGCCAGTTGGGGTTCCAGCCGGCTCCACTTCCAGCTGCGTCGGTGTGTGTCATTGTTGCCTCTGCGGCCATCCGAGTGCTGGACTCCCTCCAGGTGTGCCATCTTGGCTAAGCTTCCATGACCTCCAACACCGGCAACGCGAACACACGTCCCCCCTGCTTCCATGCGGCCAGTCGACATGCCAGCTGCCATCCTCTTCTGCCGCGGTCGACGGGATGTGGCCTCCTTCAGCTGTTCAGTTGTGCCGTTACTACCATTGTGGCTAACCTATGTGCTGGTTTCTACCTGTACCATATCAGCGCTGGTCACCGGTGGACTTTTGTGGGTCACCAGGTGAGCTGTGGTGGCCCGTTCTTCAATCCGAAGGAATCGTTGTGTGTGTCGGGACGTCGCCTTTGCATCTATCCCATCAAGTTCATCTTCTGAACAACTTGATGTTTCACCCTTGATGAACACGTCAAACAACAAAGTAGCGGAGGGAGCGGGTCGTCCTCGTTTGGACCACACCCTCCACGTTAGACTAAAAGCACGTGTCTCAAGAATATTGAATCAACATAAATCAATAAATAAAATTCAAGAACAAAACCTACCTCGACCATTCATTAGAGATGGCATGAGGAAGAATATGAAGATGATGAAGACTCCAATGTTATTCACTCCTGCAACACGCTTCTGATCTGAGCTCGAGTGCTGGTTCCCCATTCTTGATCCGTAGGTTCGTTCTTCGTTGGAGGAGGTTCTCCATTGGAGGATGTTCTTCCACTAATATTTCTCCACCAAACTAGTTTTACAACAATTTCAAACCATAAGAGGTGAGGATCCAATCCCCGTAATGAATTTTAATGACTTTAGTAATTAAAAATTTAATAAATTCATTAATGGGGGGGTTTCTAAGTGTTACACCACTAGTAACTGGGCATTTAATGTGGGGCATTAAATGCCCAGCCTCCTCATGTGGTCCCCACCACTGAAATTCAAAATAGAGGTTTCAAGAATGAAAAAAATAAAATATATTTATTTTATTTTTGATTATCATACAAAAATCCAAAAATCCAACTTCCACCCTCGACCTACTGCAGTCGAGGTAAAGGTTCCCTTAAGCGAATATCAGCACTGTGAGTTCATTAGTGTCCTCACATTTCAATTTCAAGCACCAGTTAAAAAGTTACAAATTCCCGCTTACATGTTAAATAAATGTACTTAAATAACTATCGGAAATTCATTCCAGCCACTCCAGGCCTCGGTATCACGTGCCGTCAAATTTTGCAGACTCGTAATATTTCCATATTTTAAAAACAATTACATGGAAAATCCATTTCTTTACAAAATTAAATTTCTATTAGGTAAAATTAGATAAATTATAAATATATTAATACCATTTTGGTAATTATAATCAATTTCAATTTTAAATTTAATCTAAAAACCCATCATCCTTATGATAATTGGTCTACTTAAAAACCCGTTATTTCTTCCCATCAGTGGGATTAGAAATAATCTTAATTTTCTCACTTATGTGTATTTATTTTCAGTATAAAAACATAATAGATTTTAATCAGTATAATATTTAGATTCTAATAAGATTAAATTAAGTTTTTTTCTAAAAATATTAGTAAAAGTGAATAAAATTAATCAGAGTGATTGCGATCAAATTAAACTGAATTAATGAGAAAACCTCAATCTTAGGGCCCCAAATTACCTATCCACTTGTAATAAACCCATTTTATTTACATTATTCACACATAAACCTTACATTATTTATTTACTTTTGTTAGGTATTCCTTTTTTAGGCAAAGAAATGTGTACACCTTACATGTTTTCAACAATTCCAAGTGAGTCATTTTTTACCTATAAAATGCCACCACCTCTCAAACCACTTAGGTTAGGCCAATATTTTACCAATAAACATCATAAATCCATAAATTATTCATATAATCCATTCCTTGGGTATAATTAAATCCAAATAAACCTTTGTTCACAAACCAAAAGGAGTTACCCAATTAAGAGGGAACATATTCTCTCATTTCCTTTCTTGTATTTTCTTCTCCACCCCCCAAAACTATCGTTATTATAGGATTACATAACAAAAACAGTATCCCAAACATAATGATATTTTTTGTGTACATTTTTTTACCAACAATTATACTCAACTCAATCTAATGATTAATGAACATATTGTTTCTATGTATGGTGAACTACTACCTCACGAAACGAAGAATGGTAATTTTTCCATTTCCACCTACCATGTCCATTATGATAGACACTATATTTATATATACATAATATATTATATTTATCATGTTTTTATCTTATTTTTTCTTTTTTAAACCACATATCTTTTTACATTCTATTATCTATTTATATAATAATTTCATTTGAGGAACTGTGGACTACGACCCCTCAAAGCAATATGATTCATTTAAACACCCCATGGGCTGTATTAAATATGGTTTTAGTGGATATATATGATATATATGATTTAATAAAACCGATTTAATAAAGATATATATATATATATCTTTTAATTTATTTCTTTGAACATGATAATTAAATGGAAATAACATTTATGTGTAAGTATGTTTGACCATCTCCATTAACGGTTTCTTCTATTTCATACTTATATATTTTAAAGATTATTATAATTAAAATATAATATATATGAATGATATTTATATCATTTTTAAAATTTTTAAACAATTATATACTGTATCAATACTAAAGATATAACTTTTAATGACACATGTAGAAAATAAAGAGAATATTACCTAATGTAAAACCTTAACATTGTATTAGTAACAATAGGGTAATATAAATTTGTAATAAAATCATATAAGATATTATATATAATAATATAGTTCTATATAAGATTTATGAAAAAATTTATTTATTATACAAGTGATTTGAATGAGTGGGATGAGAGTGAAGACATTAGGTAAGAGGATTTCTTCTATCTTTTTATTTTTGTGACATACATGCTTTATTCAACACTCACTTATTTTGTGTGGAATCTATACTACACATGAAGTTATTATTTGTATCTTATAAAAGAATTTATATTTATTTAAATATAAATTATATTATTTTTATTTCATGGGGATAATGTTACAAAAGATACTGAATCAGTGAAGTAGTTATCTCTCAAACTTCCATCCTTGAGACACATGTTCTGTTATGAACCTATATTATTTAACAAGGTGTATATGATTCCAATTGACATGTTATATGTTGAATATATTTATTATCATGATATTTTATGTTTTATGTTATTTAATTTTCTTACATGGAGATTATGGTCCCATGTAACCAAGTAGTAAGAGTTTATTCAAACAATCTCATATCTTTTTGAGATTGTTAATTATTATACTTATTTTGATAAAATATTATGATCCATATTCAAAGAACATTAATTTGATTCTACATCCTTTGTTTATTTATGTTATATCCATTTATTAGTACTATTTTCCCTCCATTTGGTACTTAAGATAATTAAGAAAATCTTTTTAAGAAAAATAGATTGTATCTCTCTATTTAGTTTGATATTTGATGTATTTCAAAATGAAATTTTCAAGAAACAAAATTAAAAAATGTTATAAAATGATATTTGAATATAATTTATAGAAAAAAACCATTTAAGAAATATGTATTTAAAATATTTATTTATATGTTTTGAAAATCATTTTCAGTGAAATCATTTTGAAAATGTTTTCAAGAATTATTTATAAGTTTCCAAAATATTTTCAAAGAAATTTTTTTCAGATAAATTAATGACTCATTCATATGTTTTCATTTAAAAAGGTTTTAAAAAAAATTCTGCTTCCTTTATTATGTTTTCATGTAAAAAAATTAAAATATTTTCAATCATCCTTCAATTGTTTTCAAGTAAAATGGTTTTTAAACAATTTTCATGCTTCCTTCATAAGTTTTCTTGTAAAATGGTTTTAAAAACATTTTCAAGATTTATTTTTAAGTTTTAAAATATTTCCAAAGAAGATGGTTTGTAAAATATTTTGAAGCTTATCTTATAGGATTTCAAGGGGAAAAGTTATTTAAAATTATTTCAAGTATTCATTTTTATTTTTCATGGTATTTACTAATAAAATTATTTTCAAATAGTTTTATATGCTAAAAATAATTCTTCATATAATAAGGGATATTTACCTTAACAAATATATTCAAAATATCCTTCCAAGTTATCTTCCATCTACGATAACATCCATTGATGTTACTCATTCCATTATTTGAAATTATACAATGGTTCTGTTCAAATTTATTCTTAGGTGGTTTTTGATTTGATAGAATGATTCTTAAGACACCTATTTCACTTCCAAAAGTTTTATACTTTTGAAACTCACTTCCTTCCATGGGTTATTATTTGATAATGTGATTATGAAACCTATATCCTTTCATAGGATATGATGTGATGAAATGTTAATGATACCCATTTAATTTCATGTGTAATGATTTGATGTTTATAAAACCTATGTCTTTTTATACGTCATGATATGTTGAATGTTTTATTATCATGTGGCACATGTATTAATGATTTTATTATGAGATGTGTGGGGACCTATATCTTCCTCTATGTCATTGGGTAATTTTGGAAGACTCATGAGTATAAATGTTATGTGTGAACCAAATTTTACATTCACAATGTTATGCATGGACCTGGTTTCATTTCCATAAGTTTGTGATTGAACCTGATTACTTGTTGAAAATGTTATGAGTGAACCATATTACACGTTCATAATGATATAAATGTACCTAGATACATGTCCTTAATTTTATTCATGAACCTGATAAAATGTTCACAATGTTATCGAATAACTTGATTACATGTTTACAATGTTATTCATAGAACTGTTTTCATGTTCAAAAGGTTATGTGTGAAATTTATTACATGTTCAAAATGTTATGAATTGACCTAATTTCATGTTTATATGGTTATGTGTAAACTTTATTACATGTTCACAATGTTATTGATGGACATGGTTGTATGTACAAAAGATTATGCCAGTGCCTATTTTTAGGTGATTAACTTAATGAGTGAACGTTTTTCTACTTATAGATGTTCACATTGTCATGAAAAAATTTGAGTGGCACAAATTCATTGTATCATTATTGTCTTACGATTTCATGAATTTAAACTTAAATTCACTTATAGTATATTTATTATAAACATCCAATCATTATTATGATATCTAATATGTAAGGAATGATCGTTAAATGTTCAATTTCTATACAATGTTTTTCATGTTATTTGTACACATTTACATTATTTACCCTTACTAAGCATCTAAGATCACCCCATTATTATGTTTCCTTTCTCCTAGTTATGAAGAATGTTTTTATGTAGAAGTAATAAAGGTGTATATATTTATGGGATTTGTTGAAGATCTTTCACAATGATAGAATATTTTTTTCCATGTTCTAAAATACACTAAACTATTATATTCCCTGGGCAATAATTTTTAAAATATACATAATATCCATTGAAACTGATGTAATATCCACATATGTTATGCCTAGTTATCTATAGTCGGTATCAAAGGAGTGGTTTAGTCACCCTTTATAAACTATTATGATAAAACATTAGAGATATACCTAGGTATATTTCTATGGATATGTCTAGGGATGTATCTAAGGAAAATTATATGGATGAGTTAACATATAGAAAAATGTCTTGAAATATTGGTAAAGGATAGATTAAGTGGTTTCCAAGTAATACATCCTGATCTAGATACTACAAGTAGATGTGACTCTGTAAGAGATGTACATAGAGGTAACAACTTTACTAAGATGTTTCAGTCCTAGTTTGGGGTAATCTAGTGCATGATAATGGGCCTTGCCACACACTTGGTTTGACACTCCTAGGGGATATGCTTTTTAAATTCAAAAACACTTCACAACCCATATTTATGTATTTAAATATAAGTTGGCAATTAATAATCATGGATAAAACTATATTTTCATAGAATAAATAAGTGAGAGACATGATTTGGGAACCCTATAATTATTTTCTCATGATTATATGGTATCTTAATTTGATAAATGTTCTCACACTAAGCTTTATAGTTTTATTAAACGGAGAGAAAGAGAAGGAACATGGTTATAATTTAATGATTTAGATGTGGAGAGTACGAGAATTATTAAAATCAACTTCCCATGTGGAAATATTATAAAGTGAATTAGGAAGGTGGTATGAGTATTTTTTATACTTCTAAATATAGATAAATTGAAAATGTAATGTGAAAGTTATGTGATGTTCTTCCATTATTTATTAGAATAATAATTAGAATCATGATTATATTTATGTTGGGGAACCATAATACATGATTCATATTTCGTAAAATAGGAAAACGTTATCAAGGAATAAGTTGATGAATCCTTGGTAATGGTTTAGGAATAATTTTTTATTAAATAAGTATTAATTTTTTTGAACTAGAATATTGTGTTATATGAATCGTGAAATGTATATATATTTTCAATATATTTTTTCATTAAGGATTGAAAAGGAAAAGTTGAGTGGTGTTAAATTCATATAAAAGTGAAATCATGGAAATGTGATATTTTGATTATGGGAAAGTAACCCTTATTCTTATCAAGATGTTGAGAAAATTGTGTTTCACTGAGATAAAGAGATGATTGAATTATATAAAATTAATTGGACAAACCTGATTAACTTGGAATATATTATTGAAGAAGTGGTCTATGTCATCAAGGATGAATTTTACAATCAATTTTATTTAAATAATGTTTCCATTAGTCATTGGAATAAGGAAGCCCATATGTCTTCAAAAATGATTTATGATCAAAAAGAATATTACTATGTTTCAAGGGAATATACAATTAGGTGATTAAAATTTTTGGAATGTGAAAACCAAATTGTACTTTGTGGTATATGGGGGAACCAATGTTAAGCTGATTTCATCTATTTCTATCTAATGTTTTTGTTGTTCATATTTTAAAAGGGTTATAGGGTTAACAATTTATGGAAATTTTACATTAAACGTCTGAGGAAGTGGGTAAAATTAAAGTGCCATATCTCTATATGAAAATTTATTTGTATTGGATAGCATATTCAAACTACTTGGTGTTGTTGACAATTGATGACAAATGGGATGTAATATCATGGATCTAATGATATATTAGTAATTTAGGAATGAAAAGGTCACCTTCTATTTTAGAGATATGGTTGAAGTGGATCAAGTAACATTAAAGGGAATGGTTATCCTTCAATCATGCAAGTATATATTTTCATAAAAATTATTCAACATTAAGATAAAGGATGTTGAAACCAAAAAATATGTCCTAGTATCTTTGATTCCAATAAATCATAAGGTCCCTTAGGTCTTCAAATATGTATGGATTTCTGATATTAACTTTCCCTTGAGATTATTCTCAATCACTCTCCATCGAAACATGAGAGTTATATTTTTATTGCATTACCGAGTTTTCATTTCCATGATATTTTCTATTATCTAGAAACCCGATTTTATATTACTTTGGGGAACCATTATGGTCACAACTTTCCCTTTTAAGGGATGTTTTAGTATTCATTTTTACGATTTGGGTTTCTAGGAATGAAACATTATATTATTAAACCGTTGATAACCCAAAAGAATTTCAACAGTTAAATTCACTTTATGGGGGATGGAATGTAACACAACAATATTTTTTTAATTATGTTTTTCAAATTAATTTATCTTGTTGATATTATTCATTTCACATGACACTTGAAATAGTTATATATATATATATATATATATATATTAAAACACTATGTCAAATATTTATTTCACACAATACCTACTTGGTTTGTGCTACACATATTACCAACTTGGCCTTCCCAACAACCAATACTGACTTGGCTTGTGTTACCTGCAACACCGATTTGGCGTTTGTCAAACGCCACACCAATTATTCTACAGAACCACATTTTATAGTTACAATAATTTAAATTATATAACTATAACATATAAATTAAAATGTGTTATTTTAATAGTAATAACTAACTTTACAATGTTATTTATAATTTTTTTATAGAGATAAAACCTATTGTTAATGAAAGATATGCTTTTTGGTAAAAATCCTTTTAGGTTAAAAAATACCATTTTTGCGAATGAACCAATATTAATAATAAAATTAATTTTAGACACATTTAATGATTTAATTTCATAAAATTAAATTTATTTTTGTAATTTATAAATTCACAATTATCTGATTGTGATCATTTTGTATTTTTCATAGAAACAATGTTTTTGATTAAATTTGAAAAATACATTTTTTTATTTAACAATTGCCTTTTAGTTTAAATTTTTATTAATATTAAATTATAAATTAAATTTTTTTAAGGGAATATTAAAAACTTTATACATATATTAATACCATTTTGTTAATTATAATCAATTTCACTTTGAAATTTAATATAAAAACCTCACAATATTTTGAACATAATTCAACTTTAATACCCTTTATTCCATCCCATCTATGGCATTAGCAATAATAAAAATTTTCCTGATTCTTTGAGTTAAATTTTTAAAAACCAACATATATAATTTTAAATAGAATATTATTTTGGGTATAATAAGATTAAATTATTTTTCTACCAATAATATTTGTAAAAGTAGATAAAATTATTCATCACGATGAATGTCAAATTAAGATTAATTAGGGATTAACATCAATCATAGGGGTAAAAATTACCTATAAACATGTACAAAACCCATTGTATCTCTTTTATTCACCCATACACCTCACTTTATTGATTTATTTTGGTTTATTATGACTTTTTTAGGTAAAAACTTGTGTACACCTAACTTGTTTTCAACAATTCCATGTGAGTCATTTTCTATTCCTATAAAGGCCACCACCACTCCCATTTATTCACTCATCTAAAACATCTTAGTTTTGGACATGATTTTCCCAACATCCCTCCCTTACTCTTAAAATCCTTCCCTTGTGAGGAAGGAAATCAAATGAGGCCTTTTGGCACAAACCAAAATGAGTTACCCAATTAAGAGGGAATGTATTCTCTCAAGTCATTTCTTGTATTTGCCTTCCCCATCCCCCTAAAACCCTCTATATTATATGATTATATAACAACATAAGTATCCTAATTATAATAATATGTTTTTTGTATATATTTTACATACAATTATACACACCTCCATCTAATGGGTAATGAGCATAATGTTTCTGTGTATGATGAACTACTTTCTTCCATTCCTACCTACCATAGTGGCCATATTTATGGAAACACTATTTATATATATAATGATAATTTATTATGTTTTTAATATTCTTCATTCTTTTTTACAACACATATATTTTTTACTTTCTATTTTGTGTTTATATGATAATTTCATTTGAGGAAGTGTGGACTACCACCCCTCAAAGAGATATGATTCATTCATACACCACATGGATTGTATTAAGGATGGTTTTAGTGAATATATATGATATATAGTATCATAAATCTATTTTAATAAAGATATATATACATATATTTCTTTTACATTCTTTCATTCAACATGATAATTAAACGGAAATAGTATTCATGCGTAAGTATGTCTTACCGTCTCCATGAACGATGCATTCTATTTCATAATTATATATTTTATATATTATTATAATACAAATATAATTTATATAAATGATATTTATATCATTTTTAAACAATATAAATCCAGATACAAATTATAAATACCAAAGATATAACAAATTAAGACACATGTGGAGAATAAAGCGAATATTGCCCAAAGTGAAACCTTAACATATGATTAGTAACAAGAGGGTAATATAAGGTCATAATGAAACCATATAATGTATTATATATACGAATATAGTTCTATAAAATATTTATAATAAATTTAGATTTAATATAAAAGTGGTTCTAATTAGTACGATGATAGTGACGACATGAGGTAAGAGGATTTCCTCTAACTTTTTATTTCTGTGAGATACTTGATTTATTCACCAATCATTTATTTTTTGTGGTATATGTACTGAACATGAATTTATTATATTTATATTATACTTAAATTTATGGGTATTTAAAAATTCATTCTATTATATTTATTTCATGGGGTTAGTTTTCAGAAGTTTCCAAATCGATAAAGTATTTTTGTCTCAAATTGCCTTCATTGAGACACATGTTTTGTTATGAACCTATATTATTTAAAAGGTGTATATATTTCTAATTGACTAATTATATCATGAATATAATTATTTTCCTGAAATTTTATACTTCATGTAATTTCATTTTCATACATGGAGGGTGTGATCTTAAGTAACCAAGTGGTAAGAGTTTATTGAAACAATCTCATCTCTTTTCGGGATTATTAATGATTATACTTCTTTTAACTAAATATTAAGATACATATCTCAAGAAAATTAATGAGTTTCCTTATCCTTTTTTTATTCAAGATATATCCATATATTAATAACATTTTTTTACTCATTGGTACTTAAGATAATTAATAAAAAAATTAAGAAAAATCTGATTGTATCTCTCTCTTTAGTTGGAAATATGTTTTATTTCAAAAAAATGTTTACAAAAATGTTTTAAAAAATATTTTCAAAAGATATTTGAAGATAATTTTCAAGGAAGAAAATATCTTAAAAAAATTATGGTTTTAAAATATTTATTAATATGTTTTCGAATTTATTTTCAATGAAATGGTTTCCAAAAAATTTTCAAGCATTATTTATATGTTTTCAAATTATTTTCAATGAAATATTTTTTACTAAAAATCATGATTTCATCATATTTTTTCATGTAAAGAAGTTTTAAAAACATTTTCAAGCTATTTTAATATGTTTTCATGTACAAAATGTTTCAAAACATTCTCAATAACCTTTCATATATTTTTATGTAAAAAGGGTTTCAATGAATTTTCAAGCTTATTTCACATGTATTCATATGAAAAGGATATCAAAACATTTTCAGTATTTCTTTATATGTTTCACAAGTTTTTTTAAATAGAAAGGGTTTTTAAATAATTTTAATCTTATCTTATAAAATTTCAATGGGAAAAGGTTTTCAAAATGTTTTAAGTCTTCTTTTTAGTTTTTAAGTAATTTTATAATAAAATGGTTTTCAAATTGTTTTGTGTATTAAAAATACTCCTTGAAATAGTAATGGGTAAGTACCTTAAGAAATAATTTCAAAATATCCTTCTAAGTTAATTTTCATCTGTGGTAACATCAGTTAATGTTACTCATGACATTCTAGGAAATGATATACAGGTTCCATTCATATTCATTCTTGATTAGTTTATGATTTGATGGAATGATGCTTAATACACATGTTTCACTTCCACGAGTTTAATATTTTTGAAACTCAATTCATTTCCTGGGTTATTGTTTCATGAAATGATTAGGAATCCAAGATCCTTTCATAAGTTATGTGGAGATGAAATGTTAATGATACCCATTTAATTTCATGAGTTACGATTTGATTTTTATAAAACCTATGTCTTTTTATGGTTCATGATATGATAAATGTCTTTTATCATGTGGCACATGTATGAATGATTTTATATGGAGATGGGTGGGACCTCTATGTCCCTCCAATGAATTAGGTAAAAATGGATGACTCATGAGTATAAATGTAATTATTGAAACTAATTTCACGTTCAAAATGTTATCAACGGACCTAGTTCCATGTCCATATGTTTATAAATGAACCTATTAACATGTTTTCAATATTATGAGTGATTCTTATTACATGTTCACAATGTTATACAAGGACCTGGTTGAATGTACATAAATTTATGCACTAACATAATTAAATGTTTACAATTTTATGAAATATCTTGATTACATGTTCATAATGTTATACATGGACCTGGTTTCATGTCTATAAGGTTATGTGGGAACTTGATTACATGTTCACAATGTTATTAAAATACCTAGTTTCATGTAAAAAAATTTATGCGTGAAAATGATTACATGTTCACAATCTAATTCATGGGCATGGTTTCATGTCCATATCGTGTTGTTAGGGCCTGATTTCATGTCCCTAACTTAACGAGTGATCCTTTTTCTACTTATATATGTTCAAAACGTTATAAACCAATTTTCATACTAGAAATTCCATGTATTACTATGTTGTTATTCTTTCATGAATTTTTCCATTAATTCACTTATGATCTATACCTTATAAACATCCAATAAATATTATGATATCTAAAAGGTATGGTATGATCTTTAAATTTTATTATCAAGTTAAATACCCCATTTCTTCAGGTTATTCTCACACATTTACTTTAGTTTCCTATATTGAGAATCTGAGCTCACCCATTTCTTATGTTTCCTTTATCTTGGTAATGAAGAAACGTTTTTGATAGAAGTAATAAAGGTGTAGATATTAATCGAATTTTTTAATATCATTCACTAGGATAAATTATTTTGTTTCCAGTTTTCCAAAAACACTAAACCATTATTGTCCACAGGAATGTATTTTTGTAATGTACTAAATATTCATCTAAAATGATGTAATATCCTTGTATGTTAAGCTTGGTTCACTATAGTTGGTATCAAGGGAAAGGTTTAGTCCACCATTAGAAACTATGATGAGAAAACATTAGTGATATCCCTAGGTATAGATATAAGGATATATATAGGGATGCCTCTAAGGATATGTATAAGGTTGAGTTATCATATAAGGAAATGTCATTGAATTTTCATAAAGGATAGAGTAAGTGGTTTCCTAGAAATACATCAATATATGGATACTACAAGTGGATGTGGATTCAGAAAGGAGGTATATAGGGGTAACAACTCTAAAAATATGTTCCTGCCCGAGCTTGCGGTAATTGGGTAGATAACAAAGAGCCTTGTTGCAAACATGGTTTGATAGTCCTGGGAGATATTCTTTGAAAATTCACAAAATCATCACGAACCATCATGATGTATTTAAATATAAGTTGGCTATGAATAACCAAGGATAAAACTATGTTTTCATAGATTAAAGAAGTTGTATCCATGATTTGGGCACCCTATAATTAATTTTTCATGATTATATGGAATCTTAATATGATAAATGTTCTCATAAAATGATTTCTAGTTTTCATCAATGGAGAAAACTAGATGGAAAAAGGTTAAAATTGAATGTTTCAGATGTGGAAAGTAAAGGCATTATGAAAATCTATCTCCCAAGTGGAAATATTATAATTATAATCAGGAAGGTGGTTTGAGTATTTGTTTTACTTTCGAAGATAAAGAGATTACAAATTTCATGTGAAATGTATGTGATTTTCTTCTACTATTTTTGACATTAATCAGAAGAAGCATGATTACATTGAGGTTGAGGAACCTCAATATATGATGCATATTTCATATTCTAGGAATAAATATTAAGGAATAAGTTGATGAATCCTCTCTAATGGTGTGAGAATAATGTTTGATTAATGAAGTATTTATTTTATTGGAATTGAAATATTATGTTATATGAATGATAAAATGTATATATATTTTCAATATAATTTTCATTAATGATTGAAAAGTAAATTTTTAATGGTGTTGAATATAAATAAAATTTATTTCATGGAAAGGTGATATTTTTATTAAGGGAATGTAACCGTTAATATGATCAAGATGATGAAAAAAATTTGTTTCACTCACATAAAGAGATGATTGGATTGGATAAAGTAAATTCGATAGAATAGATTACACTAGAACTGATTATTGATGAAGTGGTCTATGTCATCAAGGATGATGTTTAAAATTTCAGGAATTTATATAATGTATTATATAGTCAATAAAATAAAGAAGAACACATGTTTTCCAAAATGATTTATGGTAAATAAGGTTATTCCCATGATTTAAGGGAATATACAATGAGGTTATTCACATGTTTGGAATGTAACAACAAAGAAATACTTTTTACTATGTAGGGTAACCGATGTTAAGCTAATTTTAGGGATTTCATTCTAATGTTTTGGATTTTAAACTATTTTAAAAGGGTTATAAGGTTAACCATTAATGGAAATTTCATGTTAAACTTCTGATTAAGTCAGTATGATTAATGTGACATCTCTCTATATGAGGATTTTTGAATATTGGATATCATGTTCAGACTACTTCTTGTTGATGAAAACTAATTAAAACATTGATAGAAAATCATGGATCAAATGATCTGTTAGTACTCCAGGAATGAAAACATTTCCTTCTTTTTTAGATAAATAGGTGAAGTGGGTTAGGGAACAAAAAATGGAATGGTTCTCCTAAAATAATGAATGTATATCTTTTCAAAAAAATTCTTCAACTTTAAGAAAAATCATGTCCAAACCAAAAAATTTGTCCTAATACATTTGTTTCCAATATACCAGAAGGTCCCTTAGGTCCTTAAAGATTTATTTTTTTTCTAATTGTTATCTTTTTCCAAACCTTGTTCCCAATCAATATCTGTCAGAACATGGTATTTATGTTTTTCTTCCATGTTTATGTATTCATTTCCATCATATGTTCTCATATTTGGAAACACAGTGATATGTTACTTTGGGTAACCGTTATGGTCCCAAAATTCCTTATTAAGAGATGTTTTTGTATTCATTTTAAAGATGTGGGTTTCTATGAATGAAACCTTATAGTTTTTAACCTTTGATAACCCGACTGAATTTCGAGGGTGAAAATAATTTTATGTGAGATAGAATGTAACACTCCGAGATTTATTGATTTATTTTTTTCAAATTAATTTATCTTTTTGATATTTTCCATTTCATGTGAAACTGGAAAAAGTTTTATATATATATATATATATTACAACAGTAAGTCAAATATTTCGTTCACATGACACTGAAATGGATTATGCTACACACATCACCAACATGGGTTTCACAACATGCAATATAGACTTGGCTTGTGCTACCTGCAACACCGTGTTGGCATATGTTACGTGAAAAACTGATGATTCTATGTAATCCCATTTTAAATTTATATTTATTTAAATGAGATAATTATAAACTAACCATTAAAATTAGTTTTATGAATATTGATAAATAATTTTAAAATATTATTTATAATTGATTTATACAAATAAAACGTATTGGGAATGAATGATATGGTTTTTGTTAAAGTCCTTTTATGATTGAAAATACCATTTTCTCAAATGAACCGCTTTTAATAATAATATTTAGTTTATGAACATTTAAAAATTTAATTTGATAAAATATAATTTATTTTTGAATTTATAATTTCTAAATTATAAGAGGGTGAAATTTTGGAATTTTTCTGAGAAACATCATTTTTTGATAAATAGTGAAAACTACTGTGTTTTAGTTAATAATTGCCTTTTCATTTAAATATTTATTAATTTAAAATTTAAAATTTTTAAGGTCTAATTAGATAAATTATAAATCTATTAATTCCATTTAGGTAATTATAATTAATTTCACTTTGAAATTTAATCTAAAAACATAACAAATTTTTGAACATTTTTCTACTTTAAACCTCATTATTTCATCCCATTTACAAGATTAGAATTAATTTAAATTTTCCATATTATATGAATTGAATTTAAAAAAACATACATAAAACATTTCAATAAGTATACTATTTATATTATAATAATATTTGATAAAATTTGTACCAAAAATATCAGTAAAAGTGAATAAAATTAATCACAGTAATTAAGGTCAAATTAAACCTAATTAGAGACTAACCCTCAATTTTAGGGGCCCAAATGACCTAGACAATTGAAAACAACCATTGGATTTCCATTATTCACCCATAAACTATACATTAATTATTTATGTTAGTTTCTTACGACCTTTTTATTATGAACATCTGTACAACTAAATTGTTTTCAACAATTCCAAGTAATTAATTTTCCTTCCCTATAAAAGGCCACCACATCTCCCTATTATTCACACCTCTAAAACTACATATGTTTGTACAAGATCTTCCCAATAAACATCCCAAAATATATACCTTAATAATATAATCCATACCTTGGCTAAAATGAAATCCAAACCTGCCTTTTGGAACAAACCAAAAGGAGTTACCCAATTTAGAGGGAACATATTCTCTCAAGTCCTTTCTTGTATTTTCCTTCTCCACACCCTACAAATTTATTTATTATATGATTATATAGTAACAAAAATAACCATAATATACTAATATTTTTTATGTACATTTTTTTACCTAAACTTTAAAACACCTCCACACAATGGGTAACAAATATATTGTTTCTGTGTGCGGTGAACTACTACCTCACGAAACAATGCTTGGTCATTTTTCTATTACCACCCTTCATGGTAGAAATTATGATGAACAATATATTTATATATATAATACAATATATTTATTATGTATTTAATATTCATTACTCTTTTTTACAACACATGTCTTTTTACTTTCTATTTTGTGATGATATGATGATTATGTTCGAGGATGTTTGGACTACCACCCCTCAAAATGACACAATTCATTCATACACCACATGGATTGTATTAATTAATGTTTTAGGTAATTTAAATGATATATATGATATCATAAAGCTACTTTAATAATGATATATATATACACATATATTTCTTTTACTTTCTTTCTTTCAACATGATAATTTAAAGGAAATAACGTTCATGCGTAAGTACATCCTACCGTCTCCATGAATGGTTTATTATTTTCATACCTATATATTTTATATTTTATTATAATAAAAATAAAATGAATATTAATTTTATTTATATCATGTTTAAATTTATAAATAATGATATAATGTATACATACTAGAGATATAATAAATTAAGGCCCATGTGAAGAATAAAGTGAATATTATCCGAAGTGAAACCTTTACATGGGATTAGTAAAAAGAAGTTAATATAAAGTCATAATAAAACCATGTAAGGTATTAGATATATGAATATAGTACTATAAAATATTTATAATAAATTTAAATTTATTATACAAGTTTTTTAAATGATTACAATGAGATTTAAGGCGTGAGGTAAGAGGATTTTCTCTCACTTTTTATTTCCATAAGATACATTCATTATTCACCACTCACTTATTTTGTGTGGTATATGTAATGAACATGAATGTATTATATATATATTATAATTAAATTTATGGTTATTTTAATATCCATTCTATTATATTTATTTCATGGGGTTAATGTTTCAAAATTTACCAAATCAGAATGGTAGATTTGTCACAAATTGCCTTCTTTGAGACACATGTTTTGGTATGAACCTATATTACTTAACAAGGTGTATATGATTCAAATTGAAATGTTATATCATGAATATCATTATTTTCATGATATTTTATGCTTCATTTAATTTTATTTTCTTATATAGATAGTATGATACCAAGTAACCATGGGGTAGAAATTTATTTAAACAATATCGTCTCTTTTTCAGATTATTAATAATTATACTTATTTTGACGAAATATTATGATCCATCTATCAAGAAAACATAATGAGTTTCATTATTCAGTATTTATTTGAAATACATCCATGTATAATTACAATTTTCCCACACTTTGGTACTTATGATAATTAATAAAACGTGTTTAAGAAAAATCTGAATATATATATCTCTTTAGTTAGAAAGGTACTTTATTTCAAAACAATGTTTTCAAAAATGTTTTCAAATGATATTTGAAGATAATTTTCAAATAAAAACTATTTTTAAAAAATGTGATATAGTTTCAGTGTATATATTTATATGTTTTTGAAGATATTTTCAATGAAATGGTTTTTCAAATGTTTTCCAGCATTAATTATAGTTTTCCAAATTATTTTTAAATACATTTTCTTTGAAAAAAATCATAATTATTTCATATGTTTTCAAGTAAAAAAGGTTTTAAAAACATTTTCAATATCCCTTTATATTTTATCTTGTCAAAAAATTACAAGACATTTTTAATTATCTGCCATATGTTTTCATGTAAAAAGGTTTTAAAATAATTTTCAAGATTTTTTCCTATGTTTTCATGTAAAAAGGATATCAAAACACTTTCATCATTTCTTTATATATTTTAAAATTGTTTTCAAAGAAAAATGTCTTTAAAATAATTTTAATCTTATATTATAATATTTCTAGGGGAAAAGGTTTTAAAAATGATTCCAAGCCCTCTCTATTAAATTTCAAGGTGTTTTATAATAAAATTATTTTCCAATGGTTTTATGAATTTAAAATACTTCTTCAAAGAGTATGGGATATTTACCTTAATAAATATTTTACAAATATCATTCCATGTTATTTAACATATATGATAACGCATGTCGATGTTACTCATGACCTTATAAGATATTATACAGAGGTTCCATTCATATTCATTCTTGAGTGGTTTATGATTTTATGTAATAATGCTTAAGACAAATGTTTCACTTCCACAAGTTTTATAAATTTTAAACTCATTTCTTTTCACGATTTATTCTTTCATGATGTGATTATGAAACCTATATCATTTCAGTGGTTATGATGTGATGAAATGTTAATGATACCCATTTAATTTCACGAGTTATGATTTTAGGGTTATAAAACCCATTTCATTTTATGGGTCATTATATGGGGAATGTTTTATTATCTTGTGGCACATGTATGACTGTTTTTACTAAGATATGGGAGGGACCAATTTCTCCCAACAATGCATTAGGTAACGATGGATGACTCAAGAGTATACATTTAATGTGTGAATATGTTTACATGTTCACAATGTTATGATTGAACCTTATTACATGTTCTCTATGTTCTGCATTGTCCTGGTTCCATGTTCATAAGTTAATGTGTAAACCTGATTACATGTTCAAAATGTTATACATGAACCATTTACATGATCACAATGTTTTTTATAGAACTCAGTCCATATCCATAAGGTTATGCATAAAATTGATCACACATTCACAATGTTATGCATAGACTTGGTTTCATGTCCATATGGTTATATGTGAACTTCATCACATGTTCACAATGTTATGCATGTATCTGGTTGTATGTCTAAAAGTTGATTTCAATGCCTAATTTCATGTCCTTAATTTAATGAGTGAACCTTTTTCTACTTACACATGTTCCCAACAATATAACCCAATATTCCTTGAAAAAATTACATGCATTATTCCTATGTTATGCTTCTAAAACTAATGCCCTTAATTATCTTACGATCTATGTCTTATAAACTTCCAATATTTATTATAATCTCTAATATGAAGGATATGATATTAAAATGATATTCATAGGTTATGTACCCTATTTTTTCATGTTATTCTCACACATTTCCATTATTTACCCTTATTGAGCATACAATCTCACCTCGTTCTAATGTTTCATTTACCCATTTTATAAATAAAGGCTTTAAGTAGAGGTACTAAAGTTGAAAATCGTTATGGGATATGTTATAAGTATTTCACCAGGATAGAATATTTTATTTCCAAGATTCCAAAGACACTAAACTATTGTGGTCATTGAGAATATATTTTTTCAATGTACTAAATATTCATATAAAATGATGCAATATCAATGTAAGTTAAGCTCGAGTCGCTATATTAGTCCTCAATAATATTACCACAAAACATTTCCTCATAGGAACTATTTTATTGATCATGAGAGAACATATCTTAACAAACACCGTAGATACCCTCATCATGGTCTGAAGGCTTGTTGAAAAAAGGATCATTCCATAACAGACTAAATATGTCAATTCCCTCATATTATGAGAATATTGGGAAGAAGACATCGGTCATGCTTGACACCCTCTCAGTGATAAGTGACATTCCTTCTCAATAAAAATATTATATGAAGAAATAGTTATCCTCAATACCACATTTAGACCATTTCAATGGCGATGAGATACCTATTTCCCCTACATCTTCTGAAAAAATAGCGAGAATGTTCCCAAGATGGAATGATCAAGTGGAGGAATATATTTTGGAAGAACAAAAAATATGATAAGTAAAATATATCAGGATAATACAACCATATTTTTTTGACCTCATCCACTTCTCAATTCAATATTCTAGTGGTATTTTCAATAGATTACATAAAAAATATCCCTCTAAATATTTGGACCACCTTCCACCATCTGATAGTGAGAAAAAATCCAAACAATGGGTATTTATAAGATGTTAAAATATTAAGGGGCCTTCATTGTCAAATCGACCTAGAATCTCTTTCTAATGTATGGTGAAAAAAATCATAGAAGTGGCTAAAAAATTTCTAACTAGAATTCCTCAATGTATTAAACAATCTACGTTGTATAATTATCGAAACCCTAAAAGGTTTTCATATTCTAAGATGTGGTGAGCATTAACCTTACACATTAATTCTTGATCTAGTTTCAAAAACCCACCATAGATGACATCATGTAATGTTATCACATTAGGGTGGCTACCATATAAGACACCACTTATAAAAGACGATGAAATCAGAAATAATAGGCCCTAAATAGGTCACAATTGCATTAAGATTGATGAGAGAAAACTATCAAAAATCTATTGGATTAAGAAACAGATAAAAATAAGGGGGATTCTCTCTTAAGTTAAGATAATCAACATTCACTACTAATGTTCTCAAAAGCTATAGGTTCACTTGAAAATAATTTATTTCACATGAATCATACCCAAGTAATGATGCACCATATCAAGAGAGCGGTGATAGTAGTAGTAGCTACTGTGGTATGGTACCATCCCAATCTCCTAGAGATGGGGCCATTTTTAACACATAATTACCCTCCAAAGCTGACATATTTATATTGGTGTATGAAAATAGCTAAATGGGATGAACCCTATCTAGTAGGGCTACAAGAATTTTTACATCAACCCCATACTCAATATAAATCATCCTTTCACCATTTGGAGGTACTTTAAAAAATTATGAGTCTGAGTTCATCCCGACTTGTAGACCAAGTCTCTCAAAAGAGAAACGTAAAACCAAGTTTTGTGGTAGTTCTCTCCACGTAACTCTTTTAGAAGAATATTGGAGAAGATCATAGAAATAAACAAAGAGGTTTAGTAAAAACAATTAATGACCCTCATGTCATTTGATAACCAATGTTAAAACCACACAGAATTATGTGGCAGTAAATATCATGTTAATCAACACTGTGAATGAAATTATAGATGTTGCGAACACAAAGTAGCAAGGAGAGGGTGTTTACATATAAAATTTAGTCCACAATGAGATAAATTATGAAGGTTTGTATACCAAGAACCAAAGACTTTCTCTAATTTTGGGGGCTCCCTCTTACAATCCATTACTGCCTCCTTAGCGAATATCCACCAAAGAGAATGGTAAAGCCAAGGTTCCATATTGCCTATCTATCATAGAGTTGTATACCCTTACACTCGATGAAATTATTTCTCATAAAGTTGAAAAAATGAAAGGGTTTTGAATACTCAATATATAATTTCCCATAGGTAACATTTTTATTGAGTATGTCCCAAAGCCTCAACTTGCACTTACAACTAGTGTACCCCAACAACAAGGTCTCATCCTAGTAACTATAGTCAGGCCAGAACATCCACTCAACCTGATACCCAGATCATCAGTCCACCTAAATCTAATCATGGACTGATATTAATGATTACCTTCATTATGGATACAATAAGATCAGATTCATGAAGACCCTAAAAAGATGCCCTTATCGGGTGCGAGCTATAGCTATTGAAAGAACCAGTATATCATACTCGACACATTGTTATCCCTATTCATGATAATGTTTAACTGAACCTTTGTCAAGGGATTATTGATGTCATATAATCATTTGATGCTTGATTAGAAGCTGTTGTGGAATGGCGCACACCAGTGTGAAAAATAAGAAAAGTTTCCCAAAATAATTTGAATTCACTACACCCCTACCAAATTTTAGGATCCCTATATTTACAATATTCATCATCTAAGAAGATCTAAAGAAAGATATGAAACACTTTGTATCTCGTTATTATCCCACGATGGGAGCTTGTGTACAACAAGAAGTAGTGAAATATAGATGCTTTGTGCAATCCTTATGAGGTTCATGCTTCAGTTGGTACACCAGTTTAGAAACCTGTTCAATCATGGGATGGGAATACCTATATTGATATATTTTCTTTCAATACATATAAATGATGAAACAATAATGATCATGGACCTCTAAAATTAAAAAACAATGGGAGAAATAGAGAGTTTTTATTTCATTTTCTGATGGATTGGTTATACCTACTACCTAAACCTACAAAATACACAAGAATACATGATTTCTATTTGCATAGAAAACATCTGCAATGAGTTTTTAATTCCACTCATCTCGATGAGATTTAAATGTTGGATTCAGGATCTCACTGTAATTTCTAAAACAATGGATGATTACATACAGTGGACTAAGCTCAAGTCCTTAATGGCTCCACCAATCCCATAGAAGATAATAAGGAAATTAGAGCCTACATCCATCACACCTAATACATCCTCTGTAATAGTTCCACCTCCAAACCCACACCATTTCATGTGGCTCCCATGTGTATTAATAGAAACCCTTACCTCATTAGGATGAGGGGAGGGTGCCTATATGAGATCAATTTAAAGAGATAATGAATAAATTTTACTCATTCTGAGATGATAATGATCATATATACTTTATAGAAGCAATGGACAATGACTTGATTCACCTTTCGGAGCCCAAGAGGCCTGAAAAAGTAGGTGTCGACAACCATCTAGATTAATTCCATTTTACTAGATACTAGGTAATATAATTTATAAATACTTCTTCTTCAATTGAATTCTTATGAAAAAGTTAGACTTGGTTCATGTAAAATTGGGGAAGCTTCAAGCACAAGTAGCTTATGTTTTTTCTATGGCTCCTAAGGAAGGAGGTAAATTGGAAAACATTTTTAGAAATAATGTGAAAAAATTTAGTTATTAGATAAATCAAAAGAAAATAAGACAAAATCATTGTATTCCTCAAGAAAATTTGAAAAAATTATCTATTCTCCCATCATATTCTACTATGAAACAGCCTAACCTATCGGCACTACACCCCTATAAAAGCCAATCTTTCACGAAACAATCTGGCCTGATGGTCAGAGAGAAAACACAGGATGAGGAAATTATTCCAAGTCCAAAAGTGATGTTGACTCTATCCAGCATTATACATATAGTCATAAATGGAGGGGAACCGCCCCACAAAATGGTAGATTGGGAACCACACCCAGCAAATATTAAAACAAGTTGTTTCCATCCTGATAGAACCCTCTTCTGGATAATAATTTTTCGTCAACTCCATTAATGTCATTCGGTTAATGGATATATTTTCTGATGAAGAGTCGGGCTATGAACACGAGTTCCTGACACTTGATTGGGGGACCAGAGAAGATGTTTTAGTATATTAGGGTGTAGGGGTTATACATAGTAATTGTAGAAGAAATAATTCTAGATTCTTACCAACTCAAGTTTTCAGTGATGTATAAACCCCTGGAAGAAACCTTCGTCGAGTCTAATAGGAACATGGAAATCCCCAAACATATAAAAAATCAACTCTATCATGATTTCTATAGAGTACTAATAAAAAAATAACAGTTGTCTAGTCACCATAGTAATGTAGGAAGGCTTGTTATTTCCAAAACCCCAAAAGAATGATCACCTTCATCTCATGTTTCTAGGAAAGGTACATCCACCTCAAGTACTCTAACTCCTAATGTGCCTGTAAAAGAGTGACCCGAACTTAGGAAGTGCCAGACATTAGACTGGAATTATCATATATTAAAGTACCTTTCCTTGATATTCTCTATGTAAACAATCCTAGATTCCCTATGTTTATCAAAAAATCTTAGGGAATCACCCATTGAGGTTTTGTTAAGCCCCCTGAAGTTTGAATCTGAGGTTTTCACTACTCAGGTATATTAAATTGAGACTAATCTTGAATAATTCCATATGACTATATCGTTTATGAATCAAGATTATGATGTTTCTATATAAGGACAAATTGTACCCTTATGTGTGTCTAGTTGGATAAATGGTGTTGATGTTTGATACGATTTCATCGACAATGGCCCAAGAGTTAATCTCATCCCAGTATAAGCACTTCATAAAATGTATTATAGTGAGGATAATCTCGCACCTTCTTCTGTAACATTACATAGATATAAACAAATGGTAAAAATTAACTAGTCCAAAACAATATTAGGGCCCAGTTTTTGGACCTCATATATGACACATAATTTCTTGTTGTTCAACAGGATACAACCAACAATGTTTTTCTAGGAAGGCCTTGGTTTCATTATCATGTGGTAGTTGCTTCATCATACTTTTAGGGAATCAAATATTGAATTATTGGAAAAATTTGATATTACACACAAAAAATGAAAATTTTTAATCCTATGAGATACATTATATCAATAGAGGATTCTATAAGAGGGAAGGTACACAACTATTGGATAATGATGTTTCTTGGGTTACAGGCCCAAATGGTCAAAGAAATGACAATGACCTTTAATTCTCAGAGTTTTTTAAGAGAAAATTATTACTGGGATATATTTTCCCATGTCGCAATTACATTTAATTCTATTTCCAAATGATGAGAGACTCGTATTTCTCAAATCATACCATTTAGTGAATCTTTAAGCGATGTCGTTATTCTTTTTCAATTTCACTATGATTTTCTATACCAATTTTTTTTAGTGATTACCTTAAATATTTTCTATAAAGGGTTATAATATTTGTAAACATATACTTATTTTATTTGGAACATAATTTCTTTTATTCTGCACTCCATAATATTGGAATAAAAGTGATGAAAATCATTCCATGTTTTATAATCTATGTGGTGCACTTAAGCATGAGAATGAAAAGAAAGTGACAGGTGGACCCAAGATAATATAGTGCTCCAATACATTGGGCAAGGATTAGTTAAATGATAAATCATGTTAGGATTGGGAGTACACCTAATTAATTTTTTGGAAATTTTATATCATGATTTCATTGACGTTTCTTTGACCTATGTTTAGGATTTTGTTTTTTATGTTGTTTCTACATTTCCCATGTTTCCTTTATGCTTTCATGTTATATCATGCCCCATTGTTCATGTTTATGAATCTCACTAGATTTATGACCAATTTATATGCCTATTGTATAACATGTATTAATTACTTCGTGTTATTCCTTGTTGATTACCTTATTATTATTTATAGATCAACCATTTCTTATATATGTCGCAAGGCTATCCCAAGTATTTTTAAGTACAAGCATGTCAACAAAGTTTTGAATAAAGATGATGTATTTTATATTTTAAGTCTTTATGTAATGTTCCTAATTTATATGGACACATGAATTCATTATCTTTTGGTTTTTATTAACTGTAATTTTATTAAATAAATCATGTTTTAAGGCGAAATAAAGAGCAGGTTTTCATTGTTGGTATCACAGTAAAAGTTTAGTTATTTTTTTTGAATTATTATTATAAAACTCTAGAAAAATACTTAGGGACAAAACTAATTATAATAAAACATTCATAAATTTTTGAAAGTATAGAGTAAGTGGTATATAAATAAAATTCATTTGTATCTAGAACTACAAGTTGTTGTGCCCCGGGCCCAGATGTACATAAGGTTAAAACCCCGAAACACTGTGTTGATCAAGACTCGTCCGACAATAGGTTCATGACAATGGACCTTAATGCATACCTAGTTTAACACCCTTGAGGGTAATTATTTGGTAAAATAATAAAATCATATGAAACCATTATTAAAGGAATATAATTTTCTATAGTAGTCTATGTTAGGAAATAGATAATGGATAACATAGATTGAACCCTGAAAATTCATAAGTTAATGAAATATATTTCCTTTAAATTGTATCACCTGAAATTTTTTTTCTTCATATTTATGTGTATCATAGTATATAAACACTCATCCATAATTTTACCTTCAATCTAGTTAATGGATGGAAATAGGAAGAACCGATTTCAAGTTTGAATTTCGAGGATGCAATTTATTAAAGGGGGGAAGAATGTAACACCTTGTGTTTTTTTAAAAAGAAAATTGTTAATGGGAAATGTTTTCCCATATACCGATTACTATAAAATTTATTTCAAAATGATGAGAGACCCATTTTTCTCTCATTATCCCATTTTATGAATCTTTAATTGATGATTCTATGCTTCCTAAAGTTCACCGTGATTTTTCTAGCCAAAACAATTGTGTATTAAATATCTTACCCATTTACTGTCAAGGGTGTTCACCTTTATAAACTTAAACTACATTCATTTGGGACATACATATATTTATTTTATGCTACTTTATCATTGAATAAAAAGTTATGAAAAATGATTACATATTTTATGAACTATGTGGTTCAGTTAAGCACGAGAATGAAATGAAAGTGACGAGTGTGCTAGGAATTATATAGTGCTACAATGCATTGGGTACGGTTTTGTCTCATGATACATCATTCAATGGATTAGAGAGTGAACCTAATACACCATGGGAATTTTTCCGTCATGATTTCTTGGTAGCTTTACTTAACCAATGTTTATGATGCAATGTCTTAGGTTTTTTATTACATATTTCTCGTGTTACATTTATGATTATCTTGTTATATCATGTCTCACTATTCATATTTTTCATTATTACTCCTTTTCATACCAGTTGATACTAATTTTGTATTACATGTATTATTATATTCATGTTATGCCATGTTTATTCTCTTATTAGGATTTATATATCTCTCATTTCCTATGTATGCCACCAGGTTATCCCATGCAGTTTTATGTACAATCATGTTAAATAAGTTTTCAATAAAAATGATATATTTCTTATTTTAAGTTATTATTTAATGTAAATAATTTCCAAATAAACTATAATTATCAATATTTAGGTTTTTATTAAGATTAATATTATGAAATAAATAATTTATTAATATGTAAAAAAGAGAAGGGATGTTATAGTTGGTATCAATGGAAAAGGTTAGTTATTTTTGGGATTATGATATAAAAACTCTATAAAAATATATCGGGATAAACTATGTATAATAAAATATCCCTAAATTTTGGTAAGTATAGATTAAATGGTTTATTATTATAATACATATCTATATAGATACTACAAGTGGATGGGGATCTGGCACAAATGTACAGAAGGGTAACACCCAAAAACATATTGTTTAGCTAGACTTGATTGGGAAATGGTGCACAAAAAAGGGCCTTGTTACACCCCTAGTTTAAAACTACCATAGGATATACATTGGTAAATTAATAATCTCATTATGAACTATTTTTTTTAAAAATAACACCCATAAGAGTGTTTGTTAAGAAATAGATATTGGATAACTTAGATTAAACCCTAGAAATTATTAAGTTAATTAAATACATTCCTTTATATGATATATCTTTAATGATTGGATTACTATTTATATGTTTCAAGGATAATAATTACCCATACCTACATTTCCCTTTATTCTAGTCAATTTTTTGAAATATGAATTTTCATGTTCATCTTTTAATTATGAGGATGCATTTTATTAAATGTTGGAAGAATGTAACACCCTAATTTTGTTTAAGATAAAAGAATTGATGGGATATGTTTTCCCCTATCCCAATTACTGTCTGTTTTAGGTAAAAAGGATGAGAGACCCCTTTTTCTCTCATCAACCCATTTTTTAATCAATAAGTTATGTCATTATGCCGATGAAATTTCACCAATATTTTCCAAGGCAAAACAACTATTTAGTGAATACTATACACATTCCCTATCAATGGTGTTCACATTTATAAATTACACTTCTTGGATTTGGTAAATAATTTTATGTATTCCCCACTAATTGAATGTGGAATAAAAAGTGAAGAAAATGGATTCTATATTTTATGATCTATTTGGTGAACTAAAGCATGATAATTAAATGAATTTGATGAGTGTATCTAGAATTATATAGATCTCCA
Organism: Viscum album; assembly: GCA_963277665.1. NCBI lineage: Eukaryota > Viridiplantae > Streptophyta > Magnoliopsida > Santalales > Viscaceae > Viscum > Viscum album. The sequence continues at coordinate 273,747,071 of OY728125.1, read as the reverse complement.
ATGAATTGGGTAAGGTTTAGTCTCAAGAGACATCATGTTGGGACATAGAGTAAACTTGATTCCTTTTTGGGTGATTTTTTTATAATGATATCTTGTAATTTATGTTTAACCTATGTTTATGATGTGGTATTTTACACTGTTTCCAGATTTCCCATGTTTCTTTTATATTATCATGATATATCATGCCTCAATGTTCATTTTTATGATATTCACTCCTTTTATCACACATTGATATTCCTATCATCTAAAATTTATTAATTTCATCATGTTATACCATGTTTATTCCATTACTGGTATTTATAGATCACCCATTTCTTATGTAAGTCCCATGGTTATCCCATGGAGTTTTAAGTATGAGAATGTTAAGTATGTTTTCATTAAAGGCAATTTATTTCTTGGTTGAAGTTGTTATGTAATGTACCTAATTCCCAATGACACTAGACTTCTTCATATTACAAGTTTTATTAATTTTAATCTTATGAAATGAATCATGTATTAATTTGAAATAAAGAGAAGCGTTGTTGTATGACTAACACCATCAAACAACTTAGTGAAGAGTATATATTTCCCAACAATTGGGTAGGGTACATGGGAAAAAATTTAGTTTCATATTCAATAACCTCCATGATATGATTCAGGAAAACCGAGATAACTAGTGATGAAAATTTCATCAAATTTTCAGACAATGGTAAAGGCTCTAATGAAAATTCCATTATCTCATCCCTTGAACTTCAACATATCAAGATTTAATTAGCTAAGTTGGAAGAAGATGATATGTCACTAGGGGAAAGTTAAAATAATCATTCTTTTCCCCTTTTATCTCCTTATGAACTTCAAAGTGACCCCATATTGTCAATCAGGTTAGAGGAGTCGGTTATTCTTTTGGATGCCATGATATTGAATCTCCTCTCAACACTGAAAAAGTTTCTTCATCATCTACTCCCCCTAATGGTAAAATGTATGAATAGGAATAAAGATATAAAAATAATTTATAAGAGGATTAAGAACTTAGATATTTTCCTCCATCATTTGAGGAGGGTGTTTCTACTATACCGATGAACTCAAAGAGATACATGAGGGTACATAATGGGACCCATGATACACATTGATCAGTACAACCATGTATTCTGAAGAACAATTGGTATATACCTACTTCAGGAAGTATCATTAAGATGTGTTCTCTTAAAACTACATAGAAATTACATGCCTTGTTATAGGGGTGGTGACTCATCACCTGGTCCTACTAGAGGTTCATCGGGGCTCTATGTAGTGATCCGGAAGGACACATCTAACTCACATTGCAAAAAATTAAGCTAGGGTTGAAATGATAATCAAATAAAACTTCATTAGGGAGGTCCAATATCAAAAATTAATTGAAAATATAGTACTTGAATAGAATAATAATGGATAAACCTGAGTATACAACAATTTTAGATATCTCTACCTGAACATTCCAAATGATTATTTCCCAATCCTGGTCACGAATATAGTTATTGATGAAATGGATCAATATCAATCCATTTCTTTCATGGATGAATATTTGGGGTATAATAAAATCCAAATTTCCAGATAATATTATGAATACACTACCTTGAATTCCTAAAATGGATTATTTTTCTATTAATTAATTCTATTTGGCTTGAATAATGTTGGTTCTACATACCAATTCACCATGAATAACATCTTGAAACCCTTATTCGGTATGTTTTTTCAATGCTATGTTGATGATCTTGTGGTTAAATATTAAAATAGTTATGGCCAATTGGATGAACTTGAAACCATCTTCAATAAACAATGATAGTACAACATAAAAATTTAGTCCCTTGAATTGTTATTTTAGTGTTAACTCTGAGAAATTTCAAAGATTTTTCATACAACATCATGGAATCAAATTTGACCCTGATAATACAAGGGATATACATTGAATTTCACCTCCTCAAAACATAAAACAATTTAGATGAATCCAAGAAAACTTGGCAGGTATTTGACATATTATAGGAAACCTTGCATGAAAAGTATTTCCCTTCACCATGTTTATGAAATAATGGGTAACATATCAGTGGAATGATAACTATCAGGTATAATTCTCCTATCTCAAGACACATCACTTGGTCTCACTAGTTGTGATGCATCATGTTGAAGGAATACCACTCATTTTATATGTGAAATCCTTAGAGCGGTCATTGGGTGCCTTATCGGCATAGATTAATGATTCCATGAGTGAATACAGTCTCTATTATCTCAATTGAACCATGATCAATGTTGAGACACATTATTCAGATATAGATAAAAGTGTTTTCCAATAATTTGTTTTCCAAAAACTCAGTAATTACCTGCAGTATCACAATGTCCACTTGGCCTCTCATAGAATACCGCTCAAATACATTTTTAGATGTCCTATATTTATTATATTTCAATCATGGTCGGCGTTATCCTATAACATTTTTATATTTAGTTAATTCCTTAGAAATCCATTAAAGTGCATGATTTAGTAGATTTTTAGTAGAACATCAACTGGAAGAACTAATTTCACTCAATACTAATCTACCTGATGAATATATATTATTTTTTCAAGAGGTCCCCCAAATATGGAAAATTTATTTCGATGGTAAATCCATAATACCAATAGGGAAGAGGTTATAATACCCCAATCCCAACAAAGTTGGGTTGGGATTCATTCACATTTAACCAGGAAAGGCAGTCCTGCCTTATTATTTTCTTCTATGAAATGGGTGCATGAACAATAAAGTATGATATTATGCATTCATTGAAGGGATATATCTAGCACTTTAGGTATATGTAATTAAATTGAATATAAATATAGATTTATAATTATTCTTCAAATAGATAAATTGTGATTATTCTATCAGAAAAGAAGATATAATCACTCTTCTAGACTATGTTCGGGGACTAATAGAATAATTATCCTCTTAATCAAAATTTAATCACTCCCCACACTCAAAAAATGCCCAGGAAGATGCCCTGGTAAATACAACCATGACTCTAGAAGATCTGGATCGGGATAAAATGGTCATCAGTATTGCACACCACAAAATTATATCAATTTTTTTTTCAATTTGGAATGGCATAGATCAATGAATTTCATCACATGAATAAGCCAAATGGTCCTACCACTAGGTGGATAACACTCATCATAGACTGCCTTGAGAATGGAGTCCTCACATTGGATAGATCATAGAAGTAGATAATATAAAGGTGAGCAGTTATTTTTGATCTATATGAAGTAAAAGATCATCAAAATGTCCTCTATAAATAGGGACTTATTAGGGTTCTTCTAAGGATCATTGATGGAGAAGATACCTTTATTATCTTGAAATAAGTGCACATTGGAACCTACTACTCCCATTAGTCATGGTTTATGAATTCCCTTAAAATATAAAGGCTTGGGTAATATTCCATTCTTTCATGGTGTATACTGAATTAATTCATCAACCTATATAGTTGTTATATAATTCAAAATACTCTTGTCCCTTTTCCATAAGGGGGATGGGTGTCCTGGGATCATATCCTCCGATCATGGCCAAACAGTTAAAGTACATTCTCATAGAAAACTACATCTTCTCTCAGTGGGATAAGGTTGTACCTAACATAGAATTTAGGGGATGGATCATTATTACCTTAATTAAATGAAATATCATTACTAGGTTTGGTGTCCCTCATACAATATTGATAAAAAATGACACCAATTTTTGTTCTTATGAGTTGGAGAAGCTATATCATTAGAATAATATAAAATCAAACCATTCTTCCCACTATCATGTAGAAGATAATGGAAATATGGAGGCATTCAAAAATACCCTATAAAATATACTCCAAAATATAAAGGATAAGGAAAAAAGTCTTCAAAGATTAAGCTCGTGCATTCCTTGTATGCCTACTGGACTATGACCTTCAGTACCACTAGGAAACCCTATATTCATTTGTATAAAGAATAGAGCTAGTCCTACCCATATAAGCTATATTTACCTCAATTTTAAATTCTATTTTGAGAATCAATCCATACATATTAAATCCTATAAATGAATGAATGAATTTGAGTGACTGGATAACAAGATATCACATATCTTGCATCATTTGGAAATATACTAAAATCATATTTCATGGTTTTTTAACAAAAAATTATAACTCAATTTGTTCCTTAAAGGATAAATGATATTATTACTCATAACCCCTATGATACCTAAAAATAAACCTCCAATATTGAAACAAAAATGGAAGGGATCTAATTTCGTACACATAGTATACTCCAATGGATCTTATTCTTTGATCTCTATGGACGGATAAATCATTACATATCCATCCAATTTGAGGTTTATGAAAGACTACATTGTGTAATTAGACGCAAATCTCTAGGTGGTAAGACTATAAAATATGTAGAATCCTGATTCTATATGTAAGGCCTTGAACACCATGATTTGAAAAAAAGTCCCTCCTTACACATAGGGCATACCTACACAAGGATATTATTTCCATGAACTATGTGTGGATTGATTCAAGCCATCATAGGGTATGTAATGACACTAGAACCTCTAATCCCTATCCATCCACCATAGACAAAAATTATTCTCTCCCAGTATGGGTCAGACTTACACATGGAGCCTTTAAATAACTATGTGTAGCTTGGTTCATATATTCACAAGATGCATAGTGATTCCTATACCTATATAATTAGGCCTTGATGAAAATTTCCCCAATTCATAAGATGATTTTCACCAACCTTTGGCCTCATGGTATCTTGTAAAATAAATTTCTTGTTGGCCTACTAAATCATCATTTCCACAATTAAATAACACAGTATTATCCACTTCAAATAATGTTTAGTGGAATATTAAATGCATTATCGAACAATGTTAAAATGAATGGAAAATATCCTTATCCCATGATGTTAAATTATATTTGTGTGATATGTAAAAATAATGGGAATCATTTTTTTGTAAATGTGATATTTGAACGTACTCACCAGAGAGAAAAATGCCTCCTACATCAGTCTTCTATAATATCTTTCTCCAGAACTACATATAGCTTGATTATCATTCTAATGGGAAATGTAGTGAAACCAAAAACCTATGTCCTAGTTCCAAATGTATAATATGAAAAGTATACCCATCCATACATAAGAATAAAATCAATGTATGGAATTAAAACACCGGTCATTTCATTTACATATATATTTTAAGTAAAATTCCCTCTTCCAACACAAGACCCAGTTCTATGCAAGGAATGATTTTCATGAACCATTTGTGGCCAAATCATATCATTACATTATATGTAGTGACAACCGAATATCCAATCTCGTTCCATCCATAATATAAATAAATTAAATAATCAAATCCCCATGATTGGGTCATACCAACACTGGGGGAATTCAATAAGTACATGTGGCTTGATTCTCATTCCAATTAGATATGTAATGATTCTTGGATCGCCAATATAATGCATAGAAACTATAATAAATAAACATAAAAATGTTTCGTTGCATGCGAGTTAGACCTATGTAAGGACCATTCATTCCTAGAACTACAAATGTCTTGACTCTCATTATAATGAGATACATAATGACACATGAATCTCCAATTATGTGTCTAGCCACCATAAAAGATAAAAATGATCCTCCAACCATATGTATGGGTCAGACCTTAATAAGAAACCTTTCAAAATGATGTACATAATTATTCTTGCTTAGTATAGATAAGTGGAGATGCCTCAAACAAAAATCTTGGTCCACCCAACACAAAATAAAAAAGCCTCTATTCTTCATCTCTTCCATATTTTTCTACTGGAATAAACCATTTCCACCCCTTGTTTCTCACATAGATCATACCACATGTGAGATTAGTAGTTTTAGTAATGATTTCCCAGCATAATCAAGTGATATCAACTAACATAATAATCACTATGGTCTCGATCATAATACCATAAAAGTTACACCAAATGTTTTCACATTTGGAAACTCACATCATTACCACATAACATTAAACTATGTGGCTTACATCCTTACTGCATGAAATTAAAATGCATGGGTTTTTTCCACTTTTCAGGAAACTAAATAGTATAATTTCAAATAACTATCTGTAGATTGATTAGAAAATCAAATTGATACATAGTGATACCTAGACCTCAAGTACTAGTCCTTATCACTGGTAAAAAAAATTATCCCAATATCCTGTATACATACAACGATCTATGGAAATATATATTAATTTGAGATCCCTCATTCAGGGTCCATCCAGGAAGTGGAAATGTACCCTACTACATATGAGTCGAGTCTATGTAGGGAACATCACACTTTATGGCCAATATTAGTCTGAACAATTCTCTTGTTCTTAGACACATTAGTTTCACTTATCATACTATGTGTCTTAAGAAATTTCATATCATACAAATCTTTCTCTAGCTATCAAAACGGGAATATTAGTTTCTGGAGAACACATTTGTTTGACTATTTATGATATGCCTCATTTGGATTTGCATAAATCACCCTCAAAAAAGGTTTATCAATCATATCTAAATTCTCCCTCATGAGAGACCTCTTCTATCTCTGTAATAACTATGTCCATTTTTTGTCCCATAACATTTCTCCTATTTTTTCAACACCAATCATCATGGTTTAAATTTTCCCTCATCCCATATGAGGCATGTCATAACATCTAAGCCCAATGAGCCTTTTATTAATCATTATCTCCCTGACATATGTCCCTAACCATATGGCCAAAAACTGAAATACCTTATTTCATACTAGTAACATGACATTAAACTATACGAAAACATCTTCATCACATGAATTTAATATGTAGTGTTATCATCTGTATGAAGAATAGGATTCCATTAGCAACCATCTCATGATGGTTCATATCACAAATGTGATATTACTCTTTCAATATGATTCCTAAATTCCCAAATATCACTTATATAGGTTTGTGGTTTATTTTTCATGATGATTTACCAATATACTAAATAAATGACATTATACTACATGGATGATTTTCTCATCATTTGAACTGCAATATTTCTTAGAACTTCATCTAGCTTGATTCCTATTATTACAAGATATGTATTGAACCCTATATATCTAATTCTATTATTTGATATCCCATAAAAATGTTCCCCCTATACTCTGTATGGGTTATTCTTGCACACAAATATTTTCATACTAGAAAAATGTACAGCTTGATCCCCCCCAATGAGATATATAGTGAAACCCTAATAATATATCCTAGTCCATCCAAATTAAAAAATTCCTCTGATCTCATATATATGAGCTCGATCTTCATAGAAGGGTATAATATGAGTTTTCATCCTATTTTAGATCCTGTATTCAAAGGAAAAAATTCACCTTCCCTATAGAAGAATTAGATCTATGTGGAAAGTTTATCCTATAACTATATATGGATTGATTCTCATTATGGAGTGATATGTAGTGATAAATGAACCATATTTCCTAGGACTAGCCATGATAAATAAAAATCACCCATTCCTATGTACGGTTCAAACCTATGGGAGGAATATATTCCTTCTCATTCTCAAGAAAAATTGATATGAAATTCCCCTTTTATATTTAATAACACCCCTTATATAAACAAGACTTTCTGTCTCGGGAAGTTCAAATATTCATAAGATTTATTTTTCTAACAGAAAGATAAGGTCATTTCTTGGAAGATAATATTTTTCACTATAAATGATATGACCTATTTGGATTTATATAAATATCATAGTAAAAATTCCATTAACCAGAGGAAAATTCATCCCCATGAGAGACCTATTCCATCTCCATAAGAATCAATGATGTTTTCATCCCATGTCACTCCCAAGATTCGAAATCCCTTAGATTACAGCTTATAACACTTCCTTTTAATGCATGAAAATGGTAGATAATTATCATTAAAATCATCATAGAATAAACAAATATTAACCATTCATTCAAATCAATGAGACGTTGACAGTTTATCCCCTAGCATCCTTGATGTAAGAAATTAAACTGCATGGTCAATATCGTAGTCATATGAAATTAAATTTTACTATGAAATAACTTCCATTACACAAGCCAATTTTATGTTGGAATTATTTCCCTTAAATAGATTATACCAATATAGATTCCCTTTTCATTCCCATACATCATTAATTGATAAAAAACAATCATCATGATGAGAAATCCATACAATCTAAAATTACACTGTCCATCTGAAAGGGAAGGTCATTTTCATGTGCATAACTTTTATTGATAATGAATAATCTTCCCTAGATTTATTTTCATAAATATCCCAAAAAAAAGTCATGTCAGCCATGGGAAAACTTATCCAAAAGATATACCTACTATATCTATATAATCCCTAACAAAATTACATTAGAAAATACCTTAAAAATATCTATGGTTATTCCTAACATACTTGTCCGAAAACATGCTTTAGATCTAAAAATAAGAAAATATTTACTCAAAATTCCCTTCATATTTATGAATAGTATAGGGACACTCTTGGCCAACAAGCCCCACCAATGTTATCGCCACCGAACGCATGGTTAAAGATGTCCAAAATAAAAGATCAGTTCAATTAGTCCTTCTTGTAAAACTCAAAAACTCAAAAAAATGAGAAATAAAAAAATGATGTAGAACTCAATATATTGAAATCCCACTAAGGGTTCACTTGGTAAATTTTGTTTCTCGACACACTATACAAGTAATCTTCCTAGTTTAGATAAAAATTGAACAATTAAAAGAAAAATAGATGGTTTTTAGGTGGAAACCCCGCAAATAGAAGCCTATGATAAACTTAAGCCATGCCTAATAAGTCTATGGAATAGTTTACATAAGAAATAATTATCTTTTTAACAAAAAATATGAATTTTTTTAGGGTCTTCCATCTAATCCTATAACTAGTCAAACTATTCTCATTGGGTCCCTTGGATCAAGAAAAAAATAAAGAGTTACATTATCTTCTATTCAAAGAAGATGAACATGTTATCTTGGTCATGAAGGATATTGTTATCCAGTGATAAAAAAGATTAATTTCAGCTAAGATTTTATCTTTCAAAACAATGTATGTTTTGATTAATTGATAATGTATGATAAAATAAAGGATAAGTGATGGAGGGAAAACAATTTCTCATTTATCCAATGAATGGAAATAAAGGAGGAGATTCTACATCCTATAGTATCTCCCTAATATTATTTGGAAATAAAAAATGAATGTAAGGGTTATTATAATATTTGACTTGATTCTACGAGAATACCAGTTAACGTCTAGCATGAGCTATCATGGGGCTACTTTAGATTGGTTCCTTTTACCACTTCAGATTCATCTAACAAGCACATTTGTTTAATGAAGGCCCATAGATCTTGGTCTTTCCTTTTTTTCTTCTTGTTCAATGTTTTTTATGAAATTTATTCCTTTATCTAGGCTATGTGAGCCTCATATTCCTAAATCTCCACTTTCTGTGCAACCATCTGATCATAAAATCATTCCACTTTAGTAAATAAGTGATGCAGCTCTATAGAAGTATCATTCAAATATTTTTCGCGATGATTGAAAATATTAAAATAGATGATATTTCATTCACATGTAGTCCACTTCACTTGATAGGTGAGAACTAGATATATAAGGACATGCATGTTTTGGTAATAAAAACAACCTGAACCCAAGAAAAATAAATGTGGGTGAATTTTATCTACATTATCAAAAATAGTTATAAAAGGAGAATTTATATTGATAATGTATACTTGGATCCAATCCCATTTTCTTAAATATTGATGTTTACTAACAGTACTAGGATCCAAATCCTTTTTACATGCATCTACATATATATAATCTTGGATCACATTTACATTAAATAATATTTCTCTAAATCAAGATACCATAAGGGGAAAATCCTCCATCACGATCTCCTATTTGATTATTGAAACCAAACTGAAATGTGTATAGTCAGTTGAGGGAATTCCCAATACTGTACCCCTAGGACCAATATCATTTGGTATATTAATGATTCTAGTTAGAAGTGTTGAGTATGCACTACTACTAATAAAATTATATTATGAGGATGAAATTACCTCTACATGGTTGTGACTTTAGGGGAAAACCAATTTCTTTTTGAGGGACTGGTAAAGAGAGTGTGGTGGGAAGATAACTAAGAGAGGCTAGTAGTTTTTGAACCCATAAAAATAATTTCCCAAACACCCCATATGGATAGTATTCTATCCACATCTTGGCATAATCCCATAACACGTTTGTGGAGGCCATCAAAGGAGGTAGGAATATTTCCATTCTGTAATCTTCAAGCATCATCATCATCCATAATTGAAGAAGTATGACTAGGTTTGATTCCTTTATAATCATGATAAGGGTAAGGAATCATCCTATTATAGGAATCTTAATTGATATAAATACCTATAAGGATCATAAATCTCAGAAATCGCTACCCCATCCACCCATGATCTAAGAATATCATATCATAACAAGTTGATGTAAGTGTGTTGCACTAAATTCCCCTATCATTATCCCCCACCTTTCATAAAGGTGATGTATAAGAAGTAAAATACCATTGGGAGAAATAATTTAATAGCCCAATGTTGCCATAATTTCCTAGGGATTTCGGGAGAATGATGTCAATTTTAAGCACTTTGGGGTGAAATGTGGAACTAGGTTTGGATGTGGCATAATGAAATTCATAGAATTTCATTTGTTCTTCCACCTAACAATTGAAAAATTTAAATGGCCCCCTAAGGAAATTTCGGGACCATCCCTCCTGTAACATGACTAACAATTCATAAATACAGGCAAGGGTGGGTATAACATGGTTGATCAGTGTCCCCTCTACTAATTTATTCCTCGTCATTAATGTATTGACTCTGAAAATGAAATAAATGTGATGATAGGGAAAGCTTTATCCTCTAAGAAAAATGAAAAAAATAATTATAGTCCAAATTCTAGAAATACATATGGTGAAATCTATTAACCCCATATAGTATGTCATCTATCCTCAATATTTGATTAATATGAACTCGAAAAACCTAGGATTACTGACTTGGATTAGTTTTAGTGTGCCAACCCATCATATTTGGACCACTAGCCAATATAAATAGATTTATCCAATCACTAAACGAGATAAGTGAATAGACCTGAAGAGGATGAAAGATTTATTTATGTACCACAATCAGTAAATCTATAATTAATAGAGGAATATTCTATGTATATTCCTATGTGTTGGATTTTGGAAAAATTATTCATTTGTGCTACTAAGAATTGTAATTCCTCTAAATTTGTAAATGTCTCATAAGAAAATCCCAACCTCACCCTGAGATGTATGGATGTTTTTTGTTTTTAAAAAAACTGGCTGATCAATTCAGGTAATATCTTTGTTTGTGATTATAACATGAACTAAAAGATCCATACTACCTCTTATAAACCTACAATTCCTTCTACTGGTAAAATTCCATGAAATTATAGTGCACCCAGAATGCCTAATCCCATTGGCCTAAAAAACAACCTCCAGAGTGCAAGTCTTCCTTGGAGATATAACCTCTATTGGGATCTTATATTGAGAGGTTGAGGATGGATGGGTAATCTTGAATGATAGAGTGCGAGGATGTATCATTATTATGCTGGCTTCTTTTAGCCCTCATGGATCCATTCAAAATTGACAACTTCTCTTGGTTAGATTTGGATATGATCTATCCCACACTATAGATGTTCACTTGAACATGGTCTAAAAACACCTCAAACAAAACATGTGGAAGAATATAATCATCTGATGTAATGGGGGCATCATATTGAATACTAAAATTGAATATTTGTAATATATTGGACAATGGTAAATTCATAAGCTCAGAAAATGGAGACTATTTAAAATAATGTACTGAAGAATAGTGTGCTGTAGAAAGTTATATTAAATATTCTTCGAAATGGGAATTATTCTTTTAGTCTCACCCATAGAATTAGACATCGGATACATAGTAGTTTTTCTCTCCATTTTATCCGTGTGAAAAGTTTCATGAAAATATGTAAGATTCATTGAATCATGAAAAAATATAAATCATCATGAAGAATCTTCCTGCGAAGCACTCAGCCCATGAGGTACTTGGACTATAATTTTTTCTTCCTGAAAGGTGATAATTCCACAAGGTATCAGTTTCATGGAATATTATTTCACTACATATAGATATAATGTACCAACACTGAGTTTAAGAAAAAATCAGCTACAAAAGATAGTGCTACATGGAAGAGACTCAGAAATAGAGAGTTCGAGAAGGGATTGGTTATTAGAGATAATAAGTAAAGTAAAAAATGAGTTGGGAGCCCATTTTTTATAGTTGTTGTCCCCTCATATTGGTTCACATGTGTAACATAAACCAGTTCAAAATAAGAAAAATTTCTTTTTTGGAATCACCTCCTCTTCATTCTGATTGAAGAAAATTATGATAGGGAGCATTTTATAGGTCTGGAAAATAATTTAAGGAAGAATAACATACATTCATGAAATTTGTAAGGTTAAAATTAAAAAGGAATAAGAGTTCAAGAAAATATCGAAATTATTGAAGCTGAGAAGTAAGACTTTGATACACATAGAAAATTAATATATGAGGGTCATTACTCCGTACAGAGTCTCGTCGTTCCATGAGGCAACCCATGAATGAAATCTCTCACGACATGTGATGAACATCACTGATACCCATGATCTAAACCAAGGCATTGTTGGATTCAATATGTGATTTACACGCCCATAAATGACTGTCCCCTAGACACAATAAGTCATTTATGGGTGAATACCTTATTTTAGGTCTCCTATGAATGACATCATTCATGAGCCTAGGACAACTTCTTGGGATACTACAAACAATACCCTTGTAACCCACTATGGATGATCAGATATCTTTGTTTCTAGTAATCCTAATAATTTAAAAAAGCACCAAGGATGTATGGGTATGATGGGTAGAAAGACAAATAGAAACCAAAACAATTGTGTGAGAGTCCTTGATTCCCAACAGGTAAACCCACTACAAAGAATTATATCAGAAAATAAATTCACCCTGCTTCTGAAGACTCAATTACTTCTGAAAACACTATTATGCTGAGTATATTAGTATAACCCCATTATAGATGATTAAACTAGGTAGTAAAAAGTAATTTGCTTGAGGCCCCACCCTTCATAGTAGGACATTGCATAGGTGGAACTCTCCCCCACATAGAAATGTGCTACGTGGGCGAAACTCATCCTTGCATAGAAATTCTCTATACAGGCAGAACCCTGGATCATGTAGTAAAATGCTACATGGAGGGAACCCAGTCACAAATATTCAAATTCTACACTAAGGGAAACCCACCCCACATACTAACATGCTATGTGGAATGGGGTTTCCAAGGGTATACAACCATGCCACTTGTAATTATTCCCTTTGTTATGCAATAGGGTCCCACCTTGGAACCTCCATTAGAAACCCTAATATCTTGCTTAATCAATCCTTCTTGTATGATGATCTAATCCCTAAGTGGACCTCCTTTCTGCTTTTTCAGACAATGCCACTCCCAAAACCACTAGTTGTGTATGATCAAATTGTTGGGCACATTAGTATGTCCTCTCAAGCATATATACACATGGTAAATGAGGTCAAACTGATAAACAAATTAACATTTGGGATCCTCAAAAAGATATCGATCATACATTACCATGGTAATGAGGGTCCTAACCATGGGGGTTCTCACATGTACCTCCCCGTTCAAATGATTGAGGGGTTCCACTAGCCTCTCTCTTCGATGTGGGTCAGTGCTGGATACTCCTCTTCCCCATGAACCAGTCCAAGGGAATTCCTCCTAGAGTAATCCCATAGCCTTTATCGTGGTAGTAAAAACTCTTTCCCTTATTTACCAGTCTACGGTATATTAAGGGGAGGATATGGTAACGTAAAATCCTTTTCTCTTTACCTATCCATTTGGGCCTATCCCTTATCAACCGGTGGACAATATAGATTGTGTGGTTTTCCATGATCTATCACATTCTCTTGTTTCTCAAACTGAGTATGACTCATGTGGGCTTAGAGTTGAGTGGTGATCATTAAATCTACATGATCTAAATATGTAGGCATCATTCCAAGTGTATTTTCCAACATAAACATGGGCCTCCTACTTGGTATAAGACCTTTCCATGCTTCCATACAAACATAAAAGGGAAATATTATTGATGAGGCAACCACAAGAATCATTTCAAGTGTAATAGCCAAACCCCTATGGGAATCCTCCATACGTGTAAGCCTAACCCTTATGAACTACTTGGGATTTGATTACAGACAACCTAGAATATATTGGAATCCTCCCTATGGTTCAAACATAACACCCCAAACTCTCCCTAATCTTGTCTAGGCCATATTCTTATTCGGTTAACATCTTACTTGTAGGGCCATATTCAGTCAATGTCAATTTCATCACAATAATTATTGGGTCATATTCCTTGTAAGATCATATCCCCACATGGAATACCACACCTCTTCTGGGAACATTGGGATAATTTGGTTTCTGTCTCACACCAATCATTGACAAGGATCCTTCTTCATGTGCATCCATTCCATATGAAGTTTAACTATATTGTTTTTCTTGTATCACGTGACCATAAAATAAATGATGTGTCCCATTAAGTTGCACCAAACTACATTGGTTATAATTATTTTCACTAGGATTCACAGGAAACCTATTTATGGTTTTTATCCCAACATCAATACAACTTATGTCTCCCTGGATGATGATAAGTTCCATAGTGCCCCACTATGTGGCATAAAACCAACATCATAACCATAAATGACCAATGAATCTATAATTCATCCATAAATGGATACCTTTGATGGAAAACCTTGGATACATATAGATATCCTCATTGATGAAGAACTTCAGATATATAATTTTGATTCTAAATTACACAGAAGAAAATAATTGATTAACCCCAAGGAGACCCATGTTATACTTGGGAATAAAAAAAGGATTTAATAAATGTCTTAAATCAAATATATAAGTGTGTCCCAGAATAATAAATAATTCCCCTAATATGGTTTGATGAGCCCTAATTACCATCCTCTCCACCAATGTCTATTCTAATCTATCATAGGAGAAGTTACCCAAGGAATATCTGCCTTTGGAAAGTAGGTCCATGATTCATCGCGGATGAGAGAGTTGTTGGGTGTTTTAGGTTATATGAACAAACCCCATTGGAAGTTAGTCCATTATAATCAAGTGTAAGATAGGAATAGTGAACCAAATATCAGTGATTGTGCAATATTGAAACCCCCACAATCAGTCATACCATGAGGAATGCCATGATTATTTTGTCAGAAACAATGGTGTTAGTGAAAGGGACTATCAGACCTTCTGTGGCATAGTAAAATCAAATATGACTCAAGAAACACATCAATTATCCTTTTCAAAATTCCTATTACTGATAGTGTCCTATTCCATTAACTGATTATAGACTAAATAAATAGATGGTATTCCATATGAGTTTTGGCATCACTTCAAGAAAAATGATCAATATCCATAGACCTATAAACACATTTTTATAGGTTTATGGATATAGCTTAGCTTATAGGCACAGTTTAATTAAAATCATCGATATATGCATATATTAGTCAATGGTTTACTAAAAACCATTGCAATAGGGTTGAGTATGATGGACGGATTTAGTTATCTATGCAACCCCATACCATTACCCTCTCCTCTACGTGACCCTCCTCCCCCAAAACTACCCCTCATGAGCTCTCCTATCCCTGACCCTATTCCCTAGATGTTACCCCTCATGACACTTCCCCTCATCACCACCCAAAGCGTCCACCCCACCACGAGATATCCTCTTTGTAACTCTCTTCCCGGGACACTGCCACTGAATGAAAATACCTCACCACCCCACCAATGATTTTCTAAGGTAGACTCCCCACCGCCTCCTTGGGCGTGCCTCTGACACAGCTACCCCAACTCTTTGTTATCATCATTATCCTTATATATCTCTTCTAGTCACTACTCCTAGATTTTATTAACCACTGAATGTATTTAGGGTTTTCTCTTCTATGTTGGGTGCTCTGATTCCTTATAACAATAAATGGGTATATTTATCTAAACTAAATTTAAAATTTTAGTAGATGTGGGGTTTGTAAGATGATAAATGTGTGAATAATAAATTTAAAATTGATTTAAGGATAGATTTAATAATTTAGGTGGCTTAGTTGTGATCTCTTGGTCATGAATGACTACCTATAGACTGGGTTTTTTATATGGGGAAATGGATCCATATGTTCTACTTAAAATTTACATATATCCTTTTATTTATCTTCTCCCAAGTAACACTCATGTAATTATTAATCTATATCATTAAACTACATTGGTTAAATTTTAATGTCCATTATTAAATATGTAAATAATAATGGATATATGTTTTGATCATCCCCTTTCCACAATTTAGTTGGTAACATTGTTTTATACTGGAGTTCCATTGAAAAAAACTCAAAAATGTGTTATAGTTAAGTGTCTTTAATTACAACTTTGACTTCTAGTATATATTCTTGGGAAAAGTATAAGGTATATCTTAACTCTTAATATTATCCTAGTTGTTCTACATAATCCATGTGTTTAAAAAATGATGTGTATATAATGTAAAACATGTCCTTAAACTCACCCATCTCACTCTATTGGTCATTGAGTTATTTTAAGAAAAACTATGAGAAAATTATGCATTATTGAATCTCCTCTTGTGTAGGTTCATATTCATACATATGGTTTTCTGTAATATATAGTTCATGTTAATGAATATCATTTCTAATGTACAATTCTTCAACCCACCAATGAGTTTTTTCCGATACCTTCTCAGGAAACTACCATTAACATTATTATTTTTTGGCCTCTTAAGGGATGATAGACTGATTAATTTTAACCAATTTTGTTATGTGTGGTTCCACAAACTCAATAATATTTATATAAATCAATTTAAAATTTTAATAATTTTGGGATCTAAAAAAATTACCACTTTAGATATTAATACACTCAAAGAAAAATAAATAAATAAGGAAAGAAACAAAAAATTTGACATCAAATAAAATTAAATGAATTCAAAAAAACTAATTAAATTGTGTAAGATATATTAAATTATCATCTCAGTTCCAAGGAAAATGGTTCCGTATTTGAATTTTCGTTTTTTGGATATATTTCAATAGAGATTTTAAATTTTTATACAAAGTATATTTTTGATGTAACAACCAAAGATTTTGTGAATTATTTTTTTCAAATTTATTTATTTTTTCAATATTTTTTATTTAACATGACACTAGAAATAGTTATATAGATCTATATATATATATATTAAAACATTAATTCAAACATTAATTTCACAAGGAAACAACTTTCTTGAGCTACACAGAATACCTAATTGACTTGCGCTACACATGATACCAACTTGGCTTTGGCTACCTGCATCATCGACCTGGCATACATTACATGCATCAACAATTTTCTCTAAAGAATCACTTTATTATGTTTTTAAATCATATAATTATAACCTTGAAATTAAACATAGTTATATGAATATTAATAGCTACTTTGAAAATATTTTTTGAAATGGTTTTATAGAAATAAAAAATACTGATAATGAAAGATATAATATTCAATAAAGTATTTTATGATGAAAATACTATTAACTACACTAAATGTCCTTTTTTAAAAAACAAAATTATTTTTATACATATATATAAATTTAATTTGAAAAAATAAAATACATTTTTAATTAATAGGGTTGAAATAATATTAGTGTAAATTTTTAGGATTTTTCTAAGAAACTTCATTTTTTGATGAATAATGAAAAATACTACTTTTTAGCTAATAATTTCATTTTCATTTATATAATTATTAATTATAAATTATATTTTAATTTTTTGTAATATCATATTAGATCACTTATAAATTTATAAATACAATAAATGTTATTAGAATAAATTTCTATTTAAAATTGAATACACAAACATAATAAAGTTTTGAACTTATTTTTACCTTAAAACACTATGATTTTGTCTCGTCTACGGGTTTAGCATTAATTATAATTTTTACTCTTACATGAATGCAATTTATAAAAACAAAAAAAAATCCATTTTAATGTGTATAATATTTATATTCTAAAAATATCAACTTAATTTTTCATGAAAACAATTAGTAAAAGTGATTTATAGTAATCACAATGATTAAGGTCAAGGTAAGCATAGTTAGAGACTAAACCATAATCGTATAGGCCAATATGACATAGAAAATTGTAAAAAATACATATTATGTACATTATTCGGGCATTGAGCTCCCATTATTTATTTATTTTGGATTTTTATGACTTTTGATAGGTAAGAACATCTGTAAACCTAATGTTTTTTTTCAAAATTTCCAAGTGAGTCCTTTTCATACCCTAAAAATGGCCACCATCACTCCCACGTCCTCACACACCTCAAAGTGTAGCCATTATATACCTAATAAACCTCCAGAAAATCCCTTATTGCTCCTATAATCCTTACCTTAGTAAAAATACAATACAAGGAATCCTTTTGGCACAAATCAAAAGGAGTTACCCGATTAAGAGGTAATGTCTTCTCTCAAGTCATTTTTTATATTCTTTCGCCACACCCTAGACTCTATTTATTACATTATTATATTAAAAAAAAGTATAATAAACGTATTAGGTTGTTTCTATGTGAATTAATTTCTCTATACTTACATACACCACCATATAATGGGTAACGAACATACTGTTTATGTGTATGGAGAACTACCACCTCACAAAACAATGATTGTTCAATATTTCCTTACAGCCTATCATTGAGGAATTTATGAAAGAAAAAACTATTAAATATTTCATATATTATATTTATTGTTTATTTATTTATATTTATTCATTTTTAAACACATATTTATTTAATTTCTATTTTTTGTAACTATGATAATTTCATTTGAGGGAATGTGCACTATCGCCCTCTCAAAGCGATATGATTAATTCATACGCTAAATGGATTGTATTAAGGATAATTTCATTAAATATATATGATTAATATGATATAATAAATATAATTTAATAATTTTATATATATGATTTTATTTTACTTATTTTTCATTCAACGCGACAATTAAATGAGAATACCATTCATTGTACGTACGGTCTACCGTCACCAAGAATAGTGTATTCAGTTTCATACTCATATATTATGTATATTATTATAATAATAAAATAATATATTTAAATTATATTTATATAATGGTTCACATTATTTAAATCTTGATATAAGTATAAAGAAAAAATATATTACAAGTTAATACAAATGTGAAGAATAATGCGAATATTACCCAAATTGAAACTTTTACAAAGGATGGTTAACAATCGGGAAATATAAGGTCAAAATCATTCCATATACGGTATTATATATAGTAATATTATTTTTTAAAATATCTTTTATAAATTTATATATATTATATCGGTGTTTTGAACGAGTACAACGAGTTTCAAGATATTATGTAAGGGGATTTCGTCGCACTTTTTTATTTCTTTGTGATACAAGCTATGTTCACAACTATTTCCATTTGTTTGGGGTATGTACTGACCATGATTGTGTTATATGTATCTTATAATTAAATTTAATGACATTAAAATATCAATTTTATGATCTTCCATTCATGGGGAATATGTTTCTAGTGGTACCAAATCAGTGAAATTGATTTTTCTCAATTGGCCATCTTTGAGGCTCAAGTTTTATTACGCACCTCCATTATATTTTGAGGTATATACTTACATTTTACATGTAATATCACTAATTTAATTACTTCAATGATGTTTTAAGCTACATGTAATTTTATTTTCTTACATGGATAATATAGTCCCAAGTTACCATGTTATAATATTTTATTGAGACAATCTAATTACTTTTCAATATTGGTTATGTTTCTGCTTCCATTGATGAAATATTATGACCCATATCTCAGAAAAAATAATTATAATTCTTATCCTATGGTTATATTTTATTTATACATATATTTGTACCATTTATTTCTCTCTTAGGTATATAATATATTTAATAACATTTTTTTAAGAAATCTTAACTTTACCCTCTCTTAGGTTCTAAATTTGTGTTCCTTTAAAATCATATTTTACAAAAAAAAAGTGTTTACGTGAATATTCTACTAATATCATATGATCATTAAAAAAAATTTACCATTTTTTGTTTTTACAATTTTTTCAAATGAAAATTCTTTTCTCTTTCTAAACGATCCATTTTTCTAAAAATTTTACCGTGCAAAAGGAATGTTCTTTTTTGTTTTTACGACAAGTACAAATTTATCTATCATCAATACTTTGAAGATTTCTTTCCATATTTAAAGGTTAGTTTTCTAAATAATTTTTTTAAAATATATTTTCAATTAATTGGTTTTAAAAATGTGTTCATGCATATTTTATATGTTTTCAAGGGAAAATGTTTTCAAACTATTTTCAAAAATATTTTATAAGTATTTAAGGAAAATGGTTTTAAAAATATTTTTAAGATTCTGTTAAAATATTTCATGGAAAAAGGGTTTCAAAATGATTTCAATCCTTCATTCTAAGTATTCAAATTATTTCAAAATAAATTGTATTTAAAAACGTTTTTGTAATATAAAAATAAATTTTCAAAGTGTAAAGAATGATTTTATCAAGAAATGTCTTCAAAATATATTTCCATGTTATTTTCCATCTCAGATAATATATTTTGATGTTATTCATTCCTTTTGAGTAAAATATATAAGGTTTCAATTCATATTCTATATCTAAATTGGATGGGCTTGATTTCGTGGTATTTATAATACTTGTTTCTCTTTCACAGGTTATATATTTATGTAACCCATTTATCTTTCACCAGTTATATATTTATGAAATCTGTCTCTCTTTCATGGGTTATATTTTTATGAATTATATTTCACATCCTTGGGTTTTATGCTTCTGAAAACTGATTAATTGCATGATTTATGTTTTCTTGAAGTGATTATGAAACCTATCTCTTTTAATAGATTATAATGTGATTAATTTTTAATGATACCCATTTAATTTCATGGGATAGGATTTGATTTTTATAAAACCAATCTATTTTTATGGGTGTTTCCCTCTGGAATCATCGATGACCTCGTTGATTGAAGGTCCAAACATTCCAATTGGTTTCCAACGGGTTTGTTTGTAGAACCGGTAACGTCCAATGATTCCATATCCATTTTAATCTACATTCCAAAGGTAGGTGGTCATTAGTTGTGGACTGATGAGGCTTACGGATTTGTATTGGTCGAGAGGATGGGAGTTTGGACTCATCACACCTTTTTTAGGGGAATTATTGTCTACTCTGGGACTCTCTTTATAGATTTATGTTATGTTCGTGAATCCTTATTACATTACCAAGTATAAAATGAGTTTTCCTTTAGATCTGACAATCAATGATTGATATGTAGGAAATTTAGAGAATTTGTATATGTATTCTAGGTTCTTCATTGATAGAGAATCATATGTATTTGTTAGAGATTCGTAGTCAATGGTATCCTTTGATACATAAATGTCTCTTGGTCGTTATGATGACCATACTGGTTTTAATGACACTCAGTGGGGCACTTGAAGTTTATTGTCATTCAGAAGGACATTGATTAGTTTAGAGTTGGGCTCGTACCCATAGTTGGGCTACCTATGTATCCTTTGCTTAGAAAAAGGAATCAGAACCCACGTAGTTTGAGTAAGGGAATATGATGTTTATGATTGATGGATCAAAGAATGATGTCATAATAAATTTTACACTCTAACTCATGTGAGTCATGCTCGGTGTGAGAAACATGAGGTATTGGTAAAACTAGACAATTTTTCCATAAAAGATGCAATAATAAGAAATGATGTGGAGATTATGTATGTATGACTGCCCAAATAGATGATGATTAGGATTTACTTCAGGGAAGAAATCCAGAAACAGGGTCCATAAAGGTATATGTACTTTATGGAGATTTGGATACTCTAACTTGGGGCTTACTCCTAAAAAGGAGGCCCAAATTAGGAGGGGACTTATGATTGAGTTTTACTCCTGATAAGGAGACCCAGATCAAAAGTAATTATGACTGGTCAAGAGAAATTAGGACTGGGGCTTACTCCTGAGAAAGAGGCCCAGGTTAAGGGACTTGAAAAATTAAGGGACTTGGGGCTTACTCTTGAAGAGGATGCCCATATTTGAGACTAGGTCTTACTCATGAAAAGCAGGCCCAGGTTAAGAGAATTATGGTTGGGGATTACTCTTGAGGAGGATGCCCAAATTAGGGGACTTGGGGCTTACTCCTGAGAAGGAGACCCAATTAAGAGAACTTAGACTATGGCTTACTCCTGAGAAGGAGGCCCAGATTAAGGGAAATTATGATTGGGGCTTACTCCTGAGGAGGATGCCCAAATTAATGAGGACTTGGGGCTTACTCCCAAATAGGATACCCATATTTGGAAATTATGACTGGGGCTTACTCTTTAAAAGGAGGCCTAGGTTAAAGAGTTCTATCATCATAATGGATGAGGTTGAATGAATGAAATATCAATCTTTAGTGACATAAAGATGTGTAAATCACTAGATTTTGAGAGATGTTCCACAGAGTTCCTTTCAGATAAGGAATCCAAATCAAGAAATCATGCCATAAATGGATTTGAAAAGTGTCTTGAAGACTGAATATTGAATAGGAGAGGTGGAATGGCATAAGAGGGGTGAAGTGGGTAGGAAAGGCACCCAAAAAGGCAGGGGCGCGCAAGTCCTGGAAGGCACGCAGGTATTGCGCGGTCGTGCAAGTCCTGGTCGCACAGGTATACCTACGCAGCACATGGGTACTTGCGTGATTTTCATCCCTTAGAGTAATATTTTGTCGATACTTGATCAAAGCCTTTAGAATCATCCCTAGAGGCTTTCCAGAAGATGGTAGGCTAGTTTTCGTGAAGAAGTAGGGCGGTGTGCAAGTGTGTCCATTTCCCTTAAGGGTAAAACCACTTAGGCGTGCAAGTGTTAGTGAATTCTAACATTTATACCTTACTCCTCTTGTTTAGACCTTCCATTCTAGGTAAAAAATTACCTTAGAAGTGTTCAGAATACTGGAAGAAGAGACTTGGGCGTTCATAGCTCTGTATCTGAATTCTGGAAAAATTCCCCCCAAAATGGGGGGCCCACAGGGTCTATTTATAGGCTGGAGAAGACCCTGAGTGGTTATCCTTTAGGGCATGCAAGTAATTTGCATGAACATTCGGTTGCGCGCAAGTATACTTGTGCGACAGTGATGAAACTTGCGCGACCATTGTGCTTTTGAATCCTTGTTCATACCTTTGTTGACTTTTGATGTTTTCTTCAGAGGATGAATCAATTTGTGCTAAGTCATTTCCCTTTACATTCTTTTTTGACAATGTGATGAAAAAGGAGCATCAACAAAAGTCCCCCCTCAGAGTTGGATCCGAAAGAAATGAGGATGGGACTCTGAGGAAAAGAAGAAAACTAAAGGAAATGTGGCGCGCTAGTGTTCAGTGCGCAACACTTGGCGCGTCGGTTTGAGTCGCGCAGGGTTGGAGCGCACTGGATGGAGTACGCTGGGTGTAGGCGCGCAGGTGGGATGACTGGCCGATAAATATGTGGTCATTTTCCACGCATAGCATCTAATTTCTGGATTTTTGGGCTCTCACCGCACAGGTCCCCTTCGTCGTGCAAGTTTCTTGTTTTTCGCTGTTTCTTTGCTGTCGCGCTGTTGTCAAGGTAATAGGACTTGCACGGTGATACTTTCATGCCACAAACTTGCACGACACATTAACACTTGCGCGACACATCCATACTTGCGCACCAAGTTTATACTTGCGCGCCTTAATGCCTTTTCCATTTTTTTGAAATTACTTCACAAATTTTATGAAAAGTCAACTTACTTAAAAGCTAATTTATTCAAATTTTATGTAGAATCAATGGCTCTTAGAATAAGAATATCTGATGAACTAGCTAGCAAGAAAATTGATGATATGATGAACATCATTGGCCATGATTATTATACTGTCAAAAGTAGCACTCTTCCAGATTTGGCTAAGTATCTGAAGAAATATCATCTTAACTTCCCACAGAGCATCTATCTGCCCCTGTATAGTCATGGTCATCTGCAAGGAGTCAATGTTCCAGATGCAAAGAACTATATTCCTGAGATGCAGCGGCACTGCTACTCCTCTATTTCGATTATGCTATGCATTAAGAGCAACAACATTGGCATGAACTTTCAAATTTTTCATGCATGCCATTTCCTTGCAGATATGAAAATGGAAAACCCATGGGCTGAAATTTTTTCCATTGCCAGTTGGAGGAGACAAGACAAATATTGTATTAGAAAAATATCTGAAAAGATTACTCTCTCCAAATGGCTCTTTACTTCAAATTCTTCATCCTCAAATCCATGTATCTATCTTCCAAGTCTCTTGGACAGAAACAGAGTCACTGTTTGATCAGTAGAAAATTTTCTCAAACCGCACTCAAGAACATTCTTTTATAATTGTTCCAAGAAGAGTTGGTATCACTGCATCTCTTATGGTATCCAGTTTGAATGAATAAATTCCAGGTGGCTGCAGATGAATCTCGGGATGCCATAAATCAAACGAAGAGTTATGTTGAAAGTATTTTGTAATTCATGAAAAAGAGAAGAGACTCCAGTTTGTGGATGTCCTTCTAACTCTTGTTCATCAATGAAAAACACTTTCACCTTCAATCATTTGTACCTACATTCTCTTTTTCTATCTGCTTTAAATTTTACCTAAGCCAATGGGTCTAGTAAGTATAGTTTTATTTTTACTAGGATTATTATAAATAAACCTACAAAATATGAATCTCTTAATTTCTCAATATTACCTAAATCATACAAAATGTATGTTTAGTGAGCTGGAAATTGATTTTATTCAGAGTTCCTTTGTCTTTTGTGGGAATTTTAAAGTCATTCCTGTCAGACATAAAAAGGCTAATGTTTAAGGTCGAAATATCTTTGACCGAAATGGATTAAAATTGACTCAATTCCTTGACAATTTATCTGAAAACATATTACCATACTCAATTATGAGGGAAAATATGTAAACTATGACTTAAGAATATTTGAATATGAGGAATGATATGAAAAAGAGTTAAAAGGAATTAGAAGAAGAAGTTCCCAAGAATGAAGTTACCGTTATTTAACAAACCCGTTAGGGGGTTGAATTATGCAGGGCCACCTAAGGGCATTGGATGTATAGTCAAATAAATAGCATCTTTTGGCTGACAGGTCCGTTATGTAGACTACTTATGCAAGGCCACCTAAGGGCATGTGCTGCATAGTCATGCAAAATAACTCTCAGAAATTTAATTTCATAGTGCTAAAAAGCCAGTGAATGTTTATGGAGATTCAAATTTTCCAAAGTATAGAGTTTGCTGAATGGAAAGAGGTACTCCAATATGGAGAAGATATTTTCCAAACAAGATTATCGAAGAACTGGATGGATATCACTCCTATGAAGGTCTGATCCAAATGTATTGAAGGAGAATAGAAACCATAGACTTGAATACTTTCAGATCATGAAAAAGGATATGGGACAAATATGTTAAGGATGGATAATTTTTCAGATCCCTACATATTTTCATTAAGAAAACTAAGGAAAAAAGTGGTTTTCTTCCCAAGAATGAAGTTACAACTATTTAACAAACCTGTTAGGGGGTTGAATTATGCAGGGCCACCTAAGGGAATTGGCTGCATAGTCAAATAATAGTATCTTTTGGCTGACAAATCTGTTAGGGAGACTGTTTATGCAAGGCCACCTAAGGGCACGTACTGCATAGTCAGGAAAAATAATTCTCAGAAGTTTGACATTATTGTGATTAGAAGTCAAGAAAATGTTTATGAAGATCTGAAAATATTTAAGGTTAGGATTATGACACATAAAGATGGGTATTTTCCAATGTATGCAGAGATACACAAATCAATACTAACCATAATCATGTTGTGGCTGGGTCTTGAATGGAAATGTTGGACTTCTCTACATATCCCATAAAGATGGGAATCAATCAATACGTAGTTCTTGAACTACATTTTAACGTCATGTGGGAAAAAAGGATTAGAGATATTAGTTTATGGTCATAGAGCTTGGACCATTATAAGAAATACACAGTGTGTGTTTTCATGGGGACTTTTCAGCCAAGGGGCTGAAAGTGGAATTTGGGGTTAGGCCCAAAGACTTGGGGCTTGATTCGAGGGACACTTGAATGTTCCTACGTATCCCATAAGGATGGGAATCAAGCCCACATAGTTCTAGAAATACCCTCTGTACAAATTTGGTTCATACATTTGAAGGGTAAAAGGGGACTTTAGTGAAATGATGGTTTAACCCAAGATAAAAGGTTTGAGAATTTCCATGTATGCACATAGTCTTTGAAATGAAACATGATTGAAAAATAGATGTAAATAATGGTTCCCTATCAGGTGAGGGTATCAAAGAATATTGTAGTTTATTATCATACTAGAAAAAAGTGTTGTATAGTTTAACGTCCTATAGGAAAGAAAAAATTGAACCGATGTAAAGATATTGATTCTGGGGACGGTTTCACGAATCAACATCGTATAAGATGGAGGTGAACTGATGTGAAAATATTGGTTTTGGGCTTGAACCTTGGGAGGTTGCCTACGTACCTAGCCTGGAAGGCAAGGATCAAAGTCTGCATAGTTCAATTAAAGAATGAATTAATGATCAAGTTGTTCTTGGGGACAACGACCTAAAAAATGATATTGTTGGGACTTACACATGGTTAGTAGCCTAGAAAGAGTGTTATGGTTAAAGTTTTCTCTAAGCTCACGTGAGTCATACTCAGTGTGAGAAACAAGAGGTAGCAACAACTCTAACGATGCACAGTTTAATGTCATGCAGCACATATAAAGGGACTATGCAGTTTAAAGTCCTATAGTTAGGACTATAAGTGCTGCACAGTTTAGTGTCATGTGGTAGGGAAAAAGTATAGTTTAATGTCATGTAGGACATATTAAAGGGATTTCTGTACAGTTTAGCGTCATATAGTTAGGATGATGGGGACAACACAGTTTAATGTCATGTTGGACAAAAAGAAGACTGTGCAGTTTAATGTCATGTAGTAAGGACAAAAGAGTACACCATTTAACATCATGTTGGACGTATTAGGGACTTTTTCACAGTTTAAAATCATGTTGGATGAAAAAGGGACGATACAATTTCGTGTCATGTTGGAAGAAAGTGCGAATAGTTTAAGGTCACATGCATGGACTGGGGATGATGTAGTTTATCGTCTTGTTGGATGGTGGTGCAGTTTGAGGTCATACTGGACCAATGATGATATATATTGTGTTTATACAAAATACTTCTTCAAAAATCTGGCATTGGTTGGAGAAGTTATGAGTTCTCAATCCATTGTGATTAAAGAATAAGCTCCATTGGAGTAGACACTATGTATTGAGTATGGTCCTTCCCATTTTGGATCAAGCTTGGGAGGTTTCTTTCCTGGTATCATTGGATTTCTGAGAACTAATACCAATTCTCCCTGAGTGAATGAATGAAGAAGAACTTTTTTGTTAAAATCTCGTGATATTCGATTCTGATAGACTTCCAGGTGGTGCAAAGTGCACAATCTTTTCTCATTTAACCATTCCAATTCATTCAATCGGTTTTGAGATTGTTCATCTATAGATGATTGATCACAAATGGAAACTCTAAGCAAGGGTAGTTGAACGTCAATTGGCAAGACTGCTTCCGTTCCATATACCAATGAATATGGAGTTGACCACGTTGTAGTGTGGGTGGTAGTTTGATAAGCCCATAAAGCATGGAAGAGTTTATCAGGACATGATTTCTTATCTTTATCCACCATATTTTACAGTATATTTGATAGAGTCTTAATGAAGGCTTCTATCTATCCATTGGCCACTGCATGATACGAAGATGAATGGTTGGATTTGATGTTGTATTCTTGATACAACTTCTTCACCTCGGATGAACAGAAGTTGGTGCCATTGTCCGTCAATATGGTATAAGGGACACCAAATCTGCTAATAATGTAAGACTTGATGAAGCTAACAATGAATTTAGAACTGACTTCCTTAAGAGGTATTTCCTCTGCCCATTTGGAAAAGAAATCAGTAGCAGTAAGAATACACAAACTGCTTGGCCGTAGCTGAAGGGTAAGGCCCCACCACATCCATTCCCCATGTGGAAAATGGATATGGGTATTTAGCTGTATAAGAAACTCTGGAGGTTGATGAATGAAGTTGGAATGTACTTGGCATGAATGACACCTCTTTGTAAAATCAACACAATCTTGTATCATTGAAGGCCAAAAGTATCCAAGTCTTCGAATCTGATCAGACAGTCTATGTCCAAACGGGTGGGCACCACAGAATCCTGCATGTACTTCTTTCATGACAGCCATTGTCTCTTCACCATCAATGCATCTGAAGAGAACTCCATCAAAACCACATTTGTAGAGAATTTTCTCTATGTTATTGGTGCTATTATAAAGATTAAAATTGACCACACGTCACCAGATTTGTTCTTTCCCGGTTCTATCAGGCGGAAGTGTTCCATTTTAAAGGTATTCCCTGATAAGTGACATACATCCTGTAGTAGGAATACATGGTTCAAGAATGGGACTAATTTCATTGATTTCCACTGTTATGGCTCGAACATAAGGTGAAATTGCACAATGGTGGACAATACTGATGGTTGTCTCGTCCCGATTTGGATCTTCCAGAGCTGTGGCTATATTAGCCAGTTCATCAACTTGAGAATTTTGTGATCTTGGGACATAAGAAAATGTCGGTTCCGAAGGGAATTCTGCCATTAATTTTCTAACGTAATCTTACAAATGGATTATTTCTTCTTTTCTGATGGCATAATCCCCATTGACTTGTTTGATTACCAGGTCTGTATCACCTTTCACCTTTAAGTGATTCACTTGTGCTTGAAGTGCCAATTCCAGGCCTGTGATGAGAGCCTGGTATTCTGCTTCATTATTGGTACCACCTTCCCACAATAAGAAAGAATAAGGCGACACTGCCTTTTTTGGAGAAGTGAGCACAATTCCTAAGCCAACTTTGTTGAATTTGGGATTTTTCATTTTCCTCCCTATTGGACTTCTGGAAGCACCATCAAAATACATTTCCCATGCCTGAGTACTTTCTTGAATAGAGAAGAATTCCTCATCAGGGAGTTCAATATCTGAAGATGGGTCTTCCACTGAAGGGTGTTCAGCCAGGAAATCAGCCAGAGCTTGGCCGTTTATTTCCTTTTGAGACACATACTGAATGTCAAATTGCTGCAAAATAACTGCCCACCTTTCCAAACGTCCTGTAAGCATTGGATGATTAAGGATGAATTTGAGCGGGTTATTGCGAGATACCAATTGCACCTCGTGATGTTGCAGGTAGTGTATCAACTTCTAAACTGCAAAGATTAATTCCAGGCAGCACTTCTCAATACTTGAATACCGGGTTTCTGCTTCAAGCATAGTCCGACTGAGGAAGTAGAGGATGCTTTCATTTCCAGCATCATTCTTCTGATCAAGAAAGGCACCCAATGATCGCTCTAGATCTGTCACGTAGAGGATAAGTTGTCTTCCTTCAACAGGTGGCACGAGTACTGGTGGACTCAAGAAGTATTTCTTGAGAATATTGAATGCTTCTTGACATTCTTCAGTCCACTGGTAAGTGACTCCCTTATTCATCAATTTGGTAAAGGGTAAACATTTTCCTGCCAAATTGGCGATGAAACGCCGAATATAGGCTAAGTGTCCTTGAAGTCCTCTTAATTCTTTCAAATTTCGAGGAGGTGACATACCAAGGATTGACTTGGTCTTCTCAGGATCGACTTCAATAACATGATGGCGTACAAAAAAGCCGAGAAATTTTCCTAAGGTTACCCCAAAAGAACATTTTAAGGGTTTCATCTTCAAATTATGTTGTCGAAGATTGCAAAATATGACTTCCAAATCAGCCAAGTGACTAGAACGTTGTCTGGATTTAACCACCAAATCATCTACATATCATTCAACAAACTTCCCTAAGAAGGGTTTGAAGATACGATGCATGGCACGCTGATATGTTGCACCTGCATTCTTTAAGCCAAAGGGCATTACCCGGTAGCAAAACACACCCTCAGGGGCTCTGAAGGCTGTGTATTCCTCGTCTTCTGGGGACATTTGTATCTGATTACATCTAAAATATCCATCCATGAAGGAAAGTGCTTCATAGCCAGATGTTTCATCAATTAAAAGTTCTGTAATCGGAACTGGGAAATAATCCTTAGGACAATGCCGATTAAGATCTCTGAAATCAATGCAAACTCTAATTAGTCCATTATTCTTCTTTACAGGGACAATATTATCCAACCACTTGGGATACTGAACTTCTATGATGAAGTTATCTTTGATAAGCTTATCCACTTCAGCTTCAATTTTGGAAGCATAAGTTGGGTGTGTTCTTCCTACGGCTTGCTTAAATCCTCGATATTCTTATGGTAAACCCAAATGATGAGTAGCAACATCAGGATCAAGCCCAGGAATTTCTATATAGTTCCAAGCAAATATATCTCTATTTCTATTCAGAAAGGAAATATACATCTCTTTCTATTCAAGAGTCAGGGCCGCACTGATTAAAGTGGGGCGTGGATCTTCTTTTGTACCCAGATTTATTTCTCTGAGTTCATCCACAGTGGTAGAGATACCCTCTTAAAATGCTGGAGGAGCATCTCTGAGATCTTCCTCTTCTTCTTCATCATGTATTATTTCTTCCGTTTCTACTTGAATAATAGATGATAAAGCATAATTTTCATGATCAGAAGAGATGTCAAAATTTGCACATCTTGAAGAAGAAGCTTCCATTTCCGACCCAATTGATGATGAAGGGTCTTCTTTGGGTAATAAAGATGAGATGATGGATTGAGAATCGACATCATTGTTTACCTATGATGTTATTATAACTTCTTCTGGCCTAATTGGCAATGTGTAGACTTTTCGGATTTCAGCAGATGAAATGGAGACGTCACCATTTGTGCTTTCATCACTGCTTGGTGGGTTACCAATTTCTCCGATGTTGTCTGGATTGATTGTCGTAATTGAAATTATGGATCTTTCCATAAGAGTATTTTTATTTGGGTCTATATTTTCAATTTGAATGATAGGCAACACATAATATGTACTCACATGTGTAAATGGATTTACTGGAATCTTCTCCAAACCATATGGAGCATTAACTTTGGTAATCTCATTTGTTGTGGATTTCTCCCTTCCCTTCATGTGATAGAATTCCGCCTCAATGTATTGACACTCACATGTCTGAATGGGGCCTTATCACCATACAATGTCCCAACTTGACCATCAAAACATTATTTGATACATTGATGGTATGATGAAGGGATAACCGCATGTTGATGTAGCCAAGATCTTCAAAGCAATATGTTGAAAGCTGAGTCTTGATCCACAACCATGAAATTCAAATTGGATACAAGATCTCCAAATTGAGTTTTGAGTGTAACATCGCCCAATGGTTCTTGTTCATTTTTATCATATCCTTGTAACATCATGGTAGAAGGAGATAAATCAGATTCTGTGAGGCCCAATCGACGAAGTGTACGAATGGGCATGAGGTTGACTACTGAAACATTGTCAATGAAAGCTCTTCGGACGTCTACGCCATTGACCTTTCCAGATAAGTACAAAGGTCTAATATGCCCATGCACAACATCATATTCATCTTCATCAGTGAAAGTTAATATTGCAAGGCATTATACATGATTATTCTCTATGTGATAGACTTCAGCAGCATCAATTTCAGTTTCAAACTCCTGAGGACTTGAAAAATTCTCGATGAGTGCTTCCCGAAGATCTTTTGACAGATTCAAAGCATCTAGAATTGATAACTTGGCTGGTACTTGGGCCAAGTGTTTCAATACATCATAATTTTTATCCAGAGGTCTGCGTTTCCCAATAGGAATATGTGGTTTAGCAGGTGCCTTGGAAGCAGATGCTTTGGAAGTTGATGCATCTTGTATTGGTATAGGAGTTGGAAATATTCCTGGTTTTGGAAGATTTGACCGATTGGATCCATTTACTTACTGAGAGGAAGAAGATGGAACCTTCAACTGGTCTTCCAAAATAACTGTGCCAGGACTGAATTTGCTACTGGTAGAAGATCTTGCTTGTTCTTGCTGAGCTCGCAGAAGGGCTCTACCACGAGTTTTTGCTGCACACACAGTTCTAGCAGGGGTAGAATTAGAATAGTGGCTTCTGAAAGATCCATGTCTTCCCCTATATCCTAATCCTCTGAAACTTCCTCTGATTCCCCTGTTTGATACAGGGAATTCAGGCTCATCGAAATCAAAACTGTTACTGGCATATGGATCCATTAATTGAATCATATTAATTGAACCGAAAATCAACTCTTCATCTGATGAAGATTCCGCCTGATTAGCCTGTTTAGGCTGTGCCGTTTGGTGGGACGGTGCCCGTTGATTTGAAGTAGATGGAATGAAGTCTTCCAAGGTCAAAGACAACTTAGGCTTTGACACGTACTTATCTTCTTCTGATTCTTTTTCTTTCTTTGAATCATGTCGTTTCTTTGAGGATTTTCCCTCTGATGAAAAGGGTTTTTCTGTGTAATTCATAGCAGAAGGTACAATTGGTTTCTTCAATTGCATTCGCAAAATAGCATGAGTTCGGTTGATCATCTTTCTGACCATTCAATCATCTTATTTTTGTGCATTTTTTCTTTTTTACTTCTTGCCACTCGCCTTCCTCCTCTGGAACTGTAGTAGTAACACATGCTACCTAGGCTGAAGAGCCTTTCAGTTTGACTTGTCCCGAGTCGACCATCTTTTGCAGGAGGTCTTTGAAGACAAAACACTCCTGAATGGGATGCCCCAACATTTGATGAAAGGGGAAATAATTGGGATGGTCTTCATCTCCTTCCTTGTTTGGCCTCTTGGGCCTTGGCAGCTGAACCAAATTATTCTCCAGAGCCAAAATGAAGTAACCAGGAACTTGTTCATTTCGGAAAGAGTATGTTTTGCTCTTCAGATCCTCAAATTCTTTTCATCTTTGATCTCTTTGATAATCTTGAAGAAACGGACTTTTTTGTTTGCACTCAGGAAGTGGATCCCTTCGAGAAGTTGAAGGTTTTGAAGTAGAAGCACATACAAGTTCTTGTTTAAGCATAACTGTAACAGTCTCTGTTTTACCCATTCTCCTTTCTGGAGCTGATGGAATTACATGAGATTTTTCCTTAGTTTGTATAAGATAATCTTCAATCTGTTGAGTGATTGAGGTAAGGTCTCAAAACCCTCCTATGTA
Organism: Viscum album; assembly: GCA_963277665.1. NCBI lineage: Eukaryota > Viridiplantae > Streptophyta > Magnoliopsida > Santalales > Viscaceae > Viscum > Viscum album. Next base: position 273,713,698 of record OY728125.1, on the reverse strand, counting down.
TTTCACAGGGATCAATGGCGTGCGTAATTCGTCATGCAGATTTGCCACACAGATTGGCAACAGTTCCTCTTGAGGGAGTGCTAAACTCACGGAATATGTTAATCCCTTCCAGTGAGAAATGAAATCAGAGACTCTTTCATTATCCCTTTTCTTACAGTTTGTAAGATCAAAAACTGTTGTCTTTGGCAACATTGAGCTGAATTGGAGAAGGAATTGTTGACGGAGATTTTACCATCTGGAAATTGAACGGGATTTCATGCTTGTATACCAGACAAAAGCTGGTCCTTGCAAGGTTCGTACGAAGCATCTGAGTTTTACTGATTCTTGCTACTCCGGAGTTCCCATCATAGGATCACAATAAGACACATAATGCATCAAATGATGTTTAGGATCGCCTGATCCATTGAAAATAGCGAATACAGGGCTTCCAAAACATTATGGGGAAGAGATTGAATCTACCCATTCAGGGTAAGATTTCTTTTCTGGTTGAACCTGCACATGTTTCCCGTCCATAGTCTCTAACCAATCTGTTAAAGACTCAATGGTAGTTATTAACTTTTGAGAAACATCTGGTTGAACTTGGACTTGGGAAGGTGAAATGACTGGAGCTTGGACAGAGGAGGTGGCTGTTACTACAACCGATGGTAGCCCTGCCAATTGTTGTTGCACTTGACCTGTAGGATTAGACCTATGAGGGTGTACTAATAAAGGAGGATATTCATGATCCATCTCAGTAGCTGCAACAAACTCTCTTGGCTGACTGACTTCAGCATGTTTAGGAAGAAGACTACCCTGACGTAGCTCTACATTCAACCTCCTCAATTCCTTCATCTCTTCTTCCTGTCACACATATCTTTGCTCTAGTGAGAGTGATTGGCCTTCTACAGAGGAAGGATATGTAACCCGATTCTTTCCCTTCCCCTTGTTTGGTCTCTTTCAGAGAGGGGGGAGTGGGTTATTTGAAGGAATGCCCAGATTTTGGGTAAACCTTTGATTTCGTGTACGCACACATTCTTCATTTGTGTCTGTGCGTACAACTTCTTGAGCAAGAATCTCTCCATCTGATCCCTATGAATGAGCCTCATATAGTGGATCAGAAACAACGGCATTGATGACATTAATTGATTCATAACGCGTTGCATCCCTGCTATCATCATTTCTGTGATATTGTCTTCTTCCACATCTTTGATGATACATTTCCTTTTGTTGATTCAATCCCTCATGAACTTCTTGACGAACTGTAATTTGGAGGGAATCTCTTGATAATTTGGCTCTTCCTTCCACTTGAGGCTTCTTCCCCAATCGAGAAAAGGCCGACTTTATCTGAGGAGGGGATTGATGATTTGAAAAATTCCCCAGTCTGGTGGACTGGGGTTGTTCCTACTGTTCCCGCTCAACTCCTCGAATCCTATTTGTTGATTTTGAGGGTTGGTTTAAAAGATTCCCCAATCTGGCAAGCTGGGGTGGCTCTTGACATGCTATGTCTGAGACTTTCTTAAAATCTCTCATGATCTTGCGAACCTTAGTCTGGAAATTAGGTGGATGCATTAACCTATATCCAATTTTATCGCCTGGTTCAAAAGACCATTGAATGATTTCTGACACTTCTATCACTTGATGATGTGCTTGCTCCATATGAGAGGCCTGTTAAATATTATCTTCTTCTTGATGCAGGAGTAATTCAATAACTTGTTCTCTGTATTCTTGATTTTGAGAAGAATTAGTTGAGTCATGTTCTTGGAAAAGATTTTGATTAAAAATAAAACCCATTGACTGTGGTCGGCCACGGGCAATATCATTGCATGAGACCATTTTTGACTGGCTTTGCTGACTGGAGAGCACAGTGAAATGTAGTGCTCCATGAACACCCCATCCTCTTTCATGAATACCAGATGGGGAATTGGCAATTAACTGGCACAATCTTCTTAGTGTGCCAAGGCATGAACGTTGAAGGGCTCTCTACTGCTTTTCAGCCTTCGGATATCGAGAGACTAATTGAGATGACAATTCAATCTGACGTTGTAACCCTTCTATTATCTTAAGATGATTTTCATATTCATCATAAGATAAAACTTTATTTTTTAACTGACAAATATTTTTCCATATGTTGAGACGAATATCATGAATTCCATCTTCCGTCAACATCTCTGGAATGTCGCACTGAGAGTCAGCCAGAGGCCAAAACATAACTAGCACTTCACCTTTCACCAGTTGTTTTCTCATGTTCATCCTTTCCTCTTTATCATTCAATGAATATTCTTCTACCTAATTTGACTAGAGTTGCTGTTTCCTTGTTGCTTCATCGGATTCAACAAGATTGGTAGAGAAACCATTGATCAAACTAGAAGATGTTTGACTTAGGGGTGGTTCGGAGAATGACCTACACCTCGGGCTATATTCTAATTGAGAAATTATTTCACCTCCTAGAGATGAAGCATCAGACATGACTAGTTTCTCATTTGCAAGTTCCTCAAGATAAGAGGGCTTTCTCGGCACTACATTTTCCACTAAAGAATTTTCCGGACAATGTGCATCACTACTGCGGAGATGAATTTCACAGCGAAATTCATCATCATGGGGAGGACCACCATGGTGGGTTACAACAAAATACGAGATCTCTTGCTCCTTTGTCTTCTGGCCACACAGAGGGTTATTGTAGCTCTCATCTGAAGATGAAACTTCGAGATCGACCGAATTTTCATGAAGCAAACCTTCATGAGGAAGTGTCTGTTGAAGACCTTCAGAATTAATATTCCCACTATTGGGAAATGAGGGAGTAGAATCTTGGATTCCAACAGATAATTGTCTGAGGGCTTCAAGAACTCCAGCATCAAGCAAGGCCTTGTTACAGATTGGCTCTTGATCTTTTGACTGTGCTGAGCAGGAGAGATAGCCAGGTTAGGCTGATGATCTGCACTCAAATCAGGTGTTTGTGCCTGACTTGGTTGTCCGTATGATATGGGGGAGTATGCCCCACAACCCTCTTGGACTGGAACAGATGTGTGTGTCTATTCAGGAGTGAACTGTTGATGTGTTACTCCACTGGTAGGGATAGATTTATGTGTCTTTCCCTGAGATGCCGTTGAAGTTGTTATAATATCCTGGAAGGCATCCAGAATATGAGCAGAGATTTTCTTATGCTCTTTCACCATTGATAGAATATTCTTGGTGACTTCAGCTGCCGAAACGGGGATATGTGTCCATTCCATGATTGGAGTAGGTGTATGTGTCTGATCCTTTCCTCCTTTCCCAATTAGTGAATCCTAACAGTACTCAAGTGTGGGGGTAGAAAGTTGGCTCTGCCTCCTGTTTTTCGTCAGAGCTTTCTGAATAACTTCTCTGAATGCTACCAAGCGAGACTGTTGGTAGGCTTGATTAATACTAGTAGGTGTATGTGCCTACTGATTGCACTTCGCCAAACATGGTTGATGAGATCCATCGTATGTAGTCAAACGAGCTTGCTAACTAGATGATGGTGTATAAATAGGTAAATGTTCCTGCCTATATTACTCCACCGGAATTTCCTGGTGGGATTGGCGTGATGCTGCCAGACGAGTCTGCTGGACAGCGGAATTAAAACAGGCAGGTGTGTGTGCCCACTCGTTTCTTTCCACCAAGTTAGGTTGGTGGACTTCTCCGGAGATGGCAGAGATGATAACCTGCCCACTGTTAACTGGATTTCGCCTCTGGCGATTCGTCTTGCCTGCTCGAGTTCGAGGAACCTGAGCCGAATGCCTGGAGTCGACACCCTCATCATGTTGAGGTCACACTTCTGCATGAGTCTGGGGGCGATTGTTGATGGGAGCCCTTGGGAAGGACTCCTTCTTCCTTGAATTGACTCCCTGAGGGACCTGCTCATTCACCTCCCCAAGAATATGGGAGTGAATGGTGATTGCGTTCCGGGGATAACGACCCGAAATGGTTGGAGACGGTAGTTAGCACCACATGCTTCTTGATCGCTGGTCGTCGCTGTCCGAATGACCAGGGTGAATTATTCTCTTGGAGGGCTTGTCGAGCAGCCTCCAGAGTTGGAATGGTACCATGTTGACGGTACTCCTTAACCTGTGTGTTTGATACCCAGTGATGAAGATGCTGAGTAGGTGATGTCATCCCCAGAGTGGATGAAAATCCAGCAGCAGTGGAAGCAGTAGAATTTGTAGCAGTGGTATTCACAGCAGTGGTATTCACAACATTGGTATTCATAGGGGTGAATTTGAGAGCAGGCATTCTGGAAATGCAGAGGATCTTGGAAAAGAGTGCCTATTTGATATAACAGACGTAATCAAGATAAATTCAACCACTACAACTTTCGGTTGAGCACATGTGTCAATGATTGTTTTTGTTGGCCCTCTCATTGAGTTTTAAATAGGGGCCTAACAAATAAGTAAAACATCATTTTAACTTGTTTAAGGATTCACGTCGGGTTCACCATTTTTTGTTTCCCTCTTGAATCGGGGATGACCTCGTTGATTGAAGGTTCAAACATTCCAAGTGGTTTATAATAGATTTGTTTGTAGAACCGGAAACATCCAATGATTCCATATCCATTTGAACCTACTTTACAAAGGTAGTCACTCATTAGTTGTGGACTGATGAGGCTTAGGAATTTTCATTGGTCAAGAGGATGGGAGGTCGGACTCATCACACCTTTTTGAGGGGAATTATTGTCCATTCCAGGACTATCTTTATAGATTTATGTTATGTTCTTGAATCCTTATTACATTACCAAGTATTAGATGAGTGTTTTTAGATCTGACAATCAATGATTGATATGTAGGAAATTTAGAGAATTTTTTATATGTATTTGAGGTTCTTCATTGATAGAGAATCATCTGTATTTGTTAGAGATTCTTAGTCAATGGTATCCTTTGATACATAAAAGTCCCTTGGTCATTATGATGACCATACTGGTTCTAAAGACACTCAGTGGGGCACTTGATGTTTATTGTCATGCAGAAGGACATTGATTATTTTAGAGTTGGGATCGTACCCGCAGATGGGCTACCTACGTATCCTTTATTTAGGAAAAGGAATCAGAACCCACATAGTTCAAGTAAGGGAATAAGATGTTTATGATTGATGGCTCAAAGAAAGATTTCATAATTACTTTTACACTCTAAGCTCACCTGAGTCATGCTTGGTGTGAGAAACAAGAGGTGTTGGTAAAACTAGACAATTGTGCCATAAAAGATGCCATCATAAGAAATGATGTGAGGATTATGTATGTATGACTGCCCAAATAGATGAAGATTATGATTTACTTCAGGGAAGAAATCCCGGAACAGGTTCCAAAAATGTATATGTACTTTATGGAGATTTTCATGCTCTAACTTGGGGCTTACTCCTGAAAAGGAGGCCCAAATTAGGAGGGGACTTATGATTGAGGTTTACTCCTGAGAAGGAGACCTAGATCAAAAGTAATTATGACTGGTCAAGAGAAATTAAGACTGGGGCTTACTCCTGAGAAGGAGGCCCAGGTTAAGGGACTTGAAAAATTAAGGGATTTTGGGCTTACTCTTGAAGAGGATTCCCATATTTAAGACTGGGGATTACTCTTGAAAAGGAGACCCAGGTTAAGAGAATTATGGTTGGGGCTTACTCTTGAAGAGGATGCCCAAATTAGGGGACATGGGGCTTACTTCTGAGAAGGAGGCCCAATTAAGAAAACTTGGACTGGGGCTTACTCCTGAAAATGAGGCCATATTAAGGGAAATTATGATTGTGGCTTAGTCCTGAAGAGGATTCCCAAATTAATGAGGACTTGGGGCTTACTCCTAAGGAGGATGCCCATATTTGGAAATTATGACTGGGGAATACTCCTGAAAAGGAGGCCCAGGTTAAAGAGTTCTCTCATCTTAAAGGATGAGATTGAATGAATGAAATCTCAATCTTTAGTGACATAAAGATGTGTAAATCACTAGATTTTGAGAGATGATCCATGGAGTTCCTTTCAGATAAGGAATCCAAATCAAGAAATCATGCCATAAATGGATTTGAAGAGTTTCTTGAAGACTGAATCTTGAATAAGAGAGGTGTAATGGCATAAGAGGGGTGAAATGGGTAGGAAAGGCACCCAAAAGGCAAGGGCACACAAGTCCTGGCAGGCGCGCATGTACTGCGCGGGCGTGAAAGTCCTGGTCGCGCAGGTATAATTGCACGACACATGGGTACTTGCGCAATTTTCATCCCCTAGAGTAATATTTGGGAAATCCTTGATCAAAGTCTTTAGAATCATCCCTAAAGTCTTTCCAGAAGATGGCGCACAAGTTTTCGTGAATAAGTAGGGAGGCGCGTAAGTGTGTCCATTTCCCTTAAGTGTAAAACCACTTAGGTGTGCTAGTGTTAGTGAATTCTAACACTTAGACCTTACTCCTCTTGTTTAGACCTTCCATTATAGGTAAAGAATTACCTTAGAGGTGTTCGGAAGACCTGAAGAAGAGACTTGGGTGTTCAGAGCTCTGTATCTGAATTCTGGAAAAATTCCCCCCGAAATGGGGGGCCCACAGGGTCTATTTATAGGCTGAAGAAGACCCCGTGCGGATATCCTTTAGGGCGCACAAGTCACTTGTGCGACCATTAGGTGGCAAGCAAGTATACTTGCACGACAGTGATGAAACTTGCGCGACCATTGTGATTTTGAAGCCTTGTTCATGCCTTTGTCTATTTTTGATGTTTTCTTCAAAGGATGAATCAATTTGTGCTAAGTCATTTCCCTTGACATTCTTTTTTAGACAATGTGATGAAAAAGGAGCGTCAACAATGGGTAATGATATGATGAAATTTTTATTATCCTGTGGAACTTGTATGAATTATTTTATTATGATATGGGTGAGACCTATATCTCCCTCAAATTAATATGGTAATGATATGTTGTATATGATCTAAAATGGTTCAAAATTTTTAGCTAAAGAAAAAAAACAAGAAAGTACATGGGTTATAGCCCATGCCTAAAAGTAATATGGTACATGGGTAGTTTCCCATGCCTGAAAACAATAAGGTATATGGGTTAGAGCCCAATCCTAAAAGAAAGAGGGTATATAGTTTGTATCCTGTTGGAATCCTCCTGTTTGATTATGTTTTAATGCTCACAGATCATTCAAATCATGAAAATTTTGATAACAATGTTTAAATCATGATTGATGTTTTTTGGTCTTCTTATTATTCTAGGATTACAGGTTCTAATTCATAATCTAACAGGTTATGCTTAATCTTGTTATATTATGATTTATTATACCAATAATTATTTTTAGTAAATTTTTTGAAAATTAATTCTTATGAATGATTACATATATTTTTCTAAGTCTGAGAAACTGTAATAATGAAATTGGTTCTGTATTTTGGAAAAGTCCCAGACACGGTGACCCTAACACCGTTACCCAGACACCATAACACTGATATCATGACCTAGAAACCATAATTCTGATACCCTAATATTGATACTATGACCCTGAAACTCTGACCCCGACACTGTGACTCAAGAACTATTCATGGTTTTAACAGAGGACTAGACACCGCTACTAGAGACATCGTGATCCTAATACTATATTTGTGCTACCAGTTGCAGATTTCAATGCAACTATGGCACAATGACTGTCTCACTGATCAAAGGTAAAGGATAAGATAAAATTTCCAAGCAAAACCATTTCAAGACACTTTTTAGAAGGGATACAACTTTAATAAAAATTGTGGCACTATTCTTTAATCTTATTTTTTCATTTTTAATTTTATTTCTAACAGTCATATTCATGTTATTATATGGAACTGACATCCTTAATGTTTCTTTTTAGTCACATCATCTGATAGTATGAGGTACGATCTGTAAAATATATGCATCTTGTCATATCCACTATGTGGAACCATAATTGAAAGTATGATAATTATGGATAAAAAGAAAGAGAAGTGAGTGTTTTTAAAAGTGAACTCATTCATGAAATAACATACTACTAAAGAACACATGAAACACTCTTGATCCATGAAGGCTGAACTAACAAATATCAGAGCCTCAAACATCTTCATAGTACCAACTTAAAGAATAACACGAGGTCCATAGATCACTTTATCAAACTGGAAACCAGAGCATGAGACTTGCGATACCCTGTTCTCATAAGAGTACTTGATTTTTGCTTCTGGTTCATCCTAAATGTATAGATATATATAGAGCAACACTCAAAGAATTTGTAATCATCTCTCATCATATTTTCTCTTTTGTGTACTATTTTTATATTTGGAGCAGTGTGTGAGTGTTTCTATAATAAAACACACACTATATCATGTATTAAACTTAAGGATACATGATATCCTTCCTATCATATCTTCTTTAATCAGTTTACTCCCATAGATAAGTGTGGAAGAGGTCCTTGTGTTACCTGCTAGCTCATAACCATGATGAATAATGGAAGCGGTTGTGGGACCACGACATTATTTGTACAACTGTTTACCCCGATCTAGGGTGTGGATAAAGCTAATTAATATAAACTTCTTGTTATATTGTGATCCGCATGTGGAGTGGATTACATCTCAGAATGAGACAGAACCACTCGTTTTATACACTATGACTCTTAATTTAGTTTTTCTCTATTTTACGTTATATTTAAGAAAACTCTATTCTCCTTTGATAATTAGTCTTGGATTGAATTTATAACTATTTTTCCCTATTATAATCACTTAAAATGTTGTATCAATAACTCACATTGATATTATTGAGAATTAATCAATCTTCTAATATGTTATTTGAATAGTCAAACTACTATAACTGTATTAACTTGATTAACTAGCTTGTATTCATTTTAATTGGAGAATATGTTTATGTTAAAACTTTAATAGAAATATGTATAGATACTCAATTCACCCCGCCTCTTAAGTAATCTACTTCGACTAACATTTGGTATTAGAGGATTTATTCTTGTTAAGGCTCTATTTTAACATCTTTCGAACTTTTATTTTTTTTATCCTTTAAAGATATGTAAATATCTTTTAGTTATAAATTTAAATATCTTTAAAATTGTTTCATTATTATTCATCATAGACTAAAAGTTTCTGCAAAAAAACAGACCTCCATTTTTCAATGGAACCAATTATTCCTAGTGGGAAATTAAGATGAAAATGCATTTAAAAAGTATGGGGTTTGAAATCCGGTCATTAATTATAGATGAGTATAAGATTCCTTCTACTTCTAGAACTACCTGGGATGAACCAACTAAGACTTCATACAACAATAATTGCAAATATATGAATTCCTTATACATATCTTTAATATATGAGGAATTTAACAGAATCTCTACGCGTAAACCAACCCCTGAAATTAGGGATACTTTTTCTGTTTTACATGAGGGAAACAAAAATTTGAAATAAATGAGACTAAATACTAATAATATTAAGTAAGATAACTTTAAAATGAAGCATGATGATCCTATTTCTTATAAGTATCTTAGGTTCCACAAAATTGTTTACACAATCATCTCTCTTGAAAGAGAAGTTACATCCAAAGAAAAAATAATGAGGATTCTCAGATATCTACCTAATAGATGGAGAGGAACTTCTATCTATATTAGAGTATCATGTGACATTAAAAAATCACCAATAAAAGAACTCATTGGGAAACTAATGATGTATGAAGAAGAGATGAAAGTCAACAAAGAAGTGGTGGATGAACCCAAAATAAAATCTATGGCATTTTAGACTACAACTAATAACCACAAAGAAAAGTAGATACTAGAAGCCTTTGTTGAAATTTCAAGAAGTGAAAAATCATCACCCGATAGTCATTAAGAGATAGATCAACAATCCAGATGGTTTAATAAATTTTATGAAAATACTAAATTCCTCATAAAGCCTAAATTTAAAGGAATATAAGATAAAAAATGATGTTGGAATAAGGATTGCAAAAGAAATGACTTGTCTGATGGTATAATATATCTTATGAATGTAAGAGAAATGGACATGTAATGTCTGAATGTGCCAAGATAAAGTATAAAAATAAATATGAGGGAAAATATAGAAAGTATAAAAACGAAATGAGTGAAACATTGAGTGATTCTGAGGACAGTTCAAGTGACTCAGAATCCTCAGATGATGAACAAGCTTACAATGACAATATGTGTATCATTAGAAAAAAAATCTGATGTAATCATGTAATCTCCTATGGATAATTCCTATTATTCTAGAGAATAATGTGATTCATAAAATTTGTCTAAAAAATAAATGTTCAAGTATTGAAATAAGATTTAAGAGACATGTAATGAACTATAATATAAATACAAGTCTTTAAAAAGAAATTATAATATTGCATCAACTGTTAAATCTAAACTTGTTGTAGAAAAAGACAAAAATGTTCAATTATTAAAATAAAACAATGAATTCAAGCTATCTAATGAGAAATTAAAAAGTTACCTCAAAAGGATTACAAATGGTAAATGTATCTTGGTATAAATTCTAGGTAAAAAATTGTGCCTAAATACACTACGGGTATTGGCTATCAACCTGGTAAAAGAAATTTTGGAACAACCATTTTTTTCTAATTCAAGAACATACAACATTATTCCTAGTTGAGGAAATCATTCAGTGGGTCCAAACTGTGATACATACTTTACTATTTTGAGTGTTTCTAGACCAGATAAAGTTTATTTATAAAATAAATTACACAATGCTTATATGAAACCTATGAATCATATGTAGGTTTCTAAATCACTAGTTACTAAAATTACTAGACCCAAAAAAATATGCGTACCAATGACTTTTTTGAGCATACTATTTTGTAGGGAAATTTTTTGAAGATCTCCTATAAAAAATTATGGTACATGGATAGTTGGTATTTAAGGCACCTGATAGGAGACTATTCATGTTTCAATAACTTAAAAATGATTTATTGTGGGTATGTAACTTTTTGTGACAATGCCAAAGGAAAAATCATTGGCCTAGGACAAATCGGTAACTCTAACACATTGTTAATTTCTAAAGAACTTTTTGTGGATGGATTAAAGTATTACATTCTTATAATATCTCAAGTATGTGATGTGGGATTTTATGTTAAATTTGAAAGAGATTAATTAAATGTTTTTAATTATAAAAATTAATTAGTATTTTATGCTTTTAGAAATGATTATGTGTATTTTTTTGACAAAGATTCTTTATCCTCTCATAGATATTCATGATTAAGTGTATTTCATAAAGATCCTTGTATTTTGAATAGAATACCAAGGAACTGCAATATTCAATCCCTTAAAAATGCTACGAGAAATTTTTTAGTAAACGATCTACCCAAACAACAGTTTCCAAATGATAAAGTGTGTAATTCTCATCAAAAGGGAAAATAACACAAAATATCCTTCAAACCAAAGAAAGAAGTCTCAACTTCTCAACCTCTTAAGTTGGTTCGCATGGATTTGTTTGGAACATATATAGTTTCTTGTTTAAATGGGAAGGAGTATGTTTATATTCTTGTAGATGTCTTTTCTTGGAATACATGGACCATCTTCTTGGCTCACAAAAGTGAAGCTTTCTCTCATTTCACCTAGTATGCTAAAACTATAGAAAATCACAGTGAATATATAATTAAATCTCTAATAAGTGACCATGGATATGAGTTTAAAAATCCAGAGGTTGAATCCTTTTTCTCAAAAAATGGCTATAGTCATAATCTCTCTACCCATCAAACACCTCAACAAAATGGAATTGTAGAAAGAAGAAATAGGACCGTATAAGAAATTGCTAGAACCATGCTTAGTGAACCAGACTTACCTATTTATTTTTGGTGAGGCTATAAATAAATAATGCTATATTTTTAATAGATAATTTATTAGACCGATTCATAAAATGACTATATATGTGTTCTGGAATAATAGAAAACCCAAAGTGAACTAATTTAATGTATTTGGGTGAAAAGTCTATATCTTTAATACCAAGGACAATCGTGACACATTTTCATCAAAGAGTGATGAAGGAATCTTTTTAGGATATTCAATCTCTAGTCATGTCTATATTGTTTTTAAAAAATGAACTAAATGGGTAGAGGAATATTTCTTTGTCAAGTTTGATGAGACAGATCCACATGAGTTTAAGACATATCTATAAAATATTGAGGATGAAATGTAAAATCTAGATAATAATGCTAAATCCTATAACCATCATATAACAGAATCTGTTAAAACTTCCAGTTCAAGAAAATCTACAGAATCAAGCCATAATGAACCAGAACCAAGTGATGAACCTAAAATAAATATCTCTACCTTTCCTAGACCAACTAGAACCCTTATGAACCATCTCTTGGATTTTGTAGGTGGATATCTTGATAGATGAACACAAACTTGATCTTCATTGTGAAATCAGGTTGACTATAAAGCTTTCTTGTCTCAAATTTTACCTAAAACATCAGTAATTCCATAAATTATGATTTTTGGGTAATGGATATGCTAGAAGAACATAATTAGATTGAAAGGAACAATTTTTAGAATCTTTTTGATAGACCAAAAAAAAAATTTAACATTGGCACTTACTGGGTGTTAAAAAATAATGTTGATAAATCTAGTGACATATTTAGAAATAAATATAGATGGGTTTCACAAGGCTATAATCAAGTATAAGGAATTGACTTTGGGGATACCTTTTCACCAGTAGCTATACATGAATCCATTATAATCTTGCATGCATATAATGAACATCATAATTTCAGACTACATCAATTGGATGTCAAAAGTGCATTCATAAATGGGTATATAGCTGACGATGTTTTTGTTGAACAACCCCCTAGTTTCAAAACTCCTCATTTTCTAAATCACGTTTTTAAATTACTAAATGCCTTGTATGGTCTAAAATAAACTCCAAGAGTTTGTTATGATATATTAAGTGTGTTTATTATTTTCAAAGGTTTTAAAAAAGGTATAGTTGATCCTACCCTTTTTATGAAATTAATTTCCAATGATGTTTTAGTAGTTGAAATTTATTTAGGAAATATTATTTTTGGATCTTTACAAAATTTTCTATGTATTGAGTTTTATAAAATAATGAAAAATAAATTTGAAATGAGTTGGATGCGAGAACTAAAATTATTTCTTGGATTTAAAATCATTCAAATTAAAGATGGTATTATTTTAAATCAATTTGAATATACTAATGATCTTCTAAAGTATTTTTTCTTGGATGACACTAAATGTTGTAATACTCCAATGAGTACTACTTGTAAGTTGGATATTGATGAAGATGGAAAATTTGTTGACCAAAACAATTAGAGAGGAATGATTGGATGCATACTCTATATAACTGCTTTCCAACTTGAGATTATGTTTAGTGTATGTATGTGTGATATATTTCTAGAAAACCCTAAAGAGTCTCATTTAAATGTTGTTAAATGGATATTCATATACCTCAAACAAATAGCCAATCTAGGACTGTTTTATCCTAGAGGAAAATAATTTGAGTTAATTATCTATTCTGATTTTTATTTTGGTGGTTGTATGTTAGATCAAAAAAGAAAATGTGGAACATGACCCATTTTAAGCAAGTCACTAGTGTCATGGTGTAGTAAAAAAAAACAATGTTGCAGTATCTTCTGTCATATCTAAATTCATAGCTACTGATAGTTTTTGTGCACAAATTTATTGGAAGAAACACACGTTACTAGACTATGTATATAAATTTACACATTTACCTATAAATTATGACTATACAAGTTCCATTAAAATTTCAATGAATCCTATTTCACACTCAAGGGAAAAACATATTTAAATAATACATCACTTTTTGAGAGACCATTGTCAAAAAGGTGATATCACTTTGGAATTCATTGGATCTAAACATCAAATTTCTAGTATATTCACTAAACAATTACTTTTTTAAAGTATAAATTACATCATACATCAATTATGAATGATAAATCATAAATAAAATGTTTACAGTTTCGATTTTACTATCTCACACTTACTTTTTCAAAGGTTATGGTTTCATGTTTCATGGTTCACAAGTTACTATTTCGGAATTACTGTTTCACTTTCACGGTCTCATATGTTATTTATTTGGAATTACTATTTCATTTTTATGGTTTCACAAGTCATTGTTTTACACTTGTTATCACGACATTACAGTATCAACGTTTGCTATCACATTGTAATAATGAAACTATAACGTCATGTTCGGGTCTCATAGTAAATACCTTTATATATTTTTTATTATTATCTCTTTATTTATTTCCCATATCAATGTATCTAATATTTTAATTTACCAAATTTTACATTGTTTGTGCTTCCTAATTGATAAAAACCCTGATACTTTTCACTTCTATCTTCACTCGAGCTTTCCTCTATCGAAACTGAATTCCTTGACTTCCAAATCTCTTACCCTCCTTCAACTCTTTATCCATTGTGAAACTAATATTTTATGCCAAGAATGAAGTGACCCTCTTCATCGAATACTGAGAAGTGAAGGTCTCCCATGAAATCAAGAAAAGTACTGTGAACAGCACCTGAAGGACCGTTGAATCCTGGTCTTGTAAAATGAATAGTCGTGCCTGAAAATGAAGTATGTCCAAAGTTATTACTTCCATTTAAGTAACTCTTCTTGAATTTTCAAACTGAATAATCCTAGTTGGATTGGTTTATTAATGAAAACAACCCATTTATCCAGAACTTGTTTCTCATTTTTATCTGTATGTCCATTTTTCATTCAATCATGAAGATGACATTATTTTAAGAAGCCGGATTAATGGTCAAAGGTGTACTTTTTCATCAAGGTTATGGGAAGGCTGCCTAGGGATACCACACGAAGGAATATTTGAAGATTACCAGAATGCAACTCCTCCTCATAGTGATTTTTTTATCTTATATAAATCTTTGTGAAGTCTAACTATAAATAACAATAAAAGAAGGTAAATTTATGGTGAGATGAATGGTGAGACAATGTTTCAATTTATGTTTATCCAGAATATTGTTAGTCCAAAGAAAAAGGAAATTTTTATACTAGTAAATATTAAGATGTATTCTTGATACAACTTATGAAAAATGGGTAGAAGATTAATCTGTTTAAGTATATTTTACATCACATGTTCGAATTGATCAAGACAACTTTGAAGCCTACCTCATTATTCTATTCAGGACTAATTTCTTGCAACGTTGTCTGGTAAAGTAGTAGTTGGCCCGAATGAAGAAGTCATTGAATGTTATGAGTGATGTATCTTAAAGAATACAATCAATAGGATGAAGATAATCTAGATTCCTTGGAAAAAGTCTTGGGTGGAGGAAGGTGAAAGGTTGTATCAAAAGTTCAACCCCATTGAAAATACCTCAAGTCCTAAGGAAAAGTGTGACCTAGACCTAGAATTTAATGATTTGGTGGAATACTCAGTCCAGAAGTAAAGGATGCAGAAGTTGAATCTATAGATAGAAATGTCTTAGAAGAAGAGATAATGGCTTACCTGAACAAAAAGTTGATGAACCACAAGTTGTTAAAGAAATAATTGATGAAGTATTTGGTGATAAATAAGGACCTGATGCTGGTCTAGAAGAGCAATATGTTTCTGAGGAACATCTAGAAAAACCTGTTGTTGATAAACGTCTCATAGTTTTGGAAAGATCTAAAGAACAAGTTGATCTAGAATTAGACTTGTCAGTTGAAGAAAAAAGGGACCAAGACATTGAGAAAGCTCGAACAGAGATAGTAGATCCTAATAATTATACAAATATGGAAATAGAGGAAGATACTGGGTCTCTCAATCATAGAGCTGATTCAAGAAATATGGGTGAGAAAATCCCCATTCTGTAAACTACTCAAGTACTATATTCTGTTGAGACAATTTCTATGGATACTATGTATGAATTACCTAACTATTTTGACGTATTAGACTCTCAAGTTGATTCAATGAGAAGAATAAATCTTACAATAGTTTTTAAATAGAAATATATTTCTCTACAAGGAGATATACCTACTATGAGGCACACAACTATTATGGTTCTTGAGCCATAGATTGTACAAGAGGCTCCAAGCTCTGTAATCCGTGTGGGTGTAAAGGTGTTTTGTGAAAATATGATGAATGTATTTGAAAAGCCTTTGAAAGCTCAAATTCTTCCTGTAACTCATCGAAGTGAACATGATGCTAGTATGATTTTGGAGAAACATATATGGCATGCTCAAACTCAGATGTTTCATGAAATTTGAGATGTAAGGATTGAAAATCAACAGCTAAGTCAGTAAGTAAAATATTTGAAGCCTTTGGTTGAGGAACTGAATAAAGAGTTTAAAACTGCTGAACCCACTATTTCTAGATTTTTCACAGAAGATGATGACAAGATAGATTAAAAGGTTGCAGCACTAATCTGACCAAATATGGTCACTATTTTCAAGAAAATAATAGCAAACAATGACATGTTGGTAGAATAAAGTCTATAATTATCATCCTCAATTGTTATCTTTCCTATTATTTTCAAGGACTCTATTGAAACTATTTTCCTGAGTCTTCTTGCACTATCTATAGCCATCTCAGCTCCTTCCTCCTCGACCAAGCCTACTCAATCATCTCAGCTATCAACAAATTCAATTCTGAGAAAGGTTATTCAATAAGAGATTAAATCATAGAAAAGTCCATCTATTCAAGAAATCCTTTCTAAAATTCTTCAAATTAATGAGAACGTCCATGACATGGTTCTCCTATACTCTATGGAATCATTTACGGACTATGATGAGATTACAAATAAGGTGGATTTCTAATTAAAAAGGATTTATACAAAGCATGAATTGACATGTCATTTAAATTACCTTGTGGAATATTTGAAAATGCCTTATGTTACTCAATAATTTAGGTCCAACTGTAGAAAATGAAAGATTTCAACCCTACATTGGAAAATTTTATTGGGAATAATGTTGATTTTGAAGAGGCTATGAAATATGGAGGTGGGGTAATCAATGATTTCATCAATTTTCGGAAGCCCTATCTTTACTTTAAATGCATTGCTATAGTGGCACCTACAGCTACTCCCTTGAGTCCCGGTTCCACCTCTTCGTCAGTATCTTGTTTTTCTCCGGTTACCACGTCTACCTCTCAGGCTCTGAGCTATATCATACTTATTAATCATGAGCAATCCTTGCCTCAATCATCAAATAAACCCACTATTTCACCATCTATTTTTTAATGTGTGCATCTTCCTAAAATCACCATTGGATCACTCTCAGCTATCACCTCCTCTTATGCTCTTTTGGCTCCTCCTACTGATTTTCTAATGGAAAATTGAAGTCTACTACCTCCAAAGAGAAGTGAATTCTCTCTATTTAATATGAATATTCTCTATTCTATTTTTTCCTAGGTCTGTACTAGATTCTATCTTATTTTTCAATGGAATGTGCCTTATGGATCTTTGAGTTTAGCTGTACATTTATTCAATTCTTATTATGTGCTTCTTCTTTTATTTTTTATAATCCAAAAAGGGGGAGATATAAGAAAGGCTTTAATAACATTTTGATAGTTCATACATGTCTTAATTTGTGATCATCAAAAAGGGGGATATTAGTGGACGTGTCATGTTTGATCATGTTTTAATGCTCCCAAATCATGAAAATCATGAAAATTATGATAATAATGTTTAAATCATGTTTCAATTTTTTTAGTCTTCTTATGATTCCATGCATACTGGTTCTAATTTAGAATCTCACATGTTATGCTTAATCTTGTTCAATTATGTTTTTCTATACCAATAATTATTTTTAATCTATTATGTGAATATTACTGCATAAGAATGATTATAGATATGTTTCTAAGTCAGAGAAACCAAAAGTCTAACACCGGTTCTGGATTTTTCCAAAGTCCCTGACACCATGACCCTAACACCGTGACCCAAACAACATAACTTTATACCATGACCTAGAAACCATCATGATGATATCGTAATTCTAATATTGTGACCCTAAAACTTTTACCCTGACACTATGACCCTAACACTATGACTCGTGTACCATTCATGGTTTTAACAAAGGACTAGACACTGCTACCAAAGACACTAGGATCCTAACACTGCATTTGTGCTACCTGTTTCAGATGTCAATGTAGTTGTGGAACCATGATTATATCTCTGATAAAAGGAAAATGAGAAGACATCGTTTTCATGTGACACTATTTTAAGGCACCATTTCTAGGTGACACCTTATCAGGACACCATTTCTGAGTGACACAATTTCAAGACAAACTATGACACAATTCTTTAATTTTTTTCAATTTAATTTCCAATGACCATATTCAAGTTATTAAATGGAACTAACATAATAAATATTTCTTTCTAAACACGTCACCTGATAGTAAGTGGTACGAGCTGTAGAATACAAGCTTCATTTCAGCTCCAACATGTGAACCCCTAATTTAAAGGAATATAAGAGTGGATAAAAATAATGTAAAGAGAGAGTTTTGAAAAGAGAAATCATGCATGAAACAACATGTTATTGAAGAACACATGAAGCACACTCGATCTCTAAAGGATAAACTACTGTAGATCAAAGTCTCAAACATCTTCACAATAACAACTTAATGAAGAACACAAGCTTCATATCTCACGACATAAAACTAGAAACCAGAGCACCAAACATTTGATACATTTTTTTTAAAAGAGGACTCGATATTAACATATGCCTCATACTAGAAGTCCAGAGCTGCATAGAGTAACACTCAGAGCATTTATAATCTGTTTTCATAATTTTTTTTTTCTGTTGTGTACTATTTTTACATTTTGAGTAGTGTGTGTGTGTGTGTGTCTTTTTTAAAACACACACATTATCCTATATTAAACTGAAGTATACAAGATATCCTTCCTCTCAAATATTCTTACATCTGTTTACTCCCATAGATAAGTGTGGAAGAGGTCCTTATGTGACCTAGTATCTTCTACCCATGAGGAACAGTGGAAGTGGTCATGTGACTGGGATAGTCTATGTATTGTTCTTTACCCCGATCTAGGGTGTGGATCAAGTTTATTAATATAAACTACTAGGTGGTAAGTGATCACCAACTGGATTGGATTAAGTCTCAGCTTGAGACTGAACCGCTTTTTTATCCGTTGTGTCTCTTAATTCAGTTTTTCTTTTTTTTTTACATTAAATTTTAGAAAACTATATTTTACATTGATAGTTAGTCTTGGATAGAAGTTATAAAAAAAAGTTCCAATTAGAATAGCTTCAAAAGATGAATCAAGAACTCACATTAATATTAAAGATAATTAATCAATCTTATAAGAAGTTATTTGTACATTCAAACTATTATAAGTGTATTACCTTGATTAACTGGCATGTATTCATTTTATTTGGGAATATTTTTAAGTTATATTTTAATCATAATTTTTTTAGATACTCAATTCACCCCCTCTTGTGTAATATACTATGACTAATATAGCTAAAATCCAAAAACAATCAGGTATAAAGGTTATAGCCCAAGCTCGAAAATGAGAAGGTACATGGGTTGTAGCCCAAGCCAAAAAACAACATGGTACATGGATTTTTTCCCAAACCTAAAATAAAAAGGTACATGGGTTTCAGCCTAATCCTAAAATCAAGAGGGAAAACAGGTTTTTATTAAAAGGCCAATGTAGGTTCAACGGTCGTATCCCAAGCCTAATATGTTATAAAAGTCTTGGTAGGTAGCCTTGACACAAGATTTATTATTCTTATATGCATGCCACAAATTCCATCTCTTATTCCTATGTTATGCTTTCATGATTTATTCACTTAATTATATTAGGATCTATTTATTATGAAATTAAAATATTTATTATGATCTATAACATAAATGTTATGTTCTTAAAATGTTATGCTCAAGTTACATACACTTTTTCTCATGTTATGATTATGTATTTCCATTATTAACCCTTACTAGTCATTTGAGCACACCCCTTTCTTATAATTTAATTCACCATGTTATGAAAAAATGTTTTATGTAGAATTAATAAAGGAGGAGATAGTTGTAGAAGATGTTGAATATATTTCATGAGGATGGAATATTTTGATTCCATGTTTCCATATACACTAAACTATTACAATCATCGGGAATGTATTTTTATAATGTACCAAATATCCATATAAAATGATGTAATATCCATGTATGTTTTGACTAGGTCTCAATATTCGGTTTGAAAGGAAGTGTTTAGTAAAACTATGGAAACTAATATGAGAAACATTTTGTGATATCTCTAGGCATATTTCTAAGAATATGTCTACGGATGTCTCTATGGATAAGTATAAGTATGAGTTAATGTGTAGGAAAATGTACTAGAATTTTGGTAAATTATAGGTTGAGTGGTTTCAGAGAAATAATTAATTTTTTGGATAATACATGTGGTTGTGGCTCTAGAATAGATGTGCCAAGGGGTAACAACTCTTTCAAGATTTTTTGGGCCTAAAACTGGGTAATCGGGTACATGACTATGGGCCTTGATGCACACCTAGTTTGACACTCTCATGGGATATGCTTTGGGAATTAAAAAAACTCTTCATGAAACATTGTGAAGTATTTAAATAGAATTTGTTTATTAATAACCTATGATAAACCTAGGGTTTCAAATATTAAGGAAGGTATCATAATTTAGACATCTTATAAGTAATTCTTTTATTGACTATGTGGTTTTCTGATGTGATAGGTAATTCTCACAATATACTTCTATTTTTATTCAATGGTGGGAAATGGAAGGAAATATATTAAAATTAAATATTGTGGATGATTTACTAATGAAAAGTAAAGTTTTATGATAAATGGAGTGAATGATTTTGTGACAATGAATAATCATTTTTCAAGAAACACGATTAACAATTTGCACCTTAACCAAATCTCAGACTCAGCAAGGAATATAAGGAAGGTGTTTATTGAGATTATAGGTAATGGAAACCATGTAAGGATGAATATTAGGTTTCATTTGTTTTAATAATATTGAAGGAATAACCAAATTGAGTGTGTTAGAGGAAAAGGAAGTTGTTTTGACTATTGTAAAGTAGGACACAAAGCATGTGACTATAGGGGGAAATGAAGAGTTCAAATAATGGAATGGATGAGAATATTAGACTCCCTAAGGAATTATATATAGTTAATTGTTTTAATTGTGGAATAATTTGTAATTATTCAACTCAATACACCAATAGTTAATCCCTTAATGTCAATCAGAATGGTGGTGCAAGAATTGGTTTTTCTACAAAAGATGAAGAGACTGCACTTGACATGGGAAAGGTATGTGATGTTATAATATTATTCTTTACATTAAACATAACAATAATTATTAGATTGACATAGGGGAACCATAACACATCATTCATATTTCATATTCTTGGAAAGAGGTATTCATGAATAAGTTGATGAAACCTGAGTAATAGTATAAGAATAATGTTGGTTGAATAAAGTATTTTTGTTTTAATATTCATAGATTATGTTATATAAATCATTAAATATATATATATGTATTTTCAGTATAATTTTTCATTATGTATTGAAAAGGACATGTTGAATGGTGATGAAGACACAAAAAATGATATTTCATTGAAAAGTGATATTTTGATTAAGGAGAGGTAACCAGTAATTAATTCCCAATGTAAAGATCTTTTTGTTTTGATAAAGAAATGTGGGATAAGAATTAGTAAATTGTATGGTATTTATTACCTTGAATCTAATTAATGACTTGTTGGAAAGTAGTTTATGATATAATGTATGGAGTTTGCTACTTCTTGGATTTATGGAATATATCTAGTAATCTATGGAATAAAGAAGAATGCATGTTTTCCAGAAGTATTTATGGTAATTCAGGTTGTTACAATGTTCTATAATAATTTACCACATGGGTATTCACATGTTTGGAATATGAAAACCTAGAGCTACATGGTGATATATAGGGGATCAATGATAATGTGATTTTGTGACTCTCTTTCTAAAGTTTTGTATTTTAATCATTGATATGGGTTATAATGTTATCCACCCAAGAAAACATTATTTTAAACCTTGGAGGATGTATATATGCACTTAGTTTGTTTTGAAAACCTTAGTTAAAAGGCTATTGATTGATTAAATTTATTTCAAGGAATTCAATATTATTTATTTTGATAATTACATTAACATGGGTTAAAAAAGGTAATAATGTATTTTGGGTGACATCCAGTCAAGTCCCACAAGTCTGTGGGTCTTAAACCCATGACTGAAGGATGATAACGGTTTCATGACTACCACTAGCCTATGCAATGTCCTGGTTAATGTATAGTTATTTTTAATGAATTATTATTTATGATAAAACAGTAGTGTTAATTTTTATGTTTATATATTAATGTATTAACCATCTTGATTTTTAGGAATATTTATAGATAAATAGTTATGATTCTCATTCTTTAATGGGCCTTAAGATCTGTTAAAATTATATTTTATAACTTTAAACATCAAAGTTAATTTTTCGACATCCATCACAGGATGTAATGGATGAGTTATTAAGTTATAAAAGCACAAATAAAGTATGAAATTTTGTTAAATATATATATATAAATTAAGTAAATTTCAATATATTATTGGTTAATAAAATAATTACTCAACATTACGATAAGGAACAAAAGAAAATGTGTTTCCCTAATACCTTAATTTTGTTGAACTGATTGACTTTTAAATCATTACAGATTTATAAAATTTAGTTCCTCAAATTTTATATGATCATTCACTTGTTTTTGATTGATGACCTCAACAACTCCCTATAAATATTTTTTCTTTTCCTCCATGTCCAATATTCACTCCCAACCTATATTATCCATTGTGGAAACCTAAAAATATGTTACTTTTGGTAACCATTATGGTTCCAACATTACATTTGTAAGGGTAATTTTAGTATTCAATATTATTATGTGGGTTTCTATGAATGAAACTTTCAAGTATTAATCCTTAGATAACATAGATGAATTTTGAGGGTGAAATTCATTTTAAAGGGGGTAGAATGTAACACCCCTAGATTTTGGGAATTATTTTTATCGAATTAATTTATCTTTTTTATATATTTCTTTTCATGTGACACTAGAAATAGTTCTTTATATATATATATATATAAACACCAAATGAAACACCAATTTTACATGACATTGGATTTTTCTCACTGCATACAATACTGACTTGTCTTTCAGTACACGCAACACCAAATTCACTTGCGCTACCGACAACACCTACATGGCATATGTTACAGACAACACTGAGTTTATGTGAAACAACATTTTATAATATTTTTTAAAATGATATAATTATTACATAGATATTAAACATAATTATTTTAATATTAATAAATAATTTTAAAATATTTTTTAATAGTGGTTCTATATAAATAAAACACATTGATAATGAAAGATATAATTTTTTGTAAAGCCCTTATATGTTTACAAATATTATGAACTACACTTCACATCTTTCTATAAAAAACTATAAAATTAATTTTAGACACATATAGAAATTGAATTTTGGAAAATAAATTTCAATTTTCAATTTAGAATATTGAAATTAGGTTAGGCTGATGTTTTTTGATTTTTTTGAGCAACATAATTTTTTATGAATAATGGAAAATAATTGTTTTTAGTTAAAATAATTCCCTTCTCATTTATATAATTATTAATGTTAAACTATATGATAAATTGTTTAAGGTAAAATTATATAAATAATACATTTATTAATAAAATTTAGGCCATTTTAGTCAATTTTACTTTGAAATTCAATATAAAAAGTTATCAACCGTTTGAACTTCTTTCAACCTTAAAAACCCATAATTTTGTCTCGTTTGTGGGATTGGGATTAATCTTAATTTTTCTTCTTTTGTGAATTTAATTTCATAAAAAATTCATAAAAAAATTTAATTACTATATTATTTATATTATAATAATATCAACATAATTTTTGACCAAAAGGATTCATAAAAGTGGTTAAAACTAAACACAGCGAATAAGGCCAAATCAAGGTTAACCAGGGACCAAAACATAATCATATGGGCCCATATGACTAGAAACTAGTCCAAATCCCATTGTTTGGACATTATTATTCCATAAACCATACATTATTGATTTGGGTATGCTTTTATGTCTTTTTTAGATGAAACCATGTGTACTTCTAACTTGTTTTCAAAAAGTCCAAGTGAGTCCTTTTCCACCCTTTTAGAAGGCCACCACTTCTCCCACTTCCTCACACCTTTCATTGCTTATAAGTTATGAAAATATCTACCCAATAAACTTTGAATTAATAATCACTTCATCCTAGAATACTTATCTTTAGTATAAGGAAATCTATGGATTTCTTTTGGCACAAACCAAATGCAGTTACCTTATTAAGAGGAAACATCTTCTCTCAAGTCGTTTCTTTATCTTCCTTCACCAGACCGTTGAATATTTTAATTCCACTATTATAGAAAACACCAGTATAATAAATAAACTATTATATTTTTATTATATGTATTATACCTACACTTACACACAAATCCATCTAATAGGCAACAAACATACTATTTATGTGTACATCGAACCACCGCCTCACAAAATGACGATTGTTCAAGTTTTACTTACCACATCTCATAGTGTAAATTATGATGTAAACTATGTTTATATATGTCATGTATTATATTTATTATTTCCATAATCTTTTTTAATTATTTTAAAAAAAAACATATCCTTTTTACATTCCATTTTGTGTTAATACCATAATTTCCTTTGAGGAAGAGTGTACTAGAATCCCCTCAAAGCAATATGATTTGTTCATGTACTACATTGATTGTATTAAGGGTGGTTTTAGTGAATATATATTATATATATTATATAATAAATATAATTTAATTATTATATATATGACTTTTACTATTTTTCTTTTAGCATAACAGTTAAATGAGAATAGTGTTCATGTGTACGTACATCCTACCATCTCCATGAAAAGTGTATTCTGTTTCATACCTATATAATATACATATTATTATAATAAACCTATAATGTATATAAATGATATTTATAGAATGTTTTAAATTATATAAATAAGCATACAAGTATAAGGACCAAATATATAAAAATTAAGACACATGTGAAGAATAAAGAAAATATTACCCAATGTGAAACCTTTACATATGATGGTTAACAACTGAGTAATATAATGTCATAATAAGACTATTTACTCTTGAAATGGGGATGACCTCATTTATTTAAGGTTGAAAATTTCAAATGGTCTCTAATGGGTTTGTTCATAGAATCGGAAACATCCAATGATTCTATATCCATTTGGACCTACTTTCCAAAGGTAGGTGCTCATTCATTGTGAATTGTAGAGGCTTATGAAATTCCATTGGTCTAGAGGATGAGAGGTCATACTCATCACACCTTTTTGGGAGGAATTATTGTCTACTCCGGGATTCTATAGATTTAAGTTATGTTTTTGAATCCTTATTAAATTACCAAGTATGAAAATGAGCTTTCCTTTAGATCTAACAATCAAGGATTGATATGGATGAGATTTAGAGAATATTTTATATATATTTGAGGTTCTTCATCAATATATAATCATATGTATTTTTTTAGAGATTATTAGTCAAAGGTATCCTTTTACACATTATATAGAAATCTCTTGGTCATTATGATAACCATACTGGTTTTAAAGACACTAAGTGGGGCACATGAAGTTTATTGTCATTCAGAAGGACATGGATTATTTCAGAGTTGGGATCGTACCCGTAGATGGGCTACCTACGTATCCTTAATTTAGAAAAGGAATCATAACCCACGTAGTTCATGTAAAGAAGTTTGATGTTTATGCATGATTGATGGCTCAAAGGAAGATAATTATTTTTAAACTCTAAGCTCACGTGAGTCATGCTCGGTGTGAGAAACAAGAGGTATTGGTAAAACCAGACGATTGTTCCATGAAAGATCCATTCATAAGTTATGATGTGGGGCTTATGTATGTATGACTTCCCAGATAGATGAAGATTAGGATTTACTTCAGGGAAGAAACCCGAGAACAAGGTCCATAAAGGTATATGTGCTTTATGAAGATTTGGATACTTAACTTAGGAATTAATCCTAAGAAGGATGCCTAAATTATAGGGGTCTTATTATTTGGGTTTTATTCTTGAGAAAGAAGTCCAAATAAAAATAAATTAAGACTGGTTAAGAGAAATTATGATATGGTCTTATTCTTGAGAAGGAGGCCCAGGTTAAAGGGACTTGAGAACTGGGGCTTACTCTTAAGGAGAAGGCCCAGGTTAAAGGGACATTGGAACTTGGGGATTACTCCTGAGGAGGATGCCCATATTTGGGAACTTGGAGAATACTCCAAAAGAGGATGTCCAAAATTAAGGGAACATGATAACTGGGGCTTATTCCTAAGAAGGAGGCCCATGAGTAGGGGAATTGGGGCTTACTCTTAAGGAGGATGCCTAGGATTCCCAGGTTAAGAGAACTTGGACTGGGGCTTACTCTGTAAAGACCCGTAAATTTCAAGGAATTTTTTTTCTTAACTTTCTTTGGAATTTTACAAGAACGCAGTTTCTGATGGCACCAGATTCCGAGGCCCGCTGTGCCCAGAATCAATTTCCTAAGTTTAGCTCGGGTAGGTTCAGTGAACGAACGAGCGGGTTTTTCTAACCTTTGAACCAGTGCTCGGAATCAAATTCTGAGGGCACCGTTGAAATCACAGCACCGGTAATTGCTTAGAAACACCTATTCCAGAGTTGCGTTTGCTCGGTTGTGGTTTTTAATTTTTGGGGTTAAGTTAAAGAATAAAATAAAAGTGGTGCGACATTTTATTTTATTCTGCTTCAAGTGGCTTAACCTAAGTTAAGCGGATAAGATGGGACCCACAATATCCCACCCGCTTGGTAGGATATTTGTGAGGAGGGGCCCGCACGAGCGCCACCGTTTCCTTCCCTATATGTAACACACCCGCAACCTTTTTTTTAATTAAAGTCAACCGTGCGTTTATTTTTGGTTAAGAAACACCTCATTAATTTGGGCGGTTAAATTGTTACAATTAATTCATTGAATTAATTGTTCGTTTCATTTTCCATTTTAATTTCAAAGGTTGGCTTGTGCGTCAATAAAATAAGACTACTCCTATTTTACTTTTGTGGGGATTTGTTGTGTGGAGAGGATTTGGAGGAAAGCGTTCTTCTTCGACGAAGGATGCAAAAAACGTAAAGAACGCGAAGAACGCACTGAACTCCGACGAAGAACGCCGGATCCTTGAAGATCGATGGCGCGACATGACGATCCTCCTTCCGCGACATTCCTTCCACGACGTTTCTTCCGCGACGTTCCTTCCCCCGCGACAATCTTCGATCAACAACTGATTGAGGTAGGGGGTTGCGGTTATTTTAAATTCTTCGTGAATTATATCCTCAGCGTGGGTTTAAATAGTGCAATTAAATCTGTGTGATTTTAAATCCTCGGAGTTTGACTACGCAACCCCGTGTACCGCGACGACAGTGACGCCCCTTCTGCGACACGACGATCCTATTCTTCCGCGACGGTTAATTCCGCGACGAAATCACGTTCGATGACAACGTTGAGGGAGGGGTTTTGTTCATTTTAATCTCTGTGATTATATCCGCGGTTGTTTAAATATTTGTCGGAAGACTTTTTAAAACCACTAACACGGTGGGTGCGGACCAACGAACAAGTTTGAACCCACCGTCTCTTCGTTCTTGGTGAGCGGATTAGCGGGCGACAACAAAGCAGGCCGCACGGGTGATGTGAGGTCCTCGCAGTGAAGGAAGAGCCCCGGGAGGGCCATTGGCGAAGATGACATGCAATTCTGACCACCGGAACTCGTCCGGGGGTCCGCGGAGCGGGCCGCCGGCGCGCCTCGCCGGCACGGTGGCGCCGGCGGCAGGGGGCGGCGGCACCTGGCGCGCCGCCGGGAGGAACCGCCGTAGTCCAGCGACCGCGCGGGACCGGAGGGAGCGGGACGCGGAATCCGGCCACATCCGGTGGCAAGGGCGGCCCCACGCGGGGCCGTGGTCTTTCCATGCAGGGGCAGTGCGCCCCCCGCTTCGCTCGGCCGTAACGGCCGAGCCGACCCGCTGGCCACCCTACCAGCGCCAGCCGGGTTGCGCCCAGGCTGGGTCGGGCTGCGCCCAGCCAGGTCGGACCCGAACCCGGGTCCGATCGACCCGGTTCGGGCCGACCGAGGGGGGGTTGGGCCGGGTCGGTTCGGGCCCAAACCCCCCGTTTTCGGACCTCTTCAGTTTATTCCCATATGTTGGGATACAGACCTCCGATCGACGCACCGTCAGCGGCGATGCGATCCTTGGATCAAGACGGTCGTTTCAACATATTACACTCATGGTTTAGGATTACTTTGATATTGGACTGTTTGGTTCGTACACGAAACCAACCGGGCCCTCGGAGCGGAAACACTTATAACTTGAGTTCCGGACGTCCGATCGGCGTGCCATCAACTTTGTTGGATTCCTCTAAGTGAGACGGACCTTTTGGCTTACTCCGCTCAAGGTTTGGATGCAGTTGGAGTATGGTCAGGTTGGTTTTGACTAAAAAACCAACCGGGCCCCTAGAACGAAAAAGCCAATAACTCCTAGTCCGGGCGTCTGATTGACGCGCCGTCTGTGACGTTGAGTTCCTGTTGACAATACGGAACTTTTGGATACATCAACTCCGGACTTTGTATTAGTTGATATATCAGCCCCTCGGCTCGTGGAGAGGACCCTCCCGAACGAGCTTGCTGTGTGCGAGAACCCTAGAGCTGGCTGCGACTGCGACAACGACGACGACTGTACAGAGATCCTCAGTGTATTCGACGGCGACGACTACAGCACTCAGCGATCCTACGTGGATCAGTGCTACTGATCCTGTGTGGGTCAGATCCTGTGTGGGTCATTGCGGGGGTTAGTTACCTACCGATCCTGTGTGGGTCCGATCCTGTGTGGGTCATTGCGAGGGTTAGTACCTATCGATCCTTTGTGGGTCCGACGACTTAGATGAATCAGTGGCTATATCTGATCATCTCTATCGTCATTCGAAGAAGTATACCTCCGTGATCTGAATCCTGTTTTTTCTTTCCTTTGTGGATTGTGTTGTGTTATCCTATGTGGATTACGTTTTTCTTCCTGTGTGGACTGGGTTGTACTTGAGCTCGGATGTTGGAGCTGAACTGGAATTGATGACTTAGGTATATGTATGGGAATATACCTAAGTAGAGTCGGATGTTACTTCGTGATTGTATCTTTCCTTTATGGACTGTCCTTTGTGTATTCTAGGAGACCTTCGGGGGTCTCGGGGTACCTACTGAGTAGCTTATACTCACCCCTGCATGGGCTATGCCCGCACTACGTTGTGTTGGTTGCAGACGACAGACAACGCTGATCGTGGTTGAGGCTTACGGGACAGGACGATACCTGGAGGTGGACCACTGGGCGAGATGTACTCGGAGCGGACTGCTGGACCCGAGGAGCTGTAGAGGCTATCTGTACTCACCCTTCAGGTGGGACTTCCAGTGAGCGGCTCGACATTGTGTCTTTACTTTCAGTTGTTTTTTCCCTTTCCAGTTGTACTTTACTTTAGGTTTCAGTTTGTATTTTGGCCCACTTACTTTTCTGCACTTACTATTGTACACAGTTTTTACTTTGTGTTTACTTCTACTGCTTGCTTGAACTGTGGTGTTTGTTTACTTTACAAAGGAAATGCCTTCCCTTTTTATCGGGAATTACGCCTTGGTGCTTGTCGCCAGCCCCTGGCCTATGGAAGGCGGGCTTGGGGTAGTCACGGAATGGGCCCCGAGGGCGGATCGTGACAAATTGGTATCAGTGGAGTTCGGTTCTACCGCAAAACTTGGGACTCTGATATTTTTCTATGTGAAGCAATAGTGTTAAGTGTATTTGGTGTGGTTATCAGTCCAGGGAGTCTAGTGTTGGCGCAGCGGCCGACGTATCTGTACACCAGGACCCTGACTTCTGATTTCCGACTTAATGCACGAAAACATTGATTGCATGTGTGTTTCAAGTTTTCATTGTGATTACTTTGTGACAACTCACTAGGTATACTTTTCTGACTGTGGCACACCTGTTTCTTTTCAGGATTCCCCCACGACAGCAGCCATCTAGGGTTCCAAGAGTTGTGCGTGACGACACCCCACCGAGCGACGAGGCCTCGGTATAGGGCCCTTTGATAGCTGAGGCACCGACAGTACATCTACCCACCGAGCCACCGATGCTACCAGCCCGAGCCGCTGACGATGCAGGTCGCCTTAGTGCACTGCACAAGTTTCAGCACCAGTGACCGCCCATGTTCCGTGGGGAGACGGATCCCCAGGCAGCC
This sequence comes from Viscum album, assembly GCA_963277665.1. Classification (NCBI taxonomy): domain Eukaryota; kingdom Viridiplantae; phylum Streptophyta; class Magnoliopsida; order Santalales; family Viscaceae; genus Viscum; species Viscum album. Next base: position 273,683,446 of record OY728125.1, on the reverse strand, counting down.
GAGGATTTGCTGGAGGCAGTGGTACGAGTTTTCAGGTTAGTGAGGACACCAGCAGACCTCATGGTGATCCTCGTAGTGAGCCTACTGCACGCGGCAACAGGCAGATGGTGGAGTTTGATGCTCCAGGTGCACGATGAGGCATCTCTCCTCCGGACGGACTTTGAGTGCCTCTTTCGCTCGGAGTTCATCCTAGCCACCCTCTGTGCGGTGCGCATCCAGGAGCTTCTACAGCTGTGGCAGGGCAGCTTGAGGGTCTCCCAGTACTCAGTGAGATTTACCGATCTCTCGCGCTACTTGACAGACATGGTATGGGACCCGTTTTTCCGGGCTCGGACCTTTGAGTAGGGATTGAGGCATGAGATCAGGGCATCACTGATCTCCCTCAGCATTCCGACTCAGGCAGGAGTACTGGAGAGAGCTCTTCTGATCAAGAGATTCTTTGCTGAGCCTACTTCAGCAGCGAGGCCTACCGTGGGGTGGCATGTAGCAGATTCTTCTGCAGCACGAAGTCGACGGATGACTCACGGGTCCAGGCAGACTAGACCCTCAGGCAGACGACCTCATGACACTGGCTCAGCAGTGTGGGGCACACAGCGTGGAGCCAGTCTTTTGAGAGGCAGACAGTGCTATGCATGCGGCGAGCAGGGCCACATGGCTCGTGACTGCCCGACCCGCCATGCCGAGGAGCGGTAGATGGTTGAGGGGCCACCCAGGCCGAGGCAGAGGGTCGACCGTGGAGGTCCGCAGGGAGAAGGCAGATGAGGCAGGGGATCTGGCCGAGCTGTAGGTGGTGGGCGACGCTTCGAGGCTCTACCACCACCACCACCAGGGGGTCCACTCTGACCACAGGGAGATGGAAGGCAGAGACAGGCACAGCTCTAGGCAGTGGAGGCCTACGACCACGGCACGCCTGAGATGATTTGAGGTACTATCTGTGTCTATTCCACCCTTGCTTCAGTTCTTATAGACACAGGAGTGAGTCATTCTTTCATAGTTGCTTCCCTTGTTTGGAGCTCGGAGATTCTGACAGAGCAGTTGGCTCGATTTTTACGGCTAGAGACTCCTACGGGAGCAGACTCGACGATTACGCACTAGTGCCGGAAGTGTGAGCTTACTCTAGGAGGCGAGAGCTTCGGATGGGATCTTCTTGTAGTGGCGTCGAGGCCTTACGACGTAAACTTGGGCATGGATTGGTTATCCACAGTCCATGCTCAGATTGATTGTATTAGGCGCAATGTGCGATGTGTACGCACCGACGAGAGCATGTTCAACTTCACCGGAGAGAATGGAGCTTTCACAGCACAGGATGGACTCTCAAAGAGGAGAGGACATCCCATCACTCATCAGTTGACTTGCCTCATCCTAGGAGCAGTTGATGTGCAGAGTCCTAGTTTTCCTGTTGTGGTGGATCAGTATGCGGACGTTTTTCCCGACGACGTTCCTGGACTACCTCCTCGTAGAGAGGTATAATTTTATATTGACCTGTACCCCGGGACAACCCCGATATCGACTCCAGCGTATCGGATGGCCCCCGCTAAGCTTAGAGAGCTATGGTACAGTTGGAGGACTTGCAGGGCAAGGGATTCATCTGACCCAGTGTTTCATCCTGGGCTTCCCCGATATTGTTCGCCAAGAAGGCGGATGGGAGATTGCGACTATGTGTCGACCATCGTCTCCTAAACCAGGTGACAGTGAGGAACAAGTATCCGCTACCGAGGATTGACGACCTCTTTTACCAGGTCAAGGGAGCACGAGGGTTCTCAAAGATAGACCTTAGGTCAGGCTATCATCAGCTCAGAGTTCGGGATGAGGACGTGCAGAAGACGACCTTCAGATGTCGGTATGGGCACTATGAGTTCTTGGATATGCCATTCGGCATAACCAATGCTCCAGCGGTGTTCATGGTCCTCATGGACCGGATCTTTCAGCCATACCATGATCGATTTGTCATAGTCTTCATCGACGACATTTTGATATACTCGACGACTGAGGAGGAGCACGCCTACCACTTGCGGGTTGTACTGGACACACTCCAAGAGCACCAGCTTTATGGTAAGATCTCTAAGTGTCAGTTTTGGATACGTGAGGTCCAATTCTTGGGACAAGTCATTTCTGAGGTAGGAGTTGCGGTAGATCCCGCAAAGATCGAGGCAGTGCTAGCTTGGGAGCCACCCAGGACCGTGACAGAGGTGCGCTGTTTCTTGGGACTAGCTGGATACTATCAGATATTTGTGCCAGACATCTCCAGAGTTGCAGCACTACTCTCAGCTTTGACGAAGAATGGGAAACCCTTTGTGTGGTCAGACAGATGTCAGCAGAGCTTCCAGGTGCTGAGACAGAGACTGACCAACGCACCTATCTTGAGGTTGCCGGAGTAGGGAGTAGGGTACGTTGTCAACTACGATGCATCAGGGACCGGAATCGGGTGTGTCTTGATGCAGGAGCGGGAAATGATCACCTATGAATCATGTCAGTTGAGGCCACATGAGCAGAACTACGCTACCCATGACCTGGAGTTAGCGGCAGTGGTCTTCGCTCTGAAGACATGGCGACACTATCTGATGGGTGAGTGATTTACAGTCTATTCTGACCATCAGAGTCCTAGGTACATATTCTCTCAGAAGGACTTGAACTTGAGACAACGAAGATGGATCGAGTTCCTCCAGGACTATGACTTTGAGATAGTCTATACTCCTGGTAAGGGGAACGTAGTGGTCGATGCTCTCAGCAGGAGGACGGGCATTCAGCTACTTGAGGAGGCGACAGAGAAGCTAGCCGCTTTGAAGATATCCTTCGTGGATAGAGATGGAGCAGCCTTCCTTCAATCACTCACAGTCACTCCTCCACTACTGCAGCGGGTCAGAGAGGCACAGCGTGGGGATGCTGACTGTGAGACGCGGCGTGCACTGATATCCTCAGGACAGGCACCTGATGGATTCTTCGTAGGAGGAGAGCAAAAAGTCCTTTTTAGAGGACGTACCTTGGTACCAGTTGCTTTACGGGAGGAGGTGCTGAGGGAGTTTCACACTTCCCCATTGGCGGTACATCCTGGAGTGGCGAAGATGTACCAAGATCTCAGGCGATAAAACTGGTGGCCGGGCATGAAGAAGGTTGTGGCGGAGTTCGTTTCTCGATGCCTCACCTGTCAGCAGGTGAAGGCAGAGCACCAGGTTCTAGTAGGCTTGGTACAACCCTTTGAGGTTCCAGAGTGGAAGTGGGACGACATATCTATGGACTTCGTGACTGGAATTCCACGCACTTCCAGAGGTCATGACTCCATTTGGGTGATTGACTACCGACTCACCAAGTCGGCACACTTCTTACCCATCAGAGAGCAGGGCTCAGTAGAGAGCTTGGGACGTCTCTACATTTAGGAGATTGTACGACTTCACGGTGTTCCATCATCTATCGTCTCCAATCGAGATGCTCGCTTTACTTCCCGGCTATGGAATGGGTTGTAGGAGGAGTTCGGGACACAACTACATCTGAGCACCGCCTTCCACCCTCAAACGGATGGTTAGACAGAGAGGACCATTCAGAATCTCAAGGAAATGCTCCGTGCATGTGTCCTCGACTTTGGTCGTAGCTGGGAGGACCACCTACCCTTGGTGGAGTTCGCGTACAACAACAGCTACCACTCCACCATCAGGATGGCACCATACGAGGCGTTGTACGGACGACCTTGCAGATCACCGCTGTGCTGGACAGACCCTGGGGACTCAGCACTTGTGGGACCAGAGATGGTCTGGGCCATGACAGAGAAGGTCCAGGTCATCCATGAGCAGATGAGGATAGCTCAAAGCCGGAAGAAGTCTTATGCTGACAGGAGGCGGAGGCCACTAGAGTCCGAGGATGGCGACCACGTCTTCTTGCGGGTCTCACCTCGACATGGATTACGAAGATTTGGCCGAGGCAGCAAGTTGTCTCCATGCTTCATCGGACCATTTCAGGTCCTCAACAAGATTGTCGAGGAGGCCTATCGCCTGGCTCTACCACCTCAGTTGCACCGGGTGCATGACATCTTCCAAGTATCTCAGCTGAGGAGATACGTGAACGACCCGACGAATATCATTGACCATGGGGAGCTCGACATTGATGATGGGGCGACTTTTGCGGAGGCCCCGGTGGAGATAGAGGATCGATAGGAGTGGGTCCTACATGGACGGTTGATTCTTATAGTGCACATAAGATGGAAGCACGAGAACCTCCAGGAGAGCACTTGGGAGCGGGAGGCTCAGATGCGTGCACAGTACCCACATTTCTTTCCCTAGTTTATGATGTGTAATTATGGGGATGTAATGCCCTGAGGTGGGAGTGATGTAAAGACCCGTAAATTTCAAGGAAATTTTTTTCTTAATTTTATTTGTAATTTTACAAGAATGTTGTTTCTAACGGCACTAGATTCTGAGGCCCGGTGTGCCCGGAATCAATTTCCGATGTTTAGCTCGGGTACATTCAGTGAACGAACGAGCGGGTTTTTCTAACCTTTGAACCAGTGCTTGGAATCGAATTCCGAGGGAACCATTGAAATCGTAGTGCTGGTAATTTCTTAGAAACGCCTATTCTGGAGTTGCGTTTTCTTGGGTGTGGTTTTTAATTTTTGGGGTTAAGTTAAAGAATAAAATAAAAGTTGTGCGACATTTTATTTTATTCTACTTAAAGTGGATTATCCTAAGTTAAGCGAATAAGATGGGACCCACAATATCCCACCCACTTGGTAGGATATTTGTGAGGTGGGGCCCTCACGAGCCCCACCATTTCCTTCCCTCTAAGTAATGCACCCGCACCCTTTTTTTAATTAAAGTCAACCGTGCGTTTATTTTTGGTTAAGAAACGCCTCATTAATTTGAGCGGTTAAATCGTTACAATTAATTCATTGAATTAATTGTTCGTTTCTTTTCCTATATGAATTTCAAAGGTTGTCTTGTGCGTCAATAAAATAAGACTACTCTTATTTTATTTCTATGGGGATTTGTTGCGTGGAGGGGATTTGGATGAAAGCGTTCTTCTTCGACGAAGAACACAAAAAACGAGAAGAACACGAAGAACGCACTGAACTCCGACGAAGAACGCCAGATCCTCAGAGATCAACGGCGCGACGTGACGATCCTCCTTCCTCAACATTCCTTCTGCGACGTTTCTTCTGCGACGTTCCTTCCCCCGCGACAATCTTCGATCAAAAACCGATTGAGGTAGGGGGTTGCGGTTCTTTTAAATTCATCGTGAATTATATCCTCAACATGGGTTTAAATGGTGCAATTAAATCTGTGTGATTTTAAATCCTCGGAGTTTTGGAACCATGGTTTTCTGCGGTTGTTTAAATATTTGTCGGAAGACTTTTTAAAACCACTAACACGGTGGGTGCGGACAAACGAACAAGTCCAAACCCACCGTCTCTTCGTTCTTGGTGAGCAGATTAGCGGGCAAAAACAAAGCAGGCCGCACGGGTGATGTGAGGTCCTCGCAGTGAAAGACGGGCCCCGGGAGGGCCATTGGCGATGATGACACGCAATTCCGACCACCGAAACTCGTCCGGGGGTCCGCGGAGCGGGCCGCCGGCGCGCCTCGCCGGCACGGCGGCGCCGGCGGCAGGGGGCGGCGGCGCCCGACGCGCTGCCGGGAGGAGCTGCCGTGACTACAGGCCACAGTCCCATGACCGCGCGAGACTGGAGGGAGCGGGAAGTGGCAACGGGCCACGTCCACTGGCAAGGGAGACCCCACGCGGTGCCGCGGTCTCTCCATGCGGGGGCAGCGCGCCCCCCGCTTCGCCCGGCCGTAACGGCCGAGCCGACCCGCTGGCCAGCGCCAGCTGGGTCGCGCCCAGGCCGGGTCGGGCCGCGCCCAGCAGGGTTGGACCCGGACCCGGGTTGGGCCGACCCGGTTCGGGCCGACCCAGGGGGGGTTGGGCCGGGTCGGTCCGGGCCCAAACCCCCCGTTTTCTGACCTCTTTGGTATTTTGCCCATATCTTGGGCTACAGACCTTCGATCGACGCACCGTCAGTGGCGATGAGATCCTTTGATCGAGACGATCGTTTCAAAATATTACACTCAAGGTTTCGGAGTACTTTGAGTTCGTCTGGGTTGGTTCGTACACGAAACCAACCGGGCCCTCGGAGCGGAAACGCCTATAACTTGAGTTCTGGACATCCGATCGGCGTGCCATCGACTTTGTTGGATTCCTCTATGTGAGAAGGACCTTATGTCTTACTCCTCTTGAGGTTTGGACGTAGTTGGAGTATGGTTGGGTTGGTTTTGACTTAAAAACCAACCGGGCCCCTAGAACGAAAAGGCCAATAACTCCCAGACCGGGCGTCCGATTAACACGCCGTCTGTGACGTTGAGTTGTTGTTGACGATACAGAACTTTTTAATACATAAAATCTGGACATTGTGTCAGTTGATGTATCAGCCCCTCGGCTTGTGGAGCGGACCCTCCCGAACGAGCTTGTTGTGTGCGGGAACCCTAGAGCTGGCTACGACTGCGATGAGGATGACAACTGTACAGAGATCCTCAGTGGATTCTGTAATGTCCCGAGTCTGGAGCCCCTCCACTGGTGCCCCGTACCTGGTTCTCCACATGACCTCAAGCGCGTTTCCCCGAACGCCAGAGGCTACCGACTAGCAGCGAGGTCCTTGGTGAGTCGGTGGGAAAACTATGCCCTCATTCGGTAAGGTATACAAGGTGAGAAAACAACAACAAACAGTGGAAGCAGTAAACAACCGACATACCAACAGAAACCAACAGCAGAAGCAATGTAAATATATAGCTATGATGACAATGATGCAGCAGGTACAAGTAGCTAAGGGAAACAACAAACACAACAGCATGCTGAAATACAACCAAAACCAAGTGCAAAAGAAAAAAAAAGTAAGCTCCTCAGCATAGTGAGCCATGGCTCGGTCCCATGCTCCCTAGCTCCACTGGTGCAGTCAAGATCCTGAAGTAGAAAGGCGTTTTCCCTTATCTATACCTGCAGCAACATAGTCTGCTTGGGCCCAAAATCATGGCCCAAATAGGGTGTGAGATAAGATCCCAATAGGAAATCACCCAAAGATTTGTGCCTAACAGTCAATGAATACAAGGCCAGTAATAAAACAAGAAACAGTGAACGAGAAAGCACAAGCAGCTACAATCCACAGTTATAACAAAAGAAGTGCACAAGTAAACAACCAGTAACAAAAGAAAAAGGTTACCCTCTGGGTAACTCTCACAGCCTAAACCCTATGGTTCAACCTGTAAATACTATCGACCTTCTAGGTGGCACACACAGTCTCACCCCTCTGGTTCAGTTACGTAATTAAGCAGACTCTCTAGGGAAGCACTCACCGTCAATTACCCCTTGTAGTCTCGTATCGTGCTAAAGGCTCTCTAGGGAAGCACTCAACGTCAATTCCCCCTATGGCCCGCATCGTGCTAATGGCTCTCTGGGAAAGAACTCAACGTCAATTTACCCTATAGCCCACGTATCGTAATTAAAAGACACTCTGGAGAAGCCCTTCCATCAATTCTCCCTTTGGTCTACTACTCTAGGTTCTCAAAGTCCTGAGTATAACTAAACATTCTCAGCACATGTATATCGTCCAAGTAAACCTCAAGAACTGCTTGTCTATCAACTAAGGCTCAACAACAACAATAAAACAACAGTTCCACTATCCTACGACTAGGCATGGCAACTGGAAAAACGCCAAACAGGCAAAATAAGCCTGGAAAATCAATCTGAGCACAAACAAAATACTCTAATCACAAGCAATAACCTCTACTAAAGCAAAAAAGCAAATAAGGCAAGCAACAAGGGCAAAACAGGAAACACGCAATACACCATTCACGGGTATTGGTGGAATTTTCACAAAATATTCATTAACATTCAACGGAAAGGCACAAACCACCTACCTCGATCCTAGGAGATCAATATACGTGAACCTCGACGATAGATTCCCCTTGGAACGACGTAGATCTGGGAAAACGCACAAAAAAATCAACCTATGATAACCTGAAAACGAGGAGGAATCAAGAAACAAGTCTAAAGAAGAAGGAAGAACTCACCGCTGCGCTTCCAACGCAACTGACCGTGCTCGAATCGGAGAACGGACGGCGAGGCGGTCGTCTGTCGAAGATCCGGCCGTACGGGTTGCTTCGGACGACCGAAAACTGGAGAAGAAGGTGAATATGAGGGTTAGACGCGACCCCGGTCCGTTTCACAAAAAAAATAAAGTACACGGCGTGTACTTTTAGAGTACATGACATGTAATTCTAATTTTTTCCTACTCCGAAATAACCAGCCTCCACCTCAGCCTTACACATCGTGTGTGTGGCCCAGACACGGCCAACACACGACTTTGAGCCGGGGAAAGAGTACATGGCATATACTAAGAAAGTACACGGCGTGTACTGCTGATATTTCTAGAAAATCCATTTTTCTCAAAAACTCCAGAAAAAAGGAAAAACATACCTAAAAAGAGATCCGGGTTCTTATAAACTTCCCCCTTAAAGAAATTCGTCCCCGAATTTCCCTAACGAGGCGGAGAAGGAGAAACCCCGAACAGCTATGGCCACTGTAATCGTACATCAGTCTCCCTCTCCTAGGTCTCGTCCTGTACTTGTCCGTGCTGCCATAGCACTCGTACCAGAGGAACAGACCGCCCGCGGAGAACCTTCATACTACGATCGACAATCCGGATAGGATGTTACTCAAACGACGCATCCTCTTAGAGCTCGACTTCCTCGGGCTGAAAGACGTGAGACGGGTCTGAAAAGTAACATCGGAGTTGAGAGACGTAGAAGATGTCGTGCATGGCCCGATACCTCTGAGGTAGCTGCAACCGATAGGTGACCGGCCCCACCCTCTCCAAAACCTCAAATAGCCCGATGTACCGCGGTGAAAGTTTACCCTGTCTTTGAATCCTCTTGTGTCCCAACCTCGGTGCGACACATAGGAAAACCAGATCACCGACCTCGAACTCCAGAGGTCGTCTCCGCTGATCAGCATAAGACTTCTGTCGAGATTATGCTGTAGCCATCCTCTTCCAAATCATCTCTATCTGCTCGAAAGTCTCTTGAACAAGACGAGGTCCCAGCAAAGCTGCCTCTCCTATCTCCAGCCAGTATAAGGGTGATCGGCATGGCCTACCATAGAAAGCCTCGTATGGTGCCATCTGAATGGTCGCCTGGAAACTGTTATTGTAGGCGAACTCCACCAGAGGAATATGCTTCTCCCAAGAACTGCCAAAGTCAAGGATACAATCTCGGAGCATATCCTCAAGCACCTGGATCGTGTGCTTGGACTGGCCATCAGTCTGGGGATGGTATGCTGTACTCAAAAGTACCTGTGCACCCAAGGCCTTCTGAAGTCCCTGCCAGAACCGAGAGGTAAAAAGCACATCTCTGTCTAAAACAATAGAGCGCAGAAATCCATGCAGATGAATGATCTCTCTAATGTAAAGTCGTCCCAGGTCATCGACACTAAAGGTTTCCTTGATCAGAAAGAAGTGAGAAACCTTCATAAGTCTATCGACGACAACCCAAACAGCATCGTTCCCTCGAGGTGATCTCGGAAATCCGGTCACTAAGTCCATCGCAACACCGTTCCACTTCCACTTCGGAATGGGTAACTGCTGTAAAATTCCCGCTGGTCATTGATGCTCTGCTTTCACCTGCTGACAAGTAGAACATCTCAAGAAAAAACCAGCAACATCCTTCTTCATACCAGGCCACCAGTATTGGCTATTAAGGTCCTGATACATCTTGGTGACGCCAGGATGAACTGCCCAAATAGAGGAATGAAAATCCCGCATCAGCTCCTCGCGTATGTCTGCTGGCACCCATACGCGTCCCTGAAAGCGCAAGATCTCATCCTCACCCACTGTCCATCCAGGAAGAGGGTCCCCTCCTGACACACTCTCCCGCAGGACTAAGACTTCTGAGTCTGATAGCTGCCTCATCAGTACCTGATCAAGTAGCGTGGAGGTAATAGCTACAGAAGATAGAAAAGTCTGTCCCCGTCTATTGTGCACCTCCAGATGCATCTCGGAGAACAGAGCCATTAGCTGCCACTCACTAATGGCCTCCGGAACTGCCGGAATCTGAGTTCTCCTGCTCAACGCATCAGCCACGATGTTTCAATTTCCTGGCATATAGGGAAGCTCGAATTCAAAAGACTGTAGATACTGAACCCACCTATGCTACCTCAGATTCAGATCACGCTTTGTGAAGTTATACTTGAGACTCTTGTGGTCAGTGAAAACCACAAAGTGCTCTCCCAGAAGGTAGTGTCTCCAACTGCGCAAGGCATGAAAAACAACTACCAACTCTAGATCGTGTGTAGGGTAGTTCCTCTCATGTGGCCTCAACTGCCAAGACCCGTATGCAACGACTCCATCTCCCTGCATAAGCACAGCTCCCAGCCTGATACCCGAAGCATCACAATAAATAGTGTAACTCTTGCCTGGCTCTGGCAAGACTAGTATCGGTGCTGACGTCAGCCTCCCTTTCAACTCTTGAAAGGCTGACTCACAAGAATCTGACCATAAGATCTTCACCCCCTTCTTGGTTAGACCTGTCAAAGGTGCTGCTAGACGAGAAATGTCCTGAATGAAGCGTCTGTAGTATCCAGCCAGCCCTAGGAAACCTTGTACCTCAAAGAAGTTCTTCGGCTGCTCCCAGGAAACTACAACTCTCACTTTCTCTGGGTCCACTGATACTCCTGCCTCTGAGATGATGTGACCCAAGAAGTGAATCTGATCCATCCAGAAGTGGCACTTCAAGAGTTGAGCATAAAGCTGATGCTCTCTCAATGTACTCAGAACGATCTCAATATGTGTGGAATGGTCGTGTCGAGTGTGAGAGTACACCAAGATATCGTCCACGAGACCACGAAGAAGGAATCCAAGTAAGGATGGAACACTCGGTTCATCAATGCCATGAAAACTGTAGGTGCATTCGTGAGTCCGAACGACATGACTGTATACTCGTAAAGACTGTACCTGCTCCTGAAGGCTGTCAGAGATATATCTGATGGTCTAACATTAAATTGATGATAACCAGACCTCAAGTCAATCTTTGAGAACACCCAGGCTCCCTGAAGCTGATAAAAAAGGTCATCAATCTGTGGCAAGGGATATCGGTTCATGACTGTCAACTGGTTCAGCTTCTGATAATCCACAAAAAGCCGAAGGGTACCGTCTGCCTTCTTCGCAAATAGAACAGGCGAACCCCAAGGAGAAGTACTAGGTCAGATGAAACCCTTATCCTGTAACTCCTCCAACTACTTCTTGAGCTCCTGCAACTTAGGTGTGGCCATCCTATAGGGAGGAATGGACACCGGTGTCGATCCTGGCACGAGATCAATAGAGAAGTCTACCTCACGCTCCGGAGGAAAACCCGAAAAGTCCTCTGGCAAGACATCCCTGAAGCGATCCACCACTGGAGGAAAGTCCAACTATGGAGCTCCCTGATCATCCAGATAAAGACTAGAAATCTGGGCTGTCACCCCTCATAGCCCAAGATGTTCGAGTCCCGCCAGACTCGCCCGAACGTCCCATTCACCTCTATGAAGAAAAGATTCACCCTCTGGTGAAACGAAACTCACTCTGCAGCGAAAACAGTCGACGACTGCCTGAAAGGGAATCAACCAATCCATGCCAAGGAAGACATCATAGCCTATCATCTCTAGGACATAGAGATCCCATAAGAAGCGATACCCTGCATCCTCGAGAGGGAACTATCTACACTGGCGTACACTAGATGTCCTTGTCCCCAAGGGTGTTTCAATTGTCAATGAGTCAGCAGAAGAAAATATGCAGAGTCCAAGGCTCTCAACAATAGAAACAGAGATAAAACTATGTGTAGCACCAGTATCGAAAAGAGATGAAGATAAAACTGAGGCTACTAAAATCGTACATCGAACAGTAGAAGGGTCGGGATCCTTCTCATGATAAGTTTTCTCCACGGCGAAAGACTGGCTCGTGTCGTGGCCCTGCGCCACTAACTGACCACTCTGATCTGAACCGCCCTGCTGGTGCTGAGGAGCTGGTGGCTGACCACCACGACCTCGACCTCCACCTCAGCCCAAACGGCTGGAAGAACACCAGTTCCCCGACTGGTGAGAAACCGGCAGTGCTGCTCCTGAATGAGGAGTCATGGAAGAACCCCGGTCACCTGATGCTGGTGAGAAAACCTGGCAGAAATGCTGAAGGTTACCCAACTTTCCGCAAGATCAGCACTCCACGGGGTCTCTCTAGCACTGCGGCCTCGTGTGCCCTACCCGACCACACTGGTAGCATGTCACCTGACTACCTAATGACGCATCTCGCTTCCTCGAATCACCGCACAAATGCTCCCTATGGCGCTTCTTGCTGTCATCCGAAGGAAAGCTAGCTCTGGAAGCAGAACCGCCCTGGCTCGCAGCTCCAAAGTCTCTCAGATTGCGCTCCACAATCAGTGCCTGGTTGACAATGGAAGTAATCGAAGTCAGCTGGAAGATGTTCACCTACGAGCGGATCTCACGCTTGAGCCCGTCCTCAAACTTCCTCACCAAGAGCACCCCAATCCCATACCGAAGGGGTGTAAAATGTTTCAGCTCAGTGAAACAAGAGGAATACTCCATGACAGATAGAGTACCCTACTCTAAGATCATGAACTCCCGGGCTCGATCGGTCCTCAGGGTCTCTGGGTAGAAGTAGTCGTAGAACACGCACTGGAACTCCTCCCAAGCCATATCCTACTGCTGAACCGCCTGTAAGATCATGTCCCACCACCTCTTGGCGGAGTCTCGGAGCATGTAGGTGGCGAGCTTGACCCGCCTCTCTAGAGGCGTCTCCAGATGCTCCAATATAGTCAGCATGGCTTCCATCCATGTCTCTGCAGCCTGAGGTCCTCCCTCCCCTGAGAACATGGGAGGATGCTGCTGCTGGAAAACCCGTGTCAAGTCTGCCATAGATGAGGCAGTAGGCGGTTCTCCCTATAAGGCTTGTATCATCCTCATGAAACCTTCCCTGAACTACACATCAACTCCTGCAACTGGTACGACAACCGGTGCCAAAGCTGGCTCGGCTGGGGGATCGACATGAAGTCTTTGATCATCCATATCTGGCGTCTGATCACTGCCCGATGACAGACGTATGACCAGAGGACGTCTCAGAGTCATAGCTCTGAAAGATAAAAAGAACACCTTAGATCAACAAAACAAGGACAGAGAAAGCAAGAGCACAAATGGGAATAGGGGAGAAAAAACACACAAGATTGGAAAACACGACTACATGGTGTGTATAAAACTACACGGCATGTCGACTTAAGCCACTGACATGGGCCTCTACTCCTGTCCTACAAGTCGTGTACACCTCAAACTACATAGCGTGTTAACAACCACACATGGCGTGTACATGAAAACTATTCCCCTGCCCGGGTCTCCTTACACGACTAACCCACACGGTCCAACTCAACCAGAGACTACATGGCGTGTTCGAAACAAACACAGCGTGCACTAGACAAGGCTTCAGCGGTCCGTGTTGTTGAGTACACGGCCGTCTACACGGCGGGACCTTACACGGCATTCTCCGAACAAGCACGGCATGCATAGGAGAAGGCAACATTGTCCCGTGTTGTTCGTGACACGGCCAGGTACCTGGGCGAGACTACACGGCGTTTTCCAAACAAACACGATGTGTGGAAAGGAAGGTAACGTCGGCCCGTGTTGTTCATGACACGGCTGGGTACCTGGACGGACTACACGACATGTTCCCTATGGACACGACATGTTCTACCCGAGCTTCCCCGGCCCATGTTGTTAGTGAAACGGCCGGGTACACGGCTCTGAACTCACACGGTGTGTACCAATGGTACACGTCGTGTTTCCGAAGTTCCTCCCACGTCACCGTGTTCTGCTTAAACGGACAGTGACATGACCTGAAAACTACATGGCATGTATCCAAAAAGTATACGCCGTGTATTCTGGGTTTTTCTGGGCAGTAGCTCAGAAACTGCGCAGAATTCCAGAAACACTAAAAAGAAGGGAAAAGATGCCAAATTCTGATCCAGGAGGGCCCATAATGCCTCAAGAACCAAGAATTGGCGTTCATTTTAAGAATGAAACAAAAAAATAGTTTTCTAACATAACAACATAGAATCTATCAAGCATCTATCACAACAGCATGCATAATCTACATAGAACCTATCACAACAGCATGCAATCACTAATTCACCCTAGATGGCATGGCAAGAATGCATGACATGTGATTTATACAAGTGCCTATATGATGCATGAGATGGAATACCCTCATCTCATCAGGTTGTGACAGAAATAGAACCGAAATATCAAAACAATAACCGCACAATCCATATGAATCACTCTCGGTGAAATCAGATCAACTATAAAATCTCAAACCAGAAACTACAATTAACGAGGTTGTATGGCTTTTCCCTGTACACGGGTTAGATACTCCCGAGAAAAGCTTAATTCCAAGTACCGAATCCGTCCTATCCCTGGATAAGGTCTCCAAACTGTAAATCAAGAGTAAAGAACACCTCTGATACCACTTTGTAATGTCCCGAGTCCGGAGCCCCTCCACTGGTGCCCCGTACCCGGTTCGCCACATGACCTCAAGCGCGTTTCCCCGAATTCCAGAGGCTGCCGACTAGCAGCATGGGCCTTGGTGAGTCGGTGGGGAAACTATGCCCTCATTCGGTAAGGTATACAAGGTAAGAAAACATAAACAAACAACGGAAGCAGTAAACAACCTACATACCAACAGAAACCTACATCGGAAGCAATGTAAATATATAGCTATGATGACAATGATGCAGCGGGTACAAGTATCTAAGGAAAAAAGAAAACACAACAGTGTGCTGAAATACAACTAAAACCAAGTGCAAAAGAAAACAAAGTAAGCTCCTCAGCATCGCGAGCCACGGCTAGGTCCCATGCTCCCCAGCTCCACTGGTACAGTCAAGATCCTAAAGTTGAAAGGCGCTTGCCCTTATCTATACCTACAGAAACATAGTCTACTTGGGCACAAACGCATGACCCAAATAGGGTGTGAGATACAATCCCAGTAGGCAATCACCCAAAGATTTGTGCCTAATAGTCAATGAATACATGGCCAGTAATAAAACAAGAAACAGTGAATGAGAAAGCACAAGCAGCTATAATCCACAGTTCTAACAAAAGAAGTGAACAAGTAAACAGCCAGTAACAAAGGAAAAAGGTAACCCTCTGGTTAGCTCTCACAGACTAACCCCTATGGTTCAACCTGTAAATACTAGTAGCCCTCTAGGTGGCACACACAGTCTCACCCCTCTGGTTCAGTTACGTAATTAAGTAGACTCTCTGGGGAAGCACTCACCGTCAATTCCCCCTGTAGTCTCGTATCGTGCTAAAGGATCTCTGGGGAAGCACTCAACGTCAATTCCCCCTATGGCCCGCGTCGTACTAATGGCTCTCTGGGAAAGCACTCAATGTCAATTTCCCCTATAGCCCGCGTATCATAATTAAAAGACACTCTGGAGAAGCCCTTCCGTCAATTCTCCCTTTGGTCTACTACTCTAGGTTCTCACAGTCCTGAGTATAACTAAACTTTCTCAACATGTGTATATAGTCCAAGTAAACCTCAAGGACTACTTGGATATCAACTAAGGCTCAACAGAAATAATAAAACAACAGTTCCACTATCCTACGACTAGGCATGACAAATGGCAAAATGTCAAACAAGCAGAATAAGCATGGAAATGTAATCTGAGCACAAACATAATACTCTAATAACAAGAAATAACCTCTACTAAAGCAATCATGAAAAGTAGGCAAGCAACAAGGGCAAAACATGAAACACGCAATACCCCGTTCACTGGTATTGGTGGAATTTTCACATAATATTCATTAACTTTCAATGGAAAGGCACAAACCACCTACGTCGATCCTAGGAGATCGATATACGTGAACCTCGACGACAGATTCCCCTTGGAACGACATAGATCTGGGAAAACACACAAAACTCTCAACTTATGATAACCTAGAAATTAGGAGGAATCAAGAAACAAGGCTAAAGAAGATGGAATAACTCACCGCTGTGCTTCCAACGCAACTGACCATGCTCAAATCAGAGAACGGACAGCGAGGCGGTCGTCCGTCGCTGATCTGGCCATATGGGTCACTTTGGACGGCTAAAAACTGGGGAAGAAGGTGAATATGAGGGTTAGACGTGACCCCGGTCTGTTTCATGAAAAAAAGAAAGTACACGGCGTGTAATTTTAGAGTACACAGCGTGTACTTCTAATTTTTCCGTACTCCGAAATAAACGGCCTCCATATCAGCCTTACACACCGTGTGTGTGGCCCAGACACGGCCAACACACGGCTTCGAGCTGGGGAAAGAGTACAGAACGTGTACCAAGAAAGTACACGGCGTGTACTTTTGAAATTTCCAGAAAATCCATTTTTCTCAAAAACTCCAGAAAAAAGGAAAAACATACCTTAAAAGAGATCCGGGTTCTTACAAATTCGACAGTGATGACTACAGCACTCAGCGATCCTACGTGGATCAGTGCTACCAATTCTGTGTGGGTCCGATCCTGTGTGGGTCAGCGCTCAGCGATCCTGTGTGGGCCAGCGCCTACATATCCTGTGTGGGTCCGATCCTATGTGGGTCATTGCGGGGGTTAGTTACCTATCGATCCTGTGTGGGTCCGATCCTATATGGGTCATTGAGGGGGTTAGTACCTATCAATCATTTGTGGGTCCGAAGAATTAGATGAATCAGTGGCTATATCTGATCATCTCTATCGTCATTAGAAGAAGTATACCTGTGTGAGCTGAATCCTGTTTTTTTCATTCCTTTGTGGATTGTGTTTTGCTATACTGTGTGGATTACGTTTTGCTTCCTGTGTGGACTGGGTTGTACTTGAGCTCGGATGTTGGAGCCGAACTGGAATTGATGACTTAGGTATATGTATGGGCATATACCTAAGTAGAGTCGGATGTTACTTCGTGATTGTATCTTTCCTTTGTGGATTATCCTTTGTGGATTCTGGGAGACCGTCGGGGGTCTCGGGGTCCCTAATGAGTAGATTATACTCACCCATGCATGGGCTATTCCTGCACTACATTGTGTTGGTTGCAGATGACAGACAACGCTGATCATGGTTGAGGCTTGCGGAGCAGGACGGTACCTGGAGGTGTACCACTGAGCAAGACGTACTCGGAGTGGACTGCTGGACCCGAGGAGCTGTGGAGGATATCTGTACTCACCCTTCATGTGGGACTTCCAGTGGGTGGCTCGACATTATGGAATTACTTTCAGTTGCTGTTTTCCCTTTCCAGTTGTACTTTACTTTCAGTTTGGGTTTGTATTCTGGCCCACTTACTTTTCTGCACTTACTGTTGTACCCAGTTTTTACTTAGTGTTTACTTCTACTGCTTGCTTTCTCTGTGGTGTTTGTTTACTTTACAAAGGCAATGCCTTCCCTTTTTATCGGGAATTACACCTTGGTGCTAGTCTCCAACCCCTGGCCTATAGAAGGAGGGCTTGGGGTAGTCATGACACGAGCCCCGAGGGCGGGTCATGACATACTCCTGAAAAGGATGCCTAGTTTAAAGATCCTCTAATCTTAAAGGATGAAGTTGAATGAATGAAATCTCTAACCTTAGTGACATAAAGATATGTAAATCACTAGGTTTTAAGAGAAATTCCACAGAATTACTTTCAGATAAAGAGGCCAACAAGGGAACCATGCCAAAAGTGACTTTGAAGAGGGTTTTGAAGGCTGAATCTTGAATAGGAGAGGTGGATTTGAATAAGAGAGGTGAATTGGAAGGAGGGTCACCCAAAAAGAAGTAGGCACGCAGGTCCTGCGTGGGCGCGCAGGTCCTAGTCGCGCAGGTATACCTACGCGACACATAGGTACCTGTGCGACGATCAACGCATAGGATAATAATTGGGAGAGGCTTGGATCAAGCCCTTAGTATTATCCCTAGGGGCTTCCAAAAAGGGGTGCATAGGTTTTGATGAAGGGATAAGGTGGTGCGTAGGTGTGTCTATTTCCCTTAAGGGTTTAAACACCAGGGAACACATGTGTTGAAGGATTTCAACACTTAGGCCTTGTTTCCCCTGTTTAGATCTTCCATTCTAGGTATGAAATTACATTAGAAGTGTTTAGAAGACTTCCAGAAGAGACTAGGGCATCAAGAGCTTAAATCAGGAATTTGGAATTTTTTTCTTCCTTCAAATGGGGGGCCCATAAGGGGTATTTATAGGCTGCTGAAGACCCGAGGTGAAAATCAAATAGGGCACACAGGTCACATGCGCGCCCAATATGTGGCGCGCAGGTATACCTGTGTGACCGTGATGAAACCTGCATGACCCATGCTAAAGAAAATCCTTGTTCATGCCTTTTTCAATTTTTGATGTTTGTTTAAAGGATGAATCACTTTACCTTAAGGTATTCCCCTTTTGCAGTCATTTAGACTCTGTTATGAAAAGGAGTGTCCACAAAAGTCTCCACTCAGAGTTGGATCTGAAAGGAAGGAGGATGTGACTCTGAGGTGAAGAAGAAAACCAAAGAAAAGGAAGCGCGCATGTTCTAAGTGCACGGATACTGGCGCGAAGGTGAGAGGCATGGAGGCTTCGGCATGTAGTTGTGCAGCCTGTTCTATAAATATGCGGTCATTCTTCCGCAAAGCACCTGGGTTTTGAACAGTTCGAGCTCTCGTCGAACAGGTTATTCATGTCATGAAAGTTTCTTGTTTTCCACTGGTTTCTTTGTCTCGCGCTTCTGTAGAGGTATTTGGACTTTGCATGGTGATACATGCATGCCATAAACCTGCATGATATAGTTACACCTGTGTGCCAGAATTGGACTTCCGTGCCTTAATGCCTTAGCCATTTTTCACTTTTATTCACAAAATTTTATGAAAAATAAACTCACTTAAGGGTTAATTATTCGACCTTTGTGCATATTCAATGGATCCTAGAAGAATCAGAACGACTAATGAACTGGCTAACAAGTGGATTGATAACATGATGAACATTGTTGGCCATGATTACTATGATATTTGCGACCACACTCTCCCATATTTGGCCAAGTACTTGAAGAAATATCAAGTTAATTTTCTACAAAGCATCTACCTGCCTCTCTATGGCCATGGTCATCTGCAAGGAGTCAACGTTCCAGATGCAAAGAACTGTCTCCCTAAGATGCAGGTGCACTGATACTCCTCTATTTCAGTTATGATGTGCTTTAAGAGAAACAATAATGGTGTGAGGTTTAAAATTTTTACTCCATGTCATTTCCTTGCAGATATGAAAATGGAAAACCCATGGGCTGAAATGTTTTTCGCTGTCGGTTGGTGGAGAGAAGAAAATCATGGTATTAGAACCATATGTGAAAAGAGTATTATCTCTAAATGGTTCATTACTTCCAGTGCTCAATTATCAACTCCTTGTATCCATCTTCCAAGTCTCTTGGACAGAAACAGAGTCACTGTTTGATCAGCAGAAAATTTTCTCAAACCGCACTCAAGAACGTTCTTTTACAATTATTCCAGGAAGAGCTGGTATCACTGCATCTTTTATTGTATCCAGTTTAATGAATGAATTCCAAGAGGCTGCTGCTGAAGCTCGGGATGTTGTAAATCAAATGAAGAGTTATTTTGAAAGTTTTTTGTAATTCCTGAAAAGGAGAATAGACTCTAGTATGTGGATGTCCTTCTAACTCTCGTGCATCAAAGAAAAACACTTTCATCTTCAATAATATGTGAATGCATTTTCCTTTTCTACCTGCTTTAAATTTTCACCTAATCCAATGGGCCTAGTATGCATAGTTTCATTTTTTCTTGGATTATTATAAATAACCCTACAATCATTTAATCTTTTCATTGCTCAATATTACCTAAAATCATACAAAATGTATGTTTAGTGAGATGAGACTTGACTTTGGTTCAGAGTTCCCTTGTCTTTTGTGGGCAGTTTAAAGTCATGCACATTGGACATAAAAAGGCTAATGTTTAAGGTCAAAATAGCTTTGAACGAATGGATTAAAATTGACCCAATTTCTTGACAATTTATCTGAAAACATATTACCACACACAAGTATGAGGTAAAATATGTAAACTATGACTTAAGAAATTTTGAATCTGAGGAATGATACAAAAAAGGGCTAAAAGGCATTAGAAGAATTATTTCCCAAGAATGAAGTTTCCACTATTTAACAAACCCGTTAGGGTGTTGAATTATGTAGGGATGATTAAGGGCATTGGGTGCATAGTCACATAATCGCATCTTTTGGCTGACAGATCTGTTTTGTAGACTAGTTATGCAAAGCCGCCTAAGGGCACGTGCTACATAGTCAGGAAAAAGAACTCTCAGAAATTTACTTTTCTACTAATAAAAATCCAATGAATGTTTATGGAGATTCAAATTTTCCAAAGCATAAAGTTTGCTGTATGGGGAGAGGAACTTGAATATGGAGAAGGTATTTCCAATCAAGATTGTCTAAGAACTTGATGAATGTCACTCCTACGAAGGTCTAACCCTAACGTATGGAAGGGAAATATAAACAATAGAGTTGAATACTTTCATATCATTAAAAAGAACATGGGAAAAATATGTTAAGGATGGATAATTTTGCGGATCCCTACATATTTTCATTAAGAAAACTAAGGAAAAAAGTGGTTTTCTTCCCAATAATGAAGTTACAACTATTTAACAAACCTGTTAGGGGGTTGAATTATGCAGGGCTACCTAAGGGCATTGGCTGCATAGTCAAATAATAGTATCTTTTGGCTGATAGGTCTGTTATGTAGACTACTTATGCAAGGCCGCCTGAGGGCACATGCTGCATAGTAAGACAAAAGAACTGTAAAATTTTTGACATTTTGTGACCAGAATTCAAGAAAATGGTTATGGAGATCTAGAATTATTTAAGGTTAGGAGTATGAAACATGAAAATGGGTATTGTCCAATGCATGAAAAAGATACATAGACCAATGCCAACCATACTCATGTTGTGGCTAGGTCGTGAATTGAAATGTAAGACTTCTCTACGTATCTCATAAGGATGGTAATCAAGCCATACGTAGTTCTTGAAATACAGTTTAACGTCATATGGGACAAAAGTGTGGAAGATCATAGTTTAGGGTCATAGAACTCAGACCATAATAATGAATACACAATGTGTGTTTTATAAACCTAATGTGAACGAAAAACCAGGATTTTCATACCACATTCATGTTTTCACAGGGGACATTTCAGCCAAGGGACTGAAAGTGGAATTTGGGGTTAAGCCCAAAGACATGTGGCTGGGTTCGAGGGACACTCGAACGTTCCTACGTATCCCATAAGGATAGAAATCATGCCAAATGTAGTTCTTAAAATACCCTCTATATAGATTTGGTTCATACATATGAAGGGTAAAAGGGGACATTAGTGAAATGATGATTTGACCCAAGATAAAGGTTCAGGAATTGCCATGTATTCACATAGTCTTTAGAATATAACATGATTGGAGATCAATGTAAATAATGATTCCCTCTCAGGTGAGGGTGTCAAAGAATGTTGTAGTTTATTGTCATACAGGACAAAAGTGTTGTACAGTTTAACGTCATTTAGCAAGGACAAAAGTGAACCAATATGAAGATATTGATTCCTAGAGTGGCTTCATGAATCAACATCGTATGAGATGGAGGTGAACCTATGTGAAGAGATTGGTTTTGGGATTGAACCTTGGGAGGTTGCCTACATACCCAACCTAGAAGGCAAGGATCAAAGTCTGTGTAGTTCAATTGAAGAATGAATTGGTGATCAAGTTGTTTTTGAGAACAACGACCTAAAAAAATGGTTTTGGGAATTACGCATGGTTAGCATCCCAGAGAGGGTGTAATGGTTGAAGTTTACTCTAATCTCACGTGAGTCATACTCGGTGTGAGAAACAAGAGGTAGCAACAACCCTAACGATGCATAGTTTAATGTCATGTAAGACATATAAGGGGTTGTTCTGTTTAATGTCATGCGGTAAGGACAATGTGGACACACTTTAACATCATGTTGGACATATTAGGGACTTTTTCACAGTTTAACGTCATGTTGGACATTGGGGTTCTGTACAATTTAACGTCATGTAGCTAGGACGTAAGAGAAGATTATGCAGTTTAAAGTCTTGCAGTAAGGACAACACAGTTTAACATCTTGCTGGACATAAGGGACTTCTGTACAGTTTAGCATCATGTAGCTAGGACGTCACAGTTTAACGTCATGTTGGAAGAAAAGAGACAATTCAGTTTAACGTCATGTTGGACGAAAGGTACAATACTGTTTAACATCTTATTGGATGAAAAGTGAAAAAAGTTTAAGGTCATATGCGTGGACTGGTGGTTATGCAGTTTAATGTCTTGCTGGACGTAAGGGACTATGCAGTTTAAAGTCATGCAGAAAGGACAACACAATTTAATGTCATGTTGGATGAAAGGGTATTTGTGTTGCACAAAATACTTCTTCAGATATCTGGCGTTGGTTGGAGTAGTGATGAGTTCTCCATCCATTGAGATTAAAGAATAAGCTCCATTGGAGTAGATCATATGTATTGAGTAAGGTCCTTCCCATTTTGGGTCAAGATTTGGAGGTTTCTTTCCTGGTATCATTAGAGTTCTGAGGACCAATACCAATTCTCCCTGAATGAATGAATGAAGACAAACTTTTTTGTTGAAATCTCATGCTACTCGATTCTGATAGACTTCCAAGTGGTACAGGGTGCACAATATTTTTTCATCTAATAGTTACAATTCATCCAATCACTTTTGAGACTGTTCATCTGTAGATGGATGATCACAAATGGCTACTCTGAGCGAAGGTAATTGAACTTCAATGGGAAATACTGCTTCTGTTCCATATACAAATGAATATGGAGTTTACCGCATTGTAGTGTGGGTGGTGGGTCAATAATCCCATAAAGCATGAAATATTTTATCAGGCCATGATTTATTATCTTTATCCACAACATTTTGCAGTATATTTGAACGATTTTTGTTGAAGGCTTCTATCTGGCATTGGCCGCTGCATGATATCAAGATGAATGATTGGATTTGATATTATATTCTTGATACAACCTCTTAACCTCAGATGAATAGAAGTTGGTACCATTTTCTGTCAATATGGTATGAGGGAAACCAAATCTGGTAATTATGTTAAACTTGATGAATCAAACAATGATTTTAGAACTAACTTCCTTGACAGGTATTGCCTCGGCCCATTTGGAAAAGAAGTTAGTAGCAGTAAGAATATAATTAAACTTCCTGGCTGTAGCTGAAGGTTAAGGTCCACCCACATCCATTCCCCATGTGGAAAATGGCCACGAGTATTTAGCTGTATGAATCAACTCTGGAGGTTGATGAATGAAGTTGGCACATACTTGGTAACAATGAAACTTCTCCGTGAGTTCAACACAATCTTGCATCATTGAAGGCCAAAAGTATCCAAGCCATCGAATTTGATCAGAAAGTCTATGTCCAGACTGATGGCCACCACAGACTCCTGCATGCACTTCTTTCATGATATCCATTGTCTCATCACTATCAATGCATCTAAAGAGAACCCCATCAAAACCTCTTTTGTAGAGAATTTTTTCTAGATGATCAGGGCTATCAAAAAGAGTAAAATTAACCACACGTCGTCAGATTTGATCATTCCCAGCTCTACCAGGTGGAAGTGTTCTAT
The DNA here is from genome assembly GCA_963277665.1 of Viscum album. Lineage (NCBI taxonomy): Eukaryota > Viridiplantae > Streptophyta > Magnoliopsida > Santalales > Viscaceae > Viscum > Viscum album. The sequence continues at coordinate 273,659,757 of OY728125.1, read as the reverse complement.
TTTGAAGGTATTCACTGATAGGTGTCATCCATTCTGTAGTATGACCATATGGTTCAGAAATGGGACTAATTTCATTGATTTCCATTATTTTGGTTTGAACATAAGGTGAAATTGTACGACAGTAGGCAATACTGATGATTGTCTCGTCCTGATTTGGATCTGTCAGAGCTGTGGCTATATTAGCCAGTGCATCAGCTTGAGCATTTTGTGATCGTGGGACATAAGAAAATGTTTTTTCTGAAAGAAAATCTTCCATTAACTCTCTGACGTAATCATACAAATGTATTAACTCTTCTTTTCTGATGGAATAATCCCCATTGACTTGTTTGATTACCAAATCAGAATGACCTTTCACCTTTAAGTGATTCACTTGTACTTGAAGCGCCAACTCCACTCCTATGATGAGATCTTGGTATTATGATTTATTGTTTGTACCGCCTTCCCAAAATAAGAAGGAATAAGGTATAACTGCCTTTTCTGGGGAAATGAGCACAATTCCTAACTCAACTTTCTTGAATTTAGGATCTTCCATTTTCTTCCCTGTTCGACTTCTGGAAGCACCATCAAAGTACATTTCCCATGGTTGAAGATTATCTTGAATAGAAAAGACTTCTTCATCAGGAAGTTCAATATCTAAAGATGTATCTTTTACTGAAGGATGTTCAACAAAGAAATCATCCAGAGTTTGGCCTTTTATTTCCTTTTGAGACACATACTGGATATCAAATTGCTACAAAATAACTACCCACCTTGCCAGACATCCTGTAAGCATTGGATGACAAAAGGAGTAATTTGAGATGGTTATTGCGAGATACCAATTAGACCTCATGATGTAGTAGGTAGTGTCTCAGTTTCTGAACTGCAATGATTAATGCTAGGGAACACTTCTCAATACTTGAATATTGGGTTTCTGCTTCAAGCATAATCCGACTGAGATTGTAGTGGATGTTTTCATTCCTTGCATCATTCTTCTGGGCAAGGAAGGCACCCAATGATCGCTCTAAAGCTGTCACATAATGAATAAGTGGCATTCCTTCAACAGGTGGCATTAATACCAGTGGACTCAAGAGATAATTCATGATAATATCAAATGATTCTTGACATTCTTCAGTCCACTGGTACGTGACACCCTTCTTCATCAATTTAGTGAAGGGTAAACTTTTGCCAGCCAAATTGGCGATGAAACACCGAATATAGGTTAAGTGTCTTTGAATTCCTCTCAATTATTTCAAATTTCGAGGAGGTTACATACCAAGGATTGACTTTTTCTTCTCATGATCGACTTCGATACCACGATGGTGTACATCAAAGCTGATAAATTTTTCTTAGCTTACCCCAAAAGAACATTTTAAGGGTTTCATCTTCAAATAGTGTTGTTAGAGTTTGTGGAATGTGACATCCAAATCAGCCAAGTGATTAGAACATTCCCTGGATTTAACCACCAAATCATCCACATAACATTGAACAAACTTACCTAAAAAGGGTTTGAAGATACGATGCATTGCACGTTGATATGTTGCGCATGATTCTTTAGGCAAAAGGGCATTACCCGATAGCAAAACATACCCTGAGCGGCTCTGAAGGCTAAAGATTCTTCGTCTTCTGGAGCCATTCAGATTTGATTATACCCGGAATATCCATCCATGAAGGAAAGTGGTTCATAGCCAGCTGTTGCATCAATTAAGAGTCTTGTGATCAGAACAGGAAAATCATCCTTAGGACAATGCCGATTAAGATCTCTAAAATCAATGAAATCTCTAATTTGTCCGTTCTTCTTCTTCGCAGGGACAATATTTGCCAACCATTTGGGATATTGAACTTCTATGATGAAGTTAGATTTGATAAGCTTATCCACTGTAGCATCAATTTTGGAATCATAAGTTGGGTGTGTTCTTCTTGCAGCTTGATTAAATCCTCGACATTCTTCTTGAAAACCCAAACGATGAGTAACAAAATTAGGATCATGCTCGGGAATTTCTGTACAGTTCTAAGAAAATATATCTTGATTTTTTTTAAAAAATGAAACATACATTTCCTGCTCTTCAAGAGTCATGGCCGCACTAATTAAGGTTGGGCATGGATCTTCTTTTGTACCCAGATTTATTTCTTTGAGTTCATCCACAGTGGTAGAGATACCCTCTTTAAAAGCTGGAGGAGAATCTATGAGATCTTCTTCTTCTTCTTCAACATGTGTTATTTCCTCTGTTTCTACTTGCATAATAGATGATGAAGTAGAATTTACAGAATCAAGAGAGATGTTAAAATTTGAACATCTTGAGGAATAGGCTTGCATTTATGACCCTATTGATGATGAAGGGTCTTCAACGGGTAAGAAAGAGGAGGTTATGGATTGAGAATCGACATCAGCGTTCACCTATGACATTGCTATAACTTCTTCTGGCCTAGTTGGCGAAGTATATACTTGCTGGATTTCAGCGGATGAAATGAAGGCATCTTCATTTGGGATTTCATCATTGCTTGGTGAGTCACCAATTTATCCCATGTTGTCTGGCTTGATTACTGTAATTGAAATTCTGGAAGTTTCCATAAGAGTATTTGGATTTGGGTCTATCCGGTCAAATTGACTAATAGGCAACACATAATCTGCACTCACATGTACGAATGGGTTTACTGGATTCTTTTCCAAACCATATGGAGCATTTACCTTGGTAACCTCCCGTGTTGTGGATTTTCCTTACACTCCATGTGATATAATTCCTCCTCAATGTATTGAGATTCACATGTTTTGAATGGGGCTTTATCACCATACAATGTCCCAATCTATCCATTGAAACAATATTTGAGACATTGATGGTATGATGAAGTAATAACTGCATGTTGATGCAGCCAAGGTGTTCCAAGAAAAATGTTTAAAGCTGTGTCATGACAAACAACCATGAAATCTGAATTGGATACAATATCTCCAAAATGAGTTCTAAGTGTGATCTCACCCAGAAGTTCTTGTTCATTTTTATCATACCCTTGCAACATCAATGTAGAAGGAGATAAATCAGATTCGTTGAGTCCCAATCGATGATGTGTACAAATAGGGATGAGGTTGACTCCTAAACCATTATCAAGGAAATATCGTCGGATGTCTACATCATTGACCTTGCTGGATAAATACAAAGTTCTAATATGTCCATTCACAACATCATCTTCATCTTCATCTATGAAAAATATCACTTCATGGCATTCTGCAGGATTATTCTCTACTTGGTAGACTTCAGCTGCAGCAATTTCAGTTTCAAACTCCTGAGGACTTGACAAAGCCTCGATGGGGGCCTCCCGAAGAACCTTTGATAGATTCAAGGCATCTAGAATTGATAACTTGGCTGGTACTTGGGCCAGGTGTTTCAATACATCATACATTTGATCTAAAAGTCTGTGTTTCCCAACATGAACATGAGGTTTTACAGGTACCTTAGAAGTTGATGATTTGGAAGTTGATGCATCTTGTTTTGGGGTGGGAGTTGGAAATACTCCTGGCATTGGAAGATTAGACCGAATGGGTCTATTTACCTGTTGAGAGGAAGAAGGTGTAACCTCCATCCGATCCTCCAGAATGACTGTGCCGGGACTGAATCTGCCATATGTGGAAGAACTTGGTTGTTCTTGTTGATCTCGCTGAAGGGTCTGCCATGAGTTTCTGCTGTATATACAGTTCTAGTAGGGGTAGAATTGGAATATTGGCTTCTGGGATATCCACGTCTTCCTCTGTATCCTAGACATATGAATTTTCCCCTAATTCCTCAGTTTGATTCAGGGAACTCAGGCTCATTGAGATCAAAACTGTGACTGGCATAAGGATCTGTTATGTGAATCATTTTAACAGAACCAATGATCAAATCTGCGTCTAATGAATACTTTTCCTAATTATCCAGTTTAGGTTGTGCTGTTTGGTGGGACGGTGCCCGTGGCTTCTAAGTAGATGGCATAAAATCTGCCAGAGTCAAAGACAACTTGGGATTTGACACGATCTCATCTTCTTCTAATTTTTTTTCTTTCTTTGAATTATGTCATTTCTTTGAGGATTTTACTTATGAGGAAGGGGCCTTTTTTGTTTCATTCATAGCAGAAGACACAATTGGTTTCTTCAATTGCGTTCGCAAAATGGCATGAGTTCGGTTGATCGTTTTTCTGAAAATCTAATCGTCATATTTCTGCGCATTTTTTCTTTTGACTTCTTGCCATTCTCCTTCATCCTCTGGATCTATAGCAGTAACACATGATTCCTAAGCTGAAGAACCTTTCAATTTGACTTGTCCTGAGTCGACCATTTTTTGTAGGAAGTACATGAAGACAAAACACTCCTGAATGGGATGCCCAAACATCTGATGAAATGGGAAATAGTTGGGACGGTCTTCATCTCCTTCCTTGTTCGGCCTCTTGGGCATTGGAAATTGAAACAAATTATTTTCCAGAACCGAAATGAAGTATCTCGGAACTTTTTCATTTTGGAAAGAATAAACTTTTCTCTTCAGATCCTCAAATTGTTTCTTTCTTTGATCTCTTTGATCATCTTGACGAAACAGCCTCTGTTGCTAATGCTCAGGAGGTGGAGCCATTCAGAAAGATGAAGGTTTTGAAGTAGAAGCAGATACATGTGCTTGTTTAAGAGTAACTATAGCAGTCTCTGCTTTACCCATTATCCTTCCTGGAGCTGATAGAATTACATGAGTTTTATCCTTAGTCTTCATAAGAGAGTCTTTAATCTGCTGAGCGATCGAAGTAAGGTCTCAAAACCCTCCTGTGTATTTCACAGGGATCAACGGTGTGCGTAATTTATCACGCAAATTTTCCACACAGATTGGAAACAATTCTTTTTGAGGGAGTGCTAAGCTTAGGGAATATGTTAATCCCTTCCAGCGAGCAATGAAATAAGAAACCCTTTCATTCACCCTTTTCTTACAATTTGAAATACCAAAAACGTTTGTCTTTGGAATAGTTGAGCTGAATTGAAGGAGGAATATTTGATGGAGATCTTCCCACCCGGTAATTGACTGGGATTGCAATCTTGTGTACCAAACAAAAGTAGGTGCTTGTAATGACTGTATAAAACACCTGATCTTAACTGCTTCATGTTCTTATGGGGTTCCCATCATAGGATCACAATGAGAATCAAAATGTGTTAAGTGTTTTTCTGGGTCTCCCGAACCATTAAAGATTGGAAATGTGGTACTCTCTAAATTTTATGGTGGAGTAATTGAATCAACCCATTCAAGGTAAGCTCTATTTTCTGGTTAAATTTGAGGACTTTTTCCCTCCATTGATTCCAAATGAGATATTAATGACTAAATAGTAGTGATTAACTTTTGAGAAACATCCAGTTGAGCATGGACCAGAGAAGGTACAATAACTGGAGCTTGGACAAATGTGGTGGTTGGTACTACAATTGATGATAACACCACCAGTTGTTGTTGCACCTGACCCATAGGATTAGACCTATGAGGGTGTAATGATAAAGGACAATATTCTTGATCCATCTCAATAGCCGCAACAAATTCCCTTGGCTGGTTGACTCCAGCACGCTAAGGAGAAAGACTACCTTGAAGTAATTCTGCATTCAACTTCCTCAATGCCTTCATTTCCTCCTCTTGTTGCACGAATATTTCCTCTAATGAGAGCAATTGGCCTTCTCGAGAGGAAGGGTATGTAAACTGATTCTTTACATTACCCTTATTAGACACCTTTTGGAGAGGGGGAAGTTGGTTATTTGAAGAAACACCTAGATTCTGGGTAAGCCTTTGATTTCGTGTACGCACACCTTTTCATTTGTGTCTGTGCGTACAAAATCTTGAGAAAGATCGTCTTAATCTGATCCCTCTGAATGAGCCTCATGTTCTGGAGGATCATAAACAACGACATTGATGACATTAATTGATTCATAACACATTCCAACCCTTCTATTGGAATTTCTGTGATATTGTCTTCTTCCATGTCCCAGATGAGACATTGCCTTTTGTCAATTTTATCCCTCAGGAACTTCTTAACAAACCGTAATTTGGAGGGAATCTCATGATAATTCAGCTCTTAATTCCTCTTACGTCTTCTTCCCTAATTGATAGAAGACTGTCTTTCTCTGAGGAAGAGATTGATGATTTGAAAAAGTCCCCAGTCCGGTGGACTAGGGCTATTCATATTGTTCCTACTCAACTCCTCGAATCCTATTTGTTGATTCCAAGGGTTATGCTAAGAGATTACCCAGTCTGGAAATTTGGGGTGGTTCTCGAGTGGATATATCTGATACTTTCTTGAAATCACCCCTGATCTTGCATACTTTAGTCCGGAAATTGGCTGGCTGCATCAACCTGCATCCACTTTTATCACCCGGCTCAAATTAACGTTGGATGATTTCTGACACTTCTGTCACTCGATGATGTGTTTTCTCTAAAGGAGAAGCCTGTTCAATATTCTTGTTTGATTTATGCAAGAGTAATTCAACAACTTGTTCTATGTATGATGGAATTTGAGAAGAACTAGTTGAGGAATGTTCTTGAGAAATCCTTTGATTAAAAACAAATCCAATTGGTTGTGGCCAGCCATGGGCAATAACATTACATGAGACCATTTTCGGCGGGCTTTGCTGATTGGAGAGTACAGTGAAATATAGTGCTCTATGAACACCCCATCCCCTGATATGAATACCATATGGGGCATTGTAAATTAACTGGCACAATATTTTTAGTGTGCCAAGGCATGAACGCTGATATAACATCCCACCTTTTTATTAACATAAACTTTCATTACATTACACAAAACTAAGGATCTTTAAGGTTTAGTGTCTTGGAAACCAAGAACATAAAACATGAAAGAAACATAAAACATTCTTCTTAAACAGTTGAAAGGCTTCTCCTTAAGTTTATCCTAGTTTCATGGATTCATCTCATAACTTGGATACATACATCAAAAGAAGGGGTGAGCAGAAGGCCTAGTAAGGTAAACAAGAGAAACATTTTACATGTGAACTTGAGATACTTCAATAAGGTCATGAAAAGAACTTTAAGGCATGAGAAAGAAATCATGAGTCATATCATAATAAAAACAACGTTTTTCATAACTTGAAGATGTGGCTAAAACATTTAATATTGACAATCATTTCTGTTTCACCAAGTTCCATCCCCAAGGTGTCATCAAATATTACCAAGGTTATTCACCAAGGCGTCGTTAAAATAGTCATCTTTAGAGATTAATTCTTTACCCAATGCATTGGAGCACTATTAGGGCGCACCCTTGACATGTATTTATTATAATGTGATCCACATATATCATCATCAATCATTTCATAAACAACCCATATAGCAAAAAAAGTTATCGGTTTCATTTTCACAATCATAACGTTTTAAAAACTGCTTTAAAGACATGATCTTTACATCACTTTAAACCCATGAAAAGGGAGAGCGGGTATCATGTATGTAAATCCCAGAATTTACAATAGAACAACTTGGTATATATGTGAATACCCCTATAGAATAGAGATCTTTGAATATTCACTTAATAAAATAAAAGAACTTTAGAAAAAGAGAGCGACATTTTGAGACGGAAATTCTGCAGCATAACGGCTATGTTTTGGGGTTTTAAAAAACATTGAAAAGAGAGGGTACATGGGTCAAACAATCATAAATGACCAATAAAATAGTAGATGGACCGAATATGAAGAATATATGAACATGTTAATGAAATTTGAAGTACATACCATTTGAAATGAAAAACATGGAAGGAAGACAAAAATTAGATTTCTCTTATGAAAATTCCGCAGCCTAACGACGTCACATAAACTTCAACAAAAATGAATTGCCAAGATAAAATAGGGTATCTCATCATATAAACATAAGAGTTAAGTATGATAGATATATAGATCATAACCCAACATAATGAAAAAGGAACTTGAAAGACTTGACATGAAAGTAGAACTTTAAACAAATGAGAAGGGTGAATGAATCCCCTTAAAAATTCGGCAGCCTAACGACGCCACTTAAACAATCCTAAAACAAATTGATGAGATAAAGAGGGGGTATTTCATCATATGAACATGAAAAGGACAGTAATATGAATATAAAATAACATCCTCCAACATAATAACATGGATCATAAAAGGAATGACATAAAAGAGATTACTTGAAAATAAAGAGAGAGGTCGAATCCCTTACCTTAAACGTAACTCGTAAAACTCAAAGGTTGGGACCTTGAGGGCTTGGGGCACCTTGGGAGGACTCCTTGGGAGGTAAGGAGACCAGAAATTAGTTGAGGATGATTTTGGAGTCGAATGGATGAGAGGATGGCTTGGTATTTATAGGGAAAGTGAGGGGACAAGGCATTAATGGCCAAGGGACACCTCATTGGTGGTTTTGGAGAAACCATGGGCTTGCCCATGTTATTTTCCCATGGTATTGTCCACTTGAGACACCTCATTCAATAAGTAATCCCCTTTAGTCGAAAATCACATAAAATATCTCATGACATCATCATGACACAGTTATGATATCATTTAACATACCGAAACCCTAAAACTGCATTTTTACTATTCACTGAAAATTCATCTTTCTCAGAAAAATCCCAAAAAATTACCATAACATAATATTGATGATCTGAGTTCAAAAATAAAGTCCATTTTATAAAAATAATTATCTAAATATTTTTAATTTAATTTTTAATTAAAAAACACTATTCACCCGAAAAAAACTAATACTTGACTAAAAATTTATGAAACCGTTATTTACCCATTTTATTGAATCACATTACTTAATCAAGGAGTCTAAATTATATTAAAACTTTATTTAAGTGATATTACTAATCCATTTGGTCACATTACTAATCCTAAGCGTAAAATCACTATTCGTAATTTTATATTCATCAAAAATTATGTTGATCTTATTAGACTCCAAATTCCTTACCGAACACTTTTGCAGAAGACCATTTTTTGAAAATCAATACACATCATTAATTATTTAAGGTTTACATAAATATTTTAAAATATCATTTTTTTTAAAATTCATCATTAAAATACATCCTAAAATTATCCGGACATTCGAAATTTCACAAACATCACTAAAGGAAGAAATCTCAATTTATTCATACCAAAGGATTACACAAAGAAGCTATGATCTCGTCACATAACCCCTTATAACACCAGCATATGACCTAAGTGTAAGGTGTGCTATGGTGAGGAAATCTGAGGGAGGCTCAGATAACATTTCCCTAGTAGTAATCTCTACTAACTTGAACTTCTCCCGCAGGCATTTCCATTCTAGCTTGACATGCTGGAGTTCGACTTGGGATTGGTCCAAAGCGAAGACCAAAGATGCAACCTCCTTCCCAAGCTCCAATAAGTGGGCTTCATAAGGTTTGAGTCTACCGGACGAAGCCATCGACTCCTCTTTCTGCATTAACCATTAACATCTCTATTAAATCGTTAAGAGTATGTTAATATACTTTTCAAAAAGTTTGGGTCGTTACATTCTTCCCCCCTTTAGAAATTTCGTCCCAGAAATTTTATACTTGAGGCCTAGCCGAAAAGGTGATGGTACTTTTTCTTCATTGTTTCCTCAGGATCCCAAGTCGCTTCTTCATATTTATGATTCCTCCACAACACTTTCACAAGGTGGGTAGTCATGTTTCATAGAACCTTGTCTCTACGGTCTAAGATCTCAACTGGCTGCTCCTCATAAGAGAGGTCATGTTCCAGTTGTACCACCTCTGGGTTCAGTACATGCGAAGGGTTGGGTATGTACTTCCTCAAGAGAGATACATGGAAGACATCGTGAACATGAGCTAGGTTCTGTGGAAGTTCTAGACGATTGGCCACTGCTCGTATGCGATCAAAGATTTCATAAGGGCCAATGTACCTAGGGCTAAGCTTCCCTTTCTTCCCAAACCGCATGACTCTCTTCCATGGAGAAATTCGAAGGAATACTTTGTTGCCAACACCAAACTCCAAGTCCCTTCAACAGTTGTCAACATAGCTCTTCTGCCGACTCTAAGCAGCCTTTATGTGTTGTTGGATGGAATGAACCTGTTCTGTCATCTCTTACACAAGATCAGGCCCACGAATCTTTCTATCACCAGTTTCATCCCAACAAGTAGGAGTTCTACATCGCTTTCCATAGAGAGATTCATAGGGTGCCATCTGAATACTCGAATGGAAGCTGTTGTTATAGGAGAACTCAACTAATGGGAGGTGTTGATCCCATCCACCTTTAAATTCCATTGAGCATAATCTCAACATGTCTTCGAGTGTCTGAATAGTCCTTTCAGATTGGCCATCAGTTTGAGGATGATAGGCCGTACTAAAATTAAATTCAGTATTCAGATCATGTTGAAGACTTCTCCAGAATTTTGATGTGAATCTTGGATCATGATCAGACACGATGGATAGTGATACCCCATGCATCCTTACCACATCCTTTATGTATATCTTGGCAAGTTGATCTAGAGGGAAATCTTCCCAAATAGAGATAAAATGGGCGGTCTTGGTGAGACGGCCCATAATAACCCATATCACATTGTTTCCTTTGGATGTTTTCCGGAGACCAGTTACAAAGTCCACAGTGAGATTATCCCACTTCCATACTAGTATGGGTAGCGGTTGTAATACCCCCTTAAGAAGTTGTCGTTATGCCTTTACTTGTTGACACACTAGGTACCTTGTAGTGTAATCAGCAATCTCCCTCTTCATGTTATCCCACCAATAATGATCACGAAGGTCTCTATACATTTTAGTGCTTCCCGGATTTATAGAGAAAGTAGAGCTATGAGCTTCATCCATGAGTTCTTTCTTTATCTCCGGAATAGATGGAACACATAGTCTTATACGAAATTTCAATACACCTTCTTGATCAATATTGAAATCAGGGAACTTCCCATCCTTTACAGCCTCAAACTTCTCCTACAGCAAAGGATCTTCTTTTTTAGCCTTCTTGATCTTCTCCAATAATAAATGTTGAGAAATCATTTGTGATATGGTTAATTATGTCCCTTCCATTACAATTCCCATGTCCGGTTTTACTATATCTTTAATCAAGGGATATCATAGGATCCTCATTGTTTCCAGAACAATAGGATCTTTCCTACATAACGCATCTGTGACTTTGTTTGCCCTTCCAGGGTGATAATGAATTGAACAATCATAGTCTTTAATAAGATCCAACCATCTAATTTTTCTCATGTTCAATTCATTCTGAGTGAAAATATACTTTAAACTTTGGTGGTCAGTGTATATATCACATTTCTCCCAATAAAGATACTGCCTTTATATCTTTAGAGAAAAAACAACTTTCGCTAGCTCTAGATCATGCGTAGGATAATTCTTCTCATGAATCTTCAACTATCGAGATACATAAGCAATTACCTTGTCATCTTGAATGAGGATGCACCCAAGCCCTTTTAGAGATGCATCGCTAAAAATAACGAATCCTTCTCCGATAGAGGGTAGTGTTAACACAGGTGCAGTAACCAATCTCTTCTTCAGCTCTTGTAAACTTTCCTCGCATTCCTTTGTCCAAATTAACTTAACCCCTTTTCGAGTCAACTTGGTTAGTGGATTAGAAATCCGGGAAAATTTTTTCACAAGCCTCCGATAATATCCCGCTAAACCAAGGAAACTATGAATCTCAATTACTATTGTGGGTTGAGGCCACTCCTCCATAACCATTGTCTTTGCAGGGTCAACTGATATTCCTTCATTGGTTATGATGTGCCCCAAGAAAGCCACTTTTTACAACCAAAAATCACACTTGATGAACTTTCCAAAGATCCTCTCATTCTGCAGAGTTTTCCAAATAACCCTCAGATGATCTTCATGCTCCTCACGACTTTTTGAATATATCAAAATATCATCAATAAAAACTACCACAATGTTATCAAGGTAGTCCTTAAAGACTCTATTCATCAAATCCATGAAAATATCAGGAGCATTAGTCAAGCTGAAGGAAAAAATAGTAAACTCATAATGCCCATATCTTGATCTGAAGGCAGTCTTTGGAATATCTTCCTTCTCACCCTCAGTTGATGATAACCAGATTGAAGGTCAATCTTTGAGAAGAATTGAGCCCCACGAAGTTGGTCAAATAAATCATCAATTCTTGGAAGAGGGTATCTGTTCTTCACTGTGATCCCATTCAGTTCTCTATAATCAATGCATAACCGCATTGATCCATCCTTCTTCTTCACAAAGAGAACTAGTTCTCCCCAAGGAGACACACTTGGTTGGATAAACCCCTTCTCCAACAAGTCTTGGAGTGGTTTCTTTAACTCTTCTAGCCCCACATTTTCCAATCTATATGGGGTCTTTGATATCGGTTGAGAACCAGGTACGAGTGCAATGGAGAACTCTACCTCCCTTTTTGGGGGAGTTCCAAGTAACTCCTCAGGAAATACATCCATGTATTCCTAAACAATCGGAACATATTCTATTTGTACACTCCCTTTTCCTTCTTCATTATCACCGATTAACTCCATAAAGAAAGCTATAGGAGGTTCTTCTAGATAGGGACCAGTTCGGGATATCTCTCCTTAGAAGATAATTGTAGGTCGTTCATTCAAGACTACTGAGATTTCCTTACTTCGGCATTTGATCTTCACATTATACTTTGAGAGCCAGTTCATCCCTATTATAACGTCGAATTCCAAAATGGGAATGACTACTAGATTTGCAATAATATTGTGCTCACTAAAGTAAACACTAGAGTCTCTAAACACTTTTGATGCGTGGATAATTCCACTTGGAGTCTTTACTGACAACTCTACCTCAAGCAGTTCGGGGATTGATTCCATATTCGTTGCAAACATGGAGGAAATAAAGGAATGCGTAGAACCAGAATCAAACAAACTAGTTGCTAGTTTTTAGAGGACAACAAGAGTACTTGCTACCACGTCATTTGGAGCTTCAACTTCAGTTGTTGTGATAGAAAAAGCACGACCTTGCTCCCCTGGCCTTTGCTGAGGTTGATGGTGATTCCCCTCCACTGTCCTCAGATTTGGACAGTGATTTGAAAAGTGCCCAAGCTGTCCACACTTGAAGTATTTGACTTCGGGTAGGGCTGTAACCATCATTCCTCTATCGTTAGTGTTGGGGAATTGAGGCTTCACCTCACTAAGAAAATTCCGAGAAACATGGCCTCCTCTTCCACACCTGTAGCACTTGCCACTTCCGATCAAGTAGTGACCCAGATGCTTCTTCCCACATTTATCGCATGTGGTAAGTTTCATTTTCTTTCCACCTCTTCCCAGATCAAAAGTATTCCCTAAACTAGGCTCCAACAATCTCTTCTTGTCATTTGATTTATGAGACCACTATGTCTCACCAAACTCTAGCTCGGCTTTCATTGCACTCTGCATGATCTCCTCATAGCTATCGTAGTCCCAGTTGACTATATTCTTCCGTAAATGAGGTCACAGTCCAACAAAAATATATCAACCTTCCCACTTGGATCCATGACAAAGCTAGAGGTATATCATGAAAGTCGGGTGAAGTTAATCTCATAGCTTCCGACATATTCGTTCTCCTTCTACTTCAGCTCAAGAAACTCTTTCTCCATTCTCGTTCTCATAGAACGAGGGAAATACTTGTTAAAGAATATTCCCCGGAACTCTTCCCACTCCATAGCTTCCATCTCTTATCTTCGCTTCGTGTTTTTGACCAGTGACCACCACTGATCAACTTCTCCCTCTAGGCAGTAAACAACAAGGGTGACTTTTTCATGTTCCAAACAAAGGAGTATAAAAAAAATCTTTTCAATGGAGCTTATCCATTGTTCCGCAACCAATGGGTTAGTAGATACACTGAATGTTGGTGTTTGTTGAAACATAAAGGACTCAACAGTGTTGTTCCCTTCATGGTGAGGTTGGCCTCTCAGCTTGATTCAATTTATTACTCATAACTTGAGTCAGTTGGTTTAGCATTCGCATGAATGTTTCCATTCCGGCTTCCATCGGAGGGCCGTCAGCACATGGTGCATTGCGGTCACTATCTGCATGGTTCCTCCTATTTCCTGCCATTTTCTAAAATGATAAAACCTTAGTGAGAAACTTATTTTATTTATGAATCTTTTAACTAAGACTTCATTCTTAGAAAATTACATTTCTCTATAATTCCTTCATAATGATTCATAAAATGTTTGTGATAAACCAATCATATCCCCCGAGAGTGTCGTAACCAAGAGTGCGGAAAGGCCCATTATTGTGCACCAGTTCCCATTTGATTCTAGCTAAAAATGGTGTTTTCGGGTTTTACCCCTATGTACATCTATTCCAGAGCAGCCTCTACCTGCTCGTATCCAGATAGAGATGTATTTGTTTGATAAACCACTTACTCAATACTTACCAAAATACCAGAAAGTTTTCCTATATTTAAACTTTTCTATATGGTTCCTCATAAAGTTTTTATATCCTAATTTCCACAAATAACTAAACCATACTTTGATACCAACTATAACATCCCTCCTTTTTATTAACATAAAATTTAATTACATTACATAAAACTGAGGATCTTTAAGGTTTAGTGTCTTGGAAACCAGGAACATAAAACATGAAAACAACATAAAACATTATTCTTAAGCACTTGAAAGGATTCTCCTTAAGTTCATCCTAGGTTCATTACTACATCTCATAACCTGGGGACATACATCGAAAGAATGGGTGAGTAGAAGGCCTAGTAAGGGAAACAAGAGAAACATTTTACATGTGAACTTGAGATACTTGAATAAGGTCATGAAAAGAACTTTAAGGCATGAGAAAGAAATAATGAGGCATATCATAATAAAAGTAACGTTTTTAATAACTTGAAGATGTGGCTACAACATTTAATATTTACAATAATTTCTATTTCACCATGGTCCATCCCCAAGGGGTCATTAAAAATTACCAAGGTTATTCACCAAGGCGTTGTTAAAATAGTCATCTCTAGAGATTATGTCTTTACCCAATGCATTGGAGCGCTATCCGGGCGCAACCTTGACATGTCTTTATTATCATGTGATCCACATACATCATCATCAATCATTTCATAAACAACCCATATAGAAAAAAAATCAATGGGTTTCATTTCATAATCATAACGTTTTAAAAACTGCTTTAAAGACATGATCTTTACATCACTTTAAACCCATGAAAAGGGTGAGCGGGTCTCATGTATGTAAATCACAGAATTTAAAATAGAATAAATTGGTATATATGTGAATACCCCTATAGAAGAGAGAGCTTTTAGTCTTCACTTAATAAAATAAAAGATCTTTAGAAAAAGAGAGAGACATTTTGAGACGGAAATTCTGCAGCATAACGGCTATGTTTCGTGGTTTTAAAAAACATTGAAAAGAGAGGGTACATGGGTAAAACAATCATAAATGACCCATAAAACAGTAGAGGGACCAAATATGAAGAATATATAAACATGGTAATGAAATTTTAAGGATATACTATTTGAAATGAAAAACATGGAAGGAAGACAAAAATTTGATTTCTCTTATGAAAATTCGGCAGCCTAACGACGTCACTTAAACTTCAACAAAAATGAATTGACAATATCAAATAGGGTCTCTCATAATATGAAAATAAGATTTCAGTATGATAGATATAGATATCATACCCCAACATAATTAAAAAGGAACTTGAAATACTTGACATGAAAGTTGAACTTTAAAAAAAATGAGAAGGGTGAATGAATCCCCTTAAAACTTCGGCAGCCTAACGACACCACTTAAACTTTCATAAAAAGAATTGATGAGAGAAAGATGGGGTCTCTCATAATATGAACATGAAAAGGGCAGTAAGATGAATATAAAATAACATCCTCCAACATAATAACACAGAGCATAAAAGGAATGAAATAAAAGAGATTACTTGAAAAGAAAGAGAGAGGTCGAATCCCTTACCTTAAACATAACTCTTAAAACTCAACGTTTGGGACCTTGAGGGCTTGGGGGAACCTTGGGAGGACTCCTTGGGAGGTAAGGAGACCATAAATTCGTTTAGGATGATTTTGGAGTCGAATGTATGAGAGGATGGCTTGGTATTTATAGGTAAAGTGAGGGGACAAGGCATTAATGGCCAAGGGACACCTCATTGGTGGTTTTGGAAAAACCATTGGCTTGCCCATGGTATTTTCCCATGGTATTAGCCACCTGGGACAACTCATACAATAATTAATCCCCTTTAGTCGACCATCCCTTAAAATATCTCATGAAATCATCATGATATCATCATTACATAAGACCATTTTTGAAAATCATTACACATCATTAATTATTTAAGGTTTACATAAATATTTTAAAATATCATTTTTTTTCAAAATTCATCAATAAAATACATCCTAAAATTATCCAGACATTTGAAATTTCACAAACATCACTAAAAGAAGAAATCTCAATTTATTCATCCAAAAGGATTACACAAAGAATCTATGGTCTCGTCACATATCCCCTTATAACACCAGCATATGACCTAAATGTAAGGTGTGCTATGGTGAGGGAATATGAGTGAGGCTCAGATAAAATTGCCCTAGTAGTAATCACTAATAACTTGAACTTCTCCCACAGGTGTTTCTGTTCAAGAATGACACGCTGGAGTTCGGGTTGGGCTTGGTCCAAATATGCCACCTCCTTCCCATGCTCAGATAAGTGGGCTTCATAAGGTTTGAGTCTACTGGACGAAGCCATCGACTCCTCTTTCTGCATTAACCATTAACATCTCTATTAAATATTTAACAGTAAGTTAATATACTATTCAAAAATTTTGGGTCGTTATAGCTGAAGGGATCTCTGTTTCTTTTCAGCCTTTGAATATCAAGAAACTGAGAGAGAGGCCAAATCAATTTGGAGTTGTAACCCTTCTATTATCGTGACCTGATTTTCATATTCATCATAATATAAAATTTTCTTTTTCAACTGACAAAGAGTTTACCATATGTTGAGACGAATATCATGAATTCCATCTTCCGTCAACATCTCTGGAATGTCATACTGAGAGTCAGCCAGAGGCCAAAACATGACTGACACTTCACCTTTCGAAAGTTGTTTTCTCATATTCAGCACTTCCTCCTTATCATTTGATAAGACTCTTCTACCAGATTAGAACAAAGATGGTGCTTCCTTGTTTCTTCATTGGAATCAACAAGATTTGTTGAGAATTCACTGATCAATCTAGAAGATGAACGACCCAGGGGTGGTTCGGAGAATAACCTACACCTCATTCTATCTTTTGATTGAGAAAGTATTTCACCTGCTAATGGTAAAGCATCAGGCATGAATGGATTCACTTTTGCAAGTTCCTCAAGATAAGAGGGAATTCTCATAACTACATTGTCCATTGGATCATTTTCCAGGAAATGTGAATTACTACTACGGGTAGGACTTTCATATCTAAATTCATCATCATGGGGAGGACCACCATGGTGGGTTACAGCAAAATATGAAACATTTTTCTACTTTGTCTTCTGGCCACACAGAGGGTTCTTGTGGCTCTCATCTAAAGATGAAACTTTGAGATCGACCGAATTTTCATCAAGAAAGCCTTCATGAAGAAGTGTCTGATGAAGACCTTCGGAATTAATGTTCACACTATTAGGAAATGAGGGAGTAGAATCTTGAATTGCAACAGATAATTGTCTGAGGGCTTCAAGAACTCTAGCATCGAGCAAGGCCTTATTATAGACTGGCACTTGATTTATTTTGTGTGTTGGGAGGGTCTTATTATTAGATAACTTCTTACTCACTTTGGGAACCACTTGTAGATGAAAGTTGTTATTTTGGGCAGGTGTATGTGCCTGATCAGGAGAAATGATCATGTTAGGCTGATTATCTCCACTCAAATCAGGTGTATGTGCCTGACTTGGTTGTCTGTATGACATGGGGAAGTATGCCCCACAACCCTCTTGGACTGGAATAGAGGTCTTTGTCTATTTCGGAGTGATATGTTGATGTGCCACTCCACTCGTAGGGATAGATTTTCATTTCTTTCCTTGTGATCTTGTTGAAGCTGTTATAATATCCTGACAGGCATCAAGAATATGAGCAGGGATTTGCTTCTGCTCTTTCACCATTGATAGAATATTCTTGGTGACTTAAGCTGCCAGAATTGGGATATACGTCCATTCCGTGCTTGGAGTTGGTGTTTGTGCCTGCTCCACTCCTCCTTTTCCTGTCAGTGAATTCTGACTGTAATCATGTGTGGGGGAAGAGAGTTGAGTCTGCGTCCTGTTTTTCATTGGGGCTTTCCAATCGACTTCTCTGGGTGCTACCAAACGAGACTGTTGGTAGGCTTGATCAATAATATCAGGTGTATGTGCCTGCTGATTTCACTCCACCGAACGTGGTTGATGAACTTACTTCAATACTGACAGATGAGGCTGCTTGTATGATTGATAAGTGTAAGAAGGTGTATGTGCATGTTTACCAGTTGTCAACACATTGGGTAGGCGGGCTTCATCGTATTTAGTCAGACAAGCCTACTGACTAGATGATGATTTATAAACAGGTGTATGTTCCTATCTATAGTACTCTGCCGGAATTGACTAGAGGGAATGGCGTGTCGCTGCCAGACGAGTCTGCTGAACAGCGGAATTAAAACGGACGGGTGTGTGTTCCCACTCATTGCTTTCCACCTAGTTAGGGTGGTGGACTTCTCTGTAAATGGCAGAGATAAGAACCTATTCACTGTGGACTGGATTTCACCTCTGGCGGTTTGTCTTGCCTACTCATGTTTGAGGAACCTGAGCTGAATGCCTGGAGACGATACCCTCATCATGTTGAGGGTGCACTACCGCACGAGTCTGGCGGCGATTGTTGATGGGAGCCCTCAGGAAGGACTCATGTATCCTTGAATTAAGGCCTTTAGTGACCTTCTCATTCACCTCCCCAGAATATGGGAGGGACTGGTGATTGCATTCCGGGGATAATGACCTGAAACGGTTGGAGACGATGGTTGGTACCACCTGCTTCTTAATCACTGGTCGTCACTGTCCAGACAACCAGGGTGAAATAATGTCTTGGAGGGCTTGTCGAGTGGCCTCCAGAGTCTGAATAGTACCGTTTTGATGGTATTCCTTAACCAACTCATTTGATACCCAGTGTTGAAGATGCTGATTAGGTGATGTCATCCTCAGAGCGGACGATGATCCAGCAAGAGTAGCAGTAGAGGCATTCATAGCAGAGGTATTCACAGGTGTGAACTTAAGAGAATCCATTTCTGTAACGCATAAGATCTTGGAAAAGAGATCCTTTTTTGATATAACAGATATAATCATGATAAGTTCGGCCACTACATATTTTGGGTGAGCACATATGTTATTGACTATTTTGTTGGCCCTCTCAATGAGTTTAAATAGGGGCCTAACAAATAAGTAAAACATCATTTTAATTTGTTTAAGGATTCATGTCGGGTTCACTATTTTTTGTTTCCTCTGGAAATGGGGATGATCTCATTTATTTAAGGTTCAAACAATCCAAGTGGTTTCTAACGAGTTTGTTCGTAGAACCAGAAACATCCAATAATTCTATATCCATTTGGAGCTACTTTCCAAAGGTAGGTGCTCATTCGTTGTGAACTGACGAGGCTTAAGAATTTTCATTGGTCGAGAGGATGGGAGGTCGGACTCATCACACCTTTGGGGGGGGGGGATTATTGTCTACTCCAGGACTCTCTTTATAGAATTAAGTTATGTTTGTGAATCCTTATTAAATTACCATGTATGAAAATGAGATTTCCTTTAGATCCAACTATCAATGATTGATATGGATGACATTTAGAGAATCTTATATATGTATTAGAGGTTCTTCATTGATATAGAATCATCTGTATTTTTTTAGAGATTCTTAGTCAATGGTATCCTTCGACACATTAGATAGAAATCTCCTGGTCATTATGATAACCATACTGGTTTTAAAGCCACTCAGCAGGGCACATGAAGTTTATTGTCATTCAAAAGGACATGGATTATTTCAAATTTGGGATCATACCCACATATGGGCTACCTACATATCCTTTATTTAGAAAAGGAATCAGAACCCACGTAGTTTGAGTGAAGAAGTATGATGTTTATGCATGATTGATGGCTCCAAGAAATATAATTACTTTTACTCTCTAAGCTCACGTGACTCATGCTCGGTGTGAGAAACAAGATATATTGGTAAAAATAGACAATTGTTCCATTAAAGATGCAATCATAAGATATGATGTGGGGATTATGTATGTATGACTGCCCAGATAGATGAATATTAAGATTTACTTCAGGGAAGAAACCCGGGAACAAGGTCCATAAAGGTATATGTGCTTTATGGAGATTTAAATACTTAACATAGGACTTAATGATGAGAAGGATTCCCAAATTAGAGGGGTCTTATGATTTGGGTTTTATTCCTCAGAAGTAAGTCTAAATCAAACGAAATTAAGACCGGTTAAGAGAAATTATGACCGGGGCTTATTCCTAAGAAGGAGGCCCAGGATAAAGGGACTTGAGAACTGGGGATTACTCTTAAGGAGGAGGCCCGGGTTAAAGGGACGTTGGATCATGGGGCTTACTCCTGAGTAGGATGCCCATATTTGGGAACTTGGAGCTTACTCTTAAAAAGGACTCCCAAAATTAAGGGAACTTCATAACTGGGGCTTATTCCTGAGAAAGAGTCCCCTGAGTAGGGGACTTAGGTCTTACTCCTAAGAAGGATGCACATGATTCCCAGGTTAAGAGAACATGGACTGGGGCTTACTCCTAAAAAGGAGGCCCATGTTAAATATCCTCTCATCTAAAAGGATGAGGTTGAATGAATGAAATATCTAACCTTAGTGACATAAAGATATGTAAAGCACTAGGTTTTAAGAGATATTCCACTAAATCCCTTTCAAATAAGGAGGCCAACAAGGGAACCATTCCAAAAATGACTTTGAAGAGGGTTTTGATGGATGAATCTTGAATATGAGAGGTGTATTTGAATAAGAGAGGTGAATAGGCAGGAGGGGAACCCAAAAAGAAGTAGGCGCGAAGGTCCTGTGTGGGCACGCAGGTCCTGGTCGCGCAGGTATACCTGCGTGACGGTCAACCCATAGGATAATACTTGGGAAAGGCATGGCTCAAGCCCTTAGTATTATCCCTAGGGGCATCCAAAATAGGGGCACACAGGTTCTGATGAAGGGATAAGGTGGCGCGTAGGCGTGTCTATTTCCCTTAAGGGTTTAAACACCTAAGCGCGTATGTGTTGATGAATTTCAACACTTAGGCCTTATATCCCCTGTTTAGATCTTCCATTATAGGTAATAAATTACCTTAGAAGTGTTCAAAAGACTTCCAAAAGAGGCTAGGGCGTCGGGAGCTTAAATCTGGATTTTGGAATTTTTTTCGTCCTTCAAATGGGGGGCTCACAAGGGGTATTTATACGTTGCTGAAGACCCCGGTAGAATATCAAATAGGGCGTGCAGTTTATACGTTGCTAAAGACCCCGGGAGAATATCAAATAGGGCGTGCAGGTCACCTGCACGCCCAATATGTGGTGTGCAGGTATACTTGCGTGACCGTGATGAAACCTACGCGGCCCATGCTGAAACAAATCCATGTTCATGCCTTTGTCAATTTTTGATTATTCTTCAAAGGATGAATCACTTTATATTAAGGTATTCCCCTTTTTTAGTAGATTAGACTCTATGATGAAAAAGAGTGTCAGAAAAGGCCATATATGGTATTATATATTATAATAGGGTTCTATAAAATATTTATAATAAATTTATATTTTTTATATAGGTGTTTTTAAGGAGTATGACGAGTGTCAAGACCTAAGGTATTGGGATTTCATCTCAGTTTTCATTTATGTTAGGTACATGCTATGCTCTCCACTCTTTCCTTTTGTGTGGTGTGTATACTACCCATGAAAGTATTATATGTATCTTATACATAAATTTATGTGTATTAAAATATTTATTTTATAATCTTTCATTCATTGGGTTTATGTTTCCAAAGGTACTAAATTGGTGAAATAGTTTTGTCTAAATTTTCCTTCATTAAGACTCATGTTCTGTTATGCACCTAAATTATATTTTTAAGTGAATATACATAAATTTTATATGTTATATCATGAATTTAATTATTTCAATGATATTTTAAGCTTCATGTAATTTTATTTTCTTACATGTAGATATTATCCCTAGTTACAAAGTTATAAGAGTTTATTGAGACAATCTTATCACTTTTGACATTTATTTATGTTTATGATTCCAGTGATGAAATATTATAATCCACATATCAAGAAAATTCTTGAATTTTATTATCCTATGGTTATTAATGATTTAATCATATATTGTTACCATTTCTTCCTCTCTTTGTAACATAGTATAGTTCAGAATTGTTTTTAAGAAATCCCAACATTGGTGTCTCTTCGGTCTGAAAGCTATGTTCCTTTAAAATCATTTATTCTGAAAGGGTTTAAATTAATATTATAATACTATACTATGATAATTAAATGAAATTTTTACCAGTTTTTTATTTTTAAATTGTTTTCAATGTAATAATCTTGTCGCTTTTTGAATGATTCATTTTTCTAACCTTTTTATCATGCAAAGGGAATGTTCTTTTTACCACGTATGACATGTATGGATTTATCCACCATAAATCCTTTGATGCATTATTTTCATGTTCAAAGTTCAATTTTTAAGAATTTTTTTTAAATATATTTTCAAAAAATTGATTTCAAATTGATTTCAATCTTATTTAATAATTTTTCAAGGAAAAAGGTTTTCCATATGTTTTCAAGCTTATTTTATAATTTTTCAAGGAAAAATGTTTTAAAAATGTTTTCAAGATTCTTTAAAAAGATTTAATTGGAAAATGTTTTCAAAATTATTTCAAGAATTATTTCTATGTTTTAAATTTATTTTAAAATATAATGGATTTTAAAAAGTATTTATGCATTAAAAATTCATTTTCAAATAAGAAATGATATTTATCTCCTGAAATTTTTTCAGAATATCATTGAAAGTTATTTTCCACCTAATATGACATATTTTAATGTTACCCATGCCTTTTCTGAAATTATATAAATGTTCCATTCATATTATTTCTCAAAATGGTTTATTCTGATGTCGTGGTCTTTATGGAAACCATTTCTCTTTCACTGATTTTATGTTTATGAAACCCGCCTCTCATTCACGAGCTATATGTTTATGAAATCCCTTTCTCTTTCACAGATTAATGTTTATGAAATCTATTGTACTTCCACATGCTTTATGATTTTGAAACCCACTATATTTCATGGGTTTATCTTTCTTGAAGTGATTATAAAATCTATCACTTTTCATAGTTTATGATCTGATGAAATGCTAATGATACCCATTTTATTTCATGTGTTATGATTTGATGTTTATAAAACCAATATATTTTTATGGGTAATGATATGATGAAATTTGTTTATATGGTTCACTTATATTAATGGTTTTATTATAATATGGTTGGTACTTATATCTCTATCAAAATCATTGGGTAATGATAAGTTATATATGACCTCCAAGGGTAAATGGGTTGTAGCTCGTACCTGAAAACAAGAAGGTACATGGGTTGGTACCCAAGCCTAATTATAGGAGGGTAAATAGGTTGTATCCCAATCCTTGAAAAATAAGGTATTTTGGTTTTAGAAAAGAATAAAAGTAAGAGGGTAGACGGGTTCTAGCCCAAACCTGAAAACAAGAAGGTATAGGGGTTATAGCCTAATCCTGAAAAAAAGAAGGTATATGGGTGGTAGCCCATGCCCGAAAACAAAAAGGTATACGGGTTACATCCCAATACTATAACAAGATGGTACATGGGTTATAACATATTTCTAAAAAAAATAAGGTACTTGGGTTGTTAGCCCAAGCCCGATGCAAGTACTAGGTCATTTCAAAATCATAACAGGTTATAACGGTCCTTATAGGTAGCATTGAGACAATATTTTCTACTCTTATGTGCATGCAACAAATTCCATTTATTATTCCGAGGATATGATTTCATGACTTATTCTCTTAATTATTGTATGATCTATGCCATATAAAATTATAATATGTATTATGTTCACTAATAAGAAAGGTATGATCTTCAAATGTTATGCTCAAGTTCCATACCCTTTGATCGTGTTATGCTTACGCATTTCCTTTATTTACCCATATTGAGCATCTAAGCTCACCACTTTCTTATGTTTCCATTCCCTAGGTTATGAATAAAGTATTTAGGTGTAAGTAATAAAGTTGGAGATCATTATGGGAGATATTGACTATCTTTTACTAGAATTAATGATTTTGATTCCACGTTTCCAAATACACTATGTTATTATGGCCCTCAGGTGTGTATATTTGTAATTAACCAAATATTCATCAAACATTATGTCATATCTATGTATGTTAAGAATGGGTCGCTATATCTATCCACAGGTTTGTCACTCATGGAGTTGTTCCTAGAAAATCACCATCTACACACTTAATTTTATTGATTCTTTTCTAAATGATTGTATATATAACAACATTTATTTTTTGAATTAATAAAAAAAATGAAAATTTAAAATACAGAAAAATTTAAATTGTTTTAATAAGATATACTGGTTTTTAACCTTTGTGATACATCAAAATGTCATAGAATTTATTACCTTATACTACTATTTGTCCATAAATAATTGATTGAAAAAATAATCAATGAAAATATTGTCACATTGTACATCACACTTTTGAAAACATCTATGTTCTAATACCACCCCTCCTCTAAATAATTCAATACCATATGAAACATCACCCCTTAAACAATTTATACCATCATACAATAATGATCCAACTATAATAGATTGATGGATTTTAAAAATTTCAATGTGAATGGGGGAATATTAATCCCAATGTACTATCATATTCCTCTAACTCTCATATATACAAATATATAGAATAAAATAGAAAACACAGGGCTAGTTATTTGAGCTCTATATTCATGGTTTCAATCTAGTGTGTGATCCTTGAGTGAGAATCACATCATGGATGTGACAATGAGAATCAGTAAAATATAGTTCAAAAGGAAATTTAATGGAATAAAAATCAACATAACTGAATATAGATATATTAAATATAAGGAATGTTATATAATCAGAAACCAAATCGGGCCATGGATAAAGGAAAAGAATAAAATATTATCCACCACTATACAACTGGGAGGAAAAATTATTTAAAATTTCTTCCCTATACTCATATCCTCTATCCTATCTTTCAATATATTGTATGATTAACTCCTTTGTTGAATCATAATTATGTTTAATGTATTAACAATATTTATTTCTTTCACTGGGCCTCTCTTGAATTCTATCCCTATCTCGTAATTCCTTCCAATGATTATTGTATCCTTCTTCAGCTGGATGAGTTCCATGTGGATCATATTGAGGAGATATTCCTAATAAGGTTTAACTGTATAACATATTCATTAATCTTAGTGAAAACATTTTCCATTACATTAATTATAAATTTCACACTCCCCTTACCCATATTCTAGAAATTTCCTTTATCATGTGTTGTGAGGAATCCTTACGCAGTTCCTCTAATACCATGTGATTCCACCAAATTGTAAAATAGGGTTTATATCTTACCAATTGATTCCAAAGTATTACATAGATGACTGAATTGATATATTATTTTAAATTCAAATTCACAATGTATTTATTGAAGTTGAAGCCATACATTTCTAGGATGAAACAAATTCATTTGTAAAACATTAGAAAAATATAGTATAATAAGCATAGAGAATTTCTAATGCATAAAGAATAAAAATATTTATATGATAGCATGGAAATTTACACTTGGTATCTGACATATTATATGAACTACGAAAATTTATATGAAGTTAGAATTAACACATTTGCTCGGCACCTCTTCCTCTGTCTCGTGATTGAATCGCAAATTTATTTTTTGTATCTTTTAATTGAATGTTTATCTCTAGAATAATTTTATTTGTGTTCATTTATTTATATATTTATTGAAATATATGTCTTTTATCACTTCAGTATTAGGTAAATTACAATCATTTCATCATTCATTATCTTTTTTATCTCATCTGTAGTGATCAACAACCAACTAATTTAACATGTACATGAATGATGTTGTAATGATTTAAACTCCTTCATCTATCCCAATCCTTAACACAAAATCATCATCATTATTCTGAAAAACCCATATAGTATTATTATTATTTATCATAAAATATTGGATAATTTCTCTTCTATAATCAAGGGTTTTATTAACCTTGTAGAATATCCTTTCACCTTTAGATTTTGTTTTCATTTGAATCCTTGAAATATAGAAACACAATTTCAAGACATTAAAATGACTTTTAGATTCTCAAAATTTCTTGGATCATATTTCCTGAGAGAAATTTTAAGCTGTCATAATTCTATTAATTCAATCATAACTCCTGAGGGGGGTTTATGATGTTATGGAGTTTGGAATTATTACAATGGACTATATATTCAGATTATAATATATAAAAGCCTTGTATTTCACACTGCATAAAATTATAATTTCTCTAAGGGTTGATGCTAATGTAGATTATTTCATTCTTACACAAACCTAAATCATGTTTACAAAGAGACATAATGATATAAATAGGAAAATATTTTTTTTGTGTTGACAAGTACTTTTAACCACTCAACTATAATTTTCATACATAGAGGCAAAATGATGTTTACATAAACATGGTTTTGGATTACATAAAAAAACATTAATATTTTTCCACTCTGTTACACTACATGACTGTTATGAATGGTATAAATGAAACTTATAAACATAATATATGATACTCACATAGAATATTTAAATACCATATAAATAGTTCTCCAAGGTTATCTATTTTCCATCCTTAGAATCAAAATTCTAGTTTTCTTCAAATTAATTCAAATCTACAACAACTAACTTTGGGCCATCTTCACTCTACTGGTAAATTAAGAAAATTGTTATTAAAGACTATTGATGATCATTTTTGTTACAGGGTCCACCGAATGGAAAAGGGGAATACCTCAAGCACAAATAGGGTCACCCTTTGAAGAACATAAAAAATTGACAAAGGCATGGACAAGTAACCCAATTGGGTTGAGTTGCGCAAGTTTCCTGCGTGCTGCGCTAGTCACTTGCATGCCACCTATGGGTCTGCAAGTCACTTGCGCTCCCTATTATGTTTTCTCCCAAGGTGCCTAGTGGCCTATAAATAGCCCCTGAGGTCCCCCCAATTCAAGGGAAATATTTTCAAAACTTAGATTCAATCTCTGGTACCCCAAGTCTTCAACTCAACTCTTCCGAAAATGTTTAAGGTAAATTTTATCCAGAATGGAAGACCTGAAGGAGTAGGATAAGGCCTAAGTGTTTAGAATTCATCAACACTTGCACACCTGAGTGTCCAAACCTCCTTAAAAGTAGAAACACTTGTGCACCACCCTACCCTTTCAATGAAACTTGCGTGCCACCCTTTTGGAAAAATCTTTGGATAATACTAAAGGCTTGAGTTAAGTCTCGCTCAAGTATTACACTATAGATACTTCGTCGCACAGGTGAACCCATTCCATACAAGTACACTTGCGCGACCAAGACATGTGCACCAACTTTATTTGTGTGCCTCTCTCTTGTTCAGCTCTCCTCTTTAAGATATTAGCCCTCGAACACCTTTTCAAATCAATTTTTTGTAGGGTTCATTTCTTGGATTCCTTATCTGAATGGAATTATGGGAGAACCACTCCCAAAACCTCGTGACTTACAATCTTTTTGTCACCATGGTAAGAGGTTTTCTATATAACCTCATCCTTTAAGATGAGAAGAACAATTGATTTAGGGCATCCTATTTAGGATTAAGCCCCAAGTTCCCTTAATCTGGGCCTCATTCTTAGGTGTAAGCCTCAGTCATAAGTTCCTTTAACCTGGGCCTCCATCGCAGGAGTAAAAACCATGTTATAAGTTTTCGTTAATTGGGCATCCTCCTCAGGAGTAAGCCCCAATCATAATTTCTTTTTTATTTGGGCCTCCTTCTTAGGGATAAACCCCAATCATAAGTCCCTTTTATTTTAGGCATCCTTCTCAGGATTAATACCCATGTTAAAACTCCAAATCTCCATAAAGTACAAATACATTTATGAACCCTATTCCTGGGATTCTTTCCTGAAGTATGTGCAAGTCTCCATCTACTTGTAGTAATACATATGTAATCCCACATCTTTTATCATGACTTCATCTTTCATGGCACCATCGTAAAGTTTTCTAATACCTCTTGTTTCTCACATCGAGCATGACTCAAGTGAGCTTAGAGTGTAAAAGTAATCATGAAATCTCTTTTTGGTCCATTAACCATGCATAAACCCAATATTTCATTACCCAAACTACATGGACTTTGATCACTACCTTAAAAGTAGAGTACGTATGAAGCCATTATAAGGTTCAAGACCATCTTTCATTAATTATTTTTCATCATATATGATGTTAAACTATATCCTTCTAATCGAACTACGTGGGTTCTTATTCCTTTTTAATGAGGATATGTAGGTAGCCCATCTGTGGGTATGATCCCAACTTTGAAACAATCCTTGTCTTTCTAAAAGACAATAAACTTCAAGTACCCCACTGAGTGGCTTTAAAACCTATATCGTTATCATAATGACCAAGAGATTTCTATACAATGTATTGAAGGATACCATTGACTATGAATCTATAATACATATGGATGATTCTCTATCAATGAAGAACATCAAATACATATAAAATATTCTATAAATCGTATACATATCATTCATTTATTTCCAAATCTAAAGGAAAACTCATTTTTGTTATTGGTGAATTAATAAGGATTCATGAATATAACTTAAATCTAAAAGAGAGCCCCTGAGTAGGTAATAATTCCCCCCCCCCAAAAGGTGTGATGAGCCGGACCTCCCATCCTCTCAACCAATTAAAATTCTTAATCTTTATCAGTCCACAATTAATGAGCACCTACCTTTGGAAAGTAGGTCCAAATGGATATAGAATCATCGGATGTTTCCAGTTCTACAAATAAACCCATTAGAAACTGATTGGAAAGTTTTAACCTTAAACAAACAAGGTCATCTGCATTTCCATAAGAAACAAAAAAATGTTGAACCTGATATGAATCCTTAACCAACTTAAATGATGTTTTAATTATTTGTTAGACCCATATTAAACTCCATATGGGGGCCAACAAAGAAATCAATAACATATGTGATCATCCAAAAGATGTAGTCTGGAAAAATTTATCTTGATTTTGCCTGCTACATCAAACATGCACTATTTTCCAATATCTCTCTTCAACACAGAATGGCTTCTTTAAAATTCACACCTGTGAATGCCTTGTCTGCTACTCCTGCTCGATCCTCGTCTGCTCTGAGGATCATATCACCTACTCAGCATATTCAATGATAGGTCTCAAATGAATTGGTGAGGGAATACTATCAACATGGTACCATCCTGACTCTGGAGGCCGCTCAACAAGCCCTCCAAGTTAACAACTCACCCTGGTTGACTGGACAACGATAACATGTGGTCAAGAAGCAGGTGGTTCCAACCACCCTCTCTAACCGTTTCGTACTGTTATCCCTGGAACGCAACCACCAGTACCTCCCATATTATAGGGAGGTGAATTTATAGTTCACTCAAGTCCTTCGTTCAAGAATAAAGGAGTCCGTCCTGAGGACTCCCATCAATAATTGTCGCTAGACTCATGCGGTAGTGCACCCTCAACATGATGAGGGTATCACCCCTATGCGTTTGGCTCAAGTTCCTCAGACCCGAGCATGAAAGACGAACCATCAGAGGAAAAATTCTTCCAATAGAGAGTAGGTTCTTACCTCTTCCCCCTCTGGAGAAGTCCATCAATATAACTTGATGGTAAAAAATGAGGGGGCATATACACCCGTCCGTCGTGATTTCACTACCCTGTAGACTCATCTGGTAGTAAAACACCAATCCCGCCAGGAAATTACGGCAGAGTACTATAGGAAGGCACATGCACTAATTTATAATTTATCATCCAGTTAGCAGGCTCGTATGACTTTATCTAAAGAAACTCGCCAATCAATTGTGGTGACCACCTGTAAACAGGCACATACACATGCTTACACTCATCAATTCTACCAGCAGTATGTCTACCAGTATTGAAGGAAGTTCATCAATCATATCTGGTGGAGAAAAATTAGTAGGTATATACACCTGTAGTTCATGAAGCTAACCAACAATCTCATTTGGTATCACTTAGAGATTTCAATTGGAAAGCTCCAATGAAAAACAGAAGGCAAATTCAACTTTCTGCCACTACACATGAGTACTGTCAGAATTCACTGATAGGAAAAGGAGGATAGGAGAAGGAACATACACCTACTCCAAACACGAAATGGACATATATTCCCTTTCAAGTAGATGAATTCACTAAGAACATTCTGAAAATGGTTAAAGAGAAGAAGAAAATCTCTTCCCATATTCTGGTTACTTATCAGAATATTACAACAACTCAAGCAACATCACAGGGAAAGAAACACAAATCTATCCCTATCAGTGGAGGGACTCATCAACATGTCACCCCAGAGTAGATACACACCTTTGTTACAGTCCCGGAGGGTGGTGGGGAATACTCTCCCATGTCATACAGACAATCAAGTCGGGCACATACACCCGATTTAAATGGAGGTAATCGGCCTAACATGACCATTTCTCTTGAGCATGCACATAAACCTGCCCATAATAACCACTTTTGTCAGTAAGTGGTTTCTAAAGTGACTAAGAAGGCGTCCAAGAAAAATACTCATCCAGCACAGTTGAAAAATCAAGAGCCAATCTGCAATAAGGCCTTGCTCAATGCTGGTGTTCTTGAAGCCCTTAGACAATTGTCTGTTACAACTCAAGATTCTACTCTCTCATTTCTGGATTTCGGAAGTAACAACAATAATTCCAAAGGTATTCATCAGAAACTTCCTCATAAATTCTTGATTCATGGAAATTCAGTCTATCTCGAAGTATCATCTCCATATGAGAGCCACGATAACCCTCTACATGTTAAGAAGATCAAGGAGAAAAATGTTTCATCTTTTGTTATAACCCACCATGGTGGTCCTCTCCATGATTATGAATTTAGCTGAGAATTCCCTCTCCACTGTAGTAATTCGCATTGACTGGAAAATTCTTCAATGGACAATGCAGTAACAAGAAATCCCTCTTATCTTGATGCACTTCCAAATGTGAAGACAGTCATGTCTAATGCCTTACCATTAGTAGGTGAAATACTTTCCCAATCAGAAGATAGCCCGGAGTGTAGGTCATTCTTCGAACCACACCTAGGTCATTCTTCTTCTAATTTGAAAAATGAATTCTCTACCAATCTTGTTGAATCTGATGAAGCAAGAAAGAAGTACCATCTTTGGTCCAATCAGGTTGAAGAATCATCATTAAATGATAAAGAGGAAGTGTTGAATATGTGAAAACAACTGGCGAAAGGTGAGATAACAGTCATTTTTTGGAATTTGGATGAGTCTCAGTATGATATTCCAGAAACTTTGACAAAAGATTGTATGCACAATATTCGTCTCAATGTATGGAAAACTCTTTGTCACTTAAAAGAGAAAATATTATCTTATGATGAATATCAAAACCATGTCAATATAATAGAAGGGTTGCAACACCAAATTGACATGGCATCTCTCTCAGTTTCCCGACATCCAAAGGTTGAAAAGAAGCAATGAGCCCTTCAGCGTACATGCTATGGGACATTAAAAAGGTTGAGCCAATTAATTACCAAGGCCCCATCTGGAATTCATGTCAGGGGATGGGGTGCTCGTGGAGCATTTCATTTTACTATGCTCCCTAGTCAACAAATCCCACCAAAAGTGGACCCATGCAATGTTATTGCCCATGGCTAGCCATGTCTAACTGTTTTTGTATGTAATCAAAGGAATGGTCAAGAAAAGTCCTCAACTAGTTCTTCCCAAAGTCATGCATATAAAGAAAAAGTTGTCGAAGTACTCTTGCATCAAGCAAATGAGAATATAAAACAGGCTTGTCATTTAGAGCTTGCACATAATCAAGTGACAGAGGTGTCAGAAATAATCCAACAGTCATCTGAGCTAGGTGATTTGAGTGGATGTTGGATGATGCATCCGGCCAATTTCTAGACTAAAATCCTCAAAATCAGGAAGGCTTTTAAGAAAGTTTCAGATGTAGCAGCTCAAGTTCCACATCAGATTTCCATGCTGGGGACTCTTTTAATCCAACCCTCGGGATCAATAGACCAGATTTGAGGAGTTGAGAAGAAAAAATAGGAACAGTTCCAGTCCACTGGACTGGGGACTTTCTCAAATTCTCAATCTATTCCTCAGTTAAAATCAGTCTTCTCTCGATTAGGGAAGAAGACATAAGAGGAATGCAGAGCCAGATTATCAAGAGATTATTTCCAAATTAGGGTTCATCATGAAGTTATTAAGGGATCAACCAAACAAAAGACAATGTCTCATAAAGGACATGGAAGAAGACAGTATCATAGAAGTGCTGACAGAAGGGCTGCAATGTGTTACGTATTGATAAATGTCATCAATGTCGTTGTCACTGATCCCCCAGACCATGTGTCTCACTCAGAGGAATCAGATGAAGAAGTTCCCATTCAAGAGACTGTATGTACGGAATCAAATGAAGGAGGTGTGCTTACCAGAATCTAGAGGGTTACCCAAAGGCAAGACATTTCATCAAGTAATTCCCTTCCATACTCTAGAAAGAAACATACCAAGGAAAAGGGTAAAATTCAGGTTACATTCCACCCTACCTCTGGATAAGGCCAATAACTCTCATTATAGGAAAGGTTCGCACAATAAGAAGAATAAAAGAAGGAGTTAAGGAGGATAAATGCAGAACTACTTCAAGGTATTATTCCTCATAAGCATGCTGTATTAATCTATTAAGGGAATATGTTGCAGCTACAGGGATGGATCAATAATATCCCCCTTTATAATTACACCCTCACAGGTCTAATCCTATGGGTCATACGCGACATCAATCAGCAATACTACCCTCAGTGGCAGTACCGGTAACTACACCCGTCCAAACTCCAGTTATTGCACCTACTTAGTTCCAAGCACAACCAGATGTTTCTAAAAAATTAATGACTACCATTGAGTCATTAACAGCTCGGTTAGAAGCTATGGAAGGAATGCATGCACAATTTCAACCAGAAAAGTGAGCTTACCCTGAAAGGGTGGATGAAATTCCTCCCCCGTCAAATTTTGCGAATACCACATCACCAATTTTTAATGGTTTGGGATATCCAGAACAACACTTAAAACATTTTGTTTTTCTCGTTGTGATCTTATGATAGGAACTACTCAACAACAAGACGTAGTCAAGCTCATGTGCTTTGTGAAGTCATTACAAGGACTTGCTTTGGTCTGGTATACAAGTTTGAAATCTTGGCCAATTACTAAGTGGGAAGATCTCCATCAAATATTCCTTATTCAATTTAGCTTAACATTACCAAAGATGATAGTTTTTTATCTTACCAATTTTAAGAAATGGGAGAATGAAAGAGTTTCAGATTTCACGGCTTACTAGAAGAGATTAACATATTCCTTAAGTTTAGCACTCCCTCAAGGAGAGTAGCTGCCAATCTGTGTAGCAAATTTGCGTGATGAATTACAACCACTGTTGATCCCTGTGAAATACACAGGAGGGTTTCGAGACCTCACTTCAATCGCTTAGTAGATATAAGACTCTCTTATAAAGACTAAGGCTAAAACTCGCGTAATTCGATCAGTTCTGAGAAGGACAATAGGGAAAGCAGAGACTGCTATAGTTACACTTAAATAAGCACCTGTACTTTCTTCCACTTCAAAACCTTCATCATATCAGAGGACTCCACCTCCCAAGGGTCAATGAAAATGGCCACCTCATTAAGATGATCAAAAAGATAAATGGAGGAAAAAGTTTCAGGATTTAAAGAAATAAGTTTATTCTTTCCAAAATGAACAAGTTCCTGGTTACTTCATCCCGGCTCTGGAAAACAATCTGGTTCAGTTGCTGAGGCCCAAAAGTCTGAACAAGGTGATGAAGACCTTCCCAACTATTTCCCATTTCATCAGATGTTGGGCATCACATTCAGGAGTGTTTTGTCTTCAAAGACCTCCTGCAAAAGTTGTTGGACTCTGGACAAGTAAAACTGAAAGGTTATTTAGCCTAGGTTGCATGTGTCACTGCTACTGATCTAGAGGAAGAATGCGAATGGTACAAATTCAAAAGTAAAAATGTACAGAAATATGATTATTGGATGGTCAGGAAAATGATGAACCAAACTCATGCCATTTTATGAACGCAATTGAATCAACCAATTGTGTCTTCTACTATGTCTGCCACAACAAAACCCCCTTCATCAGAAGGAAAATCCTCAAAGAAGCAGCGTAATTTGAATAATGAATAGAAGTTAGAAGAAGAAGAGATCATGTCAAAAACTTTGTTGTCTTTGACTCTGGAAGATTTTATGTCGTTTCCTTCAAAATCATGGGCACTGCCTCACCAAACGGCACAACCTGAACAGGTTCATCAGGAAGAATATTCATCAGATCAAGAGTTGATTTTTGGTTCTATTAACATGATTCATTTAACATATCCCTATTCCAATGACAGTTTTGATCATGATGAGCCTAAGTTATCTGTAACTAATATAGGAGTTAGAGGAAGAGAAATAGGTCTAAAATACAAGGGAATATGTGGATATTCCAGAAGCCACTATTTCAATCCTATCCCTACTAGAACTGTATATGTGGTAGAAACTTGTTGAAATTCCCTTTTGTGGGCTCGATATGAACAAGAATGTTCTTCCACACATGGTAGGTTTGGCCCTGACATATTTATTTTGGAGGACCGGTTAGAGGTTACACCTTCTTCTTATCAGCAAATACATAGACCTAGTCAGTTTAATCTACCAAATCTAGGAGTGTTTCTAACTCCTTCCCCGATACGGGATGCATCTAATGCCAACGAATCGACTTCCAAGGAACCTGAAAACCACATTTTCATGATGGGAAACGCAGACCTTTGTTCCAAAGGTATGATTTCTTGAAACATTTGGCCCATGTACCAGCCAAGTTATCAATTCGGGATGCCTTGAATGTATCAAAAAATCTTCGGGAGGCACTTATTGAGGCTTTGTCACGTCCTCAAGAATTCCAAACTGAAATTGTTGCGGCCGAGTTCTATCATATAGAGAATGATTCTGCAGAATTTCATATAGTGATATCTTTCACAGATGAAGATGAAGATGATTTTGTACATGTACATATCAGACATTTGTATCAATCTAGAAAAGTCAATGATATGGACATCTGACGATCTTTCATTAAGAATGGATCAGGAGTCAATCTCATTCCTATTCATAAACTTCAGCGATTGGGCTTCACCGAATCTGATTTATCTTCTACTTTTATGTTGCAAGGATATGATAGGAATGAACAAGAACCTCTGGGTGAAATTACACTCAAAATTCATTTTGGATACCTTGTGTCTAATTCATATTTCAGGTTTGTTCGTCAGGACATAGCCTTCAACATTTTTCTTGGAAGACCTTGGCTACATCAACATGCAGTCGTACCTTCTTCATACAATCAATGTCTCAAATATTGTTTCAATGGTAAAATTGGGATATTTTATGGAGATAAGTCCCCATTGAAAATATGTGAATCTCAATACATTGAGGAATAATTTTATCACATGGAGGGAAAGAAAAAACCCATGGAAAAGAAGGTCACCAAAATTAATGCTCCAAATGGTTTGGAAAAGATTCAAGCAAACCCATTCATATATGTGAGTACAGATTCTGCGTTGCCTATCTATCAAATTGACATGAGAGACCTAAATCTAAACACTCTTATGGAAACTTCCATAATGTGAATTTTGATAACCAATCCAGACAACATGGGAGAAATTGTTGATTCCCCAAGCAATGATGAAATCTTAGATGGAGATGTCTTCATTTCACCTGCTGAAATCCAGAAATTATATAATTCATCAAATAGGTCAAAAAAGATATAGCAAAATCAGAGGAAAACAGTGATGTCGATTCCCAATCCATCATCTCCCCTTTATCACCCCAGGAAGACCCTTCATCATCAATTGGATCAGAAATGACAGCCTTTTCTTCAAGATGTTCAAATTTTAACTTCTCCCCTGACCATGGAAATTTTGATTCGTCATCTACTATACAAGTAGACATAGAAAAAGTAACACATGTTGAAGAAGATGAGGAAGATCTTTTGGATGATCCTCTAGCATTTGAAGAGGGTATCTCTACCACTGTGGATAAACTCAGAGAAATAAATCTGGGTACAAAAAAAGTTCC
Source organism: Viscum album (assembly GCA_963277665.1). Taxonomy (NCBI): domain Eukaryota; kingdom Viridiplantae; phylum Streptophyta; class Magnoliopsida; order Santalales; family Viscaceae; genus Viscum; species Viscum album. The sequence goes on along the minus strand of OY728125.1, from coordinate 273,623,432 downwards.
AATCTTCACATTAATTAGTGCATCCATGACTCATGAAGATCAAGAAGTGTATACTTTATGTCTAAATAGAAATTGAGATGTATTTTCTTGGAATTATAAAGAAATTCTAGGTCTTGATCCCGATGTTTCCACTCATTATTTGGGTTTTCTTGAACAACATCGGGTATTCAATCAAGCCACAAGAAGAACACATCCCACTTATACCTCCAAAATTGAAGATAAAGTTGATAAGCTTATCAAGGCTAACCTCGTCAGAGAATTTCAGTATCTCAAATGGCTGGATAATATTGTCCCTATGAAAAAGAAGAGTGGACAAATTAGAGTTTTCATTGACTTCAGAGATCTAAATCGGCATTGTCCCAAGGATGATTTTCCAGTTCTGATCACAAAACTCTTAATTGATGCAATGAATAGTTACGAAGCTCTTTCCTTCATTGATGGTTACTCTGTGTATAATCAAATACAAATGGCCCCAGAAGATGAAGATTCTACAACCATCAAATCTCCTCAAGGACTATTTTTATATTAGGTAATGCCCTTTGGCCTGAATAATGCAGGTGCAAAGTATCAACATGCCATGCACCATATCTTCAAAACCTTTTTAGAGAAAGTTTTTGAATGTTATGTGGATGATTTGGTGGTAAAATCTAGACAACGTCCTGATCACATGTCCGATCTAGAAATCATATTCAGCAAACTCGACAACACAATTTGAAGATGAACCCCTTGAAATGTACTTTTGGGGTAACCTCAGGAAAATTTCTCAGCTTTTTTGTATGCCATCTTGGTATCAATGTTGATCCTGAGAAGACCAAATCAATCCTTGACATGTCACCTCTTAAAAATTTGAAGGCATTAAGAGGAATTCAAGGACACTTGGCCTATATCCAGATTTTCATTGCCAATTTGGCTGGTAAGTGTTTTCCCTTCACCAGATTAATGAAGAAGAGAGTCACCTACTAGTGGACTGAAGAATGTCAGTAAGCATTCGATATTCTCACGAAATATCTCTTGAGTCCACCAGTATTAATGCCACCTATTGAAGGAAGACCACTTATTCTCTATGTGACATCTTTAGAGAGATCATTGGGTGCCTTCCATGCCCAAAAGAATGATGCTAGGAATGAAAACAACCTTTACTGTCTCAGTCAGACTATGCTGGAGGTAGAAACTCATTAATCAAGTTTTGAAAAGTGTTGCCTAGCATTAATCTTTGCAGTTCATAAATTTAGACAAACCTGCAACAACATGAGGTCCAACTGGTATCTCGCAATAACCCGCTCAAATTTATCCTTTGTCGTCTAATGATTACAGGATGTCTGGCAACACATGCAGTTATTTTGTAGTAGTTTGATATCCAGTATGTGTCTCAAAAGGCAATAAAGGGCCATGCTCTGGCCGATTTCATAGCTGAACACCCATCTATAGAAGATACATCTTTAAATATTGATCTTCGTGATGAGGAAGTCTTCTCTATTCAAGATAATCCCCAAACATGGGAAATGTACTTTTATGGTGCCTCCAGAATTCCAACAGGGAAGAAAATGGAAGCTCCTAAATTCAACAATGTTGGGTTAGGAATCATGGTTATATCCCCGGAAAAGGGTGTGTTACCCTATTCCTTCTTATTGTTGGAAGGTAGTACAAACAATGAAGCAGAATATCAAGCTCTCATTGCAGGCTTGGAATAGGCGCTTCAGGCACAGGTGAATCACTTGAAGGTAAAAGGTGATTCAGATTTGGTAATCTGAAATCAATAGGGATTATGCCATCAGAAAGGATGAGTTAATCCCTTTGTGTGATTACATTAGAGAGTTAATCACATAATTTCATTTGGAACCAATATTTTTTATGTCCTGTGATCAAAAAATGCCAAAGCAGATCCACTAGCTAATGTATCCACAACCCTCGCAGATCCAAAACGGGATGAAACAATCATCATTACTTCCCATCGTCATGTAGTTTCACCTTTTGTTCAAATCAGAACAGAAAAATCAGTGAAATCTGTCCCATTTCTGAACCATATGGTCATACTACAGGATGGATGATACCTATCAGGGAATACCTCTGAAATGGAACAATCCCACCTGATAGAGCTTTGAAAGAACAAGTCTGGCGGCATATGGTAAATTTTATTCTTTATGATAGTCCAGATAACCAGAAAATTCTCTACAAGTGAGGTTTTGATGGAATTCACTTCATATGTATTTATGGTGAAGAGACAATGGATATCATGAATGAAGTACATATAGGAGTTTTTGGTGCCCACCAGTCTGGACATAGACTGTATTGTCAAATTCGAAGGCTTGGATACTTTTGGCCTTCAATGTTGTAAGATTGTGTTGATTTCACTAAGAAGTTTTATTCTTTCCATGTATGTGACAACTTCATTCATCAACCCTCGGAGATGCTTCATATGGCTAAATACTCCTGGCCATTTGTTACATGGGGAATGGATGTAGTAGGAACTTATCCTCCGGCTACATCTAAGCAGTTTAAGTATATTCTTACTGCTACTGACTTCTTTTCCAAATGGGAAGAGGAAATACCTGTCAAAGAAGTATGTTTTTAAAGGCATTGTTAGCTTCCTAAAGTCTAACATCATTACCAGATTTGGTGTCCCTCATACCATATTGACGGACAATGGCTCCAACTTCTGTTCATATGAGGTGAGAAAGTTGTATCAAGAATATAACATCAAACCCAACCATTCATCTCGGTTTCATGCAGCGGCCAATGGCCAAATAGTGGCCTTTAATAAGTCTCTTTCAAACATAGTGCAAAAGATGGTGGATAAAGATATGAAATCATGGACGGATAAACCTTTTCATGCTTTATGGGATAATCGGACCACCACCCGCACTGCTATGCGGTCAACTCAATATTCATTGGTATATGGAACAGAAGCAGTCTTGCCTATTGAGTTTAAATTACCTTTGATCAGAGTAGACATTTGTGATTAGCCATCCACAGATGAAAAATATCAAAAGTGATTTGATGAATTGGAATGATTAGATGAAAACAGATTGTGCACCCTGCACCACTTGGAGTCTATCAGAATCGAATAGCACAAGCTTTCAATAAAAAAGATCGTCTTCGTTCATTCACTCCAGTAGAATTGGTATTGGTCTTCAGAACTCTAATGATACGAGGAAAGAATCCTCCAAATCTTGAGCCAAATTGGGAAGGACCTTATTCAATACATAAGATGTACTCTAGTAGAGTTTATTCCTTAATCTCAATGAATGGAGAAATCATCACGACTATAACCAATGCCAGATTTTTGAAAAAGTATTTTGTGTAACAAAAATTATATTTTCCTTCATAACATTAAACTGTAAACAATTCCTTATACGTCCTACGTGACGTTAAACTGTGCACATGTTCTGCAAGACGTTAAACTGAAAAACAATACATCCTAGAAACATGACGCTAAACTGTACAACACCCTTTGTCCCACATGACGTTAAACTATGCATCGTTAGGGTTGTTGCTATATTGTTTCTCACACCGATCATGACTCACGTGAGCTAAGAGTAAGCATCAACCATAACACCCTCTCTGGGCCGTTAACCACGCGTAAGTCCCAAAACCAACTTCGGGTCGTTGTCCTTAAGTACAACTCGATCGCCAATTCATTTTTAATCAAACTACATGGACTTTGATCCTTGCCTTCTTGTATGGGTACGTAGGCAACCTCCCAAGGTTCAAGCCCAAAACTAATATCTTCACATTGGTTCACCGTCGTCCTACATGACGTTAAACTATGTACGCCCCATTTTTTCCTACTACTTGACACTAAAATGTGCAACACCATCGTCCTTGAAATATGACGTTAAACTATACAGTCTCCCATTGTCCTCACTACAAGATATTAAATTGCATAGCAATACGTCCTAGCTACATGATGCTGAACTTTGCAGCACTGTCACATGCATATGACCTTAAACTATTCACACTTTTATCCTGTATGACAATAAACTAAAATAGTCTCTGACACCCTCACCTTAGAGGGAATCATTATTGACATTGATCTCCAATCATTTCATATACCAAGGACTATGTTCATACATGGAAATTCCCGAACCTTTAATCTTGGGTCCAAACATCATTGCACTAAAGTCCCCTTTCACCCTTCACATGTACGAACCAAATCAATATAGAGGATATTTCAAAAAAAAATACGTATGGATTGTTTCCCATCCCTATGGGATATGTAGGAATGTTCGAGCATCCCACGAATCCAGCCCCAAGTCTTTGGGCTTATCCCCAAACTCTACTTTCCATCTCTTTGATGAAAAGTCCCCCTATGAGCACATGAATTTGGTATGAAAACCCAAGTCTTTATTCACATCTGGTTTATAACAAACAAAAAATGTGTCTCCTTTATTATGTTCTGAGCTCTACGAACCTAAACTAAGATCTCCTACGCTCTCATCCCAAATGACGTTAAACTTTATTTCAAGAACTATGTATGGAATCATTCCCATCTTAATGAGATATGTAGTGAAGTCCATCATCTCAATTCAGGACCCATACACACCATGTTTATGGTCAGAACTGGTCTATGTATCTCCTTCATGCATTGTACAGTAACTATTTTCATGTGTCATACTCCTAACCTTAAATACTTCCAGATCTCCATAACCCCTTTCATGACTTCTGGTAACAAAATGTCTGATACCCGAGAATTATTTTTCCTGGACATGAAGCTTGTGCCCTTAAGCGGACTTGCATAAATAGTCTACATGACGGACCTATCAGCCAAAAGATGCTATTATTTGATGATGCATCCAATGCCCTTAGGTGGCCCTGCATAATTCACCCCCCTTAATGGGTTTTTCAAATAGTGGTAACTTCATTCTTGGGGGGGAAACCTCTTTTTTTCTTATTGGCCTTAACGATAATTTGTAGGGATCCTCCAAAACAGCCGTCCTTAACATATTTGTCCCATACTATTTTTCATGATCTGAAAGTATTCATGTCTATGGTTTATATTTCCCTTCCCTACATTTTGGTCAGACCTTTGCAAGAGTTAAATTCATCCAATTCTTTGAGAGTACTGATTGGGAATATCCACTCCATATTCAAGTACCTCTCTCCATACAGCAGACTCTATGCTTTTGGAAATTTGAATCTCCATAAACATTCACTAGCTTTTAGCAATTGAAAAGTAAAATTTCTGAGAGTTCTTTTTCCTGACTATACAACACGTTCCCTTAGGTGGCCTTCCATAAGTAGTCTATATAACGGACTTGTCAGCCCAAAGATGCTATTATTTGACTATTCATCCAAGGCCCTTAAGTTGCCCATCCATAATTCAACACCCTAACAGGTTTGTCAAATAGTGGTAACTTCACTCTTAGGAAATACTTCCTCTAATGCCTTTTAGCCCTTTTTTCATATCATCCCTAATATTAAAGATTTATTAAGTCATAATTTACATTTTCCCCCATACTTAAATATTTTAATATGTTTTCACACAAATTATTAAGGAATTGATTCAATTTTAATCCATTCGGTCAAAGCTATTCGACCTTAAACATTAGCCTTTTTATGTCCAACATGCTTAAATTTAAACTGCCAACAAGAGACAAGGTACTCATTAAATTTGGAACCTGTAAAAGGAAATCTGAACAAAAGTCAATTCCAAGCTCGCTAAACATGCATTTTGTAAGATTTAGGCAATATTGAGCAACAAAAAGATACAATGTTTGTGGGGTTATTTGTATAATCCTAGAAAAAATCAAACTATGCTTACTAGGCCCATTGGATTAGGTAAAAAAAATTAAGTAGTTTGCAAGAGAATGCAGGTACAAATGATTGAAGATGAAATTTCTTTTTAATTGATGTAGAATATTAGAAGAACATCCAAAAATTGGATTATCTTCTTTTTTCGAGAATTATAAGAGGCTTTCAACATAACTTTTCATTTGATTTAAAACATACTAGGCTTTATCAGTATCCACTTGAAGTTCACTCTCTCGACCAGCTTCACTCTTTTCAGCTTGATGGAGTGATTTCTTAGCATATGTGATGGCTTTCATACCCACTGTTTGGACTGCTTCCAATGAATTGTTAAGATGGTTATGTTCCCTAGTAAAAACTTCTAGCTATTGCTGAAGGTGAATCTACTGGAAAACTTTCTCTGTGATCTTCTAATTCAGCTCCTTCAGCTTTGCAGCATGATCAGCCTCATCCCGGGACACCGTAGCCTCGAATTCGGCGATATTGGTCACCATCCTCACTCTGATCAGATCTTGATGGAAGTTTTTCTCCTGATCCCTCTTTTGAATGACTTGTTTCATTGCCACATGGATTTCTTGATATCCAAAACCACCAAGCCCCGGAATCTGCGTTCCATACTTGCGTGCCACATATCCTTGATTTCTCCGGCTTTACCTCATATCCGGATCCTCTTTCCTTTTCAGATCCAACACTGAGGGGGGGTGGGGACTTTCGTTGATGCTCATTTTCATCACAGGGTCCACCAAATGGCAAAGTCGAATACATTAAGAACAAATAGGGTCACCCTTTGAAGAACATCAAAAATTGACAAAGGCATGGACAAGGAACCCATTTGGATTGAGTCACGTAAGTTTCCCACGTGCTGCGCAAGTCACTTGTGCACCCTATTCTTCTTTCGCCCAAGGTTCCCAGTGGCCTATAAATAGCCCATGTGGGCCCCCATTTTGAGGATGAAATTTCCAAAACAAAGATTCAAGATCTGGTCACCCAAGTCTCCAACTCAACTCTTTCGAAATTTTCTAAGGTAACTTTTTATCTAGAATGGAAGACTTGAAGGGGTAGGATAAGGCCTAAGTGTTTAGAATTCATCAACACTTGTGCGCCTGAGTGTCCAAACCTCCATAAAAGTGGAAACACTTTCACGCCACCATACCCTTTCAATTAAACTTCCATGCCTCCATTTTGGAAACATCATAGGATAATACTAAAGGCTTGAGTTAAGTCTCTCTCAAATATTACAATATAGATTCTTCGTCTCCCAGGTGAACCCATGCCGCACAAGTACACTATCATGGCCAAGACATGCATGCCAACTTTATTTCTGTGTCTCTCTCTTATTCACCTCTCCACTTCAAGATATTAGCCCTTGACACCTTTTCAAATCCATTTATGGCATGGTTCCTTTGTTGGCTTCCTTATCTGAAAGAAATTCTATGAGAACCTCTCCCAAAACCTCATGACTTATAAACTTTTTGTCACCATGGTTAGAGGTTTCCTATATAACCCCATCCTTTAAGATGAGAAGATCTTTTGATTTAGGACATCCTCTTCAGGAGTAATCCCCAAGTTCCATTAATCTAGGCCTCCTTATTAGGAGTAAGCCTAAGTCATAAGTTCCTTTTACCTGGGCCTCCTTCTCAGGAGTAAGCCTTAGGTAATAAGTTTCCTTTAATCTTGCATCCTCCTCAAGAGTAATCCACAGTCTTAATTTCTTTTGATTTGGGCCTCCTTCTGAGGAATAAACCCCAATCATAAGTCCCTTTTAATTTAGACCTCCTTCTTAGGATTAAGCCCCAAGTTAAAACTCCAAATCTCTACAAAGTACAAATACCTTTGTGGACCCTGTTCCTAGGATTCTTTCCTACAGTAACTCCTGGCATTCATTTACTTGGGTAGTAATATATATGTATGCCCACATCATTTCTCATGACTGCATATTTCATGGCACCATCATCAAGTTTAATGATACCTTCTGTTTTTCACACCGAGCATGGATCACATGAGTTTAGAGTGTAAATGTAATCCCGACATCTCTTTTGGGCCATTAACCATCCATATACCCCATATTTCTTTACCCAAATTACATGGACTTTGATCTCTTCCTTAAAAGTAGAGTACATAGGAATCCATTATAAGGTTCAAGCCCATCTTTCATTAATTCCTTTTCATCCTATATGATGTTAAACTATATCCTTCTAATCAAACTATGTGGGTTCTGATTCCTTTTTAATAAGGATACACAGGTATCCCATATGCGGGTACAATCCCAGCATTGAAATAATCCTTGTTGTTATAAATGGAAATAAACTTCAAGTGCCCCACTGAGTGGCTTTAAAACCAGTATGGTTATCATAGGGACCAAGATATTTTTATACAATGTATTGAAGGATACCATTGACTAAGAATATCTAATATATACGGATGATTCTCTATCGATGAAGAACCTCAAATACACATAAAATATTCTCTAAATCCCATACATATCAATCATTGATTGAAAAATCAAAAGGAAAACTCATTTTTGTGATTGGTTAATTAATACGAATCTATGAACATAACTTAAATCTATAAGAGAGTCCCAGAGTAGGTAATAACTCCCCCCAAAAAGGTGTGATGACCCTGACCTCCCCTCCTCTCGACCAATGAAAATTCTTAATCCTTATCAGTCCATAACTAATGAGAACCTACCTTTGGAATGTATGTCCAAATGGATATAGAATCATTGGATGTTTCTGGTTCTACGAATCAACCCATTAGAAACCAATTGGAAAGTTTGAACCTTAAACAAACAAGGTCATCCACATTTCAAGAAGAAACAGACACTAATATTTAAAATCCTTCATGTGTGATATATATTAGATGGTTTCTAAATAGATATATCCCACTAATATGTTATTCAAGCTGACATTAACATTTTTAATAACATCTCACACATTATGAAAAATAGCTATAACCTATCATATTTTTAAATTTTATATATAGTAGTTATAAATCCATGGTAAATTTCATTAACATTAAGAATAGTTCATAAATGATAACATGTAATTGGTTTCTCACCCAGTTACTAGCTTTATTACCCATGTCCCCTAGGTAGTCTCTTTTCTTACCTTTTATATATTAATTAAAATTCAGTTTTTCAACATCAATGAAATCTTATGATATTAATTTCACACATAAAATGACACTCACTAAATGATGAAAGATAAAACATTATATTAACACAACCAATGGAACATCAATATCCTCATTTAATGTTGTTGTAAATTCCAAATTTTCTTAATATGAAATTGAATACTTCTCCATCTAATTGAAATTAAATTAAAAGGATTGAAAGTTGGTATCCCCATTTTTAGAATTTTATGGATGCATTGAAATTTACTGTACACCCATAATTATGAATAAAACATCAAATGTGTGGACTTATCATATAAATATCTTTTGATTTTAAAAAAGTCAACTTTTCCCAATGAATTCATCCACTTTTCATTTTTTAAATTATTTCCATGTGAAAAGGAAGGCATCGTAATTTTTATTTCAGTGCACAATCAACTAGAAATCTCTATGCTCATTAGGGATAGCCTAGTGTAGATAATAAAACTGAAACATTTAGACATAAATCCATAAATAAACCACCGTTTAATATTAAAATTCATTTTCTTTCTCATGGGGTTGTCTAATTAGTTTTTATACAAATTATATAAACCATTTTCATCAATTCCATAAAATATATATAGAATGATATATTCTTCTAAAATGAATAATTTTTGTAAGACTGGATATGTTTAGTTTCTTTCCCCCAAGTGATGTTGTCCATTATTCACCATGTTAGTTTATATGATATATAATATTATTTGATATTTTTTATACCAATTGAGAGATTAATACTAATTGAGATAGTTCATGGTGGTTAATATTTTGAGGCACTAAATAAATTATAGTTTTAATCATTTCTCCCATATTTAGGATTATCTAAAAATTCCCTCCCAATGATTCATAAATAACAAAAATATAATAATAATGTGGACTTCTATATGCTCCCTAATGATAGAAATGGCAATGAGAATTATTTTTCAAACAATACATTCCATTATTTAATGGTATACACTATCTAGGCCTCATCATGCCTAATTCACCATTCACTTTATATATCTACATTTAATTTAATATTATTGAACTCTTTTTGAATTCACCTTTATTATTAATAGTAATAGAACTTTATACATTATCTATAATGGCACAACCATCTTTCTTATCTTTTACCGTTTTCATATCCTCTTCTAAAAAATATTCCCATTATATCCAGAACTCTTTATTAACATGAGAAACCTTCTTCAAATCAGTTTCCTACTTATTTATATTAGATTTATTAATGGAATGATTCACTATTTTATTCCCTTTGTTCTTCACAAAACTAGGAAAAATAGTCTTAAAATTTGTAGTATTCTATATAGCTTATTGAAACCTTCCATTAAATTATTTTACCAACAATGAGATATACATTTTGGTACCATATCTGACTATTCACAAGGAGTTTTAATCCCTAATATATTCATACAATCTCTATCATGGATTGATATTTTATTTATTCCATCTTACTTCCTTTTAACATAATTTTCATGTATATATTACAATGTTTTGTGATGTGGAATATTTTTCATAGTAAAAACAACTTCTAAATGTTAGTTTGATATCCTTTTGAGCTTTCATTACACACATCTTTGGTGTTCTTTGTTCAATAGAATTATTCACTGATTTTCAACCTATGGCAGACAGAGTTCTATTCCATTGATTAATAACCAGTTGTTGTGTTCTTTTCATCACAATAACATAAAGGTTGTGTTGGATTGTAATTTAACCAAACTCCTCACAAAAGTTACAATTTATATTTTAAAAAACTCAAAATTTAACTGGAAATTCAAATTGATAAAATTTTGAATAGATTTATTTGGTTCAACGAATCTATCATCAATTCAACTAGTTTCCATTGACTTTCATATTTTCTACCCTTTATATAGTTATTATATACAGTTTATATATTTACATGTCATTCCAAAATAATATTTCATTATTGCTAAATATTCTGGAGCACCAACATCTTCTAATTAACATCATTATTTTCAATTTATTTACAGTCTATATAACATCACATACATACAATGTTTTTTCTAGAAAACCACTATTTTGGGGAACTATTAGGAAAAAACTTTATAAGGAACTATTACCTATATACGTTATGTTTTGGTGGATTTTTTGTATTTTAAACATTCAAATTTGTATTTTTTAAAAAAATTATGAATTTTGAAAAACAATTTATCCTTAATTTTTTGATTTAATTGCGTAGTGGGTTTTTGATTTGTATAAACTATTTGAGTGTTGATAATTAGATGAATTAGATCTCTTATTACAATCATTTAGAGTATTTCTAAAATATAAAATATTATCTAATGTTTATTTGGAAGATTTTTTTATCAATTATTTTGGAAGACTCATCTTTTTTAGAATCCAAAATTCTCAGTTTATATTAAACTTCCGAAAACATTAAACTCTCTGTATTATTATTAGATATAACTAAACTAAATATTTCATAATAATATTTATTTATATTCTCAAAATGATCTATATTCATTTAAATTTTCTCTTATAATGAATTATCATGTTCTTTTATCATTTTATTATTATTTTCTGGTTGTGAAGTCTTGACATATTCTTGGTATTTCTCAAATCCATGGAACACCTCCTTGAATACATTTTACAAAAAAAAATTCCTCAAATAATTATATTTTAAATCCTTCATCACATTAATAGAAATAATTTCTTATTTAACATTCAATATATTTTTTAAAGTGTTAAATATCTTGTATTCTATGTTAATGCATCTCACATTACATCATCCTCTTCTTCCATTTGTGAGTTCTCATCACAAATTCCCTAGATAATCAATTGAACAAGATCAAATAATATCCTCCAAATTTTGAATAATTCACTATGAAAATCCATAAAATTTAGGATGAAAGATAATACTAAAATTTAATTACCTAATGACAACTAATGTTATCTACTAAAATTATAAGGGAATATGGGATCATAATCATATAAAATGGAATGTGAGGATCTAATTAATCTAATTATCCCTTTTCCATATATTCATGACAGTGGATCCATAGGCGCATTTTATTGAATTAGAAATGTTTTTGAAGATTTAGTGAATCAATCAATAATTACAAAAATCAAATTAGTACCATGAGATACTTATGATAATACAACAACAAAATAAATGGATATATTTTCACATTTCCATTCTGGAATTTGAAAGGGGTTAAGAATCCCCTTTATTAATAGTTATCCAGCATTAACCTATTATCATGTGGAACATTTTTTAGAAAAATTAGCATTATATTTCTTCATTCCTTCCCACTATAAATGTTTATTTAGAATTAATTTTAATTTTATATCATATGATCTACATACAAAAAACTGATAATAAATAGATAATTATTGACTATTAGGTGTTGTGGGCTCATAACCATTGATACTTATTCTAAAAAATTTCAAACTTGGTGATCATGAGTTAATAAAACCATGAAGAATGACCCACCAATAGAAACACCACAGTTTTTAGGTTTCATGGGTAGTTACTAACTCCAAACATGTTAAATAGTCTTTATAATTGGGATTATTATTAGTGTGTACTATAATATTATGAATATTTATTAAATATAAAAACAATGTAATTTATTTCATTTTGAGGAATTTTTTTTGGGTGTCCCATTGGTGGTATGGCATTGATTTAGTAATCAATAAAGAATTTATTGATTTTTAAAGGAAGTGATATACTGGGGCCATTTGATTATAATGATAGTAACTTCCCTAAATCTATGGTAATGGAAGAATAATGTAAGTATATCTACTATGGTCATCAAATAATAAATAAATAATGAATTGTAACACAATTAGTGTATCCTGCATTATAATGCATCATTCGACAAAGAGATTATATTTCATTGAATATGTTCGTAGGAATGGTTCCCATACCTATGACTTTTCAGTATCTCCTCAGGGGCCTTGATGGGTTTCTAGGATCCACTCCTAGCATATGAATAGTATTCACTACTATCAAGATATGGAATTATAGGGTCAGACACATAGAATATTCAAAAGGATAGTTGATTCTAGTTATTAGGTTTATAAGACAAGGTGGGACACACTATGTGGTTTGAGAGATGTTCGAGAATAAACCATTAATAATGAATAGATAAATTCATTATTATTCAAATATATAATAATTGTACTAGATTTTACTTATTTAATGTATTTACTCATATTTAAGTGAATCCATCAAAAAATATTTAATGAATGAATTTTATTTTGATATTAAATTTTTTCAGTATTTATGGGAATGATGAGCAACGTTATTGAATATTTTTTATCATTAAATATATATTTATTATGTTATAAGTATGTGATAAAAATATAAATTATGTTTATGAAACAATCATTGGGTCAAAAAATTTCTTTTAAGGAATTGTTATTTGGAAATAATTATACAGCGTATTGGGAGCCACTTTTGGTTGTTTAATCTCCACTATATAAGTACTATGGAGCCCTATTTTAGTAACTATTCGTACACGTGAATTTGAAAGATCCCCCCTTAACCATCTTGTATCCTTGTGAGATAGGTTTAAATTCCTAGCATTCGATCCACAATTTGCATTGCATATCAAAGGAAAAACTTGTTAGAGATCATCGTGGCCTCTAATTATTCATCAAACCTTCAGCCAAGAACCAAGATATCAACAATCAGAATTTTTTTATACTTTAATGCATGTTTAGAAAAGATTTCAATATCTTACCTTATTTCTTTCAAGAAAAGGTTTCTAGTGGTGATCAGTTGTCGAATGTGCCATCAATTTAATTGATGTGATTGCTCATTTTATTTTTTGGGTTGAAATAAATTCACATGAGACCCACATACTTTTAATATGGTTTAAATCGCTGAGGAAAACATTGTAACATCGATCTGGTGACAAAAATTTTTAAATCCCTTATCTATCAACTTCCACTTCGCACCCAGGTAACTTTAGTACCCAATGAAGGCATAGTTATTTTTTGATATTATGATGATAAAAATATTAGGAATCCCAAGGGAGAAGTCTAATGTGTAATCCTAAGAATAATATAACATCCTAAAGATTTATTAAAGTAAAAGTTATTTAACTTCCACAAAAATAAATCCATGTATAGATTAAAGCAAGTGGGTGAAGGATCTATTAGATTTGTACCAAGGGGTAATTAGCCTGATGTGGGAGTGTAGTGTATTGAATAAATAATTACTGGATTCCAAAAAAATAGGTCTAACTATAAACCTTGATATAAAATCTTAACATATAAGATTTTCTTAATCATATTCTATTTATAAACTTATATGACTGTTTTATTTTCTACTTACTTTAAGGGAATCTTGAAAAATATAACCTAACCTAGCTTAATGTAACCTTGGTTGAACATAGAGATTTATAAGATGAACCAAGTATGTTATTCATGAATTAGAGGAATCATAGGTTGAAATAATAGTTCCATTGGGGAATTGATCTTATGATAGAGTTTTTTAAAATTCATATGCTCATTTACTCTAATAATATTGATAAACATTTTGGATTTTAGTATTTGGTTGAATCGTGGTCAAGAAATTATGCCAAAACGGGTATGTATATAGGAAAAACAATATCTTATAATTGAATATGGTAGAATACTGAAATGATTTAGAATATTGTAATATTACTATTATGATGGAAAATGAGAGTTTCTTATTCATACATAAGGTAATGTGGTTGGTATATTAATTGAAATTAAATCATAATACACTTAATTATTTTTAGTAAAAAGTGATATTTATCATTAATATTCAAGTATTTTATAAATACTATGAGGAATATTTGAAAAATATAATGGCTTATATTAGTAGTGTTTTGTTTAACGTATGGAAACAATAAATGGAATCAATAACCTTGAAAATTGATTTTATGAAAAGGATAAATTTTTTGGGATAAATACTGAAGATAAAATTATTAATACATGTATAAATATATGGTTTAACATATTCATCATGTTGAGGTAATAATAGATCCATTGATCTTCATGAATTAAGTTATAATATATCAATAACTGTGGGAATGAAAATTAATTAATCTTTTTTTTTGGAAGTTTATCTCAATTTTTGGATTGTGATATATATATATACTAGCGTGTGACATTATAAAAAGTTAAATAAGATAAGAGTTAATTATTAGAGGATTATATAATTTCACTATGATTAATGTCATGGATATTCAAATTGGCTTAAGAATGGAATGTTATGAAAAATACATGAATAGGGAATATACATACTTATGTATATGATTGTATGAACAATTAATGTTTTTTTATAAAGATATGTAACTTAATATATCCTTAAGAGGGTAAGGTGGACGTCATAGTAAGAGGATCTGTCCAAAATTATGAACATGTTGAGAATAACATCCCTTAATTTCATTAGTTATGAGTAATTAAAATTTTTAGGACATAATTTATTTAGGATGGGAGAATGTAATGATCTGAAATTTTAATATATGTTTTCCCATATTTAAGTGAAATATGGTTGATATCATTCCCCACATGAAACACAAATCTAAAAAACTGAGATATGTTTATACTAATAAAAACCTAGTCCTTGAATTATTAGGTGTGAAATGGAGTAACTTAATTAATTTTTTTAATATATATATATTTATAAATAGCCCTTATTTTATAAAATTATACCTATTTCATTATTGTTTTTAAAAATAAGTTCTTTTATGTATTGTAATTTTTATTTTATAAAAATAGGAATATTTTTTCTTTATTTATCATCTTAATAAAATATATTATTTATTGATTAATTCTATCTTTATTAGTATTTTATATAAATTAATAACAGGGACATATAGTTTTTTAAAAAGATATTTTCCTATAAAAAATAATTTTTTATTATATTATATAAATTCATTTACTATTTAATGTAGAAAATTATAAAAACTAATCTTTCATAATTGAAATTATATTTTTATTTTATAATATAAATGTTATCTTAGTATAAAATTTTGTATTTTTCTAATATATATGTTTTGAATGTAAATAGTGAAACATGCCAAATAATTCTAATACCATAAATACTATAAAATTTTGAGTTGAAGGTTTTTGAAACATTTTTAATTTAAGATTATATTTTATAAAAATAGAAAATATATTATAAAAACTATTATTGATTAGTAAAATCAAGGTATAACATGTATTAATATTTATTAATATTTAATGAATATTAATTTTCAATTTTTTATTTAAGTTTGAAAATGAGTAAAATTAGCTTACCAATTTATTTCACTATTAAATAACTCTTCTTATTATATAATAATCCTTTTAATATCTTTAGAATATACTACATTTCTAATTTTTCCTATAAAGAAACTTTACACAAAGAAATCACTTTTTGAGTCATGGGCTTTTGCACGATACATAGGATAGCATTAACATCACATTCCAACTGTGCGAATGGATGAGTGCTCATTGGCCTTTGTCTTATTGGAGAAATGGGGCTAGTTTCTGTCAAAGTTTTTTCTTTATTTGATAATATTTACTTTTTTTCCGCCAATACCTGATGGTGCAAGCTATTTACACCTCTTATTTGTACTTACTCTTTTCGATTTAATAAAATCTCTTGGGGGTTGAATTGAGTGATCAATTTATGTCACCACTTTTACTAAAAAAATTAACATTACATTCCTTACACAAAGAAAGTTAATTTTAAAAAATTATTCTTATATTTGTGGAAAAAATAATATTATTTAATATTCCTAATTTCATTTGTAAATGTAAAAGTTTTATTAATAGGATTAATGGTAATTACTATGATAATAGTGGAATATTTAATATTGTTTTATTATTTTAATAATTTCATGGAATTTCAATCAAATAAATTAAAATCAATCATTTAAATAATTAATCTTATTTGATGTATAAACACATATGTAAATATATTAACACTCATTTAATTCTAAATAAATTCTAAATAAAATTTGGTCTCCATAATGGAAAAAATGTCATTTTTGAAACCACACGATTTTTCTACACATTAATAGTTTAAATTTAAAAGTTTTTAATAATATTTAGAATTTTAATAGGACTAAAATTATGTTACATTTTGTTACATTACATCCAAATTAAGTTATATTTGTGATTTTATATATATCATATAACATATAAACCCTTATTTATATATTAGTTACCTTGTTTGAAAGGAAAAGTGAAAATTGTCAAACTAATATGGTTAAAAAATTAAAATGTGTTTCAAACATGTGTAAAAATTATGGTATGAGGTTTTTGTGACAATTTATCAACCCATAATCCATTAGATTAAATTTTTTTTTATTTGACCATGGAATGGTGTTTTTGATATCAAGGTAGTGTGTATGGTGTTCTTAAAATTTACATTTTCTTCAATTAAAAAAGGGTATCAATTCGACCCATACATGGTTACACTACCCAATTTAAATTTCCATAAAATCATACAATTATTGAATCAATTTGATTATCTTTAAGACCCTTCTCTCTATAAGTTTTCTTAAGGGATTCACATATAAGGAAATATCTAAGATAATTTCAAGTCTCTAATGTAAGTATTAACATCATTGTAACTTTTAATCCTTAAAATTTTTCTTCCAAATTTATAATTAATGGGTGTTAGGAAATTTATAAAGGAAATTGAAATAATCTCATTTATTTGTAAAATTATGGAAAATTAATTGAAAGACAAGTTGAAGACAATATGCTTAAATTAGGGAAAATGGAAAAGGATACGATCATGTCATGAATTATAAATACTTCACAGAACTCCACACAACATGGAGATCCACTTCGTGAATATTTCCGCAAACTAAATAGTTTATGGTAATGAGTCAATGGTTCCTTCACCCAAAATGGAAGAAAATAGTTTGAGAAATGAGGTAGAAACATCCAACCTCGAAATGACATCCCCCATGAACTCAAATGGTTTGCATGAATGTAAAATCTATTAGCATCCCATGAATGAAACAAATTCATTAATAAGATTGATATAGTGATTCTAACCCCCTAATATGATTCCCTTATTCCCTCACCAACTGAGTCTCTTGTAGGTTGGGTTGCTTCCATGGGCTTCCACATAAGAGGGATAGCGTTCTCATATCAGATTACTAGCTATGCTAGTATCAAGTTTCACAGTTCTCTATAAATAGAGAATTGATGAGGACTTTGAAAAAGAGATAATTTTTTAAGGATCAATGAAGGAATGTAATAAGAGATCACCAGAAAAGGAAAACTCTTCTGACAATTCCCTATAAGTAAACCTTACCGCATAGCATTAAGGAAGAAAGAAAAATAAAAGGAATTATTTGTCTATGAAATAAAAAACCTCCATTGCAATACTCCCTGCGAGGAACCAAACTAATTATTTTTTTATAATAAAGCATCCCATGTAGCAAAGATCTATGCAGACGAAACCCTACCGCGTGTAGCAAATCACTACATGGATGTAATTTAGCCCTGTATAGAAACATGCTACATGGAAGGAACCAAGACCCATGTATAAAATCTATACGTGGATCAAACCTAGGTATCCATACCACCATGGTATATCGACAGTCGCCCTACCTGTATATTAGTATGATATGTGTAAGAAACCCCATCTCAATTATGGACATGCTATGCCAAATGTGGATTCATAGTGAGTTATGCCCTTTGGCCCCAGTCATTTCCACCTGTTTTTGTCATAACATCATCATTTTTTTTATAATTTATTCCAATAGAATTAGGCCAAAGCCACTCCCAAATCCACCAGATATGTATGTTAAAACCATTGGCCGCGTCAGTTCATCCCTCTGAGTTTACATGCCCATATTAATTGGGGGAATGTAGGTAATCTCAGCAATAATATGGATCCCAGGAATGTAACTAAGTTTACATTCCCATGGTAATGAGGGTTCCGACCTTAGGATGCAGAAGTGGACCTCCTTCTTCTAGGGATTAAGGGGGAACTGATGCTCTCTCCCTTCGACGTGGGCCAATGTTGAAGACAATTCCCTTTTTCACATAACCAATTGCGGGGTACTCCCACTAAGGTAATACCCATGTCATTCTTTCAGGAGGTGGGGCCCTTTTCCCTTAATCCTTATCCAATATGCATTTAGATAGATCTCTATGCATGAAAATTCTGGATATGAACACAAAAGAGGAAACACAAACACTAAAATAACATCTCTCTCCCCCTTCGATCTCAAGTACCATCTATTGACAGATGAAGTGGGATGTGCGATCTTCAAATCCATTATCTCTTCATTTTTCTCACACCAAACATGACTCATGTGAGATTAGAGGTCAGCGGCGATCATGAAATATGCATGGTCACAAAGAATGGGTCTTCCCTACTGATGTAATCTCTAACCATAAACTAAATGGTCCTTCTCCATATATGTAATCCCTAATGCCAATATGAATCCCAAACCCCAAAGAAGGTGTAATCCTATATCATATTCCCTCATCTGAGCCTCATAGAAGGATTATTTTCCAATCAGGCTCCCTTAATTTGCCTCCACCAAAGTGTAAGACCCTACCAAGGCTGAACTATAAGGACTTTGATTCCCAAGTAATTGGGAAACATATTAATCCTACTAAAGTTCCAAAACTGACATCCAAATGACCCTAATGTTTTCCTAGGCCACATTCCTGGTGGGGTCACATTCACCCAAGAGAACATATCTCTTTTGGGTATCTCGGGCTGACTCGGCATAAGTTCCACACCAACCTTTCCGGGTAACTATTCAACTTTATTTCCTTTCCCGATGATGTTAAATTTCATGTTCATGTTTATGTCACATGACCTTAAAAGGTTATGTGACCCACAAATAGACACTTTACAACATGGGTTTTGGTTCCTCTCATGAGGATATATAGGAAGCCTATCTTATGGGTTTGATCCTGATAACAAAACACCTCCCATCCTCTTGGGATGATGAAAAACTCGATAGAACCTTCCCATATGGATTAAAACTATAATTGCATGAGTGAAAAATAAAATAATATTTGACTTATCCCCAAAAGTGTAGCATTTATGGATAACCATAGATACATATGGATTCTTCCACTGATGGATGACCTGGAATACATTCCGATGATTTTGGACCCATGAATAATCATGATCAACTACTACCATAGGGTAATCCATGGACACAATCTCGGGAATGAACTAAGGATTCATGAACACATGAATGTATCTTAAATATATAAGAGAGTCCTATAATAGGCTATAGTTCCTCCTAAAAGGGTGTGATAAGCCCAAGAATTCATCTTCTAGACCAATGTGAGTTTTAAACTATCGTTGGAAAAATCTTCCAATGAATGACTACCTTTGGAAATTTGGTCTGTGAATCTTGGATGAGAGGGTTATTGGGTTCTTCTGGCTCTATGAACAAACCCGTTGGATACCATCCAGAGATGCTATGCTCAGAAAAAATAATTTTACAGTAGATATCCCCTTGAAATCATCCCACTCGGACATAAACCCATAGTCATCATAAACTAAATGGTAACCCTGACATAAATAGCTTAACTACGAAAACTTCTTCACTAGATACAAAGGATATACTTCCCAGCCCCAATTAGAACATTCTTAACATAGAGAACATCATTTTCATCAGAAACAAAATTGGTGAAGCCAACGTGAATCCTTTACCAAGGTTGCGGTGTTACCCAAACGTGAAATTTTTTAAAATAATAGATAGTTGGAATATAGTCATCAGGTCATTTTTTTCTCCACAATATGAAAACAAAAATGGTGAAACCGATGTAAATTCTTAACAATGTGGATATTTCACCCCACCTAATGCCCCTTTTACATATAGAATGCAAGAGGGAAAAGTTATATCATCAATTATACATGTGGTAATGATATTCTAATTTTTTAGGTTTTTTTCCTATATACTTCTCACATATATTATAGGAATTATTTAGATCTTACTTCAATCCAATGGAATCCTATAAGTTCTTGTAAACACACATGTAAACCACCACATATCTTGTTGGCCCCCCAACAAATCAGAGAACTCTTTCTCTCACCCAGCATCTCCAAAACTAAGTATCAAATTCACTGCTTTAGGAGTACCATCATAAATATAATCTCCCAAAACTAGAAATGAAATTATAGGCCCTCTAGTCAATGAAATCCCACCAACCACCCACTCAGTAGTGACCGATGGTCTAGAACCAAGCATCTCTACTAGCCATCTTTAATCATTTCTAGATCCTGTCCTTAGAATGTGATAATGAGTACCTCCCTTGTCTTATGGATGTTGATGACATCATCACTAATTACTTCATCCCTAATGCACAGGGGTTCTTCTCAAGGTCCTATTCTAGAATACGTCACCACCAAAACCATGTAGCCTAGTATCCTCACTCTAAATATAAAATCACACTGAGGTCTCCTACTAAAGTTCAACGAACACATGTCCCTCAGGATGCCCTCCAAGGGTGATGAAAATATAATCAGGAATAGGTCATCACCCTAATTCCTGATGAATATATCCTCTATACAAATATTATGGAATACCACTGGTAGGAATATATTTCCACTCCCTATTTGGAAAATCACCATGAAAATACAATGACATGTTACGAGAAAGTGTAAATTATTTCCAATTCTCATCGAGGTCACCATGAAAATTGGGAATCACATTATATGAAAAAGAAAATCCCTGATGATGCTCATGAATCCCATCATCCAAATAGGATGAAAACTAGATATAAGAATATACTGGTTTCTTTTATGTGTATAAAGCCCTTGATCCAAAGAGGATGGAAAACTACAGGCAGGAAAATATCCCTACCAATGAATGTGAATCCCAACAGCCAAATATTGTAGCAATTAAATAAGGTCATATTCAAATTCCTTCTACAATATATCATGCCCACCAGTCAAATACAAGGAAAATAAAATAAAAAATATTCAAATTCTAATAGATGCATGTCAGACCAGTCATAAAAATATAGCCGAAAATGGGAATATGAAAATCCATGTTCAAAAATTTGAAGCCCATCATCCAAATATGATGGAAACTAGAGAAAACACTTGAAATATATTAGGTATAAATTATGGGTAGACTCATTCCTCTTCTCAGATATAGAAGAACTAGCTGTAACCACTGGAAAATCATAGAGGATCAGATCAATAAAATATTTCTACTCCAACATCTAAATAGGAATATACCATCATTCCATCCAAATATGTATCTCAACACATCCTATAAATGATTGAGTATCTGATATCAATCCCTAATCATATCATCCAGACCTATCAATATGTAATCACATCAATGGAAATTGTAAGGCTATGGTCAACAACATCATCTCCTCAAGTGGGGTGACTCATCCACATAATTAGATGGTCACTCTAGAGAAGACCTACATCCCTAATCCAAATTACAAGAGTCTTCAGCCATATTCTATTATAAATGGGAAACCATATTGGGGAAAAATACAAGTTCTAACTGGAGGACACCGGTCCACCGTACTAGCTATTCCATGGCAGGAATTTATCCCTTCCAGAACACAAGATGTTCATCAACATATCCTAGCAGCATCATATGAATCACTCAAAAAGTAATGTATATATGACTGATGCTAACAATAGCAGGTGACACCAGTCCCTCATAAGAGAGAACCGAAAAAATACATCACACCAAAAGAAACTGGAAAATTTATATCATATTCAAGAAGCTACTCTACTGAAATCTGTAGTTCATGATTCCAACAAACACCTATCAATATAGGCTCATGATCCTATCAATATATTACCAAATTATGTAATTTTAGGTAGTAGTTAAGAATTTCCTCCCTAATATTTGGTTAAGAGTAACTCTGAAGGTCCTCCTTAGAGCACCCATGAAGGCTTACTTTGTGAGTATTAAACGATCAATAGTTGGAGCCTATCTCCTAATGGGTTTCATGGTATCCCTACTCATGTCCAAGAGATTGAACAGAATAAAGTTCCTCCACTTACTAATGTATGCCATGAAGGTCATCCCTAGGGTATATGATGCAGAAATTATCCGTGTTGTCTAACATCAAGCCATGATGGCGGTCCTCTCCATGATAGAAGTTGTGGTGAAGAACCTCCCCACAATGACCTCAAGAAACAAGAATGTACTCTCCTTGTTGCAGTATATCTTGAAGTTCTTCTTTAGGATGAACACTGTGGAAATTCTTCCCACTGATATATTCCAAGCTGTTATGGTATCCCTCATCACAACGACATCAACTGTGAAGGTCCTCCCAATAGTGACATCTCTATCCATGAAGAAGGAACTCTCGTTACATACTTCCACCATAATGGTTCTCCCATTAGTATAAAATAAAAAATGTATCTCATCTATTGGAAAACAAAATATGATGGTATCCCTTTCCATTGTAGCACTAACTACAAAGGCCCTCCCTATAGTCATGTTCTATATCGGTAGGGAGGACCTGCCCTTGCCAAGTCAAATGCATGAAAACCCTCATTCGTTGAGGCACCTCAGATGGTGGGTTCATGTATGTTAGAAACCCTTTCAATAAAAATAAATATCCTTTATCAACAAGGATATATCATGGGGACACTCTCATCTTCTTCGCAACCTCTATACCATTCGCATATCAATGAAATACCTTCTAACCTCATTACATTTGGTGAGATCGTCAAGTACCGTCCAGATTGGGTGAATCAAGTAAAGGAATCTTTGGAAAATGATTAAATGGATATGTTTCATGTTAGTTCAAAAGTGGCCATTGATGATATATCAGTTATCTTTTGGCCCACATGCACTTTTCAATTTGACATACCAAGATAGTTTTTAGAATAATGAATTCATAACATTCATTTCTTCCTCTGGAAAACTCTCCACCACCTGAAAGCAAAATTATTTTCTTATGATGGGTATATAGACCATGTTAAAGTAATGGGAGAGATTAGCTTCCAAACCGACATAGAAGCCCTCCCATCTATTCAGTGACCACAATCAGAGAGGTGAAAGAAATATCTCAAACTGAATTTCCACCCTGCATTCCACAAGTTGTGTTACCTTATTAGTGAATCCTCATCTAATGTTCATATCAAGGAATGGGAATAGAATATATAATTTCATCTTAACCCAATTATTATTTTGAAGAAACCATTGGAAGTTAAATCCTATAATGTCACTATACCAGGATAACAATCAACTGAAATCCATGTTTGAGAACGTTTAAATAATCTATAATAAGTTTCCATGAGTTAGGCGAAAAAGCATCAACCCAGATGAGATAAATACAATAAAAACTCCATAAATAGGAAACTGATAACATTTATCAGGATTCTAACCTAACAGAAGACAATCAGCAAGCATTTCCCATTTCATCAGAAACAAATAATTCATGTTCATACCTGACACCATATCTGGCTCACACCCGAATGGGAATGCATGAGATCAAGAAAGAAGAAATAGCAACAGTAATGACTAAAGTACAGAAGTAACCCTAGCCTGTGGGGATGGGGGTATTTTTACTTAAAAAACCCACCATATGGATATCATCCATTTTTTAGTTTAGGAGGGAACAAATAGAGAGGTCCCCCATTCTGTACCATCATATAGTTCATTTCCCTCGGAAAGGAGGCATATAAAAATGTCACGGATCCTTCTGAATTACCCTTTATGAAGAAACATGAAGAGGACCCTTGAATAGAAGGAGGAGATTCAAAAAATAATGTGAAGATATCTCATAAAATTGGACACCATTTATGACACCAATGTTGTGTTATACATAATTGAATTTCAAAGACGTAAATCCTATATACCACACCGAAAATGATGCAAATGAAAATGATTGGGAAAAGGATGGTTCCACTCAAAATATGATATGAACTTAACACAAAGGTGTGCATAATCGAAAAAGGGACACCCTAAATTTGGGAACTCTCCTAGCTAATCTATCATTACTTCCTTCACAGATCATTAATAAAGATAATAACAAAAACAAGGTCACGTTCAACCCACCTCCTACTTGCAATGTGAATGATTCCCTCACACTTGAGGAAAGATTAGCTCGACAAAAGGATGAAATGAAAGAGTTGAGGAGAATCATTTTCCAGTTATTCTAAGTAAC
Source organism: Viscum album (assembly GCA_963277665.1). NCBI lineage: Eukaryota > Viridiplantae > Streptophyta > Magnoliopsida > Santalales > Viscaceae > Viscum > Viscum album. The sequence continues at coordinate 273,598,466 of OY728125.1, read as the reverse complement.
TCTTCCTATAGAATATGCTCCTTAGGTTCATCTAGAGGAGCCACAACATGCACATATAACAGGTGTACCTTAGGTACAATGGTTTATCTCAGCAAATGAAACAAGGTCATAATGATCATTCAAGATAGATCTGGGACCATCATTTAACCTGAATTATATCTTAAAAGGATATCAAGATTTATAACCATTAAATAAGATACCAGAATTGATTTATGAAAATTCACAAAGGATTCCCTTGGTCAGGTATCCACTTCAAATATCATAAGAACTGGAACTAGAGATTTTACCCCTACCACACCCGACCATGCTCAGGTTAAATAGAACACATACTAAGGTATTATTAATAAAATTTATTCATTGGAAGCTAAAATTGAATCAATGGAAGGATGAAATTCTTCGATACAAATGGAATGGAAGCCTTTCCCCGACTGGGTTAGTAATACTCCACTATCACTAAATTTTGGGAATCATATGTTCCCAATATCAATGGATCAGTTGACCTAGAACACCACTTTTTGCATTATGGGACTTATTATGATCCCATGATGGGAAGCCAATAGCAAAAAGAATTTGTGAAACTTAGATGCTTAACTTGAACCCTAAAGGGTTCATCCTTTGTACAGTAAACCAGTTTTCAAGTTTTGTTGATAACAGGTTGGAAGGATATTCAGTGGAAGTTCCATTTCCAGTTCGTCTCAATTCTACAAAAGATAACAGTCAGCAACCTCAGGAACTAGAAACTATAGTAGAATGATAGAGTCTCAGATTTCATTTCTATATGGTAATTTCGGACCAACTCTTTGAACCGGCCACTCCCCCAAAATGAGATTCTTTCTATGAGCACTGATAACCTCCATGGAATGCTATGAACACCATTCATCTCGGTAAAATATACAAGTGGGTTTCAGGATGTCTCTTTCATAACCCAAAGAATTGAAGATTACTTACAGTGGATGAACTTTAAGTCCTGAATAGACCAACCGACCCATATAAAAAGAGTGGGGAGGGCTGAAGTAAGCTCCATTATGCTGAAGTCTCCCTCTACACCTACCCCTATTCCTAGGCCTGCAATGAATTGTGTAGGGCCTCTTGGACTTCAACAACAACCTCTCCCTTGACAAGATGAGCATTGGAGACCTAGGAGAAACCTATTTAAGGAACAATGAAATAATTTTCACTCATTACAATATAACCATGTCGGTGGCTACATTGTAGCCTCTATGAATTGCAACTTCCAAAATCTACTAGAGCCAATGAGTGCTGATGAAGTAGGTCTTGATGACCAGCTATATTATTATCCCTACCACTAAATAATGGGGCATACCATCCAAGAATGCTTCATTTTTAAAGACCTATAGCAAAGAATTATAGATTTTGGGAAAGTCAAACTGGGACAACCACCCGTACAAGTGTCGCACCTCTCAACCAAACAGAACCACCAAAATATGTTAATTAGATAGACTCATTATTAGATGAGGAATTGATCTTTGGCTCCATTAGTTTCATTCTCTTAGTGGATCCATTATCTGATGAAGATTATGGATATGAAACCAAGTTACCTACACTAAATTAGGGAACTATTGGAAGAGGTCATAGAAGATGGGCATACCATGGAAGAAGAATTCATGTATACACCAAATTTATTGCCACACCCATGACCAAATCATAAATATTTCAAAAACTAATGTGGGGACTTTTTATAACACCCAACAAGAATAAGAAAATTCTACCACATATGCTGAAAGACAATCTAATCCAGTCATCTTGAATTATCTATCATAGGAAGAAAAAGTTTATAATCACCCTCGACGTGTAAAAATACCTACTCAGTCGACCCCATAAACCACATAAGCACCATCAGATCCTGCCCTAAGGGTCGAACCATCCTCATCCATTGTTGAATTCCCTAAAGCGCTTGTGAAATATCATCCCCAATTTGGGAAGATTCAAAATTTAGAATAGAAATATGATATTCTGATATAATTAGTTTTAGCACCAGCCAACCCATCAATCATGGATTCCTTAAATTTGTAAAAAGTTCTCAGGGAATCACATATAGAATCTTTGTTATCCCCCATCAGTTTGAAACAAATGTAATTTATGCTAAAGTATAATGAATAGAGACTGATCTTGAATAATTCGACACTGTTATCTCCTTCATAGATCGATATAAAAATTCCATTATACAGGGGCAAATCAAACCCTTATATGTTTCTAAAACATGGTTTGGAGACATCGTAACCGACTAAGTATTTTTGTTGGCTCAAAAAAACACAGCCTTCAGCATTCTTCTTGGAAGCTCCTAGTTGCACTATCAGGTACAAATTACCTCATCATACCATTAGTGCATTAAATATTCCATTAATGGACAAAATAGAGCATTTCATACCATTAAGACCTTGTTAAAATCTTATGAGTCACACTATATCAATGTAGGATTCTATGAGCAGTGGGGGAAGCGGTCCTCAATTGATGGTATCGATTGGGTCACCACTAAAAATACATTGGAAGTGGTCTATGATGACCCCTTTAAGAATATCAATGTGGAATATATATTTCCAATCAATCAGGGGAAGTTTAGGGTCCGTGTTTGAATAAATATTCATCTATCCTCATGATTTCATTCATGGACTCCGAGCCTAATAGTGTAGAAAAATCTATTATTTCTGATAAAGATGAACAATTGAATAGAAATTCCCTTAGTCTATCCTTAGAGCCATAGATAATCCCCACCTCACCCACTAAGGCATAAGATAAAGAAGATATTTTCCATTCCCTCACTCCATCCTCTCTAGAAAATTACATGTTGTCAGTCAGGTTGGAAGAAGTCACCCCAACCACTGAATGCCAAAATTATGGCTTTTCTCTTAACTCTAGAGAACTAATCTCAAGTATTATTTACCCATCCATAGAATATTATGATGAATAATACAATGAGGAAGAGTAAGAGAAAGGGGAACTTATAGATTCTCGTCCGACATTTGAGGAGGGTGTCTCTACCACCATTGATGAACTCGGGGAAATAAACCTGGGTATTAAAGAGGACCCAAAAATCACACTAGTTAGTGCGGACATGAGTTCTGAAGATCAAGATATATAAACATATTTCTTAAGTCATAATATTGATGTTTATCCTATAACTATACCGAAATTCTAGGCTGCAATCTGGAGGTGGCCACCCATCACATGGGCATACTGAAATACCACCGTGGCTACAAGAAAGCCACCAAGACGATGAACCTGAGACATGATTCCTAAATAGAGGAGGAATTAGATAATATGATAAAATAAAAAATCATTTGGGAGGTTAAATATCCCTTCTTACTAGATAATATAGTCCCCATCAAATGAATAATGGGAATATTAGAGTATGTATCGATTTTTGGGATCTCAATCAACACTTCCTGGAAGATGAGTACCCAATCCCAACCATAGAATTGATGATAGATGAAACTGTCAGATATCAATATCTATCATTCATGGATATCCATTCAGGATACCACCAAATATTAATGGTATGAGAATAATAATAACTAACTATATTTAGGGCCCCTAATGAGTAATTTTCTAAAAGGTGATGCCTTTCTGTTTGAAAAATATTGGCACCACATATCAGTGTACCATGAATCGCATCTTGAATCCCTTCCTGGGAAAGTTTATTGAATTCCATATTGATGAATGGTTGTGAAATCAAAAAATTCTATGACCACCTATCATATCTTGAAGCTGTCTTCAACAAAATACAATAACACAAGATAAAATTGAATCGATTGAAATGTATTTTGGGTGTTACCCCAGAAAAATTCCTTAGCGTCTTCATACAACATTGTGGCATCGACGTCGACCTTGAGAAGAAGAAGGAAATACTTGGAAAGTCACCTCTTCAAAACCTCACAAATTTGAGAGGACATCAAGGACATCTATCCTACATATAATAATTTATATCCATCCTTGAAGGAAAATGTTTTCCCTTATCTTGGTTGATGAAAACGGGGTTTTTGTATCAATGTACTGACGATTTTCAAGAATTATTCGATATTATTAAGAGATACCTATCAATACCACATGTTTTAATGTCTTCTTTTGAATTAAGACCACTCATATTGTATTGGATGACTTTAGAGTGATATTTAGGTGCCTTAATTGTATAAAAGAATGATGTATGGTTTCAAAAACAACCTCTATTATCTTATCCATACTCTGATTGATGCTAAAAATCATTATTAAAATATCTAAAATATCTTCCTCACACTAATATTAATGTTCTAGAAATTGATACACTACCTAGGGCACCACAAGTTCTATTTGTTGTCATGTAGCAACCCGATCAAGTACATTTTTATCATCAAATTTTAACCAGACATCTGTAATGGTGGCAAGTCATCCTGTAGTAGTCTTATATACAGTTTATACATCATAAATCCCTATAATTATAGGTGTTATAATATTTTATGGTAGAAAATACCTCCGAAGAAATGAATCCATTAGAGGTTGAACTTCCGGAAAAAGAGTTTTTATCTGTCCAATATAACTCCCAAACATGGGATATTATTATTGAGGGCTCATCCAGAATCCCTACAGAAAAATGGATGGAAGAAAAAAACATCAAAAATGTAGGGATAGGAGTCGTATTCATATCTTTCAAAAAGGTAGTCCTATCTTACTCATTCAAGTTGTTCGGGAGTGCACAAAACAATTAAGCATAATATCAATCTCTCATTCTAGGCCTAGAGCGTTCACTTCAAGTATAACTAAAACATTTGAATATAAAATGTGATTTAGAACTGGTCATCAATCAAGTCAATGGAGACTATACTATCAAAAATGAAGAGCTAATCCCTTTATTTTACCACCTCTAAGAGTCAATAGTGGAATTGCTTTTAGATCCAACATTAACAAATCTCCGTTGGTTGTAAAATGAACTTTATGATGCATTAGAAATTGTAGCCAGAACTCTTGTTGATCTAGACAGGGATGAAACAGTCATCAACATTTCCCATTGTTGGATGATCTTAACTTTTATTAGGTCCCACATGGAATAAATCAATGAGATTAGTCACATCTCCGATCTATATGGTCCTACCACTGTCTTGATGAAACCCATTGTTGATTACCTTCAAAAGGGATAAATCCTACCAGAATGGCCTAGAAGAGATAAAATCTGAAGATAAGAAATAAATTTTGTTCTATATGATGGAACAAATTAACAAAAGGTCATTTATAAGATAGAAATTGATTGGATCCTTCTTACATGCATTTATGGAGAAGATACTACCACCATTATGAAGGTAGTTCATTTTGGAGATTGTGTGGAACATAAATTATGATCCTAGATCTTTCATCAAATTACAATACCTGGATAATACTATCACACTGTGAAACAACATCTTGATTGATTCAATAATAAGTTCCATTCCAATCAGGTTCATGTCAATTTTATCCACCAACCACTAAAGTTACTTCAAATAACCAAGTACTCATGGAAATTTTCCATATGGAGAATGGAAATTGTGGGATTGTATCCTCCCACAAAGGAAAAGAATTTTAATTTTAATCTCACAACAACCAACTAGATTTCCAAATTGGATGAATCCAAACCCCTCAAAGAGGTCAGTGTAAGAAAAACTATCCACATTGTGAAATGCAATATAATCACCATATTTAGTGTCCCACATACAATATTGAAAGACAACAACAATAATTTCTATTCTTTTGAATTAGTGAAATTATATCAAGAGTATGGTATCAAAACCAAGAATTCAACCCACTATCATGGAGTGGTTAATGGATAAATAGAGGCCTTCCACAAGACCCTATCTTATGTACTCTAGAAGATGGTATCCAAGGACAAGAAATCATAGCCAAACCAACTCTACCATGATCTGTGGGCTTACTAGTCCCTGAAAACCACCACCACTCAATCAACCACATACTCATTGGTATACAGGATGGAGGCGGTCCTACACATTGATGTTCAATTAACATCTCACCATATTTCCATATGTGATCTCCATTCCACATATGAGTGGCCCCATAAGTGACTGGATGAGTTGGAGTGATTGGATGAGGAAATATTTCATACCTTTCACCATTTTAGGATTTACCAATATTGGATTTCACAAGCCCTAAACAACAATTTTCACCTTTGGTTGTAACACCCCATGGTTCAACGGTATGTTTCCCTTTGAATAATGAAATAACTTGCATTGTACGCAACTTCGAGATTCGAACACACCGCAACCAATCAAACTAGCTGTTATGAATAGTAATACCAACTTTTTGAACTTTTATAAATTTTATCATTAAAAATGGAATTAATTTTTGGATTCAGAATAACAAAATTAGATTAGGGTGAATTTTTTGTATTTTTCTGAAAACTTTCAATTTTTTATGAATAGTGAAAACAATGGGTTATAGTTAAAACCGAATTTTTATTTAAATAATTATTTATTTTATTTAAATTTATTATAGGTCAAAATAGATAAATAATAACTATATAAGGTCAATGTAATTCATTGGAGTCATTTTATAATATTTATATATATATATATATAAAATTATTAAACTTTTAACCGTCTTTTACCCACCTCCTAGGAGCATTTGCAAATTTGAATAAAAATTAATTCCACCACATCTGTGAATTGAATTTCAAAAATCCGATAGAAATGGTTGATATCAGTAAGAAAAATGTGGTTCAACAAGATGAAAATATTTTTTTTTGAATAGCAACTTTTTACATTTATTTACCACGGTTAAAAGTAATTAAGGTAATTAAGGGTAAAAATAAAAATATTATTACCCTAAAACATGTCCTAATTCTATTGGATAAGCATAATTCGAAAAAAAACTACCTTATGAATAAAATATGAACCTATTTGGTCCCCTTGGATTATATTAGGACATTTATTATTATTTAATTCAAAGAAGAGTTAAAAGAGTTAAAATCAATATTTAATAACTAAAATATTTATAATATAGGGTTACACCTAAGATAAATTTGATTATAAATATTCATTAGAACGATAAGAAAATTTCTTACATAATGGTATTTTATTTATATTTTTATAATTTATATAATTTAATTTATGTATGACACAATGATGATGCAATAATTACGTAGTTAATGAAATATTAAAATAATTGATATTATAAATATCCAAATAAATGTAATTTTAGACTTTTTATGAATTACAAGAATTTTATAGGTTAATATGTCATGTTAGGGTTGATTAGATTAATTTTTTTCTAAGTAATAATGCTGTTATGAATTTAGAAAAAAAATCAAATAGTGTCAAAATAGACATAAAAGAGTTTTTAAAATAAATACTACATTATTAATTTATATTCTATTCCTAAAAATCTAAGGTTCGGTCAAAAGATTTATATAATGACAGGTGTATCATTAAAGGACCAATTGGGTTTCTATTGAAAGTTCATAGTATGTTTATTATCCATGTAATATAAAAATAAAAGAGACATGGTAAATGTCAAACTATTTAACTAAGTGTTAAATCTAAATGATAATGTTAATATAGTAACCCAAACCTATCTAAAACCTATTTTTGAGTGTCTTTTGACCCATAACCACCTTATCCTTTAAATAATCTATTTTGGATCCATTACAAACCTAAATTGATATTTTTATGAAATAATACTTCTAGTTTTTCCTAAGGTTCCCCTTACCCCTCTTATAAAAGGGACCTCACCCTTCCCTCGAATTAATACCTCCAAAGCCTTTTAATTCTACCAAAATCAGCCCAATTACCCTCAAAACTTTCCTACCTTCATCCTAGTGTCCTTACTTTAGTCAGAAAGTCATCCTAATGATCCCTTTTGATCAAATCAAAAGGAAGAACCCGAAGAAGAGGTAAATACTTCGTCACCTCTTTCAAGTTCCTTTCTTCTTCCACATCATATTTAATTGTTGTTTACATTATAAAATAATAAATCCAGTATCTTATAAATACTTTTTTGTTATTATAAATATGGTACAATCGTATTCATTATTCTATCCATCCTTTGAATGACATGACACCATACGTGCGTACGTACGGTTTACCGTCTACACATCGTGGTGTAATTATTATTTAATACATTATTATTTGGAAAGGTATAATTATGATGTTTAATTGATGTAAATAACAAATATAACATGATAATTATTCTGTATATATGATATACCATCCAATTATATATTATTTTAATATCAAAAAAATGATATTGTTGCTCGTGTGTACGTACAGATTACTGTATCCATGAATGCGATGAGATTCATTCCCCGTCATATCTATTCAAGAATAATTTTCATTTGATGATTAAAAATAATCTTTAAAGACTTTATATAATTCTGGATATTAATAAGATATATCCCATACATAACAAATTTGACTCACATAACAAAAAATATAAAGGAAAACAAATCCGTTAACACCCGAAACAACGATAATACTATAATATTATTAACAAAGCAACATTAAAAGGTCATATATGATATCATATTACTGTATAATATTCTTGTATAATTTAATAACAATTATTTAACCATTATAAAAGAGTTTAACCTACCCTCAACCCAGGAAAAGTACAAAGTAATGGGCTTCTTATCTCACATGTAATTCTGTGAGATTTCCATTGTTTGCCACTTTTTCACTGCATGTGGTGTATTGTGTACTGCCATTTGATATATATTATCATTATTCTATTTATATTAATGGTATTATGTGATTAATTTGGTGGTTATTAACTTTTGTTCATACGACTCAATTGATTACAATGAAGTAAGTGTTTTTCTTCTCACTTTTTATTCCTGTGAGATTCATGCTATATTGGCCACTATTTTCTTTTGTGTGCCATATATACTATCCATGATTGTATTATTGGTGTAATATACTTTAATTTATGAGTATTTAAATGTTCATTTTATGATTATTATTTCATGGGTTTTATGTTTCATAAGATACAAAATCGATAAAGGAATTTTAAATTTCAATTTCCACTCAATGGGCTTTACGTATACATCTTTGATTATTTTACACCAAGAATATGTGTGGAATCACAATTTATTATTTATGTAGTAATTTACACTCCCCTTTGTGTGGATATACATTTGATACACATAATAAATCCATTGATAATTTCTCATGTCATTGATATAAACCTGATATTAACTCAATTTCCATTAATTGAGTTAAACATCCAAGTCATTGGTGTTGTTTTTACAAAAATATGTGTGAATGTACTCTGATTGATTTACACTAAATATCCATTTATATTGAGTTTATTTATATTTTTCACACATAATTATGTCATTGATTTATCCTTTACCTAAGGATACTGTCTTTATAAGGGATTTCATCTCAATTTAAATTCCATTGAGACTTCTTTGCTGTTATGCACCAATTCACTTTTATATGATGTATATAGTGTCCTTTGACATAGTATATAATTAAATCCTTTATTCCCATGGTTTTATATAGTTTTTATTACATCAATTTTTTTTATTCAAGCGACTCTTATTTGGATAGTAACTCTAACTAAAATACCATTTTAAATGTTTTAAAAATTTATTCTTCTAAATCATTATCATTAATGTCCATGTTTTAAAAATGGTTTTATGGTTTTATTTATATGGAAATTAATGTTTTAAAATTAAAATTCCTTTTATATGTTTCAAAGTGGTATGGGACACTTGGATTCAAAAATCTATTTTAAACGGCTTCTTGAAAAATACTATGACTTTTAAATGTTTTCATGAAAAATGGGGATATTTCTCTCAAATAGTTTTGATGATTATTTTCATCTATGTCAATATCCTTCATTATTTTCCATTGAGGTTAATATGTTACAATACAATCTTCCATATTTTATTTAATGAGTTATGTTTGACCGTGGATGTGCTATTTTTATACCATTCATGCTTTGTGGATAAAGTAATGACATTTCGTAGGTTAGTTTTAATACGAATGTTTATGTTATGTTTCAAACTATTCATATGATGAATGAATTGGACTTATTAAGTGATGGGTGGAGCCTGCTATAGATCCTCGATGCATTGGTAGGTCTCATGAGACAAACTAGTGTCTTAGCACAAGGCCTTGACAAAATCATATTTGTAGTCTTGGCACAAGGCGTTGAATATGTGGTCATGAAAGCCTGGAATTACGCATTCCATCATTTAGAAAGTGGCTATTGATATTGCATGTGATTATTAGACTAGTATAATATCCATGTGAATAAGTAAATGGAATTATTTGATTTTATCTTTTCCAAGTTATGCTGAATTTAATGTTTAAAAGGATTTTTTAGTCTTATACATTGCTTTAAATGTTTATGCTTATTTATGAAAGTTTTCTCTATATTGTTATCCTTACTGAGCATCTGAGCTCACCCCTTTAAATATTTTATTTTATCTAGGATGTGAAGAAGTATATTATGGCTTACCTGCAAGGATATTCTATGGGATCTCAGTGTTGTCTATGGAAACAATGTTTTTGTAGTTTTCCATTTCATAATGTAATGTAAACCTTATGAACGTATATAGCACCTCCAAGGCTAATTATCTAATCGGTATTTTGAGGCATGATCTTTTGTGATCATCCCAATGATACATAATAATGCCCTGACTTTGGGCTTCTGGGGTCGGGGCGTTACAGTTGGTATTAGAGGAAGTTTAGTACAAACCTTACAAGCTAGATTTAGAAAACTCTGATTAGATCACATTACCCTAAGATAGACTTTGAGGATTAGAATAGAAGAACTTCCTATAATTTTGGTATTGTATAGATTTTGTGAATTTTCTAGGAAATACATCCTTGTCAGGATACAAGTAGGTAGAGGCATATTTGGCATAGATGTACCTGGGGGAAAAACCTAAAAACACCGCTCTGAGCTAGACTCGAACAGGAACTGTTGCACAACAACGAGCCTTGCTGCACTCTTGGTTACGACACTCTCAGGGGATATGCTTAGGATTGTTTACAATTTCATTACAAAATGATTTAAAGGATTTTAAGATAAGATGAAAATAAATGAACTTTTTTAATCATAAGGTGTTTCAAATTAAAAATATGGTGTCATGATATTCTGTAAATGATTTTAAGACTACTGTTACTCACACAATGCTTTCTGGTTTTAGTCAATGGCTGGATTACAAGGAAGTCAAAGTAACATTGAGCTTGATGTAAAAGGTGGGAACAGTGGTGTAAATGGCCAATAAAATGGAATTTTGATAGGTGTAAAAGATATCGTGTTCATTCCAAATCAATTTTACAAAAATATGATCAACAACATATATATTAATCAACTCCTGGACTTCACAATGCATAAAAATTTGATGAATGATAAGAGCTCCAGTAGTGGAGACCAAGGAGAAAAGAATCCTCAATTTTCATCATACAAGACATGTGGAAGGAGACACTCAAAAAGTATCTCAATGGAACAATGAAATGTTTTACGTGTGGGAAACAATGACATAAAGTAAAGAATTTCCGAGGAAAAATGAAGAGTATTGTGGAAGAAAATAAAAATAGTCCCAAGAATACATTTACAGTCATTTGTCATAAATGTAGGGGACCTGGCCATTACCCAAGTGAATGACCTATTCTACATGATATTTTATTGGTCAAAGAAGAATCTATGTGGAAATAAATGGTTGGAGAAATGTTTAATAGTATTAGTGCTCCTTGTTGACGGGAATACATTGGAATAATTTTCTTGTATATGTAACCCAACAAATTTTCATGTGAAAATAATATTTGAGGAAGAATTATCTTTTCCCTTATGGATATAGTTATAAATAACCATTTGGTTTTATATGATCATTGGGTTTGAGGAAATTACAAGTTATTATATTTTGGGATGAAAATCCAAGGTATGAGATAACATTTGTGGTAAAATTGTGTTATTGTAATTTTAAAGAATTTATCTCATTTTGGTTATGTTATAAAATATAGTTTTTGAAAAAGTACAATATCAAGACTGTGTGACAACCCATCATGTCGGACAAAGCTGTGGGAATCAAAGCCACAACTAGAGTGCGATTGGGAGTTTTTGCCTACCATTGGACTACATGAAGTCCCTGGTTAGTGTGACTAATTATTTTTAGTTAAATAATTTTATTGATCAATAATAAGTTGATTTGGGATCTTATGTCTTGTCAAATGAATACCCTTAGTATAGGAAAATTATTTGGTGATTAAATAAAAAATGATATCTTGGAAGATGTTCACTCTGTTGGGAACACTATATGATTAAAGAAAATAGAATACTATGGGATTTCATTTGAGGAGTAATGGTGGATTTTTATCTATGTTTTTATTGTAGATTTATAGAGATTTGGGCTATTTATGGAAATGATTAACCTATAATAGGGAATATGTGATTGGGTTAATTAATTTTAAGTATGTCACTTTAAGAGTAGTCGATGCCATTTGGAGATACAATCTAACATGGAAGACTACATAACCAAATTCTTCTAGGTTTTGGGTTTCAATATTAGTTTGGATTAAATTGAAGGATTTTAAGGATAATTTTTTATTAAATGGTATTTATTTAACTCTGGGGTATTGTTGGGTAAATTTTAGAAATTAAAATTAGTGTTTACTTCTCTAAAGGAATATCCTTTTGGGGTATCATCTGATCTTGTACTAACAATTTTGATTTTGATTGATCTATAAAGACAAGGTAAATATATAGTTTATGCTTTGTGGATCATGTGATTATATAGAAGTTGATTATAGCTCTCCTGGTGTGACCAAGTCATCTTGAATACTCATAGTTTGAAAAAAATGAGTTAGTAGTAGAAATTTATTAAAGAATGAAACTCTACATAAAAATTAAGTATATCTCTTTATGTTCTTGGTAAATGTCATAAATAAATTCCTCATCTTTATGAAATGTAACTTAAAAAATGATGTTTGTTTAATTTTCCTACTAGGAAACTAATAACTGTTTGTCCCATAACAAGTCTGTTGTTTTCTTATTGTTAACATTCTCTTGATTATGTTTTCTATCCCTATCCATCATAACATGAAACTTAGTTTATCTTCCATATCCATGTTTTTCTTAAATGGAATCTTAGTATGGGTTATCTCGTGTGACCATTGTACTTATCTTTGTTTCTTTTAAAGTGATAGATTTATTGACTCTTTTTCTAATGTGGGACATTCAATTAGGTTCCCAAGACAAATTTTATAAATTTTGGGTACAAAATTTCTAGAAGGGGGGAAGAATGGAACACCCCAGGATTCCATGGTACGTTTTGGTTTGAATAATGTAATAACATGCATTGTATGCAACTTCGAGATTCTAACACACTACGACCAATCAAACTATCCATTATAAATACTAATACCCACTTTTTTAAATTTTATACATTTTATATTTCAAAATGGACTTCATTTTTAGATTTAGAATATCAAAATTAGCTTAGGGTGAATTTTTGGTATTTTTCTGAAAACATTCAATTTTTGATGAATAGTGAAAACACTGAGTTATAGTTAAAACATAATTTTTATTTAAATAATTATTTATTTTATTTACATTTATTTTAGGTAAAAATAGATACATAATACCTATATATGTTCAATGTAATTCATTCGAGTCAGTTTATAATATTTTTAGATATATATAAATTTTATTGAACATTTAATCGTCTTTTACCCACCTCCTAGGAGCATTTGCAAATTTGAATATAACATAATTTTACAACTTCTGTGAATTGATTTTCAACAATTCGAGAGACACGGTTGATATCATTAAGTAAAATTTGGTTCAATATGATAAAAATAATTTTTGGTGAATAGTAAATTTTTACTTTTATTGACCACGGTTAAAAGTAAATAGGACAGTTAAGGGTAAAAATGATATTATTATTACCCTAACACATGTCCTAATTCTATTGGATAAATATAATTCGACCAAAAACAACATTAGGAATAAAATATGATTTTTTTGGTCCACTTGGATTAGATTAGGACATTTATTATTATATAATTCAAAGAAGAGTTAAAAGAGTTAAAATCAAAGTTTAATAACTAAAACATTTTTAATATAGGGTTACACATAAGATGAATTTGACTATAAATACTAATTATAATGATGAAAATATTTCCTACATAACAGTATTTTATATATATTTTTTATACATTAAATAATTTAATTTATTTATGTCACAATGATGATGCAGCAATTACCTAAATAATGAAATATTAAAATAATTGATATTATAAATATCCAAATAAATGTAATTTGAGATTTTTCATGAGTTAAACTAATTTCATAGGTTAATATGACCTGTTTGGATTGGTTAGATGAATTGTTTTCGCAGTAATAATGCTGTTATAAATTTAGCAAAAACAAAATACCAAATAGTGTCAAAATTGACATAAAAGAGTTTTTAAAATTAATATAATTTTATTAATTGATATTCTATTCCTAAAAATATAATGTTCGGCCAAATGAATTATATAATGATAGGTGTATCATTAATGAACCATTTGGGGTTCCCTTAGAAGTTTGTAGTATGTTTATTAAACATATAATATAAATATACAAAGAGACATGGTAAATGTCAAACTATTTAACTAAGAGTTAAATCTAAAAGATAAGGTCAATATAGTAACCAAAAACTATATAAAACCTGTTGGTTGAGTGGTTTTTGATCCATACCCACCTTTTCCTTTAAATAATCCATTTTGGATCCATTAGAAACCAAAATCGAGTTTATTATAAAATAATATTTCTAGTTTTTTTCTAAGGTGCCCCTTACCCCTCTTATAAAAGGGCACTCACCCTTTCCTCAAATTCACACCTCCATAGCTTTTTGGCTCGGACATACTCTTCCAAAATACCCTCTCAACTATCCTCCCTTCATCATAGAGGAATTACTTTAGTCAGCCTATGGAGCCCTTTTTATCAAATCAAAAGGAATAACCAGAAGAAGAGGTAAATATTTCATCACCTCTTTCAAGTTTCGTTATTCTTCCACATCCTTTTTTTGTTTACATTCAAAAATAATAACTCCATTATCTTCTATATACTGTGATGATATTATAAATATGGTACAACCATATTCATTATTCTATCCATCCTTTGAATGACATGACACCATATGTGCGTACGGACGACTTACTGTCTCCACGCCGTGGTGTAATTATTATTCAATACATTATTATTTAGATGGATATAGTAATGATGTGTAATTGTTGTAAATAATAAATATAACATGATAATTATTCTTTATATATGATATACCATCCAATTATATATTATTTTAATATCAAAAGTATGATATTTTTCACTCGTGCGTACGTACGGATTACTGTCTCCATGAACACGATTAGATTAATTCCCCATCGTATCCATTAAAGAATAATTTTCATTTGATGATTAAAAATAATATTTAAACACTTCATATCATTCTGGATATGAATAATATACATCCCATCCATAAAAATTATGACTCACATAAAAAAATATTAAGGAAATAAAATCTGTTGACACCCAAAAATGACGATAATACTAAGATATTATTAACAAAGCAATGTTAAAAGATCATATATGATATCATATTAATGTATATGATTCATTATAATTTAATAAAAATTAGTTAACCATTTTATAGTAGGTTAACCTACGCTCTACCAAGGAAAAGTATAATTTAAGGGGTTTCTTATCTCACATTTAATTCCGTGAGACTTTATTGTTCGCCACTTATTTATTGCATGTGGTGTATTCTATACTGACATTTGATATATATTTTCATGATTATATTTATATTCATGGTATTATATGATTCATTTGGTGGTTATTAACTTTTGGTCATACGAATCGATTTATTTCGATGAAGTAAGGGGTTTTCAACTCACTTTTTATTTCCATGAGATTTATGCTATATTGACCACTATTTCCTTTTGTGTGGAATATATATTGTCCATGATTGTATTCTTGGTGTAATATACTTTAATTTATGAGTATTTACATGTTCATTGTATGATCCTTCTTTCAACGGTTGTATGTTTCATAAGAAACCAAATCGGTAAGGGAATTTCACATTTCAATTTCCACTCAATGGGTTTACAAATACTTCATTGATTATTTTACTCCAAGATTATGAGTGGAATCACTATTTATTATTTATGTAGTAATTTCCACTTCCGTTTTTGTGGATTAAAATTTGATTCACATAATCACTCCATTGATAATTTTTCAAGTCATTGATATAAACCTGATCTTAACTCAATTTCCTTTCATTGAGTTAAACATCCAAGTCATTGGTGTTGTTTTTACTAGAATATGTATGAATGTCCTATGATTTATTTACACTGAATATCCATTCATATTGAGTGTATTTATATTTTTCACTCAAAATTATTTCATTGATTTATCCCTTACTAAAGGATACTATCTTTATTTGGGATTTTATCTCAATTTACATTCCTTTGAGACTTCTTTGTTGTTATGAACCAATTAACTTTTATAAGGTGTATATAGTATCATTTGACATAGTATATAATGAAATCCTTTATTTTCATGGTGTTATAAAGTTTTGGTTACCTCAATTGTTTTTTTTCAAGCATCTCTCATTTGGATAGTAACTCTAACTAAAATACCATTTTAATTGCTTTAAAAATTTATTCTTCTAAATATTTCTCATAAATGTCCACGTTTTAAAAATGGTTTTAAGGTTTTTTTATATTGAAATTAATGTTTTAAAATTATAATTCCTTTTAAAAGTTCCAAAGTGGTATGGGAAACTTTGATTCAAAAATCTATTTTAAATGGCTTCTTGACAAATAGTGTTACTTTTAAATGTTTTCCTGAAAAATGGGGATATTTATCTCAAATAGTTTTGATGATTATTTTCATCTATCTCAATATCCTTCATTATTATCCATTGAGGTTAATCTGTTACAATACAATCTTCTATATAGTGTTGAATGAGTTTGGTTTGACTGTGGATGTGCTATTTTTATACCATTCATGATTTGTGGATAAAGTATTGACATTTCATATGCTAGTTTTAATACGAATGTTTATGTTATGTTTTGAACAATTCATATGATGAATGCATTGGATTTAGTCAGTGACGGGTAGAGCCTGCTATTTCTCCTCGATGCATTGGTAGGTCTCATGATACAAACTATTGTCTTGGCATAAGGCCTTGACAAAATCATATTTGTAGTCTTGGCACAATGCCTTGAATATGTGGTTATGAATGTCTTGAATTATTAATTCCGTCATTAGGAATGTAGCTATTGATATTTCATGTGATTATTCTACTAGTATAATATCCATTTGAATAAGTAAATGTAATTATTTGATTTTATATTTTCCAAATTATCCTGAATTTCAATTCTAAAAGGCTTTTTTAGTATTATACATTGCCTTAAATGTTTATGCATATTTATGAAAGTTTTTGATATATTTGTATCCTTAATGATCATCTGATCTCACCCATTTAAATGTTTTATTTATCCCTGGATGTGAAGAATTATATTATGACTGACCTATAGGGATAGTCTATGGGATCTCAGTGTTGTCTATGGAAACAATGTTATTGTAGTCTTCCATTTCATGATGTAATGTAAACCTTATGAAAGTATATAGTACCTCCAAATCTACAAAACTAATTGCTCTTTCAAGACTTGTTTTTTTGCGATCATGCCAATGATACGTAATAATGCACCGACTCTGGGCTTTTGGGGTCGGGGTGTTACATCGTTCAATTCTTAAAGTAGAATTTTTGTTGATCCTCACAATGCTGATGATACATAGAAATAAACCTCCAAAATTTAATCCATAGTGTGATGGACTATGTGTCATACACAAGGTCTACTCCAATAGAGTGTATTTCATAATATCAATGTATGGAAAAATTATTTCTGCTCCTACCAAAGTAAGGTTCTTGAAGAAATATTTCATGTTTCTAAAAGGAACTTCCTGATCGCATGATGTTAAACTATATGATAAACCATCCTTTCTGTATAAAATTAAATTACATAACATGTACATCATAAAAAAACAATGTTAAATTATATGGAATGCATCCCCGCAACATGACATTAAATTGTTCTTCCAATGTACTCACTACATTGCATTAAACGACATAGTGTAATAGTGTTCTCACCTAAAAGGAAATTTCCTACAGTATTGGTCATCTTCCATTCCATGTTTCAAAAATACATTTGGCTTGATTTACACCATCGTAGGATATATAGGGATGCCTAGATCTCCAAATCTGGGTCTAGATGTAATAAGAGATGAAATAGACCCTCTATGTGTATGTTTCAGATATACATAGGGAGAGGTTTCAGAACTATGTATGGCTTCATTTCTACCCTCATGGGATACATAGTGATGCCAATACCCTATGTCCAAGATTATTCGATACCATCAAAAAAATCCCCCCTCATTGCATATAGATATAACTAATGCAAGGAGGTTTCTTTATCGAACTACATACGTCTTAATTCTGATTTCAAATGAGATGTGTAGAGAGACCTCGATTCCATGTCATTGTCCAGCCGCCACATTATGAAAAAAATCCTCTCGTGAACCCTCAACTACCTATGTATTGTGATAGAAACCCCTTCTATTCCTTATTTCCCACACTAAGTATAGCTCATGTGAGATTATGAATTGAACATGAGAGTTTCCCTAATAAAAACATAGATAAAAGGTGCATAATAGGCCCATCATCCCAAAATAATGGTCAAACCTTCCCCCTCCATATGCTTGGTTCAGACCAGCATAGGGAACATTCTTCATGAACTACGTGTGAGTTGAATACAACTCTCATAGGATATGTAGTGATGCCCAGATTCCACATCCTAACCAATCTACCACCACAAAAATTAATTAAATCCCCCTCCCATCATATGGTTTAGCATTTCATAGAGAAATTCTTAGAACTATGTCTTGATTAATTCCCATCCCAACAAGTGAAAGAAACACCCCCAGAACAACAATCCTGAGATTATCTATGAAAAAGGATCAAAAGTAATAAAATCCCACATCCTCGGTTATGACATCCCTATATTGTGAAACAACTCATTGATGTCCCTTTTTTCCCACACCGATCACAACTCCCATGAGCTTAGCAGTTTTGATCGGGGATCCCCTTCTTAGTCAATGTGTATCAATATGCATCATGATTTCCATGGTCCTTGTGGTATGAACTATAAGTGGACTCCCAAGGATTTCCCCTCCACAATAAGGAAACCTACATCCTTACGGTGTAAAGTTAAACAGTATTATATGTCAAGAACAATGTGTTATTGATTCTCAATATGTTGAGATACATTGTGATACTTGGGCCCTGTGTTCGGGTCCAACTTTTCAAATACAAATTCCCCTATCTTCTATACATAAATGAAAATCTATGCATGAGATTTAAAACCATTGATCCCACCACAAGAATCAATCAAAAAATAATTTACCCCTACCCACGATTCATATCTATTGTCTCTATATATTAAAATTTTATTCAAAAATAATATTACATTATAGATAAATATCCTAGAGCACCAACAACTTCCAATTAACCTCATTATTTTCACTTTATGTACATTCTATATAACATCACATGCATTAAATTTTTTATCTAGAAAACCACTGTTTTCATATACCAATAGGTGGGAAATTTATAGTGAATTTATACCTATACTCATGATGTTTTGGTGGTTGTTTTGGTATTTTACACTTCCAAATTTTTATATTAAAAAAAAATTCAAAAAAAATGATCAATAATTGTCTTATTGAATTGGATAGTGGGTTTTCACATTGTATAAACTAGTTGAGCGTTGAAAATGAGAAGAATTACATATCTTCAAACCATCATATAGAGTATTTCTCAAATATGAAATCATATCTAAAGTTTGTGTGGTAGAATCTTTTTATCAATTTTTTGGGAAGACTCAACTTTTTTAGAAAACAAAATTCTCTTTTTAAATTAAGGTTCCAAACACATTCAACTTAGTGTAATATTATTAGATATAACTACACTAAATATTTCTTAAAAATCCTTAATTATATTCTCCAAATAGTATATATGAATTTTACAAGTCTTCTATAATGAATTGTCATGTTCTATTATCCTTTTTTATTCTTTTCTAGTTGGTAAGTCTTGACATCTTCTTAGTATGTCTCCAATTCATGGAACATTTCATTGAAGAATTTTTTAAAAAAATATTTCTCATATAATTATATTTGAAATTAGTATTCACATTTATAGTAATAATTTCTTATTTCTCTTTCAATAGGTTTTTGATAGTGTTAAATATCCTATATAATTAGTTAATGCATCCTAAATTACATTTTCCTCTACTTCCATTTGTGAGTTCTCATAAAAAATTCCATTGATAATCCATTAAACAAGATCCAATAATATCTTATAATTTTTGAATAATTTACTATGGCTATCCATAAAATTGAGGAAGAAAGATCGTAATTATATTTAATTACCTAATGACATCTAATGTTCACTACTAAAATTAGACGGGAATCTAGGATCATGATCAGATACAATGGAATGTGGGGATCTAATTAATCTAATTATATCTTTTCCATATATTAATGAAAGTTGATCCAAAGGTGTATTTTATTGAATTGGAAGTAATTAAGACGATATACTTAATCTATTAACAATTACAAAAATCAAATTAGTACCGTGCGATACATTTGGTAATTCAACAAAAAAAATTAATGGACATATTGTCACATTTCCTTTCTGAAATTGGAAAGGGGTTAAGAATCCCTTTCGGTAATAGTTTTTCAACATTAACATATTAACATGTGGAACCATTTGTAACGACCCAAAGTTTTTCAATGTAAATTCCATTCTTATAAATATGTCATAAAATAACATGAAGTCTCAACATAATGAACTACTAAGTGATAAGTGACCTTTCAACATAAGTTTGACACTTCTATGTTTGGAATTTTGAAAATCCGACACACACAGTTGTGTTCAAGATGATTTTTGGTGTTAATGAAACAAAATAATTTTTGGTGAATAGTGACCTACCCCTATGAATAGTAACATACACTTATTAATATTAATATGACCCTTATGAATAGTAAGTCATCCAGCATAAGAGTAACATTACCTATGAATAATTAAATAAAATTTAGACATCTGAGAAAGTAATAATTTGACCTTAGTAAACGTTTTTGTATTTTCTAATTCATAAATAATTAATTATAATTAATTAATTAATTTAAAATAATATTTATTTCCCTAAAATATATTCATAAATTATTGAATCAATGTCTTAGAGTTTTTAGATAATTTTATAAGACCCTGCGTAATAAGTTTTAATCTTAAAAACTGTTTTTTAAGTAATTATGATTTTAATTAAATATTAAATTAATAATATTTAGAAAATTATTTCTGAAAAATGGAATTCATTTTTAGATTCTACACATCAAAAAATGGTAGTGGTAAATTTTTGGGTTTTTCTAAAATACTTCAATTTTCGAGTGAATAGTAAAAAAATACAGTTTTTCGCATAATCGGTGTATACTAAATTGCATCATTAATGATGTAATGATGACATGAACATTATAGAACTTTAGTTTCGGCCAAATTATATTAAATTTCCTAAATGGTTCCTTAAAATACAATAAATCCAATTCTCAAACCTAAAAAGAACATTCCAAAGCCTAAAGTCAAAAGGTAATTTCTTAAAGTGTCTTTTTCTCTTTCTTTCACTTTTCTTTTAATAAATTAATGATTTCGAATTATAAAGAATAATTAAATCCTAAAAAGAATTATATTATATTAATATATGATTTAGAATGTCAAAAAACTACTATTACAAGTCTAACTCTAGATATATTATTTTATTTAATATTTTATAACAAAAACACCTCCCTCCTCATGTATAAATAAGCCCTCCCCCTCCTCTTGCCAAAACACACCTCTCAAGATTCAAGAATTGTCCAAGATCTGCCCAATCATCTCCCCTATCCCCTCCCCCACATCCAAGAGCTTCTGGTCTCATCAAAAGACCAATCTTAGGCCCTCAAGGAGGTTCTCAAGAGGAGGATTCTGGAGGTAATTTCCATCCCTCTTCTCCTTTAATTTCCTTTCAAGTTCAAGTTCATTTCTTGATCTCTCCCCACCTATCTTCATCTAAATTGTATTGTAACTCCAGTATTATAAAAATACTGTTATTTTATGATTATAATGGGATATTATATCATCCAAACGCCTTTCCCTCTTCTTTATATTTTAAAGAGAACGTTGTTCGTGAGGTGTTAATTTATCACCTTCAAGAACGACATACTTTATTCTTCCATTTCTACCTTCAGATCTGGTCATGAAACCATTTTTATGGTGGAACCAGAATATTTTATATGTATTATGATCTATTTAATGTTCTATAAATAATGTATTGTATGAACCCGGACCTTCATTCAGGTCTGTTTTTCCGTTTATCTGGAGTTTTTAAGAAAAATGGTTTTTCTGGAAATTTTCAAAGTACGCGTCGTGTACTTTCTGAGTACACACCATGTATTCTATTCCAGCTCTAAGTCGTGTGCTGGCCGGGTCTGGGCCACACACACGGTGTGTAAGGCTAAGGTGGAGGCCGGTTTTTCGGAGTATGGAAAAAAATTGAAGTACACGCCGTGTACTCTAGAAGTACACATCGTGTACTTTCTTTTTTTCATTAAACGGACTGGGGTTGCGCCTAACCCCCATATTCATCTTCTTCTCCAGTTTTCGACTGATTGGGAGCACTTGTACGACCGAATCATCTTAGAGCTTCCGCCTCACCGTCTGTTCTCCGATTTGAGCACGGTCGATTGCGTTCGAATCGCAGCGGTGAGTTCTTCCTTCTGCTTTAGCCTTGTTTCTTGATTTCTCCTTGTTTTCAATTTATCATGGGAATAATGTTTTATGGGTTTTTTAAGATCTACGTTGTTTTAAGGGGAATTTGTCATCGAGGTTCATGTATATCTATCTCCTATGATCGAGGTAGGTGGTTTGTTCATTTTTGTAGAAAGTTGATGGATATTTTGTGCAATTTCCACCAATACCCTTGAACGGGGTATTGCGTGTTTCCTGTTTTTCCCTTGTTACTTGCCTGATTTTCCTGATTGCTTTAGTAGAGGTTATTGCTTATGATTATAGTATTTTGTTTGTGCTCAGTTTTCTTGCCATGCTTGTTCTGCCTGTTTGGCGTTTAGCCAGTTGTCATGCCTAGTTGTAGGATTGTGGACTATTGCCTTGTTTTTCTGTTGAGCCTTAGTTTATTTCCAAGTAGTTCTTGAGCATTATTTGGATGATACACACACGTTGATCATGTTTAGTTATAGTCAGGACTGTGAGAACCTAGAGTAGTAGACTAAAGGGATAATTGACATAATGGCTTCTCCAGAGTGTCTTTTAATCACGATGCGAGACCAAGGGGATAATTGACAGAAGGGATTCTCTAGAGTGTCTTTTAAATATGACGTGGGACACAGGGGAAATTGACGTTGAGTGCTTCCCCAGAGATCCTTTAGCACGATACGAGACTATAGGGGGAATTGACGGTGAGTGCTTCCCTAGAGAGTCTGCTTAATTACGTAGCTGAACCAGAGGGGTGAGGCTGTGTGTGCCACCTAGAGGGTTTCTAGTATTTATAGGTTGAACCATAGGGGTTAGGATATGAGATCTACCTAGAGGGTTACCTTTTTTCCTTTGTTACTGGTTATTTACTTGTGCTCTTATTTTGTTAGAACTGTGGATTGTAGCTGCTTGTGCTTTCTCATTCACTGTTTCTTGTTTTATTACTGGCCTTGTATTCATTGACTATTAGGCACAAATATTTGGGTGATTGCATACTGGGATTGTATCTCACACCCTGTTTGGGCCATGCATTTGGGCCCAAGAAGACTATGTTGCTGTAGGTATAGACAAGGGAAAGTGCCCTTCTACTTCAGGGTCTTGACTACATCAGGAACTGGGGAGCATGGGACCGATCCGTGGCTCGCGATGCTGAGGGGGCTATTTGTTTTTATTTTTCACTTGGTTTCAGTTGTATTTCAGCACGTTGTTGTGTTTGCTGTTTTCCTTAGATACTTGTACCTGCTGCATCATTTTCATCATAGTAATATATCTACATTGCTTCCGTTGTTTGGTTTCTATTGTTGTGCATTTCGTTTACTGCTTCCATTGTTTATTTTTATTTTCTTACCTTATGTACCTTACTAAATGAGGGAATAGTTTCCCCATCGAATAACCAAGGCCCTCGCTGCTAGTCGGCAGCCTCTGGCGTTCGGGGAAACTCGCTTGAGGTCATGTGGCGCACCGTGTACGGGGCACCAGTGGAGGGGCTCCAGACTCGGGACGTTACAAAGTGGTATCAGAGGAGTTCTTTTCTCTTGATTTACTGTTTGGAGACCTTATCCAGGGATAGGACGGATTCAGTACTTGGCATTAAGGTGTTCTCGGAATTAGCTAACCCATGCACAGGGAAAAGCCATACTACCTCGTTAATTGCAGTTTTCTGGTTTTGAGGTTTTATGTTTGGTATGTTTTCACCTAGAGTGATTCGTATGACTTGTGCGGTTATTGTTTTAACATTTCGGTTCTATTTCTGTCGCAACCAGATGATATGAGGGTATTCTGTCTCATGCATCATATAGACACTTGTAGGAATCACATGCCATGCATTCTTGCCATGCCATTTATGGAGTATTAGCGATTGCATGCTGTTGTGATAGAATTTGTGGAGATTATGCATTCTGTTATGATAGTTTCTTGATAGATTCTTTAATATTAGGTTAGAAATCCATTTGTTTTGTTCCTTTCTTAAAAATGAATGCCGAATTTTGGTTCTTGAGGTGTTATGGGCCCTCACGGGTCAGAATTTGGCACCTTTTTCGCCTTGTTTTTAGTGTTTCTGGAATTCTGCACAGTTTCTGAGCTACTGCCCAGAAAAACCCAGAATACATGGCATGTACTTTTGTATACACGCCGTGTAGTTTTCAGGCCGTGTCACTAACCGTGTAACCAAAACACGGTATCGTGGGAGTAACTTCGGGAATACGCCGTGTACCATGGTACACGCCGGGTGAGTTCAGAGCCATGTACCTGGCCGTGTCACTAACAACACGGGTCGATGAAGCTCGAGTAGAAAACGCTGTGTCCATAGGGAACACGCTGTGTAGTCTTGTCCAGGTACTCGGTCGTGTCACGAACAACACGGGCCGGTGTGACCTTCTTTTCGACACGACATGTTTGTTCGGAACCCGCCGTGTAGTCTTTCCAGGTACCCGGCCATGTCACGAACAACACGGAACGGTGTCGCCTTCGCCTATGCACACCGTGCTTGTTCGGAGCACACTGTGTAAGGTCCAGCCGTGTAGACGACTGTGTATTCAACAACACAGACCGACGAAGCCTCGTCTAGTGCACGCCGTGTTTTATTCGAACACACCGTGTAGTCTCGGGTTGAGTCGGACCGTGTGGGTTAGCCGTGTAAGGATACTCGGGCATGGGAATAGTTTTCAAGTACACGCCGTGTGTGGGGGTCAACACGCCGTGTAGTTTGTAGTGTACATGAATTGTAGGGAAGGAGTACACACCCATGTCAGTGCTTTAAGTAGACACACCATGTAGTTTTATACACGTCGTGTAGTCGTGTTTTGCAATCTTGTGTGTTTTCCCCCTGTTCCCGTTTTGTACTCTTGTGTTCTCTATCCTTGTTTTCCTGATCTAAGGTGTGCTTTTGATCTTTCAGAGCTATGCCTACGAGACATCCTCCGGTCGTATGTCTATCATCAGGCAGTGATCAGACGCCAGACAGGGCTGGTCAGGGACTTCCTGTCGATCCCCCAGCCGAGCCAGCCTTGGCACCGGTTGTTGTACCAGTTGCGGGCGCCGATGCATAGTTTAAGGAGGGTTTCATGAGGATGATACATGCCTTCTAGGGAGAACCGCCTCCTAGCTCGTCTATGGAAGACTTGACGTGGGTCTTTCAGTAGCAGCGTCCACCCACGTTCTCAGGAGAGGGAGGACCTCAGGCTGCAGAGTCATGGCTGGAAGCCATGCTGACTATATTCGAGCATCTGGAGATTCCTCTAGAGATGCGGGTCAATCTCACCACCTACATGCTCTGAGACTCTGCCAAGAGGTGGTGGGATGTGATCTCCCAGGCGGGTCAGCAGCAGGCTATGATTTGGGAGGAGTTCCAGCACGTGTTCTACGACTACTTTTACCCGGAGACCCTGAGGGCCGATTGAGCCTGGGAGTTCATGAGCTTAGAGCAGGGTACTCTATCTTTCATGGAGTATTCCTCTCGTTTCACTGAGCTGCAGCGTTTTACACCCCTTCGGGATGGGAGTGGGGTGTTCTTGGCGAAGACGTTTGAGGATGGACTCAGGCAGGAGATCCGCTCGCAGGTGAACATCTTCCAGTTGACTTCCATTACTTCCATCGTCAACTAGGCACTGATTGTGGAGCACAATCTGAGAGACTCTAGAGCTGCGAGTCAGGGCGGTTCTACTTCCAGAGCTATCTTCCCTTCAGATGACAACAAGAAGCACCGCATGGAGCCTACGCGCGGTGATTCGAGGAAGCGAGACACACCATCAGGAAGCTAGGGGACATGATACCAGTGTGTCCGGACATGGAACACTAGACCGCAGTGCCAGGGAGACCTCATGGAGTGCCGATCTTGCGGCAAGATGGGTCACCTCCAGTGTTTCTGCCAGGTTTTTTTCACCAGCAGTAGGTGAACAGGGTTCTTCCATGACTCCTTGATTAGGAGAAACCCCACCAGTCTCTCACCAGTCAGGGAACTAGAGTTCTTCCGGCCGTTCGGGCTGAGGTGGAGGTCAAGGCTGTGGTAGTCATCCACCAGTTCCTCAGCACCAGCAGGGAGGTTTAGCTCAGAGTGGTCAGTCAGGGGCACAGGGCCGCGGTGCATGGTGGTCTTTCACCCTGGAGAAGACTTATCATGATCAGGATCCCAACCCTTATACTATTCAAGGTTTGATTTTAGTAGCCTCAGTTTTATCTTCATCCCTTTTCGATACTGGTGCTACGCATAGCTTTATCTCTATTGTCATTGTAGAGAACCTTGGACTCTTCATCTTTTCTTCTGCCAACTCGTTGACACTAGACACACCTTTGGGAATGAGGACATCTAGTGTACGCCAGTGTAGACAGTGTCCTCTCAAGGTTGCAGGGTATCGCTTCTTATGGGACCTATATGTACTAGAGATGATAGGCTATGATTTCATCCTTGGCATGGATGGTTTGATTCCGTTGCGGGAAGTCGTCAACTGCTATCACCGCAGAGTCAGTTTCATCTCACCAGAAGGTGAATCTTTCCTTCATAGAGGTGAATGGGACGTTCGGGCTAGTCGGGCAGGACCCGAGCATCTTGGGCTAGGAGGAGTGACAGCCCAGATTAATATCCATTACCTGGATGATCAGGGGAATCCAAAGTTGGACTTTCCTCCAGTGGTGGATCGCTTCAGGGATGTTTTTCCAGAGGACTTTTCAGGTTCACCTCCTGAGCGTGCAGTAGACTTCTCTATTTAGCTCATGCCAGGAGCAGCACCGGTGTCCATTCCTCTATATAGGATGGCCACACCTGAGTTGCAAGAGCTCAAGAAGCAGTTGGAGGAGTTACAGGCTAAGGGTTTCATCCGACCCATTACTTCTCCTTGGGGTTCGCCTGTTCTATTTGCGAAGAAGGCAGACGGTACCCTTCGGCTTTGTGTGGATTATCGGAAGCTGAACCAGTTGAAGGTCAAGAACCGATATCCCTTGTCGCGGATTGACGACCTTTTCGATCAGCGTCGAGGAGCCTGGGTGTTCTTGAAGATCGACTTGAGGTCCGGTTATCATCAGTTGCATGCTAGACCATCAGTGATACCTCTTACAACCTTCAGGAGCAGGTACAGTCTTTACGAGTATACGGTCATGCCCTTTGGACTCACGAACGAACCTGCAGTTTTTATGGCACTAATGAACCGAGTGTTCCATCCTTACTTGGAATCCTTCATTGTGGTCTTTTTTGGATGATAACTTGGTGTACTCTCACACTCGACACGACCATGCCACACATCTTGAGATTGTTCTGAGTACACTGAGAGAGCATCAAATTTATGCTAAACTCTTGAAGTGCCACTTCTGGATGGATCAGATTCACTCCTTGGGTCACGTCATCTCGGAGGAAGGAGTATCTGTGGTCCCAGAGAAAGTGAGAACTGTAGTTTCCTGGGAGCATCCGAAGAACGTTTTTGAGGTACAGAGCTTCCTAGGGCTGGATGGATACTACAGACACTTCATTCGGGACTTTTCTCATCTAGCAGCACCATTGACAGGTCTGACCAAGAAGGGGGAAAAGTTCTTGTGGTGAGATTCTTGTGAGTCATCCTTTCAGGAGCTGAAAGGGAGGTTGACGTCAGTGCCGATACTAGTCTTTCCAGAGCCAGGAAAGAGCTACACTGTTTACTGTGATGCTTCGGGTATCAGGCTGGGAGCTCTGCTTATGCATGGAGATGGAGTCTTTACGTATGGGCCTCGGCAGCTGAGGCCACATGAGAGGAACTACCCTATGCACGATCTGAAGTTGGCAGCTTTTGTTCATGCCTTATGCTATTGGAGACACTATCTTCTGGGAGATCACTTTTTGGTATTCACTGACCACAAGAGTCTCAAGTATATCTTCACTAAATGTGATCTGAATCTGAGGCAGCGCAGGTGGGTTGAATATCTACAGTCATTTGACTTCGATCTTGCCTATACGCTGGGAAAGGGCAACGCTGTGGCAGATGCGTTGAGCAGGAGAACTCTGATTCAGGCAGATCAGGAGGCTTGTAGTGAGTGGCAGCTGATGTCTCTGTTCTCTGAGATGCATCTAGAGGTGCACGAAAGACGGGGACAGACCTTTCTATCTTCTGTAGCTGTTATCTCCACACTACTTGATCGGGTATGGATAAGGCAGCTATTAGACTCGGAAGGCTTAGTCCTACGGGAGAGTGTGTTAGGAGAGGACCCTCTTCCTGGATGGACAGTGGGTGAGGATGAGATCTTGCGTTTCCAAGGATGCGTATGGGTGCCGGTAGACATACGTGAGGAAATGATGTGGGATTTACATTCCTCAGTTTGGGCAGTTCATCCTAGCGTCACCAAGATGTATCGGGATCTTCATCTCCAGTAATGGTGTCCAGGTATGAAGAAGGATGTTGCTGGTTTTGTCATGAGATGTTCTACTTGTCAGCTGGTGAAAGCAGAGCATCAGCGACCAGCGGGGCTCTTACAGCAGTTACCCATTCCAGAGTGGAAGTGGAATAATGTTGTGATGGACTTCGTGACTGGGTTGCCAAGATCACCTTGAGGGAAAGATGCTATTTGGGTTGTCGTCAACTGGCTTACGAAGGTTGATCACTTCTTGCCGATCAAGGAGACCTTTAGTGTCGATGATCTGGGATGACTTTACATCAGAGAGATTGTGCGTCTGCGTGGAGTTCTGCGCTCTATTGTTTCAGACAGAGATGCGCCCTTTACCTCTCGGTTCTGGCAGGGACTTCAGAAGGCCATGGGTACACAGGTACTTTTGAGTACAACATACCATCCCCAAACTGATGGCCAGTACGAGTGCATGATCCAGGTGCCTGAGGATATGCTCTGATCTTGCATCCTTGACTTTGGCGGTTCTTGGGAGAAGCATATTCCTCTGGTGGAGTACACCTACAACAACAGTTTATAGGTGACCATCCAGATGGAACCATATGAGGCTTTGTACGGTAGGCCATGATGATCACCCTTATGCTGGCTGGAGGCTGGAGAGGCAGCTTTGCTGGATCCTCGTTTTTTTCAGGAGATTTCAGAGCAGATAGAGCTGATTCGGAAGAGGATGGCTACAACACAATCTCGACAGAAGTCTTATGCTGATCAGCGGAGACGACCTCTGGATTTTGAGGTCGGTGATCAGGTTTTCCTACGTGTCACACCGAGGTTGGGACACAAAAGGATACAGAGACAGGGTAAGCTTTCGCCATGGTATGTCGGGCTGATTGAGGTTTTGGAGAGAGTGGGGCCAGTCGCCTATCGGTTGCAGCTACCTCAGAGGTATCATTCCATGCACGATGTCTTCCACATCTCTTAGCTCCAACATTACTTTTCAAACCCATATCACATCTTTCAGCCTGAGGAAGTCGAGTTTGAAGCGGATGCATCATTCGAGGAGCATCCTATCCAGATTGTCGATCGTAGTACGAAGGTTCTCCACGGGCGGTCTATTCCTCTGGTACGAGTGCTATAGAAGTACGGCCGAGTACAGGACGAGACCTGGGAGAGGGAGGTCGATGTATGATTGCAGTGGCCTGAGCTGTTCGAGGTTTCATCTTCTCCACCTCATTAGGGAAATGCGGGGACAAATTTCTTTAAGGGGGGAAGTTTTTAAGAACCCGGACCTTCATTCAGGTATGTTTTTCCGTTTTTCTGGAGTTTTTTAGAAAAATGTTTTTTCTGGAAATTTTCAATGTACACACCGTGTACTTTCTGAGTACACATTGTGTACTCTGTTCCGGCTCGAAGCCGTGTGCTGGCCAGGTCCGGGCCACACACACGATGTGTAAGGTTGAGGTGGAGGCCGATTTTTCAGATTACAGAAAAACAATTGAAGTACATGCCGTGTACTCTAGAAGTACATGCCGTGTACTTTCTTTTTTTTTCAATAAACGGACTGGGGTCGCGCCTAACCCCCATATTCGTCTTCATCTCTAGTTTTCGACTGATTAGGAGCATCCGTATAGCCGAATCTTCTCCGAGATTCTGCCTTGCCGTTCGTTCTCCGATTCAAGCATGGTTGATTGCATTGGAATCGCAGCGGTGAGTTCTTCCTTCTGCTTGAGCCTTGTTTCTTGATTTCTCCTTGTTTTCAATTTTTCGTGGGATGAACATTTTGTGTGTTTTCTCAGATCTATGTCATTCTAAGGGGAATCTGTCATCGAGGTTCACGTATATCGATCTCCTAGGATCAAGGTAGGTGGTTTGTGCCTTTCCATAGAAAGTTTATGGATATTTTGTGCAATTTCCACCAACACCCTTGAACGGGGTATTACGTGTTTCCTGTTTTCCCCTTGTTACTTTCCTACATTGCTTGATTGCTTTAGTAGAGGTTATTGATTGTGATTACAATATTGTTTTGTGCTTAGTTTGCTTGCCATGCTTGTTCTGCCTGTCTGGCATTTAGCCTGTTGTCATGCCTAGTTGTAGGATTGTGGAATATTGCCTTGTTTTGCTGTTGGGCCTTAGTTGACAGCCAAGTAGTTCTTGAGGTTTACTTGGACTATACACACACGTTGATAATGTTTAGTTATACTCAAGACTGTGAGAACCTAGAGTAGTAGACCAACGGGAGAATTGACGGAAGGGCTTCTCCAGAGTGTCTTTTAATAACGATGTGAGACCAAGGGGAGAATCGACGAAAGGGCTTCTCCAGAGTCTCTTTTAATTACGACGCGGGCCACAGGGGGAATTGACGTTGAGTGCTTTCCTAGAGAGACTTTAGCACGATACGAGACTATAGGGGGAATTGACGATGAGTGCTTCCCCATAGAGTCTGCTTAATTACGTAGCTGAACTAGAGGGATGAGACTATGTGTGGCTTTCAGAGGGTTGCTTGTACTATAAGTTGAACCATAGGGGTTAGATTGTGAGAGCTACCTAGAGGGTTACCTGTTTTCTTCTTTTTTCTGGTTTATTGTTGTGTACTTTACTTGTTGGAACTATGGATTGTAGCTGCTTGTACTTTTATGTTTACTGCTTCTTGTTTATTTACTTCCATGTACTCATTGACTGTTAGGCACAAATCTTTGGGTGATTGCCTACTGGGATTGTATCTCACACCCTGTTTGGCCCATGATTTTGGGCCCAAGCAGACTATGTTGCTGCAGGTATAGACAAGGGCAAGCACCCTTCTACTTCAGGGTCTTGACTGCATCAGGAGCTGGGGATCATGGGACAGAGTCGTGGCTCGCGATGCTGAGGAGACTATTTGTTTTTCTTTTACACTTGGTTTCAGTTGTATTTCAGCACGTTGTTGTGTTTGATGTTTTCCTTAGATACTTGTACATGCTGCATCATTTTCATCATAGTTATATATCTATATTGCTTCCGTTGTTTGGTTTCTGTTGTTGTGCATGTCATTTACAGCTTCCATTGTTTATTGTTGTTTTCTTACCTTGTGTACCTTACCGAATGAGGGAATAGTTTCCCCACCGACTCACTAAGGCCCTCGCTCCTAGTCGGCAGCCTCTGGCGTTCGGGGAAATGCGCTTGAGTTCATGTGGCGAACCGAGTACGGGGCACCAGTGGAGGGGATCCGGACTCGGGACATTACACATATGGCCATATTACTAAGTGTTAAGTTAAAACAAGTTCGTTGTGATCCAAAACCGCCAAAATTGACCCAAATAACCATCATTTAATTGTTATCTAATGATTCATCCACATGGATCTAATTTGATTCATTATAAGATCATCCAAACTCCTACAATATCATTAATAACATGTAATATCAGTTCTGGATGTTTAACCATGTTCTACCCAAACATCAATTTAAGAATACTAGTGAACCACTCAAGAAACCCATAAAAACGAACATCCCCGAACAATGTTTTTAAAATCTATAAGTCATACAAAGGAACGTAATATGATATAATGAAACCAGAATGAACCCTATTAATGTATAAAAGGTTCTGGAATTTCAAATTAATGAATATAATGTCATTATATAGGACATTAAAGAGAAGGAGGCCTTCGAGTACAAGGTAAGGGGAAATTCTTGAACCCAACTTTCATCCTCCGGGTTTTACCTCTTTCACTCCATTTTTGATATGGTCAATCTTTAAAGATCTTTTTTTCATCATTGTATTTCATTTTCTGGGATATACTTGTTTTTTAATGAAGTTTATGTCAATCCAAATGTTTTCTGAAAGAAATCTTCTCTTAAGAACTCAACTCTCACCTCTCATTCAAGGTTGATGGTTCTTGTATCATGTATGTTGTTCCCTCTTTCTTTTGGGAACCCAATGTTTATGAATGTGTTCTTATGAGATGAAACCTCTTCCTTTTCATGGGTTAGTTATGTTCATTTATGTTATATGTTCATTGTGGCATGCATGATAAATGGTAATGTTATGATGTGACGGGTGCGCCTAGATTTATATAGCACAATATGAATGTTTAAATGTGACGGGTGCACTCGAAATTATATAGCGCTCCAATGCATTGGTTAAAGTGATTAATCTAATGAGTAAATGTGAAATGATGTGCGAACAAGATGCTAGCTTGGTTCACAAGTATGTGTGGTAGTTAACCACTAAGACATGGTGTTTCATTTTTATGCATTGCCACATTTCAAGTCCTTTATTTATGCTCCTCTCATGTTCATGACCTTTTGCCTATGTTATGATTATGCTCACCCCATGATATATTGTATTTATCTATCCTCTTACTGGGCTTCTAGCTCACCCCTTTTGATGTATATCCTCAGGTGGCTATATGTACTAAGGAGAGAAAAAGTGCCACTTAGAAGCTAGAGAAGAAGAAATTAAATAAATGTTTATGGATGATGATGTATTTGTTACGTATTGTCCTAGTTTTCCCAAGAAACTAAACCTTTGGATCCTCTATGTGTAATACTATTTTGTTTTTTATCTTTAAAATGATGTGATAGTAATGTGTGAAAAGGCCGGGATGCTATAGTTGGTATCAAAGTAATGGTTTAGTTAATTTGGGAATTAGGATTAGTAAACCCTAGATGAAACCTATATCATGAGACTAATTACAAATATTCACCTAGGGATCCCATATTTTATGTTTTTTTATAAATTGTTTAAATGAATAATTTATTCATGACTTGTTTACTTATGTTTTGTTCTAACCTTTTCTATTTTAGAAAATGGTGGGAAGCAGGAGAAATCAGGCCATCAACTCATGCGAGGGCCAATGCAACGATTTCCCGAATGACATCCCCAATGATTTGGGAGGCGGAGTTCAACACTTCATGGTGATTCTTACCCAATTATCTAAGGTTATGAATAATAACCATAATAATGGGGAACATCCTCCTTCACCAAAGAGGGAGAAACTAGCTATCGAATGTTTATGTGGAAACGACCACCGAAGTTTAGTAGATCTTCCGATCCACTAGTTGCGGAACAGTGGGTCAACTCCATGGCAAAGATCTTTTCTACTCTTCACTGTTCTAAGACGGAGAAGGTGACTCTAGCCGTTCATTGTCTAGATGGAGAAGTAGATAAATGGTGGGCTTTGATTAAGAACACCAAGACAAGGGAGGAAATTGAAGAGATTGAATGGGAAGACTTTAAGATAATGTTTCTTAATAAGTAATTCACACGAACTCTTCGCACGAAGATGGAGTGAGAATTCATAGAGCTCAAGCAAAAAGAAGGAGAATCTGTCACAACCTATGAAGAGAATTTCACAAGGCTTGAAAGGTACACTTCGGGTTTTGTTATCAACAATGATAGAAAAATTGATGTATTCTTTAGTGGATTAAAACCACACCTTTGAAAGGCTCTTGAAATTCGAGACTTTGGGAGTTATGAAGAAGTTGTTCGGTGTGCTCTCAAAGTGGAGATGGAGTTTGGAGAATGCTCCCATGGCTATGGTGATAGGAAAATAAAGATGGAGTTTCAAGCTGGTGGATCTAATGAAAATGGTGGGAAGAAAAATGAATGACCCACATGCCAAAAATGTTGGAAGTTTCAAAATGGGAACTGCCTCAAAGGGACGGGGAAATGCTTCAAGTGTGGGAAAGAAGGACAACATTATCAAGAGTTTCAAAAAGACACATAAAGGAAAGAAAATGTAGCCGATGAAAGGATAGAACCACTCATGTTTCAATGCTACAACTGTAAGGAGATAGGGCACTATGCAAACCAGTGCACTAAACCTCGAGCTCTTGAGGGAAATAAGTGTCAGCAGCCACCAAAGCCAAAGGAACAAGGGAAGGCTTATGCCATCACTACTGCGGAGGTGGAGCATGATAATGAAGTCGTACAAGGAACACTTCCTATACATTCAAGATTGGAAAAAGTCTTATTTGATTCTGGTTCTACACATTCCATTGTATCTTACAAGTTTTGTAGAACTATAGAATCAAATCCTTGAAACCTTGAAGTAGAGATATCTGTAAAAACACAAAGTGGTGAAATCATTGCAACCCAAGTGTTTGAATATTCTCCTGTTGGCGTATGTGGGAAGATTCTCCTGGAAAATCTCATAATACTTCCCTTTGTGGAATTCGACGCTATAATGGGAATGGAATGGCTCTCATTATATAGAGATCATATCAACTGTCGGGAAAATGATATATATTTTCATATTCGGAACCATCCCATGCTCCTATAAAAATTCAAGGAAGATAATGAATCTCCTTTTAAAAACCCTTCAATGGTGTGGGTGTTGATTCCCTATGAAGAAGAATACCTCGCCTAAATGGTTGAGTCGAAGGAAAGTTCCAACCTTGAGGAAATTCCCATCGTGAGGGAAAACTCTGATGTATTTCCTGAAGAGTTACTCGGAATTCTCCCAGATCGTGAGGTAGAGTTCTTAATTGAACTCAGACCCAGAGCTACTCCTATCTCAAAGTGCCCCTATAGGATGGCTGCTATCGAACTGGAGGAGTTAAAGGAGCAACTGCATGAGAATCTGGATAAAGGGTTTATACGCCCTAGTGCATCACCTTGGGGTGTTTCAGTGCTCTTTGTGAAGAAGAAGGATGGAACAATGTGGATGTGTATCGATTATCTGGAACTCAACAAGATCACCATAAAGAACAAGTATCCTCTCCCAAGGATTGAAGCCTTGTTCTACCAGTTAATAGGTTCCTAATACTTCACAATGGTGGATCTTCGTTTTGGATATCATCAGGTAATGGTGAAGAAGGAAGATATTCAAAATACTGCCTTCCGTACAAGGTATGGGAACTATGAGTTTTTGGTGATGCCCTTTGGACTTACTAATGCCCCTACAATCTTCATAGATTTTATGAATAGAGTCTCTAGACATTACCTCGACAACTATGTGGTAGTGTTTATCGATGATATTCTCATCTACTCCAAGAGCAAGGAGGAACATGAAGAACATCTAAGACTTGTGTTGGCGACATTAATAAAGGAGAAGTTGTACGCCAAGTTCAGCAAGTGTGACTTTTGGATGAATCAAGTCACATTCTTGGGACATGTGATCACAAGTGAGGGAATTTCTGTGGATCCTTCAAAGACAAAGGTGATTGAGGAATGGACCAGGACCTATAGTGTCACAGAAATCCATATTTTTCTTGGATTAGCTGGGTACTACTGACGTTTTGTGAGAAACTTCTCATGATTTTCAAGCCCGCTAACTATGTTAACAAGGAAAGGGGTAAAGTATGTTTGGAGGGAAGAATGCGAGGGAAGCTTCAAAGAGCTAAATAGAAGGAAGATCACAGCACCTGTACTCACACTACCAAAAAGTGGAGAAAGTTTTTTGATATATAGTGATGCTTCAAAGAAATGCTTGGGTTGTGTACTCATGAAAAATGATAATGTGATAGCCTATGCCTCACGACAGTTGAAGATCCATGAGCAAAACTACCCGACGCATGATCTAGAGCTGGCAGTCATGATTTTTGCCTTGAAAAACTGGTGGCACTACCTTTATGGTGATAAGTGTGACATATACACTGACCACAAGAGCCTAAAGTATATATTCACACAAAAGGAGCTCAACATGCATCAAAGGATATGGTTAGACATAATCAAGGATTACGATTGCTCTATTCACTATCATCCTGGAAAGGCGAACAAGGTAGCTGATGCTCTAAGCAGAAAATTACATGGTAATCTATCCATGTTGTGGATTGAGAAAGACCCTATATTTATGGACATGAAAATAATGTAATTGGAAATCATAATGGAAGGGGATACATCCTACCTTGACCGAATGATTGTGCAACCATCCATCCAAGAGAATATTAAGGAAGCACAAAGGGATGATGTGGAGATACAAAAGAGGGTGAATGCAGTAAAGGAAGGGAAGCGACAAGAGGTCCATATTGAAAATTATGGTGTGATTTGGTTTGGAACGCGGATTTGTGTGCCTTCATCACCCAGGATAAAGAAGGAGCTATTGGATAATGCACATAACTCAACTTTCTCTATCAATCTTGGGAGTACCAAGAAGTATCGTGATCTCCGAGAACACTTCTGGTGGGATAACATGAAGAAGGAGATTGCGGAATATATATCAAGGTGCTTGGTATATCAGTAAGTTAAAGCTGAGTGACAAAAGTCAAAAGGTATGATGCAGCCATTGCCTATACCCATGTGGAAATGAGAAAATGTTACTATGGACTTTGTCACAAGCCACCCAAAGACGTCAAAGGGAAATAATGCGATATGGGTTGTGGTGGAACGACTCACCAAGACATCCCATTTTATCACTATTCAGGAAGACCTCACGCTTGAACAACTTGAAAAGATATATGTGAAGAAAGTGGTGAGACTGCACGGTATTCCACTCTCAATTGTCTCTGACTGTGATCCATGGTTCACATCTATGTTCTGGAGGATCCATAAACATGATTTGTGTACTGAATTAAATTTCCGCACGGCCTATCACCCCCAAACTATTGGCCAGTCTGAAAGGACTATTCAGATGCTTGAAGATATGCTAAGTGCTTGCTCTCTATAATTCAAAGGTGGTTGGGATCCGTATCTCCCATTGGTTGAGTTCTCATACAACAATAGCTTCCACTCGAGTATTCAGATGTCTTCGTATGAAGCTCTGTATGGAAAGCGATGTAGAACTCCAACCTGTTGGGATGAAGTTGGAGAAAGAAAGCTACTTGGGCTTGATCTTGTTCAAGATATGACAGAGAAGGTTCAAGTAATCCAAAAACATATCAAAGATGCTCAAATTTGGAAAAAGAGATATGATGACAACCGTCGAAGGGACTTGGAGTTCGATGTTGGAGATAAAGTCTTCCTTCAAATATCTCCATGGAAGAGAGTCATGCAATTCAGGAAGAAAGGGAAGCTAATCCCTAGGTATATTGGAACCTTTGAGATCCTTGACTGCATAGGAGTTGTGGACTATCGTCTTTCACTTCCACCAAATATGGCTCAAGTTCATGATATGTTTCATGTATCACTACTGAGGAAGTACATACCAGACCCCTCACATGTACTAAACTTAGAGGTGGTGCAGCTGGAAGATGATCTCTCATATGAGGAGCATCCAATAAATATTCTGGATCGGAGAGATAAGGTTATACGCAACAAGACAACCCATCTTGTCAAAGTCTTGCGGAGGAACCATATGTTTGAGGAAGCAACTTGGGAACCAGAAGAGGCAATGAAGGAGAAGTACCCTCACCTGTTTGTGTAAAGTGAAATTTCAGGGGTGAAATTTATTAAGGGGGGAAGAATGTAACGACCCAATGTTTTTCAGTGGAAATTCCCTTCATATAGATATGTCATAAAATAACATGAAGTCACAATATAATTAACTACTAAGTGATAAGTAACCTTTCAACAGAAGTTTGTCACTTCTATGTTTGGAATTTTGAAAATCTGACATACACGGTTGTATTCAAGATGATTTTTGGAGTCTAATAAAAAAAATAATTTTTGGTGAATAGTGACCTACCCTTATGAATAGTAACACACCCTTATGAATAGTAATATGACCATTATGAATAGTAAATCATCCAACATAAGAGTAACATTACCTATGAATAATTAAATAAAATGTAGACATCTTAGAAAGTAACAATTTGACCTTAGTAAACGTTTTGGTATTTTCTAAGTAATAAATAAATAATTATAATTAATTAATTAATTTAAAAGAATATTTATTTCCCTAAAATTTATTCATAGATTATTGAATCAATGTTTTATAGTTTCTAGATAATTTTATAAGACCCTACGTAATCAGTTTTAATCTTAAAAACTATTTTTTTAAGTAAATTATGATTTTAATTAAATATTAAATTAATATTATTTATAAAATTATTTTTGAGAAACGGACTTCATATTTGGATTCTACACATCGAGGAATTATAGGGGTAAATTTTTCGGTTTTTTCTGAAATACTTCAATTTTCGTGTGAATAGTAAAAAATGCAGTTTTTCACATAATCGGTGTATACTAAATTGCATCATTAATGATCTAATAATGACATAAAAATTCTAGAACTTTAGTTTCGGCCAAATTATATTAAATTTCATAAATGGTGCCATAAAATACAATAAATCCAATTCTCAAACCTAAAATTAGCTTTCCAAAGCCTAAAGTCAAAAGGTGATTTCTTAAAGTGTCTTTTTCTCTTTCTTTCACTTTCCTTTTAATAAATTAATGAATTCGAATTATAAGGAATACTTAAATCCTAAAACGAATTATATAATATTAATATATGATTTAGTATGTCAGAAAACTACAATTACAAGTCTAACTCTTGATATATTATTTTATTTAATATTGTATACCAAAAACACCTCCCCCCTCATGTATAAAAAATCCCTCCCCCTCCTCTTGCCAAACCACACCTCTCAAGCTTCAAGCATTATCTAATATCTCCCCAATCATCTCCCCTAGCCCCTCCCCCATGTCCAAGAGCTTCTGGTCCCATCAAAAGACCAAGCATAGGCCCTCAAGGAGGTTCTTAAGAGGATGATTCTAGAGGTAATTTCCCTCCCTCTTCTCCTTTAATTTCCTTTCAAGTTCAAGTTCATTTCTTGATATCTCCCCACCTATCTTCATCCAAATTGTATTTTAACTCTATTATTATACATATACTGTTATTTTATGATTATAATGGGATATTATATCATCCAAAACCCTTTCCCTCTTCCTTTTATTTTAAAGAGAATGTTGTTTGTGAGGTGTTAATTTATCACCTTCAAGAACGACATACTTTCTTCTTCCATTTCTACCTTCAGATCTGGTCATGAAACCATTTTTATGGTGGAACCAGAATATATTATATGTATTATGTTCTATTTAAAGTTCTGGAAATAACCTATGTCCATATTACTAAGTGATAAGTTATAACAAGTTTGTTGTGATCCAAAAACCGCCCAAATTGACCAAAATAACCGTCATTTAATTCTTATCTAATGATTCATCCACATGGATCTAATTTGATTCATTATAATATCACCCAAACTCCTGAAATATCATTAATAAAATTTAATATCATTTCTGGATGGTTACCCTTGTTCTACCCAGACTTCAATTTAAGAATACAAGTGAACCACTCAAGAAAACCATAAAAACAAACATCCCCGAACAACGTTTTTAAACTCTATAAGTCATACAAAGAAACATAATATGACATAATGAAACCAGAAGAAACTCTATTAATGTATAAAAGGTTCTGTAATTTCTAATTAATAAATATAATGTCATTATATTGTACATTAAAGATAAGGAGACATTCGAGTACAATGTAAGGGGAAATTATTGAACCCAACTATCATCCTTCTTGTTCTACGTCTTTCACTCCATTTTTGATATGGTCAGTCCTTAAAGATCTTTTTTTCATAATTTTATTTCTGTTTCGGGGATATACATGTTTTCTAAGGTAGTTTATGTCAATCCAAATGTTTTCTGAAAGAACTATTCTCTTAAGAACTCAACTTTTACATCTCATTCAAGGTTGATGGTTCTTGTATAAAGTATGATGTTCCCTCTTTCTTTTGGGAACCCAAAGTTTATGAATGTGTTCTTATGAGATGAAACCCATTCCTTTTCATGGGTTGGTTATCTTCATTTATGTTATATGTTTATTTTGGCATGCATGATAAATAGTAATGTTATGGTGTGATGGGTGCGCCTAAAATTATATAGTGCAATATGAAAGTTTAAATGTGACGGGAGCGCCCGGAATTATATAGCGCTCCAATGCATTGGGTAAAGTGATAAATCTAATAATTAAATGTGAAATGATGTGCAAACAAGATGTTATCTTGGTTCACAAGTA
Source organism: Viscum album (assembly GCA_963277665.1). Classification (NCBI taxonomy): domain Eukaryota; kingdom Viridiplantae; phylum Streptophyta; class Magnoliopsida; order Santalales; family Viscaceae; genus Viscum; species Viscum album. The sequence continues at coordinate 273,557,458 of OY728125.1, read as the reverse complement.
TGTGTGGTAGTTAACCATTAAGACATGATGTTTTATTTTTATGCATTGCCACATTTCAAGTCCTTTATTTATGCTCCTCTCATGTTCATGATATTTTGCCTATGTTATGATTATGCTCACCCCATGATATATTGTTTTTATCTATCCTCTTAATGGGCTTCTAGCTCACCCCTTTATATGTATATCCTCAAGTGGATACATGTACAAACGAGAAGAAAAGTTCCACTTAGAAGCTAGAGAAAAAGAAATTAAATAAATGTTTATGTTTGATGATGTATTTGTTATGTATGGTCCTAGTTTTCCCAAGACACTAAACCTTTGGATCCTATATTTGTAAAACTATTATGTTGTTTATCTTTGAAATGATGTAATAGTAATGTGTGAAAAGGCCGGCATGCTATACCATTTATAGAAAAATTAGCAATATATTTCTTCATTCCTTACCACCAAAAATGTTCTTTAGAATTAATTTTAATATTATATTATATGGTCTGTATAAATAAAGATGATATGAAATAGATATTGATTTACTTTTTGGTGTTGTGGGCTCATAACCATTGAGACTTATTCTAAAAAAGTTAAAACAGGTTGATCTCGAGTGAATGAAACCATGAAGACTGACCCACCAATAAGAGCACGATAGTTTTTAGATTTCATTGGTAGTTACTATCTGCTATCATGTTCAATGGTCTTGGTAATTGGTATTATATTCAATGCATACTAGAATATTATGTACATTGATTAAATATAAAAACTATACAATTTATTTCATGGTGTGGAAAATTGATTTGGGTTTCCCATATGTGGTATGACATTTATTTAATAATCTATATAGAATTTATCTATTTTGAAAGGAAGTGATATCCCAGGACCAATTGATTACGATGGGAGTACCCTCAAAAAATCCATTGAAATGTAAGAAGAAGGTAAGTACATCTAGTGTGGTACACAAATAATAAAGTAATAATGAATTATGACACAAAGTGTTCATCCTACATCAAGGGGCATCATACGACTATGAGATTATATTTCATGGAATGTGATCATAGGAAATATTTCCATTTCGAAGACTTTGCAATATCTCCTCGGGGACCTTGATGGGTTTCTAGGATCCACTCTTAGTTTATGAATATTATTCACTACTATCAGGATAATGGCTGATAGGGTCACACACAAAGAATATTCAAAAGTATAACTTATTCTAATTATTTGGTGTATAAGAGAAGGTGTGAAACACTATGGGGTTTGAGATATGTTCAAGAATAAATGATCAAAAATGAATAGATAAATTCATTATTATTCAAGTATATAACAAGTGTACTAGATTTTACTTATTTAATGTATTTACTAGTATTTAAGTGAATCCATTAAAAAATATTTTATGAATGAGTTTTATTTTAATATTTAAGTATGTTCAGTATTTATGGGAATGAGGATTAATGTTAATGAATTTATTTTATCATTTAATATATATTTATTATTTTATAAGTAAGCGATAAAAAAAATAAATTATGTGTATGACATAGTCATTTTGTCATAACATTTCTTTTATGGAAACTTTAGTTGGAAATAATTATATAGGGGATCAGGAGCCATTTTTGGTTGTTTAATCTCGACTATATCAGTTTGGGGGAGCACTTTTTTGAGTAACTATTCATACAACCGAATTTGAGAGATCCTCCCTTAACCATAATACATCCTTGTGAGAGAAGTGTCAATTCCAAGATTTCAATCCAATGATTCATTTATAGATCAATGGAACAACATGGTGGTGATAATCATGGTGTCTAATTCTTCATTAGATCTCCATGAAAGCACCAATATATCAACAAACAACATTCATATAGACTTTAATGCGTGTGTGGAAAATATTTAGGGATCATACCTTAGTTCCTTTAAAAACATGCCTCTGGTGGTGAGCAGTTGTGGAATGTTCCTTCAAATTTATTAATGTGATTGCTCATTTTGTTTTCTATGTTGAAATAAATTCATGAGAGATCCTCTGGCTTTTACTAGGGTGTCAATCACTAAAAAAAATATTGTTACATCGATCTGGTGATGAAAATTTTAAATCCTATATCAATCTACTTCCACTTCGCACCAAGGTAACTTTAGTACCCAAGGAAGGTATAGTTATTTTGTAGATTAAGATGATAGAAATATAGGGAAATCCTAAGGATAAGTCTGAGGGATAATTATATTCATAAGATAACATCCTAAAGATTTATTGAAGTTGAGTTTGTTTAGACTCCTCACAAATAAATCTACATATTGATTCAGGGAAGTGGGTGCAGGATCTGGTAGAGTTTTACCTATGGGTAATAATCCTAATATGGGAGTGAGGTGTATTAAATAAATAATGACTGGATTTCCAAAAAAGAGTTCTAACTATACACCTAGATAGAAAATCATAATATATATGATTTTTAATCATATTCTATTTATAAACTTCTATGAATGTTTTTTTCTCGTTTCTTTAAAGAACTACATTTATAAATATAACATATCCCAGATTAATGTAACCTTGGTAAAAATTAGATATTTCTAAGATGAACAAAGTGTGTTATTTTTAAATTGGCAGAATCATAGGTCGAAATAATGGTTTAATTGGGGAATACATCTTATGATAGAGTTTTTTATTATTTATATGCTAATTTACTCAAATTATATTGATAAACACTTTTGAATTTAGTGTTTGGTTGAAATGTGATCAAGAAATTATATTGATAAGGGTTTGTATATAGAAAACACAATTTATTATAATTGAATATGGTAGAATACTTAAATGATTTAGAATATTGGAATATTACTATTATGATGGAAAATGAGATTTTCAAAGTCATACATATGGTAATTAGGTTGATATATTAATCGAAATTAAAACATAATACTCTTAGCTATTTTAATTTGAAGGTGATATTTATCAATAATATTAATTTATTTTATAAATAGTATGAGGGTTCAGTGAAACAAGTAAGGATTTATTTTAGTAGTGTCTCTTTTAAGGTATGGAAAATTATAAAAAAATTAAATCAATAACCTTAAAAAATGATTTTATGGAAAGGATGAATTTTTTGGGATAACTATTTAATAACACATGATTAATATATGTATACATAAAAGGCATAACATCTTCATCATGTTGAGGTAATAATGGATTCATTGAATTTTATGAATTAGGATAGAACATATTAGTAATTGTAGGAATGATAATTAATTAATTTTATTTTTTGAGTAGTTTATCTCCTTTTTTTGGATTATGATATATATATATATAGAGAGAGAGAGAGACTAATGTGTGACATTATGAACAAGTGAAAGAATATAATAGTTAATTATTAAGGAATTATATAATTTCACTATGATTAATGTCTTGGATATTCAAATAGATTTAATAATGGAATGTTATAAAAAATATATGAATTTTTAATATACGTACTTATGTATATGATTATATGAATAATTAACATTTTTTGATGAAGATATGTAACTTAATATACCCTTAAGAGGGTAATGTGGATGTCAAATTAAAAGGTTAAGTCCAAAATTTTGAATATGTTAAGAATAACATCACCTACTCTCATTAGTAATGAGTAATTAAAATTTTGAGGACATAATTTATTTTGGAGGGGAGAATGTAACAATTGGATATTTTAATATATGTTTTCCCCTTTTTATGTCAAATATGGTTGATATCTTTCCCCATATGAAGCACAAAACTAAAAATCTAAAATATGTTTATACTATTAAAGACTTAATCATTGAATTATTAAGACTGAATAAGAGTAACATAATTATAAAATATTTTAATATATATCTTTTTGTAAATTATCCTTATTTTCTAAAAATATACTTATTTCATTATTATGTTCAAGGATCTGTCTTTTTATGTATTGTAATTTTTATTTTATAAAACTATGAATGTTTTTATTAATTTATGATCTTAATAATATATAATATTTACTAATTAATTCTATCTTTATTAGTGTTTTATAGAAATTAATAATAAGGACAAGTAGTTTTCTAAAAATTTATTTTCCTAAAAAAATAAATTCTCATTATATTATATAAATTAATTTAAAATTTAATTCAGAAAATTATAAAAACTAAACTTTTAAAATTTAATTTCTTTTTTCAATTTATAATATTAATGTTATCTTAGTATAAAATTTAGTATTTTCCCAATATATGTGTTTTTTATGTAAATAGTGAAACATACCAAATATTTCTAATGCGATAAATACTATAAAATTAGAGATGGAGGTTTTTAAAACATTATTACTTTAAAATTATATTTTATAAAGTTAAAAAATATATTTTTAAAACTATGATTGATTAGTAAAATTAAGGTATAACATGTATTAATTTTTAATAATATTTTATGAAGACTATTTTTCATTTATTTTTTATTTAAGATTGAACATGGAAAAAATTAGCTTACTAATTTATTTTACTATTAAATAACTTTTCTTATCGAATAATAAATATTTTAATATCATCATAAACTATAAAAATGATAATTTATTCCTAAAAATAAACATTACGCATAAAAATTCACTTTTGTTAGTCACATGTTTTTACGCGATACATATTATAGCAAAAACATTACATTCCTTCAGTGTTGATGGATGACTGGTCATTGGCCTTCGTCTTATTGGAGAATAGGGGATGGTTGTTGTCAAAGCTTTTTATTTTTTTGGTAATATTTTCTTGTTTTCCTCTAATCCCTTCTTGTGTAAGCTATTTACACCTTTTATTTTTACTGACTCTTTTGGATTTAAAAATTATCTTGGGGCATGAATTGAGTGAGCAATTCATGTCACCGCTTTTATTAAAAAAATTGACATTACATTACTTAGAGATAGAAAGTTAATTTAATAAAAATAATCATATATTTGTTGAAAAAAAATAATATTAATTTATATGCCTAATTTCAATTATATATGAAGACTTTTCATTAATAGGATTAATGGTAATTACCATGAAAATGGTGGAATATTTAATTTATTTTTATTCTTTTAATAAAATCATGAAATTAAAATAAAATAAATAAAAACAATACTTTAAATAATTAATTTATATTATGTATAAACACATAAGTAAATATATTAACACTCATTCATTTAAAAATAAATGCGGAATAATATTAGATATACATAATGGAAAAACTTTCATTTTTGAACCAACACAGGTTTTTTACACATTAACAGTTTAAATGTAAAATAAGTTTTTATAGTATTAAAAAGTTGAATTGGACTAAATAGATGTTAAATTTAGTTACATTATATCCAAATTAAGTTATATTTTTTGATTTTATATTTATCATAAAACATATAAACCATTAGTTAAAATTTAGTTACTTGGTTTGAAAGGAAAAGTGAAAATTATAAAAACATATGGTTAAAGAATTAAAACATGTTTAAAACATGTGTGAATATTTTGTTATGAGGTTTTTGTGACACTTTATCACCCCAAAATCCATTAGTTTAAAATTTTGGGGTATTTTACCATGGAATGGTGTTTATGATACCAAGGTAGTTTATAGGGTGTTCATGAAATTTTCCTTCTCTTCAATGAAAAATGGGGATAAATTCCACCCATACATGGTAACACTAACCAATGGAATTTTCCATTAAAATATATAAAAACATTCAATTATTAATTCAATTTTATAATCTTTAAGACACTTCTCTCTAGATGTTTTTAAGGCCTTCACATATAAGAAAATATCTAAGATAACGTCAAGTCTCCAATATAAGTATTACACTCTTTGTAACTTTTAATCAATTAAATTTATATTCCAAATTTATAATTGATGGGTCTTGAAAACATTATAATGTAAATTGAAATAATCTCGTTGATTTGTAAAAGGAATGAAAATGAATCGGAGGAAAAGTTGAAGACAACATGTTTAAAGTAACAGAAATGGAAAAAGAGACGGTCTGGTCGTGAAGTATAAATACTTCATGGAACACCACTCCCAATGGAGATCCACTTCGGGAATATGTATTAGAACTATATAGTTTAAGGTAAGGATTCCATTGTGCCTTTACGACAAATTAAAGAAAACCATTTGAGGGAATGATGCCGAAAATTTCACCCCGCACACGACATCCCCCCGAACTCAAAGGGTTTGCAAGAATGTCAAATTCATCAGAATCCCATGAATGAAATGAATTCATTCATAGGAATAAGATGGTGATTATAAACCAGCAATATGATCCCCTTATTCCACCACCGACTAAGTCAGTTGTAGGTCGAGTTGATTCCAAGGTCTTAAACAAAAGAGGGATTGGGTTCTCTTCTCAAATGATTGGCTGCACTGGTATCTAGTTACAAACATCTCTATAAATAGAGTATTAATGAGGACATTGAAAGAGGGATAATTTATATGGATTGATGAATGAATGGAATAAGAGAAAACTGAAAAAGACAAACTCTTTTGACGGTTCCCTGCAGGTAAATCCCTGCCACATATTATTAAAGAAGAAAGAAAACTAAAAGGAATTATTAGTCCATGATATAAAAAAAAGAAGTGGGAATACTCCCTGTGAGGAACCGAAACAATGATTTGTTAATAATCAAGAATCCCATGTAGCAAAGAGCTATGCAGATGAAACCCTGCTCTGCGTATCGAATTGCTATGCGGATGGAATTTATCCTTGAATAGAAACATGCTACACAGAACGAACCTAGCCCCATGTAGAAAATATCTAGATGGTTCGACCCTATTTCTACATACCACTCTAGCATGTGGATAGTCCCCCTACCCATATATAAATATTCTATGTGGAGGAAACCCCATCTCACATAAGGATATTGTATGCTGAAGGGGGTTTCATAGAGAGTTATGCCCTTTGGCCCTAGTCATTGTCTTATATTTCCATCATATCATCATCAGTATGTACGTAAGTCATTCCAACTGAATTACACCAATGCCTCTCCCAAATAAACTGGAGATGTATGGTAAGACCATCAGGTGCATCATTGCACCCCACTGATTTTACATACCCATGGTAAGCGGGGTCACATATGTAATCCATGCAATAAGACAGACCCTAGGAATGCCACTTAGTTTACATTCCTATGGTAAGGAGGGTTCTGACCTTGGGATGCTGATTTTAACCTCCCTATTCTCAGTATTAAGGGGAACTATTTTTCTTTCCCTTCTATGAGGGAGATTGTTGAACACTCTTCCCTTTTCCATATAAACAATTGTAGGGTACTCCCACTAAGGTAACACCCAAGCCGTTCTTACAGGAGGTAGTGCTACTTCACCTCTCATCCTCAGACTAGGATTCATTTGGATAGATATCTATGAATGAAAATCCTCGATATGAAGATAAAAGAGGAAACTCAAACACTGAAAGCACCTCTCTCTCCCCCTTTGAGCTCAGGTACCATCTATCAAACGATGAAGTGGGGTGTGCGATCTTTAAATACACTACCTCCTCTTTTTTCTCACACCAAGAATGACTCATGTGATCTTAGAGTTCGATGGATTTCATGAAACATACATGGTACCAAATAATGGATCTTTCCTACTAATGTAATCCCCAACCATAAACTAAATAGTCCTTCTCTATTTATGTAATCCCCAATGCCAATCTAAAGAATGAGCCTCTTAAAAGGTGTAATCCCCAATCATATCCCCTAATCTTGGCCTCCTAGAATGTGTAAGATCTAATCATGCTCCCTTAATGGACCTCCTCTAAAGTGTAAGACGCAACTCCAACTGAACTATAATGGATTTGATTACCAATTAACTAGGATACATAATATTCCGATCTACATTCCAAACTGACTCCCAAATCACCCGAAATTTTTCCTGGGCCACATTCTCGGTGGGGTCACATTCACCCAAGAGACCATATATCTTTTGGGTATCTCAAGCTACCTCAACATAAGTCTCACACCATCATTTCCAGGTAACCAGTCACTTTTATTTCCTTTTCCCATGTTGTTAAATAGCAGTTTCATGTTTGTGTCACACAACCCTAAAAGTTGATGTGTCCAAAAAATCGACACATAACTATATGGCTTTTGGTTCCACTCATGATGTTACATAGGAAGCCTATCTTATGGGTTTGATCCCCATATCGAAGCAACACTCATCCTTCTTCGAGGATGATAAACTCCATAGAACCTTCCCATGTTCCATAAAACATTTCTTGTCTAAGAAATGAATAAAATAATCTTTGATTATCCACCAAAGGGTAGAATTTATGGAGGACCTCAGATACATACAGATTCTTCCATTGATGGAGGACCTCTGATATATACAAATTATTTTGAACTTATGTATAATCATGATCAACTTCCACCATTTGGATAATCCACAGACACATGCTTGGGAATGAACCATGGATTCAAAAAAATATGAACATAGCATAAATATATAATAGAGTCCTAGAATATGTGATAGTTCCCCCTTAAAGGGTGTGATAAGATGAGGATTCTATCCTCTCGACCAATGTGGGTTCTAAACTGTCTTTGAAAAAATCATACCATGAATGTAAAACACATTTGAGACCATCCAATGTTTTTATCCTTTTGACCAATGTGGGTTCAAGAATATGTGATAGTTCGCCCTTTGGGTTCTTATAGCTCCCTGAACAAACCCATTAGAGACCATCCAAAGATGTTATGATCATGAATAATTATTGAACACTATATATCCCATTTAAATCAACCAACTCTGATATATACATGTAGTCATCGGAAACAGAATGGTAACCCTATAATTAATAGATTAACTATGAAAACTTCTTTAATATATACAAATGATATACTTCCCAATCCCTGTCAGACAATTCTTATCATAGAGCACAACATTTTAATCATAAACATAATTGGTGAAGGAAACGTGAATCCTTAACCAAGGTGAGGGCATTACCCTAACCTTAAACATTTTATAATAATAGACATTTGGCAAGTAATCATTAGGTCATATTGTTCTCCACTATATGAAAACAAAAATGGTGAACCTGATATGAATTCTAAACCAAGGTGGGGATGTCGCCCTACCTCAGGCCTCTTTTACATCCATAAGGGAAGAGGGCCAAGCAAGATCATCAATTATACATGTGGTAATGAGATGATACATTTTCAAGGTTTTATTCTTGGTACTTTTCACATATATTACAATAATTATTCAGATATTCTTTTAGTCCAATGGAATCCTAGATGATATTGAAAAAACACATGTAAACCACCACATAGCTGGTCGGGCCCCCAAAAAAGTGTAGGAATCTCTCTCTCACCTAGAATCTCCAACACTAAATCTCAAATGCACTACTTTAGGTGGAACATTAGAAAAATAATCTCCCAAAACTAGAGGCAAAATGATCGGCCCTCTAGTCAATGAAATCCCACCAACCACCCACTCAATAGTGAATGGTTGTCTAGAACAAGGCATCTCTACTAGCCATCTTTAATCATTTTGGGATCCTGTCCTCAGAACGTGATAATGAGTACTTCCCTTATCTTAGGGATGTAGATGAATTCATCACCAATTACTCTGCCCCTACTTCACAAGGGTTCTTATCAAGGCCCCATTCCAGAATATGTCACCACAAACACCATACAGCCCAGTATCCTCACTCTTATGAGGATATCACACTAAGAGCTCTTGTAGAAGTTCGATGAACAAATTTCCCCTAGGATGCCTTCCAAGTGCGATGAACATATAATCCGGAACATTTCTTCAACCAGATTCGTGAGGAATAAATTCTCTATACAAATATTATGGATTACCATTCGTAGGAATACATTTCCACTTCCTCTTCCAAAAATCGCCATGAAAATATGACGACATATTGTGAGCAAGTGTAAATTCATTCTAATGCTCACCAAGGTCACTGTGAAAATTGGGTAGCACATTATATGAAAATAAAAATCTCTGTTGATGTGCATGAATCCAATCATCCAAATAGTATGGAAATTATCTATGATCAGATACAAGTTTTTGTTGATGCGTACAAGTCCCATGATCCAAATAGGATGGAAAACTGTAGGCAAGAACATATCCTTACCAAGGAATGTGAATCCCACCTGTAAAATATGGTAGCAATAAAATATGGTCATATTCAAATTCGTTCCCCCACATATCAATCCCACTAGTCAAATATGATTAAAATCAAATAAAAATGATTAAAATTCTTAAAGATGCATATCCAAATAGTCAGACAAATATAGCAGCAAACGATCAGATGAGAATCCCTACTCACAAATTTGAAGACCATCATTCAAATATGATGGATACCAGAGAAAACACCTACCTTATCCTAGATATAAATCAGGGGTAGACTCATTCCCCTTCCTTGATACATGAGAACTGGCAATAACCATTGAAAAATCATGGAGGATCTGATCAAACACATATTTCTACTCCAATATCAGAATGGGAATAAAAATCACTCCAACCAAAGACATATCTCAACACATCCTGAAAATTATTGAGTATCTAACATCAATCCCTAATCATATCATCCAGACCTATGAAGATATAGTCAAATCCACATAAATAGAAAGGCTTTGGTCAACAACATCATCTCCCCATGTGGGGTGACTCATCCACAATATCATATAGTAACTATAAAGAAGAACTACAACCATTATCTAGTTTATGAGGGTTTTCAGCCATATTCTATGATAAATGGACAACCTTATTGGAAAAAATACATGTTACAACTGGCGGAAACCAGTCCACAAAAGTGGCTGCTCCAAGGAAAGAATTTATCCCTGCCAAAACATAAGATGCTCATCAATATATCCCAGCAGTATCACAGGAATCACTCAAAAAGGAACTGGTATATGGAGGTTTATAGCAATAGTAGGAAACCCCAGTACCCCATAAGAGAGCACAGAAAAAATACATCACACTCAAGGAAACTAGAAAATGAAGAGAATATTCATGACCCAACTCTAGTTAACGTGGAAGTTCTTTATTCCATCAAACTCCTATCAATATAGGATCAGTATCCTATCAACCCATTACCAAATTATTGAATTGGAAGTAGCAGTTAAGAATTTCCTCCCTATAATTTTGTTAATAGAAAATTTTATGGTCCTCCTTAGAGCACCCATGAAGGCTTACTTCATTTGTATGAAACGATCAATCATGTAAGCCTTTCTCCTGATGAGTTTCCTAGTATCCCTCCTAATGTTCAGAAGATCGAAAAGAAATAAGTTCCTCCCCTAACTAATGCCTACCCTATAAGTCCTCCCTAGGGTATACGCTATTGAAATTCTCCCTACAGTCCGACATCAAGACATAATGGTAGTCCTCACAATGATGGAAGTTTTTGTGAAGAATTTCCCTACAACACCTCATGAAACAAGAAGGTACTCCCATTGTTGCAGTCTATCCTGAAGGTCCTCCTTAGGATGAACACTATGGAAATTCTCCCCACTAATAGATACCAAGTTGTTATGGAATCCCTCACCATAATGACATCAACTTTAAAGGTCCTCCCAATGCTGATGTCTTTATTAAGCAAGAAGGACCTCCCGTTACATACTTATGCCCTGATGGTTTTTCCCTTAGTATAAACAAAACAATTTCCCCCATCTATCGGACACCAAAATATGATGGTAGTCCATTCCATTGTAGCACTAAATACAAAGACCCTCCCTGATGTGATGTTCTATATCTATTGGATGGACCTCCCATTATAAATAAAATGCAAGAAAAACCTTGTACGTTGAGCCACCTAGGATGATAGGTTCAAGTATGTTAGAAACCATTTAAAAAAAACAAATATCATTTCCCATGAAGGATATGTCTCAAGGATATTCTCATCTTCTTCGCCACCTCCATACCATTCAAATTTCAATGAAATCCCTACCAGCCCTGTTACTTTTGACGATATCATTAAGAAGAATCCAAATTGGGTGTATCAAGTAAAGGAATATCAGGAAAAAGATTAAATGGATATGTTTCTTGTGAGAAGAAAATTAGAAAATGATGACATATTGGTTTTCATTTTTCCCATGTCCACTACTCTAATCGACATACAAATATATTTTTCATAAGAATGCATACATAACATTTATCTCAACCTCTGGAGAACTCTCTGCCACATGAAAAAAAGTATTTCCCTATGATGGATATACAAAAAATGTTAAAATAATGGGATAGATTAGCTATCAAAACGACCTAGAAGCCCTCCTGTTAGCATGGCAACCACAATCAGAGAGTTGAAAGAAGGATCTCAAACAGAATTTCCTCCGTGCATTGCAAAAGTTTTGTTACCTTATTAGTGACACCTCATATGATGTTCATAACCAGGAATGGGGAGACCATGTGTAATTTCATTTTACCAAAATTCTTGTTCAGAAGAACCCATTAGAAATTACATCTTGTAATGTAATTATCCTAGGATGACACTCAACTAAAATCTATGTTCGAGAAAGGTGGAATACTCTATAAGAATTGTCCTTGAGTAAGGCTCCAAAGCATCAAGCCTAACAAGATAAATCCATTCAAAACGCCAAAAATAGGAAACTAAGAACATTTAGTAGGCTTCTCACCTAACAAAGTCCAATTAGAAAGTGTTGTTTATTTCCTAAAAAAAATTTCTATGTATACACGACATTATATCTGGCTCACACCTGAATGGGAATGCTTGAGATCATGAAAGTTGAAATAGAAGTAGCAATGACCACAATACAGAAGCAACCCTATCCCACATCGATGTCGTTATTTTTACCTCAAAAACCATCCTAGAATATATCATCCATTTACCAGTTAAGGAGGGAACAAATAGTGAGGTCCCGCATTCTATCCCATCTCGCAGTTCATTTCCCTCATAATGAAGGCCTACAGAAAGGTCAAGGATCCCATCTAATTACCCTTCACCAATAAACATGAAGATGACCCTTGAATAGAAAGATATGATTCTAAAAATAATTCAAAGGGATATCACAACATTAAGAAATAGGTAAGACCCTAATTCTGTGTTATACGTCTGTGAAATTCATTAACGTCAATCCTACAGACCACACAATAAATAAATCAAATGAAAACAAATTGGGAGAGGGTGATTCCACCCAAAATCTGATCTTCATTGAACATAGAGGTGTTCAAACATGAAAAAGAAGACACCCAAAATTTGGGAACTCCCCCATCTAATCTCTCATTACCTCCTTTTCAAATCACAAATAAAGAGAAGAGCAATAGAAAGGTCACGTACGACCCACCTCCTACTCCCAATGAGAAAGATTCCATTATACATGGGAAAATATTTACTTGAAAAAAAGGATGAAATGAAGAAGATGAAGTGAATCATTGTCGCGCTGTTTTATGGAACTTGTCCTATGGAATATACCCCACAGGTTCCTCTGGAAGAGCCTCAACATAGACATCTAGCAGGTATACCTCGGGCACAAGGGTTAGTCTCGACATATGAAACAAGGCCATAATTATCACCCTAGATAGCTCTGGGACCATTATTCGACCTTAATTAGATCCTAAAGTTATATCTAGATTACCATACATTAAGTAATATTTAAAATAGATTCAAGAAAATCCACAAAGGATACCCTCATTCAGGTCTCCACTTCAAATACCAGAAAAACTAGAACTAGCGATTTTCACCATACTACACCAGCCTATACTCAGGTTCAAAAGGACATGTATTAATGTATTATTAATAACATAGAGTCATTAGAAGAAAGACTAGAATCAATGAAAGGATGACATGCTCCGATAAAACTGGAATGGTTGCCTTTCCCTAACTGGGTGAGTAATGTTCCACTACCACCAAATTTCAGGAATCCCATGTTCTCAATATTCAAATGCTTAGGAGACCCAGAAAACACTTGATAGATTACAAGCCTTATTATGATCCCATAATAGGATCCCCAAAGAAATAATAATTATTGAAAACCAGATTCTTCATGTGAACCCTGAAGGGTTCGTCATTTGTATGGTATACCAATTTTCTGGTTTAGTTGATAACAGGTTGGAAGGATCTTTGGTGGCAGTTCCTTTTCCAGTTCATCTCAATTCTTCCTAAGATAAAATTCAGAAACCTCATGAACTAAAAATTGTTGGAGAATGATAGAGTCTTATATTTCATTTCTATATAGATATTTATGACATACTCTTTGAACCGACCACTCCCCCAAGATGAGATTCTTTCTATGTGCATTGATAACATCCATGGAAAGCTGTGAACACCACTCATCTTAGTAAAATATACAAGTGGGTTTTAGGATTTCTATGAAATTCCCCAAGGAATAGAATATTACTTAAAAAGGATGAACCTTATGTCCCTATTAAACACACCAGACTCTAGAAAAAGAGTGGGGAGAGCTGAAGCAGCCTCTATTATGCTGAAGTCACCAATTGCACCTGCCCCTGCTCCCAGGCCTGTACTGAATTGTGTAGGCCCTCCTGAACATCATAAAAAACATCTACCTTGACAAGACGAGCATAGGGGACCCAGGAGAAACAAATTCAAGGAATAAAGAAATAATTTTCCCTCATTCTGAGATGACCAAGTCTGTGGATAAATTGTAGCCTCCATGAAATGAAACTTCCTCCATCTACGAGAGACAAAGAGTGTTGTTGAAGTTGTTCTTGACGGCCAATTATATAATTATCCCTAACACCGAATAATGGTGCATACCATCCAAGAATGATTCATCATTAAAGGCCTCTAAAAAAGAAAGACAGATTTAGGGAAATTGAAACTCGGACCACCACCAGTAAAGTGTCATATATTTCCACCTCTAACCAAGATGAATTAGAGGAGTAGAAAAAAATGGTCAAAGAGAGAGATGATGTTTGATAACAAGATGACTCAAAAAACAATCAACCGATTTCATGGTATACTCCAAGAGTATACAAAGAATCCAACTATGCCCCCCAAAACTCACAATGCAACATAGACTACAACATCATCCCTACAATACTCCATGAGTAGACTGTCCAAGAAGCAATTTTACTAGAAATGCAGAGAGAATTTTCAAGAAGATAAACTCATTACAAGGTGAAAGTTATCTTTAACCCTCTCAGATTTTATTCTAGTATATCAGAAAGAATGGGCACCTCCCCACCAAATAGAACCATCGAAAGAGGTTAATTATGTAGACTCATCATCACATGAATAATTGAACTTCAACTCTATTAATTTAATTCACTTTTTGGATCCCTTCTCTGATGAAGAGTGTGGATATTAACTCGAGTTACATACACCCAATTTAGGAACAAAAGGATGAGGCCACAGAAGACATGGATGCCATGGAATAAAAATTCATAGATGAAACCAAATTTAGTGCCACACCCTGGCCCAAATAGTCAATATTTCAAAAACTCATGGGAGAACCATTTAGAATACCCAACAGGAATAGAAAACTTCTCCTTCAACTTCTGGAATCCACTCTAACCTAGTCATCCTAGAATATCTATTAGAGGAATAAAAAATTTCTATTCACCCTCAACATGTAGAAATACATGCTCGGTCAACCCCATAAACCACAAAAGCACCACCAGATCTTGTCTTGAGGGTCCACCCATCCTCAACCATTGCTCAAGCGCCTAAAGAGATTGTGAAATATCATACCCAATTCATGAAGTTCCATCATTTAGAATATAAATATGATATTATAAAACAATTATCTTTATCACAAGCCATCCTATCAATCATGGATCCACAGAATTTGTAAAAACATCCCAGCGACGTGCATATAGAAGCTTTATTAAGACCCCATCAGTCTGAATCCAATGTAACTTCCGCTAATGTCTATCAAATATAGAATGATCCTGTAAAATTCAACATGGTTATCTCCTTCACATATCTATATTAAAATTCCATTATGCAGGGACACATCATACCATTATATGTGTCCAACATGACAAATGGTTTCGATGTCAAAAAATTATGTATTGATAATGGATCTTGAGTTAATCTCATCCCACTAAAAAACATCATCATCTAGGATACAATGATGATAATATGACACCCTGCACCACAACAATTTTGGGATATGATAAAAGTGTTAAAAATTGATTGTCTAGATAAAACTAAAAACATGGTTTGGAGACATCGTATCAAACTCTATATTATTGGTGGTTTGGAAAAATACGGCCTTCAACATTCTTCTTGGGAGGCCCTCATTGCACCATCATGCAACAATTTTCTCACCATACCATTACTGCATTAAATATTTCATTAATGGACCTAATAGAACATTTCATAGTGATAAGGCCTTGTTAAAGTCTTGTGAGTCACAATATATCAATGTAGGATTCTATGAACAGTTGGGGAACCGATTATCAGTTGATGGAATCAATTGGTTAACCGCTCTAAAGGGTTTATAAGTGCTCTATGATGACCCCTTCAAAAATATTAGTGAGGAATATGTATTTCCCATCAATCAGGTGGAGTGAAATGATCCTTGTTCTTATGAATATTCATGAATCTCCATGCTTTAATTTAAGGCCATCGATCCTAACAGTGTAGAAAAATCCATTGGCCCTGATAATTTTGAACACTTTAATTGAAATTCCCATAGTTCATCCATAGATCCCCAGATAATCCCTACCTCACACACTAAGGAAAAAGAGAAAGAATACATTTTCTATTCCCTGACTCCATCCCCTCTACAGAATTACCTACTATTATTCAGGTCAGAATAAGTCTCCCCAGCCACTGATTTCCAAAATTATGACACTTCTCTTAACACTAGATAAATAATCTGAAGAATTGTTTCCACATCCAAAGAAGACGATGATGAAAAAGAAAATTAATAAGAGGAAGAAGAAGAGTACCTTAAATACTCCCCTCCTTCATTAGTTGAGGCTGTCTCTAAAACCATTGATGAACTCAGGGAAATAAAACTAGGTACTGAAGAGGACCTGTGACTCACTTTGGTTAGTGTGGCCATGTATTCCAAAGAGAATGATATATACAGCTTCTTTTTAAGTTAGAATAAATATTTTCTATCCAAGAACTATACAAAAATTCTAGGCTGTAGTCCTAAGGTGTCCCCCCACCATATGGGCCTACCGAAATACCATCATGGCTACAAAAAAGCCACCTGGAGGATGAATTCAACATATGATTCCAAAATAGAGGCTGAAGTTGATATGATCATCAAAGAAAACATCATTTGGGAGGTTCAATATCCCATATGACTAGATAATATAGTCCCCATCAAAAATAATAATGGACATATAAGAGTTTGTATAAATTTTAGGGATCTCAATAAACACTTCTGGGAAGATAACCTCTGAATCCCAACAACATAATTGATGATAGATGAAACTGTCAGATATCAGGATCTCTCTTTCATGGATAGGTATTCATGATTCATAAAAAGAAAAATGGCTTGAGACGATTAAGAAGTAACTATCTTTAGGTCCCCAAAGGTGTATATATTTACAAGGTTATTCCCTTTAGTTTGAAAAATATTATCACCACATGTCAATGTACCATGAATCGCATATTCAATCCCATCATGGGAAAGTTCATTTAATTATATATTGATGACTTGGTGGTTAAACAAAAAATGATATGAACACCTATCAGATCATGAAGTCGTCTTCAACAAACAACAACAACACAACCTAAAATTGAATCGATTGAAATGTGCTTTTGGTGGTACCTTAGTGAAATTCTTCCACTTCTTCATACAAAATTGTGGTATCAAAGTCTTCCTCGATAATAAGAAGGTCATCCTCATAAGGTTTCCTCCTCATAACATCATAGAGTTGAGAGGAAATTATAGGAACATATCCAACATACATAACATTATATCCGTCCTTGTAGGAAAATGTTTTACCTTCACTATGTTGATGAAAAATGGGGTTTCTTATTAATGGACTGATGCTTTTCAAGAATAATTTTGAAGTATTAATAGATACCTATTAAGCGCTCCAGTTTTAATGTAGCCTTTTAAAGGAAGACCACTCATAATAAATGTGATGACATTAGAGTGGTCGTTAGGTGCCTTCCTTGCATAGAAGAATGGTGTTAGCAGTGAAAATATCCTTTATTTTCTTATCCAGGTTGTGATTATTTATAAAAATAATTATTCAAATATGTAAAAGAGATTCCTTGTAATAATATTCTTGTTCTAGAAATGGAAACACTACATATAGAACCATGAGATCTATTTGGTATCGTGCAGCAACCCGCTCAAGTACATTTTTTGTCATGAAAAGTTAATTAGAAGTATGTCATTGTGGTGAGTCATCATGTAGTAGTTCTATATAAGGTTTATACATTAAATATCCATAAAATTAAAGGCATTTGAATATTTTATTGTAGAACACCCCACAGAAGTAATGAATCCATTGGAGGTATAACATCCCAACAATGTGTTTTTTTTGAGTTGAAGAGGACTCCCAAACATAGGATATTACTTTTGAGGGCACATCCCGAATACCTATAGAAAAATGGATGGAAGACCCCAAAGTCAACAAGGTGGGGCTATGATTCATATTCATATATATCAAAAATGCAGTCCTACTTTAATCTTTCCTACTGTTAGGGGGTGGAAAAATAATGAAGTAGAGTATCAGGCTCTCATTCTAGGCCTAGACCTTTACTTCAAGTACAACTAAAACATTTCAATATAAATGGTGGTTCAGAACTGGCCATCAATCAAATCAATGGTGGCTATACTGTAAAAAAGGAAGTCATTATCCCTTTATTTGACCACCTCTAAGAGTTAGTAGTGTAATTACCTTTAAATACAACATTAACTAATCTCCCATGGTCGTAAAATACACAAGATGATGTATTAGAAAATGTAGCGACAAAACATGTTGATCCAGATCAGTTTGAAACAATCCTAAGAATTTCCCACCATTGAATGGTCTTAACTTTTGTTAGGTCCCACATGGAATAATTCAATGATATTAGTCTCATATCCAATTTGTATGGTCCTACCACCAGTTAGATGAAACCCATTGAAGATTACCTTCAAAAGGGATAACTCCAACTAGAAAGGTCCAGAAGAGAGAAAATATGAGGATGAGTAATTAATTTAGTTCAATATGATTGTACAAATTAGTTAATGTTCCTTTATAAGATGGGCCTTAATGGGATCCTTCTTACATGCATTGATAGAGAAGATATCGCCACCATAATGAAGTAATTTTATGTTGGAGCTTGTGGGTAACATAAACCAGGATCCAAGATCTCTCATAAAATTAGAATTCTTGGATACTATTATCCCACTGTGACATAAGATTCTGCTAGATTCACCAATAAGTTCCATTCATATCAGGTTCTTGTCAATTTCATCAACAACCCACTAGAGTTACTTCACATATCCATGTACTCCTGGCCATTTTCCATATGGGGAATGGACATTGTGGGACTATATCCTCCCATGATGGGAAATAAATTTAAGTATATTCTCACAATATCCAACTTGTTTTCCAAATAGGAACAATCCATACCCCTCAAAGAGGTCAGGGTAAGAAACACTATTAGCTTGTTGAAATCCAATATCATCACATGATTTTGTGCCCCACATACAATACTGACAGATAAAAACATCAATTTATATTCTTCTTAATTAGAGAAATTATATCACGAGTATGGTATCAAAACCAAGCATTCAACCCACTAGCATGCAGTGGACAATGGATAGATAGAGACCTTCAACAAGACCCTATCCAATATACTCTAGAGGATAGTAGAGAAGGACAAGAAATCATTTCCGAACAAACTCTTCCATGCTCTATGGGATTACAAGACCATGGGAAGCACCACCACTCATGAATCCACGTACTCATTGGTAAAAAAGATGGAGACAGTTCTACCCATTGATGTTAAATTACCCTCTCCCCATGTTTCCATGTGTGATCACCATTCCACATATGAGTGTCCCCAAGAATGACTGGATGAGTTGGAGCGACTGGATGAGGGAGTATTTCATACCTTTCACCATTTGGATATTTACCAAACTGGATATCATGAGCCTTAAACTAAAATTTTTTTCTTCGGTCTTTCCTCAAAGTAAATTTGTTTTTTGGTCCTCAAAAATCTAGTGATACTCATAAAGAAACCTCCAAAATTGGATCCATAGTGGGAAGGACCATATGACATACACAAGGTCTACTCCAATAGAAAATATTCTTTAATTTCAATGGATATAAATATTACTACAGCTCCTACCAATGTATGGTTATTGAAGAAATATTTCATGTTTCCAAAAGGCACTTCCTAATTTCATGACATCAAACTATTGGATGAAACATTGATTCTTTATGAAATTAAACTACATAACTTCTATTTCCTAAAATCAAAATGTTAAACTATATGGAATTCATCCCCCAACATGATATTAAATTGTTCTTCCAATGTCCTCACTGCATGATGTTAAATGTCATGGTATAACAGTGTTATCAGCATAGAGGACATTTCTTATAGCACTGTTCACCTACCATTCCACATTTTAGAAAAACATGTGGCTCGATTCCTACCCTCATTGGATATATAAAGATTCCAAGATCTCCAAATCTGGGTCTAGATGTAATAAAAGATCAAATAGACCCTCCCTGTGTATGAGTCAAATATACATAGGGAGAGGATTCAAAACTATGTATGGATTGATTCCTAACCTCACGGGATACATAGTGATGCATATACCCTGTGTCATGGTCTATTCGAGACCATAAAAAAATCCCCCACTCTATGCATACAGACAAAACCAATACAAGTAGGTTTCTTCACCGATGTACGAATGACTCAATTCTCATTTCAAATGAGATATGTAGAGACTCCTTGATTCCATGTCTTGGTCCAGCCACAACATGATGAAAAAATTTCTCTTGTAAACCCTCAAATACCTATGTATTGTGATAAAAACAATTACTATTCCTTGATTATCACACTGGGTATTACTCATGTGATATTATGAATTAAAAGTGATTGTTTCCCCCGTATTAACAAAGAGAAAAGGTGCATAATAGTCCCATCATTCCCAAATAATGTTCAAATATTCCCCCTCACAATTCTTGGGTCAGACCGACATAGGGAACATGCTTCAAGAACTACGTATGCCTTTACTCCTTCCCTAACTAGATACATAGTGAAGCCCCAATTCCCCATCCTGACCCATCCACCACCAAAAAAATGAATGAAATATTCCTTTCCCTATATACGGTTAATGCTTACGTAGGTAAATTCATATAACTTTGTCTGGATTAATTCCAATCCCAACAAGACAAACAACGAAACCTAGACATCGAAACCTGATATTATCTACGAAAAAAGGAACAAAATTAAAAAATTCCCTCATCATCGGTTATGCCATCCTTATATTGTGAAATAAACCATTGATGTCTCTTTTTTCTAACACCAATCATAACTCCCATGAACATAGGATTTTTTTATTATGGATTCCTTTCATGGTCAAGATGTATCAAAATGCATTAGGATTTCAATAGTCCTTGTGGTAAGACCTAATAGGGGCCCAACAAGTATTTCCCCTTCATAATAAGGGAACCTGAATCCTTACCATGTGAAGCTAAACTGAATTATATGTCAAGAACTATATGTTCTTGATTCTAAGTATCATGAGATTCGTAGTGATACTCAAGCCCTATGTTCGGGTCCAACCATGAAAATAAAAATTCCCCTATCTCCTATACATAAATGCAAAAATATGCATGAGATTTAAAACCATGGATCCCACTGCAAGGATCAATCAAAGAATAATTTACCCCATACACAGGATTCATATCTTTGTGTTGGAGTCCATGCTTCATGACGAAGCATGATCTGGATATTTATTGTGTGTCCAGATGTTCCTTTTCCATCAGTAGAACTCCATACACTTTGATATTATGGGTGTTCATAATCCCCCACGACCATAGGAAATAGAAGGGTAGTTTCATAAGAAATCCCTTTTTTAAAAATGCACAATATGCCCTGGTGGCTATGCATATGTCTCCCACAAAAAATGCATTTCAACTAAAGGAAATTTCATCTCTTGGAGAGTCTTTTCCTACCGATGTATGCTCAATGGATTCCAAGACTTGTATCACACTTCCAGATCCAAAAATTAATGGAATCATGTTTTACATTTTCTTTCCCATTCACATACATATTACGCCAAAATATCCTAGCCCCATTATCATCCACTCACTCATGGTTTCTATGAAAATTCATCCTTTTAGTATGACATCCTACTACACTTCCTACGCCCACATCACATGATGTTAAACTACATGGACAAATTTTTCTCATTTCATGATGTTCAACTGTGTAACACAAAAGTGTTCTCACCTAAAAGAACATTTACTCTGGCATTAGTCACGTACCATTCTATGTCATGGAATTATGTATGTATTGATTTTTATCTATACAATATATTTAGAGATGACTAGATTCCACATCCAATCCTAACCTACTACCCCAATAAAAAAATTCACATTCCCTGTGTATGGGTCAGACCTATGCAAAGAATTTCAAGAACTACATATGACTTGATTATTATTATCATAGGATATGTAATGATGCCCGAACTCTCATCCTAGTATTGCCACTCCAAAAGGTAAATATCCCCCCTATATATAGGCTAGACCTACACTGGGTGCTTTCTATTTAGAACTACATATGATTTAATTCCCATGTCATGGGTTATGTAGTGACACTCAAATCTTATGAACCATCCCCAACCACGGAGGAAAATAAAAAATTCCCCTCCTTTGCATGCATACCAAGTCAAAGGGGGGAGTGCCCAAATAGTCTCTATTTGTGAGACCATTGCAAGATATGCACACATTTCTTCTCTATCATGTTGGGTCATCTATGTCCTTCCCACACAAGGAAAAAAGTACGTAAATTTTCTTAATATATAACATTAAACTAAATGATAAAATTTCATTATTGTACGAAATTAAAGCACACAAAATCATACTATTTTCGCCTGAGAGAAATTACCTCCAATATTGGTCACCTACCATTCCAAAACTAAAGAACATTGTATGGATTAATTCATTCCTTTGTGGGATATGTAGCGACATTCAGATTTCACATCTTGGTCCATCTACACCAAAAGATAAATAATTGTGGCTAAAAATGCATGTTTTCATCAATGTGTGGATTATAACTGTACAGGAAAGGTACACTTAATAACTATGTATGACACGAGTTCTATTACTGTATGATATGTATCAACACCCTGATATTAAATCACGTGTCAGGATATAATAAAAGAATCAAAATTCCCCCACCACACATACTATTTAGATCTATGTAGGTAATTCCCAATTCCATGAGTTTTCATGGTCTAAATGATTCTAATATGTTGAGATACATCCTTTACATTTATCAAACTCCATGCCGAAGGAAATTTAGGATGTATATAAATCTCCATGGCCATTGAAAATTGATAGAAAATGTCTTGAAGACATTGTTGGTTAGCTATACACAATATGCCCTGGTGGATCTGCATGAGTTGCACATAAAAAAAGGCATGCTATCCAAAAGAATCTTCTTCCTCTGGAGAGGCTTTCCCTACCTCTATACTCCCTATTGCATTCCAATCCTCATACAGATCTATCATAATATGATAACCCCTCGAATCACGGTTTATTATCTCCCTCCCCCCTTATTTCATGGGCATTTCAGGACATCTAGGCCTAGTTATCCTCCAGTTAATCAGGAATTATACTTTAGTTTCCCAATCACAATACATTAAAATTTTTTGACGATTGACACTCGAATCTCATGTTTTCGAACCAAATGTGAAACAAAATTTTTCCCTCTTTTATTGTTTAAGGAACCTCCTACCACCTATATAGGGAGAACATATTTAACAATTTCCTAGAAAGTTTGGCATAAAATTTCCCTTTCATGTTCATGCAATAAATTTTCACAAACCATACTCTGATCCCGGAATGTTATGATTCCCCATAACCATCCCTAGCCATCTAAAATGGATGGTTAGTGTCATGGGGAAACCTTTGTTTTAAAATTAATAATATACCCTAGTGGCTATGAATATGTTTCCAACAAAAAAGGTTTTCCAAACAATAGAAAATTTTGCCTTAAGAGAGGCTTCTCCAACATCTGTACACCCTTATAATATTTGCTTCCCACATCATTTTATGGTTTCAGAAACCCCCAAGTTGGTAGTTTACATCTTTTATCCACTTTCATGATTTAAATTGATAGATCATTCCCGGTTATACTACTGTGAAAAGGTATAATTGTTTATCCCCTTGGTCAGAGAAAAAACAAATTTAAATCATAAGTCAAAAAATGTTCTAACTACATGATGTAAAACTGAACCATGCTTCATCGATCCATTATGCAAGATAAATACATATAGGAGTATCCTACCATTCACAATCAAAATTTATAAAACTGCCCTCACATTTTTAGACACTGCTCCTTTGACAATCCACCCCTAGTGGTATTGATAAATCCAAATTTCCATAAAATTACATAGCCATTCGAAGCATATGGTTACTGTCATATGGATAACTTTGTTTGACTATGAACAATACGTCCTGATTGCTCTGCATAAGCTTCCCATAAAAAAATGTTCATCAACCGTATGAAAATTCATTTTCATGAGAGGATTTTCATAATTCTGAAAATTCCAATGGATCTCATGCCCCATATAAAGTCATCCATCATTAAATAAAAAATTAGGGTCAAGAAAAATCCCCCATGCATGTCTGAAAAATATTGGGACATTCTCATTTAATAACCCCTAATTGGGGCCCTCTCCCGGTAATTGATGGTCAAAGATGTTGGACCTAAACCGTAAAAAATGTTATTCTAGTTCTCAGGACACTAAAAATACCACAAATATAGACATAAAACTCATTAGGATAAAAAAAACAAAGGTGACCCTTGATATAAGTTCAGTTCCATCTGAATAAACCTATTCTTAACATATTCTAGGAAACATATCATGCAAATTGGGGAATAAAAGAGACACGAATCCTATTAGATTGAAAACCCACAGTGGGAGGTCTAAGTATAATCCATTTTATTCCCACTAAATATGCACTAAACTAGTTTTAGGAAAAAATTGGGGTATTAACAAAAAAGATGCATAGTTTTTAGGGTTTTCCATATAAACCTAGAAATATTAAAACTATGCTCATTGAATCCCTTGATTATAGAAAAAGTGAGACCATAATTTGTTTATTTCCATTTAATTATCCCAAATCATTATTCAAATTGGTGTTCGATTGATATTATCATTCACTGAGTGTGAAATTATGATTGATTGACAGTGTAGGAAAATACAGAGTAGAAGTGGATAATAATAATGTTTTCATTACATTAAATGAAATATGGAAAACCATACACATATAGGATCATATCATTACAATCAGGACATGGTAGCTATAAAAGTTTCCTAGTACGTTCGCAGAGATTTATTATCACCTGGTTCAAGTCCTCTATAGCTTGATGAAGTTCAAATAGGGTCATAGTCTCGATTGTTTGACAAGCCGATAACTCCTCTGCCTTCCCAATCGCAAAAAATCTGTCATTTTCCTCCTCCTTTAAAAGTCACTTCCCATAATTTATTATTGCCTTAGTGAATGTCACTTATTTCTTGATTTAATCCAATTATAGATTTATTCATTCTGTTTCCAGATAAGTATTCTCTACTGAAGCTCTCTGCTCTTTCATTTCACCCAATCGCATTGTGACTGTCCTTCCATGTTCAATAGCTTCATGAAGAAGGATCCACCTGGATGAAGCAAAATAAGATATAGACTCTGTGGTAGAGAGGAAAGAAATTATCATTCCAGTTAATTCCATAGATGCAACCACCTACTCCACTATGTCATAAATACCATGTTAATTGAACCATCCATGCCCAAGAACTGAAAACATGCGGTGTAATTTGGGGACCTTTTTCTGCATGTTTTCAAGTAGGGTTTGTAAAATCTGCTTCCAAATGTTTCTCCACACCTTTTATAGAATAGTAAGAAGGATAATGAAGCCTTATCAGTCCATTTCTAAACCAACTTCATAGGTTATAATGAATTCAGAAGTGAGCGCTACCAGGTAAAGTCTTGATCAAATCACTTTGGTACGACTCGACCCCTCATCAGTCACTTCTCTAGTAGTATTGAAAGAAGGAATGATCAAATAATCCACCACCACTACAAGTTATTGTGGTTATGATCCTAAAATAAATATTATTACAAGTGGTTATCTAAAATCCTGAATGTAAAAAATGGAGAGATAGTTATGAGGGTGGAAACCTAACCACCCCTTGTTGGAGAATCAATGTCTCAGACCTCCATTAGGGCCCTAACACCTGAAAAAAAAATTTGGTGTTGCATTCTTAGCCTAAAATTGAACCTCATGAATGCCCAAAGACACTTGGGTCTTAATACAATGCTCAATTGGGTTAGTAGATTCTAGAATATTGCTTACAAAAATATTACCCATAGGAGTAACCATCATTGAACTAGGAACGATGGCCAATTCTAATACTCCCGGAGATGGGACTTACCCATACTCTATGGTTAAGTCCCCAAGAGGAGTGGGATTAGTATAATAAATTGTTAAATTGACTCCCAAATACACTCCCACTTCGAGGGAAGAATTCATTTTTTGGAAGGTTTGATCTATCAAGACTTAGGATCCCCTGATGTTCTCTGACAATTGAGTCTCCCCATCCAGCATGGTTTCCACCATTAATGATTCACATTCATCTCTAAGAGGGTAGGACAACCACACATTTGTTAAATTTTACACTTCTAAATATTTTATCCCTATTAAAATAGGGGATATTTGATCCAGAACTTATGCCCTTCACGGACTAGGGTTTCCCTCAACAGCCTCAGTAGAACTAGATTCCCTTGCATGTTCTGCTATAGTTGTCAATGGAAACACGTGTACCTCAGAAGTAATATGTACTATAAATTTCTAGATGGTTGTCACCTGGTTACTTATCATACCTTCATCACGACATGTACATGTTGATTGGTTAAAAAATCAAACATTTGGTATGCCAACCAATTAAAAACATATGGAAGTGACATATAATACTTAATTCTATATGTATCATCAGATGTGATATCTATCGATGTTTTGTGGTAATCTGTGGGTATGAACCACTAGTAGAAATGAAAGGTAGGATCAATGGTGTAAATCCCCCAGTAGGATCCGCAATAACTACCTCTATATGTTTTGTGGCTTCGGGATAACCCTCTGCAGTGACCCATATGTCTGTAGGAACACATTCTCCTACAACAGTGCCTCTAGGAGTGTATACCTGAGAAAGAACTATCTCATGATCCTCCTAAAACTCTTGAAATAGTAAGGAATAGGGTGTTCGGGATACAAAAATAAAAAAACAAATTTGAGTTAAAAAAATTAATCTACCTCTCCATCATCATCCCCTAGTTTTGGGATCACCGCCATATACTCTACTCGATTAGACCAATAAGGTCTGACCTTGGAAGAATGGAGGAAGGTATCCAACTCGTCCTGATATATGGCTACTGCACATGGATTCATGTGAGAGGAAATCCATGTAGGGTAAATGGTTTCTAAAATCCCCGTAAGATCGAAGATCTCTTCTTGAATAAGCTCTCAGATATCTTCATTAGAATCGTTCTCCCTTAATTTATCTCAGACCTTCAATTCCTTTGAGAATGTAGTTATAATGGGAATGGATAACATAGGGGGATCAATTCAATGAACTGAATTAGGCTCTATTAACCATAACTAATTCCTATGTGAATCTTCCACCCAATAACCCTCAGGAAATGAATGCTTGAAAAGCTATGGACATAGCCGAGGAATTCCCCCTGCTCCAGTTATAGTGAGAAAATTGGAAGTTTCATCACCCCATGAGGTTTCACCACCACCATCATCATCATTATCATCATTATCCTCATATCTCATTATATGCAATACCAAAAAATAGTATTTATAAAAATATATTCGATCATGAATTAGGGTTTAAAGATCCTAAAGGTAGAGATTTACCGTTTTAGGGTCCCTATAATAAGAAATGCCAGTAGGCGCTGACATATAGTTAAACACAGAAAGAGAAACATATTTCATATGATGAAATCCCCCCAGATTGTGAGGGAAATGAACATAAAAGGATTGACCACCCCTAAAATAATACTCTAGGAAGTCGAAAAAAAAACATCATAAGGGATGTCAGTTTGGCCTTCAATAAAAAAATAGCATATGAGGTCAAACATGAGGCTCTCAAAGCCTTACTTGGGGGTTCAAAACAAGTGATTTATATGGTTGTTTCCCATGTCTAGAATTGCCAATGGATTTATTTTCATCCTTTAGACCCAAAATAGTTAGCATTCATGACAATGAGAATAAGATTTTCTAGTTGACCACTTGGGTATGACTGATTTCAAATGTCATCATAGCCTTTCATGATGGTAGGCTCGGAGCCCATAGAATCTGGAAGCTTAATCCTGCATTGGGTGTCTTCCCTAGTGAACATTAGCTAAAATTTTCACGTTATCATGAAATGTTTCTCTTAGTGTGAACTGTTAAGAGAAGGAGGGCACACCAACTTGACACAGTTGAATTGACGACCAAACCTACAACGTGCATATACCTAAAAAATATGTTTCCATTAATACAAGAAACTAAGATACCCTATCTCAAGGAAAATAGGTATCATCTATTAAGGAATTCCTCCAATTCATCATTAATGAAAATGTTTATGGGGGAGAATAAGTATTATATTTAAAGAGGTCCAGAAAATTGATTTGGGCCATCAATTTCGACTTATCCCTTCAACAGTCCCACTCTTCTCGTCATGTTCATCCCATTGCATTGAAATGAACCTGCATATTCTCTACATAAATGGATGGATATTTTCCCTTGGAATTGTATGAGGATTGATAAATATTTAGCCTACTATATGAGCTCTCATCAAACCCCATAGGATTTGGAAAGGACGAACCGATTAGTGTAAGGGTTTCCCCTCACTGATTATGCCCAATAATAATATATTTTTACTAATAAAATAATGTCTAGGGTGATGCATCTGACAGTGGATAGCTTAGTTTCCATGAAAATTGTTGAGAATCTGACTCCGGTGCCAGAATAAAGCACCAGTAAAATAAAACTTCTTATAAACATGTCCAAGAAGTCCACCAATCAAAAAAAAATTGTTCATCACTAGGAATAAGATTCCATCCCTACTCATTGGACTAACTCTCCTCTGAGATAGGCTAGTAGGAACCTGGCCACCATTAGGATTCCATGTATGGGTAGGTCCTTGGTCTCCATGAGGGAGGCTCATCATATTTTTTCCTAGAAAATACATTAACCAAATCATAAAATGGAATGTCTAGATTAAGAAGAGGGTCAGTATCATTTGGAATAGATTTTACCTTGTCGATAATATTCTTGAAAAGAGGAGCAGTTCTCTCCTCATCATCCTATGTGGAATGAGGGGTATGAAATTCTTCATACATGTCTCCAACAATGGTAACTCCAAAAATTAGTCAAATATCCTTGAGACTAATGTTGACTTCCCCATGGAGTATATAAAAAGTGTTGGTGTCTCAACTCTACCATCTATGAATCTTTGGGATAATAAATTGGTTTCAGTGAGAATAAGTTTGGGATACCCAAAATGCTTCATATAGCTCCACGTCCTTCACTCAGTTCAAAATTCCACGTAGCTCTAGAGAACCCAGAAAGGCCACTGCAAAAAAGTACCAAATGAGACCCCAGGTTGGAGATCCCATTTTGATGAATATCCATGTTGTTAATTTTCTATAGCATTTTTCAAAATACTATGGTAGAGATTAACCATGTCTTCAGGTCCCTACAGATCTCCCTCTAGTGACTGGGGGTATAATTTCATAGTAACTAACAACATATATTTTACTTAGGAATTGTCCCTTGGCTCCAATAAATCCCTGAGGAATGTTAATATTATCAATTATCAAAGTTGTAGTCTCATTAGATAGACATGGTACTAGAATCTCCATGTTACATGGTAGACCAAATCCATAAATAGGAAAACTATCTGAAATTGGATATTCTTTCTATCTTATACTAATAATTTCAGCTAAAGACTAATGAAATGGGATGAATTGGATATTGTTTTTGGAAAAGTCTATCATGTCCTTCTTCATTTCATCATTTGTTTAAAGGGAATCAATAGGAGGGGAAACAACCTATAAATGATCTATCCCGATCTGCATTTGAAAAACTTGAAACGAAAGTTATTTTCAAAATAAAATTGACATAGGCAAAGGCCCCATGAACTGATAATCTATGAAGGCCCCGTCCGTGAACCAATAGTTCATGAAAGCCCACAAAGAATTGTCCAACAAATCGGTAGTTCGTGGATAAAGAAAACTGCGCACCATACCCATGTTATGTGGAAGGTAGATGTAACCATTCACGAAAAAAAATTTATAGTTCATGGATTTAATGATTCTGTACACAGGTGAAGACATCTGCAAAGGATGCAGTTCATGGAAGCAAGTATGTTGCGACAATCTATGACAGTGCTGAGTTTTTTGAGAAATACGACAAAGGGAAAATGACTTGGCCCCCCTATAAATAGGCATGGTCTCCTACAACAAGTCCACCCTTATAATAGAAACCATTTTACGTCTAGACCACTTTCTATATGTGAATATCCACCTATTCATCCTAATCGGAATCCATTATTATGGGGGGAATGTAATGGGACCTAATAAGATTTTAAATGAAATTGGAATAATCCTATTTATTTGGAATAGGAAGGAAAAATAATTGAAGGAAGATTTGATGGAAAAATGTTAAAGTAGTGAAAATGGGAAAGGAGATGGTCATGTTGTGGAGTATAAACCCTTTACTGAACAGCGCTCCAAATGATGATCTACATTATGATGACGTCTGTTAACTAAATAGTTCAGGGGAATGAGACAGTGTTGGATGCCCCAGAAATAAAGGGAAAATATTTATAGGAATAAGGAGGAAACATCCACCCCATAAATGAAATACCTCACAAACTCAAATGGTTCATGCAAAAAGAGAAATCATTGTATCCCAAAGAAAAAAATGAATTCATTCATGAGATTGAGGTGGTTATTCTCACCTCCATAGACAATAACCCCATTCCTATACTAACTATGTCAGCCGTGGGTGGGTAGGTTCCATGGGATTCACTAAAAGAGGGATCTAGAATCTTCTCAGATGTCCCGCTTCAAAGGTATCCAGTTCCCCTCTTCGGTATAAGTAGAGTTATAATGAGGACTTTAAAATAGGGAGAAGTTTAGTGGATAGAAAAAGGATTGGAATAATAGAGCACTATAAAAGATGAACCCTTTTGATGATTCAATATAGGTAAATCCATGTCTCATAGAATTAAAGTGGATAGAAAACTAAATTAAATTTCTAGTATATAAACTAACAAAACTCCACATGCATATTCCCCGCGAGGCACCAAACCAATACTCTTTTTGTAATCAAGAGTCCCACATAGCAAAGAGCTATGCGGATAAAAACCCACCCTCATAGATAATCCCTACACAGATGTAATTTAGCTCCATGTAGCATCATGCAACATGGATGGAACCTAGCCTCACATAGAAAATTTCAACATATATCAAACATATGTCTACATACCAACATTTTATGTGGATGGTCCCCCTACCCATATAAGGTTATGCTATGAAAAAATGGTTTGTCCTTGGGAGTTCTACCCCATATCTGTACTCATTTCCTTCTATTTTCGTTGTATCATTGTGAGTCCCTCCATAAGATAGTCTAAAATCATCAGAAAAATTCTCTCCCAAATCCATTGAACGTGTACGGTAAGACCGTAAAGTGAATTATCAAGACCATATGAGTCTACATACCCTTGGTAAGCGGAGTTATTTAGATAGTCCCTGCAATAAGGACGACTCTGGAAATGCCCCTAAGTTTATATTAACATGGTAATGAGGTTTCTGACAATGGGATGCTGACATGAACCTCCCCATTCTAGGGATTAGTGGGAACTAATGTCATTTCCCTTTGATGAGGGATAGTGTTTATAATTCTTCCCTTTTCCCTAGAACAAAATGTTAGGCACTCCCACTAAGGTAAGACCCTTGCCTTTCTTGTGAAAGGTGGTTCTCTTTATCCTCTCATCCTTAGCCTTGAACACATTTTTATAGATCCTAAAATGTAACTATCCAAGATATAATGATATGAGAGGAAACAAGAAAAATCAAAGCCACTCTCTAACCCCCTTCAGGTGCAAGTACCATTCATCAGCAGATGAAGTTGGAAGTGTGATATTCAGATCCACTACCTCTTTTTGTTTCTCATACCAAGCATAACTCATGTGGGATTAGAGGTTGGTGGAGATCATGAAATATTTGTTCTCCCAAAGAATGTGGCTTACCTCCTAATGTAATCCCCAACCATAAAATATATGTTTCATCTCCATCGATGTAATACCAAATGAAAATTTGAAGCTTGGGCCTCCTAGATGGTATAATCCCCGATCAAATCCCCTCATTTGGGCCTCCTAGAAGGTGTAATCCCCAGTCATTCCCCCTTAATGGGCCTCCTCCAAATTTTAATACTCAAATCAAAACTAATTATTAGGTCCTCGATTCCCAACTAAATAAGATACATAGGAAGCCACTCTGTGCTCCAAAACAAACACCCAAATTACCTTAATGTTTTCCCATGCCACATTCCCTGTAGGGTCACATTTACCGATGAGGCCATATCTCTTTCAAGTATCTTAGGATACCTTGGAATAAGTCACACACCATACATTTCATGTAATTTCCCACCTATATGTCCCTATCACATGATATTAAATTGCATGGTCAAGTTCATGTCACACGACCTTAAAAGGTAATGTGTCTAGTAAAGAGACACTAAACTACGTGGGTTTTGATTCCTATCACAAGGATACATAGGAATCCTATCTTATGGGTTTGATACCTTTTTCAAAATAATTACCACCAACCATTGATAATGATAAACTCCAAAGTGCCTTTATATGTGGCTTAAAACAAGTGTTTTCTGAGTGAAAAATCAACTAATCTCTGACTTATCCAAAAAGGATAAAATTGATGGAGAACCTTGGATACATAAATATTAATACATAAATGGAAAACCGTAGATTCATACAATTACATTAAACCCATGCATTTTCAGGATTAATTGTTTCCATAGGGGTAATCCATGGATACATTCTTAGAAATGAACAACAGATTCATGAATATATGAACATAGGTTAAATCTTAAAGAGAGTACTATAATAGGTAATAGGTTACCCCAAAAGAGTGAGATGATCCTGATTTCTTGTCTTCTTAACCAAGGTGAGTTCTTAAGTGTCAGTGGTCAAATAATTCAATGAACATCTACCTTTAGAAATTAGCTCCATGAATAGTGGATGTGAGAGTCCTTGGGTGTTTTTGGATCTACAAACAAACCCGTAGGACACCATTCAAATATTTTATACTCAACATCAAAACATTTACACGAGATAACCCCTTAAAATCAACCTACTCATAAATACACTTCTATCCATCAGAAATATGATGGTATCCCTTAGTAAAAAGCTTAACTATGACACCTCCTTAACAAGATACAAAGGATATACCATCAAATCCCCATTGATCCATTTTTATCATCAAGAATATAATTTTCATCAGAAAAATTATATCCATAAAAATATAATGACAAAATTTTTGTTATTATACTATGATTATATTATATTAATGTAATAACTATTGTTTATTCTTCTCCTTCTGATAAGAAAAAAATCATTGTTAGTGTGTTACATAGACTACCACCTCCACAGAGTGACTACTTCAATTTTTTCATCACCACAATTCTTGGGTGATCATATGGATTTCATTTATGAATGAACACGATATCTATAAAATAACCACGTTTCTGAAATTTCAAATGATTATATACATTATTTCTTTCTCATTCATTGATAAATGGAAACATTAATCACATGTATGTGTGAACTATCACTTATACAAGAAATGAGTTTCATTTGTCATCACTACCCATCACTGCAGGATTTAAAAATATATTTAATAAGTAAAAATTATTTCCATTACTCTATTAATATTTTTAATATTACTAAACTATTTTCATAAAAAATTCTACCATGATTAACATACATGAGGATATATAAAGAAATTAATAGAAGAAACTAGATTAACCAACACAAGAGAAAACTATATTGAAAATAATTAAAAATAGATGATATATGGTCCTTATCTAATTAATTTTGGATGAATAAATTTATTGTTCATATATCTAATGATTTATTGTAAATATTTGGGAATGTAGTTTTCTTCAAAAAATGAGTTTGGAAGAAGGTAAGGGTTCTCATATCAATTTATCTTCTTTGAGACATGTTTTAATGTGATTCACCATTTTCTTATCTCGATGGTGTATATAGTATAGATGAATTAATTTATGAATAATCCATGATTTAAGGATTCATATTTATAGAACCAATTGATTTTTTATCCTCTAAAAAAGTTTATTGAAATGTTTATAAATTTTTAATGGTTTCATCTCAATCACCCATTATTAAGGAATGATTTGATATTTTTCACCAAAATTAATCTTTATGGGGTATCTAATTCACCCATGAATTATAATACCATAAATAATTATTGAAATACAATAATCACTTTCATTCTTTATCTTCCTTGTTATGGTCTATGCTTGATGTATTTGATAAAATATAATGTAATTTTATAAGTCTATCTGATTTCCTGTGTTATATGGTTTCTCCTTGAGATTAATCTTTCATTTAATATGTTATAACATTTTTATATAACAGGATATCACTTTTATTGACTTATTATATACTAGTTATTTATAATCATCTTTGAAAATTAAATAATTTTAAGAAAAGTTCCCATCAATTTAAGAAATGGTTTCTCATCATTGTTCATAATTTATCTTCCCACCAATGTACCCCTTTCTATTTAAAAACCTTATTATGTGTTCCCTCATGTAAAAAAAACATTTAACTTATCGTATTTCAAAAATAAGGTTTTATTTTTTATTATTTGGTATTTTCAACAAAGGTGTTTTTAAATATAATAATATATTGTTCATACCACCCTCATTACATGATGTTTACACGTTCTCTTTTGTTTTCTTGAATTTATGTAACATTATTCTTAGTAACTTCGTCTATATTTTTATATATGTCACTTAAATTTATACCCAATTAAATATACTTTTCATTAATTGGGTTATAAATGTTTCTAGTTCCCTTAAATTTTACCTCATATAACTATGCCTAGTTTACAAGAAATTTCGAATTTATTATCTCATGTCAAGAAAAAAATGATTTTAATACATGAATAGCTTATAAATAAACTAATTATTCATTAGAGAACCCTCATGGTTCAATTATGGTTTTATGGAAATTAATATTTATATTTATTCTTCTAAAATATAAAACCCCTAGATTTTATGAAAAAATTTTAGATAAATTTAATTGATTTTATAGTTTGGGTTACACACAACACCATGTTTTAATGAATGTAGATATTCTACTAATGTTATTATTTAAACATAAATGTTATAATATTTACACTAAAAATGGATTTATAAATAGTAATAAAAATATTATTTAAATTAACTATACATTTTTTACATAAATAAAATATATTTATAAATAAGTAATTAGTTTTTAGTTTATCATTTTTTTGTTTCGAAAATATAATTCTCCCAAAAAATAATTTTTAATTATTATTGTGAACTAATAATAAAATTAATTTTTCTAAATTTGATGAAATTAATTTAAAAAAATAATTTAAATTTTGAAATCAACATATCAACATTATCTTATGGTGAATATTTGGAATTTTTCTGAACTATTGTTTTTTATTGAGTAATGAAAAATATTTATTTTTATTGAAAATTGCCATATTATTTAAATAATTTAAAAACTACTATTTTGATTGAAAATTGATAGAAATTAAAATTAGTTAAATTTTTTATTTTTATCCCAATTTAAGTCATTGAATTTAATTTTCATTTTATTTTAGATATATATTTTTTTAATACATATTAAATTCTTCTCTTTGGAGAACTACTTCTTCATCGCGTTAGTGGTATTTATTTTATATGAAATGTTTACAGTATTGTGAACTGAATTTTTAAAAAATGGATAAAAAATTTTGAATCTTCATTATTAATAATATATAATATGTTCAATTTAATTTTTGGTAATAATAAATAGTAAAAACAATAAAAATTAATTATCACGGTAAAAGATAAGACGAGTTTATAGGGGGTTGATCTAAAAATATAATGGTTATAATGACTTAGAGACTTTTCCAAATCCCATTTTATGGACTTTTTTAGAAAATATATCAAATTATGTCCTATAATATTTCATATTTTATACTTTTGGTTTGTTTAAAATGTGTTCACAACTTTTTATTTTCAATCATTCCATGTTTGTTCCCTCCCCACTTATAAAAGGGCACCGCCACTCCTCTCTTATTCACAATTCAAAAATAAATTTTTTCTTACATGACCTTCCCAAACAAATTACTTACTCCCCTAAGACATCCTATAATACTTATATTTACTATTAAACCCTCCTAATAAGTCTTTTGGTGCTAATATAAAGAGGTTGTCTGAATATGTTGTATCATTTTTAACCGAGTGCTTTTATTTATTAATTCTTCCACCTCCTTAAAATTTTATTCAAATATAATGATATAATAAAATAATTATCTCCCATATAATTATATGTTTTTATGTTAATTTAATAATATATATCCATATCATCTTTCAAAAAATGGAAAATTCAATTATTGATCATTCGTATGTTGGACTAACACCTCAAAAATCGATGTAATTAATTTTCAATAACCACCACTCATGGATGGATATAATTATGGATATAAAATGTTTAAATTATATTTATGAAATAATTATATTTTTTTAATTAAAATATTATTTACACCTTCTTAACTTCCTGTCTTTTTTAAAATGATAATATCCATCATCTGTATGTGAGCATTATTGCCTCCAAAAAAGCGATGTGATACATTTTTTATTTTATCTTTAAATTGATGGTAATGTGGGAATATTTAAAAAAAAATATTATATATACTATATAAAAATGATTCTATAAATTTTAACTAAATTTGAACTCTCTTTCATTCAATCCTTCAAGAAAATTGAAATAGTGCTCATGTGTATGTATGGCCTACAGTCTCTATGAATAGTGTGATTCATTTCTTATATCTAAAATTTATGAACTATAATAAATATATATATATATATATATATATGTAATGAATATATTATTTATCAAAATATTTTTTAAAAATTTTTTAGATAATGAAACCATGATCATATTAAAATGAACAAAACTACCAAACCAAAACTTACATGGAAAATGAAGCAGTTATTACCTAAAAAAAGGTTTTATCAAGAAAATATTTAATAAATGTTTTATAAATGGTTTTATTTAAATACTATATTATATGATATATATTATTATGGTTCTATAATATATTTATAATAAATCTATATTTAATATATTTTAGGTTCAATCATTTTTGGAGAAATTTGGGATTTGAGGTAAGAATTTCTTGTCTAACATTTATTTCTATTAGAAACATGTAATATTTTACATTCGTTTCTTTTATGTGGTGTATATACTTCCCATGAATTATTTGTATGTTTCACCTCATGAAAATAATGGTATATACATATCCATATTTATTTATTTATTTCATGGGGCCTATTATTCAGCGGTTTCCACAGTGTTAAGGGTTTTATGTTATAATCTCATTGTTCGTCAAGATTTTTTATGGTTAGGTTTCTGATAATTAAATATTATGATATATCTCTAAATAACGTCATAAATATTTGAATACTCAGTTTATGTCATGAAAATACATGTTTTACGTTCATTTTACTCCCATTATTTACTCAATAGTCCAAAATAATGTTTTTACAAAAAATTAACTTCATATCTCTCTTCGGTCAAAATCCTTTTTCATCCATGTGAATGTTTTTTAAAATGTTATAGAGAATTTTTTACAATTTAAGAATTATTTTTTAAAGGAATCTTCACCCATGTTGTGGTTTTTTTCAAAATATATTAAAAGTAATCTTCTTTTCATTTTCTGAATGAGGCACTTTTGACATTATACATAAAATGGGAAATGAATCATTGCTCTAACATGTACGGAACGAAAAAAATTTCCCATCATCATGACCTCTCAATGATTTAAATATTCCGTATGATTTTTCCAAATTTATATTAAAAACCCATTTATTTTTTATAAATATTTTGATTATAAAGAACTTATTTCAAAATTTAATGGATGTTTTCTTTAATAAAATTTTCCAAGTGAGCTTTCAAAAACATTTTTCATATACAATGAAATCATTCGATGTAAATTATTTTTTAATAGGGATATGATCTAATGATACCATCCTTATAATTTCTATTGATGTTTTATGATCATAATTAAAATATGATTATGAAATCTATTCCTCTATCATGGGTTATTCTATGATGAAATTATGAAAATTTTAATACACTTATTTCCTTTCCATGGGTTATGCTATGGTGAACTATTTTTGAAACCCATTTCTTTCCATTTGATATGATATTATGAATTTTTTATGATCTTGTGGCGCACATATGTATGATTTTAATTTTTTATGGTTGTTTTCCTTAAAAACCTAGGTCGGTGGTTACTTTATAACCATAGATGGTGGTTATGTTATAACAAATTATGGGTGGTTACGTTATAGAATGAGATGGGTGTGACCTATATATCCCTCCAATGCATTGGGTAGTGATTGCTATCTCTTGAGATAAATAGGTTTTTAATAGGGTGTAAAAAAAGTTCATTAAATCAAATTGTCTATTATTATAATATTGGGATAGAACTTTGAAAACTACAATTGTTTTGGGAGTTAACCCATTCCATTATGATCGCCGTAGAAATGATCCTTGATGCCTAAGTAAGTGATTTTATATACTTGTGTTTATTCCAAAAATCAATTTCTTATGTCAATTTTAAATTATCATGACTAATGTTCTTTTATTCTTATACTATTAATGTATTATAAATTACCAATATTTTCTCTATTACTAATGGTTATGATATTTAATATTAATGGAATGGTTATCAAATGTTATGATCCAGTTTTAATACCCTTATTATCAGTTTTCTTTTTTGATCATTGATATCTCCCTATTTTACCCTTCATTAGCATATTATCTCAAATTTTTTTATATTTTCTTTCCCCCAATTATGAAGAATGACATTATATATGATATTACTAAAAATGGTACTAGTTATGAATAACATAGTGGGATATTATTTAGTTCACTTATATACTATTTGATCATGTATCCAAGTTTCAAAAGTTAATAAACCTATGTGATTCTATCATGTGCCATTATGTTTTGTAATAAACATTTATCAAGTAAGATGTAATATATATGTATGAAATGGGTGGTTATCTATAGTTATTATTGGAGAAAGTTTTAGTAAACCCTTGGAAACTATGATGAGAAATCATTATTGAGATTATTAGGGATGTATCTAGGGACATGTCTTGGGGTAATTATATGGATAATCCAAATTATACGAAAATGCTGATAAATTTTTATTATGTATGGAGTGAGTGGTTTTTTGGGAATTTCATCCATGTAATGACACTATAAGGGGATGTTTCTTTAGAATCATTGTACCTAGGGGTAATAACTCTGAAAAGGTGCATTGGGCTTTGAATCGATCATCACATCATGTATGGAAACATTCCTAAATGCATTCCTAGTTTGACAGTCTTGGGGGTTATTCTTCAGAAATTCAAAACTCATTATGAACCATTGTGACAGATTTGAAAATAGCATGACCATAAATGAATAAGGTTAAACATAAGGTTTATTTATTTAAAGGTGTGTGTCTTTATTTGCGATTCATAAAAAATAGTTTTCATGATAATTTGGATCCCCACTATTATTATTTTTTCTCACACTATTAATTTTGGTTTAAGTTGATGGATAGAACTTAAAGGAATTGTGTAAAAGTTAAATTCAATGGGAAATGAAATTATTTTGTTCTTAAGAAACCAAATATTATTGTTTCTTCTATTTGTTAGATTACACAACATTGTCACACTTTGAATCAAATTAAAAATCCAATTTATCAAAGAAATGAATAAGTTTTTTTGTTAGTTCTTCACGTGACAACTTAAACAATATTTTAGTGGATCCAAAATCCACTATTTTATGAGAAATGGATAAGTAATATTGAAAAAATAGTCCACCCATTTTTGGATCCTGGAAAAATAATTTTTGTTATCTACCATTTGGAAGGTGAGGTGGATCAATGGCGGACTCTTATCAATAATACAAGTAAACTAGTTGAAATTGAATCCATGGATTGGGATAAGTATAAGATCTTATTTTTAAATAAGTACACTCATTTTATTATGTAAAAAATAATGAATAAGGAATTCCTTGAGCTTAAGTATAAGTATAATTAATCTTATAGTACCTATAAGGACAATTTCACAAGACATGTGAGGTACACATATATTATTATAATTCCACCTAAAAGTAAGGTTTCTTAATTATTTAGTGGATAAAAAACATTTCTCATATGGGGGTTATCCATATAGTACTTTATTATCAAAGAATAATTCATTTAATGTGATCTCAAGGTGGAAATAGATATTGTAGTTAACCATCAATCTCACGGTTTTACAAAAAAAAATTATTTCAAATGAAATTATAAAAACCATGGAGAGACAAGATAAGACTTCTCATATAATAAATATGTGGAGGGAAACATAGTAGGGATTTCCTTAAGGTGACAGGTAAATATTTAATGTGTGTAAAGTAATTTCATCAAGCAATCAAATGTCAATGTGGTTGGAATAAGATAGATAATGATATAAATAGAGAGAAAAAACATTGAATAAACAACCTAGAATATAATATTTTAAATTCAAGTATAATGTTCATTACGCTAACTAGTTATAAAATATGAGAGTTATTTATGATGATCAATATCAGTAACCTCTTAAGCTGATATATAAAATAAAATCTCATGTGATCATTATTTCTGATGAGGGGTGTGATAATAACATGGTGAATGGTACACTTACTAACTAATCTTGAACTATTTATGTCCTATTTGACTTTATATCAACCCTATATCTTATATCTAAATAATTTACTAATGGTATCAAAATTCCACCCCAATGATTAGATGTTATTTTTTTTTAAAAACCCCCACTCGCATATCGATCACATCTCTTGTCTATGATTCTTATCCAGTTGAAGTTTGTGGGAATTTTGATCCTGAAAATATTGTTATTCTCACTCATTTTTAATTTAATATTATAAAATGTTTGTATTATATTTGTTTAAATAAATTACATGTCAATTTCTAAATAAGGGAAGTCACATTTTATATTCCAATCAATCATATATTCATATATAAGTATAATTATAAATATGAACATCCAATGGATACCATATCCATTTTATGAGACGTGATTACTGTTCCAAAGGGTGTTTATCTCATATGTTTGGGGAGAAACTCAACATCATTAATATGAATATTGTAAGGAATACTTAAAATACCTTTTTTTGGAAGAGTTATATAGTCATTCTTCAAATCGTGATGTTGAGTTTTCAATAGAATGCATACCTAGAGATATACCTATTTAAAAGACTCCCTATAGAATGGAAGTGGCTATGGTGCTAGGAATTGAATAAGAAAATTTATGAGAATATTGAAAATTGATTCATTTAGCTAAGGGTTTCACCTTAGGTTACACCTATCATTTTTTAAGAATAAATTTGGATTGATGGGACTATATATTCATTATTTGGAATTGAAGAAGATCAAAATCAAGAACAAATATCA
The DNA here is from genome assembly GCA_963277665.1 of Viscum album. Taxonomy (NCBI): domain Eukaryota; kingdom Viridiplantae; phylum Streptophyta; class Magnoliopsida; order Santalales; family Viscaceae; genus Viscum; species Viscum album. Next base: position 273,515,601 of record OY728125.1, on the reverse strand, counting down.
TGTACCCCATATTGATTTTTTTAACATTTCATGGATATCAATAATTTTAATATATTTTCCTTTATTCTAGATATGATCAACTTATTTTAAGGAAGTAGGATATTCCTAATACATCACTCTATATAAGGTATGGACACTATGACTATATAGTCATTCCATTTGGTATTACTAATTCTCTAGATATATTCATAGATTTAATGAATATAATTTTTAGAGATTATCTTGATCAGATTTTGGCAGTTTTTCTAGAATATATTATTATATATTAAAATACAAAGGAATATCATGAAGATCACATGATAATTGTACTAGATAACCTAATGAAGGAGAAATTATGTGAAAAATGTGGGAATTTTGGATTAAAAGGGTATCATTTTTGGGTAATATAATCTCAACAAAGTGTATATTGGTGGATCCATTAAAGGAATAAGCTCTTTAACATTAGCCAATATCAACCACAGTGACTGAGATCCGTAGTTTTTCTAGTTTTTATAGATATTATCAATTAAATTTGAAACATTTCTCGTCATTTTTTAATCCACTTTCGATGTTATTAGGGAAGGGGTCCAAGATCCTTTGCATAAGTGAATGTGAATAAAATTTCAAGTAACTAAAGAAAATGGTAGTTAGTTCACTTGGTATTACATTAACCTTCTACGTAGAGGGGATTTTAATCTATAGTGTAGATCTATCAATGTAATGGGATGAATTATTATGTATAATAACTTGGGGATAGATTATACCTCACAAAAATTGAACACTCATGGGAAAAAAATACCCAAATCATGAGTTAGAGTTGGCTGTAGTAATTTTACCTTAAATATATAGAGTCATTGTCTTTATGTATAAAGGTTTGATATATATACTAATCGTTAGATTTAAATTTATATTTCTATACTGAATGTGTTGAACATGTTCAATAGAAAAAGGTTGCAGAAGATTAAACATTTTAACTGGTCAATACATTACCACCCTGGGAATGAGAAGAAGGTGGATGATGCTTTGAGTTGATAGGTTCATGTTTTCTTATATATTATGTGGATAAAAAATATCTAATATTTATGAATTTTCAATGGATGGTTCTGGAAATCATGAAGTAAATAGTAAATCTTATCTTTACAAAATAATTTTCCAACCATCGAACCAAGTGAAGAATAAATTGGTGCATAAGGAAGTTTTATAGCTATAGAAGAAGGTGAATATTTTTCTAGAGTTTACCTCAATAATAATGGAATTATAAGAATCATGAACCATGTATGTGTTCTATCAATACTAGATTCGAAGAAAAATCTATTAGAGGAAGCTCATAGTTATTCATTCACAATTCATCCTTTTTGTATAATGATTTATAGATATCTAATGTATTATATTTGGTATTATGGAATGAAGAGATATATTTCTAAATTTTTATTTCATTTATTGCTATGTCAACAAGTTAAGGCTGAAAAATAGTAGTCTAAGGGTTTGTTACAACCATTACCCATAACAAAATGTAAATAGGAAAACACAACAATAGATTTTATAGTCTAACTCCACAAAACTTATAAAGGGAACAACTTTATATTGGTTGTAGTTGATTGAATTAAAATTTCATCACAAATCATCACTACTATATGAGATTTATCTCTAGATAATATTTCTAGAAAATAAATTAAAGAGGTGCTAAGGTTTCATGGAGCACCATATTCTATTATATCTAATGGTTATCCATATTTAACCTTAATGTTCTAGTGAAGTTTCTAGAAATATCATAATATATAATTGAATTTAAACACCGCATATCATCCTCATTAAGATGGTCAGTCTGAGATAAAAACTCAAAACCCAGAGGAAATATTGAGATATTTTTCAAGGGATTTCATGTTCTTTTGGGTTAAACAACTTCCTCTATTCACTTTTTCATACAAAAATTTATTTCATTATAGAATTTGTATAGATAATTATGAATCCCATTATAACAATAAGTGTATAAATCCAAAATGTTGGATTGAAGATAGAGAAATAATGTTATTTGGAACTGAGATAGCTATGGAAATGGTGGAGAGTGTTAGATCCATTCCACAACACATCATGGTAGCTCAGATTCGAATGAAAAATTATGTTGACAATAATCATTGTGATCTAGAATATGATGTTGGTGAGAATTGTTTCCTTGAAGTTATCAATAAAATAAGGCTATGAGATTTGGAAAAAAAGTTAAATTTTATACATAGGTATTTTTTCCCTTAAATATTTTTGATAATGTAGTGATATTTTCTTACCACTTGGAGATTCCAATGAACCAATCTCATGCTCATAGTTTGTTCCATGAATCTCACCTGAGGAAGTAAATACATGATCCTTCAAATGTAGTGAAGGTAGAGTATTTATAGTTTTTCCAAGATATTTACTATGATGAATAACCTGTGGATGCTCTATATCAAATTGGTAAAGTTATACAAAACAAGACCACTCATTTAGTCTTGGTTTTAAGGTGAAACCATCAACTTGAAGAATCTAATAGGAACATGAGGATATGATGAGGAAGAATTATCATAATTTGTTTGTATCAGAGTGATATAATTTTTGGGTTGAAATTAATTTTAATTAGTCATAATGAAATACCATAAGATTATATCAATTAAATTTATTTAAATAAAATTAATTTCTTTGATATCTTGTCTTACAATCAACACTAAGTTTTAAAAAATTGTGACATATTATTAATTTTTTTATTTTTTTATTACTATTATGACCTATCTATTTTACATGGTGGTATGAGTAGGAATAAGAATATCTTGAAAATTATATATAAATTAATTATATAGATAATAATATCTATAAATAATTACATAGTATTTAGTAAAGTCATTATATACTTCAAAAATAATTTTTTATCTAAAAATAGTTTTATTGTTTCTTGGGTGAAGATTAAAAAAAATACTTTTTACAATTTTATAAAATTAATTTTAAATAATTAACTTCATTTATTAACCATCATTTGAAAATAATTTTAGAGTGAATTTCTAAGATCTTTCTCTAAATAATTGTTTTAATAAATAGTGAAAATAGTAATTTTTATAGAAATACCTATTTATTTAAATAATTTAAATAATTATGTTTTTATAAATTTTTTGGAAGTAATGTTAGTTAAATTAGGTAATTATTAATCTCATATAGGTTATTGACGTTTTTTTCATTTATATTTTTTATATAAATTCTTTTTATACTTATGAAAAACTTCCCTTTGGAAAATAATTTATTTGTCGCATCAATGGATATTATTTGAAATTAAATTATTTGAAAATCATTGAGTTAAATTTGTAAAATTGGATTACATATTTTGAATCAGAATAAATAATATTATATAATATGTTTAACAAAATTTGGTGTCATAATGAATAGAAAAAACATTAAAAATTAATTATAACAGTTATTGTTAAATCGGGTTTAATGGGGATTAAAATAAAACAATAATGGCTAATTTGAACTAAAAACATGTAAAACTCTCATATGGTTCACATATTGTAACCTTATATCATATAAGGTTTTATAAATATCTATTTTTGTGCCTTTTTCTTGTTTTAAATGTGGGTATAAATTTTTCTTTTCAAAAATTGATGTTTTGTCCTCTCCCCCACATATAAAAGAGAACCCATATCTTATCTTATTCATGCTCCCAAAAAATATTGGGTCTATGAATATCTAAACAGATACATTAAAAAATTCCTTCATAATGTTATATATTCCTTATTTTAATTTGTAAACCCTCCTATGGAGGATTTTGGTGAAAACCTGAGGATGTTTTTTGATGAAGTGGTATCGCTCTTAACTGAGCACTTTTACTTATTTATTCTTAAAATATTAATATATTATAAAATAATTATCAGAAATATAATTATATATTAACATGTCAATGGTATAACTAATATCCATATACTCTTTTATAAAATGGGAAATGAAATTTTTGATCGTGTGTATGGCGGACTACTAACTCGAGAACTGATGTAATTCATTTTCCATAATTGTTGCTCATAGCTATGTATAAATATGGAATTAACATATTTATATGATAATTATAAAATAATTATACTTCTATAATTACAAAATCATATCTAACTTATTACATTCAAATCCATTGGAAAATGATAATGTTGCTCATCATTATGTGTAGACTACCACCACCACAAAGCGATGTGATACATTTTTCTTTTCATTTTTAGATGGATGATAATGAGGGTATATTTAATAAATATATATGGTATATATTATATCAAAATTATTATTTAAAGGTTATATAATTTTTACCTTTTTCACATTTCATATTTTGATAAAATTGAAACACCATTCATGGGTACGTATGAGATACCATCTCCAGAAACAGTGTAATTCATTTTCTATATCTAAATTTTATGAATTAATATAAATAAATATATATAATTAATATGTATTATATTTATACCTTGATTAACACTTTTTATGTTATGAATCCCTGATCAATGTAAAATGACATAAAATATAAAACCAAAAGATGCATGGAAAACAAACCAGCTATTACTTGAAAAGTGATTTCAATAGAGGAATTACTAATAAATAAGTAATAAAATATATGTTATGATTTATATGAGTATTTTTCTTGAATATATTTATATTAAACCTATATTTATTATATATTAGGTTTAAAAGTGTATGGATAAATTTGAGACTTTTTGTAAGGGATTTTTGTATCACTTTTATTTTCATGGGACACATCCCATATTCACCACATATTTCTTTTGTGTGGTGTATATACTGACAATGAATGTATTTTATGGTTATTATCATGAATTTACAGTAGATAAAAATTAATATAAGTTTTCTTCCGTCATGGGGAAAGTAATTCAAAATTTACCGAAGCGGAAAGGTTTTTTATTTTTTGATCTCATTGTTAATCAAGATTGCTTATGATTAAGTTTATGATGATGAAATATTATGATATATCTCCCAATAGAAACATGAATTATTTTATCATCTATTTATTTCATAAAAAAACATTTTTTTATTTTATTTTATTCCATTTATTTACTCAGGATTATAAAATAAATTTTTAAGGAAAATCTACTTTATTTTTCTCTTTAGTTGATAATACATTCCACGAACATGTTTTCAAAAAATGTTTTAATGAAAGTTATTATTATTCCACAATGATTAAAATAAAAAAAAATTACCCATTTCTAATTTTTTATAAAATGGTTTCAAATGATTGTTCTTTTCATTTTCTAGATGAGGTAGTTTTGAATTTTGACAAAAATTGTGAAAGGAATCTTTTCTTTAACATGTAAAACATGTACAATATTTTCTATTTTTACAACTACTCAGTAATTTAAATCGTCCATTATAAGTTTATAAGGTTATTTTCATGGAAATAATTTTTCATTAATATTTGATAAATTTTTGTATTTTGAATAACTGATTTCCAAATGGGAAGCATATGTCCTTCAATAAATGTTCCAAGTGATCTTTTAAAAACATTTTCCATCTAAGATGACATTCATTGATGGTATTTAAGATTTGATGGGGATATAATCTAATGATACCATCCTAATTATTTCTTCAGATGTTATATCATTATCATGAAAATATTTTTATGAAACATTTTCCACTTCCACATGTTATTATATGTCGAAATGTTGAAATGTTTATGAAATGTGTTAATATTACATGGGTTGTGATATAATGAAAGGATTACAAAACCATTTATTTTCATAGGTTCTTATAAGGTGAATGTTTTATGATCACGTAGAATGAATATGTATGATTTTCATTATGTTGTATTTGGTTCAATTATTAACCATGGATATTGGTTATGTTATAAAAAGGGACGGTGGATACATTATAACCAAATATAGGTGGTTATGTTAGGAACCAAGAAGTGTTAGACCTATATATCCCTCTAAATAATTGTGTAGAGATTTGACTCAAGAAAAAATGTGATAGTAATTGGTATTTAACCTAGATCAGTAAGGTAAATTAACTACTATAATAGTGTTGGTAATAAACCTTGACTACTACGATGGTTTAGGAAGTGAAACCATTACACTATGATAGCATTGATAATAATCCATGAGTTTCATGGAAATGATTTTCTATTCCTTCGTGTATTCTACAAATATATCTTTTAGGCTAATTTTATGTTCTCATAGATCTTGTTCATTGATTCCTTTATGATTCATGTCTTATGAGCTTATAAAATTGATGACCTAACTCAAGGATATGATATTTGATATTCAATGTATGGTTTTCAAATGTTATAATCATGTTATCATACCCTTATTCACATATTATGCTTATATGATCATTAATATCACCATTTTTACTCTTACTGAGAATTTGAGCCATCACTTTCTTATGATTCCATTCCCTTGGTTGTTAAGAAATATATTATTTATTATATCAATAAGAAGCTTGAAAGTTATGAAGAACATAGTAGGTGGTGTTTTGGTTTAATTATGAACTAGTTATTTTTGTATCCATGTTTCCATAGGCACTAGACTAATATAATTAGGTTTTGGGTCATTATGTTATGTAATTAAAATTTATCTATTAAGATCTAACATTTTTATATGAAATGTTTTTTTCTATAAAAAAATATCCTAACTTGTTTTATAAATCGTTAATAAATGGTTCATTTTTATTCATTCAACTCACCAGTCCCTATCATAATTTTTCTACATTAGAAATCCATATTCAATACCAATGTACCTTTTTATTATACAAATTTAAAATGATTTAATTTGTTATCATCTCATGAATTGTTAATTTTTAGCATTTGGTTATATTGAGAGTCAAAATTATGAAATCCACTTCCTTCTCATCAGTTTTATAATGCTTAGGATATATTTATGTTTTCTTTTCAACATGTGGAACACATATATATGATTTTAATTATTTGATAGGTGGGCCTAGAATTATATAGACATACAATTAAATAGATTAATATTTGTATATCAAGAAATATTATGTAAGGGATTGATCCTTGAAAATATTTTTATAATAATAGTTTTTATGTTTTTATGACTTTTTTATGATTCCATGATTTGGTGATTTCATTTCCTTATTCCATGTCTTCATGTTCAAAATCATTCTCTTTACTATATCATGATTGTACCTCTTGAGTCTCATAATATGATGTTTTTCATGATTATTCCCTTATTGGTCTTCCAAGCTCACCCTTTCCTTTCTGTATTTCCTTAGGGTATCCTATATAGTTTTAAAATCTCAATGGGAGTTAAGAGATATATGTGTGTTTTTAACTAAATAGATTTAATTTATACTTATATTGATTTGTTTTTATATCTAGTATTTCAAATACACAAAACCTCTCAATCCACTATGATTATTTGTTGTAAAAAATGATAAGAATGATGATATATTTTATGATTGAGGCATGGATCACCATATAGAACCTTGGATTATCTATTCAAAATAGTATTTTTAAATTATTTATTTAAATTATAGACATATTTTATTATTGAAAAAATTTTTATAAACTTTTTAGTAATTATTGTGTTATGATAATTTCAAAAAAGTAATGGTACTATCAAAATTATAATTTTATTACAATTCACATAAAAATACATTATGTTAGAAAACTATTATAAAATAATCCTAATATAATATTGAATTGATGTATCAAAAAATTAAGATTAATGTTTCAATTTGATATTCTAAAATTTATTAATATTACTTTTAAATGAAAATAAAGTATATATATTAAAATTTATTTAATTTAAAAATACCATTTTAAAAACATTTTGTGTCCTTAACCATATTTTGTATTCATTTATAATTGACTACATTATTTTTAATTATTTTAGGTTTCATTATTATAATTTTTTCATAATAATATTCATCTAGTATTTCATGGATCATTTAATTTTATTTTTACATTTGAAATAACCTATAGGGTATATTATTAATTTAGATAAAATAATACATTACAAAATCACATGGCGTTATAATGCCTTGGATATCTCAAAGAATACTTATCTATCCTTATCCGGATAAAAATAATGTATATTATTGAGCATGATATAACCATCCAAGCTCCCATGGTATTTCATTGTTGGTCTTGAGTGTTTCATTTGGTTTAAATTTATAGATATGTTAATTGCTGATTATTAGATAATTATTTTGAATTCACTTTTTGGAATTAGATTTCATGCTAAAAAATTTATTCTTGTTAAATGAAATAATAGTTGAACTTGTTGTTAATATCTATGTCTGGATAAAAATAAATGTGATAAGGTAAATTTTTTTTCAAAAAGATAAATAATACCATGGGAATAATTATTTTAATGATTATTTGATGATTTTCCTTAAAAAGAATGTAATTAAGTAAAGGTATTAAATAAGGCCTTCAAAAATATAGATATCTTATTAATATTTTTTTGATTAAATATTAATTAAAATTGAGAACATGAATTATAATTTTTATTTTGAAAATCTCATTTTCTGTATTTTACATTGATGTTTTTATTTTAATTGTTTGCCAAAAAAATGGTTACCCAAGCCAATAGAGAATCTGGTTTAATCTCGCATTATAGTAGGAGGACCTCAACCATACATGAGATCAATCTCACTAATAGTGAATATTAGTGGGGAGTATAAAGTTCCTATATTTACTAGATTGTGTGTGCACGTGTTTATAGTTGAAGTATATCCCCATTAGGTTGTTCACCGTTAGCACACAAGGGGGGAGTGGGTCTACACACCCCGTGTGGTGTGTGCAAGTGTTACGACTACCAAACCCCAATACCATCATGATAAATTAATTACATGAAATTATTTTTTAATAACCACTCATCCTAATAGATTATCTATGGGGGATATGGGACTCGTGTGCATGATTGATCTGTGAAAATGTTACACATAAATGGAAGATCTCCCTATAAAATGAATCTACATTGTCTAATCACTTCATTGTTTCATCTTCTACCTCCATCCTTGGGAAAGATCTTTTGTAGGCATGAATATTTTCATTTTGTGTACAAGGGATCAACCTGAAATCTTATTCATCTTTCATGATGTCTGATTCGAGCTCCAAATATCTAGGAGAGATCTAAGAAGTCATTGCATTTAGTATTTATTCATCTGTCATTCATGAAAATGAGATCATGCTCTGTATCATTTCTTGGTGAATCTGTGTTTATGGTTGAAATAAATATAGATAAATGAATAAGGTAGGTCTAAGATTAATTCACATGAATGTAGCTATAATTTAATGCTTGTATAGTGAGATAATAGTATATGGAATTAACATCCAGTTTTATCCCACTCATTTCAAATGTTATTTAATCCATGAACATAGTGCATCTAAGATATTAGTAGATAGGCTTAGAGTCATCCAATGGATTAAATATTATTCAATGTTCATTCATGTATACTATTCATTATAATGAGTTTGCATGATGAGTTATCCCATGGGTATTCAAAAATAAATTTAATTCTTGAAGAAACATAAGTGATTCAAGTATATAATTATATTTGTGAACAGATGAGTTGTATGCCATTAATATTAATGAAGAGGGCCCATGCATTAGGGAATTTTTTTACAATTTTAATAAATAGTAGAGATGGATTTTAGGGGATTTTATACATTTGAGGAATGAAAATTACCATAGTCCTTTAGGTGTTTTGATAAGTTGTGGTATTTAAAGTGATAAAAATGTGTGAAGTTGGAGACCCTGAAACCTTCAGGTATTTATGATGAGATGTTTGCATACTATTGAGCTGTAGAATCTTTCTCCACATGAAAAATAATTAATACCCACAATATTCATAGGTATTTCAAATAATTTTCATGTTTAATGAATATAGAAGAATACTCACACAATCGAGTTTTTAATATGAGTGAGAAAATATAACACCCAAATAACCGATGAGTATTTATATTTAAATAAATATAGAAAATTTTATAAATTTATAAAAACATTTAATTCACATTATAATTAAAATAACATGCACAATATTGTTTTGTGGATAAATGTTTCATGTGGGTGATGAAAAATTGTTAAAGATCATTGAGAGATATTTTTAAGATCATAATACATCAAAGTATAAAATATATAAGTTGAGATGAACCTATGAGTTCCTAACTTCTAAATGATTGAGTATAATCTATATTGTACCAAATATGGAAGTTTTCTAAAAACATGATATATATATGTTCTTGTGGAAGTACACAAGGAAGGGTAATCTTTATATCTTTTAGAGGAAATCTTTCTAAATAATAAGATATTTATGACTCTAGATCACTAAATTTGATAAGAAGTCTCTAGTGGAATCTGGAGAAACAGTTGGAATCATGTAATCTATGTTATTGTAGATATGGAATATTGGATTATGTGTTATTTCATTCACATATAGATATTGTGAAGAATCCATGTTAGAGGTATAACTAACATGTAAATGAATATTTTTTCAAAAAAAACTTGTAAATATTGTGCATTACTCTCTATATCATTACAACTACACTCAAGGTAAGATTGATATATTATATTGAATAAATAGAGAAGCTAAAAATTATTAAATAATATTAATTGAAATAGAATATTAAAATATATATTTCCAAGGATTCTAACACCCCCCAATCATTGAGATATAATTGTTCAATGTATTCTATAATTTATACCAGAGAGGGTTTCGTCTAAGAAAAAAATTACTTTTTGAAGGTGGGATACGATAAGGATTTCGATGACATTGTGGCTTTTATTTATAGAAACTACAAAAAGGGTTAAGTGTATTGGAATTTAATATAAATAATAAATTTTATTTATCTTTGTCATCCCAAATAAAATATGAAATCAATTTTCTCTTTATTCATATGAATAAGAACAAGAGGAATCCATCACCGAAGTTTTGATCTCTAATCTAGTTAAAATATAAATCAAACATTATATCTGCTTGAAACCCTTGTATTGAGAATAAATGTGAAAATTCATACCCACTTTTAGAGATGAAAAATAAATTTTACTATAGTGATGATTAGGAAAATACATCAAGATGTTATTCCAAGGAATGTTCAAGAAATGAAAAAGAATACCAATGGAGAATCATTCATGAAATTTATTATTCAATTGTGAACAATGTGTGCTCATAAATTAAAATTTTTAGAATAGAAGAAGTTTTTTCCAATTACTGTACGAAGAAAATTGAAACCATAATGATGGAGAAATATAACATGATAGAAGATCCATCCAATGATATTCTAATGAGAATGGCCACGAAGAATGGTTGGATGATTTTGATCATATATCTGCTTGAATAGACTAAAGGCCTTTAATTTTTTTATGAATTTTTTATAACACCCCTTTTATGTGTTGAAAGGGAACTCGTACATGAATCTTAAGCTTTATGACATTATAGGACCCGAATGTCTTAAAAGAATTCATCCTAAACAAGGAATATTTAAAACTACCCCTCCCCAACGTCTGCATCGTGGCCAACACTCCCACTTTTCGTGAATGGTCAGCAAGTTGTCATGTGTAGGGCTGGATAAATCTGGTGTCGATGGAAATGGAATACCCTCCCATTCATTCAAGATTGATTAGCTCTACTATTGTAAATGTGTCTTCTCTAAATCATCATCTAGGGCCTTGATCTTGGTAATTCAATCTGGTAGATCTATAAGTCATGTGGCCTGAAGGTATTGAGGTAGAACAATGGCCTTGAGGTAGAGCGAAGTCCTTTAGGTGGCTTGAAAGCCTTACTGAACAGAATCCCTTGGGTTCCCTGGAAGCCTTGAAGGACCTGAGAACCAAATCGGTATCCTGAAGGACCAAACAGGTGAATAGATTCGGTTTCTATAGTACCGAACAATACCTTCTATGGTAACCTAGAAAAAATTTTCCATCGATATTTGATCTCGGGTATTTTGGGTGTACTTAAGGAGTCCTCACCAACCAGGATGAGGATCATGTGTTGAGCATCATATATCTCAAAATCCATATTAATGGAAGAAGAAAATAAAGTTTGTACATTTCATAAAATATAAATGTAAAGGATGTTCAATTGAGAGAGAAATATATAAAAATAAGGGAGCTTGAGGAGAAGATGAACACATCGAAAGAGATGATGATGATCTCTCCAAAATATATCTCAACTTATATAACAAAAAAGAGGAAAACATATCATAAATCTAGAGGTAAGTTTTTGTCCCATGCACAATATTAAATAGGAATTCCATAAAATAAGAGTGAAACAAAGTGATTCATAGAATCATATAGATGATAACACCAATCGGGGGGTTGGGTAATTATAAATTATTTCATAAATCATGATATTTTTATCTCACCTAGACAAACACTTTTAAATCTATCTTTGTTTCCCCTCAATTATATATGAAATAATAAAGAACATATAGGATTATACATGGATCACCTGCATTGGGATACATCCAAAGAGCATGTATGGAAATGTACCCATGCACCAAATTCCACAAAATCTCACTTCATCAATTATAATTTTGAATGGACTAACTAACGCTCATGATGCACAAAAATGAACAATTTTAGAACTCATTACTCTCCCTAAACAATGAATTCACTGCTCCATTTTTTGGATATTACTTATTCACATTAAGATAAAATGAACATAAACCAATAATCGTATTTCTTTTTAGATAAAAAATATTGATTCCACATTAGGATGATACTCCAGGAATTCCTTATTTGACCTTGGAAAAACAAAATGGAATCTGGAACAACAACTATGGAGATATTCTCCAAAACATTTCCTCAACACTACCAGTATTTTTCTATCTGTATATTTTGTGTGCTCGCCGCAATTATTTCTTCCTATTTTGATGTTAATCAATTTTCTATGATTCAGTCCTCTCACTGATAGATTATCCCACATGTAATGTATTTTAATTAGAGGAATTATAAGACATTGATTTTGAACAAACCAAGGTGGTTTACATTTTATAACTCTATTTTCTTTCAAAACTATTTAAAACAAGTTGTGTCATGGAAATACACACTTTTATATAGAAACATCAAATTTAAAAAGACTAGTCTATGGTCAACATAGTTGTGTCATAGATAGTTTCACTTGACCATATCAATGTCCCCTAGAGAAAAATAACTTCTATTAACTCCTATAACAAATACTAATGGTTGTGTTATATATATTTCAAAAGGTGTGGGATCTAGTGTTTATACTACTATTTTAGTGTAGAATTACATAGAATAGGAGAGAACTTGAATCTTCTCCTTCCAAATTTGGACAATCTACATCACAAGGTGAAACTAATATGTCCTCTTATTCACTCCCCAAGACTACTATGGAATAACCCTCCATGTTATCATGTGATATCCTATATGAATAACAAGACCCCAAAATAGTTCTATGAAATTTTCACCCTCTACACCATAAGGTGAATCTATGGTGTGGAGATATCAACTTCTATAGTGTTGTGGAATATCCCTTCAAGTTGAATTCTGGATATCTTCCCTCACTATAATGAATCATTGAACCTCAACATCATAGTTTTACTCACTATAGTATGGCCCAAGAAAAACCTTGTCCCAAATTACGCATTCATTAAGTCATTATTTCCTTCATAACCTTTATCATATCCTCTTCCTTGTGACCCTCTATCGAGGTTTTCACCAGGAAACACTTCACACACAATGGATTTTATGGGCTACATTGACCCATGCTATCCCACTTTATCACCTATTGTATTACGACCAATGCACATTGTATGGGTACTATGCACTATCCAACTATCACATAATTCCACCATGTGTATTGTCTTTCTAAACCCCTTGAATAGGGTTGATCCCTACTCCAAAAATTCCTTTATTGACATGTGTTGATTGATTTTTTGGATGGCCTAATTTTTTAGGGTAAAAACTAGTAAAATATTTAGTCAAATAATCAATTACATACCATACACACCACCAAAAACCCCACGCCCTACATTTTTGTCTTACCTAGAACACCACCCCAGCTTCCATCTCTATATTTTCAACAAACACAACCAAAAAAATTTTAATAGAGTATTTTGACCAAAAATCTCCCCCTTTGTGTTTATTTCTAATTCTAAAAGAAATAAAACCATATAGACTTTCAAATAATGTATAATAGAGACATTGATCATCAATTCTAATCCCATGTGGGAAATTCTTTGTGTGAGAAACAATGATTAAATGAAAACTTTTTCATGACCATATATCAAAAATAATATTACATTAAACTCCTCCTTAGTTAAAATTTATATACTCTCCCATTTGTTTATTCTTTCCAACCCTTTGAACATACATATATATTTTCTCCCCCTTCCAAAATAAACTTAATATATTGAGGTGAGAAAACAAACCTTTACCGTGAAGGGAACCACCAGGAGTGGGTGATCTATCCCAACTTCTATTATGTGGATAGAAATGGTTGTGCTCAAAGTCCCAATTAATGTTTTTTAGACCCCACCTTTGGTAGTGCCTTTGTCTGGATATTCTACAACTTGATTTTGTATTAACACATAATCAAAAACCTAAAATCCTTCCTCCAGTTTTTCCTGTATTAAATGATACATAATCTTAATGTTCATGATCCACAAATGTTAGATATTATTTTTGGTAAGATTGATCTCACTTGATTTAGAATGGGAGAAGTCACCACAACACCCACATCATCATATTTTATTTTCATCCAAATAAATTAGGTGTAATTTGGAGTGGAAGAAATGTACTCATACCCATGGTTCTAAAAGACAAGAAATCCCAATTCATGGTTTTACTAGAAGTATATGAGCTCCCAAGGTAAAATACACTACCAGATATTGACTTTATATAATCTACCAAATGATACCAATCCTCAGCAGTGTATCCCACTAAAGTAAAATGTATTTCTATATGATAGACCATCTCGTGGTTGGTCATATAATGAATATATTAAAAAAGTATTTTTATTTCATTCATATGGATCCGCATCCGATAAATCTGGATATGTGTGGCCTGAAAATTTTAAATAATATATCTTGATAAGTGGATATCATATAGAGTATAAATCTAATAATTTTCTAATACATGGTCACATCGAAATTGTTTCCTAACTCATATTTCAGTAATTATTGTCTTGTGTAAACTGAAATTTCCATGGTCCATTATTTACCCATTTGAAATATTTTTGAAATATCCTAGGAATAATTATTTTGTGAGATAAATAACTCATACACGGTTTCAACTACCTACAATACAATGATAATTACATTTCACCAATTAGAGACATATCTAATTTACACCTCATAAGTTATGAGAACTTATTTCATTGGTAATCATCTCATCCTCCAAAAATTATTTCATCAATATAGATAAGTATTGCCAAACACTATTTATTTTCCTTCATAATATAGAAATTGTGAATAACATCTACTCTATGAAAGCTAAGATTATTTAGTAATTTGTCTAATATATAATACTATTCCCATGTTGGTTTTTTGAGTCTATACAAGGACATATTTAGATGACACGCAATCACTTCATTTTCATTAATGAGAAACCCACTTTGTCACGACATGTCCCTCGAGGCCCATGTCGTGACTACCCTAAGCCCGACTTCCATAGGCCAGGGGATGGCGACTAGCACCAGAAGGTATATTCCCTAAAAATGAGAAGGCATTGCCTTTATAACCTGTAAACTCACACAACTATGCACAAAGTTGGACAAATGCTCAATGTAAAACTATATAGTAAATAGGGCGTGTACAAGAAGTAAAAGGGGCAGGAATACAACCACAACTGTAAAGTACAATTAAACTGAAATGTACAAGTAAAACTGAAAACAACTCGTATAAACACCCACTAAGGATCCTACATGAAGGGTAGGTACAACTCTCAAACAGTCATCTCTACGGTACGCCTCGTCTAAAGTCCACCTTCAAGATACCTCCAGTCCTGATACCCTCGTCCTCAATTAGTGATGTCTGTCGTCTGCACCAAACACA
Organism: Viscum album; assembly: GCA_963277665.1. NCBI lineage: Eukaryota > Viridiplantae > Streptophyta > Magnoliopsida > Santalales > Viscaceae > Viscum > Viscum album. The sequence continues at coordinate 273,499,634 of OY728125.1, read as the reverse complement.
ACAAGGTGCGAGCATAGCCCATGTAGGGGTGAGTATAACAATACTCAGTAGGGACCCTGAGACCCCATTGGTCTCCTAGAGTTCGAAAAAAGAAATACCCCAAAGCAAGATCCCAACTCTACTTAGGTATATTCCCATACCTATACCTAAGTTATCAAGCTATACTCATCTCATGCATGTGGGAAGTATACCATGAAGGAAACACCAAGAAGGTGAAGTATCACATATCATAACCTAAATCACAAGCACAAAGTAAAGACAACTCACAGAAGGATTTATTCTAGGGATAGTGACAAATAACATCCTTAGTCACATCGTCGAACACATCAGCTTCTGGATAACTCATACTCCATCGAGTATTGTGGGCCTGCTGCATCACATAGAGATACTTCCCACCAATCTTGTACTATTGAGGTACTCCTTCTATTGAGTTCCATGTGTCTGCCGCATCACACAGAGGCACTCCCCTCCATGGGTCTGCCACATCACAAAGAGGCGCTCCCCCTTGTGGCCTGCTGTGGTACTCCTTCAGTCAAGTACCGTGGGTCTTCCACATCACAAAGAGGTTCTATGCACCACGGGTCTGCCACATCACATAGAGGCACTCCCCACTTAGACTGTCGAGTCACTTCGAGTCATAATGGTCACCAGTCGTGAGATCTCAGCCCGTCGCAGGGTTCCACACATAGCACGCTTGGGAGAACCGCTCCCCAAGCCATCAGTTATACCACAACTGCCCCGAAGTCCCATGAAAAGGTATCCTAAAGATCCATCACATATTATGAGATCCAAAACAAGAGACGTTGCATCAATCGAACACATGATCTGTAAGTTATTAATGTTTCTTCTCGGAGAGCCCGGTGGAATTTGGGGTCCGATCCAAGTCGTCCATACTCCAACCATATCCAAAACTCAAGTGGATTATACCAAAAGGACCGTCTTGATACAAGGTTTTTGGTGTCATGAACAGTTCATCAAACGGATGCACGCTTCACATGTGATGGCCACGAAGGCGGAACTAGGTACGGATGGGCCCGGATCCGATGCGACCCAGCATGGACCGACTTGACCCGGTTCGGGTCGACCCCACCTAGTCTGAGTCCGGCCCGGATGGCCTGGGCCTCAGTGGGCTTGGCCCGTTGTGCCATGGTTCAACCCAGTTTGAAAAAGGGGCAACCCAGCCCGGCCCATTGGCATGGCTCTCTGGGCAGCCCGCGGTGGGAAGGTGGTCAACCCAAGCCGCAACTCGGGGGGAGCTCCCCCTATAATCTGAATGGCCTGATAGTCATTCAGTCGCACTGCTGGAATGCAGGACCACTCAACAGTCTTGAATCGTGTGCCTCGGCCGGCTGGAAGGCAGGCCAGTTCTCCTTCCAGCGGCGCAATGGCACCGCTGTCCACCAACGGGAGGCCAAGTGTCGGCCGCCCCCTAGTCTCTGTCGCAACATAGCTGCCACAACCTCATGCTCCACACGCGGCACAGACGTGCACCGATGCTCCTCCATGAGTCCAGCCAAATGTCGGTCGCCAACCTGCTCTTCCATGACTGATGAGCCACAACCTCATTCTCAACCGACTGCGCAGACGTGCACTGCCCCAATAACCTCGTGGTAGACCGGGTGTCGGCCGCCGATTTTTTTTCATGAGAGATTGCAGCCTCATTCCAAACCCAAAAAATTATATGATCACATATTCGTGATCCTTGCGCCGAGGAATCCGTGTCCATATATCAAACTTCACAAATATCTATGTTTCCAGTGTCAATAATTATTTTTCCGCCTCCTTCTGTGATCCATTGCAACTTCGTCCCAAGACCAAAAAATTAAACGATCACATATTCGCGATCCTTTTGTCGACGGATCGGCTTCCATATATCGTGCTCAGAAAATATTCATGTTTTTAGCATCGACAAATATTAGGCATTAAAGAATGCACAAAGAACACATGAAGAATAAAAATAAAATACAGCAAGGTTTATGTGTGGCATGATGGCCATGCTTGTTTTCCCATTGTCATCATGAATTTAAGATATGATGAATCAATAAAATTCAATCATATTAATAAAAACCCTACATCATCCTGCAATAATTATTTCTAATCCCTCAAGAAGAAAATATATGTGGATCAACGAGTTAGTGAGTTGATCTGCATTCTTTGTTTATAAGATAAGAACATGGGATACAATAATAACACATATTTAAACCCCTACCTTTAATGTCAGATAATCTTCTGTGCTTGCCTGTGGAGCGTGTTCTTAGTTCCCGCGACCATCTCCCATAAAGGCCACTCACATGTCGCTCATTGGTGGTTCGATTCCATCTATCACCTCACGCTGGATCGGCTTTGTCTTCTATGGGTCTAGCGTTGTCGCATTCCATCAGCAAATCGATGCTTGGTGAAGCCCTCAGATACCCCTTCCTTAGCTCCAAATTTATAGGAGAGGGGGAGGGTAAGTAACAACGAGGAGAGTTAATGGGGCTCATTAATTAGGAAGATTCCCAATTTCCCCCAACGTTGTTGTTAATTATATTGGAGGTTCAAGCCATTTATTGGCTTGAAATTTTGTTGGTTCCACCTTACCGCTCGTCCGTTGGAGGAATAGAATAAAAATAAAATAATAATGTTATTTGATTTATTCAATTAAAAACATCAAAAAACAAACTTTTTCTCTGAACCAACTGCAATTGAAGTGAAGTCTCCCCTAAGAGAATCCCGACACTTTGGGTTCAACGGTGCCCTCAGATTTTTAATCCAATAAATGGTTCAAACGTAAGAAAACAATGTACAAGCGTTTACGGAACGTACCCGAAAAAAAGGTCTAAAAATTATTAACAGTCACCCTCGACCCACGTCGGTCGAGGTTAGGCTCTGCCTAAGTGAAACACGCCTAAAACCCCAATGGTACTCTTGGATTTCCATTCCGAGTTACCATTTAAAAGTTATTGATTTTACAATAAAATAATTATTACTTAATTATTTTATATATGGCCAAAAACTATCCTTCACTGGTGGCCTGCACCGGCCAAAGTTAGTATCTGCCTAAAGAAATCATAACCTCATGAGTTCTGTCATGGTCTCAGATTATTAATCTGAGTTAAAATTTGTGAGTTATAAGCATCTGAAAAATAAAATCACTTTATTTAATTATTTTATTAACGGTTATGCCATTTTTGGGTTTTCTCATAGGAGGCCTGCACCAACTAAAATTAAGTCGCGCCTAGGGTAAACCCGCCATCCTGAGCACAACAGTGCCCTCAGATTTCTGTTCCAAGTAATAGTTTAAGAGTTATTTACCTTTTTTAGGATTACTTTTTATGTGCTCTAATTAAATATTAAAAAACATCGATGGATCATTCTGGGCACTCTGGGATTCAGAATCGTGTGCCGTCAAATTTCGTAGTCTCGAAATAATTCCATATAATTAAAAAGATTATACAGAATTTTCGGGTCATTAAATTCTCCCCACCATAGATATTTTCATCCCTAAAATCCCCAACATAGACTAAAAAACAAATGGGGGGACTGAGCACAGATCTGAGCCTCCTGGTCCCATGTGCTCTCTTGGAGGTTCTCGTATTGTCAGCGAATGTGCACCAGAGGTATCAACCACCCATTAAGGACCCAATCCTATCGATCCTTAATCTCTAATGGAACCTCCATAAACGTCACCCTATCATCTAACTCCATCTCACCATGGTCGATAATTTTTGATAGATCACGCAGGCATCTCTTAAGTTGTGACACATGGAAAACATCATGCACCAAGTGCATTTGTGGGGAACGAGATAGACGGTATGACAACTTTCACACTCTGTTGAGAATTTAGAGAGGTCTAATGAACCTCAGAGATAAATTTCCTACTTGGACAAATCTCCACAGTCCTTGTTGAGGAGAGACATGCAATAATACGTGGCCCCCCTCCTATAACTCCAAGGGTCTCTGTATCCTGTTGGCGTAAGACTTCAGCCAACTCTGTGAAGTCTTCACTTACTGTCAAGTGAGACATTGTGATACAAATTATGTGATTGCTTTCCTTATCCCTGGCCACCAGTACATACGTCGATGGTCCTGGTACATCTTCACCACACTAGGATGTATCGCCAGAGGTGACTAATGGAACTCCCTCAACGTCTCCTCTTGAAGCACCGCTAGTACCATGGTACATCCTATGAAGTGGATGATGTGCCCCCTACCTTTAAAAAATCCATCAGGTGTCGGCCCTGAGGATATCTGAGCATGTCGAGCCTCACAGTCAAAGCCCCCAAGTAGTGCCTCCTTGACTCTTTGAAGAAGTGGGGGACTGTCTGTCAGATACTGAAGATAAGGTTCTCCATCTCTATCCATGAGGTATATCTACAACATGTCTAGTTGCTTTGTCACCTCTCTCAACAACTGCAGACCAGACCTCCTATTGAATGCAACTGCTACCATGTCCCCCTTCCCAGGAGTATAGACTATCTCAAAGTCATAGTCCTAGAGGAACTCTAGCCATCGTCGCAGTCTTAGGTTCAGCTCCTTCTGAGAGAAGATATATCTAAGACTCTTGTGATTAGAGTAGACTGTAAAATGTTCACCCATCAAGTATTTCCACCACATCTTTAGCACAAAGACCACTACTGATAACTCCAAGTCATGGGTTGGATAGTTCTACTTATCAGTCTCTATTTTAGCTCCCGAAAGCTCTACTAACACTTATCCACCCACAACAAAAGGCTCCCCCTTTTTCATAAAAGTTGAAAAGGGTGCCACTACCCTGGAGAAGTTGGGTACAAATCTCTGGTAGTACCTAGCCAAAGGAGACATCCATCTTTCTTTGGGGAGGTAATCATAGAAACATATTTTGAAAAGATGTCCCCATGCTCTGCCACTCCTGTTTGGAATAGAAAACATAAAACTCCTACTTCCATTAGGGTAAGTCTGGCCAACTCAGGAGTGATTGGTTAGACCCTCCTATGCATGAGTTTATCATGTGCTTCCTGGGTTTTCTTTTATGCCGTCCAAAGAAAATCTCATTCCAACGTCGTAGGTAAACTGAAACCCTCTTTTCCTAATATAGTCAATATGAGTATGAACTATGGATTTTCATTCCATAACCAAACTAACGTCGTATGACCTCGACGCTGCCACCAAGAGTTTCCAAACGAAACTCTCTCCTCAAGGGTTAGATCACACCGACAGTGTAAGTCAGATTATCGAGTCTCCTCCCAAAGGAATCTCCAGACATGAGGGTCATGTCAGCAGCTTAACCAGAAACTATAGGTCGCGGAAAATATTTTTGGAAGGATGGAATGATTGGTTACTATGTCTATTAATATGAAAACTAGTAGTAATCCTAGACTATTCATCAGATCATTCCTAGAGCCCTTGGGTCACACTCCTTGACTGTATGTAGTTACTCCCTTCCCCTATCATCCAGCTCCCTAAGCCTGGTGGGGACAAAAAAGGGGTGGGTTGTAATATATTGAAATTTACATGACCTCATGCTGCTCTCCTAGATCTGCTTCCATGTCTACTTCTCTGCAGATTGATCTATCCCTAACACTTCTTCTTCCCGAATCATTTTTACATGCCCAAGTCTCTGATACTGGCGCTAGTTTTCTACTTTCTTCCTACTAACATTCAATGGCTGTATCCAATCATCCAAAGAAAATACAACCACAACGGTTCTCTCCATCACCCTAACATAGATAGGAATTCATAGATGAATAGTGATGTCTTAGACGTCCTTAAACACACCGTGCTCATAAGTTCGAGTGCTAAAGCACAGATCATATTGTATTCATCGAGTACAAGGAATGGTCGGTACACCTCGATGAATACCCAGCTACCGACATGTAATCCGTTTGAAGCTATAGAAACTTTGGAGAACAATCATCCACCTCCTCAAGCCAGTCATCAGCCACCTGTGATTCGGGCTCACCTATGATCCTGAGGGGTATCTGATGATAAAACTCATGTATGGCACTAAGACTAAATGTTTCCACTACTGGTACCGCCAGTTGTAACTGTTTACCAACATGCAGTGACATAGATATCACAGTACTCGAAGGTACCATCTCGGATAACGATCCAAGTATTGAAGCCTAATTATCCTAGGAACCATCCTCATGGTCACGTAATAGAAAAGACCAGAAGATAGAATAACCATCTGCTCTAATGGTGTCTCAACTAGGCAGAAAAACTCTATCCACTACCTCCAGCTAGCCCTCAGCTGCCTGGGAATCTGACTTTCCTCGAAACCTCAAAGAACATTGTTTCTAGAACTCGTGCAATGCGCTCAGTCTGCACACATCTTGTACTAGTGGGGATAGTGGCAACACTCTTCCAAGGGGTAGTGGTTCTGCTGGTAGACCACCAGAAGGTGCAAATGCCATAAAAGGGACCTGCACTGGGGCCTCGACACTCGGTGGTCTGTCATGTACTCTCTCAGGAAACCTAGGTGGCTATCTTTGTGGCAGCATCCTAATAAGGAATAGGTGTGTCATGGTAATTAAGTTATACCTGGTGTGCTGACTCCAAAGAAATCAAAAGAAAAACTTTTCAAAAACACACACAATCAGTGTTTTCGTGCGTTGAGTTGGATGTCGGAATTCATGGTCTGAATGTATGGATACGTCGACTACTGCACCAACACTGGACTCCCCAAACTAAAAACCACACTCATAACACTTAACACTATTGCTTCATAGAAAAGATCTGAGTCCTAGTTCTTCGGTAGAACCAAAATCCTCTGATACCAATTTGTCATAACCCGTCCCACAGGGATCGTGTCGTGACTACCCCAAGCCTGCCTTCCATAGGACAGGGTCTGGAGATTAGCATCGAAAGGCGTATTCTCAAAAAACGGGAAGTCATTACCTTTATATCTTATAAACTCACACAACTAAGAACAAAGCAGAATACAAGCTCATTGTAAAAATATATAGTAAACAGGGTGTGTACAAAAAGTAAAAGGGGCCTGAATACATGCCCAACTATAAAGTACAAGTAAACTGAAATGTACAAGTAAAACTGAAAACATCTCCTGTGAACACCCTCCAAGGATCGTACCTAAAGGGTAGGTACAACTCTTGAACTGTCGTCTCTACTGTAGGCCTCGTCTAAAGTCCACCTTCGGGCTACCTTCTAGTCCTGATACCCTCGTCCTCAGTCAGCAGTGTCTGTCGTCTTCACCAAACACAATAAGGTGCAGGCGTAGTCCGTGCAGGGGTGAGTATAACGAGACTCAGTAGGGACCCCGAGACCCTGTAGGTCTCCTAGAGTTCCACAAAGGAAAGACCACAAAGCAAGAGCCCACATCTACTTAGGTATATTCTTATACGTATACCTAACATGTCAATCTACACTCATCTCATACACGTGGGAATTATACCATGAAGGTAACACCATGAAGGTGAAGTATCACATAACATAACCTCAATCACAAGAACTAAGTAAAGACAACTCACACTAGGATTTATTCTAGGGGTAGTAACAAGTAACATCCCCAGTCACATCCTCGAACACCTCAATTACTGGAGAACTCCTCCTCTATCGAGTATAGTGGGCCTCCTGCATCACATAGAGGCGCTTTTCACTAATCTTGGACTACTGAGGTACTCCTCCTATCGAGTATCGTGGGTCTTCCGGATCACACAGAGGCACTCCCCACCATGGGTCTGCTACGTCACTCAGAGGTGCTCCCACTCATGGCCTGCTGAGGTACTCCTCTAGTTGAGTACCATGGGACTACCTTGTCACAAAAAGGTGATCCCCAACATGGTTCTTCGGCATCACACATAGGTACTCCCCATTGGGCCTGTCAGGTAACTCCGAGTCATAATGGTTAGTTGTCATCAAATCTCAGCCAGTCCCAGGGTTCTACACCTAGCTGCTTGGGTGGAACTGCTCCCCAAGCCATCGCTCATTACTCAACCACCCTAAAGCCTCATGAAGAAGTATCCCAATGCTTTTTCATGTCTTAAGGGATACAATCCAATAGATTTTGTGTCAATTGGATGCTTGGTCTGTATGTTATTAGCGTTTTTTCCGTAAGGGACTGGTTGGATTCGGGGTCCGATCCAACCCGGTCGTACTCCAACAATATCTGAAACTCAAGTGGAGTATTCCAAAAGGACCTTCTTGATCCAAGGGATTTTTTTCCATAGAAGGGTTTTCAAATGGACGCCCGATTCATATTTCATGGCCATGAAGGTGTAACGGGGTTCGGACGGGCTTGAGACCGGTCCAACCCGGTCGACTGACCCGGCCTGGACCGACTCGACCTGGTTCGTGTTGACTCGACCCGGTCCATGTCTAGCCTGGATGGCTTGGGACACAGCGGGCCCATCCTGGACCGCGTAGGGGGTAGCCTGACCTAGCCCGTGAAGGGCATGGCACGTTGGTGGGGCCCGCTGGGGCGGCCTTTGGTGCGGCTCGCTGGGCGGCCTGTGTGGGCAGGCGGTCCACCCTCGATGCAACCCAGGGTGAGGTGCACCCTTGTAATCTGAACAGCCCAATGGGAATTTGGTCACCCTGTTGGCACACGAGACCACTTAGCGGTTCCATACGGTGTTCCTCAGCTGGCCACAACGGCCGGCCCATTCTCTTTACAGCGGTACGATGGCGCCGATGTCCACCAGCGGGCGGCTTGGTGCCGGACAACCTCGGGCCTTCGTCGCAGCCTCCTGCTCCACTGGCAGCGTGGACACACGCCGCCTCCCCTCTTTGCAGCTTTCCAGATTTTGATCCCCTCCCAGATCTACCGTAGCCAATGGGTCACAGCCTCCTACTCAACCGACAGCGCAGACGCGTGCCACCCCACCTTCCTCACGGTCGACCGGGTGTCGGCCGTAGATTTCTTCCACGAGCCATTGTGGATTCATTCCATACCTGAAAAGTTAAATGATCACATATTCGTGATCCTTGTGTCAATGGCTCCGCATCCACATATCATGCACCGCAAATCTTTGTGTTCCCAGTGTCAATAAATATTTGGACACCTCCTTTTGCGAGCCATTGTGGCTTCGTTCCAAGCCCAAAATATTAAACGATCGCATATTCACAATCCCTATGTCAAGGGATTCACATCCTAATATCACACTCAACAAATCTCCGTGTTTCCAGCATCAATAAATATTAGTTGTTGAGGAACTCATGAAAAATGTGTGATGAATAAATAGAAAAAGGAGAAAGGATTATATATGGGATGATGGCCATGTTTGTTTGGCCATCGTCGTCAGGAATCTAGGATATTAAGAATCAATAAAATTCAACCATATTAAAAACAAACCCCTATATCATCCTGTAATAATTATTTCTAACCCCGCAAGAAAAGGAATCTATGGATCAACTATTTATTGAGTTAATCCACGTTCTTCGTTTAGAAGATAAGAACATGGGAATCAATAATCACACTGATTTATACCCCTACCTTGAACGTCATAGAATCCTTCGTGCTAGCCAGTGCACCGTGTTCATAGTTCCCAGGACCGGCTCCCAATGACACCACTCACACGTCGCCGATTGGTGGTTGGATATCGTCTGTCACCTCCCACTCGGTCAGCTTTGTCTTCTAAGGGTCTTGCATCATGGAATTCCTTCAGCAATTTGCTACTTGGTGAAGCTCTTTGATACGCCTTTCCTAGCTCCATATTTATAGGAGAGGTGGAGGATAAGTAACGACATAGAGAGTTAATTGGGCTCATTAATTAGGAATCTTTCTAATTTCTCCCAATTTTGAAGTTAATTAGATTGGAGGGTCAAGCCATTTATTGGCTTGACACATTGTCGGTCCTACCTTACCACTCGTCCGTTGGAGGAATATAATAAAAATAAAATAATAAAGTTATTTTATTTATTCTATTAAAAAGTTCCAAAAACTAACTTTTTCTCTAGACCTACTACGGTTAAAGTGAAGTCTCCCTTAACTGAATCCTGGCGTTGTGGGTTCAATAGTGCCCTCAGATTTTTAATCTGAGCAATGGTTCAAAATTTAGAAAATGCTGCTCAAGCGTTTACTGAATGTACCTGAAAAAAAAAATTCATAAAATTATTAACAGGCTCCCTCGACCCATGTTGGTTGGGGTTAGGCTCTACCTATGTGAAACACCATCCAAATAACCCAATGGTACTCTCAGACTTCTAATCTGAGTTACCATTTAAACATTTTTTATTTTAAAATAAAATAATTATCACTTAATTATTTTATTTACAGCCAAAAACTAACTTTCACTAGTGGCACACACCGACCAAATTTAGTATCTGCCTAAAGAAAGAATACCCTCACGAGTTCAGCAGCAGTCTCAGATTTGAAATCCATGTTACCATTTGTGAGTGATAAGAATTTAAAAAATAAAATAACTTTATTTTATTATTTTATTTACGTTTATGCCATTTTTGGGTTTTCTCACAGGAGGCCCACACTAACTAAACTTTAGTCATTCCTAGGGTAAACCCTCATTCCTGGGCGAAATAGTGCCCTCAGATTTCAGATCTGAGTAACCATTTAAGAGTTATTCCACTTTTTTTGGAAACCTGCATACGCACGCTAATTAAAACTTAACAAAACATTGACAGATAATTTTGAGCACTCCAGGCCTCATAATCACGCGCCATCAGATTTAGAAATATCGAAATAATTCCATATAATTAAAAAAATTATATGTAATTTCTTTTTCATTACAAACTTGGTTCCTCAATAAAAACAACTTCTTCAGGGAAACTATTCAGGAATGAGGATTTGAAATACATTTTTTTCAATTTAAATCCCTTTTGAATTTACAATTATGGAAATAATAAAATAGTCTCATTCCATTAAATATTTGAATAAATCTCATATAAATAAATTCATTCAATTTTTAAATACCCTTTGCACACAATGCATGCATTTTTCTGAATAACCATGAAATATTTACTTAATTTATTTTGAAACATTAACTTAATTCACATGATATTTTCTTCAATTTTCCTTAGTAAAACATCCCATATGTTATTTTTATCTATATAGTAAATATCTGCAAACATATCCTTGACAAAACTCCCTTCACATATAGCCTCTTTATATAATAAACATTCATACTTTTGAACCTTCATTCTTCTAGTTTGGACCAAGTTTGTCTAGTCCAAAATAATATTTGTTTTAGTGATTTTTCCCTTCATGTATATCTCCATAAACCATTTGAAATTTCTAGATGTTCATATAAATATGAGTATTTATCAGATATCACTTTATTCCTTGTAACTTCTTATGACAAGTTCACTTCTTCATCACTTTTATATACTAAAATTTAGCATTTCTCATGAAAAATATACTCTTTTTTTTCTATATGTTTTCTTATATAACAACCAAAAAATCCTTGACCTGTATTATTTTTTATACACTTTTTTATCATATATTAGATTTTATCTTTGTTGAATATCAATTAAATATTCATTCATCTCCATGGTATTCATATTTTATACATTTTTCCATCTTTATAAAACAGAATTTTCTTCGGAACTCTTTGATGTATTTGTGAGTAGGTTATTTCCATAGCACATTTCATATTGAGTTCTATATTACTTTTTATCTAGAAATTATCTATTTAATATATAATACACTACAATAATACCTTATTTACAATATCATTTAGGAGGATAATTTTCAATTAAAAATTTTCAAGACATATTTTTAATATATTATTTCTTATTTCCAAATCGCACTTGTACTGGGTGTTTTGATAGCTTATAAATGATGTTGGATTCTATGATTTTCAAGATATTCTTTAATTTGATGATTTGCTAATTTGGTTCTATTTTTTCTAAGACTTATTCATGTTCACTCTTAGAATATTTTTATATGTCCTACAATTTGGAGTGATATACCTCCATACCTAGGTCTTGTGTGTGATGTAAATAATCCATGACATTTTGCCATAGTTATCTATAATCAAAACATAATATCTTCTTACATCTACTTCTTTCAGTGAAATTATCCCAAAAATGTCAATATGCACAATCTCAATAATATTTAATGCCTTAACCATCAATGACCTAGAAGTCTTCTAGATAGTCCTACATTTTTTACATGAATTACAAGTGTCTGTGTGATCATGTGAGAGATATGGAAAATTACTATGCTGATTGATCTTCCCCAACCACTCCAGATATGATTGTCTCAAAGGGCCAAGCAGTTTGTTCCAAAAGAAGTTCTCTAATTCTATAGATTGTATATAGAATTTTTATTCTCCAATATGGTATATATTTCTCTTGGTTCTTCTTCTTGGAGAATAAGTGAACAATATTTAGATTTAATAGTACATTCCATTTAAATGAACTCTATTGGATGTACATGGTCACACAATTGGATGACACTAACAATATTATGACCTATCTCATCAACCTTGAGAGGATTAGTTCTCTTGAGATCCTTTCCTATAATGTTGTATTTTTAAAACTAATAATCTTATGACCAAAATAATTTGTGAAATGAACGATTCCATATTTATTATACTTTAAGTTCACAATGAGCTCATTATTTCCAATCATATATTATATGAATTCATTTTTAATATTCCATGAGATAGACGTATTAGTTTCTATTAAGTAAATCTCCACAACATTTTACTTCTCCAAATATCCTTTAATTACCAAATACTACGATGAGTGTGCCTCCACAATAGATGGTTCCTCAATATTTTTCTTATTTTGAAATTTTTTTGAAACATGTTATGGATCTATACACTTTTGGATGAATTTTTTAGACTCTCCTTTATTATACTTTAATGTATCCCTGATGAAACGTTTTGCATTATTGATGATTAATAAATCACCTTATGTCCATAGAAGTCATAAAAACATACACCAAAAGCAAAGGACTAATAATAAATTCTAATTGAAAATTTGGATTTATGTTTCGCCCAAATGGACCAACATACACTACTAAAAAATGGTCAAGGGAAGCAATAAACTTTTATCAGTGCTAAAAAAAGGATTAATAAAGGGTTCTTTTATCAGTGCTAAAAAGAAGTGTTGATAAAGGGTCACTTTTAATAGCACTAAAAAAGCACTGATAAAGGGAGGATTTATCAGCACTTTCTCCTGCCGGTGATAAATTTTATGTTCCAAATAAATCCTGAAAAATAAATTATTGTTATATAAGTATATTCATATTGATATAAATAAAATATATATTTTTGTAAATATTTTTTAGATACGTATAGATAGACTATTACATTTAATATATAAGAAATTTAGTGAAAATTGTAGAGACCCGAAGCTTGACGTACATGGACATTACATTACTTTTGAGGAATACTTAGTACATAACAAAAACACACACACAAGGATCGTAATAGTTTAGTGTCTTTGGAAACTCGGAATGTAATCTTCTAATCGTGGTGAAAGATCTTCAATATCTCCCATAAATATCTTCCCTTTTTTTTTACCTAAAAACCTTTCTTTATATCCTGGGGAAAAGAAAACATAAAAGGGTGAGCTCAAATGCTCAGTAAGGGTAAACAAAAGAAATATCAATCACATCATATACATAAGAACATAGCTTTTGGAAATCTTAACCTGCAAAAGAGCTCATAATATCATAACATGGGATAAATCATAGAAGTGAAAATGAAATCATAACGTAAAACATTACTCATTGTGGCATACACACATAATCATAGAGAATCATTTCTTGTTAGTCAAGACTCATTGCCAAGACTATCTTAGTGGACAAAGTCCCTTTCTGAATCGAGTAATCCTCGTTTCAGTCCTGTTTCGCTGAACCGGTATAACCTACCATTCCATCCATGTCTATCTCATGAGATATGAAATCTTTACCCAATGCATTGGAGGGAGATATAGGTCCCACCCATCTCTTAATGGATCCTTTCTTATGTGTGCCACAAAATCATAAATCATACATCATTGCATAACCCATGTAATAAAAATGGGATTCTTAAACAACATGACATCATAAAACCATTCATATAAGATAAAGGAATTCATAAACATAATTTCATCACAACATAGTCAAATCAATGTAAAAATATGGATAGAAACAGAACCTTTTATTATCTTATATGGAAAATAATTTTGATAAAACACTTGAATTGAATTCTTGAGGAAAATATCCTTTCTTCTTCAAAATCAATTTCTTTTCACAAAACATCATGCAATTTTAAAAGGAAGAGATTTTATTGAAAATAGTCATGAAATATTTTAGAGGAAGCTTCATGAAAATAAGGCTTTATAAAACAGTATAAATCCGTTCGTGCCGTATAAGTTAAAAAACATTCTTCGTACTTTTGTCGGAAAAGTCAAAAAGTACCTCGTACGAAAAACGAAAAAAAGATTCCTTTCATATCCTTTACTAAAAACTCATTGAAGGGTAAAATTGGATTTAAACAATTGTAGGTTGATTGAAATAATATTAAATATTGAGGGAACATGGATGTGGATGATAAAATACACCCCAGTAAATACTTACGAATAAACAATCTCGGATAAAAATGAGATTGTGATATTTCCCTTACCTTAGGTCCGACTTGATTTGTAAGTGTCCGAACCTCCTGTATAATGATTTAAATCATGTTATTGACTTATTACAGAATCATAGTCATTGTTATGATATCATATATGGTTCACTTATGACATTATATTACCCGTTCTTTTGTAAATTCCATGTTAAAGAAGCGTTTTGGGTAAAATCGTTTCATTTATCGTAGGTGTTTTGACTTGTTGTTCTTGACATCATCATTACTTATATCATGATTTAATTACTTCCAGAATATAAAATATGATTTATATATCATATATATTCAGTATATATATATATATATATATAATAGGTAGATAAATAAAATGAAAAACACCGTTCATGGAGACGGTAGTCCGTACGTACGCATGAACGCTGTTTTCCTTTCCTTATTGTCTTGAAATGGAAGTAAGTAGATGACATACATATGTATATATATACATAAATCCAGTAGCTTTATAATGTCATATATTTCATTATTATTTCTTATATATACTTTATAATCATTCTTAAATGGTTAACATGGAGAATGAATCTCATCGCGTCGTGGAGACGGTAGTCCGTACGTACGCACGAGCGATGATATCATCTCTATAAATATTAAATTGAATTGGAGTGGATTATACAATATATCAGAATCAATATGATGTTGTAATAACTATGTATAGTTATTATTTACACCATTATACCCATCCATGTAAGGTGGTGGTGGAAAATAGAATACACCACGGCGTGGAGACGGTATTCCGTACGTACGCACGCGCGGTGATTTCTTTTTCCGTAGGATGGATAGATGGTGAAATAGGGTTGTTTCATACTTATAATAACATATCAGTATATGAGTGATACTTATGTTATTACTTCATAATGAAACAACCTAAGAAGAAGAAGTGGAAGAAGAAATAAAGATGAAAGAATTGGTAACGGTAATTACCTCTTCTTTGAAGTGCCTCTTTGAGACCTCCTCTTAGGGCACTAAAATTGGTCTTTGAGGAAGACCAGAACCTCTAGGATGTTGCTAGGGAAGTGGAGAAGAGATTTTTTCAGGGGTTGGCCGAGCTTGAGTGCTCAAATTGGTGTGAGGAGGAGGGGGAGGAGGTGTCCTTTTATAGGGGAGGAGAGGGGCACCTTAGGAATATCTCAAAATATTATTTTATATTAAAGTCAAAATCGGTTTATAATGGTTCCAAAGGGTCTTATTTCGAAGCTAAAGTGGGGATGGGTCGAAATACTATCAACCAATAGGATTTAGACAAGTTTAGGGTATTATTTTAACCTTATCAATTAGATTTAACTCTACGTTAAATAATTTAACTTTTACCGTGTCTTTTTGTTTTCTTTCACTATATGGTTAATAAACTTACTATAACATGCCAAACGAACCCCAAATTGTATATTATTAATACATATATCCTTATCTAAGTCATTTGGCAGAACCTTAGATTTTTAGGAATAAAATAACAATTAATAATATAATAGTTTATTTAAAAACTATTTTGTGTCAATTTTGACACTATTTGATATATGATTTTTGTGAAAGTCATAACAGAATTATATGTTCGAACCAAGTTGATTAAATCAACAATAATATATCATAGTAGCCTAGAAAATTAGTGTAATTCATAAAAAGTCTTAAATTTCATTTATTTGGGTATTTATATTATCAATTATGTCAATATTTCATTAATAAGATAATTACTACATCATCTTTGTGTCATAAATAAATTATATTATTTGATGTCTAAAAATTACAAATAAAATACCATCATGTAGGAAATCTTTTTAGTTTTCTAATGAATATTTATAGTCTAATTTATCTTATGTATAACCCCATATTAAAAATGATTTACTTATTAAACTTTGATTTTAACTATTTTAACCCTTCCTTAAATAAATTAATAATAAATGTCCTAATCTAATCCAAGTGGGCCTAAATGGTCATATTTTATTCCTAAGTTTGTTTTTGGTCGAATTACACTTGTCCAATAGAATTAGGACATGTGTTAGGGTAATATTAATATCATATTTACCCTTAGTTACCCTATTTACTATTAACCGTGGTAAAAAAAGTAAAAAGTTACTATTCACCAAAAAATTATTTTCATCTCATTGAACCACATTTTAGTCCTTGATATTAACCGTGTCTCTCGGATTTTTGAAATTCCATTCACAGAAACGGTAAAATTAAGTTTTATGCAAAATTCAGTTTTTAACCTACCACTTAGTAGTTTCACTATTCATCAAAAATTGATGTTTTTCAGAACAATGCCAAAATTTCATCCCAAGCTATATTTCATATTCCGAATTCAAAAATGAAGTCTATTTTACCAAATTCATAACATAAAAGTTTCATTAATTAATTTTATAATTAAATCCCGCTGTTAAAACAAATAGCGTGTTTTTAAGAAACAATATCTATCAAAAGATTGACACTTGTTTATGTCTAGTTTAAATGTGAAATTACATCCAATGACCAACTTTGTATTAAATTGTAAAAATATATTCTAAATACACTTTAAAACCACTCAAATTAATGATTTATCACTATTAATTATTTCGATTAAAAAAGTTGTTTTTAATTATAATTTAGTAATTTTCACTATTCATCAGAATATGAAAGTTGTCCGAAAAGTACCAAAATTTCACCTTAGGCTAAATTCGATACTCCGAATCCAAAAATAAAGTTCATTTTGAAAAATAAGATTTACTGGATTTCAAAAAGTTGTTATTACTATTCATAACGGCTAGTTTTAATAATATTTTTATAGCATATCGTTGTTTAGTGAAACTCGGTATTGCGTACTACACACGCTATCGAGGAAGGTCGTGATTGCGTGTAATGCAAGGCAAGTCAAGGATGTGTGTTGTGCAAGCTCCTTTTGGTGTAGCGTACAACACAAGACATTAATAAAATTAAAAAGAATATATTTTTTTATAAAATCTTGGGCTGTTACATTCTACCCCCCTTAAAATGAATTTCGCCCTCGAAATTCGTCGGGGTTATAAATGGTTTACTATTTGAAAGTTTCTTTAATAGAAACCCACATTGTAAAAGGGAATACCAAAACTTGGCTTAAAAAACTAAAGTATGAAATGTAACGATTACCCAAATAAACTAATCACTGGGATTCCGCATAGGTGAAAATATGGATATGGAAGAGAAATCTAACCATCATGTTATGATGGAGAGTGGTAGAGAACATGGCTATAGAAAAGCCAGTAATCACAAATCCATAAATTTGTGACGATCTAAGGTACCATCTGATTCATCAGGTATAAGATCACTAGGACAACATTTTTGGTTTTCAAGATCATTTCCCTAAAGTTGAAAATTTGAATTAGAATAAATACTTACTTTATTTTGATACAATATCACTGTTGTTCGTGCCTTGAACAATTTCCACTTCATCTCTTAAATAAATGAAGTTGAATTTGTTATTCGTGAAGTGTTAGCAGATCATGTGATAGAATGACGGGTCATTCCATCTGTCTCAAACAAAAGGTAATCAAAAGTTATTAAATATACATAAGTCATTCTATATTAAGATTAATCATATATAGTTCCTAAATGGACTTATACTTCATATATCATACTGCTTAATATAATAAAACTAGTTTCTACTAAACAAAGACTTCCTGTAGGTCAGTGGTAGGCGATAAAGGCCAGTCACACTTCGGTTGTGGGTTCGATTCCCACAGCCTTGTCCGAAGTGATGGGCTGTCGCCCGTCCTGCAGGTTGTCCTTTTTTCTAAAACTACGTTACTATAACATCCCATCAATAATATCGAAAATCTTCTATCCTTAAACAATACCAACTTATGTCCAACATAATCCAGTCTAATCTTTAGGCTTATACATAATACTGCAGTCCACTCTCATAATATAGTGACAACGATTACCAGAGATTTAATACTGTCGTTGATCCCCACATATCATAAGATATGTCTTGTTGGTCACATTCCAATCATTCAAAGTCCTTAATCGTGTATTCTCTTGAATACCTTAGTGAAAACATGAGTGCAGTTAAAAGTTAACACTTTCCACATACCAAAATCCTCAAAATTCTTTATACTCAAACCATGATATCACTTAGTCCTTATATCAATCATGAGCTCATGAATACTATTAAACATTTCATTTTCTCATCTTAATTATGCGCATATCATGTTATTTCCAAAAAATATCTCAATCACTTTGAATACCACATCAATAAATATTGCAATACTCAATGATACAACATTATTTTGGAATCCCATTACATAAACACTTAATCATTCCACCACATCGTTGTCATATTCAACATTGCCAATAGTGATCGCATGTGATTTCCCTTTGTCCTTTGCCTTCAGTGGTTGCTCATGTTGATCATCACTAACCCTTGGATTAGGGCAATTATTTGCATAATGCCCCATTTCCTTGCACTTGAAGCATTGAAGTGTTGGCGGTGCGTTCTCTACAGTGTTTGCTTTATTCACATCATTAGAAACCCTTTTTCCATTACTTCGACACTCAGCTGCTCGATGACCTTCTTTTCCACACTTAAAACATTTTCTAGTCCCTTTTAGACAATCTCCACCATGCTTCTTTCCACACTTTGTGCATAGGGAAACATTCATCTTCTTTTCACCATTATTCTGAGATTTCTCCTTGAACTCCATCTTTCGTTTCTTGTCAAAACCATGAGATGGATATGTAACACCAACTTCCATTTCTACCTTGATAGCACAACGCACAATTTCTTCATAGCTACTGAAGTCTCTTATAGCTAATTCCCTTCGAAGACTTGGTTTTAAGCCACTGAAAAATCGATCAACTTTACTTTCAGGTTGGATGATAATTCCAGAAGCATACCTTGCAAGTCTTGTAAAATTTGCTTCATAGGTACCAACAGATTCATCGTCCCTTTGCTTCAGTTCAAGAAACTCTTTCTCCAGCTTTGTTCGAAGAATACGAGGGAAGTACTTATTGAAAAATAAGTTCTTGAACTCGTCCCATTCCATAGACTCAATTTCATCCCTTTGCCTTGTATTCTTAATAAGATTCCATCATTGATCAGCATCTCCTTCCAAACGATACACTGCTAGGATGACTTTATCATGTTCAGAACATTGAAGAACTGAAAATATCTTTTCAGTAGTACTAATCCATTGTTCAGCAACTAATGGATCAGTAGACCCACTGAAAGAAGGTGGACGCTGCCTCATGAAGGATTCAACAGAATGTTGCTCCTTCCTTTGCTCGTTTGGAAGTCCTGCATGATTCATAGCTTGAGAAAGTTGTGTGAGCATGGCTACAAGATTTTGCATTCTAGCTCCTATATCGTTTGGTTGCTCATGGGTACAATCATTGCATTGCCCATCACATTCCGCATTAACACGGTTCCTTCGGGTTCCAGCCATCGTCTAAAACCCCAAAAGAATTGTGTGAGAGGCAAAAATCATGATAGGGAAAACAACATAATAAAGGGTTAGTACCCTCAATATCTAACATCTTAGGTTAAATTCGAAGATCGTTAGCGCAATTCTAGGACTATAACCTATACGTATACTTAACCTTAGAGACATACCTAGACATACCTTAGAAATATCTCTAGGGATCTCACTAACGTTTTCGCATCCTAGTTTCCAAAGGTTGACTAAACCTTTCCTCTGATACCAACTGTAGAGACCCGAAGCTTGACGTACATGGACATTACATTACTTTTGCGGAATACTTAGTACATAACAAAAACACACACACAAGGATCGTAATAGTTTAGTGTCTTTGGAAACTCGGAACGTAATCTTCTAATCGGGGTGAAAGATCTTCAATATCTCCCATAAATATCTTCCTTTTTTTTTACCTAAAAACCTTTCTTTATATCCTGGGGAAAAGAAAACATAAAAGGGTGAGCTCAAATGCTCAGTAAGGGTAAACAAAAGAAATATCAATCACATCATATACATAAGAACATAGCTTTTGGAAATCTTAACCTGCAAAAGAGCTCATAATATCATAACATGGGATAAATCATAGAAGTGAAAATGAAATCATAACTTAAAACATTACTCATTGTGGCATACACACATAATCATAGAGAATCATTTCTTGTTAGTCAAGACTCATTGCTAAGACTATCTTAGTGGACAAAGTCCCTTTCTGAATCGAGTAATCCTCGTTTCAGTCCTGTTTCGCTGAACCGGTATAACCTACCATTCCAGCCATGTCTATCTCATGAGATATGAAATCTTTACCCAATGCATTGGAGGGAGATATAGGTCCCACCCATCTCTTAATGGATCCTTTCTTATTTGTGCCACAAAATCATAAATCATACATCATTGCATAACCCATGTAATAAAAATGGGATTCTTAAACAACATGACATCATAAAACCATTCATATAAGATAAAGGAATTCATAAACATAATTTCATCACAATATAGTCAAATCAATGTAAAAATATGGATAGAAACAGAACCTTTTATTATCTTATATGGAAAATAATTTTGATAAAACACTTGAATTGAATTCTTGAGGAAAATATCCTTTCTTCTTCAAAATCAATTTCTTTTCACAAAACATCATGCAATTTTAAAAGGAAGAGATTTTATTGAAAATAGTCATGAAATCTTTTAGAGGAAGCTTCATGAAAATAAGGCTTTATAAAACAGTATAAATCCGTTCGTGCCGTATAAGTTAAAAAACATTCTTCGTACTTTTGTCGGAAAAGTCAAAAAGTACCTCGTACGAAAAACGAAAAAAAGATTCCTTTCATATCCTTTACTAAAAACTCATAGAAGGGTAAAATTGGATTTAAACAATTGTAGGTGGATTGAAATAATATTACATATTGAGGGAACATGGATGTGGATGATAAAATACACCCCAGTAAATACTTACGAATAAACAATCTCGGATAAAAATGAGATTGTGATATTTCCCTTACCTTAGGTCCGACTTGATTAGTAAGTGTCCGAACCTCCTGTATAATGATTTAAATCATGTTATTGACTTATTACAGAATCATATTCATTGTTATGATATCATATATGGTTCACTTATGACATTATATTACCCGTTCTTTTGTAAATTCCATGTTAAAGAAGCGTTTTGGGTAAAATCGTTTCATTTATCGTAGGTGTTTTGACTTGTTGTTCTTGACATCATCATTACTTATATCATGATTTAATTACTTCCAGAATATAAAATATGATTTATATATCATATATATTCAGTATATATATATATATAATAGGTAGATAAATAAAATGAAAAACACCGTTCATGGAGACGGTAGTCCGTACGTACGCATGAACGCTGTTTTCCTTTCCTTATTGTCTTGAAATGGAAGTAAGTAGATGACATACATATGTATATATATACATAAATCCAGTAGCTTTATAATGTCATATATTTCATTATTATTTCTTATATATACTTTATAATCATTCTTAAATGGTTAACATGGAGAATGAATCGCATCGCGTCGTGGAGACGGTAGTCCGTACGTACGCACGAGCGATGATATCATCTCTATAAATATTGAATTGAATTGGAGTGGATTATACAATATATCAGAATCAATATGATGTTGTAATAACTATGTATAGTTATTCTTTACACCATTATACCCATCCATGTAAGGTGGTGGTGGAAAATAGATTACACCACGGCGTGGAGACGGTATTCCGTACGTACGCACGCGCGGTGATTTCTTTTTCCGTAGGATGGATAGATGGTGAAATAGGGTTGTTTCATACTTATAATAACATATCAGTATATGAGTGATACTGATGTTATTACTTCATAATGAAACAACCTAAGAAGAAGAAGTGGAAGAAGAAATAAAGATGAAAGAATTGGTAACGGTAATTACCTCTTCTTTGAAGTGCCTCTTTGAGACCTCCTCTTAGGGCACTAAAATTGGTCTTTGAGGAAGACCAGAACCTCTAGGATGTTGCTAGGGAAGTGGAGAAGATATTTTGGCAGGGTTTGGCCGAGCTTGAGTGCTCAAATTGGTGTGAGGAGGAGGGGGAGGAGGTGTCCTTTTATAGGGGAGGAGAGGGGCACCTTAGGAATATCTCAAAATATTATTTTATATTAAAGTCAAAATCGGTTTATAATGGTTCCAAAGGGTCTTATTTCGAAGCTAAAGTGGGGATGGGTCGAAATCCTATCAACCAATAGGATTTATACAAGTTTAGGGTATTATTTTAACCTTATCAATTAGATTTAACTCTACGTTAAATAATTTAACTTTTACCGTGTCTTTTTGTTTTCTTTCACTATATGGTTAATAAACTTACTATAACGTGCCAAACGAACCCCAAATTGTATATTATTAATATATATATCCTTATCTAAGTCATTTGGCCGAACCTTAGATTTTTAGGAATAAAATAACAATTAATAATATAATATTTTATTTAAAAACTATTTTGTGTCAATTTTGACACTATTTGATATATGATTTTTGTGAAAGTCATAACAGAATTATATGTTCGAACCAAGTTGATTAAATCAACAATAATATATCATAGTAGCCTAGAAAATTAGTTTAATTCATAAAAAGTCTTAAATTACATTTATTTTGGTATTTATATTATCAATTATGTCAATATTTCATTAATAAGATAATTACTACATCATCTTTGTGTCATAAATAAATTATATTATTTGATGTCTAAAAATTACAAATAAAATACCATCATGTAGGAAATCTTTTTAGCGTTCTAATGAATATTTATAGTCTAATTTAGCTTATGTATAACCGCATATTAAAAATGGTTTACTTATTAAACTTTGATTTTAACTATTTCAACCCTTCTTTAAATAAATTAATAATAAATGTCCTAATCTAATCCAAGTGGGCCTAAATGGTCATATTTTATTCCTAAGTTTGTTTTTGGTCGAATTACACTTGTCCAATAGAATTAGGACATGTGTTAGGGTAATATTAATATCATATTTACCCTTAGTTACCCTATTTACTATTAACCGTGGTAAAAAAAGTAAAAAGTTACTATTCACCAAAAAATTATTTTCATCTCATTGAACCACATTTTAGTCCTTGATATTAACCGTGTCTCTCGGATTTTTGAAATTCCATTCACAGAAGTGGTAAAATTAAGTTTTATGCAAAATTCAGTTTTTAACCTACCACTTAGTAGTTTCACTATTCATCAAAAATTGATGTTTTTCAGAACAATGCCAAAATTTCATCCCAAGCTATATTTCATATTCCGAATTCAAAAATGAAGTCTATTTTACCAAATTCATAACATAAAAGTTGCATTAATTAATTTTATAATTAAATCCCGCTGTTAAAACAAATAGCGTGTTTTTAAGAAACAATATCTATCAAAAGATTGACACTTGTTTATGTCTAGTTTAAATGTGAAATTACATCCAATGACCAACTTTGTATTAAATTGTAAAAATATATTCTAAATACACTTTAAAACCACTCAAATTAATGATTTATCACTATTAATTATTTCGATTAAAAAAGTTGTTTTTAATTATAATTTAGTAATTTTCACTATTCATCAGAATATGAAAGTTATCCGAAAAGTACCAAAATTTCACCTTAGGCTAAATTCGATACTCCGAATCCAAAAATAAAGTTCATTTTGAAAAATAAGATTTACTGGATTTCAAAAAGTGGTTATTACTATTCATAACGGCTAGTTTTAATAATATTTTTATAGCATATCGTTGTTTAGTGAAACTCGGTATTGCGTACTACACACGCTATCGAGGAAGGTCGCGATTGCATGTAATGCAAGGCAAGTCAAGGATGTGTGTTGTGCAAGCTCCTTTTGGTGTAGCGTACAACACAAGACATTAATAAAATTAAAAAGAATATATTTTTTTATAAAATCTTGGGCTGTTACAAAAATGGCTTCAAAATATTCGAAAAAATGTTATTAATTAATAATTTGCTAATTATTAATGATTAAAAATCATTTAATAACAATTTCAAGACACAAAAAATCCAAAAATAATAATAAAAGATCTAAAATAAGTTGAAAATTTAACTCAAACTTCAAACGACCATAAATTTTGATCCGAGTGTCCGTTTGAGATCTACAGCATATCAAATCGAATCCTGCAATGACCTCTACGCGCTTGGGACCCAGGCAATACTTCTGTAAAAAAAATTTGATGCCAAAAAGGCCTAGAAGGCCTCCAAAACTGAGTTTTTAGTCAGGATACCCTAATTTGTTAACATTAAAACAAGTATGAATTCTGATCCGGATGTCTGTTAGGACTGTACCACATATCATATTGAATATTGTTTCATTTTCTTAGATTTTACTAGTTGTGGAGTTGAAACGGGATTTTGGATTATAAGTTATGGTCATTTTAACATTCTACATCTTTTCAAATACACACATATATCTGTATTTCTTCGTAAATATATTTGTGTCTGTGTGTGTGTTTGTCTGTGTCTGTGTGTTGTATATATGTTTGTATGTATTTATGTATTTATAATCACACATAAAAAAATATTTCATAATCATATTTCAAACTAATCTTATAAGCATATATTAATTTACAAATAAATATACGGATAAAAAATTGTAACTAAATATATATATATATATATTAAAATACGAGAGAATATATTTGTTCTAATATATGAATAAATATATTTATATTAATATAAATCTATATCAATATATGAATAAATATAACTATATATATATATATAAATAAATAGATATATCATTAAATAGAAAAAAAAATTGGATTAGTGGTAAAGGTGTAGCCGCCAAAGATGGGAGGTTGCGGGTTCAAGTTCGGGTGGATGCAAAGAGGTGGGAGTGTATGAGGATGCACAGGAAGGGCAGTGCACAGGGGGTCTGCCTAGCGATGATAAGGGGGGGTCAAGCGCTGTTCAAAGCTCCCCCTGAATTATATAATTCTTCTTTATTTTTTATTATTTTTTGTCTACTTTTATCAGTGCTAAAAAAGCGCTGATAAAGGGGTCTTTTATTAGTGATTTTTTAGTGCTAATAAAATGGGCCTTTATCAGCTCTTTTCAAAGCGCTGATAAAAGGGACCCCCCTATATCTTTGCCTCAATTAACAGTGCTTTTTTAGTGTTGTTAATCAACTTTTCTAGTGCTGATAAAGGCCATATTTTTAGTAGTGAAGAAATAGATAACCCCTGTAAAGTGTTTCCTGTTATTCTGTATCAAAAACTTATAAATAGTTTTGTATAATAGTGAGCCTTTTCCACATTATTGTTTTCTTTTTTAGTGTTGTAAAGATCAACCTTTTTCTAGGGAGTTGGTCCTTGGGGTATTAAAAAACCAATGACTTGCCTTTATTTTTTTAATTAATAAAATTGAGGGATATGATTTTTTCCCCTTCACTAATACCTTTGGAAAGACTAAATGATGATTATTGTAAATTTTTCATCATTCATGGTGTTAATAATCATGCTGGATCTTCAAAATTTCATCGTCAATTCGTAACATCTTCTTATATCTCTTCAATTTTCTTTAATATACCATTGGATGTTTTATCCAACCCATTAATGTTATGGATTTATTCATTATTTTTATATTTCATTTAAAATTCCTTCCCTTAATTTTCTAAACATCTACATATAAATTTATTAACTTCGGACGTTGACTCCAACTTTCCTTCTTCATAATGTTATATATAGATATTGGAATTATTAACTATTATACTGTCTTTATTAGTATTGTTAGGGCCAATTAGGGCCTATATACCCTGAGAGGGGGGGGGGGGTGAATCAGGGTATGGATATTCTTTCGCAATGTTCTTCTTGCCCCATTGGATCTTGACCTCTTTATTACAAGGGTCACATTGTTTGCACTCATGTGATTATTATGACCACTTCTTTTCTTCTTTATCTCATGATGATACTTTGAATGTAATTTAGAGAATCAAACAGGCAGACCCAAAGATTTTTACTTGGTTCACCCTCACTGGGCTACATCCAAGGAGCATACGCCGACAAGTTGCCGGTCATACCAAATTCCATTATTCTTCACTAGATGTGGATTACAATGTTCGGGCTAGATCACTTATACGCCCAGGCTCACTGCCTTTACGAGGTTTGGGGTAAGCTCACTGCTTTCCCAAGGGTCACTCCCTGTTTCTCTCTCTCTGGCTCACTGCCGGTGGAGAGGATAACCTTTTTCCTCTTCCTATGCTCACTGCACTTGGAAGGGATCCACTCACAGTTTATAGACCTATAGGTCTCTTCATTTTCATGAAAACATGCATCCTTGACTGTTGATGGATGCTCTGTTATAGTCCAACTTTCATCCACTGATGAATACCACTTTGCCTCTTAACCACTGGGCAATTCACTTTGGAAACACCTTCGCAAAGCACCCTACATCGCTAGGCTCCCAATTTCGCGAAGCTCAAACAAGCCTTCGTGAAGCTCTTGCCTTTTCGCGAAGCACTACCGCAAAGCTCAAGTCGTTGCAGATAAACATCCCTTGTGAAACTCACTGAGCCAACGCGGAGCGCACAACTTTCTCGGAGCTACAATAGCCTCCGCGAAGCTCTTCTTTAGCGAAGCACATAGGCTACGCGAACTACCTTCACGAACCGAGAGCAAATGATTTTCTCTGAAAATTATCTATACTTCTCTCGAGGGGGTTAGCCTCTATTTATAGGCGACTCCACTGACCCTTGAACTTTCCGTGCGAAGTCAACGCCGCATCATCTCAAATCGCGAAGCTCCGATGTTTCCATCAGAATTCTGTCCAAATCGTAAAGCACCTCGGAAATTTTCGGATCACGGAGCTCGTCGTAATCACGGAGCATCCCGTCAATTCTTTCGTGCCTTCTCCATGAAGATCCCTCGCAAAGCCCTTCACCACCGCGATGCGATTCAGCCTCTGCCGTTCGCGAAGCTTGTCTTAATCGCGAAGAATCACCGCCTCCATTCTTCTAGTCATTGTGAAATCCAAACCATGGAGCCTCTCTTCGCGAAATTCATGCCATTTCCATATTTAATTATGATCTTCATGGAAATCCTATTTTAGCGATGCTCATCAAACTCCAATTTTTGGACACCAAAAATTTGGCAAACACCGGGAAACGGAGCCACCTTGTACTACTCTTTTGTACCGCCTCCAGATCGTCCTTTCCTTTATCATCATTATTTGTCAACAAGGATTGTCAACAAATTCTCTGGAAGTTGACAATTCTCCATAGAAACCTGCTTTGTCAACAAACACAATCAACCCAAAAATACTACAATGTTACCTTGAGGGATTTTTTCCCAACAAGTATTTTCTCTCCACTGATCATGTTCTTTAGGGGTTTCCTCATATTATATATACATATCAACCCATCAAAAATAAAACTTCATTCTTATCATCAAAATCCTAAATTATTGGATTATTTCCAATACCCATCAAAACTCCTTCATGTTTATAGTTTTCAAAAAATTCCACCTCACCTTCCCGGGATCTATCATCTTCTTTAGAGATAATAATTATACTTTTTATGGACTACCATTGAGAATTCATTGAACAATAATTTTTATCATCATGTGATTTTTATGTTCACTTTTGTCTTCTTAAATTTTTTTAGAACATTTGGATGTGATATTTACTACGAGTAGACAATAGAAACAAGTAAGGGGAATATTACACTTAAAAAATAATTTTAAACTATTAGAATTAGTGGATAAAATCACATTACCTCATAAAAATGATCAATTTCTAAAAATTCCATGATTGATATTTTCTTCAGGGAATTAAAAGACACATCTTGAGTGATTTCATTTATTCTCAACTAATTATTTTCATTTGTCAATTCTTAATCCATAAAAGTTTAATGGAATCAATCAATAGACATTTCTTTTGGATTTTTGTACTATAGAACTCAAAAAAATACATTAAAATTAATAGAGAGTCTTCCAATGATTATCACAAAAATCTTTTAATTTTTTATGTCTTAACCGAGACCTTGCATATCTTAAATAATAAAATTTAGTATATCAAAAAAATAAACTATTTCATTTGAGTTCATTCTCAGATCTTCATACATTTTCCACAAAACATGTAATTTTTTTCCCGAATCTTCTAATATACATCGTAAATGATTTGTGTCCTTTCCCACATTACCTAAGAGGTTTTACAATAAAGTACCTTTTTTAAGATGTGATTAGAAAGATAAATTCCCAATGAATTTATGGATTTGGGATTTGTATCAAATTTACAATGATATCTTTCTAAAAAAGATCCAATTTCAATATATATAGTGATTATATAGATTGATGTTCTGTAAACATATATACCCAAGGATCTAAAATAATGTTAAATATATATTCTCCTAAACTAGATATCACTGACATGAAATATGGGGACTCTTTCATGGTTGAAAATTGTTCTCATGCTTCTAAGAGAGAAGAAGAATAAATATCCCTCTAATAAAACATATTATAATCCTATAGATGAAAACTCCCTAAGAGAGATTTAATCATGGTATATGAAATTATTTCTTTGATGATGATCTTTCTCTCATACCATGATAAAGATTATGATATCTCTCTTACTTCTACATCAAGTAGTGACCGTAAACAACATAGAGGATTATACTTCCTTCACCCGCACTCGGTTATATCCAAGGAGTATTAATGTAAATAAAATTCTTCTTAAAATTAACTAATAGATCACCGCTTGATGTATAATTTTGATTGGCCTCACTAAACCGCTTGGTTAAATATAATTAAAACATGAATAAATCGTTACTCTTCGTGAAAAAAGAACTCACAGAAACCTCTGTTATATCTTACTTCTTTACATAAAGAAGATTTGAACATACACCTACAATGGGTTTTCTCTTAAACAAAAAAATATATATTTCTAGTAAGGATTAAACCTGTAGAATTAATTCATTGGCCTTAAAAAATTCAAACACAATCTTGAACAATTCCTCTGGATCACTTCATTATAAAAATTCCTCTTCTATGCATAAAGTTTTCTCTTGGTAGGGTTTTTATGTTTAAAAATAGTTATTTATTCCCCTTTTGAGGTCAATATAATTGATAAAATTTATTCTTCCCACTCTAGGATTTTTCCACACATCTTTTTTGTTAATTGGAGGGATTATACACCATCAATTTTCATAAACTAATGGTTGTTTTAATCCATAACACCATTTTAATTTGAAACTAAATCAAGTAGGTTACGGTGGGAAAATAAAAATTGCGTTACAGAAACACCAATTTTAAACAGATGGTGGTGTGGATAACATAGATGTGGAATTGTGACTTGAATTTGAATATATCCAATTATCATAGAGAAAAATAACTCATATTAAATCCTTACATAACTGCTGATAATTATGGAGTAGATATTCCATAAGGATTGTAATATGGTGTGGATACAACTACTATAGTTTAGACTCTTGTATAATTGGGGAGACCTTAAATCTTATCCTACAAAATTTAGACACTCAACATAAGAAGGTGACACTGTGGTGTGCTCTTAATCACTATCTTAGAGTACTATACTATATCCCTCAATGCTATGATGTATAATCCTGTAGGATAGCGAAGCCCTATAAAATTGTTTTTCCAAAAAAATACCTCTATATCGCAAGGTGAAGTTTTGGAATAAAGATTTCCACATTCAAATCAGTTATGGTGTAGAACATTGTGTTTCTCTATAGATATCTTCTCTCATTGTAATTCATTTTCAAGCCTCTAGATCATTGTCTCACTCATTACAGTGTAGCTAGAATTTTTTTTCCCATATTGGACATTTGTTCAGTCATGTGCTCTTTAATATCTCTTAGCCATCCCTTTCCTTTCAATCCAACACTGGGGTCAAAACCTAGACACACTTCATGCATATTAGGATTAGTTATTTGTACCAAACCACACTAGTTCACCTGATCACCCCATGTAGGCCCTCCTTCAAACACTGTGTGAGAACTATGTGCCCTCCCACTGTCACACCATGTCACCATGTAGACTGGAGGGATGGCTCCCTTTGAAGTGGCTGAGACCTACTCCCATAATTCCTTGGTAGAGATGACTGGATGAATTTTTTATCTGGACAAATTTTATAGTGTAAACAACAACCAAAATGTTATTTAAATAATCACTTCCATTCCATACTCACCACCAAAAAACATCATTACGGTGTGTTCTTTCCCACAACTAATCTTTGGATTATTTATTAAAATTATCAACAAACACAACACACACAAAACTTAAAAATAGGATTTTGGAAAACATTCATTTTATTCCAGATGTTGTGGGAACATATTGAGTATATGTTTAAAATCCGAAAATACCAACATTGTTATAAAAACTCTAATAGTGTGAACATATAAAACTAGGAGAGACCAAATGAGACAGAAATATATTTAAATGTTTTATTTTTTCTATCCTCGTTTATGTGTAAAGGAATTCCACAAAGAGTAATTCATTAATTTTAAATAATCCATA
The DNA here is from genome assembly GCA_963277665.1 of Viscum album. Classification (NCBI taxonomy): domain Eukaryota; kingdom Viridiplantae; phylum Streptophyta; class Magnoliopsida; order Santalales; family Viscaceae; genus Viscum; species Viscum album. The sequence goes on along the minus strand of OY728125.1, from coordinate 273,468,696 downwards.
TAGAGTCACTATAAACCTATTACTTAAAAATGATATTTTTTTTCCTAGAAAAAGTCATATTAAGTTAGAAATTAGGTTTAATATTTTAGAAGATAAGAAATTGTGTAAACAAATTGTGTTATAACCACAAAAATCTAATCACTCACAAAAAAAATATTAGAAGCAATGAATTCAAACATGGAAACTAAAACATGAGGGTGTTACATTTATGAAGGCTGTGGAAAAAGGTATTCTAAAAAAATATTCTCAGGGGATGAAAATATGTTCACAATCCCTGAAGCATGTCAAAAAAATGAGAAAATATCCCATAATGATCCTGGAATGAAGATGAAAGAAAGGATTAGAGAAAAATCTCACCATTAATGTTTCCTCAAAAAAATAAATGTTTCCCCATTATTCCATATTATTTTTTATTTTATCATCTTGTATGCATGTAATTAATGGGAAATGTTGGTCAACATGGAATTTTTCAGTTTCCATGAAGATAAATGAGTGAATCCATTGAGGTGTATATTTCATAATAAATGAGGTATTCTAATCACAATCTCATTACTCATTCATAATTGTATTTTTTATGCATAGTTATTGATGGATGAAAAACAAAACAAAGTGGGAGTTATTCTTCTGAACCTGATCATACTGATTTTTTTATTACATTATATATAGTATTTTTCATTTCATTGATAAATTTGAGCCCGTATCACGAGAATCAATAATTTCTAAGTATGGTATCACATTTGAGTATTTTTATGGATATATTAAGGATCCTTGGGTTTTTTTTCTTATCTTCTACACTAGGTTATCTAACATAGACTTAGAGATGATTAACTAAAGGATCATTAACAATTATTATGTGATATCATTATTTTTTCCAAAACCCATATATAATGCTTTTTAGAATAAAGATGAGATGATGAAGACCCCCATATACACCTTTAATATATTTTTCAATAAGGGGAAGAAAAGATGGATCCCCACATATTTACTTTCCTGCTGTGAGAGGTTAATGACAACAAAATACATTTGGGTTGATTTTTTGGACCAAGATTAACATTTTATATCAATGGGTGAACTTGGGAAGTGGTAATTATTTTAGAATCATTATAAATTTACTTCATGGACACTGATTTCGTGCATGAAAATTTTTCATTTTTTAAATAAATATTTAATTCCTAAGACATTTGGAAAATAAATTTTATGAATCCCACAATTTTTACTATAAGTTGAAAAGGACCATGAAAATACTTATTTTCATATCGATTTGAAGATTCTGATGAAAAATAAATTAATTGCATAAAGTGAATAAATAATTCCATGGAAAATTATAAAAATATTTTTTATATTTTTAATGAATAATTCATTTATAAAATTGAGAATATGTCTTGGAATTTTTATTTGGACATTCTCATATTCCATATGAAACAAAGAGAAAATAAAACAGGTGTTTGAAAATATATTGTCCATTAAATCAAATAGATTCAATAGGTTAATCTAGTATTTATGTGGAAGGACCTAAACTATGTAAAATATTCAATGCATTAAGATTCCATGGAGTTATGAGGTAGTGAGAACCTATAATGATAGTAATGTGTGTATACTAGTATAGAGTGGATTCATAGCACCCATAGGGTGAGGATAGGTGGTGTGCAATAGGGTGTGCCCATAGGCATGTCTTATACAGTGTTTGAAAGTGTTATGGGTGTCGAACCTTGATTCTTTCTCTAGAAATCAATGGAATTAAATTATTTATTAAAAATAACTCATACAAATAAATTATTGATATTGGATGTGGGACTCACAGACAATTTTCAAAAATTTAAATGATACAAATAAAATAATGAATGACTAAATAAATTAATCTGTAATGTCTTGTAACTTTATTCGATTATATTCTACCTCACAACATGGCCTAGATCTTCGACATTCCATGATGTTTATATCCCACATTCAATGGATCAAATCTCATGCCTCTTCTACTTTAATGAATTATAAGAAGATCTCCTGAGATACAAGCAAGATCCAAACACTCAACGCACGAAGTATTCATTTTCCTTTCATGCATTAATAGAACATGTCGAGTAGTGACATCACCAGATAAAGCTGGTTTTATGAATTAAATAAAAATATTGATAGATTCATGGGGTTATATATGTTATAAATTTTATAAGTTACTCATGTATGAATGTAGATTGATTAAAATATATATAGAATTATTTTCGAGTTTTATCCAAATCCTTTTATACTCTATTAAATCCATGAACTCGGTGTATTTGACATATTCATGCACTGGTTATGTCATTTCCAGTGGATGTGATATTAATTCATTATAAATATGTGTACTATGGAATATAATGAGGTCATGTGATGATTTATTCCATAAGTATTCAAAAAATAAATTTTCTATATTATGAAAAGAAGTGAGCCAGGTATTTAAATATTCATGAGAATATATGAGCTACATTTCTTATAGAATAATGAAGATAAATCGTTCCTTATATCATATTTATATATTTTTAATTATAATGAGTGATGAATTTTGAATGAAGTTATCCATGCGAGGAATGAAAAGGACCTAGAAACATTGATTAATTTGATGATTTATTTTATTTATAGTGATTAGATAGTATGAGAAAGATATCTTGAAACCTTCAGTTATTTCTAATTATAGCCACACATAATATTGAGTCCTAGAAACTTGAATCATGTGATGAGGAATTAATACCAATAGAACTGGAGGGTATTTAAAATATTTTTCACACTACATATACATGGAAAAATACCCACAAAATCAGTTATTCAATATGAGTAATGAAATATAATTCCAAAAAATATAGGTATTTATATTTAAATAGGTAAAATAAATGGGTTATTATATAAACACATTTAATTCTTTTAATAATCTAGATCACATGCACAATATTTTTTATGGATAAATCCATTCAATAAGGTGATGAACAATTATTTAAGGATATTTCAATATATTTATGAGAAACCAACACATAAAATTATTTAATAAATAAGGTCAGTTATAGACCAAATTTCATAAGTATTTGAAGATTAAGGAGAATCAAAATTCCACTAAATTTAGAAAGATTATATAGTCCAACATTGCTAAAGTTCATTAGGATGTATATATGGACCGTTGATTGATCTTCCATGTTGAGGAATAGTATCTGAAGAATAATATATTTCTTTCTATAGATCATTTAATAATAGAATAAATATCTAGTCGACTCTAGATAATGAGAGGGAATATATAATTTTATTTTTTCCTGGAGAGGGAAGAATGGATTTTTTTGTTCACTTGTGAAGATAGTCAAGAATCGATGATGGGGGTATAACCAATATGGCATAGAGTTTCCCTTTCAACCAATTCTTGTAAATATTGTGTGTTTTTATCTCCATCATTAAAAATACACTTGTGGTAAGATCAATATTATATATTTTTTGGATTTAAAACCTTTACAAAAATTATTATGTTGAATTAAAAGGGAATTTTTGAAACAAGAGTATTGTGCATTTAACCCCCCCTCTAAGTTACCTCTAACTGATCCTTGGATTCTATATTTCTGGGATTCATAGACATATATGAAAGCATCAAACACTAATGATTTAGTGCATAATTTGTGTCTTTTTCATAGATAAATAGATATTCATAACTTTAGTCCTTTGAAAGGGGTTTATTAATTTCTAATTATATCTCTTAATACTTCAGTTTATGGAATAATACACCATATAGTAACTTATATCATTCCTGTAAATTAAAATAAAAGAGGATTTTTTTCCCAACAAATTATTTTCTAAAACGTGGTCTATAAACATTCCATTTTATTGAAAAAAATATTACTATTACTTTACATGGTTACGAAATATGTGAAAAAAATATTTTTATAATTTTATTAAGTCTCCCACTACTTAATGAAGTCCCAATAACCCAAATAGTTGGATGTAGAATGTATTATATTTTGGATATTCCAGTTTATATGATCCATATTTCCCCTCTTATAACCCAATAGAGGACATGGTCAATCATTCAAAGGAATTTTGGTAGGTGGTCATTAAAATTATTCCCTCACAACACCTAGATTCATTGATTGGAATCCCCAATCCTCAAATCAAATCTAGGATTTCATCATCACTTCCCTCTATGATAAATCAATTTTATTGAATGAATCATATATTCATGTAAAATTGGTTATGTAAACTGATTATTTTCATAAGAAATTATATATAAAATTTAGTATCATGAGGAGGGAAAGACGAATACATAGTTTTATTCTTGTATCCTTAATCAATTTATGGAATGTGAATTCATGCTTATGATTTGATTAAGGGATATTGTTTATAATGAATAAATATATTTTTTTCTTGTAAATTACTTATTAATATAAAGAGGATTTGAATTAGTTAATTTATTATGTTTTGATAAAAATAGTAGTTATATTCCATTTATTTTATTTATATTGTGAATTATTGTCAACTCATTTAATTATTTGATCATTGTAAAAAAAATTTAAGCATATCCATGAATAAAATGAAAATATAAATAAATAAATTATTTGATATTTCATTTTCTAATGGTTGATTTTCTGAGTGAAAAAAAAACCAACCTACGACCCAACGAGAAATAAAATCTATGAGTTGGCCTTAGATCATTAATTGTAGTTTCCACCAGCAACCTTTGTATCTTCCATGATTAACCTCACTGAAAATCAACTACTGAACCACATATATTTTCATAAGAGATACATTCATTTACATGTGATTTTAAATCACATACTGATGAGCGAATATAATGGAATTTATAATGGATTTACATGAAATAAAAAATAAGAAATTAGGCCATGTATATTTATGTGTAGGAGGGATGGCTCATAGGCCTTAATTTTAATTTAATAATAAGAAAAACATGTAATTAAATTAAAATAAATCCAATCCATACATTTTTCGATTAATTCTCGTGATCATTCATAAAAATGAAATGAAAAAAAAATTAATCATGGATTCATTTCAATTCATTCTATATTAAGATAAATGTGTTACGATTAAATGTCTTATTGATTGATTATTTGTCTCATTTAACTTAATCATAAAATATCAAAAGTCCTCTAAATTACCTTTATAATTAATATTAAAAAATAAAATTAATTATGTATGCCTCATATAAATGAATTTAATATGAAAAATACCTATCATAACATTCTTCCACCATATATAGTCTTTTAAATTATATTTAATATAGCATGAGACAAACCCAGTGTGCCTCTTATTAATTAGTTAATAGGTTGTCAACAAGAATAAATTATTCATATTTAATACATGTTACACATTTAATATATATGATGTTTACAACATTAAGGAATGTATTAAATACAATTTAAATTTCAAATAAACAACATATTTAGTGATTAATTTACACTATAATTAATTATTCATTAATGATTATGTAAAACCTGATTACATAATGTTCACACCAACTATAGGCCATGTAGTTTAGCCAAATAAAATAGATAATTTTCTTTGGTGTAATCAATTCATGATATCAAAGAATGGATGAAGATTTTTTTAGGTTGATAGGTACCATTTAAATAGTTTTTAATGTTCATTACACACTATGTAATAGATTCTGACATAAATGTGTTTTTTAAACAACAAAAATTTATGAGGTGTATTAGTCATATTCTAGTTAAATTTTATGTGACCTCAGTAAAAATTTGATTTCAATCTAATTTATCGTGTATTAATACCTAAAAATTCTATGACCACATGGTTTCTAAAATTTCTCCATAAAACCATGTAAACTACAAAGCGTATACACCCACTAAACACCTTATAATCTGACAAACATTGTTTATGTCTCAACAGTCTACAAACAAAATAATAAATACACCACATTCTTATTTTGTTAGCCATGTCATGTATCCTATATCCCCTTCTAATTTTGTAAACCCTGGTACATTACAAGTACATTCTTGTAACATAGTGTGTAACCATGTCCTGTAGCTAGAAAATGTGACACCTCTTAAGGGTATCTCAGGTATTTCTTCATCGATTCTTAACCTATTTAAGATCATATAAAACATATAATTATTGATTATCTACTTTATAGTAAGGGAAAAATTAAAATTTCAATGAATCTAGCATAAAATTTGTAAAATGATGAAAAAATATAAATAATTTTAAATTTTAAATTACTTATATCATACCACATAAATGTTTCAGAAGTATCAGAAGAACCTATTAGGTAGTATCCAACGAAGCCTTTAATTATGATCGATAAATAGTCTAAGATATAAATTGTCAGGGATATTCATGAACAATGAAATAATTCAAAGATTAATTGACATAAAAATCATAAACAAGATTATTAGTATTTTCCCACTACATTTATAATTAATTTAAATTATGATTTTCATTGTTCTTGGGAATTACTTCTTCATAAAAGAGACTGTCTATCTAAATGTAATTTTTTTGCACTATTATTGTGTTGTGACAATCTAAATATATAATCCCTCTAGTTTTGATATTTATATTCTCCATTAATCCTAAAGTATCTATAATGGTGTTTTTGGTTCTACCATGGTGGTGCCAATCATCATACATCACTCCATTTGATCACAACCTAATCCCAAAGATTCATATAGAAAATATTGTGTCCATTATATTCAATACTATCTTTATGAATGTCTATTTTCACTCATTGAAATATATAGTGAATAAGGTGGATGAATATCTTGATCTTGATACAAAATCTCTAGCTTGTTCTTAGTTGATAGAGAACTATAGGGAGATAATAATTGGGGAAAATAATGATTCAAATAACACCAAAAAATTATATAGGTGATGATTAGTGATACATTTATAATATGTCATAACTGCACAAACGACCCTTATAAAACATTAAACACCATATATTCCCCATTATAATAATTTTATTTTTATAAATATCATTACATGGTGTACACTAAATCATATACTCAAAAAATACATTAATTAAATCAATTATTTTTTTCAAAGATATTTTACCATAATACGATTCTTTATACTGGGCATGTCTTTGCCAATCAATTCACCTCCAAATTTACATGACCTCAATTAATTATTATTACTCATTTGAAAATTAAATAAATATTTACATTATACTTGATATTAAGAATAAATATTTATTTTTTTATTTTTTTATCAGTGAATTATGGATAAATATTATTTCATAGAATGTAAAATAATATTTATTCCAATATTCAATTTTATATTGAATTTAATAAAGATAAATAGAGTCACTATATTTATGACCCTCATGACATCATACTTTTTCATTTTATGAAGGTTCATATAAATTCCAATATTAATATCTATTAATTAGAAATGGAACCGAAGAGGAATAATTTAGTGTCATGAAAATTAGAACCACATAAAAATTATGACAATGTAATATAATTCCCATTATATTGACATCACATCAAGAAGGTTATATACTCATATCATCAAACTATATGCTTGAAACATCATTATTTGACTTCCAGTAATGAACACATCCATACACCATGTACATAGAATTTAATGTGGTGGGTCCATTTCAATCAATAGAATATGAAATAGACTTCTATAATGATTGTGGTAAAAACCATTCCTTAAATTATTAATTAAGTACGTATCATTACTGATTTTCCCAATGTATCCTATCTAATAACCATATGTTGTCATGGTTTTCATCAATATATGAAATTACATGACTCGGGATGTGAATTAATAATAATCTTAAAATATAAGGATCATTACACACATTTAATGAATGGAATATCCAATGATAAGTACAATAATGAATTCCAACTATATGGTCTATCTAAATAATGTCTCATCATGTAGATTATAAATTGTTGAAATCATGATAAGAAGTCTCATATTCTTATGATACTCAAAAATAATAGTCTTCATAATTTATGTCCTTTTAGAAGGCTTCATATGATTATAGTTTGTATATTTTAATATTATTATAATAGAATATCAGGGTTCTAATCATAATGCTATACTACTATGACTTATTTAATGATACTAATATTCTTGGACATTGTGATTTAATTTTACATAGAAAAACAATCAATATGTGATATGTATGTTATTAGTATTCAAGTCTATGGTCATACAGAAAATCAATAGTGTAATGAACATGGTCTAGGGAACATATTCCAATAATATAAAATCTAAATAAAAATTAAAATATGATCATGTAATATCAATTTATTTTTAATTGATTTTAATTTTATATATTTTGTCACTAATTTGAAAATTTTACAAAAATAACCATCTAAAACCTTAAAACATTCAAAAACCTGAATAATTTTTTTTATTCATTTTTCAAAGAAAAACAGGAAGGTGTAATGTTTCCCTAAATTTACAAAATTATATTAGGATTAAATTTTGGTTTTATAACCCAGTAAATAAATCATGACATGATTGAAAAAAATAAAAATTTTCCCTTTACATCAATAAAATTTCCATGTAAAATTTCACTTATTTTTCCTGAACACGCATTACACCCATGTAGTGAATAAAAATTTTGGATGATGAGTAAGACATCTCAGAAATATAATTTTCATTATCCAATTATTATTTCAATTTAAAGGAACATTCCATATATTTCATTAATTTTTCTGAACCTTACCTATAACTTAATTAAAACTATCATGTTCTTTGAGAAAATCAACCCTCAAAAAATGATGAAAATCTATTTATTTTTATATGGAATTATTATAGAGTATCTAATTTTCCTTTTATATATTATCCATCATTAGAAATCATTAATGATTGATAAATCTGAGAGTTTTTAGAAACATTAATCACCTTGACCATGTATTTTTCATCTGAATAATTCAATATAATTTTCCATTTAAACTATAATATAACATTATTCCATGAAATTGGTAATCACATATCATCTATAGCAGTGTCATAGACATAATAATGTATTCTTTTATAAATGTATCATAAAACTGCACAATAAAAATCCACAACATCATTAACTCATATGATAATGGTTTAAAGTAAATTTTAATATCATTTCATGGATTGGTGGGTCCATATATCAATATACAAGTTTGAGTAAATGGTTTTTTCTTTTAAATCAATAAATAAATTTCTAAATGTGAATAAAAATAGGTCATGGTGTGTGTAGAGTATTAACCAAGAAAATAAATTGAATAAACTACAAGATAATCCCAATTTAAAAAATTTTGAGCCTAATATTAAATCATGTTGTTTCATATCAAATATCTGGTTTGTTAATATATCAAAAGGATGTAATGTTTCATAAATATTTTAATTTATTTTATCTTATTCCCATAACATATATAGTTCCATTTCTTCTAAAAAATATATTCTTGAATGTATTTTTATAAATGTTAAGTACCACATCACGTTTTATATTACATGGGATTAGTTTCAATCAATATTATCATTTCATCTTTACATACAATACAATTTTTACTCGTTAAATCTAAATTTCCCTTCTAAAAAAAATTAAAATATTTTTGACATTCATGGAAAACTTTAGTTTAAAAACACAATTTAGAAATCAACATTGATTCCATATAATCAATTTCTTGTAATACATACTTCATATGGTATTAATACCTTCAACGAGGTGAGGATATAATCAATACTAGTATTATTAAATCCATACATGGTTTTCCTATGATATAGTAACATTAAAAACAGATATTGTTTCATTTTTGGGCATTTTTTATATACTGAGGTACTTTTATATTTCATCACCTTCTAACATAGTTTTTAAATTTATTTTGTTCAATAAAAAAATGTACGACCCTTAGATTTTTTAATATATTCCCTTAAAAAATATTGTGTGAAATATCTTTCTTTACATGAAACACAAAACCAAAACGAATTTCATGACATTTTGTAACCGTAAAAATGCAGTGAGTGATTTGGAGGGTAAAATATAAAGGTAAAAAAATTAAAAATAGTTTCAATAAATGAAAATAAATTCTATTTTTAATATTAATTCATGATAAAAGTAAATTAGTGTATCCAAAAAAATAAAATCATTTTATAAATAATAATATATTTTCTTAAAAACTATATTTTCATGGACTGTGAATATTATTATATTATGGTTAAATAATCGTCTAAATGGAAATAATTGATAACATATTCAATAAATTATTTTCACCAAAAATAAATATTTTTTGTCGGCTAACTAATAAATTTATTTTATTCATAGTAGATACTTGTTTGTTAAAATTATTTCCATTGGTTTTGTGTTCTTATATTAAATTTAACAAATTAATATAAAATATTACTAAAAGATTTGGATATTTTTTAATCAGAATATTTAAATTATTTAATAGGGAAAATTCTATTTTTAGTCATAAAATTATGTTACCGAGACCACTATCAGTAACCATGGAAATAGTAATTTTTCAAGGAATGAAACATTTCTACATATGTTTCTCTTAAATTAAATATATCTATTTTAAAATAATGACTATAATATGGTGTTTAATAATATATATGAATAAATTAAAACTTTTTTTCTTGTAATCAATGTTATATAATATTAAGAACACTTAGTTATTAAAATGATATATTTCAATAAAAACAGTTTTAAAAATCATATATATTTCATTTTAATCATTAATTTTCACATGTATTAAAATTTAATTAGTCTAAATGGAGTATAAATTAGGATTAATTACTTTTAAATTTTGTAATAAGGGTTATATTATTATATTAATAAAATAATAATTACCATATTTAAAATTAATTCAAGATTAATAATTATTAAGTTAGTATACTAATGTGGCTCAAAAAATATTTAATACATTTGACACATAAACCTTATTGAATTCCATTATTTTGTTAGAAACACATACATAACTTTACCACTATCATTTATCCACATAAATCACAAAACTCTCAAGAAATCCTTTTCTTATCCCTTATCCAACATCTTTTTCCAGTGTTTTCCCAATTTTTCACCTAGAAAATGACCACACTTCCACTTATTTAAAGACACGCCTCTAGTTTGAACATCCCAGGAAACTCTTCCAAATATTATTATTATGTATCATATATATAATTTTGTCATAATTTAGCCTAAAAAACATGCCTTAGGTCCTTCATTCAAAAATAATACTTCAATATATGATCTGAATTCAAAAGTCCATGTAAGGGTTGCCTCTTAACCTAGTCAAAAAGAGGGATTTATTTACTAATATAAGGAGGAATCGACCACAAGTTTTTATAAAAAACATAATAATTACTTACCCTTTACCTTAAATTTTATATCATTCTCATCCAACCACTTCCAAACCATTTATAACCATATATATTTAATGACATCAATACAAATGATATACTGAAATATAATTATATTTATGGTATAATCATTTTATCTTACGCTTGTTTCCATCGAATAAGAGTGAAACCATCGCTCATGCCTATTTTTTGACTACCTAATCCATGAATAACACATTTCTTTTTTCAAAACAAAAACTTCAATTCTATTTATTTAAATTAATTTAATGAATGGATATTTTTTTCCATCACTATGAATAATTTTGAAATATAAATTAATCATCATATATATAATATTCGCAATAGTTGATCATTATAAAACTTATAACATATAAAATCATACCAATAGAAAATTTGATTTATTTATAAGTGACAACTTATTTTTTATTTATCTTATTGTAATAACTCTACCCAATTATACTTCATTTTCATAATAACATCTCTATAATTCCAATAGAACTTTGGGATAATGATATTAAAATAGAAGAATCTATTCCATATCCAAACTCACACAAAGATTATAGCATGTTCTTATTTGGTTAATTTAACCACTTACATTATCAATGATATAAACACAAATCAAGGATGGTATTGGAAACCTACTTTTTGAAATCAATAAGTAAATATTGGTATTTTTGGTTCTAGAATAGCAATATAAGCATTTATCTCATTAATTAAGATAAAATTTTCATTCATTTTAAATTAACAAAACAAGATCATCACTAACTTATTTGATATAGATAATTACATAAATATTTATGAAATTAAATTATAAAATTATAATTAATTATAAAACATATTTTTTATTAACTTTTATGATCATGTAATGATGAAATTTTAGAGAAGAATATTAAACTATTAAAAAAAGATCAAGATAACTCATACCCAATATTGATTGTAGATAATAACTAATTAATATTAATACATAAATAATGATAATAAATGAGGTTTATAAATTTTAATATGTAGGAATAATGTTCTAAAATAAGTAATTAAGATATTTATTTTTTTATACATGATTTTAGTGTGAATTCAAGGAAATTATGATAAAAGTGCAGGGTTTTCCTTCTTTATCTCCCTTCATTGAGGCATAATTTGATATTATGAACTAATTTTATTTTTTATAGAATAACTAATACCTATCGATTCTAATATCATAAATTATCCTTTATCTTATTAAAATAACATCCATTCATTCTCTTCCTTTCACGGTATTTTGATTGATATCTTCCATAAAATATATGGGTGTCTCATAAGTCAATAATATTTATAAACATATAATTATTCCCCATAAGATTCATCATTAAATTTTATATGTTATACCTAATTTCTATATTTTAATTTTAATTTTGATTAAAATAATCCTTATTTCTTAATTCACTTCCATCATGAAAATTAAAATCTATAAATTAAATTTCTATTATCTTGAATGATGTCTTATCACCCATGTCCATGTTTTAATCTTCTTGAAATTGTTTCTGCAATATTTTTTCGAAACTTTATTAACTCTGGTGACTATCGTATTTTCTTTTACATATTTTCATTAAATAATTATCCATACCTCTTTATATGATATGGGTATTTTCAACAAATTTTATTTAAAATTTTCAAAATGTTTTTTATTTCATGATCAAATTTTTTATCTTCCATACCACATTTCACTTATATTTCATTTAAAAATTTTCAATGATATATTATTTGGTATTATTTTAAAATTAAATTGTTTTAATATTTTAAATTCATTATTTTTAAATGACATTAAAAAGGGACCTATAATATTTTCTTATACAATATTGTTAAAATACTTTATAAAACTCTATTATGATTTTGTTTCCATTTCCATTTTCATTTTCAAAAGGATTTACTTTCATGGGTTTCATATTTCATGGTTTGACCACAATTTTTTTATACATTGTGGGATTGAGCACATTATATTAAATAATCCAATTCATTACCCCTTATTAAGTGGTATAATTTGAAGCATTATTTTTAAATTAAGACAACCATTATCTTTTATGAACATTATTTAATGACTTGTAAAAAATAGATACACATATTACAATGAAAAAAATAATAAGATTCCTAGTTCCTTTAGAAAATTAGATACTTAAAAAAATATATTTAAATAGGGACACACCATAATTATTTAAGAACTAGATGACATTACCGAAAATTCCATTGATCTTATAATACTACATGGGGTAACATAGAGTTATACATAAGAAATGGGTTAGGTATAAATCCCAGTAAAGGAATAATAAAATAATATTATGAAGTAAATAAGTACATTATCGTTAAGGGAAATAACATATTTAGATAAAAGGTGATAATCATTCATGAATGTCAAATCATGACATACTATGACAGCATCAAGTCCTCAAAGTAATGTCTAAAAATCATAAAACATGATAACATAAGAAAAAGTCATGGAAATAATTAAAAACATCATAACATAGTGTTATTATGATAACCTAAAATTAACCATAAATCAAATCCCATAAGATAAAAACATGATAGAATATATTGTAGGTCTATATAATTATAATCCCAATCATCACATTCATATCATGTATAAGAATTTGTGTTCCATATAGTTCATGAAACATAAAAAAATTCATCAATTTTAATAACATGGTTAAGGATTGTGAGTTATAGACATGGAATTACACAACAAATTAATGATAAGTAAAAGTATGTGACTAACCTTTTCGAAATGGGGATGTGTATTTACATTATAAAAGCAAGGCATGGAAAATTATGGTATAATTTTCGTAGCATAAAGGGTGTATATGAAGATTCATGAAAGGGATTAATGAGAGTGAAAATTGGTATATTATTACTTGATAATAATAGAGATAATAAATGGGATGTGTAAAAAACTGATTCGACATGAATAATTGGAAATAAAATGGCTTTATATAAGAAAACTAACTGAATAATGAGTTAGAGGAAGAGGATCCCTTACCTTGAGAGAGTGCATCTAAAATCATGGGAGGATCTTATTAAGATCATGGTAACACATTGTGGGGGATTTAGAGTTGTACAAAGAAAGGAAATATATTCTCAATGGGTTTTGAGTAAAGAGTAATGGTATTTTGGTTAGTACTTATAAAAAAGAGAGCGGGGAATTATTTATTAATTTATAAATAGTGTTTTTGTACTTTAAGTGATAAAATAATCAAATACATAAACCATACCATGTTTTTTCCAATTTTTTATTCTAAAGAGTAGTGTATTCGAGTATTTCATTAATTGAAGAACTGAACTAATTAAAATAATATCATCCATGATAGGTCAGTCAGACATGATCATAATGAATTGTTTTTAAAACATTAAAATATAATATATATATATATATATTTTGGATGATTAATTATGGGTTTGAAAAAATTAATAAAATAACATAACAATACATAATTCTAAAGTTAAATATATATGATTTTTACATTTATAGTATTTTTAACCTACAATTTAGCCTATTGGGATTTCAAAATACATACTGTTCATTTATATTGTATTTAATTTCCCCCAAAAATTCAATTATATCAAAATATTATGAAAACAATACCATTATATAAATTCAAAAAGGCTATTTGAGAAGAAATATTTATTAGATAAAAAATTATAAATATAATAATTTTCAATTTTAAATAAGAATGGTTATTTATTGTAAAATTATAGATTTTATGAAACTTAAAACTTTTTCACCATTCTAAAAAAGACATTATAAATCCTTAAATTATATTATCATTTACGATTAAATAAATATTATCTAATAAGAGTATTTCATTAAAATATTATTCATTCAAATAATCATGAATTTATCGAAAACATTGTTTTAATTGAAACTATATATCTTCAAATAAATGTACTTGTGGTTTATTCGTAGCAAATTACAATTTTAACTAAACTCAATATATAAAACTTTGTATAAATTAATAATGGAAATGGAAAAATATAAAAAAATATTTTATTAAAACTAAAATTTTTAAATTAATACCACTATTTTCATGATACATAACCTATTATTACATTAGTTTATACCCTATAGGTATAGTGTGAGATGGTTGAAACTTTCCAGGGTGATTCGGTGAGCATCGTTTGGGTAGTGAAATCTATAAGTTCGAACCACTCCCAAAAATGGTTTCATGTGAGTTTTATTTATTGAATCTTGGATTGGGGTTGGTCAATAGGAATTCTGAGTGATTCTTTCTCCCTCATAATCTCTAATAAATTACATTCAAATGGTGAACTCTTACTAATTGAGTCCATGGATTCTTACTTCCATTTCAATTTGATTTTTTTAACCCCTACTATTTACTAATATTAGTGGTTGTAGTAAATTGTTTATATTTGAAATTGTTATTATAATTAATGGACTATTAATCCTAATTCAAAAAATAATGGTTGGATTTTATAATGGTGTAATAAAATTAAATATTTTTTTTTCAATAATTGCATTTCTAAATAATTCATTTATTCATTAAAAGGTGGATTTCATTTATAAAATTGTGTGTCCTTAAGTTATCCTACTTTATAAATTTCACCATAAAAATTTCGTTTTGCACACTAAAATATATAAGGGTGCATTTTTTAATGTCTCTTATGATTACCATGTTGTTTCTTCAATCTTTTGGTTCTGAAAAAATACTTTTACCAAATGAGTACTCTCATTTCGTAGATCATTTTTCTAAGATCTAAGAACTTCAACAACCAATCTTCATATGATAAATAATTCTATAAATGTATTAACTATTGACTCAACACACTTGAGGTATATTCAAAATTCCATAACTAGGATACATAGAACACATCATGTGCTTAAGGGGTATTTGACGGATTTAATCATTGAATAAGTGTAATGAAGCCTTTTAAAAATTGGTGACCATCCTGAACAAAGAGAATGATTCACTATAGTGGAACATATTTTGATGGAATTTATTCCAAACTTTATTCCCTTAATCATTAATACACTAAATATATATCTTAGGAAACTCTCAAGTAAACTCTGTAACATATTATTGGTATATAGAGAAAACATGCCCACGATAGTGAGTTTTAAACGTTCAAAGGAGGTATAGAAAATCTTGGATGTAGATATCATCTTCCCAATTTTAGAAAGTGAATAGAGGATACCAATCCATGTTATTCCTAATAAAATGGTAATTATAGTGGTTATGTATGAATATAAGTGGATGTGAACATAAATAGTTTTGGGTTGGAGAGTTTTTATTGAAAAAAGGAACCTCAATGATTCAATAAGGAAGGATCGTTTCCCCGTCCTATTTATCATCCAAATATTGGAATTCTAAAAAAATGAATTAAATTATTTTCTAGATATATAATTTAATTAAAAAAATTATTATCAGTAAAATACTAAAGAAATAAAATATTCAAGTTCCCATACAGAACTTCTCCAAGGTAATCATGTCTTTCAACATGTTTAATGCACCCACAACCTTTCAAAATTTCACAACATAAATTTCTTATAGGATGAAGGATTAGTTTATTAATGTTTTCATTAATGAATTTTTGCACATAAGGAAACTCATTTTAGGTATTCAATAAAAACATTGTTTTTTTATTAGTGAAATGTGAAAATACATTCATAGTTAAAACTAGTGGGAAGATACATTTCATGGGGAATGAATTAATTTTCCATGGCCACCCAATTAATAAGGATTAGATGGAGGTAAATCCTATATCAATTTTATTTCATAATTTATATTGAGATTCATAACCAATTTAAAATTAAATATAACATATAAAATACAAAAAATGTGTAAAAAATTATAACTTTAGTGACCTAGAGAATATGGTGAAATCAATGTACCATAACATAGAATTGAAGCAACCCCTAGTCACCACACTGATTTGATATCCTAAAATACTAAATAAATAAAACAACATGAAAAAACACACAATCTAATATACAATAAATTAATAAATAACAACATTATATTTTAAATTCTTCATATTCTTGTCCAACAACCATTTGAAAAGTCTTCTTTTTTACCTTTCATTACGTATAAGTAAAAAATATTACTATGAAAATTAGAAATAATAACCAATTTTGGAACATTAACCATATAACATCATGGCCTTTATAATGGTATTTACCACTAAATATTTGTTTTAAATTCCAATAAAATTCCCTTAAAATCATACCTAATTATGTGAAGGAAGTCTTGGGTGAGTCTGGGAATCATTTGAAGACCAGAGAATCAAAAAATGAGAAAACAGACTGGGCTACATGGCTTTTCTAAAACCGTGCAACCCAGGGCACACAGTCATGAAAGTGATGTGTGTTTGGGGATAGTATTGTTTCTCATGGTTTTTACAATGTTAGTAAAACCATTTGATGTTCCCCTTATAGAAGTGAATGTTTCATGATTGGAACACAGTGTGGCCAAACCGTGTACGGTGTAAAAGTGGGTGAATTTATGATTTTCCATTCATTGATGTTTTATGATTTTTTCTTTACTCCTCTTACCTAACCAGTTATCCTATTCCTCCTGGAACATGATCTCTACTCCTCACCTCCTCATAGATTTCTTGCAAAATTATTTATCTGACTTCTGTTTAGCTCAATATAAAATGCATCGAACTTGTCTTAGTAATCTACTCATTTCTCACCTTTCTCTTCTATGTTTATTCCATATTTTATTGGGCTATTTTGGAGAAACATATTTCTCCCTTTGGGGGGGGGGGGGTTGAAAAAAAAATCTTACGTTTTAGGTTGAAACAAGCCTCGAAAATGAATGAGTGGATCATTTATATGTCAAGGTAGGGGGTCTATGCCTTTACCATTTGTTTTGTCTCATTTTAGTTGATACGTCGTCATGCCGCTCACTAGAACCATCTGAAATTGATTCAATTTTTTCTAGTAAATCAATTAAATTGGTTTAATATGATTATAGGGACCCTAGAATATATAAAAACCAGTATTTAGGGTGTTCTCCTTGCCTTTGGCCACCCCTTTGTGTGTTCCATCCTTAGTGGCCTAAATTCTCTATATGCATTTAGTTTTGGTTCATGTTGGGTGTGTGTGTTTCACCTTGTTTTATTGTTTTAAATTGGAAAATTGAATAAGATGAATGTTGAACCAAGATTTTTATTCCATTAGTAGTGATTATTCTTAATTCCCATTGTTTGTCCCATGGTGTAATGCCATATTCCTTTCATCACACATATTGATATATGCATACTTTGTAGCCAAGTGCCAGATTATTAGGCATATAATCATTGTACATTATTTGTATTGTGACTTATCTCTTTGGTTGTGCTAATGCATTATGATAATTATAGTAACCACCTACCCATGTTTTATAATTTTTTCATTCTATGTGTTTTACACCTTTAGTATGCTACTTGGTTTCCTTGTGCTTATTGAATATTTCATTATTAATTGTCTTGAATTTAGTACTATATTTAGAAATATTGTGGTTTGATGAGATGTAGTTACATAAATTTTATGTTGTGTTGTGTTATATACTTGATTGTCATGGCTCACTTTCTACATTTTAGGAGTGAACATGGGTCCCGAGTTAAGGATTCAATTAACGAACTTGTCGTGCTTGGTTAGATACTAATGACACGCCATGAATGATGCTTTGGGTTTCCAAGTATAAGCTTTATGAGTGGTTATACTTATACATATGAGTGAAATCGGTTCCCTATGGGAGAGATCGAGGATAGACTCGTTGGTAAGAGGCTATGCCATGTAATGGGTGATACCTGGTCTCTTATGTGAGATACTTGGTACGGGCTCAGAGTCACCGCATCTTGAGATATACAAGGGATGATGTATGGGTTTTCGTGGAAAAACTAAATGAATTTGGTTATATTGGAGTTCCATAATGACCCTTACGATTATACTTAGGTTACCTTGGTCAAGCTTGGACTCTTCCCATGGATTTGATATGTTTTCTGACTACTTATTTAATTTTTGATTCATCTAATTTTAGTATTATTATTGTGAGGACAATTTTTTGGTGACATGGAAAATGAAACCACAATCCAAATAAAAATCTTAGGGGGTTTCCCTTTAGGGTTTCTATGTTTCCTTTGGCCTGTGTATATAAGTTATTCCATGCATATGTACTTAATTTTAGACGTACGACTTAGTCCAAACAAGGTGGTATGGGTCAGGTCTTCTTTTAGGAACTCGGACTGAGTTGGTTACATTTTATTGGTTATTCCTATGTTGTTATTTTTTTGGAAAACAACTCATTTATTTATTGCATGAAATGTTTTGTCCCAGACACCGTGGGTGCTAGAATACTGAGATTATATCCAACAACTTACTCGGGGCATCGTTGGGTACCTGACTAGGCTTTATGATAATATATATGGATAAACAGATGCATTCTTATTCTGATACATGAATTAATTTCTACATAGGATGGAGTTTGCGGGAATAGAAATGAGACAGTTGTAACACCCCAGGCTTCTACTGTATGCATCTCTTTGAATAATGCAATATCTTGTGTTGTATGCAACTTCGAGTTCTAGCACACCACAACCAATCAAACTAGCCATTATGAATAGTAATACCAACTTTTTGAAATTTTATAATTTTTATTTTTCAAAATGGACTTCAATTTTAGATTCAGAATATCAAAATTATCTTAGGGTGAATTATTTTTATTTTTTGGAAAACATTCAATTTTTGATGAATAGTGAAAACACTACGTTATTGTTTAAATCCAACATTTATTTAAATAATAATTATTTTTATTTGAATTTATTTTAATGTAAAAATAAATATATAATACTTATATTAATCCAATTTACTTCATTGGAGACCTTTTATAATAAGATTAGATATATATATAATTTTATTGAACTATTTAACGCCTTTTACCCACCTTCTAAGCACATTTGCAAATTTGCATAAAATGAAATTTTATCGCTTCATTAAATTGAATTTAATAAATCCAAGATTCACATTTGAAATATGTAATTAATTTTTTTTTCAATACGATGAAAATTATTTTTGGTGATTAGTAACTTTTGAATTTTATTTACCACAGTCAAAAGTAAATAGGGTAATTAAAGATAAAAATGATATTATAATTACTCAAAGTCATGTCCTAATTCTATTGGATAAGTGTATTTTGATCTAAATCTAATTTATGAATAAAATATGATCCTTTTTTATCCACTTGAATTAGATTAGTACATTTGTTATAATTTTATTTAATGAATAGTTAAAAGTGTAAAATTCAATGTTTAATAACTAAATTATTTATAATATAAGGTTATCCATAAGATAAATATGACTATAAATATTCATTATAAATCTAAAATTATTTCCTACATCGTGGTATTATATTTATAATTTTTAGACATTAAAAAGTAAAATTTATTAATGACACAATGATGATGCAGTAAATACCATATTAAAAAATATTGAAATAATTGATATTATAAATATGAAACTAATGGTAAATTGAGACTTTTTATGTTTTAAACTAATTTTCTACGTTAATATTACATGTTTGGGTTGATTTAATGTTTTTTTCGAAGTAATATAGTTTTTTTACTTTCAAAAAAACCAAATACTAAATAGTTTCAAAATTGACATAAATGTGTTTTTAAAACAAATACTATTTTATTAAATTATATAATTGTCCTAAAAATAGATGTTTTGGCCAAAAGACTTATATAATGATATTTATGTCAATAATGAACCACATGGGGTTATCTTGTATTTTTATTGTATTTTTATTAACCATTTATTATAATAATACAAGAAGACGTGGTAAAAGTCAAACTATTTAACTAAGAGTTAAAACTAATACATAAGGTTAATATGATTACCTAAACTTGTCTAAAAACTATTTTTTAGAGTATTTAAACCCATAATCACATTATTATTGAAATAAATCTATTTCTAGCCATTAGAAACCAAAAATTACTTTATAATAAAATAATATTTCTATCTTTTCCTAAGGTGCCCTTCACCTCTCATATAAAAGGGTACTTCTCCTTTTCTTCATTTCACACATCCAAAACCATTTGGCTCAGCCAAACCATACTCTAATATCCTTCAAAATACCATCACATCACCCTAGATACATTACTTTGATCATAAAACCAACCTAAGGAGCCATTTTGTTCAAATCAAAAGGAAGAACCCGAAAAAGAAGTAATTAGTTCATCACCTCTTTCAAGTTCTTTTCTTCGTCCACTTCCACATTAATTTTTGATTCCATACTAAAATAATAACTCCAGTACCTTCTATATACTTTGATTTTATTATAAATATTGTACAACCATATTCATTATTCTATACATACTATGAATGAAAAAGTTACCATATGTGCGTACGTACGGCATACCATCTCCACATCGGGGTGTAGTTTGTTATTCAACACATCATTATTTAAATGGGTATAAAAATTAATATCATTGATGTAAATAATAAATATAACATGTTAATTATTCTTTATATATAATATACAATTCAATTACATATAATTAAACAATCAATAGAATGGTATTGTCCCTCGTGCATACGTACAGATTACCATCTCCAAGAATGCGATGAGATTCATTCCCTATCAAAACCATTAAAGGATAATTTTATGTTTAAGATTTTATTATCATTCTGGATATTAATCAAATAATTCCAATCCATAAAAACATGACTTACTTACAAAACATATAAAGGAAAACACATCATTTTACACCCAAAATAATGGTACCCCTGAAATATTGTTAACAAAGAAATATTATAAAATCATATAAGATATCATATTTATGTTTGTGGTTATTTTATAATTTAATAAAAATGATTTAAAAATTATAAAAGACGTTAATGTACCCTTGAATAAGGAAGAGTACAAGGTAATGGTTAATTTTACAATCTCTTTATTTATCTGATGTAGTTTATAAATAAGTATCTACCAGGACATCTTTATAATCCACATCAATGTTCAATATAAATGTTTTTCAAATCATTTTTACTATTTCCTAGACTATAGTTTAAAGTCATTTAAATCCATGTTTGACTATTTATAATTTTTTTTAAAGGAATCTTTCTGTCATTTTCTAAACAAGGTACTTTATGAATTTTGTCGACAAATTAAGGAAAGATTTTTTTTCTAACTTACACTGTGGGTGTGGCTATTTTACACTGTTATAACACCTTTAATGATTCCCTTAAAAGAATTTAAAAATATTTTCAAAGTAAATGTTTTCTTTTATAATTATGTGAATTTTAACTGATTTCAAAATAAAAGATATATTTCTCTCAAATAGTTTTGATTTTATCTATGTCAATTTCCTTTGATGGATTTTACAATTGTTTGAAGTTGATTTATTATGATACAATATTTCATATTATATTGAAGGATTTTTAATGTGTTTGAATCTGGATGTATTATTTTTATACCATTCATGGTTTATGGATAAATTATTAACATTTTGTATTCTTGTTTTAATACTAATGATTGTGTTATATTTCATCCTTTTCATATGAGGAATGAATTGGACTTAGTAAGTTATGGGAGGATCCCTCTATTGCCCCTCAATGCATTAGTAGGTCTCATAAGAAAAACTACTACCTTGGCACGAGGCCTTGACAAATTATTATTGTAGTCTTGGTACAAGGCATTGACTATGTGGTTATGATGTCCGCTATTATGCATTACATCATTATAAAATTAGCTATTGATATTACGTGTAATTATTCTATTAGTAGAATATACATGTGTATAAGTAAATGGAATTATTTTATTTATCTTCACCATAATATAATGAATTTTAAGAATAAAAGGCTTGTGTTTTAGTCTTATACATTTACCTAAATATTTATTCTTATTTATTATGGTTTCCTCTATATTTTTATCCTTATTGAGAAACTGAGCTCACCCCTTTCTTATGTTTTCTTTTCCTAGGATGTAAATAAGTATATTATGATTAGCCTATAGGGATAAGAAAAGGGATATAAGTGTCTTCAAAGGCTATACAATGTGGTTGTTTTTTTTATTTCATGATGTAATGTAAAACTTATGTATGTATCTATTACTTACAAAGATACTAAACTAATCGGTATTTCCAGACTTGATCTCTTGTGATCATGCCAATGTTATGTAATAATTCACCAACTCTAGGTAACTAGGGTCGAGGTGTTACACCTGTGATCAAGATGTTGTGTAGTAGTTTTTGTCCTTTTGATTTTTTTTGTAATTCACGTAGTATATTCTTTGAATACCTTGTTCCCCATTCTAATATTTCGTATAGACACATGTCATGACATCAGCATCATTGTATATCTATTATTTTTATTCAGCTTCCACTAGTTATTTATTCCTTCTAAATGGGTTATCTCTATATTTATATTACTATTAGTTTATATCTATTTCTTCTACTACATGTTATCTTTTGTTTAACATTGTGAATACAAAAATCTATGAGGTAATATTCTCCCCATGGACACATCCAAATCCCTCTCTACTAGTCGGAAACCTTTGGAATTCAGGGAGGTGCGCTAGATGTCCTATAGCCACCATCTCGGGGCATTGTTGAGTAGAATCCATGGTGGAATGATACATTATGGTAGGAGTGTATTTTTTCTTTTCGTCTTAATTTTTGGGTTTAGACATGAGATAATGATAAATGAATTTGTAATTTACCTTGTGCGTGGATGTACCTACCCCATGTGTAGGGGAAAACCAAATTACCACGGATGGGAGTTACAGTTATAAATTAAACCATTTATGGTTGATACGACTTGCCCATTGGGTGACACAATTGTTTTATGTTGTAATTACATTGATGATATTGAAATGAATATTTATGTTACTTCATCCTAATGATATGAGGTAATAGTAAAATCTTGCATCATTTTAGGAACCATAAGACATGAAATGTCATGAATTATTCCTTGCCATATCTACTATTTAGAGTGAATTTTCTTGCTTGCATGTGGATGTTGCTTGTTCAATTTAGTGCATGATTTCTTATAGTTATAGAAATGTTACAGTTCTTCATGTTGGAATGTGTTATTAGTTGGATTAATTAGTCTCCCAATTTAAATTTATAAGATATATGGGACCTTTTAAATTGGAATCTCAACCCATGTAATTCAATCTTTTAAAATGGTTTAATAAACATAAGTGGGTTAAAATAAATATCATCCTTTAAAATGAAATAGCCTTTATACAGGGGAATGTGAGTCCATGACTATAACCTAACCATATAAATGGGAAGTAGGATATTCTTCTAAATTTTTCTTCTATGATGTCCTATATACATGGCCTGGTTCTATGACTAGGCTATTGGTTGTTCCATGTTTCAGGAAGGCCTTGTTCCTTGACATTATTTATCACATTCTTATCTTCTTTTATTATCTATTATAAATCCTATCTGAGGAGTGGATTTGGAAAGTGTAGTTTTATTCCCCTATTAAGTACTTTTGTTATATTCTAAGAGGGTGGTGATAAGCGCACTCTATATATGGTGGGCCTTAAGACACCCGTTATACCTCATGTAGTGCCACTTGAGTCACCTCCTTCCAATCTTCTACTAGGCATTGATGCTCAGTTCCTTTAGATATTTCTCATGTTTACGCAATATATTCAGGTTGATCCCTGGCCTTCCCTGACTATACAAGAGATGACATTGGAGTTTTTGAAGAAGCATCCATCCACATTCTTGGGGTATGGAGGACCTTATGCTGCAAAGTCATGTTCAGAGGATTTAGTGCCTATCTTTGACCATCTAGAGACACCCCCAGAGTGGAGGGTCAAGCTCACTGCTTATATGTAGCGTGACTCTTCCATGTATTTGTGAGTTGTCATCTCTAAAAATGATCATTACCAAGGTATGATCTTGGAAACCTTCCAGATGGATTTCTTTGACCACTTTTTTTTATAAACATTGAGAACAGATCGAGCCCAAGAATTCATGAATCTGTAATAGGGATCTATGATTGTACTTGAGTATTATACTTGATTCACTTATCTCCATTGTTTTTCTCCATCTATGACCAGTAATAAATTGACAATTGTGATATTCCTTGATTATGGTCTTAATCATGTTGTCCATTCATAGGTGAACATATTCTATTTGACTATAATTACATAGATTGTGAACTGAGGATTCATTATGCAATGGAATCTCATAGAATTTGGTAGTGTGAGGTAGGGTGGATTAGTTCCAAGGTAGGGAAATAGTTCTCCCAAAAGTAGGAATAACTAATTCAAGGGTACACAATTTGGAGGTTCTATACTGATGATATATACTGATTCTACAATATGTGACCAGTATGATAGGTCATTCCATAGGAAGCCTTACTGCACGATCAACCCGATCAAATTTTGAGATTTTTGCAGGAAGGGTCCCCTTCAGCACTTTAATTGTTCTTTTCCTCCAGTGACAAGTGAGTTGGGATTTGTAATAGAACCTCTATTAGGTATGGTATCTATATATCTATGTTAGGATGGGATTCAGTCTTCTACTATATGATCTGGTTGATCAATTCATGGTTGGGGTCATGGTAGTCAGGCCCTAGATTTTCATTGTAAATAGAGTGGATCTACTCAGGCTAGTTAGGTAGTATCTCAGGGTCATGGTTCAGTCCAAATATATATAATGAATCCAACACTATAAGATCAGATTCCATGGATATCTATAGTTATAGGTATTATCCTTGTAGAATGTTCGTTAGTTTCTTCCATTTTCAATATAGGTGCACCACACTCTTTCATATTTGTTTCATGTGTGCACAGTTTTGTCTTGTTAATCGAGTAATTTTGTCACATATTGTGTCTCAACATTCCATTAGGGGTGCGAGTAGAAGTAATAATCTAATATTAGGAGTACCCCTTGAGATAGGTGGGTTTCATTTCTTCTAGATTTTCTTTACCCTCAAGATGACCGACTTCAACATCATTCTCGGTATGGACTGGATTGTGCCCTATCATGCCCAGGTGGATTTATATCACCGATGGTTGTCCTTTTCATCACCTAACGGTAGCACATATTTAAAAAATGTTGAATAAAATATTCAATCATATTGATCTGGAAATAAGAGAACTAGTCTTGTAATGGTGATAGCTTAGTTGGTGAGTATATTTATGAGTGATCGGGGAATGCATCGTATGGGATTACCTCATGAAGTAGATCATTTAAGGGATGGATTCCTGGTTATTTCTTTTGTTTACCTCCACAAAGAGAAGTCAAGTTCACCATAGATTTAGTTTTAGATGTGACACCAGTGTCTATTTATCTATATATGATGGCAGCTACAGATCTCTAGTAACTCAAAAAGAAGCTTAAATATCATGAGGGTATGGGTTTTATAGGACCCATAACATCTCCATGTGGTTAACCTATCCTTTTTTCCAAGAAGGCAGATGGTATCCACGTATGTTTTGTGGATTACTGCTGACTGAACTAGCTTATAGTGAAAAACAAGTATCCACTTAGTGAGATAGATGACCTCTTCAAGATTCCCTAAGGAGAAACTATTTTTTCCAAGATCAGTCTGAGGTGGGTCTTTCATTAGGTTCTTGTGAGGCTATTAGACATACCATATAAAGTATTCCATAGTATGTATGACTTGTATGTGTATTTTTTATGTCATTTGGTTTGACAAAAACACTGTAATTCTTTGTGGATTTGATTAATCGAGGTTTCCAAAAGAATCTTTATTCCTTTGTGGTAGTCTTCATAGAAGAAATCTTAGTATACTCACTCTCTAGAAAAAACCATTCCAATCATATTGATATCATTTTGAGTACACTAATAGAACACCATCTATATTCCAAGCTCAGTAAATTCCACTTCTGGGTCAGCAAGGTTCACTTCATAGGGAATGTGATGTCAGAGGGGGGAGTATCTGTTGACTAAGAGAATGTGGGTGTCATGGTTTCCTGGGAGCACCCTAATAATGTTTTTGATATATATGTATTCTTAGGTTTGGTTAGATATTATAGGCGATTCATCTAGGACTTCTCCCTCTTAGAAGTGCCTCTTATGACCCTGACTAAGAAGGGTGTGCAATTAGTCTGGTATGAAGCATGTGAGACCATTTTTCGAGAATTAATTGGAAGGATCACCTTATCATTGATACTGATTCTTAAAAAGCCAATATGGAGTTATATATTCAATTTTTATTCTTCAGGAATCATTCTTGGTGTTTTTCTCATGCTAGGTTATCGAGTCGTAACATATGGGTCCCACCAGCTGAGGCTGCATGAGAGAAATTATGTGACTCATGATATCAAGCTAGATGTCTTGGTTTACACTCTACATTGTTGGAGGAACAATCTATTGGGTGAGTGATTCATTATTTACATGGATCATACAATATTAAAATATATATCCACACATCGAGACTTGAGTTTGAGGAAGCACGGATGGGTTTAATACTAGGTATTATTCAAATTTAAGCTATATTACACCCCTAATAAGGGTAATAATGGGGAGGATTCCTTATGATGAAAAATGCAGACACAAGCCACTCAGGTGGTCAGCAGTGAGTCGAAGATGAGGGCTATGTTTTTTGAGTTTCATCTAGTGGTTCATGAAAAACACTGGAAACCAATTCTAGTAGCTTTAGAAGTGACATCCTCTCTTTTGAAGGGGGTTTATAAGATGAAATTATTAGATTTATAAAGACTAATTATAAAGGATATCATTATAGAAGAGAACCCACCTCATGGTTGGGTTGTTGATGGAAGTGAGACATTTCTCTACTATGGGTGTTTTTTCATTCCTTAGAATATATGGGAAGAGTTGATGAGGGAATATCATTCCTATTTTTGGGAAATTAATCGTAGTCTTACCAATATGTATAGATATATGAATATTCAGTATTTTTTTCCAAGTATGTGGAGGTAGATATCATGTTTCATCCCATGATGCTCCACCCGTTAGCAGGTGAAAGTAGAGAAGTAGTGACCTGATAGACTTCTACATCCCCTCTCCCCTCTTATGTGATACAGAAAAATGTCACAATAGATTTTTTCATCATCTTACTGATATCCCCTCAATTCAGTGATGTATTTTGGGTGATCATATATAGTATGACCAAAGTCGCTCACTTCTTACTGACCTAGGAGACCTACTATATTGATGAGTTATGTAAGATTTAAATTTAGGATATAGTGTGACTTCATGGTGTGCCACATTCAATAATTTTGGACTGAGATGCCTAAGAAAATAATATTCCTTTAGTTTAGTTTAACGATAATAATATATTCTAGAAAACAATTCAGATGGCTCTATATAAGGGACTCTATGGTAGACAGTGTGATTCACCATTATGATGGCCTAAGGTAGGTGAGGAATCTATACTGAGTCCTCGCCTTATTTATGAAACATTATAGAAAATTCAACTGATTCAAAAGTGTATGGCTACAGCTCAATCCAGGATGAAGTATTATACTGATCATATATGAAGACTTATGGAGTTTGAGGTGGTACTTCAGGTCTTTCTTCATATATCACCTAGATTTTTTAAAATATGAATTATGATATAGGTAAAGTTATTTCTGATATATGTCAGGCCTTTAAATATAGTAGAGGGGGTCGGGCCGATATCATATCATTTATTATTACCTCTGAGGTATTGTTCCATGAATGATGTCTTCCATGTATCTCATATTCTACAGTATCTTAGAGACCCATTTAATTCTTTTGACAATAATGATATTGAGCTAGAGGTGGATGGGTCCTTTGAGGAGCATCTAATTCATGTCGTTGATCATAGTATGAAACTTCATTGATGAAGGTCGGTTCCTTTGGTCAAGGTTCTATAGAATCATGGATTTTTATAGGATGAGACCTAGGAGAAAGAGGTTGATGTACATGTGCAGTGGTTGGAACTATTCATAGATGACTTTGTACCACCCACATAAGGGAGACTTAAAGACAGGTTGTTTTAAGGAGGGTAGGTTATAATGTCTTAGAATTGTTCATGGTATGAACCATTAATTTTTTTTAAATAACTTTAAATGGTCCTTAAAATGATTCTTAATCAAGAAAATGAGGTATTGGGTGCGTCTGGGGCTCATATGAAGCCCAAACCATTGAAAAATGGGAAAATAAATTGCTTCGCACTATTTGTCTGAAACAATGCAACCTAGGATACATGGTAGTGTGAGAGCTACAGATTTTGGGAAATTTTAGTAATTTATGGTTTGCACACGATTGGTCAAACTATGTGGAAATCCATGAGACATTCCGCTTATATGAGTGAAAGGCGTATGGTTGGCACACAATTTTTCCATATTGTGCGTCCAAACCATATGCAGTGTAAATGTGGGTTAATTTAAATTTTTTCCCTTAATTAATGTTTTAATCCTTTTTATTTCATTCTTATTCTTCTATAGCTAGTTCACCTCTTCCTCCAGAAACATGATCTCCCCTCTTCACCTCATCCTATGTTTCTTGATACCTCTTTAATCTGACATCCTTTCACTCATCGTTAGAAGCATCAGACTCATCTTGGTAATCTCATCCTTCCATAATCTTATCTTTTGAATTTCCTCAATGATCTATTATTCTATATCGGTGTGATTACATTTTCCCTATTTCAGGGGATTTTAAAAACCTATTGTTTTCTTCCATTTTAGGTTGCATCAATCCCCAATAATGGATGATTGGATCTTTTCTATGTCAAAGTAAGGGTTCTTCACCTTTCTAGTTAATTCCATCACATTTTCATTGACACGACATCATTCCACTCATTGGAACCTTTTGGTGATGTATCATTTTTGTCTAATAACTCAATTGAGATTTTCCATGTCTGTAGGGACCCTAGACTATGGAAAACCCCATCCTTGGGCTCTTCACCATTTATTTTTCCATCCATTTTGTTTTTCCATAATTAATGGCCTAAATTTCCCATAAGACATGAGTTGTGGTTCACTTGGGTACATATGTTACACCTTGGTTTAATGTTTTAAATTGATAAATTCAATTATATGATTGGTGAACCATTAGTTTCATTCCATTGGTTGGTCCTATGCTTAGTCCCCACTGTTTGGACCCATGTGTAATGTTTTATGCCTTTGATCACACTTATTGATATATGTTCTTACTTAGTATCCAAGTTCCAAATGATTATTCTCATTTTCAATAATGTTCCTTGTACCTTATTTCTTGGGTTGTGGATGATGCCATATGAGAATGCGTGTAACCCTTTACCCATGTAATATACTTTTGTCATTCCATGTGCTTTACACCTTAATCATGAAACTTGTTTTCCTTGTGCTTATTTTTTATTACATTATTTATTGGCTTAAATTAATTACTAAATCGATAAATCATGTTGGTAGATAACATGTGGTTACAAAAATTTTATTCCATGATGTGTTATATTCTTGATTTTTATGGCTCACTTGCTATGGATCAGCAGTGAACATGGGTCATGAGTTAACAATTCCATGGACGGACATTTCGTGCTTGAATGGATACTGGTGATGAGTCAGGAGTGATTATGTGTTTTTCTAGGTATGGTCTCTAAAGGTGGTTTTTATTATACCTGAGAGTGATGTCGGTTACCTATGAGGGCTCCTGAGGATAACCCATTGGAAAGGTGGTTATTCCATACCATGTGTGATACCTAGTTCCCTATGTGAGATAAATAGTACGAGCTCAGAGTGACCATGTCTTGATAGATACAAGGGACATCATATGGGATTCCTTGGATGGATTTGATGAAATTGGATATATTGGATATTTGGTTGTGACCCTTGGGATTATGATCATATTGCATTGGGAGGGCTCAAATTCCACCCTTAGATTTTAAGGTTTTTTTGACTGCTTATTTCATTTGTGATGAATCTCTTTTTAATATTATTATTGGGAGTTCACTTTTTTGGTGGCAAGGAAAATGAAAACCCAAGACAAATCACAAGCTTGTGGGGGTTTCTCTTTGGGGTTACCATATTTTCTTTGTCCCCTGTATATATGTTATTCTTTCTATTGGTACTTAGTTTTAGATGTTTGGCATAGGCCGAAGCAGGTGGTATGGGTAGGGTGTCCTTTTAGGAACATAGACTGAGGTGGTTACTTTTTATTGGATATTACTCTATTTTTATTATTTTGGCACACAACTCATTTATTTGTTGCATATAATGGTTTACCCTAGACATAGTGGGTTCCGACCTATTGAGATTCTATATAACATAATACTTGGAAACCATTAGGTACCTGGGTAGAATTTATGATCACATGTGTAGATAAATAGAATTGTATTGCTTCTAATGTTTAATTTACTTACTACTTAGGATGTAGTTTGGGGGTAGAGGACTGATTCTATGCTTGAGATATTATGTTGAATTTTTTCATTTTTTGTAGGTTTTGTATAGTATGTATTATATGCTTTGTATACCCTATTCCCATTACTCATATTTTTATAGAAAAATTTCATGCCATTGGCATCAATTTTATATCTATTGTTGTTATTCTTCTTCTGCTATTTATTTATTCCTTCTCCATGGTTTATCACTATATTTTTACTACTATTAGTTTATATATATTTTTTCCTATACTTATTATCTGTTGTTTAATGATGTGCATACACTTATCTATGAGGGTATAGTCTCCCCATAAACACACCCTAGGCCCCCGCTACTAGTTGGAAGCCTCTAGTGTTCAGGGAGGTGCACTTGAGGTCATGTACCCACCATCTCGGGGCACTATTGAGTGGCATCTAGGGAGGTATTCTAAAATCATTTTTTCAAAGTCACTATACAATTGTTCAAATCCAAGATATTTAAAACAAATCAACTGATTCCACTACCTTCGATGATTTGTTGGGAACCCACTATTGGTATTCACCTCCTCTAATTTTTCATAGAAAACTATTCCTAAAATTCTTCCTTTCAATAAAGTATGAAACTCATTCTCACATAGCTATTTTACAACTCATATGTATCCCCTTTGAAAATACTCTAATAATAACTTATATAAATCAAGAAGGATGATTTATATGTGATTCAAAACTCTCGAACTTCAATCATCCTGATAATAGACTCTTTCACTCTGAGATCTAAAACATGTCATTTATTCTAAGATTCCTCATAGTAGTATTCTATTTCCATTATCCTTTATCTGTCTAATTCCAATTTTCCAAAGTCACACCATCTAGAAAAAAAACTGTCCATGTGAATGAATAAAACACTAATCCTAGTAATATCTCACTTGAAGACATATTTCAAGGATTCAAGAATCCTTATACAAGTAGAAAATTTTTAATCATTTTGGATTCAACAACATCATTGAGATCCCACCTTATGGTAACTATTGAATCATTTAGGAATAATTCCACCTTAAACGTTTCCAAACTAAGACCTCGATAAAACATTTATCCTTATTATGATTTCCCTGAATCGTCAATATCTTTACCACATTATCATCTCGTATCATCTAGATGAAATGATACTCTAGATCAATGGCATTTTTCCAGGAGTGAAAAAATATATTCATATCAATATTAATTTAATTATTACCATAACGAAGAAAACAATCCGAATTACTAAATCCTTTTATGTCACAATCCAACCTTGTTTTTACCTCTATTGGAAATTTGACATAGCCAATGGCATCCTTGACGTGTATTCCTGATCACCATACGCTAGTAACAATTTACAAGGGAATCAAATAAGATATAATGTAAATGATTTATCTAATGAAATAAATTGAATAAGGTGTAGAAAATATAAGAAAATAGAATTATTAATCCCAAATATGAAGATATATGATAAAAAAATAAGAATAAGAAATAAGACATTAAAAAACATATATGAATCAAAGAAATTCCCCTAGATCACCTCCAACTCTGGCCACAAAAACAACACCACATTCTAACTAGAACAATTATATATATATATTTTTTGTCGATAATTTAAAGTATGAAATATCAATAGAGACCTTCTTGGACGGTGTGATAAATAAATCGGAAATAAAATCATAAAAACTATCATAACACTATGTAACTCCTTTAGTCACTATCCAACATCAAGAATAAAATTATCCTTGAGAATGTAAAAGTGGAACTAGAACCTGAAACTCAAATGATATAGGAGTGAGAATAAAAATTACTAATTAGAATTTAGCTACCTTGTCATATGATTACCTTTTACTTAATGAGACACTTTTGAGATAGTTTAATAATACCTATTTAGAGGTAAAGTTTTTAATTGATAAAAAATGTCACATTTATCTCATTTATAATATTTCTTTTCTTTTTCTTTTATATGAGTAAACTCACTTAGAAAAAAATTTATTGGAAAATGAAATTTTTATTAAAAAACCCCCATTGAAAACCAATTTTAAAACTTTTTCCAAAGTAAATATAAAGGTTTCAATTTCATTTTAAATTTTTAATAAATAAGGAAAAAACATCATACCTATATTATTTGAAAAGGAAAGACTTGTCACATCAAAATATCCACTCATAAATGGAACCCATAGGGAAACCACATAGTAATCAAAGGATAGTGGGAGTTGTAGTTCCTCATATAAAACTCGTGATATAATATGATCAAAATTCAATGTGTTTTATAACCAATAAGAAGAACAAGCCTTTATCATAGTGGGGTATTTTTACAATCCCATGACACCACATCTA
The DNA here is from genome assembly GCA_963277665.1 of Viscum album. NCBI lineage: Eukaryota > Viridiplantae > Streptophyta > Magnoliopsida > Santalales > Viscaceae > Viscum > Viscum album. The sequence continues at coordinate 273,434,786 of OY728125.1, read as the reverse complement.
ACAATCTGTTTTGAAGAATATTTATTGGAATAGTGGTGTGGTGTGGACCTTCCAAAATTCCTTTACTATTATTAAAGTTTCATTTATTTTTTGAAGTATATAAATCTAATGTAATATTTAAACTAGACTTTCACTCTTAGATACACATATTTTTATGTTTTTAACCATTTCAAACGTATCACATTTCATTTAAAAGGGGTCCTATCAGAAACCCATCACTACAATTAATGTTTTAAAATGAAAATGTGTCATTTTAAATAATTATAAACTAAAAACAATGGGATTTAATTTATGAACAATAGAATATATCCAATTTCTCATTTAAAATTACCATTTCATGGTTTAAAAAAATAAATAACTTATTATAAAACATATAAAGAAATTAAAATGTTCTAATTGGGCCTTTATAATTCACATTAAAAATTATCTTACGCAATTATTCCAAAAATATGTTCTAGGTAGAAATTTTTAAATCCTTAAGGTTTACCAATCATTATTCCCTTATATATTCATTGAAACACTCAAATATATAAATATATATATATATATATATATATATTACTTCACATATTCCCGTGTAAAATTATACACACATTGATATATATATATATATATATATGTATATTTATATCAACAGTAGTATATATGTTGATAGAAAAATGTTAGGACTAAGCACCTATATTAAGAAATGAAACATAGGAGCACTAAAAAGATAATGGGGTCAATCATGACATAAATTTCAAATAATAAAGAAACAAATCATGTTAAGATACATAATATATCATAATATAGACTATTATAATCATCATAGTCACTCTCCCATTCTCTTTCAACTTCCAAATAGATAAAATAATTGGCATGTTCCTTTCACCCATTAGAAATAGATAATGATATAGTTCTCATGGGCATATTGAGATGTGAATAATCTCCCAATGGTCTTGATTTATTTTTTAGAACTGATGAAAAAAAATCATCATCTTTAATCTTATCCTTACAAGAAACTTTCTTGTGGGAGAGATTTGGTATTGGAGCATCATCCAATAGGTCATCCCATTTCTAATTAATATTATTTAATTTCCATTTCAATTTTAGTTCTTTTATACTTATAATAACTGTAAGAGGAGGATCATAATATTCCTTTTCTCTTTGAGCCAAACTACTCACCTTTCCATGTGACCATTGAAGAAAGGACCATTACTTACCATCCCCTTGAGGGGATTGTCCCAATTAAATCCCTATTCCACCCTTACTAAGTCAATCACTATCAACTACGTGTTCCCATATCCAGTCCCACTATTAGATCTCAAAGGAGATCCCGCCTTATAGGTACTTGATATTGAACCTCCTATATTTCAGTACCCTATTTATGAACTTATACATTTACCACCTACACACAAGATTTTTTTAACAAGATGTACATATCACCCATAATGGTCCCCAATGTAATCTAATACATTTTCCATCCCGTCCACTATTTACTAGGTTACAACATTTCCCTATTTATCCCATAGAGAAGATAAATGGATCCCATTAACCCTATCACTTAAACAGAATGAGTATTATTAGGAGGAAACTAACTCAAATGGACATAATTATATATCAATTCATCCATATAGTGTGTAGGCTCACCAACATTAAAACTATCAACAAAACTACATCCCTTTTACACTAATCAAAAGATTTCTACTTCCTGTAATTATTTTTATCAGGACCAGTTAAGGGAATGAAGGTTCATGTGACTACCTTCCAATATTATTCATTTTAATAAAATATCATATTTTAATCAGAATAGATATTAAAATATTCTACTAGATAAGTCTAAAATTCAACTCATCATCATATGTATCCAAAATAACTATTTACGTTACCAATCGATTGAGATGTACATCATCTAATATATGGTAAAAGATCCCAAATCTCACTTTTTTTATCCCTATCCATTTTAATGGGTTTTTAAATTGAATAAGAAATATCATATATAATTTTAGGAAACCACAATATCCAATTTAAATTATATATTTTAACCCAAACATTATAATAAGTGTTTTTATTTTAAAAGAGTTGAAAATAAAATCATTTCATGAATATCGGTAAAACATTGTTTAAGAGAGAAAAACCAGGGACCTATACCCTTTTCTTCATCTCTTCACTGGGGAAAAGGAAGTTAAAAATCAACAACCCACTGTTATGCATCACCCATTTTTGAAAACCCTAATCAAGGATAGATAACAAATAATTTCATCAAATTGACATGGATTCAAACCTTTTCCATGTTTAACCAATTCAATTATGGAGTGCATGAATTATAAAAAATAATTAACGATCACATCTTACCTCAAATAGACTCGATCAATGACTACTTTTTTTAAAAATCAATCTAGAATCCACTCCCAGAAGGGTTATGAAAAAATCATTTACTGGAAAATCACTCAATTTGTATTTTGATTTCTTATTGAAGATTCGTATGTTGGTATTTAATCACATTGGAATCAAAATATTTTGAATCCCCCTGTACACTCTAGAGAAAACCATTAATAACGCAGGGTTCAACTTCAGAAGCATCATACATCATAAAATCCATTGAGCTCATAAATTGATATTTCCCCCAAAATCATTATAGGATTAATCAAAAGGAATTATCAAAAATCCAATTTTAATTGAAAACTAGTATTAAAATACATTATTAGTACTTTTAATTCCAATAAGAAAAATAAATTAAAATTAAAACATAATATAGAAATTAGAAATAACATTAAAATAAAAATTCACCTTCTAAAATAACATGATTCATTTTTAAGGGACACACAGGAAATTACTCAAACCAATGGTTTGTAAGGATATTGAACCAATTCATAACCAATTGATTTGATATAAAGACCATTTCAATTTATTGAGAACCAAATAAAAATTATGCTTTCATCCTAAGAATTGAATCGACATAATTAAAACTATTTTATCGTCTAAACTAATAATTAAAATAAAAATATATCAACGGTTCAAAATTTAAATTTCTATCATGGAGAAAAACTATAGGAACTATAGGGAAATAATTAACATTAGTTAACTCTAATGTAACATGATTCAATAAATATCTTAAAACCCTAGACACTAAGATAAAAATTATTAAACCCACCCTCAAGGAAAAATATTAAATGAAGGAAAATAATTGAGAGGATTGAATAAAATTAAATAACATAATGAAGAGATAAGAGGAGTATAAGTGGAAAAGGGATAATTCCAATGGAAATCCACTTAGAATTAGGTTATGGAGAAAATTTTAAAGAATATGGATGCGAGAAGGTCATGTGAGTAATACCTATGGGATGGTCATCGAGTGTGAGAGGGAGAGGTAGAAAATTTTTCAATTTAGGGATAAACTAATTAAGTGGGGTAAATAGGTAATGTCAAAATTTTAATTAATTTGGAAAATTTCATGGTTTGGCCACATGGTTGGCCAAAAAGTGCACCAACCATAAACCCTTTTACTAATAGGTTAGTAACCCCGCATAGGTTAGTTGTAAAGTTGTGAGAAATGTTTTCTAATAATTTTAAATATCTCTTCTAAATTATTATCCTATTCTTCACTGATATCACATGATTTCCACAAACCGTACACAAACCTAGAGTTAGACGAATGATTTTATTATAAAATCATAAATAAAATCCATGAGCCTCCAAAACAATAAATTAAAAATAATTAATTAATTAATTATTTAATTATGGTTATGGCATGATATTATTAGTTTCATCAATAAACACATCAACTAGAACAATTCCTTACCTACTTTCATAATGGCCACATAATCTACTTCAATTTTGGATCATACAATAACCCACTTCAACCTCGACATCAACTTATGGATATCCCTCTAAAGATAAATAAATATTTTATGGTACTCTTCTCTACATCTCTATCCCCTTAAAATTAAACATCATTATAAACCTAAAATGGGTTATTTGTTCTAAAACACAAGAATACGTCTTCCAATCCTTTAAAATATTGGATAATATATTTCATATATTCCTAGTTCACATTTCCATTATTTTATATAAACTAAATTTCAAAAACCAATACATGTGTTATGACCTTCATTCAAAAATCCATCGAAAGCATTAAAAATACAAAACTGATGAAACTAGCATAATAATATTACTCTTGGTCTCATCATTCATGTTGTATTATCTCTATTTGGATAACATAATGTTTGTATCTAGTGTGCTTGACTCTTTTTTAAATTTAATTATTTTGAATCTATAGATAAATTTATGGATGTTTTCCTTCAATGATAAATCCAACTCATGTCCCCCATATTTCTTTAAATCCACATCCCCAAATTCTTTTTTATATTCCTAATATCCATCATATTGATCCTTCCAAAAAAATAATGTGTCACCTCCAGAATATTTTTCTAGATAAAACTTGCCAAAATCATACCATCTACATGAAATTGGAGGATAATAAAATCATATTTTTAAAAAAATTATAGTATAATAATTTTCAAATTTTTCTAAAATAACACATATTATCAATAATTTCATTAAAATTTGGTTCCATTTATTTGTCACATTCTTCAAACTACAGTGGCTTCTTTCAGATAACACAGTAGAACCTTATTTGGTTTATCCATGAATCCCTCTAAATGATTTATATTGATTTCAAACACCTAATAATATTTTTTAATTCCATATTAACATCTATAAATTATAAATAAATATACTCATAAGTAACCAAACTCAATATCATTAAGACTTTTATTTGTTTTATAGTGGGTGATAAAAATTCAAAGAAGTCCAGACCTTCAATATTTTGAAACCATTTTACATATAATCTAGATTTGAAATTATTTAAACAATTTTTTTTTCTACTTGAAATCCAATTTTTTCTTTAGTTCTTTATTCCATAAGGTAATTCCATTATCTCCCAAGTTTAAATTATATATATATAATACATTTAATAATTTTTTGATAACACACACATCCTATCATCATTAAGACTTGTAATAAATATCATGATCTTAGGCTATAAATCATATATAATAATCAAATAATGCAGACCATTTTTGAACATTATCAAAAATCATATGATCCTGGTATAACCTCATAGCTCAGAAAACGGTTATTATATTTCTAGAACCTTGGATTTTGGAATGTCACCATCTGGATCTCTACCATGAGATTCTACGATTGACAAAAATTCTAAACTTTCCTCTGAAATGTTTAATTCTTATAGAGTTTTCATGCTCTCTAAACATTTCATGACTTTCTAAATTTAAAATCAATCAACTATATTAACATTGGTATAGTCAATTGGTTCATTTTTTTAGATCTATCCTTCACAACAATTTTATATTTCCATAAGAGGTACTCATTAAAGGGAAAGGTTTAAATTCTAATAGTAATTATCTTTTTATTATACCAAATCCAAAATCTAAATTTTTTATCACCATACCAAAAATAAGAATATTTTTTGGACTTTTATTTGAGTTTCCTTAGATATTTTTCATTCACATTGACATGAGGGAGACATCTAAAAATATTTTAAGTGGATAACTTCTACTATTTGTATAAACAATAGCTTTACTAAAATATCATGCTCCACTAGTCTCTAAGAACTTATATTCTATAAATAAAAAATATAATTTAATTATTCTTCTAAAATATACTTCTCCATTCTATAATTCAATATCTTACTATAATATTTATCAATCAATGAATAATTAATTTTCCTTTATACATCATTTTCTTCAGATATTCTGGGAATATTCTTCTCAAGCCTGATTCCTTTTTCTCTAAAAAACCATTTGAATTACCTACTACTATATAATCCACCATTGTCAAACTTGATAAATAGGAAATTATGTTTTATCTATGTCTCAACCATGATATTGTAAGCCATGTATTGTATAAATAATAATCTACAAATCTTATTAATATTGATGATAACAAATACCATTGTTTTTTTCTGATGAGATTACTTTATGTGAATTTCACGAAATTAATTTTTATTGAAATATTTATTCTATAATTATATTTAATACATTGATATATGGTTAAATTTATTAATGTGTTCATAATGTGTTTTAACTTATTCTGGAAGAACTTTCCATAACCTACGTGTGCGATCATAATATAAAGAAGGAACCCTATGTTTGAAACATCATGTATGGATCATATACCCAACATTTTCCGGAAAGTATGGTTTAGGGACCCTACATTAGTGTGGAAACATATTTTTGAGAAAACATAATGTATGGTTAATAAATCATATTTTTAGAATCTACCTTACATTTGAGGAAACAAACATACGCTACAACAACCCTAATTTTTTATCCAACCCTAAGTTTTCAACCCTATATTAGGTGTTTTTTTATTACATTAAGGAAACCTTCCTTAGACTATTCAATGATAGAATTTTAAATCCAAAATATTATCTGAGCTTTATGCAACGGTCAGGATAAATGTAAATATCTACTCAATACTATTTTTCAACCAATTAAAAGGCTCGTTATAATCATTATAAAGACCCATATTCAATGGAGTAAGTCACTCCTATTGAAAAGTAAATTTTTTAATCTGTTGAATGATTTACATTTAAAATATTGTGATATGTTATGCCACATTCATGGATCTACTCAACAAAAATAAATTTGGGTGTCTTATATATATGATCAGAGTATTTTTACTACACACATAAGATATACAACCTTATAATTATGAATAAATTTTTAATATAATTTTAATATATAATTGTTGCAAAGATCAAGTGACTATTTTATTTAATGAAGAGGTTACACTTTTAAGATATACATATTTCGACTTCGTACTACTGTGTAACTACTTTTGTTTGTTTGTTTCTATTCATATTGATGATAATTTGGACCAGGATCTATTCAAATATATCCTTAATTGAAGACATACATATTTGGATAAGAATATCTATATTCTATCAGTTTATGCTTCAATTGTGATCTAGAACCTATTAATTCTATAAAAAATCTTTTGATTTGTTGGATTTTTTGAATCCAAAACATATTCGTAGAAGAGTATCATCTACTCAGACTAATCTGTGGAGAAACTAGTTCCCTATAAAAGAACTAGAAGGCTCTTTAAATCCTTATTATAATGGTTTCAATCATCTTTAATCATTTATGTTTTTATGTTATTGTGATAAGAGAACATTTCTAGTGAAAATACCCAATCTCAAAGAGAGAGTATTGATGGAGTGGACAAGGGTATCTTTGGACCCCGAACCACCATAAAAATTTCTTGTTTTCTTCATTATTTTTAATCTACTACTCAAATTACTTATAGAAGATAACACTTCATTTCTAAAAAAATCACAGAGATCCGAAAGTGAAAATTTGTTAAGATTTTCAAAAAAGAATAATTCACCCCCTGTGTCTTTTAATTATTTTGATCCAAAAATTGGTATCAAAGGTGAATTTTTTTAACAAAGCTATAGAAAACTCAAAAGTATAAGTTAAATTCCAAGATAGATGTTAATGAATGATCCAAAATAATGTATTTCTATTATTCCTACTTCGTATTTAAATGGTGATAACTATGGATACTTCAAATCTTGTATGATCATCTATAATAAGAATCTAGGATTTAATTTTTATATCAATATCACCACCCCCTATGTTATTCCTAATAAACCAGAAACATGGTATTATAAAAAAGTAGCTGAGTATGACATCAACTGAAAATAAATTAATGTTATCATCTATGGACTTTTTCCAAAAGAATTTAATCGAGTGTCTCAAGGTCCTACGACTTATGAAATTTGGTAGAAACTTGATGTTTCATGTGAAGGAACTGATAATTTTAGACAAATGAGGTATGATACAACAAAAATAAATCTTTAAACCATAATAATTTTTTATGGTGAATGAATAACCCAAATTAATATATGATTAAATGAAATTTAAAATAATTATTGTGATTTGGGAGATCCAATTACACAATCTGATCAAGCACTAAAATTACTTATAGTACTTACCACAAAATGGAAAGGCATATCTTAAGTTAAGAAAATAAATATATAGTCAAAATATTTTCAATGAAAGAATTGATTAGAACATTAATTATGTATAAAATATGCATGTAATATGAAGCTGAAGATCATAAAATAGTTAAAAGGTTAAATACTTCCCATAAGTTTACTTATCATAAATATGTGAAGAAATAGAGAGATCATATCAAGATATTGAAAGATTAAGACTGCTCAGATTCTGGTATGGAACTTTCTTAGTTATCTAGAAATTTTAGAAATTATATAAGAAGAGTATAGGCTTCAAAAAATCCTTCATGAAAGATGATAAATGATCCAAATAAGTTTGATTCTATGAATGCTAGAAAATGGGTCATATTTGACCAGAATTCCCCCAGCTAAAAGTAGCGAATATAAATTTGGAGAAGGGAAATCATAATAAAACTAATTATGAGCATAAAGAGAAAAGGGATATGAAAGCTACATGAAGTGTGTCAGGATAATCCAACATCTCTTTAAATATAATTCAAAAAAAGCGACACAAAATTTAAACGTGAACACAATCTTTATGCAAAAGGAAGAAGATAAGATACAAACCTATTACATTTCTACCTCTTACTCTTATATCTACTCAAATAGAAAAGTGGATGAATATTTCTCAACGGTTGAAGATAAATGTGATTAATTATTAAAAGGATTCAAGCAACTGAAAATATTGACAGTGTTGTTTTAATCAAAATGTAAGAAATGCTAAAATAATATCAAAAACTAAAAGAAACATTTTGTACATCATATTAAAATTATATTATTTATTAAAATAGAATAAATCAACTACATGATAAAGTAGAACCATTTAATAGTGCTAAAATTATTTTAACTAAAGTAGAAAATTATTTGAATGGAATTATTGGAAAAATTTATTAAAAGAAAAAAATATGGAATATGAAGAAAGGGAGAAATATAAATAATATAAATAATATATTTGTGCCCAATTAAAAAAATCCTACTTACTTATACTATATAATGAAAAGATGCAATTATAATAATTGTTAATTAATAAATCTCTAGATAAGTGGAATAAAACAGTATTCATTTCTAAAAATATGTCATAATCTCGTAATATATATTTTTTTAAAATAAGGAAAATATGGATTCCTATATCTTTTCTTGTAGACACAGTTGTTCCCAAGAAAATATAGGTACCAAAACAAAAAAAAGTGTTTAAATGATTTTTTAGGAAAAATACCATAAGAAAAAGAATGATATTCGGTATATGGATAGTGGAAACTCTAGACACATGAGTAGAGACTCTTCCATTTTCTATACACTGCAAAAAATGTATGGAGGTCTAGTAACCTTTAAAGATATTGAAAAATGAAATATAATTGGGGTTAAATAAATAAGAGATCAAAAGTAAGTCTTAATAAACAAAGTATTGTATGTACATGGGTTAAATCATAACCTAATAAGTGTTTCTCAACTTTGTGATATTTTATTTTATTTTAATTTCACTAAAAATTACAACCCAATTTTAAAAGATAAACTGCTTAAATTTAAATCACATGGTACTAAAAATGTTTATACTTTGGATATAAATTCTCTGTATAAATATAATTTGAATTGTTCAACTACGAAGACAAATGAGTTATGGATTTGGCATAGGATACTTGGACACTGTAATATATTTTCTTTATATAAATTATTTAATAAACTATTAGTTTTTTATTTTCCTTGACTTAAATTTAAAAATGATAGATTTTATGATGTGTTCCAAATTTTCAAACAATATAAATTATCATTCAAATCAATTAACAAATCTCTGACTTCCAAACCACTAGAAAATATGCATATGAATTTTTTTATCAGTAAGGGAAGAATGTTAGGACAATCGGTAATGTGTTTATGTTTTAGTCAATTATTTATCAATATTTAATTGGGTTTATTTTCTAGAATATAAAAGTAAAGTATTCACTATTTTTTGAAGCCTTTTTAATATTGTTCAAAATGAAAAATGCTTAAAAATTATTTCATTAAGAAGTGATCATGGTGTAGAATTTTGGAATCAAGAATTTAATAATTTTTTTATTATCAAATATAGGTATTAAACACGCCTTCTATTCACCAAGAACACCTCAACCGAATAGAATTTCTGAAAGAATAAGTATAACTATTCAAAAAATAGAAAGCGTTATGTTAAATGAATACATACATCCTACCTATCTTCATGAAAATCTATAAGAACAACATCCAATATCCTGAATAGTGTTTTAATAAGACCAATTCTTAAAAATACACCCTTTAAACATTGGAAAACTCTAAAACCTATAGTAAATTACTTAAACGTGTTTGGATGAAATGTGTATGTCCTCAATACTCAGAAAAACATTGGTAAATTTGATCAAGGACTGATGAAGGAATATCATGGAAATATTATTATATTTATAAATCCTATTGAGTGTATAATAAAAATTCAAGTATTGTTGATGAATCATTTCATGTGCAGTTTGATGCAATTAAACCTTTTATCAATTAGAAAGATGAAATAGATTAAATTATAGACTCTTTTGACAATATAAGGCTAAAAATTACTATGAAATATTTTGAAATTACAATAGATGAAATGTGGTTCAGTTTATAAGAACATGAAATATAAAAACCAAAAAGTGTCCTACCTAGACATTCTAGAACCTTGAAGGTTAGTCCTTTAGAAACTATTAGAGGAAATATTGATCTTAGAGTAAGAACTATAATAAATATGGGAAATTTATATGACCTTTCATCTTTTCTATCACAATTATATCCTTATTCTATTAAAGAAGCTTTAAATAATGAAGATTGGTTATTTATTATGAAAGAATATCATAATCAATTAATTATAAATAATGATTGGGAATTAGTAGATAAACCTACCAATTATACATAGATTGGAACCAAATGGGTCCGTATAAATAAACAGTATGATCAAGGGATCATTACTATAATTAAAGCTATATTAGTAGGGAAAGGGTACAATTATAAAGAGAGGATAGACTATGATGAAACCTTTTCTCCTATTTCTATATTAGATTGAATTTGAATCTTTTTTCTTATTTATCTCATATGAATTTTAAATTATATCCTATGGATGTAAAATATACCTTTTTAAATGGATATTTAATGGAGAATTTTATATTGAACAACCTTTGGGTTTTGAAAACCCTCACCTACCAAATTCTATTTTTAAACTTACTAAATCTATTTATGGACTTAAATAAGCACCTGAAACTTGGTACAAAAGAGTAAGCTCGTTTTTTTAGAAAATGGATTCTCTATGGGATGGGCTAATCCTACACTTTTTAAGAAACCCATTTTCTCAAATATATTATTAGTGTAAAATTATAATCATGATGTCATTTTTCTATCAACATGTAAAAAAATTTGTATTGATTCTTCAAATATTATGAAAAAAAATTTGAAATGAGTTTGATGGGATAATTTTATCTCTTTTTCAGATGTCAAAATTAACAAAAAGATTATATAAACATTTTAAATCAATGAAAATACATTATTGATTTGTTGAAAAATAATAGAATAGAAAACAATAATACTTATACAACTCCCATGTATACTAATGTAAAACAATATTTGGATAAAGCTATAAAACCAATTGAAAACCAGGTATATAGAGGTGTGATTTGTATTATATTATATCCTACTTCTCATAGTCTAGATATAATGTTTTTTGTATGAATATGTACCATATTTCAGTCAAACCCAAAAAAATAATTCTAACTTTTATTGAAAATATTTTTAGATACATAAAAGTTACTATTTTCAATGTTTACTTTACCCAAACACCATAGAATTGAATTTAATTTCATATTTATATACTTATTTTGAGGATGTCGGTTAGATAGAAAAATCACATCGGGAACTTGTCACTATTTAAGAAAATACTTAGTATCATGGTTGACTGAGAAATAGCATTAATTTTCTCTATCAACATTTGAGGCAGAATATATATTTGTTGGTAGTTAATGTTCACAAGAATTATAGATAAAACACACCTTACAAGACTTTGGACATAATTTTAATAGTATATCGATTTAATGTGATAATACCAGTGTAATTAATATTTCCAATTATCCAATAAGTCATTACCAAACTAAGTATATTGAAATAAGGAATCATTTTCTATGAGATCATAATCATAAAAATAATATATCTTCAGAATTTTAAAATACTATATATCAAATTGCTTATGTTTTCACTAAACCACTTCCCACTATAAGTTTGGTTTTCTTAAGGGGTTAGGAATATTTAATTTTAAATAAATGTTCATTAATTTATTTCATTAATTTATCTATTAGTTTTTTTTATTTTATTCAGTTTTTATTCATTTACTTATCATTAAATATGAATTTATTTTGATTTCATTAAAAAATCATGTCTTTTTAAAATAAATAATTAATTATTACACGATATAATCATCTTGATAAACCATATAGTGTCACCCAAACCATCATAAACCCTTTCTCTCCCTATCTTCTCTTACTTACCTGAAGATTTTCAACCCTTTCGCCTTGCAGAGATCTTATGTTCCTTAAAAACCCTGGAATCATGAACCTTCAACCCTAAGATTCTCAGAAATTTTCATGACAAAATCAAGAAAACAAACTAGAATGAATAATCACATAACCTGTGTAAATGTTCATCAAGGAAATTTAATAGATTTTCAGTTGGTCAATCATAAAAATATTCTTCTAAATATTCTCCTATCTTTTCAAGGTTTAGAAACTCATTTCTATTATAAAAAAACAAGATTATTTTTTATATAGAAGTAAAATAGTTCTTCAGAAATTATTAGTATAGTTTCTATGGTACAAAGGATGTCATCACATCTATGATTTATCATACATATTTTTCATTCTCTTTGGTGGAAATACATAATTTTTTTAAATTTACCAATGCAAGGGTTTTTCATTTTGATGTTTGGTCTATAGGAAACCAAGAACATTAATCATAGAATATTATTTCATTTCTCTTTAGCTCCACCCAGATAATAAAAATTTTGGTTATGAATCTTGATACTAACTAGAAGGTTATGTTCATGTTTATTCAGTCATCTATAATTCTAGGGACTATTGAGCTTGAGAAGATTATTAATCGAGAAATGTATATAATGTTTTTTATGATGAGTATATCATGTTTAATTTTCCCAGGGTACATGTTAAGGTATATTCACCACTATTTCCAAGAGGAGGAAAGGATGTATTTTTTCCTTATAAAAGGGAAAATTCAATGTTTCTAAATAAAAAATGAATGATTTGGGATGTAATGATAAACTTCAAATTTCATCACAACAACATTCTCAATGATGGAATTCTAAAGAAGATAGGTTACTTATGGAGTTTAGTACATGTACTACTATTAAAAATTGGTGTAAAAGAACAAAAAAGTAATATTTTTATTACTTAGGTATAGAAAATAATTTTGGGATCATCTATTGTGATACACATTAAAAACAGAATAAGTTGTAGAATCAAGAATTGGTGATGAAGTACAACCAATGATACACTATATTGGATACAATGTCTCTGAACCAGAAGCTGAAATAGATTTTCCTTAGTATCTTGATGAAATTTTAGATGAACCAATTGATTAAAACCTTATCATCTGGATAACCTACAACTTAGGAAACTATAATTCAAGAACTTGATTTAGAGGTTGTTATAGGTCGTGAAGTAGCCCCACCAGAAAATATTCCAGTTAATAGAGAAGAGTAATAGGCTCTACATCAAGATGAGGAACTAGATCAATAATATCCTTCTAAAGAAAAAGTATAATAAAGTGCTCAGTAAGATGAGAAAGTTCAATAAGTAGTGGATAACACTATAAGGTCAGTACAAAATCAATCAATTTCTATTATAGCTGAATCCATGGATAGGAAAACATTTTAACAAGTTGAGTTAACATAGGTTCTTGAAGTTCAATTTTCTATCTATAGTGATACAAGTAAATAAAAATATTTATCCTTGTTTGATAGAGGCCAATTGTATCAAGATTAGGAAGTAAAATCTTCAAATTCTTTAAACAATCAAATTAAAGGATTTGTTACTCAATTAAACAAACTAAAAGAAAAAAATTCTTTTCATGGAGAGTTATAGGATGAGAGTAAATATTTTTAAGATTTAATAAATTAAATTTTTCTTATAGATAACTCTGAATCTATTTAGACTCAAATTTAGAATCTCAGATAAAATTCATTCTCCAAATGATATTTTTGTGCTTTTCTGAGAAAAATGTTAGATCGGTTTGGAAAAGTGAAAAAAGTATCTATTTTAAAAAAATATTTCACATATTTAAAATGATATTTGGGAATTCAGTTTGAATCCATAAAATGAAATGTCTGTCAATATAGAGCTTATAACCCTACACCCCCCAAATTCTCTTGATTTATCCAGAAGGTTTTAAGCGATTACTTCATTGATGGATGATATGAATAATAAGATTCAAAAACAACACTGTAATCGTGCACCTCGGAATGAGTTTTTGTATAATAATATAGATATTATTTATCTATTTACCTCAAGTGAAATAGACATCAATATTCTTCCCAAATTTTTAAGTGATAAGCTTACTCATTTTCTATAGACAACGGAAAATCTGCATGGCTTTTTGAAAGTCAATCTGATTGAAAGTTTAAAAGTATGTTAGGACTCAAGATGCTTGATAAGATAGATGGATGATAACCCTTTCAAAAATGTACAAGGACAAGTGGTAGAATTAAAAGAACTTTTATAGGGTTGTAACACCCTAATATTCCATGGTACTCTTCTCTTTGAATAATACAATAGTGTGTGTTGTACGCAACTTTGAGTTCTAACACACACCACAACCAATCAAACTAGTCGTTATGAATAGTAATATCCACTTTTTAAAAATTTATAAATTTTATCTTATAAAATGGACTTCATTTTTGGATTCATAATATCAAAATTAGCTTAGGGTGAATTTTTGGTACTTTTCTGATAACTTTCATATTTTGATGAATAGTGAAAATTACTAAACATTAACTAAAAAAACTTTTCTAATTGAAATAATTAATAGTGATAAATTATGAATTTGTGTGGTTTTAAAGTGTATTTAGAATATAATTTTACCATTTAATAAAATGTTGGTCATTGGATGTAATTTCACTTTTAAACTGGACATAAACAAGTGTCAATCTTTTGATAGTTATTATTTCTTAAAAACACGCTTTTTGTTTTGACAATGGAAATTAATTTTAAATTAGTTTCTGCCACATCTATGTTTTGAATTTGGAAAAATGGATTCCATATTTGGAATCAGTATTTCAAAATTTTGTAAATATTTAACTCTTATTTTTATACATTTTGAATAATTACTTCAGTAAATATTTTATTTACCATGGTTAAATGGTAAATCTGGTAAATAAGGGTAAACAAATAATATTATAATAATATTAAATTTCCCTAAAATGTGTCCTAACACAATTTCGATGATACATTTCTGACCATGGTAATCTTTGGGTCGATTTGGGGACCCCATGGAGCCACTTGTAAGTGATAATGACACTTTATATTAATTAAGTTAAAGTAAATACAAAAATTACAAAAGCATGTATATTTTAGAAAAACAATTTTTACATAGAGTTATATATGTTATATTTTGGACTATAAATATTCATTAGAAATATAAAAATATTTCATACATAATTTTAGTTTATTTATAATTTTAGGACATTGTATTATTAAATTTATTTATGAAACAATAATGATGCAGTATTTTCCTTATTAATTAATGAATCAAATAATTGGTAATATAAATGTTGAAATTAATAAACTTTGAATGTTTTGATGCCATAAAAGAATTTTATTGGTTAATATGACATGTTGTTATTACTTTAATTAATTTTCTCCGAATTAATAATGTTTTTAAGACTTTATCAAGAATAATTTATTGAATAGTGTCAAAATTGACATAAATGAGTCTTTAAAACAAATATTATATTATTAATTGATATTATATTCTTAAAAATGTAAGGATCGTCCAAAGCACTTATATAATTATATTTTTATCATTAATGGACCTCTTGGGGGTCTCTTGGAAGTATATAGTATGTTTATTAACAATATAATATGAAAATACAAAGTGACATGGTAAATGTCAAACAAATTAACTAAGAGTTAAAACTAAAAGATAAGGTTAATAAAGTGACACGAACCTGTATAAAACCTATTGGTTGAGTTTTTTGAGACCTATACCCACCTTAGAATTTAAATTTTCCACTTTTTAGCCATTATAAACAGAATATTAATTTATTATAAAATAATATTTCTAGCTTTTCCAAAGTTTCCCCTCACCCCTATTATAAAAGGGCACTCCCCCTTCTCTCAAATTCATACCCTCAAATCCTTTTGGTTCAGACAAAACCTGCCCAAATATTCTCTCAACTTCCCTTAATTCATTTTATAGGCATTATTTTAGTCATAAATCCAACTTAAGGAGCCCTTTTGATCAAATCAAAAGGAAGAACCCGAAGAAGAGGTAAAAATCTCACCACCTCTTTCAGGTTCCATTCTTCTTCCACTTCTTCTTTCTTTATTATTTCAATTATAAATTAATAACTCTAGTATATTATATATATTTTGATGTTATTATAAATATGGTACAACCATATTCAGTATTATATCCATCCTTTGAATGACATGTCACCGTACGTGCGTACGTACGACTTACCGTCTCCACGTCATGGTGTAATTGTTATTCAAAGCATTATTATTTTGATGGGTTTTATAATGATGTGTAATTGATGTAAATAATAAATATAAAATTATAATGATTATTTATATATTATATACCATCCAATTATATTTTATTTTAATATCAAAATAATGATATTGTCGCTCGTGCGTACGTACGGACTACCGTCTCCACGAACGTGATTAGATTCATTACCCATCATATCCATTCAAGTATAATTCTCATTTGATGATTAAAAATAATTTTTAGGGACTTGATATCATTCTAGATATGAATAAGATACAACCTATCCACAATGAACACGTCTTATGTAACAAAACATATAAAATAAAACGAGTAAGTTAACACCCGAAACGATGATAATACTAAGATATTATTAACAAAGAAATGTTAAAAGATCATATATGATATCATATTAATATATATGATTCTTGAATAATTTAATAACAATTATTTAACCATTATACAAGGGGTTAACCTACCCTCGACCAAGGAAAAGTACAAGGTAAGGGTTAATTTCAAATTCTCTTTATTATCCGTGGTTGTTTTTACGTAAGTATCTACTAGGAGATCTTTAGCATCCACGCCCATATTTCTTAAAAATGTATTTCAAAAAAATCTTACTATTTTATGGATTATGGGTTAAATTCATTTATACCCTTTTTTGACTTTTTATAAGATTTTATAAAGGAATATTTCAGTCGTTTTCCAAACAAGGTCCTTTTTAACCTTTTCGACAAAATTAAGGTAAGAATGTTCTTTTTTTAACTTATACAGCGGGTGCGGCTATTTTCCACCATTATAAAATCGTCGAGCTTCCCTTAAAATATTATAAGAATATTTTCAAAATAAATTTTTTCTTTATAATTATGTGACTCTTAAACGATTTCAAAATAGAAAGAGGTACTTCTCTAAAAAGGGTTTTGATTTCATTTATGTCAACATCTTTGATGGATCTTAAGTTTATTTGAAGTTGATTTATTATTATTCAAAACTTCCATAATTATATTGAAGGTTTTGTGATATTATTGAATGTGGATGTTCTATTTTTATACCATTCACGGTTTATGGTTAAGGTATTGAAATTTCGTATTCTAGTATTAATGCGATTGTTTATGATATGTTTAAACCTTTACATATGAGGAATGTGTTGGACTTAATAAGTGATGGGTGGAGCCCACTATAGCTCATCGATGCATAGGTAGGTCTCATGAGAAAACTAGACGTGGAATTGGTCGAGGCCCTTTCCCAATTTGAGTTGTTGTTTTGGCTGATCCCTTAATCAGTTTTAGACGTCTTGGTCGAGGCCTTGAAAAAATGTTTTAGAATGTCCGGAATTATACATTCCCTCATTATGGAAATAATATTGATGGTTCATGTGGTCATTCAACTAGTAGAATACCCATGATTATGTTTTATTATGGCTTTATTTACTCTGTTCATATTCTTTCCATAAAGGTATTCATGTTTATTATTGGTAAAAGCATGTGGTTTCAATTATTCTTCATGCTTAATATTTTTTTTATCTTCTACTGTATTTATTATCCTTACTGAGCATTTGAGCTCACCCCTTGTTTTAATTTTCCCTAGGATTCCAAGCATTATATTATGATTGATATGCAGGGTTAAGGTAAAGGGAATAATTTCAATTCATAAATTAATATAGTTTATGCCATTGTTTATAAATAGAACCTAGTGGAAGGAATGGAAATACTATCAATGCACGTACTCCATTTAGGTATTTCCCTCATACTCAAAAAAATTATAGTGGAGCTGGTGATACAACTGTTGCTGATCAGCTTATCACCATACTGGGACAACACATTTGGGTTATGAATAATAACCTTACCCGTACGGACCACCCTGATCCACAACGCGGAGGATCAATGTTGGATCGCTTCATGAGGCAACAAACACCGACATTCAATTGGAGTAAAAATCCATTATTGTCTGAGAAATGGATAAATTCCTTAGATAAAATATTATGCGCTTTGGGGAGTAATGAAAGGGAAAACGTTGTCATGGTAGTTTACTGCCTCACTGGATATGCTGATCAGTGGTGGTCATTGATTCAAAACACAAAGGAAGATGGTGAATTATCAAATATGGAATGGAAATAGTTTAAAGGAATGTTCTTAGAAAAACACATTGCTCATGACCATCGAGCGGATATTGAAAGGAAATATCTGAGTCTGAGGCCAAAGGAGGATGAGAATGTCACAAATTATGAGGCTAACTTTACAAGGTTAGCGAGGCATGCTGCAGATTATATACGTAACCCTTGAAGTATGAATGATTGTTTCTTTAATGGGTTAAAACCATTTCTTCTTCAAGCTTTAGTATCACAATCCTTCTCGTCATACAAAGATATTGTATCATGTTCTATAAAGACAGAAAAGGAATTCTCTAAATATTATGACAATAAAGTAAAGAAAGATAAAAAGAAAACGGTGGAGCAAGAGATATGTAATGGGAAAAAGGGAAATATGGATTTTCCATTATGTGATAATTGTGGGAAAAAACACTCCGGTACTTGCCTAAAAGGAATGGGAGTCTATTACAAGTGTGGTGAAAAAGGCCACCAAGCTCATGATTGCAAGGGAAAGAAAGTTGCTGTCAACGTGGAATGGTATAATTGTAGAGAAATGGGGCATTATGCAAAAGAATTTCCTAAGCACCAAGGAAAATTACCACAGAAAAGGGAAAGGGTGCAAGTCGAAGCTTATGTTGTTACTACAGTTGAAGTTGAAAAATTATTGTATTTGTGTTTTTGGATTTAAGAACTATATTCAGGTTATAAGAATAATGTGATATATATAAGGATTGTATTGTAGTACTTTTTGTTTTCATTAAAGTTTGAATATGGCTTAGGTAATCATATTTTTAGTATGTGACAATAAGAGAAACTTTACTTTGTCTGGGAATTCTGATGTTACAATTGATTTTGGAATTTAAATACAATTTACAGAGAGTCTGGACAGAGGTATTTTGGATAACTATAATGTTTGTAATGTGTCGACCTCACCTATTTTGATAATATCAATTATGTTTTAATATGATTTGAAAATACCAAATAATGATCATTCATATATTAATTACTTTTTTATCCTAATATTGAGTTGATAAGAATATCAAAATAATCATTAGAATATGTTCATCAATGTTTTTCTATGTTTATATGTACATTGAAATAATTCTAACTCAATCTGGATATGTTAACCATAGAAGAGACACATAGATACTGATACAGACAAACAGATATACAACTTCTGATAAGGTCACCGATACAGGTAAAGTTCACCAATATGCATAACTGTTACCAATAGAAGTAGAGCTACCAATAGAATAAGTTTACCGGTATTCATAAGTCCACTGGTATGCACTTAATCCCTGGTACAGAATAGAGATATCGGTATGCACAAGGTACCAATAAAGAATGACAAAGTCTACTGATACGAGCTACCGTTAGAGTAAGTCTATCGATATAAGTAATTCACCACTACTCAAGTCTATCGATACAAGGAGCTAGCGGTACAAGAACAAATAACTACCAATAGAAGCTCGCCGTTACACAGAGACTCCCCGCAACACAGAGAGCTACCGACATGAAGAGCTACAACTACCGAGAGAAGTTCACTGATACAAGGTGCCACTGACTGATACAAGGAGCTACCGTTATAAGGAATAACAGCTACCGATACATGTCCTCTAACAGAGAGCTACATATGGAAGATGACTGTTAATCAGTCACTGTTACTCAAACTCTATACTTTTCCAATATTATTAAAATAATGAAAACGGTCATATTTGATGATTTTAATGAAATTAATGTTATTTAATAATAGTTGTTGGTATGTCAGGGAACCGTACCACGTACCTATCAAAGGTAATCATTCCCATTGTCTGACCTCAAGGAATAAAAAAGGGGACATCAAGCTACTGGGGAAATGAGTAAGAAGACACGAACACACGTACCTGAAAAGAAGAACACACTGAGAACTAGAAGAACTCTCATCAAGAATAGAAGTGCTACAAAGAATATTCTTCTACTCAATGAAGAAGCTTATGTGCTACAAAGAGTACTTTTCTACTCAAGTTGAACACCTACACTGGAAGTGAAGGAATAGAACTACGATACTCTGTTTTTCTTGACAAAAACCAGATAAGGACTCAAACCTTCAACTGCTTCAAACCAATGAGTCTAGAGCTTCACTTATAACACATAGGGCATTCTAAACTCATCTTTATTTGTTTATCTATGTTGTGTTTCATTCATTCACATTTTGAGCAGTGTGTGTACTCAGTATATTCTATACACACACTGTCTCCTGTGCTAAACTGGAGGATTTATAAATCCTCACACAAACCTTCTATAACTCCCTTGTATCCCACGGATGATAGTGGTAGAGGTCAAGTAGGACCTGGACATCCAGTGTGTTGTTGTTTTGTTTTCCCACGTTGAACTATGGTAGAGGTCTTAGTACCTAGACAGTCTCTGTACTGTTGTTTACCCTGATCGAGGGTGTGGATCAAAATTTATATAACTATTTTGAGAGGACAAATTCTATGCTTGAGACTGAACCTCTTGGTTAAAACTGATGTGCTTATTTGTTTTTGTTTTAACTATATCTTATATTCTGCTACTAATTACTTTGAAATATAAAATTGTTTTAAAGTTACTTTGATAGTTCATCTAGAAAGTGTTTGAAACTATTGTAAATCATTAGGTTAGTTTCAAAATCTAATTTGATCTTCTGATTAAATTAACTGAGACCTAATCAATATTTTGAGAACCTAATCGAACCCTTACAGTTTGACAAATTCACTAAAGTTTAACTTAGTTTTTAAATTGGGGAATTTTAATAGAAATCTTTTGAACATAAATTTTAATTGGTACTCAATTCACCCCCCCCCCCTCTTGAGTTTCCACTCTAACCAACATAATAGATAAAGTTGAACTTTAGATAGTATTCTTTAAGGTTAAAAAAAATTTTATGATTATTTTTGGAATATTATAATACTATAGTCTTGGGAAAAGGAAAACTTGTGGGTCGGTCGATAAATCATCGCGTCAGAAAAAGCTGCAGGAATCGAACCCACAATCATTGTGTGACAGGCCTTTATTACCTACCACTAGACTACAGGATGTCCCTGGTTGTTACAAAATAGTTTTTATCATTTAAATGGTATATTTTTATATTTTGAGCCCTATAAAATTAGGATAAATAGCGTATTTTTGAGTTGTACTGTGTTTCGGAGTGAAAGATGGGTTTGTGGTAGAAATTTATTTATGAATAAAACTATAATTATATAGTAAGTATATCTCTTTATGATCATATCCAATCTCATAAATAAATTCCTCAACATTAAGAAAAGGAACTTATAAATAAAACGTTGTCCTAGATGGTACCTTAGATCATCACAATTTTTTGGCTTTGTGATTGTTTGCTTTTTCAAAGCCATGTTCTCTACCACTCTCCATCAGATATTGATGGTTAGATTTCTCTTCCATATCCATGTTTTCTTACATGGAACCCTAGTATGTGTTATTTTCGGTAACCTTCATACTTACCACTCTTTATTTTAAATAGAGGCCTCATTAATCCATTTTTCGATGTGAGATTTCAACTAAGATATTTTGAAATGTCAACCCCAAGTTTCTAATACCGAGCATAAATTGTGAGGAATAAGTTTATTGAAGGAGTGTATAATGTAACCCTCCATGCATTCATGTTATGCTACTCTTTTAATAATACAATAGCGTGGGTTCTACGCAACTTCGAGTTATAACACACACCACAACCAATCAAACTAGTCGTTAAGAATAATAGTACCCACTTTTTGAAAATTTATACATTTTATCTTTAAAAATGGAATTCATTTTTTGATTCATAATATAGAAATTATCTTAGGGTGAATTTTTGGTCTTTTCTGATAACTTTCATACTTTGATGAATAGTGAAAATTACTAAACATTAATTAAAAACAACTTTTTTAATCGAAATAATTAATAGTGATATATTATGAATTTGAGTGGTTTTAAAGTATATTTAGAATATATTTTTACCATTTAATACAATTTTGGTCATTGTATGTAATTTCACATTTAAACCAGACATAAACAAGTGTCAATCTTTTGATAGTTATTATTTCATAAAAACACGCTTTTTGTTTTGACAACGAGAATTAATTTTAAATTAATTTCTTCCACTTTTGTGTTTTGAATTTGCAAAAATAGATTCCAAATTTGGAATCGGGATTTCCAAATTGTGTAAATAGGTAACTCTTATTTTTATACATTTTGAATAATTACTTCGGTAAATATTTTATTTACCATGGTTAAAGGGTAAATCTGGTAAATAAGGGTAAACAAATAATATTATAATCATATTAAATTACTCTAAAACGTGTCCTAACCCTATTTTCTGATACCGTTCTGACCATGGTCATCTTTGGGTGGATTTGGGGACCCCATGGAGCCACTTGTAAGTGATAATGACACATTATATTAATTAAGTTAAAGTAAATACAAAAATGGAATAAACATATATCTTTTAGGAAAACAAAATTTACATAGGGTTATATATGTTATATTTTAAACTATAAATATTAATTAGATATATAAAAGTATTTTCTATATAATGATAATTTGTTTATAATTTTAGTAGATTGAATAATTATATTTATTCATGACACAATAAGGATGTAGTATTTTCCTTATTAATGAAAGAATCAAATAATTGGTATTATAAATTTTAAAATAAATATACTTTGAATGTTTTATGCCATAAAAGAATTTTATTAGTTAATATTAGATTTTAGGATTTAATAAATTAATTTGTTTCTAATAAATAAATTTGATAAGGCTTTAAAAAAATCATTTATTGAATACTGTCAAAATTGACATAAATGAGTTTTTAAAACAAATATTATATTATTAATTGATATTCTATTCCTAAAAATCTATGGATCGGAAAAAGGACTTATATAATGATAGTTGTACCATTTATGGACCACTTGGGGGTCTCTTTGAAGTATATAGTAATTTTATTAACCATATTATATAAAAATACAAAGTGACATGGTAAATATCAAACTAATTAACTAAGAGATAAAACTAAAATATAAGGTTAATAAAGTGACCCAAACCTATCTAAAACCTATTGGTTGAGTTGTTTTCAACCTATCACCACATTATAATTTAAATAATACACTTTTTATCCATTAAAAAAAGAATATGAATTTATTATAAAATAATATTTCTAGATTTTCCTAAGGTGCCCCCCACCCCTCTTATTAAAGGGCACTCCCCCTTCTCTCAAATTCATAACCTAAAAGCCTTTTGGTTCGGCCAAACCATGCCCAAATATCCTCTAATCCTCTCCCAATTCATCCTAGAGTCCTTAATTTAGTCATAAATCCAACTTAAGGATCCCTTTTGATCGAATCAAAAGGAATAACCCAAAGAAGAGGTAAATATCTCACCACCTCTTCCAAGTTCCATTCTTCTTCCACTTCTTATTTCTTTGTTATTTAAATTCTAAAATAATAACTCCAGTATCTGCTATATACTATGATTTTATTATAAATATGGTACAACCATATTCAATATTATATCCATCATTTGAATGACATGTCACCATACCTGTGTACGTACGGCTTACCGTCTCCACGTCATGGTGTAATTGTTATTCAAAACATTATTGTTTTGATGGTTATGATAATGATGTGTAATTGATGTAAATAATAAATATAACATGATAATAATTCTTTATAAATGATATTACAACCAATTATATATTATTTTAATATCAAAATAATGTTATTGTCGCTCGTGCGTACGTACGGACTATCGTCTCCACGAACGTGATAAGATTCATTCCCCATCATATCTATTCAAGTATAATTATCATTTGATGATTAAAAATAATTTTTAAGTACATGATATCATTATGGATATGAATAATATACAACCTAACCATAACAAACATGACTTATGTAATAGAAGATATAAAAGAAAACAAGTAAGTTAACACCCAAAACAACGATAATAATAAGATATTATTAACAAATCAATGTTAAAAGATAAAATATGATATCATATTAATGTTTATGATTATTGTATAATTTAATAACAATTATTTCACCATTATACAGGAGGTTAACTTACCCTCGACCAAGGAAAAGTACAAGGAAAGGGTTAATTTCACATTCTCTTTATTATCCAAGGTTGTTTTTACGTAAGTATCTACTGGGTGATCTTTATCATCCACGTCCGTGTTTCTTAAAAATTTATTTCAAAAAAACCATACTATTTTATAGATTATGGTTTAAAGTCATTTATACCCTTTTTTACTTTTTATAAGATTTTTATAAAGTAATCTTTCCATCGTTTTCCAAACAAGGTCCTTTTTAACCTTTTCAACAAAATTAAGGTAATAATGTTCTATTTTAAATTACATGGTAGGTGCGGCTATTTTTCACCATTATAAAATCATCTAGCTTCCCTTAAAATCTTATTAGAATATTTTCAGAATAAATGTTTTCTTTATAATTATGTGACTATTAAATTATTTCAAAATAGAAAAAGTTATTTCTCTAAAAAAGGGTTTTGATTTCATCTATGTCAACATCCTTTGATGGATATTAAGTTTATTTGAAGTTTATTTATTATGATAGAAAAATTCCATAATTGTATTGAAGGTTTTTTGATATGTTTAACTACGGATGTTCTATTTTTATACCATTCATGGTTTATGGTTAAGGTATTGAAATTTCATATTCTAGTTTTAATATGATTGTTTATGATATGTTTAATTCTTTTCATATGAGGAATGTATTGGACATAGTAAGTGATCGGTAGAGCCCGCTATAGCTTTTCGATGCATCGGTAGGTCTAATGAGACAACTAGACGTTGAATTAGCCGAGTCACTTTCCCAATTTGAGTTATGGTTTTGTCCGAGGACTTAATCATTTTTATACATCTTGGTCGAGGATTTGACAAAATGTTCTATAATGTCCGGCATTATACATTCCCTCATTATGGAAATAATATTGATGGTTCATGTGGTCATTTGACTAGTAGAATACCCATTATTATGTTTTATTATGGTTTTATTTACTCATATCATATTATTTTTAAACAAGTATTCAAGTTTAATATTGGTTAAGGAAAGTGGTATCAATTATTCTCCATGCTTAATATTATTGTTATCCTCCTCTGTATTGCTTACCCTTACTGAGAATTTGAGCTCAACCCTTTCCATGTTTTTATTTTCCCCAAGATTACAAGAAGTGTATTGTGATTGATATGAAAGGTTATGCTAAAAGGAATAATGGCGTCCTCAAAGAACTATTTACGTTGTGTTTTATGTTTGAAATTGTAATGTACTGTTAATGTATGTAATCTATTTTCCAAGACTACTAAACTGATCGGTCTTTCGGAACATGATTTCCTTGTGATCATTCCAATGTATTTAAATAATGCACTGACTCTAGGTAACTGGGGTCGGGGCGTTACAAGGGTTTTCTAGATTTTGCAAAACCCGATACCTCTTCTGAACTAGCCCTATCACAATCAACCAGCCCTTATCATCATCATTTATTTATTTTATTAAAAGAGAAAGTCAAGGGGAAATAGAGCATACAAATAAATTGGGTCCAGAAATGGTGAAGGTTGAGGGCATCCCATCTAATCAAATTGACCACCTTGGGATCTAGGGAATGCTAGTTGGGGAGATAGAATGTCTCCGATACCAGGAAATTACGTGAGGCAAGATGATCTGCAATTTGTTTTCCCTCAATCCATGTGTGAAAAAATTTGATGTTCTTGTTGATCAAACCTTTTCACTTCATGATGATGTATTTTATCGACCATGGAATGGTCCACCTACCATTTAGGGAATTGTGAAAGAACATTGAATCTATTTTAGCCTTCAAGAGAAAAACCTTCCTTTGGGTGCCCAAGTTTAAACCAGAAAGAAAATATTTTACCTCTTCCTGAAGAGAGGAACATTGGCCAAGGCGGGGCGAGAACGGCCAAATGAAAGAGCTAAAGTGGTCATGAAAAACCCCACCCCCATGGAGGGCCCCCAAAGAACAAGACCCGTATATGTTGAGTTTAAGGCCCCTATATGGGGGGTTCTAGCATACCCAACTCCCACTGGAACTGCACAAACTGAAAATTCCATCATGTTAGTACTTTTACAGGCATTGGAGAGTGGGAGCCTATCTCCAGTTGTTGAGGATCCTGGCCAGATCAATAAGAAAACTCTTTATTCTTATAATGAGGGAATGACCAGTAGTAAGATATCGTTCATGCTTGGCCTTAATTCGGGCTTGCCATATACTCCAACATCCTTCATGGAAAATAAAAAATTGATCCACATTCCTAGGGCCCCAGTCACCTACTTCATGGAACCACTGATCTAGGAATGGATGATTTAACATAATTGGATCATACAACATAGTGAACCCTCTGATGTATCCCCATACCACCCTCCCCAATTCCCCCTAAATGAAGAGGTGTCCATCACTATCCTTATAATGGTTCTTGTAATAGCAGCATCTAGACATGAGCAGGATTCCACACCGCTTGATATGCTCATCCATGGGAATAGCTCTGTTATTGATCTACCACAAAAGAAAATTGTATTTCTATGGAATACTCTTTGAAGAATAATATTTTTATTTTGTAAATGTTTTATACATAATTGATCAATAAACTATCAATTCAATCAAATAAAACTCTTTTGATTTATTAGAGTTTTGGATTCTCAGACACATTCGTGGAAGAGTATCATCTTCTTGGATTAAGATGTGGAGAAACCAGTTTCCATTAAAAGAACCAGAAGGCCTTATAATGCCTTATTGTAAAGGTTTCAACTACATGCACTTATTTTTTTAAAGTTATTTTGATAAGAGGACCATTTTAGTGAAAATAAACAGGATTTCATATAGATTATTGGAATATTGGACTAGGGGATCGTTGTTCCCCCCAAAAAAAATTGTCTTATTCTTCTTTACCACTTATTCTCTACTCAAATTACTTATAGAAGAGGGTACTGTATATCATCATAAATCAAAAAGAAAAAAATGATAATATATTAATATTATCAAAAAGAAAAATCCCACCCCCCCTCTTTTCTATCATTTCATTATTCTATCCCAAAAGAACCATCCTTAATTAAGCACTCTTAGCACCTCAGATTTTGTCTTAAGAATATAACCCATTCCTTCTTTATTGAACTATCGAAGATAAAACAATATAAAAATATCAACCATTAGAAAAAACAAATGTAGAAACTCAAACATCATTATTAATGATCATTGATATTGAAAACTTAAGTGTTATTCTATTTTAGATAGAGGACACATTACTATTAAATCTGAATATACATCTCTCCTGAAATCAAAAATTAAAGTTACCAAGATTCAGTATACCCTTACACACTATGACTCTCATGTTCTTATCACAATGGTTACCTGGAGTAAAATGTTATAGCTCTGGACATTAGAAAATTTTCGTACTAGTAATTTTTGTCCTATATGATCATCCCTTCAAAAACAATGTAATAGTTTTACACATTAGGCTACAATCATGGAAACTGGAGTAACCTTACATACTCAATTTAAAAAGCGTTTTTTGAATCTAATTTCATATAAATATCTAATGAAAATGAGATAATTTTTTTAATCATACTTCATCCAACTGTCCAATAAAAATAATATTCTTCCATAAAAATTTAATGTGAAAAACTCCTTGTAACTTTAAGAATCATGTATCTGACATTCAAACTTTTACTTCACCCTTCCTCGTGATCTCGAGAGATTTGATATTGGCTATATGAACTCTTTTGAACTCTTAAAACACATTATTTTCTATTCATACCCTATCATCCATATAATGGAATGAATACATAGAATTAATGATCCAAGATAATAAAGGAATATTACCACTTAGAATTAAATTTTTATCACCTTTATTTTTGGTGTCAGAAAAACCTGAACTTATTGAAGCATCCATTTTAGATTTCATCCAATGATCCCAATAATATGAATATATGTGAAAACATTTCTGACAATTCCAGTATATGGGTTGATGCCCAGGTTATCTATCACAAATTCTTTCCCTTTATTTATCTTCTGATTACTTCTTACGTTTCCATTACAAAGAATTCTCTCTAACTTAAGAATTGACTTTGAATGTAGAAGTGTCTTGGAAATACTTCTGCCTCAAATATTATTTTGGACTGACTTATAAATATCCTCACACATTAGGTCACACATTCCTTAAGAATTTATTTTGAAAGTAACCATCACATCCCATGATTTGGGAAGCATTGGTAGATTCAACAAATCACACACATCATTGGAAAATGTTATATTAGCATACCCAAGAGGACTCTAAATCATATTAAAGATATGATCATGATATTTCACATGTCATACATCAAATATGTTCACACCCAATAACCTCCTAATCATTAACACTTTTCTAATTTTTGTTCCCTTCTCATATATATTCACTAGGGCCTTCATCAGCACTACTGTGGTCTTTGCCTCTCAAATGTAATAAGAAAAATTCAATTTAAATGAAATCTATATAATTCCAAGTTCTTTCCAATAAATCCTTTCCAAATCATATATTTATATTGCATCAGGTTTGACTATATTTAAGGAATCCTTGATATCCTTCAAAAATATATATATATATTAATTAGTAACCTATAAAAACCAAAATCAGTCCTATTAGATTTTTCTTTCCAACCCCTTACATATTTCGACATCATTCCATCCAAAATAATTGAATCCCACATAATTAAAATAGAAAATAGAAAATATTATTATTTAAAGGCTATTTTCTATATGTAAAGATAATTGTTAAACCACTAGCTCTTGAACCACTTTCTAGGATTTTTGGACCACTGATCATTAAAACAATACCATAGATCCTTCAAAATATCTAGAAAAACTCATAAACCTCTATTAATAGAAGAATACCATGAAACTAGTATACCAAAATCGAATATAAAAACCAAATTTATGTCACTACACCAAATTGACACCCTTAAATAATAAAAGAATCCCAATGCCAATAAACAAACACAAAATATGAAACAAAATATAACAAAAATATAATCAAGTGATTTGAAATGGTTTTGAATTTCATCATATATCTTTAAGAAAACACTGCCAAATCCATTCATTTCATAAAAGAAAAAAATCAACCATATTCTAAAATAATACCCAATATTAGACCATTTCCATGTTTTCTATGTCATTATACAATTTTTCCCATCACACCTATTTAATGTGGGGTCCCACCAATCAACTGAATAAACAAAATTGAAGGATTTATAGGGGACCCTCAATTATTCATGTCCACCTATGATCGGCAGCTTACTGTTTTATATGAACCAATGACATATGTTAAACTATTCAATTTATTCTCATGAATCACTCTGATGAATTATAAAAATCACCACTATAAATATGCTGGGAACACCTTACGAAACATAATCTGGGGAATTTTTATATGATTCCAAATTTAAATAGTTTGATTATCCAGAAAATATATGTTTGTACTCTAGATTCTAGAACATGTCATCTTGACCAACCAGCCTCCTAGAGGTCTCTTATTTTCATTATCTATCTTCAGCCTGAGTCAAGTGTTTTGGACTCACACCATTTGGATATAAATACTTCTGAGAGTATAATTCACTAATCTAAACAATTTATAGAATCAATGATATTTAAGGATATCATAATATTGTAGAGGAATTTTGGCATTGACAAGTGGGTTTTCAAATATTTCTCTCAAATAACTCAACCTCTCACACATCTATTTGAAAATGTTTTTAATCACTCATTTGACAAAAAGATTAAAGAGTCGTTTAAGGATCTTAAAAAAATCTACTTCCCCAATCCTAATACCTCGAAATTGGGGGGATCCATTAAAATTTATGTGTGACATGTGTGATTATGTAGTGGGGTAAGTGTGTGAGAAAATAATTCAAAGGAGTTTCTATCCAATCTATGATGTTTTTCCAACTCATTCAAAGAATAAATTCTATTGAACCACATTAGATAAACTGGTAATCATTGTGATTTTTTATTTTGATAATTTTTTAATATATTATTTTCTCTTCAGAGTGGTAGTCTATACAAATAATATGTCATTTAATAACATACTAATAAAAATTTATTCAAATTCCAACATGATCTAATGGATTCTTTTTATCTATGGGTACGACTCTATGATCCATGATAATAAAGGATTTTAAAATAATTTTTTATGTATCTATTTAAGATTTAATTAAATCAACATTTTGGAGATCTAAAAGTGGAGATTATACATGAATGTATAGATAAAAAACATTTTATTTTTGATCTCATGATATGACCATGGTTTTAAAAAATTAAAATTTATCTGTTACAGTCATGATCTACAAAAAATTCACATTATAGTAGAGTATATGATTACAATAAAAAAAATGCAATTAATTTTTTCAATAACTTTTACTTTTCATGCAATACAGTGGTGGATTTATGGATAAATTTATGCTCAATGATGAAGGAGATAATTTAGTAATATTACCAATTAAGGCTAATGGAAATAAAACATTGTCAAGAATAAATGATGAAAAAAATACAATATGACTTTTAATTTTGTAATCTATTTATAGATATGAATTAAGCATCATGTTATTATATGATCATATTAAACTCACCAAAATCATTAGAAAGTGGAAAAATGTATAGCTGGATCCCAACAAAGTGGTAAAGTTTTCTACGTTTCCTTGGTAGTCATTGTGCGTCCCTTTCCCAAATATTTTAGCCACACATAGATAATTTTTTAATTTATTAGGAATCAAAATAGGTTCAAACAGAATCATCCTTGGAAAATATAAGAAATTTGGTCACCAAATATTTATAGAATAATATACATTATATTTTAAGAATACCAAATCTATTTATCAATGACAATAGAAAATTATTTTTTAACTACATTATAATTGGTGTTATAGATAAATATAGAGTGTTATATAACATGGGTAGTCAATACCACTCTAAAACGAGTCCAAATTTTTTTTCATTAAAACATTGATTTATAGAATATTCTAAACATCTCAATCAATGAATGCAAGAAATATTGGTCAATGAAACATAATGATGCATTATTGGTTACAATACATTAATGAATACACTTTCTATCCTATATTAATTTGGGGAACCATATCACCTTTTTTAGTATCTTTCCAATAAATTATATTAGGTGGAAAAATTGTTTAATTAGGTGGAAGATGCCGTTATAAAAAAGAATATATTGGATCTGGTTGAGATTGAAAAGATTATAATTGTTTCTTACAAAAATTCTACCATATTTAAGGAGAAAAAAAGTGTAATGAAAACACATCTAAAATAAGTAGATATAGCTGGGAAGAAGGTATTTATCTTCAAATAAATAGTATGATTGTTCCTTGGTATGCTCAAGTTGATAAATTCAATTCTATTCATGGTGATAAGAACAATACTATATACAGATGTATAGAATTATTGGAATGAGGAACCTCCCATCAAGGTTAATGGATAGTACCTCATGCACTAAATTGAGAATTATTGAGTGATATTCATCATTTCCTTACATTTTTATTAAAGATACTAAGGTACATTGTTCTTTTGACTTTAAATAAGTTGTTTTATATGGTATATCCCAAGTATTATTTTTCATTTCTAATTTTATTTTTCATATATTTTAGGTGTTGTATTCTATGATTTACTTTTTAGGATTGATGTGTTACTCTAGTATTTATAAGGAAACCTCCTTGAAATCCTTATTTGGTCCCTATAACCCTTCTTTAAGAATATGAATAGGGAATTTTAATAGGTCTAATAGTGGTTTATTTAATTGGATGAGGAAAAAAATTGAATATTATAAAGGAATTAAAAATCATATAACATTTCTTGACTCAAGACATAATACCTTGCATCAAGAATTATCCACACATGGATTATGATGAAACGTCACTTTTCACACCCAAAAAAATAACTGAGAGGAGAATTCAAGGAGTATTAAAAATATCTAGGGTCAATATTTGCACCATAAATTTATGACATAATAGAAGAATCATAACCAAAGAAAAAAATCACATCATATGGATTGAGACTATGATAAAACATCGCAAGTATTAGAGAATGACTTAGAATATAAATCTTACAGTTTCCACCATCATTCCACTGTGATACCCCATGAATACATCAATGGAATGTCTTGGATGAAATCATGGTTAATAATTTTACATCATGTCACAAACACTCATATTATGATAGATGGAAAATTAAAAGAATATTGTGTCCCTATCAGGTCGCAAGCCTACATGTAGGCCCCATATCACAAAAAAAATAATTAATGTATTTTATCAAAAATAAAGATGGAAAACAATAATAGATTATAAGTAGTAATTATAAAAATTCTCATTGTTATTGAAAAATGAAACTAATATATTAGATATTGGTGTCATTCCAAAATGTTGAAAAAGTTTATTAAAAAAACGCATACCAAAATACTTCCCATGACTTTTAATTCCACCCTCCATTAAATATTCATCCAATCAAGTTAATACATGACTAAATCCAATCCTATGTACTCCAATAAAATAAATAATCAATTAATATATTCATTGTGTCAATTTAATACGACTCTAACAACGTTTTTTTATCAATTTATCACCTCTTTTCATCAACTTCTTCAACCAATGCCCGTCTTTTCATAGAAAATGCACACTTATTCAGAAAATCCATAGTATTCCTATAAAAACAATCTATATATATTTTTATCTACAGTACATTATTTTCCCAAATCCCAAACCATATTTATTATGATTAATTCTTAACCACCTTTCCAAAAAATAAATGAAACACTACAGTCCCTTTAAAATCCTCATAGAAGCAAATATCAATCCTTCCCTCACAACCACCCTATCCCACCAAATTCATTATCCAAGACCACAATCCAAAACTAAACTTATACCCCTTACTCATCCTATAGTGGGTATTTATATCAAAAACACATTCATAACTACCTTCAATTTAAAAATTTACTCTACTAAGAGTGGTTGGGATAGAATGAGATTTATTAACCATGCCAATTATCTATAATGTTTTCCTTGGAAATATAGTGTCGTGGTTATCAGGGTTGTCTCATGGTGATTTTTTAAGATAATTTCTCAAAATAGTCACATTTTTATTTAATTTTCTTAAATATTTAATTAATTATGGATTTATAAAATAAGGTAGAAATATTTCAATAAAAATAAAAAAAACATTGAAATTTAAATTAGAAGTAAGAGACAAAATGTACTAAAATTATTTTTGAAACTAGAATTGATATAGAAACATTGGATATGTTTTGACCTACAAGAATTTCTTCATTAGTTTCCTAAAATATTTATCTAATTTAATTAATCAATTTATATAAAAAATAATTATTTCATGTAACTAAATTAAAAATTAAACACAAAGATAATTTGGATATTGGTGTTTATCATCTTGTGAATTTAATTTGATTACAAAAAGACATAAAGTGAATAAAAAATAATTGTTCCTTTTATGATAAATAGTGATACCTCAATTGATATATTTAAATAGAAATAACAAAAACATAACTTTAATAAGTAAAAAAGTTGTAAATTAATGTTTAGAATTAAATGAACAAAATATAAAAAAAGACTGTTTAAATATATTAAAATTGTTTCTTGAGAAAATAAATATGAATTTATAAAAAAAGTACAAAGAAACTCAAAAATGGAACATCCTCATATCTCCATTTCCAAAACCTCTTTGAGTTTATTCTTTTATAGTCAGATTACCCTATTTAAAATCCCCCTACTAAATAATTACCCCCTTGTATTTCCAAATCCACTCACAAAACAATCTAAAACCCTTGAATGGATTCGTAGATGCATATTTATAAATAAAAATTAAGGAAATGTTTCCATACAAAATATATCAATAGATTTTTAATTCAATTTCAACCCTAATTAATATAGAATCTAGAATTCTGGAAATCAATAATATTGTTCAACTATATATCTTCTATGAATCCTTCAAATTTTAAGTCTTTTTAACTGGTGTAAAATATGTTCTATTTGAATTACTATTATAAATGTTTCAGGATTAAATTTTTATTTTGTTCCCCCCACTTACAAGCATCTATAGAAAAACATAGTGATCAAGTATTTCCAGTATAATTCATGAAAACGTGTTCGTATAACATCCTTTTCAATTCAAATTGTAATCCACTCATTTTTATTTTTTCCATGACTTATATTCCATTTAATGAGGGTTATTCAATTCTATCTTCCCAATCATTTTCAAATTTTGATGTTTTATTGGGGCCTCATATGGTTTGATTCAACAGTAGTTCGAGTTGAGTGAAATAAATCCCAATAAATATTGAAACTTAAAAAATTACTCTCTAATTTGAATAAATTTAAACAAATTTATGGAATAAATTTGAATGAGATTAGAACCCATAAAAATCTATAACTTTTACATTTTCACATTAATTCCAAAAACATCCCTGAAAACAAAAAATGTTTCAGTTTCACTTCGTATTACTATGTAGTGGGTTTAAATTAATGATATTAAAGGTAAATTAATGAAAATCTAAGAACTATAAATTTACACACACTTAAGACGTGGACTCATGCACAAGTAAGAATAAAACATAACACCAAACAAATTAATGGAACAGGACCTTAAGATCCACTATTTTAACATCAAAGACCCTAAAATATCATTCTTCCTCAATAAATATTTTTTAAATTTTTTATTTAGTTTGTTAAATATATTCCCACTTCATCCATCCCCTAATTTACACAAATCACTTACCTAACATTAATTTTTTTTCTCATCATGAAAATATGGATTTCTAATAAATATTATCTCATACAAGCACAGGAAAGGGTCATTTTGGTCTTGATAGGTTCCAAAATCTTCACCCTATGGATTAAAGGATCTATTTTCAAATTGATGAATTTTACTTGGGTTATTATAATATTAATGATTGGAATGTTTTAAATGTAAAATTATCAAATTCATAGTAAGGAGGGCTAGGATATAACATAAAAAAATGCATAAAATTGGTTTCCCTCATGAATGGTGTGATCCTCAATATCTTTTAAGAAATTTACCTATAAACACCACTTGTTTTCCTTTGATAGTTCATACTTTCCCATTTTGGTATCAGCAATTATTTTCTCCCCTCTTCCCTTAATTTTATAGTTGTGACTGGTGTATTTTACATCAATATTTTCAACAAAAACTAGTGTTTTTTAAGTGAAGAGACCCATATTTAATATTAATAATGGATGAGAAATCTTATCCCTACCTTTAAATGATAATATAGTCTACAAAAAATCTATCAAGATTTTTTTTTCTCCAAAAAATGGCATCAAAATTCTGCAATAATTTTTTACTTCCACTCAGAGAAATTCTTTATGATAACATAATTCATCTCTTATTCTCAATATATTAGACTTGTATTCAAACTTAATCATGATTTGATCTTATAAAACACAATTGAATGTAATAAATTGATTTTAATGCGGGGTAATAAGAGTTACATTTTACCAAAATTGGTTTAATAATAAAAACCATATAGAAAAAAGGTTCTTTAAAAATAGTGCCTCATACATCTCAAGACAAGTTCCATAAATCATGGGTTTTGATAAAAACAAATCAAGTAATAAAAAAATAATTCATTGTTTAGTAATATGAATATATTTGTTAAAAGTAAATAATATTTCAAAAATGTTTATAATTCTCCCAAGAAGGTGATTGAAAAATATGGATAGTTATTTATGGAATGGGATTAAAGGTTTTAAATTCTTTTCATCAAATTCCTATAAAAGTTTCTCTTGAACAATGTTATTTCATCATTCATTTAATTTTTGTTTTTTGGGTCAAGTTAGTTCATTTATTGACATGTGTTTTAAAAATTAACATGTATTCATTTGATATAACTTTTTTTCAAAACCCAAAAAATATGAAAACAAAGGCACAAAATTTGAATGTAAGACAAAACTTTAAAAAAATATAGTAAAAACAAAATTAAATGCAATAAGAAAACATAAAAATGTATAAGAAATGAAAAATATAATGAAACTATAAAAATAAAAAATTCC
This sequence comes from Viscum album, assembly GCA_963277665.1. NCBI lineage: Eukaryota > Viridiplantae > Streptophyta > Magnoliopsida > Santalales > Viscaceae > Viscum > Viscum album. The sequence continues at coordinate 273,397,837 of OY728125.1, read as the reverse complement.
TATAAAGTATGTATCTTCCCTCAACATATATTTTTGGAAGTCTCCTCATTATATAGTAGTTAAGATTATAATTGAGAATCAACAACAAAAATTCATAGTTAACAAAGTGGAAATGAAATACATGATCTAGTTTTTTTGAGTAGCAGAAGCTGTAAGCTATCCTCTTAGAATATTTCCACTAATTTACCATAATAAATCAATAAAAAATAAAAATATTATTGATAACATATAAAAATAAAAAGAAAAATATATATGATTGGAATGAGTTATTTTATTGATCCTCTAAATTAGTGTTTTTTAGAACAATACCTGATTGTAAAGTACCAGTGTTTCATCCCTAGTTTAATGGTGTCTGAATTTTCCATTTTAAAAACCACAAAATGTTCTTAACTCTATTATTTTTTGATTTTTAATGATTTTAAAATATCTCATAAATAGATTTATTCAGGTTCCCTTCCTTGGATTTATGATTCTTATGATGTAGTGGAAGAGAGAAAATGTAATGGAACCTCACCCACCCTTTCCATCAAAATCTAATTTCACTAGTTGGGGGAATTATGTTCCAAGATGTGTTTTTTTAGTTTCATCTTGAAAAATGAATTCTTCTTTGAGAAATTCCTCAGTACCATCATCCACTTGTATACTTGTAAAAAACACAACCAGTTCCTCTGATTTCTATTTTAATTCGACTATAATATCTATTTATTCATCATCCAAATAAACCAACTCAAAATATATATTTATAAAATCAGCACATGAATAATCTATTAACAATTCACTATCAGAATAATACTAATAATGAAATTATTATTTGAAAATTATCTATATTTTATATCACTGTCCTTTTTATTGGGACTATATAGCTTCTAGAAATGTTTCATTAAAATGGGTTAGAATCTCATAATCCTCCATTACATCTTTAATGGTGAAAGTTTCATGATTTTGTTCGATATTGTCTAATTTTTTTAAAATTTATCTTGATTTTCATCCTCAAAATTGATTGTTTCACATGGAATTTCATTTTTAATAAATTTAACTAAACCATTTTCTCAAGATTCTTGATTTCATAAATACATATCAATGGGTAAATTAATTATAATATCTTCATTTGGGCTTAAAAAATAAAAACACAATTAATTTTTAAACACATGCTCGCATGGTTATTCAATGAAAATTGTGGATGGGACAAAGTATTATTTTTATTATACTAATTTATCAGTGGAAAAAAATAATTATTTTATTTAAGTGGAAATAATTTCCATTTATTTACTCAAATATTTTAGTCTTAAATAAATTTTATACACATATTTTTTGAAAAATTCTTCTTTACTATATTACTTAAATATTTATAAGTGAATCAATTATAAGAATAGTTACATTGAAGATCCATTTATTAGAAAGTTGAAAATAATTAGTTTATGTCCTTTTTCTATAAAAAATTAACTAAAAAAACTTTGTAAACACCATGGAAATTACACAAATATGATAAAATAGGGTTTAGTCACTTTTACCATTATCATTAATTTTTTCCTTAGAAAAGTAGTGTATGGTTCTCAGAGTTGTATCATGAAAAGGTTACATGATATGTCTACAAAATTGTTACTTCTGTTAATTTTTTCAAATGTTTAATGAATCTTGAATTCATAAAAAAGTTAATAAAATATAAATAAAACTAAGATGGAGTTAGAAATTTATGTTAGGTGTTATTGAAAATATTGATCCAAAATAGATGAGATAGTGTAATTGAGATAGTAACAGTGGAAAAGATTTAAATATTGGGAATTCCCTTCTTCATTGTCTAAAATTTTTCTCAATTGAATTATTAAATGTATAATTAAAAACATTAACATATTCTCAGGAAATTCACAGAAACCATATCAAGACCACGAATATGGGTGTTTATCCCCTTATAATTACCAAAACAAACTATAAGAACCAAAACTAATTAAACGCTTTGAATTTAGTAATAATATTTACATGAATAAATTTAAACTCTAAAAACAATTAATTGACTTACATAAGTTTAAAAAATATCTAGAATATATTATATTAAAATGGTTTTAAGAAATGATATGGAAATTTTTTATGAAAATCAATTCTAGAATAATTCCAAATTAGTTTATAAAGAAGTATAGAAAGACACAAAAGATGAATATCCTTGGGTCTCCCCTACCACAAACACCTGGAGTTTATCCCTTGATTTATATTTAACCCCATTTAAACACATAACTCTAGAATAATGATCCCCCTATAAATTTACACACTTTCTATAACCTTTATTTAACATTTAAATGGACGTGGAGACACATATTTGTAATGAAATGTAGAGGAAAATTTCCCTCTAGCATTTTTTTATGTTTCAATTCTATATTTCTATTCATAATACTGAATGTTGGGTGTTAATAAATTGTAATTTTGCTACACTATAACACCTCAATGTATAAGAAAAATTTTAACATCCTTTGGATGCATGTAGAAAACGTTTTATTCAAATTTATATGGTAAAATTTTCTATTTGAATACATTATTATGTTCTATCCAGTTCCAAACATCCATTGAAAACCTTAATTATCAAATATTTCCATGATATTTTATTAAAAATTTATTTACTTGTAATATTTTATTTCCAACTGGAATCTGTTAATTTAACCTTATATATCCCTATTGAAACATTATTTAATGAAGGTTTCTCAATTTTTTCAACCTAAAATATTTCCAATTTGTATACACTATTTGGGTCAAATACAATTCAATTCAACATGTGTTTAGTTGTGTGAAATAAATCACAATAAATATATGTGCCTAAATTTTTTTCCCATTTTGGATTAGTTTATAAAATAATTTGGTATAAATAAAAAAATTAATTAAAGCACTTAAAACCTATAATGTTTTCATTTAAAAAATAATTCACAAAAAATCCCTAAACCAAAAAGTGATTCAATTTCACTTAATTTGGTGATGTTTCAATCATTATAATTACATTAAAAATTATTAAAAATTATTTTATTATTTTATTTAGTTTCAAATGAAATGATAAATATCAGTACGAAGTTGGATAAAGATATCATGGCATATATTTGTATGGATTAGTTGTCAAGAAGGAATTATAGTGCACAAATATTAATAACCTAATCCAGCTATGTAAGGAGGTTTACTAAAATTTGATATTAGAATTTCTATGTATGTTTCAGTTTAAAAATTTTAATATAATTTTCTAATTGTGCCACTGGTAATGGGAAATTTTATAGACAGAATTGGTATTTGTAGCTATGAGTTTTTCCTGAATAAGATCTATATATATTTTAATATAAAAATTATCATGGATATTCTTAATAGAATTACCTAATGTTTTTAGCCAAATATATAAGCATGCATAACTCGAACATGGCCAAATGTACTTAGTTGAAGACTACCCTCCATCGGATCATCCATACGTCCATCACCCTCTCTTAGATTGAAAAAGGGGAATCAAAGGTATTTTAGAGTTTGATTTATAAAATTTTGGTTAATATTATTTCCATCCCTCTGATCACTCATATGGTGAGGTGGTTTACCTTGTATTTTTAGAGACATTATATAAATAAAAAAGGCACAATAATTTAACAAAAATCCTTAATGTCCTTGGACAATTCATGTCGTTGAAGTGACTTTCCTCTTCTATAAATATTTAGTTGATTGAATCACCTATTAAATTTATAATGGGACTAGTGAATAATGAGGGTATCTAATATGATTAGTGTAAATATTATCTTTTTGTAGAGGGGTAGTATGAGGTTTATTTAGGATGCTCATAGGATAACTCTCATCCATATCATGATCATGCTCATCATGATAAATGTCCCCCTCCTAGTGAAACACTACACTCTTTTTTTAGGGGATGGAGAATTGATTTTTTTTAATTACATGTGTTATATTATTGATTTGTATCATTGTATTTTTCTAAATTTTCATCATTCATATAATCCACCAATCATTACACCCCATGATGTGTTATATATGCATCCACCATATCAACCATGTCACCGACATCAGGGGACACAACCCAAGTGTATTCTCACTACCCATTTGAACATCAACTATATATCCACATAATATGATCATATTACACCCACCACCAAACAAATTATCATAAACAATATTAATGATTAATCTCCCCTTATAAAATATTGTTCATGAAATGATAGATAACCAGGTGGATACTCAAATGTGTCATTAATCAGATACTAGGACATAATAAACTGGAAAGGTAAAGATGACATACATCCCTAGATATTACCTATATAGACCATAATAAATGGAATAAATTCCCCCTACCATTTAGGGAGATTCGGTCCCAGTAGTATACAATTAAATATGATCCTTCAATATATACTCCAATCAATCTTGTCTCAAATTATAATAATCCATGAACTTAACTCTTGGATCCCGTGTTGAAATCATAAAATTTATATTTCCATTTACAATACTGATAAATGTGAACAAATTTTTTTATCTAAACCAAAAAAATAAAAACTTAAACTAGATCACTTATAACCTCAAGGACCTATTAGGATTATAGTATTAGATATATAGTAAAAACTCTTACATACACAACTCACTTGAACTTCAATGATCATTTCTCCCACATAACCCATCTTTTTTTATTTCACATTAGGTCTTCAACATCATCCTTGTAAAATATTTTATTGACATAAATCATTCATACTTATTCACTATATCATGGGAATAATGAAACATAGAAAGGGTTGTCTCAAATTCTTAGTATAGTTAAACATAATAATTAACAATTAAATATTATCAATGATCATAAGAATGCATAAGGGTATGAAGACACAATCAGAGTGCATGAGTGAATCATAAAAAAACTCATACCCATCAATAACTGGATTATAAATAATGAAAAAATGTAAATATAATGGTTCATAATAATCAATAATCATAATACATGTGATATAAATATATATCATTAGAAATATTATGAACTCATAGAAAGCATAAATAAAACATGTATGTAACTTGAGACATCATTTTCACTTAACTCTTACAATAAATCTTGCAAATGGAATAACCATATGGTAAACTTATATACCCAATTTATTGGATGAATATCAAGGACAAAACATCCTTATATTATTATAGAACCACCCATCATTGGTTTATAACATAACTACCCATCAAATTTCTAAGTACCATTAAAATCTTGTCACATAAAAGATTGAATTTCATCATAAACTTGTAGTAACAGCCATTATAACTTTAATAACACGATTAACCCATTCAAAAGAAATGGGTTATATAATAATATATTTATAAAATGATTAACCTAAGGAAAAGAGGTAGTTTCTACAACCATCTCTTTGAAAAATGGTTAACCTGTGGAAAAGAAACAGGTTCCATAAAAATCTACATGAACCAATATGTATCCATATAGAAAATAATGAGGATGGTATTAATATAAAATATCCCCAATGGATGATACATAAATTTTTTTTTAAATGATTAATTAAAATACCATAAAAATATCATTAAAAATATTCTTGTGGAAACCAAACATTTCATTCTTAAAAAATATTTCTAAAACATAAAACATTTAGAAAATCATTTTCGTTGAAAACAAACATGGAAACATATTATAAAGGTTTTAAAAATCAGTAAAAACACTTTTTAAAACATAAAAATTTTTAAAATCCTTTCCCTTTAAAATTTTCTTATAATATAATTTAAAAACCTTTTAAAAAAATATTTGAAAAAAATATTCTGAAAGAACACAAATTTCCGACTAAAGAGAGAAATGAAGTTATATTTTCTTAAAAATATTTTCTCAAACATTTTAAGTTCCAAAGACTATAAAAAAGTTTAAAAATACTATCAAGTAATATAATTAATTATAGGAGAATATAATTCATAATAATTCTAATAATTCAATACTGGTGACTTAATCAAACATAATCCTGATAAATGATGAGATTGTAATATAAGACTCTTTTCACTTATAAAATTGAATCATAATTCCAATAATAGATTGACATTAATTAATAAATTAAATATCATTAAAATAAGGATATAAATTATATGAAATGTAAATTTTAATGTATAAACACTTCAAAAAACAATATAGGCATATAACACGTCATAAGTTTGAAAGAAGGAAAATTGTAAAAAAAAAGTCCCTTACCGCTTTGGTGACATTGAAACCATAAAGACTAAAAATATATATCATAAAATGGATATTTAAATCCATATAAATTGAATTATAATAATCTTACAAGACATCCATGGTTATTACATACACTACAAAAAAATAAGGGGTGAATATGTCATATATCACACAGTAATAAAAGTGAGGAGTGAGAACCCCTCACAACTTAGGTGACATTTTAATCATGAGATACATGAAATAATAACATAAATTGAAACCTTTAATATCATTAAATAAATTAAATTAATGATATAACACATCATATGATAATATATACACCACAAAAGAGAAACTAGTTGGGAATATGGTATTAGTCTAGTAGAAATAAAAGTGGAACTATAAATACCTTTACCGTAAGTCTTGACTCTCATTGTACATGCTCAAAACTCTTATATAATAAATATTATTTTTTTATAAATCTATAAAATAACCATAATAATATTTATCATACAATATATTATTATTATTACTTTATACAACCTATTTATTAACAATCCATGTAAAAGTTTCGTTTTTGGTAATAACTTCATTATTTTTCTTATATGTTTTGACTTGTAATTTTGTGTCCTCTTACTTTGATCATGATTTCAAAATTTCCATAATGTAAACCATGATATAAATATCACATATTTTTATTATATATATTTATAATAATCTATAAATTATATAAATTGGAAATGAAATACAACATTCATGGAGACGGCAAGTCATACGTTTTCCTGAATGTTGTTTGCATTTTATTATCGTATTGAAAGAAAGAAAAGAAAATGATATATATATATATATTATTCTAGTATTATAATTATGTAGTATATATTACATATTTATATTACAGTGATCCTTTATACATTCCTTGTTATGTGTGAAAAAATCACATCGCTTCGTGAGGGAGTAGTCTGTCATAAACACAAACAACGTTATCATATTCTCACAAAATGGAAAGCAAGAAGGTATGTGTTATATAATAATTATAGAAGTATAAATACATCATAAATATTATATAAATCATATATAAATATAATTTTTATCATTGTCTTCCACCATGATATGTGGTAATGGAATAATGAATGACATAGGTTCGTGAGGTGGCACTTTGCCATACACACGAACGATGATTTTTTATCCCACTTTATAAAAGTGTCTGAATTTGAACGCCATATCCTTAAAATAAAAATATCCATATATATTTATAATACTTATGGTATTAAATAAAAATGTTATAATAATATTTTCATGGTTGGAGAATAAAATAAAAAATGTTCATGTTGATGAATGTTTCCTCTTCTTCAGGTAACTCCTTTTGGCTTGCACCAAAATAATTCCTTAGTCTGATTTCTTCCCAATGGAAGGGTTCTTGGATTATAGGAGGGAATTTTGGAGTTTTTTTCTTGGTTTTGACGAGATAAGAGTCTTATATGTATGAATAAGTGGGGAGATTGAGTGTCGTTATATAGTTGAGGAGTGGCATTCTTATAAATACCAAAAACAAAACACTATTTGGAGGTGTCCATTACATAATATGCCTCCAATAATGATTATTTTAGATAAAGTATGTGATATGGTTAGTATATGGCCATACAATGGGTTTTTTTGGAAGTTTATAGCTCATTTGGATACTTAGGATTAATGTTAAACCACTCGGTAAAGTTGTTTCTACTTTAAAAAATTTAATTAATATTAATTTCTTTTACAAATTCTTTTTTTGTAAAAAACTAAGTTGACCTTAATAAAAATTATAAATTATTCTAATTCCAAATATGGAATACATTTTTTATATTAATTTCACATAGTTAGTATAATTTTTAATGTCTCGGAAATTCCGTGTAATTTTTTTTAATTATATAGAATTATTCTGAGACCACACACCTTAATGGCAATGATTCCGAGGCCCGGTGAGACTGGAACATAATTTTGAGGTTTTTGATGTTCTCTAATGTAAATGTGCGGGGGAGTTTTCTACCTTTTGAATCAGTGCTCAGATCGAAAATTTAAGGATACCATTAAACTGAGGATGATGGGATTCACATATAAAGAACTTAACTTCGGCCTGCAAGGGCCGAATAGAAAAGTTATTTTTCAGACATTTTAAAAAATAATAAAATAACATTAAAAAGTTATTTTCTTTTCTTTTCTAATCCATTGTGTGGTGGACATAAATTCTATGTTATAGTGATGATTTCCATTAATGTGGATCATTAATGGATTTTTAAATCATAGTGTAACAACACTTTAATAATGCTTAAGAGTGATGTTATTTCATAAAAGAAACTGTGTAACGATGTGGCATCCCAACGTAACAGAAATGATGCGGTGTGTTTTCCTTTTATTTTTGTTGATGCATTGGTGTAATGATGAATTAAATTGTGAGGATTCTATGATTAACCTCCAATGAACTTCCTCTCCAATGATCAACAATAGACACAGAAGAACATCAAACATATTCGATACACCTCGACGAACAGAGAAGGAAGTGATAAACAACTTTGATGCCTTGAAACATTGAGGACATAACAATATGACAACGAATGTCAAAGAGTTAGGGATTTAATTTTTTTAAGTTCTTCCTCATTCTTATTCTAGAAATGAAGAACACATATCAACCCACGAACATGTTGCTCCATGAATCGTGTGTTTATGCCGAAGCGTGACTTTTCATTTGGGAGTTATAATCTGGGATTAGTTTTTCTCTAGATTCATTGAGCCACAATCATTGAGCTACCCCATGAATATAAACTTCTAACTCAAAAGGTGGGGGATGACGTGAACAAGTCCTAAGCCCCTCTGCATGTTCTCTTTTTGTGAATGGATTGTCTGAATCGACAGCCAGGTGGGTTTGAGACCTTCGCAGGGAAGAGGACACTCCTTGGATTCCATTGGCGCAGGAAGCGTGAAGAAAAGACCACCAGAACGTGTTCGGTGGTTCATTGAATAATATTCTGGTAGCGGTGGTGGAGGTGGCACACAGTGGGCCAGCCGAATGCCAGATGGCTGGACAATAGGTCGTCGATTGTGCCACCAGTAGGGTGGAGCAGTGCACCCATTGGCGTGCTGCGACAGTAGCGGCGAGACGCTGCACCCACTTAGTGTCGCATGGAGGGACAACCCATGTCCAGTACATCTAAGTGGATTAGAAAACTGAGGTTGTTCGACTATGGTAGGATGAACCCACAAATCTCTGTGGATAGCGGATGCCGAACAAGGTAGTCGGCAACATCTTACCCAATCGGTGCACCACCAGAGTGCAATACGTGGTCCAGTAGTAGGATCGTGGGTCGTTCCCCTAGCCAGCGGGACGAGCTGGTCCCACAGGCCATTGGTATGATTCCACACCTAGTGGGTCGTACCCGTGCTGGCAGGCTGGGCTGGACAAGACTGGGTCATTGGGCGACCCGGAAGGCTGGACCGTAAGCCAAACCGGGCTGGGTCCAGCAAGGCCCATTAGACCTGCCCAACTGGCCAAGCAGGACCGAGCTGTCCCAGACTTGAACCAGGTCAAGCTCAGTTTGTCGACTTTAAACCGGGGTATGTGGGACCCCCCGATCTGAGTTCTTTAGTTCGGTATGACCGGGTCGGACCTATCCCAAACACAACCAGCCCTTTTTTACTAAAACACTCATATCTTGCAAACCACGCATCTAATAGATGATCCTTTTGTGGCGTTGAGACCCTCTCAACGGGGATGCTCTTTTGTCTTTCCCTAAGGATAATTTCGTGGAAGTTGAGATGTGATGAATGTATTGAGGAGTGATTCTCCCAAGACCACTATATACGGAACCCTATGGTTGGATGAGACCTAAAGACTGCTGACTATTAACTCTGTGTGACTCGACAATGGCCCAATGGGAAGAGGCTCTGTGTGACTTGGATGGACAATAGTGGGGAGAGGCTCTGTGCGATGTGGAAGACCAATGGTACTCGACAAGAGAAGTACCTCGGTATGGCCAAGGTGGGAGGCGACTCTGTGTGACCCTATAGGCTCATGGTGGGGAGCGGCTCTGTGTGACCTAGTATACCCACGGTACTCCTCATGGATGAGAACCAAAACAGTCCAAGGTTAGTGGGAAGCGGCTTCTATGTGACCTGGAAGGCCCACAGTACTCGATAGAGGAGGATTTCTCTAGGAACTGAGGTGTTCGATGATGTGATTAATGTTTCTACTATCACTACCCTAAATGTATACCCAGTGTGATATATTTGGTGATTCTTGCATTAATTTTAGGATTGTAGTGTGGTATTTTAGGATTGTTTTGGTGCAAGAAATCATCATTTTTATAGAGACTTTAGTGGACTGGGACCTAGGGGTGTTCATAGAGATGAGACTGATGGACACTACGACAGTGGACTTTGTGGCCTATGACTAGGTAGGGGCTAATAGGATCAGATCAATTGGATGTTAAATTTTAATTTCTATTAGGTACACTACTCCCATGATTAGGTGGTTTTTCCATGGATGGCCATCAGAATTTCTTTTTTGTACTTTGATGTTTTTAGTTCTTTTGTTGCGTTTGTATTCTAGACCACATGTATTAGTTCTACTTGTACTCAGCTTTTTTAATGATACTTGTTTCCTTTCCAATTTTTGTGACTTGGTTAGGCGTGTGTGCACATGCAGGTACTCTGGAAAATGCCACCCACTTTTAGGATGCCACCTTCAACACTAGTTTCCAACCCCTATCCTTTGGGAGGTGGGCCTGGGGTAGTCATAGCATGGGCCCTGAGGGACATGTCATGACAAAGTGGTATCAGAGGGAGTTTGGTCCTACCACAAAGACAGGGTGTCTATTTTTTGTTTTGGGGAAACAATGTTTAGTGTTTCGAGACTGGCTTCTATATTCAGGGAGTTTAGTGTTGGTGCAGCGACCAACATATCAAGCAGGACCTTGAATTATGCTTTTCATCTCTATACCTGAAAAAACTGGTTGCTTAATTGTCTCTTTTTTTATATTGAATAAAAGTCATCTCAGTAGGTATAACCTTCTGACCATGGTACATCTTAATCTATCTTAGTATTCCTCCATGTGGAAGACCAACCAGGATCCTAGTATGAGGTTGTGAGGACAACCCACCTAGAGATGAGGTGTCTATTTAGGGACCGGTTTTATAGACGTCCCCATCAGGTTTTTCAACAGTGCTACCACCACCCGATGGTCCGAATCTACTGTCAGTGGTCCTAGAAGAGTACATGTGCATACTCAGTATGCAACAAAAGTTTTAGAGATAGAGATCTCCTAGGATTATGGGAGAGATAGATCCTCAAGTCATTGAGGACTGGCTGGAGGCAGTGACGTTGGTCTTCCGCTTAGATAGGAAACTGCCTGACCGGATGGAGATCATAAGAGTTTGCCTTCTATAGGGCTTTGTAGGGAGATGGTGGAACTTGACCACCCAAATGCAGGATGATGTTACCCCCACCTGGGTAGACTTCAAGTGATTTTTCTGAGATGATTTTTTTCCCATGGCATTACGCTATGTGCAAATTCGTGAGATGCTTCACCTACAGCTGGGTAGCAGGATAGTGGTTGAGTACTTAGTGAGGTTCATCGATCTATCTTGCTACTCGATAGATTTGGTGTGAGATGCTTTCTTCAGGGATTAATCCTTAGATTATGGACTCAGGTAAGTGATTAGGTCATTGGTTTTGTCTCTAAGCATCCCTACTCAAGCTGGGGTGAAGGAGTGAGCCCTTCTGGTAGAGAGCTTCATGGCAGAGCCGACACCCACAGCTAGAGATACCAGCATACCCCAGGTGGAAGAGTATGCAGCGGGTAGGGACACATGGCATGTGACTTCCCAAACCACTATTCAGATGAACAGGAGAAGTTCGAGCGGCCACCGAGGTAGAGGATGTTTTTTAATTGAGGAGGTCTGAAGGGCATCGAATGTGGTAGAGTTGTAGGCTGACAAGTAGGCAATAGTCGATAGTTTGAGGTGTTACCTCCATCACCCCCAGGTGGTCCACCTCGACATTAGGGAGTAGGAGGATAGGGTCGATCACAACTTCAGGAAGCAAAGGCTTATGACCACAGTTATCTAGAGATGATATGAGTTATGATCTACATATTCAACACCTAAGTTTTAGTTCTTATTGATACACGTGCTTGTCACTCCTTCCTTTCCATGTCTCTCATTTAGAGCATAGATATTTTTATAGAGTCGTTGGCTCGATCCTTATGTCTAGAGACTTCTACGGGAGGGGACTTGATGATTAAACACCGGTGCCAGCAGTGTGATCTTACTCTATGAGTCGAGAGATTTGACTAGGATCTCCTAGTAGTCGCATCGAGGCCTTACGATGTCGTCTTTGGGTGTGGACTAGTTATCCACATTCCAGGCTTATATCGACTATTTTAGGCATGCAGTGCGGTGTGTCTTTGGAGATGGGACCAGGTTTTCCTTCACCGGTGAGAAGGAAACTCTTACTGCATAGGATGGACTTTCTCGGAGGAGGGTGCATCCAATCACTCACCAGTTGGATGGCCTAAGCCTCAGTGCATTAGATGAGAGTAGTTCATGTTTTTATGTAATGGTGAATGAGTATGAGGATGTGTTTCCTGAGGATATTTTAGGACTACCTCCTCATATGTAGGTAGGATTCTACATCGACCTATACCCTAGGATGGCACCGATATCCACACCAGCATATCGGATGGCTCCTATGGAGATTTTCAGGCTATGGGTATAGTTGGATGACTTGCAGGAGAAGGGATTCTTAAGGCCCTACATTTCACCATGGGTAGCCCTAGTGCTTTTTTCTAATAAGGAAAATGGGAGTGTGAGGTTTTGAAACAACTTATGGTGCCTAAACCAGGTGACCATGAAGAATAGGTATCCACTGTCGAGGATCGATGAAATATTAAACCAACTGAAGGGAGTGATGTGGTTCTCAAATATGAACCTTAGATCAGGTTATCACTAGCTTGGGGTATAGGATGATGATGTACTAAATATAGCCTTTAGGTTCCAATACGGCCACTATGAGTTCTGGGTGATTCATTTAAGAGTGACCAATTCCCCAGCAGTGTTCATGGTCCTCATGAACTGGATCTTCAACCCTTACCATGACTGGTGTGTTGTTGTCTTCATTGATGACATCTTGGTGTACTCAGCATCAGAAGAGGAGCACACTGCACATCTACGGATAGTCCTGGATACACTCCAAGAGAACCAGCATTATGTAAAGATCTCAAAGTGTCAATTTTGGATTCAGGAAGTCCACTTTCTAGGAAACATCATCTTAGAGGCTATATTTTCAGTGGAAACGGTGAAGATATAGGCGGTTCATGCCTGGGATCCGCCCATGGGTGTGACTGCGGTGCCGAAATTATTAGGGTTGGCTAGTTACTATCAGAGGCTTGTACCCAATGTTTTAAGAGTAGAAGAACCCTTATCGTCTTTAAAATGGAAGGCAAAACCCTTCATGTGGACAGAGAAATGTCATCAATGTTTCTAGGAGTTGATACAGAGACTAAATAGTGTCCCATATTGTTTTTAGCTTTCTACGATGCATCAAGGACCTGAATGGGTTGTGTCTTGATGCAGGAGTGAGAAGTGATCACCTATGGAACATGACAGTTGAGGCATTATGAGAAGAACTACATGACCCACAACCTTTAGTTATCATCAGTGGTATTTTCCTTGAAGATGTGTTGGCATGACTTGATGGTTGAATGGTTTTCAGTTTACTCCAACCAAAAGAGTCTCTGGGATTTATTCTCCCAGAAGTACCTAAACATGAGATAGTAATAATGGATAGAGTTCTTCCAAGACTATGACTTTGAGATAGTATATACTCCTAGGAAGGGTAATATGGTAGAAAACTCACTCAGTGGGAGGAATGGTTTGTAGCTGTTGAGTGAGGTGATGGAGAAGTTAGATGCAATGTAGATATCCTTTGTGGATGAAGGTGCATCTACTTACCTTCATTCTGTGACAGTTACTCCCCTACTCTTACAGCGATTCAAGGAGGCACAACAAGTGGATGTTTACTCTGATCCCCGACATGCTCAGTTATCCTCAATATGGGATCCTAATGGATTTCTGATAGGTGGGGAGCACATCATCCTTTTAAAAGGTCACATTGTTTTACTAGTGACGTTATAGGAGGAGGTGTTGAGGGAGTTCAATACATCCCCTTTGGCGGTACATCCTGGAGTGGTGAAGATGTAACATGGACTCTGACATCATTACTAGTGTCCTGGGATGAAAAAGGTGGTGGCCTAGTTTGTTTCACGATGCCTCACTTCTTAGCAAGTGATGTCAAAATATCAAGTTCCAGCAGGCTTGGCCCAGCCACTTGAGGTATCAGAGTGGAAGTGGGATGGTATCTCAATGGAATTTGTGATCATGTTACCACGTAAATCTAGGGGCCATGAATCTATTTGGAATATCATTGATCAACTCTGCATGTTGGATCACTTCTTACCCATCTGGGAGAAGGGACTTGTTGAGGTCTTGGGACACCTCTACATCCAGAAGATAGTGCAACTTCACGGGGTGCCTTCGACGATCATCTTAGATCATGAAACTATATTTACATCCTGTATGTGCAAGGGATTACAGGAGGAATTTGAGACATAGTTTCTCTTGATCACAGCTTTCCATCACCAGACGGATGGTCAGACAGAGCAGACCATATAGACCACAGATGACATGCAATGTGCTTGAGTCCTAGATTTTCATCACAGTTGGGAGAGCCACCTACCATAGGTGATGTTTTCATATAGCAACATCTATCACACCACCATTGGTGTAGAACCATTTGAGGCCCTTTACGGGTAGCCTTACAGATCACCCCTATGCTGGACAGACCCATGGGAGTTGGCACTCATGAGTCTGTATTTGGTATGAGGTAGCACTGAGAAGGTGAAGAACATCTAACAGTAGATGAGGATTGCATATAATAGGTAGAATTCTAATGCCAATAAAAGATAAAGACCCTTGGAGTTTGAATATGGTGATCATGTATTCCATCAGGTCCAACGCTAATGAGGATTAAAGAGGGTTGTTTGGGGAACCAAGCTATCTCCAAGGTTTATCATACCTTTTTAGATCCTGAGTAGAGTTAGCAAGGTGGCGTACCACCTAGAACATCCCTTAAAGATGTATCAGGTGCATGATGTTTTCCACATGTCACAGATGCGGAGGTATCTCCATGATCCATCGCATGTCATCGACTGGGGTGAGTTGGACTTTGACGATGTGGAAACGTTTTTAGAGTTCCCGATGGATATAGATGATCGAAAATAGTTGGTCCTATGCGGCTAATTGATTCTTATGGTGTGAGTTCAGTGGTTTCAAGGGAGTATCCAGTAGATCACAATGGAGTGTGAGGCTAAGATTCATGCTTAGTACCCACATCTATTTTATTACATTTTTTCATTAGAGGACGTAAATGCCTAAGGTGGGGAGAATTTAATCTCTCAAAAATTCTATGTAGATTATTTTTAAATTATATGGAATTATTTTGAGACCACATGCTTTGACGGCATGTGACTCCGAGGCCTAGTGACCCCGAAATAGAATTTTGATGTTTTTTAAGTTCACTTAAGTAAATGTGTGAGTGGGTTTTTATAACATCTGGACCGGTTCTCTGATTAAAAATATTAGGCCACCATTGAACTCATAATGTTAGGATTCTCCTAAAAGAACATAACTTCATCCAGAAATGGCCAAATAGAAAAGTTATTTTTTGGAATTTTTGAAATATAATTAAATAACTTTAAAATTTATTTTACATTCTTTTCTCATATGCTGAGTGGTGGATGGTAATGTTGTAGTGCAAAGACAAGGTTCATTTATGAATCTCATTAATTGAACATTAACTTATAGTGTAATGATGCTTTAATGATTCATAACAGTGATGATGTTTCAAAAATGAAACAACATAACGACATGATGTTGCAGCGTAACAAAAATGTAGTGATGTGTTTTTGTTTTTATTTTTTGGTTATTGCATTGCTGGAATAAGGAATTAAACTGAGAAGATTCTCTGATTAACCTCCAATAAACTTCCTATCCAATGAATATTGATAGACACCAATGAACATCAAACATCTTCGATGCACCACAAAGAACATAGCCGGATGCAATGAACAACATTGACGTCTTGAAACCTCAAGGATGTAATGATGTGGCAATGAACGTTAAAGAGGTTGGGGTTTAATTTCTGCAAGTTCTTCCCTATTATTATTATAGTAATGATAAATTTGGATCAACCAATGAACAGTTTTATTTTCGTATAATGCATTTATGTGGGGGGTGACTTTTCTTTTGGGAATTATTATCTCGGATTCGTTTATCTCGAATTTGATTGAGCCATAATCCCCAAGCCTCCCTGTGATTATAAAAATCTTACATGGAGGGAGTGGGATGACATAAAAAAGGCCCAAAGCCCTCCTCATGTGAGCTGTTTATGAACAGATTGTCTGAATCAATAGCAAGGTGGATTTGAGACCTTCGTGGTGAAGAGGATGTTTCCCAGAGGTCGTAGGCATGGGCGGCATGGATAACGGACCACCAGAGTGTATCATGTTGTTCAACAAATAATATGTTGGTGGTAATGGGGGAGGTGGTTCCACATAGGTGTCTGATGGTGGGACAAGAGGTCGTCAGCTTTTCTGGTGGCCGACTGCAGCGGCACACACATCGACGTGTTGGAGTGGTAGCGGGGAGACACGACACCCACCTATCAGTGTGGAGGGACGACCCATGTCCAGGCCTTTCGGGTGGCTTGATGATCCGAGGTGACTCCACCATGATAGGAGGGCCCCAAATTTCTATGGGGACATAGGAGGATAGATTTGGCATTCATCCATGTCCCATCCAGGTGGCACACCACCAGACCGCACCATATGGGTCGGATTTAGGCTGGTGTGTCATTCCCCCAACCAGCGGGCTCGGCTAGTCCTACGCCCAGCAGGCCGAACATGCAGCAGAGAACTGTAACCACACTGTTGGGCCAGATCCACACCAAATGGCTGGACCCGCACCCTTTGGGCTGGGCCAAACAAGACCAGGTCACCAGGTTACCTGGCGGGCAGGACCATCGGCCAAACTGGGTTGGGTCCAGCACGGTCCATTGGGACTAGACCACTGGCTAGGCCTAAACAAACCATCCCACTCCCAAATTGTGTCAAGGAAAGTAGATCAAATTTAAATTGGGGTATGTGTGACCCCTGGGATAGGTTGTTCGGGTCGGTCCGACCAGGTCACACCGGGCCCAGATGCAATCGATCCCTATTTACTAAAACGCCCATATCTTGCAGACCGCGCATCCAATTGATGAGTCGTTTGCAGAGTTGGGACCCTCTCGACGAGGAAGATCCTTTTTCATGCATTGTGGAGGATTTCAGATAATTTGACATGCGATTAATGTCTTGAGGAGCGATTCTCCCAAGCGTGCTATATACATAACCTTGTGGTTGGCAGAGACCTGAAGACTGCTTACTATTGACTCGATGTGACTTGATGACGGCCCAGTGGGAAGTGGATCTGTGTGACCTGGAAGGCCCATGGTGGGGAGTGGCTCTGTGCGACCCAGTAGGCCCATGATACTTGATAGGAGGAGTACCTCAATATGGATAAGGTGGAAGTGGCTCTATGTGACATGGTAGTCCTGTGGTGGGGAGCGTCTCTGTATGACCCAACATACACACTGTACTTATCAGGTATGCATACCACAGAAGTCCAAGGTTTGTGGAAAGTGGAATCTATGTTACTTGGAAGGCCGACTGTACTCGATAAACGAGGAGGTCTCCAGTAGCCGAGTTGTTCGATGATGTGATTTATGTTTCTACTATCACTACCCCAAACATATACTAGGTGTGAGTTTTATTATGATTCATTCTTTACATTGACGATTTTTGTGTGGGATTTTTTTTGGGGTCCCTACTGAGTATCGCGTAACTCACCCCTACATGGGCGCTGCCCACTCATGTCGTGTCTCATGTAAGAGATCAGTGTTTCGATAGTGACTTTTGTGGACCGGGACCTAGGGATGCTTAGGGATATGGGACCGACAGACACTACTATGGTAGACTTTTTGTCCTATAATGAGGTAGGTCCTAGTAGGATCAGGTGTACCGGACATTCTAATTCGTCTTCCAGTAGCTACACTACTCTCACGATCAGGTGGGGGTTATCCGTGGATGCCCATCAGAGTTTCCTTTTGGTACTTTGTTGCTTTCAGTTCTTTTGTTGGGTTTGTATTCTGTCCCACTTTATTATTTGTACTTGTACTCATCTTTGTTTTAGTGATACTTGTTTCTTTTCTAGTGTGTAGGACCTTGCTGGCATGTGTGCCCGTACAAGTACTCAGAAAAATGCCTCCCATTTGCATGTTGACGCCATCGGCACTAGTAGCTAGCCCCAGGTATTCAGGAGGTGGGATTGGGGTAGTCACATCACGATCCACAAGGGACTAGTCATGAAATAATTTAATTTTAAAAATAATCTCATAGATGGAATGAAAAATCAGGTTTTTAAAGTGAAAAAGATCCACAGTTCATAATGTTCTTATATCCAATTTCTGTAGGAAATGGATTCTAACAACCTAAGTTGGATTAATGGATGTATAATTTAACTATTTGGAGTTTAAAACCAATTAAAAATATAATTTATCATTACGAATTATTTATACAAATTGTTAGTTTTCAATTATAATCAAGTATTTCACAGTATTCAACAAAAATGAAACCTCTCAGAACAATACAAAAAATTCAAACAAATTTAATTTTGAAATTATTATTTAAAAGAATAAGTTTATTTTTTCAAATAAAATTTATAAATATTTCAAATTTTATTATTTGAAATAATTCTTCGACAAAAAGGGGTTAAACTACATTTTAGAAAAAAAATAGATTTTTATGCCTAAAATTGGATTAGTTCTTATTTTAGGCTTACAAAACTTATTAGATGAAATAAAAAAAATTAAATATATAACATATAAATTTCATTATGATAACTCAATAATAGTGATTGATTATATTTATTAATATTAAACACCATTGGGGGAAATAATTTTTCCATAAAAACACATCCTTTGTTTTTATTTTGTTTTTATTTTCATTTATAATTAATTGGACACCAAAAAAATCATAATTTATACATTTTTAAACCATATTTTTATAATTTAGTTAATATTATTCATTCCCACCATTCCAATGGCTATGTAATAACTATCATATGAAATATTAAACATAATATTGAACTATAAATATAATATGACAACCAGGTAATTGTGTAGGCTATTGATAGGTGTGAACACCTCATGTCCTTTTGTCCTGGGTTTTAACCCCTCTATATTTCTGGATGCGATGGGTTGTCACCCATATTACAGCTTGTATCTCTATTTTTTATTTAAACAAGAAAAATAATTCCTACAAAAATAAAACTAATTTTTCATCATAGGGGTTCTAAATACATAATCTAAATAAAAAATCTCCCAAAAATTCATTAATTACTTTAATAATGTATCTCTCAGAACCTAAAAAGGGAGTTTATTACTTTTAACTTATGATCATACATAATATTATAGACCTTTTGTGGTGTCCATAACTCTTAAAAAACCACACATTAAAACATGATGATCTAGAAACTTATCTAAACTAACCATTGATTCCAACTATAACAACCCTGAACCCACACTCCTATATCCTATGCTGAAATCATAAACATTAAATTTCCAGATTTAATTTTGATAATTGTGAGTATATTTTTTCATCTAAACCACACAATATCAAAAGGAAAAATGGATAACTTACAACCTATAGGACCTTCTAGGTAGAAAATTTTATTTAAATAGGAACAAATCATGTATAAAAAAATCACATGATTTTAAATTAACATTTCCCCCACTTAACCTAGCATGTTTTATTTCACATTAGTTCATCAACATCATCTTTGTGAAATCAATTATTGACAAAAATCTTTCAACCTCATTTTTTATAACTTGGGTAAAATTAAAAATAATAATGATGATCTCAAATGCTTAGTAAGGGTAAGAAAAAACATTTGCAATTTAACGTAATCAATGAGAATAAGTGTAACACCCCAACCCTAGTTTCCTGGATCCGGGCCATTATTTTATTACATTTTTAGGATTACGATAAATTCATATACCAAAGGAACAAATATTTTTGTAGTTTTGGGAAATGAGATACAAACATAAGTTCGACATTAAAACTTGAAATGAAATACATAATAGAAATTTTATTGGAATCATCTATGACTCCTTGATTATCCCTAAAAATCATTCATAATATTCATCTTCACAACCTGGGGAAAATAAAACATAATAAAGGGGTGAGCTCAGATTCCTAGAAAGGGTAAGTAATGTAGTGAAAGTTATCATACAAATAAACACTATTCATAGTGAATAAATAAAAACAAATGCCATTAAAAAAATACATGAGAATAATAATGAAGGAATGAATGATGATTAAATAAGGCCTTATAATTGATCATAAGATAATGAAATATAACCATTGATGTTATACTAGTCAAATAATTAGATGGTTTATCAATTACTAAAACCATAATGAGGGAATGCATAATTCCAGAAATATGAATCATATTTCCAAGGCCTTGGTCAAGATGTCTGGAAATACCAGGGTAAGGCCTAAGCCAAGACTGAATTCTAAGTAGAACTATCACGACCCATCCCCCGGGGCCCGTGTCGTGACTACCCCTAGCCCGTTGTCCATAGGCCAGGGGATGGAGACTAGCACCGAAAGGTGTATACCCTAATACCAGGAAGGAATTTCCTTTATAGGCGGTAAACACACAACTAATCACACAACAAGATACAAACACAAGTAAATTGTATAGTAACAAGAGTGTGAACAGTAACAAAAAGGGGCCAGAATACAAGCCCAACAGAAAAGTATAAGAAAACTGAAGAGTCCAAGTAAACTGAAATAGCTCATGTGAACTCCTACCAAGGATCCTTCCTGAAGGGTCGGTACAACTCTCTAACAATCGTCTATGTAGTACGCCTCACTTAATGTCCACTTCCAAGCTGCCTTCAGTCCTGGTACTCTCGTCCTCAGTTAGTGTTGTCTATCGTCTACACCAAACACAATAATGTGCAGGCGTAGCCTCTGTAGCGGTGAGTATAACGATACTCAGTAGAGACCCCGAGATGCCCAAAGGTCTCACAAATTCGACAAAGGATAAACCACAAAGCATGGGAACAACAGTCAACCCTACTTAGGTATATTCCCATACATATACCTAAGTTATCAAGTATACCCATCTCATTAATGAGGAAACACAAGGCCAAACTCAAAATCCCGAACAACTATTCCACAAAGGAAGGAATACCATAAAGGTAACACCACAAAGATAAGTACCACAAAGGTTACGCCACATAGAAAAATACCACAAAGGTACGCCACATAGAAGAATACCACAAAGGTATCACCACAAAGGTGTGTACCACAAAGGTATGCCACACAGAAGAATACCATAAAGGTATCACCATAAAGGTAAGGATTCCTCTCACACTGGGTATAACCTAGGTACGGTAGCAAAGATGATTGGATGTAACTACTGAATCATCTTAATCTGTTAAATGGCAGACCCATGTAGGATCCTAAATTATCAGACCCACATAGGATCCTAGTATAGAAGATTCACATAGGATTCTAGTATAGCATACCCACATAGGATTCTAGAGTAGTCACATGTGGAGTTACTAGAGAGGATCCAATTGGGACCCTCAAACATAGACCCACGTAGGATCCCAAAGCATAGACCCATATAAGATCTCTTTCTCATGATACAGCCAACTACAGGGTTCTCTCACTAAGCTTGCTTGATGTCGGGAAGGTATACTCCTCAATACACATGTGAATACTCTAACTACCATGAACTCCCATGAAAATGTCTCCCAGAAGACCGCCATGCAATAGGGGTCTCAATGCAACAAACGATGCATCAATCGAACGCCCGGTTTGTAAGTTATTGGCCTTTTAGTCCCAAGGGACCGATTGGATTCGTGTTTGATCCAACCCTTTCGTAGACCAACTTTATAAAAAACTCATGTGGGGTATACCAAAAGGACATTCTCGATCCAAGGATTCTCAAACCATAGACGATTCATCAGATGGAAACCCGTAGATCTTGATATTACCGAAAAAGTAGAAAGGGTCGTAACTGGTCCGGGTCCGATCTGACCAGGTCGAACTGACCAGGCCCAACCCATCCTGGGCCGACCCAACATGGTTCGGGATGACCTGGATCGACCCAATTCTAGCCCTGGGTCTGACCTAGACTACTGGGTCTGACTCAGCCCACGGTGTGGCGGCCCGATGGGCTCACTGGCTGACCGGATGGCCAGCCTCTTCCACACGACACGGTCATGCACCACGCCAACACCGGCGGTAGGCTGGGTTGGCTACCCTTCCTTCACCATCGGGGCCTAAGGTCGTGTCTCTTGAACATCGGGCGGTGCAGATGCGCGCCGCCGTCCCCATCATGTGACCGTTCAGAGTGACGGTCGATGCCCTTGCTCCACCGTGGCTGGCAGGCCGCAACCCTTCTCTGGCGGTGCGGTCGCGCTGCCGCATTCGTCGTGGCCGGCCGGAGTGTCGGCCACCACTACTAAGTCCCACCGGTGATGTTCCTCAGGTCACCAGGTGCGCCCCGGTGGCCCGTTCTTCATTCCAAATCTTTCCTCACTTATCCCGAGATGTTTCCATATTTTCAATCCCATCAAAATTCACAAAGGTTTCAGATAGGTCAGGCCGTGTTCGTTTGGCCCTCTATCTCTATGTTAGAACGATAGCAATTAGCTTATTTGTTCTTGAATTATGAAGAACGCTAAGAATGGGTAAGGGGTATTAAAAACAACAATAAACCCTACCCTATCATTTGTTGCAGGTGTCTATATATAGAAGATGAAGTCTTTGAAGAATGTCGGCCTTTGTTTCCTCTGTTAGGTGCTTCTAATCTGGGCTCAGGGTCGGTTCCTCATTCTTCATTGGAGCAAGTTCTTCATTGGAGAGGTGTTCTTCATTGGAGAGGAAGAGTTCCTCCAAAGTTCTCCCATAATTCCCATTTTACAACCAATCCTCTAAATGGTGAAGGGGGTCCAATATAATAAAAATAATTTTATCACAAAATTCAAATTGGAACAATTTGAGTCGTCACAAATGGAGTTGGCATAATTAAATGGCACAATTAATTAATGAATGAGGCACAATTAATTAATTTGAGAGTTGAAGGTTTTCCCCCCTTAAGAGGGGTTCGGGTGGTCCCCACCACCATGAATTCAAATAGGGTGTTTCCTATTTCAGGTGGTCCCCACCTATATAACTCAAGAAGAGAGGTTTCAAAAGAGAAATAAAATGATAAATAATTTTATTTTTATACTTCCAAGAAAAAGTGAAAAACTATCTTCCACCCTCGGCCTACTGTAGTCAAGGTGAAGGTCTCCTTAAGAGAATATTGGTGCTGCGAGTTCAGTGGTGCCCTTGGATTTTAATTCTGAGCACTGATTGAAAAGTTACAAAAACCCGCTCGCATGTTTACTGAACGTACACAAAAAAAGCTCAGAAATTCATTTCAGGCACTTCGGGCATCGGAATCACGTGCCGTCAATTTTCATGGACTCGTTTTATTATATATAATTAAAAACAATTACATGGAATTTTTCAGGTTTTTACATTCTACCCACCTCAGGGCTTTGCGTCCAAGAAATCCACATCACAAAAACTAGGGAAACAAGTGGGGGTACTGAGCACGAATTTGAGCCTCCCACTCCCATGTGCGCTCCTGGAGGTTCTTGTGCTACCAATATACACATGCCAAAGTTAATGATCTCTTTCAAAGGACTCTCTCTTGTCAATCCTCAATTTCCACTAGAACCTCTGTAAACGTCTCCCCATCGTCGATTTCCAACTCACCCTAGTAAATGATGTGTGAAGGGTCATGCACGTATCTCCTCAGCTTTGATACATGGAAAATGACATGTAGTTGGTTTAACTAAGAAGGAAGTGCTAGGAAGTAATCCACCTCGCCAACTCTGTTAAGGACTTGAAAGGGTCTGATGAACCTCTGAGATAACTTGCCACCCCGACCAAACCTTCGAAAACCCCATCGGGGTGAGACCCGTAGGAAGATGTGGTCAACATCCTCAAATTCTAGAGGACTCTATCTCTGGTCGACATAATACTTCTTCCTGCTCTGTACAGTCTTCATCCACTCCCGGATGATCTTCACCTTCTCTGCGGTAGCATGTACCATATCTTGTCCCATGATTGTTGACTCCCCTGGGTCAGTCCAGCACAAAGGTGATCTCCAAGGTCGATCGTACAATGCCTTGAAAGGTTCCATCCCAATGGTGTAGTGATAGATTTTGTTGTATGAAAACTCTACCAAGGGAAAGTGGTCCTCCAAGATGGGACTGAAGTCAAGGATGCAAGCACACAACATGTCCTCGAGGGTCTGAATCGTCTGCTCAGGTTGGCCTTCCATCTGAGGATGGAAGGTTGTTCTCAAATGAAGCTATGTCCCGAAATCATCATGCAATCCCTTCCATATTCGATAAGTGAAACAAGCATAACGATCAAAGACAATCGTTGAGGGTAATCTATGTAGCCACACAATCTCATGCACATAGAGGCATCCCAATCTCTCTACTAAACCCTACTCTCTGATTGGTAGGAAGTGGGCCGACATGGTGAGTCCTTCAATGATAACCCAGATAGAATCATGACCCATGGATGTACATTGAAGTCTCATCACGAAGTCCATAGATATCTCATCCCACTTCCACTATGGGACCCTTAAAGGGTGAACTAATCCTGCTGGTACCTGATGCTTCGCCTTCACTTGCTGATAAGTGCGGCATCGAGAGACAAACTCTGCTACTGCTTTCTTCATTCCCGGCCACCATTGCTGTTGTTGGAGGTATTGGTACATCTTTTCTACTCCTGGATGTACCTATGGAGTGGATGTGTGGAACTCGCTCAACACTTCCTCCCGAAGCAGCACTGGTACCATGGTACATTCTCTAAAAATAATGACATGTTCCCCACCTTCAAAAAATCCGTCAGGTGCTTGTCTTGTGGATATCTGAGCATGTCAAACCTCACAGTTAGTGTCCCCATGAGTCCCATGAAAAATACTAGAGTGTTGATCATGCCGAATGGCATAATCAAGAACCCTTAGTGGCCATACCGACACCTGAATGTTGTCTTCTTCAGATCGTCGTCTCGCACTCTGAGCTGGTGATAGCCCTATCTGAGGTTTATCTTCGAGAACCACCATTCTCCCTTCAGCTGATCAAAGTGGTTGCCAATCCTCGGGAGTGGTTACTTTTCTTCACAATCACCTAGTTCAGGCATCAATAGTTAACAAAAAGTCTCAATCTCCCATCTGCTTTCTTGGCGAACAAAATTAGGGATTCCCAAGGAGAAACACTATGCCAGATGAACCCATTTCCTTGTAAGCCCTCTAGTTGTACTTGCAGCTCATGAAGCTCTATGGGAGTCGTCTAATACACTAGTGTAGATATTAGTGTCTTCCCAGGGTACAAGTCAGTGTGAAAGGCCACCTCTATACTAGGAGGTAGACCCAGAGGATCATCAGGGAAGACATCCTCATAACGGTCCACCACTACAGGATATCTCGGACTCTCCACATCAACCGGTCGAAGGGTGAGGCTAGCCAACTGATGAGTGATTGGTTTCACTCTCCTCTGGGTAAGTCCATCATGTGCTGCAAAGGCTCCCTTCTCATTGGTGAAGGTAAACCTAGTCCCATCCATGCGGACACACCGCACTTTTCTCCTAATAAAGTCAATCTGAGCATTGACTGTAGACAACCAGTCCATACCCAAGATGACGTCGTAAGGCCACAATGCTGCTACTAGAAGATCCCAGCTGAAGATCTCTCCTCATATAGTAATCTCACACTACCAACACTAGTGTGTAATTTTCGATTCTTCTCCCGTAAGAGTCTCTAGCTGTATGGATCGAGCCAATGGATCCACCGGAATCTCCGAGCTCTGAATGAGGGAATTAGAAATAACAGAATGACTATAATCTGTGTCTATAAGTACTGCAACTAAGGTGGAGTAGAAACAGATTATACCTAGTATAATCTCTGTAGCACTATGGTTGTATTCCTTAGCTGCCTATAGAAGACTGGTGTTAAGAATCACCATGAGATCAGATGGTGTCCCTACCAATTGGAAGACTCTCAATACGACCTATAAGCAATCCTCAGCCACCTATGGGTCCATCTCACTCATGAACCTGGGTGGACTCTGGCGCTAGAACTCGTGCAACGTGCTAAAGTGGTGTGCACTCTCCACTATTAGGGCTAGTGGCATCAGTGGCCCAACGGGTAATTGTACCCGATGGTGCCACTACGGGTGCCTCTACTGAAAGAGGGCCCCACACCAAGACATCATTTCTCAGTGGGCTATCATCACATACTATACCCGAAATCCCAGCTGGCTGTCTACGTGGAGGCATCCTGAAAAGAAACAGGTGTTCCATGGTTAATAAGTTATAACTAGTGAGCTGACTCAGAAAGATCACATAGAAAACTTTTTGAAACACACATGCAATTAGTGTTCTCATGCACTGAGTAAGAAATCAGAATTCAGGATCCTGGTGTATAGATACATCAGTTGTCACACCAACACTAGATTCCATAAACTGATATCCACACTCTCTATAGTTAACACTATTGTCATTAAAAAAATATCATAGTCCAATGTTATATGGTATAACTGACTCCTCTGATACCAATTAGTCACGACTTGTCCCCCGAGGCTCGTGCAATGACTACCCCAAGCCTGCCTTCCATAGGCCAGGGGCTGGAGATTAGCACCTAAAGGTTTATTCCCTAAAATCGGGAAGGCATTTCCTTTATAACCAATAAACACGCAACTAAGAACACAACAAGATACGAACACAAGAAAACTGTATAGAAAAAAGAGTGTGTTTAGTAAGAAAAAGGGGCCAGAATACAAGCCCAACTGAAATGTACAAGAAAACTGAAGAGTTTAAGTAAAATGAAACATCTCCTTTGAACTCCTTCCATGGATCCTACTAGAAGGGTAAGTACATATCTTGAATAGTCGTCTCTAAGGTACACCTCACCAAATTTCCACTTTCGAGCTACCTCCAGTACTGGTAGTCTCATCCTTAGTCAGCATTTTCCATCGTCTACACCAAACACCACATGGTGCGGTCATAACCCGGGAAAGGTTGAGAATAATGATACTTAGTAGGGACCCCGAGACACTCAAAGGTCTCACAAAATCCACAAAGGATAAACCACAAATCATGTAAGCAACAGTCAACCTGACTTAGGTATATTCCCATACATATACCTAAGATATCAAGTATACCCATCTCGTTCATGAGGAATCACAAGGCCCAATGCAAAAGCCCAAACAATTATTCCACACATGAAGGAATAACACGAAGGTAACACCACAAAGACAAGTACCTCAAAGGTAAATCCACATAGAATAATTACACAATGGTACCACTACGAAGGTAAGTACCACAAAAGTATTCCACACATAACAATACCACAAAGGTATCACCAAAGAGGTAAGTACCACAAAGGTAAGCCACACAGAAGAATACCACAAAGGTATCACCATGAAGGTTAGGATTCAGCTCACACCATGTATAAATATGGTATAGTAGCAAAGATGATTATATGTAACTATTGAATCACCTTACTCTATTAAAAAGTAGACTCACGTAGGATCCTAAATTATCAGACCCACATAGGATACTAGTACAGCAGACCCATGTAGGTTCCTAGTATAGTAGAACCACGTAGGATCCTGGATTAGTCCCACATGGAGTTCCTATAGTAGATCCAAGGGGGACCCTTGAACACAGACCCACGTACGATCCCAAAGCATAGACCCACATAGGAACCCTTTCTCATGATATAGCCAGCTACAGGGTTCCCGCACTAAGATCATTTCATTTTGGGAGGGTCTTCTCCTCAAGCCACAGTTCAATACTCCAATTTCCACGAAGTCCCATTAATAAGTGTCCCAAATGACCTCTACGCAATAGGGGTCTCAATGAAATAGATGGTGCGTCGATCGGATGCTCTGTCTGTAAGTTATTGTCCTTTTAGTCCTGAGGGCTCAGTTAGATTCGTGTTCGATCAAACCTGGTAATACCCCAAACTTACGCAAAACTCATGTGGGGTATACCAAAAGGACCTACTTGATCCAGAGTTTTCATCGTCGTAGAAATTTCGTCAAACTGATGCACAAATATCAAGATATGGTGGAAAACGTGAAAAGGGTCATAACTGGTCTAGGTCTGGCCCTGAATCTGACCTAGCCCGTTGGCATGGCCGGACCTTCTGGGCTCATTGACCGGCCAGATGTCTAGCCTCCTTCACATGGCATGGTTTCACGTTGTTCCCTCACTTGGCGGTTGACTTGTTTTACCACCCTCCCTTCATCGTCATTGCACAAGGTCGCGGCTCCTGCATGCCAGGCAGCATAGATGTGTGCCTCTGTCCCCTTCGTGCGGCCGACAAGAGTGATGGCTGCCATCCTTTCTCCATCGCGGCTCCTGCATGCCATGTGGCATGGATTCATGCCTCTTTCCCCTTTGTGCATCCATCCAGAGTGTCGGTTGCCGCCCTTGCTCTGTGGCGGCCAACAGGCTACAACCCTTCTCCAGAGGCGTGATCGCACCGACGCTACTCCCGAGTCCCACCGGTGACGTTCCTCAGGTCACCAGGTGCGCCTCGATGGCCCGTTCTTCATTATGAATATTTCCACACTTGTATTGATATTTATCCATTATTTCAATCCCATCAAAATCCACAAAAGTTGCGAAGAGGTCAGGTCGTGTTCGTTTGGCCCCCTCTCTCCATGTTAGAACGATATTAATCGGCATATTTGTTCTTGAATCATGAAGAATGTCAAGAATGGGAAAGGAGTATTAAAAAAAAATAAACCCTAATTTGTAATTCTTTGGAGGTGTCAAGAGATAGAAGATGAACTCATTGAAGAACGTCGGCGTTAGTTGCCTCCGCTAGGTGCATCCGATCTGGGCTCGTGGTCGGTTCCTCGTTCTTTGTTGGAGCAAGTTCTTCATTGGAGAGGCAATCTTTATTGGAGAGGAAGTGTTCTTCCAAAGTTCTCCCCGTTTTCCAACACATCCCAAATTCCCCCAAAAATGAGAATCCAACGTATTAAATTATGTTTATTAATTTAATTAGAGTTGGCCATTAATTAAAATTATGTTGACATAATTTAAGTGGATGAATTCCAAGAGTTATCTCCCATTAAAAAGGGAGTTCAAGGGTTGGGTGGTCTCCACCATTGAATTAAATTGTTGTTTTTCTAGTTCGGGTTGTCCACGCCTCCATAATGAAAAAATAGAGGTTTCAAAATAAAATAAAATAATATTTTAGGTAATTTTATTTTTCTTCTTACATAAAAATGTGAAAAACTAACATCCACCCTTGACCCACTGTGGTCGAGGTGAAGGTCTCTTTAAGAAAATATTGGTGTTGCGAGTTCAACGGTGTCCTCGTATTTCAATTCTGAGCACCGATTCAAGATTTACAAAAACCCGCATGCACATTTACTGAACATACTTAAAAAAAGTTCAAAAATTCATTCTGGGCACTCCGGGCCTATGAATCATGCACTGTAAACTTTCACGGACTCATATTATTCCATATAATTATATTAAAAAATCCATTTAATTTTTCAGGTCATTAAATTCTCCCCACCTCAGGGCTTTGCGTCCCCAAAATCCACATCACAAAAACTACTAAAACATGTTGGGGTACTGAGCATGAATCTGAGCCTCCCACTCCCATGTGCTCTCCTGGAAGTTCGTGTGCTGCCAAAATACACACAGTAAAGGTATTGATAGCCCATGAATAACTCTTTCATGTTTATCATCAATATACACTAAAACCTCCCTAAACGTCACCCCATTGTCGATGTCCATCTTGCTATTGTTGATGATGTGATATGGGTCATGCACGTATCTCCTCAGCTAGGATACATGGAAAACATCATGCACCCAATGCAACTAAGAGGGAAGTGCTAGGTGATAAGCCACATTGCCAACTCTACTAAGGACCTAAAAGGGTCTGATAAACCTTGGAGATAACTTTCTGCCCCGGCCAAACCTCCACAAACCTCATCGAGGTGAGACCCATAGGAAAACGTGGTCACCATCCTCAAACTCTAGAGGTCTCCCTCTCCTATCGGTAGAAGACATCTTCCTACTCTGTTCTATCTTCATCCTCTCATGGATGATCTGCACCTTCATTATGGTAACAAGTACCATATCTGGTCCCATGAGTGTTGATTCCCCTGGGTCAGTCTACCACAAGGGTGATCTGAAAGGTTAGTCATACAACACCTCGAAATGTTCCATCCCAATGGTGGAGTGATAGCTTTTGGTTTATGAAAACTCTACCAAGGGAAAGTGATCCTCCCAACTATGACCGAAGTAGAGGATGCAAGCATGCAGCATGTCCTCGAGGGTATAAATAGTCCGCTCTAACTGGCCATCCGTCAGAGGATGGAAGGCAGTGCTCAAATGAAGTTGCATCCCGAATGCCTCCTGAAATCCCTTCCGTAGCCAGTAATTGAAACGTGCATCACGATTGGAGACAATTTTTGAGGGTACTCCATATAGCCGCACAATCTTCTACACATAGAGGCATCCCAACCTCTCTAATTAACCCGTCTCTCAGATCAGTAGGAAGCGGGCTGACATGGTGAGTTAGTCGATGATCACCCAGATAGAATCATGACACTTGGATGTACATCGATGTCCCACCACAAAGTCCATAGATATCCCATCCCACATCCACTGTGGGACCTCTAAAGGATGAACTAAGCCTGGTGGTACCTGATGCTCAGCCTTCACTTACTGACAAGTGAGGAATCAAGAGACAAACTCTAGTACTACTTTATCTATTATCAGCCACCAGTGTTGTCATCGAAGGTCCTGGTATATATTCACCACTTATAGATGTACCTATAGAGGGGATGTGTGTAAATCCCTCAACCATTCCTCCTAATGTTACACTGGTACCATGGTACTTCCTTTGAAAAGGATGTTGTGCTCCCCACCTTCAAAAAATCTATCAGGTGCATAACCTGTGGATATCTGAGCATGTCGAGCCTCACATTATGTGTCCCCGCACTGTGTCTCCCTGACTCGCTAAAGAAGTGAGGGGTTACTATAAGAGACTAAAGAAAAGATGATCCATCTTGATCCACAAAGGATATCTACAAAGCAGCCAAGTACCCCGTTGCCTCACCTTGCAGCTATATAGTAGATCTCCTGCTGAGTGCATCTACTACAACGTTCCCCTTCCCAGGAGTATAGACTATCTCGAAGTCAAAGTCCGGGAGGAACTCAAGCCAACATCATTATCTCTGGTTCAGGTCCTTCAGAGAGAAGATATACCTAAGACTCTTGTGATCAGAGTAAACCGTAAAATGCTCTCCCATCAAGTAATGCTGCCACATCTTCAAGACGAATACCACTACTACTAACTCTAGGTCATAGGTAGCATAGTTATTCTCATGTCGTCTCAGCTATCCGGAACCATATGCGATAGCTACTCGCTCCTACATCAGGACACATCTGACCATGTTCCCTGATGTGTCGCAGTAGACTACATACCCAATTCCATACTCTAGATGCCTCAAGATGGGGGCACTAGTCAGCCTCTACCTCAGTTCTAGAAAACTCTGCGGGCATCTCTCCGACCATATGAAAGGTTTCCCCTTCGTTTTCAACTCTTATAAAGGGGCTCCAACTCTGGATAAAACTGGCAGAAACCTCTAGTAGTATCCATCCAACCCCAGAAAACTTCATACCTCCATCAAACTCCTGTGTAGCTCCTAAGCACGTACCACCTAAATATTCATTAGATCCACCACAACAGTAACCTCCAGGAGGACATGTCCTAGGATGTGAACCTCTTGGATCCTGAACTGGAACTTCGAGAGCTTAAAATAAATATGGCGCTCTCGGAGTGTGTCCAGAACTATCTACAAATTATAGGCAAGCTCCCCCTCGGTATTCGAGTAGATCAGAATGTTGTCTATGATGACTACTACAAATCGATCAAGGTATGGCTGAAATATCCTGTTCATGAGTCCCATGAACACTACTGGAGTGTTGGTCATTCTGAATGGCATAACCAAGAACTCTTAGTGGCCATACCGACATCTAAAAGTAATATTCTGTACATCCTAATCTCACACTCAGAGCTAGGGATAGCTTAATCTGAGTTCTATCATCGAGAACCTCCAAGCTCCCTTTAGTTGATCAAATAGGTCTTCAATCCTTTGGAGTGGGTACTTTTTCTTCACGGTCACCTAGTTGAGGTGCCAATAGTATACACAAAGTCTCAGGCTCCCATATAACTTCTTGGAGAACAAAATCGGGGCTGCCCAAGGAGAATTATCGGGCTGGATAAACACCTTTCCATGTAAGACCTCTAGTTGTACCCGCAGCTCACGAAAATCTGTGGGAGCCATGCGATACACTGGTGTAGATATCGGGGTCGTCATGAGGTACAATTCAATGTGAAATTCAACCTCTCTATAAGGTGGTAGACCTAGAACATCATTAGGGAAGAAATCCGCATACTGGTCCACCTCTATAGGATAGCCCGTACTCTCCTCATCAACCACTCTGAGGGTAAGGCTTGCCAACTAATGAGTGATAAGTTGCACTCTCCTCCGAGTAAGTCCATCCTATTATATAAAGGCTCCCTTCTTTTCGGTGAATGTAAACCTAGTCCCATCTGTGCAGATACACCACACTTTGCGCCTAATACAGTCAATCTGAGCATGGAATGTAGATAACCAGTCCATGCCCAAGATGTGGTTGTAAGGGCTCGACACCACTACTAGGATATCCCAGCTGAAGATCTTGCCGCCTAGAGTAATCTCACACTGCCGGAACCAGTGTGAAATCATCAAATACTCTCCCGTAAGAGTCTCTAGACATAATGATTGAGCCAACAGATCCACCGGAATCTTTGAGTTCCAAATTAGGGTAGTGGAAATAAAAGAATGACGAAAACATGTGTCTATAAGTACTGTACCTAAGGTGGAGTAGACACAGATCATACCATGTATCATCTTCGAAGCGCCATGTTCATAGGACTTAGCTTCCTGGAGTTGAGCATGCCCCTTTCCACCAGCTGCCTGTGGTTGGGGTGGACCACCTGGTGGTGGTGGAAGTAACACCTCAAATCGTTGCCCACTGCCAGATACACGGCCAACTCCTCTACCACGTCCTCATGCCCCCTACGGACCTCCACGGTCAAACCTATATCTATGCCTAGGTGGTCCTCCAACTATCTCCTGATCATCCATACGGCGGGTCGTATAGTCACGAGTCATGTGACCCTGCCCACCGCATGTGTAACAATGCCTTCTCCCTGCATGACTATCACTGTCTCTGGTGCCCCGTACAACCGACCTTGAATCACGTGGTCATTCTCTTATAGGTCTGGTGCTCTTGGACCTCTATGAAATCTGTCTACTCTAAACTGTATAAGACTCCGATACATGATGCCCGATGGTGGGTCTCACTGCTGGTGACTGCTCAACAAGAAAAATCTCCACTAAGAGGGATTTCTCTAACACCCCCACCTATGTCGTTATGCTGAGAGAAATCATTGAAGCCCCAGTATCCCACCTGAGTCCCTGCTCAGAGTTCTGGGCCCTGAAGAGTGTGTCTCGTACCATATCTGTGGAGTAGCATGAGAGGTCAGTGAACCTCGCTGAATACTGAGCTACAGTCATGCTGCCCTGCTGCAGATGAAGAAGCTCTTGTATGTGAACTACACGAAGGGTCGTTTGGACAAAATCTACTTAAAATATGCTCTCAAAGTCTTCCAAGTGAAGTGTCACCTCGTCGTGAACCTGGAGCATCAAGCTCCAAAATCTGCATGTTGCTGCCTGCATAAGACTGGTGGCATGGATCACCATGAGATCAGTTGGTGTCCTTACTATTCGGAAGACTCTCACTACGACCTCCAACCAATCCTTAGCTTCCTGTGGGTCCGTCTCACCCCTGAACCAGGGTGGCCCCTGGCATAGGAACTCTTGCAACATGCTCAAGCAGCGTGCACTCTCAAATGTTGGGGTTGGTGGCATCGGTGGCCCAATGGGTAATGGTACTATTGGTGGCTCCACTGGTGCCTCTACTAATAAAGGGCCATGCACCGAGGCCTCTTTGCTTAGTGGGATATCATCGCGTACTCTACCCAAATCCCTAGCTGGCTATTTGCGTGGAGGCATCCTAAAAAGAAACAGGTGTGCCATTTTCAATAAGTTATACCAGGTGAGCTGACTCAAAAAGATCACATAGAAAACTTTTCAAAACACACACGCAATTAGGGTTTCCGTGCATTGAGTCAGAAATCAGAAGTAAGGGTCCTGGTGTATGGATACTTCAGTCGCCGCACCAACACTAGATTCCCAAAACTGAAAAGCACACTCCCTACACTTAACACGATTACTGTTTAAAAAGATCAGAGTCTAATTTTCTATGGTAGAACTGACTCCTTTGATACCAATTTGTCAAGAACCATCCCCTGGGGCCCGTGTTGTGACTACCCCAAGACCGCTTTCCATTGGCCAAGGGTTGGCGACTATCACCAAAAGGCGTATACCCTAAAACCGGGAAGGCATTTCCTTTATAACCTGTAAACATGCCACCAAGCACACAACAAGATACGAATACAAGTAAACTGTACAGTAAAAAGAGTTTGTACAATAATAAAAAGGGGCCAGAATACAAGCCCAACTGGAAAGTACAAGAAAATAAAGAGTACAAGTAAATAGAAATAGCACCTGTGAACTCCTTCCAAGGATCCTACCTGAAGAGTAGGTACAACTCTTTGATGAACATCTCTACAGTACGCCTCACCAAATTTCCACTTTCGAGCTACCTCCAGTCTTGGTACTCTTATCCTCAGTCAGTATTATCTGTCGTCTGCGCCAAACACAACAAGGTGCAGGCATAACCCATACTGGGGTGAGTATAATGATTCTAAATAGTGACCATGAGACCCTCAATGGTCTCAAAAAATCAAAAAAGGATAAACCACAAAGAATCGAAATAACAGTCAACCCTACTTAGGTATATTCCCATACATATACCTAAGTTATCAAGTATACCCATCTCATTCATGGGGAAACACAAGGCCCAACTCAAAAGCCCCAAAAACTGTTCCACAAAGGATAAAATACCAAGAAGGTAGCAACACAAAGATAAGTACCACAAAGGTAATACCACACAAAATAATACCACAAAGTTATCACCACAAAGGTAAGTACCACAAAGGTACACCACACAAAAGAATACCACAAAGGTATCACCACGAAGGTAACTACCACAAAGGTATGCCACACAGAAGAATACCACAAAGGTATCACCATGAAGGTAAGGATTCATCTCACACATAGTATAACTTAGGTATAGTTGAAAAGATGATTTTATGTAACTACTGAATCATGTTACTCTGTTAAGAGGAAGACCCACAAAGGATACTAAATTATCAGACCCACGTAGGATCCTAGTATAGTAGACCCACAAAGGATCCTAGTATAGAAGACCCACGTAGGATACTAGATTAGTCCCATGTGGAGTTCCTAGAGAGGATCCAAGTGGGAGACTCGACCAAAGACCCACATAGGATCCCAAATCATAGACACACATAGGATCCCTTTTTCATGATACAGACAGGTACAGGGTTCCCGAACTAAGCTCTCTTGATTCCGGGAGGGTCCACTCCTCAAGCAACAGGTCGATACTCCAACTACCACAAAGTCACATGAATAAGTATCCAAAAGGACTGCCATGCAATAGGGGCATCAACACAACAGACGATGTTTCTATCGGATGACCAGTCTGTAAGTTATTTTCCTTTTAGTCCAGATGGCCCGTTTGGGTTCGTGTTCAATCTAACCCATCCATACCCCAAACTTATCCAAAACTCAAGTGTGGTATACCAAACGGACCATCTTGGTCAAAGGTTTCAGTCTCCGTATATGGTTCATCAAACGGATTCTTGTAGCTCAAGATATGGATGAAAAGGTGTAAAGGGTTGTAACTGGTCCAGGTCTGGTCTGACCCGGTCAGACCGACCTGGCATGACCCGGCCCCCTGGGTCCATCATGGCCCACCGAATCTAGCCTAGCCCCCCAGCATGGCCCAGCCCACTAGTCGTGACCCACTAAAGGTGTGGTGGACCACTGGGCTCGCCGACTAGCTAGATGTCTAGCCTCCTCCGCGCACTAGAGTCTCGCACCGTGACATCACCAGTGGCCGGCTCATCCGGCCACCCTCCCTTCACCATCGCGGCACAAGGAAATCACTTCTGCATGCCGAGCAGCGCTGACGCATGCTGCCATCCCATTCGCGTGTCTGACTGAAGTGTTGAATACTGCCTTTTCTCTACTATAGCCGATGGGCCACGACCCTTCTCCGGTGGTTCGGTCACACCGCCGCCTTTGCCGCAGCTAGCCAGAGTGTCGTCTGCCACTCTCGAGTCCCACCTGTGATGTTCCTCTGGTCATGGGGTGTACCCCATTGGACCAATCTTTATTCTGAAGATTTCTACACTTTTCTTGGGATTTCTCCACCATTTCAAGCCCATCAAAATTCACATAAAGGTTGTGGAGAGGTCGGGGTGTGTTTTTTTGGCCCTCTCTCTCCACTTTAGAATGATAGAAATCGTCTTATTTGTTATTGAATCGTGAAGAACTTAAAGAATGGTAAAGAGGTATTAAAAACATCAACAAACCCCACATTGTCATTTTTTGGAGGTGTTGAGAGACCAAAGATGAAGTTGTTGAAGAATGTCAGTATTCGTTGCCTCTACTAGGTGCTTTCGATCTGGGATCGGGGTCGGTTCCCCATTCTTCATTGGAGCAAGTTCTTTATTGGAGAGGCATTCTTCGTTAGATATGAATAGTTACTCTAAATATCTCCCCTTTTGCCAACACTTCCCAAATTCCACCAAAAATTAAAAGCCAACTTATTAAATTGTGTTTATTAATTAAATTAGAGTTGGTCGTTAATTTAAATGATGTTGGCATAATTAATGTGGAGGAAGTCCAAGAGTTATCTCCCATTAAAGGGGGATCCAAGTGGGACCCTCCAACACAAACCCATGTAGGATCCCAAAGAATAGACCCACATAGGATCCCTTTATCATGATACATCCAGCTACAGGGTTCCTATACTATGCTCGCATGATTCCGAGAGGGTCCTCTACTCAAGCCACAGCTCAATACTCCAATTGCCACGAAGTCTCACGAAGAAGTATCCCAAAGGACCGCCACATAATAAAGGTCTCAATGCAACAGAAGGTGAATCTATCATATGCCTAGTATGTAATTTATTGGCCTTTTATTCTCGAGGGCCTAGTTGGATTCGTGATCGATCCAACCTGGCCATACGCCAACTTTATCCAAAACTCAAGTGGGGTACACCAAAAGGACCGTCTTTTTGGAGAATGTTCTTCGTTGGAGATGCTTTCTTCATTGGAGAGGAAGAGTTCATCTAATGTTCTCCCCCAATTCCCCTTTTCTAACCAATCCTCTCAAAGGTGAAGGGGATCCAATATAATAAAAATGAGTTTATCATATAATTTACGTTGGCACAATTGGAATCAGCACAAATGGAGTTGGCATAACTAAATGGAGCAATTAATTAATTGATGAGGAACAATTAATTAATTGTAGATTTGAAGGTTTTCCCCATTTAAGAGGGGTTCGGGTAGTCCCAACCATGATGAATTAAAATTGGGGGTTTTCTAGTTCGGTCGGTCCCCACCTCCATAACTCAGGAAGAGATATTTCAAAAGAAAAATAAAATAAAATGTTAAATAATTTTATTTTTCTTCTTCCATGAAAAAGTGAAAAAATAACTTCCACCCTCGACCTACTGCGGCCGTAGTGAAGGTATCCTTAAGTGAATATCGGAGCTGCGAGTTCAACGATGCCATTGGATTTTAATTCTGAGCACAAGTTCAAAAGTTACAAAAAACTCACTCGCACGTTTACTAAACGTACCCAAAAAAAGTTCATAAATTCATTCTGGGCACTTCAGGCCTCAGAATCATGCACTGTCAATTTCACGGACTCGTATTATTCCATACAATTAAAAACATTACATGGATTTTTCAGGTCATTACAAGTACATTGAATGGTATCAAGATAGCACCTACATAGTAAAACTGGTCATAAATCGACACCTCCCAGATGACGATTTCTTTTTTAAAATACAAGAGAAAGAGAGATAGTAGTTTGAGGATAGATATTAGATTAACATGATATCATTATAGTATAAATATTATACTAGAGTTATCATTATCATTTGGATAGAGGATTTGAGGAAAATATAAGAAAAGAATATAAATATAAAATGAAATTAAAAGAAAAATGAAGAGGGTTTACCTCTTGAAATATCCTCATTGAGAACCTCCTTAAGATAAGGGGTTTTCGTCTTTTGGAAAGACCATGAGCTCCTAGACATGGGTATAGAAGAGGAAAGAGGATTTGGACAGAAATGATACATGCTTTAGGGCTTAGAAAAGTTAGGAGAAGAGGGAGGGAGTGGTGGGTTTTATAGTGGAGGGTAGGGGTGATTTTTGAATATCTTATTCATTATTTTATTATTTTTCTAAGGAGAAGAAATAGTGTTGATTAACGTGACCAAAAATTGTAATAATATCATGATAATTTGAATAACATGTGATTTCATTAGTGATGACTCAAGGAATAATGTATTTAGATTCTAATATCTTTATACTATAAATTATCATATTTTACTATTAACTAAAAATTTAATTATTTTATAAAAAAACCACCATAACCATTTTTTGATGTGTATAATTAAAAAATGGACTCAATTTTATCAATTTATTTTTATAAATATGTGATATTTTACTTTTAAATAAAATCATTCATTACTTGAAAAATATAGATTTTAATTTTAAAAATGATATTATTACACTTTAATAAATCAAATAAGGTTTCATAAATTAATACTAAAATCGTATTATTAAAAATATTTATTTAGTAACACAATTTATGAAAAAGAATTTTAATTTAAATCATTTTATTAATTTAAAATTGTAATTATATATTTATTACTCACAAAAATATCAACACTTAATTATTAATTTTTAAGATATTCACTCCCATTTATATGGTGCATAAATTTTCTTTATACATACATGGGTGAGGTTACTATTCATAAGGCTCATATTACTATTCATAAGGGTATATTACAATTCATAAGGTTCATGTTATTATTCAAAAAAAATGTATGTTGATTCTATCAGACTCTAAATATCTTACTGATCGCAACTGTGTATGTCCATTTTTTGAAAACCAAAACACAGAGGTTGCTAAATTATATTTCACGAATATGATATAACAACAATTTTTTGTTTTATAGATACTTGGTATTGCATGAATTACATTCTATATTGAATTCATTTGAAAGATATTTGGGTGTTACATTCTTCCCCCTTACCAAAATGTCATCCTCAAAATTTATAAAATGTTACCTCGTAAAAAGATTCCGGTAGGTCTTCAACATAAGTTCCTCGGGCTCCCACGTTGACTCTTCAATTTTATGATTTTCCAAAGTACCTTTACCAGCTATGTCATCTAATTCCTCAAGACCTATTATTTAGTGTCTGTAATCTGGATAGGCTCTTCATAGTAAGATAACTCAGGTTCTAATTCTATACCTTTATAACTGAGTACATGTGTTGGCTATGTCATGTAAATCCTAAAAAAAGAGACATAGAACACATTTTGTACCTTAGAGATGCTAGGATGAATTTCTAAATAATAATCCATAGCTTCAATTATCTCCATAATTTTAAAAAGACCGATGTACATGGGGCTCAGTTTCCTTTTCTTCCCAAATATTATACCACCCTTCCATAGAGATACTTTTAATAAAACATGATATCCCACTCGAAATTACAAATCCTTCCTTTCATTGTCATTATAGAACTTTTTCTGGGTTTGATTTGCTTTGATATGGGTTTGAATAGTATTTACTTTCATTTTCTTCTTCCTCTACATGATCTGGGACTAAAAGATTCCTTTCACCAACCTCATCCCAACATGTTGGTGTACGACATCTATTTCCATACGACGATTTATATGATTCCATTTTAATACTAAAATGGAAACTATTATTATAGGAAAACACTAAAAAAGGTAAATATTGATCCCACGTACCTCTAAAATCAATTGATCATGATCTCAACATGTTTCTAAAATTTGGATCATCCTTTATGATTGCCTGTTAGTTTGAGAATGATAAGCAGTACTCAAATGAATCTTAGTATCCAAATCTTTCAACAGACATTTCCATATTTTTTATGTAAATTTTGAATCATGATTAGAGACAATTGAGAGAGGTTCTCTATTAAGTCTTACAATTTTATTGATAAAGATATAAGCAAGGAAAATTGGTGGAAAATCCTCCATTTTTTGTGAGGAAATATAAAAATTTGGTAAGTCGATCAACAATTACCTATTATATCATTACATCTTGGAGTTTTGGGTAATATAAGGGAAAAATCCATGGTGACCTAATTCCATTTCCATGTAGGAATAGGCAGAGGTTTCATGACTCCTCTAGGATGTTTTTTTTCTTCCTTCACCTATTAACAAACTAAACATCTTGATACATAATCATCAATTTCATGCTTCACATTTCCCCACCATAAATGTTCTTTCAAATCTCTATATATATTAGTACTACCAGGTTGTATAGATAAAATTTAACTATGGGAATCATCCAACAACTCCTTTTTGAGATCAGGAATATATGGAACATGTATCCTTCTTCAAAATTTCAAAATTCCATCCTCACACACAATGTATAGAAACTTCTCATCATTCACAACTTTAATTTTATTTTGATGATTTTATTCATCAAGATGAGAAATCTTAATTATTTCTTATAATGATGGTTGGGAAACCAATTGAAAAAGTAATGATGCTTCACCTTCTGTGGTAATTCCCATATCTATCCTCTAAATATCCATGTACATGGGATCTTTATCAGTCCTCATTTTTTTCAGAACTTCATTATCCTCTCTGCTCAATTCATTTTCCACATTATTTTATTTCCCTCGATGGTAGTGTACGGAACAATCATAATCCTTGAGTAGCTAGATAAATCATCATTGCCTCATGTTGAGTTCCTTCTATGAGAAGATATATTTCAAACTCCTATGATCAGAATATATCTCACATCTTTAACTATAGAGATAACATCTTCATATCTTCAGAGAAAATATTGTAGCTACTAACTCAAGAACATGAGTTGGATAGTTCTAATCATGATTATTTAACTGCGTTGATTCATAGGAAATAAATCTCTCAATATGCATAAATAAACAACCAATTCCTTTCTTTTATGCATCACAATAAATAAAAACCACACCATTTCTCAATGGTAATGTCAAGATTATAGAATTAACTAACCTCTTATTCAATTGTTTAAAACATTCTTGACATTATTTTCTACATGTGAACATAACCCATTTATGATTAATATTGGTTAATGGGTTATCTAATCACGTGATATTCTGAATGAAACACTAATAATAACCTTCTAAACCAATAAAACTATGTACCTCAGTTATGTTCATTAGAGTATGACATTCCTAAACTACCTTTCTCTTTGCAAGATCAAC
The DNA here is from genome assembly GCA_963277665.1 of Viscum album. Taxonomy (NCBI): domain Eukaryota; kingdom Viridiplantae; phylum Streptophyta; class Magnoliopsida; order Santalales; family Viscaceae; genus Viscum; species Viscum album. The sequence continues at coordinate 273,355,890 of OY728125.1, read as the reverse complement.
TATGATTTCATCCTTAGAGACAATATGGATAAGAAAAGAAATTATTTGAAGCTAGAATTCCCACATTCTATACTTCCCATATAACTCATTTCTTCTATGAGTCTTTTGAATAATATGAAAGGTATTCTCATGTTCTTTGTAGATTTTTAATTATACTAAGATATCATCAATAAATACCTCAATAAATTCATTAAGATATTACTTGAAAACTCTATAAATTAGATCCATAAAAATAGAGGGTGCATTAGTCAATCCAAAATGAATTACTGTAAACTCATATTTCCCATAACTGGTTCAAAATGTTCTCATTTCAATTTCTTCCTTACTTAAAGGAAACTAATGATATCCATATCAAAGGTAAATCTTAGAAAAATATTGTGCACTATGAAGTTGAAAAAATAAATCATCAATGTGAGAAAGAAGATATTTTTTCGTTATTATAATAGCGTTGATCTCAATGTATTTATTATATAGCCTCATAGATCAATGTTTTTTATTATCAAAACGAACATGAGATCCCCATATAGAAATGTTGGGGTAGATAAATCCCTTGTCACTCAATTCCTATATTTGTTTCTTTTGTGATACTAATTCCAATGTGGTAATTCTATAATGGTTCTTGGATATAGGCCTTTCACTAATAGAAAACCCTATTTTCGACTCTGGAGGAAGTACATGTAAATCTAATTAGAATACATCAATGTATTCTTGAACAATATGTACATCCTCAATTTTAAAATCTCATTCCTTACCCATAGGTATTGTTTCATCTTTATCCCCAAGAATTTAATTCATTAGAGATACTAGGTGTGGATCTAGATAAAAATCAAATGATGAGGTTTCTTCTCTAATGAAGAGGGGTTCTATATAATTCTCAAAAATTGTAACTTTACTCTTCTTGCAATAGATTTTCACACCATAACATAAAACCCAATTCATACCAAGAATAATGGGTATGGTGATAAGGATAGAAAATAAAGCATGAGTATGTGTCATTAGGGGAACCAATCGACACATCATTGTTATAATAATGCTTCCCTTAGGATTTTTTACTAAAAACTCATTTATTATGAGTATGGAGAATTAATACCAGGAATTATGGGAATGGTGATAAGGGTAGAAAATAAAGCATTAGTATGTGTCGTAAGGGGAACTAATCGACACATCATTGTTATAATGATGCTTCCCTAAGGATTGTTTTACTAAAAACTCCTTTATTAAATAAAATTGGAAATTTTTTATTTTCATGGAAAACCGGTAAGTTATAAATGAATGTGATGATCCATAATCAAATAAAGAATTTGCTATGTTTGAGTAAATGATTAAAGTGCCTTCCACCACATCATTGTGAACATCAACTTTAGTAGTTGTGATCACATAATCTTGGCCTTTATCCCTTGTAATTCTCTGAGGAATTATTCCTTGACTCTTAGAACAATCATTGGAATAATGTACCATATCTTTACAATTTTATCATTAAACATTGGTAGCGTCTTGAATTCCCTTTCAATCTAAATATTGGTGGCATATTTCTCTATATTTGTAATAGACTTCTTTTCCATTTAAGCAGGCTCTAGGGTGTTTCATTCCACAAGTACCACGTGTTGATAAACTCTACTTTTTATTCATCCCTTTATCCATTCTTTCCTCCTCCAACCCTTGCTTATCTTGATTTCCCATAAATTCATAATACAGAGAGAATAATTTCTCTATATTGATAGAACAATAGACTATATCTTCATATGATGAAACATATTGTGAAACTAGTTCCCTTTGAAGGAATGTTTTTAAAGCATAAAAGAATTAGTCAATCTTTATCCTTAGATTACATATGTAGTCTAAATCATTCCATGATATCGCTGTAAAATTAGTTTCATACATCACAATGTCTTCATCATATTTTTGTTTCAAACTCAATAATTACCTCTCCATATATTCTCATGGTTCTCGAGGAAAACATTTTTCTAAGAATATTTCCTTAAAGCCCCTCCATTCTATTTCTTCTACTTCTTTCTCCTCTATCATGTTTTGAAATAACAACCACCACTGATCTGCATCTACCAATAGATGATAAACCGCCATGATAATATTCTCTCTTTAATTACATCCAAAAGTGAGAAACATATTCCCCAATGAACTTATCCATTACTCCGTTATGAATGGGCTTGTAGTCCCATTGAATGATGGAGGTTGTTGTCGCATGAAGAGGTCTAACATTGCTCCACCACATTGTGGATAAAGATTCTCTATAAGGATAAGTTTATTGTTCATAACCTAAATTAGTTATCCCAGTATAGTTATAAGTTCCTCAGCAGTAATCGTTTCACCAGTACCAACATCATTTTCTTGCATAAGAGGAAAATCCCTACATAGGATACGTGCATTCATGCGGTTTCCATTCGTTCAACTAGGAGTAATTTCTAAATAATGACATGTACTATATTAGGTTATGAATTATAATTTATAATGTCAAACAAGAAAAACACTTAACATAAATTGATATTTTTAGGCATGTCTAATCGCATAATCATAACTGTGGTTTCTTAGAGGACATATTTACATTTAAATCCTTCATAATGGTTTATAAAGAAAATATGAATTATTTAAGATTATTTTCCCAAAGTGTCAAACCAGGTGCATAGTAAGGCCTGTTGTCGTGTACCAGGTGTCCTCGAGTCAAGCCAGGAACACCTTTTCAGTGTTTTTACTCCAATGTACATATGTTATAGAACTATGTCAATGTGTAGTATCTATATATGGATATATTTTATAGGAAGATCAATATAATATATACCTTACTAAAATTCTAGGATGTTATTATATTCTTATCCTCAAATTATTTCTTAGGGCTTTCTTCCTTAATATTTGTTTTCAAAATATATTTTCCAAGTTTTCAACTAAACTTTCTATGATGTCATCTATAATTCCATAACCCTAGTTTCCTTGAGATGGTGCATCATTTTATTACATTGGAATTATTACAAAAAAGTTTTATCCTGAAGGAAATAATAGTTAAGTAGACGTTGAAAATAAGATTCAAACATAAGGTCCACATTACAACTTTAAATGAAATACCTAATAGAAATTACATTTGAAACATCTATGACTCCTAGATTATCCCTGTAAGTCATTCATAATAGTCATCTACACAACCTATGTAAAATAAAACATTAAGAAGGAGTGAGCTTAGATGCTCAGTAAGGGTAAGTAATACAATGGAAGTTATCATAAAAATAAACACTAGGCATGGTGAACAACTAAAAATACTTTCATTTTCAAATATACTTGTGCATAATACGGATAGAATGAAAGATAATTAAATAAGGCCATATAAATGATAATAAGAGAATGAAACATAGCCATCAATATTCTAATTGTCGAATAATTGTATGGTTTATAAATTACTAATACCATAATGAGGGAATGAATAACACTAGACATCTGAAACATATTGTCAAGGGATATGCCAAGATGTTTGAAAGTACTAGGGAAAGGCCTCATCCAAAACCCAATTCTATTTTCTCTCATGAGACTTAACGATGAATCGAGTGGACATAGTAGGCCCCATTCATCACTTTCTATGTCCAATTCATTCCTCATATAAATTTGGATAAACATAAACAATATGAACATATGAAATAAATTTCCCCAATCTATACACATACACACTAACTATTCTTAGTAGTATAGTGAATGGTATTACGATAACACCTCCATAGTCAAACTGATAACATAACATTTAATGAAATATGATAGATGATAAACATAAGTTATTAACCCAAATATAAAATAAAATTCGACAGAGGTTTTGAAATAGATAAAAATACTCTAATAAAATCATCAAGGAATTTTTGAGAGAAATACACTTTTACTTTTAAATAAAGAGTTCTTTTGGAAAAATATTTTAATAAGACTATAAATTAAATAAGAAAATCTTTCCATAATTATATGAGGGGTTTTTGAAAATTTATTATTTCGTAAAACATATTATATAGTGCACTTTAAAATATGTATGAATTTGAGAAGTTCCCTTGAATCAGACCTATTTCTCAGGAAGAATTGATAAAGATATTTATAAAAACTTTTAACTCCCCATAAAATAAAGAATGATTATTATTGGTACATACATATAGAAAATTAAAACATAATCTATGAGGATTAAATAAAAAAATTTAATATTTTAATTGATATTAATAGAGACAAGGAGTTACCTAAAAGTAAATGGAGGTTTAGGTGAAAACCTTTACCATATGTCTGAATGAGTTCTGCACTTGACCTTAATATCCTAAATAATCAAATTAAATTAATTAATTAATTAATTAATAACCTTATATACATGTATTTTATTTATTATAATTTTATTAAGTTCATTTATGTCATTTTGGAAGAGTTTTAAGATACAATTTTATCACTTAGGAGAATTCAATTCTTTGGTTTTCATGATCGGAATACTTATATATGAGTATGGAAGTTCATGTGGAATTAATATAACTCTCAAAAATTGAATTTATAAGATACTAATGAGAATTAATAATGTTAAATGGTGATATAATTAACTTTTTATGTGTTATTAGGATGATTTATTAGATATATCATTAGTGATAATCATTTAAATAATTTTGGTAATATTTCGATTATTATGAACTTGTTTTGTCCTATGAATTAGTATTATTTATATATATTGATTTTAGAACATTAAATAATAAATAATAAATCTTTCATAATATGGTTCAAACATAATTTGGTTTCTTGACCAAAATTTAAGGTTAAATTGTAGAATAATGTTTCTTTATCCACAATAGTTGTAAATCGGCACCACCCAGACGATGATTTCATTTCTAAAATAATATATATATATATATATATATATATATATATATATGTGTGTGTAGTAGTTTGAGGAAGTATATTAAATTAAAATTCTATTATTAAAATATATAGTTGATATTGGAGTTATATGGATCATTTAGAAAGAGTATTTGAGGATAATATAAGAAAAGATAATAAATTGAAAATAAAATTTAAATAAAAAAGAAGAGGGATCACCATTTGAAATATCCTCTTTGAGAACCTCCTTAAGGGAAGGGGTTTCTCTATTTTGGAAACACCAACATCTCTTCTATGTGGGGAGATACTCGGAAATATTATTTGGGCATAATATTTTAAAGATTTAGGGCTTATAGGAGTGAGAATAAGAGGGAGTGAGGGGTGCGTTTTATAGTGGAGGAGAGGGGTCATTTTTTTATATCTTAATTATTATTTTATTTATTTTCCTCAAGACAATAAATAGTTTATATTATTGTGACTAAAAATAGTAATAAGTATATTTTAATTATAAAAAAGTGTGATTACGTTGGATATGACTCAAGGAATGGTGTATTTAGCTTTTACTGTATTTATAATGTAAATTACAATACTTTACTATTCATCAAAAATTCAAGTATTTTAGAAAAATACCAAAAAAATCAACATAACCATTTTTCTATGTGTAGAATTAAAACATGGACTCAATTTAATCAAAAAAAAATTAAATATGCGAAATTTATTTTTTTTAATAAAATCATTATTTAATTGAAAGATACATATTTTAATTTTAAAACTCATATTATAACACATTCATAAATAATTTAAGGTTTCATAAAATTATCGTAGAATAATGATACAAAAAAATATTTATTTAAGAAAACACTTTTTATGAAAATGAATTTTATTTTAAATAATTTTATTAATTTAAAATTGTAATTAAATATTTATTACTCACAAATGTACCAATACTTAATTCTTAATTTTTAAAATATTCACTCTCATTTATAAGGTTCCTATTTTTATTTATACTTAAATTGGTGTTGTTAATATTATTAATGTTCATATTACTATTCATAATGGAAAATTTCCATTCTTAAGGGTCAAGTTACTATTCAACAAAAATGTAAGTTAATCCTATCACACGCTAAATATCTTACTGATCGCAACTGTGTATGTCTATTTTTTAAAATCAATTAATACTTTTGATATCATTAGATAAATAAAATAAATTATATAACATTTCATATGGAATTATATACACCACTCAAAAAGAAAAGATTTTTTTATATGTCATAAGTCTCAGTGAAATAAATGTGAGACTAGAAATCCCCTTACCCTAACTCTTGACTCTCATCATACTTGTTCAAAACTCCACTATAACAAAAATAAATTTTTTATAAGTATATCACATAACAAAAATCATATATATCATTCCATATATGATATTATTATGTCTCAATATTACCATATTATTAACAATTCAATATTAATGTTATGTTTTGTGTAATAACCACTTTGTTTATCATATATGTTTTGAGATTATATTTATTGTCCCCTTAAATTGATCATGATTTCATAATTTAAAAAATATAAAAAATTATATAAATATATTATATATTAATTATATACTTTTTTATAATAATATACAAAATATAGAAATAGTAAATTAAATACACTATTCATGGAGACGACAGACAGTATGTACGCATGAACGTTGTTTCCATTTTCTTGTCATATTCAAAGAAAGAAAAATAAGTGATATATATAGATTATAGTATAATTATCATGTCTTGTATACCACATATTTATATTAAACCCACCCTTAATACATTCCATGTAACACATGAATGAATAACAACACTTTTCCGACCGGTAGTCCTCCGTACATACGAAAGATGTTATCGTATTCTCACAAAATGGAAGGGATGAAGGTTTATGTCACATTATAATTGAATAATAATAAATAAATTATATATATCATATATATAATATATAAATATAATTTCAATAATTATTACTCGCCTTGAGAAGAGGTAATGGAAGAACGAACAACATCGGTTCGTGTGGCGGTAGTCCTCTGTACACACTAACGATGATTGTGTGTCCTATTTGACGGAAGTGTGTGATGTTTTGGGCCATAAACATAACAAAAAAACTTCTATGTATATTCAATATACTGAAGATATTATATAATCTTGTTTAAGAATAATTTAATGGGAGTATAAAAAAATAAAACTTAATGGGTTGTTGATGAACATTACCTCTTCTTCGGGTAACTCCGTTTGGTTTGCACTAAAAGTCTTTATTGGTTTCCTTTATTCCAAAAGTGAGTCTTTTAAGATTATATTAGGGATTTATGGAGTTTATTTGTCTATTTTTTTATGATCCAAAAGACTTTATAGGCATAAATAACTGGGGATAGTGTGTTACTTTACATAGTGAGGGAGGAGTTGGATTCTTGTAAATACCAAAAATAATACACTATTAGGAGGTCTCCCTTAAATTGTGTTCCCTAAATAATGAACCATTTTCTGATAAAATATGTTATATAGTCTAAAACTATTTAGAAAATATGTTTTTTAAAAGTTTCAAGGTCATTTGGCCCCTTAAGATTATAGATTAACCAATATGTAAACTCATTTTTACTTTAATCACTATGATTAATTTTAATTTATTTCACTACTATTTTTTATCAAGAAATAATTTGAGATTAACATAAATTATAAATTATAATGATTCTAAATATATAATCCAGCTTTTTATATTTCATTAATAGAACTCTAAGAATTTAATTTAGAAATTAGTCCCTCATACAGAATGAGAATGTTTGTTTTTAAAGTTAAAAATTCCAAAAGATCACAAAATTTTTACATCCAATTTCAAGATTAAATAGACTCCAATAACCTAAATTGGATTAATATATTTAAAATTTAACTATATTTTCTTTTAAAAAATAAAAATATAATTTAACATTATAAATGTATTAGAATAAAATTAAATTTTCAATTAAAATATAGTATTTTTCACAATTCATCAACAATAAAACATCTCAGAAAAATACCAAAAATCCCCCACTATATAATTTTGAATTTAATATTTCAGTGTGGAAGTTTATTTATTCAAATAAAACTTATAAAATTATTGAAATGTATTTTTAAAACAATTACACCAATAAAAAGTGGAAAAAAATCCTTTTAGGTGAAAAACAACATTTTATACTTAAAATTCTATTGTTTCTTGTTTTTTATTATAATGATTATTGTATGAATTAAAAAATTTATTTAATATATGAAATATATATTTCATTAATATAATTCACTAATATTGATTAATTTAATATATTAATATAATGTTACTTTTATAGAAAATAATTTTTCCATAAATACACACCCTTTATATTCAATTGGTTTTTATTTTTATTTATAATTAATTTCTCACCAATGAATTCATTATATATACAATTTTAAACCATATTTTAAAATTAAGTTAATATTAATCATTCCATACATTATAAATTCTTGGTGATAACTATGATATTAAATATTAATAGTTAATTATTGTTCCATAAAACTCGATATTTCATGTAAAAACTGTTATCGGAGAAACTTTATATTGTGTGAAATTCAAGATAAACATGGTTTTGCATCTAAAAAAAGATAAACTATTAATTGTGTGTAATGTAAGATATAAAATAATTTAAATTAATTTTAAATAATATATTTCTTAAAATATCAGGACGTTACGCTAATACTTTGATATTTTCTATTAATATTGGGTCTAACTATACTGAAGGGATGACTTTGGAAACAGTTCCAATTCCAATAACTATTACCTATATACTTAAAGAAAATATATAAAAATAGTGTCTTATGAGAGCCTAGTCTCTAAGAATTCATTAAACACTAGGGAGACTCCAACCCTTAAAATCATTGTACAACCCCCTGTTGTATTTTCCACTATCCATATTCCAACCACAATTAAAGCAACAACGCAATATTATAAACATGTTTCAAATATTTATGAAAAAATAAATAAAGATAAAAATTAGGTTACATGATGGAAGGAGAAATATAAAATTTAGTTCACACTATACACTATTGTATACTAAAATGAAGAGGAAGAGGAGGCCAGTGGGGATGCTAGGAATTATACTAAGGATTCATAGGAAACCATCCATCCCCACATTCAATGCAAGGTTATTTTAAAAAAAATTAAAAGAATTATATTATCCATGTATTTATTCTAATTTTTTAATTCATATCCAATAAATTATGTACTCTATTGATGTAATACAATGTATTTTATCTTTAAATCAGCTCACCTTTTTCAACATTATTGATATATTATTTTAGATATATACTCATTAAAAGATAAAAGTTTTTTATAATAATTCAAAAAAACCAAAACCCAAAAAAACACATACAAAAATGAAAAAATATTCATTATAAATGTTACAAAATTAACATAAATTAAACAACAATGGGTTTTAGTTTCATTCATTATTTTCTAACCATTCCACTACTACACAGTAATTTTAATTTATTTATTTTCTCCCTCGCCTTAGTAGAACATTGTGTAAAATATTTAATTAATTTTTTTACCCAATTTGATTTTTTAAAATATTTTATTCCATCATTAATCATAATTTAATAAGAAAATTGTATTATAGAAAAAATGACTAATCAAACCCATCAATAACAAAAACATTGGTAAATTTTGATGAATGTTGTATGATAATTCAAATTTTATATTGCTATTAAAGTGATATTTGATTGGATTTCCCTTATTGATTATAATACTTGTAATTTTTCATTCTTTTATTAATTAAAATATTTTTTTCTATTGTTTCAATAACAAATAGTTTATTACCAATTAAAATTAATTACCATAAACGTGTTGATATATTTATTTCCACACACTCCATCATGAGTGACTCCTGGTATACGAATCACTACTATAAATTATTGTATAATAATTTTAAATTCCTACTAATTTTTAACCACATTAAAATTATTGATTCCATCATATAAATAGTGTTAGACCCATTTAAACTTTAGACCTACTATTTCCTTGATTCATTGACATGCCCATAAATACCATGAACTAACTTAAAGTTAGTAGCATTGAAATCCTATATTTCCTTCAAACCCTATTTATTCATTATTAATTTCATGTTTTCTTATAAAATTAAAAAGTGGTCGATAGAAAATTAATGTTATAGAAAGGTGAGAATAACAACCAAAGGGAAAAATTGAATAATAGTTCCCATTTTTTATTTTCAATAATTAGTTCACAAGTAATTTGGGGTTATTATTTTATGATTTTTCGATAATTTAAAGAAAATGTGTAATGGAATACCTTTTATAAACCATTGTCTAGAATACTTTTTCATTTTTATTCTAACTGTCACAAATTTTTTTGGGGTGAGATAGATGTTAAGGATCATGGTGATACTTTGGTTTGAATTCCAAGGTTGTTAGTTTTTTTCATGTAATACTTCCATTGATAACAAAAATATAAAATTTGAAAAAAAGGAAAGTTCATCACTATTTTTAATGTTCAAGTATGCACCATTATGGGTGGAATGTGTTATTTATTTATTTTTTAAAAAATTTAAAAAGATAAAAGTTTTCTAATTGATCTTGATTAAGAATCATGAATAGTATATTAAAAATTCATTACTTATTTTTTACAGTAATCCTAGATTTTACATCATAAATCACCTACCTTCATCCTTAGTGACTAATCACTAAAAATGCATCTTAATTTCTAAAGTATGATTTTTCAGTATAAAATTAGATGAATTACAATCCAATATTAAGAAAAAGTTTATGAAAACAAGCCATATCTGCTATCATAATCCCTAAACCTATATTTATATATTATATACATGGTAAAGGTGCCTTAGGGAGATATCTTAACCGTAGTAACTCTAGGGGATATATTCATAGGCATGGGTGATAGAGCCATTGGTACTATATGTGGTGAGATGGCCTATTTTCATGGACATATCCCATGGTTATAATTCGAAGGATATTTCGACGAAAATTTCCACCATGGGAAAAATATTCATTTCTATGGGGTTATTTCCATGTAAGATGTTTAATAATATCATGGTATGTGAAATGTTGTTATAATCACAAAACATAATGTCACTGGAATCAACCCATGGTTATAGTGGTTTTAATATATAAAGGATTTACGCACCTGGGTTTCGAACCAAGGAACCCAGGATTAAATTATTGTGAAACATACCAATATGTTGAAATTTTTTTAGTATGTATATATATGTGTAGAATATATTTTATATTTATTTTAGAAAATATATATTATTAAAATTTTATTATTATTATTTTATTATTATCATAATTTTTATGATGTTCCATAAAATAGTATGTAGTGTGCCCTATATCCTTGGAAAATATGTTCGTGGAATAAGTCCATCCTTCCAATACCTAAACAATAGGGGAATAAATTCATATGGAATATGCATGTGTTACCATTTACCTTGGGTCATGTTCAACATTTCACATAGCATAATTGTGTCCTAAAAACATCCTATTTCTATAGACATGAATGGTCATAGATGATGATTGTATCCCCAATACCCTAATACCCCAATCATAAATGCCTATAGAAGATACCTATGTCACTAATTTCCTAACATAATGGAAAAAACACACCAGTGGAAGAATATTATCCCATATATCTTTACTTATTCCCATGATAGAAACCATATTTTCACGTCTCTATGCAAACAATAGAATAGATTATTTTGAAAAATTATTCTTCTTGTACATGACCTATCATATTTCTATGTCATATAGCTAATTCCAAAATCATCCTATGATAATGGGACATTATACTCATGGTTATATATTATCCCTATCTTTCCTTTTAATTTCTTTCCTCCCACTTCTTCTCCTCTCCTTCCTAACTCCATTCCCATTATTTTTCCTTTCTAATACAAACCATAATCATTACTTGCATAAATTTTAGGGCTCTAGTACATTATAATCATGGGGGTTTTTATATTTAGGGTTTCTATAGATTTTCTTCTTACTCTATTAGGCATTATTTATCAAAGGTCAAGCATTGAGATGACTTTCCACTTGAATGTGGAAGGTATTTTTATATTGTTCCTTTATATTATTTGAAATCAAATACATAGATGTTTTAATATGATTTTATTTCCTAATTAGTAATATATTTATTTCCCAACTGTTGTTTTGAAATGGTTTGTATATTATTTTAACTCTTTTCTTACACTTATCGCATGCTAAATGCTCGATAAAATTGTAGAGTGGCACATTTAATGGGATCTAAATATTTAAAAAGTAATTTTTACACCATTTTATTTTGAAAGGGTATTCTATAAATTTTAATGGGTTCTTGGTTTATTTAAAAAAGAGTTTTTTCCCAAATTCAACAATTCTATGACACTTAATTTTAATGTGTTATTAAGTATTTCAAAAATAGAATGGGTGATTTTGAAAAAGTGGTACTTGACACCAATTGATTTCAAATAATTTTTAAATGGATGAATATAAAATGTTGTAAAATGGTTTTTCATTACAATCATATTCTTAATGTATTTATTAGCACCATTTTAAAAGGATTTTGTTTGACTTATTGATTTCCCTATTTGTTGATCCCTGTACTTTATGTTATGTTTTTAATATATTATGAACCCATGGAAGATATTTATTATTAATTATTATACATGGATTTCAACAAGTTATTTTATGAAAAGGTGATGGAGGTGAGATGATGTTTATTACTTTTAAAAAAATGATTACTTTGAGGACATGATTGCTTGTTGTTAATCACCTCCTTTTATTAATACTATGAGAATTGTTGTTAGTGAAGTACATGGTACAAATGTGTGTTAATTTAGAATATATTTAATATGTTTTATAGTTCCCTTTTAATGTTATTCCCTTCTAGTTATTTAATTTGTGTACTCAGTGACCCCAATAGGTATTGAAATATATGTTATAGTTTCACATATGGGGCCCTAAAGATTTGTTACTTGAGGATACTAGTTCTAGTAAATATTTTGTTAGATCCACGTGAGTTTTCATAATCCTAGATCCATCAAAGTATGATTTTGTGGATCTCAATACATTTATCTTATTTTAACTCGTTTATTTTGATTTAGTCATAGGAATCATAGCTTAGTTGTGGCTTGTTATATTTAATACCATTCATATCATGGTTACATTAAATTTTTTCTTGTGGCTTGTAGCGCAGAAGCAGCTACTATAACATTGAATTTTTATGTTTTTGTTTTTGCAGGTGGTTTCGGTTTCTAGTAGATGATTTGTGGTTTGGTGGTTTGGCTAATTGTTTATGATCCTTCAATTGGTATACTTGTAACCTGTTACCACTCAGCCTCAAATTGGTTTTATTTAAAATGAAAAAAATAAGATATTTGGATGAAATATGTGTTCAATGTAGAATTTATGGATTATAATATGAAAGTAGCCACATATGATCTTTGGATAAATCTTAATGGGTGTGTTTAGTTTCCACCATGCATATGCACCGATGTGTGTGTGCATTTGTGGTTGTCTACATCTACAGCTCTTATGTTTTCTCTTCATCTTACATTGTTTCCATTCATTTAATTATCATTAGTTTTGTATGTTCATGTTAGGATATGGGGAAATACTAGTGATCACGGGTAGATTCCTTATGGAACTAGTTGTGTTATGTTTAATTTTGGGATATTGTATCATCTAGTTTATCCTAGCGTATTTTATTTTTTAGATTTATTGTATCTCTTTATTTTTTTATATTGTAATGTTATATGTTTTATATGAATGTTTATTTCATTATTACATATATTTTTTATTCCTTAATATATTTGTTTCTAATTTATATTTTTATTTAAGGGTGAAATCAATCCCAAATAAAAATTTACGATAATGAGACACTAGTTTACATCCCATAGGGATTGGAAATGATCTTTAGGCTTAGTGGTGGACCAGGTTTATTGATGTGTCAAATCATCTTAGGTTATTTCATTACAATTGGGACCCATAAATCATGGTCAAAGAGACTAGATGGGAAAATATAGTTTATATATATTTGATAAACATGTCATAGGGAAACAACCACTCTTTTATTAAACTATTTTAGATTATATATATGTCATCTTTCATGACTGTTAGTGTACATAGATTATTTTAATGATTTCAACTAATGTTGAATTTTTTTGGATATGTAGAACATAGTTGATGATTTTTTAGATCAAATAATTGAATATCAATTGAGTCTACAAAACTCTCTTTATATCTTCCATTAATCATCACTATTATTTTATTTTTATTTCTATATACCTAGATACCAATAGAGATAAGGACCATCATATATTCACAAAGAGTTGGGTGACTCAATGAATCATTTCATTTTTCATTCCACTAATGAAAACCCTTTCAAACATATTAAATTTATCGGCACTACACTATTATCACATTTCTACCAATTCTAAAAACACAAAAAAAGTGAAAATAATTAGTTTACGTGGTTCACTATCAAAAATGAATATAAAAATCCTTTTTATGATTAGATGAAACACAACATCATCGAATCCAATAATCAATATAGAGACAAATTAAAAAGATTTATCTATGTACTCGTGTTGTATTCAAAAATTTCAATTGGATAATGTAACATTATTCCAAAAATCAATTTAATTATCTTAAAATGTATACCTTGAAGAAACTCTAACATCTAATAACAGACTCTACATTACTGTAGATGAATACTTGCTCTTCTTCAATTAGTCACAAATTAATCTTGTTATCAATGAATCAGTGATTATAATCATTGACCATATTAAAACCGTATTTAATTATTCACTGAGTAATCGGGATGAAAGACAAATTTTTAAAAAACAAAATCTATAAATAAGATAATTCTTAGAACATCAGTGTAAATACCATTGTAGTCAACTTATTTTTCAAGAATATACCCCATCATTACATCCATGTATTCATTCTTAAATATATAATTTCAGTGAAAATACTCTATTTATATTCTCTCATTGGCGTATTCTTTTTTATTTTAATTTATTACACTCTCTCGAATTCACATAACGCTTCTCACAACACACTCTCTATATTCTCATCAATCCAATATTTCATTTACACTGTAGATTTCATTGTAAATTTGAATATCAAATTCAAATTAAAATAATTAACATAATCTTTTAAATTATCCACCTCTAACTTAAGATTTTGAATTAATCCTTATCTTTTAGTTTCCCTTAATGTATTTTAGGGACTTGAAAATTTGATTTGGAGTAACCTAAAAATAATCCCAGAAGTCTCGTCATAAAAATTCTAAAAAGATTTATTTTTCCATAGTCATATTTTGACCATATTAATTTTTGTAGGATACAAAATATCATGGTGTTACATGGTGTTATGAAACATAACCATTCATTTGTTATATAACTACATCACTAAGAAAATTTTGTTTGAGATATATTATTGTGTAAAAAAACATATTTATTTGTGTCCAGACTATCAATAGAAACCCAATCTTATCACGGACATCAATATTATAGTATATAAATGGTATTTAGGGTTAAAACTAATCCATCATGATGTAAAAATTTTCACATTTTGAAATAGACATACTACAAATAATAATTTTCTTGTCATTATGATATGAAAAAACATTATTACGATGCAACATTATTCTTCACAATAAAATTTTAATTACCATAAAATGATAGGTGCTTCATGGGGTCCTCATTAAAAAAAATTGTGTACCCAAGAAATATTCAGTAGTAGTGGTACTTTTATTTTCTATAGAGTGGAGAGTTTTATGGGTGTTTTTTCTCTTATTTAGGTGTTATGTGTGTGTGCAAACAATGATATAATTAGGTTGAATATGAAATTGTATTTGGTTTAAAATCAATTTTAAAAATAGTTTCATGGATTCACATTATCACCTTGTTTACATATAAGATCATTATTCTGGTTTAATCTCATGTTATCTCTTAAATCAGATGAAATATCATCTAAATATCCTCATCCTGTTCTATCAACATGAATAAGGAAATATAATCATTAATGTATCCCTTATTACTTATTATCTTAGTGATGATAAAACTCTTATCACCCTCAAATCAATTGTTTCCTCAGGATTTAATAATGTGTAGGGGATACACATTGATTATATATTAAATTCAATAGTGGGAAAAAAATAAATTGAATATAAAGAATAATAAAAATATACCACTTTATAACATAATATGAATTTTGAATGATATTATTATAATATAATAATAATATATAATTTGAATTCATCAATAGGGTTAGTTGATTCTCCAAGGTTTGACCACTAATGTCCTAGTGTGCCATCACAAGAGAGTAACAAAAAATATATCAATGAAAAAAATTAAATGTATGATATCACCTTGATCAAAAATATCCCCCATTTTAAATTAATGGTTCTCTTTATTAAATATATGTATAAGGTTACCTTTCATGATTCATTAGATCCCCATTCCAGGTGAGCAGTATAGGATCCTCTTCCTCTAAAAATGATTCTTAGACCTTAGTGAATTTCCTCAATTTCAGTGTTGTTATCTTATTATTATTTGGATAAATGTCTAGTTTCTAGATCAAGGGTCATGATTTCTCCATCTGAACACAACCCAAAAACATTCCCCTATTATCTTAATTCTTTCATCAATATCTGTATCCTTCCACAATTTGATGTGCACTATATGGATCTCTTGAGAGTTTATTCTTAATTTGGATGAACAGTGGGAGTTTGGTTTTATATTTTTTTAGGTAAAGTTTTGTCTAATTTTGGATTTATATAATTAAACCCAAAATTTTGATATTTTATTAATTCTTTGGTCAATTTCATGAAGGAATGTTATGGTTATTTATTTTTAATGTGTGGTTAAATGGATAGATGGTTATTCGTGCAGTTGCTTAACTAGAAGGAATGTTATGGTTATTTATTTTTAATGTTTGGTTAAATGGATAGATGGTTATTCGTGTAGTTTCTTAACTATAATGTATGGGTGAGTGGCACTATTGATCAAATCCTCATGTCACTATAGAGGCAGGGTCACTTGATTTCATTATGATAGATTCAATCCTTTACAACATCTTTGAATGATCATGGGTTCAATACAAGACCAACAAGAATTAAATTCAATACTTTATATAACCCTAAAACATGGTTTATCTTGGAATGGTCAGTTGAGAAGTAAGAATGATTGAGCCTCACAGTTAATCCTCAATTCTGATCACATTTCTTACATTGTCTCTTAACTCTTCAATTTATAAACCTATATATATAATGTTATAGTTTCTTAATGGTTTTTATGAATTCACATTCATTTTAAAATTAAAAATTTAAATAAGATTAATTATCCTCTGACCAATGAAATCTAATTCTCAAAATCAATATATGTCTTGTACATTAAATCCAAAAAAATGATAAAAACCACTAAAAATAATGTTTCAATCCATTTATCCAATAATTAATATATTTCACAAAGTAAAAAGAGAATGATTCATATTGATTTTTCTATATTGCTGGGTTAATTATCAATGTAAATAAATATAAAATTTGATACTTTTGGCCCACACCACACCCCTACACCTAAATTATTGCACACACTAAGAAAAAAATATTATATTTAAAAAAAATATGTATCCTTCTTGGAATTAAGTACCTAAACAAGGGGAAATCAAAAATTCATCTATCTTATAAAGTATATTGGGTCTTTTATGAATCTAAATCACTATTCTTTTTATAATTAAATCAATATTTCTTGTTTGAGACTTTAATATGAAATAGAAATCGATGGAATCAATATTTTAACATGTGGTACCTTCCAAAATACCTCTCCCCAATGACTCACTTCCTAATATTCCTTTTCACACTTCCTTTATACTTCATAAATGAATTTAAGATATATTTCTCAACCCTTCTTCATCCAAATTTATAATTATCTAAATGTTGTCATCCCCTTTTTCAATTAACACTTATTGAATAATCCTCATTCATATTTTTGTAAACAACTTATTAGATAAGTGTATCTAAATCAAGAACAAAAATATCCCAAGATAGAAGGTATCCACCAGGAATTTTTATAATAGTCATGCCATTGAATAAATTCTTGTGAAATTAGATCTTTATGTTCTCTATCTCTTATATGATGGAAGATATAGAAAAATGTGCTTTTTTGACTTGGTTATACAACTATATTAGTTCAAGATAGCTTGTTTTACTCTAGTACATATAATCTATCTGATTTTATTTTATCAAGGATTTATAAAAAATTAATCAATTTCTATGTTCAAATTTTCTATGTAAATGTTTATCGGTCAAGTTCCCTCATGCTATGACTTTATTCCCCAAAGTGATTGTACATTGAAAAATCCTTACCTTTTTCTAAGATAGAAACATAAATTCAATCGATGTCCAAAATCACAGAGTAATAATCTATATTTAAAAGTTTTAAAACCAATAAAATTTCTCTATTATATCATGGTAATTATTTCTTGGAAAAATGAATTCAACACATGTTTTTATATCTAAATGTACCCAAAAAATAGGCATGTAAAATTACATAAAAATTCAAAAATTAATAATCTTTAAATACTACGATTTATTTTATTTCAAGATAAAATAAAAAACTAAGAAAATATAAAATAAAATTTATTTATATTGATCTCTAATTTTCTATATCCCCTTTGTGTATCTTAGACACAACTCTAAGAAGATTTGTCATGTATTTTTCAATACAATAATATTTAAAATAATGAATCATCTAGAGTATTATAAATGAATGGTGAAATATATGGTTCCTTTGTTTAATAGTGTTATGAAGGATACTAGACTCCTCAATTGGGTTTTTCCATAATTTTATTTAATAAATATCCTGGTTTTTCTATTCAAAAAAATATTTATATTAATTTTTATTCTAAAAGTCTTTCAACAACATTTAAAAAAATCCATGAGGTTCGGGATGAGCCTTTTTTAGGGTTTCCTGACAAGAACAGATTCTGATTATAAACAAATTTGGTATATACAAGTGGTAGAGATAATCCATAGGAAGTATTCTAATGACCATCATATAAAAATAATGTTTTGATTTAGATTTTACAATATTTAATTATATTTATTAGGTTCTAATTTGTATGAAATTATAATAAGAAAATTTTCATTTTATTTTAAAAAATATATATTTAAAACTAGAAGAGAGATATCTTAATTCCTGATCAGTGGGTTCTTCTAATAAATATTTTCACTCTGTTATCCATGTTGGAAACCAACACATGTATGGAAATAATATTATTGGTAGTTTTGAGTAAATTATCAAAATAACTATCATAAATGTGAAATTCATTATAAAAAATAACTAATTCCAAATTAACTAATTTTCAAAATCGATTCATTAGAAAAATAACATTCTTTTAAATATTCATTGAATGATATTATGTAATAAAGTGTAGCAATATCATACATATATAAAAAAATCCTTTCAAAATGGTTCAGTGAAAACATATATCGCTCATCATATGGATATTTTATTGAATATAGAATGTTAAAATTAAATAAATTAACCCCAAAATCCATGAAACTTTTTCCTTTATTAATATTTATTATTATTTTGGTGGTCATAAAAAATGTCCTACATATAGTAATAGTTAAATAAGATTTAAAAATATATTTTTTCATGTTTATAATGTAAATATCAACATGGAACGTGAAACACATCACTCCTCCCAAAACATCCTCTAGAACAAAAACTGGGTAGGCAATAGTTTAGTTGGATAATTATATAACCATTTTTTTGGGTTTGATATCTCATATATTCATTCAAATATAAACTAATTAATTCATTATATTAATTAATTCTTTTAGATCAAAAATTAAATTTGAAAAACTGGGTTCTCCTATTATAAAATTTATATAGAAACTACTTATGTCTTGGGATTTCCATGGTAATTAGGAGGTAAAAAGGGAGTAGACATTTATGATTAAATTTACATTACATATCCTTTAAATTTCCTCTTCTAGGTAAAAATTTCCTTTAGATTCCTTTCATATTGTGGTATTTGAAAGAAATATTCAAGTAAAGGTATATTTATCTCCTCTATTTTGAATTTATTTATGTTCTTTAATTTTAACATTTCTTCATCATTTCACTTGGGTGGTTTTATACTTGGGGGAAGGAAGGTTGGGATTAATGTATGTCTTATATTATTTAACATTTCTTATACCTATTCACTAGGTTTGTATCCATATATTATTTCTATTTAAGTTCTTTTGGGGTATATATTCCTTAGGTTCATTTGGATATCAACTTTTAGATTCAATATCTAGTTGTGATTTTTCACTATTTTTCATCACCTTTCCACTAAATAAAGAAATTGGACTAATATTTCCCTTGGGGTAAGGATATGTGTAAGAAATAAGATTACATAAACAATTATTTTTCAATTAGTTTGGGGTATACATAATCTGGTTTTACATCTCTTTATACTTCATTATTTTTTAGAGTACTTTAGTAATTATTGTGAGACTCCAAAATCAATTTCATATGTTATTTTATATTGGGTTCTTCAGATTTTTTTTATTTTTAACTTGGAAAGGGTTGGTAACTACTTCATTAAAAATGTGGTGGTAGGAATTATTATTGAAAATCCTAAAGGAATGGTGGTATTCAATAATATTATTTTCTAACTCTAGACTAAATATTACTAAACATTCTAAATCTATGATTGTAGGTTGGTTTCTACTAGTATTATTCATGGAACATGGAATCAAAAATCCCTTACACGTGAGGAAACAATTCAGTGTAGTTATTTAAAGAGTAGAACAGTTGGATGAATATTAAGGGTGTGGACGGTAATACTTATTAAACATTGGTTAGTTCTAAATATCATACAATATTGGTTCATTGTTCAAGTTTATTTTTAACTAAGGTAGAGTTTGAAATTTTTACCACATGTAATATACTAGTTATGGTTCTTATTCGAGATTGTTATGACATTTGGGAAATCCTTTATATAAAATATCTGAAAACTATTGGGGGATTTTTTTTTGTGATCCTGTATAGGAAGTATCCACAAGGTTTTCCTCACTATCCATGAATCCTTGTGAAAAAATAACATTTTAAAAAGAGATATTTATCGAGTTAGTGTGGGTAGGATATTGTTAAGAATTTGAGTCTCTCCCATAAATCATTAATTATTTCTTCACTTTATATTTGAATCTATATATCTTCTTATATAGGTGGTTACTCCATGAGGTGGGGAAAAACTAATATGGAAGTACTTCTATATTTAATATCATGTTCTAACTTCCCTATGTTTTAAGAGGTGTATATACTATTTTTTTATCCTTCAATAGATAAGTTAAAGGGATTTTAGATGATTTTATCAATGGATTGTACCCGTCTCTAAATTCTCTAAGTTGTCAGTTCAGATATTTCCATGACAAACTAAGAATTTCATGTAAAGGTGGTATCATTCATGTTTTTTTCATAGTCCTATTGATTATCAATTTGTAACAACTGGTTATTATCATCCATGTTTTCATGACCAATAGTAACTATACTTAAATAAGTGGAGGATGGTGATGAATTTTTCAATGGGATTGTGACAAAATAAATTTCCTCTAGTTTACTGATATTTAGATACCTGATCCCTTCCAATAAAAATCTTTTAACCTCTTTATTGAAACCAACAAGGTTATTTAATATAGTTCTATTCACCTATAAAAATTATTTTCACTGAAAATAAATAAAATAAAAACACATAATTGGCCTCCCAAACAATGGTTATAGGTTTATGTGAGATGTTTCATAATTCACTTAATAAAAAACTCTTAACCCATGAAATTTTTACCAGTGGTTGGAATCCTGTTATCTTTAGATATGTGAGTGTCATAGGTGTGTTATTATCCTATTTAGTTATTTAGTTTGAGTAAAAATAGTGATTTAATTTGGTTGAATATTGAATTGGTTTATAGTAGAATATTTTTGAAAGTTTTATAATTTATTCAAAATATAACCTTTTTTCTATTAAATTTATAATCCATTTCACTCTCTTATTCCCTATTTATAATCAGATGAAACCATATATGTCTATTCTGACCTGGTTATTTCATATTTACTGAGTAAATAGAAACAAAAATGTATCCATTCTTAATTCTTAGCATTATTATTGGAAAACACCAATCACCCTCATATCAACCAACTTCTCCTGATTTCAAGTAGTGAATAGAAAATAAGTAGATTTCATGAGAAATATAATATTAAGAGAAAAAGACCTCAAATTATAGAAACATAGAAAATGTCCTATTGTTTAAGAAAATATAACATATTTAGAGATGGTTAGAAGATAATAATTATTATTTGAATTCATAAACATTATAATGGTTGTCCTAATCATGACTAGTAATTGCCAAGTGTGACATCACTATATAATTATAGAAAAACTGAAAGGAAATAAAGAAATACCACAACTCAAATCAATCAGAAGAATCCCCCATTTCTAATGACTAGTTATATTTTTAAAGAGATGTGTGGGGTTGTTTACTCAAATATTACCATTAGTTAAATTGAAACCAACTCTTTAGTGATCTAAAACTCTCTCTATGGATGGGGTGATCCTCCTTAGTCCATTTTTTGTCTCATCCGAAGATGTAAGAACCTTGTTGGTATGGAAATTCATAATCACATCTAGAGTGATGGTAATTAAATTATATAATTCCATACCTAAAAGGGAAATTATATTAATCCCTATATTAATTATAATATTCTAGTCTCCCTTCCCCCTACGGGTTTGGATTTTGTTTGAGCATATTTCCTTAGCCTCCATTGTATCAGGCCACCTTGAATATGTTGTTTCCCTTATCTCCTTATTTTAAAAAAATTAATACTTTTATGTGGGGTTCTTTTTCACACTTTAATTTCTCCTAATCCAAAATGAGGGAATTATTTTCTATTCAACTTCCAAAAATTTGTAAAACATTGAAAAATTCCTTATTCTAAGTTTCATGTGATCCTTATTCTTTGGATGATCAATTTGTATCCTAATCAAGGGTTAATATTTCTCTCACTAATTGTATCTCATGAATCATCTCCTATTACGTTCATTCATTCCATGATATCCAAATACATACTCTATTAGATTTTCATCACATGGATCTCTTGATATAATTTTCCTAATTTATCCAAATAGTGGAAATTAGGTAATATTAGGATTTTAGGATGAATTCTTCTTAATCATGGATTTTTGAATTCTAATCCCCTCATCTGGAAAATTGTTCAATTCATCGATCAACCTCATAGAAGAAAAGTCATGTTGGATTGGATTGAACCTGTGATTGGTTATATAGATGGTCGGTCATGTGGTCATATGACTAGCATGGTTTATCAAGTGAAATAGTTGATTAGATCATCATACATTTATTTCATATTCATAGTTTCTTGAGTCCTTTGAATGAGCTTCATCCCTTTATGTATTCATTAAATGATCATGGGTTCGATCTAGCATGAACATATAGTCACATAAGTACTTTACAGTCTATTCACCCATTATCAATTTAAGAATCATTAGTAAAGAGGCATAGCCAATTTATCCTCATGGTAAATACTCACATAAGGTCACTTGTATTTCATAATCACTTTCCCTTTCTATTTCTATAAAAATAAAATTAAAATTTTAGTTCGGTGTAGGTTCTATCGATTTCTCTCAAGAATCAAATAATAATAATTTTATATAAAATAGCCTATAAACAATTAAATCTAATTCTATAAATAAATTTATGTATTTTCTATTAAATCTTAAAATTATTGAACCCATAAAAATTAATCTTGAAAATATTTAACAAATAATGTAGAAACATCACAAAGTAACAAAAAATAATGATTTTTCAATGTTTTATATAAATTATGGGGTTAATTTTAAATGAAAAGAAATTTAAAATTAGAAATTTTTGTCTTGCATAATCCCTTCCAAACATTATGAATAAAAGCATCACAAGCTCCTGATAATAGTGTGATCATCATATCATGAGGAAAATATCAAGTAATATCACATTTTAGAATCAAATAAGAGTATGAACACTTTTATTATAGTGTGTATAGTGGCCTATGATGGATGGTCCACTAAGAGGGGGTGAATCCATGGTATTCTTTTTATAAATTCTTTACATGTTAATTCAACCTCTCAAACTTCTTAAGGTTATTGATCAACTAAATAATTTCTCAATGTCCCCACATATTGTGCCACAAATAAATGAAAGTTATCCCCACAAAATAATTTCAAGTTTTATCCTAAAATAATAATATTTTCCATTTTAGTTATACCACAAATAAGTATTATCTATTATCTTAAATAATTGTTTGAAACCAAGTATAATCCATTCATATCAAGATACAGTCCATTATATTCCCTTCCATTATTTTTTCATAATATATAATCCACTATATCACCATAGATTCCAAGACCAACTAAAAATTATCTAGTAAAGAATTCCTTACATTATTTTATGATAGTCTTAATCTCTATACAGATGGATCATAAGGTACACATGTTTATATCATTGAATAAAATAAGTTTTAGCCAATAGTCATTAGCATTAGTGTCCTAGAAACTTTCTTAAATATAGAATTATATGTGTCCTTTTGAATACTAAGGAAATTATTTTTCTTATCTAGTGAATGATATCCTCACTTAAGACACTTCTCTCTCTTTTATAATGGAAATTATAATACACTAAAAATATATATCTCATAGTGTATGTGAGTTCTCTATAATTATCAATACCTGTTTTCAACATAAATAGTTGGATGGTAATATAAAAATTTATTTTTTCTTATTATTTATAATTACCATTATTCTTAGTAACACAAAATCCTTTATGATTATTGGTATTAGAATACTTATAAAACCACATAAATTTTTTTAATTATTTTCATTTAAATATGTTTTAATATCTCCATCAAAAAAACCTATATACTCAATTATTTCAATATTTTAATAGATAATTTAGATATCTTCATTCTCATCTTCAAATACTCTAAGGACTTAGGTCATAGTATTTTTTCAATTTATATGTTGTATGGGATATGAATTATTTTCCATTAAAAAATTAAAAAAATAGTTTGGACTCCTCATTATTAATCCATGTATTCATAAAAGACAACTTGAATAAATTCACAATTTGGTACTCCAAAAATAATTAATGCTTGTATATATGATTATATCATATATGAATCTCAAATTTTTCAACTTAAGCATTTCATGAATTCATGTGTCATGTTTTACATAAAATATACTTTTCTTATTCAAGTGACATATAACAAAAAAATATCACTATATAATAAGTTTTTTGAAGTATATGTTTTTCAATATTGAAGAAAGTGCATGAGAGCTCCTTATTATACTCATCTAATAAGAATGAAAGTGAAACTATATGATTGTCTTTTAATGTCAAAGTCATACTCTATTTTTTTAATCACCTCTTTATTTTATAGTGACCACTAATGTTTGATCTTTAGACCTCATATAATTAGTCATCATACTAACGGTAGCATGTGTAACTCATGGTCACTTACACAACTCATGGTAGCTTAGAGAACATGCAGTATGTGCATCTTCCATAAGAAGCTCATGGTAGGTCGATCTCAAGGTGTGTAGTCTAGACATGTTAATAACATAGTAGGTCTGATCCCCATGGAGTCAGTTAACCTTATTCATTTTCTATATGTGAATTTTACTTGTAGTATCGCATATATCCTTTATGCGGTCAATTAATTTCATGTGTGTAGTAGCTAGAGTTCCTCATGTGGTTGATCTTGTTGTGCTAATATACCTATATGGGAAAATAAATAAGATGGGACACTTGGTACCTCATTATTCTTTTTGTATCTCATTAACACATAGTAATATTATTATGTTATTTGCTTTTTCCACATTGGAGTTCCCTTTATACAAGCTCTACATAGTATTACCCAATAACTTATCAGCCTCTTGGAAATCAAAACTGGGGTAATATCCCAACACACTCACACACACCTACATCTATAGGTCAAAACTCCCCATGAAGACCCACCAGTACCCTTGAATTCATGTGTGTGCACACTTCTTGTCCTGTGTGTGTGTCATGTTTTCACTTGTTGTCCTATATATCGGCTTCACTCTACTATTCTTGATCTCAATTCCAATAATTCTATAAATGGGTTTCCTATGTTTGACACTCATTCCTGTATATACAATCATTGTACTTAGGTCTTATGGCTTTCCCATGAATAATTTTTTGGGTAACTCAAATTCAAAATACATATTAAAATAACTAAGTATGGGAATCCTATTATTTTCAATAACAAAAATGGTGGATATCCTTGATCTAAAATATTCTTCATTTATCTTAAATTATTCTTGAAATAATTCTTCATGAAAATATATATTATTTTTTTCATGACCTCAAATATTTCATAAGCATGTAGTATAAAGTGTGTTATATTTATTAACACATGTATTAGATATTAATATAATCTTTAAAAAAATTAAATGTAAAGGTAGGATGACATTTTCAATCATTATATCCAATAATGAATTAGGAATCCATGACATTCTTTCTTGCACCATCATCTCCCCAAAAAATTGATTTTTTTTCTATTTTGAAGAAAAAAAATTAAAATTTGGATCAACAAGATCCCACCTATGGGTTTGTTGTAAATACATCTAAATACTTATTTTATATCAATATGTTTATTTCATTATCACCCCTTATTTACAATAAAATACAAAGGACTAATATATGGGTATACTTCAAATATTATTCGTCCTTCAAAAACTCCAAAATACTTCTCCCTAAATTATAGCATATCGAAATTTCATGAGAGAATGATGATAGAACATGAATTTATTAGTAAATGAACTTTTATTAGAAAACTATATGTACACATGGGATAACCTAGTATAGAAAACAATCCTGTATAACCAAGGTGATCAATGTTTTCCACAAAATCCAATACTTGTGATACAATAATTATAATTTTTTATTTCTCAAATAGGGTTATCTAAAGCAAATTTATCATGAAATATTACATATCCTACACATATATTAACAAACAGGTAAAAATATCCATTTTAAATCATGTAACTCCCTGATTCATGGTGATTTTTCTTGGATCCCCAGTAAATAATTTATTTACCTAAGCATAGAATATAGTGCACACCTAGGGTCTGTCTCGAGGAGGCAACTCACACACCACCAAATATTTATTGTAACTATTTATATTATAACAAATATAAAACTAAATAATATAAAGAATAATATTTTTAAATATTTATGAAATATATATATATATATATATATATTCAATGCAGATAGAATGAATGTAAACAGAATGAGTGATGTTTGACATTAAGAACATCATCCCAAGAGAACACCAGTAATCCTTCATCATCTCATTGTTAGTTCCAAATAAAAAAAACGAAAATTCACTATTTTATTCATGAACATACTATCGTTCACATTTTTTGAATATATGGTTCACTCAATTATCTTCGATATACCACACATCCACCTCTTCAATCATGGGAGAATATTGTAGAAGAGAAAGCTAATCCTTGGGTGGAAAGTGGGGACACAAAGGGATCTTCACCACTATGATACCCCTTGTACCATATATTATAATATAATAAACACTAATAATTAATGATAAAATACTTGGGTTCAACACTATAATGACCCCCCAGGAACATTCTCATGTTAGTTACTCATGATCATTAGTATTAGTGATCACAATGGACAAGAACATTTTGAAAACACAGAAGATAAAAAATGAGACAATGAGAAATTTAATAATAATAATATATAATAAAAATGAATAATATTATTACAATATAAAATAAACTACAAAACTACAAATAATTTCCAACAAAATTATCAAACCATTTAAAAATTAATTGAGATACATTTTTATAGGGAGAGCGGTGAAAACATCTGATCCAATTCGGTCCACCAGAAGTTTCCACATGATAGACCTAATAAATGACCAAATTAGAAAATATTTTCTTCTTTAAAGATCTTATTATTAATATTTAGCGTGAATCCTCAAATTTTGAGCCTAATTGGCCTTCGGATGTAGGATGTATGTCTATTTGACTATATAAATTATTCTGACTAGGTAGATTCTTTCTATTCCCCATATCTGAATTACCATGCATTAATGGATTTAAAAGAGGCATAATCAGGAATGTTAAACTTTATGAAAAATGTTCATTAATATCTTATATAGGTTTATTTAGAATATCATATCATTTGGATTGTAAATTTATTAGATATTTTCCCATATTAAAAATTATCTAGATTTGTATGCAGATTCCAAGGCCTCACTTGTGAGATGGTTTTCATCCTTCAAATGGTAGATTGAGCTATGGGTAAAGAAGGATGAGATGAATCCCAATGAACATATAATCCAATAAAACATTAATTTAACAATTTAAATTAGTTCATATAAATTTATGGCTGAAATACATAGATAAATTAAAATAGGTAAAATCCAAAATTATGCAATATTTTCACCTAAGCTCAAAATGATACTAAAACCATAAAATGTGATAATTTCCCTTAAAATAAAAAATTAATGGGATTAAAAAAATTGAAATTAAAAATAAAATAATTGAAAATATTCTATATGTCAATTACCCCACACTTAAACACGTAACTCCTCAGAAATCATCTAATACCATATTCAAAACAAAGTTCCCAAGTCATAAATGACAACACGGCTCAATTATCATATCAAATTAAATATCATTCATCCTAAATAGATAAAAAAAATTAAATAATAAAAAATAATAAAAATACATTATCATGTTAATCCTCATATTAATGTCATACCTACATCCCCAGAAAAAATATATATGTCTTTACTTGAGGACTTTTTTAATGGAGTTTTTCTCATTCTCAAGAACATGTTTAATCTTAATAGGCTTTATATCCTCCTAGAATCTCCAATTAAAAAAACTCTAAAAAATTTCTATCATGAGGTATTTTTTATGGCTTCTTATAAAGATAAGGATTGGTAGGGTTTAAAAGTAAAATTATATGAGGCGGAATGAGGAGGGATAAACATTAAAGTGAATTAAATGCATGAAAATAGTTTTTCTCATAAATGGTGATCTTATTATTATTATTTAAATTGGGTCCCCTAAATATACCTATTTACATTATTGGAATGTTCGCAAATATAATATCATCACAAAGGATAAATTTCATCACACTTATCCCCTTTTTATATCATTTTTTCATCTTGAATTTAGATAAATAATTTCTTTTCAGAATCATGTTTTTGAGAAAAATAGAGGTATCTTTTGATCTTCAAATATTTGTGAACGCCCATCCCATATTTGTAATTATATTTTCCCATCCATAAATCTTTCCATCATGAAATTTATTCCACAAAAGAAGAAATTAATATTCTAATATATTCAATTCATCTCAAATACATTCTTCAAAAAAAATCCAAATACAACCCATATTCTCCCTTCCCCATACTTGAGTTAAAAAATAATCATGTATTTAAGATCTAGAGTATTATGGAAAGGGATAAACATATTTTAATTAGGATTAACAAAAATGGATTTCATGGATACTAGGGGCATAATAAAGGTAATATTAAAAGCTATGCAAAATAAGAGTTCGTTGTAAAAATGGATTTCAAAGTGGTGCCTCAATCACAAATGACAAATTCCAAGAACACTGACAACTTTGAAAAAGAAAAAAAATAAATTTATAGATCATAAAACATGTATCAAAACAATAAATAAAAATATAATGGTAAATAATATATAAAAAATGTTTATAAACCTCTCGGGTTGGGACGCTTTTCAATTCAGAATGTACAAGTGGACATGAGTTTCACAATCAATAAAACTACATCAAATGAAAAGATCAAAAATAAAGAAACAAAATCCATTTAGTAATAATTTAAATCCTAAAACATTCGAATAAATAATTTTTCCAAAATTACCAATATGGAATTAATTTTCTAATGTATTCAATTTAGCTCAATAATACTTAAATACACACAAAAAATTAAAAAATAATGAAGGAAGAATTTAGAAAAAGACATGAAAATTTAAATATAAGAACACAAAAAATTCCTAAAAAGATATTGGTAACCCCCCCCCCCCCACACACACACACACTTATTTCATTTACTATTCTATTTTTAGTTCAAACAAGATAAAGAAAGGTTATCATTCATAATTTTAATTGGGATGAAAATAAAATAATGAAAAGAGAAGTCATCGCCTGATTTATTTTTTAGTTCCCTTCTTGAGTTAATCTCCTAGATGCTACCACTATAAACCTATAAGAAGAAAGAAAGAAAAAATAATTAAAATAAATAAAAATAATTAAAATTTGAAATAAAAGAGGATAATTATATTATTATACCCCAAATTTGTGCTAGGTTTTTACATACCATATTCAGGAAGTTATATAGTATTATCCTTAATCCCATGGTGGGTGTGGTTTCATTGAGATGAACAACCACGTGCAAATTTTCCCAATGTTTATGAGTAAACATTAATATTAGAGAACCAAAAAAAGATAAGGAAATTAAAAACCCATAAAATTAATAAATAGAGAATTTTAGGTCCAAAGAGGCAGGGAAAATAATATAGCGGTGCTTTTGGTTAACATTTGAGTTTTTCTCCATATGGTATAAAACTTATTGTAAAGGTGGTAGTCACATCACCACATGATCCTTCAAATCTTCCTATTTAGTGATGAACAAAAGTTTCATGGTCTCTTATTTAATATCAAAGGAATACTAAAATTATTTTGTGTTTATTTAGAAAATAATTCATCTTGAATAATATTAATATATGATGAATTAATAAAGAAATAGTCCCCTTCAAGTAAGTCATCTTGTTAATTGAACTGTTATATCAAGTCCATTGGAAAATAAATATCAATATATTCATCATAATAATCTTCTTCCAAAGAAAGAGATGGGTATATAGGTTATGATTTTTCATTATCAATGATGGGAAGATCAAGCTTCAGGTTATCTTCAACAATGCGATTCTAAGATTCTTCCAAAACATATTGATTTCCATAAGTGAATCAGCTTGCATGTGTTCTTCAGGGACTTCATAATGTAATGTCTTAGTGTGGGATGATTTTATTAGTTTCTTTAGTATCTCCTTCTCAACTTTATCAGGTTATTTAACATAAAAAAAATATTTTTGAAATCTCTTCCACCACTCATTTTGGTTTTGTTCTAGCAGAGGTTTTGATTTCTCTTGACATGCATGTACATATTAAGTTATCCGCTCTATTTTTCTCTCCAAGTTTTTTATTTCATCTCCAATAATTTCCAACTACGCTTCAATATCCTTTTTAACTTCTTGTTACACCTAATATTGTTTAGTCCGTGTAGAATAATTTTAATTTAAATACAACATGAAGAAGTAATTGTTTTTTTCAAAATTTATGGTTTTTGTGTTATTTTTTATAATAAATAGTGTGTGAAAGTGTTTTGACTCCCTATAAATTGTTTGAAATTAGTGAATGGGGATTTTTCATGGTTCCCATGTCAAAATTATATATACTTAAGTCTGTAATATTGTGAAAACCTAGGGTCGATCTTGAGGAGGAAGCTGACACGCCACCAAATTATATTTTCACTATTTATATTCTTACTAATACTTAAATAAATAATATAAAGATAATGAGTTTAAATGATTCATGAAATAATGATATATATCTATATATATTTATAAATTAATTGTAGATATAATGAATGCAGATAGAATGAATGATGTTTGACAGAAAGAAGATTCTCTCATAAGAACCCCCAGAGTAAACATTCATCATCTCTTTATTAGTTACAAATTAACTTAATGAACTTGATAAATAATATGCATGAACATAATATCCTACCAATTATTTAGATTTATGTTTCACACAATTATCATTGATATATCAAACATACACCCCCTTGATCGAGGGAGAATATTGCAGAATAGAATGATAAACCTTGGGTAAGAAGTTGAGACAAAAAAAGAATATTAACAAATAAAAAACCCCATAGGACTAACTATAACTAAATAATAAATTTTAATAATGATTTTACAAGTACTAGGGTACAAAACTGAATTGATCCCCTTGTAACATTCATAGGTTAGTTACTTGAGCATGAGTGTTAGGGATCACAGTAGAGAACAATAAGGTGAAAACACAAAAAGATAAAAATGATAGAATTAGATGAAGAATAATAATAATATATACATAAAAATTATAATACTATTATAGTATAAAATAAACTAAAAAATGAAAAAAAAAATCCTGAAAAATTTTCCAAACCTTTGAACAGAAATAGAGATACATTTTTATAGGGAGAGGGGGTCAAAAAAATCATATACAATTAAGTCTACTAGAATTTTTCTTGTGTTATACCTAATAAATGACCAAATTGGGAACTGTGGTATTATTTAAAGTTTTT
Organism: Viscum album; assembly: GCA_963277665.1. Taxonomy (NCBI): domain Eukaryota; kingdom Viridiplantae; phylum Streptophyta; class Magnoliopsida; order Santalales; family Viscaceae; genus Viscum; species Viscum album. Next base: position 273,323,555 of record OY728125.1, on the reverse strand, counting down.
TTCTAGGTATTTATCATTGATCTAGAAATTTTGAGGTTAATTGGCATTCTGATATAGTATTTATGGCTAATTTAATCATAATATTTGTTCTGCTTTGGAAAACTCATCATATTGTCCATATTTGATTGCCCATGCATTGATGGATTTTAAAGAGGTGGAATCCATTTTTTCCACATTTAAGAAAAAATATCAATGTATCTTATATATATCCATGTCAAATTGAAACTCATTTGGATTGGTAGTTTAGGATATATGGGTACATATTAAAATGAATCAGGTTCTATGCATAGATTTTGAGGCCTGATTTGTGAGCTGATTATGGGCCTTCAAATAATGAATGAGATTTGGGTCTACCATTATTAAATGAATCACAAAGAAACTATAATCCTAAATAATATAATTTTACAATTTCAATCTATTTAAAACATTTTATGACTAAAATAAATAAATAAATTAAAATAATTAGAATCCAGAATTTGGACATTTTTTCAGTTAAGCTTAAACAGATACTAAATCTATAAAATGTGAAAAATTCCCATAAATTAACACTTTGGCAGGATTAAAACCCTTGAAATTAAAAGTAAAATAATTGAAAATATTTTATCTATCACTCCCCATTTGTCTCATCTTTTTATCAACCCACACTCCCCCTTTAGAAAATATTTTAAATAATAAAATGTTATCATTGAATGTGTGATTGGAAGACCTCGTGATTCAAATTTTATAGAGGTATCCATATATTACATATTTCATGGAAAACTTTTTTTAAAACCTTCTTCAATTCATTACCCCCCCCCCTAAAGGGATGAACTCATATTCTCTTCATGTCATTTTTATTATTATCATATTAATGAAAACCTCCAATTTCTCTGATAATCAGTGAAACCCTCCAATTTTTCTATTAAAATAATATATAATAATGAGGTATGTCAAGGTTTCTAAGAAGTAACATCAAGAATGAGAGATTCGTATTATCCTAAGACACTCTTTCCTCCCAATAACATCCTTTTATTTGGGTGAAACCATATTTTTTTACTATAGTTATTTAAGAATAATACGTTTCGGGTTCTTTTTAATTATTCAAAATTTGATCCCAGTATTTTGGTAGAATATCCTTGTAGCTATGTAATGTATGTGAATATTTACTACGCAATTCACAAACTTCACAATCATTCATTAAGTTTCCATTGATTTTATTCTTTCTTTATTTCTTCTTCTTTTGATCTGAATTTTTTATCCTATCATTAGATTTTCTATACCTTTATTTTTGGTTTTTTATATTTTTCAGAAAGTGAAATGTTATGCCAATATTCTAGTTTTTTTCGAACATCCAACAACATCAAAAATATCTATTGAACCTCATTTTTTCTTTTTTGCAAAAAAAATTCAATATTTCATAGCTTTTGTGCCTTGTTATTTTTTATTGAATCCACCACACTTTTGAAAACTCCTTAGGTAATAGTTATTTATACACATTCTCACATCAACCCTTGATGATATGGTGGGTTTTTAATAAGTCATCACCATCCTTATTTAACTACAATTTGAATTCAAATTGCTACCTAAATGTGAAGTAGTATTTGTACAGAAGAAAGTTTCATAGTTATAGGGTATAACTTTATATGATATTAATATGGATCCATATCCAAATAATGTAAAATTCATTAGATCGCCTTTTTGAGTCCTACTATAAGGAAAAATCACTTAAAAAACTTTTTGGGTAGCATTATATATCTAAACATATTGTGATGTTCTTACTTTTCCTTCTCCTAGATAATTCATTTGGATTTTTAAATATTTCTAGTTTTGATTGTGAATTTTATATCATCATTTACTAATCTCAAATTTTCTTTCCAATTCTATTAAATATATTGAAATTTAAACCCATTAATTTTTTTACATAATGCAACCAATTATCATACTTCTCAATCCTATTTACATTTTTTTCTATTTGAGTAGTATTGACACTCCTAGAGGATTGATATTGTTTATCAAGTGCATAAAATACTTCACTAATTATAGTCTTGAAAACAACCTTCTCAAAAATGTCAATTTGTATGTCGCCAATTACATCCACATATCGTTCATTAAAAGGGGATTTATTTCATCCTTTTCACTCACTAGAAATTTTATGTCAATTCATATCCCAACATTTTTAGCCAATTCCTTTTCCATTACATTAGAATCAAATTTAAATTTAGATTTAATATCTTTAAGTCCCTTGATATTTCTAAAAATATAATTTAAAGCTTTATTTGGAACATTTTTCATATTATCTTTAATTTTTAAATAAAGATCAGTGATTAATAAATAATCATCAAAGATTGAACAATATTCATAAGAACAATTATATTAAAAGGAATTATTTATATGTGTACCAATCTAATTACCTTAATATAATGGTTTATCTGAATTCCATTCTTTTATTTATGTTTTTTTAGTCTTTGTAGAACTCTCTATTTTTTTCCTCATGAGTAAATTACTTTTTCTCTATCTAAAGAAACTAAACCACTTCCTAAAATCTATACTTTAAAAAAATATTAGATTATTATGAGAATAATCCCTATGATGCCTCTGGAACATCCCCAGGAGATATGTACCAATCAGTGGGGGGAGAATTAGGGGTCTTCATTTTATAAATTCATTTCCTCCTAACTCAACCTCTCAAAATTTTTATGGTTCTCAATCCACTCAATAATTTCTCATAGTACTCACATATTTTTAGTAAAAAAATTAAGATATCTAAACACAATATTTACAAGGTTCAACATAAAATACTTCTCTTTTTTATGTTGGTTATACCCCCCCCCAAATGGAATCTATAATATCTTTAACAACTGTTTACATCAAAGAACATTCCATCCCAATCAACAAAAATTCAACTGTGTTCCCTTCGATATTTTACTCCCAAAATGGATTCCAATATATTCCAAACACTTCCAAATTAAATTATGATAGTATTATATTTTAAAAAATATATCCAAGAATTATATACTTATATATTTTGATAATATTATTCTTGTACATGCATCATGTATGCATATGTATAGCCCCTAAGAAAATTGTTTCATCAATATATTTTGGTTTGGAAATTGATATTGATGGGATTATTATAGTTTCAAATTCAATTACACTATTAGGGTCTTCTGTAGAAACACTTAGCTATTCCCACATCCATAATATATTTCAGCCTACATTCCAAAGGTACATGATCATTTACGGTTTAAAACCTAAAGAAATTTAAGGAATCACATTGGTCGATGGGATGGGAGGCCAGGATCATAAAACCCTTTTTGTGGGGGTATTATTTCCTACTCTGAGACACTCTTTTAAATTTATGATATGTTCTTGAATCTCTTCGAAATCCTAATATGTGATTGCTCACCCTAATAAAATGTCATGGTGTCAAATCCTTCTAAATATAATGGTGGTTATATTAATGAGACCATAAATATGTATATGAGGTTATCCATATTTTTCCATTATTTCATATAAATGGGTATCTACTTGTTTTTTTAATCCATATAACCAGGAACTCTAGAGTTTATGGCTATGTAGGTAGGTGATTGGTGTATAAAAATGAGATTAAACCTTTATGATGTGTCCTACATATCATGCTTGTAACATGGGTCAAACCCCAGATACTACAATGAGGTCCAATATGTGAAATTTAACTTCATTGAGAAAATATATAAATAAAAGGGAACTAATGCAATGGGGTATTGATCTCAAGACTTAGTAATTTGTTTTAGGTATCTTTATTATAACACGAATCAAATTCATCATAGTTTGGTCTTCCCTCAATGCACTGATGGGAAGGGGTTGATGCCTATTACTTATAGGGTATATATCATTAGATTTTACCAAAATGCTAATTGTATTAGGATATATAACAAAGGGGTGCCTATGTATAGAGGCATCTATTTCATGTCATTAAATGAGGACTACACATTTAGGTTACAATGACTAGAGTAATTCATTGTTCTAGTGATACAAATCATAGTAAGTCCCTAAGCCCACGGGCGCCATTCTCAGTGTGAGAAGCAAGAGATAGAACAATATTGGGTGCACTAGAAATGTATATGATACTTATTCACTAGGTCATCCTTGTGGGGTGTTCAACATGAATCTTTGGACTTAGGAATTTGTCCTACTTATCCTACTTCTAGAAGGAATCAGAGTCCACATAGTTGTTAATCCGTGATTTGGTTGATTAGGTGTGATATTGGTTGGATGTGAAATTGGTGAACTGGGAGTTGCTCTGGTTGGTTGATGGTCATTGGAGATGCAAGGGATCTAACTGATGGGGAACCCAGATAGTCTACAAGGATCTGCATCAAATGAGGATAGAGATGGTTGTCTTCACCGTGTATGACTCTTCATATTTGGATGTTTGAGAGGGTATGGTGTCTCCATCGGTACCGGGCCCGTGAATTTTTTCACGAGATATCTTGCTGAGTATTCATGCTCTGGTAGAGGCGTGCCTTAATGATATTGATGTTGGGAGGAGGCACTTCTACGTAGTCTTGTTCTGGGTTTCAACCATCTTGATTTTTGAATTTTTTGAATGTCTTATGTACTTGAAGTCTTGGTCCCCCCCCCCCTTTACCCATAAAAAGGGGCTTATCAAAAATAAATAAAATATTGGCCTTCGGGTCATTCAGCCAGATCCCTCATAGTTCACTTCACCTCTAAATATGTTCATGGATGAGGAATAAAGATATTACCATAGGATATTTTGGTTTTCATGGTTTAATGTGTCTAAGTTATAGAGAGACTAACACTAGTGTGGATTCTCTTTGGAAGCTATTTAACCCTCCGATGGATAAAGAGTGGGGATCATGAGTGGCCAAATGAGCATGTCCGGTTGAAATGAGGATCCCATAACACCCATAGGGTTGCATGATCACCCATTCTCAGCACATTATGGACAATTCCCATATGAAGTGGTAAAATCATGACTAAATACTCATGGTTAGGGGTTCACACGGTTCGAGAGAACATGCCTGCCTGTTAGACAAGGATGAAACATTTAGTGGTGTCTTCCTGGAATGTCTAAAGTGCATTTTTGACATTTCCTAGGTGTCTATATGACATTTCTATGGTGTCTTCCAGACATTTTCTATGTTTCTATCCAACATGTTCTGGGTGTCTACCAGATATTTATAGTGCATATGATTTACATGTCCCAAGTTCCTAGATGATAAGTTTTTGGGTCCCTTCCTGACAAGTCCAGGGTGTCTCCTTGATAAGGTTGACATGTCCCTGGGTACTTCACATGATTAAAGTATACATGTCCAAAATTTGAAGCATGAAAAGGATGACATGTTTTATGTGCTCTGTGTTATCAAATAATACATGTTCATAGGACTCCATGTGACTTGGTCAACATGTTTTGAAGACTTTTTTTAATATAGATAACATTTCAAGGTGGCTAACATGTATAGGTGACATCATGTGACTAATGAATTAGTCCTGACAGTTGAATGAAATCTTTGCATCAAAAAAATAATATCCATATTTGTGTATGGATTCTACCTTTTTAATATTTTATTGCATAAATACAATAATGTTCATCAGGCACTAGCATATTGAGACCTCATGTGACCAAGTTGAAGTGTGGAGAATCTTTCATATGATTTGGCAGGAATACTATATCTCCTTAATTTGATCAATATCAGGATCATGTAATGTATGTATTCATTTTGTGTAATTCCTTAATTATTTCACTTAATTCATTTACTAAATTGTTTTGACTAGTGTAATAATATTACATTTTTGTGGATCTATGGTTCGAGAAGTCCTCCATTGTCTCCTTGCTCCCTTTAGTGTTTTTTTCTATGAAGGGGGTTATAGGAATCCCCCCCCCCCACATATATGAACCAATTTATATAGTTCTTAAATCTCATATATTGGATCGAGTTCGTGGTGGGATCATTACATCATGTTCTTCACGTGAACCCATCGTGGGTCATCCATGGAATCATCTTTGTATCACATGTTAAACAATGACTATGAGATCACTCCAGCTATGTCATATTTAAGGAACCAATAACTTATCAAGGGTAATTTTCACAATAAAATAGACATAGAAAAGTTTCATCACAAAATCAATAAAATATGTTTAAGAGTCTTCTCAAGATTAGGATGCATGCCAAAGATTATTTTTTATGATGAAGGAAGAATTAGGTGGGTTTTTTCATGAGATCAAGATAGAAAGAAGGAAGGCCTTCACATGATCAATAGACTAATTATGTCAATTTTATATCCCCTTCACATGAAAATTATCATAAATCTCTTTTACGTATGTTTGCCAACTTCTATATCTTTTATTTTATAAATCCTATGCCACTCACCCATAGATTTTTCATGCTTAAATATACCTATATAACCTCTTTCATACGATCAAGGTGACTTTTCCAATAGCCTTCGTGTTATGAGGTTGACATTTCTTTGGGGTTTTTTCATGGACAATAGACTTATCATGTGAACTGAATTATCCTATCACGTGAAAAAAAACATAAATCCCTTTTACATGAATCTTTATACTTTTACATCTTTAATTTTATGAGCATATTAGGATGATTTCTAAGAATATACCAATAACTAAATCTTCTAATGAGATTAACTCATCTGGAATCCTTCGCATGATCATGATTTCTTGTTTGGAAGCCTTCATGTGAGTATGAGGTCTTGTGAGGGGGGATTCAAGTGATCATGGATAGATCTTGGGAAGTGTATGACTGATTAACAAGATGTTATTAGGGTCACATAATTTTTGTGACCTAGAAGCATTATATTCTTATAGACATTTTTTCCTTTCTTATTTTCGTAGAGAAAATAATACCTACACATTGGGTATTTAATTAATCCTAAAAATTGTCAATTTTCATTTTCTGGGAATCAAAAAATATCCCCTCATAAGTAAGGCATGAAGGTACAATGAATAAATTCTAAGGAAAGTAAATGAAAACCTAAATACTTTATGGTTTAACTAGTTGTTGTATCTATAGGCTTTTGTTATTCTATGTGATCTTTGGCATTCCATAGGGTTCCCTATAAATAGGGGAGTAATGGGTCATTCATTCCATCGATGACTCATACCTCCAAAACTCTTGAAATTGGTTCTCTCATGTGACTTATTTAGAAGAATACTTCATGTGACCTCATAACAAGAACCATTCACATGAATATAATTTTATTATAACATGATCAAAAATTATATGCACCAATTCATGGTTATAGGGATGAATTTCAATGCATATTCTCAACTGCATGGTTGTCTCGTAGTCTTCTCATGATCTATTGGCTTTATTGTGTAGTTTCTTGATCATTAAATGATTCATGTGACTATCTCATGGTCATGCGATCACATGTCTTAAAACATGTCACATGATAACAAGTCAATTTTTAGTTCACATGAATTGTGATACCTATAGTAGGTTGTATGATTGCAAACTGTTTTGTGGGTCATACGATTTTCAGGATGTTATCAATTCTATGCACTTCTTTTACTCCTTTTTCTAGTTTCTTTTACCCATCTGACATATGATGATCTTATATAGATTTCTTCTAGTTTGAAAACATCTTCTAATCTAGATAACTAGAGAGCCATAATTTTCAGGAATCGCAATGTGGACCCTAGGTACTAGGTATAATCTTACAATGTTGTTTTGAAGGTGTTTCTTTTAAATGAACCAAAAAAATATCATATGCATCTTAGACTACACTTATATATTTTTTTTCTTCTAAATTATCTATTCCTTCCTCTAACTACAACACCCTATCCCACTAGTTTTCATCCTCACTTAAATCTATCCTAATGACTATTTTTTAGGATGAATAGTTATTTTTGCCACCATCTAATGGGATATCCTTCATGCTGGTTAACTCCCTTTAGGGTCCAAGTGGTAAAAAACTTTTTAACCAACCTATTGATTAGAATTACTCAAGTATACTCATCACTTATATGGATAACCAAAAAATGGTTAGAGATCAAAGTGGGACCTACACCTAGGAAAAACAATTCCCATCAAATTGACACTGATATTCTGTGTAGGGAAGAGTTGTATAGAATTTTTGATCAAATGTAGTGTATCAACATAATGACCCATCCTAGAGGGTCCCATTACCTGACAACCCCATTCTCTCCTCAAATAATCCAGGGGCTGGTGACTAGCACCAAGTAAGCATATCCCACAAATGGGAGTCATTTTTCTATGGACTTTTTCACACACACACATCTCCAAGCCCAAAATGATGAAATGTTAAAACACCAAGAAAACAATGCATGCATACACTACGATCCCAAAATAGAGTATGATAGTATGAAACTATCATGTAAACAGGGCCAAAATACAATCCCACAAAAAGAAATATTCTATATAAGTGAATGCACAAGTTATTAAAATTCATCTACAGAAAACCCTACCTGAAGGGTAGGTGTATGATAGCTATCTGAAGTTGTAGGAGAAAACATCATCTGTCTGGTCTCTCTAATAACCACTTATCCCTGGTCCACCTAGAACTCCATTAAGGAATTGATTATCTACACAAGACACAACATGTGTGGGTGCAGCCCATACAAGGGTGATTAAAACAATACTTAATAGGTCACCACAAAAACCTCAAATCAATACCAGTAATAAGAACATGAATTACACCACAAATGATATACACGAAGTACACCAGAAATAAAAATATAGGAAGTAAAATTACATCTACACAGGTTTATATCAAAAACCCAAATATCAAGGATATCAAGATATACTCATGACTAGCCATAAAGTAAAGAGGTAAATCACAACCAATCACTGCCACCAGATTTTGCTCGAGGAACACTCATTCTGAGAGAACTCACTAATCACACCATGATATCATTAGATAATATCATGAAGATCTCCTACTAATTTATGCCCCATCCAAAGATAAATAAACTAGTTAAAGAACATAATATAAATAGAGGGGATCCTTTCTAGAGATTACAAACAACCCAATATATATTATCCCGCAACATAGGTGATCCTTATCAGATAATACCATCAACCCAAATGATCTGGCTTTTAATGTATGGGATCCTTATTAGAGAATACCAAAAACTATATCAATATATACCACTAGATAGAGGACTAAGGCCCTACACTTAGAGGTTATGTAAATTCCTACAAAACTCTATCATGGGTGATATATGATCAATCCAATCCAAAAGAGGGATACCATAACTTTATTCAGGACATATACTATAAAGGGAACTAATATACAGTGATTTTTACATAATACGTTATTGAACCCTCGAGGAAAGAACCAAAGAATACACACCACCTGAACTGTTTTGAGCTAAAAATTCAAACCAAGCCATCTCAAAAGGATTTCCTCATCGCAAGGGTCCCAATGCCATAGATGAATTGTCAAACGAACCTTTTGTTTGAATGTTCTGAACATTTTTGTAAAAAATACCGACTCAAGTTCAGTCTAGGTCCAAACTGAACCAACTTAGCCAAAACTTAACCTACCGATCCCACTGGGCCATTGTTCCACTATAGTGTCCCATTTCATACAGCTCGTCCAGAATGCACGGTATGGATTCCATCTCCTATATGTGGCCAACCCATCCATGTGCTCTCAATCAATATTTCCAACTGAGCTGCACACTCATGGTTAACATGGCACCACTATGTTCAAAGAAAATCCCCACCATATCTTCTAGATCCCTCATTTCCTACACCACCACAGGTTCCATGTGGAACCCTAGCCACATATGCGAGCCCCATTTGCATCATCCCCAGTCACCACCCGTGGAACCTCTCTGGCCGCAGGATCCAACACGATCCCACCTGAACCATGTTATACCTTCACCACCAACCACCCCATTGGTGGCCCACTGTCTGCCTCGTGTGCTACCTAGACTGGAACCATTAGGATGTGTCCTTCCTTCATCACTGGCCATGCCAGTAGCAACCCACCGGAGACCCACCTAGACCGATCCGAAGTAGCTGATCCGGGTTCCATTGTGTGCTTCCTCCTGACACCACCATTAGCTGCAACCTCGGCTGAAATGTGTCACTCTTTCATCATTGAACATTTACATTGTCATTAGGGCATCATATCTTTAGTATTGGGTTGTTTCAATACAAATCTAAAGTTATGCAATCATCCTATCATATAATAATAATGAATTCAAAGAATGTGAAGAACATCAGGGAGAAGAGGTGCATGGAACAACCCCTGGAATGAACCTCAGACTTCTGTTCATTCTAGACTCAGTCTATTATATAATAATAATCACGAATCATAACAAGATTTAATCAAATCAACCCCAAAAATAAAACCCCACAAGAATAAACCCAAACCAAAATATGCATAACCTGTGAATCAATCCATATGTCGATTAATTCACATTCATCATAGGGATAAAGAATAGGGGAGAATCAAATAAAAAATGAACACCCTACCTCAAGTTAGAATGATTTTTGATGAAAAGATATGTTGTGTCATCATCATTCACTAATCCTTGATCCATCTAACCTGAGGTTGTGTCAATCCTCCATCATTTTCCAATTCTTTCTCCAAAGGTTCTTCTCCCTAAATTAGAGGAATTACAAGTTTTTGTTAAACCTTAAATCCTTCAAAAATATCCTATATATAGAAAAATCCTATTGCATTGAATAAAAATATTTTTTAAAAATATTTTAATGGTGTTTACATCCAAAAAATAACTTTCACGGCCGACCCACACTAGTCGATGTAAGGCCTCCTATGGTAAAGTCTCTTTTCATGAACATAATGGTTCCCTTAAATTTCTGATCTGGGAACTCGTTTATAATTTATTATAGATTTAAAGAAAAACTACCCATGTGATTTATTAAAAACTAAATAACTTTCAACAAAATGTTCCAGGAACACTGGTCTGTGTAATCACATTCCGTCTAAATGCCTAGTCTTATAATATTCCCAATTAGTTTATAAAAATATAACTAGAGAAAATCTAAGTCATTATATTCACCCCACTTTAGGTATTTATGTCCCCCAAATCCAAAATAAGATCTATGTAAACAAATGAGGGTAGTATGAATGAATCTGAGCCTCCCACTCCCATGTGCTATCCTAGAGATTCAAATGCTACCACCAAATGTGCACCAAATGACTCGACTACCCATAAAGGTTCCACTCCTATCGATCCCCAATCTCCATTGGGTACTCCACAAAATTCACCACATCATCATTTTCCCGCTCGTGCTAGTCGATTTCATGCGATGGATCATGCACGTACCTCCTCATCTATGACACGGGGAAGACATCACAAACCCAATGCAACTGTAGGGGTAGATCTTGGTGGAATGATTCCTCTCTAACTCTTTTCAGAATCTGAAAATTGCTGATGTACCTCAGAGATAACTTAGCACCCTGGCCAAATATTTGTACCCACGTCGAGGTGAGAACCAAAGGAACACATGGTATCCTTCCTCAAACTCCAAAGCAATCTCTCTTCAGTCAGCAGATAACTTCTTTCAGCTCTATGTAGTCCCCATCCACTCCTGGATGATCTGCACATTATCAATGGTAGTGCGCACCAACTCTGGAACTATGAATGAAAACTCTCCTATGCAAGTGCAGAAAAGTATTGAACTTCACGGTCACTTATAAGAGGCCTAAAATGGTGTTATACCAATGGTGGAGTGGTATCTTTTGTTTTAAACAAACTCCATGAGAGGTAGGTGATCCTCTCAACTATGGAGAAAATCTTGGATCCAAGAACATATCATGTCCTCCAAACCTAAATGCTTCGCTCAGTCTGGCCATCTGCATGTTGAAGAAAAGTTGTGCTCAGTCACAGATGAGTCCCAAACACCTCTTGCAATCCCTTACACAACCAAAAAGTAAAACGAGTATCACATTTTAAAATGATCATTGATGTAACTCCCGGAATCCACACTATCTCATGCACATAGAGTCTTCCCAATCTATATACTGAACTCTACTCCCAAATAGCTAAGAAGTGGGCCAACATGGTGAGTCATTCAACGATCACCCAAATGGTATCATGCCCCCCTGGACTTACATTGTAACATTAACCTCCAAACTGGTAGCTCAAGTGGTTGGGTCAAGCCTGTTGGAACCTAGAGCTCATCCTTCACTTGCCGACAAGTGAGGCATCGAGAAATGAACTCTATCGCAGCCTTCTTCATCCCCAACAAACAAAACTGACATTATAGGTCATATTACATCTTCACCACACTGGGATGTACCACTAAAGTGGACGTATGGAAATCCCTTAAGACCTCATCCCATAACACCACTGGTACCACTGTACATCCTCTGAAAATAATGACATGTTCCCCACCATTCGAATATACATCAAGGGCATGCCCTGTCGTGACCCGTCCCCCGAGGCCCATGTCATGACTACCCCAAGCCCACCTTACATAGGCCAGGTCCTGATGACTAGAACTGAAAAGGAATATACCTATAACAGGAAGGCATTGCCTTTAAACCTATACAAACACACAAACAGTGAACATAACAAGTAGCAACCGCAAATTAAACTGCTATAGTAAAAAGTGTAGTAAAAGTAAAGGGGCCAAAATACAAGCCCAGCTGAAAAGTAAAAGTACAACTAAAAAGATAAAAAAATCTCCAGGATCATCCACTGAGGAGCCAACCTAAATGGTTGTTATAGCTCCTGATTAGTAGTCATTTTAGAACATCACGTCAAAGGTCCACCTCTGAGAACCATCCATTCCTCTCTCCTTTATCCTTGATCAATTATTTCTGTCATCTGTACAAGACACAATAAGTTGCGGGCATAGCCCGTGAAAGGGTGAGTATAACGACACCAAGTAGGGACCTTGAGATCCTGGAAGGTCTCCCAGAGTTCTACAAATGAAAAACCACAAATCATGGACCAGCCAACAACTCTACTTAGGTATATCCCCATACATATACCTAAGTTATCAAGATATAGTCATCTCATACTTGAGGGAGGAATACCACAAAGGTAAAACCATGAGGGTAAAAGTACCACGAAGGTAACACCACTAAGGTAAAAGTAACACACATGTAACACCATGAAGATAACACCACGAAGGTGAAATTACCACATAGGTAACACCATGAAGGTAAAATACTCAACTCACACTAGGTATATAATTAAGGCACAGAAGTAAATATGATTAGTCCTGAAGCTTGATCATCTTATTCTATCTAGAGGCACTATTGTTGACTATACAGAGTCTGACCCACATATGATCGATTGGTACTAACCCCTACAATGACCCACATAAGATCTGACCCACACAGGATAGATATGCGCTGACCCACATAGGATCATTGAGTGCTGACCCACATAGGATCTGACCCACATATGATCGGTAATCACTAACCCACATAGGATCACTGAGCACTGACCCACACAGGATCTGACCCACATAGGATCGGTAAGTGCTGACCCACACAGGATCGCTCGGTACTAACTTCTGTATGATCTATCTCCAACCTCCACCTCACTGCCAGCCACTTGATTCCCTCTCATAGTACACTTGATTCTGGAAGGATCCACACCTCCATCCATCAGTCATACCTCAAATTCCACAAATATCCATGAAGAGGTATCCCAAAGTACCACCATGTCGCAAGGGTTTTAACACGACAGACGACTCTTCAATCGGACGCCCAGTATGTGACTTATAAGCATTTTAGTTCTGAGGGTCCGGTTGGATTCAGATTCGATCCAACTCGACTGTACTCAAACATTCTCCGAAACATAATTGGAGTATACCAAAATATGTTTCTATCTCCAAGGGTCCTAGTGCCATAGACGGTTCATCAAACAGACACATGGATTTCATGTTATGATCCTTTAGGTGAAACTTTCCTGGAAGGGCACGAGTCTGGTCTGAGCCGGTCTAGGTCACACCCAGCTGGGATGGGCCTTGGAAGGCTTAGCCTGATCGGCCACAGTCTGGCCCGGCTCACAAGGGGCATGGCCTAGCCTGCAATGGCGTGACCCACTGGGCTCGTGCGGCCCAGGCTGCAGAGGCGCAACCCACTAGAGAGGGGCATGCCTATCCAACACGGGGGGGGGTTGATTTTCCCTGGTTTTCCAAAACAGTCAATCATTCATTCGGATTGTGAAGCGGAAGTTCCATGGGGAACTACCCGATCGCCACAGGACTCACAAGAGAGAGGGTCCCTCCACCACTGCAGCTTCAAGCCACAGCCTCCTCCAACAGCGCACGATGACGCGCAACTCCATCTCGGCCTCCCACAGCCGGCTCGAGCTGGCCACCATCTTCACCCACCATGGCTTTGGCCATGGCATTCCCCACCGGCTGCACATGATGGTGCGCCGCACCACCTCTGCGGACATTTGGTGTCGTCCTCTCTACTAACTAGCACGACATAGTGCCACAGCCTCCTCCTCCTTTGGTGCGTGATAGTGTGCCACCTCCATCATGGTTGACCGGTGCTGATGCACTGGCGGACTTCCATGGAGAATGAAAGGGTAAACAAGGTATCGGAGGGTATGGGCCTTGTTTGTTTGGCCTGTTCCCTTTGTGTTATCTTTGAAACATGGTGGAGGAAAAAATAGGATTTAATAATCACTTGAAATTATAAAAAAAATCAGTACCTCATGTTCATTGGAGAGCCTTTGTGCTTGAGGAAGAGTCGGTGTTCGTTATTCTGTGGTTCTCGTCACTGCCCGCTAGACTTGGCTCCATTCTCCAAGTTATTGGCATTGCAGAACATTAATAGAACTTTGTTTCTTAGTGAGTCTATTCCAATACCTCTCTCCAAGCTCCATATAAATGGGAGAGATGGAGGGTGAGTAACGCTTGTGTAATTAATGGTGGTTCATTTAATTGGAACCTTCCTAGTTTCAACGGTGTTGTTACAAAGGATTTGAGGAGTCAAACCATTTAATGGATTGACATGTTTTTGGTCCCCCCACTTCCACTTGTCCATTGGAGGAAAATAAAGAAAGAAATAAAATAACAAAGTTATTTTATTATTCTTTTAAAAGTCCAAAATATAACTTTTTCTCCAGATGTACTAGGTCTAAGTGAAGCCTCCCTTAAGTGAATCCCAACACTGCGGATTCAATGGTGCCCTTAGATTTTTAATCCAAACACCAGTTCAAAATATATAAAATGACGCCCACACATTTACTGAATATACCTTTAAAAAGTTCAAAAAATCATTCTGGGCACATAGATCATCAGAATAACGCACCGTCAATTTTCATAGACTCACAATAATTCCATATAATTGAAAGAATACATGGAAATCAGAGTCTTTTAATTCTCCCCACTTTGGGATTTTCATCCGCAAAATCCACAACATATACTAAAGAAACAAATGGGGGTACAGATCAAGAATCTGAGCCTCCTGCTCCCATGTTCTCTCCTAGTGGTTCATGTGCTTCTAGAAAACATGTACCAGATGTATTGATCATCCACGAAGGACCCACCCCTATGGATCCTCAATCTCCACTAGAACCTCTGCAAATGACGCCCCATCATCAATGTCCAGCTCACCGTGTTCAATGATGTGTGATAGGTCATTCACGTATCTACTCTATTGGGATATGTGGAAGACATTGTTCACCCTCTCCAACTGCGGTGGTAGTGCCAAGAGGTATTATACCTCACAAATCCTCTGAAATATCAGAAAATGTCTGATAAACCTTGGTGAGAGTTTTTCACCTCGTCCAAATCTCTACAAACCTCATCGAGGTGAGACCCATAGGAAGACGTGGTCTCCCTCCTCGAACTCCAAGGGCCTTCGTATCTTGTTATCAAAATAATTTTGTCTACTCTATGAAGTTTTCATCCACTCCTTGATGATCTTCACATTTATAGTGATAACCTGTACCAACTCTAGACCCAAAAGTGTTGCCTCCCCTGGGTCTGTCCAGCATGGAGGTGATCTTCAAGGTCGACCGTATAAGGCCTTGAATGGTGCCATACTGATGGTTGCATGATAGATGTTATTTTATGGGAACTCTACCAGGGTAAAGTGATCCTCCCAACTACGGAAAAAATCTAGGACACAAGCATGTAGCATGTCCTCTAGTGTTTGAATGGTCTGATCCATCTGACCATCTATCTGTGGATGAAAGGCGGTGCTCAAATGTTGCTGAGTCCCAAACACCTCCTGTAATCCCTTCCACAACTAGGATGTAAAATGTGTGTCATATTTGGAGATGATCATTGATTTCACCCCATGAAGTCGTAAAATCTCATATACATAGAGGTGTTTCAAGCCCTCTACTGATCCCTGCTCTCTCATGGGAAGGAAGTGGGAAAACTTGGTGAGTCGGTCACCGATCACCCAGATGTAATCATGTCCCCTAGACATATGTGGAATCCCTATCACAAATTCCATGGAGATTACATCCCACTTTCACTTTGTCCCCTCTAGTGGTTGCGCTAAGCATGCTGAAACCTAATTCCCAGCCTTCACTTGCTGACAAGTGATGCATCGTGAAACAAACTCTACCATTTCCGTCTTCATCCCTGGCCACCAGTGCTGACACAGTAGGTCCTGGTACATCTTTTCTAGACCATGACATACATCCAGAGGGGGTGTATGGAAATCCTTCAACACCACCTCCCATAGAACCACCAGTACCATGGCGCATCCTTTAAAGAGGATGATGTGATCCCCACCTTTAGAAAATGCAGTGGGTGCCTGTTTTATGGATATATTAGCACGCCATGCCTCGCAGTTAATTTCCCCCAGCTGTGCCTCCCGAAATCATTGAAGAAGTGGGGATGTGGAGGTCATAGACTAGAGGTAAGTTGCTCCATTTTTATCCAAAAAGGATATTTTCAATGCAGCTAGCTGCTCTGTAGCCTCACCCAGCAACTATAGACCAGACCTTTTGCTGAGTGCGTCTTCCACTACATTCTCCTTCCCAGGAGTATAAACTATCTAAAACTGATATTCCTAGAGGAACTCTATCCATAATCACAGTCTCAAGTTCAGTTCCTTCTGTTAGAAGATATACCTGAGACTCTTGTTATCATAGTAGATTGTGAAATGTTCACTCATCAAGTAATGTCACCACATATTCAAAGAGAAGACCAATGCTGCTAACTCCAGGTCATGGGTAGCATAGTTCTTCTCATGTTGTCTCAGCTGCCAAGATCCATACGTGATCAATCCTCTCTCCTACATAAGGACACATCAAAGTTCAGTCCCTGATGCGTCGTAGTAGACTACATACCCAACGCCCTCTTCTGGTAGCCTCAAAATGGGGGCACTCATCAGTCTCTTTCTTAGCTCTTGAAAACTCTGATGGAATATCTCCATCCACACAAAGGTTTTTCCCTTCTTTTTCAAACCTAAAAACGGTTTCACCACTTTGGAGATGTTGAGTACGAATCTCCAGTAGTACGCAGCCAACCCCAGGAAAATCCACACCTCTGTCACACTCTTGGGTGGCTCCAAAGCTATCACAACCCCTTTCTTCTCTGAATCAACTACAACTCTAGATTCTGAGATAACATGTTCCAGAATGTGAACCTCTCATATCCAGAACTGTCATTTCGAGAGCTTACCATAAATATGGTGCTCTCAGAGTGTATCCAAAATTATCTGCAGATGAGAGGAATTCTCCTCCTTCGTCACTGAGTACACCAAGATATTATCGAAGAAGACCATCACAAATTGATCGAGGTGTGGATGGAAGATATTTATCGTGAGTCCCATGAACACCGCAGGGGAATTGGTCATATTGAAAGGCATAACCAAGAACTAATAGTTCTCATAACAAAATCTAAAGGTCGTCTTCTGTACATCCTCATCTCGTACCCTGAGCTGGTTATTGCCTAATCTAAGGTCAATCTTTGAAAACCATCGAGCTCCCTTCAACTATCCAAAAATGTCATCAATACTAGGGAGTCCATACACATTCTTCATGGTCACCTAGTTCTGGCAGTAATAATCTACACAGAGTCTCAAACTCCCATCTGCCTTCTTGGTGAACAAAATCTGGGCTTCCCATGGAGACACACTGGTCCTTATTAACCCCTTACTCTACAAGTCCTCCAACTGTACCCATAACTCACGATGCTCCACAGGAGCCATTTGATATACTGGTGTAGATATTAGTGCCATCCCTAGGTATAGGTCGATATAAAATTCAACCTCTCTGTGTGGAGGCAGTCCCGAAAAATAATCAGGAAAGACATCAGCATACTGGTCCACCACTATAGGATATCTCAGACTCTCAAAATCATGACCCGAGGGAAAGGCTAGAAAACCGTTGTTTGATCAGCTACACCCTCCTCCGAGCAAGTACATACTGTGCATCAAAGGATCCATTCTCGCTATTAAAGGAAAACCTAGACCCAACCTCATGGACACATCGCACTTTGTGCCTAATACAGTCAATCTGAGCATGGACTATAGATAACCAGTTCATACCCAAGATGGCATCGTAAGGCCTCAACCCCACTACTAGAAGATCTCAATATAAGGTATCACCTCCTAAAGTAAGATCACACTACCTTCACTAGTGTGTAATTGTTTAATCCCCTCCCGTATGAGTCTCTAGCCGTAAGGATCATGCCAACAGTTCTGTCGGAATCTCTGAGCTTTGAATGAGGGTCGTGGCAATAAAAAAGTGACTGGAACCTATGTTTATAATTACTACAGCTAGGGTGTAATAGACACAAATCATACCTCTAATCATCTCTGAATCATTGTGGTCATAGGCCTCAGCTACCTGGAGATAAGCTTGTCTATTTTCTCCTGCTCCCTGTGGTTAGGGTTGACCACCTAGAAGGTGGTGGCGACAGAACCTCAGATCTCCGCCCATCGCTACAGCACGACCTGCTCCTCTTCCACGCCCACTGCCCTATGGACCTCCTCGATCAGACCTATGTGTCTGCCTCAGCAGTCCCTCGACCGTCGGCTGGTTGTCCGTACAGTGGATCGGGCAGTCGCGAGCCATGTGACCCTGCCCGCCGCATGTGTAGCACTTCCTGATCCTCAAATGTCCTCCTCTCTCCCGTGAGCCCCTAACCACCGTCCTTGTATCCTAAGTTCATCCACCAGAATTTCTAGCCCATTGTGGCCCATGTGCCATATTTCTACTTCATTTTTTGGATGACTCCAATACCTGATGTCTGATGGTGTATCTTGTTGTCGGTGTCTTCTTAGCTGGGAATCTCTTCACCAAAAGCAATCGCTCTAGTACCCCACCATGCATCAGAATGCTGAGTGATTTCATCGATGCTCTAAAATCCCATTCAAGAACCTACTCAAAGGTTTGGGCCCTGAAAAATTGTCTCGTACAATGATGGTGAAGTAACCTGAGAGATCAGTGGACCTCGCCGAGTACTAGTCCACAATCATGGTGCCCTTCTGTAAGTGGAGTAGCACTTGAATACGTACTGAGCGTAGAGTCACTGGGATGAAATCTTCCCTGAAAAATCCCTGGAAGTCTACCTAGGTGAGGTTCACCACATCGTGTAACTGGAGTGTTAGACTCCACCATCTTCCAACTTCTTCCTAGAAGAGACTAGCAGCTAGGATCACTATCAGATCAGCTGGTGTCCCAACTAAGAGAAAAGCTCGGGCTATAGCCAACTTCAAGTCCTTGGCCACCTATAGATCCATCTCATCTCAGAACCTCGGAGCTCTTAACCATTGAAAATTGTGAAACACTCTTAGTCATCATTTACCCTCTGTTAGTGGGTCTGGTGTCATCTGATGCCCAACGGGTGGTGGTGCTTCTGGTGCACCACTCGGTTGTACTAATTTCGTAAGAGGGACCTACACCGAATTTTCATCGCTCGATGGTCCATCTTCATGTACTCTCTTAGGGATCCTAGGTGGATATCAATGTGGTGGCATCCTAAAATAAAACAGGTGTGCCACAATCAATAAGTTATACCTGGGGAGATGACTCCAAGAAATCATAAAAAAAACTTTTCAAAACACACACAATCAGTCTTTTCATGTACTAAGCTAGAAATCAGAATTCAAGGTCCTAGTGTATGGATACGTTGGCCACCCAACACTCGATTACCCAAACTGAAAAATACACTAATAAAACATAACACTATTTCTAAATTGAAAAGATCAAATTGCTTGTTCTTCAGTAGAACCAACTCCTCTGATACCACTTCATCATGAATCGTCCCCCGGGGTCCATCCCGTGACTACCCCAAGGCCTCCTTCCATAGGACAGGGGATAATGACTTCTAATGAAAAGGTGTATCCCTATAATGGTAATTCATTTCCTTTAGACATCTACAAACACACAAAATAATAACACAGCAAGTATAAACTGCAAAGTAAACTACTATAGTAAAAATTGTACTAAAAGTAAAGGGGCTAGAGCCCAACCAAAATGTACAAGTACAACTGAAAATAGAAAAACATCTCTTGGACCATCCACTAAGGATCCTACCTGAATGGTAGGCACAACTCACGATCAGTAGTCACTTCATCATGTCACATCAAAGATCCACCTCTGAGCACCGTCGAGTCCTGGCTCCCGCAGCCTTGATCAATGATGTCTATCGTCTGCACAAGACACAACAAGGTGTGGGCCTAGACCGTGAAGTGGTCAATATAATGATACTCATTAGGGACCCCGAGACCCCCAAAGGACTCCTAGAGTTCCATAAAGGAAGAACCACAAAGCAAGACCTCAACCACAAAGTACAGAGCAGTCAAAAACTCTACTTAGGTATATGACCATACATATACCTATGTTATCAATATGTACTTGTCTCATACTTGAGGTAAGAATACCACAAAGGTAACACCATGAAGGTAAAAGTTCCACAAAGGTAACACCACGAAGGTAAAAGTAACACACAGGTAACACCACAAAGATAACACCACGAAGGTAAAAGTACCACATAGGTAACAGCACGAAGGTAAAAGGCTCATCTCACACCATGTATATAAGTAAGGCACATAATTACATATGATTAGTCGAGAAGCCAGATCATCTTATTATGTCAAAAGTCATTACTGCTGACTATACAGAGTCTTACCCACATAGGATCAATAGGTATTAACCCTCCAAATGACCCACACAGGATCTGACCCACACAAGATTGGTATGCAGTGACCCACATAGGATTGTTGAGCACTGACCCACATAATATCTGACCCACAAAAAACCAGTGTGCGCTGACCCACACAGGATCGCTAAGTATAGACCCACATAGGATATCACCCACATAGGATCGGTAAGTGATGACCCACACAGGATCGCTCGGTACTATCCTCCGTACGATATGTCTCAAACCTCCACCTCACTGTCAGGCACTGGATTCTCACTCATAGTACGCTTGATTCCAGGATGATGTACTCCTAAAGAAATCAGTCATAGCTCAACTGCCATGAAGTTTCAAAAAGAAGTATCCCAAAGGACTACCATGTTGTAAGGGTTCAAATGTGATAGAGTGAAAATCAATCGGACGTTTGGTCTATGACTTATAAGCATTTTAGTTCTGAGGGCCTGGTTGGATTCAGATTCGATCCAACTTGGTCATACTCCAACTTTCTCCAAAACATAAGTAGAGTATACTAAAATTAACTTACCACTCCAAGGGTCCCAGTGAGTACATGGTTCCTCAAACGGATGCACGAATTACAAGTTATAGTTATTTAGGTGAAACTATCCTGGAAGGACCCAGGTCTAGTATGACCTAGTTGGCCCGACCCGACCCGGTCTGAGTCTAACCCGCCTGGTCTGGGCCGTGGTCCGGCCCACCCGTAGGGGGGCGTGGCCTGACCCTCAAGGTTACAGCACGCGTAGGTGCGGCCCATGGAGGCATGAACTGCTGGGATCGCGCATCGTGGTCTGTCGGGCTCACGCGGCCTGGCCCACGGAGGTGTGGACCACTAGGCGCGTGCATCCCGGCTCGCAGTGATGTGGACCGCTAGAGCGAGGCCTACCCTAGCTGACACGGGGGGGAGGAAGCCCCCCAATTTTCCTAAACGGTCGAGTGGTTTTTTGGCTTGTGAAGCGGTGGTTCCATGGGGCACCACCCAATCCTCATGGGACCCGCAAGAGGGTTGGTCCCTCCACTAAAGCAGCTTCAAGTCGGGGCCTCCTCCAGTGGTGTGCAATGGAATGTCTCTCTATATTCTCCTCTTGCAGACGGCTCGAGCCAGCCGCCATCTTCACCCGTCGCGGCTTCAGACGCGGCCTTCCCCACCGACGGTGCGCGACGGTTCATGACACCACTGTTTCACTCGGCCTATGATAGCAGCTCTACTAACCCCCACAGCATAGTATCTCAGCCTCCTCCTCCTGTGGTGCGCAATGGCATGTCGCCTCCATCATGGCCATCCAGTGGTGTCATGCTGGCAGTCTTCCTCATCGAACGCAATGGTAAACAAGGTAGTGGAGGGTTTGTTCCATGTTAGTTTGGCCCCCTCCCTCTGCGTTAGCTTGAAAACATGAGGGAGTAAAAAATATGATTCAACAATCACTTGAAATTATAACAAAAAAATCCCTACTTCATGTTTGTTATAGATCCTCCATGATTGAGGAAGAGTTGGTGTTCATCGTTCGGTGGTGCTCATTACTGCCCGCTAGACTTGGCTCTGCCCTCCATGTGATTAGCATCACAGAACTTTATCAGAACATCATTGCTTGGTTAAGTCATTCCAATACCTCTCCCCAAGCTCCTTATAAATATGAGATGGGGAGGGTGAGTAACGCTCATGGAATTAATGGGGGTTCATTTAATAGGAACCTTCTTAATTCCAACGATGTTGTTACCAAGGATTTGAGGAGTCAATACATTTAATGGCTGGATACATCATTGGTACTGCCACTGCCTCTTGTCCATTAGAGGAAAAGAAATTATGAAATAAAATAAAAAATTTATTTTATTATTCTTTTAAAAAGTAAAAAATCTAACTTTTTTCCCAGACTTACTACGGTCGAAGTGAAGCGTCCCTTAAGTGAATCATGTCACTGAAAATTCAACGTTGCTCTCAGATTTTTAATCCGGGCACCGGTTCAAATGATAGAAAACACCACCCATGCATTTACTAAACATAACTTAAAAAAAGTTCATAAATTCATTTCGGGCACACCGGGCCTTGGAATCACGCACCTTCCATTTTTTCAGACTCACAATAATTCCATATAATTAAAAAAATACCTGGAAATTTTGGGTCTTTATATGTCTGTTGACGCTCCTTTTCGTCACAGAGTCAAAATGACTGAAAAAGGGGAATACCTTAGCATAAAGTGATTCATCCTTTGAAGAAACATCAAAATTTGACAAAGTCATGAACAAGGATTTGCTTCAGCATGGGACACGCAGGTTTCATCACAGTCGTGCAGGTATACCTGCGCGCCACATATTGGGCGTGCAGGTGACCTACGCGCCCTATTTTATTTTCACCTGGGGTCTTCAGAAGCCTATAAATACTCCTTGTGGGCCCCCCATTTGAAGGAAGAAAAGATTCCAAATGCCAGATTTAAGCTCCCGAATCCCTAGTCTCTTCTGGAAGTCTTCTAAACACATCTAAGGTAATTTCTTACCTAAAATGGAAGATCTAAACCGGGGAAACAAGACCTAAGTGTTGAAATTCATCAACACATGTGCGCCTATGTGTTTAAACCCTTAAGGGAAATAGAAACACCTGCACGTCGCCTTATCCCTTCATAAAAACCTGTGTGCCCCTCTTTTGGAAGCCCCTAGGGATAATACTAAGGGCTCGAGCCAAGCCTCACCCAAGTATTCTCCTATGGTCTGACCATCGCGGAGGTACCTTTGTGTCGTGCAGGTATACCTACGCGACCAGGACCTACGCGCCCATGCCGGACCTGCGCGCCTACTTCTTTTTGGGTGCCCCTCCTACCTATTCACCTCTCTTATTCAAATCCACCTCTCTTATTCAAGATTTAGCCTTAAAAACCTCTTCAAAGTCATTTTTGGCATGGTTCCCTTGTTTTCCTCCTTATCTGAAAGGAATTATGTGGAATATTTCTTAAAACCTAGTGATTTACATATATTTATGTCACTATGGTTAGAGATTTCATTCATTCAACCTCGTCCTTTAAGATGAGAGGAACTTTAACTTGGGCCTCTTTTTCAGGAGTAAGCCCCTGTCCAAGTTCTCTTAACCTGGGCATCCTAGGTATCCTCCTTATGAGTAAGCCCTAAGTCCCCTACTCATGGGCCTCCTTCTCAGGAATAATCCCCAGTTATCTAGTTTCCTTAATTTGGGGCATCCTCTTTAGGTGTAAGCTCCATGTTCCCAAATATGGGCATCCTCCTCAAGATTAAGCCCCAAGTTCCAAAGTCCCTTTAACCTGGGCCTCCTCCTTAGGAGTAAGACCTAGTTCTCAAGTCCCTTTAACCTGTACCTCCTCCTTAGGAGTAAGCCCCAGTTCTCTAGTCCCTTTAATCTGGGCCTCCTTCTCAGGAATAGGCCCCAGTCATAATTTCTCTTAACCAGTCTTAATTTCTTTTGATTTGGACTTCTTTATCAGGAATAAAACCCTAATCATAAGACCCCTCTAATTTGGGCATCCTTCTCAGGATTAAGTCCTAAGTTAAGTATCCAAATCTCCATAAAGAACATATACCTTTATGGACCTCGTTCCCGGGTTTCTTCCCTGATGTAAATCCTAATCTTCATCTATCTGGGCAGTCATACATACATAATCCCCACATCATATCTTATGATTGCATCTTTCATGGCACAATTGTCTGGTTTTACCAATACCTCTTGTTTCTCACACCGAGCATGACTCATGTGAGCTTAGAGTGTAATAGTAATTATCTTTCTTTGAGCCATAAATCATGTATAAACATCATAATTCTTTACTCGAACTACATGGGTTCTGATTCCTTTTCTAAATAAAGAATACTTAGGTAGCCCATCTGTAGGTACGATCCCAACTCTAAAATAATCCATGTCCTTCTAAATGACAATAAACTTCAAGTGCCCCACTGAGTGGATTTAAAACCAGTATGGTTATCATAATGACCAAGAGATTTCTATATAATGTTTCGAAGGATACCATTGACTAAGAATCTGTAAACAAATACAGACGATTCTATATCGATGAAGAACCTCAAATACATATAAAAGATTCTCTAAATCTAATCCATATCAATCATTGATTGTTAGATCTAAAGGAAAACTCATTTTCATACTTGGTAATTTAATAAGGATTCACGAACATAACTTAAATCTATAAAGAGAGTATCAGAGTAGACAATAATTCCCCCAAAAAAGGTGTGATGAGTCCGATCTCCCATCCTCTCGACCAATGCAAATTCTTAAGCCTCATCAGTTCACAACGAATGAGCGCATACCTTTGGAAAGTAGGTCCAAATGGATATAGAATCATTGGATGTTTTTGGTTCTACGAACAAACCTGTTAGAAACCCATTGGAATGTTTGAACCTTAAATCAATGAGTTCATCCCCATTTCTAGAGGAAACAATGCCCTATTGAAATCTGATCGTGTAAGGTCTTGCGGTTGGCATCCCCAAGTTGTGCCTCCCTGACTCGCTGTAAGAGTGGATGGGTGAAAACCATTGATTGGAGGACAGTTTCTCCATCTCTATCCACAAATGATATCTGCAATGTTTCCAACTTCTCTGAGACCTCACTCCGCAACTACAAGCTGGATCCGCTTCTGAGAGCATCTTCTACCACGTTCCCCTTCCCATGAGTATAGAAAATCTCAAAGTCAATGTCTTCTTGGAACTCTAGACATCGCCTCTATCTCAAGTTCAGGTCCATTTTAGAGATTATATACTTGAGACTCTAGTTGTTAGAGTAGAAGATAAACCACTCTCCCATTAGGTAGTTTCTCCATATATTTAATGCGAAGATAACAGCCACTAGCTCAAGATCATAGTCATGTGGTTCTTCTAATTTTGTATCAACTAGCATGAACTATAGTCAATCACCACTTTCCCATGTATCAAGACACAACCAAGAACAGTCACTGATGTATCATAGAACACTACATACCTACTTACCTCCACTAGTAATCTCAAGATGGGAGCCCTCATCAACCACTTCATGATCTCCTAAAAGTACTTATGGTGGTTCTCTATCCACATGAAAGGTTACCCCTTCCATGTCAAAGTATTTAAGGGTTATTCTACTCAAAAAACGTTTGGTATGAACCTCTAATATTTCCCAGCCAAACCCAAAAAAAACTATGCACCTCAGTAACACTCTTGTGTGACTCCCAAGAAAGCACCACCTCAATCTTCATTGGATCGATTGGGACTCCATCTTCAACAATGACATGTCCTGGGAAATGGACCTCTCCAACCTAGAACTAACAATTTGAGATCTTCCCATAAATCTAGTTCTCTCATAGTGTGTCCAAGACCATACTCAAGTGTCTCACATGCTTCTCCATGGATGTCAAGTACAAAATGATGTCATCGTTGAGATCACCATGAACTGGTCTAAGTAAGGCTGGAAGAACATATACATGAGTCCCATGAACACTAATGGGGTGTTCTTCATGCCAAATAGCATCAAAAAGTATTTTAGTGGTCATACTGACATCTGACGGTCATCTTCGGCACATCCTCATCCCAAAGCTTAACCTGAGGTCGATCTTCAAGAACCACCTCGCCCATTTCAACTAATCGAGGAGGTATTCAATCATCGGTAGTGGATAATTGATCTTCATGGTTATCTGAATTAAGTGTTGTAATTCCATAAATTACCTCAAAATACCATCTTTCTTCTTGTAAAAAAGAACCAAGGCTGCCTTGGGGGAAGCATTGGGTACCACAGAGCCTTTCCTCTATAAGTCCCCCAACTACACCCTCGACTCATGAAGCTCTGTGGGAGCCATCTAATATGAAGGTGTAGATAATGGTGTCGACCTGGGGTATAGATCAATACAGAAGTCCTCCTATATATAGGTCGGAAACCCTAGAACATCCTCAGGAAATATTTCCTCATACCACACCACAACTATTAGAAAATGTGGACTCTTATCATCTATTGTTCCAAGGGTGATGCCACCCAACTGATGAGTAATTGGTTACACCCTTCGATAAGTAAGTCCATTATATGATTCATGTGTTTCCCTTTAACCAATAAAGGAAAACCCTATCCCATTACCATGCACACACCCCACTCTTCCCAAAAAATAGTCAATATGAGCATGGACTACAGATAACTGGTCTTTATTAAGAATGATGTTATATGGCCTCGATGCTTCTATCAAGAGATCCCATCCAAAACTCTCTCCTCCAAAGTAAGGTCGCACTATCAACACCTATGTGTAAACATAGAATCCCTTCTCGTAGGAGTCTATAAGCATAAGGGTCGAGTCAACAGTTTAATCGGAATCTCAAAGCCTTGAACAATGTCTTGGAAGGAAATAAATGACTAGAAACTGTGTCTATAAAACTTTAGCTAGGGTATAAAATACATTTATTATACCTCTAATCATCCCTGGTGCATAGGGGTCATAAGCCTCCATCACCTGCAGTTGTCCTCGTCCTTGTACACCAGCTCCATGCTCCAAGTGTGTACCACTTGGGGGTAGCTGCAGTAATAAGTCAAACCTCCACCCACCTCCTACCACCCTGCCTACTCCACTTCCACATTTGTCGCCCTACAGACCACCTTGTTTCTATCTCTTCCTATTCCTCGGTGGTCCTTCGATCATCCCCTAATTAGTTGTATCTAAGTTCATGAAATCTCATGCCAGATACCCCTGACTATCACATGTGCGACACCATCAGTCTCTTGGCTGACTCGGGCTACCATGGTAGCCCTGCACTGCTAACCCGAATCATGGGGTCATGTATTGGAGTTCCTGACCTTCTTGGGTCCCTAAAAATACCATTTTCTACCTAATTCTGAAGTCTTATCCACTGGGTGCCTACTAGTATCTCCCACTGCTAGTGTCTACTCTTCTAGAAATCACTCCACTAGTAGAGATCTCTCCAGGACCCCAGTATATGTAGGAATTATATGGGATATCATCAATGCCCTGATCTCCCAGCCTAATCCATACTTGAAGTTCTGATCCCTGAAGAACGGGTCTCACACCATATGTATGGAGTAGTGAAAAAGATCCCTAAACCTGACCGAGTACTCCTCTACGGTCTGAATACCCTACTGTTGATGCAAGAGATTCTATATGTGCACTGATCACGATATATATGGAAAGAACTCTTCTATAAAGAGACACTCAAAGTTTGCCAACAAGAGGGCCTCCTCGCCTTGTGATTGGGTCACTAAGAACCACCATCACTCGATAGAGCCCTATAAAAGACATGCAGAAAGGACTTCCATATGGTTGGTAGGTGTCCTCACAAGGTGGAAGACATGTGTAACTGCCTCCAACCAATCCTCAGCTACTAGGGGGTCTGTATAACCATGAAACCTCAGAGTTCACTACCTCTGGAACTCATGTAATGATATAAGTCTATGTGCATCCTTAATCGATAGTCCTGTTAGTATACTCAATGGGTGGCACTACAACTAGAAAACAACTTGTAGGTTTTATCTCTAGTACAGGTCCCTATACCGATGCCTCATCACTTGGTGGATCATCCTGGTGATCACGTAATGGAATCCTAGCTGGTTGTATGCATGGAGGCATCCTGAATTAAAACAAGATGTACCACAGTCAATAGTGAATACCTGATGATCTAACTTAAGGATGTTAGAACACACTCAAATCCTATATGATGCATGTACCATTGTTTTCCCCGGCATTCGGTGTTTTTATGTACCAAGTTGAAAATTATGTGTCCAGAGCCATGGTGTATGGATATTTTGGTTGTTGCAACAACATTGGATTCCCTATATTGAAATACAAACTCAAAACACTCGACACTATTTCCCCAAAGAAACCTCACAGACTCCGAGTCCTTAGGTAGATCCAATCTACCCTTGATACAGCTTTGTCACAACCAGTCATAGAGGGGGTCGTGTCATGACTACCCCCATGCCCGACTCTAATCGGCCAGGGGATGGAAACTAGCACTAAGTAGGAATATCCCACAAATGGGAGGCATTTTCCAAAGTAAATGTACACACGCACACCTATCCAAGCCCGAAATGCTGAAATATAAAAACACCAAATAAACAATGCGTGCATACACTATGATCCCAACCATAGAGTATGATAGTAGGAAACTGAAAAGTAAATAGGGATAAAATACAATCCCATCAAAATAATTATTCTTTAAAAGTGAATTAATAAGTTCTTTAAACTCTTCTTTAGAAAACCCTACCTAAAGGGTAGGTGTAGGATAGATGTATGAAGCCGTAGGAGCACACCTCATCTGTAATGACCCAATGTTTTTAATGGAAATTCCCTTCTTATAAATATTCCATAAAATCACATAATAATGAACTACTAAGTGATAAGTGACCTTTTAACATAAGTTTGTCACTTCTGTGTTGGGAATTTCGAAAATCTGACATACATAGTTGTGTTCAAGATGTTTTTTGGAGTCCGATAAGAAAAACTTAATTTTTTGGTGAATAGTAACCTACCCTAATGAATAGTAACATACCCTTATGAATAGTGATATACCCTAATGAATAGTAACCTCGCCTATGATAGTATAAAAATAATATTCAAGTTGGAAGTACAATATACCTATGTTTTAGAATGAGTTAATTCATGTTTTAAATCTGGTTTTTGATAATAAAATACGATTTTAATTAAATATTAAAATAATAATATTTATAAAATTATTTTTCAAAAATGGACTTCATTTTTGGATTTTACAAATTGAAAAATGGTTAGGGTGAATTTTTGAGATTTTTCTAAAATACTTGAAATTTTGATGAATAGTAAAATACGGTAATTTACCGTATGTATACATTATAAGCAAAATAAAATATTCCTAGAATCATGGATGATGTCACCACCGATGGTTAGAATTCACATGACCCATTTACTATTATCGGTCACAGAATACTTACTATTCTTTGTCTGGGTAAGAAATAATAAATTAATGATTATTATATTATGAAATCCCTCCTCTCCTCCACCATAAAACCCCCCTTCACTCCCTCTTCTCTCCACTCCTCTCAAGCTCCAAGAATTCTCTAAATTCTACCTAAATCTCTCCCAAAGGTCCTCCCACATGTCCAGAATCTCTCAGCCTCCTCAGAATACTAAAAACTCTCCCCTTAAGAGGTTCTCAAAGGAGGAAGTCTCAAGAGGTAAATTCCTATTCCCAAATTTCTTCTTTTCTTTTAAGTTCTTTTCTTTGTTATTTTCTTTCCTCACCTCCCTTCACCATAATAGTATGATAAATAAAATAAAATTAATGTAATATAATTTCATCATGATAGTGGTATATTTCATTATCTTCTCCCCTTTCCCCACCCTTTTATTTGAAAGAAATGAAAGCACCGTTTGAGATGTGCTAATTTAGCACATTCAAGGACAACGGTTTATCAATTTCTATTTTTTTCTTTAATTATGGTCATGAAACCATTTTTGTTATGGTTGAACCATATTATTATATATTTAATATATCCTATTTTTGGTTTTGTTATCTTTTGTAACAAATGGAATTAAGTTATAAATCAAAACACATTCTTTGTAATCAAACCCACCGAATAACAAAAACTGTTATCACTAAGGTTATATATGTAATAATTCAACATCACTCTAAGTAACCTAATTAAAATTAAAACCATGTAATATCCTGGATATGAACTAAAGAATATAACTTCAATTCTGGAAAACCACTTTCATCTAGCATTTAATCCAAACTTGAATATAAGTTAACCGATCTTTAAATCCAAGTAAACAAATGAGCTCGAACAATGAAATTGAACCTTATAACTAATCAAAAAGGATTTGAGTGAACTAATAAAGGTTATAATAAATAAATTACATATATAAGTGGTTCTGTACTTATGAATTAATAATCCTAATTTGTTTATTCATGTCATTAATAACAAGTGGAGAACACCACATGATTTAAGGTAAGGGCTCCTCCCCTTTTCTCTCTTAATCAAGATTGTCCTCTATACATTTACTTTTTTATGTATACTAGAAAATGATGGGGTATGTTTAAGTACCTCCCCCATACTTCCTTCTAGATTTATAAGTGATTAAAAACCTCATTTCTCTCTCATCAATCCCTCTTGGTCACACCCGACACCATGCCGATAAAATCATAACGAATTCTACCCGAACCTTCTTTGTTCTTTCGGGTTGCCTTATCTTTATTTCAAAATGGTGTTATATTATATATCTATGTGAGTCTTATGACTTATTTTTATTTGTATAATATTCTTATATCAAGACCCTTTCATCGGATTCTTTCGGGGATATACATGATTTTGAATGATTCCCTCCTTAGGACTTTCCGATAGGCAAACCTGTTTTAAGGGGAATTCCCAAAAAATTTACCCAAATTTCAAGTGCACTCTATCCTATGTTTTAAAACACCACTATATTTATAAAATCAGTTTTTTTATTATAAAAACCCCCTTGGTTCAATTCCGGTTTTATATAAAATAATGTCCTCTTTTCTATTTGAAAATCTCTAGAGTGTTTTCCTTAAGACCGCACAAAAATGTTTTAATGCTAATGTTTCTAAAATAAATTTTTTATATGTTGTCACTTATATTTGACACCACTTACCGTGTTATATTCCTATATTACCCTATTAATGTCCATGTATGTTCTAATCCTTTCCCTTCGTGGACACTTTCTTGATACGCCCATTGGATATGTTTTGTGTCAGGATTGTGGTACCAAATTCTTTCCATGGGTACCCTTATGTTTATATATGGTTGATTAAGTATGATTATTTATGTGGAATGATTATTTATGTCGAAATAATATTCATGAATATGTTGATATGGGTGTTCCCAGATAGTTCTCCAATGCATTGGGTAAGGTTAAGTCTCGTGAGATGTGATGTGAAACGGGATTGGCGGTTAGGCTTGACCCATACTAAAATGGGAAATGGGATTGGAGGTTAGCCTTGACCCATACTAAAGAAATGATTTATGATTCTGTCACACTTATATGATTCCATTTTTATATGATCCCATGCTTATATTAAATTATTTCATAAGTTTCATTCTTTGGATATCATTATGTCATGCCTCCTAATTCATGTGCTTGAGATGTATCCTTATGTTCATTCCTTTACTGGGCTTTTTAGCTCATCCCTTTGTTTATGTGTTCCCCAGGGTACCCTATGCAGATGTAAGAGCTCAAAGGAAGTTAGAATCTCTTTGTGGAGATTAAATAAAGTAGTGTTTTTTGTATCCCCATGTTTTATGTTATATGTACCTAGTTATCCAAGACACTAGACTTAACGATCGTTGTCTTGTACTCTGCTGGTTACTTATGCTTGAAATAATGAAATGTTTTATGTAAAAGTCTTGGGTTTCTATAGTTGGTATCAGAGGATGGTCAAGTTATTTTTGGAGATTATGAATAGATAACCTTAGTGAGAACCTTAAAGATGAGACTAAGTATAATAAAACAGTCCTAAATTTTGGTGAGTATAGAGTAAGTGGTTTATCAAGCAAATACATCCCTGTCTAGATATGACCAGGTAGAGGTGGCTCTGGCACAGATGTATTTGGGGGTAAAACCCGAAGACACCACTTTGAGCTAAACTCGAATGGGAATTGGTGCATAAAAACGGCCTTTCTACACTCTTGGTTACGACACTCCCGGGGGATATGATTTGGTAGATTCACAAGCTTAGTAAAAACCATTATTAAGGGACAAAAAGAAGCCCATGAGAATATAAGTTAAGAAATAGATCAAGGATAACCTAGATATAAACCTAAGGAATCACAAGTCAGGATATACTTTTTCTTTATAAGTTCATACTTTTATGTTCAAAGTTTCTTTTTATGCTCAATATCTAAGTATTCAAGACCTCTAATTATACATTCTTTTTATTAGTTAATGGCGGGAAATAGAAGAACAAGTTCCAACAACCAATGTGAGAGGAAATGTAATGATTTACCTAATGACATGCCTGATGTGATGGAAGTGGGTGCTTAAAACTTCATGGAAGTACTTGCTCAGTTGGCTCAAGTTATGAATAACAACTTGAATCAGGTGGAACGTCCCCCTCCTCCAAGGAAAGAGCAAGTTGTTGTAGAATACTTCATGCGGCAGAGGCCTCCCATGTTTAGCGGGTCTTCTGATCCCCTCCTCGCAGAACAATGGATTAACTCCATTGAAAAGATTTTTTTTGTCCTCCAGTGCTGGGAAGAAGATAAATTTGTACAATCAGTCTATAATTTTGATGGGGAAGCTGATCAGTGGTGGATACTGATCAAGAATACGAAGTCCCAAGAGTAAATCGATTCCATATAATGGGAGGAATTCAATATGATGTTTTTCAACAAATATTTTCCTTGAACCCTCTGTCACAAGAGGTAAAGAGAGTTCCTTGGGCTCATGCAGAAGGAATATGAGTCCATCAGGGCGTATGAATCCAACATTACAAGGCTTGCAAGGTATGCCTTTGGATTTTTCATGAACACTGAATGCAAGATGGATTGCTTCTTTAGCAGACTAAATCCGAGTCTACGAAAAGTGTTGGAAATTCAAGACTTCGACAGCTATGAGGAGATTGTCCATTGTGCCCTCAAGGTTGAAATAGAGATTGGAGACTCTCATTGGTCTCATGGGCCTAGTGAAAAGAAGTGGAAAATGGATAACTACATGGGGGTTTCATCAAACAAATCCCATGATGGAAAGAATCCTCACTTACACCTTTGCAAGAATTGTGGGAAGAAGCATCTTGGTGACTATCTCAAGGGAACCAGGAATTGCTTCAAATGCGGAAAGTTTGGTCATCTGTCCAAGAACTGTCAAAGGGATGTGAAAAATCCCGCTAATGTTGAAGAACAACGGAAGGTTCAGATCAACACTCAGCCTGCAGTGCAATGTTTTAACTGCAAGGAGCTTGGGCAATATGTGAACAATTTCTCTAAGCTGAGGGTTGTCGGAGGCAATCAGCAACAACCTCCAAGGCAACAACGAAGGGATTATGCTGTCACTACTGATGAAGTGGAGCCGGAAAAATATGTGGTGACAGGTATGCTTGTTATTAATTCAAGAATAGTGAACGTACTATTTGATTCTGGTTCTTTGCATTATTTTATATCATGCAAGTTTAGTAGAACTATTCAAACACCAACTCAAAATTTGGAGGAAAAGTTATTTCTGAGAATAGTGAATGGGGAAATTATCACATCCATGGTTTATAACTCCTCCCTGGTTAATGTTTGTGGACTGAAAATCCCAAAAAATCTTGTTATATATCATTTAGTAAAGTTTGATGCTATCTTGGTCATGGATTGGCTATCTTTGTACAAGGCCAACATCAATTATCAGGCAAGGGAGATTACTCTTCACATCTCGAAGCATCCTCTGATTATTTACAAGTGAAAGGAGGAAGATGAGTCTTCTTTAGAATATTCATCTCTATTTTGGATATTGATTCCTTATGAGCACACATTCCTAGATCAAATTATTGAGACAAAGGAGAGAATCATGCTTGAAGACATGCCCATCGTGAGGGATTACACTGATGTATTCCCCGAAGAGTTACCTGGTCTTCCCCCTGACTTAGAGGTTGAGTTCCCAATTCAAATTATCCTTGGATCTCTGCCAATCTCAAAGACACCTTACAGAATGGACAATGTAGAGCTAGAAGATCTGAAGAAGCAGTTATATGAGAATATGGAGAATGGTTTTATACGCCCGAGTGCTTCACTATGGGGTGCTCCAGTCCTCTTCATCAAGAAGAAGGATGGATCAATGCGCCTCTGCATTGATTATCATGAGCTCAATAAAATCACTATAAAGAACAAGTAACCCCTTCCATGGATAGATGACCTATTCGATCAGCTTCGTGGGGCCAGTTATTTCTCTAAGGTGTACCTTCGACCGGGATATCGCCAACTAAAGGTGAGGAAGGAATATATTCCCAAGACTGCCTTTCGAACGAGGTGTGGACACTATGAATTCATAGTGATGACCTCCGGACTCACTAATTCCCCAGTAATTTTCATGGATTTAATGAATAGAGTCTTTAGATATTACCTCAACAAATTTTTGGTGGTCTTTATTGATGATATTCTGATATACTCCAAGAGAAAGGAGGAACATGAGGTCAATTTGGAAACTGTTTCAAAGACTTTGCAAAGGGAGAGTTTGTATTCAAAGTACAGTAAATGTGAGTTCTAGAGGAAGGAAGTATCATTCTTGGGGCATATTATGACCAGGAAAGGGATATCGGTGGACCCTTCCAAGACAAAGGCAATTGAAGAGTAGTTGAGGCCAACTTCTGTAACGGAGATCCACTGCTTTTTAGGTCTAGCTTGGTATTATCAATGATTTGTGAAGAACTTTTCACAATTGTCAAACCCAATGACCAAGCTGACACAGAAGGGAGTGAAGTTCGTCTGGACACGGATTGTTTCAAGGAGTTGAAAAAGACGCTTATCACAATGTCGGTACTCACACTCCCTTCAAGTGGAGAACTCTTTGTGGTGTATAGTGATGCTTCTAAGAAATGCTTAGGTTGTGTGCTAATGAAAAATGATAAATTGATAGCCTATGCCTCAAGGCAGCTAAAAATACATTAGAAAAACTATCCCACACATGATCTGGAGTTGGCAGCTGTGATCTTTGAGTTGAAAATCTAAAGGCATTATCTCTATGGGAAAAAATGTGAGATATATACTGACCACAAGAGTCTCAAATATATATTCACACAAAAAAAGCGTAATATGCGCCAACAAAGATGGATAGAGCTCATCAAGGATTATGACTGCTCAATCCACTACCATCCCGGTAAGGTAAATAAGGTGGAAGATGCTCTAAGTAGAAAGTATCCTACATCTTTGTCAATGATGAGAATTTAAAAGGATCTGATCTTCTTAGATTTGAAAAGGATGGACATGGGAATCCTTAAGGTAGGAACATCATCAATCCTTTCTCAAATGATTTCTCAACCATCCCTCTTGGAGAAAATAATGTTTGCTCAAAGAAAGGATGTGGAAATTCAGAAAAGGGTGGAAGCTGTTAAAAATGGGAAATCCTCCGATATCAAAATTGACGAGGAAAAAGTTATAATATTTGGGACATGATTATGTGTACCATATAATACATAGATAAAGAAGGAGATATTTAATAATGCACATAGATCGACATTCTCTATCCATCCTAGGAGTACCAAAATGTATTGTGATCTCCGAGAACACTTCTGGTGGGATAACCTGAAGAAGGAGATTTTGGAATATATATCAAGGTGCATGGTATGTCAGCAAGTTAAAGCTGAGTGACAAAAGTCCAAAGGTATGATGCATTCATTTCCTATAACCATGTGGAAATGGGAAAATGTTACTATGGACTTTTTCATGGTTCTCCCTAAGACGTCGAAGGGAAATAATGCGATATGGATTGTGGTTGACCGACTCACCAAGACATCCCATTTCTTCGCTATTCGGGAAGATCTCTCGCTTGAACAACTTGCAAAGTTATATGTGAAGGAAGTGGTGAGACTGCACGGTGTCCCACTCCCAATTGTCTCTGACCATGATCCAAGGTTCACATATAAATTCTGGAAGAGTCTTCAACATTCTTTGGGTACTGAATTAAGTTTCAGCACGGCCTATCACCCCCAAACTAATGGTCAATCCGAAAGGACTGTTCAGACGCTTGAAGATATGCTAAGAGCCTACCCTATAGAATTCAAAGGTGGTTGGGATCAGCATCTCCCACTTGTTGAGTTCTCATACAACAATATCTTCCACTCAAGTATTTAGATGGCTCCATATGAAGCTCTGTATGGAAAGCGATGTAGAACTCCAACCTGTTGGGATGAAGTTGGAGAAAGAAATCTACTTGGTCCTGATCTTGTTCAAGAGATGACAGAGAAGGTTCAAGTCATCCAGAAACACATCAAAGCTGCTCAAAGTTTTCAAAAGAGCTATGCTGACAACTGTCAAAGGGACTTGGAGTTCGACGTTAGAGATAAAGTCTTCCTTTGAATATCTCCATGGAAGAGAGTCATGTGATTCGAAAAGAAAGGGAAGTTATGCCGAAGGTATATTGGACCCTTTCAGATCCTTGACCACATAGGATCCGTGGCCTATCGGCTTTCACTTCCACCAAATATGGATCGAGTTCATGATGTTTTCCACATATCACTATTGAGGAAGTACATACCTGATCCCTCACATATACTAAACTCAGAGGTGGTGCAGCTGGAAGATGATCTCTCTTATGAGGAGCAGCCAGTAAAGATTCTGGATCAGAGAGATAAGGTTCTACGCAACAAGACAACCCATCTTGTCAAAGTGTTGGGGAGGAACCACAATTTTGAGGAAGCAACATGGGAACTAGAAGAAGCAATGAAGGAAAAGTACACACGTCTGTTGTTGGCCTAGAATGTAAAATGAAATTTCGAGGGCGAAATTTTTCAAGGGGGGAAGAATGTAATGACCCAATGTTTTTAATGGAAATTACCTTCTTATAAATATGCCATAAAATCACATAATAATGAACTAATAAGTGATAAGTGACCTTTAAACATAAGTTTGTCACTTCTGTGTTTGGAATTTTGAAAATCTGACATACACAGTTGTGTTCAAGATGTTTTTTGGAGTCCAATAAGAAAAACTTAATTTTTTTGGTGAATAGTAACCTACCCTAATGAATAGTAACATACCCTTATGAATAGTGATATAGCCTAATGAATAGTAACCTCTCCTATTATAGTATAAAAATACTATTCAAGTTGGAAGTACAATAAACCTATGTTTTTTAATGAGTTAATTCATGTTTTAAATCTGGTTTTTGATATTCAAATATGATTTCAATTAAATATTAAAATAATCATATTTAGAAAATTATTTTTGTGAAATGGACTTCATTTTTTGATTCTACACGTCAAAAAATGGTTAGGGTGAATTTTTGAGATTTTTCTGAAATACTTGAATTTTTGATGAATAGTAAAATACGGTAATTTACCGTATATATACATTATAAGAAAAATAAAATATTCCTAGAATCATGGCTGATGTCACCAACCATGGTTAGAATTCACATGACCAATTTAATATTTTTTTTCATGGAATACTTACTATTCTTTGTTTTGGGAAGAAATAATAAATTAATGATTATTATATTATGAAATCCCTCCTCTCCTCCACTCTAAAAAACCCCTTCACTCCCTCTTCTCTCCACTCCTCTCAAGCTCCAATCCTTCCCTAAATTCTTCCCAAATCTCACCCCAAGGTCCTCCCCCGCGTCCAAAAGCTCTCAGCCTCCTAAAAATACTGAAACCTATCCCCTTAAGAGGTTCTCAAAGGAGGAAGTCTCAAGAGGTAAATTCCTCTTCCCAAATTTATTCTTTTCTTTTAAGTTCTTTTCTTTTTTATTTTATTTCCCCACCACACTTCACCATAATAGTATGATAAATACCATAACATACATTTAATGGAATTTCTTCATGTTAGTGGTATATTTCAATATCTTCTCCCCTTTCCCCACCCTTTTATTTGAATGAAATGAAAGCACCGTTTGAGATGTGCTAATTTAGCACATTCAAGGACAACGGTTTATCAATTTCTATTTTTATCTTTAATTCTGGTCATGAAACCATTTTTGTTATGGTTGAACCAGATTATTAAATATGTAATACATCCTATTTTTGGTTCTGTAATATTTTGGTACAAATGGAATTAAGTTATAAATCAAAACACATTCATTGTAATCAAACCCACCGAATAACAAAAACATTTATCACTAAGGTTATATATGTAATAATTCAACATCACTCTAAGTAAACTAATTAAAATTAAAACCATGTAATCTCCTGGATATGAACTAAAGAATATAACTTCAATTATGGACAACCACTTTCATCTAGCATATAATCCAAACTTGAATATAAGTGAACTGATTTTTAAAGCCAAGTAAATAAATGAGCCCGAACAATGAAATTGAACCTTATAACAAATTAAAAGGGCTTTGAATGAACTAAAAAGGGTTATAATAAATAAATTGCATATATAATATTTTCTTTACTTATTTATTAATAATCCTAATTTTTTTATTCAGGTGATTAATAACAAGTGGAGAACACCATCGGATTTAAGGTAAGGGATCTTCCCCTTTTCTCTCTTAATCAAGATTATCCTCTATACATTGCCTTTTTATGTGTACTAGAAAATTATGGAGAATTTTTAAGGACCTAACCCATACTTAATTATGTATTTATAAGTTATTAGAAACCCCATTTCACTCTCATCAATCCCTCTTGGTCACACCCAACACCATGCTGATAAAATCATAACGAATTCTACCTGAACCTTCTTTGTTCTTTCGGGTTGCCTTATATTTATTTCAAAAATGGTGTTATCTAATCTATATATGTGAGTATTATAACTTATGGTTAGTTTTAAAATATTCGTATATCAAGACCCTTTCATCACATTCTTTCGGGGATATACATGATTTTGAAATATTCCCTCCTTAGGACTTTCCGATAAGCAAACCTGTTTTAAGGGGACTTCCCAAAATTTTTACCCAAATTTCAAGTGCACTATATCCTATGTTTTAAAACACCATTGTATTTATAAAATCAGTATTTTTATTATAAAAAACTCCTTGGTTCGATTCTGGTTTTATATAAAAGAATTTCCTCTTTTCTATTTGAAAATCTTTGGAGTGTTTTCCTTAAGACCGCACAAAAATGTTTTAATGCTAATGTTTCTAAAATACATTTTTTATATGTTTCCACTTATATTTGACACCAATTACCATGTTATATGCCTATATTACCCTATTAATGTCCATGTATGTTATAATCCTTTCCTTTCATGGACACTTTCGTGATACGCCCATTGGATATGTTTTGTCTCATGATTGTGGTACCCAATTCTTTCCATGGGTACCCTTATGTTTATGTATGGTTGATTATGTATGATTATTTATGTGGGAATATTATTTATGTAGAAAGAATATTCATGAATATTTTGAGATGGGTGTTCCCAGATAGCACTCCAATGCATTGGGTAAGGTTAATTCTCATGAGATGTGATGTGAAACGGGATTGGCGGTTAGCCTTGACCCATACTAAAATGGGAAATGGGATTGGCGGTTAGCTTTG
Source organism: Viscum album (assembly GCA_963277665.1). NCBI lineage: Eukaryota > Viridiplantae > Streptophyta > Magnoliopsida > Santalales > Viscaceae > Viscum > Viscum album. The sequence continues at coordinate 273,283,416 of OY728125.1, read as the reverse complement.
ACCCATAATAAAGATATTATTTATGATTCTTCCACATTTATATGATTCCATGTTTATATGATCCCATTCTTATATTAAATTATTTCATAAGTTTCATGCTTTGGATATCATTATGTCATGCCTTCTTATTCATGTTCTTGAGATGTATCCTTATGTTCATTCCTTTACTGGTCTTTTTAGCTCATCCCTTTGTTCATGTGTTCCCCAGGGTACCCTATGCAGATGTAAGATCTCAAAGGAAGTTAGAATCTCTTTATGTAGATTAAATAAAGAATTTTTTTTAGCCCCATGTTTTATGTAATATGTACTTAGTCTTCCAGGACACTAGACTTAACGATCCTTGGTGGGTACTCTGATGGTTATTTATGCTTGATATAATGAAATGTTTTATGTAAAAGGCTTGGGTTTCTAAATCATCTTTCTGATCTCTCTAAGAACCACCTAGACCTAGTCTGCCTAAAATTCCATCATGGAATCTATTATAGGCACAAGAAATGTCATGTGCGGTCAAAGCCCGTGTAAGGGTGTTTAAAACAATACCCAGTAGTACACCCTAAATACCTTAAAGGAATACCACTAATATGTACATGAAGTACACCAATAAGGAAATACATGAAGTATACCGCAAGGAAAATACACAAAGTACAATCAGATCTACACAGGTATATATATGACACATATACCAAGGATATCCAGATATAATCATGACCAACCATAAAGTAAAGAGGTGAGTCACAACCAATCACTGCCATAGTATTCTTTTCGAGGTGAGATTGTTCTGGGAGAACCCACTCCACACACTATAATATCATCGGAGACTCTCGCGAAGAGGTACCCCTAATTTGGTCCCCACCCAAAGATAATTAAACTGGTTTAGGATCATAATATATAGAAAGGGGGTCATTCCCAAAGAATACCAATAACCCAATTAGTATTAGCCTACAACGTAGGGGATATTTTTCAAATAATATCAACAACCCAACCAATGCGGAACATAATGTAGGGGATCCTTCTAAGAGAATAACAATTACCCTATCGATACGGACTACTTTATAGATTAATAACACCCTTCACTCAGAGGTTACATCAATTCCAAAAAAAACTCCATTAGGGGTGATATAGGATTGCTCCACTCCCAATTAGAGATACTGTAACTCTATCTGGGACTTGACCTCTGAAGGGGACTACTATCTAGTGAAGTAGACGTAATATCATACTAAACACTCAAGTAAAGAACTAATGGAAACTCTCTGACTATACCGATCCAAGGTAAAAAGTCTCACCAAGCCATCTAAAATGGACTACTTCATCGTAAGGGTCTCAACTCTACAAACATCTTGTCAAATGGACCATCTGTTTGAATGTTATGACCAATTAAGTGAAAAAGTCTAACTCAAGTTTGGTCTGGTTCTGACCTAAACTGGCTAGGCCCAAACCAAACTAGCATGGCCCATTGGTCTACTAAGGTGGCACATACTATCTATCCTGACCCGCACGTATGGGCTATCCCCCATCTTCTGCATGTGATTGACCCAGCTACATGCTCTCAGTCAATTTGGCGCCATCACATTCAATTCATATTGGAACCACATCCTCCAGGTCCCCTGCATCATGTGCCATCGCGGGCTCCATTTGGACCCCCATCCGCATACGCTACCCCCCATCATTTCATCCCCGATCACCACTTGTGGCACCACTCTCACCGTGACCTCCCATGTGGTCCTGCTGGGACCACATTCTGCCTCTGGCGCTGGCCACACCATCGGTAACCCACCACCAATCTCATGATCCACCTGGACTAGCCCCATAGGGCCACATCCTACCTTCACCATTGACTAACCCCCCAGCAGGCCACTTAGACCGAACCAGAGTCGCTTCTCCATCTTCCTTCGTGCACTATCTTCATAAGACATAACCTTGGATGAAATTTTTCATACCTTCATTGTGTAACGTCAATGGTATAATTATGGAATTGTATCCTCAATATCGATTTATGTGCCATGAATCGAAGTAACAACATTCTTCTACTCATAAAATCATAAAGAACACGAAAAACATCATGGGATAAAAAACATAGAACAGCCCCTAGAACGAACCTTTCCTTTGTTCATTCCAGCCTTGGTCCATTCTATAAGAATAATCATAAATAATAGCAATATTTAATCCAATCAACCCCAATAATAAAATCCCACATGAATAAACCCCGCCCATAATACACACAACCCATGAATCAATTTATTCGTCGATTGATTCACTTTCATCGAAGGGATAAATAATGGAGAGGAATAAAACCAAAATTATCACCCTACCTCGAGTTGAAACAACCATTTATGAAGAACAATGTTTAATAATCATCATTTGTCAATCCTTGATCCATCAAACCTGATGTCATCTCAATCTGTCATCGTTTTACAGTGGTTTCTCCAAAGGGTCTTCTCTCCAACTCAAGGGAATTCCAGGTTTTCTGTAATCCCTTAATTCCTCACCAAGATCCTATTAAAATAAAAAACATTTCTATGTTGAATAAAAGTATTTTTTACTGAAATATTTCAATGACATTTACATCCAAAAAATAACTTTCACGAACGACCCACACAGGTCAATGTTAGGCCCCACATAAGGTAAATTTTCTATAATGAATACAACTATTCCATATGATTTCTAATACAGGAACTCTTTTATAATTTTTCCATCTTTAAAGAAAAATTTCCCATGCACTTTATTACAAACTAAAAATTCTTCGATGAATTGTTCTGGGTGCACTAGGCCTCTGAATCACATGTTGTCTTAGTGCCTGGTCTCATAATTTTACCAATTAATTTGTTAAAATAAAACTAGAGAAAATATAAGTCATTAAAATCTAACTTTAATAGGAAACATGTATTTCCCATTTCATCATGTATTGGCAATCAAAACTCCTCAAAGAGATTATTACCCACTGGTGTCCTGGAATCAAATTTTTCATATTTCCCAGGGATCAGTAGGGATCAAACTTTGGTATATTTATCATTTTGGAGGAATACCTCCTCAGAGGATATGTACATTGAACTCCTTCCTATTTATTATGTTTTTAATGACCCTAAAAAACTCCAAACATGGCATGAGATATGATTTCTATTATGAATGAGAAGCTAAAGGATCTGAACCTACACTCAACAATTTTTTTATGGATTGGATTAGCACAATTCTTTATCATAGAGGTACTCATCCAACCACCATACGCCCTTATTGATAACCTTCCCAACATGTTTAAAAAATAGTTTCTATTTGGTCATTTCTAAAAGTTGGAGAGTATGCCTCATGAGGAAATTGGGTGATACCGAAGGCATCCCAGCATCTTCAGCTTGCAGGATATTTGGTTATATTTTTAAATTGGTGGGTTTTGAACTGGTGAAACACATGTGAGTGTTAAAGTAGGAACATTTGTGATGTAATCCCAATTGAAATAGGGTAGGACTCTTAATCTTGTTGTGTCGGCTCTAGCTTACCTTTATCAACTACTTAGCCATGTTCATTAGGGTAATCTTCGCTACCTGATCAATACCTCTATCTAGTTTTTATTTGGATGGGTAAGATAATTTTTTTGTGTAATGAGTTTGAGGATACTAAAAAAATCTTTTTCCCTATTCAATCTGAGGATGATAAAAAAACATTTTGGTTGAGGCGATGTCGCCAAGTATCAATGAGGTTGTTTAAATTTTGAGTTGACATGATTATTTTGATATAATGTCATAGATGTTAGGTTTATGAGGCCTGCAGTGGAAGCTGGTGGGGCAGGGATTTTAAAATTTTTTCGTCGGTGGAACGACGGTACTTTTCATCGTTGACGATCCGAGCCCCAAAGAGGTCTGAGGATCTCGTGTAGATTATTAAGAGCAAAAAAATAAAATGGAAGTGTACCCATTTCAAATACAAAGGCACGGTCGACTGCTGCTAGCTGATGGCGATCATCACTTGAAGGATCCAAAGCAGGATCCCTCTAGATCGTCCACACGTGCTCCAAAAATCCGTGGGAATGCCGGTCGTCGAACTCCAGGTGCTAGCGCGGCAATTCAACGATATCTTCGACGTCCCGACGATCACTGCATCGTTGATCTTGTGATGCGTGAGGAAGAACTTGATCTGTGCTCTTGGATCATTAGCTTCTCTCTCTAGGAAGTGGGAGGAGAGAGAGGCTCTCAATTTTTCATTCTATAAATGAATGAATAGTTATATGGACACCAAAGAGAGAGAGCCTCCACTCTTATTTATAGAGACGTTGATAAATACCCGGTAGGGTTCCCTGGCCCCCGTTAATATCAACATTCTCTAAATAAATAACTATGACGACTTATAACTACATCAATATTACTTATTTATTTTATCACACACTTTTAATATATTTAAAATATATTAAGTGATAAAACCGAGCCTTTTAACTCGACTCGCTTGTCGCACATAATATTAAGCGAACCTTGAATATTAAAATAATATTCATTCAATTAATATTTCCTCGTATTTACTGAACTCATAAATACATTAAATAAATTCAATCCCAAATATTCATAACTTGAATATTAATGAATTTATTTAATTCTTTTGGTGATCGACAACATGGACAATGCTTGGACCCCATGGCAGGGCCCACTATGTCCATATACCTATTCAACTGAATAGGTGCGGATTCTTGAATACGCTATTGCGTGTGACCCTCTAGGCCCTTATCTCAATAGTAGTGAATAAAATTCACAGACCAAGAGCGGGGTCTAGCAACCCATCATGGCCCCTAAAGAGATAAGGATTATCATTGCAACGACTACCATCCTACGAAAATTGATTGTGTACTATATTATCTTTGTCATTAAATATCTCATAAAGGAGGATGCACTCTTGTTTCATCGTCCTTATCTTGCTTTATTATTTGTTGATCTATCCAGATTGATTTTCCTTTCTACTACTTTGTCCAAAGACTTATGAAGGTTGCACCATCCTGATCAACCAAGCTTGAGATATACAACTTCCTTAACCAAGAAGCGACAAATCCTTTCCTGGCCATTCAACCAACGTCATACCTCTAACGACGCACCCAATACAAACTACCTCACCATGACATTACTTCCATGGTTTTCTCTTTGCATCAATGTACGTAATTAAATTACATGCATTAGTAATGGTCTCAAGTCAGGAGACCAATACACATGTCTATAGATAGGAAAAACAAATTACACCCAAAACATGTGGTGTTTTTATTGATGGGTCTATCCTCATGATCTCATTTCTAGAGATCACTAAGTGCGAACTTCATGAGAAGAAGTCTCAATGCTTTTGAACCCCCAGCACCAGATAGTCAGACATCTACTATGTCCAGTCAGTAAGATGTATCTAGACTATAGAACATATATTTAAGATCAATGTCATTGTATCTCGAGGTTCTCATTATAACCTGGGATCTGCTATAACCTCTCGACACAACAATCAACCTTTGGACATTACCATTATTATTGTGGACTCAGAAAAGTCTACACTGTAATGGTAAGATTTCATCATGCATATCTAATTGTACACATGATACGGTAATCAAAAATACTACATAGTTGGGTCTAGGGCGCCCACTATTTCAACACTCCCACTTTACCTAGAGCCAACTTGATAACTAAACTTGTTAGCTACTCACATGATAAATACCATGCTTTTTTTGAGTAACGGCTTTAACTACTGGGCTTGCCAAATTTTTTCTGCGTGGCATATCTGCTATATGCGACCTCATCGACTTGAGTAAAACTTCTCAAGATAAGGTATCCCTGAGTATATTACTTTTGTTTATTGTCGTAACTTGACTACTTGGCTAGTAAGAATATCATAATTCATATTATGATAATACTTTTCTCACTAGGTGTGAATCCAAGAATTGGGACAAATCATTCTGATTTATAACTACTTCTTAGCTGCCTTAGAAGCTGCAACGTACCCGGTATTTGTAGGTATGGCTACCATAAGCTTTTATGAGCTTGACTCGCTCATCTCCTTTTCCTAACTGTGATACTAGATCAAATTGATCTAAGGATTACTAGTATGTATCCCACCATAACTAGTATACCTTCCTCTCCTTATTCTAGGTACATATCATTTGTACTTACCGGAGTACAGGATGAAAGTTCTGACTGCATCACTTGCAGTGCTCCTGGAAATAATTGATATCTGCCTAAAATAAATTATATTCTGGAAGTATCAATTATTGTGCATATTATGGCATATGTAATTGATCCATCGTTAAAGCATAAAGTATCAATTCACAACTTTAATCTCTACACATGCTCCTAATATGTTAACCTAGAGAGATTATGCCATGTGACATAGGAAACAATTCTGAACTTGAATTGTTCCAACTTGTATTTGTCACTATATGTATGATTGACTAAGACCAAGAAACCTTTGGATCTACCTGAGTAGATCATGTTCCCTAGAACTTAGGTTGCTACTTGAAGTCAATCATTGGAGAATTTCTTTTAACATGATCTTATATAACTATAAGATCAAAATCTGTTTTCCATATGTTTCCGAACATATATCATTTGGAAAACATTGGTGCTCCTACTATCCTTTGGTAGACACAAGGAAAATATTCATTTATAATGAATGCTCTAATATCTCATTGATTACATTAATCCAGAATTGGATTTCAGTAACTTTGAACCCTTATTGGAATCATTTTATGTCATCATCTATTTCTGGTTGCATTGTATAGACACCTACCACGAAAAATGATCTTGACATCGAATGATCAAAAAAAGGATCTTAGAAGTTTGGCTATGACAAGTAAAATTCTAATATATTTAGGCGTACCGACTTGGTATAACCAATAGAGCCTTATTGGTACCGTACTTGTACCATCCATGTATCATTTCATTTGAATACCCACCGCAGTATTCAATTTATATTCCCCTTTTCAATTTGATACATGGAATCCATTATTGAATTTTAGTTGATCTTTTCAATCTTATCTTGTTTTCAAATATTGTTTACTTCTAGGATTTATTGTTCTTAATGAATAATTTATCACCGACCACGGTGAATATAAAACCATCACCATGGTTTCATTCTTCCTATGCAGTATGTGTCACTGGAACATGCCTATTCCACAAGTATTGGTAGAACTTGTTCCATATGCCAACCATTTGTGCATCTCGATCATTGACTAAGTCCAAGTCAATTCAGCTCCCACTATCTCTAATAGAGATGTGAACCCTTGTATATAAATGTAATCTAATACTTCACTGCATCTTTTCTATCTTAGGGATTTATGTAATATCTTAAGCAACTGTTAGGATAATTACCTCAAATGCACAATGTTTTTAACTTGATGCATGTTTGCTTAAATCCTAACAAATGATTTGCATCTAAACACGTCCTATGACATAATAGATTTTCCATCATACTATGACTCGTATGATATCCATTTGTCATTTTAGTTGGCATATTGGTTATGGGTTTAAGCCGTTATTTTCAAAGCACATCATGAAATATAATGGAAGTTTCTGCAGGTTGTAACATATTGGGTATATAGTTTATGTCCACTTTTAGTTTTTCTTGACAAAGAATCACGTTCCCACAACTGGGTAGGTCTTACATTTTACATTCATCATGTATTACCATTGATTCAAATAGCAGTGAACTATTTGTTGAGTATGTTACCACAAGAAACATTCATTCCAAAACTTGGAACAATGTCTCATCATGACCAAAAGGGCTTGCGAGATAAATTTTTTGGTTATACTCGACCACTTGTTCATATTGAATCAATTAGTTGGCAATTATAAGTTATGTGTTTCTCCCTCCTGACTTAGGAATCACCCTTTCTCATCTTCTTGGAGAAGAAACTTTACTTCTAGTAATGTTTCTCTACTTACTTGGTTACTGTATTTCAATACATATATGCGAAAAGAATATTGTATTTTAATACGCAAAAGGTATGAGAGAAAAAAATACTTTTATTTGATGAATATTAACTGAACGATGAGCGGGTACTTTCTTCTTGTATTTCAGTTTTTCAAACTTCCATGAATTGATTTCATTATGTAATGCAAATAGCCTCCTGTTAAATAACCAAACAATTGTCATTGAAGGACATGAAGAAGCTGCCTTTGGCATAACTTGCCATAAGCCTTTTGTCCTTGTCATTCAATGTATTTTCTATAAGAATAAAATATGGCGTTATCTCCAATATTATTATTACTTGGAAAATGTTTCATTAAAGGTAATGAAGTGCTTACTCTATAGGGTTAATTTGTACTTTTAAATGAAACTAGATTAATCGGGTGTAAAAGGTATAAGAATGGGATGACATGAAATATTGTGAACTGTCTTTCACTTTACACAATCTGAGTGCAATCATCACATTAAAAACTTTCTTCGCTTTCTCGTCGAAAGGATCTTGGAGATGAGACTACATGTAACATCATCCATGTCGTGATGTAGCGGCCATAACTAACATCAGACTTTGATGATAGAATTATGACAAAACCATCATATGCTTGATTCATGAGTCTCCTGTAAGTAGTTTTACACCCTCACTTCTTAAGGTGTCTTAACAGGTTGGGACACAAGCACCGTGAATTTCCGATATAGTAGTAATGTGCGCAAGTTCCTATACTACACTTGGAATTTCATGCTTGTTTGGACATTAACTTTGTCTAATGTTTATCACAGTTTTATTATGGTATTTATTTCCATTATCTACAAATATACTTTAGTAGATTGTACTTTTATGTGATTACCTAATGTGACATTACTGATTATTTAATCATAAATATCTCCCACTAATTTTTAGAATTCTAGGAACCCTCTGTACTAGAATCAGAATACTCTTGAGTATTCTAGTGTCAAGGATCCCTAAACCTCCCTAATATTCTACAAGCTATCTTTGTGCCACTACTCGGAGGGTCCAAGGTAGGCTTTTGGCTGGCCAACCACATTAACTTGCGGTTCCTTGATCTGTTGAGTGAAGTCCCAACTTCAAAATCATTTAATGATTTACTCAACGCTAGCCTCTAAAATTACAACAAACTATCTAAGGCTATATCTTTGCTACAATTTTAGTTAAGTCGACCTACCACACAAATAAGAAATCCCTGGTCGTAAGAGGCACCCTCAGCTGAGGCATGAACCGGCACCTCGAACACTTGATTTTGTTCAAACTTTAATGATGGAAGGTTGTTTGTGACTTAATATTTTCTTTGAGGGTTTTATGTTTTTCTCTCAACGAATGTGATCCATTTCTATTAATCTTGTTCATCTATGTTGTCGCGCAAACACCTGAACTTTAATAGAAAAACATACGCCGCTTCTTTATGCATTTTATTATTTATTATTTTATGTGTTTTTTCCGCTGTTCTAAAATGCATAAAATAATAAATAAATGTATAAATTTAAACCACTAACCGACTAGCCTTGAGCATCTAAACAACCTAAGTGCATCGTACCTGAGTCGTATGCTTGACTCTTGATGCAGCTTCTCTTGTCATGTATGTCCGCTAGCCTTTTGTAGTATCGCCATGTCTTGGAGGGGTCGACGTCACGTCTTGGAGTACCACCTCGTCTTGGTGGAATCCACATGTAATCTTGCACCGTCGCACACCACCTCATCTTGGCGGGGTCCACGTCACTCGTCGTCTTCGTCAGAAGTACAAAGATACTCGCATGAAGGTGAGGGGAACTCGGGTATAAATTTACATCATGTAAATTAGGCGTGCAAGCCCTTATACAATTTAACAGAAAAATAAAGATGATGCGCAGACCATCACATAATTAATTACACACATCGCACGCAGTTTCAAATAATTAAATAAATAAATTATTTAAAAGCAGACATATGGGGCCAGTGCTCAAGACTAGACGATGGGTAAAATTAAAGCACGATAAAAATTAAAATGCAATAATTATGTACGAGGGTTAATCTAATTATATTAAATGAATTAATAAATTCAAATAATTTATTTAATCATCGGTCAGCTAATTAATTTAATTTTAATTCCAAAATTAAATTAATTTAACATAATTCAATTTAAAAATTAAATTGAATTAATTTTTTTCAGGTATTATAAATTTTAACCAGAATTAATTTCAATTAATTTAATTTAGATACTGAAATTAAGTTAATTAAATTAATTACTATTGATTAATTTTAAATTGGTCGGCCTCTGAAAACATGGTTTCACGGCCTGTACGGGTCGGGCCAAACCCACGCATGGCCATGCCTTGGTTGAAATGGGCCAGGCCGATCCGCCCAAACCCGTTTCGGGTTGGGCAGGTCCGCTCAGACCGCTTTGGGGCCAATTTTGTCCTGCGGAAAGACTTGCAGACAAAAGGGTACCTCCAGGCGGGCGACTTCCATGGGGTCGGACCATTTAGCGACGGTCCGAGCGAACCATACCGATGCACAGAATTCCACTACAGGTTCCAAGCAGTTCGGGTGATCTGAGGTGTCCAGGAGGCGCACCTGTGCGGCATGCTCCTGCGCTGTGGCTGGAGGGAAGCGGGCTCCTCGGGTGCGCCGGTGGTGTTGCTCATGGCGGAAGGAGGCTTGAAGGCTCGAAGGTGGGAAGGAGGGAGTCGGGCGGTGTCTGAGGGCTGCTGCAGTGGCGGGACGTTGCAACAAGGGAGGCGGAAGCGAGTTCTGCGGGCTGCATCGGGAAGGAGGTCAGGGCACGGTGCTGCACCAGGCTACGCGTCACCTGGGAGGGCCGGCTTGGGGTGCGCCTCCTATTATGCACGGGTCTAGCCAGAGCAGGCGCAAGTGGCGAAGGAGGTATGGGAGAGTGGGTTCCTGGCAGGAGAGGGGTGTTGCGCTAGAGGAGAGCCATCCGGGGAGGCGGCGCTGGGTGGAGGCATCCTGGGAGGCAGGCGTGCATGCAGCGCTGCAAGAGGGAGGGTCGGCGAGCCTACATGGGCGCGCCCAGGCCGGTGTTGTATGTGGTTTGCTGGGAAGAGGATCCGGAGGTGCAAGGGGGGCTCGTCCGTCGTGCCTAGGTGGAGTCTCGGTGGCGCTGCAGTGCACCGTGCGGGAGAGGAGGGAGGGGGTCCACTAGGAACCCCTTGCAACTTTTGTTTTTGTTGCTTTTTCTTGTTTCCACGCATAGGCCCCCCCTTTTTTTGTCCCTTGCACCGCCCAACATGATAGGTTTTTATTGTTATTGTTTTTTTATTTTATAAAAGGAGACTTCTTTTGAAGTCTGTTCTTCCCCCTTTTTTTGTTTGAGTCATCTTCCACCATCTTAAAAATTCAAAAGTCAAAATAGCCTTTAAAATTAAATAATAATAAAATTATTATAATAGAATAATACTTTATTATTATTACATTATTCTAATAATAAAATAATTATTATTAAAATAATGGAATTATTGTGGAAATTATTTAATTTGTCAAATTATAATTTTCACAATTTTAATTACATCCATTGAACCAATCTAATCTTGATCAGTTCTGTTGGATGAAATAAAAATAGTACCCGAGATTAAACCACATATTCAATCTAATCTAAAAATTTAAATTGATCGTATCTTGGCCATTCGAGATTGGAGCGAAGTGCGGTTTAAACCGCTGGGACAGTTTTTAAACCCTCTACTTAATTTGATGCAAATTAATTTTATTTTTCTTAGAAAATCTATGCGATCTCTCTGGTACCACTATTATGTTTCTGAGGACTGCAGCAGAAGCCGGTGGGCCGGGGATTTTAAAATATTTATGTCGGCAGAATGACTGTACTTGTTCTCGCCGACAATCGGAGCCCCGGAGAGGTCTAAGGATCTCACATTGATTATTAGGATCGTAAAATTAAAATGGAAACAAATCTATTTCAAATCTGAAGGTGTGGTCGACTACTGCTAGCTGATGGCGATTGTCGCTTGAAGGATCCAAAGAAGGATCCCTCTAGATCGTCCACACACACTCCAAAAATCTGCAGATATGCTGATCGTTGAACTCCGGGTGCTAGTTCAGCGATTCAACGATATCTTCAACGTCCTGACAATCACCGCATTGTTGATCTTGCGATGCATGAGTAAGAACTTGATCTAAGCTCTTGGATCCTCAGCTTATCTCTCTAGGAAGCAAGAGGAGAGAGAGGCTCTCAATTTTTCATTCCATAAATGAATGAATAGTTATATGCACAACAAAGAGAGAGATCCTCCTCTCTTATTTATAGAGACGTTGATAAATACCCGGTAGGGTTCCCCGATGCCCGTTAATATCAACGTTCTCTAAATAAATAACTATGACGACTTATAACTGTGTCAATATTATTTATTTATTTTATCACATACTTGTAATATATATAAAATATATTACGTGATAAAACCAATCCTTTTAACTCGACTCGCTTGTCCCGGTTAATATTAAGCGAACCTTGAATATTAAAATAATATTCGTTCGATTAATATTTTATCGTATTTACTAAAATCATAAATACATTAAATAAATTCATTCCCAAATATTCATAACTTAAATATTAATGAATTTATTTAATTCTTTTGGTGATCGACAACATGGAAAACGCTCGGACCCCGTGACGGGGCCCACTATGTCCATATACCTATTCAACTGAATAGGTGTGGATTCTTGAATACGTTGTTGTGTGTGACCCTCTAGGCCCTTATCTCAATAGTAGTGAATAAAATTCACAGACCAAGAGCGGAGTCTAGAAACCCATCATGGCCCCTAAAGAGATAAGGATAGTCATTGCAGCAACGACCATCCTACGAACACTGACTATGTACTATAGTCTCTTTGTCATTAAATATCTCATAAAGCAAGATGCACTCTTGTGCCATCATACTTATCTTGCTTTATTATTTGTTGACCTATCCGGATGGATTTTCCTTTCTACTGCTTTGGCCAAATACTTATAAAGGCTGCACCATCCTGATCATCCATGCCTAAGATATAAAACTTTTTTAACTTGGAAGCGACAAATCCTTTCTTGACCATTCAACCAACGTCATACCACCAACGACGCACCCAATACAAACAACCTCACCATGACATTACTGACATGGTTATTGCCTTGCATCAAAGTACATAATTAAATGATATGCGTTGTAATGGTCTCAATTCAGGAGACCAATACCCATGTCCGTAGATAGGAACAACCAATAACACCCAAAACATGTGGTGTTCCTATTGACTGGTCTATCTTGATGATCTCAGGACTAGAGATTACCATGTGCGAACTTCATGAGAAGAAGTCTCAATGCTTATGAGCCCCCAGCACCTGATAGTTAGAAATATATTGTGTCCAGTCAGTAATATGTATCTAGACTATAGAACATATAATTAAGATCAATTTCATTGTATCTCAAGGTTCTCATTATAGCCTGGGATCTGTTATAACCTCTTGACACAAAAATCAACCTTTTGACATTACCATTATTATAGTGGACGCAGAAAAGTCTACACTATAATGGTAAGATATCATCATGCATATCTAACTGTACACATGATACGGTAATAAAAAATACTACATAGTTGGGACAAGGGCACCCACTATTTCAACAATATCCCAGACCCACATGGTCGATTATTGATAATCCTGGTGTTTACCATTCTAATAAATCATATAATGTAACTATTTGGGATGGGGTTCTTGCATATCATATAGAAGATTCAATCATATATGTTCCATACACCCCATACATATTTTCTCACCACTTATATTGTATTCAATGTCTTTCTCGACTTCCCTTAGCTAGTGTGTGGGGAGAACAGTATCCTGGTCTAATTTTCCAATTTTAGATTATGATATAACTTTAACATATAAATTATAAAATAATTATTACACTTGTTAATTCCCATGTCTTCATGTCTCAACTATATTCCAAAGCTTGTATGGAGGCGTACTTGGTTGAAATACAGAATTGATTGGTCCATCAGGTGGAAAATCATTCTGCTTCCCTAATCCCCTTATCAATGTAATTAACAAAGTTGATTTAGGACTTAGGGGAGTCCCCAAGGAAGCACTATCTCTATAGTGAAAATCCTACCATTATCTGGATAGGGTTTGATGAGGAGGATGTCCCATTTTTTCCAGTGATAGATGATGTACTAGTTGGGTAATAAATTCATGAGACTCCTAATATTTCTTCCTCATTCGATCAGTTGATCCCTACTTCAATGGAAATGATACCATGAAAGATAATATAGAATAAAATCCACACCATGATCATAGAGACTCCCTTGGAGATCATTCATGACCAAGAAGAACATATTCACCAGCTCTTTCATGAGCTGGAAGTCAGTGGATTCGACTGTCAACAATTTTATCCAATCAAGATATAGATTTTCCTAGCCTGAAAAAAACTGTATAACAGTGAGCATGATTTTTGTATCTTTGATGATATAAATTCCGAATTTCATTCAATAAAGGAATCCTTATATGTAATTGATCAGATACATTAGAATGTATCTCAATCACATGATCAAATGGATGATTTGACCACAGAGAGAGAAATACATGAAGCACATATAGATTTTTAAAGTTCTGATATAATGATATCATCAACCTTATTAATGAACACTTGGAAAGGAGCTTATGATTTAACCTATTTAATTGAGACTATGTTTCCTCAGATTATAGTGTATGAAATGATGTAAATGAAACATTATCACTCAATAGACACCTCTATCTAGACTCTAGCTAGTTTAGAAAACTCATCGGATTAGATTTTATTATAATCCATCAGTGAATTATTTCTTTTCTTTTCTATGTAACATTGGAGAGACTCTAGAATTATGAGATTCCTCCATTCTACTCACATTATCAATTAAAAAATATTCTATCATTTATATGTCATTTTTAGGTTTTATTTCTTTCATACTTTGCATGGAATTTCATCAAATTGATATCATATAGACCATCAAAGACCTCCAACCTTTTCATAATACCATGTAATCCCAAATTTCTAGATTTTAATGCCTGAATCCTAACATATTTCTCTTAATAATTTCCAATAAATGATTATTGACATAAAAATCATCATCAATGTAACTGTTCTATTCATCCCTAATTAAAAAGAATAATTTTTTTTGAATATACACTAAAGGGAATATAATCTAATTTTTCTTAGGTCGGTGGACCTAACAAGATTATATTTTTTTTCTGAGTATATAATGACCCATACAATCTTTGTATATCTTATTTATTTTATGTTTCCCTAACATTTTCCTAATATTCATATGGGTAAAGCATAGTAGGAATGGACATGGATTTTTATTTGGCCACCCCTTATTGGTTTTCATCCATACATGTTTTATTCCTTTTCTATTTCATAAGTGCTAAATATTTCTTAGATCATTTAAAGTGCTTGTTCAGCGAGTAGAATCTCAAATGTTTTCCAAGGATCCATCCACAGTTTTTTAACCTAGATATTTTTATGTCTCCTTAAATTGGATATGATAAGGTCCTACAAGCTATAACATTACTGTGTTGTAGTTTAGGGCCTTCCAGATCAAACTGCCTATTGTTGTAGTTTAGGGTTATTTAGCTTGAACTATATACTACTTTGGTCTGTGGTTTTTTTCTTGGAACATATTTTTTGTAGTTTAGTGTATTTTAGCTCATACAATAAGTTGTTTTACTCTAAGGTATTTTATCTCAGCCCTTCTATTGCTATAGTGTATAGTATTTTTTAGGTTAAACCTTTTTTACTGAAGTTTAGGGTCTTTTAGCTCATAAATTATGTTGTTTTAGTTTAGATTTCTTTAGTTCAAATAATTTATTAATTTAGTTTAGGGTCTTTTAGATTGAACCATCTATTTCTATAGTTTAGGGTATTTTTTCTTATACCTTATATTGTTTTTGTTTTCGGTCTTTTAGCTCAAACCATCTATTATTGTACATTAGGGTTATTTATCTCGGATCATCTATTGTTGTGGATTAGGGTCCTTTAGTTCAGAACATCTATTATTTTAGTTTATGATCCTCTATCTAGGACTATCTATTGTTTTATTTTAGGTTATTTTAGCTAAGGCTATATATTTATGTAGTTTAATGCCTTTTAGCTCAGACCATCATTTGTTGGATATGAAGGATGAGTATTCATTAAGGATTCGGGAACCCTACATCCTTGATGGGATTATAAAAGAGTATTCATGAAGGTTTCTGATACCCTGCATTCTTGATTTATATTTTGAATAATGAATGTTTTTTAAGGGTTCTGACACCATACATTCTTGCCGAAAATATGATGGTTGAATATTCATGAGGGTTTATAACACACTACATCCATTATGATATTTGGCTTGATGTATGGTGAAATTTTTGGGATGAATATTCCACATGGATATTTGGAATACATATTGTGTAAATAAAAATCCAAATGTTTTACTACAAGTGATGAAATGGGGTAGAAACACAGGGGATGATTATGAAACATTCTGAGATATAAAATTGTACGTAGATATTTCTAGGGAGAATGATCATGAAAGGTCATTTCCTATGAGAATACATCTTTAGATAATAGGTAAAAGGTCCTTATTCATGGTCTTATAGGGAATACATGTATGGTTAATTAGAGTGGTCCCTGCTCTTTTTAAAGGTTCATGTAATATTCATGATGATTCAATCGTTTTGATGATGAAGTTTGATATGGATCAAAGGATATCCAAGGATTATTATATAACCCTGTGGAAGTTCATTTTATATTTTGGGAGCTTGGGGCCATGTGGTTTTGGATCACATGGTTCATTCCATAAAAAGTTTTTGTAATGGAATATTTCATTCTCTCTTTGAGAATGGATATGATAAATGATGATGTAACATTGATTATGTTGTATCCCCTTGAATAGTCCATTTAAAGAGATTGTAAATCATTTTTTAGAAATATTTATGTTTACTAAAAATTTGGGTTAGTGTATAAATGCTAACTATTAGTAACAGGGTAAGCTAGTGTCACACATTTCCCTGAAAATAGCTTATGGGTTTAAGGGGGACTTTTTGCGAGGGCCAAAACATCCACTTGGAACAAGATCCTTATAATTTTTCTATTCAGTTCAATCATCTAAAGATCCTTTCAAGTTAGATTTTCCTTATTACCAATACACTACAAGGGACAACTAGGAGGGAAAACTCATGGCTATGGGGTTCTAAGGTAAGTGTATAAACTAAATGAATTTTTTGTTTCAAATCAAAATTCAAAGACATGAGGGAGTTTTATGGAAAATGTAATACTCGATAAGGTTTATACCACCATAAAATATTTTTCACAATGCAAGGAACATGTTATATAGGTAATGTGGTGTGATAAATTGTCACTATAAATTTTTCTTAAACTCTAGAGATGATTTTTTTAGTGAGCATATAGTTGAATTTTACTCAGACCACCCTTTGTGGGCTTTTCAGTCTGACCAGTTTTATGTCTCAATCACTGGAATTTTAGGGTCATGAAATTTTATCCATAATTTTATAAATTGTATGTTCATATAGAATTGAACAAATTTCATGTAGTTTAAGGTCATGATTCACGTGGACCTAGTATCAGGGGAGTGTTACACAATAGCCTATTTAGGATTCCCAGGGTCAAGAGTAATCTAATATTACTGTCACCAAGGCATGAGAATGCTGTAAATAATTACCCAATGTTTTAAAATCATGAGTAATGATATTGGAAAATCATACATATGATGATCATGAAACACACTATAGTGATGATCTCTACTGTGATGAGTTCAGGTCTCACAAGGATCAGAAGCCATTTTTTAAGGGAAAGACACATTTGGTTAATGGTCAAGAGCATATATGCATGAACTTGGGGAATACGTTCATAGTAAAAAAATCCCTTGAAGAAATACGCCATTTTATAAGGGTTTTGTAAGGTTTGTGACAATTCAAGGCACTCAAGACACATTGTGTGATATATAGATTGAGGTTCTCAGAAAGTTGATTGAAGCACCCTATACATTGGTTGACCAGAGTCAGGATATTATAATCCATTGATAAATAGTGATAATTGATGATGGTTTGCATATTTTAGTTTCATGCAGTGGGGAAATATTCTTCATGCAGTTTAACAACATATGACAAAGATTCCCTCCTTGTATTTTTATGTTGTATGGTAAGGATGTAGAAACCACTGAGAAATTGTACAAGATATCATTTTGGATACTTTTCCCAAGTTCAAGTAATTTAGATTTGGGAAGCCTAATTTATCAATAGATAGGCCCATTTATGGGTAAACATATGTTGGATCCTTTCCTACGCATATTTTTCTCATGAACATGCATGGAATACATAGACCTGTCTCTTACATAGGAAAAGAAACTATGTATGACTCGGCTCTTAAAAAATAGAGGTATGTAAAATTTTATGGTTGGTCTTACCAAGGATTCCATATTCATATTTTAATTAAATGAATCATCCCATATTCATATTCTCTAATGATATCCCTCCATACATATCTGACTCGTATGCAAGGGAAAGAGGAATTTAAGTATTTCTTTAGTGAGCCTCAACATCATGGAAAACTAAGTGGTCCAATATATAGATCAGGATCATATGTAGAGAAAGATTATTTCTATATTTATTTATATTATAAAGGTGAAAAAATTTATCTGAATCATATATGCATGGATGGAATGGTCATCTATAAGCATTTTTAGGTCTTGTAGGATAAACTGTATGTCATGCAGTTTAATGACATGCGACTGGGATATTGTTGGGCAGTTTAATGTCATGCAGCTAAAAAGTATCATTGAGATGAGTGACTTGCTTAGGGAAATTGGGTCTTTATATATTTCAATACCTTGAGATTAATTAGTATGAGAATATGATGTTATAATCTTTCTTTGATAATGAGTATAATGTACAGATGAGTAACATTGAGGGTATCTGAATACACTAGAATAGTTGGGTTATAGGGACTATAAATCATAACCCAAGAATATATAAGTCAACTAAATGTTGAAATAGGTGGTTAATGTTCAACCATTGATAATTTTAAAAACTCATGTCCCACATAGTCGAGACAATAACTCCTGGGTTTGAGGGGTTTCACTGCTCTGGGAAAAAACATCTTATTGGCACAAGATCTTTGGAATTATTTCATTCACTAGAAAATCCTTGTAGGGTCCCTTTTCATTAACCCTTCCATGTTCCTAGTTTTCTATAAGTGACAACCAATACTATGGTATAATAAGGTCCATGAGGTTCTAATAGAAGAATATCAACTCAAGGAACTGGTTGGTATCAACTCAGATATCAAATATATGAAGTTTCCTCATGGAGAGAAAAACATTCTTAAAGGGTTCAAGAACCCTAAACGATACACCATCAGGGATTAAACACATTTTTAGGTGAAGGTAAAAAACATAGGATTCCTTATTAAAAAATCATCCAATGGGATGACATGTTTGTGAAGACCACTTATTGTGTATTTTAACATCATGTGACAAGTATGTGGTTCCTAGTTTTTGAATATAACTCACCTATTTCATGCTGGTCAGAGTAACGTTC
This sequence comes from Viscum album, assembly GCA_963277665.1. Lineage (NCBI taxonomy): Eukaryota > Viridiplantae > Streptophyta > Magnoliopsida > Santalales > Viscaceae > Viscum > Viscum album. Next base: position 273,263,938 of record OY728125.1, on the reverse strand, counting down.
TCGGTTCCCTAAGCTCACATGAGTCATCATTGTTATGAGAAAAAAGATATAACTAGTAATTTGATTGATTTGTGTGAGAGTTAATGACAATGAATATTCAATGGTACTCACATTTTAGTATGAGCAGGGATCCCCACACAAATTTGGTTTTCACTAAGGGGAAAATCTATGAGTGGGGGGAAATCTTGGTTGACCTTAGAATGTATGATCTATCCATTTATACATATCCCATATTATGGGAATCATGAAACATGTATTTTTTATTTTAGCGAATCCATTGCGCAGTTCTTTCCCATACATAATAGAAGGGTAATTTTTATCCTTTACATCGCTATTAGACCTAATATTTGAGGTGTAGGTCTCAGTATTTATTCATCGTTAATAAGAATCAAGACACACTTAGTTTTTATATAAATTCCATGAAATTTAGATTCTTGCCTCCAGGACATGGATTATGAAGGTATAGACCACTCATTCTTTCTTATTCCCTCTTAGAAGATGGAAAAATGGATGACATGTATCATTATATCATGAAATATAAATTGGATATGTTCCCATTGTATGTGTTGATTTATATATTACAATGTGTGGAATGATTTATTAAAATCATGTGTCCAAAGGTATTTACAAGATCAGGGTTGTTAGGTCTTCATGGGGGACATATACCTTGAAATTAAAGGTTATAAGAATACGAAATCATAATATTGATTGGAAAATAGGTATGATGTATAGATGTGTAACATTTATGGTATCATAATCCACTTGAATATTTGGGTTATAGGGTTTCTAAATCCTAACCCAAGAATATTTGAGTCAACTGATGGTGGAAACTACTGGGTAATTTCAACCATTGACAATGGTGGAGGACCATATTCCACACAATCGGGAAAATAACTATGGGGTTTAAGGGGGCTCTCTTATAAGATCAAAACATCTTCTAAGAACAAGCTCTTTGGAATTGTTTCATTCATTAGTGAATCCTGGAGGGGTCCCTATGGATTAACCAATCCTTGTTACCTGTTTTCTAGAGGGGAGACAAAGAGAAAGGGAGATCAAGGTTCATGGGGTTCCAAGATAAGGGTATCAACATAAGTAATTGGTTTTCAATAACTCAAAAATTGATGATATGAAGTTGGTTTAGGGGAATGTAATATTCAATAAGGTTTTGATCGCCATAAAGAATATTCCAGTGTGTATTGAACAGATTTCTGGGGAGAAGGGATAAGACATATAATTATTGAATACATAGTTAGTAATGGGAAGTATCTTTGAGATAATGGCTTATTGTCATAAATTTTAACATCATGAGACTATGAAATTTTCATGCAGTTTAGCATCAAGTGACTAGGATGTTGTCATGTATTTAAGCGTCGTGTTCCTAGTACAATATCATGCATCTCAATATCATGTGATCAGGATGAAATTATCTATCTAGAAAACATCTCAATCATGCCTATCATAGAAGATTAGTAGGTCCCCTAAGCTCACATTATCCACGATTAGTATGATAAATAAAGGATAACCAAGTAGTTGATTAAGCTGTGTGAGAGTAGGTGATGGTGAATATGTGGGGGTGTTCATAGTTAATTATGGATTGTAACCTATACATCGATTTGTATCTCTTGAAGGAACATGGTTAGAAATGAGGATAACTCATTGAAGGGACTAGAATTTAGGCTCCACACATCACTACATATCATGGAGTAGCATGAATCAAACCACATGTAGTTCTTGGGTAAAAACATTCATGCACTACTCAAGTTCCTTTGTTGTGAGAGGGAATTTTTTATCATATTGTGGTTGGGCCTGGTATTTGGTATTTGAGCATCACTATGTATTCTCTAGTATTAGGAATCAATCCACCCATAGTTCTTGAATGGAATGATTCCAACATAGGTTCGGGTTATATCTAGGAAGGGGTTCATTTTTAGATATTTTGGGATTGGACATGAGATCTAGAATCTAGCTATCAGTATGTATCATGCGATAATAGTAATCAATCTATATGTAGTTATTTAATAGAAAACTCTCCATGTAAGTCTGAACCATACATAGATAGAGGCGTTTTTTGTTTATATTGCGGATGGAACCATGATTTCGGATTTGGGTGTCATTTTATATCATTTGATAACATAAAACAAGACACATGTAGTTATTTAATAGAAAACTATCCACACATTTCTACGTCATATTCATAGGGGTGTTTCATTTGTATTGTGTCTATACCTAGGATTTGGGATTTGGGAGTCACTATATATCATGTTATAGTAAAAATCAAGCCACATTTAGTTATTGAATAGAATCCTCTCCCTAAAAGTCTAATTTATATATATGGGGGGATTTTTTTCATTTATATTTTGTCTTGGCCCATGATTTACGACCTATGAGTCACTACATATCCTATGATATTTAGAACCAAACTGTGTGTAGTTATTGAATGGAAAACACTCTAAGAATTTCGAGCCCATATGAAGATGGGAAATTTTCCATTTATATTGTAGCTAGACACATGATTTTGAATTTTGGAATCATTATATATCATGTGATAGTAGGAATCAAGCTACACATAGTTCATGAATGGAAAACAATATACACAAGTCTGACCCATTCACATAGTGGCGAATTTTTTCTATTTAGCGGCTGGACCCAAGATTTGGAATCTGAGCATCACTATGTATCTTATGATAGTAGTAATGAAGACACACATATTTTTTTAATGGAAAAATATCCAAACATGTCTGACCCATATGTAGAGGGGTTATGTTTTAGTATATATTACATATAGACCCATGATTTTGGAGATGGAAATCAATACATATATTTTTATAGAGAGAATAAATCAAAAAATAGTTCTTGAAATTAGAATTCCCAATGTAGATCTAAATCACACATAGGGATGAGAGTAGTTCATCTTTTCCTCACAAATATCTACCTCATGGGTAGTGAATCTTCAATAATGTAACATTCCCGATGTATTTTAATTTAATATGGTAATAATGTCTTCCATGTAGTTTAACATCATATTGTAAGGATGTATTTCTTGTAGTTTAATGTTATATGGTAAGTATGTCTTCTATGCAGTTTTACATCATACAGAAAGTATGTAATCCATATTGTTTAATTTTATATGGTAAGGATGTATTTTTTGTAGTTTAACATAATATAGTAAAAACTTAATCCATATATTTTAACATCATATGGTAAGGACATAGGATTCCATAATGTTTAAAAATATTCTTCCAAGACTTGGAATTATTTGCGGTAGCTATGAAACATATTTCATGAGAAACCATGAATTTTTGAGAGGAATAACATGTTCCCTATACATTGTAGATATGATTATGCTTCATTGGAAGAGAACATATATATGATGTAAGGCCCATACTATTTGGATTATAGATTTTTAGGTTTCCTTCCAAATAACATTTGAGTATTGAGAATTGGAACCATTTCTTCTTGAAGGAATTAGAGGAAGTGAACCATTTTATTTAAGGCTTAGGAAATATGATTTTAATTATCTTCTAGGTTGTTCAGTGTACACAACCAATTCTCATTGAGTAATTTTGACTCATCCAACCACTTTTCATATTTCTAATTGTCTAAGAGTTTTCCAAATATAGCTATTTGGAGTGAGGGAAATTGTACTTCAATGGTAAAACTACTTCAGATCTGTAAACCAATGAATATGGAGTTTCTTATGTGATAGTTTATGTGGTGGTTTGGTAGGCCCATAATTCATGAAGAAGCTTGTATCTCCAGTAATTACTATCCATGTCCATCATTTTCTGGATTATATTTGATAAATTCTTTTTGAAGGCCACAATCTATCCATTTTCCACTGCATAATAGCAGTTTGAAAAGTTAAACTCAATTTTTTACTCTTGGTATGATTTATTCAATTCATAAGAAAAGAAGTCAGTGTCTTTTTCCTTCATTATTATGTGAGGGACACTGAATTTAGTGAAAATATTGAACTTTTTGAATCCTAAGATACTCTTTTCCTCAACTTCCTTGAGGGGTATGGCTTGAGTCCATTTTGAAAAGAATATGGTATCAGTAAGGATATAATTAAACTTATTAGCTCTATCTAGGAGGTATGGCCCCACAATTTCCATTACATATATGAAAAAATGGATGGAATAATTAGTTGTTTATAAAAACTCTAGGGGCTGATGGATTAAGCTTTCATGAATCGATCATTCATTACATTTCTTAGTAAATTCCTCATAGTCTTATATCATTGTTTTCTAGTAGTAACCAAGCCTCTTAATATGGTGATAGACTCTTGTCCCAGACTATTGAGCATAAAAGGTTCCTATATGGAATTCTACAATTCATTTGAGAAGTATTCTATCAAATCCTCATTTTTAGAGGTATTTCTAATCATTTTTCACATATAAAAGGGTAATGTTCACTACTTGGTCATGATTTTATTCCATTTTAGCTAGATCTGGCTGTAGGGTCACATTTTGGAGGTAATCAACTATGGGATCCATCTATCTAGGGGTATATATCAGTTCATCATTATTTGAGGTAGTGAGGACCTGATTGATTTCCCCCATCTCACAGATGATGACGGATGTGAAGACCCTTTAGTTCATGATGAGTAAAACCACTTCATCTGGATATGGTTTTTCGTGGACTGTGGTTTCATTAGCTAGTGCATTAGAATGACTATTTTATGATCAAGGGACATGATGCAATGTTGGTTCGTAGGGCAATTCGGCCATCAATACTCCGATGTAACTAATTAGAGGGACCAATTCATCCTTCTTGATGGAATACTCACCATTTATTTTTTTTATCAATATCTCTAAGTAACATTTTATGTTTAGTTAGGATATCTATAGCTATATGGATAGTTCTAAGAAATCAATGAGAGTTTGGTATTCTACCTCATTATTTGTGCAGCCATCTGATAGTGAGAATTATTTTGAAAGTATTTTTTTTTGGGAAACAAAAAAAATTCATAGACTCACTAGATTGAGATTTAGGACCTCCATCTATTTTCGGATAGGACTTCAAGAGGCTTTATTAAATTACCATCCCATTTTTGGTGAGTTTCATGGATATAGAAAAACTCTAATTCTAGATGTTTGGTGTCTACTGGAATGCATTATGGGAGGATTCTCTACAACGAAATAATCCAAATCTTTCCCTTTAACTATCTCATATGATATGAATTGGATATCATATTGTTTTAGAATAACCTCACATTGATACAAACACTCAGTAAACATAGGGATTCCATTGATGTACTTGAGCATATCAATATGAGTGACCAAGTGGGATTTGTGATGCTACAAGTAATGCCTCATATTTTGCATTGCAAAGATGAGTGCAGGGTAGTTCTTCTCGATGTTAGAATATCAGGTTTCAGAACCAATAATTGTTGAAATGAGATAGTAAAGTCTATTTTCATTCCCAACATAATTTTTCAACGAAAATATTGCACCAAGTGATCATTCCATGGTGTCCATATATAGTATAAGTGTATTTTTTTCTATCAGTGGCATCAAGCCCGATGGGTATAGTAGGTACTATTTAAGATTTTTAAAAGAATCATGGAAGTCATCATATCATCAGTAGGCTATTCTCTTCTTACATAATGCAGTGAAGAGGGGTAATTCTCTAGCCATTATGGATTTTAAACTCTAAACATAAGAGAGGTTCCCTTGTAGGCCCATTAGTTCTTTAATATTATGAGGGGGAGACATTTCAAGGACTGTGCTAGTATTTCCCAGATTGACCTAAATGTTGTGGTTTCCTACCACAAATCCAATGAATTTCCTTAATTTTACTTTTAAATTATATATCATAGGATCCATCTTCAAACTATGATGTTGCAACTTACTGTAATTTATTTGAAGATCAATGAGGTAACCACATTATTGTTAATATTTAACCATTTTTTCTTTGACATAAAATTCCATGATTCTTCCCAATAAAGGTATAAATATATGATGAATGGAACATTGGTAAGTAGTAACCAATTTATTTAACATAAATATAATTAGCTGAGAGTAAAATATCCACTGAGGTTTTCTAAAGGTAGTAGATTCCATGTATTCATGGGCCATCTTTATCTGATTATACCTTGAATACCCATCCTTGAGGGATTGGGATTGAAATATTTCAGTTGTGTCGATCAAAAACTTTGTGAATGAAAATGGGAACTTTTCCTTTATATAGTGCCAATTATAGTGTCTAGAATCGATGAATATCCTGATATTCCAATTCTTCTTATTTATAGGAACAATGTTGGAGATCAATTTTGGGTACTTCACCTCTCTAACAAAGTTGGATTTGATCAATTTTTCAAATTTTAATACTACATTAGTAACATGATAGAGGTGCATTCCCCAAGATGCTTACTTGAAACCTTGATGGTCATTAGGTAAGCGTAGGTGATGAGTATCCACATCGGTTTTTAGTCTAGTAATCTCTATATAATTCCAATCTAACACAGATTGATGCTTCTTTAGAAATGATATGTACATCTCCTACTCCTCGAGAGGAATGGTAGCACTAATAAATATAGGTCAGGGATATTCTTCAGTTCCTATATTTACCTACATGAGCTCATTGATGGTGATGTAGATTCCCTCATCAAATATGGGAGGGGAATTCCTGAGTTCATCGTATTACTCTTCTATATCTATGCTTGTATGGGTAATTTTTAGACTTGGTGGGTAATTTGAGGGATTCTTAAATATCTTTCTAATGGTGAAATATAATTCTCTAGCACAACTATATCGTTATTATAACATCCCATTGATGAATCTATTTCAGAAGATGTGATGTATATCACATGGACATGTTCTAGTGAGGTTTTTGGTTCACAGTACCTTACTATGATTAAATATGATACCTCGATTAGGCTTATGGGAAACACATAATCACGGTCGAGATTGCTCTAGGGATTCTTAAGGGAAGTACCTAATCCATTAGGAGTGGAAACCAGCATATAATCATCCACCATTGGTTGTTTTCCTTCACTACTATAGAAACATCCCTTAGCATATATGGATTCATTGGACTCAAAGGGGAGATATCACCATGTAGTATTTTTATCTCTCCATTGATGGGGTACTTCTAGCAATGATGAAATGTTAAATTCACCGTTATGTGGTTCTGAAGAAAAGGTCTCCCAAGTAGTAAATTATATGATATTTCTTATTGAATAACCATTAACTCAGTATTAGATGTTAGATAACCAAATTTATCCTTGATCTTGATCTTATCAATAGACCATTATTGTATATATTTGTTCCCATGAATGGTTAACATAGTTAGAGAAAACTCCCCTCACTATATTCCAAATGTCAGAGGCTTTGGGCTAAATTAGGTTGATCCTAAAACCATTTCAAACCAAATATCTTCATATTCCTACATTTTTTAGTTTTCTAGAAACATATAGGGTCCTTATATGTCCTTGGATGACATCTTCCAGGTCTAGTTCTGCAAACAAGATGGTGATATGACATTTTGATGGGATAGTCTCCACATGGTAAACCTTAGTTGTAGAAGCATTTTTTCAAAACTCATGTGGTGTCTGGACTTTCTCAATGAGTGAATCCTCGTGTTATTTTTAAATATTAAGATCAAATAGGATTAATAGTTTTGTTGGGATAACCACCAACTGTTTCAAAATGTCATATTTGGGTGACAAAGGTTTATGCTTCCCAAGATGGGGTTGATGCCTATTATGTGGTTCATGAGATGAGGTGTTTGAGGTGGATGAGCTTGGTACATGAGAATATATTAAATTAGGTTCTTTTATAAGTGGTTTAGGTCACCCAAGCCTTCCCCTTTGTCTAGGATGATCAAAAAAATTCACCCTCACCCGTCGGTCGGTTAAAATTAATTATCTTGACTGGCAGCTGTAATGTTCTAGGGAATTACAAAGTTTTTTTGGGATTTATAAATTTATTTCCCAAAGTTTTATTCTACATATGTGGATTATATGGGGATGTGATTAAAATATTGGGTTCAACTACACCAATATTTTCCCATGTATCTTATGCTTCTACATCCTCATCCTCCGTCACTTTGATCAGGTATTAGGAACTCATAATCTGGAGCATATTCATCATTAGAGATGGGGTTTTTCGATTTAATTATGTCGACATGACCAAATATGATCTCTTCATCTGATAATGATTTCATTTGGTGGTATGGTGCCCATTCTTTTCAATGTTGAAGGAAATAAATCTCCAAGAGTAGGAGCTTGTGTGGGAGTTGGATATAACTATTTCACTTGTGTATTTTTCTAAGTGAGTTGATTTTGTATCTCTCTAGGAGAAATATTCAATGATTCCTACCTAGATATTAGGATTGTTGCTAGTTTTTGAAGTTGTTCTCTTAGGAAAACATGTTCTTAGTCAACATTCAGTTATCAAACATTTGTCCATGCCTAGACTAAACTTCTTGTTAATCACCCTCTTCTTCTATTTAGGAAATGGATATAAAAGTTTCCTATATTAGATAATTATCTAGTACCAATAGTCTAGAATCAACCATGGTTTTTCAGATGTCTTTGAAGATAAATTATTCCCAGATGGTGTGGTCCATTCTCTTAAGGAAAGGGACGTAGTCGAGACAATCATTGAGGTTGACCTCATTTGGTTTCTTAGGTTCTGATATCTTAAGTGGTTTATTTTCAATGGATTCAAGGAAATAACCAGGAACTAACTCATTTCATAAGGAATACACTTTTTTCATATATTCCTCTAATTGAGGGTGAGCCTACTCTATTTTTTCTTTTGACTAGGGGTGATTTAGTTGCTACTGCAACTCGATGGGAGGTGTCAGACAATTCATAGCCCACCTGGGTGCTTCAATGGGCACCCTAGATGGATTAGGTGTGACTAAAGTATTCTCTATCCTACTAGTCCTTTTTTCTTATGATGAAGGGATGGGATGAGATTTTTCCTAGGATTAATGAATGGTTCCCTCTATGCATTTTGCCATCTTTACAAACTCATGGAACCTTCTTAGATACTTCATTGAGATTATAGATGTTTGCAACTCATCTCAATTATTCTAAGAATAGAGTTATAGAAATTGATCTTGAAAATAGAGGTATACTGTGTGAATATGTTAAAACATTCCATCTAGTAATGAATTCATAAACCCTCTCATTTTTACATTGTTTTCAATTTAAGATGTTGAAAATAATCATTTTCTTTAATGTGGAGTTGAACTAATAAAGGAATTGATGAAAAAATCTTACCATCTTTCAATGTATCCTTTTGGAAGATTTTTTACCAAATGGAGGCTAGCCATACTGAATTATGTACTAAATATATCAGTTTGGTAACCTCCTACTAATCTCAAGGGCCCATCATTGGGCCCCATTATGACACAAGGTGCATGAGGTGTTGTTATGGATCTCCTGCACTATCAAAGGTTGAGAAGATAGGATTGTTGAAATTGGGGAGGGAGTATCACCCACCCATTCAAGATATGGATTCTTTTCATGTTACATGGGTGTATATTGCCCTTCCATGGACTCCATTTTAGTATCCATGGATTTAATTATATTGAGGAGTTATAGAGGTAACACTATATGGATCATCTCTCATCTATAGTGAGTAGGTGATGCTTGATGACGTGGAACCATTTTCAAATCCCAATAATTTTTAATCTATTCCTAAACTAAAGGATCGCAATGATAAGGATAAGTAGTAATTACAATAGAGGAAAGTCTCAATCATCATCAAATTACTCATGTATATAGACTAGTTTCTGGAATCCATAGCAGGCATGATGCTCAACTGATTCTCTTTCAAGAGTATTATCTCTCTCCTTGTATATGGGAGGTGGTATATTTGTTTCTGTTTGAATATGATATCCAACATGAGTATTTCCCCTAATTAGTTACTCATTGATCTATCTAAGATTCAGTATCTCATCCCCATATTGTTCTAGTCATTCCTCTACAAAGGGATCTTTTGGAAATCTAGGTGATGAGTGTTATGTAGCCACATCATTCCCTTTATCATTGGAAGATTTTCGTTGAGGAGGTGGAAATTAATAATTTCGAGGTTCTAGGTTCTGGATCCTTCTCTAATTCCATGTATGTGTTGCCTTAGTTTGTGCATCTAGGTATCTAACATGTCAAATAATATTTTCTTTATTGCTTCCCTCTCTATTTACATCTTACTCGACATCAATTTCTAGATTTACGGTGATGATATTCACTATGGATTATTGGGAAATGGTAGTTATCCCATTACTCTCCATGCAATATAGTGATTCTGAACTACTTAATACTAATTTGAGGGTTTTATCATGGTCAGTTCTCTAATCCCTATCCATATTTGAATATTGGTCTTACGAATATTACGGGGTTTCATTTACTTTTTTGTAAAATCCCCCTATCTTGGTCTTCTAATAGTGAACCTGAGGGGGTTTTGGTTGAACTTTCTAAACAGGTATCAAATAGAAGGGGTGTGCCTCATAGACAGAGGAACATCTGTAATGCTGGCCGTTGAAATTTACCTCCCAACATAGAGAAGACTAGTTCCTTTTAGAATGATAATGATGATGATAAAAAATTTCCCAACCCTATGGTTTGTGGATGATTTGGGGCCACTATGGGAACTTTATGATCCTATTGTTGAGTATTTGATGATTCTAATCAATAATATGATATATCATGATATCATAATTGATATATAAATCCCCCCATACCTATGGTTGGGGTTGATTTGTATCCATTATTAATTTATCTAGGACCCTATGAGGATGTCATAAACCTAGTGGTGGAAATTGAGATAACAAATCCCCCAGACTTGTGGGCTTGGGTTTGTATTTAGTTTCCACTGATATTTCTGGGATCCTCTTAAGGATTGATGACCCTAGGGATAGAGATGATGATGAAAATTTCCCTAGAATTGTGTGTGGGTTTTCTCCTGGATGTTTTCCTATAATGGGAGTCATTTACTATGGGAAGATATCAAGTAGTATATAACTTTAGATTCTATTTCTAAGATGTGTTTCCAAAAAAAATTCAAGGGGTGAAACTTAGGAGTCTTTTGGTGACCCTAATTCTTCATTCACAATGTATTTTCAGCTCCAATGTGGGTTATTATTACTATATTGGCCAACTGAATCATGCATTTCCATGTCCTATGATTTCTCCCACATCAATGGAATTACATGATTCCACATATAGCAAGATTTTTTGTTCTTGAGAAATTGTGGAGTGAAATGATATGTACCTTCTCCATACTCTGATATTTATATTTTATGGAGAACTAATAATAAGTTGGTGGAGATTTGTTATGATATGGAGAAAAATAATATGTAGATATTTTTTAGGATCTTTCAACGATGGGTTTTAGTCTATAGAGATCATAGTCCTATAAATCTAAAAATATAGTGTATTTATGATCTGGAGATTATATCATATCCTTAATAAGGGAGGTGTCTAGACTTGAACCAATGATGATTCACCCACATGTTCTAGTATAAGTAATGAATTCACTCCTCTATCTCATCTGGGATCTCATGTTCGGATGTGATAATGGGCCAAAACATGGTTGGGATAGATATTTTTTCAGTTAACTCTTACCATATATCCATGTCTTCCTCTTCATTATTGGAGTCATATTACTCATCCTGGTCATACCATATAGATCACTTACCTATGACACTTTTGAATATAATGTTTTTAGTACCACTCTATACAAAGGTGTTTAAGTTTTGAGAACCTTTCTATATGAAGGTGGTTGGGTAAGGAGAGGATTTCCTTCTCTGGGAGAGATATCATTTTGGGAAGGATGACCATAGTGGATTTCAGGGGTAGGGTCCATGTGATCCTTTTCAGAACTACCACAAGGAGGACTATCAAGGTAATGATCACCTTCTACTTTAGTTGTATAATTGATGGTCCCTTCAGGTGTCTTGGATAAGCATCATATAGCATCAAGGACACTATAATTGAGAAGATAAGGAATATGAGCCTCATTATGAATTGTTTTCAAAACATATCGTCTTACCTTGGGTTAGAGTAGGGATATAAGCCTAATGTGTAATGGTTTCTATAACATGTTGATAATTGTATGGTTCTGTGGGGATATGAGCCTGCTACTGAGAAGCTACTAGAGTATGCTGGTGCTACTTTTTATCATCGACAAGAATATAATCCTACCTATAAGTGGTTCTTGGAATATACTAGTCAATCCTGGATATAGTTATCATATGACACCTATTCATATATAAATTTCCCATCAAAATATGTCGATGGTCCTCCATAAGGGAGAAGGGATATGAGCCTTATGTATGGCCACAGAAGGATATCAGTGAATTCATTCATTGACAAAAGTCGGGATATAAGCCTATCTTCCATAAGCTACTAGAATATTTTGGTTAGCTTCATTGGTAGGGATATGTGACTTCTCTAAGGTTATTTTCATATTATACGTACAATACTCAATTGGAATAGGGATATGAGACCGATCCTATGCCATTGGAGTATGTCGTTATACTTTTTTAATATGAAGGTGTGTTTTTTCTAAATCATGTGACTAACTGAGTTGGTGATCCCTAGTCAAAATGGGGATATGATCCCAATAATACTCTTTCATAGTATTCCATTGGTCTTTTTCAATAGGAATGTGCACCTATACCGAGGCAAGTTCCAAACTGAGTTAGTGAGCACCAGACAGAACTGGTATATGATCACATTTCTAAGACTCATCCTTTACTGGAATATGTTGATAACACTCTTAAATGGGAACAAGAATTTGTATTTGATCTATAGTATCCAATTATTAATAGTTATTATGGTGATATATTTCTCAAGCTATTGGGATAGGAATATGTTTCTTCCCCTATTTCAGTACAAGTGTTGGAATATTTCAATGGAGCTCTTAAATTGTTGTTAGAATGCAGTGAATCTTTAGAAAACATTGTGCTAGAATGCAGGCCTGCATATTATCAGTCTCCCAGATATATTGGTAGATGTCTTTGATTGAATCGGAGATATATTCCCACTCTTATCCTCATTGTTCCATTAGAATTTTCCAATGGTCTTCATGCTTGAGGGAAGGTATATGTGCCACCCCCTTTTTGTTATAGGAATATGTGTATAGACTTCATCCGAGTGAGTATGGATATAATCCTACTCACTGGACACTGCTAAAATATATTGACGGGGTTCATTAGTGGAAGTAGTTATATGAGTCCACTAATGTTTATCCATAATTTTTTATATCTAGTAAGACCTCCTTAGTAACTATGAATGAGTTTCCAGTGTGTAAATTTTTAAGATGGTTACCTCAGCAGGTAACAAAGGGGAACTAGTTGGACGTTGGTGAAAGGAATTGATAGGATTCCTCCAAGGAAACTTATGAATCAAGATGGATTCATGGTTGACTCCTTAATCCATCTTTCTATGGTAAGGCATGTTCTAATTTCCACACACTGGGGATAATCTTCCGAAGTGATTAGTGGTGGAAACAGGTTCCACTAGTTTTATTATATCTTTCCTTGAATGATGAAAGATTATTGGATTCATTTTATATTGACCTATACATGTGACATAAATGTTTGGGATCATAACATGTTATTATTACTCTCATACCATTGCATTTTCCACCTAAATATGGAGTCATCAGGTGGGTGATATTGTTTTCAAACTTAAAGAGGTTCTTATCGTAGTTGAGGTTCTAGAGAATTAACTTGCTGAAAGAATGATCTCAAGTTAGTGATGTTTGTAAAAATAGTTTCTATGGTCAAAAGGAGAAAAATTAAAATATTCATTAATCAGTGAACCATCGCAAGTGTGAAACATACTCAATCATAAACACATGGGAAATAAAATTTTCCTTTCTTGTTCGCAGTTCGTCCATTCTTCTCACATGGAATTTTCATGGTGGGAGTAACATGTTTTATGGGAGTCAAAATATATTACTGAAGGATTTAAAATCAAATATAAAATTTCTGTTTTCATTTGAGATGAAAAACCAAATGTCTTAATGCATGGTAAACCCGTTTTTTTATCATTTGATATATTCGCATCAAGTTCATCCACTACTGGAAATGTGGTTTTTACCAACGGTTCTTTACCAACGGTTTCGTTAAACCGTTGGTAAAGAAGTTTTAGGGAACCCTTTCCCAACAGTTCACTAGAACCTTTTGGAAAGGGTACCCCTTTGCCAACGGTTTCATAAAACTGTTGGTAAAGGGGTGTTTAAGTTACCCTTTCCCAATGGTTTCATAAAAACCTTTGGGAAAGGTACCCCTTTTCCAGCGGTTATATTGAACCGTTGGGTAAGGGTACCATGAACAACCCTTTGCCAACGGTTTTTAAAAACTGTTGGTAAAGGTTTTCCCCAAATACAGTCGGGTCGCTACTCTCTCCTATTTGCGACAGAACCCTAAAATCAATCTGGCGCTCTGCTCCTATCGCGAACTCCCCCATCTGAACAGCTGAAAACCCATCTGAATCATCTCAAATCTGTTATTTTATTCTTTATACACATATGCTACCTGGTTTTTATTGTTATTGAACTAATATTTTAGTTTTAAGTTTGGATTTTGATGTGATTTCACCGTGAAAAATAGGGAAATGAATGAATATTTTGTTAATTAATTAGTTTCCCATGGATTATCATTTGTGTTATAATGTCCATGCTAAATAAAGGGGTAATGTAATAAAATATCTTGACTAAATTGTGGAAGTTGGGGTATGTTTCTTCTATGAGAGGTTTTTTATTGTGTTACATTGTATGTTGTAGGCTGGTGTCTGGTGATTGAGGTGACTAGTTGGGCTTTGTGATATGTGGGGTTGTAATGTGATGGTTAGTGGGCATGGATGTGACATGTGAAGTTGTGTGATAGTGATGATGTGTGGTGGTGTTGTGTCGTGTGGAACTGTTGTGTGATGAGGTTGTGGTGTATGATGTGGTGAGGTGGTTTTGGTTGTGTGGTGGTTTGTGATGTGTAATATTTTTGTTCTGATATGTGGTTGTTTTGGTGAGATGGTTGGCTGATGTAACATGGCGACGATGGTTATTGTGAGATGGTGAGTTGTTGTGTGGTGGTTTTATTAGTTTCCTAGTTATCTATGGAATAAATTATGCTATTAAAACAAAAAAAACAAGATAGTAAATAAATGAGATGGAATAGAAATGGATGTGTGGTAAATGGATTTAATTAATTTAACATTAAATGAAGGGAAAATGTAAGTGTGAATGAAGTGGCTTATAAATGAAAGTGGGAAATGCTATGCATCTTGTGTGGTGGTGGTGTAGTTTTTTGTATATAGTGGTGAAAGTGCTTGTGATGGTTTATGTGTTGTATAGTAGTATTGAAGTGTGTGATTGTGTAGTTAATGTGAACCCATAGGTTGGGTATTTTTTTCTATCTATATATCATGTATTTTATGTTATTTCTACACATTCCCAACCAGAGTTGGATAAACTTACCAATGATCAGAGGTTTTGAGTTATAGGTATTTTTTCTAATATCTAAGATGGTGGTTATATGGTTGTATAGCTACCATGTCTTACCAACTCTTCCTTTATAAGTGATTGACCATGTGTTTTTAGGCAAGATGCGATGTGATAGTCCATGTGTCTTTAGGTGATATGTACTATGATTTCCCTAGTTTTTTCAGGTGAGGTGCGATGTGATAAGGCTATAATAAGATGTGGTATGTGGTTGGGGTCATGTAGGGTAGGAGTAAGGCACAAGGTTGATGTTATTCATGTTCATGATACCCTACTAATATGGTTATGGGATGAGGCATGCTGTGATGTGATAAAACATTAAGTTCTTGTTGGTTTTATATTTTTTCAATAACACATTAGTATGTTTTTTTCACATGTGTAGTTGATACCTTGATTATTTTCTTCCTTTATCGTTTACTTAAATGTATTTTCTATTAAAGTTCATTCCTATTGAATTGTTTATGACAAAATGACTTATATAAATTCTTTTTACAGAATGGACAGAAGTTGTATGTATGAAACCGATCGGATCTCAGGCGATTTTCAAAACAATTTGGAGAGCTTTATAGATTTTTCATTTCACAATGCTTAAGATAGTGGTCACATACACTACCCATGTTCCAATTGTGTTGGTACACCTTGGTTGAGCCGTGAAGAAGTCAGCTTCCACATAACCAAAAATGGTTTTCAAGAAAACTACTTTTTGTGGTATCACAATGGGGAGAAAATGAAATCTCAAATTGGTGATGATCGAAATGAAAGGACTAGAATGGAGAATTTGTTAGATGATCGGTTTTTGTTTATTCATCATCATGAAAAAGAAAGGATTTCAACTCAATAAGACTTTGATATGAGGACAGCTGATGCATCTAGTGAAAATGATGATATTTATAAGGTGAAAAACTTGAATGATACTGCCACGACTCCAGTATATCGAAAATGCGATAAAATGAAAAATTTATAATTTTTAATCCAATTATTTCATGGGAAAACTATGTATGGGATTTCTAATACAGAAATAGATTAATTTCTTACCCTCTTGAAGGATTTACTTCCAGATGATGCAGATATTCCCTCAAACCACTATATGGCATGGAAATTAGTTGAGGAACTTGGATTTTCAGGAAACAAAATTCATGTTTGCCCGAAAGATTGCAGTTTATTCTGGGAGGAAACCACTGAACAAAATGATTGTATAAAATGTGGCACATCCCTCTGGAAGTCAAAATCTGATGGAATACCATCCCGCATTCCACAGAAAGTAATGTGGCACTTTCTATTGATCCCCAGACTCTAGAATCGTTTTATATCTAATGAAATATCAATAAAAATGAGATGGCATGATACTGAGAGAAAGAAGACTAATGATGAGTTGGTTCATCTTGCAGATTGATTTGCATGGTAGAGATTTGATGCTCGACATCCTGATTTTGCAGCTGACGTGTGTAATGTGAGGATGGGTATTTCATGCGACGGTTTTAATCCGTTTGGGCAGATGCTTACTTCGCATAGCACATGGCCAGTTCTTATACACATTAATAATATTCCCCCATGGTTGTGTATGAAAAAAAACTTTCACTTTCATGAGTATACTCATATCTGGTCCTTCTGATCCCGGCATTGATATTGATGTATACATGAAACCTTTAATAAAAGAGTTAAAACTTCTTTGGGATGTGGGTGTGCACACATATGATGCATGTTCGAAAGACATATTTCAGATGCGTGTTGCGCTTATGTGGAAGATCAATGATTTTCCAGCTTATGCAATGATGTCTGGATAGAGCACTAAGGGAAAACTATCATGTCCAATTTGTATGAAGAATACACGATCTAGAAGACTGAAACATCGTTGTAGTTTCAGTTTTATGGGACATTGATGATTCTTGCCAAAGGATCATCCATATAGATTGAATCATCAAAGATTTGATAATACCATAGAGACCAATGATCCACCTCAGCGTATGTCTGGAACTGATGTGCTTAATGAATTGGAAGATTTCAGTTTTTCCTTCGGGAAGGGTCAAATGAAATCTGGAAAGAGAAATAATGTTTCCACTGAAACCTGTTACAATTGGAGGAAGAGGAGTATCTTTTTTGATTTTCCTTATTGGTCAACCAATTTGTTACATCATTGATTAGACATAATTCACATTGAAAAGAATATATGTGAAATGTTTCTTTCAGTTCTTCTAAATGTAAAGGGGAAGAAAAAATATGATTTACGATCTCAGCGTGACTTGGTGGATTGGGGCATCAGACCAGAATTGCATCCTGTGCGTATCAGTGAAAATAAATGGCAAATTACATGTGCTTCTTATGTGATGACACCTACGGGAAAAAAACAATTTCTGGAAGTATTAGAGACTATTATATTTCCTGATGTCTATTCAATCAACATATCTAAACGGGTCAACAGAAGAGAGTTGAAGCTAAAATATTTAGAGACTCATGATTATCACATTCTACTACATGAGTTGCTTCTAATATCAATACATCATCTTTTGTCCAATAATGAAAGGGTGGATGTTATTCGGTTGTGCCATTTGTTTAGAGATCTTTGTGCTAATAATTTTCCAAGTCTTTCTTGCAAAAAATGTCGACAGATTCCCCATTAATTTTGTGTGAGTTGGAGAAAATATTTCCTCCATCATTTTTCACATGCATGTTGCATCTGACTGTCCATATTCCCAATGAAATACTTCTCGAAGGACCTGTTTCTTTTCGTTGGATGTATCCAACTTAATGAAATTTGTTCACATTGAAGTCTTATTTCCGAAACAAAAATCATCCCGAAGGTTCTATCGTGAATGGTTACCTGGCTCAAGAATGTATGGATTTCTGCTCGATGTATTTGTCTGATCTTACTACAAGATTGAAAAGAACAATGAGAAATGAAGAAGAATAGTATGAGAAAATTGAACCCATTTATCCATCACTTCCTCAAATAGGATGAATTCCTGGATCATATACATTGACGACATTAAGCCATGAAGAGTGGGAGATGGCACATCGCACAGTTTTGTTCAACTGTGATTTGTTCGATGACTATATCAGGTAACTAAATTGATTATGTATATCTTACAAATATATTTGTTAAAATATTAATATTTTTTATCTGCAGGGAACATAAAAAAATGATAAATAGGAAGCATCGTTCGTTATCTTTGAGAAGGAGAGAGACTTTTCATAGCAAAGAGTTATCAGCTTGGTTAAAATTGAAGGTAAAAATATTACTCTTTAAATTAATTATTTCAATATATAATTAAGTTTAATAGTCATTTATATTTTAGGTATTGAATTTTTCTATTGACTCTGTCTCTGAGGAAATAAGAGCTTTGGCTTTTGGTCCTAATATCGTGGTTCGTGACTGTAAATCAATTGTTATCAATGGGTACAAATTTATTGTCATTGAACGAGCAAAGAACATGAGAACACAACATGATGGTGTTATGGTTACCGCCACAATATATTGTTATGCCGGTGTATCAGATAGTAGACCGCGATTTGAAAATTTGGGTTAATATGGAGTCGTTGAGAAAATAATAATATTAGATTATTACTCTCATGGACGAGTCACAATGATGAAATGCCATTGGTTTGATTCGATGACGAGACATGGCACATTTACTCATGATTTTCGATTTCGAGTAATTAATATGACTCGCACTCTTGCTACCGAAGAACCATATGTGTTGGTATCATTGGCTAAACAAGTTTTTTATGTCAAAGACCAACTTCGACCTGAATTTGGTGTCATAGTCGAAGTAATTCCAATACATATTTTTGATGATGGTGATGATGGAATTAACATTGTCCCTATTTCCCTTATAACCAATCCATTTATTTCTTTTGATGACTCCAATAGCTCAATTATTAGACTTGATTGTGAACCTGAAGTTGTGGTTGAAAATATATAGAATCATTCATCCATGTTCTGAATTCTTTTAGTTTACCTCAAGTTGGGTTGTTAAGGTTGGTAATATTCAAATTGATTTAGTATTGATCACAAATATTTTTTAGCAGACTTGATCGTTATGTAAATTTTCAATGTTTATTGGTTGATGTTTTATTTGAATTGCATTTTATAATTTGGAATTGAACTGTATTCAAACCTAGTCAAACCATATTTCTAAATTGGTGAACATTACAACTTGTATGATTTATTAAATTCATTCAAGCACTTCTAAAACAATTGATAGCTAAATTATCAATGAATCCCCCTATTCCCTCATATATTTAGTTTTTGTTTACACATTAGTTTCCTTTTTCTAATTAATTACATATTTGTTTTCAAAATCAGGAAATGCAGCCAATTGAAGAGAGATGAAGGAAAAATGATGGAGAATAATCGTCAGATGGCGGAGATGGGCGTTCCACCATTAGTGCCTACAGTGAGTACTCTATTTCAAATATATATATATATATATATATATTTATTTATTTAAAGAATATATAATGTCATGTGATTAATTTTTTTGTAAACATTTTTGTAGGATCCACCTATATGTCGACAATTATTCGACGAGGAGCCTAGTACTGGTCCTAGTACTCAGGCCGGTGGTATGAGGACGGTTCGTACCAGAGGTGGACGATCAGCTGCGCGTACCCAACTAGACCCTACCCATCCCACTGACATATCGTCCTTCCCACATTCTGATCCCGATGTGTCGTTAGGGACACATGGGATATTTAGGCCTCCCATGTTTTCGTTACCTTCTGCATCTTCTGCCCCATTATTTTCACATCCCATGATGATTCCCACTCCCCAGTCAGAATCCAGTCATACTGTTGTCCCATATTCTTTCCCTCTACTTCTGTCTCTCCAAGCTTCTATATTCCATCGTCTTCAACTCTTGTTCCACCAAAGGGTGTTCCATCAGTTTTTGTGGATCCGGCGGCGCTCAGCGATCAGACTAGCGTAGGTATATTTATAAAACCCTAACAAATTTTTATAGCAATATTTATTTTTATTATAACACGTTTTGATAAAATATTTGTTTTTATTTCATTAAAGTTACATCTACTAATAGGAGGCGGGGGTGGGGGCGTACACGCATGCGTTCGGTGTGGAACCGTCACACACAAGTTATAGTGGATTAAAATGAAGACAACCAAATGGTTGAGAAATCAGGGCAGCAATGTTGGAGTTTTTTGGCGACGCTTGCCAAATACTCCGACATCATTCCCGTCAGCCCGCTGTCGTGGAGACATTTTCCACATGAGGTCAAGGATAGATCTTGGGCAGAGATATGGGTAAAAAAATCTGTTTTATTTAATTCCATGAATTATTTTTGTATTTATATGAATTAATATTTTGATGTCAGCATCGATTTAATTTTCCCGATGGTAAGGGTGATTGAGCGGAACGTCTAATGGATTTAGGCAAGATTTGGAGAGCCTATAAGCATGAGTTGTATATTGGCTAGCGTGCTAGAGTTGGCACTTAGTTAGAGGCGGTACCAGTCGTGGATGATTGTCCTATAGATCAGTATCGTCAGATGATTACTCATTGGACGAGTTCCCAGTTTAAGGTATGAATTACATTTGAGGTATTTAAATAATAACTTTCATGTTTTGCATTAATATTATCCTTTTCATTATTTAATTTTATTTAGGAATCATCTAGAAAAAATAAAAAAAACATTGATGCAAAAAAATATCTCCACACACTATGACGTACGACAATGTTGGATCATGAGAGGAAGCAGGTATGACAATTTTTTATAAGTTTTCTTTACGAATTACATTTTCTTCTTTTTTCTCAATTATTTAATCATTTTCTAAAGTTTTCATATAACTTTAGTTTTCAATGTCATTGTAGAGGAAAATACAGAATATTGAAGGACGTGTGCCTCGAGAAAAACTGTTTTTCTCGAGTAGACGGAAAAAGGATGGAAGTGCCGTCAACGAAGCGAATCAGCAACAGATTGTAAGTTTTAATCTATTGATTTTATATTTTAATATCTATTTTTTAACTTAATATTATATTTATATTTGTAACAGGTTGATTTAGAGGCCCTCTATGCCCAAGAACCAGACAATTTTGCGCCAACAGATCACTTACATCAGGTGTTGGGAGAGGAGCATCCTGGCAGAGTACGCTACCGACCTAAGATAGCCCCAAAGAGGTATTTCCCCTCCTCGGGTACATGATGTAGTGCCACCGAACTGCAGCAAGTTAGGGAATAGGAATAGAAGGCTGAGAAAAGGGCCACAGAGATGGCAGAACAGTCTGCTAGGGAAAATAGTGCATTTATGAAATTTATTGAAGTTCTACGTCCAACACTTCCAGCAGAGGCCAGCCCAGCTTTTGATGAGTATATGTCATCGATACATTCTATATATGGTGCACCAGGAGGCAGTTCTAGTGGTGGTTAGGACGATGTCCATCTTGATGATGATGATGGCGAGGAGTCTGATTCGGAAGAGGAGGGAGAAGAGGAGGGCGAGGCGGGTGGCGAGGGTGAGGAGGAGGGCGAGGGTGAGGAGGAGGGTGCTGAGGAGGGCGAGGAAGATGATGGGGAAGAGGATGAGGGTGATGATGATGGTGATGATCATGATGGTTATGTGGAACAAATTTATCCATTACATTTTTTACTAATATTACTGAGATTTGATATTTAATCTATTCTAGTTGTTGTTTTTATCTAGACTCGTAGTATAGTATTGGATTTGAGTTATTTTTATATATTATCTATTTTTATGGATGTTTTTGTCTTTTAGTGGTTGTGTGTTTGGGAACCCCCCTCCTTCCTGGACCCTGGACAACCCCCCACCATCCTCCTTGGACCCCGGACACTCCCTCGGACTGCCCCCGGACAGCCCCCCCCCCCCCCCCCCACCCTCCTCCATGGACCCCGGACAGCCCCCCGGACAGCCCCCCAGACATCCCACCGGACATCTCCCCCACCCTCTTCCTTGTCCCCCGGACAACCCCCCGAACACCCCCCGGATAGCCCCCGTACCGCCCCCCGAATAGCCCCCCCACCCTCCTCCCTAGACCCCAGACAGCCCCCCGGACAGCCCCCCAGATAGCCCCCCAGACAGCCCCCCCCCCCCCCCCACCCTCTTCCTTGGACCCCAGACAACCCCTCAAACAGCCCCCAGATAGCCCCCCGCACAGCCCCCCAGACAGCCCCCCGGACAGCCCTCCCACCCCCCACCCTCCTCCCTGGACCCCGGACAGCCCCCCCCCCCCCACCCACCCTCCTCCTTGGACCCCGGACAACCCCCCGAACACCCCATGCACAGCCCCCCGGACACCCACCGGACAGCCCTGCCTGACACCCCCCCCCCACCCTCCTTGATTTAATTTACTACTAGAAAATCTATAATATAAATTTTATTTATTTTCATCATGATAATCAATGTAAATCACATTTACACATCTAATCAATATCATAGATTCTTGGTATGTTTTAAAAGAGATGTATTCATTGGGCATGGCATTGTTAGCTCCGAAATGTTTTATAGCATGATAAACTAAAATCTAATCCATACTAAGAATGATATAAAAATATTTTATATGAATTCCACAAGATTTTAAGTAAATATCATTCCAATAATAGACACATGAGGATTCTCATAAAATGGAAAAAAAATTAAGTACATACGGAAAACCAACCAAACGCATTTGGTTTCCATTGAAACTTTAGGAGAACAATCGATGGGTCATATGTGACGTGTACGAATCAACCTCGCCTCAATCTGAGACACGGTGTGGCCAGCACCACTCAAAGTGTCTGTCTTTTGTTTCAAAAGGACATCATTTTAAGTGAAAAACATCAATTGACATACGAAAAACTGAGAAAACGCTTTCAGAATATGTTGATAATTTAGGACAATGATCGATGGGTCATTTGAGATGTGTATGAGTTAACCTCACCTCAATCAGAGTCATGGTGTGGCCGGTATCACTCCATGTGTATGTATTTTGTTTAAAATGGACATCATTTCAGGTAAAAATATATGGTATACAAAAAACTGATCAAATTATGAATTGAATTCCGGATTCCACATGTAAGTGTCATCAAAATTTTAAATTTAATTCCAAATGAATTATGTATGTTTATAATTATGTTATGAATTCTAATTTAATTAGGGATGTGTATAGTTCTAGGATGCATTATATGTTAAATGTGTATGAATTTTTTCTCTATATGTATGTGTTAGTTGGTTATTATAGGTACAATAATTGTATATGTATGTTTTAGTTTTTTGCAGGTATAATAATTGGATTGAAAATGGGGGGGAATGCACAAAATGAGGCCTAGAGTCCAAATTGTAGAGCTATTGTGCAAATTGCAGGCTGTTGTGCAATTTGCACAGCATAGGCTATGCCAACGGCTTCAAACCATTGGCATGGCATCTCTGATTATTTTTTTACCAACGGTTCAGTGAACCGTTGGGAAAGAGGAGAATCCTTGGGATTTCCCAATAGTTCAAGCCAAACCATTGGGAAAAACTATCCCAACAGTTTGGCACAACCGTTGGGATAGGTTAGGCTTTCCCCACCCTATACCAACAGTTCACAATAAACCGTTGGGAAAAGATTTCCCAATGGCTTACTTCCCTACGGTTTACAGAACCATTGGTATAACATATACCAACAGTTCTGCAGCCTTTCCCAACAGTTTAGAACCATTTGGAAAGACTATATTTCCAGTAGTGATCATTTTTGTTTCATTTGGATAATCTGGTCATGTGGTTGATTGGGAAAGGATTAGTATAGTTTCACAATCAATGATTTCATTATGGGTTATCTATAGAATCACAAAATGGTTCCCACATATATAATGGATTTTATCGTTCATTCCAATGGAAGGTGGTCATTTTTAGTTTTAGTGCCAATGACACTTAGAAACTCACATTGATCGGGAGAATGGGAGGTTGGGCTCATCACCCCCTTTTTGGGGGAAATATTTCCTATATCAGGACTCTCTTATAGATTGAAGATATGTTTGTGAATCTCTTCAAAATCCTAATATAGGATAGATTACCCCAATAAAATGATTGGGTTTTGAAACCTTCTACATGTAAATGGGATTATATTAATGATGCCAATTATGTGTATCTAAGGATATCCATCTTTTACACATTATTTCATAGAAATGGGTAGTTTATTTTGTTTTGATGAAATATAACTAGGATCATCGGAGTTTACAGCTATCATGTAAGGTTGTTGGTATTTCAATGATGGGACTAAACCTTCACGAGGTGTCCTACATATCTTTTTTACAATAAGAATCAAACCTCATATAGTTCATTGAGTTCCAAGTCATATTTTTTATCATTGTGTGGAAAGGAAATATATTAGGACAGTGTGGAATTGGGGTATGGAACTCAAGCCTTAGTAATGCATCAAATGTATTTTATTATATCAAGAATTGGAGTCTTGGTTGTTTAGTCTACCCTCAACCCATTGATAGGCATGGGATTATTATTAGTAATCATAGGGTTTAATTCCACAGATCTTGCCAAAATGGGAATTATTTTGCGACTTATTCAAAGGTGTATTCCCGTGTTTGGAGGCATTAATTTCATGTAATTAAATGTGGTTAACACCCTAAATTTGTCCTACATAGGGGACTTCATAGTGATATTTATTAGACCCTTTAAAGTCCTTAATCCCATGTGATCCATTCCCATACTTGTAAATAAGAGACAGAAAATGATTGGGCACACTGCAGATAGATATTGGACTTATACATTGGGTCATCCTTGATGGGGTTTTTGATATGAAGCTCTAACTATATGAAGGAATCCTACATATCTTTTATATTATGGTAATCAGAGTCCTCATAGTTCAATTCACCTATCAACCCACTGAAGGATGTGTAAGAATGATATACCCACATGAGATTTGTGGTCCCATTAGATAAAGTGTTTGAGATATGGAGGGACATACACCATGGTGGATTCCCAGAATCTATCTAACCCTTACCCTCTGACATATAAATTGTGGGGACCATGAGTGGCCATCTAAACATATCTTAATGATATAAGGCTCCCATAACACTCATATGGTTTCATTAGAACCCATATTTACCACATTATGGACATTTCCCATATAAAGGGGGGGATTCCTAGAAAAATACTCATGGTTTGGGGTTCACACGGTTAGAGGGAACATGCCCAAGAACGCCTACTTAATGAGGATAACATGTTTGGTGGTGTCTACTTGACATGTCTAAAGTTTCTACTTAAAATGTCTAGGGCGTCTACCTAACATGTCTAGGGTGTTTTCCTGACATGTCCTGAGTATCTAGATGACATATTCTAGGTGTGTTCCCAATATGTCTAGGACATCAAATTGACATGTCTTACATTTCTGGATGAAATGTTTTGGGGGTCTACCTGATATATCTAGGGTGTCTTCTTGAAAAGGTTGACATGTCCCAGGGTGATTCACATTATCAAATAATACATTTCCAAGGGATTCCACATTATAAGGATGAAATGTTTGAAGTGCTTCATGTGATCAAAGAAGACATGTCCAGAGAACTCTGCATGACTTTGACGACATATCCAGAGGACTTCATGTGACTTGGATGACATGTTTGGGTGTCATCTGATGATATAGATGACTTTTCTAGGCACCATCATAAGACTAATGAATAGTTCACATGAGGCACATGACCCCTTTTCATTAAAAGAATCATATCCATATTTTCATAAGTATTTTATCTAATAGATTTCTTAAAGTTCATTCGGAATTGGCCTTTTGAGACATCGTGTGACCTATTCAACACATATAAACACCTTAGTGTGATTTTTAGGGAATACCAAAGCTTAATTATATGATAAATAAGGTGATAATGCAGCATGTTTGTACATGTCGGGTCATCTGTTAAGTCATTCTTTAGGTTTTTATACATGGTGGAAGACTCTTGTGATCACGTGACTATCTGATTAGAGATGTGTTCTCTCACCTATGTTCTCCCATGACTGTCTTTTTTTCTATGCTAGGGGGATTTATATGAATCTCCACCTGGGATATTCACCACTTCATATGGTTCTAAAATTACATATATGGGATTTAGTCCGTGGAGGGAGCATCACATCATGCGCTTTGCATAGACCTACAATGGGTTATCGATGACATCATCTATGTGTCATGTAATTAGAAATAACTACAACATCACACTTTTATTTTAATATTTTTTGAACCCATGGATTATCAAGGGGTTTTCTCATAATCAAATCCACATGTCAAAGGTATTTATAAAGATTAGGTTGACATGTCTAGCAGTCTTCATGAGATATGCTCAAAGAGTATTTCACGTGATTGAAGAAGACTTGTCTAGGGACCTTCATAATATATATATGGATTGTCAGAGGGATTCAAAAAATCAATAGACCGATCTCTTAATGATCACATCCACGTCACATGAAAATCAATGTAACTATACTTCACATAAGGGTACCTCATTTTTCATATTTTATTTTATAAATCCTATGGTGCTCGCCCATTAATTTTCAGTCATGGCATCACGTGATCAAAGGTACATGTCTGAAATCCCTCATAAAATAGATTTTACATGTCCCGCCTCTTCCTGATGAGGCCAAGATGTCCTAGGGGCTTTCATGTTATCAATTGATTGATCACATTTACCTCATTATCCTTTCATATGAAAAACATCGTAACTCCCTTCCACATAAAGATTATTCCTTTTCTAGATTTTATTTTATGAGCATCCTTGGGAGATTTTGTGGCTTCTCTTTATCAACACATTTCCTAATTGGAGGAACTCATCTGAAATCCTTTACATGGTCATTAGTTCTTGTCTATAATCCATCAGGATAGTAGGAGGGCATGTCTAAGTGCCTTCACGTGATAATGAATAGATCACCTTAAGTTCATGACTCATTCACATGATATACTTAGGGTCACACGATCTGTGTAACCTTGGTTCCTAATATCCTTGTGGCCATACTGCTCCATTATACCATTAGGGGGGAATAATAGCTATGATTTGGGTATTTTCAAATCATAAAATAATATTGATACTCATTTGGAAGGAGTTAACAAACATCATCAGTAATAAAGAGTAATTATAACTATTGGTCTTGAAACTAACCCAAGTCAAGAAGGATCGAAGTCCTTATTCTGAATACTCATACATCATATCTTGTTCTCTAATAAGTGATAACTGAACTTATAAATCTTCTCTTCCTTTAATAAAATAAAATATCCAAATCTCATAAATATCTCTTACAGTGTATATGAGTTCTCTATAATTCTCACTAACTTATTTGATAGTTGTATTTAAATTAAATAGAGGAATGGAATCGTCAAAAGTTCTTTTTCTTTCTCATTATTTTGAGTTACCATGATTTTGATAATTCAAAATCCTATATGATTCTCAGTATTCAAAACCTTTTAGACACCCATCAAAATATGGTAAATCCTTCTTATTTAAATATGATATAATATCTACTTAGAAAAATTTTTAAGGATCGGGTATTTCAATCATTCTATATAGTATTTAGATTTCTACATTCTCAACATTAAATACATAAAGGACTCGGGTCTCATTTTTCTTACACATTAATCATTATATGTAGAATGCATGATTTTTTATGAAATAATTCTAGGTGTTACTTGAGATTCCCATCATTCATCCACATATTCATGTAAGGAAGTAAGAATAATTTCACATTTTGGTAATCCTAAAATAATATATGACTATATACATGAATGTTTCATACATGAAGCCTATATTTTTCATCCTGATCTTCTCATGAATTTTTATATCAAGGTTTATGAAAAAATACGCTTATTCTTCACATGAAAAAGTACACACAAATTGTACATTTACATCATATTTTTAATTGTATATTTTTTTAATATAGAATAAAGTGTATGGGAACTTTTTATTACACTTAGCTAATAAAAATATAGGTGGATTTCAATTCTTTTATTGAAATCTCAAACTCATCCTTTATTTTCTCAAATTCCCTCATAATTTTATAGTGACCACTCATGGTTGATTTTCAGACCTTATGAAATTATTCCTAACACTCATGGTAACATGTGTAGCTCATGGTCACTTGAACTACTCACTATATCTTGGTGAAAAAGTGTCCAATTTATAATTTGTGTGTAGCCCATGGTAGGTCGATCTCATGGTCATTTTTTTTATTGTGATAATCTCATGGTAGGTTCAATAATCAAGATATTAGTTCTACTTCCTCATGCAGTAGGGGTTCACTTTTACATGTGGTTGATTGGATGCCCTTCTTTAAGTCAATTTATTTCAAGATTGTGGTAACTTGAGTTCCTTATGCAGTCAATTATAGTTATTTCACATGATAAGTTGGAATTTTTTATGCAATAGGTTGGAATCAACTAAAATGGTCAATTGGTATCAACTACACAATTGGTTCAATATTGTTCATGTGTTCAGTT
This sequence comes from Viscum album, assembly GCA_963277665.1. Lineage (NCBI taxonomy): Eukaryota > Viridiplantae > Streptophyta > Magnoliopsida > Santalales > Viscaceae > Viscum > Viscum album. The sequence goes on along the minus strand of OY728125.1, from coordinate 273,235,060 downwards.
TAAAGATTCACATATGGTTGGTCGAAGCTCATTCCCTTAGTCAATACATAGAATGTGTATTGTAAAGAACCCACAATACTTAAAAAATATGGGACATGCATCACCTCATTATTGTTTCTATATCTCATTAAAGTGGAATAATACTTCCATGTATTGTGTGTGTCCCACATCAGATTTACCCTTATATTGGCTCTAATTAATATTACTTTTCCCCCCATTAAGATCAAGTTGGTGATATCATCTTTGTCCTCCTACACACTCATACATATTGGCCTCAATAGGTTACACCTTCATTCATTATCCCTCTGACACCCCCACATTCCTACGCATTCACCCTGTTTTCCCAGTGGGCATTTTATTCATGCACATTCCTGCTAATTCATAGTATTTCCTCCTATACACTCAATATCTCTTCAAAAATTCGAAAAATGTGCAAGATATAGTATACTCACATTCCCACATAGGCATTGGTTGAACTATAGTTCTATAGCATGCCTAAGCACAATTTTATGGGAAACTAAAATACAAAATACATAGTAAAATAACTATGTATGGGAAGCCTCTATTTTTAGATAACAAAAATGGTGGGTGGCCTTTATCCCAAATCTTTTTATTTTATCTGAAATTATTATTCAAATTATTATTCATGAAAAAATATATTATTTTTTCATGGGCACTCAAATATCATATTCATATTTTAACAATGTGTTATCATCATTAACATATGTCTTGGAAATTATAATCATCTTACAAACAATCATCTAAATCAGAGGGTGGATTTACTTACTAATCATGACATATAATTCCAACTCATAAATCTAAAATAATCAACCAATCACCATCATGTCCTTAAAAAATATTGATATCCTTCCTTATTGACAACAAATACAATACAATACCACAGATAAAAGGTGTGATTGGTTTAGTCACATCATATTTTTTATCATGTATAGGATAATCACAACACAAACTAAAACCTTTTGTCGTGATTCCAAATTTCAATACCATAACTCCTTATAAACTTTACTCTTCAACAATAATATTCCTTTTATATCTATCAAAAATCTAAAAGAGTGACACCTCATTTATTTCACCTAAAATCATTTGAGATTAAAATTTATTTACGTATTGAAACCTCATTGGAAAATGTGTTGATGTTTTGAAAATAAAAGATAGCACAAAAAATCATATCAGATCTAATAATCCATAATTATATAATCACCGCATTAACAAAAATTCATTCAATGTCACCATAAACCTCAAACAACATTTTAATCCCGAAAATATCCCAAATTGTATTTTTTTTATAAACTACCAAATATTAATCATAAATTTAACAAAAAATATAATCATTATTCAAAATTTGTAAGCCTGTGTGAGGAACCATAATATAGGATTCAATAATTATAAATAATAATTCCAAATAAATCCATTATAGTAATTCACATCTACTTATGAAGAGCTATATTTACTTCATTTCTCATCTTGACTTCATTGTTCAGGTACATGAGCTAAAAAATAATTATACACAAAAACTAAAAAAAATTATTAGAGAGGTTCATAGATTTCACAAACACAAACACACACAACATTTAATCCATAACATTAATATTTTTTAAAAACACCCCCACTATATATATCCCATTAAGTAAAAACATATTTTTTGAATTTATGATTTTATTTCCCACATTGAAAAAAAACAAATAATATAATGGAGGATAAAATAATAATATACCATAAATATAAAATTAAAATGTTGAATTAAAATCATTATCCTATAACTATAAAATAAATTTTTGTGTGATATTTTAATAGAGGAATACATATGTTTATCCTTAGTAACAATAAAATCCAATTATAGCATGAGTTTCTAAAAATATTTTCTTTATGAAATTTTTCTTGATATCTATTTGATTTTATCTAGAATGTTGAACCGGGTTTCTTTAATGATTGATAACATGTTTATAACTATAGTACCTACTAATGAAAACATAAATTCCACCTTGATATCTTCATGTTGAGTTCTCATCCACTTTATTTTGGTAATTGTTTAAATTACAAAAACACACTTCCTTTACACTATATTAAATGTAATAGATCCTTTTATTATGTGTGTTTAAATCCACACACTTGTCTCCCAATAATAATAATCCACAAAATGTAAAAATATTATCATCAACTATTTCATCCCAATAAACATTGACAAAACCATATTGGTATTACTTTCATTTTCTCTTATATTTTAATCCAAGTAAAGTGTCCCTTATATAAACCATACAATACTCTTAGATATAATGATGTATGATTTATTTAGACCTCTTTGATTACTCACACACAATGTGACAACATATATGATATTCATTCATAAATAAATCAATAATGTAAGATCCTAATGATATTTATAAACTCTATTTGAATTACCTATCTCCCATCAAGAACCTTGGAATGTTTTGGTCCAAAATTAATTATATTAAAATATACCTTTATGACTTCCCTAACAAAAATCATTAAAATTTCATTGTTATAAATTTCTCGAGAAAGGAATATGTGATATTTCTGTTGATAAATTTAAATACTTGAGTTTAAATTCATTTCTCCCAAAATCAGCATCTAAACAACATTTTCATTTGATTTGAATAATACATGAAAATACTTTCATAATTTATATAATACATTATGTCATAAAAATAGACAATAAAAATGAGACATGCCTCTTTATTTTGTTAAATGTATAGATCAATGTTCACTCTTACATTTAAAAAATTCATCATCTTGATGTATGATTTAATCTTTAAATATCAAAACCATATAGAATTTTTCAACCCATACAGTAATTTCATCATCATATAAAACCTCCTTTTTCATATCCAAGTAATAATTCAACATATTTATCTATATAAAATTATCCATCAGGTTCACCATTTAGGAAGGTTAATTTGGAATCAATTTAGATGATATTTTTTTATCTTCGAGTATTGATATTTCACAAACCACCCCCATTTTAATGCCTTGCTCTAGTAACCTAGAGTTGAATATTACATTATTATATTGGAATAAATTAGAGAAAACACTTCACAAAGGACCAAATAGTTTAGTATTCTTGGGAGAATAAATACATACATGATTTCCATAATACATTGGAACCTAAAAATTAAAAAAACATCTTGAACCATTCTTATTAATTTTAGTGCATACATAACTTATTCATAGATCAATTATTAATACCCATTGTAATTTGAAACATAATAGTAGTTAAATAAAACTCTCAGTAAGTGTAAAAGTATGGTGAAAACTATCAAAAATGCATGCATATGATGGAAGAGTGATTAACCAATAAAAATGACCTATAATTAAAGTCATGAGAAAAAATAATTTATATGGATAGAATAATAATGAAAATAATCAAATATATAACAATATTTGAATTCAGGGTGATGGAATGAATAATGTTGGAAATACTGATCTTTACCATCAAGGTCTCATACAAAGCATTATTCTTTTAATTAATGTCACTATAAAGATATCATTATTTCCATAAAATCCGCAAGCAAGACATTATGATTTAATAGGGTAGGCATAAACCAAATACCCAAACATTTTGTTTCATGAGACCAACCGAAGCAAAATGGGCCATATAATACTAGCCCTTACCCATAACTTCTTTAATTGTATTGTATTAACCATATAAAATATATGAATATTCATAAAACTCATAATCAACTTTACTTAGGAATCTATAAACAATGGTATAGAGATACAAACATATAGAACATCAATTCTTTCCTAATCAATAAGTGGGATAAAATGGTCATAATACATCCATAGAAAGAAGGTAAATAGTTAAAAAATATGTAATAAATATAGACATAGTTTTTTTCTCAATGTAATATGAATTACCCTTATCAAAGAATCAAAGATAAGTTAGTGGGGAATGATACATTTAATGTTATGGTTTATCAATATAAGATATTAGTTGATTTAAATAATTTTATTTATTAGAGGTCCATAAAAATGTTAGGAAAATCCATTATTATTTTTTATAAAGTTTAGGTGAAGCATCAAAAACATATACCATGTGAGTGTCTAGGTAGGTGTATGGTCTTAGGCCCACACATCATACACCATATTAAATATTGAGTTAAAACTCAACCGATATTTTTTAGAGTGATTACCCTATATTTCATCAATGCCATATAAAAATCCACATAATAGTATACAAACAATAATTTCATTATTAGGAAAACAACATACTCTTTACATTCCAAAATATTGGATTTTTTAGCATTATGATAGATTAATAAATGGATTTAATGAGACAAAATATTATTTTCAATATATTAAAAGGTTAATAATGCCCTATAATTACAAGAACTGTTACACTATACAAGCTTTCATGTAATCTCTAAGCCTATGGGACTTGTAAGGGTTCCCCCTCATCCCTTGAAAGGGGTGTTATCAAAAATCAATAAAAAAGAAGGCCTTTAGACCATTCAGGGAAAAGGGTGGAATATGGACCCTTATGTTATCATAATAACGAAATTGGAAAAAGGATATAATGAGAGGGGATGAGTAGTATATCATTAAAAACTTATTAAATGGTGGAAAATTAAATGGAATTAAAATCATGGAAATCTGTGGAAATGGTATTATAACAAAATAATTTCAATTAAAAATGAAAAGAGAATGATTGAAAACCCTTACCAGTCTAAGTAGCTTATTGAATATTAGGTAGACTCCATACAACCTTAGTTAATCCTAGTGAGTTATTTATAGAGGGAAATGGAATAGTAACTCATGATAGATTCCTTTGGGGAGGATAGGTATGAGAGAATGGGTGGGGGTGAGATCCTTTTAAAAGGTTATAGAGGAGAATTTTCATGGAAACTAATGTTAAGTAAGGTAAAAGAATGGTGTAACATGGGGGTTTGGTCAGTTTTGTGAGTTTAGTGAATTGGGTGGGGAAATATTGGTGAGAAATTTATTTATTAATTTCCAACATAAAAATATTATTATATATGGTATATGTGTCAAATCGATTTTCTAAATTTTGGGCCACATTAGAATACCCATTTGAACACTTATTAATCTTTATTAATTATTAATCATGGTTAATATTTTTTCCTGGAAAATATAATATTACCCTTATTAAAAAATATAAACATGATTAATCTAAATTTGGGAACCATTTAACCTAATTAAATTAATGTATTTCAAAAAATAAAATTTTAAATCAAAACTTGTATTGTGTAGAAAAATTTCTTTCTGTTGTAGTATGAAGTTTTAATTTTCAGGTGTTCTGAATATTATTTATCATTAATTATAAATTAAAATAGTAGAATATTATTTTTATATATGTATAAAAATAATGTTATAGTTCTATATTTGAAAATATATTCATCTAAAATACACAATATTTAGAAATTTATTATTCTCTGAAAAATAATCGTTTAACCTCATTAACAAATATTTACCTTGGTAACTTAATTTTATGCTAACAAATTATACTAAACTTTTACCTAATTTGAAAATTATAATTAATAATATGGATATAATTTCATTTTATTAAAATTATAAAAGTAATAAAAAATTAATTTAAATATTAGCACATGTAACATGTAAAAACCTATTTTTTAGAAATCATTTATATTTATGCTCAAAACTTGTAAGTAGTACAAAATTATCAATGCTTTTGGTTTTCATGAAATAAATTGGATTTTTAAAATAAAATTAAAATTTATGTGTTTAAAAAAAATAGAAACCAGATTTTACTAAAATGTTATTTAATTAAAAGCAAAAGACTAAAAAAATATTGGAAATTATTACTTATGTCCATTAAACATTAATCAAAGATTATATAAATTAAAAATGTATTTTTTTCAAATATATACTTTTACATATACTAATTTTATCAATTAAATGTTATTATAAACATTTCATTATTACTTATGTAAATATATAGTCTGGTAAAAGGTTTTTTTCACAATTCACCTAAAAATGAATTATTTCAGAAAAATCAAAAAAAATCACCCAAATATAATTTTATTATAATTAATACAAATATTAAATATTTATTATAAATTATTGAATATAAGTATTTCTATTTTAAATATAATCGTGAATAAGGGTGCTTTAGACTGAGAATTATGTAATGGTTTTAGTGATGTAGTCTTTAATTGTTAGAAAAATGAATCTGGTATTAACATCCCCCCAAAATAGTTTCATCTTAAAAATTGGGATACATGTAATATACTAAAAAATGTGGGAATTACATCCTTGTTGCTTCTTGAGGCTTCCATATTTCCTCATATAGTTTGTTCTTTTTTCCAAAGGCTTTCACCAGTTGATTTGTTTGATTTCACGACAATTTCTCTCTAATGTCAAGGATCTAGACAAGATCTTCATTTTAAAACAAGTTAGTTTCTCACTCTATTCCATTATATATTATAATATTAATTTATTATGATATTTAATTCCTCATTAATGAATCATGGAAGAATTTTCATACTTTAGGAATACTTGGAGGCATAACCAATCTTTATGTTATTACTCTAATTATCTCTAGAATTTCAAATGGCCCAATATAGTTAGGGATTAACATCCCCATTCTAAAAAATCTTAAAACTCCATTACATAGGGATACTTTTAAGAATACATTATCCCCCATTTGAAATTACAATTATTTCCTTTAATTATCCTCATATCTCTTTTGTATACTTTGAGATAATTTGATATGATTTTAAATATTTGGTACTCTCCCAGTTTTATCCACTAAATGTATTTTTATTACTATATTCCATTATCCAAAACCTTCGCATAAAAATGGAGGATGAGATCTATTTTTATACAACGACTCATATGGTTTTACCAAGATTCATGAAAAGAAAATTTTTATTGTATAATTATTATACCAGAGGTAGATACGGATCCCATAACACTTCTAAGATAATATAATAAGATCATATCATGTATTTTAATTTATAAATACTATTTTTAGCCTACCCATTAGATTGGGTTTATGGTTCGTACTTCTATGTAATTTGGTTTTAAGATCCCTCTAAAGGATCCTCTAAAATTTTGATGTAAACTGAGGATTACAATCAAAAATAATTTTAAGGGGTTCACTATGAAGTCTCCATACTTCATTAGTATAGATTCATACAAGATATTTGATTTTTAAGTCCTTCCTTAATTCTCTAAAATGTTTATACTTGGTTCGGTGATCCACAAGACCCATAGAGCATTATTTTTTTTATCAGCCTCTAGAAGTCTAGTGAAAAAGTTCATTGTAAAAAAATTTCACTTATACATTGGTATAGGGAGAGGTTTCATGACTCCTTTTTTATATTGACTTTAAGACTTTTCCTACTCTCATACTAAGAAACTATACAAATAGATTGTAATTTATTGATTCATACACACCCACAAGAAATATTCTCCAAAAATGATATATATATTTATTCCACCATGGTGTATCGAGAAGTTTGAGCTATGTGATTCATCTAGTAATTCCCTTTTTAGTTTAGGTACAGATGGAATATATAAACACTTTTCAAATTTAACACACTTCTTTTAGAGGAAATGTTTGTTAATCTTACATAATTTGTGACTTTAATTCTCTTTTTTAGCTCTTTCCCATCATGTTTTAATATATTTATCTTATATAGTAATGATTTTTTGTAAATAATTTATAAAATAATTGATGTTAACCATTCCTTAATGACTCCCATATCCAAATTTACCAACTCCATGAATATTGGATCCTTGACTATCCTCATCTTGGTCATAAATCTATGATATTTCCTATATAAGGCATCTTACACCATTTTTATTTCATGTGGAGGTAATGTATTGATAAATCATAGTCCTATTGTAGTTCTATCTATATTCATTATCTCATTTTGAGTTGTTTTTGTAATAATAATTATTAAAAACTCCTATGATCCATATATATATATAACATCTCTCACCAAATAAATAGATCCTACATATCTTTAAAAAAAATTAAAAGTGAAAATAAGATAATGATTTATATAGTTCAAACCATGTATCATTAATTTCCATGATACAAAAGTAATCACTCTATCATTTTTAATATATACACAGACTAAATGGTTATTTGATGCATGACTACATATTAAAAATCCTTTCTCTCTATATTCTAGATTCAAAACCAGTGCAATTAAGAATCTCTTCTTTAGCTCCTAAAAATAATAATCACATTATTTTAACCATGTTAATTTTACCCTTTTATATGTTGAAATGGGTAAGGGGTTATATAATTGATAAAAAAAATTGTCAAATCATCGATAGTAATCTATAAATCCAAGGAAACTATATACCTTAGTTATATTCGGTTGTGTGTGTCAATCCTATTTTTTTACTTCAAATTAGGATAATCGAGACATATTTTATAATTATAGACAATATATCCATAAAAATAAATGTCTTAGACCAAAATTCACCCATACTTCATTTCTATCACAATTCCATATCTCTAATATCCTCAAGAATGATTCACAAATGACTCTCATGATCCCAATATATTTTAGTGTATATCAATATATCATCATTGAAAACCACATTGAAATCATCAAGATAATCCTTTAATTATATATTCATAAGATCCATAAACACATTAGGTTAATTAGTTCATCTAAATAGCTTCATTATAAACTTATAATTTACATAACTCATATGAAATGAATTATTTAGTGTATCACACTTATTCACCCTTAATTGGTGACAACCAGATTGAATATCAATCATTGAGGAAAATTTATCTCCCTTAAGTCGATTAATTAAATACCCAATCTATGGTAGAGGATTGATTTTCCTAATAGTAATGGAATTTATTTCCCTATAATTTATGTATAACCACATAGACACATCCTTTTTCTTAATAAATAGAATATGGGATCCCTATGGTGAAACACATGGTTAGAAGAATCCCTTGTTACAAAACTACAATAATTCATTTCTAAGATAAACTAATTATACATGGTACATTCTATAGTGAGTCATAGATATATGTTTTTCTTATGGGATAAGTTTAATATAAAATAATACTTCATGCTTAGGTGGGTGTCTAGGTAATTATTTAGGAAAAAAATCAATGAACTATTTCACTTTAGGCACATCCACCATTCTTATTCTTTACATATCAACCAAAGGTTTCATATTATTTTCCTCTTTAAGGATATTATTAAGTTTTAATACTATATTAGGATCTAGATATTACTCTAATAATGATGACTTATATCTAAGTACAAAGAATACGGATCCCCTTCATGAATTGTACACCTATTATCTTGGGAAAATATATATTTTCCATTGAAAGATGATCCATACCTAGTATTATGTCAAAGTAAACAATATGCAAGATAATCGGGTTAGAAAATAGGGTGTGTATATGAATCATAATGAGGAATGGATGACATACACTAGTTGCAATAGTATATCCATTCAGTGGCTTGATTGAAATCTGATTTATCAAATTTATTGGAAAATATTTAATATTATCATGAAATAAGAATAATATAATAAATTATGAAGATCCATAATTGAATAAATAATTATATATATTTGACTTTATTTTCATTATTCCTACTACTATATATTTATGAACTTTAATATCAGTTGTGGTTATCACATAATCTAGGACTTTCCCCACCCCCAAACTTCTTCTGATGTGGATTACCTTTAATCTTTGGGAATTTTTTTAAGTAATACCCCATCTCATTATATTTGAATCACTGGATATTGGTGGATTTCTTCTTTCCCTTACATTCATGATCTAGATTACCCTTCTCTCCACACCTATAACAATTATTTATTCCCTTTTAATTAAATGAGTGTTTATTTCCACAATTATCACATATTGGTTTACCAAAAATACCTTCAACTTCATCAACACAATTATTTTTCTATGGTGTAACACCCTTAGTTTTTTATTAAAAAGGAAAACTATTCATGATAGCATATGTGACATGAAACACCAAACCTAAACGAACCATGATTATTTATAACTTTTACAACCTAGCTGTAAAATTAGAGGGTATGAATAGTATTATCTAAATTAATAAATATATATAGATAACCTAATAGATTTATATGTATTGATAAATTATCAAGAAATAAGGTCTCGATTTTTAATATACATTTTATTTATTAAAAATATGATTCCTTTGAAAATGATTTTTATTGTTTATTTGTGAAAAAATTATTATAATTAATTTATAGAAATATAATAAATCATATATTATGATATTAATGTAGTTTTTTAAATCAACATATCAAAATAAACATAGGTTCAAATTTTGGGATTTTTTTGAAATGGTTTATTTTTGAACGAATAGTACAAATTCCTGATTTTTCAAAAACTATCATTTCATTTCATTAAATAAAGTTATTTAAAAGTAAAAAAATATTTTTGTTATATTATTAACTTAAAATATGAACCATTTAATATATAATAAAATATTTAATTTCATTTTAGTTGGTATTTTCATGATTTTGGTAAAAGATTGTTTTTAAACATAAAAACATGGTTTTCTTCAAACTATGCATAAAGTTTATCCATTTTAATTAATTAAAATAAACCCTATTAAAAAACTATTTAAACGAAATTTATATATTATTTATATAGTTATAATAATTTAAATTATAATTATAATTATTATAAGTCATATAGTTACTGTAAGATCATCTTTTTCTTTAAAAATACTTTTCTGGAAACAGTATTTTCTCACAGGTTTTGTGGGTTTAATTTTAAATTAACTTTTTCCACTTATATGAATTTAATTTGATGAATTGGAATAAATTTTAGGAACAATAAATATTAATATTATATAATAAGTTAAAATTATTTTTTATTCATAATGAATATTAAATATAATAAAAAATGTGTTATCATGGTTAATACTAAAATCGGTTTATCGGGGGTTAAACTAAAGAGTTAAAGGGAATAATATGTTTAAAAAATGTTTAATTTCTATATTTTATTTGTTTCCCTACATAATATTCCCTAAAATAATTTATTTAACTATTTTGAAGTCACATTTCTTGAGATTTTCTTCCCATTATTGAATAGTTTTGGGTATTTACAAAAATGTCACTCCTCCCCAATTATAAAAGGGCACCCCCTATCCTCTTATCTATACACTTCCAAAACCTTTTGGTTTTTCCAATACCTACCCAAATACATTACAAAATTCCATACCTATATCATAAAATCCATTGTTTTATTATAAAATCCTCCAAGGAAGTATTTTGGTGCAAACCTAATGAGGTTACCCAAAGAAGAGGTATCATTCATAACTGTACATCTTATTTTATTTCTTCTTCCACCTCATTAAAATATTATTCAACCATGATGATATAATGAGATACATATATCACATATACCTATATATTATTATGTTCATTTAATAACCTACAACCATCTCCTCTTCCATCAATTGGTGAATGAAACCATTGATAATTTATATGGCAGACTACCACCTCATGAACCGATGTAATTCATTTTACATCATTACCTCTAATAGATAATAATAATGACGTATTTAGTGTTTATATATGTCAATAATGAAATATTAATCATTATGTAAAATTAATATATCGTATACTCTCTTATCTTACAGTGAATTGAAAAATGATAACAACGTTCGTGTGTACGGTGGACTACCGCCTCGAGAAGCGATCCTGTTGTTTTTTTATTACTAAATCACATAGATAGTATATATAATTATATTTAAAGATATAATATTATATTTATTATATAATTATCATTATATAAATATAAAATGACACTTACCTTCTTTCCATCAAGATCATTGAAAAATGGAAACGTTACCCATGCGTAAATACGATCGACCATCTCTAAGATTGTAATGTGGTTCATTTTTAATAACCATATTTCATGGTTGATTTAAAAGTATAATTTATTTATAAAAATTATTATTATTTAATTATTATTATTTGATATATTATTAATTAATATTACCTTTTACCTTAGTCATCTTTACAAATTTATTTTGCACATATTAGTTGAACATCATTGAAACATCCAACTTGAACCTAAATGATTAAGTAATTGACCACAACATGATAATATATAACATAAAAGTAATAATAAATTTGAAAACATTTCTTAAGAAGTTAATTAATTAACGTAATTTTATTATTCAGGAAGATAATTAATGCACATGATGATTCATGATCGATGTAGGGGATCTCCCTAAACCACCCATTTATTTGGGTTATGACCAATCTGTATCAAACTCAATTTATCTCTCTTTAAAGTTATTAAATTATTATAAATTATATATATGTGAATCTAGAATATATACCTATAATATTCTTCCTTACTTTAATGGGGTAATACATTCCTTATGCTCATGTCTCAAAAGACTTCTTTAAGAAATATCTTCTGATTATGATAGGAGATAAGATTATGAAGCCCATATTCTTTCCATGAGTAATTATTTTGTTTGTTCCTTATGATTCATATCCTTTTCATGGAGCACATAATCATGAACATGTTATTATGGGTGAAACTAGATTGTAATCCAATATATCGGGTAATGCATTTATCTCATTAGACACCATGTATGGGGTTAGGGAGTAAACCTATTACATTATGGGACTTTGTCCACCAGGTAATATTGTCAAGGTAGTTAGAATTGACGCATGTTTATGTCATTTTTTATGTTACTTCCACATTTACTATGTCAGAATTATCTAATGATACTAAGCTCTTTATTATATTCTCCAATGTGACTACTCATGAGCCTTCTCTTTTATGATATCATGTTGTACTTTCAACTCACATGTTATGTATCCTTATCATGTTTATTCCCTTACTAGGATTTTTAGCTCAAAAAATTATTTTATTTATTACCTATGTTATCCTAGGATGTTTCATGAGATGAAATTTATTTATTAGCTCATTATAGAGAATAAAATAAGGATTTATTGTTTTATGTTTCCTCTAGATGTACTATGAACCTAGTCTTCCGAGGAAATTAGGCATCACAATATTTATGATTGTTCAGATTGGATAGTTCTGTATTAAAATCATGTAATAAGATGTGTAAAAGGATTTGGGTCATTATAGTTAGTATCATAGACAAGTTCTATATATTTTTTGGGATTAGTATAAGTAAAATCTAGTCAAATCCTCATGGATAAGATTAAACATAGTAAAATATCACTGAATTTTTTTAAAGTATAGATTAAGTGGTTTCAAAGAAAATAAATCCATGTCAGGATACTATAAGTGGGTATGGATTTGGTATAGTTATACCTAGGGGTAACAACCCTAAAAAGGGAACTTTGATCAGGACTTGGTCGTTACCTAGTTTACAACGATAGGCCTTACGGCATACCTAGATTGACACTCTTATGGGATATACATTGGAAATTCATAAATCTCATTATAATCCATTATTATGAACATTGTAAAAAAAATTGGTTTGAAAAACATACAGTAATAGTTACCATGGATAACATAGATTGAATCTTGGACACTCATAAGTGAGGATATAATTATCAATTATAAGTAACTCCACCCATGTTTATAAGTTTTATTTTTTCAGATTTATTAGATAATGTATTCTCATGTTTTTATTTTTAGTTAATGTCTATAAATAGGATAAATGTTCCAACCAATAACATGATAGGAAATGTGGTGATTTCCCTAATGATATGCCTAACCTTATTTGAGTGGGTACTGATAACATAATTTTATTTCTTGATTAGCCATATCATGTTATGAATAATAACATGAATCATAAAGAGCACACTATTCCTCTTAAGAAATAGAATGTTTCAGCTGAGTATTAGATGTGATAAAGTCCCCTTACCTTTAGTGGATATTCTGATCCCCTAATCATGAAATAAAAGATTAACTCCATTGAGATGTTATTATAAGTCCTCTAATGATTATAGAATAAGAAATATGTGTTGTAAATTTATCATATTTGGGGATAAGTCGATAAATAGTGGACACTAATCATAAACAAAAATTATAAAGAGGATGTGGATTCCATGGAATGGTAAGACTTCAAGAAAATATTTTCAAAAACAAATTTCTTGAAACACTCTATATTAAAATAGAGAGGGATTTCTTTATACTAAAGAAAAATTAGTATGATCATATTGTGGAATACGATGAAAATAACAAAAGGATTGCATGGTATGCATTTGGATTTTTCATAAACACCAAAATTAATGTGGACAACTTATTTAGTGGATTGAAGGAAATTATATGAAAATATTTGGCAATTTGAGACTTTTATAGTTATATAAAAATTTATTTATTCCCTTAATGTTGACATGGATATTGGAGACTCTATGTGGTGTCATGGGATTGTAGAAATAAGGTGTAAAATGATGTTTTATTGGGGGGTATCCATGTATAAATCACATGGAGTTAATAAAACACAACATCCAACTTGTCAAAAGTTTGAGTTGAATCATCCTGGAAATTGCCTGATGGAAACTATGAGATGTTTCAAATGTGTAAAAAGGTGCATCGAGCTAATCAATGTTAGAGGGAAATAAATAAATCCACTAATATTGAAGAAGAAAAGACGGTTTAGATCAAAACTAAACCTGCAGTATAGTGTTTCAACAATAAAGAGTATGAGAATTATTCAGGCCAATGTATTAAGCCAAGGGTTGTCAGAGACAATCAACAACCACAACATGAAAGACCTAGAGATCAAGTAACTGCATATGTTACCACTACTGTTGAGTTGTATCTCGAAAATTATTTGGTGATAGTTAATCTAGATATTCATTCAAGAATAATGGACATAATTATTTATTATATTTCTATATATTCTTTTGTGTCTTCTAATTTTAGAAGAAATATTCAAGAACCATCTAAAAACATAGGGGTTGATCTATCTATGATAATAGAAAATAGATAAATGGTATCATCTCAAGTATATAACTCTTACCTAGTCAATATTTGTAGATTTGATTTTATAGAAAATCTCATCTTACTTCCATTAATGGAGTTTAATGCGATGTTGGGCATGGATTGGATGTACTTATATAAATCAAACATTAAATATTGAGAGAAAGAGATCATTCTTCACATATTATAGAATCCTTTAATTATATACAAGTGTAATGAGGAGGGTGAATCTACCATGGGATATTTTGTTCAAGAATGGATATTATTACCTTATGAATGAGAAAAGCTAGAACAAATGACAGATAAAAATGAGAGAATCGTGATTTAATACATGCCCGTTGTGATGGATTATAATGATGTATTACCTGAAGAGGTTCTTAGTATTCCTCATGACTAATGGGTTGAGTTATCAATTGAACATATACCTGGTTCTCAAAAAATATCCATGAATCCGTAGAGAATATACATCGCTGAGTTAGAGTAACCAAAAAAAGAGATGTAAGATAATTTGTAAAAGGGTTGTATATGCCAATGTTCTTCACCATGGGGTGTGTCTGCCCTCTTCCTCAATAAGAATGATAGTTCAATGGCCCTCTAAATTTATTATCATGAACTCAAAAAAATAAAATAATTAAACATTATACCCTACCATGGATAAATTACCTGTTTGATCAACTACATATAGCTTAGTGTTTCTCTAAGGTTGGAAATTGTTAGGGATATCACCAATTAAGTGTGAAGAAGGAATATATTCCTAAAATGAAATTTTAAATAATTAATGGAAAATATGCATTCATAGTGATTCCTTTCAGACTCATTAATTATTTATATTTACTTACGGACCTAATGAATAGATTATTTAGAGGTTACCTTGAAAATTTTATGGTATTCTTTATATATTATATTATGATATACACCAAAAGAAAGGATGCACATGATGAGAATTTGAATATTGTTCTAAAAGTTTTTTTAAAGGATAATCTATATGATAATTATAGAAGATGTGAGTTTTGATGAAGGAAGTATCATTCGTGGGGAATATTATCACCAGAAAATGAATATTTATGGACCCTTATAAGAAAAAGTAAATTTTGGACAAGCCAATATGATCATCTAAAATGGAAATCCATAGTTTCCTTGGAATATTTGTGTATTACTTATGATTTTTGAAAAACATCTAATGATTTTTTAACCCACTAACCAAGATAACATATAAGATAGTAAACATTATCTCGACCACTGAATTCAAAGAGAGATTTAAGGAGTTGAAAAAGAGGTTTATCACTACACTATTCCACACAATTCCCTCAAGGTCTTTCTCTATATACTAATGTAGAGTTATAAGGTAATAGATTATTCCTTAAGGATGTTCAAATTGAATGAGAAGAACTATTTCAGGCATGATCTAGAGTTGGATATAGTGATCTTTATATTGAAAACCAGGGAAAATTATCTCTATTATGAGAAGTTTAAAATATATATAGATCATAAGATTCTCAAAAATATATTCACACAAAAATAACTAAATATGAACCAGTGAAGGTTGTTAAATTTGATCATGGACTATGAATTCTCAATCCACTACCATCTTGGGAATGGTAATAAAGAAGCATATTCTCTAAGTAGAATGAATCTAAAGATTTTATCAATGATGTGAAATGAGAAGGATCCAATATTTTTAGACTTATAAAGGATTTACATGGGAATTATGAAGGAAGAAATATCCTTATTCATTTCCCAAATGTTTACTCAACCATTCCTTCTACTGAAGTTAAAGGTTTATAAAAAAGATTATGTAGGAATTCAAATGAAGGTGGAACATATAAGAAAAAGGAAATAATTGGAGTTTAAAATTGTTGAAGAAAGAGTTTAAATATTTGGGTCACTACTATATTCACCATAAAATCCTAATATTAGGAGATATCTATTGATTGTTGCAAATAGATTCGTCTTCTCTATCCAACAACAAATTAAAATGATGTATCAAGATCTACGAGAGAAGTATTGGTGGGAAAATATGAAGATAGAGATTGTGGAATACACATCAAACTGTCTAGCATGTCAACAAATGCAGGATACAAAGAAAAGTTCTAAGGGGATGACTAAACCAATAGTCATGCCTATATGGAAATGGAAAAACATCACCATAGACTTTGTCACTGGTCTTCTAAATATATAGGGAGAAAATAATTACATAAGGTTTGTGGTGGATCTTCTTACAAAGAATTCTCACTTAATTATAATTCTAGTGGAATTATTACTCAATCAACTTGCAAGGATATATATCATAGTGGTGGTGAGGTTTCAGGGAACATCACTATCGATTTTATCTGGAAAAGATCCAAGATTTACCTCTATGTTTTAGAAGATCCTACAAAAGTCTCTAAATACTGAGTTGATATTTAGTAGAAATTTTCACCCTCAAACTGATATCCATTCTAAATAGGATATTCAGACATAAGAAAACATATTTAAATCATTTCTTAAGGACTTCAAAGGAGTATGGTATCAACATCTTCCATTTTTTAAGTTCTCATATAATAATAGTTTCCACTCAAGAATAAAAATGGCTCCTTATGAAACCATTTATAGGAAGATATGTATAACACCTATGTTTTAGGATGAAGTTAGTGAACACAAGATTTTGGGACCAATAATTATTGAGGAGATGACAAAAATGGTCAAGAACATTCATCAACTCTTCAATACTTCCCAAAGGCGATATAAGAGACATGTTATCAATCATCGACAAGACATAGAGTTTAAAGTCTAGTATAAAGTGTTTATACACATATATCCATGGAATAGTGATCAAATATTTTAGGATAAGGTAAATCTATTCCCTAGTTACATCAATACGTTTTAGATTATTGATTGCATCAGGTTTATGGATTATCAACTAGCACTCCCACAAACCATTTCTAAAGTGCATGACATATTCCATGTATCCATCTTGGACAAGTACATAATAAATCCCTCATATGTAAAAAATTAATAGGTGATATAGTTGTAAAATTATCCCTATTTTTAGGTGAAATAAATGAAGATATTGGACCATAGATATAAAATTCTATGGAATAAGACCACTCATGTAGTAAAATTACTTTATCGAAACAAAAAATTCAAAGAGGCATCCTAGGAATAAGAGGAATCCATGAAGTAAAAATACCCTCACCTGTTTTCACCTTAGTATATAATATGAAATTTAAATGGTGGAAATATTTAAGAAGGTAAGAATATAACACCGTATGTTTTTTATAAATAGGAAAACTATTTTTGATGGTGTATGCAACAGACAATATCGAGCCTAAACAAACCATAATTATTTAGAACCATTATAAATTATCCATTAAATTTAAAAGTATGAATACTCTTAAATAATTTATAATATTTATAGAAATTTCCTAATCGATATAAATTTATTAATAAATTCTTATGAAATAAGAACACATTTTTTAACGAATACATTTTCTTCTTCAAAAATATGTCTCTTTAAAAATGATTTTTTTTAGAAAATATTATAATTAATATATTTAACTTTTCAAAATTATATTTTATAAAAAAAATAATTTTTTAAATTATCTTATCAAAATTTACATTGGGTGAAATTTTAAGATTTTTCTGAAATGGTTGATTTTTTAGTGAACAGTGAATAGTGAAAATTTCATGTTTTTCAAATACTGTTATTTATTTTCATCAAATAAAGTAATTTAAAAGTACAAATATATTTTGGATTTGGTACTAAAGTGACATATGGATCATTTTATTTTTAATTATCAAATTAATTTCATTTTAGTTTTCAATTTTCATTATTTTTGTATAAGATTATTTTTGTGCATAAAAATACAGTTTTCTACAAATTGTTTTTCTGTGCAAAAAGTTTATCCATTTTAATTAATTTAAAAACCACTAGAGAGGAAATATTTATTTGAAAATTATATATTATATATCTATTAATGTTCATTTAAATCCATATAATTATGATTAATAGTCATATAATTAATATAATATTACTTTATCCTAGAGAAATAAATTTCCTAAAAACCCATTTTTTGAAACGTTTTGTGTGTTTAATTTTAAATAAATTATTTTTTATTATATAAATTTAATTTGATAAAAAATTATTTAAAATTCTTAATCATAATAATTTATATTATATAATAAGTTTAAATTAATTTTTGGTCATAATAAATAGTAAAAACAATAAAAAAAATTGTTACCGTAGTTAGTGTTAAAAACTATTTACCGAGGGATTAAACTAAAGTGGTAAATTGAATAAAATATTTAAAAAATTATTTCCAATGTTTGTGGTTTTTATAGACCTAATATTCTGTCCACTAATTAATTTATCAATTTTGGTGGTACTTTTATTAAGAGTGACTTCCCATTATTGAATAGTTTTTTGTGTTTACAAAAATGACACAACTCCTCAATTATAAAATAGAACCCCATATACTATTCTATACACAATTTAAATAATTTTTATCATCCTATTACTGACCTAATACCATACATACCTCCCTCCTTGTGTCCTGGAATCCATGGTTTGATAGAACCCCCTCCAGGGAAGTGTTTTGGTGCAAAACTAAAGAGGTTGTATGAAGAATATGTGTCATTCTTAACTAGGAATTTTGTTTTATTTATTCTTCCACCATGTTTAAATATTATAAATACATAATCATATAATAACATAATCATCTTAAATTTACTCTTATTTTATTATTTTAATTTTATATTCTATATATATCCCCTCTTCCGTCAAATGGTAATGGAAACCATCGATGGTGTGTATGGTGTATTACCGCCTCGCGAATAGATGTAATTAATTTTCAATAATAAAATCTCATAGATATTAAAAATAATGGATTTAATGTTTATATATTTTATTCATGAAATATTAATCATTTTTTAAAAAATTTATATAATATGACTTATTTTATTACCATCAATTGAATTATAACTTTGTTTGTGTGTATGGAGAACTATCACCTCGTGAAAAGATGTGATTCATTTTTTTAATAAGTCACATGTATGATATATGTAAGTCTATTTAAAGAAATAATATTATATTTATTATATAATGATCATTATTTAAAGATAAAATAAAACATACCTTTTTTCAACATGATCATTGAAAAACGGAAATGTTACTCAGGAATACGTACGACTGATCGTCACTATGACTGTAACATGGTTAATTTTTCATAACGATATTTTAGGGTTTATTTTAAATGAATAATTTATGTAAAAAATTATAATTATTTCATGATTAATATTCTATATATGATGAAATAACAATCTAATTAACAATATTAATCTTCCCAATGTGATATTTGACAAATGATCTGAACATCATCAAAACGTATGGCTTGAACCTAAAGTAATATATAATTGAATATAACGTGATATTAAATAAAATAAAGGGAATGATAAATTTTAAAAAGGTTATTAAGAAATTAATTAATTATAATAAGACTATTATTCATGAAGATAATGAACACATTTTATGATTTTGTCTTGAGGTTAAGGATCTCTTTATAGAACCCTTTTCTTTGGGTTATGTACATTCTCTCTCTAACCCACTTTTATCCATACTTAAAATAATAGAATTAATATAAATTCTATATATATGTCTATAAAATATATACCTATAATATTATCCCTTCCTTCGATGAGGTAATACATTCCTTATGATCATATCTCAAATTCCTTCTTTAAGAGATCTCTTTTATTATGATATGATACAAGATAATGCAACCCAGTTTTTCCATGGGTAATTATTATTTTTATTAATTATAATTGATTTATTTTTGTGGCACACATAATCATGAACATGTAATTAAGGGTGATGTAATATCTTGGGTTTTGATCTGTAATACTTTATAATATTCCTGAAAATATTTATGAAGCTAGAAGATGAGTCAACATGGGATTTCGGGGCCCAGAGAGCCTCGACATGATGATTTTAAAAATATTAAATATAACTCTTAATACATGAAAATTTTGTATTGGAATGTAAAATAAATATAGATATGATTCTTGGATCATAAATCTGAGGCAAAAGTTGAGTTCATAATGTCATTTTTACCCTAGGTGCGACCTATAGTTGTCAACACTAAGAGTTTTGGTTAGAGGTGAGTTGGCAGGGCATTATGTGGTCGAATTATAAATTAAATGAAAATATACTTATTTTTATAACCTAAATATCCTACCTCTCCCAAATTTTGAACATAATTATAAGATGAAAATATAATCCTCTCTTCTCCCCTTTGGCGACAAAGGAAAACCAATCTGAATCAATGAAACTGTGTATTGTTGATCTCCGTTCCTGGTGATGATCATTATCAGATCGAGGAGAAGCATGATTTGGGCATTGTTTTATACATTAATATTCATAATTTCACCCTTGAGGTAGGAGGTTTTTATTTTTGGTCTTTATCCCCTTCATTTTTCATTTTTTTTCAAGGTTTTTAGAGCTCTATTATGAATGCTAAAGATCCCTTATAGTTCAATTTGCAAATTCCACGGTAAACTGGGGATAATCGGGAGAATTAAAAGGTAATTCTCATATGGAATTACCATCTACATGGTGTGTATTCTAGTGAAAACATAGTGTAGTGACCCCAGACTATGTGACTAGAGAACATGGCTAGGGTACCCATGTGAAAGTACATGGTCGTATAGAAGTACACGGCCAATGTACATGGTCACAATAAAACTACATGTTCAGGTGGCTATTAATCCTAAAAATTACATGTAGTATGGGATGTACTACATGTGAGGGACATAGTTGGTTGGGTCTTGTAGAGGTATAACATGGCAAAGGGTTTGGTGAGACCGGACACACCATGTAGTCAATACCTGATTCACCCACCCCTCCCTTCGGTGTCTACACCTATCCTAAGGTTAATTTTAAGTTTTATCATATCAAGGGTTCCATATGGATGGATATAAATTTCCTTATACCTTAAATTATTTATTAGATAATGATGAAGATAATTTTTAAATATCCTATAATGGAAGAAAAATATCATATTTTTATGGCTTTACAAATGGAATTACCTCTAATGAGTATGTAAAATAGGAAAAATAAATAGGAAGAGATGTTTTGAAAAATCTCAATAAAGAAATAAGGTCCACCACTAGCTTAATTTAGTTGGGGTGGTGATTTTAGTTCAACGTTTTATGAAAATAATGGATATAAAATTACTAATAACCTCTATTGTGATGTTTTTAGTTATCTAGGGAAAGTTCCAATTAAATTTGATTCTAATATATTTTGGGTTATTCATGGTCCATATGAGGAAAAATCATAGTTTTTAGAAGATTATATAGTAATGAAAGGATGGGCGGTTACAAAAATAAAACACACTCATTAAAGAGCTAAAAGATATGTACCAATACTTATATATTAGTAGAGATATAAAATAAATTGTTAAAATAATCTTATACAACTATATTGATGATAAATAAAAGATCACTAAAATTAGTGATAAAATATTCCATACATTAGAATAAACGTATAAATATATTATAAAAGTTAAGGAAAGTGAATTGGGAGTTAAAACCAAAATAATTAATGTGCCTAATCATATATTATATAAAATAATCCAGATTCATGAAGAATAATTCCCAAATAATGGAGAGTCAGTGGATGGAAAAGATGAACTCATTTTTGATATAGAAGGATGATCTTAGATGAAAGTTTTGGGAGATAGAAGTAAAACCAAGGAATTTGTAAGTTACATGTCTGAGAACATTACAAGCTACTTAAAGAAAAAATACTACCATTAAATATTTAGAGAGGATTTTTTCCTAAAAAGTGACTCATTTTAGTGGAAAATAAAGCATGAGAACATGTTTAGAATATTTCACCTCATTCACATGGAGGAAGGTACCACCCCACCCATAAAATTCTTGTTTAAATAAATATATTTTTAATTATATTGTAGGATAGAATTAATTTTTTTAAAATATATGGTAGGTGAAAATATCCATAAAAAACCCACCATATCATTATATGTGGCCAGAATAATTTCTAAGAGAAGAATATCCCCACGTGGAGCCCAAAATATTGGGGGTTTAACCAAAAACTAGTATAGTTCTCAAGAATAAAAAGTGTCATGGCCTTTATATAAAGTTAAAAGGATAATAAGTATTAGATTTTTTAGTTTTTCTAGTGTTTTGGATATAGGGACACTAAATGTTGTGGTAATATGGCAACACATACAATATTTGTAAGGATATATATAAGATAATTATAGCTAAAAATGAAGATAAACGCACTTGAGAGAATTTATAGAATTGAATAAATCTATATATGAGATATATTTTAAAAGACTTATTAACTTATGTGAGTATTGTACCATGTATGGACCCTTATATGATGAATTCTTGTATGTAAAAACTATAAAAATTTAATAAAATTATGATAAGAGGAACCCACAATAGTAGAATAAGTAGGTAATAAATAAAAGTAACTATGACATGGGATATGAAGTAATGAATAATTTTTTTGAACAATACAATCCTAAGAATATACTTAAGAATACTCATAATGATATCACACAAACTAGAAAAAGTTGATTATGATATTGTAGGAAATTCCTTATATTAACCATTTCAAAAGGTTTATAATTATTTTTAAATCTATAAGTAGTGATATTGAACCAAAAAGAGATTAAATTCAATGAAATAGACAAGATTATTGGCATGGTGGAAGACATAATAGATGATGATGTGTATAAAAGGGTGAATAAAATGGAAATTCAAAACATTTACGATGTGTGTGGAAGTTGAAACATGGAAGGCTATATAGTGAGTAGATAGATTGCATGGATTCATGGTCAAAAACCTTTATTAGTGAAAAGAGGAAATAACCATTGATTTAATGTTCTATATACAATCCCATATAGATTATATTAACTCTTATGAAGAAGGATAAACAAAATAAGAAATTTTTTTGACTATATAGACTACTCTCTTAGAGATGGAAATAAAGATGGACATGGATGAAGAAATTTAAAGTACTCTAGTTACTCAAGAGAAGAATTTAGCTTCAGCTAAGAAGAATATTATAATTGAACTAAAAACCATGATTCCTCTATTTTAACATATATGGAATGTGTGGGAGGAAGTATTTTTAAGAAGATAAAATACTTTAGAGATATAAATTAAAGTGTTGTTGGGTTGATAAAGAAACTTCATCCCCAATTTTATAAGTATGTAGTAGAATTTTTACACCATATCACCACATTTTTTTGGTTGTTAATCATATAGAATTCAGTTGAATATGAAGAAGTGAGGAGTGAATCTTTTGATTATGAGAAGCTACAGAAGTAAAGGATTTCATAATTACTCATTTTTATTGAATTTAAAATATAGATGTCCCCAGAAAATTCAAAATCTTATGGTGTTATATTAACTATACAAACATTGTTTTGGTTTATATTGAACATATAATCAAGGGGTGTGATTTTTTAATAAAATATGGAGTGATATCTATTAAAAATTTTATGTGTTATTTGAGATGTGTTTAGGATCAAATTTTCTCATGTAAATATTTTCAAATAATCCCAAATCATAATAACTGACTTGGAACCACATTTTAAATTATAAAGAGATAGTTATGATGATTTGAAAACTCGTTCTCATTTTCTATGATGTGTTATCCCATGTGGACTTATATTTTAAATACTTAAGGATGTTGATAAAAAATATATGGTTCTATCTATATCTCAAAACCAATTGACTAAATCTCTAAATAAAGGGGGAGAACATGAAAAAAAATTAAAGGTCAATAGGGAGAAAGAGTTTCTTTGAGATAAGGGGAGAGAAATCATTTCACTCTTATGTTCCCTTATAATTTTACTTCTATCATGTTTTTTTATGATAAGAAATAATATATTTTATTTTATACTAGTTTCATGTCATTTCAATTGTTTTTATTTTATTTCATTTCAGGTATATAACAGAAAGTCATCTAGCCCTTAGTTGAATTCAAAACGAGCTTAAAGGGGAACTTTCAAAGTGTGTGTTGTAGTACATAACTATATATATGGTATCATATATAAGAACAACTATAATTTCAAAAGGGATACCTATCAACTACTAGAGTTGCACTGGCTAGCTGGTTGTACTAGATAGAAACCACCTACTTCCATGGATCCCATTGGATAGCTGGTGGAGGCCATCAAGTATCTGGTGGCATCAAGACTGCTAGTGCAAGGAAGCATTTATTATGGTCTTAAATTTCACTGTTTGGGTATCTAATTCCTTGGATTGACTCATTAGAATTTGTTACCCTATGGGTCTATGTAAATAGGCTTTGGGAGGCATGTAACTTCATCCAATCATTTCGTGAATGAACTGAAATAATATTTGATCTTTAGTGACTTTGTAATCTATTAGGATTTTGAAATTTCTATCCACACCATTCTTTCTCAAAGGAGAAGCTAAAATTTAACATAAAAATAGAAGATCATGTCACATAATGAATAAGGGTGTGTTGTTCTTTCCCAAATTTACCTGAGTTTTTAGGGTTAAGTGGTCGCTTGTAGTGTAGCTTGGGTTGTCGAATCCTCAAAGACTGAATAAGAAACATACAAACACATATATTATATTGATTTTTTTCTATGAATTTTCCATATTTGTGTTGATTTTAGATATTTTTAAGTGAACACTAACAAAATGAAGTTGATTCAATCTAATATAATGAGTAGATCCTAGGTTATAACTTGGGGTGGATTGGTTTCATGTCTTTTTCAACTATTTCAATTTCTTATATTTGAGATGTGTTCATTTAAGAAGATCAGACAATATCATCATATATTGGTTTAATACTTACACAGCCTAATACTAATCACTTATACCCTTGGAGGATCAAAAATTTTAGCACTCTAAGGTAATGTTTTGTATTAGCACATGAATTGTGTGGCATTAAATTCAACAAGGACGAAGGAGTTTAAAGATCATCAAACAAAATTCTCAATTAAAAGAAGTGATTATACATTATTGTAGTGATAAATAACATCAAATACATCATATTTATACTCCCTTTTATCAACCCAAATGTGTTTTATCCCTCCATTGATTCTATGATCTCAATAGAAAAAAGAAGTAGACTCGTGAGGGCAGAATTGAAGAAGTTAAAAACAATGAAACAAAATAATCACTCCACCGTTGTGTGAACAACTTCACAAGGTTTGTTATGTATAAATTCACACATTGAGGAAATGTTATCAATGTGATATGAATAAGAATATTATAATTGTATAATAAAAACTTTTATTAATAAAATAAGGTGAATTGAACAAATTACATGAGGAAGAAATGCAATTATAAACCCAAAGCTGCAGCATAAAAATACAATTAAACCAAGGACCAAAAAAGATCAACTTCATCACCACCACTACCTTAAATAGGAATTTTTGAAGCCTTGGGTAGAGACTCCAATATTGGAAGTCTCTTAAAATAATGGTGTTGGGCCTAGTTGGGTGTAATGTTAAGGGAGAGTGGACTTTCCACCCTTTAAAAATAATTTGATCTATCTTGCATCCAGTAAACAGAGGTTCTAAAATTAGCTTTTATATGGACTAATTGCAGTGATCCATAGAATAGAAAAATGGAGATAATAGTTTATACTAATAGTATGTAAACTTTCAGACGAAATTGATATTTGTTTTGACATATATGATTGAAATGATGGCCTATTTTTCTGGGCTGTAGAATTTGGTCTCTAATTTTATCTCCAACTTGGGCCACATATAACTCCCTTTTAAACTCTGAATTAGCTATTTTCACTATTGGATTAAATTTTCCCCTTGATTTCCTCTATCTATAGTTAAATATTTAGAATAATTAGGATTGGATCTTGGCTATTAAATTATATTTATTGGGTTGTTGTCCAGTTTACTTTTCCCAAGATTTCTTAGCATGAAAGCCCACTTTGTTCATCTTCCAATATAAATTTAAAATTGATCCAAAAGAATGAATTGTTACTTATAGTATGGGATACCTGAAAATAAAATATGAAAATAAAATCATGATCATGTTGTGTTTTAGGAGGTGTTAAAATATATACCAAGTAATAGGTCACTTTAACAAAGAATTACAATCATAATGTGAAATAATGTTCAAATTGTAAAATAATCTAAAAATGGTGTTTATGAATAATGAATCATATGAATGTTGTAATAAAAACAGTTAATATTAGCCTCTTTAATTGGATAATCATATTTCCTTCAATGAATTCATCCTAAGTGCCACTGAAATTCATTTTCTATTAACTTGTGCCTATTTCTCTCTCCTATTAAGCCTATTATTTAAAACAACTTGGTTATCACTTCTAATCCCTCACTATCTCCATTTATATATTATTTTATTTCTTTAAATATTTAGTGAATATCATTAATTATAAAGAGATTAAAATTAATAAATTCATCTATTTCTTTTCTCCCTCTATTTCTTTGGTTTATTCTTATCAATTCAAACCATGGTTTTCTTGGTTCATGGTTATCCATTAAAAATAAGGGATTTAGGTTCTTGATATTCCAATAAAAGAAATGTTTTTAAGATTCTTTGTTTCCATTAAAACCAAGGTTATATTGATTCTTTTTTCACATTCAAACAAATGTGTTTAATATATTTGACCTCATAGTCGTTCTTGTGGGGAGGAGATGTAGGGGAACCTTTGGGTAATATTATTTAAAATCTTTAACAAATTGTTTTGTCTATTTAATTTCAACACTTTTCTTTCAAAAATGATTTTTCATAATTTCATGTTTATGATTTAATTTTATCATATCAATTTATTTCTTGTTTCATTGTATCTTTTTAAAATCCATTTATTTTTTCACATTAAATTTGTAAAAGGTAAGTCACCCCTCCCATTTTTCTCCATCTTTGTCTTACATTTGGTATCAAAAGATTATTGATTTAATTTATTTAGTTTTTTTCAAATTATTTCAAATATTATTTACCTTAAAAATATTTGATTCATTTTTTTAATAATCATTATTTTTTGAAAATGTATTTTCCAAAAACTCATGGTGATCCAGAAGGATATATATTGTTTCATTATCCATTTTATTATAGTAATAATTATATTTATTATAAAAATCACATGTCTACTTTCTTATATTTTTTAGTTATCCTATTTATAAAATTTTAATGCAAGGGTTTAAACATTAAAATATTTTGGAGGAATGTTGGACTCCTGAAGACACTTCTATTATTAAAATTGATAGTAGTGATATGCATATTTTTTGTTATGTATGAAAGAGAAATGAATTAAATCATATTTCCTTATGAAAAAACTCCCATGAAATTTGTATGATTTTAAAAGTTTATTATCAAGGAATAATAAAATTCATGCAATCTAAAGAAATAAAATAGACCATTGACATCAATACCATCAATGAAAACTCTTCCAAAAATGAAGAGGAAGAAAATATTGATTCGTGTGAGAAAATTCAAGATCAATTTGAATTTATTAATGTTACTTGATTTCACCACATCAATTAAGATGGTACCTTGACCAAAAAAAATATAATTAGAAAGGGAAGAAGGCTCTAAGAGTCTCAACATGCAGTTTTATTAAGGATTCCATAAACTCATCCTCATTGAGAAACTAAATTCCAAAATGAATCATGGTGGAAGTTTTGGTAAGTATCAATTTAAATTTTAAATATTCTATAACCTTGTCCTCTTCTTCTTACTCATATTATTTAGAAAATTAAAATTGAAAATATTTTCAACAACAAATTTCAAAATAATAAAACATTCTGAAGAAATATAGATGTTTCATTAATAATAAAAATTTTCTTTCTAATGAAATAGATATTATTTTAAGTAAAAAATATGGTTTTATTTTAAAATTAAAAAATTATTATGATGCTTAAGTTTGGAAATATGAAGTCAAGGATATCAGAATCTCAATTTAAAAATTTACCCAAGGTGGAAAATATCTTAATAACATCATTAGCTCTCATTGTATTAAAAAATAATTATGGTTTTGGTTTTTCAAAAAATAATATAACTTTATCAAAAACTTTTAACTTTATAAAAGGTATTTATCAAAATATATTTATCAAATATTTCCCAAAATATAGGCATTTAATCTATCAATGAAATTGTAAAAATTCTAGATATAGATGACCAAAAATTATTTATCTTTATTCTTTGGTTTCTAAAATAATCTATTATTGTAAACAATTATGGTGTTCCAAATCCCTTTTAGATAATATTATTGGACCCAAGATTGTTTCATCATCTCAATGTTTATTATCTCACATCAACAGACCCAAGATATGGGTACCAAAATGCAACTATTTTTTATTTTTATAGCAATTTCTAACCAGACCTCATTTATATATATAGTGGTGCCTTCTTTAAACAAATAGTGTTTAAACCACTTGAATTGATGGATAAAATCTTTCCCACCTTGATATTAATGTGTTAAGATCTAAGTGATGGGGTACATAGATCTTTTATTTTAAAATAAACTCAGAATTTTTACATTGATCTTCACAGCAAAAGGTTCTTCGGGATTTTTAAATTTTATGGTTTATCTTCAATTTATTTTCAAAATATATTCTATTGTATATTATGTTTTTCTTAAAAGATAACCGGGTTTCCTTTTAGATTTTCTAGTTTTTCAATTTTTAGGTTTTTCACTTTTTTATTTATTCTGTTATCTTTTAACTCTATTAATAATTAATATATTATTTGGAGAGTAATGTAAATTAAAATGTGTTCTTAAAATTTCCTTTTATATATTATTTTTCATATTTATTTTTCTATTATTTTTCAAAATAAAAAATTCCCTATTATTTTTCAATATTTCTTTTTTCTTCATTTTTTGAAATTTATTTCCCCCTCTTCTTTTTCAAAATTTATTTTTCTAATATTTTTCAAAAAAACATATTTTCATTTATCATAAAAAATTCCATACTTTTTTCAAAATTTATTTTTCTCTCTTTATTTTCACCTATGATCCCTTTATAAAAATATTTCAATAATTTTATGTAGAGACTTATCTTTTATTTATTATTTTATTTTTCATTTTCTATCATTTTTTATTTAAAATTCAATTTCTCTATTTTATTTTTAAATTTAGAAGTTCTAAAATACTTTACCTCCTTTTCTTCTCAAAAATTATTTAATTATTTAAATATTATTAATTTTTTGCTTTTTTATGTAGGGGTTTTTTAATAACCTTATCATTCAATATTGTCCCTTATATAAGAATTTTTTTCATGATTATTCTTTTTCTAATCATTTTTTATCATTTTTTAAAAGCATGTTTTAATTATTTCTCTCTTGGCATGATATCTCTTTTTCACTCTTTGAATATCCTTTATAAATTATATTAATATCAATATTCGTGTTTCAAAAATACTTTTTTCAAATTATTCTAATTTTCAATGATTTTGTTCTCATTTATTATTCATTATTTTTCTTGATAATGTGCCTAATTATTTTTTTTAAGGATTTATGACATTACTTATTTAATATCATTATTATAAATCATGTAAGTTTTGAAATTGTCCTTAATTTATATGATTTTATCTTATTGCTCTAACCCTCATACTTTATAAGTTCCATTTTGATAATATCAAAGGGGGTGAATCCTTTTAGAGAGGTAAAATATAAAAGAATGTTTGTTTCAATTGATGTTTCATCAAGTAGTATGACTTTGTTTCAATGTGTCAAAATGGGGAAACATTATTTCTCACTTATTTTATAAACTTATTCCTTTTTTTGGTTCCACTTATTTATATTGATTTTTATATCATGTATTTTTTACAATTTAAAAGGGAGACATTTTTCACTCTCCATGTTATTATTTTAATGATCATAAATACATTATTATTTTCTATATTGTTTTATATTTTTTCAAGTGTTTTTATTTTTCTTTTATGTTATAATGGATGGAAGACATTTATCCATTATTTGTCTTTAAAATGGAATTAAAGGGATAGTTTCAAATTGTGTGTGGTAGTACATAATCAGTTAGATGATATAATATATTTGAATCACTATAATTATAGAAGGACCACTGACCAGCCAATGAAGGTGAATCGGCCTTACGATGGTAGCTGGCGGTGAGAACCTACTTCTAGAAATCCTGTGGACTACCTAGTAGAGTCTACCAGGTATCTAGTGGTGTTCATACTATTATTACAAGGGAGAATTTATTATGGATTTAATGTTTCTTATTTATCTATTTAATGACATATCTTAATTCATGGGACCCTGGTGCCATATTGAGGCTATATTATGAGGATTTTGAGGCATATAACTTTGGCCAAATTTTATTCACATCAAGTGAAACAATCTTCAATATTAAATGTATTGATAATCTTCCATGATATTCCATGTTCCATCCACCTCATCCTTTCTCACAGGAGAACCTCAAAGTGAACATCAACTGAAGTGATCAAAGAAAAAAAATGAAGAAGGGTGTGTTCTTCAATTACTTCATCCTAAGTTCTACTGATATTCTTATTCTATCATCTTATTTCTCTTTGTCTCTCATTCTATTGAGAATAGTTTTTTTAAACCCCTTGGTTTCTACTTATAATCCTTTAATCTCTCCATTTGTATATTATTCTCATTCATATATGAGAGATTGATGATCATAAATTATACGGGGATTACAATAAAGAAATCCATATATTTATTTTATCCTTTTATATATTTAGTTTTTGGTTATCTATTCAAATGAATTATTTTTTTGGTTCTTGGTTCTCCCTTAAAACATAGGGATTGAGGTTCTTGTTATTCTTTTAAAACAAGGTGTTTTAGGTTCTTAGTTTCTTCTAAAACAAAGGGTTTTGATTTCTTGGTTCCTACTAAAACTAGTGGGTTTAATATATTGAACCACAAAAGTCTTCTCATGGAGGGAATAAGTAGGGGTACCTTGGAGTACTATTATCTTATCTTATTTAAAAAAAATCAATGTCTACTTAATTTCTAAACTTTAATTTACATAATAATTTCACATAATTGTCTTAATTTAAATTCTATTGGACTTTAATTTGATTATATAGATTAATTGAGTATATCATCATATCTTTATTTCATCAATTTATTTATCCAATTTAAATTTTTTTAAATGAAATTAACCCCTCCCCCTTCTTGTTATTTTACTCCATATCCATCCTATTATAATAAGTGAAAAAAATATACCACGTGGAATTTATTTTTTCAAAAATGGTTATAAAATATGACAATGACTTTTAGAATTATTAGGTATTGATAAAAAATCTTAAGGGAGAGATTTGAGTTCCCTTTTGGATTTAAGAATGTGTTTCTTTAAAAAAAATCTATGTATTATACATTTTTTTCAATTTAATTATATTGATATTGGGTGATTAATTGAGAATATGTCCTTCACATTAAGATTATAGGGTCTGTCCAAGAAGTATGGGTAATGGATTAGATATATTTATGGAGATATGGATTCCATTATATATTCAAATATAGTTTCACATGATGGATGTTGTGTTTTGTGGAGTTGGATATTATATGTGAATCCACATAAATCATATGATTCTATATTCTAGTTTATATAGAGAAAAACATGAAATATAGTAATAGAGGTGTTCTAGTGTTATGAAACACATTGGAACTAATGTCAGTCAAATAAGATATATGGGGATATTAAATATATGTGATTGGTGTAATTATATATGGATATTTTATTGGAGAAACCATCCCATGGTTCAAGAGGTTCATGGATTTTGAGATCTATATTGGTGGGTTTAAGAAGATTTTTTGAATTGATTTTAATTATTTTTTATTTCTTAAAGTTACATAAATATTTCCTAGAATCATTTTTAGAATTATGAAATTTCACAAAACATTCTAAGTGTTATAATTTAAAATCAGATTATATGACTTTGTAGGTTGTAGGATTATATAACTTTTGTGCATATTATATGACTTTAATTCGATAATATAACTTTATTTAATTGATTTTATGTCATAATAATTTAATTGTATAAATTTATGTTGGTAGTAATAATTTTCTATATTACTATTGTATAATACTATGTTGGAAGTTATGACTTCACTATAAGACATTGATCTAACAATATGGCTTTAAGTTCCATTTTATACATTATCTTACAACTTTTGTAATCATAATACTTTAGCATATGCCTTCAGATTTTACAAGTATGATTGATCTAGAATATGACTTATATTTCATAATATTTTAAATCCATATGTTATAGAGTCCCCCATAGTGTGGATTTTATGATATCACTAACCATATGACATTTAATGTCATATGAAAAATTAAAATTATAGAAAAGTTCATAATTGATTATTTGAAGTGGGAAATTGAATACATAGATGTTTCACATGCTCATTATAGATTAAAATGTAAAAATAATTAATTTAATACAATAAATGAGTTTTAGAGAATCTAGTATTCAAATTGGGAAATAATAAGGTCAAAGAAAGAGGCATTTTGAGAAACTTTTCAAGTATAAAATATGAACTTTCTATAATTTCATGATTCTCATGAAACAAAATTATGAAGATATTGGTGTTGATCATAACATTTTGTAACATCACAAAAATTTTGATTTGATCTTGGTTGAGCAGAAAATGGAAGAATATGTCACAATTAGTTTCTGAGTAAATTATCAAGATTGTAGCTAAGATTTCATTTTTTCAAAATCTAGAAATGTTAAATCAAAATATGCAATAACTGGGATGAATTTTTCTAAAAAATAAAAAGTGAATTTTGATTCATGTTCATACTGAATTAGATGAGATGTAGTTGTGTTATTTTGGGGATAAAATTAAATTTTAGGAGTTGAGTGTAAAGTGCAGTAGCGTGATTCAAATAGATAGAAAGGAAAATTTTGTACTGCTTTATTGAGAAAAAGAATATGATACTCAAGCTACTAGTTAGAATGTTGTGTAATTTATATTAAAGATATATAAAATTAGTTTTTTTTATTTTAGTTTAGATATTTTTAAAAGATAATGATGAACACAAATCCTATTTCAAAAAAAGTGTCTAGAAAATATATTTCTTAAATAGATTTAAGAAATAAAAATAAAATATTAGGGAACTCTTGGAATTCACCAAGACATAATAACTGAGGTAGAAAATATAAAATTAGTATTTAGGAGTAAATCCATATATGAAAAAGTTGGAAAGGAAGAAAATAAGGATTGTGGGAATAAATTTTATAGAATAATCTATATTCTAAATGTAGATAATATTGTTGTATTTGATTTATATTTAAAAGTAAAATTATGGAGAGGGAAACATTGTGAACATAACTCGAGTAATTGTTTTATGAGTGAGAAATAGAGGCCTCTTGAGTATAATAAAGAGATAATGTTGATACTATGCTAATAATCTATTATTATGGTGAATAATCAATCAATTCAATAAGTAGGTATTCTTTTATCTAACCTTGTAAATATTTTATATTATTTTTATTTTCTTTCCTTTCAACAAATGTTTTATGATTTCTTGGTTAAACATAACATAAATCCAACTCTCTTATCCAGCAACATAGGTTTATAACCAAATAAGGTTTATGTTTAAAAGAAGAAATAGTAAATAATGTAAATATTCAACACTTGATTTACCCATATCCCCCAAATGTTTCAATGATAATCATAAGGATTATATAAAATTGGATGAACAAAATTGATTAAAACAGAGAAAAGTATCATAGTATGCATGTTTTTTAAGGTTAAAATTACAATAACCATTATTTTTATGATCATTAATATTATACCTAATTTTTATTTCTTAAAAATTAATCATGTTATAAGTATTTTATATATTCATTTAATAAATTTTTAAAATATTTCATTTAATTCAATGATCAAAAATGAAATACATCATCCATGGAGGTAGTAAAAAATGATAATATAGATGATGATTTTATTTTAGAATTATAGAGAGAGACATTAGGATAAATTATATTCCATTTATATAATAATATTTCAATATACATATGATATGTTGTCATTATATAGTTATGTTTGGAAGGTATTCATAGGAGTTATAAGTTTCATGAAGATATAATGAACTTGGTTCAGATCATTACATATTCCATGGATATCCTTCTTTTAATGACTCCTTCGACCTTGTTAGATTTGTATGTTGGGGCAACCAGAACCTCTAGGTCATGGGAAATAGGTATGGTGATAGATTTAATCTGACTTTTTCTAAGGTAAAGGGCGTACAATGTGTGGAGAAATGGGGTAGTGAAGGGTGGTGTTTATAAGGGTAGAATATGGGTGTTTGAATAAAATATTATATCATCAAATAGTGACCCAACATTTGATTCTATAATAAGGGGATTTAGAATCAATGTTAAAGGGGACATTAAATATTCATCAAAATTTGTGAAACCATAAAAATTCAATCATATACACTATTTTAAAATATGATGCTTATATGGTATTTAACTATTCACACTATTATTTTATTTTAAAAAAATAAAATAAAAAATATTTACTGTAACCATTTTATAATGTGATAACTCTAAAATTGACATCCATTTTTCCAAAATTATTTTCTAAATATTTGAAAATTAATATCTCAATAAAATCATATTTTTTTGTAAAATACCATTTTATATGACACAATAAAATGTATGACTCTCAGAATAAATTGTATTTTTCAATTATAAAAAATAACAATACTTTTATAAGCCAATTTTATGAAAATAATTTTTCATTAATTTACCATAAAAATTCATTTTAATGAGAATAAAACTTATATATTTAAGTAAAATTGAGAGTAAGTGTTATTTTATTATTTTAACATATTTAACACCTTTATTTAAGATTATTTCTATTTGTTTTTATTTATTATAATAACAAAATTATATTTTACTATTTATACCAAAAAATATAAAATTTCATCCCAAGAGAATGTCATCCCCTTGATTCCAAATATGGAAATAAAATTCATATTCACATTAAAAAAATGTGATAACAGGGTAAACATGATATAATTTCTAAAAGATATTACTTTTTAATACTTCTTATCCCATAGATACATAACCCCTTCTCAGACCATAATAATACCTTAGGGGTAATATGTTCAATGGTGTAAATTTCATTGGGCGGTTTGACCAATATTAATCTATTGGTGATTTCCACTAACTTAAACTTATCCCAAAGATGATTATAATTGAGCCTCAACTATTGATGTTGTAATGACCCACTAATTCTCATTGTCTTGAGAATACAATGAATCATTACTAGTCCTTAAAAACATCCCCTACATGGAAAAGGTTGTAAATAAATGCCAAAAGGATTCAAATACATGTGGGGGATGATTTACCCTTTAAGAATAAAACCATTAACCAAACTGCCCACTAAATGATGCATGAACAAATAAAAGGAAACTCAACAACATAATATATCTCAAAACCACATCAAAGTGTGCAACAGTAGAAGACCAAGTGAAAAACATGGTGAAAAGAGGAAAAACAACTAAAGACTCTAAAAAGACCACAAGACTACATGATCCACAATCTCTAAGCTCCAAGATCACCAAACATCCCATGTATCACGAAGTGGTGCTAAAAACATGTGAAATGTTACCTTTTCCCCTATCCCAAAAGATATCATCAATAAAAGCACTAAAGTGAAAAAGCAGGGGTTAGTATAAAACTCACTAGGTTTTCCCCCAATGACTTCCCTACTCACACCACTAGGATAGAAGAGTTATCAACAATTATATAAAATAGTTTATATAAAAAAATTTCTCCAAAAGAGTATATAACTAATTATACACATGTTTCCAAAACCATTTATAATCAAAATCATACAAGTGAAATTGAAACCAATTTTCTATAAATTTGTTTTTTTCAGCAAAAATAACCTAACAAAACTTGAATACCATTTCTCAATATTTCTTTTCCATACCCAATCCATTCCACACATCCACACAACCAACCATGCATGTTACGTGATGACAGTTCCATACTCATGAGATGTTTCTCATCAATCAACCATGTCTTCACAAGGTAATTATATCCCATGTGCCATTAACCCTTTAGAATTGACCACAAGTTCATATTTCAACCAAGCCTCATATATACAACATCAACACACACACCACCTATGCCCAAATATCATTCATAAACAACCCTTTCAATAAAATCACCTTTTTATTAAAAATGGTTTTCATTAAAACCATTACAATGACAACTCATTTCAATAAACATATTTTTATTGAAAACTCCTACCCAATCTAACCATTTCAAAGTTCATAAAATCTACCTTTTAAAATCACTATTTAAATTTCAAGAAATTGAAACAATTTTCAAAACAATATATCAAGATTTCACAAATCTAAAAATAATGATAAATCATCCTTGAAGAGATCTATTCCATGTATAAAACAAAGATTTCACAATCAATATTATATAATTCACTCAATTTAAAACTAATATGATCAATTCTATCAAAAGGAGATGAGATAGAATCCACCCATCCCAAAGGTTTTGACTAAACATGACCAAAAACAAATAATTCTCAAGAAAACCGGGTTAATTATACATAAAACAGCCTTAGATCTATTCTCCTAGAAATATCAAGAACAAAACTCATCTTATTTGGCATACACGCTCATATATCTTCCCATAACAGGTGTGTACCTGAGAAACCAAGAATATAGAAGAATTAGATCCAAGTATATCTAAGAAACTAATCATGAACGATGAAGAACGATCACATACCTCAAGAAATTGGCATCGAATCACCAAGGGAAGACTCTTGAGTGACTCCAAATCACTTGGGAGTGGTTCTTCTACCTTCAAGGAAGAGAAATACAAAGTTATGGCCACTTAGGAGAAAAAAGGGGTAGCATAGATGAAAAAATATGTGAGATCCACTTTTTTAGGATCTCACTTTAACCACATGCATAGTTAGTTTGCATGGTTAGACAAATTGTGTGCTAACCATATGATAGATACTATCTAGACATACCCTCATACGACCTTCTCACATGGACTTTTTAATCATGTGTACACCATGCTGAAGCTCTATGCCTAAAACCATCTATTGTGCATGATTTATCCTAGTATTTCTTCACAATTTGGATAAATCATGCATTTCCCATGTGCCACTTCATTAGCACCTCAATCTAATTGAATGTTCACCAAACTCTCCCAACTTTTCCCCTGACCTTATATCCATAAAAATAAAAATAAATAGTTACATACCAGAAACCGAGGGTACTACATTCTCCCCACCATCTATCTTTTTGTCCCTGGAAAGTAGAAAACCATTGATGCCCTGAAAGATTTCTCGCCAATTCTCTTTCATTTACTTTTCATGTTCCCAAGTCTCTTCCAAGATCTGACCATGCTGTCATAGAACACAGATTAGAACGATGATTTTCCCATGTAATGATTTTTCTTGTCTATCAACAATCCACACCGGGATATGTACCAACGAAGCATCCAGCTCTAAGTCAACGTGATACCATCTGATCACATAGTCAGGATCAGGATGATACTTTTCAACTGAGATACGTGGAACACATTATGCACTGAACTGAACCATGGTGGAAATGTCAACTGATATTCCACCTCTCCAGCCCCTTTTAGAATCTCAAAAGGGTTAATGTATCTAGGAGATAACTTTCTATGCTTCCCGAAACAATTATGTCCAAGTATTGGAGAGATCCTCAAGGACACATGATTGCCCACAAAAAACGACAATGGCCTTCGATGATGATCCACATATGATTTCTGACGACTCTGATTCATCTTCATCCTCTTTCTGATTAACTGAATCTTATCCATTATTTCTTGGACAAGGTTTGGCCCAACTAGTGATGTTTCACCCGTTTCCACTCAGTATAGTAGAGAATGAAGAGGATGCCCATACAATGATTCAAACAGATCCATATGTATTAAGTCTTGATATATTTTATTATATGTAAACTCTACTAAAGGTACGTGATCCTCCCTTGATCCACCAAAATCAATTACACAATCCTGCATCATGTCTTCCAATGTCTATACTGTCCATTCAGATTTCCCATCCATCTGAGGATGATACGTCGTGCTCATATTCAACTAAGTTCCAAATGATTTTTTTAAGTATTTTCAGAAATTAGACATGAACCTCAGATATATGTCTGAGACTATTGTCATAGGTACGCCATACATCTTTACCGCTTCTTGGATATAAATTTGAGACAGATCATCCACCATATTAGTTTCACAAATTGGAATGAAATGGGACAACTTGGTAAGACGATCCTCTATCACCCATATGGAATCATGTTTATAGACTATTCTTGGGAGACCTATAACAAAATCCATAGCTATATGCTCCAATTTCCACATTGGAATCTATAAGGACTAAACAAACCCGATGTTCTCTGATACTTTTCTTTAACCTGTTTACATGTTAAGCACCATGAGACAAACTCAGACACCTTCCTTTCCATGCCTCTCATCCAAAACTATGCCTTCAACACCTTATACATCTTCTGTGTTCCTGTATGTATGGCCCATCTTGAATGGTTTTAAGCATGAAGGAGTTTTCCGCAACAAGTCATAGGTACAACCATTAGATCTCTAAAACCCAAAATTGAAATCCCATCAAGATTCCAACCCTAAATGGTCTCCCCCCCCATAGATTTTTGAACTCTTAACCAATCATTCTACATCATAAGTTTGTGCCTATTTGACTAGCATTACCAAATCCAGAATAATCATAGTTGAAAAGAAAACCACAACATCACATTGGTCTTCACAGTACACCTACATGATGTCTAGGACCGACATCAACTTCCATTCATCTGAAGCTCCTTTCACTAACTTATCATAGGAATTTCTTCTCAATGAAACTACCGCCAAATTCCTATTTTGCGATGTATACATAAAGTCAATTTCAAACATTTAGGGAAACGTCATCCATATCCTTTGCCTCATATTCAAAACCCACTGTGATAAAATGTGTTTCATGCTTTTGTGGTCTGTGAACATAATAAAATTTATCACTAAAGAGGTAATGACACTAATTATTCAAGTCATGAACAACTACTACTAATTATAAGTCATGGGTTGGGTAGTTTTTCACATTCACTCTCAACTGCCTTAAACCATACACCACTACATGGTCTCCTTTCATAATAACATTGCCCAAACGTGATCCCAAAGCTTCACAGTACACCATATATCCCCTCCATGATTCTAGAAAAATCAAGATAGGTTTTGAAGTCAGATAAACATTCAGCTCTTGGAAAGATATTTGTAATTCCTTTATCTATTTTAATGGAGTATTTTTTTTTCTTTTTCAAAGTTTTCATTGACTAGGATAGTCAAGAGAAGTCACACATAATGTTTTGGTAATAACCACCTAGACTAAGAAAACAACATACCTCCTAGTCATTTTTCATTAGTTTCTATCAGATCACATCTTCTATCTTTTTAGGATCCACCGATATACCTTTTTCAAAAATCACATGGCCAATAAAGAATACCTCCTGTATCCAAAAATCACAATTACATATTTTGGAATACAAATGATGATATATCAATATTTGTAACATTGTCTCTAGGTGTCTCTCATTCTGAGACCTTGTCTTTGAGTACACTAAGATATCATTTACGAACACCACGACAAAAGAGTCCAGATATTGCTAAAATATCTGGTTAATCAAATCCATGAATACTTCTTGTGTATTCGTGAGACCAAAAGGCATTACTACATATTCATAGTGGCCATATATTCTTCTGAAATCTTTCTTCGAAATATCTTCCTTCTGAATGTGCAATTGATGATGTCCTAATAGCAAGTCAATTTTAGAGAAACCATGAGCTCCCCTCAATTGATAAAATAGATCATCAATTCATGGAAGTGGATATTGGTTCTTCATCATAACATGGTTAAGATTACATTAATCAATGCAAAATCGAAGAGTTATATTATCTTTCTTCATGAAAAATACCAGGTCTTCCCACTGAGATGTACTTGGTCAAATGAAACCCTTGCTTTCCAACTCCTCCAACTTCACATTAAATTATCTTAACCAAATTGGTTCCATCCTATAAGATGGAAGGGAAGTAGGAATAGTCCCCTGAAGGAGATCAATCATAAAATCCACTTCCCTTATAGTTGGTAACTCTGAGAAGTTATCGAGAAAGACATATAGAAATTGATCGACTACTACTAGAAAATAGATATCTTCCATTAATTATAAAGTTCACACCACCAAATGGTAAGATATTGTTCCCACTGATAGTGTGAACAATCCCGTTGCACACTTCTTTACCACCTTCTCTTCTTTGAAGAGATGCTCGACACTACCCTCTGTCATGAAACTAATTTTCCTCTTATAACAGTTGATGTGAGCCTTGAACATTTTCATCCAATCCATACCAAAGATTACATCATAGAAATCCATCTCCAATGTCGGGAATTCCCATTTCAGCTCAACTCCATCAATAGTTATAACAAATTCTCTACACAAAAGGCGTGACATTCTCTTTCATAGAGAGGAGTTTGTATTTTTATCACAAAGGGCATCATTTCAAGTTTTAAAAATAGCCAGTTAACAACACAAGAAGAAATGGTGGAATTAAATTCACATGTATAAAATAGTAATTAAAGTAAGGTATAATTTAAAAGAATCATACCTCTCACCATATATGGTCCTACCTAATCATCGACAATCATCTTCTTAGATCCATAAAATTTCTTAATTGTTGCACTCTTATCTTTATTGACTTGCTAAGATTTTCCTTGGTGGGGATTCATGGTATTACAAGAATCACTATGGATAGCATTTCTCTACTGAAGAGGATATTTCTATTGGCCTCATCCTATCAAAGTATATGATGCTTCCGACACCTAATAAGTATCTCAAGCACTGGACCTCAGAGCACTACATCAAAATTGCTTAAGGTGCCCCATCTTATTACAATAATGGCATGATCTTGGTGGTGTTAAACACTCCCATTGTATGTGGTTAAGGGAACCATATTGGTAGTATCTTGCTTTTCTCTTTGGTTGTGGAGGATGATTTACTAATCCAGTTGTCAGATTTTGATTCCCAGTACCACCTTGGAAATAGGTATCTCTATTTCGCTTGCTCCTAGCATTTTGGATTCCTCTATTTCTAGTAGGGATCATCATAATTCCTCCTCCCATAACTCTTGATATTTCTCACTCAACTATCGTTGCTCTATTCCGCATCTTTCTATAATAATTAATACTTATAACCTCAATATTTGATGGAATTTCATACCTTATCCCTGATTTGAATATATGAGCCTTTAGGGATGCACTTGCCACAACATATGGTGCAATGCATATTAAATTCATGAATTTATCTGCATACTCTATGACAGAGAGAATC
This sequence comes from Viscum album, assembly GCA_963277665.1. Classification (NCBI taxonomy): domain Eukaryota; kingdom Viridiplantae; phylum Streptophyta; class Magnoliopsida; order Santalales; family Viscaceae; genus Viscum; species Viscum album. Next base: position 273,192,758 of record OY728125.1, on the reverse strand, counting down.
TCCTACTTCATGCGAAATAAGTCTATCACCATCTAGATCTTGAATGTGTGAGGATAGAATTGTTTATTATACAATTCCTCAAAATCCTACCAAGTAAGGCCTTGATCCTCTTTATCATGAAAAACTAATTCCCACCATGGGTGTCCAAGGTCCTCAAGAATATACATCTCCATCTTGACATTTAGCTTCACTAGTGTGTTGATGAAATTGAATATATGATTCATCATACTGAGCCACACCTTCGCCTTATCAGATTCAAGATCACCCTAGAATATTGGTGGATTCTATTCCCTGAACTTAATGGAATAGTCCACATGCCTTATCCCATCCTTCCCGTTCCCTGTTTCCACATCCTGAAACACCGGGATGATGCTTTGAACTAACTCTCGGTTCACCTGTGGCTCTAGTGCAACCACGTTCTATATAGCTTCTTCCAGTTGGTTTCTACAACACCTACCAGGTTCCATTTTCTAAAAAAAAAACTAGATCTATATGTATCACTCTCTATCAATTTATGTCTTAGTATTTCAAATAATATCACAAAAACTATCACAACATAGTATTCCAAAAACAACCTTTTCATGTTCACCCTTTTTAAAAATCATTCTTTCTTTTGAAAATCAAACCATTTTTCAAATACACCACAGATCAACTTTTCAAAATCTATCATTTAGAACAAAATTATGTATTTTTAAAAAATTACACCTTTTTAAAATTTTATATATCATTACTCAAAATGAAGTATGAAATCATAAGGGGAATTCGTTGCTCTAATTCATGACATGATCGCATCATTGGATAAACCCATGAAAATGAGATTCTTGTATCCTATAAGTGTCTCCAAAACACTTATGTACCCAATACCCTGGTAAATTGAAGTTCATCATAATAGGGTTAGCTACATCCTTTTATTCTATACATTTAAAGTCCCAACAATCCTACTCCTTTATAAGATCACAACACAAGGAATATAAAAGGATGAATTAACGCTATTACCAAGAAAGTGAAACATACCTGTTAGGTAAGGACTGAACAAGATGATACCATTTGTAACAAACCACTAATTCTCATTGTATTGAGAATAAAATGAATCATTACTAGGCCTTAAGAGAAATACCAAAGATTTAAAAGGCTGGTAATAAATGGTTAAGGGTTTCAAATACAAATGGGGTACAATTTACCCTTTAAGAATAAATCCATTAACCAAACAGCTCACTAAATGATTCAAGAACAAATGAAAGGCTACTCAACGACTTAATATATCTCAAAACCACATCAAAGTGTGCAATATTGGAAGACTAAACAAAAAACAAGGTAAAAATTGGAGAAATAACTAAAGACTCTCAAAATATCACAAGAATACATGCTTCATAATCTTCAATCTCTATGATCACCCAATAGCCCATGTATTATGATGTTATTCTAAAAATTTGTAAACATTACCTTTGCCCCTGTCCCAGAAGATATCACCCAAAAATGCACCAAAGTTCCGAAGAAAGGGTCAGTATAAATCTCATTAGGTTTTCTCCAATTAATTCCCTACTCATGCCACTAGGATATAAGAGCTAGAAATTGTTATATAAAGTGGTTTATATAAAAAATTTCAAAAGATGTATATAACTATATATACACATGTTTCCAAAACCATTTATAACCAAAAGAATACAAGTGAAATTGAATCCAATTTTACATCAAGTTATTTTTCCATAAAAATATCCAAAAAAAGAGCAAAACCATTTATCAATATTCCTTTTGCATACCCAATTCATTCCACAAATCCACACAACAAACGACGCTTGCTACGTGATGAAAGTTTCATACTCATGTGTGGTTTCCCATTGATCTTCCAAGTGGTCACAAGGTAACTGTATCCCATGTGACATTAACCCTTTGGTATAAAAAAAGTTCATATTTAAAACAATCCACATATATGAAACATTAACACATACACCCCATATGCCCAAAGATCATTCCAAAACAACCCTTTCAATAAAATCACTTTTTTATTAAAAATAGTTTTTCATTAAAACCATTGCAATTCCAACTCATTTCAATAAACTTATTTTTATTAAAACCCCATTCCCAATCAAACCATTAAAAATTTCTATAAAATCCACCATTTAAAATCACAATTTTAATTTCAAGAATATAAAATAGTTTGCACAACAATTTATCAAGATTTCACAAATCTACCAAAAATGATAAGTCATCACTAATGCGATTTATTCCATGTATAATATTAATATTTCACAAAAAATATTATCCAATTCACTCAATTTGAAACTAATATGATCATTTATAGCAAGAGGATATGAGATATAAGCCACCTACCTCAAAGGTTTTGATGAAACTTGACCACGGACGAATAACTCTCAAGAAAACAGGGTCAATTCTTCACGGAACCACCTTAGATCTCTTCTCCTAGAAATATAAAATCAAAAACTCAACTTATTTGGCATAAAAAATCATAGATATACCCATAATAGTTGTATATCTGGGAAACCAAGAATATAAGAGAAGTAAATCTAAGTAAATCTAAGAAACTAATAAAGAACGATGAAGAAAAATCACATACCTCAAGAATCCTATGTTGAATCACCAAGGGAATCCTTCAAATTTACTCCAAATATCTTGGGAGAGGTTTTTATACCTTCAAGGAATCTAAATCCATAGATAGGGCCACTAAGGAGAAAAACAAGTATTTTAAAGGCAAAAATGTGTGAGATCAACTCTTTGAGGACCCCACTTTAACTACGTGAAAGGTTTGTTTTCATAGTTAGACAAATCATGTGTTATATACTATCTTGATAGACCCTTTCGTATCCTCCTCACATGGTCTCCTTAACCATGCACACAATGTGTCGAAGCTCTTTTCCTCAAACATGTTATTGTGCACGGGTTTGGCTAGGATTTTTGCACTGTTTGGATTAACCATTCGTAGCCCATGCACCTTTACGTTATCCCTCAAAACTTATTAAAATTCAACCAAACTCTCCCAAATTTTCCCCTTACCTTATATCCATAAAAACACAAAGAAAGGGTTACGTACCAAAAACCGGGGGTACTACATATGTTCTGCTTTGGCTTGTTCAATGGAAAACCTCATCAATGCTACCTCCCCCAAAAGTTCAGATAAATGAGCTTCATAAGTGATGATCCTACTATTTGGGGCCATAATTTCATATTTCCCCATAAATTAGATCTTATTATTTCCATTAATATCGTCTAATTCTAATTATCACTTTATAATATCTATAATACCTGCAGTCAAAATTCTGAATGGTCATAATGTACAACAACCATATTCTAACCATATTTTTTACCTATATTTATTGTTATAAATTAATAATAATGTGTTTTGGTATTTATAATCCAGTGAAAATTTTTTATACTATACTATATTACTAGATATAACACACGTATGTTTATTTAGAAAGAAATTTATATATATAATAGTTTGGATCATTATTTTTATACCCCATTTATAAATATCATCCTAAATATTTCATTTCATACACTAAGATGAATACATATGATGGTCCTTATATTTTATTTCCTCTTTAGGATACCATGATGCCTCTTCATTCTTACTATTTTTTCGATGCACATTGATCATGTGAGTTTTCTTGCATCACAGAACATTGTCTCTATGATACAAGATCTTCACCATCTTCACATTATAAAAGAGATCATGCTAAAGTTATATCAATCCTGGATTAAGTACATGTGAGGGGTCTAGTATGTACTTCCACAAGAGGGATATGTGGAATATATCATTCAATTGATATAGGTTTGGTGGGATTTTTGGTTGATAGATCATAGCTCTGTTGTGACAACAAATATAATAGGGGATAATGTATCTATGACTTAGATTTCCCTTCTTCTAAAACCTCATGAATCTATTTAATAGAGATATAAAAATGAACACTTTATCTATAACCTCAAAATAAAGATCTCATAAATGAATTTTAGAAAATATCTTTAGTCAACTTTGTGCTTCTCTAATGTTTTTTAAAGTAACCATAACCTTTTATTCCATTTCTTCAACCAATTAATGACCTTGAATATTTCACTCACAAACATTATCCCAACATGTATGTGGTCTATATTTATTTCCGTTTAGGGATTCATATGTATTCATCTGATTTTTGGAGTGTAAGATTTTTGTATGATAACTCTATTAGAGTAATATGTTGATCTAACCACCTTTTAATTTTGAAGAGAAAGATCATAGCCTAACTTTAAATGTCTAGATTGTCCATTAATATTGTCCATCATTTTAAGGGTGATAGTTCTTAAAAATCATCTTTGTGTTCAAGTAATGTTGAATAATTTTTCAAAACATTGAGGTGAAACTCTAATATTGATTAGATATAATAGTAAATGGTGTTAAATATAGAAACAAAAATTCTATTTTGTATATCATTACTTGACAATCTTGTGAGAAGTTGTCTCGAATGGATATGAAGTGAGTATTATTTTTAAGATGGTCCACTATATCCCATATTTCATCATTTCATTTTGATTTCTTTGGAAAACCCATACCAAAATCTATAGTGGTATAGGTAAGGGATTTATATTCCCCCTTTGACATTTTACTTTTTCACTTATTAACATACTAGGAATTATGATGTATATTCATAAATATCCTTCATCATTTTGGCCTATCATGCATTCTCTTATAGATCATTATACATTATTGTATTTCTTAGGTGGATAGATAATGTTGAGCTATGATCATACTTCAAAATATCCTTTTTTATTTAAAGTTATTATTGAATTCATAGTCACATCCCAAATCAGCCAAATCCTTGTTTATCAATAATGAACTCTAGTGATTTCCCATTTCTTAAAGAATATCCCTTCTTTTATATCTTCATATCATCCCTACATGAATCCTTTATCTTACCCAGAATGGATGGTTGATTAATCATTTGACCAATGTAGGATGTGGTTCCTTCATTTATGATTCTCATGCCCATCCATTTAATATCTAAGAAGATTTAATCCTTATATTTCTTCATCATAGATAATGTTATATAAACTTTTTTACTTATAGAATGTTCAACTTTATTTTCCTTCCTAGGGTGGTATTGGATTGAGTGGTCATAATCTTTTACTAGTTCTAGCAATATTTATTTTTTCATATATGGATTTTTTTTAGGTGACTATATAATTCATTCTCAAATGATATGTATATATGTGACATTTTTCTTTATAGAGACAATTCATTAATTTTTATATGAAGATATTAATATCTTCAAATCTAAATCACGCCTTTGATAATTATTATCTTCCAACATCTACTATCTTGGGGAATAGTCTACCACTTTATCATTTTCCATGAGTATATAATTCTTCTGGATAATTCTTCTCATTACTCATATAATTCTTCCCTGATAATTCTTCTCATTCACCTTCTTTATGATCAGTTTCCTAGTTTTTCTAGAATATTCCTCTCCCAATTTCCCATGCTCTAAAATCCATTACTCCACAATGTTTTAGATTATCTATCCCATACAAATTCAAGGAATCCTCAATTTAGAATATATTTTTTCACAAATCTCAATCATGATCTCATGGTTACTAATTCAAATCTTCTCCGTAGAATTTATATGTTACACCTATCACTACACATATCCTTCATAGTTTATTCAAGAAAAGAAATAAAAATTGAATGTTATTCTATGAATGTGGGAATTTCACCAATATTTTAGAAATCTACAAAATATTCTTCTATAAAAAACTTATACTCAATATTAATAACACTTAATAATTCCTATCTTGGCTCGATCTCACCGAGAATTAGCAGAAACTTCTAAAATATTTTACTAAATATTTGAGATTCAAACTATCTTAAACTCTCCTATGTTTTTTTAGTTTATAGTTGTAGGTCTATGTGATAAAATAAATTCATTTTCAATGTATTTCAACAATTCATTGATAAGTGGAGTTTACTTTTCCATAAAAATTAAACTACTGCCATTGACATTTCCAATTTTCATTTTACTCTTAATATCTTTAGTGGAAATCAATTAAGCTGATGATGTATATACATTCCCACCATCATAACCATGATACTTTATAGAACCATGTTCCATTTTATATTGTATTTATATAATGCAATAAAAAAAACCATTGGACAATAGTTCTTCAATATGGCTCAAGATATCATTCTTCGGTTTCCATAATTGGTTCCTCATAATTTCAGTTGATATTCTCCATCAATACTCAGGTTTGATCGGTTCAATGAAGATATTTCATCCTCAAAATCTCATATCCTCTCAAATTTTTAATCAATAACTTATCATGATCCAACATATAACTATATACCCTCAATAATGGGGAGAATGAGGGAACCTCCTCAATCAAGTTTATAATCCTACAAATAGAAGAATCAAGTAAGAAAATTTAATAAGCTCGGGTGATGTATTGTTCATCATCAAATACCTGATTCCTCGTCAAGCATCAAATGGGTTCCACACTTTTCCATGGAATATTTATAGTTTCATGGTAATGTGTGATTATTCAATCCATATTCATCGGTTCATGGGTTCTGTAGAACCTATTATAAGTCAAGGGTACATCAATGATATTATCAAAAATCATGAACATTTTTTCTTGGGTTGAAGCTTCATCATTTATAGGAATGTTGAATCAATCTCAATGGAATATTTCTTAATATATTATTCTCCAATTTAGTGTTTCATTTCAGTCCATATAAATCTAAGGTCAAATACTTTAATAAGCAATGGAATGGTCTTTAAATAAATCAAGCAAAGGAATCTGAAACTCTATAAAATTGTTAAGTTGAGATTGATGAGTGTAGTTTACCCCTAGACAAAAATTATAGTTTCGTAATGACCTCATTTCAACCTATTCATCACTCTGGTTTGAAACTTATAATGGTTCCCTATAAGTTTTACATTGATGGTGTGACTCGGAAATAGTTCTTCGTACCTTAATTTTTCTTCAACTTCCCTTGTTCTTAGAAATCCTCCCATCCATGACCCATACAACTTGGTCTTCCTGGTTCATCTTCATTTTCAGTTAGTCGTCATCTTCTCCATATGATTCAATGATTTTCCCTCAATAATGGTTCTCGGATTTAAGAATCTATATTTAACTTTGGTTTATCATTCAAGTAAACATAGCTTTTGGTTGAAATAGAAACCACTTCCAGGTCTGATGTGTTATGATTTACAGATCTGGCATGGTTGTATCATCTTATTCAACCAAAAAATCAATAAGAAGTCATATCAACTTTGTAATTATTGATGTTTAAAAATCATGATTCTTTTCTTCATCCATGATCAATCGAGCAAGACATAGTCAATTGTACCTTCTGGATTCATGTTTCATCGGGAATGATCAATGCATTTTGATGGTTTAGTCAATTACCTTTACTAATTTTCTCAATGATCTCAACATTAATTCCTCCCGTGGTTGGTCCACTCATTTTCCCAACAACTTGTAACACCCCCAAATGATAAAGGGTAAAATGACTAAATGATATGACTCATGTCAACAAGGTACACCTTCCTTTTCGGGATCCTGCTTGATTAGAACTCCACAGTTAAGTGTGCTTGGCATGGAGTAGTGATCAGGATGGGTGACCTTCTGGGAAGTTTCTCATGGTGTGTGTGAGTGAGGACAAAGCACACTGAAAAGGACATGTGTTGGCCTGTGGGGATTTTCATTAGTTAGATGACATGTTCAAGCACATGTGTGGGCCCCATGGTGGGGACCGCGTGTCTGGGGGGCAACTGGTTGTACCTGGCGGGCCAAGACCCAATGGATATGTTAAGGCGGGGTGTTTGTGTTGTCATCAGGACCGGGTTGTCTCATTTGGTATCAAAGGTGGTGCGTAGCCTTAAGTGTAGTGGACTTCCAGGGTTGAGATGTAGGGCCCACAATGAGGGCGTTGTGCTCTAAAGGGGGGTGATTGTAACACCCCCAAATGATAAAGGGTTAAATGAATAAATGAATCGTGTCAACAAGGTGCACCTTCTTTTTCAAGATCCTTCTTGATTAGTACTCCACAGTTAAGTGTTCTTGGCCTGGAGTAGTGATTAGGATGGGTGACCTTCAAGAAAGTTTCTCGGGGAGTGTGTGAGTGAGGACAAAGCACACTAGAAAGGACATGTGTTGGCCTATGGGAATTGTCATTAGTCAGATGACCCATTCAGGCACTTGGGTGGGCCCCATGGTGGGGACTGCGTGTCTGTGGGGCAGCTGCCTGGGTTGATATGTAGGGCCCACAATGATAACGTTCTGCTCTAAAGGGGGGTGATTGTAACACCCCCAAATGATAAAGGGTTAAATGACTAAATGACTCATGTCAACAAGGTGCACCTTATTTTTCAGGAGCCTGCTTGATTATTACTCCACAGTTATCTCTGATTGTCCTGGAGTAGTGATCAAGATGGGTGACCTTCTGGGAAGTTTCACGGGGTGTGTGTGAGTGAGGACAAAGCACGCTAGAAAGGACATGTTTTGGCATGTGGTAATTGTCATTAGTCAGATGACCCGTTCAGGCACGTGGGTGGGCCTCATGGTGGGGACCGCGTGTCTGCGGGGCAATTGGTGGTACCTAGTGGGCTAGGGCCCGATGACCATGTTAAGGTGGGGTGTCTGTGCTGTCACCGGGACCTAGTTGTCACAAAACTTCTCATATGGTAGCATGGGTGAACAAGAATGATTTCTTACTTCATTAATTTTCCATATAATTAGTAGTAGAAACATGAAAAATAACCTAAGGTCGCTTGAGCATTCTAGCACGACTGATTTGGGAGTTAGCATAAATTTTTTTATGTGGTATCTAAAATAAATAACTGAAAATTAATAAAAATTAAAAAAATTAAAATTACAATTCAAGCACAAAATTAACAGCTTCATTTTCAAATAAAAGAATTCCAAAATAATAATTTAAAGAATATAATTTTAAAAGAATTAATTCAAAAAATCAAAACCCTAAAAATCACTATAAAATTATTTTCAAATAATATTTACAATAAAGGTGCTCATAAAATAAATCATTAATCATAGAAAGAAAATTTGATCATTCGAAAAAAAATATTTGACACAAAAAATTTCACTTAAAATCCATAAAAATTAAAGTGAAAAATCATTTCATAATTTATATACAAATTACTATAAGAAAATTAATTAGTTAAGAACCCAAAAACGTTTTATTAAAATATTAAATGAATTTAATGTTCAAAAAAATATCTAGATTTAATGATTCTTCATTATAAGCATAATTTCACTATAAGAAATCCATAAATCCCTCAAAAGATATGTGGAAAAAAATTCAAAACACATTCCACATCAAATTATCCAACACTTATATATCATCCTACCCCTTTTCATTGGCTAGAGTTGAAGTGAAATTTCTACTTGTCTTTAGGATACATCCGTAAGATTCCAAAAGCTGGCAATAAATGTCGAGGGCTTTATAAAAAAGTGGGGGATGATTTTCCCTTTGAAAATAAAACAACCACAACTAAGAATACCATAGCCAAAACCAAAACCACTATATGATGCATGATACAATATAAGACAAATCAATATATAACAACACACACCAACTATATCTGAGTATCAAGCAGAAACCAGGATCAACATCAATTACATAGCAGAATACAAAACCAATAAAATTCAAAGACTCTAAATACATAACTCCCAATATTTTATAATCTCTAACTCCAACCCATGCCCAAGTATCAAGAATAACCTCTAAATAAGTTTGAAGATTTACCTTTACCTGTTCCCTAATAAAAAATATCTAAAAAATCGCCGAATTTCCAAAGCAGGGATGAGAAATTAAACTTAGTTGGTTTTCCCCAAATGAATTCCATACTCATTCCACTATGATATAACAAGTTAGCACAATTATATAAAACAATAGAAAACCGTTTATATAAAATCCATGCAATTTCACAACAAAACAGTATTCCATACCAAATAGTTTACAAGTAAAACATCCAAACAACTCTTAAAATCATTTCAGATTCCTTTTTTGCATACCAATTCTGTGATTCAAATACACACCCACACATGCTTGCCCGGGTGACAGTTCCATATTCATGATTTGTTTCTAATCCATCCATTATGTCTTCACTAAGTGGAAAATATCATTGTATACTAATGACACATTCCCCTTATCCATGTTCATGTCACTTTGTACCCCAATGGGATATGCCCCTTATTAAGGATCATGTCAAAAGCACGAACCGCACAACCGCATGTATTCCAAAACCAATTCAAAATAACCATTTAAATAAATCCATTATTTTATTGAAAACCTTTCAATCGAACTATTATCATAAATCCAAAAAATCCATATTTTGAAATCAATATTTTAAAACCAATAAAATAAAGCACTCTTCACAACCAATTTCGACAAATCCATAAGAACACAAAACATCACTAAATATGGTTTCTACTATGAATATCACACAAATTTCACAACAGAATTTAATAAATTTAACTTATTTAAAACTAATCCTTCATGGTATAATAAGAGGGGTCAATACCGAAGCCACCTACCTCGATAATTATGATGAAAATGAAGGATGGTATGAATTCTTCAACAAAACTGGGTTGAATCTCCAAAAACCCACCTTATATCTCTTTATCTAACATCAAAACATCCAAATATAAACATTATTAGCATCAAACATCATATATCAATCCCCAATGGAATATATCTAGGATTCAGGGAGACAGAAGAAAATTATATCCAAGAAAAACTACCACAAACAAAGAATTACCAATGGAATCAGGCTTCAACACACTAAGAAAATCCTTTGGATATCTTATGATTCAAAGGAGATAGTTTCCACAACCATTTGTATGAATAAAAAACCTTATAGGGTCAAAAATATTGAACAAATAGGGGTTTAGAGCTAATCTCAATCAATATAAACGTTTTTAGGATCTAAATTTAAACTGTTCATGTTTGGGTCACGTGGTTAGGAAAATTGTGCACCAACCATGAACCAGCCTATGCCTCAAGAATCACCTTGCACAATTAGTCGACATGGTTAAAAAAATCATGCACTAACCCTTAAAAATCCATATGCCCCACTTTGTATGGTTTCTCCAACGTGGTCGCACAATTTGGATAAAATGTGCGCCTAACTGTGTGCTTACCTAAAAGCCCACATTTTACCTTGCATGATTTCATGTAAAAGTTCCACAGTTTCCACTAACTGTTCACTAACCCTTCACCTTTATAAAAGTCCAAAAAACACTCCAAAAGTATTCCAAACCCTCCCAAACATCACCCAAATACTTTACATACATACAAATAATAAAGAAAGGGCTACTTGAAATCGAGGGTCCTATAACTTAGATATTTTTCTGTCCTCAAATAATATATTATTTTTTAATGTACAGGAAAATAAATTCATAGGATATATAAAAAAATCATTTTTAAATATTTATTTTTTTGGAACAAGATTTTTATATGGGATAATCTTTTCAAATAATTTTCACAATTGGTTCATGCCAAGATTCTAAAACACACTAGAAGTGTGGAAAAATAACACAGTAATCATTTAAAATTTCATGCCTCCTATAGGATATCACCCACTAGACTTCTTAAATTCCAATTAAAGTACCATTTCTAAGAGTAAAGACAGATTAAATTCAACTGTATTTAAGACCTTAATAAGAGGAACATTCAATTATCACTCTTACCTAGGTTCAAAAAATAAAGATCCATTTGTTACTTCATTAATGAAACTCAAATTATTATCTTGTAAGTCAGTTTCCACGTTATTCATTTGGGATAAACATTCCCCTCAAATTAATGAACTAATTTTTTACAAAAAGGAAATATATTATATCTTTCTTACTTGGGTGATTTTGTGTAACAAAGTACAAAAAAATATTGAATTTATAGATGGATTTTATTTATTTACACTCACATTAAATACTTATGTCTCAATAATTTTCCTTGGGATCTCAATTTCCAATTTTATTCCAATTTCAATGCACTTATATGATTATCTTTTCATTTTTCTCTATGAGGTTATTATTTTCAAAATGGCCAATTCCTTGTGATAAATTTTAAAAAAAATTATTAAAATTATAATTACATTTCTGCATAGTTAAATCCTATCACACTCTATTCCCTATTTAGAAAGATAAATATCCACAAAACTAGTGTGTAGTTTCATTATGAAATCATTCACATACAACAAGTTATGGTTTAATGACATCCTCAGTAACATACATGAAATTATCCAATAGGAATGATAATATCTAATGTTAAAATTGGAACTCAAAGACCCTCAAATTTGAAAGAATTTTGAAAAATAACATTGTTTTTTATAAATAATCAAGGTAATTTTGTATGGATATTTATGTGTATATAATTAAGTACAACTATGAAAAATAAAGACCCCTATCCCCCACACTTAAAACCCAAAATATTCCCCACTTTAGATTTAGAAAGAGGGATAACAGTTTCATGTAAAACTGTTTTAACCATTGAGTATATCACAATATGTTTGAAGGGTCACATGAATGTTCAATAATCATATATTTCATATCAACCATACTAGCCAGAGTATATTTACAAACTTTCATGCTGTTTTTTTTAAGAGCATGCATAAAAATTTATAATTTTTCTCAAAATGCAGCATGATTATAATTATTAATAGCTTCAATTATTGAAAGGGTTCTTTCCAACTTTGAAATTTAATTCAAATTAATTTTCTACACCATATTAATTAGCATGATAAACAAAAATCCCAGAAAATGGATTGAAATTTTTTCAAAGATCAGGGATAAACCCCCCCCCCCCCAAAAAAAAATTAGTTACAAGATGCATAAAGAAATATATGAATAGAATTAAATATTTCATAATTGAAATTAGTACTCCATTTAAGAACAATGCTTCAATATTTTAGTATAGGTGTTTCTTACCTTTATATCCTTTATTATGATCCTTGGTTACTTAGTTCTAGTTCCTAAAAATATAAATACATAAACGTTAATTATTAGTTGATTAAATATAATAATAGTTCCAACTAAATATTTTAATTAGGATGCTTAGTCTATATGATCCATGATGAAAATCCTTGCATTTATTTTAGAACATGGGAATATTTCCCACATTTTCACTATATATATATACCTAGAGAAACGTATCAATTTTTTCAAGAGAAAAGAGAGAATAGTAATTGATATTATTTTTATTGAACAAATGTGGTTGAGATAAAGAAAATATGAAAAAAGAACATTGGGTTGGCTCCCATGAAACAAAAACTTTATAGTAATTATTTAGACTTAGTAAAATCTTGGATTTTAAGTAAGGATATGGCATAAAAATCCTTAAGATCCCCCCAAAATTGTGTTTTTTTGTATAAGCATTGACCAACAATTGTTTATTTTCCTCTCCAACTAGCTCAATAGACCCATTTACATGAACTATTAAAATGGGTAAGGGTCTCAACCACATGTTTTGGAGTTTTTGTGGTGAAATTTCCAATCTATAACTGAATAGGAAACCCCTTTAAAATACTTTGAAATTACTAATCTGATTGACATATTCATGAAAGGATTTTGTTCTCTATTTTTAAATTGATGAGTTCACATAATATTCCCTCCTAATTTCTTCCATCTCTCTCAAATCTAAAAACCCAATCTCTCTAATACACTTAAAATTGTAGTTTAGGTCCTTCACTGCACAAAAAAAGTTTTTGATGATGTTCTACAAGTAGATGACTTGTCCTACCAAAGAGTAGGCTGTAATGAGATATCCATATATAATTTTTATAAGTAGTTATTCAAACCCAAAAATCCCCAACCAAAATTACAAACCAATCATTTTATCCACTAGAGAGCATATTTTACAAAATTAATTCATTTTCTATATTCAAGATTTCAGTATACCTAGTGTATTTTTGTGTGATATGTGGTACTAATTCTATGATCATACAAATATTTTTCGATTAATATTTGAACTTAAATTTATTTAAGTGTGTTTCATTATCTTTAATTAATTATTTTGTGAAATATGAACCTTGAAAAGATATTTTGCAGAATGAATATGAAAAAACTTGTAGCAAAATTTCTTGGAAGAGACACATCCACAACCCACTTGGAAACATATTCTACAACCAGAAATATGTACTCATTCTCATAATAGTATGAAAATGGTCCCATGAATTAAAAATACCACACATAGAATTCATCATCCTATAAAATTCATTTTCGTGTTAGTTTTTGACTTCTTCTTTCTTTTCCTATCCTTTAACACTTTCCACAACCAATCATATAACTCCAGGAATCCTTGACCAATGTTGGATGGTAGAATCCAACCTTAAAGACATTATAGGATGCCCTTTCTACTTCATAGTGTCCACCCCAAGTAGATCAATGAATGAATCAATCTGGGGTAAAATTACCTCCTCAACTACACAGCTACTCAAAATACCATCATCGCATCTCTTCAAAATGATAGGTTCATCTTAGAATTAATATTCCAAATCATATATAGTCTTACTCCTTTAGTTATATGAAATTTCATTATGCATGAAACCTACACCTTGAAAATTAGTATAGTATTTAAACTAATTATATTAACTCACTCAGTTGGAAAATAATTTATCATTTGGGAATGAGGATTTTATTTCCCCTAGTTCCTTGTTTTAGGTTTTTGGAATAAGATACAAATGGTATGGAACCAAATTTTCATCCCCTTTCAAATCATTAATTTCTAAATCAAACTCATGTAATGTAATATTATATATCATAAGTCCTTTTTAAGTTCCTTTTTAGATAAAAATTACTTTAGATTAGATTTTGTTTTAGTGAAAATAATGACCTTATAACCAACCAAGTACAACCTAAAGTTATCCAGAGAAAAAATGACACCCTCAAACTCCTTTTTGGTTGTGTTATAATTTTTATAAGTGTTATCCAAAATCTTAATATCATAATAAATTAAATAAATTCTCTTATCATTCCATTACCCCAAAATAGAACTTATATACACATAAATCACATTACACATCACTTAAAAAAGGATGTTACTAGTCTGGGTTAGTGATCATGAGGAAAGTTGTGAGTTTTACATGAAGAAAATTAAATAAATATAGTAATTATTTATCAAAAACAAAGGGTGTGTCCTTAGCAATAATTGAAAACAATATCTTAGTGATTTTGGAAAATTTCATGATGAATCTCTAGTAGAAAATGACATATTCTAGAAATCTCTTAATTCCTTTCATATTATTAGGAGGCGGTGGATTTCAAATAACTTCACTTTTAGCATCATTATCTTCTATACCTATATTAGAAACCATATAGCCTGAAATAATTCTATTATTTAAAATGAATTAACACTTATATAAATTTAAATAAAGGTTTATTTCCAAGAATATTTCCAAAATAGATTCATGAGTATGTAAGTAGTTTTCAAAATCACTTATATCTATTGATAAATAATCTATAAAAAACTCAATTATACACTAAATCATATCTGAAAAAGTTTCCATTATGCATCTTTGAAAAGTAAATCAGGCACCACACAAGAAAAATGGAATTTATACATAGTCAATTTTTTCAAATGGGTAGGTCAAATTAGTATTTTCTTGGTCCACATGAGCTATGAAAATATGGTTGTAACCAAAATAGCCATCAAGAAAGAATAAGAAAACATTATTGGATAACATCTCAATCATATGATCCATAAATGGAATTGGTAAATGGTTTATCCTAGTGGAAACATTGATTTTCCTATTATATATAAATACCCTCTATTTTCTCATTTCCAAAACATGAACTTGTTTGTTATACTCACTTGTAACAACTATAACTCAGCTCTTTTTCGGAACAATTTGAAAAGGATTAAACCATGAGCTATATGAGATTGGAAAACCATTAAATAGTTAAGAAATATTATTATCTTATATCTCACATTATCCTTCATATTTGCTATGTGTATTATCTTCCCCTCCACCCTTGATTTGTGTTCCTGATTTATGAGAATTTTATGCATGTAATAAAATGGACTTATAACCTTAATATTTGTTATGGACCACACAATGATAGATTTAAAATTTTTCAAAGATTGACAAAAAAAATCTCCTCTTTACTTCCTCTCATACTCGATAAAATGATGAGAGGTAATTTTGTACACTCACCAAGAAAATAATATATTAATTGGGATCGAAAGCATTTGATCTCTAAATCAGGTTCTTTTTTACTTGAGGGTGTACTCTTGGGCCTGGGAGGTCTATGGTCCATGAGTTTTCATTTAAAGAATGCATTATATAAGGCTTACCATTCATCATTGGTTTCTCTTTAAAATATCAATTTTTTATTAGAATCAATGTAACGGTGTAGGAATTTTACTAAATAAAATTCATCAAGGTCCTCTAATATTTTTTCAGAAAAAAAAAGACATAAATTGCTTCTTCATATTTTCTATATAAAATTTTAATTATAGACTCTTTATGGTATTTTCTACATTTTATTTTATCTAATATCCTCAAAAAAATATTTTGACCTCATAAATAGGTTCTTCAGCTTATAAAATATCATCTCTAGGTTATATTTAACTTTTGGTGGGTTCTTTAATTCATTTAAAAAAATAAAATTTTTCTTTTTTCAACTAGATTAAAAAACAACTTTTCCATTAACACATAGATGATATCACCTAATGTGTCAAGGAAATTCCTACTAATGATGGTAGTTGCATCCTTATAACACTCTATATTCAATATTAATAATCCACGAGGTAAAAAATACTTTCTAACTCCAACAAACAATTCATCAATTCCCTCAATTTGGTGAGTAATGGATTTGTCCACTAATTATAAAACAATAGTGGTGGGTTGTGTAATTCCTAATATCAAGTTATAAGAAAATGAAAATGGAATGATATTGTTACTATAAATAAGATCATCCAAATAGTTAAACATATCCCAGTACCTTCTAAATAGAAAGGTATAACAAAACTCCCGGGATATTGAATTTTGGGAGGTATTATATTATATAAGATAACACTGCAATATTTTTTTGAGTTTATAAGTAGAAAATTATTCTAAATATTTTTTGTTTGAACAAATTTTTATCTGGTATTTCAAATAATGTGGGATTTGGATTAAATATTCTAGGAAATTTATGTTAATGTTGAGTTTCTTAATGACATTTATAAAGTTCAATAGTTTGTTATCAGGAATATTTTTATAAATTAATTTATGGAAGGGAATGCTTAGAGTGAAATTATTTATTATGGTTGGAATTACCACACCTTTATTTTCAAATTTTTTTTCCATTTAATTTCATTATCTTTTAATCCTTCTTGATGTGGTTTTTCAGCTTGAATAACATGTTTAAAGTTTAATTCAATGATGTTATCTAAATTTTTTGATTCTGTGATTTCCATATTTGGGTTTCTAGTTTCATGATGATTTTCATTTTGAGTAGGAATTGGTTCATTCCTAGAATTTTAGTGATTTTTAAGACCACTCATAGTTGTAACTACCATGTAATTCTCCCTGGTATTTATTTTAGTGGTGTTTGGAAGTTTTTCCTTGTCTCTAGAGTACATTACCCAACCTAACTATCCATTTTTTTGTTGGTCGTAGTAGGACACTCAAGAGGGGGCTGAATTGATTTATTATAAAAATTTGTGTTTAAAATATTATTTAAAATATTACAACAATTAAAAACTTAGTAAGACAGTTAATCAAAGTAGTGAATTTATAATAGTTTAACTATTCAACTATTTTCACAAAAGATTGATTATTTCTAAGTTGTAACAATGTGATATATTGATAAAACTTTTGAAACTAATCTAAAAATAAAAAATAGTTATTAAAACTTGAAAAGATTAACTATCAAAGTGAAATTCAGTTTTCTGAAAGACATATAAAAATAAAGAAAACTAAATTTGAAAACACAGCAGATATAAAACAATAGGTTCAGTCTCCAACTCAGATGTAGTTCTCTCCACTTGGTGATCATCTGCCACTAAGAAATCTATATAGATAAATATTTTTATCTACACCTTGGATTGGGGTTTACACAATAATACACAGACTGTTCAGGTCACAAGACCTCTACCGCAGTTCTTTGTGGGAAAAAATACATCTAGGTCACAAAGGACCTCTACCACAGTTATACATGGGATAAAAAAGTGAAGAAAGATAATTATGTGAGGATATCTAGTATCCTCCAGTTCAGTGTAAGAGAAAAAGTGTGTTTAATATAGATATACACACAATGTTTGAAAAGTTAATAAAAAGACACAAAATAGAGGAATAAATATTAGATAGGGTTTAGAAGTCTATGTGTGTTATGAAGTTCACCTCTAGACTCTTTGATGTATCAAAGTTGAAGTTGGAGTCCTATTCTATAATCATACACTAAAACAAAGTTTCATGAAGCATTGTGTTTTTTATTTTTGGAAGATGAGATATTCTTCTCCTTAGGTTCAGTTGGATGCCACAGAGATGTTGGAACTTTGATGAAAATTAGTTCTCTAGATCACAGCAAGCATGAATGAAGAGTTCCTTGTGTGATCTTTCTTTCAGTATATTTCTCATGTAGTTCTTGTAATGTGTCTACATGTATCTTGTTGTGTATATCTTTTATTTGATTCTTATATATTTTCATCTGGAGTCCTTTTTTTAGACTCTGATAGACCAACAATGTGCATGTTTTGAGGTAGATGTGGTACCTCATACTTCTGAAATCTTCATTTAATATGTCTCTAAAAATAATTAAATTAACCAGTCACATTAAAACACTCAAAATATTACCATTAGAAATAATTTTAAATAAATTAAATTTAAACAGTCTATTGGTGATTCCTCTATCAATATATCCTTATGTGGATGACTCATTCTATCGGTGTGTCATTCTATCGGTATTTCCATGCGTTGGTGACTCATTGTGTCGGCAACTCATTTTAACTTTTGGTGAGTCCATGTATTTGTATCACCATGAATTGGTAGGTCCTTTCATCGGTAGGTCCTTGTGTCGATAGGTCCTTACATTGGTAGTGTCAGGTTTTGGGGGCCCATAGCAAAAGTCGGTGGGCTAGGAATTTTAAAATTCCCGTCGGCTGGACGACGGAACTTGTCGTCACCGACGATCTAATCCCCGAAGAGACCCGAGGATCTTACGTATATTATTAAGAGCACAAAAATAACGGAAAACATACCCATTGCAGATCTGAAGCCGTTGTTGACCACAACTAGTTGACGGTGATCATTGCAGGAAGGATCCATAGAAGGATCCCTCTATATCATCCACATGTGCCGCAAAAATCCGCAGGAACGTCGATCGTCGAACTACAAGTGCTAGCGTGGTGATTCAACGATATCTTCGATGTCCCGACAATCACCGCATTGTCGATCTTACGATGCGTGAGGAGAAACTCGATCCAAGCACAGATCAACTGCTTCTCTCTCTAGAGAGCAGGATGAGAGAGGATCTCTGGCCAAAATGGCATGAATAGTTATTGCACTTGAGCCCCTCTCCTCTATTTATAGCAGATTGTTGAAATTACCCAGATGGGTTCCCTGACCATCGTTAATTCCACGTCCACTAAATAAATAATTATAACGACTAAAAACTATGTCAATATTATTTATTTATTTTAACACATACTTTTAATATATTATAAAATATATTATGTGATAAAACAAGAGTCATTTAACTCGACTCGCTACCCCGCTTAATATTAAACGAACTTGGAATATTAAAATAATATTCCTTCGATTAATATTTTCTCGTATTTACTAAACTCGTAAATACATTAAATAATCACAAATATTCATAACTTGAATATTAATGAATTTAGGTGATCTGTACTTTGGACAACACTCAGACCCCAGTGGTGGGGTCCACCATGTCCAATATTCTTATTCCACTGAATAGGTGCAGATTCTTGAATACGCTGTTGTGTGGGACCCTCTAGGCCCTTATCTCAATAGTAGTGAATAAAATCCACAGACCAAGAGCGGGTTCTAGCAAACTATCATAGCCCCTAAAGAGATAAGGATAGTCATAGCAACAACTACCATCCTATGAACACTGACTTTGTACTATATCCTCTTTGTCATTAAATATCTCATAGAGTAGGATGCACTATTATGTCATCGTCCTTATCTTGCATTATTATTTGTTGATCTATCTAGATGGATTTTCCTTTCTACTGCTTTGTCCAAAGACTTATGAAGGTGTCACCATCCTGATCCACCAGGCCTGAGATATACAACTTCCTAAAGTTTGATGTGACAAATCTTTTCTCGACCATTCAACCAATCGTTATACCACCAATGACACACCCAACATAAACTACCTCTCCATGACATTACTGCCATGGTTTTCGCCTTGCATCAAAGTACATAATTAAATTATATACATTGGTAATGGTCTCAAGTTAGGAGACCAATACACATGTCCGTAGATAGGAACAACCAATAACACCCAAAACATGTGGTGTTCCTATTGACGGGACTGTCCTCATGATCTCACTAGTAGAGATCACCAAGTGTGAACGTCATGAGAAGATGTCTCAATGCTTATGATCCCCCAACACCTGATAGTCAGACATCTACTGTGTCCAGTCAGTAAGATGTATCCAGACTATAGAACATATATTTAATATCAATGTCATTGTATCTCGAGGTTCTCATTATAGCCTGTGATCTGCTATAACCTCTTGACACGACAATTAACCTTTGGACATTACCACTATTATAGTAGATGCAGAAAATTCTACACTATAATGTTAAGAAATCATCATGCATATCTAACTGTACACATGATATGGTAATCAAAAGTACTACATAGATGGTTCTAGGGCACCCACTATTTCAACACTCCCACTTGCACTAGAGCCAACTTGCTAACTAAACTTGTTATCTTCTCACATGATAAATACCATGCTTCTGCTGAGTAATGGATTTAACTACTGGGCCTTCCACATTTTTCTCCATGTGGCATATATGCTATATGTGACCTCATCGACTTGAGTAAAACTTCTCAAGATAAGATATCTCTGAGTATATTACTTTTGTCCATTGTCATAACTTGACAACTTGGCTAGTAAAAATATCATAATTCTCATTCTGATAATACTTTTCTCACTAGGTGAGAATCCATGAATTGGAACAAATCGTTGCAATTTATAACTACTTCTTAGCTGCCTTAGAAGCTGCAAAGTACTCAGTATTTTTAGGTATGGCTATGACTAGATTTTATGAGATTGACTCGCTCATCTCCTTTGCCTAACTATGATACTAGATCAAATTGATCTAAGTATTACTAGTTCGTTTCCCGAAAAAACTATTATACCTTTCTCTCCATATTCCAGGTACATTTCATTTTTACTTACCAAAGTACAAGATGATAGTTCTGACTGCATCACTTGCAGTGCTCCTAAAAATAATTGATATCTGCCTATAATAAATTATATCCTAGAAGTATCAATTATTGTACATAATATGACATATGTGATTGATCTATCACTGAAACGTATGGTATCAATTCACAACATTAATCTTTACCCATGCTCCGAACATGTTAAACTTGAGAGATTAATCCACGTGACATTGGAAACAATCCTGAACTTGAATTGTTTCAACTTGTATTTTTTCAATACAATGTCACTCTATGTATGATTGACTAGGACCAAGTAACCTTTGGATCTACCTCAATGGATCCTGTTCCCTATAACTTAGGTTTCTACTTGAAGTCAATCATTGGAGAATTTCTTTTAACCTATTCTTATCTAACTGTAAGATCAAAATCTATTTTCCATATGTTTTCGAACATATTTCACTTGGAAAACCATAGCACTCCCAATAACCTTTGGTAGACCCAAGGAAAAGATTCATTTATAATGAATGTTCTAAGATCTTGTCACTTACTTTAATCCAAAACTATATTTCAGTAACTTTCAACCCTTATTTGCATCATTTGATGTCATCATCTCTTTCTGGTTGTGTCATATAGACACCTTCAATGAAAGATGATCTTGACATCCAATGACCAATAGAATGATCATAGAAGTTCAGCTATGACAAGTAAGATTCTAATAGATTTAGGCATACCAACTTGGTATGACCAATCGAGCCTTATTGGTACTATACTTGTACCATCCATGTATCATTTCATTTGAATAACCACCGTAGTATTCAATTCATAAGCCTCTTTGCAATTTGATACATGTAATCCATTATTAAATTTTAGTTGATCTTATCAATCTTAGATCTTTGCCTTATACTACTTACTTGTAGGATGTATTATTCTCAATGAATAATATATCCCCAGCCACAGTGAATATAAAACAATCACAATGGGTTCATCCTTCCAACGCAGTATGCATCACTGGAACATGAATATTCCACATGTACTTGTGGAACTTGTTCCTATGTCAACCACTTGTGCATCTCGAGCATTGACTAAGTCCAAGTCAATTCAGCTCCCACTATCTCTAATAGAGATGTGCACCCTTGTATAGAAATTTAGTCTAGTAGTTGACTACATCTTTTCTATCTTATGGATTTAGGTAATATCTTAAGTAACTATTAGGATAATTACCTTAGATGCACAACGTGTTTAACTTGATGCACGTTTGTTTAAATCATAACAAGAACTTTGAATCTAAACACATCCTATGACATAATGGATTTTCCATAATACTATGACCCGTATGATATCCATTTGTCAATTTAGTTGGCATATTGGTTATGAGTTTAAGCTGTTATTTGCAAAGCACATCTTGAAATATAATGGAAGTTTATGTAGGTTGTAACATTGATACAACTTACATCATAACTTTGATGTATAAAATGTGCATTTAGGAATTTCTCCACGCTACATTTTTTTTATCAATGTTAATATGTAAGACTCTTCATCAATCCTCTTTATGAACATCAATGCGGTGATGTAGACAAGGTAACATGCGTTTAGGAATTAATCCATGCTACATTATCATGATCGATGATTGTTTGGTCAAGATATTATTCGGCATGCCAATCTGAAGCAACTCATATCTTCTTACCAAACTTATACTTCACTGGTACATTCCTTAATGACTTAAAGGAAACTTATGATGTATCTTTACCTCTTTCTTTCTTTGGAATATTTCACACTGTCTTGTTGAACTAACCTCGGAAAGCTTTGTGGCATACCTTTATTTCTAAAGATTTATTTGTTTAACTAAGGATGTCAATAATACCAAAGGTGTTTAGCTGTGCCGAGCCTAAATACCATACTGGATATATATTTTACATCCACTTTTAGTTTTACTTGACAAATAATCACATTTCCACAACTGGGTAGGTCTTACATTTTATATTCATCATGTATTTCCATTGATTCAAATAGCAGTGAACTATTTTTTGAGTATGTTACCACAAAAAACATTCATTCCAAAACATGGAATAATATCTCATCATATCCAAATGGTCACATGAGATAAATCTTTTTGGTTATACTTCACAACTTGTTCAATTTGAATCAATCACTTGGCAATTAGAAGTTATGTGTTTCTCACCGCTGACTTAGGAATCAAACTTTCTCAGCTGCTTGGAGAAGACGCTTTACTTCTAGAAATGTTTCTCTACTTGCTTGGTTACTGTATTTAAATACACATATGTTATTGGAATATTATATTCAATACCCAAGAATTATGTTAGAAATATTAATATATTTTATGAATATAAACTAAACGATAAGCGTGTACTTGCTTCTTGTATTTCAGTTTTTAAACTTCCATGAATTCATTTCATTATGTGATGAAAACAACCTCATGTAAAATAACCAACCACTTTTCATTTAAGGACATGAAGAAGGTGTCTTTGGCGTAACTTTCCATAAGCCTTTTCCCCTTGTCATTCAATGTATTCACCATAAGAATAAATGATGGTGTTATCTCCAATATTCTTATTACTTGGAAAATGTTACTTTAAAGTTAATGAGGCGCTTACTCTATACCATTAATTTTTATCCTTAAACGAAACTAGATTAATTGGGTGGAAAACTTATAAGAATGGTATGACATAAAATATTGTGAACTATCTTTCACTTTACACAAACTGAGTGCAACCATTACATTGAAATCTTGCTTCACATTCTCCTCGAAAGGATCTTGGAGCTGATACTACATGTGATCATCATCCAAGTCATGATGTAGAAACTGAAACTAACATCAGATGTTGATGATAGCATTATGAAAGAATCATCATATTCTTGATTCATGAGTCTCTTGTAAGAAGTTTTACACCCACGCTTCTTGAGGTGGCTTAACAGGTTGGGACACAAGCACCTTGAATTTTCGATATAGTAGTAATGTGCGCAAGTGCCTATACTACACTTGGAATGTCGTTCTTGTTTGGACATTTACTTTGTCTAATAATTATAGCAGTTTTATTATGGTATTGCTTGCCGTTATCTACAAATATACTTTAGCAGATCGTACTTTTATGTGATTACCTAATGTGACATTACTGATTATTTAATCATTAAATGTCTCCCACTATTTTTTTCAAATTCTAGGAACCCTCTATACTAGAATCGGAATACTCTTGATTATTCTAGTGGCAAGGATCCCTAAACCTCCCTCATAGTCTACAAGTTATGGCTATGCCACTATTCAGAGGGTCCAAGGTAGGGTTTTGGCTGGCCGGCTGCATTAACTCGCGGTTCCTTAATCTATTGAGTGAAGTCCTAGCTTCAGAAATCATTTAATGATTTACTCAACACTTGACTCTAAAATTACGACAAGCTATATAAGGCTATTATATTGCTGCAATTTTAGTTAAGTTGACCCACCACACAAACAAGAACTCCTTGGAAGTAAGAGAAACCCTCATCTGAGGCATGATCGGCACCTCAAACACCCAGTTTTGTTCAAACTTGAATGATGGAAGGTTGTTTGTGACTTAATATTTTCTTTGAGGGTTTTATTAGTTTTCTCTCTCGAAGAATGTGATCCATTTCTATTTAACTTGTTCATCTATGTTGTCGCGCTCACAACTGAACTTTAATAGAAAAACACACACTGCTTATTTATACATTTTATTATCTATTGATTTATATATTTTTTCTGCTGTACTAAAATGTATAAAATAATAAATAAATTCATAAAGGCCATACTTCTACCAGGCTGATCTTGAGCATCTAAACGACCTAAGGGGCATCATACCTATGTCTAAACTTGACACAAGATGCATCTCAACCCGTGTGGTATGTCTGCTTCTCATCCGGAGCATCACCTCATCTTGGAAGAGTCCACGTTACGTCTTGGAGTACCGCCTCATCCTGGCGGGGTCCACATCACGTCTTTTCATCATCTCTATCTATGGTACAAGTTTACTTGCACGCAAGTAAGGGGGACTAGGGTGTAAATGTACATCAATTCAATTGGACACGCAGGTCCTTAAACATTTTAACAAAAAAATAGACAATGTGCAGACCATCTTTTATTAATTACAATCATCACACTCATTTAAATAATTAATTAAAAATAATAATTAAATGCAGACATACAAAGTTCGATGCTCAAGACCAGATGGCGGGTAATTTAAAGCGCGATAAAATTAAAATGTATAAATAAGTACGCGGGTTATTTAATTTAATTAAATTAAATGAATTAACAAATTCAAATAATTTTATTAATTATTAGTCATGTAATGAACTTAATTCTAATACTTAAACTTAAATTAATTAATTAATTAATTAATTAAAATAAATTAATTAATTTTAACCTCAGGTATTAAAATTTATTTTCACTATAGTTAATATATTAATTAATTTAATTAATTAAATTAATTAATTATATTAATTGATTTAACTAAACCTGGGTCAAGGGTTACCTGCCCGCTAGGTGGACCAGGCGACGGCCGGGTAAGCTTGGCCAGGGTGCTCCCGGGGAGGAGCCGAGGTAGGTGGTCGGTCGCGGCTGCACTGCCGCACACCGAACCAGGACGAAGACCCCGTTTAGAGGCACTGCTTGTGCTTGCGCTAGGTGGGTTCCCACGTGGGTCCAGGGAGGGTCGGCCGAAGGCACTACCGTAGTGCGGCAGGGATTTGGAGAGTCGAACGAGAGCGTGCCTGGTGGGAGCAGGCCGAGCGGTGGCCCTCGGTACAAGAGGTGGTGGAGGCCGGCCGAGTAGTGGCGAGGCCAGAGAGGACAGTGCGGCGGCCCTGTACTGGCTGACGAAGGAGGCCGGCTCGGCCTGGTGCACTACGGCAGGTGGAGGAGGTCCTGGGCAAACGGCGATGCTAGCCTGAGGAGCGGTCGGTCGAGTGCGGCCGCACTGGTGCGTGATGGCTTGAGAGGCAGACAGGCGGGTGGCCGCTCGTTGTGGTAGCGGCAGAGGCGGCGCCTGCAGGGCGGCGGTGCCTGGATATGCGTGTAGGGGAGGGTGGTAGCTCGGCCCCGCGTTCGCACAGGCTGGTCGAGGAGGGTGCGGCGAAGGGAGGCCAGGAGCTGCAGAGGCGGAGGGGTGCAGCCGCCTTGGTCCTGGGTTGTGTTTCACGTCGGGGTGCGGCGCCTATGTGGTGTCCCGGTGCTGTAGTCGTGCGCCATGCGGGAGACAGGGGTCCGTCGGACCCTTGGAATTTTTTTTTTGTTCTGCTTTCAATGGTCCGCCCCCTTCTCTCCCTTTTTTTTGCTTTCTTCCTTCTTCATGCGGTTAACACCATTTCTCCCCCTTTTTAAAACTTTTAAGACTTGACCAGCAGGTCAAGTCATGTCACCCTTTTTTTAAAAAAAGGTTTTTCTAAAGGCTATTAGCCTTTTATTATAATAATACATAAATTATTATAATATAATAATAATTTATTATTATTTTAATCATATAACAATAATTAATTATATTATTATTATTATATATATAATTATAATTATAATAATTAGAATTTCTTAAAAAACTTGTATTATTTCCGATAAACGGAAAAAACCAACAAAATTTAAAACCCGAGTAAAAACATGAACACGATCAATTCCAGAAATTTCAAATGACCATATATTGGTCGTTCAAAATCGGATTGAAATGAATTTCGATCCGTTTTGATAGTTTTTAAGCTCTCTCATTAATTTTATGCAAATTAATTTTATTTGGCTCAGAAAATCTACGCAATCCCTTTGATACCACTGTTAGGTTTCTGGGGCCTGCAGAAGAAGCCTGTGGGCCAGGAATTTTAAAATTTTCATCGGCAGGATGACAGAACTTGTCGTCGCTGATGATCCGAGCCCCAAAGAGGCCTGAGGATCTCGCGTAAATTATTAAGAGCACAAAAATAATGGAAAACATACCCGTTGCAGATCTGAAACCATTGTCGACCACAACTTTTCGATAGCGATCATTGCACAAAGGATCCATATCAGGATCCCTCTAGATCATCGACACACGCCTCAAAAATCCGTGGGAATGCCGATCACCGAACTCTGGGTGCTAGCGTGGTGATTCAACGATATCTTCGACGTCCCAACGATCACCACATCGCCGATCTTGAGATGCGTGAGGAGAAACTTGATCCAAGCATGGATCAACTACTTCTCTCTCTAGAGAGTGGGAGGAGAGAGGATATCTGGCCAAAATGGCATGAATAGTTGTTGCGCTTAAGACCCTCTCCTCTATTTATAGCGGATTGTGGAAATTACCCAAATGGGTTCCCGGACCCCTGTTAATTCCATGTCCACTAAATAAACTACTATGACGACTTAAAACTGGGTCAATATTATTTATTTATTTTATCACATACTTGTAATGTATTATAAAATATATTATGTGATAAACCTGAGTCATTTAACTCGACTCGCTACCCCGATTAACATTAAACAAACTTAGAATATTAAAATAATATTCCTTCGATTAATATTTTCTCATATTTATTAAACTCATAAACACGTTAAATAATCACAAATATTCATAACTTGAATATTAATGAATTTAGGTGATCAGTACTTTGGAAAACACTTGGACCCTAGTGGTGGGGCCCACCATTTCCAATATTCCTATTCCACTGAATAGGTGCAGATTCTTGAATACACTTTTGTGTGTGACCCTCTAGGCCAGTATCTCGATAGTAGTGAATAAAATCCATAGATGAAGAGCGGGGTTTAGAAACCCGTCATGTACCCTAAAGAGATAAGGATAGTCATAGCAACGACTACCATCCTACGAACACTAACTGTGTACTATAGTCTCTTTGTCATTAAATATCTCATAAAGCAGGACGCACTCTTGTGTCATTGTCCTTATCTTGCTTTATTATTTGTGGATCTATCTGGATGGATTTTCCTTTCTACTGCTTTGGCCAAAAACTTATGAAGGCAGCATCATCCTGATCAACCAAGCCTGAGATATACAACTTCCTAAACTTGGAAGTGAAAAATACATTGTTGACCATTCAACCAATCAGCATACCACCAACGATGCACCCAACACAAACTACCTCGCCACGACATTATTGTCATGGTTTTCTCCTTGCATCAAAGTACTTAATTAAATGATATACATTGGTAACGATCTCATGTCGGGAGACCAATACACATGTCCGTAGATAGGAACAACCAATGACACCCAAAAAATGTGGTGTTCCTATTAACGGGTTTGTCCTCATGGTCTCACTACTAGAGATCACCAAGTGTGAACTTCATGAGAAGAAGTCTCAATGCTTATGAGCCCCCAGCACCTGATAGTCAGACATCTACTGTGTCCAGTCAGTAAGATGTATCTAGACTATAGAACATATATTGAAGATCAATGTCATTGTATCTCGAGGTTCTCATTATTTCCTGGGATCTGCTATAACCTCTTGACACGACAATTAACCTTTGGACATTACCACTATTATCGTGGACACAGAAAATTATGCACTATAATGGTATGAAATCATCATGCATATCTAACTATACACATGATACAATAATCAAAAGTACTACATTGTTGGGTCTAGGGAACCCACTATTTCAACAGTTAGGTCCTTACGTCAGTAGGACAATTGAATTTTCGGTGACTCTTTTAAAATATTGGTGAGATAGTCAGTCTCTCAGTGTATCGATTGCATTGTCGGTGATTCATCTATTAGTGATTCATTATGCACATTCGGTGACTTAGTTGAACTATCGGTGCCTCATCCCTTTGGTTTGTGTTAGTATTTCATTATTACAAAATATTTCTGCTTAGACAATCTTACAACATAAATATTATTACAATTTTTTAAACGTATATGTGGTCATAGATAATCATAATTACACATATTGGAACTCAAATAAACATGATTTAAATGATTATACATGATTAATAGGTTTTGACATGATCTGTGATTATTCAAACCATTAATACTAGAGAGGGTGGAAAATAGTCTCTTATGGGCCAATAATATCCCCTTTTTTTGTCACAAAACATGTCATTCTAAAGTACAATCATTTATTGTTGAATATTATTATTCTACTTATCATCTCCCATTATTGATGAATTTTCTCAATATATAGGAAAGTTTTAGAGGTAAAATAAATAGTAATGGTATCAAAGAAAACAAAAATAATAGAATAAAAGACTAATTCCTCTTCTTCCAATATGTAATTATAGATATGGAAAATAAAATGCATAAGAGTGACATAAAATTTAAAATAAATAAGAATAATTCCAAAATAAATAATGATGATTTTAAATTGTTCTACCCCTTTTGGGGTTGTCAAAAAGTGAAAGGGTATCAAATACTATTTCCCCCTTTTGATTTTAATCAAGAAGGAAACATGTATTAAAGGAATAAGATATATTAGAAAATAATAGATATAACACAATTAGAAAAAAGATAAGAGCACTAAATTCCATTAATAAATTAAGTAAAATGTATTACAAATTTTAGTAAAAGAAAACAGAAAAACAAACAATCATCCCTATTAGTGAGTTATCCACACTACTTCTCAGGATCATGAGGTTCCTTCCCTTTCTCAGAGAGATCAATCTATGTTCCAAAAGGTGGTGGATGAGAAAAATGAGGGTCTGGAGAAATCTTCATAGGAGGTAGGATCAATCCTTCTGTGACATTTGGAGCAAGGTTGGGTTTGTGTTGTGAAAACACAGGAGGATAAATCTGGTCTTATATCAATGGCCAAATCTGACTAAAATCTTGAGAAACTGTCATCTGAGGTGGAGGCACAGATATAGCAGGTCCAATGTGTGTTGTATTAGGCACCAAAATTACTTCACTCAATACATTAACATATTTCTTCAATAGGTTGATGAAATCCTCAATGATTTCACCACCATACTTCATTTATTTCTCAAAAGTATCTTTATTCTCCACGAACTTGTCTAAAATAGGGGTAAAGTACTTCAAATTCTATACTTTGTCTTTGAAGTATCTATTCTCTAGAGGCAATGTAATGTTCTCTGTCAAATACTATAAAATGATGGTCAACTGATGCTTGGTGATAATCTTCTCAAAATAATAATCCACCTTCTCTGTAACCTGAGCATTGGAAGAATCAGCAATCTGGGAATAGAGTCTGAAAAATAACGAACATGGAAACTATTCATCTCAGTTTTTTAAAGATTGGACAATGCATAAGAATCAAACAATGCTTGAATATCTCCGAAATAATATCACAAACTGAATCAGTGTCCAAGGCCTAAGATGACTGACCAGCAGTAGATGGAACATCGGTAACTGACGTAATAGTCTAAAGATTTAAGAACTGCCTCAAGATAGTCTTTATACTTAGAGTTCATATTATTTATTATAGAGACCATCCCGGTCATTTATTTTATCATCATTCTAGAGTGTGCAACAATTTTTTCAACTATTGTGATTATTTTATGTTGAATTTTATTATAGCCTTTTCTGAAATTTTAACTACATCAGGATCACTCATACTAACTTATTAAAATGGAGCAGGAGGAGCTTACACAGACTACTTCAACTCTTCTATTGAATATTTTAAATATTATAATTCATTACTCAACTGATTTTTTTCTATTCTATCTTGCTGAATCTCATGGATCATTTGAGATCGAATTGATACACTCACTTCTAAAAAATTTGTCCTTAAACCTTTCAAAGTCTGCTTTAGTGACAGAGTCACTAAGAAGGGTATTAGCCACTGATTATTTGGAAATAGGTAAAAATTCCTTATCATCTGAGTCTTCATAATACAAACCCAATTCTAAATATCTAGTATGTCTTTCCCATTCAAACATTACACCATCATCCAATATATTGAGAGTGTCAAGTCGAAATCTTCCAGCTTGAAGCTCTCCATCATATTGATCTCTTCTGACTTCATTCGCCCCCTCAATCCATGTTCTCCTCACTTGTTTATTAGCTTTAGTATGAGTTCTTCTTCTTTCATACACTAACTGAGGCACAGGGGCTGCCTGAGCTTCTACATCGTCATGAACTTCAGCATTTTCTCTTTCTTCAACAATAACTATATGAAATGAATCATCAACCATCTCTACATATCCACCTTGATCATCCTCATGATGGTCACCATCACTCTCACTACCTTCACCACTACCTTTATAATCATCATGACTAGAGGCATGCTATTTACTTTCATTTCTATCAGCATTTTTATCACCTTTTTCCTCTTCACTAAAACTACCACAACCACTTTCATCTTATTCACTTTCTTCTTATTCTTCTTCTTTTGAGCCACTGGATCTACTTACATATTCCAAATTACTTGATACTTCTGTCTCTTCATATCCATTTTTTCCAATAGTGGGTTCATTATAGAGTAAATAAAGTGGTGGACTTGGAGGTCCAAAACAAAAACCTTTGGTTGCTCTTTTGGTGTTAGAATCACTCGTATCATTGATAGGTGACCCTTGATCTCTAATTATAATTGCAAGCCCTTCTTCTTCATATAAAGACTAAACAACATTCTCATCTAGTCCCATACCAATATCATCTATATTCTTTGGCCTGGTTGGATGGCCCACTGGATTAAACTTATCATACGTCTTATCTTCATCCCCAACCCATTCTTTCTTCCATGGGTTCCAATTGATCTTCATCCATTTACAAATATCTTTGTTTAAGAAGATCCCACTTCACTTAGAAACAACTTTATCTCCTTCACTAATACAACCTTTCTCTTTTAATATGTCAAAGATTAAATTTGGATAAAACAAGGAATTGGTTTTGTAAGAATTCTTGATCATTTAATTTATGTGCACAATAAGGTATCTACATAGATTTAACTGAATTCATTTTCTCAAAATATAAATCAAATAAACATGTTGATACTTTAGATATTAAAAGTCCCCTTTACTAGGATAGATTTTTTTCTGTATAAACTTGAACAAGATTTTATACGCCCCATCTAAATTTGTAGTAATGGGTCTCTTGTGCTTGTCATTGTTAGTAAGATCCTTCAGAGATGTCTCAATGCATAAAAAGCCACTTTCATGTGGATAACTACCCTGATAATCATCAAACACACCCTTATGGGGTACCTTAAGACATTCATCCCACTACATAGATTAAAAAGATATTATTTTCACTTTCACAATGAACATAATCCAACAAACATCACTAGCTTCTATTAGAAACTCAAAATTAATATAAAACTCATGAACTAACTTTGGGTAAAAATGTCTTTCATTATCTGAGAACTACTCAAGCCAAATATGATCTTATAACACACTAAGTAGTAGATACTTGCTTTCCAATATCCATTCAATAAGAACTTCATTTTCTGGAGTCACTAAATGGTTCGCCAAAGATGGATTAACATGTCCAGAATATTTTCTTGATTCCCATTTCCATTTCTTAGCTGGATGAGACTCGTTGCCTGAACCACCTTCAAGATCTCGATTCACACGTTCCATTCCATTAGTTCAGTTTGAAGTTTGAGAGGTGAAAGTTCAGGTGTAGAGAGATAAATGGATGAGTGAGTGTACGGGTAAAGGAGTAGAGTGGATTGAGTCGAATTTATATCATTTAGGTATTTTGAAATCACAAAATTGTGAAATCGTGAACCTTGTTCAACAAAATAAATTAAACAGTATTATTTTGGTAAAAACATAAAATAGATAAAAGCAGTGATTCATCGATGTCAGCATGATATATTTTTCATAACACTAATGTTATTGGATTGACAATGAATCGGTGTCATCATGACAACTATTTTGGCATGACATAGTGTCTATGTCGGATTGAAAACTGTGTATGCATGAAAAATTCAACGATGTTGGCAAGAAAAATCGACATGAAAAAGTCATCAGTGTTGGCATGGAATTTTTAGCTTTATATTTTCAGTTTCTTTATGACAACTATGCCTAAATTTATCCAAGTAATAACAACATAAGGTCCTATAGATTAATCATTACTAACTCATGTCTGATTTAGATCACTATTTCAGTGTTCAATGGATTAGTTAAAATATCATCAAGCTGATATTTAGTGCCAATGAACTCTAAAGTTTCATCACATTTTTTATAATGGTCTCTCAAAAAGTGACATCTTACATCAATGTGTTTTGTCCTAGAATATGAAACAGGATTCTTAGAAATATTATTAGCACTTGTATATTCACAATTTATTAGGATATGTATGAATTGATATCCATAGTCTATTAATGTGTGTTTCCTCCTCAAAACCTGTGCACAAAAACTACCAGTAGCTATGTATTCATCTTTAGAAATAGATAATGCAACAGAATTCTATTTCTTACTACACCATGAAAGTAGAGAATTTCCCAAAAAGTGACATGTGTTAGAGGTTATCTTTCTGTGTAACCTACAACCACCAAATTCAGCATCTAAATAACTAACCAAATCAAATGGTTGTTCTCTAAGATAGAACAGTCCTAAATTGTTCGTATATTTTAGGTATTTGAAAATCAATTTTATATATTTTAAATGAGATTATTTTGGGTTTTCTTGAAAACATGCACACATGAACACACTAAACATAATATTTGGCCTAGTAGAAGTTAACTAGAGTAAACTCCCAATAATTTATCTGTAAGTGGTTTGATCAACAGATTTACTATCTTCATCAAGATACAATATAAAAGTGGTACTCATTGGAGTGTCACTGCTCTTAGTGATTTCAAAGATAAATATTTTTAAATTATATTTAGTATATTTACTTTGATTCAAAACAATACCTTCTTTATTTTAAAATATTTGAAATCTAAAAAATAATTTTAGTTCCTCCATAAAACTCATTTAAAATTCACTTTGCATCATCTTTGAAAAATCAACTCATAAAGAATTTTTAGAAGATAAAAAAATAATATCATCAATATAAATTTTTACTATTAAAACATATTTGGAAATCCATTTTATAAAAAGGGTAGGATCATCAATACCTTTTTAAAAACCTTTAGAAACAATAAAAGTGTTGATCCTATCATACCAATCTCTTGGAGATTAATTTAAACCATATAAATCTTTAGTTAATTTGAAAACATTATTTGGAAGGTGGGGATTTATAAAACCAGGGGGTTGTTCAACAAAAACATACTCAATTATATAACCATTTAAGAATGCACTCTTCACATACATTTGATAATGTTTTAAGTCTAGATGTACTTAATAGGAAATAAGGATTCTAATGGCCTCAAATATAGTGAATGTTGCAAAGGTATCCTCATAGTTAATCCCTTTTTTTTGCTATAACCTTGTGAAACTAATCTAGCTTTGTTTCTAACTATATTACTAGCTTTATATACTTTATTACTCAACACCCATTTGGTGCATATAGTCAATGTGTATTTAAGTATATCAACAAGTTTCTAGACATTGTTTTTTTCATACTAATTTAACTCTTCTTGCATAGCCATCTCCCAAAATTCATCATTGATAGCATCATTGGTGTTCTTAGGTTCAAGTTGTGATATGAAATATTTATGTTTTACTTGATTTTGGAGAGAATATCTAGTTTGAGTTCATTTGTCTAAATCTCCAACTATATCATCTAAAGGATGGTTCTTGAGAGTTCTAACAGGTCTATAAAAAGAAGGGCTATAGATTGCAGGTCCTTCAATAGTTTTAGGTTCATCATGACTATAATCTAGATAATTTCCATAACTATAAGTTTTAATATATTCTTTAACAGGATGGTCAGAAGATTTATAATTGATGTCTAGATTTGAAATATCTTACTCAAGATATTCTATAGAGGTCTTTTACTCATGTGGATCTATCTCATCAAACTTGAAATGTACAGATACATCCACACATTTGGTTCTCTTATTGAATACTCTCTAGGCTTTACTAGAAATTGAATTACCTAGGAAAATTCCTTCATCACTCTTGGAGGAAAATTTGTCCATATTATCCTTAGTTTGAGAATATAGACTTTGCCACTAGAATATTTGATGTAGTTAACCATTGGTTTTATATTATTTCACAACTCATAAGGAGTTCTCTTAAGAATAGTTTTAATCAAGACATTATTGATTATATATCATATTGTATTGATAGATTCTTCCCAAAAGTATATAGGTAGTTAATACTCACTATGTTTGTTGGTAGAAATTTCTTATAGAGTTAAAACTTTTGGTTCTCAAAATCATAACCATTTTCACTTCTTAGGGTTTTAATTTTAAGACCACTATGATTTTCTACAGTCCTAGAATACTAGGTGAAATGAAAGAAATATTCACTTTTGTGAGCCAATAAAAAGGTCCAAGTATATATAGAGTATTCATATACAATAACATATACATAGTGCTTATCACTTAGACTTGAAACTCTAGATGGTCCAAAAAAACCATGTTATCCAACTCAAGAGGCCAAGAAGTTGAAACTTATTTCTTTAGTTGGAAATATATTTTTTGATGTTTACCCTTTTGAAAAGGATTACAGACATTATCATTTGGAAACTCAAGTTTAGGTGGATCCTTGACTAAGCCTTTTCTAGTAATCTTTCTATGTGAGTGTATATTGCAGTGCCCTAATATCCTATACCAAAGCCATGAATCTTTATGAAAATCATTCAAACATGAAATATTTTGAAAAATCAATGAATCTAAGTTAACAACATAAACCTTCTCATTTCTAAGAGTAGTAAATACTAAATCATTTTGATAATTAAAAACATTGCATGAATAATTAATAAATTTACGATTAAAACTATCATCAAATATTGAAGAGATACAAATAGGTTGTATTTTAATCAATCAACAACAAGTACTTTGAAAATTAAAACTGAGTTAGAGTTACTAATCTATCCAAGGACAATGATTTATCCTTTTGCATTATCACCAAATGTGACATGCCCACCATCAATCTTTATCATGTTCTTGAATCATGAGTAATATCTTTTCATGTGTCTTGAACATCCACTACCCAAGTACCATAAGATTTTACATGATCTATTCAAATAGATTTCCTACAAAAATAGATTAGACAAGAAAAGATTTTGTTACCCAGATTCGTTTGGGTGAAGTATCATTAGTAATAAGAGCTTTGGGAACCCACATTTTCTTCGAGGTTTTTTATAAGAATCATTTAAAGTATTTGGAAAATATTCTTTATTTGGTCTAGAAAAACTTGAAATAGTAAAAGATGTTTCATGGCTGGGACATGCATAAAATTTTCCAAAAATGGGCATGAAACTAGATTTTCGAAATTTTGATACAAAATGAGTTTTATTTATATTCCTCTTTCCTAGTTGGTATCTTATTCCAGTAGTATATTTAGGATCTAATTATATACCAATAATTTTAACTAATATTTCGTTACCATTAATATACCTTTATAAATTATTTTTAAATTTCTCATTTTATAATATAATCTCATTTTTTTCCTTAAGCAGTTTAGAATTTTTCTCTTTCTCTAATGTAAGATTATATTGAACAGTGATAGTCAAAGAATGTTGTTTCTTTAAATATTTTTATTTATCTTTTAACTCATTACAAGTGTCCTCTAGAAATTTTTAATATTCAAATATTTCCTCATTGATCAGGTTTTCAGAATCACTTTCATCTCTAGATTAGTAAGCAATATGTTCAAGAGAGTTTAGTGTTACCTCGGATTTTTTTTCATAAAATAAATATTTTGTTTATTATTATTTTCATCATGAGAGGATTATAAGTCACTTTAGTTGTCCTCAAAAGAACTCCAAGTTTCCTTAATGGTCATTTTATACTTTATGTCATTATCATCATAATTATTCTTGTACTTTATCTTAGAAAAGTCAAACATTACATGTCCCTTTCTTTTTCACTCATAATAGATGATTTCATTTGAAGTTTCACTTATTTTCCTGTATGTTTTCCAATATCCCTTATGATCCTACTTTTTTTTGTGTCTTTGAAGAATTTATTATTTCTATAAAATTTCATAAACCTTATGGCTATTTGAACCATCTCTTCATCACTGTCTATTGTTCATTATTCATCTCTTAAACTTTCAATTTCATCTTGAGTTTTGTCCTTCGGCTTGGATGTAGTATATTTGGAAGAAAAAAAATTTCTTTTGGATTCATCATCCTCTTCTTTTTTATTTACTTTTAAATCATCCTCATACATCATCAACTTTCCTATCATCTCCTTTACTGGAAAAGTTTTGAGGTCATAATATTCTCTTATAGATACATAATTCCTTCTCCACCTATCTGGTAAGCATATGCGTATTCTCTTGATTTTCTCCTTGGTTGTAACAACTCTTCCTTGAGAGATCATGGTGTTCAAAATTTCATTAAACCTGATATACATGTCATAAATAGGCTCATTAGACTTCATATTAAAATTATCATATATAATAGTATAACTTTTAAGTCTCTTTTCATTAATATTAGAAGTTCTGTCCTGTGAAATAGCTAAAGTGTCTCGAATTTCATAAGAAAATGTACAATCATATATTATATTAAATGTAGTTGAGGTTTGGCTTAGTGGTAAGCACCCCGTAATCCTACATGAAAAATGGGGGTTCAAAACCCATTAGGTGCAGGTACTGTAGCAGTACTGTATCGGTACTATAGCAGCAGCGGCACTGTTCATCAACGGGTACTGTAGCGGTGGAGATATAGTGTGGGTACTGTAGCAGGTGGGTTACTATTCATAGAATGTGAATTGGTCCTTATATTTGGGCCTAATGGCTATGTAATGGGCTATAAGCCCACTGGGCCTTCAGGTTATGTAATGGGTTTCCCTTTACCCAGTTAAAAGAGGTATTTTCTTTGATTTAATAATAAAAAAAGAGGCTTCAGCCCCAACCTTTAAATATATTATATTAAATTCCACATCTCCTAGTACACAAAATAGAGCATTCATAGCTTTGAGATTATTATTATAGGTAATCTTTGTGGCATCACTCCAGGTATCCCTAACAGTTTAAAAACAACATTTGATACCAAATATTAGTCAATGTAGGACACTCAAGAGGGGGTGAATTGAGTTTATATAAAAATTTCTTTTATAAATATTATTTAAAATATTCCCCCAATTTAAAACTTAATAGGATAGTTAATCAAAGTACTGAATTTATAATAGTATAAATGTTCAACTAATTTCTCAAAAGATTGATTATTTATCAGCTCTAACAAAATGATATATTGATACAACTTTTGAAACTAATCTAACAATCCAAAATAATTATAAATACTATCCAAGACTAGATATCAAATTGAAATTTAGTATTCTGAAATACATGTAAAAATTGAGAAAACTAAAATTGAAAACGTAGTGGATATAAAACAAGAGGTCCAGTCTCAAGCTAAGACTTGGTCCTCTCTACTTGGTTATCACCTTCCACCAATAAATCTATATAGATAATGGTTTTGATTCACACCCTAAATCAGTTATTACACAACAATACATATACTTTCTAGGTCACAAGACCTCTACCACATTTCTTCATGGGAACAAAATAAAACTAGGTCACACTGGACCTCTACCACAGTTCTACGTGGGATAAACAAGTGTAAAAAGATAATTATGTGAGGATATGTAGTGTACTCTAGTTCAGTGTAGGATATAGTGTCTGTTTAATAGATATTTTCACACACTACTTGAAAAGGTAATAAAATGACACACAATATATAAATAAATATTAGATAGGGTTTTGGAGGCTTTGTGTGTTATACAGTTCAACTCTGGACACTTTGATGTTTCAAAGTTGATGTTGGAGTCCTCTTCTGGAAGCATAAACTAAAATAGAGTGTCATGAATCATTTTTTTGTCTTCACTAAATATGATATATTATTCCCCTTAGGTTTAGTTGGATGCTGCAAATATGTTGGAACATTGATAGACAACAGTTCTCTAGATCACAGCAATAGGAATGAAGATTTCCTCGCTTGATATTCCTTTCTGTATGTTGCTCGTGTAGGTCTTCTAATTTTTCTACTCATATATTCTTGTGTATCTATTTTATGTAATTCTTATATATCTTTTATCTCGAGTCATTTTATTTTATTCTCTTGCAGCCTGAAAATGTTCTTTTTTTGAGGTAGATTTTGTTCCTCATACTTCTGACATCCTCATTTAAGATTTTAAAAAAAATGAATTAAATTAATCAGTCACATTAAAACACTCAAAATGTGACTGTTAAAAATAATGTTAAGTAAAGTAAATTTAAGTAGTCTATCAGTGATTCCTCTATCGGTATCTCCTTCTGTCAGTGACTCATTCTATCAGTGTTTCATTCTGTTGGTCTTTCCATGCATCGGTGACTCATTATGTTGATGAATCATTTTAACTTTCAGTGAGTCCTTTCATCGGTATCACCATGTGTTGGTATCACCATGCATCAGTAAGTCCTTACATCGGTAGGTCCTTGCATCGGTAGGTCCTTGTTCCATTAGGTCCTTGTATCGGTGGGACAATTCAACTCTCGGTGAGTCATTAGAATTATTGGTGATACAATCGGTCTATCAGTGTGTCAATTGCACTGTCAGTGAGTCATTTATTGGTGATTCATTTTGCAATGTCGTTGACTCAATTGAACTATCAGTGTCTCATCCCTTCTTTCAGTGTAACTTTGTCATATATAGAAAATATTTCTTCTTGGATTGTCTTACAAAATAAATATTTTCAGAATGTGTTAAACATATATGTGATCATAGATAATCATAATTATACATATTTAAAATTAAATAAACATGATTTAAATTATTATACATGATTAGTAAGTTTTTTACATGATTTGTGATTATTAAAACCATTAATACTATAGAGGGTGTCCAATAGTATCCTATGGGCCAACATTTTGTATTCAAGGTTTTTCATCCTAGAATATTTTTGGGATCTTCTTGTATCATGTAAGGATTTTTTTTATATAATTGAGCCTTATTTCTTTCTTGTTGATATTTTATTCTGCTTAATATATGATCTACTTTATAATATTCTTATCAATATATTTTACTTTGTGAATTAAATGATTATTTTATAGGTTGGGTTTGGAATTATTGCATTGGTTATTGGAAATAAGGGGCAGCAGATCTCACCACTCCTTTCTATCTATATTAATTATTAGATGGTTCTTATAAGATTGGGTTTTTTTAGAATGTTCCATCTTTAGGTTTCATCTTAGGTTTATATCCATCAAAATTGACATTTTTTGGATCTAAGGCTAGCATATCAATGTTTGGATAGAAATAATTTGAATGATCAAACATGCCACCATGGAAAAAAATTTATTCTTCAATCTTATGACCACATCCTTTTAATAATTTCAGCCAAAAACATTTATATTCTCCCTATATATGTAATAGTGGATGACCCAGGTGCAGTCTCAAGGAAGTAGTTTCAAATTCCCATTTTATTCTTATAAAAATGTTTTCTTTTTATTTTTTTATTTTTTTAAAATAGTAAATGGAAATTTTTCAAAACTTGTGGTGAAAATCAAAAAGGGGGTGAGTGTAATGGAAATAATGACAACAAAGTGGAAACAAACAAAACAAAATGTAGAAAAATAAAAGTATTTAAGCAAAAAAATAGGCCTAGAGTTAGGTTGATCCACTCATCAACATCCCATCATTAATCTCCAAACAAATTAGATCATTTCATTTCCTTACTCATTGTATTCTCTATCTCTCAAATCACACACCTCTCTCACCCAAAATAATGAACAATAGTACACATTACCCCTTCAAGTGCATGAGTGTTCTTTGAAAATTGATGGAATCACCCAATAAAACCTCCTCATCCAAGAATCTCTTACTAAACAAAGTGATTATAATGAGATCAATAGTCACACATTCTCTCCTAAACACTCAGTCGAGTAGACTAAGTAAATAAGGGTATATATATAAAGTGTATAAGAGTAATGAATAATTTCTTTAATTTTTTTTCTTGGGTAAAATTAATTAATCAAAATCCTATTTCAAACTACTATAGTATGTAAGAAGGGGTCCTATCTACAGGGGTGGAATAGTGAGAGTGTGTTCCTAATAAAATTAAATAAACACATGGAAAAAAATCACAGTGGTGATGAAATAGTGAAAGTAAAATATAAAAAGGTCTAAGACAATAGATAGAGAACTATAGAATAATGGGAAAAAATATTAAGATCACATAGTAAAAAAAGGATCAACCAAATGATTAGAGATGAGAATTTAACTAGACTGTTTACATATGTTTTCATTCATTCATGAACACTAATGAAAATACTTGAACTGATTAAATATTCTCACCAATTGGTATGATGGTCTACCTATTATCAGATGATCCATATAGTTCTTGAACAATAGAACTCACTTAATCACTAAATGATGAAATAAATCAATATCTAATATTATCTTTTTTGTTAATCCTGATATGCTATTCTCATGTACTTGATTTACTTATTTGGGAAATCTATAAATGAATAAATAGTCTTAGAATTAATTTTTATTGAGATTAGTTTTTATTAAAATTTATGTTTTTTAATTTTAACTATCTAAAAAGAAATGAGAGTATCATTTTACCAAATTAATCCTTGAATGAGGTAATAAAAATCACCAGCACAATTTCATTCCCCAACTAAAATTTAACTAATCATTCTTATCTTTTCAATATTCAGACATTTTATTTTGGAATATTCTATTGAACAATGAATCAATATAAAGAAAAAAGGATGATAATTTTTTCCAATAGGAAAGTTTGATTTTTACTCCCTATGCTCTAAACTCTATTTCATAGTCCTTATAGAATGTTCTCCTCCCTCCTAATTATGCTTCAAACTATATTCCTCCTAGATATCTCAGATCATCTACCACCTAAAAATTATATGTTTCTCAAATTTAATATATATTCTCATTCAAATCTCAATCATGATATCATGGTCACTTCTTCATAGCTTCTACCAATCTTATTCATAGAACACTCCTCACTTTACATCATCCTCATATGTGATTCAACAAAATCCATCAAACCTAAATGTTATCCTATACAGGTGGTCATGTTGTAAGGACCCGACCCTAGTTTCCCGAAACAGGTTTCTTATTTTAATACATTGGTATATAAATAAGGAATATGTATCCCAAAGTACCAAGTAGTTTAGTAGTTTTTGGAAACAAGATACATAAATAAGTTCAACATTATATCTTTAAAGGAAATAAACACTAATTTATTCCATTAGAAATATCCATGCCTCCTAGACTATACTTGCAAGTCATTCATAATTTACTTCTTCATATAATGATAAAATGAAATATAATAAAGGGGTGATCTCAAATGCTCGGTAATTGTAAGAAATATAGAGGAAGATAATATAAACATTAAACATGGTGAATAATTGAAAACACGTTCCTTTTAAAAAAACATAAACTTGAACATAATATGGCTGGAATATCATCTGAGTAAAAAAAAGTCATAATAAAACATAATCATTGGTATTATACTATTCAAATAACCACATAAAATTTAAATTACAAGATTCATAATGAGGTAAGTGTATATGCTGTAAATTCTGAAACATTTTTTCAAGGCCTCGGCCAAAATCCATATATCACATTGGGAAAGGCCTCAACCTATTCTACATCCATTTGTCTCATGAGACCTACTGATGCATCGTGGGGCTATATCGGGACCTACCTATCACATAATAAGTCTAATGAATTCCTCATATAAGTGGGGATAAACATAAATAACATATACATTCATATTGAAACTATCATATGAAATGTAACAAAATTTCCCAAATCATTAAACATAAAACACTAACCATTCCGAGTAACATATTGAATGGTTTTAGGATAGATCATCAAAAATAAAACTAGTCATAAACCATTTAATAAAATATGGTAGGTGACATCATAAATTATTAAACCCAATAATACATAAGAATCAACAAGAGTGTTGAATCAGTCGAAAATACTCTTATAAAATCATTAACCAATTCTTGAGATAAATACTCTTTTATTTTGGAAAGATGAGTTCTTTTAGAAAATTATTTGTATAAAATAATAAGAGAAGTAATATAGTATTTTAATAATAAAATTAGTGATTTTATAAATATAATGGTTTCCAAAAACATATTATATAGTGCCCTTGAAAATAGGTAATAATTTGAGAAATTCCCTTGAATCGGGCTTGTATTTTGGAAACAATTTGGAATGTTTCTTTTTAAAACGTGTCAGTATCCATAAAATAAGGAAGGTTTATGGTCGGTAAACATATATAGCACACTCACACATATTTTATGAGGATTACATAATAATATACAATAATTAAATTGAGGTAATTAGACAATAAAAGTAACCCGAATGAAAATGGATGTTTGGGTGGAAAAACCCTTACTTTAAGTCTGAATGTGTTACCCTCTTGA
The DNA here is from genome assembly GCA_963277665.1 of Viscum album. NCBI lineage: Eukaryota > Viridiplantae > Streptophyta > Magnoliopsida > Santalales > Viscaceae > Viscum > Viscum album. The sequence goes on along the minus strand of OY728125.1, from coordinate 273,149,046 downwards.
TCTTAAGGTCATGTAATATGAAATTATACTCATCAGTAACTTAATTAAGAATATATTAGACATTTATTTATTTTATCATAATTATTTTTAGTTAATTTATGTTCTTATTGATATGTTATAATATCGAATTCTGTCGTTCCGGAGTGTTCATTTAATTGATTTTCATAATCAGTTCTCTTGTTATTAAGTAATGGTGTTCATGTGGAATGTTTGTAATCTCAAAAATTGAAATTAAATATTATTTATGAACATAAATAATTTTTAATGGTCGTTTCTATCATTTTTTTACCTGGAATGAGGATGAATCACTAAATGACAGCCACTTCGATTATTTGGCGGTATTTGGATTATTATGAAGTAGTTTTTTAATATAAAGTAATAGTATGTACATATACTGGTTAATGAATTATAATTAGGTTATAATACATATATTATATTCTGGTTCAACCACTAAAATGGTTTCATGACCATTAATGAAGGATAAATTCAATAATGAAACTTCGTCGTCCATGAAGGTTATAAATTGGAACCTCATGGACGTCGATTTTGTTTAAAAAAATAAATGGGAGGGAATAAGAATATTGATGATGGTTCTTCCATTAACATGATATAATTCAAGTATATATATTATAATAGAGTTATAATGTTCATTTGGATAGATGATTTGAGTAGAGGATAATAAAATAAGATAAATTGAAATGAAACTAAATGAAAAAGAAGGGTGCTTTACCTCTTGAAATAACCTCCTTGAGAAGCTCCTTAAGGGAATGGGTTTTTGTCTTTTGGAAAGACCAGGAGCTTCTTAGACGTGGGGAGTGACTAGGGAAGGGTAATTGGGTAGATCTTTGAGGAGCTTCAAGGCTTAGAAGAGTGAAGAGAAGAGGGGGTGAGGGGGGTTTTATAGTGGAGGAGAGAAGTGAATTTTGAATAGTTTTGTTCATTATTGTATTAATTCCCTCAAGACAACCAATAGGCCTGGTTCATGTCACCCATAATATTAATAAGTTCATGTGAGTTTGAATCAAGTGGCCTTTAATCACTCATGATTTCATAAATAGTGTATTTAACTGATAATTTTTATATATGGTATTTTACTATATTTAACTATTCATAAAAAATTCATGATTTACAGAAAAATCCAAAAAATTCGTCCCTTCCTTTTTTCGACGTGCAGAATTCAAAAATGATATCCATTTTTCAAAAATACTTTTCTAAATATTAATTATTTAATTTTAAAAAAAATCATAGTTAATCTGAAAAATAATAATTTTAAAGGTATAATTTGTTTTATATCACATTGAAAAATTAATTAAGATCCCATTATCTTATTACCTTAAGAAAATAAAATAATGTCATTATATACTATTCATAAGGGTATGTTACTATTAACCAAAAATAAAGTTTGTTCTATCAGAATCCAAATGACTTACTGATCACAATTATAGATGACTGTTTTTTCAAATTCAAAACATAGTAGAGGCAAAGTTGTGTTGAATGGAAAAATTATAAAATTAATTCAATGTTTATTTTCAAAACCTTGGGGTGTTACATTATCCCCTCCTTACAAAAAAATCATCCTCGAAATTCATGAAATGCTACCTAAAAAGATTTGGGTATGTCTTAAATATATGCTCCCCAGGCTCCCATGTTGCTTCCTCCATCTTATGGTTTCTCCAAAGAACCTTTACCAGACAAGTCATCCGATTTCTCAATACTTTTTCTCTTCTATCAAGAATCTTGACAGGATATTCACAATAAGACTGATCGAGCTCAATTTTTATTTCTTCATAGGTGAGTACATGTGTTAGGTGTGGCATGTATTTCCTTAACATTGACATGTGGAACACATTGTGAACTTTGGAGAGACATGGCAGAATTTCCAAAGTGGTAAGCTACGGCTCCAATTCAGTCCAAGATTTCAAAAGGTATGATGTACCTGGGACTTAATTTTCCCTTCTTATCGAATCATATAATACCCTTCCATGGAGGTAACTTTAAGAAAAAATATATCTCCTTATTGAAATTCCAAATCCTTCCTTTGGATATCATCATAGCTCTTTTGCCTACTTTGAGGTGTTTTGATAAGGATTTGGATAATATTCACATTTTCTGGTTTTTCGTCAACAGTTTATGGGCCTATGAGTTTTTTCTCACCAACATCATCCCAGAAAGTTGGTGTACAACATCTCTTTCTATATAATTCTTCATATGGTGTCATATGAATACTTGAATGGAAACTATTATTATAGTAAAATTATGAAAGAGGTAAATACTGATCCAACATACCTTGAAATTCAAGTGAACAAGACCTCAACAAGTCTTCTAAAGTTTGAATAGTCTGTTCTGATTGTCCATCAGTTTGTGGGAGGTAGGAAGTGCTCAAATGAAGATCAGTATCAAGGGCCTTCTGAATACTTTTTCATAATTGTGATGTAAAATGGGTATCACGATCAAAAAAATGATAAGGGTACACCATGAAGTCTTATAACTTAATTAATATATAGTCTTTCTAATTTTCAAGTGGTAAATCTTCTCTTATAGAAAGAAAATGTGCTAATTTTGTAAGATGATAAACAATGACCTGTATCGCATCATTCTTTCTTGGAGTCTTTGGTAGCCCCATGAAAAATTCTATTGTAATATCATACCATTTCCACATAGGAATAGGAAGGGGTTGCATGACTCCTCCAGGACATTGTCTTCCAGCCTTCACCTGTTGACACACCAAACATATCGACACATAATCAGCAATCTCCCTCTTCATTTTTCCCACCAAAAATGTTCCTTTAGATCTCTATAAATCTTTTTTATGGTGTATAGAGAAACTAGAGCTATGAGCATAATCCAATAGTTCCCTCTTTAGCTCATGAATATCAGGAACACAAAGACTCCTTCCAAATTTCAAAATTCCACCTTCATATATGAATTCAATCAAGTTCACATCATTTACTGATTTAATTTTATTTTGAAACTCCTCATCATCATCCTAATAACTTTTTATCCTTTCTAGTAAATAAGTTTTGGGAACAATTTGAAAAAATAGTGATGTGTTACTTTCCTTCATAATTACCATATCCATCTTTACTAGATTCATGAACAAAGGATCCCTTTAAACTCTAAACTTGTTCAGAATTTCTTGTTCATTTCTACTTAAAGCATCTGCCACCTTATTTTCCTTCCCTGGGTGGTAGTGTATCGTCTAATAATAATCTTTGAGTAGATAAAGCCATCTCCTTTGTCTAATTTTGAGTTCTTTTTGTGAAAAGATGTATTTCAAACTCTTATGATCAGTATATATCTCACATTTTTCACCATAGAGGTAATGTCTCCAAATCTTCAGAGCAAATATTACCGCTGCTAACTCAAGATCATGAGTTGGATAGTTTTGTTCATGAATTTTTAGCTGCCTAGATGTATAGGAAATCACTGTATCATTTTACATAAGGACACAACCAAGTCCTTTCTTTGATGCATCACTAAAGATCACAAATCCATCATTCCATAATAGTAGAGTCAATATTAGAGCATTCACTAATGTTATATTCAATTAGCTAAAACATTCTTCAAATTTTTTTGTCTATACAAACATAACCCCTTTACATGTAAGCTTGGTTATTGGGTTGGCTAAATGGTCGAAGTTCTGAATGAAACACTGATAATAACCTACTAAACCAATACAACTATGTACCTCAATTATGTTTGTTAGAGTAGGCCATTTATGCATAGCCTTTGTCTTTAAAGGATCAACAGATATTCTAGATTTTGAGACAATGCACCCCAGAAAGGAAACTGATTGAAGCCAAAATTCACACTTTCTGAACTTCCCATATAATTCATTTCTTCTAAGAGTCATAAGAATAGTGCGCAAGTGATTATCATGATCTTCATATCTTTTATAGTATTTCAGGTTATAATTAATAAATACCACCACAAAGTCATTAATATATTCCTTGAAAACTTTATTCATTAGATCCATGAAAAAATATGGTGCATCAGTTAGTCCAAAAGGCATTATTATAAACTCGTAATGCTTGTACCTAGTTTGGAATGCTATTTTTGGAATGTCTTCCTTCCTCACAAGAAAATTATGATATCCATATTGAAGATCAATCTTCAAAAAATATTGGGCTCAATGAATTTGATCAAATAAATAATCAATATGAGGTATGGGATACTTGATCTTTATTGTTATAGAATTGAACTCCCTGTAGTCAATGCACAACCTCATAGACCCATCTTTCTTCTTAACAAAAATAATAGGGGCTCCCCATGGAGAAATGAAAGGGAGAATAAATCCTTTATCACTAAATTACTATAATTTTTTCTTTAGCTCCACTAACTCCATAGTGGCCATTCTATAAGGGGTCTTTGATATGGTCCTCGAACCAAGAATTAAGTCAATGGAAAAATCAATTTCCCTTTCTCGAGGATGTCTAGGTAAATCCTTTGGAAATAAGTCAATATATTCTTTCACAACAAGTACATATACTTTTTTAACATTATTTTCCTCACTCATATTTATTGCATTCCCTTCCTCCCTAATAGTTGAAATTATTAGAGATATTGGGGGTGGATCTAGATATGAATCTGATGGAAAGGTTTTTTCTCAAAAGATAAGTGATTCTACACTATTCTCAAAAATTATAAATTTCTTCTTCTTTCAATAGATCTTCACATCATAATTTGATATCCAATTCATACTGAGAATTATATCAAAGTCAATAATTGGTATGATGGTAAGTTTAGAAAATAAATCACGTTTATGTGACATAAAGGGGACTAATTGACATGCCTTTATTGCAATGATACATCCACTAAGATTTTTGACCGATAACTCCTTTATTAAATCAAATTGGACATGTCTAATTTTCTTGGAAAACTGTGAAGATATAAATGTATGTGATGATCCAGAATCCAATAAAGTATTGGCTAAGTTTGATGAAACGATTAATGTACCTTCCACCAATTCATTAAGGACTTCAATATCAACGGTTGTGATCACATAAGCTTGTCCCTTCTCCCTTGTCCTTTTCTACTGCATGTTTTCTTGATGCTTTGGACAATCATTATCATAGTGTCCCATCTCTTAAAAATTATATCATTGAACATTAATGGATTATTTCTTCCCCTTACAATCACCAGTAAGATTTCCTTTCTCTCGACATTTGTATCATACTCTTTTTCCTTTTAATCGTGCACTAGGGTGTTTCTCTCCATAATTTTCACGGTATGGAAATTCAACTCTTCCCTTTTTCCTCATTTCCATATTTCCTTTCCCAGAGTTTTAACCAGCCCTCTTATTCTCTTGCTTTCCCTTAAATTCATAAGACATTGACAATTCATTTTATGTCTTAATAGCACATGAAACTATATCTTCATAATATGAGAAACTATGGGAGACAAGAGGCCTCCAGAGGAATGGCTTTAGGCCATCAAAGAATCGATCGATTTTGCTTCTTGGATTTCGTATGTAGTCCATAGCATGCCATGATAACCTTGTGAAGTTAGATTAATACTTTGAAACATTTTCATCTTCATTTTACTTCAAATTCAGAAAATTCCTTTCTATATCCACTCGTTGTCCACAACAAAAGCATTTCTCTAGGAAGATTTCCTTAAAGTCCCTCCATTCCATCTCTTCTATATATTCCTTCTCTTTGGTTTTTTGGATTAACGAACACCACTAATCTGCATATATTGATAGTAGAAAAAGTACCATGATGACCTTATCTATTTCATTACATCCCAAAGTGAGAAATATCTTCTCTAGGGAACTTATCCACTACTCAGCTATAAATGTGTTTATAGTCCCATTGAATGATGGAGGTTGTTTTCGCATAAATCTATATAACATAGCTCCTCCACAGGGTGGATCCAGATGATCCATACGGTTAAGGTTATTATTCATAACCTGAGTAAGTTGTACCAGTATAGTTATAAGTTGTTTATCACCAGTCACATCACTAGAGCCAACATCATGATCTTGCATCGGAGGGAAATCCCTATAGGGGATACGCGTGTTCGTGCGGTTTCAATTCCTTCCACTTGGTGTCAGTTCTAAATAATGGAATACAATAGATTAGGGTATGAATCATAATGTATAATATTAACTTAACAAAATACTTATCATAAATTGATATCCTACACATGGTTAATCCCATAATCACAATAATGGTTTATCTGAGGAAAAAATTACATTTAAATACGTCATAATTGATTGTAATGAAAATGTGAATTATTCTTAGCATATCTATCAGAAGTTTCAATACCAAGAGTGCATCAAGGACCATTGTTGTGTACCAAGTATAAGACCCCGGCCTTAAACCTTACTTAATATTGAATTAATTTAATAATTCACATTGAGGATCTTTTCAGGTTTAGAGTTTTATAGAATTAGGACATAACTATTAAATCTCAAAAGATTACAAAGTAGAAACTTCTACTAAGTTTCCATAAAATAAAAACTCTTAAAAAGAAACATGTCTAGTTCCATGTTTTAGGTAGCATGACTTTCCCTTGATCCCATTCTTGACCCTATTCCACATTAAGTCCTGTGAAAAACATTTCAAAAACTTGGGGTGAGCATAAAAAGCTCAGTAAGGGATACACAATGAATGAAAACTGTTAGTTTTTCAAAACAACAAGTAAACCATGTATACTTTATAAAAGTAATACTTTTCACCTTTATGAAGTAGTAAAAAATCTTCACCGAATAAAAGTTCATTACTTACCCTTTTGTAACCAAAAGATTACCATAAAACCCATATAAAGATCACATAACATATAAAGGTAACTTGGGACATAAACATACTTAAATGGAATAACCATACGGTCGACTTCCACACATATCACTTAATGGAATAGCCATACGGCCGACTTCCATACCCAATGCATTGGAGGTTATAACGTAACCAGCCGTCCTGGTATTCACGGCACCACCCTTCATATGGTTTATCACGTAACCACTCATCAAATGTCCAAGTACCATTATAAAATCATAAGACATAAAACAAATATAATGGAAAGAAAACATTTCTACACTTTGATCACAATATATCACTTGAATATATTAAAATAACATATCCATTATAAAAACCATTTTCAATACCAAAATACATAAAAGAGTATATGGTATTTATTTCATTTAAAAAAACATTACGGCTTATTGAGGAAGCCAAAGACCAAATAATACTCACGGCGGTGGAAAAGGTCATTGTCACCACGTACGTTAAAAGAAACATTCCTTTTTGTTGTTTAGTAAAATGATTCGTAGAAAAATATTCCTTTTGTATTAAAGTAAAAGTCAAAGGGGTTTATACACCGTATAAAAGAATGAAATATGCCTCAATGAAAGTAGATTGAGATGAAGTCCCTTACAAATACGGTATCCTTGGATTAAGGATAAATCAATTACATAATTATGTGTGACAAAAGAATACACCAAATATAAGTGGATATTAAGTGTAAAAAAATCAGATGTTATTCACACATATTCATAGAACTACATATTCAAGGAGTACAAGTCTATCTCAAAGAATCAAAATTGGGTTAAGAAGTTCCCTTTCAAAAATTCAACAGCCTAACGGCATCACTTCAAAATACAGAAAATGAGTGGATGATAGATAAAAAGGGTATCTCATCATGTGGACATAAAATTTACAACAATAAGAATATAGAAGAACATATCCCAACATAAGAATATGTAATTTAAAATACATAAAAAAATAAGTCTTTTTAAAAAGAGGAGGGTGAAAGGTTCCCTTACCGACTTGGGTAACTTTCGAAACGTAGACCCCATTGAAGAAGGGTCATACAATGAATATGTAAATACCCATAAATGGAATTATATTACACAAGGAGTATAATAATGGGTAGTACATACACCACTCAAAGGAAATGGTGGAAAATGTAGCATAAATCTCACGGGAATAAAAGTGAGATGAAAAATCCCTTACGAAAACTCGGCAGCCTAACGGCGCAACTTAAAACTTCCAAAAATGGATTGATGAGATCAAATAGGATATCTCATAATATTAAAATAAAATGTACAGTAAGAGGAATATAAAATAACATCCCCCATAATAACAAATAGGAGCTTTAAAGAAGTTACATAAAGGGGAGTACTTAAAAAGAAAGAGAGAGGTTGGATCTCTTACGAAACTTCGACAGCCTAACGGCGCCACTCAAAACTTCAAAAATGGATTGATGAGAGAAAATAGGGTCTATCATCATATGAACATAAAAATTATAGTAATATTAATATAAAATAACATCCCAATCATAAGAAATATGAGCTTAAAAGGACTGACATAAAAGAGTGTACTTAAAAAGAAAGAGAGGGGTAGGATCCCTTACATCGTGTCCGACATGACTTGATCGTTCTTTAATCTCCTGAATAATAAAATTTGTTCAATTTATAATTTCTTAAGGACCTCCTTTAAATATTATTATTCAGTTCATATCACATATTATAATGTTATAATAATTGGTTAATAAAGTGAGTTCATATCAGACGTTTTTGTCGATGTTCGGTACATGAGAAAAAATTGAACTTGTTGGAAAATAATTTCCCATGTAGTTATAGGTACATCATCCCCAGAATATTATTGATGTTTTAAATATCATATATATCCAGTATATAATCATTTTATACTATTTCATAGAATTTGGAGATAAAAAATGAAAATCACCGTTCATGGAGACGGTAGGCCGCACTTACGCATGAACGCTACTTTCATTTTTTTGTCATATTAATGGAATTAAAACAAAATGAGAGATATATATATTATAATTCCAGAACTATATCCTTCATTTAGATGTAATATATTACATATATATCCATTATATATATTTACTTATAACAGTACATAACATTTGAGATAAGAAATGAAATTTACCGTTCATGGAGACGGTAAGTCGTACGTACGCATGAACGCTACTTTCATTTCTTTTTTTTTGTATTCAATGGAATTAAATAATAATGATATAAAGGTATATTATAATTACAGTATGATATCATATGTAATTACCTTAATTCCATCCTTTATACGTCCCACATATGGCATTAACGAATCAAATCACTCTGAGGGGGCGGTAGTCCGCACTTCCAAAAATGAAGATATCATGTTTACCCATAATGGAAACCATAAAGGTATGCCATAAATGAAAAATACAGAATCTTAAGGAAAACATAAACATATTATATATCATATATAAATATAGTGACATCTTAATGGCCACCTTTGAAGGTGTTAAAATAATATTGAACAATCCTCATTTCGTGAGGTAGTAATTCACCATCCACAGAAATAGTATGTTCTTTAACCATTAGACGGAGGTGTGTGAAAGTGTAGCTCAAATACATCTTATAAAAACATCATAGTATATATAAGATACTGGTTTTGTTACAAAAAAAGGTAATAAAAAGAGTTTATGGGTTTGGAGAAGAAAAATAAAACAAAAGAACACAAGGGAAGACATTACCTTTAAATCGGGTAACTCTCTTTGATTTGAGCTCAAAGGCTTCCTTGGAAAGGATTCTGCCCAAAGTGAGGATTCAATGATGAATATAGGGATTTGTAGAGATTAAATGGTCAGGGTTTGTCCGAGCCAAAGGCTTGATATGTGTTTGTAACGTGGTAAAGGTGGGGGCCTTTTATAAGAGGAGAGGAGGGGCACTCTTGGAAAGTTATAAAATATTGCTTTATTATAAAATTATTTTAGGATTTAAAAATTCCCAAAAGGATGTATTTATAGGATAAGGTGATAAGGTTTATAAATCTACCCATCAAATAGGTTTTTGACAAGTGTAAGACTTATATTTCTCTCTATCTTCTCATTTTATTTAAATCATTCATTTATGAGGTAATTACTGCATCATCACGGTGTCATAAATAAATTAATTTATTTAATATCTAAAAATTATAAAAAAAATATCATGATGTAGGAAATATTTTTATCTTTCTAATGAATATTTATAGTCAAAAATATGACTTTTATAACCCCATCTAAAATTTTTTTTATTAAAACAATACATGTTTGTGACATTTTTATTTTAACTTTAAATAAAAAGGTATTAATGTCATTTTCCATGAAAAGTGGCTCCATGGGGTCCCCAAGTTGACCCATGGATTGTCTTGGTCGTCCATGACTCATCCAATGAGGGTAGGACATGTGTCTAGGTCATTTCATATTATTAAAACATTATTTTTACCTTAAACTACACTAATTACCTCTAATCGCGATTAAAACTTAAAAGTTATTATTCACCAAAAAATTATTTTAATCCCATTGAACCAAATTTTAATTATTAATGACAACCATGTATGTCTTATTTTTGAAATTCAAAACATAGAGGTGGTAAAATTTCATTTAAACGAAAAATCAGTTTTTTAAGTACCACTTAGTGGTTTCACTATTCATCAAAAATTGAAGTTTTCCAGAAAAATACCAAAAATTCACCCTAATCTATATTTGATATTCCAAATTCAAAAATGATGTCTTTTTTACAAAATTCAAAACATGTAAGTTACATTAATTAATCTAATAATTAATTTCCTCTATCGAAGCAAATAGCGTGTTTTTATGAAACAATAAGTATCAAAAGATTGACACTAGTTTAAGTCCAATTTCAAGATGAAATTAATTCAAACAACCACTATTGGATTAAATGGTAAAAATATATTCTAATTTCACTTTAAAACCAATTCAAAAGATAATCTAATCATATAAATAAATTATATTAAAAAGTAGTTTTGAATTAAAATACAACATTTTTCACTATTCATTAACTAATGAACTTTATCGGAAAAATACCAAAAATTTACACAAAGTAAATTTTGATTTCCCGATTATAATGAAGAATTTTATTTTGTCAAATATAACACATAAAATTGTAAAAAAGTGGATTTAAAAGAGGTTCATCATCAAAAGGCGGTTAATCGACCTTTTAAAGAATATTAGAATGTTTACGCTTAAAATTGGATTCATTCGCATTTTTAGTCCTCTAACATTTTTTGTAAAAAGTAAAAATATTTGAAAAACATATATAATAATTTTGTAGTTAGTTCTTTTAATTCCCTCCATTCCAATGTCTAGGCGTTAACTATAATTTAAAATAATATTATTTTATTATTAGAGTGCAACGTAAGATTCCCAAGAAACTCGTTGTTGCGTATTGGGTACGCCATCGAGCATAGCGTCCCCTTTAAAGATATGTTAATATTTTATTCACAAATATGGATAAATGTGAAAATTTCATATTCTTTATTTACTTGGGGTGTTATATCCTTCCCCCTTTTGGGAATTACGTCCTCGCAATTTTAAAATTGGGCTTGGAAACTTCATTGAAAATCCCACATCGGAACAAGAGTCAGTAAAACAATCACTTTAAAATAAAGAAAGAGAAGTACAAAGGTCACCCGAGTTAACCCATACTAGGATTCCATGTAGGAAAACCTGGATATGGAGGAAAAAACAAAGGTTCATGTTCTGAGGGAGAGTGATAGGAAACATGTCTAGGAGAAAGTTAACCATAAGAAAACCACAAACTTGTGATGGGTTAAACGGTATTCGATTCCCCAGTAGGAAAAGCTAACAAACAAAATTTTTGTTTTAAGTTACTATTCATTGAGGAATTTATTTTTTATCTTAAGTAAACATACTTACTTGTCATGTTGACTTTCAACTTTTACTATATTTCTTATAGGAACTCATATTTTCTCCAAAAGATGAGTATTTAGGATGACTTGTTCACATTAAGAGAGCTATATTCAACTTCTAGAGAGTCACATATTCCCCAAAATAGAACTATATACTTCCCATGTCTTTAGACCTTAACCAAAACTAAAACCAAAATGGTTAGTATGAGATCAGATAATACCCAAAAAGGATAATTCTTTATAAAAAAATCTATTCTTAATCTCCAAAATTTGTCAAACAATACCCAAAGTTCAACAAATACCATTCAATAAACATCTATCCATAAAATTATTCAAAGTAAACCAAACTAATATTGAAACCCAAATATTTGAAGGATTTAATCACATAGTCTTCCATGGTACAAAATTAACATTTATCTCCAAATAGCATTAGTTTCTCTTAAAGTCTCATACTGAAAAGTTATTAACCTAATCAAATGTCCTCCATGATAGGTTAATCATTTCCATAGATAACCCAAAATAAACTTACTCTTGATTCCTAAAATCATCTAACTAAAACGAATTAGTCAAACTAACCAGGTACTTCACGTAGTCTAGTGGTAGGTGATAAATACCAGTCGCACTTTGGTTGTGGGTTTGATTCCCGCAGCTTTGTCCGACGCAACGGGTTGTCACACGGTCTGCGTGTTGTCCTTTTTCCAAAACTATATAATTCTTAAAACATTCCCCAAAACCAGATAAAATCTTCAAAAATAACCATAACATATTTTAACCTCAATTTTATCTCATTCCTTTCATACTCTATCATATCATAGAGTAACCCATAATTACCTAAAAAGTAAGGATCATATAAACCCTAATGGTTAACTTTATAATTATTACCTGAACTTCCACATCGAGTTTGTCATCTCATACATGATGCATTAGAGAACTCACCAAGGTTAAAGTGTTTGATCATGACTCCTTGATAGTTGGTTTAGAACAACCATGAGATTCCTCATTGAATCCCCCATTTCATCCAGTCTCTTAATCAGATAACCACCATAGTTTCCTTCAAACCCATTGTCACTTTGGTGCCTGCTAGATCCATCCATTTGCTAAAAATAGAAATGTCAGTGTGATTATATCAACAAAACCATCATGTACTAATGAGGAAGATAAACACTAAGATATACTTACTCATTCACTTTATCTAAAACTAGGACTCTTTCTGAAATCCTAACTATTATAGTAATGTCACTTATGCTTAGAGGATACCCTAACCTCTAAAGTTATCTAAACAGACCTTTGATACCAACTATAAGGCCTCGTCCTTAAACCTTACTTAATATTGAATTAAATTAATAATTCACATTGAGGATCATTTCAGGTTTAGACTTTTAGACAATTAGGACATAACTATTACATCTCAAAAGATTACAAAGTAGAAACTTCTACTAAGTTTCCATAAAATAAAAACTCTTAAAAAGAAACATGTCTAGTTCCATGTTTTAGGTAGCATGACTTTCCCTTGATCCCATCCTTGACCCTATTCCACGTTAAGTCCTATGAATAACATTTCAAAAACTTGGGGTGACCATAAAAAGCTCAGTAAGGGATACACAATGAATGAAAACTGTTAGTTTTTCAAAACAACAAGTAAACCATGTATAATTTATAAAAGTAATACTTTTCACCTTTATGAAGTAGTAAAAACTCTTCACTGAGTAAAAGTTCATTACTTACCATTTTGTAACCAAAATATTACCATAAAACCCATATAAAGATCACATAACATATAAAGGTAACTTGGGACATAAACATACTTAAATGGAATAACCATACGATTGACTTCCACACATATCACTTAATGGAATAGTCATACGGCTGACTTACATACCCAATGAATTGGAGGTTATAATGTAACCACCCATCCTGGTATTCACGGAACCACCTGTCATATGGTTTATCACATAACCACCCGTCAAATTTCTAAGTACCATTATAAAATCATAAGACATAAAACAAATATAATGGAAAGAAAACATTTCCACACTTTGATCACAATATATCGCTTGAATATATTGACATAAAAATCCATTATAAAAACCATTTTCAATACCAAAATACATAAAATAGTATATGGTATTTATTTCATTTAAAAAAACATTACGGCTTATTGAGGAAGCCAAAGACCAAATAATACTCACGGCGGCGGAAAAGGTCATTGTCACCGCGTACGTTAAAAGAAACATTATTTTTTGTTGTTTAGTAAAACGCTTCATAGAAAAAGATTCCTTTTGTATTAAAGAAAATGTCAAAGGGGTTTATACACCATATAAAAGAACGAAATATGCCTCAATGAAAGGATATTGAGACGAAGTCCCTTACAAAGATGGTATCCTTGGATTAAGGATAAATCAATTACATAATTATGTGTGACAAATGAATACACAAAATATAAGTGGATATTAAGTGAAAAACAATCATATGTTATTCACACATATTCATAGAACTACATATTCAAGGAGTACAAGTTTATCCCAAAGAATCAAAATTGGGTTAAGAAGTTCCCTTGCAAAAATTCGACAGCCTAACGGTGTCACATCAAAATTCAGAAAATGAGTTGATGATAGATAAAAAGGGTATCTCATCACTTGGACATAAAATTTACATCAATAAGGATATAGAAGAACATATCCCAACATAAGAATATGTAATTTAAAAGACATAACAAAAGAAGTCTTTTTAAAAAGAGGAGGGTGAAAGGTTCCCTTACCGACTTGGGTAACTTTCGAAACGTACACCCCATTGAATAAGGGTCATACAATGAATACGTAAATACCCATAAATGTAATTATATTACACAAGGAGTATAATAATGGGCAGTACATACACCAGTCAAAGGAAATGGTGGCAAATGTAGCATAAATCTCACGGGAATAAAAGTGAGATGAAAAATCCCTTACGAAAACTCGGCAGCCTAACGGCGCCACTTACAACTTCCAAAAATGGATTGATGAGATAAAATAGGGTCTCTCATAATATTAAAATAAAATTTATAGCAAGATCAATATAAAAGAACATCTCCCAGCATAACAAAGATGATCTTTAAAGAAGTGACATAAAGGGGAGTACTTAAAGAGAAAGAGAGAGATTGGATCTCTTACGAAAATTCGGTAGCCTAACGGCGCCACTCAAAACTTCAAAAATGGATTGATGAGAGAAAATGGGGTCTCTCATCATATGAACATAAAAATTACAGTAAGATTAATATAAAATAACATCCCAATCATAATAAAGATGAGCTTAAAAGGAATGACATAAAAGAGTGTACTTAAAAAGAAAGAGAGGGGTAGGATCCCTTACCTCGTGTCTGACATGACTCGATCGTTCTTTAATCTCCTGAATAATAAAATTTGGTCAATTTATAATTTCTTAAGAACCTACTTTAAATATTATTATTCATTTCATATCACATATTATAATGTTATAATAATTGGTTAATAAAGTGAGTTCATATTAGACGTTTTTGTTGATGTTCGGTACATGAGTAAAAATTGAACTTGTTGGAAAAGAATTTTCCATGTAGTTATAGGTACATCATCTCCAAAATTGTATTTATGTTTTAAATATCATATGTATCTAGTATATAATAATTTTATACTATTCCATATCATTTTGAGATAAAAAATTAAAAGCACCGTTCATGGAGACGGTAGGCTGTATGTACGCATGAACGCTACTTTCATTTTTGTCATATTAATGGAATTAAAACAAAATGAGAGGTATATATATTATAATTCCAGAATGATATACTTAATTTATATGTAATATATTACATATATATCCATTATATATATGTACTTATAATAGTACATAACATTTGGAGATAAGAAATGAAATTTATCGTTCTTGGAGACTGTAAGCCTTACGTACGCATGAACGCTACTTTCATTTCTTTTTTTTTTGTATTCAATGGAATTAAATAATAATTATATAAAGGTATATTATAATTCCAGTAGGATATCATATATAATACCATTAATTCCATCCTTTATACGTCCCACATATGGCATTAACGAATCAAATCACTTTGAGGGGGCGGTAGTTCGCACTTCCAAAAATGAAGATACCGCGTTTAACCATAATGGAAACCATAAAGGTATGCCATAAATGAAAAATACAGACAATTAAGGAAAACATAAACATATTATATATCATATATAAATATAGTGACATCTTAATGGCCACCTTTTAAGGTGTCAAAATAATATTGAACAATCATCGTTTCGTGAGGCAGTAATTCGCCATCCACATAAACAGTATGTTCTTTAACCATTAGACGAAGGTGTGTGAAAGTGTAGCTCTAATTATTATTATAAAAAAATCCTATTATATTTAAGATACTGGTTTTGTTACAAAAAAGGTAATAAAAAGAGTTTAGAGGTTTGGATAAGAAAAATAAAACAAAAGAACACAAGGGAAGACATTACCTTTAAATCGGGTAACTCTCTTTGATTTGAGCTCAAAGGCTTACTTGGAAAGGATTCTGCCCAAAGTGAGGCTTCAATGATGAATATAGGGATGTGGAGAGATGAAATGGGAATGTTTTGGCCAAGAACAAGGCTTTAGAGGTGTGTGTAAGGTGGTAGAGGTGGGGGCCTTTTATAAGAGGAGAGGAGGGGCACTCTTGGAAAGTTATAAAATACTACTTTATTATAAAATTTTTTTCGGATTTAAAAGGTCAAAAAAGGATATATTTCGAGGTTAAGGTGATAATGTTTTTAAATCTACCCATACAATAGGTTTGTGACAAGTGTAAGACTTAGATTTCACCTTATCTTCTCATTTTATTTAAATCGTTCATTTATGAGGTAATCACTGCATCATCACGGTGTCACAAATAAATTAATTTATTTAATATCTAAAAATTATAAAAAAAATCATGATGTATTAAATCTTTTTATCTTTCTAATGAATATTTATAGTCAAAAATATGACTTGTATAACCCCATCTAAAAATTGTTTTATTAAAACAACACATGTTTGTGACATTTTAATTTTAAATTTAAATAAAAAGGCATTAATGTCATTTTCCAAAAAAAGTGGCTCCATGGGGTCCCCAAGTTGACCCATGGATTGTCTTGGTCGTCCAAGACTCATCCAATTAGGGTAGGACATGTTTCTAGGTCATTTCATATTATTAAAACATTATTTTTACCTTAAACTACACTAATTAGCTCTAATCGCGATTAAAACTTAAAAGTTACTATTCACCAAAAAATTATTTTAATCCCATTGAACAAAATTTTACTTATTAATGACAACCATGTATTTCGGATTTTTTAAATTCAAAACATATTGGTGGTAAAATTTCATTTAAACGAAAAATCAGTTTTTTAATTACCACTTAGTGGTTTCACTATTCATCAAAAATTGAAGTTTTCCAGAAAAATACCAAAAATTCACCCTAAGCTATATTTGATATTCCAAATTCAAAAATGATGTCTATTTTACAAAATTCAAAACATATAAGTTATATTAATTAATTTAATAATTAATTCCCGCTGTCAGAGCAAATAGCGTGTTTTTATGAAACAATAAGTATCAAAAGATTGACACTAGTTTAAGTCCAATTTCAAGATAAAATTAATTTCAATGACCACTATTGGATTAAATGGTAAAAATATATTATAATTTCACTTTAAACCCAATTAAAAAGATAATATAATCATATAAATAAATTATATTAAAAATAGATTTTGAATTAAAATACAACATTTTTCACTATTCATTAAAAAATGAACTTTATCAGAAAAATACCAAAAAATTACACAAAGTACATTTTGATGTCCCGGTTCTAAAGAAGAATTTTATTTTGTCAAATATAACACATAAAATTGTCAAAAAGTGGATTTGAAAGAGGTTCGTCATCAAAAGGTGGTTAATTGACCTTTTAAAGAATATTAGAATGTTTACGCTTAAAATTGGATTCATTCGCATTTTTAATCCTTTAACATTTATTGTAAAAAGTAAAAATATTTGACAAACATATATAATCATTTTGTAGTTAGTTCTGTTCAATCTTGCCAATACAACGGCTAGGCGTTAACTACAATTTAAAATAATATTATTTTATTATTAGAGTGCAACGTAAGATTCCCAAAAACTCGTTGTTGCATATTGGCTACGCCATAGAGCATAGCGTCCCCTTTAAAGTTATGTTAATATTTTATTCACAAATATAGATAAATTTGAAAATGTCATATTCTTTATTTACCTGGGGTGTTACACCAAGATACCCCAGGTCAAGCCTGAAACTCCTTGTCAAAGCTTTCACTCCTAGTTACATCTGTGCCAGAGCCACCACTACCTTTCTGTATCCAAATAGGGATGTATTTGCTAGAAATATCCTTATAATCTATTCATTACCAAAATACAAGTACTTTTTTTTATGTTTATCTTCAAATACTACCTTAGGTATTTTTTTCCTAATATACATTTTATAACCTAGTTTCCAGGTTTTCTACAAAACTTCCTCTGATACCAACTGTAAGGACCTGACCCCAGTTTCCCAGAGATTGTGCCTTATTTTATTACATTGGCATATAAAAAATGAATATTCATCCCAAAGGGACAGGTATTTTGGTAGATTTTTGAAATAAGAGGCATAAATAAGTTCAACCTTACATCTTTAAAGTAAATCAATACTAATTTATTCCATTATAAATATCCATGCCTCCTAGATTATGCTTACAAGTCATTCATAATTTACTTCTTCATATCCTAAGAAAATGAAACATAAGAAAGGGGTGATCTCAAATGCTCAGTAAGAGTAATAAATACAGTAGAAGATGATATAAACATTAGACATAGTGAATAATTTAAAAGACATGCCTTTTAAGAAAATAAGCTTGAACATAATATAGAGGCTATATGAGTTGAGTAAATAATGTCATAATAAAACATAATCATGGGTATTCTACTAGTAAAATAACCATGTGAAATTTTAATTAATAGCTTTATAATGAGTTAAGTGAATATTCTATAAATTTTGAAATATTTTTTCAAGGCCTCATCCAAGACGTCTACAAATTATTAAGGCCTCGGCCAAAATTTGTATATCACATTGGGAAAGGCCTCGGCCAATTCCATGTCTATTTGTATCATGAGACCTGCTGAGGCATTGAGGGGATATAGTTGGCCTAACACATCACATAATAATCCCAATTAATTCCTCATATTATCAAGGATAAACATAAATAACATATACATTCATAATGAAACTATCATATGAAATGTAACAAACTTTCCCTAATCATTAAACATAAAACACTAACCATTTCGAGAAATGTGGTGATTGGTTTTAAGATAGATCTTCCAAAACAAAATTATTCTTAAACCATTCAATCAAATATGGTAGATGACATCATAAATTATTAAACCCAATAATACATAATAATCAATAAGAATGTTGAATCAGTCGAAAATACTCTTATAAAATCATTAAGCAATTCTTGAGATAAATACTCTTTTATTTTGAAAAAAAGAGTCCTTTTGTAAAACAAATTTATAAACCCAGAAGTAAAGTAAGATAGTATTTTCATAATAAAATTATAGATTTTATAAATATAATGGTTTCCAAAAATATATTATAGCGTGCCCTTTAAAATAGGTAAGAATTTGAAAAATTCCCTTGAATCTGGCTTGTATTTTGGAAAGAATTTTGAAAGTGTCTTTTTAAAATGTGTCACTATCCATAAAATAAGGAATTTTTATGGCCGGTAAACATATATAAAACACTCACGCAGATTTTATGAGGATTAAATAATAATATAAAATAATTTCATTGAGATAATTATACAATAAAAGTAACCTGAATGAAAATAGAGGTTCTGGTGGAAAAAAACATTACCTTAAGTTCAAATGTGTTCCCCTCTTGAAATTAAGGTCCTGAAATATGAATTTATACTCATTAATTACTTAATTAAAAACCTGTTATACATTTATTTATTTTATCATAATTCTTTTTAGTTCATTTATTTCCTTATTGATAAGTTATAATATCGAATTAAGTCGTTTCGGAGTGTTCATTTTCTTGATTTTCATAATTCATTCTATTTTTTTAGTAATGGAGTTCATGTGGAATGTTTTTAAATCTCAATAATTGAAATTAAATATTATTTATGAACATACATAATTTTTAATGGTCATTTCTATCATTTTGTTACATGGAATGAGGATGAATCACTATATGACAACAACTTTGATTATTTGGCGGTATTTGGATTATTATGAACAAATTTTGTCATATAAGTTAATAATATGTTCATATACTGGTTCCTTAATATTAATTAGGTTATAATAAATAAATTATATTCTGGATCAACCATCAAAATGGTTTCATGACCAGTAATGAAGGATAAATTGAAGAACGAAACTTCGTCGTCCATAAAAATGATAAATTGGAACCCCATGGATGTAGATTTCATTTATAAAACTAAAAGGGGGGAGTAAGAATAATGATGACGGTTCTTCCATTAACATCATTTAATTCTAGTATATAGATGATACTGGAGTTATAATGGTCATTTGGATAGATGGGTTGAGGTGAGGATAACAAAAGAAGATAAATTGAAATGAAACAAAATGAAAAAGAATGGTGCTTTACCTCTTGAAATAACCTCCTTGAGAACCTCCTTATGGGAAGGGGTTTTGGTCTTTTGGAAAGACCAGTAGCTTCTTAGAAATGGGGAGTGACTAGTAAAGGGTAAATGGGCAGATTCTTGAGGATCTTATGGCTTATAGGATTGAATAGAAGAGGGAGTGAAGGGGGTTTTTATAGTGGAGGAGAGGAGTGAATTTTGAATATTTTATTCATAATTTTATTAATTCCCTCAAGACAACCAATAGTGTTGGATAACGTGAAACCTAATATTAATAAGTGAAGGTGAGTTATAAAAAAGTGTCCTTTCGTCACTCATAATTTCATAAATATTGTATTTAACTGATAATATTTATCTAAGGTATTTTACCGTATTTCACTACTCATCAAAAATTCAATATTTTTAGAAAAAATCCCAACAATTCACCCCTACCATTTTTCAATGTGTAGAATTAAAAAATGAACTCCATTTTTCAAAAATAATTTTCTAAATATTATTAATTTAATTTATAAATAAAATCATAGTTAATATGAAAAATAACAGTTTTAAAAGGGAAAATTAGTTTTACATCACATTGAAAAATTAATTAAGATCTCATTATCTTGTTTACTTAAGAAAATAAAATAATATCATTATCTACTATTCATAAGGGTCATATTACTATTCATATTACTATTCATAAGGGTATGTTACTATCCACCAAAAATCATGTTTTTTATTAGACTCCAAATGACTTACTGATCAAAACTCTAGATGACCATTTTTCAAAATTCAAAACACAGTAGAGGCAAAGTTGTGTTTAATGGATAGATTATAAAATTCATTCAATATTTATTTTCAAAACCTTGGGGGGTTACACATGTTCCCGATATTTAAGAAATTATTAGAAAATTCTTGTATGACAAAACATTATTTACATATGATCGGCATGGATAAATTCCAAGCTTTTCTTAATCTCTCTGAGAATTCCTAGATATTTGAAAAAATCTTTAGTTGATTATTCCTTATTAAAACTATCAGAAACTCTCTTATTTGTATTCAATTTAATTTTTTATGGAACCATGATAAAATAAATTCATTTTATAAGTTTTTCATCAATGCATCATATATTATAGTTGACTTTTCCAAAAAAAATGCAATTAATGAACATGAATTTTTAAAAGTGTCTTACGTTGTTGATTTCTTAAGTACAAAAATTAATTTAGATAGTGATGTGCATGAATTATCATCATCAAACTCACAATATTGTAGACCACTAAGGTCTTAATGGATTTTTTATTTCCATCCTAAAATAAACAAACCCAATGAACCATAGTTCTTATAATTATTAGGTCGTAAGATTCTTCAATGGTGTCCTCGATTGGGTCCTAACCATTTTGTTTATATTTCTCCTTTGATAATAGAGTTTTTTTTTGTTTGGGGAAGATCATTCATCCAAAAAATATCATATAATATCAATAATTTCATTGAAAACATGTCATGAACCAACCTAAAATTCCATATCCACGATAATGGGGGTGT
Organism: Viscum album; assembly: GCA_963277665.1. Taxonomy (NCBI): domain Eukaryota; kingdom Viridiplantae; phylum Streptophyta; class Magnoliopsida; order Santalales; family Viscaceae; genus Viscum; species Viscum album. Next base: position 273,127,217 of record OY728125.1, on the reverse strand, counting down.
AGGGGACCATCATCCATTGATTTTATGATCCTATTAATATAAAAATATAGTAAAAAAATTTTAAAAATTAAATATCTCATTGATCACCATCAAATATGTGATCCTCCATCAAGCTTCAAATGGGTTCTTTGATTTTACATGGAATAGTTTTGGTTCAATGTGAATATGTGAGTATTAAATATAGCTTCATCAGTTAATGGATTTGGTGTAACATGTTTCATCAATATGGTACATTAATGAAATTACTAAAAATACTGATTGTTAGGTCCAAAAGGTGTTTATTTTCACAAATATGGGGGTGAATCAGGGTATGGATATTCTTTTTGAAATTCTTCCTGCCCCACCAGATCTTGACCTCTTTATTATAAGGTTCACTTTGTTTTATCTTATTATTTATATTGTCATTATCCTTTCTAAATTTATATGATGATGATGAATGTAATATAAAGTTGGAATGTAATCACATCGACATGTAGATTATTACTTGGTTAACCCTCAATGGGATACATATAAGGAACGTGCAACGACAATGTGCAGATGTACCAAATTTACTAAGGCTCACTTCCAATTCAAGGTTTTGGATAGATCAATTTTATTTCTATCTCACTACCTTTAAAATGTTTTGGTTTAGCTCACTACTTCCTAAAGGTCACTCACTCAATCTTCCTTCTATGGATCACTACTAGTAAAAATGATCACCTTTTTCCTCTTCCTTTTCTCATTTCTCTATAAAGGACATGGTTGATGGACATGTAGGTCCCTTTATTAGAAATAATAAAATCATAATAAACTATAGATATATGTTCTATTAAATTTATTATTTCATCCACTTTATAAATATCACTTTACCATATAATTTACTAGAAATTCAATTTTCAACACTTTCACAATGCTCACTGCCTTTTCAAATCTCACACATCCTTCACGAAACTTCCCAATTCATCAAAAGAATATACTTAATTTTTGAACCCACAACTTTTGTGAAGCTCACCACTTTTTCAAAGAAAAATCAACCTTTATGAACAAACCTAATTTCATGAATCTCACTTATCCTTCATGAATAATCTTCCTTTTCTAAACATCACAACTTTTAGTCAGCTTATATATCCTTCGTGTACATCAACACTTTCTGTCGTCCTTGTATAGCCTTCGTGAACTTCATTTATTTGCAAACAATTTCACAATAACAACCTTTGTGAATCACCTTTGTGAATTCAAATCCTTTTAATCTTTGTAAAGTCAATCTATATTTTTATGATGGGGGTATAGGCCTATTTATAAATGTTTCCTCCCATTCCAGAAGCTTCTATCCATGTCATCATCATTTCATGAATCTCGCCAATCTCATTAATTAAGGTACATGTCTTCATGAATCACCATGGGAATTTCCCATTCTTGAAGCTTCTCATAGTCGTGAAGATCACTGTCACCCCTTCATGCATTCACAATGCTCCACTTCTCGTAGTCACAAAGATCACTGTCAACACTTAACGCATTTTTTGTTCTTCTTCAAAATGATCCGCACCTTCATGAAACAACCTTTATGAAATCTAGTATTTATGAAACTCATACCTTTTCCAAAATTTTATGAGGCATTCACAAAAATACAACTTCCATGATGATAGATCCAACCTCCAAATTTTGGGCCCCAAAAATTTGGCAAAGACTGGGAAATGGATCCACCTTGTATACACATTTTTTTCTACCACATCCTGGTAATCCATTCCTCTCTCATGGATCCTTGTTGATATACCTTATCAGCGACATATTTTTAACTCCACAACTAACCATGGAACGATTTTTTTTCAACAAACCCAATCAACCCAAAAAGACTACAATGTTTCCTTGATGGATTTTTTCCCAAAAATATCCACCTTCGGGATTGATAAAAACTCTTCACATTTTCACACCACATTAAATATTATTCCATATTCATCCAAAATTTTCTTCTTCTGATTCAGATATTGATCAAGGATTTACTCAACACACACTCTAAGGCCACATGATCTATACTCAGTGTGAGAAACAAGAGTAGAATACTAATTTCATAAATGAAACACTTCATTCCAAAACCACTCAACTAATTTCATCATGAACTTCGTCTATTGTGATATATTTCCATTATTATATCATCTTTATAATTTATGGATTTAAAAATCCCCCTACTTCATTTCTCCCCCTATCATATTATCCCCTTTCTTGATAAATACATTTTCTCCCCATTTTATAGCTACAATTTCTCCCCATTTGTCAATGAGCACAAAGGGAACATCGTTGTGGTCTTAAATAGGGTAAAGAACGCACATAAGCATATTTAGAAAAACAAAAACCATACCATGAGGAGAGGGGTCCTATATATATACTTTTTCAAGTTTAGGGAGTTGAATGGACTCCAAGAGGCATTTAGTTCCTTTAAAATTCCACTTTGGGTAAGGACTTTATCAAAAGGTATGAAACTTCTAGGTTTGTAGAAACATACTCAAACTTTAAAATCCCATGTTACACCTTATCTTTTATAAAATGATACTTTATTTCAATGTGATTTGTCCTTTAGTGATGGACTGGATTTTTTCTAAGATTTATATCACTTAAATTGTCACAATGAATTCCGATCAGTGATTTCATTTCAACTCCCATGTCATTATGTAATTGATTCATTCATAATAACTACATGAAATCTTGAGTATCCATAATATATTTATACTCCACAATTATAAATGAAATGAAATCATGTTTCTTTCTTAGCCAAGAAATACACAATCCACTAATATAGAATGCACCACCTGGTGTTGATTTTCTATCATATGGTGATCTGGCCCAATTGACATCTATATATCCCAATAACTCTTGTTAAGATCTTTTATTGTACAAAAAAATGAAATCCATTGTGCCCTTGATATACTGAAGTATTATTTTTTTACTACTAGTAAGTGGGTTTCCTTGAGATTGTTTTGATATCTTGTGCATCTCCTTCATCGTCTCTTGACAGATTTATCTGAGTATCCATCAGAACTATCATCTCCATAGAATTATCCATTCCAAATCTTATGAAAGCTTACTTGGCATATTTGGATTGTCAAATAAATGTGTCATTTCTTCTTCGGTTCACCTATAAATTAAGGGAAAATGTCTTTTCACCAATCATTGACATTTTAAAATCACTTTTCCTGAATTTTGCAAACTGGTTTCACTAAGCATCTTCGGATCCACCAAATATTATGTCATCAACATAAACCAACACCATCATACTTTGATTACTATCATTATTGAAAGAGGGATTGTAATCAAGAACAATTTGCTAAAAGTAGTGCTTCTTCAAAAATTGATCAAGTCTTAAATACCATGCTCTTGGTGATTTCCTCAACTAATATAGTGCCTTCTTCGGCCGAAAAACTCTATTATCATATTCATGAATGATAAAACCATATGGATGTTCAGTATAAAATTATTTTGGAATCCCATTCAAAACACAGACCTGACGTCTCTCTGGAAAACTTTGAACCTTCTTTGCACTATAATTTCCAAGGAAAATCTGATTCTCTCTAACCTTGCAACATGTGAAAATGTTTCATCATCATTGATACCCTCTATTTTGAAGTACCCATTTCACACTAGCCATGTTTTTTTTTGAGTAATTGGGAAATATTCATTCATCTTATTATGAAAGACCTATTTAATCCCAATGACATTCTTATCTATTGATCTTGAAACAATATCCTAGAAAACATCCCTAATTGAACTAATATAAATCATTAATACCAATTCTCTTCTGATCTCAGATGTTGAATTACTCTTCACAGTTGGGAGAACACTTCTTGGAAATACAGTTAATCTTCTCTCACATCTTCTTTTTATCCTAAAAATAGTCACTTGATACAATATTATTAGAAAAAAAATAGATAATCATCAAGTACATAAATTTTGATGATTCTTCTTCAATCAGTCTTGTTTATATCAGAAAACATAAACTTTCATCCTTTTTATACCATTAAGAACCTTCATGTGATTAGAATATAGAATTATTCCCCTATGATAAATAGCTCTTCCAGTTGTTAGGTCCACTATTTAGATCCCCAAAAATTCTTCTTCTCTGGTATAATTTCTTCAAATGTGACTACATGTTTCAGAAACTTCTATAACTCAATATCATTTTTCAGTTATAGTTGCCTTCAATAATATTTTTCAATGGGTGAACTTACCACTTAGTAATGAGGTGTTAATAAAACCACAAATCCTACTGATTCAAAACTTAGTGTAAGAAATCATAGATAATGTTAATAAGACTATCACTATCCATTTCACTCAATTATTTCATACATCTAAAGTATCCATAGAAAAATAACTCCTTTCAAGTAATTATTCTAGATTTCATCTTCATCTCTAGTGACTGATTTGAATAAGATGATATTATGGAGCACATCACATCACCAATTTAAATCTGTTGATTCAACTTCCCCTTGGATTGTATCTCCCCTAAAACCTGAAACACTTGAACATCAGTTAGTAGAATTTAAACACATAGGGAGAGGGGTACATATGGAATACTCAAGAGGAGGATTTTTGTTGATACTTTTTGGCCTCCTCCTATTTTAATCCAGTTTTAATCATTTTTTAATAATTTTTTATTGATCAAAAATCCTATATATCCTACAAATCCTATTTAATCTGTCTCAAATCATGTGTACAGATTGTTGGTTTTCTTATGCTTTAAATAAACATGCCCAAGATCTTAATTTCTAAACATCATGTCTGATTTTTGTAAACTATATTTAATTTTTTTATAATGAATTTCTTTGATAAATGATTAAGTCTAATTCATTATGTGAGTATTACTGATTAAGTATACATATAGATATTTGGCTAAGTTTGAGGAATCGTGAGTCTGTTATCGGTTCAGGTTTTCTAGAAAAGGAACCAGACACTGTGACCCAGACACCATGACCAGCCACTGTGAACCAGACATCATGACCCAGACAATGTGACCATACATCTTGAACCAGACACTGTGACCAGACATCGTGACCCAGATACTGTGAACACCATGACCAGACACCATGACCAGACATTATGACCCATACACCATGACCCAGACACTATGACCTAGACACCGTGACTAGACACCATGACCAAACATTGTGACCAGACACCGGGACAAGACACTGTGACCAGACACCGTGACCCAAACACTGTGACCAGACACTGTATATGTGCTATCGGTTCCTGATCTCTATACAACTTTGTCATCATGACTATCTCACTGCTCAAAAGAAAATATGAATACACCATTTCATAGAGACACCATTTCGTGGTGACACCATTTCTAAGTGACACCGTTTTCAAATAGATTGTGACACCATTCCTTAATATATATTTTTGTTTTCCAATTTAATTTCTAATGGTCATATTTGAGTCTTTTAATTATACTGACATAATTAATATTTATTTGTATACATATCACCTGATAGTATGAGGTATTAAGTGTAGAATTCATGCATGTTGTACTCTCAAACACATGCACTCCAAGAATAAAAAGAAAAGTGTGGCCAAAATGTGTAGTTAGAGCACCAAACGCACAAGCATTCCTTGAGAAAAAAACCAACTTATGCAAAAAAAGATACATCTAAAGAACACACGAATCATACACAAATCCAAAAGTTGAGAGACCATAGATTAGAGTCAAGAACATATTCTCAATAACAAATTCACAAAGAACATGAGCCAGATCTAACTAACATGCAATACTCTCTTTCTTGAAAGAGGACTTGATTCCTGCATCTGCTTCATCCTAGAAGTCTAGAGCTGCATAGACTAAAACTCAGAGCACTTCTAACCTTATCTCATCATCTTTTCTCTATTTTGTATTGTTTTTAGCTTTCAAGAAGTGTGTGTGTTTCTATATAAAAACACACACTTTCCCCTGCATTAAACTGGATGATACAAGATATCCTTCCTATCAAATATTTTTACACATTTTTACTCCCATAGATATGTGTGGAAGAGGTCCCTGTGTGACCTGTTAGTTTATACCCACGAAGAATTTTGTAAGAGGTCATCTGACCTGGACAGTATTGTGTACTATTTTTTACCCTGATCCAAGGTGTGGATCAAGTTTATTAATATAAACTATTTTGTGGCATGTGATCACTGTGTGGAGTGGATTAAGTCTTGGCTCGAGATTAAACCACTTTTTTTTATATCTGTTGTATTGTTTAATTTAGATTTTCTCTATTTTACTATATAATTTAGAAATCACTAAATTAACTTTGATAGTTTATCTTGGAAAGAATTTATAATTGTTTTGCCTTATTATATTAGCTTTAAAAGTAATATTAATAACTGATATTAAGATTACTGAGAGTTAATCAATCTTCTGAGAAGTTATTTAAATAGTAAAAATTTCATAACTGTATTACTCTGATTAACTGGGATATATTTATTTTTATTGGGGAACATTTTAAGAAAACTTTTCAAAAATAAATTTTAATTGATACTCATTTAACCCCCTCCCCCCTCTTTAGTACTCTACTCTAACCAACATTTTGTATCAAAGGAGTTTTTTATTCTTGTTAAGACTCTACTTTCGAACCAATTAAACATTGATTTTAGTTATACTTTAAAGATCTGTAAAAAAAATTTAATTATATATTTAAATCACTTTCAAAGTATTTTTTTATTATGGATAATATACTAGAAGGTGATACAACAAATAGACCACAATTCTTAAATGGAACAAATTATGCCCAATGGAAAATCAAAATGAAAATGCATTTAGAAAGTATGAGTTCTGAACTTTGGTCATCAATTATAGATGAGAATAATATTCCTACTACTGGTAGAATCACTAGGGATGAACCAACCAAGAATTCCTACAATAAAAATTGCAAATATATGAATGATTTATATTTCTATTTAGGAGTTAAGGAATTTAACATAATTTCTGCATGTAAAACTGCCCATGAAATTTGGATACTTTATCTGTTTCACATGAATGAACTTGTAGTGTGAAAGAAATGAGACTTAATACTTATACTATTAAATATGATAACTTCAAAATGAAACCTGATGAGCCTATTTCTGACATGTATCTTAGGTTCAATGAAATTTTCAACATAATGATTTCTCTTGGAAGAGAAGTTTCTTCCAAATAACAAATTATGAGGATTATCATATGCATATCTAACAGATGGAGAAGAAAATCTGTATCTATTAAAGATTTATGAGATATCATCAATTTACCTATAAAAGAACTCATTGGGAAAGTAATGATGTATAAAGAGGAGCTGAAAATCAACAAAGAATAGTAGGAGGATCCCAAAAGAAAATCTATTGCATTTAAGACCACCACCTTTAAAAACAAAGAGAAAGGGAAATTATAAGTCTCTATAAATAGTTATAGCAGGTAACAATCATCAACAAACAGTGATGAGGAGATGTCTCAATTAGCCAAAATCTTTAAGATATTTTACAAGAAGAAGAAAGTTTTCATAAATCCTAACTTCAAGGGAAGATATGATCAAAAAAAGCTGGAAGAAAGATTGGAAAAGTGACAAGTCTGATGAGATAGTATGCTATGAATATAATCGAAAGGGACATATAAAGTCTAACTGTACTAATCTCAAGTACAAAAATAAATATGGGGACAAAGATAGAAAGTATAAAAAGGAAATAAAAGTAACATGGATTGCTTCTAAGGACTGTTCAAGTGACTCAGAATCTTCACACGATGAACAAGCTAACAATTCCAATATGTGTTTCATGACAAACACATATAAGGTAACACTGGAATCTCATGTACACAATTATTATTATTCTATAGATGAAAGTGGCTCTGAAAATATTTCTAATGAAGAAATGTTTGAGTACTGTAATATGCTTCAAGAGACATGTAATGAACTAAAAGATAAATACAAGTCTTTAAAGAAATATCTTGCTCTTACATCAACTGTTCAATTTGAACTTACTGTAGAAAGAGATAAAAATGACCAATTACTCAAAGAAAACAATGAACTAAATCTATATTATGATCAATTGAAAAATTATCTTGAAAGTTTTACTAATCGTAAAGATACTTCGCTACAAATGCTAGGTAAACAGATTTCTCCTAAATATACTACTGGTATTGGTTATCAACCTGGTAAAAGAAATTTTGGAAGAACTAATTTTGTTTCTAAGTCTAGGACATACATATTTACTCTAATTTATAGAAAACATTCAGCTAGTTCAAATTATGATACACTCTCTACTATTTCAATCTTTTGTAGACCAAATTGAGTTTATTTTTCAAGCAGTTTACATAATGCATATAGTAATCCTATGAGGCAAATATGGGTTCCTAAAGAACTCGTCACTAATATTACTGGAACCAACCAAATATGGGCACCAAAATCTATTTTTATTTGACTATTTTGTAGGAAAGTTGCTTAAAGATATCATGTAAAATCTTATGGTACTTAGACAGTTGGTGTTCAAGACACATGAGAGGAGACTATTCGTGCTTCAAGAATTTAATAAAAATTGATGGTGGAAATGTTGCCTTTGGTGACAATGCCAATGGAAAGATCTTTGGCCTTGGCCAAATCAGTAACTCTAACTCAGTTTTCATTTCCAAAGTACTTTTTATTGATGGATTGAAATAAAATTTGCTTAGTATTTTACAATTATTTGATGATGTATTTCATGATAAATTTGAAAATGATTCTTGAAATGTTTTCAATTATAAAAATGAGTTAGTGTTTTCTGTATTAAGAAATTCAAATTTATACTCTATTAACTTAGATTCTTTAGTTTCCCAAAATGATTTATGTTTAATTATATTTTAAAAAGAGTCTTTTCATTGGCATAAGAGACTAGGACACTGTAACATTCACTCCCTTATAAAGATAAACAGAAAAATCTTAGGAAAAGATCTTCCCAAACTTGAGTTTCCAAACGATAAAGTGTGTAGTCCTTGTTAAAAGGGAAAGAAACACAAAATTTCCTTCAAACCAAAGAATGAAGTGTCAACTTCTCAACCTCTCAAATTGGTTCACATGGATTTGTTTGGACCATCTAGAGTTTATAGTTTAAATGGGAAGAAATGTGTTTATGTTATTGTAGATGAATTTTCTAGATATACTTAGACTTTATTTTTGGATCACAAAAGTGAAGTCTGCTCTCATTTTACCAAATATGCCAAAACTGTAGAAAATATTAGTGGAATTATAATTAAATCCTTAAGAAGTGATCATCACTGTGAGTTTGAAAATCAAGAGTTTGAATCTTTTTGTTCTCAAAATGGCTATAGTCATAGTTTCTCTTCCCCTAGAACACCTCAACAAAATGGAGTTATAGAAAGAAGAAATAAAACCTTTCAAGAGATATCTAGAACCATGATTAGTGAATATGACTTACCTGTTTATTTTTAGGATGTAGTTGTAAATACATCATGATATATTATTAATAGAGTGTTGATTAGACCTATTCTTAAAAGAACTCTATATGAGTTATAGAACAATAGAAAACCCAAAGTAAGTTACTTTAAAGTATTTTGTTACAAAGTATATATCCTTAATACTAAGGACAATATTGAAAAATTTTCATCCAAGAGTGACGAAGGAGTCTTTCTAGGAAATACAATCTCTAGTAAATCATATAGAGTGTTTAACAAAAGAACTAAATGTGTGGAAGAATCTATCCATGTAAATTTTGAAGAAACAGGTCCACATGAACCTAAGACCACTCTAGAGAACCTGGAGGATGATGTATCATATCTGAACATTAATTCAAAATCCTCTAACTATCCTATAAAGCTATATATGAAAACGTCCAGTTTTGAAAATTGTTTCGATTTAAGTCACAATGAACCCAAACATGTTGAAGAAACTGAAATTGCTAGTCCTTCTTTTTCTAGAGCTGTTTGAACTCTTAAGAACCATCCTTTGGATATTGTTGTAGGATATTTAGATAAAGGAACTCAAACAAGAGATTATCTTAGAAACTAGGTTGAACATCAAGTATTCTTGTCACAACTTAAACCTAAAAACATTAATGGTGCTATCAATGATGAATGTTGGGTGATGTCTATGCAAGAAGAACTTAATCAGTTTGAAAGGAACAAATTTTGGAAACTTGTTGATAGACCCAAAGACACATTTACCAAAGGCACTAAGTGGGTGTTTAGAAATAAAGTAGATAAATATGGTAACATAGTTAGAATCAATGATATATTGGTTGCATAAGGCTATAGTTAAGAAGAAGGAATTGACAATGGAGAGACCTTTTCACCAGTATCTAGACTTGAATCCATCAGAATTCTACTTGCTTATGTTGCACATGTGAATTTCAAACTATATCAAATGGGTGTTAAAAGTGAATTCCTGAATAGGTATGTAGCTGAGGATGTCTTTATTGAGAAACCCCCTAGTTTTACAAATCCTCACTTTCCAAATCATATTTTTAAATTATCAAAAGCTTTATATGGTTTAAAACAAAATCCAAGAGCTTGGTATGATAGATTAAGTACCTTTATTATTTACAAAGGTTTTACAAAAGGAATATATGATCCTACCCTTTTTATAAAAAATATTTCCAATGATGTTTTAGTAGTTCAAATTTATGTAGATGATATTATATTTGGATATTCAAGAAATTATTTATGTATAGAATTTTCTAAAATGATGAAAAAAGAATTTGAAATGAGTTTAATGGGTTAACTAAAATTATTTCATGGATTTCAAATATTTCAAAATAATGATGGTGTTATTTTAAATCAAAGCAAATATACTATAGATCTTTTATAACGTTTTTGGAATGGATAGCACTAAAAGTAGTGACACTCCAATTAGTACTACTTATAAGTTGGATCTTGATGAAGATGGAAAATATGTTGATCAAACAATATACATAAGAATGATTAAAAGACAACTCTACTTAACTACTAGCTGACCTGACATTATGTTTAGTGTATGTATGTGTGTTTGTTTTCAAGAAAATATTATGGAATCTCATTTAAATTTTTTTAAGATAATTTTAAAACACCTCAAGCATACACCCAATCTAGGATGGTTCTATCCTAGAGGACAATCATTTGAGTTAGTTAGTTATTTTGATTCTGAATTCAGTGGCTATAAGTTAGTTAGAAAAATCACCTCTAGAACATGTCACTTTTTAGGCAAGTCCTTAGTATCATGGTGTAGTAAGAAACAAAACTCTGTTGCATTATCTGCTGCTGAAGATGAATACATAGCCATTGGTAGTTTTTGTGCACAAATTTTGTGGATGAAATACACATTACAAGATTATGGATATAAATTCAGGCATGTACCCATAAATTTTGACAATAAAAGTGCTATTAACAGCTCAAAAAATTTTGTTTCACAGTCTAAGACAAAACATATTGATGTAAGACATCATGTTTTGAGAGACCATTATCAAAAAAGTGATTTCACATTGAAATTCATTGGAACTGGATATCATCTTGATGATATACTCACCAAACCATTAAATTATAAAAGAATATATTACATCATTCATGAATTAGGATTGATAAATCTTAAGTAGTAAGTGTATTTTTTCACAGCTTAATGGTTCACAGTTTACGGTTTCACAAGTCACAGTCTTAAGATTACTATCTAACTCTAATAGTTCGGTAGTTTTACTATCTTAAAAGTTGTTGTTTCATGTTTATAGTCTCACAATTACTATCTCTCAATTACTATATAACACTTACTGTTTCAAACAATATGGTTTCATAGTTTAGAAGTCACATAGTAAAAATGTCACCATGAAAACCTGTTACGGTCTCACCATGAGAGTCTGTTATGGTCTCACTGTGAAAGTCTGGTACGGTCTCACCATGAGAGTCTGTTACGGTCTCACAATAAAGAAACTTTTTCATTTTATTTACATATTATAACTCGTATCTCTATAATTAATTATTTTATTCTTTTACTTTCCCGTGCTTTTAAATTTACAATGATTGATATCCCTAATTGATAAAAACGAAAGAAGTTTCGCTTCTTTTTTAACTCGATTGTTCTTCTCTCAAATTGTATTCCCACTTTCAACCCTTTGGTTCTCTCTCTCTATCTATCTCTCTCTCTCGAACCTTCGTTGAATGACCTAAATGAAACTCCCTTCATCGCCAACTTCTAAGAAGCGAAAATCAAAGAAGAAGATGAAAATAACACCAAAGATAGTGCCTGAAGGTCCTTTGAATCCAAACCTAGTGAACAGAATATTGGTACCTGAAATAGAAATATTCCCCGAGTGGCTACTGTCAAGTATGTATTTAGTATTGAAATTACTAAAAGACAAATGATGGATGGATTAGTTCACAAAGGATAATAGGTTGATTTACACAAATCTAGTTGCATAGTTTTATTAGTTTGTTCAATTATCTATTGATACAGAAGATGGTTTTATTGTAATAAGCTAGATCAATGTCCATAGATGAACATTTTCTTTGAGTTTATGAGTTGTATGCCTAAGGATGCCTCATGAGGGTATTTTTGAGGACTACCAGAGAGGTCCCTCTCCAAGTGAGATATTTGTTTTAGAAGAATCCTTAGGAATATTGAATAGTAATGAAACAAAGAGAAAAGATATAGATGTTGAGATAGATGGTGAAACTAGACTATTGTTTAAGTTTGTTTAGAATCTGATTATCCCAAGAAAAGGATATTTTTCTACAATCAAGTGTCATGATGTATTTTTGATACATATTATGAAGAATAGACACAAGATTAACCTATATAAATCTGTTATAATTCATATGTGTGAGTTGATAAAGAAAACCTCAAATTCAACCTCCATGTTCTACTCAAGGTTAATCTTGGATTTGCTTCATGCAAAAGGGTTGGTTGGACCAGTTGAATAAGTCATTAAGGAATATGAATTTTTTATCTCAAAGGATACAGTAAAGAGGACGAAAATCAGTTGGAATCTATAGAGAAAAGTATGGGTAGATGATAATGAAAGGGTTTGTGAAAAGTTCAACCCGATTGAGAATTCTTCAAGACCTAAGGGAATTTATGATCCTAGTTTGCAACTAGATGAAATTGTTGAGTATTCTATTGAAGAAGAAGAGGAATAGGTTTTTGAACCTAAAGGGGAAACTATTCTGGATAAGGAAGATAGTGGACCTTTTCCTTAAGTCTTAATTGAAAAAGATGTACCTATTCTTGAAGACAACTTTGATCTGGAAGAACAACCTACTTCTAAAGAAGCATCTGTTTCAAATTTAAGTGAAAAGTTTATTCTAGAAGTTCATCTAAAAGAAAATATTTCTCTTGAGAAAGAATCTTCTTATGAGGAAAAATTAGAGGAACAAGTTGTTCCTGATATTATCCAATCTGGTGATGAAAGAATGGAGCAAGCCTTTCAGTTGGCTAGAAAAGAAAAGGGTGAGGCTATTGAGGATGAAGTCTTTGAAATAGATCAAAGAAATAAATCACTTAGTCCTGAGAGTGATGCACGTGTTTAGTGGGATCATCCCCCCAATTTGGAAAGTATTGAAATTCCTAATCTTGTTGATCCAATCTCTGTGGATACATGGTATAAATTCCCTAGATATTTTAATATGAATGATTCCCAGGAAGCCACAGTTAAAGGTATAGATCTTTCTACTGTGTTTCAATTGAAACTGGTATCTGCTCTTGAAGTCATCTCTGTGAAGGAACCTGGGAATGTGTCATCTTCTATTTCTTAACCTTCACAAGAACTTTCTACCTTGGTGAGTAAGGATGATTTGAAAGACTTTAGAGCTACTATATTGGCTGGGGTTGAAAAGCTCATGAATACCCAACCTACACCTATAACTAAATTGATTGAAAGAGATGATTCCCTGTTGTTAGAAAATATCATAGGGAAGATTCGGCCAAAAATGATTCATGAAATTCAAGAGGTCCAAATTGAAAACAAATAGGTGATAAAATGAAGTATCTCAGAGTTATGGTTGAAGATATGTAGAGAGTGCTGAAATCAAGACCAGAACCTATTTCTAACCCTGTTAAGGATGTTAGTGATCATATTACATAGGAATTTGCCTCTCTGATTCAACCTAATATAACTTCTTAGATGACAAGGTGAATGAAAGAAACAAGAAAATATTTTATGAAATTCACGATCTTGTTATTGGTCCTAAAAAATTGATTGATGAGTATAAGGGTTGTCTCCAAAAAGTTCTGAATCAACTAAATACCCTTACGTCAGCTATTACAGTTTCTAATACCTTTGGACAATCATCTAAACCCTCCTTGGACAGTGATCTGCTTAGAACAGTTTTTAAGGAAGAACTTCAATCAGTGCTCAGTGTCTTTGACAAAGAGTCTCAATCTGTGGTTCTCAAGAATAGTGAAAGATTTCTTTATTTGGTGAGAATTCATTCCAAGATTTCAAATGATTCCTAGGAATAAATTACTAATAAGGTGGATTTCTACTTCAATAGGATATTCTCTAAGAATGATATGACAAACCATTTCAAGCACCCTGTAGAGAATCTGAAAATCCCTTCTGTCACTCAAGCTTTCAAAACTCAAGTTCAAAATCTAAAGGATTTCACTACTTTGTTGAAAAAGTTCATGGAAAACAAAGATGACTTTGAGAAAGAAATGCAGAATGGTGGTGAGATTATTTTTGACTTCATCAAGATTTTGAGGCCTTATATTCATGTGCAGAGCACTGCTATTGAGGCTCCTATAACTGCACCCTTATGACATGGTCTGCCTCCTTCCTCCTTATATGCCTTTGACTCTACCTCTATGTCTGTCTCTCAGGCTCGGATTCAAATCATACATGTTATCCTTGATCAAAAATTACTTCAGTCTTCCACCAAACCTTCCTTGGCCCCTTCTATTTTTGAAGGACTCCCTTTACCTTCTCTGTCAATTGGTTCACTTCCTTCTTCAATTTCCACCTCTTCTACTCTGGCTTCTCCTGATGCTGCTTCCAAGGGAAAAGAGAAGACAACCACTGCTAAAGAAAAGTGAGTAATATCTTTTGATAGGGATATTTTGTATTTTTTTGCCTACTATTTATAATGACACATCTTTATCCATCTAATTCATTGTGAACTCTTCTTATCTGTTTTCTAGTTTACTTTGGTACTCTTTTTGAAAATCCCAAAAGGGGGGAGATATGGACTCTAAATGCACACTAAGTAATAGACACATTCACTAAGAACATATATCTCACTCACATGAATTTTGATCATCAAAAAGGGGGAGATTGTTGGCCTCCTTCTTTTTTAATCTTTTTTTAATCAAGTTTTAATGATAAAAAAGCTTATATATCCTATAAATACTGTTTAATATATCTCAAATCATGTGTACAGATTGTTGGTTTCTTTATTCTTTAAATAAACCTACCCAAGATCTTAATTTCTAAAAATCAGGTCTGATTTTTGTAAAATATATTTACATTGGTTAATAATGAATTTATTTGATGAATGATTAAGTCTAATTCGTTCTGTGTGTATTACTGCTTAAGTCTATATACAGATATTTGGCTAAGTCTAAGAAATTGTGATTTTGCCACCGGTTCTGGTTTTTTGGAAAAGGAACCAGACACTGTGACCTGGACATTGTGACCAGACACCGTGAACCAGACACCGTGACCCATACACTGTGACCAGACATCGTGAACCAGACACCCTAACCCAAACACTGTGACCCAGACACCGTGGCCAAGACACCATGACCAGACATCGTGACCCAGAAACCATGACCCAAACACCGTGATCAGACACCGTGACTAGACACCAAGACCCAGGAACCGTTTCCTAGACACCGTGACCCAGACACCATGACCAGACACCATGAACAGACATCGTGACCTAGACACCGTGACTAAAAACCGTGACCAGACACCATGACCCAAACACCGTGACAATACACAGCATATGCGCAACCAGTTTATAATCTATATACAACTATGACATCATGACTATCTCACTGCTCAAAGGAAAAGAAGAAAACATTGTTTCATTGAGACACTATTTCTTGGTGACACTATTTCCAAGTGACACCTTTTTCATATAGACTGTGACACCGTTATTTAATTTGTTTTGTCGATTTTCAATTAAATTTATAATGGTCATATTTGAGTCTTTTAAATTCACTTACATATTTAATATTTATTTATAGACATATCACCTAACAGTATGAGGTATGAGGTGCAGAATACATGCATCATGTCGGCTCAAACAAATGCACTCCAAGAATAAAAAGAAAAGCATTTCCAAAAACATGGAGTTAGAGCAGCACACGCACGAGTATTCCTTGAGAAAAGAACTGACATATGCAACAAGATACATCTAAAGAAAACACAAAGAATTAAAAATCCAAAAGCTGAGAGACCATAGATCAGAGTCAAGAACATTTTCTGAATACCAACTTCACTAAGAACATGAGCCAGATCTAACTGACTTGCGATACTCTGTTTCTTGCAATAGGACTCGATTCTTACATTTTCTTCATCCTAGATGTCCAGAGCTTCATAAACTAACACTCAAAGCACTTCTAACCTTATCTCATCATATTTTCTCTATTGTGTATTGTTTTTTAGATTTCGAGTAGTGTGTGTGTGTGTGTGTATAAAAACACACATTATCTCCTACATTAAACTAGAGGATATAAGATATCCTTCCTCTCAAATATTTTTACACTTTTTTACTCCCATGAATAAGTGTAGAAGAGTTCCCCATATAACCTGTTAGTTTATACCCATGAAGAAATGTGGAAGAGTTTGTGTGACCTGGAGAGTCATGTGTACTGTTGTTTACCCCAATCCAGGGAGTGGATCAAATTTATTAATATAAACTTCTTGGTGGTAGGAGATCACCAAGTGGAGTGGATTAGATCTCGGCTTGAGACTAAACCACTTGTTTTATATCCGCTATTTTTTTTAATTTAGTTTTTCTCTATTTTACTGTATAATTCATAAATCACTAAATTTACTTTGATAGTTAATCTTGGAAAGATGTTATAATTGTTTTACCTTATTATAATACATTCAAAAGTAATATTAATAACTGATATTAATATTATTGAGAATTAATCAATGTTCTGAGAAGTTATTTAAACAGTCAAGCTTTCATACCCTTATTACTTTGATTAACTGGGCTGAATTTATTTTTATTGGGGAACTTTTTAAGAAAGCTTTTCAAACAAAAATTTTAAAAGATACTCAATTCACCCCCCCCCCCTCATGTGTACTCTACTCCTACCAACAATCCTGATGGATCTACCCATTGACGCATTCATGCAAAGCACTATACTCTTCTTCTACATATTCAAATTTCCCAACCATATTTAATTATTCTATCCATATAACTAGAAATTCTTTACCCCTATGTAAATTATTATTCTGATTTTTATATTCTGTAGAATTGGAATTTTTCACACTCTGGGGTTAAAACACATTAGTAGAAATTTCCTTCTTTAATGCTCCACTAACATGCCATTTTTCATGAAACTTTATTTGAGTAGAAATATTTCCATATGTCATATTTTATTATTTCTTCCTCTATTGGAAGGATATTTCTCTTTCCTTCTCTTAATTCCATGTTTCATGACATGAAAATTTTTCAAGGAATCCTTTATTTGTTTTTCTTTTATCATTTATACAAGTCATGTCACCCTTTCTTGTTTGGGTTGATTCTTACACTAAATTTACATTATTCTTAATCAAAACTAGAGCATATCCTCCATTTTTATTCTATATTTTTTCACATTCTTTTCATGAGAGATGTTGTGAGTGTAATAGATGAGGTTTTTTATACAGCTTTAATTCAGTTCATTGTGTTTCCTTTGAGGATTTAAACCTATTTTCAACTTATAATGTTATCTTCCAATATAGGATTTTTCGTTCCACATTTCCAGAGTTGGGGATATCCTTCTGGGTTCCTTTTCCTTCCATTTTTTCTTCTAGATACAATATCCTTCCAAATACCCATGATTAGAACATATAAATAATCTACCGTTAAAAAACATACCTGGTTTTATAATTTCATTTCTAAGATTTTGATGCATCTAGAGTTCTTATTTTTATGAAATTGAAACCTCGGAATTCTTGACACATACTCATGGTGTGTCCATGTCTTCAAAAATAATAGCATATGATGGATATTTTTTTCTAAGAGACATTCCATTTAGACATTTTAATAAGCTTCTTCTTTTTCTCAGATTTAGAAATATTTATGTCATCACAATATGAAAGATATTCCAAATATTCAAAACAAAAACTTGAAATATGACCATACATCCCAAAAAAATTCACAAGTTATTATAAATTTTTGTAGAGGTCTTTTTAGGTTTGTTTCCATCACCGAAAGTATTTTCCCTATTTTTAGAACTGTTCACGACACTTTTACTCTGATGCATGGGAGAGGGATTATTATATCAAATAACATATTTTCCCCAACTCCATGACCTTTGATATGAGAGAACCATTTCATTTTTCTCCTCAAAAATAGCATATTTTCTTTATATTTCATTATTACCATCTGATGGATAGTCAAATAGTAAATGCAAAGAATCCTTCAATTGAGGATTTCTAATAGTATTATATTTTCCCACATCTTTCTTGACCGATTCTAGATCTTCTATGAATTATTGAATATTCTTATCCCTAGATTCATTTTGAACATTATGTTCTCTTAAGAGAGTTATCCCACTAGTTATCTTTTCATCCATTTCTCAGGAAATCTTATCTATCATGTCAGCATGGTCATTTATGTTAGAATTGTTTTGAGCAACGGAATCATTACATAATTAATTCTCCTTCTATAGCCTTTTGTTATCCTAAACCAATTCAGATATATGTGTATCCAGATCATCATTTCTAGCTTCAAGATTATGAATTTCTTTTGACTTCAGATTCTTTTCCTTGTCATCATCTTTAAGTTTTTCTATATTTTTAGACATCTTTTTTAGTTCTTTAGCATAGGGGGCATTCTTCTCCCTAATATCAGTATCCAAATCAATTATCCTTCTATTTAAACCTTTTATCTTGTTGAACTCAATTTCCTATACTCAGATCTAAATATCTTGATAATTATTTTCCTATTGTAATTTTCGATCCAATTCCTTTATCATGTCAACAATATCAATTATTGAATTTCTTAGAATTTCTTCATGATCAATAGTTCCAACATCACTTGGCCTGTCAGGTTCCTCATTCATTACTAAAATATCATTGAATGAAGAAATATTCTCTCAAGAAGATAAGTTGTTGGTTTCCTTTAATTGAATCACACTTTTTACATATACACTTACACAGTAAGGAATTACACTAGACTTCTTCTTATTTGATGTTTATCCCTTTTCCATGGTACACTGATATAAGAGAAAACTGAAACTTTTTTCTACAATCAATTGAACCAAGTCATAGAAAATAAATCTAATAAAAGAAAAAAATGCTCTGATACAAATTGTTAGATCCCAAAGGGGCATGGTTACCCTAAGAGGAGGGGTGAATTAAGGTATGGATATTATTTTTGAAATTCTTCCTAACCCATGAGATCTTGTCCTATTTATTATAAGGGAAACTTTTTTTATCTTATTGTTTATATTGATCTAATACTTTCCTAATTTATCTGATGATGATACATAGAATGTAATGAAGGAAATAAAGCACATGGACACATATATTTTTAACTTTTTTCACCCTCACTATGCTACATCCAAGTCATATAAAATAGTAATGTGTAGATGTACCAAATTTACTAAGGTTAAATGCCAATTCATTGTTTGGGATAGATCACTTATATGCCTAAGATCACTACCTTTACAAATTTTAGGGTTTTCTAAATACTTCCCTAAGGTCACTCCCTCAATCATCCTTTTATAGATCACTACCAGTGGAAAGGATCACCTCCTTACTTTTCCTTTCCACACTACTCTAGAAAGGACATAAATTTTGGACATGTAGGTCCCTTCATTACAAATAATGAAAGAATCCTAAACTATAGGTATATGCTATATTAAAGTTATAAATTTATACACATGATGAATATCTGATGCACACCTATCGTAGGGCATGGAAAAAAGCATATTTTTATGTTTTCCTAATGCTGCATAGAGGCTGAGCAGATCGTCTCACTTGAGGAGCTTTCACAGTTCGTTCACCTACTTAATCTAATTCACCTAAATTACTTATTTTTTTTGTTTTATATTTTATGAAATAAATGGAATTTAATAAAATAAATGAAATTCATAAATCAAAAGAAACTAAAATTTAATTCTAAATTACCATGCAATGCTGAACATAATATAATTAGACAAGAAAGGAAGTTCTCCTGAGAGAACTTTTAGGGAGCACCTTCATTGGCCAGCTTCAAATATTCTTACTGAACACACTCCATCGTATGTGTGCACACCTTATTCTACCCCAGTTATGAAGGAAAATTATACTTAGATATCACCAAGAACACCCTCCATCCACCTCCTCAATCGATGGAAATGGTTGTATATTAAGAAGTTAATCTTTAGAAAACCAGAGTGAGGATTACACCCACTATAAATTATCCTTAAAATTAACTCAAAGAATATTAAAAACATGGTATTGGGTTCAAGAACCTGATTAATCCCTTGGGATATTCCTTGGATTAATTACTCGTGATCAAGAGTATTATAGTTCATGATGGTAAGATGAGAGGAAGAAAAGAGTGTGGATGGGTGGACACAATAATAAAAACAATGCATGAATTTATTTGAAATCTAAATTACAATAGAGAACTAAAATAAAAATACAAAAATAAATTAAAAATAAATGTGGAAGATTTTTGGATGGCCTCTCTTTGTGGAGATCTCCTCCTCGGTTCCTTGAAAGAATGGATAGAGAATGGGATGATTTGGGAAGGAGGTGAGGGCCTCCTTTTATAAGAAGAAATATGTACTCTGAAATTTTGCACATTCTTGAACAATTAAATGGAAGTTTTATGAGTGGACCCCTTCTTCAAAGTTGTTCATAAATATTTTGGTCATTCACCCTCCAAATTGAATCTCCTTTGGACACTGGATGAAGTAGTTATGAATTTTTCATTGGCGGTTTCTGTTTGTCGACGAAGCTTCCATGAAGGTTCCTCTAAAAGTATGTCATTTAAAGTCCACTATTAATGACTTCAAAACTTCCTCAAAATTGTTTTGGATCTGATCCTATATATCCTCGTGCTATATCAGGTGGAAAAACCACATTTGGATGTGTTTAGGCCGAGTTTGGGTTCTGTTACAGTGGTGGGGTCCACATTGTCCGCCCGGAAACATTTCCAACTTCAATGAATTTTTAGTTCCTTTAGATGGCCAAATCCACTCCTAGTCCAGAAGTCAAAGTTGAAGGAAATAAAATCTTGATTCTAAAAAAAATTTAATCACAAAATTTGTATTTATATTTTTCATGAAATGACTAAAATACCCTTGATATAAAAATCTGTCTAAAATCCAGAATTATGCGTTTTTCACCATTTTGCTCAAAACACATCATAAATCCAAAATTGATTTATATAAGCTCAAATTTATTATTTGGGATGATTAAAACAATTGAAATGCATACAAAAAATGTGTAAAATATTAGCTTTATCAATTCCCCCTCACTTAAACTATGCTTGTCCTCAAGCATAAAATCTCAACATGGAATTCAGAGGACACCAATGTTACCAATAGTCAAATTCTAAAGTAATTAAATTTAATAATTTTCAACGTCAAATAAAACATTAAAAAATCCACATATAATATCAATTTAATTTCCCATATTTCAAATAAACACTTAAATCATGTATTTTACTTTTCCCCTTTGGAAAAAATGAAACTTCTTCTTTCTTTCATTCATGCTTCTTAATTAATTATTATTAAACATGATGCATCATGATTTACCTCACCTGTGAATTTTTCCTCTCATATCTCCTGATACAATTCAAGTATAGTTATGATCATATCATGAGAACATGCACATTATCCATAAGCTTGGAAAAGAACTACTTTCTCAACTTTGTAAAGAGAAAAGGCACATAAAATCATGAGTAATTTTCAATAAAGGTTAAAATGAATCTGAGACTTAAGGTTGGTAAGATTTGATGTTTTAAAAATTAAGTCTCAAAGAGAAGGTTTATCACTTAAGTACAATACATGATATCAAAAAGTTTAATGAAATTCTCCCCTTTTATGTACCAACACCCACTTCCCTCAAAACTCAAAGTAAGGTCATCCTCAAAGTAAAGCATAATGAATGATTAATGCACCCTCTTGTTTTTTTTAAAAAAAATTATATTTTTTTCCTTTTTTTTAAAAGTTATCATTAGATCAAACCACACATTCAACACCTAACCACATACGATTAGAAGATCGTCGGTCTAGAAAATGGTGATTTTTGGTTCTCCCAAATCACAACCCATTTTTTTCTTTTTCTTTTATTGTTTTTGTCATTTTCAATTTTTTTCAAGAGAGGAAAAACAATAGAGTACAATGAATGATTACACAACCTTTTACAATTCTCACATTAGCACCCTCACACTTTTTTCTTACAATGTAAATCATTTCTTCCACCATGAATCCATTCACCCCCACACTTCATCCTTAAAATATCATGAAAATACCAAGAATAGGGTAGGAATGGATTAAAATTGATTGAAACGTGGCTCTTCCCTATAAAGGCTATCCATGGTCTCTATGGTCTAAAAGAAGAATTGATGTAAAGGTGGTATTTAAGGATAATGGATTTTCAAAAGGTGCCTCAATCATTTTAAATATGTTTTTGCACAGTCATAACTTCAACAAGTTCAAATGCAAGTTCTGTTCAGTGACATGTCCCAAGATCACTTAAGAAATATGCTCAAGAATAAAAAAAGTACTTGGTCTAGAAATCCTCTTAGGAATGATACATATGATATTGTAAAATCACTCAAGGCATGAACAATAATAACAAATTAATTCACATGAATTTTAGAAATTTAAAGTATGAAAAATGGTAGGGAAATTTCATTTACATAAATCAACTAATTCCCTTAAATTATGAGATATAATTTCAATATCCATGCTTCACTTTAAAAAAATCAATTTTCCATTTTACTCATTCATTCTCAGTAAGATTGAAATCTAAATCATGGCATCATTGGATACCTAAGAAACTCATGTCTCTTAGATAATTCAAGTTAATCATTAATTAGAGTGTTGGTATGCAATTCTTATCTTTAAATATAAAATCATGTTTTGCACCAAAAAAATTAATGATTTTAAATGATAATAATAAAATGTGAACTACCTTTTGAAATAAATCTTTGGTCCTCTTGGTCTAATGCTTTGGGTTTCCTTCTGTCAACATGAACATATAAAATAAAACAACTCAATTAATCACAAAGATCATGTCATTAAATCTCAAAAAGATAAGAGGGAGTGGGCCACATGCTAGACTAATTCCTAATACTGAATTTGAAATTTCAATTCCTAATATTAAAAATGAAAGTACCAAAAATCAAGTAAAGGATAAATCTGGGTATGATCCCCCAAGTGGGCCCTAGAATCCTTTACATCCTCCAGAGGGCAGTACCATCTTTTATCCATAATCTTTCGGTGGATGAAGCTTCTTTGATTTGAACCACCACATGTGGCTCTTCCCAGCTTGCAGTTGATTGTTCTTATTGATGAGGACTCCATGGATAGAGTATACCAGATCCTCCCCCTTCACAATTTGGTATAGTTTTCATGGTGGGGGTAGGATGAAGTATGGAACCTCCTCATCTTTTTTTGCCACTTGTGCAACCATATTGTCTTCTATCTCTGGCTTCAAGGGGGCTTCAGCCTCTTGTATAATTTCATCAGGCTCAACAACTTTGATCCCTTCATGATGGGGCTCTTCTAGTTTATATTCAATGCCTTTGAGGAGCTCCATACATTCCTCAACAGGTGCATCATTTTCCAAATCATCCTCCAAGGTGTAGTATGAGTTGGACGAATATGAAAAATTAATATAATTAGGATAGATACTCAAATTAGTTTCAACAAAATTAAAAGAATTTGAGTTCAAGAATTTATCTCCCTAATTTGGTTTGGCATTAATATCCTCTTCAATTTAAAGTTCCTCTTGGAGTTTATCTTCATTGGATGGAGGTAGGTAGTAAATCTCCTCCATCTTAACATCAAATTCCACCACTCGGGTGGTTTCTTCCTTTGGTGATGCTAGATATTACTCTTTTCAAGGCTTGGGGATATCAAGTATTTCCTCACATTCATTCCAAAATTCATCCATTTATTGTTGATCTCCCCCATGTAACTTGGCATGTGTGCCTTTTTCATTTATCTCTCCAAAAAATGTTTGAGTGAGGATGAATGAATCTTTAGATACCTCAACATTTACCTCCTCTGGTTCATTAATTTCAATGATGAGTGGTGAAATTTCATCCACTACTACCTTTGGTTCTTGCTTCGGCTCAGGGTCAGGTTTCTCTTGGGTAGTATGGACATATTATGTTAGCCTTTCTATTTGAATCTTTTTTCCTTCTATGGCATCATTAAGTTCATTCACTTGAGCTTTGTTGTACTCTAAAGTTTCTTCCTCTTGTTGTTGTTACACCTATTAATAGTCATTCTATGCATAGTAATTGTAGTTTGGATGCATCATGGAAATTTTACTCTCTTTTTTTATTTTTATTTTGTTTATTTAAATGAAAATCTATCTATAATTTGAAAACAGAAAAGGATAAGTAAACTACTGATCGGATCCCCAGAAAAGGAACCAAGTTTGACGCACACCTGTCATAGGGCATGAAAAAACAATTATTTTATAAGTTAAAAATGTAGTAATGTGGTTGACCTAGGATGTCTCCTGAAGAGGAGTGCACACAAAATAGTTTTTCACTTTAAAATGAGGGTTAAAATGTGGTGTTTTTGAAAGGAAATTTTAAATTAAAATGATTGAAAAACTATGATATTAAAAAGGGTGATTAGGTCGGGGTAGGTTTCCTAATTTTAATGGTTTACTTGTTCAATTTAATTCAATCCTCTTCTTCTTAGTTGATTAAAGTTAGTTTCTACAATTGTTTCCTCTCACTTCCTTTGTGAAATTATGATGGTGAGAGAAAACCTTACCAAGATCTCGGTTTGGTAAACTCTCCTTCCATGTGAAAAATAATTGTATTGAATATCCTTAATTGAAATTGGAACTACCCAATCAGTTATTGTTTATCCCAAACAATCAAGAACATTCATACACCTTTTGCACATACAAACGATCGTCGAGTACTTCACCACTAATCCCTGGTTTATTCCATCGTATATAAACCATAAATTAGTGGAGGGAGATAATTAATATTTTTCCAAGGAAAAAATAAATAACGGAATTAAAATTGAAGAATGATTGCACTTGATAATAAAATCCTCTATATTAAATTGAAAACAACTTTGAAGAAGAAATAAATTTCATTCAATTATGTCCAATAACTTAAGCATTACAAAATAGAAAACCAACCCTTCCTCAATGACTCCAAATGTTTACCCCACCATGGTAAGGGTAATCGAGATGAATGGGGAAGAAGAAGGCATTACAAAACTATGAAAAATAAAAGAAATAAAATAGGAAGCCAAAAATATCTCCTCCTTGGTGTCCCAGAATGAATGGGATGGAATGAGAGATGCTTTGAGAGGGAGGACCTCTCCTCCTTTTATAGCCAAAATTCGTCCCCCTAATGTTGACACGTTTTAGCCCATTAAATGACATATTCACGCATTGAACCCTTCTTTAGTGATGTTCCTAATTATCTTGGGCGATTCCTCTCAAATTCTCAGTGGATTTGGACAATCATTCCAAGAGTTATGCTCGTTTTACTCTGACCATTTATTTTGTCCAGTCAGATTCTCCAAAACTCCAACCCAAGATTAGGAAGATTTAATAGCCCCTTAAACGGCCAATTAATGTGGAGTTTTTTCATGAAATATATTCTCTAACTAATTTCACGTACATCCACATAATTCCACAACAATTGGGCCCTCCAATAATGAGTTATAAACCCCACACCAAAAATCAGAAGAACTCTAAACAGTTTTCTTTAGACACCTTGTGAGCTTCTTTTGAGCTTCCATATGGTCGATTCAGATTTTGGTCCAGAAGTATTAAATGAATACCAGGATGTGTGGAAACTATAAAAGAAATAATATTTCAATTTCGATTTTTTTAGAAAATTTTATGGCAAAACTACATAAATAATTTAAAACAGTTAAAAATCAGAAATGGGTCATTTTTACTGTTCAATTCAAAATAACACCAATATCATAAAAATGAAGCAATTAATCTTAGAGTAATAATTTTTTGGGTTTAAAAAAATTAAATTCAATGTTAATTTAATTGAAAATATTTTCTCTATCAATTCCCCCACACTTAGCACTTGGACTCCTGGACAAGTAAAAATCAAATCAAATCAAATCCAAAACACAGACCAATGAAATCTACCAAATCCATACTAAGAAACAAGAAGATATCACACCTCATCAAAAAAATTATTTCAAATTCTCCATTTTATATTATATAATATATTTCCACTTCTTTTCTTATCTCATGGACACAAAACACCTACCTCACATGAATTTTCTCTCATCTCACAAATGTAAATGTTGAACAAGGATTTTCTCTTCCAAACTCACACAAGAGTCACCACAGGCTTGATGAATTTCTACTTATACACCCAATGTGAGTCAAAGACATGTGTTTCTCATGAGTACTTTTTAGCATTGTTCTATGGCTTCCGATTGGTAGGATTTAGATGTTAAAAATTATGAGGCCGAAAAAGGAGGGCTTGGCTCTTTTTGAAGCAAAATTGCAAGATTCTAATTTTCACTCAAGAATGGTCTCCTTCTCTTTAAATTTGTAAAAAAATAGTCTCCATCATCATTCAATCAGCTCAGGATTTTAGCAGCAAAAAATTTCAATCTTTTCACACATGATTTTTCTTGAAAGATCCAGATAGGAACATCTTTCTTTTTACATCGAAATCTCTAGAAAGGCACAGCTTCTCTTATCGTGAAAGATCCATAAAAGGCATAGCTTTCAACATAATAATTTTTTAACAGCACACACATCTCTTCAATAATTTATTTTCCACCCAAATATTCGCCAAATGAGGTAGCACAACACAAGATAGCTTCCCTCACACTTAAGTTCAACTAAATCATGCAATTTCACTTGAAGAGCAGGTTGGATAGGGAAAATTGGCATGTAATGTGGCTAACCTAATAGGTTCTTCATGGATTCTAAGCGATGAAAGGATTAATGTAAGGTAGTCCATACTAAAAAATATTATTTTGAAAAGGGGGCTTAAAACCAAATAAATGCCTCAATCATTTAAAACACATGTACCCAAAACCCTCAAGTTTTGAAAGGAATAAATCAAATTTTTGTTAAAGAAAGCGTGGTCTGGTTCTCTCAAGAAATGAGGTGAATGAAAATAATATGACAAAAATGGTTTAGAAGCCTCATAGGAAATTAATTTCAAAGATATATACAGTGAAATATGGCATGGGATTCAAAAATCAGTGTACTTTTCATGAATTTCCAAATGATTTGAACTTGAAACAAAGTCATTTCAGCATTCATTTAAGCTCAGTTTCATGGAATATATTGGTTCATTCATTAACATGGATTTAAAAATTGGTAATGATAATCATTTCATCTCAAAATATTCAAAAATTGACCAAAAATTGAAAAATAAACACACCAAAATATGAAAACACACGATTTTTTTTGAAAAACAAACACAAAATGAAAATCATAAACTACAAAGGTTCCCTCCCCCACACTTAATTGAGGTAGTTTCCAAAGTTAATTATAATGGATTTAATATGTAAGAATATTTTTTAATTTATTCACAACAAATAATTAAGTATAAAGGAGAGGTACAACCTCACTTATTTGCAGTGCAGTATTGAGTTGTGCTCATAAGTGTTGCACTCTGAAAACATAAAAATAAAAGAAAACATAAGATATTTATTGAAAGAAACAAAAGTAGAAATAGGATGATAATAGAAGGATAAAACTTGGTTTAATACCCCAAGTGGTCCCTAGATTTTTACTCCCTCCAGAGGAGCAGTTCTAATCATTTATCCCCAATCTGATGGTGGGTGAGGTTTCTTGCTCATGAACAAACAAAAATTATTCTTTCTAGCATGTACTTGTTCCTTTTTGTTGAGGACTCCATGGATATAGCATACCAAGTCCACCCCCATTGTAGTGAGATACAACATGAATTGTGGGTTTTGAAAAATGAATGAGTCCTCCAGTTTCATAGTTTCCACTTGCATAATTTCTTCTTCGTTAACCAGTGTTATCTCAAGATATGCTGCATCAAGGGAATAATCAAAGGGAATTTCAGATTTTACATCTATTTGAACAAAATTAAAGCATGAAGAATCAATATAAAATGCATCCCATTTATTGTGAGTATCATAAATCTCATTCCCCTCAAGAAAATCCACTTTTGTATCCTCTTGAACTCCTTCTGATATGTGTTCAACAAGCTCAGGGGGTTCTAGACGATCTTCATCAGGTGTAGCTTCTTTTTCATCCTCAACCACCAAGGCAATAGATGTGTTGACTGAATCTGAAAATTTAAAACAAGGGGAGGTGATACAAAATTCTGTTTTAACAAGATCAAAAGATAACGATTTAATTAAATGATTATCTCCCAGATTTTTTATGCCTTCAATCTCTTCTTCATTTGAAATCACCACTTGGAGTTGAGTATTAGAAGATAGAGGTAGTTAGTTAGGCTCCTCTATTTGTTCTTCAACTTCTACTACATTAGTGGTTTCTCCCTTTAATGGTTCTAAATATTCTTCTTTTGGGAGGCTAAGTTTTTCTTTACAATCATTCCAAAATTCATTCAAATCATGTTGATCCCCACCATGTAGATCAGGCTCTAATTTCTCTTGGGTAAAATGGACATATTATGTTAGCCTGCTTATTTGACCCTTTAGTCCTTCTATGGCCTCTTTGAGTTCCTTCACTTGAGATTTGTTATACTCTAAAACATATTTTTCTTCTTGATGATGAACTTGTGAAATATCATTTCGTATTTCAACTATTTCTTGATAAAATTCCAGAAAATACTCTTGGAGTTCAATTAATTATCTAGCCAAACCATCCAACACTGGGTATTCAATGTTTCCTTTAAGGTTATAAATTAGATCCTTGAATTCATTCTCTTTGATGATTTGGATTCGAGCTCCCCAAATTTTCTTATCCAAGAAAGAAATACTATACTCTATAGACCATGGTGAGTTAGAAACTTGTTCTTGCACTTGTGGGTATGTGTTCCATTAATTAAATAAATAATCATTTGAGAACAACATGGAAAATGTTTGTTTGTTTTTTTTTAAATTTAAAAATTTTTAAATATTTAAAATTCGATTGTGGCACTGCCTCCCCGACAACAGTGCCATTTTTGATGCACGCCTTTCGTAGGGCGTGGTAAAAGTGTTTTTTTATGTTTTCCTAGTGTAGCATAGAGGTTGACCAGGGTCGTCTCACTTGATGATCTTTCTCAGTTTCTTCACCTACTTAATCTAATTCACCTAAATTACTTCATTTTGTTGTTTTATTTTTATGAAATAAATGGAATTTAATAAAATAAATGAAATTCATATATCAGAAGAAACTAAAATTAAATTCTAAATTACCATGCAATGCTAAACAAAATATAATTATAGAAGAAAGGAAGTTCACCCGAGAGAACTTTCAGGGAGAACCTTCATTGGCCAGCTTCAAATATTCTTAGTGAACACACTCTATCGTATGTGTTCACACCTTATTCTACCCCGATTATGAATGAAAATTCTACTTAGTGATCTCCAAGAATACCCTTCACCCACCTCCTTAATCGAGGGAAAATGGTTGTAGATTAAGAAGTTTATCTTTAGACAACCACAGTGAGGATTACACGCACTATAAATTATCCTTAAAATTTACTCAAATAATATTAAAAACATGGACTTGGGTTCAAGAACCTGATTACTCCATCGGTATATTCCTCATATTTGTTACTCATGATCATGAGTATTATAGTTCACGATGGTAAGATGAGAGGAAGAAAAGAGGGTGGATGGGTGGACACAATAATAAAAACAATGCATGAATTTATTTGAAATAAAAATTAAAATAGATAACTAAAATAAAAATAAAGAAATAAATTAAAAATAAATGTGGAAAATTTTTGGCTAGCCTCCCTCAGTGGATTTCTCCTCCTTGGTGTCCCAGAGGGAATGGGATGTAATGAGAGATGTTTGAGAGGTGGGACCTCTCCTCCTTTTATATCCAGAATTCGTCTCCTAAATTTTGATTCATTTTATCCCCATTAAATGACATCTTTACGCGTTTCACCCTTCTTGAGTGATGTTCATAATTATCTTGGGTGCTTCCCCTCAAAGGCTCAGTGGATTTGGAAAATTATTCCCAAAGTTATGATCGTTTTAATCTAACCATTTATTCTATCCAGTCAGATTCTTCAAAAGGCCAACCCCCGGATTAGGAAGCTTTAATGGCCCCTTAGATGGCCAATTCACACGGCCTTTCCTTCATGAAATATATTCCCCCACTCCTTTCGCATCCATACACATAATTACAAAATAATTGGGCCCACCAATAATGAGTTATGTACCCCACACCAAAAATCAGTAGAACTGTAAACTGTTTTCTTGAGAAACCTTGTGAGCTTTTTTTGAGCTTACATATAGTAGATTCAGATTTTGATTCAGCAATATTTAATGATTCCTTGGATTTTTGGAAGTTGTAAAAGAAAAAATATTTCAATTTGGATTATTTTAGAAAATGTTATGGCCAAACTATAGAAATAATTTAAAATAGTTAAAAATCTGAAATGGGCCATTTTTAATGTTCAGCTCAAAATAACACCAATATCGTAAAAATGAAGCAATTCAGCTTAGAGTAAAACTTTTATGGGTTTAAAAAAATTACATTCAAAGTAAATTTAATTGAAAATATTTTCTCTATCAATATCACTTTACCACAAATTTTACTAGGCAATCCCTTCTCAACACTTTTATGATTCTCACCGCCTTCTCAAAGCTCACACAGCCTGAAAAAACCTGAATCTAAGACTGGGTTCAGCCCTTTATAGATGATGTGTAATTTTTTTTTATAAAAGATACTTGAATAAACAAACAACATTAAATTAACAGAGAATCTTTTACTGGCCCCAATTTTGTAGAATTATAATTCCAATAATAAATTCAGATACAAAAGTAAAAAATTTAATAAACATTAAGAAAAGTGACATTAAATAAATACTTCCACATTATAAATTCATCACAGCACTTCCACTAAACATGTAATATTAATTTAAATTCATAGGGTGAGCACAAAAATGCCCAGTAAGGGGTTTTAAAACAAGACCATTAAGAAATAATTTTTCTTTAAAAAAATTAATTAAAATACATGTTTTAAATCATGAAATTAACTTTTGTCATAACATATCATCATCAATTTCCTTGAGAGTCTCTGAAACATATCGTAGCGTAAACTCATGCTCAAAATTACTAAACTTATTTAGTAGTTACAAATACAATAAATTATAAAATATGCATTAACTTGAAAAAAAATACATGAAAATTCACCTATAAGTTAGATAATGACTATACTTAATTTTGTATGGCATGCCAGGTGTGCAGATATGGTTTTGTACATGAAATGTTACTTGTTTGGATTTTCACAGAAAACGACATCAGAACACTTGTATGAAAACCATGAAATTATAGATAAGTTCTTAACCTTTTTTTATGTATTGTAAACGAACAATTATACCTTCTTAATAAATTATATAAGTATAAAACATTATTTCATGTGAACATGAAAATGTATAACTGATTAATACATGTTCATATAAGAATTATCATTAGACAAAGATATTATACTAGTTGAATAATCACATGAACTTTCACTTACTAGAATCATTATGAGGGAATTCATAATGCAAGACTTCATAAACATTCTTTCAAAGCCTCATTCCAAGACCACACATAATCATTTTTCCAAGGCTTCAGGCTAGGACCATACATAACCATTTTATCAAGGCCTCATGTCAAGACCTAGTTTGTCTCATGAGACCTACCTATGCATCGACATGCTATATCAGGCCTCAGCCGTTACATAATAAGTCCCATGTATTCCTCATATGTCTAATAAAAATATTTCCTTAAATCAAAGTGTCCCATACTAATTTGATTTATTTCAATATTAATCATAGATGAAGTAAATTCATTAAACAATCCAAAGTGTCACATACCACTTTAAAAAGATTAATTCTTAATCCATATAATTTCATAAAAATATTTGTCTCATACTTAAATTAATTTTCATTAATTTTAATTTATCAATAAAATGATTAATAAAATAAATGAAGAATCAATCAAAAATTCCTATATTGATTAGTCTTCTGAAAATATTCTTAAACAATAAATATATAGGTTTTATACATGAAATGATTACATATTTCATAATTTCTCATAAAATGATAAGGTTTATCTTATAGAAATGTATAATCATGGTGAATAGAAATCTTTAAGCACAAGTTTGATGTGTGTTAAATACCAGTTACAATTTTTAAATAATTGATAAAGAATAACTATACCTAAGTCATTGATACATAAATGCATATGTATGAATATATATATATATATATATATATATAACTATATGTATATACTTATATATGTATTTGTTTATGTGTTTTGTAACAATTAAATCCTTCACAAATTATAAAACAAGAACCCTCCCATGTGAACACACCAAAAAAAAGTTGATAAATATATGTAATGTGTTTATTGAATGTAGGAATATAGTAATATTCTCATATACATATATCACCCTTACAAAAATAAATTTTGAAAACTAGGTTAACACATAAGTTTTTGGATATAAGTCTCATGGAAAAGAATATCTTAACATATACACATATATTCTAATGATATCAAGTTTTATATGTGTATATAAGCATGTATATACACATATATATACAATTCTTAATAAAAGATCACAAATTGGTAGTAAAAATAAAAACTTTAATTCTCTAGAAATATATTCTTAAAAGTGGAGAATTCATATCATTTTTGCAATTCGGGTTAGAGAAAGAAACAATGTTATATATATATATATATATATATATCAATGTATATATATATACATGATTATGATTTCAAAAGAAAACAATAAAATTCTATTATCTGATTCAGATCAGATGAGGCTCAGAGTTTCTGGAACTGAGAGAGAAAGAGAGAGTTTCGAAGAGGAATTTTTCGAGGGGTCTTAGGGTGTGCAAAGGGAGGTTTTTTAAAAAATACAAATTTACAAATTATTGATCTGAATAAACTAAATCTAATAAAAAAAGTGCTAATTAGTGCAAATTGAATGTGCAACAGGGTTAATTGACAACCTAAAATTATAAAAAGAAATGAGGAGGAGGATCTAAGTCTTGGACGGTGATGTTTTGTTTTAAAATGACACCACTTTTGGAAATTAAACAAAGTTTCGAGACTAAAAGGATCACTGTGAGGAAGGAAAATGTGACAAGTGGGCCCCACTAACAACACAAACACCCTACCTTAACATGGTCTCTGGGTCCTAGCCCTCCAAGTACCACTAGTTTCCCCACAGACACGTAGACCCTACCCTGGGGCCCACCCACGTGCCTGAATGGGTCTTCTGACTAATGACAGTCCCCACAAGCCAACACATGTTATTTCTAATGTGTTTTTTCCTCACTCACACACATCATGTGAAAATTTCTAGAATGTCACCTATCCTGACCACTACTCCAGGACAAGCACATTTAACTATTGAGTTTTAATCAGGTAGGCTCTCGAAAAGGGAGGTGCACCTTGTTGACATGATTCATATCATTTATTCATTTGACACTTAATCATTATGGGGTGTTACATTCACCCCCCACCCCCTAGAGCACAACATCCACGTTGTAGACCCTACATCACAACCCAGGTAGTGCACCACACTTAAGGCTGGGTTCCTCCTCTAACACCAAATGTGACAACTAGGATCTGCTTACAACATAGAAACCCCACCTTATCATAGTCGTTGGGTCCTATCTGACTAGGTACCACCATTTCCCCCCACAAACATGTGGTCCCCACCCTGGGGCCAACCCACGTGCCCGAACAGGTCTTCTGACTAATGACATCCCCCAAAGGCCAACACATGCCCTTTTCAGTGTGTCACTACTGGAAAGGGGAGTTTTCCCAACACTTTTATACCAACGGTTCAAAGAACTGTTGTTATATGTTGTCTTTCCCAACGGTTTATATAAACCATTGGTATAAACCTTGAAGAACTGACCTTTCCCAACTGTTTCATAAAACTGTTGGGAAAAGTGGGGAGAAACTTAGTTTTCCCAACGGTTTTTAAGAACCGTTGGGAAAAAATCCCCAAATACCCAAATGCAGGCAGCGGCCTCCTCACGATTCCAGAAGCAGTTCCCAATCCCCACATCTTTCATCGGATCAGCAGCTACCAGGTTAGACTCCTTCTATATTTTATCAAGGATATAGTTCCACCTCTTATAAATCATATCCTTCTATTCTCAACAATTTCGTTATTCCCATTTTTTAGGGTTTTTGTATAATTTTATGATTGTTCCACGAATTGTATACTCAAATCCCTATATCGGTGTATGTCCAATTAATGTTTTCATTACACATTTACATTTATAAGGGCATGGTGTCTCTTTATTGTGTTATAAATTTGAAGATTCATAGTTTTTTTTAATCTGGTTCAAATATTATATGTTCATGTGTAGGAACTAATAAGATATTGTTTGTAATATTTATTGATATTATTTCATGAAAATCACTCTTTCATTAAGATCATGCCAAACATGAAGATCTTTTTCATCTTAATTTTTGTACACTATGTGTATTACATTACAAGTATGTATCATGTTTCTATCAAAATATATATATATATATATATAAAATGACACACTATTCACTTATCCTTTTCACAATAGAACATATGGAGTATCTTCTTGAACTTTGCTAAATAGTATGTGGTCCCTAATTAGTACTTCTTCCTTCTTCATGAAACTAATTTACAGAATATCAAATTCGCAATATTAGTGAATATTAGTTTTTCTAATATAACCATTAATCATTCTGCCTTCGACATCGTACATGTGTTATTCAATCACCTTTTTAAAACACAATGACCATTTTCACTGATTTGGGGTTCCTCAAAATGCTTGGGAAAATCAGAAAAATGCATGTATTCAATCGTGTTTCTCATATGGTTTCATGGATACAAGTTCATCTCGAAAATCATGACTGCGTGGTTCAAATATCATGAGGACCATGAGATTATTATTCTTCACACAAATGAATTTTTTTCTACGACTATGTGTTTTTGTTTTCACTTTTGATTTGGTCGAAAGGGGAGCTTTGTGGTCATTAATCATGGTTGTGGGTGGTCATTTATGATTTAAGATAGTATGACTTCATTTTACATGATATATCCAATATTATTATTGATTTATGTTCAATTTGATTATCTTTAATAAGTGATGTTATTTAATAAGTTCTTATTAATGGTTGTAATAATGACGATATGGTATAAGGGTTCATATGGTGTGTATAAGGGTTAACATGGTGTGTATAACGGTTGACATGGTATCAGTGAACTCAAGTCATTAATTTAAGTCTTCATTCTCACTAACATGTAAGAAATTGAATGATGTAAACCCATCCTCACATGATTTATTACCTTAGATAGTGTCCAACATATGGAATATAAGATTT
Source organism: Viscum album (assembly GCA_963277665.1). NCBI lineage: Eukaryota > Viridiplantae > Streptophyta > Magnoliopsida > Santalales > Viscaceae > Viscum > Viscum album. The sequence continues at coordinate 273,091,446 of OY728125.1, read as the reverse complement.
TGAATTCATTAGTTAACCAGGATCATATATTCCATTTCCCCCAAGATGACTGTACTAATATAACTTTAGGGTCAACTAAATATGGTTCCATTGTATGTTGTATATTATGTGTCCTTCTTGGCCAATACTCACTTTTATGAAGGTGGGGTGATTTTCACTACATCGACTAGAAACTTATTCCTTTATCGTTTACTTAAATGTATTTTCTATTAAATTTCAATCCTATTGAATTGTTTATGACAAAATGAATTATATAAATTCTTTTTACAGAATGGACAGAAGTTGGATGTATGAAACAGATCGGATCTCAAGAAATTTTCAAAACAATTCGGAGAGCTTTATAGATTTTTCATTTCAAAATGCTTTAGATAATGGTCGCATACACTTCCCATGTTCCAATTGTGTTGGTAGACCTTGGTTGAGCCGTGAAGAAGTCAGCTACCACATAACCAAAAATGGTTTTCAAGCAAACTACTTTGTGTGGTATCACAATGGGGAGAAAATGAAATCTCAAATTGGTGATGATCGAAATGAAAATACTGGAATGGAGAATTTGTTAGATGATCGGTTTCCGTTTATTCGTCATCATGAAAAGGAAAGGATTTCGACTAAAGAAGACTTCAATATGAGCACAGCTGATGCATCTAGTGAAAATGATGATATTGATAGGGTGAAAAAATTGAATGATGTTGCCACGACTCTAGTATATCGACAATGTGATAAAATGAAAAAGCTGGAATTTTTAATCCGATTGTTTCATGGGAAAACTATGTATGGGATTTCTAATACAGCAATCAATTGCATTCTTACCCTCTTGAAGGATTTACTTCCTGATGATGCAGATATTCCCTCAAACCACTATATGGCTTGGAAGTTAGTTGAGGAACTTGTATTTTCAAGAAGAAAAATTCATGCTTGCCCGAAAGATTGCAGTTTATTCTGGGAGGAAACCGCTGAACGAAATGATTGTATTAAATGTGCCACATCCCGCTGGAAGTCAAAATCTGATGGAACACCATCCTGCATTCCACAGAAAGTAATGTGGAACTTTCCATTGATCCCCAGACTCCAGAATATTTTTATGTCTGATGACATATCAATAAAAATGAGATGGAATGATACCGAGAGAAAGAAGACTAAAGATGGTTTGGTTCATCCTGAAGATGGATTTACATGGCAGAGATTTGATGCTCAGCATCCTGATTTGGCAGCTGACGTGCGTAATGTGAGGCTGGGTCTTTCATGCGACGGTTTTAATCCGTTTGGGAAAATGTTTACTTCGCACAGCACATGGCCAGTTTTTATACACATTTATAATCTTCCCCCATGGTTGTGTATGAAAAAACCTTTCACTTTCATGAGTATACTCATATCTGGTCCTTCTGATCCTGGCATTGATGTTGATGTCTACATGCAACCTTTAATAAAAGAGTTGAAACTTCTTTAGGATGTGGGTGTGCGCACATATGATGCATGTTCGAAAGACATATTTCAGATGCGTGTTGTGCTTATGTGGACGATCAATGATTTTCCAGCTTATGCAATGATATCTGGATGGAGCACAAAGGGAAATTTGTCATGTCCAGTTTGTATGAAGAATACACGATCCAGAAGACTGAAACATTGTTGTAGTTTCAGTTTTATGGGACATCGACGATTCTTGCCAAAGGATCATCCATATAGTATGAATCATCGAAGATTTAATAATAACATAGAGACCGATGATCCACCTCAGCGTATGTCTGGAACTGACGTGCTTAATGAATTGAGAGATTTCAGTTTTTCATTCGGGAAGGGTCAAATGAAATATGGAAAGAGAAAGAATGTTTCCACTGAAACCTATTACAATTGGAGGAAGAGGAGTATCTTTTTTGATTTTCCTTATTGTTCAACCAATTTGTTACGTTATTTCTTAGACGTAATGCATATTGAAAAGAATATATGAAAAATGTTGCTTTTGGTTCTTCTAAATGTCAAGGGGATGAAAAAATATGATTTACAATCTCGGCGTGACTTGGTGGATTGGGGCATCAGACCAGAATTATATCCTATGTGTATCAGTGAAAATAAATGGCAACTTCTATGTGATTCTTATGTGATGACACCTATGAAAAAAAAAATTTGGATGTATTAGAGACTATTAGAGTTCCTGATGGCTATTCAAGCAACATATCTAAATGGGTCAACAGAAGAGAGTTGAAGCTAAAATCTTTGAAGGCTCGTGATTATCACGTTCTACTGCATGAGTTTCTTCCAATAGCAATCCATCATCTTTTGTCCAATAATGTAAGGGTGGTTGTTATTCGGTTGGGCCATTTGTTTATAGATCTTTGTGCTAAGAATTTATCCATGTCTTTCTTGCAAAAAATGTTGACAGATGCCCCATTAATTTTGTGTGAGTTTGAGAAAATATTTCCTCCATAATTTTTCACATGCATGCGGCATCTGACTATCCATATTCCCACTGAAATACTTCTCGGAGGACCTGTTTCTTTTCGTTGGATATATCCAACTGAAAGAAATATGTTCACATTAAAGTCTTATGTCTGAAACAGGAATCATCCCGAAGGTTCTATCGTGAACGGTTACTTGGCTCAAGAATGTATGGATTTCTGCTTGATGTATTTGTCTAATCTTACTACAAGATTGAACAGACCAATGAGAAATGAAGAAGAACAGTATGAGAAAATTGAACCCATTTTTCCATCACTTTTTTAAATAGAAGGAATTCCTGGATCATATACATTGAATACATTAAGCCATGAAGAGCGGGAGATGGCACATCGCACAGTTTTGTTCAACTGTGATTTGTTCGATGACTATATCAGTTAACTAAATTGATTATGTATATATTACATATATATCTATTAAACTATTCATATTTTTTATCTATAAGGAACATAAAACAATGATAAATAGGAAGCATCATTCTTTATCTTTGATAAGGAGAGAGGCTTTGCATAGCAAAGAGTTTTCTACTTGGTTAAAATTGAAGGTATAAAAAAAATAATGTTTAAAATAATTATATCAATATTTAATAAAGTTTAATAGTCATTTATATTGTAAGTATTGAGTTTGTCTGCTGACTATGTCTCTGAGGAAATAAGAGCTTTGGCTTTTGGTCCTAATATCGTGGTTCGTGACTTTAAATCAATTGTTATCAATGGGTACAAATTTATTGTCACTGAATGAGAAAAGAACATGAGAACACAACATGATGGTGTTATGGTTACTTCCACAACAGATTGTTATGCCAATGCATCAGATAGTAGACCGCGATTTGAAAATGTGGGTTATTATGGAGTTGTTGAGAAAATAATAATATTGGATTATTACTCTCATAGATGAGTCACAATGATGAAATGTCATTGGTTTGATTCGATTACGAGACATGGCACATTTTATTGATGATTGTGGATTTCGAGTAATTAATATGACTCACACTCTTGCTACCGAAGAACCATATGTATTGGCATCAATGGCTAAACAAGTTTTTTATGTCAAAGACCAACTTCGACCTGAATTTGGCATCATAGTTGAAGTAATTGCAAGACTTATTTTTGATGATGGTGATGATGGAATTGACACTGTCCCTAGTTCCATTGGAACCAATCCGTTTATTTCTTTTGATGACTCAAATAGCTCAATTTTCAGAGTTGATTGTGAACCTGAAGTTGTGGTTGAAAATATATAGAATCATTCATCCATGTTCTCAATTATTTTGGTTTACCTCGAGTTGGGTTGTTAAGGTTGGTAATATTCAAATTGATTTAGTATTGATCACAAATATGTTTTAGCTGACTTGACCGTTATGTGAATTTTCAATGTTTATTGGTTGTAGTTTTATTTGAATTGCATTTTCTAATTTGGAATTGAATTGTATTCAAACATAGTCAAACAATATTTCTAACTTGGTGAACATTACAACTTCTATGATTTATTAAATCCATTCAAGCTCTTCTAAAACAATTGATATCTGACTTGAACTTTATGTGAATTTTCAATGTTTATTGGTTGTAGTTTTATTTGAATTGAATTTTCTAATTTGGAATTGAACTGTATTTAAACATAGTTAAACAATATTTCTAACTTGGTGAACATTACAACTTGTATGATTTATTAAATCCATTCAAGCTCTTCTAAAACAATTGATAGTTAAATTACCAATGAATCCCCCTATTCCCTCATATATTTAGTTTTTTGGGTTACACATTAGTTTTATTTTTCTAATTAATTACATATTTGTTTTCAAAAGAAGTAAATGAATCCAATTGAAGAGAGACGAAGGAAAAAAATGATGGATAACAATCGTCGAATGACGGAGTTGGTAATTCCATCATTAGTGCCTGTAGTGAGTACTTTATTTCAAATTGATATATTTAAAGAATATAAAATGTCATGTGATTAATTTTTTTGTAAACATTTTTGTAGGATCCACCTATACGTTGAAAGTTATTTGACGAGGAGCCTAGTACTAGTCCTAGTACTCAGGTCGGTGGTACAAGGAGGGTTCGTACAAGAGGTGGACGAGCAGCTGCGCGTACCCAACTAGACCCTGCCCCTCCCACTGACATGTCATCCTTCCCACATTCTGATCCCGGTGTGTCGTTAGGGACACATGGGATATTTAGGCCTCCCATTTTTTCACTACCTTCTTCATCTTCTGGACCATCATTTTCACATCCTATGATGATTCCCACTCCCCAGTCAGCATCCAGTCAGACAGTTGTCTCATCTTCTTTTCCTTCTACTTCTGTCTCTCCGAGCTTCTATATTCCATCATCTTCGACTCATGTTCCACCACAGGGTGTTCCATCAGTTTTTGTGGATCCAGCGGCGCTTAGCGATCAGATTGGAACAGGTATATTTATAGAATCCTAACAAATTTTTATAGCAATATTTATTTTCATTATAACATGTTTTGATAAAATATTTATATTTCTTTCATGACAGATACATCTACTGACAGGAGGCGTGGGCGGGGGCGTACATACATGCGTTCGGTGTGGAACCACCGCACACAGGTTATGGTGGATTATAATGAATACAACCAAATGGTTGAGAAAACAGGGCAGCAATGTCGGAGTTTTTTGGCGATGCTTGCCAAATACTCCGAGGAGGGAGAGGCGGGTGGCGAGGGTGAGGAGGAGGGCGAGGACGAGGAGGAGGGCAAGGGCAAGGAGGGAGAGGAAGATGATGGGGACGAGGACGAGGGTGATGATGATGGTGATGATGGTGATGGTGATGTGGGAAAAGTTTATCCATTACATTTTTTACTGATATTTCTGAGATTTGATATTTAATCTATTCTAGTTTTTGGTTTTCTCTAGACTCGTAGTATAGTATTGGAGTTGAGTTATTTTTATATATTATCTGTTTTTATGGATGTTATTATATTTTAGTGGTTGTGTGTGTGGGAACCCCCCTCCTTCCTGGACCCTGGACAACCCCCACCCTCCTCCCTGGACCCCAGACAGCCCCCCAGACAGCCCCCCGGACATCCCCCCACCCTCTTCCTTGGACCCCGGACAACCCCCCGAACACCCCTCGGACAGCCCCTAGACAGCCCCCTGAACATCCCCCCGGATAGCCCCCCCACCCTCCTCCCTGGACAACGGACAGCCCCCCCCCCCCCCCCCCCACCCTCTTCCTTGGACCCCGGACAACCCCCTGAACATGTCACGACCCGTCCTCGGGGCCCGTGCCGTGACTACCCCAAGCCCGCCTTCCATAGGCCAGGGGCTGGCGACTAGCACCAAGGCGTAAAATCCCAGTAAACAGGGAAGGCATTGCCTTTATAAGTAACAACCACACAGAGTCAGCAAGCGGAAAGTAAAGTGCAGAAAAGTAAAGGGGGCCGGAAATACAAGCCCAACTGTAAAGTACAACTGAAAAAGTAAAGAACAGCAACTGAAGAAAAGACGGCGGCCTCGTGTCGTCCACTGGCAATCCCACCTGAAGGGTGGGTACAGATAGCCTCCAGGCTCCTCGGGTCCCACGTCCGCCCCGAGCACGTCCCGCCCAGTGGTCCACCTCCAGGTATCGTCCTGCTCCATGCCCAACCGTGATCAGCGCAGTCCGCCGTCTGCAACCAACACAACAAGGTGCGGGCATAGCCCGTGCAGGGGTGAGTATAAGCTACTCAGTAAGGACCCCGAGACCCCCGAAGGTCTCCCGAAATCCACAAAGGATATATCACAAAAGAAAGATGCAATCACGAAGTAACATCTGACTCGACTTAGGTATATGCCCATACATATACCTAAGTCCCCAATTCTAGCTCTGCTCACGAGCTCAAGAACAACTCAATCCACAAAGGAAAGCAAGACTCAAATCCATAAAGGAGAGTAAACAGTAAATCCACAAAGGATAGTTCAACACAATCCACAAAGGAGAGTAACATAAGATTCAGCTCAACCAGGTATACTTTTTCGGATGACGTCAAAGATGATCACTGATCCATCTAAGTCGTCGGACCCACGAAGGATCGATAGGTACTAACCCCCGCAAAAGACCCACGTAGGATCGGGCTCACACAGAACCTGTAGGCAGTGGCTCACACAGAACCGGTAGTAAGGACCCACATAGGATCGGGCTCACACAGAACCTGTAGCACTGATCCACGTAGGATCGCTGAGTGCAGTAGTCGACGCAGTCCACTGAGGCTCTCTGCTCTGTCGTCGCCGCAATCCACGAAGGATCTCTGCTCTGTCGTCGTCGCAGTCCACGGAGGATCTCTGCTCTGCCGTCGTCGCAGTCCACGGAGGATCTCTGCTCTGCCGTCGTCGCAGTCCACGGAGGATCTCTGCTCTGCCGTCGTCGCAGTCCACGGAGGATCTCTGCTCTGTCGTCGAAGTCACAGCCAGCGCTAGGGTTCCCGCACATAGCGAGCTCGTTTAGGAGGGTCCGCTCCACCTGCCGAGAGGCTGATACATCAACTGACACGTAGTCCGAAGTTGATGTATCCAAAAGTTCCGTATCGACAACAGGATCTCAGCGCAACAGACGGCGCGTCAATCGGACGCCCGGTCTGAGAGTTATTGGCATTTTCGTCCCAGCGGCCCGGTTGGTTTTTAGGGCAAAACCAACCCGACCGTACTTCGCCTGTATCCGATCCTCGGGCGGAGTATTCCAAAAGTTCCGTCTCACTTAGAGGAAACTACCACAGCTGACGGTACGTCGATCGGACGTCCGTAGCTCAAGTTATGAGTGTTTCCGCTCCGAGGGCCCGGTTGGTTTCGTGTACGAACCAACCCGACCGAACCCAAAGTCTTCCGAAACCTTGAGTATAATATACCGAAACGACCGTCTCGATCCAAGGATCGCGTAGCCGCTGACGGTTCGTCAATCGGAGGTCCCAGGCCCAAGATATGGGCGAAAGACCGAAGAGGGCCCGAAACGGGGGTTCTGGGCCCGGGGCGACCCGGCCCGAACCCCCCCTGGGTCGGCCGAACCGGGTCGGCCCGAACCGGGTCGGCCCGACCCGCCCGAACCGGCTCGGCCGGGTCCGGTCCGGCCTGGGCGCGGCCCGGCCGACCGGACCGGCCGGCTCGGCTTCGGCCGAGCGGCCGAACTGCCGCGGGTTTGACCCGCGGCTTGGAGAGGAACGCGGCCCCGCGGGGGGAGGGGGGGCCGCCTGTCACGCGGACGCGGCCGGGCCGCCGCGTCCGTTCCCGGTTCCGCGCGGCCGCGGAACCGGCCGCCGCCGCCGCAGCGGAAATTCTCCACGGCGGCGCGCCGGGCGCTGCCGCCTCCGGTCGCCGCCACCTTCCGCGGGCCGCCGGAGTTGCTCAGGTGGCCCGTTTTGCCTCTCGTCTGCGCCATTGTTCCTCCCGGGACGCGTCCTTCACTGCGGAATCAACAAATGGCCCTTGCGTCGTGCTTTTGCCGTCGCCCGCCAAATCCGCACAAAAAGGAAGATCGGCGGAGGGTTGCCGGGTCTTGTTCGTTAGACCCGCACCCTCCGCGTTAGTCATAAACAACGGGAGAAACAAGAAACGACCAAATCAACAATTTTAAATAAATTTAAAATTGTTCCGTGATCGGTTCCTTATTTTAAAAGAAATAAAATCACGGGAAAGGAAAATATTTCAAAATCAACCCTTACCTCGCAGCTGTCGTTGCCGAACGAGGGATCGTCGCGGGATTGCTCGTCGCGGAAGAAGGGGGATCGTCGCGTCGTCGCGGTATCCGGCGTCGCGTCACCAATCTCCGGATCAAGAACAAACGGATTTAATTAATTAAATCTGTTGCCATGAATTTAAAAAAAAGGAGAATTAACGATCTGGTTCTTACCTTAGTTGTCGAACGAGGATCGGCTGTGGAAGAAGAGGCGTCGCCGAAGAACGTCGCGGGTAAAGCTCGTCGACGTCGCAGATCTTGGTGTGCGTCGTCGAATTCCGGTCGCCGGCGTTCTTCGCGTTCTTCGCGTTCTTCGCGTTCTTCGCGTTCTTCGCGTTCTTCGCGGAGAGGGTGGAGGCTCAGAGGAATTGCACAACGATAGCAATCCTCCAAAATAGACAAGTTTGTCTATTTTATTATTTTGCCAACAAACGTAAAACGCGTAAGTAACGACCCATTTAATTCGTTGAATTAATTCAACGAGCGAAACAGCCCATTTAATTCACGAAAGAAACCGCCCAATTAAATGGTCTGTTAAGAATTAAAGAAACGCGTCGGTTGACTTTTCAGTTTCTTTGACGGGTTTTCGCGGGTGCGTTACTTAGCGAAAGAAACGGCGGGGCTCGTGCGGGCCCCACCTCACAAATATCCTACCAAGGGGGTAGGATATTTCTGGATAGCATCCTATCCAGTTCAACTCAGTTCAAGCCGCCTTTAAGTGGCTTCGAGTGGCTTCCAAGCAGCTTAAGTGAAATAAAATAAAGTTGTCGCACAAACTTTATTTTATTTCTGACTTAAAGCCGCAAAATTTAAAAACCACGTCTGAGAAAACGCAACTCCGGAAGAGGCGTTTCTAAGCAAATACCGGCGCTGCGATTTCATCGGTGCCCTCAGAATTCGATTCCGGGCACCGGTTCAAAATATAGAAAAACCCGCTCGTCCGTTCACTGAACGTACCCGAGCCAAACTTTGGAAATTGATTCCGGGCACACCGGGCCTCGGAATCAGGTGCCGTCTGAAGCTGCGCTCTTGTAAAATTCCAAAGAAAATTAAGAAAAAAATTTCCTTGAAATTTTCGGGTCTTTACATTACTCCCACCTCAGGGCTTTACGTCCCCGTAAAGATACATCAAAAACTAGGGGAACAAATGGGGGTACTGAGCACGCATCTGAGCCTCCCGCTCCCAAGTGCTCTCCTGGAGGTTCCCGTGCTGCCATCTGACGCGCACAAGAGGAATCGACCGCCCACGTAGGACCCGCTCCTGTCGATCCTCGATCTCCACTGGGACCTCCGCAAAAGTCGCCCCATCGTCCACGTCCAGCTCCCCAAAGTCGATGATGTGTGTCGGGTCGTGCACGTATCTCCTCAGCTGAGACACGTGAAAGACATCGTGCACCCGGTGCAACTGAGGTGGTAGAGCCAGGCGATAAGCCACCTCTCCTATCCTGCTGAGGACCTGGAAAGGCCCGATGAAGCGTGGAGACAACTTGCCGCCTCGGCCAAATCTCCGTAAACCACGTCGAGGTGAGACACGCAAAAAGACGTGGTCGCCATCCTCGAACTCTAGTGGCCTCCGCCTCCTGTCAGCATATGACTTCTGCCGGCTCTGAGCTGTCCTCATCCTCTCCTGGATGATCTGGACCTTCTCTGTCGTGGCTCGGACCATCTCTGGTCCCACGAGTGCTGACTCTCCAGGGTCTGTCCAGCACAACGGTGATCTGCAGGGTCTGCCGTACAACGCCTCGTATGGTGCCATCCCGATGGTGGAGTGGTAGCTGTTGTTGTACGCGAACTCCACCAAGGGTAGGTGGTCCCCCCAGCTGCGACCAAAGTCGAGAACACATGCACGGAGCATGTCCTCGAGTGTCTGTATGGTCCTCTCTGTCTGACCATCCGTCTGAGGGTGGAAGGCTGTGCTCAGATGGAGCCGCGTCCCGAACGCCTCATGTAACCCCTTCCAAAGCCGGGAAGTGAAACGAGCATCTCGATCGGAGACGATAGACGATGGCACACCGTGAAGCCGTATGATCTCCTGGACGTAAAGACGTCCCAAGCTCTCCACTGAGCCCTGCTCTCTAATGGGTAAGAAGTGTGCCGACTTGGTGAGTCGGTCGACAATCACCCAAATGGAGTCGTGACCTCTGGAAGTGCGTGGAAGTCCAGTCACGAAGTCCATAGATATGCCGTCCCACTTCCACTCCGGGACCTCCAAGGGCTGTACCAATCCTGCTGGTACTTGATGCTCTGCCTTCACCTGTTGGCAGGTGAGGCATCGTGAAACGAACTCTTCCACAGCTTTCTTCATGCCCGGCCACCAGTGCTGTCGTCTGAGATCCTGGTACATCTTCGCCACTCCGGGATGCACCGCCAAGGGAGAAGTGTGAAACTCTCTCAGCACCTCCTCTCGTAAAGCGACTGGTACGAAGGTACGTCCTCTGAAAAGGATGTCATGCTCTGCTCCAAGGGAGAAACCATCAGGCGCCTGACCTGAGGATATCAGTGCACGCCGGGTCTCACAGTCAGCGTCCCCACGCTGAGCCTCTCTGACCCGCTGTAGAAGTGGAGGATAGACTGTGAGAGACTGAAGAAAGGCTGCTCCGTCTCTATCCACGAAGGATATCTGTAAGGAGGCTAGCTGCTCCGTCGCCTCCTCAAGCAGCTGAATGCCCGTCCTCCTGCTGAGGGCATCGGCTACCACGTTCCCCTTCCCAGGAGTATAGACTATCTCAAAGTCATAGTCCTGGAGGAACTCAAGCCATCTCCGCTGTCTCAGGTTCAGGTCCTTCTGCGAGAAGATATACCTGAGACTCTGGTGGTCAGAAAAGACTGTGAAGCGCTCGCCCATCAGATAGTGCCGCCAAGTCTTCAGAGCGAAGACCACTGCTGCTAACTCCAGGTCATGAGTGGCGTAGTTCTGCTCATGCGGCCTCAACTGATGTGATCCGTAGGCGATCACGGCCCACTCCTACATCAGGACGCACCCCGAGTCCAGTCCCTGATGCATCGCAGTAAACTACGTACCCAACTCCCTCCTCAGGCAACCTCAAGATAGGTGCGCTGGTCAATCTCTGTCTCAGCTCCTGGAAGCTCTGCTGACATCTGTCTGACCACACGAAGGGTTTCCCCTTCTTCGTCAATGCTGAGAGGGGTGCCGCAACTCTGGAGAAATCTGGCACGAATCTCCGATAGTATCCGGCTAGGCCCAAGAATCTCCGCACCTCCGTCACGCTCCTGGGTGGCTCCCAAGCTAGCACTGCCTCGATCTTCGCGGGATCCACTGCAACTCCCGCCTCAGAAATGACGTGCCCCAAGAAATGGACCTCACGTAACCAGAACTGGCATTTTGAGAGCTTTCCATAAAGCTGGTGCTCTCGGAGTGTGTCTAGCACAACTCGCAGGTGGTAGGCATGCTCCTCCTCAGTCGTCGAGTATACCAAAATGTCGTCAATGAAGACCATGAAAAATCGGTCGAGGTATGGCTGGAAGATCCTGTTCATGAGGCTCATGAACACTGCTGGAGCATTGGTTACGCCGAACGGCATAACCAAGAACTCATAATGGCCATACCGACACCTGAAGGTCGTCTTCTGCACGTCCTCGTCTCGAACTCTGAGCTGATGATAGCCTGACCGGAGGTCTATCTTCGAGAACCACCGCGCTCCCTTGAGCTGATCGAAGAGGTCATCAATCCGTGGCAGCGGATACTTGTTCCTCACTGTCACCTGGTTCAGGCGACGATAGTCGACACACAGTCGCAAGCTCCCGTCCGCCTTCTTGGCGAACAATATCGGGGAAGCCCAGGGTGAAACACTGGGTCGGATAAACCCCTTGCTCTGCAAGTCCTCCAACTGTACCCGCAGCTCCCGAAGCTCGGCGGGGGCCATCCGATATGCTGGAGTAGATATCGGGGCTGTCCCGGGGTACAAGTCGATGTAAAAGTCTACCTCTCTACGAGGAGGTAGCCCTGGAACGTCGTCGGGAAAGACGTCCACGTACTGGTCCACCACTGCAGGAAAAGCTGGACTCCGCACGTCCACTGCTCCTAGGATGAGGCTAGCCAACTGATGAGAGATGGGCTGCACTCTCCTTCGCGGAAGTCCATCCTGTGCTGCAAAGGTTCCCTTCTCGCCGGTGAAGGTAAACCTGCTCCCGTCGGTGCGAACACATCGCACCTTGCGCCTAAAACAGTCGATCTGGGCATGAACCGTGGATAGCCAATCCATGCCCAAGATGACGTCGTAAGGCCTCGACGCCGCTACAAGGAGATCCCAGCCAAAGCTCTCGCCTCCTAGAGTAAGCTCACACTGCCGGCACCAGTGCGTAATCGTCGAGTCCGCTCCCGTAGGAGTCTCTAGCCGTAAGGATCGAGCCAACGGCTCAGTCGGAATCTCCGAGCTCCGAACAAGGGTAGAGGCTATGAAAGAGTGACTCGCTCCTGTGTCATAAGTACTGCAGCAAGGGTGGAATAGACACAGATCGTACCTCGAATCATCTCTGGCAAGTCGGGGTCGTAGGCCTCCACTGCCTGGAGCTGGGCCTGTCCCTGCCCGCCAGCTCCCTGTGGTCGAGGTGGCCCTCCTGGTGGTGGTGGGGGTAGAGCCTGGAAGCGTCGCCCACCACCCGCTGCTCGGCCAGCTCCTCTGCCTCGTCCGCCTCCTCCCTGCGGACCGCCACGGTCGACCCTCTGCCTCTGCCTGGGTGGTCCTTCCACCGTCTGCTGCTCCTCTGATCGGCGGGTCGGGCAGTCGCGAGCCATGTGACCCTGCCCGCCGCAGGAGTAGCACAGCCTGCCTCTCGGAAGGCTGGCACTCCGCTGTGTGCCCCGCACTGCTGAGCCGGTGTCCTGTGGCCGTCTGCGTGGGGGTCTGGTCTGCCTGGACCCAAGAGTCATCCGTCGGCTACCTGCTGCCGAAGACTCAGCTACCTGCCGCCCTGCGCTAGGTCTCGCCACTGAAGAAGGCTCTGCCAGGAAGCTCTCGATCAGGAGGGCTCGCTCCAGCACTCCCGCCTGGGTCGGAATGCTGAGGGAGATCAGCGACGCCCGAATCTCCTGTCGCAAGCCCTACTCGAAGGTCCGGGCCCGGAAGAAGGGGTCCCGTACCATGTCGGTCGAGTAGCGAGATAGGTCAGTGAACCTCGCCGCGTACTGAGCGACCGTCATGCTGCCCTGGCGCAGCTGGAGAAGCTCCTGGATGCGCACCGCTCGGAGGGTGGCCGGGACGAACTCAGAGCGGAAGAGGCTCTCGAAGTCCGCCCAGAGCAAGGATGCCTCATCGTGAACCTGGAGCATCAGGCTCCACCATCGTCCTGCCGCCGCCTGCAGGAGGCTCGCTGCGAGAATCACCATGAGATCCGCTGGTGTCCTCACTAGCCTAAAGATCCGTACCACCGCCTCTAGCCAGTCCTCGGCGGCCTGGGGGTCCGCCTCACCGCGAAACCTGGGCGGTCGCTGGCTCTGAAACTCATGCAGTGCCCTGAGGCGACGTGCATCGTCAGCGTCTGGTACTGGCAGCATCGGTGGCTCGGCGGGTAAAGCTACCGCCGGCGCCACTGCTGGCAAAGGGCCCTGCACCGAGGCCTCGTCGCTCGGTGGGCTGCCGTCGCGCCCTACACTCGGAACCCTAGCTGGCTGTCGTCGCGGGGCCATCCTGAAAAGGAGAACAAGAGCACCACAGTCAGAACAGTATACCTGGTGAGCTGGCACAAGTAATCACAAGGAAGACTTGAGACTTTCATAAAGCAGATCAGTATACCCGGTGAGCTGACACAAGTAATCACAAATAAGACTTGAAACACACACGCAATCATTGTTTTCATGCATTAAGTCGGAAATCAGGAGTCAGGGTCCTGGTGTACGGATACGTCGGCCGCCGCACCAACACTGGGCTCCCTGAACTGATAACCACACTCAATACACTAAACACTATTGCTTCATATAGAAAGAAAAGACGATCAGAGTCTGCGGTAGAACCGACCGCCTCTGATACCAATTTGTCACGACCCGTCCTCGGGGCCCGTGCCGTGACTACCCCAAGCCCGCCTTCCATAGGCCAGGGGCTGGCGACTAGCACCAAGGCGTAAAATCCCAGTAAACAGGGAAGGCATTGCCTTTATAAGTAACAACCACACAGAGTCAGCAAGCGGAAAGTAAAGTGCAGAAAAGTAAAGGGGGCCGGAAATACAAGCCCAACTGTAAAGTACAACTGAAAAAGTAAAGAACAGCAACTGAAGAAAAGACGGCGGCCTCGTGTCGTCCACTGGCAATCCCACCTGAAGGGTGGGTACAGATAGCCTCCAGGCTCCTCGGGTCCCACGTCCGCCCCGAGCACGTCCCGCCCAGTGGTCCACCTCCAGGTACCGTCCTGCTCCATGCCCAACCGTGATCAGCGTTGTCCGTCGTCTGCAACCAACACAACAAGGTGCGGGCATAGCCCGTGCAGGGGTGAGTATAAGCTAATCAGTAAAGACCCCAAGACCCCCGAAGGTCTCCCGAAATCCACAAAGGATATAACACAAAAGAAAGATGCAATCACGAAGTAACATCTGACTCGACTTAGGTATATGCCCATACATATACCTAAGTCCCCAATTCTAGTTCTGCTCACGAGCTCAAGAACAACTCAATCCACAAAGGAAAGCAAGACTCAAATCCATAAAGGAGAGTAAACAGTAAATCCACAAAGGATAGTTCAACACAATCCACAAAGGAGAGTAACATAAGATTCAGCTCAACCAGGTATACTTTTTCGGATGACGTCAAAGATGATCACTGATCCATCTAAGTCGTCGGACCCACGAAGGATCGATAGGTACTAACCCCCGCAAAAGACACACGTAGGATCGGGCTCACACAGAACCTGTAGGCAGTGGCTCACACAGAACCGGTAGTAAGGACCCACATAGGATCGGGCTCACACAGAACCTGTAGCACTGATCCACGTAGGATCGCTGAGTGCAGTAGTCGACGCAGTCCACTGAGGATCTCTGCTCTGTCGTCGCCGCAGTCCACGAAGGATCTCTGCTCTGCCGTCGTCGCAGTCCACGGAGGATCTCTGCTCTGCCGTCGTCGCAGTCCACGGAGGATCTCTGCTCTGCCGTCGTCGCAGTCCACGGAGGATCTCTGCTCTGCCGTCGTCGCAGTCCACGGAGGATCTCTGCTCTGTCGTCGAAGTCACAGCCAGCGCTAGGGTTCCCGCACATAGCGAGCTCGTTTAGGAGGGTCCGCTCCACGTGCCGAGAGGCTGATACATCAACTGACACGTAGTCCGAAGTTGATGTATCCAAAAGTTCCGTATCGACAACAGGATCTCAACGCAACAGACGGCGCGTCAATCGGACGCCCGGTCTGAGAGTTATTGGCATTTTCGTCCCAGGGGCCCGGTTGGTTTTTAGGGAAAAACCAACCTGACCGTACTCCGCCTGTATCCGATCCTCGGGAGGAGTATGCCAAAAGTTCCTTCTCACTTAGAGGAAACTACCACAGCTGACGGTACGTCGATCGGACGTCCGTAGCTCAAGTTATGAGCGTTTCCGCTCCGAGGGCCCGGTTGGTTTCGTGTACGAACCAACCCGGCCGAACCCAAAGTCTTCCGAAACCTTGAGTATAATATACCGAAACGACCATCTCGATCCAAGGATCGCGTAGCCGCTGACGGTTCGTCAATCGGAGGTCCCAGGCCCAAGATATGGGCGAAAGACCGAAGAGGGCCCGAAACGGGGGTTCTGGGCCCGGGGCGACCCGGCCCGAACCCCCCCCTGGGTCGGCCGAACCGGGTCGGCCCGAACCGGGTCGGCCCGACCCGACCCGAACCGGCTCGGCCGGGTCCGGTCCGGCCTGGGTGCGGCCCGGCCGACCGGACCGGCCGGCTCGGCTTCGGCCGAGCGGCCGAAATGCCGCGGGTTTGACCCGCGGCTTGGAGAGGAACGCGGCCCCGCGGGGGGGGCCGCCTGTCACGCGGACGCGGCCGGGCCGCCGCGTCCGTTCCCGGTTCCGCGCGGCCGCGGAACCGGCCGCCGCCGCCGCGGCGGAAATTCTCCACGGCGGCGCGCCGGGCGCCGCTGCCTTCGGTCGCCGCCACCTTCCGCGGGCCGCCGGAGTTGCTCCGGTGGCCCGTTTTGCCTCCCGTCTGCGCCATTGTTCCTCCCGGGACGCGTCCTTCACTGCGGAATCAACAAATGGCCCTTGCGTCGTGCTTTTGCCGTCGCCCTCCAAATCCGCACAAAAAGGAAGATCGGCGGAGGGTTGCCGGGTCTTGTTCGTTAGACCCGCACCCTCCGCGTTAGTCATAAACAACGGGAGAAACAAGAAACGACCAAATCAACAATTTTAAATAAATTTAAAATTGTTCCGTGATCGGTTCCTTATTTTAAAAGAAATAAAATCACGGGAAAGGAAAATATTTCAAAATCAACCCTTACCTCGCAGCTGTCGTTGCCGAACGAGGGATCGTCGCGGGATTGCTCGTCGCGGAAGAAGGGGGATCGTCGCGTCGTCGCGGTATCCGGCGTCGCGTCGCCAATCTCCGGATCAAGAACAAACGGATTTAATTAATTAAATCTGTTGCCATGAATTTAAAAAAAAGGAGAATTAACGATCCGGTTCTTACCTTAGTTGCCGAACGAGGATCGGCTGCGGAAGAAGAGGCGTCGCCGAAGAACGTCGCGGGTAAAGCTCGTCGACGTCGCAGATCTTGGTGTGCGTCGTCGAATTCCGGTCGCCGGCGTTCTTCGCGTTCTTCGCATTCTTCGCGTTCTTCGCGTTCTTCGCGTTCTTCGCGTTCTTCGCGGAGAGGGTGGAGGCTCAGAGGAATTGCACAATGATAGCAATCCTCCAAAATAGACAAGTTTGTCTATTTTATTATTTTGCCAACAAACGTAAAACGCGTAAGTAACGACCCATTTAATTCGTTGAATTAATTCAACGAGCGAAACGACCCATTTAATTCACGAAAGAAACCGCCCAATTAAATGGTCTGTTAAGAATTAAAGAAACGCGTCGGTTGACTTTTCAGTTTCTTTGACGGGTTTTCGCGGGTGCGTTACTTAGCGAAAGAAACGGCGGGGCTCGTGCGGGCCCCACCTCACAAATATCCTACCAAGGGGGTAGGATATTTCTGGATAGCATCCTATCCAGTTCAACTCAGTTCAAGCCGCCTTTAAGTGGCTTCGAGTGGCTTCCAAGCAGCTTAAGTGAAATAAAATAAAGTTGTCGCACAAACTTTATTTTATTTCTGACTTAAAGCCGCAAAATTTAAAAACCACGTCTGAGAAAACGCAACTCCGGAAGAGGCGTTTCTAAGCAAATACCGGCGCTGCGATTTCATCGGTGCCCTCAGAATTCGATTCCGGGCACCGGTTCAAAAGATAGAAAAACTCGCTCGTCCGTTCACTGAACGTACCCGAGCCAAACTTCGGAAATTGATTCCGGGCACACCGGGCCTCGGAATCAGGTGCCGTCTGAAGCTGCGCTCTTGTAAAATTCCAAAGAAAATTAAGAAAAAAATTTCCTTGAAATTTGCGGGTCTTTACAGAACACCCTCGGACAGCCCCCAGATAGCCCCCTGAATAGCCCCCCAGACAGCCCCCCAGACAGCCCCCCCCCCCCCACTTTCTTCCTTGGACCCCGGACAACCCCCCGCACAGCCCCCCCCCCCCCCTCCTCCTTGGTCCCCAGACAGCCCCTCGGACACCTACCGGACATCCCCCCCACCCTCCTTGATTTTATTTAATACTAGAAAATCTATAATATATATTTTATTTATTTTCATCATGATAATCAATGTAAATCACATTTACACATCTAATCAATATCATAAATTCTTGGTATGTTATAAAAGAGATGTATTAATTAGGCATGACATTGTTAGCTTTGAAATGTTTCATAGCATTATAAACTAAAATCTAATCCATACTAAGAATGATATAAAAATATTTTATATAAATATCCACAAGATTTTAAGTAAATACCATTCCACTAATAGACACATGAGGATTCTCATAAAATGAACAACATTTTAAGTACATACATAAAACCGACCAAACGCATTGGGTTTCTGTTGAAACTTTAGGAGAACGATCCATGGGTCATATGTGACGTGTATGAATCAACCCCGCCTCAATCCGAGGCATGGTGTGGCTGGCACCACTCAAAGTGTCTGCCTTTTGTTTCAAAAGGACGTCATTTTAATTGAAAAACATCAACTGGCATACGGAAAACTGACCTAACGCATTCGGATTGTGTCGATACTTTAGCACAATGATCCATGGGTCATATGTGACGTGTATGAGTCAACCCCGCCTCAATTCGAGGTGCGGTGTGGCCGCCACCACTCAAAGTGTCTGCCTTTTGTTTCAAAATGACGTCATTTTAATTGAAAAACATCAACTAGCATACAGAAAACCGACAAACGCATTCGGATTGTGTCAATACTTTAGCACAATGATCCATGGGTCATATTTGACGTTTACGAGTTAACCCCGCCTCAATCCGAGGCGCGGTGTGGCCGCCATCACTCAAAGTGTTTGTCTTTTGTTTCAAAAGGACGTCATTTTAATTGAAAAATATCAACTGTCATACGGAAAAGTGAACAAACACATTCGGATTGTGTCGATAATTTATCACAACAATCCATGGGTCAAATGTGATGCGTACGAGTCAACCCCGTCTTAATCGGAGGCACGGTGTGGTCGGAATCACTCTAAGTGGCTCTCTTTTGTTTAAAATGGACAACATTTTAAGTATATACGGAAAACCGACCAAACGGATTTGGTTTCCGTTGAAACTTTAGGAAAACGATCCATGGGTCATATGTGATGTGTACGAGTCAACCCTGCCTCAATTCGAGGCGCGGTGTGGCCGGCACCACTCAAAGTTTCTTCCTTTTGTTTCAAAAGGGCGTCATTTTAATTGAAAAACATCAACTGGCATACGAAAAAGTGATCAAACGCATTCGAATTGTGTTGATACTTTAGCACAACGATCCATGGTTCATATGTGACGTGTACGAGTCAACCCCGCCTCAATCCGAGGCACGTTGTGGCCGCCACCACTCAAAGTGTCTGCCTTTGGTTTCAAAAGGACGTCATTTTAATTGAAATAATCAACTGGCATACGGAAAAGCGACCAAATACATTCAGATTGTGTCGATACTTTAGCACAACAATCCATGGGTCAAATGTGATGCGTACGAGTCAACACCGTCTTAATCGGACGCACGGTGTGACCGGAATCACTCTAAGTGGCTCTCTTTTGTTTAAAATGGACAATATTTTAAGTACATGCGGAAAACCGACCAAACGCATTCAGTTTCCATTGAAACTTTAGGAAAATGATCCATGGGTCATAGTGATGTGTACGAGTCAACCCTGCCTCAATCTGAGGCGCAGTGTAGCTGGCACCACTCAAAGTTTCTGCCTTTTGTTTCAAAAGGAAGTCATTTTAATTGAAAAACATCAACTGGCATATGGAAAAGTGACCAAACGCATTCGGATTGTGTCGATACTTTAGCACAACGAGACATGGGTCATATGTGATGTGTAAAAGTCAACCCCGCCTCAATCTGAGGCACAATGTGGCCGCCACCACTCAAAGTGTCTGCCTTTTGTTTCAAAAGGACGTCATTTTAATTGAAATAATCAACTGGCATACAGAAAAGTGATCAAACGCATTCGGATTGTGTCGATACTTTAGCACAACGATCCATGGGTCAAATGTGACATGTATGAGTCAACCCCGCCTTAATAGGAGGCACGGTGTAGCCAGAATCACTCTAAGTGGCTCTCTTTTGTTTAAAATGGACAACATTTTAAGTACATATGGAAAACCAACCAAATGCATTCGGTTTCTATTGAAACTTTAGGAGAACGATCCGTTGGTCATATGTGACATGTAAGAATCAACCTCGCCTCAATCCGAGGCGTGGTGTGGCCGGAACCACTCAAAGTGTCTGCCTTTTGTTTCAAAAGGATTTCATTTTAATTGAAAAACATCAACAGGCATACAGAAAACTGACTAAACGCATTCAGATTGTGTCGATACTTTAGCACAACGGTCCATGGGTCATATGTGACGTTTATGAGTCAACCCCGCCTCAATACGAGGTGTGGTGTGGCCGCCACCACTCAAATTGTTTGCCTTTTATTTCAAAAGGACGCCATTTTAATTGAAAAACATCAATTGGCATATGGAAAAGCGACCAAATGCATTTGGATTGTGTTGATACTATAGAAAAACGATCCATGGGTCAAATGTGACGTGTACGAGTCATTCTCGTCTTAATCGGAGGCACGGTGTGGTAGGAATCACACTAAGTGGCTCTCTTTTGTTTAAAATGGACAACATTTTAAGTACATATGGAAAACCGACCAAACACATTCAGTTTCTGTTGAAACTGTAGGAGAACGATTCATGGGTCATATGTGACATGTACGAGTCAACCCCGCCTCAATCTGAGGTGCGGTGTGGCTGCCACCACTAAAGTGTCTGCCTTTTGTTTCAAAATGACATCATTTTAATTGAAAAACATCAACTGGCATACGGAAAACCGACAAACGCATTCGGATTGTGTCGATACTTTAGCACAATGATCCATGGGTCATATGTGACGTTTACGAGTCAACCCCGCCTCAATCCGAGGCGTGGTGTGGCCGCCACCACTCAAAGTGTCTACCTTTTGTTTCAAAAAGACGTCATTTTAATTGAAAAACTTCAACTGGCATATGGAATACCGACAAATTCATTCGTATTGTGTAAATACTTTAGCACAAAAATCCATGGGTCATATGTGACGTGTACGAGTCAACCCCACCTCAATCTGAGGTGCGGTGTGGCTGCCACCACTCAAAGTGTCTGTCTTTTGTTTCAAAAGGACGTCATTTTAAGTGAAAAACATCAACTAGAATACAGAAAACTAACCAAACGCATTAGGATTGTGTCGATATTTTATAACAACAATCCATGGGTCATATGTGACGTGTACGAGTCAACCCCGCCTTAATTGGAGGCACGGTGTGGCCAGAATCACTCTAAGTGGCTCTCTTTTGTTTAAAATGGACAACATTTTAAGTACATACGGAAAACCAACCAAACGCATTCGGTTTCCATTGAAACTTTAGGAGAATGATCCATTGTTCATATGTGACATGTACGAATCAACCTCGCCTCAATCCGAGGTGTGGTGTGGCTGGAACCACTCAAAGTTTCTGCCTTTTGTTTCAAAAGGATGTCATTTTAATTGAAAAACATCAACTAGCATACGGAAACCCAACCAAACGCATTCATATTGTGTCGATACTTTAGCACAACGATCCATGGGTCATATGTGATGTGTACGAGTCAACCCCGCCTCAATCCGAGGCACGTTGTGGTCGCCACCACTCAAAGTGTATGCCTTTTGTTTCAAAAGGACGTGATTTTAATTGAAAAACATCAACTAGCATATGGAAAAGTGACCAAACGCATTTGGATTGTGTTGATACTTTATAAAAACTATCCATGGGTCAAATGTGACGTGTACAAGTCAACCCCGTCTTAATCGGAGGCACGGTGTGGCCGAAATCACTCTAAGTGGCTCTTTTTTGTTTAAAATGGACAACATTTTAAGTACATATGAAAAACTGACCAAACGCATTCGGTTTCCATTGAAACTTTAGGAGAATGATTCATGGGTAATATGTGACGTGTACGAGTCAACCCCGCCTCAATATGAGGTGTGGTGTGGTCGGAACCACTCAAAGTGTCTGCCTTTTATTTCAAAAGGACGTCATTTTAATTGAAAAACATCAACTGGCATATAGAAAACTAACCAAACGCATTCGGTTTCCATTGAAACTTTAGGAGAACAATCCATGGGTGATATGTGACATGTACGAGTCAACCCCGCCTCAATCCGAGGTGTGGTGTGGTCGGTAGAACTCTAAGTGTATGTATTTTGTTTAAAATGGACATCATTTCAGGTAAAAATATATGGTATACAAAAAACCGATCAAATTATGAATTGACTTTCGGATTCCACATATAATTGTCATCTAAATTTTAAATTGAATTCTAAATGAATTATGTATGTTTATAATTACGTTATGAATTCTAATTTAATTATGGATTTGTATAATTCCAGCATTATATGTTAAATGTGTATGAATTTGTTCTCTATATGTATGTGTTATTTGGTTATTGCAGGTACAATAATTGTATATGTATGTTAGTTTATTCCAGGTATAATAATTGGATTGAAAATGAGGGGGAACCCACAAAATGAGACCTGGTGGGAAAATTGGAGAGCTGCTGGGAAAATTGCAGAGCTGCTGTTCAATTTTCCCAGCATAGGCTATGCCAACGGTTTTAAACCGTTGGCATGGAATTATGTGTTTTGTTTTACCAGCGTTTCATGGAAACGTTGGTAAAACACTTTTTCCAACGGTTTAGAAACCATTGGGAAAGAGGAGATCTTGGGTTTTTCCTAACGGTTTGTCCAAACCATTGGGAAAAACCTGGTAATTTTCAGCACATTATCCCAATGGTTGCAAACCGTTGGGAAAAAGCTTTCCCAATGGTTGCAAACCGTTGGGAAAAAGCCTTCCCAACGGTTTTCTAGAACCATTGGGATAGGGTAATTTTTCTCCACCTTATCCCAACAGTTCACTATAAACCGTTGGGAAAATCTTTCCCAACAGCTTACTTCCCTACGGTTTGCAGAACCATTGGTATATCATACACCAACAGTTCTGTAGCCTTTCCCAATGGTTCTAAACAGTTGGGAAATCCTCTATTTCCAGTAGTGTGTGTTGTCCTCACTCACACACACCCTAGAAAACTTCCCAGAAGATCACCCATCCTGACCACTACTCCAGGACAAGCACATTTAATTGTGAAGTTTTAATCATGTAGGATCCCGAAAAGAAAGGTTCACCTTGTTGACATGAGTCATATAATTTAGTCACTTAACCCTTAATCATTCTGGGGTGTTAAAGAAATATTATATCATGATACAGAGGGGATGGAGAGGAGCCAGTGACTATAAGGTTGGATGAGGACTGGTGTGTCTCCACGAGGAAGAAGAAGGGAGAAAGGAATGGGTGGTCTAGATTAATCCTGGTCTGATCTAAGGGTTGTAAACAACCCTAATATTTTTTTAATGGGGGGAGACTTGCGTATGAGGAAATGGATGGACCATATCGATCGACTTATCGATCAGACGTCCAGTATTGATCAGAAAATTTTAAAAAAACAAAGAATGTCTAGGATTAAATCTCATCTTGAACGAATATCCACGGTGGATCCTTGAGTTTTAAATAGGTTGGCTGCTCCAGATCTAGTGTGGTTGGATTGAATGGCCCGAAAGAAACACATGGTGATATGCGGAGACATTAGGACTCAAATGGTGAATGAGTGTGGATGGCCAAGATCTCACCTGGTAAGATCCTATGGCTGAGATCTTGCACTGCGGAAAATTTTGCGTCCCACATCAAAACCAAACTAGTTTCAGAAATGCCTTATAATCATATGTGTGTGGTGCCATTTCCCGATTACACAAGCACACACATAGGAGTCCTTACACACTGGACTCCACCCGAGGGTGCTTATCCCACCCACTTCTCATGCCGACCAGGCCCTATACACGGGTTATTGAGTGTGTTACCCAAGCCATGCACCTAGTTTGCGCCTACTGCTCGAACCACACTGGCGCGGGTAGATTCCTCCTTGTTGAGGTTGATCGGGTCCCCCAGCACTGTTGAGGCATCCCCTTATCTTAGGTTTGGTTCCAAATTATTAAATTATTAAAATTATTTAAAATAAAAAAATTAGATAGAACAATCTTTATTTTTTTCAAAATTATTTTAGTTAGTTTTCTCATTAACACCCTTTATTATCCTTAACTATTCCTATACACTTATTTACATAAAGAAAAACATCCTTTAAATAAAAATCATTTCCATAATAATTTTAAACACTAAAAACTCATAACCATAATATTATTTCAAAATTATTTATCTCACTAACACACATAAAATATTGATGTTTAATACCCACTTAAACCATAATTTCATTTAACCAAAATTATTATTTTACAAAATTTAAACACACCTAATAGTTCTAAAACCCATTGATTATTTTAGAACCACAATGGATACTTATAATGATCATTTTAAGTGGTATAAATACCCATTCAAGGTATTCCAAGGATTAAGAACATTTCTTGTTTTAAGAGGATGGTGCTCTACATTCCTTTGACTATATTTATTTTTTCTATTCTTCTCACTATATCTTTTTTATTTTGGTGGACTCAAGGACAGAAGGATACTTAATCGATATTGGTGTGATGTTGGGTGGTCTTCCATTGGATCAATTAGGTCTTGTTATGAGTTTTCATGAGTAGTTTTAATCTCTTGCATCAATGTAATATTTCAGTGTTTTGAATAAAATGTTTCTCTTTATCTTTAGTATATTTGAAATAAAACAATCCAATTCACATTAAATCAAGAATAATGATGATAATAACTAAAATTATTATTATTAAATTTGTAATTAAGTATAAGGAGTTAAAATATCTCATCCTTAACATAATTTCATCCTCTCAATTATATTATACTCATACTCTCCCACCAGCACCAACCTTCTGACATCATCCTCGATGTCCCTACAAAATATTTTAATTATTATTAATGAATTAACAAAATTTTAATGAAACTCGTTTAATTTAAAACTTTACCAGGTCTACCACCACATATAATCCATTAATGAACTTAGGTGGATTCCCAGGGTAGTTCTTAGTTCCTCAATTTCTTTATCCCAAATACACCTCAAGCTGATAGGATCAAACCTACATTTAAAACATTCGTGTCTCCATAGGGATTCATGGGAGGTGTAGAGCTCAGAGATTTCATAATGGACTCATTCTTTATAGATCTTCCAAACTATTTTTCTCCTGAGAGTTCTAATATCATATACTCTCCCATACATACTAAAACTCAGAACATGGAATAGATAGGTTGCACGAAGGTCACCCTCCATTGTAGCTTCCCAGAATTTTTCTAAGGCTAGATAATTCTCAGACATAGTGAAACATGGGAATAGACCTTCATGGTACTTTCCGTTATGCCTATATTCTGCAAATTGTGAATTTTTTATATGGTGATAGACATAACAATATCCTTGGTATAAATGAAGGATATTTGGGTTGGTTGACACCTGGTAGAGGTGTTTGTAGGATAAACATAGGTTTACAAAAGGTTGGTATTCTTCTAAGCATGTTTTGACAATTATGGTCTCGAGCAACTGAGTAGGAAATGATAATAGGTTAGTTGTTGAACCCTCACCTTCCATATAAAAATTTAAGAAAGGGATTTTTCTTAAGAAAACATTCTTAAATTAGATGTTTTATTCTAATTTTCTACATTTCACTAGGTCATTCCTCTAATACCAACTGTAAAGACCCAAACTCGAGACCCGGGTTCATCCCTTTACAAATGATGTGTAATTTTGTTTATAAAAGATACTTGAATAAACACATAGCATTAAATTAAATAGAGGATATTTTACCGGACCAGGTTTTGGATAATTAGAATTTTGATAATACATTTAGATACAAAAGTAAAAAAAAATATTAAATATTAATCAAAGTGACATCAGAGAAACACTTCCACATTATAAATTCATTGTATCACTTCCAATAAACCTGTAGTATTAATTTAAATACATAGGATGAGCACAAAAATACTCAATAAGAGTTTTTCAAACAAGACCATTAAGAAATAATTTTTCTTTAAAATATTTTGTTAAAATACATGTTTTAAACTATGAAATTATCTTTTCACATAAAAAGTCATCATCATTTTCTTGAGAGATTCTGAAACATCTTTTAGGGTAAAATAATACTCACAATTTCTAATCTTATTTAGGAGTTACAAATATAATACATTATAAAATATGCATGCACTTGAACAGAAATACATGAAAAGCCGCCTATAAGTTAGATAATTACCATACTTAATTTGGTATGACATTCCAAGTGTGTGGATACATTTTTTCACATGAAATGTTTCTTGTTAGGATTTTCACAAGAAAATGGCATCTAATAACATTTATGCAAACCATGAAATGATATATAAGTTCTTAACCTTTGTTTATGGATTGCAGACGTACAACTAACCTTTCGTAATAAATATTACACATAAGTGTAAAACATTATTCTATGTGCACTTGAAATGTATAACTAATTAATACATATACATAAGAGAATTATCATTAGCCATGGATATTCTACTAGTTAAATAATCACATGGACTTTCACTCACTATAATCATTATGAGGGAATGCATAATGCATGACTTTATAAAAATACTTTCAAGGCCTCGTGCCAAGATCACAAATTATCATTTTTTCAAGGCCTCATGCCAAGACCATACATATTCATTTTGTCAAGGCCTCGTTTCAGGACCTAGTTTGTCTCATGAGACCTAATGATGCATCGAGATGTTATATTTGGACTCACTTGTCAAATAATAAGTCTTATGAATTCCTCATATTCCTAATAAAAATATTTCATTAAATCAAAGTGTCCCACACCACTTTGATTTAGTTGAATCTTAATCATAGATGAAATAAATTCATTAAACAATCCAAATTGTCACATACCACTTTGAAAAGTTTAATTATTTATCCATATATTATCATAAAAATATTCATCTCATACTTAAATTAATTTTCATTAATTGTAAGTCATCAATAAAATTATTAATGAAATAAATGTACAATTAATCAAAAATTCATATATTTCATTGCCTTCTAAAAATATTCTTAAACAATAAATATATAGGTTTCACACATGAAATTATAACTTATTTCATAATTTCATATAAACTGATAAGGTTTATCTCATGAAAGTGTATAAACATGGTGAATATAAATCTTTAACCACAAGTTTGATGCGCATTAAATACCATTTACAATTTTTAAATAATTGAGAAAGAATAATTATACCTAATTTGTTTACACATAAATTCATATGTATGTATATATGTATATAAAAATATATGTATATATATATATACTTATATATGTATTTGTGTATGTGGTTTGTAACCATTAAATCCTTCACAAATTCTAAAACAAGAACCCCCAATTTGAACACACAATAAAAAGTTGATAAATATATGTAATGTGATTATTGCATATAAGAATACACTTATATTCGCATATACATATATCACCCTTGTAAAAATTAATTTTAAAAACTTGGTTAACATATATGTTTTTGGATATAAGACTCATGGAAAAAAACTCTTAACATATACATATATATATTCTAAAAATATCAAGTTGTATATGTGTATATATTCATGTATATGAACATATATATACAATTATTGGTAAAACATAATAGTATGGTAGTAAAAATAAAAATTTTAATTCCTTAGAAATGGATTCTTGAAAATGGAGAATGCATATCATTTATGCAATTCAGGTTAGAGAAAGAAACATGGTTTTATGCATACATACATATATATATATATGTGTGTGTGTGTGTATACATTTATATTTACATTATTATGATTTCAAAAGAAAATAATACAATTCCCTTACTTTATTAAGATCAGATTAGGCTGAGTGTTTCTGGAACTAAGAGATAAAGAGAGAGCTTAGAAGATGAATTTTTCAAGGGGTTTTAGTGTGTGCAAAGTGATGTTTTTCAAAAAAAACAAAGTTTAAAATTATTTTTCCAAATAAACTAAATCTAATCAAACAAAAGTGTTATTGAGAATAAATTCATTGCGCAACAGGGTTAATTGACACAC
Source organism: Viscum album (assembly GCA_963277665.1). Classification (NCBI taxonomy): domain Eukaryota; kingdom Viridiplantae; phylum Streptophyta; class Magnoliopsida; order Santalales; family Viscaceae; genus Viscum; species Viscum album. The sequence goes on along the minus strand of OY728125.1, from coordinate 273,063,534 downwards.
TAAAACTATAAAAAGAAACAAGTAGGAGGATCTTAGTCATGAACTGTGATGTTTCGTTTTAAAATAACACCACTTTTGGAAATTAAACGAGGGTCAAGACTAAAAGGATCATGATGAGGAAACAAATATTATATCATTATAAAGATTTGTTAGCAACTACAAGGTTAGATGGGGACTAGTGTGGCTCCATGAGGAAGAATAAGGGAGAAAGGAATGGGCAGTCAAGATAAATCCGGGTCCGATCTAAGTGTTAGAAATAACCACAAAATTTTTTAAACAAAGGGAGACTTGTGGCTGAGGAAATGGATAGGCCATATTGATCTGTGTATTTGATTAGATATGCCGGATTGAACCAGTGATTTTCAAAAAATGATAGATGGATAGGATTACATACTGGCTTGATCGAATGGATGTAGTAGATCTATGAGTATTAAATAGGTTCGATGGTCTAGATCTAGCGCGACTGGATAAAACTGCCCAAAAAAATGCGTGTTGATAAACCACGGTGTAGGGAATCGAATGGTGAACTGGTGTGGACGTCCAGGATCTCATCTGGTGAAATCCTACGGCTAAGATCATGCACCATGCAAAATTCTACATCCCACATTAAAACCCAACTAGTTTCAGGAATGCCTTATAAGAATCTGTTTGTGGTTCAATCTCCTGATGAAACAAGCACACACACTGGAGTACTTAAACATGGGACTCCACCCATGGGAACTTATCCCACACTCTACTCGCACTGACCAGGACATATACACTAGTCCGTGTGTGCATTTCTGAATCCATGCACTCGGTTCACGCCTACAGCTCAAGCCACCCTGGCGCGGGTGGGATACCTCCTCGCTGGGGTTGACTGGGTCCCCTTGAATAGTTGAGGTTTCCCCTTAGCTTAGGGTTGGTTCCAAATTTTTAAATGTTTAAAATTATTTAAAATAAAAGTTTTAGATAAAACAAAATTTCATTTTTTTCAGAATTATTTTTGTTAGTTTCCTCATTTACACCCTTTATCACCCTAAAATATTCCTATGCACTTATTTACTTAAAGAAAAACTTCCTTTAAATAAAAACTGTTTCCATCATAATATTAAATACTAAAAACTCATAACCATAATATTATTTCAAAATTATTTAACTCACTAACACACATAAAATACTAATGTTTAATACCCACTTAATCCATAATTTCATTTAACCAAAAATATTATTTTAAAACATTTAAACACACCCAACGGATGTAAATCCCAATGATCATTTTAAAACCCCAAAATCTACTTATAATGGTCATTTTAAGCTGTATAAATACCCGTTCAAGGTAATCCAAGTATTAAGAACATTTCTTGTTTTAAGAGTATGGTGCTCTACATTCCTTTGACTCTCTATATTTTTATTATTCTTCTCGTTATCTCTTCTTTTGTTTTAGTGGATTCAAGGGATGAAGGTTACTTATCAGTCTCATTTTGATATTGGTTGGTCTTATATTTGTTATATTAGTTCTTACAATGATTTTTCTTAATTATTTTTAATCCCTCGCATCAATGTAATATTTCAGTGTTTTTAATAAAATGTTTCTCATTCTCTTTATCCTATTTGAAATAAAACATGCCAATTCTCATTAAATCAAGAATAAAAATAATAATAACTAAAATTATTATTATGACATTTATAATTATGTTTGGGTCATTACACATACTTTACAAAACTTCTCAATTATTCAAAATAATATACTTCCTTCATGAACCCCATAACTTTTATGAAGTTTGCCTCTTTTGTGAAGCTCAACTAGTCATCACGAAGAAACCTCCTTTTTGAATCTCACTTATTCTTCATGGAGAATCTTTATTTTTTGAAACTCATAGCTTTTGGTCATCTTATATAGCCTTCATGAACATCAACACTTTTGTTCATCTTTTTATAGCCTTTACGAACTTCCTTTCTTCATGAACATTTTCACAAGAACAACCTTCGTGAATCACCTTCACAAATTTAGAGCCATATAATATTTTTTAAGTATTGAGATACTTTTCTAAGGGGGTAGAGGCATATTTATAGGTGTTTCCTACCATTACAGAAGATTCCCTCTATGTCATCCCCTTTTCGCGAAGCTCGTCAATCTCATTCATGAAGCTCTATATATATGTGAAGCATGCTAGGAATTTCCCATTCTCAAAACTTCTCATAGTTTTTTAGATCACCATCATCCCTTAACACAGCCATGATGCTCCACTTTTAATAGTCATGGAGATCACTATTAACCCTTCACGCATTCGCGGTTCTCATTTGTAATGATCTACACCTTCGTGAAACAACCTTAATGAAACCCAGTCTTCGGGAAATTTGTGAATTTTTTATATTTTTATGAGGCATTTATATAAATACAAATTTCATAATGATAAAGCTACCCTTAAAATTTTAGACCCCAAAAATTTGGAAAACACTGGGAAATGGTGGCACCTTGTATATGCGATTTTTTGTACCACCTCCAGGGCATTCATTCCTCTATCTTGGATCCTTGTCAACATACCTTGTCAACAACATATTTGTAACATCACAAATGACCATGGAAACATTATTTTTCAACAAACACAATCAACCCAAAAATTCTACAATGTTATCATGAGGGACTTTTTTCTAACAATGACTCTATTTAGCTTGGGTTTAAGATTAATCAGTAATTGTGAAAACAAATTAGTCTCGATGGACACTTTTTCAAGATCCACATCCCCAATTTGGTGTTTCAACCAAATCTAGATTGATCCATGTTAATATCATTAAATCGATTTTAACATGATCTTTAAATGAATCAAGAAAGGGCATTCGAAACTCTACACAAGCATTAAGTCATTATTTTTGAGTGAATTTGATCTCTGGATTTAAATTATGGCATTGTATTGACCTCATTTCATCCTCATTATCTCCTTTAATTGATTCTCATAACGATTCCTGATAAAACACTATTTTGTTGAATATTTTATTGATAATAAATGAAATAATTTCCTCACATTGTGTTAAATATGTTTATTTATAAAATATTTGGGATTTGATCATTCATTTGAAAATTTGGTGAAAATTCCAGTTTTACCCTTAATAGTGCACTGTAGTATTTCGAAGATAAATATTTTTATATTTATTATTTGAATTTGAATTTTTTAAGAGTGCTCCTAACTTAATGTTCTACAACTTCCATTCAGGAAACTAGAGCTGAAGAGTGCATTTGGATGGAGTAAATGTGCCATTAATCCAATGGTGGGCTGGACTCGGCAGAATGGACATGGTTCTGTATTTGGGCCATATACTCTTCATCAGGGCTTGGATTAAGCCCAAATTTTGAGGAAAGATCTGGGACATGATTTGGAACAAATAATCCTTCTGGAAGGCCGGTCAATTCACGCGTTTGGGAGGTCAAATGGGCGGTTCAAGTTGGAATAAAATATTCGGCCGAATTTCCACATTCACACTTGAAACCACTTGTAACCTCTCCTCCCCTCCCCTCTATAAATTGGAGTTTTTCTCATTTGGAGGGGTTGGGAAGTGAATTAGGATATTGGATGAAAAGGATAATTTGTTTCACCCAAATTCTTCAACCATTGTAAGAGGGGTAGCTCTTAAAGCAAGGATCCCCTCATCGAAGCCTCCTTCTCTTCTTCATTTTGTAATGTTTTCATTTGTGTAATAAACTTCTTTGTTCTTATTTTATTTCTTCTCTTTTCTTCTGTTTTGTTTAAATTTATTCTTCTCTTAATCTTCCTCTTTGGGCTGGAATTCTTGAGTAGAAGTGTTATTGGGTTATACCCATTATAAACCTTTGCACATGCAAAACGCTTCTACGATGATTACGCCACCCATGGAAGAGTAGTCTTTTAGTAATCGATCTATCTTCTACCCTCTTTATTTAATTATTTTGAATCAATGAGCTACTGTAATTCACATAATATGATCCATGAATTGTGTTTTTAAATTACAAGAAACTAAGCAAGCAATTGAACAATTAACACAAAAACACGCGAGGTCGGGATTTTGTGTAAATTGTGAGAGCGTAATCTTAATCGGTAATACAAGACCACACGGGATAAATTTGTAGAGTTAAAATATAATCCCTAAACACAATTCATCCTCATTTCCAGAATGGATATGTGATCTAATTAACCACTGACCATAAGCTATCCTTAGAACAACAATCAAAGCAGGGTGCTGCGATTGCGTTTTCCGAAGCTAGCCTAGGGTTCAAGTAATTTCATCTTTGTGGTTAAGTTAACTCTCATAGGGTTCGAGGGATAACAATTTAGGGGATCATAATTAAGTAGATATTGATTTAAATGATAATGATTAATAATTGAAAGAAGAGGTAGAGTTAGATCGATTACACCTTTTAAAATAGATTTCTAAAAAAACATCTTATTGTTGTGTCATTTTAATCGAAATTCGTTTCAAAACTAAAAACAAAAAATATATACAATCCTCTTCCAGCAAACTTCTTCTAGATTCATAAAATATAAAAAAACCTCAATCCTTTAAAGTAGTGTTTTTATTTTATTCTCTTTTATTTTATTTTTAGAATACCTTTAATAAGTTGTTAAATCCACATCCTCCTTTGAGAGACGACCTTGGTCAGCCACTCTGCTGCACCTAAGTACCCCAAAATCACACTAATCATTTGAGGGCGCCCACGACAGCGCTCTATCAGTTCCTCAAAATATTTTCTTCAACAGAACAACTCAGAACTGGTACTGCTTACCTTGAAGTTGAATTAGCTTATTTCATTCCCAGTAATCCTCTCTTCTATGATAATTCAAATTGGTTTTTTTGGTTCATATTAAATTTAAATTAGTTAACATCATTTTTCCTTAATAGAAGTTATTAGGTTCAATAATCTCCATCTAAGTTCAGTTTGAGTTTCATGACATATATGCTTTAGGTTGAAATCGTACTATGGAAAATGCGTATTTAGTGGCGGTTTTTTATTTGTGTCGTGGCGGTTTAAACCACGGCTAAATTGATTGGCGGCGGTTTTGAAAAACCGCCGCTAAATTGTGCATCGGAAAACTATTCGTGATGGGTTTCAAAACCATCGTAGAACGTTTCACGACGGCTTTTTGAATTATTTTTTTTATTTTTTTATTTCTTTGTTATTTTTTTATTTCTTTATTATTTTTTTATTTCTTTTATATATTTTTAAATTTTTTTTATTTTTTTATTTTTTATTTTTTATTTTTTATTTATTATTTATTCATTTATTTATTTTTTTTATTTTTTTATTTTTATTTTTTTTTATTTTTTTTATTTATTTTTTTAATTATTATTTAATATTTATTAATTATTAATTATTATTTATTAATTATTATTTATTATTTATTCATTTATTCATTTATTCATTTATTTATTGTATTTATTTTGTTTATTTTGTTTATTTTGTTTATTTTGTTTATTTAATTTATTTTATTTATTTTATTTATTTATTTTATTTTATTTATTTTATTTATTTTATTTATTTTATTTATTTATTTTATTTTATTTATTTTCTTTATTTTCTTTATTTTCTTTATTTTGTATTTATTTTATTTATTACGTGTTTATTTTATTTATTTCGTGTTTATTTTATTTATTTCATGTTTATTTTATTTATTTCGTATTTATTTTATATATTTCGTATTTATTTTATTTATTTCATATTTATTTAATTTATTTGGTATTTATTTTATTTATTTAATTTATTTAATTTAATTCGTATTACTTTATTTACTTTATCCATGCATGTACATGCCCATGCACATGCACATGCACATGTCCATGCAATATAAAGAAATATTGCATTTGGTGAGATTTGAACCCCTAACTTCTTGAATATTTTCCAAAGACTTTACCACTCCAGCAAACTCGTCATGTGGTTAATAAACAGAATTTAATATACTTATATGTACTAATTGAATAAACAAATAATACATAACTAATAGATATACACTCAATAATAATTAAACAATAAGCAATAATCAATAATTAATAATTAATAATTAATAATCAATAATTAATAATTAATAATTATTGATTTATTAGTTATTTATTGAGTTATTTATTTATTTATTATTATTTACTGTTTATTAAAATAAATAACAAATAAATTATAATAATATTTACATAAATTATAAAATTATGAAAATAAAATAATAAAATAATAAAATTACGAAATTTAAATAATAATACAATAAATAATAAACAACATATAGTAAGCAATAAACAATAAATAATAAATAATAAATAATAAATAATAAATAATAAATAATAAATAATAACTAAAAAACAATAAATAACAAACAATAAACAATAAATAATAAATAATAAATAATAAGAAATATTAATAAACAAATAATAAATAATAAATAATAAATAATAAATAATAAGAAATAATAAACTATAAACAATAAACAATAAACAATAAACAATAAATAATAAATAATAATAAACAAATAATAAATTTTAAATTTTAAATTTTAAATTTTAAATGTTAAATAATAAATAAAAAATAATAAATAAAAAAATAAATAACAAATAAATAATAAACAATAAAAATAAACAATAAATAATAAATAATAAATAATAAAAAATAATAAAAAACAAATAATAAATAATAAATAATAATTAATAAACAATAAATAATAATTAAGAAATAATAAACAATAAATAATAAATAATAAACAATCATAAATAATAATTAATAATTAATAATTAATAATTAATAATTAATAATTAATAATAATAAACAAATAATAAATAATAAATGTTAAATAATAAATAATAAAGAATAATAAATAATAAATAATAAACAGTAAATAATAATAAATAAAAAATAATAATAAATAATAAATAAAAAATAAAAAATAATAATTAAATAATAAATAAAAAATATTAAATATTAAATAATAAATAGTTAACAACACATAATAAATAAATATAAATAATATATAATATATAATATATAATATATAATAATAATAATAATAATAAATAACACATAATTAATAATTATAAATAAATAAAGAATAAATAATAAATAATAAAAAACAATTAATAATAGATAATAATAAATATATAATAAATAATAATAAATAATAAATAATAATAATAATAATAAATATTAAATATTAAATAATAAATAATAAATAATAAATAATAAATACATAATAAATACATAATAATACATAATATATAATATATAATATATAATATATAATATATAATAAATAAAATATTATTATTATTAATAATAATTAATAATTAATAATTAATAATTAATATATATAATAAATAATAAATAAATATAAATAATAATTAATAATTAACTAGTAACAAATATTATTATTATTAATAATAAATAATATATAATAAATAATAAATAATAAATAAATACTAAATACTAAATAATAAATAACCAGTAACAAATAATAGATAATAAATAAATTAAAGTGTATTATAAATAATAAATAATAAATAATAAATAATAAATGAAACACATGAAAAGGTATGAAAAGATGTGATAAGGGATGAAAAATCATGAAAACACATGAAAACAGATGGAGAAGCATGAAGAAGGAAGCATTAGAAAGCATGAGAACACGTGAAAACTCTTAACAACTTTGGAAAACCCCTTAAGAATTTAACATAATCATCATAATAACCCACAAAAAACCATTGATAATGATAACAAGTCATGGAAACCCAAATAAATAGTAATAAATGGAGCAACCATTAAAACCCGTCAAAACATTCATAAAGTGACAAAAACATTGGACTCACATTAATGGATATAACTTATGATCCGAGAGTCTGTTCCAGATCCGTGACCAATCAAATCAAAGATCCTGAAACGATTTTCAACCTGATAGGTGAAAGTGACCTAATGGACAGGAGGATCGGAAGTTACGACCATTTAAAAAAAAGCTGACGGGGAACGAGTGCTAGAAACGAGGCATCAAAAAACATAACACACCCGATACCCACTAAAAATGCCATAACTTATGATCCGGGAGTCCTTGTGGGATCTGCGACTAGTCAAAATGAATCTCATAGAATGAACTACGATCTCGCAGGAGGAGGAGTCTGAACTGACACGCGGATCGAAAGTTAGGTCAGTTTGAAGACAAGTTCGACGGGACACCAGTAACGCAAACAGCATTTCAGAGGCCTTAGGTGGTGGTTTTGGGGTCGAAAAACATGATAGAAGCTTTCTTGGGTTGAAATGGTGTGTATATCTCTTTGTTGGCTTCGATTTGATATGTGGTAGAGCCCAAACGGACACCCGGAGCGAAAGTTATTGCTGTTTGAAGTTGGAGAACTTTTTTCAACTTTATTATAACTCTCATATCATCCACACCTTATATCATCTCATGGTTTTGATTATACATGCCTCTAGATCTCTTCATGATCTTTGATTTGACTAGTCATGGCGCTCCAACGGACGCCCAGATCAAAAGTTATGGTAGTTTTAGTGATTCTGGGGTTTCTCTTGTTTTTTTATTTTTTTTCTTTTCATTTCACAGCGGTTTTACCCAAACCACCGCTATTTTGCGGCAGTTTTTTAACCGCCACTAATCCTCAAAATAAATAAATAAAAATTAACACATTTCGCGGTGGTTTAAAAACTGCTGTGAAAAAACCGCTGCGAAATATCGACCTGAAAACTATTCGGAAGCGGTTTTTAAAACCGCCGCAAAACCCCCGTTTTCCTGTAGTGTTGGCACCACTTATGGGTATAGTGTGCTCATGTTTATAGATCTGGATTTTCCACATCATCTTATTTAACTATAAATCGACAATAAATCTGGTTGACGTCATAATTATTGATAGTAAAAAATCACATGTTTTTTCATCTACCACAGTCGATCACCCCCTTCTGTATCCCAGTTCCTTTAGGAACGATCAATGTATTTTGATAGTGAATTCGATTAACTTTACAAATTTTCCTATCGAACACACCTTTAATTCATTCCACAGTTGATCTACCCATTTATTCAATAGCTTCTCATGAGGTATTTAGGTTTTGTATGAATATTAACTTGCTTTAGTACATTAGAAAATAATGAGTCGCGATAGCTTTAAAAATCACTTATGATTGATTTAATTTTTTAGTACAGTCGATTGGGGAGTTAACAAAGAAAATACATGGACCTAAATAATAGAATTGATAATTAATAAAAAAAAAATTACAATTCAATCACACAAAAATCTCTACATTTTCAAATAAAAAAATCACAAAAATATTTTCAATTTAAAGTATTGAATTATGAATGAAAAAAATATGAAAATCAAAACAGAATAAAAAATCCCTTAGAAAAAATAATTTTCAAATAATATAATCCAAGAAAAATTTTGTTCTGTAAATAAATGAGAAACCATAGCAAGAACATTGGATTTTTTAATAATCAACAATCATTAAAACAAAAAAAATCACTTGACATCCATCAAAATTCAACCACACAAACTATTATTAAATTATATAAAATTACACCAAGAAATTTTAATCTGTTAGGCACCCAAAAAATACATTTTAATTAAAATATTAAATTAATTTTAAGTTTAACAAAAAATTCTCCAAAATCAATAATTATTTATTATAAGATTTATTTCACATTAAAATCCATGAAATAACCTAAAGAGATGTGGAAAAATGCACAAAACAAATTCTAGATAATCTCTCATCAAATTTATTAGTCTAAAAATACAAAATAACTTCTGAGTTATCATTTTTAGTAGCATCTAAAATCATTATAAGTTACTAAAAAATCATATATAATTCCCAGATAATCTAATAAATATATAGATATCCATTATATATATTGGTCTGGGTAAATTTTTAATCTTATTTTCCTATAAAAAAATTATAGATATCCCCTTACTTGTGATAACATTCTCCAAGAATGTCACTTAAACCATCCAAAACTAAAATTTAGTATACATGGAATATAACGTCCCCTATCTCAATTTCTTTAACATAGTACTCAATTACTCCTCATATTACTCTTTTATTTTACATTATATGAGAATATCATCTATAGACACTACCATAATTTGTAAAGGTGGTCTATAAATACTCTATTCATTAAGACCATGAATATTTTGGGAGTATGGTAATTACTATGTACTCATAGTGTCCACTACTTTCATGAAAAATAACTTTTGATAATATTCTCCTTATTCACCATTGATTGATGAAATCCTAATTTAAGTTCCACTTTACACATCTTATGGGATCCTTGTATCTAATTGAACAAGTCATAAATTAGGCGTAGTGGATACTAGTTCTTTATCATGATCTGGTTGAGTTCATGATAATCAATGTAGAGACACATTGACCCATACTTGTTTTAGAAAAATTAGACTATCTCACCCCATTGTGAAAAACATGGGTGTATAAATCCCTTATATATATTATCTTGTAGTTTTTTATACTGTTCTAACAATTCAATGGGGGCTATTACATAGGGAATATTGGATATGGGTAGATATCTAGTTATAAATTAAATTAAAAACTCAACCTCTTGTCCTTAAGGAAGACCAGGAAACTCTTTGGAGAATGAATTAATATATTCCCTCAAGATGAGAATGTATTTAATGATGATACACTAATTTGTATCAATCATTTGGATTATATATTCTTGATCACATGGAAACAATATACATTATTTAGTATGATTTTCCAAATGAGATTAATCCTATTCCTTACAAAAGTATTAAATAAAAGGATGAGTTGGGATATGGAATGTGATTTCCTTTTCACATCTGTTGATGTTGGCTATATATATTTACAACTAATTCATTACAATATAGAATCAAAGTCCATTAAAGTAAGTATAAAAAGTTTTTCTGGGTGATCCTCCCCAAAAATATTGACTTGGGATGAGTAATATACTTGATACGCAATGATTTCATCACATGGAATTTCCACCAATAATACAAACTCCATATATTGAGTTGGTGTTTGAATATTTTTAATAAACTTACATGATGTGTTATAATGTGTCAGATCATGTTCAAATAATACATTTATTATTATTGAATGAACAAAAAGTGTACATATCGCCACTTTGTTTTCATGATACACCTTAACAGTAGTGATAGAATAAGCTTGTCGTTTCTCTCTTTTCCTTGGATATTGTTGTCATCAGTTACCATTGACAACCCTTGGATTAGATAATTGATTTATATATTGTATGTGTTCCTTATATTTTAAACATTAAACTATATTTTGAGAATTAATTGGAACATTATTTTATTTCATTTTATTAGTGGAATTATTTAACTATCATGGGCAAAGATTACATTAATTATACTCCTTTACATACTTAAAACATCTCATTATTCTCTTAAGGTAGTTTCTGGGAAGCTTTATCCCATGCTTATGACATGTGGGAAGATATATTTTCTTTCCTTTGTGTGATTTACCCATTAATCCTCCATAATAAATTTATATTCTTAATGTTTTTTCCTCCATCCCCTCGTGACCATTGATAGTCACTAATTTTCATTTCAACATTATAGGAATATCATACTATTTTATCAAATACATTAAAGTCCCAAATCACTAAGTATTTTTAAAGACTTGATTTTATCTCACTAATGAAGTGGTCGATCATACATTCAGGGCCAGTAAAAATGATGGAGGTGTATCATGATTTCTTTTTGATGTCCACCTCATTAGGCCTGATAGATTCATCCTATATTTTATTGAGTCTAACGAACTCTCGATACATTTTATGATGAAGATTATAAGGAAAATATTTATAGGAAAAAATTTCATGAATCCTTCCCACTCGATTGATTCAATTTCTTCATTTGGATTCAAATTCTTGATCAGTTTCCACCATTGATCAATTTCTCCCTCTATGTGATAGATGTCCAATATGATTTTCTCTTTCTCAAAACATTATATGAAAAATAATATATTCTCAATGGAATTAATCCATTGTTCTATGATTATGGGATAATATGAAACACTAAAAATATGAGGCATTTTTAATATAAAGGAATCTATCATAATTTATGCACTTTTAGGTAAATGAGGTTTCTCCATATGATTCAAGATATTATTCATAACATTATTCTATTATATAAGTATCTCCATGAATTTATTAACTCCCACTCCTATCATATTAGAAACTCTATTAGGGTAATCATTACATTTCCCATCACATAGGTTGTTGGAATAGTTCCTATTATTTTTTTCTATTTAATACATTAAATTTAATGATGAGAATACTAAAATTAATAGAAATATAATTATTAAAACATTGAATCTATAAGTAATAACTCATAAATGACATGTATACCAAAACTTGTGAATTTCTAGGTTTTAATATAAGTTATACATGTCGTTTTCCATTTAGGCTCTCTACCCAAAATAGATATATATTATATCATCAAATTATATAATACCATTATAATATATATTTTAAAATTTTTCATAATGGTTCAAAATGAACTTATGGGTCAATAAAAAATATAACTTAGCAGTGTCAAACTAGTTCTGCAGTCAGTCCCACTTCTTTTTCACCAAGTATTGATCAATTTAATATTGAACTAACCCTTTTAGGGTTATTATCCCCAAGGTAATCTGAGCATGATCCTTCGTCCACTTGTTGGATCTAGAAAAGCTTTCCATTTCTAGGAATCCTAGTACTATTTACTATGATTTTATGATTTTTTTCTTATATATAGACTTGTCCCTAGTGTTTCACTAATTTTTCTAATCCTAATCTCTAAAATAACTTATCCTTTCTCTGATTCCAAGTATAGAGACCCAAGTCTCAAACACATTTTGTTGAATAACTATTTTTAATATAATTTTTTATAAAATATAAACCATCGATATAGAGGTTGAGTGTCCTTGGGATATTATAAACATAACAAAACCACATAAACAAAATATAAATTATCATTATTTTTATCTTTATAAATTGATATTAAGATCTTTCCTTCTATTATAATGGTAAAGGATAATTTTTGGGAATATATAATGAAAAGGGGGATCAATAAAGCTTAATATGTGAACAATCATAGTAAAAATGATGATAAAGTAATAAATATAATATAATAGGTATATCATGATTTAATAAAAGAGAAGGATCATATATAATCACAAGGTTGTTGTGATTATTTGATCACTAAAAAGGTAATGGGTTGAGAAAAAAAATTTATTTTATGGATAAGGATTACAATAACCAAAAAACCACCCCCACACACTCCTCCCTTTCTTTATCCCACTTGGATCTCTTAATACTATTACCATTCAAAGGATCTCTTTGGCTCTAAATTGGATAATACATGGAATCTCTTTAAAGCCTCCATTTATAAACATTCTTGATGTGTTTTTATTAATGAATAATATTTCAACTATCTAAAATGAATATGAATTCATTTATTCCCATTATAAACAATCAATAAAATCCATAAAAAATTATCAAGTAAATTTACACACCAAAAATAACAGCTAAAAATTATTTCAATTATCCCCCTTCAGCTACAAACTATAACATTATTTTCTAAAGTCCATCTTCTCCCGAGCTACCACCTTTGTCAGTAAGTCTATCAGATTCCCCATTTTATGGATCTTCATAATTCATAATATTTTCCATTATATTACCTTACTTATACAATGATAGAAAATGTTTATGTGATTTGTTTGGGAATGATACAGAGTTATTACTCAAGCCTAATGAACTTTGATTATCACTATAAACCTTGTACTCATTCTGGTTGAATCCAAGATCCTAGAAAAAACTATTTAGCCACACCATCTCCTTTCTAGACTCTAAAATAGAAATGTGATCTGGTTTAGTCTTGGATAACTAAAAACACTTATACAACCTTGACTTCCAATATACAATTTCTACTATAAAAGTATATATGTATCCTAATGTAGATTCCTATTATCAGGATCTCAGCCCGCATCTATATCCATGTAGAAATCCATGAGGGGTTTATCTCCTCTATAACATATAGTTTTGAGGTGACTTTAAGATACTTCAGAATCCATTTGACTACATCCCATTATTTGGTCCGGTTATTATAGGAAAGAAGGTCTCCACTGTATGGGAAATGTCTGGCCTCATACACCCCATAGCATGAATTAAACTTCAAACCACTAAGGATTGTGGTATCATCTCTATCACATATATTTCTTCCATGGATGAAAGATATGAAATATTTCTCAACTTCATATGATTAGAAAGAGGAATTCTCATCATTTTAGGTCTGTCCATTTTTAAACATTTCAAAAAACTTTTAATATACTTTTCTTGAGATGTACATAACAACCTCTACATTCTATCATGAGAGGCATGCAACCTAAAAATCTATTGATCCACTCCCAAGTATTTCATATAGATAAATGTGGATAACTCCTTCTTCAACTAGATGATCATCACTAAGTCCTTCCCAATGATCAACATGTCATTAACAAAAAGTAGGATAGAAATGAAGTTACTATCCTAAAATATCTGGAATTAAACACATTGGTATGCTCATGTCTACTTCTACCCATGACTCACCATGAAGGATTCAAACTTCTTGTAACATTTTCTTAGAGATTGTTTTAGTCTATACAATATCTTATTCAATTCTCACATGAGGTTTTTGTGTACAGAAACCTCAAAACCTTCATGATTCTTCATGCATATCTCCTCTGTGAGGTCTCTATGATGAAAAATTGTATTCACATACATCTTCTCAAGTACTTGGTCTAATATGTCCACCAATATTAAAATGACTTGTATTGAATCCATATTCAGCACTGGTGAAAAAATTGCAACAAACTCAACTCCTTTATTATAAAGTAATACTTTTACAACTTACTGAGATTTATACTTGACCACCATTCCATTATCATCCTTCTTCAGCCTAAACACCAATTTTTTTATTAGTTCCTTCTTACCTTTTACAATTTCCACCAAATCCTTTGTTGTGTTATTCATCAATGAATATATCTCATCATCCATTGCATGCATCCACTAGAATTTTTATAGATTAGATATTTCTTTCTAATATACTTTACCTCCCCTTAATCTATCAATAATAGTTAATCCAATTCTAGATATCTTATTTATGGTATCCTTACTCGTAAATATCTTAATATGGTTGAAATGTAAGGTTAAAGAGTCACACCATCACCTACCTATTATGATGGTTTTATAACATTCCATGGATAGGACTGAGTCTCCCCATACTCATTATACTCTTTTATTGCATCTCAGTAAGCTATTGATGGGTCCTATTTCACCTCATCAACTTCTTTGGTTGATGGTGATGGTAATGGTGTTGGATAAATAATATATTCATAATCACATTATCTTCTAGAAATTATATGATTTTGAATATACTTGGTCATCTCCTTCTCATTGAACATAATATATCTAATTATAATAACCTTCTACTCCTTTAGGTTCCATATATTATATCTAAAACCCTTATCTCTATAATTTATAAAGATTAATAGAGTAGATAAACCATCTATCTTCTATCTCAGATCTTTATATACATGTGAAAAAAATAAAAATATCCAAATACTCATAAATGAGAGTAGGAGGGATGATTACAGTACTACCTCTTCTTTGAAATCTATTGTTGGAAGCCCTAACTCTTGAAATGGGTATTAAACTACCTGAACATGTATTGTACTTCATTATATGAACAAAAAACTTTATATTTATTCCAGTTTTAGGCTACACTATGGTGTAGAACATATTAAAGTAGTCTAACATTTGGTCCTTCATTTGTAAGAGGAACACCCGCACCATTCTAGATGCATCATTAATGATCATTAGAAAATATTTTGTACATCCCAGTGAATCCACATCCATGGGAACATGTACATTAACTTACACTAGATCCAAAAACTATTATCTCTTTGATGATGTAGTACTAAATTAGACTCTATATTTCTTCACATACAAGCAGTAATTTTAAGGATCTAGTGATGAATCCTCACCAACATGGATTTACCTCTTCTTCAATAGGGTTTATATCCCTCTTTCACACATGTATTTGAGTCTTATATTCCATAGGTTGGATGACACCACACCTTTCATCATGTTGAGGTTATCTACAAATATCTTCACGTGAATTTTTTTAATGTACTTCATATGTGTCATCAAGCAATGAAAATAAATGTTTCCATCATTTTTCATACTCCATTGAAAAATATGTGGTTATGGACTTTTCTATTAAAGGTTTTCCCCAATAACAGGTTGAGAGGAAGGCTTAGATCATGTGAAACATCCTTTGGAATAATTTTGTATCAAATGTTCATCTTGACTTGGATATCACCCATTTTAACAATCACCACAAAGATGGTACTCCCCATCATGATGACTCCAAATTCACAATCTTAATAAGTCAATAATTATGCATAATGCAGAGTGACATTGTATGACGCTACATTATTGACCACATATTAATTTTCTTAGACTAATGTGTGAAATAATTCATCTTCTTTATCTTTGTAGTAAATCAAAAACTCTTCCAATGGAATTCACATGCCTGTATTCATTTATTATCTATTGGATACTACCTTAGGACTTCTCTTAGAGTAACTTTCAAAAAAAATTATTCAATTTTCCCTCAATGCCACATTGGTAGCATTTTTATATTATCCTCCTACCATATGTGTACCTTTCTCTACTCTTGATTTGACTTATCCTTCCTACCCTTTAACTACCTTCTTTTTGTCTCCCTTTCTTCTCTCAGAAAAGAGATTTAATCCAACTGTAACTTGCATACTTCCTTTGGGAATATTCATTGAATAGTTTAGCATTTACCATTTCCATGGTAATATTTCATAATATAAAATATTTGATAAGGTATACCACAAATGTATCCTAGGTATTGATACATTTTCATAGTATTTGGTTCACCTGGTCTTAATCATTTAGCATCTTACCTGCATCGATCAGTTGATTCACCAAGCATTAAAATACACTAGTTTTTTCGGCTATAGAGATTTTAAAAAGTATTAAAAGATTCATAAAATAATTTAACAATATTATCTTGTTTTGAGTGGTATTTTACCTATACATATTCTCTTATTTCATCTAGAGTTTATATGTGTTAGTATCTTAAGAAATGTGGTGGTAGATATTATGATCAATCTATTAGTGAATTTTAATGATTATTTTCTTATTCATATTATTCCACTTTTTATCCTTCATAGAATCATGTTTTACTCCCTTATTCTCAATGGGTTCAAATAAATACTTTGTATTAAGAAGATATTACATTTGATAATTCCAAATGGAATAGTTCCAGTAAATATACATGATCATCCCTCGTGTGGATGGTCCCTCATTTGAATTTCAATTATGTAAAAATATAGTATAATTTAGAAAAATTAAGTGTTATTTTTTGCCTAGAATAGTCAAAAATGATGGAATCAACTCTTTGATCATTGGAATTATAATTCAATTAATCAATATATAATCGAAAAATTATCAATGGTTGAAATTGGTTAATGATGTTTTTATAATGTGGAACGCCACTGAAAATTCTCTAACAAACTATCCATTTGATACCACATTATGTGATTTTATGATAACTAATAAGGGAATTTTTAGAGAGAATAAATTTTATTTCATGGAGAAGTACTACAAGAACCAGCAGGAATCACCTCTACCAACTCCTCCCTTTCCTTCTCCTACTTGGAGCACTCAAGACTCTCATTGTACAAAATATTTCTTTGGATATAAATTTAATAATAAAAATAATCTCTTAAAGGACTCCTATTATAATTATTCTTTATTAATTTTTATTAATTAAAAAATCATTAGCCATATACAATGAATTGGAAAGAATTTATTTCCATTAATATTATTCAATATAGTCTATAAAAATAATTCCCATATAAATTCACACACTAAAAATAGCAGATGGAAATTCCTTCATTGGAACTGTAGCATAAGAATTGTTGGGACCAAGTTGGCTGGAGAATGTTTTTGGATGTTGAATAAAGTTACATTAAGTGTATTGTCTTTTGTTTTGAAAGAAGAAAGAAACCAATTCACTTTGTAAAGATTTTATAATCAGTCTGACTATCATATTCATAAGATCATACACAAAATTCATAAAAAAATAAATCAGATTGAGAAGAATTTTTCTAGAATAAAAGGTTCATCAGGCTCACATCGGGTCCATAATGAAAGGAAGATCATAATGATAATCTGAATTGGAGTCTGCATGGATCCAATTAAATATGGTGATGCTTTTATGATCTTGTAGTTATCATAAATCATAAGTTATCTAAAAACATGTGATGCTAGCCTTAAAAAAGAATGGGGAAGAGCCAGTGATGGCAATTATATTGAGGTTTAGTTGGATGGAACGAAGTTTTTAGAAAAGTTATAATAATTTCTAAAGGCAGTTATATGTTCTATACTGGTTTTTAACATTCTCAAAGTCATGAAGAAATTGTGATACAAGAAAAAAAATTAGAAGAAGGAAGTTTCTGAAGATGAAGCTTTTCAGGTTCAATTTATTGGTGTTAGATCATTAGACATAAATTTTTTTGAATGCTGGGAAGGTTTTTTGGAATGTAATAAAATGAAGATGTTGGTTTTCAGTCAGACCAATAATCCATAAGAAACAAATCTTCAGAGAAATAAGCTAGTGTGTATCAAAATCAGAAAGGGAAAAAAATTATGAATTCAAAGCTATATGAACTGCTCCATCAGATGCGGTGTTCCAACAATCATAAAACTAATTCTAAAACTAATCATCAGATACAATATTGGTAACAAAAGGGAATTGGAGGAAAAAAATCATTTTGAAACAGAATTGTTTTTGGACATTTTTGGGACTAATGAATAATGGGATCAAAAATCAATCAACAATATAGTTGGGAATTTTCATCATTATAAAGTGTTTTCAATTGGTTCAAGAGATAAAAATAAATTTTTATTTTAACAATTAGGTCAATATATATTGGACTGACACTAAAATAAATTATAAGAGTGATGTAGAGACCAATATATCAGACACAATCTAATACTGATAGCTTCATCGAATGGAGGATCATCGGTCTGAAAAAAAAATAATAGTTTTCTTTGTAGATTTCTGAAAGTTTTGTCAAGGGGTTCTGAAATTTTGTTTAATAAGTTGGAGAAGTTTGAAGAAGTTTTAAGAATTTATGATACTAAAGTTCTACTGAAGTATTGATATATTCAGAATTTATGACTATGTTTATGACAAAATAAAGGAAAATGAAGTCTAATAAAGTAGAAATAATATTTAGGGAATAATGTTTTCAATGTGTTTACATTTTATCAATTGGTATAGAGCATCATAATGGGAAGGTTTCATTGATTTGGTTCCACGAATCATAATAAGAAGACATCTTTTTTGATATGATTGTTTTTTAGTTGGGGAAGAGAAACATAATGAAAAATCTATTATTGAACATATGTCTCCATCATAATGAAAAATTTAGAATGTAAATCAAAATAGAACTAAATATTTTTAAGAAAATGTAAAGTGATCATAACTTATGAGAATATTCGAGAAGTTTTAAGAATAAAAAGTAAGGGTTGTTAAGCTCTAGAGAAGTCAAGGATTGAGCAGAAATTTAAGGGAAATCGAAATTTTGGGAAATTTGGTAAAGAGAGAAATTTTTTAAAAATACACCCTAAACCGCATTTACAACACCTATAAAAGGATAATTTATTTATAATTTCTCACACAGGTACTATTCATAGGTGAAGAGATAATTTGGAGTTCTGAATGTTTCTAGAGAGGAGTTTCCAGATTGATCATTCATGAGGATGTTTTCAAACACAAAGAGGAGGAGGAGGAGAATTGTATTCAATAATCGGACTGGGAAATCATATTGGGACTTCCAGAATGAGGAAGAACTAGTTCAGAATTATTTTACTAGTATTCTGGCAGAGTTATATTATCGAACTGAGTAATAAGACTGGCTATTGGATAAGGTAATCATATTGATTATCATTATGAATTATAGAGGCTTTATTTCCTACTATAGGGTGGGAATGTGAAGAATTGTTTTGAAGATAATATTTTTGAAAGTTGAAAAGGAAGCACAGTAACATGTTTTGAATCAACTGGTGAAATTTTATTAACTTATTACACAAATTTTATTATATAATTCAATGCTACTTGAATAACCTACACTATTGTAATGAACATAGTTCTACACAAGTTTAAGGGAATATCCTGGTCATTGTATCAACACAAAATGATTGTTTTTTAGTGAATTGTGTGGTATCAGATCATTTTCATACCATACCAAGTATATAACTACTCTTGTTGAGTAGTGAACCTTGTAAATTTTTGTGTTCTTGTGGATGTGTGATTGTTTTGTTTTTATAAAGGTAACAACTCATTAATATTAGGTTAAGGTTCTTTCAAAATAAAGTAAACCTAAAAGAAAAAGATATCAATGATTCACCCCATCTCCCTCTCAATGATACATTGATCCTGATTGGGAAATATTAATTAGCATCATAGGTTAAGGTTCCTTTCATTTACTATTTTTGGATATTTTTAAAGAGAATTTGTGATGAAGAATTTGAATTGTGTGAAAAATAAGGGTATTATGGTCTTTGATGGTAAGAATTATAATATCTAGAAAGATAGAATGTTTACTTATCTTATGTTTATTAGGTTAATGTTCTTGAAGCTTCAACATATGGATTTCTTCCTATTGATGAAAAATTTCTTCTTACATATTTTGATAATAAGTATCTTGAGAATTGTGGAAGGGCCAAGAATGCTTTACTCTCATCACTTTCTGAATTTTATTTCTCTAAAATAAAGGGTGTTTCCACTTCTAAAGGTCTTTGGAATAATCTGAAGATAATTTATGAATGTAATAAAAAAGTGAAAAAATCAAAATTAAAAATTTGGATAATAAAGTATGAATATCATAATATGGGTTAGTATGAATCATTTGGTGACTTCTTTACCTGGGTGAATGAAATATGTTAGCACTGTTATATATATTGGTGAAAATTTATATGATTCTACTATTATTGAAAAGATCTTAAGAACTATTGATGATAAGTTTTATGAAAAAGTTTCTTCACTGGAATTTAGAGATCCCAAAAAATTATCTCTATATAATTTTCATAGTACTCTCATTACTTATGAAATGAGAATCGAAAAAATTATAAAGGAAAAAACAAAAGTTTATTATGAAATGTCTTTCAAGTCTACCAAGAAAGAAAACCCTAAGAAGATTATTGAAGAAGAAGCTGGTGAATATAATTTTGAAAATGAGGTATGTAAAAATATTGATAAATTTTTATCCTTGTTTTCTAAAAATGTAAAAATAGGTGTAAGTAAATATAAATGGAAACTTCCCTTGAAATGTTTTGAATGTGGAGTTTTTGGGAACTTTGCAGCTAATTTTCCATGAACAAATAGATAAAAGGATATTGATGAGGTTGAAAGAAGTTCATGAATTTCTAAAGAAACGTGGTGATAAGACTAAATCCTATTCCAATGGGAAATATAAAAATTTCAACAAAACCAAAAGAAGAAGTTTCTTATCTAAATATGATGAGGAAGAAAATCGTGAAGTTGAATCTAAAAAATCTATTGAGAAGTCTGGATAAAATGATTTCATTACATAAATTAATAATGAATAATTTGGAAGTAATGGTTCTGTAGAAGAATAAGAAGAAACTAGATTAGAGTTTCATTTGAAATAATAATTGAAAGAATGTCTGAGGAAGATTGGGAGGCTTGATAAAGAAATAAAAAAATGAAAACTTGTCAATAAATAATCAATAATGTATTCTTAATGAGAAATTAAAGTTTCTAGAAGAGATTTATGATTTTAAGAAATATCTTAAGAAATAAAAGAATTATAATGAACATTTGGAAGTTAAGATGAAAGGAAAAAAATAAGAATTCAAACATGTATAATAAAAAACTTTCTAAAGATGAGTACAATGTTACAAGTTTTAATAACTCTATTTATGAAGTTAGTTAAAGCTATGGAGAGGGAAAATCGGATAAGGATCAAAAGTTACCTTCCAAGGTTGAGAAGAAAGATGAAATTTTTTTGAGAAAGAGAAAGATGAGAAATTTATGTATGTGTCCAAGAACAACAAAGTGGAGAAGTCATAAGTTTCTAAAAAAATTTAGTCTGAAAATTTTTATATTACTTATAATTCCTAAAAGGATGAAAAGAAAACTAAGTAAAAATGAATATTTTTTTTGATAATGGAAATGTTGGTGGTCAAAAAAGTTATCATAATAAAGATATGAAGATTTATGAGAAACAGGATCAAAACTCCAAACAATATGGAAGTTTCAAAGGCAAATATTCTTTCTATGGATACTAATGGTATTGTTATGGATTCAAAAACCCTGAAAATATGTGTTGGTTTAATCAACAATATTACAACTATTCCAAAAAAAATTAGAAGGAAATCCCCTCAAAGGAAGAAGTCTAAGAAGGATATTTTGATGAAATATGAGAAAGTTGGAGTAAAAATTGAAAATACATTCCAACCTCTAGAAACTATTTCTGAAATGTGAACAACATGCAAATATCATAAAATTATATCTTGTTCTATTATCATAACAAAAAAAATATTATTAACAATTCTTAAAATCCAAATGTTAATAAAGATAAAGGGAAAGAAAAAATTCTTTTGTAGAAACTTCTCTCAAAGAAAAAAAGGAGAATGACAGTTTATCTTGGATAGTGGGTGTTCTTCTCCTATGATAGGAGACTTAAAATTTTTAAATAATGTGAAAGGATTAAAATAAATAAAAATTAAATTTGGAAGTGTTAAATCACTCATAATCAAAGGTGTTGGATCAGCCGTTATTTGGGGAAAAAGTTAAAATCCAAACAAACATTGTTTGTTGATGGGATATAACATAACTTGATAAGTTTTTAAAAACTTTTTGATGGAGTAAATAAAGTTTTCTTCATAAAACATGGGTTTTTTTTAAAAAGTGAGCAAGATGGAAAGATAGTTATAAGAGGCCAACATACAAAAATAAACTTATTCCAAGTTGGTGAGGTTCAAAACTCTTGTTACCAGAGTGTGGTAGAATAAAATAACTTGTGGCATAAAATTTTGGTATACATGTTTCAAAGAAACATGATTAAGTTATCTAAGAGAGACGATTTCTATGTAATTAGTGATATTTCAAAAAAAAGACTGGTGTTTCACATTTTTCCATAAAGGAAAAATTAAAAACTATGTGCATAAAAAAGTTGAAATTTGTTCAAAATAACCACTGGAACTTATTAATTCAAATATGTGTGGACTAATGAGAAAACAATAGACTCATGGAGATAAGTACTTCATTACTTTCATTGATGAATTTACTCACATTACTTATGTTATGTATATGAAACATAAGTCAGATTCTCTGAAAATGTTTGAAAGTTTAGGGAGGAAAACTGAAAAGGAATGTGATTATTTAGTAAAGAATTTGAGAATATACAATAGTGGTGAATAAAAAAATAAATAATTTGAAATTTTTCTTGAGGAGTAGGGAATCCAGCATGAGTTCATTACACCATACACTCTTCGAAAAAATGTTGTTGCTGAAATGAAAAAAATTTATGTTTTGTTGAAATGAAACAATATATGTTACTTGAACATGGTCTCTCTCATTAATTTTTGAGGAAATCCATGAGCAATATTGTTTATATTCAAAACTAATGTTTCTATATGCCAAGTTCATATATGACTCTATATGAAATGTTTTATTAAAAAACTCTATGTTTGAAATACTTAAGATTTTTTGGGAGTCTATACATCATAAAGAAGAAAGGTGTAAACCTTGTAAACTTTTAGAATAGAGGTGAAGAGGTAATTTTTGATTTCTATTCTCCGGATGGAAGAGGGTAGAAATGTTTCAACAAATATTCTAAAATCTTTTTTGACTTTGTTGATGTAAAAGTTATTGAAAAAAAGTTAGGAACATAAATAGACTCATGAAGATAAGAAAGATAAATTAGAAGAAATAATTTATAATAAGGATTCTGATAAGTATGAAAAGAGTTGTAACCTTATTAGAGAAGAATAACTGGACTCAGGTATTTCCATTTATGAGGAATAATGTCAAAAATATCATCCCATACGGAGGAACAAATTGGAATATGAAAACATTATTTTGATTAACATCAAAATGTTCAAACAAGAAGAACATCAAAAGCTATTACACATACTTCTTTGTATTCAAAAGTTGATCCAAACGATGTAAATGAAGCTTTTGAGAATCTGGAATGGATTTAGGCTATGAATGAAAAGATTTATCAGATATAAAATAATGATACATGGGAGCTTGCACCTAAACTAAATAAAAAAATGTTTTCAGTACAAAGTTGATTTTTTGGAACAAGCTGAATGAAGATATTGAAGTGATAAGAAAAAAATAAATATTAGTGTGAAAATGTTACTCAAAGATTGAAGGCATTGATTATGATGATACAATTTCTCCAGTGGTGAGGTTAGAAAAAATCAAAATCTTTCTTGTTATTATTGCACAATGAAGTTAAAAAAATTAGATGAATGGTGATCTTAATGAGGAAGTTTATATTGAATAACCATGTGGGTTTGTTGTTGGGAAGGATTAAAGTTATGTGTGTAAACTGAAAAAATACTTTTATGGGATAAAACAAGCCATGGGATCATGGTATTCAAAATTGGATACCTTCTTAAGAAATATGTGTTTTAATAAAGGGAGAATTTATAGTAATCTGTATATCAAATAAAGTCAATAGATTTCCCTCATCATAATTTTTCATGTTGATGAGATTATTTTTACTAGGAAAAATGAAATAACTTGTGAAATATTTGTTGAAGAAATGAAATTTTTATTTGATATGTCCATATTGGGTGAAATGAAATACTTTCTTGGGTTAAAAATCTCACAAAAGAATAAACATATTTTTCTTTATTGAGAAATGTATGTTAGATATCTTCTTAATAATTTTGTCAAGGAAAATTTAAAACTAGTTTCCGTAGAAATTTCAATTGGAACCAAGTTTCTTAATGATTTATAAGGCAAGGAAGTTGATCCTAAATAGTTTTCAAAGTTGATTGTAATATTGTTGTATTTTACTATCTCAAGACCCAACATTGTTTATGTTGTTATATTATATCGAAGATTTTAGAGTGTTCTAAAAGAATTACATATATTGGTTGGAAAAAATAATTCTCACATATATAAAAGGCACAATAAATTTCAAAATCAGGTATGATAGATCTAAAAATATTGACTTGTTTGGGTATTTAGATGTTTATTGGGTGGGAAATTTTGATGATAGAAAATCCACATATGGTGGAGTTTTCTTTTTGGGTAAAAGTGGTGTTAGTTGGAATTAAAATAAACAAAATTCAAAAACTCTTAGCATGGATGAAGCTAAGTATGTTTCTACCACTCAAGATGATACCCAAATTATGTGGATGAAGACTCAGTCAAAACACTTACTTTTTGACATAAATTTACCCATTGTCTTGGGTTATGATAATCGTAGTGCCATCGACCTTACAAGAAAACTAATATAACATTATTGTTTAAAAAAATTTGAATTCAAATATCATTTCATAAAAGAGTATATGTAGAAGAATGAATTGAAGTTAGAGTACGTTATTAGATTATAACAAGTAGTTGACATTTTCAAATAACCTTTACTGAATGAATATTTTTACAAACTGAGGTTGAAATGGGAATCTAACCTCATTCACATCAAGGTTGAGGTATGTGTTTTTTTCTTATCTCATATATTCTTTGGATAGTGTTATAAATGGGGAGAATTATTTCATATATCTATCCATTTATATGTTCTAAACCTTTTAAGTAATCATATATGTAGGGGGATTTGTGGATAAGCTGTGATATTAGCATGTAATTGTATGAACTATTCTAATTGTTTTTTAGAGTGGTTGTAGGAAAATTTTGTTTACAGCAATGTTAAAGAAGTTTAAAGTTGATGAAGTGAAGAAAGTTGTGAAGAAAGAATGAATATGTTTCATGAGTCACTAATTTTGGACTACATGGTTTTTCTGTTAATAATTATTATTATTTTGAATGAGCTAACTCACGTAGGCTTAGAATTGTTTTTAAGTAATCCTTATCTTGAGGTTAAAAAGATTAGTGATTTATGAATCCTAGTTTATAAAAAGATCCAAAGGGGGAGATTTTTGGGACCAAGTTGGTTAGAGAAGGTTTTCATATGTTGAATGAAGTTTTTTTAAGTGTATTTTCTTTTTTGTTAAAGAAGAAAGAAATAAATTCACTTTGAAAATATTTCATAATTGAACTGATTATCATATTCATTACATCAAACATGAAATTATTAAAAAAGTTCATCGGATTGAGAAGAAGGTTTCTAGAAGAAAATTTTCATCAGACTCACCTCGGGTTCATAATGAAAGGATAATCCTAATGGGAAGTTGAATCATAGTCTACATGGATCTAATGAAATATGAAAATGCTTTGATAATCTAAGAGTTTTCATAAATTATAAGTTATCTAAAAACTTGTGATGATATCCTTATGATGTAAGGGGGAGAGTTGTTGTTTCCAATTGTATTGAGGTTCGGTAGGAAATAAAGAAGTTTTTGGAAGTATGGGAAGTTATAATACTTCACAAAGGAAGTCAGACGATGTTATGCTAATATCTAAAGTTCTTAAAGTCATGATGATTTCATGATATGTGAAAACTTTTATGTAAGAAGGAAGTTTCTAAATATGAATATTTTCGAGGTTAGTTTATTGGTGTGAGATCATCATACACAGATTTGTTTGAAGGATGGTAAGGATATTTGGGATGTAAGAAAATGAAGATTCCAGTTTTTAGTAATACTAATAAGCCACAAGAAAAAAAATATTCAGAGAAATAATCTAGTGTGTACCATAATAAGAAAAGGAAATAAGTTATTGATATCGAAGCTACATGAATCAGTTCATCAGATGTGGTGTGCCACCGATCATCGGATTAATTATGACATTAATCATCAGATGTAGTGTTTGTTACAAAAATAATAATTGGAGGAAAAAAAGATTTTGGAAGAAGAATTGTTTTTGGAATTTTTTGGGATATATGTAAATGGGATTAGAAATTAATCAACAATTCAGTCAGCCATTTTCATCAAGATGAAGTGTTTTCAATTGGGTAAATAGATAAAAATTGTCTCTTGTTTTTAAAAATTGGGTCAAGAGTTATTGGACTATCAATAACACTGATTATCAAAGTGAAATAGGGATTGATCTATCAGATGAAGGCTGGAATCAATAACTTCATCAGATACAGGGTCATTGGTCACAAGAAAATAAGGAGAAGAGTTTTCTTTGGAGAGTTTTGCATGTGTTTTTAAAGGGGGGCTGAATTTTTTTTGAATAAGTTTAAATAATTTTAAAGAATTTTAAAGAAGTTATTATGCCAAAGTGATGTCAAATTGTTAATATCTTTAGAAGTTTCAACTGTGTTTATGACAGAAGAAATCATGATAATGTTTAATTAAGTAGCAACAATGTTTACAAAATAATGGTTTCAATGTGTTTACATTTTATCATTTGGTATAGAGTATCATAATGGCTAGGTTGTTTTGAGTTTGTTTTGAGCATTGTAATGATAAGAAATCTATTTTCATAGGTTTGTTTGTTTTTCAATTGGTGTATAGAAACGTAATGAATAATCTGATGTTGAGCATATGTCTCCAATGTGATGAGAAAATAGGAATGGAAATCAGAGTTTTATTGAATATTGTTAAGAAAATCTCAAGTGAGTTGAAGTTATGAGAATATTTGAGAATGTTCGAGAATAAATTTTAAGAGTTTAAAAGCATTGAAGAAGTCAAAGATTGAGCCAAAATTTAAGGGAAATCCAAATTTTGGGAAATTTGGTAAAGAGGGAAAGTTTTTCATAATCCCAACTAAACCACATTTAGAACACCTAAAAATGAGGAAGTACTTTATACTTTCTATCACTTATACTATTCACGAGTAAAGAGATAATGCATAGTGATGAAAGTTTTTATAGAGAAAGAGTTTCTGAATTGATAATTCCTAAGGAGTTTTTCCCGAAAGAAGGATGAGGAGGAGGATTGTATTCAGTCATCAAACCAGGAAATTGTACTGGGACTTTTGGACTGAGGAAAACTAAGTTCAGAATTGTTTCAGTGGTATTCTGGCAGAGTTATATTATCGAACTGAGTAATCAAACTAGCTATCAGACCGGGTAATTGGATTGAGTATCATTATGAATTCTAGATAAATTATTACCTACTGCTGGGTATGAAATTGAAGAACTATTTTGAAGATCATATTTGTGAAAGTTGACAAGGCAGCATAGTAACATGTTTTAAAGAAACTGGTGAAATTATATTAACTTATTACACAAATTTTATTACATCATTTCATGTTACTTTAAACATGTTTACTTTTTTATTGAACATAGTGATGCATGAGTGTAAGTTAATATCCTACTCATTGTATCTACACAAAAGAATTATTTTATAGTAGATTGTGTGGTCTTGGATTGTTTCCATACCATACCCTAGACATAGCTACTATTTTTAAGTAGTAAACCATGTAAATTCTTATGTTCCTATGGTTGTTTGTTATTTTTTCAGCACGGTAACAACTCTTTAACAGGAGGTGAATGTTGTTTCAAAAGAAAAGAAACTTAAAAGATAAACATATTGCTGATTCACCTTCTCCCCCTATCAGTGATACATTGATCTTGACATGTAAATCTAAATAATATGATATTATAAGATCATGTAATCATAATAATTTGGAAACAACATAAAACATGACATCATAAGCATAAGTCAAGGATCACTTCCAAGGTAACATAACATAGTGTGTTAAGTTAACATTTTATACACCATATATGGTAGCTCATGAGATAAAAACATTACCCAATGCAATGGGGTCTGTATAATTATGGACCCACTCATAACATTCATAACATGTGCATGAATATGTGTACCACATAAAAAATTCATACATATGGCATAAGCATATGAAAAAACAATAAAAATGAAATGGGTTGAATAATCCTATACTAAGGGATAACAAAATAACATATCATAATGATTCCCTTGAAAAAAGGGATTAAAGAATATTCCCATGTTGATAACTGATTAAATAATTATTTTTCATGAAAATTAATTTAAAGTGAATAAAATTCATAATAATGTAGTGGATAAGTATGTTTTGTAAATGAATCTCTTAAGAAAGGTTTCAAGAAATGACTAATAAATATTTAATGAAGCTAAGTGCATAATGTTTACCTTTAAAAATTTTAAACCAGAATTTTTTTCCATAAAATATTTAATATGTTTAGAAATCATTAAAGGGAAAAAACATTAAATAATTATAAAATTAAAAAGGATAATATATTAGGTATATTTGTAGGTTATGTTATGTCATATTTTGAGATAAAATCAAGAAGGAAACGTTAAAAAACATGTATATCCCTAGAAAAAAAATATGTTAGGTATATTTTTAGGATATATAAATGTTGTATATGTTATAATTTCATTAAAATAATAAATTGATAAATTGAGTTATATAGAGAAATCATATCCTGAAAAGGAAGAGGGTTGTTCGGAAGTTCCTTTTCCTTACCTCTTGGCCCACTTGTTACATCCATCTAACATCCTGAATAATCAAATTAATATTATAGAATACATGATAGTGATATTTTTATTTGGATATTTAATTATTTAAGAATCATTCATTAGTATATATCCATCATTTATTACATAGTGTCTTGATTACATCGGTCACTTGAGTTTGTTGGGTTAGTTTATTCTAAAATGTTTTAGTATTTTGATTATGGTTAATCGTGTGGTAAAATAGTTATATAATATCTACAATTTTAGAGTAATTGATATTTTATTACTCCATTAAAACAGGAGTTATATAGTTAAATTATTTTTGAAAAATTTATTAAAACTTTTAATGGTATCTTGACATGCTTATTTTGGATGGTTAAAATTTCAATGGCCATTGTTTGTTATTATCATTAATATTAAACATAATTTGTATTTTGGGAATCTTAAATATTTCACAAATATTTTATATAATTATTTCTTACATGTTTAAAACCATCTATACAAGTCTGTGATAAAAAATGAAACACATCATTAGTGGAGGTGATGAACCGATCATAATAAAGTCGAAAAATTCATTTAAGAATAAGAGAGAGGGATAGTATTATAATTGATATTAAATTGATAAAATAACATTTAAATATACATATGATACTGGTTTTGTTATATAAATATTTTTTAATGATATTTAGGGGAGGAACAAGAACAAATAAACTTGAATGAACCCGATTAAGACAATAGACTCTTCTTTGGATGTCCTCCTTTAGACCACTCCATAATCCTATTTAGATTGGTCTTTTGGGAGACCAAACCTATATAATGTGGAAAATATGGTTGAGGATATATTTTTTTATAATTTGGGGGATATAAGGCATTAATAATGTATGGATAATTTGGGTGGTTAATGGTGGTATTCACAAGGGGAGGAGAGTGGTGTTTTAGAATAAAATATTATATCATAAAATAGTGACCCAACATGTAATTCAATAGTAAGGGGATTCTGGTTCAATATTAAAGGGTCCAATAAAATATTTATATAACTTATAAAAACCTCAAAAAAATCATTAATATAACCTATTACAAAATATATCACTTATAAAATACTTATATAGTATTTTAATATTCATCTCTATAATTTACTTTTATAAAAAATACAAAAAATTAACCATAACTATTTTTCTATGTCTTAATTCTAAAAACTACATACATTTTATCAAAATAATTTTATAAATAAAATACATTTAAATTCTAAATAAAATCCTTGTTTATCGAAAGATAATGTTATTTATGACATAATAAATTTTCTAACTCTTAAAAAAATGAATTGTGATTTCATAGAATAATTATAATTTATATAAAATAAATATCATTTTTTAAAATTATTTTTTGAAAATAATCTTCCATTTACAATTAAAATGAATTTTACTAAAAATAAATGTATATATTTCACCCAAGAAAACTAACAATCATTAATTGTTTATTTTATCATATTTATCCCATTTTTAATATAAGTTATTTTTATTTTTATTTATTAAAATAACCAAATATTATTTTACTATTTATACCCAAAGTACCAATTTTCATCTGTATCTAATGCCAATTTCTTAATTCTGAATACAGAAATCAAATTCGTTTTCACTTTAAAAAAATTAGCATTGGTGTAGAAACCATTTCATTTCTAAAATAATTTACACTTTGATACTTACTATCATGTGGACTCATATCCCCTTATCAAACTAGAATAAACCCTCGTGGATAAGTGAGAAATTGTATTATTTTTATGGGTTGTTTTGGCCAATATTAATTTGGTGGTAATTGTCACTAACATGAACTTCTCTCGTATAAGATTTTTCTCAAGCTTCAATTATTTATGTTATTCTTTGTATTGGTCAAAATTTAATCCCAACGATGCTACCTCCCTTGGAAGCTCTGATAAATGTGAATCATAAGGGATGATCCTACTGGTTGAGTCTATAGTTTTTCCCTTAAGAATTAATTAGCACTTATTATTACTATTAATATACAATAATTCTAAAAATTTCTATATAATTACTACATTACCAATGGTCATAATGATAAATGTCCATAATTTCTAATGATCATATCATAACTATATTTATTCTCTAAATATTATATTTTGAATTAATAATAAAGTGTTTTAGTCTTTATAATATGGTTTATTTTGCACTTTATTATTAGATACAACACACATGTATATTCACAAGTCAACATCCATATATAAATAATTTGGTTTGTAATAGTTTTAATACTAAAGGGGTCATGAAATCAATTCAATACTCTCAACCTTAGGATGTGGGGATTTTTAGGGGTGCTTAAATTTAATTATAGGTAGGTGGGACCTAGATTAATGGTACTATAGAATTATAATTTCACTATGATTAAAATTTTCATTTTCAGTTAAATAAAAGTGTTAAACTACTAATAAACTTTAAAATTCAATCACTTATATCAACACTAAAAATTCTTGATAAATCAGGTAAAATATATTTTTAAAATTATTTAGGTATTCCACACACACCCCACCTATAAGGACCCCACCTTAAAATGATACTTAATATAGAATTTTAGTCAAGAATATACATTATTACACATTGAGGATCTTTTTGAGTTTATATTTTTAGATAATTAGGATACCTTACATACATAACATACCACATTCATACAAGAGGATACTACTAAAAACAATTTCCATTTTTTCAAAATATAAAACATTAAATAATAAAATATGACTTCTTTGACAACCCTCTACATCATTTGTCATGACTCCCTTATTTCTCTTAACCATCCTGAAGTGCCCAGATCAGTGTGAATCACTGAGAGGGGGAGGGGGTGAATCAGTGATCCCTTAAAACTTTTTACTAATTGATTCTTTATCAATTAAACCTCTATGGCTGGTTAAAGCCTCGATCCACTCTTCTTGTATCTCTCACCTTTCCACTAATGATGCAGTAAATGTAAAGGAACTGGACACAAGGATTTACAAGGTTCGGCACCAAAGGCCTACGTCCTTTCCATGTTGGTTATACGCCCCAACATGGTTTCTCCCATTATAATCTGTTAGTATTAAAATGGTCGATACAGAGTCCCACTGTATCTCTCCTGAGTCCCACAGGAGGGTCTTTATACTGCGTCCCACAGTGTTACCAGAGTCCCACTGGCCTGCTTCATAATCCCACTGAAGACTTCTTCCACCCTGAGTCTCACAGGGGGCTTCTCCTGGCTCCTCGAGTCACACGAGTAGCTCTTCTTCTTGTTCAGATCTTCAAGTATCTTCAGCAGCCTGGGATAAAGACTGCTGGCCTTGCTCTGTACCTCTGATCACTTGAGTTGATCAGGTCTTCTCATCTTGCTCAGGATTTATCTCCTTCTTCTCAGGATCACCTGGCTTCTCTCTTCAAGAATCTTCAATAGCCTCTGAAAAGGTCTGTTGGTCTTGCTCACAGCTTCTGATCACTTCTGTTGATCAGCGTCTTCTCAATTACTGAAAACTCAGGCAGCTGATGTCTTTAAATTCAGTCTGGCTTCAGTCTCACTTCACATCAACTTCATGCACTAAGTACATGGCATCTCTGCATCCTCATGCACTGATTGAATGGCTTCTCAAAACTCTTCAAGAACTCCTGGTCTTGGTCAACTTAGATGCACACAACCAGATTCAACTTGTTCACGTGTGCACGTGCATGCATGCACTCCCCTTTCCTTCTTCTTGGTGCAACAAACCCACAAAGGGTAATAACTCCTTAAGGACACACACCAACTTCCTCCTTCACACTCTTTGTTCATTTTGTCTACACACTTAAAAGTGTGTTATACTTTAGTGTGAGAGTCTTCCACTTCTTCTTCTTAGTGTGTACACTTCATTTTGAACACACACAAAGGTTCGGCCTATTTGTCTTTTTTCACACAAAAATGCCTACGGCCTTCCTCCTTTTCTTGCACACACTTAACCCGTAGGTTCACTTTCTTATCACACACCCACTTTCACTTTTCCCACATTAAGGGCTACCGCCTCTTCTTCAAATGCACACACAAAGTGTGTTCTTCAATTTTTCACACACACATGGTATGGACTCGGCCTTCTTGTTCACTTTGCACCCACAAATGGTGTATGTCTTCACTTGGTGCACACACAAGGCTAAGCCTCGGGTCTTCCTCCTTTGCACACCCACTGCCCGAATATCAAATAAAGGCATGCAAGGGGTGATTAAGCTGCGCAAGGTGCAAGTGGCCTTCTCTTCTTCTGTCACGCAAGCACTTGGGTGCACAAGGCAGCACGCAAGTCCTCGGGTGTGCAAGGTGCAACACCGCGGGGCTCCTTCCTCCTGCCGCGCAAGTGTGCGGGCAGAGAGGGAA
Source organism: Viscum album (assembly GCA_963277665.1). NCBI lineage: Eukaryota > Viridiplantae > Streptophyta > Magnoliopsida > Santalales > Viscaceae > Viscum > Viscum album. Next base: position 273,029,566 of record OY728125.1, on the reverse strand, counting down.
CTTCCTGTCATGCAAGGGGTAGCACGCAGGGGTCTCTCCCTTTCTCTTATTTCGTGCAAGAGGTTTGCAAAAGGAACACACGAAGCCAGGAATGGCTTCGGGCTGCTTCGTCGCGCAAGTGGGTTGCGTAGAGCTTCTTACTTCGCTGGGCACGGAGGCTTCGTGGGACTTCTCTCTTCAGAGGATCAGCAAGCGAACAGAGAGCCTCGGCCTCTCTTTTTATAGGTAGAGGGATGCCTCATATCTTCCGTGGGATATAAATCCGAATTCCCGAAATTCTTGGGTTTTCAAGATTCTTCAAATCTTGATTTGCTCCTCTGTTTCACGCGGGTTGCATTTTTATTTTCCTCCTTCACGTGCATGCATTTTCGAACGCATGCATGGCCTCTTTAATACTTGTCCATGCATAGCATGAACACAAGAAGCCTCGGCAACTCCGTTTGCCTCGGCTGAAGTCCAAAATCCTCCATTCATCATGTGAATGCATATTTTATTGCATGGTTGTGTTCAGTAGGTCCATACGAGCCGAATGGAGCCTTTAGCTTCGTCGGAGGTGGCCGGAAACTCAAAATCAGGTGGTCGGATAGAATCTGGTTCAGGCGACGTCGCGGGTGGCCTTTGGGCGAGCTCGAGGTTGAAGACGGACGGGGAGCCGTCGGATCAGGCGATCAAATAATATTCAACGGCCTGGATCTGAACGGGAGCGGCACGATGAGATGTGCAGCGCAGATCGTCGGCAAGATCAGATGGATGGCCACGATTTTCTCCGCGGAAAAAATGCACGTCCCACATCGAATCGGCGGCCGGTTTTTTCATGGTTTATCAAACAATCGCTCCCCCCTTCACCGTAATTGAACTTCTCCCCTCTCGGTGCCGCCCCGCACCGAGTTCTCTCTGCGGGCGCGCTCTTGCGCCCACTCCTGCCACTCGGGCGCGCCACTGGCGCCCACTATGCACACACGGGCACGCGCTATGGCGCCCATGCTGCGCAAGACCTGATCCCCTGCGTGGCCCCGGGCTTACACACGGCCCGGCCTTGTGCCTCATGGAGTGCCCTAGCCTCGAGGGTTCCCCATGGGCGTGGCGACCTTGAGTCCCACATGTGCCTTGGGTGATGACCCTCAGCTGGCCTCCTTGGTGGCCTATTTTTTTTTTGGCAAAGGAAATGAATAAGGACTTTGTTAAGAAACAAAGTACTCCCAATATAAAATGCCAAATGCCACTTAATCCATCCTTCCTCTTCATTTCTTCTCATCTTCTGATTCATTTGAATTCCTCAATCCTTCTCAACAAATAATCTTCACTTAGGAGGGAAATGTAGAAGGTTCTTCCTTCAACCGAGCTCTTGATTCAAACATATTCATCAAAGTTATTTATTGATCTAATCAGAGATCAAGTTGGATCTTCTTCATATTCAAATGCACTAAGTGATAGTGCATGGACTTCTTCATCTCACTTAATCCACTTAGGAGGTGTGGGTGGATCATCTTCATCTCCTCATGCATTGTATTAACAATGCATGGTCTTCTAATAATGTGGTGACATTGTATCCAGTTGATACAAGTTCTTAGAACTTAAAGATCAGCTCATCAATCGTCTGATGTAATGATGCTCCATCATCATTCATTCTTCAAGTGTTGTCACTTAGTATCACCTTGATACAAGTATGGAAACATTAAGATCAGTTCTTCAATCGTCTGATATATATAGAGAATGTTTCAACCACAACATCCTATGTCACTTAGTGAATCTCCTAAGTGACATGCATCTTAGTACCATGGCCATTCTCCTTTCCTCACGAACACCATCACATCCTTTTTCATTCACATATTGACATTCCTTGACATCCATTCATCTTATGACAACATCATGCCTCATTGACAACAAATGCAACACAGTGCACTTCAATCTCCCCCTTTGTATTTGTTGTCAATACACTATTCCTGCACATCTGAATGTGTCAATATGTGTGCCAATATTTTCTCGCCCTTATTGGCAATCAAATGCAAAGGTGTGGTGTGGTTCTCTTCAAAATATTTCTTCCTCCCTTTGAATAGCATCTTCTTGAAAAACACTAAGAGAGGGATGATGTCACATGTACACTTTTGCAAAGAACCTTTAGTAAATCATCTCTAAGTCTACTTGGGCTAACCCGGTGTAGAAAACAAGAGTGATGTAACCAAGGTTTTTCAATGATGTCCACATTTTACTTTACATGTGAGATCATGCTTCAGGGGGTTTTGAAAATTTTCAGATATATCAATGAATTGCTAAATTCTGCACATACTACACAAAACTCATTAGAAAGTTCAGTGCAAAGATAAAGCTCCCCCTTTCAACCATTTGTCTTCAATAAATACTCCCCCTTAATTTTCATGATGAATACAATTAAGAAACAAGGGATGAAAGTATGATTGGAATACCTTCAATTTTCTCAAGATGGTATTAAATCTCAGAATCCCATGTTCTACAGATTGGCTCCCCCTCAAGGGATGCACTCCATTCTTTCCAAACCATCCTCCAGCTGAGAATGATCATCATCTTCAATTCCCTGCAATGTCAGCACATGTAAATACAAGTGATTAGGGAATAAGATGGAACCTCCTTGGTTCATCAATGTGAACAACAAGGTTGAGAAGATTCTCTCAACCGAGATGTCTCATTTTCACCATTCTTCATACTTGCACATTTGATCTTCAATGATGTTTGTGCTGGTGTGGATTTCAACACCTCTTTAACTTCTTTGTGTGTGACTCCTCTATTTCTAGGTGCCTTCTGAGCACTAGAGTCTCCTGGTGCAATCTTTATTCTTTTGAAGAATCCCTTCTGAGCTGGAATGAATATCATGCATTTATCACTAGTATGTCCAGCTTGATTTCACCTCACACACAGAACTTGATTTTCATGTGAAATCTTCTTCTTCCCTTTTTCCTTAGCAATTTCTAGAACTTTATCTTCAGCTCTTTGTATTTCTCTGGCAAGTTGCAACTGATTTGGCCATATGACTAGTAAGTCACTTGGAAGTGTGGCCTCAGTTCTGGAAATTCCACATGGTTCCTTTGATGCTTTCAAGATACCTTTCTTAGGCAACTTGTTTTCAACCAATCCCTTCTGATTCATCTGGATTGATTGTCTGTTTGAGTCCAGTCTGCTTCTATTCAGTTCCATGGCTTGTTCACAAAGATCCATGGTGTGTCCTTTCTTTCCACAGTAGAAGCATGTTTTCTTGGTGGTCCTTCTGGATGCATCACCCTTCTTGGATTTAGACTCCAAGGACTTTTTTTCCTTTTTCAAAACCTTCTTGGGAGCATCTTCAACTTTCTTCTTGCTACCCAAGGATTCCATTTTAGCTAGGTTTAGTGATCTTCTATTCTTTTTAGCTCTGGATACAATTGGAGATTGACATGTATCTTTTTGACCACTTTTGCAATCATCCCAGATGTTGTCAAGTAATCCAAATCTATTTGCAGTAAACAGATGTCTCTAGACCTGTGGATGTTGCTTCTTTCCTTCTGGCTTGCTCCCCCTTGGCATGGGCTTCCTTTGTGCTTTTACAATCAGTGGATTGTACCAACAATCCTTTGCACAGTGCCCATACTTATTACAACACCAACATTGACCCACAAATCTTGACCTCTTCAGTCCTTCTGATTGTTGGGTACTTTTCTTGACTTGTTGTGTTGTTTCAGGAGAGCGTTCTTTCTTCATTGTCTTCATCCATACTTGTTTGGATTCATTCTTCCATCCTGCACTTTTAGTAGAAAAACTTTTAGAAGAATGAGTACAAGATGGTATGGATGGTACCTTCTTTTTAGAAGATGTTTCCCTTTCATTAGAGGATGTCTTTCTTTTAGAATCATCCTTCCCAATGCATACTTGAGTAGAAACATTTCTCCTTTCAGATGACTGGGAGGCTTTGGATTTGGGTGATTGATGATTTTTCAATATCACCTCCAGTTCTAAGAATTTCATATTGAGGGAGTTCTTCTCATCCTCAACAGTTCTTAGCCTTCCTTCCCAATTTTCTTTCAGCTGTTCTAACTGGTCTTCATGCACCTTCTTCAATTCTAGCAATTAATTGTCAAGCTCCTTCACCATTTTGACTTTGTCTTCGAGTTGAGCATCTCTGACATTCATTGACACTCTGTGTAATTTTTCCAGTGCATGGAAAACTTCTCTGACCATTATCATAAATAATTCTTTCTCAGAAAGGCTTCTTTGCAATTCTTCAGTAGTGTCTTCATATCTTTCATTGCAAAGGTAAACTGTTTCATCCTTGGCATTCACCAGCTGTCTGAGAGTGTTGGTTATGCCAACCCTTTTTGCCAATTGGACTTCCAGAGAATTGGCTTCATCTTCTAGCTGTAATTTTTCTTATTGAAGATCAAGGATGCCTGTAGCTATACACATTGCCGCTTACTTGGGGACTGTATTCTGAAGATATTTAATTGCATTTAGAAGATCATTGTTTCTTCCATCTTCATCACAGCTAGATCAGGCTTCATCAGAAGAATGATAAAAGGAATTGTCATCTGATGTGACTTTTACATTTCTTTCCATAGAAGGAGTTTCTCTGATTGCAACAACCTTCTTCCTCATCTTCTTTGCCTGTTTCTTCATTCTGTTTTTCAGAGTCTTGGCAGATATCTCCATTTGAGGCTGTTCTTTCATTTCCTCAAATCTGCACTCCATATAGACTCTCTTGGATCTTTTAGAGGTAACCACCCTCTGATACCAATTGAAGTGCCCAGATCAGTGTGAATCACTGAGAGGGGGAGGGGGTGAATCAGTGATCCCTTAAAACTTTTTACTAATTGATTCTTTATCAATTAAACCTCTATGGCTGGTTAAAGCCTCGATCCACTCTTCTTGTATCTCTCACCTTTCCACGAATGATGCAGTAAATGTAAAGGCACTGGACACAAGGATTTACAAGGTTCAGCACCAAAGGCCTACGTCCTTTCCATGTTGGTTATACGCCCCAACATGGTTTCTCCCATTATAATCTGTTAGTATTACAATGGTCGATACAGAGTCCCACTGTATCTCTCCTGAGTCCCACAGGAGGGTCTTTATACTGCGTCCCACAGTGTTACCAGAGTCCCACTGGCCTGCTTCAGAATCCCACTGAAGACTTCTTCCACCCTGAGTCTCACAGGGGGCTTCTTCTGGCTCCTCGAGTCACACGAGTAGCTCTTCTTCTTGTTCATCTCTTCAAGTATCTTCAGTAGCCTGGGATAAAGACTGCTGGCCTTGCTCTGTACCTTTGATCACTTGAGTTGATCAGGTCTTCTCATCTTGCTCAGGATTTATCTCCTTCTTCTCAGGATGACCTGGCTTCCCTCTTCAAGAATCTTCAACAGCCTCTGAAAAGGTCTGTTGGTCTTGCTCATAGCTTTTGATCACTTTTGTTGATCAGGGTCTTCTCAATTACTGAAAACTCAGGTATCTGATGTCTTTAACTTCAGTCTGGCTTCAGTCTCACTTCACATCAACTTCATGCACTGAGTGCATGGAATCTCTGCATCCTCATGCACTGATTGCATGGATTCTCAAAACACTTCAAGAACTCCTGGTCTTGGTCAACTTAGATGCACACAACTAGATTCAACTTGTTCACGTGTGCACGTGCATGCATGCATGCATGCACTCCCCTTTCCTTCTTCTTGGTGCAACAAACCCACAAAGGGTAATAACTCCTTAAGGAACACACACCAACTTCCTCCTTCACACTCTTTGTTCTTTTTGTCTACACACTTAAAATTGTGTTATACTTTAGTGTGAGAGTCTTCCACTTCTTCTTCTTAGTGTGTACACTTCATTTTGAACACACACAAAGGTTCGGCCTATTTGTCTTTTTTCACACAAAAATGCCTACGGCCTTCCTCCTTTTCTTGCACACACTTAACCCGTAGGTTCACTTTCTTATCACACACCCACTTTCACTTTTCCCACATTAAGGGCTACCACCTCTTCTTCAAATTCACACAAAAAGTGTGTTCTTCAATTTGGCACACACACAAGGTATGGCCTCGGCCTTCTTGTTCACTTTGCACCCACAAATGGTGTATGTCTTCACTTGGTTCACACACAAGGCTAAGCCTCGGGTCTTCCTCCTTTGCACACCCACTGCCCGAATATCAAATAAAGGCATGCAAGGGGTGCTTAAGCGGCGCACGGTGCAAGTGGCCTTCTCTTCTTCTGTCACGCAAGCACTTGGGTGCACAAGGAAGCACGCAACTCCTCGGGTGTGCAAGGTGCAACACCGCGGGGCTCCTTCCTCCTGCCGCGCAAGTGTGCGGGCAGAGAGGGAACTTCCTGTCACGCAAGGGGTAGCGCGCAGGGGTCTCTCCCTTTCTCTTCTTTTGCGCAAGAGGTGCGCAAAAGGAACACACGAAGCCAGGAATGGCTTCGGGCTGCTTTGTCGCGCAAGTGGGTTGCGCGGAGCTTCTTACTTCGCTGGGCACAGAGGCTTCGCGGGACTTCTCTCTTCAGAGGATCAGCAAGCGAACAGAGAGCCTTGGCCTCTCTTTTTATAGGAAGAGGGATGCCTCATATCTTCTGCGGGATATAAATACGAATTCCCGAAATTCTTGGGTTTTCAAGATTCTTCAAATCTTGATTAGCTCCTCTGTTTCATGCGGGTTGCATTTTTATTTTCCTCCTTCACGTGCATGCATTTTCGAACGCATGCATGGCCTCTTTAATACTTGTCCATGCATAGCACAAACACAAGAAGCCTCAGCAACTCTGTTTGCCTCGGCTGAAGTCCAAAATCCTCCATTCATCATGTGCATGCATATTTTATTTCATGGTTGTGTTCAGTAGGGCCATACGAGCCGAATGGAGCCTTTATCTTCGTCGGAGGTGGCCGGAAACTCAAAATCAGGTGGTCGGATGGACTCTGGTTCAGGCGACGTCGCGGGTGGCCTTTGGGCGAGCTCGAGGTTGAAGACGGACTGGGAGCCGTCGGATCAGGCGATCAAATAATCTTCAACGGCCTGGATCTGAACGGGAGCGGCGCGATGAGATTTGCAGCGCAGATCGTCCGCGAGATCAGATGGATGGCCACGATTTGCTCCGCGGCAAAAATGCACGTCCCACATCGAATCGGCAGCCGGTTTTTCCGTGGTTTATCAAACAATCGCTCCCCCCTTCACCGCAATTTAACTTCTACACTCTCGGTGCCGCCCCGCACCGAGTTCTCTCTGCGGGCGCGCTCTTGCGCCCACTCCTGCCACTCAGGCGCGCCACTGGCGCCCACTATGCACACACGGGCACGCGCTATGGCGCCAATGCTGCGCAGGACCTGATCCCCTGCGTGGCCCCGGGCTTACACACGGCCCGGCCTTATGCCTCATGGAGTGCCCTAGCCTCGAGGGTTCCCCATGGGCGTGGAGACCTTGAGTCCCACATGTGCCTTGGGTGATGACCCTCGGCTGGCCTCCTTGGTGGCCTATTTTTTTTTGCAAAGGAAATGAATAAGGAATTTGTTAAGAAACAAAGTACTCCCAATATAAAATTCCAAATGACACTTAAGCCATCCTTCCTCTTCATTTCTTCTCATCTTCTGCTTCATTTGAATTCCTCAATCCTTCTTAACAAATAATCTTCACTTAGGAGGGAAATGTATAAGGTTCTTCCTTCAACCGAGCTCTTGATTCAAACATATTCATCATAGTTCTTTATTGATCTAATCAGAGATCAAGTTGGATCTTCTTCATATTCACATGCACTAAGTGATAGTGCATGGACTTCTTCAGCTCACTTCATCCACTTAGGAGGTGTGGGTGGATCATCTTCATCTCCTCATGCATTGTCTTAACAATGCATGGTCTTCTAATAATGTGGTGACATTGTATCCAGTTGATACAAGTTCTTGGAACTTAAAGATCAGCTCATCAATCGTCTGATGTAATGATGCTCCATCATCATTCATTCTTCAAGTGTTGTCACTTAGTATCACCTTGATACAAGTATGGAAACATTAAGATCAGTTCTTCAATCGTCTGATATACATAGAGAATGTTTCAACCACAACATCCTATGTCACTTAGTGAATCTCCTAAGTGACATGCATCTTAGTACCATGGCCATTCTCCTTTCCTCACCAACACCATCACATCCTTTGTCATTCACATCTTAACATTCCTTGACATCCATTCATCTTATGACAACATCATGCCTCATTGACAACAAATGCAACACAGTTCACTTCACATCCTTATATCATGTGAAATATATTTTAAAAACATGGGATGAGTATACAACTCAGTAAGGGATATAAAGAAAGAAAGTGTTAGTCATGTGATAACATAAAAACCAATAAAACCCATAATAAAAAAAACTCATATGCGAAGAAAATCATGAAGCTTCCTTGGGGAATATTTACCATATCACACTTACATTCACCCTTACACATGTAATAACCCTTTTATCAACTTCCATCTCCAAAGTACCTAATGTATTAGAGAGATATAATGGGGCTCACATGTCATATCTTAAGCTATAATGGGCTCAACCCAACATATCTTGATCTATAATGGGCTCAAACCAACATATTGTGAGCTATAATGGGCTCACCCACCAACATAAATAATGTACAAGTAACTTAGCATGGTAATAAAGTATCTTGAAATCAGAATAAACCACTCATTCCATAAGAATAATCCTTTTGAAATGTATTAAAGAGAGTTTTAAAAGGATTTTTAAAAGAAAGTCCCTTAAAAATATAATCAGAGTGAGAATTAATAGTATGAAATGGACATGTGTATACACTATAAATCCACATAATAATACATAATATAAAAAAAATCATCACACCAATAATATTAATACAACATAATGGATAAAGTAAAAGGTTAACCTAAAGATTGGAAATTGGGTTAAGAATTCCCTTACCTCAGGTTCTTCTTACATTAAATGTGTTTAATCCTTATGTATAATGGTTAAAAGTGTTTTATTAAAATCTAAAATAAACATATTCATGTTTATAACACCTTATATGGTCATTTCATTACATCATTTCACCCTTTAATTATTATTATTTTGTTCCTCCCATTGTTTTGGGTGCTTTCTTTACATGTTTTCCATGATCGGTTCATGATGGATGCTCTTTTCGATTGGAAGTGAAACTCCAGAATTAGAACGGAGTATTATTGACATATTTTAGGAACCATAAATTATACCATTTATCATTTTGAATTCTAAAATGAGGATGATTCATAAGTTAAAACCATGAGTAAAAAAGAATTACAGAACCATGATCGGTTAATGATGTTTGTTTAGATCATTTTAGTGGTTCTTTGATAATAAAAACATAATTTTGACTTAAAATTAAAACCATGAGTAAAAAATAACTGCAAAACCATGGATGAGACATAATATATATATTATAACCTGGTTCAACCATAAAAATGGAATCATGGCCATATTTGAAATAATTGGTGCAAATTGAAATCACATCATCCACGATGTTGGTAATTCAACACATCACAGACTATAAGAACCCGGTTTTCGTTGTGAAAGACTTTGGAATGTTCTTGATGATATTCCAGAGCAGCGCCTTCAGATGGCATGCGATTCCGAGCCCCGGAGTGGCCGGAATTAAATTTTCAGTGCGTACACACTGGAAACGCCAAATAAATGGGATAACTCCTAAACGGTGATCCGGATCGGAGATCCGAGTGTACGTATGGGTCTAGAATGGGGTTTTTACCCTAGTAACGACATAAAACCTATCGGCGCGGGACGTTTGGACCCCTCACCCGCTTCTGGAACGTTAAACGGATTAATTAATTAATTAATTAATTAATTCGTTTAATGTTGAAACTCAAGTATCTATTAAACAGTGGCTCATATTGGAAAACTGAGGGCACCGTTGAGTTTGGAGCGTGCCGTTTACCCTAGGAGGGGTATAAGTTTTGTGGGTGCGGGCCGTCTGTGAAAAATGCCCCCAGGGGCGTTTTCGTAATTTGGCGGCTTTGGGCGTTCAGCTTTATAACTTTAAAACAGAAGCTCAGAATCAAATTCTGAGACCACCGTTGAGCTTGGGATGTGGTGTTTACCCTAGGGGAGGTTTAATTTTGACCTTGCCAAAGGTTTCAGATGCGAGGAAAATTATGGGTTTAATTAATTAAAATTTCTTTTTTATTTTTATTTAAACCCTCCTTCATCCCCTCCCTTGCTCTCCCCTAGAAAAACACCCCCCCTAAAGGCAGCCTCTCCTCTCCCTCTCCCCCTCCTCCTCCGGCGAGATATCTCCGGCGAGGCGCGGCTCCGACGGATAGCGGCGAAGCTTCGGGCGAAGCCCATTGAGGTAGGATTATGCGTTTTGCGTTTTAATTTCCAAACCCCCCTTTGAGATCGATTATATGAGCCAAGTTGTTGTCTGGTCTTCGAAAAAATCCCATAGACATGTAGTATACGTTTTTATCTCTCCAACCCATATTTTGGAATCAAAATACAAGCTCGGAGGAGGCCGGGGTTGATCGCCGAAGTTTGCGGGTTTTGAAGTGATCCCGGCCGGTTAGGGTGCTTCCGGCGGTCCGAGGCGCGGCAGCGCGGGCGAAGGGCAGCGGCGGTTTCCCTTGGCGGCGACGGATTCTCGTCCAGGCGGTGGAGGCGGCTCCGGCTCCAGGCGGCGGCGCGGCTTGTGGGCGGTGGCGCGGCGCTTCGAGCAGGCGGCGAGCGCCGGTGGGGTGGGGGCGCGAGGTCGCGGAAGACCGGGGTCGCTGACCCCGGCCGGCAGACAGCGGACCCGCTTTTGCGGGTCTGCATGTGGAAGAGAGACCGGCCTTCGGGCCGGGCCGGTTTGGGGGACCGCGGTTCACGCGGGTGATCCGCGGACCGCGGAGGCTCAGCCGGCTGGGCCGCGGGCCGGCCGGCTTTAGCCGGTCCAGGGGGTGTGGACCGGCCGGACCGGTCCGGACCACCCCCTCTTACGTCTCGCGACGTTTAAAAATGCCGCAACTTCCAAAGGGCGCGTCCATTTGACGCGCCGTCTGCGGAATTAGATCCGTATCGACGAGGCGCAATTTTGGAGATGGTTTCAGGAATTTTTAATTCCTGAAATGAGGGGCCTCGGAGGCACGACGCGTCCTTAAGTGCACGAGCGTTTTTCCTGAGATTCTTGTTTTGGACGGCGCGGACGCGTCCGACGTCCGTTTTGAGCGCCGTCAGCGGCATTGCGACCCTGGCACTGAAGCGGAGGTTTCCAGGGTGGTTTTGGTCGTTGAAGTCGGAGTTGAGGTGCGGGACCCACGGCCCGTCTTTTGAGTTGCGTGCAGCTTTTAGCGACTTTTTCCTCGGACGTTCGTTCGGGGCGTGCGAGTAGTCGATGTTGGGTGTTTTTCCGAGGGCATCGCGTTGGCGCAGTCTGACCGCTCTAATTCCGCACGCTGGTGCGGGCCCCGTGAGGGCTATTTCAGGAGTTGACGGTGATTTCCAGCTTTATCACCGGGTGTCCGTTCCGGACAAGTGATTAGTTGAACTTGTGTACTTTTTCGAGAGGATCGCAACGGTGCGATTCGTTCGTTGAGTTTCGGGACCGGGATGCGGGTCCCATTAAGCATCGCTCGTGTGCGGTGCGCCGGAATTCATCTTTGTCTCCGGATATCCATTGCACTCAAGTGAGTAGTGCTTTTGACGTGATTTCCTGAGGGGATCGCATTGGTGCGATGCGCTCGACTGCTTTCGGGGCCGAGGCTCGAGATCACGGGACGCCGTTCGGGTGAGAGGTAGTGTTGGTGACTTTTCCATCGGATATACGTCGGAGGTGAGTAAGTAGTCGATCTTGTGTGTTTTTTCACAAGGATTACAACAGTGTGATCTGTTCAGGCGAGCAGAGCATCTAACGTGACCTTATTAAATGTGGAAGCATGAAAGGTGCTCTGGTGGTGGTTTTCCCTACCATGTTTGTAGCAGACCCTTGGCGTGTGATCGCGCACTCTTGGGAGAGTTATGTAAATGGTTCACGAGATGTGGTTGGCCGTGCCTAGACCTTTGAGGTGGAGTCGTTATGTCATGCCTTCACGTTGACGCTGGGTGTCGTGTGCATGATAGCCTTTGGCCTGGAACGTGGTATGCTCTGGGAGTATATGGGAACGCTTGGAGGTACATGTGGGTGTTCGTACCTGAGAACGTTTGTGTGCTTGGTTGGGGTTGAGGTGGGGCCACACGTTGTGCGGGCCCCATGTGCGTGCCGGGTTCTGCCTTACGTACTTGACCTCTCGCGATGTAGAGGGTCCCTCTGTGCTCGTTCGTTTGACTAGCAGGGTGGAGTTTTTCCCCTGGATCTGTGCTCATTTGTTTGACCAGCAGGGTTGAGTGGTCTCCCCCTAGTTTCGTTCTCGATGGATCGACCGGTAGCGGGGCTAGTGACACCCAGTGATGGAACAGGTGTAGAACCTATTTTGGGTGAGTTGTTCTGGAGTTGGCTGGTTGCACGATACCCACTACGTGTTTGGTTGGCCAGTGGTGTACCATCCAGTAGAGATGGCTAGAGCAGCTCTGAGTTTTACCATCCAGTGGGGCTGGGCAGTGGGTTACTCATCGACTTCTTCAGGTTTACCCTCCACCAGGGCTGGGCAGTGGGTTTCTCACTGACTTCTAGGGTTTACCCTCCAGCAGGGCTGGGCAGTGGGTTGTTCACTGACTTCTAGGGTTTACCCTCCAACAGAGACTGGGCAGTGGGTTACCCGATGACCTCTTAGGGTCTACCCTCCAGTAGGTTTGGGCAGTGGGTTGCCCGTCGTCTAGTTCCAGGTCTACCCTCCAGCAAGGCTGGGCAATGGGTCGCCTATCGACTTATTCCAGGTCTACCCTCCAGCGGGGCTAGGCAGTGGGTCGCTGGATGATGTGTTATGGTCTAGACTCCAGCGGGGCTGGACAGTGGGTCGCCGGATGATGTGTTATGGTCTACCCTCCAGCGGGGCTAGGTAGTGGGTCGCCGGATGATGTGTTATGGTTTACCCTCCAGCAGGGCTGGGCAGTGGGTCACCCGATATCTTATTATAAATTACCCTCCAGCAAGGCTGGGCAGTGGGACACCTGTTGGCATTCCAGACTCAGTCCTTTCTACTAGGCTAGTCTATGGCTTTCCTCTGTGGCCACCGGAGTGGGACCCTTGGTTGTACGGGTTGGTGATGGAATGACTTTGACTTTGAGGAGACCTCTCGACTGCAGGGCAGTGACGAGGTGTGATTTGACTTTCCCTAGAACTCTCAAGTACGAGGGGAACTTTCCCCACTGAGACACGTTCTTGTGACTCGATCTAAAACTGTGCGGGCGAGTCAGTGCCGCCCAAAGCGGATAGTGCCAAGGTGCATTGATTGAGCCCCTTGGCTTGCGGTTCGGGGCAGACGTGCGGGATGCTGGGCATCGATGATGAAGTTTACTCCTGGGACTGTTGGCTACTCTTTTCTTGGGCTGAGCTACGGGACGGAGATCCCCTTACGACGTTTTTCGGGATTCTTGCTGAGTATAAGGATATTTATATACCTTGTTCCCATACCCACTTCTTGGGTTTGGTTACTCTCCTTCCAGGATAGGCGAAGACGCGTGGGGTATGACACGTGCTTTCCGTGTCTAGCTTCTCGTGGTTGGAAGAGTCTACTCTCCTACTATAGGTAGTGAAGACTCGACGAGAAGTTCATCTTCTCACCGTTTCCAGCTCCTTGTGTCTGGATGAGTCTACCTACTTGCCTCTTGTTGGGTTGAGCTGGACTCTCTACTGTACTCTTTACTGCACTTTCAGTTGTACTCCTCTACTTTTCTTGTTCGCTCTACTGATCACCCTTCGGTACCTCTTTTGTTTCTCCCTCGAGCCTTCGGGGTATCCTACTGAGTATTTTTATACTCACCCCTTCTTGGGCTTTGCCCGCACTTGGTGTGCCCTTGTAGACGACGGACAGGTGGAGCGTGACTTCAGTGGAGCATAGGAGCTTGGGAGCTTGGACCGTGTGTGGTGGTCGTAGTTGGGTTCTAGGTGGGAGACTCGTCAGCTGTTTCTTTTGTTTACCTGTTGCCGGGTTGTGGCACTTTTTGGTTGGGCGCATGTTTTTCCCCTTTTCTTTTCAGTTTGTACTTTGTACTGTTTAGATGTTGATGCACATCTGTGGTTTATACATATAGTAGTTGTTCTTTTTACTCTTCTTGTTCTTTCTTTTACTCTGCTCTTTTGCATTGAGTGTACTGCGTGTGTGTGTACAGGTTCCTAGGCAAAGGCCTCCCTGAGTTGTTGTGCCTTCGGCGCTCGTCTCCAGCCCCTGGCCTATAGAGGCGGGCTTGGGGTAGTTGCGGCTCGAGCCCGGGTAGGGTCGGGTCATGGAAAAGTGGTATCAGTGGTGGTTCGTTCCTTGGGACGTTGTTCGGATGTCCCTAAAATAAAAGGAATTGGTTGAGATTTAGGGCAATAGTGTTAACCTATCTCGAGAGCGGCTCTCAGGCCAGGGAGTCCAGTGATGGTGCGACGGCCGACGTATCCATTCACCAGGACCTTGATAACCCGCTTGTCGACTCGTCATGCAGAGACACTTGTTGCAGGGAAATTTGTTTGTGCATCACATAGGACTGAGTCTTGACTGTCCTTCTTGAGTCATCTCCCCATCGTTGTTGTTGTTGGTATATACATATATGCTCATCTGACCGCGGTACTCCTTGATAATTTTCAGGATGTAGCCAACCAGGATACCAGCTTTGGTTCGTGAAGACGACCCTGTGGGCTACGAGGCCACAGTCCAGGACCCATCATGCAAGCCCCTTTCTCCGAGTGGTCCGGTATCATCACCCCCACTTGTTGAGCAGCAGACAGTTTCAGCAGAGTAGGCTGAGCTTGAGTGCAGGTTGAGTGCGCTCTATGAGTTCCAACGGCAGAGACCGCTGAGGTTCAGTGGTGAGCCAGACCCTCAGGCAGCAGAGGTTTGGATCAAGGCAGTGGTTCGCCTTTTTAGTCTTGTGCAGACGCCGACATATGAGAGAGTGGCTTTTCCAGCCACCCTTTTTCGTGGAGCAGCTTGGCGTTGGTGGAGTCTGGTGGCTCAGCTTCTTGACGAGTCGTCGCTTTCATGGGGTGACTTCCAGTTGTTGTTTCGTGAGGATTTTTTCCCCTCCTGCTTGCACTCCGTTCGGATTCAGGAGCTCCTGCAGTTTCAGCGGGGAGGGTTGACGGTGGCCGAGTACGCGGCTAGTTTCGCAGACTGTGCACGCTTTTACCCGGACTTGGTCCATGATGAAAACCTCCAAGTGTGGAAGTTTGAGCAGGGTCTCCGCTGAGAGATTCGTGATTTCATAGTACCCTTGGGCATTTCCACATATGCTGGAGTGCTAGATCAGGCGCTGGTGATAGAGAGCATCCTGTCACGTTCTAGAGTTGGTGTTGGCAGCAGGCACGTTGGAGCCGAGACGTCTGCCGCAGCTAGTGGGCGTCGGCAAGCAGAACCTCTACGCAGGTGGCTTACTGACAACCAGACTCAGGGGCGTGGTCGTACACCACAGTGGCGTCGGAGGGTACCAGTGCAGCCCAGAGAGAGTCGGTGCTATGCTTGTGACGGGCAAGGTCACTTGGCACGAGACTGCCCGACCCGAGTTACTGAGAGCTTCAGGCAAGCAGCAGGCGCACCACCACGGCAGAGGCAGCGCCGTGATCGGATTAGTGCCCAGAGAGGTGGTGCTAGTAGAGGAGAGGTAGGAGCTGGAGGTGGGGATGACGTTACAAGGTCTTCCCATCACCACTAGGTGGTCCACATCAGGCTCCGGGAGCTGACAGTTGGGACCGCAGACAGCCGCGAGCTTTGGATGTCTACGATCCTGCAGAGCAAGAGGTGATAAGAGGTATGCTCTAAAGATCTTCTACCTTTTTGCAGTAGAATTGTTAGACTCTGTGTGTGAACTGTTTTCTTCCCTGCTCCTTGCTTGAGGTGTTACCGGGGTGACGCGGGGCATCGGTGTAACCCTGTGTTGGTAAGGTAAAAGGCGTGGGACCTTTTCCTTTAGTCGATGGTTTCGACTCCTTCGCCTTTTGAGCGTGTAAGAGAGCATCGACTGTGAAATCCTGCGTAACCAGATATCCTTGGGTGTTTCACCATATGAATATTCTGAAGGAGGGAATCACCGGGCCTTGTTCCAGGTGCGGGCGGTGATTCCCGTCGCGGCATGCGACGTGGAGGTTGGGTTGGGGAGGTGAGCTACCCCCGTGAGCCTTCGGGCCGTTTGAGACCGTGCAAAGGGATGTCAAGGTTCCCTACCACCTTGCCCTAACCCCAAAGTCTGAAGTGGGTGCACGACATCGGCAAGGGCTGACCTTGCGTGAACGGATCAATCCTTTGGTCCGTGTGCAGTGATGTAGAGCTGTGCGTGGGTTCTTCTGGGTATGGGAAAGCCAGGTGTGGGCTTAGTACCCTGTGTTGCTCCCTAGTTTTTCTTTTCAGGGACGAAACGATTGAAGGAGGGAATGATGTAAGAACCAGGTTTTCGTTGTGAAAGACTTTGGAATATTCTTGATGATATTCTAGAGCAGCTCCTTCAGACGGCGTGCGATTCTAAGCCTCGGAGTGGCTGAAATTAAATTTTCAGTGCGTTCACACTGGAAACACCAAATAAATGGAATAACTCCTAAACGGTGATCCGTATTGGAGATCCAAGTGTACGGATGGGTCCGTAATGAGTTTTTTACCCTAGGAACGACATAAAACTTGTCATCGCGTGACGTTTGGACCCCTCGCACACTTCTGGAACGTTAAACGGATTAATTAATTAATTAATTAATTCGTTTAATGTTGAAACTCAAGTATCTCATAAACGGTGGTTCATATTGGAAAACCGAGGGCACTGTTGATTTCGGAGCATTCCGTTTACCCTAGGAGGGGTATAAGTTTTGCGGGCGTGGGCCGTCTGTGAAAAATGCCCCCAGGGGCGTTTTCGTAATTTGGCGGCTTTGGGCATTCAGCTTTATAACTTTAAAATGGAAGCTCGGAATCAAATTTTTAGACCACTGTTGTGCTCAGGAGGTGGTGTTTACCCTAGGGGAGGTTTAATTTTGACCTCGCCAAAGGTTTTGGATGCGAGGAAAATTATGGGTTTAATTAATTAAAATTTCTTTTTTATTTTTATTTAAACCCTCCTTCCTCCCCTCCCTTGCTCTCCCCTAGCGAAACAACCCCCCTCAAGGCAGCCCCTCCTCTCCCTCACCCCCTCCTCCTCCGGCGAGACAGCTCCGGAGAGGCGCGGCTCCGACGGATAGCGGCGAAGCTTCGGGTGAAGCCCATCGAGGTAGGATTATGCGTTTTGCGTTTTAATTTCCGAACCCCCCTTTGAGATCTATTATATGAGCCAAGTTGTTGTGTGATCTTCAAAAAAATCCCATATACGTGTAGTATACGTTTTTATCTCTCCAACGCATCTTTTGTAATCAAAATCCGAGCTTGGAGGAGGCGGGGTTGATCGCTAAAGTTTGCGGGTTTTGAAGTGATCTCGGCCGGTTAGGGTGCTTCCGGCGGTCCGAGCCGCGGCGGCGCGGGTGAAGGGCGGCGGCGGTTTCCCTTGGCGGCGGCGGCTTCTCGTCCAGGAAATGGAGGCGGCTCTAGCTCCAGGTGGCGGCGCGGCTTGCAGGCGGCGGCGCGGCGCTTCGAGCAGGCAACGAGCGCCGGTGGGGAGGGGGCGCGAGGTCGCGGAAGACCAGGGTCGCTGACCCCGGCCGGCAGACAGCGGACCCGCTTTTGCGGGTCTGCGCGTGGAAGAGAGACCGGCCTTCGGGCCGGTCCGGTTTGGAGGACTGCGGTCTGCGCGGGTGATCCGCGGACCGTGGCGGCTCACCTGGCTGGGCCGCGGGCCGGCCGGCTTGAGCCGGTCCAGGGGGTGTGGACCGGCCGGACCGGTCCGGACCACCCCCTCTTACGTCCGGCGACGTTTAAAAATGCCGCAACTTCCAAACGGCGCGTCTGTTTGACGCGCCGTCTGTGGTAGTAGATCCGTATTGATGAGACGGAATTTTGGAGATGGTTTCGGAAATTTTTAATTCCTGAAATGAGGGGCCTCGGAGGCGCGACACGTCCTTAAGTGGACGAGCGTTTTTCCAGATATTTTTGTTTTGGCCGGCGCGGATGCGTCCGACGTCCGTTTTGAGCACCGTGAGCGGTGTTGCGACCCTGGCACTAAAGCGGAGGTTTCCAGGGCGGTTTCAGGCATTGAAGTCGGAGTTGATGCGCGGGCCCCACGGCCCGCCTTTTGAGTTGCGTGATTCTTTTAGCGACTTTTTCCTCGGATGTCCGTTCGGGGCGTGCGAGCAGTCGATGTTGGGTGTTTTTCCAAGGGCATCGTATTGGCGCAGTATGCCCGCTCTAATTCCGCACGCTGGTGTGGGCCCCACGAGGGCTATTTCGGGAGTTGACGGTGATTTTCGGCTTTATCACCGGGTGTCCGTTCCGGACAATTGATTAGTTGAACTTGTGTACTTTTTCAAGAGGATCGCAATGGTGTGATCCGTTCGTTGAGTTTCCGGACTGGGATAAGGGTCCCACGAAGCACTGCTCGTGTGCGGTGCGCCGGAATGCATCTTTTTCTCCGGATATCCGTTGCACTCAAGTGAGTAGTGCTTTTGACGTGATTTCCCGAGGGGATCGCATTGGTGCGATGCGCCCGACTGCTTTCGGGGCCGAGGCTCGAGATCACGGGACATCGTTCGGGCGTGAGGCAGTGTTGGTGACTTTTCCATCGGATATCCGTTGGAGGCGAGTAAGTAATCGATCTTGCGCGTTTTTTCGTGAGGATTACAACGGTGTAATCTGTTCAGGAGAGCGGAGCCTCTTATGCGACCTTATTAAATGTGGAAGCATGAAAGGTGCTCTGGTGGTGGTTCGCCCTACCATGTTTGTAGCGGACCCTTGGCATGTGATCACGCACTCTTGGGAGAGTGATGTAAATGGTTCAAGAGATGTGGTTGGCCGTGCCTGGGCCTTTGAGGTGGAGTCGTTACGTCACGCCTTTGCGTTGACGCTGGGTGCCGTGTGCACGATAGCCTTTGGCCTGGAACGTGGTATTCTCTGGGAGTATACGGGAACGCTTGGAGGTACATGTGGTTGTTCGTACCTGAGAACGTTTGCGCGCTTGGTTGGGGTTGAGGTGGGGCCACACGTTTTGTGGGCCCCATGTGCGTGTCGGGTTCTGCCTTACGTACTTGACCTCTCGCGACATAGAGGGTCCCTCTGTGCTCGTTTGTTTGACTAGTAGGGTGGAGTTTTTCCCCTGGCTCTATGCTTGTTTGTTTGACCAGCAGGGTTGAGTGGTCTCCCCCTGGTTTCGTTCTCGATGGATCGGCCGGTAGCGGTTCTAGTGACACCCAGTGATGGAACAGGAACAGAACCTCTTTTGGGTGAGTTGTTCTAGAGTTGGGTGGTTGCGCGATACCCACTAAGTGTTTGGTTGGCCAGTGGTGTACCCTCCAGTAGAGATGGCTAGAGTAGATCTGAGTTTTACCCTCCAGCAGGGCTGGGCAGTGGGTTACTCATCGACTTCTTCGGGTTTACCCTCCACCAGGGCTGGGCAGTGGGTTGATCACTGACTTCTTGGGTTTTCCTCCAGCAGGGCTAGGCAGTGGGTCGTTCACTGACTTCTAGGGTTTACCCTCCAGTAGAGACTGGGTAGTGGGTCACCCGACAACCTCTTAGGGTCTACCCTCCAGCAGGGCTGGGCAGTGGGTCATCCGTCGTCTAGTTCTAGGTCTACCCTCCAGCAAGGTTGGGCAGTGGGTCGCCTATCGACTTATTCCAGGTCTACCCTCCAGCGGGGCTGGGTAGTGGGTCGCCGGATGATGTGTTATGGTCTACCCTCCAGTGGGGCTGGACAGTGGGTCGCCGGATGATGTGTTATGGTCTACCCTCTAGCGGGGCTGGGCAGTGGGTCGCCAGATGATGTGTTATGGTTTACCCTCTAGCAGGGCTGGGCAGTGGGTCACCCGATATCTTATTATAAATTACCCTCCAACAGGGCTAGGTAGTGGGACACCTGTTGGCATTCCAAACTCAGTCCTTTCTACTAGGCTAGTCTGTGGCTTTCCTCCGTGACCACCGGAGCGGGACCCTTGGTTGTACGGGTTGGTGATGGAATGACTTTGACTTTGAGGAGACCTCTCGACTGCAGGGCAGTGACGAGGTGTGATTTAACTTTCCCTAGAACTCTCAAGTACGAGGGGCACTTTCCCCATCGAGACGCGTTCTTGTGACTCGATCTAAAACCGTGCGGGCGAGTCAGTGTCGTCCAAAGCAGATAGTGTCAAGGTGCGGTGATTGAGACCCTTGGCTTGCGGTTCGGGGCAGACGTGCGGGATGCTGGGCATCGATGATGGAGTTTACTCCTGGGACTGTTGGATACTCTTTTCTTGGGCTGAGATACGGGATGGAGATCCCCTTACGACGTTGTTCGGGCTTCTTGCTGAGTATAAGGATATTTATATACCTTGTTCCCATACCCACTTCTTAGGTTTGGTTACACTCCTTCCAGGAGAGGCGAAGATGCGCGGGGTATGCCATGTGCTTTCCGTGTCTAGCTTCTCGTAGTTGGACGAGTCTACTCTCCTATTATATGTAGTGAATACTCGACGAGAAGTTCATCTTCTCACCGTTTCCAGCTCCTTGTGTCTAGACGAGTCTACCTACTTTCCTCTTTTGGGGTTGAGCTGGACTCTCTACTCTACTCTTTACTGCACTTTCAGTTGTACTCCTCTACTTTTCTTGTTCACTCTACTGATCACCCTTCGGTACCTCCTTTGTTGCTCCCTCGAGCCTTCGGGGTATCCTACTGAGTATTTTTATACTCACCCTTGCTTGGGCTTTGCCCGCACTTGGTGTGCCCTTGCAGATGACGGACAGGTGGAGCGTGACTTCAGTAGAGCATAGGAGCTTGGGAGCTTGGACCGTGTGCGGTGGTCATAGCTGGGTTCCAGGTGGGAGACCCGTCAGCTGTTTATTTTGTTTACCTGTTGCCGGGTTGTGGCACTTTTTGGTTGGGCACGTGTTTTTTCCCTTTTCTTTTCAGTTTGTACTTTGTACTGTTTAGAGGTCGATGCACATCTGTGGTTTATACATATAGCAGTTGTTCTTTTTACTCTTCTTGTTCTTTCTTTTACTCTGCTCTTTTGCATTGAGTGTACTATGCGTGTGTGTACAGGTTCTTAGGCAAAGGCCTTCTCGAGTTTTTGTGCCTTCGGCGTTGGTCGTCAGCCCCTGGCCTATGGAGGCGGGCTTGGGGTAGTTACGGCTCGAGCCCGGGTAGGGTCGGGTCATGACAAAGTGTTTTTATTCCTTGAATAAGTGGGATAGGAGAAGAATAATGATGATGAATTTTCCATAAAACTGAGAAATTCAAGAATATACATGATTTCGGGAGCTTCCATGCCTCTTGGATAAGGGCATATGAGGAGATAATAATAAAAGAAATGAACTCAAAATAAAAGAATAATTGACAAATCCCTTACAAAAATTCGATAGCCTAACGGCTATGAAAAAAGTTTTTAGAAAATATTAAAAAGAGATGAGACAAGGGTCAGCCATCAAGAAATTAATCATAATATAGAGTATATCAAGAATAAGAATGTAATAAGAACATTGTATTGAAACTAGAAATTTATACCACATAAAAGAGAACTTGAATGGAAAAAAGAAAGAAGTTGATAATTCTCTTACCTTGTGGAGTAAATCCTAGAACGTGAAGGTTGGGACCTTGGGGCTTGAAGAAACCTTGGAAGGACTACTAGGGAGGTAAGGATGCCATAGCTTCATTGATGAGGAATGTTTAATGATGTTAATGAAGGAATGGATTGGTATTTATAGCAAAAGTGAGGGAATATTTTAATAATTTCCAAGGTACACCTCATTAGTGGTATTTGAAAAACCATGGGCCTTCATATTTTCCCATGGTATTATCCACATGGGACACCTAACATCATATTTTATTGTACCCCAGTTGACCAGATTTATTACATCATTTATGAAGTCATTAAACACACCAAAACTTAAAACTGTATTTTTACTATTCACCTAAAATTCAACTATTTCAGAAAAATACCAAAAATTCACCCTATTCATTTCTCGACATGTAGAATTAAAAAATGAAATCCATTTTTTGAAAATAATTTTAGAAATATTATTAATTTAATTTTTAAAAAAATCATACTTAATTCAAAAATTAACAATTTAAATTCTATAACTGCTTTTATATCACATTGAAAAATTAACCATAATGTCATTATATTATATCACAACAAAAATAAAATAATAATTTAATTTACTATTCATTAGGGTCATATTAATATCCGTATTACTATTTATAATGGTATTTTACTATTCACCAAAAAACTTTGGTTCCATCAGACTCCAAATAACATAATGAACACAATTGTAGTTGACCGTTTTTGGAAATTCAAAACAGAGAAGCAGCAAAATTATGTTTAAAGGATGGTTATAAATATCTACTTAAAATAAAATTTAATGCATTTCATTTTTTTAAAAGCTTGGGTTGTTACATTATCCCCACCATATTTAAATTGCATCCTCAAAATTTTATTTACACATTAAACAAGTGAGGGTACCTTTCCTTCATAGCATTTTTAGATTCCCATGTTACTTCTTCAACCATATGGTTTCTATACAAAACCTTTACCCGGTGGATTAACTTATTCCTCAATATATGTTCTGTTCGATCATGAATTTGTGCTGGTTTTTCTTTATTAGAAAGGTTCTTCTCTAGATGAACTTCTTATAGAATTAAGACATATAATGAATCTGGCACATACTTACTCAATATCGAAACATGAAAAACATTGTGTACCTGAGACAAACACGGAGGCAAATCTACTCATTGTGCAACTGGTCTAACTTTCTCTAGGATTTCAAAAAGGACTGATGAATCACAGACTTAGCTTTACTTTCTTACCAAAATGCATCACACTTTCCCAAGGATAGATTTTAAGGAAAACATGGTCACCTACCTCAAGAGATAAGTCTTTAATTTTGTTATCTGCATAACTTTTCTACTTTCTCTGTGTTGTCCTCATGTACTGATGGATCATATTCACTTTCCCATCTAATTCCTCTACTAATTCTGATCCCATCAACTTCCTTTCTCAAAATTCATCCCAAAAAGTTGGAGTTCGACACTGCTTCCCATACAATGCCTCAAAAGGTGCCATCTGTATACTGGAATGAAAACTATTATTATAAGAAAACTGAACTAAAGAAAGGTGTTGATCCCAACATCCTTGGTAGTCCATTTAACAATCTCAAAGGATATCCTCCAATGTATAAATCATTCATTCTAACTGTCCATCTTATTGAGGATGAAAATTTGTATGGAAATTTAATTTTGTTCCCACTAACTTCTAAATCCTCTTCCAAAATTTAAAAGTGAACTTGGGAGCCCGGTCAGACACAATGGAAAGAGGACCTCTATGTAACTAGAGAATCACTTTTAGGTGCAGTCAAGAAAGATGATATAATGACATTATATCTTGAATAGAAATGAAATGTGCATATTTTATCATCCAATCAACAATAACCTAAATCACATTTTTACCTTGAGAAGTATTAGTTAGTACCACCACGAAGTTCATGGATATATTATCCCATTTCCACTCTGGCACTGGAAAAGGCTAAAGCACCCCCTTCGGTAACTGCCACTCTACTTTAACCTATTGACATGTCAAACATTTCACAGTAAATTTTGCAATATCTCTTTTCATTCCATCCCACCAATAATACTCCTAAAGGTCTCTGTACATCTTAGTACTGCCCAAACGAACTCAAAATGGAGAACTATGAGCTTCACATAACAAATATTTCTTTAACTATGAATCACAAGGAACAAACAATCTTTGACCAAATCTTAAAACACAATAATTATCAAGGTTAAATTCTGGAAACGTACCCATCTTCGCCAACTCTACCATTTTCTATAGCTCGTGGTCTTCCTTATGTGCTCACTTAATTCTATCTAATAATTATAATTACACTAAAAGCTGAAACAAAATAGATATATTCCCTGCACCGACAACTTCTATTCCAAAATTCATCAAATCATTAATCAAGGGATCATGTTCCAAACATAACATGGTTAATGATGCATGATTTTTCAACTCAAGGCATTCACCACTTTATTTGCTTTTCCTGGTTGGTAATTGATCGTGAAATCATAATCCTTTATCAGTTCAATCTATCTCCTCTGTCTCATTTTTAATTCCTTCTAAGTGAATATATACTTCAGGATTTTATGGTCAATATATATTTGACATTTGGCTCTATATAAATGGTGCCTCCAAATTTTCAATTCAAAAAACCACAACTGCCAATTCCAAATAATGTGTTAGATAATTTAACACATGAGGTTTTAGTTTTCTTGAAGTACAAGAAATTACCTGATCATTATGCATCAGAACACAACCAAGTCCTTTCAATGAAGAATCATTGTAGATGAAAAACTCACCACTTTGGGAAGGTGAGGCCAAAACTGGAGCATTCAAAAATCTCTTCTTCAGTTCCTGAAAAAAAAACATCACATTATTCTATCTAAACAAATTTAACCCATTTTCATGTTAACTTAGTTATCGAGCAAGATAATTGTGCAATGTTTTTAACAAACCATCGGTAATAACCTGCTAATCCAAGAAAACTATGAATATTTGTAACATTTGTTGTTCCTGGTCATTCATCAACCACTTTTGTTTTGGCAGGATCAACTGTTATTCCATCCTTATTTATAATGTTCCCAAGAAAAAAAATATGTTGCATCCAAAAATCACACTTGCTTAATTTTCCAAATAGTTTCTTTTCTTTTAATGTTTTCAAAATAACCCTTAGATGTTTTTTATGATCCTATCTACTTCTAGAATATACTAGAATGTCATCAATAAACACAACCAAAAACTTATCCAAGAACTCATGAAATATTCTATTCATAAGGTCTATGAATACAGTAGTAGAATTAGTTAACCCAAAAGGCATAACTAAAAATTCATAATGACCATATCTAGTATGGAAAGCAGTCTTTGAGATGTCTTCATCCTTTACTTTCAACTAATGGTACCATGACCTCAGGAAAACCATTGAAAAATACTATGCTTCCTATATATTATCAAAAAATCATTGATATGAGGCAAAGGATACTTTTTATTAATAGTAATGTTATTCAAGGCTCTATAATCGATGCAAAGTCTCATTGAACCGTCTTTTTTCTTGACAAACAAGACAGGAGCACCCCATGGTGAAGTACTAGGTCAAAGGAATCTTTTATCTAATAATTCCTGCAACTACTTTTTTAATTCCAGAATTTCCATTTGATCCATTCGATAAGGAAGTTTAGAAATTGCCTTAGCATCAGGAATGAAGTCGATAGTAAACTCAACCTCTCAATTAGGAATAACTACTGGAAAATATTTGGGAAAAACATCTAGGTATTCATTTACCACTGGTACATCAATAATTTGGATAGTTCAAATATCTTCAAAAATATGAGCAATATAACTTTCATTCCCATCCTTTATCAATTTCTTAGCTTATTGATTTGTTATTAATGGTATGGGTTCATTATTGTACACAAACTAAAATTCTTTCTGAAAAACAACTTCTTTTTCTCTGCAATCTATCTTAGCATGATAAAAAGAAATCCAGTCCATAACCAAAATAATATCAAACTCTACTAGAGGCAAAACAACAAGGTCTGTAGGAAATTCTTTCCATAGAAAAGGATAGGAAGATTCTTATAATTTCTTTTTGCCACAATATTCCCTCCAGGTGTTTTTACCATGAGATCTGACTTTGTTTCATGAGTTTGAATTCTCAATTTTTCTGAAAATTTCTTAGAAATGAAGAAATGTGTAGACCCTGAATCAAACAACACATTTGAAAAATCTGTAAAAATAATAAATGTACCTGATACCACCTCATTTGATGGCTCAACATCTTCTGAAGTGGTTGAAAAAGATTTTACCAAACCCTTATGCTTCCAATCTTACTGATTCCCTGCATAAGTAACTAGATTTAGACAAACATTATCAAAATGACCCAATTTCTTACCTTTAAAGCATATCACTACTAGATTATCATTATTTTTCAGATCATTTTACTTGCACTCACAAGTCATGTGTCCAAATTTCTCACATCGGTATCATTTCCTAGAATTTACTAGACATTCACCAGGATTCCTTTTACCACACTTTTCACAAGAAAGGAAATTAATTTTCTTACATCCAGACTTATTTGACGATTTCATTCCCATTTATGGAAAACCTAATTGCTTCATATTATTCTCATCATGATGCACATATGTTTCAGAAAACTCCATCTCAAATTTTTTAGCATAACAAACAAGATTTTCATAGATTTTAAACTCTCGTGAGGCCAAAGATCTTCGCAAAAACAGTATAAAACCAGAGTAAAGTCAATTAATTTTACTTTAAAAATCCCGAGTAAAATCTGGTACATACCTGGCCAGTCTTGTAAAATTTTCTTCACATGCTGCCACAAAACCATCATCTTTCTACTTCACTTCCAAGAATTGTTTCTTCATTCTAAGTCAAATAGTTTTGGGAAAATATTTTTCCAGAAAAAGACTCTTAAAATCATCACATTCCACACTATAAAGATCATCCCATTCTCTCATATTCTTAAATAGAGACCACCATTGATCGACTTCACCTTCCAAATGATAAATTTATAGTATTTCCATTTGACGTTCCAAATATCCCATGACATCAAATATCTTTTCTAGAGCATTGATCTATCCTTTGGTTATCACTTGAGCTGCAGTTCCACTGAATGCTGGAGGATGTTACCTCATAAAATGCTCCACAAAAGACATGTTTCTTCATGGTTGTTCATGTTCATCTCTAGAATGGATACCACCCCCATTTATTTTTTTAATCAACTGATCCATTTCTATCACAAACAACTTAGTTCGGATTCCCACCATTTCAGGCTGTAAATTCGGACAGACATTAGCCTCTTGTTGCCTTCCTATATCAGCTTCCATGTTTGTTTTGCGAAGAACCATTCTATACAAACATAACTTAGATGAATAAACATGGTAATACTTAAATTCTATAACATTTCAAATTACCATATAGTAAAAATCATTTATGTTGTTCTTTAATATCATCCCAACCCCTAAAGTTCTCTAAACCATCCTCTGATACCAACTATAAGGACCCCTCCTTAAAACGTTACTTAATATAGAATTTTAGTCAATAATTTAAATTATTACACATTGGGTATCTTTTTTTAGTTTATATTTTTAGATAATTAGGATACCTTATATACATAACATACCACATTCATACAAGAGGATACTACTAAAAATAGTTTCCATTTTTTTCAAAATATAAAACATGAAAGATTAAAACATGATTTCTTTGACAACCCTCTACATAATTCATAACAAATAAATTATTTATCTTAACCATCCTTATATGCCATGAAATACATTTTAAAAACATGGGATTACTATACAACTCAGTAAGGGATATAAAGAAAGAAAGTGTTAGTCATGTGATAACATAAAAACTAATAGAACCCATAATCATAAAAACTCGTATGCGTAGAAACATCATGAATATTACTTGGGAAATATTTACCATATCACTCTTACATTAACCCTTACACATGGAATAACCCTTCGGTCAACTTCCATCTCTAGAGCACCCAATGTATTGGAGAGCTATAATGGGGCTCACCCGTCATATCTTGAGCTATAATGGGCTCAACCCAACATATCTTGAGCTATAATGGGCTCAAACCAACATATCATGAGCTATAATGGTCTCAAACATGAACATAAATAATTTACAAGGAACTTATCATTGTAATAAAGTATTTTAAATCATAAGAAACTGCTCATGCCATAAAAATAATCCTTTTGAAATTTATTAAAGAGAGTTTTAAAAGGATTTTAAAAAGAAAGTCCCTTAAAAATATAATCAGGGTGAGAATAAATAGAATGGAATGAACATGTGTATACACTGTATATACACATAATAATAGATAATATAAACAAAAATTAATCACACCAATAATATTAATACAATATAATGGATAAAGTATAAGGTTAACCCAAAGATTGGAAATTGGGTTAAGAATTCCATTACCTACGGTTCTTCTTACTTTAAATGTGTTTAAAACTTTTGTATAATGGTTAAAAGAGTGTTATTAACATCTTATAGAAACATATTCATGTTTATAAAACCTTATATGATTATTTCATAACATCATTTCACCCTTTAATTATTAGTATTTTGTTCCTTCCATTGTTTTGGGTGCTTTCTTTACATGTTTTCCATGATCGGTTCATGATGGATGCTCTTGTCGATTTGCAGTGAAACTCCAGAATAGGAATGGAGTAGTATTTACATATTTATAATAACATAAATTATACCATTTATCATTTTGAATTCTAAAATTAGTATGATTCATAAGTTAAAACATTAATGATGTTCGTTTAGATCATTTTAGTGGTTCTTTGATAATAACGACCTCATTTTGTCTTATAAATTAAAAAAATAAGTAAAAAATAATTATAGAACCATGGATGAGACATAATACATATATTATAACCTCTTTCAACCATAAAAATGGATTCATGACCCGATTTTAAATAATTAATTCAAATTGAAATCACATCATCCACGATGTCGATAATTCTACACTTCACAAACAATGTTTTTATTCCTTGAATAAGTGGGAGAGGAGAAGAATAATGATGATGAATTTTCCATAAAAATGATAACATCCAGAATATACATGATTTTAGGAGCTTCCATGCCTCTTTGGTAATAGGATATGAGGAAATAATAATAAAATAAAGGAAATCAAAATAATAGAATAATTGAGAAATCCCTTACAAAAATTCAGTAGCCTAACGGTTATGCAACACGTTTTTAGAAAATATTAAAAGAGAGGGGACAAGGTTAACCCCTAAATAAATGAATCATAATAAATAATATATCAAGAATAAGAAGGAAATAATAACATGGTATAGAAACTTGAAATTTATACCACATAAAAGAGAACTTGAATGGAAAAAAGAAAGAATTTGAGAATTCACTTACCATATGGAGTAAATCCTAGAACTTGAAGGTTGGGACCTTGGGGGATTGAAAAAACCTTGGAAGGACTAATAGGGAGTTAAGGAGGCCATAGATTCATTGATGAGGAATTTTTAATGAATTTAATGAAGGAATGAGTTGGTATTTATAGCAAAAGTGGGGGAATATTTTAATAATTTCCAAGGGACACCTCATTAGTGGTATTTGAAAAACAATGGGATTTCATATTTGCCCATGGTATTATCCACTTGGGACACCTCACATATTAATTTATTGTACATAAGTCTACCAGATTTATCACATCATTATTACATCATTTATGATGTCATTAAACACACTGAAACTCAAAATTGTATTTTTACTATTCACCGAAAATTCAACTGTTTCAGAAAAATACCAAAAATTCACCCTATCCATTTCTTGACATGTAGAATTCAAAAATGAAATACATTTTTTGAAAATTATTTTCTAAATATTATTAATTGTATTTTAAAATAAAATTATGCTTAGTTAAAAAATTAACAATTTAAATTCTATAACTTCATTTATATCACATTGAAAAATTAACCGGAATGTCATTATATTATATCCCTATGAAAATAAAATAATAATATAATATACTATTCATTCGGGTCATATTAATATTCATATTAATATTCATAATGGTATGTTACTATTCACTAAAAAATGGTTCCGTCAAACTCCAAATAACATAATGAACACAATTGTAGTTGACCGTTTTTGGAAATTCAAAACATAGAAGCTGCAAAATTATGTTTAAAGGATAGTTATAAATATCTACTTAAAATATAATTTAATGAATTTCTTTTTTATAAAAACTATGGGTTGTTACATTATCCCCACCTTCTTGAAATTACATCCTCAAAATCTTATTTACTCATTAAACAAGTGAGGGTACCTTTCCCTCATTGCATTTTCAGATTCCCATGTAACTTCTTCAACCATGTGGTTTCTCCAAAAAACCTTTACTTGGTGTATTAACTTATTCCTCAATACATGTTCCCTTAAATCATGAATCTGTGCTAGTTTCTCTTCATAAGAAAGGTTTTTCTCTATATGAACTGCTTTTGGAATCAAGACATATGATGAATCTGGAACATACTTTCTCAATATCGAAATAAGAAAAACATTGTTTACCTGAGACAAACTCCGAGGAAAATCTACTCGGTATGCAACTGGTCCAACATTTTCTAGGATTTCAAAAGGACCGATGAATCACGGACTTAGATTTCCTTTCTTACCAAAATTCATCACACTTTTCCAAGGATATATTTTAAGGAAAACATGGTCACCTAGCTCGAGAGTGTAGTCTTTCCTTTTGTTATCTGTATAACTTTTCTACCTGCTCTGAGTTGTCCTCATGTGCTGATGGATCATCTTCAATTTCCCATCCACTTCCTCTACTAATTCTAGTCCCATCAACTTTCTTTAACCGAATTCATCCCAAAAATTTGGAGTTCGACACTACTTCCCATACAGTGCCTCAAAAGGTGTCATCTGTATACTAGAATGAAAACTATTATTATAAGAAAACTCAACTAAAGAAAGATGTTGATCCCAAATTCCTTGGTATTCCATTGAACAAGCTTGAATAATATCCTCCAATATCTGAATTTTTCATTCTGACTGTCCATCTAATTGAGGATGAAAAGTTGTACTGAAATTTAATTTTGTGCCCACAGAATTCTAAAGCCCCTTCCAAAAGTTAGAAGTGAACCTAGGATCCTGGTCAGATACAATGGAAAAAGGAACTCCATGTAACCTAACAATCTCTTTGAGGTACAGTCAAGAAAGATGATCCAATGACATTATATCTTGAATAGAAAGTAAATGTGCAGATTTTATCATCCAGTCAACAATAACCCAAATCGCAAGGCTACCTTGAGATGTTTTAGGTAGTCCCACCACAAAGTCCGTGGATATATTCTCCCATTTCCACTCTGGAACTAGCAAAGGTTGAAGCACCCCCTTCAGTAACTGCCCCTCTACTTTAACATTTTTACATGTAAAACATTTCATAGTAAATTCTAAAATATCCCTTTTCATTCCATCCCACCAATAATACTCCCAAAGGTCTCTATACATCTTAGTACTGCCCGGATGAACTAAAAATGGAGAACTATAAGATTCACATAACAAATCTTTATTTAACTAGGAATCACAAGGAATGAACAACCTTTTACCAAATCTTAAAACACAATATTTATCAAGGTTAAATTCTGGAAACATATCCATCTTCACCAATTCTATCATTTTCTATAGCTCATGGTCTTCCTTCTTTGTTCGCTTATTTCTATCTGATAATTCTAACTACACTGAAACCTAAAATAAAACAGATGTATTCCCTGCACCGACAACTTCTATTCCAAAATTCATCTAATAATTAATCAAGGGATCATATTCAAAACATAACATGATAAATGATTCATGATTTTTTGAATCAAGGAATTCACCACTTTGTTTGATTTTTCTGGTTGGTAATTGATCGTTCAATCATAATCCTTTATCATTTCAATCTATCTTCTTTGTCTCGTGTTTAATTCCTTCTCAGTGAATATATACTTCAGGATTTTATGGTCCATATATATTTGAAATTTGGCTCTGTATAAATGGTGCCTCCAAATTTTCAAAGCAAAAAAACACAGCTTCTAATTCCAAATAATGTGATGGATAATTTAACACATGAGGTTTTATTTTTCTTGAATCATAAGCAATTACCTGATCATTCTACATCAGAACACAACTAAGTCCCTTCAATGAAGCATCACTGTAGATGAAAAACTCACCACATTGGGAAGGTGAGTCCAAAACTAAATCATTCACCAATATCTTCTTCAGTTCTTGAAAAAAAATATCACATTATTATGTCCAAACAAATTTAACCCATTTTCATGTTAACTTAGTTATAGAGCTAGATAACTGTGCAATGTTTTTAACAAACCATCGATAATAACCTGCTAATCCAAGAAAACTATGAATATATGTAACATTTCTAGTTCTTTTCCATTCATCGACCACTTTTATTTTGGAAGGATCAACTATTATTCCATCCTTATTTATAATGTTCCAAAGAAAAGAAATATGTTCCATCCAAAAATCACACTTGTTGAATTTTCCAAACAGTTTATTTTCTTTTAATGTTTTCAAAAAAACCCTTAGATTTTTTTCATGCTCCTCTTTACTTCTATAATATACCATAATGTCATCAATAAACACAACCATAAACTTATCCAAGAACTCATGGAATATTCTATTCATAAGTTTCATGAATACAATAAGAGAATTAGTTAACCCAAAAGGCATAACTAAAAATTCATAATGACCATATCTGGTATGAAAAGAAGTCTTCTGGATGTCTTCATCCTTTACTTTCAACCGATGGTACCCCATCCTCAGGAAAACCTTCGAAAAATACTATGATCCCTAGATATGATCAAACAAATCATCGATATGAGTCAAGAGATACTTGTTTTTAACAGTAATGTTATTCAAGACTCTATAATCGATTCAAAGTCTGATTGAACCATCTTTTTCTTGACAAACAAGACAAGAGCACCCCATGGTGAAGTTCTAGATTAGATGAATCCTTCATCTAATAATTTCTACAACTGATTTTTTAATTTTAGAAGTTACATTCGGTCCATTCGATAAGGAGGTTTAGAAATTGACTAAGCATTAATAATGAAGCTCAACCTCTCGATTAGAAAAACTCTAGGAAAATATTTGCGAAAAACATCCATTTATTCATTTACCACTGGTACATCAATAGTCTGGATAGTTCCCTTATCTTCAAAAATATTAGCAAGATAACTTTCATTTCCATCCTTTATCAATTCCTTAGCTTCGAGATTTTTTATTAATGGTATGGGTTCATTCTGGTACACAAACTGAAATTCTTTCTGAAAAAACAACTTCTTTTTCTCTAAAATATATCTTAGTATGATAAAAATAAATCTAGTCCATACCCAAAATAATATCAAACTCTACTAGAGGAAAAACAACAAGGTTTTCAGAAAACTCTTTCCACATAAAAGGATAGGAAGGTTCTTATAATTGGTTTTCCACAATATTTCCTCCATGTGTTTTTACCATGATATCTGACTTTATTTCATGAGGTTGAATTCTCATTTTTTCTGAAAATTTCTCAAAAATAAAGGAATGTGTAGACCCTAAATCAAACAACACATTCGCAAAATCTGTAAAAATAAGAAATGTACCTCATACCACCTCATTTGACGGCTCAACGTCTGCTAAATTGGTTGCAAAAGATTTTACCAAACCCTTATGCTTCCAATCTTATTGATTCCCTATATGAGTAACTAGATTTGGACAAACATTATCAAAATGACCCAGTTCCTTACAGTTAAATCATATCTCCATCAGCTTATCATTAGTTTTTAGATCATTTTCCATGCACTCACAATACATGTTTACAAACTTCTTACATTAGTATCATTTCCTATAATTTATAAGACATTCACCAGGATTCCTTTTACCACACTTTTCACAAGAAGGGAAATTCATTTTCTTACCTCCAAACTTCTTTGAAGAGTTCTTCCCCATTTCCAGCCAAATTGATTGCTTCGTATTCTTCTCATCATGGTGCACATACATTTTAGAAAACTCCATCTCAAATTTTTCTACACAACAAACAATCTTCTCATAGCTTTTAAACTCTCATGAGGCCAAAGCTCTTTGAAAAAACGGTTTAAAACCAGAGTAAAATCATTTAATTTTACTTTCAGAATCCCAAGTAAAATATGGTACATACCTGGCTAGTCTTATCAAATTGGCTCCATATACTACCACAAAATCACCATCTTTCTACTTCAGTTCCAAGAATTGTTTCTTCATTCTAAGTCAAATAGTTTTGGGAATATATTTTTCCAGAAAAAGACTCTCAAAATCATCACATTCCAGACATTCAAGATCATCCATTTCTCTCATATTCTTAACTAGATACCACCATTGATCGACTTCACCTTCCAAATGATAAATTTATAGTATTACCATTTGATTTTACAAATATCCCATGACATCAAATATCTTTTCTAGAGCATTGATCTATCCTTCAGTTATCACTGTATCTGCAGTTCCACTGAATAATGGAGAATGATGCCTCATAAAATGCTCCACAAAAGACATGTTTCTTCATGGTTGATCATGTTCCTCTCTAGAATGGATACCACCCCCATT
Source organism: Viscum album (assembly GCA_963277665.1). Taxonomy (NCBI): domain Eukaryota; kingdom Viridiplantae; phylum Streptophyta; class Magnoliopsida; order Santalales; family Viscaceae; genus Viscum; species Viscum album. The sequence goes on along the minus strand of OY728125.1, from coordinate 272,995,269 downwards.
TATTTCTTGATTCAACTGATCCATTCTTGTCAAAAACTACTCATCTCTGATTCCCACCATTTGGGGCTGTAGATTCGGACAGACATCAGCCTCTTGGTGCCTTCCTACATCAGCTTCCATGTTTCTTTTGCGGAGAACCATTCTATACAAACATAACTTAGATGAAGAAACATGGTAATCCTTAAATTCTATAACATTTCAAATTAACATAGATTAAAAATCATTTATGTTGTTCTTTAATATCATCCCAACCCCTAAAGTTGTTTAAACCATCCTCGGATACCAACTATAAGGACCCTGCCTTAAAACGTTACTTAATATAGAATCTTAGTCAAGAATATAAATTATTACCCATTGAGGATTTTTTTCAGTTTATATTTTTAGATAATTAGGATACCTTACATACACAACATACCACATTCATACAAGAGGATACTACTAAAAACAGTTTCAATTTTTTTCAAAATATTAAATATTAAATCTTAAAACATGATTTCTTTGACAACCCTCTACATAATTCATCACGAATCCATTATTTCTCTTAAACATCCTTATATCCCGTGAAATACATTTTAAAAACATGGGATGAATATACAACTCAGTAAGGGAAATAAAGAACGAAATCGTTAGTCATGTGATAATATAAAAACCAATAAAACCCATAATCATAAAAACTCGTAAGAATAGAAACATAATGAAGCTTCCTTGGGACATATTTACCATATCACTTTTACATTCACCCTTACACATGGAATAACCCTTTGGTCAACTTCCATCTCCGGAGTACCCAATGTATGGGAGAGCTATAATGGGGCTCATCTGTCATATCTTGAGCTATAATGGGCTCAACCCAACAAATCTTGAGCTATAATGGGCTCAAACAAACATATCATGAGATATTATGGGCTAAACCACCAACATAAATAATTTAAAAGGAACTTATCATGTTAATAAAGTATCTTTAAATCATAAGAAACCACTCATGCCATAAAAATATTCCTTTTGAAATTTATTAAAGAGAGTTTTAAAAGGATTTTAAGAAGAAAGTCCCTTAAAAATATAATCAGAGTGAGAATTAATAGAATGGAATGGACATGTGTATATACTATAAATACACATAATAATACATAATATAAACATAAATTCATCACACCAATAATATTAATACAACATAATGGATAAATTAGAAGGTTAACCCAATGATTGAAAATTGGGTTAAGAATTCCCTTACCTCCGGTTCTTCTTACTTCAAATGTGTTTAAACCTCATGTATAATGGTTAAAAGAGTTTTATTAAAATATTAAATAAAAATATTCATGTTTATAACACCTTATATGATCATTTAATAACATCATTTCACCATTTAATTATTAATATTTTGTTCCTCTCATTGTTTTGTGTGCTTTCTTTACATGTTTTCCACGATCGGTTCATGTTGGATGATCTTGTCAATTGGAAGTGAAACTCCATAATTGGAACAGAGTATTATTTACATATTTCAGGAACCATAAATTATACCATTTATCATTTTGAATTCAAAAATTAGGATGATTCATAAGTTAAAACATTAATGATGTTTGTTTAGATCATTTTAGTGGTTCTTTGATAATAACGACCACATTTTGTCTTATAAATTAAAACCATGAGTAAAAAATAATTACAGAACCATGGATGAGACATAATATACATATTATAACCTGTTTAAACCATAAAAATGGTTTCATGACCATATTTTAAATAATTAATGCAAATTGAAATCACATCATCCATGATGTTGGTAATTCGACACATCGCGGACAATTTTTTTATTCCTTGAATAAGCGGGAGAGGAGAAGGAGAATGATGATGAATTTTCCATAAAAATGAGAACATCCAGAATATAAATGATTTCAGGATCTTTAATTTCTATTGGGTAAGAGTAAATGAGGAAATAATAAGAAAATAAAGGAACTCAAAATAAAAGAATAATTGAGAAATCCTTTACAAAAATTCGGCATCCTAACTGCTAAGCAACATGGTTTTAGAAAATAATAAAAAGAGAGGGGAAAAAGGTCACCCATACTTAAATGAATAATAATACAGAATATATCAATAATAAAAAGGAAATAAGAACATGGTATGGAAACTTTAAAGTTATACCACATAAAAGAAAAATTGAATGGAAAAAAGAACGAAGTTGAGAATTCTTTTACCTTGTAGAGTAACTCCTAAAACATGAATGTTGGGACCATGGGGGCTTGAGGAAACCTTGGTAATACTACTAGGGAGGTAAGGAGGATATATTTTAGTTGATGTGGAATTTTTAATGAAGTTAATAAAGTAATGGGTTGGTATTTATAGAAAAAGTGAGGGAATATTTTAATATTTTCCAATGGACACCTCATTAGTGGTATTTAAAAATCCATGGGATTTCCCATGGAATTTGCCCAAGGTATTATCCACTTGGGACACCTCACATCTTATTTTATTGCAGACAAGTCGACCAGATTTATTACATCATTATTACATCATTTATAATGTTATTAAACACACCGAAACTCAATACTATATTTTTACTATTCACCGAAAATTCAATTGTTTCAGAAAAATACCAAAACATCACCTTAACCAATTCTTGACATGTAGAATAAAAAATTAAATCCATTTTTTAAAAATAATTTTCTAATTATTATTAATTTAATTTTTAATTAAAGTCATACTTAATCCAAAAATTAACAATTTAAATTCTATAACTGCTTTTATATCACATTGAAAAATTAACCAAAATTTCATTATCTTATATCCTTAATAAAATTAAATAATAATACAATTTACTATTTATTAGGGTCATATTACTATTCATAAGGTTGTGTTAATATTCACCAAAAAAACAATTTGGTTCCATCAGACTTCAAATAACATATAAGCACAATTATAGATGACCGTTTTTGGAAATTCAAAACATAAAAGCCACATAATTATATTTAAAGGGTAGTTATAAATATCTACTTAAAATAGAATTTCATGCATTTCAATTTTTTAAAACCTTGGGGTGTTACACCACACCTTCTTTGTTATTACTCTCTCCCAACCCACCCTCATTCTCATATGTGACACCCCCCCTATCAGCACTACCCTCACCTCCATGTTCACCCATAAACACCTAGATTCAAATCTTGGACCTCTATGTGCACAATAAATTCCCTTAAAACTTCTCTATATGGTTTTTTCTATATTTTATAACATTTTTATTTATTTATATATATTTATGTATATGTTTTTTATATATATTTATATAATTATTTTTAAATTCATTTATAAAATATGTGTTTTCATGTGTGTGTTTGTATAGGTGTCTATATATATACACACACACAGACATACCTATGCATTTCTATGTGTATATAATATATATATATTTATTTATTTATTTATTTAAATATATTATATATTAATATTTATTTACATATATTAGAATATATATATATATATATATTATTAATACAAAAATATATTTATACATAAAAATTATATACACATTTTTAAAGGTATGTATATTGTTAATTTTTTATAAGGTAAGTAAAATGGATAAATTTTTATTTTGAATAAAAATGATAATAATTTTTTATTTCTGTATGGTTTATATATTTAAAAATGTATTTTACATGCAGAAATATTTAAATATTTATTTATACAATTAAATTTTTATATGTAAATATAAAATATATATATATATTTAAAATTTAATTTATACATAACATTATAATATAGAATACATTAAAATTTTAGCACTATAATATCCATATGAATGTAATATGTGGTAATAAATTTATTCTCTAATGAAAAAAAATATGAGAAGACCCTCTTAAATGAAGTTGAAATTCCATCAAATGTTCAAAAATTAGAATATCACAAATAAAAACTCAAATTTAGTGGTTTTTTTTCCTTTATTGACCAATAAAAATCATAAACATTTTGGTCAGACAATAATGGATGTAGGGGGTGAATTTTCCTTTAAAAAATAAAAAATAAAACAAAATAGAAAATTCAAAATAAAATGATTTCAATATGATGAAGTGATAAAGCGATAAATTTGATCCACATTAAAATTTAATATCAAATTTACTTAAGTGAATAAGAACACTAGATAACGGATGATCAAATTTATTCACTTTATGCATATCAAGATAGGAAGATACAATGTATAAAATAAAGTAAGAGAGCAAACAAAATTTGATAATGAGTTTAGAAATAGCACACATGGTGCCCCTACATCTTCACCCCTCGAATTGGGAGGTCTTATTTGACCATCCCTTACTTTTTAATGAAGATAGAAAAAAACCAACTTCGCTTAGTTTTAACGAGAACCCAAGAAACCAACTTCCCTTAGTTTTCATGGAAACCCAAGAACAAACTTACCTTGGTTTTCATGGAAAACAATGAATAAACTTACCTTGGTTTAAACTAAAACCCAAGAATTAAAGGTAGAAGAATTTATGATAAGAGAATATTTTCTTGTAAAAAATCCACTACACTTCCACTCACTTATCTCACTCATAATGATATAAATAATTTATAAGATATTGATAAGGATAATATTGATATCCTTTAATATTTGGAAATTAAGGTTGGATCATTGACAGGAGGGCATGGATAAAATATAGTGATTCAGTGTCTTTATTAAGGGAGAATATGTTGTAGAAGATCAATGATTAGTTTCAAGCCTCTTTGATCCTATATTTATAGCCTTTATATCTTCAAAAAAAATTGAATTCATCTAGTCCATTAAAAACATAATCTAGATAAATAATGGTGATTCGACCAATATTAAATGCTTCCTTGGAGTTTTTGTCCTTATGATATCGGATACATGGTAGCCTCCACCGGGTAGCAAGTGGACTACCTGGAGAAGTATTCTACTGGACTACCTCACTAACTAGTTAGTGAACCTCCACCAGCTAGTTGGTAGACTATTGTTGGGAGAGGGCCTTTTGTCAATTCCACTAGCTAACTAGTGTCTCTATACTATCTAGTCGTTGTTACATGCTAGTTCCCCCTTCAAAAGGTGACACCTCTACTTCCGACAACATTATTTTATGTATCATTGAATTTCATTCAATGACTTCAAAATATCCATTAAGACTAAAATAATACCTTCAAGTATCCTTAAGTGACTTCAATTGATTAATCGAAGACACTTCAAAATATATTAAATAAAATCTTAAATCTATTAAAATATTCTATTAGAATCATAGATGATTGATTTTGATTTTGAAAACAGCATGGGGGATATAGAGGTGCAACAATATCCAATGTTTTTATGATTAAAAGAACATAACCTAAAAAGTTATATTGAGTGAAAATAAAGAGTAAATCAAGAATCCCATGAAAAATATAACAATGTAATTCAAGATATTAGAGACCAAGATATTCAACATGATCAATAGATAAAAATATATTCATAAACTTCTCCCATTTAAGAAACCAAAGCATATCTTCCCCTCTATAAAACAAAACCTTTCTCTCCAATAACTAAAAACAATAACCAAAAACCTCTCCCCCATTTTGATTATCAAAAAAAAGAAGGAAAAGTAGAAGTAGTTTTTATAATTATTTCAGGAAATATTAACTTCACTTAAATTAATTATAATGATATTCAAAGAAAATTTTCAATGAGAATTTTAAAATTTCAAAATAAATAGATAACAGTGATTCTCAGGATTTCAAAAAGATAAAATTTTGAAAAATAATTTTTAAAAATATGAGAAAATGAAAATTAAAAAAACTGAGTAGAAAGAAATTTGAAATTGAAAATGGATCAAAAAATAGAATAAAAAAAATAAAACTTCTCCTCTATTAAGAATATGAAATGATATATGGGAGAGGTAGATATGAGATCTATAAATGAGTTTTGAGAAGGAAATAAATTAAATAGATCAAAAACATTTTCCCATATAGATCTATCCAAACATCACCGGATAAGGCTCCCCCTAAATTGGAACATTTAACAATGAGCTCATGAGGTAATAAATAGATCAATAATTTCATGAGTTCAAAACCATTTTTTGTTGATAATCTACCATATGATATAAAAATGAATCTTGGTGGATTATCCCTATAAAATATCAATCTAAATAGCCTTTTGTTACCCAAATTTAGGTTCTCAAATATTGGCTAATATAGATTTAGTAACCAAATATATTTTAGAATTATATGTTTTGTTATGGATTTGAGGTAAAATTTGAATGACTTTTAATATATCATATCTATAATTTTTACAATCACATTTATAAATTAAATATCTAATTTTATGAAAATAATTTTAAAACTTATTTTTCAAAATTACTTTTAAAAAAGTAGTATTTTATGAAGAGAATGAATTATTTGAAAAACAAAAAAATGATTATTTCTTTTAACACATTTAGAACCAAGTATATATTTTTTTCTTCACATTTGGTGAATTTTGAAAGACATATTTTTGAGAACATTGATTTCAAATTTAAAAACTTCAACATCTATTTGATTTTTTAATTTCAAAATAAAATCATCTTTTTCTTTTAAAATAATATCTTTTTCATTAGAATTTTTTTTATCATTAACAATGTGATTGTATTTCTTCCTAAGATATGTATATTTTTAAAGTATTTATTTACAAAAAAAGTTTCAATTTCATCTAGATTAAAAGAAGAAGAGGAAGAAATTGAGTAATGGGAGGAAATAAAAGGAATGTTTGAAATTGGGGAACTAAGCTCGTCATATTCCTCAAGATGTGCCATTAGGCATTTAGGACTTGAGTTAATTTGGGAGGATGAGTCCATGGAATTGTCACTTGCACTCTAAGTTGACACTATAAGAGCCTTCATAACTTTTCTCATTTCTTTTAACTACTTTTTCAAGTCCAGGAATCTGAATCTAATATGCCCCTATTTAGAATTCATAACAATTCAGGATTAGTTGTTCAATTTTATATTTATTTTTATCACATCAGAATGAATTATTCTTCTTTAAATGTTTTTTCACCTATTTGTAAATTTTTTATGTTCACGTTCATCATCAATGTCACTTTTAAAAGAATCATAATATTTGATTGCTTTAAATTTTAGGTTCTTATTGGATTCCTTAAATTCCTTTATTACTTTTATTTCTTTGAGTTTCATGGTGAATTCATATGTCATGATAAATTCGATGATTTCCTAAACCACCATTTTATTTATGTCCTTTTCTTCTTGGATTTACATTGCTTTGGGATCCCATAAAATATGTAAACTCATATTATTTTCTTCACTAGTGTTTCTATTGATTAATCATCACCAAGATAATTTATACCATTATAAATGTTAGTAATACTTGTAAACATACTTGTTATGGATTCATTTTGATGCATAGAAAAACATTCAAAATATTTTTAATAAATATAAAATATAGTATATTTAACTTTATTGGTTCATTTAGGAGTAACTTATAATATTTTCCATATTTAATGAGTAGTTTTTCATAATGATATGCGATTAAATTCATTTTAGTCAATCCAACAAAGAAGAGTGTTCATGGATTTTCCATTTAGTTCCAAAGCATTAATATATTGAGGATTCCATTTATCACATGGTTCTTTAGTATAAATATATTGATTCATAATGATTTTACAAAAAATATGACTTATGATACTAAGAGAAGTTGACATTCAAATCTTTTTATAGGAATAATCAGTTTCATCAAAGATAGGTTCATGTCAATAATATTCTATAAAATTAATGAACATGAAAATGATTTGGTTTTGAAAATTAAAAATAAAATTTTGAAAATAAGTATTTTTAAAATAAATAGAAAGATCTCTTTTTATACCAATTGTTGTTTAGAGAAAAATGGAAAGAGGGTGGTGAATTTCCCTTTAAAAAATAAAATAATAAAAGAAAATTGAAAACTAAAAATAAAATGATTTTGATATAATGAAATGATAAATTGATCAATTTGATCTGTATTAAATGTTTTATCAAAATTAATGAAATGATTAAGATAAGTGGATAATTAACGATCAAATTCATGAACATTATGCGAATTGAGATAGGAATATGTAATGTGTAAAATAAAGAGAGAGGAAAAATATAATTTGATAAAGAGTTTCATAATATAACACAAGATTCACCTTTTTATCCATCCATCGAATTATGAGATATGTATTATTAGACCATCCCTTTATTTTTAATAGATATTGAAAGAAACAAACTCTCCTTTTTTTAATGAAAACCCAAGAACCAACTCCCCTTTGTTTTAATAAAAGCCCAAGAACCAAAAGTAGGAGGGATAGAAAGAGAATATTTTCATGGAGGAAATCCATTAAACTTATACAAACTTATCTCTCTTAAAATGATAGAAACAATTTATAGGGAGAGAGATAAGGAGAAAGGTGATATCCTTTAAGATTTGGAAATGACGGTTGGATCTTTGAGAGGAGGGATTAGAAATAATACTAGTGATTTTATGTCTTGATTAGGAAGTTATTGCACAAGACCATTGATTTGTTCCAAGCATCCTTGATCCTCTATTTATAGCCTTCAAATATTCATGGAATAATCTATAATTCTTCTAGTCCATTAAGTATATCAACAAGAAAAATAAATGGATCTCACAAATATTAAATTATTCCTCAGGGGTGCTCTCCCAGCACCACCGAATACTCGTTAGCCTCCACTGCGTAGTCGGTGGACTACCTGGAGAAGTATTCTATTGGAAATATTTCATCAATGAGATGGTGCACCTCCATTGACTAGCTAGTGTAATTTTACTAGTAGGGGAGGCCTTCTTTTCATGCCACCGGCTGGTTGGTGACTCTACACTGGCTAGCTAGTATTCCATACCGGTTCCCCATTTAAAAGGTGACACATTTACTTCCTTCAATTGTATTCTATGGATCTTTGAACATCATTCCATGACTTCATCAATTCCATTACGAGTAAAAAATGACATTTAAAGCTTATAAAAATCTTCTTAAAATACTTTAATTTATTTATCTAAGATAATTCAAGTTTATTAAATAGAAACTAAAATCACTAAAAAGAATCTATTATAAATATAGATGAGTGTTTGGGATCATGAAAACTGTGTGAGAGAGAGATAGTTATAAAAAACTATTTCCTTCCATTCTAGATAGTGTGTATCTCTTTGCAAGTATTAATTTCACATTCTGTGGAGCCTAAACACACACCCAGATCAAAATTCATTATTATTTGAAGTTCAATCCCTTTTTAGAACTTTTCATAAGATCGTAATTAATTTATTAATTTTCTATATCTTATAATTTTTGTTAAATTTTTATTACTCAATACAAAATTGAAAATTCGTAATTGTTATTTATTTTTATTTATTCACATATATCGTTAGAAATATATTTCATATTAAAATATGATTTTTTTTATAATATGTATTGTTTTTATCATTTCTAAAAAACACTTATTAAAGCTTTTCTTCATCAACACGATAAAAAAGTACTAAAAAAGTGATGTCTTTGTCAGTGTTTTTCTTAGTGTTGATCAAGGAAACTGTTTATTAGATATTTTTTTCATTGATAAAGATATCCTTTATCAATATTTTTAGCTAGTGATGATAAAATTATAGCATTGAATACTCGTGATTTGTAGTAGTGTGAATTTAGTGGTTCAAGTTGTGTTTTTAAGTGTATATTATAAAGAAAATGGAATGTGGGTATAACATTGTATGAGTAAGGAAAACTTGAGATTCTGGGTATGGTTAGAGTTATACTTACAATAAATTTTCACTCACCAGAGACCTGCATAGATCCACTTTATCACTAGAATTCAGTGATTCTAGGTGAGTGGTGACATCTGATAGGGTCATTTGACTCCCCTACCTTTTTAAATGCTATTAATTTTTGTGTATGTTTGTTATATGGGTAATTTATGCCAAAATTCTAATAGATTGGTGACAGAACAACATTTTGTTTGATTATTTTGATATAAAATGATTTATTTTGATAAATTAATTGTTTAATTCTACCTGTATTTAACTATTTTTTTAATTCATGTAATGATATAAAAAATTAATTAAAATGAGTTAAATTTGATGAATTCAACTGAAAGATAATGTCCCATGATATTCAATGGGTCAAGGACCAAGTCTAAGACTTGAAATTGAAACCAGGCTGAAACTGGGAAAAACATATTAGAAAACACCAATTCACAACATAAATGTCATTCATAATGTAAACCATTAAGGAATATATAATATGAAGGTAATACATGAAGAGAAATAAGCAATATGGATGATGACATCATGTATCATAGTGTGACACATAAGGTCACGTCATGACACAACTTCAAATCACCCATAAATATCTCACGGCATGAATGAATCCATGAGAAGTTCATCCTCACACATTTCACACCGTCAAAATCACTATTCACTGCATGATACCATTGGATGGACCCAAAAATGAGCCGTTTAGATGAAAATTAATGATAATGGTGCTTTTAACTCATGAGGAAGCCCCATTATGACATGAGACCCATTAATTGTCTCATTCATGACAACCTAAGCATTAAGAATCATTGTAAATAAAATTCTTGGGGAGAGGATAAAACAATCAAAAATTATAGGGTTTATAATTAAACTACAATGTTATGGTTATGTAGATTTAGGTTTTCTTTTATTTTCAATTTCTTTTTCCATGTAATGTAATCATATTTTATTTTAATTGTTCCACTTTCTTCTTCTGATCCCAATTTCTATTTTATTCTCTCTCTTCTATCTTTATGGCGTGATCTCTTGAACTTTGCAATGGAAATCTACTAACCTGAGGCATGGCCTTAAGGGAGGTTTCATGGCATTCTTAATTATTATGTTTTAAATTATTAATGTTTGAATCCCATTTGTAGTGAACAAGAGGGAAGTGCATGGGTGTGGCATCCATCCACTACAACACGAATATCGAGTTCATCTCTTTACTTTGGTTTACTTTTTTCCCTCACTTCTCTCAGGTAAACACTTCATACGATGGAGTTAAGGATACCCGAAGTGATGAAATGGCATTCAGTGGAGCAAGGTATTTTAGGAAATTCACTCTTGTTCGAGGTGTTATTCTACTTGTCTATTGGAGGAGGTGGGGTTTGGTGTACTAAAGAGGTTTCTTTAGCATGCTAAAATTCCACAATCAATAAATTAAAGAAAATTAATTCATTAATGACATTTCATAAATTAATTATCAATTTGAAATTAAAGTAATAATAAATAATAAAGGAACTCGTGTAACCAAACCCTACGACCAAGACCACTCTTCTCTAACCTATACTCTATATGAATTTTCATGTGCATTTAGGTTTTAGTTTTTCATTTAAATTGCTTTTCCAGAAAAACCAAAACCTATTGCTTTCATAAAAAAAATCTATTATGTGAATTTTAAATTAGTGATTGATTGAACATGAATCTCCTCAAGTGAGATGGCACTGGTGAGACTCTGTGCTACAGTCAGAATATATATTTTCTTTTATACCATACTATGACAGGTGAATCAAAACTAGAGCTATTTTTGAGGAACTAAGTGGTCACTCTTTAACATTTTCTAATTAGAAAAATTGTGTTTATGTTTTCTTTAAAAAAAATACACATTCCATGGTGTAAACAAATTAGCATTATTCTTTATGGACTTACTACTCATAGGAACAAGAACAATATGATGATCATACTGAGGAGTCCATCTTATAAAGAGTTGATGAAGTCATTTCTTTTATCAGAAAACAGATCAATGACCCTGCTATAGGTTACACATTTCAAGAATTGATAGTCATAGCCAATAAAATAAATGATGACATGCTCATACCAAAATCTATAAATGAAGTATCATTGAATCAACTTAATTTTTCTGATGATATCTTTGAAGTTGATGCCAAACTTCAACAATATCCACATCCTAACCATCTTGATACCCAGATTCAAACTGACTATGAAGAGATAGAGAGTAAAGATGTGCATATGAGATATTGATAAGGATTAGATCAATATTGGAACAACTGGGAAAGTTATGAAATGAAAAATGATGTCCCTATATACTAATTAGAATCATCAGCACATGTGTACCTATTTTTAGCTATAGATTATGAAGACACCACCCAAGAGGTGGAACAAAAAAAAGATTGTAGGATCTTGAATACCTACCTCTGTCTAGTGAAGATCAACTCCAAGAGGTGATTTCCATTGAAGAAGATGTTCAAGCCAAACCAGCTTAGGGAGATGATCCTAACATGAACTCAATTTCATTTAATTTTGTTAAAACTGATTTGAGTATCACTCTACACTATTTTTATTTTTTAGATTCAGATAACTCTTATTATGCCTTGGAGGAAGATGATGATCCAAAAAATGAACCTGTTGGGGAACACATGGATCACTTGGAATACATTGAACATTAATTGGAGGAATACTATGAAGATATCCAAGTGGCTCTTCCTAAAGAACTAGATACACAAGTTGTTTAAATCAAAAGGGAATATTTCAAAATTAATTCTTCAAATTTAATTTTTTTAAGATAAAATTAAATTATGACTCTAAATTTCAATATTTTATTGATTGAGCATATATGGAATGAACACTGAATAGTGAAATAAAGGTTTCACAAGTAGTAACCAAAAAATTATAGAGGATATATACTTAATCATTCTCGTTCCATGTAAGTTATACCTCATTGCAAAGGGGATGGATCTAGTGTTATGTGCCCATGGATTCCAACACAACAAATAAGAGGAAGTGCAAGATGGGAAAATAAACATGTAGTAGTTAAATTCCATGTAACACTACCAACCGAATGATTATGGATGGTAGTTAGTACTACCCTTCTAGAGGTAGTCAAAAACTAGGACACACTTTGGGTATCAAACCAAGACAAATTTTTTGTTTCTTTTATTTTATTTCTAGGACATTAAATTTCAATCCTTATTTTAGGAATAAAAATTAGGATGCAACAATGATAACTATATCTTTTTTATCTTAAATTACATGGTACTTGTGCTTTAATGGTTTATTTTATTTTTTAACACCATGATGGCACCAGAAAGAAAGAAAATTTGACAATTTGACACAATTCACCTCATGAAATGAAAACTCGCGATGTGAAAATTGAATTCACAACATAAAATAAATATAAATTTATGTTATGAAAATAAATCTTTTAATGAAATGGATTCACATTGTGAACTAGTGAAGAACAGTACAGAACAAACAAAATTAGCACAATTCAAAGTGAAGCATCATGGAAAGGGGAGTTTGAGTTTCAATTCTTTGTTGGAACCAGGGCTGTTCTTTTTTGTAAATGGATTCTGGTTTGTTTTTGTGGTCAATCCACACTTGTATTATTAGGGAGTTTTTAAGGAATGCAGTCTTATAGTGCAAGATGGCTAAAATATTGAAGGTGGCGTTGTTTCCCAATGTTTGCCATATTTTTGGGCTCAAAATATAGAGAAAGAGGCTTGCATAGTGAAAGGTTTTTTTCTATAATCAACTATTCATAAATATGGTAAAGGCATAGGTTTCACGAAGACTAGGTTTCACAAAGGCTGAGGTTCACGAAGATATGGAGCATCACAAACATGCATCGTGAATGATGTGATGGGTTGACGGTAATCTCTATGGCTAAGAGAAGCTTCATGAGGATGTTTAATATCACTAGAGCATCACAAGTGAAGGAACTTCACAAATAGGGTTTTTTAGTTTCACAAAAAATCCACTGGAGGAAAGGGAGCATTGCTAGAGGTTGATCCTATAAATATAAGGCTACCCCCACTTCATTTTATATGAAAAAATTTAAAGAAAAGGCTGAATCACTCAGATTTGGCGAAGGTCAAGATCTCTACAAATCAAGTATTCAACGTAAGATTGATCATCATGAAATGAATATCCGAGTATTGAATAGTTCTTAGGTATCTAGAAAAGAGATGTTTTATGATGATAGATTATTCCTCAATGACATAGTGAGCTTCGCAAAGGCAGTTTGTTCCACGAAGGCAATTTTCTTCACGAAGGTCATGAGCTTCACAATGGATATCAGTGAATAGCAGTTATTAACATCAGGTTTAAGTGAGAAGTTCTTTCAAAGTACATCAACTCAAGTCTAAAGTGAAAGAAGAGTCTCATGTTAGTTAGGTACAAAGAATTTAATGTCAATTTACTAAAGCGATCTTCAAGTTGATAAACTAAGTAAGACTTCACCCAAGGCAATGATCTAGGGGGAGTCGATGGAAGTGTTCTGAGGGACACAGTGTGTTATCCCTAAAATATTGTAAAGGAAGTGTTCCAAAAATAGAGTAATAGTGTCTGAACTTCTATTTTCCAAAACTTGTGAAGATTAATGGATTTAGGTACAACTGACACACTCTAAGTGTATGCTCCTTGGACTATCCATTAGCAATGAACCAAGTAAAAATGTTGTGTTTTCTCTCTGCATGTGAATGTTTAAATTACTTCACATTACCATCAGACTAATTTGACAGATTCCTACCAATGTGGGAACAAGATCCGTCACTTTTGAAGAAAAAATTGACACTTTGATTCACCCCTCCCCTCTTATGGTGTTCCGGGGTCCTACATTTTTTATTTTATTTTACCCCTGTAATTTTAAATTTCATTAAGATATTTAAAATTAATTCCATGCCCCACTTTGAACCCTAAAAATCTATCATCAATCTAGGAGGCATAAGTTACTTAGGATAATCATTATTCTATGTTTTAATTTTCGTTGTGGACATGATTAGATGATTAAGATGGTAAAATTAATGAGTAAGGTTAGGAATGAGGGGATAAATTTAAAAATCACGGTTTTTATATATGAATTGGATTTTTTAAATGAAATTATTCATATACATGGAATGTTTTGAATTTCAGAAATTGATTTTGATTGGTCTATTGTTTTTGTGAATTTCCAGGCATAATTTTCCCAAACTATATGTTCTCATTCCTGAAAAAATGAACCAAATACTTCCCATTATTGTCTATATTATATTTCTAGAGATACTCAAGCATGTTCTATTATATAACATTCTTGGAATCTTATTGTGGTTATGACTATACATAATCACTTTTAACATGATTGAGGCACTTTTATTTTTGAGCCATTTATCCTTAGACCCACCTTGATATTGAATACTACTATTTACCATATAAGATGAGAATGATCTTATTATTAAATGAGTCATATTACAATCCTATTATATCTATTCATACCCTAATTGTAGTATGTTGAATAATATTTAAAATACTAAGTGTGGGAGAGGTTGTCTATGTTGGTTAGGGATGTATTTCATTAAGGATATTTGGGGGGTTTTCATGAGACTATTAGAGAGGTGATTAGCCACTAGAATAGACTAATATCCATTGTTAATATATATAATATCCATGTGCTTCATTATTAGTAAACACCATTTTAGTGCATTTTACACTTTGAACATTAATTCACATTATGATTGCAATTCCCTCTTAAAATGCACTATTACATGGTACATTTTTTATCACCTCCTAAAATAAAAATGGTCTTGATTTTATTTTCATATTTTATTTTCAGGTTTCTCATTACATTGGAAAAAAATCATACTTTTGGAGTATTGGAAGATTCACATTGGAAGACTACCAAAATGGGATTTCATGGAAACACATTCTAGGAAAAGTAAACTGGACATCATCCCAATAACAAGATTGTAATAGCCAGGTTCCAAGCCCCGTGATTATAAACATCTAACTAAAGATATATAACATCATGTGGAACATTTCATTAAATATTTTCCAATGCTAATTTGTATTGTTTTAATGGAGTTACAGACGGCCCAAGTTGGAGATAAAATTATGGGCTAGATTATGTGGCCCAGAAAAACATCCCACCATTTACACATATCTCGTTAACCATACACTCTTTTGGGTGGATACTTCACGGAAGGTTAGGGGACATCTGAAGATTCATTGTATTCTTCTATGTCCTACTCTAATTTGGCCATATAGAAGGTCATTTAGGCACCTCTGTTTGGTGGATACAAGTTGGCTTCCACCTCGGGTCAAGAGTGGAAAAGTCTAAGTTCCACAAACTTTCTACCACCCTAAGCCTATCATACTCAAGTGGGATGACTTTAAATATTTTAGGATCAAACCAAGGCTCCCAGAATTCCTATTTAAGGTAGTGGTGTTGGAGGATTTTTTTCATCTTTGGTGCCTTGTTAAATTGTAATGTTATGCTGCGGTTTTGTTTCCTTGAGTTTCTCTTTCTCATGTAAGTTGTTCTATTCACCTTAGTTTCTTAGTAAAAATTTCGTCTTATCCTCTTATATTGTTCTTTTTTATATCATGTTGATACCATTGGTTCAAGGATTGAATTTATTCATACCAAACCTTGTGAAATTATCACACAACGGTGGAGTGATTGTTATTTCATTGTCTTTTTTTTTTACTTTTCCAATTCCTCCCTCATGAGTCTACTTTCCACATCCATTGAAACCATAGAATCAATTTAGGGATAACCCACTTATGGGTTGATCCAATGGAGTATCAAGGTTCTGTATTGGATGTTATTTCTCACTCCATTAATGTCTAATTACTTCCTTTAATTGAGAATTTAGTTTGATGATCTTTAAACTCATTCTTCCTTGTTGAATTTAAGGCCAGACACTTCAAGTGATAATATGAACATCTACCTTGGAGTGATAAAAACATTGATACTTAAAGTGTATATTTTATTAGTATTAGGTTGTGTAGGCATTAAACCAATAAGTGATGATTTTGTTTTATCTTCTTAAATGAACTCATCCCAATTATAATAAATTGAAATAGTTGAAAATAGAATGCATCCCATCCACCCCAAGCGATAACCTAGGATCAACTCATACTTTTAAATTAAATTCACTTGGTTATTTTAGTGTTCACTTCAACTTATCTAAATCAACCCAATTTTGGCCACTTAATAGCCAAAAATAGCCCATAGAATGTTCGTGTCTATAGGTTTCTTATCAGGTCTCTGAGGATTTGACAACCCAAGCTAAACTATAAGCGACTGCTTAAACCTAAAATCTTGGGTAAATTTTGGTGAGACCAAGAGGCCATGAAATCATTATTTTTACTTCACTATTAACCTCCCTTACTAAAAATAGAGAAAAAAATTTAAAATAAAAACAATAATAATAAAATTTGGGTTGTGTCTTTTGAGGATAAAAACCCCCCATTGTCAGACCAATGATCTTTTGATATTTTGTGGTTAGATATTGGATGAAATATTTGTATTAACCACATGTTTCAAAAATGAAAAAAAAAGATAAGGAAATAGATGGTGATTCATTCATTATGCTTACTTTTATCATGTACCTCTTTTGAGCTTTAGGGTGTGGGGATATGACAAAATTTCAGGAGAATTTTCTTTAAGCTAATCATTTTATATCAATGATTATACTAAAGAGTAAAAACTTATTTCTAAGGTTTATTTTCATTCATCATCTACCTACCTTAATCCTTAGAGACATTTGAACCATAAGAAAAATCCCTCATGATTAAATTTTATTTTTGTCTGTATACGGAGGAGATACTAAATGCCTTTCAATCCAACGGTAAGTGACATGTGCTTGGCATATGAGAAAAATTCCAATTACATTTAATATCTTGAGAGTTGAGTAAAAATAATTCCACTCAAGGTAAATTGAAAATTGAGTGAAAAATAAGGATTAATTAATAAGTAAAACATTAAGGAATATCATTTTTAATTTGAAAGTGGAGAAGTAAAATGTGTGATTGCATGTATTTCTTTTAAGAATGATGAGGTCAAGGAATTGTTTTGTTTAAAATTTGAACGTTTATTTTTTATTTTCAAACATTTGATTTTGTTTATTTTTAAATTTAAATATTGGTAGAATTAATTTCATTTTTAAATGTTGTTGAGGTTACATTCTTAAGGAAAAGAAATTTCTAAGTGTGGGGGAATTAAGAAACCATCATTTTTCATGATTATTTTGATATAAAATGAGTTGTTTTTGTAAATAAATTGTTTAATTCTACTAGTATATAACTACTTTTTTAATTCTTTGAAGGATACAATAAATTATTTAAAATTATTTTGAATTTATAAATTCAACATAAAGATGATTTCCCACAACATACAACAGGTCATGAACAATGTCCAGGCCTAGAAAATAAAACCGGGATGAAACTAGGTGAAACCAGCTGGAAAACACCAATTCATGTCCTGAATTTCAATCATGGTGTGAATCGAAAAGCAATAAAGGATGTGAAGAAAATATAAGAAGAAAAATAACTAATCTAGATGATGACATCATGTGTCATGGCATTCCATTACACAACCTCAAATCAACCAAAAATATCTCAGGATGTGAATAAATCCATGAGAAGCTTGGTCCCACACATTTCATGTTGTGAAAACACTATTCATGAAGTGAAACCCTCATATGGGCCCAAAAACAAACAGGTTTGATGAAAATTAATTCGGGTAATGATTTTAACTCCCAAGGAATCCCCATTATGATATGAGCCTCATTAATTGGCCCATTTATGATAGTTCAATCATCTTGAAGCCCTATACCTAAGAGGACCTGGGAGAGTATAAAAGATTCAACAATTATAGGGTTTCCCATTACATTGTGACGTTAGGGTTTTAGTGCTTTAGGTTTTCTATTATTTTCAATTTATTTTCTTATGTAATGAAAACATATTTTAAATTAAGTGTTCAGTTCTCTTCTTCCAATCCTAAATTATATATATTCTATCATTCTAATGTGATATATTCTACTTTTTAATGATAAGTGACTAACCTGAGGCTTGGTGTTGGATGAGGTTTCACAAAATTTTTAATTATTGTGCTTTAAATTATTAATGTTTGAATCTAGTTTGTGGTGAATGAGAGGGAAGTGAACGGGTGTGATGGTCATCCACCACGACATAGATCTCGAATTCGTCCATTTTCTTTTATTTACTTATTTCTCCTCACTTATCTTGGATAAAATCTTCATACAGTGGTGTTTTGGATACGTGAAGTGATAAAAGGGCATATGGAGGAGTTAGGTCTTTTAGGAATTGCACTCTCGGTTGAGGTGTTATCATTTTTTACTATTTGAGGGGGTGGGGTTTGTTGTGTCAAAGAGGTTTCATTGGAAAGGAAAAAATTTACTCTCAATAAATTAAAGAAATTTAATTCATTAATGAGGATTCATAAATTAATTATCAAATTGAATTTAAAAAAACAATAAATAATGAAGGAACCTGCATAACTAAACCCCAGGACCAAGATCGTTCTTCCCTAAACTGCATTATGTCTACATTTTCATCTACATCTGGTTTTTTTCTTCACATTTAAATTTATTTTCCAAAGAAACAAAAACTCCTTGCTTTCAAAAAAAAACAAAAAAAATAGATTATGTGAATTTAAAATTATGGATTGATTGACTGTGGAACTATTCAAGTGAGATGTCCCATGTTAGCCTCTGTACTGCATTAGGAAAATTAATTTTCATTTGTATGAACCTACGAAAGGTGTGTTAATTGGCATGACCCTTTGAAAATAATTCTTGGTGGTTTGGACTATTTCCACTAATCGATAGTATTTAGTGTATATAGAGGCATAATTGAGGTGACCCCATGTAGACCGGGGAGAGGGTGTCAAAGAAGGGATGTATTTTGTTTGAATATTATATAATATTAATAAATAATAATTAGTTAATGTAACCAATCAATTTAATATTGATTTCTTATAAATAATTAGAAAAAAACATATCCAAATAACATAAAAATTAAAGGCTATCCACTTGTAATGTTTTATTATGCATAATATTTTGTATTAAATTCATAAGTATTTATTTATTTTGTTTTTTTATTATAAATTTATTCATAATTTCTCTTGAAATTTTAATTGATATTATTTTATATTTTATTTTTCTAGAAAAAAAAATAATTACATCAAATCTTTTATTTTTTATGAAATTTTTTTATTGACATAAGTTTTCACCCACTTACTTGAAATTTATATTGATATTATTATATATTTTATTTTTCTTGAAAAAAAATTACTGAGGTTGGAATTATCCTTTGTAATTGGTTTTATATATTTAATTTTATATGATAATATCTATATATATACTGTTTTTTCTGGAAATTCCATCCACATGTTGCACTCTCCTTTCCCATTTTCTCTCCAATTCACACTCTCACTCTTTCTGGTCCTCTTTCATCCCATGCATTCATGCTGAAACCCTAGCATTTATCTTCTTGATCTCTAAATGATGGGGTGGTGCTCATATTTTTCTGCAAGAGAAGATGAAACCTTTAGATGACCTCAATCGCCATTCCCACCTCACATGACCATCATTTCATCTCTCTGGAGAATTCGATCTCCTTCATAATAGATTCACATGATTCCTATTATAGATTTGGTCACTGTAATATTTCTACAAGTCTCTCCATCGATGGTTTCCTATACCCTGGTCCTGGCTCAATTTCATGGATCGTGGATCTCAATCTTCACCTATTTCCATCTCTCTCTCCCGCACTGTGTTTGATGCATCATGCAACACCAGGCCAATCACCACAAGTGCAACATTCTAATCACCACTACCACATGCCACTAATCCCTCTTTTGTTTTCATATTCCAATAATCATCTCCCATATCAAGGTAATTTGGTAATCTTATAGTTAATCTCTGATCATCATTTATTTTATTTTTTAATTTTCTCCCCTGATCTTGCATCTTTTATTCATTGCATATTGAGTCCACCATAGCTGCATATGCCTAGATTGGTCATCCAAAATATTTCCTTTCATTGTGGTTGTACTAGGCCTATTGTATACTTCTATAAGTGTATAGGTATTTTCTTTAGTGATTCTACTAAACCCTCATATCTAATTAGTGATTCAATGCCACCTTTTTTTATTGAAAAATATTTTATTTCAGTAACAGTTATCCTAGGCCTACTGTATATTTCTACAAGTAGGTACTAATGAAAATCAAGATTACAAGTATAATTATCCATTCATTAAATTTTCTTAAAATTCATAATTTACCTATCAGTTATTTCTTTCAAAAATAATTTAATTCACTTCAACTTTTTGTTTTATCTTTATATTTGAATTTATTTTTGATATATCATGATTACTATATATATTAGAAAAATTTCAAATTATCCTATTATTACATGATTTCTAATTCATTGAGTTTTCTTTTTCAATTTCATATTTCACCAAGACCAATCATATCACCTTATATATTATATCTCTATAAAAGTACTATATTTACACAAATATTTTTAATCCATCATTATTTTATTTCTTCTATATGAGAAATTTTATATCTCATCAATTGTATACATGTACCTATGTTTTCTGCCAGTTTTGATGTCATTATTATTTTTATTTATTTTACTAATATTCATTTTTTTATTAATATATTTTTAATTAGGTAACATATTTGTTTTAAAAATTTACATTCTTGTTATATGTGCTTTATATATCTCCTCAGCTAAACAATATTATGTCATATGTATATTAAAGAGTAATGAAACACTATTTGTAACTATATTATATCAATTATTTTTCGTTATATGTGCATCTCTCATATGCTAATTATTTCCTACATAACTTTTCATAAATTTTTTTCTAGGTTCTATGAATTTTTTATTTAGTTTACTTTGAGAAAATCATTCTTTTGAACTATATATATTCTTTTTTGTAATATTACCTCAATGAGTTCCTATATTATTTTTATCAAATAAAGGGACATGAAAGCTCGGATATCACAGAATATCTGGGGAATTAAAAAATGTGTGGAGTGGTTGAACTTGTGAACAAGATTTTTTATTTAAGTGTTTTTATATTTCTAAATTATTTTCTTCTGTAATTTTATTTTTTTACAAAAAAATTGAACAAACGTCACTTTTTTTTTAATCTGACTATCTTAAGTGATAAGTGCTATAAAAAAATATCAATAATTATTATAAAATGGACCTTAGGATTTTTAATTGCACAATGTACCATTGAATATCTACAACATGTTGTGTGATACATTATTTTATGAACTTTCCACCCAAAAATAATGTATTTAACTTGGATTTTAGCTGCATTGATGTAGTTTTTATAGGAGTTATTTAAAATAACTAAAATCTCATAGATGATTGAAAGACCTAATTATTTTATAAAATATATGTATATATTTAAATCCTTTATTTAAGGGATTAATCTACTCAACCTGGGCTATTCAAGGGAACCATACCGTAACAATATGTATAAATATCAGAGGACCTATTATCACGTAGACAGATTCATAGATCACTAGAAAGGTGTCTCCATTTTTTATATGATTTAGTAAAATTCATGGTTCAAACATCATTAAACCATTTCCCCTTTTTTATGATGTGGGATAATTAAGAAGTAGACACCCACTTCGCCATATTTTCTAAACAATGGACTATTTCCATAGAATGCTTGGAACTCTTGCAATCATTAGGGGGTAGAGTAATATATTTTCTAAACAATAGACTATTACCATAGAATGCTTGCAACTCTTTTAATATTTAGGGGGTAGAGTCATATAAAGGTACCAATGGGTGGAATTACATAGAGATATTCCTTTCAACAACCGACCTATAGTTTTACTATTATGGCCAAAGATTAAAACTGAATAATCTGCATGTAGGATTTCTATATCCATGTCGATATATAGAATATGTGATACATCATTATATCATTGTGGCCATGGTATCCTGAAGACATGATCCACACATGATAGAGGTATTCTTTTTATGTTCTACGTGTCTACAAGCATTGTAGGAATTACTCAAATCTTACTATCATAATTTTTGGAAGGCTCAAAATATTATTGATGTCTATTGAGTTTAAAATCTTCACTTGATTTCATGGCCTCAAGGTGATAAGGAGAAGATATGAGACAGAAGTGTTCACCAATTTATTTTGTATACTTTAATGAAATATTTTTTGGGTTATAGTAAAAATTATCGTTGTTTAGTAACATCAATGGACTATACATTCTACTTGTCATGAAAATTTTTATAAAGTTTCCTTTTCACCACTTTATTCACTTTTTTTATCATAAATATCTTCTCAATAAATTATTAGTCCATGATTTTTTAAACCAGTTCATCATTGTGCATGTGTACAATGATGCATCTATTTTATCCGATTAGGTTATAGATTTTTGCTGCTGATGATGAAGACACATCATTGAAGGAATGTTGGGATGAAGATTTTTTCGAAAGAGTGGATTAGAGGCCATTGATATCAAGTGAGGACAAGGAACATAAGGCTAGGGAGTGTGAGTTTGTGCAATGGTTTCTGTTATCGACAATCTTAGATGAAGTCTTATGAATAGAAAGGTTAAAGGTACGGGCTATGAAATTGTCAATATATATATATTTTTATGTTTGTATGTATCATTATGAAAGGTATGGGAAATTTGTATCTGGTGGTATCCATGACTGGCGGATAGTGAAAGATGGTTATAGGTTTCATCTTGTCATTAGTCCCATTATTTTTAGCTAATACTACTGCTACTACCATAGATTTTAGCATCCATTTGTGTGTTAACCCAATTTGAGTGTTTTGATTGAAAAAATTTGAAATCTAAATTCTGTTGAACTATGCCACTTTCATCTTGACTATCTACATAGAATATCCCTTAAGATGTTGTCCATGGAGTCAAAATCTCAAAATAAAACAATGAGCAGTCTTATTCAATCCAATCCACTAAGTAGTAGAAATAATACTCTAGATTTGGGTATAGATGCTCAATAGAATTGTATTCCTACAATTTGATGGATATAATTACTATTAGTTTTCTTCTAATTATCTGTATAGTATAACTTACAACATTTCTCATTGTTTTTTATTTTTTTTTAACTCAATTTTTGGAATAGTAATTTTATATGTTGGGATCCTTTCCCTTTCTTGTCGCATGTGTCTTCCAATTGATGCAGATATTTGATAATTATTTTATATCTATCAACACTAAATTATGTTATCGTCATCGTTTTTATTACTATAATAATAATAATAATAATAATTTAAGGTTGAAAAACCTACATATTCATTATTGGCCCAACCAATGGACGGAATTTGTTTGTTGGTTGTGGTTGGACCAAAATTTCACAAGAATGTTATTTTATTCATTTAACATGGCATGTCTATTGATATTTGAAGTTTACATATGAGAGTATCGAAGGACTCTTGGTCCATTCCAGTCTATTATTGTGTTTTATTCATCTATGTTTATATCATATTTTCATCTCAAAATCGGTGTAATTGATTATCATTTTTTATATAAACTTATACTTATTTTAAATTACAGTATGAATTTATTATACCAGTAAATAAAATATAACATGGGATTCATAATAGATAGTTCTTTTTAAAAAAAATAAAAATTCACTTTCCATTATTAAAGTTTGGAATTTAAGTTTTCTTTTTGACTTGCAGATCCATTGATTACTAACAAGGGCCCTAGAGGACTGATCCAAAGGTATGGTATTAGTGTGGTTGTATCTTAAGAGGTATGATATGGGTATGTATTGTTTGGGAGATGATTTTGTGTTCCATGGACCAATCTAATCTTTTGATGAACCATTCACTTCATCTAGGCCTACCAGCTTGATCAGCATGGTTATGGTTGTATGCTACGATGAAATATGAAAACATTAGAAAGTCAGGACCAATCCTTACTTTTTTTCTCTACTCTCATATTCATATCACTACTCATCTTACCTTTTCTTTTTTTTTCTATCCTCAACAGTATCTCAGAATATATAGTCTCAATTCCATAATCTGGGGTTGTCCCTTTGTATTCCTTCATTAAATATTCAATCTTGTGGATGGTGTTTTTTTAGTATAAATGCAAATAATTTGGGATCTTCTTTGGGGCTCCAGTCGTGGGGTCGTGTCCCCGAGCTTTCTTCTTTGTAGCGTCTATATAAATAAGAACCACATTTTATAATTTGGAATCTTATTTGGGGATTCACATCTTGTATATGATAACATCAATACATAATGACTTGTTGTATTTAGTATTATTAATGTAGTCACACACACATGGTTGCATGAATGTTTTCTTGTATCAACATCCCATCTTCTAATGGATTTGTTCAGTGACACATGATATATTTCAGAGTGTTGGGGCCAAACAACATAGGATACACACTGTCTGTGGCCAAAAAAATTGATACAATCTCCTCCTTAATGACATGGAAAATAAAAATAGGATATGGTGTGTGACCAACAAACATAGATACAGTCTGTGTGTGACTGAATTTGTTTGACCGACAGTAGTAGCTTTGACATTAAAAGAAAAAATGGTTCATCATTTGAGGTGTGTTAACAACAGTTGTGTGTGACTCCACTATGTGTGGCTGCATTGTGTGTGGCTAGTAGATGTGTGTGAGCAGCATTAACATTCATAGAAAACATGGTTCAGCATTTCAGGTAAATACCTCTAGTTGGGATCCATCAACTTCACCAGTCACCTTTCTCTTCATAAATGACACAATCATCATTTCAGTCATGCTAATTTTCCCATCATAAGTCAATGGTCTGATCCAAAGAACCTATAGAAACCTGTTCATTGTCAGCAAACATCTTATAATACATGTTCATCTTATATGACTACTAAAAAACTGTTCATTTTCATTACTTTATATCTCATTTTAGTTTATGTGGTTTGTCTCACATTTTACTTATAGTTTTATTTGTAGAGACATTTCGAACATGAATTAGATTAAGAAAGATTTGATACAGGAGATGAAGACACCACTGTATATAGTTGAGATAGATCAACTTCAAATGATCTTAAAAATAATTCTAATGAACATTAGGGTAGAATGAAAAGAATAATTGAATAGTGATTTCAAAATTCAATTCATAAGTTGACTCTTTATTTGTGATTCAATTTGTTTTTTGTATCGATTATTATTTATTCTTACGTTTCTTTCTATTTCAACTGTCTGAAGGTTTTACCATCTATAAATTATGAGTGTCTGTACTTGAATTTGTAATTAATTGATTATGTCGTGCAAATGCACGGGTACTAGTATATAATATTTTTCCACTCTCCTTTCCTATTTTCCCTCTAATTATCACTCTACTCTTTATGTTCATCTTTCATCTCGTGCAATCATGCCAAAACAATATAATTTATCTACTTCGTCTCCAAATGATGGGATGGAGCTCATATTTTTTTGTAAGAGAAGTTGAAACCTTCAGACAACCTCAATCTCCATTCCCACCTCACATGACCACCATTGCATCTCTTTGGAGAAGTCGACCTCCTTCATAATAGATTCACATGATGCCAGTTGTAGATTTTTTCACTGCAATATTGCTTCAACTGTCTCGATTGATGGTTTCTTATACCCTGGTCCAGGCTCAATTTCATGGATCGTGGCTCTCTATCTTTACCTATTTCCATCTCTCTCTCTCACACCATGTATGATGCATCATGTTGCACCAGTGTAACGTCCCGACCTGGCTCACCTCTAAGACGGTGGTCGGACCGGTGTGTCACATAACCTCAATCCCATCTCCCCGAATTCTAGAGGATGTCGACTATCAGCGAGGGCCCTTTTTGTGTCTGTGGGGGAGACTATTCCCTCGTAGGTAACAGATAATATCACAGTAGAAGTAAACAACAACAAATAATAAGTAGAAGAAGCATGTGAATAAAAAAAATTGCCGCAGAAGCAATGTAAATAATCCAACTGAATAATAAAAACCATGTGAGAAAACTCACAAAAGAGTGTCATGCCATGATATGAGTCTAAACTGAAAGTACAGAAAACAAAACTCAAACACACAGTCAACTAAAAGAAAAGTCACAAGCAGCAACTGCATCATGAGCAAGGCCCGGTCCTCTGCCCCAGTCTCCATCCTAAGTAGTAATGAAAAGTCAAGCATCAGAAGCAGCATGCTTCCCCTTGTCAATACCTGCAAGCATGTAATATACTTGGGTGTTGACGACGCCTGAGCAGGGTGTGAGATAAAATCCCAGTGGTCCGGCACCCACGGTGTCTAAACCTTTCCATTTCGTTCAAAAATAAAAATGCAGTGTGCCATTACATATCCATTTAAAATTAATTAATTACAGTGCAATGAAATAAATATGTCGTTTTGGGTCCCAAACGGCACATGTGCCTAGTCACCTGCTTCAGTCTAAGATGGTAGTCTGAAAGGGTACCTGTTAGCAGAAATGCACGAACACGCATATATATATATATATATAAAACCCAGAAATAAAGGTAAAACCAGGAAAAAGTATACCACAAGCTTATGCTTTAACTTGGGGTTCAGTCCAGTGTCAACCAGGCACACTTCCACATATTAGGGGAAATATCTCAATTCTCAATAGACTCAATTAACAATAACATAAACCTTAATTTCATCATTATTTAAGGGTCAAGTTGAGGGTTGGAGTTCGACCTCGTCTTGAAGGTATCGCTACGGAACATCCGTCAATTTATCCAATGCCACTAAGCCCGTCCAAGGAAATCTTTTGAAAGACCAAGTATTGCCCGAGGAAAGTCTTTACCCTGAGTCCACCCCGATCTCGTAAAAAGGGTTCAAGTGTCATCTGAGGCTGGCTTAGCCACATTGCCAAAAAATCTGTCCTGATGTTCCCTTTTGGAAACAGTATCACTCAAAAGTTTTAGAAAGTCCGAGGAAATCTCGGTCCGGCAAAGCCAACGAAACCGCCCCTCGTCACATAGAGGTAACCCGTTAGGAACGAAGGATCTAAGTGTGCCCTTAATACAGGACCCGCCCCCTTTCCCCACCCTAAATTTAATTAAATATTTTACAGAATCATATATGACATAATAAGCATATAAAGTCGCAGCTTGAAAACTAACCAGATACACCCGCATCACAAGGAATAAATCTAACAGTATAGCATAACAACTTGAAAGGAAATATACATATCATATCAACCTCAGCTGATAATGCACATTTAAATAATAAGCAGTTTTGCATAACAACTTTCAAGGCAATATTCATATCACAACAACCTCAGTGGATAATACACATTTAAATAATAAGCAGTTCAGCATAACAACTTGCAAGGAAATATACATATCATATCAATCTCAGCGGATAATGCACATTTAAATAATAAGCAGTTCAGTAATGACCCAAAAATTCAAGTTCATATTCAAAGAAACTATTTATTAAATTTAATTATAATAAAAAGGGCTTTGCAACACATGCAATTAATTAAACAATAAACCTAGCTAACAGAAGATTACACCGACTATTTCAGCACACCCAAAGGGGTGTCCGAATTTATTGCAACAATTCAAACAACTATTTATTTAATTTTAAAACAATAAAAATGGGTGGTGTTATACCTGTAGTTAATTAAATTAATAACCTCACTAACGGAAAAAATACACTGACAACATCAGCATTCCCAAAGGGGTGTCTGATATTATTGCAACAATTCAAACAAATTAATCTAAGTTGATTAAGGTTGCAACAATTAGGCAAAATAATCAAGGTAAATAAATTAGGTAAAATTCATAAAGCCGGTAGGCACCGACTAATGGCACAACGATGCGTTTTTATAAACCGCAAAGAAACGGAGGGAAAGTGAGTAGGCACCCTACCTTGTAGTCTTATATGAATCTAAGATCCATGGTAGACTTTGATTTGACCTAAAACAGATGAAAATGAAAGATTTTAGAAAAACCCCAAAATAGGGTAAGAATATTCTGTGACGAACTGCACGCAGAATACTCAATGTAATAGAATGATTATACTTGTTAAATGTTAGCCTTTTCTTAAGGTTTACTGTGCACCTGACAGTGAAGGAATCAGATGCTGGATGGAGGAGCAGCGGCCTTCCGAAGGGGCTGTTGGTTGGTGTGACGGGATTGAGGGGTGCGACGTGATGAATGGGAGAGGGAAAAAGGAGAGGAAAAAAGAAAAGAGAGAAAAAAAAGTGAACAATAAAAGATAAGGAAAAAAGGAAATAAAAGAAAAAGATAAAATAAAACAAATTAATGGAACAGAAAATAATAAAAATAATTAAAAATGGGAATCCCCCATTTTAATTATTTTCATTTTTCCCATAACCACCTCTTTATTTTATTTCAGAATTTCTTTTTATCCTTTATTTCTTTCATTTAAATCATCTTTAAATCACTTATTACTCTTTTACAATCCTTAATTAATTATTTAAAACTCGAACACCGCACCAAAGCGCGATGTGACATTTTTTATGAAATGTCTGAAATTATTTAAATTAAATAAAAATTTGGCTGGGACCCACAGCGAGGTGCGCAGGCGCGAGCCCTGGGTCGCTTAATTAATTTGACTACAATAAAGTAAAAATAGTCTATACCTGATTATGGCTGGGATGTTACAACCTCCCCTCCTTAAGACAACTCGTCCCTGAGTTTCCCTTCCGAGGGTAGTGGAACGTCACTAGAGAAGAGTTTCGGCCACTACGCACCTACATCCATCTCTCGCTCCCAGGTCTCGTCTTGAACGCGTTTGTGTTGCCACAACACCCGGACCAGTGGTACTGACTTGCCTCAGAGGACTTTCATGCTACGGTCGACGATACGGATCAGATGCTCCGCAAAGGGTGTATCAGCGTCAAACTCGATGTCGTCAGGGTCAAAAGAATGAGACGGGTCTGGATGATATAGTCGAAACTGAGATACATGGAAAACATCATGCATGGCATGGTACCTCTGAGGTAGAAGTAACTTATAGGCTATCGACCCAACTCTCTCCACTATCTCAAACGGCCCGACGTATCTTTGTGATAACTTGCCCTGTCTCCTGATCCGCCTGTGACCCAACCTCAGAGAAACACACAGAAAGACTCGATGTCCCACCTCAAACTCCAGAGGTCTGCGGTGACGATCAGTATATGACGTTTTCCTGGACTGAGCTGCAGTCATACACTTCTGAATCAGCTGAACTTTCTCAGAAGTCTCCTGAACGAGATGAGGACCCAACAGAGCTACCTCACCTGCTTCGAGTCAGCATAAAGGAAAATGGAAAGTTCTACCATAGAGAGCCTCGTATGGAGCCATTTGGATTGTCGCATGGAAGCTGTTATTATTGGTAAACTCAACAAGAGGTAAATACTTCTCCCAAGAACCTCCAAAATCAAGGATACAAGCCCGTAACATATCCTCTAACACTCGAATAGATCTCTTAGATTGCCCATCAGTCTGGGGGTGATATACAGTACTCAGAAGTACCTGTGAGCCCAGTGCCTTTTGCAACCCTTTCCAGAACCGTGAAGTAAAATGGGCATCCCTATCCGAGACAATATGATGAGGTACACCATGAAGTCTCACAATTTCTCGGATATACATCCTTCCCAACTCATCAATCATAAAGGTCTCTTGGATAGGCAAGAAGTGTGCAAACTTGGTCAAACTATCGAAAACCACCCATATTGCATCGTTGCCTCGAGGAGATCTTGGAAATACTGTAATGAAATCCATGGTGATTTCATTCCATTTCCATTCAATAATGGATAGAGGCTGTAGGAGTCCAGCAGGTCGCTGGTGCTCCCCCTTCACCTGTTGGAAGGTTGAGCACTGAGTGATGAAACCTGCTATCTGCTTTTTCATATCAGGCCACCAATACTGTCTACACATGTCTCTATACATCTTTTTCATCCCAGGATGAAGTACCCAAATAGAGGTGTGATATTCTTTCATTAGTTCTTCCTGTATACCTAAAGGTACCTATACACGGCCACAGTAAAGGAGAGTTTCACTGCCATCAATAACCCAACCAGGAGGTGGGTACCCTCCTGTAATGATTTCCCTCAAAACAAGCCCCTCAGGATCAGTCAATTGTTGCATGTGGACTCACTCGAGAAGAGAGGACGTCACTACGAGAGCTTCTAGAACCGGTTGTCCACTCTGCTCCTGAACCTCTAGATGCATCTCTAAAAACAAGGTCATCATCTTCCACTCACTACTGGCTACCTTCACGGCCTGAGTCTGTGTCTTGCGGCTTAAAGTTTCTGCCACATCATTACCCTTACCAAGGGTATAAGAAAGCTCAAAATCAAATGATTGCAAGTATTCGACCCACCTGTGTTGCCTTAAGTTCAAGTCTTGTTGAGTGGAGATATATTTCAAGATTTTATGATCCGTGTAAACAACAAATCTCTCTCCCAAAAAAATTGTGTCTCCAACAACGTAGAGCATGAACCAAAGCTGCCAACTCAAGGTCATGTGTAGGATAGTTCCGCTCGTGAGGTCTTAGCTGGAGAGATCCATAATCCATGACTCGATCACCCTGCATCAAAACTGCACCCAGTCCAATTCCTGAAGCAACATAATAAACTGTACATCTCTTACCAGGTTCAGGTAGAATCAGGATTGGGGTTGAGGTCAGTCTTCCTTTCAACTCTTGAAAAGACTTTTCACAAGCTTCTGACCAGATGAACTGTACACCTTTCTTATTCAAGGCCATGAGAGGTGCTTCTAAGTAGGATAAATCATCGATGAATCGCCTGTACTAGCCAGCAAGCCCCAAGAAACTGCGGATTTCAAAGACACTCTTGTTCTGCTCCCATAAAACCATTGCGCTCACCTTTTCTGGGTCAACTGATACTCCTTCTTCAGATATAATATGACCCAAGATGTGTACCTTATCAATCCAGAAGTGGCATTTACTGATCTTAGCATATAGCCAGTTCTCTCTCAGTGTACTCATCACGATCTCAAGATGGGTTGCATGGTCGTGTCTGGAATGTGAATACACTAAGATGTCATCCATTAAGACTACCACAAATGAATCAAGATATAGATGGAAAACTCGGTTCATTAGGGCCATGAAGACTGTCAGCACATTCATGAGGTCAAATGGCATAACTAGATACTCGTACAATCCATACCTGCTTTAGAATGTTGTACGTGGTATGTGAGATAGTCGCACATGCACCTGGTGATATCCCGACCTCAGATCAATCTTGGAGAAAACAGTTTCTCCCCGAAGCTGGTCAAAGAGATCTTCTATATGAGGTAATGGATATCGATTCTTTACTATGAGCTGGTTGAGTCGACGATAATCAACACATAACCTTAGGGTACCGTCTGCCTTCTTGGCAAAAAGGACAGGTGAACCCCACGACGATTTGCTAGGTTTGATGAAACCCTTAGCCTCAAGGTCTTCAAGCTGATTTTTGAGTTCTTGTAGCTCTATTTGCGCCATCCTATAAGGAGGAATAGACGCTGGCGCCGCACCTGGTATGATCTTAATAGTTAACTCCACCTCTCTCATAGGAGGTGAGCTAGAGAAATCATCAGGGAATACGTCCCTAAAAAGATCCACCGCTAGAGGGAATTCAACTAGCTGTGCTCCCTGATCACTCATGAAGAGACTTGCCAACTAAGTAGTCACTCTGCACAACCCTACATATTTAGGATTAGCTCGGTCTGACTGCAGGTCCCATTCTCTTTTGTGAAGATATGTGTCACCCTCAAGGGATGTGAAGGACACCCGAGGATGATAGCAATACACTTGGGAACGGTATGGAGAAATCCAGTTCATACCAAGAATGACTTTGATGCCAGACATATCGAGGATATAGAAATTCCAAACAAAGTGGTACCCACCTATCTCGAGGGGGCACTCTTGGCACTGGCGTATGCCCTCTGTCCTGACCCCAAGCGGGGTGTCGAGAGACATGATGCCGTAAAGGTACTCAATTGGAAAACCAAGACTTTCAACAACAGCATAAGATATAAAGGAGTGTGATGTGTCGGTATCAAAAAGAGCAGAAACTAAAGTAGAGGTTACTAGAATAGTACCTCTAACTGTAGATGGCCATGCACTCTGCTCCTCTGGTGCTGATTACACTACATACATTGGACATGAGCTACAACCCTGATATGATGCCTGGTTGGTCTGAGCAGGTCCACCCTGCTGACGC
Source organism: Viscum album (assembly GCA_963277665.1). Classification (NCBI taxonomy): domain Eukaryota; kingdom Viridiplantae; phylum Streptophyta; class Magnoliopsida; order Santalales; family Viscaceae; genus Viscum; species Viscum album. Next base: position 272,962,354 of record OY728125.1, on the reverse strand, counting down.
TGATAGTCTGGAACTTGATTTCCTTGACCACGACTTCCACCATTTCTCGGCCTGATCGACCGGTGGAAAAAGAACTTCTAGCCTGCTGTGGAGTCATAGATCCCATACCTGAAGGAGGTGCAGGTGCGGATCCTCTACCATTGGATGCTGAAGAGAAGGAACGACAGAAACGCTGAAGGTGACCAATCCTACCACAAGCTCGGCACTCCTTCGGATCTCTCATGCATTGTGGATTCTTGTGACCATCCCTACCGCACTGATAACATGTGACAAAGCTATCAAGATGTGTTGTTTGGCTAGGATTTCCCCCACGTGCACTTTCAAAATGGTGTTTCCTACTGCCCGAAGATCCATCACCTTGTCTTGGAACTGAACTGCCCTAGCTCACTAGTTTAGCTTCCCTGAAATTTCGATCTGAGATCAGAGCCTGGTTCATGATCTCTGTAACAGTGTTCAAACGGAAGACGTTCACCTTTGAGCGGATAGTGTACTCAAGTCTGCCCTCAAAACGTCTCGCAGTAGTCTGCGTGTCGCCAGTCAGAGATGGGGAAAACTCTGAAGTTCTATGAAATGAGTAGAATACTATAACACAGTCATAGAGACCTTATGAAGATGTAGGAACTCCCATGCATGATCATCTCTCAGAGTCTGCAGAAAAAAGTGATCGTAGAAGGCTGCTTGGAAATCGACCCAAGCCATGTCACTGGCCTGCTCAGCCTAAGAAACAATGTCCCACCAACGTTTGGTGGTGTCACGAAGCATGTAGACTGCAAGCTTGACCCTTATCTCTAGAGGTGTCTCAAGGTGGTCGAAGATAGACCGTACAACCTCTATCCATGATTCTATAGCATGAGGGTCGCCACTCCCCGAGAAGGTGGGAGGGTGCTGCTGTAGAAATTCCCGCGTAAGGTCTGCCATAGACGTGGCAGGTCTGGGAATATTCTGAACCAACTGCATATACCTGAGGATACTATCCATGAACTAAGCATCAGGGTCCCTCGGAAGATCGACAGGAGGTAGAGCCACAGGAGGCTCTATGAGAGGAACCACTGGTGGTTCAGGACCCACCATCCCTGGAATGCGCTCATTGCCACTCTCCTGAGACACAACACGAAGATGTCGCAGCGGCATTTCTCTACAACGTCTAAACACATCCTTAGAAAAGGGGTAAAGAAAGGTGAGGAAACAAGTAGGGTGAAAAAGAGGTTAGGTACATATCCTGCCTATGAGCACTAAACAACAAACAACCCACCTCAAGAGTTGGGTTTCGATATAGAAGAGACAACTAAAAAGGATTACTGAACATTTCTACAGCCCACTCCTAGGTTGATTCAGGCTAACATATAATAGACTAACACGACCTTATATTTAATAAACCAACAATTCAAAATTCTACCACTAGGTATAACATCACTCGCATGCAATAGTTAAATGCACGCTGAAAGTAGATATGGTGTGGCAATATGCATGGAATTTAAATCCTATAGTGCCTATCATGATGCATGGGATGTTTTGCCCTCGTATCATCAGGATGAAATGGTGAACCCATTATTTCAATAATACCAGCACAATAACAACACAATACAAGTGAGTCACCCAAGGTGAAATCATATCAACAGTAACTGGCATAATCAATAACTGCAATCCCAACCCAGGAATTTGAGTTTTCCCATGTACATGGGTTAGCTACGTCCAAGCATAAAGTACATCCCCAAACCCTATATTCTAGTCTCATGTCTAACCCAAATAGTAAGACAAAAGGTAAAACCACCTCCGATACCACTTTGTAACGTACCGACCCGGCTCACCTCTAAGACGGTGGTCAGACCAGTGTGTCACATAACCTCAAGCACATCTCCCTGAATGCCAGAGGCTGCTGACTAGCAGCGAGGTCCCTTTTTGTGTCTATGGGGGAGCCTATGCCCTCATAGGTAACAGATAATATCACTGCGGAAGTAAATAACAACAAATAATAAATAGTGGAAACATGTGTATAAACAAACTGCAACATAAGAAATGTAAATAATTCAACTGAATAATAAAAACCAAGTGCAGAAACTCATAAAAGAGTGTCATGCCATGATATAAGTCTAAACTGAAAGTACAAAAAATAGAACTCAAACACACAGTCAACTAAAAGAAAAGACACAAGCAGCAACTACATCGCGAGTAAGGCTCGGTCCTCTGCCTCAGTCTCCATCCTAAGCAGTAATGAACAGTCAAGCATTGGAAGCAGCATGCTTCCCCTTGTTAATACCTACGAGCATGCAATCTACTCGGGTGTTGACGACGCACAAGCAGGGTGTGAGATAAAATCCCAGTAGGTCGGCACCCATGGTGTCTAAACCTTTCCATTTCGTGCAAAAATAAAAATGTAGTGTTCCATTACATAACAATTTCAAATGAATTAATTACAGCCCAATAAAATAAATATGTTGGCTCAGGTCCCAAACGACACCCGTGCCTAGTCACCTGCTTCAGCCTAAGCTGGTAGTCTGAAATGTTACCTATCAGCAGAAATGAATGAACACGCATATATATATATAACCCAAAAAGCAAGGTAAAACCAGGAAAAAGTATACCCCAAGCTTGTTCTTTAACATGGGGTCCAGTCCAGTGTCAACCAGGCACACTTCCACATATCAGGGAAAATATCTCAATTCTCAATATACTTCTTTTTAAAAAAGGGAATTCCCGAGAGTGGCCTTTTCGAACCCTCCACACTCAAGAACCCCCCCTCCCCACGAAGAGATCATCCGGGGATGCTAAACGAGTTGTGGGTAACGAGGTATTGGTGATTGCCACGCCACGCTTATTCTGGGCCCCATTCACCACCTGCGCGCCGCTCGTCCCCAGCTAAATTCGAGAGTGGCGAGACTCGAACCTGCGCCAGTTCCGTTACCAGGGAGTGGCCGCCTTACACGGTACCACTAAGCGTGGCGTGGCAATCACCAATGCCACTGAGCCCGTCCCAAAGGTATCGCTACGGAACATCCATCAATTTATCCAATGCCACTGAGCCCATCAAAGGCAATCTTTCGAAAGACCAAGTATCGCCTGAGGCAAGGCATTACCCTAAGTTTGTCCCGATCTCGTAAAAATGGGTCGAGTGTCATCCGAGGCTGGATTAGCCACATTGCCAATGGATCCGTCCCGATGGACCCTTTTGGAAACAATATCACTCAAAAGTATTAGAAAGTCTGTGGAAGTCTCGATTCGGCAAAGCCAACGACACCGCCCCCGGCACATAGAGGTAAACCGTCAGGAACGGAGGATCTAAGTGTGGCCCTTAATACGGGACCCACCCCCTTTCCCCACCCTAAATTTAATTAATGTTTTCACAGTAGGAAATATGACATAATCAGCATATAAAGTCGCAGTTTGAAAACTAACCAGATACACCCGCATCACAAGGCATAAATCTAACAGTACAACATAACAACTTGGAAGGCAATATAAATATCATATCAACCTCAGTGGATAATTCACATTTAAATAATAAGCAGTTCAGCATAATAACTTGAAAGGCAATATACATATCACATCAACCTCAGTGGATAATGCACATTTAAATAATAAGCAGTTCAACATAACAACTTGCAAAGAGATATACTTATCATATCAATCTCAGTGGATAATGAACATTTAAATAATAAGCAGTTTAGCATAACAAGTTTAAATGACCCAATAATTCAAGTTCAAGTTCAAAGAAACTATTTATTAAATTTAATTGCAAAAAAAGGGCTTCACAAAAAATGCAATTAATTAAACAATAAACCCAGCTAACGGAAGATTACACCGACCATGTCGGCACACCCAATGGGGTGTCTGACTTTGTTTCAACAATTCAAACTATTTATTTAATTTTAAAACAATAAAAGGGGTTGCGCTATACCTGCAGTTAATTAAATTAATAACCCGACTAACGGAAAAATACACTGACAATGTCGGCACGCCCAAAGGGTTGTCCAATCTTGTTGCAACAACTCCAAAAAATTAATCTAAGGTGATTAAGGCTGTAATAATTAGGCAAAACAATTAAGGTAAATAAATTAGGTAAAATTGCATAAAGCCATTAGGCACCGACTAACGGCACAACGGTACATTTTTATAAATCTCAATTAAACAGAGGGAAAGAGAGTAGGCACCCTACCTTGTAGTCGTAGATGACTCTAAGATCCGCAGTAGACTTTGATTTGACCTAAAACAGATGAAAACGAAGGATTTTAGAAAAACCTCAAAATATGGTAAGAATCTTCCACAACAAACTTTGTGCAAAATACTCAACAGAATCGAACGATTCCACTTATGCAACGTTAGCCTTTCCCTAAGGATTATTGTGCACCTAGCGGCGAAGGAGTCGGACGCCGGACAGAGGAGCAGCAGCCTTCCGAAGGGGAAAAAAAGAGAGAAAAAAAGAAAAAGAAAAGATAAGATAAATAAGAGAAAAAATAAAGATAGGGAAAAAAGGAAATAAAAGAAAAAGATAAAATAGAACAAAAATGGAAAGGAAAATAATAAAAATAATTAAAAATGGGAATCCCCCATTTTAATTATTTTCATTTTTCCTATAACCCCCTCTTTATTTTATTTCAAAATTCCTTTTTATTTTTTCTTGCTTTCTTTTAAATATTTTTTAAATATCTTATTACTCTTTTCCAATCCTTAATTAATTATTTAAAACCCGAACATCGCGCCAAAGCACAATGTGACATTTTTCATGTAACGTCTGCAATTATTTAAATTAAATAAAAAGCTGCTCGGGACCCGCAACGAGGTGCGCAGGCGCGCGCCCTGGGTCGCTTAATTAATTAGACTGTAATAAAGTAAAAACGCTTTGTACCTGATTAAGGTCGGGACGTTGCAACCAGGCCAATCACCACCAGTGCAATACGCTGATCACCACCACCATATACCGCTAAGCCCTCTTTTGTTTTCAGATTCCAATGATCATCTCCCATATCAAGGTGATCTGGTCATCTTATAGTTAATCCCCGATAATCGTTTATTCTTTTTTTAATGTTCTCCTCTGATCTTTCATTTTTCATTCATTACATATTGAGTCCACCATAGCTGCATATGCCTAGATTGGTCATCCAAAATATTTCTTTTCATTGTGGTTGTCCTAGGACTATTGTATACTTCTACAAGCTTACAGGTGTTGTCTTTAGTGAATCCACTACACTCCCATATCTAATTATTGATTCAATGCCCCCTTTTTTTATTAGAAAATACTTTATTTCAGTTTCAGTTATCCTAGGCCTACTGTATATTTCTACAAGAAGTTACCAATGAAAATCAAGCTTACAAGTATAATTATCCCATTCATTAAATTGTTTTAAAATTCATAATTTGCCTATCATATATCGGTTTTAATAATAATTGAATTCACTTCAACTTTTCATTTCAGCTTTATATTTGAATTTATTTTTGACATGACATAATTACTATCTATATTAGAAAAAAATTAAATTATCTTGTTATTACATGATTTCCAATTCATTAAGTTTTTTTCAATGTCATATTTCACTAAGCCCAATCATATCACCTTATGTATTATATCTCTATGAAAGTACTATATTTACACAAATATTTCTATTAATCCATCATTATTTTATTTCTTCTAGGTGAGAAATTTTATATATCATCAATTGTATACACGTGCCTATGTTTTCTGCCAGTTTTGATGTCATTGTTGTTTTTATTTGTTTTACTGCTCTTCATTTTTTTATTCATATAATTTTAATTATGTAACATATGTTTTTCCATTTAAAAATTTACATTCTTGTCATACGTGCTTTATAAATCTCTTGAGCTAAACTATATTATGTCATATGTATATTAAAGAGTAATGAAACACTATTTGTGACTATATTATATTGATTATTTATTGTTATATATGCATCTCTCTTATGTTAATTATTTCTTACATAACTTTTCATAATGTTTTCCTAGGTTCTTTGAATTTTTTATTTAGTTTCCTTTGAGAAAAGCATTCTTTTGAACTTTATATGTTCTTTTTGTAATATTATCTCAATGAGTTTTTATTTTTATTTTTATCAAATAAAGGGCCTTGAAACCTCGAATATCACAGAAGATCTGGTGAATAAAAGAATGTGTGGAGTGGTTGAACTTGTGAATAAACTTTTGTTTTTAAGTGTTTTCATATTTCTAAGTAATTTTCTTCTGAAATTTCATTTGTTCTACAAAAACACTGAACAAACATCACTTATTTTTTTTAATCTGACTATCTTAAGTGCTAAGTGTTGTAAACAATTTTCAGTAAGTGTTATCAAATGGACCTTAGGCCATCTAATTGCATAATGTAGCATTGAATATCTACAATATGTTGTGTGATTTTAAAATTTATTCAATTTTAGCGTGGTATAACTATTAATTCAAGTCATTTTTTCAGTGCTGAAAATTTTGACAGACTAAATAGAGAAAAAGGAGCCAACATGGTACCGGTGATCCTCTCATACCATTACACTTTATAGCTATATTTCTATACCATTTTACAATAATTTTTATATTGATTTAAATATAGTTGTATTAGGATTATATTATGTTAACAGTTATTGATTTGTATTTTTTTGATAAAACTATATTCCTATCATATTTATTTTCTTTTATATTCACTGTTATCATATTATTATTTTCAGTTACAAATATCCCTAGAAACAATTTTGACTTCATATGTGCCCGTGTTACTTTTATGTATTATATGCACTACTACAAAAACGAGCAAGGGAAGCGATACCCTTTTATCAGCGCTAAAAAAACGCTGAATGGGGGGCCGTTATCAGTGCTAAAAAAAACGATGTTAAAAGTGACCCTTTATAAGCAATTTTTTAGCGCTGATAAAGGCCCCCCTTTATCAGCGCTTCTTTTAGTAGCGCTGATAAAGGGGGGATTTATCAGCGCTTTTTCCTACCGCTGATAAATTTTATGTTTTACAAAAATCATGATGTCACGACCCGCCCTCGGGGTCCGTGCCGTGACTACCCCAAGCCCGCCTTCCATAGGCCAGGGGCTGGCGACTAGCACCAAGGCGTAAATTCCGGTAAAAAGGGAAGGCATTGCCTTTGATAAGTAAACACACACCACAGAGTAAACAAGCGTAAAGTAAACACTAAACAAGCAGAGTACAACTGAAAGTGCGGAAAAGTAAATGGGCCAGAATACAAACCCAAACTGAAAGTAAAGTACAACTCAAAAAGGGAAAAACAGCAACTGTAAAGTAAAAGCCGCTACTCTGAGCTGTCCACCGGAAATCCCACCTGAAGGGTGGGTACAGATAGCTCCTCTGCTCCACGGGTCCCGCCGTCCGCTCCGTGTACGTCCCGCCCAGTGGTCCACCTCCGGGTACCGTCCCGCTCTACAAGCCTCAGCTAAGGTCAACGCTGTCCGTCGTCTGCAACCAACACAACGTAGTGCGGGCAAAGCCCGTGCAGGGGTGAGTATAAGCTACTCAGTAGGGACCCCGAGACCCCTGAAGGTCTCTCAAATCCACAAAGGGTAAACCACGAAGAAAAGTACAATCACGAAGTAACAACCGACACTGCTTAGGTATATGCCCATACATATACCTAAGTCATCAATTAAAATACGCTCCAACCTCCGAGCCCAAGTACAACTCAGTCCACGCAGGAAAGTATACGTATTCCACATAGGAAAGCAAAACATAATCCACACAGGATTGCACAACACAATCCACACAGGAAAGCAACAGGATTCAGCTCACACAGGTATACTTCTTCAAGGACGATAAAGATGATCACTGATCCATCTAAGTCATCGGACCCACGAAGGATCGATAGGTAACTAACCCCCGCAGAAGACCCACACAGGATCGGGCTCACACAGAACCTGTAGGCGCTGGCTCACACAGAACCGCTGAGCGCAAGGACCCACACAGGATCGGGCCCACACAGGACATGTAGCACTGATCCACGTAGGATCGCTGAGTGCTGTAGTCGTCGTCGTCGAATCCACATAGGATCTCTGTACTGTCGTCGTCGAATCCACACAGGATCTCTGTACTGTCGTCGTCGCAGTCACAGTAGCAGTCGTAGCAGAAGAACAGTCGCAGCCAGCACTAGGGTTCCCGCACACAGCAAGCTCGTACGGAGGGTCCGCTCCACGAGCCGAGAGGCTGATACATCAACTGTCACAAAGACCAGAGTTGATGTATCCAAAAGTTCCGTATCGTCAACAGGAATTCAACGCAACAGACGGCGCGTCGATCGGACGCCCGGTCTGAGAGTTATTGGCATTTTCGTCTCCGGGGCCCGGTTGGTTTTTAAGGCAAAACCAACCCGACCGTACTCCACCTGCGTCCAAACCTCGGGCGGAGTATGCCAAAAGATCCGTCTCACTAAGAGGAACACTACGCGACTGACGGCACGTCAATCGGACGTCCGTAGCTCAAGATATGAGCGTTTCCGCTCCGAAGGCCCGGTTGGTTTCGTGAACGAACCAACCCGGCCGAACTCAAAGTAACCCGAAACCTTGAGTGCGATATACCGAAACGACCGTCTCGATCCAAGGATCGCGTTGCCGCTGACGGTTCGTCGATCGGAGGTCCGAGGCTCAAGTTATGAGCCAAAAAACCAAATCTGGTTCGAAACGGGGGGTCCGGGTCCGGGCCGACCCGGCCCGACCCCCCCCCCCCCCCCCGGGGTGGCGCGGCGGCGCGGCGGCGGGCCGCGGCGGCTGGCGCTGGCGCCGCACGAGGGTGGCACGCGGGGTGACAAACCCCCGCGTTTTGAGGGGCGGCGCGGCCTTTGTGCCGCGCCGGTTTCTTTTAAAACCGCCCTCCCCACGTGGGGGGGGCCTGCTGGCGCCGAACCAAGGGGGTCGGTTGCCCCCTTCCCTCAAGAACCGCCCCCCTCATTAAGAGGGGGGTTTTGTTGAACCGGCCGGGGGATTTATTCCCCCGGTTTTATGTCATCCGGCCGGCCAGCTGGCCGGCCGGTTTTTACCAACGGGACTGGAAATTCCGGTCCCGCCTTCGACTTCCGACGCCGGCGGCCCGGCCGCCGGTCTCCTCTTCCGCCGCGGCCCGGAACCGGCCGCGGTCTTTTCGTCCCGCCGCGGCCTGGAACCGGCCGCGGTCTCCTCGTCCCGCCGCGGCCCGGAACCGGCCGCGGTGTTCGTCGTCCGGCGCGGTGCGACGGCACCGCGCCCCCTTCGCCGTGCCATGATTCTTTTCAACGCGGCGCGACGGCGTCGTGTTCTTGAAGATTTTTCCTTGACGTAGTGCGACGGCGCCGCGTAAATTATTTGTACGATCATCCGCGTGGTGCGACGGCACCACGCCACTTGCTTCCACCCGCATGAATAAACATGAACAATGGAGGGGGGTTCGGCCGTGTTCATGCGGTCCGGCCCCCCCCTCGCGTTAACTATAACACTTAAATAAAATATTTCAAAGCCTCACGTAGACATGCGATCCACGAGCAAGAAATGGAATAATTAAAGAATGAAACAACAACCCCTACCTCGGGTTAAAGATTCGAAGATTCGTCTACGTTCCGCGGAAGACGGCGTCGCGGAGGTCGGGCGTCGCGGTCGTCGTTCGTCAAATCCGTTGACGAAGAGATATGCCCGAAGAGACACGTCGTTGGCGGATCTTCGTTTGCCGACGAAGAAGGTCCGAGGAGGAAGCGGCGTTCCCTCTTGTTGACACCGAGGACGAAGAAGAGAGGCGTCGTTCTTCGTCGGAGTTTGAGCGTTCTTCGTTCTTCGTCAGAGCTTGAAGATGAAGAGGAAGCTCTCCAAAAGCTCTCAAGGAGACAAACAAACAACCCATCATAAAATAAGATAACATCTTATTTTATTATTACAAAACACATAAGAATTTCAAAAGTTTGAAATTCAAAAAGGGTTTAACTCCCAAAATTAATTAAGAGTAACTTAAGCCAATTAAGAGGGGGTTAAGGGAACTTGAAAAGTCTAGGGGTTTGTGTGGGCCCCACCACACTTAATCCTCCCAAGGGAGGTTAAGTGGGTGTGGGTCCCACTTCCAACCACCTTTGGTAGGTTTTTAACAAACTAAAAATAAAATTTGTCTTACACAAATTTTATTTAACTCAACTGAAAACCCCAAAACTTAACTTTCAACCCGCAACAAACGCAACTCCCGAAAAGGTCTCTTTAAGCGAAAATCGGCGTTGCGAGTTCATCGGTGCCTTCGGATTTCAATTCCGAGCACCGGATCAAAAGTTAAGAATTCCCGCTCGTTCGTTCACTGAACGTACCCGAGCCAAACTTCGGAAATTAATTCCGGGCACTCCGTGCCTCGGAATCAGGTGTCGTCTGAAACCGCGCTCTTGTAAAATTCTAAAGAAAATTAAGAAAAAATTTCCCTTGAATTTTACGGGTCTTTACATTACTCCCACCTCAGGGCTTTACGTCCCCGTAAAGATACATCAAAAACTAGGGAAACAAATGAGGGTACTGAGCACGCATCTGAGCCTCCCGCTCCCATGTGCTCTCCTGGAGATTCCCGTGCTGCCATCTGATGCGCACAAGAGGAATCGATCGCCCACACAGGACCTGCTCCTGTCGATCCTCTATCTCCACCGGGACCTCCGTAAAAGTCGCCCCATCGTCAACGTCAAGCTCCCCATGGTCAATGATGTGCGTCGGGTCGTGCACGTATCTCCTCAGCTGGGATACGTGGAAGACGTCGTGCACCCGGTGCAACTGAGGTGGTAGAGCCAGGCGATAAGCCACCTCGCCAATCCTGCTGAGAATCTGGAAGGGTCCGATGAAGCGCGGAGATAACTTGCCGCCTCGGCCAAATCTCCGAATACCACGTCGAGGTGAGACCCGCAAGAAGACGTGGTCGCCATCCTCGAACTCCAGTGGCCTCCGCCTCCTGTCAGCATATGACTTCTGCCGGCTCTGAGCTGTCCTCATCCGCTCCTGGATGACCTGGACCTTCTCTGTCGTGGCCTGGACCATCTCCGGTCCCACCAGTGCTGACTCTCCGGGGTCTGTCCAGCACAAAGGAGATCTACAAGGTCGGCCGTACAATGCCTCGTACGGTGCCATCCCGATGGTGGAGTGGTAGCTGTTGTTATACGCGAACTCCACCAAGGGTAGGTGGTCCTCCCAGCTACGACCAAAGTCGAGGACACATGCGCGGAGCATGTCCTCGAGAGTCTGAATGGTCCTCTCCGTCTGACCATCCGTCTGAGGGTGAAAAGCTGTGCTAAGACGTAGCTGTGTACCGAACGCCTCCTGTAACCCCTTCCAAAGCCGGGAAGTAAAGCGGGCATCTCGATCGGAAACGATAGATGATGGCACGCCGTGGAGCCGCACAATCTCCTGAACGTAGAGACGTCCCAAGCTCTCCACTGAGCCCTGCTCTCTGATGGGTAAGAAGTGTGCCGACTTGGTGAGTCGGTCAACAATCACCCAGATGGAGTCGTGACCTCTGGAAGTGCGTGGAAGTCCAGTCACGAAGTCCATAGATATGCCGTCCCACTTCCACTCCGGAACCTCCAAGGGTTGTACCAAGCCTGCTGGTACCTGATGCTCTGCCTTCACCTGCTGACAGGTGAGGCATCGAGAAATGAACTCTGCTACAGCCTTCTTCATGCCCGGCCACCAGTGCTGTCGTCTGAGGTCCTGGTACATCTTCGCCACTCCAGGATGTACCGCCAAAGGAGAAGTGTGAAACTCTCTCAACACTTCCTCTCGCAAAGCTACTGGTACCATGGTACGTCCTCTGAAAAGGATGTCGTGCTCTGCTCCAAGGGAGAAACCATCAGGTGCCTGTCCCGAGGATATCTGTGCACGCCGTGTCTCACAGTCAGCGTCCCCATGCTGTGCCTCCCTGACTCGCTGCAGTAGTGGAGGAGTGACTGTGAGAGACTGAAGAAAGGCTGCTCCATCTCTATCCATGAAGGATATCTGCAAAGAGGCTAGCTGCTCCGTCGCCTCCTCGAGTAGTTGAATGCCCGTCCTCCTGCTGAGGGCATCGGCTACTACGTTCCCCTTCCCAGGAGTATAGACTATCTCAAAGTCATAGTCCTGGAGGAACTCGAGCCATCGTCGTTGTCTCAGGTTCAGGTCCTTCTGCGAGAAGATATACCTGAGACTCTGATGATCGGAAAAGACTGTAAAGCGCTCGCCCATCAGATAGTGTCGCCATGTCTTCAGAGCGAAGACCACTGCTGCTAACTCCAGGTCATGGGTAGCGTAGTTCTGCTCATGCGGCCTCAACTGTCGTGATCCATAGGCGATCACTGCCCGCTCCTGCATTAGAACACATCCGAGTCCGGTCCCTGATGCATCGCAGTAGACTACATACCCTACTCCCTCCTCAGGCAACCTCAAGATAGGTGCGCTAGTCAATCTCTGTCTCAGCTCTTGGAAGCTCTGCTGACAACTGTCTGACCACATGAAGGGTTTCCCCTTCTTCGTCAAAGCTGTGAGTGATGCCGCAACTCTGGAGAAGTTCGGCACAAATCTCTGATAGTATCCAGCTAGTCCCAAGAAACTCCGAACCTCAGTCACGCTCCTGGGTGGCTCCCATGCTAACACAGCCTCAATCTTCGCGGGATCCACTGCAACTCCCGCCTCAGAGATAACGTGTCCCAAAAAGTGGACCTCACGTATCCAGAACTGGCACTTCGAGATCTTACCATAAAGCTGGTGCTCTCGGAGTGTGTCAAGGACAACTCGCAAGTGATAGGCGTGCTCCTCCTCTGTCGTAGAGTAAATCAGAATGTCATCGATGAAGACCACGAAAAACCGATCGAGGTATGGCTGAAAGATCCTGTTCATGAGAGCCATGAACACTGCTGGAGCATTGGTTACACCGAAAGGCATAACCAAGAACTCATAGTGGCCATACCGACATCTGAAGGCCGTCTTCTGCACATCCTCGTCTCTGACTCTGAGCTGATGATAGCCTGACCTGAGGTCTATCTTCGAGAACCACCGTGCTCCCTTGAGCTGATCAAAGAGGTCATCAATCCTCGGTAGCGGATACTTGTTCCTCACTGTCACCTGGTTCAGGCGACGATAGTCAACACAAAGTCGTAAGCTCCCGTCCGCCTTCTTGGCGAACAATATCGGGGAAGCCCAGGGTGAAACACTGGGTCGGATGAACCCCTTGCCCTGCAAGTCCTCCAACTGTACCCGTAGCTCTCGAAGCTCGGCGGGGGCCATCCGATATGCTGGAGTGGATATCGGGGCTGTCCCGGGGTACAAGTCAATATAAAAGTCTACCTCTCTGCGAGGAGGTAGCCCTGGAACGTCGTCGGGAAAAACGTCCGCAAACTGATCCACCACTGCAGGAAAACCAGGACTCCGCACGTCAACTGCTCCAAGGATAAGGCTAGCCAACTGATGAGTGATGGGTTGTCCTCTCCTCCGCGGAAGTCCATCCTGTGCTGCTAAGGCTCCCTTCTCGCCGGTGAAGGTGAACCTGCTCCCGTCGGTGCATACACATCGCACCTTGCGCCTAAAACAGTCAATCTGTGCATGGACCGTAGACAACCAATCCATGCCCAAGATGACGTCGTAAGGCCTCGACGCTGCTACAAGAAGATCCCAGCCGAAGCTCTCGCCTCCTAGAGTAAGCTCATACTTCCGGCACCAGTGCGTAATCGTCGAGTCTGCTCCCGTAGGAGTCTCTAGCCGTAAGGATCGAGCCAACGGCTCTGTCGGAATCTCCGAGCTCCGAACAAGGGCAGCGGCTATGAAAGAGTGACTCGCTCCTGTGTCTATAAGAACTGCAGCAAGGGTGGAATAGACACAGATAGTACCTCGAATCATCTCAGGTGCGCCGTGATCGTAGGCCTCTGCTGCCTGGAGCTGTGCCTGTCGCTGCCCGCCTGCTCCCTGTGGTCGGGGTGGACCTCCTGGTGGTGGTGGTGGTAGAGCCTCAAAGCGTCGGCCACCACCAGCTGCTCGTCCAGCTCCTCTGCCTCGTCCGCCTCCTCCCTGCGGACCGCCACGGTCGACCCTCTGCCTCTGCCTCGGTGGTCCATCAACTGACTGCTGCTCCTCGGCACGACGGGTCGGGCAGTCGCGAGCCATGTGGCCCTGTCCGCCGCATGAGTAGCACTGTCTGCCTCTCGGAAGACTGGCTCCGCGCTGTGTGCCCCGCACTGCTGAGCCAGTGCCCTGAGATCGTCTGCCTGAAGGTCTGGTCTGTCTGGACCCCTGAGTCATCCGTCGACTGCCTGCTGCAGATGACTCCGCCACGTGCCGCCCTGCGGTGGGTCTCTGTGCTGGTGTAGACTCAGCAAGGAAGCTCTCGATCAGAAGGGCTCGCTCCAGTACTCCTGTCTGAGTCGGTATGCTGAGGGAGATCAGTGATGCCCTGATCTCGTGTCTCAAACCCTGCTCGAAGGTCCGGGCCCGGAAGAATGGGTCTCGTACCATGTCGGTCGAGTAGCGCGAGAGATCGGTAAATCTCGCCGAGTACTGAGCGACCGTCATGCTGCCCTGCCGCAGCTGTAGAAGCTCCTGGATGCGCACCGCTCGGAGGGTGGCCGGGACGAACTCAGAGCGGAAGAGGCTCTCAAAGTCCGTCCAAAGTAGAGATGCCTCATCGTGCACCTGGAGCATCAAGCTCCACCATCGTCCAGCTGCTGCGTGTAATAGGCTCGCAGCGAGGATCACCATGAGGTCTGCTGGTGTCCTCACTAGCCTAAACACTCGAACTACTGCCTTCAGCCAGTCCTCTGCTGCCTGGGGATCCGTCTCCCCGCGAAACCTGGGCGGTCGCTGGCGCTGAAACTCATGCAGTGCGCTGAGGCGACGTGCATCGTCAGTGGCTGCTGCTGGAAGCATCGGGGGCTCGGCGGGTAAAGCTACCGCCGGTGCCACTACTGGAAAAGGGCCCTGCACCGAGGCCTCGTCGCTCGGTGGGCTGTCGTCACGCTCGACTCTCGGAACCCTAGCTGGCTGCCGTCGTGGGGCCATCCTGAAAAGGAAACAGGTGCGCCACGGTCAGAACAGTATACCTGGTGAGCTGATATAAGTAATCACAAAGAAAACTTTGAAACACACACGCAATCAATGTTTTCGTGCATTAAGTCGGAAATCAGAAGTCAGGGTCCTGGTGTACGGATACGTCGGCCGCCGCACCAACACTGGACTCCCTGGACTGATATCCACACTCAATACGCTAAACATTATTGCTTCACATAGAAAAGATCAGAGTTCGCGGTAGAACCGAACTCCTCTGATACCAATTTGTCACGACCCGCCCTCGGGGTCCGTGCCGTGACTACCCCAAGCCCGCCTTCCATAGGCCAGGGGCTGGCGACTAGCACCAAGGCGTAAATTCCGGTAAAAAGGGAAGGCATTGCCTTTGATAAGTAAACACACACCACAGAGTAAACAAGCGGAAAGTAAACACTAAACAAGCAGAGTACAACTGAAAGTGCGGAAAAGTAAATGGGCCAGAATACAAACCCAAACTGAAAGTAAAGTACAACTCGAAAAGGGAAAAACAGCAACTGTAAAGTAAAAGCCGCTACTCCGAGCTGTCCACCGGAAATCCCACCTGAAGGGTGGGTACAGATAGCTCCTCTGCTCCACGGGTCCCGCCGTCCGCTCCGTGTACGTCCCGCCCAGTGGTCCACCTCCGGGTACCGTCCCGCTCTACAAGCCTCAGCTAAGGTCAACGCTGTCCGTCGTCTGCAACCAACACAACGTAGTGCGGGCAAAGCCCGTGCAGGGGTGAGTATAAGCTACTCAGTAGGGACCCCGAGACCCCTGAAGGTCTCTCAAATCCACAAAGGGTAAACCACGAAGAAAAGTACAATCACGAAGTAACAATCGACACTGCTTAGGTATATGCCCATACATATACCTAAGTCATCAATTAAAATACGCTCCAACCTCCGAGCCCAAGTACAACTCAGTCCACGCAGGAAAGTATACGTATTCCACATAGGAAAGCAAAACATAATCCACACAGGATTGCACAACACAATCCACACAGGAAAGCAACAGGATTCAGCTCACACAAGTATACTTCTTCAAGGACGATAAAGATGATCACTGATCCATCTAAGTCGTCAGACCCACGAAGGATCGATAGGTAACTAACCCCCGCAGAAGACCCACACAGGATCGGGCTCACACAGAACCTGTAGGCGCTGGCTCACACAGAACCGCTGAGCGCAAGGACCCACACAGGATCGGGCCCACACAGGACCTGTAGCACTGATCCACGTAAGATCGCTGAGTGCTGTAGTCGTCGTCGTCGAATCCACAGAGAATCTCTGTACTGTCGTCGTCGAATCCACACAGGATCTCTGTACTGTCGTCGTCGCAGTCACAGTAGCAGTCGTAGCAGAAGAACAGTCGCAGCCAGCATTAGGGTTCCCGCACACAGCAAGCTCGTACGGAGGGTCCGCTCCACGAGCCGAGAGACTGATACATCAACTGTCACAAAGACCAGAGTTGATGTATCCAAAAGTTCCGTATCGTCAACAGGAATTCAACGCAACAGACGGCGCGTCGATCGGACGCCCGGTCTGAGAGTTATTGGCATTTTCGTCTCCGGGGCCCGGTTGGTTTTTAAGGCAAAACCAACCCGACCGTACTCCACCTGCGTCCAAACCTCGGGCGGAGTATGCCAAAAGATCCGTCTCACTAAGAGGAACACTACGCGACTGACGGCACGTCAATCGGACGTCCGTAGCTCAAGATATGAGCGTTTCCGCTCCGAAGGCCCGGTTGGTTTCGTGAACGAACCAACCCGGCCGAACTCAAAGTAACCCGAAACCTTGAGTGCGATATACCGAAACGACCGTCTCGATCCAAGGATCGCGTTGCCGCTGACGGTTCGTCGATCGGAGGTCCGAGGCTCAAGTTATGAGCCAAAAACCAAATCTGGTTCGAAACGGGGGGTCCGGGTCCGGGCCGACCCGGCCCGACCCCCCCCCCCCCCCCCTGGGTGGCGCGGCGGCGCGGCGGCGGGCCGCGGCGGCTGGCGCTGGCGCCGCACGAGGGTGGCACGCGGGGTGACAAACCCCCGCGTTTTGAGGGGCGGCGCGGCCTTTGTGCCGCGCCGGTTTCTTTTAAAACCGCCCTCCCCACGTGGGGGGGGCCTGCTGGCGCCGAACCAAGGGGGCCGGTTGCCCCCTTCCCTCAAGAACCGCCCCCCTCATTAAGAGGGGGGTTTTGTTGAACCGGCCGGGGGATTTATTCCCCCGGTTTTATGTCATCCGGCCGGCCAGCTGGCCGGCCGGTTTTTACCAACGGGACTGGAAATTCCGGTCCCGCCTTCGACTTCCGACGCCGGCGGCCCGGCCGCCGGTCTCCTCTTCCGCCGCGGCCCGGAACCGGCCGCGGTCTTTTCGTCCCGCCACGGCCCGGAACCGGCCGCGGTCTCCTCGTCCCGCCGCGGCCCGGAACCGGCCGCGGTCTCCTCGTCCCGCCGCGGCCCGGAACCGGCCGCGGTGTTCGTCGTCCGGCGCGGTGTGACGGCACCGCGCCCCCTTCGTCGTGCCATGATTCTTTTCAACGCGGCGCGACGGCGTCGTGTTCTTGAAGATTTTTCCTTGACGTAGTGCGACGGCGCCGCGTAAATTATTTGTACGATCATCCGCGTGGTGCGACGGCACCACGCCACTTGCTTCCACTCGCATGAATAAACATGAACGATGGAGGGGGGTTCGGCCGTGTTCATGCGGTCCGGCCCCCCCTCGCGTTAACTATAACACTTAAATAAAATATTTCAAAGCCTCACGTAGACATGCGATCCACGAGCAAGAAATGGAATAATTAAAGAATGAAACAACAACCCCTACCTCGGGTTAAAGATTCGAAGATTCGTCTACGTTCCGCGGAAGACGGCGTCGCGGAGGTCGGGCGTCGCGGTCGTCGTTCGTCAAATCCGTTGACGAAGAGATATGCCCGAAGAGACACGTCGTTGGCGGATCTTCGTTTGCCGACGAAGAAGGTCCGAGGAGGAAGCGGCGTTCCCTCTTGTTGACACCGAGGACGAAGAAGAGAGGCGTCGTTCTTCGTCGGAGTTTGAGCGTTCTTCGTTCTTCGTCAGAGCTTGAAGATGAAGAGGAAGCTCTCCAAAAGCTCTCAAGGAGACAAACAAACAACCCATCATAAAATAAGATAACATCTTATTTTATTATTACAAAACACATAAGAATTTCAAAAGTTTGAAATTCAAAAAGGGTTTAACTCCCAAAATTAATTAAGAGTAACTTAAGCCAATTAAGAGGGGGTTAAGGGAACTTGAAAAGTCTAGGGGTTCGTGTGGGCCCCACCACACTTAATCCTCCCAAAGGAGGTTAAGTGGGTGTGGGTCCCACTTCCAACCCCCTTTGGTAGGTTTTTAACAAACTAAAAATAAAATTTGTCTTACACAAATTTTATTTAACTCAACTGAAAACCCCAAAACTTAACTTTCAACCCGCAACAAACGCAACTCCCGAAAAGGTCTCTTTAAGCGAAAATCGGCGTTGCGAGTTCATCGGTGCCTTCGGATTTCAATTCCGAGCACCAGATCAAAAGTTAAGAATTCCCGCTCGTTCGTTCACTGAACGTACCCGAGCCAAACTTCGGAAATTAATTCCGGGCACTCCGGGCCTCGGAATCAGGTGCCGTCTGAAACCGCGCTCTTGTAAAATTCTAAAGAAAATTAAGAAAAAATTTCCCTTGAATTTTACGGGTCTTTACACATGAAAAATAAAATATTGTTATATAAGTATATTTATATTGATATAAATATAATATATATTTTTTAAATATGTTTTAGATAAGTATAAATAGATATTACATTTAATATATAAGAAAATTAGTGAAAATGGCATTAAAATATTTCAAAAAATATTATTAATTAAAAAAATTCTAATTATCATCGATTAATAATCATTCAATAACAATTTGAAGATACAAAAAGTCAAAAATAATAATAAAAGATCTAAAATAAGTTGAAAATGTGACTCAAACTTCAAACGGCCATAACTTTTGATTCGGGTGTCTGTTTGAGCTCTACAGCATATCAAATCAAAGCCAGCGACGAGCTCTACGCGCTAATGATAAAAGTAAAGCTCCTGTTACATTTTTCGAGGCCAAAAAAGGCCCAAAAGGCCTCCAAAACTGAGTTTTTATTCAGGATACCCCGATTTGTTAACATTCAAACAAGTATAACTTCTGATCCGGATGTCTGTTAGGCTTGTACCACATATCATATCGAAGACTGTTTCATTTTCTTCGATTTGACTGGTTGTGGAGTTGAAAAAGGCTTCTGGATTAGAAGTTATGGTCATTTTAACATTCTATGGATTTTCAAATACACATATATGTATTTATTCGTAAATATATATATGAATATTTATTATTATACGAATAAATATAACTATATATATATATAAAAATAAAAATAAATATATATTAATATATGAATAAATATATATGTATTAATATAACTAAATATATTCATATTAATATGAATCTATATTAATATGCGAATAAATTTAACTATATATATATATAAATAAATAGATATATCATTAAATAGAAAAAAACGAAATGACTTAGTGGTAAAGGTGCAGGCGCGCAAGGGGGAGGTCGTGGGTTCGAGTTCTGGTGGAAGCAAGGAGGTGTCTGCATGTGGGGGATGCGCGGGAAGGGCAACGCGCAGGAGTGTGAGGCGGGGGGTCCGCCTAACGCTTTTTAAAAGCGCTAAAAAAGATACCTTTATCAGCGCTTTTCTGAGCGCAAATAAAAGGGACATCCTCCCTTTATCTTCGCCTCGATTAATAACACTTTCTTTAGCGTTGTTACTGCACTTTTCTAGCGTTGATAAAAACCATATTTGTAGTAGTGATGATATTTATAAAAATTCTATGTTTTATCGTTTTTAAAAAATATATATTATTCATAATGATTGTTGTGGGGGATGCGTGGGAAGGGCAACGCGCATGAGTTTGAGGCGGGGGGTCCGCCTAACGCTTTTTAAAAGCGCTAAAAAAGATACCTTTATCAGCGCTTTTCTGAGCGCAAATAAAAGGGACCTCCTCCCTTTATCTTCGCCTCGATTAACAACACTTTCTTTAGTGATGTTACTACACTTTTAGTGATGATATTTATAAAAATTCTATGTTTTATCATTTTTAAAAAAATATATATTATTCATAATGATTGTTGTTTTTAGCAAGTGAGGTTATTTAAATCTCCAAACTAGAAGATTCACTATAATCAATATATCACTTCTCAATAATTTTTAGTATATTATTTTCATAAGAATGACAAAATCTGATTATTTTTTCATTCAAGTTTAACTGATTTTATAAATATGATTGTTTATCCCCTGACTTGAGGGTGCTCATTACATCTGATACTTCAAATTTCAGAATATGAAATCAACCATTAATCTCATATTCACTTTGGTTTTTTTCATATATATAATTTTTATGTTAATGCCATTTATTTTCCCTAAATTATATTTTAATTCAAATATAGGAACCAGTTGTCTAGGAATCTCATATGATGATTCAATTCTGTTACTAGAAGTGGTAGATTTCAACAGCTCATGTTTTCATTTTTTTGATATTGAGAAATTGTTTATCAGTCATTATAGTTTCATACATTTTCTTTTTTGCTTTACATTTCATTCTAATTAATGGTCAATTGAAGAATTGAGGAAATTTTGTTTCAAATAAAAAAATGTGGGTACATTGTATCTCTCAAACTCTCTACGCATGCATTTTACATTTATGTGTATCACTAGACTTGCATTGGTGGTCACTCAAGTGTAACCAATACATCTAAAATAATTTAAATAATGATTTTGGAATGTGAAATCAACCAATATCTTCATATACATATATGTTTGTTTCATATATATAATTTATATTTCTATGTCATTTATTCATTCTACTTTTTTTAATTAAAATATGGAAACTAGTAGTCTAAAAATCTCATATGAAGTATATATGATACCACTTATTGTAACAGTGAGTGATTCAAAATTAGTTACCATAGAGAATTCTTATAATGTAAAATTAAAATATAACAAAAAAATAAAATAACGCGGGACCGCACATTATTATGAAGTTATGGTTCCCATAATTGTTCAAAATTCAGGTGAAGGAATCATAATACATTGGATGAACTAAGAAGACTTTGGTTTAAATAAATAAATATAGGTACACCCTATCTATCAACCTCTTAGCATGCATTTTACATTTACGAGTACCCATGCATAATTCTTCGTGTTCTAATTAGATACATTTATTGACATATTCACTATTAGTATGTTTTTTCACCAATATTTTTTTTCTACTAGTATGTTGTATTCACTGTATATGTTTCAAATTTTTGTTATTATGTCGTCATATATATTACTACAATGTTAGTATATACTGTTATTATGATTTTATATATGTTTGTATGTTTTATACAGGTTTCCATTCTATATTAGTATGTTGTATTTATTGTATTCATTTGTTTCCATTCATAGTTAATATGTGGTATTCACTAGTACAACGTAGAATATTTATATGCTCTTCAAATATTTCCATGACTAGTACGCTATATTGCATTCACTGGTAGCATGTTATATATGTATAAAAGTTGTTTGTATGGATAGTGGTTGCAATAGTTTTTCCATGGTTTATAATTTATTTTTTATATGTATACTTAACATGCTATTTTCTTTTTTCTTATCCCATGTGGTTCTGATTTTGAATCACTATGTTTTCATAGTGGTGTTCGTAAGTGCTCATAGGATTCATCATTCTCTACAGAATAGGAATTAGTGTTGGATTAGTTAACTCTCTTCCCCATCCCAATATTTATGTCTTTGTTTATGGATTTTAGTAGATTTTTTATATAGATTAACATTAAATGACCCTATGAAACATTTTCTATTAATATTATACATTATTTTCTTACTATTTACATTACATTACATTATTTTCTTACTATTTACATTGAATTATATTACAATACACTATTGTTAAAACATTAGAGGTAAATTGAGAGAAATGAAATAATATATTGGAATACATCCACCACTAATTGTTAGTTGTATCATATCAACACCCTACCATAGGATAAAATTCAAATTTTTTTTTATTAAGTCATCTTCTATATTGAATCAGTTTAGCATAAACCATTCTTTCTATTTGGGAAATGAAATACCCAATCTATCCAAAGGGCAAATTAACTCTTACTTTTAGACGATCAAGATCCTCTTTGTAAGAGGCCTTCACCTCTCCAAGCTATCTGTTAAAATATGCCAGCAAATATAATCTCTAGATACATTAGTCACCTCTTTTTGGTCAAACATTCATCCTGATGAAATGATCAAAAATATTTGAGGGCCCTAATGAAACCATGTTTGGGTATTTACAATCAACATCTACTTTAGTTGATTCTTTTCTATCTGCTTCGATTTCCTTTGGTTAATTTACGCATACCTGTTTAACATGCTGAAATGATGTTGATTTTGTTATATTATTATCCTCTTAAAAAGTGCTCATATTAGTTTTCTTGGATTCTATAATTTTTTCTGACTAGATTTCCTAAGATATCAATTGTTGTACTGTTAATTTTTAAATTTTCAAATTTGAATTGGGAGCATCAAGCAAAAAACGAAAAGATAATCTAGCTGTGGTGACTGAAATCAGGATGTAAAGGCACTGCTACGTTCCTACTGAAGGTGGAGGCGATGGGAACAGAACTGGATTTTATTGGTTGAACTTGAAATGAAAAATACAACGCACGACAGACCTTAAAAACAGAGAGAACTACAAGTCCACAGATATAGATCTAGTGCAGTAGTTGATACCTAACACTCGGAACATCGCAACAGTAGGTATCGTCCCAAAAAAAACACCATGTTTATCTTTGGAACACATAACCCATAAAATACAACAAAAGGGGGTTGAAGATAACATAGCAAACACCAATTTATTGAAAAGGAAGCAAACCCAGCAAACTCAAACTAAACATCCAGACAGGTAGGTGAAGGAGAAGCAGCCACATATTGGGAATTACAGTTCGCAGGCATCAGTGAGGAGGTTTATTTCCCTGTGGTGCTCCTCGGACGTGCACGGGTGGTGGGATAGGCCGTCCCTCTGCAAGCCAGGAAGAAAAGAGGAGGGCGAAGAGTGCGAGCAGAAGGAGACGTGACCACCAAACACCACATCCTCCCTCCCACCGGATCGCCATTACCATCTACAGCAAGGAATTGTGATCAGAGCAGTTGCAGGAGAACCCTATTTATAGAGTAAAGGGGCCTCGGGTTCTTCACCCTTATCTTATTTTAATTACTTGTTATCTTTATTCACATTATTTTATGTTCATTTGCTTCCACCATTTATCATTTAATTTAAAATAGTTTGCTCCATTGGAGTCCTCGGAAACTTCAAATATCGGACAAAAGATCCTGTCTTTGACTTCCCATTTCATCGTTTTTTACCTAACAAAATATCAATATTTATTATTTATAATTAGGGTAACCTATGAGTAAATTCAAAGAAATAACCCTATATATATATATATAGAAAACCGCTAAATCTTTTTTGAAACAACATACCCACAAAAATGGATGCATGCTTGATATATCGCTATGACAACCAATTTCTCATACAACAATGTGGAAGAAAGAAACAACTAATGACAAAATGTATGTTAACAAATGAACTATATTAGTGAATTCTATAATGTGAAATGAACTTTTAGTTAATTATATAGCGTTAAAAAATACAAAAACATATATATTATGTTAAATTCGAAGATTACTACGAAAACATCTATGTAAGACGGGTTTTTTGGGTCATATATTACGGTTATAAATCGTCATAAATAGACATCATATATATAAGATGAAAATATTTAAAACCGTCATATATTTTCCCACAGTATCACACACACACACACACAATATATGACTCCTATGTTTTTGTTGTACCATACTTTGAAATATTTTAAATGATATCTTCAAAGTAAGGCACGGAGTCGGATGCATGTTTCACCTTAAGTCTTGGTTCCATCTTTTCCTTTACGTTTTTTGGTTGAGCTAAACTTGAGTGAAAATAATGGGTTTTAGTAGCTTTTGGAATGCTTTTTAGAGTTTCTCGGTTTAAAACGGTCAACATCACAACGTGGGTGGCCCCTGGTGTAAAACAAGCAAATAGAGAATGAGTGTGGTGATGTGTTGCTCAAGGGAGGTCTCGGTGGACCACAACTCGAGCAACCTTACCACGATCATGATGAAGGCCGTGGTGAGAGAAAACAACTTACTTTTTGAGGCCATGCCGTAGAACATACCATTTCGAGGTGCATGTTCGAGAACGCTGCGACCGTGACCAGGTTGTGGTGGAGGGCATGGTGACGGCGAGGCTCGCTTTGAAACAACCAAAACCATCGACCTTCTTAGATCTCCTCCGTTTCAAACGGGAAACACGTGTGGATTAAATGTAGAATCTTTAATACAATTTTTAATCAATTCCTACCCCTATTAATCGATCGATGCTCCTCTCTTGATGATTTCATCGAATATGATGATTTTTCAAACGGCTTCTGAATGAATAAGGTGAGAATGAAATTCCCACTTCTACGTTCTTTCAAGGAAGGTTCGTCCAAACCTAGCTTGGAGATCAAAGCTAGGGAGACGAAGACTTGATCCCGTTGTTCAACGATGGACGGATTTGAAGATTCTCGAAGCTGGCAGAGAGTGCATCAAGTTCTTCTCATTCAACGCTTACAGACATCTCCTCCTCCAACGATCAAACAAATTTGTGGTAGGGATTTTGTTTTGATTGGGTTTTCCCTGTTCTTGATTTCTATGACGAACATGAGTTAATTCATTTAGCAATTAATTCATTTAGAAATTAATTCATGAATCGTTCTTCCTAGAATTTTCATTGAATATTTCTCTTTTCAAGAAATAGGGTTTTGATATTTATTTTTAGAGAATTTTTTATCATCCTCGTTCTCCAGATTTCGTCAACGATGGCCAAACCAACACAACCTTCATTTGAGGCTCACTTGTGTGTTTCATGCCCCTCTCCCTCTGTTCGTTATTTGTCGTCGACGTTCGATTGGCCAGTGATTTAATTATGTCTGAAAACCCGTTTCGTGGTGCATTTGACTTGATGTTTCTATGGCTTGTTTATGTAAGTTTAGTGTCGGGATTGGAGACATGGCGGAGGCGTGACAGTAATGAAGGAAATCCAATGGTGGTACAGGTGATAGTGGTTTTGCGAGTCAATTTGTGAGGGTGATTCTTTCCAGAGGCGTGACAACGTTGAATCCGACATGGTCCACAGGCACTTCGGGCGAGACCCGCGGCGAGAGCAAAGGATTCAATTATGCGGGGGGTGGCGACGAGTGCAATATCTTGAGTTTTTAGGAAATCTCATTTTACATGATGTTCAGTTTGGAATAACACATGTCATGTGGAACCCTCCTTGCATCGTCTAGCCTTTCAGGTCAAGGAATTTTTACATGACCACGATCTTTGTCTATATGTCATGTGACTTGCTTTGATAGTAGTAGGCGTGTGTTCTATTGAACCAATTTAGCTTTAGTGTGTTTCCCCATTTCAGTTCTTATGAGGGTATAGTTAGGCATCCCACTGCAATTAAAGGATGAGCAATCCCCTATGTGGTCTTATTATAGATATAGTCAAGTATCCCTCATTGTGGCCTTAGGTGTGATCCTCTATCCCACTTTTCCCTAGGTTGGGTCATGTATCTCATAACCGACATCCAGGGCGTGTGATCCCCTTCATAGCGGGTTTTCCCAAATATGGTCATGTATCCCCCATAGGCCCTGGGTGTGATCCCCCACCTATGTATCTTTCTCTTGTGAGTTCCAATAGTGTTTGAAGGGCCCATGAAGTGAGTTCTCTCGGATGAGTGTTACCTTAATGCTTTAGATAGAGTCCCTAGTCTAGTCGTGAGGACTAATAACACCTTGAGACTTTAAGTCTTCCTTTGAGAATATATAAATTTATCTTGTTTCCCCTTATTATGTGTTTTAGAGCTAACACTCCCTTTGATGCTTTGTGTTTGGAGTTTTCAGGGTGTCATACTTGGTATGTTTATACTCACCCTTACATGGGCTCTTCCCACACGTTTCGTTTCTTATGCATAAGATAGTCTTCCGAAAGGGTCCTAGGGGGTCTTGGAGCTGGTGGATCTTAGTTGGGACTACAGATGAATCATGGAGTCATAGTTTTGTAGTTGTTTCCATTTAGTAGTAGATCAAACTCTTTGAAAGTTTGATGGGATTGTATTTGGACCTTTGTATATTTCCATACTCTTTTTTCATACTCTGATGTGGGATTAGATGTTATGCATTCATTTATTATATCAGTTTTTTTATCTTTTTTCCATCTTACTGGTGATTATATATGTGTGTGTGTATACATTTTCTTTAGGCTAAGTCCTCCCATGTGTTTGTTATGCCTACTTGGTGCTAGTCTCCATCCCCTGGTCTGTTGGATGCGGTCTTGGGGTGTCACTCTTAGCTTACCGTTGGCCAAGAAAGCCATAGTGGGTCGGGCCATAACAAAGTGGTATCAGAGCTTGAGTTTTCTTAAGACTGAAGTTTGGAGATAATATAGATGTGAGGATTAGATTAAGAACTAGTGAAACAATGTTAAAGTATATCAAAATAAATCTCAGGATAGGGGACCTAGTGATGGTTTAGCGGCCGACGTATCCATTCACAATGACTATAATAACCTACTTGTTGACTTGGTACATGTAGGTATTGGTTGGAGGGAAAAATTTGGTACATGCATCATATAGGAATATGTTAAGGTATCCATGTCGTTTTTGAGTTAGCACCCCAGATATTCTCTTTTTATCATAGCGTGTCTTGAATATTTTATGATGCCTCCACGAGGAAAACAAGCTAGGATTCCATAGAAGGATCAAAATGTTGATCCTCTTAGTGATAATGCTTCAGTCTAGAGACCTGTGTAGGAGGTAGTTCCTCCTACTGGATTACCAATATTACATCCACCAGTGGAGCATTCAGTTATTCTAGCATTACCAACAGATGAAACACACATTCTTAACACACTTCACGAGTTTTAGAGACTAAGACTGCTCATATTAAGATGCAAGCCAGACCCCCAGGCAACAAAGAACTATCATGAGATGGTGGACCATGTTATCTTAATAGTCAGGACCCCTCCCGATTAAATAGTGGACCTCACAATGAGCCTCCTCCATAACCCATATGGGCGATAGTGGGGCTCAGTGACACAGACACATGATGAGACAACCCTCTCTTAGGTAGAGTTTGTGAACCTCTTCATAGAGGAGTTTTATATAGTTATTTTACGAGCAATACGTATCCAAGAGCTATTGGATATCCAATAGGGAATCATGCCAGTCACGTAATATGCATTGAGGTTCACCAACCTCTCACAGTATTCCATAGATATGGTATGTGATGGATACTTTTGATCACATACCATTGAGAGAGACCTTCACCTAGAAATCCAAGTTGGAGTGATATCTCTTTACATCCCTTATTATGTTGAGGTGCTAAAGTGTGCCTTAGTTATGGAGATATTCTTAGCATAGTTGACGTTGACGGATGGTTCTGATAGTGGACACCATGGATATGATACCACAATAGATGGTAGTCGACATTAGATTAGGTATCCAAGAATTTGAGGTGATTCTGAAGATAGTCTTAAGATAGAGGGTCTGCCACTCAGGGATCTTAGGGAGATTTCAGGGAGTCATGGGAGAGGTGATTCTACTCTTATGATGGGTTAGGTCATATCCTGTGGGGTTACCCAACCTTATGTGCAACAGATAGGGAGATGGTCGAATGGCCATCAAGGTAGAGGCGTTGACTTGAACAAGGAGATCTACAGGGAGGCAGACGTGGTAGAGGATATGGGATATTCATTGGAGGTGTTCTATGTTATGATTTTATCCACCATTTCCACTCCTATGTGGTCCATGCCATGCCTAGGGAGCTACTGGTCTTAGGAATTGAAAACTTCAGACATTAGAGGCTTCCAACCCAGAGGCTCCAGGAATGATCCGAGGTATGATTTGTGTCTACTCTACATTAGCTTCAGATTTGATAAACAAAAGTGTGAGCCACTCCTTCCTTTCCATATTACATGTTTGAGACTTGGAGATTCTAATGGAGCCTTTAACTTGACCTTTGTGAATGGATACTCCTACTAGGGAATATTCGGTGATCACAAACTTCTTCTGTCTATGTAACCTGACTCTTGGATAAGATAAATTCATATGAGATCTCATCATATTAAAGATGAGACCCTATGATTTCATTCTAGGTATGAATTTGATCTCAACATTATATGTGAAGATTGACTATTTTAGGCAAAGGATGCGATGAAATTGGGTAGATGAGATGATATTTTTCTCCATCGGTGAGAAGAAACCACAAGAAGAGAAGGGTGGTCTCGTATGTAGGAGGATACAATTTATTTCTCATTAGTTAGCTAATATATCCCCTGGAGAAGTAAACTATTGGATTTGGTGTCCAAGGAAAAACTATTTGTACTTTGATTATATGAATATTTGATGTATTTAATATTAATAAAACTTCTTATTACATATTTTTTGTTGTTCTTCATAACACTAATGTAATACTATCCTAGAGTATAAATCACATTGATAAGGTCATAGTAGTTACCCACTGTGATGAGAACCTTGATATGTTATGACAATATTCTCAAATATTGTTCTGCATTTGAATAACATACTATGATGGAACACATATTTCATAGACTATCAGGTGAGAGTACTCGTAAGTAGATGATGCTTCTTCTCATTAAGTTCGCACTAGGTAATCTCCAAGATGAGAGATTATGAGAACATACCTGCCAGTATAAATTATGCATGTTTTGGTGTCATCGAATATTCCTATCCATGAGTGTGTGTGATGATCCTTAAAATTTAAGATTATTTTTAATGCATGTTACAACTCACATACTTGGATGAATTTCATAAACCATGATGATAACAATTAGTTATGAAGTTTGATACGTTGGGCGTCTCATGAGTGACATTTCATTAATAAATAAGTCAAGGAAGGATTTGTCCCTTTCATCTTTATGAAAGATTATATATTAGGCCTTTGATTGGAATATAATGGATGCATTAAATTCCATGTATATGGTGTAACAACATGTTTATTTCAGATAGTCAAAGAAAGACATATTGAGGATATAGGATGGTGAAACAAATGTGCAACCTTCTTGATGAGATACAGTAAAAAATGGATTATATTACACAGTGAGCATTCATATGTGGTTGTCGATGTTGCAATATTAAGTTCTTTCTCTTGGGTGACTTGATTCGTCGCTAGACTATAATCTTGGTCTTTAGGAAAGCTTTCCAATAAGAAAGAATCCTAGAGGGCCACACACTAATTGTTTCCATTAATCTTGATTAAATTCTATCTGATTTTAATTAATGGAATAAATATTATTCTCAAGTTTGAGGAATAGTTTTATTCAATTAATATTGTTCTCATAAATTAAATAAATATTTATTCACCAGCTGGTGATTAAAATATTTATTTTATTTATTGAATATTTTAATAAAAATTTATTTCCTAGACTGTGAATAAAATATTTATTTGTGAATAAAATATTTATTTGGTTGTTCAAAAAATGAAGGAGGAGTATGAACAGGATAAGACAGAGTCCGGTGATAAATATTAATTAATAAGACCGTTACATAATATTTATTATTGCACAAGTAGGCGCACACCAAAAAATATTAAGAATGTAACTTTTATTATGCGGAATGTGGTTTATTAAAGGTAATAAATGTTATTTAATGGCTGGTATGCAATTAAATAATATTTTAACTTAAATCCTAACTTTATAAATAGATGACCATGTCTATTGTGTAGAGTATCCAAAAATTGAGAATAGAGAATTGTTGTGCAAAATAGATTCTCTTTAAACTCCTCCTCTCCCCCTCTCAAGAACGAGAAGTAAAAGAGTGGTTTTTTCAAGAACGAAAAATGAGTGATCAAGAACGAACTACACAAGACATTCAAATTGCAGCGCTACCACCTGTAGATCGAGTGGTGTTTCTCAGAGATTATAGGATCACATGTGGATCACTGCTAAATGGATTCGATCCTTGGGTATTCATAGTGCAACAAAAGTAATCTGAAAGGGTCTTTTTAGATGATAAACATTCTCCAATGAAGAAAGTTACTAAGCCCAAGTATTGATTTCTTCAAATATTAAATAATCTAATTATGAATTTGATTTGAAATATCATCACTCTTTGTTTTGGGCAATGAATATTAAAATAAATTTTAACATATCGTCCACCTCCGCATGCTTTCGCCACACCCAAAACCAAAAAGTGATATAAGAGCAGTCACTTTTAAATTTATAATTATTTATTTTATTATAGATCTATGAGAAATTTTGGTTAGATTTTCATTTCATGTTATTTGTTATTTAATCTGATTTGAATTAATATGTCATCGACATATTAATCATGTTCATTCAGTGTTTCATTTTCCTAAAGGTTTAAGAACAAATGAAGAACTACCAAATATGCCATCAGGAAGTGCCAAATCTTTGACCTATAAAATTGGGTTACACAACATGCATCCAGAGCACACGTCGTATACCTATGCACATTGCATCTAGATGCACTGAGTAATTAATTACACATAGTGATTTTATTGCACACCATATTTTGATTCGGCCA
The DNA here is from genome assembly GCA_963277665.1 of Viscum album. NCBI lineage: Eukaryota > Viridiplantae > Streptophyta > Magnoliopsida > Santalales > Viscaceae > Viscum > Viscum album. The sequence continues at coordinate 272,931,647 of OY728125.1, read as the reverse complement.
ACTTGACACACAACAAGTGGATATAGGATATGTAGTTGGCATGTATGCACTGTGTAGTCTGACCGAGTTCACATGATGAATCCCCAAGAGTGTGACTTAGATATTTGACAATCAAGGTACATGGCATGTAGCTAGATGTACACACTGTGTAGTCTCCCATTAATAGAAAAAAAAAATTAAAATTACATTAAATTTGAAAATTGTAGCATTAAGACCTTATTTTATTGATTAGCACATCATTGTGTGTTTGACAATTTAATAATGGTTTTAAAGAATTTTAAATGCTCAATTAATTTATTATAATTAATATGTCATTATTGGTCCTCCCGTTTATTTTCCATGAATTCCAATAATTATGGGTATCTCCAAATTATATCGGATGATCATTAAGATGTAAGTGAATTAATTAATTAATTAATTAATGAAAAACAAATTTATTTTAAGTAATAAAAGAATGAATAAAGAAATGAATTTTATCCATTTACTTTTGCATATTCATTGCATGTTTGACCATTCATGATCTTGACCAAGACATGTGTATGTGTTGGATGTTTTAATTTAATTTATTGCATGAGTTTACAATTATTTAATATCAAATTAAATGATGGTTTGTGAGTTATCCCTCCCTCTATTATTATGTAGGAACTAAGTGTCCAATGATATTTATGTAATACCCTCTAACCAATCCTTTGGTTCCCCTCACTTATGAGTGAGTAATAAATATTTTTAATTAATGTATCATCCCACGACGCATGGAGGCAGTTAAAGATGGAATCATAATGATTCCAACTTAGGTGATACATAGGTGGACATGTGGAATGATGTAACTCATGCTAAGACCAACAATATGAATTATTTCCCGTAGGTCAAAGGTTTATTTAATATCCCCTCATTAAATCATTTGATAGATAATGATCATGAATGGGTCATTAATTAATTAATTATTTTTTTCTATGAAATTATTTATTTTATGGATTCAAGGCTTCAATCACATAAATAAATGAATTAATGTGTAAAGACAAAAATTAAATAAATGAATTATATGTAAATATTTTATCCAACATAGTTAATTAATTAAGTAATATCCACTAATATTAACAAGACATGTAATGGATAAAACAAGAAAAAACTTATGAATAATAAATTATAATCCATTAATTAAATATTAATTCAGACTAATTATTCCATTACTTGATTGAGAATGAAATCATAGAACTAAGTGTAGTACATGGCCAAAGCCTGGGCACTAACTTTTATCAGGGAGTTCTAATTAGAGTTTTGGGATGACTTAATCGAAATTTTATTGAGTTTAACAGAAATAGTTTTTCAATAAAAACTTGGAGGCAAGTGTTGGGAAAATCGAGGTAAGGATTTTAGGATAGGAGAATCCAACAACAGACCAAGGAGTTGTAAGCATGCAATTAACAATAACACCAACCTAATTACTTTATTATAGTTTTTATGGACAAAGTTTGGATTTTTATGAAAAGTAATGGGGATCCTTTCCACTAGAATGTTAAAGAAACTAGAAATTATGAGTTCAATGGTTAGTGCCATTGAGACTTGGTAAAATAGTGGGAGTTTTAATAAATAAATAAAAATTAATTTATTATATCTCAAATATTTTGTAATCATGAAAAGTACTAATAATCTGGTCTTTTAAATTATATAATAAAATGAAAATTTCATCATCCAAAATACCCCTACGATCAATATTGGAGAAAGATAACCTCCTAAATGGAAGTAACTACCATGAGTGGTTTAGATTCCTTGGGGTTGTGATACACCATGAACAGAAATATTACATGCTAGAATCCTCAATGCCTGATTCACTTTCTAAAGAGGCGTGTGATAAAGAGTTCATTTTCTATGAAAAAAATTTGAGTGATGCGGTCGACATTCAATATTTGATGCTTTCATAGATGTGAAGTGAACTAATGAATTATCACAAAAACATAGATGCATATAGCATGTTTGAGCACCTCTATGGTCTTTACCAGGAGAGATCTATAAAGGAACGATTTGAGATTTCCAAGATTCTTTTTCAAAGAAATATTAGAGTGGGTTCCCCAGATAGGCCTCACGTAGTCATTCTCTTTGGATACATTGAGTGGTTAGAGGTTCTTGGGTTTAAACTCCTCGAAGAACTATGCACCAAACTCATTCTACAATCACTCCCTTAGAGCTTCTCCAGCTCTTCTGTGTATTTCAATATGAACAACATTGAGAAGTATATTCTATATCTTCTTACTCTTCTTCTCCAAGTTGATAAGGATACAAAGCGTGAAAAACCTTCGATCCTTATGGTGAACAAATGGAAAGGGCATACGAAGAGCTTTAAGCCAAAAGCTTCTTCACCTCCTTTCAAGAAGAGGAAGATCAAGGGGAAAGCAAGGGAACATGATGCTATCTGTTTCACATGTGGTAAGAAGGGATATTGGAATAAATCATGAATCCAGTCAAATAAGAAAGGGGAAGCTTCATGGGTGTTTTTAATCAAGTGAAATTTATCTATTATTAAAAATTGGGTATTAGATATAGCTTATAGTGCTCACATATGTATTCAAATATAGGAACAAAGTTGTAAGACTCTGATCTTTTGTGGAGTTGACCTAGGCTTGAATTCATGCACCTTTTATCCTTATTTGATTTATTTTTGATTGGGTTGTACTTTGGGACATGTTTGGGTGAAAATTGAGAAAAATGGAAGAAAAATGGGTTGTCCATGGCTGGTGAATGGTTAGAGAAAACCGTTCATCCCATCCCAGCAAACCATGCAACCCTGGAAATTAGAGAATCACATGGCTGGAGCACGGTTTGAAAAACACTGTAGACGCCGGAAAAGTCCGTTGTTCCCAAACGAAGCTCCGGATGCGGAAAGCGAAGTGATATTTGGAGTCAGAGGCACGTTCCGGAGGGCCCGGGGGACTTGCGCGAAATTTCAGAGGTCCACGCGCAAAGTTGAGTCGCGGCGCGCAATCCTCCCGGGATGCGCGTAATGCGCTGGGCCGGCGCGCTATTTTGCGCGCCCGTGGCCCGCGCGGCGCCCTTGCGCGCGGGGTCCTGATTCCGCGCCCGCGAAGGGAATTCCGCGCCCGAGACCGAATTCCGCGCCCGGGGTTGCCTATAAATATAAGGCGACCCCCGACGTTTTGAAGGTTGCCAGAATCCGAAGCGTCGCTCGTTCGCGCAATCCAACCCCTTCCGCGCGCAATGCCGATCTTCAGGTAACCTCCTTTCTTTCGCGTAATAGAGCCTTGGGGTTCGCCTTCGCGCGCAATCCCCTTGGCTCATTTCCTTTGAATAATCCTTAACCCGAAGGTCTTTGCGCGCAAAAGAAGCCTCTTGTGCGCAATTGCCCCGGGTGCGCGCAATCCAACCCGATTGCGCGCACCCCCCATCTTCAAAGTGGCCATTCGTTAGAGAATGAGCCGTTGCCCCCGCGAGCTGTCCGAAGCCCGGTGCGCGCAATCTCAATCATCCGCGTGCAAAGGGCTGGCCCAATTGCGCGCCAGCCCGCCGTTTTGCACGCCGACCTGCTGTTTTGCGTGCAAAGCTCCTCTTTTGCGCGGAATCCGCCAGGGTCGCCCCCCTTGACCCCATGAGGGTACCCGCCCGCGTGGTGCCCGATGATTTTCATCCTGGGTGCCCGCACCGTGCGTTGTCTTTCCGTGCGACCCTCTAGGCTTGCGCGAAGTGACACGGACCCATCGACGACCACCGACGTCCTGCACGACGTTAAACTGCATACGTCCAAGCTGCACGACGTTAAACTGCCTAGCATATCGTCCGCGCTGCAAGACGTTAAACTGCCAAGTGTTTTGTCCAGCATGACGTTAAACTGTACCACGTCCGCGCTGTAAGACGTTAAACTGCCAAGCACCTTCGTCCTCAACACACGACGTTAAACTGTACTTCGTCCGGCAAGACGTTAAACCGTCCGCTTCGTCCTCAACACACGACGTTAAACTGTACTTCGTCCGGCAAGACGTTAAACCGTCCGCATCACCCGATCCCGTGCCTCGCACGCAGGGTCCCCCCCGGTTTGGATGTGGCCCCCACCCGCTCGTCTCTGCAGGGATGTCGGGATTGCCCCTCTTTAGGGACGATTTAATGGGAGCGGCTTTTCCCTACGGGGGTAGGGTATTACAAACCCCTAGTTTCTTGTGGGGGGCTGCACATGTGTATCTCCATTGCGCTCCCCCACCGCCGAAGCCAGTAGAGGGTGTGACTGGGATCGAGGTGTCTCCTACTTTCGGTCCAAGTCCCTTCCAACTGAGTTTTGCCGCTTCCGGGCTGCCTCAAGTGCGTAAGTCCTGACAGAATGAACTACGTGGACTTTGATCCCTATCTTCTAAACAGGGTACGTAGGAAGCCTCCCTGAGGTTCAAGCCCACCACCTGGTCGTCCCGGTCGCATTCACGTCGGTTCGTCCATCAGTGGCCCCCTCCAGGGTTCACGCTTGCGTCGATTCACCTATGAATCCGCCCCTGTGGGAGACTGCCCGTGTGTATCTCCACTGTGCCTCCCCACAGCCCCTTTTTTCCATTTCTCCTTTCATCGTCCAGCATGACGTGAAACTGTGATCCACCCGGCCGTTCCATCCCCCTCTGTGCGAGGTGGTTCGGTTCAATCCTCCGCCCGGCGGCCTCGACCCCTTCGTGAGTCGGCTTGCCGACGTCCAGCATGACGTTAAACTGTATACCCGAACTACGTTGACTTTGATCCGTGCTAACGCGCGGTACGTAGGAAGCCCCTACGGGGTCCAAGCTCTTCACTCCATCATCCATCCTGATCCTTACCCGGGCCGCCACATCCCGGTGGGGTCATGCCACTTCACTCCACTCCATATCACTTGGGAAGCCGCCCATGCGCTGGCCCCAGCGTCGGAGGTTCCCCGCAAGGGGTTCTGTCATCTGATCCACTTTTCGTGTTGATCAGTCCGATGCCGTCCCCGCTGGACGTTAAACTCGCGGCATACCCCGTGTTAAACATGGGAAGCTGAGGAAAACCTCAGGGGACACAGTTCCCCGCACCCAGTGCGGGATGCCTCAGGCCATCATGCCTTCGAGAAGCCCTATTAGGGACGGAAGACAGACGTGCAGAGCCGCAGTGTTACGACACGCCCCCAGCACCCAGAGCCACCCGGCCTTCTCACCGCAGGTTGCTGCCCCGACCAGACTCCTTGGAGCGTCCGGGCGGAAGCAGCGTAATTAACCGGTGTCCATGAAGATATGGCGCCGGGAACGAGATTCACGAGCATGTCTTAAATCTATGAGGGAGACCCGGATTAGGCGACAAGTTCCGAGGAGACGTCCAAGGAAGGAGGAGCCGACATCCCATCATCCCGGTTTCGATCAAGGAGCAGACGCCCCTGAATAAGGGACGGATGCCGCCCGCCTTTGGAAAGCGGGACTGCGGGACCACAAGCCGCGCGCCCATCCCCTCGGGTTGACGGGTGCACGCGCGAACGCGTCCTGGCGGAACAGCGTAACCTGACGCACATCCGCACCGAAACCGAAAAATGGTGAACCCGACGTGAATCTCTTCTCCTCGATACGAGGACCGATGGCTTTCAGAGGTGTTGGAAGACCGGCATGTTGCCCGGCCAAGCATTCCGTCTTACCCGCCAGGGGCTGGGGAAGGGACATCGGGCACTCCGTCTCGCAACGTCGAGGGCCTGGGGTCCCTCTTCGGATCCGCCCGGTGATGGATGATTCGTCCGATGACGGTATTGGGTACGCTTCGGTTAACACCGTCGAGCTGGTAAATCCCTTTTCGGTTCCCGACGTTGAAGAACACCAGGTGGACCTCCCTAGTGTCCCCGGTCGTCGCCACCGTCGGAAGAACCGCAACAGCAGGAGTCGCCGGGGCACAGCCGCTGGTGCCTCCAGCCAGGCCGTGCACGCCACCGAGACTAAGCAGCAGGCTCAAAACCGAGCACAACGTGCGCCGCCCCCCCATTCGGGGATGACGGATTCGCCTCCGCCGCTGTTTGTGGTGTGGGACCAGGCAGAACCGCCTCAGCCGCGTCACGACCAGCTCCGCCCTGCCACGGGTCCATCCTGGCCTCCTGACCCCAGTACGGTGACCATTTCCCGGACTGTAGCCGGTGAACAGCGAGATGCGCCAAGTACCAGTCGGCCGCCGATCCAATCGGCAAGGCCCGTCATGCTTCCAACCGCAGAGCAACCTCCTGCAACCAGGGGCTCGCGCTTGGCCAAAAAGTATGATGTCCTGAAGCACTTGGCTGACATCCCAGCAAGGCTCTCCATCCTTGAGGCTCTGCGCATGTCATCTGAGATGCGTGAGGCACTCGCTGAAGCCCTGAAAAGCCCCCTCCAGTTTGAGACAGAGGTTGCGGCTGCAGAGGCCTTTCACGCCGAAACGATCGAGGACGCCGGATGCCAGGCAGTTATCTCGTTCTCTGGTAAGGATGAAGACCCTCCTATACAGGGACATATTCGTCCGCTGTATGTCACTGGCCAGTTCAATGGCCTTGAAGTCCGGCGCTGTCTTGTCGACACGGGGTCCGGGATTAACCTGATTCCAACTCGGACGCTCCGGAGATTGGGGTTGTCTGAGGATGACTTGATTCCCTCCGACCTCAGGATCCAGGGGTACGACCGCACCGAGCAAACCCCGGTCGGAAAGATACGTTTGAAGACCCAGTTCGGTGACTTGGTTGCCAACACCGAATTCATGGTAGTCTCTTAGGACACTGCGTACAACGCATTGATGGGCAGGCCATGGCTCCACCTTCACGCGGCGGTTCCCTCGTCATATCACCAATGCCTCAAATACTCCCTTAATGGTCGAGTAGGCGTGCTTCAAGGAGATGCCTCTCCTTTTGCCTCGTGTGAAGCCCGCTATCTGGACGCGGACTATTACAAGAGCAAGGATAAGCAGATCCTGGCAGGTGAGGTTGAGCCTGTCGCTGTTGCAAGTGATCCCTGGGCAAGTCTGGATGACGCTTACGTCCTCCCGATTCAACGGTTGGACGTGGCCATGGTCTCGACGGCCCGCGAGTCTCCTAATGAGATGACCGCGACCGCCCGCGCCAGCACCAGTGGCCCAGCGGGATCTGGTAGCCCCAATGAAGTTGCCAACGCAGTCTCTCCCGTGGACGATCCCTCCCCGAGTGGAGAGGACGTGGAAGATGCACCCCCAGCCTTTGAGGAGGGCGTCCCCGCCACGGTCGATGAGTTAATACAGGTGAACCTTGGAACCGAGGCCGATCCAAGACCCACATTGGTCAGTGCCACCATGCCCTCTGAGGAGCGGCAGCAGTACGTGGACTTTCTCAGGCAGCACCGTGATGTGTTCGCTTGGGGCTATGACGAGATGTCGGGGCTAGATCCTCAGGTAGCCATCCACCGCCTTGGTCTCCCGGCGAACCATCGCGGGTTCAAGCAGCCTCCCAGGAAGATGCACCCATCCCACGGTGCCATGGTTGAGGCCGAAGTTGACAAGCTTATCAAAGCCAACTTCGTGAGGGAAGTTCAGTACCCCAAATGGCTGGCCAACATTGTGCCGGTCAGGAAGAAGAACGGGCAGATCAGAGTCTGCATCGACTTCCGCGATCTCAACCGCCACTGTCCGAAGGATGATTTTCCCCTTCCAGTGACAGAGCTGTTGATTGATGCCACGGCAGGGTTCCAAGCCCTCTCCTTCATGGATGGATACTCCGGATACAACCAAATTCGGATGGCCCCTGAGGATGAGGAGTTCACTGCCTTCAGGGCCCCCCAAGGTACCTTTTGCTACCGGGTCATGCCCTTCGGCCTGAAGAATGCAGGTGCCACCTATCAACGGGCGATGCACCGCATATTCAAGCCAATCCTCGGCACACTAGTGGAATGCTACGTCGACGACTTGGTTGTCAAATCGCGTCAGCGTCAGAACCATCTCAAGGATCTTGAGAAAGTGTTCGGCTTCCTCCGGTCTCGCTGCCTGAAGATGAACCCGTTGAAGTGTGCCTTTGGGGTCACCTCCGGAAAGTTCCTTGGATTTGTGGTAAGATACCGGGGTATTGAGATCGACCCAGAGAAAATCAGGGCGATTAGCCAGATGCCTCCCCCAGGTAACATCCGGGAACTACAAGGGTTCCAAGGCCACTTAGCCTATATACGCCGATTCATCGCGAATCTGGCCGGCAAGTGTAAGCCCTTTTCTCGGCTCATGAAGAAAGGTGCCACCTATGTATGGGATAAAGAGTGTCAGACCGCTTTCGAGGAAATCAAGCAGTACCTGCTTCAACCTCTGGTCCTGATGCCGCCTGTATCCGGGAAGCCACTGGTCCTCTATGTGACCGCCCTGGAACGGTCCCTGGGTGCCCTTCTCGCCCAGAAGAACAACGAGGGAACGGAGAATAGCCTCTATTACCTCAGTCGCATGCTCCTCGATGCGGAAGTTAGGTATTCCCCCATCGAGAAGAGCTGCCTGGCGCTCGTGTTTGCCGTACAGAAATTACGGCACTACTTGCAGCACCATGAGGTACAGTTGGTTTCTCGGGTAGACCCGTTGAAATATATCCTGAGCCGGCCTATGTTGACTGGCCGTCTAGCACGGTGGGCTGTGATTCTCCAGCAGTTCGACATCAGGTATGTGTCTCAGAAGGCCATCAAAGGGCAAGCATTGGCAGACTTTCTGGCAGCTCACCCGACCTCCGCAGATCAGCCGCTGGATCTAGGCTTTCCTGATGAGACCATTCTCTCGGTTGATCGAGCCGATCCATGCTGGCAGATGCACTTTGACGGTGCCTCCCGGATCCCCACCGGTAGAAGACTCGATAATCCTAAGCTCAACAGAGTGGGCTTGGGTATCGTCTTCATTACCCCGGAGCGAGCCGTGCTGCCATACTCGTTCCTGTTGTCAGAAGGCTGTACCAACAATGAGGCGGAATACCATGCCCTCATCACCGGCCTCGAGTTGGCTCTCGAGATCGACGTGCCCCGTCTGTGCGTGAAAGGGGACTCCGAGCTGGTCGTTAAGCAGATCAATGGCGACTATGTTGTCAGGAAGCCGGAACTTGTGCCATTGTTGGAGTGCACCCTCCTTCTGATGGCCCGGTTCCCTTCTCGGCCAGAAATTGTCCATATTCCCCGGTCGCAGAACGGTCGAGCAGATTCCTTGGCCAGCCTTGCCGCGTCACTTGCGGAGCCTGAACAGGACAACCTGATCGTCCGCGTGACGCGCCGCAGGCTCATCGCTCCCGTTATCCCGGAGGAAGATCGCGGCCCGTTGGTAAGTAATCTCACCACGGTTGCCCCTATGCCCGGAGCCCCGAGTACCCCAGATATGACAGTCGGATCAGCCCCTGATTGGAGGACGCCTTTGGTTGAGTACCTCCAACATGGCACTCTTCCATCGGATCGGGCCGAGCGCGAGCGAGTTCGACGCCGCGCATCGCAGTTTGTCCTCCAGAGCAGTCCCGGCCTGGAGCAGATCCTCTACAGACGCGGATTCGATGGTGTTCTCCTCCGTTGCCTTCAGGGAGTTGAGATCCCACGAGTCATGCAAGAGGTTCATGCTGGTTCATGTGGCGCCCACCAGACTGGGCCGAAGCTGTCCCACCAGATTCGGAGGTTAGGATACTTCTGGCCCTCCATGATCCATGATTGCATCGAGTATGCCAGGAGGTGCCATGCGTGCCAGGTTCATGCGAACTTTGTGCATCGGCTGCCGGAGCCTCTCCATACCACTAGGTATTCCTGGCCCTTTGCAGTCTGGGGTCTCGACGTTGTGGGACCTTACCCACCGGCGACAGCTCGCCAGTGCCGGTTCATTCTGACCGCTACGGACTTCTTCTCCAAATGGGCAGAGGCGATTCCGCTCAGAGAGGTCAAATCCTGTTCGATCGCTGACTTCGTGACCTCCAACATCATCTATCGATTTGGAGTACCTCACGCTATCCTCACGGATAACGGAACCAATTTCCGAGCAGCCGAGTTGAAGAAGTTGTACGCCAAGTATAACATTCGCTCGAACCATACATCTCGCTATCATGCGCAGGCGAATGGACAGATCGAGGCGTTTAACAAAACCCTCTCTAACATTCTGCAAAAGATGGTTGGTCAGAACAAGAAGAGTTGGCCGGACAAGCTCCCCAACGCCCTCTGGGATTATCGGACGACGACTCGCAATTCCACCCAGATGACCCCTTATTCCCTGGTGTATGGAGCTGAGGCCGTCCTGCCCATCGAGATCCAGTTACCGTCCTTGCGCACTGCGGTCTACGACCAGCAAGCGCCGGACAGAGTTGCTGAAGCCCGTCTAGTCGAGTTGGAAGCACTGGATGAGAATAGACTTCGCGCTTTGCACAACTTGGAGAGGCATCAAAGCAGAATGGCTCGAGCTTTCAATAAGAAGGTTCGCCTCCGCTCCTTCCTGCAGGGTGATCTAGTGATAGCCCTAAGAGCACCGATGATCCCCGGCCGGAAGCCGCCCAAGTTGGAGCCCAAGTGGGAGGGACCGTTTGTTGTCCACAAGGTCTATCCCAATGGCGCGTACTCCCTAGCGACTATGGATGGTGAGCGTGTCACTCCTCCCACCAACGCTAGGTTCCTCAAGCAGTACTTTGTCTGAGTGTACCAACGTCCAGCATGACGTTAAACTGCACATTTGTCCAGCATGACGTTAAACTGCACATTTTTGTCCAGCATGACGTTAAACTGCACATTCGTCCTGCATGACGCTAAACTGCATACGTCCAGCATGACGTTAAACTGCACATTTGTCCAGCATGACGTTAAACTGCACATTCGTCCCGCATGACGCTAAACTGCATACGTCCTGCACGACGTTAAACTGCATACGTCCAAGCTGCACGACGTTAAACTGCCCAGCGTATCGTCCGCGCTGCAAGACGTTAAACTGCCAAGTGCTCCGTCCAACATGACGTTAAACTGTACATCGTCCTGCATGACGTTAAACTGCCTCTCAAGAACTACGTGCGGCTTGATTCCCATCCTTATGGGATACGTAGGACCGCCTGGACATTCATGTTTCAGGCCCAGCCCCATCCTTTGGGAATTTCCATCCCATCTCGGGCCCTTGGTCCAGTTGCCTCTGGGTATGTGGCGTATGGTGTGAGCGCAGGGGATTATGTCCTCATTCACGTCGGTTTTCTCGCCACGCTGTACGCCCCCCACGTTTGGGGATGCCTTCTGCTCCCCCCTGTTTTCTCTCATCGTCCTGCATGACGTTAAACTGCCTCTCAAGAACTACGTGCGGCTTGATTCCCATCCTTATGGGATACGTAGGACCGCCTGGACGCTTGTGTTTCAGGTCCAGCCCCGTCCCTTGGTTGATCACGGGGATCTTCCCTCTTTTGGTTGCTCTCAGGGTGAGTCCTCCGACCCTTTCCGGTGATCTGTTAACATGTTTTGGGTACTTCGGTCTATGACTCGTAGTGTCAGATTCAATCCCGACAAGTCCTGTGTTGCTTGTCAGGCCTCGCGCTTCCTCTTGTTCGAGCCTTCACTCAAAGGGATCCTCGTTAGCGGTTTGGGTACAATGCCTCAGTGCTCTCCTACCGCTCCGGGTCGATTTACCGGCGGGTCTTGGGCCGCAAATCGATATGAATCCTGCGATTGAGCGGTCGATGCTCGTTTGCTTGCCCCGTCTTAGGCTGACGCGATCGGATGTTGTGTTGCGAATGCGTCAGCAACATCCTTGATCGCCATGTCAGCTCTTTCAGGCTCTGAACATTGGTTGCGCAGTCCTCATCACACTCCGCCTTTGTGCGTTGTAGTGGAATCTTGACACTCTTTTCATACTGACCTTCAGTACACCTCTACACGTTAGGCAGACCAACCAAGGTAATGATGTCGTTCGAGGCTCCCATGATCTGAGCACCAAGGATATATGCGGATATCCTCCCTAAGGGCCATGCGTAGCTGGACCCTCGTCCCCATAAGGAGGAAGGAGTCGCCCGAACAATCGCGTTCTGGGCCCAGTATATCTGGAGGCTAGCATCTCTGCCCCTCGGGTGATGGACATACGCAGGCCCCTATCCCAAGACTCTTCTCCTGGGATCGTGCGTGACCGCAAGGCTGGGTATGCTCCCACCTCCGCCGTGTCCGCCGTACTGCGATAAGCGGATTCCTCCATGGTCCGAACCACACGACCTTAAACTGTGTTGTCTGGTCCTACCACACGACCGTAAACTGTGATCGTCTTGGCCGCCCGACGAGAAACGACACTGCATCGTGATGTTCCCCTCAGGGGGCACTCATGTTGGGTGCTGGTTAATAACCACGCCATTCATCAATGCCTTCCGTGGCTTGATTATTGTGGCGACGCCAGAGATTTCTCAATCACAGGAATGTCGCCGCACAAAGAAAAACCATTCATCTTTAAGGACAAACAAGAAATATCAAATGCCGCTCCTTCTGTGTGCGAGGGTCAGACCCGCACTCTTCCCCGCGCTGGTGCCCGATTGTGTTGCGCCGCGCTTCAAGAACTACGTGTGGCTTGATTCCCATCCTTATGGGATACGTAGGAACGCCCGGATGTTTGAAACTTCGGGTCCAGCCCCCCACCTCTTAGAGATTCCCCCTTCTCTGGGGAATCCGCCGCCTTCAGGTCACCCTCAAGGCGTGTTCTCCGACCCCTTGCAGTGGTCCACTGGTGTCAAGAGTACTCTGGTCTATTGTCAGGAGGGTCAGGATCCGCTCGGTCAGGTTTCCTTCACTTTTCAAGCTTCGTGCTCCCTTTCATTCGGACCCATCGTCTACGCCCTGGGTGGAACCCCCGTGAACGGTTCAGACACAATGCCTCAGTGCTCTCCCACCGACTCGGGCCGGTACCCCCAATGGCCTTGGGCAGCAAATCGATATGAATCCTGCGATTGAGCGGTCGATGCTCGTTTGCTGCCTCATTCCACCAACGGTTAGTGCGATATTGATGCTGCTTTTCCGCCACGGTCGGCAGTACTCCCATATCGTCACTCCGGTGCCCCCAGTCCTTGAGTGAATGGCCGCATGATTCACATTTCCCACCTCCCATTCTGACCAGGCGAAACCTCGACACTCTTGACACTATCCCTCAGTGCATCTTCGCATACCCAGGGGATGGGACCACGATGCGGCGTACTTTGAGGTCCTTATGGTCCGAGCTCTAAGACCTTAAACTAAGATCTCTCCTTATGGTCCGAGCTCTAAGACCTTAAACTAAGATCTCTCCTTATGGTCCGAGCTCTAAGACCTTAAACTAAGATCTCTCTTTATGGTTCGAGCTCTAAGACCTTAAACTAAGATCTCTCTTTATGGTCCGAGCTCTAAGACCTTAAACTAAGATCTCCCTTTATGGTCCGAGCTCTAAGACCTTAAACTAAGATCTCCCCCAAACGGGATTCTACGTCCTGCATGACGTTAAACTGCACTCTCAGAACTACGTGTGGCTTGATCTCCAGCCTGATGGAGTACGTAGGAACGCCCGGGCATCTCAACTCGGGTCCAGCCTCAGGGATCGTTAAGTCCCGCCCCTCCTCGTCGCCGGCCGTCTGGCCTGGCTTCTGGTAGAGTGGTGCAGTTGTGATATTCTCCCCGATTCAGCTCGGGATGCCCCACTGCAATGGTGGGAAGCGACGGTTTCCTCGTCAAAGAGGTGCTGTCTGAGAATTGGGGTGATCCACGGCCAGATTAGTGCATCCGCCTAATACGCTTTCCCCACGGTGGCGCAATTTTGAGAGCGTTGGATTCTGTCCGAACAATCGTCACTTCACCCCACGCTTCGCATGCCCTGTTGATCTGGATTTCCACCCTTGTGTCTGAAGGAACCCCAAGGCGGTATTCATGATGACATGTGGTCCGCCTCCTGCAATATGAATGATGACCTTCGGTCCGTCTATTGCAGTTGTTATGGTCGATCCACTGTCCGCCTACCGTCTTGGGCATTTCCTGGAAGGCCGACCGTTGTGGATGTCTGGATTCGGGACACGCGATTCACCCTTTCTCATTTCCCTATGTTCGGATAAAATCTCAACGCCCCTAGCATTGTCCCGCTCGTGTGTTGGAACAAGTTGGGGGGATAATACACTGATTAGGCTTGAGTTATCCTTCCCTAGGAACGACCTCCCTCTTTTCTCCAGCGATCCAGGCCCAACTATGGATGCCTGATGCTTGGTTAACGCTCCCGCTAGACAACGAATTGTGGTTGAGCATGTTAAGCCAAAAGATGCAGATAAATATATTGATTCATACAAATGGATCAAAGTAGCGGAAGCAAATGTTCTGGGAGTGGCAAAACAAAGCCCCTAGGGATTAGCGTGCTGAATGAGTCTCTCTAACGCCGCTACCCTTTGGCTGGCGGCCTCCAGGGCTGCTTCTCGCTCTCTGCGTGCCCTCTCCTCGTCGGCGGTCGCAGCACGCAGTTCGTCGATTCTGGCCTGTGCACGCTCCCGCTCGACCTGAATTGTGACCATCTGTTGGCCCGCCTCCGTCAACTGTACCTGGGCGTCAACCAGCTGGGCTGCTAGTCGCTCCACAAGCTCGGTACACGTTGCGACGAAGGCCTCCTTCTCTGCCGCCTGCCCTTCGAGACGCCGGACTTCCTGCTCCGCCGCGAGGAGCGCCCGCGTGCTCTCCGACATGTCCCGACTTTGTGTGACGTCGGCACGCCGGCAGCTCTCGCGCATCTTTTCGGCCATGAAATCACGGACCGTCAGATGGAGGCGTTGAGCATCAGCTCCCCCGGCACACAGGAAGCGCAGCCAGGTTTGAAGTGATCCCATGCGCCCCAGCCACTCCGATGGGTCTCGCTTGAGGAAGCGCTGGATGCACTTCCACCCCCTGCGGAGCGTTATCCGGCTCTCCTCGACCGCCTCCGCGTCCGAGTCGTCCATCTCCTCGGGGTCGGCAGGCCGGTAGGCAGGGAAGGCAGCCAGCAGGTCTGCTGCGGGGTCCGCCCCTGGGAGGTCCTCATGAGGGATAGGTTCCCCAACATCCGGGCGAACTTCTTCTCTCTCCCCAGCGGCGCTGACACCCTCGTCAGCCCCCGACCTCTCTCTGATGTCAGCACCGCCGGCGTCCGCAGCCCCCTGATCAGCAGTTGGTGGGGCCGGCTCGGTTTGGGAAGTCTGTTCCGGAGCAGGCGGCATGTCCACCACTGGTCCACTCGTAGATGCCCCGGGTTCGGCAACCTGACGAGCCTCCAATGTTGAGATCACTGCGTGGGGCATGCCATGGTTAGTCACGGATCGTCAACGGCAGGCACCAGCAGTAAAGTAAGGAGACTTACGGGAGGTCAGAGCGTCATCTTCCGCTATCCCGGCCGCCGCAGGAACAGTTGCAGCAGGGGGCCCTTCCGCGCTTGTCAAATCAATAATGGGTGCCTGGCCCCCACCTTGTCCTGCTGGCGCCCCTCCTACTCCCGCTGAGGACGCCTGACCAACATCCATGCGCTCCTGAGAAAGATGGAGAAATGGGTTAGAAGCTGCATAAGAGAATGGATAAAGCAGATTGAGTAGGGATAGAAGCGGACCTCGAGGAGCTCAGTGACATCAACGTCGTCAGAGCCGGCCACCTCGCCGCTCTCCCGCGGACTCCCCTGATGGGATCTTCCCTCGGAGCCTTCATCCTCCCCCATTTCCTCCTCTTCCTCGGAGTCGTTGCTACTGTCGTCTTCTTCCGGCGGCATCTGTTCTGGAGCGGGCTCTAGACCGAGCATCACCTTCACCAGAAGGGATGGCTCCGCGCGCTGACCACGTTGGTGCGCGTAATCGTCCATGGCCGTCAGATACGCATACTGCCGGTTGAAGTCCACCCTGTCGGAAATGTGGAGGCGCCCGACCTCTGGCAGATGGATTCCTTCTCTGAGAATCTTTCGCCAGATGGCGTCGGTCCCCAGTGACTGCCGCAGGGTCATCCAGGCCGACCACAGCGCCGGGAAGACTGCATCGTGGGAGGGTTCGAGCAGACGTCTCACCTGCTTCCCGGGCCTCTCTTCGACCACCACGCGTGCCCCCTCTCTGGGCGCCGAGGTCGTAGCGGCAGCTCGCGATGTGCCCGCCGCCGAAGTCCCTGCCCAGGCCGGCTCCGCTGCTTGGCGCGCCTCCGTTCTCCCCCGTGTGGCGGCGCCTCGCCTCCTTCCTTGACGCCCGGTCTCCGCACGAGTAACCTCGAGCCGCCGAACTGGCTTCCGTAGAAGCCCCTCGGGGTACGCGATGGCCCAGTGTTCGGCATACTCGGTTGCCAAGCCTGCGTCAACCCCGGTAGGAGGGAGAGTGATGACGTCGCCAGAGCCGAAAGCGGCAAACATCAGCCACATCTGGCGAAGAACGCAAGGGTACGTCTCCTCCTGGACAGCAGTGAATACCCTCTTCGGCATCCGCTGAAGGCACCCGAACTGCCTGGCGAACCGGGCTGGCACGTAAGGCTCGCAGATCACCTTCCCGTCGATCCGAGCCACGAGCACCCCGCCCCGCATGTTCAGGAAGTATTCATGCTGCTCCAGCGGACCCTGCCCGTTGTCGATCATTTGGCCAACGGGAGTGGGGAACGGACTGAAGTTGAAATTGGCATGATTGCCAATCCGAATCCTCACGCCCTCCTCACTTAGGGTCATCGGAGCGACCCCCGCGATGTTCAGCAGGGAGGGTCGCAGGCCGTTGCCCGGAGGAATGATGGCGTTCGGAAACGTGTACCCACCGAGGTGAGCAGCCACCCAGCCGTGGAAGAACTGAAAGGGCCCACAGATCCTTCGTGGTGACCCCCCTCGTGAGATGCGTCCCAGGATGGCATACAGCCTCGCCAGCACTGGGACCCCGAGGTTGTATCTTTTGTTGGCGGCCATAGCGCCCGCCACCGCCAGTGTCGCCGGGCGAACGCCCATTCTCGCGTCCCGCACTGGCAGGAGCCACCCACTCAGAAAGGCGGCCAGGAACGCCGCGTACCAGACATTTGGGTCCCGGGCCTCGATGACGCGGTACCCCCATGAGCGGTAGTCGCCCGTCTCCAGGACCCGCCAGTACGACCCGTTCCGGCTCCTCTGAGCTGCGGTCGGGCACCGCTTCCCCCTGCCTGGCATCTTGACCGCCGGGTCATGCTCCAAGAACTGGCCGAACCACTCCTTGTAGGCTATGTCCTTCTGGAAGTCCTTGATCCCGAGCCGCTGCGTAGCCAGGTCAAGCAGATGCCAGGTCAGAATGGGAGTCCGTGACCTGTCCTCCCAGATGTTCTTCGGTGGCAGGAACTCATCGTATTGGTAGCCCTCCAGCGGGATACCTCCGATGCAGTGGATGTCCCAGAGACCGATGCCGACCTCCCCATGGTGAAGATGGAAGGTGTTGGTATCCGGAGACCAGCGGGTGAACAGCTCCGGCCCGAGCTCGGACTGCTGGTAGAAGTGGAACTGCGACGTCCACACCGCCTCAAACAGGCCGATGTACCGCAGCTCCTCTGCGAAGTGATCGCAAGTGTGGCGTACCCAGAACGCCCAGGCCCACTCCCTGGTGAAATTTCCCCCAGACCGCAAGTCCCAGTCCTTCAGCCAGCCCTTGGTGTCGTCAGTGACACTCTGGCGATATGTGCTCGAGTAGAGGGCTGGAGAATTCTCCGCAGTAGGCTCACCCCCGTCAATGGTTCGCGTCCTCGGGTTCAGGACATAGACGTCCAAGTGCCTGGTCTCCCTGGAAGGATGCCCATTGTTGGTGATGTTATAGCGTGGAAGCTCGTCCTCCCGATTCACCCAGGTCCGTGGCGCATCAACCTCGAACCCTGGCACCGAAACCTCATCTAGGATGCCGAAGTTCCAGAGTGGCAGGTTGTCCGACAGTGGATATGTCTTCTGGGCCGGCGTCAGCAAGTCGAACAAGGATTGATTGTTGGAAACAATCTCCTTGGCTCCGTAAACCCCCTCGTTCGTCGCCATCTCAGCTCTGCGAGTGGCGGCATCCCCCTCATTTCCTTGACGCGCGGCCATCTCAGAAGTTTCGGAAGTCGTGCGGGTTAAGGGATGAAGCGTGCGGGATCGGACGAGGCTGGTAGAGAAGTTTGAAGGTGGGCGCGCAATCCAAGTGGACGGCGCGCAATTGGGAAGAATGTCGCGCAAAGTTCCGGGTTTTCGCGCAAAGACAGGCGAATTCCGGATGGTTTTGCGCGCCGATCGGGCGAATTTCGCGACCGGAAAAGGCAATTTCGCGCACGAGAGCGTTGAAGCTTATCGCGCGGAAGGCCTGTGTACGGAACGCGGAACCCTGGACCCCTATTTATAGACGAGGCCGGGATTCCGCGCCGCGCGGAATGTTCGATTGCGCGACCGCGGCTGCAAATTGCGCGCCCGGTGCCCCTTTTTGCGCGCCTAAGTCCCGCGCAGCCCAGGACTTCGGCATTCCGGCGTCTCCCTCGGAACCCGATCGTTGCGACCTCTCGCCGATCAGATTCCGAGGGGGGGCTTTTGTAGACGCCGGAAAAGTCCGTTGTTCCCAAACGAAGCTCCGGATGCGGAAAGCGAAGTGATATTTGGAGTCAGAGGCACGTTCCGGAGGGCCCGGGGGACTTGCGCGAAATTTCAGAGGTCCGCGCGCAAAGTTGAGTCGCGGCGCGCAATCCTCCCGGGATGCGCGTAATGCGCTGGGCCGGCGCGCTATTTTGCGCGCCCGTGGCCCGCGCGGCGCCCTTGCGCGCGGGGTCCTGATTCCGCGCCCGCGAAGGGAATTCCGCGCCCGAGACCGAATTCCGCGCCCGGGGTTGCCTATAAATATAAGGCGACCCCCGACGTTTTGAAGGTTGCCAGAATCCGAAGCGTCGCTCGTTCGCGCAATCCAACCCCTTCCGCGCGCAATGTCGATCTTCAGGTAACCTCCTTTCTTTCGCGCAATAGAGCCTTGGGGTTCGCCTTCGCGCGCAATCCCCTTGGCTCTTTTCCTTTGAATAATCCTTAACCCGAAGGCCTTTGCGCGCAAAAGAAGCCTCTTGCGCGCAATTGCCCCGGGTGCGCGCAATCCAACCCGATTGCGGGCACCCCCCATCTTCAAAGTGACCATTCGTTAGAGAATGAGCCGTTGCCCCCGCGAGCTGTCCGAAGCCCGGTGCGCGCAATCTCAATCATCCGCGCGCAAAGGGCTGGCCCAATTGCGCGCCAGCCCGCCGTTTTGCGCGCCGA
Organism: Viscum album; assembly: GCA_963277665.1. Lineage (NCBI taxonomy): Eukaryota > Viridiplantae > Streptophyta > Magnoliopsida > Santalales > Viscaceae > Viscum > Viscum album. The sequence goes on along the minus strand of OY728125.1, from coordinate 272,912,540 downwards.
CCAGCTGTTTTGCGCGCAAAGCTCCTCTTTTGCACGCAATCCGCCAGGGTCGCCCCCCTTGACCCCATGAGGGTACCCGCCCGCGTGGCGCCCGATGATTTTCATCCTGGGTTCCCGCACCGTGCGTTGTCTTTCCGTGCGACCCTCTAGGCTTGCGCGAAGTGACACGGACCCATCGGCGGCCACCGACGTCCTGCACGACGTTAAACTGCATACGTCCAAGCTGCACGACGTTAAACTGCCTAGCATATCGTCCGCGCTGCAAGACGTTAAACTGCCAAGTGTTTTGTCCAGCATGATGTTAAACTGTACCACGTCCGCGCTGTAAGACGTTAAACTGCCAAGCACCTTCGTCCTCAACACACGACGTTAAACTGTACTTCGTCCGGCAAGACGTTAAACCGTCCGCTTCGTCCTCAACACACGACGTTAAACTGTACTTCGTCCGGCAAGACGTTAAACCGTTCGCATCACCCAATCCCGTGCCTCGCACGCAGGGTCCCCCCCGGTTTGGATGTGGCCCCCACCCGCTCGTCTCTGCAGGGATGTCGGGATTGCCCCTCTTTAGGGACGATTTAATGGGAGCGGCTTTTCCCTACGGGGGTAGGGTATTACAAACCCCTAGTTTCTTGTGGGGGGCTGCACATGTGTATCTCCATTGCGCTCCCCCACTGCCGAAGCCAGTAGAGGGTGTGACTGGGATCGAGGTGTCTCCTACTTTCGGTCCAAGTCCCTTCCAACTGAGTTTTGCCGCTTCCGGGCTACCTCAAGTGCGTAAGTCCTGACAGAATGAACTACGTGGACTTTGATCCCTGTCTTCTAAACAGGGTACGTAGGAAGCCTCCCTGAGGTTCAAGCCCACCACCTGGTCGTCCCGGTCGCATTCACGTCGGTTCGTCCATCAGTGGCCCCCTCCAGGGTTCACGCTTGCGTCGATTCACCTATGAATCCGCCCCTGTGGGAGACTGCCCGTGTGTATCTCCACTATGCCTCCCCACAGCCCCTTTTTTCCATTTCTCCTTTCATCGTCCAGCATGACGTGAAACTGTGATCCACCCGGCCGTTCCATCCCCCTCTGTGCGAGGTGGTTCGGTTCAATCCTCCGCCCGGCGGCCTCGACCCCTTCGTGAGTCGGCTTGCCGACGTCCAGCATGACGTTAAACTGTATACCCGAACTACGTTGACTTTGATCCGTGCTAACGCGCGGTACGTAGGAAGCCCCTATGGGGTCCAAGCTCTTCACTCCATCATCCATCCTGATCCTTACCCGGGCCGCCACATCCCGGTGGGGTCATGCCACTTCACTCCACTCCATATCACTTGGGAAGCCTCCCATGCGCTGGCCCCAGCGTCGGAGGTTCCCCGCAAGGGGTTCTGTCATCTGATCCACTTTTCGTGTTGATCAGTCCGATGCCGTCCCCGCTGGACGTTAAACTCGCGGCATACCCCGTGTTAAACATGGGAAGCTGAGGAAAACCTCAGGGGACACAGTTCCCCGCACCCAGTGCGGGATGCCTCAGGCCATCATGCCTTCGAGAAGCCCTATTAGGGACGGAAGACAGACGTGCAGAGCCGCAGTGTTACGACACGCCCCCAGCACCCAGAGCCACCCGGCCTTCTCACCGCAGGTTGCTGCCCCGACCAGACTCCTTGGAGCGTCCGGGCGGAAGCAGCGTAATTAACCGGTGTCCATGAAGATATGGCGCCGGGAACGAGATTCACGAGCATGTCTTAAATCTATGAGGGAGACCCGGATTAGGCGACAAGTTCCGAGGAGACGTCCAAGGAAGGAGGAGCCGACATCCCATCATCCCGGTTTCGATCAAGGAGCAGACGCCCCTGAATAAGGGACGGATGCCACCCGCCTTTGGAAAGCGGGACTGCGGGACCACAAGCCGCGCGCCCATCCCCTCGGGTTGACGGGTGCGCGCGAACGCGTCCTGGCGGAACAGCGTAACCTGACGCACATCCGCACCGAAACAAACACTACACCCTAAAAAGTGAAACCATGCACCCCTAAATAATAGGCGCAAGGTTGGTGCACAGTTGGGGAAAACCATGCACCCCTACCCAGGAAACCATGCGTGGTAATTTCAATTGCCCTAAAATTAGTTTTAAATCCACCCGGACCCCTGAAACTTCCCCCATTAGACCCAAACTCAGACCCTTATGATTTTGGACAATTTCAGAGCTTCCCAGAGGGATTTTGAGGCCTTTTGACCTCAATTATTCATGATTTGAAGTCCGAATCAAAGATACTCTCCTTCCCTGGTAAGTGGATCATATCCTACTGCTTTCTTGTTCATAATCCTTCTTTCTCTTATTATTTTAGTGGAATTTATCTTATATTTTTCTAGATCTAGGCTTGTGGATCTAGATATAGATTAGAAAAATCTTTATTTCCTTAATATTGATTTAGGGTTTTGAGATATGAATCTAAATATATATCATTGTGCCACTCAATTTTGGGGATTTCTCTTGGGCAATCTTCATCAACGAATCAAATTAGGTGGTCTAAAATTCAAATCCCATAGGCATGATTTTGATTATGTATATGAAATTTGTATAATTTCTATAGTTGTTTAGCAATTCAAATCTCTAACTGAATTAATTAATGTGGTAAATTAATTAATTGAGATAGTTGTGAAATTGTGATATTTTGGACCATTGAATGAAATAATTAATTAGAGAATTAAATATGTGATTATAGGATTTGGGTATTTGATAATTAATTAGGTAATTAATTATGTGATATTGACATTGTGAGTTGAGATAATTAATTGGGAAATTAATTATGGGATATTGATATAGTGATTTGAGATAATTAATTGGGTAATTAATTATGGGATATTGATGCCATGAAATGAATAATTAATTGGTGAATTAATTATGAGATATTTAATTAGTGTGTTTGAATAATTAATTGGTGAATTAATTATTAGATGTTGATATTATGAAAATATTAATTAATAGACTTGGATTAATTAATTTATGAATTAATTAATGGAAATTATGATGGTTAATTTCGATAAGAAGATTAATGTGTTTAATCTTGGTGGATGTGAAAATATAAAAACATGAGATAATTAGATACATGTGAAGTTTTGATAAGAAATGATGCATGTAAATAGTTGATAAATGGGGTGCTAGACATGGCGATCTACATCAGTGATATACATGCATAGTTGTTAAATGGGGTTCTAGACATAACGATCTGTGCCAATGATAAATCTATCCATATGGTTAATAAATGGGGTGATAGAACTGACGATATACACCAATGATTTATGCACATGATTTAGAATTGGGGTGCTAGACACGATGATATACACCAATGATATATATGCATGCTTGAGATTGGGTTCTAGACAGGATGTTCTATGCTCATGATATGTATGCATGATTGATAAATGAGGTATAAGACATGTAATTCTACACACAAAACATTGGCATTTGAATATGGTTCCAAGTGGTCATAATAATGAAATATGAATTGAATGTGTAACATGATTTAGACCCGATACTGGCTGAAGCAGGTATTGAGGTACGAGTGTCACCGGGAACCTGATGGTCGATGTAGTTTACTAAATATTAATTGATAACGTGACAACTATTTAATTATGCATTGCAGTTATTTCCTTATACAACAACATACACTTTTTATTAAATGGATATGTTTTAGACACTGTTGGTGGTGGCCTGCTGAGTTATAATCACACCCTACTCGGGATGCCTGATCGGTAACCGAATAGATTTCATGGATACAAGATAGGTTAAGTGTAAGGGCCCTATGTTAGATGGTTGAGTTGGGATGAATCATGGTTGGGGGGAACTAGACATGGCTTGGGGCCCTCTTGGGAGTTGTCAGTGCCTTTATTTCTAGTTTTAATTTTAGACAATTGACATAAACATTATCTTGACATGTTTTCTTCTTTAGTTGGATATTGTATTTCTTTAATTGATTATCTTGAGATATTGGTATTGTTCATGATTATATATGCTTGCTATTTTGTTTATTTATTTCCAGTGGTGTATGAATCTGATAAAATAGGGTATAATCTCCCCACGACCGACTTATCATACCCCCACTACTAGTCGGTAGCCTCTGACATACGAGGAGACATGCCTGAGGTCATGTGACCAATTAGATTAGGGCACAGGTGAGTGGCACATGGGCTGGGACATTACAAAGTGGTATCATTGACAAGTTTTATTTTATTATTCTTTTGTCTTTCTGTTTGGGAATGGTATATAAGAGACTAAAAAGATTCAAGGCTTGTTTATGAGCTTGTGCATGGGAGTAGCTACCCCATGTATGGGGAAGAACCTTAGTGCCCAGGGTGGGATTGTTGTTATTTTTGTTTGTTGTTGCAGTTGAATGTTATTTCACCTTGGGTGACACACTTGTGTGATGTGATTATTGTTTCAAAATATTTTTTGAGAATTCACTTGTGGTTCAGTATGGAACAAGAGTAGAGTCTATACATCATTATAGGCACTCAAGATTATTTTGTGACATGCATCATTTTAGGCACGTACATGAAAATGATTTTTGAGTAAGTTGTTGAACTTAAACTATTTTATTGGCTTATGAAATTTAATTCAAAATTGCTCCTAATATGAAATTGTAATTGGTAAAAATGATTAAATAATACGAATAAATGGGTGTCTAAATGAGTACTTGAACTATGAGAATGTGTTTACCCTTGTTATCCAAGGCCTAGGTGTAGGATGGTTAAGGGTAGTGATAGCACCTCAGTTTTGACCATGTGGTGATGTTTAGGGAAAGGACTTATTGTGATTATTCCTCATACATAAATGCGATAAATTTATTTTATGAGTCCTAAGACGTTTTTTCGGAATTTTATAGTTATGCATCCATGACTACACTTGTTAAGAGGACGATAGGAGGATACGACTAGATATTCACTACCAATAGTGGAACCTGAGGCACTGATGGTTCCAAGTGAGGAAGATAGGAATCAATTCTGAGAAAACTTCAAACGCTTCATGAAATTCATAGAAAGAGACCTAGGGTGGATTGTGAAGAGAAAATATGACCTGATGAGGGAGTTTCAGTTGCAGCATCCTCCATCCTTTACTGGAGAGGATGGACTTGAGGGAGCTGAGTTTTGGGTTGATTCAATTGAGATGATACTTGACTATTTGGAGAATCCTTCTGAGAAGTGGATCAAGTTGACCGCTTATATTCTATGAGGATCAATGAAGTGTTATTGGGACATCCAATCATGGACTGGATATACTGAAGGTATGCTATGGAAGGACTCCATAGAGATGATCTTAGAGCACGTCTACCCAGAGAAGCTGAGACGTGAGAGAGCAGATAAGTTCATGAGGCTGACTCAAGGGAGCATATCTGTGATAGACTATGCGAGTTGCTTTATAGATTTTCAATGCTTTTCTCCAACATTGGCGGAAGGTGAGGGTACTCCATCAAAATGATTTTAGGACGGGCTTAAGTGTGAAATTAAGTCCAAGGTGAATATCTTCAGGCTGAAGAATTTTTTATAAGTGGTGAATCAAGATCTCATCTCTGAGGGGAACCCGAAGGAGGATTCCAGTGGTCGATAGGTGGTTTCTTTTGGATGATCTAGAGGTATGTCTTCTGAGAGATGGAATCATCATTATGAGAAGTTTATATAATGCAGTGGGAAGAAGAGTGTCCAATCATGGGGATCAGTCACTCAAGATCTTACCCAATTATTTTTTCACCAGTGTGGTAAGCCGGGACACCTTTGTAAACATTTTCCCTGACCAGTAGTGGAATGCCAAGCCTGTGTCAAGATGGGACATCTGTAGAGGTTCTGTAAGAATCTGAGGTAAGTAGTTGTTGATAGAGTATCTAGACAGAACCATGGTCTGGGAAGGGGATCTAAGGCACCATATTAGTCTAGAAGATGGAGTTCTAGTGGATGAGGATGTAGAGTTAGCGGGCATGGTATTTATGGGAAACAACTCCTATATCATTCGAGTGGTAAAACTCAAGGGAGTCATATGACATCAAAAGGAATATGAGTAGGATATTTACATGAAGTGAAACATACACTTGTGGATACAGAGGCTAGGCCATCGATAGTGAGAGGTACTATTATCATGGCTTCTACTTTATCAAGTGACTTATTTGATACTGGTGCCTCTCATTTATTTATATCTAAAAAACTAGTAAACAGTTTAAGCTTGGTGGTGGAGTTTGTGAGTGGGGTAATGATGATAGATACATCATTGGGAGTATAGTCTAGAGATATCTATTTGTGAAATGAATGTTCTCTTAAAGTTGGCGAGTGTCATTTTCCGTGGGATCTATACATCCTAGACATTTTAAACTTCGACCTAATTATGGGTATGGATTGGCTAGTTTCATATTGAGCTCACATTGATGGTTACCAGAGGAGAGTGAACTTCATGTCTCCCAAGGGAGACAACTATATTCTTCCTGTAGAATGGGATATCCAAGTAGGCTGAGTGGGGACAATTACTCAGCAACTAGGAGAGATCACAACCTAGGGTGCTAGTATTTTACTCAGTTATGATGGTGTGAAGTATAATATCATTCCAATAGTGGTGGAATAGTTCTAGATGTGTTTCTTAAAGACCTCTCAGGGATGCCACCTGAGAGAGATGTGGAATTTACAATTGAGAACATGTTGAGGCCTGAGCGAGTTTCAATTCCACCATAAAACATAGAACCAACAGAGCTTCAAGATCTCAAGACTCAGCTATAGGAGTTGAAGGATAATGGGTTCATCCATCCGATTACATTTCCTTGGGGATCACCTATGTTGTTTGCAAAAAAGGTAGATGAGATTTTGTGCTTGTGTTTCGATTATTAGAAGTTGAACAAAATGAATGTGAAGAATTGACATCCTCTTCTGCATATTGATGATCTATTTGACTAAATAATAGGAGCTTCTCTATTCTTAAAGATTAACTTGATACTAGGTTATCATTAGTTAAGAATTTGAACTTTTGATATACCCAGAACTACTTTTAGAAGTAGGTATGACCTTTATGAGTTCTTAGTAATTCCGTTTGGGTTAATGAATACACTATAAATATTTATGGCCTTAATGAATAGAATCTTCTATCCTCACATGGATCAGTTTGTGGTGGTGTTCCTAGATGATATCTTGGTGTACTATAAGACTCATGATGATCATATCCAATATATTGACATCATCCTGAGTACACTGAGAGAGCATAGGCTATATGTCAAGCTATCAAAGTTTCATTTCTGGATTGACCAAGTACACTTCTTGAGACACATTTTATTAGTGGAAGGTGTGTTAGTGTACCCAGAGAAGGTTCAGGAAGTGGTATCTTGGGAGCATCCCAAGAACATATTAGATATCTGTAGCTTTTTGGGGGGTGATTAGATATTATCAAATATTAATCCAAGAATTTTCTCATTTGGAAGCCCCTCTTTCAGGCTTGACCAAAAAGGGATAGAGTTTGATTAGTCAGATGATAGTGAGGAGGCATTCCAAGAGTTTAAGAAACATTTGACCCCAACACCAATCATGATCCTACATGAGCTTGGTGAGGAGTTTACAGTATATTGTGACTCTTCTTGGATAGGAACCAGAGCTTTGTTGATGCTAGAAGATCACGTTTTGGTGCATAGGTCTTAGAATTTGAAGCCACATGAATAGAACTACCCTATGAAAAACCTTGAATTGGTAGAAAGAGTTTATGCCTCAAAGTGTTGGTGAAATTATCTTTTGGGTGAGAAGTTTACGGTGTTTATCGATCAAATGAAATTAAGGTACATATTCTCGTAGTAAGATTGGAATCTTTTGTAGTGATGATGGATTGATTACATAAAATAATTTTATTTTGATCTGGAATATATTCCGAGGAAAAGAAATATTGTAGCCGAAACTTTGAATAGGAAAACTCAGACTCAGATGGTACAAGAGTCTACTACTGAGTGAAAGATGATGTCTTTACTGGATAAGATGCATGTGGTGGTTCAGAAGATTCAAGTATCAATTTCAGTGGAGTCTACGATTTTGAGATGGATTCGAGAAATGAAGTATGAGGATCTAATGTGTTTGACCTAGAGGGAAATCCTTGAAGGTGGGGAGTCACCTTCATAGTGGATCATATATGAGGATGAGATCATATAAATCAGGAATCGTGTTGTTGTTCCTAGGATCATATAATAGGATCTAATGCTTTAATTTCTTGCTTCAAAGTGGGAGGTACATCTAGGTGTGACCAACATGTATCGTGAACTATGAAGATTGTTTTTATGGATGGGCATGAAGAGGGGAATATCAATGTTCATGACACGATGCTACACCTATTAGCAGGTGAAGGCAGAGCATCAAAAAACTGGAGGTTTATTGCAGTCATTTCCCATTCGGGAATAAAAGTGGGATGATGTAACAATGGACTTTGTGGTGGGTCTTCCGAAGATTCCAAGGAAGAATAATGCTATTTGGGTTTTTGTGGATCGACTGACTAAAGAATTGAATTTCTTTATTATACAGGAGATTTTCTTAGTGGAGCAGCTGGGAGACTTGTATATTCAAGAGAAAATCCATCTGCTTGGGTTTCCATAAACTATAATTTCAGATCATGACTCATGTTTTAATTCACTCTTTTGGTGGGTCTGGTAGAAAGTTCTTGGTACACAATTTCTATTGAGTACAACTTTTCACCCACCACTAGTGTAGAAAACATTTTTTACAGTGGTTATTTTTTATTTTTATCATCGGATTTTGGCCTATGTTATTACAGGAGACATTATAAACATAGTTTTTTACGTCGGTTATTTTACAACCGACGTAAAAAACACAAATCTGAAGCGTTTTTTACATCGGTTGATAAAAAACCGATGTGGAAAATGCTTCGGAGTCGTGGTTTATTATTTCATTTATTTAATAACCGACGTGGTATACACCCATTCACGTCGGTTATTATATAACCGACATTATAAAGCACTCCTCCGTACAATGTCCGTTATATAATAACCGACGTAAAAACATATCTACGACGTCGGTTATAAAATAACCGATGGAAAAAACTATCCATTCCAATTTATTATGTCTGTTATGAAATAACCGACGTAAAAACCATTTCCTATGAAGTTATTACTTCGGTTTCCAAATAAACAATGTTAAACCTAATACCAATTCATTTTTTACGTCGGTTATGAAATAACTGATATAAAAAATATATTTTTTAAATAAAACCGAACCACTGCTATGCCCCACCAAATTACCTGAAACAGAGAAAAAAGTTAACAAAAACAGCCCAGAATAGACCAGAATCCCCCACCCCACTGGACAACCCCCACCACACCCCTGGACACCCCCACACCCCTGGACTGCCCCAACCCCTGGATAGCCCCCCACACCCCTGGACAACCCCACCACCCCCTCGATATCCCACCACACCCCTGGACAACCCCCACCCCCTGGACAACACTCCCACACCCCTAGACAACCCTCCCACACCCCTGAAACAGACCAAAAAGTTACCAAAAACATACCAGAACCCCCCCACCCCACTGGACAGTCCCCACCACACCCCTGGACACCCCCACACCCCTGGACTACCCCCACCCCTGGACATCCTCCACACCCCTGGACAACCCCCACCCTCTTGGACCCCCCCGCACACCCTTGGACTACCCACACCCCCTGGATAACCCCCCCGGACAACCCCCCACCCTCATGGACACCCCCACACCCCTAACTGCCCCCACCCCCTGAACAGCCCCCCACACCCCTGGACAACCCCACCACCCCTGGACAGCCCCCCACACCTTAGACAACCCCCACCCTACTGTATACCCCGCACCCCCTGGACAACACTCCCACACCCCTGGACAACCCTCCCACACCCCTGAAATAGACCAAAAATTTACCAAAAATAGACCAGAACCCCCCACCCCACTAGAAAGCCCCCACCACACCCCTGGACACCCCCACACCCCTAGACTACCCCACCCCCTGGACATCCCCCCACACCCCTGGACAACCCCCCACCCTCCTGGACACCCCCACACCCATGGACTGCCCCCACCCCCTAGAGAGCCTCTGACACCCCTGGACAACCCCCACCCTCCTGGACACCCCACAGCCCTAGACTGCCCCCCACCCCTAGACATCCCCCCACACCCCTGGACAACCCCACCACCCCCTGGACATCCCCCCACACCCCTGGACAACCCCCACCCTCCAATATACCCCCCACCCCTGGACATCACTCCCACACCCCTGGACAGCCCTCCCACACCCCTGAAACATACCAAAAAGTTACAAAAAACAGACCAGAACCCCCCCACTGGACAACCCCCACCACACCCCTGTACACCTCACACCCCTAGACTGCCCCCACCCCTGGACATCCCCCACACCCATGGACACCCCTGCACATCCCCCCACTCACCTTGACATCACTCCCACCCTCCTGGACACCCTCCCACCCCACTGGACATCCCCCACACCCTGGACACCCCCACCTCACTGAACACCCACAAACCAAAAACATACCAAAACTCGACCAAAACCAGACCAGAACCCCCCATCCCACTGGACAGCCCCCACCACACCTCTGAACACCCCCACACCCCTGGACTACCCCCACCCCCTGGAAAGCCCCCCCACACCCCTAGACACCCCATGTACATCACCCCACTCGCCTAGACATCCCTCCCACCCTCTTGGACACCCTCCCACCCCACTGGACAACCCCCACCACACCCTAGACACCCCCACCTCACTGGAAAACCCCAGACCAAAAATAGACCAAAACCCAACCAAAATCAGACCAGACCCCCCCCCCCCCCCCCACTAGACAGTCCCCACCACACCCTTGGACACCCCCACACCCCTGGACTTCCCCCACCCCCTGGACATCCCCCCACACACTTGGACACCCTCTAGACATCCCCTACTCTCCTAGACATCCCTCCCACCCTCCTGGACACCCTCCCACCCCACTAGATAGCCCCCACCACACCCCTATACACCCCCACACCCCTGGACTACCCCCACCCCTTAGACAGCCCCTGGATAGCTGGTGTTGGGAGAGGAGGTGTCTCCATCCCTTAGGGGGCTGAACACCACTGGAAGGTACTCATCACTCCCACATGCAAAGATTGAGCTCTCAAAATTTTTCACCAATGATTTCTTCCACTGTAAACATCATTAATTCTATCACTTTGATTCCAGTATAACCAGGGGAAAAACAACATCACACATGACGGAATTTCCCCCTAGTTATACTGGAATTAAAGTGATAGAATGAATGATGTTTATAGGGGAAGAAAGCATTGGTGAAACATTTTGAGAGCTCAAGCTTTGCATGTGGGAGTGATGAGTACCTTCCAGCGGCATTCAGCCCCCTAAGGGATGGCAGTGCCTCCTCTCCCACCCCCTTGGACTACCCTCCCCATACCCATGGACACCCTGGACCCCCACCCCACTGGACAACCCTCCCCACCCCTGGAAACCACCTCACCCCACATGAAACCCCCACACCCCTGGAAACGCCCTGGACAACCCCCCACTCCCCTAGACAACCCTTCCACCCTCCCGAAAACGCTCCCACCCCTGGACTACCCCCCCACTCTCATGGACACCCAGGATACCCCCCACCCCACCGAATAGCCCTCCCACACCCCTGGGTACCCCCACCCCACTGAACACCCCCCACACCCTTGGAACCACTCCCCCCCATACCAGAATCCATACCAGAAAAACCATCATAAGTAGACCAAAACAAGAAGTAGAGCAAAATTAAACATTCACATATATAACATTCAAAACTTACAATTTCATCTTAAAAAAACTAAATCCAACATAAACGAATACCAAATACACAATTACAATGAAAATATTCAAAATTACATTTTACACTACAAACAACTAAAATTCAATCAAACCTGTAAAATAATTTGACCATTCCACTTGTAAGTGTTTGACGTCTTGAGCACTATAGGGTTGAGGGTCATCAAATAGCTACAAATTCAAAGGATAGTAGTTAACGTGTATAATGAATAAATCAAATGAAATATTATAGCAATGTTTAAAAGGAAATCTTACCAGGTAAAAGTTCACAACTGTCCCAATTGTTATTATTTCATACATAAATCTTAACATATAATATCCGCATTCGATGATGCCTTTTTGTTCATGAAAATTATGTTTGAATGAGTGTAAATTCAATATATTATTTTTATGTAATAAATCAAAAAGTAGAAATTATAAATGGATATTTACCATTACATTTACATATTTGATCTTTGCACTCCTTTTCTTTGTGTTTTTTCGAAAGTAGACCCATCCCCTGTTAGAAAATAATACGAATGGGATAAATTTAAAATTAATTATAATATATAAAACTATTGAGAAATTTAAACTTACTTTTCCAACATTTTCTTAAAACTTTCCTACACATCACCATGGTCAGAGCATATCCAATAAAGTGTTTTCTACCTTGGTAAAAAAACCCCTAACATCCAATGATCACTGATAAAAGAAAATTTAAGGTTAGTGGTTTTTTATTTTAAAATATAATGAACTCTTTGAGAGAGATGTGTTTCATACCTCTCACAAAAAGGCATCATCCAACATTATGTGACTATATTCTGTTCAAGTCTTTCATTAATATAAAGCATTCTTTGTTCCTCATCCAATGCACATGCTTCAAGGGAAATCAAATGTGGGTCCATGAATCCATATACATCTATCAGCTCATTATTCTCACAAATTTTATAAAGATACCTAATACAAAACAGACATAAGTATACATTTTTAATAAATATAATGTAGGTAAAAGGTGTTAATACTTACATGGAAAAAATTTTCACAACGTTTATGCCCAACATATCTCCAATAACAAGCTCCATGATATCAATTTTCACAATCCCCATAGTTATTGCACATCCACAAACATGATATTCCATTTGAAACTCATAATGATCCACTAACAAATTTGAATATCTTGAAAATCTTTCAAGACTACTAGAATTGGTATCTGATGTCATAGTCATTTGTCTTTGTTGTTGTCTATACAATATTTCTTTACCTTTGAAGTATTACTGTAAAAATAAGTAGAAAAATATATTAGTTTTCAAATGATAAAAAAACTTTAATAAGAAAATGAAATAGAATATATAACATACATACCTCTATGGTAATGAGTCAAAGAAGTATGGATGGACAAATTAAAAAATGGCTGATACTATGTCCAACTTTCGTCACCTGATCTATAGGTAATGGTACTCGAGCTGATCTATCTATAATATCCGATATTGTGACCCTCTGATTCTCTACCTCTAATTGTTAATGATGAACTGTATCTATTATACAATATACCAACCCATATGAAACTATATGATGTTGAGGATCATCAACATACAACTCGCAATAAGTAGGAAGCAACGACAGATGAGTAGGATAAAAAATGGGGTCCGTAGGCTGAGGTGGGGGAGTGGGAGCTACTGGTGGAGGTGGAGGATAAATAATGGGGTCTGTAGGGGAGGTGGAGGAGTGGGAGCTACGGTCTGAAATTGTCTTTTCATTTCTACAAACATATACTGTACCGACGCTTTAATCTTTTCCTCCATCATCGCATTAATATTATGAACTTCAGCCTCCAAGGATTCTATTTTTTTATAAACACCCTCAACGTAATAAGTTGAAGAATGTGGAAACACTTTTCTTACCGATACACCTGCCGGATATCCTCGTACATGACTAGGATGTTCGGGATTTCCCAATGCTACAGATAAAATATCTTGCCTCCCAGCAGCTGTAAATACCCCATGTGAGCTCTACTCCTCAAGAGAATCCTGTATTAATTAATTAAATTTTTTTGTAATGATTGAAATTATATGAAGAAAATAGTTAACTTAAATAAATAAAATAGATATCTTACAATCCACTCAGCTACGATTCTCGAATATTTCGAAAGATATTGACCTTTTTTCCCCATCCGATCTCTCTTCCATTTTTCATGTCTAGATGGAGGGGATGGAGGGGCCACCTCTCTAGATCTTGAAGACTCAGGTGTTAGTTTTTGTAATTTTTCCACCATCATTTGTTCTTCCAATAATGTATAACCTCCTCGAGATAAACTATGAGGGTATACATTTTTAGATTGGATCCCCTGATGAGATTTACTTGTTTGCTGTAAATTAAGAATAAGAAATCATTAACAAAAAATTATTAAGATCATTTATATAAGAAAGCTTATAAAATTTTACATTTCCCTTACGAAAAATGAATCTTTTTTTCTACTTTCAACAAACTATCTCCATGTGTCTTCATCTATGAAAGGATATATACGAAATGGATTGTCATGACTCCTATGACCAAAAATGAAATCAGATGTGAGGGTTGATTTGAAATCCCTCTATCTCCTGGCAGCCATCGATAAACATTTCTTCCTGACTCCTCTAGTGTCAGGAATATAAAATTTTATCTAATAAAAAAGAGGTTAAACATATTATATATACTAGAAACATTTAAATAATAGGAAAACAATAGAAAAATATCTTATCAAAATCATCTCCCACAACAGAGAGATTATCTCTTTTTCCACGCTTCTCCAATCATCATTCAAAATGATTACTTTTCTCTTATCCTTATTTTATACAAAACTCTTAAAATCTTTTGCATTTGGACCTCTAGGAATATCATTGTTTCGGTGCGGATGTGCGTCGGGTTACGCTATTCCGCCAGGACGCGTTCGCGCGTGCACCCGTCAACCCGAGGGGATGGGCGCGCGGCTTGTGGTCCCGCAGTCCCGCTTTCCAAGGGCGGGCGGCATCCGTCCCTTATTCAGGGGCGTCTGCTCCTTGATCGAAACCGGGATGATGGGATGTCGGCTCCTCCTTCCTTGGACGTCTCCTCGGAACTCGTCGCCTAATCCGGGTCTCCCTCATAGACTTAAGAATGTTCGTGAATCTCGTTCCCGACGTCATATCTTCATGGACACCGGTTAATTACGCTGCTTCCGCCCGGACGCTCCAAGGAGTCTGGGCGGGGCAGCAACCTGCGGTGAGAAGGCCGGGTGGCTCTGGGTGCTGGGGGCGTGTCGTAACACTGCGGCTTTGCACGTCTGTCTTCCGTCCCTAATAGGGCTTCTCGAAGGCATGATGGCCTGAGGCATCCCGTACTGGGTGCGGGGAACTGTGTCACCTGAGGTTTTCCTTAGCTTCCCATGTTTAACACGGGGTATGCCGCGAGTTTAACGTCCAGCGGGGATGGCATCGGACCGATCAACACGAAAAGTGGATCAGATGACAGAACCCCTTGCGGGGAACCTCCGACGCTGGGGCCAGCACATGGGCGGCTTCCCAAGTAACGTGGAGTGGAGTGAAGTGGCATGACCCCACCGGGATGTGGCGGCCCGGGTAAGGATCAGGATGGATGATGGAGTGAAGAGCTTGGACCCCGGAGGGGCTTCCTACGTACCGCGCGTTAGCATGGATCAAAGTCAACGTAGTTCGGGTATACAGTTTAATGTCATGCTGGACGTCGGCAAGCCGAATCACGAAGAGATCGAGGCCGCCGGGCGGAGGATTGAACTGAACCACCTCGCACAGAGGGGGATGGAACGGCCGGGTGGATCACAGTTTCGCGTCATGCTGGACGATAAAAGGAGAAATGGAAAAAGGGGGGCTGTGGGGAGGCACCGTGGAGATACACACGGGCAGTCTCCCACAGGGGCGGATTCATAGGTGAATCGACGCAAGCGTGAACCCTGGAGGGGTCCACTGATGGACGAACCGACGTAAATACGACCGGGACGACCAGGTGGCGGGCTTGGACCTCAGGGAGGCTTCCTACGTACCCTGTATAGAAGACAGGGATCAAAGTCCACGTAGTTCATTCTGTCAGGACTTACGCACTTGAGGCAGCCCGGATGCAGCAAAACTCAGTTGGAAGGGACTTGGACCGAAAGCAGAAGACACCTCGATCCCAGTCATACCCTCTACTGGCTTCGGCAGTGGGGAGGCGCAATGGAGATACACATGTGCAGCCTCCCACGAGAAACTAGGGGTTTGTAATACCCTGCCCCCGTAGGGAAAAGCCACTCCCATTAAATCGTCCCAAAAGCGGGACAATCCCGACATCCCTGCAGAGATGAGCGGGTGGGGGCCACATCCAAACCGGGGGAGACCCTGCGTGCGAGGCACGGGATCGAATGATGCGGACAGTTTAGCGTCTTGCCAGACGAAGTACAGTTTAACGTCGTGTGTTGAGGACGAGGCGGACGGTTTAACGTCTTGCCGGACGAAGTACAGTTTAACGTCGTGTGTTGAGGACGAAACACTTGGCAGTTTAACGTCTTGCAGCGCGGACGATGGGGGCTAGGCAGTTTAGCGTCGTGCAGCTTGGACGGATGTGCAGTTTAACGTCATGCTGGACGTATGGGCAGTTTAACGTCATGCGGGACGAATCTGCAGTTTAACGTCATGCTGGACGAATGATTGCCGCCGATGGGTCCGTGTCACTTCGCACGAGCCTGGAAGGCTGCACGGGAAGACAGCGCACGGTTCGGGCACCCAGGATGAGGATCATCGGGCGCCACGCAGGCGGGTACCCTCGGGGGGTCAAGGGAGGCGACCCTGGCGGGTTGCGCGCAAAAGAGGAGCTTTGCGCGCAAAACCGCGGGTCGGCGCGCAAAATGGCGGGCTGGCGCGCAATTGGGCCAGCGCTTCGCGCGCGGATGGTTGGGATTGCGCGCACCGGGCTTCGGATAGCGCGCGGGGGCAACGGCTCATTCTCTAACGAATGGCCACTTTGAAAATGGGGGGTGCGCGCAATCGGGGCGGATTGCGCGCACCCGGGGGCAATTGCGCGCAAGAGGCTTCTTTTGCGCGCAAAGGCCTTCGGGTTGAAATTTATTCAAAGGAAAGGAGCCAAGGGGATTGCGCGCGAAGGCGGACCCCAAGGCTCTATTGCGCGAAAGAAAGGAGGTTACCTGAAGATCGGCATTGCGCGCGGAAGGGGTTGGATTGCGCGAACGAGCGACGCTTCGGATTCTGGCAACCTTCAAAACGTCGGGGGTCGCCTTATATTTATAGGCAACCCCGGGCGCGGAATCCGGTCTCGGGCGCGCAATTCGCTTCGCGGGCGCGGAACCAGGACCCAGCGCGCAAAGGGCGCCGCGCAGGCCGCGGGCGCGCAAAATAGCGCGCCGGCCCAGCGCATTGCGCGCATCCCGGGAGGATTGCGCGCCGCGACTCAACTTTGCGCGCGGGCCTCTGAAATTTCGCGCAAGTCCTCCGGGCCCTCCGGAACGTGCCTCTGACTCCAAATATCACTTCGCTTTCCGCATCCGGAGCTTCGTTTGGGAACAACGGACTTTTCCGGCGTCTACAAAATCCCCCCCTCGGAATTTGATCGGCGAGAAGTCGCAACGATCGGGTTCCGAGGGAGACGCCGGAATGCCGAAATCCTGGGCTGCGCGGGACTTAGGCGCGCAAAGAGGGGCGCCGGGCGCGAAATTCGCCGCTGCGGTCGCGCAAAGCGCTTTCCGCGCAGCGCGGACCCCGACCCCGCCTATAAATAGGGGCGCTAGGTCCCGTGTTCCGTACTCTGGCCTTCCGCGCGATAAGCTCCAAAGCTCTCGTGCGCGAAATTGCCTCTTCCGGTCGCGAAATTCGCCCGATCGGCGCGCAAAACCATCCGGATTTCGCCTGTTTTTGCGCGAAAACCCGGAACTTTGCGCGACAGTCTTCCCAATTGCGCGCCGTCCACTTGGATTGCGCGCCAGCCTTCAAACTTCTCTACCAGCCTCGTCCGATCCCGCACGCTTCATCCCTTAACCCGCACGACTCCCGAAACTTCTGAGATGGCCGCGCACAGAGGAAATGAGGGGGATGCCGCCACTCGCAGGGCTGAGATGGCGACGAACGAGGAGGTTTACGGAGCCAAGGAGATTGTTTCCAACAATCAATCCTTGTTCGACTTACTGACGCCGGCCCAGAAGACATATCCCCTGTCAGACAACCTGCCGCTCTGGAACTTCGGCATCCTAGATGAGGTTCCGGTGCCAGGGTTCGAGATTGATGCGCCGCGGACCTGGGTGACCCGGGAGGACGAGCTTCTCCGCTATAACATCACCAACAATGGGCATCCTGCCAGGGAGACCAGACACTTGGATGTCTATGTCCTGAACCCGAGGACGCGAACCATTGATGGGGGTGAGCCTGCTGCGGAGAATTCTCCAGCCCTCTACTCGAGCATATATCGCCAGAGCGTCACGGACGACACCAAGGGCTGGCTGAAGGACTGGGACTTGCGGTCTGGGGGCAACTTCACCAGTGAGTGGGCCTGGGCGTTCTGGGTACGCCACACTTGCGATCACTTCGCAGAGGAGCTGCGGTACATCGGCCTGTTCGAGGCGGTGTGGACGTCGCAGTTCCACTTCTACCAGCAGTCCGAGCTCGGGCCGGAGCTGTTCACCCGATGGTCTCCGGATACCAACACCTTCCATCTTCACCATGGGGAGGTCGGCATCGGTCTCTGGGACATCCACTGCATCGGAGGTATCCCGCTGGAGGGCTACCAATACGATGAGTTCCTGCCACCGAAGAACACCTGGGAGGACAGGTCACGGACTCCCATCCTGACCTGGCATCTGCTTGACCTGGCTACGCAGCGGCTCGGGATCAAAGACTTCCAGAAGGACATAGCCTACAAGGAGTGGTTCGACCAGTTCTTGGAGCATGACCCGGCGGTCAAGATGCCAGGCAGGGGGAAGCGGTGCCCGACCGTAGCTCAGAGGAGCCGGAACGGGTCATACTGGCGGGTCCTGGAGACGGGTGACTACCGCTCATGGGGGTACCGCGTCATCGAGGCCCGGGACCCAAATGTCCGGTACGCGGCGTTCCTGGCCGCCTTTCTGAGTGGGTGGCTCCTGCCAGTGCGGGACGCGAGAATGGGCGTTCGCCCGGCGACACTGGCGATGGCAGGCGCTATGGCCGCCAACAAGAGATACAACCTCGGGGTCCCAGTGCTGGCGAGGCTGTATGCCATCCTGGGACGCATCTCACGAGGGGGGTCGCCACGAAGGATCTGTGGGCCCTTTCAGTTCTTCCACGGCTGGGTGGCTGCTCACCTCAGTGGGTACACGTTTCCGAACGCCATCATTCCTCCGGGCAACGGCCTGCGACCCTCCCTGCTGAACATCGCGGGGGTCGCTCCGATGACCCTAAGTGAGGAGGGCGTGCGGATCCGGATTGGCAATCATGCCAATTTCAACTTCAGCCCGTTCCCCACTCCCGTCGGCCAGATGATCGACAATGGGCAGGGTCCGCTGGAGCAGCATGAATACTTCCTGAACATGCGGGGCGGGGTGCTCATGGCTCGGATCGACGGGAAGGTGATCTGCGAGCCTTACGTGCCGACCCGGTTCGCCAGGCAGTTCGGGTGCCTTCAACGGATGCCGAAAAGGGTATTCACTGCTGTCCGGGAGGAGACGAACCCTGGCGTCCTTCGCCAGATGTGGCTGATGTTTGCCGCTTTCGGCTCTGGCGACGTCATCACTCTCCCTCCTACCGGAGTTGACGCAGGCTTGGCAACCGAGTACGCCGAACACTGGGCCATCGCGTACCCCGAGGGGCTTTTGCGGAAGCTAGTTCGGCGGCTCGAGGTTACCCGTGCGGAGACCGGGCGTCAAGGAAGGAGGCAAGGCGCCGCCACACGGGGGAGAACGGAGGCGCGCCAAACAGCGGAGCCGGCGCGGGCAGGGACTTCGGCGGCGGGCACATCGCGAGCTGCCGCCACGACCTCAGCGCCCAGAGAGGGGGCACGTGCGGTGGTCGACGAGCGGCCCGGGAAGCAGGTGAGACGTCTGCTCGAACCTTCCCATGATGCGGTCTTCCCGGCGCTGTGGTCGGCCTGGATGACTCTGCGACAGTCACTGGGGACCGACGCCATCTGGCGAAAGATACTCAGAGAAGGAATCTATCTGCCAGAGGTCGGGCGCCTCCAGATTGCCGACAGAGTGGACTTCAACCGGCAGTATGCGTATCTGACGGCCATGGAAGAGTACGCGCGCCAACGTGGTTAGCGCGCGGAGCCATCCCTTCTGGTGAAGGTGATGCTCGGCCTCGAGCCCGCTCCGGAACAGATGCCGCCGGAAGAAGATGACAGTAACGACTCCGAGGAGGAGGAGGAGACGGGGTAGGATGAAGGCTCCGAGGGAAGGTCCCATCGGGGGAGCCCACGGGAGAGCGGCGAGGTGGCCGGCTCTGACAACGTTGATGTCACTGAGCTCCTCGAGGTCCGCTTCTATCCCTACTCAACCTGCTTCATCCATTCTCTTATGCAGCCTCTAACCCGTTTCTCCATCCTTCTCAGGAGCACACGGATGTCGGTCAGGCGTCCTCAACAGGAGTAGGAGAGGCTCCAGCAGGACAAGGCGGGGGCCAGGCACCCATTATCGAACTGACAAGCGCTAAGGGGTCCCCTGCTGCAACTGTTCCTGCGGCGACCGGGATAGCGGAAGATGACGCTCCGAACTCCCGTAAGTCTCCCTACTTTACTGCTGGTGCTTGCCGTTGACGATCCGTGACTTACCATGGCATGCCCTGCGCAGTGATCTCAACACTGGAGGCTCATCGGGTTGCCGAACCCGGGCCATCTACGAGTGGACCAGTGGTGGACATGCCGCCTGCTCCGGAACAGGCTTCCCAAACCGAGCCGGCCCCACCAACTGCTGATCAAGGGGCTGCGGACGTCGGCGGTGCTGCCACCAGAGAGAGGTTGGGGGCTGACGAGGGTGTCAGCGCCGCTGGGGAGAGAGAAGAAGGTCGCCCGGATGTTGGGGAACCTATCCCTCGTGAGGACCTCCCAGGGGCGGACCCTGCAGCAGACCTGCTGGCTGCCTTCCCTGCCTACCGGCCTGCCGATCCCGAGGAGATGGACGACTCGAACACGGAGGCGGTCGAGGAGAGCCGGATAACGCGCCGTAGGGGGTGGAAGTGCATCCAGCGCTTCCTCAAGCGAGACCCGTCGGAGTGGCTGGGGCGCATGGGATCACTTCAAACCTGGCTGCGCTTTCTGTGCGCCGGGGGAGCTGATGCTCAACGCCTCCATCTAACGGTCCGTGATTTCATGGCCGAAAAGATGCGCGAGAGCTGCCGGCGTGCCGACGTCACACAAAGTCGGGACATGTCGGAGAGCACGCGGGCGCTCCTCGCGGCGGAGCAGGAAGTCCGGCGCCTCGAAGGGCAGGCGGCAGAGAAGGAGGCCTTCATCGCAACGTGTACCGAGCTTGTGGAGCAACTAGCAGCCCAGCTGGTTGACGCTCAGGTATAGCTGACGGAGGCGGGCCAACAGATGGTCACAATTCAGGTCGAGCGGGAGCGTGCACAGGCCAGAATCGACGAACTGCGCGCTGCGGCCGCCGACGAAGAAAGGGCACGCAGAGAGCGAGAAGCAGCTCTGGAGGCCACCAGCCAAAGGGTAGCGGCATTGGAAAGACTCATTCAGCACGCTAATCCCTAAGGGCTTTGTTTTTCCATTCCCAAAACATTTGCTTCCGCTACTTTGATCCATCTGTATGAATCAATATATTTATCTGCATCTTTTGGTTTAACATGCTCAACCACAATTCGTTGTCTTGCGGGAGTGTTAACCAAGCATCAGGCATCCATAATTGGGCCTGGATTGCTGGAGAAAAGAGGGAGGTCATTCCTAGGAAAGGAGACCTCAGACCTAATCAATGTATCATCCCCCCAACTTGTTCCAACACACGAGCGGGACAACGCTAGGGGCGTTGAGATTTTATCCGAACATAGGGAAATGAGAAAGGGTGAATCGCGTGTCCCGAATCCAGACACCCACAACGGTCGGCCTTCC
This sequence comes from Viscum album, assembly GCA_963277665.1. Taxonomy (NCBI): domain Eukaryota; kingdom Viridiplantae; phylum Streptophyta; class Magnoliopsida; order Santalales; family Viscaceae; genus Viscum; species Viscum album. The sequence goes on along the minus strand of OY728125.1, from coordinate 272,890,683 downwards.
AGGAAATGCCCAAGACGGTAGGCGGACAGTGGATCGACCATAACAACTGCAATAGACGGACCGAAAAAGGTCATCATTCATATTGCAGGAGGCGGACCACATGTCATCATGAATACCGCTTTGGGGTTCCTTCAGACACAAGGGTGGAAAATCCAGATCAACAGGGCATGCGAAGCGTGGGGCGAAGTGACGGTTTGTTCGGACAGAATCCAACGCTCTCAAAAGTGCGCCACCGTGGAGAAAGCGTATTAGGCGGACGCACTAATCTGGCCGTGAATCACCTCAATCCTCAGACAGCACCTCTCTGACGAGGAAACCGTCGCTTCCCATCCTTGTGATGGGGCATCCCGAGCTGAATCGGGGAGAATATCACAACTGCACCACTCTACCAGAAGCCAGGCCAGACGGCCGGCGACGAGGAGGGGCGGGACTTAACGATCCCTGAGGCTGGACCCGAGTCGGAATGCCCGGGCGTTCCTACGTACTCCATCAGGCTGGAGATCAAGCCACACGTAGTTCTGAGAGTGCAGTTTAACGTCATGCAGGACGTAGGACCCCATTTGGGGAGATCTTAGTTTAGGGTCGTAGAGCTCGGACCATAGGGGTAGATCTTAGTTTAAGGTCTTAGAGCTCGGACCATAAGGGCTAGATCTTAGTTTAAGGTCTTAGAGCTCGGACCATAAGGGTGGATCTTAGTTTAAGGTCTTAGAGCTCGGACCATGGGGCTAGATCTTAGTTTAAGGTCTTAGAGCTCGGACCATAAGGGGAGATCTTAGTTTAAGGTCTTAGAGCTCGGACCATAAGGAGAGATCTTAGTTTAAGGTCTTAGAGCTCGGACCATAAGGGGAGATCTTAGTTTAAGGTCTTAGATCTCGGACCATAAGGGGAGATCTTAGTTTAAGGTCTTAGAGCTCGGACCATAGGGACCTCAAAGTACGCCGCATCGTGGTCCTATCCCCTGGATATGCGAAGATGCACTGAGGGATAGTGGCAAGAGTGTCTAGGTTTCGCCTGGCCGGAATGGGAGGTGGAAAATGTGAATCATGCGGCCATTCATTCAAGGACTGGGGGCACCGGCGTAACGATATGGGAGTACTGCCGACCGTGGCGGAAAAGCAGCATCAATATCGCACTAACCGTTGGTGGAATGAGGCAGCAAACGAGCATCGACCGCTCAATCGCAGGATTCATATCGATTTGCTGCCCGAGGCCATTGGGGGTACCGGCCCGAGTCGGTGGGAGAGCACTGAGGCATTGTGTCCGAACCGTTCACGGGGGCTCCACCCAGGGCGTAGACGATGGGTCCGAATGAAAGGGAGCACGAAGCCTGAAAAGTGGAGGAAACCTGACCAAACGGATCCTGACCCTCCTGGCAATAAACCAGAGTACTCTTGACACCGGTGGGCCACGGCAAGGGGTCGGGGAACACGCCTTGAGGGTGACCTGAAGGCGGCGGATTCCCCAGAGAAGGGGGAATCTCTAAGAGGTGGGGGGCTGGACCCGAAGTTTCAAACATCCGGGCGTTCCTACGTATCCCATAAGGATGGGAATCAAGCCGCACGTAGTTCTTGAAGCGCGGCGCAACACAATCGGGCACCAGCGCGGGGAAGAGTGCGGGTCTGACCCTCGCACACAGAAGGAGCGGTATTTGATATTTCTTGTTTGTCCTTAAAGATGAATGGTTTTTCTTTGTGCGGCGACATGCCTGTGATTGAGAAATCTCTGGCGTCGCCACAATAATCAAGCCATGGAAGGCATTGATGAATGGCGTGGTCATTAACCAGCGCCCAACATGAGTGTCCCCCGAGGAGGACATCACGATGCAGTGCCGCTTCTCGTCGGGCGGCCAAGACGATCACAGTTTACGGTCGTGTGGTAGGACCGGACAACACAGTTTAAGGTCGTGTGGTTCGGACCATGGAGGAACCCGCTTATCGCGGTACGGCGGACACGGCGGAGGTGGGAACATACCCAGCCCTATGGTCACGCACGATTCCAGGAGAAGAGTCTTGGGATAGGGGTCTGCGTATGTCCATCACCCGAGGGGCAGAGATGCTAGCCTCCAGATATACTGGTCCCAGAACGCAATTGTTCGGGCGACTCCCTCCTCCTTATGGGGACGAGGGTCCAGCTACGCATGGCCCTTAGGGAGGATACCCGCATATATCCTTGGTGCTCAGATCATGGGAGCCTCGAACGACATCATTACCTTGGTTGGTCTGCCTAACGTGTAGAGGTGTACTGGAGGTCAGTATGAAGAGAGTGTCGAGATTCCACTACAACGCACAAAGGCGGAGTGTGATGAGGACTGCGCAACCAATGTTCAGAGCCTGAAAGAGCCGACATGGCGATCAAGGATGTTGCTGACGCATTCGCAACACAACATCCGATCGCGTCAGCCTAAGACGGGGCAAGCAAACGAGCATCAACCGCTCAATCGCAGGATTCATATTGATTTGCGGCCCAAGACCCGCCGGTAAATCGACCCGGAGCGATGGGAGAGCACTGAGGCATCGTACCCAAACCGCTAACGAGGATCCCTTTGAGTGAAGGCTCGAACAAGAGGAAGCGCGGGGCCTGACAAGCAACATAGGACTTGTCGGGATTGAATCTGACACTACGAGTCATAGACCGAAGCACCCAAAGCATGTTAACAGATCTCCGGAAAGGGTCGGAGGACTCACCCTGAGAGCAACCGAAGGGGGGCAGATCCCCGTGATCAACCAAGAGACGGGGCTGGACCTGAGACACAAGCGTCCAGGCGGTCCTACATATCCCATAAGGATGGGAATCAAGCCGCACGTAGTTCTTGAGAGGCAGTTTAACGTCATGCAGGACGATGAGGGGTGTGAGGTAGTCCCACACACGGGGGAGGCGTACGGCGCGGCCAGTAGACCAACGCGAATGAGGACATAATCCCCCGCTCACGTGATACGCCTCGCACAAAAGAAGGGGAACTTGGGCCAGAGGGCCGACGCGGGATAGAGATTCCCGGGAAATGGGGCTGGGCCTGAAACATGAATGTCCAGGCGGTCCTACGTATCCCATAAGGATGGGAATCAAGCCACACGTAGTTCTTGAAGTGCAGTTTAACGTCATGCAGGACGATGAGAGAGAAAAAGGGAAGGGGGGAGCAGAAGGCATCCCCAAACGTGGGGGGGCGTACAGCGTGACGAGCAAACCGACGTGAATGAGGGCATAGCCCCGCGCTCACACCATACGCCGCACACCCGGGGGAAACTGGGCCAAGGGCCCGAGCTGGGATGGAAATTCCCAAAAGATGGGGCTGGGCCTGAAACATGAAGGTTCAGGCGGTCCTACGTATCCCATAAGGATGGGAATCAAGCCGCACGTAGTTCTTGAGGGGCAGTTTTACGTCATGCAGGACGAATGCTGAACAGTTTAACGTCTTGTAGCTCGGACGTAGTGCAGTTTAGCGTCATGCAGGACGAAGCACTTGGCAGTTTAACGTCTTGCAGCGCGGACGAATGCTGAACAGTTTAACGTCTTGTAGCCTGGACGAATGCAGTTTAACGTCGTGCAGGACGTAGGCACACTTAGACAAAGTACTGCTTGAGGAACCTAGCGTTGGTGGGAGGAGTGACACGCTCACCATCCATAGTCGCTAGGGAGTACGTGCCATTGGGATAGACCTTGTGGACAACAAAAGGTCCCTCCCACTTGGGCTCCAACTTGGGCGGCTTCCTGCCGGGGATCATTGGCGCTCTTAGGGCTAGCACTAGATCACCCTGCAGGAAGGAGCGGAGGCGAACCTTCTTATTGAAAGCTCGAGCCATTCTACTTTGATGCCTCTCCAAGTTGTGCAAAGCGCGAAGTCTATTCTCATCCAGTGCTTCCAACTCGACTAGACGGGCTTCAGCGACTCTGTCCGGCGCTTGATGGTCGTAGACCGCAGTGCGCAAGGACGGCAACTGGATCTCGATGGGCAGGACGGCCTCAGCTCCATACACCAGGGAATAAGGGGTCATCTGGGTGGAATTGCGAGTCGTCGTCCGATAAGCCCAGAGGGCGTTGGGGAGCTTGTCCGGCCAACTTTTCTTGTTCTGACCAACCATCTTTTGCAGAATGTTAGAGAGGGTTTTGTTAAACGCCTCGATCTGTCCATTCGCCTGCGCATGATAGCGAGATGTATGGTTCGAGCGAATGTTATACTTGGCGTACAACTTCTTCAACTCGGCTGCTCGGAAATTGGTTCCGTTATCCGTGAGGATAGCGTGAGGCACTCCAAATCGATAGATGATGTTGGAGGTCACGAAGTCAGCGATCGAACATGATTTGACCTCTCTGAGCAGAATCGCTTCTGCCCATTTGGAGAAGAAGTCCGTGGCGGTCAGAATGAACCGACACTGGCGAGCTGTCGCCGGCGGGTAAGGTCCCACAACGTCCAGTCCCCAGACTGCAAAGGGCCAGGAATACCTTGTGGTATGGAGAGGCTCCGGCGGCCGATGCACAAAGTTCGCATGAACCTGGCACGCATGGCACCTCCTGGCATACTCGATGCAGTCATGGATCATAGAGGGCCAGAAGTATCCCAACCTCCGAATCTGGTGGGACAGCTTCGGCCCAGTCTGGTGGGCGCCACACGAACCAGCATGAACCTCTTGCATGACTCGTGGGATCTCAACTCCCTGAAGGCAACGGAGGAGAATACCATCAAATCCGCGTTTGTAGAGGATCTGCTCCAGGCCGGGACTGCTCTGGAGGACGAACTGCGATGCGCGGCGTCGAACTCGCTCGCGCTCGGCCCGATCTGATGGAAGAATGCCATGCTGGAGGTACTCAACCAAAGGCGTCCTCCAATCAGGGGCTGATCCGACTGTCATGTCTGGGGTACTCGGGGCTCCGGGCAGAGGGGCAACCGTGGTGAGATTACTTACCAACGGGCCGCGATCTTCTTCCGGGATAACGGGAGCGGTGAGCCTGCGGCGCGTCACGCGGACGATCAGGTTGTCCTGTTCAGGTTCCGCAAGTGATGCAGCAAGGCTGGCCAAAGCATCTGCTCGACCGTTCTGCGACCGGGGAACATGGACAATTTCCGGCCGAGAAGGGAACCGGGCCATCAGAAGGAGGGTGCACTCCAACAATGGCACAAGTTCCGGCTTCCTGACAACGTAGTCGCCATTGATCTGCTTAACGACCAGCTCGGAGTCCCCTTTCACGCACAGACGGGGCACGTCGATCTCGAGAGCCAACTCGAGGCCGGTGATGAGGGCATGGTATTCCGCCTCATTGTTGGTACAGCCCTCTGACAACAGGAAAGAGTATGGCAGCACGGCTCGCTCCGGGGTAATGAAGACGATGCCCAAACCCACTCTGTTGAGCTTAGGATTATCGAGTCTTCTACCGGTGGGGCTCCGGGATGCACCATCAAAGTGCATCTGCCAGCATGGATCGGCTCGATCAACCGAGAGAATGGTCTCATCAGGAAATCCTAGATCCAGCGGCTGATCCGCGGAGGTCGGGTGAGCGGCCAGAAAGTCTGCCAACGCTTGCCCTTTGATGGCCTTCTGAGACACATACCTGATGTCGAACTGCTGGAGAATCACAGCCCACCGCGCTAGGCGGCCAGTCAACATAGGCCGGCTCAGGATATATTTCAACGGGTCTACCCGAGAAACCAACTGTACCTCATGGTGCTGCAAGTAGTGCCGTAATTTCTGTACGGCAAATACGAGCGCCAGGCAGCTCTTCTCGATGGGGGAATACCTAACTTCTGCATCGAGGAGCATGCGACTGAGGTAATAGAGGCTATTCTCTGTTCCCTCGTTGTTCTTCTGGGCGAGAAGGGCACCCAGGGACCGTTCCAGGGCGGTCACATAAAGGACCAGCGGCTTTCCGGATACGGGCGGCATCAGGACCGGAGGTTGAAGCAGGTACTGCTTGATTTCCTCGAAAGCGGTCTGACACTCTTTATCCCATACATAGGTGGCACCTTTCTTCATAAGCCGAGAAAAGGGCTTACACTTGCCGGCCAGATTCGCGATGAATCGGCGTATATAGGCTAAGTGGCCTTGGAACCCTTGCAGTTCCCGGACGGTACCCGGGGGAGGCATCTGGCTAATCGCCCTGATTTTCTCTGGGTCGATCTCAATACCCCGGTATCTTACCACAAATCCGAGGAACTTTCCGGAGGTGACCCCAAAGGCACACTTCAACGGGTTCATCTTCAGGCAGCGAGACCGGAGGAAGCTGAACACTTTCTCAAGATCTTTGAGATGGTCCCGACGCTGGCGCGATTTGACAACCAAGTCGTCGACGTAGCATTCCACTAGCGTGCCGAGGATTGGCTTGAATATGCGGTGCATCGCCCGTTGATAGGTGGCACCTGCATTCTTCAGGCCGAAGGGCATGACCCGGTAGCAAAAGGTACCTTGGGGGGCCCTGAAGGCAGTGAACTCCTCATCCTCAGGGGCCATCTGAATTTGGTTGTATCCGGAGTATCCATCCATGAAGGAGAGGGCTTGGAACCCTGCCGTGGCATCAATCAACAGCTCTGTCACTGGAAGGGGAAAATCATCCTTCGGACAGTGGCGGTTGAGATCGCGGAAGTCGATGCAGACTCTAATCTGCCTGTTCTTCTTCCTGACCGGCACAATGTTGGCCAGCCATTTGGGGTACTGAACTTCCCTCACGAAGTTGGCTTTGATAAGCTTGTCAACTTCGGCCTCAACCATGGCACCGTGGGATGGGTGCATCTTCCTGGGAGGCTGCTTGAACCCGCGATGGTTCGCCGGGAGACCAAGGCGGTGGACGGCTACCTGAGGATCTAGCCCCGGCATCTCGTCATAGCCCCAAGCGAACACATCACGGTGCTGCCTGAGAAAGTCCACGTACTGCTGCCGCTCCTCAGAGGGCATGGCGGCACTAACCAATGTGGGTCTTGGATCGGCCTCGGTTCCAAGGTTCACCTGTATTAACTCATCGACCGTGGCGGGGACGCCCTCCTCAAAGGCTGGGGGTGCGTCTTCCATATCCTCTCCGCTCGGGGAGGGATTGTCCACGGGAGAGACTGCGTTGGAAACTGCATTGGGGCTACCAGATCCTGCTGGGCCACTGGTGCTGGCGCGGGCGGTCGCGGCCATCTCATCAGGAGACTCACGGACCGTCAAGACCATGGCGACGTCCAACCGGTGAATCGGGAGGACGTAAGCGTCATCCAGACTTGCCCAGGGATCGCTTGCAACAGCGATAGGCTCAACCTCACCTGCCAGGATCTGCTTATCCTTGCTCTTGTAATAGTCCGCGTCCAGATAGCGGGCTTCACACGAGGCAAAAGGAGAGGCATCTCCTTGAAGCACACCTACTCGACCATTAAGGGAGTATTTGAGGCATTGGTGGTATGACGAGGGAACCGCTGCGTGAAGGTGGAGCCATGGCCTGCCCATCAATGCGTTATACGCAGTGTCCTGAGAGACTACCATGAATTCGGTGTTGGCAACCAAGTCATCGGACTGGGTCTTCAAACGTATCTTGCCGACCGGGGTTTTCTCGGTGCGGTCGTACCCCTGGATCCTGAGGTCGGAGGGAATCAAGTCATCCTCAGACAACCCCAATCTCCGGAGCGTCCGAGTTGGAATCAGGTTAATTCCGGACCCCGTGTCGACAAGACAGCGCCGGACTTCAAGGCCATTGAACCGGCCAGTGACATACAGCGGACGAATGTGTCCCTGTATAGGAGGGTCCTCATCCTTACCAGAGAACGAGATAACTGCCTGACATTCGGCGTCCTCGATCGTTTCGGCGTGAAAGGCCTCTGCAGCCGCAACCTCTGTCTCAAACTGGAGGGGGCTTTTCAGGGCTTCAGCGAGTGCCTCGCGCATCTCAGATGACATGCGCAGAGCCTCAAGGATGGAGAGCCTTGCTGGGATGTCGGCCAAGTGCTTCAGGACATCATACTTTTTGACCAAGCGCGAGCCCCTGGTTGCAGGAGGTTACTCTGCGGTTGGTGGCATGACGGGCCTTGCCGGTTGGATCGGCGGCCGACTGGTACTTGGCGCATCTCGCTGTTCACTGGTCGCAGTCTGGGAAATGGTCACCGTACTGGAGTCAGGAGGCCGGGATGGACTCGTGGCAGGGCGGAGCTGGTCGCGACGCGGCTGAGGCGGTTCTGCCTGGTCCCACACCACAAACAGTGGCGGAGGCGAATCTGTCATCCCTGAATGGGGGGCCTGCGCACGCTGAGCTCGATCTTGAGCCTACTGCCTAGTCTCAGTGGCGTGCACGGCCTGGCTGGAGGTACCAACGGCTGTGCCCCGGCGACTCCTGTTGCTGCGGTTCTTCCGACGGTGGCGACGACCGGGGACACTAGGGAGGTCCACCTGGTGTTCTTCAACGTCGGGAACCGAAAAGGGATTTACCAGCTCGACGGTGTTAACCGAAGCGTACCCAATACCGTCATCGGACGAATCATCCATCACCGGGCGGATCCGAGGAGGGACCCCCATCTCCGGGGGCATGAAATCGACGAGAGTACGGGATAGTGGCGGAACTGGCGGGGCGCGCTCTTCCTTCTTGCGCTGCCGCCGTTTGCTCCTCTTGGAGGAGGCAGACTGGGACGGCGATGCCGAAGCAGCACCCGCAGGTTCTGGGGGCTCAGGCTGATTCAAGCGCGCACTGATGATTCCATGGGCGCGAATGGTCGTCTTGCGGGCCATCCAGTTATTGTACTTCTGGGGTCCGCGGTTGGAGACCAGCTGCCATTCGTCCTCGTTGCCACTATCGTCATCTGATCCCACGAATACGCCCGCCACTTGTGCCGGAGCTGGGCCCAACCTGATTACATTGTTGTTAATCTGGTCTTGGAGCCAGTCCTTAAACACATAGCACCGCTGGATGGTGTGCCCCAAGGCTCGATGGTAGGGGCAGTAGCGGGGGTTATTCGTAAGATGTGCCTCCTCTGGCTTCCAACACTCAGGCAGTCGCACAATCCTCTGCTCCAGGGCGCTCCGGAAGTAACCGGGGACCTGATCCTCATGAAATGAGTAAGTCAGGTGTCGCGGGCCCCTGGGAGCGTGGTCTTGACGAGGGGCTGGAGGGGCCGGCCGAGGAGGTGGACCCTGATTATCTCGCCTGGGTTGCGGCGGTACATTACGCGGAGGGGCCGGCCGGTTCTGAGGCTGCCGCTGCTGGGCCGGGAACTGAGCCCGTGGAGGCGGATTCCTGTGAGGCTGTGGAGCTGGTCTCACCGGCAGCAGCTCCAACGGCCTGGGGGCCTCTATCTGGGCAACAGCAGCGGGCTCAGCCCTACTGACTCTCCTTGCAGGAATCATAGGAGGCAGCGGGTGTGCCTGGCTGGCCTGTTGCAGGGCTTCCTCAAGACGTTGAGCTTTGTCTGAGAAGTCCCTGAACCCTCCGGGGTAATTTTGAGTGATCAGGGAAGGGACCAGCTCGGTCTTGACGTTCCCGACGCACATTGTCAGCAACTGCTCCTGAGTCAATGGCATGTCAAGGGAATACGTGAGACCCTTCCATCGGGCGACAAAGTCCGCGACTCGCTCATCAGGCCTCTGCTTGCACTTGAAGAGGTCTGCGATACTTGTCTTCCGGGTCATGGAACTGAACTGGTAGAGGAACTGTCTACGGAGGTCCTCCCAGCTGGTTACCGACCCGACGGGGAGCTGGCTGTACCAGACAAATGCTGGCCCTTCCAGTGTCTGAACAAAGCAGCGAAGCTTAGCGGCCTCCTGCTGCGCCGGAGTCCCCAACATAGGCCCGCACCTCGAGTTGAAGTGGGCTAAATGCTGTGGCGGATCTCCAGTTCCGTTGAAGGGGGCGAAAGTGGGATTCCCGAATCCCGGAGGCGCCGGCATGTCATCCACCCATGCTGGGTAGGGCTTGCCGTCCGGTGGGATCGCCACCTGCCGAGTCTCCAAGGCTTCCAAGCGGGCAATGAGTGCCGCCATCGGATCGTCCGGACATGGGTTCCAGTCCTGGCGAAGATCTCTAACCACGAGCACATTGCATGGCCCTTCAATCGGGTCGTCGACCGGGTCGTCGAACTCGGCAGCTCGTGGGATGGCGGGCGGAGCGGCCCTTGGGGCAGCGGGAGGAATCCGAGCGGGATCTCTCAGGTAGTCACGCCGCTCGGGAGGGTGTGGCGAAACATACCGCGCCCTCTTGCCGTAGGCAATGGCCTCTCTCCTGTCGGCGAACACGGCGTAATCACGGTTGCCCGGGAGAGTCTCATCGAGGAGCGGTTTTTCCGGTCCCTGCTGTCCTGGCCTGGGATCACCGTAGTCAGGCCGCCGTTCTGCAGCGCGCTCGGCGAGGAGCTGGTCAACCAGCTTCTTCTGTTCGGCGAGCTGCTGACGTAGCGTAGCCTTCTCGGGATCCTCCTCTGCCCTCTGCATGGAGGCAGATGGGTCGGCGGGCCTTATAGCCTCGCTGTGCTCTTTTCCTTTGCTGACGTTTCGGCTCAACGTCAGTGCTTCAGTGGGTGCGGGGAGCCCCAGGAGGTTTCTCTGATGACGAGTAACTCTCACTGATGGATCTGACGACGGCTTGTCTTCGGGGGGGAAGCCCCCGTCGAGAAGTTCCAAGTCGTTCCCTTCTCCCGACAGGTCAGCCATATTGACCGTTCCTGTCCCTGGGGATATACCCTCAGGGCCACCCAGCGAATCGGGCTGTCGGCGGATCACACTGAAGCGTAGGGCAGCGTACTGCCCCCATCCACGGATATACACGTGGGGAGTGGCTTCCTTGATAACTTTGCGGAGTACTTGAAAACACTCAACGCATCGTTGTTGGAGGGCCACGTGGTGCCCAAATGACCCGGGGTGCCGAACCGCGGGGAGCATGGCCAGGTCAATTTGACGGCACTGCTCACCAATATCCTCCAGGTGCGCTTGACTCCCGGGGTATGGCATTTGTAGGCGGTGAAGACAGGAGCGAGTCTCCCGGAGAGTTCGGCGGAAGCATTCGAACTCATCCGGGGTGAGCGATTCGGGTGCATCAAAGCCCGGTCCTGCGACTGGCCAAAACTTCTCAGGGAAGTGGCCCTCTGCAAGGACGGTCCAGAAGCTCCACGACTCAAACTCGGGACCCAGATCTCCTTGGTCCTCTTCAATGGCTGGGAACGGACGGGAAACTGGTAGTGGTGCCGAGGCGGGCCGCCGGGCTGACGGGCTGGCCGGCGGTGAATACGGCGAGCAGGCCGATTGGCCTCCATATCCCGGGCCGCCCTCTGAGGGTGGCGGTGCCCTGGCTACCACATCACGATAGGACGGGCCGGCGAGCGAACATCCTGCCGTAGCATCGGTGCTCGCCGAGGGCGCACCAGATCGTGGTTCGACCGTCGGTCCCCAGAAAAAGTCTCCGGCTTCTCCGATCGAGACGGAAGGCACTTCTGGAGGGGCCGGTACCAACCGCAAGTATGATCCTTGGGGGTCTACCAGGCCCTCGTTACTCCGGATATACCTTCGGAGAGAAGCGGGGATCACATCGATCTCGCTCTCGGGGAGCACGAGGCTGACGTGCCGCATTCCTACCCCTGCCCTTGACTGGCGGGATTGGGGAAGGGGCTCTGTCGCCGAATCGTACTCCGCCTCTGAGTCAGAGAAGCAAACCGGTCGGATCTCTGTCCGGAATTCCGTAACATTCTTCCCTCGGCGTCGACGCCTTGCCTTCCTGCCCCTGGGTGATTCTTCGGGGCAGGGCTGATCTCTGTCCTGGCGTCCTCCGGCCGCACTGGTGCTGGGGCCAAGAGGACTGGGAACCAAGGTGCGAGGGGCACCGGGACAGATATCAAAGGGGACGCGGGGAGAGATGATTCCGGGCAGGCCTCCGGGCCGGGATTGGAAGGTGGGATGACCCATGCCTCCTGGATCGGCCACGCAGAGTAGACCCTGTCGGTGAATAGCGCTACCGCGAGATGGTCCGCGGTGGCTACTGCCAGTGCCAGCAACCGGGAGAGTCGACCCAACCTGCCTTTGGGGCGGTCGGGGCCTCGATCCAGGTCGGGCATAGGAGTTCCCCTGCTCAGGATGCACAGAGGCCTGGCGACTGGAGCCAGCAGTGGCTTGGGCCAATGCGGCCGCTGTTGCTAGAGCCCCGAGGTGGGCATCCTCTTCCGCTCGTGCCCGACGTTGGCGTCGAGACAGACGAGTCGGGATGAGCGGCGCGGGCAGGTGGAGAGCCCGCTCTTCGACTAGAGAGGCCTGGCGGCGGTGTCGCCGTGGCCTGGCGGGAGTCCTTACCATAGATCCCTGGAGCGAACCCCGGATAGGGTGATCCCGGGCATCTTCCACCTCATCCGCATAGGGAAGGGAACTGTCAGAGCGCTCCGGGGATAAACTCCCGAAGCGATTGGACGTTGAGGTAGGCAGCGGTGCCTCCCTGCGCGGCCCTCGAGGGCGGCGGTGGTGGCGAGGCGCAGCCTCCTCAAGGTCTAGGCGAGCCATTTCCCTAGTGGGGATGACTCCCTCTTCCTCGTATCTCCGCACCAGGGTGTTGATCACCCTTCTCTGGATGACCTCCGAGGGGGAGAGAGGGCGTGGTCGTCCCGCAATTGCGGCTGCTGGGACGACTGTGGAACGGGCGGGACCGCGCGGAGTAGCCGCGTCGGTGTTTCCCCTATCCCTGCGCCAGTGGGTGGGTGGCGATCGGGCACTGGATCGGGCGACCTGATTTCTGAAAGCAGGGAGAATAACCCATTAACACTGACAGGAAAAAGGAATCGTCAACCAACCATTAGCGCCACGACGCCTTCCGTGGGGGGAACCCAGGCCCTCGACGTTGCGAGACGGAGTGCCCGATTTCACTTCCCCAGCCCCTGGCGGGTAAGACTGAATGCTTGGCCGGGCAACATGCCGGTCTTCCAACACCTCTGAAATCCATCGGTCTTCGTATCGAGGAGAAGAGATTCACGTCGGGTTCACCATTTTTCTATTTCGGTGCGGATGTGCGTCGGGTTACGCTGTTCCGCCAGGACGCGTTCGCGCGTGCACCCGTCAACCCGAGGGGATGGGCGCGCGGCTTGTGGTCCCGCAGTCCCGCTTTCCAAGGGCGGGCGGCATCCGTCCCTTATTCAGGGGCGTCTGCTCCTTGATCGAAACCGGGATGATGGGATGTCGGCTCCTCCTTCCTTGGACGTCTCCTCGGAACTCGTCGCCTAATCCGGGTCTCCCTCATAGACTTAAGAATGTTCGTGAATCTTGTTCCCGGCGCCATATCTTCATGGACACCGGTTAATTACGCTGCTTCCGCCCGGACGCTCCAAGGAGTCTGGGCGGGGCAGCAACCTGCGGTGAGAAGGCCGGGTGGCTCTGGGTGCTGGGGGCGTGTCGTAACACTGCGGCTTTGCACGTCTGTCTTCCGTCCCTAATAGGGCTTCTCGAAGGCATGATGGCCTGAGGCATCCCATACTGGGTGCGGGGAACTGTGTCACCTGAGGTTTTCCTCAGCTTCCCATGTTTAACACGGGGTATGCCGCGAGTTTAACGTCCAGCGGGGACGGCATCAGACCGATCAACACGAAAAGTGGATCAGATGACAGAACCCCTTGCGGGGAACCTCCGACGCTGGGGCCAGCACATGGGCGGCTTCCCAAGTAACGTGGAGTGGAGTGAAGTGGCATGACCCCACCGGGATGTGGCGGCCCGGGTAAGGATCAGGATGGATGATGGAGTGAAGAGCTTGGACCCCGGAGGGGCTTCCTACGTACCGCGCGTTAGCACGGATCAAAGTCAACGTAGTTCGGGTATACAGTTTAACGTCATGCTGGACGTCGGCAAGCTGACTCACGAAGAGATCGAGGCCGCCGGGCGGAGGATTGAACCGAACCACCTCGCACAGAGGGGGATGGAACGGCCGGGTGGATCACAGTTTCGCGTCATGCTGGATGATAAAAGGAGAAATGGAAAAAGGGGGGCTGTGGGGAGGCACCGTGGAGATACACACGGGCAGTCTCCCACAGGGGCGGATTCATAGGTGAATCGACGCAAGCGTGAACCCTGGAGGGGTCCAATGATGGACGAACCGACGTAAATACGACCGGGACGACCAGGTGGCGGGCTTGGACCTCAGGGAGGCTTCCTACGTACCCTGTATAGAAGACAGGGATCAAAGTCCACGTAGTTCATTCTGTCAGGACTTACGCACTTGAGGCAGCCCGGATGCAGCAAAACTCAGTTGGAAGGGACTTGGACCGAAAGCAGAAGACACCTCGATCCCAGTCATACCCTCTACTGGCTTCGGCAGTGGGGAGGCGCAATGGAGATACACATGTGCAGCCTCCCACGAGAAACTAGGGGTTTGTAATACCCTGCCCCCGTAGGGAAAAGCCACTCCCATTAAATCGTCCCAAAAGCGGGACAATCCCGACATCCCTGCAGAGACGAGCGGGTGGGGGCCACATCCAAACCGGGGGAGACACTGCGTGCGAGGCATGGGATCGAATGATGCGGACGGTTTAGCGTCTTGCCAGACGAAGTACAGTTTAACGTCGTGTGTTGAGGACGAGGCGGACGGTTTAACGTCTTGCCGGACGAAGTACAGTTTAACGTCGTGTGTTGAGGACGAAACACTTGGCAGTTTAACGTCTTGCAGCGCAGACGATGGGGGCTAGGCAGTTTAGCGTCGTGCAGCTTGGACGGATGTGCAGTTTAACGTCATGCTGGACATATGGGCAGTTTAACGTCATGCTGGACGAATCTGCAGTTTAACGTCATGCTGGACGAATGATTGCCGCCGATGGGTCCGTGTCACTTCGCACGAGCCTAGAAGGCTGCACGGGAAGACAGCGCACGGTTCGGGCGCCCAGGATGAGGATCATCGGGCGCCACGCAGGCGGGTACCCTCGGGGGGTCAAGGGAGGCGACCCTGGCGGGTTGCGCGCAAAAGAGGAGCTTTGCGCGCAAAACCGCGGGTCGGCGCGCAAAATGGCGGGTTGGCGCGCAATTGGGCCAGCGCTTCGCGCGCGGATGGTTGGGATTGCGCGCACCGGGCTTCGGATAGCGCGCGGGGGCAACGGCTCATTCTCTAACGAATGGCCACTTTGAAAATGGGGGGTGCGTGCAATCGGGGCGGATTGCGCGCACCCGGGGGCAATTGCGCGCAAGAGGCTTCTTTTGCGCGCAAAGGCCTTCGGGTTGAAATTTATTCAAAGGAAAGGAGCCAAGGGGATTGCGCGCGAAGGCGGACCCCAAGGCTCTATTGCGCGAAAGAAAGGAGGTTACCTGAAGATCGGCATTGCGCGCGGAAGGGGTTGGATTGCGCGAACGAGCGACGCTTCGGATTCTGGCAACCTTCAAAACGTCGGGGGTCGCCTTATATTTATAGGCAACCCCGGGCGCGGAATCCGGTCTCGGGCGCGCAATTCGCTTCGCGGGCGCGGAACCAGGACCCAGCGCGCAAAGGGCGCCGCGCAGGCCGCGGGCGCGCAAAATAGCGCGCCGGCCCAGCGCATTGCGCGCATCCCGGGAGGATTGCGCGCTGCGACTCAACTTTGCGCGCGGGCCTCTGAAATTTCGCGCAAGTCCTCCGGGCCCTCCGGAACGTGCCTCTGACTCCAAATATCACTTCGCTTTCCGCATCCGGAGCTTCGTTTGGGAACAACGGACTTTTCCGGCGTCTACAATCATCCTCATCAAACTCAATGAGTATCCTCTGATCCTGTGTATGGGAAAGTGATAATTTTGGTAAATGTGTGTACCCACATTTACCAAATCTTGAAATCTTTGTCATAATGGGAGCACATGAGGAAGATTGGGGAACATCAAGAGGAGCATGTGAATGTTCCTCCCCAGAGGTATGACCAATATTCTCATCTCCAGAATCTTGTGGTTGATCAACTGATTGATCTATCATTATCTTTCATATCAAAAAACCAAACATTTTTTCAAAAATATACAAATTCAAATATTACAATACTACTGTAATCAGAAAATAGAAAATTGTACTAAGTTACATAATAGTAGACATAGTTAATATGGTAAGCATGTTAAACAATGGTAAAGATGGTAAGTGTGGTCAAGATGGTAAACATGGTAAACATGGTAAATCTGGTAAACATGGTAAACATATTAAAGTCATTCTCACTGAACAAAAATAATAGATATATAATTTATGTAATGGTAAACATGATAAAGTAAACTAAAAAAAATTAAAACAAACAAAACTTATACTTATTTTGTTTTAATACATGTTTTAAAAAAGAAAAAACTTACAATATCTATCATTTTATAAAAATAATAAATGTAAACAAGAAATAAACAAATGTTACGTATAATTTTAGGAATGTACAAATGGATTGTTTTCCCAAATTCCTTCGTCGTGATCGTTCCTTATGGCATAAACCATGTCTTCAACATGATCATCATTATGTTCTTTTAATCTTTCCATGGAAGTAGGGATCTCACATAAATCAGCATCTTCATCAAGTTCATCCTCACCAACATATTGTTTTTTCCCTTGTAAAACAACAACCCACTGCATATCTAATTGATCTACTACATAGAAAATTTGTTTTTCATGTGTTGCCATTATAAAAGAATTAGTTGTATGGGATGTTTTTCCCTCGTATCATCGGGTTGAAATGGTGAACCCATTATTTCAATAATACCAGCACAATAATAACACAATACAAGTGAGTCACCCAAGGTGAAATCATATCAACAGTAACTGGCATAATCAATAACTGCAATCCCAACCTAGGAATTTGAGTTTTCCCCTGTACATGGGTTAGCTACATCCAAGCACAAAGTACATCCCCAATCCCTATATTCTAGTCTCCTGTCTAACCCAAATAGTAAGACAAAAGGGAAAAACACCTCTGATACCACTTTGTAACGTACCGACCCGGCTCACCTCTAAGACGGTGGTCGGACCAGTGTGTCACATAACCTCAAGCACATCTCCCCGAATGCCAGAGGCTGCTGACTAGCAGCGAGGGCCATTTTGTGTCTATGGGGGAGCCTATGCCCTCATAGGTAACAGATAATATCACTGCGGAAGTAAACAACAACAAATAATAAATAGCGGAAACATGTGTATAAACAAACTGCAACAGAAGAAATGTAAATAATCCAACTGAATAATAAAAACCAAGTGCAGAAACTCATAAAAGAGTGTCATGCCATTATATGAGTCTAAACTGAAAGTATAAAAAATGGAACTCAAACACACAGTCAACTAAAAGAAAAGACACAAGCAGGAACTGCATCGCGAGTAAGGCCCGGTCCTCTGCCCTAGTCTCCATCCTAAGCAGTAATGAACAGTCAAGCATCGGAAGCAGCACGCTTCCCCTTGTTAATACCTGCGAGCATGAAATCTACTCGGGTGTCGACGACACACAAGCAGGGTGTGAGATAAAATCTCAGTAGGTCGGCACCCATGGTGTCTAAACCTTTCCATTTCGTGCAAAAATAAAAATGCAGTGTGCCATTACATAACCATTTCAAATGAATTAATTACATCCCAATAAAATAAATATGTTGCCCGGGTCCCAAACGACACCCGTGCCTGGTCACCTGCTTCAGTCTAAGCTGGTAGTCTGAAAAGATACCTATCAGCAGAAATGAATGAACACACACATATATATATAACCCAAAAAGCATGGTAAAACCAGGAAAAAGTATACCCCAAGCTTGTGCTTTAACATGGGGTTCAGTCCCGTGTCAACCAGGCACACTTCCACATATCAGGGAAAATATCTCAACTCTCAATATACTTAATTAGCAATAACATAAACCTTATGTACATCATTATTTAAGGTTCAAGTTGAGAGTTAGATTCTGAGCCCGTCCCAAAGGTATCGCTACGGAACATCCATCAATTTATCCAATGTCACTGAGCTCGTCCAAGGCAATCTTTCGAAAGACCATGTATCGCCTGAGGCAAGGCATTACCCTAAGTTTGTCTTGATCTCGCAAAAATGGGTTGAGTGTCATCCGAGGCTGGATTAGCCACATTGCCAATGGATCCGTCCCGATGGACCCTTTTGGAAACAGTATCACTCAAAAGTATTAGAAAGTCTGTGGAAGTCTCGATTCGGAAAAGCCAACGACACCACCCCCGGCACATAGAGGTAAACCGTCAGGAACAGAGGATCTAAGTGTGGCCCTTAATACGGGACCCACCCCCTTTCCCCACCCTAAATTTAATTAATGTTTTCACAGCAGAAAATATGACATAATCAGCATATAAAGTCGCAGTTTGAAAACTAACCAGATACACCCGCATCACAAGGCATAAATCTAACAGTACAACATAACAACTTGGAAGGCAATATAAATATCATATCAACCTCAGCGGATAATTCACACTTAAATAATAAGCAGTTCAGCATAATAACTTGCAAGGCAATATACATATCACATCAACCTCAGTGGATAATGCACATTTAAATAATAAGCAGTTCAACATAACAACTTGCAAAGAGATATACATATCATATCAATCTCCATGGATAATGCACATTTAAATAATAAGCAGTTCAGCATAACAAGTTTCAATGACCCAATAATTCAAGTTCAAGTTCAAAGAAACTATTTATTAAATTTAATTACAAAAAAAGTGCTTCACATCACATGCAATTAATTAAACAATAAACCCAGCTAACATAAGATTACACCGACCATGTCGGCACACCCAATGGGGTGTCTGACTTTGTTTCAACAATTCAAACTATTTATTTAATTTTAAAACAATAAAAGGGGGTGCGCTATACCTGCAGTTAATTAAATCAATAACCCGACTAACGGAAAAATACACTGACAATGTCGGCATGCCCAAAGGTTGTCCAATCTTGTTGCAACAATTCAAAAAAATTAATCTAAGGTGATTAAGGCTGTAACAATTAGGCAAAACAATTATGGTAAATAAATTAGGTAAAATTGCATAAAGCCAGTAGGCACCAACTAACGGCACAACGGTGCATTTTTATAAATCTCAATGAAACAGAGGGAAAGCGAGTAGGCACTCTACCTTGTAGTCATAGATGACTCTAAGATCCGTAGTAGAGTTTGATTTGACCTAAAATAGATGAAAACGAAGGATTTTAGAAAAACCTCAAAATATGGTAAGAATCTTCCGCAACAAACTTTGCGCAAAATACTCAACAGAATCGAACGATTCCACTTACGCAACGTTAGCCTTTCCCTAAGGTTTATTGTGCACCTAACGACGAAGGAATCAGATGCCGGACAGAGGAGCAGCGGCCTTCCGAAGGGGAAAAAAGAGAGAAAAGAAAGAAAAAGAAAAGAAAAGAGAAATAAGAGAAAAATAAAAGATAGGGAAAAAAGGAAATAAAAGAAAAAGATAAAATAGAACAAAAAATGGAAAGGAAAATAATAAAAATAATTAAAAATGGGAATCCCCCATTTTAATTATTTTCATTTTTCCTATAACCCCCTTTTTATTTTATTTCAAAATTCCTTTTTATTTTTCCTTGCTTTCTTTTAAATCTTTTTTAAATCTCTTATTACTCTTTTCCAATCCTTAATTAATTATTTAAAACCCGAACACCGCGCCAAAGCACAATGTGACATTTTTCATGAAACGTCTGCAATTATTTAAATTAAATAAAAAGATGCTCGGGACCCGCAATGAGGTGTGTAGGCACGCGCCCTGGGTCGCTTAATTAATTAGACTGTAATAAAGTAAAAACGCTTTGTACCTGATTAAGGTCGGGACGTTACAACAAGGCCAATCACCACCAGTGCAATACACTGATCACCACCACCATATGCTGCTAAGCCCTCTTTTTTTTTCAGATTCCAATGATCATCTCCCATATCAAGGTAATCTGGTCATCCTATAGTTAATCCCCGATAATCGTTTATTTTTTTTTAATGTTCTCCTCTGATCTTGCATTTTTCATTCATTACATATTGAGTCCACCATAGCTGCATATGCCTAGATTGGTCATCCAAAATATTTCTTTTCATTGTGGTTGTCCCAGGACTATTGTATGCTTCTACAAGCTTACAGGTATTGTCTTTAGTGAATCCACTACACTCCCGTATCTAATTATTGATTCAATGCCCCCTTTTTTTATTAGAAAATACTTTATTCCAGTTGCAGTTATCCTAGGCCTACTGTATATTTCTACAAGAAGTTACCAATGAAAATCAAGCTTACAAGTATAATTATCCCATTCATTAAAGTTTTTTAAAATTCATAATTTACCTATCATATATCGGTTTTAATAATAATTGAATTCACTTCAACTTTTCATTTCAGCTTTATATTTGAATTTATTTTTGACATGACATAATTACTATCTATATTAGAAAAAAAATTAAATTATCTTGTTATTACATGATTTCCAATTCATTAAGTTTTTTTTCAATGTCATATTTCACTAAGCCCAATCATATCACCTTATGTATTATATCTCTATGAAAGTACTATATTTACACAAATATTTCTATTAATCAATCATTATTTTATTTCTTCTAGGTGAGAAATTTTATATATCATCAATTGTATACACGTGCCTATGTTTTCTGCCAGTTTTGATGTCATTGTTGTTTTTATTTGTTTTACTACTCTTCATTTTTTTATTCATATAATTTTAATTATGTAACATATGTTTTTCCATTTAAAATTTTACATTCTTGTTATACGTGCTTTATAAATCTCTTGAGCTAAACTATATTATGTCATTTGTATATTAAAGAGTAATGAAACACTATTTGTGACTATATTATATTGATTATTTATTGTTATATATGCATCTCTCTTATGTTAATTATTTCTTACATAACTTTTCATAATGTTTTCCTAGGTTCTTTGAATTTTTTATTTAGTTTCTTTTGAGAAAAGCATTCTTTTGAACTCTATATGTTCTTTTTGTAATATTATCTCAATGAGTTTTTATTTTTATTTTTATCAAATAAAGGGCCTTGAAACCTCGAATATCATAGAAGATCTGGTGAATAAAAGAATGTGTGGAGTGGTTGAACTTGTGAATAGACTTTTGTTTTTAAGTGTTTTCATATTTCTAAGTAATTTTCTTCTGAAATTTCATTTGTTTTATAAAAACACTGAACAAACATGACTTATTTTTTTTAATCTGACTATCTTAAGTGCTAAGTGCTGTAAATAATTTTCAGTAAGTGTTATCAAATGGACCTTAGGCCATCTAATTGCATAATGTAGCATTGAATATCTACAATATGTTGTGTGATTTTAAAATTTCTTCAATTTTAGCGTGGTATAACTATTAATTCAAGTCATTTTTTCAGTGCTGGAAATTTTGACAGACTAAATAGAGAAAAAGGAGCCAACATGGTACCGGTGATCCTCTCATACCATTACACTTCATAGCTATATTTCTATACCATTTTACAATGATTTTTATATTGATTTAAATATAGTTGTATTAGGATTGTATTATGTTAACAGTTATTGATTTGTATTTTTTTGATAAAACTATATTCCTATCATATTTATTTTCTTTTATATTCATTGTTATCATATTATTATTTTCAGTTACAAATATCCCTGGAAACAATTTTGACTTCATATGTGCCCGTGTTACTTTTATGTATTATATGCACTACTACAAAAACGAGCAAGGGAAGCGCTACCCTTTTATCAGCGCTAAAAAAACGCTAAAGGGGGGCCTTTATCAGCACTAAAAAAAGCGATGTTAAAAGTGACCCTTTATAATCAATTTTTTAGCGCTGATAAAGGGGGGATTTATCAGCGCTTTTTCCTACCGCTGATAAATTTTATGTTTTACAAAAATCATGAAAAATAAAATATTGTTATATAAGTATATTTATATTGATATAAATATAATATATTTTTTTTAAATATGTTTTAGATAAGTATAAATAGATATTACATTTAATATATAAGAAAATTAGTGAAAATGACATTAAAATATTTCAAAAAATATTATTAAATAAAAATTTTCGAATTATCATCGATTAATAATCATTAAATAACAATTTGAAGATACAAAAAGTCAAAAATAATAATAAAAGATCTAAAATAAGTTGAAAATGTGACTCAAACTTCAAACGGCCATAACTTTTGATTCGGGTGTCTGTTTGAGCTCTACAGCATATCAAATCGAAGCCTTCGACGAGCTCTACGCGCCGATGATAAAAGTAAAGCTTCTGTTACATTTTTCGAGGCCAAAAAAGGCCCAGAAGGCCTCTAAAACTGAGTTTTTAGTCAGGATACCCCGATTTGTTAACATTCAAACAAGTATAACTTATGATCCGGATGTCTGTTAGGCCTGTACCACATATCATATTGAAGACTGTTTCATTTTCTTCGATTTGACTGGTTGTGGAGTTGAAAAAGGCTTCTAGATTAGAAGTTATGGTCGTTTTAACATTCTATGGCTTTTCAAATACACATATATGTATTTATTCGTAAATATATATATGAATATTTATTATTATACGAATAAATATAACTATATATATATATATAAATAAATATAAATATATATTAATATATGAATAAATATATATGTATTAATATAACTAAATATATTCGTATTAATATGAATCTATATTAATATGCGAAAAAATTTAACTATATATATATATATATATATATATAAATAGATATATCATTAAATAGAAAAAAAACGAAATGACTTAGTGGTAAAGGTGCAGGCGCGCAAGGGGCAGGTCGTGGGTTCGAGTTCTAGTGGAAGCAAGGAGGTGTCTGCATGTGGGGGATGCGCGGGAAGGGCAACGCACAGGAGTGTGAGGCGGGGGGTCCGCCTAACGCTTTTTAAAAGCGCTAAAAAAGATACCTTTATCAGCGCTTTTCTAAGCGCAAATAAAAGGGACTTCCTCCCTTTATCTTCGCATCGATTAACAACACTTTCTTTAGCGTTGTTACTGTACTTTTCTAGCGCTGATAAATGCCATATTTGTAGTAGTGATGATATTTATAAAAATTGTATGTTTTATCGTTTTTAAAAAATATATATTATTCATAATGATTGTTGTGGGGGATGCGCGGGAAGGGCAACGCGCAGGAGTGTGAGGTGGGGGGTCCGCCTAACGCTTTTTAAAAGCGCTAAAAAAAGTACCTTTATCACCGCTTTTCTGAGCGCAAATAAAAGGGACACCCTCCCTTTATCTTCGCCTCAATTAACAACACTTTCTTTAGTGCTGTTACTGCACTTTTTTAGCGCTGATAAAGGTCATATTTGTAGTAGTGATGATATTTATAAAAATTGTATGTTTTATCGTTTTTAAAAAAATATATATTATTCATAATGACTGTTGTTTTTAGCAAGTGAGGTTATTTAAATCTCCAAACTAGAAGATTCACTATAATCAATATATCACTTCTCAATAATTTTTAGTATATTATTTTCATAAGAATGACAAAATCTAATTATTTTTTCATTCAGGTTTAACTGATTTTATAAATATGATTGTTTATCCCCTGACTTGAGGGTGCTCATTACATCTGATACTTCAAATTTCAGAATATGAAATCAACCATTAATCTCATATTCACTTTGGTTTTTTTCATATATATAATTTTTATGTTAATGCCATTTATTTTCCCTAAATTATATTTTAATTCAAATATAGGAACCAGTTGTCTAGGAATCTCATATGATGATTCAATTCTGTTACTAGAAGTGGTAGATTTCAACAGCTCATGTTTTCATTTTTTTGATATTGAGAAATTGTTTATCAGTCATTATAGTTTCATACATTTTCTTTTTTGCTTTAAATTTCATTCAAATTAATGGTCATTGAAAACTATTTTTATTTGATTAATTTTGTTTCATTACATATATATTTGAAATACATATGATACTAATCATAAAAGTGAGTGATCAGTATGATGGCTATGGATAATGCTTATAGTAAAAAGTTAAAATATAATAAAAAACAAAATAATGTGGAACTACACTTTAATGATGAGTTATGTTTCCCATAATTGGTTCAAAATTCTAGTGAAGGAATCATAATTCAATTGAAGAACTGAGAAAATTTTGTTTCAAATTAAAAAAATGTGGGTACACCGTATCTCTCAAATCTACACATGCATTTTACATTTATGTGTCACTCTAGTCTAACCAATACATCTAATACTTCAAATAATGATTTTAGAATGTGAAATCAACCAATATCTTCATATACATATACGTTTGTTTCATATATATAATTTATATTTCTATGTCATTCATTTTTTTAATTCAAATATGGAAACTAGTGTCTAAAAATCTCATACGATGATTCACTCCAATCGGTAGAGGTAAATTTCAACTGCTCATGTTTTCATTTTTTATTTCTATTGTGAAATTGTCTGGAAGTCATTGGGTTAATAATGTTCATTGAAAACTATTTTTATTTGATCAACTTTTTTCATTACATGTATGTTTGAAGTATATATGATACCACTTAGTGAGTGATCAATATTAGTAACCATAGAGAATTCTTTTAGTAAGATTAAAATATAACAAAAAAATAAAATAATGCGGGACCGCACATTATTAAGTTACTGGTTCCCATAATAGTTTCAAAATTCAGGTGAAGGAATCATAATTCATTAGATGAAATGTGAAGACTTTAGTTTAAATAAATAAATATAGGCGCACCCTATTTGTCAACCTCTCTTAGCATGCATTTTACATTTATGAGAACCCATGCATCATTCTTGAGTTTTAATTAGATACATATAATGTTGTTGTGACAAATTCACTTTAGTATGTTTTTCACCAATATTTTTTTTCCAGTCACAATATGTTGTGTTCACTGTATGTGTCAAATTTTCGTTATTTTGTTGTCATATATATTACTACTACGTTAGTATATACTGTTATTATGATTTTATATATGTTGGTATGTTTTTTACATGTTTCCATTCTAGTTTAGTATGTTGTATTTATAATATTCATTTGTTTCCATCATAGTGAATACTAGTAGGGCGTTGAGTATTTCTATGCTTATGAATATTTCCATGACTTAGTATGCTATATTGCATTCACCAGTAGCATGTTATATATGTATAAAAGTTGTTATAGTGGTTGCAATAGTTTTTTCAATGGTTTATAATTTATTTTTTATACGTATACTTAGCATGATATTTTCTTCTTTCTTATCCCATGTGGTTCTGATTTTGAATCATTATGTCTTCCATTATTTTTGTTTATATGGATTTTAGTAGATTCTTTTAAATGACCCTATGAAACATTTTCTGTTAATATTATACATTATTTCCTTACTATTTACATTGAATTATATTATAATACACTCTATTGACACATTAGAGGTAAATTGAGTGAAAAGAAATAAAATTTTGGAATACATCCACCACTAGGTAATCGTTTGTTGTATCATATCAACAACGTTCCATGCTTGATGGTTTTTTTTTCTAAAATACCACTGATAAAAATATTACTGGGTTTTCTTTATTGTTTATGGAATAGGAATTAGTGTTGGATTTTTTTGTTTATATGGATTTTAGTAGATTCTTTATATAGATTAACATCAAAGGACCCTATGAAACATTCTGTTAATATTATACATTATTTTCTTACTATTTACATTGAATTATAATACACTCTTTTGGTAACACAGTGAAAAGGGAAAAAAATTTGGAATTCATCCACCACTAGGTAATTTGTTGTATCATATCAACACCGTTCCAAGCTTCATGAATTTTTTTTCCTAAAATACCACTTGATAAAAATATTACTGGGTTTTCTTTATTTTCTTCATAGGAAGACAGGTAATTGTTTGTTGTATCATATCAACAACGTGCCATGCTTGATGAATTTTTTTTTTTCTAAAATACCACTGATGAAAATATTACTGGGTTTTCTTCTTTTCTTAAACAACTTTCCAAGCATTCATAAAATTCAAATTTCTTAGGAAAACTTATTGAAGTTATCTTCTATATTGAATCAGTTGTAGCATAAACCATTCTTTCTATTTGGGAAATGAAATACCCAATCTACCCAAATGACAAATTAACTTCAGATCTAAGATGATCAGGATCCTCTTTGTAAGGAGGTTTTTACCGCTTCAAGCTATCTGTTAAAATATGCCTTAAAAGTTGGGTAATACTTTGAATTATACTCCTTAAATAGTCAAGGTAGATCATCAGTATAATCTTGAGTCAAGGAGCCCAAGAAGGGCCTTGAAAGTTGTTTCATGGAGGGCCCTAATGAAACCATGTTTGGGTATTTTCAATCAACATTAATTATTTTCTATCTGCTTTGATTTCCTTCGGTTAATTTACGAATACCTGATTTAACATGCTGAAATGATGTTGATTTTGTTATATTATTATCCTCTTAAAAAGTGTTTCATATTAGTTTTCTTGGATTCTATAAATTTTTCTGATTAGATTTCATAAGATATCAATTGTTGTACTGCTAATTTTTAAATTTTCAAATTTGAATTGGGAGCATCAAGCAAAAAACGAAAAGATAATCTAGCTGTGGTGACTGTGAAATCAGGATGTAAAGGCACTGCTACGTTCCTATTGAAGGTGGAGGTGATGGGAACAGAACTGGATTTTATTGGTTCAACTTGAAATGAAAAATACAACGCATGACAGACCTTAATAACGGAGAGAAATACAAGTCCACAGATCTAGATCTAGTGCAGTAGTTGATACCTAACACTCGGAACATCGCAACAGTAGGTATCGTCCCAAAAAAAACACCATGTTTGTCTTTGGAACACATATAACCCATAAAATACAACAAAAGGGGGTTGAAGATAACATAGAAAACACCAATTTATTGAAAAGGAAACAAACCCAGCAAACTCAAACTAAACATCCAGACAGGTAGGTGAAGGAGAAGCAGCCACATATTGGGAATTACAGTTCGCAGGCATCAGTGAGGAATTTTATTTCCCTGTGGTGGTGAGACGCGCACGGGTGGGACCGGCCGTCCCTCTGCAAGCCAGGAAGAAAAGAGGAGGACGAAGAGTGCGAGCAGCAGGAGACGTGACCACCAAACACCACATCCTCCCTCCCACCGGATCGCCATTACCATCTACAGCAAGGAATTGTGATCAGAGCAGTTGCAGGAGAACCCTATTTATAGAGTAAAGGGGCCTCGGGTTCTTCACCCTTATCTTATTTTAATTACTTGTTATCTTTATTCACATTATTTTATGTTCATTTGCTTCCACCATTTATCATTTAATTTAAAATAGTTTGCTCCATTGGAGTCCTCGGAAACTTCAAATATCGGACAAAAGATCCTGTCTTTGACTTCCCATTTCATCGTTTTTTACCTAACAAAATATCAATATTTATTATTTATAATTAGGGTAACCTATGAGTAAATTCAAAGAAATAACCCTATATATATATATATAGAAAACCGCTAAATCTTTTTTGAAACAACATACCCACAAAAATGGATGCATGCTTGATATATTGCTATGACAACCAATTTCTCATACAACAATGTGGAAGAAAGAAACAACTAATGACAAAATGTATGTTAACAAATGAACTATATTAGTGAATTCTATAATGTGAAATGAACTTTTAGTTAATTATATAGCGTTAAAAAATACAAAAACATATATATTATGTTAAATTCGAAGATTACTACGAAAACATCTATGTATGACGGGTTTTTTGGGTCATATATTACGGTTATAAATCGTCATAAATAGACATCATATATATAAGATGAAAATATTTAAAACCGTCATATATTTTCCCACAGTATCACACACACACACACACAATATATGACTCCTATGTTTTTGTTGTACCATACTTTGAAATATTTTAAATGATATCTTCAAAGTAAGGCACGGAGTCGGATGCATGTTTCACCTTAAGTCTTGGTTCCATCTTTTCCTTTACGTTTTTTGGTTGAGCTAAACTTGAGTGAAAATAATGGGTTTTGAGTAGCTTTTGGAATGCTTTTTAGAGTTTCTCGGTTTAAAACGGTCAACATCACAACGTGGGTGGCCCCTGGTGTAAAACAAGCAAATAGAGAATGAGTGTGGTGATGTGTTGCTCAAGGGAGGTCTCGGTGGACCACAACTCGAGCAACCTTACCACGGTCATGATGAAGGCCGTGGTGAGAGAAAACAACTTACTTTTTGAGGCCATGCCGTAGAACATACCATTTCGAGGTGCATGTTCGAGAACGCTGCGACCATGACCAGGTTGTGGTGGAGGGCATGGTGACGGCGAGGCTCGCTTTGAAACAACCAAAACCATCGACCTTCTTAGATCTCCTCCGTTTCAAACGGGAAACACGTGTGGATTAAATGTAGAATCTTTAATACAATTTTTAATCAATTCCTACCCCTATTAATCGATCGATGCTCCTCTCTTGATGATTTCATCGAATATGATGATTTTTCAAACGACTTCTGAATGAATAAGGTGAGAATGAAATTCCCACTTCTACGTTCTTTCAAGGAAGGTTCGTCCAAACCTAGCTTGGAGATCAAAGCTAGGGAGACGAAGACTTGATCCCGTTGTTCAACGATGGACGGATTTGAAGATTCTCGAAGCTGGCAGAGAGTGCATCAAGTTCTTCTCATTCAACGCTTACAAACATCTCCTCCTCTAACGATCAAACCAATTTGTGGTAGGGATTTTGTTTTGATTCGGTTTTCCCTGTTCTTGATTTCTATGATGAACATGAGTTAATTCATTTAGCAATTAATTCATTTATAAATTAATTCATGAATCGTTCTTCCTGGAATTTCCATTGAATATTTCTCTTTTCAAGAAATAGGGTTTTGATATTTATTTTTAGAGAATTTTTTATCATCCTCGTTCTTCAGATTTCGTCAATGATGGCCAAACCAACACAACCTTCATTTGAGGCTCACTTGTGTGTTTCATGCCCTTCTCCCTCTGTTCGTTATTTGTCGTCGACGTTCGATTGGCCAGTGATTTAATTATGTCTGAAAACCCGTTTCGTGGTGCATTTGACTTGATGTTTCTATGGCTTGTTTATGCAAATTTGGTGTCGGGATTGGAGACGTGGCGGAGGCGTGACAGTAACGAAGGAAATCCAATGGTGGTACAGGTGACAGTGGTTTTGCGAGTCAATTTGTGAGGGTGATTCTTTCCAGAGGCGTGACAACGTTGAATCCGACATGGTCCACAGGCACTTCGGGCGAGACCCGCGGCGAGAGCAAAGGATTCAATTACGCGGGGGTGGCGACGAGTGCAATATCTTGTGTTTTTAGGAAATCTCATTTTACATGATGTTCAGTTTGGAATAACACATGTCATGTGGAACCCTCCTTGCAGCGTCTAGCCTTTCAGGTCAAGGAATTTTTACATGACCACGATCTTTGTCTATATGTCATGTGACTTGCTTTGATAGTAGTAGGTGTGTGTTCTATTGAACCAATTTAGCTTTAGTGTGTTTCCCCGTTTCAGTTCTTATGAGGGTATAGTTAGGCATCCCACTGCAATTAAAGGATGGGCAATCCCCTATGTGGTCTTATTCTATATATAGTCAGGTATCCCTCATTGCGGCCTTAGGTGTGATCCTCTATCCCACTTTTCCCTAGGTTGGGTTATGTATCTCATAATCGACATCCAGGGCGTGTGATCCCCTTCATTGCGGGTTTTCCCAAATATGGTCATGTATCCCCCATAGGCCTTGGGTGTGATCCCCCACCTATGTATCTTTCTCTTGTGATTTCCAATAGTGTTTGAAGGGCCCATGAAGTGAGTTCTCTCGGATGAGTGTTACCTTAATGCTTTAGATAGAGTCCCTAGTATAGTCGTGAGGACTAATAACACCTAGAGACTTTAAGTCTTCCTTTGAGAATATATAGATTTATCTTGTTTCCCCTTGTTATGTGTTTTAGAGCTAACACTTTCTTTGATGCTTTGTGTTTGGAGTTTTCAGGGTGTCATACTTGGTATGTTTATACTCACCCTTACATGGGCTCTTCCCACACGTTTCGTGTCTTATGCATAAGATAGTCATCTGAAAGGGTCCTAGGGGGTCTTGGAGCTGGTGGATCTTAGTTAGGACTACAGATGGATCATGGAGTCATAGTTTTGTAGTTGTTTTCATTTAGTAGTAGATCAAAATCTTTGAAAGTTTGATGGGATTGTATTTGGACCTTTGTATATTTCCATACTCTTTTTTCATACTCTGATGTGGGATTAGATGTTATGCATTCATTTATTATATCAGTTTTTTTTATCTTTTTTCCATCTTACTGGTGATTATATATGTGTGTGTGTATACATTTTCTTTAGGCTAAGTCCTCCCATGTGTTTGTTATGCCTACTTGGTGATAGTCTCCTTCCCCTGGTCTGTTGGATGCGGGCTTGGGGTGTCACTCTTAGCTTACCGCTGGCCAAGAAAGCCCTAGTGAGTCGGGCCATGACAAAGTGGTATCAGAGCTTGAGTTTTCTTAAGACTGAAGTTTGGAGATAGTATAGATGTGAGGATTAGATTAAGAACTAGTGAAACAGTGTTAAAGTATATCAAAATAAATCCTAGGATAGGGGACCTAGTGATGGTTTAGCGGCCGACGTATCCATTCACAGTGACTATAATTACCTACTTGTTGACTTGGAACATGTAGGTACTGGTTGGAGGGAAAAATTTGGTACATGCATCATATAGGAATATGTTGAGGTATCCATGTCATTTTTGAGTTAGCACCCTAGATATTATCTTTTGATCATAGCGTGTCTTGAATATTTCATGATGCCTCCACGAGGAAAACAAGCTGGGATTCCATAGAAGGATCAAAGTGTTGATCATCTTAGTGATAATGCTTCAGTCTAGAGACCTGTGTATGAGGTAGTTCCTCCTAGTGGATTACCAATATTACATCCACCAATGGAGCATTCAGTTATTCTAGCATTACCAACAGATGAAACACACATTCTTAACACACTTCACGAGTTTTAGAGACTAAGAATTCTCATATTAAGATGCAAGCCAGACCCCCAGGCAACAAAGAACTATCATGAGATGGTGGACCATGTTATCTTAATAGTCAGGACCCCTCTCGATTAAATAGTGGACCTCACAATGAGCCTCCTCCATAACCCATATGGGCGATGGTGGGGCTCAGTGACACAAACACATGACGAGACAACCCTCTCTTAGGTAGAGTTTGTGAACCTCTTCATAGAAGAGTTTTATATAGTTATTTTACGAACAATACTTATCCAAGAGCTATTGGATATCCAACAGGGAATCATGTCAGTCACGTAATATGCATTGAGGTTCACCAACCTCTCACAGTATTCCATAGATATGGTATGTGATGGATACTTTTGAGCACATACCATTGAGAGAGACCTTCACCTAGCAATCCAAGTTGGAGTGATATCTCTTTACATCCCTTCTTATGTTGAGGTGCTAATGTGTGCCTTAGTTATGGAGAGATTATCAGCATAGTTGATGTTGACTGATGGTTTTGATAGTGGACACCATGGATATGATACCGCAATAGATGGTAGTCGACATTAGATTAGGTATCCAAGAATTTGAGGTGATTCTAAAGATAGTCTTAAGATAGAGGGTCTGCCACTCAGGGCTCTTAGGGAGATTTCAGTGAGTCGCGGGAGAGGTGATTCTACTCTTATGATGGTTTAGGTCATATCCCGTGGGATTACCCAACCTTATTTGCAACAGATAGGGAGATGGTTGAATGGCCATCAAGGTAGAGGCGGTGACTTGAACAAGGGGATCTACAGGGAGGCAGACGTGGTAGAGGATATGGGATATTCATTGGAGGTGTTCTATGTTATGATTTTTCCACCATTTCCACTTCTATGTGGTCCACGCCATGCCTAGGGAGCTACTGGTCTTTGGAATTGAAAACTTCAGACATTAGAGGCTTCCAACCTAGAGGCTCTCGGAATGATCCGAGGTATGATTTGTGTCTACTCTACATTAGCTTCAGATTTGATAAACAAAAGTGTGAGCCACTCCTTCCTTTACATATTACATGTTTGAGACTTGGAGATTCTAATGGAGCCTTTAACTTGACCTTTGTGAATGGATACTCCTACTAGGGAATATTCGGTGATCACAAACTTCTTCCGACTATGTAACCTGACTCTTGGATAAGAGAGATTCATATGATATCTCATCATATTAAAGATGAGACCCTGTGATTTCATTCTAGGTATGAATTGGATCTCTACAATATATATGGAGATTGAATATTTTAGGCAAAGGATGCGATGTGATTGGGTAGATGAGATGATATTTTCCTCCATCGGTGAGAAGAAACCATAAGAAGAGAAGGGTGGTCTCGTATGTAGGAGGATACAATCTATTTCTCATTAGTTAGCTAATATATCCCCTGGAGAAGTAAACTATTGGATTTGGTGTCCAAGGACAAACTATTTGTACTTTTATTATATGAATATTTGATGTATTTAATATTAATAAGACTTCTTATTACATATTTTATGTTTTTCTTCATAACACTAATGTAATAATATCCTAGAGTATACATCACATTGATAAGGAGATAGTAGTTACCCACTGTGATGAGAACCTTGATATGTTATGACAATATTCTCAAATATTGTTCTGCATTTGAATAATGTACTATGATGGAACACATATTTCATAGACTATCAGGTGAGAGTACTCGTAAGTAGATGAGGCTTCTTCTCATTAAGTTTGCACTAGGTAATCTCCAAGATGAGAGATTATGAGAACATACCCGCCAGTATAAATTATGCATGTTTTGGTGTCATCGAAAATTCCTATCCATGAGTGTGTGTGATGATCCTTAGAATTTAAGATTATTTTTAATGCATGTTATAACTCACGTACTTGGATGAATTTCGTAAACCATGACGATAACAATTAATTATGAAGTTTGATATGTTGGGCGTGTCATGAGTGACATTTCATTAATAAATAATTCAAGGAAGGATTTGTCCCTTTCATCTTTATGAAAGATTATATCTTAGGCCTTTGATTGGAGTATAATGGATGCATTAAATTCCATGGATATGTTGTAACAACATGTTTATTTCAGATAGTCAAAGAAAGACATATTGAGGATATAGGATGGTGAAACAAATGTGCAACCTTCTTGATGAGATACAGTGAAAAATGGATTATATTACACAATGAGCATTCATATGTGGTTGTCGATGTTGCGATATTAAGTTCTTTCTCTTGGGTGACTTGATTCGTTGCTAGACTATAATCTTGGTCTTTAGGAAAGCTTTCCAATGAGAAAGAATCCTAGAGGGCCACACACTAATTGTTTCCATTAATCTTGATTAAATTCTATCTGATTTTAATTAATGGAATAAATATTATTCTCAAGTTTGAGGAATAATTTTATTCAGGTAATATTGTTCTCATAAATTAAATAAATATTTATTCACCAGATTGTGATTAAAATATTTATTTTATTTATTGAATATTTTAATAAAAATTTATTTCCTAGATTTTGAATAAAATATTTATTTGTGAATAAAATATTTATTTGGTTGTTCAAAAAATGAAGGAGGAGTATGAACGGGCTAAGACAGAGTCCGGTGATAAATATTAATTAATAAGACCGTTACATAATATTTATTACTGCACAAGTAGGCGCACACCAAAAAATATTAAGAATGTAACTTTTATTATGCGGAATGTGGTTTATTAAAGGTAATAAATGTTATTTAATGACTGGTATAAAATTAAATAATATTTTAACTTAAATCCTAACTTTATAAATAGATGAACATGTCTATTGTGTAGAGTATCCAAAAATTGAGAATAGAGAATTGTTGTGAAAAAACAGATTCTCTTTAAACTCCCCCTCCTCTCCCCCTCTCAAGAACGATAAGTAAAAGAGTGGTTTTTTCAAGAATAAAAAATGAGTGATCAAGAACGAACTACACAAGAAATTAAAATTGCAGCGCTACCACCTGTAGATCGAGTGGTGTTTCTCAGAGATTATAAGATCACATGTGGATCACTGCTAAATGGATTTGATCCTTGGGTATTGATAGTGCAACAAAAGTAATCTGAAAGGGTCTTTTCAGATGATAAACATTCACCAACGAAGAAAGTTACTAAGCACAAGTATTGATTTCTTCAAATATTAAATAATCTAATTATGAATTTGATTTTAAATATCATCACTCTTTGTTTCAGGCAATGAATATTAAAAGAAATTTTAACATATCGCCCACCTCTGCATGCTTTCTCCGCACCCAAAACCAAAAAGTGATATCAGAGTAGTCACTTTTAAATTTATAATTATTTATTCTATTATATATCTCTGATCAATTTTGGTTAGATTTTCATTTCATGTTATTTTTTATTTAATCTAATTTGAATTAATATGTCATCGACATATTAATCATGTTCATTCAGTGTTTCATTTTCCTAAAGTTTTAAGAAAAAATGAAGAACTACCAAATATTCCATCAGGAAGTGCCAAATCTTTGACCTATAAAATTTGGTTACACAACATGCATCCAGAGCACACGTCGTATACCTATGCACATTGCATCTAGATGCACTAAGTAATTAATTACACATAGTGATTTTATTGCACACCATATTTTGATTCGGCCAACTTGACACACAACAAGTGGATATAGGATGTGTAGTTGGCATGTACGCACCGTGTAGTCTGACCGAGTTAACATGATGAATCCCCAAGAGTGTGACTTGGATATATGGCAATCAATGTACATGGCATGTATCTAGATGTACACACTGTGTAGTCTCCCATTAATAGAAAAAAATTAAAATCACATTAAATTTGAAAATTGTTGCATTAAGACATTATTTTATTGATTAGCACACCATTGTGTGTTTGAAAATTTAATAATTGGTTTAAAGAATTTTAGATGCTCAATTAATTTATTGTAATTAATATGTCATTATTGGTTCTCCCATTTATTTTCCATGAATTCCAATAATTATGGGTATCTCCAAATTATATCGGATGATCATTAAGATGAAAGATAATTAATTAATTAATTAATTAATTAATGAAAAACACATTTATTTTAAGTAATAAAATAATGAATAAAGAAATGAATGTTATCCATTTACTTTTGCGTATTCATTGCATGTTTGACCATTCATGATCTTGACCAAGACATGTGTATGTGTTGGATGTTTTAATTTAATTTATTGCATGAGTTTACAATTATTTAATATCAAATTAAATGATGGTTTGTGAGTTGTCCCTCCCTCTATAATTATGTAGGAACTAAGTGTCCAAGGATATTTATGTAATCCCATTTAACCAATCTTTTGGTTCCACTCACTTATGAGTGAGTAATAAATATTTGTAATTAATGTATCATCCCACGACGCATGGAGGCAGTTAAAGATGGAATCATAATGATTCCAACTTAGGTGATATATAGGTGGAAATGTGGAATGATGTAACTCATGCTAAGACCAACAATATGAATTATTTCCCGTAGGTAAAAGGTTGAATTAATATCCCCTCATTAAATCATTTGTTAGATAAAGATCATGAATGGGTCATTAATTAATTAATTATTTGTTTATATGCAATTATTTATTTTCTGGATGCAAGGCTTCAATCACATAAATAAATGAATTAATGTGTAAAGAAAAAAATTAAATAAATGAATTACATGTAAATGTTTTATCCAACATAGTTAATTAATTAACATCCACTTAATATTAACAAGACATGTAAAAGATAAAACAAGAAAAAATTTATGAATAATAAATTATAATCCATTAATTAAATATTAATTCAGACTAATTATTCCATTACTTGATTGAGAATGAAATCATAGAACTAAGTGTAGTACATGGCCAAAGCCTGGGCACTAACTTTTATCAGGGAGTTCTTATTAGAGTTTTGGGATGACTTAATCGAAATTGTATTGAGTTTAACAGACAAAGTTTTTTCAATAAAAACTTGGAGGCAAGTGTTGGGAAAATCTAGGTAAGGATTTTAGGATAGGAGAATCCAACAATAGACCAAGGAGTTGTAAGCCTATAGTTAACAAGACCGCCAACCTAATTACTTTATTATAGTTTTCATGGACAAAGTTTGGATATTTATGAAAAGTAATGGGGATCCTTTCCACTAGAATGTTAAGGAAACTAGAAATTACAAGTTCAATGGTTAGTGCCATTGAGACTTGGTAAAATAGTGGGAGATTTAATAAATAATAAAAAAAATTAATTTATTATATCTCAAATATTTTTTAATCATGAAAAGTACTAATAATCTGGTCTTTTAAATTATATAATAAAATGAAAAGTTCATAATCCAAAATATCCCTACGATCAATATTGGAGAAAGATAACCTCTTAAATGGATGTAATTACCATGAGTGGTTTAGATGCCTTGGGGTTGTGATACATCATGAATGGAAATATTATATGCTAGAATCCTCAATTCCTGATTCACTTTCTAAAGAGGCATGTGATAAAGAGTTCATTTTCTATGAAAAAAATTTGAGTTATGCGTTCGACGTTCAATATATGATGCTTTCATAGATGTGAAGTGAACTAATGAATTATCAAAAAAAACATAGATGCATATAGCATGTTCGAGCACCTCTATGGTCTTTACTAGGAGAGATCTATAAAGGAAGGATTTGAGATTTACAAGATTCTTTTTCAACAAAATCTTAGAGTGGGTTCCCCAGATAGGCCTCACTTAGTCATTCTCTTTGGATAAATTGAGTGGTTAGAGGTTCTTGGGTTTAAACTCCTCGAAGAACTATGCACCAAACTCATTCTACAATCACTCCGTTAGAGCTTCTCCAGCTCTTCTATGTATTTCAATATGAACAACATTGAGAAGTATATTCTATATCTTCTTACTCTTCTTCTCCAAGTTGATAAGGATACAAAGCATGAAAAACCTTCGATCCTTATGGTGAACAAATGGAAAGGGCATGCGAAGAGATTTAAGCCAAAAGCTTCTTCACCTTCTTTCAAGAAAAGGAAGATCAAGGGGAAAGCAAGGGAACATGATGCTATCTGTTTCCCATGTGGTAAGAAGGGCTATTGGAATAAATCATTAATCCAGTCAAAGAAGCAAGGGGAAGCTTCATGGGTGTTTGTAATCAAGTGAAATTTATTTATTATTAAAAATTGGGTATTAGATATAGCTTATAGTGCTCACATATGTATTCAAATATAGGAACTAAGTTGTAAGACTCTGATATTTTGTGGAGTTGACCTAGGCTTGAATTCATGCACCTTTTATCCTTATTTGATTTATTTTTGATTGGGTTGTACTTTGGGACATGTTTGGGTGAAAATTGAGAAAAATGGAAGAAAAATGGGTTATGCATGGCTGGAGAATGGTTAGAGAAAACCGTTCACCCCATCCCAACAAACCATGCAACCCTGGACATTAGAGAATCATATATCTAGAACAAGGTTTGAAAAACACTACACCCTAAAAAGTGAAACCATGCACCCACTAGTAGTAAAATGGTTTTTAACGTCAGTTTCTTTTATTTTCGACGTCGGGTTTTAACCGACGTCGAAGTCGCCGACGTAAAAAATATGATTTTTTACAACGTTTTTTGTAAACCGACGTTGAAAATGAATTAAATTTGTTTTATGGCATCGGTTTTGTAAAAGAACGATTCCAAAAAAACTAAGTCATATCATTTTTGGCGTCGATTTTCATAAAAGCCGACGCGAAAAATTTAAAAAAATAGTTTTGGCGTCCGTTTTTATAAAAACCGACGCCAAAAAGAAAAATCTTTTTCTATGTTTTTGATCATTTCCTAAGCTTTGATTTGAGAGGTTGTGGACCTAAAACAGAGTTACGAATCTAATGTTATCACCGTCAGAAGTTAAACCTATCAAAGTTTTGATTGATACAACTCGTTTCAAAGAAAACATGATAAACATAAATTAAAATCATATACACCAAATAAAATAAAAGAGTCATAATACTTCAAACATATTTCAATGGTTTTAGGGGATTCCATCGAAACGATATGTTTTTTATCATCATATAACTTGTATTTTGAAATGAGAATGAATCATCATTATAAGAAAGCTAATCGAGTTGTTTAGAAATGCAGGATAATAATAATAAAGAAAACAAATGAATAGAATATGTACCGTGTTCAAATTAACGATTGAATTCGTATTGAAATCTTGATTGAATCGAAGATGTTGAAAATGATGAACGAAGGAAAAACGCGATATATATATATAGTAAATGTAAATATTTTCAATTGCGTTGTACGAAAATGTAAGTGGGATTTTAAAAAGTTAAACGCGCGTTGTGAAAAAAATTGAAATTCTGATCCCGCGTTACTCTTTAGCGTCAGTTTTGTTTGAAACCGACGCAAAAGAGTATTTACATTGGTCTTTTGGCGTCGGTTTCTTAGAAAACCGACGCCAAAAAGTTAAAAAAAATATCTTTGGCATCGGTTTTTTAACAAAATGATGCTAAACATTTAAAAAAAAAACTTTTCGCTTCGGTTTTTTCCAAAACTGACACCAAAAACAAAAAATAATTTTTTTGGAGTCGGTGTTTATGAAAACCAACGCCAAAAAATAAAAAAAAAATTATAGTGTTTTAGATAATTTCTTAATCTTTGATTTGACAGGTTGTGGAGCTAAAACGAAGTTACAGATTAAAAGTTATGGCCTTTGAAAGTTGAACTTTTTTAAGACTTCTTTTAGAGAAGGTCAACTTCCGACATCCATAACTTTTAATCCGTAACTCCGTTTTTGCTCCACGACCAGTCAAATCAAAGCTTAGAGAAATATCTAAAATACTGTAATTGTTTTTAAATTTTTTGGTGTCGGTTTTCATAAAAACCAACGCCAAAAATATATTTTATCTTTTCGCGTCTGTTTTTATAAAAACCGACGCCAAAAACATTATTTTTTGTTTTTGGCGCCGGTTTTTAAAAAAACCAGCGCGGACAGTTTTTTTTAAATGTTTAGCATCAGTTTGTTAAAAAACCGATGCCAAAGATTTTTTTTAAAAATTTTATGGCGTCCGTTTTCATAAAAACCGACGCCAAAATATATATTTTTTAGCTTTTTTGCATCGGTTTTTTAAGAACCGATGCCAAAACAATTTTTTTACCTTTTGGCGTCGGTTTTTAAAAAAACCGACGCCAAAAATTCACCGAAAAAATTATTTACGTCGGTTTATAAGAAACCGACGTCAAACTGGCGATGTTAAAAATCATTTTTCTACTAGTGACCCCTAAATAATAGGCGCAAGGTTGGTGCACAGTTGGGGAAAACCATGCACCCCTACCCAGAAAACCGTGCGTGGTAATTTTAATTTCCCGAAAATTAGTTTTAAATCCACCCGGACCCCTGAAACTTCCCCCATTAGACCCAAACTCAGACCTTTATGATTTTGGACAGTTTCAGAGCTTCCCAGCGGGATTTTGAGGCCTTTTGACCTCAATTATTCATGATTTGAAGCCCGAATCAAAGATACTCTCCTTTCCTGGTAAGTGGATCCTATCCCACTGCTTTCTTGTTCATCATACTTCTTTCTCTTATTATTTTAGTGGAATTTATCTTATATTTTTCTAGATCTAGACTTGTGGATCCAGATATAGATTGGAAAAATCTTTATTTCCTTAATATTGATTTAGGGTTTTGAGATACGAATCTAAATATATATCATTGTGCCACTCAATTTTGGGAATTTCTGTTGGGCCATCTTCGTCAACGAATCAAGTTAGGTGGTCTAAAATTAAAATCCCATAGGCATGATTTTGATTATGTATATGAAAGTTGTATAATTTCTAGAGTTGTTTAACAATTCAAATCTCTAACTGAATTAATTAATGTGGTAAATTAATTAATTGAGATAGTTGTGAAATTTTGATATTTTGGACCATTGAATGAAATAATTAATTGGAGAATTAAATATGTGATTATAGGATTTGGGTATTTGATAATTAATTAGGGAATTAATTATGTGATATTGACATTTTAAGTTGAGATAATTAATTAGTAAATTAATTATGGGATATTGATATAGTGATTTGAGATAATTAATTTGGTAATTAATTATGGGATATTGATGCCATGAAATGAATAATTAATTGGTGAATTAATTATGAGATATTTAATTAGTTTGTTTGAATGATTAATTGGTGAATTAATTATTAGATGTTGATATTGTGAAAATATTAATTAATTATTAAATTAATTAATAGACTTGGATTAATTAATTTATGAATTAATTAATGGAAATTGTGATGGTTAATTTCGATAAGAAGATTAACGTGTTTAATCTTGGTGGATGTGAAAATATAAAAACATGAGAAAATTAGATACATGTGAAGTTTTGATAAGAAATGATGCATGTAAATAGTTGATAAATGGGGTGCTAGACATGACGATCTACGTCAGTGATATACATGCATAGTTGTTAAATGGGGTTCTAGACATAACGATCTATGCCAATGATAAATATATCCATATGGTTAATAAATGGGGTGATAGAACTGACGATATACACCAATGATATATGCGCATGATTTAGAATTGGGGTGCTAGACACGATGATATACACCAATGATATATATGCATGCTTGAGAATTGGGATCTAGACAGGACGTTCTATGCTCATGATATGTATGCATGATTGATAAATGAGGTATAAGACATGGCATTCTACACATAAAACATTGGAATTTGAATATGGTTCCAAGTGGTCATAATAATGAAATATGAATTGAATGCGTAACATGATTTAGACCCGATATTGGCCGAAGCAGGTATTGAGGTACGAGTGTCACTGGGAACCTGATGGTCGATGTAGTTTACTAATAATTAATTGATAATGTGATAACTATTTACTTATGCATTTTAGTTATTTCCTTATACAACTACATACACTTTTTATTAAATGGATATGTTTTAGACACTGTTGGTGGTGGCCTAATGAGTTATAATCACACCCTACTCGGGATGCCTGATCGGTAACCAAATAGATTTCATGGATGCATGATAGGTTAAGTGTAAGGGCCCTATGTTAGATGGTTGAGTTGGGATGAATCATGGTTGGGGGAACCCGACATGGTTTGGGACCCTCTTGGGATTTGTTAGTGCCTTTATTTTTAGTTTGAATTTTAGACAATTAACATAAACATTATCTTGACATGTTTTCTTCATTAGTTGGATATTGTATTTCTTGCATTGATTATCTTCAGATATTGGTATTGTTCATGATTATATATGCTTACTATTTTGTTTATTTATTTCTAATGGTGTATGAATCTGATAAAATAGGGTATAATCTCCCCATGACTGACTTATCATACCCCCACTACTAGTCGGTAGCTTCTGACATACGAGGAGGCATGCCTGAGGTCATGTGACCGATCAGCTCAGGGCACAGGTGAGTGGCACCTGGGTCAGGACATTACAAAGTGGTATCATTGACAAGTTTTATTTTATTCTTCTTTTGTCTCTCTGTTTGGGAATGGTATATAAGAGACTAAAAAGATTCAAGGCTTGGTTATGAGCCTGTGCATGGGAGTAGCTACCCCATATATGGGGAAGAACCTTAGTGCCCAGGGTGGGATTGTTGTTATTTTTGTTTGTTGTTGCGGTTGAATGTTATTTCACCTTGGGTGACACACTTGTAGTGTGATGTGATTATTGTTTCAAAATATTTGTTGAGAATTGACTTGTGGTTCAGTATGGCACAAGAGTAGAGTCTATAAATCATTATAGGCACTCAAGATTATTTTGTGACATGCATCATTTTAGGCACGTACATGAAAATGATTTTTGAGTAAGTTGTTTAACTTAAACTATTTTATTGGCTTATGAAATTTAATTCAAAAGGGTTCCTAATATGAAATTGTAATTGGTAAAAATGATTAAATAATATGAATAAATGGGTGTCTAAATGAGTACTTGAACTATGAGAATGTGTTTACCCTTGTTATCCAAGACCTAGGTGTAGGATGGTTAAGGGTAGTGATAACGCCTCAGTTTTGATCATGTGGTGAGGTTTAGGGAAATAACTTATTGTTATTATTCCTCATACATAAATGTGATAAATTTATTTTATGAGTCCTAAGACATTTTTTCGGAATTGTATAGTTATGCATCCTTGACGACGCTTGTTAAGAGGACGATAGGAGGAGACGACTAGAGATTCACTACCAATAGTGGAACCTGAGGCACTGATGGTTCCGGGTGAAGAATATTGGAAGAAATTCCGAGAAAACTTCACTCGCTTCATGAAATTCATAGAAAGAGACCTAGGGTGGATTGTGAAGAGAAAATATGACCTGATGAGGGAGTTTCAGTTGCAGCATCCTCCAACCTTTACTGGAGAGGATGGACTTGAGGGAGTTGAGTTTTGGGTTGATTCAATTGAGATGATACTTGACCATTTGGAGACTCCTTCTAAGAAGTGGATCAAGTTGACTGCTTATATTCTATGAGGATCAATGAAGTGTTGGTGGGACATCCAATCTTGGACTGGATATACTGAAGGTATGCTATGGAAGGACTCCATAAATATGATCTTAGAGAACGTCTACCTAGAGATGCTGAGACATGAGAGAGCAGATAAGTTCATGAGGCTGACTCAGGGGAGCGTGTCTGTGATAGACTATGCGAGTTGCTTTATAGATTTTCAATGCTTTGCTCCAACATTGGCGGAAGGTGAGGGTACTCCAACAGAATGATTTTAGGATGGACTTAAGTGTGAAATTAAGTCCAAGGTGAATATCTTCAGGCTGAAGATGTTTTTAGAAGTGGTGAATCAGGATCTCATCTATGAGGGGAGCCTGAAGGAGGATTCCAATGGTGGATAGGTGGTTTCTTTTGGATGATCTAGAGGTATGTCTTCTAAGAGACGAAATCATCATTATGAGAAGTTTATCCAATGCAGTGGGAAGAAGAGTGTCTAATCATGGGGATCAGTCACTCAAGATCTTACCCAATTATTTTTTCACCAGTATGGTAAGCCGGGACACCTTTGTAAACATTTTCCCTGACCAGTAGTGGAATTCCAAGCCTGTGTCAAGATGGGACATCTACAGAGGTTCTGTAAGAATCTAAGGTAATCAGTTGTTGATAGAGGATCTATACAGAACCATGGTGTGGGAAGGGGATCTAAGGCACCATATTAGTCTGGAAGATGGAGTTCTACTGGATGAGGATGTAGAGTTAGCGGACATGGTATTTATGGGAAATAACTCCTATATCATTCGAGTGGTGAAACTCAAGGGAGTCATATGAAATCAAAAGGAATATGAGTAGGATAGTTACATGAAGTGAAATATACACTTGTGGATACAAAGGCTGGGCCATCGACAGTGAGAGGTACTATTATCATGGCTTCTACTTTAGCAAGTTCCTTATTTGATACTGGTGCCTCTCATTTATTTATATCTAAAAAACTAGTTAACAGTTTAAGCTTGGTGGTGGAGTTTGTGAGTGGGGTAATGATGATAGATACATCATTGGGAGTATAGTCTAGAGATATCTGTTTGTGAAACGAATGTTCTCTTAAAGTTGGCAAGTATCATTTTTCGTGGGATCTATATATCCTAGATATGTTAAACTTTGACCTAATTATGGGTATGGATTGGCTAGTTTCATATCGAGATCACATTGATGGTTACAAGAGGAGAGTGACCTTCACGTCTCCCAAGGGAGACAACTATAATCTTCCTGTAGAATGGGATATCCAAGTAGGCTGAGTGGGGACAATTACTCAGCAACTAGGAGAGATCACAACCTAGGGTGCTAGTATTTTACTCAGTTATGATGGTGTGAAGTATAATATCATTCCAATATTGGTGGAATAGTTCTATATGTGTTTCCTGAAGACCTCTCAGGGATTCCACCTGGGAGAGATGTGGAATTTACAATTGAGCACATGTTGAGGCCTGAGCGAGTTTCAATTCCACCATAAAAATTAGAACCAACAGAGCTTCAAGATCTCAAGACTCAGCTATAGGAGTTGGAGGATAATGGGTTCATCCATCCGATTACATTTCCTTGGGGATCACCTATGTTGTTTTCAAAAAAGGTAGATGGGATTTTGTGCTTGTGTTTCGATTATTAGAAGTTGAACTGAACGACTGTGAAGAATTGAAATCATCTTTTGCATATTGATGATCTATTTGACTAAATAATAGGAGCTTCTCTATTCTTAAAGATTAACTTGATACTAGGTTACCATTAGTTAAGAATTTGAACTTCTAATATACCCAGAACTACTTTTAGAAGCAGGTATGACCTTTATGACTTCTTCGTAATTCCGTTTGGGTTAATGAATGCACTATAAATATTTATGGCCTTAATGAAGAGAATCTTCTATCCTCACATGGATCAGTTTGTGGTGGTGTTCATGGATGATATCTTGGTGTACTATAAGACTCATAATGATCATATCCAATATATTGACATCATCCTGAGTACATTGAGAGAGCATAGTCTATATGTCAAGCTATCTAAGTTTCATTTCTGGATTGACCAAGTACACTTCTTGAGACACATTTTATTAGTGGAAGGTGTGTTAGTGTACCCAGAGAAGGTTCAGGAAGTGGTATCTTGGGAGCATCCCAAGAACATATTCGATATCTTTAGCTTTTTGGGGGGTAGTTAAATATTATCAAAGATTCATCCAAGAAT
The DNA here is from genome assembly GCA_963277665.1 of Viscum album. Taxonomy (NCBI): domain Eukaryota; kingdom Viridiplantae; phylum Streptophyta; class Magnoliopsida; order Santalales; family Viscaceae; genus Viscum; species Viscum album. The sequence goes on along the minus strand of OY728125.1, from coordinate 272,846,156 downwards.
TTTCTCATTTGGAAGCCCCTCTTTCAGGCTTGACCAAAAAGGGATAAAGTTTGATTAGTCAGGTGATAGTGAGGAGGCATTCCAAGAGTTTAAGAAAAATTTGACCCCAACACCAATCATGATCCTACCTGATCTTGGTGAGGAGTTTACAGTATATTTTTATGCTTCTTGGATAGGAACCAGAGCTTTGTTGATGCCAGGAGATCACGTTTTGGTGCATAGGTCTCAGAATTTGAAGCCACATGAATGGAACTACCCTATGAAAAACCTTGAATTGGTAGAAAGAGTTTATGCCTCAAAGTGTTGGTGACATTATCTTTTGGGTGACAAGTTTACGGTGTTTATTGATCAAATGAAATTAAGGTACATATTCTCGCAGTAAGATTGGAATCTTCAGTAGTGATGATGGATTGATTATATAAAATAATTTTATTTTGATCTGGCATATATTCTGAGGAAAAGAAACAGTGTAGCTGAAACTTTGAATAGGAAAACTCAGACTCAGATGGTACAAGAGTCTACTGCTGAGTGAAAGATGATGGCTTTACTAGCTAAGATGCATGTGGTGGTTTAGAAGATTCAAGTATCAATTTCAGTGGAGTCTACAATTTTGAGATGGATTCGAGAAATTAAGTATGAGGATCTAATGTGTTTGACCTAGAGGGAAATCCTTGGAGGTGGGGAGTCACCTTCATAGTGGAGCATAGATGAGGATGAGATCATATAAATCAGGAATTATGTTGTTGTTCCTAGGATCATATAAGTGGATCTAATGCTGTAATTTCTTGCTTCAAAGTGGGCGGTACATCTAGGTGTGACCAACATGTGTCGTGAACTATGAATATTGTTTTTATGGATGGGCATAAAGAGGGGAATATCAATGTTCATGACATGATGCTACACTTATTAGCAGGTGAAGGCAGAGCATAAAAAACTGGAGGTTTATTGCAGTCATTTCCCATTCGGGAATAGAAGTGGGATGATGTAACAATGGACTTTGTGGTGGGTCTTCCAAAGATTCCAAGGAAGAATAATGCTATTTTGGTTTTTGTGGATCGAATGACTAAAGAATTGAATTTATTTATTATACAAGAGAATTTATTAGTGGAGAAACTGGGAGACTTGTATATTCAAGAGACATTCAATCCTCATGGGTTTCCATAAACTATAATTTCAAATCATGACTCAAGTTTTAATTCACTCTTCTGGTGGGGCTGGTAGAAAGTTCTTGGCACACAATTTCTATTGAGTACAACTTTTCTCCCACCACTAGTGTAGAAAACATTTTTTACAGCGGTTATTTTTTATTTTTAACATCGTATTTTGGCCTATGTTATTACAGGAGACATTATAAACATAGTTTTTTACGTCGGTTATTTTAAAACCGACATAAAAAACACAAATCCGAAGCGTTTTTCACATCGGTTGATAAAAAAACGATGTGGAAAATGCTTCTGAGTAGTGGTTTATTATATCGTTTATTTAATAACCGACGTGGTATACACCCATTCACATCGGTTATTATATAACTGACATTATAAAGTACTCCTCCGTAGCATTTATCACGTTGGTTATTTTTATAACCGACGTGATAAACCTGTCTGCCAAGAGGTTTCCAACATAGCTTATATAATAACCGACGTAAAAACATATCTACGACGTCGGTTATAAAATAACCAATGGAAAAAACTATCCATTACAATTTATTACATCTGTTCTGAAATAACCTATGTAAAAACAATTTCCCATGAACTTATTACGTCGGTTTCCAAATAACCAATGTTAAACCTAATACCAATTCATTTTTACGTCAGTTATGAAATAACCGATGTAAAAAATAATTTTTTTAAATAAAACCAAACCACTGCTATGCCCCACCAAATTACCTGAAATAGAGCAAAAGGTTAACAAAAACAGACCAGAATAGACCAGAATCCCCACCCCACTGGATAGCCCACACCACACCCCTGGACACCCCCCACACCCCTAGACTGCCCCGAACCCCTAGATATCCCCCCACACCCCTGGACAACCCCACCACCCCCTGGATAGCCCCCCCGCACCCCTGGACAACCCCCACCCTCCTGTATACCCCCACCCCCTGGACAACACTCCCACACCCCTGGACAACCCTCCCACACCCCTGAAACAGACCAAAAAGTTACCAAAAGCATACCATAACCCCCCCACCCCACTGGACAACCCCCACCACACCCTAGGACACCCCCACACCCCTGGACTACCCCCACCCCTGGACATCCCCCACACCGCTGGACAACCCCCACCCTCTTGGACCCCCCCGCACACCCTTTGACTACCCCACACCCCCTGGATAACCCCCCCACCCCTGGACAACCCCCCACCCTCCTAGACACCCCCCACACCCAAGACTGCCCCCACCCCCTGGATAGCCCTCCACACCCCTGGACAACCCCACCACCCCTGGACAGCCCCTCACACCATGGACAACCCCACCCTACTGTATACCCCCCACCCCTTGGAAAACACTCCCACACCCCTGGACAACCCTCCCACACCCCTGAAATAGACTAAAAATTTACCAAAAACAGACCAGAACCCCCCACCCCACTAGAAAGCCCCCACCACACCCCTGGACACCCCCACACCCCTAGACTACCCCCACCCCTGGACATCCCCCCACACCCCTGGACAACCCCCCACCCTCCTGGACACCCCCACACCCATGGACTGCCCCCACCCCCTAGAGAGCCTCTAACACCCCTGGACAACCCCCACCCTCCTGGAAACCCCACACCCCTAGACTGCCCCCACCCCCTAGACATCCCCCCACACCCCTGGACAACCCCACCACCCCCTGGATAGCCCCCACACCCCTGGAAAACCCCCCGCCATCCTGTATACCCCCCACCCCTGGATATCACTCCCACACCCATGGACAGCCCTCCCACACCCCTGAAACAGACCAAAAAGTTACAAAAAACAGACCAGAACCCCCCCAACTGGACAACCCCCACCACAACTCTGGACACCCCACACCCCTAGACTGCCCCCACCCCCTGGACATCCCCCACACCACTGGACACCCCTGCACATCCCCCCACTCGCCTTGACATCCCTCCCACTCTCCTGGACACCCTCCAACCCCACTGGACATCCCCCACACCCTGGACACCCCCACCTCACTGGACACCCACAGACCAAAAACATACCAAAACCCGACCAAAACTAGACCAGAACCCCCCATCCCACTGGACAACCCCCACCACACCTTTGAACACCCCACACCCCTGGACAGCCCCCACCCCCTAGAAATCCCCCCACACCCCTAGACACCCCCTGGACATCACCCCACTTTCCTAGACATCCCTCCCACCCTCTTGGACACCCTCCCACCCCACTGGACAACCCCCACCACACCCTGGACACCCCCACCTCACTGGAAAACCCCAGACCAAAAATAGACCAAAACCCAACCAAACCCAGACCAGTACCCCCCACCCCACTAGACAGTCCCCACCACACCCTTGGACACCCCCACACCCCTGGACTCTCCCCCACCCCCTAGACAGCCCCCACACCCCTGGACACCCTCTGGACATCCCCTACTCACCTAGACATCCCTCCCACCCTCCTGGACACCCTCCCACCCCACTGGACAGCCCCCACCACACCCCTGGACACCCCCACACCCTGGACTACCCCCACCCCTTAGACAGCCCCTGGATAGCTGGTGTTGGGAGAGGATGTGCCTCCATCCCTCAGGGGGCTGAACGCCACTGGATGGTACTCATCACTCCCACATGCAAAGCTTGAGCTCTCAAAATGTTTCACCAATGATTTCTTCCACTGTAAACATCATTCATTCTATAACTTTGATGACAGTATAACCAGGGGAAAAACATCACACATGATGAAATTTACCCCTAGTTATACTGGAATTAAAGTGATAGAATGAATGATGTTTATAGGGGAAGAAAGCATTGGTGAAACATTTTGAGAGCTCACGATTTTCATGTGGGAGTGATGAGTACCTTCCAGTGGAGTTCAGCCCCCCGAGGGATGGCATTGCCTCCTCTCCCACCCCCTTGGACTTCCCTCCCCATACCCATGGACAGCCTGGACCCCCACCCCACTGGACATCCCTCCCACACCCCTGGAAACCACCTCACCCCACATGACACCCCCACACCCCTGGAAACGCCCTGGACAACCCCCCACTCCCCTAGACAGCACTTCCACCCTACCGGAAATGCTCCCACCCCTGGACTACCCCCCACTCTCATGGACACCCAGGATACCCCCCACTCCACCGAACAACCCTCCGACACCCCTGGGTACCCCCCACCCCACTGAAGACCCCCCACACCCTTAGAACCCCTCCCCCCAGACCAGAATCCATACCAGAAAAACCATCATAAGTAGACCAAAACAAGAAGTAGAGAAAAATTAAACATTCACATATATAACATTCAAAACTTACAATTTCATCTTAAAAAAAACTAAATCCAACATAAACGACTACCAAATACACAATTAAAATGAAAATATTCAAAATTACATTTTACACTAGAAACAACTAAAATTCAATCAAACCTGTAAAATAATTTGACCATTCCACTTGTAAGTGTTTGATGTCTTGAGCACTATAGGGTTGAGGGTCATCAAATAGCTACAAATTCAAAGGATATTAGTTGACGTGTATAATGAATAAATCAAATGAAATATTATAGCAATGTTTAAAAGGAAATATTACCAGGTCAAAGTTCACAACTGCCCCAATTGTTATTATTTCATACATAAATCTTAACATATAATATCCGCATTCGATGATGCCTTGTTGTTCATGAAAATTATGTTTGAATGAGTGCAAATTAAATATATTATTTTTATGTAATAAATCAAAAAGTAGAAATTATAAATGGATATTTACCATTACATTTACATATTTGATCTTTGCACTCCTTTTCTTTGTGTTTTTTCGAAAATAGACCCATCCCCTGTTAGAAAATAATACGAATGGGATAAATTTAAAATTAATTATAATATATAAAACTATTGAGAAATTGAAACTTACTTTTCCAACATTTTATTAAAACTTTCCCACACATCACCATGGTCAGAGCATATCCAATAAAGTGTTTTCTACCTTGGGAAAAAATCCCTAACATCCAATGATCACTGATAAAATAAAATTTAAGGTTAGTGGTTTTTTATGTTAAAATATAATGAAATATTTGAGAGAGATGTGTTTCATACCTCTCACAAAAATGAATCATCCAACATTGCGTGACTATATTATGTTCAAGTCTTTCATTAATATAAAACATTCTTTGTTCCTTATCCAATGCACATGCTTCAAGGGAAATCAAATGTTGGTCCATGAATCCATATACATCTGTCAGCTCATTCTTATCACAAATGTTATAAAGATACCTAATACAAAACAGACATAAGTATACATTTTTAATAAATATAACATAGGGAAAAGGTGTTAAGACTTACATGGAAAAAATTTGCACAACGTTTATACCCAACTTATCTCCAGTAACAAGCTCCATGATATCCGTTTTCACAATCCCCATAGTTATTGCACGTCCACAAACATGATCTTCCATTTGAAAATCATAATGATCCGCTAACAAATTTGAATATCTTGAAAATCTTTCAAGACTACTAGAATCTGTACCTGATGTCATAGCCATTTGTCTTTGTTGTTGTCTATACAATATTTCTTTACCTTTGAAGTATTACTGTAAAAATAAGTATAAAAATATATTAGTTTTCAAATGATAAAACAACTTTAATAAGAAAATGAAATATAAGATATAACATACATACCTCTATGGTAATGATTCGAAGAAGTCTGGATGGACAAATTAAAAAATGGCTGATACTATGTCCAAATTTCGTCACCTCATCTGTAGGTAATGGTACTCGAGCTGATCTATCTATAATATCTGGTATAGTGACCCTCTGATTCTCTACCTCTAATTGTTAATGATGAATTGTATCTACTATAAAATATACCAACCCATATGAAACTATATGATGTTGAGGATCATCAACATACAACTCGCAATAAGTAGGAAGGAACAGCAGAGGAGTAGGATAAAAAATGGGGTCCACAGGCTGAGGTGGGGGAGTGGGAGCTACTGGCGGAGGTGGAGGATATATAATGGGGTCCATAGGGGGAGGTGGAGGAGTGGAAGTTGTAGTCTGAAATTGTCTTTTCATTTCTACAAACATATACTGTACCGATGCTCTAATCTTTTCCTCCATCATCACATTAATATTATGAACTTCAGGCTGCAAGGATTTTATTTTTTTATAAACAACCTCAACGTAAGAATTTGAAGAATGTGGCAACAATTTTCTTACCAATACACCTACCAGATATCCTCGTACATGACCAGGATGTTTGGGATTTCCCAATGCTACAGATAAAATATCTTGCCTCCCAGCATCTGTAAATACCCCCTGTTAGCTCTACTCCTCAAGAGAATCCTGTATTAATTAATTAATTTTTTTAATGATTTAAATTATATGAAGAAAATAGTTAACTTAAATAAATAAAATATATATCTTATAATCCACTCAGCTACAATTCTCGAATCTTCCAAAAGATATTGCCCTTTTTTGCCCATCCAATCTCTCTTACATTTTTCATGTCTAGATGGAGGGGATGGAGGGGCCACCTCTCTAGAGCTTGAAGACTCAGGTGTTAGTTTTTTTAATTTTTCCACCATCATTTGTTCTTCCAATAATGTATACCCTCCTAGAGATAAACAATGAGGGTATACATTTTTATATTGGATCCCCGGATGAGATTTACTTTTTTTCTATAAATTTAGAATAAGAAATCATTAAAAAAACATTATTAAGATCATTTATATAAGAAATATTACAAAATTTTACATTGCCCTTACGAAAAATGAATATTTTCTTCTAATTTCAACAAACTATCTCCACGTGTCTTCATCTATGAAAGCATATATACAAAATTGATTGTCATGACTCATATGACCAAAAATGAAATCATATGTGAGGGTTGATTTGAAATCCCTCCATCTCCAGGAAGCCATCGATAAACATTTCTTCCCGACTCCTCCAGTGTCAGGAATATCAAATTTCATCTAATAAAGAAGAGGTTAAACATATTATATATACTAGAAACATTTAAATAATAGGAAAACAATAGAAAAATATCTTAGCAAAATCATCTCCCAAAACAGAGAGATTATCACTTTTTCCACACTTCTCCAGTCATCATTCAAAATGCTTATTTTTCTCTTATCCTTAGTTGATACAAAACTCTTAAAATATTTTGCATTTGGAACTCTAGGAATATCATCCTCATCAAACTCAATGAGTATCCTCTGATCCTGCATATGGGCAAGTGATAATTTTGGTAAACGTGTGCACCCACGTTTACCAACTCTTGAACTCTTTGTCGTAATAAGAGCACATGAGGAAGATTGGGGAACATCAAGAAGATCATGTGAATGTTCCTCCCTAGAGGTATGAACAATATTCTCATCTACAGAATCATGTGGCTGATCAACTGATTGATCTATCATTATCCTTCAAATAAAAAAACAAAACATTAGTTAAAAAATATACAAATTCAAATATTACAATACTACTGTAATCAGAAAATAGAAAACTGTACTAAGTTACTTAATAGTAGGCATAGTTAATATGGAAAGCATGTTAAACAATGGTAAATATGGTAAGGGTGGTCAAGATGGTAAACATGGTAAACCTGGTAAACATGGTAAACATGGTAAAGTCATTCTCACTGAAAAAAATTAATAGATATATAATTTATGTAATGGTAAACATGATAAAGTAAACTAAACAAAATTAAAACAAACAAAACTTATACTTATTTTGTTTTAATACATGTTTTAATAAAGAAAAAACTTACAATATCTATCATTTTATAAAAATAATAAATGTAAACAAAAAATAAACAAATGTTATATATAATTTTAGGAATGTACAAATGTATTGTTTTCCCAAATTCCTTCATCGTGATCGTTCCTTATGTCACAAACCATGTCTTCAACATGATCATCATTATGTTCTTTTAATCTTTCCATGGAAGTAGGGATATCACATAAATCAGCATCTTCATCAAGTTCATCCTCACCAAAATATTTTTTCCCTTGTAAAACAATAACCCACTGCATATCTGATTGATCTACTACATAGAAAATTTCTTTTGCATGTGTTTCCATTATAAAAGAATCAGTTGTGTATTCCAATCTATTCAGATTAACAACTGTCATTTCAAATTAATCATGTCTGACACTATTTTTACTAATAAACCATTTACAGTTAAAAACATGAACTTTAATTTTAAAGTAATCCACATCCCATATGTCTTCAATCACTCCATAATATGCACTTGATGCAGAAATTGGGTTTTTATCCTTAGCACTCAAAAAATGCATTGCTTTTGCAAACACCAATACACCACTATTATGAACTGCACTTCTATTATCCTGATATTTCGTTTGAAATGTATATCCATTAATATCATAGCCGGACCATTTTATCAAATTTAAACATGGACCACCCACTATCCATTTTAATGTCTCTGATACATCTGATCTACCAAGAAAGGTCTTTTTAAACCATGAAAAAAATGTTTTTTTGTGCGCATTCAAAATCCACATTTCTTTATTCTTTGGATGAAATTGTTTCAAATCATTAATATGAAATGTGATATAAAGTTGAGCATCAACTATGTCATTCAATATGTATGAAACTAACTTATTTATTTGTTCAGCTGAAAATGATTTGACTTTAAATCCATGAATCCCCTTTCCCTCATTATTAACTCGTTCATGGTGAGATAGAGGCAAACCTATGTGCTGTGCCGCAACCAAGTAGCTCGTAAAAAACTCTGCAACCTCCTCAGAAATATAATTTTCAATAATGGAGGCTTCAGGTCAATATGGATTCTTAACATACCCCTTCAATATTTTCATATACATTTCAAAAGGATACATCCAACGAAGATATACAGGTCCACGAAGATTTATTTCTCGAACCAGATGAATAATTAAATGCACCATTATATCAAAAAAATTGGAGGAAAATACATTTCCAATTGAAAAATTATACAAATTACATATTTTTCCAAAATGTTCAAAGCATTCACATCAATCACCTTTTTAAAAATTTAATTGAAAAAATAACACAACTTCATTATAGTCTTTTTGACATGGATGGGGAATATTCCACGCAATGTAACTGGTAGAAGTTGTTGCATCATGACGTTAAAATCATGATATTTCATACCCATCAACTTCATGTCCTTCAATGAGAATTGTTTTTTACATTTGAAGAATAACCTTGAGGAACTTTGATATCATGAAGATACTGAAAAAAGCTAATTTTCTCCCTCTTTGATAATGTATGACAAGTCGGGTGAAGAAATGTTAGTCTTCCATTAAGAGTGGGAGCTAACTCCAAACATATTCCCATTGATAGTAAGTCTAATATTTCATTTAACCCATCTTTAGTCTTTCCTTTAATATCTAACAATGTTCCAATCAAACTATCACATATATTCTTCTCCATGTGCATGACATCAATATTATGTTTGACTTCATGATATCTCCAATATGGTAGCTCAAAAAATACTGACATTTTCTTCCAAATATGTCTATCATTACCATATTTCTGTGTCTTTTCCAATGTCACATCAAGGTTTTTCACCCTCTCAAAATACAGACCAGGGGATAAAGGTTTTTGATCAATATCAAATTCTTTTGAGCCATTGAATGCATTTTTTAGTCTTCTATAAGAGTAATCCATAGGCAAAAACTTTCGATGCCCCATGTACACTATTTTCCTCCCATGATGCAATTGAAAATATGAAGTCTGTTGTTCGAAAATTGGACATGCTTTATACCCTTTAACAATATATCCAGAAAAATTTACATATGCTGGGAAGTCATTTATAGCGAACAAAAGCACTGCATGCAGTTGAAAATATTCCATTTTATAAGAATCATACACCCTAATACCATCCTCCCATAAAAGTTTCAAATCATCAATCAATGGAGACAAGAAAACATCAATATCATTGCTGGGTTGCTTCAGACCAGACATCACTATACTCAACATGACATATTTGCGCTTCATACAAACTTCAAGAGAGAGGTTGTAAATTACCAATAAAAAAGGCCATGAACTATGTGTGCTACTGAGGGTTAAGTATGGATTAATTCCATTTGTGCACAACACTAGTATGATATTTCTAATTTTATTTCCAAATATAGGATACTACTCATCAATTTTCTTCCACTGTGGACTGTCAGCTAGATGATGTATTTTTCCATCACATAACCACTCATCAGCATGCCATCTAAAACTTTTTGCATCATGTGAATTAGAAAATAAATGTTTGAAATGATGTCTTATATGAAGATACCAAAATACCTTTGAAGGGATCTTTGTAATCTCTACATCAACCTATGATTTTTCTTTCACCATATACCATGATTTCCCACATTTAGGACACTCTGACAGAAATTCATATTCCTTCCTATATATCATAAAGTCATTCGGACTTGCATGTATTTTCTTGTATCCCAATACCATTGGGCATAATATTTTCTTAGCCTTATAATGTGAATCTAAAAGATCGTTATCTTTTATAAGAATGTATTTCATCAATTGTAGCAGCTCTGTAAAACTTCTGTCACTCCATCCATGTTTCACCTTCAGGTTAATCAATCTTAACAACACCGACAAAACCATAAAATATGTACAACCAGGATATAATGGTTTTTCAGCATCACCATATATACACGCAACTGTTGGTTCTATCTCAATTTGTTCTTCTGCAATATCGAAAATCATTTCTTCAATTCCATCGGATTCACCATCTTGCGAATCATCATCATTAGTGAAAATCCGTCAAGTTTCACCATGCCAAATCCAAGGGCTGTAACATTGATTAAAACCATGAAAAATCAGATGATCTTTTATCTCCCTACTTTTAAACTTCTTCATATTCAAACATTTCAGGCATGGACAAAAAAAATTTCACTACTTGGAACATTTCATTTAGAAAATTCCAAAAAGGCATCAACAACTTACTCATATTGATTGCTCATTTCATGTTCCATAATCCAACTTCGACTCATATTACCTATAACAAATATCAAAATTACACATCTTTTTAAGATAATAAAAATATATGTTTATATGAAAAAAATCATAATTTGAATGTAAAACAATTTTGAAATATAAAACAAATCTATGCATATTTAAAAAAATATGCTTGAATATGATTTTAAAAAGAAAATATAGTTAGATATAACAGTTTTAAAATTATCTTGGATCCTTTCTTCTTAAGGTTCACAAAGAATACATCTTGGTGCAACTGGATACGAAATTCACCCTTCCGTAAAAAAGAAATATGAAGTATAAATATTAAAATAAATATACATTCACTACTAAAAATTACACAGATCCTAACGATTTGAAACCTCTGGACAACCCCCCACCTCTTTGGACAGCCCCCACCCCCTAGACACTACCCCCACCCCCTGGACATCACCCCCACCCCTCCTAGACACCACCCCCACCCCCTACCCCCTTGGACAACCCCCTAGACACCCCAACCCCTTGGACACCACCCCCACCTCCTTGGACACCCCCAGGACACCACCACCCCCTTGGACAACCCCCCCACCCCTCTGGATAGCCCCCCACCCCCTAGACAACCCCCACCCCTCTAGACAGCCCCCGCCCACTTGGACACCCCCACCACTCCTAATAACCCTAGAACACATTGATTAATATTAAACCATCAATTTAAAAATGACCAAACATCCCTAATAATAGAAGGAATGAAGGAGAAGAATAAGTGGACGAAGAAGAAAAAAAGAAACAAAGAATAAATGAAGAAGAACATGGAATAAGTAACTTATTTAAGGAAATTCCATGGAATACAAGAAAACCATGGGGCCTCAAATGGTTGATAGAAAATTTGAGAAAATGTAGTAAACCTGAGAATCAAATAAAATTTAAAATAAAAACTCGGATGGAAAAAATCACAGTGTAAAGCCTATCATCAGGACACAATGGGGTCAGGATAACTACGCATCTTTGAAAACCATGACATGGTCTCCCCCATAACCTATAATTTTATCATAGTCAATGACTGGTCAAAATATATATAACCAAATAGAACCATATTGCAACACCCCTCATATTTTGATAATGCTTGAATCCCTAAAAATCATAGTGGAAAACTCAAACATAGACTGTACCAACCCCCTTGGACACCACCCCCACCACCTTAGACACCACCCCCACCCCCTTAAACAATACTAATAAATTATAGCCTAATATCCATGAAACAATACAATCATCATGTCATAATCTCACAAATCATGATGCAATAGTCAATCCCAACTAACACTTATCCCCCACCCCCTTTGACACCACCCCCACCCCCTTGGACATCCCCTGGACACCAACACCCCCTTGGACAACCCCCCGCCCCCTGGACACCACCCCCACCCCCGTGGAAACCCCCTGGACACCACCACCCCTTGGACAGCCCCCACCCCTAGACACCACCCCCACCCCCTTGGACACCCCCTGGAAAACACCACCCCCTTGGACAGCCCCCCACCACTCTGGATAGCCCCCACCCCCTGGACAACCCCCACACCTCTAGACATCCCCCACCCCCTTGGACACCCCCACCCCTCCTGGACACCACCCCCATCTCCTACCCCCTTGGACACCCCCCTGGACACCCCCCAACCCTCTGGACAGCCCCCCCCGGACAACCCCCCAAACCCTCTCGACATGCCCCCACCCCCTTGGACAGCCCCCACCTACCCCCTTGGACCCCCCCCACACCCCTAGACTGCCCACCACCACCATGGACACCCTGGACACCCCCAACCCTCTGGAAAACCCCCCGAACCCTCTGGACACCACCCCCATCCCCTTGGACACCCCCTGGACACCACCACCCCCTTGGACAACCCCCACCCCTCTGGATAGCCCCCACCCCCTGGACAGCCCCCCACACCTCTGGACATCCCCCATCCCCTTGGACACCCCCACCCCTCCTGACACCACCCCCTACCCCTTTGGACACCCCCCTGGACACCCCCATCCCTCTGGATAGCCCCCCCCAGACAACCCCCAAACCCTCTGGATAGGCCTCCCACCCCCTTGGATAGCCCCCACCCACCCACCCCCTTAGACAGCCCCCACCCCCTTAGAGAGCCCCCCACCCCCTAGACCCCCCCACACCCCTAGACTTCCCCCCTCCCCCCGAACCCTCTTGATAGCCCCCCGAACCCTCTGGACAGCCCCACCCCCCTTGGATAGCCCCTACACCCCCCTGAACACCACCCCACCCCCTTTGACACCCCACACCCCCTTGGACACCCCAACCCCCTTGGACAGCCCCACACCCCCCTAGACACCACCCCACCCCCTTTGGCACCCCCTGGACACCCCCACCCAACTGGACAGCCCATCCTACCCCCCTAGACAGCCCCACCCACTTGCACAACCCCCCACCCCCTTGGACACCCCCTGTATGCACACACACCCATGATAGAACACACAAAAATCATAAAATTGCATGATATCACCTCCATAGGTTTATTTTACCAGAAAAGAATTTAGTATGGTATAGATGAACACTATGAAACTAACCATGATAGCAAGACCAAAGAAAAATAACATCTCAACAAATTTGTTTAGGGCATCACGAAAAAAACCTGAAAAGGAGTCGTGTGAGGATTACTTGAGTGTTCCGAGTCGACCTGATAGATCTGATCATAATAAATATGAAGAATGATGTTGAAAAAATTAGGTTGGAGGGCACGAATTAGGAAAATCGATTCTAGGTTTTCTGCGCAAGAGAGACGATTCGCAGGTCGCCCGATCGAAGAAAACAGAATGACTGAATACGGGGTGCGATAAATCATTTAAAATATTTATCACGTCAGTCATTTAATAACCGCCATGATAAACTATTTTTTTAATGTTTATAACATCGATTATTTAATAACCGATGTAGAAAACTATTTATCACATCGGTTATTTTATAATCGGCGTGATATATGTCGCTTTATACCGACGTGATAAATTGCTGAGATTGACTTTATCAGGTCAGTTTTTTTATAACCGACGTGGTAAAGCACCGTGCTTTCCTTTGCATGTCAGTTATGTAGAACCGACATGAAAAATTCCAATGTGTTAAACATTTTTTCCACTAGTTTAAAAATATATGGGAAGTCGGACAGTACAATATAGGTGCTTGAGTATATTCTCTGGGTGTGTGTTCTTGACTTCGGTGGGTCATAGAAGAAGCACCGAACTTTGGTGGAGTTTTCATATAAAAATAGTTATTAGGAAATGATATATATGGAACCATACAAGGCTCTTAATGGTAGCCATAAAGATCACCACCATGCTGGATGGAGGCTAGTGAGTTATATTTATTGGGACATAGTCTCATGTCGGAGACGTCGATGCTGGTATAGTTTATTTGAAAATGTATGTCTATGAATCAAAGTAGGCATAAGTCACAAGTTAACTGATGGAGATGACCCTTAGAGTTTACAGAGTGTGATCAAGTATTCCTTTAAGTGTTGCCTAGGTTGGGTCACCACATGATATAGAGATAAGTCTAGTTGGTGCTCAAGTTTGTTAGATTGTTTGAGGTGGTGGAGAGAATTGGGCTAGTGGCATACCATTTGGCTCTTCCATAGAAATACAATGCTATGAATGATTTTTTACATGTATCAAAACCAAGGTGGTATCACCCTGACCCTTCTCATTTGATCAATGTTGATGAGGTTGACCTTGAGGCAAATGTGTTCTTTAAAGAGCATTGGATACGTGTGTTGGACTATAGTGAGTAAGTTTTGTGGGGAAAGATCATGATGATTTTTAATATATTTTGGAAACATGGTCATGTGTAGGAGAAACATGGGAAAGATAAGATGATATATGGGCTCAGTGGACTAATATTTTTGGCTCAGAATTGTAGAAAATCCTAGGAGTGCAGCTCGAGGACGAGCTGTTATAAGGTGGGGAGATTATAAGATCATGAAATTTTCTAGTGTTGAATCAGACTTGAATTTAGATAATATTTCATCTCTATTTGAGTAATTTTTATTTTGGTTTTAATTTTGGGTTTTATTTGTTGAAAATTGAGAAAAATGGAAGAAAAAGGGGTTGTTCATGGTTGGCGCACTGTTAGAGAAAATCGTGCACCCTAGCCCAACAAATCGTGCAACCCTGGATAGTGGGGAATCGTATGGATATCACACAGTTTGACAAACCATGCATCCTAAAAAGGGAAACCATTCACCCCTAAAAAAATAGGCACACAGTTGGTGTATGGTTAGGTAAAACCATTCACCCATACCAAGGAAACTATGCACGATAATTTTAATTTCCCTAAAATTAGTTTTAAATCCACCTGAACCCCTGAAACATCCCCCATTCAACCCAAACTTAGACCCTTATGATTTGGGTGATTTTAAAGCTCCCCAGAGGGATTCCAAGGCTTTTCGAGTTATGTTCTTCATGATTCTAAGCCCGAATAAAATATTTTCTCCTCTCCCAGCAAGTGGATCCTATCCAGTTTTTTTTTTCTTGTTCATCCTCCATCCTTATATTGTTCTTTTGGTGGAAGTTATATTTTATTTTTCTAGAACTAGATCTAGATTTGGTGAGTCTAGATCTATGCTTGTGGATCTATATCTATATCCGAAAGATATTGATTTCCTTAATCATTATTTAGGGGTCTGAGATACGGATCTAAATATGCATCATTGTGCTGCTCAATTTTAGGAATTTCGATTGGGCGATATTCACAAAAGAGTCAAGGTAGGTTGTCTAAAATCAAATCTGATAATTTTTATTTTGATTAAATATATGCAAGTTATAAAAATTCTAGAGTTTTTTAGAAATTGAAATCTCTAATTGAATTAATTAATGTAGTAAATCAATTTATTGAGATAGTTGTGAAATTGTGAAATTTTGGTTCATTGAATGAAATAATTAATTAGAGAAATAATTATGAGATTTTGGAATTTTTGAATTTGATAATTAATTAGGGAATTAATTATGAGATATTGATATCTTGATTTGAGATAATTAATTGGGAAATTAATTATAGGATATTGATATAGTAATTTGAGATAATTAATTGGGGAATTAATTATGGGACATTGGTACCCTGAAATAAATAATTAATTGGTGAATTAATTTCAAGATATTTAATCAGTGTGTTTGAATAATTAATTGGTGAATTAATTATTGTATGTTAATATTGTTAAAAGATTAATTAATTGTCAAATTAATTAACAGACTTGGATTAATTAATTTATGAATTAATTAATGGAAGTTGTAATGGTTAATTATGAAAAGAATATTAATGTGTTTAATCTTGGTTGATGTGAGAATGTGAAAACATGGGATAATGAGATACATGTGAAGTTGTTATAAGAAATGATGCATATTAATAATTGATAAATGGGGTGTTAGACATGATGATCTACACCAGTGATATACATGAATAGTTATTAAATGGTGTGATAGACAAGAAGATCTGCTCTAATGATAGATATATCTGTATGGTTGAAAATGGGGTGCTATACATGACAATCTACACCAATGATATATGTGCAAGGTTGAGAATTGGGGTGCTAGACATGACGATCTAAACCAATGATATATATGCATGGTTGAGAATTGGGTGCAAAACATGATTTTCTATGCCCATGATATATATGCATGATTGATAAATGAGGTACAAGACATGGTGTTATACACCAAAAACATTGGCATTTGAATATGGTTCCAAGTGATCATAATAATTAAATATGAATTGAAAGTGTAACATGATTCAAACCCGATGCAGGCCAAAAAAGGTATTGAGTTACGGGTGTCCTCGGGAACCCGATGGTCTATGTATTTTAATAAATTTTAATTGATAATGTGATAATTGTTTACTTATTCATTGTAGTTATTTCTTTATACAACTAAATACACTTGTTACTGACTAGATTTGTTTTAGACACCATTGGTGGTGGCCTATTGAGTTGTACTCACATCCTACTCAAGATGCCTAATCGGTACCTGAATAGATTTCATAGATACATGACAGGTTAAGAGAAAGAGTCCTATGTTAAATGGATGGGTCTGGATGGATCATGGTTAAGGGAACCAGATGTGGTTTGGGACCCTCTTGGGAGTTCTAAGGTCACTATTTTATGTTTTCATTTTAGACACTTGATATGCACATTACCTAGACATGTTTTTTTCTTTAGTTGGATATTATATTTCCTGCATTGAATATCTTGAGATATTGGTATTTTTTATGATTATATAATCTTTCACTTTTGTTTATTTATTTATGCTATTATATTAATATGATAAAAGAGAGTATAGTCTCCCCATGATCTTCTTATCAAACACTAGCTGCAAGACGACATCCTCTGGCATACAAGGAGACATTCCTAAGGTCATGTGACCAACTGGATTGGGACAGCCATGCCTGGACGTTACACACGTAGATTCAGATAGATTGACTATGGAGAGGTAGACTTCGAGCAGCCAAAGAAGCTAAACTTTCTGTTTTAGCTATCAAAGACTTCCACCTCAAATTTTTAACTAGAATGATCTTGGTTTAAAAGGGTTTTTATTACATGCCTTTAGTTACCAAAAACATAATTTCTAAATCCAAAACTGATAGAAATGGACTTATTTTATGATTTGGGAATAAATGATACTCCTTTTATAAAGATAATATTTTTATGGTAAGAAACATTTAAATAACGGTGTTTATTTGTTGACTTACATAAACCAAATAATGGAAATTGATAATGAAGTTACTTCACATGACTCATACCACACCCACCTTTGGAATCATCAGCTAGGTCATGTAAATGAAAAGTTCTTGACAAAATTACATCAAGATGGATATTTAGATTCTTTTGAACTAAAACCACTTGGTGTATGTTACTCATGTTTACAAGGGAAAATAACCTAATCCCTATTTAGTGGTAACGTTGAAAGGGATAAAGGGATTCTTGAATTAGTTCATACCAATGTGTATGGACCATTTTTTTTGAACAAAGTGGTGGGTATTAATACTTCATACCTTTTATGAATGATTTTAGTAGATATGGATATGTCTACTTAATCATGTATAAGTTATATTCTTTTGATAAATTAAAGGAATAAAAGAATTAAGTTGATAACTAGGATGGTAAGAAGATAAAGAAACTTCGCTCAGACCATGGTGGAGAATATCTTAATCAATACTTCATTGATTATTTATGAGAGTTCATGATTTTATATCAACTCACTCCTCATTATAGGCCTCAGTGGAAGGGTATAATAAAAAGGAGAAACCGTACCTTTTTGGACATGGTGATATCAATGATGAGTCATGTAGGTATTCCATTATCATTTTGGGGATATGCATTAAAAACAGAAAAATAAATACTAAACTGAGTTCCAAATAAATAAACATATGATATACCATACCGATTATGGAATAGAAAGAAACTAGTGTTGTATTACATACATGTGTGGGGTTATGAAGCATTTTTTAGGGGCCTCTTCAGGTAACAAGATTTAACCCCAAGGAAAATTTTATATCTTTATAGGATATCTCAAAGAAAAAAATAGATACTACCTATACAATCCTCCAGAAAAAAGGTTTTGGTTAACAGATGTTCCACATTTCTTGAGTAGGATATTTTCTCTAAATGAGATAATGGAAGCAAGATATACTTCGATGAAGTCCAGGATCAAGATACATAAGAGTTGACACATGAAAAAATTTCACAAATCCCCATGGAATACGAAATTGTTCCATAGACACAATTACTATTTAGAAGTGCTAGATATATTAGATAACCATAATGGTATGGTTTTCTAGTAACTAAGGATGGTGAATAATTATTAGTTAATAATAATGATCCTATAACCTAAAAGGAAGTATTAAGTGGAATAAATGTTTCCAAGTGGCAAGAAACCATGAATTATGAAATAGATTCCATGTACTAAAACCAAGTCCAGATTTTGGTGTACCCTCTAGTAGATGTAAATCAAATTGGGTTCAAATGGGTATTCAAGAATAAAATGGAAATAGAAGGACAAGTCAGTACCTATAAAGTGTGACTGGTAACAAAAGTGTTTGAAGAACATCAATGAATCGACTATGATGAAATATTTTCACCCGTTTAAATGTTGAAGTCTTTCAAAATTCTACATCCCATTGTGTATTTACATGATTATGATATTTTGAAAATTGATGTCAAAACATTATTCCTTAATAGGAACCTTTAGAGAGATGTATATATGACACAACTCGAAGGTTTTGTGCCTCTAAAGGATGCCAACAAGGTGCACAAGTTCTAAAGATCCATTTATGGATTAAATAAAGCATCTAGGTTATGGAAAATTAATTTTTTTGTGAGGGCATAATGGAATTTTGTTTCATAAAGAATGAATGTGAGCCGTGTGTCTATAAACGTTTTAGCGGTAGTGTAGTAGTTTTCTTAATAATATATGTTTATGACATATTAATCATTGGAAAGAAATACCAATCTTACAGTCTATTAAGGCATGATTGAATAAATGCTTCTATATAAAGGAAATTGGAGAGGAAACATATATTATTGGGATCAAGATCCATTGTGATAGGTCCAAGAGGTAGCTCGACTTATGTCAAAGTACATACATTGACAAGATACTAAAGATATTCAGTATGGAAAAATCCAAGAGGGGATTGTTTCCAGAATTACATGACATTCATATTTCCTTAAAAATGTGTCCTCAGACACAGGGGGAAAGAAACAAAATGACAATGATTTTATATGAATAAATTATTGGGTTAGTCATGTATGCTATGATATGTACTAAGCTAGATATCTCCTATGCATTAATTGCAGTTGGAAGATATCATGTTTTTATTGGTGACTTCCCTTGGATGGCAGTCAAGACTATCCTTAAGTATCTGAGGCATACTAAGGATTTTTTCTAGTCTATAGAGGATATGAGGAACTATTCATCATAGGATATTCATATTCTAGTTTCCAAACTGATCAAGATGTCATGAAGTCATAAATGGGATAAATATTCACTTTTAATTGAGGTTCTATAAGCTGGAAGAGATCAAAGAAGTCTATGGTTATAGATTCTATAGTAAAATTTGTGTATTTTGCAACTTTTGAGGAAGCTAAAGAAGAAGAATGGATGTGAAACTTCATCCAAGAGCATGATGTGATATCTAGAATTAAATATACCATCACAATCTATTTTGATAATACTATAGTGGTGCCTCATGAAAAAGTTCCAAGGTCACATCAGCGGATGAAACACATACTTTGAAGTATCATCGCTTGATGGATTTTTCTTAGAGAGGTGAATTTGCAGTGAGTAGTATTTCCATGGAAGAAATCATGCTAAAACCCTTGAATAAATCATTAAATTAGAAGAAAAATATCTATCATGTGAGTTCTGTTGGATTGAAGGTCATAGGAAGTTGGATCTAGTCAAAGTGGTAGTTTGTTTTATTGGTTTCTTAGGAATAAATATTTGTAATTTGATTAAATGTATATTATATGTATTGAATATCAATAAAAATTTTAATTACATATTGTTTTCTGTTCTACATTAATCTTATATAATATTTTCCTAGAGTATACGTTGCATTGATATGGCCATAATAGTTCCCTATTGTGATGAGAACCTTGATGTGTTATGAAAATGTTATCAAATAATGTTTTGTGGTTGGATAACGTAATATGATGGGACACATAGTACATAGATTATCAGGTGTGAGTACTCATAAGAAGATGTGGCTTCTTCTCATGAAGTTCTCACTTGGTAATATCTAAGATGGGAGATTATGAGAATTAAACCATAGGTAGAAATTTTGTACGTTTTAGTGTCATTAGATATTTCTATCTACGAGTTCATGTGATGGTCTTTAGACTTTAAGACTATTATTAATGAATATTACATCTCATGTACTTAGATGTATTTCATAAACCATGAGGATAATAATTAATGGTGAAGTTTGATATACTGGGTTCTTCATGAGTAACATATCATTAATGAATAAATCAAGGAAGAATTTTTCCCTTCCATCTTTATGGAAGCCGATATCTCAACCCTTTGATTAGAATATAACTATATCATTAAATTACATGGACATGGTGTAACAATGTGTTTATTTCATTCAGTCAATGAAAGAAATATAGAGCATATATTTTGGTTACACGGATGTGCAACCTGCTTGATGAGATATTGCGACAATGGTATAATATTACATAGTGGGTGTTCGTATGTGGTTGTTAACATTGTGAAATTAATTTCTTTCTCTTGGGTGCCTTGAACCATTGTTAGATAGTAAATTTAGACTTCAAGCAATCTCATCTAATGACTATGAGAAAGAATCCAAGTGGTCCACAAACTAAGTGCTTGCATTGATCTCGATTAAATTCTATTTAAGTTTAATTAATGGAATAAATATTATTATCAAGTACAAGAAATAATTTTATTCAAGTTATATTGATCACATAAATTAAATACATATTTTAATAAATATTTATTCTCTAGATTTTGAAAATATATATTTATTTACGAATAAAGTATTTATTTAGTTGTTCAATAAATACTATAGGAGTTCAAACAGACCAGGACCGAGTCCAATGAGAAATATTAATTATCAAGACCATTATATAACATTTTTTATTGTGCAAGTTAGCACACACCACAAAATAATAATATAATTATTATTATATGGAATGGGGTTTATTAAAGGTAATAAGTGTTATTTAATGTTCAATATGCATTTAAATAACATTTTATCTTAAATCCTAACTCTATAAATAGAAAACTATATCTATTGTTAAGAGAATCCAAAAATTGAGAACAAATAATTATTTCACACAAGAATTTCTTTCTCAACTCCTCTTCCTTTATCATTCTTGAGAACAAGAAGCAAAAGAGAGATTTATTCAAGAATAAAGAATGATTGTTCAAGAAAAAATAGTGAAAATCATTAAACTCACCACACTATCTCATAAAGATTGATTACTGTTTCTTAGAGACCATAATAGCACATTTGGATCTCCACGAGATAGATTCTATCCTTGGATCCTCACAATGCAACAAAGGTAATCTGAAAGGGTATTTTTAGACGATCAACATTCACCAATGAGGACTGTTACTAAGACCAGGTATTTATTTATTCAAATTTTAAATAAGTTAATTATGAATTTGACATGAAATATTCTCATTCTTGGTTTTGGGTAATGATTATTAAAATAAATTCTAACGTATCATTGACCTACGAATGCTTCGACTGTGCCCGAAACCAACATAGACACCATGCTATTTTAGTTTCCTACAGTAGTGGTGGAGTATGAGGAAGTCTTCCCCAAGGACATGGTGAGATTACCTCCTCATTGAGAGGTCAAATTCTGCATAAACCTACACCCAAGGACTACATTGATATCTGTTCCATCATATAGAATGGACCCCGTTGAGCTGCGAGAGTTGAATGTATAGTTGGAGGATCTATAGAGGAAGGGTTTTTATAGGCATAGTATGCCCCCTAGGTTTCCCCAATGTTGATCAATAAAAAGGTGAATGAGAGATTTATATTTTTTATGGCTTTTGGTCGCATGAACCGGGTGACTATCTGGAATAAAAATCCACTTCTAAGAATCAATGACTTATTTGAAAAGCTAAGATGGGTGAAGTGGTTCTTGAAGATCAACCTCAGGTCAGGTTATCCCTTGTTGAATGTTAGAGAGGAAGATGTGCTGAAGTTGGTGTTCCAATTCCACTAAATTCACTATGATTACTTGGTGATTACCTTTGATGTGACGAATTACCTAATAGTGTTCACGAGACTCTTGATTTGGATCATTCATCCCTTACTGGAGCAGTTTTTTGTGTTTTTCATAGATGAAATCCTTTTTTACTCAGTTTTAGATGAGGATTATATGATTCATTTAAGGATGGTCCCAAACATACTTCGAGAGAACTATATTTATGGGAATCTATTGATGTCGCAGTTCTGGATTCGAAAAGTCCACTTATTGGGATATGGAATCCTAGAAATGGGAGTGGAATTGGACCCAACTGAGATTTAGGTAGTGTTAGCTTAGGATCCACCCAAGGTAATGAAAAAGGTGAATATCTTCCTTGGGTTGGATTTATATTATCATAGATTCGTGCTTAATTTTTATAGAATTTCAGTACCTATGACTACCTTTTAACGAAAGGGGAAGCCATTTTTGTGGTTGGAAATGTGGCATCATGCTTTTCATGATCTGGGATAGAGGTTGATGAGTGACTCTATCTTGAGAATACTAGAAGAGGTGGTTGAGTATGTGGTGTTTTGTGATGCCTCGAGAGATGGTCTTGGATTTTTTTTATATAGAGGCACGCAAGAATTTATTAGGGGCCTTAAAATCCAAGACCTCATGAGAAGAATTATGCGAACTAGGATCTAGAACTGGAAATAGTGGTGTTCACATTAAAAATTTAGCAACACTATCTTATTGGAGGGTGATTCAAATTTTTCTCTAACTATAATAGTCTTAGGTATATCTTATCTTATATAGATATTAATCCAAGGTAGTGAGGATGATTGATGTTTTGAAAATACTATGATTTTAAGATAGTATATACTCATGGAAAGGGGAAAGTGGTGGTAAATTCTATCAGTAGAAAATCACGTTCGTAGTTACTAAGTGAGGAAACAAAGTAGTTGAGACTTTTGGATGAGGGTGGATCAGCTTACCTTCAATTTATTTTTGTGACCCACAAATTCTTAAACATGTTAGGTAAACAAAAGTCAAATATATTTATTATAAGGTCTTTCATGAATGGATAATCACATGACTTGTTCCTGGTGGTTTTTCAGATGGTGGGGAACATGTCATTTTTTTACAAGGATGGATCATGGTACCAGTTGAAAAATATTTCACTGAATACATTCTAGTTTAATTATTTTTTACTCTTACTTACAAGTTTATAGTATCACATAGGGTATTAAACCCATAGGGAAGGGTGACTCTTATCGTGTAACCAAAATTTGAAAAACAAAACCCTAAAAGAAGTGGATATTTTTTATTTTTATATTTATAAAAGTCCATTGATGAAAATTTATGATTTTTGAAACAAGTTAAGGAAAAAATAATATTCAAGGAGTGAAAAAATAATTGAAAAAAACAATTGGGACAATTTTAAGGGGAATTAAAGCTGTCTGGTTTAAATATATTTCTTCTTTCATATAAATTTAATTGATTTATCATCCTCAGAAATTGATTTGATTAATCTCTCTCAACCAGAGATAAATCTTGTAAAACAATGATTCTTATTGTTTTCCACTTCAAGAATCATAAAAAAAAATTGAATTTTTAATAATTTTCATTGGAATCAATCTCGTTGAAATATTCTGACGTATTGGAAATTAAAATTTAGGAAATGCATTCAAAATAAATATTTCCAATTGATCATGAAGTTTTGAAATTAATATTGAGAGGTGTGAAAATTTTTTAAGAATTAATAAATGCATAGAATAAAAAATATTAAACTAGAAGATAAAATTACTCATGCATAATGATTAGCCACAAATCCTATCAAT
The DNA here is from genome assembly GCA_963277665.1 of Viscum album. Classification (NCBI taxonomy): domain Eukaryota; kingdom Viridiplantae; phylum Streptophyta; class Magnoliopsida; order Santalales; family Viscaceae; genus Viscum; species Viscum album. The sequence continues at coordinate 272,821,483 of OY728125.1, read as the reverse complement.
TCAAGAAACTAGTTTTAATTATAGATAAAATTAAGGAAAGTAACTAGAGAGAATAGATCTCCCCTATGAAATCAATAATGATAATTGGAGTTTTTATATTTTTCTCCTCTAAGTTCTATCATGTTATCATTCAAGAGTACAAATTCCAAAGTGTCCTTTATTCAAAAACGTGTCGTCCTATACCTCATCCCTCATAATTTATTTTTCATTGTTTTTCAGGTATGCAATTGATTTTTTTTACCAAATTCAATTAGTCTACTCCAAGTCACCCAAAACACATAATTAGTGACTGTAATTTTTTTCCATACACATGACTTGAGAAGTGCCTACTGAAAATTGTGAGACACCCACATGCATTCTATTTTAGATGTATTTGGATGAATCTCCATATTGATCCATTATTTAATAGTCATCATGAACTTTACCCATAATGTGACTTTATATTAGTCACATAATTTTTTCAACTACATGTGCCATGGTGTTCGAACTCAATCTTGCATGACTTCACGTTTCATTTCTTAGGAACCATAAAATTATTTCCAGTCCAAAACTAGATTTAATTGATGAATTGAACCCAATAAAATTCATTATCCTTAAAATTATTCTGATCTAACCTTAAATGATCTAATAAAATTCAAACTGTTAAACAAAATTCAAGCATCCAAAATCACAACATCAACTCGCCTGAGGTTCTAGATCACATTGGTGGGCATCGAAAAATCCCCATCTTGGACTATTACTTTAAACTACCACAACCATGGTTCAGTAGATTTTACATTATTCAATAAAATAGAACCCACTTCGCTTGACTCTTCGATTGGATTATCAATATTTAATACTAGATTCACAAGTTGATTCTCACTATTCTACATTCTTTCTTCATAAAACTCCATCGATCATGAATCGAGCTTCATACACTTTAATAATGTTTAACATTAATCCATCCAATGGTTCATCATTACTAAAAATATAGTCTCAAATTTAGTTATTCAAAATTCATTAACTCAATATCCTAATATGTGAATCAAAATCACTGATCGGTGTCGACCTTAGCTCGGATATGGAACCACTGGCTTCTAAAAAAGGTTTGAGTGAAAATTAGTTTTGATGAATTTAATTTTTCTTATGTTCACTGGTTGGTGGTTGCACATGCTTTAAGCATCAAGAGTATTGGGTTTCTATAGAAAGCTTGGGCTCATCTTCTATCTCAAAATGCTTCTGAACATGCAGATCTGAATGATGAAAGGTCATCAATGGAAATAAAGATCTCCTTCTGTTTGATATTTGGGTTAGGGAAATTGATTTCCTAATCACAAAATAGAACCCCCACTACCTTTATCATTGAGTATGCTAGTTCAATCTTTTGGTTCGGTGGTATATTCGCAAGTGAAGCAACTTGTCTTATCTGGAAATAATCCATCTTATTCAGTCATTAAAGGTCTATAAAGGATAATCTTTACCCATTAATATTAAATCATAGATCAGCTGATCTTTGTTTTAGAGAAATTGACATCAAAATTAAGTTTAATCTTCAATATGATCATCTTCATTATCAAAATATAATTGTGGTCCAAAAATATTTGGTGGATTAGAAATTTCTAGATTCCCGAGTTCATATTATTTATAATTATTTGGCATAGATCACATCCAACCAGTGGTGGATTGAGTGGTGGATGAAGGGTTTTACCATGGGACAATTGATCTGTGGAAGGCAATATAAGATTATATTAGTGGGCGTGGTAGTAGAAAAAATGGACTAGTATAGGGCGAGGTAGGGGAACTGTACCAGCGATTAACTGACAGTAGATGACCGTGATGATAGATTAAAATAGAAAGGTAGCTGGACTGGGATGTTTGATGGTAGATAAAAAAATAGGTTGTGTGATTGTATACAACCTTAGCAATAGAGCTTTATTGGAATGGTTGAGAAAGGGATGATAGCACAATCGGTAGCACTACAACAGAAGTAGTGATGCGTTAGCATGCTTCACTTAAAAAAATAAATTAAAAATTAAAAAATAAAATGATTAAAGATATTAAAAGATTAAAAAACAAAAATTAAAAAATTAAAACAAAAGAAATTAATTATTTTAAATACACAAATTAAAAGTATAATGATAAAACCTTAAATCTATAAAATAAATAAATAAATTAAAATTCTCTTTATTAATATTGAAACACTAATAATTACTTAAAATTATAAAATTAAACTAAAAGTATATTAAAATAAAAAATTAGTTCTATTAATTAAAAATTAATAGAATTACTAAATACCAAAATAAAATAGATAGCTTAAAATTAATATATTTTAAAAAAATAAGAAATAGAATAGAAAGAAAATAAAGTAAGACATTGTTTATTATTAGAATGTAAAAATACAAAATTAAATATAAAAATTATAAATCAGTAATTTTAATTATAAAAATCCCAAAGTGAAATTATTTTATTTTTTAGACAGATTTAATTAACAAAACTATCAAAATCTTAAATAAGTGTTATAGATAAATAAAATAATTAAAGGCAATATCAGATTCCCTCACAATTAATCATTTCTTATCCTTAAGGAATTCTTTTTACAAATCCAGTGGGAGAAAATAGTTCTAGATATTAAAAAGGTGATTTACCACTAAGATTAAATTTTCAAAATTATTCCTCACCATGAATTCCCTCATGTAGGAAAAGAGATTTTCTCTTGTGAAAATCAAAAAGGATTGGTCAACCATTAGTAAATGTTTTTACAAAAATGATTGAGATTATAAATTTTGAAAAAGTTTAAAAAATCATCAATTTTCATTTAAATAATACTTCTAAACTTCTCATTACCTCCAGGTGAACCGACGCACATAATTTAAATGACATAATAATTAGGAACTGTATGGATGAGTGATTTTAATAATTAGAAACAAGATAACTAACTCACACAATAACTTATGGAATTAAAGAAACAAATGATGAAAGAATAGAGGTTTAACCTAGATTATGATTTTCATTTATTAGAACATGTAAATGCATAGCTTAAAAGTTTTAAACTCAATTAAAAGACTCAAAATAAATGATGATTGTAAATTATACTCCCAAAATGTGGCCAAAAAATAAAATTTTTAGGAGATTAATAAATTGATAGACCCAATTAAATCTATAGGAAAACAAAAAAATTTAACCTCCTCAAAGTGTTAGTTCAAATTTAAAACTTTTTAAAAAATTTAATCCATTGAACAAGAAATTTGAGGCTTGAAAAACTCACAATTTTAAATTTTTTAAAAGGATTATTGATGGGTTAAACATTAGAACATATTTTATCCCATTGAAGAAGAACCTATCCCCCACACATAAAGCCTAACTTAATCATAAAAGTTCAATTCAAAGGTGAAATAAAAAAATTAAACTTTTAATATTTAATGAGATTTTAAATTAAACAGCTCAAGTTTATGTTGGAGAATCAGAAGATAGTTCAAAAACATGTTTTCCATAATAAATATTTTATAATCAAATTAAATATTTACATGTGTTATTTTTAAGGAATATCTTTAATAATTTCAATAGAATTCATAAAGTAACATGAAAATCATTGAGTAGACATCAAAGGGGGTGGAAACAAGTTTGAAAATTTATTTTAATTAGATTTTCAGTTGAAAAAAAGTATTCTAACACTCAAATAAGAAATGAAAATTCACATAAACACAAAAAACCATGGGTATTACTCCCTAAAACTTAATTTAACACTATGAATACATTTAAAATCATTAAATATCAATTTCCAGTAGCAATAAAAGCTTCCAAAAGAATAAGAAGAGTAAAAATAAAGAACTAAAAAACAAATATCACTTGATTAATGAAGATTTATCTTTAGGGTTTAACCAAAATACTCCATAATTATTACTTAATGTTTTCCCTCTGTGTATTCTACACACAATACCATTATAATGAAAAATATTAACATAATAATTGAATATATTATGCTAATATGTAATGAAAACTTAGAATTTGAGTTTATGGATTTTTTATCTAGTGAGGATTAAACATGAATATTCTACTTGACATGATAAAAAAAGGGAAATGTACTCTTATTTTTACACTAATAAACTTATTAAAGAAAAATGAATAGAAAGATAAATAATTTAAATCTACTAGAAATAGAGAGAAACAGACATAGCAAAACAACATTTTGTTCTTAATAAAATAAAATAAAAAAACACATAAAGACCATTGGTTGATTCCCATGAATAATTTAATTTAAATTATTTAGTTATAATTTAGTGAAAAATCATTTTTCAAGCACAAATATGGTAGCTAAGCCCTTTGGATTCCCTTAAAAATATTGTTTCATTCTCTTACCATTTACCAATATTGGTATATTTCCTTCTCCAATGATTTAAACAACTCTATTTTTTAACACTATAAGAATAATGTAAGGTCCAAACCACTTAGACTTCATCATTCATAGAAAAGAGATTAAATATGGAATTAAAGAGAAGAACCATATTTCAATCCCCGAATTATCTATTTTAATAACAAAATCCTGAAATAACTTGGCCTCTCTTTGTAAATCAAAGAATTGTTATAATAATCTCTCCTAATCTCATCCAAATCACTCAGGTCTTTCACCCCCTCTCTCAAAAATCATTAAAATAAAATTTTAATGACTTCAAAACCTATTATGACTAGTGTTTCCACTCTACAGATAAATGAAATAATTTCCCAAAAAAACCCTATAAGGAGAAATACCTTTTGTGGTTTTGAAAGTAGTTATATAAGAACATTAAGCTTCATAATGTGTCAATGAACAATTATTCCTAATATTAGAGGCATTTTTCTCTAAGATATTTTTTAACCCCCCTATTTTAAATTTCTACCTGTCCAATGGAATGTGGGTGGTAAGAAATTCTAGTTATATGGGAACACCCATATATTTTCATTAATGATTTTATTTGTTAATTATTAAAATGGATTCCATTATTAGTAATGAAATTATATCGTACCAAAAACCTTGAAAAATGTTCTTTTTAATGAATTTTATCATGATACTGGCTTGATTATTTGGAAATGCTACTGCCTCAACCCACTTTGAAATATATTGAACAACTATTAAAATATACTCATTCCCATGAGACGATGGGAATGGTCCCATAAAATCCAAACCCCAAACATAAAAAATTTGAACTTATAAATTACCTTCTTGAGGAGTCTCCGTCTTCCTTCCCACATTTATTAATATATGGTATCTATCACAACCCAAAACAAAAGTTATAATATCCTTGAACAAGGTAGGCCTAAAAAATACACTTTAAGGACTTTTTGGATTTTAACTCTCCACCATATTTACCTCCCCAAGGTGAGGAGTGAAAAATCTATAGAATGGGTAGAATTTCCAATTACGACATACACCTCCACAAGATCCCATCATCACATCTTCTAAAGAGAAAAGGTTCATCCCATAAATTTTAATTATTAATTGAATCAAACTTATACTTATTAGTATTTAAAAATTACTTAAGAATGATACACATTGAAAAGAAATTATCAAATTTTTCAAACCAAGTAGACTTTTTAACAATGTTAGTATGTAATTTTCATTAATAAAGGAATAATTAATATCCTTAGGATCTCCAGACTTGGTTTTAGACAACCTAGAAATACAATATGAAACCACATTATCAGCTCCCTATTTGTCTCTAATATCCATATAAAACTATTACAATAAGAGAATCCATCTAATGAGTCTACGTCTGGACTCCTTTGACAATAGATACTTTAAGTTATAATGGTCTATACATATTATAACTCTTTAACCTAGAAGGTACTACCTAAATATTCATAGAGAAAAAATCAAAGCTAACAACTGTTTATCCATTGTGGTGTAGTTCCTTTGACCCTCATCTAATAGTATTGTAGAATAATACAACACCTATAATCTCTTATCTATCCTATATCATAACACAACTCTAACTTCTATGTCACTATCAACACACATAACTTCAATAGGGAATTTCAAATTAGGAACAATTATTATTTATGATGAAGTGGGTTTTTCCTTAAGAAAATTAAATCATTCCATATTTTTTTAAAAGTAAGGGTGCATCCTTGACAAGTATATAACAAAAGTACCTTTTAATTTTTGAAAAATATTTTATAAACGTCAAGTAAAAACTGGTGTGATGTAAGAAACTTATAATAACCTTAACATTTTTAGGAGGGTTAATTTCTGGATCACCTTAATCTTACTAGTGTCAACCACTAAACCCATATTAGATACTTTTTGTAACTATAAAATTCCTTCAGTGGCCACAAAATAGCTTTTATACTAGTTTAGAACTAAGTTTGTCTCTAATGTTATCTCTAAAACCAATTCCATATTTCCTAAACTAATCCCAAATATGATACTAAAAATAGATAAATCATCCATGAATACCTCAATAATAATTTCAATCATGTAAAAAAATATAGTCATCATTAATATTTGTAAGGTATCTGGTACACCACATAATTCAAAGGGTATTCATCAGTATAAAAATGGACCAAATGGTCATGTAAATGTATTTTTATCTTGATATTTAAGGCCTACAAGAATCTGGTTGTAACCAGAATAGCCATAAAGAAAAAAACAACTAGTTTCCAGCAAGCCTCTCAAACATTTGATCTAAAAATGGAATATGAAAATGATCCTACATAGTGGAAGAATTGATCATTCTATAATCTATACTGATACTCCCTTTGGTTGATTTTTTCACTTTAATTTGTTCATTTTTTTCATCAGTTACTATAGTGAATCATCATTTTTGGGACTACGTAGATTAGACTGACCCAAGAAATATTATAAATAGGATATATAACACTAGTATCTAGAAAAATAATTACAACTTCTCTCAAAACCTCATTTATGTTTGGGTTTCGTCTCATTTAACACTATACTTTCAGTTTATGGTCTAGTTTCATCAGAATCTTGTACAAGAAAAATGAAAGGATAATCCCTTTGATATAATCTATGGACCAACATATTGTATCTTTAAATTTCTTTAGAACACCAAATAATTTTATCTCTTGATTTTATTTCAATTATATAGAAATAATTACTCATAGTGTTGATTTTTCACCTAGAAATGAGTATTTCAGGTGTGTTGGGAGTAGGTTTAGATTTAATGTGGGAATTTCTTCACTTTATGGAAGGATCTTTGGCTTGGGAGGTCAAATATATTAAACAGGTTTCTTGTAAGGAGTATGAAAATTGGAAATATTTTGATTTTCTAATTTATTTTATAGTTATCTTCATTATTTTCCAAAGTAGATAGCTCAATCTTAAGAGTTTCCAAACCAGAATTCAATAAATTTATCAAGGTAAAATCAATGAATTTTATTAATAAATCTCATTAAAAATTATCAAATTGTTCAAAATTGTTTATATAAGGATAATGAGCTACATGTTCTCAAAAAAAATATTTATGTTCCAACATAGAAGATTCATTCTTAGCTTCAGAATCACACTTAACAATGATAAAATGATTGTGGTCCAGGTGGAATGATCTTTTCTTAGATCTGATTCATATGTAATGAAGAGAATATTTCTATTAACCATGAGTTTTTAAATAAGTGAATCAGTGTTGAAATCTTATACATGGAGAGAGATCATATATAGGATATAATGGAACATTTATTTATCATGTTACAACTGGGAATATGATTTGAGATTTGAGTGTCATTATCTATCCAAAATTAAAAAGAATCAAGCCACACATAGGTATTATATGTAATATGTTTTGTACATCAATAAATAGTACACATGGAGGGGAATGTTTCTTATGTATTATCATATGTTTGGACCACTATTTGAGATATAATCATCACTAGATATCCTATAGTAATAAGAATAAATCCACACATATTTCTCAAATAGATTATTCTCTTTTGAGTATAATATTATCACATAGGGATGGGGATTTTTTTCTATATAATTCTAGGTATTGTATAGTTAATTTTCAATAATGTTATGTGATGTATTGGTAAATAAGATTACATATGTTAAATTAGGTTCTATTATGAGGATTAAGTGTGATAAATGTTTATACATTTTAACATCATTTGAAAAGGATTCATTCTCCAATGTATAACATTGGGTGGTAAGTTAGTAGGGTCATATAGTTTAAAATCTTATGAAATTGATTTTTTCCTTCAATTTAACATCATAAAACAAGGATATAATATATTTAATTCATTTTTTAGGTCCTCTAACAAGCACCTATTTTTATTGCAATGGTCAAAAAAATTTATTTTTGAACATTGGATTGGATGGGGTTTTATACACTCAACATAAATGGTAATAAATGAATATACACCATTAGAGTATCCCCTATTAATTGAAAAGGGTCCCTCACATATTGGTAAATTATTATGAGGAAACGTAATATTTATCCTTTGGGTCCTAAGAGAAAAATCATGTTCTATATGGAGTAATAAATGGAGGTGGGTATTATTATTAAAATATCATATTATCCATAGTTTATGGACCTCTAATTGAGGCATAATATACCCTATTTTATGATATATCCATTATCAAATTTTTAGACATATTTTACATTTCACATTTGTTGATAGATGACCAAAATGGAAATTTTTAGTGAAGGGAATTGGAATTTGAAGGAATGTAATGCTTTTATCCCACATAGTAGTGGATACACGGTTTCTTATTTGGAATCATGAGTTTTAGAATTATAAGAAGGAAAGGTATGTAGAAGATAGTGATATATGATTTATTTTCATTTTCCACCATTTTAAAGTTAATTTTTATAGGATTTTTTAAAATCCTATTTCAATCTATTATTCATCAAATAATAGGGGTGAATGGTTACAATTGATGTTATTGTCCTGGTTCCAACCCTTAAATTATATGGAGAAGATATCAGTGTGGTAGTCCATTAGTATTTTTTGATAAACAAAAAATCTAGTGATTATGTTAGGCTTCATGAAATTAATGAATCCCTTTTCCCTAACATGTTTAATGGAATTTCCTAGATAAATGTTGAAAAAAAATCAGCAAAAGTGAAGAGATAATCAATCTTAATGGATGTTGTTAGAGGGTATGTACCCATGAAATCCATTCCACATATAAAATTCCCCATGATTATTTATGATTTTGAAAAAAATATGGGGTTTATTGATGACGTGGGAATGAAATTTACTAGAACGATACTATTTGAAGAATTGTGTTCAATCCTAAGCCATGTAAGGCAAGAAATACCAATGCATTTTGATTCAATGATAAATTGTAGTTCTTGATTAATTGGATCCATAGGTCATAGCATAGAGTTATTTATTAATGATAATAGTTTCCTCTTTATTAATACATCTAAGGTTGACTCCATCAAATCTTTATTTTAGTGGATATTCTAATTATTCAGGCTATCATAAATGATGATGTTGACTTACCGTCATCGGGTTGGAGAATTCTTGGATCTACCTGAAGGGGGAGTCCCACCTTTATGGTTATCCAGTATGTTCTTAATATAAAAATTCATTTAATTATATTTTTTAGGGATAGTATTGACCTTATTTATAACTTCTATATTGCTATGATAAAATTGAGACATGATTTTCTTATTTTTAGTGCTGATGATTTTTTCACCCATGTCTATGTATTCTAAGGATATATCTACATTTTTTATGGTATCATCCTAGGAATTATATGAGTATAGGATGTGAATCAATTTTATATTTGATGGGAATTTTTCGAACAACCATTGTGAAAAAAATCTGGGGGATCATATCTTATTTTCTGAGGGTGTAATCATTATTGATCTTCTTGATTATGAACTCTAAATATCTTATGACCATTAGGTGGTTTACAATATTTTTCAACTACCTTTATAAACATGAAATTATTGAATGATATTATTACTCATTCTTTTACTATAAATAAGATTGATTAAGGATGAAATACGTCTATTTAGGAGATATGGTTGACACCCATCCCGACATTATTGAGCCTAAGGTATTCCATTCTCTTCTTTATTTGGATACTAGATGATGAATCAAAATAATTATTCCATGTATGGGGGCCATTTAGAGTATAAAATATCTCTTTATCAAGAAATATTGATTTCAAAAGAATTTTTTTCAAATGAATGATTACCTACAAAAAAATTTAAAAATTCATGACCTTTTATAGATTTTTGTGGTATGAACCAATTGTCAAACTATAGTAATATAACTACCAAACATTATTGTTTAACATTATACCAAGGGTTTTTGATTATATATTTGAGAAGGCCAATATGAGAGACAATTTTTACATTGTGGTGATACATATATTACTTATATTTATAGAAATATATTTAAATAGAATGAAATTATTCTGCATATTTTAATATAGAATCCTAGTATCATGCATGGTTCAACTAAGATAATAGTGGTTTATTCCATTATTAAGCCCTTATTTATTTTATGGAATTAATTTAATTATCTCTCTAAGTAAATTATAAAAAATATGAGTGGTTTTCCTTTGATAGAGGGTATCATCATTAGTTGTAAAAAAATTCTCAAGAATATCAAATGCTTCTGGAAATATGTCAGTCCACTAATAAGTGGACCACTTTTTCATTAACATAGTGAAGGGAGGAAATTTCCTACAATATTGTATATAATTAATTGAATATAAGTGTTGAATATTTATATTAATCTCAACTATTTTACTTATTTATAATGATAAAAATTAAGGATAACATTTTCCACATCTAGTTCAACTTTGATGTCTCAATGGAATACCATGTAGCCAAAAAACATCACTTAGGTAACACTCAAATCACATATTAAGGGTTAAATTTTAAGAATATGTTGCCAAATATTTTTGAAAATGATCTATATCTCAGAAATATGATCAAAACATTATCTATATTTCACCACTAGATCATTGACGTAATAGTGACTAGACATTTCTAATAAGGGTTTGAAGATGCGAAGTAAGGAAAATTGGTATGTTGCAAAGAAATTATTAAAATTAAAGGGTATTAACTACTAATAGTATACCCAACTGGGTTCCCTAAAATTATTGGCCTCTTTATCCATCAGAGACATCCATATTTTATGATACCTTGAGTATCCATCTATAATGGAGAGAGCTTTATAAACGTCTATCAGAACAATAAAAACTTCTATAATTAGAACCTGACAATCAACTATTGCACAAAGAAAGTTGAGGTCTCTTATGTTGAATCTTTATCTGATATATAAATTATTTTTCTTGAAATAGAAATATTGAGGATCCATTGGTTTATTGAGCTTCCTATATGATTTTTTCCTTGATTTTTTTATTAAATTTTCTTCTGAATTTGTATGTTTGAGTTGAATTTGTAACGACCCGAAATTTTAAATAAATCTTGTTTCCTAATTTTATGTGTTATTTTATTTTATTTTTATACTCAACAAAAATGTTTTATTTGATAACATGAGTATAATTAAAATGAGACTGTTGGGTTTTGACTTTTATTTGACCATTGGTCAATATGACCGCTGGAAACTAAACATTTTGACTATTGTATCTAAATACAAGCAATCTTGGTTAATTAATATAGAAAGAAGATTTGATGGCCTCACCCAGTAGTCTTGGACAAATCGAAGCCCATCTAACAGAACTTGGGAAGGAGGTAGCACCACTCGGCTTTGCTCTGGACCAAACCCAAGATGAACTTCATCGTGTGAAGCTAGAACGGGATCGCCTTCGCGAGAAGTTCAAACTGATAGAAATTACTACTCGCGCGATGTTGGCCGAGTCTCCCTCAGATTCTATCACCTTAGCACACCTTACACTTAGGTTATATGCTGGTGTGATAAGGGGTTATGTAAGGAGACTATAACTGCCTTGTGTAATCCTTTGTTTTAAATAAAAATTGGGATTTCTTCTTATGATGAAGTTTATGAATTTTCAAATGTCCGGATAAATATAGTATGCATATTTTTGATGAATTTTAGAGAAAGGATATTTTAAAAAAGTTTATGTAAACCTTAAATAAATAAAAATGTGTAATGATTTTCGAAAAATGGTCTTCTACAATTATGTTCAGCACAAAATTTCGAGTCTAATAAGATCAACTTGATTTTTGATGAATAGTAAAATATGAATAGTGATTTTACGCTTAGGATTAGTAATGTGACCAAATGGATTAGTAATTTCACTAAAAGAAAGTCTTAATTTAATTTAGACACCTAGATTAAGTAATGAGATTCAATAAAATGGGTAAATAACAGTTTCATAAATTATTATTCAAGTATTAGTTTTTTCAGGTGAATATTGTTTTTTAATTAAAAATTAAATTTAAAATATTTATAAAATTATTTTTATAAAATGGATTTCATTTTTGAACTGAGAGCATCGATATTATGTTAAGGTAATTTTTGGGGATTTTTCCGAAAAAATGAATTTTCGGTGAATAGTGTGTTTATTTAAAAAATGAATTAAAAATGTTTAGAAAATTATTTTTATAAAATAGAGTTCATTGAAATCAGAGCATTGATATTTGGTTAATGTGAAATTTTGGTATTTTTCTGAGAAAGTTGAATTTTCAGTGAATAGTAAAAATACAGTTTTAGGGTTTCGGTATGTTTAATGACATCATAACTGTGTCATGATGATGTCATTTTCAAGGATGGTCGACTAAAGAGGATGAATTATTGTGTGGGGGTCCCCATGTGGACTAACTCTATGGGAAGTACCATGGGAGGGCCCATGCTTTTGAGAAAACCACTTTTGAGGTGTCCCTTGGCCATTAATGCCTTGTTCCCTCACTTTCCCTATAAATACCAAGACCTCCTCTCATCTTTTCGACTCCAAAACCATCCTCAAAGACATTCTGGTCTCCTTACCTCCCAAGGAGTCCTCCAAAGGTGCCCCCAAGCTTTCAAGGTCCCAACCTTTGAGTTTTAAGAGTTACGTTTTAAGGTAAGGGATCCGACCTCTCTCTTCTTTTCAAGTAATCTATTTTATGTCATTTATTTTATACTCCATGTTATTATGTTGGAGGATGTTCTTATATATTAATATTACTTTCCTTTTCATGTTCATATGATGAGAGACCCCATATTTCTCTCATCAATTCGTTTTAAGAATGTTTAAGTGGCGCCGTTAGGCTGCCGAATTTTAAGGGATTCTTTCACCCTTCTCATTTTTCAAAGTTCTACTTTCATGCCAAGTCTTTCAAGTTCCTTTTTGTTATGTTGGGGTATGATCTCTATATTTATCATACTGATATTTTATGATCATATGATGAGATACCCCATTTTATCTCTTCAATTCAGTATTTTGAAGTTTTAAGTGGCGCCGTTAGGCTTCCGAATTTTTAAGGGATTCTTTCACCCTTCTCATTTTTCAAAGTTCTACTTTCATGTCAAGTCTTTCAAGTTAGTTTTTGTTATGTTGGGGTATTATATCTATATTTATCATACTGATATTTTATGATCATATTATGAGAGACCCCATTTGATCTCTTCAATTTGGTATTTTGAAGTTTTAAGTGGCGCCGTTAGGCTGCCGAATTTTTAAGGGATTCTTTCACCCTTCTTGTTTTCAAGATCTATTTTCATGTCAAGTCTTTCAAGTTACTTTTTCTTATGTTGGGGTATGATCTCTATATCTATCATACTTATCTTTTATGTTCATGTGATGAGAGACCCTATTTGATCTCATCAATTCATTTTTGGTTGAAGTTTATGTGACGCCGTTAGGCTGCCGAATTTTCATAAGAGAAATCTTATTTTTTTTGTCTTCCTTTCATGTTCTTCATTTCATATGGTATATTTTCAAATTTCATTACCATGTTCTTAAATCCCTTATATTCTTTCCCTCTACTGTTTTATGGGTCATTTATGAATGTTTGACCCATGTCCCCTCTCTTTTCAATGTTTTCTAAAACCCTGTAACATAGCCGTTATGCTGCAGAATTTTCGTCTCAAAATGCCTCTCTCTTTTCTCAAAATTATTTTATGTTATAAAGTGAATACTCAAAGCTCTTATTTCTACAGGGGTATTCACATATATAAAAAATTTTCTATTTTAAATTCTGGTATTTACATAGATGAAACCCGCTTTCCCTTTTCCGTGGGTTTACAGTGACGTAAAGATCATATCTTTAAAGCAGTTTTTAAAACGTTATGATTATGAAATGAAACCCATTTATTTTATGCTATATCAGTTATTTATGAAATGTTTGATGATGATATATGTGTATCACATGATAATAAAGGAAAATTTAAGTGTGCTCCCTGATAGCGCTCCAATGCATTGGGTAATGATGTAACCACTAGAGATTACAATTTTCACTATACCTTGATGAATAACCTTGGTAATTTTCAAATGACACCTTGGGGATGGACCTTGGTGATATGTTCATGATTGTATATGTTAAATGATGTAGCCACATCTTCAAGTTATGAGAAATGTTATTTTTATTATGAAATGCCTCATGATTTCTTTCTCGTGCCTCAAAGTTCTTTTCATGACCTTATTGAAGTATCTCAAGTTCACATGTAAAATGTTTCTCTTGTTTCCCTTACTGGGCCTTCTGCTCACCCTTTCTTTTGATGTATGTCCCCAGGTTATGAGATGCATTAATGAACCTAGTATGAACATGAGGAGAAGCCTTTCAAGTGTTTAAGAAGAATGTTTTATGTTTTCATGTTTTTTGTTCCTGGTTTCCAAGACACTAAACCTTAAAGATCCTCAGTTTTGTGTAATGAAATGAAAGTTTATGTTATAAAAAGGTGGGATGCTATAGTTGGTATCAAATGATGGTTTAGTTATTTGTGGAAATTAGGATATGAAAACTTTAGGAAGAACCCTATAGAAAAGTTTAAATATAAGAAATCTTCCAGATATTTTGGTGAGTATTGAGTAAGGGGTTTCCAAGGAAATACATCCCTGTCTGGATACGAGCAGGTAGAGGTGGCTCTGGCACAGATGTACATAGGGGTAAAAACCGAAAACACCGCTTTGAGATAGAATCGAACGGGAACTGGTACACGATAACGGGCCTTGATGCACTCTTGGTTACGACACTCCCGGGGGATATGATTTGGTAAATTCATAAGCTTAGTATGAACCATTATTAAAGGAACAAAGATAAAATAAAATAAAGATTCACATAAGAATATACGATCATGGATAACCTAGATTGGAACCTAGGGGATCGCGAGTCAGGATATACTTTTATTCTACAAGTTTATCCTTTTATGCTTAAAGTTTCATTTTCATGATTATTGGTGAAGTATTTAAGCCCCTAATTATACTTTATCTTCTTAGTTAATGGTGGGAAATGGAAGAACATGTCCCAACAACCAATGTGACAGGAAATGCGATGATTGCCATATTGATATGACAGAGATGATTAGGGGATTAAAAGATGATTATTATTTTGGAAGACGTTCACTATTTTGGGGACCCTATATGATCGAGGTAAATAGATTACTACGGTATTTTAATTGAGGAGTAAGGTTGACTTATATTTTGAAGAATTGATGAATTTAAGGCGAACTTATAGAAATTTAGGTTACTTATGGAAATGATTAACCTATCTTGGGGTAAATATGTTTAGGTTAGTTACTTTTGTTATAAGTGGTTAGGAGTGGTTTATGTTGTTTGGAGATGAATGATAAAGTTTACCTTGGAAGACTATGTTATCAAATCCTTCTTGTATTTGGGTTTCAATCTTAGTTTGGTTTATTTTGAGGATTTTTAAGGACAGTTATTTACGGAATGGTCTATGATGAACTCTAGGTAGTACCATGGAACTTTGAAGATTTAAAAGTAGTTTCCATTCCTATAGGATTATTTCTTTTTGAAGAGTTGTTTTACCTTACCCTTTCTATTTTTGGGATAATGTTTAAAGATAGATGAAATAGATGGTTAATCTTTTGTGGATTGTGTGATTCTCTAGAAGATTATTCTTGTGTTTTGATGAGACCAAGTGTTTTTGAATGCTCATAATTTAGAGAAAAGATTATTTTTGGGTAGAAACTTATTAAAGGATGAAACTCTACATGAAGGTAGGTTTATTTTCTTATGTTTTGTTCTATGTAGTAAAGGAATTCCTCAAAATTATGAAAAGAAACGTAAAACAAAAATGTTGTTGGTTTACGTTTCCTACTAGGTAATCAAAGACCGTTTACACACATCATTAGTTTGGGATTTTCTTATGGTTAACTTTCTCCTAATAATGTTCTCTATCACTCTCCCTCAGAACTTGACCCTTTGTTTTCTCCTCCATGTCCATGTTTTCCTACATGGAATCCTAGTGTGGGTTAACTCGGGTGACCTTTGTACTTCCCTTTCTTTCTTTTAAAGTAATAGTTTTAATGACTCCTTTTCCAATGTGGGACTTTCAATGAAATTTCAAAACCCAATTTTAAAAATTGCGAGGGCGCAATTTCTTAAGGGAGGAATATTGTAACGACCCGAAATTTTAAATAAATCTTGTTTCCTAATTTTATGTGTTATTTTATTTTATTTTTATACTCAACAAAAATGTTTCATTTGATAACATGAGTATAATTAAAATGAGACTATTAGGTTTTGACTGTTATTTGACCATTGGTCAATATGACCGCTGGAAACTAAACATTTTGACTATTGTCTCTAAATACAAGCAATCTTGGTTAATTAATATATAAAGAAGATTTGATGGCCTCACCCAGTAGTCTTGGACCGATCGAAGCCCATCTAACAGAACTTGGGAAGGAGGTAGCACCACCGGGCTTTGCTCTGGACCAAACCCAAGCTGAACATCATCGTGTGAAGGTAGAACGGGATCTCCTTCACGAGAAGTTCAAACTGATAGAAATTACTACTCGCACGATGTTGGCCGAGCCTCCCTCGGATTCTCTCACCTTAGCACACCTTACACTTAGGTCCTACGCTGGTGTGATAAGGGGATATATAAGGAGACCATAACTGCCTTGTGTAATCCTTTGTTTTAAATAAAAATTGGGATTTCTTCTTATGATGATGTTTATGAATTTTCAAATGTCCGGATAAATATAGTATGCATATTTTTGATGAATTTTAGAGAAAGGATATTTTAAAAATGTTTATGTAAACCTTAAATAAATAAAAATGTGTAATGATTTTCAAAAAATGGTCTTCCAGAATTATGTTCAGCACAAAATTTTGAGTCTAATAAGATCAACTTGATTTTTGATGAATAGTAAATTATGAATAGTGATTTTACGCTTAGGATTAGTAATGTGACCAAATGGATTAGTAATTTCACTCAAAGAAAGTTTTAATATAATTAAGACACCTAGATTAAGTAATGAGATTCAATAAAATGGGTGAATAACAGTTTCATAAATTATTATTCAAGTATTAGTTTTTTCAGGTGAATAGTGTTTTTTAATTAAAAATTAAATTGAAAATATTTATAAAATTATTTTTATAAAATGGATTTCATTTTTGAACTCAGAGCATCGATATTATGTTAAGGTAATTTTTGCGGATTTTTCTGAAAAAAAATGAATTTTCGGTGAATAGTGTGTTTATTTAAAGAATGAATTAAAAATATTTAGAAAATTATTTTTATAAAATAGAGTTCATTTTTGAAATCAGAGCATTGATATTTGGTTAATGTGAAATTTTGGTATTTTTCTGAGAAAGTTAAATTTTAAGTGAATAGTAAAAATACAATTTTAGGGTTTCGGTATGTTTAATGACATCATAACTGTGTCATGATGATGTCATTTTTAAGGATGGTCGACTAAAGAGGATTAATTATTGTGTGGGGGTACCCATGTGACCTAACTCTATGAGAAGTACCATGGGAGGGCCCATGCTTTTGAGAAAACCACTTTTGAGGTGTCCCTTGGCCCTTAATGCCTTGTCCCCTCACTTTCCCTATAAATACCAAGCCCTCCTCTCATCCTTTCGACTCCAAAACCATCCTCAACGAAGTTCTGGTCTCCTTACCTCCCAAGGAGTCCTCCCAAGGTTCCCTCAAGCCCTCAAGGTCCCAACCATTGAGTTTTAAGAGTTACGTTTTAAGGTAAGGGATCCGACCTCTCTTCTTTTCAAGTAATCTCTTTTATGTCATTTCTTTTATACTCCATGTTCTTATGTTGAAGGATGTTATTATATATTCATATTACTTCCCTTTTAATGTTCATATAATTATAGACCCCATCTTGCTCTCATCAATTCGTTTTAATAATGTTTAATTGGCGTCGTTAGGCTGCCAAATTTTAAGGGATTCTTTCACCCTTCTCATTTTTCAAAGTTCTACATTCATGTCAAGTATTTCAGGTTACTTTTTGTTATGTTGGGGTATTATCTCTATATTTATCATACTTATATTTTATGATTATATGATGAGAGACCCCATTTTATCTCTTAAATTCAGTATTTTGAAGTTTTAAGTGGCGCCGTTAGGCTGCCGAATTTTTAAGGGATTCTTTCACCCTTCTCATTTTTCAAAGTTCTACTTTCATGTCAAGCCTTTCAAGTTACTTTTTTTTATGTTGGGGTATGATCTCTATATTTATCATACTGATCTTTTATGATCATATGATGAGAGACCCAATTTGATCTCTTCAATTCAGTATTTTGAAGTTTTAAGTGGCGTTGTTAGGCTGCCGAATTTTTAAGGGATTCTTTCACCCTTCTCGTTTTCAAGATCTATTTTCATGTCAAGTCTTTCAAGTTACTTTTTTTTATGTTGGGGTATGATCTCTATATCTATCATACTTATCTTTTATGTTCTTGTGATGAGAGACCCTATTTGATCTCATCAATTCATTTTTGGTTGAAGTTTATGTGACGCCGTTAGGCTGCCGAATTTTCATAAGAGAAATCTTATATTTTTGCCTTCCTTTCATGTTCTTCATTTCATATGGTATATTTTCAAATTTCATTAACATGTTCTTAAATACCTTATATTCTTGCCCTATACTTTTTTATGGGTCATTTATGAATGTTTGACCCATGTCCCCTCTCTTTTCAATGTTTTCTAAAACCCTGTAACATAGCCGTTATGCTGCAGAATTTTCGTCTCAAAATGCCTCTCTCTTTTCTCAAAATTATTTTATGTTATAAAGTGAATACTAAAAGCTCTTATTTCTACAGGGGTATTCACATATATACAAAAATGTTCTATTATTAAATTCTGGTATTTACATACATGAAACCCGCTTTCCCTTTTTTGTGGGTTTAAAGTGACGTAAAGATCATGTATTTAAAGCAGTTTTTAAAACGTTATGATTATGGAATGAAACCCATTTATTTTATGCTATATGGGTTATTTATGAAATTTTTGATGATGATATATGTGGCTCACATGATAATAATTCAAAATTTAAGGGTGCGCCCTGATAGCGCTCCAATGCATTGGGTAATGATGTAACCACTAGAGATTACAATTTTCACGATACCTTGGTGAATAACCTTGGTAATTTTCAAATGACACCTTGGGGATGGACCTTGGTGATATGTTCATGATTGTATTTGTTAAATGATGTAGCCACATCTTCAAGTTATGAAAAATGTTATTTTTATTATGAAATGCCTCATGATTTCTTTCTCATGCCTCAAAGTTCTTTTCATGACCTTATTGAAGTATCTCAAGTTCACATGTAAAATGTTTCTCTTGTTTCCCTTACTGGGCCTTCTGCTCACCCTTTCTTTTTATGTATGTCCCCAGGTTATGAGATGCAGTAATTAACCTAGGATGAACATGAGGAGAATCCTTTCAAGTGTTTAAGAATAATGTTTTATGTTTTCATGTTTTTTGTTCCTAGTTTCCAAGACATTAAACCTTAAAGATCCTCAGTTTTGTGTAATGAAATGAAAGTTTATGTTATAAAAAGGCGGGATGCTATAGAATTCATCATAATGGCTACCTAGTTGAAACCACATTGTCCATATGACAGACACAAGTGGTGAGTTTCCAATTTGGGATCCAATCCTAGAACATTTTCTTAATTATAGATAAATACATCTTAATTTTGTTTTAGAATGGAATTGTGTACTTCTTTTTTACTGGTGGACATTGTTCAAGTGATCAATGTGGATCAAGATCTTAATATTTACATAGATTTATCTATTATAATTCTATTATATTGATAGTTAATCTTTCCTAGATTAATAGAGTGGCATATTTGAGATCATTATATTCCTTTTCCTAAACCTTTACATCATTCTATTAATATTATTTGTCATCTTCCATACCAACATTGGAATGGATGGGTAACAATGGGGGAGTCATCAACGTTAGATTAGAAGTTAGTGTTTTGATTTTCATTAGATAAATTAGAGGTGTCCTTGATATTTAAATATAAAACAATGTAATCATCTGATTTAGCCGATGAAATTGGAATATACTGAAGAAATAGAGGTAAATGAGGGAAATTTTCACCTAAAATGTTGCTAAAACATTGATGGACAGAGGCCTCTTCATCATTAATAGGTCCAATGATCATTAATTATATCATTACCGTCAATGATTACATTCTAAAATATAGAATTTTTTTTTGAGACAAGCTAATGAGAAAAAAGTATTTCTCACTATGTTCATCGAATAAGGTAACCAAATTCATTTCCATATCTTTTATATCTATAACCCATGTTGAATCATCAGTCATTATTTGTTTCACATCCATTTAGTAAATCCATTAAATGGTGTATTTGGATATTCAAGACTAAAATTGAGCTTCAACACTCTAAAATTTCCCAATCATACCTTTAAAAATATACTTGAGAAAATGATATTATGATAAAGGGAATATTTCATATCGATGCCACAAGGGCCTCTCTAGAAGAACATTAATAATTGTATCCTTCCTAACACTTATTAATTGTAAATATAAAATAGGGTCACAAAATAGATCTATTATAATGATTCATCTAAGGGGTTTTTATCACTTTTTCTTATCACTAAATTGTTAGGTTGGAATGGTAAAATTCAACATCATTATAGCCTAATCGATGGACAGTTCATACTTGAATGAGATAAATCCTTGATACATTATAAATAATAGACCATCAAATTTTAATATATTCTAATCATCTAAAAAAGAACAAGTGTTTAATGCGGTCATATATGATAGTATTTATACCACACTCTAGAATGTGATAACCACATGAAATTTCATGGGCTTAATCTATAAATGATACACATCAGCAGTGGTTACAATGAATTTAAATTCATGGTGGTTTGGTAGGGAATCCACAAGTTCTTCTTAGTGAGCTTTTTATATGTTGATAGAATATAGAATAAAAAGGTTAAATAGGACCATGGACAATTATTTTAATATGTAATATTTTTTTAGTAAATTTAATGTTCCTACAGGGGGTGTTCTAGAGTAGGTGATTTAGGTATTTATGTACTTAACATAGATGGATCTTGTAGTTTAGAATACATTGGAGGGATCCCTATGGATGGATTAGGTTTAATTTGTCTTCCTACTCCACTAATCTAATCATATAGTAATAGACCTATCAATTAGTTATCTAAAATAATTAGATCAAGATTACTTTTATCTTATTTGGTTCATTTTAATTAACCTAACATGCACATTGAGGGTATTTACAGTAACTTTTGGTGATCTAAATATCAGGGGATTATATTTGGTTGACATGTTGATTTTTTTGCAACAGTGTCATCTCCAACATCTCTCTCTCTTGTGAAATCTACACGTGGTTCCCCAATATAGAATATGGAAATTATTTTGATAATAATACTGATCATGAAACAAGGGATCCATTACGTGAATATAATTAACGGAACATGAGATTAATTATTTTTATAATGAGGATTCTATTTGGTGGGATGATTCATCATCTATAAATTGGTGGGAAATTTCATGTCCTTTAAGGATTGGAGGCATGAAATCCAACAGAGTTAAGAATAATATTGGAATATGTATAATCATATACTCCTGTACATTTAATTGAATATTTGATTATGTTTTTATTGTATGATCCTCTCTTGAAAAAATGCAGTTCCATCGAAATTGGTCATTCCACAAGAGAAGGAATTGGGGATGAAGTTGATTTATTTAACTTCTTATTAATGATAGAATGAGACTGACTAATCATATCTCTAGATATTGAATCAATAAACCTTTATTTTATCCTTCTTGTATCCTCCATCAATTATCCTCTATATTTTAATGTTTTAGTAGAAACATGTTTATCTTTTGGTGGTTTTTTTCTTGTATCACCATCATCGAATTAACCATATTCTGTAGACTGTCAATATAAATGGGAAAATAAATTATGGTGTGGACCAATGTTTTGTGAAAGGGGAAATAATTTCTATAGTCATAAAGACCAATGTTATTGGTCCTATTTGGTTGTGTTAATTTTATAATATTATTTTTCATAGTAGATATAAATTAATAGGAAACCATTTCATTTAAGAAGGAATAAACATTAATCTTCGGATCTTCAAATTAAGAGCATTTCTACTCATTTATTTCATATATATGGGGATATTGAAGATAATATTTCTATTAAATATAATTTTACACATGAGAAGGTGTGGGTTTGGTGTTTTATATGGTGTTGGAGCTGGTGTTGAGGTAACACATGTTGTCTCAACTCTAAATGATCTCATTACATGAGCTATCGGTAATGGTTAGAACTTGACCCCAATTTGAAAATTTTCAACATATAAACTATGGAATCTAAATAATGATCCTAAAATATTATGAAATACTTTAACAGTACAAGTTGTATATTCATCTCATTATGGTGGTTCCCTGTTCTAATTCCCATCAAATTTTCTTAAGGAAGCCACATTCTTAGAGAGAATGTCAACCCCTACTACATGGCGATGAAATACGAGACTCTCTAAATTTTTATCAATATTTTAAATTTAATAGGTAAAATATTTTCCTTTTACACATCATACACCTATATTGATAATGAAATGTTTGGTGGAGGTTTTCCCACCCTTTGATTGGCCTATCATGCATAATGGTATACTAGAAAATGGAGTTTCCTCATGATGTATATTAAAGTATCTATGATTGGTTGCTTATTATTTTATAAATGTTCCCATTATGGGATGACACAAATATAGTAAGTATATGAAATTTCATTCTATATCCCTAAAAAAATTTAATTTTTGAAATGTAGGATTCAAACTTTATGGTGGGGGACTGTTGCATCAACTTATTCATGAAAATTATTCTTATCTATTTGTGCGGATGAAAATTATATCCAATGTGTTACTATATGAATAAAAATCAATCAATACATTCAATGAGATCTTATTGGATAGTTTTCTGAATAGGATCTTGAAAAGAGGGAATAATTAGTAAGGTCAACTATTGATGCTCTGCCAGTAGTACATGTGGTTGACAACAAAAATAAGCTGGCCCCTGAGGATTTATCTAATTTGGTTATGGATGTTTCCTTAATATGTGGATATCCTAATGTAACAAATCCTTTGGAGGATAATAAATTAGTTTTATAGATCCCATATTGATTGGATGTTCTCAAACCACACTTTTGGTATGATGAGCCCCTCTTGCTGATATACATCAATTACGAGAGTGATATTAGGTTATACCTAATGAACAAATTTAAGAGGTATATTAACTCAATTTAGTAATATAATTAGTTTCATAAATATTTTATTTATATCTCATATTGAGAGAATCTATCCTAAAATGTAATAGTTTCAACAATTTCATTCAATCGGTTGAATGTAGTGATTCCTTTATAATTTTTCATTATTAAAGCTCATTGAGGGAGGGATAGTTGAGCATTATAAGTACCCCAAAATTTTCAAATATTTTAATTTTTGGTTCACACACCTTCTGTGGTTATAATAATGTGGGCAATTATTTGAATGGAAACATCTTACACCTTTTCATTTTTACTGGATTAATGTTCTATAGCATCTACAAGGGTTCTGCAAATGATGTTCACCAACATATGATAAATTATAATTGTGTAATTAGAAATTCAATGATAGGAGGTTTGACAGAACCAGGGGTACCTATTGAATGAATTATAATCTTTAAGAGAGGTTTTATCCTTGATATATCACTTTTTTTGGTGACTAATATCGAGAAATATATTTCAAATTAATTATTCTCTTGGAGAAAATGGTAAAATATGACTTAAATGGAATCCCTAAACAATTTTGACATATGTATTCCCAATAAGGATATTGAGTCATGAGATTGGGAAAATAGGGAGGATTCACATTGTGATTCCCACCCTAAATTAGAAATGAATAATTTCCATTGGGGATGAGGTTGTGGTAAAATTATCACTAGACAAGTGGGATAGGGTTACCCTTGATCCATTTTCAAATCACTTCAAACTGAATTTACTGATCTTGAAGAAGGTAGGATTGATTAATATTACACAAGAACTATAGGATTTGTATGCTACTATATGGTCATCTATACAACTAAATTGGATCCACTCTTAGGATTTCACATCTTTTTACAAGATTGAGTTGGGAACATTGTATGGTTTTTAAATGAGTAATTCAATTCTGATAGCATCAGTGGTATTTGATCATTATCTTCCCATGATATAGAAAAATTATCATTGTTTTGAGAGTATTGATAAATGAGTATTCAAATATATCAATCTCATTTGTCCTAAAATGTTTTAGATTTGTTTACAACAATTCTTGTTGGGTGTATTATTTTTTTAGGTATATCATTATCTTGAGAGATAGATGTAAATAATTACATTTCATAATGTCACCTCTGGGTAAATTTTAGGATCAGGGAGTAGAGTGAAATGAAATTCTCTATGATCACCTAATATCCTAATATCGATGATAGATGGGGCATCAATGATCAAAAAATATATTTTATGAAATGTATTAAAACATTCATTTTTGAGATCCTCAAATGTTTCCCAATTCTGGGCATCACGAAGAGGAAAGGGAAGATAAGTCAATCCAATGTTTATATTATTCAATTTCATTGACATGGATTGAATATTTATCATAGGATGAGAATTGATATTTCAAGAAATGATGTGTTTTCTATAGATACAATGGATTTTTTTGTTTTAATTATTATGGGAAATACCTATTGATATCATACTTTAGAGTATACAACATCCAAAACATGAATCATATGTCAACATTGGTAAATTTATTCTTCATTATTAGTATTTTATGTATATTAATCTTCATAGAGAGATTACTCCAGAAGAACTTAATAGAGAGGGAATTTCATATATGCATTATTGTAGACAGTTGGATTGGTAGAAATATCATCTACTACTATGGAAGGTAGATGATCCAAAGTTGTTTTATAGATTGATTGTTTCCCCGAACTATCTTCTAGCTGAGAATGAATAATACTTTTCAAGTATGTGTCATGAAATATTATTGGCCTCAAAATCCAAATTAACTCATGTTATGTGGTATTTCAAATAATTTATTTCAAATATTATGGGACATTATTGTAAAAAATGATACATATCTATAATGAGGGAGTTCATAGTGAACACCATCATGGGGTGGACTACCATCATGGACTAATTTTCATACCTATGGTAGATTCCTATTGTGTATACCCTCAGGAGGACCTTTAGGGTGGATAATTTCAAGGGAAGGAGATTATTTATATTTTATCTTATGAGTACATGGAGGGTTTCTATGGAACTCATCAAGGGTGAGTTATCATGATTGTAAAATATATGACCATGAAGGAGGCCTTTAAGGTAAATGTTCTTGGTAGTACCTCTAGGGTTTTTGGTAGAAATTTTGTGAGGATGACGTTACCAACTAAGAAGAAAAATCCACGAATTTGGAAATGAATAATGTGGATCTTTTTAAACACTTGATAGTTGATTGATATCCTTAATAACAATACCCATGAATAGTGAATTATCATAGGCCTACTATTGAGTTTTTATTTTCAATTGGTGAGAATTATTTTTAGAAACTATACTCTAGTAAACTAGGGTCACATGTTGTGGAAATTAATTTTTATAAACAAGATCATGCATGGGTAACGCCTAATTTATTTCGAGGATTTGATGAAACATTTTTACGATTCTCATAGGGACATATTTCACCAATAGAGTGGTTAGTGTAATGGGTTTCTGATTCCCAATTAAAATAAGGGATCATGGCAAATAATTTTTTTCCATTTATCAAATGATTTTTTTGATAACACACATAGACATGGGCCGGAATATAAAAATTCATTTGAGTGAACTTCATGAAATGTTTGTAGAGACCCGAATCTTGACGTACATGGACATTACATTACTTTTTCAGAATACTTAATACATAACAAAAACAAACACACAAGGACCGTAATAGTTTAGTGTCTTTGGAAACTCAGAACATAATCTTCTAATCATGGTGAAAGATCTTCAACATCTCCCATAAAGATCTCCCCCATTTGGTTTTATTACCTAAAAAATTTCTTTAAATCCTGTGGAAAAGAAAACATATAAAGGGTGAGCTCAAATTCCCAGTAAGGGTAAGAATGGATAAAATAAAACAAATCATATACATTTCAACTTAAAAACATGAACATAATGTTTAAACATAAAAATCTTGGGCAATGACATAAAACATGGTAGTACATAAGGAATAGATCATAAATAAAAATTAATCATGATAAAATAGCATGGGAATAAAACATGTGATTGTGGAAACCATTATGCACATGATATTATTTCCATAGTAGCCAAGTCATTGCTGCCCAGACCATCTTTGTGGACAAAGTCCCTTTCTGAATCAAGTTCACTCCTCGTTCCAGTCCTGTATTACCAAATCAGATTAACTTACCGTTCCATCCATATCTATCTCATGAGATATAAATCTTTACCCAATGCATTGGAGGGAGATATAGTTCCCACCCATCTCATAATGAAATCATTCTTTTGTGTGCCACAAAATCATAAATCATACATCATAGCATAACTCAGGTAATAGAATGAGATTCTTAAACATCATGCTATAATAACATAATCCCTATAAAAAAATGGATATAATTTCATCATATGAAGAATCAAACCATGTAAATAATGGATACATTATACTTGAAACATAAAAATATTAAATAATTCCATTTTTATATGGAAAATAGTTTTGATAAAACACTTGAAATGAATTCTTAAGGAAAATATCCTTTATTCTTCAAAAACATTTTCTTTTCACAAAATTCCATGAAATATTAAAAGAAAAGGGTTTTTTTGAAATAAATCATGCAATATTTTAGATGAATCTACATGAAAATTAGGCGTTATGAAACCGTAAAAATCCGTTGACGCCGTATAAGTTAAAATAACATTCTACTCGTACTTTTTTCGGAAAAGTCAAAAAGTACCTCATATGGTAAAAAAAGAAAGATTCCCTACATACCATGTAGTAAAAGTAAAAAATGGTTAAAAAGGACTTTAAAAATACATGAAACCATTTTTAGGAAACATGGACATGGATGATAACAATAATCCCAGTAAATACTTACGAATAAACAATCTCATATAAGAACGAGATTGGAATAGTTATCCCTTACCTTACGTCCGATATGCTTTGTATGTATCTGAACCTCCTGTATAATGATTTAATTGACTTATTACAGAATCATGTTAATTGTTATGATAAGATATATGGTTCACTTATGACTTTATATTACTCGTTCTTTGTCAATTCCATGTTAAAGCAGCATTTTGGGTAAAATCATTTCATTTATCGTACGTGTTTCGACTTGTTGTTCATGATATTATTACTTATATACTGATTTAAATAATTCCATAATTTAAAACATGATTTATATATAATATATATTCATCATATTCATATATATATGATAGATCGATAAATGGAATGAAATACACTGTTCATGGAGACGGTAGGCCGTACGTACGCATGAACGCTGTTTTCGTTTCCTTATTGAATTGAATGGAATTAAGTAGATGACATAAATATATATATACAGAAATACAGTATCATTATTATGTCATATGTTTCATTATTATTCATTATATATACTTTATAATCATTCATGAATGGTTAACATGGAGAATGGATCTCATCGCGTCGTGGAGACAGTAGTCCGTACGTACGCACGCGCGATGATCTCATTCCCATGATGGTGGAATTGTATTTAAGTGTATGTATAATATTTCAGAATCAATATCACTTTAAAATAATCATATATAGTTATTTATTTACACCATTATACCCATCCAAGTAAGGTGGTAGTCGAAAAAAGATTACACCACAGCGTGGAGACGGCATTCCGTATGTACGCACGCACGATGATTTCGTTTTCCGTAGGATGGATAGAAGGTTAAATAAGGTTGTTTAATATTTATAATATAATATCATTATATAATAAATACTAATGTTATTACTTTATAATTATACAACTAAATAAGAAGAAGTAGAATAAGAAAGAAACATGAGAGAATCAGAAGAAGAGATTACCTCTTCTTCGAAGCACCTCCTTTAAGCTTCCTCTTAAGGAAGTAGAGTTGGTCTTTTGAGAAGACCAGAACCTCCAGAAAGTTTCTAGGGATGTGTATAAGAGAAATGGGTAGGGTTTGGCCGATATTAAAGGCTCAAAAGGGTGTGAAGAGAAGAGGGAAGGGGTGCCCTTTTTATAAGGGAGGAGAGGGGCACCTTTAGGAAAACTTAAAATATTATTTTATAATAAAGTCATATTCAATTTTTTATAGATAAAAATTGATTTATTTATAAGATAAAGTGGGGATGGGTTAGAATTACCTCAACCAATAGGTTTTAGACATGTTTAGGTTACTATTTTATCCTTATCTTTTAGATTTATATCTAAGTTAAATAATTTAACTTTTACCGCGTCTTTTGGTTTTCTTACACTATATGGTTAATAAAATTACTATAACAAGACAAACGAACCCCAAGTGGTTGATTATTAATATATATATCCTTATATAAGTCATTTGTCCGAACCTTAGATTTTTATGAATAAAATAACAATTAATAATATAATATTTGTTTTAAAAACTATTTTATGTCAATTTTGACACTATTTGGTAATGGATTTTTGTGAAAATCATAACAACATGATTAGTTAGAAAAAACATAATTAATTCAATAATAAATTTACATATTAATCTAGAAAATTATTTTAATTCATAAAAAGTCTCAAATTACTTTTATTTGGGTATTTATAACATCAATTATTTTAATATTTCTTTATTTAGGTAATTACTGCATCACCATTGTGTCATAAATAACATAAATTATTTAATGCCTAAAAATTATAAATAAAATACCATTAGGTATTAAATATTTTTATCTTTCTAATTAATATTTATAGTCTAATTTATCTTATGTATAACCCTATATTAAAAATGATTTCGTTATCAAACTTTGATTTTAACTATTTTAACCCTTCTTTAAATAAATTAATAATAAATGTCCTAATCTAATACAAGTGGACCTAAATGGTCATAAGTTATTCCTAAGGTTATTTTTGGTCGAATTACACTTATCCAATAGAATTAGGACATGTGTTAGGGTAATAATAATATTATTTTTACCCATAATTACTCTATTAACTTTTAACCGTGGTAAATAAAAGTAAAAATTTACTATTCATAAAAAATTATTTTCATCTCATTGAACCAAATTTTAGTCCTTGATATTAACCGTGTCTCTCGAGTTTTCAAAATTCTACTCACATAAGCGGTAAAAATAAGTTTTATGTAAATTTGCAAATTCTCCTAGGAGGTGGGTAAAAGACGGTGAAAAGTTCAATAAAATTTTTATATATCTAAAATTATTATAAAATGACTCCAATGAATTACATTGAAGTTATATAGGTATTATGTATCAATTTTGACCTAAAATAAATTTAAATAAAAAGTTGGGTTTTAAATAGTAACCCAGTGTTTTCACTATTCATCAAAAATTGAAAGTTTTCAGAAAAATACCAAAAATTTACCCTAGGCTAATTTCGATATTCTGAATCCAAAAATGCATTCCATTTTTAAAGATAAAATTTATAAAATTTCAAAAAGTGGGTATTACTATTCATAACGGCTAGTTTATATAATATTTTAATAGGATATCTTTGTTTAGTGGAACTCGGTATTGCGTACAACACACAGTATCGTGGAAGGTCACGATTGTGTGTAAAGAAAGCCAAGTCAGGGATGCGTGTAGTGCAAGCTCCTTTTGGTGTAGCATACAACCCAAGACATCAATGAAATTAAAAAGAATATTTTTCATAAAATCTCAGGGTGTTACATTCTACCCCCCTTAAAATGAATTTCACCCTTGAAATTCATCGGAGGTTATAAATGGTTTACTACTTGAAAGTTTCTTTAATAGAATCCCACATTGTAAAAAGGAATACCAAAACTTGACTTTAAAAACTAAGTTATGAAACATAACAGTTACCCAAATTAACTAATCATCGGGTTTCCACATAGGAGAACAAAGGTGAAAATATGGATATGGAAGAAAAATCTAACCATAAAGTTCTGATGGAGAGTGGTAGAGAACATGTCTATGAAAAAGCCATCAATCACAAAGCCATAAATTTTTGATGATCTAAGGAACAATCTGATTCATCAGATATAAGAGCACTAGGACAACATTTTTGGTTTTCACGATCACTTCCCTAAAGTTTAAGAATTTTTGAATTAAAAGAAATACTTACTTTATTTTGGGACAATCTCACCTTTGCTCGTGCCTCAAACAATTTCCACTTCATCTCTTAAAAAAATGAAGTTGAATTTGTCTGCTGTGAAGTCTTAGCAGGTTATGCGATAGAATGACAGGTCATTCCATCTATTTCTATCGCAAAAAGTTTAGCACAATTTATTAAATATAAAGAAGTCCATCTATGCTAAGATTAATCGTATATGGTTGCTAAAATGGACTTATACATCATCTATCATAGAACTTAATAAAATAAAACTAGTTACTACTAACCAGGGACTTCCTGTAGGCTAGTGGTAGGCGATAAAGGCCTGTCGCACTTTGGTTGTGGGTTTGATTCCCGCATCCTTGTCCGATGCAATGGGTTGTCTCCCATTCTATAGGTTTTCCCTTTTATTAAACTACACTATTATAACATTCTATCAATAATATCAAAAAAATTTATAGCCTTAAACAATACTAACTTATGCTCAGCATAATCCATTCCAATCATTAGGCTTATCCAAAATACTTCTTTCCAAACCCATAGTACAAAGAGAACGATTACAAAAAAGGTTATATAACAAGCATGTGAATACCATCATTTATCCCTCATATATCAAAAGATATATCTTATTGATCTCATTCTAAACATGTGAATACCTTAATCTTTTATTCTCTTAAAGAATGAATACCCATTGAGTCTTAGTAAAAACATGAATGCTGGAAAAAGTTAACTCTTTCCAAATACCAAAATCCAAAAATTCTATATACTCAAACCATGATATAACTTTGTCCTTATATCAGTCATGAGATCATGAATACTGTCAAACATTTCATTTTCTCCTTATCCCTTAATTATGTGCATATCATCTTCTTTCCAAAAATATCTCAACCACTTTCCATGGTTATCAGTACCATAAAGTTATTGAAAACCACAATAGACAAATACATAAATATTCCAATATTCCATGATACTATATACAACATTATTTTGGAATCCCATTACATAAACACTTAATTATTCCACCACATCGTTGTTATATTCAACATCACCAATAGTGATCTCATGTGACTTCCCTTTTTCCTTTTCCTTAAGTGGTTGCTCATGTCGATCATCATAAACCCTTGGATTAGGGCATTGATTAGAATAATGCCCCATTTCATTGCACTTGAAGCATTGAAGTGTTAGTGGTGCATTCTCTGCAGTCTTTTCTTTATTCACGTCATTAGAAAAACTTTTTCCATTACTTAGAAACTCAGCTGCTCGATGACCTTCTTTTCCACACTTAAAACATTTTCTAGTCCCTTTAAGACAATCTCCACCATGCTTCTTTCCACACTTCGAGCATAAAGAAACATTCATCTTATTTTCACCATTGTTATGTGATTTCTCCTTGAACTCCATCTTTCATTTCTTATCCAAACCATGAGATGGATATATAACACCAAATTCCATTTCAACTTTGATTGAACAACACACAATTTCTTCATAGCTACTGAAGTCTCTTATAGCTAATGCCCTTCGAAGACTTGGTTTTAATCCACTGAAGAATCGATCAACTTTACTTTCAGGTTGGATGATAAATCCAGATGCATACCTTTCAAGCCTTGTAAAATTTTCTTCGTGCATACCAACAGATTCATCATCCTTTTTCTTAAGCTCAAGTAACTCCTTTTCCATCTTTGTTCGAAGAATATGAGGGAAGTACTTACTGAAAAACAAGTTCTTGAACTCGTCCCATTCCATGGATTCAATTTCATCTTGGGGCCTTGTATTCTTAATTAGAGTCCACCACTGGTCTGCTTCACCTTCTAAACGGTAAATATCTAGAATGACTTTATCATGTTTTGAATAGAGAAGTATGGATAATATCTTTTCAATGGTACTGATCCATTGTTCCACAACAAGTGGATCAGAAGACCGATTGAAAGAAGGTGGACGTTTCCTCATGAAGGATTCAATAGAATATTGTTCCCTTCTCTGCTCATTCTGAAGTACAGAATGATTCATAGCTTGCGTAAGTATAGCAATAAGATTTTTCACTCCATCTCCCATAACATTGGTTTGTTCAGGAGGACAATCATTGCATTGTCTATTACATTTATCAACACGGTTCCTTTGGGTTCTAGCCATCGTCTAAAACCCAAAAATAATAGTGTGATAGAAAAAAATCATTCTAGGGAAAACAACATAATAAGGGGGGAGTACCTTCGATATCTAACATCTTAGGTTTAATTCTAATATCATTACCATAATTCTAGGACTATAACCTATACTTATACTTAGCCTTAGAGACATCCCTAGACATACCTTAGAAATATATCTAGGGATCTCAATAAAGTTTTCGCATCCTAGTTTCCAAATGTTAACTAAACCATTCCTCTGATACCAACTGTAGAGACCCAAATCTTGACGTACATGGACATTACATTACTTTTTAGGAATACTTAATACATAACAAAAACAGACACACAAGGACCGTAATAGTTTAGTGTCTTTGGAAACTCAGAATGTAATCTTCTAATCGTGGTGGAAGATCTTCAACATCTCCCATAAAGATCTTCCCCTTTTGGTTTTCTAACATAAAACCTTTATTTAAATCCTGGGGAAAAGAAAACATATAAAGGGTGAGCTCAAATTCTCAGTAAGGGTAAGCATGGATAAAATAAAAAAATCATATACATTTGAACTTAAAAACATGAACATAATGTTTAAACATCAAAATCTTGGGCAATGACATAAAAAATGGTAGTACATAAGGCATAGATCATAAAGAAACATTAATCATGATAAAATAGCATGGGAATAAAACATGTGATTTTGGCAACCATTAAGAACATGATATGATTTCCATATTATCCAAGGCATTGCTTCCAAGACCATCTTAGTGGACAAAGTCCCTTTATGAATCGAGTTCACTCCTCATTCTAGTCCTGTATTACTGAACCGGATTAACTTACCATTCTAGCCATTTCTATCTCATGAGATATAAATCTTTACCCAATGTATTGGAGGGAGATATAGGTCCACCCATCTCATAATGAAATCATTCTTTCGTGTGCCACAAAATCATAAATCATACATCATAGCATAACTCATGTAATAGAATGGGATTCTTAAACATCATGCCATCATAACATAATCCATATAAAAAAACAGATATCATTTCATCATAAGAAGAATAAAACCATGTAAATAATGGAGACATTATACTTGAAACATAAACATATTAAATAATGTCATTTTTAGATGGAAAATAGTTTTGATAAAACACTTGAAATGAATTCTTAAGGAAAATATCCTTTCTTCTTCAAAATCATTTTCTTTTCACAAAATGCCATGCAATCTTAAAAGAAAAGAGTTTTGTTGAAACTAATAATGCAATATTTTAGAGGAATCTTCATGAAAATGAGGCGTTATGAAACTATAAAAATACGTTCACGCCGTATAAGTTAAAAATAACATTTCCTTATACTTTTTTCGGAAAAGTCAAAAAGTACCTCATATGGTAAAAAAAGAAAGATTCCTTACATACCATGTAGTAAAAGTCAAAAATGGTTAAAAAGGACTTTAAACATACATGAAACCATTTTTAGGAAACATGTACATGGATGATAACAATAACCCCAATAAATACTTATGAATAAACAATCTCGGATAAGAATGAGATTGGAATAGTTATCCTTTACCTTACGTCCGATATGCTTCGTATGTATCTGAACCTTCTGTATAATGATTTAAATAATTTCATTGACTTATTATAAAATCATATTCATTGTTATGATATCATATATGGTTCACTTATGACTTTATATTACCCGTTCTTTGTAAATTCCATGTTAAAGAAGCATTTTGGGTAAAATCGTTTCATTTATCGTACGTGTTTCGACTTGTTGTTCTTGATATTATTACTTATATTCTGATTTACATAATTCCAGAATTTAAAACATGATTTATATATAATATATATTCATCATATACATATATATATGATAGATTTATAAATGGAATGAAATACACCGTTCATGGAGACGGTAGGTCGTACGTACACATGAACGCTATTTTCGATTCCTTATTGAATTGAATGGAAATAAGTAGATGACATACATATATATATATAAATAAATATAGTATCATTAGTATGTCATATATTTCATTATTATTCATTATATATACTTTATAATCATTCATGAATGGTTAACATAGATAATGAATCTCATCACGTCGTGGAGACGGTAGTCCGTACGTACGCACGAGCAATGATCTCATTCCCATGATCGTGGAATTGTATTGAAGTGTATGTATAATATTTAAGAATAAATATCACTTTACAATAATCATATATAGTTATTTATTTACACCATTATACCCATCCAAGTAAGGTGGTGGTCAAAAACAGATTACACCACAGCGTGGAGACGGTATTCCGTATGTACGCACGCGCGGTGATTTCATTTTCCATAGGATGGATAGAAGGTGAAATAAGGTTGTTTCATATTTATAATAACATATCAGTATATAAGTAATACTGATGTTATTACTTTATAATGAGACAAATAAAGAAGAAGAAGTAGAAGAAGAAAGAAACATGAGAGAATCAGAAGAAGAGATTACCTCTTCTTCGACTCACCTCCTTTAAGCTTCCTCTTAAAGAAGTAGAGTTGGTCTTTTGAGAAGACCAGAACGTCCAGAATGTTTCTAGGGAAGTGGAGAAGAGAAATGGGGAGGGGTTGGCGGAGCTTCAAGGCTCAAAAGGGTGTGAAGAGAAGAGGGAAGGGGTGCCCTTTTTATAAGGGAGGAGAGAGGCACCTTTAGGAAAACATAAAATATTATTTTATAATAAAGTCATATTCGATTTTTAATAGCTCCAAATTGATTTATTTCAAATATAAAGTGGGGATGGGTCGAAATACTCTCAACCAATAGGTTTTAGACAAGTTTAGTTTATATTTTATCCTTATCATTTAGATTTAACTCTAAGTTAAATAATTTAACTTTTACCGCGTCTTTTTGTTTTCTTACACTATATGGTTAATAAAATTACTACAACAAGCCAAACGGACCCCAAGTGGTTAATTATTAATATATATATATCCTTATCTAAGTCATTTTTCCAAATCTTAGATTTTTAGGAATAAAATTAAAATTAATAATATAATATTTGTTTTAAAAACTATTTTATGTCAATTTTGACACTATTTGGTAATGGATTTTTGTGAAAATCATAACAACATGATTAGTTTGCAAAACGTTAATTAATTAAATACTAAAATGTCCTATTAACCTATAAAATTATTTTAATTCATAAAAAGTCTCAAATTACATTTATTTGGGTATTTATAACATCAATTATTTTAATATTTCTTTATTTAGGTAATTACTGCATCACCATTGTGTCATAAATAACTTAAATTATTTAATGCCTAAAAATTATAAATAAAATTCCATTAGGTAGGAAATATTTTTAGCTTTCTAATTAATATTTATAGTCTAACTTATCTTATGTATAACCCTATATTAAAAATTATTTTGTTATTAAACTTTGATTTTAACAATTTTAACACCTCTTTGAATAAATTAATAATAAATGTCCTAATCTAATACAAGTGGATCTAAATGGTCACATTTTATTCCTAAAGTTGTTTTTGGTCGAATTACACTTATAAAATAGAATTAGGACATGTGTTAGGATAATAATATTATTATTTGTACCCTTAATTGCTCTATTAACTTTTAACCGTGGTAAATAAAAGTAAAACGTTACTATTCACCAAAAAATATTTTTATCTCATTGAACCACATTTTAGCCCTTGATACTAACCGTGTCTCTCGGATTTTCGAAATTCTACTCACAGAAGCGGTAAAAATAAGTTTTATGTAAATTTGCAAATTTTCCTAGGAGGTGGGTAAAAGACGGTGAAAAGTTCAATAATAATTTTATATATCTAAAATTATTATAAAATGACTCTAATGAATTACATTGAACTTATATAGGTATTATGTATCAATTTTGACCTAAAATAAATTTAAATAAAATAAATAATAATTTAAATAAAAAGTCGGTTTTTAAATAGTAACCTTGTATTTTCACTATTCATCAAAAATTGAAAGTTTTTAGAAAAATACCAAAAATTCACCCTAGGATAATTTTAATATTCTAAATCCAAAAATGAAGTACATTTTGAAAGATAAAATTTATAAAATTTCAAAAAGTGGGTATTACTATTAATAACGGCTAGTTTATATAATATTTTAATAGCATATCTTTGTTTAGTGGAACTCGGTATTGCGTACAACACACGGTATCATGGAAAGTCGCGATTGCGTGTAAAGAAAGCCAAGTCAGGGATGCGTGTAGTGCAATCTCCTTTTGGTGTAGCGTACAACAGAAGACATCGATGAAATTAAAAATAATATTTTTCATAAAATCTCGGGGTGTTACAATGTTGATGGGCCACTCCAATGGGGGAAGAAGTTTTTCATCCCTGAATCCTTTCCACTTCTTCTATACTCAATATATCCTAGAATTTTTTTATAAATTTTTAACACATAGATTCATATTTCTAGCGACCCTCGCATTACAGACATAGAAGTTACATAACATTTGTGAAATACATAAAAATTATACAAAAATACTCCTAAAGACCACAGTTGGTATAGTGCCTTTGGAAACATGGAATCATAAACATTGGTATATAAGTGATCTATATTATCTCTCAATATGTTCTTTAGAACTAGAACCCTTCTTAGAAGCGTCAAACATAATAAATATATTCATAACCTAGGGAAGGAAATATTAAAAGGGGTGAGCTCAAATGTTCAGTAATGGTAAATAAGGGAGAAATTTAAGCATAAACATGAGCATAAGAGTATGAGAACATGATCATGAAAATAGAAGATAATACCCTATAGATCATAGATTATATACATAAATAATGGAATAACGCTTGGAAGTTCATAATAAATGAATCAAAAGGAAGTAAAGGATATAAGACATGAAAGAATAACCTAGGAGTAATCCCTGGAATTTTGAAAACACATAATAATATTCTAATTTAAATACTATCCAAGGAATTAATTACAATACCATCATAGTGGAAAAATTCCTTTATTGAACAAGGTGAACCCCTGTTCTTTCCCATCATTACTGAACCATGTAAACCCTTGTTCCGGCCATGTATTAATGAAGCATGTAAACCCTAATTCTAGACCTGTATTAATGAATTGAGTAAACCCTCATTCTGGACCTATATTAATGAAATGAATAAATATTCATTCCATCCCTTTGTTACAAAACTGAGTAAACCCTCTTTCTAGCCATGTATTATTGAACCAAGTAAACCCTCATTCTGACCCTGTATTACTAAAATTATTAAACCCTATTTACAAACCAGTATTAAAAAAATCTAGTAATCCCTCATTCCAATCCTATCTATATCATGAGATATAAATCCTTACACAATTCATGGCAATGAGATATAGGTCCCAACTATCATATAATGAAATGGTACGTACATGTTCCACATGATCATAAATAAAATGTCTTAACTGATGAAACGAAATGGGTTTCATAAACATGTAAACATATCATAACTTTTGGAAAGAGATGGGTTTCATAATCATTTCATCATAAACATAACCCATCAAAATAAGTGGGTTTAAAAATCATATAAACCACGAAAGATAAACATGTTTCATAAACATATTTCCCCTGAAGGAGAAATGGGTTTCATAAAGACCATACAACTAATCATAACTCATTCATAGAATGGATATGAATGTATCTTTTATATTATCTCTTATAAAGGCATGAGTAACATCAATAGATGTTATCTTATATGGGAAATAATTTTGAAATGTACTCTGAAAACATTTCTTGAGGAAAATATCCTTTCTTATTTGAGAAATTATTTTTAATACCCAAAACCATTTGGAAAAAATTTTCCTAGAAAATTCAATGAAAAAATATAAATAAGACT
Organism: Viscum album; assembly: GCA_963277665.1. Classification (NCBI taxonomy): domain Eukaryota; kingdom Viridiplantae; phylum Streptophyta; class Magnoliopsida; order Santalales; family Viscaceae; genus Viscum; species Viscum album. The sequence goes on along the minus strand of OY728125.1, from coordinate 272,782,907 downwards.
AGGAATCATTTTGAAAACCTTTTTCCCTAAAAAAAATTAAACAATCTTCAAAAAAGTATAAAAACCATTTTATTTGAAAACATATATATTTTTTTAAAGAAGTCATGAAATTTTTTTGAAAACAATTTATTTGAAAATAATTTGAAAACATATATTTAAATCATGAAAACGTTTGGAAAATAATTTTTTTCCTTGAAAACTTATAAAGATGTTTGAAAATGTTTTGAAAACAATTTCTTTTAAAGCATTTTGAAAACTTTTAAATAAGTTTTGAAAACAGTTTTAAAGTAGTATTCTATGAAAACATAAAAAAGAAGTTTGAATTTTTTTTGAAAAAAAAAATTCCATGAATACTACATGTTAAATTTTTTTTCTTAAATATTAACCTTTTTAACAATGAAAAGAGATATTTTAATAAATTATGTAAGGTAAATCCATACATTCCATACGAGGTCAAAAGAACATTCCTTTTTATGGTAAAAAGGATAGAAAAGTGCCGTGTTCAGAAAGTTATAAGAATTTTCCCTTGAAGATATTAGAAAAATACAAAAAAGGGTAAAAAGTTATTTTATATATTATAATGTAATGTTATAATATTCTTGGAAACTCTTTTTAGAAAACATAGATTTCTAACCAAAGAGAGGGTAATGTTAGGTTTTCATAAAAAACATTCCAAACTAACTTATGTACCAAATAGTAAAAAATGGTACCAATAAATTATTATATCATGAAATAAAATAGGAAAAGGAAAATCATGAAAAATTTTCATATATGGATCATAATATTTTATCAAAGTTTGTATAAACTTAAACAATCTCGAAAAAAACAATGAGATTGTCTTAATAAACTCTTATAACATGGTATCTTGGGATCGTGATCTCTAGGTAAAAAAAGGTAATTACATGAAGAATATTATATCATGAAAAGATTTATATTCATGATATGGAATCTAAAATGGATTTATATTCACCCCAAAAAATATTTTAGATGTATACCAAAACATGAGTCTCAAAGAAGGCAAATTGAGACAAAAACATTTTTACCAAATTTGTAACTTTTGAATCTTAAACCACATTAAAGAATGATCATAAAATGGGAATGTTAATACCCATAAATTTATGTATAATATACATATAATACAATAACATTCATTGCATACACCACATAATATTAATTAGTGGCGAACATAGCTTGTATCTCACAGAAATTAAAAGTGAGATGAAATCCCCTTACCTTGTGTATTGACTCTCTCCGTACTCATAAAAGTTTCCTATTTAACAAATATAAGTTTATTATACTTTTTTATAGATTAATATTCTTATAAATAACACCATATATAGTTTTATTATGACCTTATATCACCCACTTGTTGTTGAACCTTTGTTAAAGTTTCACTTCGGGTTATATTCGCTTTGTTCATCACATGTGTCTTAATTTGTTATAACACTGGTCCTTATACATAAATCATGATTAAAAAATGTATATCATGATATAAATATCACTTATATCACTTATATTAATATTATAATAATTTATATCATATATATGTATGAAATGTAATACACCGTTCATAGATATGGTAAGTTGTATGTACGCATGAACATTGTTTCTGTTTTTATTGTCGTATTGAAAGAAAGTATGTAATTTACATATGAATATATATATGTATGTACACAAATATATATATATATATATATATATCATTATTTCAATATAATTAATATATCATATATATCATATTATTTCATTAAACTCATCCTTAATACATTCTATGTAGGGTGTGAAGGAATCACATTGCTCGAAGGGGCGGTAGTCCACACTTCCTCAAAGAGGATTATCATAATAACACCGAATGGATTATGAAATGATGTTTGTTAGAAAAGTTATAAATAAGCTTAAATAAATAATAAATATAATATATTACATATATAAATAGAGTTTCCATCATAATGTCCACCATGATTGGTGGTAAAGGAGAAATGAACAATCATCGTTTCGTGAGGCAGTAGTTCGCCGTACATAGAAACAGTATGTTCAACACATATTAGTCGGATGTTTTTGGAAGTTTAGGTAACATAAAAATGCATAAAAACATCTTAGTATATGTATTATACTATTTTTATCACACAATAATGGAATAAATATATTTGAGGGTTGGAGAAGGAAAATAAAGTAAAGGATCTTGAGAGAAGAGATTACATCTTAATCAGGTAACTCTTTTTGGTTTGGGCCAAAAGGCTTCCATGAGAGGGTTTCATCCCAAAGGGGGATTCAGTTTTGACGGTAGGATTGTTGGGAGGAAATTAGAGCCAGGATTGGCTGCACTTAAGAGACTTGAGATGTTTGAGAACTGAGTATAGGTGGTGGACTTCTATAGGGAAGGAAAAGGACTCACATGGAATTTTTAGAAACAAATTAGCTGTGCACATGTTCTTACCTAAATAAAGTAATAAAAAAAAAATCAAGAATGAAAGATTTATGGCCCAAAAAATGACATAAAATCTGTGTTGGACATGTTTCTAGGTCATTTGGGCCTTTATTATTAAGGGTCTGTCCCTCATTAAGCTCAATTTCACCATATCCACTATGATTAATTTTAATCACTTTTACTAATCAGTTTGGTCAAAAATTAACATAGTATTATTAAAATATAAAAATTATACCTAATAAAATGATTTATGTTGTATTTTTGAAATTCCAATAAAAAAAGTAGAAAAATTAAGATTAGTGTCAATCCCCTAGACGAGATGAAGTAACAGGATTTTAAAGAAAGAAAAAGGTCAAAAGTTTGTTAAGATAATATATTCAGTTTCTATGATGACTCAGATTCTCCATGTGTTATTTTTAAATATTATACAGAATTAATTCAAGACCAAGCGTGGATATGGAATTTTGTTCTAAGGCCTACTGATCCTGGAATTGTGGTTTGAACTTTTTTAAGGTAAGTGAGATGGCGTGTGTGCGCAGTTGTGGCAGTTTCCAAATGGATGCCTAGATCAAAACTCTAAGGGCACCGTTGCATCCTGGATGATGACTTTACCTATGAATGGTCCTAACCTTGACTAGCGTGGGTAGAGAGAAAGTTAATATTCAAACGTTTTTTGTAATATAAAATATTATAAAATAATATATAAAGTTTATTTTATTTTATTTGGAAACGTTCGCTGCAACACAATGATGTGGAAACTATTTTGATAATTAATGACACTAAATAATTAATCTGAAACAAAAATGATTACTTATTAATGCTGTAGTGTAGAGGAACACTGAAACATTTTCCCTCCTTTTAATGGGTTAATCGAATGTTGGTTGGTGGCAGAAGATTGAGAGAAACTCTGGAGAATTCTTGGGGATTTGGAGAGAATTCTCAACAACGGTTGATGAAAAATCAAAAGTGTGAACCCTTATGACAATGGTGTTGAAGGATCTTGGTGATAATGGTAGTGTGATCCCTCATCAGTGATCAATCCCCTCTTGAGGTAGGGGTTGTGTTTTAAAGTTGTTTTCTTCCCCATTATTTGAATTTAACGACAATCATGGATCAACCCACGAACTGGTTGACCCACACATCATCATTCTTATGGGATGGATTTATTGGGTTTGTTCCTAGGAAATTTTTTCACGTTTTGATGTTTTTAAATTTCCCCATTTAAATATTCTAATTGGAGCGGATTAATGTTGTGACAAACGAAGGCAGAGGTTTGTTCCTCCTTTGTTGACTTGTTTCTTCTTCCCTCTTCCCTGCGTTCTTTACATTCTTCGTGGGGATATGAATGAGTAATTTTTGCGCGCATGTTTCTTGGTGAAATGATCTTGAAATGAAGACCTGGCATCATGATGACCCAACAGAGGTTCGAAGACGATAGTGTGGGATGGATCGACATGGTTCAGGAGTTCTTGTTTTTCGAACGTTCATCATGTGGGTAAATCAGTACATCTTTTTGAGGCCGACCGGAGGCCTAAAACCCACAGAAATGGCCTTGAGATGTTGGAACAACCTCAAAATTGGAGTTTCATGATGATCAAGATGCCAGATCAAAGAACGGGAATCACTAGAGGCATGTTGGTGAAGAACCAATGATTATAGAAATTTCTAGAACACACGACATGTATCCTGAAGGACACACCACGTGGGACTGGCTTAGTGGTGGCTATGGTTCCGCGATACAGAAAAATATAACATGGCATGTTTCTTAAATAACATGGTGTGTGTGTCCTTACGCAGGACTCGGAGTGTATCTCAAGCAATACATAGACACAGGGTGGAGTACACAGACGTGTACTCCACCACATGGCCAGACCAGGCAGGCTGCATAGGTTACTCCGTGTATTGGGTACATGGGATAGAACACATGGGTCGAACCAGTGTATGGGAACATGGCTGTGTACATAGAGGGAACCCCAGTTACTCAGACACGACGTGTGGTCCATCCTACATGTCGTGTACTAACATTTCTTCACGGCATTTCCCCTCTGACTCAGGCCGTTTTACACGGGCAGTATTCGGAGATGAGAGACACAACGTGTGACCCTTATACACGCTGTGTATATCTTGGAATAGGGATTGATCACCTTTTCCACCAATCCTTGGAAAGGTTTCATTCAGGTTTTTGCCCCTTTTCTCATTCCCTTGCAGGTCAAGTATCATTTCCATCCGTAGGAGTATGATCCCTTTAATAGGACTTTCCAAGATAGAGTCGTGTATCCCTCCTAGAGGCCTGGAGCAAGATCTTGTATCCATTCTTTACTCTAGGTAGAGTCAGGTATCTACATGAATAATACTACAGGATGTTGAACCTATACTTAGTAGGTGAACCTGGATGAGTCACGATATCCTCCAAGGCCCTAACAGTGATCCTCATTTGTGTATCGTGATCTTTTCCCACTCAGGAGTGTGTTCTCCCGGAAAAATTGTATATACCTCTCATGGATTTTCTTAAATAACAGTACTTCTCGAACAGATGACATCATAGCTATCAGAATTGTGGATTGAGTTCTCCCAGATGATTGATTTGTGGAACCTTCGAACCAAATCCCTAGAAGGGGTATGCAGTTGTGTGAATTGTCTCTAGACCATGAGGCTGGGTTTTGAGTATATTGGGATTTTTTTTCTCTTGATATATGTTCAGTAGACATATACTATGTAGAGATGACTCTACCATTACCTTGTGTATTTCTTGGCAGTTTTCGGGGTCCTCTACTGATTATAGTTCTACTCACCCTGCATGGGCTTTTCCCACACGTATCATGTCTTTCTTTGACGAGTGGCATTTTTATAGAGTCTAGGGCGTTCCAGGATCGAACTGAGATTTCTGATTTCCTTATAGGATGGGGTGTTCCTATGGCTATGAGCAGTAGTCTTAGTACCTCCTTCTTGCTTATAAGTTGGAATTTGTAGCTGCAGGCTCTTGTTTTTGTTTGTCTTGTATTCTGGCGCAGTTTACTTTCTGCACTTTACTTCCTTTTTACTCTATTGGTTGGGTTTAGTTGTATTCATGCATTTTGTTCCTTAGTGTTATTTTTACATTTCATAATTTGTGTTCTTGTAGGTGTGTGTGTGTACCGGTACTTAAGAAATGTCTCCCAAGTTAGTGATATGCCTACTCAGTGTTAGTCACCAGCCCTTGGGCTATTAGAGGCAGGCCTAGGGAGTCACAGTGTAGGCCCCACTGGGATGGGTCATGATAGATTATTATCAGAGGTGGTCAGTTATACCATTAGACCAAGAGTCAGTCTATGAGATTGGTTTAGGGAAACAATGTTATGTTTTTCAAGCTCATATTTCAGGCCAGAGACTCTAGTGTTGGTGCGGGTGACCAACGTATCCATACAACAGGACTTTGCTAACCTTCTTTTCTACTCGATACATGAAAACCCTAGTTTTGAGGAAATAAAACAATGTTACATGCATAATATAGGAATGGGTTTTGTTTTTCTTTTCCTTTACTATCAGCTATCCAGATATACTCGTTGACGATGGTATATCTTGTTTCCTTACAGGATTCCTCCATAATGCATACCCACTAGGATTCAGCAGCTTGATCGCAAGGATGACCCCCTCAAAGATGAGGTTTAGATATAGGGACTAGTTCCCTAGGAGTTACCTCCAGGTGATGCACCTGTTATACCACTGTAATTGGAGCAGCCTGTGGTACCTTCCATACCGATAGATGAGGGGTGCAGGCTGAGTGAGCTCCATGAGTTTTAGAGAAAGAGAACCCTTTGGTTCTAATGTTAGATTGGCCCTCAGGAGACTGAGGACTAGATATAGGTAGCGACTAGAGTATTCCATCTAGTGAGGACACCATCAGACCAGATGGTGATCCTATGAGAGAGCCTTCTTTAGGGTTCAGCAGGACAACGATGGATTCTGACCAGAAAGACTCATAACAAAGAGAATCTATTGTGTATGGATTTCAAACAACTATTTAGGTAGGAGTTATATTTAGTTATAATGAGAGCAGTACATATCCAGGAGCTTCTTCAGCTCCAACAAGGTAGTTTGACAGTGGATAACTATTCATCGAGGTTCACCAACCTCGCCAGGTACTCAATGGATATGGTTAGGGATCAGTAGTTCAGAGCCCAGACCTTCGAACGAGGTCTACAATAGTACATATGAGATAGTATCACGCCTCTATGCATTTTGACTTATGTTGGAGTGCTCGAGAAGTCCTTGGTGATCAAGATCTTCTTGGTAGAGCATAGATAGTCAGTGGCAGTAAGCAGCAAGTAGACAGGTGCAGAGACCTCGGTAGCAGGGAGTTGATGTCATGCATTGGGTTCAGGGCATGGGATACATCATAGGAAGACCCAAGATAAGGTATCGACATACCATGACTCTCAGGCTAGATCCGACGAGCCTAGGGAGATGAGATGCTACTCATGTGATCGTAGGGGACATCTCTCTAGAGACTTCCCAACCCATCGAGCTGCTGACAGGGAAGTAGTGAATGAACCATTGAGGTAGATGCAGAGAGTAGAACAGATAGACCTTCCATGCAGAGGATGTGGTAGAGGATCATGGAGAGCTGCAGGTGGTGGCATATGCTTTGATCTTCATCGAACACCACCCCTAGGAGGTCCACACTAGGCTCAGGGAGCTGGGGGACAGCGGGGATAGCTACTTGCTCTCGAGGCATATGAACCAAGGACTCTATGGAGGATCAAAGGTATAATATTTGTATTTTCTACCTTATATGTTGTAATTATAGACATATGTTCCAGTCATTCCTTCCTCTCTGCATATCTTGTGTGAAACCTTGAGATTCTGGTAGAGTCATTGACTCAACCCTTATGCTTGTAGACACCTATGAGAGGAGACTCGATGATCACACACCATTGTAGATATTGTGATATTATCCATGGTGGAAAGAGTTTCGGTTGGAACCTCTTGGTGTCAGTGTCGAGGCCTTACGACTCCATTCATAGTATGGATTGGTTATCTTCGGTTCGTTCCCAGATTGACTGCTTTAGGATAAGAGTGTGGTGTGTCTGCAGCGATGGGATGAGGTTTACCTTTGTCGGTGAAAAAGAGACCTAGGTAGCACATGATGGGTTGATGCAAAGGGGATTTCATCTAATCACTCACAAGTTGGCTAAACATACCATCATAGTTGTAGATGTTGTGATCTTCTAGTTCCCAGTAGTTGTGGTAGAGTATGAGCACATCTTTCCCAAAGATGTTCCTGGACTAACTCCCCATTCAGAAGTCGACATCTGCATTGACATACACCTCCGGTTGACACCGATATCCTCACCAGCGTATCAGATGTCTCCTGCATAGCTTAATGAGTTGAGGGTTCGGTTGAAGGATTTATTGATCAAGGGCTTCATAATACCCTGTGTTTTACCCTAATGGCCCCAGTATTGTTTTCCAAGAAGGTAGAAAGATGTTTGAGGTTGTGCGTGGATTACCAGCACCTGAATTGGGTAATTGTGAAGAACAAGTATCCACTTTATAGGATTAGAGACCACTTAGATCAGCTAAGAGTGTCACGGTTATTCTCAATGGTTGAGCTTAGATCAGGTTACCACCAGTTACGAGTACGAGATGAGGATATACCAAAGATGGATTTCAGATGCCACTATGGTCACTACAAGTAATAGGTTATACCTTTCAGAGTGATGAACTCCCCCATAGTGTTCATGGTACTTATTAACCGGATCATCTAGCCATATTTAGACTAGTTCGTAGTGTTCTTCATCGACGACATCCTTGTGTACTCAACGTCGGAGGAGGATTACACAAGACACATGCGGATGGTTCTAGACATACTTTGAAAGCACCATCTTTATGGGAAGCTCTAGAAGTTCTAGTTTTGGATACATGAGGTCAAATTTCTAGGACATGTTATCTCAGAAGATATAGTAGCAGTGGACCCATCCATGATCGAGGAAGTATTAGCATGGGAGCCACCTTGGAGTGTGACAGAGGTGCGGAGCATCCTTGGGTTGGTAGGATATTACTAGAGATTTATCCCTGATTACTCATGGGTATCAGCACTAATTATAGCCTTGATCCAGAAGGGGTATCATTTTTTATGGATGAAGAAGTTCTTTCTGGATTTCTAGAAGATAGGTAGATTTTAACGAGCACACCGATATTGAGATTGCTAGAAGAGAGTGTCGAGTATGTAGTTTTCTGCGACGCATGAGGGACCAAGCTTGGTAGTATCGTGATGTATAGAAATTAAGTGATTGATTATGGTTTGAACCAGCTTAGTCCACATGAGCAGGACTATGCTACCCATGACCTTCAGTTGGCAGTGGTATTCTTCACGTTGAAGATGTGGAAACACTACCTTATGGGTGGGTGATTTATCATCTAATCTGACTATAAGAGACTCAAATACATCTTCTCGCTGAGTGATCTGAATCTAAGGTAGAGGTGATGGCTAGAGTTCCTCTAGAATTATGACTTTGAGATCGTATATACTCCTGGGAAGGGGAACGCTGTAGAAGATGCTCTTAGTAGAAGATCGAGTTCACAGCTACTGAATGAGGTGACATAGCAGTTTTCCTCGTTAAATTTATCCTTCATTTACAGAGAGGATGTTAGTTACCTCTATTAGATGGTTTTCACCCCTCCCCTCTTACAACAAGTTAGGGAGGAGTAGCTAGGGGATGTCTACTATGAGACCTTACGAGGTCAATTATCAACTTAACATGCTCATGGTGGATATTCTCAAAATGGGGAGCATGTCGTCCTTTTTAGAGGGCCGACTGCTATGCCAATGGAGTTGTGGGAGGAGGTCATGGGGGAATTTCATATATCCCCCTTGGTGGTACATCATGTAGTGTAAAAAATGTACTAGGACCTTCGGTGTCAGTTCTAGTAGTCAGGCATGAAGAAGGCACTATCAGAGTTTGTTTTTTGATGCCTTATGTGCCAGAAGGTGAAGGCTGAGCACCAGGTTCTAGTAGGGTTAGCTCACCCCCTATAAGTGCCGGAGTGGATGTGGGATGGGATATAAATTGACTTTATTATGGGATTAATATGGAAATACAAGGGGAATGATTCCATCTGGGTGATCTTTTACTGACTCACCAAGTCGACCTAGTTCCTTTCTATTAGGGAGAAGAGTTCCATGGAGAACTTGGGATGCCTCCATATGCAGGAGATAGTTTGGATTCATGGAATCCCTTTGAAGATAGTCTTAGATCGTGATGCTTGTTTCATATCCCAATTCTGAAAGGGATTTCAGGAGGCTTTTGGGACTTAGCTATAATTGAGCACAACGTTTCATTATCATATAGATGGTCAGACAGAGATGACCATTCAGGTTTTGGAGGATATGTTGTGATCTTGTATCTTGGACATTGGTCATAGTTGGGAGTACCACATACTAATGGTGAATTTTTCATACAAAAATAGCTACCACTCCACCATTGGTATGGAAATGTTCGAGGCTTTATATGGGAGACCCTACCGGTCACCGCTTTTTTAGACCGACCCCGGAGAGTCAGCACTCATGGGTCCATAGTTGGTGTGAGATACCACCGAGAAGGTGTAAATCAACTAGGAGTGGATAAAGACTGTACAAAGCTGAAATAAGTCTTATGTCGATAGACGATGGAGACCTCTGGAGTTCGAGGAGGGAGACCACATCTTCCTTCGAGTCTTACAGAAATTTATTCGTGGAAGCAAGCTATCTCATAGGTTCATTGGACCTCTTCAGATACTAAACATAATTGGAGATGTGGCATACCGCCTAGCTCTATAATTGTAGTTTCACCAGGTACATGATGTCTTACATGTGTCGCAGTTAAGGAGGTACGTGCATGAACCATTGTACATCATCGACTGGGGTGAGCTGGACATCGAGGATGGAGAGACCTTTGTTCAGTACCCGATAGAGATCGAGGATCTGTAAGAGAGGATCCTTCATGGGAGACCAATTCCCTTGGTGCATGTTCGGTGGCAGCATTGGAAACTTCAGAAGAGCATGTGGGAGTGAGAGTTTCAGATCTACCCCTAATACCCACATATTTTTGGGTAGCCCTTATTTTAGCTTTTCGTGGATGCAATGCCCCAAGGTTGCGAGAATATAATGTATCAGATTTTCCATGTATTATTTTTAAATATTATATGGAATTATTTTGAGACCAAGTGCAGAGAAGGCACGTCGTTCTGAGGCCCGGTGTGCCTGAAATGGTGGTTTGAACTTTTTTTAAGTTAAGTGAGTTGGTGTGTGTGTGTGGTTGTGGATGTTTCCAAAAAATGCCCGGATTAAAAATTTGAGGTCACCATTGTGTCCGAGATGATGACTTTACCTAAGAACGGGCTTATCATCGATTGACATGGGTCAATAAAAAAATTTATCTTTTAGACATTTTTAGAAAAATAAAATAAAATAAAATAATTTGAGAAGTTTATTTTATTTTATTAGTAAATGTTTTTTGCAGTGCAATGACATGGCTGTTGTTTCGATAATTAATGACATGACATAATGAAACTGAAATAGCAACACTCACTCATTAATGTTGCAGCGTAGCAAAATTCTGAAACACATTCCCTCCTTTTAGGGGGTTAATATAATGTTTTTCATTAAAAGAAGATTGAGAGAAACCATAGAGAATTCTGGGAGCATTGGAGGGAACTCTCGACAATGGATGACGATGAATCAAAAGTCTGAATCATTGTGCCAACGAAGTTGAAGGATCTCTAAAACGATGGTAGCACAATCCCTCATCAGTGATCGATCCATTCTTGAGTTAGGGGTTATGTTTTAAAGTTGTTTTCTTCCCCATTCATTGTATATAACAACAATAACAAATCAACCCACGAACTGGTTCACCAATGCATCATAATTCTTACGGGATGGCTTTATTGGGTTTGTTCCTGGGAATTTGTTATCACATTAGGATGTTTTTAAATTGCCTTGTTCAAACCTTCTATCATTAGTGGATTAATTCCGTGAAAAATGAAGGAGGAGGTTCATTCCTCCTTTGTTGACTTGTTTATTCTTCCCTCTTATATGTGTTCTTCGTGTTCTTCATGGGGATATGAATGAGGAATCATCGCGCGCCTGTTTCATGGCACAATGATCCCAAGAAGTAGATCAGAAATCGTGATGACTCAGTGGAGGTGTGATGACGATAGAGGAGGATTAATTGACATGGTTCGGGAGTTCTTGTTCTTCAAACATTATTCATATGAGTAAATCCGTATGTGGTTTCGGGGCTGATCAGAGGCTACAAACCCATGGAAATAGCCTTGTGCTGTCAGGGTGACCACAACCTTGGTGTTTTGTGATGATCGGGTGGCCGGATCAAAGAATGCGCATCACATGAGGCACGTAAGAAAAGAACCAGCGATTGTGCATATTTCCATAACACACAACATGTATCCCAAAGAACACACTATGTGGGACTGGCTCATAGGTAGCTTGGGTTATATAGTGTAGAAAACAATGACACGGTGAATTCTTCGAAGAACACGACGTATGGGTCCTTACAGGAGACTTGGTGTGTACCTTGAGCGATACACGACCATGGGATGGAGTCCACAGCCATGTATGCCACCACACGAATAGAACTTGTTGGTTTCATGGGTTACCTCATGTACCAGTTACATGGGATGGAACACACGGGTTGAAGTAGTGTACATGCACATGGACGCATACACGAAGGGAACCCAAGTTACTTGGAAACAATGTGTGTTCCATCCTATACCCCGTGTACTTACCTTTCTACATGGAATGTCCCATATGACTCTGGTCATTTTACATGGGTAGTACCCGGAGTCGATAGACATGGAGTGTGACCATTCTACACGTCGTGTACACCCTGTAACATGGCTTGATCACCTTTTACACCACTCCTTGGACATGTTTCATTCAGGTTAGTGCCCCCTTTCCCATTCCCCTAAAGTTCAGGTATCATTTCCATACGTAGGAGTATGATCCCTTTAGTAGGAATTTCTGTGATAGAGTCAGGTATCCCTCCGAGAGGCCCGGGCCAAAATCCTCTATCCATTATTGACCCTAGGTAGAGTCAGGTATCGATATGACTAACCCTACAAGACCCCGGTCCTCTACTTCAAAGGTGGATCTGAATGAGTCATGGTATCCTCCAAGGCCCTAGTAGTGATCCTCGTTTGTGTATCACGATATTTGCCTACTCAAGAGTGTGCTCTCCAAAAATGAGTGTATCTATCTCTCATAGATTTTCCAGATGAATAATACTTCTCAGACGAACAACATCTGAGCTACCAGACTTGTGGAGTGAGTTCTCCTGAATGATTTCTTTATGGAACCTTTGACCTGAATCCATAAAGTGGTTATACGGTTTTGTGAGTTGTCTCTAGACCACGAATTTGGGTTTTGAGTATATCTAGATTGTGTTTCTCTTACTATATGTTCAAAAGACATATACTTTGTAGAGATGAATGTAGCTTTACCATGTGTATTGATTTGTAGTTTTTGGGGTCCTCTACTGAGTATTGTTTTACTCACCCCTGCACGGGCTTTTTCTGCACGTGTCATGTCTTTTGCAGATGAGCGTCCTTTTGACGAAGTCTAAGGAAGACTAAGACCGGACTAAGCTTTTTGAGTTCTTTATAGGCCAGGGTGTTCCTGAAGATACAAGGATTAGTCCCAGTATCTCATTCTTACTTAAAGATGGGAATTTTTATTTTTAAGACTTGTTTTTTGGTGGTATTGTATTCTATCCAAATTTACCTTCCGCACTTTACTTCTGTTGTACTCTGTTGGTTGGGTTTAGTTGTATGCTTGCATTTTGTTCCTTAGTGTTCTTTTTATATTTCAGAATGTCTGTTCTTGGAGATGTGTGTGTGTGTGTGTGTACATTTAATTGGGTAATTCCTCCCATTTTAGTGAGATTATTACTTGGTGCTAGTCACCAGCCCCTGGCCCATTGGAGGCAGGCTTAGGGAGTCGCGGTGCGGGCCCCACTAGGACGGATCATTACAATTTCAATCTGAAATTTAATCTAATGAATTTAATTCGGTTAATATATGTAATACTCACCTAATTTTACCTTAAAAATATTTATAATATCATTTAGAATTAATAATTTATTATAAAAAAGGTATTTTTTAACTAAAATGCAGTATTTTTCATTATTCATAAAACAATTATGTTTCTCAAAAAAAAATCCCAAAAATTCACCCTAGGATAATTTTGAAATTATAAATTAAAAAAAGAATTTTATTTTATCGAATTAAATTTCTAAATGTTTCTAAAATTACATAATAATTAATAGTGATATAATCAAGAAAACAATTTTTTTACAAAAAAAGACATTCCCAAAAATATTATCTTTCATTAAAAATGTGTTTTATTTATATAAAACAATAATAAAAAATATTTTAAATCTGTTTATTATGTTTAATATTAGTAATATTAATGTATATGTCATAATTATATTATTTAAATAATTAAAAAGAGATATTTCATAGAAACTCAGTGTTGCGTGCATCATAGGTGAAGTCAGTGTTGCTCGTAGTGCAAGCTAAGTTGGTATTGTGTGTAGCGCTAGACATGTTGGTATTTCATGTGATAGGAATGTTTAAATTAGTTTTCGTATATATATATATATATATAAATATTTCCATTTTCATGTGAAATAAGAAATATTGAAAAGTTAAATTAATTTGAAAAATAATAATTCTCAAAATCTCTGGGTGTTATATTCTACCCCCCCTTAAAATGAATTTTACCCTTGAAAGTATTTTGGGTTATAAATGGTTTTATACATGAAAGATTAATTCATAGAAACCTACATGATAAAAATGGTTACTAAAACTTCTTTTATCAAGGGAATCTTGGAACCATAATGGTTACCCAAAATGACATATAATTGGGTTTCCACATAGGAGAACATAGGTTGGGAGTGAAGATTGGAAATGGAGAAAAAGTAAAAATATTTATAAGGAGTGATTGAGGCCATCAATCAGAAACATGTGAATGATCTAAGAATTTTTAGGGCCTCATTTTCATAAATATATGATGATTTAAAAGTCCATAGACTCAATGAAAATTAAGTTATTAGGGTAACAATTTTTTTCGATATCATTTAGAAGGTTCACTAATTATTGATAAACTTCTATAAACAAATTTTCATTCTGAGTTTGTTCTTTGAAAAAATTATAATAAATACATTACCTCATGGAATGAATTTCTATACATTAAATTTGATGTATAAATCACTAAAATACACTTTTAATGGATCTTAAGTCCCATAAAGAATAAAAAGTACAACTATTTGTCTCTAAAAAATAAAATGCATTAATATAGAAAAATAAAAAGTAACAAAAATAGTTCATTATAAGTATCTATTCAATAAAAATAAATACACATTAACCAGGACATCATGTAGGCCTGTGTTAGGCATGGAACCCTTATCATCCTTTGGTTATGGGTTCAAGACCTGCAGCCTTTCAGGATATGATTGGTTATCAACCGACAAACATGATATCATTTATTGTAAACACAAAAATATAATATATAATATTGGAATAATTGAAATAATTTTTTTTCACTTATTAGACTTTTAACCAAGGTTTTCAACACAATCTCAGTGCACAAATACTTCCTCTTAAGTTTAACTGATACTTTTCATTCTAGATAACCTTATAACACTTCAGAAAAATGAAAATTCATAACCATTGAAAGAGAGTCAAAAAATAATATTAACATTGACTCCCTTGTATCACCAAGTACCTCTTGATTGTAACATTCAAAACATGTGAATACCCTTATTGTATATTCACTTGAAACATGGTAACAACCTGAATTACCATAAATCCATTTGGAAAACATGCATTCTTCTTTATTCCAAAGTATATTGGATTTACTCCATAAATCCAAAAATGATGTAAACTTCATTAGTGGTAGCATAATCCACCTACAAATAGGTCCTTACTTATTTCTAAGGTAATAAATACATTTCTATTTACTTATTTATGTGCAACGTATCTTTATCCAAACAAAATTATCTTAACATAAAGTACATGTTAAGGGTTACCTTATATTAGTAAAAATGTTAAGTTTTATGAGATAACCATTCTAGTCCATCATAACCATTAAACATATTCTATTAAATACTTAAAAAAACATAAAATGAACAATACATACATAATCCACCATTATTAATTCTAGAATGAAAATACATGAATACTTTAATCCTTCAACATTAATGTTTGGAATATAAGAGGTCCTTACTTGGTTTAGAACTAAATCCTTAGTTTGGGGCATTGTGTTGGGTAATTCCAGTGTTCTCCATAGATAAGACATTCAAATATATAAAAACTCATCACTCTATGACCCTTTTCCCACACAAATAACATCTTCCCTTCCATTTGAGGTATTCCTCAAGGTTCTTCATACCTTCTTCTTGACATGATAGAAACTTGATCTTATTTATTTTATATTCCTTACCATGAAAGTATATCTTTCTCTTATCTGACATGTTAGAAATATCCTTAAATATAACATTGTTAATCATATACCATGATAGCTAATTTTTCATAATCGAAATGTATTTTTATTCATTAATCATCCCATTTGATTACTCGTCAAAAAATCTTCCATTAATTTTAACATTAATCCAGTTCATTCTGGTTCCCTCTGTTAACTAAAACCGAAATCATAGTGTAATAAATACATATCATAGTAGAAAACCACATATCAATGAAAATAATTACATATATAATGTCTAAATCATGACACCATTAGTACAAAAAGTATTTACCATGTCATCATTTTTTACATTGGTTATAAATAACCGAAGTGGAGAGTCAAAATAATTGATTTATCACATTAGTTATATTATAACTGACATAAAAAATGAATTATCTTGATTTATCATGTAAGTTATTTTATAAATAACATGATAAATCAAGTATCTGGATCTATCACGTCAGTTATAAAATAATGGATGTGATAAATCCAATTTATTATGTCAGTTATAAAATAACTAATGTGATAAAGCAAACACCATTACATTATCAAGTCAGTTATTATATAACTAAAATTATAAATGAATTTATCACGTTGATTATTTTATAAACGAGGTGATAAATGTAATAAAAAATAATTTATCACATCAGTTACTAAATAAATGACCTGATAAATCATTTAAAAATATTATGAAGTCATGTTATGTGTTATTCTGCTATTTTTCATTTGAGTGAAATTGACTCCGCATCTCTCGCGAAAAAAACCTAAAATCAATTATTCGATCCTATGGCCCCCAAACTTTTTTAAAATCTCCGTTCATCATGTTTTTCATCGGTGCATCTATCTTCTCAACTTTCAACTCTCAATAATTCTTCGCATGCTTCAATTTCAGTCATTAGAGGATGCCTTAAATCTCATTTTTCAATTTAATCTTGTATTTCACTATTAATTATTGAAAGTGGTTTTGTATCCCGATATTCTTTAATAATTGGTTGTTCATGGATGCCCTAAATCTACGAATTCTCTATATCTTCATTTGTGATTTTTTCACTATTTTTTGTTGATTATATGAACATAAAGGTAGAAATGAATTTTTGTTTATTAATTTTCCCATTGTAATCCACTAGAGAATAGATTATGGAATTACATTGTTTCCAATCATTAGGGTAGCATCTCTTTATTGGGGAGGTTATGGAGATGTTTGTGGTGAATGGAGGGGTTAATTCTACATCACTTGGTTGAAAAATAGTTGATTATAGTTCATTAAATAAGAGAAGTTATTAGGGGTTTTTATAAGATTTAGTAGTAGGGATTAATGGTGATTTTCAGTATAATTTATATCAATATATAAGAGTTTTTTATAGTTGATAATATTTTAATTATTAAACACATGAATGTAATTCATTTATTGTCCCCAACATAGTGCTCCATCATGTGACCTGGTCGGTTGACTATGTGACCTCAAGTATGCCTCCACATATGCAAAAGGTTGTTGAATAATATTTATGATGCAATAAATATAGCGTGAATGCAATAAATTATTGTAAAGTGTTACAATGTGAGATGAAATATAATAAAAGAGTTTAGGGGATAAGAAAATTAATATGAATAATTTAATAAGAATCTAATGAAGAGATAAGAAAATAAGAATAAATCCAAATAAAAATCATATAATGGTATGAAAATATGAATCTAACTAAATGATGTACTAAAATTAATATAGGTAAAAGACTAGGAGACTCAAATAAAGAATCCAAATACCATAGTGTTTAACCCAATTTTGGTCCCATGTCCAAGATCCAACACATCAATCGTGTTATAAATCATTGGTCGTTTATGGATGCCCTAAATATATTTTTATCAATCTCATTCATCATGTATTTCAAGACTAATTGTTGAAGGTGGTTTAGTATCATGATATTGTTTTATCATTGGTATCCTAAAATTTGTATTCAAGGATATTTTCCCTTTAGTTACCTTATTTCCAATGATTATTTTACAGAGATAAAATTAAATATGGATTTTCATTCAGATATTCATACCATTTCACCCAATCTAAATTTTTGAAGTATCATGATGTGTTATTAATGTATGAGATAATCATTGAGATACTAAATGGCACTATTACATCTTGATAATAGAGTCATTAGAAGTTCATATGGTGAAATATTTGCACCACCTACCCAAGAAAATATAGGTTCATATCAAGGCCTGTATAAAAGACATTATTTCATAATACCATTTTCCACAAAAAACATAATAAGAATGTTAAAACACAAAAATGTGACCATAGAAAATTACATGAAATAAAGAAAATATTTCAATTCAATATAATCCTAAGACCTGTTAGGTTAATATTTTAGATAATTATTTTTAAAAATTAATTAAAAAAATCATGTTGTGATGGGTTAATAATACATCACATTAGTGGATGGAATTTTTTTAATTTAGTGGGTTTCTATCTTATTTCTCAAATAAATATCATTATAATTTTCAAATAATCATATATTTGTTTTATATTTCAAAATCTTTTTACATTAAAATTATGGAATATTTCATATAAGTATAAAACTAGCTCGTCCAACTATGTTCTCTTTTTAAAATTATTATTTTTGTATATATTTTTATGAAGTATCATTTATATTTTAACTTATCTTCCATTATTGTGTAAAATTTGCAATAATATTTTTCAAATATTCATATATTTGTTTCATATTTCAAAATTTTGTTACTTTAAAATTATGACATATTTCATATAAATATAAAATTTGTCTTAATATAACAAGATTTATAATTTTGATATTTGTTTAAGGTAATAATGAGTTGATATTGGATTATGACAGATTGAATAAGGGATGAATATGAATAAGGGTTTGATGCTTTTTTGGAATTTTCTAAATGAAATGTTTCAAACTATGACACATTTTTCTATCAATAACTAAAATATATAAATATGATGAAGTTGAAATATATAGATATAAAATATCATTTAATTTTTCATGGTTTTAATCTGAGTTACAACCCTTGGATTTGGAATTGTTAAACTGGGTAGAATTTTAGTTATACTGATGATGATGCTTTCGAAGATGGTAACTCTGATGAAATTGATGAAATGATTTGTGATATTGAAGTAGAACAAATTGTGAAAGAACCAAAAATTGAGAATCTATATGGTGATTATGAAAACCCATTATATCCTAGTTGTATGAATTTTATGGTTTTTTCAGTAGTGTTAAGATTGATTAACTTGAAGGTGGATCATGGATGGAGTGACCAGAGTTTTATAGAGTTTCTACAATTTTTGAAAAACATTCATCCTAAAGATAATGATATTCTAGATATACATTATAAGGAAAAGATAATATTATGCCCGATGGGATTGGGATATAAGAAAATACATGTATGTTTAAATCACGTTGTGATATTGATGAAGGAATATGAATTTCTGTTAGAGTGTCCTAATTATGGGACATCACTGTATATGTTGAAAGAAAAATCATAGTCTGATAGAAAGATTATAGAGATCCATTCCTAGGTAATTTGGTATCTTCCTATAATTCTATGTTTGAAACATTTATTTTCTAATTCACATGATACAAAATTAATAAGATGACATGTTGATGAGTGGATATGTGCTTGAAAAATATGTCATCCAGTAGATTGTCCACACTGGAAGAAAATTGATGAGCAGAATCCTACATTCAGAAATGCAGTTAGAAATCTCAGACTTGGGTTGTTCGTGGATGGAATGAATCCATATGGAAGCCTCAGAAGCACACATAGTTCATGTCATATTTTATTGGTAATTTACAACCTATCTCCTTAATTTTGTATGAAGCATAAATATGTCTTGTTGTGTTTAATGAAATCTCGACCAAAACTACCCAGAAACAATATTGATTCTTTCTTCTCCCCATTAATTTATGATTTGAAACTCTAATGGTAATATGGAATTAATATGTATGATTCTTATAAAATTGAATTTTTACAACTGATTACAGTGATTCTGTTCATGATAAATTACTTCTCAATGAAATGAAATTTGTCTGGAATGTGTTAAGGGGCCTAAAGAGTGTTCAATTTGTGAACAACAGACTTCATATTATCAATTTCATCATGGGAGGAAAATAGTATAAATAATACATTTAATGTTTTTGTTTATGGTTCAATATTATAGAATATTAAAAAATGAATTAAATGGATCATAATAATTTGATATTCCTCCAAAAACTTTATCAAATAATAAGTATTTTGAGAGGGTGAAAAACCTTGATGTGATATTTGGAAAGTCACGTCAATCTGTTAATGATAAAAACATTTTGAAGAAAGCCTCAATATTTTTTGAGCTACCATATTGGAGAAATCATAAAGTGAAACATAACATTGATGTCATGCATTTAGAGAAGAATATATATTACAGTTTTATTGGAACATTGTTAGATATTAAAGGAATGACTAAAGATGGGTTAAATGAAAGATTAGACTTACCATCAATGGGAATACATTTGGAGTTAGCTTCCACTCTTAATGGAAGACATTCATTTCTTCCCCTAGCTTTCCATACATTATCCAAGAGGGATAAAATTAGATTTTGTTAGTGTCTTAATGATATAAATGTGCCACAATTTTATTCTTCAAATGTAAAACATTTTGTCTTTTTGAAGGATTTGAAGTTGATAGGTATGAAATCTCATGATTGTAACATCATAATGCAACAAATTCCACCAGATTCATTGTGTGTAATATTTACCATCCTTTTCAGAAAGACTATCATGAAGGTGTGTTATTCTTTAAATTACATTTATAATAAGGTGATTTTTCTGGATGCTTTGATCATTTCAGAAAATGAAGCTATATTTATACCTTTTCAATTATAAATGTATTTTCCTCCATCTTTTTTTGATATAATGGTGCATTTAATGGTTCATCTGGTATAAGAGGTTATGATTTTTTGACCTGTATATCTACGTTGGATGTATCATTTTTTATGGTATTTGAATATATTGAAAGGGTATGTTAAGAATTCATATCAACCAGAATCCTATTTTGTTGAAAAGTATATTTCTGAGGTGGTTTTTGAGTTTTGTAAAAGCTACTTGTCTATAGCGGAGCACATTAGTTTGCCATCATCTCACCATGAATGAGTTAATAATGAGGGAAAGGGGATTTGATACTTAAAAGACTAATATTTTATAGGTAAATAGACGAATAAGGAAAATTTATATATATTGAATAACATGGATGATGCTCAACCATATATAACATTTCGTATTAATGAGTTAAAAAAGTGTCATCCTAAGAAGAAATAAATGTGGATTCTAAATGAGCATAACAAAACATTATTTCCATGGTGTAAAAAGACCATTCTTGGAATATAATATGAATTAGAGATATTAAGTTTCTTAGTACTTGGTGCATGTTTAAATGTAATATCTTGGTTGAGGTATGACATTAATTATCATACATTTCACATAAATTGTTTGGACAATAAAAGTGGAGTTCAAAATAGTGGTGTATTGGTGTTCATAGAATCAATGAATTATTCAATTTCTAAAGACAAAAACCCAATTTATGCATCGATTGAATATTATGGTTTCATTGAAGAAATATGATAGGTTGATTAAATTAAAATTAATGTTATTTTGTTAATTGAAAATGATTTATTGGTAAAAACAGTGTCATAAACGGATGAATTTTTTATGACCCTTGTTATTATGAATATATTAGAAGACACATCTGATTCTCTTATAATGGAAACACATGAAAGGAAAATCTTCTATGTTCCTAATAAATTTGATATGTAGTGGCCTATTGTATTAAAAGTGAAAAAACTATATTTTGGTGTTGATCAACTTGATGAAGATGATGATTTATGTGATATCCCTAGTTCTATGGAAAGATTAATAGATAATAATGGGGAGCATGTGGTAGAAATGGTCTATGCCATAAGTAAGGATAATTACAAAGGAATTTGGGGAAACAATATATTACTACATTATTTATAATATAGGTAACATACGTTTATTTCTTGTGCATTTTAATAATTTCATAAAATGTTAAATATTGTATTATTTTTCTTTATTAAAACATGTAATAAAACTAAAAACTATAAATTTTTGTTTATTTTTTTAGTTTACCATGTTTACCATTACATAACTTATATATTTATTGATTTGTTTGAATGGAAATAATATCAAATATATATGTTAAAATATATTTTTTTTGTAAAAAATTGATTTATTAGGTTTGACACTTTTTAATATTCTTACAATTTTTTTAAATTTTTTTTATTTATTTACATGACACTTCATATATCATTAATATTGTTAGAATTTTAGTAAAAAATAACACATATGAATAAAAATGTTAAAATTTTTAGTTTACTTTTGTGTTTCATATTTTTTTTTATTTTTTTACATTAGAATTGTAATATGTGAATTTGTATATTTTCTGTACTAAATGGTTATTTCTTTGATTTGAAGGATAATGAAAAATCAATCAGTTGTTCAATCAAAATTTTTTGGAGATGATCATCAGGATCATACCTATGTGGGATAACATCCACATGTTTCACTTGATGTTCCCCAATATTCTTCATGTGCTCCCATCATGGGAAAGAAGAGTTCGATGGTCGGTAAATGTTGTAGTGAACATTTCACAAAATTATCACTTGATCGAAACCAGGGCCAGAGGATAGTTATAGACCTTGATGAGAATGATATTTCAAGAGGTCCTAATGCAAAACAATTTAGGTGTTTTGTATCAACTCAAGGTAAAATCAAAGTTAGCATTTTTTTTAATAATAGGAGAAGTGTTGACAATCCAAAACTTGCTCAATTGTAGGAGACCATTTTGGAAAGCTATTTTTCAATTGATTTAATACTCCTTAAATGTTTATATTATAATATGTTTCCCTCTTATTTATCAGATGATATTAGATATACCTAACACTGGAGGATCCAGGATGTAATTCTTATTGATGGCTGCTAGGAGATGGAGGTATTTCAAATCAACCCTCAAATCTGATTTCAGTTTTTGGGATGGAAAGCATGACATTCCATGTCATATATATCCTTGAATAGATGAAGAGACATATAAAAAATTTGTCTAATGTATAATACAATAAGAAATTTTGGTAAATTCAATTTAAACTTTTAGACATTTTCTTATATTAATGATATAAATCCCCGAACCTGCACTTCTAGATTCAGTAGTAAAAAAAGATGTGTATTTTCTTATAATAGTTAACTGAATAATACACAATAAATTATAAAAATGATTACCTTTTCCTGTTTAGGTTTTGGAGAATTATACAATAACTTACATATATTAAACCAGAGTTTACAAAAATAATTACAATTTAACTAATTTTATTAATCTTAGTAGCACCTTAATTGTCCTTAGAACATCTAAGGAATGCTGTGAAAAACATTTAAAAAACATTGGATGATCACAAAAATCTCATTAAGGTACAAAAAAGATGAATTTTTTTATTCTAATGGAAACATAAAACTCCTTTAAATCCCATTTTCTTGAAAATCATAAGCATGTGTAGAAACAACATATAGTTACCTTGGGACATATTTACTATACCACTATTACAATAACCCTTACACATAGAATAACCATTTTTTCAACTTCTATATCTGAAGTATCAAAATAATTGGAGGGCTATAATGGGGCTCAACCATTATATCTTGAGCTATAATGGGCTCAACCCAACATATCTTGAGCTATCATGGGCTCAACCCAACATATCTTGAGCTATAATGGGATCAAAACATCATATATTTAGTTTTAATGGGATAAAACCAACTTAACTATGTCCAAGTAACATATTATGAATAGAACACCTGTTAACTCATTTGAACCCTTGAGAAAAACACAATAATGTTTTTAAAATTCCCTTTTCTGTTAAAAAAATCACTTTTAATATATTAAAACTATGAACATAATAATGAAAATAATTTTCATAAAAAAACTACCATGTCAAAATTAAAAGGAAACATAATAGTAATAAAGAATCATTAAGTTAGTAGAACTACTCATTCTATATAAACAATCTTTTTGAATTTCCTTAAGGAAGCTTTTAAAAGTTTTTTAAATGGAATGTCCCTTAAAAATATAATTAGAGTGATAATTTATAGAATAAAATGGATATGTGTATATAGTGTAAATAAATATAATAAAACATAATAAAGAAAAAAATTCATCACACAAATAATCTCAAAACCACATAATGGAGAAAGGAGAAGGTTAACCCGAAGAATGGAAATTCAGTTAAGAATTCCCTTACTTAGAGTTCTTCTTACTTCAAACATGTGTAAAACTCATGTATAATTGTTAAAACAGAGTTATTAATATCTTAAAAAAATATTCATATTTTTAACACCTTATATGATCATTTTATAACATCACTTCACCCTTTAGTAATTAGAATTTTTTTCCTTCCATTGTTTCAGGTTCATTCTTTACATGATTTCCATGGTCGGTTCGTATTTTCTTTTCTTATCTTACAAAAATAAAACTACAGAAGTGAAATTAAATGGTACTCATATGTTTCCATAATATTTAATGTTACCATAAATCATTTTCTTATCATATATTATGATTATTCATTAGATAAATCATTAATGATATTTTTTTAGATCATTTTTCGTAGTTCCTCAATAATCATGAAATTGTTTCATTATAAAATTTAATTTCATTCATAGAATTTCAATCCAAAAAATGAAATAGGTTAAATAATACACTTTAAATTATATTTCAACCATAAAAAATGTTTTATGATCAAATTTAAAGGAAGTAATGGAAATTGAAAACGCATCATCCACAATTTTGGTAAATCGGCACATCGCAGATGATGTTTTTATTTTTAGAATAAGATGGAGAGGAGAGGAAGTATAGTTATGAATATTCCATAAATATGATAAAAACCAGAATATGTAAGATAAGAGATAATTCATGCCTCTTGGATAAGGTGAGGTGAGGAAATAAGAGGAATAGAAAAGAAAATGAAAAGAAAAGAAAGAAAATAGACGAGGTTGTTTACCACTTGATCTCTTCTCCTTAAGATCCTTATTAAGGCCCTTGGTTTTGGAATTTGGTGAGACCATAAGTTATTGTACTTTGGGAAGGGCCTTGAGAGGAGTATTTGGCATAACTTAGGCAAGGTTCAAGGATTGAGAGGAGTGGGAGGAAGAAGGTGGAAATGGGTGGTATTTATAGTGGAGGAGAGGAGGATTTTTCCCTTATTTTAATCATTATTTTATTATTTTTACACAAGACAAGAAATACATATGATTCCAAGACTGAAAATAGTAATAAGTTCATGTGATCTTGAGATAAGTGTGCTTACATTAGAAAAACATCATCCATGATCCCATAAATCATGTATTTAACTTATTTTTAAATTATCATATTTCACTATTAATTAAAAAATACAAGCATTTCATAAAATTTCAAAAAATTTACCCTGACCATATTTAAATGTGTAAAATTAAAAAATGAACACAATTTTTTTTGAAACTAATTGTATAAACCTAATTAAATTATTTTTTTTAATAAAATCATAATATACTTGAAAAATTCAATTTTAAAATTAAAACTGCTTTTCTAAAACTTTGAAAAAATACTTAAGGTATCTTAAAATTATCATATAATAATAAGAGATAAAAATACTTATTTATGAATACATTTTATGAAAATAAATATTCATTTAAATTATTAAATTAATCAGAAATTTTTAATTAAAAATATATGACTTACAAAAATACCAACACTTCAACAATAATTTTTAAAATATTTATTTATTAATATTATGAAATAATTTTATCATATTGACACTTATAATATGGATAAATTATATATATAGTTTTATTGGTAAATTTACTATTCAAAAAGCTTCATTATTATTTATATGTTTCAAGTTACTATTCATAATGTCACATCACTATTCATTAGGGTCAAGTACTATTCATAATGGTCATGTTACTATTCATAAGGGTACATTACTATTCTTAATGGTCATTTTACTATTTATAAGATTTTATTAATATTCATTAGGGTATGTTACTATTCACCAAAAATTATGTTTATTCTATCAGAATCCAAAAACACTTACTGATTGTAACCATGTATGTCTGTGTTTCAAAATTTAAAACATAGAAGGGGAAAATTATGTTTAATGGTTAGTTTATATAGGTCACATAGTATCTAGTAGTTCATTTAATCACATATTTTTTCTTTTTAAAATCTCAGGATTTTACATTATCCCCCCCCCCCCTTAAATGAATTGTGCCCTCATAATTATTTCATTGTACTTATATTTCTGAATTTACATATCGATAATTAATAAAAACTATTTTATTATGTGTACTTAATTAACTAGATGTCTAAAAGTAAACACTATCACATATATTTTTCTCAAAAAATGACAACATCAAATCTCCAATGTTGTATAGCATGTTCATCTGATACCAATTGTAAATCACTGAACCCGATCTTCCAGATTCAGTACTAAAACATGCTATGTATTTTTTTTATAATAGTTAACTAAAAGATATACAACACATTGTACAAATAAGGAACTTTTCGGTTATATATTCGGGAGAATTATATAGAAACTTACGTATATTGAATCAGAGTTTACAAAAATAATTACAATGTAAATAATTAGATTCATCTGTAGTAGCAACTTAATTGTCATTTGAACATCTATGGAATACTATAAAAACATTTTAAAAACATGGGATGATCATAAAAAGCTCAGTAAGGTACATAAAGAATGAAAAACTATTAGTCTAATGGAAACTTGAAAGCCCTTTAAAACCCTTTTTTTGAAAACTCATAAGCATACATAGATTCATCATGTAGTTTCCTTGGGTCATATTTACCATACCACTCTTACAATCAACCTTACACATGGAATAAATATTCGATCAACTTACATCATTGGATTACCCAATGAATTGGAGGGCTATAATGGTTCTCAACCATCATATCTTGAGCTATAATGGGATCAACACAACATATCATGGGCTATAATGGTGTCAACCCAACATATCTTGAGCTATAATGGGATCAACCCAACATATCTTGAGCTATAATGGGATCAAACCAACATAAATATGTCCAAGGAATATATGATGAATAAAACACTTTATAACTCATTTGAACCCTTGAGAAAAACACATTAATGTTTTAAAAATCACCTTTTTCAAAAAAAAAATCAATTTTTAAATATAAAAACTATGCATTCAAGAAACCAGATCTTCATTTTAGGTATATATCTTTATTTTGGGTTGTTTTTTTAGGGAAAAGGAATATTTGGAAATTTTTTATATACACATCATGTCCTTATGAGTAAACACCTTTAACTTTTGAGTACATGTCGTGTACCTAGTTGCCACGGGTATCCGTGTACTAGTTGTGTAACAATTGAGTACATGGCTGTGTGGGTGACCTGGATGACTACCTAAAGTGAGAGGCAGTTGAGGATAGTATATGGCGTGTACATTAAATGATAAAGTTGTGTATTATTATTTTTAATCCATTAATCATAGTAGGGTTGTGTCTCATCCCTAGATTCACCTTCTTCTTCTCAGGTCTTGTACATGAGAGCAATACACGACTAATGATCTTCCATCCCCTCCTGTTACTCAGTCTGAGCTCCAATTGAGATGTTGTTGGGTGCGTTGGATTCCCACTAGTTATTGTCTCTTTCCCGAGAGCATATCTTCTTGATTTTTCCTCTCTCAGGAGTTATTGAGGGTTTGATTTTTTTTACCCTTTTTATAGATCTATGTCGTTTTAGGATGATTCAAGTGTATAGGTTCAAGAGTGTTCGTCATACAATTTCGAGGTAGGTGGTTTGTGCCTTTCCATGATCATCTTTGAATTATATATGCTTAAAGTATTGAATACCAATGATTATAGTATTGCGTGTTTTGGATTTTGACCATGTTTAATAACTGTTATGGTGTGGTTGTTTGATTGAGGGTTGTTGCATATGCCAAAGAATGTATACCCTTATTTATGGGACACACCATAGGTGTGTTCCCTTGTTTGACTGTAATTGTATGTTTGTCCTAGATTTCCCATGAGGCATACTTTGTTTTCATGCCTTGAGTTATTTAGGTTGAAGTTATTGGTTGTATGTGATTTTTCTGAGTATGATTTGATTAATGTTGAGCCGTGTTGTATTTTGATTTGAATGTTGATACTTTAAGGAATGTTGTATTGTAACGACCCGAAATTTTGAATAAATCTTGTTTCCTAATTTTATGTGTTATTTTATTTTATTTTTATACTCAACAAAAATGTTTCATTTGATAACATGATTATAATTAAAATGAGACCGTTGGGTTTAGAAGGTTATACGACCATTGGTCAATATGACTGCTGGAAACTAAACATTTTGATTATTGTCTCTAAATACAAGTAATCTTGGTTAATTATTATAGAAAGAAGATTCGATGGCCTCACCCAGTAGTCTTGGACCGATCGAAGCCCATCTAACAGAACTTGGGAAGGAGGTAGCACCATTGGGCTTTGCTCTGGACCAAGCCCAAGACGAACTTCATCATGTGAAGCTAGAATGGAATCGCCTTTGCGAGAAGTTCAAACTAATATAAGTTACCACTCGTGCGATGTTAGCCGAGCCTCCCTCCGATTCTCTCACCTTAGCACACCTTACACTTAGGTCCTATGCTGGTGTGATAAGGGGATATGTAAGGAGACCGTAACTACCTTGTGTAATCCTTTGTTTTAAATAAAAATTGGGATTTCTTCTTATGATGAAGGTTATGAATTTTTAAATGACCGGATAAATATAGTATGCATATTTTTGATGAATTTTAGAAAAAAGATATTTTAAAAATGTTTATGTAAACCTTAAATAGTTAAAAATGTGTAATGATTTTCAAAAAATGGTCTTCTACAATTATGTTCAGTACGAAATTTAGAGTCTAATAAGATCAACTTGATTTTTGATGAATAGTAAATTATGAATAGTGATTTTATGATTAGGATTAGTAATGTGTCCAAATGGATTAGTAAATCTCACTTAAAGAAAGTATTAATATAATCTAGGCACCTTGATTAAGTAATGTGATTCAATAAAATGGTCAAATAACGGTTTCATAAGTTATTATTCAAGTATTAGTTTTTTAAAGTGAATAGTGTTTTTTAATTAAAAATTAAATTAAAAATATTTAAAAATATTTATTTTTATAAAATGGATTTCATTTTTGAACTCAGAGCACCGATATTATGTTATGGTAATTTTTGGGGTTTTTTTTAGAAAAAATGAATTTTCGATGAATAGTGTATTTATTTAAAAAATAAATTAAAAATATTTAGAAAATTATTTTTATAAAATGGATTCCATTTTTGAAATCAGAGCATTGATATTTGGTTAAGGTGAAATTTTGGGATTATTCTGAGAAAGTTGAATTTTTGATGAATACTGAAAATACAGTTTTTAAGTTACGGGTGTTTAATGAAATCATTAAATGATGTATTAAGTTTGTAATCAATATGTTAGACTTATGAATAGTAAGATAAGGTATGATGTGTCCCTAGTGGCCAATACCATGGGCAAGCCCATGGTTTTTCCAAAACCACTAATGAGGTGTCCCTTGGCCATTAATTCCTTGTCCCCTCACTTTCCCTATAAATACCAAGCCATCCTCTCATCCATTCGACTCCCCAGTTTCCCCCAACGAAGTTCTGGTCTCATTAACTCCCAAGGAGTCCTCCCCAGGTGCCCCCAAGCCCTCAAGGTCCCAACTTTTGAGTTTTAAGAGTTACGTTTTAAGGTAAGGGATCTGACCCCTCTCTTTCTTTTCAAGTGATCTCTTTTATGTAAATTATTTTATGCTCCATGTTCTTATGTTGGAGGATGTTCTTGGATATTCATTATAATGTCCTTTTTATGTTCATATGATGAGATACCCCCTCTTATTCTCATCGTTTCATTTTATGAAAGTTTAAGTGGCGCCGTTAGGCTGCCGAAATTTTTGTAACGGGTTCTTTCACCCTTCTCATTTTCAAGTTCTATTTTCTTCTCAAGTCTTTCAAGTTCCTTTTTATTATGTTGGGGTATTATCTATATATCTATCATACTGATATTTTATTATCATATGATGATAGACCCCATTTTATCTCTTCAAGTCAGTATTTTGAAGTTTTAAGTGGCGCTGTTAGGCTGCCGAATTTTAAGTGGTTCTTTCCCCTTTCTCCTTTTTCAAAGTTCTAATTCCATGTCAAGTCTTGAAAGTTCATTTTTATTATATTGGGGTATTATCTCTATAACTATCATACTGATCTCTTATGTTCATATGATGAGGGACCCTATATTGGTCTTGTCAATTCATTTTCGGTTGAAGTTTAAGTGACGCCATTAGGCTGCCGAATTTTTAAGGGATTCTTTCACCCTTCTCTTTTTCAAAGTTCTACTTTCATGTCAAGTATTTCAAGTTCCTTTTTATTATGTTGGGGTATGATCTCTATATCTATCATACTGGACTCTTATGTTCATATGATGAGAGACCCTATTTGATCTCATCAATTCATTTTTTGTTGATGTTTAAGTGACGCCGTTAGGCTGCCGAATTTTTAGGGGATTTTTTCACCCTTCTCTTTTTCAAAGTTCTACTTTCATGTCAAGTTTTTCAAGTTCCTTTTTATTATGTTGGGGTATGATCTCTATATCTTTCATACTGATCTTTTATGTTCATATGATGAGAGACCCTATTTGATCTCATCAATTCATTTTTTGGTTGAAGTTTATGTGACGCCGTTAGGCTGCCGAATTTTCATAAGAGAAATCTTATTTTTGTCTTCCTTTCATGTTCTTCATTTCATATGGAACATCTTTCACATTTAATTACCATGTTCATATATCCTTCATATTCTGTCCCTCTACTGTTTTATGGGTCATTTATGAATGTTTTACCCATGTCCCCTCTCTTTTAAATGTTTTCTAAAACCCCGAAACGTATCCGTTATGCTGTAGAATTTTCGTCTCAAAATGACTCTCTCTTTTCTCAAAATTATTTTATATTATAAATTGAATACTCAAAGCTCTTATTTCTACAGGTGTATTCACATATATATCAAAATGTTCTATTTTAAATTCTGGTATTTACATACATGAGACCCGCTCTCCCCTTCCGTGGGTTTAAAGTGACGTAAAGATCACGTCTTTAAAGTAGTTTTTAAAACGTTTTGATTATGAAATGAAACCCATTTATTTTATGCTATATGGGTTATTTATGAAATGTTTGATGATGATATATGGGGCTCACATGATAATAAAGGCAAATTTAAGGGTGCGCCCTGATAGCACTCCAATGCATTGGGTAATGATGTAACCACTAGAGATTACAATTTTCACGATACCTTGGTGAATAACCTTGGTAATTTTGAAATGACACCTTGGGGATGGAACTTGGTGATATGTTCATGATTGTCTATGTTAAATTATGTAGACACATCTTCAAGTTATGAAAATTTTATTTTTATTATGATATGCCTCATGATTTCATTCTCATGCCTTAGAGTTCTTTTCATGACCTTATTGAAGTATCTCAAGCTCACATGTAAAATGTTTCTCTTGTTTCCCTTACAGGGATTTTTGCTCACCCTTTCTTCTGATGTATGTCCCCAGGTTATGTGATGCAGTAATGAACCTAGGATGAACATGAGGAGAAGCCTTTCAAGTGTTTTAGAAGAATGTTTTATGTTTTCATGTTTAAAGTTCCTAGTTTCCAAGACACTAAACCTTAAAGATCCTCAGTTTTGTAAAATATAATGAAAGTTTATGTGATAAAAAGGCAGGATGCTATAGTTGGTATCAAAGTATGGTTTAGTTATTTGTGGAAATTAGGATATGAAAACTTTAGGAAGAAGCCTATAGAAAAGTTAAAAAATAGGAAATCTTCCTGGTATTTTGGTGAGTATTGAGTAAGGGGTTGCCAAGCAAATACATCCCTGTCTGGATACGAGCAGGTAGAGGTGGCTCTGACACAGATGTACATAGGGGTAAAACCTGAAAACACCGCTTTGAGCTAGACTCAAACGGGAACTGGTACACGACAACGGGCCTTGCTACACTCTTGGTTACGACACTCCCGAGGGATATGCTTTGGTAAATTCATAAGCTTAGTATGAACCATTGTTAAAGGAACAAAGATAAAATAAAATAAAGATTCAAATAAGAATATATGATCATGGATAACCTAGATGGGAACCTAGGGGATCACAAGTTATTGTATACTTTTCTTCTACAAGTTATCCTTATATGCTTTTGGTTCCTTTTCATGATTATTGGCTAAGTATTTAAGCCCCTAATTATGGTTTCTTTTCTTAGTTAATGGCGGGAAATGGAAGAACATGTCCTAACAACCAATGTGATAGGAAATGAGATGATTGTCATATTAATATGACAGGGATGATTAGGGGATTAAAATATGATTATTATTTTGGAAGACGTTCACTATTTTGGGGACCCTATAAGATCGAGGTAAATATATTACTATGGTATTTTCATTGAGGGGTAAGGTTGACTTATATTTTGAAGAATCGATGAATTTAAGGTGGAATTATAGTAATTTAGGTTTCTTATGGAAATGGTTAGCCTATCTTGGGTAAAATATGTTTAGGTTAGCTACTTTTGTTATAAGATGTTAGGAGTGGTTGATGTTGTTTGGAGATGAACAATGAAGTTTATTTTGGAAGACTATGTTATCAAATCCTTCTTGTATTTGGGTTTCAATATTAGCTTAGTTTATTTTAAGGAATCGTAATGACCGTTATTTATATAATGGTCAACGATGAACTATGGGTAGTACCATGGAACTTTGAAGATTTAAAAGTAGTTTCCATTCTTATGGGATTATTTCTTTTTGAAGAGGTGTTTTACCTTACCCTTTCTATTTTTGGGATATTGTTTAAAGATAGAAGAAATAGATAGTTAATATTTTGTGGATTATGAAGATGATTCTTGTGTTTTGATGAGACCAAGTAGTTTTGAATGCTCATAGTTTGGAGAAAATATTAGTTTTGGGTAGAAACTTATTAAAGGATGAAACTCTACATGAAGATAGGTATATTTTCTTATGTTTTTGTTTTATGTTGTAAATGAATTCCTCAAAATTATGAAAAGGAACGTAAAACAAAAACGTTGTTGGTTTACGTTTCCTACTAAGTAATCAAAGACCGTTTACACAAATCATAAGTTTGGGATTTTCTTATGGTTAACTTTCTCCTAATCATGTTCTCTATCACTCTCCCCCAGAACTTGACCCTTTGTTTTTCTTCCATGTCCATGTTTTCCTACATGGAATCCCAGTGTGGGTTAACTCGGGTGACCTTTGTACTTCCCTTTCTTTCTTTTAAAGTAATAATTTTACTGACTCATTTTCCGATGTGGGACTTTCAATGAAATTTCAAAACCCAATTTTAAAAATTGTGAGGATGCAATTTCATAAGGGGGGAAGAATGTAACGACCCAAAATTTTGAATAAATCTTGTTTCCTAATTTTATGTGTTATTTTATTTTATTTTTATACTAAACAAAAAATTTTCATTTTATAACATGATTATAATTAAAATGAGACCGTTGGGTTTAGACGGTTATACGACCATTGGTCAATATGACTGCTGGAAACTAAACGTTTTGATTATTGTCTCTAAATACAAGTAATCTTGGTTAATTATTATAGAAAGAAGATTCGATGGCCTCACCCAGTAGTCTTGGACCGATCGAAGCCCATCTAACAGAACTTGGGAAGGAGGTAGCACCACTGGGATTTGCTTTGTACCAAACCCAAGCCGAAATTCATCGTGTGATTCTAGAACGGAATCACCTTTGCGAGAAGTTCAAACTGATAGAAGTTACTACTCGTGCGATGTTAGCCGAGCCTCCCTCAGATTCTCTCACCTTAGCACACCTTACACTTAGGTCCTATGCTGGTGTGATAAGGGGCTATGTAAGGAGACCGTAACTGCCTTGTGTAATCCTTTGTTTTAAATAAAAATTGGGATTTCTTCTTATGATGAAGTTTATGAATTTTTAAATGACCGGATAAATATAGTATGCATATTTTTGATGAATTTTAGAAAAAGGATATTTTAAAAATGTTTATGTAAACCTTAAATAATTAAAAATGTGTAACGATTTTCAAAAAATGGTCTTCTACAATTATGTTCAGTACGAAATTTAGAGTCTAATAAGATCAACTTGATTTTTGATGAATAGTAAATTATGAATAGTGATTTTATGATTAGGATTAGTAATGTGTCTAAATGGATTCGTAAATCTCACTTAAAGAAAGTATTAATATAATCTAGGCACCTTGATTAAGTAATGTGATTCAATAAAATGGTTAAATAACGGTTTCATAAGTTATTATTCAAGTATTAGTTTTTTTGAGTGAATAATGTTTTTTAATTAAAAATAAAATGAAAAATATCTAAAAAAATTTATTTTTATAAAATGGATTTCATTTTTGAACTCAGAGCACTGATATTATGTTATGGTAATTTTTGGGGGTTTTTTTTTGAAAAAATGAATTTTTGGTGAATAGTGTATTTATTTAAAAAATAAATTAAAAATATTTAGAAAATTATTTTTATAAAATGGATTTTATTTTTGAAATCAGAGCATTGATATCTGGTTAAGGTGAAATTTTGGGATTATTCTGAGAAAGTTGAATTTTCGATGAATAGTGAAAATATAGTTTTTAAGTTACGGGTGTTTAATGACATCATTAAATGATGTATTAAGTTTGTAATCAATATTTTTGACTTATGAATAGTAAGATAAGGTATGAGGTGTCCCAAGTGGCCAATACCATGGGCAAGCCCATGGGTTTTCCAAAACCACTAATGAGGTGTCCCTTGGCCATTAATGCCTTGTCCCCTCACTTTCCCTATAAATACCTAGCCATCCTCTCATCCATTCGACTCCCCAGTCTCCCCCAACGAAGTTCTGGTCTCATTACCTCCCAAGGAGTCCTCCCCAGGTGCCCCCAATCCCTCAAGATCCCAACTTTTGAGTTTTAAGAGTTACGTTTTAAGGTAAGGGATCCGACCCCTCTCTTTCTTTTCAAGTGACCTATTTTATGTAAATTATTTTATGCTCCATGTTCTTATGTTGGAGGATGTTCTTTGATATTAATTATAATGTCCTTTTTATGTTCATATGATGAGAGACCCCCCCTTACTCTCATCTTTTCATTTTATGAAAGTTTAAGTGGCGCCGTTAGGCTTCCAAAATTTTTGTAACGGGTTCTTTCACCCTTCTCATTTTCAAGTTCTATTTTTTTGTCAAGTATTTCAAGTTTCTTTTTATTATGTTGGGGTATGATATCTATATCTATCATACTGATATTTTATGATCATATTATGAGAGACCCCATTTGATCTCTTCAATTCAGTATTTTGAGGTTTTAAGTGGCGCCGTTAGGCTGCCGAATTTTAAGTGGTTCTTTCCCCTTTCTCCTTTTTCAAAGTTCTAATTCCATGTCAAGTATTGCAAGTTCATTTTTATTATATTGGGGTATGATCTCTATAACTATCATAATGATATATTATGTTCATATGATGAGAGACCCTATTTTGGTCTTGTCAATTCATTTTTGGTTGAAGTTTAAGTGATGCCATTAGGCTGCCGAATTTTTAAGGGATTCTTTCACCCTTCTCTTTTTCAAAGTTCTACTTTCATGTCAAGTCTTTCAAGTTACTTTTTATTATGTTGGGGTATGATCTCTATATCTATCATACTGGACTCTTATGTTCATATGATGAGAGACCCTATTTGATCTCATCAATTCATTTTTTGTTGAAGTTTAAGTGACGCCGTTAGGCTACCGAATTTCTAAGGGATTCTTTCACCCTTCTCTTTTTAAAAGTTCTACTTTCATGTCAAGTATTTCAAGTTACTTTTTATTATGTTGGGGTATGATATCTATATATTTCATACTGATCTTTTATGTTCATATGATGATAGACCCTATTTGATCTCATCAATTCATTTTTTGGTTGAAGTTTATGTGACGCCGTTAGGCTGCCGAATTTTCATAAGAGAAATCTTATTTTTGTCTTCCTTTCATGTTCTTCATTTCATATGGAACATCTTTCAAATTTCTTTACCATGTTCATATATCCTTCATATTCTGTCCCTCTACTGTTTTATGGGTCATTTATGAATGTTTTACCCATGTCCCCTCTCTTTTCAATGTTTTCTAAAACCCCGAAACGTATCTGTTATGCTGCAGAATTTTCGTCTCAAAATGACTCTCTCTTTTCTCAAAATTATTTTATGTTATAAAGTGAATACTCAAAGCTCTTATTTATACAGGTGTATTCACATATATATCAAAATGTTTTATTTTAAATTCCGGGATTTACATACATGAGACCCACTCTCCCCTTCCGTGGGTTTAAAGTGACGTAAAGATCATGTCTTTAAAGTAGTTTTTAAAACGTTATGATTATGAAATTAAACCCATTTATTTTATGCTATATGAGTTATTTATGAAATTTTGATGATGATATATGTGGATCACATGATAATAAAGGCAAATTTAAGGGTGCGCCCTGATAGCGCTTCAATGCATTGGGTAATGATGTAACCACTAGAGATTACAATTTTCACGATACCTTGGTGAATAACCTTGGTAATTTTCAAATGAAACCTTGGGGATGGACCTTGGTTATATGTTCATGATTTTCTATGTTAAATGATGTATCCACATATTCAAGTTATGAAAATATTGTTTTTATTATGATATGCCTCATGATTTCATTCTCATGCCTTAGAGTTCTTTTCATGACCTTATTGAAGTATCTCAAGTTCACATGTAAAATGTTTCTCTTGTTTCCCTTACAGGGATTTTTGCTCACCCTTTCTTTTGATGTATGTCCCCAGGTTATGTGATGCAGTAATGAACCTAGGATGAATATGAGGAGAATCCTTTCAAGTGTTTTAGAAGAATGTTTTATGTTTTCATGTTTAAAGTTCCTGGTTTCCAAGACACTAAACCTTAAAGATCCTCAGTTTTGTAAAATGTAATGAAAGTTTATGTGATAAAAAGTCAGGATTCTATATGTATGCACACTGATCTTCCAATGGACCATGAGAACCTTGGAATAGGAAAATTGTGTTGGTTTCCATGTTTAGTTACAAAGGAATGTGAGAGCTTTGGTGTAGATTTTGACCCTGGGGTATTGACTGTGAGATCTACCCAGGAGGTCGTTTATGTTTTTTATGCTATGTGGACCCTGTGGGTGTATACCGTGAGAGCCAATCAGAGGTCGTTTATGAATTTTTTATGCTGAGATGACCCAGGGTTATTTCCCAAGATAGATTCATAGGTGGTTATTGTAATTGATTAGTGATATGTTAAACCAAATGGGTTAGACCATGATATATTTCTCATAGGGTTGTTTATAAATGTTTAATGATGATGGACGAGTCTGCCAAGACAAAGAACAAGTTTGGACTCGATCTTACTTGATTGTTTAGATGGTATCTTGAGATGTCTATTAGTTGTTATTATATAGGGGGATACAGAGCTTAGGCTATATCCCAAGGATAAATTACTCAATGGGTTGAATAATTTATAAATTTAAATTAATGTAATTTAAAACTGTAGGACTGTTTACTTTTGAGTACTTCCTAGTTTATTGCTTCATTTTTCATATTGCCTGCTATATATATTCATTGATAGTTAGGCACATATCTTTTGGTGGTTTCCTATTGGGATTAATATTACACCCTATTTGGGTAATACTTTTGGGCCCAAATAGATTATATGGTTGAAGGTATAGATAAGGGAAAGAACCCTTCTTCATCAGGTACTAGATTGATGTTGGAGTTGGAGATCATGGGACCAAGATATGGATTGAGATGCTGTTGGAGTTTACTATTTTTAGTACTTTGGTTTCTGTATTGTATTTCCACCATTTTGAATTGTTTGGATATTTTTCTAGGCACATGTGACATGCATCATTTATTTATATATGATGCAGTTTTTATACTATCAGTCTTCCGTTGTTTACTACTATTGTATAGTATTGATGCTCCTGCTATTATTTACAATTTGTTTCCACTATGTTACTATGCCACTGAGGGAATAGTTTCCCCAAAGTTACACCCAAGGTTGTCACTGCTAGTTGGAAACCTCTGGTGTTTGGGGAAATGCGCTTGAGGGCATGTGACCAACCGGGTATGGGGCACCTTTGGGCGACACTTAGAACCAGGATGTTACAAAGTGGTATCAGAGGAGTTATTTTCTATTTTGTCTTACTATGTGGAGCCTATACACAGGGATAGGAAGGAATAGGTAGTTGGTAATAAGCTGTGTCCGGGAGTAGCTAACCTATGTATAGGTAAAATCCAAGTTACCTCGATTATTGCATATTTTCTAGTTTTTCTATTGTTATAATTGATTTGATTTCACTGGTGGGTGATGAACTTGTTTTGTGATGTTATGATTTATATCATTTTGGTTTTATTTTTGTTACAACCCAATGAGATGAGGGTATTCCATCTGATGCATCATATAGGAACTTGCTATAGATCACATGCCATGCATTCTTGTAATTCCATTTAGGGTTCATTACCGATTTCATTATGTTGAAATAGATGCTGTGCTATATATGCAAGATTTTGTGATAGATTCCATGATATAATACCTTCTACTTTGATAGGGTATTAGAATATGTAAAGTTTCATTTGGATGGATTCCAAACTTTGGTCATTGAGGTGTTATGTGCCCTCTTGAATTAGAATTTGGTGGATAATTTTTTAACATTAATTGAATTGTTTCAAGTTATAATGTGATTAAGGATTCCAAACTTTGATTTACGGGCATTATGGGCTCCCACAAGTTGTAATGTTTCATGAATTGGATATAATTTTGAGTTTTTAAGGGTTCCATAGAATTTTTAGAGGATTAGTGTTCGAAAACCTAGACAACACTATGTTTGGTGTTATGAACACACTCTATATGGTTTACTATTATGGAAGAAAAAACTTTTCTTAAGTACACTCCATGTATTGTATATACACGCCGTGTAGTATTTAACCATGCAACAGACTATGTGAGCAGAGACACAGGGTTGGGAAACTTTGGTAGAACATGCAGTGTCTAGATTGTACACATCAAGTTGTAAAGACCATGTATCTGGAAATGTGACTAATGAAACAGGTGGATGAAATTCAGTTGGTACATGTAGTGTCTATATTATATAAATCGTGTGGGAATAGACTGTGTATCTGGACATGTGAATAACAACATTGGTGGATAAAACATAACTGGTACACGTCGTGTCTAGGGTGAACATGTTGTGTAGTGCTACTTGGAAGAGAACCATGTAGTTCGAGTCGTGTAGAAGATCTTGGGAATGAGGTAAAATTCAAGAACACACCATGTCCTATGAGGAACACACCATGAGTATGGGAGTTACACGACCAGGTTTGGCAGTGGTACACGCCATGTTAACATCTTAAGAGAACATGTCGGGTATAGGTTATACATGCCGCGTAACCTTGTTTTGTAAAACTTGATTTTTTTTTCTTCTGTTCCATTCTTGTACTTCTATGTTTCAGTCTCTGATAATCTTGAACCTGCAGAGTCATGTCACTGAGACGTCCTCTATTTGTACACTAGATATAGGGAAATGATCAGACACTAGAAATGGTAGATCAGGGAATACCAGTCGATCCACCCATTGTGCCCGTCTTGGAACCACATTTTATACCAGACATAGGTGCTGATTCACAGTTCCATAAAGGTTTTATGTGGATAATGCATAATTTTCAGGGAGCACCACATCCTTCTATGTCTATGGAAAAGTTTACATGGGTGTTCTAGTAGTAATATCCTCCCACATGTTTTGGGGATGGAGGACCACATGATATTGAGTGATGGTTGGAGTCCATTCATGCTATCTTTAAGCATTTGAAGATGCCTCCAAATATGAGGGTGAAGCTTGTGATATACATGCTATGTTATTCCACCAAGATATGGTAGGACGTTGTCTCATAGGCGGGACATCATTAGGATATGTCTTGGGAAGAGTTTCAGAGGACCTTATATGACTATTTCTATCCCAATAGGTTGAGGGATTATTGATCTTGAGAGTTCATGCATCTAGATCAGGGTTCTCTTTCTGTGATGGAGTATTCTTATTGCTTTATAGAGAAACAGTGCTTCACACCTGTTCTGGGAGGTGATGACTTATCATTGGCTATGCGATTTGAGGATGGTCTTAGGTATGACATTTAATCTCATTTGAATGTATTCATGCTAACATCGGTGATGGATATAATGAACCAAGTTCCGATTACTGAGTGAAATATAAGGGAGTTGGGAGCTATGAGCTAGGGTGGTTCGGCATCCAGGGCCGGTACTCATCCGTTTGATAGCAGAAAGCATTGTAGGGTGCCTTTACATTGTGATTCCATTAGTAGGGATGTATCTAATGGTATTCATGTGAGGTGATACCAGTGCGCGAAGAGTGGTAATAGGAGACCTTGGTGCCCGAGATACCTAGCTGAGTGACGATCTTGTAGCAATATGGGGCATCTTCAATGTTTCTGCCAGTTTTCTCACCAACGGATGGTGATAGGGGGTCAGTTATAACTCCACATTCAAGAACTAAACTACAGGTTTCTCCTCAGTTATGGAATTTGAGTTCGACAAGCCATTCAAGCCGAGGAGGTGGTCATGACCATGGTGTCCTTGCTATAGGTATTCAGATATAGTAGGGTGGATTAGCTATGGGTAGGCAGGCAAGGTCACTGGGCTGCGATACAGGTCAGAATTTTACAGTGGATCAGACCCAGTAAGAGATGGATCCCATACCCTCTACAATTATAGGTACGATTCTAGTTGCCTCAATTTTATCTTTTTCTATTTTTGATACAGGGTATTCCCATAGCATTCTATCTATTGTCGTTGTGGAGAGCCTTGGGCTCTGTATCTTTACATCTGATGATATTATGACACTAAAACTTCATTGGGGATTAGGATGCCTAGTGTACATTAGTGAAAGTAGTGACATCATGAGGTTGGTGGGTGTCCCATATTGTGGGACATCTATGTATTAGAGATGAAATACATTGATGTTATTATATGAATGGACTTATTAGTCCCCTTTCATGATTTTGTTGACTACTATCACCGTAGGGTGAGTTTCACATCACTAGAGGGTGGATCTTTTCTACACAATGGTGAATAGGATGTCTTGGCGAGCATACCTGGACCTAAGTGTCATGGGTTTGGAGGAATTACATCCCACATTACTAGTTTATATCTGCATGACAAGGAGACTTCACTGATGGAATTTCCTCCAGTGGTGGATTGTTTCAGAGATGTCTTCCCAGATGAATTTTTAGGTTAACCTCCTAAGAGAGAGGTATATTTCACTATTGAGATTGTGCTAGGAGTGGAACTGGTTTTCATTCCTCCTTATATGATGGATACACCAGTGTTACAAGAGCTCAAGAAATAGCTAGAGGAGTTGCAAGAAAAGGGTTTCATCTGACCCAATACTTCTCCTTGGGGTTTTCCAAACCTTTTTGTGAAGAAGGCGAACAATAACCTTAGACATTGTGTGGATTATCAGAAGCAGAACCAGTTGAAGGTTAACAATCGATATCTCGTTCAAATGATTTATGATCTATTTGATCATCTTATAGGAGCCTGGGTGTAATGACCCAAACTTTTGTTAATGAAAATACCTCTTGATCTAATGTCTTATTATGTAAAATGGTTATATAAAACATAAGAACTTCCTTTATTTTAGGTTTTTTGATTTTAAAATAATGTTAAGAATTTTTACCATTTCTAATACAGTCATTTAATAGTGATCACATGATTAGTATAAATATAGGGCATTAACAAATCCAATTTACTCGGGTAAAGGAAGAAATGGCCTCATCCTATAGAATTTCTCCATACAATGCCCAATTTCTGGAGCTCAAAAAGGAGGTAGAATTATTGGGCTTCTCTCTTGACCAAGCACAATCCTAGCTTCAACACGTTAATCTTTAATGGAACCACCTACGGGAGAAGTGGAGGTTAATAGGGATTACCACCCGAACGATGTTATCCGAGCCACCCCAAGAGTCTGTCACTATCGCACACCTCACATTTAGGTCTTATGTGTCTATTATAAGGGGTTATCTAACAAGACCCTAGCACTATTATTATGTGCATTATTTTTGTATAGAAAAAATTATATACATTCATTTTATTATGGCTACTTTGTAAATGGGTTTTAAAGAACAAATAGTATTTTTAGTTAATATTCAATTCAATTGATAAATTTAACTTGATGAATTAATAGATTTTTTAATTAAATAACATTTTAATAAAATATTAATACTAAATTAATTTTTATTATATATAAATGATCGTATAAGTTTTATGAAAATAGTTGAAATTTTTATTAAGGTTTGTAAACTGTTTTTGTCAAAACCCATGAATTCTTGATAAATGTCAGTTTTTATTTTAAAGGAGTAAATTTATATAATTATAAAATTATATAAGAAAAATTAATATCATTTTGAGATTCAAGAATTCTAAATTATCTAATAGTTAATTTTTCATAATTTTCTGATACAGTCTGATTTTTGGGTAAAAATTACATACTGTTTAAATATATAATGTGTTTTATGTCATCATAATGACCCAATAATGATGTAATAAAATACTATAATAGGTTTTTTCAGACAATATATGTTTTAACTTTAAAATAATGCGATTTTAGATTTTTTTGATTAATTTTATGGTGCCCTAGTGGACCTTCCAAGACTTATAAAATATTTTAAATTATTAAAATGATTTCCTTGAGAGTGTGACTCAACTCCACATAAGCAAGCCTAATATTTTAATATGTCTGGATATTGGCCTCATAAAATAATTTTCTACACTCCCCTTTGTAAAAAACAATGGGAAAAAAACCATGGGTTGGTTTGTGGTTTTGATTAGTTTAATGTGTAGTGTCCAAAACCTAAATAATAATGAATTCCCTCACCTTTCCTATATAAACCCACTCAATATCCCATTTCTATTCACTCAAAACCTTTTGATCTTGACCAACCACTTCACTTATTTATCTTTAATTATTCCAAGGCTCCCCAATCTCCCTATAATCCTCCCTCAAAACCTCTCCCAAGCCTTTGGGATCACACATCCAAGTAAGGGATTTCTTCCTTTCGCATTTTTGTTTGAATTTATTTAACTTTTTATGCCCTTTTATTTTTAATTAAAAATGTTATGGTATGATTCTGACCTCCCCCATACATCCCTACTTATTTTATAATGATGATATTCCTCTTAATCTCTCATTAATGCCTCTCATGTCCAACTTTTACCATGATAAAATTCTATAATTAATTTCTCTCTTCTCATTTATATTCAAGAAATTATTTTATAATATGCATCTATATTCCTTTAAATATGTTAGGATATTATGTTCCATGACCCCCTTACTATATATTTTATGTATAAATGTTTATATACCCATTTATTTATCATCAAAACATTTTGTAATTTCTATTTGACGTCGTTATGCTTCCAAAGTTACACCAAAATTTCCCATACCAAAATCATTGTGTGAGTGAATACCATACCCATTTAACTACCAAGGGTATTCAACTTTAGGAACTAGTACTTGATTATTTAGGAATTAAATTTATGTATTCTACACCTCTTATTTTTGGAATAAATTATGATGTTTATTGAATCCATTTTGTTTTATCCATGCGTCACACTTATGCATGAAATGAAATGTTTATAAATGGTGCGCCCTGATAGCACTCCAATGCACTGGATAAAGATTATTATCATGATACATCAAGTGAAATGAGGGTTTAATCATGATAAATCAAGTGAAATTATAGTTTAATAATTCTAATTCAAGTGTAATGTGGTTTTAATCATGATCCATTTGGAATGAGTCTTGGATCATGCTAATATCAGGTTAAATGTGATTGCCACATTTCCATGTTTTTATAATCATGCTATATCATGACTTTATGTTAATTGTTATCTTGTTCTCTATTAAAATGCATATTTCCTATAATGTACTATAGTCTTCATGTTATTCCTTGTTTAGTCTCTTACTGGGCTTTATAGCTCACCCTTTTCTTATGCATGTCCTCAGGTTATCCCATGCAAATTCTAAGTAAGAAGGAATGTTGTGATCATGTAAAATAAGTTTTCAATAAAGTTATTGTGTTTTATATTCTAAGTTGTTATCTAATATTCCTAATTTCCCAAGACAATAGACCTCTTTATCCTTAAATTTTTCTTATGTTCAAATTTATACAATAAATCATGTTTAAGTGTGTAATAAAGAGAAGTGTTGTTATAGTTGGTATAAAATGATAAGTTTAGTAATTTTGGGGATTAGGATTAGAAAACCCTAGTGAGATCCATAGAGATAATAATAAGTATAAAAAACATCCCTAAATTGTGTG
Source organism: Viscum album (assembly GCA_963277665.1). Lineage (NCBI taxonomy): Eukaryota > Viridiplantae > Streptophyta > Magnoliopsida > Santalales > Viscaceae > Viscum > Viscum album. The sequence continues at coordinate 272,738,477 of OY728125.1, read as the reverse complement.
GAGTATAGAGTAAGTGGTTTATCATGAAAATACACCCTTGTCTGGATATGAACAAGTAGAGGCGGCTCTGACACAGAGGTGTCTATGGGTAAAACCCAAAAACACCGCTATGAGATAGACTCGAATGGGAACTGGTTCACGATAATGGGCCTTGCTGCACTCTTGGTTGCGACACTCCTGGTGAATATTAATTGGTAAATTCATGATAATATTATAAACCATTATCAATGGAATAAAAAAATATGCCCTGAATAAATATATGTTGGAAAGAAGGTCATGGATAACATAGATTGAAGCCAATAAATTCATAAGTTACAGAAATACATGTAATTTACAAGTTATCCTATTTTCATTGGATTCCCCTTTATGTTTTAACCCTATATTTTCTTTTATTCCCACTAATGGTTGATAATAGGAGGACTTGGGCTAACAATTGATGAGAAGATCAATGTGATTACTGTTCTAATGAGATGCCCAATCTGATAGTAGTGGGAATTGAAAACCTTTTCATGATCCTCTCTAAGTTAACTCACATTTAGAATAGAAACATGGGTTTAGAGGAACGTTCAACCCTTCCCCCCCGCCCAATAAAGAACAATCCGCAATTGAGAGATTAATGAGAAAAAGACCTCCTACTTTTAATAGATCATCTGATCCCTCAATCACTGACAAATTGATCAAATCCATTGAGAAGATATTATCCATAATTCAATGTTATGAACAAGAGAAGTTTATTATGGTTTCTTATCATATGGAGGGTTAAACTAATCAATGGTGGATATTGATCAATAATACAAAGCCTAAGGAAGAGATCAAGGTGTTGTAATGGAAGGATTTACAGAAAATATTTTTCGATAAATATTTTTTGTGCACCCTCCAACTAAAGATGGAAAGGAACTTACCTAACCTCAGGCAAAAAGATGACAAATCCATCAGTTTTTATGAGTAAAACTTCACAAGGATTTTATGATACACCTCAGGCTTTGTTTTTACCCTCGAATGCATGGTTGACTGCTTCTTTGGTGTACTAAAACCTAGCTTACGGAAATCCCTAGAAATCAGTGACTTTGATAGCTATGACAAGTTTGTTAGATGTGACCTCAAAGTTGAAATTTAGATAATAAGATATGAGGGGTATCATAGGGATAATAAGCATAAGGTGGACATTAATTATGGAGGTCTGATGGATAAATCCAACAGTGATAAGAAAAAATAGTACCCCACTTACCAAAGGTGTAGAAAGAAGCACCCTGGGAATTTCCCTAAGGGGATGAGGAAATGATTTAGGTATAGAAGATAAGGGAACCTAACCATTAACTATCGGCAATAAAAACCCACTTTTGTGACATAAGAGAGGAATTCTCTATTTTACCCTTAGCGCATTTTTCATTGCTTCAATTTCAAAGAACCAGGTCACTTTACAAACCAGTTTCCTAAGCCAATGGTTTTTTGAGGCAACTAACAACCTCCAAGAAAGAAAGGGTGAGGTTTTTCCATCAATACTATCGAAGAGGACCCTGAAAACAAAGTGGTGATAGGTACACTATTTATTCATTATATAGTAGTGAATGTACGTTTTAGTTTTGGTTCTACACATTCTTTTATATCTTGAAAGTTTAGTAGAACAATTCCAACAACACCAAAAATCATTGAATCAGATATGTTAGTGAGAACAGAAAATGGGGAAATCATTGTATCCCATGAATATAACTCCTCCCCTGTCACAATTTGTGGTATAAAATTCCCAGCAAACCTTGTCATACTCTCTCTGGTGGAATTTGATGCAATTATTGGCAGGAATTGGATTTCCCTATATAGATCCAACATAAATTTCCATGAGAGTGAAATCACTCTCCATATGGTGAATAGACCCCCGATTCTGTACAAGTGCATGGAGGAGGATGAATCTTATTTAGAACCATCATCTCAATCATGGATATTAGTGACCTATGAGCATGCATATCTTGCATAGATGATTGAGTCTATTGAAGCAACCATCCTTGAAGACATTCCTATTGTGTGGGAACTCACTTAAGTGTTTCCCGAGGTATTGCATGGTCTTCCTCCTAGAGGAGATGTTGAATTATCAATCGATCTTTTACCTGGGGTGTTTCCAATATCCAGGACTCTGCATAGAATGGTTTTTTTGTAGAGCTTGAGGCACTAAAGAAAAAACTACAAGATAATCTAGATAAAGGGTTTATATGCCCAAGTGCTTTGCCATGGGGTACACTAGTCCTCTTCGTCAAGAAGAAGGATGGGTCAATGCACCTTTTAATTGATTATGTGAGCTCAAAAAAATCACAATAAAGAACAAGTATCCTCTGACCCAAATTGATGACTTATTAGATCAGCTATGTGAGGCATAATACATCTCCGAAGTGGATTTTCGGTTAGGATATTAAAAAGTAAAGGTGAAGAAGGAGGATATCCCCAAGACTGCTTTTCTTACAAGGTACGATAACTATGAATTCATAGTACTACCTTTCAGACTCACTAATTATCCATCAATATTCACGGACATGATGAATAGAGTCTTTATAGATTACCTCGACAAATTGTTGGTAGTATTTATAGATGATATTCAAATATACTCCAAATCCAAGGAGGAGCATGAGGAGCATTTCATCACTTTACTAGAGACCTTGCAAAAGCGGAATCTCAATGAAAAGTAAGACAAGCGTGAGTTTTGGTTGAAGGAAGTCTCATTCTTGGGTCCTATCATCACAAGAAATGTAATATATGTAGATCCCCCAAAGACACCTGAAATTTAGGGATAGATGAGGACAACATCTGTGACAGATATCCGTAGAATCCTGAGGTTATCTGGATATTATCACATATTTTTGATAAATTTATCATGATTTTAAAACCATATTACCATGATAACTTTGAAGGGAGTCAAGATTTCATGAAGTGATGAATGCAAAGAGATATTCAAGGAGTTGAAAATGAGGCTTATCACTATGACCGTGCTCACAATACTCACAAGTGGAGAACCTTTTGTGGTATTTAGTGACAATTAAAATAATGGAATGGGATGTGTGTTGATGAAAAATGACAAATTCATTTCTTATGCTTCAATGAAATTGAATGTTCTTGAGAAAAAATATCCAACACGTGATCTGGAGTTGTCTGCAGTAATCTTTGCTTTGAAAATTTTGCGGCAATACCTCTTTTGGGAGAAGTGTGAAATATATGCGGATCAGAAAATCCTCAAGTATATATTCACATAAAAAGAGATGAATATTCTCCAATGAATATTGTTAGAGCCAATCAAAGAATATGACTACTCAATTCATTACCACCCTAGGAAAGCGAACAATGTTGTGGATGCTCTAAGTAGAAATAACCCAGTGATTCATTCATTGATGAGAATTGAAAAAGATCCAATAATCATAGATTTGATGAAGATGTATATTGGAATCATAATAAAGGTAACATCATCAATCCTTTCACAAATTATTTCTCAACCGTCTCTTTTGGAAATGTTAAAGGATGCTCAAAAAGATGATGTGGGAATTCAGAAGAAAGTGGAAACTATCAAAAAAGGGAAATCCTCGAATTTCAATGTTAATGAAGAAGGAATTTTGATATTTGGGTCAAGACTATGTGTTCCGTAAAATCTAGAGATAAAGAATGAACATTTGAATAATGCACAGAGTTTGAATTTATCCACTCACCCATAAAACACAAAGATGTATCAAGTCCTCCAAGATCATTATTGGTGGGATAACATGAAGAAGGAGATCATGGAATATAACTAAATGTTCCTAGTATGTCAGTAAGTGAAGTTCGAGAGGAAAAAAGTATAAGGGGATGATGCAAGAATTACCCATACCAATATGGAAATTGTAGAACATCAACATGGACTTTTTCATCAGACTTCTAAAGACATCAAAAGGAAACAATTCTATCTGGGTCATTATGGATAATATTACAGAGACTGCACAACTAATTTCAATTCAAGAGGATTTATTATTGGACCAACTGACACGAATATACATCAGTGAAGTGGTAAGGCTGTATGGAGTACCACTATCGATTGTATTTGATTGAGATCTAACATTCACCTCTAAGTTTTAGAAGAGTCTCTAACATGCTCGGAATACTTAGCTCAATATCAGTATGTCTTATCATTCTCAAACGGATGTCCAATCAGTGTGGACTATCAAAACACTTGAGGATAGGTTGAGAGCATGCTCAATGGACTTCATAGGATGATGGGACCAACATCTTCCTATGGTTGAGTTCTCTTAAAATAATAGTTTTCAATCAACCATCCAAATGGACCCTTATGATGCCCTTTATGGGAAGAGGTGTAGAACAACAAAATTTTGGGATGATTTTAGGGAGAAAAAACTCATTGATCTTGAAATGGTTGAATAAATGGTAGAGAAGGTTAATACCATCCAACATTACATTAAAGCTGCTCAGAGTCGACAAAAGAGCTATGTTGATAATCGTCGATGAGACCTAGAGTTTGATGTCGGAGACATGGTATTCCTATGAATATCACCATGAAAGAGAGTTATGAGATTTGGGAAGAAGGAAAAGCTTAGTCCAAGGTACATCGGCCCTTTTGAGATCCTTGATTTCATTGGAGCTGTGGACTATCAACTAGTGCTCCTGTTGAGTCAATAAGGTTTTCCTTATGACTTTTCCATTCCTTCTTATTTTGAAAATGACAAACACCTTATACTTAAGAAAATATTATTTTTTTACCCCCATAAGGAAAATTTACTTCTTTAAGGAAATTTACCTTAACCTAGATTTTCTTATACATAGCAATATTATTCTTAAACTCAAAAACCGGATTCATAACCAAATTTACGAAGCCATATAATGAAAATATTTAGAGCATTATGTTTTTAGGATCTGAATTCTGGATGTGATCTATAATGTAGTTCTAATCCAAATTATGGACTCCGAACTCTTAAGTAGTTCGACTCTGAACTTTTTAGTAGTTTGACTCCGAACTCTGAAGAAGTTTGACTCCGAACTTTTAAGTAGTTCGACTTCGAACTCTTAAGAAAGTTCGACTCCAAACTTTTAAACAGTTCGACTCCGAACTTTTAAGCAGTTTGACTCCGAACTCTTAATAAGTACGACTCCAAACTTTTAAGCAGTTGGACTCCGAACTCTTAAGAAGTTCAACTCCGAACATTTAAACAGTTCGACTCCGAACTCTTAAGAAGTTCTACTCCGAACTCTACAGGTTCAGAATCCGATCTCTGGTGAAACCAGACTCCGAATTCCTATAAAACAGAATTCAAACATTTCTTAACATAGACTCTGTACTTCATTTTGGTTAAACTCCTAACTTTTGGCTTGCTCACACTCTGAAATATTTATTAGCTTTTACTTACATTTGCTTCATTTCAAAACGATGTCGTATATTCAGTTATACATAGTTTTTTATAAAATGATGTCCCCTTTTCTATTTCTAATTAACCGTTGGTTGAGTTACACGTGTACAGGTCCCTCTGAGTTTCATGGAAAATATGACCGTTGGAGGATGGAGCAGACCGTTGGAAATTTGCCTATAAATAGGGGCTTATTTTATAGAGCTCCATATACAATGAAATTGATCAATCTAGAGACCAAACACTGCTAAGGTGATTTCTATAGAGAGAAATCTTTTCATGCCCTGTTCATACTGAACCGCTCTTCAGTTTCTGCTTCGTGCGACTCAGAATGTTGGTGATTAGATTCGAGGACTTCCGGGGATAGGAAGACAGAGGTGCTGACTACCTTGAAGTTCGAGGACTTCCTTGCTGAGGAAGACAGAGGTTTCCAACTACCTTGAAGTTAAGGGCTTGCAGAGATAGCAAGAAAGAGACTCCGATATTCGTATCGAGGGCTTACCCTGGTGTGGGTAAGACGGAATTTCTTGAAAGTATAAATCAAGGGACCTTTATCCAAGGTTGTTGGATACCCTTCTCTTTGGGTTAAAAGACTTATATCTTGTTACTTGTAGTTTTTCTACTCATTTATTTCTGCTGCATTTTGTATTATAAGGAAAGTATAACTTTCTTATACTTCCTTACTTGTACTCTGTTTCGTTTAGATTCTATACGATTTAAGGTAGAATCTCATATTGTAAACTTTTGTTAAGTTTCAATTTCCGGAACCGTATTTCCGGAACCTACTTTCAGAATATCTTTCCAAGTTCTCATTTGGTATTAGAGGTGTTGTGAATTTTCTTAGTTTAACTTTGTTAAACTTAGCTCTTTCCTTTGTTTAAAGGAATTTTTTAAAGTATACAATTCACCCTCCCTCTTGTATATTGAGCATCTACATCATTATTTTGATCCTACAATTTGTATCAGAGGAGGTTTCTGAAATACTTATACTCACGTATAATATTTCTTGCTCACTTTATCATTCCGAACTTTGTAATTCCAAACTTTATCATTCTGAACTTTTTCATTCCAAACTTTTTCATTCCGAACTTTATCATTCTGAACATTGTTATTACGAACTTTTGCTACTAACAAGTTTGTGTGTCAAAGGTTTTTTCATGTATGGAAGGAATTAATGTTGGTTCGATTGATAATCTAAATCCTACAAGACCACCAATCTTTGATGGTAATGACTATGAGTACTAGAGAGACCGAATGAAGACTTTCGTTATCAATACTAGAGTAGAAAACTTTGTTATTCTTACTGGTGATTATAAAATTCCTGATAAGGAAGTTAGAACTTTCACAAACCAGGAAAAGAAAGAGTATCAACTCAATTATAAGATACGCAATACTCTAATGTGTTCAATAACTAGAAATATATATAGCCAAATTTCTTCTTGTGAAGCATCTAATTGTATCTGGAAGAAGTTAGAAGTTACACACTTTGGAACTTCTAAAGTGATTGAGACTAGGAGAGCTATGCTTAGAGCTGAATATCATGGTTTCAACTTTCCGTATGGTGAACCAATTTGTAAAGTTCAACAGAGATTTATGACTATAGTCAACAGCTTACAGTCTATGGGAGAAAAAGGTTTAGATGATGAAGCACTTGTGGAAAAGATAATTGATATTATTCCCAATGAGTGGGAATCCAAAAGAACTGCTATAGATGAGAACAGTAAGGTTACTCAAATTTCTCTTGATGAGTTATTTGGAACTCTTCTCCAACATGAAACAAGAATGAAGAGAGATGCTGACAACATCAAAAAGAAGAATGGAAATGGTACTATTGCTTTTACAACAACATCAAATCAGATGAAAGCTAAGACTCCAGAGAGAGTAACCAGATCCAAGTATAAGAAAGTTATTTTCAAATCTGAATCTAGTGAGAGTGAAATCTCTGAAAATGAGTTAGAAAATATTGATCGAAGGATGAAAAAGATAGCTGGCCAAAGAAGTTTCCAATCCAAGTATAAGAAAAAGGAAAGGAAAGACATAAAACATGGAGAAGTCACTTGTTATGAATTCAAGAGAGCTAGACATATTAGACCAGATTTCCGTTTGCTTAAAAAGAAAGAAAGGAAAGAAAGGCATTCAGACAGGAACAGAAAAAAGTATTATAAATCAAAAGCTAAGAAATTTTTGAAAGCTAATGATACCTGGAGTGCCAGTGGTGGTGACTCTTCAGATGAATCTTCTGATTATGAATCTTCAGGACAGAAGAATCTTGGTCTTATAGCCAGATTACCTATTTACAATCATTTTTTTATGGCTAAGGTACGAAATCCTGAATCATTGACCAATGTATCTTCAAATTCTAATGATTGTAAGTATTATAACTATTCTGATGAAGAATCTTCTTCTGATGAAGAAAATACTTTACCTACTTATGAAGAAGTTTCTAGGTTTTCTGAACTTCTTGAGATTGAGAATTCTAAACTCAATAAAAAACTTGATAAGGCAAACTATAGGAATTCTATTCTTACAAAAGAAATATCAGATCTTTCTAAAGATCTTGAAAGAAAAAATGATGATTTTGAAAGTATCTTAAAAAATCTTGAGGAAGTATGTTCTGAGAAGAATAAACTTTCTAAAGAGTTAGAAAAAGTAATTTCTAAGAAAAATGTTTTTGAGCCTAGCTCTAGTTCTAAATCTAATGATTTTGAAGATAAAAACTTGGTTATAAAACTCAAGTCTGAAATTTTTTCCTTAAATAATTGTTTATCAAACTTTACCCATGGTAAGGAAAATTTTGATAAAATGTATTCCCAAATACGACCTTTAAGAAATAAATCCGGATTTGGTTTTACCCATGCAAAACCAATTTTTAGTAACAATTATTTTGTTCCTCAAAGTGCCCCATTTTGTACCAAGTGTCAATGTGGTGGTCACTGGGCAAAGAATTTTTCCTTAAACAAAACCCAATCTCTAAGATTTCACAAAGCTTATTTCTCTAAGAAGATGTGGGTACCTAAAATTTTATTGTCTGGAAATCTTGGATCCAAACAAATTTGGATTCCGAAAGTCTAATTTTCTTCTTGGTTTCAGGAAAATAAAGAGAGTACCAGCAACAATACGTGGTACATGGATAGTGGATGTTCCTGGAACATGACTGGTAACAAAAGCTATTTTGAAAATATTATCAAAACAAGAGGAAAGGTAACTTTCGGAGATAATGCTAAGAGAGAAATTGTTGGTATTGGTAATATTGTTCTTCTTGGTAAAACCTTAATTTCAAATGTTCTGTTTGTTAAGGGTCTTAAGCACAACCTCATTAGCATAAGTCAGTTATGTGATGAAGGTTACCTTGTGAATTTTAGGAATGATAAATGTTTATTTCACAATTCCAAGGAAAAATTTATTCTCTCAGCCAATAGGCAAGATAATGTTTACACTTTGAACCTAGAATACCTCAGGAGTCAAGATTTACCTTGCCTAAGTGAAATGGAAGATCATTCCTTGTTATGGAATAGAAGACTAGGTTACTGTAACCTTAGGAACCTATGAAAACTCTCTAAGAAGAAACTAGTTAAGGATCTACCGAAGCTTAGATTTGATTCTTCTAAAGTTTGTGATCCTTGTCAATATGGAAAGCAACATAAATCTAGTTTTAAATAAATCAGTGAAGGCTCGACAACTGATGCATTGTAGTTAGTGCACATGGATCTTTTTGGTCCAACACAAACTGGAAGCATTGGAGGCAAATACTATGTGTTAGTTCTAGTTGATGATTACACTATATTTACTTGGGTTTATTTTCTAGAAAAGAAATCTGAAGCTTTTTCTTATTTCAAAAGTTTTAGAGCTCAAGTTAAAAATGAGAAAAACCTTCCATTGAAAACTATTCATAGTGATCATGGATGAGAATTTCAAAATTCTGATTTTGAAACTTTTTGTAGTAGAAAAGGTATTACTCACAATTTTTCAGCACCTATAACTCCTCAACAAAATGTTTTAGTTGAGAGAATAAATAGAATTATTCAAGAGATAACTAGAAGCATGTTGAGTGAATATTCTATAGATATAAATTTCTGGGCTGAAGCTGTAAGTACTGCTTGCTATACTATAAATTGAGTTTTGATTAGACCTTTTCTTAACAAAACTCCTTATGAGTTATGGAATGGTAGAAAACCAAGACTATCCTACTTCAAGGTTTTTGGTTGCAAAGTATTCATTTTGAATACTAAATATAACTTACATAAATTATCATCAAAATCCGATGAAGGAATTTTCTTAGGTTATTCCACAAATTCTAAGGCTTATAGAGTTTTTAATAAAAATACTTGTACTGTTGAAGAAATAGTGCATGTAAAATTTGTTGAGTCTGATCCTTTTGTTTTTAAACCATCTCAGCCTACATCCTCAGATGTGTTTTCAAAAACTAAGTGTCAACCTTTGATAGAAGAACCTTCTGATAAGGATAATGTTCAAGAAGATACTTCTGAGACATTTACCCCAGAAGACTTTCTACCCTATATTGATGAACATGCTTTTCAAAACCCAAATCTGGTGTTTCTTAAGAATCATCCCAGTGATAGTATCATTGGTGATGTAAATCAACCTGTAAGGACTAGAAGTTCCTTAAGAAATGAAGTAGAACATCTAGAATTTCTTTCCTAATTAGAACCTAAAAGCACTGATGAAACTTTAAGTGATAATGATTGGATCAAAGCTATGCAAGATGAACTAAATGAATTTGAAAGGAACAAATTCTGGATCTTGGTTAAATGACCTAAGGAAACTTCTGTTATTGGAGTAAAGTGGGTCTTCAGAAACAAATGTGATGAAAATGGAGTCATAGTAAGAAATAAATCTAGACTTGTTGCTAAAGGCTATAATTAGAAAGAGGGAATAGACTATGAAGAAACCTATGCTCTAGTACCTAGACTTGAATCTATCCATATTCTACTTGCCTTTGCAGCATTCTTTAATTTTAAACTTTTTCAAATGGATGTGAAATGTGATTTTCTTAACGATTATGTTGAAGAGGAAGTTTTTGTTGAACAACCTCCTGGATTTGAAGATTCAAAATATCCTGATCATGTTTTTAGACTTACCAAAGCTTTGTATAGTCTTAAACAAGCCCCATGAGCCTGGTATGATAGACTCACTGGATATTTGCTTGAAAATAACCATGTTAAGGGAAATGTAGATCCAACCCTTTTTATAAAGAAAGATAATAAAAATGTTTTGATTGTTCAAATTTATGTTGATGACATCATATTTGGTTCAACTCAGCAATCTTTAACCGACTCCTTTGCAAGTCTAATGAAATCTGAGTTTGAAATGAGTATGATGGGTGAGTTAACATTTTTCCTTGGTTTTCAAATTTCTCAAAAACCAGAAGGAACCTACATATCTCAACCTAAGTATATTATATATCTTCTCAAAAAGTATGGTTATGACAATACTAAGAGTATAAGTACTCCTATTGGTACCTCAAATTATTTAGGTCTTGATGAAGCTGGGAAACCAGTAGATCAAACATCTTTTAGAGGTATGACAGGAAGTTTACTTTACTTGACAGCTAGTCAACCAGACTTAATGTTATCAGTATGCTTATGTGCAAGATATCAATCTAATCCTAAGGAATCTCACTTAAAGGGAGTAAAAAGAATTTTTCGCTACCTTAAGGGAACCGTGGATCTAGGATTATTTTATACATCTGGAAATGATTTTATTCTAAAAAGCTTTTCTGATGCTGAATTTGGTGGATGTAGAATGGATAGAAACAGTACATCCGGAACTTTTCATTTCCTAGGAGATTCATTAGTTTCTTGGTCCTGCAAGAAGCAACATTCTGTAGCACTTTCCACTGCTGAAGCCAAATATGTAGCAGCTGGAAGTTGTTGTGCTCAAGTATTGTGGATGCAACACACACTCACAGATTATGGCTTGAGTTTTACGAAAACTCAAATTTTGTGTGATAACACAAGTGCCATTGCCTTAAGTAAGAACCATGCACATCACTCTCGTGAAAAACACATAGATATTAGGCATCACTTTCTTAGGGATCACACACAAAAAGGAGATATTATTCTTCAGTTTATCGGAACACAAGATCAACTTGCTGATATCTTCACAAAATCATTACCATCTGATAGATTTGAATACATTAAACAAAAGTTAGGAATGATAACTGTAAGGTAATAATTCTTCATTAACTTCTTGTTGAAAAATTCTCCTAATAGTAATAAACTCCTCTTCATAGGGGGAGTAAATTTGGTTGTTAGAGTTTTTCTTTAAAAAAAAAAACTTTCGGAACTAAACTTTCGGAATGGAAATTTCTGAAACTAAAATTTCTGGAATAGGAATTTCCAGAACTGAAATTTTCATGAATGAAATTCTCGGAATGAGAACTTCCGGAATGGAATTTTTGTACTAATAATTTCATAACAAGATTTTCGGACTTGGGTTTTCGTAACAAGGTTTTCGTACTGGAACTTTCGTAATGAAGTTTTTTTCCTTCAAGAAGAATATTACCAATTTCGAATAATATTTCTTGTCAATCTGTAAGTTATGATTTTCTTACTTATAGTTTTGTAATCAAATTTTTCTTACTGGTATCTTCCTTGTTTAGTTCAGATTCTAGTTTTTCCTCAAATACGAATGTTTTCTTTAAAAAAACCTCAAAATATCGTAGTCAAATTTTATTTCCTTGCGGAATTATTCTCAACCGTCAGATCAGATCAAAGTATTTTCAACCATTGGATGAATTTTGGAAGACCAACGGTCAAATTCTTTGCCTATAAAAATGGGGTCCTGAGACTTGTCCCACATCGGTCTTTCAAGATTTTGCGTCTCGAAGCTCTGCTGATCCTCTTAAGGCCGGTTCCGAATCTTGTGAAGCCAATCCGAATCTTACAGTTTACTTCATTCCGAATGTCTGTTGAAGCAACCTCTCAAGATATGTCAACTATCAAACCAATTTCAAAGTGGTTAGTTTACAGAGAAAGGTTAGTTCATCCGGATTTTTATAATCTTGATTCTATTATTTCGAAGAATATTATACTGAATGGATGGGAAGACGTCTGCATAGATAAGTCAGATAAGCAGGATCCGGTTTATACTGACTTATTGATAGAGTTTTATGAGTCTGTTTCCTTCCTAGTGGAAGATGGAAGAGTAAAGGTTTTCTTTCAAGTCTTATGGGAAAACTTATAAACTTTCTTACACTAAGGCAGCAAGCCTGGTTGGTATAGCATATGAGGGATAAGCTGAATTCTGTTCTCACAAACTTCCCGATGTGCAAGGAAGTTTCAATAAGGAGAAGGCACTGAAGTGTCTTGGGCTTAAGGATGATTCAACAACTAAGATTTCTCGGCTCACTCCGAATAATATAATACTTCAACTATGGGTGCAAGGTTTTCTGGTTCTGAGAAGAGGAGATAAAGACAATCTGAAGAAGAGTGATATCTATGTCTTAGATTTTTTGGTAAATCTAAGAAAGATAAACCTGATAAGGCATGTCTTGGTTACACTCAAGAATATCAAAGAAGGAAATCTGAGAGCTCAGATTATGATGTTTCCTGCCTTACTGTCTAAGTTGATTGTTCGATTCTTAGAATCTTTCAAAGTTGCCTGCAAATCAAAGATCCGGAATTGCAAGATCATGCTTGTCAGCAATGATACGCTTAAGAGAATGAAGATAGGATTTTCTAGTGAATCCAGAGAATTTTACCCCCTATCCGTGGAGGAATTTGAAGCAGCTGAAAAAGAAACACAATATCCGGAACCTTCAAAAAAGAAAAGGAAGAAGAGAAAGTCTAAGGAAGTAGTAACTAATGAAGAAGTTCCTCAGCCTAAGGAAAATGAATCTGCACCACCCAAGCCAAAGAAGAAGAAAACCTATATAGAAGAAGTAGTAGAAAAGTGGAGGAAAGATAAAGAAATGAGGAAGGAAGGGGATCCTCAATTCGGACTGGACCCTGCTGAGGCTAAGGCATTAAAAAAAAGCTGCTGAGGAGCTAGAAATACAAGAGAAGGAAAAGAAGTTGAGAAAGAATATGTCTGAAACTGATATAGTGGGATCTTTGTTAAAAGATATAGAGTTGGCTTCCAAAAGGCTTCCAGTTCTGGAAACTTTTGGTGTTGAAACTTCTTTACCAGAAACTCCAGCGAAAAACTATGTCACTCCGGAAAAGGACAAGGGTAAATAACCTGTAGTAGAAGCTGAGAAGGATGTTGCTGAAGCAGTTGAGGAAGAAGTTGAAGAAGAAGAAGAAGAAGAGGAGAGTGAAGATCTAGATACCTTGATCAAACAAGTTCATAATTATAAGGCTGAATTTGCAAAAATAGTATCTCTAGGGAAGGGAGATGAGGAATCCAGCAAGCAACTTCAAGAAGAAGAAGAAGAAAATGTGTTGTATGATGAAGAAGAATCCTATGAGAGTACTTTTCTTGAGCAAGGTCAAGAAGGACAGAAACCAGACGAGGATCAGATTGTTCAAGTTTCTGAATCTGAGGAAGTATCTCCTAATGTTCAATTCATTCCAAAATCTGATAAAGGGAAGCAAACTCTCATGGAGAAACCTATTAAAGATGTCATCAGAAAAAAAGAGGTTGGTGGTACCTCAAGAAGGAATCTGATGCCAGTTGAAGAAGAGGAATATCAAAAAGAAGTTTCTGATTCGGAATCATCATCCCACAAGCATGATTTTGTGGTTCAATCTCTAAGAAAATTGGTGGACACAATTCCGATTCTTCCAACAATAGATTCTAGATGTCAGTTGCTGCAACAATCTATGAATCAAAAATCAGATTCTTTATCCATGGTAATGGATAAGTTTGTGAAGTTGGAATCTGAACAGAAAAGTTTTCTGATCGATTATGACGTGCATAGGAAGTCCTGCAGTAAAGTAACCAAGTGGTCTAAGAGAGTTGATGAAGATTTAGTTCATTTTGAGAATTTTCAGGCTAAAGTTCAAAATGCCTTTGAAATGGAGGATAAAAAGGTTAATGAGATTTCTAAGAAGTTGTCCCAGGAGCAAAATTTCCGGAATCAACAGGCCAGTGATCTGAATGGGAAGCTTAACTCAGTATCTCAAAATTGGAAAACTAAAAGAGATTTCTGGATTGAGTTTCAACAGAAGATGGAAAAGCAAGATGAGTTGTTGAAGTTGCAGAAAGAAGTCTTGGAGGCTCAGGAAGAGGCTTTAAAAGCTCAAGAAGAAAAGGTAAAATACTTGGAGAGGCAACGAGAGGAAGATCAAAGAGACTTGAAGAAACTCAAAGCCTTGTTGAAGCTACTCATTCCGAAGGAAAAGGAAGACAAATGATCCCACTCCGATCTTTTGTTGTAGTTGAATTTCCTTGTATTTTTTCCCAAAATCTAATGAAATGGTTATCTGGTTAGTTTGTATCTTGTTATATAATAATGTTTCAGGTAGTATACTTTGTTTTCCATTCCCTTCAATTCTTTTTGAAAATCACAATGGGGGAGAAGAAAAAAGAACTATTCCTAAGGAGGAGAAAGGAAAAATTTCTAAGAGAAATATCCTTAAAGAAAGGGGGAGTTTCCCACTACAAAGTTTTTTTTTTCATTCCTACAATAATGAAAACTCTACTCAGGAAACCCAGAATACAATCCTTAGAGTTTCAATGCCTAAGGGGGAGTTAGTTGTATTCACTTCTATCTATGAACAAAGGGAGATAAGTTTTAATTTTCAAAGTCTAATGAAAATTTTCAAAATCTTTATATGCTTTTTCAAAAGGATGTTTGTGCTTTCCAAAAAGGGGGAGATTGTTGAGTCAATAAGGTTTTCCTTATGACTTTTCCATTCCTTCTTATTTTGAAAATCACAAACACCTTATACTTAAGAAAATATTATTTTTTACCCCCATAAGGAAAATTTACTTCTTTAATGAAATTTACCTTGACCTAGATTTTCATATACATAGCAATATTATTCTTAAACTCAAAAACCGGATTCATAACCAAATTTCCGGAGCCATATAATGAAAATATTTGGAGCATTTTGTTTTTAGGATCTGAATTCTGGATGTGATCTGTAATGTAGTTCTAATCCAAATTCTGGACTCCGAACTCTTAAGTAGTTCAACTCCGAACTTTTTAGTAGTTTGACTCTGAACTCTAAAGAAGTTCGACTCTGAACTCTTAAGAAGTATGACTCCGAAATTTTAAGCAGTTGGACTTCGAACTCTTAAGAAGTTTGACTTTGAACTTTTAAGCAGTTCGACTCCGAACTCTTAAGAAGTTCGACTCCAAACTCTACAGGTTCAGAATCCGATCTATAGTGAAACCAGACTCCGAATTCCTATAAAACAGAATTTGAACATTTCTTAACATAGACTCCGAACTTCATTTTGGTTAGACTCCGAACTTTTGTCTTGCTCACACTCTGAAATATTGATTAGATTTTACTGACATTTTCTTCATTTCAAAATGCTGTCGTATATTCAGTTATACATAGTTTGTTATAAAACTATGTTGTCTTTTCTATTTCTAATTAACCGTTGGTTGAGTTACATGTGTACAGGTCCCTCCGAATTTCATGGAAAATATGGCCATTGGAGGAGGGAGCAGACCGTTGGAAATTTGACTATAAATAGGGGCTCATTTGAAAGAGCTCTATATACAATGAAATTGATCAATCTAGAGACCACACACTGCTAAGGTGATTTCTAGGGAGAGAAAGATTTTCATGCCTTGTGCGTACTGAACCGCTCATTCAGTTTTTGCTTTGTGAGACTCCGAATGTTGGTGATTACATTCGAGGACTTCCGGGGATAGGAAGACAGAGGTGCCGACTACCATGAAGTTCGAGGACTTCCTTGCTGAGGAAGAAAGAGGTTTCCAACTACCTTGAAGTTGAGGGCTTGCGGGGATAGCAAGACAGAGACTCTGATCTTTGTATCGAGGTCTTACCCTGGTGTGGGTAAGACAGACTTTCTTGAAAGTATAAATCAAGGGACCTTTATCCAAGGTTGTTGGATACCCTTCTCTTTGGGTTAAAAGACTTATATCTTGTTACTTGTAGTTTTGCTACTCGTTTATTTCCGCTACATTTTGTATTATAAGGAATGTATAACTTTCTTATACTTTCTTACTTGTACTCTGTTTCATTTAGATTCTATACGATTTAAGGTAGAATCTCATATTGTAAACTTTTGTTAAGTTTCAATTTCTGGAACCGTATTTCTGGAACCTACTTTCAGAATATCTTTCCAAGTTCTCATTTGGCATTAGAGGTGTTGTGAATTTTCTTAGTTTAACTTTGTTAAACTTAGCTATTTCCTTTGTTTAAAGGAATTTTTTAAAGTATACAATTCACCCCCCCTCTTGTATATTGAGCATCTACATCATTATTTCGATCCTACAGCTCCCATTAAACCTGTCTCAAGTACATGATGTATTCCATGTATCACTCTTGATGAAGTACATACCTGACCCATCACATGAACTCAATCCAGAGGTGGTACCATTAGATAATTACCTCTCTTATGAAGAGAATCCGGTGAAGATCTTAGATCATAGGGAAAAAGTTCTACAAAATTAGACAATGCCCCTCATCAAGGTGTTGTGGAGAAACAATAAGTTTGGAGAAGCAACATGTGAATCAAAGGAAGTGATGAAGCAGAGTTACCCTCATATATTTTATTATGGGAAAAAGGAAATTTCTAGGTAGAAATTTCTTAATGGGGGGATTTTTTTAATGACACAAACTGTTATTAATGAAAACCCCTCTTGATCTAATGTCTTATTATGTAAAATTGTTATGTAAAACATAAGCACTTACTTAGTTTTATATTTTTGGATTTTAAAATACAATTAAGAATTATTATTGTTTCTAATATTGTCATTTAACAGTGATCACATGATTAGTATAAATATAGGCCTTTAACAAATCCAATTTACTCAGAAAAAGGAACTAGTGTCCTCATCCAGTAAAATTTCTCCATACGAAGACCATTTGTTAAAGCTTGTAAAGGAGGTAGCTTCATTGGGCTTCGCTCTTGACCATGTCCAGGCCATTATTCAACACATTAATATTGAATGGAACTACCTTTGGGAAAAGTGAAAGTTAATAGAGATTACCACCCAAGAAATGTTATTCGAGCCACCCCAAGAGTCCATCACCATCACACACCTCACCATTAGGTCTTATGTGACTTTTATAAGGGGATATGTAACAATACCCTAGCACTATGATTATTTTAATTAGTTTTTTATAATAAATAATATACATTCAATTTATTATTGTTACTTTGTAAATGGTTTTTAAAGAACAAATAGTATTTATAGATAATATTCAAATTTAATTGAAAAATCTATTTTGACAAATTAATGGATTTTTGAATTAAATTATATTTTAATAAAATATTTTTACTGAATTACTTTTTATTAAATTTAAATGATCGTATAATTTTTATGAATACAATTGAAATTTTTATTAAGGTTTGAAAACTGTTTTTGTCAAAACCCATGAATTTATTATAAATGTAGGTTTTTATTTTATAAGTGAAAATTCACATATTTATAAAATTATTTAAATAAAATTAATATCATTTTTATATTCAGAACATCAAAATTATATAATGGTGAATTTTTCATTATTTTTTGAGGTAGTCGAATTTTTGGTAAAAAATTAAATACCCTTTAAATATATAATGTGTTTTATGACATCATAATGTTCCAATAGCGGTGTAATAAAATACTATAATATGTTTTTTCTGCCAATATATGTATTAACTTTAAAATAATGTTATTTTATATTTGTTTGATTAATTTTATGGTGCCTTAGTATACCCTCAAAGACTTATAAAATATTTTAACATTTTAAAAATTATTTCCTTGAGAGTGTGACTCACCTCCACAAAAGCAAGCCTAATATTTTAATAAAATTGTCCATTGGACATATAAAATAATTTTTTCCACTCCCTTTTCTAAAAAACCATGTTTTTGGTTTGTGGTTTTGATTAGTTTAAAGTGTTGTTTCCAAAAACTAAATAATAACGAATTCCCTCTCCCTTCTAATATAAAACCACTCCATCTCCCATTACTCTTTACTAAAAACCTTTTGAGCTCAACCCACAACTATAATTATATCTCTATATTTCTACCAAGTCACCCTAATCTCTCCATAATCCTCTATCAAGCCTCTTCCAAGCCTTTGGGATCACACTTCCATGTAAGGGATTTCTTCCTTTCTCATTTTTGTCCAAATTTATTAAGTTGTTATGCCCTTTTATTTCAAATTTAAAATGTTGGGGTATGATTTATCACCTCCCCCATACGTACCTCCATATTTTTGAATGATTAGATACTTCTTCCTCTCTCATTAATTCCTCCCATGTACACCTGTTAACATACAAAAATTTTGTAAGGAATTTCTCACTTCTCGTTTATACTCAAGAAATTATTTTATATTATTAATATAAATTACATACATATGTTGTGATATTATGTTCCATGAACCCCTTACTATACTTTTCATGTGTAAATTATTATATTCCCCTTTATCTCTCATCAACCAATTTTATGATTTCTATTTGACTTCGTTATGCTACCAAAGATACACCAAAATTTGCCATACCAAAATCATTGTGTGAGTGAATACCATACCCATTTCTTTATCAAGGATATTAACCTATATGCACATGTAATTGTTTATTTAGGACTTACATTTATGTATTCCACACCTCTTATTCTTGGAATAAATTATGATGTTTATTGAATCCATGTTGTATGACCCATGTGGCACACTTTTGCATGAAATGAAATGTTTATAAAGGGTGGGCCCTGGTAGAGCTCCAATGCATTGGGTAAAGATTAGTATCATGATACATCAAGTGAAATAATGTTTTACTCATGCTAAATCTAGTAAAATAAGGGTTTACTCATGCTAATTCAAGTGCAATGAGGGTTTACTCATGCCCAATGTGCAATGAGCATTGGCTCATGCTAATATCATGTCAAATGTTGTTGCCACATTTCCTTGTTATGATAATCATACTATATCATTCATTTATGTTCTTCTTCTATAATGATCCATTGATATGAATATTTCCTAAAATGTAATATATTTTTCATTTTATTCCTTTTTTACCCCCTTACTGGGATTTATAGCTACCCTTTTCTTATGAATGTCCTAAGGCTATCTCATGCAATTCTAAGTACGAAGGAATGTTGTGATAGTGTAAAATAATTTTTCAATAAAGTTGTTGTGTTTCATGTTATATGTTTTTCTGTAATATTCCTAATTTCCCAATACACTAGAACTCTTTATCCTCAAAGTTTTCTTAAGTTCAAGTTTATGTAATAAATCATGTTTATGTGTGTAATAAAGAGCAGGGTTGTTATACCGATTATTCTTGAATATTTACATGAGATTCGGTTATCATCAGTTTCACTTTAGATAACCATATATACCTCTTACGACCTTTTAGAACATGTATGGTCAATATGAATATTTGGTTATGTCGTTCGATCTCACGAAATCAGCAGTAATTTTTATGGAATTGATGAACCAAGTGCTCTATAATTACTTGGATTCTTTTTTGGTAGTCTTCATGGATGGTATTTTAGTGTACTCTCACACTCGACATGACCATGACACTCATCTTGAGATCATTTTGAGTACACTGAGAGAGCATCCATTTTGTGATAAGATCTAAGAATTCCACTTTTGGAAGTACATGATTCACTTATTGGGTCATGTCATCTCAGATACAAGAGTATTAATAGACCTAGATAAAGTGAGAGTGGTAGTTTCCTAGGAGCATCCGAAGAATGTCTTTGAGGTACGGAGTTTTCTGGGGCTGGATGGTTACTACATGCATTTTATACATGATTTTTCATGCTTAGGATCACAAATAACAGGCCTAACTAAAAATGGTGTGATGTACTTGTGGATATATTCTGGTGATTCAGCCTTTCAGGAGCTAAAAGTTTGATTTACTTTTGCACTGATACTTGTTTTTCCAAATTTGGGAAAGAGTTACACCGTTTATTATGATGCACCAGGTTTCAGGATGGGGGAAGTGCTTATGCAAGGGGAAGGAGTTGTTGTGTATGGGTCTCAGCAGTTGAGGCCACATGAGAGTAATTACCTGACACATAATCTTGAGTTGGTTACAGTTGTGCAGGTTTTACGATGTTGGACACATTATCTTTTGGGATATCATTTTATGGTGTAAACTGACCACAAAACCCTCAAGTATATCTTTACTCAGTGTGATCTAAATTTGGGAGAGTGAAGTTTGGTTGAGTACCTTTAGTCTTTTGACTTTGATCATTCCTATACACCTACGAAAGCCAACGTAGTGGCTGATGCATTGCATAGGAGGACTCAGATACATGCAGTTTAGGAGGCTAGAAGTGAGTGGAAGCTTATGGATTTGTTCTTTTAGAAGAATTTGGAGTTGAATGACAGTTAGGGTAGAAATTTAATTATTCTATAGTTTTTACCTCTACTCTACTGGATCAAGTGTGAATGGGGAAACTATAATATTTTGAAGGCCTAGTCTTATGGGAGAGTGTGTCAGGAGAGGACCCTACTCCTGGGTGGACTATAGGCAATGATGAGGTCTTTCATTTTCATGGGCGTGTATGGATGTCAACAGAAATATGTGAGGAGTTGATGTATGATTTTCATTCCTTAGTATTGGCAGTTCATCCTAGTGTCACGAAGATGTATCGAGATCTACACTCTCAGTATTGGTTTACAGGGATGAAGAGGGATGTTGTTGGTTTTGTTAAGAGATGTTCCACATGTCAGCGAGTGAAGTTGGAGCATCCACAACAATCATGGATTTTAAAGAAGTTACTTATTCCTTAGTGGATGTGGAATGAGGTCATGATGGATTTCGTGATGGTTTTACTGAGGTCACCTCGAGGGAATTATGTAGTATGGGTTGTTGTTGAAAAACTCATGAAGGTTGCACATTTATTTCCCATCAATGAAACCTTCAGTGTTGATGAACTAGGAAGGTTGTACATATGAAATATTATATGTTTTCATGGGGTTATACACTCTATTTTTTCAGACAAGGATTCTCATTTTACTTCTCATGTCTGGCAGGGACTACATAGGGATTTGGGTACACAAGTACTTCTGAGTATAGCCTACCATTCCTAGACAGATGGATACTATGGGCAAGTGATTCAAGATTTAGAGGAAATGCTTCGAGCATGCGTCCTGTATTTCGAGGGGTCTTGGGAGAGACAGTTACCCCTAGTGGAGTTTTCCTATAATAACAGTTTCTAGGAGATGATTCATATGTCACCTTATGAGTCTTTGTACGGTAGGCCATGCCGATCACCCCTATATTGGTTGGATGTAGGATAGAAAGGTATGTTGGGACCTCATCTTGTCCAGGAGACCACTGAGTAGGTGCAGTTGATTCAGAAGAGGATGGCTACTACACAGCCTCGACATTAATCTTATGTTGATTGACGAAGATGACCTATGTAGTTCAAGATCAAAGATCAGGTTTTCTTACATGTCACACTATGGTTGGGACCCAAGAGGATTTGGAGATAGGGGGAGCATTCACTGAGATACGTCAAGGTCATTTGAGTTTTTAGAGAGAGTCAGGCCAATTAACTATCGGTTTCAGTTACCTCGTAGGTACCGGGTTATGCACAACATATTTCATGTTTCTCAACTACAAAATTACTTTTCAGACCTGTATCAAGTTTTTCAACCCGAGGAGGTTGAGTTGTAGGTGGATGAATCCTTTGAGGAGCACCCTATTTAGATTATGGATCATAGTATGAATGTTCTATGTGGCCGGCCTTTTCATCTGGTATGGGTGTTATGGCATCATGGGAGAGTATAGCATGGGACTTGGGAGAGGGAGGCCAACATTCGATCACAATGGCCAGAGTTGTTTGAAGTTTCTTCTTCTCTACCCGTGGAAGGTAAATTTGGGGATGTATTGCATTAAGGGGGGAAGTTTTTAAGAACCTGGATCTTTATTTTAGGTATGGATCTTTATTTTGGGTTGTTTTTTAGGGAAAATGAAGATTTTTGAATTTTCTAAGTACATGCTGTGTACTTTTGAGTACATGCCATGTACCCGGTGGCTGCGGGCAGCTATGTACTGGCCATGTAATGGCTGAGTATATGGATGTGTGAGTGACCTAGCCGATCGCTTAAAGTGGGAGCTAGTTGAGCTAGTACAAAACATGTATGTTAAATGATCGGGTCATGTACTTGTTTTTATTCGATTAATTAGAGTAGAGTTGTGTATCATCCCTAGATTCACCTTCTTCTTCCCGTGTCTCATACAAGAGAGTGACCTACGGAAAAAGATCTTCAATCCCCTCTCATTCCTCTGTCTGATCTCCTATCACTACTGGAAAATGGGTCTATACCCACGGTTTTGTGTATAACCGTGGGTATAGGCCCCCCCTATACCCACGGTTTGGGAAACCGTGGGTATAGGTATAGTATCGAGACCTATACCCACGGTTTTGGAGAACCGTGGGTATAGGTCCCCTATACCCACGGTTCTTGGAAAAACCGTGGGTATAGGTTTTTTTTGAAGACCTATACCCACGGTTTTGCCAAAACCGTGGGTATAGGTGTTGTTTGGCAGACCTATACCCACGGTTTTTGAAAACCGTGGGTATAGGTGGTATATTTTTCAAAGACCTATACCCACGGTTTTTCAAAACCGTGGGTATAGAGTTCCCATATTATAGCGGGAAACTAAACATAGGCGGGATACGGAAAATATTGCGGGTAGACATTTTTTCATATAATAAGATATATATTCAGATATATTAACATATAAGAGAAAATAGCTGTAGGTTGGTTGGTCTGTGGGCGCGTGCTGGGCCGCGAGACTCTACTCAAGTCGCGGGATCGAAACATCGTGAGGCTTTTTTTCGAATTGAAATACACAATATTAATATATATAGGCAGATAGATGAACATATAAAAGAATTAAAATCCAGCTCGGTTGGTCTTCTGCTGTGTGCGGCGCTGAGACCTTACGTGTGGCGCGGGTTCGAAACCCGCCGTTAATGGTTTTTTTTATATAACAGCATTGTTATTAATATATTAAAATGAAATTATATTTATGTAAATGAAAGTAAGTTAGCTTGGTTGGTCTACCGAGTTGCATGGCCGGGCCTTCCTGCGGGAGGCGCAGGTTCGAAACCCGCTGTTTACGGTTTTTTATATAACAGCTTTGTTATTAATATATTACAATAAAATTATACTTATGTAAATGAAAATAAGTTAGCTCTGTTGGTCTACCGAGTTGCATGGCGGAGCCTCCCTGCGGGAGGTGCAGGTTCGAAACCTGCTGCTCGCAATTTTGGAAAATTTTAAATTTCCCACGGTTTTCAAACCGTGGGGTATGATCCCTGCCACGCTGTACAGCAACCTGTTGCTGTGTGAAACACATATACCCACGGTTCTACAAAACCGTGGGTATAGGTCAAGACCTCTATCCCGACGCCGTTCCAGCCCACGGTTCCCAAAACCGTGGGTATAGCCTATACCCACGGTTTTGGGGGCTATACCCACGGTTTTGAACCGTGGGTATAGGTCGTTTTTCCAGTAGTGTATTAAGATGCCACCAGGTGGGTTGGATTCCAACTGGTGATTTCTATTTTTCCCCAGAGCCTCCCATCATAATTTCTCCTCTGTCATGAGTTGTTGTGGGTTGATTTTTTCCCTTTTCATTGATCTATGTTGTTTTTGGCCGATTTAATGGCTAACATTCAAGAGTGTTCATCATACAATGTTGATGTAGGTGGTTTGTTCCTTTCCGTGATCATCTTTGAATTATATATGCCTAAAGTGTCAAATACCCATGTTTGGGGTATTGCATGTTTTGGATTTTTACCCTATTTAATACCTTCTAAAGTGTGGTTTTGTTTATTAAGTTTTTCCCCAATGCATAAGATTGTATAACCTTGTTTATGGGACACCCCATGGGTGCATTCCCTTGTTTGACTGTTATTGGTAGTTTGGACTAGTTTTCCTATGAGGCATACCATTTTTTTCATTCCTTGAGTTTTTTTGTATGAAGTTTTTGGTTGTATGTGATGTTTGTGAGTATTCCTTGAATAAAGTTGAGACATTTAGTAGTTTTATTTTCATGTTGAGCCTTTAAGTAATTTTGTATGCGCGTTGATCCTCTAATGGACCATGAGAGCCTTGGACCCGAAAAACTATGGGGGTTTCCAAGTTTATTTTCACCGGACCTTGAGAGCCTTGGTGTAGATTTTCACCCAGGGTTATTGACCGCGAGAGCCACCCATGAGGTCATTTATGATTATTTATACTGTGTGTACCCAGGGGGTGTTGACTGTGAGAGACAGTCAGAGGTCATTTGTGAATTTGTTATTTTGTGCTGACCCAAGGGTATTGACTGTGAGAGTTGCCCAAGTGGTCATTATAATTGATTAGTTCTATGTTAAACCAAAGGGGTTATACTGTGAGATATTTTACAAAGGGTTGTTTATAAATGTTTAATGATGATGGATGGGTCTTCCAAGACAAAGCACAAGATTGGACTTGGTCTTACTTGATTTTTTAGATTATATATTGAGACGTCTGTTGGTAATTATTATATAGGGGGATACAAATCTTAGTCTAGATCCTGAGGTTAAATTATTCAACGGTTTGAATAATTTATAAATGTAAATGAATATAATTTAAAACTGTATAATTATTTAATTTTGAGTACTTCCTAGTTTATATCTTCATTTTTCATATTTCCTACTATATATATTCACTGATAATTAGGCATAGATATTTTGGTGGTAGTGTACTAGGAATAATCTCACACCCTGTTTGGGTCATGCTTTTGGGCCCAAACAGATTATATGGTTGCAGGTATAGATAAGGGCAATCAACCATCTTCATGAGGTACTTGAGTGTTGTAAGAGATGGGGAGCGTGGGACCAAGATGAGGCTTACAATTCTGTTGGAGTTTACTATTTTTAGTACTTTGGTTTCTATATTGTATTTCCAGCATTGTGACTTGTTTGGATTCTTTCTTAGACACATGTGACATGCATTATTTATTTATATATAATGTAGTTGTTTATACTATCGATCTTTTGTTGTTTACTTCTGTTGTATGGTATTACTGCTCCCACTACTATTTAATATTTTTTTCTACTATGTTACTCTTCCAATAAGGACATAGATTCCCCACTATCACTCCCAAGTCCCTCATTTCTAGTTGGATTCCTCTAGTGTTTGGGGATATGCGCTTGAGTCCATTTGACCAACTGGGTATGGGGAAATTTTGGGCGACACCTGGAACCAGGATGTTATAGTGCACATAATAATGAAATCATATTCATTAAAAAACTACAATGTCAACATATAATGGAAACATTGTATTAATAAATAATCAAGACATCAGTAAAAATACTCATGCCATCAAAACAATCTTTTTGAATTTCATTAAATAAAATTTTAAAAGGATTCCAAAAGGAAAGTCTCATACTAATATAATAGGAGTGATAAATAATATAATAGAATGGATATGTGTATACAAAATTAATAAACATAATAAAAGATAAAAAAAAACAAAAAATCATCACACAAATAATCTCAATACCACATAATGAATAAAGGACTAGGTTAACCTAAAGAATGGAAATTAAGTTAAGAATTCCCTTACTTCGAGTTCATCTTACTTCATACTTGTCAGAAGTTCCTGTATAACTATTAAATGAATGTTATTAATATATTATTGAAACATATTAATATTTATAACACCTTGTATAATAATTTTTAACATCACTTCACCCTTTAGTTATTAGTATTTTGTTCCTTCCATTGTTTCGGGTGCATTCTATACATGATTTCCGTGGCCGGTTTATATTTTCTCTTCTTTTCATGTGGAAATGAAATTCCATAAGTGGAATGAAATGGTACTCACATGTTTCCAGAATATTTAATGATACCATAAATCATTTTTTATCATATATTATAATGATTCATTAGATAAATCATTAATTCTATTTGTTTACATCATTTTTGGTGGTTCCCCTATAATCATGAACTTGTTTGATTATATAATTTAATGTCTTGCATGAAAGTTCATTATAGAACATTAAATAGGAAACATCATACAATTACATTTATTTCAACAATTAAAAGGTTTTTATAATAATATATTAAGGAAGTAATGGAAATTGAAAGCACATCATCCATGATTTTGGTAAATCGGCACATCGCAGATAATGTTTTTATTTTTAGAATAAGATGGAGAGGAGAAGAAGTATAGTGCTCAATCATCCTTAAAAATGATAACAACCAGAATATGTAAGATATAGAATAATTAATTCCTCTTGGATAAGGATAGGTAATTAGAGAAAAAGAGTAGAAAATAAAATGAATAGAAAATAAAGAAAACAAAATAGGATGTTTACCTCTTAATATCTTCTCCTTGAGATCCTTCTTAAGGCCCTGGGTTTTGTCATTTTGGTAAAATGAGTAGGTCTTGGACGTGGGGAAGGTTCTTGAGAAGAGTATTTGGATGAACATAGGCAAGACTCAAGGATTCAGGGGAGTTGGAGGAAGATGATGGAAATGGGTGGTATTTATAGTGGAGGAGAGGAGGAGTTTTCCCTTATTTTAATCATTATTTTACTATTTTTCCACAAGACAAGAAAGAGTTATGATTCCAAGACAAAAAAATAGTAGTAAGTGCTCATGATTTTGAGATAATTTTGCTTAAATAATCAAAACATCATCCATGGCTCCATAAATCATGTATTTAGCTTAATTTGTTAATTATCGTATTTCACTATTCATAAAAAATTCATGTATTTTAGAAAATTTCCAAAAAATCACCCTAACCATTTTTTATGTTTAAAATTTAAAAATGAACTCCATATTTTTAAAATAAAATTTCTAAACACTATTAATTTATTGTTTAACTAAAATCATAATGTACTTGAAAAATACAAATTTAAAATTCAAACTTCTTTTCTAACACATTAAAAAAAAACTTAAGGTATCATAAATTTATCTTATAATCATAACTGATAAAAATAAATACTTATGAATGCATTTTATGAAATTAAATTTCCATTTAAATTATTAAATTAATCATAAATATTTAATTATATATATATGACTTAAAAAAATACCAACAATAAAACAATAATTTTTAAAATATTTATTTACTTATATTATGAGATAATTATATCATATTGACAGTTATAAAATGGATAAATAATATTTATAATTTTATTGGTGAATTTACTATTTATAAGAGTACATTACTATTCATAAGGTTTATGTTACTATTCATAAGGGAACATTAGTATTTATTAGGGTCATGTTACTATTCATAAGGTTAAATAACTATTATTAAGGGTAATGTTAGTATTCATAAGGGTATGTTACTATTCATAAGGTTAGGTTACTATTCCCCAAAAATTATGTTTATTCTATTAAAATTCAAAAAACATACTGATTGCAACTGTGTTTGTCTATTTTTTGAAATTCAAAATGAAAAAGAGGCAAATTATGTTTAATGATTAGTTTATAAAGGTCACATAGTATTTAGTAGTTCATTTAAGCAGATAGTGTTTCTTTTTAATATCTTAGGATGTTGAAAATGACCATATTAATGATTTCCTAAATATTGTTTTATCTTAATTTATAGGAATCAAGGAGAGCTCATTAGGAGATCCAATTAAGAAATGTATACCATCATAGTTTATCTCAGGGTGGGTATACATTATTGGATGAACAAATGATAGCTGAAAATTTTAAAAAAGTTAGAGTTGAGTCTTACAACTATGGAGAGGTTTCCCATTCATCCCCTCCATCTATGCCTGAAAAATAGAAGAGGGATCTAATGACAAAAAAGGGAAATATCTTACAGAATCATATAGGGTCATAGCTGATAATAGTATAAGTTGTTTATTTTATTTATTTAAGTCAATTAAATTCATTATTTACATTGAATCATTACAAAATATCTCAAATAATTCATAAAGGATTATCTTGATGAGAAGAGAAAACAAGGGTAATTTAAAGATGATGGGAGGCACAATATGTAATATGCTGCATTAGGAAAGGACAAACACCTGGGTCATGTACGAGGATACCTAGCATGTGTATCTATAAAAAAAGTGTTACCATGTTATTCAGATTCTTCCTTGGAGGGGTTATATAAAAAAAATCATTGGAGGTTGGAGTTCACAATATTAATACGACGATAGAGAAAAATATTACAGTGTCGGTACAGTCTATGTTTACAAACATGCAAAGATAATTTCATACTGCAGCTCCAACTCCACCTCTGCCAGCAGCTCCCTCTCCCCCATCTCTACCTACAAACCCCAATATTTATCCTCCACCTCTGCCGGTACACCCCATTTTTTATCTTACTCCTACACCCCCTCCTCCACATCTTCCTAGTTCTTGTGAGTTTTATTTTGATGAACCTCAATATCATATAGTTTCATATGGACTAATATATTATATATGATATACAATTCATCATCAATAGTTAAAGGTAGATATGTATAGGGTAACTGTACATGATATTATAGATATATTAGTTGGAGTACCATTACCTATAGATGAGTTGACTACATTTAGACAAAGTATAATTCACTTTTTAGGTTGGATATCTTTAATTCTTCCACCAATTACCACAGAGGTATGTGTATGATATATCTTTTATTTTATTTTTATATTTAATTTTTTTTAACACAAGAAAGTTAATATATTTATCTATTTATTTATTGGAATACCATAAAGGTAAATAAATACAATATAGCCCACAACAATGACAAAGGGTTATAATATCATATTCATATTCTATTAGTATTGAAATATTTTCTAGATATTCAAATTTATTGGCGGGTTATTATACATTTCCAATGGAAGATCATATTTTTGGACGTGTAATAGATGTGGGGATTGTGAAAAATGATATCATGGAACTTGTTACTAGAGATAAGTTGTGCATCAATGCGGTGCATGTTTTTTCCATGTATGTCTTAACACAAATGTTTCCCGGTGATAAATTTATTGAAAATTTATATTTATTTTTATTTTGTATTAGGTATCTTTATAAAATGTGTGAGATGAATGAGCAGAAAAATGTATATGGGATTATGGACCCACAGTTGATTTCACCTGAAGGGTATGAATTGGCCGAGGAATAAAAAATTAGTTTATAATACAGAAAGTTCCCAACAGAATATAATTTCGTAGTTTTGGATGTTTCCTTATATTGAGAGGTATCAAACATATATCTCACAAATTATTATTTACCTTTTAACATAATACCTAATAATATTAAATTTTCTTTTATATCAGTGATCGTTGGATGTTAGATTTTTTTCCATCATAGAAAACACTATTGGATATTCTTAGTCCATGGAAATGTGTGAGGAAATTTTAATAACATGTTGTAAAATTATGTTTTAATTTTAGAATAGTTTTTTATATTATAATGAATTTTAAATTTATTTCATTTATATTATTTTATAACAGGGGATGTGATTTCCTTTGAAAATACATTAAGAAAAAGATTGTTAAGATCAAATATGTAAAAGTAATGGTGAATATCCATTTATAATTATTAAATTTTGGATATATTACATGAAAAATGATATTTTGGTTCAAAAAAAATCATTTAAATGGAATTTTCATAAGAAAACATGGTTTCATAAAATGCAGATAAAATATGCTAGGATATATGTATGAAATAATTACAACTTGAATAGTTACAAAGTTTGACCAGGTTAGATTTCCTTATAAATTATTCCATAATATTTCATATTTTTTATTCATTATACATTTTAATGACATTATTTTTCATTTTTATCTATTTGATAACCCTCATCCTTGTAGTTCACAACAGGTTGAACACTTAAAAGTGGAATAGTCAAATTATTTTATAGGTTTGATCGGATTTTATTTTGTTTTTTTTTGAATATTTCATTTTGAGTATTTTAATTATAAATGTGTATTTGGTAGTTTTTTTCAATTAGGGTTTTTAGTTAATATTATCATTTTTGAATGTAGTAAATTTGAATGTGTATTTTTTATACTGGCTTTTCTTGTTTTTGGTATGTTTATTCTTATTTATAGTCTGGTTTCTGGTATACTTTATGTTCTGGTTTTGGTTGTTTTTAGGTTTGGTTTTTCATTGGATAGGAAGGGATTCATTAACTATTTAAAAAAAAATTAGTTTTTATGTCGTTTATTTTATAACTGATGATAAAAATGCATTTTAGTGCGTTTCTTACGCCGGTTATAAAATAACCGACTTAAAAAATGCTTGGGATCATGGTTTTACATGTCAGTTTTTATAACTGAAGTGGTATACTATATTTTACATCATTTATTTAATAATATACATGAAAAGCATTCATTCCGAAGCATTTTTATGTCATTTATTAAATAACTTACGTACTAATTTCTTCAGTATTTGGGTTTTCCAGAACGGTTATTTAATAAGTGGCGTGAAAAACCTTCACCGGAGAATCTTTAACATATTTTAACAAATAACTAACATAAAAAACCTCTAAAATGATATTTTTAATTCCATTTATATTAACTGTCATAAAAACATGATTTCTAATGTCGTCGGTAACAACATGGCCATAAAAATGACATCAAAAACCTAAAAATCGATGTAAGAAATGTTTTTGCACTAACGAACATTCCCTAATCTATAAAACCTTAGTTTTATACTAGGTTATTCATCGTTAAATTATATCTAAATCCTTTAGGATGGTTCATGAAGATTTTGTGAATTCCAAAAGCATATCCCTCAAGAGTGTTAGACTAGTTGTATATCAAGGCTCATTGTCGTGTACCAGATAACCCCGAGTCAAGATCGGAACATCTAGACATAGTTTTTACCCCTTGGTACATCTGTTCTAGAGCCACATGCACTTGTAGTATCTATATAGGGATGTATTTATTGGAAACTAATCACTCTATCCTTAACCAAAATTCTAGGACATTTTCCTAAATGTTAACTTATCCTTATACATATCTTTAGAGACATCCCTAGACATATACTTAGAAATATACCTAGGTATTTAACTGAAATTTTGTCATCCATGTTTCCAAAGGTTAACTATACCTTTGCTTTGATACCAACTATAGCAACCCTCACATCACAAAATAGGTGTCATATACCATTTATGGAATACTTAAACATTATAAAAAAATATTCCAAAAGACCATAGTTGGTATAGTGCATGTGCAAACATGGAAACATAAAAATTGGTACGTAAGTGAGATACACTATCTCCTACAAGGTTCTTCATGATTATAACCCTTCTTAGGAACATCAAACATAATACATATCATCATAAACAAGGGAATGAGACATAGAAAGTGGTGAGATCAAATGCTTAGTAATGGTAAATAAGGGATACATGTAAGCATAAACATGAGCATTAGGGTATGAGAACATGATCATGAAAATAGAATATCATGCCTTTCATATCAACAATCATATACATGAATCATGGCATAACACTTGGTGGTTCATAAGATATGTGTCAAAAGGAATTAAAGAACCTAAGCCATGGAAGCCTAACATATGAGTAAGACTTGGAATTGTGGAAACACATAAGAATATAATGGTTTTCACAATATCCAAGGCATCAATGACAAGACCATCATATTGGAAAAAGTCTTTTACTGAACTGGGTGAACCCTCATTCCATCACTGCATTACTGAACTGAGTAAACCCTTGTTTCATCCCTGTATTACTAAACTTAGAAAACCCTCATTCTAGCTCTGTATTATCGAAAAGAGTAAACCCACTTTCTAGCACTATATTACTGAACTGAGTAATCCCCCATTCCATACATGTATTAATAAACTGAGTAAACCCTTGTTCTATACTTGTATTATTGTACTGAGTAAACCCTTATTCCTTCCCTATAATATGGAATCGAGTAAACCCTTGTTCTATCCTAGTATTACTAATCTGATTAAACCCTAGTTCCATCCCTTTCTATCTCACGACATATAAATCTTTACTCAATGCGTTGTAGGTAGATATAGGTCCCACTCATCACCTAAATAAATAATACACACATATTCCAAAAGATCATAAATAACATATCATAACCCATTAAATGAAATTTTCATCATAATCATTTAAACATATCTAAACATTTAGAAGAATATAGGTTTCATAATCATTTCATCATAATCATAACCTTTCAAATAAAGTGGGTTTCAAAAGAATATAACACATGAAAGAGAAATAGGTCTCATAAACGTCTTACCCATGAAGGATAAATGGTTCTCATAAAGACCAAGGAATTAATCATAACTCATTCATAGAATGGAAATGAATGGAACGTCTAGATCATTTCCTATAAAGTCTTTAGTGACATCAAAAGATGTTATCCTAGATGCAAAATAATTTGTAAATATACTCTAAAAACATTTCTTGAGGAAAATATTCTTTATTATTTGAAAAAGTATTTTTAATACACGGAACCGTTTAAAAATAATTTTCTTAGAAAATAAATTTAAATACTATAAAGATGACATGAAATAATTTTGAAATCCTTTTTCATTGAAAACATTCATAATAATCTTCAAAACATTTTAAAAACCATTATCTTTGAAAACACTTGAATTTTTTAATGAAATATTGAAGTTTTTTTTAAAAAAATATTTTTGAAAATAATTTGAAAACATAAAAATATATATTGAAAACGTTTTTGAAGTAATTGTTTCCTGAAAACTTATAAATAAGATTGAAAAAATTTACAAAACAATTTCTTTGAATGCACTTTAAAAACCTCTAAATAGGACTTCAAAACATTTTGATAATATTTTTCCATGAAAACATAAAAATGATGTTTGAAACAATTTTTTAGACAATTTTCCTTTAAAATTACCTTTAAAAAAATCATAGATGTTAACCTATTTAACAATTCAAAGGGATCTTTGAAGAAATTATGGCAGGTAAATCCATACATGTCGTATGAGGTCAAAAGAGAAATACTTTTGCACTGTAAAAGGATAGAAAGGTGCCTTGTTTCGAAATCGGAATGAATATTCCCTTAAAGATATTGGTAAAATAAAAAAGTGTAAAAAATTATTTTATATATTATATTGGAATGGTATAATATTATAGGAAACCTTTTTTAGAAAAGGTAAATTTTCGACCGAAGAGAGGGTTTAATCGGGTTTAAAAAAAATACATTATTAACTAACTTATGTACCAAAGAGTATAAAATGGTATGAATTCATGTGTTTATCCTGAAATAAAATATAAGGAAACTCATTAATACTCTTGAGATATGGATCATAATATTTTATCAAAGGAAGCACAATCATAAACAATCTTGAGAAAAAAACAATGAGATTGTCTCAATAGACTCATATAACTTGGTATCTTATGATCATGCTCTAAATGTAAGTAAAGGTAATTAAATCAAGAATTTAATATAATGAACATATTTATATTAATGGTATTTTATGTAAAATGGAAGTATATGCACCCCAGAAAAGAGTTTAGGTGCATAAAAAACATGAGTCTAAAGAAGGAAAATTGAGAAAAAAAATACATTTTTACCAATTTGGTAACCTATGAAACATAACTATATCAAAGAAATATCATAAAATTGGAATGTTAATACCCAAAAATATAATTACTAGCTAAATGGAATAAAATCAGTGCAATTACATACACCACACAAAAGGAAAGAGTGGTGAGCATAGCTTTTATCTCACAAAAATTAAAACTGAGATGAAATCCCCTTATCTTGTGTCTTGACACTCTCCGTACTCATACATTATTCATGTATAAAAAATATAATATTATTATAAATCTTTTATAGAATCATATTCTTTTTAATAATACCATATATGGTTTTATTACTACCGTATATGACCCTCTTGTTAATGATCCTATGTTAATGTTTCACTTCAGGTATTATTCACTTTGTTTTTCACATGTGTATTAATTTTTTATAATGTTGGTCCTTGTACTTATATCATGATTCTATAATGTATATCTTGATATAATATCACATATATACTTTATATTCATATTATAACAATTTATATCATATATAAGTATGAAATGGAATACACCTTTCATGGAGATGGTATATCGTATGTACGCATGAACGTTGTTTCTGTTTTTATTTTCATATTGATATAAAGTATTTAATTGACTTATCTATATATAATTATGTATAAATATATATAATTATTATAGTATCATGAAAATATCATATATATCATATATTTTCATTAAACCTATCGTTAATACATTCCATGTGGTGTGTGAACGAATCACATCGCTTTGAGGGGGAGGTAATCCACACTTCCTCAAACGAGATTATCATATTGACTTCAAATTAAAGGTAAATAAAAGTGTTTTAAAAAAGTAATAAATAATCTTAAAGACATAATAAATATGATATATTACTTTTATGAAAATAGTATCCATCATAATGGCCACCATGATTGGTGGTAAAAACAAGAAATAAACAATCACCATTTCGTGAGGCAGTAGTTCGTCATACATAGAAACAATATTTTAAACATTCATTAGATGGATGTGTGTGTAATTATAGACATGAAAATTTTCATAACAACATCCCCATATATGGAGGATACTTTTTTTTTCACACAATAATAGAATAAATTGATTTTAGGTTGTGGAGATGGAAAATAAAGGGATGTAGCTTGAGAGAAGATGTTACCTACTAATCGGGAAACTCCTTTTGGATTATAAAAAAAGGCTTCCTTGATAGGATTTCTTCCCATAGGGAGGATAAAATTTAGAAGGAATGATTGTTGGGAGGAAATTTTGGCTGGTATTGGAAAATATTAGTATTATTGAGTGGTGAGAGGAATAGGTAGATGAAGTTTCCTTTTATAGGGAAGGAAAAGGAATCACATGGAATTTTTTGAAACAAACTAGGTGTGCACATGTTCTTACCTAAACATGTCATACCTATTGAAATAGTGGGTTCCCTAGACCCAACTATTCAGTGCTTTTGATTACCATATCGTGTATACAGTTAGCTATGCATGATGTTAACTTACAATTATATTGTAGACTGTTCTGCATCCACTATTGAAATGGTAATGCCCAAAGATTAATTATCGTATCGAAAGGTTATAACAGTTCCCAGGATATAATGTGAACCTCTAGATACTATGATATTAATCTTAAATATATATGTCTTATGGTCTAGATACATCATACTGATTGGACACAGTAGATATTTGACCATCAGGTTCTGGGGGCTCATAAGCATTGAGACTTCTTCTCATGAAGTTTGCACTTGGTGATCTCTAGTAGTGAGATCATGAGGACTGACCCACCAATAGAAACATAACATTTTTCGGGTGTCATTGGATGTTCCTATCTACGATTATGTGTAATGGTCTCCTGACTTGAGATCATTACTAATATATGTTATTTGATTGCGTACTTTGATGCAAGACGAAAACAATGGTAATGAAGTCGTGGTGAGGTAGTTTGTTTCGGGTGCATCATTGGTGGCATGACATTGGTTGAATGTTCAAGAAAAGATTATTTGATTTTGGGTGATGGAAGTAATATATCTCAGGCCATGTTGATATGGATGGTAGTACTGTTATAAGACCATGGCCATGGCAGTCAAGGGTAAATCCATCCAGTTAAATCAACAAATTATAAAGCAAGAAAAGGGTGACGACACGTGAGTGGGTTATGATTTATGAGATATTACGAACCAAGAGATTATATTACATAGTGTGTGTTCGTAGGTTGGTTGTTGCTGCAGTGAAAATACTTATTTCTTCAGGGGCCATGATGGGTTGCTAGATCCCGCTCTTGGTCTGTGAATAATATTCACTAATATCGAGATAAGGGACTAGAGAGTCACACACAATAGCGTATTCAAGAATATTCCCTATTAAGTTGAAAAGGAGTTTTGGACATAGTGGGCCCTACTACAGGGGTCCGGGATTTGTCCATGGTTAAACGATCACCAATGCAATAAATAAATTCATATTATTTGAGTTTCGAATAATGAGTATTGAATTTATTTATTAAATGTATTTACAAGTTTTAGTAAATACATGAAAAAAATTAATTGACGAATATTAAATTATTCAAGGTTCAATTAATATTTATGGGAGTGACAAGTCATGTTAATGACTTAATTATTATCACATAATATATTTTAATATATTACAAGTGAGTGATAATAATATTTATTACTTAGACAAGTAGTCATAAAATTTCGTTGATAGTGCGTTAAGTATTCGGGGACCCGGTTGGCATTTCCGGGTAATTAATTATCCACTATAAATATTAGAGGAGAGGAGATTTCTAATCACTATTAATGAAGATTATCTCTCTTCCCCTCTCTCCCACACTCTAGAGAGAGATGTTCTGGTTCCATGGAGCTCGAATGGAGCTCTCTCTCGGGCATCGCTAGCGAAGTGATGCAGTGATCGTTGGAACGTCGAAGGCATCGTTAGTATTCTGCAATAGCACCCAGACTATGATGAATAGAACTCCTGTGGATTCCTTGAAGCTTGTGTAGATGATCTAGAGGAATTTGGATTCAGATTCTTCAATTAGCGATTGCCAATGACGAGCAGACGTCGTGCGCGGCTTCGGATCTAAACTAGGTATTTTACAGTTTATGCTTGTGCTTAAAATCTTCCACGCGTGGTCCTCGACTAAGACTGGGCTGCTCTTCTCCGACGTCGACAAGTCTATGTCGACCGTCGGTGGAAAATTTTAAAAAACCCACCTGTTTGTGGCTTCAGCTACTTGCCCGGTTCCAAAAAGTGGTATCATAGTGTGCACGAGTCGATTTTAAGTCAAAGAAAAATTAAATCTGCATTAAACATCATAGAGGGTGTTAATACGGTCCTAACGCCGCAGATAGAATCTGAATCAGACATCGGATGGCTAGTCTGCAGCACCCGCCGAGTATTCTACCTAGGTGCAGGTAGCCTCCTCCCTTCCACTACCAACAGGAAACGTCATGCCGACAGCCTTCCTCGACCCTGGCCACCCTATCTTCTTCATGTCGGGCCTGCTCCCTTCCACCATGCTGCGTTGGGGCTAAGGCGTACAAAACCAGCGCACTCCACTCCTCCTTCCACCATGCTGCAACATAGTCAAGGCGCAAAGACCCAGCATGCTCCTCACACTCACTCCTGCTGGCGCCAAACCATTCCAGAACAGGATGCCTGTAACCTTCCACATGCAACACTCACATGCGCAACACCCCGAATAGGTACCCTCCTACTCCAGGTCGGCGAGTCACCTTCCGCACCACCGCTCCACCCCAGCTACTCTCGGCTAGAACTCACCGTGCAACCCCTTTAGCCTCCTATCATCTCGCCTCCAGTGGAATGCAGCAGCACCCCACCACAGGCCAGCCGCCTCCATTCTGTGGCGCATCGACCTCGGATCTGGCAAGAAACTCACGACAAAAACCCCCTCGGTGCACTCCATTGCTGGCATTCCGGGCTGTCCGCTACGCCAGGTCCCATGAGACTATGTACACCTCTACCATCTACACGCTACTCTCTACGCAGCCTCACTTCTTGATTGTCATGCCACCATGTGGTGACACACCGGCCTCTTTCTGGTCATCGGTCAAAGTAAACTATTGAGGTACAGCTCAATTTGTTTCTATCAGATCATGTCCACCTCAAAATTGGCCCAGATGGGTCTACTCTGCCAGGAACGGGCACGGGCGGACCTGTACAACCCAAAACACCCCAGCACAAGGTTTGTAAGGCACAGACTGGGCCTGTTTGAGTTCGCCCCGACCCACATAGGCTATGCACGGTTTTCGAGACCCATATATTATTTTAATTAATCAAAAATTATTTAAGATAATTAATTTAATTAGAGTTTATAATTAAATTAATTAAATATTATTTTTTGATTTAACTATGAATACAGATTAATTAATTTAATTTGGTGATTAATTAAATTTATTAATTAATTTAATTTTAGTATTAAAATTAAATTAATTGATTGGGACCGAACGACGTAAATATTGGATTAAAAATTAGAGTGAAATTTTTAATTCAATTCAAATCCCTCATGTTTATTTTTGTGAAAGTTTAATTTTATTCTTCATTTATTTAATATACGCTTGCTTAATGCATATATATATGATCATGAGCTGAGACCGACCAATTCATGTTTGGTGCATTTTTTTAATTTAATTTAATTAACTAATTAATTAATTAATTATTTATTTATTTATAGCAATGGTTTTGTAATAATTAGTTTAATTAAATAAAAAGACGATCTGCACGTCGTGTCAAGTGTCATTATATGTATAAGGTCATGCATGCCCATTCTCAGAGTTGTATATTTATACCCCGAGACCCCCTTACCTACGTGCGAGTACTATTGTATAATGACAAGACGATCCTTGATTCACTTCGCGCCAAGTGATGGCGACACACCAGACAAAAGTTAGTTGCATTGGATAAACAGACATTGTTGTTCAAGTTGCAAGCCACACGACTAAAGGTACTTACCCCTAGGGTTTCGGTTGATCTGTTACTCACTCAACAGATCAGCCAATAGTACCGGCTCATGATCTAGTTTTTCATTTTATTTCTACATTGTCTATTATTTTGTGAATGTTTAGTTAGAGTACAATCACATAGAATAATAATAAACAATCATTAAAGATAAAATAAACATGAGACACGATCAAATATCTATTTCTTTCATGGTCAGTTGTGAGTGCGATCACGTAGTACATAATTAAAAAAATATAAAATGGATTCATTCGTCACATTAAAAAGAATAATACAACCCTAAAAATATATATTAAGTCATAAACACCTTCCATCATTCATGTTTGGACAAAACTAGCTGTTTGAGGTGCCGATCATGCCATAGCTGAGGGTGACTCTTACTACTAGGGAGTCCTTATAATAATTATGGGTTGACTCAACTTAAATTATTGCAACGAAATAGCCATAGATAGCTTGTTGTAATTTTAGAGGCAAGCGTTGATTAAATCATGTTCTGATTTTAAGAAGCTGGGACTTCACTCAACAGATTGAGGAGCCGCATGTTAAAGTAGTCGGCTAGCCAAAAGCATACGTATAAGCCTCTAAGTAGTGTCGTAGACATAGCTTGTAGAATATGAGGGGTTGTTCCGGGATCCTTTCTACTAGTATACTCAAGTGAAAGAGTATTCCGATTCTAGCACAGAGGGTTCCTAGAATTCGATAAAATAGTGGGAGACATTAAATGATTTAAGTAATTAATTCAAAAAAAGTCTAAACTGATAATTCATATAAAAGGCACTAATCTAATAAAATTAATTTTTGTAGAAAAATGGAATGTTATACCACATGATTAAAACTGAAATATTATAATGGAAAATGTAAAACACTGACACGAGTATCCATGAATAGTACAGACGTGTGCACATAGTACTATGATATAAGAAACTCAAGGTTTCAGTGCCCCCAACACTGTTAAAATACATCAAAAAGCAAGGGTGAAAAATGATTACAGGAGACTAATGTACAAAGAATATGATAGTTATATCATTATGATTTCATCAAAATCTGGTGTCAGTTGCGGTCTCTATACCAGGACATAGATGATATAACACAAAGTCTCATCTCTAAGAAGTTTTCATGGAGAAAGCGAAGCGATGATATGAATAAGGCGATGTTTACACCGGCATGTGTAAATTGAAAGATTGATCATGATCATTAAATATCATGTTCACCACATTACTCAAGTTTTTTTAAGTCAAAAAATGAACAAGTATTGAGTAAATGATTCATTACCATTCCAGGTAAGGTTCGGAAAGTGAATAAGAATAAAAGACAATTAAGCTTTAATTCTTATGGTGAATAAATTGAAAGACAACATGAAAAGGTCAAAGGAATTTAATTCCAATGAAACATTTGTGACATCCTTAAATTAATGAGGTATTAACAAAGGTTATTTTCATTTCATATTATAAAATAATACTATGGATGTTTTAAAGAAATAACCCAATTTAAAGGAGCAATTTTTCGCTACTACATCAGTCATATTCATCAATGTAATGTTTCCCTTTTACTACATGGGTATTAAATACAATATGATGGTAACATATGTGTATTCTAATACAATAAAGAAGTTAGTATAAAAACCTTACTAGAAGTCAGGTGTATTATCCAAGTGGTTGTGAAAGGGTGATACCTAGGCCATTGATGATAAGTACATGACTTATTTAAATGCGAAGTGAAATATTCGTGTTGAAATATTGTTGAGTATAACCATAAACATTAATCTCATATGTACTTGGACACAAGGAGACATTCTTTTAGTTTTTGGAATGAATGTTGTTTTTCGTAAACTCAATCACTAGTTCAGTAATACATGAATCATAGGCAATTAGTTCTGAATATAAATGTAATATTTTTACCCAGTTGTGCTAGGATAATTCTTTGTCAAGTAATACTAAAAATGGATGTCATGAATATACCTTGTATGGTATTTAGGCTTGGCATAGCTAAATACTTTTAGTATTATCGATGTCTTTAGTTTAGAAAATGGATCCTTTAGAAATAAAGGTACTTCACAAAGCTTTTGGAAATAGTTCAACAGTTACGCGTGAACATTTACAAGTATAAGCTCTAGGTATATATGCTTCATAAGATTCCTTTAGGCAATTAAGGAATAATAAAGTGAATTATTTTCATGGTCGGGAGATATGAGTTTCTTTGGGTTGGGATACTGAAGAATATCTCGACCAAGCATTCATCAATCATGATAATATAGTATGGAGTAATTCCCAAATGCACATTACCTTATCGACATCACAAAATTGATGTTAATGAAGAGGATTTATGGCCAAGTCTTACATATCAACATTGATCAATAAACATATAGTGTGGATCAATTCCTAAACACATATGTTATACATCAAAATTTTGATGTAAGTAATATCAATGTTGCAACTAGCAGAAACTTCCATTATATTTTATGAAATGATTTGCAAAAAACAATGATATACCACAACCATATGCCAACAATAATGACAAATGGATATCATACGAGTCATAGTATGATAGAAATCCATTATGTCATAAGGAAGTGTTTGGATTCAAATAGTTTGTTCGAATACAAACAAACTTGCATCAAGATAAACACATTGTGCATCTAAGGTACTTATCCTAACGATTTCTTAGGATATTATATAAATCCCTAAGATAGAAGAGTAGGTAGTAAAGAAATAGAATACTCTTCTATATAAGGGTTCACATCACTATTAGAGATAGTGGGTGCTATATTGACGAGTCTTTTGTCAATGCTCATGATGTAAAAATAGTTGGCATAGGAACTAGTTCCACAAGCGCAGGTAGAACAAAGTATGTTCCAGAGACACATACTGCGTAGGAAGGATAAAACCATGGTGATAGTATTTATATTCATCTTGGTTGACGATCTATTATTCAATGTGAATACTATTTCCTACAATTAAGCAGTATATGGAAATTAGCTAAAATTGATAAGACAAACTTAAATTCAATTAATGGATTCCATGTATGAAAGTGAAAAGGGGCCATTATTTTGAATATTATAGTGGGTATTCAAGTGAGTTGATACGTGGATGGTACGAGCTTGGTACCAATAAGGCTTGACTAATTTTACCAAGTTGTTATGCCTAAATCCATTAGAATTTTACTTATCATAGCTAATATATATAATCAATTTATTTAGCATTGGATGTCATGACCACCAATCATGGATGGTGTTTATACGACACAACCAGAAAGGGATGGTCACATCACAAAAATCCAATAAAGGTTGAAAGTTACTAAAATCCGATTTAGGATTAAAGTAAGCAACATGATCATAGAAAATACATTTGAATAAATGTTTTCCATGTGTCTACATGAGGTTAGTGGTAGCATCAATGTTTTCTAAACAAAATATGTTCATAAACATATGGAAAACAGACATTGGTCTCACAGTTAGTTAAGACCAAAATGAAATTTACTCTCCAATGATTGACTTAAAGTAGAAACCTAGGTTATAGGTAATAAGATCTACAAAGCTATATGTATAGGTTACTTGGTCCCAGTCAATTGTACATATAGTGACATTGTATTGAAAAGTACATGCTGGAGCAATTCAAAAGATGAATTGTTGCCTATGTCACATGGAATAATCTCTCCATGTTGACATGTCCGTGACATGGGATAAAATAAATGTGGTGAGTTGAAATCCATACATCGAAATAATGGATCAATCACATATGCCATGATATGTACAAGTACCGATATTTCCAAGGTATATTTTACAGTAGGTAAATATTAGTTATATCTAGGAGAACCACAAGGGATGTGGTCAGAACTATCTAATTGTACTTTAGAAATTACAAAAGATATGTACCTAGTAAGTGGAGAAGAAAGGATACTAGTTTTTGGGGATAATAACAGGTCTTCTATAGATCAATGTGATCTAGTATTGTAGTTAAGCTAAAGGAGAAGAGCGAGTCAATCTCATATCATCCATTGGTGTCCATACCCACAAGATCGAGTACATTGCAGCTTCTAAGATATTTAAGAAGAAGTTAAATACAATGATTTTTTCCAGTTCTTGGAATCGCACATGGTGAGAAAAGTATTATCATAATGTAGATTATGATATTATTACAATCCAAGATGTCATGTTATGAAAGTGTAAAAAAAGGTATATACTCAGGATACCATCTCTTGAGAAGTTTTAATCAATGAGATGAGGTCGCAATAGCAGAATAGCCATGCGGCGGAACCGTGTCGGACCCAGTAGCTAATGATGTTACTTAGTAGAAACATGATGTTCATCATGTGAGTAGCTAACATGTTTGGTTAGCAAGTTGGATCTAGTGCAAGTGGGAGTGTTGAAAAAGAGGGTTCCCTAGACCCAACTATTTAGTGTTTTTTATTACCATATCGTGTATACAGTTAGCTATGCATGATGTCGTCTTACTATTATAGTGTATATTTTTCTGCATCCAATATTGAAATGGTAATTTCCAAAGATTAATTATCATATCGAAAGGTTATAATAGTTACCATGCTATAATTAGAACCTATAGATACCATGAAATTAATATTAAATATATATGTTCTATGGTCTAGATACATCTTACTGATTGGACAGAGTAGCTGTCTGACCATTAGGTTCT
This sequence comes from Viscum album, assembly GCA_963277665.1. Lineage (NCBI taxonomy): Eukaryota > Viridiplantae > Streptophyta > Magnoliopsida > Santalales > Viscaceae > Viscum > Viscum album. Next base: position 272,694,931 of record OY728125.1, on the reverse strand, counting down.
GGGGGTTCATAAGCATTGAGACTTCTTCTCAAAAATTTCACACTTGGTGATCTCTATTTGTTAGATCATGAGGACTGACCCACCAATAGGAACACAAAATGTTTCAGGTGTCATTGTATGTTCATATCTACGATCATGGGTAATGGTCTCCTAACTTGAGATATTTACCAATGTATTTCATTTGATTGCGTACTTTGATGCAAGACGAAAACCATGGAAATGAATTCACGGTGAGGTATTTTGTGTCGGGTGCATCATTAGTGGCATGAAATTGGTTGAATGGTCAAGAAATGATTTGTCACTTCTAGGTTATGGAAGTAATATATCTCAGGCCATGTTGATATGGATGGAAGTACCTTTATAGGACCATGGACACGACAGTCAGGGGTAAATATATCCAGCTAAATCAACAAACTATAAAGCTAGAAAAGGGTGATGACATGTGAGTGTGTCCTGCTTTATGAGATATCACAGACAAAGAGATTATATTACATAGTGCGTGTTTGTAGGTTGGTTGTCGCTGCTGTGACAATCCTTATTTTTTCAAGGACCATGATGGGTTGCTAGATCCTGCTCCTGGTCTGTGAATACTATTCACTACTATCGAGATAAGGGCCTAGAGGGTCACACACAATAGCATATTCAAGAATCCTCCCTATTCAGTTGAATAGGGGTTTTGGACATAGTGGGCCTCGCTACAGGGGTCTGGGATTTTTCCAAGGTTAAACGATCACCAATGTAATAAATAAATTCATATTATTTGAGTTTAGAATAATGAGTATTGAATTTATTTATTAAATGTATTTACCAGTTTTAGTAAATACTTGAAAAATATTAATTGATGAATATTAAATTATTCAAGGTTCAATTAATATTTATGGGTGTGACGAGTTGATTTAATGACTTAATTATTATCACGTAATATATTTTAATATATTAAAAGTGAGTGATAATAATATTTATGACCCAGAAAAGCAGTCATAAAATGTAATTGATAGTGTGTTAAGTATTCATGGGATGGGTTGGAATTTTCGGGTAATTAATTAACCACTATAAATATTAGAGGAGAAGAGATTTATAATCACTATTCAAGGATCTTCTCTCTCCTCTCCTCTTTCCCACACTCTAGAGAGAGATGATCAGGATACAAGGAGCTCAGATGAAGCTCTCTCTCAGGAAATGATAACAAAGTGATGCGGTGATCATTAGAACAGTGAAGGAATCATCGGTATTTTGTGCTACCACCCAGACTACGAAAATGGCACTCCCACGGATTCCTTGAAGCGTGTGTGGAGGATCTAGATGAATTCATCTTGGGATTCTTTGAGAAGCGATCACCAACAATGAGCAGACGTCAAGTGCAGATTTGGATCTAAAACAGGTATTTTACGATTTATGTTTATGCTTAAAATCCTCCACGCATGCTCCTCGGCTAAGAACAGACTGCTCTTCTCCAATGTCAACAAGTTTACGTCGACCGTCGGTGGAAAAATTTAAAAAACTCACCTGTTATGGGTTCTGCTACATGCCTAGTTCCAATAATACCAAACCAACCAAACTAAATAATGGAAGGTTTTCTATGATCCAAGGAAATTAAATGGGTGTGGGAAAGGTTTCTAGGTCATTTTGGTCCTTAATTTTAGGGTTTAGTCCATAATTAAGCTTAATTTGGCCTTAACTACTGTGATTAATTTTAATTACTTTTACTAATCATTTTGGTTAAAAATTAACATTGTATTATTAGAATATAAAAATTTTAATGAATTCAATTTTTTATATAAGGTTTCTGAAATTCCAATCATAGAATAAAAAAAATAAGATTAGTCCTAATCCCATAGATGGGATGAAATAACGAGGTTTTAAACTAGAAAAAAAGTTCAAAAGTTTGTTAAGATTTTATATTCTGTTTCAAGTGAAATTTATTATAATGAATTATTTTTTATTAATATTTGTAATATTCATCTAATTTGACCATAAAAAATATTTATAATATCATTTATAATTAATATTTAATTATAGAAATATGCATTTTTAACTAAAAGGCGGTATTTTTCACTATTCATCAAATAATGAAGTTTCTTAGGAAAATCCCTAAAATTTACCCAGGAGTAATTTAGAAATTCTAATTTAAAAAATGAAGTATGTTTTATCCTACTAAATTTCTAAATTATTCTAAAATTATTATTATTGTTAAAAGTAATTCAATCAAGAAAACAATATTTTTTACATTAAAGGACTTTACCAAAAATATTATATTTCATTATCAATATGTTTTATTTATATAAAACAATTATAAAAAATATTTTAAAATTAGTTATTACTATTCATATTACTATTTTTAATGGATAATTTATAATTATCTTATTTAAATAAATAAAAAGAGATGTTTCATCGAAACTCAGTGTTGTGTGCATCATATGCCAAGTCGGTGTTTCATGTCATGCAAGCCAAGTTGGTATTGCGTGTAACCCAAAACAAGTTGGTATTTTGTGCAAATGGAATGTTTTAATTAGTGTTTTAATATATAAATATATATAATAATTATTTTCATTATCATGTGAAATGTAAAATATTGAAGAGTTAAATTATTTTGATAAAAGAATAATTCTAAAAATCTCAGAGAGTTGCAATATACTCCAATCATTTGTAAGATGTGTTAGGTAGATTATATGGATAGAACAAGAATATAATCCATTTTACCATTGAATAAATATCATCAATTCCCTACCATAATATATCGATATTATTTTTTTTAGCTGAAGATATATGGGATTTTCCTAACTTACTATCTAAAATTATTAGCTAGTTTCTAGGGGTACTGAAAAATAATGTTGGTAGGGTTGATGAATGTAGATAGGTATAATTTCAGTTTTTCATGCTACTTCTATAGTTTTTATTTTTTCCTCTCCTGAGAAAATGGGGATATGTAATTTTTCATGATTTATCTTTTTCTTCCCTTGGAAGGATTCCGCAGAATCTCTAGTCTGGGATACATAAGCTAGGGCCTAGGGGTTGCATGTGAAATCCCAACCTGAATTCCACATAAATGGTGCCTCGGGGTGATGGACCACATTGCTTCAAGTTCACCTACCCATACATATGAGGATAAATACTAACAGTGAGGTTATAAGGTGGTATAGTGAGGATTCATTACACTCATGATTAGTGTATTAGAGGGGTGCAATAAATAGATAAATAGAGGAATCATAATATAAAAATAAAATAAAAAGTTAATTCTTCCAAAATTAAAAAATAACCAACATCAACAATAATAACCATTATATACATATTTATGTAATTTCTTGCATCTATAAAAAATATTCAGTCCTAGTAGAAGGATTGAAATACAATACATGAAACAACGAACAAAAAACCAAAAAATATATCTCTAATAACATCTTAATACATAGCACTATCCTATGATTTCCCACTCCCATGATATAAAAAAATCATGTATCAACAATAAGGGCAGTTGAATTTCCCATACATGAATCAAGATAATATTTAGAGGTACCATCAAGGGACTAATAGGTTGTGAGATAAAGTTAGTAATCCACCACCAATGATGTTTAAAAATACATTGTAAATACATATACTATGGATGTGTGTAGATAATAATTGGAAGTAGTAAGTGAAACCATAAGGGTTCAGCTCTATTTTGTAAAAGGCCCAAGGCTAACACTGCCTAATTCAACCCATTCCTATTAATCAATTAATAAGTAATTTTTTTTACATATATTTAGACATTATATGTAGTGATGTCTACAACCATATATATGGACACTAATATTTTCATCGACCTGTGGCATAACTAGGTATTCACTAAGCTATAAAATAAGTGTAACTAGTATCAATGGAGACAATTACTAGTATCACTAGAATAGGGGATGTCATGTCCATTATAACCGTATTAGGTTCACCAAAACTAGATCATAATAGTGCATTCACCATGACCAACATCATATCAACAAGTGGAATATTTCTCGTATATAATAGTAAGGTTCATCATGGAATGTATCATATCCATACGGGTCAACCTACTTGAATCATATCCCTACGGTCCCTGTCACATAAATAGATTATTTTAAATTTATTTTTATTTTAATTTCCATTAATGCTTTGTTTTGGGGGTTTCCAATGGTTTTATGGAGAATAGGTGAGTTTTCGTGAATTGGGCCAAACCGTGAGCCCAATTCCGGATTTAAAAATAAATTTTGATTATTTTATAACTTATTCATTTTTTAATATTTTTCACTCATTCCAACTCCTAAATGACCTCACTTGATATATTAACACTAAAATTAAAATATGGAGCCTTTCGAAATCCATAACTATGGTTTAGTTGGGTTTTTAGTTAGGGACTTAGGACTGCCCGAAAGCCCATTTTCTGCATTAAAAATAAATGTTAATTCTTTAATATCTCTTTCAATATTTGCGTTTTTTCGGTGATTGCAAGCCTCATATGTGGACATGACACCCAGACGCTCCCCCATCCTCTTTACCCCCCCCCCTCTTTGGAGCTCTTAGGATCACGATTTAGGGATGAACATCTTAGGGTTTCTAAAATCGAGCAGATTTGATGAGGTATGTTCATTCAATAATAACTCTCTCAATTAATACTCTTTTCCCTCCATTCCAATTCCTAAATGACCTAATAATTCTTTTGAGAACATAACCTGAGTTTTGGCCATTTTCAATTTCAGATACTGGTGTTTTGGGGAGATTCATTCTAGATTTCTCAAGTAAGTTTGTCCATTTCTTTTCCCCTTTCAAATTGATTAGAGTTTCATTCTATTTTTTTAGGGTTTCCTCCCTTTTTATTGAAGTGAACAATTACCAGTGGGTAGAGGTTCGAACCTAAGGTTTAACCTTGGGTTTTCTTGGTCCAATTTTCTATTTTTAGGTTTGATCTACCCTTCTTGAGGTGCGGCGGTGGTGCGTTTGTGTTTTCGCACAAAGGATTCAATGGTTTCATTTGATTTGGTAGGTGATTCCAATTTTGATGCAATCTTTGTGTATTAGCATGCTGTATTTATCATATTTTCAGATTTATATAATTTTATTATTGCTGCAAAAATTGGTTCTAATGTTGTTTCCATTGCAATTGAATTTAAAATGCCAATTTGGTGTGAAATTGGGGGTTTTCCAAAGAAGTGTTTTGTTTGTTTATTTGGGGATTCCCTATAAATACTTAGTTGATTTTATAGATCTGTAATAAGGCATAAAATACTGTTTATAATGTTTATCCCCTTTGGTAATTGCTTCAAAAAATGGGTTTTAATTGTGTTTGTAAAGAAAGTGATGTTTTGGTTCCACTTTTGTGTGAAAATGAAGGTTTTACAAAGATAACACTTCTTGTTTAACATGGGGATGCCCAAAAATTGATTTGTTGTTTTAATTGATATTTATTGGTCTGCCATTACTGTTTTGGTAACTTAAAATTGTGAAAATCATGTACAAGTGGGTTTCTTAAGGGGTTTTGTGTGCAAAACTACACGAGATTTTGTGAAATTGATTTATTCAAATTCAAACAGTTTGTTGTGTGTTTTAAGTGGTATAAAATGAGATAGCTACTGTATTTGGTGTATGTGACCAGTAGTGGTGTTTTACATTAAAATGGATATGTGTTAAATCCTGAAATTGTTTGAGCACAAAGGGGGAAGCCCGGGTACCTAGGTGGAGCGGATTTGTACTAGTACGGCTAGTGGACCGGATGGGTTTTGTCCCTGTTTCACTTAGCATTTGGATAAAGACAACTCTAACTAAACTATGTGGATGATGATTGGGGACCACTAGGTTATGGGTATGTTCCCTACTAGTGGCTCGTGCACGAGAAAAGATTTTACTATGGTTACATTACACTGAGGTACGAGGTACATGGGGCCTGAGACTATCTAGTGCCTAGGGGTGTTCCCGGTTTTGTTGCTCAGTGGATTTGTGGTATTTGCCCTTGTTTTTGGGTGTCTTTGGAATTATAATGCAGTATCTAATATTCCTATTTAAATGTGTTAACATTCTGAAAGTTTTATCTTGAAAAATGTTTTCAATTTAAAGTTTCATTTCGTGGAATTTGTCACCGCTTTTAATTGCATATTAAAACTGCTTGCTTTTTCACCTTGTATTGCATGCACCTTGGAATCATAGGGTGGTATCATATTGGGCTTAGGCTCACACCCTACTTACACCCCTTGGGTGTAAGTAGACCTTTTTTTTTGACCCAGGTAAAGGAAAGTATAAGGGTGATGGCGGTTCAGGGTGTTAGTCCTCATCCTTGGGGCGGAGTAGTGGAGACGACTTGGGGGTGATGACCCCTTGTCATGTGGAGTCCATGGGGCTGTTTTGTTTCTGTTACATTGTGTCTTTGGACCTTTTGTATTGACTCTAATCCTATGTATTCAGTTCTGGTTTTTGTTTAAACATCGTTTGGTATAAATTTTTCAGATTTAGTTTATTGATTGTTTTTAATGGTTTATGCCTTCATATTCGGGTAAATCGTTCCCAAACCAAAATAAATGATACCCAGGAACTTGTGCCAGCCCGTGGGGATAGGGAATGCCCTTCGGGTCATGTCATGGGCTGGTTTTGGTGCCGGTTTTGGCGGTGACCAGATTCGGTTCGTGACAAAATGGTATCAGAGGAGGTTCATGTTAACTCTTTGGGTCATGTTATTTCGGGAAGAGTCAGGATATCATGGAGTTAGGATTGTAGGGACTTGGTATTATAGTTATGGGTAGTGTGCCTGATCACCACACCTCATGACATGATTCAAGTTTCCTAGGGAAGTCAGGATTTATCTAAGGCCTTTGGTTTTCTTATTTTAATGATGGTTAGGGGAAATGAAAAGCGAGTTGGGTTAATGGTCTCAGTAAGCTCGCTGGGCCTGGAAAGCCATGTGGAGCTGGGGATATTCCCTAGAACACTCTATGTGACAGTGAAGTGATTGGAATATGTCCGCCAACCATATGTCCAAGTCACCCACTGAAACTAGTTTCCTCTCGCATTGTCTTGGGTTCTTTAATTTTGAAATCTTGGAACTTTGGTTTTAAACTGACTTGGTTTTAAGAATTGTAAAGTTTTTGTGAAATGATTTTCAAATAAATATGGAATGTTTTGATTTATGAAATGGTGGAACTGAATTTTCAGAATTGTTTTAAAATGGAAAATAATATGCTTACACCTCTTTTGAAAGCCGAAACCATATTGAAGTTGGTTTTCAAAAGTGTTTCCAATATAGTTTTCTAAACGATTAAAGGGTGTTTTAATGGGATGAGATGTTTTGAAATTGATGTGAATAACTTGAAAGTGAGTTCTTTTTTTAATGTTTGTGTCCTTATGAAAAGTTTTGTAAGATGTGAATTGGTATTTTGATCTCATTGTTAGCAGTTTTGAGAAAAATGTTGGGTTGGTTGAACATTTTGTTTTTGAAATGTGGAAGGAATTTTTGTTTTACCCTTTGGTATTTCCATGAGTGACCACATGCATGGGGTTATATGGGATGATGGATGGTTGATTTCATGACTGGATGAGTACTGGGATGGTTATGAGGAGGGTTCCCGGTGTGACACAAAAACATGCATGTGTGAGGCCCATGGGGCACCATTGGTGGATACGCTTACTGAAAAACCGTTTGTTTTCAAAGAAATAGTTTTAAAGAAAAACATGATGTATTGATGAATAGTTTGGTATAGTTTGTATTATGGTTTTTTTGATAATGTTGATGTTGTGGGATGTTTTGAGTCCATGAACCCCTCCTGTTTGAACTGTGTTTTGGGATTTTGTTTGGTCGGTGAGCTGTGTTGTAGGGACGATTAGTGGTCTCTTTTGAAAAATGTTTTGGGATGACTTTGTGGTGGTTCCCTTCATGTGTTTGGATCTGGATTGTGGTATATCGTGACCAATAGACCATCTTGGTTGGGTCCTTTGGTTCAATCATTGGATAAGGTACACCCCATTAATGGTTAGTGCACAACTAAAGTGAAACCTGGATTGTTTTGCCTTTTAAAGAGCCTCCAGTTGATCAATATAAGGAATGTTTTTTCTTCCGAATTTTAGATTGAGTCTACACCCTTTCCTTTCTTTGATTTTTAGATCCTCTTGTAACGGGAGAGTGCTCATGGAAGGTTGACAGAGACCTTAGTTTCTTATGTTTCCTGATACGTCGAAGGTGGATGTGTTCTAGGGTTGTAAGTGTGGATGAGTGTCTCGATGGTGTCTAAGAGGACCTTTGGGTTCTTCAAAGTTTCTTTGATGCATTAATTCATGTTAAACCATCAGTGTGGGAAATATGGTCACGATAGGATATTGTGGCCAGTTTCTAGAATTGTGTTTTGTTTGGGGATGTTGTATAAGGTCCCTCTCCATGAATTGTTTATATCAGTCACAATGGTCATGTTCGGTGATGCCTTATGATGTCATGTGCTCGATTGACCATAGAGGTGAATGTCGTGAAATCCTATGAGAGTCCCTGTTATGTAGAGAGAATGTCTCCCTTGGAAAAACTTCAAAATCTTCAATTTTAGATGAAGGTGAGTGTTGGTGTTCTTTACTTCTATTGTTTCTCACCTAAAGAAACAAGGTGTGATGTGTGTGTATCTTCTTAGCCCTTGTTTCAGTGAAATATCGGGATCGGGTAAAGTGATTTTGGAATGTGTTATGTCTAGAAACCTTATCAGGGATTGCATTGTAGTTGTTGGTTTCATTGAAAGAATAATTATCGTTCATGGGGTTTCCAAATCCTAACTGCAAGGCCGAAGATGCTTCAATCATTTGAGCTCCAGCCATAGGTCTCGGAGAGAAGCTGGCTCATAGTCAGGGGAAATCACAAGGTCAATTAAGCCCTTGTATAAAGTCATTTCCTCAGTATGAAATATAGGAAGAGTTTAAACCTATGGTGTCATCATATTTCTTCTGTTGTTCCCGTTCGGTGGAAATAGGTGGAGGGTTTTGTACCTATGTCATCACAAAATGTTATTCCATCCCCCTTTTGGTTTCCACTGAGTCTTTAGAGAAAGGTTTGAAGTTTTTCTGCACTGTTTGTGAACACAGTTTTCACTTGGATAATAGTGACCATGCCCCATAAAACCATGCAGAAAGAAGGATCCCAACTATTAGTGTATGGCTTCCCAAACCGTGCAAACTAACCATGTGGTCACCCCAACTCTTTAAATTTTGGGGTCTTTCTTTACCGGCCAGTGCTGGTTGATTAAGATGGTTGGTTCTTATGGTGGGGAGACCCACTATGAGTCTTATATAATTTCTTTTGTAAATTTCTGATGGAAGTATATACTTTGTACCGGTGAGTCCATTTAGGCCTCCCCCTGTTAGTCTCTTGATTATGTCTCAAAAAAAATATTGGTTGTCTCTTATGGTGGGGAGCGTATTTGTGTCCCACTGTACTAGTAACTTAGATTTTTCCATGGTCTTGGCTTGGTGTAGATAGTCTAGTTCAGATCTATCTAGATACCAACGTCATTCTTGAGTAAACATTGGGACTGGAGAGCACCCAATGGTTTAGTTAAAGTAAGGTAAGTGTAACCTTGTTCAAAGTTGTTGTTCGTTTGGGTGAATTGCTTGAGTATTGCTCAGATTGTGTTTGAGGAGTTTTTATTTGGGATAAAGCCTGAATGTTATTGATGGTTTTAGGAAAGTGGTGTAAGTTTGATTTGTGAGAGTATTCCTTCCTTCATTGATCACTGGAGGTGTTTTGGCCTTTGGGGAAGAAACCTGGCAAGGAAGTACTTCTTGGTTTCTCAGTCGGGTTTGGTTGTTGATTTGGTCTTGTTGTGACTTTCTGGGGCGGAAAGTTTTTATGGTGGGAATAATTGTCACATACATAGCTTATTTTAAATTTATTTTTATTTTAATTTCCATTAATGCTTTGTATTGGGGGTTTCCAATGGTTTTATGGAGAATAAGTGAGTTTTCATGAATTGGGCCAAACCGTGAGCCCAATTCCAGATTTAAAAATAAATTTTGATTCTTTTATAACGTATTCATTTTTTAATATTTTTCACTCATTCTAACTCTTAAATGACCTACCCTGATATATTAACACTAAAATTAAAATATGGAGCCTTTGGAAATCCATAACCATGGTTTAGTTGGGTTTTTAGTTAGGGACTTAGGACTGCCCGAAAGCCCATTTTCTGCATTAAAAATAAATGTTAATTATTTAATATCTCTTTCCATATTTGCGTTTTTTCGGAGATTCCAAGCCTCATATGTGGAAATGACACCCAGCCGCTCCCCCAGCCTCTTTACCCCCCTATTTGGAGCTCTTAGGATCGCGATTTAGGGACGAACATCTTAGGGTTTCTAAAATCGGGCAGATTTGATGAGGTATGTTCATTCAATCATAACTCTCTCAATTCATACTCTTTTACCTCAATTCCAATTCATAAATGACCTAATAATTGTTTTGAGAACATACACTGAGTTTTGGCCATTTTAAATTTCAGATACTGGTGTTTTGGGGAGATTCATTCTAGATTTCTCAAGTAAGTTTGTCCATTTCTTTTCCCCTTTCAAATTGATTAGGGTTTCATTCTATTTTTTTTAGGGTTTCCTCCCTTTTTATTGAAGTGAACAATGACCAGTGGGTAGGGGTTCGAACCTAAGGTTTAACCTTGGGTTTTCTTGGTCCAATTTTCTATTTTTAGGTTTGATCTACCCTTCTTGAGGTGCGGCGGTGGTGCGTTTGTGTTTTCGCACAAAGGATTCAATGGTTTCATTTGATTTGGTAGGTGATTCCAATGTTGATGCAATATTTGTGTATTAGCATGCTGTATTTATCATATTTTCATATTTATATAATTTTATTATTGCTGAAAAAATTGGTTCTAATGATTTTTCCATTGCAATTGAATTTAAAATGCCAATTTGGTGTGAAATTGGGGGTTTTCCAAAGAAGTGTTTTGTTTGTTTATTTGGGGATGCCCTATAAATACTTAGTTTATTTTATTGATCTGTAATAATGCATACAATACTGTTTATAATGTTTATCCCCTTTGGTAATTGCTTAAAAAAATGGGTTTTAATTGTGTTTGTAAAGAAAGTGATGTTTTGGTTCCACTTTTGTGTGAAAATGAAGGTTTTACAAAGATAACACTTCTTGTTTAACATGGGGATGCCCAAAAATTGATTTGTTGTTTTAATTGATATTTATTGGTCTGCCTTTACTGTTTTGGTAACTTACAATTGTGAACATCATGTACAAGTGGGTTTCTTAAGGGGTTTTGTGTGCAAAACTACACGAGATTTTGTGAAATTGATTTATTCAAATTCAAAGAGTTTGTTGTGTGTTTTAACTGGTATAAAATGAGATAGCTACTGTATTTGGTGTATGTGACCAGTAGTGCTGTTTTACATTAAAATGGATATGTGTTAAATCCTGAAATTGTTTGAGCACAAAGGGGGAAGCCCGGGTACCTAGGTGGGGCAGATTTGTACTAGTACGGCTAGTGGACCGGATGGGTTTTGTCCCTGTTTCACTTAGCATTTGGATAACGACAACTCTAACTAAACTATGTGGATAATGATTGGGGACCACTTTTTTATGGGCATGTTCCCTACTAGTGGCTCGTGCACGAGAAAGGATTTTACTATGGTTACATTACACTGAGGTACGAGGTACATGGGGCCTGAGACTATCTAGTGCCTAGGGGTGTTCCCGATTTTGTTACTCAGTGGATTTGTGGTATTTGACCTTGTTTTTGGGTGTCTTTGGAATTATAATGCAGTATATAATATTCCTATTTAAATGTGTTAACATTCTGAAAGTTTTATCTAGAAAAATGTTTTCAATTTAAAGTTTCATTTCGTGGAATTTGTCACCGCTTTTAATTGCATATTAAAACTGCTTGCTTTTTCACCTTGTATTGAATGCACCTTGGAATCATAGGGTGGTATCCTATTGGGCTTAGGATCACACCCTACTGACACCCCTTGGGTGTAAGTAGACCTTTTTTTGACCCAGGTAAAGGAAAGGCTAAGGGTGATGGCGGTTCAGGGTGTTAGTCCTCATCCTTGGGGCAGAGTAGTGGAGACGACTTGGGGGTGATGAACCCTTGTCATGTGGAGTCCATGGGGCTGTTTTGTTTCTGTTCCATTGTGTCTTTGGACCTTTTGTATTGACTCTAATCCTATGTATTCAGTTCTGGTTTTTGTTTAAACATCGTTTGGTATAAATTTTTCAGATTCAGTTTATTGATTGTTTTTAATGGTTTATGCCTTCATATTCGGGTAAATCGTTCCCAAACCAAAATAAATGATACTCGGGCACTTGTGCCAGCCCGTGGGGATAGGTAACTCCCTTTGGGTCATGTCATGGGCTGGGTTTGGTGCCGGTTTTTGCGGTGACCAGATTCGGTTCGTGACAGTCCCTAAGCCTAGATCATAAAAATATGGATCACCAGGCCTAAAATCATAAAAGTTGGTTCACTGTGCCTGTATCATAGCTTTAGTGTCACCATGCCCATGTATTAAATTAAATTAGTGTCTGTTGATGCTCCTTTTCATCACATTGTCTAAAATAATGGAAAAGGAAATGACTTAGCACAAATTGATTCATCCTTTGAATAAAAAATCAAAAATCGACAAAGGCATGAACAAGGGATCAAGAGCACATGTGCCGCGCAAGTTTTATCACAGACTTGAACGACGCACGATGGTCACACAAGTGAAGTGTGCGACCTAAGTGATAACCACCTGGGGTCTTCTACTACCTATAAATAGACCATGTGGGCCCCCCATTTAGGGAGGATGTTTTTTTCCCAAAACTCAGATTTGAGATCCTGGCGCCCTAGTCTATTCGAAAAGCTTCTGAAGCACTTCTAAGGTAATTTCTCACCTAGAACGGAAGATCTAAAGAGGGGGAGGAAGGCCTAAGTGTTTAAACTCATCAACACTTGCGCGACTGAGTGGCCAACCCTTAAGGGAAATGGCCACACTTGCGCGCCCCCTTACTCTTTCAATAGAACTTGCGCGCCCCTATTCTGGAAGAACCTCAAGAGGATTCTAAAGGCTTTAATCAAGAGTATCCAAAGTATTACCCTGCTGGTTACTGACCGCGCAAGTACCCCATATGGCATGCAGGCATACCTGCATGACCAGGACTTGCACGCCCACGCAGTACCTGCGCGCCTGCCAGGACTTGTGCACCCCTGCCTTTTTGGGTGCCCTTCTTGCCCATTTCACCCCTCTTAAGCCATTACGCCTTTCATATTCAAGATTCAGTCTTAAAGACACTCTTCAAAGCCATTTATGGCATGATTTCTTGATTTGACTTCCTTATCAGAAAGGAATTTTGTGGAAAATATCTCAAAACCTAGTGATTTACACATCTTTAAGTCTCTAAAGATTGAGATTTCATTCATTCAATCACATCATTTAAAATGAGATAATCCTTAACCTTGGGAATCCTCTTTAGGAGTAAGCCCCAAGTCCTCTAATTTGGGCATCCTCTTTAGGAGTACTCCCCAAGTCCTCTAATCTGGGCATCCTCTTTTGGAGTAAGCCCCAAGTCCTCTAATTTGGGAATCCTCCTTAAGAGTAAGCCCCAGATCCCCTAAGCTGGGATTCCTTTTCAGGAGTAATCCCCAGTCTCAAACATGGGCATCCTCTTTAGGATTAAGCCCCAATTTTTAAAGTCCCCTAATTTGGGCATCCTCCTCAGGAGTAAGCCCCAAACCTTAATTCCCTTAACCTGGGCCTCCTTTTCAGGAATAAGCCCCAGTCATAATCCTTAACCTGGGTTTCCTTTTCAAGAGTAATCCCCAGTCTCAAACATGGGCATCCTCCTTAGGAGTAAGCCCCAAGTCCCATAATTTTTCAAAACTCTTAAACCTGGGCCTCCTTTTCAGGAGTAATCCCCAGTCTTAATTTCTCTTAACTAGTCCTAATTTACCATTGATCTGGGATTCCTTTTCAGGAGTAAAACTCAATAATAATTCCTCTCCTAATTTGGGCCTCCATTTCAGGAGTGAGCCCCAAGTTAGAGTATTCCAAATCTCCATGAAGCACATATACCTTTATGGACCCTGCTCCTGGATTTCTTCACTAAAGTAAATCCTAAACTTCATTTATCTGGACAGTCATACATACATAAGCCCCACATTGTTTCTTATGATTGCATCTTTCATGGCACAATTGTCTAATTTTTACCAATACCCCTTGTTTCTCACACCGAGCATGACTCACGTGAGCTTAGAGTGTAAAAGTAATTATGAAATCCTTCTTTGAGCCATCAATCATAAACATCATACTCATTTTATTGAACTAAGTGGGTTATGATTCCTTTTCTAAACAAAGGATATGTAGGTAGCCCATCCGCGGGTTTGATCCCAACTCTGAAGTAATCCATGTCCTTCTGAATGACAATAAACTTCAAATTCCCTACTGAGTGGCTTTAAAACCAGCATGGTCATCATAATGACCAAGATACTTCTATATAAATGTGTCGAAGGGTACCATTGACCAAGAATCTCTAATAAATACAGATGATTCTCTATTGATGAAGAACCTCGAATACATATAAAAGATTATCTAAATTTGCTACATATCAATCATTGATTTTCAGATCTAAAGGAAAACTCATTTAATACTTGGTAATGTAATAAGGATTCACGACCATAAATTAAATCTATAAAGAGTGTCCCGGAGTAGACAATAATTCCCCTCAAAAAGGTGTGATGAGTCCGAACTCCCATCCTCTCGACCAATGCAAAATCCTAAGCCTCATCAGTCCACAACTAATGAGCACCTACCTTTGGAAAGTAGGTCAGAATGGATATGGAATCATTGGATGTTTCCGGTTCTACGAACAAACCCGTTAGAAACCGATCAGAACGTTTTAACATCCCATCAAAGGAGGTCATCCCCGAAATCTGAGGGAAAAAAATGGTGAACCCGACGTGAATCCTTAACCAAGTTAAAATAATGTTTTACCCATTTGTTAGGCCCCTATTTAAAACTCAATGAGAGGGACAACAAAAAAATCATTGACAAATGTGCTCATCCAAAACATGCAGTGGATAAATTTATCTTGGTTACGTCTGTTATATCAAACATGCACTCTTTTCCAAGATCTTCTGCATTTCTAGAATGGCTGCTCTCAAGTTCACACCTGTGAATACTGCTGCTGCAAATGGCACTGCTGCTACTCCTGCTGGATCATCGTCCGTTCTAAGGACAATATCACCTACTCAGCATCTTCAACACGGGGCATCAAACGCGCTGGTTAAGGAGTACCGTCAACACGGTACCATCCCAACTCTGGAGGCTACCCGACAAGACCTCCAAGTAAACAACTCACGTCAGTCGTTCGGACAACGATGACCAGTGATCAAGAAGTAGTCGGTGATGACTACCATCTCCAATCGTTTCGGGTCGTTATCCCCAGAATGAAATCACCATTCGCTCCCTTATTCTAGGGAGGTGAATGATCAGGTCCCTCATGGCCTTAATTCAAACCAACAGGAGTCCTTACTGAGCGCTCCCACCAACAATCGCCACCAGACTCGTGCAGCAGTGTGCCCTCAACATGATGAGGGTACTGAATCCAGGCATTCGGATCAGGTTCCTCGAACCCGAGCAAGCAAGACGAATCACCAGAGGTGGAATCCGGTCAATAGTGATCAGGTTCTCATCTCTACCATCTCCGGAGAAGTCCATGAACCTAACTTGGTGGCGAGCAATGAGCGGGCACATACACCTGCTCGATTTAATTCTGCTGTCCAGTAGACTCGTCTGGCAGCATCACGCCAATCCTGCCAGGCAATTCTAGTGGAGTACTATAGGTAGGAACATACACCTGTTTATACATCATCAGCTAGTCAGTAGGCTCGTCTGACTACATATGATGGATCTCGTCAACCACATTTGGCGAAGTGCAATCAGCAGGAACATACACCTGCTAGTATTAATCAAGCCTACCAACAGTCTCGCTTGGTAGCATTCAGATAAGTTAGTCGGAAATCCCCGACAACAAATAGGAGGCAGACTCAACTCTCTGCCCCCACACTTGAGTACTATCAGGATTCACTGACAGGAAAAGGAGGACAAGAGCAGGCACAAACACCTTCTCCAAGCCCGGAATGGACGTATATTCCCGTTCCGGAAGCTGAAGTCACCAAGCATATTCTATCAATGGTAAAAGAGAAGAAGAAAATACCTTCTCATATTCTAGATGCCTGCCAGGATATTATAAAATCTTTAGCGACATCTCAGGGAAAGACATATAAATCTATCCCTACCAGTGGAGTGACACATCAACAATTCACTCCGGAACAGACACACACATCTGTTCCAGTACAAGAGGGTTGTGGGGCATACTCCCCCATATCATACGGACAACCAAGTTAGGAACATACACATGATTTGAGTGGAGATCTTCAGCCTAAAATGTCCATCTTTCCTGATCAGGAAGATACAACTGCTCAGAGCATCCACTTTCATCAACAAGTGGTTTCTAAGGCGAGTAAGAAGGCGTCTAAGAAAAAGACCCGCCCAGCACATTCAGGAGATCAAGAGCCAATCTGTAACAAGGCCTTGCTCGATGATGGAGTTCTTGAAGCCCTCAGACAATTATCTATTAAAATTCAAGATTCTACTCCCTTATTTCCTGATAGTGGGAACATTAATTCCGAAGGTCTTCAACAGACACTTCCTCATGAAGGCTTGTTTCATGACAATTCAGTCGATCTCAAAGTTTCATCTTCAGATGAGAGCCACAGGAACCCTCTGTGTGTTCATAAGACCAAGGAGCAAGATATCTCATCTTTTGCTGTAACCCATTATGGTGGTCCTCCCCATGATGATGAATTTCGCTGTGAAAGTACTCTCCGTAGTAGTGATGCACATTGCCTGGAAAATGCTCCAGTGGACAATGTAGTTCCGAGAAAGCCCTCTTATCTTGAGGCACTTCCAAATGCGAAACCAGTCATGTCTGAAGCTTCATCGCTAGCAGGTGAAATAATTTCTCAATCAGAAGATAGCCCAGGGTGTAGGTAATTCTCTGAACCACCCCTATGTCATGCATCTTCTAGTTTGATCAATGATTTATCTACCAATCCTGTTGAATCCAATGAAGAAACAAGGAAACACCAACTCTGGTCAAATCAGGTAGAAGAATCTTCATCAAATTATAAAGAGGAAATGCTGAACATGAGAAAAAAACTGGAGAAAGGTGAAGTGCCAGTCATGTTTTGGCCTTTGGCTGACTCTCAGTATAATATTCCAGAAATGTTGATGGAAGATGAAACTCATGATATTCGTCTCAACATATGGAAAACTATTTGTCAGTTGAAAAAGAAAGTATTATCTTATGATGAATATGAAAATCATCTTATGATAATAGAAGGGTTAAAACGTTAGATTGATTTGGAGTCTCTATCAGTCTCTCGATATCCGAAGGCTGAAAAGCAGCAGAGAGCCCATCAACGTTCATGCCTTGGTGCACTAAGAAGATTGAGTCAGTTAATTTCCAATTCCCCATCTGGTATTCGTGTCAGAGGATGGGGTGTTCATGGAGCATTTCATTTCATGGCACTCTCCAGTCAGCAAAGCCCACCGAAAATAGTCTCATGAAATGTTATTGCCCATAACCGGCCACAATCAATGGGCTTTGTTTGTAATCAAAATATTTCACAAGAACAGGCTTCAACTAGTTCCTCTCAAAATCAAGAATACAGAGAAGAAGTTGTTGAATTACGCTTGAATCAAGCAAATGAGAATATTAAACAGGCCTCTCATTTGGTGCAAGAACGTCACCAAGTGATAGAAGTGTCAGAAATCATCCAAAGATCTTTTGAACTGGGTGATAAAAGCGGATACAGGTTAATGCATCCAGCTAATTTACATACTAAGGTTCGCAAGCTAAGAAGGACTTTCAAAAATGTCTCAGACATAGCATGTAAAGAACCACCCCATCTCACCAGACTGGGGACTCTTTTAAACCAACCCTCAGAATCAACAAATAGGATTCGAGGAGTTGAGCGAGAACAACAGGAACAGCCCCAGTCCACTGGACTGGGGACTTTTTCAAATCATCAATCCCCTCCTCAGAGAAAGTAGGTCTTTTCTCGATTGGGGAAGAAACCTCAAGAGGAACGAAGAGCCAAATTATTAGGAGATTCCCTCCAAATTACGGTTCGTCAAGAAGTTCCTGAGGGATCGAATCAACAAAAGGCAATGTCTCATCAAAGACATGGAATAAGACAATATCACAGAAATTCTGATAGAAGGGATGCGATGAGTTATGCATCAATCAATGTCATTAATGCCGTTGTTGCTGATCCACCAAATGAGGCTCACTCAGGGGACTCAGATGAAGTGGTTCCTACTCAAGAAGATGTACGCACCGACACAAATGAAGAAGGTGTGCATACACGAAGTCAAAGGATTACTCAGAACCTAGGTAATCCTTCGAGTAATCCACTTCCCCCTCTCCGAAAAGGATCCAACAAAGGGAAGGGAAAGAAACAGGTTACATATCCTTCCTCTGGAGAAGGTAAATCGCTCTCACTAGAGAAAAGGTTTGTACAACAGGAGGAAGAAATGAAGGAATTAAGAAGGTTGAATACAAAACTACTTTAGAGTAGTTTTCTTCTTAAGCATGCTGGAGTCATTCAGCCAAAGGAATTTGTTGCATCTACTGAAATGGATCAAGAATATCCTCCTCTATCAGTACACCCTGACAGGTCTAATCCTACAGGTCAAGTGAAACAACAGTTGGCAGTGCTACCATCAGTTGCAGCACCAATCGCCACATCTGTCCAAGCTCTAGTCATTGCACCTACCCAAGTCCATGTTCAACCAGATGTTTCTGAAAAGTTAATAACTACTATTTAGTCATTAATAGACCTATTAGAAACTATGGAAGGGAAATGTGCGTAAGTTCAACCAGAAAAGAAAGTTTACCCTGAATGGGTAGATTCAATTTCTCCTCTATCCAGTTTTGGGAACCCTGTATTCTCTATTTTCAATGGATCAAGCGATCCTGAGCAGCATTTGACGCATTACGTGTCTTGTTGCGATCCTATTATGGGAACTCCAGAGCAACAAGAAGTAGTGAAACTCAGATGCTTCGTGCGAACCTTGCAAGGACCAGATTTTGTTTGGTATACAATCTTGCAATCCTGGTCAATTACCGGATGGGAGGATCTTCGCCAAAAATTCCTCCTTCAGTTCAGCTCAACTTTTCCAAAGACAACAGTTTTTGATATTACAAACTGTAAGAAAAGGGAGAATGAAAGGGTCTCTTATTTCATTGCTCGATGGAATGGATTAACATATTCCTTGAGTTTAGCACTCCCTCAAGATGAATTGTTGCGAATCTGTGTGGAAAATCTGCGTGATGAATTACGCACGCCATTAATCCCTGTGAAATACACAGGAGGGTTTCGAGACCTTACTTCAATCGCTCAGAATATTGAATATTCTTTTATAGAGGATAAGGCTAAATCTCGTATAATTCCATCAGCTCCAGGAAGGAGAATGGGTATAGTAGAAACTGCTACAATTATGCTTAAACAAGCACCTGTACCTATTTCTACCTCAAAACCTTCATCTTCTCGAAGGGCTCCACCTTCTGAGCGCCAACAACAAAGGAATTTTCATCCATACGATCAAAGAGATCAAAGACGAAAACAATTTTACGATATAAAGAAAAAAACATACTCTTTATGAAATGAACAAGTTCCTGGTTATTTCATTTCAGCTCTGGAAAACAATTTGGTTCATTTTACAATGCCCAAGAGGCCAAACAAGAAAGGAGATGAAGACCATCCCAATTATTTCCCTTTTCATCAAATTTTGGGGCATCCCATCTAGGAGTGTTTTGTCTTCAAAGACCTCCTACAAAAGATGGTCGACTCGGGACAGGTCATATTTAAAGGCTCCTCAGCCCAGGTAGCATGTGTCACTGCTACAGTTCCAGAGGAGGAAGGTGAATGGTAAGAAGTAAAAAAGAAAAAATGCACAGAAGTATGATGATTGAATGGTCAGAAAGACAATCAATCGAACTCATGCTATTTTGCGAACACAATTAAAGAAACCAATTGTGTCTTCTTCCATGAATGTTGCGGCAAAACCCTCTTCGTCAGAGGGAAATTCCTCAAAGAAACGACTTGATTCAAAGAAAGAAAAATAATTAGAAGAAGATGAGTATGTGTCAAATACTAAGTTGTCTTTGACTTTGGCAGACTTCATGCCATCTACTTCAAAGCCACGGGCACCGCCCCACCAAACGGAACAACCTAAACAGGCTAATCAGGCAGAGTCTTCATCAGACGAATAGTTAATCTTTGGTTCTGTTAATATGATTCAATGAACAGATCCATATGCCAGTTGCAGTTTCGATTTCAATGAGCCTGAATTACCTATATCAAATAGAGGAATCAGAGGAAGTTCTAGGGGCTCAGGATACAGGGGAAGACATGGATCTTTCAGAAGCCACTATTCCAATTCTACCCCTGCTAGAACTATGTACACAGCAGAAAATCGTGGTAGAGCCCTTCAGCGAGCTCAACAAGAACAAGCAATTTCTTCTACCAATAGCAAATTCAGACTTAGAAGAATTATTTTGGAATACCGTTTGAAGGTTCCATCTTCTTCCTCTCAGAAAGTAAGTGGATCTAATCAGTCTAATCTTCCAAAACCAGGAATATTGCCAACTCCTATCTCAATACAATATGCATCAACTTCCAAACCATCTGCTTCCAAGGTACCTGCTAAACCACATATTCCTATTGGGAAACACAGTCCTCTGGATCAAAAGTATGATATATTGAAACACATGTCCCAAGTACCAGCCAAGTTATCAATTCTGGATGCTCTGAATTTTTCAAAAGATCTTCAGGAAGCACTCATCGAGGCTTTGTCAAGTCCTCAGGAGTTTGAAACTGAAATTGGTGCAGCTGAAGTCTATCACATAGAGAATAGTCCTGCAGAATTCCATGCAATAATATCTTTTACTGATGAAGATAAAGATGATGTTGTGCATGGACATATTAGACCATTGTACTTGCCTGGTAAGGTCAATGGTGTGGATGTTCGAAGAGTTTACATTGACAATGATTCAGGAGTCAACCTCATGCCCATTCATACACTTTGTCGATTGGGCCTCACAGAATCTGATTTATCTCCTTCTACCATGATGTTACCAGGATATGATAAAAATGAACAAGAACCACTGGGCAAAGTTACACTCAGAACTCAGTTTGGAGATCTTGTATCCAATTCAGATTTCATGGTTGTTGATCAAGACTCAGCCTTCAACATCTTGCTTGGAAGACCCTGGCTACATCAACATGCGTCTATCCCTTCATCATACCATCAATTCCTCAAATATTGTTTCGATGGTCAAGTTGGGACATTGTATGGTGATAAGGCCCCGTTCAAGACATGTGAGTCTCAATACATTGAGGCATAATTCTATCACATGAAGCAAAGGGAGAAATCCATAACAAAGGAGATTACCAAAGTTAATGCTCCATATGGTTTGGAAAAAATTCCAGTAAATCCATTTACACATGTGAGTACAGATTATGTGTTTCCTATCAGTCAAATTGACAAGATATACCTAAATCAAAATACTCTTATGGAAATATCCATAATGTCAATTACGACAATCGAGCCAGACAACATGAGAGAAATTGGTAATCTACCAATCAGTGATGAAAGCACAAATGGTGACGTCTTCATTTCATCTACTGAAATCCAACAAGTCTATGCTTTGCCAATTAGGCCAGAAGAAGTTATAACAACATCAGAGGTGAACAATGATGTCGATTCCCAATCCATCATCTCCTCTTTATTACCCAAACAAGACCCTTCATCATCAATCAGGTCGGAAATGGAAGCTTCTTCTTCAAGATATGTAGATTTTGACATCTCTTCAGATCATGAGAATTATACTTTATCATATACTATGAAAGTAGAAAAGGAAGAAATAACCCATGATGAAGAAGAAGAGGAAGATCTCAGAGATGCTCCTCCAGCATTTGAAGAGGGTATCTCTACCACTGTGGATAAACTCATAGAAATAAATATGGCTACAAAAGAAGATCCACGCCCCACTTTAATCAGTGCGGCCATGAATCTTGAAGAGCAAGAGATGTATATTTCTTTTCTAAAGAAAAATAGAGATATATTTGCTTGGAACTATACAGAAATGCCTGGTCTTAATCCTAATTTTGCTACTCATCACTTGGGTTTACCAGAAGAACATCGAGAATTTAAGAAAGCCGCGAGAAGAACACACCCAACTTATGATTCCAAAATTGAAGCTGAAGTGGATAAGCTTATCAAAGATAACTTCGTCAGAGAAGTTCAATATCCCAAATGGTTGGATAATATTTTCCCTGTAAAGAAAAAGAAAGAACAAATTAGAGTTTGCATCGATTTCAGAGATCTTAATCGGCATTGTCCTAAGGATGATTTCCCAGTTCCAATTACAGAAATTCTAATTGATGCAACAACTGGCTATGAAGCACTTTCCTTCATGGATGGATATTCCGGATATAATCAGAGCCAAATGGCCCCAGAAGACGAGGAATCTACATCCTTCAGAGCCCCTCAGGGTGTGTTTTTCTACCGGGTAATGCCCTTTGGCTTAAATAATGCAGGTGCAACTTATCAGCGTGCCGTGCATCGTATCTTCAAACCCTTCTTAGGGAAGTTTTTTGAATTCTATGTAGATGATTTGGTAGTTAAATCCAAACAACGTTGTAATCACTTGGATGATTTGGAAGTCATATTTTTCAAGCTTCGACAACATAATTTGAAGATGAACCCCTTAAAATGTGCTTTTGGGGTAACCTTAGGAAACTTTCTCGACTTTGTTGTACTCCATCGTGGTATTGAAGTCCATCCTAAGAAGACCAAGTCAATCCTTGGTATGTCACCTCCTCAAAATTTGAAATAATTAAGAGGAATTCAAGGACACTTAGCCTATATTCGGCATTTCATCGCCAATTTGGCAGGAAAAAGTTTACCCTTCACCAAATTGATGAAGAATGGAGTCACTTACCAGTGGACTGAAGAATGTCAAGAAACATTCGATATTCTCAATAAATACCTCTTGAGTCCACCGGTACTCATTCCACCTGTTGAAGGAAGTCAACTTATCCTCTACGTGACAGCTCTAGAGTGATCATTTGGTGCCTTTATTGCTCAAAAGAATGATGCTGGGAATGAAAACAGTCTCTACTATCTCAGTCGAACCATGCTTGAAGCAGAAACCCGGTATTCATGTATTGAGAAGTGCTGCCTGGCATTAATCTTTGCAGTTCAGAAGTTAAGACACTACCTGCAACATCACGAGGTCCAATTGGTATCTCGCAATAACCAGATCAAATTTATCCTTAGTCTTCCAATGCTTACAGGATTTCTGGAAAGGTGGGCAGTTATTTTGCAGCAATTCGACATTCAGTATGTGTCTCAAAAGGCGATAAAGGGCCAAGCTCTGGCTGATTTCCTGGTTGAACACCCTTCAGTGGAAGATACATCTTTAGATATTGAACTCCCTAATGACGAATTCTTCTCTATTCAAGAAAGTCCTCAGGCATGGGAAATGTATTTTTATGGTGATTCCATAAGTCCAACAGGGAGGAAAATGGAAAATCCTAAATTCAACAAAGTTGTCTTAATAATTGTGCTCATTTTTCCAGAAAAGGCAGTGTTACCTTATTCCTTCTTATTGTGGGAAGGTGATACCAATAATGAAGAATAATACCAAGCTCTCATCGTAGTCTTGGAATTAGCGCTTCAAGCACAAGTGAATCACATAAAGGTGAAAGGTGATTCAGACCTGGTAATCAAACAAGTCAATGGGGATTATGCCATCATAAAAGAAGAACTAATCCCTTTGTATGATTACGTTAGAGATTTAATGGCGGAATTCCCTTTGTAACCAACATTTTCTTATGTCCCAAGTTCACAAAATGCTCAAGTTGATGCATTGGCTAATATAGCCACAACTCTAGCAGATCCAAATCGGGAGGAGACAACCATCAGTATTGCCCACCGTCGTGCAATTTTACCTTATGTTCGAATCAGAACAGAGGAAATTAATGAAATTTGTCCCATTCCTGAACCGTATGGTCATACTACATGATGGATGTCACCTATCAGGGAATACCTTCAAAATGGAACACTTCCACCTGATAGAGCAGATAAAGAACAAATCCGGCGACGTGTGGTTAATTTTACTCTTTATGATAGCCCAGATCACCTAGAGAAAATTCTCTACAAACGTGGTTTTGATGGATTTATATTCATATGCATTGATGGTGAAGAGAGAATGGCTGTCATAAAAGAAGTGCATGCAGGAGTCTGTGATGCCCACCAGTCTGGACATAGACTGTCTGATCAGATTCGAAGGCTTGGATACTTTTGGCCTTCAATGATACAAGATTGTTTCGATTTCACAAAGAAGTGTCATTCATGCCAAGTACATTCCAAATTCATTCATCAATCTTCAGAGTTTCTTCATACAGCTAAATACTCATGGCCATTTTCCACATGGGGAATGGATGTGGTGGGACCTTACCCTTCGGCTACAGCCAAGCAGTTTAAGTACATTCTTACTGCTACTGACTTCTTTTCCAAATGGGTAGAGGCAATACCTCTCAAGGAAGTCAGTTCTAAATGCATTGTTAGCTTCATGAAGTCTAACAACATTACCAGATTTGGTGTCCCTCATACCATATTGACGGACAATGGCTTGAATTTCTGTTCATCCGAGGTGAAGAAGTTGTATCAAGAATACAACATCAAATCCAACCATTCATCTCGGTATCATGCAGTGGCCAACGGCCAGATAGAAGCCTTTAACAAGACTCTTTTAAATATACTGAAAGGATGGTGGATAAAGATAAGAGGTCATGTCCTGATAAACTCTTTCATGCTTTATGGTCTTATCAGACTACCACCCGCACTACAACTCGGTAAACTCCATATTCATTGGTATATGGATTGGAAGCTGTTTTTCCCATTGAAGTTCAACTACCCTCGCTCAGAGTTTCCATTTGTGATCAATCATCTATAGATGAACAATCTCAAAAGTGATTGAATGAATTGGAACGGTTAGATGAGAAAAGATTGTGCACTTTTCACCACTTGTAAGTATATCAGAATCGAATAGCACGGGATTTTACCAAAAAAGTTCATCTTCGTTCATTCACTCAGGGAGAATTGGTATTAGTTATCAGAACTCCAATGATACTAGGAAAGAAACCTCCCAAACTTGAGCCAAAATGGGAAGGACCTTATTCAATACATAAGTTCTACTCCAATGGAGCTTATTCATTAATCTCGATGGATGGAGAACTCATCACTACTACAACCAATGCCAGATTTTTGAAGAAGTATTTTGTATAAACTGCAATGTAACTACTCTGTCCCTGCTACATGACACTAAACTATGCAGCACCAATTCATCCTTGCTATATGACATTAAACTGTACAGAAACGGTCCATACATATGACCTTAAACTATTTTCACTTTCATCCCACATGATGTTAAACTGTGAAAAAGTTCCCTAAATGGTCCAGTATGACCTTAAAATGCAACTAGGTCCTGTATGACGTTAAACTACATAATCCACGGTCCATGCATATGACCTTAAACTATTCGCACTTTCGTCCAACATGACGCTAAACTGTATCATCCCTTTTTCGTCTAACATGATGTTAAACTGTGAAAAAAAGTCCCCAATGCGTCCAACATGACGTTAAATGGTGTACTCTTTCGTCCTTGCTATATGACATTAAACTGTACAGCAACGGTCCATGCATATAACCCTAAACTATTTGAAAGTCCCTTATATCCAGCAAGATGTTAAACTGTGACGTCCTAACTACATTACGCTAAACTGTATAAAAGTCCCTTACGTCCAGCAAGACGTTAAACCGTGATGTCCTAACTACATGACTCTAAACTGTATAAAAGTCCCTTATGTTCGGAAAAACGTTAAACTATATAATCATCAAAGGTCCTGTACGACCTTAAACTACACTTTTGTCCAGCATGACATTAAACTGCACCATCCACAATCCATGCATATGACCTTAAACTATTCGCACTTTCGTCCAACATGATGCTAAACTGTGGAAAAAATCCCCAATGCATCCAACATGACGTTAAATGTTGTATTCTTTTGTCCTCACTGCATGACATTAAACTACACAGTCCCCCTTTCGTCCAACATGACGTTAAACTCTATTGTCCCCATCGTCCTAACTACATGACGCTAAACTGTACAGAAGGTCCGTAATACGTCCTACATGACATTAAAATGTACTTTTTCCCTGCTACATGACACTAAACTGTGCAGCACCAATAGTCCTAACTACAAGACTCTAAACTGCATAGTCCCTTTATATGTCCTACATGACATTAAACTATGCATCGTTAAGGTTGTTGTTACCTCTTGTTTCTCACACCGAGTATGACTCACGTGATCTTAGAGAAAACATCAACCATAACACTCTCTTTGGGCCGCTAACCATGTGTAAGTCCCAACATCATTTTTTAGGTCGTTGTCCCCAAGAATAACTTGATCATTAATTCATTCTTTAATTGAACTACACAGACTTTGATCCTTGCCTTCTAGGCTGGGTATGTAGGCAACCTCCCAAGGTTCAAGCCCAAAACCTATATCTTCACATCGGTTCACCTCCATCTCATACGATGTTGATTCGTGAAACTGCCCCTAGAATCAATATCTTTATATTGGTTCACTTTCATCCTTTTTATACGACGTTAAACTATACAACACTTTTGTCCAGTATGACAATAAAATACAATATTATTTGATACCCTCACTTGAGAAGGAATCATTATTTACATTGATTTTTCAATCATGTTTCATTTCAAAGACTACGTGCATACATGGCAACGCCCAAACCTTTTATCTTGGGTTAAACCATCATTGTACTAAAGTCCCCTTTCACCCTTCACATGTACGGACCAAATTTGTACAAAGGGTAATTCTAGAACTACGTGGTCTTGATTCCCATCCTTATGGGATACGTAGGAACGTTCGAGTGTCCCTAAAATCTAGCCCCAAGTCCTTGGGCCTAACCCCAAATTCTACTTTCAGTCCCTTGGCTGAAAAGTCCCCATGAAAACACACACTGTGTATTTCTTACAATGGTCCAAGCTCTATGACCCTAAACTAAGATCTCTAATCCTTTTGTCCCACACGACGTTAAACTGTAGTTTAAGAACTACGTATGGCTTGATTCTCATTCTTATGGGATACGTAGTGAAGTCAAACATTTCAATTTAGTACCCAGCCACAACATGATTATGGTTAGGATTGATCTTTGTATCTCTGTATACATTGAACAATATCCATCTTTATGTGTCATAATCCTAACCTTAAATATTTTCAGATCCTCATAACCCTTTTCATGGCTTTTAGTCACAAAAATGTCAAACTTCTGAGAGTTCTTTTTCCTGACTATGCAGCACGTGCCCATAGGCGGCCTTGCATAAACAGTCTACATAACAGAATCGTTAGCCAAAAGATACTATTATTTGACTATGCAACCAATGCCCTTAGGTGGCCCTGCATAATTCAACCCCCTAACGGGTTTGTCGGATAGTGGTAACTTCATTCTTGGGAAGAATGCCTCTTTTTTCCTTATTTATCTTAAATGACAGTATATAGGGATCCCCAAAAATAACCATCCTTAACATATTTGTCCCATATCCTTTTTCATGATCTGAAAGTATTCAAGTCAATGGTTTATATTTTCCTTCCCTACGTTTGGGTCAGACCTTCGTAGGAGTGATATTCATCCAGTTCTTCAATAATCTTGTTTGGAAATATCTTCTCCATATTCAAGTACCTCTTTCCATACAGAAAACTCTATACTTCAGAAGATTTGAATCTCCATAAACTTTCACTGGCTTTTAGCACTAGAAAAGTAAATTTCTGAGAGTTCTTTTGCCTAACTACGCAACACGTGCCCATAGGAGGCCTTGCATAAACAGTATACATAACAAACTTGTTAGCCAAAAATAGTATTTTATTTAACTATGCAGCCAATTCCATTAGGTGGCCCTGCATAATTCAACCCCCTAACGGATTTGTTAAATAATGGTAACTTCATTCTTGGAAACTACTTCTTCTAATTCCTTTTAGCTCTTTTTCATATCATTCCTTAGATTAAAATATTCTTAAGTCATAGCTTACATATTTTCCCTCATACTTGAGTATGTTAATATGTTTTCAGATGAATTTTCAAGGAATTGAGTCAATTCTAATCCATTTCAGTCAAAGATATTTCTACCTTAAACATTAGCCTTTTTATGTCCGACGTTCATGACTTTAAACTTCCCATAAAAGACAAGGGAACACTGAATAAAAGTCAAGTTCCCAGCTCACTAAACATACATTTTGTATGATTTAGGTAACATTGAGCAATTAAAAGGTTCGAAGTTGTTAGGGTTATTTACATTAATCCTAGTAAAAATCAAACTATGCTTACTAGGCCCATTGGCTTAGGTAAAATCTAAAGCATTTAGCAAGAGAGAATGCAGGTACAAATGAGTGAAGGTGAAAGTGTTTTTTATTGATACACAAGAGTTAAAAGGACATCCACAAACTAGAGTCTCTCCTCTTTTTCAAGAATTATAAGAGGCTTTCAAAATAAGTCTTCATTTGATTTACGGAATCCCGAGCTTCATCAGAAACCACATGGAATTCATTCATTCAACTAGATACAATAAGAGATGCAGTGATACCAGCTCTTCTTGGAACAGTTGTAAAAGAATGTTCTTGAGTGGGGTTTGAGAAAATTTTCTGCTGATCAAACAGTGACTCTGTTTCTGTCCAAGAGACTTGGAAGATGGATAAATGTATTTGAGAATGGAGCATTGGAAGTAAAGAGCCATTTGGAAAGATTACTCTTTTCAGATATTGATCTAATGCCATGTTTTTCTTCTCTCCACCAACCGGCAGCGGAAAACTTTTCAGCCCATGGGTTTTCCATTTTCATATCTGCAAAGAAAAGGCATGGATGGAGAATTTGAAAGTTCACACCATTGTTGTTGCTCTTAATGGACAACATAACTAAAATAGAGGAGTAGCAGTGCAGCTGCATTTCAGGTGTATAGTTCTTTGCATTTGGAACGTTGACTCCTTACAGATGACCAGGACCATACAGGGACAGGTAAATTCTCTATGGGAAATTAAGATGATATTTCTTCAAGTACTTAGCCAAATATGGGAAAGTGATGTCATAGATATCATAGTAATCATGGCCAACAATGTTCATCATGTCATCAATCCGCTTGCTAGGCAGTTCATCAGCCGTTCCTATTCTCTTGGGATCCATTGAATCTGCACAAAAGTTGAAATAAACAAAACTCTTAAATGGGTTTATTTTTTCATAAAATTTGTGAATAAAATTCGAAAAAATGGCAAAGGCATTAAGGCGCGCAAGTTTAAAACTTGGCGCGCAAGTATGGAGGTGTCGCATAAGTAATTGGGGCACAAGTACCATCGCACAAGTCAAGATACCTTGACAGCAGCGTGCCATCAAGGAAACACCGGAAAACAGAGCAACCTGTGCGGCTAAAGGTGACCTGCGTGGCGAGAGCTCGAAGGTTTGAAGTCCGGAAATCCAGATGATTTGTACGGAAGGGAGGCCCTCTATTTATAGACGTGGCCGGGACCCTAAGCGATCAAGGGACGTATCCCTGTGCACCGAACTCTGCACGCTCGAATCTCATTTGCGCGCCCAAACTTGTGCACCGCCTTTCCATTGGTTTTCTTCTTTTCCTCAGAGTCAAATCCGCATTTCTTTTGGATCCAAATTTGAGGGGGGACTTTTGTTGACACTATTTTTCATCACATTATCTAAAAGAATGGAAAGGGAAATGACTTACCACAAAATGATTCATCCTTGGAAGAAAACATTAAAAATCGACAAAGGCATGAACAAGGTATCAAGAGCACATGTGCCGCGCAAGTTCTATCACTGTCGTGCAAGTCTACTTGCGCGACACATGATGGTTGCGCAAGTGACTTGCACGACCTAAGTGATAACTGCCCGGGGTCTTCTCCTGCCTATAAATAGACCCCGTGGGCCCCCCATTTAGGGAGGATTTTTTCCCAGAAACTCAGATTTGAGCTCCCGACGCCCTAGTCTCTTCTGAAAGCTTCTGAAGTACTTATAAGGTAATTTCTTACCTAGAACAGAAGATCTAAAGATGGGGAGGAAGGACTAAGTGTTGAAACTCATCAACACTTGCATGCCTGAGTGGCCAACCCTTAAGGGAAAAGGCCACACTTGCGCTCCGCCTTACTCCTTCAATAGAACTTGTGCACCCCTCATCTAGAAGAACCTCAAGAGGATTATAAAGGCTTTAATCAAGAGTCGCTAAAGTATTACCCTGCTGGTTACTCGTCGCGCAAGTACCCCATATGTTGTGCAGGCATACCTGTGTAACCAGGACTAGCGCGCCCACGCAGTACCTGCGCGCCTGCCAGGACTTGCGCGCCCCTGCCTTTTTGGGTACCCTTCTTGCCCATTTCACCCCTCTTAATCCATTCCACCTTTCATATTCAAGATTCAGTCTTCAAGACACTCTTCAAAGCCATTTATGGCATGATTTCTTGATTTGACATCCTTATCTGAAAGGAATTCTGTGTAAAATCTCTCAAAACCTATTGATTTACACATCTTTATGTCACTAAAGATTGAGATTTGATTCATTCAACCTCATCCTTTAAAATGAGAGAATCTTTAACCTTGGGCATCCTCTTTAGGAGTAATCTTTAAGTCCTCTAATTTGGGCATCCTCTTTAGGAGTAAGCCCCAAGTCCTCTAATCTGGGCATCCTCTTTAGGAGTAATCCCCAAGTCCTCTAATTTGGGCATCCTCTTTTGGAGTAAGCCCCAGATCCCCTAACCTGGGTTTAAATTTTAGGAGTAATACCCAGTCTCAAACATGGGCATACTCCTTAGGATTAAGCCCCAATTCTTAAAGTCCCCTAATTTGGGCATCCTCCTCAGGAGTAAGCCACAAACCATAATTCCCTTAAACTGGGCCTCCTTTTCAGGAATAAGCCCCAGTCATAATCCTTAACCTGGGATTCCTTTTCAGAAGTAATCCCCAGTCTCAAACATGGGCATCCTCCTTAGGAGTAAGCCCCAAGTCCCTTAATTTTTTAAATCTCTTAAACCTGGGCCTCCTTTTCTGGAGTAAGCCCCAGTCTTAATTTCTCTTAACCAGTCCTAATTTACCTTTGATCTGGGATTCCTTTTCAGGAGTAAAACCCAATCATAAGTCCTCTCCTAATTTGGGCCTCCTTTTCAGGAGTAAGCCCCAAGTTAGAGTATTCAAAATCTCCATGAAGCACATATACCTTTATGGACCCTGCTCCTGGATTTCTTCCCTAAAGTAAATCCTAACCTTCATTTATCTGGGCAGTCATACATATATAAGCTCCACATTATTTCTTATGATTGCATCTTTCATGGCACAATTGTCTAATTTTTACCAATACCTCTTGTTTCTCACACCGATCATGACTCACGCGATCTTAGAGTGTAAAAGTAATTATGAAATCTTTCTTTGATCCATCAATCATAAACATCATACTCCTTTTCTTGAACTACGTGGGTTATGATTCCTTTTCTAAACAAAGGATACGTAGGTAGCCCATCCGCGGGTTCGATCCAAACTCTGAAGTAATCCATGTCCTTTTGAATGACAATAAACTTCAAATGCCCCACTGAGTGTCTTTAAAACAAGCATGGTCATCATAATGACCAAGATACTTTTATATAAATGTGTCGAAGGGTACCATTGACCAAGAATCTCTAATAAATACAGATGATTCTCTATCGATTAAGAACCTCGAATACATATAAAAGATTCTCTAAATTTCCTACATATCGATCATTGATTGTCAGATATAAAGGAAAACTCATTTTATACTTGGTAATGTAATAAGGATTCATGAACATAACTTAAATCTATAAAGAGAGTCCCGGAGTAGACAATAATTCCCCTAAAAAAGGTATGATGAGTCCGACCTCCCATCCTCTTGACCAATGAAAAATCCTAAGCCTCATCAGTCCACAACTAATGAGAACATACCTTTGGAAAGTAGGTCCGAATGGATGTGGAATCATTGGATGTTTACGGTTCTACGAACAAACCCGTTAGAAACCAATCGGAATGTTTGAACCTCCCATCAAAGGAGGTCATCCCCTAAATCCAAGGGAAACAATGTTTGAATGCATTTATATCACAATTAATGAGGATATCCACTCCCATTTATCATATCATTAGAAGGGACACCATTCCCATGTATACCCACAAAATGAGGGTTTACATTCCAACATATAACAATTGTGAATGAGACGTCATTCCCAATTATAATTAAACATATGGGACACCATTCCCATTATCATATCTGTGATAAAAAGAAAATGACTTTAATAAGAGCCAATATGTAGTTAATAATTTAATGAATATGTTCTTTAACAATGGTGTGAACATTGTTCAATTTAAAATAGGGTATGTGGTCATATTACTCACATGCATTCAATTCATTATAGATTGATAAGAATTTTATCTTTGGTATACTAAAAAAATTATACATTTTGTTTAGGATATCACAATTATAAGGCACTCCAAATCCATATAGATGATGGTTTATCCCATTAGACACTTATAAAAATAATGTAAAAGTTAAAGGCACAACTCAAGGGGTGTAAACCATTAAATGGGATATAAGATAATCATTCGGTAATATAATAGAAACCTAATTAAAGGACGATTCAGTTTAGGGTGAAACACATGGTGAAACTAGAATGAGTCCACGACACATAATATAATTAATCTCAACATTGATGGATAAATACTAGACCACCTAACTTATGCCTTTATAGTATAACTCATATAGTATCAGTCCTTTCGTTAGTATAGATCAGGTGAAAATGGAAAAAATAAGAAAGATCCGAAAATAGGGAAAATGATCCTTCACATAAATAACCCTATCTAGTGGAAGAAAAATAATGAAATGAATTAGATAAATATATGATCTTGTGCGCAACATCAAAACATATGATCTAAGGTTGACTCAAACTCTGGATAAAAACATTATCCAATAATATAGCTCATGCATATTGAGTTCTCAAGAAGAGGAATATTGAGGTTTCTTCCAATTGAAATGAGAAAACATAATGTGTGATTAAAATTATAAGACCTGGTAGAAAACAAGGTAATTTTTCAAAAAAATTACTAGTTCTAAAGGTTTAGATACATTGTTGGAGAAACTGTTCACCAAACCATTCTCAGGACACTATCTATATATGAATCCACAGGGTTAATCTACACTGATTTGAAAACTATTATCAAACCAAGAAAATTACCTCTTTTAAAATTGTTGATAATCTATTGGGGCATGCATCCCAGGGTTCACGGTTAGGGAGAATCATGTGCCCTTTTATGCTTACTAAAATTCCCAACATGTATTGTAGAATATAAGGGAGATTATTTGTATCGTTTTTACTATATATGCGGCCCAGTTCTTTCTTCCATCGGTTAGGGTTCTGGGCTTTGAATATTTATTGGACACCCCATTTTATTAATTATCCTCAATAGGTATCCATATTAGGTCAAAAAAAGTTATTATTCGAAAAA
Organism: Viscum album; assembly: GCA_963277665.1. Taxonomy (NCBI): domain Eukaryota; kingdom Viridiplantae; phylum Streptophyta; class Magnoliopsida; order Santalales; family Viscaceae; genus Viscum; species Viscum album. Next base: position 272,661,262 of record OY728125.1, on the reverse strand, counting down.
TTAAAGGATGTATACCACATATAAAAACAGAGTTCTCATTAAATTCCCCCTTATATAAATTCATCCCCAAAAATCCTTTCTAAAGGTGGTAGAATTTTATTTGATAAAATATCCTACGAATTTGCACATATATCAGAATTCTGATCCCATGTCTTATCTTATGCATGTCCATGCTTCCATAGCACCCATACTAAAGGTATGATATATCCTCGAATAGAATCCATGATCTAATAAATGATGTGTATGAGATATAATTTAAAAGAATAATTGACATATAACTCCACATACTCAGAATCAGATGTATGAGATGGTTCATTATGATAGTGTAATAATATAAAATGTGGAATATGTTATGCTTGGAAAAGTACCTATAAGGTAATAAAAACTAATATGATACATTAATTAATCTCCCCAAGTTCTCAAAAGACTTAAAAAAGTGAGTTGACAGCTTCCCTTGGTTCTGTATTGGTCCGTGTCTGTGTATTTTTGAAACCCATAAGAAAACATGATCCCATAATATGAACACCAAAGGTTTTCAATGATGATCAAAAAAATGAATTTTGTCTTGCCTGAGTTGTAGATTAACAATTTTTTTTATGTTAAACCTTCTCCAAATTTAGTTTCATGAGAGAGGGACCTATTATCACTAACTCTCTTGAATGTATGCTGTACAGGGGTCAATGACATGGCCTACCATATATATCTTTATATGGATCCTGCTAAATTCTTTCTTGATAGACATTATTGTAGGTGAACTCAATGAGAGGTATATAACTTTCCCAAGAACTATTGAAATTAAGTAAAGTTTCTTAGAGAGTGTCCCCCACCACCGGTATTGTTTTCCTTGACTGAAAATTGGTTTATGGGTTAGAAGGCTATGCTCATAGGCACTTGATTACCTAGAGCACTCTATAACCCCTTCGAGAACCTCCATGTGAAACAAGAATCCCTATCTGAAATAATATTATGTGGGACCCTGTGTAGATTTATAATCACAGAAAATTATATTATTTCCTAATCATAAATTGAGAATGTTTCTTAGATAGGAATTATGTGCGATACCTTCTTCATTTGATCCATTATTACCCAAACCACATCACTACCTTCAGGTGACCATGGTATGATGACAACCAATTCCATTGTAAAATATTACCATTTTGATTCCAGAAATGGTAATAGTTTTTGAAATCTCATGGTCCACTTCTATTCCTTTATCCTACTAATATGTGGATCACCAAGTAATAAAACTGAGTATATATGGTTTCTTCCATGGACACCAATATTGTCAGTGTATAGCATTCTACATCTTGGAGATACCTTGGTGAAGTGCTCATTGAGAAACACATGAATCTCACATCATATACTTTATTATATATGTAGGAACCTAGATATTCTCATTATACAAATGATTTTATCTCCACTGATAGACCAAATTGAAGGCAGGTCCTCATAATAAATACTCACTCATAGGGCCAAGATTTCACAGTCTGAAAGCTTTCTTCATTTGTAGTCTATACATAAGTTAATAGTTTAATGATACCAATAAAATTATAGACTATCCTAGATGTTCCATAACTTCAATTTTCATCATATAAAATAGGGTAATAAGTATTTGATCACTATAATCCTCTTTAATTACATGTGTTTGAGTCCTCCTTCTCATATAATTGGAAAAACAATTCCATTATCATGAGTATAAGAAAGTACAAAATAGAAGGAATGAGTATATTCAACCTACCATCAATGCATAAGATTCAAGTTAAATTTAGTTAAAATATATCATAGAATTATGTGGTCTACAAAAACCACAAAAAACTCTCCTAGAAAATAATACATAAAAATTTTCAAGCCATGAATAATATTTTCCAAGTTGATATCTTATGTTGGGTAATCACTATCATGAAGACTTAACTACAATGACCTGTATGAAGTAACTCAATATTCTTACATCCTAACTACTCCCATATTTATACCTATCTCATAACAATACCATGTACATCTTATTCCTATCTCTGTAATAAATAGGATGTACACTAAATTGAATCTCCCTTTTAACTCATGATAGGATTTATCTAAGGTTTCTAACTATATAAACATCACAACATTCTCAGTCAGGCCTATAAGAGGTGCTTAAAATAATGAGACGTAATATAAAAATTTCTTTAAACACATCCATCCCCAAGATAATTCATTTACCATAAGCATTCATGAGATTCTATAAGGAATCTATGACTCTCAACTTTTCTAGGTCAAATAATATCCCTTCCTCTGAGATAAAATGTCGTATGATGTAAATATTTTCAAACTAAAAGTGAAATTTACTAAGAATAACATATAGATAGTGTTTAATTAGTGTATTCATAATGACCTCAAGCTATGTGGTATGGTTTTATCCTGTATGATAATACACTAAGACATCACCTATAAAGACAACCATGCACGAGTGCAAAAAATGGGTGTAAATATGATTAATCAAATCCATGAAAATGGAAGGAAGCATTATAATACATCACATCATAACTAGATACTCATATAAGTCTTTCTAACTACAAAAATCAATACATTGGATATCCAATCATCTATCACACATTAGATGATAGCATGATCTCATGTTGATCTTCATGAAAACCTATGCTCCTCTAAGTAGGTCAAAAATATCATCTAAATAGGGTAAATTACACATATTCTAAATTGTTAACTCCATAAACATCCAATAATCAACACAAGCCCTGAGTTTTACACCCTAATTCTTAGGGAAATGGACCGGTTAACCCCATGGTGATATACTAGGCCGTATACAAACCATTTCCTCTAAATCCTCTAGATTTATATTGAGCTCTTGCACTTAATAGTATCTATTCTAGATGTATTAACGGACAGTAGTGAAGCTCTATACACTATATCGATAGTAAATTCTACCTCCCCCTTAGGAGGTTTTCCAAAATATTTGTTAGGTATAACACACCTAATGAAATTGACTACTGGATGGAACTCATTCTGATTCATTCCCTAATAATAGATGAAAATGATAGGTTGTTGGGCGATCACTCAACCAAGCCCAATATGTTGTGTTCTATCTCTACCTTAATGTAAATCCTACACCCCCTTGAGAATATATGTACCACCCTATTTTTATGTGAAGGATACCCAATAGTGATAAAAATCTAGAAAGGTGTGAAAAGGGACCACCTAGTCTTTCATGGGAATGAAATTAAAGCCTTTAATCTTGACGACTAAGAGGTTCCATAAGAAATTATGATTTCCTACCTCAAGGGGGAATTCTATGTACTGGAATAAAATCTCTGATCATAAACCATAATGGGTGTTAAGACTCATAATTCACATGAGTACTGAGTTTCAATTCCATGTATTTAAAAACTTGTCATAGGGATAATGTAGTGAAAAGAACCCATGTCAAATAATGTATACATAATAATAGAGGACACTATAATAGTACCTAGAATAGTAGATGGACCAAAACCCTAATATATAGGTATAGGATGGACTACGTAAATCTAGCCTAATATACAACCATGTGCTACAAACTAACTGCCTTGAGTGGGTCAACTCATCTAGAACTATACATCTAAATCTTGGTTGCCACATACATTACGTCCTCCTATGCATGTATGCTCAGTAGTTCTTGAACGAACTTCCTAGTGATGTGCCCCTGATCTTACTACTAAAAGTGGATATGCTATGGATCCTCTCCCACTCAGCATATATTGGAAGGTCCTGTAAAAATATTGAAAATTCCCCAACCTACCAAATCCAAAATAGTTAAATGGGTCTCGAAAAATATAGAGATTCTTATTCCCATTCACCCCACACTAGTGAAAAATCACATAATATTTAGTGAGTGTCACCGGGATACCATTAGTCATGTAAAAATTCTCAAATCTCCACTTTTAACCACTAGTAAAACTACTACTCTATCTTAGTTCTTAACCACCTTGGCTCACACCATTAGTCTCCCTCATGTGATTCATGGTGACAAGTTCTAGGTTTATTATATCATAAATTGTAGTCAATCATAAAACATTTATAGAGGATCAAGTAGGTTTCCTAAGAGCACCATCAAATCATCATGGTTTTAATGGCTCATTGGCAGTATAAATAGTCACAATGCATTGATGCTCTATAAAATGTGTTTTGTAGTCCATAATTGACATAGAACCCACAGTAGGTTTATGAAGTACTTAAAATGATCATCCATTAGGGTATTAGGGGATAAACTTTAATAAAATGTTGACTAGAAATCCATCCAAACCACTTCCAGATACTGACCAATAATGTTCAGAATATCCCACCAACATTTGGCTGATCCAAGAAGAATATATGTGGAGCTATTCACTCTCCTCTTAGGAGTTTTCTCAAGATGATCAGATTTAGTTATGAATATCACAAGATGTAACTATATAGCCAGGGGTCCATAATCCCCTGAAGCAATAGGTGGATACTACTGCTAAAACTACCACATCAAATATCACATAGAAAAGTTAAGCCGCTAAACTCCCTGAATGGTCTATAAGAGCCACATAAACTTCCATAAAAACTTCACATCTTTTCCAGCATTAGAGATAATAGGTGTTACCCTAGGTGACACTACTGGAGGTATCAATGGTGGCTCAGGTCCCACCACCTCTGAATCATGATTGTCACCACACACATGGTGATCAGCTATAGGACTTGAGGTTTTAGCTGGTCTACGAATGATGAGGTTTCATAAACATTAGTATGATTATTTAATGAATTCCTATGTAAAAGAAACACCCCTATTCCTTCTCATAATGTGAGATATGATGAATTATATAGAACACAAGAAACACTACCAACATCCCAATACAAAGGCCAAATCTAGGATAATATCCACGTATTATGTCCATGACCCATCTATATAGAGTTTCAATTGCAATTTATATAGTAAAAACCCCATTAAATTGGAATTATAATCCCTATTTAGTGATAGAGATTTCATTTTACAAAGTAACTTCATTTAATTCCATTATTGTTTATGTAATAATTATATTTAATTACTTGAACTATATGGATAACAACTTCCTTTATATTGGGGACCAAAAATATCATAAATAGAAGGGTTGTGTCCATTTAAGAAAAAACACTCAAATTATTAATTATCTATAATATTTTTCACCGAAATTCATGGATATAAAAATCATAAGCAAATTAATCCGCAAGAAATTAAAGTAGTAAGTAAACGTGGAATGACATAATTCACGACATATAAATCTGGTATGGTTCCTGTAATGATGCATGATATTGATTAATTTCCATATTAGAAAAAGTATATAACTTAATTGATAATCATAATAATAATCATCACACATCATATGTCTCACCAATCAGTGGAATCAAAAAAATTATGACAAGAATAATATTGAAAATAATTTTAAATCCATGGAAATTTTCCCCTTCCCCAATATGGGTTAGTTAGTCCTGGCATATCCCATTACCACACTCTGATACATTTAACTTATAATTTATAATACTCTAAAATTTCATGGAAAATTAAAATAAAATACTTCGATACAACATTGTGACATCCTGAATCGTATTCCACACTAATGGTTCCCTGAGTCGGTGGGCCACATTGACTCAAGAACTCCTACACATACTCTAGAAGATAAGGACTAGAATCAAGGGTCCAAAGTGGTATGTTGGGGAGAATTAACCATTATAATTAGAGTCTAATAGTGTTGAAATAAATAGAAAAATATAATGAGAATAATAGATAACTATATATTGAAGGTAATGAATCCAATAGAAATAAACAACCAATAATTTTAGCACCCTAAAAATAATTATGTCATGTCATGTTTCTATTAAAAGTAAATAGGATGGAATATAAGTAGTAATATCATAAAATATATGTATAAAATAAAAAAAGAACAGAAAATATATCTCCAATAGAATCATGAGCCATAACTATGTCCTATTCTTTCCTTCTCATAAGCTATAAAAAAATAAAATATCAGATACTAGGTTCTTTACCTATCCATACCAACATCCAAATAATCTTCTTCTATACCATTATATTCTCAGATAATTTGTGATATAAACTCAATAATCCTCCACCATCAATGTACATAAATACCATGTCAGTGCATATACTATGGCAGTGTGTAGATAATAATGGAGAGTAGTGATAGAAACTGTAAATGGGTCATCCTTGGTTGGTAAATGGTTTCATGCTAACACTACCTACTTTGGACAATGCCATATAATTTCAGAATAAGTAACCATGTGTATACACATATATGGATAGTACACAAACTAAAGTATATCGTCTTATTTGTTGATACTACTATTAGCCTGGACCTGAGGCATAACTCAGGAATCTATAATTTGTAACATTAGTCTAATGATTATAAAGGGATGTTATGTCTGATATATTAAGAAAATGAGAAACCAAACCTAGTATCATAGTTTTAGTGTCTCCATGTATGAATTATAAAAATATGTTCACCATGCATAGTATCATATAAATAAGGGGTTTCATGCACATAAATAGTAGAATGGGTAATCATGCTTGGTATCATATCAATATTTATGATATTACCAAAACATATCACTATGGTTACCAAACCCAAATAATAATAATAGGGTTAGCCATGCCCAAAAACATATCAGTAGTGTCCCCAATCCCATATCATAGTTTTAGGTTCCCCCTTCCCATGTATCATATATAATGTTTTCTGTGGTGGTTGTGTATCATAATAAATGAGTGTTTTCATTCCAATATATCATATATGTAGAATGAAAATTGTGGCCATATATAAGAATGGTTTGAGGGGCCTCATGCCCACATATAACAATAATTAAAGGGATGTCGTACACAATTATAATTAAAAAAAGGTGACTATGACTATTATCAAATAAATTATAAATATACAATGGCTTAAATAGGATCCAATGGGTAGTTCATAATTCAATGATATTATTCATCAAAAAGTGTGTGACCATTATTTAATTTTATTTAGGTGACGCGGTTATATTACTCATTTCCATTCAATTCATTATACATTGGAGTGGATTTTATCCATGATATTCCAAAAAAATTATCCATTTAATTTATGATATCACAATTATATTTTAAAATAAAACCATATAACTAATAGTATGGACATTCAAAAAATTATAAAAACAATGTAAAATATATTAACATTACTTATAGTGTGGTAACCATGGAAGGGGACCACAGATAATCAATATTTTCTAAATTAGGTAACCTTTTTTTAAAGGTTGGGGTTGAAGCCTCATTTTATTATTAAATCAGAGCAAATAAATTTTTTTAACTGGGTAGAGGGAGACCCATTACATAGCCCGAAGGCCGAGTGGGCATGTAGCCCATTACATAGCCTGTTGGCCCAAAATTTTGGCCCAGGGCCCATTCTGTGAATAGTAACTCGATTGCTACAGTCCCTGCCGCTGCTACAATGTCTTGCCGCTGCTATAGTACCTGTCGTTCAATAGTATCACCACTGCTATAGTAGAGCTACAGTACTGGTACAACACCCTATTCCCAATGGGTTTTTAATCCCCATTATTCATATAGGATTCTAAATTAGATGACCTATTATTGGAAGATTCAATTTATGTGGTGAAACAAATGGGAAAAATGGAATGTGGAATACCACACATAATATAAATAATCACAAAGTTGATTGATAAACTCTAGACCACCATCCTTACACAATTAGAGTTTCATTCATTCAATATTATCATTTGGTTTTTTCTATATCTATAGAATATTACAAAATAGATGAACACCCTGAAAATCATGAATGTTAGCATTCACAAAAATAAGAAATTTCATTTTGACAAAATGATGGAATTATTAATATGAATATCAAACCTACCAGTGCACATCAAATGAGATGATCAGATTTGATATTGGAGTTCATATTGCAATGCTATCATAGAAACTATTGTAGGGGGATTGAGAGCTCAATGGGAGGATGATAGAGGTTACTGCCAACTAGAATGAGGAAACAAGAAGTGGTATTATAATTATAATCTCATATGTTCAAAAGAGAATTTTTTTCCAATATTAATGGGCCACACAGTTTGGCCACACAGTTGGCTAAGCTTTATGACAACCATTCTTATGAAAATATCTATTTAGAGTACCAGTATGGTTCACATTAACAGTTTGGAAACCTGTGATAAAACTATCCAATATTTCTCTATTAAAAACTGAATATAATCTTCATGGGCATATGGAATTGGGTACATAGTTAGTGGGAGCCATTAGCCCTATTCTTTTAAGGGTAAATCATCTCCCAATTAGGAGAAACTGTGTGGGATGGGTGGCATGGTTTATACTATTCATGTAGAACAGTTCTTCCTTCCACCATACAGGGTTGTGTGACCCAGAAATCAAAAAAAAACATTTTTAATCCTTTTCCTCACAAGGAATCCATATTAGTTAATACAAAAATATTTAAACTGAAAATTAAAAGAACCATATCTCCTAGAGATCCATGTTCAAACAAGTCGTCCTTAGAAGACTATAAGATTAATGTTTAGTGATGTTGGTAGTGGTGGAGGACACTGTAAAGAAATATTTGGCATGAGCTATATGATGTGTAAGTGAGTTTGTTGTCAACATATTGATCTTCCTCTCTCATGTATGGGATGATATTGTTGTTGAATTATGGATAATGACTTTTTGAATGGTCTGAAATAGCAACATGTGTCATATTCATCTTTTCCAGGAGTCTCCATTTGATGGATGGTTAGTGAGCCACCATATCCTAGAGGGTTGAATGGGTGACCACAATGGTCTAGATAATATCATTGAGGTGGTACTCCCGTATCAACTCCTAATATTCTCAACATTGGAGGTATGGGTGTGTGATTGTATACATAATCTAGATGATTATGGGAGTTCGGTCTCATTACACCCTTTTTGGGGGAATGTTTAATTACTTTGGGAGTACCTTATAAATTTAAGTCATATTTCTGAATCCATTATGATCAGTAATATAAAAAAATCACCCTTCAAATTTTCAATCAGTCATATATACATGTGGTAATAACAACATGTATGTATCATAGGTTCCCTGTTAATTCAACAATATACATTTATTAAAGGTTCTCCATCAACATAACCATATATATATATCAAAGGTCCTCAATCAATGGAACCATATTTATGTATCATAAGTTCTCCATTAGTAGATCCATCTGTATGTATTAAAGGTCCTCCAATAATGGAACTACTTATATGTATCAGAGGTTCATTCTTAATGGAACTTGCTATATGTATCAGAGGTTCTGTATCAATCGAACCATTTGTATGTATCAAAGGTTCTCAATTAATGTGACCATTTATTTGTATTAGAGGTTATATGTTGATAAATACATCATTATTTATTAGATGTTTTCCATATCAACTATCTATGTAATTTATCATTTGTTATTTTAATTGAATTTATGTTAAATCCTCATTATTGGGAACATTGAAATATATTTCCATTTCGAAATGAGGTTAGATTTTTTATGGTCGGGATCCAACCCACATGAAGTGCTTCAAATGAATCTGTCTTAATAGAATATGAACCCATGTTTTTCCTTCCCACTTAATAGGACAATTCATCCATTTTATTTTCTTGTGTTGGGGACTGAAAAATTATGTTTGATGTCATGGGTTGAGGATGTCTTTTTTATTGGTGCCATGAAAATGTTGGAGTGTGACTTTTGAAAAACATCCCCTTTGTTGTTGACTCCATGGGTAATATATCCTGAATCGACTGGATTGAACATTCAAGTACTGTGTTAATATATTGAATTCAATCAATTGGAATATAGATCGAAGGGGATGAGATGATTGTTTATGTAAGGAACATTACCCCCCTTGTGGGTATTTTCTTTATAGGGATTAGGCCGAGTTGGAAGATAGTGGATTGAAGGCATTTGGTTTATTCCTAGGAAATGATTTGAACATATCCAATATAGAAGGGAATCAAATCACATGTTTTTGAAATGTGTTGGGGATTACACAAATGGTGGTGGCATAATAAGGATTATTAATCATTCTAATGACATAGTATCTTCTGATCTATATGACCACAAGAGGCTTCCCCATTTAAAAAAAAAGATACAATATGGGTTTCCATGCCACATGATTATACCATTAAATGGAATTATACCTAGATTTGAATCCCATTTTGATAGTTCTCACTCATATATTGGTGGATGAGTGTGGGTATATGGAAGGTATGATAATTATAATGTCCATAATAAAATTTTAGGGGCGTACTCCGGTAGGGATGTCCATAATTTATCCTTGTCCCATCATGGGTGAGGGTAAGGATACGATGGGGTAGTCAAGATGAATGATATTATATAATAATTATTGTATTTAGGAATGATTCTAAACCATAGTGTGAGACTTACACATGAAACTAAAGAACAAATTATATATGTTTCTCTTAACATACGAGTAAGCATGTGGGAATTAATGTAACTTCCAAAGCCATGTTCAGAATCCCAAGCTATCGTGTCCTTATTTTCTTGATAATTCATGATTGTTTACATTCTTAGAATCCTAAATTTTATGAATATTAAATTAAATACATCCATTACCATGAGACTTATCGAGTAATAGGACACGATTTTGTATCTAATTCTTTAATTGTGAATGTATGGAGATATGGGAGGAGTTCATTATTTGAAATCATTCATATAAAATTCTATGGTAAAAGGGTTTCTTGGTTATTTGTGGAATGATATTGATTAGAGGTTCCTAATATTTTCCCCCATGTGATACCAGGGTCAGTGTGATTGGACCTCACCTATGTGTTATGTGGGTGAGTTTGATTGTACCATGCCTAAGGGATACATGGGTGAGATAGTTTTTACCACGTCTAAGTGATACTTAGGAGATCTATTGAGTTTCTATCCCTAGTGTTACATGGGTGGATCAGAGGAGTTTCTAAAGTGTTTAACAATATGAGGGATGTAACATTAGTTATAATCCACTCTTATAACCAAGGGTATCTTCAGGTTCTCTCAGTAGGATAACATGCAAGTTTTTTATGAGGGAGGGGTCCTTAACCATAATGTTTTTGGACACAAAACAAGTTTTCCTCATGTAATTCATTAGATTATTAATTATTTAGGAACTCTAGTAACTTAAATCATCTTAATTTCCCATTATTTTTTTTATGCATAGATATCTAGATGTGGGTTTTAGATACTTGTGGGACATCCTAGGGAGAGAAGAGCTTTGATTTGTCTTTAGGACTTACATGGGTTCTAAATAGGTAGCCCTGTAGTACTATTTATATGAAAACATAGGCCCATGGGCGAAGGAACCCATTCACTTATATTATCTACATATTTTGTTTGCATATATGGTTCATGAATGTTGGAACTACGTGAGATGAGGCACACAGGAAAACCATCATGAGTTGGATGGTCACGTTGTTCGATCTTATACAGATGACTTTTGTGAGTGAGTGGTAAAAAATGTTCTATGTTAAATGATCTATTGTGCATTTCTGAATGAGGCACATTGATTTTATTTATACAATTCTACAACCATATATATTATATTATTAGATTTTGGTTGAAATATCATATTTTGAAAAGGAGTTCCAATAATAAAATCATGATTACATTTACTGAAGGAGGTGAAGTTATTCATAATAGAATAGCCAAGTAAAAAACATGGGATCTTCTATTATATTTCTAATACAAAGCATTAACATATCTTGTGATAATGAAAACATTAAATTTATGATTTTTTTCTCTAATAAGAGCAGTTTTGTTGTGATGTTTAGCTCCCTTGACCCCACATGTGTAGTAGTTTTCAACTAAAATAGAAATAACCTTAGTTTTTAATAGAATAATATGATAAATATATTTCTTAACATGACATATCAATATTTTAGTGAATTTTGAAATAATATAAAAATATTATTATTAAAATGTGAAAATTAAAACGAAGCCATTGATTTGGCTATTATGAATTGGATTATCCATAATAGGAAATATATATAATTGTCATATTCAATACAAATTATTCGTTTAGTGAATAGGAAATAAGAGGTCAATTTGATTAATATCATATTATTCTTTATAATATTTGTTCATCAAAAAGGGTTTATATTTAATTTCATGATAATTTTTTTATGAATTTCATAAAATTTTATAATTCTTATGTTATAAATATGATTTCATTTTCGAAATTAACATGTAAAAATTATTGTGATGTTATTTTTCTTCAAAAACTGGTCAACCTATGAATATTGAAACATAAGTATTTTCATTGAAAAATATATTCTTGATTCATGAATTTAAAAAGATTAATTTTATTTTCAAATGGTTTTAAATTTTCATCATATTTATTATTTTATTAATAATCCAATTACACTCATTAGAATCAATTTTACAATTTAATTTGGTACAAAACCCTTATCAAACCTGAAAATTAAATTTTCATAAAAAAATATGTCATTGACTTTTTTTAAAATCAAATTCTTTCCTAAACCCATTAAAAATACAATTACGAAAAATTAGTTTTACTCTTGGAATCATAATATGAATATTTTAAAAATAGGTCTCTTTTATTTTGTACACATTAGGAATACTGACAATAGTAAATATTTGTCTATGTAGTAAGGTTAAATTATGTACATTAGGTTAAAAAACAAATTATATAGAAAAAATTAACCCTAACACTATCCTTTATCCTATTGGATTAGTCCGTTTCGTCCATTCCCATCCATGTTTCAAAATAGTGCCAACTTGGTGCCATATTTCATTGATTATGACCATTAAAATATTAAAAAAATTGATAATGTAAAAAATGTCTCCTTATTGACTTAGTTGTATATAATACATTTTTAGATAAATAAAAATAACTTATATTAGGTTATAAATATATATTTTAATTATATATGAATTTATTCATCATGGTAAATTATTTAAAAAAATTTGATGAACTAATTACCATAAATGTTGACGAAGCGTTGAAAGAGTATTTTATTAATTGATATAAATATTAAATAAATTATAATAAATATATTAAAAGAGATATAATATGAATGAATTATTTATTCCAATTTTATTTAGATAAATATATCATTGTAGAGATGTGTGAAACTATAAGATTTAATTTTTTTGTGGTATAGTGTTTTCAATGTCAAATTAAATAAATTGTTATGAAATGCCTTTAAATTAAAAAAATGAAATATTTTGTCAATTTTATTAATATAAAGTCTAAAATATCTTCAATGGTCCATTTCAAATAATGGTTTTCTTTTAACACTAATGTGTTGACACATAAATAGGAAAAAACATTGTTTTCATGGTAATCGTCCAAAAGAATTTACACGCCATAAAAATGTTTAAGGTGAAACCATAACCCAAACTCGTAAAATTTTTATTTAATGAGTGTATATCTGGTAATAATATTATAAGTATAAAATAATATAAATTGGGTCCCATATTAACATTATAATTAAATTTTAGTAATTTAATACTTTAATAAATTCTAAGATAGATCCACCAATTATTTTTTAAAGTGAACCATCTCTTCTCATTACTTCAAACATTAATAGACTATAAATTCTACTAATACCTACCTAAAATCAGTTCATAAATAGCTCAACATATACTAGTTGAAATATATTAATAAAAAATACATCCTAGGAAGGATTTTGATTTCAACCGAAAGTGGTTTTTTGAAGAAAGGTTATAGTTATTAACAAATCTTCTTCATTATATTTCCTTTTTCTACCTCATCCAAATTATCTTCAATAATGATAATACAATACAATCATTATCTACCCTAAATAAAACATTATTATATTAATTTAATACACATTATCAATCTCATATTCCCTAAAATGGGAAACAGAACCATAATTCATGTGTATAGAGGACTACTGCCACATGATCTAATATAATTTGTTTTCCAACCTCGTCTCTCAATGTTGGTTATAATGATGTATTATATATATATGTATATATAATTCCTAGAATATTTATGATTTTTTAAAATTAATATATATTCTTTTCTTAACATTTCATTCACTAAAAATTGATACTTTCTTTTATGTGTACATGTAGATTAGTGCACCCACGAAGTAATGTGATATGTTTTTCTTCACCACATCACATGAATGGTATATGGAATTGTATTTAATGAAATAATATAATATATATGATAAAATTATCATTATATATTGATTTAGTATTTTATAAAGGACCATGAAGAGAAAAAATTGGTTCATATAGAAATATGGAAAAATTTGATAAGCCCTATAATGAAATAGGACATTCAAGGGACACTTTTGAGAAATGGAACTCAAGAAATGATGAAAACAGAAGCTTAAAATAGTATAAAATAAAAATTAAAATCATGAATCATGTTAATAACATGTACTAGAAACAATTTTTTATGGTAATACATGAATATAATTGTTTTAGAAATGATACTGACATATTCAGGTTATGAAACATATTCACATCATAAACCTGACATGAATTTTTCAATAAGATTTTTTACGGTACAACCAATATTTTCTCTCAAAAAACCATTAATGACTTAGAATAACCTATGGGGATATAATGATGAATTTATGGATAATTAAATACTTCAAAAATAATCCTTAACCTCTATCATTAATAGGTTTACGACCCTACTCCAAAATCATCGATTTGGGAGGTGTATCCACTCAGATTAAGGAGTGTTGCTATTATCAGTAGAATATGATCATTAATTTCATACCCCCTAAGGGAACGTATGAGGGGGTATAACTGGAGTAAATATAATTATGTAAAGGTATATTAATTTAATTTAGGTATTTAGTTTTTGAATAAAATTCAAGTTGGGTCTTTTGAACCTACAATAATTTCTCACTTCTCATATTTTTAATTAATATTTCATGGCCATTGTCTGATCGGTGAGGGAATGATTCTTAAAATGAATTTAATAGTAAAAAAGATTCACCATTAAAATTGGTTTTATCACATTATTTTTTTAAATATGTTTACATGTGGTTATATCATCAAAAACACGGAGTAACATTACCATTTTGAAAAGGGAAAATCAATGAAATTGGGGAAGTCTACCATGACCATTGTATTCACATAAAATCATTAATGACACCATATTATTGATATTTCATCATATTATTCCCTATTTAATCATGAACTTGGATTAAATTTTTTGATAACATTTCCCATATTTCTTTAACATAAAAACAACCATCTTATCCTCCTTCCAATATATTGGATTCTATTTCTCTTATAAAATAGTTAAGTCATTATTATAAATTTTTTATTTTCACTAACCCTTTATCTGTAGGTTCTCCCCTAAACATTCATATCATATACTACCCTATAGAGTCAGGTTTTTTATTTTTTTGACAAATTTCTAACTTTGGTAACCCTATGGGAATTAATGATGTTCAACAGGATATAATATTTTGGAATTGTTGTATTGGATAAGACTGGAGAAATAATTGGTTTAAAAATTTATAAAAATTCATTTATCATATATTCTATTTATAAAATTTTTAATGATTTTTATTTTTTTTAATTTTATTTATTTTGTTACCTAGTATCTATTTTTTATTATGATGGAAGGGATGTTGAGCTTGATGACTATAGGGGATAGGTTCTCCTTCAATATAGGGGATATGGAGCAACAGATAAAGGAAATTAGGATGATGAAAAATAAATTTAAATATCCTTTGAGTACATACTTAGTCGAGGGAAACACAACACCCCATAGAGAGGATCCAAATATCACCGAGAAACATCATGTGAAAAAAATTCATTGCTAATAATTTAATGCTAGGTAACACATGCATACCTGATTTTTATTTGAACCAGGATTCACTAAACATTCTACAATTAGAGGATGAAACATACCTTACTACAAAAATGGGTAGACAAAATCCCCTATAAGCTAAAATAATCACAATAAAGGGAATGATACTGAGAAATAACATGACCTTATTTCTAAACATGAGTGGGAATAGGTAAAATTCAAAAAAGAAACTATATGATTAATAAAAAGAGAAGAAAATTTAAGAAGAGTCCTTGAATGTTTAGATTCTATAAATATTTAATTAAAAATTGGGACTTTGGCTAGGGAATAAGTAAAATAAAAAAATAACATTCTACATAATGTGCTGACTCTGCCAGTGAAAATAAAATATAGTTACCAATATATCAATTTGAGGATATGGATGTGGGAATCAAAGAGATCATTATTAAAATTCAACAGATGAATCAAATTATATGAAAATAATAATTTTATCATGTATTGATATATATAGATATCTATTTTTTTATGATATTAACACTTTATATATATTTTTTGTTCTCATTTTTTTGGTAATTTTCACCTTTGTTTTGAGTATATCTTTGGATGAATTTTTTTAGGGTTGTATCCGGAGAATTAGGAAAACTTGGTTGTTTTTCTGACACTTTTTTTATAGTGTGTGGTTTGAGAATGGTTTCCCAAAACCATAAAACCTTCCCGAAAAAAACCATTCAAACCTAGGAAGAGGTTTTTCATGGTTGTAATAGGTTTTGTCAAACCATCTTCCCTCCTAGATGTAACCTTGAACAACTAATATGAGGCCCACTATTTGGTTCCATAGTTTGATAAAGAGAATATTTTTTCCATGTAGTCCTTATTAGACACTCTCTATTTGTTGTTAGCCTCATGAATATTGGGAGGCATGCCTAAGGTCATGTGACCAACCATCTCGGGGCACCGATATGTGGAAGTCAAGTCGGGACGTCAAAAAATATTTATTATTAGGGTTTCTTTTCTATTCAATTATCTTACTATTTGTGAAAGGAATACTATATATTATTATGAGTCATGACTTTATAAATATCTTATGCATGAGAGTATTTAACACATTTATGGTGGTAAAAACAAGTACATGGGGTCGGATTAATGTTTTTGATGTGCGTTGGTTGTGCATAATGTTATTTCACCATGAGTGATGCACTTATTGTGTGATGTAATTGTTTTCTACGAGTTTTTATATATGAAACATGTCCCACTATTTAATGATAATAATTTATAAATGAATAATTATATGAACATTTTCTTTATTATTACATGCACCATTTTAAGAATTCACAGAATCATAGTATTTGGGTGAGTTTTTTAAATGGAAATGATTTTCCCTTTTTATGTAAATTTACTTATAAAGGTTGTGACTATAAAATTGAAAATTTTAATTTATATAAAATCTAAAAAATAGGAAATTGGTGTCTAATTAGAGACTGGGATAATGATAATGGGTTTACCCATTATAGCAATGGCTTGGTTGAGGGATGGTTGAGGGTATTGTTAGTTCCTCAGTTTTGACCATGTGGTTGGGAATGAATGATAACATGAATGAATTTATGTGAATCCATTATATGTTTATGAGTTAGTGTTGTGTAATGTTTCATAATATGTGTTATTAAAATTGTAGATATAGGACTCTATGATGATTCTTATTGAGAGGATGATGAAAGGAAATGACTAGAGATGATCCTCCACTATTCAAACCATTCCCTCTAATTGTTTTGGGTGAGTAAGTTGAGGAGATGTTCCTTTAGAACTTTTCTCACTATATGAATTTTGGGTAAAGATCCCATGGATGGTTTCAAATAGTATGTCAGACTTGAGACATGAGATTTAGTTACAATGCTCTCTGAATATTACTAGAGTGTTGACATATGGAAACTGATTTCTTGATTGAGTCTATCAAAAACAATTCATGACCACTTGGATACTATTGCTGAGAAGATAGTCAAACTAGATGACTATATGTTAGGTGTTCAAATAAATTTTTGGTGGGACATGAAAACGTAGGATGGAAATATAGAGACTATGGAGTGTAGACACATTCATGAAAACATTCTAGAGAACATTTACCATGAGATGCTTAGGTAGGAGAGGTAAGAAGAGTATGTGAGGTTTACCCATGGTAGTATGTCTATAATAGGATATGTATGAAACTCTACATTTGTTTTGGGATTTTTTCTGGTGTTGGAAGGATATGAGGTGATTTTAGTATAGTTTTTTCATCATCGATATAAATGATAAATTAGATCCCATGATAAAACATTTTTTCTTAATAATTTTTTAGAAGTGGTGAACCAAACATGCTTATTTGATGGGATCCTAAAGGAGTCTTATAGTGTATGAATTCTAGTTTCCACTAAATGGCCACGAGGTATGTCTTACAATAGTATAATTTTCCACTTTGATAATTTCAACCAGGAATATTTTATGTAGAGTGTCTAGGGAAAAGGTTAAATTAGTTAGGACATTACGCTAGTGATTTTCCAGCATTATGGTAGTCAGTTCATGTTTGTAGATAGTTTCCCTGACCATTAATAGATTTCTAAGATTTTGGAATGATGGAGAATCTATGATGGTTCTATAGGAATCCAAGATTGGTGGGTAATAATGAAGCATCTAGGCAGAACCAGAGAGCATGAAGGGGGTCGTCTACCACAAACTAGTATGGCAGTTGGAGTTCTACCAGATAAGGCGTTTGAGGTGGTAGACGTGATACTTTTGGGAAAGAGGGGTAGGATATTTTCATGTAGTTCAACCTTAATTTTTACATAGAAAGGTTGGATCCTCAATAGTAATAGTCAATATTCATGTATCTTCTAGGCTACTATACCTTATTAGATACAGGTGCCTATTGTTCCTTTATATCTATAGAAATTTTTAATGGGTTGAGTCTAAAAGTGGAGTTTGTGAGTAAGGTTATGACCATTGATAAACCATTGGAAATACAGATGAAGATTATCTATTTATGCAAGGGGTGTTCTATCGAGGTTGGGGGTATCATTTCACTTGGTTTCATTAAATATTTTAAATTTAGGCTTTGATTTTATTCTTTATATGAACTGGTTTGTAGTATACCAATTTCACATTGATAGTTACCATAGGATAGTGATTTTTACTTCTCCAAAAGGTTCCGGTTATGATCACCATGGAGTGTGGGATATCCATCCCGCCCATGTTGGTCCAGATCATCAGCAACTAGGGTAGCTCATCTGTTATGTTACAAGTGTATTTCTGGATTAAAAGGCATTAAGTCATGATGTCTTACACATATAGTGGACTAGTTCCATGATGTGTTTTAGGTGAAAATATCAGGGATTTCTCTTAATAGAGATGTTTAATTTTCAATTGATCTTATAAAAAGGGTTGATCCAATATCTAGTCCACCATATATAATGGCACCAATAGAGCTTTAAGAATTAAATACTCTAATGAAAGAGTTGATGGATAATGCGGTTATTTGTCCAAGTATGTCACCTTAGGTTTCATCAGTTTTCATTTTTAAAAAGGTTGATGCGACTTTACACTTATGTTTTCATCACCAAATGTTGAAATGGATGGTAGTGATGTGTCAGTATCATCATAAATATATATATAAGATCTATTAGATATTTGTGAGGATCATGTTTCTTCCTAATGAATGAATTGAGATTGAGGTTTCATCAATTCATAGTTTGACCATATGATATACCATGAACTAATTTTTGAAGTAATTATAGAATTTATGAGTATTTTATTATTCAATTTAACTTGAAGATTGATTTGGCCATGTTTATGGACTTAGTAAAAAAATATTTCACCCATACCTAGATTAGTTTGTAGTTGTTTTTGTAGATGACATCTTAGGGTACTCCAAATCCCATGACTGTCATTCCCAAAATCCTATAATCATCTTGAGTACATAGAGAGAGAATTGACAATTTGACATTCTATTTATGTGTCAATTATGGATCAACCATGTACATGCCATAGTTCACATCAACTTAGAGGAAGGTGTGTCAATGGATCAAGAGAAGGTGAAGGTAGTGGTTTCATGGGATAATCACAATTTTTTTTTTCTGTATCCATATCTTTCTAGGATTTTTGGGCTATTATCAGAGTTTCATACCAGACATCTCCTGCTAGTCAACACCACTTTTGGGCATGAACAATAAGGGTGTTATGATATATTGATAAAAGTGAGTTCAAGGGCTCTTAGATAAATGTAAAAAATCTACAAAAGTCGGAAATAATGAGTCCTACACTTGTATCATTCTTAGATAGGATGAATATCATCAGATAAATATTTAGAGTGAAAACAAACCTCTATAGTGACTCCCTTTTTATCCAGAGCATCTGAAAGATAATTCACCACCAGATAAGTATGTGTGATGATATAGTTTATGGATGATATCATGTCTAAGTAGTTTTCCCATCACGTTTTTAGATTACAAGATAGATTAATCACACCCATCTTGACCGCATTCACAATGGTGGTAGAGTCCGATTCAAACCATACCTTGTTCGAGTTCCACTTCTTTGTAATGAACTCTGCTTTGATAAGGCTATTCATTTCCACATCATGAGCATTTTCATTTCCACATGAACCATAGATAGCTTCAACAACATCTCCCTTCTAATCTCATAAAATAGCACTGAACGCTGAAGGTCCTGGATTTCCCCTCGAGGCACTATCTGTGTTAAATTTTTGCCTGCCAGGAAAGGAAGAACTCCAGAAGACCCCAAGGAGGCCGTGAGGTGAGGGGAATTTCCCTTTAAAATTCATCCTTCTATGGATAATAAAATCACTCACCGAGTTGGTACAGTTCACATCAGATGTTCTACTCGCAAACTGGACAGCCCCAAGAATTTGGCCAGTGGCACCTTGAATATTGAATTTCTTCTACTCATGAATGCCCTGTCTTACGACCTCACTAGATCATGTGAATAAATTCTGCATAAGAAACCCTAAATAGAATGGATACCTAGTTTGAGAAATTAATATTAAGCAAGGCCTTCAAAAAATCTTGTATAGAGGCTACACGGACTGATTTCATATCAAAATTTTCAAATACCATCTTCCATAGTGAGGAAGCAGTTTTATAGTTTAAGAAGAAGTAGTTCACATCCTATCTAAGTTGATGGAAGAGGGTGAATTTCAAACATATGTAAATGCCCACATGCTGTATGTTTTCATCAACCATAATTTTATTCCATGATAGACTCTATAGCAATGTGTTCCTTGAGGGGAGGATCCATTTTTTCGACTTTCCAATCTAGTGGCTACTTTCTTGAATCAGGTATTGATATAATTTCGTTGAATATAGTATTCTATTGGGATAAGGTTCCCAAACGAGCATGTATTCCTGTAATAGAAACTCAAAACTAGAGATGATATCTGAAACATCGTTAGGGAGGGATTCCAATATTTACATTTGATACTTGATAGTGATTCCATGCTCAATGGATAAGAAAAAAGAGTTGATCTGCTCAACCAGTGGAGTACCCAACCAGTTTTCATACCAGAATTTGAGAGATGATTTTCTATTGACCATCCAATGCAAATACCTCATAACCCTTTGGGGTACTTCCCTCAATCTAGACCATATAGATGAATCCATGTACTTTGAGATTCTTGTGATCATTTTATCAAGAAACCTTGATCTGAGAAACTTTAGAGACTCGAAGTGATTGTTGATACTTCTCTAGATAAATTTGGCAAGAAGAGATTGGTTAAAGAGGTGCATATTTTTAATTCCAAGACCCCCTAAAGGGTGAGGCATGCAACGACGTTTCTAAGGGTATTGATGACCTTTATTTCCAAGATGATACCACTCCAAAAAAAAAATTCATCATCATTGAGTTGACATTTTTAATGACTGAGTTGTGTGGTATGGGTCACTTTTGGTGATGAATTCCCTATAATGCCATTGATTGGCATAGTTGAGTGACCTGAAGGCATATTTTGACTCAGTGGATGATCTTGAGAATCCCAATTGTGATGTGAAAAAGATTTCGTTCATGCATGCAAGTTCAAAAGTTGTGCACATGCCTTTTTACCCCCAATATGACATGAAATGGTGTTCATGTTCTCAGAACAAAGAAATGGAAAAGTCAGATGCGTGGAAGAAACTAGCTTGATGCGTAATAGAGATGACATGAACAAAATGATCTTCTACACCCAATTCACTATAAAACTATAGCATCCATGTCAGCCTGCTTCCATACCAGTGCCAATATTTTAGTCTATAAATAGGGGTACCTTTTGACCATAAAGGTAACAATCCGAAGTCCAATTTTTTCTCATGTGCATGTAAGATGACCCCTTCTGAATCCATGAGAAATTCATGATATCAATGTACTTGATCTTTCATGCTAGGTATCCCATGGGTCCCCCTTTGGGTGGGCACACTAGAGCTTGAACCTCACCCATTTTCATTTTTAATAATACAAGTGCATAGAAAAGTCCCCTCTTTCATGAAAGTCTTACCCTTTTATAGAAAATCATGCACTTAGGCCCCTTCCCATTTATGTTTCTGACTCTAGTATTTTGTCCAAGTATTAAATCGTTTGAGCACACCTTCCTATGTACGCCATTCATTGTCCTTATTCTAGGGCAGGGCGTTCGGTCTTCTCTTGCATGCATCATATAATGTCTCAGATTTTTCCATGTATTATTTTAATATTATATGGAAATTATTTAGAGACCAGGCTTTGAGACGATGTGAAGTTCCGAGGCCCGGTGAGACCGAAACAGATGTTTGAATGTAATTAAATAATTAAATTACACGCATGCGTGGGGTTTTCCTGAAAAAGTGGAATAACTCTTGAACGGGTGCTTGGATCAGAAATCCAAGGGCACCGTTGCGTTCAGAGCAGCGATTTCACCTTAGGTGAGGTCTAACATCGGTCGGCGTAGGTTGGTGGTGAAATCTAGTTTTTGGACGTAACTGTAATAAAATATTTAATAAGAATATTTTATTAAATATTGTTGCAACATAAATATTTTATATTTTTAAATAGAGATTTGCATAGGGGTCCAGGGTTACAGACCACATAACCCTTAAACTCTTCGAGGCTCTATAGGCTCTGGAGGAAACCCCAACACGACGACGATGTTCTTGACGAGTTTCACTGGCGACGATGATGCGACGACCGAATCGTCACCAACGAATGCCGCAGATCTAGGTAGGATGTTTGATTTTTATTTCCTTTCCTCGTTCTTGATTTCTATGACGAATGCAGACTAATCCACGAACAGATTAGCCTACGGATCAATCGTATTTGCGTGATGGGATTTTGTGGGGATTTTGTGGATTTGATTCATGAAGGTTATCTTGGTTTCATTTATCCTTCTAAAAGTGACAAACCAATATTGACACAAACATCGATTGAGGTTCATCAATCTTGAATTTTTGTGCCTTTATTTCCAAATTTCTCGTGTCCTTCCTTTGTGTTCTAATAATTCTTGGAGGAAATTGATCATTTCATGTTCTTTTGTTGGCGCGATGATCCGAGATTGTAGATCCAACCTCAAAATGATGGTACGGAGCTACGACGACGGTTTCAGTGGACGATTCAGAGTGGATCGAGAGGTATTAGTTTTGGGAGTTTTCCTTCGGATGAATCGACGCTTGTTTTCTGAGCCAATTGAAGGTCCGAAACACCCAGATTCAGTTTTAGGATGATGAAATGAACAAGGATCTTGAGTTTTGCGGCAAATGGAAAAGAGAAATGAGACCCGGAGATCCGGCAGAGGCGCGAGGAGGAAGACGACGGTTCTGGGTAAATCCCGACTACAGGATGTGTAGTATGGGAAACATGGATGTGTTCATCGGTGGACCACCTGGCATGTACTCCGAGAGTACACAGGCACAGGTTGGGTACACGGACAAGGACACAACTTGTATACCCTCCTCCAGCCAGACCCAGCCAGATACACAGGGCACCTTGTGAACTGGTACATGGGTAGGGCGACACGTGTTGAGGCCGTGTACGGGCCCATGGCCAGCGTACCCTGAGTAAACCCTGAACACTCGAACATGGTGTGTAATACTACTACATGCCGTGTATATTATTTTTTACATGAAAAGAATTAAGACATGAGCCGTTTTACATGGGCAGTACCCGGAGTCAAGGAATATGGCGTGTAACCATACTACATGCTGTGTAACCAATTTTACATGGCTTGATCCTTTTGTCTTCTGTGACTTGGACTATATTTCTTAGGGTTCGTACCCTTGGTTGTTCCCCTAAAGGTTTATGGTATCATTTATTACATACAGGAGTATGATCCCTTCAGCAAGACTTCCTAAATAGAGTTGTTGGAATCCCCTCTGTGAGACTTAGAGCTGGATCCTCTATTCATTCCTGTAACCCTATGTATAGTTATTGGTATCAACATGACCTACTTTACCCAGGCACTGATCCTCTGATTAGTGGATTAGTTCAGACTGAGTTGTTGGAATCACCCCATAACTATTGGTTGTGATCCTCATCTGAACATCGTATTCTTAAGTACTTGTGTAGTGACTTCTCCCAGAATGAGTACTTCGTATATCTCTATTCAGACCTAGGAGTGTGTTCTCCCAGTTATATGCTTAGTGGAATCTTCGAGTAGGATCTTAGTGGTGGTTTCCCGATAGTCGATCGTGTATGAGTATATATGGATATTCTTGTTATATGTTCTGTAAACATATACTGTGTAGAGCTGACTGTATCATTTCTTTGTGGTATTTAATTTGTTGTATTCATTTGTGTTTTTCGGGGTTTCCTATTGGGTATTGTTATACTCACCCCTGCACGGGCTTTTACCGCACGTGTCCTATCTTGTTAAGACGAGCGAGCCTTTGACATGATTCTAGGTGGACCAGGACCGGACAGTGCTCAGTGAGATTTGGCAGGCCGAGGTGTGTTCCTAAAGCTATGGATTGCAGTACCAATAGATTTATTTACAGGTTGGACTATGTTGTAGACTTTCTTTTGGTGGGATTGTACTTTTTGCCCAGGGTTTTACATTACTGTACTTTACTTTCCTGTCATACTCTGTTAGTTGGGAGTGTATGCATGCATTTCCATTTTCAGTAGTTTTTACTTTTCAGCTCTGTGGGCTTGGATATGTGTGTGTGTGTACAGGTTTATTGGAAATTCCTCCCATGTTAGTGACATGCCTACTCGGTGATAGTCACCAGCCCCTGGTTTATTAGAGGTGGTCTTGGAGAGTTTCAGCATGGGGACCACTGGGACAGGTTGTGATAGAGTGGTATCAGAGGTGGTCAGTTCTACCTTAGGACCAAGAGTCTGTGATTTGGTTTGGGGAAACAATGTTAAGTGTTTCGAGTTCGGATTTCAGGCCAGGGACCCTAGTGTTGGTATGGGCAGTCGACGTATCCATACACCAGGACTCTGATAACTTGTTTTTCAACTCGGAACATGAGAACACTAGTTGCAGGGGAAAATAATGGTACATGCATCATATAGGAATGGGTTGTGGTTTCCCTGTCCTTCATGAGTCAGCTCTCCAGATATACTCACTTACTGTGATACATCTTGTTTCTTTACAGGATGCCTCCGTGACACACACCTACTAGGATCCAGCAGATTGTTCACAAAGATGACCCCCTTAGTGATGAAGCATCGATATAGGGACCAAATCCCCCAGTTTTACCTTTAGGTGGTGTGCCAGTTATTCAACCACCTGTGGAGCAGTGTTTAGTGCCTGCTGTACTAGTAGAGTAGGAGTTCAGGCTGAGCGAACTCTGCGAGTTTTAGAGATAGAGACCCCTCAGGTTTCGAGGTGAGCCTGACCCTCAGGCTACAGAGGACTGGCTTGAGGCAGTGTCTAGAGTCTTCCATTTGGTCAGGACACCAGCAGACCAGATGGTGATCCTGACAGCGATCCTTCTACAAGGCTCGACAAGGCGATGTTGGAATTTGGTTATCCAGACTCACAACGAGGTGAATCTTGCATGGTAAGAGTTTGAACATCTCTTCAGAGAAGAGTTTTCACCAGTTACCCTAAGAGCAGTACGTATACAAGATCTTCTTCATCTCCAGCAGGGAACCATAACGGTGGCTGACTATTCATTGAGGATTACCAACCTCTCCTGGTACTCAATGGATATGGTCAGGGATCATTAATTCAGAGCTAGGACATTTGAGCGGGGCTTGCACATAGACATCAAAGCTAGAATCATCCCTATGAGAATTCCTACTTATGCTGGGATGCTCGATTGGGATTTGGTGGTTGAGAGCTTCTTGGCAGAGCAGAGACAGCCAATAGTTGTTAGTAGTGAGTGAGATAGAGCAGAGACCTCGGCAGTAGGGAGCTGACATCAGGGACCTAGGCATGGGAGATGTTTTCAGAGGAGATCCCAGGACAGAGGATCTGCCGTATAGGGTTCTCAAGGTGCATCCATCCAACCTCGAGAGAGGCGATGCTACTCGTGTGATGGTAGGGGACATCTCTCTCAAGATTTTCTAACCCGCTATACTACTGACATGGGAGCAGTTGATGGACCACCGAGGTAGAGGTGACATGTGGAGCAGACAAATCCGCATGGAGGCTGATGTGGTAGAGGAGATGGGAGGGCAGCTGGAGGTGGTTGGCATTTTGACCTTTTACTAACACCACCCCTAGGAGGTCCACCCCTGGTTCAGGGAGTTGGTGGAAAGAGGCAGGGACAGCTGCAGGAAACAGAGGCTTATGACCCAGGTGCTCCTGGAATGATTAGAGGTACAATCTATGTCTTTTCTACTTTGGATTCCATACTGATAGACATAGGTGGTAGCCATTATTTTCCTGTTTCTTATCTTATTCAAGACCTTGAGATTCTAGTTGATCTGTTGACTCGACCCTTACGCTTAGAAACACCGACTAGAGAAGATTCAGAGATCACACACCTTTGCAGACAGTGTGACTTGACCCTTGAAGGTGAGAGTTTCGGTTGGAACCTCTTGGTTGTACTGTAGAGGCCTTACAATGTCATTCTTGGAATGGATTGGCTATCCACAGTTCAAGAACAAATTAAATATTTTAGGCGAAGGTTGCGGTGTGTCCGCAGTGATGGAACGAGGTCCCCCTTCGTCGGTGAAAAGGATACCCAGGCAGTGCAGGATGGACTCGTGCGTAGGAAGGTACAACCGATTTCACATCAGTTGGATAGCCTAGCCCTTGGCGCAACAGATGTTATGAGTTTGTAGTTTCTAGAAGTAGTGGCTGAGTATGAGGACGTCTTTTCGGAGGATGTCCCCAGACTACCTCCCCGCCAGGAGATAGATTTCTGCATTGAGTTGCAACCCGGGACGACACCAATATCAGCATCAGCATATCGGATGGCTCATGCAGAACTTCGTGAGCTGAGAATGCAGCTGGAAGACTTGCAGGGGAAGGGCTTCCTGAAACCCAGTGTTTCACCCTGGGCGGCCCCTGTGTTGTTTTCAAAGAAGGCATATGGGAGCTTGAGGCTGTGTGTGGATTACCTGCGCTTGAATCTGGTGACCGTGAAGAACCAGTATCCACTACTGAGGATCGATGACCTCTTCGACTATTTAAGAGGGGCACGATGGTTCTCTAAGGTTAATCTATGATCAGGCTATCACCAGTTGCGAGTACAGGATGAGGATATACCGAATATGGCTTTCAGATGTCGTTGCTGTCACTATGAGTACTTGGTGATGCCCTTCGGCGTGACGAATGCCCTGGCCATGTTTATGGGACTCATGAAACGAATCTTTCAGAAATATCTAGATCGGTCTATGGTGGTCTTCATCGACGATATCCTTGTGTACTCTGCATCCGATGAGGAGCATGAAAGACACCTAAGGATGGTTCTGGATGAACTCCGAGAGCACCAGTTGTATGAGAAACTCTCGAAGTGTCAATTCTTGATACATGAGGACCACTTTTTGGGACACGTTATCTCAGCAGATGGGGTAGAAGTGGACCCAGCCAAGGTAGAGGCAATGTTCGCATGGGAGCCACCCCAGAGTGTGATGGAGGTGAGAAGTTTCCTTGGGTTGGCAGGCTACTATCGGAGATTCATTCCTGATTTCTCCTGGATTTCAGCACCCATGACAGCTTGACCCGAAAGGGGCAGCCTTTCATGTGGACCGATTGATGCCATCAGGATTTTCTACAGTTGAGACAGAGTCTGATGAGCACCCTGATCTTGACATTACCAGAGGAAGGTGTCAAGTATGTAGTGTTCTGTGACGCATCAGGGGCCGGGCTTGGTTGTGTCCTGATGTAGAGGCAAGCAGTGATTGCCTATGGCTCATGTCATTTGAGGCCACATGAGCAGAACTATGCAACCCATGATCTTGAGTTGGCAGTGGTAGTATTTGCGTTGAAGATGTGGCAGCACTACCTTATGGACGAGCGGTTTGTCATCTACTCTGATCACAAGAGTCTCAGATATATCATTTCTCAGAAGGATCAGAATTTGAGACAGAGGCGGTGGCTTGAGTTCCTCTAGGATTACGATTTTGAGATCATTTATTCTCCTGGGAAGGGGAACGTTGTGGAAGATGCTCTCAGCAAGAAATCTAGTTCGTAGTTGCTGGATGAGGCGATGAGGCCGTTGATCTCTTTGCAATTATCCTTCATGGATAGAGATGAGAGAGCTTACCTTCAGTCGATGGTTGTTACCCCTCCACTCTTACAGTGAGTTAGGGAATCACAACTCGAGGTTGCTAATAGTGAGACTCTATGGGCTCAAGTATTTACAGGTGATACTGCCGACGGATATTCAAAAGGTGGGGAGCATGCTGTTATTTTCAGAGGGTGCACAGTAGTACCAATGACGTTGCGGGAGGAGGTTCTAAGGGTGTTCCATACATCTCCTGTAGCATCCCCAAAAGATAAAGGCTTAAATGGATAAATGATATGTCTCATGTCAACAAGGTGAACCTTCCTTTTCGGGAGCCTGTTTGATTAAAAACTCCACAGTTAAGCGTGCTTGGCCTGGAGTAGTGATCAGGATGGGTGACCTTCTGGGAAGTTTTCCAGGGTGTGTGCGAGTGAGGACAAAGCACACTGGAAAGGACACGTGTTGGCCTGTGGGGACAATCATTAGTCAGATGACCCGTTCGGGCATGTGGGTGGACCCTGGGGTGGGCCCCACGTGTCTGTGGGGCAACTGGTGGTACCTGGTGGGCCAGGACCCGACAACCATGTTATGGCGGGGTGGCTGTGCTGTCACCGGGGCTCAGTTGTCACATTTGGTATCAGATGTGGTACCCAGCCTTAAGTGCATTGCATTGCGTGGGTTAAGATGTAGGGCCCACAACGAGGGCATTGTGCTCTATAGGGGGGTTATTGTTGTAACGACCCGAAATTTTTAAATAAATTTTGTTTCCTAATTTTATGTGTTATTGTTATACTCAACAAAAATGTTTTATTTGATAAACATGATTATAATTAAAATGAGATCAGTGGGTTTTGACTATTATATAACCATCGGTCAACATGACCGCTGTGAACAAAATGTTTTGATTATTGTCTCTAAATATAAGTAATCTTGGTTAATTATTATAGAAAGAAGATTCGATGGCCTCACCTAGTAGTCTTGGACCGATCGAAGCCCATCTAATAGAGCTTGGGAAGGACGTAGCACCACTGGGCTTTGCTCTGGATCAAATCCAAGCCGAACTTCATCATGTGAAGCTGGAACGAAATCGCCTTCGTGAGAAGTTCAAACTGATAGAAATTACTACTCGGGCAATGTTGACTGAGCCGCCCCAAGCTTCTATCACCCTAGCACACCTTACTCTTAGGTCCTATGCTGGTATTATAAGGGGTTATGTAACGAGACCATAACTACCTTGTGTAATCCTTATTTTAAATAAAAATTGGGATTTCTTCTTATGATGAAGTTTATGAATCTTGAAATGACCGGATAAATATAGTATGCATATTTTTGATGAATTTTAGAAAAAGGATATTTTAAATATGTTTATGTAAACCCTAAATAATTAAAAATGTGTAATGATTTTCAAAAAATGGTCTTCTGCAATTATGTTCAGTACTAAATTTAGAGTCTAATAAGATCAACTTGATTTTTGATGAATAGTAAATTATGAATAGTGATTTTATGATTAGGATTAGTAATATGACCAAATGGATTAGTAATCTCACTTAAAGAAAGTTTTAAAATAATCTAGGCACCTTGATTAACTAATGTGATTCAATAAAATAGTTAAATAACGGTTTCATTAATTATTATTCAAGTATTAGTTTTTTTCGGGTGAATAGTGTTTTTTAATTAAAAATTTAATTAAAAATAATTAGAAAATTATTTTTATCAAAATGGCTTTATTTTTGAACTCAGAGCATCGATATTATGTTATGGTAATTTTTGGGGTTTTTTCTGAAAAAAATGAATTTTCGATGAATAGTGTTTTTATTTAAAAATTAAATTAAAAATATTTAGAAAATTATTTTTATAAAATGGATTTCATTTTTGAAATCAGAGCATTGATATTTGGTTAATGTTAAATTTTGGGATTTTTCTGAGAAAGTTGAATTTTCAGTGAATAGTAAAAATACAGTTTTAGGGTTTCGGTATGTTTAATGACATCATAACGGTGTCATGATGATGTCATGAGATCTTTTGAGGGTTGGCCGGCCAAGGGTGATGAATTATTGTTTTGGGGGCCCCATGTGGCCTAACTCCATGATAAATGACAAGGGAGAGCACATGGGTTTGAGAAAAGCACATGTGAGGTGTCCCTTGGCCATTAATGCCTTGTCCCCTCACTTTCCCTATAAATACCAAGCCCTCCTCTCATCCATTCGACTCCCCACTCATTCCCAACGAATTTCTGGTCTCATTACCTCCCAAGGAGTCCTCCCAAGGTGCCCCCAAGCCCTCAAGGTCCCACCCTTTGAGGTTTAAGAGTTACATTTTAAGGTAAGGGATCCGACCTCTCTCTTTCTTTTCAAGTAATCTCTTTTATGTCTTTTCTTTTATACTCCATTTTCTTATGTTGGAGGATGTTATTTTATATTCATCCTACTGCCTATTTCATGTTCATATTATGAGAGACCCCCCCTTGCTCTCATCAATTCATTTTAAGAATGTTTAAGTGGAGCCGTTAGGCTGCCGAATTTTTAAGGGATTCTTTCACCTTCCTCGTTTTCAAGTTCTATTTTCATTCAAGTCTTTAATGTTCCTTTTTGTTATATTGGGGTATGATCTCTATATATATCATACTGGACTCTTATTTTCATATGATGAGAGACCCAATTTGATCTCTTCAATTCAGTATTTTGATGTTTTATGTGGCGCCGTTAGGCTGCCGAATTTTTAAGTGGTTCTTCACCCTTCTCGTTTTGAAGTTCTACTTTCATGTCAATTATTTCAAGTTTCTTTTTGTTATATTGGGGTATGATCTCTATATATATCATACTGGACTCTTATGTTCATATGATGAGAGACCCCATTTGATCTCTTCAATTCAGTATTTTGATGTTTTAAGTGGCACCGTTAGGCTGCCGAATTTTTAAGTGGTTCTTCACCCTTCTCGTTTTGAAGTTCTACTTTCATGTCAATTCTTTCAAGTTCCTTTTTGTTATGTTGGGGAATTATCTCTATATCTATCATACTGAACTCTTATGTTCACATGATGAGAGATCCTATTTGATCTTTTCAAATCATTGTTTGTTGAGGTTTAAGTAACGCCGTTAGGCTGCCGAACTTTCATAAGAGAAATCTAACCCAAGCTTCTATCACCCTAGCACACCTTACTCTTAGGTCCTATGCTGGTATTATAAGGGGTTATGTAACGAGACCATAACTACCTTGTGTAATCCTTATTTTAAATAAAAATTGGGATTTCTTCTTATGATGAAGTTTATGAATCTTGAAATGACCGGATAAATATAGTATGCATATTTTTGATGAATTTTAGAAAAAGGATATTTTAATTATGTTTATGTAAACCCTAAATAATTAAAAATGTGTAATGATTTTCAAAAAATGGTCTTCTGCAATTATGTTCAGTACTAAATTTAGAGTCTAATAAGATCAACTTGATTTTTGATGAATAGTAAATTATGAATAGTGATTTTATGATTAGGATTAGTAATATGACCAAATGGATTAGTAATCTCACTTAAAGAAAGTTTTAAAATAATCTAGGCACCTTGATTAAGTATTGTGATTCAATAAAATAGTTAAATAACGGTTTCATTAATTATTATTCAAGTATTAGTTTTTTTCGGGTGAATAGTGTTTTTTAATTAAAAATTTAATTAAAAATAATTAGAAAATTATTTTTATCAAAATGGCTTTATTTTTGAACTCAGAGCATCGATATTATGTTATGGTAATTTTTGGGGTTTTTTCTGAAAAAAATGAATTTTCGATGAATAGTGTTTTTATTTAAAAATTAAATTAAAAATATTTAGAAAATTATTTTTATAAAATGGATTTCATTTTTGAAATCAGAGCATTGATATTTGGTTAATGTTAAATTTTGGGATTTTTCTGAGAAAGTTGAATTTTCAGTGAATAGTAAAAATACAGTTTTAGGGTTTCGGTATGTTTAATGACATCATAACGGTGTCATGATGATGTCATGAGATCTTTTGAGGGTTGGCCGGCCAAGGGTGATGAATTATTGTTTTGGGGGCCCCATGTGGCCTAACTCCATGATAAATGACAAGGGAGAGCACATGAGTTTGAGAAAAGCACATGTGAGGTGTCCCTTGGCCATTAATGCCTTGTCCCCTCACTTTCCCTATAAATACCAAGCCCTCCTCTCATCCATTCGACTCCACACTCATTCCCAACAAATTTCTGGTCTCATTACCTCCCAAGGAGTCCTCCCAAGGTGCCCCCAAGCCCTCAAGGTCCCACCCTTTGAGGTTTAAGAGTTACATTTTAAGGTAAGGGATCCGACCTCTCTCTTTCTTTTCAAGTAATCTCTTTTATGTCTTTTCTTTTATACTCCATTTTCTTATGTTGGAGGATGTTATTTTATATTCATCCTACTTCCTATTTCATGTTCATATTATGAGAGACCCCCCCTTGCTCTCATCAATTCGTTTTAAGAATGTTTAAGTGGAGCCGTTAGGCTGCCGAATTTTTAAAGGATTCTTTCACCTTCCTCGTTTTCAAGTTCTATTTTCATTCAAGTCTTTAATGTTCCTTTTTGTTATATTGGGGTATGATCTCTATATATATCATACTGGACTCTTATTTTCATATGATGAGAGACCCAATTTGATCTCTTCAATTCAGTATTTTGATGTTTTAAGTGGCGCCGTTAGGCTGCCGAATTTTTAAGTGGTTCTTCACCCTTCTCGTTTTGAAGTTCTACTTTCATGTCAATTATTTCAAGTTTCTTTTTGTTATATTGGGGTATGATCTCTATATATATCATACTGGACTCTTATTTTCATATGATGAGAGACCCCATTTGATCTCTTCAATTCAGTATTTTGATGTTTTAAGTGGCGCCGTTAGGCTGCCGAATTTTTAAGTGGTTCTTCACCCTTCTCGTTTTGAAGTTCTACTTTCATGTCAATTCTTTCAAGTTCCTTTTTGTTATGTTGGGGAATTATATCTATATCTATCATACTGAACTCTTATGTTCACATGATGATAGATCCTATTTGATCTTTTCAAATCATTGTTTGTTGAGGTTTAAGTAACGCCGTTAGGCTGCCGAACTTTCATAAGAGAAATCTAATTTTTTTTCTTCCTTCCATGTTTCTCATTTCAAATGGTATGTCCTTGAAATCTCATTACCATGATCATTTATCCTTCTTATTCTGTCCATGTACTATTTTATGGGTCATTTATGAATGTTTGACCCATTTTACCTCTCTTTTAATGTCTTCTAAAACCTCGGAACATTGCCGTTATGCTGCAGAATTTCTGTCTCAAAATGTCTATCTCTTTTTCTAAAGTCCTTTTATTTTATTAAGTGAATACTCAAAGCTCTTTCTTCTAAATGGGTATTCACATATATACCAAAATGTTCTATTTTAAATTCTGGGATTTACATACATGAGACCCACCTTCCTTTTCTGTGGGTTTTAAAGTGACGTAAAGATCATGTCTTTAAAGCAGTTTTTAAAACGTTATGATTATAAAATGAAACCCATTTATTTTATGCTATATGGGTTATTTATGAAATGTTTGATGATGATATATGTGGATCACATGAAAATAAAGACAAATTTAAGGGTGCGCCCTGATAGCGCTCCAATGCATTGGGTAAAGACTTAATCTCTAGAGATGACCATTTTAACGACGCCTTGGTGAATAACCTTGGTAATTTTTAACGACACCTTGGGGATGGACCTTGGTGAAACGAAACGATTGTCCATATTAAATGTTGCAGCCACATATTCATGTTATTAAAAAGTTTTATTTTTATTATGATATGCCTCATGATTTCATTTTCATGCATTAAAGTTCTTTTCATGACTTTATTGATGTATCTCAAGTTCATATGTAAAATGTTTCACTTGTTTCCCTTGCTGGGCCTTATGCTCACCCTTCCTTTTGATGTATGTCCCCAGGTTATGAGATGCAGTAATGAGCCTAGGGTGAACATGAGGAGAAGCCTTTCAAGTGTTTAAGAAGAATGTTTTTTTTGTTTCATGTTTTATGTTCCTTGTTTCCAAGACACTAAACCTTAAAGATCCTCAGTTCCATGTAATGGAATGAAAAGTTATGTTATAAAAAGACGGGATGCTATAGTTGGTATCAAAGGATGGTTTAGTTATTTGTGGAAATTAGGATATGAAAACTCTA
This sequence comes from Viscum album, assembly GCA_963277665.1. NCBI lineage: Eukaryota > Viridiplantae > Streptophyta > Magnoliopsida > Santalales > Viscaceae > Viscum > Viscum album. The sequence goes on along the minus strand of OY728125.1, from coordinate 272,626,657 downwards.
GGAGGAACCCTATAGAAAAGTTTAACATAGGAAATCTTCCTGGTATTTTGGTGAGTATTGAGTAAGGGGTTGCCAAGCAAATACATCCCTGTCTGGATACGAGCAGGTAGAGGTGGCTCTGGCACAGATGTACATAGGGGTAAAACCCGAAAACACCGCTTTGAGCTAGACTCGAATGGGAACTGGTACACGACAATGGGCCTTGCTGCACTCTTGGTTACGACACTCCCGGGGGATATGCTTTGGTAAATTCATAAGCTTGGTATGAACCATTGTTAATGGAACAAAGATAAAATAAAATAAAGGTTCACATAATAATATATGATCATTCATAACCTAGATGGGAACCTAGGAGATCACAACTTAGGGTATACCTTTCATATACAAGTTATCCTTATATGATTTCAGTTCCTTTTCATGATTATTAGCTAAGTACTGAAGCCCCTAATTATGCTTTCTCTTCTTAGTTAATGGTGGGAAATGGAAGAACATGTTCCGACAACCAATGTGATAGGAAATGTGACGATTTTCGTATTAATATGACAGGTATGATTAGGGGATTAAAATATGATTATTATTTTGGAAGACGTTCATTATTTTGGGAACCATATTTGATCGAGGTAAATAGATTACTACGGTATTTTCATTGAGGAGTAAGGTTGACTTATATTTTGAAGAATCGATGAGTTTAAGGTGAACTTATAGTAATTTAGGTTACTTATGGGAATGACTAACCTATCTTGGGTAAAATATGTTTAGGTTAGCTACTTTTTTATAAGATGTTAGGAGTGGTTGATGTTGTCTGGAGATGAACAATGAAGTTGTTTTGGAAGACTATGTTATCAAATCCTTATTGTATTTGGGTTTCAATCTTAGTTTGGTTTGTTTTGAGGAATTTTAAGGACCGTTATTTATGGAATGGTCTATGATGAACTTTGGGTAGTACCATGGAACTTTGATGATTTAAAAGTAGTTTCCATTCCTATGGGATTATTTCTTTTTGAAGAGTTGTTTTACCTTAACCTTTCTGTTTTTAGGATAATGTTTAAAGATAGAAGAAATAGATAGTTAATCTTTTGTAGATTATGTGATTCTATAGAAGATGATTCTTGTGCTTTTATGAGACCAAGTGTTTTTGAATTCTCATCATTTGGAGAAAATATTAGTGTTGGTAGGGACTTGTTAAAGGATGAAAATCTACTTGAAGGTAGGTATATTTTATTATGTTTTTGTTCTATGTAGTAAATGAAATCCTCAAAATTATGAAAAGAAACGTAAAACAAAAATGTTTTTGGTTTACGTTTCCTACTAGGTAATCAAAGACCGTTTACACACATCATAAGTTTGGGATTTTCTCATGGTTAACTTTCTCCTAAGCATGTTCTCTATCACTCTCCCTCAGAACTTGACCCTTTGTTTTTTCCTCCATGTCCATGTTTTCCTACATGGAACCCTAGTGTGGGTTAACTCGGGTGACCATTGTACTTCCCTTTCTTTATTTTAAAGTAATAGTTTTACTGACTCCTTTTCCGATGTGGGACTTTCAATGAAATTTCAAAACCCAGTTTTAAAATTGCGAGGACGCAATTTCTTAAGGGGGGAAGATTGTAACGACCCGAAATTTTTAAATAAATTTTGTTTCCTAATTTTATGTGTTATTGTTATACTCAACAAAAATGTTTTATTTGATAAACATGATTATAATTAAAATGAGATCAGTGGGTTTTGACTATTATATAACCATCGGTCAACATGACCGCTGTGAACAAAATGTTTTGATTATTGTCTCTAAATATAAGTAATCTTGGTTAATTATTATAGAAAGAAGATTCGATGGCCTCACCTAGTAGTCTTGGACCGATCGAAGCCCATCTAATAGAGCTTGGGAAGGACGTAGCACCACTGGGCTTTGCTCTGGATCAAATCCAAGCCGAACTTCATCATGTGAAGCTGGAACGAAATCGCCTTCGTGAGAAGTTCAAACTGATAGAAATTACTACTCGGGCAATGTTGACTGAGCCGCCCCAAGCTTCTATCACCCTAGCACACCTTACTCTTAGGTCCTATGCTGGTATTATAAGGGGTTATGTAACGAGACCATAACTACCTTGTGTAATCCTTATTTTAAATAAAAATTGGGATTTCTTCTTATGATGAAGTTTATGAATCTTGAAATGACCGGATAAATATAGTATGCATATTTTTGATGAATTTTAGAAAAAGGATATTTTAAATATGTTTATGTAAACCCTAAATAATTAAAAATGTGTAATGATTTTCAAAAAATGGTCTTCTGCAATTATGTTCAGTACTAAATTTAGAGTCTAATAAGATCAACTTGATTTTTGATGAATAGTAAATTATGAATAGTGATTTTATGATTAGGATTAGTAATATGACCAAATGGATTAGTAATCTCACTTAAAGAAAGTTTTAAAATAATCTAGGCACCTTGATTAACTAATGTGATTCAATAAAATAGTTAAATAACGGTTTCATTAATTATTATTCAAGTATTAGTTTTTTTCGGGTGAATAGTGTTTTTTAATTAAAAATTTAATTAAAAATAATTAGAAAATTATTTTTATCAAAATGGCTTTATTTTTGAACTCAGAGCATCGATATTATGTTATGGTAATTTTTGGGGTTTTTTCTGAAAAAAATGAATTTTCGATGAATAGTGTTTTTATTTAAAAATTAAATTAAAAATATTTAGAAAATTATTTTTATAAAATGGATTTCATTTTTGAAATCAGAGCATTGATATTTGGTTAATGTTAAATTTTGGGATTTTTCTGAGAAAGTTGAATTTTCAGTGAATAGTAAAAATACAGTTTTAGGGTTTCAGTATGTTTAATGACATCATAACGGTGTCATGATGATGTCATGAGATCTTTTGAGGGTTGGCCGGCCAAGGGTGATGAATTATTGTTTTGGGGGCCCCATGTGGCCTAACTCCATGATAAATGACAAGGGAGAGCACATGGGTTTGAGAAAAGCACATGAGAGGTGTCCCTTGGCCATTAATGCCTTGTCCCCTCACTTTCCCTATAAATACCAAGCCCTCCTCTCATCCATTCGACTCCCCACTCATTCCCAACGAATTTCTGGTCTCATTACCTCCCAAGGAGTCCTCCCAAGGTGCCCCCAAGCCCTCAAGGTCCCACCCTTTGAGGTTTAAGAGTTACATTTTAAGGTAAGGGATCCGACCTCTCTCTTTCTTTTCAAGTAATCTCTTTTATGTCTTTTCTTTTATACTCCATTTTCTTATGTTGGAGGATGTTATTTTATATTCATCCTACTGCCTATTTCATGTTCATATTATGAGAGACCCCCCCTTGCTCTCATCAATTCGTTTTAAGAATGTTTAAGTGGAGCCGTTAGGCTGCCGAATTTTTAAGGGATTCTTTCACCTTCCTCGTTTTCAAGTTCTATTTTCATTCAAGTCTTTAATGTTCCTTTTTGTTATATTGGGGTATGATCTCTATATATATCATACTGGAATCTTATTTTCATATGATGAGAGACCCAATTTTATCTCTTCAATTCAGTATTTTGATGTTTTAAGTGGCGCCGTTAGGCTGCCGAATTTTTAAGTGGTTCTTCACCCTTCTCGTTTTGAAGTTCTACTTTCATGTCAATTATTACAAGTTTCTTTTTGTTATATTGGGGTATGATCTCTATATATATCATACTGGACTCTTATGTTCATATGATGAGAGACCCCATTTGATCTCTTCAATTCAGTATTTTGATGTTTTAAGTGGCGCCGTTAGGCTGCCGAATTTTTAAGTGGTTCTTCACCCTTCTCGTTTTGAAGTTCTACTTTCATGTCAATTATTTCAAGTTCCTTTTTGTTATGTTGGGGAATTATATCTATATCTATCATACTGAAATCTTATGTTCACATGATGAGAGATCCTATTTGATCTTTTCAAATCATTGTTTGTTGAGGTTTAAGTAACGCCGTTAGGCTGCCGAACTTTCATAAGAGAAATCTAATTTTTTTTCTTCCTTCCATGTTTCTCATTTCAAATGTTATGTCCTTGAAATATCATTACCATGATCATGTATCCTTCTTATTCTGTCCATGTACTATTTTATGGGTCATTTATGAATGTTTGACCCATTTTACCTCTCTTTTAATGTCTTCTAAAACCTCGGAACATTGCCGTTATGCTGCAGAATTTCTGTCTCAAAATGTCTATCTCTTTTTCTAAAGTCCTTTTATTTTATTAAGTGAATACTCAAAGCTCTTTCTTCTAAATGGGTATTCACATATATACCAAAATGTTCTATTTTAAATTCTGGGATTTACATACATGAGACCCACCTTCCTTTTCTGTGGGTTTTAAAGTGACGTAAAGATCATGTCTTTAAAGCAGTTTTTAAAACGTTATGATTATGAAATGAAACCCATTTATTTTATGCTATATGGGTTATTTATGAAATGTTTGATGATGATATATGTGGCTCACATGAAAATAAAGACAAATTTAAGGGTGCGCCCTGATAGCGCTCCAATGCATTGGGTAAAGACTTAATCTCTAGAGATGACCATTTTAACGACGCCTTGGTGAATAACCTTGGTAATTTTTAACGACACCTTGGGGATGGACCTTGGTGAAACGAAACGATTGTCCATATTAAATGTTGCAGCCACATCTTCATGTTATTAAAAAGTTTTATTTTTATTATGATATGCCTCATGATTTCATTTTCATGCATTAAAGTTCTTTTCATGACTTTATTGATGTATCTCAAGTTCATATGTAAAATGTTTCACTTGTTTCCCTTGCTGGGCCTTATGCTCACCCTTCCTTTTGATGTATGTCCCCAGGTTATGAGATGCAGTAATGAGCCTAGGGTGAACATGAGGAGAAGCCTTTCAAGTGTTTAAGAAGAATGTTTTTTTGTTTCATGTTTTATGTTCCTTGTTTCTAAGACACTAAACCTTAAAGATCCTCAGTTCCATGTAATGGAATGAAAAGTTATGTTATAAAAAGACGGGATGCTATAATTGTAGCATCTCCAAATGATAAATGGTTAAATGGATAAATGATATGACTCTTGTCAACAAGGTGCACCTTCCTTTTCGGGAGCCTGTTTAATTAAAAACTCCACAGTTAAGCGTGTTTGGCTTAGAGTAGTGATCAGGACGGGTGAACTTCTGGGATGTTTTCTAGGGTGTGTGCGAGTGAGGAAAAAGCACACCGGAAAGGACATTTGCTGGCCTGAGTTAAGATGTAGGTCCCACAACGAGGGCGTTGTGCTCTATAGGGGGGTTATTGTAGCATCTTCAAATGATAAAGGTTTAAATGGATAAATGATATGAATCATGTCAACAAGGTGCACCTTCCTTTTCGGGAGCCTGTTTAATTAAAAACTCCACAGTTAAGCATGTTTGGCCTAGAGTAGTGATCAGGACGGGTGACCTTCTGGGAATATTCCCAGGGTGTGTGCGAGTGAGGACAAAGCACACTGGAAAAGACATGTGTTGGCCTGTGGGGAAAATCATTAGTCAGATGACCCGTTTGGGCATGTGGTTGGACCCTGGGGTGGGCCCCACATGTCTGCGGGGTAACTGGTGGTACCTAGTGGGCCAGGACCCGACGACCATGTTAAGGTTGGGTGGTTGTGCTGTCACCGGGGCCCAGTTGTGACATCTCATTTGGCGGTGCATCCAGGCGTGACAAAGATGTACCAGGACCTCTGACGTTAGTTCTGGTGGCCAGGAATGAAGAAGAGTGTGGCAGAGTTTGTTTCTCGGTGCCTTACTTGTCAGCAAGTAAAGGTTGAGCACCAGGTGCAAGCAGGTTTGACTCAGCCCCCTGAGGTGCCAGAGTGGAAGTGGGATGGGATATCCATGAACTTTGTGATGGGTTTACCACGTACGTACAAGGGACACGATGCCATCTGGGTGATCATTGACCGACTAACCAAGTCGGACCACTTCCTAGCGGTGCATCCAGGCATGAAAAAGATGTACCAGGACCTCCAACGTCAGTTCTGGGGGCCAAGAATAAAGAAGAGTGTGACAGAGTTTGTTTCTCGGTGCTTTACTTGTCAGCAAGTAAAGGCTGAGCACCAGGTTCCAGCAGGTTTGACTCAACCCCTTGAGGTACCAAAGTGGAAGTGGGATGGGATATCCATGAACTTTGTGATGAGTTTAACACGTATGTACGAGGGACACGATGCCATTTGGGTGATCATTGACCGACTCACCAAGTCGGCCCACTTCCTAGCCATACGAGAGCTGAGTTCAGTAGAGAGCTTGGGACGCCTCTATGTGCATGAGATAGTTTGAATTCATGGAGTTCCATCCATGATCATCTTAGATTGTGATGCTCATATCACTTCCCATTTGTGGAAGGGATTGTAGGAAGCTTTTGGGACTCAGTTACGCTTGATCACGATGTTTCATCCTTAGACTGATGGTCAGACAGAGCGGACCATCCATGTTCTAGAGGATATTCTACGAGCTTGCAAACATGACTTCGGTCGTAACTGAGAGGATCACTTACCACTGGTGGAATTTTCTTATAACAATAGTTATCATTCCACTATTGGTATGGAACCATTCGACGCTTTGTACGGGTGACCTTGTAGGTCACCACTTTGTTGGACTGACCCAGGAGAGTCAACACTCATGGGCCCAGAGATGGTGCGAGCTACTACAGAGAAGGTGCAGGTCATCCAGGAGCAGATGAAGACTACACAAAGTTGGCAAAAGTCTTATGCCGACAGGAGACGAAGGCCCTTGGAGTTTGAGGAGGGAGACCATGTCTTCCTTCGGGTCTCCCCTCGAGGGGGATTGTAGATATTTGGCTAAGGCGACAAGATATATCTGAGGTTCATCAGCCCTTTTCAGATTCTGAGTAGATTTGGTGAGGTGGCGTACCGCTTGGCTCTACCTCTTCATATGGACCGGGTACGCAACATCTTCCATGTGTCGCAGTTACGGAAGTATGTACATGATCCATCACACGTTATCGACTGGCGAGAGCTAGACATCGATGATGGAGTGACATTTATTGAGTACCCAGTGGAGATCGAGGATCGGCAGGAGAAGATCCTTTGTGGTCGAGCTATTCCCTTGGTGCATGTCCGGTGGCAGCACGAGAATCTCCGGGAGAGCACGTGGGGCGGGAGGCTCAGATACGTGTGCAGTAATGTCCCGGAATTTTCCATGTATTATTTTAATATTATATGGGAATTATTTCGAGACCAGGCTTTGAGACGACGTGTAGTTCTGAGGCTCAGTGAGCTCGGAACAGATGTTTGAATTTAATTAAACAAATAAATTACACGCACGTGTGGGGTTTTCCTGAAAAATTGGAATAACTCCTGAACGGGTGCTTGGATCAGAAATATGAGGGCACCGTTGCGTTTATAGCAACGATTTTACATTAGGCAAAGCCTAACATCGGTCAGCGCAGGTTGGTGGTGAAATCTAGTTTTTGTACGTAACTGTAATAAAATATTTAATAGGAATATTTTATTAAATCTTGTTGTAGTGAATATATTTTGTCTTTTTAAAAAGAGATTTGCACAGGGGTACAGGGTTACAGACCTCATAACCCTTAAACTCTTGGAGGCTCTGGATGCTCTGGAGGAAACCCCAATGCGGTGATGACGTTCTTGACGAGTTTCACCAACGACAACGACGCGGTGACCAGATCTTCGCCAAAAAATGACACAGATCCAGGTAGGATGTTTGATTTCGATTTCTGTTCCCCATTTTTGATTTCTACGATGAACGCGGACTAATCCATGAAACAATTATCCCACATATTGATTGTATTTACAGGATGGGCTTTTGCGGGGATTTTTGGAATTTGATTCATGGAGGTTATTTTGGTTTCGTTTAGCCTTCTAATAGTGAAGAACCAAGATCGACTTGAACATCGATCGAGGTTCGTCCCTCTTGATTTTTTGTGACTTTATTCCCCAATTTCTCGCGTTCTTCATGTGCATTCTTTGCGTAATTGGAAGAAATTGATCATTGCACGTCCTTTTGTTTGTGCAATGATCCGAGATTGTAGATCAGACCTCAGGATGATGGTACGCAGCTGCGACGGCGGTTTCAGAAGACAATTCGGAGTGGATCAAGGGGTATGAGTTTTGGGAGTTTTTTATCGGATGAATCAACACTTGTTTTTCAAGCTGATTGAAGGTCTGAAACACCCGGATTCAGTGTTAGGATGATGAAATGAACAAGGATCTTGAGTTTCTCGGCAAACAGACAAGAGAAATGAGACCCGAAGATTCGGTCGAGGCGCGAGGAGGAAGATGACGGTTCTGGGTAAATCCCGACTACATGGCGTGTAGTATGGGCTACACGGCGTGTGTTAGTTGGTGGACCACCTGGCGTGTACTCGGGGAGTAGATGGAAACGAGTTGGGTACACGGCCAAGGAAACGATGTGGATACCCTCCCCTAGCCAGATACACGGGGCACCCAATGTACTGGTACACGGGCAGGGCGACACGGGTTGAGGCTGTGTACGGGCACATGGCCAGTGGACCCGGAGTGAACCCCGAACACTCGGACATGGTGTGTAATCCTACTACAAACTGTGTATATTCTTTTTTACATGACAAGCCTTAAGACACAGTCCATTTTACATAGGCAGTACCCGGAGTCAAGGAACACGGCGTGTAACCATACTACAAGCCATATAGCCTGTTTTACATGGAATGATCCTTTTTTCTTCTGTGACATGGACTATCTTTTTTAGGGTTTGTACCCTTGGTCTTTCCCCTAAAGGTTTTTGGTTTCATTTCAAACGTACAAAAGTATGATCCCTTCAGCAGGACTTCCTGAATAGAGTTGTTGGAATCCCCTATGTGAGAATTAGAGCCGGATCCTCTATTCATTCCGGGAAACCTAAGTAGAGTTCTTGGTATTGACGTGACCTACTTTACCCGGGTGCCAATCTTATGCTTACCACATTAGTTCAGATAGAGTTGTTGGAATCACCCTATTGCTATTGGTTGCGATCCTGATTTGAACATCTTATTCTTAAGTACTTATGGAGTGAGTTCTCCCAGAATGATTACTTCGTATCTCTCTCTTCAGACCTAGGAGTGTGTTCTCCCGGTTACGTGCTTAGTAGAATCTTCGAGCAGGATATTAGTGGTGGTTTCGCGATAGTCGATCGTGTATGAGTATATTTAGATAGTCTTGTAATATATTCTATAAACATATACTGTGTAGAGCTGACTATATCATTTCTTTTTTGTATTTCCTTTTTTTGTATTCCTTTGTGGTTTTCGGGGTGTCTTACTGGGTATTGTTGTACTCACCCCTGCACGGGCTTTGTAACACCCAGATATTTTATGAGAAGTATATATTTTTTATATCATATGTTATACGCAACATCAAAATAATCTTTCATTACACACAACACTATCTTGGCTGGCATTATACGCAGTCATGAACTTCCACGATAGCATGTGTTGTACGCAATACCGAGATTCACTAAACAATGATATGCTATTAAAATATTATATAAACTAGCCGTTATGAATAGTAATACGCACTTTTTGAAATTTTATAAATTTTATCTTTCAAAATGGACTTCATTTTTGGTTTCGGAATATCGAAATTATCCTATGGTAAAATTTTGGTATTTTTCTGAAAACTTTCAATTTTTGATGAATAGTGAAAACACTGGGTTACTATTTAAAAACCGACTTTTTATTTAAATAATTATTTATTTTATTTAAATTTATTTTAGGTCAAAATTGATACATACTACCTATATAAGTTCAATTTAATTCATTGGAGTCATTTTATAATAATTTTAGATATATAAAAATGTTATTGAACTTTTCACCGTCTTTTACCTACCTCATGGGAGCTTTTTGCAAATTTACATAAAGTTAATTTTACCGCTTCTGTGAGTGGAATTTCGAAAACCCAAGAGACATGGTTAATATCAAGGAGTAAAATGTGGTTCAATAAGATAAAAATAATTTTTCGTGAATAGTATCTTTTTACTTTTATTTACCACGATTAAAAGTAAATAGGGTAATTAAGGGTAAAAAATGGTATTATTATTATTACCCTAACACAAGTCCTAATTCTATTGGATAAGTTTAATTCAACCAAAAACAACCTTAGGAAGAAAATATGACCATTTAGGTCCACTTGGATTAGATTAGGACATTTAATATTATTTTATTTAAAGAAGAGTTAAAATAGATAAAATCAAAGTTTAATAACTAAAACATTTTTAATGTAGGGTTATAAATAAGATAAATTCGACTATAAATATTCATTATAAAGATATAATGATCTACTACATAATTGTATTTTATTTTTAATTTTTAGACATTAAATAAGTTAATTTATTTATGACACAATGAGGATACAGTAATTACCTTATTAATGAAATATTAACATAATTGATGTTATAAATACCCAAATAAATGTAATTTGAGACTTTTTATAAATTACAATAAAATTTTAGGTTAATATGAAATTTTATTATTTATTCAATTAACTTTTTTCGAACTAATAATGATGTTATGATTTTCACAAAAATCAATTACCAAATAGTGTCAAAATTGACATAAAATAGTTTTTAAAACAAATATTATATTATTAATTGTAATCTTATTCCTAAAAATCTAATGTTCGGAAAAAATGATTTAGATAAGGTTATATATATTAATAATGAACCACTTTTGGTTCTTTTGGCTTGTTATAGTAAGTTTATTAACCATATAGTGTAAGAAAACAAGAAGACACAGTAAAAGTTAAATTATTTAACTTGGAGTTAAATCTAAATGATAAGGTCAAAATAGTAACCTAGACTTGTCTAAAACCCATTGTTTGAGAGTATTTAGACCCATAACCACCTTAGCTTCAAAATAAATCAATTTTGAGCTATTAAAAACCGAATATGACTTTATTATAAAATAATATTTTATGTTTTTCCTAAGGTGCCCCTCTCCTCCCTTATAAAAAGGCACCTCCCCCCTCTTCTCCTCACTCCACATTGAGCATTAAAGCTCGGCCAAACCCTGAAAATTTCTCTTCTCCACTTCTCTATTAATATTATAAAGGTCTTGGGCTTCTTCAAAGAAAAATTTTAGTTCCCTAAGATGAGGTTTCAAAGAGGCGTGTTGAAGAAGAGGTAATATCCGTTACCGATTCTTTGAAATTTATTTATTCTTATACTTCCTCTTATTTAGTTGTTTCATTATGAAAGTAATTAAATCAGTATAACTGATATAATGATATGTTATTATAAATATGAAACAACCCTTTTCACCTTTTATCAATCCTACGGAAAATGAAATCACCGCGCGTGCGTACGTACGGAATACCGTCTCCACGCCGTGGTGTAATCTATTTTCCATCACCACATTACATGGATGAGTATAATGGTGTAAAGAATAACTATATATGATTATTGTAAAGTGATATTGATTCTTAAATAGTATACATACACTACAATACAATTCCATGATCATGGGAACGATATCATTGCTTGTGCGTACGTACGGCCTACCGTCTCCACGATGTGATGCGACTCGTTCTACATGATATTTATTGCATAATGATTATCTAAATGAATTGAGTGAATAAATATGATATATATTACACTAATAACATTATAAAAATCTAGTGTCTATAACCTAAAAATAAGAATATGAATTTACTTGAGAAAACACGCATAAGAACAAAAAGCAATAAACACCCGAATAACAAGTAGCAATGAAATATTACTAATAAAAAGCTAATAATATGACCATATATGATATCATAAAAATGATTATGATTTTGTAATAAGTCAATGACATTATTTAAATCATTATAGAGGAGGTTCAAACACATATGATGCAAATCAGACCTAAGGTAAGGGAAAATCTCACAATCTCATTTTTATCCGAGATTGTTTATACATTAGAATTTACTGGGGCATATTTATCATCCACATCCTTGTTTACTAAATATTTAATATTAATTATATCCTCCTAAATTTTTTAAATCCAATTTTACCCATTGGTGAGTTTTTAGTAAAAGATATAAAGGAATATTTTTTCATTTTTAGTACGAGGTACTTTTTGAATTTTCCGACCAAAGTACGAGAAGACTATTTTTTTAACTTATACGACATGAATGGATTTTTATGATTTCATAGAACATTATTTCAATGAAGCTTACTTTACAAGTTTTGAAGTTTATTTTTAATAAACTTCTTTTAGTTTAAAATTGTATGACATGTTAAGAAAGGAAAAATGTTTTTGAAGTAGAAAGGATATTTTCCTCAAGAATGGAGTTCAAGTGTTTTATCAAAATTATTTTCCATCTAAGATAATATAGGGTTCTGTTTCTATCCCTATTTTTACATTGATTTTATTATTTTATTATGGAATTAATTTTATGATGTCCTTTTTATCTTATATGATTTATGTTATGATATAATGATGTTTAATAATCCCATTTTTATTACATGGCTTATGCTATGATATATGATATATGATTTTGTGGCACACATAAGAATGGTATCATTATGAGATGGGTGGGACCTATATCATCCTCAAATTAATTGGGTAAATATTTATATCTCATGAGATAAACATGGCTGGAACGGCAGGTTATTCCGGTTCAGTGATACCGGACTGAAGTGAGGAGTGAACTCGGTTCAGAAATGGACTTTGTCCACTAGGATAGTCTTGGCAATGAGTCTTGACTACTAAGAAATGATTCTCTATGATTATTTGTGTATGCGACAAAGTTTCATGTTTTATGTAATGATTATTTGGATTATGTTTCACTATTATGATTGATCCCATGTCATGATATGATGATCTCTTTTGCAGGATAATATTTTCAAAATGTTATGTTCTTATCAATATGATATGATTGATATTTATTTATTTTACCCTTACTGAGCATTTGAGCTCACCCTTTTGTATGTTTTATTATCCCCAGGTCAGGAAGAAGGGTATTATGTAAGATATGCGAAAAGGGACTCTAGATATGATAAAATAAAAGGGAGACTATGTAGATGAATTATGAACCATTTTTTTATGTTTCCCAGTTTCTAAAGACACTATACCTATATGGTCCTCTCATGGTTTTGTTATATGTTGTAATAAGTGTGCTTCAATTTTGAAGTAATAACAATGTATGTAATGTATGGGTCGTTATAGTTGGTATCAGAGGAAAGGTATAGTCAACCTTTGGAAACTAGGATGTGAAATCCTTAGTAATGACCCTAATGATATGTCTATTCATAGAACACAATCTTAGTGTTTCAGAAATGGACATGAATCACCTATGATAAGACCTAAAGCATGAAATTTTATTCTTGATTATGTGGTTTTACTATTATTATTAGTGTTTCTCACAATATGCTTATTGGTTTTAGTCAATGGATGGAACCCGAAGGAACCGTGTTAATGTTGAATGTGACGGGAAATGAAATGATTGTACCCCTGAGCAACCAAAAATTATTGGAGATGGAATGAAAAATATTGTATCCATGCTCACACAACTTTCTCAAGCTATGAATCATGCAAGACTTCCAAACGAGCAAAGGAAGGAGAAAAATTCTGTTGAATCCTTCATGAGGCAGCGTCCACCCTCATTCAGCGGGTCTACTGATCAATTAGTAGTTGAACAATGTATCAGTACCACTAAAAAGATATTTTTAGTTCTTCAATGTTATGAACATGATAAAGTCATCTTACCGGTATTTCATTTGGAAGGTGAAGCTGATCAATGGTGGAATCTTATCAAGAATACGAGGCCAAGAGATTAAATTGAGTCCATGGAATGGGACGAGTTCAATAACTTATTTTTCAAAAAGTACTTCCCTCATATTATTCGAACAAAGATGGAGAATGAGTTTCTTAATCTAAAGGAGAAGGATGATGAATCTGTTGGTACCCATGAAGAAAATTTTACAAGACTTGCAAGGTACGCTTCAGGGACTATTATCCAACATGAGAGTAAGATCGATCGATTCTTTAGTGGCTTAAAACCAAGTCTTTTAAGGGCATTAGCCATAAGGGACTTCAATAGCTATGAGGAAATTGTTCGATGTGCACTCACGGTTGAGATGGACATTGGAGTAACCCATCAGTCATATGCATTTGATAAGAAGAGGAAAATGGAATTCAAAGGAAAATATAAAGAGAACACTGAATAAGAGTTGAGTTTCCCCTTATGCTCAAAGTGTGGAAAGAAACATGGAGGGAGTTGTCTTAAAGAAGCAAGTAAATGTTTCAAATGTGGAAAAGAAGGTCATCGGGCATTTGAATGCTGCAATGATGGGAAGAAGATGTCTAGTGATGCGAAGAAAGAAAAGGCTACACAGAGTGCACCTCTTACACTTAAATGTTACAAGTGAAAGGAAATGGGGAATTATGCTAATCAATTCCCCAATACAAGGGTTTTTGATGATGATCGATGTCAAAAAACTCTGCTAAAGATAAAGGAAAGTCACATGAATGTTTTATCAGCGATGTGGAGTACAATAATGAAGTGGTGAAAGGTACACTTACCATCCACTCTAAAGTAGCAAATGTTTTATTTGATTCTAGATCCCCCCACTCTTTTATTTCTGAAGAATTTTCCAAGGGTATCTCCATATTACCTCAATAATTAGATGTTGAGTTAGCTGTGACAACCCCTAATGGAACAACAGTCGCATCAAAAGTTTACAATTCTTCCCCGATTCAAGTTTGTGGGAAAGTGAATCCTAAAAATCTTGTGATCCTTCCTATATTGGAATTTGATGTGATTCTTGGCATGGATTGGATTTTTTTTATATAGAGATCATATCAATTTCCAAATAAGGGAAGTCACATTTCATATTCCAGATCAGTCTATGATCGTCTATCAATGCAAGGATGAACAAAACCTTCCAGTGGAAATTTCTTCAATCTTATGGGTCTTGATTCCACTAAATGAAGGATATTTATCTCAAATGGTTAGAGAAAAACTCATGATTAAGAATACACCCATTGTACGAGAGTTTTATGATGTCTTTACAGAGGAATTTCTGTGTCTTCCACCAAATCATGAAGTTGAGTTTTCAATAGAACTCGTACCGGGTGATTTTCCTATTTAAAATACACCTTATAGAATGGCCCCAATTGAGTTGCAGGAATTGAAGAAGCAACTCCAAGAGAATCTTGATAAGGGATTCATACTCCCTAGTGTGTCACCTTGGGGAGCACCTGTTCTATTTGTTAAGAATAAAGATGGATCAATGAGACTCTGCATTGATTATCGAGAACTTAACAAGATCACTATCAAGAAAAAATATCCTATTCCATGAATTGATGACTTATTTGACCAACTACGTGGAGCTCAATACTTTTCCAAGATTGATCTTCATTCAGGGTATCATCAATTAAGGGTAAAAAGGGAGGATATACCAAAGACGTCTTTCCGTACAAGGTATGGACACTATGAATTTATAGTGATGCCATTTGGTCTTACTAATGCCCCTTCTATCTTCATGGATCTAATGAATAGAGTCTTTAGATACTATCTTGATCAGTTTGTGGTAGTCTGTATTGATGATATTCTTGTCTATTAAAAGAGCAAGGAAGAACATGAAGATCACTTGAGAATTGTATTAAAGACCCTAAGAAAGGAGAAGCTTTATGACAAATTTACCAAGTGTGAATTTTGGCTTCAAAAAGTTTCATTTTTGGGTCATATAATCTCAAAAGAGAGGATATCTGTGGATCCAGCAAAAACAGAGGTTATTGAAAGATGGTCGAGACCAACAACAATAATTGAGATCCGAAGTTTTCTTGGGCTGGCTGGATATTATTGACATTTTGTGAATGATTTTTCACGATTATCTAATCCACTCACCAGGTTGACTCGAAAAGGAGTTAAGTTCGTTTGGACAGAGGAGTGTGAAGAGAATTTCAAAGAGTTAAAAAGAAGGTTATCCAGTGCACCTATGCTCACACTGCCTTGTATTGGAGAAAGGTTTGTGATCTACAGTGACGCATCCAAGAAGGGGCTTGGATGTGTTCTCATGCAAAATGATATGGTGATAGCTTATTACTCATGACAGTTGAAAATACATGAGAAAAATTACCCAAATCATGATTTGGAGTTAGCTGCTGTAATCTTTGCATTAAAGATTTGGAGGCATTATCTTTATGGTGAAAGGAGTGATATTTATACTGATCATAAAAGTTTAAAGTATATTTTCACACAAAAGGAGCTGAATATGCGTCAAAGAAGATGTTTGGAGCTGATTAAGGATTACGACTGCTCAATTCATTACCACCCTGGGAAAGCAAACAAGGTGGCAGGCACATTAAGTCGACAAGACCATGATATCTTATCCATGATAAGGATCACAAAAGATCCAATATTTATGGATTTACAAAGGATGCATCTTGGAATTATAATGGAAGGGGAGAAATCTTATCTTTCTCAAATGAATGTTCAACCATCTATACATGAGAAGATTAAAGAGGAAAAGAAAGAAGATGTAGAGTTAAAAAACAAGGTGAGAAATGTTCCTGAATTCAACCTTGATTATGATGGGATAATAAGGTCAGGAATCCGGTTTGTGTTCCTACCATCCCAGAATTAAAGAAGGAGCTACTGGATGTGTCTCATAGTTCTTCATTATCTATTCATCATGGAAGCATGAAAATTTATAGGGACCTCAAAGAGTACTTCTAGTGGGATGGCATGAAAAGAGATTTTGCTGAATATGTCTCTCGATGCTTGGTTTTTCAGAAAGTTAAAAATGAGAGACAGAAGTTTAAAGGGATGTTACAACCATTACCCATACCAGAATGGAAATGGGAAAACATCACTATGGACTTTGTCACTGGACTTCCAAAAACATCTAAAGGAAATAATGCTATCTGGGTCATATTTGATCATCTTATGAAGTCGGCACACTTCATTGCTATTAGAGATGATTTCTCTCTGGATCAGCTTTCCATGATATATGTGAAGGAAGTGGTAAGATTGCATGGAGCACCACTTTCCATTATATTTGATTGGGATCCGAGGTTTACCTCAATGTTTTGGAGAAGTCTTCAATATACTCTGGATACAGAGTTGAGTTTCAGCACTACTTATCATCCTCAGATAGACGGTCAGTCTGAGAGGACAATTCAAACTCTAGAAGATATGTTGAGAGCTTGTTCTATGGATTTCAAAGGTGGTTGAGATCAACACCTACCATTGGTGGAATTTTCTTGTAATAATAGCTTTCAATCCAGTATTCAGATGTCTCCTTATGAATCTCTCTATGGGAAGAAATGCAGGACTCCAACTTGTTGGGATGAAGTTGGGGAAAGAAAGCTATTAGGACCTGATATTGTTGATGAGATGACAGAAAAGGTCTGATCTATTCAACAACACATAAGAGAAGCTCAGAGTCAAAAAAAATTTATACCGTCAACCGAAGAAAAGACCTAGAGTTTGAAGTGGGTGATAAAGTGTTCTAATAAATTTCTCATTGGAAGAGAGTAATGAGATTTAGAAATAAGGGCAAGCTAAGCCCTCGGTATATTGGTCCTTTTGAAATACTAATGTAACAGCCCGAGATTTTATGAAAAATATTCTTTTTTATTTCACTAATGTCTTGTGTTGTACGCTACACCAAAAGGAGCTTGCAAAACACGCATCCTTGACTTGCCTTGCATTACACGCAATCGCAACCTTCCTCGATAGCGTGTGTGGTACGTAATACTGAGTTTCACGAAACAATGATATGCTATTAAAATATTATTAAAACTAGCCGTTATGAATAGTAATAACCACTTTTTAAATTTTAGAAATTTTAGCTCTCAAAATGGACTTCATTTTTGGATTCGGAGTATCGAATTTAGCCTAAGGTGAAATTTTGGTACTTTTCGGATAACTTTCATATTCTGATGAATAGTGAAAATTACTAAATTATAATTAAAAAAAAACTTTTTTAATCGAAATAATTAATAGTGACAAATCATTAATTTGAGTGGTTTTAAAGTATATTTAGAATATATTTTTACAATTTAATACAATGGTGTTCATTGGATGTAATTTCACATTTAAACTAGACATAAACAAGTGTCAATCTTTTGATAGATATTGTTTCTTAAAAACACGCTATTTGTTTTAACAGCGGGATTTAATTACAAAATTAATTAATGCAACTTTTATGTTATGAATTTGGTAAAATAGACTTCATTTTTGAATTCGGAATATGAAATATAGTTTGGGATGAAATTTTGGCATTGTTCTGAAAAACATCAATTTTTGATGAATAGTGAAACTACTAAGTGGTAGTTAAAAAAACTGAATTTTTCATAAAACTTAATTTTACCACTTCTGTGAATGGAATTTCAAAAATCCGAGAGACACGGTTGATATCAGTAAGTAAAATGTGGTTCAATGAGATAAAAATAATTTTTGGTGAATAGTAACTTTTTACTTTTTTTTACCGCGGTTAATAGTAAATAGGGTAACTAAGGGTAAATATGATATTAATATTACCCTAACACATGTCCTAATTCTATTGGACAAGTGTAATTCGACCAAAAACAAACTTAGGAATAAAATATGACCATTTAGGCCCACTTGGGTTAGATTAGGACATTTATTATTAATTTATTTAAAGAAGGGTTAAAATAGTTAAAATCAAAGTTTAATAAGTAAATAATTTTTAATATGGGGTTATACATAAGATAAATTCAATTGTAAATATTCATTAGAAAGCTAAAAAGATTTCCTACATGATGGTATTTTATTTGTAATTTTTAGACATCAAATAATTTAATTTATATATGACACAAAGATGATGCAGTAATTATCTTATTAATGAAATATTGACATAATTGATAATATAAATACCAAAATAAATGTAATTTAAGACTTTTTATGAATTCCAATAATTTTCTAGGTTACTATGATATATTAGTGTTGATTTAATCAACTTTATTCGAACATATAATTCTGTTATGACTTTCAAAAAAAATCATATATCAAATAGTGTCAAAATTGACACAAAATAGTTTTTAAATCAAATATTATATTATTAATTGTTATTGTATTCCTAAAAATCTAAGGTTCGGCCAAATGACTTAGATAAGGATATATATATTAATAATAAACAATTTGGGGTTCGTTTGGCATGTTATAGTAAGTGTATTAACCATATAGTGAAAGAAAACAAAAAGACATGGTAAAAGTTAAATTATTTAACTTAGAGTTAAATCTAATTGATAAGGTTAAAATAATACCCTAAACTTGTCTAAATCTTATTTGTTGATAGGATTTCGACCCGTCCCCACTTTAGCTTCGAAATAAGACCCTTTGGAACCATTATAAACCGATTTTGACTTTAATATAAAATAATATTTTGAGATATTCCTAAGTTGCCCCTCTCCTCCCTTATAAAAGGACACCTCCTCCCCCTCCTCCTCACACCAATTTGAGCACTCAATCTCGGTCAACCCCTGACAAAATATCTTCTCCACTTCCCTAGAAACATCCCAGAGGTTCTGGTATTCCTCAAAGACCAATTCTAGTGCCCTAAGAGGAGGTCTCAAAGAGGCACTTCAAAGAAGAGGTAATTACCGTTACCAATTCTTTCATCTTTATTTCTTCTTCCACTTCTTATTCTTAGGTTGTTTCATTATGAAGTAATAACATCAGTATCACTAATATACTGATATGTTATTATAAGTATGAAACAACCCTATTTCACCATCTATCCATCCTACGGAAAAAGAAATCACCGCGCATGCGTACGTACGGAATACCGTCTCCACGCCGTGGTGTAATCTATTTTCCACCACCACCTTACATGGATGGGTATAATGGTGTAAATAATAACTATACATAGTTATTACAACATCATATTGATTCTGATATATTGTATAATCCACTCCACTCCAATTCAATATTTATAGAAATGATATCATCGCTCGTGCGTACGTACGGACTACCGTCTCCACGACGCGATGAGATTCATTCTCCATGTTAACCATTTAAGAATGATTATAATGTATATATAAGAAATAATAATGAAATATATGACATTATAAAGCTACTGGATTTATGTATATATATACATATGTATGTCATCTACTTACTTCCATTTCAAGACAATAAGGAAAGGAAAACATCGTTCATGCGTACGTACGGACTACCGTCTCCATGAACGGTGTTTTTCATTTTATTTATCTACCTATTATATATATATATATACTGAATATATATGATATATAAATCATATTTTATATTCTGGAAGTGAGTAAATCATGATATAAGTAATAATGATGTCAAGAACAACAAGTCAAAACACCTACGATAAATGAAACGATTTTACCCAAAACGCTTCTTTAACATGGAATTTACAAAAGAACGGGTAATATAATGTCATAAGTGAACCATATATGATATCATAACAATGAATATGATTCTGTAATAAGTCAATAACATGATTTAAATCATTATACAGGAGGTTCAGACACTTACAAAGCAAGTCGGACCTAAGGTAAGGGAAAATATCACAATCTCATTTTTATCCGAGATTGTTTATTCGTAAGTATTTACTGGGGTGTATTTTATCATCCACATCCATGTTTCATCAATATGTAATATTATTTCCATCCAACTACAATTTTTTAAATCCATTTTTACCCTTCGGTGAGTTTTGGTAAAGAATAAGAAAGGAATCTTTTGTCCTTTTTCGTACGAGGTACTTTTTGACTTTTCCGACAAAAGTACAAAGAATGTTTTTTTAACTTATACGGCATGAATGGATTTTTAAAACATTATTTCCAAGAAGCTTCCTTTACAAGTTTTCAAGTTTATTTTTAATCAACTTATTTTATTTTAAAGTTATATGACATGTTATGAAAAATGTTTTTGAAGAAGAAAGGATATTTTCTTCAAGAATGGAGTTTAAGTGTTTTATCAAAATTATTTTCCATCTAAGATAATAAAGGGTTCTGTTTTTATCCCTATTATTACATTGATTTGATCATGTTGTGATGGAATTATTTTTATGAATTCCTTTATCTTATATGAATTGATTTATGATGTCATGATGTTTCAAGAATCCCATTTTTGTTACATGTGTTATGCGATGATGTATGTTTTATGATTATGTGGCACACATAAGAAAGGATTCATTATAAGATGGGTGGGACCTATATCTCCCTCCAATGCATTGGGTAAAGATTTTATATCTCATGAGATAGACATGGCTGGAACGGAAGGTTATTTCGGTTCAGTGATACAGGACTGAAACGAGGAGTGAACTCGGTTCAGAAAGGGACTTTGTCCACTAAGATAGTCTTGTCAATGAGTCATGACTAACAAGAAATGATTTTCCATGATTATGTGTGCATACCACAAAGTTTCAAGTTTTATGTTATGATTATGTGGATCTCATTTTCACTTCTATGATTTATTCCATGTTAAGATATTATGATCTCTTTTGCAGGTTTTGATTTTCAAAAAGATATGATATGATTTTTATTTCCTTTATTTGCCCTTACTGAGCATTTGAGCTCACCCTTTTATATTTTCTTCTCCCCAGGTC
This sequence comes from Viscum album, assembly GCA_963277665.1. Taxonomy (NCBI): domain Eukaryota; kingdom Viridiplantae; phylum Streptophyta; class Magnoliopsida; order Santalales; family Viscaceae; genus Viscum; species Viscum album. The sequence goes on along the minus strand of OY728125.1, from coordinate 272,605,104 downwards.
AGGAAGATGGATATTAAGTAGAATATGCTAAAAAGGTACACTAGATATGATGAAATAAATGGGAGACACTGTAGAAGATTTATGAACCAGTTGTTTATGTTTCCCAATTTCTAAAGACACTATACCTATACGGTCCTTTGTGGTTTTTTTCATATGTTGTAATAAGTGTGCTTCAATTTTGAAGTATTAACAATGTATGTAAAGTATGGGTCGTTATAGTTGGTATCAGAGGAAAGGTATAGTCAACCTTTGGAAACTAGGATGTGAAAGCCTTAGTAAGAACCCTAAGGATAAGTCTAAGCATAGAACACAGTCTTAGTGTTTTAGAAATGGCCTTGAATAACTTAGGATAAGACCATAAGCATGAAAATTTTATTCTTGAATTATGTGGTTTCCTATTATAATTAGTGTTGCTCACACTATTCTTCTTGGTTTTAGTCAATGGCTGGAACCCGAAGGAACCGTGTTAATACGGAATGCGATGGGCAATGCAATGATTGTCCCCCTGAGCAACCAAACGATATGGGAGCTGGAATGCAAAATCTTGTAGCCATGCTCACACAACTTTCTCAAGCTATGAATCAAGCAGGATTTCCAAACGAGCAAAGGAGGGAGCAACATTCTGTTGAATCCTTCATGAGGCAGCGTCCACCTTCTTTCAGCGGGTCTACTGATCCATTAGTTGCTGAACAATGGATTAGTACCACTGAAAAGATATTTTCAGTTCTTCAATGTTCTGAGCATGATAAAGTCATCCTAGCAGTGTATCGTTTGGAAGGAGATGCGGATCAATGGTGGAATCTTGTTAAGAATACGAGGCAAAGGGATGAAATTGAGTCTATGGAATGGGACGAGTTCAAGAACTTATTTTTCAATAAGTACTTCCCTCGTATTCTCCGAACAAAGATGGAGAAAGAGTTTCTTGAACTGAAGCAAAGGGATGATGAATCTGTTGGTACCTATGAAGCAAATTTTACAAGACTTGCAAGGTACGCTTCTGGTATTATTATCCAACCTGAGAGTAAGATCGATCGATTCTTTAGTGGCTTAAAACCAAGTCTTCGAAGGACGTTAGCCATAAGAGACTTCAATAGCTACGAGGAAATCGTTCGATGTGCTCTCAAAGTCGAGATGGAGATTGGAGTAACTCATCAGTCACATGGGTTTGATAAGAAGAGGAAGATGGAATTCAAAGAAAAATCTAAAGAGCACACTGAAAAGAAGATGAACTTTCCCTTATGCTCAAAGTGTGGAAAGAAACATGGAGGGAGTTGTCTTAAAGGGACAAGTAAATGTTTTAAGTGTGGAAAAGAAGGTCATCGAGCAGCTGAGTGTCGAAGTAATGGAAAAAGGGTTTCTAATGATGTGAATAAAGCAAACACTGCAGAGAACGCACCACCAACACTTCAATGCTTCAAGTGCAAGGAAATGGGGCATTATGCTAATAATTTCCCTAATCCAAGGGTTAGTGATGATCAACATGAGCAACCACTGAAGGCAAAGGACAAATGGAAATCACATGCGATCACTATTGGCAATGTTGAATATGACAACGATGTGGTGGAATGATTAAGTGTTTATGTAATGGGATTCCAAAATAATGTTGTATCATTGAGTATTGCAATATTTATTGATGTGGTATTCAAAGTGATTGAGATATTTTTTGGAAATAAGATGATATGCGCATAATGAAGACGAGAAAATGAAATGTTTAATAGTATTCATGAGCTCATGATTGATATAAGGACTAAGTGATATCATGGTTTGAGTATATTGAATTTTGAGGATTTTGGTATGTGGAAAGTGTTAACTTTTAACTGCACTCATGTTTTCACTAAGGTATTCAAGAGAATACACGATTAAGGACTTTGAATGTTTGGAATGTGACCAACAAGACATATCTTATGATATGTGGGGATCAACGACAATATTAAATCTCTGGTAATCGTTGTCACTATATTATGAGAGTGGACTACAGTATTATGTATAAGCCTAAAGATTAGACTGGATTATGTTGGACATAAGTTAGTATTGTTTAAGGATAGAAGATTTTTGATATTATTGATGGGATGTTATAGTAACGTAGTTTTAGAAAAAGGACAACCTGCAGGACGAGCGACAACCCATCGCTTCGGACAAGGCTGTAGGAATCGAACCCACAACCGAAGTGCGACTGGCCTTTATCACCTACGACTGACCTACAGGAAGTCCCTGTTTAGTAGAAACTAGTGTTATTATATTAAGCAGTATGATATATGAAGTATAAGCCCATTTTAGGAACCATATATTATTAATCCCACTATAGATCGACTTATGTATATAAATTTTGATAACCTTTTGAGACAGATGGAATGACCCGTCATTCTATCACATGATCTGCTAACACTTCACGAATAACAAATTCAACTTCATTTATTTAAGAGATGAAGTGGAAATTGTTAAAGGCATGAACAACTGTGAGATTGTACCAAAATAAAGTAAGTATTTATTCTAATTCAAATTCTTTAACTTTAGGGAAATGATCTTGAAAACCAAAAATGTTGTACTAGTTCTCTCATACCTGATGAATCAGATGGTACCTTAGATCGTCACAAATTTATGGATTTGTGATCACTGGCTTTTCCATAGCCATTTTCTCTACCACTCACCATCAGAACATGATGGTTAGATTTCTCTTCCATATCCATATTTTCACCTATGTGGAAACCCAGTGATTAGTTTATTTGGGTAATCGTTACATTTCATACTTTAGTTTTTAAAGCCAAGTTTTGGTATTCCTTTTTACGATGTGGGTTTCTATTAAAGAAACTTTCGAATAGTAAACCATTTATAACCCCGACGAATTTCGAGGGCGAAATTCATTTTAAGGGGGGTAGAATGTAACAGCCCGAGATTTTATGAAAAATATTATTTTTTTATTTCACTAATGTCTTGTGTTGTACGCTACACCAAAAGGAGCTTGCACAACACGCATCCTTGACTTGCCTTGCATTACACGCAATCGCAACCTTCCTCGATAGCGTGTGTGGTACGTAATACTGAGTTTCACGAAACAATGATATGCTATTAAAATATTATTAAAACTAGCCGTTATGAATAGTAATAACCACTTTTTAAATTTTAGAAATTTTAGCTCTCAAAATGGACTTCATTTTTGGATTCGGAGTATCGAATTTAGCCTAAGGTGAAATTTTGGTACTTTTCGGATAACTTTCATATTCTGATGAATAGTGAAAATTACTAAATTATAATTAAAAAAAACATTTTTAATCGAAATAATTAATAGTGATAAATCATTAATTTGAGTGGTTTTAAAGTATATTTAGAATATATTTTTACAATTTAATACAATGTTGGTCATTGGATGTAATTTCACATTTAAACTAGACATAAACAAGTGACAATCTTTTGATAGATATTGTTTCTTAAAAACACGCTATTTGTTTTAACAGCGGGATTTAATTACAAAATTAATTAATGCAACTTTTATGTTATGAATTTGGTAAAATAGACTTCATTTTTGAATTCGGAATATGAAATATAGCTTGGGATGAAATTTTGGCATTGTTCTGAAAAACATCAATTTTTGATGAATAGTGAAACTACTAAGTGGTAGTTAAAAAAACTGAATTTTTCATAAAACTTAATTTTACCACTTCTGTGAATGGAATTTCAAAAATCCGAGAGACACGGTTGATATCAGTAAGTAAAATGTGGTTCAATGAGATAAAAATAATTTTTGGTGAATAGTAACTTTTTACTTTTTTTTACCGCGGTTAATAGTAAATAGGGTAACTAAGGGTAAATATGATATTAATATTACCCTAACACATGTCCTAATTCTATTGGACAAGTGTAATTCGACCAAAAACAAACTTAGGAATAAAATATGACCATTTAGGCCCACTTGGGTTAGATTAGGACATTTATTATTAATTTATTTAAAGAAGGGTTAAAATAGTTAAAATCAAAGTTTAATAAGTAAATCATTTTTAATATGGGGTTATACATAAGATAAATTCGATTGTAAATATTCATTAGAAAGCTAAAAATATTTCCTACATGATGGTATTTTATTTGTAATTTTTAGACATCAAATAATTTAATTTATATATGACACAAAGATGATGCAGTAATTATCTTATTAATGAAATATTGACATAATTGATAATATAAATACCAAAATAAATGTAATTTAAGACTTTTTATGAATTCCACTAATTTTCTAGGTTACTATGATATATTAGTGTTTATTTAATCAACTTGGTTTGAACATATAATTCTGTTATGACTTTCAAAAAAAATCATATATCAAATAGTGTCAAAATTGACACAAAATAGTTTTTAAATCAAATATTATATTATTAATTGTTATTGTATTCCTAAAAATTTAAGGTTCGGCCAAATGACTTAGATAAGGATATATATATTAATAATAAACAATTTGGGGTTCGTTTGGCATGTTATAGTAAGTGTATTAACCATATAGTGAAAGAAAACAAAAAGACATGGTAAAAGTTAAATTATTTAACTTAGAGTTAAATCTAATTGATAAGGTTAAAATAATACCCTAAACTTGTCTAAATCTGATTGGTTGATAGGATTTTGACCCTTCCCCACTTTAGCTTCGAAATAAGACCCTTTGGAACCATTATAAACCGATTTTGACTTTAATATAAAATAATATTTTGAGATATTCCTAAGGTGCCCCTCTCCTCCCTTATAAAAGGACACCTCCTCCCCCTCCTCCTCACACCAATTTGAGCACTCAATCTCGGCCAACCCCTGCCAAAATCTCTTCTCCACTTCCCTAGAAACATCCTAGAGGTTCTGGTCTTCCTGAAAGACCAATTCTAGTGCCCTAAGAGGAGGTCTCAAAGAGGCACTTCAAAGAAGAGGTAATTACCGTTACCAATTCTTTCATCTTTATTTCTTCTTCCACTTATTCTTCTTAGGTTGTTTCATTATGAAGTAATAACATCAGTATCACTCATATACTGATATGTTATTATAAGTATGAAACAACCCTATTTCACCATCTATCCATCCTACGGAAAAAGAAATCACCGCGCGTGCGTACGTACGGAATACCGTCTCCACGCCGTGGTGTAATCTATTTTCCACCACCACCTTACATGGATGGGTATAATGGTGTAAATAATAACTATACATAGTTATTACAACATCATATTGATTCTGATATATTGTATAATCCACTCCAATTCAATTCAATATTTATAGAAATGATATCATCGCTCGTGCGTACGTACGGACTACCGTCTCCACGACGCGATGAGATTCATTCTCCATGTTAACCATTTAAGAATGATTATAATGTATATATAAGAAATAATAATGAAATATATGACATTATAAAGCTACTGGATTTATGTATATATATACATATTTATGTCATCTACTTACTTCCATTTCAAGACAATAAGGAAAGGAAAACAGCGTTCATGCGTACGTACGGACTACCGTCTCCATGAACGGTGTTTTTCATTTTATTTATCTACCAATTATATATATATATATACTGAATATATATGATATATAAATCATATTTTATATTCTGGAAGTGAGTAAATCATGATATAAGTAATAATGATGTCAAGAACAACAAGTCAAAACACCTACGATAAATGAAACGATTTTACCCAAAACGCTTCTTCAACATGGAATTTACAAAAGAACGGGTAATATAATGTCATAAGTGAACCATATATGATATCATAACAATGAATATGATTCTGTAATAAGTCAATAACATGATTTAAATCATTATACAGGAGGTTCGGACACTTACAAAGCAAGTCGGACCTAAGGTAAGGGAAAATATCACAATCTCATTTTTATCCGAGATTGTTTATTCGTAAGTATTTACTGGGGTGTATTTTATCATCCACATCCATGTTTCATCAATATGTAATATTATTTCCATCCACCTACAATTGTTTAAATCCATTTTTACCCTTCGGTGAGTTTTGGTAAAGAATAAGAAAGGAATCTTTTGTCGTTTTTCGTACGAGGTACTTTTTGACTTTTCCGACAAAAGTACAAAGAATGTTTTTTTTAACTTATACGGCATGAATGGATTTTTAAAACATTATTTCCAAGAAGCTTCCTTTACAAGTCTTCAAGTTTATTTTTAATCAACTTCTTTTATTTTAAAGTTATATGACATGTTATGAAAAATGTTTTTGAAGAAGAAAGGATATTTTCCTCAAGAATGGAGTTTAAGTGTTTTATCAAAATTATTTTCCATCTAAGATAATAAAGGGTTCTGTTTTTATCCCTATTATTACATTGATTTGATCATGTTGTGATGGAATTATTTTTATGAATTCCTTTATCTTATATGAATTGATTTATGATGTCATGATGTTTCAAGAATCCCATTTTTGTTACATGTGTTATGCGATGATGTATGTTTTATGATTATGTGGCACACATAAGAAAGGATTCATTATAAGATGGGTGGGACCTATATCTCCCTCCAATGCATTGGGTAAAGATTTTATATCTCATGAGATAGACATGGCTGGAACGGAAGGTTATTTCGGTTCAGTGATACAGGACTGAAACGAGGAGTGAACTCGGTTCAGAAAGGGACTTTGTCCACTAAGATAGTCTTGGCAATGAGTCATGACTAACAAGAAATGATTTTCCATGATTATGTGTGCATACCACAAAGTTTCAAGTTTTATGTTATGATTATGGGGATCTCATTTTCACTTCTATGATTTATTCAATGTTAAGATATTATGATCTCTTTTGCAGGTTTTGATTTTCAAAAAGATATGATATGATTTTTATTTCCTTTATTTGCCCTTGCTGAGCATTTGAGCTCACCCTTTTATGTTTTCATCTCCCCAGGTCAGGAAGATGGATATTAAGTAGAATATGCTAAAAAGGGACACTAGATATGATGAAATAAATGGGAGACACTGTAGAAGATTTATGAACCAGTTGTTTATGTTTCCCAGTTTCTAAAGACACTATACCTATACGGTCCTTTGTGGTTTTTTTCATATGTTGTAATAAGTGTGCTTCAATTTTGAAGTATTAACAATGTATGTAAAGTATGGGTCGTTATAACTAAACTGTGTTGGGAAGGTAGCTTACCGATTGGCGCTTCCACCGAATCTCTCTCAAGTTCATGATGGGTTCCATGTATCTCTCATGAGAAAGTACATACCTAATCCTTCACATGTACTTAGCTCAGAAGTTGTACCAATAGAGCAAGATCTTTCTTATGATGAACAACCGATAGAGATTTGGGATCGTAGCGAAAAAGTCCTACGGAACAAGACCACTCACTTGGTGAAATTTTTATGGAGGAACCACCAATTAGAATAAGCTACATGGGAGCTTGAGGATATAATGAGAGAGAGGTATCCTCATCTCTTTGTTACAAAGTGACGAATTTCGAGGGCGAAATTCATTTTAAGGGGGGTAGAATGTAACAACCTGATATTTTATGAGAAGTATATTTTTTTATGTCTTATTTTATATGCAACATCAAAGGAATATTCCATTACACATAACACTAGCTTGGCTTTCTTTACACGCAATCGTGACCTTCCACGATAGCGTGTGTTGTACGCAATACCGAGTTTCACTAAAAAACGATATGCTATTAAAATATTATATAAACTAGTCGTTATGAATAGTAATACCCACTTTTTGAAATTTTATAAATTTTATCTTTCAAAATGGACTTCATTTTTGGTTTCAGAATATCGAAATTAGTCTATGGTGAAATTTTGGTATTTTTATGAAAACTTTCAATTTTTGATGAATAGTGAAAACACTCGATTACTATTTAAAAACTGAATTTTTATTTAAATAATTATTTATTTTATTTAAAATAATTTTAGGTCAAAATTGATACATACTACCTATATAAGTTCAATGTAATTCATTGGAGTCATTTTATAATAATTTTAGATATATATAAATTTTATTGAACTTTTCACCGTCTTTTACGTACCTCATAGGAGATTTTTGCAAATTTACATAAAACATAATTTTACTGCTTCTGTGAGTGGAATTTCAAAAATCCGAGAGACACAGTTAATATCAATTAGTAAAATGTGCTTGAATAAGATAAAAATAATTTTTGGTGAATAGTATCTTTTTACTTTTATTTACCACGGTTAAAAGTAAATAGGGCAATTAAGGGTACAAATGGTATACTTATTACCCTAACACATGTCCTAATTCTATTGGATAAGTTTAATTCGACCAAAAACAACCTTATAAATAAAATATGACCATTTAGGTCCAATTGGATTAGATTAGGACATTTAATATTATTTTATTTAAAGAAGAGTTAAAATAGTTAAAATCAAAGTTTAATAACTAAAACATTTTTAATATAGGGTTATAAATAAGATAAATTCAACTATAAATATTCATTCAAAATAAAAAATTATTTCCTACATAATGGTATTTTATTCGTAATTTTTAGAACTTAAATAAGTTAATTTATTTATGACACAATGATGATGCAGTAATTACCTTATTAATGAAATATTAAAATAATTGATGTTATAAATACCCAAATAAAAGTAATTTGAGACTTTTAATAAATTAAAATAATTTTTAGGTCAATATGACATGTTAGTATTGATTCAATTAAATTTTTTCGAACTAATCATGATGTTATGATTTTTACAAAAATCAATTACCAAATAGTGTCAAAATTGACATAAAATAGTTTTTAAAATAAGTATTATATTATTAATTGTTATTTTATTCCTAAAAATCTAAGGTTAGGCTAAATGACTTAGATAAGGTTATATATATTATGAATTAACCACTTGGGGTTCTTTTGGCTTGTTATAGTAAGTTTATTAACCATGTATTGTAAGAAATCAAGAAGACACTGTAAAGGTTAAATTATTTAAGTTAGAGTTAAATCTAAATGATAAGGTTAAAATAGTAACCTAGACTTGTCTAAAACCCATATTTTATAGTATCTAGGCCCCTCCCCACCTTATCTTCTAAATAATTCAATTTGGAGCTATTAAAAACCGAATATGACTTTATTATAAAATAATATTTTATGTTTTTCCTAAGGTTCCCCTCTCCTCCCTTATAAAAAGGCACCTCCTCCGTCTTCTCCTCACACCATATTGAGCCTTAAATCTTGGCCAAACCCTGCCAATTTATCTTCTCCTATTCCCTAGTAATATTATAGAGGACATGATATTCTTCAAAGACCAATGTTAGTGCCCTAAGAGGAGGTTTCAAAGAGTCATGTCGAAAAAGAGGTAATATCCGTTACCGATTCTTTGAAATTTATTTCTTCTTCTTCTTCCTATTATTTATTTGTTTAATTATGAAATAATAACATCAGTATAACTCATATAATGATATGTTATTATAAATATGAAACAACCCTATTTCATCTTCTATCCATCCTACGGAAAATGAAATCACCGTGCGTGCGTACGTACGGAATACCGTCTCCACGCCGTGGTGTAATCTATTTTCCATCACCACCTTACTTGGATGGGTATAATGGTGTAAAGAATAACTATATATGATTATTGTAAATTGATATTTATTATGAAATAGTATACATACACTCCAATACAATTCCACGATCATGGGAACGATATCATCGCTCGTGCGTACGTACGACCTACCGTCTCCACGATGTGATGCGACTCGTTCTACATGATCTTCATTGAATAATGATTATATAAATGAACTGAATGAATTGAATGAATAAATATGATATATATTACACTAATACCATTCTAGAAATGAGGTGTCTATAACCTAAAAATAAGAATAAGAATTTATTCGACAAAACACGCATAAGAACAAAAAGCAATAAACACCCGAATAACAAGTAACAATGAAATATTACTAATAAAAAGCTAAGAATATGACCCTATATGATATCATAACAATGATTATGATTCTGAAATAAGTCAATTACATTATGTAAATCATTATACATGAGTTTCAGACACGTAAGAAGCAAATCGGACTTAAGGTAAGGGAAAATCTTGCAATCTCATTTTTATCCAAGATTGTTTATACTTCAGAATTTACTAAGGCATATTTATCATCCACATCCATGTTTCCTGAATATGTAATATTACTTCTATCCTCCTACAATTTTTTAAATATAATTTTACCCATTGGTGAGTTTTTATTAAAAGACATGAAAGGAATCTTTTTTTTGTTTTTAGTATGAGATACTTTTTGACTTTTTCGGCCAAAGTACGAGAAGAATATTTTTTTAACTTATACGGCATGAATGGATTTTTATGATTTCATAGAACATTATTTACATGAAGATTCCTTTACATGTTTTCAAGTTTATTTTTAATCAACTTATTTTAGTTTTAAATTGTATGGCATGTTAAGAAAGTAAAAATGTTTTTGAAGTAGAAAGGATATTTTCCTCAAGAATGGAGTTAATCTGTTTTATCAAAATTATTTTACATATAAGATAATATAGGGTTCTGTTTCTATCCCTATTTTTACATTTATTTATTTATGTTATGTTGGAATTAATTTTATGATGTCCTTTTTATCTTATATTATTTGTGTTATGATGACATGATGTTTAAGAATCCCATTTTTATTACATGGGTTATGCTATGATATATGGTTTATGATTTTGTGGCACACATAATAATTGTATCATTATGAGATGGGTGGGACCTATATCTCCCTCTAATTCATTGGGTAAAGATTTATATCTCATGAGATAGACATGGCTGAAATGACAGGTTAATCCTCTTTAGTGATACAGGACTGAAACAAGGAGTGAACTCGGTTTAGAAATGGACTTTTTCTGCTAGGATAGTCTTGGAAATGAGTCTTAAATACTAAGAAATGATTATCTATGATTATGTGTGTATGCCACAATGTTTCATGTTTTAAGTTATGATTATTTGGATTACATTTCACTATTATGATTGATCCCATGTCATGATATTATGGTCTCTTTTGCAGGACAAGATTTTCAAAATGTTATGTTCTTATTAATATGATATGATTGATATTTATTTTGTTTACCCTTACTAAGAATTTGAGATCACCCTTTTTTATGTTTTACTTTCCCCAGGTCAGGAATAAGGGTATTAAGTAAGATATTCCAAAAGGGACTCTAGATATTTTAAAATAAAAGGGAGACTATATAGATGATTTATGAACCAGTTGTTTATGTCTCCCAGTTTCTAAAGACACTATACCTATACGGTCTTTTCATGGTTTTGTTATATGTTGTAATAAGTGTGATTCAATTTTTATTTAATAACAATGTATGTAATGTATGGGTCGTTATAGGATTTTCCCACACGTTTCGTTTCTTGTGCAGACGAGCGTGCCTTTGACAGGATTCTAGACGGACCTGGACCAGACGGTGCTTAGTGAGATCATGAAGGCCGAGGTGTGTTCCTACTGCTACGAATTGCAGTACCAATACCTTTCTTTATAGGTTGGACTTTGTTGCAAACTTTGTTTTGGTGGTCTTGTACTTTTGGACTAGGGTTTTACATTACTTTACTTTACTTTCCTATCATACTCTGTTTGTTCAGATTATAGTGTATGCATGCATTTACATTTTCAGTAGTTTTTACTTTTCAGCTTTGTGGGATTGGAGATGTGTGTGTATGTGTACAAGTTTTTAGGAAATTCCTCCCATGTTAGTGACATGCCTACTCGGTGCTAGTCACCAGCCCCTGACCTATTGGAGGTGGGCTTGTGGTATTGCGGCACAGGTCCCACTGGGACGGGTCGTGACACATCATCTTTATCATGAATGCACCTCCTTTATGTGGCACCCCAATCTTGTGCGTAGTGATTTCTTGGTCCCCCGAGCGGTGCTCCATGCTACGTTTCCCTAATACATGCTTCTTCTCCAAATAATTCTAACATCTATTTCTTCTTTTCATTACCACACTACATGGACCACTCATCCACCTTGTTGTTTCAGGACATTTCTTCTGCCTTCATTCCCCCATGTGTGGGATGTTATGAGTTATGTATGTACAAGGGGTGTGGATTGAGTCCTCCTCATCTGAGATGTAGGATGTTAAATTGATAAGAACCCTCATCCCTAACACATGATGTTAAACTATTAGTTTTCACATGTGTGGAAAGCATGGGTCAAATCAAAAGAGAATGAACACCATCACTCTCCTGCTCCTCTCTCCCTTTGCACATTTACGCCACGTGTCCCTTATACTGTCTTCACATAATCCTAGACCTGCTCTGATAGGTTGTTCCCTATGAAATGGACATATCCTCATCGTACATTTGGACACGCTCCTTATGATTACCTCATAGAGTAAGCCCCAATATCGATATCCGTGGGCCACAAAACATGTGTAATCCCCACACTATCCTTTGTGGCCCCACCATTCATGACACACCTGTATTGTCTACTAGCATCTCTTATTTCTCACACCAATAATGACTCACATGGTCATAGAGATTAATAGTGACAATCAAATCCTATCGTTGGGACACTAACCATGTGTATGTATTATACCCCTCATCCCATATTAAGTTAAACTGAATCCACCCTTGAATTATGTGGACATTGATCCTTGTCTTTTAGAGAGGGTTCGTCAGAAGCCTCTTAGAGGATAAATCCCCTCACTCCCTGTAATCCAACCTTTGTATGCATTACATGTGTTTATATTTTTCCCACATGATGCTAATATGTATTCCCATCTAAACTACATGGGATTTTATTCCCATCCACTGGGATATATAGGAATCCTCTCTAAGTTCTAACCATAAGCAATGGTAAACTATGTAACTTCCTCCTAAGGGTTGTACCCTCCTGATGCGATACTTTCCCTTTTTGGGATGTGTCTTTCAGATCTAACTTTTCGAGGTTTTCAGATTCCTAGGGGCTTCTAACCATGCATAACCCCACACAACTCATGCACCTTCAACCAAGAGTTCCTATATTATGATGGGCCACAAACCATTCTTAAACCCCAACATATATTTAGCTCATTATCCTTTCTGTACTCTATAATTCAATACCCCATCCCTAAACTATGTGAACTTTGATTCCCATCCATTGGGATGCATAGGAATCCTCCCTAAGGTTCAAACCCATCACCCATTTCCCATCTTAATCACTCTTTTGAGCCTTTGCATCTTAGAAAGAGCATTCCCCAACCCAGAGTTTCCATTTCCATCAGGTCCCCCATCCATGTGCCTATTCTCACGAGCTTCCTCCTCAGGTGACTAATCACCCCATATCAAAACTACATGAACTTTTATCTTTATTTACTATATGGGGTATATAGGAAACCACCTTTACGTCCAATCCCAACATTTTCATCTTCACATTGTTTCCATACAAATCATCTCATTCACTTCAACAAATCAAATATCATCCATCCTGATTTTACCCAAGCCTCCACATCCCAGTGAAATCATCTCATCCACTAGGGTATCTAACAATGTATAATCCCAATCCATCAAATTGATGCTCCTAGAGGCACTCAAGCTGCTAACCATGTGTAAGACCCAAGTCACCACTTTCGAAATACATGGGTTTTGATCCTTTTTTTCTACACAAGGTACATAAGAAGGCTTTATGAGGTTCAATCCTAGAAAACTGTAAACCTTGGTGTCCCCTTTTTCAGGACCCAAATTCTTTAATCCTCCCTCTATGGTGTTCTAATCATCCTTCATGATGTGAACCCTTACATTTTTGGGACATGACTTCTAGGGTCCATCCTCAAGGATGTTTTGATCCATCCACTAGGTAAACCATCCAGTTGTTCCCAAATAGGGTGTATCCATATGATCTACCCTTATTAGTGTTCTAATCAGTCTAGTCCATCTCTACTTGATGTTAAACTCATGAAATACCCCATGTTAAACATGGGAATTCAAGGAAAACCTCGGAGACATTCCTCTAGAATAATATTCCTCGTGTTCGATGTGGGATGCCTCAGGATTCTGCACACTTGAGAAGCCCTATCATAAGGGAGAATTTAGGTGTACTAAGGTTCTAGCATCCAGACATGCCATCGATCCCAACATGACTACTTCCTTGATCAAATGTTGATGTCTTATCTTGACACTTTTGGAATATCCTAATAGAAGAAGTGTAATGAACCAGTGTCAACAAAGAGATGGAACTAAGAAGGGTTTCACGAACAATGTCTTAATCTATAAGGGAGATCTAGACTAAGTGACATGTTCCATAGAGGAATCCACAAAAGGAGGAACCAACATACCATAATTCCATTTTGATCATGGAGAATACATGGCCGAAGAGGTTATGAATGCCTCCCACCATTGGAAAGCAGGAATGTGGGGTACAATGTGTTTCCAAGAAAAGGTAAAATGTTATTGGGATGTGTTCCCTAACAGAGGCATCAAAAAAATTGTGAAGTCAATATGAAACTATTCTCCTTCAACCATGGGGATTAATAGCATTTCTGACATCAGCAGATAATAATTTCCCTAGCTCTAGCCATTTGGAACCAGGTCTCTCTAAGAAAATAGTTGGCCTGGAGTGGAACTCACCTAAATTTGGGGTAGTTAATCATTGGAGATTATAGTATCTAAAATCATCAGTGTAGATATTTCTATCTTTATTCCTTATATAACCCAAGCTACAAAAACCTATTCACCCATTACCATAGACTCAAGGGTAGGGTAAATTCTAATGTAGCAATCTCAGACAACTCCACATCCTCCATGATGTCATCCACAACCACTGCTACCAGGTTCTTCATTTCCATATCACCCTCAAAGTTTATCCATAGGATGGTGATTAATACTCTTATTAGATAATAAAAATAGGAAGGGGTAATTTTAATGAGGGATATATGCCACCAAAATATAGATGCTTTTGTGCCTCCTTATCCCTGTCACCACCAAGGGCTGCGTAAGGAGCCGCTGCTCCCCCTATGACATTCAACTATTACAGGAGTATCTCTATGGAATGTGTCGATGATTCACTCCACTACGCTGATGAGGTAAGGTACATTCAATTCATTCTATATTTGACTATAAATAGGGACCTTATAAGGAATGATCCCACCATGACACATCAAATTCAATATATTGTTCCTCAGGCCGATGAATATGTGGTCTCTACCCTTGCATAGTCGGCCCCGACTAGGATGCCCTGACATCAACATTGGACACATTCTCAGGAAGATTCCCATCAGGTGGAATCATATTCTATAGCTTCAGTGGCCAATTACACCACTGACACATACTATCAACTCCCTATTAGTACAAATCAAGGGCACCTCTATTCCTGATCATGGTTGTGACCCCATCCACCACATGGGGAGGCCGGGTTGACTCCTCTGATCACCATCACGAGTAGTATCCATCGTGGTCCAACTCGTGACATCGAGATCAAGTAAGGAGGTCATCCCTATACTATCACCAATATAATAGAAGGTCCTCCCCATCTTGTTTTTGTCCAGCATGGAGGTCTTCTATGTGCCCATGATCCCAGATATGTAGATTTTCCCCATATTTTATGTTATCAACACGAGGGTCCTCCTCGCCCAGTAACCCATCATTACAGAGGTTCTCCGAATGTCTAGTTCGATCAGTACAGAGGTCTTCATCATAATACCACTTCCATCTGTTGATGATTCCATTCCCATTCTGTGGCTGGCCAGTATAGAGGTCCTCCACATTTTGTTACCAGCTCTGGTAGAGGCCCTCCCTACACCAACACCACCAACAATGGATATCCTCCCCTCATGTCCCACACTCATCATGGAGGTCCTCACCTTATTTTGTTCGGAATCATCATGGGTGATCTTCACACCCTGATGCACCCAAGCGGAGGTCCTCCCTAATCTCTCACCCAACATGGAGGCCCTCTCCATTTAATTGTCAACACTCATGCTAGAGGTCCTTCTTGATACAACTATATTAGGCATGGCTGTTTCATCCATGATATTACTATCTCCGAAGGAGGCCATCTTAGATCCATCATCATCCTGCACAGAGGTCCTCCCAATGGTGATGTTTTACCCAACAATTGGGAATTGTACTAAGGTCAAATGGTGAACCGTCACCACTAGAGAAATAATCTAGCACCACGCTAGATTTTTCTCATCCCAGTAAGATTTTCAAACTCTGAGGTGAAGTTTTATTCGATGATGGAGCCTTCATCTAGATCCTATATATTAAAGACTAGGGAAGGAAGGAGGTTTATCAAAATCTTTTATATAGAAAGTTAAATGCACCAGATCAATGAGGCCCTCTATATGTACATACAGGCGGAGGAAGATCTTGATCCTTTTTTAGGGTCTTTCCATGTAATTCTCTCTATAATCAGTGGAATCATTCTCCACCTTAACATGAGGTTACATAGAGTTTTCTGGGGGCTAGTAAACAATGAGTACTGCCCAGATTCATCACCAGCACTGTCTGCCTCATCACATGAAGCAATGGTAATCATTCTATACTATATGGACATGATGATGCAATAAGTTCCACCATCTAGAGATGAATCAGTATTTAGATACTTGTCATCCCATACAACATTATCTCCCCTAGTCATTCCGCCACCACAACGATCCATCTATGTATCGTTACCAATCTCTTTGTGGCCCTAGTTGAGGAATGGGGAAACCAAGTCTATATCCCAATTCAAAATGAAGGAGTTTGTGGGATATTTTCACAACAGACAACCTTCATGGGATGTTTTAGCCAATATCTACATCAGACTTCATTATTATAGAGTCTATCACCTAAGATGAAGTCATGTGTTTCTGCTAAACCCTGGGGACAACACACATATGTCTCCTCCATAATTGATTGTATTATCCAAAAAGATATGATCATTAAGATGACATCTTCTAGCAATGTGTCCTGGTTTAGTTATCCACGCTTCCCATGGATCAACACCCTACATCACCCAATTATCACCAAACTCTTTGGAAACGATCCATTAAGGGCTTCACTATGCTCCATAGAATTGTTGTGGAGGCATCTCCACACATCCATATTCGTGAATCAAGGCAGTACGATCTTCTTCAATTTAGTTCCATCCTATGCAAAACTGACCTAATGGGTGATATCGAGGATATTAACACAACAACAGTCATAGAAATCATGGATGACCATACAGAGAAAGACACTAAGTCAAGACTCATTGAGGATAACCTACTCCCTTAGGTAGTTCCGCTTCTATTGGATCCCCTAGGAATTTTCACTCACCATTAAAGACACTTACATGGCCTCACATACCCAAACTGAGTCATTTACCCTTGTTTGGGTCCCCAAAAAGGATAAAATACAATTTTGGACTATTAATACCCTCAAACTATCTGGTTTAGTGAAAAAGATGGAAGATAATCTTAAAAAGGGTAAATTTCTCCAAAATCTTGTGGAATAGAAGAAAGTTATTAACAGTCTTCTTATTGAGCATATAGTGGAACATATTAAAGGTTATGGTGATCCCTAGTACGATCCCAAATTTCATCCACCGGGGTAGCAGGGGTAGGTATAGGTTCCCTCGATCAAGTTTCCAACCATTAATCTTGACAACCATACATATCCCGAAAAGATATAGGACATAGATTATGAAAATCACCAGCATTTTGCATCACCAAATATACCTGAGTTGTGCAAGAATTTTCTCTAAGACCCGGCTCTACAGTTCATTCCTCTAGCGGCCCCTAGTGTTAATTTGCAGGTCATCCCTCCAGCGGATCCTCAGGTTATTCTAGCAGCTTCTCCTTGAGCCTTTGGGCCCACATGTCATGTTAAAAACTACCCCAATGCACTAGTGGTATGGGATCCTCACCTAGATAGGAACCCTTTCTAGGAGGATCCAATGGCCCATATCATCTCTTTCCTCAAGGCCCTTTAAACCTAGTATGTGGTGATCCCACTTGATGGAAATGTATATCTGGCATGGTTGGGTGATATTCGATCACCCCATGCTTTGGGAAGCATACTATCTCACCCTTCAATGGGACGGGTGACCCCCTATAGAATTTGGACCACTTAATCTCAAGGTGTGGACCCATACTGAGAAATCTAGCGTAGAAAGAGGCTGCTAAGATCTGGTGCATCATACAAACACTATAAGGGAATGCATTCGTTTAGTACAGCTAGCTACCCATCTTTTTTGTAGATGTTTGGGAGTATCGTTAGAGGCAGTTTCTGTATCAGTTCATCTCCATCATAAAAAATACTATCATTGCTGACTAATTCATGTGAATGAAAAGGCCAGATGAAAGTGTTGCGGACTTTGTCCTTATGTGGAAGGGCCTCGCGTATTTTCTCAACATACTGCTGATCCAAGGGTAGTTGTTGAAAATGTGTGTGTGGAATGTGAAGACTAAACTAGTCCCCTCTCTTATCACATAGAACATAATATGTGGATTCCAGCATTTTTCTTAAAAGGATAAATGCCTAGAAGAAGCTTTGGATCAAGCCAAGATGGCATGATCTTTACGTCCCAAAGCACCTACAAGAAGAGTATCTAAGGATGATACCACTATCGGTGCATTGGTTGAGGGCCCCAAGACATAAGAGTTTTTGCTGGTAAATCCTCCTCCACAACCTCGTCAGGGGGCCCCAACCTCAGGCCCAACCTTAGGTTCATCATCACACACCTCAAAATTAGAAGGTGCCACCGTGTAATGCACCACCACCACCCATGAGAGATAATCATGTTCAACCGACTC
Organism: Viscum album; assembly: GCA_963277665.1. NCBI lineage: Eukaryota > Viridiplantae > Streptophyta > Magnoliopsida > Santalales > Viscaceae > Viscum > Viscum album. The sequence continues at coordinate 272,586,421 of OY728125.1, read as the reverse complement.
ATTAGGTTCTAAACCCTCGTCAGTGTATGATTCAATGGTCCCATTTCCCTATAGGAGAAACACGTTCCACTAGTTTGATGAGGCTCAGGTACATGGTTTTTTGTAGAGTTCCCTAGATCAGGGAATCCTACAGTTTCCTTAATGTAGGATACCTCTATTGGATGATCTCATTAATCTCCCCAATTACTTTCCCTACCATCAGTTCCTCAAACATAATCTCAAGAAGTGCTATGTATTCAAGGATTGGCTCCAGGACCAAGTTGAAAATAATATATTAACATTGGTCCCTACCCCGATATAGGTAGAATGTGTCTTTTCGAGGCCCAACAATGATGGTGAGGGGGAAAGACAGAAGGTCTCCAGTGGTGCATCTCAGAATTATGATGCCCGGATGGCTCACAAGGCCATTTCTCATGCCAATTGTATAATCCATTCCCATCTAAATTAGCCTAATCCATTTGATGCTATCATTCCTCCTCCCACTACCACTTCTATTTTTGCTTCTCATCCTTCTACCTCCCAAAATGGTAGGTGCTGATATAGAAAGGGAAATAAAATCCCCCACAAGTGTCGAATCTATCTCAAATGCTTGGTGACTTCATGCCCCTAGATATGGGAATCACACCCAAGATCCACCAATAATTGAAGGGTTCATGAAGTGATGATTAGGAGCATGTCTCAGTAAATTTCGTTGAGCCAGTGGACCTTTACATGTTTCCCAATTATGAGGAGTTCTTGGAAGATCCTCTTAATGTTCTCAGTTGACACCATTATCAACAAATCCAGGGATACATGAATCATCAGAATGCACCAGCCAACACTATTAACTAATCCATACATGCTAATGATACCATACATTAGTTTTAGCATAGATCTTAGCATGTGAAGTCCTCTCATCCTATACTGTCGGGTTCATGACCATAACCGTTTGTGTTTCTCAATCATAAAGAGCCTCCATGATCACATTATGATCATCCATGTCTACCTGTTGTCAGACCTTAGACATCTGATAATCAGATGTTGTCAATTTTGTGTGGTTTAGCTAGTGAGAAATATAATATTCCTACAACTAACCAGAATTAACTTATTCAGCTTGAAACATCCATCATACCACCTATCACAGAGAAACATCCCAACAACATAAATGTGGGACTATTGTGTACATATGATGTGATTTGGAACCTTACCAGAATCCCTACATATATCTCAATCCTAAAGGCTCTACACCTATCTGGAGATATGTGTGGATCCCTCACATAGGATTTAAAGATCCCCATCCATTTTGAAACATAGTTATAATCCAAAGTTTCTTTTCATGTTGAGGAAGTAGAGCATGCAGAGTGAAATCTATTATCTCATTCTTAGTAGAAGATGATGGTTCCCCCATACAGGGGAACATTCACTGGTTATAAATCAATAGAAAATTTATTGGTGTGGAATTCTGCCATTGTCTTTTCGACATAGGTTCTGGGATAAATCTTATCCTGACCCGAATTCTCCACAAATTGGGGCTCTCTGAAGTAGATTGGGATCCCTCTATCATATTGATTCAAGGTTATGACTGGATTGAGTAGAGGCCATGTGGAATGATCCATCTTAAGACCCCATTTAGTGGACCAATTTTTAGCACTGTGTTCATGGTTATCTCTAAAGACACTGCCTATAATGCGCGGATCGGTAGACCCTAGCTCCACTTGTATGAAGAAGTTCCCTCTTCATATCATTAGTTCCTTACGTACTTCATTAATGGTCTAGTGGGTGTGCCCCAAGGTGATGTATCTCCTTTTTCCTCTTATGAATCCTACTAACTAGTCACTGATTACTACATAATAAAGGACAAGAAGGTGTAGACCAGTGAGGTGGATCACACTAAGTATTTAGTCGACCCATGGGAAGATCTAGATGGTAATTTTTTCCTCCTGATTCACTGGTTTGAGGCCATGACCCCTTCCTTGGGACACTTTTTTGTTATTTCTCAAATGAGGGTAGTTAACATTCCTAGATATATATAGCACTATAATATCACTTCATAATCCTACACGAATCAATTTTGTGTCATACAAAACCCCCTCACCCATTTAAGGTATCAGGACGTTCTCCCCATTGCAACACCAATACTCCAAACAAGCTTATTTCACAGTGATAGGTTAAACTGACTCAATCAAACACACCATTAATACTTTCATATTATAATTCTTGGGAACCTTGGTCAAAGGCCTAATGGAATCAGTTTGAAAACTTATTTTTCCATCATGTCTGCATTAGAGGAGTGTCCTAATGAAGATTTGGTTTCCACTACGGTATGACCTAGCATTCCAGCAAGATCAACCTATTAAAAAAATATTCTTGTTGATGATCCCCTAATCATGGATGATGAAGATTATTTGGATGATACTCCTCATACATTTGAAGAAGTTTTCTCTAGAACTGTCGATGAGTTTTTCAGGTGAATCTTGGTACTGAGAATGATTTGAGATGAAAACTGATCAGTGAAACTATACCTTTGAATAATTAACAACAGTATGTGGATTTACAAAAGATGCATCGAAATGTATTTTTAGAGAGCTATGAAGAAATTCTAGGACTATATCCTTTGGTCTCCATCCACTATCTCTATATCCTAGAAAGTCATTGCGGGTTCATACAGTCTCCTAGAGATATGAACCCCGCTCATGGTGCCATTGTTGTGGCTGAAGTTGATATGATCATCAAGAAAAATTTCTTCAAGGATGTCTAGTACCCTAGATTTATAGATAACATAATTCTTATTAGGATGAAAAATGGGAAGATCAGAGTCTATATTGACTTCTAGGATCTCAATCTTTAATATCTAAAGGATTATTATCCCATTCTGGTGATAGATCAGTTAATCGATTCAATTATAGGATTCTGTGTTCTATATTTCATGGAAGGGTAGTCTGGGTATAATCAAATATGGATGGCCCCTGAGGATGAGGAGTCCACCACCTTAATATAATAGAAATTTACCTTTTTTACCAGCTAATGCCTTTTGATATGAAGAACTAAGGAGCTTCCTATTAGTGTTCCATGGAAAACATATTCAAACCGATCCTTGGGACATTAGTGTAATTCTACATTGATGATTTGGGGGTCAAATCCCACCATCTACAGGACCATCTTAGAGGTCTGGATAATTTTTTCAGCTTCCCTCACTCCCAAAATCTTAAGACGAACCCCCTAAAGTGTGTCTTAAGGGTTACCTATAGAATGTTCCTCACCTTTTCTGTAAGATACAGAGGCATAAAGATTGATCCAGATATGATCAATACAATCAGTCAGATGCCTCCTCTGAGCAGCCGTCAAGAGCTCTGAGGATTCCAAGGCCACTTATCCAATATACTCTGAATCATTACAAACCTGGATGGAAAGTGTAAGCCCTTATCCCAGATCATAAAGAAAATTATCTTCTACTAATTGGATAAATAATGTCAAACCACTTTTGAGGATATAAAAAAGTACCTATTATAGCTTCTAGTTATGATGCCACATATCTCTAATAAGTTAGTCGTCCTTTATGTGACTGACCTGGAATGATCCCTCGGTGACCTTATAACCCAGAAGAATAATGAAGGGGAAGATAATAGGTTATACTATCTCAATTGAATTCTCCTCAACATAGAGACCATATATTCCTGTATCTTAAAGACCTATATTGTGCTGGTTTTTTCAATGCAGAATTTGTGGCACTTTATCCAACATCATGAGATATAGTTTGTTTCCTATGTGGTTCCTATAAAGTATATTTAAAACAAACCTATATTAGAAGGGTGTCCAACATGGTGGTAAGTTATCCTAAAGTATTTTGACATCAGGTTCATCCCGCAAAATGATGTTAAGTGTCAGGCATTGTCAGACTTCCTTTCCTCCCATCCAGCTCCCATAGAGAAGTCTATGTATATTTACTTTCCATATGAGGCCACTCTATCATTGGAAGAGACCATGCTATTTTGATAAATGTGGTTCGATGGAACTTACAGAAGACCCACCATAAGAAGGCTCAATATTTTCATAATCAACAGGGTGGGCCTGGTCGTCATCTTTATTATGCCTATATAGGCTGTTTTCCCTTACATGTTCTTATTGTCATAAGGCTGCACCACCAACAAGGCAGATTACCATGATCTTATCACAATTCTCAATATGGATCTCATGATTTAAATTACCCACCTAAATGTGAAATGGGACTCTGAGATGGTTATTAAGAAGATCAATAGTGACTAGTTTTTCTGAAAACCAGATCTCATTGCCCTCACATAGCGACCTCTATAGCTGATGGAACAGTTAACATCTCTACTATAGGTCACTCTTGTTCCTCATTCATAGAATTCTCGAGCATATTCCTTGTACATACTTGCCACATCTCTCTGAAAGACTGACCAGGATGACCTATTTATTCTTGTGATGCATGGAAGGTTCATCGTTCCTGTCACATAGGATGATGATGATAGCTAGTAGGTATGTCACCATACCGCCAATGCCTCCACACTAGGAGATTCAAGTCCCCCATTATAGCATATGAGATCCATAGGTAGATGACTCCCATTTTTATTACCTCCAACACAAAAATATTTTGACAGAGAGAGACAAATAAGAGATAATTCATCAACATTCAATACAGTTCCCCATCCATAGTGGTCACATCATTGAAAAAATACTCAATAAATGTAGAATTTATGGAGTTATCCTCCATTTCATTTAAGGAGAAAAGATTTCCCATGTCATGTAGAATGTTCATGCGGGTTCATGTTGAGATCATTAGGAAGGGTTGAAGCTCTCCCACTAGATTCGATGAATGGGCTACTTCTAGACCACCATGGACCGTGATTGTATTGAGTTCTCCAAGAGGTGTAATTCATGCCAGATCCATGACAACATTATTCATCAACCACCTAACCACATATATAATACCAATTAATGATGACTCATTATATTCTAGGGACTCAATGTTATGTGACCATATCCACCAGAAACAATTCACCATTGCAGGTTTATCCTAACCGCCATATATTTTATCCAAATGGGCATAAATGATACCAATCAAGGAAGTCATTTACCATTCTATCGCCGAGTTCATTATCTACAACATCATTCACCAATTTGATGTACCTCATTCCATTATCACTGATAGCAACACAAATTATCATGAATCTAAGCTAAAGAAACTATAATCTAATTAGAACATCGGGTGTAACCACATTTCTCGCTATCATGGCCAAGAAAATGGGTATATTAATGAGTTAAACAAGACACTTTATATCATTTTATTTATGATGTCTGGTTATAACATAAGTAGTTGGATATACAAGCTCCCAATCACTCTCTGGGATTACTGGATGACGACTCACAATTCCACCCAGGTGACACCATATTTAGTAGTGTATGGGACAAAGGAAGTCCAGTCCATAGAGGTTTAGTTACCATTTCTCTTCACAGCTATTTATGATTAGTATACATCGAATAAGATGTCTAAAGTCCATCTAGATGGGCTGGAGGCCCTGAAGTTGAATAATATTTGGGCCTTTCACAATATAGGGAGGCAATAGAACAAAATATCCAGAGAATTCAAAAAAAGTCCACCTAAGTTCCTTCCTCCAAGGTGAAATGATATTGGCCTTGAGGAGTCCAATGATACCCGGCAAGAATCAACCAAAGATGGATCCCAAGTTGTAGGGGACCCGCATTATGTATAAGGTTTATCCTAATGGTTCATGCTATTTGGTCAACATTGATGGTCAAAAAATTACTCCCAAAAACTAAAAATTCCTTAAGCAATATTTCATGAGTGGACACTGTTTTCCAGGCTGAAGGATAGAAAATATCCTAGAATAATCATACTTTATGATGTTAAACTACACAAGAGTGTCCTATATTAAATTAATCAACTCATCCCCATCCAAGTTGTAGGATGCAAAACTACCCAATACCTTTGTCCTGCATGACATTAAACTACCTCATCCTTCGTTTCGTTAAACTATCGATGTTTCATAGTCTAATGGTGAAAAAAACACATCTGAGAGGGGATCACTTATTTTATAAGGTTCACCCTGGAGTATGAGGTGCGATATAGGATTCTACTATCCTTATTCATGTTAGGTTTTTATCTACCATGACATGTAATTTTTTTAGGAATACTCATCTTTGTAACCACATCCTTACTGCTTGATGTTAAACTGAACAGACATTCAGAACTATGTATATCTTGACTCCCTCCCTCACAGGATACATAGGAATGCCCATACATTTGGTCTTTAGGTCCAACTCAATGTACCAAAAATATTTTCATTCTTTCTCTCCCATAGCCTAAGTGTCCCGGAATTACCTGGTGTGGCTTAAGGATTATTTGGTGATCATTCACTTTGGGATTACAACATTTGGGTGATGAAACCTTTTGAGATTACTCACTCATCCCATGCCCTAACCACAGGAAATTAAACTGCATGGTCTTTTAGAACTACATATGGATTGATTCCTTCCCTCACAGGATACATATAAATGAACGATTTTTTTTGTTTGGGTCTAGCCCTATGTCCCTCGGCCTTTCCAGGTCATTAGGAATTTCCCTTATGGTCTGAGATATAATAATATAAACTATGATCTCACCCATCCTACGTGATATTAAACTACTTTGTCCTACCAATAGGACATCAAATTGCGTAGAATTTATGGTCTTTTCGGCATGACCTATAATGAAAATTCCCATCTTTCCGGCATGACATTAAAACTACATGGTATTCAATCAGGAATCCTTACTTAGTGACCATTGGTATAATTTTTCTCATGGGTTCATGCGATTGGTGTGGACTTCTTCTATTCCCATTCACGTTGAGTTTTACCTACCATCCCATGAACATCCTCTTTGAGATATCATTCCCAACATTTCCCCTCACTGCATGACATTAAAATGAATGTTGTTCAAGAACTATGTGTGGCTTGATTCCTGGACTCACAGGATATGTAGGAACTCCAAAACATTTTTTCTTCGAGTCTATCCCTAGGTCTGTTGACCTCTCTCTTCTTCATCTAGGCTGCAAGATGTAAAATTTCCCAGCATAACCATCTTGTATGATGTTAAACTTCTACCCTCTTTCTAACCCCATGATGTTAAACTGAATGGAATTCAAGAACAATGTATGGATTGAATTCCATCCTTATGGTATATGTACGAATTCCCATACATTTCTTCCTCAGGCCCATCCCTAGCTACTATAAATACCATTATCTCTCAGAATTCATGGCCTATGTATAGTACTTTGGGTTAATATGGTGTGGTGTGGACATATTTTGTCCTCCTTCATGTTTTTTTCAATTACCACATCATATATCCCCTTAGGGGACTCCCCTTTCAACCTCATCCTTACCGCATGACATTAAACTGCACAACATTCAAGAACTATGTATGGCATGATTCCCATCCTTATGGGAAACATAAGAATTCCAATACATTTTGTTTTCCAGTTCAGCCACAAGTTCTTCCCTTTTATCCCCTCATCCAATGGATCCCTCTAAGATCATGTTGTGTGGAATGGGATTATTTTTCCCTCATTTTCACAGGGTTTATGATGGTCGCACCATCTACCTCTTTTGGGAACACTACCCTTCACCCTCATCCTTACTTCATGATGTTAAATTGCTTGGGTCTTCAAGAAATACACAATGCTTGATTAATTCCCTTGTAGGATACATAGGAACTCCGATAAATGTTTTTTGGGTCCATCCCTAAGTTCATAATCCCATTTTGTCTCGTTTTAAAACTCTCCTTCTCAATCAATCTTCCCCTTGTTGAATCCCTCAACCTCTATTTTTCCTCATTAATGTGCTCAAATGTGCCACTGTATGAGTCATAGAGCATTGTATTTTGCATGTATATTCACTCATTCCACTACTATGATTCGTAAACTATTTATTTAGGTATCCATAATCCTACTTATCTAAAGGGACCCAAAAATGGTATGGATTATCATCCTTAAGGATCGCCTATCGTTCTGGGCCAACATCCCATAGGGTGTTGAATAACATCATGAGATAGGTTCTTCCCACATTTTGAATATGGTAAGTGGTCGAACCATAGATGTTTGTTCTCATTACATGTCACAAAATATATATAATATGTTTTGAATATAGTCAATAGTTATTCTCCCTTATTATTCCACCTCCATTATGTCCTAAATATTTGGAGTAGTGATTCATATATTTCATGAGACTTTGTTCTTCAACATCCCTAATGTTATGCATCCATAAATCTGGGTACATTGACTCGAAATGTTTTCATGTTGAAGATTTTCCCACCTGAAATTATTTTTTCATTATTATGAAATCTCTTGTAATGGGGAAAGCCAAACAACACCCCTTATTTCCCACACCGTGAATGGATCATGTGGGCTTAGGAGTTTTGGAAGGGTAATAACGACATGTAAGACTACACAACCCTATTTTCTGAGCTCTATAACAGTAAAATATGATCCCCTTCATCAAATCCATGTGATGTTAAACTATTTTACCTTGTCCTTCATGAATTTAAAATTTAAATTCATTACTCTACGATGTTAAAATGCATGGATGACCCATATCATATGACCTTAAACTGTGATGACATCATTGTCACCAAATGGAATTAAACTGCATGGAATTCATGAACTATGTGTGGCATGATTCCCATTATTGTGGGATACATAGTGATATATAAATCATTCATCTATGTTCTATCCTCACCGTTATTACCCCTTTTGTCCATTTGGTCTTGGGTTCCCCTTTTTGAATGCGTGATATGATGTGGACTACTTATATCCTCATTTACGCCAGGTTATGTTCTGCACCATGAGTTTCTACTTCGGGATCTGCATGTCCAATTTTTAATTTCTACAACACCATTCTGTTCTGGTGTCCTAGGGGCTGAGATGAAATAGATAGATCCATGAAAATAGAATATGCTGTTCTAGAATATTTTTGTTCAAAAGCTGTAAATACGACTTTCCATGTGTTAAACAGAGCATCTATAAGTCCGTTTTTAAATAAGATCACATATGAACTCTTGAGAGGTTATTATCTTAATGTAGGTTATTTTAGGGTATTTGGGTATAAAGTGTTTATCTTAAATAATAAATATAACATAGATAAATTTGAATCCAAATTAGATGAAGGAATTTTCTTAGGTTATTAAGATGCTATTAATTCTAATATATTTTCAATAAATCTTATTTAGTTGTAGAAAAATATGTGCATGTAATGTTTGGTGAAAATTACTCTAAAAATTAGGATTCTGGACCTATAACTGAAATTGATGAATTTATAAATTTCAGTTTCAGTGAAGATAATGATCATGAAAATAATAATGCATTTGTTGAGGGGGAGCATCCATCTTCTCAAACTAATCCAAAGGACTGGAAAACTCATAAGGATCTCCCAATTGATAAAGTAATTGGAAATATTGAATCTAGTATTAAAACTAGAAAATATTTTATACATTATTATTCATCTTGGGAAGATGATTTTTTTTCCAACTAATATTGATTCTGATTTAACTGATTCAAATTGGATTAATTCCAAGCATGATTAATTAAATCAATTTGAATGAAATAAAGTGTGATACATGGTTGTTTTTTTGAAGGTAGAACTATTATAAGAACCAAATGGATTTATCGAAATAAACTTGATGAGGTTGGAAATATTGTTAAAAATAATGATAAACTAGTTTATCAAGGTTATTCTCAATAATAAGTAATTGATAATGAAAATTATTTTTCTTTTATTCCAAGGATTGAAGAAATTATAATCATACTAGAATTTTCTAGTTTTCAAAATATAAAATTATAAAAATGGATGTAAAAAGTGAATTTATAATTGAAAATATTTTAGAGCAAGTCTCTGTATGAAAAAATTTTAGTTTTGAAATGGGTATCTTGATCTTGTTTACATACTTAATAAAGCCGTGTATGGTCTCAAACAAGCTTTAATAGCATAGTGTGTGAGACTTACAAAGGTTTTAATTAAAAATGATTTTTAATGGTAATATTGATCCAAACATGTGTATCAAAATTGTTTCAAATTATTTACTCCTTATTTGGATTTTTTGTAGATGATGTAATCTTCAGGTCAACAAATGATTCATTAATTATTGATATTTCTCAACTTATGAGTAGTGAATTTGACATGAGTTTTATGGGTGAATTAAAGTTTTTCCTTGGATTACAAATTAATCATAGGAATTATGGTATTTTAATAAATATATCTAAATATGATAAATATATTGTGAAAATATTTAATTTAGATTCTATTAAAGCTTTGAAAACACCCACAACCACTAATTTTAAATTAGACTTAGATGAATCTAGTAAGTCTATTGACATTAAATAATATAGAGGAATGATTGGTTGTCTTTTATATCTGACTGATTCATAGCCAAATATCATGTTTCTTTATGCAAGTGTTCTAGGTTCCAATATAACCACAAATAAAGTCACATAAAATCTCTTAAAAGAATAATAAGATACATCAAATGTATTGTTTTACTGGTTTGTTTTATTCAAAAAATGAATTGTTTTTATTTTTCTTTCTTACTCTAAATATGACTTTGGAGGTGGAATATATGATAGAAAGAGTGGCACATGTATGTGTATCTTTTTAGGTAAAAGTTTAATTTCATGTAGCTCAAGGAAACAACTACTAGTATCACTATCAATAGCTGAGCCAGAGTATCTTTCTACTACTATCTGTTGTTCCTAGAGAATATGGATTAAAAAAACTTTGTATATTTTAAATATTTGTTTCAATAAAATTCCTATTTACTATGATTATTCTAGTTTTATTTAAATTTCTAAAAACCCTCTTTATCATTATGAAAATAAATATATAGATTTTATATTTAATTTCATAAGAGATCATGTTAATAAAGGTGATATTTACATGAAATTTATTCCCTTTGAGAATAACTTAGAAGGAATTTTTTAAAAACCCATAGATTCTTCTAAATATAAAAAATTGAAATTAGAATTAGTAATGTTAGATTCTTAAATTTTTTTTAATTCAATTTATCTAGTTATTTCATACACTATGTTCATAATTGTTTTTAAAAAACAAGGGGGATTTTTGTTTAAAAGTAAGTTTAAATTTTGATAAATTTCAAAAAGGGGAAAGATTTTTTATGAAAATTTAATATTTTTCATATTTTGTAATTAAAGAAAGGGGGATTTTTAGGCATTAAAAGTATGTAAAAGTGTTAAATAAATTTTATCTATATTAAATTATGTTTTGAAAAATTAAATAATTTTTTTTTCATTAAATTTTTAAATATATCATTTCTTTTTGGAAATCTTGTATGGGTCACCATTGTAAAAAGTCATTGTTGAAACAAGCCACTATTGAAATGAGTCACCATTCAAATGAGTCACCATTTAAAAGAGTCTCTGTTGAATGAGTCATTGGTTCTATCCACTACTGTATTCAAACAATAGTAGGTCAATAAGTCAACATTGGACTTCCAACAGTGAGTAAAATTTTTATTGTTTAAGACATTTATTTTTTTCATAGATAATCACGAGGTAGTTAGTTTTGTAAAACACAATGTTTTTTTCTTAAACTCACAATGGTTTTATAAATGAGTCACCATTGGATTCATGCAATGATATGTAATTTGAGTCACCGATAGATTTATGCAATGTTATGTAAATGAGTCAATGTTTTTCATCCTATGGTAAATAAATTTACTATGTAAAATTGTCTTATTCAAAATTTATTTTCATAAATTTTAATATTTGGATGTTAGAATGATGATTTTATTATTCTATAATTGAAAAAATTATTAGAATCTGTTAAAAAAACTATAAGATTTTATTCAGGAAGATTAATATTTCATAGGATGCTCTCTTTAAATGCATTTTTTATATATGTTTGAAATAAATTTTTTAATTAATTAATTAATTTTTTTTTCAATTCTAAATTTAATAAAAGTGTCTAAATAGTTATATTAATTGTTTTGATTAATATTTCATGTGATTTTACATCCTGATTATTTTATTTTTTAATTTCACCATATTTTTAAAACACCTACTGGTAAATGAATTAATTCTATTATTATTTAACAGGTATCATGCATTGAGTGAATGTAGATACATGGTTTGTGGATTATGTTTAAATATTCTCAAAGAACAGTTCAAAGGTCCTCCTATATAAAGGCTTGTGGAGATCATTCAAGATATACAAATCATTTTTTAAAAAATGTTAATAATGGTGATACTTCTAAATCCAAATTTCTATCAATATTATTTCGAGATCATCTATACCATACACCTTATACTATAATCAAAAGAAGGGGTACATCATCTACATCTGTTCCTTTAAGTGACCCCCAATATTGTGGTACATTCATTAATAACTATCATATCACCTACTACATTTCATTGTTATTTCTTAATTTGTGTAATTCTATAATCTCCTTTTTGTGAGTCTTTTGTGTCTAGTTTATGATTTTTTTCATTTAAAATGTGGGTTTCTCTTTCATTGGTTGTTCTACCACCCAAAAGGAAGACCTTGTTGTCACTCTCGAAAAAAATCAGGGAAACAGACAAGGGTAGTATCTTGTAGTAATAACAATGTTGTGCCTCTGGGTATTGTAAATGGAAGAGTCTGTAATAGGTAATCACACCATTAAAAGTGATTCTTAGTGGGTACCAGTCTCCTCAGCTAGTAGATTAGATTGTTGAGTGGACTAAGATATTTAGATCTAAACCACTATAAAAATTCTTTGTGCTTGTGTTCTTTATTTTTCCACTGTATCCATTTGTTTATATGAATGATGCACCCACAAGGATTGATTTTATAAACTCTAATAATTACAAGTAACTGTGATTAAATTTTTAAAATGATTATTCATCCACCTCTTGTAATTTTCCCATACATATAATGATCCGGCATACATGTCCTAGACATATGAGAAGAAAATGTGTCTTAACTCCCGTCCCGCATGATGTTAAACTGCGTAAACCTTCAAAAACTATGTGTGAATTAATTCTCATTGTTTGGGGATATGTTTGAATGCCAATGAATTTCTCCTTGAGACCAGCCCCATGTTCACTTTTCTTCATAGACATTTAAACCTAATTTATTCTAATCTAAATGACCTTAAAATAAGAGCCCCTATTCCATGCATCATGATATTAAACTGTTAGCTAGCGTCCAGGCAGTACGACCTTAAACTATGTGTAACATCCTGGACAAATGTTGTTAAATTATTATACTTATCTTCGTACTTATCATATGATTTAAAATTATATTCTTACCATATTCATTGTCATGATGTAAAAACACATGTCATTCAAGGTCCACATCAGAGAGGTCCTATTTGGAAGAAGGTGTGATCATGATTCCAACCAGTATGTTCACCCAATGTTCTTTAGTCACAGTGGAATAATTTTTGAGAGTGTTGGAGTCCTTTCAAACATCACATAACTCCACCCCATGCTTTGCAGACCCTCTTACTTAGATCCCCATTCACTTTAAAGTTCTAAAGAATCCCCTAACATTACAGATTCTCGGCCTTAAGGCTTTCCTACCGTCTTAGGATAATATTCTGGGGGAACCGAATGACACTTCAAGATTGTCCATGTGTTTTCAAATATGGTCAGCAATTGGACCTCGTTTGTTCATCCAAATTATAGAATCATATGATATGGATTCTATGTTTGGAATATGTTCAATAGTTATCCTAAATCATTATGATTCCCCCACTATGTTCTGAATTTTTGGTATTGTGATTTACACATCTCATTCCACTTTGTTAGGATTAATTCCAACACCCCTCGAAAAACCCACTCATGTGATAATTCACATCTATAAAGTAATGTTGGATAGAATGATATCTTTATTATCCCATCACAACCCCTCTACCAGCCGAAATACTTTCTATGGTCAATCAATAATGACAAACCCCAGGTATTCAAAGTTTAGATGGTGCTCTCATGTACAAGGTTGCAAATTATGTAATCATCCCTAGTTTCTTCCACTGGGTATAACCCATGCGAGCATTGAGATTGATCATTGGTTTTTTCATATTAATGATCGATAAGAAGTAAAAAATGGAAAAAATATATTAATGCATGCATTTGAGGATAATAAAAGTTAAAAAATATGAGGGAAGATATGTTTCATGAGTTCTGCCAAAACTCAACCCTTATGAATCATCCTCTTCAGTGGACTACTTTAATTTTCCCACCCTATAGTATGTAGCTTCTCGGATTTATTTCTGCTCCCTGAGCTCCCTTTACTCATGAGAATCAGAATAGTTAATCTCATTATCCTTAAAGTTCACATGTTCTCACTTGGGTTAGAGTTTATCCATTTTTTTTCAGTTCACCTATGCTAGCTACTCCTAGAATTCCACCAGTGGGGCACTCAGTCATTCAATGATCCCAAAATGATTCATCAAAAAATGGGGAATGCTCGCCCATATTCCCATCAAGGTAATAGATCTCCTACTCATCCACCTGGAGATTATGTATATCATCTGATTTATTCCTACACCAGGCCTCATCTGAGAGTTGGTTACTCTCCCTAATCTTCTTAGCAAGACAAGCATGGATTTCCATGTGGAGGTGGTGAGCATATACCCCTCCAGCATAAAGGAAACACATTTAGGTGAAATGTAACCCCATATGGCTCATAAATTTTACCTCTAGGTGGTTGATGAATCATTTGATGCACTTCTATGTCATGCACCATATCATGTGGATCTCACCGGTTATGTAAGAATCAATATCATCCATCACATCATGATCCCCAAGTCTATATTTGAAAAAGGTAGCTAGAAGTTCTATGGTAGGTTCATCCTCTAGTATTCAATATAAGGGACTGCTCTCCATGATAAGCAAGAGTCCATATTCATTCATCTCCCCCTCAGTGACTTCACCCTAACCAGATTCAGGTTCATACTTAGCAGTGGTGTCAGCTATGATCATAACTTCTTTCCCACTATTTGAAAAGTTTGGATCTTCTTTAGTGGTATGTTCCTCACAAATAGATACAGTCACTGGTGGATCTCCTGTGTATGTCCCAGACCATTCTATTTGATGGGATTCCAACATAATGACCACTATATGGGAAATTGGTACCTAGTTTAGCCGAATTCTAGATAACACATGTGATCTTGTAAAGGTAGAGACTTATACGATCTAAGAAGAACTAGATCGAGTGACCACGTAAGAGATTCCACTACAAAATATCCATTAGAACAAGTAAATTCAATAATTAGTGCTAACGTCTCTTGAGTAGTGGGAATGTCCAGAGGTTTTGAGGCCATAACACCAGCCCCATTCACTATTGTATCCATGACTGGTCCTTTTCTTTTCTCATCCATAGATGTGGGGCTCAGGAAGATGTTCTTCCATGACCATCAATGCATTTTTTCCCCTGTAGTAGGAGATCCTTGGTCATTATCACCAATGTGTTCCTAGAGATGGAAAATTGTGGTCTGTGGATTCATGTTATTGAAAGAGAAGGGACCAAGATAGATAGGAGTTGAAACATACCTCTAGATGCATTTCCAGTTCCTCGTTAGAGCCTATGATTTCACCTCTCTCATGTGGGATCCTTTATTGGGTTATTTTTTCTTAAGGCCCCTCATTATAGACCTCCTCTTATTCCCCTTAAAATTCTTCATCCTCCTCCTCTTCTACTTCTTCTTCTTCATTATCATCGTCATCCACCTAGGGTTTTATCATTTCTAGGTCATGCTCTTGACCGATCATGACATTAAAATAGAAATTAATTTATTCATACCACCCTCACTAGCTTGAATAGGTATCCATGGCTATCAGGTATGTGTGTCAGCAATGAAAGTGCACCCTGTCCACCACCTGGATATTCCTTACATCTAAAACATCCAGCCTAGTGAACACCAGTCTTCACCATAGTTATTTAGTTGTCATCGATTGTCATAGAATTCTCCATGAATTCCATAAGGATAGGAAAATGGAGTCAAAATTTTGCTTCATGAGATATCTCAGTTTCTTCCCAGGGGCCTCCCTAGATATCCCATAGGGTCACCTATAGGAGAACCCCTCTTTGGAAGGCATAGGCACGACCACACCTTGCAACTCTCTTTCCACTGATTTTACCTCTTTTTACACCCTAGCCTCTTAGTTTTCCTTTGGACATTCCACCCTAGCATCACCTCACCTGGTCCATCTTCTTCCATACTCTATGCTTTCATCCTTGATCTAGGAAATGTATTTAAATTTAATTTCCTCCAGATATACCACCACCCAGTGGTAGAATACTCTGTTGATAGGTCTGCATTGACATTAGTAGGGAAGTAGTGACTACACTAAATCCATAAGATCTGAAAATAAGCCACAATTAGACAAGGATTAAGGGATTCCACTCTTAATGAACCTATGTATACACCTTTTTTTGGAATCCTCTACACACACCGAAACTTTATGGAAAATCGTGATGGAATGTAGCATTCAAAAATATTTTCTCATCGATATGGTATACTAGTACACCACCCCTGATACCATGAAAATACTCCCTATACTCCAGTAGGCCTCAAAGTTTACCCAGACTGGGGTTTGAAAGGGGTGTAAATTTAAGTCTTCATGATTACCAATCATGTGATCATTCCCCTCCATATTAATAGTAAATGGTTGAACCCCATCAATGTTTGTCAGAGATGGTCACCAACTGTCACCTAGAGGATAGATGGAATTCGGGAAATCTTACCCACCAGAGTGAGCTGTAACCTAGCCAGGATGAAATTGAAATGGTCCACAGACTCTCCAAGGTATACTTCTTCTTGAGATGCACCCTATAATGTTGTAAATCCAAGATAACACTGTAACTCCTAGATTGAAATTGTGATGGGATGCCCTAACCCCAACCATCACTAATGTCCATGGAAGGACTTCCATCCTCATGTCTCATATAGGAAAAAACCACCTTCTTATGAAGGTAGTGAGGAAAATAGCATATTTATCATCTAGGTACTGACTTCCATTCACACTAAAGCCCCATGATTTATATTCTCCTACTTCTAGGACCACCTAGTGTTATCCTTATTTTCCCCTCTGTGATGTTTTTAGATAGTTATTCCCTTTCCTTAGCATCCTCACATTCATTTCCCTCCTAAGATACTGTTTGAATCATGCTAGATAGGATATGACCTTAACATGTATTTGATCTTCAGCTTCTCCTTCTCCATCTCATTAGATGCCCTGACAGAATGGGGGTTTGAACACTATTTCCCTACACAATCTCATTCTATAAGAATGATTCTTATTGGAAACATTCTAGAGGGATTCCTTCAATGTAGTGGATGTCCTGAAGGCTGATGTCGACCTCCCCATGGTGGAGATGAAACATGTTGGTGTCCGGAGACCACTAGATGAACAGTTCTGGCACTAGGTCCGGCTGGTGGTAGAAATGGAACTGTGATTTCCACACTACCTCTAACAACCTAATTTGTCAAAGATTTTCCATGAAATCCTCACATTTATGGTCTACTTAGTATGAAATTTTTTACTTTCCTATGAAGTTACCTCTAACCCTATTGTCCCAATCATTATGTAGGCCTTTAGTCTCATCAGTAATAATTCTCCTGAAAGTGCTTTCATAGTGGGTGGTAAATTCTTCAGCAACTGGTTCACTCCAATTGATTTTTCTAGTCTTCGTGTTCCAGACATAAATATATATGTCCCTAGTTTCATTGACAAGGAGACCATTGTTTTTAATACTGAATATTGAAGGTTTTTCCTCACACATCACCCACAACCATGACAATCCAGTATAAAATCCCAACATCAGCACCTCCTCCAGAATACAAAAGATCCATAGCATGAGGCTATCACTCAAGACAAAATCCTTTTGTGCATGTTTAAAAATTCCCAGAAGCTTCTTATTTTCAAATAGAACCCTTATGACATGAATAATATGAGGGTTTGTGATCATCTTAGTCCTTTGTGCAGTATAGGTAGCCTCCCTCTCAGCATCAGTCTTTTTCTCAGCCATCTCGGTTAGTACATGAATGCACAAAGGGAAATTAAAGGTACAATACCTTGGGCACCTAGCATATTTATAGGTATAGATCGGGACTTCCATGTTAACATGTCACCTTATGCACCAAATCAGTCATTTTACACACACCACCAGAAATTTATGGTGATCGTCTGTGTTTCCATTGGAATATAATTTTTAGGTTCCCTTTTAACTCAGATTCCGAGCGGAGCATTTTTTGGTGCCTAATTCTACTTAAGGCCATCGATTGGTGTATCTGAGTGACACAAGTGTGTATTTTGACTTAGAGGTTGATCCTGAGATTCCCATGGGTGTTTCACGCAATATTTGAATCATGAATGCAAGGTCTAAGGACCTTCAAATGCCTCTTGTGAGCCCAACATGACGTAAAATTGTATTCTTGTGCTCAGACCTCCGAAATAGCAATGTCAAATATGAAAAAGAAATCAGATCCGCATGCAACATAGCTCACCCACACAAAAATCTCTTCGACACCCAATGCATCAAAAAATGACAACTTCTATGCCAACATCCTTCTGCTTCAGTGCTGAGATTTTTTCTATAAATATATGGGTTCACCTACCCCTTAAGGGTAATGATCCCAAAGTCGAACAGTCGCTCCCATGTGAGTAAGATGATCTCATCCATGACCGCGTGAATGTCATGATATCAAGGTACTCTATTTTGTGCGACAAGTCTACCATAAGTCCCATATGGGTGGGAAAACTAGGGCTTGATCCTCACCCATTTCCATATTCTCAAAGTCATGTGTGTTCACAATACCAATCTTGCATGAAAGACTTACCCTTGGGCAGTACATCTTGTGCTTGGGCCCCTTCCATTTGTGTGTATGACTCCAATCTTGCATGCAAGTCATCAATCGTGTTCTCACCCCTTCCTTTGTACTCCATGTGTTTTTCTTATTCTAAGGAAGCATGTTCCATCTTCTCTTGTCCCTAAGATCTTTATCTCATGTGCACCTCCTCCTTGTGGCCCCCCAAGGCATGTGCATAGTGATTTCCTAGTCCCTCGAGTGGTGCTCCATGTTATGTTTCTTTGCCTCATGCTTATTCACATAGGCAGGCTAATGGATATTTCTAATTCTCAAAGAAATTCTAACATGGACCCCTCAATTTACCACCCATCCACCTCGTTGTTTCCTAGAATTTCTTTTTCCTTCCCCCCAGTGTTGGTTGGTATGAGTTATGTATGTCCATGTTGTGAGGATTGAATCCTCCTCATCTGAGCTGCAAGACATTAAACTTCCATGAAATATCATTCCCAACACATGATGTTAAACTGTGAGATTCTTTATTCATGTAAAACATGGTTGGGCCCAAAGGATTCTCCCCCTTCCCTTTTCGCTTTTCCACCATGTTCACCTTGGATAATCATCACGTAATCCCTAACACACTCAGATAGGTTGTTCACTATACGATGTCTATATCATCCTCGTATATCTATACACCATCCCCAGGCTTCTCTCATGGATTAAGTCCCAATACCCATCTCCCTAGTCAACTAAACATGAGTAAGTCCCATGCCCCTCATCCCGTATAACATTAATCTAAATCCACCCATGAACTATGTGTACTTTGATCATTGTCTCCTAGATAGGGTACATGGAATCCTCTCCGAGGATCAATCCCCTCACTCCCAGCAATTCAACTATTCCATGCATTTCATGTTGGTTCATATTCCCCCTACATGAAGCTAATCTATATAACATTACGAACTATGGGGGCATTAATTCCCAACTACTGGGATATGTAGTAAGCCTCTATGGGGTCCAACCCCAACAAATGGTATACTATGGTACTCCCTCCTAAGGAATGTACCCTTTAGATGTGATACATTAGCTTTTGGGACATGTATCTCAGATATGCCTCCCTAAGTTGTTATAATCTCCATGGGATACTAAACCTGAATAAGACATACACATACCATCCTCCTTCAACCTAGAGTTCCCCTCTTGTGTTGGGATTTTAACCATGTGTAAGAACCATCATGTCTTCAGGACACTATCATTTGTGTGCACCTTGATTTCATACCCCACCCTTGAACTATGTGGATGTCAATTCCCAGCCACTGGGATATGTAGGAAGCCACCCCGATGTTCAATCCCATCACATATGTACCATCCTATTCTCTCCATCGAGAATTTGCATATCGGGATGATCATGCCCCAACCCGATGGTTCCATTTCCTTTAGGTCCCCCATCCATGTAGCCATTCCCATGAGTGGCCTCCTTAGGTGATTCATTGCCGCATACCAGAACAATGTCGACTTTGATCCTTGTCTTCTAGACAGGGTATGTAGGAAACCTCCTTAAGGTTCAATCCCAACATTGTTATCTTCACATCGGTTCCACCCCATTCAACTCATCCACTTCATCAAATCATCCATCATCCATCCTAATTTTACCCGGGCCCCCACATTCTGGTGAACTCATCTCAACCACCTGTCTAGCTAACCATGCATAAGCCCCATACTTCCAATTAATTCTTATAGTAGCACCGAGACACTAACCATGTTTAATCCCCAAGTGACCCCCTTCGAACTATATTTATTTTGATACATGTCTTCTACACAGAATATGTAGGAAGCCTCCCTGAGGTTCAATCCCTTCAAGTAGTAAACCATAGTGTCCCCTTTTCTAGGGATCACCTTCTCTAATCCACCTTTTTTGGTGTTATGAGTAGCCTTTATGGTGTATGACCTTTCCATTTTGGGACACTTCATCCATTTTCTGTACTCAAGAATGTTTTAAACCATCCACCCAATAAACATTCTAGGCGATCCTTCATAGGGGTTTATCCATTTTATCCTATATTTTCTTTGATTCAATCAATATTATTAATCTCCTATAGATGTTAAACTCATGGAATAACCTGTGTTAAAAATTGGAAGTCGAGGAAAACCATGGAGACATGCCTCAGTCATAACATTATTTACGTTTGATGATGGATGCCTCTAGCTTATATGCCCTCAATAATCCCTCTCATAAGGGAGAATTAATGTGTACCAAGGATCTAATTTCCAAACATGCCAGCGATGCCCAATGTGACTACTTCTCTGACAGAATTTGCTTCCATGACTTGACCCCTTTGAAATGTCCTAACAGAAGAAGTCTAATGAACTGGTGTCCACAAAGAGATGGCACTGAAAAGGGTCTCAGAAAAAACATCATAATCCATAAGGGATACTCATACTAAGAGAAGAGTTTTAAGGATGAATCCATTGAAGGGGGAACCGACATCCCATCATCTCATTTCAATCAAAGAGCATACATCACTGAAGATAAGATTAATTCAACTAGGATTTGGAAAGAAGAAATGTGGGGTACAATGTGCATCAAAGCGAATATCAGACATGCTCGGGTGGCACACCCCAGTAAAAGCATAAAAAATAGTCATGATAGTTGAATCCACCTAAACCTAACTATCCTATGCATGACATTGAGATACATTCATTCATTTAATTAATTTAATGTTAAATACATTATCTACTGGGATAAAATTTTAATGTGTATACCGATCATAACCTATTAATGTATATATTTCTAAAATGAGACATGAATATCTAGAAGTAGTGATGGGTTGAGTATATGTAGTCATTTGATCATGATCTATCATATATGTCTGATACGGTGTTTCTGATGATTTGAGATAGAATGATGAGTGTTGACGCTCCTTTCGTCACAGAATCTAAAGATCGGAAAAGGGAATATCTGAGCTCAAAGTGATTCAGCCTTTGAAGAAAACATCAAAAATCAACAAAGGAAGGAAGAAAGGATCAACAACAACCTCACCGCGCAAGTTATCTAACTGGCGCGCAAGTGTACTTGCGCGGCTACCTTGGTCGTGCAGGTGACTTGCGTGACCTAAGTGGTAACCGCCCGGTAACCGCCCGGGGTCTTCTTTTGCCTATAAATAGACCCTGTGGGCCCCCCATTCGAGGATCTTTTTCCAGAAACTCAGATTGAAGCTCCCGACGCCCAAGTCTCTTCTCAATGCTTCCGGAACACTTCTAAGGTAATTTCTTACCTAGAACGGAAGATCTAAAGAGAAGAAGGAAGTCCTAAGTGTTGAAACTTATCAAACACTTGCACGCCGACTTATTTCCTTCAATATAACTTGCGCGTCCCTTTTCTGGAAGAACCTCAAGAAAATTCTAAAGGGTTTTAAAAAGAGTCGCTCAAGTATTTCAATGCTGGTTGAAAATCGCGCAAGTACACCATGTGCCGCGCAGGTATACCTGCACGACCAATACTTGCGCGCCCACAGAAGACTTGCGCGCCTTTCAAGACTTGCGCGCCCCTATCTTTTTGGGTGCCCATCTTGTCCATTTTTACCCCTCTTAAGCCATCACACCTTTCCTTTTCAAGATTCAGTCTTCAAGACACTCTTCAAAGCCATTTATGGCATGATTTCTTGATTTGAAGTTCTTATCTGAAAGGAATTCTATGGAATCTCTCTCAAAGTCTAGTGATTTAAATATCCTTATGTCACTAAAATACGGAGAGTTCATTCATTCAACCTCATCCTTTAAGATGAGAGAATCCTAACCTGGGTCTCCTTTTCAGGAATAATCCCCAGTTATAAATCATTTAATCTGGGCATCCTCCTCAGGAGTAAGCCCCAAATTATTAAAGTTCCCAAACTTGGGCATCCTCCTCAGGAGTAATCCCAAAACCTTAATTCTTTAACTTAGGCATCCTGTGCAGGAGTAAGCCCCAATCAAGTCCTCTAATTTTGGGCATCCTCCTCAGGAGTAAGCCCCAAACCTTAATCCCTAACCTGGGTCTCCTTTTCATGAATAAGACTCATTCATAACCTTGGGCTTCCTTTTCAGGAGTAAGCCCCAAGTCCCTTAACCTGGGCCTCCTTTTTAGGAGTAAGTCCCAGTCATAATCTTGGGTTTCCTTTTTAGGAGTAAACCTCAAGCCCCCTTAAATTTATCTTAACCAGTCCTAATTTACCATTGATTTGGGTTTCCTTTTCAGGAGTAAAACCCAATCATAAGTCCCCTCCTAACTTGGTCATCCTCCTTAGGAGTAAGCCCCAAGATTAGAGTATTCAAATCTCCATGAAGCATATATAACTTTATGGACCCTATTCATGGATTTTCTCCCTAAAAGTAAATCCTAAACCTTCATCTATCTGGGCAGTCATACATGCATAAGCCCCAAACAAATTCTTATGATTGCATATTTCATGGAACAATTGTCTAATTTTTACCAATACCTCTTGTTTCTCACACCGAGCATGACTCACGTGAGCTTAGAGTGTAAAAGTAATTATGACATTCTTCTTTGAGCCATCAATCATAAACATCATACTCCATTTCTCGAACTATGTGGGTTCTGATTCCTTTTCCAAAACAAAGGATACGTAGGTAGCCCATTTATGGGTTCGATCCCAACTTTGAAATAATCTCTGTCCTTCTGAATGACGATAAACTTCAAGTGCCCCAATGAGTGGCTTTAAAACCAGCCTGGTCATCATAATGACCAAGAGACTTTTATATAAATGTTTTGAAGGATACCATTGACCAAGAATCTCTAAACAGATATAGATGATTCTCTATTGATGAAGAACCTCGAATACATATAAAAGATTCTCTAAATTTCTTGCATATTTAATCATGGATTGTTAAAACTAAAGGAAAGCTCATTTTATACTTGGTAATGTAATAAGGATTCACGAACATAACTTAAATCTATAAAGAGAGTCCCGGAGTAGACAATAATTCCCCTCAAAAAGGTGTGATGAGTCCGAACTCCCATCCTCTCGACCAATGAAAATTCCTAAGCCTCATTAGTCCACAAGCTAATGAGCGCCTACCTTTGGAAAGTAGGTCCAAACAGATGTGGAATCATTGGATGTTTCCGGTTCTACGAACAAACCCGTTAGAAACCGATCGGAACGTTTGAATCTCCCGTCCAGGAGGTCATCCCCGGATTCCGTGAGGAAACAAAAATGGTGAACCCGAAGTGAATCCTTAACCAAGTTAAAGTGATGTTCTTTTAATTTGTTAGGCCCCTTGGGCCAACAAAGAAATCATTGACATATTCTCATCCAAAAGATGCAGTGGCCGAATTCATCTTGATTATGTCTGTTACATGGAACAAGAACTCTTTTCTCAAGATCTTCTGCAAAATGGCTTTCCTTAAATTCACCTCTATGAATACTGCTGCTGTGAACACCTCTACTGTGAGGTCTACTGCTGTGAAAACCAATGCTACTACTCCTGCTGGAACGTCGTCCGCTCTGAGAATGACATCACCAACTTAGCATCTTCAACGCTGGGTTTCTAATGCACTGGTTAAGGAGTACCGTCGAAACGGTACTATCCCAACTCTGGAGGCCGCTCGTCAGGCCCTCCAAGTTAACAACTCTACCTGGTTGTCCGGACAACGGCGGCCAGCAATCAAGAAGCAGGCGGTGCTGACTACCGTCTCTAACCGTTTCGGGTCGTTATCCCCGGAACGCAATTTCCATTCACTCCCTTACTCTGAGGAAGTGAATGAGCAGGTCCCGCAAGACCTTAATTCAAAAAGACAGGAGTCCTTCTCAAGGGCTCCCATCAACAATCGCCGCCAGACTCGTGCGGTAGTGCGCCCTCAACATGATGAGGGTACCGACTCCAGGCATTCAGCTCAGGTTCCTCGAACCCGAGTAGGCAAGATGAACCGCCAGAGATGGAATCCGGTTAACAATAGGCAGGTTGTCATCCCTGCCATCTTCGGAGAAGTCCACCAACCTAACTTGGTGGCAAATAACGAGCAGGCACAATCACCTGCCCGTTTTAATTCTGCTGTCCAGCAGACTCGTCTGGCAGCATCAAGACGATCCCGCCAGGCAATTCCGGCGGAGTACCATAGGCAGGAACATACACCTGCTTATACATCACCAGTTAGTCAGCAGGCTCGTCTGACTACATATGATGGATCTCATCAACCGCGTTTGGCGAAGTGTAATCAGCAGGCACATACACCTGCTAATACTAATCAAGCCTACCAACAGTCTCGCTTGGTAGCGCATGGAGAAGTCAGTCAGAAAGTCCTGACGACAAATAGGGGGCAGACTCAACTCTCTGCCTCCACACTTGAGTACTATCAGGATTCACTGACAGGAAAAGGAGGACAAGAGCAGGCACATAAACCTACTCCAAGCCCGGAATGGACGTATATCCCCGTTCCGGCGGCTGAAGTCACCAAACATATTTTGTCAATGGTGAAAGAATAGAAGCAAATTCCTTCTCATATTCTGGATGCTTGCCAGGATATCATAATAGCTTCAGCATCATCTCAGGGACAGACACATAAATCTATCCCTAGCAATTGAGTGACACATCAATGATTCACTCCGGAACAGACACACACATCTGTTCCAGTCCAAGAGGGTTATGGGGCATACTCCCCCATATCATACGGACAACCAAGTCAGGCACATACACCTGATTTGAGTGGAGATCGTTAGCCTAACCCGACCATATTTCCTGATCAGGCACATATACCTGCTCAGAGAAATCACTTTCGTCATCAAGTGGTTTCTAAAGTGAGTAAGAAGGCATCTAAGAAAAAGATCCGCCCAGCACAGTCAGGAGATCAAAGGCCAATCTGCAACAAGGCCTTGCTCGATGCTGGAGTTCTTGAAGCCCTCAGACATTTATCTGTCGGAATTCAAGATTCTACTCCCTCAGTTCCCAATAACGGGAACATTAATTCAGAAGGTCTTCAATAGACACTTCCTCATGAAGACTTGATTCATGAAAATTCGGTCAATCTTGAAGTTTCATCTTCAGATGAGAGCCACAGGAACCCTCTGTGTGGTTAGAAGACCAAGGAGCAAGAGATTTCATCTTTTGCTATAACCCATCATGACGGTCCTCCTAATGATGATGAACTTCGCTGTGAAAGTCCTCTCCGCAGTAGTGATTCACGTTGTCTCGAAAATTCTTCAGAAGGCAATGTAGTGACGAGAAAGCCCTCCTATCTCGAGGCACTTGAAAACGTAAAACCAGTCATGTCTGATGCTTTACTATCGGCAGGTGAAACTCTTTCTCCATCAGAAGATAGCCTGGGGTTCAGGTTATTCTCCGAACCATCCCTGGGTCATTCATCTTCCAGCATGAATAGTGATTTCTCTACCAATCTTGTTGAATCTGATGAAGCAACAAGGAAACACCAACTCTGGTCCAAACAGGTAGAAGAATCTTCATTCAATGATAAAGAGGAAATGCTGAACATGAGGAAAAAACTGGCAAAAGGTGAATTACCAGTCATGTTTTGGCCTTTGGCTGACTCCCAGTACGACATTCCAAAGATGTTGATGGATGAGGGAATCCATGATATTCGTCTCAACATATGGAAGACTCTTTGTCAATTGAAGAAGAAAGTATTATCTTATGGTGATTATGAAAATCATATTATGATAATAGAAGGGTTACAACGTCAGATTGATTTGGCATCTCTATCAGTCTCTCGGTATCTGAAGGCTGAAAAGCAACAGAGAACTCTTCAACGTTCATGGCTTGGCGCACTAAGAAAATTGCGTCAGTTAATTGCCAATGCTCCATCTGATGTTCATATCAGAGGATGGGGTGTTCACGGAGCACTACATTTCACAGTGCTTTCTGGTCAGCAAAGCCCGTCGAAAATGGTCTCATGCAATGTTATTGCCCATGGCCGGCCACAGTCAATGGGCTTTGTTCATAATCAAAAGCTTGCTCAAGAACAAGCTTCAACTAGTTCCTCTCAAAATCAAGTATATAGAGAAAAATTTGTTGAATTGCTCCTACATCAAGAAGGCGAGAATATTGCACAAGCCTCTCGTCTGGAGAAAACACGTCATCAAATGACAGAAGTTTCGGAAATCATCCAACGATCTGTTGAACCAGGTGATAAAAGTGGATACAGGTTAATGCATCCAGCTAATTTACGAACTAAACTTCGCAAGATCAAGAGAGATTTTAAGAAGATCTCAGACATAGCATGTCAAGAGACACCCCAGCTTGTCAGACTAGGGACTTCTCTAACCTAACCCTCAGAGTCAACAAATGAGATTCGAGGAGTTGAGCGGAAGCAGCAGGAACATCCCCAGTCCACCGGACTGGGGACTTTTTCAAATCCTCAATCCCTCCCTTAGAGAAAGTCAGTATTCTCTCGATTAGGGAATAAGCCTCAAGAGGAACGAAGAGCCAAGCTATCAGGAGATTCTCTCCAAGTGACGGTTCTCCAAGAAGTTCCTGAGGGATCAAGTCAACGGAATTCCATGTCTCATCATGGACATGGAAGAAGACAATATCACAGAAATGCTGATAGAAAGGATTCCATGCAATATGCATCCATTAATGTCATCAATGCCATTGCTGCTGATTCACCAGATGAGGCTCAATCAGAGGGATCAGACGAAGAGGTTCCTGCTCAAGAAGTTGCGCACACAGACTTAAATGAAGAAGGCGTGCACACACGTAATCAAAGGCTTACCCAAAATCTGGGTATTCCTTTAAGTAACCCACTTCCCCCTCTACGAAAAGGATCCAATAAGGGGAAAAGAAAGAATCAGGTTACTTCTCACCCTTCCTCTGAAGGAGATCAATCACTCTCATTAGAGCAATGGTTTGCACAACAGGAAGAAGAAATGAAAGAATTAAGAAGGTTGAATGCAGAACTACTTCAGAGTAGTCTTCTTCTTAAGAATGCTGAAGTCCGACAGCCAAAGGAATTTGTTGTAACTACTGAGATGGATCAAGAATATCCTCCTTTATCAGTAAACCCACAGAGGTCTAATCCTACGGGTCAAACGCAACAAGGGTTGGAAGCACTACCATCAGTTGCAGCACCAACCACCACGTCTGTCCAAGCTCAATTCATTGCACCTACCCAAAACCAAGTTCAACCTGATGTTTCTCAAAAGTTAATAACTACTATTGATTCATTAACAGCTCGGTTAGAAACTATGGAAGGGAAACATGCACAAGTTCAACCTGAAAAGAAAGTTTACCCTGAATGGGTAGATTCAATTTCTCCTCCATCCAGTTTTGGAAACCCTATTTTCCCTACTTTCAATGGATCAGGCGACCCCAAACAACATTTGACGCATTACGTGTCCTGTTGTGATCCTATGATTGGAACTCCAGAGCAGCAAGAAGCAGTGAAACTCAGATTCTTCGTGCGAACCTTGCAAGGACCAGCTTTTGTCTGGTATACAAGCTTGCAATCCCGGTCAGTGATCGGATGGGAGGATCTTCGTCAAAAATTCCTTCTTCAGTTTAGCTCAACTTTTCCAAAAACGACAGTTTTCGATCTTACAAAATGCAAGCAAAGGGAGAATGAAAGAGTCTCTGATTTCATTGCTCGTTGGAAGGGATTAACTTATTCCTTGAGTTTAGCACTCCCTCAGGAAGAATTGTTGCCAATCTGTGTGGCAAATTTGCGTGACGAATTACGCACGCCATTGATCCCTGTGAAATACACAGGAGGGTTTCGAGACCTTACTTCAATCGCTCAACAGATTGAAGATTCCCTTATACAGGCTAAGGTTAAATCTGGTGTAATTCCATCAGCTCCAGGAAGAAGAATGGGTAAAGCAGAAACTGCTACAGTTATGCTTAAACAAGAACCTGTACCAATTTCTACTTCAAAACCTTCATCTTCTCGAAGGGCTCCACCTCCTGAACGCCAACAACAAAGGCTGTTTCGTCCAAATGATCAAAAAGATCAAAGACGGAAACAATTTAAGGATATGAAGAGTAAAACATACTCTTTCCGAAGTGATAATGTTCCTGGTTACTTCATTTCAGCTCTGGAAAATAATTTGGTTCAATTACCAGTGCCCCAGAGGCCAAACAAGGAAGGAGATGAAGACCGTCCCAATTATTGTCCCTTTCATCAAATG
Source organism: Viscum album (assembly GCA_963277665.1). Classification (NCBI taxonomy): domain Eukaryota; kingdom Viridiplantae; phylum Streptophyta; class Magnoliopsida; order Santalales; family Viscaceae; genus Viscum; species Viscum album. The sequence continues at coordinate 272,557,495 of OY728125.1, read as the reverse complement.
TTGGGGCATCCCATCCAGGAGTGTTTTGTCTTTAAATACCTCCTTCAAAAGATGGTCGACTTGGGACAAGTCAAATTGAAGGGTTCTTCAGCTCATGTAGCGTGTATTACCGCTACAGATCCAGAGGAAGGAGGCGAGTGGCAGGAAGTCAAAAGAAAAACTGCGAAAAAATATGATGATTGGATGGTCAGAAAGACAATCAATCGGACCCATTCCATTTTGCGAACACAATTGAAGAAGCCAATTTTGACTCCTACAAAAGCTGCAGTAAAGCCTCCATCAAAAGACAAATCCTCAAAAGGGCAGCGCAATTCAAAGAAGAAAGAGGAATCAAGAGAAGATGAGTATGTGTCAAAGCCTAAATTGTCTTTGACTTTGGCAGATTTCATGCCATCTACTTCAAAGCCACGGGCACCGTCCCACCAAATGGCATAGCCTAAATAGGCTAACCAGGCAGAGTCTTTATCAGACGAAGAGTTAATCTTTGGTTCTGTTAATATGATTCAATTAACAGATCCATATTCCAGTCTTGATGAGCCTGAATTCCCTGTATCAAATAAGGGAACCCGAGGAAGTTCTAGAGGTTCAGGATATAGGGGAAGACGTGGATCTTTCCGAAGCCACTACTCTAATTCTACCCCTGCTAGCACTGTATATGCAGCAGAAACTCGTGGTAGAGCCCTTCAGCGAGCTCAAAAAGAACAAGCAAGTTCTTCTTCCAATGGCCAACTCAGTTTCGGCACAGTTATTTTGGAAGACCGATTAAAAGTTCCATCTTCTTTATCTCAACAAGTAAATGGATCTAATCAGTCTAATCTACCAAAACCAAGGATGTTGCCAGCTTCAATACAAGATGTATCAGCTTCCAAAGCATCTGCTTCCAAGGTACCTGCTAAACCACATATTCCTATTGGGAAACGCAGACCTTGAGATCAAAAGTATGATATATTGAAACACTTGTCCCAAGTACCAGCCAAGTTATCAATTTTGGATGCTTTGAATCTGTCAAGAGATCTTCAGTAAGCACTCATCGAAGCTTTGTCAAGTCCTCAGGAGTTTGAAGCTGAAATTGCTGCAGCTGAAATCTATCACATAGAGAATAATCCTGCAGAATGCCATGCAGTGATATCTTTTACTGATAAAGATGAAGATGATGTTGTTCATGGGCACATAAAACCTTTTTTACTTATCTGGGAAAGTCAATGGTATAGATGTTCGAAGAGCTTTCATTGACAATGGTTCAGGAGTCAACCTCATGCCCATTCGTACACTTCGTCGATTGGGCCTCACGGAATCTGATTTATCTCCTTCTACCATGATGTTGCAAGGATATGATAAAAGCGAACAAGAACCACTAGGATAAGTTACACTCAGAACTCAGTTTGGAGATCTTGTTTCCAATTCGGATTTCATGATTGTTGATCAAGACTCAGCTTTCAATATCTTGCTTGGAAGTCCCTGGCTACATCAGCATGCAGCTATTCCGTCATCATACCATCAATGTCTCAAATACTGTTTCGATGGTCAAGTTGGAACATTGTATGGTGATAAGGCCTCGTTCAAGACATGTGAGTCTCAATACATTGAGGCGGAATTTTATCACATGAAGGGAAGAGAAAAATCTACAATGAAGGAAATTACCAAAGTTAATGCTGCATATGGTTTGGAAAAAATTCCAATAAATCCATTTTCACATGTGAGTACAGATTATGTGTTACCTATCAGTCAAATTGACAAAATAGGCCCAAATCAAAATACTCTTATGGAAAGATCCATAATGTCAATTACAGCAATCGAGCCAGAAAACATGGGAGAAATTGGTAACTTACCAAGCAGTGATGAAAGCATAAGTGGTGACGTTTTCATTTCATCTGCTGAAATCCAACAAGTCTATACATCGCTAATCAAGCCAGAAGAAGTTATAGCAACACCAGAGGTGAATAATGATGTCGATTCTCAATCCATCATCTCCTCTTTATTTCCCAAAGAAGACCCTTTATCATCAATAGGGTCGGAAATGGAAGCTTCTTCTTCAAAATGTGAAAATTTTGACATCTCTTATGATCATGAGAATTTCGTTTTTTCATCTACTTTGCATGTAGAAACGGAAGAAATAACACATGATGAAGAGGAAGAGGAAGATCTTAGAGATGCTCCTCCAGCATTTGAAGAGGGTATCTCTACCACTGTGGATGAACTCAGAGAAGTAAATCTGGGTACAGAGAAAGATCCACGCCCCACTTTAATTAGTGCGGCCATGAACCTTGAAGAGCAAGAGATGTATATTTCTTTTCTAAAGAAAAATACAGATATTTTTGCTTGGAATTATACAGAGATTCCTGGCCTTGATCCTGATGTTGCTACTCATCATTTGGGTTTACCAAAAGAACATCGAGGATTCAAGCAAGCCGCGAGAAGAACACACCCAACCTATGCTTCCAAAATTGAGGCTGAATTGGATAAGCTTATCAAAGCTAACTTCATCAGAGAAGTTCAATATCCCAAGTGGTTGGCTAATATTGTCCCTGTAAAGAAGAAGAACAGACAAATTAGGGTTTGCATCGATTTCAGAGATCTTAATCGGTATTGTCCTAAAGATGATTTCCCAGTTCCGATTACAGAACTCTTAATTGATGCGACGGCTGGCTATGAAGTACTTTCTTTCATGGATGGATATTCTGGATATAATCAGATCCGAATGGCCCCAGAAGATGAGGAATATACAGCCTTCAGAGCTCCTCAAGGTGTGTTTTGTTACCGGGTGATGCCCTTTGGTTTAAAGAATGCAGGTGCAACATATCAACGCGCCATGCATCGTATCTTCAAACCTTTTTTAGGGAAGTTTGTTGAATGCTATGTAGATGATTTGGTGGTTAAATCCAAACAACGTTTTGATCACTTGGCTGATTTGGAAGTCATATTCCACAAGCTTCGACAACATAATTTGATGATGAACCCCTTAAAATGTGCTTTTGGGGTAACCTCAGGAAAATTCCTCGGCTTTGTTGTACGCCATCGTGGTATTGAAGTCGATCCTGAGAAGACCAAATCAATCCTTGGTATGTCACCTCCTCAGAATTTGAAAGAATTAAGAGGACTTCAAGGACACTTAGCCTACATTCGGAGTTTCATCGCTAATTTGGCAGGCAAAAGTTTACCCTTTACCAAATTATTGAAGAAAGGAATCACTTACCAGTGGACTGAAGAATGTCAAGAAGCATTTGATGTTCTCAAGAAATACCTCTTGAGTCCACCAGTACTCATGCCACCTGTTGAGGGTAGACCTCTAATCCTCTATGTGACAGCTTTAGAGCGATCATTGGGTGCCTTTCTCGCTCAAAAGAATGATGCTGGGAATGAAAATAGTCTCTACTATCTCAGTAGAACTATGCTTGAAGAAGAAACCCGGTTTTCAAGTATTGAAAAGTGCCGCCTAGCATTAATCTTTGCAGTTCAGAAACTGAGACACTACCTGCAACATCTCGAGGTCCAATTGGTATCTCGTAATAATCCGCTCAAATTCATCCTTAGTCGTCCAATGCTTACAGGACGTCTGGCAAGGTGGGAGGTTATTCTACAGCAGTTCGACATTCAGTATGTGTCTCAAAAGGCAATTAAGGGCCAAGATCTGGCTGATTTCCTGGCTGAACATCCTTCAGTGGAAGACACGTATTCAGATATCGAACTCCCTGATGAGGAAGTTTTCTCTATTCAAGAGAGTCCTCAATCATGGGAAATGTATTTTGATGGTGCTTCTAGAAGTCCAACAGGGAAGAAAATGGAAAATCCTAAATTCAACAAAGTTGGTTTAGGAATTGTGCTCATTTCTCCAGATATGGCAGTGTTACCTTATTCCTTTTTGTTGTGGGAAGGTGGTACCAATAATGAAGCTAAATACCAAGCTCTCATTACAGGCTTGGAATTAGCACTTCAAGCACAAGTGAATCACTTAAAGGTGAAAGGTGATTCAGACCTGGTAATAAAACAAGTCAATGGGGATTATGCCATCAGAAAAGAAGAATTAATCCCTTTGTATGATTACGTTAGAGAGTTAATGTCAGAATTCCCTTCAGAACCGACATTTTCTTATGTCCCAAGATCACAAAATGCTCAAGCTGATGCACTGTCTAATATAGCCACAGCTTTAGCAGATCCAAATCGGGATGAGACAACCATCTGTATTGCCCACCGTCGTGAAATTTCACCTTATGTTCAAGTCAGAACAGAGGAAATTAATGAAATTAGTCCCATTCCTGAACCGTATGGTCATATTACAGGATGGATTTCACCTATCATGGAATACCTTCAAAATGGAACACTTCCACCTGATAGTGCCAAGAAAGAACAAATTTGGCGACGTGTGGTCAATTTTACTCTTTATGATAGCCCAAACCACCTCGAGAAAATTCTCTACAAACGTGGTTTTGATGGAGTTCTCTTCAGATGTATTGATGGTGAAGAGACAATGGCTGTCATAAAAGAAGTGCATGCAGGAGTCTGTGGTGCCCACCAGTCTGGACATAGACTATCTGATCAAATTCGAAGGCTTGGATACTTTTGGCCTTCAATGATACAAGATTGTGTTAATTTCACAAAGAAGTGTCATGCATGCCAAGTATATGCCAACTTCATTCATAAACCTCCAGAGTTGCTTCATACAGCTAAATACTCATGGCCATTTTCCACATGGGGAATGGATGTGGTGGGACCTTACCCTTCAGCTACGACCAAGCAGTTTAAGTACATTCTTACTGCTACTGATTTCTTTTCCAAATGGGCATAGGCAGTACCTCTCAAAGAAGTCAGTTCTAAATGCATTGTTAGCTTCATCAAGTCTAACATCATTACTAGATTTGGTGTCCCTCATACCATATTGACGGACAACGGCACCAACTTCTGTTCTTCTGAGGTAAAGAAATTGTATCAAGAATACAACATTAAGTCCAACCATTCATCTCGATATCATGCAGCGGCTAATGGCCAGATAGAGGCCTTCAACAAGACTCTTTCAAATATACTGCAAAATATGGTGGATAAAGATAAGAGGTCATGGCCTGATAAACTCTTTCATGCTTTATGGGCTTATCGGACTACCACTCGCAATGCAACGCGGTCAACTCCATATTCATTGGTATATGGAACAGAAGCAGTCTTCCCAATTGAAGTTCAATTTCCCTCACTCAGAATAGCCATTTGTGATCAGTTATCAACAGATGAGCAATCCCAAAAGCGGTTGAATGAATTGGAACAGTTAGATGAGAAAAGATTGTTCACTTTGCACCACTTGGAAATCTATCAGAATCGGATAGCACAAGATTTTAACAAAAAAGTTCGTCTTCGTTCATTCATTCAGGGAGAATTGGTATTGGTTCTCAGAGCACCAATGATACCAGGAAAGAAGCCTCCCAAGATTGAACCAAAATGGGAAGGACCTTATTCAATACATAAGGTCTACTCCAATGGAGCATATTCTCTAATCTCAATGGATGGAGAACACATCACGACTCCAACTAATGCCAGATTTCTGAAGAAGTATTTTGTATAAACACAAAATATTGTTCCCAGATCCAAAACAATCACATTGGTTCATATTATGTCCAAGATGACATTAAACTATATTTTGTACGAGATGACATTAAACTATATTTTGTCCGAGATGACATTAAACTATATTTTGTCCTACATGACAATAAACTGTATTATGTCCTATCTACATGACATTAAACTGTACAGAAGTTCCTATATTTTGTCCGAGATGACATTAAACTATATTTTGTCCTACATGACAATAAACTGTATTATGTCCTATCTACATGACATTAAACTGTACAGAAGTTCCTATATTTTGTCCGAGATGACATTAAACTATATTTTGTCCTACATGACAATAAACTGTATTATGTCCTATCTACATGACATTAAACTGTACAGAAGTTCCTATATTTTGTCCGAGATGACATTAAACTATATTTTGTCATACATGACAATAAACTGTATTATGTCCTATCTACACGACATTAAACTGTACAGAAGTTCCTATATTTTGTCCGAGATGACATTAAACTATATTGTGTCCTAGAAACATGACATTAAACTGTGTGGTACTTCCAACGTCCAGCATGACGATAAACTGTAAAAAGTCCCCAGAACTGATATCCTCATATTGATTCACCTTCGTCCTTGCTACATGACTTTAAACTGTACATCAATGGTCCAGTATGACTTTAAACTGCAACTTCGTCCCACATGACATTAAACTGTGAAAAAGTTCCATGAACCGTCCAGTATGACCTTAAACTGCATCATCCCTGGTCCATGTATATGACCATAAACTATTTGCAAATATGTCCAGCAAGACGTTAAACTGTGACGTCCTAAACTACATGACGCTAAACTGTATAAAAGTCCCTCACGTCCGAAAAGATGTTAAACTATATAATCATCAAAGGTCCAGCATGACATTAAATCGCACCATCCACGGTCCATGAATATGACCTTAAACTATTCGCACATTCGTCCAATATGACATTAAACTGTATTATCCCCATCGTTCTAACTACATGACGCTAAACTATACAGAAAGTCCTTAATATGTCCTACATGACATTAAACTGTTATTTTGTCCCTGCTACATGACATTAAACTGTACAGCACCAATAGTCCTAACTGCAAGACTTTAAACTGCATAGTCCCTTTTTTATGTCCTACATGACATTAAACTGTGCATCGTTAAGGTTGTTATTACCTCTTGTTTCTCACACCGAGTATGACTCACGTGAGCTTAGAGTAAATATCAACCATAATACTCCCTTTGGGCCACTAACCATGTGTAAGTCCCAACAACATTTTTTATTAGATCATTGTACCCAAGAACAACTTGGTCATTAATTCATTCTTTAATTGAACTACACGGACTTTGATCCTTGCCCTCCAGGCTGGGTATGTTGGCAACCTCCCAGGGTTCAAGCCCAAAAATAATCTCTTCACATCGGTTCACAACCATATCATATGATGTTGATTCGTGAAACCGCCCCTAGAATCAATATTTTTTACATTGATTCACTTTCGTCCTTGTTATATGACGTTAAACTATACAACACTTTTGTCCGGTACGACAATAAACTACAATATTATTTGATTTCCTCATTTGAGAAGGAACCATTATTGACATTGATTTTTTTCAATCATGTTTCATTTCAAAAGACTACGTGCATACATGGTAATGCCTAAATTTTTTATCTTAGGTTAAAACCATCATTGCACTAAAGTCCCCTTTCACCCTTCACATGTACGAACCAAATTTGTACAAAGGGTAGTTCTAGAACTATGTGGACTTGATTCCCATCCTTATGGGATACGTAGGAACATTCGAGTGTCCCTCGAATCCAGTCCCAAGTCTTTTGGGCCTAACCCCAAATTTCACTTTCAGTCCCTTGGCTAAAAAGTCCTCATGAAAAAACACACTGTGTATTCATTATCATGGTCCGAATTCTATGACCCTAAACTAAGATCACTCATACTTTCGTCCTGCACGACGTTAAACTGTATTTCAAGAACTACGTATGGCTTGATTCTCATTATTATGAGATACGTAGTGAAGTCCAAAATTTCAATTCAGGACCCAGCCACAACATGATTATGGTTTTCATTGACCTATGTATCTCTATATACATTGGACAATACCCATCTTTATGTATTATAATCCTAACCTTAAATATTTTCAGATCTTCATAACCCTTTTCATGACTTCTAGTCACAAAAATGTCAAACTTCTGAGAATTCTTTTTCCTGACTATGCAGCACGTGCCCATAGGTGGCCTTGCATAAACAGTCCACATAACAGACTTTTCAGCCAAAAGATGCTATTCATTTGACCATGCAGCCAATGCCCATAGGTGGCCCTGCATATTTCAACCCCCTAACAGGTTTTGTTAAATAATAGTAACTTCATTCTTGGGAAGAATGCCTCTTTTTTCCTTATTTTTCTTAAACGACAGTATGTAGGGATCCGCAAATAATAGCCATCCTTAACATATTTGTCCCATATCCTTTTTCATGATCTGAAAGTATTCAAGTCTATGGTTTATTCTTCTTCCCTACGTTTGGGTCAGACCTTCGTAGGAGTGATATTCATCCAGTTCTTCGATATTCTTGTTCGGAAATATCTTCTCCATATTCAAGTACCTCTTTCCATACAACAAACTCTATACTTTAGAAAATTTGAATCTCCATAAACTTTCACAGGCTTTTAGCACTAGGAAAGTAAATTTCTGGGAGTTCTTTTTCCTGACTATGCAGCACGTGCCCATAGGTGGCCTTGCATAAACAGTCCGCATAACAGACTTGTCAGCCAAAAGATGCTATTTATTTGACCATGCAGCCAATGCCCATAGGTGGCCCTGCATATTTCAACCCCCTAACGGGTTTTGTTAAATAATAGTAACTTCATTCTTGGAAACTACTTCTTCTAATGCCTTTTAGCACTTTTTCATATCATTCCTCAGATTCAAATATTCTTAAGCCATAGTTTACATATTTTCTCTCATACTTGAGTATGGTAATTTGTTTTCAGATAAATTGTCAAGGAATTGAATCAATTTTAATCCATTTCGGTCAAAGCTATTTCGACCTTAAACATTAGCCCCTTTATGTCTGGCGTGCATGACTTTAAACTGCCCACACAAAAGACAAAGGAACTCTGAATAAAATTCAAGTTCCAGCTCACTAAATATACATTTTTGTATGATTTAGGTAATATTGAGCAGTTAAAAGGTTCAAAGTTTTTAGGATTATTTGTAATAATCCTAGTAAAAATCAAACTATGCTTACTAGGCCCATTGTCTTAAGTAAATTTGAAGCAGGTAATGAAAGAATGCAGGTACAAATGATTGAAGACGAAAGTGTTTTTCATTGATACACAAGAGTTAGAAGGACATCCACAGACTGGAGTCTCTTCTCTTTTTCGAGAATTACAAGAGGCTTTCAACATAACACTTCATTTGATTTTACGGGATCCCGAGATTCATCAGTAACCACCTGGAATTCATTCATTCAACTGGATACAATAAGAGATGCAGTGATACCATCTCTTCTTGGAACAATTTTAAAAGGATGTTTTTAAGTGCGGTTTGAGAAAATTTTCTGCTGATCAAACAGTGACTCTGTTTCTGTCCAAGAGACTTGGAAGATGGATACATGGATTTGAGAATGGAGCATTGGAAGTAAAGAGCCATTTGGAGAGAGTACTCTTTTCAGATATTGCTCTAATATCATGTTTGTCTTCTCTCCACCAACCATTAGTAGAAAACATTTCAGCCCATGGGTTTTCCATTTTCATATCTGCAAGGGAATGACATGGAGGAAGAATTTGAAAGTTCACACCATTGTTGTTACTCTTAATGCACAACATAACCGAAATAGAGAAGTAGCAGTGCAGCTGCATCTCAGGTGTATAATTGTTTGCATTTGGAACATTGACTCCTTGCAGATGACCATGAACACACAGAGACAGGTAGATGCTCTGTGGGAAATTAAGATGATATTTCTTCAAGTACTTATCCAAATCTGGGAAAGTGCTGTCGCAGATATCATAGTAATCATGGCCAATAATGTTCATCAAGTCATCAATCCGCTTGCTAGCCAGTTCATCAGCCGTTCCAATTCCCTCAGGAGCCATTGAATCTGCACAAAATTTGAACAAATTTAACTATTAAATGGGTTTATTTTTCATAAAATTTGTGAAAGAATTCGGAAAAAATGGCTAAAGGCATTAAGTCGCGCAAGTCTAAACAAGGACGCGCAAGTATTTCGTGTTCCGCGCTAGTTTTTGACGCGCAAGTATAAACCGCGCAAGTACGAATACCTTTACAGGAGCGCGACAGCGAGGGAATTGTGGAAAAGAGACTTGCGCGGCTTAGGTGACCTGCGCGGCGAGAGCTTGAGAAGGGATGAAGTTAGGAAATCTGGATACTTGTACGGAGGTGAGGCCGTGTATTTATAGGCCAGGAAGCCTACCTGCGCGCCGCACCCAGAGCGCTTAAGGCCTGCGCGACGCAAACTTGCGCGCCGCCCTCTGTGCACTGCAGACTTGCGCCCCCCCCCCTTTTCCTTTGAATGGATTCGATTTCCTCAGAGTCAAATCCTCATTTCTCTCCGGATCCAACTCTGAGGGGGGACTTTTGTTGACGCTCCTTTCGTCACAGAATCTAAAGATCGGAAAAGGGAATATCTGAGCTCAAAGTGATTCAGCCTTTGAAAAAAACATCAAAAATCAACAAAGGAAGGAAGAAAGGATCAACAGCAACCTCACCGCGCAAGTTATCTAACTGGCGCGCAAGTGTACTTCCGCGGTTACCTTGGTCGCGTAGGTGACTTGCGCGACCTAAGTGGTAACCGCCCGAGGTCTTCTTTTGCCTATAAGTAGACCCTGTGGGCCCCCCATTCGAGGATCTTTTTCCAGAAACTCGGATTGAAGCTCCCAACGCCCAAGTCTCTTCTCAAAGCTTCCGGAACACTTCTAAGGTAATTTCTTACCTAGAACGGAAGATCTAAAGAGAAGAAGGAAGGCCTAAGTGTTGAAACTTATCAAACACTTGCGCGCCGACTTATTTCCTTCAATATAACTTGCGCGTCCCTTTTCTGGAAGAACCTCAAGAAAATTCTAAAGGGTTTTAAAAAGAGTCGCTCAAGTATTTCAATGCTGGTTGAAAATCGCGCAAGTACACCATGTGCCGCGCAGGTATACCTGCGTGACCAATAATTGCGCGCCCATGGAAGACTTGCGCGCCTTGCAAGACTTGCGCGCCCCTATCTTTTTGGGTGCCCATCTTGTCCATTTTTACCCCTCTTAAGCCATCACACCTTTCCTTTTCAAGATTCAATCTTCAAGACACTCTTCAAAGCCATTTATGGCATGATTTCTTGATTTGACTTTCTTGTCTGAAAGGAATTCTGTGGAATCTCTCTCAAAGTCTAGTGATTTAAATATCCTTATGTCACTAAAATATGGAGAGTTCATTCATTCAACCTCATCCTTTACGATGGGAGAATCCTTACCTGGGTCTCCTTTTCAGGAATAATCCCCAGTTATAAATCATTTAATCTGGGCATCCTCCTCAGGAGTAAGCCCCAAATTCTTAAAGTTCCCAAACTTGGGCATCCTCCTCAGGAGTAAGCCCCAAACCTTAATTCCTTAACTTGGGCATCCTTTTCAGGAGTAAGCCCCAATCAAGTCCTCTAATTTTGGGCATCCTCCTCAGGAGTAAGCCCCAAACCTTAATCCCTAACATGGGTCTCCTTTTCAGGAATAAGACTTAGTCATAACCTTGGGCTTCCTTTTCAGGAGTAAGCCCCAAGTCCCTTAACCTGGGCCTCCTTTTTAGGAGTAAGTCCCAGTCATAATCTTGGGTTTCCTTTTCAGGAGTAAACCTCAAGCCCCCTTAAATTTCTCTTAACCAGTCCTAATTTACCCTTGATTTGGGTTTCCTTTTCAGGAGTAAAACCCAATCATAAGTCCCCTCCTAACTTGGGCATCCTCCTTAGGAGTAAGCCCCAAGATTAGAGTATTCAAATCTCCATGAAGCATATATAACTTTATGGACCCTGTTCATGGATTTTATCCCTAAAAGTAAATCCTAAACCTTCATCTATCTGGGCAATCATACATGCATAAGCCCCAAACAAATTCTTATGATTGCATCTTTCAGGGCACAATTGTCTAATTTTTACCAATACCTCTTGTTTCTCACACCGATCATGACTCACGTGAGCTTAGAGTGTAAAAGTAATTATGACATTCTTCTTTGAGCCATCAATCATAAACATCATACTCCATTTCTCAAACTACGTGGGGTCTGATTCCTTTTCCAAAACAAAGGATACGTAGGTAGCCCATTTATGGGTTCGATCCCAACTTTGAAATAATCTCTGTCCTTCTGAATGACGATAAACTTCAAGTGCCCCACTGAGTGGCTTTAAAACCAGCCTGGTCATCATAATGACCAAGAGACTTTTATATAAATGTTTTGAAGGATACCATTGACCAAGAATCTCTAAACAGATATAGATGATTCTCTATTGATGAAGAACCTCGAATACATATAAAAGATTCTCTAAATTTCTTGCATATTTAATCATTGATTGTTAAAACTAAAGGAAAGCTCATTTTATACTTGGTAATGTAATAAGGATTCACGAACATAACTTAAATCTATAAGGAGAGTCCCAGAGTAGACAATAATTCCCCTCAAAAAGGTGTGATGAGTCTGACCTCCCATCCTCTCGACCAATGCAAATTCCTAAGCCTCATTAGTCCACAAGCTAATGAGCGCCTACCATTGGAAAGTAGGTCCAAACGGATGTGGAATCATTGGATGTTTCCGGTTCTATGAACAAACCTGTTAGAAACCGATCAGAACGTTTGAATCTCCCGTCCAGGAGGTCATCCCCGGATTCCGTGAGGAAACAATGAGACTTTGGGAATTCATGATTGTCATCTTGTGTTGAAGATGATGAATTTGATGGTTATGATTCTTTTTTTTCAATAGATCCATGAGTAGATGTACCTCATATCAATATCAGTGAAATATATATTATTTATTCATTTCATGGAAAGGATGTATCAAGATTCTTGTTGTTTTTCATTTAGCAACATCCTTGATTGTGGGTATTCACCAACCATTTGGACAATAGATGAGGATGATATCATATAAGTCTACAGTTGTGTAGTTGTACCAAATTTTATGTTGGTGTATCTATTGCATGAATTTATTTCTTTGAAGGGGATAGTGCATTTAGGATTCACGAAAATGTAATGTGACTTATGTTGGAAGTATTGGCGACCATGCATGAAATAGGTGGTTTCACGGTTCGTGACATGATGTTACACAACTAAATAGGTGAATGCTGAGCATTAATGACCTAGTATTTTTCTATAGATGTATCCTATTCCAGAATAGAATTTGTACAACATTACCATGGACTTCATCACAGGTCTCCCAATGAGGACTTGGAGGAATGATGATATTTGGGTGGCTATGGATCGACTACAGAAATTAGTGCATTTAATTCTTATAAGAGATACTTTCTCAATGGATTAGTTGAGTAAAATATAAATTCAAGGGAAATTACCTCTTATGTGGGTTCCATTGAGCACAATTTTATCATGAATCATATTTTAATTCTTGATTCTGGAATGTCTTGTAGAATAATATTAGTGTACAATTATTTCATAGAATGTATCTCCACCCACAAATAGATGGGAAGTAAAAATGTAATATTTAGTTACATGAGTATATGCTACAGACATAAATAATTGACTATTGTGGGCCTTTGGAGAAGTACCTATGACTTATTATGTTCTACTATACCAATATTTATCATGAAATTATGCAGATGACACCATATAAGGCTCTTTATGGAAGGCCATACTGATCTCCTCTATGCTGAATGGATATGGGAGAGTCAAAGTTATTGGGATTGAGTCTCATGCAAAACATATTTTAGTATGTTTAGTTTATTCAAAAGTGTATGGATATAACTTGGTGTAGATAGAATTCATACGATGATAGGAATTAATTAACCCTTGAGTTTATAGTGGGTGATTGTGTATTCCTTGGGGTGACTCCTAGATTGGGTCACCACCGGATTCCAAGACAGGGAAAGTTGTCATTAAGGTTTGTTGGACCTTTTTCGATCGAGGAGATGATCGGGCTAGTGGAATACCGTTTGGATCTTTCATATTGGTATAGTTATATGCATGATGTTTTTAATGTGCCATAGCGTTAGAGGTATCACCATGACACTTCTTAATTGATCTATGTGGAAGATTTTGATCTTGATTCCAATTCATCTATTATGGTACATATGATTCATTTTTTATATCACATTGATAAAGTGTTTCATGGAAAGGTAGTGGTGATAATTCTATTATTTTTAAAACATTTCCACATTGATGAGGAGTATTGGGAGAGATAAGTAAATAACTGGTCTTAGTGGATTCATCTTTTCACCTAGGAATAATATAAATATATAGGAGTATAGGTTGATGATGAGATGATATAATGTGGGGGGATGGTAATATCCACACCTTTTCTGATTATGTATCATTCTCATTTTTAGGTAATTTTAACCTTGTTTTGATTATTTCTTGGTTGGGTTTTTGCTTTGGGTTTTTTATATATAATTTGGAAAAAAAATTACGTATTTGGAGAGTTTTTGGGAAGCATGTGATTGGTCCACATTTTACACAAAATATGCACCCTAACCTAGAAAACCATGAATACCTAGTTTGAGGGTTTTTTAGTCGTTGGCATATGGTTTTCTAAACCATTGAACCTTCTGGTAGTAAGTGTTAACCCCTTAGAAGATGCATACATTTAAGGATCAAGATTTGGAAAACTGTGAGCCCCATCCTAGAAAAATAGGTTCATCGTTTTTAATCCCCTAAAAAAATTTAAATTCTTCAAAACCCCATATTTCACCCTAATTCACTTTTATATGGACTAATGTGATTTAATATAGTGTTTGAAGCTTTTAGATGGATTCCAAGTACTTTCCTTCTACATTTCTATAGAATTGAAGATCCATTTAATGGATATACACATCTCCTGGTATGTAATCTCTTTCCATTTGGATTTTTCTATTTCCCTCATCTCTCATTTTAAGAGAAAATGTTTTTTTTATCATCCATTGGATATGAGATTTTTTCTAGGTTTTTATGGATTTTAATCCATTTGATCTTGATATAGGTTTTTGTTCTAAATCTCATTCTTCATTTAGGAATTGATCATTCCATTTCATTTTGTGGGAATACTACTTTATTGGACATCATCAATGCTATAGTGTTAGGTGGTCTACTTAACAATTCTCATATTCTTGATTAAATTATGTATATGTAATTATAAAATTTAAATTTCAATGATTTGGAAATTTCATCCATAATTGAATTGATTAAATTGATTTTTTGTGTGATGTTGGAATGGGTTAAACTTTGGAAAATACAATTGGTCAAATTAATGGTCTTATGGATTGTTTTTTTAAAGGTTGGGGCTGAAGCCTCATTTTATTATTTAAAGAAAAGACCTCTTTTGACTGGGTATAGGAAGACCCATTACATATCCCGAAGGACCAAGGCCAAGTGGCCTGAAGACAAGGCTTGAAAGCCCATTTTTTGGCCCAAAGAGCCCCTCGGTGAATAGTACTTCTATAGTACCCGAGCTGCCACAATACCTGCTACAGTACCACCACCGCTACAGTCCCTGCTACAGTGCCTCCACTACTATAGTGTCGCCGCTACTACAATCTGTCGCTGCTACTGTACTGCTACAGTGCCCCTGCTACAGTGCTGCTATAGCCCCAGAAATTAGTCCTTGCCTGGATTTCATCCTTGGTCATTTGGATGCCAAGCAGGAGCCTGTACCACTAGGGTACAAGCTCGTTGGCACATATGGATTTTTGATAATTTGGATTTAATGGTTTTATTGATGAACCTGAAAGGGTTAATGATTTATAATATTAAATGTTGTTAAATATTTTACTGGTCAATTTTTCATATTATTCCATGTGATTAATATAAATAATCAAGTTTATGGGATAAATTAAAATTTCTTACCATTATGAAAATGTATGATAAGAAGGTTAATGAAGATTTGAAATGATAAATATGATATATGTGATTACTGTGGTATATGCATGTTTGATTGATAAATGGGGTGTAAGACAATCACTAATGATCCCAATACTAATTAGGGGCTTGAACTAGAATTCTACACCCAAATGCATATATGTGAATACAAGTGTGGGAGATAGACTAATGCTTCAAAATTCAACATGTGATTGATTGATATTATTATATGGGGAAATGATTTATGCACAAAATACCCATGTTAAGGGGGACTTGAACTAATTCATCAAATACCCATGTGGTGCTAGACATGTCATTCTATTCACAAAATGTGGGCATTCGAATATTGTTATCATAGTGTAACATTAAAAATAAAATGAAATGATAAATAAAAACCAATGAGTTATGTGATACGTGATATCCCTTAAGGAATGGTGATACTTTGTTGCTAGATAAAGAAGGTATTGATGGTTTGGGTGTCTTCGTGAACCCGAGTAATTATGTTTTTAATTAAATTATAATGAATTATGAAAACTATTTTCTTGATTTATTTTATTTTATACATTATACAACTATATACATTATTATGGACTAGATAATGTTTTATATGCCATTGGTGGTGGTATACTAAGTTTTAATGACACCCTACACGGGATCATATATTTTTAACTGAATGGGATTAATGTTTATTAGATAGGATAAGGGAAAGATCCCTATGTTCTATGGCTAAGTCATGATAGAGAATGGATGAAGGAAACATGCTTGGAACCATGACCCACAAGGGAGTTGGAAGTGTGTATTTTTATTTTTTCTCCATATTGAAACTTAAAACATATATGGAGTGACATATATTATACTTTAGTGTGGATATCTTTTTCCTATTTTGGTTTATCATGTGATACAATATTGTATTAGTTTTTGAATTACTCTCTATATTCTTTATTATAATTTTCTTATTATTTATTTATATGAACTATTGTGTTGTATTAGTAATGAGGGTATAGTCTCCCCATGTTATCTGTATTAGACCGTCACTGCTAGTTGGTTGCCTCTAGAATATGGGGGAACACCTGAGGTCATGTGACCAACCGGCTTGGGGAACAAGTATGTGGAACCCAAGTCGATATATCACACTTTTCGTTTTTTTTCATACTATTCAGATTTGGTCTTCGCCTCTATAGTGTCCCATACAAATTTAATTGATTAAAATTAATGATGATCATTGATAATTTCAAAGTTATAATTTTGAGAATTCAAGACTATTATAATTAGACCACATAGTAATAAGTTATTCTAGGAAATGTCAAGCTAAATGACCGTTAATAGAGAGAATATTCTATGAGGGAAAATGATTTTTATCACTTTTTAGGATTTTATATGTATTTATTTATTTGGATTTTATATTATTGTTTCTTACGCTTTCGCTGGGGCACGTGCATCTGTCTGTGAGGATGCGCAGCTATTGCCCCGCATTCCCTCTTTCCAAAGGCGGTCATCATCTGTTCCTCATTCAAGGATGTTTGCTCCTCGATCAAAATAGGATGATGGGATGTCGGTTATTCCTTCCATGGATTCCTCCTCAGAACTCGCCACCATGTTTGGGTCTCCATTATAGATTATGTCGTGTTTCGTGAATCTCATTCCTGGTGCCATATCATTGTGGATTCCAGTTAATTACACTACTTTCATCAGGACATTCCATGGGATCTTGACATGGTAGCAACCTTCGATCGGAGTAGACGACAACATCAGGCATGTCGAGGCATATCTAGATGCGTGGTCATTGGGGAACCTATATTCTCCCTCATAAAAGGGCATCTAAAGGGTGTAGAACCCAATTCATCCCACGTCGAATGCAGGGAATCATATACCATAGGCATTTATATGAGGTTTTCTTCAACTTCCCATGTTTAACACAAGGTACACCACGAGTTTAACATCTTGCAGAGACGGTTACACCAAATATGTGTCTTCTGAGGTTTTCCTTAGGCAACTAATTTTTATCATGAGGCAGGTCACGAGTTTAACATCATGTGGAGATAGGATGAGAGTGATCCGAACGTCCCATAAAGACGAATAAAATTGGTACATCCCAAGGAGGGAACACCTGGAAGATGGATGGATCAGAATTCCCAATGAGGATGGATCTGAGGTGGTGTGACCTATGTAGGGGAGATGTCACACCGTAATGGCTGATCTGAACACCACTGAGGGCGGATCAGGGAGAGTTCACCCCAGAATGGGGGAAACCAAGGATTACTATTGGCTGGGATTGAACCTTAGAGAGGATTCCTACATACCCTGTGTAGATGATAGGGATCTAAACCCATGTAGTTCGAAGGGGTGATTAATCAGGGTGTACACATAGGACAACGACCCAGAGACAAGCTGGGGATTACGCGTGAATTATGACCCAAGTACTGCTAGGAGTAGTGAAGAGGTGGATAGCATGACCCCATAGGGATGTGGTGGCACATGTAACAATCATTATGGATGATAAAGCGGTTGAATGAATTAGATGGAAAATGGGATGGAAACACCATGAGGATGCCAATGGTTCAGGGATTTAGCCTTGAAGAGGCTTCCTACGTACCCACGTGGCAGGGAATCAAAGTCCACGTAGTTCATCTGACGACAGATTACCGCCGATTGGGGTTCCAACATCTTACCGTTGAGGGGAGTGATAATGGATTACTGCTTAATGGAGTGACAATGGCTTACCACTGAATGTAGTGACAACGGCTTACCACTGAAAGAGGTCCACAGTTTAACGTCATGCAGGATGGGGGAAAACTAACGTAAATGGGGGTGGGATGATCAATGGATGATGGTTTTGAACCTTTTGGAGGCTTCCTACATACCCTGCCTTGGCAAGGATCAAATACCTCGTTGTTCAGGTGGTGGGAACCTGTGTGAAGGTGGACTTGGGGTCCAATGGTTGTTGGACTTGAACCTCATAGAGGCTTTCTGCATACGTTGCCTTAGTAAGGATCAAAGACCACATAGTTCAGGTGAGTGTGATGCTTACACTTTAGGCTACCCAAGGTGTTGGTGAACCACTGCGAAGGGGGGTAGGAGTGACCGATGGGTGGTGGGATTGAACCTCATGGAGGATTCCTACATACCTTTCCTTAGTAAGGATCAAAGACATCGTATTTCATATGAGTGTGGGGATTACACTCTAGGATTCCCAAGGTGTTGGTGAATCAACGTGAAGGGGGTCAGAGCGACCAATGGGTGGTGGGGTTGAACCTCGTAGAGGCTTCCTATATACCTTACCTTAGTAAGGATCAAAGACCTCATAGTTCATCATGGTCGGAACCAACGTGAAGGTGGTCGGAACCAAAGGGGTGTTGGGATTGAACCTCATGGAGGCTTCCTACATACCTCTCCGTCACAAGGATCAATGTACTCATAGTTTAGATGGTGGGAACCGATGTGAAGGTGGTCAGAACCAATGGGGTGTTGGGCTTGAACCTCATTGATGATTCCTACAATCCATGCCTGGGCAAGGATCAAAGTCCTCATAGTTCAGATGGTGGGAACCGACGTGAAGGTGGTCAGAACTAATGGGGTGTTGGGATTGAATCTCATGGAGGCTTACTACGTACCCTACCTTCGAAGGAATCAAAGTGAACATAGTTCAGAATTGGGGCATTAGTGCACCGACGTGAAAGTGGTCGGTACCAATGGGTGTTGGGTTTGAACATCATGGAGGCTTCCTACGCACCCTACCTTGGCAGGGATCGAAGTCCATGTAGTTCCGGAGGGTTTTGTGTCATGGTCAATGCTTACTCTAATCCCAAATGAGTCGTGCTCAGTGTGAGAAACAAGAGTCAGCAAGGACCTGATGATTATAGTGCAAAGGTGTGTCCATGAAGGGTAGTGAATGGGGCTTACTCAAGGAAGCTTCCCAGGTGCCGCTATGGAGCGAAAATGGTGAATGGGGTGTATGAAAGGAAGCTTCCCAGATGCCTCTATAGAGTGACAATGGTGGATGGGGCTTACGCAAAGAAGCTGCCTGGGAGCCTCTATGGAGTGGCAATGGTGGATGAGGCTTATGCAAGGAACCTTCCCGAGTGCCGCTATGGAGCGGAAATGGTGCATGGGACTTATGCAAGGAAGCTTCCTGGGTGTCGATATGGAGCGAAAATGGTGCATGGGGCTTACTCAAGGAAGCTGCCCGGGTGCCGATATAGAGCGGCAATGGTGCATGGGGCTTACGCAAGGAAGCTGCCTAGGTGCCGCTTTGGAGCGGCAATGGTGGACGGGGCTTACACAAGGAAGCTGCTTGGGGTGCCACTATGGAGCGACAATGATGAATGGGGCTTATGCAAGGAAGCTGCTCGGGTGCTGCTATGGAGCAGAAATGGTGCATGGGGCTTTCGCAAGGAAGCTACCCGGGTGCCGCTATGGAGAGGCAATGGTGGATGGGGCTTACGCATGGAAGCTTCCTAGGTGCTACTATAGAGAGACAATGGTGGATGGGGCTTACGTAAGGAAACTTCCCTGGTGCGACTATGGAACGATAATGGTAGATGGGGCATACACAAGGAAGCTTCCCGAGTGTTACTATGGAGCAGTAATGGTGCATGGGGATTACACAAGGAAGGTACCCATAATGTCTCCCTCATGTATGACCATGGGGGAATCCCAACCCACTAGTGGGTTGAGGACTTTGCCTTTGCTCTACTGCATGAGCGGGATAATGCCAAGGGTGTTGGAATCAGTCTGAACAAAGGGAGATGAAAAGTGTGAATCACATGACCGACATTCGGAACACAATGAGGGTGGCTTGGAGATGGAGGATAATTGTTGACCATGTTCAAAACACAACATCCATATCACGTTATCCAGAAACGGGGAAAAAAACGAGGGTCAACTGCTGACCATGTTCAAAACCCGGGACCTGACTTGAAGTGTTGTCCATGATCTTACAGGGCATTGGCCCAGGACAATAGGTGAGCTGATGCAGCATGGGACCAGGCCGTTAGGGGGACCCTTTAGACATGGAATTGGATGATGATCCGAAAGAAGGACACGCAAAGCGTGAGGTGGAGTGATGGAATGTTTGAATGGATTCCAACTCTCTTGAAATTATGCCACTGTAATCACGACATTAGGCATCTTATGCTTGGAGCATAAGGAATATTTTGTTTAAAACAAGAGGCATCCTATTATTTTCTAGATAGGGAGTACTATAGTTTATAGTCATGTAGATCGGAGTTTTGGAATCTCATTCCTGGAGAATAAGGCATCTCTTGTTTAGATCAAGAGGCATCCTATATTTGGAACATAGGGAATACTAAAGTTTAGAGTCATGTAGAGAGGACTGCTGACATCTAATTCTTGGAGCATAAGGAATCTCTTGTTTGGAGCAAGATGAATCCTATATTTGGAACATAGGGAATACCACAGTTTATATTCATGTAGAGAAGACTATTGGCATCTCATGCTTGGAGAACAAGGCATCTCTTTTATTAAGTAAGAGGAATCCTATGTTTTTCATATAGGGATTACTACAGTTTAAATTCATGTAGATCGGACTATTAGGAATATCATTCTTGGAGCATAAGTCATCTCTTTTTATGAGCAAGAGGCATCCTATGTTTTTCATATCGGGATTACTACAGTTTAACGTCATGTGGATAAGACTATTAGGAATAAGGCACCTAACAATGGTTGGTATTGGGACTTACGCAAGGGAGGCCCTTTATGGTTCGACCTGGCATAAGAGCCAAGTGATAGGATTTAGAGGAGTTGGTTGAGGAATGGTTCGAATCATGTTACTTGGGGGATCGACGATGAGAATCTCAACTCGCAACATGTGAAAGGGATCGAGAGGAATATGAAAACCCAAGGTATTTTATTGCGTTTGGAGGAGTGTCTCGAGTCATGGTATTCCACAGGTGGAAGGTGTGCGTGAAATTGAAAATGTTGATGTGCCAGCCCAAAACGTTAATGATGCGACTGTCCATTTTGCATGGGGGTCAGTGACGGTAGTGAAGGGACTAGCCCAGAGGGTGAGGACTGCAGCCCGGCACTGAGCGCGAGTGGGGGTGGGGGGGCGCAGCCCCCGCGGTATGGAAAGGTGGGCATAAAGGTAGGAGCCTCAAAAATGATAGTTGTTCTCGAAGTAGCATCATGGAGAAAAGGGGCTCATGGAGCCTGGGGTCTCGCGATGCATGGACTCGTAGAGCATGGACTGACAGAGCATGGACTCACAAAGTAGCATTGCGAAGGAGGATACTCGTGGAGCATGGAATCGCGGAGTAGCATCGTGAAGGACGCTACTCGTGCAACATGGAATCATGAAGCAGGGGCTCGTGGAGCAGCAACGCGAAGGAAGCTGCTCGCGGAACGTGGGCTCACGGAGCCGCTTCGCAAAGGAAGCTGCTCGAAGAGCATGGTCTCGTGGAGCCGCTTCGAGAAGGAAAGCGAAGCTCTAAAAACTAGACGCTTAAACACCCAAGGGGCGGAGAGGCTATATGGAGAATGGGGGTGAGCTGGGTATTTATAGGGGAAAGGCTCCATGAGTCGGAGCTCGCTCGGAGTGAATACAGAGCTTGCTTTGCAGTGGATTGCGAAGGTCAAAGTGGCTCGCGGAGCATTACCACCTCCTTTTTTTGGGGTGGGTTCGTGAACGTCAAAGGTCTTCGTGGAGCCATACCACCTCCTTGCTTCTTGGTGGGTTCGTGAACATAAAAGGGGGTTCACAGAGCATCCATCCTCCTTGCTTCGCGGTAGTGCTCTGCGATCACAAAGGGGGATTCACGAACCAGTTTTCCATCCCAACTTCAAATGTCCATAACTCCGAATCTGTAACTCCATTCAGGCCCTGCGACCTAACAAATCGAAGCTTGCGAAACGGTCTACGATCATGGATCATGTATGGAAGAATATAGAATATTTTTGGGACACGTTTTCCAGTGTCAACAATTATATTAGGATTTAATTTCAATTTACCCTATATTTTTAAACATTATTGAATGGTCCTATAATTTTACTTAATTATTTATATTTTTGATCATAAAAAAAACAACACCAGTGAGAAAGCATTAATGTAAACTATCACACCTCACCATTTTCATGGAATGGTGGAAGGAAATTACTTGTATTTATGTGACAACCCCATGGAACCAAAGATTGAAAATAAATGACAATGGAATAATTCATAGTTGGGAGAATACTTTCCCTTATTAAAATAAATTAACCAACCAAGATAACCATACAAAAAACCCACTTTATGAAGAATGACAAAAATTTCAAACAAATAAATGTTATTTCAAATAGACAACAATACCAACCACAAAAAAAATAATTTTATAGAAAAATGAGGAATGCACTACGAAAAAATCCTAAATACACTAAATATATAACTCCGCAGCTCCCATCATGCTCCAAAACTCTTACTCTACAGTCCATTCCCATAGTATCACAACATATCACTACTAAAATGAGATACCTTGAATTTTTATATTCCTTAAAAAAGAATACCTTAAAATGAAACAAATATCTCAAGTAGGGAGGGAGTAATGAAACTCAGTAGGTTTTCCCAAAATAACTCCCCTACTCATTCAACTAGGATAGAAAATCTCAACACATTTATATAAAATAACTTATATAAAAAACTTTAAAATAGTTTATTTCAAAGGGAACCCATTTCATTGAAATAAATACATATTACAATATATATTTCCAATCCAAAAAATTTTCCATGGAAATAAATCGAACAAGTATTTAAAATCATTTCACTATTTCCATTTTGGAATTACTCATTGCATGATGCAATACACACCCACCCATTCATTATATAGTGACAGATCCATACTCGTGAGTGGTTTCTCATTGATCTACAATGTATTCATGAGGTAACCGCATATCAACTTACATAATGGAACATTAGCCTTCTATATGGTCAAGTCACCCTACCACAATGGTATATGCCCCTTCTCGACGGTCTCATCAATGAAAAGTACTCACACTAACCATGTATTACAAATCACATGAATAAACAACCATTTGAAGAAATTTCAATAAAACAATTATTTTATTGCAAACTCATTTTATCATGCCATTTCCATAAATCAAAACAACCCATATTTTAAAATCATCATTTTAAAATCATGAAGCCAAGATATTTTCATACCAACAAATTTCCAAAATTTCACAAGCCTCAATAAGAATGGGTTCTATTATAATTATAGCACCATTATCATAATGAATTTCATAAAATTAAATCAATTTTAAACCAACCATTAATTTTATAACAAGATTAATCCATTTTCCATCCTCTTACCTTGAAAACATAGTCAAAATCGAAGAATGGTAAAAAAGCCAACAAACCTTGTTGAAAATCCAAAAAACCACCTTCGTTCTTGTTTTTTGTCATCCAGAAAACCATATCTCATCATGATTAAAATATCCCAGCATGGATCAATCACCAATGTTTTAGATTCATGAATCCATGATATGGAATAAGAAAAAAATAAGTATACAACTATGAACAATGTCTTGGTTAGGAATGTGGGCCTCCAATGCACAATGAATCAAAAACAGATTTCTACCAGTTCAAGTGGAAGAGTCTCCATCGCCTTTATAAGGGTATAAAATTATTCTAGGGCCAATATAGATGGGAAATGATTTATTATCAGACTAATATAAATTATATCCAAACATTTTGAATCTAATTTTTCATGGATCATGGTTACCTCATTTGGTTTGGATGAAAATAAGTTAAATCTGTTTCAACGACGAACTCATGGAGAACCTATCATGGTTGGATCATATGAATAGGAAAACCATGCACCAACCGTTACAAATACCCATGTCCCCATATTCATTATTTATCCAAGGTGAATGCATTTTTTATGAAAACTGTGTACTTAACCACGCTACAACCAAAAGCCCACTATTTCTGTTTTAACAATTTTTAAGATGTGTTTCATGGTTTATAAAAATAGTTATAAAAAATTATACCTCAATAAAATCCTAAAAAAATATCCCAAACCCCTCTATAACTTACCAAGAATAACCCATGTAAATTATATAATTAGAAAACATAAATAAAAGGAAAATTAACCAAAAATTGGGAGTTTTCATTCTCCCCTATCATTGGTATTTGAATCCTTAGGAAGTAGAGAACAACCATTCTCCAAAAAGAGTTTGGTCCATTGATCAATATTTTTTTATCCAATTCCAAAGTATCTTCTATAGTCTGACAATGTTTCCACAAAACTCACACTAGACCTATGTCTTTTCCATTCATGTCTTTCTCTTGCCTATCAATAATTCACACTCTCACTTGAACTAGTGTAGCATCCTTATTTAGGTCAATGTGACCCAATAAAATAACATGGTTAGGATCCAGATGATTCTTCTTTAACCGAGACACAAGAATCACATTGTACACTGAACTAATCCATGGTATAAAATACAATGGATATTCCATCCCACCAAGCCATTAAAGTATCTCAAAAGGGACTATGAATCAAGGAGATAAATTAATATACAATAAAAAGGACAATTCCCCAGATGTGAATAGATTATAAAGAACACTTGACCACTCATCTCAAATGAAAATGGCCATTGGTGATGATTCACATATGATTTTATTTCTGATGCTTTAGTTGGGGATATGAATCATATATCTGAATTTGCATCTATCTTCCCTATATTCTTGATTTACAAAGGGATACATAATCCTCTACCTTTTAGGGGATGTTTTATCCTTGATCAAAAAAGTATTATGGGATTTCTGTGTGTCCTTCCATGGATTTCTCCTCGGAATTCATCAGCTAGTTCGGGTCTCCCTTAAAGATTAATATGTTGTTCATGAGACTCTTCCCAGTGCCATATTTTTTTTGATTCCAGTTAATTACACTACTTTCGTCAGGCCATTCAAAAGGGTCAAGTTTGAGAAGAAAACCTTTATTCAAGAGAGTAGTCACATTGGGCATCACTGGCGTGTATGGATACTAAAACACAGGTACACCTGGATTTCCCATTGATAGGGCTTCTCGAGGGTGTAGAAGCTATAGGAATCCCACATCGAATATGGGGTATCATATGTTGGAGGAATGTCTCCAAGGGTTTCCTCATCTTCCCATGTTTAACAAAGGGTATGTCATGAATTTATCGTCTAGTGTATATGATTATTCCAAAGGTGTAGTTTCCAGGGTTTTCCTCATATATCCCATGTTTAATACAGGGTAGGCTGAGAGTTTAATGTCTTGTAGATACGTATTATAATATAATATGAGGAAAGATCAGGGAACATGTTTAACATCCTTTGGAGGTGGAAAGGGATTTATCTGGACACTAATGAGGGCAGATTGGGGAGATGCACCCCTATGAGGAGGCACCTGAAAGGTTTACTGGGTGGGTGGATTAGAATGCCTAAAAAAAGTGGACCTTGGGTGGTGTATTCCATAAATGGAATATTTCACACCATGATTGTACATCCATAAAAGGTAGTACAAAATAGATAGATTAGAACACCTAAAAATAGCTGATCCAAGGTGATGTGTCCCATAAAGGGAAGATTTCACTCCATGAAGTCTGATCTGAACACCACAAAGGATGGATCATAGAAGGTGGGTCATAAAAAAGGGGACACTGAGGTTTACCATTGGCAGGGATTAAACCTTAGAGAGGCATCCTGTGTACCCTTTATAGAAGATAGGGATCAAAACTCACATTGTTCAAATGGGTGGTTTGGGGATTATGCACTAAAGCTTCCCAGATGCTACAAGGATTGTTGATGGGATGGATGTGGCTTACATGCTAAGACCACCCAGGTGGATGGCCTGATTCTCCTAGGATTTGGTGACTCGAGTAAAAATCATGATGAATATGGAACCAATGAAAAGATAAAAGTGTTGGGATTGATTCTTGAGGAGGTTTCCTAGGTATCTCAATGGATTGGAATCAATGTCCACATAGTTCTAGAATGGGGTGATGAGACACCTGAGGAGGCATCTCATGAAAATGGATGCATAGATGGGTGACTGAAGGAAGTAGAACCTTCGTGTCTGGGAACGATGTTCCTCAAACACAAATGATCAAGGGAGAGGCCATGATGAGACATGTGTGATGGTATTGAACCTCCCAGAGTTTTCCTACGTATCCCTAGGGAAGGGAATCAAAGTCCTTATAGTTCAGGACTGTGGTATAGAATAAGGGTGTACACAAATGAAAGTGAACTGAGAACATGTTTGTGGATTACTCATGGTTAGTATCCCATCTCAATAGGGATACTCTTATATGGATAAATGTGGATTGTGTCGTTGTTATACATGGTTATATTACCAAATAGATAAATCAAAATTCCATAAGGAACCAGATCCATATGATGTGTCCCAAAAAGGGAAGATGTCATAACAAGAGGGTACATCCCTAGAAGAGAGCACTAGAGTTTACCATTGATCAAGATTGAACTTGAAAGAGGATTTTTATGTACCCAAAAGGGATCAAAACCCACTTAGTTTAGAGATAGTGTTTATCATCATACATGATGAATAGTGAATCGATGTGAAATGACTGGGACAGAAGGGTGATGGGATTGAACCTCAGGGAGGCTTCCTACATATCACCATCATAGGGAATCAAAGTCCACGTAGTTCTGTGATAGGGGAGTGGGGATTAAACACTATGGTGGCCCAAATAGGATTTCCTGGTCAATGCTTACTGTAATCTCATGTCATTCATGCCCGGTATTAGAAAAAATAGGCAGAAATAAACATGATGATCGCGTCGTGAAAGGTGCATCAATGAGGAGTAGAGCTGGGATTATGCATGGTTAGTGGACTAGGGAGAGGAATATTGGGAATTACTTCAAGAGAGAATCCTGAGGAATCTGAGCTGAAAGGGAACCAGAATGTTGGGTTCCAAGGGAATGAAGAAGAGAAAGACACATATCTGGTGGTGCTCTCAAAAGGGTGATATCTCACAAAAAACTTCCACACATGTGGAAGACCGAGTCCGCACCTATGAATAGGCTGGGGGAAGAATCCATAACATTATTTTCCATTGCAATATGAAAATTGTATCTCATGTGGGAAGTATTCTCTTTTCTTCATGAAAGATCATGAAATTAGTCTTTGTGAGTTACGTGCAATTGATGGTTCTTTCACTTAAGTTCCAAATCTTTTTAACTTATTCCCTTATCAGATTTATTTCACAGATTACTAAAATAATGTGTGTAACCAACTATCTTCCATGAAAAAACTCCATTTTTTTGAACAAGATACATTATGAGTTTGAGGCCTGACCGAAATGTCAAGCGAATAGAATGATGTGGAGAGGGAGGCTACCTGTGGTGCCCGGAGGGCCGATATGATCATGATCTCTCATATTATTCACACATTAAGGGTAGTATCTAATAATCATATGCACTTTGGTAAGTTAAGTCATTAAATTTTTTTTTGAGTGCTAGCCTCCTGCAATGGTACTTTGGCCTTCCGGAAGAGGTGTTAATGTCGG
The DNA here is from genome assembly GCA_963277665.1 of Viscum album. Lineage (NCBI taxonomy): Eukaryota > Viridiplantae > Streptophyta > Magnoliopsida > Santalales > Viscaceae > Viscum > Viscum album. The sequence goes on along the minus strand of OY728125.1, from coordinate 272,529,390 downwards.
GATTCAAGACTGATACTCCACAGTCGTGGGTGACGCGTGAAGATAGCCTTCTGTGATTCAATATTATGAACAACATTCACACTATCATGGATATTAGGGATATGGATTTTTATATCCTTAACCTGAAAATTGGGATAGTTGTAGGGGTGAAAAATTTGTGGAATACTTCCCTTCCCACCATGCATGCACTTTCAAAATCAGTATCATCGAAGAGACCAAGGGTTGGTAGGAATGGGACTTTTGGGATGTAGGAAACTAAATGAATGAATGGGTATGGTTGTACTAGGTATTCCAGACATGTAATGAGTTTTTGGAATAGCTTTGACACATCAGGTTGTTCAAGGTTGTGTGGACATCATCATTTCATATCTACCGTTAGGAAGACCTGGTGTCGGAGCTGTTCAAACTATAGTCCCATGACATTAATAATTTACACCTCCATCATGGGGATGTGGTATCATCCATTTTTACATACACTGTATTTGGGGAATTCCCTAGTAAGGGTATTAGTATGACAATTTCCTTCCAATAGAGAACTTTTAGGGAGATAGAACATGCACCCCCATTCTAACATTGAATAAGTTGGTGTTGGCTAAGGAAAACCTGAAAATCTTGTACATATTGGATGATATATCTTATATGTGATGGATCATACTATTTTTATAGTAGAAGAAGGTAGTGATGATTATAGGATGAGGGATGCAGTGCCTAAATGCATCTTGGAGGGGTAAGAGAGGATCATATTGGATGGTCCTGGAAGTAAGTGAATACCAATCATGAGGATTTAGTGTAAATGAAATTTTGGATCTAAATGTTAGATATGTCGGGTTCTTTTCTTCAATCCTAAGTGGGTGGATACTACCCACAAGAGACACAAGAATGGGGTTCCGCCCTAGGACATCGGTGATAGATGGGATCATAGAATCCAAGAATAAGATCAATCTGGGAGAGCATTTGTTGGCCATGTTGTACAGTATTCTAGGGTGCATCTCAAGAGGGAGTATACCAACAAGAATATGCAAAACATTTTAGATTCTTAATTGTTCGGTTGCAGCTCACTATAGTGGATATGACTTCACAAATGCCATATTCCCCCCAGGCGACTGTCTACACCCATCTCTATAGAATATTACTGGAATTTATCCATTGATACTTAATGAGGAGGGGATCAAACTCAAAATTGGTAACCATGAAAATGTTAACTTCCTCCCATTTTATAACCTAGATATATAGACGGTGGATGATGGGTGAGGCTCGCTGCACTAGAGGGAATATCTACAAAGAATCTGGGGTGGTGTGCTAGTAACCTGGATCGATGGGATGATCTTTTGCAAACCCTATGTGCCTTCACAGTTCCCTAGGATGTTCATGTGAATGTAGTGGATTTCAAGTAAATTGTACACATATGTAAGGGAGGAGTGGAATCCCTGCATCCTTCTCCAATTATGGCTTATTTTTACAACTACCATCTTTCATGAAGTAATTAATTTCCCTCATACTTATGTCAATGTTTTCCTAGCAATGGAGTATGAAGACCAATGGCTTGCGGTGTATTTGTAGGTGATCTTTTGGAAACGAATTCGAAAAATCAAGGTGTCGAGTGCAAATTTTGGGTGACGAAGGAGTAGGCCAGGTGCTACTGGGGGAGTGAGACTAATAGTAATCCAGGAGGTTGGGACATCACAAGCTAGAACCTCAGTAGTGGGAGTGTCACAAGGTGTGGTTGCACCTCCACCCTCTAAAGTGAGGTGGTCTCATGGGAGACCTCATTGAATACCTAGTTAACTCCCTTAGAATATGATAAGGTACTAGATCCAACCTATTTTAAACATAATTTTCCCTAAACTCTGGATTGCCTAAAAAACCCTAAAGTAGTCAATAAGTTCTGAGGCCTTATGGAAAAAATTTATGCGAGATGGGATAAATATGCTTGAAGTTTTTCTCTTACTCGTTATTCAAAAAATGAACATACACCAATGATACACATATATTATTTTCATTTACATACACACACACCAATGGGGGTGGTATGAATAGCCACATCTCCTTGTAAAAGTGATGCTCGACCAGGAGCATGTCCTCAAAAAACTGACATATAAGATAATGAAAACAATGAAGAATTATAATAAGAGGAGGTGGAGGATGGGGAGGAAGAAGAAGAAGAGTAAGTATAGGATGAATAAGAAGACGATGAAGGAGATGAAGAACATGGAGGCATTGGGTCTTATCAAAAAGTGGCCCATCAGAGAATCCCACATGAGAGCGGCAAAATCACAGGATCTGACACAGAACTAGCTGAATAACTCGAGGAAAGTCCTGACTAGTATCTTTACTAGACCATTATTTTTTCATAACATGGATACACTAATCATATTTGTCTTGTTCAGAATAATATTGTTAGTGGTGATTAAGAAGTTCCCCCATAAGGGGAAATGCCCTAATGGATGTGGAAGGGCATATCCTTGGGATTGCATCTAGGACTGAGCATGGCGGAGGACCAACCACAGATGAGAGGGTGGAGGGAATACCACAGATATAGTGGTCATTGAAGATCCAATAGAAGGGGATGAATTAGAAACCTCAGAGTTCAGGATGTTACCGCCATTCATAATGAGCTGGTGGTGACAACCTTAGAATACTAGGCCTTTCCCACTGTCCAAAAAAAGCTTGTGCTAATCATCGAGTTAAGAAGCGTTGAGGGATATCCTATGGCAGTATCTCCTTCAATGAATCTGGAACTTCATACTAATACACATAGCTACTATAAGACATAATATTTATAGACCAATATCTTTTATCAGAGAAATTAGCAGACCAAGGTACCGATTCTCTATGTAGTGATCGCAAGATTAGAGGCTCAGAAAACTATTGAGTCTACAACATCTTTGGAAGGTCCACCAATTATCATTACTATCTGTGAGGAACTGATCATTCCCACTGGTCCCTCCCTAGCACCCACTGAGCAAGAAGCTGCCCTCACAATTGATTCCACTTCCAGGGTTGATATTGAAGCTGGTGGAGGTGAGGTCACCAAATAAGAAATATTTCTATATGAGGACCCTTCCACTAAACTCCTAGAAATTTTCCCTGAGTATAGACCTACATATCCTGAGAAGATGGATGATTCTGACCTTCACGTGGCTGAAAATATTCTCATGACATGACACAAGACATGTATGTTTGTCAAATGATTCCTCAATCAACTAAAAGCAGAATGGTTGAGTTGTATGGGGTCACTTCGCATGTGGCTATACTTTCTCTATGATAGTGTGGTGGATGAATTCCATCTTCATATGTTGACCTATGATTATTTGGATGAGAATTTGTGGGAGATCATCCAACGATCCTATGATTCCTAGTGCTAGAAGAAATCCTATAATATCTAGAAGCACTATAAGGCTGAGCAGGAGGTTTGACGCCTTGAAAAGTAGAAGAATGAACGGGTTGCGTTCGTTTCAAGCCAATATTTACTTATTGACCAATTGAAATATCAGATTGCTAAGCCCCAGGAGAAGGCAGTGCATGAGAGTCTTTAAATGGCCAAACTCTAAGCCTAGTATGAAGGAATACATACCAAGGATAATGAGCTTCACTTTGTAGCTCCTAATAAATAAATTTTTCTTAGAAATTAGGAAGAAACTTAAAATCCTACAAGATAGAAGGTAGTAGTACTGAATCATCCTATTAAAGGGGTTTATCCATAGGTTCAGTGATTTATCTAAACTTATTAAACATATTTCCCTTCTTATTTATGTATCCCGAACTGCGTTAGTATATATGCTTTTTTTCTTGAAAATTATAATTAGTTCATCTCGATCATAACTATGAAATAACTAGAGGCCAATCCCTAAGATCATGTGGGTCATATCCTATGTGAGAAACAAGGTAAGAATGCATAATCATCCACTTTTTGTATGAGAGTTAAAACTAAACATCAAATATATGGGGTCTTCTATTTTTAACTAACCACTCAGTGTATTCGAGAGGAGAGAGACCTTGATTGAAGGGTAAGGTTCCCAGAGCATTCAACTTGTCTTCCTCAACATGCTCCAGTGCATGAGTGGGGTGATGCCAGGGGTGTTAAAATCCATCCGAAGAAATAGGAATGGGAGCTTTGAGTCACTATACCAAGAATTCAAAACACGGTGATTATAGAGATCCAATATAAGATAACTACTAACCTTATTCAAAATGAACCACCTATATCGCTTTCCTGAATTGGGGAAAAACAAATGAGGTCCAACTACTGACCGTATTTTAAAACACTGGGACTAACTCAGAATATTGTTAGCTGACTTACAGAATATTGTCACAAGATGGTAAGTGGGACAAAATGGCATGGGAAAAACCGTTTGGGAATTCCCATAGACCTAAAAGAGGATGAGGATCCAAATAAAGTGCATGAAAAGTGTAGAGATGGAGTGATGGGATACTTGAAGGGTTTCCAACACTCTTGATACTATTCCACTGTGACACAATTATATTGGATGGGTGCATCAGTCTAAATCAAGATCAAACCTACTTCTGGAAAGGTCCTATCTAGTGAGGACCTAGAATGTGTTACAGTTTTATGTCATGAAAAATGAGGACAATAAGCATGCAGTTTAGTGTCATACATTGAGGAAGATGCATGGATTAGTTTAGTGTCATATTACCAAGACATTGCATATTGTTTAAGGTTATACTACATGGACAATGGATGAAAATTTAATGTTGTGTTCCATACACTAGGGTGTCCTAGATTATGGTCACAGTGTTTGAACCATGATTAACGGGAGAAGAGACAAAAGGTTTAATGAACCTAGGGCTGGGCCAGAAGACAAAGAGTCTGGGTGTTTCTATATATCCGATGAGGATGGGAATCAATCCATACTTAGTTATTTGAATTCTGTGAAGTTTAACCTCTTTTGGCAAGGAAGAAAGTGATTTTACATGATGAATGGGAAATAATGTTGTAGTACAAACTAGGATTAATGATTTGAGAATCACTACGTATGCTACAAGTAAGGGAATCAAGCTATTCATTGTAATGGGGTGCTTCCACCATGAAAGTTCAACTCATGCATAGAGAGAAGATTCCATTGATGTATCTTGTTTGTTCTTTTGTTTGTTACCCTATTTTTTCAAGTGACCAGACAAGGAGGAATGTATAGGGGGCACTATGAGAATCATGTCATATACAGGCCTGACCAGAGGCATGAATGATAACCAATATCAAAAGAGATGTTCTCTCAAGTGAGAACACCAAAATGAGGTCCCCTTTTTCATCGTGCATCTAGGATGATGAAGTCGAAGTTTAAGTTTTTATGGAGGGACCTTCCTAAGAAATTTAACATCATACGGTATGGACACAAAAGTTTAAGGTCGTGTGGTACAAGGATAGTGGTTTAACGACATATGACATAAGTGAAAGATATCTCAATTTAAGGTCGTAGAGCTCATACCGTAAGTTTTTGTAGCCCTATATGTGGGTATCAACATACCAAGACTCCTAATTTCATGTGATACATGCTCATCATGGGAAAAAAATGAGCGAGGTTAGAATTTCTCCATTACAAGAGATTGTATAGTAGTGAAAAGATGAATCCCATGTGAGAAAATACCAATCATGCAATCATTATTACTCAACGCATATGGATGTAGAGAGTAACATTAGGGGTGTTGGTAATCCACAAGGATAAAGGGGTAATAATTATGTGAACCACATTGTATGGTATTTGGGATGTAGTGAAGGTGGAATAATGACAGGGGATAAATTTTGACCGAATTCAAAACATAATATATGTATCATGTGATCTGGGATGGAAACAAACAAATGAGGGTTAGCCACTGACCATATTCACAATGCGGGACCAATTTAAAAATTGTTTTTGAAGTCATTCGGAACACTGGCCCGTAATGGTGAGTGATCTGTAATGTCGATCATCCCTACCATCAGAGGGGTCTATTTAGATGTAAAAAATGATCTAAAAACTAAATGAAGGGATACATAGAGTGTGGACCTACCCATACAGTTTACTGTCATATGACGTGGATGAATGTAAGAAGAGATACTCTCAAGGGAGAAACACGGTGCTTTTGACCATAAACCCAACGTGAATGTCGATAAAGGAAGTCCACACCATACTATACACTCTTGAGATACCCCATAGACATAAGTCAAGATATGTGAAGAGGGGTTGTGGTTTGACCAAAGAGAGAACTATATGTTTTGTTACATATACCATATGGTTGGGAATCGATCCATGTGTATTTCTTGAAGAAAAAATGGTTGATGGCCAATACCAAAAGGGAGTGATATCCTCTCAGTTGAGAAAATTGTAGTTGTTATGCAGTTTAATGTCATTAATACTAGGACAATGGACGTCTTAGTTTAATGGTCATTGAGTTTGGACCATAAGGGGTAGAGAAGTGAAGCGTAGTGCCATTGAGCCAGAACCAATGTGGGTGAGGAGAAATTATTTCCATAAAAAATGGTACCTTTTTTAGAAGAAAAATCCAGACTCAGAAAGAGGCGGACAAGGGTCATAATTTCATGGTGGGACTCCTAGAAAAAGTGATCAAACATTGATACGTATCCCACGAGGGTGATAATCAAGCCAACCATAGTTATGAAATGTGGAATTACAAAGGGACAATTCTAGGGGGTATAAATCATCTCTAATGAATACATCATATGGATAGGTAGTTAACAACACACAATCTGGATGTAAAAGGCATAATTTAACATAATACGACAAGGAAGTTATAGTCTTAGTTTAGGGTCATAGATCTCGGACCAAGGGGAAGTATGATTCTTCTATGTAGGCACAATCCCATCCATCTCCCTAATCCCAAGTGAGTTATGCTTGGTGTGGGAAACAAGGGTGGATAATATTTTTTACAACACAAGGAACACATAGTAGAGGAACGCTAGTGCAGATTCAAGGGTGACCCTACGATGTAGGTTCATCCTCTCAACGAGCAAATGGCATGGATGCATAACATCAAGGGTGTCTATGATCTGTCTGAATATGAAGAAGTTGAAAGGGATGTGGATCATGAGACCAATACTTAGGGTGTAATGGGGTTGTATTAACGACGTTGGATAGCTATTTTCTATATTCAAAGCAAACCATCAATATCATGTGATCCAATGTGGGAACAAACCCCCAAGGTTTGACTGCTAACTATATTTGAAATGTTGAACTTTTTTCAAGATTTCATTTTAAATCATATAGGATGTTGGCCCAAAACAGTAGCTGAGACAAAAGGATAGACATCCATACCATTAAGGGGTCCTTTCAGATTTGAAAGATGATGGAAACCCAAATAAAGGGACACATGAAGCATAGAGATGGAATGGAATCATGTCCATGATGATTCCAACAATTTAAGTCATAAACCATAGTCCATCTGAGCATGTGGGTGAGGCATAACAAAATCCATGGGGTCTATTTATGAGTGGAAGAATCGAGGAGACGAGTTGAGTAGAAGGGAAAAATAGGTTTATGAAGCTAGGTTAAACATGAGGAGAAAGTGTCTAATCATTCATACATATCCCATAAGGATGGGAATCAAGACACATAGAGTTCTAAAATTCCATGATGTTTAACATCATGATTTAAGTATGTAAGGGGTTGAGGCTTCATAAGAGAGGAATGTGTATGGAATGGAATATTAACCAGATTTTAATGAGGATAAATGAAGTCCACATACCACACCATTCAAGGTCCCTAGAGAGAACCCAGACTAAGGGGAAAAGAGAATGAATAAAAAAATTGCAGCTCAACCCAAGGACAACACGTGCAGGCATTCCTACGTATCCAATGAGGGTAGGAATCAAACCAAATGTTGTTCTAGGAATGTCATGAAATTTAACGTCATTTGGTTATGATGTAGATGAGTCAGGTCCCTAAAGGGTATGTGTTGGGCATAGGAAATAATACTTGATGTAAATGTGGAAAAAAGAAGTCTGCATCGTACCATTCTCCCAAAATAGGAAGACTAGGTCATGAGGCTAGAGGAGAGGAAAATTGGGAAAGTTTCATATGGTTTTATCATTGTGTAATATGGATGGGAAAATTACTTTAAAGTTCATGATGGAAGAACCATAAATAATATGTATATTAAAGTATTTTAGGTAGGAAAGAACAGTTTAAGTTCATATTGGATGAGAGAGATCTTATTTTAAGGTTGTAGAGCACAGACCATGAGTCAGGACATAAATGCTGGAAAGATTGAAGAAAGTAGGGTTGAACCAAACGATAACATATTTGAGAATTCCTACATATCATGTGGGGGTAGGAATCAATCCATATGTAGTTATTAGAGATCCATTCACTTTAACATCACATGGTGAAGATGAGGGTGAAAGGAAAAACCCCTATAGAGGGGGTACATGGTGTGACTATTGTAAACTTGTCATAAATGAAGACCAAAGGGGCCTCATTCCACATCACATAATCCCAAATGAATTTGGTCCAAGTGTCCAAATTAAGAAGATGATTTTTGGAGCCCAGGGATGGAACCGAGAAAAAAATTATGTTTTTTCCTTAATATCCCATAAGTATGGGAATCAAGCCTTGTCTATTACCTGAGGATGTGACATGGTATAATGTCATGTGGAAAGGAAATTGATGAAGGGGTCTATTATTAGGGGGAACATGGTGTGGTTGTTTCATTTAGAATGTGAATAAAGACCAATAAAGACCACACCACACCATGTGTTCCTAAAAGTAATCTCAGGTCATAATACTAAAAATGGGGAACTTGGGGCTAGACCTAAAGACAAAATGTCTATGCATTCCTATGCATCCAGTGAGGGAAGGAGTCAAGGCACACGTTGTTATAAAATGCCATGTAGTTTAACCTAATGTGGTAAGGATGAGGGGATAGTTTAAATTCATGATGTACAGGGAAAAAGGGATCCCATTGTTTACCATCATGTAGGATTCTTGTGTAGATTTAAACAGTACCAGATGATGATGCTAGGTAGTTTTATGTCTTTCATCCTGGATAGATCATGTTGTTTAACGTTGTGGGTGAGGATTAATAGAGATCTTAGATTATGGTTGTAGATCTTGGAACAACCATAATTTTTTCCATTTAGTGTTTACCATCATACTGGACAAAGGGTCACTCATGAGAAGTACTTGTTGAGGAATTTGGCATTGGTGGGAGGAGTAATATTCTCACCATCGATGGTGACTAGTGAGTTTGCGTCATTGGGGTATACCTTGTGAATGGTATAAGGAATATACCATTTGGGATCCAACTTTAGAAGCCTCCTCCTGGGTATCATTGGTGTTCTCAGTTCCAACACCGTGTCACCTTTACGGAAGTAGCAGAGATGGACCTTCTTGTCGAAAACTCTAGATATTTTATTATGGTGTTTCTCTAGGTTATGCAAGGCACAAAGCATGTTCTCATTGGGATCTTCTAGTTTATCTAGACAAACATCAGCTACTTTTTATGACATCTTCTGATAAGAAATGGTTGTAATAAGTGACTATATTTGAATCTTGATGGGTAGGACTTCCTATGTTCCATACACTATGGAATATGGGGTCACTTGGGTGGAATAATGAGTCATCATCTGGTAATCCTAGAGAGCATTGGGGAGTTTGTCTGGAAAACATTTCTTTTTATGACCAAACATATCTTTTTTCATAATTTTAGAGAGTTTCTTGTTGAAATCTTCAATCTTCCCATTGTCTTTCAAAAGATAGTAATAAGTATGGTTATACAAGATATTGAACTCGGTGTATAATTTCTTTAGCACAAATTCTCAAAAGATGGTGTTTTCATCAGTGAGAACTATGTGAGGGACTCTAATTTAGTGGATGATGTTTGTTCTCATGAAATAAATAATTGAATGGGCCTTGACTTAATTGAGCATAATTTACCTTTTCTACTTCGAAAAGAAATCTGTGGCGGTCAGGGTAAACCTGCACTAGTGAGCTATTACTGGTGGATATGGTCCCATGACATTGAGTCCCCTTACAAAAAAGGGCCAAGATTATTTTTTAGTACAGATATTCTCTAGTGGTTGACACAAACAAATTAGAATGGATATGGAATTTATGGCACCACTTGGTGAAATCGATATAGTGATAGACCATGGTGGGCTAGAATTACCCCAACCTTCAGATATGATGAGCCAGTTTTGACCCCACCTAATGAGCTCCACAAGAACTAGTATAAAAATCCTGAATGACATGGGGAATCTCGTCACTTTAAATGTAACAGAGGATAATTCCATCAAACCTATGTATATAGATGATCTACTCAAGGATGGGACCACTCTGGAGAGTGAACTATACTGTTCCGTGATAGGTTCTGTCACGTTTGGATTTATTTTTTAGGAGGTTTCCATGTAAGAGGCACTCAAAAAAAGGAGTTTTACAATCAAGGGGATCTTCCAATGCTATGGAAGGGGGACTGGTGGTCCTAATGTGGATTCACCGGTAGTATGATAACTTACCTGCTAGCTATCATTATCGTCTAGAGTGATCGGAGAGATGACTCTTCAATGTGCCAATTGGATGATCAAATCATCCTGGTCAAGCTCTGTAAGAGATGATGCAATGATATCCAAGGCATTAGTATGACCATTATACAATGGGGGAACATATGTAATATATGTTATAAAAGGGAACTAGGCCATTATCTCATGAGTGTGCTATAATAGGGGCACAAGCTCTGGATTTCTAACATCGTAGTCATCGTTCATCTTCTTGATGACTAGCTCAGAGTCCCCTTTCACATGCAGGTGAAAAACATCAAACTTGGGGGCCTATTTGAGACCAGTGATGAGGGCTTGATACTCTACCTCATTATCAGTGAAACATTTCTGACAATAGGAATGAATAGGACATGACAACCAATGAATGTGTGTTGGAGATGATACCCATGTCTACCCTATTGAGTTTAGGTTCATTAAGTCGTCTTCAAATGGGGCTTCAAGAAGAAACATCAAAGTGTATCTACTAATGCATCATGACTTGATCCACTGATATTATGGTATTTTTCGGGAAGACATGATCGAGGGACTACTATGCGGGGGTTGGATGGGCAGAAAGAATGTATTCTATTGCAGGACCTTTGAAAACTTTCCATAGAATGAACCTGATGTCAAACTGCTGAAGTATCACTTCCCACCAATCTAGAAGGCCTATCTTCATGAGGTGGTTTAGAATATACTTCAGTGGGTCAACACAAGACACAAGTTGTATCCCAGAGTGATGCAGGTAATGTCACAATTTCTGGATGGTGAATACTAGCATGATCTATTTCTTCTAAATATAGTAATATCTATTATTTGTATTGAAGAGTATGCGATTGAGATAGTATAATCCATTATATACCCCCTCCATTCTTCTAGGTGAGAAGGGAATCGAGGAAAAGTTCAAGGGTAGTCACATAATAGACTAGCATATTTCTAGTGACTGGTGGCATCATAATTGGAGGTTTTAGCAGGTACAAATTGATTCCTAAAAGTGATATGACACTCATCCTCCCACATGTACCCATCACCATTCATTATTATTTGGGAAAGGTATTACACTTTCCTGAGAGATTTTCAATGAATTGGTGTATGTAGTATATGTGGACTTGAAAAACTTGGATCTCCTAAAGGTTTCTCATAGTAATAATCTAACTGATGGTCTTGACCTTCTCTAGATTTATCTCAATGCCTTTGCATCTAATGACGAAGGCAAGTAACTTTACAGAGGTAACCCAATGGAACACTTCATGGGGATTATCTTCAGATGGTTGGAATGGAGGAATATGAACACTTTATCAAGATCTATGAGATGATCCTGAAACTGGTGGGATTTGACCAAAAAATCATTGATGTAGCACCCAAAAAATGTCCCAACGATCGGCTTAAATATTTTGATCATGGCACATTGACCAGTTTCACCTGTATTCTTTAGAACAAAAGGCATTACATGGTAACACAATTTACCTAGTTGTGGTTGAAAGAGGTAGACTGTTCATCCTCAGGTGACATTCAGATTTGATTATATATTTAATAACCATCCATTAAATAGAGAGCTTGCGATCCAGTGGTAGCTTTAATCAACAACTCTATTGCAGGAAGGGGAAATCATTCTTCAGATGGTGACAATTGAGATCCATCAAGTAGATGAAAAATATGATCAATATGTTGTTCTTTCTGATGGGAATGATGTTGGCCAACCAACATGGGTACTGTACTTCCTTGACAAAGTTTTCCTTAAGGATTTTATCAACTTCGACACTAAATATGGTATCTTGATAGGGATGCATATTTCTTGGAGGCTATTTAAACCAATGATGGATTATCGGGAGACCAAGGTAGTGGATGGTGACCTGAGGATATAATCATGGCATGTAACCATAGATACAAGAGAATTCATCTTGATACTACTTTAGGAAATACAGAAGCTACTACTTCTCTTCTATAGACATGGATATTCTTACAAGTATTGTTTTCGAATCTATCTTGATGTCAAGATTCACTTGTACCACCACATAAATGGTGTAGGAGACACCTTCCTCAAACTAAGGGGAGTGTCCTCTAAGTCCTATTCATTTTCCATAGTGAGAGGATCATTGCAAGGGGTAACTATTTTTTTGTTTTCCTATTCTGATGGATTTTTGGGTTTGGATGAGTAGTATTGTAATCTTCATTGGGGGAATCTTGGACTACTGACACCATGTAAAAAAAATATTGACATGATTCCATTAGGCCTTCGACCCAATGGGACAAACATGATAATATCAGTAAAATAGTGGTGTGTCGGCATGAGGTGGTTCAACCCATCCTGGTGAAACAAGAAGGTATGAAATATTTTTGTTTCCATGGGGTGAACATCCTGATACCTTATAGTGGTAAGGGGTTCTGGGATCACTCGATCTTGATTCATGTAGGAGTATGATTTTATCCTCCTATGTTCCTTACAACTTGGAATGATCTTTCCCCTTGTCCTAGAGACGAAAATTAAGAGTCCCAGTTTTGGGGTTGTGGCCTCTAATCGGTGAATTGGGAGGATGTATGAATCATCCAAGCCTTCCAATCAGTCGGACATAGTGTTAGTGTGCAAAACCTCACTACTATGAACATGCTTATCCTTGATCTTGTATTAGTTGGCATCGAAGTAGTGGGATTCACCAGAGGAAAAGGAAAATGAATCACCTTGTAGCATGCCCATATGACCATTAAGGGAGTAATTGAGGCATTAGTGATTTGAGGAGGGCACTGTTGTGTGTAGATAGAGAAAGGGTCTACCCGTTAGTGCATTGTTAGTCATGTCTTATGCGACAGCCATGAACTATGTTCTGGAAATCTGGAAAAAAATTGGGTTTTCAGGAGGATCTTTCGAAGAAATGTTTGATATATTCTATCATAAACTTGAATCATTAGGTGAGAAGGACTCAGGTCTATTTCTGACAGTCCCAGTTTGCAGAGAATCCGATTCGAGATGAGATTGATCCCATAACCCATGTCAATGAGATAATTCGAACACCCACACAATTGAAATGTATAGTAATGTAAATCTATAGAATGTTCCATTATAAAAGAGAAAATTTTTCTTATCCATATAATGAGATGATGTCTTGATATTTTTTAAGTTTAGCTTGTTCAGCATGGAAGGCCTTTGTGGACAATACCACTATTTCAAATTGGAGGGGGATTCTTAAAGCTTCTTTTAGGGATTCAAATATATTTTTGGATAGGATGAGATGTAGGAGGATCAGGAGCATCACATTAATACTAGTAAGGTTCTTGAGTAAATCATACTTCTCTGAAAAGCACACATCTTTTCGAATATGAGGTTGTCCTATGGTATGAGGTATGACAAGAACTGTTAGTCAAATCGGTGGATTCTCTCTAGTGTTGGGGATATCCCGATGCTCACAAGTTTAACCATGAAAAATGGCCACTGGATGATTACTAGATGATTGATATTTTTCCAAGGCAGGATGTGGCTGGTAATAGTGTAGTTGTAGAGGATATTCTTGGTCAAGTAGAAAAAATGGCGGTTGGGATGAATTTGATGTGATAAGATGAGAGGATTGTGCATGTTAAGATCTATGTTGGGCCTACTGTCTCATCTTAGTGGCATGCACAACATGGTTCTAAGTGTTGGTTGATGCATTTTGTTATTCAAATATCCATAGTTTATTCAATGATGGAATCATCTAGGGAAATTAAGAGGATCTATCTAGAATTCCTTATCACCAAGGACCATTTATTGGTCCACTAACTTGGAGTTGTTTACTGAGGAATACCCCAGATCATCACTTGAAGAATCCTCCGTTACTGGGTGGGTCTTTGGAGAATTTCCCATATCCGAGGGAATGAAATAAAAAATAGAAAAATATGGATTTGGTTTCAGCCGAGAACTTTGCTTCCTCATACGTCGCTGATACTTACTCTACTGAGAGGGTGAAGGATGATATTTCAATGTAAAAGTATTAGTTGGGGGTAGTACTAACACATCAAAATTCTTAGTTTTATTCAAACATGAATGAATAATACCATTTTCTTGAGAAAATTCCTTTCATTCTATCCATTTATCATACTTTGGAGACCCATGACTAGAGGTCTTCTTCCATTCACCTCACTGTCACCATCAGGATTTGAAAACAAACATTCCACCTATGAAGGGGATAAACCCAATATAAATATGTTGTTATCGACCTGGTCCTGAATCCATTTCTTGAACACATAGCACCTCTTGATAGTGTGTCCAAGGAACCATTGATACGGGAAATAATTGGGGTGATTGGTGAGATTTTATTATTTAGGCCTCCTACATTATAGAAACTGTAGGATTTCATGGTCCAAGGCACTCCAGAAATAGTCAAATACCATAGATTTATTGGTTGAGTGCATCTGGTTTTTCCAATCTGGGATGGGGACCCTGAGAGCCTGGCCCTGATGAGGGGCCAGAGCATGGTGAGAGGGTGGAACCTAGTTGTATCGCCAAGGTGGTGGTGGTGTGTAATGTAGCAGCACCTTCTGATTCTGAAGCAGGTAATTCTAAGCCTGAGGCTGATCCGGAGGTGGTGGACCTCCCTGAGGCTATAGAGGTGGCTTTACCAATAAAAATTGCAGCTGTCTTGAGGCCTCTTTCTGGGCAACAATAGTAGTTTTTTCCTTGCCATCTCTTCTTGCGGAAGATGTGGGAGGCAATAGGCATGCCTTATTAGATTGTTGCAAGTATTTCACTAGGTGTTGGGCCTTGTCAAATAAATCCCAGATCCCACCTAGGAAGTTTTGAGTGATAAAATAAGGAACCAATTTATTCCCCACATTCCACAAACACATCGTTAGTAGATACACCTAAGTTAGTGGCATATCGAGTGAATATGTGACACCCTACCACTTGGCGGCATGGTTTGCGACTCAGTCATCCATCCATTTCTTGGACTTGAAGATGTCAGTAGTACTGGTTTTATGGGTGGTGGATTGAACTGTTTAATAAATATCCTACAAATATATTCCCAACTTTCTATGGACCTGATGGGTAACTAGTCGTACCATAAAAATGTGGCCCCCCCCAGTGTCTGTATGAAGTACCAGAGCTTAGAGGCTTCCTGCTATGCTGGAGTCCCTAACATGGATCCACACCATGAAATAAAGTTTTCCAAATGTTACATTGGTTACCTATCCCATTGAAATGGGGAAGTTATTATTCTCAAATCTTGGAGGTGACATCATAACATCCAACCACAGTGGATATGGCTTTCCAGTAGGTGTGATTTCCACCCATCTAGTTTCAAGACCCTCAAGATGGATAATTAGAGCATTCATCGTATCATTTTGATGAGGACTCCTATCTTGGCGACGACTCCGACTACTAGTCCATTGGTAGGTTCTTTAATCTGATAACCTAGATTAGTATATGTGAAACATCTAGTGGAATTAAACAAGGGGACGGTGGAGGAACAACCTGTGGAGCGGCTGTAGGAACCTAAGTGGGGTCCCGAGGAGGATTCTCACACAGCTCAGGTGGATGCATCGATGAATACCATTCTCTCTTTCTATAAACTCTTGCCTCTACTCAGTCTAGATGGGAAGGGTTGTCAAGGTATCTATGAAGATTGGCATATGGGTGATTTGTGCCTTTTACTACTACCCCAATTGAGGGTTACCATAATCTAGTTATCGTTTTTCAATGTGTTTGACAAGGAGATAATCAAAAATACTTTTCTATTCAGTGAGTTCTTGATGCAGAACTAAATTTTCAGGATCCTATTCTCTCTTTCCCACTTAACCAGATTTATTGGAGGGATTAACAATTCTAGTGTTCACCTTACCCTCTATTGGGGTCTCGACCGAGAGGCAATGAATCAAAATGATGTCATAGTCCAATCATCTGTCTCTACTGACGAGTGTAAATACCTGCAACATCATCCATGTATTTTTCTTCCCTATGGGGAAGGTCATCCTCTTAATACCCTATGTTGACGCCCCTTCCAGTTATATATAAGGAAATATGATGTTTATCGTAATGATGCCTGAAGGCATATCATCGATATCACCAGGTAAATCAGGTTGAAGTCATATAGGACTGAAATACAGGGAAGTGTACTGCCCCCATCCATGGATCTGGACAAGTGGGGAGGTAGTAGTGCAGAAAAAATTTTTATGGCGGTTATTTTTTATTTTTAATGTCAACTTTTGTCCAAAATTATTATGGGAGTCGTTATAAACATAGTTTTTTACGTCAGTTATTTTACAACCGAAGTAAAAAACAAAAATGCGAAGTGTTTTTCACGTCGGTTGACAAAAACCTGACGTGGAAAACGCTTCAGAGTCGTGGTTTATTATGTCGGTTATTTAATAACCGACATGGTATTTACCCTTTCATGTCGGTTATTATATAACCGACCTCCTAAAGCACTCCTCCGAAGCGTTTATCACGTCTGTTATTTTTACAACCTACATGATAAACCTTTCTGCCAAGAGGTTTACAACGCCGGTTATGTAATAACCGACGTAAAAACATATCTATGACGTCAGTTATAAAATAACTGATGTAAAAAACTATGCATTCCAATTTATTATGTCGGTTATGAAATAACCAATGTAAAAACCATTTCCCATGAATTTATTATATCGGTTTCCAAATAACCGATGTTAAACCTAAAACCAATTCATTTTTTAAGTCGGTTACGAAATAACCGACGTAAAAACCAATTTTTTAAATAAAACAGAACCACTACTATGCCCAGACAAATGACATGAAACAGAGAAAACACTTACCAAAACTAGACCAGAACAGAACAGACCCCCCACCCCCCACTGGACAGACCCCACACACCCCTAGACCCTCCACACCCTTGGACAGCCATCCCACCCCCTAGACAACACCCCACACCCCTGGACAACCCCACAAACCCCTGGAAAACCCCTACTCCCCTGGAAAACACACCCTGTTGTATACCCCCACACCCTAGACAACACTCCCACACCCTTGGACAGCCATCCCACACCCTTGAAACAGACCAAAAAGTTACAAAAAACAGACCAGAACCCCCCCACTGGATAGCCCCCACCACACCCCTTGACACCCCCACACCCCAGGACTGCCCCCCACCCCTGGACAACCCGCCACACCCCTGGAAAACCCCCACCCTCCTGGACACCCCCACACCCCTGGACTACCCCCACCCCCGGACAAGCCCCCCCACCCCTGGACAACCCCCCACCCTCCTGGACACCCGCCACACCCCTGGACTACCCCCACTCCCTGGACAGCCCCCACACCCCTGGACAACCCCACCACCCTTGGAAAGCCCCCAAACCCCTGGACAACCCCACCCTCCTGTATACCCCCACCCCTAGAAAGAACTCCCACACCCCTGGAAGCCCTCCCACACCCCTAAAACAGACTAAAAAGTTTCAAAAAACAGACCAGAACCCCCCCCCCACCCCACTAGACAGCCCCACCACATCCTTGGACACCCCCACAACCATAGATTTCCCCGACCCGCTGGACAACCCCCCACACCACTAGGAAACCCCCACCCTTTTGGACACCCCGATACCCCTAGACTTCCCCCACCCCCTAGACAAGCCCCCCACACCCCTGGACAACCCCCACCCTCCTGGACACCCGCCACACCCCTAGGTTGCCCCCACCCCCTGGAAAGACCCCCACACCCCTAGAAAACCCCACCACCCCCTGGAAAGACCCCCACACCACTAGAACACCCCACCACCTCTTGGACAACCCCCACACCCCTGGACAACCCCCACCCTCCTGTATATGCCCCCACCCCTGGAAAACACTCCCCTACCCCTGGACAACCATCCCACACCCCTGAAACAGACCAAAATGTTACCAAAAACAAATACGACCAATCCACCCCAATGGACATCCCCCACTACTCCCCTAGACACCCCACACCCCTGGACTGCCCCCACCCCCTGGACAACCCCCACACCCCTGGACAACCCCCCCCCACCCTCCTGGACACCCCCACACCCTTGGACTGCCCCCACCCCCTATACAGCCCCCCACACCCCTAGACAACCCCACCACCCCCGGGATAGCCCCCACACCCCTGGACAACCTCCCACCCTCCTGTATACCCTCCACCCCTGGACATCACTCCGATACCCCTAGATAGCCCCCCACACCCCTGAAATAGACCAAAATGTTACCATAAATAGGCAAGACCCCCCCCCCCCCCACTAGACATCCCCCACCACACCCCTGGACACCCCCCACACCCCTAGACTGCCGCCACCCCCCTCGATAGCCCCCACACCCCTGGACAACCCCCCACCCTCCTGGACACCCCCACACCCCTGGACTGCCCCACCCCCTAGAGAGCCACCCACACCCTTGGACAACCCCCACCCTCCTGGACACCCCCACACCCTTGGACTTCCCCCACCCCCTGGACAACCCCCACACCCCTGGACAACCCCATAACCCCCTGGACAACCCCCACACCCCTAGAAAACCCCCACCCTCCGGTATACCCCCACACCTAGAAAGTACTCCCACACCCCTAGTAAGGCCTCCCACACCCCTAAAACAGACAAAAAGTTACAAAAATAGACTAGAACCCCCCCCCCCACTAGACAGCCCCCACCACCCCCCTGGACACCCCCACACCCCTGGACTGCCCCACCCCCTGGACAGCCCCCCACACCCCTGGACACCCCCTAGATATCCCACCACTCACCTAGACATCCCTCCCACCCTCCCACCCCACTAGACAAGCCCCACCACAGCCCTGGACACCCCCACCTAACTGGACAACCCCAATCCAAAAAACAGACCAAAACCTGACCAAAACCAGACCACAACCCCCCACCCAACTGAAAAACCCCAGCCACACCCCTAGACACCCCCACACCCCTGGACTACCCCCAACCCCTGGACAGCACCCCACACCCTGGGACACCCCCTGGACATCCCCCCACTCTCCTAGACATCCCTCCCACCCTCCGGGACACCCTCCCACCCCATTGGACAGCCCCCACCCCACCTCTGGACACCCCCACACCCCTAGACTGCCCCCACCCCTTGGAAAGCCCCTGGACAACTGGTGTTGGGAGAGGAGGCACCGCCATCCCTTGGGGGGGCTGAACACCGCTGGAAGGTACTCATCACTCCAACATGTGAAGCTTGAGCTCTAAAAAATTTTCATCAATTCTTTCTTCCCCTGTAAACCTCATTCATTCTATCACTTTGATGCCAGTATAACCAGGGGAGAACACCATCATGGTGTTATCCCCTGGTTATACTGGCATCAAAGTGATATAATGAATGACGTTTAGAGGGGAAGGAATCATTGGTCAAACATTTTGAGAGATCAAGCTTCCCATGTGGGAGTGATGAGTACCTTCCTGCAGCGTTCAACCCCATGAGGGATGGCGTCGCCTCCTCTCCCACCCCCTTGGACGACCCCCATCCCCATGGAGACCCTGGACCCCACCCCACTAGACAACACTCCCACACCCTTGGACACCCCCTCACCCCACATGACACCCCCACACCCCTGGATAGCCCTCCACTCCCATGGATAGCCCTTCCACCCTCCTGGAAATGCTCCCACCCCCTGGACCACCCCCCACTCTCATGGACACCCAGGATACCCCCACCCCACTGGAAAGCCCCCCCCCCACACCCATGGATACCCCCACCCCACTGAGCACCCCCCACACCCTTGGAACCCCTCCCCCCAAACCAGAATCTATACCATAAAAACCATCATAAGTAGACCAAAATAAGAAGTAGAGAAAAATTAAACATTCACATATATAACATTCAAAACATAAAATTTCAACTAAAAAAAACTAAATCCAACCTAATTGACTACCAAATACACAATTATAATGACAATATTAAAAATTACATTTTACACTACAGACAAATAAAACTCAATCAAACCTATAAAATAATTTGACTATTCCACTTGTAAGTGTTTGACGTCTTGAGCACTATAGGGTTGAGGGTCATAAAATAGAAACAAATTAAAATGATAGTAGTTAATGTATATAATGAATAAATCAAATGAAATTTTATGGAAAATTTTAAAAGGAAATCTTACCAGATCAAAGTTCACAACTATCCCAGTTGTTTTTATTTCATTCATAAATCTTAACATATAATATCCTCATTCTATGTTGCCTTGTTGTTCATGAAAATTATGTTTTAATTAGTGTAAATTCAATATATTATTTTTATGTAATAAATCAACAAGTAAAATTTATAAATGGATATTTACCTTTATATTTACATATTTGATTTTCACACTCCTTTTCTTTGTGTTTTTTATAAATTAGACCCATCCCCTGTTAGAAAATAATACGAATGGGATAAATTTAAAATTAATTATAATATATAAAACTATTGAGAAATTGAAACTTAATTTTCCAACATTTTCTTAAAAAATTCCAACACATCACCATGGACAGAGCATATCCAATAAAGTGTTCTCTCTATTGGGAAAAAACCGCTAACATCCAATGATCAGTGATAAAAGAAAATTTAAGGTTAGTGGTTCTTTATGTTAAAAGATAATGAAATATTTGAGAGATATGTGTTTCATACCTCTTAAAAAAAGTCATCATCCAACATTTTGTGACTATATTTTGTTCAAGTCTTTCAGAAATATAAAGCATTCCTTGTCCCTCATCTAATGCACATGCATAAGGGGAAATCAAATGCGGATCCATGAATCCATATACATCTGTCTACTCATTCTTATCACAAATGTTATAAAAATACCTAATAAAAAACAGACATAAGTATACATTTTAAAAAAATATAAAGTAGGGAAAAGTTTTTAAGACTTACATGGAAAACATTTGCACCACGTTGATGCCCAACTTATCTCCAGTAACAAGCTCCATGATATCAGTTTTCACAATCCCCACATTTATTGCACGTCCACAAACATGGGATTCTATTGGAAACTCATAATGATTCAAAAAAAATTTAATATCTTGAAAATCATTCAAGACTACTAGAATATGTATCTGATGTCATAGCCATTTGTCTTTGTTGTTGTATATACAGTATTTCTTTACCTTTCAAGTATTCTTGTAAAAATAAATAGAAAAATATATTAGTTTTCAAATGATAAAACAAATTTAATAATAAAATAAAATAGAAGATATAACATAAATACCTCTATGGTAATGATTCCAAGAAGCCTGGATCGAAAAATTAAAAAATGGCCGATACTATGTCCAACTGTCATCACCTCATATGTAGGTAATGGAACTCGAGATGATCTATCTATAATATCCTGTACAGTGACCCTCTGATTCACTACCTCTAATTGTTGATGATGAACTGTATCTCTTATATAATATACCAACCCATATACAACTATATGATGTTGAGGATCATCAATATAAAAATTGAAATAAGTAGGAAGACTCGGAAGAGGAGTAGGATAAAAAATTGGGTCCACAGGCTGAGGTGGGGGAGTGGGAGCTACTGTCGGAGGTGGAGGATAAATAATGAGGTCGGTAGGGGGAGGTGGAGGAGTGAGAGCTGCAGTCTGAAATTGTCTTTTTATGTCTGCAAACATAGAATGTACCGACACTCTAATTTTTCCCCCATCATCGCATTAATATTATGAACTTTAGACTCCAAGGATTCTATTATTTTTATACACACCCTCAACGTGAGAAGTTGAAGAACGCAAAAACACTTTTCTTACCGATTCACCTGCTGGATATCCTCGTACACGACCAGGATGTTCGGTCTTTCTCAATGCTGCAGATAAAATATATTGCCTCCCAGTAGCTGTAAATACCCCATATGAGCTCTGCTCCTCAAGAGAATCCAGTATTAATTAACTGAACATTTCTGTAATGATTGAAGTTATATAAAGAAAATAGTTAACTTAAATAAATAAAATAGATATTTTACAATCCTATCAGCTACGAATTCTCGAATCTTCAAAAAGATATTTCCCTTTTTTACCAATCTGAGCTCTCTTCCATTTTCATGTCTAGATGGAGGAGATTGAGTGGCCACCTCTCCAGAGCTTGAAGACCCAGCAATTATTATTTGTAATTTTTCCACCATAATTTGTTCTTCTAATAATGTATACCCTCCCCAAGATAAACTATGAGGGAATAAATTTTTAGATTGGATCTCCTGATGATATTTCCTTGTTTTCTATAAATTAATAATAAGAAATCATTAACAAAACATTAATAAGATCATTTCTATAAGAATGATTATAAAAGTTTACATTTCCCTTACCAAAAATGAATCTTTTCTTCTAATTTCAACAAACTGTCTCCTTGTGTCTTTATCTATGAAAGGATATATATGACACGGATTATCATGACTTGTATGACCAAAAATGGAATCATATGTGAGGGTTGATTTGAAATCCCTTCATCTCTTGGTAGCGATCGATAAACATTTCTCCCGGACTCCTCTAGTGTTAGGAATATCAAAAATCATCTGATAAAGAAGAGTTTAAACATATTATATATACTAGAAAAATTTAAAGAATAGGAAAACAATATAAAAATATCTTACCAAAATCGTCTCCCACAACTGAGAGATTATCACTTTGTCCACACTTCTCCAATCATCATACAAAATGCATACTTTGCTCTTACCCTGAGTTGATACAAAACTTTTAAAACATTTTTCATTTGGACCTCTAGGAATATCATCCTCATCAACTTCAATGAGTTTCCTCTGATCCTATGTACGAGAAAGTGAAAATTTTAGTAAACGTGTGCACCCATGTTTACCAACTCTTGAACTCTATGACATAATGGGAGCACATGAGGATTATTGGGGAACATTATGAGGAGCATGTGAATGCTCCTCCCCAGTGGTATGACCAATATACTCATCTACAGAATCATGTGGTTGATGAACTGATTGATATGTCATTATCCTTCAAATAAAAAAAACAAACACTAGTTCACAAATATACAAATTCAAATATTACAATACTACTGTAATAAGAAAATAGAAACTTTTATTAAGTTACGTAATAGTAAACATGGTTAATATGGTAAGAAATTTAAAAAATGGTAAAGATGGTAAGGATGGTCAAAATGGTAAACATGGTAAACCTGGTAAACATGGTAAACATGGTAAATTCATTATCACTGAACAAAAATAATAGATATATAATTTATGTAATGGTAAACATGATAAAATAAACAAAAAAAAATTAAAACAAACAAAAACTTATACTTATTTTGTATTAATACATGTTTTAATAAAGAAAAAACTTACAATATCTAACATTTTATGAAAATAATAAATGTAAAAAATAAATAACAAATGTTACCTACAATATTAGGAATGTACAAATGGATTGTTTTCCCAAATTTATTCTTCGTGGTTGTTCCTTATAGAAAAAACCATGTCTTCAACATTCTCATCATTATGTTCTGTTTATCTATCCATGGAAGTATGGATCCCACATAAATCAGCATCTTCATCATGTTTATCCTCACCAACATATTGTTTTTTCACTTGTAAAACAACAACCCACTACATTTCTGATTGATCTACTACATAGAAAATTTGTTTTTCATGTGTTTCCATTATAAAATAATCAGTTGTGTCTTCCAATATATTCAGATTAACAACTGTAATTCCAAATTTATCATGTCTGACACTGTTGTTACCGATAAACCATTTACAGTTAAAAATAAGAACTTTAATTTTAAGGTAATCAACCTCCCATATGTCTTCAATCACTCCATAATATGAACTTGATGTAGAAATTGGGGTTTTGTCCTTAACACTCGAAAAATGAATTGCTTCCGCAAACACGAATACACCACTATTCCGAATTGCACTTCTGTTGTCCTGAGATTTTTGTACGAAATGTATATCCATTAATGTCATAACTAGACCATGTTATCACATTTAAGCATCGAACACACACTATCTATTTTAATGTCTCTGATACATCTGATCTACCAAGAAAGGTATTTTTTAACCATGACAATTTTTTTTGTTATGCTCATTCAAAATCCACATTTCTTTATTCTTTGGATGAAATTTTTTCAACTCATTAATATGCAATGTGATATATGGTTGGGAATCAGCTATGTTATTCAAGATGTATGATTATAACTTCTTCATCTGTTCAGCTAACAACAATTTGAATTTTAGCCCACTAATCCCCTTTCCCTCATTATTAACTCGTTCATGGGAAGATGGAGGAAAACCTATGTGTTGTGCTGCACCCAAGTAGCTCGTACAAAACAATGCAACCTCCTTATAAAAAAACTTTTCAATAATGGAGGCTTCAAGTCAATATGGATTCTTAACACACCCCTTGAATATTTTCATATACCTTTCAAAATGATGCATCTAACAAAGATATATAGGTCCACAGAGCTTTATTTCTCAAACTGGATGAATAATTAAATGCACCATTATATCAGAAAAAGTTGGAGGAAAATACATTTCTTATTGACAAAGTATACAAATTCCATCCTTTTCCAAAATGTCCAAAGCATTCATATCAATCACCTTATTACAATTTCATTTGAAAAAATAACACAACTTCATTATAGTCTTTATAACATGGATGTGCAATATCCCACGCAATGAAACTTGTAGAAGTTGTTGTATCATGACGTGACAATCATGAGATTTCATACTTATCAACATCGAGTCCTTCAATGAGACAAAATTTTTTACATTTGAAGAATAACCTTGAGGAACTTTGATATCATGAAGACATTGAAAAAAGCTAATTTTCCCCCTCTTCAATAATTTATGACAAGTCAGGGGAAGACAGGTTCATATTCCATTAGGAGTGGGAGATAACTTCAAATGTATTCCCATTTATTGTAAGTCTAATCATGCATTCAATCCATCTTTAGTCTTTCCTTTAATATCTAACAATGTTCCAATCAATCTATCACAGATATTCTTCTCCACGTGTATGACATCAATATTATGTTTAACTTCATGATATCTACAATATGGTAGCTCAAAAAATATTGACCTTTTCTTCCAAATATGTCAATCAATACTAGATTTCTATGTATTTCCAAATGTCACATCATGGTTTTTCACCCTCTCAAAATACATATCAGTTGATAAAAGGTTTTGGAGCAATATCAAATTCTTGTGAGCCATTGAATGCCTTTTTTAGTCTTCTATAAGAGTGATCCATAGGAAAAAACTTCCGATGCCCCATGTACACTATTTTACTCCCATGATGCAATTGACAATATGAAGTCTGTTGTTCGTAAATTGGACATGATTTATTCCCTTTAACTCCGTATCCTGAAAAAATTTCATATACTGGGAAGTCATTTATAGTGAACAAAATCACTACATGCAGTTGAATATATTCCATTTTATTAGAATCAAACACCCTAATTCCTCCCATAAAAGTTTCAAATCATCAATCAATGGTGACAAGAAAACATCAATATCATTGCCGGGTTTCTTTTGGACCAGAGATCATTATACTCAACATGACATATTTTCACTTCATACAAAACACATGTGGGAGGTTGTAAATTACAATAAAATAGGCCATGAAATATGTGTGCTACTAAGGGTTTGGTATGAATTCATTCCATCGGTGCACAAACTTAGTTTGAGATTTCTAATTTCATTTCCAAATGTAGGATACTGCTCATCAATTTTCTTCCACTGTGGACAATCAGCTGGATGATGTATTTTTCCATCACATAACCGATCATCAGCATGCCACCTTAACCTTTTTTCATTATGTGAATTAGAAAATAACCATTTGAAACTATGACTTATTGGAAGACACCAAAATACCTTTGAAGGGATCTTTGTAATCTCTACATCATCCTGTAATTTTTCTTTCACCTTATACCGTGATGTATGACATTAAGGAAACTCTAACAAAAATTCATATTCCTTCCTATATATCATACAGTCATTCATACATGCATGTATTTTCTTGTATCCCAATCCCATCAGGGATAAAATTTTCTTGGCCATATAATGTGAATCTTGAAGATCGTTATCTTTTGGAAGAATGTATTTCATCAACTGTAGAAGCTCTATAAAACTTCTATCACTCCATCCATGTTTCTCCTTCAGGTTAATCAATCTTAACAATGCCGGAAAAACCGTAAAATCTGTACAACCAGTATATAATTGTTTTTCAGCATCACCATATAGGCGCGCAACTATCGGTTCTATCTCAATTTGTTCTGCTGCAATATCACGAATCATTTCTTCAATTCCATCAGAGTCACCATCTTGCGAATCATCATCATCAGAGAAATTCCGTCCATTTTCACCATACCAAATCCAAGGGCTGTAACTCAGATTAAAACCATGACAAATCAAATGATCTTTTATCTCTATACATTTCAACTTATTCATATTCAAACATTTCAGGAATGGATAGAAAAAAAATTCACTACATGGACCATTTCATTTACCAATTTCCAAAAATGCATCGACACCTTCCTCATATTCATTGCTCATTCGATGTGCCGTAATCCAACATCGACTCATTATTAAATATAACAAATATCAAAATTATACATCTTTTTAAGATAAGAAAAATATATGTTTATATGAAAAAAATCATAATTTGAATGTAAAACAATTTTCAAATATAAAACAAACCTATGCATATTTAAAAAAATACGCTTGAATATGATTTTAAAAAGAAAATATAGTTACATATAATGGTTTTAAATGCATCTTGGATTCTTTCTTCTAAAGGTTCACAAAGAATACATCCTGGTGCAACTGGATACAAAATTCACGCTTCTGTAAAAAAGAAATATGAAGTATAAATATTAAAATATGTATACATTCACTACTAAAAATTACACAGTTCCTAGCGATTTGAAACCTCTGTACAACCCCCACCCTTCTAGACAGCCCCACCCCTTGGACACCACTGCCACCCTTGGATATAACCCACACCCCACTTGGACACCACCCCCACCCCCTACCCCCTTGGACACCCCCCCCTGGACACCCCCAACCCCTAGACACCCCACCCCCTTAGACACCACCCCCAACCTCTTGGGCCCCCCTGGATACCACCACCCCCTTGGACAGCCCCCAACCCTCTGGACAACGCCCACCCCTAGAAATACCCCCACCCCTCTAGACACCCCCACCCCCTTGGACACCCCACCCCTCCTAATAACCCTAGAAAACATCAATTACTATTAAACCGTCAATTTAAAAATGACCAAACATCCCTAATAATAGAAGGAATGAAGGAGAAGAATAAGTGGACAAAGAAGAAAAAAAGAAAAAAATAATAATGGAAGAAGAACATGGAATAAGTAAATTATTTGAGGAAATTACATGGAATCCAAGAAAACCATGGGTCCTCCAATGGTTGATAGAAAATTGGAGAAAATGGAGTAAAACTGAGAATCAAATCAATTTTAAAATAAAAACTCAGATGAAGAAAATCACAGTGTAAAGCCTATCATCATGGAACAATGGGGTCAGGATAACTGCGAATCTTTGAAAACCATGTCATGGTCTCCCCCATAACCCATAATTTTTTCATATTCAATGACTGGTCAAAATATATATAACCAAATAGAATCATATTGCAACACCCCTCATCTTTTCGTAATGCTTGAATCCCTAAATATCATAGTGGAAACCTCAAACATAGAATGTACGAACCCCCATGGACACCACCCCCTCCACCTTGGACACCACCCCCACCCCCTAAAAAAAACTAATAGATTATAGCCTAATATACATGAAACAATAAAATAATCCTGTCATAATCTCACAAACCACGATGTAATAGTCAATCCCAACTAACACTTATCCCCAACCCCCTTGGACACCACCCCCACCCCCTTGGATACCCCCTGGACACCACCACCACCTTGGATAGCCCCCACCCCTCAGGATAGCCCCACCACCCCCGGATAGCCCCCCACACCTCTAGATAGCCCCCACCCCCTTGGACACCCCACCCCTCCTGGACACCACCCCCACCTTCTACCCCCTTGGACACCCCCTGGACACCCCCAACTGTAATGCCCCGACCCTAGTTACCCAGAGTCGGTGCATTATTACATAACATTGGCATGATCACAAGAACGATCAAATCTCGAAAAACCGATTAGTTTAGTAGCCTTGGAAACACTAGATATATTCATAAAGTTTTACATTACATCCTAAAAATGAAAACTACAACAACATAGTCTCCATAGTCCACACTCTTATCCCCTCATACTATCCCTGAAGGTCATTCATAATTTACTTAGTCACATCCTGGGAAAAATAAAACATAGAAAAGGGGTGAGCTCAAATGCCCAATAAGGATAAAAATATAGCAGAAACTTTCATAAATAAGAATAAACATTTAAGGAAATGTATATGTAAAACAAAAGCCTTTTAAACTTGAACTTCAACATAGTATGGAAAAAATAAAATGAAATAATTCCATTTACATATTCACATGGATATTCTACTAATATAATAATCATATGAAATATCAATAACCACATTCATAATGATGGAATGCATAATGCCAGACTATCATAACCACATAGACAAGGCCTCATGCAAAGACTACAAATAAGATTTTGCCAAGTCCTTGTGCGAAGACACTAG
Source organism: Viscum album (assembly GCA_963277665.1). Lineage (NCBI taxonomy): Eukaryota > Viridiplantae > Streptophyta > Magnoliopsida > Santalales > Viscaceae > Viscum > Viscum album. The sequence goes on along the minus strand of OY728125.1, from coordinate 272,500,333 downwards.
TTTGTCTCATGAGACCTACCGATGCATCGAGGAGCGATAGCGGGCGCCACCCATCACATATTAAGTCCAATGCATTCCCATATAAAAAAGTTTAAACATAACATAAACATTCGTATTAAAACTAGCATACGAAATGTAAATACTTCATCCACAAACCATTAATGGTATAAAAATAACACATCCATAGTCAAACATATCACAAAACCTTCAATACAATATAGAAGTTTTTTATCATAATAAATCAACTACAAATAAGCGTAAAATCCATCAAAGGATGCTGACATAGATGAAATCAAAACTCTTTTTAGAGAAATATCAATTTCAATTTTGAAATCATTTAAGAGTCATATATTTATAAAATAAAACATTTTATTTGAAAATATTCTTATAATCTTGTAAGGTAAGCTCTGACAATTTTATAACGGTGGAAAATAGCCACACCCACTGTATAAGTTAAAAAAAACATTCTTACCTTAATTCTATGAAAAAGGTTAAAAAGGACCTTGTTTGGAAAATGATAGAAATATTCCTTTATAAACCACTTATAAAAGTCAACAAGGTTATAAATGACTTTAACCCATATTCTAGTAAACAGTAAAAATGTTTTGAAATACATTTTCAAGAAACATGGATGTGGATGATAAAGAAGTCCTAATAGATTATTACGTATAAACAACCTCGGATAATGAAGAGATTGAGAAATAGACCCTTACCTTGTAATTTTCCTTGGTTGGGGGTAAGTTAACCTCTTGTATAATGGTGAAATAATTGTTATTAAATTATACAAGAATCATATACATTAATGTGATATCATATATGATCTTTTAACATTGATTTGTTAATAATATCTTAGTATTATCGTTGTTTCGGGTGTTAACTTACTCATTTTCTTTTATATGTTTTGTTACCTAAGCCGTGTTTGTCATGGATAGGTTGTATCTTATTCATATCCAGAATGATATCAACTCCTTAGATACTATTATTAATCATCAGATGATAATTATACTTGAATGGATACGATGGAGAATGAATCTCATCACGTTCGTGGAGACGGTAGTCCGTAGGTACGCACGAGCGACAATATCATTCTTTTGATATTAAAATAATATATAATTGGATGGTATATAATATACAAAGAATAATTATCATGATATATTTAACATTTAAATGAATTATACATCATTATTATACCCATCCAAATAATAATATATTGAATAACAATTATACCACGACGTGGAGACGGTAAGCCGTACGTACGCACGTATGGTGACATGTCATTCAAAGGATGGATAGAATACTGAATATGGTTGTACCATATTTATAATAATATTACAGTATGTAGGAGATATTGGATTCATTATTTTTTAATGCGAATAACAAAGAAAGAAGAAGTTGAAGATGAAATGATTTTGAAAAAGTGTGGTGAAAACATTACCTCTTCTTCGGGTTCTTCCTTTTTATTTGATCAAAAGGGCTCCTTAGGTTGGATTTATGATCAAAATAAGGCCACTAGGTTGAAGTGAGGGATGTTAAGAGAGTATTTGGGCAGGGATTGGCCGAACCAAAAGGCTTTGAAGGTGTGAATTTGTGAGAATGGGGAGTTCCCTTTTATAAGAGGTGTGATGGGCACCTTTGGAAAAGCTAGAAATATTATTTTATAATAAATTCATATTTGGTTCCTAATGGATCCAAAGTAGATTATTTAAGGGTTAAGGTGTAGAGGGTTCTAAAACCACTCAACCAATAGAATTTAGGTAGGTTTGGGTCATTATATTAACCTTATATTTTAGTTTTAACTCTTAGTTAATTAGTTTGACACTTACCTTGTCACTTTACATTTTTATATTATATAGTCAATAAATATAATATATACATACAAGAGACCCACAAGTGGTTCATTAATGATACAACTATCATGATATAAGTCTCTCAAGAGAAACATATATTTTTAGGAATTTAATATCAGTTAATAATATAATATTTGTTTTAAACACACTTTTCTGTCAATTTTGACGCTATTCAATAATTTTTTTTTGTAAAAATCACAAAAGAAGGATTACTTCGAAAAAAGTTAATTAAATAAATAATAACATGTCCTATTAACCTATAAAATTTGTGTAATTCATAAAAAGTCTCAAATTATATTTATTTGGGTATTTACAATATCATTTATTTTAATTTTTTACTATTATGGTAATTACTGCATCATCATTGGGTCATAAATAAATTAAATTATTTAATGTCTAAAAATTTTAAATAAAATACCATTATTCAGGAAATCGTTTTAGATTTCTAATGAATATTTACAATCGAATTTATCTTATGTATAACCCTATATTAAAAATGTTTTAGTAAATAATCTTTGATTTTAACTCTTTTAACTCTTCTTTGAATTAAATAATAATAAATGTCCTAATCTAATCCAAGTGGACCTAAATGATAATATATTATTCCTAAGGTTGTTTTTGGTAGAGATACACTTGTAAAATAGAATTAGGACATGTTTTAGGGTAATATTAATATCATTTTTACCCTTAATTACCCTATTTACTTTTAACCGTGGTAAATAAAAGTAAAAAGTTACTATTCACAAAAAATTATTTTCATCTCATTGAACTACATTTTACTTCTTGATATTAACCGTGTCTCTTAGATTTTCGAAATTCCACTCACAAAAGTGGTAAAATTAAGTTTTATGAAAAAATCAGTTTTTTTAACTACCACTTAGTGGTTTCACTATTCATCAAAAAATGAAGTTTTTCAGAAAAATACCAAAAATTCACCCGAGGCTAATTTCGATATTCCGAATCCAAAAATGAAGTCCATTTTGAAAAATAAAATTTATAAATTTCAAAAAGTGGGTATTACTATTCATAACGGCTAGATTGATTGGTTGTGGTGTGTTAGAACTCGATGTTGCGTACAACACACGCTATTGCATTATTCCAAGAGAAGCATACCGTAGAAGCTTGGAGTGTTACATTATCCCCTCCTTCAAATAATTTCGTCCTCGAAATTTCTAGAATACTACCGCATGAAAAGACTCAGGTGGTTCTTCATCATAAGTTTCTCGGGTTCCCACGTTGCCTCTTCCATCTTATGGTTTCTCCACAAGACTTTTATTAGACGAGTCGTTCGGTTTCTCAGTACTTGTTCTCTTGTATCAAGAATCTTGAAGGGATATTCTCAATAAGACAGACCGGGTTCCAGTTCTAATTCCTCATAGGTGAGTAAATGCATTGGGTCAGGCATGTATTTCCTTAATAGTGATACATGGAACACATCGTGAACTTTGGAGAGATTTGGCGGCATTTCCAAACGGTAAGCTACAGACCCAATTCGGTCTAGAATTTAGAAAGGTCCGATGTACCTGGGACTCAATTTACCTTTCTTACCAAAACATATGACTCCCTTCCATGGAGATACCTTTAGGAAAACATGATCAACGACTTGAAATTCTAAATCCTTCATTCGATTATCGGCATAGCACTTCTGCCTACTTTGAGCTGCTTTGATATGGTTTTGGATTACCTTCACCGTTTCCATCGTTTCCTCTACCAGTTCTAGGCCTACAAGTTTTCTTTCGCCATAGTCATCCCAACAGGTTGGTGTGCAACATCTCTTTCCGTATAACGCTTCATATGATGCCATATGAATACTCTAATGGAAGCTATTGTTATAGGAAAATTCTACCAGAGGTAAATATTGTTCCCACATACCCTGAAAGTCAAGTGAGAAAGATCTCAACATATATTCTATGGTTTCAATAGTTCGTTCTGATTGTCCATCTGTTTGAGGGTGGTAGGCAGTGCTCAAATGAATTTCAGTATCCAAGGCTTTCTGAAGACTTTTCTAGAATCTTGAAGTAAAACGGGGATCACGATCAGAAACAATCGATAGGGGTACTCCATGAAGTCTCACCACTTCATTAATATATAGTCTTTCTAGATGTTCCAGTGGTAGATCTTCTCTTGTAGAAAGAAAATGTGCTGAATTTGTAAGATGATCAACAATAACCCATATTGCATAGTTCCTTCTAGGAGTCTTTGGTAGCCCCATGACAAAGTCCATCATAATATTGTCCAATTTCCACTCCGGTATGGGAAGAGGTTGCCTGAATCCTCCAGGATGTTGCCCTCCAACATTTACTTTTTGACAAACCATCCATCTTGACACAAAATCAGCAATCTCCCTCTTCATGTTGTCCCACCAAAAATGTTCCTTCAAGTCTGTATACATTTTGGTGCTCCCAGGGTGTATAGAGAAATTGGAACTATGAGCATCATACTGAAATTCCCTTTTTAGATTAGGTATATCAGGAACACAAAGTCACTTCCTGAATTTCAAAATTCCATCTTCATATACAAAGTCTCTCAATCTCCCATCATTTACAGCTTCAATCTTCTTTTGAAATTCTTCATCACTGGCTTGAGAACTCTTAATCCTTTCTTGTAAAGATGGTTTGGCAACCATTTGAAAAAGAATTGATGTTTCACCTTCCCTGGTTATTCCCATGTCCATATTCACTAGATCCATGAAAATTGGATCCCTTTCAATTCTCATATTTTTCAAAACTCCATGATATTTTCTGCTCAAAGCACATGCCACCTTGTTTGACTTCCCCGGGTGGTAGTGTATCGTGCAATCATAATCCTTGAGTAATTCAAGCCATATCTTTTGCCTCATGTTGAGTTCTTTTTGTGAGAAAATATACTTCAAACTCTTGGGATCAGTAGAAATCTCACATTATTAACCATAGAGGTAGTTCCTCCATATCTTCAAAGGAAAGATCACAACTGCTAACTTGAGATCATGAGTAGAATAGTTTTGTTTTGGAATTTTCAACTGTCGTGATGCATAGGCAATAACCCTATCATTCTACATAAGGACACAACCAAGTCCTTTCTTTGATGCATCACTATAAATAATGAACCCATCATTCCCTGATGGTAGAGTCAATATAGGATCATTGACTAATCATCGCTTCAGTTCTTCGAAACATTCTTCACACTCTTTTGTCCAAACAAATTTAACCTCTTTACATGTGAGCTTTGTCAATGGGTTAGCCAACCGGGAAAAATTCTGGATGAAACTTCGATTATAACTTGCTAAAACAATAACACTACGTACCTCAGTTGTACTCGTCGGTGCAAGCCATTCTTCGATTTCCTTGGTCTTACAAGGATCAATGGAAATTCCATCCTTGGAGACAATATGGCTAAGAAAAGAAATCTCTTGAAGACAAAATTCACACTTGCTAAACTTCCCATATAATTCATGTCCTCTCAGAGTCTTCAATATAATGCGCAAGTGATTTTCATGATCTTTGTAGCTTTTGGAGTATACCAAGATATCATCAATAAATACCACTACAAATTCATCAAGATATTCCTTGAAAGCTCTATTTATTAGATCTAGAAAAATAGAGGGTGCATTAGTCTATCCAAAAGGCATTATTTTAAACTCATAATGCCCATACCTTGTTCGAAATGCTGTCTTCGGAATGTATTCCTTCTTCACACACAACTGATGGTATCCAGATCGAAGGTCGATCTTTGAAAAGTATTGAGCTCCTTACAGTTGGTAAAATAAATCATCAATGCGAGGTAGGGGATACTTGTTCTTTATTGTCATTGCATTGATCTCCCTGTAGTCGATACATAACCTCATAGATCCATCTTTCTTTTTAACAAAAAGAACAGGGGCTCCCCATGGAGAAACACTAGGGAGAATAAATCCCTTATTACTCAATTCCTCTAGTTGTTTCTTTAGTTCAACTAATTCTACAGTGGCCATTCTATAAGGGGTCTTCGATATAGGCCTTGATCTAGGAATTAAATCAATGGAAAACTCAACTTCTCATTCTGGAGGATGTCCAGGTAATTCTTCCGGAAACACATCTACATATTCTTTCACAATAGGTACATCCTCTATTTGAACATTCCTTTCCTCAGCCACTGTAATTTCATCATCTTCCTCCCCAATAATTGAATTTAGTTGAGCTAATGGGGGTGGATCTAGATAAGAATTAGGTGGTGACGATTCTGCACTAATGATAAGGTATTCCTTATCATCATCATCAAAAATCATAACCTCCTCCTTCATACAATAAATCTTCAAATCATGGTCCAAAAGCCAATCCATACCGATGATTATATCAAACTCAATCATAGGTATGATGATGAGATAAGAGGATAAAGAACATTTATGTTCTCTAATGGGGACTGATTCACAAAACTTTGTTACAATGATACTTCCCTTAGGAGTTTTAACTAACAAATACCTTGTTAAATCAAATTGGAAAGGTCTAATTTTCTTAGAAAACTACGAAGATATGAAACAATGCGATGATATAGAATCAAATAATGGATTTTCTAAACTTGAGGACACCATTAAATTACCTGCCACCACGTCTTTCGGAGATTCTACCTCAGCAGTAGTGACAACACAGGCTTGGCCTTGATCCCTTGGCCTTTTCTGAGGTAGGTTCCCCTAATGCTTAGGACATTCATTTTCATAATGTCCCATCTCCCTGCAATTGTAGCATTGGACATTGGTAGCTTCCTTCTTCCCCTTGCAATCACAATCTTGGTGGCATTTTTCACCACACTTGTAACAGAATCCCATTCCTTTTAAGCAAGTACCAGGGCGTTTCTTCCCACACTTACTGCAGGTCAGATATTCAACTTTTCCCTTCTTCCCTTTATTTCCATTCCCAAATTGATCAGTAGATCTCTTATTCTCTTGCTTTGATTTAAGGTCATATGACTTAGAGAATTTTTTTTCTCTCTTGATAGCACATGAGACAATGTCTCCGTACAAAGAGAAGGATTGTGAGACTAATGCTCGATGGAGAAATGGTTTTAACCCATCAAAGAAACGATCAATATTACTTCATGGGTTACATATATAATCTCCAGCATACCTTGCTAACCTTGTAAAGTTAGCCTCATACTTTGCGACATTCTCATCCTCCTTTTGTCTCAGACTCAGAAATTGTCTTCCCATATCTACTCGATGGTCACGAGGAATGTATTTTTCTAAAAATAGATATTTGAACTCCCTCCATTCCATATTTGATACTTCATCATCTTCCTTCATGTTTTAAATCAATGACCACCATTGATCAGCATCTCCAGTGAGGTGGTAAACTGCCATGATAACGTTTTCCCTTTCAATACTCCCCAAATCCTGAAATATTTTCTCTAGGGAATTTATCCATTGCTCAGCTACTAAGGGATTTGTACTCCCATTGAACGTTGGTGGTTGTTGCCTCATGAAGCGATCTAACATTGATCCTCCACGCTGTGGATCAGGGTGCTCCATATGGGTATGGTTATTATTCATAACCTGAGTGAGTTGTCCCAGTATGGTGATTAGCTGATCGGCACCAGTTGCATCACCAGCTCCACTATAATTATCTTGAGAAGGAGGGAAATCCCTATATAGAGTGCATTCATTGATACAGTTTCCATTTCTTCCACTTGGCGCCATTTCTAAACAATGGCATAAACTAGATCAGTTTAAAGATCAAAATACATAATTTCATACTTATAAAACACTTAACATAAATTGAACTATTTATGGATATAATCCATAATCATAAAAATGTCTTATTTGAGGAAGTATACACTCATAAACCCTTCATAATGATTTTTAAAGAAAATGAGAGTTATCCTAAGCATATCCCCCAGGAGTGTTGTAACCAAGAGTGCAGCAAGGCCCGTTGTCATGCACCAGTTCTCGTTTGAGTCCAGCTCAAAGAGGTGTTTTCGGGTTTTACCCCTAGGTACATATGTTCCAGATCCGCCTCTACCTGCTCGTATCTAGACAGGGATGTATTGCTCAGAAAACTCACAAAATCTCTACAATACCAAAATTCTAGGAAGTTATTCTATACTAATCCTCAAAGTCCAACTTAAATCTATGTGCTCTAATTAGACTTTATCTAAATCTAGCTTCCAAGGTTTGTACTAAACTTTCTATGATACCAACTGTAACGCCCAGACCCTAGTTACCCAGAGTTGGTGCATTATTACATAACATTGTCATGATCAAAAGAAAGATCAAATATCGAAAGACCGATTAGTTTAGTAGCCTTGGAAACACTAGATATATTCATAAAGTTTTACATTACATCATAAAAATGAAAACTACAACAACATAGTCTCCATATTCCACACTCTTATCCCCTCATACTATCCCTGCAGGTCATTCATAATTTACTTCTTCACATCCTGGGAAAAATAAAACATAGAAAAGAGGTGAGCTCAAATGCCCAGTAAGGACAACAATATAGCGGAAACTTTCATAAATAAGAATAAACATTTAAGGCAATGTATAAGTAAAACAAAAGCCTTTTAAACTTGAACTTCAACATAGTATGGAAAAAATAAAATGAAATAATGCCATTTACTTATTCACATGGATATTCTACTAATCGAATAATCACATGCAATATCAATAACCACTTTCATAATGATAGAATGCAAAATGCCAGACTATCAAAACCACATAGCCAAGGCATCGTTCCATGACTACAAGTAAGATTTTTCCATGGCCTTGTACCAATACACTAGTTTGTATCATGAGACCTACCGATGAATCGAGGAGCTATAGTGGGCTCCACCCGTCACATATTAAGTCCAATGCATTCCCATATGAAAAGGTTTAAACATAACATAAACATTTGTATTAAAACTAGCATACAAAATGTAAATAATTCATCCATAAACCATGAATGGTATAAAAATAACACATCCACAATCAAACATATCACAAAACCTTCAATACAATATAGAAATTTTGTATCATCATAAATCAACTTCAAATGAGTGTAAAATCCATCAAAGGATGTTGACATGGATAAAATCAAAACTCTTTTTAGAGAAATATCTCTTTCAATTTTGAAATCATTTAAGAGTCATATATTTATAAAATAAAACATTTTCTTTTAAAATATTCTTATAATCTTGTAAGGGAAGCTTCGACAATTTTATAATGGTGGAAAATAGCCTCACCCGCTGTATAAGTTAAAAAAACATTCTTACCTTAATTCTGTCAAAAAGGTTAAAAAGGACCTTGTTTGGAAAACGACGGAAAGATTCCCTTATAAACCACTTATAAAAGTCAACATGGGTATAAATTAATTTAACCCATATTCTAGTAAATAGTAAAAATGTTATGAAATACATTTTTAAGAAACATGGATGTGGATGATAAAGAAGTCCCAGTAGATTATTACGTATAAACAGCCTCAGATAATGAAGAGATTGCAAAAATAAACCCTTACCTTATACTTTTACTTGGTTGGGGGTAGGTTAACCTCCTGTATAATGGTGAAATAATTTTTATTAAATTATACAAGAATCATATACATTAATATGATATCATATATGATATTTTAACATTGATTTGTTAATAATATCTTAGTATTATCGTTGTTTCGGGTGTTAACTTACTCTTTTCTTTTATATGATTTGTTACGTAAGCCGTGTTTTTCATGGATATGTTGTATCTTATTCATATATAGAATTATATCAACTCCTTATATACTATTATTAATCATCAAATGATAATTATACTTGAATGGATACGATGGAGAATGAATCTCAACGCGTTCGTGGAGACGGTTGTCCGTACGTATGCACGAGCGACAATATCATTTTTTTAATATTAAAATAATATATAATTGGATGGTATATCATATATACAGGATTATTATAATGCTATATTTAATATTTACATGAATTATACATCATTCTTATACCCATCCAAATAATAATATATTGAATAACAATTACACCACGACGTGGAGACGGTAAGCCGTACGTACGCACGTATGGTGACATGTCATTCAAAGGATGGATAGAATACTGAATATGGTTGTACCATATTTATAATAATATTACAGTATATATGAGATACTGTATTCATTATTTTAGAATGGGAATAACTAAGAAAGAAGAAGTTGAGGAAGAAATGAATTTTAAAAAGGGTGGTGAAAACATTACCTCTTCTTCGGGTTCTTCCTTTTGATTTGATCAAAAGGGATCATTAGGTTGGCTTTATGATCAAAATAATATATCTAGGTTGAAGTGAGGGAAGTTGAGAGAGAATTGGGTCAGGGGTTGGCCGAACCAAAAGGCTTTTAAGGAGTGAATTAGTGTGAAGGGGGAGTGCCCTTTTATAAGAGGGGTGAGGGGCACCTTTGGAAAAGCTAGAAATATTATTTTATAATAAATTCATATTCGGTTTCTAATGGCTCCAAAGTGGATTATTTAAAGGTTTAGGTGGGGATGGGTCGTAAACCACTAAACCAATATAATTTAGATAGGTTTTGGTCATTATATTAACCTTAGCTTTTAGTTTTAACTCTTCGTTAATTAGTTTGACACTTACCATGTCACTTTGTATTTTTATATTATATAGTTAATAATCTTACTATATACATCCATGAGACCCCCAAGTGGTCATTTAATGATACACCTATCATGATATAAGTCTCTTGGCTGAACCCTATATTTTTATGAATTTAATATCAATTCATAATATAATATTTGTTTTAAAAACTCTTTTATGTCAATTTTGACACTATTAAATAATTGATTTTTGTAAAACTCACAACAGAAGGATTACTTCGAAAAAAGTTAATTAAATCAATACTAGCATGTCATAGTAACCTATAAAATTAGTGTAATTCATAAAGGTCTCAAATTCTATTTATTTGGGTATTTATAATATCAATTATTTTAATTTTTCACTATTATGGTAATTACTGCATCATCATTGGGTCATAAATAAATTAAATTATTTAATGTCTAAAAATTATAAATAAAATACCATTATATATGAAATCATTTTATATTTCTAATGAATATTTATAATCTAATATATCCAATGTATAACCCTATATTAAAAATGTTTTAGTAAATAAACTTTGATTTTAACTCTTTTAACTCTTCTTTGAATTAAATAATAATTAATGTCCTAATCTAATACAGGTGGACCTAAATGATACTATTTTATTCCTAAGGTTGTTTCTGGTCGAGATAAATTTGTCCAATAGAATTAGGACATGTGTTAGGGTAATATTAATATCATTTTTACCCTTAATTATCCTATTTAATTTTAACCGTGGTAAATAAAAGTATAAAGTTACTATTCACCAAAAAATTATTTTCAAGTAATTGAACCAAATTTTACTCCTTGATATTAACCATTCCTATCTGATTTTCGAAATTCCACTCACAAAAGTGGTAAAATTAAGTTTTATGAAAAATTCATATTTTTTAACTACCACTTAGTGGTTTCACTATTCATCAAAAAATGATGTTTTTCAGAAAAATACCAAAAATTCACCCTTGGATAATTTCGATATTTTGAATCCAAAAAAGAAGTCCATTTTAAAAAATAAAATTTATAAATTTCAAAAAGTGGGTATTACTATTCATAATGGCTAGTTTTATTGGTTGTGGTGTGTTAGAACTCGATGTTGCATACAACACACGCTATTGCATTATTCAAAGTGAAGAATACCGTAGAAGCTTGGGGTGTTACACCAACCCTCTGGACAACCCCCTGGACAACCCCCAAACCCTCTAGATAGCCCCCACCCCCTTGGACAGCCCCCACCCCCTTTGACACCCCACCCCTTTGGACCCCCACACCCTTGAACTGCCCCCCACCACCATGGACACCCTGGACACCCCCAACCCTATGGACAAACCCCCAAACCCTCTAGACACCACCACCCCCATGGATAGCCCCCACCCCTCTAGAGAGCCCCCACCCCCTGGACAACCCCCACACCTCTAGACAACCCCCACCTCCTTGGACACCCCCCTCTTGGACACCACCCCACCCCTACCCCCTTTGACACCCCCTGGACACCCCCAACCCTTTGGACAACCCCCCGGACAAACCCCAAACCCTCTGGACATGCCCCACCCCTTGGACAGCCCCACCCCCACCCATCGACCCCTTGGATAGCCCCCAACCCCTAACCCCCCCCCCCGCCACACACACACCCCTGGACTGCCCCCCAGAACCCTTTGGACAGCCCCCACCCCCTTGGACAGCCTCTGCACCCCAAGACACCACCCCTACCCCCTTTTTCATCCCCCACACCCCTTGGACACCCCCAACCCCCTTGGACAACCCCCACACCACCTGGAAACCACCCCCCACACCCTTCGACACCCCCTGGACACCCCCACCCAACTGGACAACCAACCCAACCCCCCTGGACACCCCCCACTTGCATAGCCCCCCAACCCCCTTGGAAACCCCCTGTACACAGACACACACATGATAGAACACACAAAAATCGCAAACATCCATGATATCACTTCCATAGGTTTATGTAACTATAAAATAATTTATCATGGTATAGATGATCACTATGAAACCAACCATGATAGCAAGACCAAATAAAAATAAAATCTCAACAAATTAGTTTAGGGCATCATGGAAAAAAACTAAAAACGAGTCATGTGAGGATTACTTGAGCGTTCTAAGTCGACCTGATAGATCTGATAATAATAAATATGAAGAATGATGTTAGAAAAATTAGGCTGGAGGGAAAAACTTTGACGAATCGATTCTAGGTTTTCCGTGTGAGAGAGACGAGTCGCAGGTCACCCGATCGAAGAAAACAGAATGACTGAATACGAGGTGCAAAAAATCATTTAAAAGATTTATCATGTCGGTTATTTAATAACCACCATGATAAACTATTTTTTAATTTTTATAATGTCGGTTATTTAATAACCAATAAAGAAAACTATTTATCACGTCGGTTATTTTATAACCGACGTGATATATTTCTCTTTATACTGACGTGATAAATTTTTGATATTGGCTTTATCAGGTCGGTTTTTTTATAAACAACATGGTAAAGAGCCGAGATTTACTTTATCACATCGGTTATAAAATAACCACCATGATAAATCACTGAGCTTTCCTTTATCACGTCGGTTATTTTATAACCGACGTGATAAAGCACACTAGATTCGATTTTCACGTCAGTTATATAATTACCGACGTAAAAAAGCTAATCTCTATATATTTTACATCAGTTATTTTATAACCGATGAAAAATATGGATCTTGATAGATATATCACGTCAGTTATAAAATAACCGATGTGATATCTCAATCATTAAATCTTTGCATGTCGGTTATATAAAAACTACGTGAAAAATGCCGACTTGTTAAACGTTTTTTCCACTAGTAAGGCCTCCTTAATAACTCAACTAATCATAGTGAAGCCATGAATGCATCATTTTTGGAGGATATGATAATAATCATGTGATGCAGAATGCTGAGTGATTGGATGTGTGTCCAACTCAACCAAGATACCCTTCTAGCCAATGTCGTTGAAGTGTTCCCAACTTTTGGGTTAAACCAACCTTCAATGGCGGATACTGATGTGCATCATCCCTATGATTCTACACAAGAACATAACCTCATCCTGAGTGAGGGACATTAGAATATAGAATCCTGATGTTTCTACTGGATAGAGCAGCTTAGGGATATAGTCTTCCGTGATAATGTCCCACAAACATATCCTTTTAGACTAAGGATTCAGACCATGGTTTTCCCATTCATTGACTGGGGTGGTTGAGGGACCGGTAATGGTACTGACATAGACCAGTGTGATAGTGGACTAGTCAGTGGAGAGAACAGTGTGTGAGCTAAAAACCCACTGCATAATGGGATATCTCCCAAGGACTGTATAGACTATATTAGCACATCCATGTAGGATTGGCTAATGACCACTACATCATGTGCAAAGGTGGAAGTCATTGGTGGTGGATCAAGTTAGTTCTCATTATTCATCGGTCCTTAGAACAACAATATATGATCTATTTTTGAGGTACAAAATGATCTTGGTGATTATAGAGTAGATTGCGTAGAAAGGACCTAGAATGGAGCCAAATATTCCTCCTCCGGCATGTATCTACAGTGGGATTCATGGATCTAGTGCATCTCACTTTACAGGAGGATGATGCTAATGCACTGAGTTCCTACCGTAAACCCCGACACAAAGGATCAAGGTGAGGGCTCCATCTTGGAGTTACACTACACTTTGGCTTCTAAAAATCAGACAATGTTGACAATTATCTCTCACTTCTCAAGATCATTCTTTTGAGGGTGATGATTCTCGATCCTTCCTCGGGGTGGTTCTTCAGGGTGGGATAGATATTCTACATGGGGGAGACCTCCATGTGGTTTGGTATTAGAGTAGGGAGGACCTCTGGTCAGATTAGATATGGTATGGGGAGCACCCAAGGAAATTTTCAATGGAAGACGAGAAGGATCTTCATGGTTGAGGCTGATAGAGAAGAGGGTCCTCTGTTGGAGTTTGTAGGAACATGGGGTGGAACTCCACGGTGTTTGTTCGTAATTCTTGGAGGAACTTCGTGTCAGATTGCTCTAGTAGCATCAGAATGAAGTGGGCCTTCATACTAATCCTACTAAACTTGAGGAAGACTTTTGTTTTGACATTTGATGGAGCACTTAAGACCTTTAATGGGATCAGTGGAAACATGGGGAGGACCTCCATGTGAATGGGTTATTGGATGAGGAGGATCGTCGTGTCGACAACCTGGTATGTGTGGGAAATTTCTATACCTGGGATCATGGTTACGAGGATGAACATTGTGTTGGGTGTCAATAATATGGGGATGACCTCTTCTTGGATTATTGAAGGTGGAATGGGGAGGATCCCAATGCTGGATGAAAGGCGGGGATGATCAAAACTCTATCTGATGGTGGGATGGGGAGGACCTCTATTCTGAACGACATCATCGTGGGTCAGCCCATGACAATTTCTACTGATGTCAGTGACCAGGAGAGTCAACCTAGCCTACCTGTGGGGTGGATGGGGCCCCAACCATAGCCGACATGTTGGTGTGTCTCCTCTACAATAGGTAGGTGCTCCCAATCTGTAGTAACAGGGGCTTGATAACATGCATCGATGGTGGCTTGGGCCACTAAATCCATAGAAGACATTTTCCCCTGGAGGGTATCATTCTGATCTTTCACTAAGAGTTGGCATTATGTTAGCCAAACTGAGGTCATCTATGTAGGGAAAGATGACACATACTATTTAGCCTGTTAGAATGGAATACAACATAGATATGGCCTGGTGGGAGCCCTCTTTGGCAGATCCCTAGCTAAATTTGAAGCCAGAATATCTCAGACATCCCTTGCCTCATCAACATAAGGGAGTCAATTATAAGAAAATTCTGGAAAGAGGCTCCCAAAACAATTGATAGACGAAGTGGGGAGTAGTGGTCCCAGGTGCGACCCTTGGGGGAGGCGGTGTCGAAAGACACTGAAGCCTCCAGATCATGGAGGGCCATATCCCATGTCCAGATGACCCCCTTCTATTTGTATCAATGAACAAGAATATCCATCACCCTCCATTGAACAATTTTGGATGGTGAGATGGGTAGTGAGCACCTGGTGGTTGTAGTAGCATATAATTTTGTGGTGGAGGTGGAGCCGTGTGGGATATTCGTGCTATCATTTCCCATGCCCCTACGTCTGCATGCAGTGGGTGATTGGTTTCATGCAGCTATAGCTTGGGTCCTACTAAACTGGAAGATTCATCCATTTGTACATATTGAAGGAAAGAAATTCCTAGTGGCTCAATACCATTCAGTCTTCTAGGGAAAGATAAAATGATCCATGTTGAAAACATCTTAAGCTAGGATGAACAATGATTAACTGCCCCAAATCCTGGATAGTTTCATGGTATGCCCACTGTTTTCATGGAAGGACCTGGCATTGAATAATTGAATCTGGTGACATTATTATTTGTTGCTTCCTTAAACAATTCTATTCTCTATATTGAAGAGAATAATTTCACATCAGTTTCACAATTTTTTTCTGACCCTTTCTTTAGGGCTATGCGCTGTTTGTGGGGACATGCATCTATCCACCCCACATTCTCACATTCCAAAGGTGGGTGGAATCCACAACTTTTTTAGGATGCTTTCTCCTTGATTGAAATGAAATTATGGGATGTCAGTCTCTCCTTCCATGGATTTCCTCCCAGAATTCTTTACCTAGTTTGGGTTCCTATTAAAGATTATTACATTGTTCATGAAACTCTTCCTGGTACATATTTTTCTAGACACTGGTTAATTACACTACTTTTATCTAGAAATTATAAAGTTTCAAGTCATAGAAGCAACCTTCATTTAGTATATTAGTGACATTGGTCATCACATTCATGTATGGACACTAAAACACGGGTACACCGAGATATCCCTTTGGCAGGGCTTCTCGAGGGCGCAAGAGCCCAAGGCGCCCCACATCGACTACGCGATATCTTATTTTTGAGGCATTTCTCCATGTGTTTCCTTACATTAACATGTTTATCACGTGGTTTCCCATTAATTTAACATATTTCAATGACAGTTACACAGAAGGTGCAGTTTTTTTTAGATTTCCTCAAACATCCAATTTTTAACATGAGGTAAGGCTTTGAGTTTAACATCTTCAGATGACTGATCATAATAACCTATGACGACAAATTGGGCCACATGTTTCACATCTTATGAAGACAAGAAATGATTTTTTTTGGACACCACTGAGGTTAGATCAGGGTGGTTCACCCCTAGGAGGAGGCACCTGAAAGGATCACTAGGTGGATAAATTAGAATGCCTAAAAAGAGTGGACCCAAGGTGGTGTTTCCCATTAAGGGAAGATGGTACACATTGAAGGTACATCCAAAAAAGGGATTAATGGATGGTTGTATCCGAATTTATAAAAAGATCTGACCTAGGGTGGTGTGTCCCATATTCCGGGTACTGTAGCAGGGCACTGTAGTAGTGGCGGACTATAGCGGCGGAAGAACTGTAGTATGTACTGTAGCGGTGGCTGTACTAAAGTAGCATGGGTACTGTAGTAGTAGTGTTCACCGAGGGGTACTTTGGTCCAAAAAATAGGCTTTCCATCCTTGTACTAAGGACACTTGGCCTTGGGCCTTCGGGTTATGTAATGGGTCTCCCTCTACCCACACTAAAGAGGTCTTTTCATTAATAATAAATTGAGGCTTTAGCCTTAACCTTTAAAAAAAGGATGATCTGAACACCATAATGGTTGGATCAGATAAGGTGGGTCCCAACAAAAGGAACAACGATGTTTACCATTGGCAGGGATTAAACCTCTAAGAAGCATCCTACGTACCCACTTTAGATGACAGGTTTTAAAAATCATGTAGTGAAAATGGGTGGTTTGGGCCTTACGCACTGAGACGTCTAAGATACTCTAAGGAGTAGTGATGGGATGAATGTGGCTAATATGATAAGACATACCAGGTGGATGGCATGATTCCTGTAACGCCCGAGACTTTTATGAGAAATATTTTGTCTATAAATCATCAAAGGAATATTTTACTACACACAACACTAGCTTGGCTTTCTTTACACGCAACCATGGCCTTCCTCGATAGCTTGCGTCGTATGCAATACCGAGTTTCACTAAACAACGATATGCTATTAAAATATTATTAAAACTAGCCGTTATGAATAGTAATAACCACTTTTTGAAAATTTATAAATTTTATTTTTCAAAATGGACTTCATTTTTGGATTCGGAATATCGAAATTAGCCTAGGGTGAAATTTTGGTATTTTTCTGAAAACTTTCAATTTTTGATGAATAGTGAAACCACTAAGTGGTAGTAAAAAACTGAATTTTTCATAAAACTTAATTTTACCACTTCTGTGAGTAGAATTTCAAAAATCCGAGAGACACGGTTAATATCAAGGACTAAAATGTGGTTCAATGAGATGAAAATAATTTTTGGTGAATAGTAACTTTTTACTTTTTTTTACCACGGTTAAAAGTAAGGGTAAAGATGATATTATTATTACCCAAACACATTTATTAACTCTATTCGATATATGTAATTAGACCAAAAACAAACTTAGGAATAAAATATGACCATTTAGGCCCACTTGGATTAGATTTGGACATTTATTATTAATTTATTTAAAGAAGGGTTAAAATAGTTAAAATCAATGTTTAATAAGTAGATAATTCTTAATATGGTGTTATACATAAGATAAATTCGACTATAAATGTTAATTAGAAAGATAAAAAGATTTCCTACATAATGGTATTTTATTTTTAATTTTTAGACATTATATAATTTAATTTATTTATGTCACAAAGATGATGCAGTAATTATCTTATTAATGAAATATTGACATAATTAATGTTATAAACACCAAAATAAATGTAATTTGAGACTTTTTATGAATTAAAATAATTTTATAGATTAATATGACATGTTATTATTCATTTAATTAACTTTGTTCGAACTAATCATTCTGTTATGATTTTCACAAAAATTAATTACTAAATAGTGTCAAAATTGACATAAAATAGTTTTTAAAACAAATATTACATTAGTAATTGTTATTTTATTCTTAAAAATATAAGGTTCGGCCAAATGAATTATATAAGGTTATATATATTAATAATAAACAACTTGGGGTTCGTTTGGCTGCTTATAGTAAGTTTATTAACCTTATAGTATAAGAACACAAGAAGACACGGTAAAAGTAAACTTATTTAACTTAATGTTAAATCTAAAAGATAAGGTTAAAATAGGAACCTAAACTTGTCTAAATTATATTGGATGAGCGGATTTCTACCCACCCCCTCCTTAGCTTTGAAATATATCAATTTGGATCTATTTGAAATAGAAATTGACTTTATAATAAAATAATATTTTTAGTTTTCCCAAAGGTGCCCCTCTCCTCCCTTATAAAAGGGCACCTCCTCCCCCTCTTCCTCACACCACTTTGAGCCTTCAAGATCAGCCAAACCCTACCAAATTCTCCTCTCCACTTCCCTAGAGACATCCTAGAGGTTCTGGTCTTCTTCAAAGACCTATTTTAGTGCCCTAAAAGGAGGTCTCAAAGAAGCACTTCAAAGAAGAGGTAATGTCTGTTACCGATTCTTTCATCTTTATTTCTTCTTCCACTTATTCTTCTTTAGTTGTTTCATTATAAAGTAATAACATTAGTATAACGAATATACTGATATGTTATTATAAGTATTAAACAACCCTATTTCACCATCTATCCATCCTACGGAAAAAGAAATCACCGCGCGTGCGTACGTACGGAATACCGTCTCCACGATGTGATGCGACTCGTTCTACATGATCTTAATTTCATAATGATTATATAAATGAATTGAATGAATGAATATGATATATATTACACTAATAACATTATGGAAATTAGGTATCTATATCCTAAAGAGAGGAATAATAATTTATTCGACAAGACACGCATAAGAACACAAAGTTATAAACACCCGAATAACAAGTAGCAATGAAATATTACTACTAAGAAGCTAAGAATATGACCATATATGATATCATAAAAATAATTATGATTCTGGAATAAGTCAATAACATTATTTAAATCATTATACAGGAGGTTCAGACACTTACAAAGCAAAACGGACCTAAGGTAAGGGAAATATCACAATCTCATTTTTATCCGAGATTTTTTATACTTTGGTATTTACTGGGGTGTATTTTATCATCCACATCCATGTTTCCTCAATATGTAATATTATTTCCATCCACCTAAAATTATTTAAATCCAATTTTACCCTTCGGTAAGTTTTTAGTAAAAGATATGGAAGGAATCTTTTGTCGTTTTTCATACGAGGTACTTTTTGACTTTTCCGACAAAAGTACGAAGAATGTTTTTTTAACTTATACGGCATGAATGGATTTTTAAAACATTATTTCCAAGAAGCTTCCTTTACAAGTTTTCAAGTTTATTTTTAATAAACTTCTTTTAGTTTAAAATTGTAAGACATGTTAAGAATGGAAAATGTTTTTGAAGTAGAAAGGATATTTTCCTCAAGAATGGAGTTCAAGTGTTTTATCAAAATTATTTTCCATATAAGATAATAAAGGGTTATGTTTCTATCACTATTATTACATTGATTTGATTATGTTGTGATGGAATTATATTTATGAATTCCTTTATCTTATATGAATTGTTTTATGATGTCACGATGTTTAAGATTCCCATTTTTATTACATGGGTTATGCAATGATGTATGATTTATGATTTTGTGGAACACATAAGAATGGTATCATTATGAGATGGGTGGGACCTGTATCTCCCTCCAATGAATTGGGTAAAGATTTTATATCTCATGAGATAGACCTGGCTGGAACGGTAGGTTATACCGGTTCAGTGAAACAGGACTAAAACGAGGAATAAACTCGGTTCATAAAGGGACTTTGTCCACTAAGATAGTCTTGTAAATGAGTCTTGACTAACAAGAAATGATTCTCTATGATTATGTGTGTATGACACAAAGTTTCATATTTTAAGTTATGATTATTGTGATTACATTTCACTGCCATGATTTATCCCATGTTATGAAATTATGATCTCTTTTGCAGGTTAAGATTTCCAAAAGTTATGTGCTTATGTATATGATGTGATTGATATTTCTTTTGTTTACCCTTACCGAGCATTTGAGCTCACCCTTTTGTATGTTTTATTTCCCTAGGTCAGGAAGAAGTTTATTAATTAAGTTATGGAAAAAGGGACTATAGATATGATGAAATAAATGGGAGACAGTGTAGACGCTTTATGAACCAGTTGTTTATGTTTCCCAGTTTCTAAAGACACTATACCTATACGGTCCTTTCGTGGTTTTGTTATATGTTGTAATAAGTATGCTTCAATTTTGAATTATTAACAATGTATGTAAAGTATGGGTCATTATAGTTGGTATTAGAGGAAAAGTAGGTAGGAATGTATCCGATCCTTGGGAACTCTCACATGTGAGCGTTGGACGAAGCATGGCTCTCCGCCCAAGGGCTTCATGAGGAAATGGATGCCACTGGGGATGGTGGTGTGTCCTGCCCAGGGGGTGTAGCCACCCATGGAGTGCCCTGATAGGTATCAATTATAGTCCACTGGAAGTAATTCTAGACCGCTATAGTTGGTATTAGAAGAAAGGTATAGTCAACCTTTGGAAACTAGGATGTGAAATCCTTAGTAAGAACCCTAAGGATAAGTCTAAGCATAGAACACAATCTTAGTGTTTTAGAAATGGCCATGAATAACCTAGGATAAGACCTTAAGTGTGAAATTTTATTCTTTATTATGTGGTTTTCCTATTATATTTAGTGTTTCTCACACTATTCTTCTTGGTTTTAGTCAATGGATGGAACCCGAAGGAACCGTGTTAATGCGGAATGCGACAGGTAATGCAATGATTGTACCCCTAAGCAACCAAACATTATGGGAGTTGGAATGCAAAATCTTGTATCCATGATCACAAAACTTTCTCAAGTTATGAATCATGCAGGACTTCCAAACGAGCAAAGGAAGGAGCAACATTCTCTTGAATCCTTCATGAGGCAGCGTCCACCTTCTTTCAGCGGGTCTACTGATCCATTAGTTGCTGAACAATGGATTAGTACTACTGAAAAGATATTTTCAGTTCTTCAATGTTCTGAAGATGATAAAGTCATCCTAGCAGTGTATCGTTTGGAAGGATATGCTGATCAATGGTGGAATCTTATTAAGAATACGAGGCAAAGGGATGAAATTGAGTCCATGGAATGGGACGAGTTCAAGAACTTATTTTTCAATAAGTACTTCCCTCGTATTCTCCGAACAAAGATGGAGAAAGAGTTTCTTGAACTGAAGCAAAAGGATGATGAATCTGTTGGTACCTATGAAGAAAATTTTACAAGACTTGCAAGGTACGCTTATGGTATTATTATCCAACCTGAGAGTAAGATCAATCGATTCTTTAGTGGCTTAAAACCAAGTCTTCGAAGGGCGTTAGCCATAAGGGACTTCAATAGCTATGAGGAAATAGTTCGATGTGCTCTCAAAATCGAGATGGATATTGGAGTAACCCATCAGTCATATGGGTTTGATAAGAAGAGGAAAATGGAATTCAAAGGAAAATCTAAAGAGCACACTGAAAAGAAGATGAGCTTTCCCTTATGCTCAAAGTGTGGAAAGAAACATGGAGGGAGTTGTCTAAAAGGGACAAGTAAATGTTTCAAAGGTGGAAAGGAAGGTCATCAGGAATTTGAATGCCGTGATGATGGGAAGAAGATGTCTAATGATGCCAACAAAGGAAGGGATACATAGAATGAACCTACTACACTTCAATGTTTCAAGTGCAAGGAGATGGGACATTATGCCAATAAATGCCCTAATCCAAGGGTTGATGATGATGGTCGACGTCAACAAAATCTTATGGCTAAAGACAAAGGAGAGTCACATGCAATTTCCATCAGTGATGTGGAGTACGATAACGATGTGGTGAAAGGTAGACTTACCATCCACTCTAAAGTAGCAAATGTTTTATTTGATTCTGGATCCACCCACTCTTTTATTTCTGAAGAAATTTCTAAGGGTATCACCATATTACCTGAACAATTAGATGATGAGTTAGCTGTGACAACACCTAATGGCACAACAGTCGCATCAAAAGTTTATAATTCTTCTCCGATCGAAGTTTGTGGGAAAGTGCTTCCTGAAAATCTTGTGATCCTTCCTATAGTGGAATTTGATGTGATTCTTGGCATGGATTGGCTTTCTTTATATGGAGCTCATATCAATTTCCAAAGAAGGGAAGTCACATTTCATATTCCAGATCAATCTATGATCGTCTATCAATGCAAGGATGAACATAACCTTATAGTGTAAATTTCTTCCATTTTATGGGTATTGATTCCACTAAATGAAGGTTATTTATCTCAAATGGTTGGTGAGAAACTCACGATTAAGAATATTCCCATTGTACGGGAGTTTGATGATGTCTTTCCGGATGAATTACTGGGTCTTCCACCGAATCGTGAAGTTGAGTTTTCAATAGAACTCGTACCGGATGCTTTTCCTATTTCAAAGACACCTTATAGAATGGCCACAATTGAGTTGCAGGAATTGAAGAAGCAACTCCAAGAGAATCTTGATAAGGGATTCATACGCCCTAGTGCGTCACCTTGGGGAGCACCAGTTCTATTTGTTAAGAAGAAAGATGGATCAATGAGACTCTGCATTGATTATCGAGAACTTAACAAGATCACTATCAATTACAAATATCCTCTCCCACGCATTGATGACTTATTTGACCAACTACGCGGAGCTCAATAATTTTCCAAGATTGATCTTCGTTCAGGGTATCATCAATTAAGGGTCAAAAGGGAGGATATACCAAAGACGGCTTTCCGTACAAGGTATGGACACTATGAATTTATAGTGATGCCATTTGGTCTTACTAATGCCCCTGCTATCTTCATGGATATGATGAATAGAGTCTTTAGAGACTATCTTTATCAATTTGTGGTAGTCTTTATAGACGATATTCTTGTCTATTCAAAGAGCAAGGAAGAACATGAAGATCACTTGAGAATTATATTGAAGACCCGGAGAAAGGAGAAGCTTTATGCCAAATTTACCAAGTGTGAATTTTGGCTTCAAAAAGTTGCATTTTTGGGTCACATAATCTCAAAAGAGGGGATATCTATGGATCCAGCAAAAACAGAGGTTATCGAAAGATGGTCGAGACCAACAACAGTAACTGAGATCCGAATTTTTCTTGGTTTGGCTGGATATTATCGACGTTTTGTGAAAGATTTTTCACGATTATCTAATCCAATCACCAAGTTGACTCGGAAAGGAGTTAAGTTTGTCTGGACGGAAGAATGTGAAGAAAATTTCAAGGATTTGAAAAGAAGGTTATCCAGTGCACTTGTGCTCACACTTCCTTGTAGTGGATAATGGTTTGTGATCTATAGTGATGCATCCAAGAAGGGATTGGGGTGTGTGCTTATGAAAAATGATATGGTTATAGCTTATGCCTCACGACAGTTGAAAATCCATGAGCAAAATTACCCAACACATGATTTGGACTTAGCTATGGTAGTCTTTGCATTAAAGATTTGGAGGCATTACCTTTATGGTGAAAGGTGTGATATTTATACAGATCATAAAAGATTAAAGTATATATTCACATAAAAGGAGCTGAATATGTGCCAAAGAAGATGGTTGGAGATGATTAAGGATTATGACTGCTCAATCCATTACCACCCTGGGAAAGAAAACAAGGTGGCAGATGCATTAAGTCGACAAGACCATGTTAGTTTATCTATGATGAGGATCACAAAAGATCCAATATTTATGGATTTACAAAGGATGGATCTTGGAATTATAATGGAAGGGGAAAAATATTATCTTTATCAAATGAATGTTCAACCATCTATACATGTGAAGATTAAAGAGGAACAAAAAGAAGATGTTGAGTTACAAAAGAAGGTGAGAAATGTTCCTGAATTCAACCTTGATTGTGATGGGATAATAAAGTTCAAGAATCGGGTTTGTGTTCCTCCCATCCCCAAATTAAAGGAGCTGCTGGATGAGGCTCATAGTTCTTCATTCTCTATTCATCCTGGAAGCACGAAGATGTATAGGGACCTGAAAGAGTACTTCTGGTGGGATGACATGAAAAGAGATGTTGCTGAATATGTCTCTCGATGCTTGGTTTGTCAACAAGTTAAAGCTGAGAGACAGAAGTCTAAGGGGATGTTACAACCATTACCCATACCCAGATGGAAATGGGAAAACATCACTATGCACTTTGTCACAGGACTTCCTAAAACATCCAAAGGCAATAATGCTATCTGGTCATAGTTGATCGTCTTACAAAGTCTGCACACTTCATTGCTATTAGAGAGGATTTCTCTCTGGATCATCTTGCCAGGATATATCTAAAGGAAGTGGTAAGATTGCATGGAGTACCACTTTCTATTATATCTGATCGGGATCCGAGATTTACCTCGAAGTTCTGGCAAAGTCTTCAGCATACTCTGGATACAGAGTTGAGTTTCAGCACTGCTTATCATCCTCAGACAGACGGTCAGTCTGAGAGAAAAATTCAAACCCTATAAGATATGTTGACAGCTTTCTCTATAGATTTCAAAGGTGGTTGGGATCAACACCTACCTTTGGTGGAATTTTCTTATAATAATAGCTTTCACTCCAGTATTCAGATGGCTCTTTATGAAGCTCTCTATGGAAAGAAATGCAGGACTCCAACTTGCTGGGATGAAGTTGGGGAAAGAAAGCTATTAGGACCTGATCTCGTTGATGAAATGGAAGAAAATGTCAGATCTATTCAACAACACATAAGAGCAGCTCAGAGTCAACAGAAAAGTTATGCCGACAACCTAAGAAAAGACCTAGAGTTTGAAGTTGGTGATAAAGTGTTCTTACGAATATCTCCCTCGAAGAGGGTTATGAGATTTGGAAAGAAGGGGAAGTTTAGCCATAGATATATCGGTCCTTTCGAAATACTGGATCGTGTTGGGAAGGTAGCTTACGGATTGGCACTTCCACCGAATCTCTCTCAAGTTCACAATGTGTTCCATGTATCTCTCCTGAGAAAGTACATACCTGATCCTTCACATGTACTCAGCTCAGAAGTTGTACCACTGGAGCAAAATCTTTCTTATGAAGAACAACCGATAGAGATTCTGGATCGTAGCAAAAAAGTCCTACGAAACAAGACCACTAGATTGGTGAAAGTTTTAGGGAGGAACCACCAATTATAAGAAGCTACATGGGAGCTTGAGGATATGATGAGGGAGAGGTATCCTCATCTGTTTGTTACAAAGTGATGAATTTCGAGGGCAAAATTCATTTTAAGGGTGGTAGAATGTAACGCCCGAGACTTTTATGAGAAATATTTTGTTTTTATAAATCATCAAAGGAATCTTTTACTACACACAACACTAGCTTGGCTTGCTTTACACGCAACCACAGCCTTCCCCGATAGCTTGCGTCGTACGCAATACTGAGTTTCACTAAACAATGATATGCTATTAAAATATTATTAAAACTAGCCGTTATGAGTAGTAATAACAACTGTTTGAAAATTTATAAATTTTATTTTTCAAAATGGACTTCATTTTTGGATTCGGAATATCGAAATTATCCTAGGGTGAAATTTTGGTATCTTTATGAAAACTTTCAATTTTTGATGAATAGTGAAACCACTAAGTGGTAGTTAAAAAACTGAATTTTTCATAAAACTTAATTTTACCGCTTCTGTGAGTAGAATTTCGAAAATCCGAGAGACACGGTTAATATCAAGGACTAAAATGTGGTTCAATGAAATGAAAATAAGTTTTGTTGAATAGTAACTTTTTACTTTTTTTACCACGGTTAAAAGTATGGGTAAAGATGATATTATTATTACCCTAAAACATTTCCTAATTCTATTGGATATATGTAATTCGACGAAAAACAAACTTAGGAAAAAAATATGACCATTTAGGCCCACTTGGATTAGATTAGGACATTTATTATTAATTTATTTAAAGAAGGGTTAAAATAGTTAAAATCAAAGTTTAATAAGTAGATAATTTTTAATATGGGGTTATACATAAGATAAATTCGACTATAAATATTCATTAGAAATATAAAAAGATTTACTACATAATGGTATTTTATTTGTAATTTTTAGACATTAAATAATTTAATTTATTTATGTCACAAAGATGATGCAGTAATTATCTTGTTAATGAAATATTGACATAATTAATGTTATAAACACCAAAATAAATTTAATTTGAGACTTTTAATGAATTACACTAATTTTCTAGATTAATATGACATGTTAGTATTGATTTAATTATCTTTGTTCCAACTAATCATTCTGTTATTATTTTCACAAAAATTAATTACTAAATAGTGTCAAAATTGACATAAAATAGTTTTTAAAACAAATATTATATTAGTAATTGTTATTTTATTCCTAAAAATCTTGGTTTCGGGCAAAGGACTTATATAAGGTTATATATATTAATAATAAACAACTTGGGGTTCGTTTGTCTGCTTATAGTAAGTTTATTAACCTTATAGTATAAGAACACAAGAAGACACGGTAAAAGTAAAATTATTTAACTTAATGTTAAATCTAAATGATATGGTTAAAATAGGAACCTAAACTTGTCTAAATTCTATTGGATGAGAGTCTTTCTACCCATACCCACCTTAGCTTAGAAATATATCAATTTGGAGCTATTTAAAACCGAAATTTACTTTATAATAAAATAATATTTTTAGTTTTCCCAATGGTGCCCCTCTCCTCCCTTATAAAATGGCACCTCCTCCCCCTCTTCCTCACACCACTTTGAGCCTTCATGCTCGGCCAACCCCTGCCACTTTCTCCTCTCCACTTCACTAGAGACATCCTAGAGGTTCTGGTCTTCTTCAAAGACCTATTTTAGTTCCCTAAAAGGAGGTCTCAAAGAAGCACTTCAAAGAAGAGGTAATGTCCGTTACCGATTCTTTCATCTTTATTTATTCTTCCACTTCTTCTTCTTTAGTTGTTTCATTATGAATTAATAACATCAGTATCACTCATATACTGATATGTTATTATAAGTGTGAAACAACCCTATTTCACCATCTATCCATCGTACGGAAAAAGAAATCACCGCGCGTGCGTACGTACGGAATACCGTCTCCACGATGTGATGCGACTCGTTCTACATGATCTTAATTTCATAATGATTATATAAATGAATTTAATGAATGAATATGATATATATTACAATAATACCATTATGGAAATGAGGTATCTATAACCTAAAGATAATAATAAGAAATTATTCGATAAGACACGCATAAGAACAAAAAGTTATAAACACCCGAATAACAAGTAGCAATGAAATATTACTACTAAGAAGCTAATAATATGACCATATATGATATCATAAAAATAAGTATGATTCTGGAATAAGTCAATAACATTATTTAAATCATTATATAGGAGTTTCGGACACTTACGAAGAAAAACGGACCTAAGGTAAGGGAAATATCACAATATCATTTTTATCCGAGATTGTTTATACTTTGGTATTTACTGGGGTGTATTTTATCATCCACATCCATGTTTCCTCAATATGTAATATTATTTCCATCCACCTACAATTGTTTAAATCCAATTTTACCCTTTGGTAAGTTTTTAGTAAAAGATATGAAAGGAATCTTTTGTCGTTTTTCATACGAGGTACTTTTTGACTTTTCCGACAAAAGTACGAAGAATGTTTTTTAACTTATACGACATGAATGGATTTTTAAAAAATTATTTCCAATAATCTTCCTTTACAAGTTTTAAAGTTTATTTTTAATAAACTTCTTTTAGTTTAAAATTTTAAGACATGTTAAGAAAGGAAAATGTTTTTGAAGTAGAAAGGATATTTTCCTCAAGAATGGAGTTCAAGTGTTTTATCAAAATTATTTTCTATCGAAGATAATAAAGGGTTCTATTTCTGTCCCTATTATTAAATTGATTTGATTATATTGTGATGGAATTATATTTATGAATTCCTTTATCTTATATGAATTGTTTTATGATGTCACGATGTTTATGATTCCCATTTTTATTACATGGGTTATGCAATGATGTATGATTTATGATTTTGTGGAACACATAAGAATGGTATCATTATGATATGGGTGGGACCTGTATCTCCCTCCAATGCATTGGGTAAAGATTTTATATCTCATGAGATAGACATGGCTGGAACGGTAGGTTATACCGGTTCAGTGAAACAAGACTGAAACGAGGAATGAACTCGGTTCAGAAAGGGACTTTGTCCACTAAGATAGTCTTGGCAATGAGTCTTGACTAACAAGAAATGATTCTCTATGATTATGTGTGTATGCCACTAAGTTTCATGTTTTATGTTATGATTATTGTGATTACATTTCACTGCCATGATTTATCCCATGTTTTGAAATTATGATCTCTTTTGTAGGTTAAGATTTCCAAAAGTTATGTGCTTATGTATACGATGTGATTGATATTTCTTTTGTTTACCCTTACTGAGTATTTGAGCTCACCCTTTTGTATGTTTTCTTTCCCCAGGTCAGGAAGAAGGTTATTAAGTCAGATATGCCAAAAGGGACTATAGATATGATGAAATAAATGGGAGACAATGTAGACGCTTTTTGAACCAGTTGTTTATGTTTCTCAGTTTCTAAAGACACTATACCTATATGGTCTTTTTGTGGTTTTGTTATATGTTGTAATAAGTATGCTTCAATTTTGAACTATTAAAAATGTATGTAAAGTATGGGTCGTTATAATTCCACTGGGATGTGGCAACCTCGGTAAAAATCAGGATGCATATAGAACCGATGTAAAGATGTTAGTGATTAGCATGAACCTCAGAGGGGTTTCTTACATATCCCCGTGGCTAGAAATCAAAGATCATGTAGTTCTAGAATGGGGCGATGAGACACCTTAGGAGTCGTCTCATGTGAATGGATTCATGGATGTGGGACCAAAGGAATTCGAACCTCCAGGTCTGGGAATGATCATCCCAAAACACAAAGACTCAAGGGAGAGATATTGATGGGACATGATTGATGGTCTTGATCCTTAGGGGGGTTTCCTATATATCCATGTTCTTGGGAATCAAAGTCCATGTAATTAAGGATTGGGGCATAGAATCCGGGTGTACACAAAGGAAAATGAACCGAGAACATGCAAATGGAATACACATGGTTAGTATACCATAATAAGAGGGAAAATATTGGTGGGATGGATTTGGATTTTGTGGGTCTTAAACATGGTTATATTACCTAATTGATGGATCAAAACACCTCATGGAAGTTGATCCAGATGATGTGTCCCAATAAGGGAAGATGTCAAATCAAGAGGGTACATCCCAAGAAGGGAGCACCGAAGTTTATCGTTGATCGGGATCAAACCTGAAATAGTATTCAAAAGTACTCAAAAGGGATCAAAACAAACATAGTTCATATATATTGTTTAACATCATATGGTAAGAACAATGAACCTATGTGAAATGGTTGGGATAGAGGAGTGATTTTCTTGAACCACGAGGAGGCTTCCTAAGTATCCCTATTGCAGAAAATTAAAGTCTACATAGTTTAGTGTTATGGCCATGGGTATTACATGATAAAGTGTCCCAAATAGGATTTCATGGTCGGAGATTACTTTAATTTAATGTGAGTCATGCTCAGTGTGAGAAACAGGAGGTAGAAAAAGACTGAAAGATTTCATCGTGAAACATGAGTCAACAAGGAGTACAACTGGGCTTACACATAGTTACTAGACTAGAGAGATGAATAATGGGACTTAATCCTAGAGGGAGGCTCCAAGAGGCTGCCTAGATATACAATGATGATATGGACATTATACAGGGAGCACCATATCAAGGTGGGTTGGGGATTTGAGGAAAAAATGCAAAGGGAATGAGATGGCAGATGAAAAGGTAGGAAACGAAAGGATACTAATCCCATACCCCCTGTGATCTACCCAGTCCCTCCACACATGCAAGAACTCAGAATTTAACATCATGTGTTGAGGACATTAGTTGCTTGAAAATTTGACATACTACAGCTCGGATGATGAGGACTCTGTTTTCACCACTAGGAATTACATAACTTGTACGAACCCGTTCATGGGTAAGTTAAGGAACAAGTAATTCTAGATATTAATGGGGAGTTAGAGTAGTCGATATAGGGGTTCATGTTACTGTATCTTTGTGAAGAATCAATATTTATTAGCGTATCTATGTGAAGAAGCATCATGTAGGAAGGCACTACATGAAACACCACTCGATGGACTTGGAAGTCATTACACTCAATCCTGGGGGGGCCACATAGGGGAGGTGTATGAATGATAGGGGTGTTTCATGTATGAGGAGGACGGGCATGGTGCCTTAAGGTATGTACAACACATGGATCTGATAAAGTGTGGTGCATGAAATATTTAAGGCTTGCACGCAAGATGGGAGCATGTGCGCAAAATGGAAGCCTGCGTGCAAAAGTTTCATGACATAAGGTTAATCTTGTACGCAAAAAGGGTTTGTTGTTTGAAACTAACATAGAATAAAAGGAAATGGGTGAGGGTAAATCCCTAGTGGGCCCACCGAAAGGGGGCCCGTAGGGGAACTCTCGTGAAAGATATAATACCTTGAAGCCATGAATTTCATGATGTCAGGGAAGGGGTCACCTTACGTGGACTAGAGCGATGGTACAACTTTTA
The DNA here is from genome assembly GCA_963277665.1 of Viscum album. Taxonomy (NCBI): domain Eukaryota; kingdom Viridiplantae; phylum Streptophyta; class Magnoliopsida; order Santalales; family Viscaceae; genus Viscum; species Viscum album. The sequence continues at coordinate 272,469,212 of OY728125.1, read as the reverse complement.
AAACAGTACCCATAAGTGAGGGGGTACTATTCAATTTATAGGAAAAATCCTTAGAGGTGGTGAATAAGGAGGTATTCATGGAATATGGGATCTGATGTCACATTAAGCACACATTAATCGTGGGCATCATTCTATTTAATTATGCACTGGCCTAATTTCTTTAATGTACATGCATTTTCCATTTTTTAGGATTACGACAAGGAAGAACCCATTCGATGTCACATTGGGAACACAAGAATAATTCATGTGGATTTCAATTTTCCCGTAGGTGTCCAATATTATGTGAAACTCCCTTCCTCTTCTTAGTATGGTCCGTTGTTTCAAAATATGTCTTCAGTTTTATCAAATATTCCCTTTTATAGCCTCAAAAGAAATTCAGTGCCAATACATTTATAAAGACATCGAGTTGAATCTATTATCTTCCTGATAAATGGAATCTTTTTTGTTTTCCCTTGGATACAGATCGGTCCAAACTGTGAGGTATGACCTATTTCAAACTAAAAAAATTGAGAACAACATAGATTCCCATAAAATTATTCAAAAGGATACATATGAATCATGTCATGTTAATTGTTTCCATATGATAACTTCATTAATTGGTTTTTCTCTTCCCATGATCCACTGAAATCCATTACACTATATTAAAGAATTTATTCTAATTTTTGTGTCATCCTTTTAGTTTTTCCATCAATATAAGGATGATATGTGAGACTCATAGTAATCTCCATCCTAAGGGAATATTGTAAGGATTTCTAGAAATGAGACATAAACCACATATCTCGATAGGATACTATCAAGATTGGTATGCCATGCCTCTTTACCACTTCTCAGATATTTATTTTGGAAAATTCATCTACCACATGTGATTCAGGAATACAAGAGAAATGGTCCAAATTTGTGAGAAAATAAACTATCACCCACATGGAATCATGATTATAAACCATCGTTGGGAGACCTGTCAAAAAATCCATGGAAATATACTCTCATTCCCAAACTAGAATAGGTAAATAATGCAATATAACTACTAGTCGTTGGTGATTTTCATTAACCTACAACAAATTTAATCATCTCGACAAAAACAATGACAATTTTATTTTCATTCCAACCACTAAAATTGTGTTTCCAGTTCCTTATACATCTTATGTATTCTTAGATAAAAAAACCATCTCGAATTGTAGAAAGAATGAGTAAGTTGATCCTGAAATCTAAATGTATGACCTCCCAACAATTTTACCAAAAAAACTGAACTCCCATCCATATTTTATCCCTCAATGGTCTGCCCACCACTAGGTTTTGACATCATAGACACAAATTTATAATAAGATGACTGTGCCTATTTAACCATCACCACAAGATCAGAAACATATGAACCCGATAAGAAACTTAATTTAAAAACCAATTAAATTTAAAGGATATATTTGAATAACAACTACTAAATATTTTACATTTTTTTAAAAAGGAAACTTCTTTGCCAACAGCCCCACCCCTCCACTCCCACAAAACCTCTTCCTCCATGCCCCCTTGGCCCGATCTGTCACCTATGACCCTATTCTCTTCATACTCTCTCATATCCCAACCCTCATCACCACCAACGCTTCTCAATTGAGTTTCCCAAGCCCGACCCTGACCTGTAGGACCCTCTCTATGACAACCATGATTTTATTACAAACTTAAATATGATTTATTACATAAAACTTCACTTGATTCAACAAAGAAGATAGAGAGGTTTAGTGTCTTTGGGTCTTAGGATCATTACATAAAAACTTAAAACATGAAATACAACATCTTTATTGAAAACTTCTTTTACATGACCACTACATTCCCTCGTACTTAGCATTGCATGGGATAACCTTAGGCCATGCATAAGATAAGGGTGAGCTATAAAGCCTAGTAAGGGAGTACACATGGAATAACATGAGGAGTAAAATACATGTTAGAAAATATGCATATCAATAGAGAATAAGAGAGAAATGAACATAAAGGCATGATAAAGCATGATAATCATAACATGGAAATGTGGCAACAACACTTAACATCGAATTAGCATGAGCCAAGGCTCATTGCACATGGAGCATGAGAAAATCCTAATTACACATAAAGCATGAGTAAACCCTTGTTGCACTTGAATTAGCATGATTCAACACTCATTGCACATGACGTATCATGATACTATACTTTACCCAATGCATTAGAGCGCTATAAGGGCGCACCCTTCTTAAACATTTCATTTCATGCATAAGTGTGCCACATGGATCATAAAACATGGATTCATAAAACATAATCATTTATTCCATGATAAAGGAATGTGGAATTCATACATGAAACTTTATAATCAATAAGTAAATGTTCATAAAGGTGAATACCCTTGATGGAGAAATGGGCATGGTATTCACTACACAATGACATTGTCTTAGAACATTAGTGCGATTTCGGCAGCGTAACGACGTGACATAAGAATTCATAAAAATGGATAATGAGAGAGAAAGAGGTTCCTCATAATATTTACATGTAATGTAAATTAAGGAGGTCATATAGATACATGTCCCAACAATTGTAATGGAATTTAGATTCATGATACAAAAGTATTTCTTGAATGTAAAAGAGGAGAGAGAAGTTCCTTTTGGAATTTCAGCATAGTAACGGGTGTACATGGGAGACTTTTAATGAGAGAGAAAGCGGTATACCATCATTAAAAAATAAAGAGGGAAGTATTAGGGAGGTGCGAAACCATACCCCAACATTCATAATTGAAATTAAAAGGGAAAAACAACTTAAAGAAAATTGACAAAAATGAGAAAGGAAGAAGAACCCTTACTTGGAAGTGTGCTTCCAAAGGCTTGAAAGAGGCTTCTTGGGAGCTTGGGGAACCTTGGGAGGATTATTGAGAGTGTAGGGTAGAGGGTGGACGAACTCCAAAGGTTTTGAGTGAGGAGGAAGTGGGAGCTTGGGTGGGTTTATATAGGAAAGGTAAAGGAATTCTTTATTATTTAGGTTTGGGACCCCTTATATTAATTTAATCCAAACCACAAACCAACTGATGGTTTTTGCCCATGGTTTTTGGAAAAGGGAAGAGGAAAACAATATTTTATAAGGCCAATGTCCGAACGTCTTAAAATATTAGGGTTTCTTATGTGAAGGTGAGCCACACTCCCATGGAAATTAATTTAAAAAGGCAAGGTGTTTAATAAGTCTCGAGGGGTCCATTAATGCTTTGAAAAGTAAGTTAAACAAAACCAAAATCACATTATTTTAATTTTAAAACATATATTTGCTGAACATAATGATTATAGTATTTTATTAAATCACTATTGGGTCATTATGATGTCATAAAACACATTATATATTTAAACAGTATTTATTTTTTACCCAAAAATTTGACTATCTCAGAAAATTATGAAAAATTAACCATTGGATAATTTAGACGTCCTGATTCCAGAAATAACATTTATTTCATCTAAATAATTTTATAAATATGTTAATCTTCACTTTTAAAATAAAAACTGACATTTATCGAAAATTCACGGGTTTTGACAGAAACGGCTTTCAAACCTTAATAAAAATTATAATTGCATTCATAAAATTATAAGATCATTTATATTTAATAAAAATTAATTTAATAATAAAAATAATATTTTATTAAAATATTATTTAATTCAAAAATACATTTATTTAATAAAATATAATTCTTAATTAAATAATAACTAAAACAATATTTGTACTTTAAAAACTATTTACAATGTATCGATAATGAGAAGAAAGTATATTCATTTTTATATATAAAAATAATGTAAATAGTACTATCAATTTGTTACATAACACCTTAAAACAGCCGTATAACACCTAAGGGTATGGTGTGCGGTGGTGACAGACTCTTGGGGTGGCTCGGATAACATCGCTCGAGTGGTAATTTCTATCAACTTCCACTTCTCCTGTCGACGGTCCCATTCGAGCTTGACATAATGAAGCTCCACTTGGTCTTGGTTAAGAAAGAATCCCAAGGATACCACCTCTTTTTCGAGGTCCGACAAATGGGCTTCGTATGGGGAAATTCTACTAGATGAGGCCATGGATTCCGTTGTCTGAGTAAATTGTATTTGTTAAAGCCCTATATTTATACTAATCATGTGATCACTGTTCAACGACTATATTAGAAACGGTCAAAATTCTTAACATAAAACCAAAGAATTTGAAATTTTATATAAACTTAAAGAGACATTTAATTAGATCAAGAGGGATTTCCATTAATGAAACTTTGGGTCGTTACAATATTCCCCCCTTAATAAATTTCTCCCTCGAAAGTTTCCTATTCCCACACTAAAACAGATGTGGGTAACTCAGGTTCATCATTTCCTCCGATTCCCAAGTCAATTCTTCAAACTTGTGGTTTCTCCACAACACCTTGACGAGGGGCATTGCCTTATTTCGTAGAACTTTTTCTCTACGATCTAAGATCTTCACCGGTTGCTCCTCATAAGAAAGATCACCTTCCAATTGTATCACCTCAGAAGAGTGTACATGTGAAGGGTCCGATATGTACTTCCTTAAGAGGGATACATGAAAGACATCATGTACTTTGGCCATGGTAGGTGGAAGTTCAAATCGATAAGCCACAACCACGACATGATCAAAAATCTCAATGGGGTCGATGTACCTTGGACTTAACTTCCCTTTCTTTCCAAACCTCATGACCTTCTTCCACAGAGATATTTGTAGAAACACCATGTCTCCAACTTTAAACTCAATGTCTCATCGACGATTATCTGCATAACTCTTCTGTCGACTTTGAGCTGCCTTGATATGATGCTGAATGGTTTTCACCTTCTCCACCATTTCCTCGACCATTTCTGGTCCAAGTAGCTTACGTTCACTGACCTCATCCCAACATGCCGGTGTTCTAAGCCTTTTCCCATAAAGGGCTTCATATGGTTCCATTTGGATGCTCGAGTGGAAACTATTGTTATAAGAGAACTCAACCAGAGGAAGATGTTGATCAAATCCTCCTTTAAAGTCAATTGAGAACGCTGTCAACATATCCTCAAGTGTTTTGATAGTCCGCTCAGATTGGCCATTATTTTGAGGATGATAGACCATACTGAAGTTCAGTTTAGTATTCAGAGTGTGTTGAAGACTCTTCCAAAACATAGAGGTTAATCTTGGATCTCGTTCAGACACAATAGATAGTGGTACTCCATGAAACCTTACCACTTCCATGATATATATTTGTGCCAGTTGATCCAATGAGAAATCCTCCCGAATAGCAATGAAGTGTGCAGTCTTTGTAAGACAGTCCACAACAACCCAGATTGCATTGTTGCCTTTGGATGTCCTTGGAAGTCCGGTGACAAAGTCCATGGTGATGTTCTCCAATTTCCATTCTGGTATGGGCAATGGTTGCATCAACCCCTTAGACTTCTGCCTCTCTGCCTTCACTTTCTGACACACCAGGCAATGTATATTCAACGATCTCCTTCTTCATATTATCCCACCAAATGTTTTCTCGGAGATCTCGATACATCTTTGTGCTCCCTTGGTGAATAGAGAAATTTGAACTATGTGCATCATCCAAAAGTTCCTTCTTCAGCTCCGGACATGATGGAACATATAGTCTTTTCCCAAACCGCACAATTCCTTCTTCATTAACATTAAACTCTGAGGATTTCCCTTTTTCGATAGCTTCCACTTTTTCTTGAATTCCCACATCATCTTTTTTAGCATCCTTTAACCATTCAAAAAGAGATGGTTGAGCAATCATTTGTGAAAGGATTGACGATGTTCCCTTCTCTATGATTCCCATGTCCATCTTCATCAAGTCTAAGAAGATTGGATCCTTCTAAATTCTCATCATTGATAGAATCGCTGGATCCTTTATACTTAGGGCATCTGCCACCTTGTTCGCTTTCCCAGGGTGATAATGGATTGAACAGTCATAATCCTTGATGAGCTCTATTCATCTTCTCTAGCTCATATTAAGCTCTTTATGTGTGAATATATATTTAAGACTCTTGTGGTCAGTATATATCTCACATTTATCTCCATAGAGATAATGCCCCCATATTTTCAAGGCAAAGATCACCGCTGACAACTCTAGATCATGTGTTGGATAGTTTTGCTCATGGATTTTCAACTTCCTTGAGGCATAGGATATAAATTTATCATTCTGCATCAGCACACAACATAATCCCTTCTTTGAGGCATCACTGAAAACAAAAAAAAGATCCCCACATGTGGGTAAAGTGAGCACGGGCATAGTGATAAGGCACCTTTTCAACTCCTTGAAGCATTCTTCGCATTCATCACTCCATGAAAACTTTACTCCCTTCCGATTTAGCTTGGTAATAGGGTTGTAAAATTATGAGAAATTTCTCACAAATCATCGATAATGTCCAGCTAACCCCAAGAAGCTACAGATATCCATTACTAATGTTGGCCTCGACCATCCCTCAATTGAATTTGTTTAGAAGGGATTCACAGATATCCCATTGCTTGTGATGATATGGCCCAAGAATGAGACTTCCTTTAACCAGAACTCACACTTGATGTACTTTGAATAGAGCTTCTCCTTGCGCAAAGTCTCCAGTACAGTTCTTAAATTCTCCTCATGATCCTCCTTGGTTTTGGAGTATATTAGAATGTCATCTATAAATACTACCACAAATTTGTCGAGGTAATCTCTGAAGACTCTATTCATTAAGTCCATGAAGATTTCTAGAGCATTAGTGAGTCTGAAAGGAATTACTATGAATTCATAGTGCCCGTATCTTGTGCGAAAAGCAGTCTTGGGGATATCTTCCTTCTTCACCCTTACTTGATAATATCCCGACCCCAAGTCCACCATGGAGAAGTATTGTGATCCACACAGCTGATCAAACAAGTCATCGATCCGTGGTAGAGGATACATGTTCTTTATCGTGATTTTTTTAAGTTCACGATAATTGATGCAAAGCCGCATTGACCCATCCTTCTTCTTGATGAAGAGGACTGGTGCACCCCATGGTGAAGCACTTGGGCATATAAACCCTTTATCCAGATTCTCTTGTAGTTGTTTCTTCATCTCTTCAAGCTCAATAACAGCCATTATATATGGAGTCTTGGATATTGGTAATGCCCCGGGTATAAGTTCAATTGAGAACTCAACATCTCTTCTAAGAGTAAGGCCAGGCAGTTTCTCGGTAAACACTTCAGCGAATTCCCTCACAATAGGAATTTCTTCAAGGATGGTTTCTTCCTTGGACTCAATCATATGAGCCATATATGCATGCTCATAGATCATTAATATCCATGCTTGAGATGATGGATCTAAATGAGATTCATCTTCCTCCTTACACTTGTAAAGAATTGGGGGTCGATTCTCCATATGGAGTGTGATTTCCCTCTCCCGAAAATTTATGTTGGATCTATATAAGGAAAGCCAATCCATTCCAAGAATTGCATAAAATTCCACCAGAGGGAGTATGACAAGGTTCGCTGGGAAATTCAATCCACATATTATAACAGGGGAGGACTTATATTCATGGGATTCAATGATTGACCCATTTTCCGTACTCACCTACATCTTCACTTCCATGATTTGTGGTTGTGTTGGGATTGTTCTACTAAGCTTTCGAGATATAAAAGAATGTGTATAACCTGAATCAAAAAGTAAATTCGCTATTATTGAATGAATAACTAGAGTACCTGTCACCACTTCGTTGTTGGGGTTCACTTTGGTAGATGTGATGGAAAAAGCTCTTCCTTGCTGCCTTGGAGGTTGTTGGTTGCCTGTGAAAACCCTTGGATTAGGGCACTGATTTTCAAAATGACACGGTTCTTTTCATTTGTAGCATTGAACAATGCGTTGAGGTTCAAACGGAGCGTTCCTCTCCTCTGTCACAGCCGCATGTGTTTCTTGCCGATAGTTAACAGCTAGGTTCCCTTACCTTCCACACCTGAAGCATTTCCTCGTCTCCTTAAGGCAATTTCCAGGGTGCTTATTACCGCACTTTTGGCGTGGGGTGGTGGATCTTCTTAGCACTGTTGGATTTATCCATCAAACCACCAACATTGAATTCCACCTTACGCTTCCTGTCCCCATGATACCCCTGTGATTCCCCGATCTCCATTGTGACCTTGAGGGCACATCGGACAATTTCCTCATAGCTGTCGAAGTCACGGATCGATAATGCTTTCCACAAGCTGGGCTTCATCCCACCAAAGAAGCTGTCAACCTTGCATTCGGGGGTAATGACAAAGCCAGAAGCCTATTATGCAAGCCTTGTGAATTTTTCCTCATACGCTCCAATAGATTCTTCATCTTTTTTCTTGATGGAAAAGAAGTCCCTTTCCATCTTAAGCTGGAGGGTGCGTGGAAAATATTTATCAAAAAACATCTTATGGAAATCCTTTCATTACAATGCCTCGATTTCCTCCTCAGGCTTTATATTTTTGATCAACGTCCACTATTGATCAGCTTCACCCTCCATACGATAAGCCTCCAGAAGAACCATCTCTTGTTCAGAACATTGAAGGATGGAGAAGATCATTTCAATGGAGTTGATCCACTGTTCAGCAATCGTGGGATCGAATGATCCATTAAAAGTATGAGGCCTTTGTCTCATGATGCTCTTGATAGCGACTTGTTCTTTCTTAGGGGGGGTTGAACGTTCCTCTTGACCCGTGTTTCTATTCAAAACTTGAGTTATCTGAGAGAGAAGCGTGGCAAAGTTCGCAATTTCCGCTCCCATTGGATTGGGAATCTCATTAGTACAATCATCACACAGATCTTCACAATGGTTTTTAGCCCAAGTCCTCCTATTACCGGCCATTGGATGGAATAAAAGGAAAGTTAGGGGTAACATAAAAAGGTTAATCCAAAGACAAATGTTTATGACTTATAAATAAACTTTTATTTCCTTAACTCATGAGTCTATAGGCTTCAATCAAGGCTTCTCATGATCTACCTTCTAACATATATTCTTAGGAGAATTTTTTTAATTCCCTTAATAAGGGTCCATACGATGCTTGTGAATTTATCAAAACATATCCCATGGGAGTGTCGTAACCAAGAGTGCAGCAAGGCCCATTTTCGTGCACCAGTTCTCATTTGAGTCTAGCTCAAAGCAGTGTTTTCGGGTTTTACCCCTATGATACATCTATGCCAGAGCCGCCTCTATCTGATCGTATCCAGATAGGGATATATTTGCTTAATAAACCACATAATTAGTACTCACCAAAACTTAGGGATGTTTTTATTATACATAGTCTTGACTCTAAGGCTTTACTGGGGTTTTCTAATACTAATCCCAAAAATAACTAAACCTATCCTTTGATACCAACTATGACAACCCTGCTTTTATTACAAACTTAAACACGATTTATTACATAAAACATCACTTGATAAAACAAATAAGATCGAGAGGTTTAGTACCTTTTGGGCTTAGTATCATTACATAAAAACTTAAAACATGAAATAAAACATCTTTATTGAAAACATCATTTACATGACCACTACATTCCCTCGTACTTAGCATTTCATGGGATAACCTGAGGATATGCATAAGAAAAGGGTGATCTATAAAGCCCAGTAAGGAAGTACACATGAAATAACATGAGGAGTACAATACATGTTAGACAATAGGCATATCAATAGATCATAAGAGAAACATGAACATAAAGTCATGATAAAGCATGATAATCATAACATGGAAATGTTGCAACAACACTTAACATGGAATTAGAATGAGCCAAGGATCATTGCACATAGAGCATGAGTAAATCCTCATTGCACATAAAGAAAGAGTATAACCTCATTGCACTTGAATTAGCATGAGTGAACACTCATTGCACATGACGTATCATGATACTATACTTTACCCAATTCATTGGAGCGCTATAAGGGCACACCCTTCTTAAACATTTCATTTCATGCATAAGTGTGCCACATGGATCATAAAACATGGATTCATAAAACATAATAATTTATTCCACGATAAAGGAATGTGAAATTCATACATTAATTTTTATAATCAATAAGTAAATGTTCATAAAGGTGAATACCCTTGATGGAGAAATGGGCATGGTATTCACTACACAATGACATTGTCTTAGAACATCGGTGCTATTTCGGCAGCGTAACTGTGTGACATAATAATTAATAAAAATGGTTGATGAGAGAGAAAGGGGTTCCTCATAATATTTACATATAATTCACAGTAAGGTGGTCATATAGATAAATTTCCCAACAATTTTAATGTAATTTAGATTCATGATACAAAAGTATTGCTTGAATGTAAAAGAGGAGAGAGAAGTTCCTTTCAGAATTTTGGCATAGTAACGGGTGTACATGGGAGGCATATAATGAGAGAGAAAGGGGTCTCCCATCATTCAAAAATAAAGAGGGAAGTATGAGGGAGGTTAGAAACCATACCCCAACATTCATAATTGAAATTAAAACGGAAAAACAACTTAAATATAATTGACAAAAATGAGAAAGGAAGAAGAACCCTTACTTGGAAGTGTGCTTCCAAAGGCTTGAGAGAGGCTTGAGAGAGGATTATTGGGAGATTGGGACACCTTGGGAGGATTCTAGAGAGAGTAGCGAAGAGGTTGGACGAACTCCAAAGGTTTTTAGTGAGGAGGAAGTGGGAGCTTGGGTGGGTTTATATAGGAAAGGTGAAGGAATTATTTATTATTTAGGTTTGGGACCCCTTATATTAAATTAATCCAAACCAAAAACCATACCATGGTTTTTCCCATGGTTTTTGGAAAAGGGAAGAGGAAAACAATGTTTTATAACTCCAAAGTCCTAAATTCTTAAAATATTAGGGTTGCTTATGTGGAGCTGAGTCACACTCCCATGGAAATTAATTTAAAAAGGAAAGGTGTTTAATAAGTCTTGGGGGGTCCATTAATGCTTTGAAAAGTAAGTCAAAAAACCCAAAATTACATTATTTTAATGTTAAAACATATATTGGCCAAAAAAAAGATTATAGTTTTTTATTAAATCACTATTGGGTCATTATTATGTCATAAAACACATTATATATTTAAACGGTATTTAATTTTTACCCAAAAATTTGACTGTCTCAGAAAATTATGAAACATTCACCATTGGATAATTTCGTTGTCCTGATTCCATAAATAACATTTATTTAATCTAAATAATTTTCTGAATATGTTAATTTTCAATTTTAAAATAAAAACTGACATTTATCGAAAATTCACGGGTTTTGATAGAAACGACTTTCAAACTTTAATAAAAATTATAATTGCATTCATAAAATTATAAGATCATTTATATTTAATAAAAATTAATTTAATAATAATAATATTTTATTAAAATATTATTTAATTCAAAAATCCCTTATTTTAATAAAATAGAAATCTTAATTAAATAATAAATAAAACACTATTTTTACTTTAAATACTATTTATAATGTATCAATAATGACAAGAAAGTATATTCATTATTATATATAAAAATAATGTTCATAGTACTATCGATTTGTTACATAACCCCTTAAAACAGCCGCATAAGACCTAAGGGTAAGGTGTGCGATGGTGACAGACTCTTGGGGTGGCTCGGATAACATCGCTCGAGTGGTACTTTCTATCAACTTCCATTTCTCCCATAGATGGCCTCGTTCGAGCTTGACATGATATAGCTCAGCTTGGGCTTGGTCAAGAGCAGAGCCCAAGGTTGCCACCTCTTTTCCGAGCTTTGACAAATGGGCTTCGTATGGGGAAATTCTACTAGATGAGGCCATCGCTTCCTTTTTCCGAGTAAATTGGATTTGTTAAAGCCCTATATTTATACTAATCATGTGATCACTGTTCAACAGCTATATTAGCAACAGTCAAAATTCTTAACATAAATCCAAAGAAGTTGAAATTTTATATAAACATAAAGAGACATTTAATTAGATCAAGAGGGATTTCCATTAATGAAACTTTGGGTCGTTACACTCTCTCCCTTGAACACTATTATCTACTACTCCCCCTACTTTCCACCACACCACCTATCCCACTCATCGTTGACCCTTCCCCCCTCAAATTCACTCCCTTCCCCCTCAATTTATCATCTTCTAACCATCACCCCTTTTGAAGAATATTAATAGAGGAATATGTAGTGTCTTTGATGATGGGTATTTAATCTATATCCAAGATTATATTTTTCTAATTTATTTTAAGATGTCTATTTTTTATGTAGAAATTAATGAATTCTTGAGGATCATTTGGCTGTACATAACTGATTTTTCCACTGGACTTTATTTAAAATTTCCATATTTCTAGTAATCAATGATTATGTACATTTATTATTATCTTAAGGATTTCTTGATATTTTCCTAATTGTCATGTTGGGCTACTTGGGGGAGTGGGTCAAGTTTTGTTTAACAGGTCTTGGTATTGAATTTATTCTATTTTCACATCTGCTATTTATTTAAATTCTATTCTATCCTAAAAAAAGACTAGGCCATTTTTTTATATGGTGTAATATTTAAATTAAACAATTTAGATATACCACTTCATAAATATACTAACAAAATCATTTGTTTTAAAACCAAAACAAATTTTGGAATTTGTATGGTGATCTATAATACTCATGTCTTCCCATGTCAAAGCGTTGAATGTTCTAAATTTATTTTTTGATTATTTTTTGTAGAGGATACATTTGAATGGTCAATCGATGAAACCTTTAGGAGAAATATGCAAACTAAACAAAATTGTTTAGAATGTGTTTATGACATGTAGCCTCCAGACTCCCTCTTTTATCATTATTTTTTTGTAGACATTGGGAATTGGTTTAGTTCATATTTTTTCTATACGTGACCCTCCTCACACCACTAATCAAAATGATAACCTAATTTTTGGTGTTTTATTTTATGATTCTTGGTTGTTGTGGTTTGTGAGCCTAGTTAGGGCCCATCCTTACTATACAAATTGATGGAGATGAATTTACCTTGATTTTAGGTTGGGTTTCTATTAATTTTTCAATTTTGGATCGATTTTAATTAAGGTTTTATTGATTTTTAGGTCCTAATTTTTTCTGTATAGTTTCTTAAACCTTGTTAAGATGTGATAGTTCCACCTTTTCCAAAGATAGTGATTTTCAGTTATGTGACCCTTCTTGGGGTCTTTAAATTTTAGAACATTTCCTGCTTGTATTTTTAATCATTATTTTTTTCTATAAAATTATAATATCTATTATGTTCAAAATGTATTATATTTGAAAATAAAATTTCAATTTAATTCCACATCATTCAAAATGTTATTCTCTATTTTATAGTTTTGTAAAATCCAATATTAATTCTTTTCACACACTGAATGTTTTGTAATTAGACGAACATAGATAAATTAATTCGTTAAAAGTATTAAGAGTGGTTTTGGTTTCAAATGTGGGGTTATCTATTTTTATAAAACTATTTATTAATGTTATATTTTTTTAAAATGACTTTATATATACATCTATTCAGCACATAGACACAAGTATACATATATGTGTCTCTATGTAAAAATTCACTTGAGAAAATGTGAATTTTTGAAATATAATATATGTATATTAATTTTTTTTAAAATTTATATAGGTATAACAATAAAAAATATTAACATTTTTACATAATCATGATTATTTATTTGGGGTTTAAATGATTATATATATTGTAAAGATAATTTTTCATTTATTTCTTAATAAAATATTTTCTGTTATCAGTTATTCTTGTTTTTAAAACTTATGAGAAACCAAGGGCTCTTAGGTAGGAAAACCTAGATTAGAATTTGTCTTCATAAACTAATAATGCTGTTAAATTATTATTATACACCGCCTCTAACTAGAGATGTGTCAGATATTTGGATTATATTGATATAATATTCAATTTTGAGGGACATGTTGATGACACATCAACTCAGTCTCAACTTCATGGAAAATAAAGAATCATTCCTACAATTGGCCGATCAGTTGGGAGGATCTAAAAGGTTACATTGAAAGAAAAATAATTAATAATGGAACATAGATATGTTATACTGAATAGTGAAATTGAAGGTTCATTTATTGATGATATCTTGATAAAAATAGACAAACGAGAGGAAAAATATGAAATGAGAAAGATATAAAAAAATATGTTAATAAAGAGATTGTAAAATGGTCTGCATGTCATTTATGTTCATAGATATTATAATCAAAATATATATTAGGGTAAAACTCATTTTTAAAAATTTATTAATTTATATTAATTTTTTTAGATCATGAATATTGATGCTTGGGCTGAGTTGAAAAATGAATTGAAGTTCATAGTATTTGGTCCTCTAAAATAAAATAAAATTGTATTCATATACTGAAAATGGATTCAAAATTTTTATAGAAAATTTGGATGAGGGTTTAAAAACACAAAATAGTTTTACAATTATAGATATTGATATGGGATACTATGGATAAATGACTGATATTTTCAAATTAAAATACCATGGTCATTTTTTATTTTTTTTATTCGAATGAAAGTGAACCAATATTACGAGGTGTATTAAAATAGATTCCTTGAAATTTACTTATCTAAACTTATCACTCTTGATATATGCTAGTGACCATCAGTTACATGACTTGTATATTTTCTCAATGTTAGACAAAATTGGTTATTATGTATAAAAATTCTTGGATGAAGGGTGGAGTGTAGTTGTTCACATAAAACATAGAGACATGTATGATATTGGTGATGAAGTAAAAGATTTCTCATTTGACATTGAATCCAATAAATATTAAGAAACAAAAATATTTTTCCATCATGATATATAAAATATTAGTCTTCAAAGGGTGGATAAAGTAGATGAAATAATGATTGAATAGGACAATGACTTGATTGAATAAAAAATTTATTTTTTGTGCAGTTTTCCATTAATTTATAAAAAAATTTATGTTATATGTGTAGTTTTACATTATCATATCTATTTATATATTTCTAGTTATTACTATGAATATGTTATCATTTATAGTTTTTATTTATTCATGATTTGTTTTTTGAAAAATACGTTCTTATGTTAATTTGAGATTATTAAATGATAAGAATGCTAAGGAAGATGTGTTTCCTTAATCCCAATATACCCCTAGTAGAAGTTACCCTAACCAAAATGACTGATAATGATCCAGCAGTCTCCCTCCATACAGAATTTGAGACACACTTTGTCTTACCCACTTTAGTGTCTCTCACACCCTCTATTTTTTTAGCATCTGGGACAACCTCTTTCTCCATCCCATAAGCATCTGAGATAGTGCCTCCCCATTCACTAGGTTCAGTAGCAAGGGAATAGTTCATCACTTCTTCTTCTTCATGAGGATATTTAAGGGTGATAGTTATTGGTAAAAAATTAGAAGTGAATAATGTTATTTCAATTTTTTATAATACTAACCAATTTTACATAAAATATGAAAACAATATAATTATGGAAAGAAAAATGAAATGTCTGGATTTTATAAATCTAAAAGGAATGAAGTTTTTTATCCCATTTTATGATTATAGGGTCCCCAAAAATGATTTTTTGATATTATTTTTTTGGATTCTAGTCCAGTTGATAGGGAATCCTGTTACCCTTCCCATTACCTATGCTGATTGGAGTCATTTGACTCAATATTGAAAAAAATAAAGACTTCGATTCTGAGATAATGTAATTTTAATACATTATGATGTAATTGAATGTCATTACTTTATTAAAATCTAATATTATAAAAATGACTCTATTTGAAATGATGTTATTACAATTTACCGATGATGGTCTTATCGCACGAAAGTGGATGTTGAAATATTTGGTTATGAAATAGAAGGATTTTAAATGGTTATTATGGAATTAATTCTACAATGTTTCATTGAAAACTTAGCAGCAGTAAAATAAGTTATGTTGAAAAGTACCTAGGGAGAAATTGATGGTTTTTTTGATATCCATCGTCATGATAGACACTTTATTTTTGATTTATATATATTTATATTAATCTCATTATATATATATAAAATAATATTACATGTAGATGGAATTAAATTACTTAATTTTAAATTACATTTTATTAATGTCTGGATGATTTGAAGAAAAATGAATCACATCAAAATAAAAAATCATCTCCCACACTGTTAGGTCAAAAAGTTTTTTCAAAAATAGATCCACACAGGTAATATTTTCATTAGTTAAAATATTTATAAGAGAACATTAATTTTTCCATATAATGAATTGTAAATTTATATTTGTTTAATGAGATCAATGAAGTTTGGGAACCAACTCTCTAAAACATAAATTTGGTTGGATGTTCATTAACAATATGATGGGAGGTATATTAATGATCCCACAAAAGATGTTGGGGTTTAAATTAATTTTTCATTATTATAAATTATTATCAATTTTCACCATGTTAATATGTACTACTTAATTAAGTAATGCTACACAATTTATATGTAAAATTAAAACAACTATTAGATACCAATCCTGCATAGTCCTTCTCAGTCTCATAGGATGGTCCCATTGGTCTTGTACTTAGGAAGTAAGATCTTGGTCACATGTGTAGGATGGGTTTGAAACCATTACCATTAGAGGTTTTTTCCATGCCACGAGGGATTAAAGCTTCATCTACCCTTGTTCTAGTTACTCCATACCACAAGATAATTTGATGGAGTTCTACAATGCATAGCATAATTCAAGATCAAGGGGAACATATGAAGATGCAATAAGAAAATTTCATTCTTCCACAGAAATCATTGATTAAATTATATTAGATGACAAATGGATCTATCCCCAGTGATATTTTCTCAATGTATGGTAGTGAACAAGTAAATCACCTAAAATTTAAAATCATTTAGTACATAATGTTTTAATTAATATTTTTAAATTTAATAATAAAACACTATTTCATTTTCATCATAATTGTAATGTATGTTCTAATAAAAGGGAGTGAAGAAGGAGAGAAAGAGGGTGTTTGTCAATGTTCAATGGGCTATGATTAGTGATCATATTGGATTATGTGTTGATGTGTTACTAAAAATATGGTAGTATAATAGTAATACCATGATTCTGAAACCATGTAGTGGTTTCTTGTAGGGTTATCTGTATTTCCCACATATTTCATGAAAATCTATATGTTTAGTACATTTGATATGATTTATTCAAATTCTTACCATATGGTTTGTTTCCTTCAATATTTTTTAGATGACAAATCATGACACCACCACGACACTCCTAAATTAAATACGATATGATTACTTATATTATAATTTTTATGAGTTTTATAATTTAACATTGTTTTTTAGAGGACTTCTTCTAATTAGAGGTTTCTATATAGCTATATGTATCTATAAAAAATCATATGTTTAGTGAAAAATATTGCTGATGAATCTTATGTATGGAAATTCCTTATGGCACAAGGTTAGTGCATGAACATGTGAGTTCGAGTAGTAACCATGCACAAATATATACACACGATAATTTTAATTCAATTTGGTGTAGTGTACCATTAAATAAACACACCCCTAAATCTCTTGAATTATGACATGATATATCATTGAGTTGAAGAAACCCTATAATTTAATCTATGTAAAATTTTGCTCAAAATAAAATATCCACTGAGTGATAATCCACTGACTTTGTTGAAGTCCTATAAATAGGTTTTTCCATGTTCCATTTCCATTGTTTCACTTCATTTGGTCATTTTATTTTTATGAATGTATCCAAAATGAACAATAATCCCAGTGCTATTGATACACATTTATCTAATGAACCCATTTGAATAGACCTCTATGTGACACTCCACCTTGTAGAATGTATAATTTTATCCGAATTATAATCCCTTACTCATTCATCCACTATGTGAGACATGAGGAAAAAGTGCATTTCTACAAATACATCGAGTATAGTATCAACCTTTCAAGATTCCACATCCATCATAGAACATTTTATTTATATTTCTATGATCATATTTTGATGATTTCATCTATAGTGATTGAATAAATAATTTTTTTTATCACTACCATTATAAAGATAGCTATAGATTTGGGATATCGATATTATATTCATCATCATAGTGGTTAACATCTCCAAGATGTTGATGAAAATAGAGAAATAAATTTTAATATTCTAGAATTCCAGAGTATATTTAGATGATACTACCCCAAACAATATTCCTCTCTGTAACACCAATTCAGTGTTCTTGGTTAGTCTCCTAAAATTATATGTAAATACAACCATAATTGTTTTCATAACTCCACCTTTTTGTGAGATCAATTGTCTTATAGATCAATATTAAAAAATAATTCTTTCATAATAATTATTATTGATGAAGGTATGTTTATGTCTAATGAATCCTATGATAATATTATATATTATCAGGCTTGGATTTATTTTCATAACACATTAAGGATATTGAATGACTATGGATACTTATAAAGACCACACATGCAACCATCACATTCTAACAAAACAATATTCCATCCAAGAATGTGTATCTTTCCTTCTACCTATTCTTATGAACTCATGAACATATAAACAATTAAAAACAATCATAATTCCCCCACCATGAATCCCCAGAAATTTAAAAAATCATAATATATTCCATAGTTGATCTTTTAGTACGACCCCATACTCATTTTTTCATTCCACAAATTGACAAAACCACCACTTTAAAAATCATGAGGTTTAAAGAACATTCCCCATAACCCCCTTTCAGATTTTTAGTGATATCATTCTAAATGTAACTTATCTAGAATCAAAGTAGGATATATTACAAATCGAGGAATTGATAGCCACCCCTAACTCATCCACATAATTTTTTTTTATATTTGGAAATTGATCTATCAAAGAATTGAAAATCAGGTATTATAATGTTCTATAATAACCATTCATTCAAATGGTAACTGACTAAACTTCATTAGTTTCATAAAATAAAACATTGGATAACTTCATCATTGAAACCTCCTTCAGGTAAATCCATCAATAAAACTCATTACACTATTTGTTATAAAAAATTTATTCTTTATATGATTTTTTTATTTTTAAAACCACATATATTGATCATTGTTCCATCTAATTTCAAAATGAAAACTCTAAGAGTAGTATCACCATAATCTTTCATGATCTAAAAAACTCACCATTATAACATCAACTCATTCCTAACACAGGAAACATTATTGTCTAGAAATAGAACTGCCAGTGAATCTAGACAATGTAATGGAGAATATTCTATCTTCCAAAATTCTTTTATAATATAGCTACAAAAATAAAAAAGATACTTTATGAATTAAAAAATGTTAATATTCACAATGTACAAGAATTGACTTTTAAAAATCCAATAATTATTCATACAGTTTCAATCTGACTAGTAAATAATAATTTGAAACATAGTAATCCACTTAACAAGAGGAAATTGCAGTCCTCATACCATGTCCAAACATTCATAAATAACAAAACATGTCAAAAAACATAACCCACCTTGGATGAATTTTAATATAATAGATAAATATTTTATTCAAATATTGTCTTATGATAACCATATCCTAACATCTTGGTTAACTTCTATGTAGATGTTTTATTACCTAGCTCTAACACCATGCATAATAACCAGGTTGTGATACAAAATTTTTGGGATCACATATAATGTTCAATCAATGGAATAACACCAATAAAAGCTCAACATATTGGAAAATAATCTTAAAAAAAATTAGATAGAACATCCCTAATAGTTCCAAATCAAAAACATGGTCTTCTAGGCTCCCCAACCATTGTTTAGATATTGTCTCTCCACATATGGTCTTAGTTCTCCTCATAGAAATCCCCACTAATATTGAAATGTAATAAAAAGGAAGACTGATAAAAAAATACATTAAAAATGTACAAGAAAAATGTATAAGTTTTACATTATTTGGGTTTGCGTACTATATCAACAGTAAAATGAAAACAAATATTCTCATATAAGGAGACCATTTGGGTTTTAGGTAAAATAGACATTCCAGTCTCTCTACACACACTAACTGAAAAAATATCACAAAAACCTTCTTTCATCCATTAAATATTATGATTCCCCCATCCATGTATCCTTCTATATATATTCTAGACATTTCCTTTATATATGGTTCCTCCATAATGTGAATTAAACCAGGTTAACCACCAAATGGGATCCACCTCATCCATTTGCATCTCAAGTCTATATTAGATTTGGATAGTAAGCTGATTCTATCATACTCTATATCCATAACCCTTCCCCTTCCCCTTGATTTTTTGTAACCATATAATCTCTAATAGTAGTGATGACCTAATTTAGTGAATGAGAGGATCCTGTTTTGGGAAATTGGATGAATAAGTCTTACATATGTCATTTCCTTATAATGTTGTCCTTTCACCATTGAGGGTGAGTGGTTTCTAGTTGATTTATGTATGTGTTCTTGTGAAAATAAATTTATAATGTGTTTCTAATGATTACTATTCATTTTTGATGATATTATCATTGGGATTACCATTATGAACTGTGTTTTTATATCTTAGTACTCATGTTAGGTTTGTGGAACTAGTTATTTTCTTTTTTCTATTCATATTATGATTTATTGACATTATTCTTTCTATTTTTTATGTACATTATTTCTTTTATAGATTGGTTTATTTTTTTAATTTTTTATAAAAATTGAAATTTTCAATTATTTTGAAACATAAAAATTGGATTGAATTTTTTTATAACCATGTATGTCCACCATTTAATTACTTTAGAGTGTTACAATATAATGTGGTGGATTCACCCGACGATTGATAATCCTCTAATTTTTAGATAATGTTCTCAACGGAATGATTGATTTATTCACATGGGGTTGAAATAATGGTTTTCAGAAGGAATAATGATTTTTTTCTATATATTAGTGTTCTGATTATGTTATCATTTATATTCCTAATATTTTGTTTTGTATATTGTCATATCAATGTTTTTTGTTTGGAATTTCTAGGGCTTAATATTTTGCAGCATCAGTTTTTAGAGAGATATAGAGAAGTTGTTTAAACCACCCTTATATAAGAGAAATTGTTTTTAGAGGAAGTTAAAACCACCATTATATAAGATAAAAGTTTGTTTTATCGGAGGTGGTATGGTTTTGTTGATGTTTTACCTCTATGAAAATGGTTAATGGATAGAGGTGGTTTGAACTACCACTATGTCTTAGGCATTTTTTGTGCAGGTAAACCACCTCTGAAACCAAAAGACCACATGATAAAGAAATATTCTATTGTTGTTTTTTCGAAACCATGGGTAAATGGACGAAACTGATATGACTTGGATGTTGATTCAAACTTGAGGGGATTTTTTTGAACTATCACAGAACTATATGGAAGTGGTTTATACCACCATGAAATAAAAAAATTCCTCCTCTTTCCGTCGATTTTGTTGTAGTGACATTTCATTAATTGATAATCATACTCCTTGCTGCTATGCCAGCTCATGTATTATACCATAGTTTATTTCACACTCTAATACATATAATCAATACCATTTGACTCAAAATGAATGAAATATGGTCCAAGACTGGTACCATTTATAATGTACATATTCTCCCCATTGTCTTAGACGAGCGAAAAGGCAATACATAGCCTTAGGTGACATACTAAAGTTACTTAAGGATGGAAATAAATTCCATGTGATTCATTTATAGATGAGGGGCAATTTCAATTTTTATAATAAATAAACCAACTAAGATAACCATAACTATGAACAACTATATAATGCAGGATAACAATTAAATAAAAATTAAAGTGCATCCATATAGAAAAAAATAACAAACAAAAACAAAAACCACTTTAGAGAACAAAGTAGAAGACAATACCAGAAAAACGAAATGACTCCAAACAAATAACTCCATAGATCCCAACATTATCCAAGACCCAAATCCACATTCCATGCCCATTATATCAAAACACATCACTAATGAAATGAGATACCATTCTTTTACCTCTTTCTTGATAGAAAAATATTTTCAAACACACCAAAGTGCTCATAAAGGGGGTGAGAATGATACTCTCTTGGTTTTATCTAATTTAATTGCATACTAATTACACTATGATAGAACATGTTATTACATTTATATAAAATTACTCATGCAAAATAGTTTAAATAGTTTATATCAAATCTATTCCATTTTATGAAAAAAATTTATCATACCATCATTTTTATTTGAAACCAAGCCTTTTTCTAAGGAAATAAATAAAAAAGTCTATATAATCATTTAACAATTTCTATATTTCCTTTACTGATTACATGATTTACAACAAACCCACCCATGCCTGATCAAATGATAGTTCTATACTCGGGAGTGGTTTCTAATTGATCCACCAAGTCACCGTAAGGTAACCATATCCCATGTTCCCTAATGGAACACTCCCCTTCTATAGGTTCACATCATTATAATCCAATGGTACACACCCCTTATCTAGAATAATGTTAATGAAAATTACTGACACAGACCATGTATACAAAATCCCATGCCAAAATAATCATTTCAATCCATTTCAGTAAAATAGTTCATTAATTATAAAAATATTCTATAAAACCAATTCAATAAATTAAAACAATAAATATTCATAAATCATCACATTTAAATCCCGAAACCATGCACTTTGTAGAAACAACCAATTTATAAAATTTCACGACCATCACTAAAGATGTTTTATACCATTTTTTACAATTCAATTATACAATCAATTTCATGCAATTCAATCAGTTTGACACCAAGCTCTCATGTTCTAATAAGTGGAGTCAAAAGTGAAGATTCCTACCTCAAAAACCTAGGAGAAAACAATGAACATCACAAAAACACTGAAAAACCATGTTGAAAGCCTAAAAAGTAGCCATAGATCGTGTTCCCTATAATCCAGATAACCATATGTCATCATGATTGGCATCACACAACAAGGATATGTTCCCAAAAAATTGTACCCATGAATCCAAAAATAGAAGAAGAAAAAATATATGAAAAAACCAAGAATAGAGACTTACCAAATAATTCAGGCCTCCAACCCACAAAGAATCATTGACTGATTACTCCCGTTTCAAGTGGAAGGGTCTCCCCAGCATTAGGAGGAGATGAAAATACGTTAGGGTCCACTTATGGAAACAATGACCTGTTAAGGTGAAAATATGAATTAGATCCACAATTTTTTATTCTAAATTTTCACAGTGCACGGTTATCTCACACATTTAAGAAAATCATTCTCTGACTATACAATAGCTATTGCATCGAGGAACCCCCAAATAGTTGGATCATATGGTTATAAAAACCATGAACCAACACAAAAAAATCCCTATATCCCTATTTTCATAGTTTATTATAGGTGGCCACCTTGTTTGGCCAATATGTGCACCTAACCGTGCACATAGATAGAGCCTATTATTTCATATTCAATAGTTTCTTGGAGGTCTTGCACTATTTCTAGTGATCATTCTCAAATCATTAACCTCCATAAAATCATCAAAACATTCCAAAACTCCTCCATACACTCCCAAACATAACCCATGTATATTATATATAAAAACATAAATAAATGATTTATTACCCGAAAGCAAGGGTTCTATAATAAAAACGAATGATGATTGTGTTACAGGATCAATTCACAACATCATACCAATTCATGTTATCAAAACTAGTAAATTCAAATCATAGACCACATTCATGACATGAACCAATGAAGGATGAACCCACACAGCCATTATGGAAACATCAATAAAAGGGGAGTAAGCATTTCTGATTTTAATTTTCTAATGTATTCCCCATATATGATTTATTTCATGAAAATAACTGCAAATTACGTACCATATTTTTATTATAGATTTAATCAACTGAAAACGGATGCATTAACTATAAATGATACATTTCCGGCGGGGAAATAGTAGTTGAAAGATGGAAATGGGGATTCAGGGAATGGACTTTCCGGGGATAACTCTTTGACACAGAGGGTGTTGGTGATGAGGGTGTGGGACATGAGTGAAATTCATCTAATGACTAGTTATCGGTAAGAGAAGGCGTCAAGTTTTTTTATATATTTTTAATTTTTTTTATAGAAAATGGTTAGGGCAATTTTTTTTCAAAATGTGCCACAAAGGTGGCATCCACGATGCCACCTTTGCATTTCAGGTGAAAGGCAGCATCGCGGCTGCCGCCTTTGCACTGCGGCTGAAAGGCGGCACCCGCGATGCCCCCTTTCCCCTAACAAAAAAAAGTGAAATTTTTTATGTTTTGTTTTGTTTTGTTTTGTTTATATATTTATTTATTTATATAATTCATAAAAAATGTTCAGAAGGATGCCGCCTTTCACCTAAGAAAAAAATTATTATTTTTTAAAATTTTGTTTTGATTTTTTTTTGTTTTTTTTATATTTTTATTTATATATATAATTCATAAAAATTGTAAAAATTATCATTTTTTATTTTTTTTTATTTTTCGACTTGTTTTTATATATATTTATTTATATATATAATTCATAAAAATTGTTCCGGAAAAATAATTTATAAGCTTTAAAAACTGCCTACATGAAAGTTAAAAATGATTTATGTTTGTGACTTTGAAAGACTATAAAATATAGACCATAAGACCAATATAAACGAAACTTTAAACGTTCATTAAACATATAAGAAATTATTGAAAAAAAAGTCATAAAAAATGTTCATGAAAAATAATTTATAAGCTTTCAAAACCACCTACTTGAAACTTAAAAGTGTTTCAAGTACATGACTTTGAAAGACTATAAAATATAAACCATAAGACCAATATAAACGAAAATTTAAAAATTAATTAAAAATATAATAAATTAACTTAAACAAAAATCATTTCATAAAAAACGTTCATGAAAAATAATTAATAAGCTTTCGAAACCGCCTACTTGAAACTTAAAATTGTTTCAAGTATGTGACTTTGAAAGACTATAAAATATAAACCACAAGACCAATATAAACGAAAATTTAAACATTCATTAAACATATAAGTTGTAGAAAAAAAATCATGTCATAAAAAATGTTCATGAAAAATAATTTATAATCTTTCAAAACCGCCTACTTGAAACTTAAAATTGTTTCAAGTATGTGAATTTGAAAGAATATAAAATATAAAGCATAAGAACAATATAAACAAAACATTAAACATTCATTAAACATATAAGAAATTGTTGAAAACAAAAATCATTTCATAAAAAATGTTCATGAAAATAATTTATAAGATTTCAAAATCTCCTACTTGAAACTTAAAAATGTTTCAAGTACTTGACTTTGAAAAACTATAAAATATAAACCATAAGACCAATAAAACAAAACTTTAAACATTGATTAAACATATAGTAGTCAACCCCACATCAATATGATTCAAGGTGTCACTAGTATCACATAAATCTATAATCCTGGATGCATGAGAACATGTTATATCTCCTTTCACGGGACAACGAAATCCATTTTTCCACCCGCCATGTCTATATCCATATCAACATATGGCCGCATAAGGGTGTGGTGAAATATATGCCACATGAAATGCTCATTTGTCCCCATTCCTGCAAATACTAACCCCTTCAACACCTGCATGCATCCAACCATTATAATTTCTTCCACAATTGTCACCCCATTCCCCTAGGCCTAGTATATTAGATGAAAACACAAATGATTCCACATAGCCCATCTAACTCTTCATCACCAAATCTTTTTTACTTTATCATCTTCAAAAGAAAAATATAAGACCTCCTTGATCTATCCATTCCAAAAACTCACATACAAGTATACTATAAACATAAAAACCAAAAAAATTTCAGGAAAAAAATGTCATTGCCTAACAAGTGCTGAGTAAGGTCAGGACAAGATGCCCGAGTGGATCCAATAACAGGTCTCCCCTAGATAGGAAGACCAAGAAGCACAACCACATTCTGGAGGGTGATGGTCATCTCTCCCTCAGGAAGGTGGAATGTGTGTGTCTTTGGTCTCCACCTCTCCATGAGTGCATCTAGCAGGTGATGGTCTACAAATGTAAAATGTGATACCACAATCCCATAGAAGCCATCACAACACAAGTATGGTATACTGGCAAGAGGAGGCTCTGTGTGATGAAAATGGTGTGCTCGATGCACCCTGATCAATCGATCTCAACCACCCTCTATCACAACCTGTGAACAATGGGTGGCCTGCTGAGTGAGTAGTATGGTGTCATTCATCTGCATATAAACAAATGACATGATCTGTAAGTGCAAACTGTAAATATAACATCATGATCAGTAAAATATTATGATTTGTAAAATGCAAGACATGTCATGTTTATTCACAATATTTTATGATGTTTTTTACCAAAATAAAGGGGCATGTCTTCATGTTTATCAAAGCATATTACTAAAGTTTATTAAGATATGCTTTTACCTAGAATCAGGTGTTTTGTAAGATATGGTTTTATATATTTATATATATAAATCAGTTGTCTGTGTTATATATATGTTTATTAGAAAAGGATGTGATTTATAATTTATATATTATTGTACACATGATTTTATGTTTCATGTTTATTTTATCAATCAGATAATGTTTTGAAAATCGATTTAAAGGAAAGACGTATTTGGGTTTACGGTTCATCTTTTCAATTTTAGGATTTAGAGATTAGGGTTTCACATTTTTTCTTTTGGATCTAGTATTTTGGATTTTTTTTTAGCATTTTACATTTTAGCTTCATGATTTAAGAAAATATTTTCAAGATTATGGTTTAGAATGTTAGGATTATGGTATAAAAAAGATGTTTTTGGGTTTACTGTTATGATTTTCAGTTCTGGGGGTTAGAAAAACGTGGTAAAATGATGATATAACAACATAAAATTTATAATATGATAATCTCACAATAACGACAATAAATTATTGTGGCTTAGAGTGTGACCTCGACCCAACAATGTTAGGGAATCGTTTCATATTATGACCTTCTTGATGAAATATGGTGCATCTCAAACTTTGTATTTGTTCTTGAGGCCAGTCCATCTCATTTCGCATCTTGCTGGCCTTCGGTCTCCCTTGAGGACGCAATAGATTCATATCAGGTACCACTATCAGCTAACTTTTGGGCATTGGGAAATAACAAAAATCACCAATAGGTGTCCATAGTGTAGCATAACGATTAGTAATGGTGTTTATCCGGTACACTGGATCAACATATTCTTCCCATGATATGTTAACAGTGGCACATGATGTGATGGTGTGTGAGCATGGAAACTGTAAGGCCTGAAAGTTTCCACATTGAAATTGCCTATTTTCTAGTAATACCACCATTTTTTCACCAATGCTATTTTTGATGGGGTTCTACTTATCTTGAACTTCAAATCGAGATTCTTCTTGTCAAAATAGGTAGAAATGATAACCATAAGGTTCTTCAATATTATTTTTAATCTCTCGTTGAAAATGTCTTCCGTACGTGAACCCCTGATGTATTCCATCCGATGTTGGTTTTTTATATCAACAAAGTACCTCATGCAACGATATAAGGTCTCCTGAACTAGGATAGTTATAGGTAGCTTGAGAAGCCCTCTGAAGACTCCATTGATGCACTATACAATATTGGTGGTCATGTGTCCATACCTATTCCCCCCATCATATACCAATGTCCATTTTTCATTTGGAATTCACATCATATAATTGTAAACTTCTTCATTAACCGGACGGATTTGTTCAAAACATTCTTCAAACCATCATTGATCTGACTCATATGCTACACAGAATAGATGATATTTCACATATTTTGAATTTATCTTTACGTTGATATACAAAAAAATAGCAAATACAATGCGTACGAAGTCTAGTGATTGCCTTCTTCATCGGTTCGTTGTGGGATTTTTTATGCAAGTTTATAGCAATTTTTATAATGCAGAACTGATGATGTGCATTTGAGTAACTCCATGTATCAGGATCTGCATTGATTGCCTCATTAATTGCCTGATGCCGATCATATATCAAACAAACACCCCAAATTTTGGGGAAATGGTTGTTGATACATGCCAACAACCAACTCCATGATTCATAGTTTTCTTTCTCTACTATGGAAAAGGCTAGAGGAAGAGGTGAACGATTTACATCTTGGGTTTCCACAATCAACAATACGCCCTTGTATTTTCTATATAGAAATGTTCCATCAATCTGAATTATGTGTTTGCTAAAATGAAGTGCAGAGATACATGGGGGGAATCTCCAAAACAATCGATAAAATTAAACATGAGATGGATCAAGTTTGTTATCTTGAGACACATATTCATTTGTATCAAGATGGAATAAAACATGGTTATGATGACTCATTATTTCTATAAATTGCAGAAATACTCGATATGAGTCATCCCAATCACGATAGACTATCAAAATTGCCTTCTGTTTCCCCATCCATGCCTTATTATATGAAATCTTATAACCAAATGTCTATTGTATACTTTCTTACACAAGGGCTATCAGAACATCTTGACAAGTCCTAATCATCTCAACAACAATGGATAACACAAATTATGCATCCAATGAAGTATGATCTTATGTCAGGCTTGGCTAAACGCAAGTATAAGATGCCTCAATCCTCAAGATTCTCCAACCTCCAAATTCAATGTCTGGAATCACCCTCAATAAAAATCTACAATCATCCCCATACTTCTCACACCATATGACATATTATCTTTGGTCTGATTCGTAAACTACTTAGCTATAATGCCTATCAATGTTAAAACTCTTTAGCGTACATTTTAATGCATCTTTACTTGGAAAATTCCTTCCAACATATAAAGTTTTGTCCATCTCACTAAAACTATCTCGTATAACTCCGAGAAACTCAGTTGCTGGTGTGAGAACATTATCTTTAAATTCAGGCACACGTGCCATTACTTCTGACCAAGATGTAAAGAGCGGTGGATGATTTATTGTAGGTCGAGCCTGTTGTACAACTAATGCATTTCTCGAAACTTCCATTGTTCCTTCCTCATAAGAACTATTATCACCATATGTTTTTTATTACAAAACTCCACATCAGATTCTGGGTTAACATGTATATCCAGGAGATCAAGTAGGTTGTCCTCTTCTGCATCATTTAAAAGAGTCTCTACTTTATGGGGCGAGCTATATTCAATGACTCTTGTAAGTCTACTTCTTTGTATAATTGTATGTTGTTGTTGTACATTAGAAACATCAACATATAACTCCACCATGGTACTATCCGACCACTGAGAAAACAAATTAATTGTTTGGATCCATTGCGAATCATCAACCAATGGACAAGCTAGATGCCACAATGTTAACGAGAACTGAAAATGTCTTTAACTCATTGACTTGATATTTTGATTGGGTCCTAGATATAATGAGCCATGAATTCTGTCTGGAAGGTCACTTAGGGTTACACTATCAGTTGTATTAACTACTATTATTGGTTGTGTACTGTAGGAAGCTCCTTTCTCAGTTTTAATAACCTCTCCATAGAATTACACATATGAAAACATTATGCTCTACATAAAAAGTGTTTTATTATAAAGATTTTGATAATGTAAGTGACATTTAGAATGATGGTTACCAATATAATATTTATTAATACAACCTATTTTTAATACGTAGTTTAATTACATTTTCAAACTATAAAAACTTAACTTTTGAATTTTGAATGATTTTTTGTACGTCAAAAACCATTCAAACTTCAAAAGTTAAGTTTTTATACATTGAAGACGTAATTAAACTACTTATTAAAAATAATTTGGATTTTACCTCACGTTCAAATAATAACTATTACTTCTAAACTATAAAATCTTTATGATACTTAAATTTTAAAAGATCTTATATCCTAAACTAGGATATTTCTTAGTACACTTTTTAAGTAGTTAATCAATCATTAATCATTAGTTATTCCTTACTAAATTATTAATTAGTTATTCAATAACGTAGTAGAGTTAAAATATAAATAACATAGAGTTAAAAAATAAATAACACCATGTTTCGAGCTTCTCAACTTTATTGTAGTGAATTGGATATCAAAATTTCAGAAACCCGTTGTCACACGGGTTTTCTAAAACATTGATATCCAATTCACTGCAATAAAGGCCAGAATCTCCAAACATGATTTTATTTATTTCTTAACTCTATGTTATTTATATTTTAACTCCATGCTATTTATTTTTTCACTTTCACTCAATGTTGTTTTTTAACTCTATGTTGTTTTTTAACTCCATGTTTCTTTTTAACTCCATGTTATTTTTTTAACTCCATGTTATTTTTTACACCATGTTATTGAATATAATTTGAACTGTAGTTTTATTTTTTACTCTATGTTTTTTATTAATTAATTGCTAATTAATCATTCCTAATAATAACTATCAACATCGTTACTAAATTATCAATTTATCATTTTTTTCTTATATATTTTAGTATTTTATAAAGAAATATGCATATCTTAAGCATATCCCCCAGGTGTGTCAAACCAGAATGTAGCAAGGCCCGTTGTCGTGCACCAGTTCCCATTCGAGTCTAGCTGAAATATGTGTTTTCGGGTTTTACCCCTTGGTAAATCTGTGCCAGAGCCACATTCACTTGTTTGTATCTTGACAAGGATTTGATGGCTTAGATAACATAGTCTTTATGCTACCAAAATTTCAATAAAACAATCCAAAATTAATTTATACTAATGATAATTATAATTTCTAAATATATATAACTAATTAAACAATCTAATAAACCAAAAAATTTAAGACTAACTAAACTACTAAAGAATTAAAATATTTAACTATAATAAATTAAACTAAATAAATAACATTAAATTTAAAAAATATTTAAATAAATAGAATTCAACAAAATAAATAACATTAAATTATTAACCATACCTCTAAAATCTTTCCAAAAATTTCAAACTGCAAACTTTGCCGCAAAAAAGATAAAATTAGAGGTAAATGGGTGTTTGGATGTGAGGAAAAGGGGAGGGGGGCACTGCCCTTTTATAAGGCGCGAAGGAAAAGGCGGCACCCACGGTGCCGCCTTCGCCACGTCAGTGATCAACACTAAAGGCGGCACCCACGGTGCTGGCTTTCACCGACAGTGCAAAGACGGCATCTGCGATGCCCCCTTTCACCCAAAATGAAATGGAGGCATCGCGGATGCCGCCTTTGCAGTGCACTTTGATTTTTTCCCTAACCATTTTCTGTAAATTGTTTTTTAAAAACCTATAAAAAAACTCCGATGGTGCCCCATGATGGAGATATTCTCATTAGTGGGATCTGGTGAGGACTTCAAGCAACACAGGGAGTGGAACAATTGAAGTCGCAGATCCAATTAAGAATTTATGGGGCACTATTTTTGATAGCATTCAGGCTGGCTACCATTTATTTTTTGTGGATGAATTGGCGCTACATGCGGGATGCTTTCAGGGATATACACAAGTGGTGGACCATGGCATGGATCTTGGTTCGAGAAGTAGACACTGGATGGATTTATTAGTAGAGATGATCCTTGATGGAGTAGGGGTGACTTCCCTCAACAGTCCATTTTCAGCCCTATATAGCCGATTTTAGCAGTGATGGAGGTCAAGATGTGCTCACAATGTGTCTGGTGGATTCAATGATGAAGGTCCTAAAAGAGGTAATTTAGTGGCACGGTGCCCACCAATCAGCATGGATGATGTTGGGTGGGGATGTCGTCTAGATTCCGGTGACGATGCGACGAAGACCTTGGGATTCATTTTGACCATGATAAAATGTGTCCTTGATATGTGCGATGACATTGGGGTCATGAGGGAGCAGTGTAGCTGTGCTTTCTCGATGAGTTTGGGGGACCTGTTGTGGTACATATAGGCTGGTAAGAAAGTGATGGGGTTGCTATGCGACGACTAGGGCGGCGATCTCAAGATGCCATGATGGCCACAAGTGCGTGGGTTCTTTATATGGGACTTTTTCTTAATCACATGGGTGGGCTTATGAGATGAAATTGAAGGTTGTGGTTTTGCATATCTAATTTAATGGACCAATTTCATTTTAGGGGTATATGATGTGGGTATTCAAGCCTTTTATGCTTTGGGTGGTCAGTTTTTAGACATCATGTATAGGTGGTAGTTTATATTCCACATGATTTATATTTTATGTATTTTTATATTATTTAATAAATTGTTAGGGTTGAGCATTCTCTTGATACCTGAAATTTCATGGTATAATTTCTTTAAATGAATCTTTTCTACAATATGGACATACTAATAATTTTTATGTTTGAACTAATTGATTTTGTTATTCTTTATCATTTCCAAGAACAATTATCCCAACCTGTCATTATTATTCCTAAGAGATCTTATAATACCAATATTTCACAATTTTTCTATAGTATATTTCCATTGCGACTCAAACATGTTCTTCTCTAAAACATTTTTTTTCATCTTTTCAAATCTATGATAGAAAAAATTTCACATTTAATATGATTGAGGAACAATTTTTGTTTTTCCCTCATCTGGATACATACATTACATTAATACTTTTTAAACCCATATAAACCATGAACAATATTTTTATGGTGGAGTTGAACTACTACAAATATGTAATTTATCATCGCTAGAAAAGGGCATTAACAGCGCAAAAAAAGCGATGTTAATCAAGGTGAAGATATGGGGGGGGTCCCTTTTATCAATAGTCAGAAAAGCATTGATAAATGCCTCTTTTATCAGCACTAAAAAAGTGCTGATAAAAGGTCATTTATTATAACTCCCTGACCCCATTTATCTCGAGCCTGTGCATTATTATATAACATTGGAATGATACAAGGAATCATGTCTCAAAAGACCGATCAGTTTAGTAGTCATGGAAGTTCTAGATACATACTTAAGTTTTACATTATATTATCAAATAATGAAAAAAACATTGTGTCCCCTTGAAACACACTCATATCCTTGGTCTATCCCTGCAGGTTAATCATAATTTACTTCTTCACATCCTGGAAATAATAAAACATAAGAAATTGGTGAGCTCAGATGCTCAGTAAGGATAACAATATAGCGGAAAATATAAAAAATAAGCATAAATATTTAAGGTAATATACAAGACTCAAACACAAGACTTTTATACATAAACTTCATTATTATATGAGAAAGATAAATCAAATAATGTCATTTACTTATTCACATGGATATTCAACTAGTCAAATAATCACATGCAATATCAATATCCAATTTTATAACGATGAAATGCATAATTTCAGACATCATAACCATATAATCAAGGCCTTGTGTTAAGAATACAAATAATATTTTGTCAAGACCTTGTGCAAAGACACTAGTTTGTCTCATGAGACGTACCAATGCATCGAGGAGCTATAGCAGGCTCCACCCGTCACTTACAATGTCCAATGCATTCATAATATGAAAGGGTTGAAACCTAACATAAAAATTCGTATTAAAACCAACATACGAAATGTTAATACATTAACCATAAACCATGAATGGTATAAAAATAACACATCCACAATCAAACATATCATAAAAACTTTCAATACAATATAAATGATGTATCATAATAAATCAACTTCAAACAAGTGTAATATCTATGAAAAGATGTTGATATAAATCAAAACTATTTGAGAGAAATGTCTCTATCTATTTTGAAATTATTTAAAAGTCATCTAATTATAAAAGAAAACATTTATTTTGAAAATATTTTTATAAGATTGTAAGGTAATATTTGAATGTGTTATAATGGTGGAAAATATCCGCACCCGCAATATAAGTTAAAAAAACATTCTTACCTTAATTTGTCGAAAAGGTCATAAAGTACCTTGTTTTGAAAACGATGAAAATATTCCTTTCAAAACATTTTATAAAAATTCAAACAAGGGTATAAATAACTTTAACCCAGAGTCTAGTAAATATTAAAGAAATTTTTTGAAAAACATTTTTAATAAACATGGATGCATATGATAAAGAGGTCACAGTAGATAATTACATATTAATAACCTCGGATAATAAAGAGATTGTAAAATTAATCATTACCTTGTACTTTTCCTTAGTCAATGGTATATTAAAATTCTCTATAATAGTTAAAACATTGTTATTAAATTATAAAAGAACTATATATATAAATATGATATCATATATGATCTTGTAATATTGCTTTGTTAATAATATTTCAGTAGTATCATCATTTCAGGGGTTTACTGATTCATTTTCCTTTATATGATTTGTTACGTAAGTAATGTTTGTTATGGATAGGATGTATTTGATTCATATCTAGAATGATATTATGTTCATAAATATTATTTTTTAATAATCAAATGAAAATTATTATTGAATGGTTACAATGGGAAATGAATCTTGTCGCATTCGTGGAGACGGTAATCCGTACATACGCACGCATGAACACAACTTCCATTTATTTTTATTTTATTTTAAAAGGAATGAAAAACAACATATACATAGGTATATTATTATTCCAGTATAATATCATATTTTATATACGTTACTTAAGTTCATTAATATCATACTTTATACGTTCCATGTATGGTAAGAACGAGTCATATTACTTTGAGGGGGCGGTAGTCCGCACTTTCTCAAATGAAATTATTGTATATATACAACATGATAAGAATAAACGTATGTTATAGAATAGAATTACAGAATCTTAGTGATAAAAATAAATATCATAAAATCATATATAATTACAGTGCTCTCATAATGGTCACTATAAGAGGTGGTAGTAGAATATTGAACAATCATAGTTTCGTGAGGTAGTAGTTTTCCGTCCACAAAAACATTATCTTCTATACCCATTATATGGAGGTGTGTGTAAGTGTAGTTTGAATCCTTCTCATAAAAACATTCTATTATATTTAGGATACCGGTGTTGTTAACAAAATAATGGAATAAAGAGAGTTTAGGGGGTTGGATAAGTAAAATAAAAGAAAAGAACTTAAGAGAAGATCTTACCTTTAAATCGGGTAACTCTCATTGGATTGAACCAAAAGGCTTCCCTAAAGTTCCTTCTTCCTAAGATAAGGCTTTTAGGTGGAATAGTGGGATTTGGGGAGCTTAATTGGGCAGAGGTTGGATGATCCTAGAGGCTTGAGAAGTGTGAGTAATGGGTTAGAAGTGAAATCTTTTTATAAAGGGGAGGAGGGGCTCTTTAAGAAAGATTGAAAATATAATTTTATTATATAAATATTTTTAGTTTCAAAAGGTAAAAAACTCATTAAAGTAAAATATAAGACAAATATTATTCTAAATAAAATCATCCAATAATAATTGGACAGGTTTGGATATTGTTTTAATTTTTATAATCTTATTTATTTAAATCATTCATTAATGAGTTAAACACTGCATCATTATTGTGTCATAAATAATTTTATTTATTTGATGTCTAAAAATAATAAAAAAATACCATGATGTAGGAAATAGTTTCATATTTTAAATTACTATTTTTATAGTCAAGGAAATAACTCATATAACCCCATGTAAAAATCGATTTAGTAAAAGATATATGTTTGTGTCGTTTTTGTATTTACTTTAAATTAATTAATATAATGTGTCATTATCACCCCCAAGTGGCTCCATGGGGTCCCAAAATCGACCCAAGGATGAACATGGTTAGACATGTATAAACAAATAGTAATACAACACATGTTAAGGAAATTTAATATTATTATAATAATTATTGTTTACCCTTATTTACCAGATTTACCATTTAACCATTGTAAATAAAATATTTACCGAAGTAAATATTCACAATGTGTAAAAATAAAAGTTATAATTTTACACATTTTGTACCTCATGATTAAAAATATGGAATAAATTTTTCCAAATTCAAAACACATAAGTTTTAGAAATTAATTTTAAATTAATTCCCGTTGTCAAAACCAAAAGCGGGTTTTTGAAGAAGTAAAAACTATCAAAAGTTTGACATGTGATTATGTAAAATTCAAATGTGAAATTACATCCAATGATCTAAATTATATTAAATGATAAAAATATAATCTAATGATAATTTAAAATCACTCAAATGTATAATTTGACACTATAAATTATTTTGATTAAAATAGTTGTTTTTAATTAATATTTAGTATTTTTCACTATTCATAAAAATATGAATGTTATCAAAAAATTACCAAAATTTCATCCTAAGATAATTTTGATATTCCAAATCCAAAAATTAATTCCATTTTTTAAAAAATAAAATTTATAAAATTTCAAAAAGTGGGTATTACTATTCATAACTGCTTTTAAAATGGCTAGTTTGATTGGCCTCGGAGTGTTAGAACTCCATGTAGCATACAACACAAGCTATTGTATTATTCAAGGAGAAGCGTACCATTGAAGATTGGGGTGTTACATTATTCCCTCCTTCAAATAATTTCATCCTCGAAATTTCTAGAATATTACTGCATAAAAAGATTCAGGTGGTTCTTCATCATAAGTTCCTCAGGTTCCCACGTCGCCTCTTTCATCTTATGGTTTGTCCATTGATATTTTACCAGATGAGTCATCCGGTTTCTCAACAATTGTTCTTTGGTATCAAGAATCCTGATAGGCTCTTCATAATAAAACATATCAGGTTCCAGTTCTATTTCATTATAGGTGAGTACATGTATTGGGTCTGGCATGTATTTTCTCAGCAGTGAAACGTGGAACACATCATGAACATTGGGGAGACTTGGTGGAATTTCCAAATAATAAACTACAACCCCAATTCGTTATAGAATTTTGAAAGGTCCGATGTACCTAGGACTTAATTTTCCCTTCTTACGGAATTGTATAACTCCCTTCCATGGAGATACCTTCAAGAAAACATGATCACTTACCTAGAATTCCAAATCCTTTATTCAGTTATCGGCGTAAGTATTTTTCCTACATTGAGCTACTTTGATGTGGGTTTAGATAATTTTCAACTTTTCCATTATTTCCTCAATAAGTTCCAGGCCTACGAGTTTTCTTTCACTAACATCAGAACAACAAGTTGCTATGCGACGTCACTTTCCATATAATTCTTTATATAGTGCCATATGAATACTTCAATGGAAGCTATTGTTATAGGAAAATTATAACAGTGGTAAATAATGATCCCACATACCTTGAAAGTCAAGTGAAAAAGATCTCATCATGTATTCTATGTTTTTAATAGTTTATTCTGATTTTCCATCAGTTTGGGGGTGGTAGGTAGTGCTCATTCAAAGTTCAGTATCCAGAGGTTTCTGAATACTTTTCCAGAATCATGATGTAAAACAAATATCATGATCAGAAACAATTGATAGGGGTACACCATGTAGTCTTACAACTTCATTAATATATAGTCTTTCTAAACGTTCAAGTGGTTAATCTTATCTTATATCAAGAAAATGTGCTGACTTGGTAAGATGATCAACAATGACCCGTATTGCATCACTCTTTCTAGGTGTTTTTGGTAGCCCCATGACAATGTACATCGTAATATCATCTCATTTACACTCTAGTTTGGGAAAAGGTTTCATTACTCCTCCAAGATTGTCTTCCTACCTTAACCTGTTGACAAACCATACATCTTGACACATAATCAGCAATATCCCTCTTCATGCTGTCCCACCAAAATGTTCCTTCAAAACTCTAAACATATTAGTGCTACCAGGGTATATAGAGAAATTGGATCTATGAGTATTGTCCAACAATTCTCGTTTTAGATCAGGTATATTAGGAACACAAAGACACTTTCCAAATTTCAAAATTCCATCTTCATATACAAAGTCGATCAGTCTCCCATCATTCAGAACATTAATTTTCTTTTGAAACTCCTCATCATCAGTCTGATAAATTTTTATCCTTTATTGTAATGATGGTTTGGAAACCATTGTAAAATAATCGAAGTTTCGCCTTCCATGACTATTCCCATATCCATCTTTACTAGATCCCTGAACATAGGATCCTTTTCAACTCTCATCTTGTTCAGAACTCCATGATCCTTTCTGCTCAAAACATCTGCCAACTTATTTTCCTTTCCTATGTGGTAGTGTATAGTTAAATAATAATCCTTGAGTAGTTTGATCCATCTCCATTGTCTCATGTTGAGTTCATTTTGTGAGAAAATATACTTCAAACTCTTATGATCATTATAAATATCACATTTTTTACCATAGAGATTGTGTATCCATATATTCAAAGAAAATATTACTGCTACTAACATAAGATCATGAGAGGGATAACTTTGTTCATTAATTTTTAGCTATTGTGACGCATAGGCAATAACTCTGTCATTTTACATATGGAATCAGCCACGTACTTTCTTTGAATCATCACTATAAATAACAAACCCATTATTCCCGGATGGTAGAGTCAATATAGAAGCATTTAAATTCTTCAAAACATTCCTCACACTCTTTTTTCCAAACAAATTTAACCGCTTTGCGTGTGAGCTTGGTTAATGGGTTAGCCAACCAAGAAATATTCTGGACGAAATGCCGATAATAACTTACTAAACCAATAAAATGGTGTATCTCAGATATACTAATCAGTACTGGCCATTCTTGTATTGCTTTTGTATTTGCAGGATCAACAGAGATTCCATCATTAGAGATTATATGGCCAAGAAAGGAAATCTTCTAAATCCAGAATTCACACTTGCTAAACGTCCCATATAATTCATTTCCTCTAAGAGTCTTTAGAATAGTTCACTTGTAATTTTCATGATCTTCATAGATATTGGATTATACCAAGATATCATCAATAAATACCACTATAAATTCATCAAGATATTCCTTGAAAACTCTATTCATTAGATCCATGAAGATAGAGGGTTTATTGGTCCATCCAAAAGGCACTATTGTAAACATGTAATACCCATACCTGGTACGAAATGCTATCTTCAGAATGTGTTCCTTCTTCACACACAACTGATGATATCTAAATCGAATGTCAATCTTTAAAAAATATTTATCTCCATGAAGTTGATCAAATAAATCATCAATGTGAGGGAGGTGATACTTGTTATTTATTGTTATAGCATTGATCTCCCTGTTGTCAATGCACAACCTCATAGATACATCTTTTATCATAACAAAAAGAACAGGGGCTCCCCATGAAGAACCACTGGGGTGAATAAATCCTTTATTACTCAATTCCTCTAGTTTTTTTCTTTAGTTCCACTAATTCCATAGTGGTCATTCTATAAGGGGTCTTCGATACAGGCTTTGAACCAAGAATTAAATCAATGGAAAACTCAATTTCTCATTCTGGAGGATGTCCATGTAAATCCTCTGGAAACACGTCAACATATTCTTTCACAATAGGTACATCCTCAATTTGGACATTCTTTTACTCACCCATAGTTATTTCACTCTCTTCCTTCCCAATAATTGAATCTAGAAGAGCTACTAGGGGTGGATCTAGATAAGAATCAGATAGTGATGTTTCTTCTCTAATGATAAGGTATTCTTTATCATCATTATAAAAACTTTTAACCTCCTTCTTCTTACAATAATTTTTTTCATCACGGTAGGATTGACAATCCATACTATGGATTATATAAAATTCAATCATGGGTATAAAAATAAGATCAGTAGATAAAGAACATTTATATTCCATAATGGTAACTGATTCACACAACATTGTTTCAATGAAACTTCCCTTATGAGTTTTGACAGACAACTACCTTGTTAAATCAATTTGGAAATATCTAATTTTCTTGGAAAACTAGGAATATATGAAAGAATGAGATGATCCAAAATCAAATAAATCATTATCTAACTTTTAGGAAACAATTTATGTACCTTCCACCACGTCATTCGAAGCTTTAACCTCAACAGTAGTGATTGCATAAGCTTATAACTACTCCCTTGGCCTTTTATGAGGTAATTTTACATGGTTTTTAGGACATTCATTTACATAATTCCACATTTCTATACAATTTTATCATTCAACATTGACATTCTCTTTCTTCCCCATGCAATCACGATCTTAGTGGCATTTTTATCTACACTTGTAACAACATCAAATTCCCTTTAGGCAAGTACCAGGGTGTTTCTTCCCAGATATACTATATGGTGGATATTCAACATTTCCCTTCTTCCCCTTATTTCTATTTCCAGAGTATTTAGAAAATCTCTTCTTCCCTTGCATATCTTTAAAGTCATAAGACTTATAGAATTCTATTTCTGTCTTGATAGAACATGAGACTATATCTTCGTACACCGAGATAGACCGTGTGATTAATGTTCGACAGAGAAATGGTTTTAACCCATCAAATAATTGATAAAACTTACTCTTTCGATTATGTATTTAATCTTCAACATGCCTTTTTAACCTTGTAAAGTTATCCTCATACTTTTTGACATTGTCATCCTACTTTTGACTTAGACTTAGAAATTGTCTTTCTATATCTGCTCGATGGTCATGAGGAAAGTATTTTTCTAAGAAAAACTCTAAAAAATCCCTCCATTACATATTTGATACTTCATCATCTTGTTTTGTGTTTTGAATCAATGACCACCATTGATCTACATCTCTTGTGAGGCGATAAACTGCCATGAAAACGTTTTCCCTTTCGCTACTCCTCAAAGCATGAAATATTTTCTCTAAGGAACTTATCCATTTCCAAGATACAAATGGATTTGTAGTCACATTGAATGTTGTTGGTTGTTACCTCATGAAGTGGTCTAACATTGATCCTCCATGTTGTGGATCAAGGTTCTCCATACAGGTAAAGTTATTATTCATAACCCGAGTGAGTTCTCCCAGTATGGTTATAAGATGATCAACACCAGTTGCATCACCAGCTCTAGAATAATTATCTTTAGTAGGAGGGAAGTTCCTACATGGATTACGTTTGTAGATACAGTTTCCATTCCTTCCACTAGTCACCATTTATAAACAATGGCATACACTAGATTAGTTTATGAAACGTAATATGTAATTCCAAACTTGTAAAACACTTAACATAAATTGAACAATTTATCGATATAATCCATAATCACAAAAATGTAATCTTTGAGGATGTATATATGCATAAATCTTTCATAATGGTTTGTAATGAAAATGTGAATTATCCTAAGCATATCCCTCGGGTGTGTCATAACCAAGAGTGCAGCAAGTCCCGTTGTCGTGTACTAGGCTACCCTGGGTCAAGCCCGAAACTCATTGTCGGAGTTTTCACTCCTAGGTACATCTATTCCAGAGCTGCCTCTACCTTCTCATATCCATACAGAGATGTATTTCTTGGAAAACACAAAAAACCTCTACATCACCAAAATTCTAGAAAGTTATTCTATACTACTCCTCAAAGTATATCTTAGGTTAATGTGCTCTAATCAGAGTTTTTCTAAATCTAGTTTCCACGGTTTGTACTAAAATTCCTCTAATACCAACTGTAACACCCCAACCACAGTTACTTACAGTTGGTGCTTAATTACATAACATTGGGATGATACAAGGAACCATTTCTTGAAAGACTGATCAGTTTAGTAGCTTTGGATATACTAGATGAATACATAAGTTTTACATTACATCATGAAATAATGAAAAACAAAATTGTGTCCCCTTTGAACACACTAATATCTTTTTCCTATCTTTGCAGGATAATCACTATTTATTTCTTCACATCCTGGGAAAATGAAAACATAAGAAAGGGGTGAGCTCATATGATCAGTAAGGATAACAATATTATGAAAACGATCATAAATAAGCATAAATATTTAAGGAAATGTATAAGACTAAAGCATAATCCTTTTAAACATAAAAATTATAATAATATGGAAAAGGTAAATCTAATAATTCTATTTATTTATTCACATTGATATTCTACTACTCGAATAATCCCATGGAATATCAATAACCAATTTCATAATGATGGAATGCATAATGCCGGACATCATAACCACATAGTCAAGGCCTTATGCCAAAAATATAAATAAGATTTTTTCAAGGCCATGTGCCAAGATACTATTTTATCAAATGAGACCTACCGATGCATTGAGGATCTATAGCAGGATCCACCCGTCACTTACTAAGTCTAATGCATTCGTCATATGAAAAGGTTGAAACATTACATAATCATTCGATTAAAACTAGAAAAAAATTGTTAATACATTAATAATAAACCACGAATGTTATAAAAATAACACATCCACAGTCAAACATATCACAAAAAATTTCAATACAATATGGAATATTGTATCATAACAAATCAACTTCAAACAAGTGTAAAATCCATCAAAGGATGTTGACATAAATCAAAACTATTTGAGAGAAATATAGCTATCAATTTTTAAATTATTTAAAATTTATGTAATTATAAAAGAAAAAATATATTATGAAAATAATATTATAATCTTGTAAGGGATGCTTCAATGGTGTTATGATGGTGGAAAATAGCAGCACCTTTCGTATAAGTTAAAAGAATCATTTTTACCTTAATTTGTCAAAAAGGTCATAAAGTACCTTGTTTTGAAAATAACAGAAAGATTCCTTTAAAACCATTTTATAAAAAGTCAAATAAGGGTATAAATGACTTTAACCCATAGTTTAGTAAATGAAATTTTTTTATTTTTTTAAGAATCATGGATGCAGATGATAAAGAGTTTCTAGTAGATACTTACATATTAATTACCTTAGATAATAAAGGGATTGTAAAATTAACCCTTGCGTTGTAATTTTCCCTAGTCGGATGGTATGTTAACCTCCTGTATAATAGTTAAAAAATTGTTATTAAATTATACAAGAACTATATACATATACATGATATCCTATATGATCTTATATATTTATTTGTTAATAATATTT
Organism: Viscum album; assembly: GCA_963277665.1. Taxonomy (NCBI): domain Eukaryota; kingdom Viridiplantae; phylum Streptophyta; class Magnoliopsida; order Santalales; family Viscaceae; genus Viscum; species Viscum album. The sequence goes on along the minus strand of OY728125.1, from coordinate 272,426,532 downwards.
CAATTGTATCATTGTTACAGGTGTTAACCGATTCATTTTCCTTTACATGTTTTATTACTTAAGAAATGTTCTTTATGGATAAGATGTATTTTATTCATATCAAGAATGATATTATGTTTATAAATATTATTTTTAATAATCAAATGAAAATTATTCTTGAATGGTTACAATGGGAAATGAATCTTATCGCGTTCGTGGAGATGGTAATCCGTACGGACGCATGAACGATACTTCCATTTCATTTTTTTACTTTAAAAGGAATGAAAAACAGATTATATATAGGTATATTATTATTTCAGTATAATATAATATTTTATATACATTAAATAATTTCATTAACATCATCATTATATGTTCCATGTATGGTATGAACGAGTCACATCACTTTGAGGGGGCAGTAGCCCGTACTTCCTTAAATGAAATTATCGTACATATACAACATGATAAGAATAAAGGTATATTATAAAAGAGAATTTCAGAATCTTAAAAATAAAAAAAATATCATATATTTCTATATATAATTATAGTGCCATCATAATGGCCACCCTAAGAGGTGGTAGTAGAAGATTTAACAATTATCGTTTCGTGAGGCAGTAGTTCGCCGTCCACAGAAACACTATATTCTATACCCATTAGATGGAGGTGTGTGTAAGTGTAGTTTGAATCCTTATCATAACAACATATTAGTATATTTAGGATACTGGTATTGTTAAAAAAATAATTAAATAAAGAGATTTTAGTGGGTTGGATAAGTAAAACAAAAGAAAATAACTTACGAGAAGTTGTTACCTTTAAATCGGGTAACTCCCTTTGGTTTGAACAAAAAGGCATCATTGAAGTGCCTTATACCTAAGGTAAGCCTTTTAGGTGTAATAGAGGTATTTGGGGAGATTAAATGGTCATTGGTTGGATGATCCAAGGTGCTTGAGAGGTGTGAGTAATGGTTTAGAGGTGAGAGCTTTTTATAAGGGGAGGAGAGGCTCTTCAAGAAAGTTTGAAAATATTATTTTATTATATAATTATTTTTGGTTTCTAAAAAGTCCAAGAATCTTTAAAGACGTAGATAAGATTAATCTTGTTCGAAATAGAATCATCCAATAAAAATTTTACAGGTTTTGGATATTATTTTAATTTTTATAATCTTATTTATTTAAATCAATCATTAATGAGGTAAACACTAAATCATTATTATGTCGCAAGTAATTTAATTTTTTTTATGTATAAAAATTATAAAAAAATAAAATGATGTAGGAAAATTTTTATCTTTAAAATTAATATTTATATTCAAATAGATAACTTATATAACCCCATATAAAAATCGATTTACTAAAAGATATATGTTTGTGTCATTTTTGCCTTTAATTTAAATTAATTAATATAAAGTGTAATTATCACTCGCAAGTGGCTCCATAGGGTCCCCAAATCAACCCATGGATGCCCATAGTTGGACATGTATCAACCAATAGGAATATGAAACATGTTAGGGTAATTTAATATTATTATAATATTAATATTTTACCCCTATTTAACAGATTTAACCTTTAACCATGGTAAATAAAATATTTACCGAAGTAAATATAAAAAATGTATAAAAATAAAAGATACCTATTTACATATTTTGTACCTCATGATTCAAAATATTTATTCCTTTTTTCCAAATTTCAAAACATAAAGGTTTCAGAAATTAATTTAAAATTAATTCACATTGTCAAAACCAAAAGCAGGTTTTTTTAAGAAGTAAAAACTATCAAATGATTGACTTGTGTTTATATACAATTTAAATTTCAAATTACAACCAACGACCTAAATTACATTAAATGATAAAAATATAATCTAATTATAATTTAAAACCACTCAAATGTATAATATAACACTATAAATTATTTCGACTAAAAAAGTTGTTTTTGATTAATATTTAGTATTTTTCACTATTCATCAAAATATGAAAGTTATCAAAAAAGTACAAAAATTTCACCCTAATCTAATTTTGTTGAGTTTTAGAACTCAAATTGGTGCACAATGCATGCTATTTTATTATTCAAAGAGAAGCGTACCATATAATCTTTGGGTGTTACTTTTATCAGTACTTTTTTTAGCAGAGAGAAACGTAATAAAAATAAAAAATGATAAAAAGAATATATAATGGGGGGGGGGATCTTTTAATAGCCCTTGACATCCCCCTCTTTTTCAGTGCTGGGTGAACCCCCCCTCCCACTATCTCATGCACTTCCCTTGCCAACACATCCCCCACATGCCCACGAACCCCTCCCTACTTCCACCCGAACTCAAACCCGAGAGCTCCCCCCCTGTGCGCCTCCACCTTTACCAATAAGCTATTTAGTTTTCTTCCTTATTTTATGATATATTTATTTATATATATAGTTATATTTATACGTATATAAATATAGATTAATATTAATATAAATATATTTAGTTATATTAATACATTTATATTAATTCATATATTAATATATATATATATAAATTTGTATATTAATATATATATATAGTTATATTTATTCATATATTAATATTGATTCATATTAATATAAATATATTTAGTTATATTAATACATATATATTTATTCATATATAATTATATATTTATTTATTCGCATATTAATTTATATTAATATTTATTTATATATATATATTTAGTAAAACAAATTATCAGTATATTTATTTGAATATTAATATATAATTATACAATTAGTTTCAAATACATTTATAAAATATTTTTTATGTGTGTTTCTAAATAAATAAAAAAATAAATAAATAAATACATATATACAACATGCACACACACACACATTTACGAGTAAATACATATATTTGTGTATTTGAAAATCCATAGAATGTTAAAATAACCATAACTTATAATCCAAAAGTTCAATTCAACTCCACAACCAGTCAAATCGAATAAAATGAAACAATCTTTGATATGGTATGTGGTATAGGCCTATCAAGAAATCTGGATCAGATGTTATACCCGTTTCAATGTTAACAAATTGGGGTAACCCGACTAAAAACTCAGTTTTTGAGGCCTCTTGGGCCTTTTTGGACTTTAAAAAAGCGACAAAGGGATTTTTAGGTCTCTATAACGTAGATCTCATCACAAGACTTGATTTGATATGTTGTAGAGCTCAAACAGACACTCAAATCAAAATTTATGACCGTTTGAAGTTTGTGTTATATTTTCAACTTATTGGAGATATTTTATTAATTGTTTTTGATTTTTTGTGCCTTAAAAGTTTTATTAAATGATTATTAATTGATGATAATTTAAAAATTATTAATTAATAATAATTTTTACTCTACTTTAAATCCATTTTCACTAAATTTCTTATATATTAGATGTAATTGTCTATTTATACTTATCTAAAACATATTTATAAAATATATATTATATTTATATCAGTATAAATATACTTATATAACAATATATTATTTTTCATGATTTTTTTTGAAATTTATTAGTGCTAGGAGAAGGCGCTAATATAGCCCACCATTTATCAGCACTACTAATAAAGAGCTGATAAAGGGGTCCCTTTAACAGCGGTAAAAAAAGCACTGATAAGGGGGGGGGATTTATCATTACTAAAAAAAGCACTGCTAAAGGGTCACTTTTAACAATGATTTTTTTAGCGCTGATAAATACCCCCTTTATCAGTGCTTTTTTTGTAGCGCTGATAAAGGATGGCGCTACGAAAAACCAGTTTTGTGGTAGTGTTAGAACACAATTTTATTCTATCCTCTCCTACCTTAATCTAAATATTTTATATGATTATCAAAGATAAGATTATGATAGATGAAGATTAGTGGATGTGATACACATTATGAAATATATAAGCGTTGGTGGATTTTAATGTGATTTTTAGATGACACATTCATTTTATTTATTTCACAACCTCTTGTTAAAAAATTAATTATATAAGAAGACTTGAAAAATGGGTTGTTCATTGGGAAATTAAAATATTGAAATTTATTGACTATTGATCTGGTTATATCAATTACAAATAGTGATGTGAGGATATCATTTGGGGTCGGCTGTGTCTGTGAAATTCTTCCACTAAAATAATTTTGAAATAGATAATAAAAAATATAAAAATAATAAAAAAAATACAGTGTTTCTTTTACTATAAGTCATCTATTTATGATCCAGTTCTGGAATACGTGGTAGTGAGGATACATTCATTGAGATTTTTTTGATTATTATGAATAAAACCATAGAGATAATCTATTTATTAATATTACCTTATTTAACATCATATATATTCCTTCCTTGAGCCTCAATGTTATTTTCACCCCAAATGGTGAATCCCTCATGATTATGAGTGATTTTGTCTCTGCATGGTGGAGATAGTAGATGCATTGCATACATATTGTAAGTGACATGTTATTGGGGGTATGCGAATAAATGTATTTACAATTATACATTAATTATGAGTTGAAACATTTATGTGAGATAAATTGAAAATGGAATTTATATAAATAATACAATAAAAAATTAAAATGGATAAATGGATGGATTAACAGCCCATACATTACAAATAAATTTCAATTAAAAATTGAATAATATTTATTACATAACATAACAAAAACCACACCATGATTATATAGGTTTTGTGTTTCTAGAAATAGGGAAACATAAACAACTGGTTTATAAAACATCTATATTATATCCCGCTTATTTCTTCATTACTAGACTAATTTTTGACATATCTTACTTAATACCCTTCATCATGACCTGGGGTGAGCTCAAATTCTGAGTACTGGTAAACAAGGGAAATATCAATCATATCATGATAATAAGAACATAACATTAAAAAATCATGTCATGCATATAAATGATCATAATATATTTTCATGGGATAAATCATAAAAGTTAAATATAATCACAATATTCACAACATAATACATGAAACTTTATTTCATGCACACATAAGCATAGTTAATCATTTAATATTAGTCAAGGCTCATTTCCAAGACCGTCATAGCTGAAAATGTCCATTACTAAACCAAGTTCAGTCCCCATTCCAGTCCTGTATTTCTAAACCAAATTTACGTTCCATTCCAGTCATGTTTATCTCAAGAGATATAAATATTAACCCAATTAATTGGAGGGAGATATAGGTCCCACCCATTTCATAATGAAATCATTCTTACATGTGCCACAAAACATGAACCATTCAACATATCATAACCCAAGAAATAAAAAAAGTGGGTTTCATAAACATCATTCCATCATAACGTAATCCATATAAGATAAATGGAATTCATAAAAAAAAATTACATAATAAACACAGTAACATTAAAGTAATAATAGGGGTAGAAACATACAACCATGTCATCTTAGATGGAAAATAATTTTGATAAAACCCTTGAGCTTAATTCCAGAGGAAAATATCCTTTCTTCTTTAAAAACATTTTCCTTCTTCAAAATGCAACAAACTTTTTGAAGAAATAATTTTATTTGATAATAAACATATATTCTTTTAGGGGATTCTTCCAGGAAATAACGTATTATGAAAGGGTAAAAATATGTTCATGCCGTGTAAGTTAAAAAATATTCTTCTCATACTTTTGCAGAAAAAGTCAAAAAGTACCTCATACCGAAAACGAAAAAAGATTTCATTCATAACATTTAGTAAAAATTAACAAATGGGTATAATTGAATTTAAACAATTATAAAAGGATATAAATAATATTTTGAAATATATATTTTTGAATCATGGACGTTGACTATAAATATAACCCGGTAAATGATTATGAATAAACAATATTGAATAAAAATGAGATTTGAAAAGTTATCCCTTACCTTCAGTCCTATAAGATTTTTTTTGTATTCGAACCTCATGTATAATGATTTAAATTATGTTAATGATTTATTAAAAAATCATAATAATTATTATGATAACATTTATGATCATGTTTTCATCTGTTTGTTAGTAACATTTCATCATTACTCCTTATTCAGGTATTAACTACTTTAAGTTCTTATGCATGTTTTGTCAGATAAGTTCTTATTCCTCTTTTTTAGGTAATATTTATATCATTTATAACATGGTATTAGTATAATATATATCATATTTATTAATTCAATTCATTTATACAATCTTTCTTTAATGAAGGTTATGTAGAATGAATCACATTGCACAATGGATACAGTAAGCCATACGTACACACGAGCGACGATACCGTTCACATAATTGTTAAATAGTTTTGAAGTAGATGATTTATAGGATCTCAAAATAAATATAATTTTTTATTAATCATATATATATTTAGTAATTATATCATTATACTCATCCATGTAAGGTGGTGGTGAAAACGGATTACACCATAGTGTGGAGACAGTAAGCCATACGTACGAAATCGTGAGGATTTTATTTTTCATAGGATGAGTAGAAGGTGGAATATGGTTGATTCAAAATAATAATGAACTCTTAGTATATAAGAATTACTAGAGTTATTACTTTATAATTAAACAACTAATGAGTTGTATGTAGAAGAAGATTGAATTTTGACTGAATTGCTAAATGATATTACATCTTCTTCGACGTGCCTCTTCTAAATCTCCTCTCAGAGCACTATAGTTGCTAGTTTAAGAAGGCTAGGACCTCTAGAATGTCAATAGAGAAGTTGATAAGGGAAATGAGTATCATATGGTCGAGCTTCAATCCTCAATATTATGTGAAAAGTTTAGGGAGTAAGTTCCTTTTATAATTAGGTGAGGGGCACTTTAGAAACCTCAAAAATATTAATTTATTATAAAATAAAAACCCACATAAAAACCTCCAAAATGCCCCAATTTAGAATTTGAGATGATATAGGGGTGTAATATCATCAACTAATAACTTTTATTCAAGTATTTACATCAATTTAAGCATTATCATTTTAATTAAAACTTAGTTATTCTATTTAATGTTTAACTACAGTAACAAATTTCAACATTAAAATGGTGAAATATTATCTTATTTGATGCCAATTAGACCATAAATGAAATATATAAAACATTTTAGACCATATAATAACTATTATATATTTTTAATAATGTTTTACGATTTTTAAATAATTTAAGAAAACCATATTTTGACAAAATATCAGTAGTTTCAATTTTGACACTTTTTATTTCAAGGGTTTTTTAGAATATAAATCTAAGAAGTGACCTGAGATCCAGATATTTTATTATATCCTTAAGGGGTCAATATAATCTAGAAAATTCATTTTACCTAATAATTATTCCAAATTATATATATTAAATTTTTTTAATAACATATATTTGACCTCTTCATTAATAAAATAATTACTACCTCAAATTTCTGTAACTATTTGATATACTTATTTGTTGAAAAAAAATAAAAAATATATTAAGGTGAATATAAACACATTATGTTTAAGAATAATAATTTTATTCGAATTTATCTTATAAATAACCTAACATAAAAAATGATATACCCTTTTAAAACATAAATGTGACAGATTTATCTTCATGTTAAATGAAAAAAATGTAAGTGTCATAATCTCTTCTAGAAGCCTCGAAATGGTCAATAAGTCAACTCGTGGATGATTATTGTTGATATATACTAGATCAATAAGGTTTAGTCAAGTGTTTTGTCATTTTATTGTTATTTATATTTTAATAAAAATTGTTTTATTGATTTCTCAACAATTAATTAATTTTTTCACCATCCAAGTATAAGTTATTGAGGTAATTATTTAATTCCTAAATTTTTTTAAAAAATTGTCATGATAAAGAAAAACAATTTTCTTTCAAATTATTATTTATAATCTAATTTATCTTTTGTATAACTATATATTAAAAATAATTTAATTTTTAAAGTTTGAGGGAGACATTCAACTTTTATTTAAATAAAATAAAATAAATTTCTTAATCTCATCCAAGTGGGTTCCAATGGATTCAATTTCAAAACAAGTATGTTTTATGTCATATTATAATCATAATATTAAATTAAGACAAGTATTAGGGTAATAGTGTTATTTTTACCCTTAATTATCCCATTTACCCTTTTACCATGCTAATAAAATTTTCTGAAGTTACTATTCATATTGCTGAAAAATAAAATAAAGCTATCTACATAATTTGGAAAAACCGATTCCATATATGGAATCCATTTTTCAAAACTCAAAATACATAAGTTTAATTAATTAATTTAAAGTTATTCTCCTTGTTTAAGGGAGAAAAAAAGTATTACAAGTCAAAATATTTCCAAAGATTGAAAGGTTTTTACATCTGAATTTAATAAAAACATAATTCCAATGACCTGCATTATATTGAATGGTAAAAAATATTTTTTATTTATACTTTGAAACCATTTAGTAATATAATTTATTGAAATAAATTATTGAAATGAAAAAATTTATTTTCAATTAAAATTTAGTGTATTTTTAATATTTATCCAAATGTGAAAGTTATTATAAATTAATCCAAAGTGAATTTTTATATCCCGCTTAAAAATTACTTGTTTATGCTATCATATATAAATATTATTAATGTTTTAAAATATCAATTTAAAAGGGATTATCCATTCAATGGTGTAAAATTAACCTCAAAAAATAGGTTTTTTACATCAAATAGTGTTTTATTCATACAAAATGACTAAAATATCCATTGGATAATTATAAAAACAATTATTAAGTATATAACACATATATATATCATTAATTTTATTACCAAAAGTAATTCACTCAAAAATACAAATATCTGTTTTTATTTTTCATAAATAATTGATATCCAATGAGTTCTCAATTCATTTTCATAAGTTAGTTATAATTATTCTAGATAACCTAACGACTTTGCAGTACTAGTAATTTTATAATAAGTGTGTCTTGTGGTTCATTTAAACTCATGATTATGTTCAAAGAAAGATACCAAAGAATAAAAATTATTTAATGAAAATATTTCACAAATAATCCAGGTGTTACATTTTACCCCCATAAAACTAAATTTCACCCTCCAAATTCATCACAAGGAAAAAAACAGATGATGATAGCTCTCCCTCATTATATTCTCAAGTTCCGATGTATCTTATTCAAATTAGTGGTTCCTCCATAAAACTTTAACCCAGCGAGTGGTCTTATTTTGTAGAACTTTTTCGGTATGATCTAGAATCTATATCAATTTTTATTCATAAGAAAGATCTTTCTCCAATGGTATGAATTCTGGGCTTAGTACATGTGAATGATTATATATGTACTTTCTCAGGAGAGATACATGGAACACATAATAAAAATGATAGATATTCGGTGGAATCTCCAATCACTAAGATACCTTTCTAAAGTGATCCATAATTTCAAAAGGACCAACATACCTATGGATCATCTTTCCCTTCATTCCAAATATCATTTCTCTTTCCCAGGGAGATATTCGTAGGAACACATTATCACACACTTCAAAATCTAGGTATTTTCTTCAGTTTCCAACATATGTTTTTTGTTGAATCTGAACTGCTCTTATGTGTTGCTGAATATATCTGACCTTTTCTTCTATTTCATAAAAAAGATTAGAGCCTAATAGATTTCATTCCCAAACTTCATCCCAACAATTTGGAGTTCTTCCCTCCTTTCTATAGAGGGATTCACAAGGAGTCATCTGAATTTTGGAGTGAACGATACTGTTTTTTTAAAATTACACCAAAGGTAGGTATTGACCCCAACCACCATTTAAATCCAAAGAGAAGGCAATCAACTTATATTCTAGAGTTTAAATTGTCCCCCCAGACTGACTGTCTATCTAAGGATAATAAATAGTGCTGAAACATTACTCTATATCTAGAGCATGCTAAAGACTTCTCTAGGACTTCGTGGTAAACCTAGGATCCCGATCATATATAATAGAATGTGGTAATCCATGAAATCTTACCACTTAATTTACATATATCCTAGAAAGAATATCAATATATAAATCCACTTTAATAGAAATGAAGTGTAACTACTTCATAAGGTGATCAACTATAACCAATATAGCATTGTAGAATTTATATGTTTTAGGAGGTATGGAAATGAAGTCCATAGTGATGTTTTCTCTTTTCTATTTTGTTATGGGTAATGTTTGTAACATCCCCTTAGACTTATGTCTATCATCCTTAACTTTATGATAATCCAACCATCGAGACACATATTCAGAAACATCTTCTTTCATTCCATCCCACCAAAAATACTCATTCAGGTCCCTATAGTCTTTATTCTTACAGAGTGAATAGAAAATGAATAACTATGAGCCTTATACAATTTCTCCTTCTTTAATTCTGGTATGGGAGGAATACAAACCATATTACCGGACCTTATTATTTCATCACAATCAAGGTTGAATTTAGAAACATTTATCACCTTATTTGTTAGCTCTACATCTTTCTTCTACGCCTCCTTAATATTCACTTGTATATATAGTTGAACAGTCATTTAAGAAAGTTTAGATTCTGCCTTCTTTTAAAATTTGAAGATCCATCCTTTGCAAATACATAAATATTGGATCATTTGTGATCCTCATCATGGATAGAATATCATTTTCTTGTTGACACAAAGCATCTGCCACCTAGTTCACTTTCCCAGGGTGGTGATGTATTGAGCAATCATAATCTTTAATTAACTCTAACCATCTTCTTCGGAGCTTATTGAGATCCATTTTTGTGAAAATATGCTTTAAACTTGTATGATCAGTATAAATATCACACATTTCACAATAATGATAATGAATCCCTATCTTTAATGCAATGATTACTACAACTAACTCCAAATCATGAGTTGGGTAATTTCTCTCAAGGATTCTAAACTTCCATGTGGAATAAGCTATCACCATATCATTTTTCATGAGAACACATCCCAGACTCTTCTTGGATGCATCACTATAGATCAAAACCCTTTCTCTACTACAAGGAAGTGTGAACATAGGTTTACCGACTATCCTTCTTTTTAGCTCTTTGAAATTCTCTTCACATTCCTCTGTCTAAAGAAACATAACTCTTTTACGAGTCAACTTAGTGAGTGGATTAGATAATTCTGAAAAATCATTCACAAAATGCCGATAATATCCAGCCTAACTAAGAAATGTTTGGATCTCAGTTACCAATTTTGGTCTCTCACAACTTTTAACAACCTATGTTTTTGAAGGATCAACAGACATCCCTTCTCTTAAAATTTTGTGGCCCAAAAATGAAAATTTCTGAAGCCAAAATTCACACTTGGAAAATTTTACATAATGATTCTCCTTTTTAGGGTCTCAAGTACAATTATCGTGTGGTCTTCATGTTATTCCTTTATAATTGAATAGATGAGAATATCATCTATACAAACCACCAAAAATTGATCAACATAGTCTCTAGAGACTCTATTCACTAGATCCATGATGATGGTGGGAGAATTAGTAAGATGAAAAGGCATTACTATAAATTCATAGTCTCTATACCTTGTACGGAATTCCGTATTTGGTATATCATCCTTTTTGACCTTTAATTGATGATATCTTGAATGAAGATCAATCTTGGAAAATAATTGAGCTCCATGTAGTTGATCAAATAAGTCATTATTGTAGGGAAGGGGCTATTTGTTCTTGATAGTGATCTTGTTATGTTCTCGAGAATCAATGTAGAGTCTAATCGATCCATCTTTCCTTTTAACAAACAAAATAGGTGGTCCCAATGTAACACATTAGGTCGTATGAATACTTTATAAAGATCCTCTTGGATTTTCATCTTCCATTCATGCATCTCAATTGGGGCCATTCTATAAGGTCTTTTTCAAATAGGCATAGCACCTAGTATGAGTTCTATTGAAAAATCAACATCACTATTTGGTGGAAGACCTCAAAATTCCTCCAGAAAGATATCATAAAAGTCCCATACAATAGGTTTATTCACAATCGTGAGTTCCCCCAAACTATTTGGGATAATTACAATTATTTATAGGAATAAATACTTATAAGATGGAAGAATTTTCTTCTAGAACGTTATATTTATCCTTGCATCAATAAATAACCATAGATTGATCTTGAATATGAAATGTGACTTCCCTTCCTTGTAAATTGATATGATATTCATATAGAAAAAATCCAATCCATGCCAAGAATCACATCAAATCCCATGATATGAAATATCAGAAGATTTTCCAGAATCACTTTCCCTAAACTTCAACTGGAGAAGAATTATAAACTTTTGATGTGATAGTTTTTCCATTAGGAGTTATCACAGCTAACTCAACATATAATTGTTGAGGTAATACAATAATACCCTTAGAAAATGTGTCATAAATAAAAGAGTGGGTGGATCTAGAATCAAATAAAACATTTTATTCTTTTGAGTGGATGGTAAGTGTACCTTTCAACACGTCATTATCGTACTCCATGTTGCTGATAGTGATTTCATGTGGCTTTCCTTTATATTTGTACTTAAGAGTTTGTTGACGTTAATCATCATCAATAACACTTGGATTAGAAAATTGATTGGAATAATTCCCCATTTCATTCCACTTCGGCATTCAAATTCTCTATGGCCTTCTTTTCCACACATAAAACATTTAAAGTACCTTTAATTCAATATTCTATATGTTTCTTTCCACACTTTGATCATACGGTAAAAATTATCTTCTTTTCAGTGTGGTCTTTATATTTTCCTTTCAATTCCATTTTTCTCTTCTTATCAAACCCATATGACTAACGGGTTACTCCAATCTCCATATAAACCTTGAGAGCACATAGAACTACTTTCTTATATCTATTTAACTCCCTTATGGATAATTCAATTCAGAGACTTGGTTTTTAACACCCTAAGATTCCACGATATGATTCTCTTTGAATAATAAAGTAGCGTGTGTTGTACGCAACTTCGAGTTCTAACACACCACAACAAATTAAACTAGCCATTATGAAAAGTAATACCCACTTTTTAAAATTTTATAAATTATATCTTTCAAAATGGACTTCATTTTTGGATTCATAATATCAAAATTATCTTAGGGTGATTTTTTTTGTATTTTTCTGAAAACATTCAATTTTTGATGAATAGTGAAAAACACTAAGTTATAGTTTAAAACCGAATTTTTATTTAAATAATTATGTATTTTATTTAAATTTATTTTAGGTCAGAATAGACACATAATACCTATATAATTTAAATTTAATTCATTAGATTCAGTTAATAATAATTTTAGATATATAAAAATTTTATTCAACTTTTTACCTTCTTTTACCCACCTCCTAGGAGCATTTGCAAATTTACATAAAACTTAATTTTACTAATTCTATGATTTGAATTTAGAAAATCCGAGACACACGGTTGATATTAGTAAGTTAAATGTGGTTCAATTAGATGAAAATAATTTTTGGTGAATAGTAACATTTTACTTTTATTTACCACGATTAAAAGTAAATAGGATAATTTAGGGTAAAAATTATATTATTATTACCCTAAAACATGTCCTAATTCTATTTTATTAGTGTAATTTGAGAAAAAAATCCTTAGGAATAAAATATAATCTTTTAGGTCCACTTGGATTATATAAGGACATTTATTATTATTTAATTCAAAGAAGAGTTAAAAGTGTTAAATTTAAAGTTTAATAACTAAAACATTTCTAATATTGGGTTACACATAAGCTAAATTCGACTATAAATATTAATTGTAAAGATAAAAATATTTCCTACATAATTTTATTTTATTTATAATATTTAGTCCTTAAATAATTAAATTTACTTATGAAACAATGATGATGCAGTAATTATCTAATTAATGAAATATAAAAATAATTGATATTATAAATATCCAAATAAATGTAATTTGAGACTTTTTATGAATTCCACTAATTTTATAGGTTAATATAACATGTTAGGTTGGGTTAGATGAACTTTTTTCGTAGTAATAATGTTGTTATAAATTTCTCAAAAAAAAAACAAATAGTGTCAAAATTGAAATAAAAGAGTTTTTAAAACAAATATTATATTATTAATTGATATTCAATTCTAAAAATCTATGGTTCAGACAAAAGACTTTTATAATGATATGTTTATAATTAATGAACCAATTGGGGTTCTCTTAGAATTTTATGGTAATTTTATTAACCATATAATATAAAAATACAATGAAGCGTGGTAAATGTCAAACTATTTAACTAAGAGTTAAATCTAAAAGAAAAAGTTAATATTGTGACCCAAACTAGTCAAAAACATATTGGTTGAGTGGTTTTTGACCTATACCCTCCTTATACTTTAAAAAATTCATTTTGGAGCCATTATAAACTGAAATTATTTAATTATAAAATAATATTTCTAGCTTTTCCTAAGGTTCCCCTCACCCCTCTTATAAAAGGGAACTCCCCCTTCTCTCTAATTCACACCTTCAAAGCCCTTGGGCTCGGATAAAACCTGACCAAATACCCTCTCAAATTTCTTCCATTCATCCTAGAGGCCTTCCTTTAGTCAGAAATCCAACCTAAGGTGCCCTTTTGATCAAATCAAAAGGAAGAACCTGAAGAAGAGGTAAATATCTCACCACCTCTTTCATGTTTTATCTTCATCCACTTCTTCTTTCGTTGTTGTTTTCATTATAAAATAATAAATCTAGTATATTCCATATACTGTGATGTTCTTATAAATATGGTACAACCATATTCATTATTCTATCTATCTTTTGAATGACATGTCACCATACGTGCACACGTATGGCTTACCGTCTCCACGTCATGGTGTAATTGTTATTCAATACATTATTATTTGGATGGGTAAAATAATGATGTTTAATTGATGTAAATAATAAATATAACATGATAATGATTTTTTATATATGATATAACATTCAATTATGTATTATTTTTATTTCAAAAGAATGTTATTGTCGCTCGTGCTTACGTACGGATTACTATCTCCATGAACGAGATGAGATTCATACCCCATCATATCCATTCAAGGCTAATTTATATTAGATGATTATAAATAATGTTTAATTAATTAATATCATTATGAATATGAATAAGATACATCCTATCCATAACAAACACTACTTATGTAACAAATCATATAAAGGAAAACGAATCAGTTAACACCCAAAACGATGATAATACTAAGACGTTATTAACAAAGCAATATTAAACAATCATATATGATATCATATTAATATATATGATTCTGTTATAATTTAACAACAATTATTTCACCATTATATAGGATGTTATCCTACCCTCGACCAAGGAAAAGTACAAGGTAAGGGTTAATTTCACAATCTCTTCATTATCTGAGGTTATTTATATGTAATTATCTACTGGGACCTCTTTATCATCCACATCCATGTTTCTTAAAAACATATTTCAAAACATTCTTACTATTTTATAGAATATGGGTTAAATTAATTTATACCCTTGTTTTAATTTTATAAGATGTTTATAAAGGAATCTTTCTGTCGTTTTTCAAAGAAGGTACTTTATGAACTTTTCGACAAAATTAAGGTAAGAATGTTTTTTTAACTTATACGGCGGGTGTGGCTATTTTCCACCATTTTAACATCGTCGAACCTTCCCTTACAAGCTTATAATAATATTTTCAAAAATAAATTTTTTCTTTTATAACTATGTCACTTTTAATTGATTTCAAAATAGAAATAGATATTTCTCTAAAAAGGTTTTGATTTCATCCATGTCAACATCCTTTGATGGATTTTATGTTTGTTTGATGTTGATTTATTATGATACAAAAATTCCATATTATATTGAAGGTTTTGTGATGTGATTGTATGTGGATGTGTTATTTCATAGCATTCATGGTTTATGGATAAAGTATTGACATTTCATATGCCAGTTTTAATATGAATGTTAATGTTATGTTTAAACGTTTTCATATGAGGAATGAATTGGACTTATTAAGTGATGGGTGGAGCCCTCTATAGCTGCTAGATGCATCGATATGTCTCAAGAGATAAAATAGTGTCTTTCCACAAGGCCTTGACAAAATCCTATTTGTAGTGTCGGCACAAGGCCTTGAATATGTGGTTATGAAAGTCTGGCATTATGCATTCCATCATTATGAAAGTGGTTATTGATATTGCATGTTATTATTCGACTAGTAGAATATCCATGTGAGTAAGTAAATGGAATTATTTTGATTTATATTTTCCATATTATGATGAAGTTTACGTTGAAAAGGCTTTTGTTTTAGTTTTATACATTGCCTAAAATGTTTATGCTTATTTATGAAAGTTTCCGCTATATTGTTATCCTTACTGAGCATTTAAGCTCATCCCTTTCTATGTTTTATTTTGCCCAGGACGCGAATAAGTATATTATGAATGACCTTCAGGGATAGTATATGAGATCTCAATGTTATATATGGAAACAATGTTGTTTTTGTAAAGACCCGTAAAGTTCAAGGAAAATTTTTTTCTTAATTTTCTTTAGAATTTTACAAGAGCGCGGTTTCAGACGGCACCTGATTCCGAGGCCCGGAGTGCCCGGAATCAATTTCCGAAGCTTGGATCGGGTACATTCAGTGAACGAACGAGCGGGATTTCCTAACTTTTGAACCGGTGCTCGGAATTGAAATCTGAGGGCACTGATGAACTCGCAACGCCGATATTCGCTTAAAGAGACCTTTTCGGGAGTTGCGTTTGTTGCGGGTTGAAAGTTAGTTTTGGGGATTAAAAGATAAGTAAAATAAAATTGTGTGTGAATTTTATTTTATTCTAGGTGGTTAGACTCTCTCATGGGAAGTTGTTGGTGGGGCCCACAACCACCCAACTTCCCATGTGTGGTTATGAGGGAGGTGGGGCCCACACGAACCCCCACCTTTTCAAGTTCCCTAACTCCCCTCTCTCCCTCTTAATGGCTTGACATCTTAACTTCTATTTAATTATACAACTCATGTATATTAAATAAGTGAGTTAATTTTGGAGTTATCCATTTTGAATTTCAAACCTTTGAAATTCTTTGTTAAGTTTTTGATTAAATTAAGCTCTTCTCTCTTTTTGTTGGGTTAGAACGCTTTGGCCACCTTGAGAGCTTTTGAGAGCTTCTTCTTCATCTTCAAGCTCTGACGAAGAACACGAAGAACGCTCAAGCTCCGACGAAGAACGACGCCTCTCTTCTTCGTCCTCCGTGTCAACGAGAGGGAACGCCGCTTCCTCCTCGGACCTTCTTCGACGGCATACGAAGATTCGCCATCGACGTAACTCTTCGGACATATCTCTTCGTCAACGGATTTGACGAACGACGACCGCGACGCCCGACCACTGCGACGTTGTCTTCCGCGGGACGTTGTCAAATCTTCGATCTTTTACCCGAGGTAGGGGTTGTTGAATATTGTTAAATTATTCCATTTCTTGCTCGTGGATCGCATGTCTACGTGAGGCTTTTGAATATTTTATATAAGTGTTTTTGTTTAACGTGAGGGGGGCCGGACCGCATGAACACGGCCGAACCCCCCTCCATCGTTCATGTTGTTTATTCTTGCGGGCGGAAGCAAGGTGGCGTGGTGCCGTCGCACCACGCGGATAATTGTACGTTTAACTTACGCGATGCCGTCGCGTGCGCACCATGGAAGAAACAACAAGAACGCGACGCTGTCGCGCCGCGTTGAATGAATATCAAAGCACGGCGAAGGGGCGCGGTGCCGTCGCACCGCGCCGGACGACGAACACCGCGGCCGGTTCCGGGCCGCGGCGGGACGAGGAGACCGCGGCCGGTTCCGGGCCGCGGCGGAAGAGAAGACTGGCGGCCGGGCCGCCGGCGTCGGAAGTCGAAGGGGGGACCAGAATTTCCGGTCCCGTTGGAGAAAACCGGCCGGCCAACTGGCCGGCCGGAAGGCATTAAACCGGGGGAATTAATACCCCGGCCAGCCTGTAAAACCCCCCTCTTTAAGAGGGGGGCGGTTCCATGAAAGGGGGGGGGGGGGGGGGCAGCAACCCCCTGGTTCTTTTAATTAAACCGGCCCCCACGTGCGGGGGCCGTTTGTTGCAAAGGCGCGGCACAAGGGCCGCACCGCTTCCCAAATCAGCGGGGGCTTGCCCCCCGCGTGCCGACCGCATGCGGCCCCTCGCGGCGCCAGGCCGCCGCGGCCCGCCGCGCCGCCGCGCCGCCCCAGGGGGGGGGGGGGGGTCGGGCCGGGTCGGCCCGGACCCGGACCCCCCCGTTTCGAACCAGAATCGGTTTTTGGCCCATAACTTGAGCCTCGGACCTCCGATCGATGAACCGTCAGTGGAAACGCGATCCTTGGATCGAGACGGTCGTTTCGGTATATCGCACTCAAGGTTTAGGATTACTTTGAGTTCGGCCAGGTTGGTTCGTTCACGAAACCAACCAGGCCTTCGGAGCGGAAACACTCATATCTTGAGCTACGAACGTCCGATTGACGCGCCGTCAGTCGCGTTGTGTTCCTCTTAGTGAGACGGATCTTTTGGCATACTCCGCCCGAGGTTTGGACGCAGGTGGAGTATGGTCGGGTTAGTTTTGCCTTAAAAACCAACCGGGTCCCGGAGACGAAAATGCCAATAACTCTCAGACCGGGCGTCCGATCGACGCGCCGTCTGTTGCGTTGAGTTCCTGTTGACGATACGGAACTTTTGGATACATCAACTCTGGTCTTCGTGACAGTTGATGTATCAGCCTCTCGGCTCGTGGAGCGGACCCTCCGAACGAGCTTGCTATGTGCGGGAACCCTAGTGCTGGCTGCGACTGTTCTACTGCTACGACTACTACTGCTACTGTGACTGCGACGACGACAGTACAGAGATCCTGTGTGGATTCATCGACGACGACTACAGCACTCAGCGATCCTACGTGGAACAGTGCTACCGAACCTGTGTGAGCTGAATCTTCTGTTTACCTTGGGCGGTGGAGCGCTTGGGTGTAGCGGCGGACCCGTGGTACTTGACAGTGGTGGTGCGCTTGGATGCAGCAGCAGACCCTTGGCGGTGGAGCGCTTGGTTGTGGCGGCGGACCCGCGATACTCTACGGAGTGTGTGCGCTTGGTTGTAGCGACAGACCCGCGACGGTGGAGACGTGCGTGCGGAGTACGGAGACCGTGTAGATGAATGAGACCTGACGACTGCTTGACCGACTCGACTTGGAGTGAGTCGACTAGCCCAGTGGACGGAGCGCCCAGTAGTTGGCAGCAGACCCACGGCGGACGGAGCGCCTGGTAGTTGGCAGCAAACCCGCGGTACTCGACAGGAGGAGTACCTCAGTAGGCTATCTGGGTGAGCGCCCGGTATTTGGCAGCAGACCCTCAGCGGACGGAGCGCCCGGTAGTTGGCAGCAGACCCGCGGTACTCGACAGGAGGAGTACTTCAGCAGTCTTAGGTTAGTGAGCAGTACCTCGGAGTCGTGACAGGACCACTGTACACTTCAGATATGGGGCTCTTCAACATTTACGGTTTCGATAATAAAAATCCTGGTTTGAGCTGAGTCAATGATCTTTGTGTTTCCTCATGATTGAGATGGGTCGCTTGATAACTTAGGTATATGTATGGGCATATACCTGGGTAATGGTTATCCGTTGATTTCATAAACTTGTAATAAACTGTGTGGACTTGTACTGTTATCCTGTGTGGATTTATTGTTTACTCTTCTTGTGGATTGGGTTGTTCTTGGGCTCGGTGTTGGAGCCGAACGGAAATTGGTGACATAGGTATATGTATGGGCATATACCTAATCAATTCTGGATGTTACTTCGTGATTGTATCTTCTTGTGGTTTATCCTTTGTGGATTTCGGGAGACCTTCGAGGGTCTCGGGGTCCCTACTGAGTATCTTATACTCACCCCTGCACGGGCTATGCCCGCACTTCGTTGTGTTGGTTGCAGACGACAGACAGCGCTGACTGCGGTTGAGGCTAACGGAGTAGGTCGGTACTCGGAGGAGGACCACTGAGCGGGACGTGCTCGGAGCGGACAGTTGGACCCGAGGAGTTGTGGAGCTATCTGTACCTACCCTTCAGGTAGGATCCGTGGTGGACGATCCAGGAGCTGAGCCATCTGTACCTACCCTTCAGGTAGGAATCAAGGAGGACGTCCCAGGAGTCGCTTGTACTTTCAGTTGCTGTTTTCCCTTTCGAGTTGTACTTTACTTTACAGTTGGGCTTGTATTTCCGGCCCTTTTACTTCAGCACAGTTGTTCTAGTTTTGTGTACTGCTTTACTTCCGCTTGTTACTCTGAGGTGCTTGTTTACTTTATTAAGGCAATGCCTTCCCTTTTTACTGGGATTTTACGCCTTGGTGCTAGTCGCCAGCCCCTGGCCTATGGAAGGTGGGCTTGGGGTAGTCCCGGCACGGGCCCCGAGGGCGGGTCGTGACAAATTGGTATCAAAGGAGTTCGGTTCTACCGCAAACTCTGATCTTTTCTATGTGAAGCAATAATGTTTAGCGTATTGAGTGTGGTTATCAGTCCTGGGAGTCCAGTGTTGGTGCGGCGGCCGACGTATCCGTACACCAGGACCCTGACTTCTGATTTCCGACTTAATACACGAAAACATTGATTGCGTGTGTGTTTCAAAGTTTTCTTTGTGATTTCTTTGTGTCAGCTCACCAGGTATACTGTTTGACCGTGGCGCACGTGTCTCCTTTCAGGATGGCCCCACGACGGCAGCCAACTAGGGTTCCGAGAGTCGAGTGTGACGACAGCCCACCGAGCGACGAGGCCTCGGTGCAGGGCCCTTTTCCAGTAGTGGCACCGGCGGTAGCTTTACCCGCCGAGCCCCCGATGCTTCCAGCAGCAGCCGCTGACGATGCACGTCGCCTCAGCGCACTACATGAGTTTCAGCGCCAGCGACCGCCCAGGTTTCGCGGGGAGACGGATCCCCAGGCAGCAGAGGACTGGCTGGAGGCAGTGGTACGAGTGTTTAGGCTAGTGAGGACACCAGCAGACCTCATGGTGATCCTCGCTGCGAGCCTACTACACGCAGCAGCAGGACGATGGTGGAGCTTGATGCTCCAGGTGCACGATGAGGCATCTCTACTTTGGACGGACTTTGAGAGCATCTTCCGCTCGGAGTTCATCCCAGCCACCCTTCGTGCGGTGCGTATCCAGGAGCTTCTACAGCTGCGGCAGGGTAGCATGACGGTCGCTCAGTACGCGGCGAGGTTCACCGACCTTTCTCGGTACTCGACAGACATGGTACGGGACCCCTTCTTCCGGGCCCGGACCTTCGAGCAGGGTTTGAGACACGAGATCAGGGCATCGCTGATCTCCCTCAGCATACCGACTCAGACAGGAGTACTAGAGCGGGCCCTTCTGATCGAGAGCTTCCTTGCTGAGTCTACACCAGCACAGAGACCCACCGCAGGGCGGCACGTAGCGGAGTCTTCGGTAGCAGGTAGCCGACAGATGACTCAAGGTTCCAGGCAGACCAGACCTACTAGTGGCCGACTGCACGACTCAGGCTCAGTTGTGCGGGGAAGCCGGGGTGGAGTCAGAGCCAGGCGTGCCGAGAGTGGGCAGTATTACTCCTGTGTCGGGATTGGTCACATGGCTCGTGACTGTCCGACCCGCCATGCTGATGATCAGCAGTTAAGTGAAGAACCTCCCAAGCAGAGGCAGAGGTTCGACCGTGGCGGTCCGCAGGGAGGAGGCGGACGAGGCAGAGGAGCTGGACGAGCAGCCGGTGGTGGGCGACGCTTTGAGGCTCTTCCACCACCACCACCACTAGGAGGTCCACCCCGACCGCAGGGGAGAGCTCAGCTTCAGCCAGCCGAGGCCTTCGATCATGGAGCTCTGGGAGCCGATGGACAGGAGCAGAACTAGTGGATAACATCCTTTGTACTTCTGGTTCCTTGTTGCTTTTGTGTAGCGTCTTGTATTATGAGCTGCAATAATAAAAGACGCATACCTTTGTGATATTTTCGTTCCTGTCCTCTTTCGTGATGTTACTAAGAGGTTCCAGTTTTGGCTGTTGACTTGACCCTCACTTGTGAGACATCTACTGGAGGAGACCCAGTTACCACACACTGATGCCGACAGTGTGACTCAACCCTTGGAGGCGAGAGTAACGGTTGAATCTCTTAGTAGTAGCGTCGAGGCCTTACGACGTCATCCTTGGTATGGATTAGTATCATCCATGTTAGGATTGACTGTTTTAGGCAAAGAATGTGGTTCATCCAGGGGATGAGACCAGATTTCTCTTTTCGGCAAAGAAGAAATCTTGCAGCTCTTGTGGGACCTGTGATGGTCCAGGCCACGACAGAGAAGGTCCAGGTCACCCAGGAGCGGATGAGGACAGCTCAGAGCCGGCAGAAGTCATACGCTGACAGGAGGCGGAGGCCACTGGAGTTCGAGGATGGCGACCACGTCTTCTGGCGGGTCTCACCTCGACGGGGTATTCGGAGATTTGGCCGAGGCGGCAAGTTATCTCCGCGCTTCATCGGACCCTTCCAGGTCCTCAGCAAGGTTGGTGAGGTGGCTTATCGCCTGGCTCTACCACCTCAGTTGTACCGGGTGCACGACGTCTTCCACGTATCCCAGCTGAGGAGATACGTGCACGACCTGACACACATCATTGACCATGGGGAGCTTGACGTTGACAATGGGGCGACTTTTACGGAGGTCCCGGTGGAGATAGAGGATCGACAGGAGCGGGTCCTGCGTGGGCGATCGATTCCTCTCGTGCACATCAGATGGCAGCACGGGAATCTCCAGGAGAGCACATAGGAGCGGGAGGCTCAGATGCGTGTTCAGTACCCTCATTTGTTTCCCTAGTTTTTGATGTAGCTTTACGGGGACGTAAAGCCCTGAGGTGGGAGTAATGTAAAGACCCGTAAAATTCAAGGAAATTTTTTTTCTTAATTTTCTTTAGAATTTTACAAGAGCGCGGTTTCAGACGGCACCTGATTCCGAGGCCCGGAGTGCCCGGAATCAATTTCCGAAGTTTGGCTTGGGTACGTTCAGTGAACGAACGAGCGGGATTTCCTAACTTTTGAACCGGTGCTCGGAATTGAAATCCGAGGGCACCGATGAACTCGCAACGCCGATATTCGCTTAAAGAGACCTTTTCGGGAGTTGCGTTTGTTGCGGGTTGAAAGTTAGTTTTGGGGATTAAAAGATAAGTAAAATAAAATTGTGTGTGAATTTTATTTTATTCGAGGTGGTTAGACTCTCTCATGGGAAGTTGTTGGTGGGGCCCACAACCACCCAACTTCCCATGTGTGGTTATGAGGGAGGTGGGGCCCACACAAACCCCCACCTTTTCAAGTTCCCTAACTCCCCTCTCTGCCTCTTAATGGCTTGACATCTTAACTTCTATTTAATTATACAACTCATGTATATTAAATAAGTGAGTTAATTTTGGAGTTATCCATTTTGAATTTCAAACCTTTGAAATTCTTTGTTAAGTTTTTGATTAAATTAAGCTCTTCTCTCTTTTTGTTGGGTTAGAACGCTTTGGCCACCTTGAGAGCTTTTGAGAGCTTCTTCTTCATCTTCAAGCTCTGACGAAGAACACGAAGAACGCTCAAGCCCCGACGAAGAACGACGCCTCTCTTCTTCGTCCTCCGTGTCAACGAGAGGGAACACCGCTTCCTCCTCGGACCTTCTTCGTCGGCATACGAAGATTCGCCATCGACGTAACTCTTCGGGCATATCTCTTCGTCAACGGATTTGACGAACGACGACCGCGACGCCCGACCACCGCGACGTTGTCTTCCGCGGGACGTTGTCAAATCTTCGATCTTTTACCCGAGGTAGGGGTTGTTGAATATTGTTAAATTATTCCATTTCTTGCTCGTGGATCGCATGTCTACGTGAGGCTTTTGAATATTTTATATAAGTGTTTTTGTTTAACGTGAGGGGGGCCGGACCGCATGAACACGGCCGAACCCCCCTCCATCGTTCATGTTGTTTATTCTTGCGGGCGGAAGCAAGGTGGCGTGGTGCCGTCGCACCACGCGGATAATTGTACGTTTAACTTACGCGATGCCGTCGCGCGCGCACCATGGAAGAAACAACAAGAACGCGACGCCGTCGCGCCGCGTTGAATGAATATCAAAGCACGGCGAAGGGGCGCGGTGCCGTCGCACCGCGCCAGACAACGAACACCGCGGCCGGTTCCGGGCCGCGGCGGGACGAGGAGACCGCGGCCGGTTCCGGGCCGCGGCGGAAGAGAAGACCGGCGGCCGGGCCGCCGGCGTCGGAAGCCGAAGAGGGGACCGGAATTTCCGGTCCCGTTGGAGAAAACTGGCCGGCCAGATGGCCGGCCGGAAGGCATTAAACCGGGGGAATTAATCCCCCGGCCAGCCTGTAAAACCCCCCTCTTTAAGAGGGGGGTGGTTCCATGAAAGGGGGGGGGGCAGCAGCCCCCCGGTTCTTTTAATTAAACCGGCCCCCACGTGCGGGGGCCGTTTGTTGAAAAGGCGCGGCACAAGGGCCGCGCCGCTTCCCAAATCAGCGGGGGCTTGCCCCCCGCGTGCCGACCGCATACGGCCCCTCGCGGCGCCAGGCCGCCGCGGCCCGCCGCGCCGCCGTGCCGCCCCAGGGGGGGGGGGGGGGGTCGGGCCGGGTCGGCCCGGACCCGGACCCCCCCGTTTCGAACCAGAATCGGTTTTTGGCCCATAACTTGAGCCTCGGACCTCCGATCGACGAACCGTCAGCGGAAACGCGATCCTTGGATCGAGACGGTCCTTTCGGTATATCGCACTCAAGGTTTCGGATTACTTTGAGTTCGGCCGGGTTGGTTCGTTCACGAAACCAACCGGGCCTTCGGAGCGGAAACGCTCATATCTTGAGCTACGAACGTCCGATTGACGCGCCGTCAGTCGCGTTGTGTTCCTCTTAGTGAGACGGATCTTTTGGCATACTCCGCCCGAGGTTTAGACGCAGGTGGAGTATGGTCGGGTTAGTTTTTCCTTAAAAACCAACCGGGCCCCGGAGACGAAAATGCCAATAACTCTCAGACCGGGCGTCCGATCGACGCGCCGTCTGTTGCGTTGAGTTCCTGTTAACGATACGGAACTTTTGGATACATCATCTCTGGTCTTCGTGAAAGTTGATGTATCAGCCTCTTGGCTCGTGGAGCGGACCCTCCGAACGAGCTTGCTATGTGCGAGAACCCTAGTGCTGGCTGCGACTGTTCTACTGCTACGACTACTACTGCTACTGTGACTGCGACGACGACAGTACAGAGATCCTGTGTGGATTCGACGACGACGACTACAGCACTCAGCGATCCTACGTGGAATAGTGCTACCGAACCTGTGTGAGCTGAATCTTCTGTTTACCTTGGGCGGTGGAGCGCTTGGGTGTAGCGGCGGACCCGTGGTACTTGACAGTGGTGGTGCGCTTGGATGCAGCAGCAGACCCTTGGCGGTGGAGCGCTTGGTTGTGGCGGCGGACCCGCGATACTCTACGGAGTGTGTGCGCTTGGTTGTAGCGACACACCCGCGACGGTGGAGACGTGCGTGCGGAGTACGGAGACCGTGTAGATGACTGAGACCTGACGACTGCTTGACCGACTCGACTTGGAGTGAGTCGACTAGCCCAGTGGACGGAGCGCCCAGTAGTTGGCAGCAGACCCACGGCGGACGGAGCGCCTGGTAGTTGGCAGCAAACCCGCGGTACTCGATAGGAGGAGTACCTCAGTAGGCTATCTGGGTGAGCGCCCGGTATTTGGCAGCAGACCCTCAGCGGACGGAGCGCCCGGTAGTTGGCAGCAGACCCGCGGTACTCGACAGGAGGAGTACTTCAGCAGTCTTAGGTTAGTGAGCAGTACCTCAGAGTCGTGACAGGACCACTGTACACTTCAGAGATGGGGCTCTTCAACATTTACGGTTTCGATAATAAAAATCCTGGTTTGAGCTGAGTCAATGATCTTTGTGTTTCCTCATGATTGAGATGGGTCGCTTGATAACTTAGGTATATGTATGGGCATATACCTGGGTAATGGTTATCCGTTGATTTCATAAACTTGTTATAAACTGTGTGGACTTGTACTGTTATCCTGTGTGGATTTATTGTTTACTCTTCTTGTGGATTGGGTTGTTCTTGGGCTCGGTGTTGGAGCCGAACGGAAATTGGTGACATAGGTATATGTATGGGCATATACCTAATCAATTCTGGATGTTACTTCGTGATTGTATCTTCTTGTGGTTTATCCTTTGTGGATTTCGGGAGACCTTCGAGGGTCTCGGGGTCCCTACTGAGTATCTTATACTCACCCCTGCACGGGCTATGCCCGCACTTCGTTGTGTTGGTTGCAGACGACGGACAGCGCTGACTGCGGTTGAGGCTAACGGAGTAGGTCGGTACCCGGAGGAGGACCACTGAGCGGGACGTGCTCGGAGCAGACAGTTGGACCCGAGGAGTTGTGGAGCTATCTGTACCTACCCTTCAGGTAGGATCCGTGGTGGACGATCCAGGAGCTGAGCCATCTGTACCTACCCTTCAGGTAGGAATCGAGGAGGACGTCCCAGGAGTCGCTTGTACTTTCAGTTGCTGTTTTCCCTTTCGAGTTGTACTTTACTTTACAATTGGGCTTGTATTTCCGGCCCTTTTACTTCAGCACAGTTGTTCTAGTTTTGTGTACTGCTTTACTTCCGCTTGTTACTCTGAGGTGCTTGTTTACTTTATTAAGGCAATGCCTTCCCTTTTTACTGGGATTTTACGCCTTGGTGCTAGTCGCCAGCCCCTGGCCTATGGAAGGCGGGCTTGGGGTAGTCACGGCACGGGCCCCGAGGGCGGGTCGTGACAGTTTTATTTTCCTATTTTAGGATGTAATGTAAACCTTATGAATGTATCTAGTACTTCCAAGGCTACTAAACTAATCGGTCATTCGAGACGTGATATTTTGTAATCATGCCAATGTTATGTAATAATGCACCAACTCTGGGTAAATAGTGTCAATGTGTTGCTGTTGGTATCAGAGAAATTTTAGTACAACCCTAGGAAACTAGATTTAGATAAATTCTGATTAGGGAACATACCCCTAAGATAGACTTTGAGGATTAGTATAGAAGAACTTCCTAGAATTTTGGTTTTGTAGAGATTTTGTGAGTTGTACAAGCAATACATCTCTGTCTAGATACGAACAGGTAGAGGTGGCTTTGAAACAGAAGTACCTAGGGGTAAAACCCAAAAACACCACTTTGAGCTATACTCGAACGAGAACTGGTGCACAACAACGATCCTTGCTGCACTCTTGGTTACGACACTCCCAGGGGATATGCTTAGGATAATTCTCATTTTCTTTACAGACCATTATGAAGGGTTAATGAGTATTTAATTCCTCAAAGGAAACATTTTTTAGGATTATGGATTATATCCATAAACTATTCAATTTATGTTAAGTATTTTACAAGTTTGGAATTATGTATTTCGATTCATAAACTAATCTAGTTTATTCTATAATTTAGAAATGGCACCTAGGGGAAGGAATGGAAACCGTATCAATGCACAAACCCCATGTAGGGATTTTACTCCTACTCAAGATAATTATAATAGAGGCGGTGATGCAACTGGTGCTGAGAAGCTAATCAGCATACTGGGAGAACTTGCTCAAGTTATGAATAATAACCTTAACCATATGGAGCACCCCGATCCACATTGTGGAGGATCAATGTTAGATTGATGCATGAGGAAAAAACCACAAACATTCAATGGGGGTAAAAATACATTATCAGCTGAGCAATGGATAAATTCTTTAGAGAAAATATTCCACACCTTGGGGAGTAGCGAAAGAGAAAAAGTTATCATGGCAGTTTACCACCTCACTGTAGATGCTGATCAATGGTGATCATTAATTCAAAACACAAAGGAATATGATGAAGTATAAAATATGGAATAGAGGGAGTTCAAATAAATTTTCTTAGAAAAATACTTTTCTCATGACCATCGAGGAGATATGGAAAGGAAATTTTCGAGTCTGGGGCAAAAGGAGGATGATAATGTCAAAACGTATGAAGAACACTTTACAAGGCTAGTGAGGCATGCTAAAAATTATATATGTAACCCATGAAATATGATTGATCATTTCTTTGATGGGTTAAAACTATTTTTTATTGAGCATTATTCTCACAATCCTTCTCATCATACAAATATATTGTCTCATGTGCTATCAAGAAAGAAAAAAAATTCTCTAAGTCTTAAAACATTAAAGCAAATAAATAGAAGAAGAGATTTGACGAACAGTTTGGAAATGGAAATAAGAGGAAGAAGGGAAAATTTGAATATCCATCCTGTAGTAAATGTGGGAAGAAACGCCCTGGTACTTGCCTAAAGGGAATGGGGTTCTGTTACAAGTGTGGTGAAAAAGGCCACCACACTCGTGATTGCAAGGGGAAGAAAGAGTCTGTCAATGCTGAATGCTACAATTATATAGAAATGGGGAATTATGAAAATGAATTTCCTAAGATTCAGGGGAATATACCTCAGAGGAGGCCAATGGATCAAGTCCAAGTTTATGTTATCACTACTGCTGAGGTTGAAGCTTCAAAAGATGTATTGGCGGGTAATTTAATGGATGCCTCAAGTTTAGCCAATGCTTTATTTGATTCTGGATCATCACATTGTTTGATATCTTCTATGTTTTCTAAGAAAATTATATATTTCCAATTTGATTTAACAAGGGCATTGTCGGTAAAAAATTTTAAGGTAAGTATCATTATGTTTTGTGAATCAGTTCCCATTAGGGCATATAAATGTTCTTTATCTGCTGATCTCATCGTCATAACCATGATTTAATTTGATATAATCCTCAGTTTGGATTGGCTACCAGAACATGATGCAAAAATATATTGTAAGAAGAAGGAGGTTACTATTTTTGATGATGATGATAAAGAACATCTTATCTTTAGAGCAGAGTCTTCACCACCTGATTCTTATCTAGATCCACCCCTAGTAGTTCAACTAAATTCAATTATTGGGGAGGAAGAGAATGAAATAATTGTGGGTGAGGAAAAGAATGTTCAAATAGAGTATATACCTATAGTGAAATAATATGTCGATGTGTTTCCATAAGATTTACTTGGACATCCTCCAGAGCAAGCAATTGAGTTTTCCATTGATTTAATTCCTAGATCAAGGCCCATATCAAAGACCCCTTATAGAATGGCCACTGTGGAATTAGTGGAACTAAAGAAACAACTAGTGTAATTTAGTAATAAAAGATTTATTCGCCCTAGTGTTTCTCCATGGGATCCCCTGTCATTTTTATTAAGATGAAAGATGGATCTATGAGGTTGTGCATTTACTACAGAGAGATCAATGCCATAACAATAAAGAACAAGTATCCCCTAAATCGAATTGATGATTTATTTGACAAAATTCATGTATCTCAACACTTTTCAAAGATTGAAATTCGTTCTGGTTATCATTAGCTATGTGTGAAGAAGGTAGACATTCCGAAAACAGAATTTGGAACTAGGTACGGGCATTACGAGTTTACAGTAGTGCCATTTGGATTGACTAATGCACCCTCAGTCATCATGGATCTAATGAATAGAGTTTTCAAGGAATATCTTGATAACTTTTTAGTGGTATTTATTGATGATATCTTGGTATACTCTAAAACCTACTAAGATCATGAAAATCACTTGCGCATTATCCTGAAGACTCTTAGATGGAATGAATTATATGGGAAGTTTATCAAGTGTAAATTCTGGCTTCAAGAGATTTCTTTTTTTGGCCATATTTTCTCTAAGGATGGAATCTCTATTGATCCTTCTACGACCAAGGCAATCCAAGAATGGCCAGCACCTACATGTATTACTTAGGTATGTAGTTTTATTGGTTTAGCATGTTTTTATTGGAGTTTCGTCTAGAATGTTTCCCGATTTGCTAACCCATTAACCATACTCACACATAAAGGGGTGAAATTTGTTTGGACAAAAGAATGAAAGAATGTTTTGAAAAATTAAAGAGAATATTATTCAATCCTCCTATAATTACTCTATTGTCTGGGAATGATGAGATTTTTATTTATAGGGATGCCTCAAAGAAAGGACTTGGTTGTGTCTTTTTGCAGAATGATAGGGTTATTGCCTATGCATCACACCAGCTAAAAATTCATGAGAAAAACTATCCTACTCGTGATCTTGAGTTATCAACTGTAATCTTTGATTTGAATATTTCAAGACACTATATCTATGGTAAAAAATGTGAGATATATACCGATCACAAGAGTTTGATGTATATTTTCTCACAGAATGAACTCAACATGAGGAAAAGGATATGACTTAAACTACTCAAGAATTATGATTGCACTATACACTACCACCCGATGAAGGCAAATAAGGTGGAAGATGCTTTGAGTAGAATGGATCATGGAGTTTTGAAAAATATGAGAGTTGAAAAGGAACCTATATACATGGATCTTATAAAGATAGATATGGGAATCCTCATGGAAGGTGAAACATCAATACTTTTTCAAATGGTTCCCACACCATATTTACTAGAAAGGATAAAGAGTTCTCAGACCGATGATAAAGAGTTTCAAAAAAGATTAATTTTTTGAATTGTGGAAGATTGAGTGACTTTGTGTATGAAGAAGGAATTTTGAAATTTGGGAAGAGAATTTGTGTTCTTGATATACCTTCTCTAAATAGGGAATTGTTGGATGATGCTCATAGTTCTAATTTCTCTATACACCCCGGGAGCACCAAAATGTATAGAGATTTGAAGGAACATTTTTGGTGGGACAACATAAAAAGGGAGTTTGCGGATTTTGTGTCAAGATGTATGGTTTTTCAAAAAGTGAAAGCTGGAAGGAAACAGCCTGAGGGAGTCATACAACCTCTTCCCATACTTTAGTGGAAGTGGGATAATATTACAATGGGCTTTGTCATGGGACTACCAAAGACCCCTAGAAGGAATGAAGAAATATGGGTCATTGTTGATCTTCTTACCAAGTCAGCACATTTTCATGCTATAAGCGAAGATTTACCACTTGAACGTCTAGTAAGAATATATATTAATGAATTTTTGAGACTTCATGGAGTACCATTATCGATTTTTTTCTGATCGTGATCCCCATTTTACATCAGGATTTTGGAATGGTCTTCAAAAAGGCCTGGATACTGAACTTCATTTGAGCACTTCCTACCACCCCCAAACTGATGGAAAATCAGATCGGACTATTAAAACCTTAGAAGAAATGTTGAGATCATGCTCAATTGACTTTCAAGGTATGTGGGATCAGTATTAACCTCTAGTAGAATTTCCCTATAAAAATAACTTCCATTCAATTATTCAGATGGCGCCATATGAAGCATTATACAGAAAGAGATGTCGCACACCAAACTGTTGGAATGATGTTGGCGAAAGAAAACTTGTAGGCCCAGAACATGGGGTGGAAATGATGGAAAAGGTGAAGGTAATCAAAAACCACATCAATGCAGTTCAAAGTAGGTAGAAGAGATATGCTAATAATCGAAGGAAGTATTTGGAATTTCAGGTAGAAGATTATGTTTTCTTGAAGGTATCTCCCTGTAATGGTGTTATACGATTCAGTAATAAGGGTAAATTGAGTCCCAGGTACATCAGAACTTTCGAAATTCTGGAACGAATTGGGGCTGTAGCTTACCGTTTGGCAATGCCGCCATGTTTCTCCAACGTTCACGATGTGTTACATGCATCACTGTTAAGAAAATACATGCCTAACCCAACGCATGTAATCACCTTTGAGGAATCAGAAAAGGATCCCGATCTATCTTATTGTGAAAAGCCTGTCATGATTCTTTATACAAGAGAAAAAGTGCTGAGAAATCGGACGAATCGTCTGGTAAAAGTTCTATGGGGAAACTATAAGATGGAAGTGGAAATGTGGGAACCTGAGGAACTTATGAAGCAGAACCGCCCGAGTCATTTTATGCAGTAATATTCTAGAAATTTTGAGGAAGAAATTATTTGAAGGAGGGTAGAATGTAACACCCTAAGCTTCCATAGTACATTTCTCTTTGAATAATGCAGTAACGTGTGTTGTATGCAACTTCGAGTTCTAACACACCACAACCAATCAAACTAGCTATTATGAATAGTAATACCCACTTTTTGTTATCTTTAAAAATGGACTTCATTTTTGGATTCAGAATATCAAAATTAGCTTAGTGTGAATTTTTGGTATTTTTCTGAAAAGTTTTAATTTTTGATGAATAGTGAAAAACTCTAAGTTATAGTTTAAAATCGAATTTTTATTTAAATAATTAATTATTTTATTTAAATTTATTTTAGGTAAAAATATAAACATAATACCAATATATGTTCAAGGTAATTCATTGGAGTCAGTTTAAAAAAAAATTAGATATATAAAAATTTTATTGAATGTTTTACCATCTTTTACCCACTTCCTAGGAGCATTTGAAAATTTAAATAAAACATAATTTTAATACTTCTATGAGTTGAATTTCAAAAACCCGAGAGACACGATTTATATCAGTATGTAAAATGTGGTTCAATAAGATGAAAATAATTTTTGGTGAATAGTAACGTTTTACTTTTATTTACCACGGTTAAAAGTAAATAGGGTAATTAAGGGTAAAAAATGATATTATTATTACCCTAACACATGTCCTAATTCTTTTGGTTAAGTGTAATTCGACCAAATACAAACTTAGGAATAAAATATGATCCTTTAGGTCCACTTGGATTAGATTAAGACATTTATTATTATTTAATTCAAAGAAGAGTTAAAAGTGTTAAATTCAATGTTTAATAACTAAAACATTTTTAATATAAGGTTACACATAAGATAAATTAAACTATAAATATTAATTAGAAAGATAAATATATTTCCTACATAATTGTATTTTATTTTTAATTTTTGACATTAAATAATTAAATTTATTTATGACACAATGATGATGTAGTAATTACATATTAATGAAATATTAAAATAATTGATATTATAAATATTCCAATAAATGTAATTTGAGACTTTTTGTGGATTAAACAAATTTTTTTGGTTAATATGTCATGTTAGGGTTATTTATGTTATTTTATTTATAAGTAATAATGCTGTTATTAATTTATCAAAACAAAAATACGAAATAGTGTCAAAATTGACATAAAAGAGTTTTTAAAAAAAATATTATATTACTAATTTATATTCTATTCCTAAAAATCTAAGGTTACGCCAAAAGACTTATATAACGATAGGTGTATCATTAATTAACCACTTGGGGTTTTTTGGAAGTTTTAAGTATGTTTATTAACCATATAATATAAAAATACAAAGAGACATGATAAATGTCAAACTATTTAACTAAGAGTTAAATCTAAAAGATAAAGTTAATATAGTGACCCAAACCTATCTAAAACCTATTGGTTGAGTGTTTTTAGACCCATAACCACATTATCCTATAAATAATTTATTTTTGATCCATTAGAAACCGAATATGATTTATTATAAAATAATATTTCTAGCGTTTCCTAAGGTGCCCCTCACCTCTCTTATAAAAGGGAACTCCCCCATCTCCCTAATTCACTCCATAAAAAACCTTTGGATCATCCAACCCTGCCCAAATACCCTCTCAACTATCCTAAATTCATCCTAGAGGCCTTATTTTTGTAATAAACACAACCTAATGATCCCTTTTGATCAAATCAGAAGGAAGAACCCGAAGAAGAGGTAAATATCTCACCACCTCTTTCATGTTTTTCCTTCTTCCACTTCTTATTTCCTTGTTGTTTACATTATAAAATAATAACTCCAGTATCTTCTATATAATGTGATTTTATTAAAAATATGGTACAACCATATTCATTATTCTATCCATCCATTTAATGACTTGTCACCATACGGGCGTATGTTCGGCTTATAGTCTCCACGTCGTAGTGTAATTGTTATTCAATAAATTATTATTTGGATGGGTATAATAATGATGTGTAATTGATGTAAATAATAAATATAACATGATAATGATTCTATTTATATGATATAACATCCAATTATATATTATTTTAATATAAAAAATAGATATTGTCGCTCATGCATACTTACGGATTACCGTCTCCATGAACGAGATGATATTCCTTCCCCATCGTATCCATTCAAGACTAAATTTCATTAGATGATTAAAAATAATGTTTAAGACTTAATATAATTCCCAATATGAATAAGACACATCCTATCGATTACAAACATTACTTACATAACAAATCATACAAAGGAAGACAAATTAGTTAACACCTGAAATGACGATAATACTAAGATATTATTAACAAAACAATGTTAAAAGATAATATGTGATATCATATTAATATATATGATTCTTTTATAATTTGATAACAATAATTTAACCATTATACAGGAGGTTAAGCTACCCTCTACCAATGAAAATTAACAGGTAAGGTTTAATTTCACAATCTCTTCATTATCCGAGGTTTTTTATATGTAATTATCTACTGGGAGATCTTTATCATCCACATCCATGTTTCTTAAAAATGTATTTCATAACATTCATACTATTTTATAGACTATGGGTTAAAGAAATTTATGCCCTTTTTTAATTTTATAAGTTGTTTATAAAGGAATGTTTCTGTCATTTCTAAAAAAGGTACTTTATAACCTTTTTGAAAAAATTAAAGTAAGAATATTTTTTTAACTTATACGGAGGGTGTGGCTATTTTACTACGTTATAACATCGTCGAAGATTCCCTTAACAGATTATAAGAATATTTCCAAAAATAAATGTTTTCTTCTATAATTACGTGACTTTTAAATGATTTCAAAACAGAAATATTTCTCTAAAAAGGTTTTGATTTCATCTATGTTAACATCCTTTAATGGATTTTAAGTTTGTTTGAAGTTGATTTATTATGATACAAAACATCCCCATTGCATTGAAGGTTTTGTGATATTATTGACTATTTATGTGTTATTTCATACCATTCATGGTTTATGGATAAAGTATTGACATTTCGTATGCCAGCTTTAATATGAATTTTAATGTTATGTTTAAACGTTTTCATATGAGGAATGCATCAGACTTATTATGTGATGGGTGGAGCCCTATATATCTCCTAGATGCATCGGTATGTCTCAAGAGATAATCTAGTGTCTTGGCAGAAGGCCTTGACAAAATCTTTTTTGTAGTGTTGGCATAAGGCCTTGACTATGTGGTTATGAAAGTCTAGAATTAAGAATTCCTTCATTATGAAAGTGGATATTGATATTACATGTGATTATTCGACTAGTAGAATATCCATGTGAGTAAGTAAATGGAATTATTTTGATTTATATTTTCCATATTATGATGAAGTTTACGTTGAAAAGGCTTTTGTTTTATTTTTATACATTGCCTTAAATGTTTATGATTATTTATGAAACTTTCCGCTATATTGTTATCTTTACTGAGCATTTGAGCTCACCCCTTTCTATGTTTTATTTTTCCCAGGATGCGAAGAAGTATATTATAACTGACCTACAGGGATAGTCTATGGGATCTCAGTGTTTTCTATGGAAATAATGTTGTTGTAGATTTCCATTTTATGATATAATGTAAACCTTATGAATGTATCTAGTACTTTCAAGGCTACTAAACTAATTAGTCTTTCGAGACTTGATATTTTTTTGATCATCTCAATGTTATGTAATAATTCACTGACTCTAGGTAACTAGGGTCATGGCGTTACATGGTTTTAATCCACTAATGAATGAATCAGTTTTACTATCATGTTGGTTAATAATTCTAGAAGCATACCTTTTATGTGTTGTAAAATTTTCTTCATAGGAACCAACAAATTCATCATTATATTTATTAAGTTCAAGGAACTCTCACTTAATATTTGTTAGAAGAATACATGGAGTGTACTTATTGAAAAATATTTCCTTGACCTCATCCCATTCTGTGGTCTCAATTTCAACTCTTTGCCTCATATTCTTCATAAGATTCCACTATTGATCATCTTTACCTTCCAAACGATATACTACTAAGATGACTTTATCATGTTCAGAACTTAGTAGAACTAAAAATATCATTACAGTGGTACTAATTCATTTTTCATCCCCTAATAGATTAGAAGAACCGCTAAATGAAGGTGGACGCTTCCTGATGAATGACTCAACAGAATTTTCTCCCTCCTTTGCTCATTTGGAAGTATATAATGATTCATATCTTGAGAAAGTTGGATGATTATGTCTACAAGATTTTTAATTATACCTCTAAAAGTATTTGGTTTCTCAGGGGGAAATCATTTGATTTCTCATCACATTCAGCATTAATGCAGTTCCTTCGGGTTCTAGCTATTGAATAAAACAAATAAGTAGAGTGTGAGAAACACAAATCATAATGTGAAAAACATGAAATTAAAGAATAATATTTCAATTTAGGACACTTCAGGATTAATCCTAGGTTATTCATGAACATATATAAAACACCAGGATAATATTGTAACCTATACATAGATATATCCTTAGGGTTCTTCCTTAAGATATCTCATTCTTGTTTCCAAAGGCCAACATTACATTTTTTCTGATACCAACTATAACAGCCCATAAATTACATATATATTTTACTTCAACATTGAAGAATATTTATTACATAACATAAAAAAACCATTCTAGGACCATATAGGTTTAGTTTCTTTAGAAACTCGGCCACATAATCAACTGGTTCATAAAACATCTACAGTGTCTCCCGCTTATTTCATCATAACTAGACTCTTTTTTGACAAATCTTACTTAGTACCCTTCTTTATGTCTTTGGGAAAAGAAACACATTAAAGGGTGAGATCAAATGATCAGTAAGGGTAAACAAGGTAAATATCAATCATATCATTATCATAAAAACATAACATTTGAAAATCATATCCTCCATATAAAAGATTATAATATCATGTCATGGGAGAAATCATAAAAGTGCAATGTAATCCCAATATTCATATTAGTCATGACTCATTTCCAAGACCATCATAGCGGAGAATGTCCACTACTGAACTGATTTCACTCCTCATTCTAGTTTTGTATTACGGAATCAAATTTACATATCATTCCAGCCATGTCTATCCCATGAGATACAAATTTTTACCCAATTAATTTGAGGGAGATATAGGTCCTGCCCATTTCATAATGAAATCATTCTTACATGTGTTAGAAAACATAACCCAGTCACCATAGCATATCCCAAGGAACAAAAAAGTGGGTTTCTTAAACATTATTCCATCATAACATAATCCATATAATATAAATTAATTTCATAAAAATAATGAATTAGTAATCATAACAAAATTAAAGTAATAATAGGGATAGAAAAATACACCTATGTTATTATATATGGAAATTAGTTTTTATAAAACACTTGATCTTAATTCCTGAGGAAAATATCCTTTCTTCTTCAAAAAATGTTCCCCTTCCTCAAAATGCCACACAATTTTAGAAGAAATCATTTTATATGATAATAACCTTGTAATATTGTAGGGGAATATTCAAGTAAATAAGGCATTATGAAAGAATAAAAATCCATTCATTGTTTATAAGTTAAAAAACATTTTTCTTGAAATTTTTTTTCCTCATAAAAGTCAAAAAGTACCTCACACCGAAAATGAAAAAAGATTCCATTCTTACCGTTTTTTAAAAATTCACCAATGGGTATAATTGAATTTAAAAAATTATACAAGTATATAAATAATTTTTTGAAATACATATTTAGGAAACAAATATGTGGATGATAACTATACCCTAGTAAATACTTACGAATAAACAATCTTAGATAAATACGATATTCGCAACATTATCCCTTACCTTAGGTCTGATATGATTCGTATGTATTCGAAACTCCTGTGTAATGATTTAAATAATTTTACAGATTTATTAAAAAAATTAAATCATATTTATTATAATATGTATGATCATATTTTCATCATTTTCTTAGTAACAATTAATTATTACTCATTGTTTGGGTATTAACTACTTTATGTTCTTATTCATGTTTTGTCTGATAAGTTATTAATACTATTTTTATGCTATATTTATATCATTCAAAACATGGTATTATAAGAATATATATCATATTTATTATTTCAATTAATTTATATAATCATTCTTTAATATAGATTATGTAGAATGAATCACATCGCACCGTGGAGACAGTAAGCCGTACATATGCACGAGAGATGATATCATTCCCATAATTATTGAATGGTATTAAATTTGATGGTATATAATATCTCAAAATAAATATCATTATATATTAATAATATATATA
The DNA here is from genome assembly GCA_963277665.1 of Viscum album. Taxonomy (NCBI): domain Eukaryota; kingdom Viridiplantae; phylum Streptophyta; class Magnoliopsida; order Santalales; family Viscaceae; genus Viscum; species Viscum album. The sequence goes on along the minus strand of OY728125.1, from coordinate 272,388,422 downwards.
TATATATATATATATATATTAATTTTATCATTATACCCATCCATGTATGGTTGTGGTGAAAATGGATTACACCACGGTGTGGAGACCGTAAGCAGTACATATGCACACGTGGTGATATCATTTTTCATAGGATGGGTAGAAGGTTAAATATGTTTGCTTCATAATCATGATAAACTCGTAGTATATATGTACTACTGGATTTGTTACTTTATTGTGAAACAACACATTAGGTGGAAGTATAAGAAGAAATAGGTTTGAAAGAATTGATAAATGATATTATCTCTTCTTCGATGTGCCTCCTCTAAATCTCATCTCAAAGAACTAGAGTTGGTCATTGAAGAAAACCATGACCACTATAATGTTCATATACAAGTTTATAAGATATAGGGGTAGGGTATGGTTGTGTTTTAAGGCTCAAAATGATGTGAAAATTTGAGGGAGGAAGTGCCCTTTTATAATTGAGGTGAGTGGCACTTTTGGAATCCTCAAAAATATTAATTTATAAAAAAATAAATCCAATCATAAAAACCTCAAAAATGTCCCAATTAAAGATATTATATGATACATGGTTATAATCTAATCAACTAATAAATTTTAGACAAGTATTAAAGTCAATTTAAGTATTATCATTTTAATTAAGACTTCGTTATTTTATTTAATTTTTAACTAGGGTAACAAATATTTCAATATTTAAAGGGTAAAATATTTACTTATTTGAAGTGAATTATAAAATAAAACAATAATTCAGAACATTTTAAGCTATATAATAATTATTTAATTTTTTTATAATTTTTTTATGATTTATAAATAATTTAAGGAAACCATATTTTGACGAAATATCAATAGTGTCAATTTTGACACTATTTATTTCATGGATTTTTAAAAATATATAAATAAGAATTAAACCTAGATATAAATATTTTATTATATCTCTAAGTGGTCAATGTAATATAGGAAATTAATTTTACATAATAATTGTCCCAAGTTATATTTATTAAATATTTTTAATAACATTTATTTGACCTGTTCATTAATAAAATAATTACTAGATCAATTTTGTGTAACTATTTAATATACCCATTTGTCGAATTAAAATTAAAAATAAAATTATATGATGAATATAAATCCATTATCTTTCCATATAATACTTTTAGTCAAATTTATCTTCTGAAAAACCCAACATTAAAAATGTTTTACTCTTTTAAAACATGAATGTGATAAATTTATCATCATTTTAAATAAAATAATATAAGTATCATAATATTTTCTACAAGACTCAAAATGGTCAGTAAGTCAACACTTAGAAGATTATGGTTGAGATATACTCAACAATAAGGTTTGGTCAAGTTTTTAGTCATTTGGATTGCTATTAATATTTTAATAAAAACTGTTTTATTGATTTCTCATCAATTAATTATTTTTTTCCACCATCCAAGTATAAGTCATTAAGGTAATTATTTATCTCCAAAAAATTAAAAATATATTGTAATGATAAATAAAAAAAATATATATTTAAAATTATTATTTATAATCGAATATATTTTATGTGTATACTAATATTAAAAATAATTTAATTATTATGGTTTGTGTGAGATATATTTCAATTTTCTTTAAATAAAATAAATTAAATATCCTAATCTCATCCAAGTGGGTTACAATGGATACCATTTCAACCTGAGTATTATTTAGGGAAAATAATATTCATAAAATTATATTACTACAAGTGTTAGCGTGATAATATTATTTTTACCCATAATTAACTGACTTACTCTTTTATCATGTTAATAAAATTTATCATGGTTACTCTTCATATTGACAAAAAATAAAATAAATATATTTTCATAAATTGTACCTACTGATTCCAAATATGGAATAAAATTTTCAAAATTAAAAACACATATGTTTCAATAACTAATTTAAAATTAACCCTATTGTTGAAATGAGAAAAGGGGTTTTAAAAGTGAAAATTTTACAAAATATTGAAATGTTTTTACATCTGAATTTAATGTAAAATTAATTCCAATGTACTATAGTATATTAAATGGTAATAATATATTCTATTTATACATTAAAACCATTCAATAATATAATTTAACCATATATACAATTTCAAGGAAAAAAATATTTTCAATTGAAATTTACCATTTTTTATTACTCATCTAAACATGAATGTTATATGAAAAATATCATCAATTCGTCCAATGTAATTTTTTGAATTCCGATTCAAAATAACATGTTTATGATGTCATATATAAAAATTATTAATGTGTCAAAAATATTAATTTAAATTGGGATCTCGATTCAATTGTGTAAAATTATCCTTAAATAATAGGTTTTTTTACATCAAATATTGTTTTATTAAATCCCTATGACTAAAATATAAATTATATGAATATAAGAATAATTTATTAGGTATATAAAACATATATATCTCATTAATTTCATTAAAAAAAGTAATTCACTGAAAAAAATATCTATTTATATTTTCCTAAATAATTGATAGCTAATTAATTCACAAATAATTTTCATAAGTTAGTTATAATTATTCCCGTTACCCAAACGACTAGGTTATAATGGTAATTTTATTATAATGGTGTCTCAAGGTTCATTTAGAAACATGATTTCATGCAAAAAAATCTATCAAAGAATAAAAAATAATTAAAGAAAATATTTTATAAAAACATTAGGGTGTTATAAAAGGCCTTGAATATTTTTAAAAATGGGAAAATTAAAAACATGACTGATTTTTTGTCATTTAAAAAATGATTCATTAATGAACATTCTTATTTTATGGATAAATATTTACTTTCTCATTTAATCTATTTCTTTTATTGACATAGGATTTATATAAGTGTAGGGTGAGAATCCTTTGTTGTATGTTGATATTCAATCCTTGATGAATGGTGTGAATTCATGTGTGGTGGTATTTGATATGTTTATTTCATATATTTATTTTAGTCAATTTTATAAAAATGATGTTTTTAATTATTTGACTATTCTAACTAATATTTCACTCATATATATAGTTTTGTGATTTTCTTGAAGGAAAAATTATTATTTGAAATAGGATAAAGAAGTGATGAATTTTCATCATGGAATGAAAATATGATATTTAAATAATATGTCTACTGATTTATGATTTCCATGGGACAATTTCAAGGAAAAAAAGTAGAGAAATTAGAAAAAATTAACATTATTGATGTTGAGCCCTCTGGAAGATTGTTGAATTCTTCCTATGATTGCTGTTTTAATAATCACAAATCATCGATTACTTAATCTGGTTGGATTTCTCATATACATAATCACAATCTCTTAGTGAATCTGTGTATATTGGTTGGATCATGTTTTTATGTCTTTGTTATTGATTTACATGTATTCTGGAAGTCCTCTGGATCAAACGGACAACGGTCGCACCGATCCATATCAAAGGACAACGGTCGCACCGATCCATATCAAAGGACAACAGTCAGACCGATCCATATCAAAGGACAACGGTCGCACCGATCCATATCAAAGGACAACGGTCGCACCGATCCATATCAAAGGAAAACAGTCGCACCGATCCATATCAAAGGACAACGGTCGCACCGATCCATATCAAAGGACAATGGTCGCACCGATCCATATCGAAGGACAACGGTCTCACCGATGCTGATCATCTGAGTCACCGAAGATGACACACCGATGTTGATCAAATGAGTCATCGAAGATGTCTCACCTATGCTGATCAAATGAGTCACAGAAGATGACACACCGATGCTGATCATCTGAGTCACCGAAGATGTCTCACCGATGCTGATTAAATGAGTCACCGAAGTTGTCTCACCGATGATAATCAAATGAGTCACCAAAGATGTCTCACTGATACTGATCAAATGAGTCACCGAAGATGACACACTGATGCTGATCATCTGAGTCACCGAAGATGTCTCACTGATGCTAATCAAATGAGTCACCGAAGATGAAACACTAATCCAGATCAAATGATTCACCGATCATGACACACCGATGCTGATCATCTGAGTCACCGATGATGTCTCACCGATGCTGATGTTGATGACCTACCGATCACTTGACTCACCGATAGTCATAAACAGCTGTTTGAATTTCTTTATCTTTATTTAATCTAACCAACGGTCATATTAGTAATATTTTAATTCTCAATCATTTATTTAATGAAGGTTGTTGGATGTCAGGGAACCGTACCTCGTACCTGCAAAAAGAAATCATTTCTTTTACTAGAGCTTGTGCCATAAATACAAGAAGTCCCTGCTGGTGCAAAGATACTGGTGTGACAATGAAGAGACAAATATGAGTGCAAAGAGTGGTGTATGAGATAGTCGTAGAAGACACAGAACCTCATACACACTCAAGATTACTCAAGAAGAGTTCTGTACTTCCACAAGGACATTGAAGAACATCATCCACTACATTTCTCACTATCTCTGAATCTAGATGCCAAGCAGACGACACTCTGTTTTTCAAACAAAAACCAGAAGAGGACTCATAATCATCTCCGATCAAACTCAAGGAGTCCAAAGCTTCATTTCAATCACTAGATCCATTTCTAAACTCTACATCTCGTCTCTGTGATTCATTATTTCATATTTCGAGCAGTGTGTGTTATCTCCTACATTTAACACACACACTGTCTCTTGTACTTTAACTGGAGGATCTGTAAATCCTCACTCAAACTCCTACATCTTCTATTTCCCACTGAGATAGTGGTAGAGGTCGTGTGTGACCTGGACAGCTATTTGTTGTTGTTCTGTTTTCCACGAATAATAGTGGTAGAGGTTTTGGACCTGGACAGTTGTAAACTGTTTTGAACCCCGATCCAGGGTGTGGATCAAATTTATACAAATAGTTGAGATGAATAAGTCTCGGCTTGAGACTGAACCTCTTGGTTATATCTGTTGTGCTATATCTTTCAATGTTATTCTTTTTTTCCTCGGCTAATTTCTTTAAAACCAAAACTGTTTTAAATTCACTTTGATAATTTAATTCGAAAGTGTTTATATTAGTTGTAATTCAGTAAGTTGGTTTCAAAAGTTAATAAACCTTTCTGTTTTGATTAACTGGGAAATAATCAATCCCTTGAGAACCCAACAAACCCATACTTTGATATACATTCACTACAGTTTAATTCAGTATTTTATTTGGGGTTTTTAAGAAAAAGTTTTAAAACAGAAATTTTAATTGGAACTCAATTCACCCCCTCTTGAGTATCCACTCTGACCAACAATTGGAATCAGAGGTTGTTTAAATATTTTCTAAAGTACTCTGTTTTTCAACTGTGATTTTAGTTGTATTTTAAAGTTCTTAAAATTCTTGTTATTTGTAAATTTTTATCTCTTTATAATATTTTCTTTAAGTAAGCTATCATGGATAATAAAATTGAAGGTGTTGCTACTAATAGACCACCATTTTTCAATGGCACTAACTATGCTCAGTGAAAAATCAAGATGAAAATTCATTTAAAAAGAATGGGTTTTGATATTTAGACTGCTATAGAATCAGAATATAAAATTCCTACTACTGTTAGAACTACTTGGATTGAAGCTACTAAGGCTTCCTAAAATAATAATTGCAAAGCTATGAATGCCTTCTACTGTGCTTTAGGAGATGAGGAATTTAATAGAATATCTGCTTGTAAAACTTCTTATGAAATTTGGGATACCTTAGCTGTTTCTCATGAAGGAACAACTAATGTTAAGGAAATGAGATTTAACACTTATACTATTAAGTATGATAATTTTAAGATGAAGCCTTATGAACCCATTTCTGACATGTATCTCAGGTTTAATGAAATTTTCAACACAATGACTTCCCTGGGAAAGGATGTTCCATCAAAGGAACAGATTATGAGAATTCTGAGATGTCTACCTGAAAGATGGAGGGGAACTTCTGTCTCAATTAAAGAATCATGTGATATTGGTGAACTACCAGTAAAGGAACTAATTGAAAAGTTGATGATTTATGAAGAGGAACTCAAGGTTAACAAAGAAGAAGAAGATGAACCTAGAAGGAAGTCAGTTGCTTTCAAGACTTCAACTTTAAATAACAAGGATAAGGAGAAGCTTCAAGCTATAAATGAGATTTCAAGCTGTGAAGACAGTGAAAGTGATTCTGATAGTAATACTGAGATGGCTCACATTTCCAGAAGGTTTAAAAAGTTTTACAGGAAGAAGAAGTTTTTCAGAAAATCAAATTATAAAGGTAAGTATGATAGCAAGGGACATTGGAAAAAGAATTGGAAGAAATCTGACAGATCAGATGAAGTTGTCTACTATGAGTGCAAAAGAAAGGGACACATAAAAGCAGACTGTCCAAAGTTGAAATAGAAGAAGAGGTATGATTACAAGGACAGTAAGTACAAAAAGGCTATGAAGGATACTTGGAGTGCCACTGAGGATAGATCCACTGAATCTAAAGTTCTTGAAACTGAACACAGAAATAAGGCAAACATGTGTTTTGTGACAAAGACCTCTGAGGTAACATCTGAAACTCCTGCTTCAAGTTCCTATTATTCTGAAGATGATTTTGACTTTAAAAACATGTCAAAATATGAACTATTTGAATACTATGATATGTTAGAAGAAACCTGTAATGATATGAAAGACAAATACAAAGGTTTAAAGAAACAGTATGCCTTAACTGTTAATCATATATCTGATCTTGATATTGAAATGGAAAAGAATGCCCAATTGATTAAAGAAAACACTGAACTGAAATTATCTAACGATCAACTCAATAAAGACTTAGAGAAATTTACAAATGGTAAATATACTCTTACTCAAATGCTAGGTAACCAAATAACACCTAGATACACTACTGGTATAGGATACCAACCTGGACAAAGGAAAATTACCAAAACTAAATTCATTCCTAAATCTGGACAGAATGTAGCTAGTTCTGAAACTTCATATGCTTCAACTAGTTATGGATCTAATAAAGTTTATATCTCAAAGTATGTTGATCCTACAACTTTTATGAGACCCATAAGACAAATTTGGGTACCAAAATATTTGATTACTAACCTGTCTGGACCCAAGAAGATCTGGGTACCAAAATCATTTCCTATCTAAATCTGTTTTGTAGGGAACCTGCTTAAAGAGATCTTGTAGAAAGCCTTGGTATTTGGACAGTAGATGTTCAAGACATATGACTGGAGACTTCTCAGGCTTTAAAATCTTAGTCAGAGTTGACAGAGGCTTTGTCACCTTTGGCGATAACTCAAAAGGAAAATTCATCGGCTTAGGCCAGATTGGTAACACTAACACTGTATTAATTTCTAAGGTTTTATTTGTTGATGGACATAAATACAATTTGTTAAGTATTTCTCAGTTATGTGATGATGGTTTTTATGTTAAATTTGAAAATGATTCTTGTAATGTTTTTGATTCTAAAAATGATTTAGTGTTTTCTGCTTTAAGAAATGAAAATGTTTATGCTATCGATTTAAATTCTTTAGCTAAGCAAAATATTACTTGTTTAAATGCTTTTCATAAAGAGTCTTGGCTTTGGCACAAAAGATTAGGACACTGCAATGTGCATTCACTTAGAAAACTTGTTAGGAAGAACTTAGTTAGAGACCTGCCCAAACTTGAATTTCCACCAGACAAAGTTTTTAATCCCTGTCAAAAGGGAAAGCAACATAAAGTTTCTTTTAAATCAAAGAAATAAGTTTCAACTTCTCAACCTCTCGAGTTGGTTCACATGGATTTATTTGGACCTTCTAGAGTTTCTAGTTTAAATGGGAAGCATTATGCCTATGTTCTTGTAGATGACTTTTCTAGATATACTTGGGTATATTTTCTAGCTCACAAAAGTGAAGCTTGTTATTTCTTTGTAAAATACTGCAAGTCTGTGGAAAAACTTAGTGGACTTAAGATTAAAACTCTGAGAAGTGATCATGGTCGTGAGTTTGAAAATCATAAGTTTGAATCTTACTACTCACACAGTGGCTACAGTCACAATTTCACTACCCCTAGGACACCTCAACATAATGGTGTAGTCGATATGATGAATAGAACCCTGCAAGAAATTTCTAGGACTATGCTTAATTAGTATGACCTACCTGTTTATTTTTGGGCTGAAGCTGTAAATACAGCTTGTTATGTTATCAATAGAGTCTTGATCAGACCTATTCTTAAGAGGACCCCTTAGGAGTTGTGGAACCATAGGAAATCTAAGGTTAACTACTTCAATGTTTTTAGCTGCAAAGTCTTTATTCATAATACTAAAGACAATCTTGACAAATTTGTATCCAAGAGTGATGAAGGAATTTTCCTAGGTTACTCTACTTCTAGTAAAGTCTATAGAGTTTTCAATAAAAGAACAAAATGTGTGGAAGAATATGTTCACATCAAATTTGATGAAACTGATCCACATGAACCTAATACCTCTGTTGAAAATCTTGAAGATGATCTATCTGGTTTGAACCTTAATGATAAAGACAGTGGACCTGTAGTTAAAACATCCAGTTCTAGAAATTTTCCAGAACCTGCTTCTGTTGAACCTCAACATATAGATGAACCTGAAATCTCGAGTCCTAACTTTTCTAGACCAACTAGGATTTTAATGAACCATCCGTTAGATGCTGCTGTAGGTAATTTAGATAGAGTAACACAGACTAGAGCTCCTATAAGAAATCAGTTTGAACATCAAGATTTTATTTCACAGTTAGAACCTAAAAATATCAATGATGCTATCAATGATGAATTTTGGGTAATGGCTATACAAGAGGAACTAAATCAATTTGAAAGAAACAAAGTCTGGAAATTAGTAGAAAGACCTAAGGACACTATAACCATAGGCACAAAATGGGTGTTTAGAAACAAAGTTGATGAATCTGGAAGCATCATTAGAAACAAAGCTAGGCTAGTTTCACAAGGTTACAATCAAGAAGAAGGAATTGACTATGAGGAAACCTTTGCTCCTGTAGCTAGATTAGAGGCTATTAGGATCTTACTTGCCTATGCATAACATCTGAATTTCATGTTATATCAAATAGATGTGAAAAGTTCTTTTTTAAATGGTATTATTGTTGAAGATGGTTTTGTAGAACAACCACCTAGTTTCTTAAATCCTCATTTTAAAAATTATGTTTTTAAACTTTTTAATGCTTTATATGGTTTAAAACAAGCTCCAAGAGCATGGTATGAAAGACTTTCAAACTTTCTTATTTTAAAAGGATTTACAAAAGGAATAGCTGATCCCACTCTTTTTATAAAAAGGATTTCAAAAGATATGTTAATAGTACAAATCTATGTTGATGATATTATTTTTGGATCTTCTAAAAATTCTTTATGTACTGAATTTTCAAAGGTTATGAAAAATGAGTTTGGAATGATCTTAATGGGAGAGCTTAAGTATTTTCTTGGATTTCAAATCTTTCAAACTAAATATGGTATTATTATAAATCAAACTAAATATACTAAGGATTTATTAAAACGTTTTGGTTTAGATAGTATTAAGGAAAGTGATATACCTATGAGTACTACCTGTAAATTGGATGTTGATGAAACTGGGAAACCAGTTGATCAAACCTATTACAGAGGTATGATTGGGTGTTTAATTAATATTACTGCTAGTCGACCAGATATTATGTTTAATGTGTGTATGTGTGCTATATTTCAAGCTAATCCTAAAGAATCACACTTAATAGCTGTTAAAAGGATTTTTAAATATCTTAAGTATACTGTGAATTTAAGTTTGTTCTATCCAAAAGGAAAATCATTTGACCTAACTAGTTATTCAGATGCTGACTTTGCTGGATGTAAGTTAGATAGGAAAAGCGCATCTGGAACAAGTCATTTACTTGGAAAGTCCCTAGTATCATGGTGTAGTAAGAAACAGAACTCAGTTGCATTGTCTACTACTGAAGTAGAATATATTGCAGCTGGTAGTTGATGTGCATAGATTCCGTGGATGAAACACACTTTATTGGACTATGGATTTGATTTTAAACATGTTTCAATTAACTGTGACAATACTAGTGCGATCAACATATCTAAGAACCCTGTGTCTCACTCTAGGACTAAGCACATTGATATCAGACATCACTTTCTAAGAGATCATTATCAGAAAGGTGATATTTCTCTAGAATTTATTAGTTCTGAACATCAATTAGCTAATATTTTTACAATGACTTTATGTTATGAAAGAATGAATTTTATTAAACAAGAATTGTGTATGAGAGATCTGTGAAACTGATCTGTGAAACTGATCTGTGAAACTGATCTGTGAAACTGATCTGTGAAACTGATATGTGAAACTGATATGTGATACTGATCTGTGAGAATGATATGTGAAACCGATCTGTGAATCATATCTTTCTTTATATTACTTTATATTTTGTTGTGATTAATTAACTACTTTTATCTTTATTTTGGGAACCCTAAATGATGAAATAAATGATATGAGACTATTTCTATTCCCCAAACCGTAGACCTTTCATTTCATTAACTCCAAACCTTATTTCCTCTCTTCTCCTCTACTTCGAACCTTCGAACTCCTGCTTTCCCTAGAATCGTCAAATGGCTAAGCAGAAGAGACCGAGAAAAGGATCAGAAAGTCATTTACCTACAAAGTGTGCTCGAGGCGAGTCGAGTAGTACCACTCAAAGATCAGTAAATCTGAACCTGGAAACTCAGATTATTTCTGTAGAAAAGGAAGTCAGCTCCGCCTGGATTTTGACAAGTAAGTCACTGTTGTTACAAGTTTTAGATTCACAAGGATGGAAATCCTGGTTCTCAGATAACACTCGTGTATACTACCCAAAGCTAGTGCATGAGTTTTATATAAATCTGCAAGTTACTTTAGATGGTGTCGAGGCTGCTAGAATGTCTTCTATAGTGAAAGGAAAGAAAATATCTTTTTCGTCTAAACAATGGTATGAATGTTTGAATGTACCACATGAGGGTCAGTATGAGGATTATGCTGGATACATTCCTCTAACCACTGAATACTTATCTTATGAGTTAGATTTAGAGATTTTTACTGGAAACACAGAGTCAAGGAGAATCACAGCCTCAGAGCTGGATGGTGAATGTAGACTTTTCTTTAAGTTTATTCAGCAGCAAATTTTCCCCAGGAAAGGAGATTTTTCTGCTGTAAGATACCAGGATGTTTTTCTATTGTTTTTACTAAAGACCCATGAGAAGATCAATTTGTGTAGATATCTAATGGTGCACATAGCTGGAATGGGGAAACCTTCTAAGAAAGCCACTTCCCTGTTCTATTGCAAAATGATCTCTGTTATGTTAAAGAATCTGGAATGTGTTGATGAAGCTGATGAGATAGCCGAATCTGATTGTGCTTCTTGTGTTAACAAAGAAATTTGTAAACGGATGAAAATAAACTGGAACCCATGGAAGAAATGCTGGGTTGCTGACGAGGACAAGTTGTATGAATCTTACAATCCCACTGATCAGGGAAAGAGGCCGAAGGGTTTGAGAGACCTTGGTTTGAAATCAGATGAGGATCCAATTTATTCTGATGATGAGGAAGAAGTAGTTGTTGAAAGGAATAAAGACACTGAAGAGTCTAGTAAAAAAGGGACGGAAGAAGCTGAATCAGAAGAAGGAAGTATGTCACCTCCTGATGATAGGAGTGATCCTGATAATGTGAGCCCTAAGAGAAGAATAGACTTTGGATCTGCTAGTCCCCCTTTACCCTTACCTGAATCAGAACCGGTTCTTGGTGATGAAGAAGCTAGTGACACTGAAGTATCTGACAGTGACGTTTCTATGAAGAATGGAAATGAGAATGGAGATGATGATGATGATGATGATAATGATGATGATGGTGATAACAGACTAGTGGATGGTCTTGTTGTACCTCCAACAGAAACACATCAAACTGTACCATAAACAGATGCCAATGGAAAGAGAGATTCTCTTGAAATTAGTGGAAAAGCAAGTTATGATAAACCGAAATATAATCTGTGTGCTGCTGTCTGGGATGATTACCCTGGTTTTGCTGTTTTGGGTTTAGAGTATTCTGAATAAGAAGGAGAAGAATTAGAATCTACTGCAGTTATGAGGGAAAGCCAACCTGTTGAGGCAAGGTCTCCTCATGCTGTTGACGCTGCAGATGCTCATCTACCTAGTTCTACTGTCTCTCAGTCTGATTTTGATAAGTTCAAAAGTGAGTTGCTTACTGCTATGAGAGACACAGTCAAAGAAGAAATTTCAAATGCTATTAAACCAGACCTGGACAATACTGGTGAGTTTATTGGCAGGCACATAGCCTCTCTAAATCAAATTCTGAAGGATCTAAAATCTGGCTTAGTTTCTTTATCCAACGAATTTAGATCCACCCTCTCTGGTATGATGGAAGTGTTGAGGAATCTGATTGAACATCTTAAGAAGTCTGATCTGAGAAAGTTGAAAGCTGAGATTACTCAGATAGTTGCTCAATCTAGTACAACCAAAGTAACCAAGATCACTACTCTTGAGCTAGAGGCACTAAGGAAAATTGTGCATGATGAATTGGACTCCATTAGACAAGTTCTTGATTTGGAATCGTTGAAGAAGATGAAGGAGCACAGTGATCACATTCATAATATGGTAACAATATATTCAGAAGATGCCACTAAAGACTAGAGAGAGATCAAGGAAAAGGTTGATCGCTACTTTTCAAAAATCTATACCAAGCATGAGATGACCGCGAATTTCAATGTGTTAGCTGAAAATCTGAGACTACCTTCAGTCACTCAAGATTTCAAGACTCAAGTTCGACAGTTTCAAGATTTTACTCCAACCTTGGAACGGTTCATGGAGAATAAGGATGATTTTGAGAAGGCTATGCAGTATGGTGCAGAAGTTATTCAGAATTTCATAAATCTTTTGAAGCCTTATCTGAATGCACAAGCCACCACCATTGTGCTTCCTACTACTGACCCTATCAATGCCTCTGATGTTGCTCCAAATCAGATCTCCATTGCTCAAGCTCTATCTCAACTCTGACCAATTCCTCAACAATCTTCTCAACCAGCTCCTACAGCTCCACAACAAATCCCAATGGCATCCTCTCCTCCACCCTCCAGAGTCATCTTACCACCTTTTCAAAATCACCTAGTTCATCCTGCCTCCAACCCTTCCAACTTACCAACCATTGATCCTTCGGATAAAGGAAAATCCTCGTTACATCCCCAGAAATAGTTGTGCATTGTTGTTGATAGGGTGAACCCTGTTGTGATTGTACTGTGATGTCTTATACACTTTATTCTATTTTCTTTTTATTCTCACTGATGCCTTCTTTTAATCTCTTCTTTATCTATTTTCCCTCCTTTTTGATTATCCCAAAGGGGGAGAAATCTGTATATCTATGGATCTATGGGGGATATGGGGGAGCTGCATCTCTAAAGGGGGGATTTATATCTCATTATGGCAATGCTTGCATAAGTATTTAAAGGCATAAATTCAGGGGGAGATTTATATCTCATTATGTTTTTATTCTTATTATGCCTTATTATTGATGATATATTATATTTATTTATGGCTAAGATTTGTGATTATAAAAAAGGGGGAGATTGTAGAGCCCTCTAGAAGATTGTTGAATTCCTCCTATGATTGCTGTTTTAATAATCACAAATCATTGATTACTTAATCCGGTTGGATTTCTCATATATATAATCACAATCTCTAAGTGAATCTGTGTATATTGGTTGGATCATGTTTTTATCTCTTTGTTATTGATTTACAAGTATTCTAGAAGTCCTCTGGATCAAACGGACAACGGTCACACCGATCCATATCAAAGGACAACGGTCGCACCGATCCATATCAAAGGACAACGGTCGCACCGATCCTTATCGAAGGACAATGGTCGCACCGATCCATATCAAAGGACAATGGTCGCACCGATCCATATCGAAGGACAACGGTCTCATCGATGCTGATCATCTGAGTCATCTAAGATGACACACCGATGCTGATCAAATGAGTCACCGAAGATGCCTCACTGATGCTGATCAAATGAGTCACCGAAGATGACACACCAATGATGATCATCTGACTCACCAAAGATGTCTCACCGATGATGATTAAATGAGTCACCGAAGATGTCTCATCGATGCTGATCAAATGACTCACCGAAGATGTCTCACCGATGCTGATCAAATGAGTCACCGAAGATGACACACCGATGCTGATCATATGAGTCACCGAAGATGTCTCACCGATGCTGATCAAATGAGTCACCGCAGATGAAACACCGATCCAGATCAAATGAGTCACCGATCATGACACACCGATGTTGATCATCTGAGTCACCGAAGATGTCTCACCGATGTTGATGCTGATGACCTACCGATCACTTGACTCACCGATAGTCATAAAAAGCTGTTTGAATTTCTTTATCTTTATTTAATCTAACCAACGGTCATATTCGGAATATTTTAATGCTCTGTCATTTATTTAATGAAGGTTGTTGGATGTCAGGGAACCGTACCTCGTACCTGCAAAAAGAAATAATTTCTTTTACTGGAGCTCGTTCCATAAATACAAGAAGTCCCTACTGGTGCAAAGATACTGGTGTGACAACGATGAGACATATATGAGTGCAAAGAGTGGTGGATGAGATAGTCATAGAAGACACAGAACCTCATAAGCACTCAATCTTACTCAAGAAGAGTTCTGTACTTCCACGAGGACATTGAAGAAATTCATCACTACATTTCTCACTATCTCTGAATCTGGATGCCAAGCAGATGCCACTCTGTTTTTCAGACAAAAACCAGAAGAGGACTCAGAATCATCTCTGATCAAACTCAAGGAGTCCAAAGCTTCATTGCAATCACTAGATCCATTTCTAAACTCTACATCTCTGATCTATGATTCATTATTTCACATTTCGAGTAGTGTGTGATATCTCCTACATTTAACACACACAGTGTCTCCTGTACCTTAACTGGAGGATCTGTAAATCCTCACTCAAACTCTTACATCTTCTATTTCCCACTGAGATTGTGGTAGAGGTCATGTGTGACCTACACATCTGGTTTATGGTGTTCTGTTTCCCACGAATAACAGTGGTATAGGTCTTGGACCTGGACAGTTGTAAATTGTTGTGAACCCTGATCCAGGGTGTGGATCAAATTTATAAAAATTGTTTGAGGACTAAGTCTCGGCTTGAGACTGAACCTCTTGGTTATATCTTCTATGTTATATCTTTCAAAGTTATTATTTTATTCTGCTTCTAATTTCTTTAAAACCAAAACTGTTTTAAAGTCACTTTGATAATTAAATTCGCAAGTGTTTATATTAGTTGTAAATCAGTAAGTTGGTTTCAAAAGTTAATCAACCCTTCTGTTTTGAATAACTGGGAAATAATCAGTCCCTTGAGAACCCAACAAAACCCTTAATTTGATATAAATTCACTACAGTTTAATTCAGTATTTTATTTGGGGTTTTTAAGACAATGTTTTAAAATAGAAAGTTTAATTGGAACTCAATTCACCCCCCTCTTGAGTATCCACTCCGACCAACAATTTATTTCTAAATGGAATATTCACATTATGAATCATTTTTATGACATGTACTAGATACATGATATAATGTCAATACATGAAGAGAATAGTTTGGGGGGGAGATCTGGATACTTTCACAATGTCAAACCCATTCGCATCGTAAACCATACATCACTTCTTTGACTAGATTTTAAATGGAACATGAGAAATTATAACCTGGACTACCATTAATGAGTAGAATAGACATGTAAGGATATAATGACATATTTATGGATAATTAATCCTTAAACCAAATAACTCTAATCCAAATAAATAATTGGTTTGGGCATCCACACCAGAATAATTGATTCTTAAGGAATCGATGATATGAATGAGAACTACCACTTTGACGAGTAGAATAAGATATTAATTTTCCCATCACCTCATAGATAGAATGAGTGGGTATAAATTGTACAATGAAACTATAATAAATAATGATTTATTGTGTTGTGGTATTTTATTTTTTAGTACAATTCATTTTTTGTATTTTAATGTAACCGTAATCTCACAATTCTCTTATTTTGCAACAATAATGCATGAACATTGTGTAATAATTGAGGAAGTGATACATTCAGTTCATTAAATAGTAATGTATCCTCTCCATGACCATCAAGTGGATTGTACACTACTAGTAAATATGGTTATGAGTTACCAAATCCTCAAAAACCTTAAACAACAAGACCACTGTGAAAATAGAAAATTGATTATTTTGGGTTTGTATACCATGAACATTGGATTAACCTATTCTCTTTACTGAAACCATATGATTGTTATTTGATTTTATTATTCACTAATTAATAATGATGTTTTATTTTCACATTCCAAGCATGTTTTCTATTTTTTAGGAACTGAAAACACCCAAAACATTTTCATGAAAATTTTCCAATTATGATTTTGCTTGTAAAATAATTAAGCCTTTTATTATTAAAGAATTATTTTCTTCAAATGCGACTCTTTTGGTTTGAGCTCAGACTTATATATCCTATACTACTCTATTTTTTTGGTGGTTTTTTTGATTCATGTTATAAATTTATAAATTTGGTAACCCAATAAAAATTAACAATATCCCTTGATTTAGTATTTTTTGGTGTTTCTGTCAGCGATGGGAGTTGATAATTTATTTGTTATAAAATTTAATAATCTTTTTTCCTCATTTTTTTATTTCTTGATATTGATTGTGTTTTTATAAATTTTCTATTTTTTTTATTTCACTAGGTATTTATGGTTATGATTTAATTGATACATGGAATGAGAAATATTAAATATAGTTTCTTATTCATGATAGAGGATATGGAATAAAAAGATAATTATATTTTTATGATGAAAAATCTAGTCAAATAATCTTGAAACCATACCCAAATAGGGGAAACACAACACCTCATATTCTGGATATGAATATCAATATGAATCATCTTTATAAATAAGCATTAATAATAAATTAGTTGTATTTAATACAAATGAAACTGATTTTTTTTTTGTAATCATGATACCCTTTATTATTTAGTTTGAGAGTAAAAAAGAGACATTGCTTTAGAACATGAGTGTGTTTTTAAAAAATTATACAAAAATAATAATAATAAAAAGAAGAAGAAATAGGTAAAGTTTGTGTCATTTCTAATGAACATGTATGGGAAGAGGAAAAGTTTATAAGAAAAATGGATGATGATGATTAATAGAAAAAAAGAATAAGAGGCATTTACTACTGAGGTTCAATAAATATTTCATAAAAAATTGGTACAATAGCTAGAGGAAGATGAAAAAAATATTGTGTGGAACTATCGACACCATGTACTGGATATGAGAAGTAAAAAAAAGAAGTACCAAAAATAGATAAAAATTATGAGCTATGTACACAACCAAAAATATTCATAAATGAAATTCAACACATAAAGCTATCAAAAAGAATAATTTTACTGATTATAGATAGATGTTGAGATCACATTGTATGTCTCCATACTATTCATAATTTGGCCTTTTCCTCCATATAGTTCCTCAATAATTTCATTAAGTATAATTATTCATGATATTTAATAACTTCAGATTATATATTGGTTGAATGTTAGAAGGTTTGCATTATACCAACTACTAATCATATAATCAATGTCTGTTCGAGGTAAATGAACATTAAAAAAGAGAATATTATTAGAGGCATACCAAATTTTATCATTTTCAATGAATTTAAATTTATTTATATATAATTATTTAATTTTATATTAATATTTAATTTCAATTCCATTTATATATTATAAAATTATTAAATGGGGTTTAAATTTAAATTTCTTGTTTTCATTTTTCAAGTCCAATGATTACAGCATTGGAAAGCATGAGTTAAATAGAATGAAGAGTAAACTGTAGGATAAAATGATGCTGTAAAACCCATTAAGATTGAGAACCCTAGAAAATAATCACCATGAACCACATATATGATGTTAACTGGTGTAGGTTGAACCTGTACAACCAATATTAAAGAATCATTAATGAGGTAGTATGCATTTCAACTCTAAATGTTTCTAATATATTCCACATACTAAATTTATTCATATAATTAAAATACCAATTATTGTAAATTGAATTGTTTTGTAGGCCATTATTTTGATTTTTTGATATTTACATTAGTTGATCTTATTATTCATAATCATTTTTATGAGTGATTATCCCAACTTCTGGTTCTCATTCTTTGGAAATCATCTAAGCCTAAAAAGTCAAATTCCTTATTTAGTATAGTTCATTTGGAACTCATATATGTTCCCTTCTTGAAATTTATTTTCATATGATTTATGTTATTATTGAAAACAATTAACATTTAATCTAATTGAGTCACATTTTTGTTTTCCACTTATCATAATTCTTACCATACATTAATTCATTTTCAATCCATACAAACCATGGAAATTTTTTTTATGGATAATGTTTTGTTACAATCCTATTATATCCTCTTATAACTACCTCAAAATATTTTTCCTAACTATGAAATTAATGGGTGGGGACATGGAAACTGGTAGAAATGTTACACATTTTGTAATGGATATGTGGGGGGGGGGGTGCCTTTATGGAATTTTGGGAAGGAAGATTCATTTTATTTATTAGATACCCACACCTAAAAACAAAAAAAAATTAAAAAAAATTAAAAAATGGTTTCTTCCATGGACAATTCAAAAATAACCATTGAATTATTGATGAATTTTTGTAACCATTACATGTATTATTTTGAGGATATTATTTGGGGTTTGGTTGTCGCTATGATATTTTTCCACCACACACCATTCGAAAAATAAAATAAAAATAGAAAAACATATTAAAAAAAGTTGGTGTTTTATTTATTTTATTTCATCTCTTTACGATCTATCTCTATGATACTGGGGATATAAGAGAATTTCATCGATCTATTTTTAATTATAAAAAAAATAACTTAGATAATTTTTTTTATTACTCATTACTTATTTTAAATTATTTACTTACCATCCCTAATCATCATAGTCATTAGATCATAAATAGTGAACCCGTTATGAATATTTGATATTTTGACTCCACATTGTGGAGAATGTAGATGCATTGAAATGCTATAGTAAGTGACATGTTTATGTGGTTTTTTAATCTCTATATTTATAATAATACCATGATGTTGAGTAAAAAATCAAGTGTGTTAAATTTAAAATGGAATATATATATTTAATGAATTGAAAAATGGAAATGGGTAATTAAAATGATTTTCTATATTATAAATGTGAAAAGATAAATACTTTATTGATTTATTTCTTAAAAATTTATCTCCTGATGAATTTTCATTTATGATGGTTGAAAATTGTATTTACCATTTAATAAATTTATTTTACTGAAAATGGATATAAATAATGGTAGGGTGAGAATCCAATTTAGTATGTTCATTTGAATACATGAGGAAATGTGTGAATTTGAGTGTGGGGGGTATTTGATGTGTATATTTCATGCAATTATTTTATGGTAATTTAATCCACCGACATCTCAAATTTTGTGAATAATATAGCTAGTATTTTACTCATATTATTGATTTTTTTAATTTTTTAGGAATCAATAAATCCTTGAAAAATATTACAAAGAGACAAATTCAGATCATAGAGAGATACTAGAGAATTAAATAATGCATCCAATGATGTAGGATGATAACAATACACCTTTCAAGATAAAAATAATGAAATGATGTGAAATGAACATTCTGACACAGAAAATTTAAAATTCAAGTCCTCAGTTAATTTTAAGAAATGTATTAGATAAAATTCATATTGATAATACATTTCGAGAATAGTGATGGAAGAGATATTAAAACTTTCATGACATGATACCCATTCTCTCTGTGAAACATGCATGACTGTATGACCCAATTTTTGGCTAACATAACCATTAATGACCAAGATAGAGTTGTGGGTATAATAATTCTTTTATGGATACTTAAAGTATACCCTAATCATCCATCATCCCTATAAATAATAATTCCAAGGTTCCAAACTAAAATCAACGATTATGGAGGTGTTGATGTAGGGATTAATGACTTATTTTAACCCCCAAGTTTTAATAAATTATTTTTTCCAAATAAATTAATATTATTTCATGACTTTCATAGCACACTACACCCTGATAAAAAGTTTATAGATGCAACACCAAGTTAATATTGCGCTACATGAAACAATTAGTTTATCTTGTAGTAAATTCATCCTTGTTTTTGTCTTTTGGTATATAGAATAACGAGTCACCTTGATAGATTGGGTTACATGGAATACCTTATTTTACTGAACTATAATGTAGTATTGATATTATTATTTAAAATCATTATTATTGCCTGGTTTTTTTGAATACCAATAATGAATTGGGTTAACCAATTTATGAAAATATAAAGTTTCCTTTATTTTTATTAGTTATATATTGATTTGAAATAAAATAATAATCATTTAATAAAATAAAAAATGTTTTCTAGAAACCGTTTATTTACTAAAATAGGGGTTAATCATGCTTGGAACTCATAATATTAAAAAATTACAACTTTTATGAAATTTATTTGACATGAATGATTAGTTTTTTAATGTATAATATCAAAATCATCTTAGGGTTAATTTTTTGAATTTTTATTATAATTTCCATTTTTTGATTTATAGTTGAAAATATTAAATTTTAATTGAAAATCTCATTTTTGATTATATTGTTTATGAAGATAAATTATATTATAAATTGAATTTAGAGTATAATAAGATCAATAATATATCTAATAATAAAATTTAGCTTATTGGAATCACTGTTTTATTGAAATTAAATATAGAAACATCATAAAATATTTAACTTCTTTTAATTAAAATCCCACATTTTTGTCATGTCTACAACATATTTTTAAAATAATATTCTTCCCCTTATGTAAATAAAAAATAGGAAAATTAATTGAATATTTAGAATCAATGTAATTTTTAAATACTAAAAATTCAACATTAGTTTTTATCAAGGTTATTGTGGAATGAATTTAAAACTAATTAAATCAATTATGGGAAAAAATATTAAATAGTCATTAAACATAGAATATACGGTGTAAAAATTATTAAAGAATGTTAAAAATACACTATATGGCCATATTTATACCTTTGTACTATAAAGATCTAATTTTATAAAACTTTGGGAATGTTTTCCATGATTTGGATCCATATAATACGTTATTTAATGAAAAATACAAAAAATGGACCTTCAATGATTTTAATATATATATATATATATTTCGAAAAAGGGAAAAACTACATGGATTTGGTTATAAATATGTTTTTGAAATATAAATGAGTATTACTTATCCTAATAATTTATGTATATTTTTTATATTTTAAATAATTACCTATGGTTCTTAAGTAACACCAATGCATTAATTATTTAGTTAATAATAAAATAAAATAAATTATAATAGAATTATTAAATCCAAAGTTAATTGGTTGAAATATTGTGTTTAAATATTTATTAAGAATAATATTTTATTTTAAATGTTTGTTTAATAAATATTTTCAATTGCTATCATTGTCATAATTTTTTTAAATTCAAATTACAACAATAATATCATAATTGACAGTAATGTCATTTTATAGTAAATACTATTTTATTAATTAATATATAATTAATAAAAATACTATCTTCTATAAATTTAATTGGTAGAGTTAATAAATAATAATTAAAGAAAATATATAGACTAATTATTGTTTTATATTTCTATATTGATCGTTAAATAGTAAAAACACAGTTATCACATTTATGGTTAATGATGTTGGTTTTCATGCTAAATATGCTTATGTTAAAATTAATTTCCAACACACATAGTATTTTAATTTTATAGATTTTATTTAATATTAGGAATCATTTTTTCCAAATTTTATGTTATGTATCATTTCATTTTAGTCTTCTAGGATAAAATACATATATTAGAAAACTGGTTGTCGAATGAAAAACCAAAATGGTAAAACCAGGGAAACATAGAATTCAAACAATGAACTATTTAAAACATGTGAATAAATGTATGGTGGAAGTTAGGATAGAATAAATAATCCCTCAACACCATTAATTATTAGTTTTTGATACACATTATGTAATTTTTATCCCTAATAGCTAATACATTTGAGTATTTACAAGATTTCAACTCATCCTCAACTACAAAAAGGCACTCACTCTCCCAACTTATTGACACCTCTCAAGAAATTTATCTCTTTCATAAATGATCTAAGTAACTTATATAACTACCTAATATCATCTTTAAATCATTACATTGGAAAAAAATACATCCTTGGAAGGTACTTCATGTAAAACAGATGAAGATTCATGAAGATGAAGTAATATTTGTGAACAAATAATTTTTTAATTTCTTCTTCAAGACCTAAAAATTATTTTTATATGACACATATATAATATTCTAAGTATCATAAATATATTAATTAGTTTATATGTTAAGGTCACAACCTACAATGAAAATAAATATATTAAATGGGTTATGAAATCACTGTTTCTATGTATGGATGACTACCACATCACGAACTGATCTTGTTTGTTTTTCCTTTACCACATTTCATAGTTAGACATAACGATGGACACAATATTTAAATATCATATTTATGAATTATAGTATGTTATTAGGATTCTATAATTCTTATATAACACATACATTTATTCTTTTCATATTGTGTGAATATGATAATGATGTTTATGTGTACGACGGACTTCGGCCTCACAAAATGATGAGATTATCTCACACTTTACATAGATTGTTTTAAAGATGTGTTTAACACGCATATAAAATATATAGGAAATAAAAATTATTATTTCATGATTATATATAATATAATTTTATTTATTTCAATCCCCCATGAATAATGGAAACAACTTTTTGGCATACATACAACTTACTGTCTCCATGAATGGTGTATTTAATTTTCTATTTTTTTATTTATAAATTATTTTAAATAAATAAAAACTGAATATATAATAAATATATATCATGGTCATCAATATGTAGATGAATAAATAGTTATTATATTATTTGAAAAATATATAAGAAACCAAAATATATGTTAAAATCAAAGAAGTTATTACCTGAAATGTATCATTAGTAACCAATTGTTAATGAACAGGTAATAAGAGGAAATAAGACAACCATATGTGGTATGATATAATTTTATATGATTATATAAAATATCTATAATATAATTATATTCATTATTATGGAAAATTGAATGAGTAAAATAGAAATCAAGACATAAGGTAAGGGATTTATGTCCAACAATTATTTTCTATAAGAGATAATCCATGTCGACCACAAATTTATTGTATGTGGATTTTCATGTTGTCGAAAAATGTATTTTTATATTTTTATAATTAATATTATTGGTATTTAAGTATGAATATTTTTATATCCTTTTTATGTGGTTTATGATTCTAATTTATAAAAGTGTTAAGAGTATATTAATATAATCTTCTTATTTTTTAGGATATTTCATGATTGTGCTTCTATTGATGAAATGTTATGACCCATCCATAAATATTTCTAATGAATTTTATTCTACTCTTTTTTTATAATGAATTCAAGTAATGGTATATTTCCTCCACCAATTCGTACTTATGATAATCAGTAAAAACATAAATGAAAATTCTTGATTATTTATCTCATCATTTAGGAAATTATTCTATTCCAAAATCATGATACCAAAAAATGATTTCAAAAAAATTCTATATTTCATTGATGATTTTTCAAATATTTTTTTACCCATGATGTATTTTTTTAAAAAAATTGTTTTTATAGGAATGTCCTTGTGATTTTCTAATCATGTCACTTTTTTATTCTACTAATAATATGAAATGAATCCATATTTTAATCATTATGTCATGGATGGAATTATTCTCTTCCATGAAAAATAATTCCTTTGAAGACTAATTTATATGTTTTCAATGATATTTTTTAGAAGGAAAAATGGTGTCAAAAGGAATTAAATCTTCATTTATATGTTCTCAAATTTACTTTCAGTGGAAAATATTTTCAAAATTGTTTATGTTTTTTAAATGAGTTTTTTAAGTAGAAAGTATATTTTCATCAAGAAATGTTTCAAATGTTCAAAATCATTTTCCATATAATATTTAATCAGTTGATGAAAAATATTCAACATTGGTTGTGTGATCCATGGTTACCATTATTATTTTCTCTTTAAATGGTTATGTTTATGAATACATGTTTCCTAGGAAACTAGTTTATATTTCATTGTTAATAATGAGATAAAATTCTTATGAAGACCATGTCTTTTCACGGGTCATAACATAATTTTTTTATGAAACCATCTTCATTTCACATTCTATGTCATGATAAAAAGATAACGAATCACTATTTGTTTTATATGTTATTATATTATTAAATAATTATCAAACATGTATATTTTCTATAGGTTATGATATAATGAAATGTTTATGATACCCTTTTCCATTCAGGGGTTATGATATGATGAATGTTTTATTTTCATGGGGTATGAATATGTATGATATCATTATGTAATGGGTAGGTCCTAAATCACCCACCAATACATTGGGAAATGGTTAATATATCTCCGGATATAGACATGGATGTAATAGGGAGAGAACATGGTATCGGAATAAATGGTTGTAATATAGAGATAACCCAGTATAGTAATATCTGGATGAAATGATGAGTGAAATTGATACAGTAATTGAATTTTTCCACTATGATTGTCTTGGAAGTGATCCTTTACCAATATCGAAATTATTTTCTATTGTTATGTGTATGTCAAAATTTCTATGTCTTTTACCAATGTTATAATTTTGTGGATCATGTTCGTTAATTTCCTTTTCACTCATGTCTTATGACCTAAAAATATTTATTCAACTACACAAAATTATTATCTTTGATAAGAATGTTATTTTTTCCAATTTCCTTTCACATGTTATCATACCCGTATGTTCATGTTATTCCTCGGTATCTTCCTTATTTTACCCTTATTGAGAACATGATCTAACAATTACTTATATTTCTTTCCCCTAGGTTATGATGAATGGTTTTATGTTGGTTATATCTATGAGGATTACAAAATGGGAACAACTTTTTGGTAAACATTTAATAACATTCACTATATTAGAATTTTTTATTACTAGATTCCAAATTCTATAAATGATTATAGTTTTTATACACGTGTTCATCTAATGTAATGAATATTAAAACAAATGATGTAAAATTAATGTATATTAATCCATAACTCGTTATACTTTTTTGCGACTTTTCCTGCAACCAAAATTTCTCAATTATCTTATTTTCCATTAATAATACATGACCATTTCTCAATTACATTATTGTTTAACTTGACTATTGGATTAAACAAAACTAAATTATAAAAGTATAGGATTGATATTATATATTATTATTCCCTAATTAATCATAGAAATGAATTTTGAATTGCTGATATTGTTTTAAATTTTTCTTATACTTCAAAATACAAATAATCTATTTATTTAAATTTAGTAGATTCATGTTTGCTCATAAAATATTAAAATTTTTATTATTAAATATTTATTTTCATCAACTATGTCTCTATAGTTCAACTATATACTATAATATCCTATACTATACTATAATTTAAGGGTTTGTATGAATTTTGATATAAATTTATTAATTTGGAAACCCTGTTAGATTTTAGGATGCCAATAGAAAAATGTTTTTTGGAATCGTTTCTAGGGATATAAAGAGGGAATATATTATTTTAATAATTTAGGAAAATTATTTTACCATATTTCTTGTTTCTTTTTTTTTATTTTCAGTTATTTTTTTATTAATTGTTATTAAACTAGGTTGTTTTGTTTGTGATGAAATATATTTTGAGCATGATGACTACCAAAGACATGTTTTGATTTATATTGGATGATATGGTGAAGGATCGCCAGGAAATTAGAATAATTAAAATTCAATTAAATGAAAACCTGAAACTATACAATGTGAGGAAAACATAACACCCCTTTTACTATATTGTAATATCATAAAAAATAATCATGAGAAAAGAATCATTACCTATGAATAAGAGGTAAGTATCATTTATAAATTTTATATTTATTATAATCGTGATATCCTCATTTTTTTAGGCATAAAGGATGAGGAATACCATAATGATGAACAATAATAGGCTAAATAAAAATTCAGAAAACAACAATATAATCTTGAGGAATAATAAATAGGGAAATAATAAGAACTTGTCACTAAACATTGGTGGGTAGATCCAAATCATATAAGAAAGTTAAAAGATCAAAAATAGTGTAACAAACAAAATGAATAGATATCGGTCATCATGATGCAATAAATATTTCTGGAAAATTGAAAATACAACCGAATGAAGAGGATAAAGATTCATCTATACCTTATTATGACTACACCGAGGAACTGAAAGAAGAGTCAATAATATATGAAATTGGGGATCTGGTAATGGAGTGTGAAGTGATCATTAAATAAATTCAACAAAGACATCCAAATATATATAAATAAAAATTTTATTGAGTTTGGATAGATGTTGAGATTATTTTGGTCTTTGTCATTCTATTCATATATTGGTCTTCAGCACTACAAAGTTCAATGTGATTTTTGTTGAGTAGAATTCATGATGATCTTGTTCAATTTCAGAGTCAGAATTGTGTTAATGTGAGATGGTTATCATTATACCACAATTCAATCAACTAATCATGGCATGGTCATGCTAAGAGACTATTAAAAACGACATCTTTAATGAGGTAACCTAAATTTTATTACTTTCTTGGAATTTAGAATTATTTCATTCTTAGGATTTCTTTTTATATTCTGATTTAACTTGAATTCCCATTATATTTTTAATTATTATTTAATGTTCCATCATATTCAATTTTTTTTTTTTATTTTTCATTTCTATTGATTAAATTATTTATGATAAATCATTAATAAGGATTAACATTAATTCATGAGACCAGTTCATGTCATGAAACTTATTCACATCAAGAAAACTATTGAATACACATAGTAAAACTCATTCAAAACATAAAAAAATGTATTAAGAACCTTCATACCCATTTTTGAAGCATAAATAAATAGGTATTAGGTTTTTCAATTCTTAATTTTTATATTTGATTTTCCATATTTAATTTATTTATCCTCTTTTACTTCCAATTTCATGTCAAGATTTTATTATTAATTTAATCAATTGAACTTTGAGACATAATATACCTAGGATACATTCCATGTAATGAATTGAAATTACATTGTTAATAAAGTTTAGTGAGGGAACTGTGGTAAATGATTTTGTAGGGATAGAAATATGGATTTGAATTTGAAAAATCATGTTTTAAGGGGAATACTAATTCATGTATATGATATTTTTATGGGATTTGAAAGTGCTTGTAATTTTTTTTGGATTTCATTTATTTGATTATATTGCACATATTAATTTACATGAGTGATTATCCAAACACTTTATTCATATTCCCAATACACCCTCTGATACTAATATTTATAATTAATCCTTTAATGTATTTCTTGTTAGACTCAAACATGATATGTTAAAGAAACGTATTTTCATCTTATGGAATCTATGATTTGAAAAAAAAGTAATATCATTAATTTTTTTTAAAAGATATCCATATAACTACATTAAATTATTGTTATTTAATTTCTTATAAACCATGAACAACCTATTTTTGAAATATTTTTATCACAATCCAATTGTACCCTTTCATAAATAACTTAAAATATTTTTCTTTATTTTAAAAAATAAAATTGGGGGAGATAATGAAATGTGATTGTGATATATATTTTGTAACGTATATGTGTGGGGGATTTTTAATTGGATTTTGGAATAAAATATTCAATGTATCTATTTCACACTCACTTATAATACATTTAATATTTAAAATAAATTGAAAAAATTGGTTGTACCATGGGAAATTAAAAAATCCCCATTACATGACAGGTGAAATGATTATATCTATTAAAATTAATGTCCTGAAAAGATTATTTGGGTTTTGGTGGTGACTATGAGATTAGACCCTAGTACGAAATTCAAAAAATAAAATAATAATGAATGTAATAATAATAAAATAGGGTGTTTCATTTATTTAATTTAACATATTTCTGAGCATACTCTGGTGGGGGCCCATGGACTGGCCTGATCTGCATCTTCCAGATGAGATCTCTCCTCAAGCCAAACCTCGTACACCTACATGACCTTTCATGAAATTCTTGGAGAGGAGCTGACACCCAGGTCACGTCGTATCCTATCAAACGTATCTGAGACTAGTGGCCCTGAAACCTTTTCAATTCCTTTCTTGACTGCAACTGAAGAACACCCCCATCATACACCAAGATGAGCCTTCCTGGATTTATATCCACCCATGTAAATAGGCCCCCTATCCTGGATAGCCATAGATTCCTCCATTTGTTCTCCCCCTGAAACATCCACCTGGGAATTGATCCCAATAGACAGACCAGGGGGGTTGACCTCAGAAGAACCTAGAACCTTCTTCCAACATTTAAGAATACTACGACCCTATTTATTTCATAAGGAACAAATATTTGTCCATGATTTGTACACAATCGGGTGAAAATACCAAAACTCCCCTTTAATCACAATCCAAACAACATTGGGTGGGGGCTGGGAGAGATCTATTTCAACATAGAAATGTGAAAATATTGGGTGATTTAGGATTGGGCGGGTCAGTAAGTGAGGGAGGTCCTCTAGGATACTCCATATGCACCATAGAAGGCTACTCCAACAAAACCCTATGAAGTTGTCCTGATAAAGGATGAGAGTAAAGAACATGAAACCAGTGCGGATCCATAGTTCCTGGTTTTGGAAGACATCCCAAATAATATCCAATTTATGGTTTGTGGTCTTTAGTAGATATGAGCTCTAGATAATCCAAATCAGGCATCACATGCCTCCTTTTGTGATGATAAGATTATAGTAGGGGGCCAAACTTGACCTCTCAAAACTGGTTTGCAGTGCTGGGAGAAGAATACTACCCTAATAGTGAGTAAGTTACATGGGTGGGTCATGGATAGGACCCCTTGATTGATGTGGAAATATCCAAAGAGGATGTGGATGAGGATGCAGACTATGTTGAGTCCAAGGAACTGGCCATAGCATGAGACTACCTTAGATCCTCTATGAGTAAGGTCAAGAACAAAATCATGTATTCATAGGGCTTCATTTAGAACAATTGGAGGGTGCGATGAAGGAAGGATTACTCCAACTTATGCAACCCTCCTATTATAAGATTTTCTTGTAAGGGAATGTTTTCCCCTGAGTCCTCTACAATGGTTCTAAACACAACCCTAAATAGGTCCAATGACCCTAGTCAACAAGAGGCAACTGCCATCTCCAAGGACCTGGTTAAGGAAGGATGCAAGACTACTTCTATGGATTCTCCTGTAGGTGGGGTGGAGTTGATTGGTTAGGGGCAGCAGTGCGAAGAAGGTTCCAAAGATGATTCCCAGGGACAGATGGCCTCAGTGTTGGAACATATGGATCTACTCATGCACTTAGATGAAGAAATGATTGATTATACTTTGGATGTTATGATATTAATGAAGATGATACCAATTTATATGCCCACTACAAAGGAGAAAGGAAAGTGGGCTAATAATCAGGCTCACATTATCCTTAGAGGATTCAACATGGTGAAGATTATCAAGGATGAATACAAGAAATCTTAGGACAACTTGGTAGTTCTATACATGGTAACCTTGAAATATTTCCCTGACACTTAGATTAATTCTATTCCCTGGGTTTGGTTTATTGAAAATGATTCTAAACAACTCACTCTTTTCTTCAACAGACCTGTCGTATCCTTTGGTACCAAAAATATTTAGTTTTGAGGGTTCCCACATTCTCTTCAAAAGTGCTTGTTTTATTAAAAAATTAATGTTGGATGAAAAATTATAAGCAATGTATGAATTCAAATCATGGTATTACAATGGATAATAACATAATCCCTCAAATGATGTATCATGTTTTCCTGATACTTCTGAAGAAACAATCTAAATAAATGAGGCTAAGAGGACATTCGTGTGATGGAAACTGAAAATTGTAATTGTAAGTATTTTTCAAGATGTGTAAAAGATAAAATCCATGAATGGGATTCATTATCATAATAGTAATAGAGTATATCTAGAAATTTTCATTGAATGAATCATATTCACATTGTGAACTATGCAAGACTAAATCATCAAGATTTCATAAGGGATGACCAAAATTATAACTGAAATGACCATTAATGACATGTACAAATTAGGGGATACACCGTACTAATTTTGGATAAATAAATGCATACCTCAAGAATCCCTAATCCCTTTTAATATGTGATCCAATGTTCTACTATAAAATCATCAATTAAATATGTAGAACCCTGGTTTGAGGTATGTAGCTATTTTTATTCCTTTTTATGTGTTTATAGTTCTTGGAATGAGTTGGGAATAGGCTGAGAGAGTTTTGAAGAGTTTTGAATA
This sequence comes from Viscum album, assembly GCA_963277665.1. NCBI lineage: Eukaryota > Viridiplantae > Streptophyta > Magnoliopsida > Santalales > Viscaceae > Viscum > Viscum album. Next base: position 272,357,904 of record OY728125.1, on the reverse strand, counting down.
AGGTTTTCGGCCTTTTCTAAGGGCACATGAATTGAGAACAGTTAAGGGAAACTGTGCGGGTTCTCTATGAAACCTTTCAGAGGGAGATAGTGGGCTTCAAACGACCTGCACACGATTTTTCAAACTATGCAAGGCAAAAGTGTTGAATCCTTCTATGAAGAAAGTGTCATTTTCAAATTTAGCGCACGATTTTCCAATCCATAAGGACTAATCATTCGACCACTTAAAAAGAGGAATTTTAAATCCAGTCTCTCTCAGGCTTAACCTATTTAACTCCAAATCTTCTCCGACTCGAGACTCACATGGGATTTTGGCTACCTACAGGATGGAGTTCTCTCCCAAACGTTTTGGAATAAAATTAATGGGGTTTCATGGTGGTTTGATTGATGTTCTTCTTGGGAAAGTCTATCCTCTTAGCTTATTTTGTTTTCTATCTAGATATACTCTTCTCCCTCTCTTGGTTTTCTAGATCTCCACCTATTTCATGTTGATCCAGGGTTGTTGTTTCCTTGGGTATTGATTTTACTGCCTTTTTATGATAGGTAAGGAGATCTATAGCAGTTTCAGTGAAGCGTTTTACCAGATTGAGGTGCAGTTGCTTGTGGGTCGAATTTTCCGAAACCCTAAAGGTAGGTGGATTATCTATCTATTCTACATTGTTAGAAATAGAAGGCTTGTTCCAATTAATTTATTTTTCTTAAATTAATTAGTGATTTTTTATGTGTGAAATTGGTTAGAAATCTCTTTGGTAATGTTTTGGGGATTTTTAGGAAAAAGGAGTTTTTTTTGTGATGTGTTCTTGATGTTAGATTTTACAATGAGATTTTAAAATTGGTTGCATGGGTTATTTTTTCAAAATGTTTGAGGAAATTGGTTTTCAATAAAGATATTGTCTTATTGAATTGTGTTTTAAAATGGGAAAATAATCCAAAAGTGATTTTAATAAATGGTTATTTTTCTGATGTGGTTTGGCATGTGGTGGAAATGGTTATGTGTATATTATTGTGGACTTGGTGATTTGTGCTTGGGTATGGCTTGTGAGAATTGTGTGTAAAGTGGGAGAGATGTACCACTATAAAAATGGATTTATAGTGGATGGAATGGACCCCATCAAGGATAACTGTATGGGAAGTTCCACTAATTTGGAAAGGAAGGAACGAGTCAGATGGAAGTTCCATCGTGATTGTTACACCAGTTTGGGTTTTTGAAACACTATGTGTGATTTGTTGGTGTTGTGGTTGTGAAAAGTGGTGATTGGTTGTGCTTTTATGTGATGGTAACATGGATTGTGGCATGTTTGTGGATTTCCCTTATTTTACATGGTTTGGTAAGGGTATGTTTGCTTTATGGTAATGGTTTCACAATTTAATGTTTTATATAAACTGTTTATCTAAATATCCTAATGGTTTTATCCTACTGGTGTGTGTAGGGTAGCCATTTGGGGAAATCCCACTAATTATTAATACTCAACCCTGCATTGTAACTTGGGGGATTTTGCATATGCTGTTTTTTGGGACACAAGTAAGAATAAATATTCTCATTTTTCTAGTGGTTCAGCATGAATCTTTGGTGATGTTGTGGTGCTTGGACCATGGATCTTGGGTGGAGATATGGATGGTGTCCTACTTCTTTTGGAGTCTTTTTATAGTCTTCCACTTAGAACTCTTATTTTGGATTGTTGTATTTGTCACGTGGAATCATTATGTATTATTTGGTTGCCTTTTGATAATGTGTGGCTTTTTTTTTGTTTTATTGACATGCATCATATAGTTTTTGGTTGGTTTGTTTTTGTAGTTTTTTATTAAGGGAAAATCGTTCCCCAATTATTATTAAATCCCTTGGCATTTGTTGCCAGCCTTTGGAACCTTGGGAACTTCTATTAAGGCCAAGTAGAGTTCCTCTTTCCTATCAATCCAATGATATGGGGAGGGATGTTATAAGTGGTATTAGTTAGTTCATTCCTTAAATTTCAATTGAGAACAGTTGTTCGATCCATTGGCATTGATTTTTGGTCCTGGTGTTGACATCCGTTCTTTGTCTATTCCATGAGTCGGGATGGTAGAAAGGTGTAGGATTGTCGAAACTTGGAATGTATAACATAAAAGGAGGTTTATAATCCTTTTATTCTAAACTTCATATTGCCAGGGTATTGGGTACATAAATGTTTTGGAGACACTTATATGCACTAGAAATGTCATTTTCATGGGTATAACCAATTAGATAAGATGGCTTGCTTGGTAGAAATTACATCCCACTAGGATTCATATTTCACTTGGGTATAATTATTTACTGTGTGATATGAATGTGTGGATTTTGAAAAATCTTAATTAGGTTTCAAAACGGAAGGGTTTGAAACATGGAAGCTGGTGGTATTTGGAAAATGCATTGCTTTTTCAAAACATGGTGGATTTTTGAAAATTGTGCAATATGGGAAATGCAAACTTCTGGAAAGCCTGGTTGTGATAGTTGTTATGTAATTAAATTTAAAAACTTTATACCCTTTCTTTTCAAGGTAGTGGTACTTATGGTTGTTTTTGTGTTGATAGAAATGGCACCAGGTAGGTATTATAGAGACCAACAAGAGGAAGTTGATGAAAATGTGGTTGCACCTGAGCCTCAGGTGAACAAGTATCCAGTGCATATTATAGTTCAAGATTTAAAAGCTGTTGAAAGTGGGAATAAAGTGGATGAGCCAAGGCATGTTGATCATGTGGTTTAGTTTCAATGGAAAAATACACCCTTGTTTAGGGGTGATTCGGAGCTATAAATGGATGAAGCATGGATTAACAAAATAAATAGGATATTTGACTTCTTAGAGACACTGACAGAGATGAGAGTGAAATTGGCCATGTATATTTTGAAAGATATTCCCCTTCAATGGTAGTAGATTATGGTTGAATTAGAGACAGACCATAGTGTGACATAGAAGGGGTTTGAGGAATTGTTTTACAAGCAATTCTACCCTCATACGTTCATAATTCTGCGTAAAATGAATTTCCTTAGATTCTACTAGGGGAACTTGTCGATATCGAAATATACAGCTATGTATATGAACATAGTGCAGTTTTCACCCAAGGTAGTGGGTAGTGCATCATTGAAGGAACAACTTTTTGAATCAGGGTTGAGGCATGACATCTGTCCCCAGATAGTGGTGATGTGTATAGGCAATTACACGAAAATGGTGAATCGAGCTATGGTGGCTGAGTGGGATGTTGTGGGGGCTACAGGCAGGGGAAGTATGTTAGTACCCATGGGAGATAGGGGGAACTCAAACACTCGGTTTAAATGGAAGAGGGACACTTATTTCTAGGGTGGGCGTACGACTTAGAATCCAATGACAGAATTCGTGAATCTTCCTAAGAAGCCTCAGAGTATGCCGAGATGTTTTTAATGTGGTTCTACGAGCCACATCAAGTGGGATTTTATGAAACAACATCAAGAATGTCATATTTGTGAGTAGATGGGGAATCTGCAATGTTATTGTTAGAATTCACTAAGGCTGAGTGTCCTTGAAACTCTTCAGGGGTCGCTGGAGTCTTATACCTTGACAGGACGGGGTAACAACATAACCCTCAACAGTAGAGTAAAGTTAGTCATAGTGATTCGACGAACACCATGACTCCTTAGTAGGGTAATAAAGAGCAGTGTCTAGCAAGTAAGTAGTCGTATTGAGTTGAGTAGGCTATGCTGGATAATCAGTTGGGACCATCCATAGTGTGAGGTATGGTTCTTTTAAATTCAATTTTGATGCAAGCCTTGTTTGATATTGGTGCTTCCCATTCTTTTCATTCTTCTTTCATTGGTGATTTGTTGGGTTTACAGATGTAAATGATTCCTTCTATTTGGAACGTTCAAACTCCTCTGGGTGTAATAGAGTGTCGACCCTTCCTATGTCGTGGGTGTGGTTTAGTTGTGGACTACATTGAATTGATGTAGGATTTCTCAGTGCTTGATATGGATGCTTAAGACATAATCCTTGGAATGGATTGGTTAGAAATGTTTAAGTCCCACATCGATTGTTATGAGCAAATGATTAGGACTGTTGGAATCTCATGCTAGGAGCATAAGGCATCTCTTGCTTGGAGCAAGGGGCATCCTATGTGTGGAACATAGGGAGAATACTACAGTTTATAGTCTTGTAGGTAGGACTGTTGGCATCTCAGGCTAGGAGCATAAGGAATCTCTTATTTGGAGCAAGTGGAATCCTATGTTTGGAACATAGGGATTACTACAGTTTAGAGTCTTGTAGAAAGGACTGTTAGGCAGAAGGTTCCTAGAAATGGTTGGTGTTGGGACTTACGCAAGGGTGGAATATACTGGTTCAACCTGGTATAGGAGCCAAGTGATTGAGTTTGGAGGAGTTTCCTGAGGAATGGTTCGACTCAAGGTACACGGGGAATTGATGATGAGAACCTCAACTCACGACATAGGAAACAAACCAAGAGGAATACATCAACTCAAGGTGTTTCATGGTGTGTGGAGGAGTGTATCAAATCATGGTATTCCATAGGTTGAAGGTGGGAGTGCATAAGGGTGCCATGGAAAATCCCGGCATCCCGGCCCGAAAAGTTCGTGGTGCGACTCTCCATTTTTCATGGGGGTCTGTGATGGTAGAGAAGGGACCGGCCCGGAGGTCCGGGACCATAGCCCGACACTGACCCTGAGTGGCGGTGTGGGGGCGCAGCCCCTGTGGTATGGACCGGTGGGCGTGAAGGTAGGATCCTCGCAAAGGATAGGTCTTCGTGAAGCAGCTTCGCGGAGCATGGCCTCGCGGAGCATGGACTCTCGTGGAGCAAAGAGGTCTTGCGGAGCTTGGTCTCGCGAAGCAGCTTTGCGGAGAATGGCCTCGTGGAGCATGGACTCTTGCGGAGCAAATGGGTCTCGCGGAGCTTGGTCTCGCGAAGCAGCTTCACGGAGCATGGCCTCGCGGAGCATGGACTCTCGCGGAGCAAAGGGTTCTCGTGGAGCTTGGTCTCGCGAAGCAGCTTCACGGAGCATGGCCTCGCGGAGCATGGACTCGCGGATCCTCCGCTCGCGGAGCAGCAACACGAAGGAAGCTGCTCACGGAGCATGGCTTCGCGGAGCCGCAATGCAGAGCTCCGCTCGGCTGCCCAAGGGGCACAATGGCCGTGGCCGTCCTTCTGGAGAAGGGGGGTGAGCTGGGTATTTATAGGCAAGGGACGCCGCAAATCAGAACTCCCGCGCCGCCTCAGGAGATTCGCGGCGCGCTCGCGAACGTCAAATTCGTTCGTGGAGAGGTACCGCCTCCGGAGCTTCGCGGTGGGCTCGCGAACGTCAAATTTGTTCACGGAGAGTTACCACCTTCAGAGCTTCGCGGGACCGCGATGCTCGGGTGCTTCACATCGGTGCTTCGCATCTGTGCTTCGCATCAGTGCTTCGTGAGGGTTCTTCATGGAGCATCGCGAACATCAAACAGGTTCACGGAGCCTCTCGCCTCATTACTTCGCGGCGGCACTCCGCGATCACGGAGGGGGCTTCGCGAACCAGATTTCCAGCCCAACTTCAAATGTCCATAACTCCTGTTCCGTAGCTCCGTTCAGGCCCTACGACCTACCAAATCGAAGCTTGCAAAATGGACTACGATCTTGTATCATGTATGGAAGCTTTTGGAAAATTTTGGGGACGCATTTTCCGGGGTCTACAGCCACGTTACTTCTAATACGGATGTTTGAGTTGATCCAGGAAAGATAGAGGCTATTATTGCATGGAAACTGCCAAAGAATGTTTTCAAGATATGAATATTCCTTGGTCTAGCTGGGTATTATCGATGTTATGGTCATGATTTCTCATGATTGGATTCACTGATGAAAACTTTTACAAGGAAGAATATCCCATTTCAATGGGATGAGCAATGTCATAAATTCTTCGAAGAGTTAAAGGGTCACCTTACATTAGCACCAATCTTGGGTTTTCCTGAACCAGGGAAAGGGTATGTGGTGTATTGTGAGACATTGGGATCGGGGTTGGGGTGTGTTCTCATGCAGGGGGATCATGTGGTTTCATATGGCTTACAATAGTTGATGTTTCATGAGAATAACTACCCAACACATGATTTGGAGTTGGAATTAGTGGTCTATGCTTTAAACATGTGGTGTCATTATCTATTTAGTGAGAAATTCACAGTGTTCACCGATCAGAAGAGATTAAAGAATATCTTATCACGAAGAGATTTGAAATTGAGGAAAATGAGATAGGTGAAATTTCTCTAGATGTTTTATTTTAACTTAACGTACACACCGGGTAAGGGAAATTCAGTTGCAAATGAATTAAGTATAAAATAATATGCTGAAGTGGTGAAACAGATATCAGATCAATAGTAGTTGATTTCGGTCTTAACTGAAATGTTGTTGGAATGTGGGGACTGGGGTGATAGAGAGATATTCCTTTTGGATTAGCTGGTTCATGACTCAGATGGTTTGGTTAAAGAGGTAATATAATTTTATTCTGAGTGTATGGCGATGAGGTCGAAACTCAATGGTGGGGAGACCATTGAGTGTTGGGAATTGAACGGTAATTCAGTCTTGTGTTTTTAGAATCAGATGGTGATACTAGTGGCTTATCGAGAGGAAATTCATAGGGATTTTCATTATTCCAAGGGGGATATACATCAGATAATTTAGAAGATGTACAAGGCATTGAAAGTGAAATTTTGGTGGGATGGTATGAAAAGGGATGTGGCCAGGTTTGTCTCGAGATGATTGACTTGTCAGCAAGTCAAGGTAGAGCATCAGCGGCCAAAAATCATGTTGTATTCTTTACCTATCCCAATATGTAAATGGGATAAAATAGAAATGGATTTTTTGAAGGGTCTCCCAAGAATAGTCAAGAAACATGAGGCCATATGGGTGATTGTGGATCATCTCACAATGTCATCCAATTTTATCTTGATTCATGAATCCCATACAGTGGAGGCTCTATACAAAATCTATATCTGGGAGGTGGTAAAGAGGCTTGGTGTTCTAGTTTAAATTTTAACAGATAGAGATCCGAGTTTTACATCTCGTTTCTAGAAATCCTTGCAGCAAGCCCTTGGGACACAGATGACTATTAGCATGACGTATCATCCGTAGACGGATGGCCAATCCGAGAGGACAATAAAAACATTGGAGGATATGTTAAGGGATTGTGTGATGGATTTTGGTGGTTCATGGGAGGATCAATTTACATTGGTGGAGATATCATATAATGACAGTTATCCGGCTTCATTGCATATGGATCTATTTGAGGCATTATACAGGCTTCTGTGTCGTTCTCCACTATGTTTGGTGGAAACAGGAGAGACTTTGATGATTGGACCGAGCCTTTTCTAGGAGACCTTGGAGAAAATCAAGTTGATCAGGAAGAGTATGGATATGGATAAAATTTTTCATAAATTTTTTGAGGATCATCATCATAGACCATTGTCGTTCGAGGTGGGAGATCATGTGTTTTTCAGAATCTCTCTTAGGTTGGGACATCGTCAATTTGGAAATTTGCGTAAGTTATCTCTGAGGTATATTGTTAATTTCAAGATACTTGATAATATTGGAGAGGTGGATTATCAGTTGGCTTTGTCACCATGGTTTAGTGAAGTGCACAATGTGTTTCATGTGTCGCAGTTCAAAAAGTATTAGCCGGATCGTGACCATTTGATTCATTGGGATCATGTTGAGCTAGAACCTGATGCTTCTTTGGTGCACGTTCCGATACAAATTGTGGATAGGCTAGAGGAAGTCTTTTGTGTTAAAAGCATCATTTAGTTCATGTTTTTTTGGCAGCATTGTTAGATTCGGGATGAGACTTTGGAGCGGGTGAAATACAGGGTTGAGCAATGGCCTGAGCTCTCTCAACAAAGCAATAGTTCCCTACATTTTGAGGACGAAAAGTCCAATGGCGGGGAGAATTTATCACCAAAGTTTTGAGTTATGTAGACTTTGTTTATGAATTTTTATGTGTTTAATGTTCTTGGGGTGTGTTGGTAAGAGGTTGGAAGAGATTGGATGGGGTTTGAACAAGGTTGGAGGCCTTTTCTATGGGCGCACAGTTATGGGAAACCGTGTGGGTTCTCTAGGAAACTGTATAGGGGGAGACTATGGGATTTTCATGGCATATTCATGGTTTTCCAATACTTTAAAGGAAACAATGTAGACCACTCCTCTCAAGACAGTGTCATGTACACAATTAGGGCACAGTTTTCTAAACTGTGCAGACTAACCGTGCAGCCACTTAAAAAGAGGGTTTTTAAATCCGGGCTCCCATGGGCTTAAACTATTTCAGTCCAAATATTTTCCCACTCAATCATCAATTAGTATTTTGGGTTCTCAAAGGTGGGAGATTCTCTACCAAACTTTTTTGAAGCAAATAGAAGGGGTTTCTTGTTGGTTTGAATGTGGTTCTTCCTAGGTAAGTGTCTCTTCTTAGTTTATTTTGTTTTCTCTCTAGATCTACTCTTATCCCTCTCTTTGTTTTCTAGATCTACACTCGTTTCATGTATATATAGGGTTTTGGTTTCCTTGGGCGTTCATTTTAATGATTTTGGATGATAGGGTAGGAGATCTAGAGTGGTTGTAGTAGAGCATTTTCCCAGATTGGGGTGCGATTTCTTGTGGGTCGAATTCACCTGAACAATAAATGTAGGTTGTAATGCCTCGACCCCAGTTGCCCAGAGTTGGTGCATTACTTCGTAACATTGGCATGATCACAAAAGAACAAGTCTCGAAAGACCGATTAGTTTAGTAGCCTTGGAAACACTAGATACATTCATAAATGTTACATTACATCATAAAGTGAAAAACTACAATAACAATGTCTCCATAGTCCACACTCATATCCTCTTCTCAATATCCCTGCAGGTCATTCATAAAATAATTCACATCCTGGAAAATATTAAAACCTTGAAAGTGGTGAGCTCAGATTCTTAGTAAGGATAACAAAATAGAGGAAGCTTTCATAAATAAACATCAACATTTAAGGCAATGTATAACTAAAACAAAAGCCTTTTAAACTTGAACTTTAGCATAATATGGAAAAAGTAAAATGAAATAATGCCATTTACTTACTCACATTGATATTCCACTAGTAGAATAATCACATGAAATATAAATAACCACTTTCATAATTATGGAATGCATAATTCCAGACTATCATAACCACGTAGCCAAGGCCTCGTGCCATGACCACAAATAAGATTTTGTCAAGGCCTCGTGCCAAGACACTGGTTTGTCTCATGAGACCTACAGATGCATCGAGGAGCTATAGCGGGCTCCACCCATCACTTATTAAGTCCAATGCATTACTCATATGAATAGGTTTAAACATAACATAAACCATAACATAATTGTATCACATATAACATACATAAAGGAAACATAACATTTCCACATTTCAATCACAAGATATCAACACATTGATATATTAAAACATTATCAAAACCATTTTTGATACCAAAATAAATGAAAGATAAATCTTGGTTTTTATTTTTCATTTAAAAAAAAGTTATGGCTTGTAGGGGAAGCCGAAACTCAAATAATGGTCACGACAGCGGAGAACTCGTTGTTGCTGCATACGTACGGCAAGAAAAATAGTCCTTTTTGTCATTTAGTAAAACACTCCCATTAAAAAGATTCCTTTTGAATAAACATAAAAGTCAAAGGGGTTTATACACCGTATAAAAGAAATTTGTGTATAAAACAAAATATGCCTCAATGAAAGGAGATTGAGACGAAGTCATTAAAATGATCATTTTTTAAATAAAATAGATCTATTATGTGTATTAACTATATGTACACATAAAGAAAGTAAAAATAAAATATAGGACATAATAATATCATGACATAATTTGAAAGTAGGAGATTAACCCAGAGATTGGAAATTGGGTTAAGAAATTCCCTTACCTCGTGTCCGAATTCACTCGACCGTTCTTTGAACTCCTGAATAATAAAATAGAGTTAATATATACCTTCTTAAGAACCTTTTTCAAGTTCATTATTCTGTTTATATCACTTATTACCATGTCATGAACATTATGTAATTATTTATGTTTATAACGGTCATTTTGTCGATCTTAGGTACTTGAGTCAAAAATAGACTTCTTATAATTACAAGTTGTTCATGTGGTGAAATATCCATTATATCCCGAGTTATATTCGTGATATAGATATAATATATCTCATATATATCCAGTATATACATTCATTCATAATATTACATAACATTTATAGGTAAGAAATGAAATGCACCGTTCATGGAGACGGTAATCCGTATGTACGCATGAACGCTACTTTCATTTCTATTTCATATTTAATAGAATGAAATCATAATGATATAAAGGTATATTATAATTCTAGTATAATATCATATATAATATCATTTAATCCATCCTTTATACATCCCACATATGGCATTAACGATTCAAATCACTTTGAGGGGGCGATAGTCCGCACTTCCTAAAATGAAAATATCGGGTTTACCCATAATGGAAACAATAAAGGTATGCCATAAATGAAAAATACAGAACCTTGAGTAAAAAATAAACATATTATATATCATATATATAAATACAGTGACATCTTAATGTCCACATTTGAAGGTGTTATATGAGTGTTGAACAATCATCATTTCGTGAGGCAGAAATTCGCCATCCACAGAAACAGTATGTTCTTTAACCATTAGATGTAGGTGTGTGTAAGTGTAGATCGAATCCTTCTTATAACAACATTCTAGTATATTGAGGATACTGGTGTTGTTACATATGAAATTAATAAAAAGAGTTTAGGGGGTTGGAGAAGAAAAATAAAACAAAATAACATAAGAGAAGACATTACCATAAAATCAGGTAGCTCTTTTGATTTGAGCCAAAGGCTTCATTGAGAAGAATTCTTCCCAAAGTAAGGCTTCTAGGAGTAAGGGAGGGAATTTGGGAGAGTATTTGGGTAGAGTTTGGCCGAGCCAAAAGGCTTTTAAGGTGTTATTAAGGTGGTAGTGGTGGGGGCCTTTTATAAGAGGAGAGAATGGGCACTCTTGGAAAGATTGAAATGTTACATTATTATGAAATGCTTTTTCGGATTCTAAAGGTCCCACACTTATATATATTGAGGCTAAGGTGATAAGGGTTCGAAATCTCCTCACCCAATAGGTTTTTGACAAGTGTAAGCCTTAGAGATTACATTATCCTTTCATTTTATTTAAATCGTTAATTAATGAGGTAATCGCTTCATCATCATGGTGTCATAAATACATTAATTTATTTAATTTCTAAAAAATATATAAAAAATATCATGATATAGGAAATCGTTTTATCTTTCAAATAAATATTTATAGTAAAAAATATGACTTTTATAACCCCATTTAAAAGTTTTTTGATTAAAACAACTCTTGTTTGTGACCTTTTTATTTTAACATTAAATAAAAGGTTATTTATGTAGTTTTCCTACCAAAGTGGCTCCATGGGGTCCCAAAGTTGACCCATGGATTTTAGTGGTCGGACATGACACATAAAATAGTGTTTGGACAAGTGTAAAGGTCATTCCATATTTTTATAGTACTATTTTTACCTTAAATTTCACTAATTACCTTTAATCGCGATTAATTAATCCTAAAAGTTACTATTCACCAAAAAATTATTTTAATCCAATTGAACCAAATTTTACTTCCTAATGAAAATCATGTATGCCGGATTTTTGAATATTAAATCACAGAAGTGGTAATGTTTCATTTAAACGAAAAATCAGTTTTTTAACTACCACTTAGTGGTTTCACTATTCATCAAAAATTGAAGTTTTTCAGAACAATGCCAAAATTTCACCCTAAGCTATAATTGATATTCTGAATTCAAAAATGATGTCTATTTTATGAAATTACAAACATATAAGTTGCATTAATTAATTTTATAATTAATTCCCGCTGTTACAACAAATAGCGTGTTTTTTAGAAACAATATATATCAAAAGATTGACAATAGTTTATGTCCAATTTCAAAGTGAAATAAATTCTAATGACCACCATTGTATATAAAGGTAAAAATATATTCTAATTATACTTTAAAACCACTCAATAGTATAATTTATCACTATAAATTATTTTGATCAAAAAAGTTGTTTTAAGTATTTTTCATTATTCATAAAGAAATGGAAGTTCTCAGAAAATTACATAAAATTCAACTTATGATAATTCGATATTACGAATACAAAAATGAAGTCCATATTGAAATATAAGATTTCAATAATTTTAAAAAGTGGGTAATACTATTCATAACGGCTACTTTGATTAGTCGCGGTGTGTTAGAACTCGAAGTTGCGTACAACACACGCTACTGTATTATTCAAAGAGAAGTGTACCGTTGAAGCTTGGGGTGTTACATTCTCCCCTCCTTCAATAAATTGCGTCCTTGCAATTTGAAAATGTTTTTCGAAAATAAAAGGTTGAAAATAGAAAATACCTTTGTGGAAAACACACATCGTAAATAGGGTTAATAAGAATATAACATTAAAAGAAAGAAAGTGAAGTACAATGGTCACCCGAGATAGCCCATACTAGGATTCTATGAAAATATGGATATGGAGGAGAAACAAACCATCAAGGTCTGATGGAGAGTTGTAGAAAACAGGATTAGGAGAAAGTTAACCATAAGAAAATCAGAAACTTGTGATTGGTTAAACGGTCATTGAATCCCCAGTTAGAAAAGTTAACCGACAACGTTTTTTGTTTTAAGTAACCTTTCATAAAGTTGAGGAATTTATTTAAGAGATTTACTAAGAATGTAAGGAAATATACTTACTTGTCATGTAGGATTTCATTCTTTAATAAATTTTTACCACGAACCCATCTTTCCCTCCAAAAGGTAATAGATTTCAAAAATATTATATTTATCCTAATCGTACAAAGTTCAAAATATTAACACAGACCATTTAAATTAGGAAAACTATTTTGTAATAACCAGGGACTTCCTGTAGGCTAGTGGTATGTAATAAAGGCCTATCGCACTATGGTTGTGGGTTTGATTCCTGCAGCTTTGTCCGACGCGACGGGTTATGCCCCACCCTGCAGGTTGTCCTTTTCCTAAAACTATAGTATTATAATATTCCAAAAATAATCTTCAGAAATGTTTTAACCTTAAACAACACTATCCATGGTTCAACTTAAGCCATTCCAACCTTAATAGTTATCCAAAATACCTCCGTCCAGACTTTCTCTAAAATGTCATTAAATTCCAAAATCAATTGCAACATTAGATCCCCCAAACAATGTAAGGTTTCTCTTATTGTCACATATTGAAAATATGATTACCTTCATCATATTAAAACCTTAATGAAAACAAGAAGTACTACAGTACAATCCTTATATATATCACACTATTCTTATAACCATAATCTAGTTCTTGAGTCCAAAAAAAAATACAATAATTATTCAACTTCATCTATAGTAACAGCATAAGCTTGGCCTTTATCCCTTGGCCTTTTCTGAGGTTCGTTTCCCTGAAGCTTAGGACATTCATTTGCATAATTCCCCATTTCCCTACAATTGTAGCATTCAACATTGATAGCCTCTTTCTTTCCCTTGCAATCACGAGCCTGGTGACTTTTTTCTCCACATTTATAACAAACTCCCATTCCTTTTAGGCAAGTACCAGGGTGATTTTTCCCACAATTATCACATAATGGAAAATCATTCTTTCCCTTTTTCCCTTTATCTGTCTCTTGTTCCACCATTCTCTTCTTCTCTTGCTTTACTTTGTTGTCATAAGACTTAGAGAATTACTTTTCTGTCTTGATAGAACATGAGACTATATCTTGATACGACGAGAAGGTTTGTGAGGCTAATGATCAACGTAGAAATGGTTTTAAACCATCAAAGAAACGATCAATCTTACTTGTTGGGTTACGTATATAATCTGCAACATGTCTCTCTAACCTTGTAAAGTTGGCCTCATACTTTGCGACATTCTCATCCTCCTTTTGCCTCAGACTCAGAAATTGCCTTTCCATATCTGATCGATGGTCACGAGGAAAGTATTTTTCTAAGAAAATCTCCTTGAACTCCCTCCATTCCATATTGGATATTTCATCATCTTCCTTTGTGTTTTGAATCAATGACCACCATTGATCAGCATCTCCAGTGAGGCGGTAAACTGCCATGATAACCTTTTCCCTTTCACTACTCCCCAAGGCATGGAATATTTTCTCTCAGGAGTTTATCCATTGCTTAGCTACTAATGGATTTGTACCCCCATTAAATGTTGGTGGTTGTTTCCTCATGAAGCGGTCTAACATTGATCCTCCACGTTGCGGATCAGGGTGCTCCATACGAGTAAGGTTATTATTCATAACTTGAGTGAGTTGTCCCATTATGGTAATAAGTTAGCACCAGTTGTATCTCCAGATCCACAATAATTGTCTTGAGCAGGAGGGAAATCCTTACACGGAGTGCGTGTATTGATACAGTTTCCATTCCTTCCACTAGGCGACATTTCTAAACAATGACATAAACTAGATTAGTTTATGAATCAAAATACATAATTCCACACTTGTAAAATACTTAACATAAATTGAACTATTTATGGATATAATCCATAATCATAAAAAGAAATGTTTTCTTTGAGTAAGTATATACTCATGACCTTTCGTAGTGGTTTGTAAAGAAAATGAGAATTATCCTAAGCATATCCCCCGAGAGTGTCGTAACCAAGAGTGCAGCAAGTCCCGTTGTCGTGCACCAGTTCCCGTTTGAGTCTAGCTCAAATCGGTGTTTTCTGGTTTTACCCCTAGGTACATCTGTGCCAGAGCCGCCTCTACCTGCTCATATCCATACAGGGATGTATTGCTCATAAATCTCACAAAATCTCTACAATAACAAAATTCTAGGAAGTTCTTCTATACTAATCCTCAAAGTCTATCGTAGGGCTATGTGCTCTAATCAGAGTTTATCTAAATCAAGCTTCCAAGGTTAGTACTAAACTGCCTCTAATACCAACTGTAACGCCCCAAACCCAGTTGGCCAGAGTCAGTGCGTTACTTTGTAACATTGGCATGATCACAAAAGATCAAGTCTCAAATGACCGATTATTTTAGTAGCCTTATAAACACTAGATACATTCATAAATGTTACATTACATCATAAAGTGAAAAACTACAATAACAAAGTCCCCATAGTCCACACTCATATCCTCTTCTGACTATCCCTGCAGGTCATTCATAAAATAATTATTCACATCCTGGAAAATATTAAAACATTGAAAGGGGTGAGCTCAGATTCTCAGTAAGGATAAAAAAACAGCGGAAGCTTTCATAAATAAACATTAACATTTAAGGCAATGTATAACTAAAACAAAAGCCTTTTAAACTTGAACTTTAGAGTAATATGGAAAAAGTAAAATGAAATAATTCCATTTACTTACTCACATGGATATTCTACTAGTCGAATAATCACATGAAATATCAATAACCACTTTCAGAATGATGCAATGCATAATGCCAGACTATCAAAACCACGTAGCCAGGGCCTTGTGCCAAGACCAAAAATAAGATTTTTTCAAGGCCTCATGACAAGACACTAGTTTGTCTCATGAGACCTACCGATGCATCGAGAATCTATAGCAGGCTCCACCCGTCACTTATTAAGTCCAATGCATTCCTCATATGAACAGGTTTAAACATATCATAAACCATAACATAATTGTATCACATAAAACATGCATAAAGGAATCATAACATTTCCACATTTCAATCACAAGATATCAACACATTGATATATTAAAACATTATCAAAATCATTTTTGATACCAAAATAACTTAAAGGTAAAAATTGGTTTTTATTTTTCATTTAAAAAAAGTTATGGCTTGTAGGGGAAGCCGAAACTCAAATAATGGTCACTGCGGCAGAGAAGTCGTTGTCGCCACATACGTACGGTAAGAAAAACAGTCCTTTTTTTCGTTTAGTAAAACACTTCGTATAAAAAGATTCCTTTTGAAGAAACATAAAAGGCAAAGGGGTTTATACACCGTATAAAAGAAATATGTGTATAAAACAAATATGCCTCAATGAAAGGAGATTGAGACGAAGTCCTTACAAAGATCATTTTTAAAATAAAATAGATCTATTATGTGTATTCGGTATATGTACACATTAATAAAGTACAAATACAATATAGGACATAATAATATCATGACATAATTTGAATGTAGGAGATTAACCCAGAGATTGTAAATTGGGTTAAGAAATTCCCTTACCTCATGTCCGAATTCACTCGACCGTTCTTTGATCTCCTGAATAATAAAATAGAGTTAATATCTACCTTCTTAAGAACCTTTTTCAAGTTCATTATTCCGTTTATATCAATTATTACCATGTCATGAACATTATGTAATTATTTATGTTTATAACGGTCGTTTTGTCGATCTTAGGTACTTGAGTCAAAAATAGACTTCTTATAATTACAAGTTGTTCATGTGGTGAAATATCCAATATATCCTGAATTATATTCATGATATAGATATCATATATCTAATATATATCCAGTATATACATTCATTCATAATATTACATAACATTTAGAGTTAAGAAATGAAATGCACCGTTCATGGAGACGGTAAGCCGTACGTACGCATGAACGCTACCTTCATTTCTATTTCATATTTAATGGAATGAAATTAGAATGATATAAAGGTATATTATAATTACAGTATAATATCATATATAATATCATTTAATCCATCCTTTATACATCCCAAATATGGCATTAACGATTCAAATCACTTTGAGGGGGCTGTAGTCCGCACTTCCTAAAATGAAAATATCACGTTTACCCATAATGGAAACAATAAAGGTATGACATAAATGAAAAATACAGAACCTTAAGTAAAAAATAAACATATTATATATCATATATATAAATATAGTGACATCTTAATGGCCACCTTTGAAGGTGATATATGAGTGTTGAACAATCATCATTTCGTGAGGCAGAAATTCGCCATCCACAGAAACAGTATGTTCTTTAACCATTAGATGTAGGTGTGTGTAAGTGTAGCTCGAATCCTTCTTATAACAACATCCTAGTATATTGGGGATACTGGTGTTGTTACAAATGAAATTAATAAAAAGAGTTTAGGGGGGTTGGAGAATAAAAATAAAACAAAATAACATAAGAGAAGACATTACCTTAAAATCGGGTAACTCTTTTGATTTGAGCCAAAGGCTTCCTTGGGAAGAATTCTGCCCAAAGTGAGGCTTCTAGGAGTAAGGGAGGGAATTTGGGAGAGTATTTGGGCCAAGGTTGTCCGAGCCAAAAGGCTTTGATGGTGTGAGTAAGGTGGTAGTGGTGGGGGCCTTTTATAAGAGGAGAGAAGGGGCACTCATGGAAAGATTGAAATGTTACATTATTATGAAATGCTTTTTCGGATTCTAAAGGTCCCACACTTATATATTTAGATGATAAGGTGATAAGGGTTCGAAATCCCCTCACCCATTAGGTTTTTGACAAGTGTAAGCCTTATATTTTACATTATCATTTCATTTTATTTAAATCGTTAATTAATGAGGTAATCACTGCGTCATCATGGTGTCATAAATAATTTAATTTATTTAATGTCGAAAAATTATATAAAAAATATCATGATGTAGTAAATCGTTTTATATTTATAAGGAATATTTATAGTAAAAATATGACTTGTATAACCCCATTTAAAAATTGTTTGAGTAAAACAACTCTTGTTTGTGACCTTTTTATTTTAACATTAAATAAAAAGTTATTTATGTCCTTTTCCGACCAAAGTGGCTCCATGGGGTCCCCAAGTTGACCCATGGATTGTATGGGTCGGACATGACACATAAAATAGTGTTTGGACAAGTGTAAAGGTCATTCCATATTTTTATAATACTATTTTTACCTTAAATTTCACTAATTACCTTTAATCGCGATTAATTAAACTTAAAAGTTACTATTCACCAAAAAATTATTTTAATCCCATTGAACCACATTTTACTTCCTAATGACAACCATGTATGTTGTATTTTTGAAAATCAAATCACAGAAGTGGTAATGGTTCATTTAAATGAAAAATCAGTTTTTTAACTACCACTTAGTGGTTTCACTATTCATCAAAAATTGAAGTTTTTCAGAATAATTCCAAAATTTCACCCTAAGCTATAATTGATATTCCAAATTGAAAAATGATGTCTATTTTATGAAATTAAAAACATATAAGTTTCATTAATTAATTTTATAATTAATTCCTGCTGTCACAACAAATAGCGTGTTTTTTAGAAAAAATATATATCAACAGATTGACAATTGTTTATGTCCAATTTCAAAGTGAAATTAATTCTAATGACCACCATTGGATATAACCATAAAAATATATTCTAATTATACTCTAAAACCACTCAATAGTATAATTTATCACTATAAAATATTTTGATCAAAAAAGTTGTTTTAAGTATTTTTCACTATTCATAAAAAATGGAAGTTCTCAGAAAATTACAAAAAATTCATCTTAGGATAATTTCGATATTACGAATACAAAAATGAAGTCCATATTGAAATATAAGATTTAAATATTTTTAAAAAGTGGGTAATACTATTTGTAACGGCTATTTTGATTAGTCGCGGTGTGTTAGAACTCGAAGTTGCGTACAACACACGCTACTGTATTATTCAAAGAGAAGTGTACCGTGGAAGCTCGGGATGTTAGATTCTCCCCTCCTTTAATAAATTGTGTCCTCGCAATTTGAAAATGTTCTTCGAAAATAGAAGGTTGAAAATAGAAAATACCTTTGTGGAAAACCCACATCGGAAATAGGGTTAATAAGAATATAACATTAAAATAAAGAAAGAGAAGTACAAAGGTCACCCGAGATAGCCCACACTAGAATTATATGAAAATATGGATATGGAGGAGAAACAAACCATCACGGTCTGATGGAGATTTGTAGAAAACAGGATTAGGAGAAAGTTAACCATAAGAAAATCACAACCTTGTGATTGGTTAAACGGTCATTGAATCCCCAATTGGAAAAGTTAACCGAAAACGTTTTTTGTTTTAAGTAACCTTTCATAAAGTTGAGAAATTTATTTAAGAGATTTACTAAGAATGTAAAGAAATATACTTACTTGTCATGTACGATTTCATTCTTTAATAAATTTTTACCACGAACCCATCTTTCACTCAAAAAGGTAATAGATTTAAAAAATATTATATTTATCCTAATCGTACAAAGTTAAAAATATTAACACAGACCATTTAAATTAGGAAAACTATTTTGTAATAACCAGGGACTTCCTGTAGGCTAGTGGTAGGTAATAAAGGCCTGTCGTACTATGGTTGTGGGTTCGATTCCTGCAGATTTTTCCGACGCGACGGGTTATGCCCCACCCTGCAGGTTGTCCTTTTCCTAAAACTA
Organism: Viscum album; assembly: GCA_963277665.1. Classification (NCBI taxonomy): domain Eukaryota; kingdom Viridiplantae; phylum Streptophyta; class Magnoliopsida; order Santalales; family Viscaceae; genus Viscum; species Viscum album. The sequence goes on along the minus strand of OY728125.1, from coordinate 272,338,509 downwards.
TAGTATTATAATATTCCAAAAATAATCTTCAGAAATGTTTTAACCTTAAGCAATACTATCCATGGTTCAACTTAATCCATTCCAACCTTAATAGTTATCCAAAATACCTCCATCCAGATTTTCTCTAAAATGTCCTTAAATTCCAAAATCAATTGCAACATTAGATTCCCCAAACAAAGTAAGGTTTCTCTTATTGTCACATACTGAAAATATGATTACCTTCATCAAAATAAAACCTTAATGAAAACAACAAGTACTGCAGTACAATCCTTATATATATCACATTATTCTTATAACCATAATCTAGTTCTTGAGTCCAAAAACAAAAATACAATAATTATTCAACTTCATCTGTAGTAACAGCATAAGCTTAGCCTTGATCCCTTGGCCTTTTCGGAGGTACGTTTCCCGGACATTTAGGACATTCATTTGCATAATGCCCCATTTCCCTACAATTATAGCATTCAACATTGATAGCCTCTTTATTTCCCTTGTAATCACGAGCCTGGTGACCTTTTTCTCCACATTTATAACAAACTCCCATTCCTTTTAGGCAAGTACCAGGGTGATTATTCCCACAATTATCACATATTGGAAAATCCTTCTTTCCCTTTTTCCCTTTATCTGTCTCTTGTTCCACCGTTCTCTTCTTCTCTTGCTTTACTTTGTTGTCATAAGACATAGAGAATTATTTTTTGTTTTGATAGAACATGAGATTATATCTTCGTACGAAGAGAAGGTTTGTGAGACTAATTCTCCACGTAGAAATGGTTTTAACCCATCAAAGAAATGATCAATATTACTTCTTGGGTTACGTATATAATCTGCAGCATGTCTTGCTAACCTTGTAAAGTTGGCCTCATACTTTGCGACATTCTCATCCTCCTTTTGCCTCAGACTCAGAAATTGCCTTTCCATATCTGCTCGATGGTCACGAGGAAAGTATTTTTCTAAGAAAATCTCCTTGAACTGCCTCCATTCTATATTCGATATTTCATCATCTTCCTTTGTGTTTTGAATCAATGACCACCATTGATCAGCATCTCCAGTGAGGCAGTAAACTGTCATGATAACCTTTTCCCTTTCACTACTCCCCAAGGCATGGAATATTTTCTCTAATGAGTTTATCCATTGCTCAGCTACTAATGGATTTTTACCCCTATTAAATGTTGGTGGTTGTTGCCTCATGAAGCGGTCTAACATTGATCCTCAACGTTGCGGATTAGGGTGCTCCATACGAGTAAGGTTATTATTCATAACCTAAGTGAGTTGTCCCATTATGGTAATAAGTTGATCAGCACTAGTTGTATCTCCAGATCCACAATAATTATCTTGAGTATGAGGGAAATCCCTACACGGAGTGCATGCATTGATACGGTTTCCATTCCTTTCACTAGGCGCCATTTCTAAACAATGGCATAAACTAGAGTAGTTTATGAATCAAAATACATAATTCCACACTTGTAAAATACTTAACATAAATTGAACTATTTATGGATATAATCCATAATCATAAAAAGAAATGTTTTCTTTGAATAAGTATATACTCATAACCTTTCGTAGTGGTTTTTAAAGAAAATGAGAATTATCCTAAGCATATCCCCCGAGAGTGTCGTAACTAAGAGTGCAGCAAGGCCCGTTGTCGTGCACCAGTTCCTGTTCGAGTCTAGCTCAAAGCAGTGTTTTCGGGTTTTACCCCTAGGTACATCTGTGCTAGAGCCGCCTCTACCTGCTTGTATCTAGACAGGGATGTATTGCTCGTAATTCTCACATAATCTCTACAACAAAAAAATTCTAGGAAGTTCTTCTATACTAATCCTCAATGCCTATCGTAGGGCGGGGTGCAGCCCGGCCCGACCTAGCAGGGTATGGCCCGATCGCAGCTCAGCCCAGCCCGGCAGGGCACGACCCAGCCGCGGCTCATCCAATAGGCTGAGCGGCTCGGCCCGAGGGGGCCGAGCGGTCCGAGGCGGAGGGTGCGGCCCCCCAGCTGCCCGAACTGGTGAAGCCAAGTGGCGCCACCTTCCCTAACTGGTCGGCCTAAGCCGGCCTGCAACACCCCAGTTAAATAAAGAATTTGACATTTTCATATTTATCCATATTTTTGAATATAATATTAATATTACTTTAAAGGGAATTCTATGCTCGAGGGCGTACCCAATACGCAACAATGAGTTTCTTTGAAATCTTACGTTGCACTCTAATAATAAAATAATATTATTTTAAAAGGTAGTTAACGCCTAGCCGTTGTAATGGCGGGAATGAACGGAACTAACTACAAAATGATTATATATTTTTTGAAGAATATTTTTACTTTTATCCAATAAATGATGGAGGCTTAAAATGAAAATGAATCCAATTTTAAGCAAAAATCTTCTAATATTCTTTAAAAGTTCGATTAACCGCCTTTTGATGGAGAACCCTTTTTAAATATACTTTTGACAATTTTATATGTTGTATTTGAAGAAATAAAATCCTTTTTTAGAATCTGGACATCAAAATTTACTTTGTGTAAAAGTTCGTTATTTATCCGATAAAGATCATTTTTATTGAAAATGTAGCATTTTAATTGAAAACCTCCTTTTAATCTGATTTATTTATATGGATAGATTATATTTTTAATTTATATTAAAGTTTATTTAGAATATATTTTTACCATTTAATCTAATGGTGGTCATTGGAATTAATTTCACTTTGAAATTGGACTTAAACTAGTGTCAATCTTTTAATAGATACTGTTTCTTAAAAACATGTTATTTGTTTTGACAGTGGGAATTAATTATTAAATTAATTAATGCAACATATATGTTTTAAATTTTGTAAAATAGACATAATTTTTGAATTCAGAATATCAAATATATCTTAGGGTGAATTTTTGGTATTTTTCTGAAAAACATCAATTTTTTATGAATAGTGAAACCTATAAGTGGTAGTTTAAAAACTGATTTTTTGTTTAAATGAAACTTTACCACTTCTGTGGTTTCAATTTAAAAAATCCAATATACATGGTTGTCATTAGGATGTAAAATGTGGTTCAATGGGGTTAAAATAATTTTTTGGTGAATAGTAACTTTTAAGTTTTTAATCGCGATTAGAGGTAATTAGTGTAATTTAAGGTAAAAATAATGTTTTAATAATATTAAATGACCTAGACACATGTACTACCCTCATTGGATGTTTAACGTCCGACCAAGAAAATCCATGGGTCAACTTGGGGACCCCATGGAGCCACTTTGGTGGGAAAATGACATAAATAACTTTTTATTTAAAGTTAAAATAAAAATGTCACAAGCATGAGTTGTTTTACTAAAACAAATTTTATATGGGGTTATAAAAATCATATTTTTGACTATAAATATTATTTTTAAATCTAAAAATATTTCCTACATCATGATATTTTTTAATTTTTAGACATTGAATAAATTAAATTATTTATGACATCATGATGATGCAGCAATTACCTCATTAATAAAGGATTAAAATAAAAAAAAGATAATGTTAAAACTATAAATTACAATTTTTAAAGACCTATTGGATGAGTATATTTCGAACCCTTACCACATTATCCTCGAAATACATCAATGTGGGACCTTTGAAATCCGAAACTCATTTGAAAATAAGGTAACATTTTGTAACTTTCCAAGAGTGCCCATCCTATCTTCTTATAAAAGGCCCCCACCTATACCACCTTACCCACACCTCTCAAGCATTTTTCTCGGAAAACCCCTGCTCATTTTGTCTCTCCATATCCCTCTATTACTCCTAGAAGCCTCACTTTGGGAAGAATTCTTCCCAAGGAAGCCTTTGAGCTCAAATCAAAGAGAGATACCCGATTTTAAGGTAATGTCTTCACTTGTGTTCTTTTGTTTTATTTTGCTTCTCTAACCCCCTAAACTATTTTTATTCATTTCTTTTGTAACAACTACAGTATATTAAATATACTAGGATGTTGTTATAATAAGGATTCGAGCTAAACATACACAAACCTACATCTAATGGATAAATATCATACGGTTTCTGTGGATGGTGAATTTCTGCCTCACGAAACGATGATTGTTCAATATTATTTTAACACCCTCAAAGGTGGCCATTAAGATGTCACTATATTTATATATGATATAGAATATGGTTATGTTTTACTTAAGCTTCTGTATTTTTCATTTATGGCATACCTTTATGGTTTCCATTATGGTTAAACGCGATATCTTCATTTTAGGAAGGGAGGACTACCACCCCCTCAAAGTGATTTGATTCGTTAATTCCATATGTGGTATGTATAAAGGATATATTTAATGATATTATATATGATACCATACTGGAATTATAATACTATTATGTATCATTATGTTTTAATTCCATTAAATAAGAAATAGAAATGGAAGTAGCATTCATGCGTACGTACGGCTTACCGTCTCCATGAACGGTGCAATTCATTTCTTACCTCTAAATGTTATATTATAAATGCATGTATATAATGGATATATATGATATATATGATATCTACTTAATTAATATAATTTTGGATATAATATATATTTTACCACATGAACAACTTGTAATTATAAAGAGTTTATTTTTGACTCAAGTAGCAATGATCTACAAAATGACCATTATTAACTTAAATAATTACATAGTGTTCATAGCATGGTAGTAAGTAATATAAAAGGAATAATTAACTTGAAAATGGTTCTTAATAAAGTATAAATTAACTCAAGTTTATTATTCATAAGGTTAAAGAATGATCGAGTCAAGTCAGACACGAGGTAAGGGATCCTACCCCTCTCTTTCTTTTTAAGTACACTCTTTTATGTCATTCCTTTTAAGCTCATCTTTCTTATGATTGGGATATTATTTTATATTCTCTTACTGTACTTTTTATGTTCATATGATGAGAGACCCTATTTTCTCTCATCAATCCATTTTGGAAGTTTAATTGGCGCTGTTACGCTGCCGAAATTTCGTAAGGGGATTTTTATCTCACTTTGTGTTTTCCTGAGATTCATGCTACATTTTACAATATTTCATTTTGAGTGGTGTATTTACTTTCCATTATTCTAATATTTGTGTAACATACTTTCGTTTATGAGTATTTACATCAATGTTGTATAGTAATTCTTTCATGGGGCGTACGTTTCGAATGTTACCCAAATCGGTAAGGGAACCTTTCACCATCCTCTTTTTAAAAGATTTCTTTTGTTATGTCTCTTAATTTTCATCTTATTATATAGGGATACGTCCTTTTATATCCTTATCGCCGTAAATTGTATCTCCAAGTGATGAGATACCCTTTATCTCTCTCATCAACTCTTTTTCTAAAATTTTATGTGATGCCGTTAGGCTGTCAAGGGAACTTCTTAACCCAATTTTGATTTCTTTGGGTTCAACATGTAGGTAGTGAATATGTCATCCTTTGAATATGTGTAAATGACCTTTGATTATTTTACACTTAATATCCACTTATATTGGGTGCATTTATATTTTCTCACATAATTATGAGATTGATTTGTCCTTAATTTAAGGATTCCATCATTATAATGGATTTCATCTCAATTTACATTTCCATTGAGACTTCATTGTTTTTATGCACCAATTCACTCTTATATGATGTATATACTGTCATTTGGAATGTTATATCATGAATCCATTTATTCTCATGATATTATAAAGTTTTTATTAAATGTTATTCCTCAATTATTTTATTCAAGTGTCTCTCATTTTGTTAAAAACCCTTTAACTAAAATATCGTTTTAAATGTTTTAATGATTTAATCATATAAATATTTCTAATTAATATACATGTTTTCAAAAATGATTTTAAGGATTTATTTATATGGATATTAATGGTTTAAAATGTTAAAAGCTTCAATGTGGTATGGGTCACTTTGATTTAAAAATCTCTTTATTAAATGTTTTGAATGGTTTTGAAAATGGGTTTTAGAATGGATTCATTATTTCAATATCTTAAATTTTGTATATTGTTATTGCAATATGGGAATTTTATCTTTCCTTTATGCTTAAGTTATGTTCTATGATTATGTTATGGTTCTTTGGCATTGTTATGAAGATGGGTGGTTCTGTGATAAACTAAGGGTGGGCGAGCCCGATATAGCTCTCCAATGCATTGGGTAACGCGAAGGAGTTAAACGTTATGGTTTCTCCGAAGCGATTTAGGGAATATACTGTGATGGGTATTCCAAACGTAAACAAGAGGGTTACTACCTACATAAGAATGTTATGAATGCCTCAAGTTACCTTTATGTCTAATGATTTCTATGATTTATTCATGATTTTAGGAGGTATGTTAAAGTGCTTATGTTTTATTGGTAAAGTATGTTTTCATTCTTATGTATATATGTACTCATGTTTCCTTTCCATACTTTTTATAACCCTTATTGAGATTTTTATGCTCATCCCAAGTTTTTGAAATGTTTTTCATAGGTTAAGGGAATGGGACATGATATGATGATAGTGTCAAGGATGTGTCAAGAAAGAATCCATGTTTTATTTTAAATATGTTTCCGTTGATGGGAAAATGAATACTATCTTTTATGTAACCACTTTGTTTAAATGTGGAATGTAATGCAAGTTTTATGATCTAATTCTATAAAGCTCTAAACCTGAAAATATCCACAATGTGTAATGTTTTAATAACTCAAGATTAAGTAGTGTTTAAGGCTGGGGCCTTATAGTTGGTATCAGAGGTCGGTTTAGATAACTTTAGAGGTTAGGGTATTCTCTAAGCATAAGTGACATTACTATAATGGCTAGGATTTCAGAAAGAGTCATAGTTTTTAGATAAAGTGATTGAGTAAGTATATATTAGTGTTTATCTTCCTCATTAGTACATGATGATTTTGTTGATATATGCACACTGACATTTTTGTTTTTAGTAAATGGGTGGATCTAACAGGCACCAAAGTGACAATGGGTTTGAAGAAAACTGTGGTGGTTCTCTGATTAAGAGACTGGATGAAATTAGAGATTCAATGAGGAATATCGTGGTTGTTCTAAACCAACTATCAAGTATTCATGATCAACCACTTGAACCTTGGTGAGTTCTCTAATGCATCATGTACGAGATGACCAACTCGATGTGGATGTTGAGGTAATAATTATAATGGTAACCATTAGGGTTTATATGATCCTTACTTTTTAGGTAATTATGCATTACTATATGTTATGATGGAATATGAACGACATGAGATAAACTTGAGTTTAAATTATTTTATGGTTACTTTTGAATATTTTAACGTATTTTTGGGGAATGTAATAAGAATTATATAGTTTTGAAAAACGGACAACACGCAGACTGTGTGACAACCCATTTTTTTTAAAGTTTGGGGCCGAAGCCTCATTTTTATTATTAAATCAAAGCAAATACCTCTTTTAACTGGGTAGAGGGAAACCCATTACATAGCCCGAAGGCCCTATGGGCTTGTATCCCATTACATAGCCCGTAGGCCCAAATTCTATGGCCAATTCACATTCTGTGAATAGTAACCTGCTACTATAGTACCACACAGTGTCGCCGCCGCTGTAGTGCCCACTGATGAACAGTGCTGCCGCCGCTACAGTACCGCTACAGTGGGAATCGAACCCACAACCAATGTGCGACTCGTATTTATCACCTACCACTGGACTACACGAGGTTCCTGGTTAGTTTGACTAATTATTTTTAGTTAGATGATTTTAGGAATCAAGAGTATGTTTATTTTGTGTTATCTATGGAAATGATTAACCTATAATGGAGGATATGTGATTATGTTAATAACTTTTCAACATGAGACTTTAAGAGAAACTAATGTTATTTAGAGATAAATGTTAATTTTTACCTTGGAAGACAATGTGATTAAATCATTCAAATATTTGGGTTTCAATCTTTGTTTGGTTTACTTTGAATAATTTTATGGACAAATTGTTTATTGAATGGTCTTTTTTGAACTTTGGGTATTGTTTGACATATTTTGGAGATTAAGAATATATTTTTATAAAGGATTATCCTTTTTGGGTATTATCTGATCTCATACTAACCTTTTTGGTTTTATTTTTAGTTATGGTCTAAAGACATGGGAATTAAATAGTTCTCTTTTGTGGATTAGGTGATTCTCTATAAGTTGATTATAGCTCTCTTAATGTAAACAAGTCATCCTAAATACTCATCTTTTGGAGAAAATATGAGTTCATGTAAGAAATCAAGTAAAAGTTTAAAGTAAACATGACAAGTAAGTGTGTTTCCTTATGTTTTAGTTAAGCTTAAAAATAAATTCCTCAATGAAAAGTAACTTAAAAAAATTTTGTCCGTTAACTTTTCCTACTGGGGAATTCAATACCGTGTAACCCATCACAATTATGTGATTTTCTTATGGTTAACTTTCTTCCTAGACATGTTTACTATCACTCTCCATCAGAACATGACCCTTTGTTTTCTCCTCTATATCCATATTTTCATATTTGGAATCCCAGTATGGGTTAACTCAGGTGACTTTTGTACTTCTCTCCCATTCTTTTAAAGTGATAGTTTTACTGACTCTTGTTCCGATGTGGGATTTTTAGTGAAGCTTCCAAGCCCAATTTTAAAATTGCAAGGATGCAATTCCCAAAATGGGGGAAGGATGTAACACCCATGGTAAATAAAGAATATGACATTTTCATATTTATCCATATTTTTGAATAAAATATTAATATTACTTTAAAGGTAATGCTATGCTCGAGGGCGTACCCAATACGCAACAACGAGTTTCTTTGAAATATTACGTTGCACTCTAATAATAAAATAATATTATTTTAAAAGGTAGTTAACGCCTAGCCATTGTAATGGTGTGAATGAACGGAACTAAATACAAAATGATTATATATGTTTGTCAAATATTTTTACTTTTATCCAATAAATTTTGGAGGCTTAAAATGCAAATGAATCAAATTTTAAGCATAAATCTTCTAATATTCTTTAAAAGGTCGATTAACCACCTTTTGATGGAGAACCCTTTTTAAATATACTTTTGACAATTTTATATGTTGTATTTGACAAAATAAAATCCTTCTTTAGAATCTGAAAATCAAAATTTACTTTGTGTAAAATTTCGTTATTTTTCCGATAAAGATCATTTTTATTGAAAATGTTGCATTTTAATTCAAAACCTCCTTTTTATCTATTTATTTATATCGATAAAATATATTTTTAATTTATATTAAAGTGTATTTAGAATATATTTTTACCATTTAATCTAATGGTGGTCATTGAGATTAATTTCACTTTGAAATTGGACTTAAACTAGTGTCTATCTTTTAATAGTTATTGTTTCTTAAAAACACGCTATTTGTTTTGACAGCAGGAATTAATTATTAAATTAATTAATGAAACATATATGTTTTGAATTTTGTAAAATAGACACCATTCTTGAATTTGGAATATCAAATATAGCTTAGGGTGAACTTTTGGTATTTTTCTGAAAAACATCAATTTTTTATGAATAGTGAAACCACTAAGAGGTAGTTTAAAACTGATTTTTCGTTTAAATGAAACTTTACCACTTCTGTGATTTGAATTTCAAAAATCTAATATACATGGTTGTCATTAGGATGTAAAATTTGGTTCAATGGGATTAAAATAATTTTTGGTGAATAGTAACTTTTAAGTTTTTAATCGCGATTCGAGGTAATTAGTGTAATTTAAGGTAAAAATAATGTTTTAATAATATTAAATGACCTACACACATGTCCTACCATCATTTTATGTTTCATGGCCGACCAAGACAATCCATGGGTCAACTTGGGGACCCCATGGTGCCACTTTGGTTGGAAAATGACATAAAATAACTTTTTATTTAAAGTTAAAATAAAAATGTGACAAGCTTGAGTTGTTTTACTAAAAAAAATTTTAAATGGGGTTTTAAAAGTCATATTTTTGACAATAAATATTCATTAGAAATCTAATAATATTTCCTACATCATGATATTTTTTAATTTTTATACATTAAATAAATTAAATTATTTATGACATCATGATGATGCAGCGATTACCTCATTAATAAAGGATTTAAATAATATGAAAAGATAATGTTACAAATATAACATACACTTGTCAAAGACCTATTGTATGAGTATATTTCAAACCCTTACAACCTTATCCTCGAAATACATCAATGTGGGACCTTTAAAATCTGAAACGCATTTGAAAATGAAGTAACATTTTGTAACTTTCCAAGAGTGCCCCTCCTCTCCTATTATAAAAGGTCCCCACCTCTACTACCTTACCCACACCTCTCAAGACTTTGGCTCAGAAAAAACCTTCTAATTTTGTCTCTTCACATACCTCTTTTACTCCTAGATGCCTCACGTTGGGAAGAAGTCTTTCCAAGGAAGCCCTTCAGCTCATATCCAAGAGAGATACCCGATTTTAAGGTAATGTCTTCACTTTTCTTCTTTTGTTTTATTTTTCTTATCCAACCCCCTAAACTTTTTTTTATTCATTTCTTTTGTAACAAATACAGTATATTCAATATACTAGGATGTTTTTATAATAAGGATTCGAGCTAAACATACACAAATCTACATCAAATGGTTAAAGAACACACTGTTTCTGTGGATGGTGAATTTCTGCCTCACGAAACGATGATTGTTCAATATTCTTTTAACACCCTCAAAGGTGGCCATTAAGATGTCACTATATTTATATATGATATATAATATGTTTATGTTTTACTTAAGCTTCTGTATTATTCATTTATGGCATACCTTTATGGTTTCCATTATGGTTTAACGCGATATCTTCATTTTAGGAAGTGTGGACTACCGCCCCTCAAAGTGATTTGATTCGTTAATACCATATGTGGTACGTATAAAGGATAGATTTAATTATATTATATATGATACAATACTGGAATTATAATACTATTATGTATCATTATGTTTTAATTCCATTAAATAAAAAATAGAAATGGAAGTAGTGTTCATGCGTAGGTACGACTTACCGTCTCCATGAAAGGTGCATTTCATTTCTTACCTATAAATGTTATATTATAAATGCATGTATATAATGGATATATATGATATATATGATATATAATTAATGAATATAATTCTGGATATAATATATATTATACCACACGAATACCTTGTAATTATAAAGAGTTTATTTTTGACTCAAGTAGCAATGATCTACAAAACGACCATTATTAACATAAATAATTACATAGTGTTCATAGCATGGTTGTAAGTGATATAAAAGGAATAATGAACTTGAAAAAGTTTCTTAAGAAAGTATAAATTATCTCAATTTTATTATTCAGGAGGTTAAAGAATGATCGAGTCATGTCGGACCTGAGGTAAGCGATCCTACCCCTCTTTCTTTTTAAGTACACTATTTTATGTCATTCCTTTTAAGCTCATATTTCTTATGATTGGGATATTATTTTATATTACTATTACTGTAATTTTTATTTTCATATGATTAGAGACCCTATTTTCTCTCATCAATCCATTTTGGAATTTTAATTGGCACCGTTACGCTGCCGAAATTTCGTAAGGGGATTTTTATCTCACTTTGTGTTTTCGTGAGATTCATGATACTTTTGCCAATATTTCCTTTTTAGTGGTGTATGTACTATCCATTATTATACTCTTTGTGTAACAGAATTTCGTTTATGAGTATTTACATAAATGTTTTATAGTCCTTCTTTCATGGGGTGTACGTTTCGAAAGTTACCCAAATCGGTAAGGGAACCTTTCACCCTCCTCTTTTTAAAAGACTTCTTTTGTTATGTCTATTAATTTTCATCTTATTAAGTGGGGATATGTTCTTATATATCATTATTTCTGTAAATTATATGTCCAAGTGATGAGATACACTTTATCTCTCTCATCAACTCTTTTTATAAAATTTGATGTGATGTCGTTAGGCTGTCAAGGGAACTTCTTAACCCAATTTTGATTTCTTTGGGTTCAACATGTAGTTACTGAATATGTCATCCATTGAATATGTGTGAGTGACCCTTGATTATTTTACACTTAATATCCATGTATATTGGGTGTATTTATATTTGTTTCACATAATTATGAGATTTATTTATACTTATTTTAAGGATACCATCTTCATAATGGATTTCATCTCAATTTACATTTCCATTGAGACTTCATTGTTGTTATGCACCAATTCACTCTAATATGGTTTATATACTATCATTTAGAATATTATATCATGAATACCTTTATTCTCATGATATTATAAAGTTTTTATTAAATGTTATTCCTCAATTATTGTATTCATGTGTCTCTCATTTTGTTAAAAACCCTTTAACTAAAATATCGTTTTAAATGTTTTAATGATTTAATCATATAAATATTTCTCATTAATATCCATGTTTTCAAAATGGGTTTAAGGATTTATTTATATGGATATTAATGGTTTAAAATTTTAAAAGCTTCAATGTGGTATGGGACACTTTTATTTAAAAATCTCTTTATTAAATGTTTTAAATGGTTTTGAAAATGGTTTTTATAATGGATTCATTATTTCAATATCTTAAAATGTTATATTGTTATTGAAATGTGGGAATGTTATCTTTTCTTTATTTTTAAGTTATGTGATATGATTATGTTATGGTTCTTGGGCATTGTTATGAAGACTGGTGGTTCCATGATAAAGGAAGGGCGGATGAGCCCGATATAGCTCTCTAATGAATTGGGTAACACAAAGGTGTTAAACGTTAAGGTTTCTCCGAAGAGATTTAGGGAATATAATATGATGGGTATTCTAAATGTAACCAAGAGGGTTACTCCCTACGTAAGAATGTTACGAATGCCTCAAGTTACCTTTATGTCTTATGATTTCTATGATTTATTCATGATTTTAGGAGGTATGTTAAAGTGCTTATGTTTTATGGGTAAAGTATGTTTTCATTCTTATGTATATATATATACATGTTTCCTTTAAAAACTTTTTATAACCCTTACTGAGTTTTTATGATCATCCCAAGTTTTTGAAAAGTTTTTCACAGGTCAAGGGAATGGTACATGATATGATGATAGTGTCAAGAAAGTGTCAAGAAAGAATCCATGTTTTATTTTAAATATGTTTCCATTGATGGGGAAATTAATACTATCTTTTATGTAACCACTTTTTTAAATGTGGAATGTAATGCAAGTTTTATGATCGAATTCTCTAAAGCTCTAAACCTGAAAAGATCCTCAATGTGTAATTTGTAATAACTCAAGATTAAGTAAGGTTTAAGGCTGGGGCCTTATACGGCCGGCCTTCGTGGCACAAGCGGCCAGCTTGGGTGGGCCGTGGATCTGCTGCGCGACACCTTCGGGTGCTACGACCTTCCTCCGCCCGACCGGTAGTTGAGCCGGCCGGTTCTTCCACCGAAGCGGCTTGCCCTTTGTGGGACGCGGTTCTCCACAGCGCGATGTTGTGGGGTGCCGCGGTTCCTCCCTTCGGCCCGGCTGGCTATGGCCGACCAGTTCTTCCTCGGTCGAGCGCCCCGTGGTTGTAGGTCACGGTTCTTCCGCACGCGGCCGGCACACTTCCGCCACTTCTCCCATTTTCACCTCTTCCAACGCACCTCAATCGCAAACAAGGAGACTTCGGAGGGTCATCGGGCCATGTGTGTTTGGCTCACTCCCTCCAAATTAAGCATTAGAAATTGGACAAGGATAAACAAAGTTTAATGAAGAATGAAGAGAATTTTTATTCAAACAAAATTGAAGCAATCTACCCTACCTTGGATAATATTTGTGGTAGTCGAGCGTCGTGGAAGACGGCGTCGCGAGAATATGGCCTCAACTCGTTGATGTCGGGGAAGAAGAGCTGAGGATGGCATGTCATCGGCATTCCATACAGGTGGCTCCTTCTCCTTTGATTTGGATGAAGATCAAAGGTGATGATGGCGTTCCTCCGCGGTTCTTCGTTGGAAGGATGGTGTTCATTCTTTGAGAGAAGAACACCCTTCTCTATTTCTCCAGAGGTCCCACAAAGTTCCAACACAAACAAGTGCCAAAATATTATAATAGCTAAGATATTATTTTATTCACACAAGTAATTAAAAATTCAAACAATTTAATTAATTAATTAAAGAGGTTGAACTCATTAATTAACATGTGTTGGAAAAAATTTAAAGATAGAGAGAGGGGGAGGTGAAGAGAACTCATAAATAGGAAGGTTGTCCTAATAAAGGAAGGGCAATTAATTGGGGAGTTTGGGGAGTGTTATGTGAGATGAAAGGTTGGGTCTTGTGTGGGACCCACCTCTCAAATATCTACACATGGAAATATAGGTGGGTGTGGGCCCCACCAATAACTTCCCATGGGAGGAAATAACTTACATAGATATATAAAATTGTTCTAAACAATTTTATTTTAACTTCTTAATTAAACCCATATTTTTAACTTTCAACCCACATAAAATGCAACTGCGGTAAAGGCCCCCTTAAGCAATTACAGGGCTGTGACTTCATTGGTTTCCTCGGATTTCAATTCCGAGCACCTTTCAAAAGATAGAAAAACCCACAAGTACGTTTACTAAACATACCTGAACAAAACTTCTGAAATTGATTCCGGGCACACCAGGCCTCAGAATCAAGTGTCGTCAAAAGCCACAGACTTGTAAAATTCCAAATAATTAAGAAAAAAAATTTCTTTGAAAATTACGGCTCTTTATATTACTCCCCCCTCAAAGATTTACGTCCCCATAAAGATACAACACACACTAGGAAAAGAAATGGGGATACTGAGCGAGCATCTATGCCTCCCGCTCCAAAGTTATCTCCTAGAGGATCCCGTGATACCATTGAATGCGCACCAGAGGAATCAACCATCCACGTAGGACCCGCTCCTATCGATCCTCAATCTCCACTGGGTCCTCTATAAATATCGCCCCTTCATCGATGTCCAGCTCCCCATGATCGATGATGTGGGTCGGGTCTTGCATGTATCTCCTCAGCTGAGAAACGTGGAAGACGTCATGCACCCCGTGCAACTGAGGTGGAAGGGCCAGGTGGTAAGCCACCTCGCCTACTCTGCTGAGAACCTGGAATGGTCCGATGAAACGTAGAGATAACTTGCCTCCCTGACCAAATCTCCATAGACCATGTCTATGTGAGACCTGTAAGAAGACGTGGTCACCATCCTCGAACTCGAGTGGTCTCCACCTTATATCAGAATAGGACTTCTGTCTGCTCTGTGCAATCTTCATCTGCTCCGGGATGATCTGCACCTTCTCTGTCATAGCCTGAACCATCTCTGGTCCTACAAGTGCTGACACCCTAGGATCAGTCCAACACAGAGGTGATCTCCAAGGTCGGCCGTACAGTGCCTCGTATGCTGCAATCCAGATGGTGGAGTGGTAACTATTGTTGTACGCGAACTCCACCAATGGTAGATGATCCTCCCAGCTATGACCAAAGTCAAGGACACATGCACGGAGCATTTCCTCAAGTGTCTGTATGGTCCTCTCAGTCTGCCCGTCCGTCTGAGGATGGAAGGCGGTGCTGAGACATAGCTGCGTCCCAAAGGCCTCCTGCAACCCCTTCCAAATCTGGGAAGTAATGCGTGTATCTTGATCAGATACAATAGTTGATGGAACACCGTGAAGTCATACGATCTCCTGAATGTGGAGGTGTCCCATTCTCTCTACTGAGCCATGATCTTTGATCCTTAGGAAGTGGGCCAAATTGGTGAGTCGGTCTACGATCACCCAAATAGAGTCTTGTCCCCTGGATGTACGTGGAATCCCCGTCACTAAATCCATGGATATCCCGTCCCACTTCCACTCCAGGACCTCTATGGGTTCTACCAAGCCTGCTGGTATCTGGTGCTCTGCCTTCACTTGCTGACAAGTGAGGCATCATGAAACGAACTCTGCTACAACATTCTTTATTCCCGACCACCAGTGCTATCATTTGAGGTCCTACCACATCTTTGCCACTCCTAGATATAACGGTAGAGGGGAAGTGTGAAACTCCCTCAACACTTCCTCCTATAGTGAAACTGGTACCATAGTACGTCCCCTGAAGAGGATGATGTGCTCCCCTCCTTCCGAAAATCCATCAGCCGACTACCCTGGGTATATCTGATCACGTCGCATCTCACAGTCAACATCCCCACGTTGTGCCTCTCTGACTTGCTGGAGGCGTGGAGGAGTGATTTTGTGAGACTGTAGAAAATTTTCTCCATGTCTATCCACAAAGGATATCTGCAACGCGACTAGCTGCTCTGTCGCCTCTCCTAGTAGCTAAATGCACGATCTCATATTGAGATCATCAGCCACAACGTTCCCCTTCCCATGAGTATAGACTATCTCAAAGTCATAGTCCTAGAGGAACTCGATCCATCACCACTATCTCAGTTTTAGGACCTTCTGCGAGAAGATGTACCTGAGACTCTGGTGGTCAGAGTAGACTGTAAAGTGCTCTCCCATCAGATAGTGTCACAACATCTTCAAGGCGAAGACCACTACTGCTAACTCCAGGTCATGGGTAGCATAGTTCTACTTGTGCTATCTCAACTGCCGTGAACTATATGCGATCACTGCTCTCTCCTACATCAGGACACACCCAAGTCCAGTCCCTGATGCGTCGTAGTAAACTACGTACCCTACGCCATCCTCTGGTATCCTCAAGATGGGCGCACTGGTCAATCTCTGTCTCATCTCCTGAAATCTCTGCTGACATCTATCTAACCACATGAGGGGTTTCCCCTTCTTCATCAAAGCTGAAAGCGGTGCTTCAACTCTGGAGAAGTATGGAACAAATCTCTAATAGTACCCAGCCAGACCCAGGGAACTCTGCACCTCCGTCACACTCCTGGGTGGCTCCCAAGAAAGTACTGACTTGATCCTCACAGGATCCACTACAACTCCCACCTCCAAGTGATGTGTCCTAAGAAGTATACCTCTCAAATAAAAAATTGGAACTTAGAGAGCTTACCATAAAGCTGGTGCTCTCAGAGTGTATCCAGTACAACCTGCAAGTGGTAGGCATGCTCCTCATCAGTAGTCGAGTAAACCAGTATGTCGTTGATGAAGACTATGACAAAACGATCGAGTTAAGGCTAGAAGATCCTGTTCATCAGACTCATGAACACTGTTGGAGTGTTGGTTACACCGAAGGGCATAACCAAGAACTCGTAGTGTCCATACCGACACCTGAATGGTGTCTTCTGCACATCCTCATCTCTAACTCTGAGATGGTGATAGCCTGACCTGAGGTCTATCTTCGAGAACCATCTTGCTCCCTTGAGCTGATCAAAGAGGTCGTCAATCCTCAGGAGTGGGTACTTGTTCTTCACAGTCACCTGATTCAAGCGACCGTAGTCAACCCACTGTCATAAGCTCCCCTCCGTCTTCTTGGCGAACAAAATTGGAGAATCCTAGGGTGAAACACTAGTTCAGATGAATCCCTTCCCCTGTAATTCCTCCAGCTGTATCCGTAGATCACGAAGTTCAGCAGGAGTCATCCGATATGCTGTAGTAGATATCGGTGCTGTCCCAGGGTACATGTCTATGTAGAAGTATACCTTTCTATGAGGAGGTAGTCCTGGAAAGTCGTCAGGAAAAAAGTACGCATACTGATCCACCACAACAGGAAAACTCAGACTCTGCACATGAACCCCTCCAAGGATGAGACTAGCCAACTGATGTGTGATCGGCTGCCCTCTCCTCTGAGTAAGTCCATCCTGAGTTGCTAAGGCTCCCCTCTCGCAGGTGAAGGTGAACCTTCTCCCATCTGTGCGGATACACCGCACTTTCCGCCTAATGCAATCGATCTGAGCATGGAATTTAGACAACCATTCCATACCCAATATGGCATCATAAGGCCTCGACGCCACTACAAGAAGATCCCAACCAAATCTCTCACCTCCTAGAGTAAGCTCACACTGCCAGCACCAGTGTGTAATCATCGAGTCTGCTCCTGTAAGAGTCTCTAGCCGTAAGGATCGAGCCAACGACTCTGTCAGAATCTCTGATATCCGAACAAGGGAATCAGCAATAAAAGAATGACCGCACCTATGTTTATCAGTACTGCATCATGGGTGGAATAGACAAAAATAGTACCTCAAATCATCTTAGGTGCGCCGTGGTCGTAAGTCTCCACTGCCTAGAGCTGAGCCTTCATCTTTCTGCCAGCTCCCTATGGTCAGGGTGGACCTCTTGGTGGTGGTGGTGGTAGAGCCTCAAAACTTCATCCACTACCTACTACACGACCAGATCCTCTGCCTCATCTGCCTGCTCCCTGCGGACCGCCACGGTCGAACCTCTCCCTCCGCCTGGGAGGTCCCTCCACTATCTGATGCTTATCTGCACGGTGGGTCGGGCAGTCTCGAGCCATGTGACCCTGCCCGTCGCATGCATAGCACTGCTTGCTCCTCATATAGTTGGCTCTGTTTCAGGTGCCCCGCACAACCAAACCTGTATCCTGAGGTTGCTCTCCTAATGGCCTAGTCCGCTTGGACCTATGCGACATCTATCTACTGACGGCTGCAGAAGACTCCACTACTAGTCGCCCTGGGGTGGGTCTCGCTGCTGGTGTCGGCTCAGCGAGAAAGATCTCCACAAGAAGGGATCTCTCCAACACTCCCTCCTGTGTCGGAATGGTGAGGGAGATCATCAAAGCCCTAATCTCGTGCCTCAGCCCTTGATCAAAGGTCTGGGCCTGGATGAATGGGTCTCGTACCATGTCAGTGGAGTAGCGCGAGTGGTCGTTAAACCTCGCTGAGTACTGAACTACTGTCATGCTACCCTGCCACAGATGAAGTAACTCCTGGATACGCACCACACGAAGGGTGTATGGAACAAACTCTGAGCGGAATAGACTCTCAAAATCTGTCCAAAGTAGAGATGACTCTTCGTGAACCTGGAGCATCATGCTCCACCATCTACCTTCTATTGTGTACAGTAGACACGCAACAAGAATCACAATAAGGTCAGCTAGTGTCCCTACCAATCTGAAGACTCTGACGATAGCCTCCAGCCAATCCTTGGCTACCAGAGGGTCCATCTCTCCATGCAACCTGGGAGGCCTCTGTCGCTGAAACTAATGCAACGTACTTAAGTGAAGTGCACTCTCCGCTGCTAGGGATGGTGGTATCGGTGGCCTAATGGGTAGTGGTATCGCTGGTGCCTCCACTATGATGGGTCCCTGGACCGAGGCCTCGTCGCTCGATGGACTACCATCTCGCACGTAACTCAGAACCCTAGTTGGCTGCCTTCGTGGGTCCATCCTGAAATGTAACAGGTGCACCATGGTTAATATAGTATACTTAGTGATATAACACAAATTAATCACAAATAAATCTTTTGAAACACACATGCAATCAGTGTTTTCGTGCACAGAGTTGGAAATCAGAGGTCAGGGTCCTGGTGTATGGATACGTCGGCCACCGCACCAATACTGGACTCCATGCACTGAAAACCACACTCAACACTCTTAACACTATTTCTTCCCAAAAAGAATGATCAGATTCCTGAGTTCTGCGGTAGAACCGACTCCTCTGATACCAATTTGTCAGGACCCGTCCTTGGGGCCCGTGCCGTGACTACCGCAAGCCCGCCTTCCATAGGCCAGGGGTTAGCGACTAGCACCAAGGCGTAAATCCCGACAAAAAGGGAAGGCATTTCCTTTATATAGTAAACAAGCACAAAATAGTACACAACACAAGTAAAAATAAAGTAAACTGAGTACAAAAAGTAAGTGCTGATAGTAAAGGGGACAATATACAAACCCAACTGAAAGTACATAACCACTGAAAGATTAGTACAACAATAGTAAAGTAAAGTAGAAACCACTGAGTCGTCCTCTGGAAATCCCACCTGAAAAGTGGGTACAGATAGTCTCCTCAGCACCTCAGGTTCATCCATCTGCTCTGAGTACGTCTCACCAAGTGGCCCACCTCCGGGTACCATACAGCTCTATAAGCCTCTACCACGATCAGCGCTGTCTGTCGTCTGTATCCAACAGAATGTAGTACGGGCATAGCCCATGCATGGGTGAGTATAACGATACTCAGTAGGGACCCCGAGACCCCCGAAGGGCTCCCAGAATCCACGAAGGATAAACCACAAAGAAACGATACAATCACAAGGTATCAAACAACCCTACTTAGGTATATTTCGATACATATACCTATGTCATCAATCCCAATTAGGCTCCAAATCTTGAGCCCAAGTACCACCCAGTCCACATAGGAAAGAAGTCAATCACATAAATGATAATGATTGAAATTCAAGACTCAAATCACACAGGTATACATCCTTCGTAAAGTGATAAAGATGAAAAGAAATAATCACTGATTCATATAATCTGTCGGAACCACGTATGATACTAGACCAGCCAAGCTGTCATACCCACGTAGGATTCTAGTCCAGCTACTCTTTCGGACCCATGCAGGATACTAGAATAGAATTCAAACAGTCGGACCCCCTGAGGATTCAAGTATAGTTGCCATCACTGCCGAACCCATGGAGGATTCCAGTACAATTTTCATCTTCGTCGAACCCATGGAGGATTCTAGTACATTTTCCATCATCATCAAGCCCACAGAGGATTCCAGTACGTTTGTCATTGTAGTCGCAGCCAGCTCTAGGGTTCCCGCACACAACAGACTCGATTCTAGGAGGGTCCACTCCTTGAGCCAAGGGGGTCGATACATCAACTCTCATGAAGACTAGAGTTGATGTATCCCAAAGTCCTTTCTCATCAAAAGGAACCCAACACGACAGATGACGTGTCAATCAGATGCCCGGTTTGTGAGTTGTTAGCATTTTTGATCTAGGGGCCCGATTGAAAATACGCTCATTCCAAACCTGGCCATTTTCCAATGTTTTCCAGAACTAACATAGAGTATCGCAAAAGGACCTCCACGTTATGAGGGTCCCAGTTCCGTAGACGGTGCGTCAATCAGACACGTGATATTCAAGATATTCACCATTTAGTGAAAATGGGCCCAGCCCGTTAAGCCCAGTGGCCTGCCAGGTCAGGTCAACCCAGTTTTGGCAGGTTCGGCCTAGCAGGGGAGTTGCACTGGCCTGATGAAATGGGCGGCCCAGACCGAGGGGGCGTGGCCCGGCTCGGCGGGGAGCTGCCCAGCTTGAGGGGGCGCTGCCTGGCCCGGCGGGACGCGACCCGACCCAGCCCGAAGGGGCGCGGCCTGACCTGAGGGGCCGAGTGGTCCGAGGCAGGGGGCGCAGCCCCCTGCTGCCTGAACCGGCAGTGCTGCCCTCCCTAACCAACCGATCAAATTCGACCGACGTTCTTGGCACAAGCGGCCTGCTCGGGTGGGCCGTGGATCTGTTGCGCGGCACCTCTAGGTGCCGCAGCCTTCCTCCGCCTGGCCGGTCATCGAGCCGGCTGGTTCTTCCACAGAAGCGGCCCGCCCTTTGTGTGTCGCGGTTCTCCGTAGCGTGGTGCCATGGGGACCCGCGGTTCCTCCCTTCCACCCAGCCGGCTATGGCTGGCCGATTCTTCCTCATTCGAGCAGCGCGCGATTGCGGGACGCGATTCTTCCCCACGCGGATGGCACACGTCCACCGCTTCTCCCATCGTCGCCTCTTCCAATGCGCCTGAATCTCAGACAAGGAGACTATGGAGGGTCATCAGGACGTTTACGTTCATCCCACACCCTCCGCGTTAAGCGGTAGCAATTGGCCAAGGATAAACAAGGATTAACGAAGAACCAAGAACAATTTTATTCAAATAAAATTGAAGCAATCCACCCTACATTGGAAAAGCTTCATGGTAGTCGAGCATCATGGAAGACGGTGTCGCGGGAAGACGGCGTCAACTTGTTGACGTCGAGGAAGAAGTGCTGAGGATGCCGCGTCATCGGTGTTCCTTGCAGGTGGCTCCTTCTCATTTGATATGGTCGAAGATAGAAGGTGATGATGACGTTCCTCGACGGTTCTTCGTTGGAATGATGGTGTTCTTTCTTTGAGAGAAGAACACTCTTCTATATTTCTCCAGAGCTCCCACAATGTTCCAACAAAAACAAGTGCCAAAATAATATAATTACTAAGCTATTATTTTATTCACACAAGTAATTCAAAATTCAAAAAAAATTAATTAATAAATTAAAGAGGTTGAACTCATTAATTAACATGTGTTGGGAATAATTTAAAGAGAGAGAGGGGGGGAGGTGAAGAGAACTCATAAATAAAAAGGTTGTCGTAATAAAAGAAGGGGAATTAATTGAGGTGATTGAGGAGAGTAATGGGAGGTGAAAGGTAGGGGCTCGTGTGGCACCCACCTCTAAAGTATCCACACATGGGAAGTTAGGTGGGTGTGGGCCCCACCAATAACTTCCCATAGGAGGAAATAACTTCCATAGATATATAAAAGTTTTCGAAATAATTTTATTTAACTTCTTAATTAAACCCCAATTTTTAACTTTCAACCCGCATAAAAAGAAACTGCTGTAAAGGTCCCCTTGAGCAATTACCGGTGCTGCAAGTTCATCAGTGTCCTCAGATTTCAATTCCGAGCACCGGTTCAAAAGATATAAAAACTTGCACATACGTTTACTGAACGTACCCAAAAAAAACATCAGAAATTTATTCCGGGCACACCGGGCCTCAGAATCAAGTGCCTTCAGAATCCACATACTAGTAAAATTACAAAGAATTAAGAAAACACGTTTTACATGAAAATTCCGGGTCTTTATAGTATATTTTTGTTGTTATGACCTTATAAATACATCATAATGAAATGGGATTTTATTTAGAGGAATAAGAATGATAAAGGTAAGAAGAAACAGTGGCACTCTATACTGAATAAACTATATAAAAAAAGGAAGAAACAAAATTAGAAAAAATTTGGGAGATGGGTGCATAACCAGAATTATTTATTAATTAAATTCATGACATTTGTCTATCCATAGTAAAAAATAAATTTTTTGAAGTCCTGATGGATGCCTATATCCTTTCATTATCATCATAGTATACAGACTTTGTTCATTACCTCTGTAGGGTTCCACAACAATTACATTTAGGAGAATTTATTAAGAGATTTTTTTAATTGAATGTCATATTTTGGTTAATGTGAGATGGTTATAATTATCCCACACTAAAATTAGCTAATTTAGTTTTTTCGATCTAAACAAACAATGAGTCTGAGCATCTTGCTAGAGGCAACCTGATTTTTATCTATTCATAAAAAGTTTGATTTAATTCATTGTTAGTATTTTTTTTATATGATAGTTATTAATTGAAATTCACCTTATATTTTTATATATAATTGAATGGGAATAAAATTTCACAATCCTATATGTATTTTTTAAGTATATAGACAACAACACTAGAGAGGATGAAGCATGGTTAATGTTGAGTAAAATGTTTGACCAATTTACATTATGAAACCCGTTAATGTATTGAAACCTAGGAAATAAGATTTTGAACTACATTCATGATGCAAAATGGTTTAGTAAGAAAATGGAAACCCATGTTCAAAGCATCAATAAATGGGGATTTTGTGTTTCATTCAAAATTTTACCCTAGTGTAGTACAACATTTAATTTAGTAAGATATTTTAACATCCATTTGCATTCCAACATTTGATTTTAGAATTAATCTTATAAAATAAGAGACAAAAACTACCTAGGATATGTTACATTTCATTTGAAATAAATTTGAATGAGAATAAATGGTTACATGTTTTAAAACCTATGGTTTTGAATTAAAAAATGAGGATTTAAGAAGAATACTATATTCTATAAGTTATACTTTTCTGATTTTATTAGATTCATATAATTTATGATATCTTCATTTACTATTTTTTAAGAATTTCATTTATTAGTTTTCCTAAAACATCATTCTTATTCTTCAGACATCATATGATCCCAATATTTCCTATCATTTCTTTTGTAAAATTATTATGAGACTCTAACATGTTCTCTTCAATAACATTATTTTTATCTTTTGAGATATATAATTGTTAAAATTTACCTCTACTATGATGGGGGTAAATTTTATATTTAGACCTTATTCTAATACCTACCTTAGATTAATCCATTTTAAGAACATGAAAACCATTAATATCCCTAATAGGAAAATTTTCTATTATATATAATTTTATCCTTCCCTAACATCCTGTAATTTTTTTTGTGAATATAAAAAATCAATAGTGGGGGAAATGTTTTTTCGAAGAAGTGATACACATTTTGTAATAGATAAGTTTAGAGGGTTTTTATTGGATATTTGAATGGAATATTAATTAAATGTATCACATATCCTCTAGTAAAAAATTAAAAATTCAAAAATTGAAATAATCAGTTGTTCCTTAGAGAATTAATAAAATAAAAACTGCAGAATCAATGATCTTGTTATAACATTAAAAAGAGTGTCATGTGGATATCATTTGTTTATGTGTTCTGGCTATGATACCTTCCCACAAAACAGAAATTTAAATAGAAATGAAATCATAAAACAATGTGGTGTTACATATATTACATTTCATCCCTTTATTATCCTACTCTATGATACTGGGGAGAGATGATGAATTCTTCCAGGATATTTTTTATAATATTGAAACACACCTTATAGATAAACTCTTTAAATCTATTTTATTGTTTTAAATCATTTATCTACCGTCCCAAAACCTATGAGTCATTTTTTCCTCAATGGTGAATCCCTCAAGATTATTTTTGATTTAGACTCTACATGGTGGATAGTATAGATTCATTAAATAATATTTTATTTGACAAGGTATTAAGGTATGTGCATAACTCTATTTATAATTATACTTTGTCGATTATCTCAATAATTAAATAAGTGTAAAATAAATAAGGCATGCATATAAATAAGGAATTGAAAAATAAAAATTGGTAAATTAAATGTATTATATATTTTAAAAAGGGGAAAATTAATATTATTTTTTGACATGTTTCCTTAAAAAAAATAATGCATTCCTAAATTTTAATGTGTGACTGTTGAATATTTAAATTTATCATTTAATTAATATCATTTTTTGACATTATATTTAAAGAGTCTTTGGGGGAGTGTCCTTTCTAGTATGTTTTGTGTACATCCCATAATACATGTTTCAATTCAAATATGGGGGTATTTGATACATTTATTTCATTCAATTATTTTATTGTATTCTAATTCACTGATGACTATAATTTCATGAATATTGTATAAAATATTTTACTTATCTAAATGGGTTTCAATTTTTTATCAGAATTAGTGAATATTCGAAAAAGGAAATAGAAGAGATGAATTCACATCACGACATGAAACCAACAAATAGAATATTCCCTCCAATGAAGTAGGTTGTTCAAATGACACTTCTATGGAAAACAATGATGAAACTTGTGGAAAATGTTGATGATAATTGGAAACTAAAATTTCATATCGCAAATATTGTTCAATTTGTGTAATGGATTCATGAAGTGAATAGAATACATGAGAGGAACAATTCTAGGGTAAATCCTCAGATTTTTATGATGTGAAACCCATTCACGTCATCAACGATGCTTGACTACATCAATATCATTTCTAATGAGAAAACCCAAGTTAAGACCCAGAATTACATTAAGGAGTGGGACTAAAATATGGGATATTATGGAACATTTGTGGGTATTTACAATGTGACCGAAGCATCCGTGAGCCCTAAAAATAACAGTTCCATGGTGAACTATAGAACCAACAATTTGGGGGGTGACTCCGTTAGGATTGAGGAACACAACTACGATGAGTATAATATGACACTTATTTCCATAACCCCTCGTGGCTAGCATGAGGTGGTATACCTTCTATAAAAAAACGAAAATGAAGGGGGTTTATTTTATTGTTGTATTTTACATTTTAATACTATTCATTTTGTGTCTTTTTCTGAAACCAATATTTCTCTATTCTCTTTATTTTCATTAATCTAAGATATTGCAACCAGATTTTTTCCTTGTAATACATTGAAATAATTCTATATATATTTATTGATAAAGGAGTCAATACAATGTACAATTCTATTGCACGATCTTCCTAAAATTAACTTTATAAAAAAAAATTTATTTTATATTAAGCAAATGTGGTGAATCAAATCTGATGATGGAAAACTCCATATTGGGGGAGATTGGAGCGTAGTGACTGAAATAATGAACTTAAATAATTGGAGAGCATATTACTTCATGATGAATGATCCAATATCCAAGTAAGAATCATCCAATCTTTACATAAACCCTCTTTTATTAAATTGATTGATTAGAATTATCCCATTTATTATCTACTGCAATTATTGGTTCTTTTCACGTGCCCATGTAACAATTTAATTGATATTTAAATGTTTTCTATAATGAATATCCCCTCTATTAGTTATTCTACCTGAATTAATGAAAAATTATAGTTAAAACATTATTATTATGCCTCGCCCCATCAATTTCATCACATTCATCACCAGTTGGACCATGTGGTCTTAGTTTGATACTGTTAGGTTGCACAAAGCCCTATTGGACCCCCGAAAGCATGACGAATACACGAGAGACTCATTGATTGAAGAATAAAGAATAGTTCTGAGATGGTTATAGGATTTGCAAGACATGTTTGATAATCTATTTTCAACTAATCAAGGAAAAAGGGTGATTGTATGTTCAATTGTCACAAAGGATATCCCCTTGGTCAACGAAGCTAATTTCCGGCCACCTAATGGTCGAAATGACAAACAATGCCCAGATCCACTAATATCAGGCACAATAAAGGATGGATCTATAGTGGAAGGAAATAAATAAAATGGTATGTTTTGGATCTGTAAATATATGAAAAAACTAACAATATTCCTTGCACTACAATGAATACAATATCTGTATCTCCCTAGCTACATTAGATAGGATTTCAAAAGATTATAAGGATCACATTATGTATATCCCTCCTAAATTCCATATACCTCATCCCTGGGTGGATGATCAGTGGAAAGGATCACATGGGAAATATTCTATGAGGGGTTATATAGTCATGTATAGGGCCATGTACTGATATACATGGACGTGGATAGAAGTAAATGACCCAATACATGGGTTTTTTGACAGGATTTATAGTTCACTTACATGGAGTGTACTTCTATATGGATAGGGGGTTGTGTTATAGACAAGGATGTACCTAGAATGTAGAGAGGTTCCACATGACATATGAAAATCTTGAAATGAAGTGTACTACTTGGTTCCTTTTGAGTAAACTTTAATATTTTGTATCACCTTTGTTTGATCTTGGATTCTTCCCATGTGTATCTTATAATTAAATTTTTTCTATATAGAATTATATGATTACCTCTGTTGTGACTTTCCTGATATGATGTGAAATTTTCTAATGACAGCTCTTATTGGGGAGATTCCCAATGATGTTAGTGATAAGATAGTACCAATAGATGATTCATACCCAGTGGAACCCCATATGGGTCGGGTGAAAGTCTTATACGACTAGAGTGGAACCCCCCATCAATATTAACCATGAGTGCTTGGCCGATAGAGTGGAAACCCCAAACCATCAGCATGGGCATGGGTCCTCTACAACTGTTTTTAGAGAGAAATACACCTACAAGATATGGTGTGTGTCCTAAATGATTAGAGTGGACACCCCCAAGAAAAATTGGGAATGGGTCCTCGACCGACAGATTTGAACCACCCATCCCCATGGACACTGGTCCCCTTTAACTAACTTCCAAGTGAAAACCTCTATTATATAGGGTGTGGGTCCTTTATGACCAGAGTGAAACCCCCTATCACACTAGTGTATGGGTCCTCAACCTATAGAGTGTATCACTCAATCTGATTTATAGTGGGACCTATACCTACCAATTGGATCCCCATATTATCATTGGGTGTGGGTCATCACGACAATAGAGTGGAACCCCCCCATCAGCATAGGGTATGGGTCCTTATGACACAAGAGTGAAACTCCCCATGAGCTTGGTCATGAGTCCACTATGGATACTTATAGGGAATACCCCCTATTTACTTTGTTAATGGTCTTCTACTTGGATTTTGTCCCACACCCCCAGCTATGCAGCATAGTAACGTGGCATGGGCCTTTGCATGGTTACTTCTAGGTGGGTGCGTGAGATGGTGGGCATCAATTATGAACTTTTGGAACTATTGGTGTCACTTCTTCTTAGGATATGATGTGAGATTTATATCCTCTTACTCTATCATTTGGGTTTATTTGGACTTAGAATATATATATACATATATATTAATATATTTGTACCTTTAGACATGTTCACTAACATTCATAAGATTCAATGATGTGTGGTGAATTCCATGTGCATTATCTATTTATCTTATCATGGTTGAATGATTATACTATACTTATATGGGTGGTAACGACTCAATGTGTAGTTCATATACTCACTATTTTTATCATGGTTTGTTTGGATATGGTTTCTCATTCACTATATCATTGTTTTGTTTGAGTTGGTATCTTTGACTGTATCTTTCACCTACTATATTTTTTTAATACTATATCTCATAATCCTCCACAAAATATTATAGGGTGTTCTACTTGGTATGTATATAATAAACCCTATATGGGACATTCATGCATGTGTCATGTATTATGTAGTTTACAGATAGGTCGGTGGAAACATCATGGGATCATAGTGATAATTGGTACTTTGGTCCATGTACAGTGTCACATCTTGGTGATCAAGATCCAAGATATCTCAAACGTTTAATTTTCAAGTTTTATTAGGTTCTCAAATATTTATTTTTTTGCATGTATTTTCCCCCATTAATTTTTTTTCATAATCAAGTATACCCTATAGGTTATGAATTAGTTTTTTAATTTCAATATGTTTCATATTTTTATTGGTATTACTCTACACTTATTTATTGATATGGACAAGGCTATGTGTGTATATGTACTTATGAAAAGGCCTCATGTTTGGGATATGACTTTCGGTGCATTTCACCACCCTTATTCTATAGAGGCTGGTAAGGGGTAGTTGTGGATTGAACCCGGGCCTAGTTCTGGTAATGAAATATTAACATCAGAGCAGTTTATTCATTGGAATGTTTTCTAGAGTGGTCCCTTTAAGAGTATTTGTTTGGGTTTATGTCAACAGTGATAAAGTGACTCGAGAGTGGCTCTAAGGCTAGGGAATCCAGTGATGGTGAAGGACGATAACATATCCATTATAGCGACTCGCACTTAACATACATGGATATTACATCATTTTTTATAAATATTTAGTACATTGCAATAATACATACCTGAGGACCGTAATATATTAGTGTGTTTTGAATCATAGAAACAAAATAATCTATCTTAGTGAAATATCTTCAATATATCCAATAATGATTTAAACCTTTAGTACATATACCTAAAACCACTCTTCATATCCTAAATAAATGAAACATAGGAAATGGATGAACGCAGATGCTTAGTCAGGGTAAATAAATAAATGCATAAGCATAACATAAACAAAAGGGTATGGAACATGATCATAACATTATAAGATCATACCCTTCATATCAGAGATCATAATAAATATTAATATTTTATAAGAAATGATTCATAAAAAAATAATGAACATGATCCTTGAGAGAATAACAAAGGAATAAAACATGGAATTTTGGATAACACATAAGCACATAAAAACACTATGTAAAGGAATCTTACAAAGGCCTTTTAACATGTCAGGCTTGGGTTAATCACTCATGTACCTACATTGGGATTCTGATAACCTCCTAGGTACCCTTTTATTTTGGGATTGGGATTTTATATCATGTACCCTATTCTTTTGGGATTAGGATGTCCTCTCATGTACCCTCTTGGTTTGGGATTGGGATGTTATCCCATGTTCCCTCTTGTTTAGGGATTCATATGTTCTCCCATGTTCCATATTTTTTAGGGATTGAGATGTTTTTATATATTTCTTTTTATATCATTAAACATTTATCATTACCCAATTCATTTGAGGGAGATATAGGTCTCACCTGTCACATAATGAAATCATACATTCATGTGCCACAAAACATTCATCATATCATAACCCATGAAATGATATGAGTTTTATAAACCTAAAATAATTACCCAAAAAATGGATTAAATAAAATTTCATCAAATCATAACCTATGGAAATGAGATAGGTTTTATAATCATTTAATTGAACTACATCCCATAAAAAAGAAGTGGGTTTAAAAAGTATATAACCCATAGAAAAGAATAATAGTTCATAAATTTCATAACATTAAAAATAACCCATTCATGGAAATGATATGAATTTAACCCTTAAATAATTTCATATAAGGACATCATTAACATCAAAATATGTAATATTATTTGGAAAATAATTTTGAAACACATTTCAAAATCATTTCTTGAGGAAATATCCTATGTTGTTTGAAAATGTATATTCAATGCATAAAACCATTTGAAAATCATTTCCATAGAAAATATCTTTGAAAATATATAAAGAAGACTTTAAATAATTTTTAAAACTATATTTAATGATATTAATTTAATTTCTTTTACAAAATATCAAACTTAAATAATGAAAAGGGAGCTTTGAATAAATGAATGCTGGTAAATCTGTAAATGTCATACGAGGTCAAAAGAACATTCCTTTTGCATGGTAAAAAGTCTAGAAAAGTGAATTATTCAAAAAAAGAATATACCCTTGAAAATATTTGTAATAAAAAAAATGGTAAAAATAACTATTAATTCTTATAGGATGATGGTATAATATTCTTGGTAACTCTTTTTAAAAAACATAGATTTTTTTCTGAAGGGAGGGTAAAGTCAATATTTCTTAAAAACAGATTATTATGGACCAATGAGTAAAAATAAGGTAAGAGTACATGATTAAGTCATTAATAACAACAGGAGAATAAAATTCATGAATTTACTTAATATATGGATCATAATATTTCATCAAAGTAAGCATAAACATAAAATTTCTCGAAACAATGATTAGATCCTCTCAATAAACTCTTATAACTTCGTAACATGGGATAACACTCTACATGTAAGAAATTAAATTAAATGAATCATGGAATATCATGAAAAGATTTTTATTCATGATATATCCTGTAAAATGTAAATATATTCACTTTGAAAAATATTTTATGTGTATAACAAAGCATGAGTCTCAAAAGAGGCAATTTTAGACCAAACATTTTACTGATTTGGTAACTTTTGAATCTTGAAACCCATTAAAGATGGATAAAAAAATAATCATGTGAATAACCACAAATTTATGTATATGATAAATAAAATAATATTTATGATATCATATATGATTAATTTATGAATTTTTATTATCCTTTTATAAATAATTTCCATGTTAAAGCAACATTTCGGGAAATAATTTCTGTCTTTATCGTTAATTTTTTGGCTTGTCATTCTTGATCCTATTGATTAGTTCATAATTTTCTTATATAAAGAATATTTAAAATTATATCTATATCATATATATTCAGAATATAAATATATATAATAGATAGATAGATGAAATAGAATACACCACTCATGGATACGATAGGTCATACATACACGTGAACAATTTTTCCGTTTTCTTATCATATTGAATTGAAGTAAGTGAATTCCAAATATGTAAATACATAAATAAATAAATATATTGTTCATGTAGTATTATTATATAATATATTTAATACTTATTCATAATATAAATTTTTATAATCATTCTTGAATGTTGAACGTGTAAGACGAATCTCACTGTGTCGTGGAGACGATAATCCTTACATACGCATGAGCGACAATCTCATTCCATTAAGGGTTTAATGGTACAGAATTGGATGGAATATGAATTGTAAAGAAATATTATAATGTTATATTAATTATTTAAATCCTTTATATTCATCATTATACCCATATAAATAAAGTGTACATGAACAATAGTTTACACCATGGCGTAGAGATGGTAAGCCGTATGTACACACGCAAGGTGATATTATTTATAGAAGGATGTTTCAAAGGAGGAATATAGTTCTCCACTAGTCATAATAATATAACATAATATAATATATTCTTATTTTATTACTTTGGCCTGGAAACAACATAGAATGAGTAATTATAAGAACAAAAGAACACTGATAGAGGGGTTAAAACAATTACCTCTTTTATGAGTATCTTCATTTGATTTGTCATAAAGAATCCATAGAATGACTTTTGGAACAAATTATGGCCTAGAAGTTATAGGGAGGGAATTTGGGATAGGAAGTGGGAAGGTATTGAATTATAAAAAATCCATTATAGGTGTGAATTAAAGATAATAAGAAGTTTCTATTTATAAGAGAGGTGAGGCACACTTTTGGAATATCAAAAAATATTAATTTATTAAAACTTTATAGTCTATTTCAAATAGATCCAATGTGATTTATTCTGAGGATAGAATGATTATGGGCCAAAATAACTCAACCAATTAATTTTATACATGTTTATGTCTTAAAATTAATCGTATCTTGTGGATTTAACCATTAGTTAAATAGTTTATCTCTTAATGTGTCTTCTTGTATTTTTACAGTATAGGTTTAATATAGTTACTATAAAATGAAAAATGAACCCAAATTTTATTATTTCTGATAAATGTGGAATTATCTATGTTATTTTACCAAACCATATAATTTTGTGACTTTTATACCATTTAATAAAATAGTAATAATTTTTTAATACCATTTATTTTAATTTTAATACGATTCAATATTTCCATTTTAAAAACATCAATGCAACCTGATAACTTTGAACCAATTCTTAAAATATGTCATTAAAACTTCTATTTTATCTAAAAAATATGTTTAGGTCATTAATTAAGTCAAATTTTATTTATTTTACTATTTTTAATATCAATTATTTTATATCTAAATTTATTAAATAATTACGTTATCATCATTGAGTCACCATTTAATTTTATTATTTAATGTCTAAAAATTATAAATAAATTCCCATGGTGAAAATAAACCTATTATATTTATAAATAATATTTATATTCAACAATATCAGGTATATAAACTCATATTGAAAATAAAATAGTTATTAACATTTGAATATGACATTATTAACTCTTCTTTATATAAAATATAATAAACGACCTAATTCAACACAAGTGGCATAAAAATGATCTTATTTTTTACCTAAGGTTGAATTGGGTCGAAATATACTTATATATTGAAATTATTACATGTTTTACGGTAGTTTTGTATTATAATAATATTATTTTTACTTTTAATTACCATATTTACATTTAACGGCAGTAAATAAAATTCAAAAGGTACTATTCACCAAAACTTATTTTGATCCTATTAGAATACATTTATCGTACTGATTAAATCAATGTATTTCCATTTCTAGAAATTTAATTCACAAAATTAGTAAAATTACATTCAATTCTCTTCCCTCAAATGATCCTAGAAAGTAGGTAAAAAAGACGTTAAAAAGACCAATTATTTTTTATATCTAATTTTATTATAAAAAGATTGTAATTAGATAAATTGGATTAATAATATGTATTATTTATATAATATGAAATTAATTTTTTGAAATAAAATGATTATATAAATGAAAAATTTGGGTTTTAAACAAAAATGCAGTAATTTCACTATTCATCAAAAATTGAAACTTTTTAGAAAAATACTAAAAATTGAACCTATGTTAATTTTGATATTATGAATTCAAAGATGATTTCTATTTTACCAAAAACATTTCTATAAGTGTGAAAAATTAATTTCTTTTTTTTCACAAAATACATAAAAATCAGTTCATAATAGAAAATAATAGTTTCAAATATATAAAGTATTTACCGAAAATTATATTTTTTGCTTTAAGAACCATTATAACTAATATTTAAAAAGTAGTTATTACTATTCATATAAAAATTTTAACATCTAGGTTATAAATCTATTATTTAAATAATTATAATAGTAAAATGTTGGTCATAGAAACTCAATGTTGCGTGTAATGTATGCCAAGTCAGGGTTGCGTGTAGTGAAAACTTCCCTTAATGTTTCTTATAACATAA
Organism: Viscum album; assembly: GCA_963277665.1. Lineage (NCBI taxonomy): Eukaryota > Viridiplantae > Streptophyta > Magnoliopsida > Santalales > Viscaceae > Viscum > Viscum album. Next base: position 272,304,563 of record OY728125.1, on the reverse strand, counting down.
TATATACATAATCCTATTAAATAACATAAAAAATATAGATTCAATTTTGTGTAAAGTGAAAATATTAAATTAAATCGAAAAAATAAATTCACAAAATCTCTAGGTGTTACATTCTACCTCCCTTAAAATCAATTTTGACCTTGATATTTGTATGGATTATCAATGGTTTAATAATTCAATGTTCCATTCATAGAAACCCAAATCCTAAAAATAAATTATAAAAATTCCTTTTAAAAATGAATTGTTGGAAAATAATAGTTACCCAATGTAACCCATAATAAGGTTTCCACATAGGCAAACATATGTAAAGATTTAGGAATGGAGGAAAAATCATCAATAATCATAGAGATTGATAAAGATCCATAATCACATGAAATTTTCTGATCTAGATAAATTTAACAATCACAAAACCATAAAATAAAAAAACATGAAAGAGGTCATTGATATCATCAAAATGATGATAACATGACCACCTTTTAAGTCACGACCCCTTTTCCTAATGTTGGATAATTTTTAAGAGATGATATACTTACTTGATTTCAGTATAACTTCACCCTTTGTTGTTCCATTATCGGTTTCCACATCATCTCTTATTCCATGAAATTAAGTGGAATTTTTCATTCCTAAAACATTAGAAAATCATGAAAAGAATAATATGTCATTATATCTATCTTCACCAAAAAGTATTGCAAAAGTCATAAAATATACATAAACCCACATATAGAGAGACAATACATTAATCGCAAAACTTTCTCTAAAGATTAACATAAGATTTCCATAAATGGATATCCCATATTCCTTCCAAATGTTTAAAATTTAAAACATTAAAATGATTTCCTCTACATTATCATAACATTTATCTATCATAAATCATAATCCAGTTCACAATTTTGACATTCAAAACTTGTGAATACCTTATTCATGTATTCACTTGAAATATGAAAATAAACTGAATTTCCACATATCCTTATTTAAAACATGCATGTTTCATTATTATTAAGTTAAAAAGGATGTAAACATCATCCGTGATAGCATAACCCAGAGGTCAATAAATTCTTTGTTAGTTCTATGGTAACTAGTATAATCTAATTTACATATTCATATCCAACATATCTTTATCCAACTATAATTATCTCAACATCATGATCATATTAATGGTTATCCATCCCTTAATCATTTGACTTCTAAAAAAATCACCTTATTACCTCAATCACTTTTCATATATACTAGTACCATTAAACAAATGTTCTTAAATTCTTAAGTAAAAAATATATTGAAAAAATACATAGATGTTTCATTACTCCACAATACTATAAATGTACTTATATAACGTTAATCTTGAATTCCAATACATAAACACTCAATCATTCCACAAATTCATTGCCGTACTCCACATCACCAACAGTGATCACATGCGATTTTTCTTTTTCCATTTTCTTTTAGAGGTTGATGACATCGATCATCATGTATAACCCTTCGATTTGGGAACTTTTTAGCATAATTGCCATTCTATTTACAGTTGTGGCACTGAAGTGGGGGAGGTGCATTCTGGGTTCAATTCACCTTGTTAGTTAACTTCTTTCCATCACTTTAGAATTAGAATGCCCGATGACCATCCTTTCCACACATAAAACATTTATTATACCCCTTAAGAAAATTTCAACCATGTGTACTTTAACACATTGAGAATAAAGAAAATATAATCATCTTTTCTCTATAGGTTTTTGAGTTTTATTTGAATTCTATCAATATTTTATTATCATAACCACAAGTTTGAAGGGAAACAACAATATAACATTTTGTATGAATAATATGAGGAAGGTACATACTAAAAAAATAAGATCTTGAACTCATCCAAATTCAAAGATTCAATATTATCTTATTCCCTCATATTCTAGATAAATTTAAACCATATATTCATTTTACCTTATAAGAAACAAGTTCCCAATGTTACATTTTAATTTTCTAAACAATATTGATTGAAAAATATATTTTCAAAGATACAAATCCATTTCTTTGCAACTAGTAGATCGTCTATTCCACTAAATGAAGTTGGAAGTTTTTTTTAAGAAGGATTAAAAAGAAATCGGCTCCCACATTTGATTATTTGGAATCCTATCAGTATTCATGGAATGATAAGTTTGTTGTTATCATAGAAATAAGATTCAGTATTCCATCTCCTATAACATTCAGTATCGAAGAAGTAAAATCATCACATTTTCCATCACATACATCATTAGCGTGGTTCCATTGGGTTCCATCCATTTACTAAAACCAATATCATAGAGTAAGAAATAATTATTATCATGAGGAAACATATAATCCTGAAAAGTAATTTATAGGATGTATACCTTATAAAAAATTCTTTAATATACGATACCTTTGGATTTTACTAGGTTATTCATAGCCACGTTCTACTTAAATACTTCATAATGGTTAATGTAGAGTTTGTGAATTTCTTAATAATATCGCCCATGAGTGTCAAACCATTAGTACAGTAAGGCTCATTTTCATGTACCGAATTACCCTTAGTTAGGGCCAGAACATCCTTTTGGAGTAGTTACCCCCAGATATAACTGTTCTAGAGCCACATCCACTTGTAGTATCTAGAAAGATATTTATTTATTGGAATCCACTAACTTTATCCTTTACCAAAATTCCTAGAAAATTTCCTAAATGTTGACTCATACATATACTTATCCTTAGAGACATACCTGGACATATCCTTAGAAATATACATTGGGGTCTCCCTAAGGCTTTCTCATTATAGTTTCCAAATGGTGACTAAACCTTTTCTATGATACCAACTATAGCAACTTGGGCATAACATACATGTATATTACATAATTTTAGAATAATATTTAGTACATTACAAAAGTACATGATTGAGGACCATAATAGTCTAGTGTATTTGGAAACATGGGGACAAAATCATCTATCATTTTGAATGATATTAAACATCTCCCATAAGGATTAATACATTTAGTACTTCCACCAAAAATAATTCTTTATAACCAGGAGGAATTTAACATAAGAAATGGATGTGCTTAGATTCTCAATAATGGAAAATAAATAAATGCATAACAATAACATTAACAAAAGAATATTGGACATGAGAATAACTTTTGAGGATCATACCCGACATATCAAATATCATAATAGATATTGATAGTTTATATGACATGAATAATAAGAAAATAATGAACATCATCCATGAGATAATTACATAGGAATAAAACATATAATTGCCGAAGACACATAAGAACATAAAAAACAAATATAAAGCTAGAAAAAAGAGGCCTTTCAATATAATATAGGTCTAGTTTAATAACCCATGTACCTGCTTCATTCTTGGGATTCCCTCCCGTATACCCTATTGTTTTGTGATTGGGATTTCCTCTTATGTACCCTCTTCTTTCGGGATTGGGATGTCCTCTCATATACCCTCCTGGTTTGGTATTGGGATGTTCTCTTATGTTCTCTCTTTTTTTGGGATTGGGATGTTCTCCCATATTCCCTTTGAGATCATAAAACATATATCACTACTGAATGCATTGGAGGAATATATAGGTCACACCTGTCACATAATGAAATCATACAAGTATATGCCACAAAACATTCATCATACCATGACCCATACAACGATATGGGTTTTATAAACAAAAAATAATAACTTTAAAAATTAAATGGGAATCAATAACTTTTATTCACATCATAAATAATGGAAAATACATAGGTTTTATAATAATTTTATTGAATCCTAACCCATAAAAAGAAGTGGGATTCAAAAGCACATAACCCATGGAAAGTAAATTATTTTCATAAATACCATGACAATAAGAATAATGGATCCTTTAGAAAATTTACTAGAAGGTCATGAGTAACATCAAAATAAGTAATCTTAGATATAAAGTAATTTTGAAACATGTTTCAAAATAATTTTTTTGATGAAATATATTTTCTTGTTTGAAAATGTTTTTTAATGTATAAAACCATTTGAAAATAATTTATATAGAAAATAGCATTGATAAAATATATACAAGACATTAAATCATTTTTAAAACTATATTCCTTGAAATTAAACTTAAAACATTTCTTTAAAGATTAATCTTTAAAAATTTAGAGGGATCTTTGATGACATGACTGTGGGTAAATCCGTAATTGTTGTATGAGGTCAAAAGAAAAAAAATTCACGGTAAAAAGGTTAGAAAAGATTATTTTTTTGGAAAAAGATAAGAATATTATCTTGAAGAAATTTTTAGTAGAAAAACTTTTAATAATTTATTTTAATTCGTATAAGATAATGGTATATTATTCTCTGAAACCCATTTTAGAAAAAAATAGATTTCCGACCAAAGGGAGGGTAATGTCTGGATTTCATAAAAATAATTTCTTATGTACCAAAGAGTAGAAATATATACCAATACATGATTATATCAGGAATATCCATATTAGATGAAAATTAATGAATGTACTGGAGATATGGATCATAATATTTCATCATAGTAAGCATACACATAAACAATCACTAACAATTGATAAGATTGTCTCAATTAACACCTATAACATGGTAACATGGGATCATACTCTTTAGGTAAGAAATTAAATTACATTAAAAATATAATATCATTAAATTATTTATATTCATTATATATAATGTAAAATGTAAATGCAAGGACTTATAAAAATATATAGGTGCATAACAATACATGAGTCTCAGAGGCAGTAATTTGAGACAAAACATTTTACCAATTTGGTAACTTTTGAATCTTAAAACCCCTGAAAATAAGATCATAAAATGGAAATGTTAATAAACATAAATTTAATAATAATACACTGAGAATACAATCCTGGTATGTACATACACAACACCAATTTAAAAAGTAGTTAACATAACATGTATCTCACAATAATTAAAACTAAGATGAATATCCCATTACATTTGGTTTGATACTCTCCACACAGCTCTGAAACTATTTTATAATGGTTTAAAACATATTATAAACTTCTAAAATATAATAATAATATATATTAAATCATATATGATTCATTTATGACTTTATATTACCTTTTTCTTAATAATGTTCAAGTTAAGGACACATTTCAGGTAATAATCGCTTTCTTTATCATACATTTTTTCACTTGTTATTATTTATCCTATTGATTAGATCATGAATTAATTAATTTTAGAATTTTTAACATTATTTATATATCATTTATATTAAGAATATAAATATATATAATATATAGATATATGAAATTGAATACATCGTTCATGGAGATGGTAGGCCATATGTACGCATGAACATTGTTTCCATTTTCATATCGTATTGAATGAATGTATGTGAAGGAAATATATGAACATAAATATATTTTTATATTATTATATTAGAATTATTGTTTCATATATTTCATACATATTCATAATATATATTTTTATAATCATTCTTGAATGGTGAACATGGAAGATGAATCTCATCGCATCATGGAGACGGTAAGCCGTACGTATGCACGAGCAACAATATTATTTCTATAAGATTTTAATGTTACAGAATTGCATAGAATATCAATTTTACAGAAACAATATCATGTTATATTTATTATTTATATCCTTTATATTCATATTTATACCCATATAAATAATGTGTAAAGGAATAACAGTTTACACGACGATGTGGAGATGGTAAGCCATATGTATGCACACATGATGATATTGTTTATAGAAGGATGAGTAAAAGGCAGAATATGGTTGTAAAATAATCATATCAACATATCATAATAAATTATATTATGTTCTTATTACTTTGGTCTGGAAACAACATAGAAAGAGGAAGTAGAATAAGAAAAGAATATTGAATGAGATGATAAATAATTTACCATTTTTTGAGTTTCTTCTTTTTATTTGTACAAAAGGACTCCCTAGGATGGATTTATTACCAATATATTGCCTCTAGTTTGTAGTGAGGGATGTTGGGAGAGTAAATGGGAAGGTATTGGCCGATCCAAAGGGCTTTAGAGGTGTCAATAAAAGATAATGAGAAGTACACTTTTATATATTAGGTGAGGGGCACTTTTTGAAGCACTACTGGAAACTAAGGCTTTACCAACGGTTTCAAACAATTGGTAAAGGCTACCAAACCATTGGTATACTATATACCAATGGTTTGGAAAACTGATAGTAAGTAAGGCATAAGGATAGCCCATTACCAATAGTTTTAGTATAACTGTGGGGAAAGGCAGTATAATCCAAGAGTTTCCGAACGGTTTAAATAATCGTTGGTATATAGGAGTATTAACAATGGTTTGAAAACCATTTGAAATACAGGAAATGTAATCATAGAGTTTCCCAATGGTTTAAATAACAATTGGTATATAGGAGTATTCCCAATAGTTTGAATACCGTTGGCAATATAGGAAGTTTAATCCTAGTTTCCCAATGGTTTAAATAACCATTGCTATATAGAAGTATTATATCATTTTCAGGTTTTAAAAAATATTTACTAAAACCATGGTAAAAATATGTACAGCACTATACCAATAGTGTTAGTAAACTGTTGGTATAGTGTAACACCAGAATTTGGTAGACCAGGCACCTAGAACCTCCTCCACTACTGCACACGCAACAAAACCATGGAATATAGAACAAACACCGGCATACACCCACAAAACCACCTGCTACACTCAACACCAAAAAAACCACCTGTACACTCAACTACATACACCAAAAAAACCAATACACGCTCAACTACATACACCTGCATACACTCTTAACAGCAACAAACACCTTCTATAGCACACAAAAACACATAAAAATAGGATACTCTTATAACCATGGAATGTACCACAATTATAATCATGTATATGAACCCAATTACCCTATGAAATATAGAATTCATAATTTAATTCTCTATTGAATACATGAAGAATGAATTATGTAATTAATTCTGAATTATGAATCAATAACACACACAAAATGAATTATGTTGCATTCAGAATTCCAAATACATTTGGTCGGTTTTCCGTATACCAATTGTTTTTACTTAATGAGATGTCAATTTAAAAAAAAGACACATACTTAGAGTGATACCGGCCACACCGTGTCTCGGAATGAGGCGGGGTTGACTCGTACATTTCACAGATGACTCATGAATCATTTTCATAAAGTATCAACAGAATATGAATGTGTTTGGTTGGTTTTCTGTATTCCAGTTATTGTTTTCACTTAAAATGTTTTCCATTTGAAATAAAGGTTAGAAACTTTGAGTGGTTTCGGCCACACTTAACCTCGGATTGATGCGGGGTTGACTCGTACACGTCACATATAACCAATGGATCATTGTTCTGAAGTATCCACATAATCTGCATACGTTTGGTCGATTTTCCATATGCCAGTTGTTTTTTACTTAAAATGATGTCTATTTTAAACAAAATAGATATAGTTAGAGTGATAACAACCACACTGCGCCTCATATTGAGGCAAGGTTGACTTTTTCACTTCCCTTATAACCCATGGATCATATTCCTAATTTTTCAACAGAATGTGAATGCATTTGGTTTGTTTTTTGCATGTCAGTTGTTGTTTTCACTTAAAATGTTTTCCATTTTAAACAAAAGTGAGTCACTTTGAGAGATATTGGCCACACCACACCTTATATTGAAGCGGGGTTGACTCTTACACATCAGATATGACCCATGGATCATTTTCCTAAATTTTCAATAGAATCTGAATGCATTTGGTCAGTTTCCGTATGTCATTTGTTATTTTCACTTAAAATGATATTCATTTTAAGAAAAAGAGAGACACTTTGAGTGGTGATGGCCACACCGCACTTCGGATTGAGGTGGGGTTGGCTCTTACATGTCACATATGACCCATGGATCATTTTCCCAATGTTTCAACATAATCTGAATGTGTTTGGTAAGCTTTACGTATGTCAGTTGTTGTTTTCACATAAAATGATGTCCATTTAAAAAAAAGACATACAATTGGAGTGATACCGGCCACACCGTGCCCCAGATTGAGGCAGGGTTGACTCTCCCACGTCACAAATTTCTCACGAATCGTTTTCATAAAGTATCAACAGAATCTGAATGCGTTTGGTCAGTTTTCCGTATGACAGTTGTTGTTTTCACTTAAAATGATTTCCATTTCAATTAAAGGTGAGACACTTTGAGTGGTGTCGCCCACACTGCACCTCAGACTGCGGCAGGGTTGACTCATACATGTCACATATGTCCCATGGATCATTATTCTAAAGTATCAACACAATCTGAATATGTTTGGTTTGTTTTCCATTTGCTAGTTTTTTTTCTTAAAATGATGTGCATTTTAAAAAAAGAGAGACAATTAGAGAGATATTGGCCACCCCATGCCTCAAATTGAGGCAGGGTTGACTTGTACATGTCACATATGACCCATGGATTTTTTTCCTAAAGTTTCAACAGAATCTGAATGCATTTGGTCATTTTTCAGTATGTTAGTTGTTGTTTTCACAGAAAATGATGTCCATTTTAAACACAAGAGGCACACTTTGAGTGGTGTCGGCCACACCGCACCTCATGTTGAGGCGGGGTTGACTCGTACATGTCACATATGACCCATGGATAATTTTACTAATTTTTCAATAGAATCTGAATGTGTTTTGTCTATTTTTCATATAGAAGTTATTATTTTCACTTAAAAGGATGTTCATTTTAAACAAATGAGGGACACTTTCAGTGGTTCCGGCCACACCGCTCTTCAGATAGAGACGAAGTTGACTCGTACATGTCACATATGACCCATGGATCTCTTTTCTAATTTTTCAACAGAATCCAAATGCGTTTGGTTGGTTTTCCGTATGTTAGTTGTGGTTTTCACTTAAAATGATGTCATTTTGAAACAAAAGACACACACTTGGAGTGATACCGGCCACACCATGCCCCGAATTGAGGCAGGGTTAACTCGTACATGTAAAGAATGACCCATGGACCGTTGTTCTAAAGTATCATCATAATCTGAATGTGTTTTGTTGGTTTTCCTTAATGCCAGTTGTTGTTTTCACTTAAAATCCTATCCATTTCAAATAAAAGTGATACAGTTTGAGTGGTGAAGAACACACATGCCCTCAGATTGAAGAGGGTTTGACTCGTACACATCACATATGACCCACGAATCATTTTCCTAAAGTTTTAACAGAATCCGAATGCTTTTGGTAAGTTCACTGTATATCATTTGTTGTATTCACTTAAAATGATGTCCTTCTAAAACAAAAGAGAGACACTTTGAGTGGTTCCAGCCACACCATGCCACAGATTGAGGTGGGGTTGACTCATACACATTAACAATCACCCATGTATTGTTTTCCTAAAGTATCAACAAAATCCAAATGCGTTTGGTTGGTTTTACATATGCTGGTTGTTTTTACATAAAAGTGTATCCCTTTTAAATAAAAGAAAGACACTGTGAGTGGTACCAGCCACACCGTGCATCAGACTGAGATGAGGTTGAATTGTACACGTCCAGAAATTCCAATGGATCCATTTCATAAAGTATCGATAGAATTCGAATGCGTTTGGTTGGTTTTCTGTATGGTAGTTGTTGCTTTCACTTAAAATGATGTTCATTTTAAACAAAAGAGAGACACTTTGAGTGGTTTAGGCCACACCAAACTTCATATTGAGGTGGGATTGACTCGTACACATCAAATATGACCCATGGATTGTTTTCCTAGTGTTTCAATAGAATCTGAATGTGTTTGGTTGGTTATCTGTATGTCAATTATTGTTTTCACTTAAAATGATTTCCATTTTAAACAAAAGACATAAACTTGGAGTGATACCGGACATATTTTTTGTGGAGGGTATGACTTGTAAATGTCAAAAATGACCCACGAATCGTTTTACTAAAGTATACACACTATCCAAATGCGTTTGGTTGGTTTTCCGTATTCCAGTTGTTGTTTTCACTTAAAATCCTATCCATTTCAAATAAAAGTGAAACATTTTGAGTGGTGTCGGCCACAATGACCTTTGTATTTAGGTAGGTATGGCTATCACACATCAAATATGGACCATGAATAGTTTTCCTAAAGTTTCAATAGAATATTAATGACTTTGGTTAGTTTTCCATTTGTCAGTTGTTGTACTCACTCAAAATGATGTCCTTTTGAAACAAAAGAGTGACACTTTGGGTGGTTCTGGCCACAACAGGCCTCAAATTGAGGCGGGATTGACTCATACATGTCAAAAATTACCCGTGGATCATTTTCTTAAAGTATCAACACCATCCAAATGCATTTGGTCAGTTTTCCATATCCCAGTAGTTTTTACTTAAAAGCGTATCCATTTTAAACCAAAGAAAGTCACTTAGAGTGTTACATGCCACACCGTGCCTCAAATTGAGACAGGGTTGACTCTTACATGTAAAAAATGACCAATAGATCCTTTTCCTAAGGTATCAACATAATCTAAATGCGTTTGGTCAGGTTTCTGTATGCAAGTTGTTGTTTTAACTTAAAATGTTGTTCATTTAAAACAAAAGAGAGACACTTGGAGTGGTGCCAGCCACACTGCACTTCTGATTGAGGTGGGTTTGACTCGTACACGTCAAAAATGACCCGCATATTGTTTTCATAATGTTTCAATAGAATCCAAACGTGTTTGGTTGGTTTTCCGTATGTTAGTTGTTGTTTTCACTTAAAATGATGTCCATTTTAAATAAAATACATACACTTAGAGTGATATCGGCCACACCATGCCTTGTATTGAGGTAGGGATGACTCATAAATGTCAAAAATGACCCATGGATCATTTTACTAATGTATCAATACAATCAAAATGAATTTTATCATTTTTCCATATGCCAGTTGTTGTTTTCACTTAAAACCCTGTCCATTTCAAATAAAAGTGAGACAGTTTGAGTGGTGTCGGCCACACCATGCCTCAGATTGAGGTAATGTTGACTTTTAAACATAAAAAATGATCCATGGATAATTTTCCTAAACTGTCAATAGAATCCGATTTCATTTGGTTAGTTTTCTATATGCCAGGTTTTGTTTTCACTTAAATTGTTTTCCATTTCAAATAAAAGTGAAACAATTTGAGTGGTATCGGCCACATAATGCCTTGGATTGAGGCAGGGTTGACTCTAACACATCAAAAATGACTCATGTATTGTTGTGATAAAGTATCAACACAATCCCAATCCATTTGGTTATTTTTCCGTATATCAATTGTTGTTTTCATTTAAAGTGTTGTCCATTTCAAATTAAAGTGAGACACTTTGAGTGGTACCGGCCACAATGTGCGTCATATTGAGGCGGGGTTGACTCATAAACGTCAAAAATGACCAAATTATGATTTCCCTAAAGTATCAATAGAATCCTAATGCGTTTGGTTGGTTCCCCGTATGACAGTTGAAAAGAGAGACACATTGAGTGGTGTCGGCCACACCGTGCTTCGTATTGAGGTGGGGTTCACTCTTTCACATCACATATGACCCATGTATCATTTTCCTAATGTTTCAATAGAATACGAATGCGTTTGGTCGGTTTTTCCTAGGTCAGTTGTGTTTTCATAGAAAATTATGTCCATTTTAAACAGAAGACATACACATGGAGTGATATCGGCCACACCGTGCCCCAAATTAAGGCGGGGTTGACTCATACACGTCACAAATGACCCATGTATCGTTTCCTTAAGTTATCAACACAATCCAAAAGATTTTGGTTGGTTTTATGTATGCTAGTTGTTGTTTTCATTTAAAATCCTATCCATTTCAAATTAATGTGAGAGAGTTTGAGTGGTGCCAGCCACACCAGCCCTCAGATTGAGTCGGGGATGACTCTTACACGTCACATATGAAATATGGATCATTTTCCTAATGTTTCAATAGAATCTGAATTTATTTGGTCAGTTTTCTGTATGTCAATTGTTGTATTGACTTAAAATGATGTCCGTTTGAAACAAAATAGAGACACTTTGAGTGGTGCCAGCCACACCGCGCCTCTAATAGAGGTGGGGTTGACTCTTACATGTCACAAATGAACCATGGATCATTTCCCTAAAGTATCAACACAATCCGAATGTGTTTGGTTATTTTTATGTATGCCATTTGTTTTTACTTAAAAGCATATCTATTTTAAACAAAAGAGAGATATTTGAGTGGTTATGGACACACTGTGCTTTAGATTGAGGTGGGTTGACTCGTACACGTCACATATGTCCCATGGATTGTTTTACTAAAGTTTCAACATAATCCGAATGCGTTTGGTCGGTTTTCAATATGTCAGTTGTTGTTTTCACTTAAAATGATGTTCATTTTAAACAAAAGTCACACACTCGGAGTGATACCAGCCACACCATGCCTCAAATTGAAGCGGGGTTGACTCGTACATAAGACATATGACTCATGAATTATTTTCATAAAGTATCAACAAAATCTGAATGTGTTTGGTCAGTTTTCTGTATGCCAGTTGATGTTTTCACTTAAAATGTTTTCCATTTCAAATAAAGGTGAGACACTTTGAGTGGTGTCGGCCACACCGAGCCTTGGATTAAGGTGTGGTTGACTCCTACACGTCACATACAACCCATGGATCATTGTGATAAACTATTAATACAATCTGAATATGTTTGGTAGGTTTTTGTATGACAATTATTTTTACTTAAAATGATGTCCATTTTAAACAAAAGAGAGACAGTTAGAGTGATACCCTCCACACCGCACCTTGTATTGAGTTAGGGTTAACTCATACACGTCACATATGACCCATGGATCGTTTTTCGTAAAGTATTAACACAATACGAATGAATTTGTTCAGTTTTCCGTATGGTAGTTTTTGTTTTCACTTAAAATGATGTTCATTTAAAAAAAAGAGAGACACTTTGAGTGGTGATGGCCACACCGCGCTTCGGATTGAGGTGGGGTTTACTCGTACACGTCAAAAATTACCCAGGGATCATTTTCCTAAAGTATCAACAGAATCCAAATGCATTTGTTCAGTTTTCCGTATGTTAGTTGTTGTTTTCATTTAAAATGATGTCCTTTTTAAACAAAATACATACACTTGGAGTGATACCGGCCACACCGCGCCACAGATTGAGGAAGGGTTGACTCGTACATGTCAAAAATGAAAAATGTATTATTGTTTTAAAGTATAAACACAATCTGAATGCGTTTGGTCAGTTTTCCGTATGCCAGTTGTTGTTTTCACTTAAAACCATGTCCATTTCAAATAAAAGTGAGACAATTTGAGTTGTTCCGGCCACACTATTCCTCGTATTGAGGCAGGGTTGACTCATACACATCAAAAATGACCCATGGATCATTTTCCTAATGTATCAACATAATCCGATTGCGTTTGGTCGGTTTTCTGCATGCCAGTTTTTGTTTTCACTTAAACTGGGGTCCATTTCAAATAAAAGTGAAACACTTTCAGTGGTATCGGCCACACCTTGCGTCGGATTGAGGCAGGGTTGACTTGTACACGTCATAAATGAATCATGGATAGTTTTCCAAAAGTATCAACATAATACGAATCCATTTGATCAGTTTACCGTATGTCAATTTTTGTTTTCATTTAAAATTTTTTCCATTTAAAATAACATTGAGACACTTTGAGTTGTACCCGCCACACCATGCCTCAGTTTGAGGCAGGCTTGAATCGTACATGTCACTTGGGAGTTTGGAGTGCCGTCATGTAGATATTGAAGATCTAGGCGAGTCTAATCCTCTCCTTAATTCCTCATTTTGATTAGGGTTTTCACTCTTCTCTCATCTTCTTCTGAAGCTCTAAAACCCTCTTTTCCATTGGGATTGAGGGTGAATCTTGAAGAAAGATTATATTGGGATCTGGTGTCTAGGGAGGAGGGTTGGGGTCCTATCTAGGGTCCAGGGAGGATGGTGAGAGGGGGGGATACCCGGGGTCCAGGGAGGAGGGTGGGGGGTGGGGGGGGGGGGGCTGTCCGGGGTCTAGGAAGGAGGGTTGGTAATGTATCTAAAACTCTATCTAGGTATCATACATCGAATTTCAACAGGACTGTGAACTGCCTCGAGGTGTCGTCTTGGAGTAGGGCCAAATCCCAGCATTACCGCGGTGTGACCAGGGAGTGATCGTGGCGTGCCCACAGCATGCTGTGGCGTGACCGTGGCATGACTGCGGCACGACCGTGACATGAACGCGGCATGACTATGGAATTTTGGCCCGGTCCAACGACATTCGCGGGGTAGAATCTTCCGGCCAGGAGAGAAGGGAGCGGGAGGAGGCAGGGCAACATGCTAGCCTTCACCTCCCTCCCCATTAACTATGGGTAGGTAATGTATCTAAAACTCTAGCTAGGTATCATACATCGAATTCCGTCAGGACTGCAATCCGCTATGGGGTATCATCCTAGAGCAGGGCCAAATCACGGCATGACCACGACGTGACCACGGTGTGACCAAGGTGTGATCGCGGCGTGACCGCAATGTGTTGGCTCATTCCAGTGACATCCGTTGGGCAGCATCGTCCAGCCAGGAGCGAAGGGAGCGGGGAAACATTCTGGCCATCGCCTCCCTCTCCATTAACTATGGATGGGTAATGTATAGAATCCCTCCACGTTATCGCATAAACTTTCATTACATTTTACAAAACCGAGGATCATTAAGGTTTAGTGTCTTGGAAACCAGGAACTTTAAAAATGAAAACATAAAACATTCTTCTAAAACACTTGAAAGGCATCTCCTCATGTTCATCCTAGGTTCATTACTGCATCACATAACCTAGGAGCATACATCAAAAGAAAGGGTGAGCAAAAAGCCCAGTAAGGGAAATAAGAGAAACATTTTACATGTTAACTTGAGATACTTCAATAAGGTCATGAAAAGAACTTTAAGGCATGAGAATGAAATCATGAGGTATATCATAATAAAAATAACATTTTCCAAACTTGAAGATGTGGCTACAACATTTAATATTGACAATAGTTTCGTTTCACCAAGGTCCATCCCCAAGGTGTCATTAAAAATTACCAAGGTTATTCATCAAGGGGTCGTTAAAAATGGTCATCTCTAGAGATTAAGTCTTTACCCAATGCATTGGAGTACTACCAGGGCGCAACCTTAAATTTGCCTTTATTATCATGTGAGACACATATATCATCATCAAACATTTCATAAATAACCCATATAGCATAAAATAAATGGTTTTCATTTCATAATCATAACATTTTAAAAACTGCTTGAAAGACATGATCTTTACGTTACTTTAAACCCACAGAAAGGGAAAGCGGGTGTCATGTATGTAAATACCAGAATTTAAAATAGAATTTTTTTTATATATGTGAATAAAACTGTAGAAATAAGATCTTTGAGTATTCACTTAATAACATGAAGTAATTTTGAGAAAAATAGAGAGGCATTTTGAGACGAAAATTCTGCAGCACAACTGCTACGTTACAAGGTTTTAGAAAACATTGAAAAGAGAGGGGACATGGGTCAAACAATGATAAATGACCCATAAAACAGTATAGGGACAGAATATAAGGGATTTAAGAACATGGTAATGAAATTTGAAAATATACCATATGAAATGAAGAACATGAAAGGAAGACAAAAATAAGATTTCTCTTATGAAAATTCGGCAGCCTAACAACGTTACATAAACTTAAACCAAAAATGAATTGATGATGTAAAATAGGGTATCTCATCATAAGAACATAAAATATCAGTATGATAGATATAGATATCATACCCCAACATAATAAAAAGGAACTTTCAAGACTTGACATGGAATTAGAACTTTGAAAATGAGAAGGGTGAATGAATCCCTTAAAAATTTGGCAGCTTAACGACGTCACATAAACTTCAACAAAATGAATTGATGAGATCAAATAGGGTCTCTAATCATATGAAAATAAGAGTCCATTATGATAGATATAGATATCATAACCCAACATAACAAAAAGGAACTTGAAATAATTGACATGAAAGTAAAACTTCAAAATGAGAAGGGTGAAGAACCACTTAAAAATTAGGCAGCCTAACGGCGCCACTTAAAACTTAAAAAAACTGAATTGAAGAGATAAAATAGGGTCTCTCATCATATGAACATAAGAGTCCAGTATTATAGATATAGAGATCATACCCCAAAATAACAAAAAGGAACATGAAATAATTGACATGAAAGTAGAACTTCAAAACGAGAAGGGTGAAGAACCACTAAAAAATTCGGCAGCCTAACGGCGCCACTTAAAACTTCAAAATAGTTAATTGAAGAGATCAAATAGGGTCTCTCATAATATGGTCATAAAAGATCAGTATGATAAATTTAGAGATCATACCCCAACATTATAAAAATGAACTTGAAATACTTTACATGAAAATAGATCTTGAAAAATGAGAAGGGAGAAAGAATCCGTTACAAATATTTCGGCAGCCTAACGGCGCCACTTAAAACTTCATAAAACGAAATAATGAGAGTAAGAGAGGATCTATCATTATGTGAACATGAAAAGGAAAGTAAGAGGAGTATAAAAGAACACTCTTTAACATAAGAAAATGGAGCATAAAATAAATTACATAAAAGAGATTTCTTGAAAAGAAAGAGAGAGATCAGATCCCTTACCTTAAAACATAACTCTTAAAACTCAGAGGTTGGGACCTTGAGGGCTTGGGGGCACCATGGGAGGACTCCTTGGGAGGTAATGAGACCAGAACTTCGTTGGGGGAGTGTGGGGAGTCGAATGGATTAGAGGATGGCTTGGTATTTATAGGGAAAGTGAGGGGACAAGGCATTAATGGCAAAGGGACACCTCATTAGTGGTTTTTGCAAAACCATGGGCTTGCCCTTGGTATTTGCCCATGGTATTGGCCACTTGGGACACCTCATACCTTATATCACTATTCATAATTCGAACATATTTATTACAAACTTAATACATCATTTAATGATGTCATTGAACACCCGTAACTTAAAAACTTTATTTTCACTATTCATCAAAAATTCAACTTTCTCTGAATAATCCCAAAATTTCACCTTAACGAAATATCAACGCTCTGATTACAAATATGAACTCCATTTTATAAAAATAATTTTCTAAATATTTTTAATTTAATTTTCAAATAAAAACACTATTCACTGAAAATTCATTTTTTTCAGAAAAACCCCAAAAATTACCATAGCATAATATCAGTGCTCTGAGTTCAAAAATGAAATCCGTTTTATAAAAATAATTTTCAAAATATTTTTAATTAAAATTTTAATTAAAAAACACTATTCACCTAAAAAAACTAATATTTGAATAATAATTTATGAAACCGTTATTTAACCATTTTATTGAATCACATTACTTAATCAAGGTTCCTAGATTATATTAATACTTTTTTTAAGTGAGATTACTAATCCATTTGGACACATTACTAATCCTAATCATAAAATCACTATTCATAATTTACTATTCATCAAATATTATGTTGATCTTATTAGACTCTAAATTTCGTACTGAACATAATTGTAGAAGGCCATTTTTTGAAAATCATTACACATTTTTAATTATTTAAGGTTTACACAACCATTTTTAAAATATCCTTTTTCTAAAATTCATAAAAAATATGCATACTATATTTATCTGGTCATTTGAAAATTCATAAACATCATCATAAGAAGAAATCCCAATATTTATTTAAAACAAAGGATTACACAAGGCAGTTATGGTATCCTTACATAGCCCCTTATCACACCAGCATATGACCTAAGTGTAAGGTGTGCTAAGGTGAGAGAATCTGAGGGAGGCTCAGCTAACATCGCACGAGTAGTAATATCTATTAGTTTGAACTTCTTGCAAAGGAAATTCTGTTCTAGCTTCACACGATGAAGTTCGGCTTGGGTTTGGTCCAGAGCAAAGCCCAGTGGTGCTACCTCCTTCCCAAGTTCTGCTAGATGGGCTTCGATCGGTCCAAGACTACTGGGTGAGGCCATCGAATCTTCTTTCTATAATAATTAACCAAGATTACTTGTATTTAGAGGCAATAATCAAAACGTTTAGTTTCCAGCGGTCATATTAACCAATGGTCATATAACCGTCTAAACCCAACTGTCTCATTTTAATTATACTCATGTTATCAAATAAAACATTTTTGTTGAGTATAAAAAATAAAATAACACATGAAATTAGGAAACAAGATTTATTCAAAATTTCGGGTCGTTGCATAATGTATCTAAAACTCTATCTAGGTATCATACATCGAATTATGATAGGACTGCGAACCACCGTAGGGTGTCATTATCAAGTAGGGACAAATCACGGCATTACCATGGTGTGACCGTGGCGTGACCGCGGCGTGACCACGACATGTTGGCTCGGTCCAACGTCATTCACGAGGTAACATCTTCCGGCCAGGAGCGAGGGGAGCATGAGGAGGAAGAGGAATATTCCGTTCGTCACCTCCCTCCTTATTAACTACACATGGGTAATGTATCTAAAAATCTATCTTGGTATCATACATCAAATTCCGATAGGACTGCGAACCACTGATGGGTTTTGTTCTGAATTAGGGCCAAATCACAGCGTGACTGCGGCGTGACCGCAGCGTGACCGCGGCGTGACCACGACGTGACCATGGCGTGAACGCGGCGTGACCGCGGCGTGACTGCGATTTGACCGCAGTGTGACCACGGCGTGACAATGGCATGACCGCGGCGTGACAGTGGCAAGATCGCGGCGTGTTGGCCTGATCCAGCGACATCCGCGGGGCATCATCTTTCGGCGAGGAGCGAATGGGGTGGGAGGAAGCGAGGCAACATTCCAGCTGTCGCCTCCCTCCACTCACCTACATATGCATTTATATATATACATGCGCACACATATCCCCATACATGCATCATCACTACAATGGGTGACTATACACGTAAAAGGGGAACCCACATACATATACTTACTTACCTATGCACATGCAGGCTAGTCATCCTTGACTTGGAAACTTGAAACCAATGAGCAGGGATCAACGTACTACACAAAGGATATTAAGAACCTTAAAACACATGAAGGATGCTACACAACTAGTGAGAAAGCAACCAATGGCATGAAAGCCTTACCTAGATTGGTAGCAGAGAGCTAAATCCACCCGAACCAACATGAAATGATCCAACTTCCTACCGAAAACATAATATGGAATCAAAAACACTAAATACTCAAATACATGAGGTGTGAGACATATAGTAACCCAAGAATCATACCTTTCATCAAAGCCGGTGGACTAAATCAATCTAAACTCCTTCTGGAACCCTTTGCAGAATATAACTACCCTCTGTTAATAGAAAGCAGTCAAAGATCTATGTGACCAATGCGATAAAGAAAAATAAAATAAAAACTATACTAAAACATACCTGATCCTATGACTATAACTATCACTGGCCAACATAAAAGTACCATTGTGCCCCATGGGTAAAATAATGTTCCTACAAGCAATGTAGAAATAGATCAATGTTTGAAAATGATACTATTAAATAGTACATTCCTATTAATTAACAATTACCCTTCCTATTAATGGTACATAATCAATTTGGACTGAGTTTCTACTTAGTTTGGTTTTGTTTGATACAAGGGATGAGGTATTATTATTCTTGATTTTTATGTTTACACTCGAGATATTTATTTAAAAATGATGCATTTATTTGGATATTTATTTATGGTTTTAGATCATAGCCTGTTTCTATGGGGCCTGTTCACATGAATAATTCTTGGAATGTAGGGTTCAGTTGACATTTATGCACTTTAATGTGATTGATGTCACTAACGATGAGGATTTAGATCATGTAAAAAATTCCTAAAAGGATTGGGCCTTGTAGTGATAGGTGTGGAAATTGTACATCTAGAGTTTGATGTGGGAATAAATGTGAGGATGGATTGAAATCCTGGTAGGTTCTTAGAGTGGGATGGTCCCTTTATGTATATAAAATTTATTATGAATGGTTTTACCCCATTTAAGGATTCAATAGTTCAACTAATGAGATTAAGGATGAGATGATAGTCTGGGTATTGTGTATTGTAGGATAGATTGGCATTATAATTCCAAGAGGCTTGGTGTGGTTTAGCTTAGGATGGAACCTGGTTATTGGGGCTGGGTTATAATACATGATTTTGATGAGGTTCATGACCGGATTATTGAGAATATAATGTAGATGGATTCAACATGGTGTGCTTTTGTGACTAAGACAATCATAAGGTGAATAATCCTCTTTGTCTTGTTGGATGATGAGATGTGAATTGAGGCATGAGATAATCCTTGAGAGATGAGTCTAGACTATGGGACTCCGAGGATATACTAGGATAGGTTTGGTATGATTGGGTGAGTTTCCAACCCATGCGAGGATGATACGATGTATGTAGACACTTGGAGACACTCGGGGGTATTTATGCTATCTCAGGGAGACACTTGGGGTTATTTCATGACTCTAACATACTCCAGAAATGTTCCCACACAATGTTTTAGAAAAAAAATTCCATATCAAGGAAGACCCAAAGGCTCCTCTATCTTTCAATGTTTCCCCACACTCACACCTCATGGTATTACAATGTACAACTGATTTATATCAACTAGTTAGGATAGAATCACTATCCTCTGTTCATAGAAAGAAGTAAAATACCTAAGTGGACAATGCGATAAAGAAAATAAAATAAAAACTAAACAAAAACATCCCTTTATCTTATGACTATACATGTCACTGCCCAATATATAAGAACCACACCACCCCATGGGTCAAATCATGTTCCTACAAGTAGGGGGGAAACAGTTCCATTTAATAAACTCTTTTTTTTTCATTATGTTCTTTATATATCACATTGTTGGAAACACCATACTAGTACACTTTGCCATTTAATATGAACCTATGATACATTAGTTTAGTTGAATATTGTGCACATAACCCTGCTAGAACCTCGTCGCATCGCACCACAATCCGAGATTGACTACTATGATGAATAATAACTGATGCATCATAAAATGAAATTCGGTATAGATTGACCATGTATCTTAAATAGCTCTCCTGCTAGCATCCACCATTCCCCCATAAATTTTGAACTCAGTCTATAATGAATTCAAAAAAATAATAATACATATATCAATCCAAGCATTGTCACTCTCAACACCCCATCTTACTAGCTTGTTGAGTGGTTATAATGTAAAATTATTATAGATAAAGTGGTTGCTGTTTTGGGGATTGGAAAAACTATAACATCGCAATGTTTATTTAAGTAAAAGTTCTATTTAATGTAATAATGAATGTAATAACGCAATGTTTAGAGTCCAAAAATACTCTGGAATGTAAAAAACAATAACATAACAACTTAGTTGTTAAACTCAATAGTGGTGTAAAAATGGCCTGATGCGTGGCATGGACCTGGAAAGTCTGTGAGACATATTTCTTACAATGGGCCCAACTCAAGTAGTATTTAGGGAGAGACTCGAACTAGTAAAGGCCCAACAAAGCCAAATCAAACCCAAGACCAGACCAAGCCAGGCCCAACCCAATTGATAATTTTTTTCAATCTTATTTTAGTTTGATGAATTGTAAGATTACTATATTTATTATTGTTAATTTATGTTATTTTTTACATTTTACATTTTTTAAAAGACTTGGACCGAGACCCGTACCAAACTATTGATATGTACCATGCCTCATTACATACCTATTTAGCAATTTTTATAACACTAGATGTCACAACCGACCCCTTTCCATTTATGTCTGCAATTGGGTTGAAGTCATTGGAATTTAATCCCCCCTCTCCCACCACACCAAACTATATAATTTCATACTTATTCCCTTTAATGAGTGACAATGATTCGTTTTCCACAGCTTTGGATTTTTTATCTATAAAATATAACCAAACTAATAAAATTTTAATTTTATATAACCAATCGACTCCTAAAAATAGGCCCCTTATAAATAATTATGTTGATTTTCGAACCATATTTTTTCACATTTCCAAATGCCTACTAAACTTAAAAAGTCATTTTCACCCTTTACATTCCAATAGATTCCCCTACTCCTATACCTCCAATCACATGCAGTATCCGTGATCCAACTATTTCAATTAGAAGCATCATAGGAACACATAAACCATTAATTTCACAATTGAACGAACAAAAAAATAACATGGTTGAGAAAGACCTGTGAAGTATTAAGAGATGAAAATTTTTGGCCATCCGGGATGTACCAAAAAAAGAAAAAACGGAAAATAAGGATTAAACCTAAACCATAAGAAAATCATCAAATAAATATCCAAAAACACAGAAACTAAGATATTAGACGTTAGGAGAAGCCAGGTCTACCTTAAATGGGCAGTCCAACACATTGATTTGGAAAATATTTAACTCTAGCTCTTGGGGGGAAGGGGTCAGCCCTGAAAATATTATTTCCCAGGTGGGTGGAGAGGGAGCCGATAGTGGGGGACATCCTGCAGGGTGTTCAACCATGGGGGGTCTCGCGCGCAACTTGAGAGGGGGCCGTGGGACGTCGGAGGAGGAGATTGAGCTCGGATGTCGCCAAGAGAGGGAGACAAGAGGGGAGGGGGGAATGTCGTCGGGAGACGAGAGGGGAGGGGGTTGTCGTCATCAGAGAAGGAGCCAGGAGGGGAAGGGGAACGTCGCCAGAGGAGAGGGAGGGGGCCGGGAGGTGGAGGCGAAGGTGGAGGCTATGAGGTAGAGGTGGAGGCTGGGAGGTGGTCGAGGCTGGGAAGGGGAGGAGTGTACATGGATGAAATGTCACGAGGGAGGGAGCCATAAATTGGGTATAATTTTTCCTAATGGTTAACAAAAATTGTGGGTAATAGTTCTCTTTCCCAACAGTTTTCTTAAACCGTTGGGAAAACCCAACATAAAATAGCCTATTCCAATAGTTTACTAGAATAGTTGGTATAGGTTTTTCCCAAAGTGTTTTCTAAACCATTGGGAACAAAGTGTTGATATAGGCTCAATTTCCAGTAGTGAATATCTTAAAATAATAATTTAATGTAGATTAATTTATAGAATCAAATTGGCCCAAATTAATTTATTTAGATGCTCACATGAGGATGTATAGAAATACTCTCAACCAATTAATGGTATCCATGTTTAGGGAAAAACATTAACCTTAACTTTTGGATTATCCATTAGTTAAATAGTTTTACTCTTACAGTGTCTTCATGTATTTTTATACTATAGAGTTAATATAGATACAATACAATGAAAAACGAAATCCTATTGGATCATCTATGACGTATTTGAAATTATCCAAGTTCTTGGGTCAATCCTTAGTTTATTATGACTTTTATATCATTTAATAAAATAATATTTATTTTAAAATATCATTTATGTAAATTTTAATACTATTGAATATTTGTAATTTTAAAAATACCAAAACAACATGATAATATTGAACCAATACATCCAATATTTCACTAAAATTTCTAAGTTATCTATAAAATTTGTATATATCATTAATTATGTCAAATATTATTTACATTAATATTTTTAATATCATTTATTTGATATCAAAATTAATTAGAAAATTAAAGTATCATCAATGTGTCACCATTTAATTTAAAAATTTATATCTAAAAATTATAAATAAATTATAATTATATAGGTAAATTTAATAGATTTTTCATTAATATTTATACATGATCATATCAATTATATAACCAAATATTAATAAAAATAGTTATTTAAATTTGAATATGACATTTTTTACGCTTCTTTATATAAAATCTAATAAATGTTTTAACATGACACAATTGGAATAAAAATGATCTTATGTTTGACCTAAGTATAATTTGGGTCGAAATATACTTATAAAATTAAATTAGGACATGTTTTAGGGTTTTTTTATATTTTTGTAATATTATTTTCACCTTTAATTTGTCTATTTACCTTTAACCGTGGTAAATAATATTCAAAAGTTACTATTCTCAAAAAATTATTTGGATCCTATAATTCCATATTTATCATACAAATTAAATCCATGTATGTAAATTTTAAAAATTCAATTAACAGAAGAAATAAAATTATGTTTAATACTAGTCCCCCAAATGTGTTAGAACGAGGGTAAAAGAGACGTTAAAAAGTTCAATGAATAATTTTATCTAAACTTATTTTAAAAATGATCCTAATTACCTAAATTAGATTAATATATTTATTATCTATCTATTATGAAATTAAAATAAATTTAAAATACAATAATTATTTAAAATAAAATGATGGGTTTTAACAAAAAATGCAAAAATTTCACTATTCATCAAAAAATTGAAACTTTTCAGAAAAATACCAAAAATTCACCCTAATCTAATTTTAAAACTCTGAATTCAAAATTGATTTCTATTTTACCAAATTCAACTACTATTATGGTACAAAATTATTTTTTTATTTTTCACAAAACTATAGATAAATCAGTTCATTTTAGAGAATAGTAGGTTTTAAAATATAAATTATTTATGAGAAATAATATTTTTTATTAAAAAAACCATTATAAATGATATTTAAAATGTATTTATTACTATTCATATCAAAATTTTAAAAACTAGGTTATAACTATCTTATTTAAATAATTATATTAGTAGAGTGATGTTTCGTAGAAACTTAGTGTTGTGTGTAATAAAAGACAAGTCTGTGTTACGTGTAGTTAAAGGGTACCTTGATGTTTCTTATAAAATAATCTAAACATAGTGTTATTAAATAATAACCAAAATATAGATTCCATTTTGTGTGAAGTGAAATGATTAAATTAAATCGAAAAAAATAAACTCACAATATCTCAAGGTGTTACAACCATTCACCTAGAGCCTGACTACCTTCATGTCAACATGAAATACTGAGAAATTAGTTGTAGGGATCAATGGTAGATGTATCATATTTAATTGAGTCCTTGAATATCATTTTTGAGTATGTTCCCCATTTTTTTTATATATATATATACAAGGCCATCTCACCATTTTATATCATGATAAATCTAGTGATGCCTCCATGATGATAGCCATCTAGGATAACATTAATGGATTATGATAAGGATATGATATTAAATGAGGAATCATTTTAGGGTAAATCATGTGAGATTCTCCCTCTAGTAGGACTAGTAGAATCACCCCACCTATCAATAAGTAGATCATCCCAGCAAAGTAGGTTGTGGATGCATGCAGGCTTAACGCCTTCGATGAGTTCCAATGCAAGAGTATATGGAGGTTCCACAGCGAGCCAAATCCTCAAGAAGTATAGGATTTGATAGAGTATGTGGTCTATGTATTTAGGATCAACTAAACAATCACAAATTGGGTGTTTTCCCTAGTATATACCCTTTTTCAAGGGGTAGCGGGGCACAAGTGGAGCCTTATTACACAAATGAACGTTGAGTCGACACTCTCATGAGAAAACATCTATCATATATTCCTTGAGGAATAAAAATCCTCTTATTTTCACTTATTTTGGATTCATGGGAATGTGGAGCTACAATAGGGGGGATGGAGGTGGATGAGTTATAAGGTAGGTGCAAAAAGATTACCTGGTACTCCCTTCTCATGATTCGTGATGTCTATTTCACATCATGAATGTTAAAGAAGGGACTCCTCTGAGATATAAATGCCTAAGTGGTTCCTTTTGTATCTCTACCTATGTTATAGTGTTGGATCAGGCATTAGAGATAGAGAGATTTCTGGATGAGGGATTCCAGATAGCTAGAGTTGACAGTGGGTAGTATAATGTTGTGTCATCTGAAGCGGCCAAAATACAAATGCTGACAAAATATCAACATCGAAGTCCTCCTTGTGATATGACATAGAATCATGGTCAAGGGTAGTTTATAGAAACTAGGTAATATTAAATATGGTTGGTTCTATTGTTATGAATAGAGAGGTCACATATCATGATATTTCCTGACCAAATGTGTGTAACAACAAAAGTATATAGCTGATGGACCACCATGACTGAGGTGGATTTGTGATCAATTATCTCCCAAGTAAGGGTAAGATGATCTATAGGGAGGAGGACATGGTAGAGGAATAAGATGAGATATGAGAGGTGCATAATGATGTGATATCCTTCCAACACCACTAATAGGCATCCCACATTAGGCTACGAGAGCTGGCATCTAGGGCCACAGATAGCTATAGGTATTAGAGGCTTATGACCCAAAAAATCATGAAATTAGTGTATGTATGATTTTTGTATATTTTATTAATTTTTATTTATGGTTATACATAGTATCTAGTCATTCATTCATCACTATACTCCTTATGTGAGATCCATATATCACCATTTAGGTTCTAACTCAATAGCTTCATCTTTAGGACCCTACATGTAACACTCTATCTGTATCTTTTATTTGATTGTGGTGTGAGCTATCTCTTAATAGTAAAGGGTTAAATTGGGACCTTTTCTCATAAAAATGGAACCCTATTAAATTATTTTCGGTATGGATATCTTTTCAATGGTCTGATCCCATATTGATTATCACCACAGACAAGTCAGACGCCTACACACTAATAGGACACAATTCTCCTTTTCTGAAGGGAAATATATCTTGGTGGGAAAAGAAAGTTTTTCATGTAAGAGGATTGATCCCATCACCCCTCAGTTTGAGAGTATAAAACTCATTTTAGAAGGATATTTATGAATCTGGAGTCCTTCAACAATGGATTATTACATGGAATTCATCGACAATATGTTCGAGGACTACCTTCGAGGTGGGAGGTGGTGGTTTTCATCAATTATCATATAAGGGTTACTCTAATATCATCTATGACATATTATATGGCCAATACTATGCTCTATGAGTTGTATTTTTAGTTGGAAGACCTTTAATATAAGGGTTTCATCCATCCAACGGTGTATTTTGGGCACCTCCATTCACAATCATGAAATGGATGATGGGTTTTTTAGTTTCTTTGGATTACTGTCTCCTAAACCAGGCCATGATAATGAATAAGTAACCCTTGGGGAGGATTGAAAAACTATTTGACCAGGGATGAGGTATAAGATGGGTTTTAATTAATTATCTCAGGCCCCGCTACCACTTGTTTAGGGTTCATAATGCTGATATTGTAAATCTGGAATTCCAATGTTGCTACAAACACTATGAGTTCCTGATGAATCCATTTGGTGTGATGAATGGCCCCATCATGTTTATGGATATAATTAACTACATATTTTTGTCATTATTACACCAATTTTTTGTTGTCTTCATTTATTACATACTCATCTACACTGCATCATAGGAGTATCATGTAGAGAATTTGAGGATGGATCAATATTTTGTTTGTCTACACCAATATTATGGGAATCAATCGATGTTCTCATTCTACACACACAAGGTTAACTTTATTTAGTATTTCATTTATGAGATTGGTTTTCTATAGACATATATAAGATCAATGCAAAAATTTCTTGGGAGCCACCCTTGAATGTGATAGTGGTTCTAAGCTTTCATGGCTTGTTAGGGTACTAAGGGACATTTTTAATAGATTTCTCCAGAAATGATGCTCCTTTGACCACCGTAACGTGTATAGGGAATTATATTACCTTGTATGAGAAGTGATAGAGGGCCTTCCAAAAGTTTAGTATGATCTTAAAGTGTTCTATGTGGTTGAGACTGCAAGAGGAGGGTGTGGAGTATGCGGTGTATTGCAATTACTTAGGATCATGGCTTAGTAGAATGTCGATGCAATGACTAGCAGTCCTCACAAGTGGTGTGTGGAAGTTGATACCCCACAAGAATAACAACTTTATTCACGAAATAAAGTTTTATGTACTAGTATTCTCCCTATGGATTTGCAATAACTACCATATAGGGGAGCGATATGTGTTTTAATCAGACCATCAAAGTTTCAGGTACATATTCACATAGAGAGGCATGAGACAAAGACCTCATAACTACTTGATGTTTCTGCAAGACTATGAATTTGAGATTGTTTATACTCAGGTGAATGAAATAGTACATGAATATTCCCTTATTATTGTAGAGACCCGAAGCTTATCGTACATTGACATTACATTACTTTTGCGGAATACTTAGTACATAACAAAAACACACACACAAGGATCGTAATAGTTTAGTGTCTTTGGAAACTCGGAACGTAAACTTCTAATTGTGGTGGAAGATCTTCAACATCTCCCATAAAGATCTTCCTTTTTATACCTAAAACCTTTCTTTATATCCTGGGGAAAAGAAAACATAAAAGGGTGAGCTCAAATGCTCAGTAAGGGTAAACAAAGGAAATATCAATCACATAATTTTCATAAGAACATAACATTTTTTGGAAATCATAACCTGCAAAAGAGAGCATAATTTCATAACATGGGATAAATCATAGTAGTGAAATGAAATCATAACTTAAAACATTACTCATTGTGGCATACACACATAATCATAGAGAATCATTTCTTGTTAGTCAAGACTCATTGCCAAGACTATCTTAGTGGACAAAGTCCCTTTCTGAATCGAGTAATCCTCGTTTCAGTCCTGTTTCACTGAACCGGTATAATCTACCATTCCAGCCATGTCTATCTCATGAGATATAAAATCTTTACCCAATGCATTGGAGGGAGATATAGGTCCCACCCATCTCTTAATGAATCCTTTCTTATGTGTGCCACAAAATCATAAATCATACATCATTGCATAACCCATGTAATAAAAAATGGGATTCTTAAACAACATGACATCATAAAACCATTCATATAAGATAAAGGAATTCATAAACATAATTCCATCACAACATAGTCAAATCAATGTAAAAATATGGATAGAAACAGAACCCTTTATTATCTTATATGGAAAATAATTTTGATAAAACACTTGAATTGAATTCTTGAGGAAAATATCCTTTCTTCTTCAAAATCAATTTCTTTTCACAAAACATCATGCAATTTTAAAAGAAAGAGATTTTATTGAAAATAGTCATGAAATATTTTAGAGGAATCTTCATGAAAATAAGGCTTTATAAAACAGTATAAATCCGTTCGTGCCGTATAAGTTAAAAAAAACATTCTTCGTACTTTTGTCGGAAAAGTCAAAAAGTACCTCGTACGAAAAACGGCAAAAGATTCCTTTCATATTTTTTACTAAAAACTCACCTAAGGGTAAAATTGGATTTAAACTATTGCAAGTGGATGGAAACAATATTACATATTGAGGGAACATGGATGTGGATGATAAAATACACCCCAGAAAATACTTACGAATAAACAATCTCGGATAAAAATGAGATTGTGATATTTCCCTTACCTTAGGTCCGACTTGCTTTGTAAGTGTCCGAACCTCCTGTATAATGATTTAAATCATGTTATTGACTTATTACAGAATCATATTCATTGTTATGATATCATATATGGTTCACTTATGACATTATATTACCCGTTCTTTTGTAAATTCCATGTTAAAGAAGCGTTTTGGGTAAAATCGTTTCATTTATCGTAGGTGTTTTGACTTGTTGTTCTTGACATCATTATTACTTATATCATGATTTACTTACTTCCAGAATATAAAATATGATTTATATATCATATATATTCAGTATATATATATATATAATAGATAGTTAAATAAAATGAAAAACACCGTTCATGGAGACGGTAGTCCGTACGTACGCATGAACGCTGTTTTACTTTCCTTATTGTCTTGAAATGGAAGTAAGTAGATGACATACATATATATTTATACATAAATCCAATAGCTTTAAAATTTCATATATTTCATTATTATTTCTTATATATACTTTATAATCATTCTTAAATGGTTAACATGGAGAATGAATCTCATCGCGTCGTGGAGACGGTAGTCCGTACGTACGCACGAGCGATGATATCATTTCTATAAATATTGAATTGGAGTGGAGTGGATTATACAATATATCAGAATCAATATGATGTTGTAATAACTATGTATAGTTATTCTTTACACCATTATACCCATCCATGTAAGGTGGTGGTGGAAAATAGATTACACCACGGCGTGGAGACGGTATTCCGTACGTACGCACGCGCGGTGATTTCTTTTTCCGTAGGATGGATAGATGGTGAAATAGGGTTGTTTCATACTTATAATAACATATCAGTATATGAGTGATACTGATGTTATTACTTCATAATGAAACAACCTAAGAAGAAGAAGTGTAAGAAGAAATAAAGATGAAAGAATTGGTAACGGTAATTACCTCTTCTTTGAAGCGCCTTTTGGAGACCTCCTCTTAGGGAACTAAAATTGGTCTTTGAGTAAGACCAGAACCTCTAGGATGTTTCTAGGGAAGTGGAGAAGATATTTTGGCAGGGTTTGGCCGAGCTTGAGTGCTCAAATTGGTGTGAGGAGGAGGGGGAGGAGGTGTCCTTTTATAGGGGAGGAGAGGGGCACCTTAGGAATACCTCAAAATATTATTTTATATTAAAGTCAAAATCGATTTATAATGGTTCCAAAGGGTCATATTTCGAAGCTAAAGTGGGGATGGGTCGAAATCCTATCAACCAATAGGATTTAGACAAGTTTAGGGTATTATTTTAACCTTATCAATTAGATTTAACTCTAAGTTAAATAATTTAACTTTTACCGTGTCTTTTTGTTTTCTTTCACTATATGGTTAATACACTTACTATAACATGCCAAACGAACCCCAAATTGTTTATTATTAATATATATATCCTTATATAATTCATTTGGCAGAACCTTAGATTTTTAGGAATAAAATAACAATTAATAATATAATATTTGATTTAAAAACTATTTTGTGTCAATTTTGACACTATTTGATATATGATTTTTGTGAAGGTCATAACAGAATTATATGTTCAAACCAAGTTGCTTAGATCAACAATAATATATCATAGGAACCTAGAAAATTAGTGGAATTCATAAAAAGTCTAAAATTACATTTATTTTGGTATTTATAATATCAATTATGTCAATATTTCATTAATAAGATAATTACTGCATCATCTTTGTGTCAAAAATAAATTAATTTATTTAACGTCTAAAAATTATAAATAAAATATCATTATGTAGGAAATCTTTTTAGCTTTCTAATGAATATTTATAGTCTAATTTATCTTATGTATAACCCCATATTAAAAATGATTTACTTATTAAACTTTGATTTTAACTATTTTAACCCTTCTTTAAATAAATTAATAATAAATGTCCTAATCTAATCCAAGTGGGCCTAAATGGTCATATTTTATTCCTAAGTTTGTTTTTGGTCGAATTACACTTGTCCAATAGAATTAGGACATGTGTTAGGGTAATAGTAATATCATATTTACCCTTAGTTACCCTATTTACTATTAACCGCGGTAATAAAAGTAAAAAGTTACTATTCACCAAAAAATTATTTTCATCTCATTGAACCACATTTTAGTCCTTGATATTAACCGTGTCTCTCGGATTTTCGAAATTCCATTCACAGAAGCGGTAAAATTAAGTTTTATGCAAAAATTCAGTTTTTAACCTACCACTTAGTAGTTTCACTATTCATCAAAAATTGATGTTTTTCAGAACAATGCCAAAATTTCATCCCAAGCTATATTTCATATTCCGAATTCAAAAATGATTTCTATTTTACAAAATTCCCAACATATAAGTTGCATTAATTAATTTTATAATTAAATCCCGCTGTTAAAACAAATAGCGTGTTTTTAAGAAACAATATCTATCAAAATATTGACATTTGATTATGTCTGGTTTAAATGTGAAATTACAACCAATGACCAACATTGTATTAAATTGTAAAAATATATTCTAAATATACTTTAAAACCACTCAAATTAATGATTTATCACTATTAATTATTTCGATTAAAAAAGTTGTTTTTAATTATAATTTAGTAATTTTCACTATTCATCAGAATATGAAAGTTATCCGAAAAGTACCAAAATTTCACCTTAGGCTAAATTCGATACTCGGAATCCAAGAATGAAGTTCATTTTGAAAAATAATATTTACAGAATTTTAAAAAGTGGTTATTACTATTCATAACGGCTAGTTTTAATAATATTTTTATAGCATATCGCTGTTTAGTGAAACTCAGTATTGCGTACTACACACGCTATCAAGGAAGGTCGCGATTGCGTGTAATGAAAGGAAAGACAAGGATGCGTGTTGTGCAAGCTCCTTTTGGTGTAGCGTACAACACAAGACATTAATAAAATTAAAAAGAATATTTTTTTTTATATAAAATCTTGGGCTGTTACATTCTACCCCCCTTAAAATGAATTTCGCCCTCGAAATTCGTCGGGGTTATAAATGGTTTACTATTTGAAAGTTTCTTTAATAGAAACCCACATCGTAAAAGGGAATACCAAAACTTGGCTTTAAAAACTAAAGTATGAAATGTAACGATTACCCAAATAAACTAATCACTGGGTTTCCACATAGGTGAAAATATGGATATGGAAGAGAAATCTAACCATCATGTTCTGATGGAGAGTGGTAGAGAACATGGCTATGGAAAAGCCAGTAATCACAAATCCATAGATTTGTGATGGTATAAGGTACCATCTGATTCATCAGGTATAAGAGAACTAGGACAACATTTTTGGTTTTCAAGATCATTTCCCTAAAGTTAAAGAATTTGAATTAGAATAAATACTTACTTTATTTTGGTACAATATCACTGTTGTTCGTGCCTTTAACAATTTCCACTTCATCTCTTAAATAAATGAAGTTGAATTTGTTATTCGTGAAGTGTTAGTAGATCATGTGATAGAATGACGGGTCATTCCATCTGTTTCAAACAAAAGGTTAGCAAAATTATATACATAAGTCGATCTATAGTGAGATTAATCACATATGGACTTATACTTCATATATCATACTGCTTAATATAATAAAACTAGTTTCTACTCAAGAGGGACTTCCTGTAGGCTAGTGGTAGGCGATAAAGGCCAGTCGCACTTCGGTTGTGGGTTCGATTCCTACAGCCTTGTCCGAAGCGATGGGTTGTCGCCCGTCCTGCAGGTTGTCCCTTTTTCTAAAACTACGTTACTATAACATCCCATCAATAATATCGAAAAAAAACTTCTATCCTTAAACAATACTAACTTATGTCCAACATAATTCATTCCAATCATTAGGCTCATAATACTGCAGTCCATTCTCATAACACAATGAAAACGATTACCAGAGATTTAATACCATCGTTGATCCCCATATATCATAAGATATATCTTGTTGGTCACATTCCAAACATTTAAAGGCCTTAATATTGTACTCTCTTGAATACCTTAGTGAAAACATGAGTGCAGTTAAAAGTTACCAAAATCCTCAAAATTCTATATACTCAAACCATGATATCACTTAGTCCTTATATCAATCATGAGCTCATGAATACTATTAAACATTTCATTTTCTCGCATATCATCTTATTTCCAAAAAACATATCTCAATCACTTTGAATACCACATCAATAAATATTGCAATACTCAATGATACAACATTATTTTGGAATCCCATTACATAAACACTTAATCATTCCACCACATCGTTGTCATATTCAACATTGCCAATAGTGATCGCATGTGATTTCCCTTTGTCCTTTGCCTTCAGTGGTTGCTCATGTTGATCATCACTAACCCTTGGATTAGGGCAATTATTAGCATAATGCCCCATTTCCTTGCACTTGAAGCATTGAAGTGTTGGCGGTGCGTTCTCTGCAGTGTTTGCTTTATTCACATCATTAGAAACCCTTTTTCCATTACTTCGACACTCAGCTGCTCGATGACCTTCTTTTCCACACTTAAAACATTTTCTAGTCCCTTTAAGACAATCTCCACCATGCTTCTTCCCACACTTTGTGCATAAAGAAACATTCATCTTCTTTTCATCATTATTCTGAGATTTCTCCTTGAACTCCATCTTTCGTTTCTTGTCAAAACCATGAGATGGATATGTAACACCAACTTCCATTTCTACCTTGATAGCACAACGCACAATTTCTTCATAGCTACTGAAGTCTCTTATAGCTAATGCCCTTCGAAGACTTGGTTTTAAGCCACTGAAAAATCGATCAACTTTACTTTCAGGTTGGATGATAATTCCAGAAGCATACCTTGCAAGTCTTGTAAAATTTTCTTCATAGGTACCAACAGATTCATCGTCCTTTTGCTTCAGTTCAAGAAACTCTTTCTCCATCTTTGTTCGAAGAATACGAGGGAAGTACTTACTGAAAAACAGGTTCTTGAACTCGTCCCATTCCATGGACTCAATTTCATCTCTTGGCCTAGTATTCTTGATAAGATTCCACCATTGATCAGCTTCACCTTCCAAACGATATACTGCTAAGAAGACATTATCATGTTCAGAACATTGAAGAACTGAAAATATCTTTTCAGTAGTACTGATCCATTGTTCAGCCACAAGTGGATCAGAAGACCCACTGAAAGAAGGTGGGCGTTGCCTCATGAAGGACTCAATAGAATATTGTTCCCTTCTCTGCTCATTTGGAAGTCCAGAATGATTCATAGCTTGTGTAAGTATAGCAATAAGATTTTGCACTCCATCTCCCATAACATTTGTTTGTTCAGGAGGGCAATCATTGCATTGTCCATTGCATTGATCAACACGGTTCATTCGGGTTCCAGCCATCGTCTAAAACCCAAAAAGAATAGTGTGAGAGGAAAAAATCATGCTAGGGAAAACAACATAATAAAGGGGGAGTACCTTCAATATCCAACATCTTAGGTTTAATTCTATGATCGTTAGCGTAATTCTATTACTATAACCTATACGTATACTTATCCCTAGGGACATCCCTAGACATACCTTAGAAATATCTCTAGGGATCTCACTAACGTTTTCGCATCCTAGTTTCCAAAGGTTGACTAAACCTTTCCTCTGATACCAACTGTAGAGACCCGAAGCTTATCGTACATTGACATTACATTACTTTTGCGGAATACTTAGTACATAACAAAAACACACACACAAGGATCGTAATAGTTTAGTGTCTTTGGAAACTCGGAACGTAAACTTCTAATTGTGGTGGAAGATCTTCAACATCTCCCATAAAGATCTTCCTTTTTATACCTAAAACCTTTCTTTATATCCTGGGGAAAAGAAAACATAAAAGGGTGAGCTCAAATTCTCAGTAAGGGTAAACAAAGGAAATATCAATCACATAATTTTCATAAGAACATAACATTTTTTTGAAATCTTAACCTGCAAAAGAGAGCATAATTTCATAACATGGGATAAATCATAGTAGTGAAATGAAATCATAACGTAAAACATTACTCATTGTGGCATACACACATAATCATAGAGAATCATTTCTTGTTAGTCAAGACTCATTGCCAAGACTATCTTAGTGGACAAAGTCCCTTTCTGAATCGAGTAATCCTCGTTTCAGTCCTGTTTCACTGAACCGGTATAATCTACCATTCCAGCCATGTCTATCTCATGAGATATAAAATCTTTACCCAATGCATTGGAGGGAGATATAGGTCCCACCCATCTCTTAATGAATCCTTTCTTATGTGTGCCACAAAATCATAAATCATACATCATTGCATAACCCATGTAATAAAAAATGGGATTCTTAAACAACATGACATCATAAAACCATTCATATAAGATAAAGGAATTCATAAACATAATTCCATCACAACATAGTCAAATCAATGTAAAAATATGGATAGAAACAGAACCCTTTATTATCTTATATGGAAAATAATTTTGATAAAACACTTGAATTGAATTCTTGAGGAAAATATCCTTTCTTCTTCAAAATCAATTTCTTTTCACAAAACATCATGCAATTTTAAAAGAAAGAGATTTTATTGAAAATAGTCATGAAATATTTTAGAGGAAGCTTCATGAAAATAAGGCTTTATAAAACAGTATAAATCCGTTCGTGCCGTATAAGTTAAAAAAAACATTCTTCGTACTTTTGTCGGAAAAGTCAAAAAGTACCTCGTACGAAAAACGGCAAAAGATTCCTTTCATATTCTTTACTAAAAACTCACCTAAGGGTAAAATTGGATTTAAACTATTGCAAGTGGATGGAAACAATATTACATATTGAGGGAACATGGATGTGGATGATAAAATACACCCCAGAAAATACTTACGAATAAACAATCTCGGATAAAAATGAGATTGTGATATTTCCCTTACCTTAGGTCCGACTTGCTTTGTAAGTGTCCGAAACTCCTGTATAATGATTTAAATCATGTTATTGACTTATTACAGAATCATATTCATTGTTATGATATCATATATGGTTCACTTATGACATTATATTACCCGTTCTTTTGTAAATTCCATGTTAAAGAAGCGTTTTGGGTAAAATCGTTTCATTTATCGTAGGTGTTTTGACTTGTTGTTCTTGACATCATTATTACTTATATCATGATTTACTTACTTCCAGAATATAAAATATGATTTATATATCATATATATTCAGTATATATATATATATATAATAGATAGTTAAATAAAATGAAAAACACCGTTCATGGAGACGGTAGTCCGTACGTACGCATGAACGCTGTTTTACTTTCCTTATTGTCTTGAAATGGAAGTAAGTAGATGACATACATATATATTTATACATAAATCCAATAGCTTTAAAATGTCATATATTTCATTATTATTTCTTATATATACTTTATAATCATTCTTAAATGGTTAACATGGAGAATGAATCTCATCGCGTCGTGGAGACGGTAGTCCGTACGTACGCACGAGCGATGATATCATTTCTATAAATATTGAATTGGAGTGGAGTGGATTATACAATATATCAGAATCAATATGATGTTGTAATAACTATGTATAGTTATTCTTTACACCATTATACCCATCCATGTAAGGTGGTGGTGGAAAATAGATTACACCACGGCGTGGAGACGGTATTCCGTACGTACGCACGCGCGGTGATTTCTTTTTCCATAGGATGGATAGATGGTGAAATAGGGTTGTTTCATACTTATAATAACATATCAGTATATGAGTGATACTGATGTTATTACTTCATAATGAAACAACCTAAGAAGAAGAAGTGGAAGAAGAAATAAAGATGAAAGAATTGGTAACGGTAATTACCTCTTCTTTGAAGCGCCTTTTGGAGACCTCCTCTTAGGGAACTAAAATTGGTCTTTGAGTAAGACCATAACCTCTAGGATGTTTCTAGGGAAGTGGAGAATAGATTTTGGCAGGGGTTGGCCGAGCTTGAGTGCTCAAAGTGGTGTGAGGAGGAGGGGGAGGAGGTGTCCTTTTATAGGGGAGGAGAGGGGCACCTTAGGAATATCTCAAAATATTATTTTATATTAAAGTCAAAATCGGTTTATAATGGTTCCAAAGGGTCTTATTTCGAAGCTAAAGTGGGGATGGGTCGAAATCCTATCAACCAATAGGATTTAGAAAAGTTTAGGGTATTATTTTAACCTTATCAATTAGATTTAACTCTAAGTTAAATAATTTAACTTTTACCGTGTCTTTTTATTTTCTTTCACTATATGGTTAATACACTTACTATAACATGCCAAACGAACCCCAAATTGTTTATTATTAATATATATATCCTTATATAATTCATTTGGCAGAACCTTAGATTTTTAGGAATAAAATAACAATTAATAATATAATATTTGATTTAAAAACTATTTTGTGTCAATTTTGACACTATTTGATATATGATTTTTGTGAAAGTCATAACAGAATTATATGTTCGAACCAAGTTGCTTAAATCAACAATAATATATCATAGGAACCTAGAAAATTAGTGGAATTCATAAAAAGTCTAAAATTACATTTATTTTGGTATTTATAATATCAATTATGTCAATATTTCATTAATAAGATAATTACTGCATCATCTTTGTGTCAAAAATAAATTAATTTATTTAAAGTCTAAAAATTATAAATAAAATATCATTATGTAGGAAATCTTTTTAGCTTTCTAATGAATATTTATAGTCGAATTTATCTTATGTATAACCCCATATTAAAAATGATTTACTTATTAAACTTTGATTTTAACTATTTTAACCCTTCTTTAAATAAATTAATAATAAATGTCCTAATCTAATCCAAGTGGGCCTAAATGGTCATAGTTTATTCCCAAGTTTGTTTTTGGTCGAATTACACTTGTCCAATAGAATTAGGACATGTGTTAGGGTAATAGTAATATCATATTTACCCTTAGTTACCCTATTTACTATTAACCGCGGTAAAAAAAGTAAAAAGTTACTATTCACCAAAAAATTATTTTCATCTCATTGAACCACATTTTAATCCTTGATATTAACCGTGTCTATCGGATTTTCGAAATTCC
The DNA here is from genome assembly GCA_963277665.1 of Viscum album. Taxonomy (NCBI): domain Eukaryota; kingdom Viridiplantae; phylum Streptophyta; class Magnoliopsida; order Santalales; family Viscaceae; genus Viscum; species Viscum album. The sequence continues at coordinate 272,266,319 of OY728125.1, read as the reverse complement.
ATTCACAGAAGCGGTAAAATTAAGTTTTATGCAAAAATTCAGTTTTTAACCTACCACTTAGTAGTTTCACTATTCATCAAAAATTGATGTTTTTCAGAACAATGCCAAAATTTCATCCCAAGCTATATTTCATATTCCGAATTCAAAAATGATTTCTATTTTACAAAATTCCCAACATATAAGTTGCATTAATTAATTTTATAATTAAATCCCGCTGTTAAAACAAATAGCGTGTTTTTAAGAAACAATATCTATCAAAATATTGACATTTGATTATGTCTGGTTTAAATGTGAAATTACAACCAATGACCAACATTGTATTAAATTGTAAAAATATATTCTAAATATACTTTAAAACCACTCAAATTAATGATTTATCACTATTAATTTTTTCGATTAAAAAAGTTGTTTTTAATTATAATTTAGTAATTTTCACTATTCATCAGAATATGAAAGTTATCCGAAAAGTACCAAAATTTCACCTTAGGCTAAATTCGATACTCGGAATCCAAGAATGAAGTCCATTTTGAAAAATAAGATTTACAGAATTTTAAAAAGTGGTTATTACTATTCATAACGGCTAGTTTTAAAAATATTTTTATAGCATATCGCTGTTTAGTGAAACTCAGTATTGCGTACTACACACGCTATCAAGGAAGGTCGCGATTGCGTGTAATGAAAGGAAAGACAAGGATGCGTGTTGTGCAAGCTCCTTTTGGTGTAGCGTACAACACAAGACATTAATAAAATTAAAAAAAATATTTTTTTTATATAAAATCTTGGGCTGTTACAATTATAAAGTCCCATGATTTCTTAGTTTAGGAGGAAATGCACAATAGTATACACCCATCAAGGGAAACAAATGTTATGTACCATAATAAGAAAAAATAACATAAAATGATCATGAAAATAAATCAAGGGATTGAATTACCAATAATAAGGAAATGTGATGGTTTTTATAACAGATTTATTATTATTATGTAACATCACATATTTTTTCCCTAACGGATGTAATTACAATATTTTTCATGACCTCCTTACAGCTGACCTTCGTGGAGAAGTAGGGTATATCTTTTCTGCTATAAATGGTGATATATACTTTGTTTCATGAGTTTGTGCAAGTATACCATCTATGAAATATTGACTATGATGTATTACATGACTAGATATCCACATATGATTAATTATATAGATATTCTGAAGGATGGAATCATGTCTTTTTTTATAGGGAAGAATAGTGTTTCAAGACGCAGTGGGGGAAGAGGTGAAACAAGGGTTCCACACATCTACCCTATCTATATAGCCCGATGTGGGGGAATAGTTGTAAAGACCATAAATGATAGTTTTAGTGGTCTTAAATTACTTGAATTGTAGATAATTTTATCTCTTGGTGCCTCAATTTTCATTTTTTGATGGTTGAGCACTGGGTTCTTGATGTTTTGTTGTAGCCCAATTTGATCTTGTAGTGTAAGTGGGAAAGAATATCTATAGGCATTGTGTATGGGTTTCCATTCATGATGAAGGTCCATGACACCCTTTGGTTAATATTTGGCTAACTCATGATGCAATCACACTCCATTACTATTAGGGATTAGAGTTCAATGGAGAGTTTGGGGAAGTTGTATGTATGGAGAATTGTTTACCTTCCCGAGGTTCCCTAGATGATTATCTCTGATCATGATGCATAATTTACATGATGATTGTGGAGAGGTCTACATGAGGTATTCAAGACCAAAATGAGGATGATTATAGCCTTTCACCTCCTAACTGATGGGAAAACTAATAACATTACCAAGGTATTGGAGGATATACTGAGGTATTTTATGCTAGAATTCGACCAGATCTTGGTGGATCACTTTACCTTGGTGTAGATAACAATATTAACCACTATAATATTGATATTGATCATTTTGAAGACCTATATGGCATACCTTATATGTCACCCATGTGCTGGATGGAGATCAGTGAGACATATATTGTGGTCCCAGATATAGTTCATGTGATGAAAGAGGAGGTCTTGGTTATCCATGAGTAGATTATTATGGCCCAAATAAGATATAAATCTTACAAATATCGACATCACATGCCATTACTTTTGGACAAGTGAGATGAAATTTTCCAGAGTGTCTCCCCATAACAATAATTTTTTATATTCTATCTAGGAAGAATGATATTCCTAAGGTTCATCAGGTTTATCGATATCTTTTATAGGTTTTGTGAGATTTCATACCACCTCTCTCATCCCCCACAACTAGATCAGTTGCACAACGTCTTCTATGTTTCATAGCTATAAAGATATGTGCATGAACTTATGCTCTGCACTAACTTGAGTGAGCTAGACATTGAGGATGAATCCACCTTTGTGGAGAATTCAGTGGTTATTGATGATCTACCTAGGAGGACCCTATATGGATGGACCAACCTATCTTTTTTCCTGTTATAGAAGTAAGGGAACAAGAATGCGAGTTCTTGGGAGTTGAAGAGTCCGATGTAGGCTTATTATCCCAAGTTGTTTGACTAATTTTTCTTTTTAGGGAAGAAAACATTGGATGGAATAATGCATAGACATATATTTTTCCCTGTAATACATTGAAATATTTTTAGATATATTTCAATTGAAAGGCATTGAGACATAGTGCGATTCTGGGTCTGGTGTTCCAAGAATTAATTTTATAGAAATTATTAAATATTTTATATATTTCTTGAATTTAGTTCTTAAGTAATACTAGTAAAATCTTAAAAGGAAGCTCAGATATAAAATCCAATAACGCTTTTTATTTTGAAACATATTTTTTACACTAGGTGCAACCAAAAATAGGTTGGTGCTATGTGTTAAGATATTTATCATCTTTGCGGTATGTTTAGTGTAATTCATTTATTAATTAATTAATTAAATCACTGGTTTAACATAAATTTTTTTACTATAAATATATCATAAAAGAAAATTTCATAGGGTAAGACCGATAATCCTAAGACCATCGAGAAAATTTCCTTCATCCTTCCATTGTCGAATCAAACCAGGTGATAACGAAACTGCTTATCAGAGTATATCAAAGTGTAAAAAATCCCACATCATCCATCAAGCATTGGTGAGCATGATATTCAACAAAAAATGATCCAATATCCATGTAGGACTCATAATTTTTTTGTTTTAAATCCTATTTTATTAAATTTATTCATTAAAATTTTATTCTTTATGATATTCTCCAATTATTGAACCATTCGATGTGCCCATGTTACAATTTAATTAATTGTTTTAGTTTTCTTCTAACCTTAATATCCCGGATTCTGATCGTTGTTCATGAATTCCTATCTAATGATGTTTAAACCTTTTTTCTTGGTCCTCTACCACTAATATTATTTGCATTATTCACTGGACATACCCCATTGTTCTAGTTTGATGTTCCCAGGTGGTAAAAAGAATTTACATACCCCCAGAATCACACAGATTCACAAGTGGTGTAAAAATTAATAAATCTAGAACAAAAATGATATGGTTGCTTATTTTGGAAGAACCTTTTTATTATCAGAGGTAAATTAATCAAAAAATGGTTTATAGATGCATGAAACTCATGAATAACAATTGTGGGTTGAAAAATCTAATTCTATACCACCAAATGGATTAAAATTATGAAAGGATATTAGATCTATTAAAATCAGGGGGATCGAGGAGAGATACATGAAGTTATAGACTAAATCGTATTGGATAAAGTATATTAGGAAATAAATGAAAAATCTGACTACATTCCATGTATTCGATGAACATAGGGTGTGTACCCACCAAGCTACTACAATTAGTATTTCATATGTTTATAAGGATGGCATAATGAATACCCCTCCTACATTATATGTACCTTGTCTCAAGGTGGATGAGCCATGTTATGAATCACATGGGAAGGATTTTATTTTGTAGTACATGTCTAGGAAAATAGTTGTGTACCAATGTACACAGACATATCAAGAAAGACACGGTCTGATCTTGGGTTCTTTAGACACTCTATATAGTCCACTTGAATGGTGTGTACTTATACATGGAAAGGTAGTCATGCACTAGAGAAGGACATGTCCATGTGGTGGTGTGGGAACATGAACACTGTGTGTCCTATCACACATCATATACTTCTCTGATCCTTTTGAGGAAACATTAATCTTTCATAACAACATTTCTTGAACTCATAAATTGTCCCATGTGTATCCCATCCTAAGTGTTTTTCATGTATAATTCAATGGTACTCCCCATTGTGGCTTTTGAGATATGATGTGAAATGTTATGTGGACGAAAATTATTGAGGTGACACCTAGAAATGGAAGTGAATATGAGGGTTTACTAGAGGATTCTTATCGAGTTGAACCCGATATGGGATAGGGAGTGATTCCACGACAGATGTATTGAACCCCCCCATCAATATTGGGTGTGGGTCCTCTATAGGATCCTTATGAGTGGAACCCCCTTATGTGATAGGATGCGGGAACATGATGAATAGAGAGGAACCCACTATCAATATTAGTTGTAGGTCCTAAAATGATATAGAATAACCCCCCTTATTTAAGGAAATGGGTCCTATTCTTATTATAACCCCCTATAAAATATGTTTTAGGTCCTCAATAATTGTAGTGGAAACCCCCAGTCACACCAGAGTGCGGTTCCTCAACCAATAGAGTAGAACCTTCCATAATATTGGGTATGAGTCCTATACAAATCGAGTGGAACACATATCCACATAGGGTGCAGGTCCTCATGAAATCTAAGAGGAACCCCCTATCAGTATGGGGTGTGGGTCCTCGTGACACCAGAGTGGAACCCCGATCAGCATGGGTGTGATACCACTAAGGAAACTTATAGAGTGGAACATACCTCAGTCACTAGAGAGTGCATCATGTACTTTTATTTTCTTCCCCCATGACATTCCATCATATTGATGATGTGTTAGCCTTCACATAGTTACTTCTAGGAAGACATGAGAGATAATAGGCATCAATGATGGACTTTTTGATGTATTGGATGATTCTATTATTGTGCGGAACATTAAGATGGAGATCACCTTACTATATTGTTTGGGATTAATTTGACTAATTATATATATAAACATTTGAAACCATACCTTTAGAATTGTTTAATATACTTCAATGAGATGAAACGATGTGTAGGGTATGACACATGTCTATATTATTTAGATTTTCATAGTTAGATGAGTCTACTATCCTAGTATGGGCGGCAGCGACCTGATGTGTTGTTCATCTACTCACCATGTTGAGCCCCATGTTCATGGAAAAAGTTGATCTATCTCCTTCTTAGTTTGGGCTGAGTTATTATCTTTGACATTATCTGTCACCTAATATCATTATTTTCTTATTTTATCTCTTAATTCTCCCCTTTCATCTATTATTAGCATACTAATGGGTATGTATATACTCACCTCTATATGGGATTTCCCCTAAAATTTTATTTTTTCTACAGATGATGGACTGATCAGTGGTGACTTGAGAGAAGCATATGGACATAAAGATATTGGACCTCATGTGGTGGTCAAAGCTTGGAGATTAAAATTTGGGATCTCTCAATAGTTTACATTTCCAGTTTTTTCATACTGGGATATATTTTCAGTTTTGTGTTTATTTTTCCCCTTTACTTTTTAGATTCCATTATTGTACTCCTGTACACCCTACAAGTCATGCATTATTGTTTTAACTTCTAGCTATTTCATCCTTTTATATTTATTCCTATGAAATTATGAATTGATATGGTTTGGTGTCTTCATATAGGTACTTAGGAATGGCCTCCCATTTAGGATACACCATTTGGTGATTACGTACACCCCATGCCTATGGAGCTGGGATTAAGATAGTTGCGGCACATGCCCTGGCATGGAAATCGTCATGAAAATGCATGTAAATTGTGTTATAAGTGAGAGATTAACAAATTGAAATAATTAACTAGTGAACTATCCTCACCAATACCATTAGGATGTATTTCCATTGTGTTTGAATATGGTTTTGAATTTACAGATAATTAATAACCCAATATAGAATAACCATTATGAAAAGTCAATGTCAATGATTTTTGGGTTGTCTACCATGACTATTGGAATATCCTAAACACAATTATAACACCATCAGATTGAAATTTAATTATATTATACCCTAAACAATCAGGAATCAATATTTTAAATTTCTAATCTCATTTTCTATTTTTCGGTACACCATAATATCCATCATCTCTTCCTTCCAATTTAATATTTTTGAATTATATTATAAGGTAGTGAAGTGTTAATTGTTAAATTTTTAATTTCTTCAACCCTATATCTTTGGGTTCGACCACATACTTGTATATCCTATACGACGTAACAATTTACTTATTTTTTATTTGTGTTATAAATTTTCATATTCAATATCTCTATGATATTTAAAGAACCCCAACAAAAAATAAATTATTGGAACTATTTACAAATATATGAGTGGAGAATTATTTAGTTTAATAATTTAGAAAAATTAGTTTCTCGTCATTTGAATTTATTTATTTTTATAGGATTATTATTTAATTTTTTTATTACATTTTACAATACTATGTCTTCTTGATTGTGATGAAAGTGTTTTATAAAATAATGACAACCAAGGATAAGGTCACTTATCTGTAATCGAACACGGAATAGTAACTCACATAAATTGGAATGAAAAAAATATTTTCATAAAGTACCCAAAACCATACAAAATCAATAAAAACCCAACACCTGATAGCATGGATCCGAATATCACATAGCCACATCATGAGAAAAGAAACATTGACAATGAATAAGAGTTATGTACCACTAATGAAAAGTATAATAATTCTAATCAAAATTCCCTCGACTTTTTTTGTCAGATGAAAATGGTGGCCTTGATGCAGAACATTAGGGGGCCAAAGAACTATTTAGAAAACAATAAAAACAATAAAAAGAAAAAGAAATATTGAATAAATTTTACCTTGATATAGAACATGATTTGGAAAAGGTGAAATCCATAAGAAATATTAAAGATGATGAATAAGATAAAAAACAAGATAAATAGAACATGGATATAGATATGCTATAAATATATAATAAAAAACATATGAATACGAAATTTAAAATATTAAGAAGAATAAGAAGGAGAACAAGATAAACCATTTACTTTAAATTTTCTAAAATATAAAGAAGCAACACTAATTGAAGAAACTAAGGATCTGGATAAGTAACTAGAAATGATAATTTTTTAAAATTAACAGATGCATCCATCCATAGAAAAGGAATAATTTCACCATTTATGGACATATTTCATGATTCTTTTGTAGTCTTTATACTATTTAGAGATTTTTCATCACCTACACAGTGCCCAATACCAATTTTATTAAAGAGAAGTCATAATGAAGTTGGTCAGTATCAATTTCAGAATTTGGTGAATTCAAGATGGTTAAAATTACACCACAATCGAATAAGATAATCTTGTTATAGTCAAGCTAAATGTAAATTAAAATAGATCATATTCCATGTGGAAAAATTATTATTATTTCTTTATAGGAATTTAGATTTATTAAATTGTCAAGATTTGATTTCAGATTATGATTTATTTTGAATTTTTCTAATGTTTTTAAACATTATTGAATTGGACTATAATATACCATGCTTATAAGTATTTAAATGTCCAAATATTATTTCACTAGAGATAATGTAGAAATTAGAACAAATATTAATATGCATGACCAATTCAAATCCAAAAACCCATTCATATCATGAAACATATAAAATTCACATATTGAACAAAATTCATGACATGAACGTCTACATTAATAACTTTTAAGACCTTGTTTTATGAAAAAATAAAAGGAGAGTAAGCATTTTAACTGAAACAGTTTCTATTTTATTCCCCATATTTAGTTTACTTATAGATCTTTACTACCATTTTCATGACCAAATTTTCTTCAAGATTTAATAAAATGACATGGGAGACATAAAATGTTTAATATACTTAACATTACATGAATTTAAATTTACATTTCAGTAAATTTGAATGTGAAAATTTAGTTAAATGAACTAGAAGAGATAAAAATTTGAACTATAATTTGACAAATTATGATGTATGATGAATGTTAATTTTTTATAATGAAATGTTTTTGATATTTTTCCGTGCCATGAATTTGTGATATTTTGATTAATTGACTTTATTACTCAGATGAATTTATGTGATGGATTTTCCAAAACCATCAGTCTCATTATTAATTCATCATCTGATCCTAATATTTCCCATTATGTATTTAGTATATTAGTTGTGACAGTCAGATAAGTTCTCTTCAATAATTTTCTTTTCATTTTACCAAATCTATGATTTCACATAATTGATAATTAATTTGATTTATCGAAATTTTTTATCTTGGCCTTATCATGATACCTACCATACATTAATTATTTTTAAACCTATATAATCTTGGAAAAACCTTTTTAGGAAGAGTTCTATTAGAAGTCCAATTTTTCATTGCATACCTTCCTCTAAATATTTTTGATGATAATAAAAAATACGAGAGATGCATATGGTTATTGGTTGAGGGATACACAATTTTTAATGGAAAATTATGGGGGGATTATTAAGGGATTTTGGGAAGGTATATTCATTATAATAATTTCACTCTCTCTTGAAAAAATCAATTAATATTTAAAATAAATTTTAAATTTTTTTATACCATGGTCTTATCAAAAATACCCATTTCGTAGCTGGTGATATTTTTATAACTATAAAAAAATGTTTCATTAGGAAACCAACTGGTGTTTGGTGGTGACAGTTATATTTTTCCCAACCACAACATTCAAAATATAAATGAAAAAAAATAATAATAATGAAAGTGTGTGTTAAATTTATTTCATCTTATCATATTATGGTACTTTTATGTGATATAAGAGAGATAGAGAACTATCATAGTTTTTTGGATTAACATGAAAAATACATTAGAGATAATATCCTTATTGATCATTATTTGTTTTACATTATTTACCAACCATCCTTAAGCAACATAGTCATTTGATCCAAAATAGTGAATCTATCATGATTTTTTTCTTGCATTTATATAGTGAAAAATGTAGATTAATTTCAATCCTATGGTAAGTGAAATATTCTTGAGGTATCTACATCAATCTATGTAATGTTATACCCTAATAGTGAGAAAAAAATCAAGTTAGGTATATTTTGAATAGAAATCATGAGTAATGATTTATAAAATACGAAGAAATAAATTAATTTTCATGGGTATTTTAAAATAGGTAAAGGTAAAATAATTGATTGACATATATCATTAAAAAAATAAATCATTTACCAATATTTTTGAATAATGGTTGAATATTTAATTTCACAATAAATAAATTTATTTTTTTGAAATTGGAGAAAATTCGTGGTTTGGTGAGTGTACCTTTTATTACGTTACGATTCCATCATTGAGGATAATTTTTAAATCAAGTGTGGGTTTATTTCATATATTTATTTAATGCCTTTATTATATAGTATTTTAATACAAAGATTTCTATAATTTCAGGAATATTTAGAAAATATATGAATCTCATAAATTGTAATGTGATTTGTTGAAGGAAATAATTCATATTTTATAAAGGATAAAGAATAAGTGATTTCAAATTTCGTTGAGACACTAGAAAATTAAGGAATCCCTCCAAAGATATAGGATGTTCACATGAGTCTTTTGAATCACAAAACTGATATTATAGGAAAAAATGGAAGTTCAAACACTGGAAACTGATAATTCACATCATTATTCATGTTAAGGTAATTTAATGGACAAAATCCATTAAGGGAATACATACAGAAAATAGTTTTGGAGGGGATCTCAACACTATGATGACTTAAAACCCATTCACATGGTGAACCACACATGACTTCTTTGAAAAATATTTTCAATTGGATGACCAAACATTTGACCCAGCTGGTAATTAATGAATTCATATAAACAAGGAAGATATAATGACACGTTTATGGATAATTAAGCTCTAACTCATTAATCCATATTACCTGTAAATAATAGTTCCGTGGTTCCACTCTGGAATCATTCATTCAAGAGGTTACACCATTGGGATTGAGGACTGATGCTGATATTATTATGAAAGGATCTTTATTATCCAACCCCAATAGGATGGTAGGAGGTGTATAACTTACAGAAAAAAATTATAATGAAGGGTCACCAATTGTAACATGGTTTTTTATTTAATATAATTCATTTTGGGTCTTTTACTACAACCGTAATTCCTTAATTATGACAATTTTAATTAACAAAGAATATCAATTTTGAAATCAATGAGGGAGTTATACTTTCAACTCATTAACAAGTAAATGACCCTCAACATGAACATTGGGTAGATTTTCTACATTGTTAAAATTTGGTTATGAGTTACCAAATCATCAAAAACATATTGTAATAAGACTATTGTGAAATAGTAAAATCAGTAATTTTAGGGTTGTGTACCATGACCATTGTATTTACATAAACTTAGTTTCGAAATAATATATTTTATTCTATTATTCCCTATTCAAAAATTAACCTTGGTTTTTATTTTATCAGAAAGTTTTCTATTTTCCTTGAAAACCAAAATATCCATCAACGCTTCCTTCCAATATATTTGATTTTATTTCCCATAAAAAATTATTATGTCTGTATTATTAAATTACGATTTTACCCAATCATATCTCTATATTTTTTACCATATAATTAATATATTATACTATGATATATTTTAGTGGTTTTTTCTATTATAAATTTTCAAAATTTTCAACCATGTTGTAATTAATGATGCCCTATTGGATATCACGTACATATGACTTATCGTCTCAATGATTGCGACATTGTTAATATTTTATAACCATAATTCATTGATTTCAAACATATTATTTATTTCAAAAAATTTAAATTATATCATGACTATTGTATTTTTGATATAATCCTAGTGAACTCGTGGAATATTTTGAAGTTTCCTATGAAATTTTAGACATACGGTCCAAATATTCTCAAAACATTTGATGTTATTTAAATTGATAATGAATTTAAATATAATATTAAAATATATTATAAATTGAATAATTATTTGGAATAGTGTTCTTAAAATATAAATAAGTAACATAAAATTATTATTTAGTAAGATTACTAATGTATGTGATGAGTCTGACTCTTGGTAGAGGATACATTACAATAAAACAAAATTTTAATGATCTTAATGACTTATTTCTAAAATAATTTTCTTAAATGTACTTATTTTAAAAAATAAATTTCTATAGGTATTTATAAGGACATAAATAGATTTTAACATAAATTATGTGTCACTCTTGACTTTATTTTAAAGGCTCCAAAATGGAATATTTTTATCCCTTTTATATGAATCAGTTTAATAGAAATACATATGGAATATTCAATTTAATTATATATGGGGTAAGTTGATTTTTACTCCTCCATGACCATTATATAAAATTTTCATTTGATTATATGATTTTATTATTTTAGTGAATGAAAACTCAACTTCTCTATGTTTTGGGATATTTGTTTCTGAAAATTAGGTTTTAAATGAAAGGGACATTTTGGTTTTCAAAAATGATTTAAATATGGGTTTAAAATGATATTTTTATGAGTTTTATTATGGAAAATAATACTTATATTATATATATTTATATATAGATTATGGTCAATGTACATTTTTTATGATCATGAGTCCTTTTTATAACACCCTATGCATTAGGTAATGACTATGTTCTCTTAAAAATTATATTGGAAGTGAATCATATAGTATTCAAAAAAGTGTGGTTTATTATAAGTGTTCAACAATGATGATGCTAAAGGATCATATAAAGATTTTTTATTAATGAAAATGAGTTTCACGAGAATTTTTTATTTCAAAATTTGAGTTATTAACCTTTTAATTTAAGGATCATGCACATTTTTGAGAAAAAAGGTATGTTTTTAAGAAATGAAATTTTTGGGATTTAATGTTTTCTAACAACCCCTCAGGATTATGATTTTATCTTTTATGATTTATTCTAACTATTTTAGGACATTTTTTTTTCAAAAACTATGATTTCATGTGTTAGTAAATGATAATCAAAGCTCAATTTTTATTATGTAAAAGTGAAACTCATTTTATGTTATCCTTTTTTGAAAATGGCCTAACTAGATTCTTGATTTCTTTTAATATCCCCTAGGGAGATTTTTTGGCTCATCCTTCATTTTGAAATTTTTTAAATTGTTTTTAAGGATGAGAATAAAAAATTATGAATTCATTATGAAATTGGATGAATTTTTTTGATAAAATATAACATTTATATTGTATAAAAAATTAATACTAAGAGTAAGTGTCCAAAATTTATTGTTTAGGTTTATTGTGTAAGTATGATGTCCTAATTCGCAAAAAAACAAAACATGAAAAGGTCATCAAAATTCTTGAATGTGATTTTTTTTATAAAAATGGAATTAATGATTAAAAAATGATAAAGTATATATATTTTTTGTCCAATTATTTTTTTGATAGAACATTATATGTTAGGATATTCATATAAATTTTTAATAAGAATGTTTACAACACAATTGGCGTTAATGTGTTTTTAGAATCAAATTTTTTAGTATCATATAACCATATGGGTTTGAATGTTATGGAGAAGTATTATTTTTTATGTTATTAAATTTAAAATAGTAATAATCATAGGTATATATGATATTAATGTTAATTTTTTTTTGAATATTTATGGGTATTATCTTTACTATGATCTTTTTTGTTTTATAACAAAAAAATTCACTCCATGAATTAATGATGTTCTATTCAATAGATTAATTATATATTACAAACATGAATAGAAAATTATCTCACAAAACCGTTTTATCCCTTCAAGATTATATACTTCTTTCTTTAATGGAAAAATATTTTTCAAATGATTTTAGTAATTTTTTTGAACAACCTAGTCACCTACAAGAAACTATTTTGTCTCTTGAGAATCATTCCATTTCCCCAAAAATTATATTGATCATGGTATATATTTTATTGGATTTAATATTATCAACTAATACATACCAATTTTCATGGGTAATACAACTAATTATTTCACTATTTCATTTTTTATATATTGACTTCACACAAAAAGATAATTGGGTTATCCATACCACAGAATAACACAATAGTGTTTGTATTTAAGGTATGGATTATTTTATTATGATGAAATTTTGAATCATTATTGGGTTAATATTGTTGAATCCAAATGATGAATATAATAATTATTTGTTGTATAAGTAATGTATGAATGTATTAGACAAAAATTTAGGGTTAATTATTTATAAAGGGTGTTGAATGAAGGATGTGTTTCACATCAATATTTCAAAATTATGATATAGTAGTGTTTTATTAATTATAATATGATATGTTCTAAATATTATTATAATCATGAAACTCATAAGTATTATTCAATAGATGATTTTGTTTTCAACACATAGATAATTTTTTGATGGAATCAATAACTTTGAAATGTGGGGTATCGAAAAGGTAATACTTTTGGGGGAAATTACATAAGGACATAGGATTTGGGGAAATAAATCCTTGGGATAATTTTTGATTTATATTAATCAAATAACATTCAATTAAAATTATTTTAATATGTTGAAATATTAGATGTATTCGTCTAATTGTTTTTGGTGTTTTCAGAATAAAACACTTTAATGGGGTTTAGTGGGAACCCACATGACTAAAACCCAGAAACTGATTAAATTAACTGGCCCATCAAGCCGTATTCAAAATTCAAACATTCAAAATTCAAACCCAAATGTTGTCACTTGATAAATATTTTATGTATCAAGAATAATTGAACCATTGAATTTTATTCCTTAGTTAATTCTAATAACCTCCCATCCCCAATGTCACTGACCTCCATCAATAAAATGAGAATCTCTTCAAAAGAGTCATTGCTTCTTCCAAAAATCTAAAGAGATTGAAAACTTGTTTAAAACCAACACATCAATGAGTATTATAAAAATGTAACAAATTAATATTTAAATAATAAAAGTTGAACAAAACTAGAAAAATCAAAACACCTTGGTCATCGAGTTAAAACACCAAAACCAAGACGTTGAGTTGAAACATTTACACTAAATTATGTTATTTCCATTTAGTATGACATAAAAACACAATCAATCCCAAACATCATGAATACAAAAATATCCAATTCCAATGAAATTTAATTAACTAAAAGATATAAAACAACCCATGTTCAAATTACTATTCAGATTTAAATACACTACCATGATTTTAGGGACACCAAAAAATATAGAATACCTAAAATACCACTAGGGAAGGAACATTGGAACCAAAAGGAATAAGGGGAACAAATCCTGGAATAGACTCATAAAACACCTGGGAACTCCAGACCAAAAACTCCCAAGAATCTTATAGGAGCTACTCCATTAGACCAAAATGGAGTTTTGTGCAATAGCTCCTGATGTAAGAGTAGGTTTTGACCCGAACATGGAATCAAGAGAGATGAATGATGGAAAAGAGGAAACCAAATCAACCAAAGAAAATAATCAAATACCCATAACAAAAAACATGACACTGACTACATATAAAAACACATCCCATAAAATTGTGAAGAACTCCAGACATAACAAGAAGTGCGGACAGTCATGACATATCTTTTTAGCAGGGTAGTTGTAGTTAGAAATTGATGTCCAAAAATATGAAGATAGAAACACAGAGGAAGAGAGGAAATGATAAGAAAACAATGAATAATGTTGAGTAAATGTTTTTAGAAAGGAAACCGAGTGCCTGGAGAATAAGGAGTGACCACCGTCAAAAAATCGTGCAGAAAACCCTTTGAGAGGATGATGTCGAGAGAGTGATGATTTCATAGTAGGTATGGATTTTTTTCTTTAAATATTATATATATATATAATTATTTTAAAAACATATATATTAATGTAAAAAAACCATGTGATTAATAAATTCATTTGGGGACCAATTAATTTATGATATATTAGAATAGGTTCAATATTTTGGGAATGTTTTATGATTAAGGTAATATGAAATAATTTTATTATGACATGGTATTCAATTTGAGGAATAAAGTTTAAATTGTACTTTGCATGATTTTGAATTTTAATATGGATTTATGGGGATTATAGTAATTTCGGAAAATTATTAGAATATCTTGGAGATTTTATAACTCTTCCATATAAATATTTGGTATGGGACATTATGATTGATTTATATAAATTGTAGATTTATGTTAAATACATCCTTGAAGAATACATTCTCAGATATTTTTAATATTTGTGTTTCAATATTAGTCATGGATATTTTGATGATTTTTAAGAATATTTATTTATGGAATGATCTATGTTTAATTTTTTTGGATATAATATAATTTTGGACATAATTGTATGATTTCATCAAATGAATGTTTATTAATTTATGTAATCATCTTAAATTATTATAGAAATTATGGTTTTGGTTACATCCTAATGATAGGGTCAATATCTTTTAATCCATTTGTAGAATTTTATGGCCCATTGTAAGTTGATTTTTGTGGATCATAAATAAAAACATTATCTGGAATACTTATATCTTGGTTGAAAAATTAGATTATGTTGGAAATAGATTAAAGGTTGAAATTTTACTTATGATCTAATCATGTGTTCATTGTGTACTTTATATAGTTGAAAAAAAATTCTATAACACTAGGAAATGGGTGTTTAATCAAAAAAAATTGTTGTACTAATTTCATATTTTATGAATTGATGGTATTGTTTTCACCTCATTATATTATGGTTTTTTTGGTCATTAACTTTCCATTGATCATTAAATATCTTGCAATATATATTCTCTTTGACTCCATATCCTTATTTTACCCTAAATTTTTATCCATATCTATTTTCAAATTAAACTAATGTTCTAATATATTGAAACCTAGTATGTGTTATTATAGCTAACCTTTATAATTCCCTTTTCACTCTTTTTCAATTGGATGTTATATTAATAATTTTTATGAAGTTAGATTTGGAAAAAATGTATTTTAAAATATAAAACACCTTTTTATTGAGATTATATTAAATTTAAGAGTAAAACATTTATTAAGGGGTGGTGATAATTTTACTCCTTTAGTTTTAAAAGAAATATTATGCCCTATATCTTTCTAAACATGAAACACTCAGCTCTATGAAATTTGTGATATGAAAAAAAAGATATTAATCAAATGTGAAAAAAGTATCCTTTCCATTTAATTGGAAGGTACAAATTGTATTATAAAAGTTTTAAAATATATATAATGGTTATACTAAGTTAAAATCTATTGAATTATTATTTGTAAATAATAACTCCTATTTCATTAAAGTCATATTTTGTTTCTTAAATATATACATATTTAACAAATTTGGTTTTATTGTATTTTTTGAGATAAAATAAAAATAACTTTCTCAAATTTTTTAAAATTTATTAAGAACAAATTTTATCATTTTACAAATCACCATGAAAAAAATATCTTATTTTTTTATCCTTTTTCTAAAAATATTATTTTCCATTTGAATTATGAAAGAATTATTTTTTATTGAAAAATAATTTTTTATGAATAAGTTACAATGTAATTTATTTAAAAAAATAATTTCAACTTTACATTACTTCTCTAAAAATTTTAATACTCCAATTATGTTCATTGGAATGAGTTTAATTTGTTATAATGGAATAAAAATATTTTTTTACCTCAGAATACATTTATCTAGAAAATCATTTTCCCTTAAATATTTCTTATTTAATTTATACCACGTAAAGAAATTTAATCATGAAAATTTTATTCCATACATTAAATTTTGGGTTCTATAATTTTAAATATATACATTTATTTATTACATTTTTAGAAAAACTTTAGTAAATAGTTATCACCTGTATAAGGGTATATTGGTTAAGTAATGTCAAAATGAAATTATTATGACTAAAAAACCCTAAAAAATTCCCATATCCAATTATATTATTAACATTATTCAATTCCCATCAAGGAATCAAAAATATTAAAACAATATTCTATTATTATTTTATTTTGATCAATATAATATTTAAGTAAATTAGAATGTCCAAAATGTTACATTATATCATTTAATATATATAATATTTTTTCCATGGGGATATAAATAACATATATTTAGTCATAAATTTTTATAAGTAATATATATAAATTTTCTATACTTTCAAATTATTAAATTTTTTAGTGATGAATTAATTACCCCAATGGATTACGAAACACTAATAAAGTATTTTTTTAGTTAGTAAATAAATTAAATAAATGATACTAAATATATTAAAAGTAATATAATTTTAATGAATTTTCCTGTTCCCATAATTTTTTACAAGAAAAAAAACATTTATAGAATTGTGAATGGATTGGATTTTAATTAATTTTTGGTCAAGTTCTTTTAAAATTCAAATCAAATTATTAGTTACTAAACTACCATATCTATATTTTATAATATATAATATTTTATTAAATGATATAAAATTTAAATAATATTATCCTTTGAAATATTATTGTTATTTGGTTAAAAATATAAACCATGATCCATTTATGGGATAATATTCCATTTATAGTATCTATATTCTCCCCTAAATATTTAAAAATAATTGTTGTTATATATTTCATAAAAAGGGTTTAAAATAGTTGAAAGAAAAAATGAGGGAGACAACAGAACCAAATATTGTATATTTTGTAACATATTAGATGTTTTAGACACATTTTAATATTATATTTTGAACAAATAATTTTTCATACATTTGAACATGAAAATAAAATAAAATAAATTTATTTCATTAATAAATTCATAGAGAGACCCTCCCCTCACTTATAAAGTGCAACACCTATCTACATTTCCTAAAATGTCAAAATCCTTTTATATTTTATGATCCCTATACAAATACCTCATTTAAATATCTAAACACATTTTATAAAAAAATTATTTTATTAGAAAACAATTCTATGTACATTTTTCAAATATACCTAACATGGGTTTTCAAAGAAGAGGTATAATTCTTTACTAGGAATTTTCATTACATTTGTTAATATTCCTATTTGAAGTCATATTTTATCAATACATTATATTTGATTTGTTGATATTATATTCTATTTATACCATACCCTATATCCAACTCCACTTCCATAAAATAGGAAGCAATACTATTCTTCATGTGCATGGTAGACTATTATATTACGAACTCATGTGATTAATTTTTTAGTACTACCTATCACATACATTTATAATTAGGGATTTAATGAAGATATATGATATTCATGAAATATTTATATTTATATAAAATTAATATATCATATTTTTTCCCTTTCCTTTCATATAATAATGATATATTTGTTCATTCATTTGTGTGCATTACCACCGCCATGAAGTGACGATATTCGTTATTCATCACCACATCACATGGATATTTTATATAAGTGTATTTAGTTAGATACAAAATAATTAATAACATAATGATTATTTTTAAAAATCACATAATATTTATCTTATTTCTATCATGATTGATGGTAATTGGAAGTGGTACTCAGGAATATTTATGGCCCACCATCTCCATGATTGCAACGTTATTTATTTTTCATAACCAACATTACTAATTGGTTATAAATGTATTATTTATTTATAAAATGATACTTATGTAATGATTGTTTTTAAATGTATTGTAGAATAATTAACACTTGTACCATAGTCAACCTATTAGAGTCCTCTTGGACATATGAGCGGAATATCGTCAAAAATTCAAAGTTAAACTAATAGGAAATATAATTAAATATATCATTATAATAAATTATATAATTTAATAATAAATAGACAAAGTATATCAATATATAAAATTATTAACAATTTTTTTTTTATTTTAGTGAATGTACATGATATGAAAGACTCTTGGTAAAGGACGCGTTACTTTAACAACCTCATTTAAAATATTTTAAAACTTTATTTTCTAAATATTTTTATTCATTATAAATTTTATATTAAAGAAATTTTATTTGAAGTTATATTGAAATACAATAATTGTAATATAAGTTAATTATCACTTATAATTTCATTCAATGGTTTTCAAAAGAAATAATTTTATGTATTTAATGTGAAACATTAAAAAAAATTATATATAAATGCATAAAAAATAAAATATTTCACAGAATCATAATTTTTATTTGATTATTAGAATCATTGATATGCTTTTATGTTTAGATCAAATAAAAATCCTCTTTCCCTTTATTCTAGGAATTTGAGTTTTGAAAATTCTATTTTTATTTAAATGGATATGACAATATAAAATAATGTTTTATATATATTTATAAAAGATTGTTTAAGAGTATCATGACAAAAATGAAATATTATATGTGTTTTATAGATGATATTTTCTGTATAAATTTTTAATAATCCGATGATCTTATTATATGTTTCTAATGAATTACATAATAACATCTCTTTCTGGAGAATTATATTGGAAGCCAACCGTATAGTTATCGAAATTATAAAGGATATTGCAATGGGATGTATGAAGATGATGTCCCATATATTCACAATATAATTTCTATACTCACTTTATATTTCTCATGGATTGTTTTGATTTTATAAGGTAATATAATAATATTTTTGATGGAATTATAATTCCATTAGATTTTAAAAAGGAAAATTTTTATGATTTTTGTTTGGGTCTATGGTTTTCAAACAAACTACTATGATTATAAATTTTCTATTATGTTTTTTTATTAGTATTTTATGAACAACTATATGCAATAAAGATAATTTTATGTTTTAATAGAATCTTATTTGAGCTCAATGTTTATAATTATAAATGAAAACTCTTCCTATGACCTCTGGTTTAGAAATATAACAATAGGTTTCGTTAATTTTTTTTAAGTATCTTAAAAATATTTCCATTACCATTCCTTGTTTCATAATGTTTTTCACAGGTCTTATTTATGAGTACAAAAAATAAACAATTCAATTTAAAAACCATAATTAATTTTCATAAAAAAATCATTGTTTTATTTATAGTACTATGGGATAAATTGATTCAAATGAGAATTGTCATTAATTTATTGTATCGATTTGTTTTGGGAGATTTATGTAGTAATTACGTAAAACGCTAATCCAAAAAATATCAATGAAAAGGAAAAAGAAAATAGTATTCTAAAAATTACATTATAGGTTGATTAGTCAACAGGTCGTTATAACATTATCATGTATATAGGGATTTATGATATGTTTTATCCTAAAATAGTAGTATTAATACATATTTTTCTAACATATAAATATTTATTTCCATAGATTATATTTATTAATACACTATGGTTAGCATGGGTTCTACTCATGCTCCGATACTTTCTGAGTCATATTAACAACTATTACTAATTCACATTAATAGTGAGGATTTCAGGATAATATTAAAAATAATCTAAAGCTCATGTCTTATGCTCTAGATGCATAATATAATTAGTAAAAATATGATATCTAGATATTGGGTCTTATAGGATCATAATCATTTTAGACTTATTATAATTATGTTCATCCATGGAGTTCTCATGTAAACGATATCCTAAGGATTGACCCACCGATAGGAACACCACAGGTCTTCGACGTCCATATTGATTCATTATTACAATCATGTATATTGGTTTCTATAATTATGATTTTTATTGATGTTTATCATTTATTATGAACATTTATACAAGGATAAAATCATAACATTTATGTGAGGCTAGGCAGATTGTTCTGGTTTTATCATTGGTTGCATGACACTAATAGAATGGTAAATAAAGGTTTTTTCACATACGAAAATTAGTAACACCTTTAAATTATTTGAAAAGGAATTCAGTATCATTATTAAATAACTTTATATGGTTATTTAATGAATGTATATAAAATAAGTTCATGAATATTAATAACATTAGAGATTGAGAAAAGATGTGTTCAACCTGTATTGTTAGGAATCACGATTCAAAGTGATTATATTAACCAGAGTGTCTTCCCAGGAGTTTTACATAATTATGATATTGAATATATCCATATGGGTTGTGATTTATTTCTAGATACAACTCAAAGTCATTGGTTATGATTCATTAATATCAATATAAGGGCCTATAGGGTTGCACACTGCGTGTATTCTAAAATTCCACTTATTCTGATGAATTGGAGTTTAAAACAAATTAGCCAACATGTATTAGGTAAAATCATCATCTAGTTCTGAATAATCATATGAAAAATAATTCAATTATTTTATTAGTTTTTATAATAATAATGGAATATATTTCAAAAGGTATTGTTATTATACTTTTAAACAAAAGTGAATATGACAATTTTTTTTTCAAATGAATGGTATGAAATAATATATAATTAAATAATTATAGGTGTAATGAGTAATTTTAATGGTTAATATTAAATAATGTTATATTTATATGTGTAATAAGTGAGTGACAAAATATTTGGGTTGTTTATCAAATTTATTTTTAAATCATAATTGTGCATACACATCCAAAATGATGGTTATAACATTCAAGGGACTGATGCTCAATTTTT
This sequence comes from Viscum album, assembly GCA_963277665.1. Lineage (NCBI taxonomy): Eukaryota > Viridiplantae > Streptophyta > Magnoliopsida > Santalales > Viscaceae > Viscum > Viscum album. The sequence continues at coordinate 272,244,751 of OY728125.1, read as the reverse complement.
GAATGTTTAAAATAGTTATAATTATGAATTTCATATTCACGAATAGTGATACTCACAATTTTTAGGAATATAGAGTGATATTATATCATCTTCTTCTTATCTAAAATTCTAGATATATAAATGTTTGACTAATAAAGGCTCTATAAATACTGATTAATATGATTAGGTCAGTGTCCTAGTCATGATCTAAGTCTTGTCATTAATAAATTTGGTTTAACACATCCTCACTAGGTTATTGAACAATGATGACATGGAAGATATAGTGAACGTGCTGATAATATAGGGGAACCCTCTTATTCTATCTTTGATATTGGACATGGTAAAAAACGTATCAAATTGAAATTATGAATAAAAAATAAAAAATATAAAATTATATTTATTTTTTATTAATTAATAAATTAAATTTCACACAATCCAGAGATGAATAAAATAAGGGGTAAAATTGATTTGATGTTTTAAAAGGAATCTAGACATATAAATGTTATCATACTAGTTTAGACACCTTCACTAAGCTCTTGGTTCCTTTAATATTATTCATATCATGTGGTGTTTAAAATATTCTATGGACAACATAGGTATATCAATTGTATCCCTGATATATTTTTCAATTTTATTTTTCACTATGTTAATAAAATCCTCCATCCTTAATTTCCAAATGATTCATGGACTATAGTAGGAGAGGGAATATTTTGTGGCAACATTTACCAACTTATTGATTCCTTCCCATCAATAATTTTTTAATATCCATAGAAGCATATATATAGGAATTCATACGAATGTTCAAATTTATTTTTAATTTAACTATTTTTTATTTCAATTTTATGTTTCTATATTTATTTGGTTATTATTACACCCATCATCCCTCAGCTGTATAATGGTATATTTAACCATATTTAAATAGTCCATTTGGGTTCCTTATCATTCATATAATCATATATCAATCCATTAATTTATAATCGTGATGTGAGTTTTGAAAATAATAGTTGATTAGTACTTCTTGATTATAGGAATACAAATTATATATATGTTTTGGTACTCTTCTAAAAATAATATATAAACCTAGAAATAATAATTTGTTATTCTTGTGTTTATATATAGAGTTTAGGTTATATAATTTGATTTAAATCATAGGATCATGAACGATTGATGGTGAGTGACATTTACTTTCAAATGAACACTACTAGGAATCTTAGTATATGTCACATAAAAATCTAGTTTGATTTTATTTAAATTAAATATTAATAGATCAAATAATATCCATTAAATATATGATGTATAATCCTCAAGGGTATTAAACTATAAAATTACATTTCAATAATTATATTTAAATACTGAACATTAATTTTATATGTCATCACTAATAATTTATCTTTAATTGATTCCCAATCCCCACATTAAATGAATAAATCACTATATATCTATAATTTTAACATTGTTTTAATTATTTCTCATATAATCCTTTATCAAGATATAATCTAGGGTGCTAATTATATAGTTTTAGTTCTTAAAAAAACTAATTTTACACAATTTATTGTAATATCATCCCAGGTCAATGAAACAATAATAATAATGTTTATTATTATTATTATTTATATTTTATAAATGATTAAAAGGTTGAATGGGTTTAATTATTAGGATACCAATAAATGATATGAGTATATAAAACCTGATATATAATCTATAGAGTAATGAACGGAAATGCTTTTATATGCACAATAACTCTCTCGAAAGAATCCTCTTAGCTCTCTAGAAACAAATATAATAAATACTATAAGGAATAGAGATAATTGATCTTATGTATTCGTATTATATCTATAAAAAACTATGATATACCTTCTTTCATGTACGTGGTTATAATTTTATTAAATGGATAACGAGTAAAGTGGATACAATTATTCATGATAGAACCCAATTTTTCTTTGATAATTTTTTATGCTCCATGGAGTATGAGAGATTACTTCCTAATGGATTCTACACTAAGATACTCTAATGCAATGAGGGTAAAATAAAGAAGAGAAACATATTTTACTATAAATAATGAATTGAAATACATTTTTATTCTTAATTTATATACTTATTACAAAATTTTATGTGTAATGATACACTCTCGAAATCCTTAGTGGATGATATAATCACTTTTTTGAGGAATTATCTAATGAATTTGATGATATTAATTTTTTAGGGGATCAATTAATTTAAATATCTCTTAAATAATAAAAATTAAATTTTTATTATTGGATGATCCTTTATGTTGGTGTTTTATGTTTTCTAATTCTAAATAATTTCTGTTGTATTAGTCAATAATTAATAATTTGAAGGATCTTAGTAAACCAAGGTCAGTGATCATGTACATTCTTACAGGAACATACAATAATGGAATTTGTTTTGTGAAATTTGTGATGTTTTGACTATGAAAATAATCCCAAATTTAAAACAAAAAAAATTATATCCTTATTTATTTATATTGAGTGTTTCACATCCCACCTTGTGATATGGTCTATTTATGATCTTTTGTATGCTTATTTTTTGGTTCCTGATGACTTAGATGGTGTTAGGAGTCTAAAAATATGTTTTTGTCATTTATGATTGAAATACATGATATATAATACTTTTTTTTTCTATGAATCATTTTTTCCTAGGTGTGACCTACATATCATGGTTTGGAATAACACTTTGATTATAAGGTGTCCTACCAGACTTGAAATTTAGGGTGTCCCGTTGTACACCATGAATAGTTGAGCCAACAAAACACTATAGTGGAGGCCCTGGTTAATAAAAAGAATCAGTTCTTCTACACTCCTCAATGCTCAGCTGCCACGTATGGCCTCTTTGTGATGCATGACAGTGAACACAATGGGTTAAGTACACCCCAACTATAATTTGGTTTATTCTGTTTTAGAATTTTTAGAGGTTGAATTGTTTTCATGGTATTCTATGGTGTGTAATACTCATTGATGAGGAACACATGAATATTAATAAAAGGTTATCTTTTTTAAATAACTCAATTTATCTTCTAAAAATCACTCACCATTCTTCCATTATTAGATATATCATATCTAGATAGTTTTATAGTGAAGTTTGGATGTCCTAATTTTTTTTGAAAGAAATAATTTGACTATACCACAAACAAGGATTTTTTCATTTAAGGGTATACATCTTAGAACAAGAAATATTTATTTGGATTCCTTTATTCATAGTGGATCAAAATTATTTTGAATCATCACATCAAGGATTTTCTAACACCCTTAAATTTTAAGAGAATAATTTTTTTTCAATTATGTGTATGAAACACAATAACCAACATAGAAGGGAATATAATATCCATATACCATAAAATATATATAATATTTTAAATCAATTCAATGTACATTAGTGATTGAACTTGATGAAACACTGAGTTATCTAGCATTACATGAAACAACGAGTTTCATTAATGGTGTGCATTACATAGAAAATACAGTTTTATCGGATACTGTTAGAATGAAAATTATATCTTAGATATTAAATAGGTGATTCTGAATAAGATTAAATTAGTTTCAAAATATATATTTTACATGAAAAATAAATAATTCATTTTTCTCCAATTAATTAGAAATGATTATAATAAAAAATTTAATATAACGAAAATGTTTTTTATACAAAAAACAATTTTTATACTTGTAAAGGAGTTTTATATTAAATATTTAAATTATTTAATATTATTGAATAATATTTATAAAATGTTTATATTTTATAGTAAATTAAATATTTTTTACATTTTTCAAAAATATTTCAAAGGCATAAGATAGTAAGAAACCTAATTTTATTCATAAAAAATATATTTATATTGCCATTTTTCTGCCTTTTAATGGTGTAACCCTTTTAAAATAAATTATAAAACATTTATAAATATTATATTCCAAAATAAAGACAAATTTTAAATTAAAATTTCATAATTTTATTATAGTGAGAATTTGGTTTATTTATGAGTAGTTTCATTATTTTATTAATAGTGAAAAATATTCAATTTTAATTGAAAACATCTTTTTCATCCAAAAAATTATATCTTTAGATGAAATTTTGATTTTTTTTAAAATAAAATTAGATCAATAATAACAAAAAATATACAATTGAGTTAATTTAAATGTATTTAAAAATTAAATTTGGTATAAAAACATTTCGATGGTTTGAACATTTTCAGGTTAAGGACCCAATTTCTCATCATGTCTACAATATTCATATTAAATTAATTTATGCTACTTATTTGATTGGAATTTTGAAATATAAATTAAATATTCATAATAATAATAATAATATATCTTTTATATTAATTTCATCTTAATTTTTTACCAAATGATTAGTGAATGAAATGAAAATTATTTATAGTGATTAAGAGAAAAATTGTCATAACAAGGGACTAAACCATAAACATAAATGAAAAAATGGCCTAGAATACTTCCAAACCCCATTTTGTGGAAATATTTCATACCTATCCTTACATGTATATATAATATAGAATTATTTTATGATTAGTATGAATGGGATACTTATCAATAGTGTTTTTGTTTTTATATTTACAAGAATTTTACTCCTCCTCCACTATAAAATGTCACTATACCCCCAACTTATTAATAAATATAGATCCATTTTTCTCTTACTAAACCTATAAAATCTACTAAAAACATCCTTCATCTCATCCTAGAATCCTCAATTTTTTCATTAATCAATCCAAGTATGTTCTTGGCATAACCCAAAAGTATTTACCTGAAAAAGGGGTAATATTCTTTAATTAGGACTTCTTTTTATTTCTTTCTCCACCCCTCCAATTATTTTGTATCATGATTATTTGACAAAAAAATAACATAAATATAATTATATATTTTAAAGGTAATGTTTTATAAAAAAAAATCACACAATTACATGAAATTGGATACATAGTAATCATTCTTCATTATAGAGGATTATCGCTTTACGAACCAATGTCATTCATTCATCAATTACCACCTCTCATGATTGGGAATAATGTTCAAAATAAAAGTTTTATGTGATATATATATATATATATGATATATATTATTTATTTATTCTAAATTAATTTGTATATAAAAAATTCCTTCATTCATTCCATTTTTTGGGAATACAATAACATCATTTACGGATGTGTGGACTAACTCCTCCTAAAAGTGACATGATTCATTCACACATTGCATGGATGTATTAAGGATGGTTTTAATAATAATATCTAATATATATAACATAATAAAATTATTCATGAAATTATATATATATATATATATATATAACACTTACGTTTATTTATTTTAATATTATAATAAAATTGAAGCATCCTTCATGCATACGTATGACTTACCACCGCTATGAACAATGTATTTCATATTTTACCACTTAATTTTATTTATTACTCTAAATATATATATAATTATATATATATATTAATGTTATATCGTGGTTGAAATTCTTGATATGATAAAATAATTCTTTTAGTACAAGTGACAATAAAAAACACATCAAAACTTATTAAAAAAACAAGGAAATTAACACCTAAAATGATGGAAATAATTAAATATTAGTAATGAAAGAGTTATTATATGTTATTAAATTATTATAAAAGATATATATTATATATTAATATGGTTATATTATAATTTTATAACATTATTAAAAGATTTATACTTGTTGTTAAATAGTATTCAACCAAAAAAGGAACGTAATGTAAGAGATTCTTATCTCACATTTACATCCATGAGGCATACAACATATTAACAACTTATTTATTTCTTTTTAGTGTATATATGAATACTATTATAGTATATAACTTCAATTAATTCATATTAATTGTATTTAGTGTTTAATTTTTTGATATTTATTTCATTGGGCTTAAATTCATAATTTTTTTATGTATTAAGGGATTTTGTCTATTTTCATTTCATTGAGGCATATTAAACTGTTATGAACATATTAACATTTCTATGATCTAAATACTCCCCCATTGACATTTTATATCACTAAAAATTCATTAATCATGATATTTTGAGTTTCAGTTTTAATTATTTCCACTTATTTTATATTAGTGTATACTTGATACACATAATCATTTCATTGATTAATTCTTACTTCAATGTTATGATATTTTTAACTGTTTATTCCCAAATTTTATTTTAATATATATTTTTTATTCTATAAATTCCATTAAAAGGTAATTATTTGATCATTCATTAATCAAAAATTAAATTTTATTTTCCGCTACTTCAACATGATATATTAAAAGTAATATTACCATTTTCCACTCTTCAGTTTTGAAAATGTTTTAGATTAAAAAAATCCCAACTTCATTTCTCTATTTGGTTGGAAATAAATTTTCATTTAAAAACATGTTTATATTTTAAACATTTTTTTCTAATAATATTTTAAAAAATGATCCATGACTCATAAAAATTATTTTTTAATATATTTTTTAAAAAATTAAATGAAGTTTCTTTTGTCTTTCAGAACAAGGCACATTTATAAACGTTTCAAATTGTAAATGGAATTCCCTGTTACCTTATACAGTATTTATGGATTCTTTTTTCATAATTTCATTTAATATCCCATTAATTTTTTAATATTTTAATATTTAATGAAATTAATTTTTAAATTTATTTTCAATTAAACTAATTTTCAAAATGTGTTTCAAAATGAAAAGTATATTTTCATTAGCATTTTTTATAACATATTATTATAGTTTTTCTGTTGATAAAAAGTAACTACCATTTAATTTTAATACTCTTAAATTATGATTTATTGATTCCATACTAATTGCTTTCTATATGTTTTATGATTATTTTGACCATGGATGGTATCAAATTAAAGCTCCTTGAATAATTTTTTTTTCATTAACTTCTCTATGAGATATTCAATTCCCTATGACCATTAAGAAAAAAAATATACCCTAAATATCCATATCATATATCTTGGTTAAAATTCTTGAATGAACTATATACCATTTTTACATTCAGTGTATACATTGAAAGTAATTTTATTTAATGGGGAATTATTGATCAATCTATATCCCTTACTCTGTATAGAAATATGATAAGGCCCATTTTTTATGAATTAAATATATTATTCAATATATGAGGAATTCGTTGGAAAAGAACTACAAGAGTTAAGGTATGGCAAGTGAAATATCCCGGATGCATCAGTAGTATCATGACACATATCATGTGGCTAGACTCAACTTAGTGGGGTTTAGCTTAGTAGGGTTTAAACAATATGGAGGATAGATATAGATGGAAAATATATCATGTTCCTAGGAAACATGATGTATGATAATTATGAATTACCTTCATTTAGTATTTAGTTTTCATTAGTATCACTACGTTTTAAATATTATAAAAAATAGATGCATTTAATCATAATTTATTTTGATTTAACAACATGTTTATTTAGTTATTTACATTTCCATATAGATTTTTACTTGTCTGGTTATTTAAAGGACTTGTGTGTTTAGTTATATACAATACAAAATTTGTTTACACACTCCCTCTCAGTATATTTATTTCAAGGAATACGTGTTTTTTAAACTTTTCTGTATTGATTTTTTTACGTTGATTCATTATTGTTTCACCTATACCTAACCCTTACTGGTCACTGCATCTCATTTTTATTTTGTTTCATTTCCTTAGTATTCTATGATGTTACTATGAATGATATGCATGGACACGACTGTTTGAATAATTTTATCACTGAAAGAGTAATTACTTTATAATTGTTTCAATAAGGTGCACTATATGACTCATGTATGTGTCTACTTTTCTAGGACTATTAAACAGATCGGTCCTTTGAGGTGCCTTTCCTTATGTATTTTTCCAATGTAATGGTAGAAGAAAATAGATCTGGGATTTCTGGGGTCATCTCACTATAGTTGGTGTCAAATGTAGGTTTTTTTAGAATCCTTATGAACATGATTTATGATAACAGATATTTTAAAATATAACATTATGGTATACTTTTATTATAGGTATAGAATAACATCTTACACATTTTCTTGGATACATATTTTTTTGTTTTTACTAGTATTATATCCATATATGGATGCTATATGTTAATGTGGTTCTAGAACTAATGTACCTAGAAGAAATAACTCCAAAATGGTGAAGTTTTTTGAATCAATTGTAACCTAATAAACAACAATGATCCTAACTATGCACCTAATTTGAAACTCTTGGGTAATACTCAAATGTAATTCAAATTTTAGTTATTAAAAATTATTATGTATCTTAATAGAAAATGATAATTAGTGATATATGTTAAAACTATGATGTCATATATTTAATATATGGTAAAATTATTTATGAATCCTATAAACGGTTATACGGTTAAACCATAATCCAAGGGTAGACTGATGAAGAAATAAAATACATGAAGTACATCTGTATTATGATTTATAAAAAAATTGATGAGGAGTTTATTCAATAGTATTTTTTTAGAAGGACCAAAAAAATATAAAAATAAAGTTATATTTTAGATTCATTTATTTATTTAGTAAATAAGTGTTCTGGATACCATAATGGGTTAATGAGTTTGATATTGAAAAAAGGTCAAATTCTTAAACACCTATTTTTAGGTCTTCTATGGTAATAATTTCACTTGATTAAGGAAATATTTGTGAAATTATTAAATTTTTATGTCTTAGTGATATATTTATTTGGGGAATAGCGCATTTATATTTTATTGGAATATATTTAATAGTTTTTGTATGCTTAATAGTTAATATGAGCTAAAAAATTATTAGACTTTTATAAAAAAATGTTGTATTGAAAACCATAGAGAAAATGATATTTAATGATTATATTTCAATGATTTAAATTATATTTAATTTATTAATATATCTTAAAAAAGAAAACATGTATTCTATGTTACAATCCAATCTATTGAGTAAGGCCCTATGTCTTGAGTCAATAATCGAAGGGCGATAAAGGTTTAATTCCAAACACTAACCCAAGAGATATCCTAATTTTTAGCTAATTAATATTATGAATAAATATTAATTATGAACCAATAGTATTAATATTTATGTTTATTTATTAATTTATCAACCATATTATTTTTATAAAAATTTTAAAGAGATATTGAATGAATTTTTACTCCTTTATAGATCTTATAATATTTAAAAAAATTTAAAAATTGAGGCATTGGTCATAAAGAAAATTCAATTTTTGGAAAATTAATTTCATGGATTATGAGATTATTTGGAAATTAAAAGAAAGAGAATCAATATATTAAGTTTTTTTTATTTATATTTTCAATATATTCATATATATTAAATTAATACCTGAACTTTTGGAAAATTGATCTTGAAACAAAAAATTGTTATGTTATTACATTCATATCTGAAGATTAATATGGTTTTTAAATCATAGTAGATTTATGGTTTTCAAGGTCCTTATCATTCAATTTATTACTCTATTACTTGTGATCAATGACCTCAAACACACTCAATAAATATTTTTTTCTTTGCTTCCAAGTCATTGTTCTCATATCCCACCAATGTTCTACTACATGGGATCTTAATACATGACCATTTTACTTTTCTATCGCTAATTTTAAGTGGATAATTTATTAACATTTTTTTTATTTTTTTAGAAATTGTATATAAAAATATAAAATCAGGTATTACAAATATCATGTTTAAAATTTTAGGACAAATTTTATTTAGGTTTGGGAGAACGTAACAGAACAATATTATAAAAGAATAACATTTTATTCAATTGCGTGTTTATCAAAAAACACCAATAATATAATTATACCATAAAATATATTTACTATTTAGAATAAATTCAATAAAAAAATTAAGCCTTAAATTCATGTAACACTGAGTTATCTTGTGTTACATGCAATAATGACTTTCTTCAATGGTGTGCGATATAAGAAAGACCAAGTATTAATAAATAATATTAAAATAAAATGTATCTATTATATATTAAATTTAATACCATGAATAGGTTTACATATATTATGAAAATATATATTTTAAACTAATATAATATTAATTAATTTGTGACTAACTAATTAGAAATGAAAAAAAATTAAATATGAAGGAAATGTGCTTACAAAAAACATTTATACCCACAAATTCATTATATAATTATAAATTAAATGAATTGAAATTTTTTATTTATATTAATGAAATAAAATTATTATATATTCAATCAATTACTTTTTACATTCATCTACTAGATTTCAGAGGCAAAATATTAGAACAAACCCAATTTTACACAAAAGCTATTTTTTTATAAAGGCAGTTTTCCGCCTTTTCATTGTGAACCTTTATTATAGCATAATTTTGAATTTTTAAAAACATAATTTTCAAAAATAAAATTCATTTTATAAATTATAATTTCAGAATTATCTTTTTGTGAAATTTTGGTATATTTTTGAGATGATTCCATTTTTTATGAATAATGAATTTTTTTTAATAAAAATGTATTTTCATAGGAATAAATTACAATGATAAATAACATTTTGAGATGGTTTTAAACTAAAATTTATATATATTATATGTAAAGTAATATAAGTTAGTTCAATGGAATGAATTTCATATTAAAATTGGAAACCAAAACAACATTTTTACTTTAAAACCCTGAATTCTTGATACATTTCTGGGATATATATTCAATTATTTTCATACATTTCTATGATTGGAATTTTGAAAATTAAATTCTATATTTGGAAGAAGAATAATTTGTATTTATTTTATCATAAAATTAATTTTTTACCAAAAATATTAGTTAATGTAATTGAAATTAATTGCGGTAGTTAAGAAGAAAACTTGCTTAACACATGACTAAATGTTAAACTTAAAGGCCATAATGACCTAGAAACATCTCTAAAACCAATTTTATAGACATAAATAGACCGCATACTCATTTTTATAAATATTCTTTCATTATTTGAGGCAGATAATTTAAGTTATACCTCTCAATTGTATTTAACTTTCTATATTTACGAGAACACCACTCTCCTCCACTATAGAAAGTAACTCACCCCTCCCACTTATTCACAGCTCTAAATACAATTTTATAATTAAAAAACTACCCCAATTAACTAAAATTATTTATAACCTCATCATATAATAAGAAAATTTTGTACGAAATCATACCAATTATTTCAATTCGTGACAGCTGAAAGAGGAAACCCTAAAAGTGGTAATGTTCTTCAATAAATAATTTTATATTATTTCTTTCCCCACATATTAAATTAATTGTAGATAATTATTATATAACAAAATAAGTATAAAAAATTTAATGATATTTTATAATGATATGTATTTTAAACAATACTTCACAAACTTCCCTCTTATAGGGTATACAATCATTATTCATGTGTAGGGCAGCCTACCGCCTCACAAACCGATGTCGTTCATTCTTCTATTACTACATATCATGGTTGAGAATAATTATGGAAATAATTTTTTATATATGAAATATTTGGAATTTATTATTTATTTTTTCATTATTAATTTTTATATATAACAAACCATCATCATTTAATTGTGTGGGAGAATGATAACATCCTATGTAGACGTGTGGACTACCGCCTCCTTATAGCGATGTGATTCATACATTCTTTACATGTACTATATTAATTATGGTTTCAATAAAAATATTATATATATATATATATATATAACATATAAAATGATAATTTTATAATTATTTAGATATATATCATTTAATTGTTTTCTTTTAATATGACAATAAAATTGAACCAGCGTTCATGCGTAAATGTGGCTTATCATCTCCATGAACAATGCATTTTATCTTCTCTCAGAAACATATATTAATTAATGTTAATATATATTCGATGAATATATATGAAATTTAAATCATGTTTAACATTATATTGATAGTGAAATAAGGATTTATGTAAGATGAAAAAAAACAAACAAGTCCTCGAAAAAATGTAATTAAAACATGAAATGATGAAAATAATGAATGATTACTAATGAATTGGTTATATTAAGTTATAAAAGGATTATATATGATATCGTAGATATTAATATTATTCTGTAATTAGATTATAAAATTCTCAAAAATATTTTATGGGAGGTTAATAATTAATCAAACCAAAAGGGAGTGCAATGTAAGGGATTCTTTTCTCACTTTTACTTTGATGATGCATACACCATATTAACCAAATTACTTTTTTGTGTGATGTATGTAACTCCACTATAGTATTTTATATCTAAAATAAATTCATAATAATTTTATTTACTATTTTATTTTATGTTATTCCTTTAATTGGGATTTAGATTCAAATGTTACCCAAGAGGCAAGGGATTTCATTACCCTTTTATTTTGTTGAGGAAAATTATAAATTTAGGCACCTATTTAGATTTTGATAGTGTATATACTTCCCAATGGACATTTAATATCATGAAATATTCAATATTCATGGTATTATCTATTTCAATTTGAATTATTTCATCTATGGGGATTTGAAATTAAATTTATCACGTGGTAATGAAATTTCATATCTCAATTCATTTTTATTGGGATATATGACATCCTCATTGTCGTTAGTATTATATGATTATGTTTAAAATTACATTGAACATTTACTGATGATTTTACAGTTGTTTTCTGTCTATTTATAGTTTTTACACCTAATAATCTCATTTATTAATTCCCAAATATATGTAATGGTTTATTCAACTATTTTATTTAAATAAAAATTGTGTATTTTTGAATTTCTGTTAAAGGGAATTATTTTATCATTGATTAATAAACCATTCCATTTTACTTTCATCTTTTAATTAATTAATTTTTAATTGTAATAGTACCATTTTCCCACTCTTTGGTACTTAACATATTAAAAAATATGAATTAATTTTACTCTTTTATTAGATATCTATTTTCTTTTAAAAAACAATTTTCTCTTAAAATTATTTAATCTAAAAATGTCTTCAAATATATTTTTCAAAACAATAAAATGATTTATGAAATGATTTTTTACAAGAAAATTTAATGGAATCATATTATCATTTCTATAACAAGTGACATTTATATATTTTCTATAATTCCAAAGAATTTCTCTTTTTACCTTGTATGAAATACAAAGATTAACCCAAAATAATTTTATTGAGGATTCCATTACAACATTAAAAAGATTATTTTTGAAGAAATGTTTTTAAAAGTTACATTCAAAAAAAGGATTTTTTGTTTTTTTGAAATAAAAAGAAACTTTAATCCATAATTTTATTAAAATATATTTTTATATAATTTTTATTCATTAAAAACAAAAAATCATTATTTTTAATCAAATTGGGATATGTTATTTTGATTCCATACTTGTTTTTTTTCTTGATGGATTATTATTATTTTCAACAATGATAGTATTGATGTTCTCCTTAAAAAATCATATTCTTAGTCATTAATATCTCCTTGAGTTATTCACATACATTTGATAACCGATCATTAAATTTCACCTAAATATCCATATAATTTTTCATGGATATGAATATTTTAGAATCCATATAGATTTTTTTACATATGATATATACATTTAAAGTTATTTAATTAATTGGGGAATAATTTGAAAATATGTATCATAAAATTAATACTAAAATTTGATAATTCACATTATTTATGCAATAAACCAATTATTCGATTTATGGGGAATGCTTTGGACATGAACTACATGGGTTCTAGACCCATTAATGAAAGACCCTAAATTCATCAATAGTGTTAAGAGATGAATCATTTGTCTAGACTCATCTTAGTGGGTTTTTGGCCAGAACATTTTCAACTATCTTTGGAAAATATCAGGATGGTAATAAAATTATGTCCATGGGAAACATGGCATGTAAAAATTATGAATTTCCTTCATTTAGTATTTAGTTATCCATATCATACATTATATTATCATTACGAAAAATATATAAATTCATTTTATTCTCAGTTTATTTATTAAATGGAATGTTTATTTAGATATTTACCCTTACTCATTTTTCACACAATCCCTCTCATTTTATTGACTAAATGGAATGTGTGTTTAGTCAATTATATTTCTATATTTATAATAAAAATTAATTGATTTTTGTTTAGATTTTACATATCATTTACTGAGATTTCGAGATCACCCTTATTTTGTTTCATTTTTGTAGGATTCCATGAAATTCAGTAAAAATGATATATAAATATATCCAAGATGGAATAATGACCCCTATAAAAAATTATTGTAATTTGTGCATTTAAATATACTGTATGTCTCATGTATATATCTAGTTTACAAAGAGTACTATACTAATTAGTCCCTCGAGATGTGTTTCATTATATCTTATGCAAATGTAATGGTAGAAGACATCGAATCTATGCATATTGGGGTCGGGTCACTATTGCATAAATCTTATGGTAGGGTATTTTATTGCTTTACAGTACAATCTATCTATTTTGGTCAATGACACTAACTAGGTTTTTATAATTCAGTGTTCCAAGAGTAGGTGTTTTCTTAAAATGGTCCATTTTATATAAAACTTTCATTAATGCCCATTTAAAAAAGGTTAATGAATTGTTGATGGAACGATTATGACTAGTTTAAATGCATATATTTTAGATACTTTTTTGTAAAGGTATTTAACATTATTTTTATTAATGGAAATTGTTTCTGATGGATACTATATTTTTAGTAATAGTTGTTTAAAGAATGAATTTTTTTATGGAATTTCATTTCAAATCATGGTACATGATATTGAATAATGTCAAAATGTAGGTGAAATTTTCTGATAGCATTGAATTGGTTAGACATAGAATATGTAGAGGACATGGTATCCTAGGGTAAATCTGAGGGAAATAGATTTGGTACAAGAACACTTAGAAGGTTTTTGGATGTCTATCATGAATTTATTATAAAGCATTAAGTAAACATTTAATTTCAGGAATCTACTAGGGGTTAACTTAATGAGGTGTTCTTCCATCCATGTGGAAATTGATATAATGAGTTGTGAAACTGTATCCATGATTTTCACCAATATGTGAGGATACTAGCTATCCTAGGCTGAAATATCTCTTAGACCTGATTTAATGTTGCTACTCGTTACTGACTATTTGAATTTTTTTATTTGAAATGAAATGGTTCATCCTGAAATTATCATCGAAAGAAAAAGTTTTCTTATATATGTTCATTGAAAACTAAATTTTTTATGAATTATTAACAAACTATTTTAAGAAGGGTATATTCCCATTTTTAATGTTAAATGAGAAAATATATTTTTCATTCCTTGTATTTAATTACAGGAGAGTAATTAATTTTTTTTATAATGAATAATTATGGATCTCTTGGTAAGATTAAATTGTGATTGTCTTTCTACACCATGCATATACATATTAATGTTGAATGATATTGGTTTAGATAACATTATTAAAGGAAAGGTGTTTCATAGAGGCATGTGTCATATGTGATAATAAGGAGTGGATTCAGAATTAACATGATGGTATATGATACTAAATAAAAGGTGGATATTATATTTTTTTTAAATTATCTGTTCCCATATTCCTGGAAACAGTGCAATATTTTACTACATTATCTTGATTACAAGGAATAAAATCCTGAAGGACCGATCTATTTAGAAGTATTGGATATCCATATTACATATATGATACAAATAATAAATCGGGAAATTTGAAATAAAAACTTTATACATAACAAAAAAACAAACTACATTTTTAAAATCTTATTTAAAAACTTCTCTCACATAACTTAGGAAAAGGAAACAAAACAATTGTGGTCTCAAATGATCAGTAATTGTATATAATGAGGAGGAAATAATGGATCGATAAGATTAAATTGATATGGAAAGGTAAATAACTAATAACACATCCCATTCAAATAAATTTATATAGAAAAATCAATACAGCTAGGTACAAAATTGAAGCACATATGATCTAGTCTGTTAACTGAGAATGAACTATATTAAGATAAATGTCGATCAAAAATCTTATGGAAGATTAATAACTGAAATATCTATAATCAAAATGATTAATTACTGAATGTAATTTATCTGGAATAAGAACCACTACAATAAATACCCTCCAAAATACTTCTCATTACATCAGTTAAATTTTTTTTTGGAGAACTATTTCATCTAATGAGAGTACCGATATATTTAAGGTCTATCTATAACCGGACCCCACCCACATTATTTCTATCCAATGAATTTATTATATGAAATGATAAATTAAAATAATAAAAAAATTTACTTCCAAATATCCATATTGAATAAAGGATATATATTTATCAGGATTTCCCTAGGTGAAGCTAAGTAACAACAAGTTTTGTTGATGTTAATGAATGAAAGTACAATTAAAATATCATTAAAACATTATCGATGAAAATGAAATTTAATAATTCCGTTATGTTCCATAAAACTATGAAGCATTTAAATAATAATCCCAATGAAGGAATAATATTAAATTAAACTTTGAATATTATTAGAGTAATGAGATTCCAGACATAAAATGTCAAAATACAGTATATACACCAAATAAAAGTAAATCAGTGTATAATAATAAATGATTATCAAAGTAATGTAAATTGAGATGATATTCCATTACGATCTGTTTGACTTATCACACGTATTTTTATGTACCTGAATTATTACTTATGTTAATTATCATCTTTTTTTAGAACCTTTTTTCAGGATTATCATTACTTATAAATCAATTATTAGTATGGTTTATTCAACAAATTTAACAATTATGTTTATGTTGTCTATTTTTACCCAATTCAATTAATGTGTCAACACATATTTGGTAGGTCAACTATAGTCAAATGGTTTATTATATAATCATATCCAAAATAACAATAGTGAAATATTTATCATATTTTTAAAGAAATTATAATTTTTGAACTAATCATGAAGGATGGTTATGAGAAATTGACCAGGGATAAAATCATGGAGATGGTAGATAATACGTACAGATGGGTAACATTCTGATTTTCAATGTTCATTTTGGAAAGAAGGTATGTAATAATATATCATTATAGAATGATCATTATATCAAAATTAACATTTTATTTAATCATAATTACTTATATATTGGATTACATTGATGTAAATGGAATCAAATCATGTCAAGGAGATGGTAGTTCACATGTCCACGATTGACATTTTCACTTTTTAAGTGTGAAAAATCGTAATTATGAAAATGATATATATTATATTTCAATAAAGGAAATTATTTCATGAATATAATATATATATATTTTTTATTTATATTACATATTTTCAATTAAAACCATCCTTTATATTTTCCATGTATAGTGTGAACGAATCACATCGCTTTTAGTGTGATGTAGTCCACATTTCCACAAACGATGCTATCATATATACGTAAAATGAAAATTATAATGAAAAGTGTTATAAAAGAATTATAGAAGCATAAACACATAACAAATATCAAATATAACATATCAAAATAGTGTTTACATCATAATGTCCACTATAAGTGATGATAAATGAATAATTGACAATAATCATTTCATGAGGTGGTTTTCACAGATTAAGTGATGATAAATGAATAATTGACGATAATCATTACATAAGTGAGGTCTGGGGTTTGATTCCTGGGAGCCCTCTCTTGGGGGAATTTCCACCTCCCATGTACCACTCATCTTGCCGGGTCACCCGGTGTCTCATTGGGTGGGTATAATGGGCACACTTCACCTGGCTGACAGATTGCTATGATGAACCATCGACGATCGAGGTGTTAAACCATGGGACGCAATTTCAACTCAGGTGGAAACATCTCCTTCCGGGCTGGGGAATCTCCAGATGATCTCTTCGTGGGAAGGGGGGTTCTCGAGTGTGGAGGGTTGGAAAAGGCCACTCTCGGGGATTCGTTTTTTAAAAATGGGTAAAATATTGTGTTTGTTACCCATTAGATGGAAGTTTTTACAAGTGGAGGATGAAACCTTAATATAAAATATCCGAGTACATTTATTATTCAATTTTTTATATACATTAATGGAGTAATATGATTTTCGGGAGTGGATAGTGTAAATAAAACTAAATATTTGAGGGAAAATGTTGCCTCATAATTGGGTAACTCCATTTTCTTTGTATAAAAAGAATTTTTTGGATTTTTTTATTCATAAAGTGAATCATAATTGAGTAAGTTAGGAATTTTGGGAAGTAAATTTAGAATATATATGATCTTAATAAGTGGTTTTATAGGTGTTATAATGTTGGAGGGGTGGTGGTATTTCATAAGAGAGGAAAATGACCGAGAAGATATTTTGTAACAAAAGTAAGGTGTACCAACATTTTAACCAAAGAAAGACATAAAAAGGAAAAAAAATAAAAAATTCTAGGTTCACAGACATATTATGCACATCCAATTGGTGTTGGAATAGTGTATAATGTATTTGGTCCATTGAGATTAAGGTTTAGTCCCTTATTAAACTTAATTTTACCTTAATTGTTGTAATTAATTATAAATACGTTCACTAATCAAATTGGTCATAAAATAAGTTGTAAATATTTTATATAATAAATGATTATAATTATAAATAATGAATCAATTTTTCAAAATTTTAATCAAATAAGTGGATGAAATTTATTTAAATTTAATTTCATAGATGAGACAACAATGCCGATTTATAATGTAAAAACATCCAAAAGTTTACTATATTTTTATACCCAAATTCAATCTGAAATTGATTCTAGTGAGATAAATTGGAATAATTTACAAAAATTTAATGTTATAAAAATTTAAACCCAATTAAGAATATAATTTATCATTAGAAATAAATTATATGAATGGGCAGTTTTGAATTATAATTTTGTATTTTTCACTTTTCATTAAAAAACGAAACTTCACTGAAATACCAAAAATATAAAATAACCTACATTTTCTAATTTTCAATCAAATAATATGTTCATTTTGACATCTAAAATATAAAAATGTTCTAAAAATTGGATTTCAAATAGGTTCTGCATTAAAAGTTGGAAAAACGCCTAAATAAAAATATAATATATTCTACTAGAAATTGGGTTTATTATTATATTATGACTATAAAATCTATTGGAAGAATATAAATAATATTTTTTATATATAATATATATATCAAATCAATATCACTCATTAATTGTAATTAATTTTATTTATTAGGGTAAATATACATTATGAGGACTAAAATAATAATATTTTTTATTATATTCAATCAGTTTTCATATTTATTTATAATTAAATTTGAAACCAATGAATTCATTTTATATCTTGTTAAATAATATATTTTCATAAAATAGATTACCCTTTTTATAACTACTAATTTATCTACTATGTTATATCTTTTTATATTAAATAATATTTGAATAATATTATATTATACGGTAAAACTCGGTCTTGTGTGTAACACAAACCATTTGAAGAAACTCATTGTTCCGTGTGATGTATAATAACATGGTATTACATTTATTTCAGGATATATAGTAGGTTTAATTTATATAAAATAGTAAATATATTGTAATGTGTCAGGCTAATATATCACCTGTTATGTTTAGTGATGCGAGTGTTACACGGTATCATGTATAATGATCTTACTTCGTAATTTCGGGGTGTTACATTCACCCCACCATAATTCAATTGTTTCCTATTAAGTTAATGTTAATATCAGTTATATAGGTCTTTATATTTGAAAATAATATAATATAAAAAAACCCACATCGTAAAAAGGGTTAATATAAATTATTCTTAATAAGATATAATGGCATGTAAGATGGTCACATTATTAGGTTACCTTATAAGGACATAGGTGGAGAATGGAATCATGGGCATGGAAGAAAACTACAAAACTATTTTTCTAATGGATAGTGATAGAAAACATACTTATGATAATGATAATAATCATAATTCCATAAATTTTCTATTATCTAAGGGCCTGTTTGATTCATAAGAATGGAAGGTACTAGGAAAATGTTTTTCAAAACCCTTTTCCAAGAGTTGGGTAATTCATTAAATATCAAAGAATATGACTAAATATATGTTTATACAAACATAATATTTTCCTTTTTATGTGAATTTATCTATTTCTACATCATATCTTAGGACATGATTCCAAATATGGTAAAGTAATACGTTAACCACTAAAATCTCATCCAATGATAGGAAATTTTATAAATGGTTAACTTTTCCAAAAGTTAATGATCCAACACTTTATAAGGAAGATAAATTTATTTACAAAATTAACTTATTAGATATTGTTAAGTGAAACCAAATACATTATATGTGAGTATATTAATAACATGAATCAACAAAATACATTATTGAAAACAAAAATGGTTTTTATTCCTTATGTAGAGTATAGTTTATTGGATATATTCCTGAAATAATTTTTTTTAAACTCCATAAATGATGGAATAAACTAATTTTTCACTAATTCATTACTCAATTCAATGAAGTTCATCAATGTTCATAATAATGTTACCCATACTAATCATTTATTTTTACAAACATTATTATTTTAACATTATAAACATATTAAGGGTTATCCTTCACTCAAATTTGGGGTTTTCATTAAGTTTTACTTTTCACTAAATAATGTTTTTGCACCATTCTGTATATGATATCAAATATTTAAAAGAACTGATAATAGAGTAAAAAATTACATATTTCATAATTCATATGACGATGAAATAATCAATAAAATAATTTTACATCATATTTTATAGATTCAGATATAAAGGAACATAAATCATTCCACACAGGTTGTTTAAATAATGTATCTTTGTGCTTGATCCCATAGTTTATTCATATGTATATTATCTTAATGCTTGGGGAATTTGTTTAGATAGTAACCCAATGCATTGTAGTTTTGGATAATAATAGTATAATTTTTATTTTTCTATTTTCATTCTTTAGAATAGTGACCCTTATCCCCACACTTATAACAGACTTCCATTTCCATCAATAATTTACTCTGGTGATTCATTCCAAAATTTTCACTTGTGAGAAATTCCTCTTTTCCCTTATTCTTTTACAAATTCTATTTTTCATGGTTCCCAAATGATATCTTATTATATTGGATTATATTTAATATATTTATTCTATAAAATACCATAGCTTTTTTTATGTAAGATAAAACTACTTATTATTATGGTGTTTAATTATAAGAAACTAGTTCACTTCAGAGATTTTTCTTAAGACCCTAAAAGAAGTTGTCAATCATTTACTCTATGATGTGTTTGTAATCGGTAAAAAAACCTATCTAACCATTTAATGGTATCTTTAAACTTCAAGAAGGATTATTCCAGCATTTTTTTAATCTAAGGAACTTTATCTTCATCTTAGGTTTTTACTCATGAAAGAAATATTAATCAAATAATTTATCCAAAAAAGTTATCCATTCCTTGAGTTCAATTTATTCTTCCTCCCTTTTATTCTAGATTAGGGACTTCTACTTATCAACACTACCATTCCGAAAATATAATATAAGTGTATAATTTTTCATTTCACCACATCACAATGACATTAATATATTCTGCAAAGAATTAATTCATTTCTAATCTTGTATTGAATCAATAATCCCACTAAATAAAGGGAGACTCTATCACATATAGAGGTCCATCATCAGAGAATATCGATGTGGAATAGGTTTCTACATCCAGTCATGGTTACATGACATTATCTGATCAAGCCAACCAAATATTCCCATAAAAGTATCCATTCTAATACATGCTATATCAGTTTCCTCAGTAGATAAATATATAAATTTTCCCTGGTTACTAATACCATTTTTCATTCTAGATTACATATCTATACAACTGAATATAAAGTATCAACTCATAAAATTATAAACATATTATAACTCTAAATATGGTGTAACATAAATTAATAAAATTATTGAAATATAGTATTATAATAATAATCATGTAATCTTTGGTTATATAATTAAATATCAGTCCTTAATAATGGTTGGTAAAAACAATGTGAACTATCTTAAGCATATCCCGAAGGAGTGTTAAACTAGGTACCCAACAAGGCATGTTTTCATGTACCTAGTTACTCCGAGTCAGGCTTCACACACATTTTTGATGTTGTTTCTCCTAGGTAAATCTATTCTAGAACCACATACACATATATTATGTAAACATGGATTCATTTCTAGGAAACCCCACATAATCTATATCTTACAGAAATTCTGGGATGTTGTTCTATACTTATCCAAAATGTCTATCTTAGGGTTATGTTCATTAATTTATGTTTACATAATCTAGTATCCTAGTTTTCTACTGAACATTCATTGATTCCAACTATAACACTGCATCCCTAGTCTATTAGAGCTGCTACAATATTTTATTGCATTGGAATGATTACAACGAAAGAAAACCTAAATCATTTATCAGTTTCACAGTCTTGGAAAGACATATTAACTACGTGATACCCATAATACATTGGGTAATAGGAAATATAAACATGTGTTGATGCTCCTTTCCGTCACAGAGTCTAACGTCTGAAAAAGGGAAAGACCTTACTCCAAAGTGATTCATCCTTTGAAGAAACATAAAAAATCTACAAAGGGATGAACAAGGAGAACATTGCCCATAGGTCGCGCAAGTTCCCTCATGGTCGCGCAAGTACACTTGCGCACCGCCTAGTGGTCGTGCACGTATACTTT
This sequence comes from Viscum album, assembly GCA_963277665.1. Taxonomy (NCBI): domain Eukaryota; kingdom Viridiplantae; phylum Streptophyta; class Magnoliopsida; order Santalales; family Viscaceae; genus Viscum; species Viscum album. Next base: position 272,222,095 of record OY728125.1, on the reverse strand, counting down.
CACGCTACCTTATGGTCGCGCAAGTGAATTGTGCGACCTAAGTGATAACCGCCCAGGGTCTTCTCATGCCTATAAATAGACCCTGTGGGCCCCCCATTTGGGAGGAATTTTTCCAGAAACTCAGATTTGAGCTCCCGGCACCCTAGTCTCTTCTCAAAGCTTCCGAAATACTCTTAAGGAAATTTCATACCTAAAACGGAAGATCTAAAGAGGGGGAGGAAGGCCTAAGTGTTGAAACTCATCAACACTTGCGCGCCTCAGTTGCCAGCCCTTAAGGGAAAAGGGCCACACTTGCGCGCTGCCAACCTCCTTCAATTGATCTTGCATGCCCTTCTTCTGGAAGAACCTCAAGAGGATTCTAAAGGCTTTAATGAAGAGTCGCTAAAGTATTACCCTGCTGGTTAACCAGCGCGCAATTACACCATGTGCCGCGCAGGCGTATACCTGCGCGACCAGGACTTGCGCGCCCATGCAGTACCTGCGTGCGTGCCAGGACTTGCACGCCCCTGCCTTTTTGGGTTCCTTTCTCTCCCATTTCATCCCTCTTAAGCCATTACACCTTTCCTATTCAGGATTCAGTCTTCAAGACACTCTTCAAAGCCATTTATGGCATGATTTCTTGATTTGAATTCCTTATCTGAAAGGAATTCTGTGGAATATCTCTCAAAACCTAGTGATTTACACATCTTTATGTCACTAAAGATTGAGAATTCATTCATTCAACCTCATACATTAAGATGAGAGAATCCTTAACCTGGGTCTCCATTTTAGGAATAATCCCCAGTCATAGGTCCTCTAATTTGGGCATCCTCTTAGGAGTAAGCCCCATATCCCCTAACCTGGGCATCCTTTTCAGGAGTAAGCCCCAGTCTCAAATATGGGCATCCTCTTTAGGAGTAAGCCCCATTCATAAGTCATAACTTGGGCATCCTCCTTAGGAGTAAGCCCCAATTCATAAAGTTCCTAAATCTGGAAATCCTCCTTAGGAGTAAGCCCCAATCCCCTAATTTGGGCATCCTCCTCAGGAGTAAGCCCCAAACCTTAATTCCCTTAACCTGGGCCTCCTTTTCAGGAGTAAGCCCCGGTCCTAATTTCTCTTAACCAGTCCTAATTTACCTTTGATCTAGGATTCCTTTTCAAAAGTAAAACCAAATCATAAGTCTTCTACTAATTTGGGCCTCTTTTTCAGGAGTAAGCTCCAAGTTAGAGTATTCAAAATCTCCATGAAGCACATATACCTTTATGGACCCTGTTCCTGGATTTCTTCCCTAATGTAAATCCTAACATTTATTTATCTAGGCAGTCATACATACATAAGCCCCACATTATTTCTTATGATTTCATCTTTCATGGCACAGTTGTCTAATTTTTACCAATAACTCTTGTTTCTCACACTGAGCATGACTCACGTGAGCTTAGAGTGTAAAAGTAATTGTGAAATCCTTCTTTGAGCCATCAATCATAAACATCATACTCCCTTACTCGAACTACGTGGGTTCTGATTCATTTTCTAAACAAAGGATACGTAGATATCCCGTCTACGGGTTCGATCCCAACTCTAAAATAATTCATGTCCTTCTGAATGAAAATAAACATCAAGTGCCCCACTGAGTGGATTTAAAACTAGCATGGTTATCATAATGACCAAGAGAATCTTATATAAATGTGTCAAAGGGTACCATTGACCAAGAATCTCTAATAAATACAGATGATTCCCTATCGATGAAGAACTTCGAATACATAAAAAATATTCTCAAAATTTCCTACCTATTTAATCATTGATTTTCAGATCTGAAGGAAATATCAATTTATACTTGGTAATGGAATAAGGATTCACGAACATAACTTAAATCTATAAAGAGAGTACCGGAGTAGACGATAATTCCCCTCAAAAAGGTGTGATGAGTTCGACCTCCCATCCTCTTGACCAATGAAAATTCCTAAGCCTCATCAGTCCAAAAACTAATGAGCACCTACCTTTGGAAAGTAGGTCCGAATGGATGTGGAATCATTGGATGTTTCTAGTTCTACGAACAAAACCGTTAGAAACCGATCGGAATGTTTGAACCTCCCATCAAGGCGGTCATCCCCGGATTCCGAGGGAAACAAAAATGGTGAACCCGACATGAATCCTTAACCAAGTTAAAATTATGTTTTACCTATTTGTGAGGACCCTATTTAAAACTCAATGAGAGGGCCAACAAAAACAATCATTGACAGATTTGCTCATCCAAAATATGTAGTGGATAAATTTATCTTGATTACGTCTGTTATATCAAACATGCAGTATTTTCCCAAGATCATCTTCATTTATAGAATGGATGCTCTCATGTTCACACCTGTGAATACTACTGCTGCAAATGCCACTACTACTACTCCTGGTGGATCGTCGTCTGCTCTTAGGATGATATCACCTACCCAGAATCTTCAACACTGGGTATCAAACGCATTGGTTAAGGAGTACCGTCAACACGGTACCATCCCAACTCTGGAGGCTACCCGACATTCCCTCCAAGTAAACAACTCACATTGGTCGTCCGGACAACGATGACCAGTGATCAAGAAGCAGGCGGTGATGACTACCGTCTCCAACCGTTTCGGGTCGTTATCCCTGGAACGCAATCATCATTCGCTCCCTTATTCTGGGGAGGTGAATGAGCAGGTCCCTTAGGACCTTAATTAAAACAGACAAGAGTCCTTCCTGAGGGCTCCCACCAACAATCACCGCCAGACTCGTGTGCCAGTGCGCCCTCAACATGATGAGGGTACCAACTCCAGGCATTCGACTCAGGTTCCTAAAACCCGAGAAAGCAAGACGAACCACCAGAGGAGGAATCCGTTCAACAGTGAGCAGGTTTTCATCTCTACTGTCTCCAGAGAAGTCCACCAACCTATCATGGTGGAATGCAATGAGCAGGCACATATACCTGCCCATTTTAAACCCGTTGTCCAGCAGACTCGTCTGGAAGCATCACGCCAATCCCGCCTTGCAATTCCGGCGGAGTACTATAGGCAGGAACATAAATCTTTTTATACATCATCAGCTAGTCAACAGGCTCGTCTGACTACATATGATGGATCTCTTCAATCACGTTTGGTGAAGTGCAATCAGCAGGCACATACACCTGCTAGTATTAATCAAGCCTACCAACATTCTCTCTTGGTAGAATTCAGAGAATTTTGTTGGAAATCCCCGACAACAAATAGGAGGCAGACTCAACTCTCTTCCCCCACACTTGAGTACTATCAGGATTCACTGACAGAAAAAGGAGGACATCAGTAGGCAAATACACCTTCTCCTAGCCCGGAATGGACGTATATTCCCGTTCCAGCAGCTGAAGTCACCAAGCATATTCTATCAATGGTGATAGAGCAGAAGCAAATCCCTGCTCATATTCTGGATGCCTGCCAGGATATTATAACAACTTCAGCGGCATCTCAGGGAAAGACACACAAATCTATCCCTACCGGTGGAGTGATACATCAACAATTCACTCTGGAACAGACACACACATCTGTTCCAGTCCAAGAGGGTTATGGGGAATACTCCCCCATATCATACGGACGACCATGTCGGGCATATACACCTGATTTGAAAGGATATTGTCAGCCTAACTTGGCCAACATTCCCGATCAGGCACATAAACCTACTCAGAGCAGCCACTTTCGTCAACAAGTGGTTTCCAAGGCGAGTAAGAAGGTGTCTAAGAAGAATACCCACCCAGCACAGTCAGGAGATCAAGAGACAATCTGTAACAAGGCCTTTCTCGTTGCTGGAGTTCTTGAATCCCTCAGACAATTATCTGTTGAAATTCAAGATTCTACTACCTCAGTTTCCAATAGTGGGAACATTAATTCCGAAGTTCTTCAACAGACACTTCCTCATCTAGACTTTCTTCATGACAATTAGGTCGATCTTGAAGTTTCATCTTCAGATGAGAGCCACAGGAACCCTCTGTGTGGTCAGAAGACCAAAGAGCAAGAGATATAATCTTTTGATGTAACCCATTATGGTGGTCCTCCCCATGATGATTAATTTTGCTGCAAAATTCCTCTCCACAGTAGTGATGCACATTGCCCAGAAAATGCTCTAGTGGACAATGTATTGCCGAGAAAGACCTCTTATCTTCAGGCACTTGCAAATGCGAAACCAGTCATGTCTGAAGCTTCATCTCTAGTAGGTGAAATACTTTCTCAATCAGAAGATAGCCTAGGGTGTAGGTCATTCGCCGAAACACCCCTAAGTCATGCATCTTCTAGTTGGATCAATGATTTGTCTACCAATCCTGTTGAATCCAATGAAGCACAAGGAAACACTCACTCTGGTCAAATCAGGTAGAACAATCTTCATCAAATGATAAAGAGGAAATTCTGAATATGAGAAAACAACTGGCGAAAGGTGAAGTACTGGTCATGTTTTGGCCTCTGGCTGACTCTCAGTATAATATTCCAGAAATGTTGACGGAAGATGAAATTAATGATATTCTTCTCAACATATGGAAAACTATTTTTTAGTTGAAAAAGAAAGTATTATCTTATAATGAATATGAAAATCATCTTAAGATAATAGAAGGGTTACAACGTCAGATTGATTTAGCGTCTCTATCAGTCTCTCGATACATGAAGGCTAGAAAGCAGCAGAGAGCCCTTCAACGTTCATGCTTTGGCGCACTAAGAAGATTGCGTCATTTAATTTCCAATGCCCCATCTGGTATTCGTGTTAGAGGATGGGGTGTTCATGGAGAACTGCATTTCACGGTGCTCTCCAGTTAGCAAAGCCCGCCGAAAATGGTCTCATGCAATGTTATTGCCCATGGCCGGCCACAGACAATGGGCTTTGTTTGTAATCAAAATCTTTCCCAAGAACAGGCTTCAACTAGTTCCTCTGAAAATCAAGAATACAGAGAAAAAGTTGTTGAATTACTCTTGCATCAAGAAAATGATAATATTGAACATGCCTCTCGTTTAGAGCAAGCACGTCACCAAGTGAAAAAAGTGCCGGGAATCATCCAATAGCCTTTTGAAATGGGTGATAAAAGTGGATACAGATTAATACATCCAGCTAATTTCCATACTAAGGTTCTCAAGATCAAGATGACTTTCAAGAAAGTCTCAGAATTAGCATGTCAAGAACCACCCCATCTCACCAGACTCGGGACTCTTTTAAACCAACCCTCGGAATCAACAAAAAGTATTCGGGGAGTTGAGCAAGAACAGAAGGAACAACCCCAGTCCACAGGACTGGGGAATTTTTCAAATCATCAATCCCCTCCTCAGAGAAATTTTGTCTTTTCTCGATTGGGAAAGAAACCTCAAGAGGAACGAAGAGCCAAATTATCAGGAGATTCCCTCCAAATTACGATTCATCAAGAAGTTCCTAAGGGATCGAATCAACAAAAGGCAATGTCTCATCAAAGACATGGACGAAGTCAATATCACAGAAATGCTGATAGAAGGGATGTGATGAATTATGCATCAATCAATGTCATCAATTCCGTTGTTTCTGATCCACCAGATGAGGCTCACTCAGGGGACTCAGATGAAGAGGTTCCTTCTCAAGAAGATGTACGCACAGACACAAATAAATAATGTGTGCGTACACAAAATCAAAGGATTACTTAGAACCTAGGTAATCCTTCGAGTAACCCACATCCCCATCTCTGAAAAGGATCCAACAAAGGGAAGGGAAAGAACCTAGTTACATATCCTTCCTCTGGAGAAGGTCAATCGCTCTCACTAGAGCTGAGGTTTGCACAACAGGAGGAAGAAACAAAGGAATTAAAAAGTTTGAATGCAGAACTACTTCAGAGTAGTCTTCTTCTTAAGAATGATGGTGTCAGTCAGCCAAAGCAATTTGTTGTAGCTACTGAGATGGATCAATAATATCCTCCTCTATCAGTACATCCTCAAGGTCTAATCCTACGGGTCAAGTGCAACAACAGTTGGCAGTGCTACCATCAGTTGCAACGCCAATCTCCACATCTGTCCAAGCTCCAGTCATTGCACCTACCCATGTCCAAGTTCAACCAGATTTTTCTCAAAAGTTAATAACTACTATTGAGTCATAAATAGCTCAGTTAGAAACTATGGAAGGTAAGAGTGCGCAAGTTCAACCAAAAAATAATGTTTACCCTGAATGGGTAGATTCAATTTCTCCTCCATCCAGTTTTGGGAACCCTGTATTCCCTATTTTCAATGAATCAGGTGATCCAGAACAACATTTGATGCATTACGTGTCTTGTTGAAAACCTATGATGGGAACTCTGGAGCAAAAAGAATCAGTGAAACTCATATGCTTCGTGCAAACCTTGAAAGGACCAGCTTTTGTTTGGTATACAAGCTTGCAATCCTGGTCAATTACCGGATGGGAGGATCTTCGCCAATAATTCCTCCTTCAGTTCAGCTTAACTTTTACAAAGACAACAGTTTTCGATCTTACAAAATGTAAGCAAAGGGAGAATGAAAGGGTCTCTGATTTCATTGCATGATGGAAGGGATTAACATATTCCTTGAGTTTAGCACTCCCTCAAGAATAATTGTTGCCAATCTGTGTGGAAAATATGTGTGACGAATTACGCATTCCGTTAATCCCTGTGAAATACACAGGAGGGTTTCGAGACCTTACTTCAATTTCTCGGCAGATTGAAGATTCCCTTATACACGCTAAGGATAAATCTTGTGTAATTCCATCAGATCCAGGAAGGAGAATGGGTAAAGTAGAAACTATTACAATTATGATTAAAGAAGCACCTGTACCTATTTCTACCTCAAAACCTTCATCTTCTCGAAGGGATCCACCTTCTGAGCGCCAACAACAAAGGCCTTTTTGTCCATATGGTCAAAAAGATCAAAGAAGAAAACAATTTGAGGATATGGAGAGAAAAACATACTCTTTTGGAAACGAATAAGTTCCTGGTTATTACATTTTTTCTCTGGAAAACAATTTGGTTCAATTTCCAATACCCAAGAGGCTAAACGAGAAAGGAGATGACGACCGTCCTAATTATTGCCCTTTTCATCAAATGTTGGGGCATCCCATCCAGGAGTTTTTTGTCTTCAAAGACCTCATGAAAATGATGGTCGACTCGAGACAGGTCACATTGAAAGGCTCTTCATCCCAGGTAGCATGTTTCACTACTACAGTTCCAGAGGAGGAAGATGAATGGCAGGAAGTCAAAAGAAAAAATGCACAAAATTATGATGATTGGATGGTCCGAAAGACAATCAATCAAACTCATGCTATTTTGTGAACACAACTAAGGAAACCAATTGTGTCTTCTGCCATGAATGTTGTGGCGAAACCCTCTTCGTCAGAGGGAAAGTCCTCTAAAAATGACATGATTCAAAAAAAGAAAAAGAATCAGAAGAAGATGAGTATGTGTCAAAGCCTAAGTTGTATTTTACTTTGGCGGACTTCATGCCATCTACTTCAAAGCCAAAGGCACCGCCCCACCAAACAGCAAAGCCTAAATAGGCTAATCAGGCAGAATCTTCATCATATGAAGAGTTAATCATTGGCTATGTTAATATGATTCAATTAACAGATCCATATGCCAGTCACAGTTTCAATTTCAATGAGCCTAAATTCCCTGTATCAAACAGAGGAATCAGAGGAAGTTCCAGGGGATCAGGATACAGGGGAAGACGTTGATCTTTCAGAATCCACTATTCCAATTCTACCCCTGATGGAACTATGTACGGAGTAGAAACTCGTGGTAGAGCCCTTCAGCGAGCTCAGTAAGAACAAGCAAGTTCTTCTACCAATAGCAAATTCAGTCCTGGCACAGTTATTTTGGAAGATCGGTTGAAGGTTCTATCTTCTTCCTCTCAGCAAGTAAATGGATCTAATCAGTCTAATCTTCCAAAACTAGGAATATTGCCAACTCTTATCCCAATACAAGATGCATCAACTTAAAAAGAATCTACTTCCAAGGTACCTGCTAAACCACAAATTCCTATTGGGAAATGCAGACCTCTGGATCAAAAGTATGATATATTGAAACAGTTGGCCCAAGTACCAGCCATGTTATCAATTCTGGATGCTCTGAATCTATCAAAAGATCTTCGAGAAGCACTCATCGATGCTTTGTCAAGTCCTCAGTAGTTTGAAACTGAAATTTCTGCAGCTGAAGTCTATCATATAGAGAATAATCCTACATAATTCCATGCAATAATATCATTTACTGATGAAGATGAAGATGATGTTGTGCATGGACATATTAGTCCATTGTACTTGTATGTCAAGGTCAATGGCGTGGATATTCGAAGAGCTTTCATTGACAATGGTTCATGAGTCAACCTCATGCCCATTCGTACACTTCGTCGATTGGGCCTCACAGAATCAGATTTATCATCTTCCACCATGATGCTACAGGGATATGATAAAAATGAACAAGAACCACTGGGTGAAGTTACACTCAGAACTTAGTTTTGAGATCTTGTATCCAATTCAGATTTCATGGTTTTTGATCAAGACTCAGCCTTCAACATTTTACTTGGAAGACCCTGGCTACATCAACATGCGATTATCCCTTCATCATACCATCAATGTCTCAAATATTGTTTCGATGGTCAAGTTGGGACATTGTATGGTGATAAGGCCCCATTCAAGACATGTGAGTCTCAATACATTGAGGTGTAATTCTATCACATGAAGCAAATGGAGAAATCCATAACAATGGAGTTTACCAAAGTTAATGCTCCATATGGTTTGGAAAAAATTCCAGTAAATCCATTTACACATGTGAGTATAGATTATGTGTTTCCTATCAGTCAAATTGAAAAGATATACCCAAATCAAAATACTCTTATGGAAACATCCATAATGTCAACTACGGTAATCTAGCCAGACAACATGGGAGAAATTGGTAATCTACCAAGCAGTGAAGAAAGCACAAATGGTGACGTCTTCATTTCATCTGCTGAAATCCAACAAGTCTATGCTTCTCCAATTAGGCCAGAAGAAGTTATAGCAACATAGGAGGTGAAAAATGATGTCGATTCTCAATCCATCAACTCATCTTTATTACCCAAAGAAGACCCTTCATCATCAATCGAGTTGGAAATGGAAGCTTCTTCTTCAAAATATGAAAATTTTGAAATCTCTTCATATCATGAGAATTCTACTTTATCATCTACTATGCAAGTAGAAATGGAAGAAATAACACATGATGAAGAAGAAGAGGAAGATCTTAGAGATTCTCCTCCAACATTTGAAGAGGGTATCTCTACCACTGTGGATGAACTCAGAGAAATAAATCTGGATACAAAAGGAGATCCACGCCCCACTTTAATCAGTGCAGCCATGACACTTGAAGAGAAAAAGATGTATATTTCTTTTCTAAATAAAAATAATGATATATTTGTCTGGAACTATACAGAAATACCCAGGCTTGATCCTGATGTTGCTACTCATCATTTGGGTTTACCAGAAGAACATCGAGGATTTAAGCAAGCCGCGAGAAGAACACACCCAACTTATGCTTCCCAAACTGAAGCTGAAGTGGATAATCTTATCAAAGATAAATTTGTGAGAGAAGTTCAATACCCCAAATGGTTGGCTAATATTGTCCCTGTAAAGAAAAAGAATAGACAAATTAGAGTTTGCATCGATTTCAGAGATCTTAATCGGCATTGTCCTAAGGATGATTTCCTAGTTCCGATTACAGAACTTCTAATTGATGCAACAGCTGGCTATGAAGCACATTCCTTCATAGATGGATATTATGGATATAATCAGAACCGAATGGCCCTAGAAGACGACGAATATACAGCCTTCAGAGCCCCTCAGGGTGTGTTTTTCTACTGGGTAATGCCCTTTGGCTTAAAGAATGCAGGTGAAACTTATCAGCGTGCCATGCATCGTATCATCACTCCCTTCTTAGGGAAGTTTGTTGAATGATATGTATACGATTTGGTAGTTAAATCCAAACAATTTTCTAATCATTTAGCTGATTTGGAAGTCATATTCTTCAATCTTCGACAACATAATTTGAAGATGAACCCATTAAAATGTTCTTTTGGGGTAACCTCAGGAAAATATCTCTGCTTTGTTGTACGCCATCGTGGTATTGAAGTAAATCCTGAGAAGACCAATTCAATCCTTGGTATGTCACCTCCTCAAAATTTGAAATAATTTAGAGGACTTCAAGGACACATAGCCTATATTCGGCGTTTCATCACCAATTTAGCAGGCAAAAGTTTACCCTTCACCAAATTTATGAAGAAGGGAGTCACTTACAAGTGGACTGAAGAATGTCAAGAAGCATTCGATATTCTCAAGAAAAACCTCTTGAGTCCTCTGGTACTCATGCCACCTGTTGGAGGAAGACCGCTTATCCTCTATGTCACAACTCTAGAGTGATCATTGGGTGCCTTTCTTGCTCAAAAGAATGATTCTGGGAATGAAAACAGTCTCTACTATCTCAGTCGAACCATGATTGAAGCAGAAACCCAGTATTCAAGTATTGAGAAGTGCTGGCTGGCATTAATCTTTTCAGTTCAGAAGTTGAGACACTACTGCAACATCACGAGGTCAAATTGGTATCTCGCAATAACCAGATGAAATTTATCCTAAGTCGCCTAATACTTACAGGACGTCTGGCAAGGTGGACAGTTATTTTGCAGCAATTCAACATTCAGTATGTGTCTCAAAAGGTGATAAAGGGCCAAGCTCTGGCTGATTTCCTAGTTGAAAACCCTTCAGTGGAAGACACATCATCAGATATTGAACTCCATGATGAGGAAGTATTCTCTCTTCAAGAAAGTCCTCAGGCATGGGAAATGTATTTTGATGGTGCATTCAGAAGTCCAACAAGGAGGAAAATGAAAAATACTAAATTCAATAAAGTTGGCTTAGGAATTGTGCTCATTTATCCAGAAAAAGAATTGTTACCTTATTCCTTCTTATTATGGGAAGGTGGTACCAATATTGAAGCATAATACCAAGCTCTCATCATAGGTTTGGAATTAGTACTTCAAGCACAAGTGAATCACTTAAAGGTGAAAGGTGATTCAGACCTGGTAATCAAAAAAGTCAATAGAGATTATGCCATCAGAAAAGAAGAACTAATCATTTTGTATGAATACGCTAGAGAGTTAATGGAGGAATTCCCTTTGTAACCGACATTTTCTTATGTCCCAAGATCACAAAATTCTCAAGCTGATGCATTGGCTAATATAGCCACAGCTCTGGCAGATCCAAATCAGGACGAGACAACCATCAGTATTGCCCACCATCGTGAAATTTCACCTTATGTTCGAATCAGAACAAAGGAAATTAATGAAATTTCTCCCATTCCTGAACCGTAAGGTCATACTACAGGATGGATGTCACCTATTAGGGAATACCTTCAAAATGGAACACTTCCACCTGATAGAGCTGAGAAAGAACAAATCCGGTGATGTGTGGTTAATTTTACTCTTTATGATAGCCCAGATAACCTAGAGAAAATTCTCTACAAACGTGGTTTTGATGGAGTTATCTTCTGATTCATTGATGGTAAAGAGACAATGGATGTCATGAAAGAAGTGCATACAGGAGTCTGTGGTGCCCACCAGTCTGGACATAGACTGTCTGATCAGATTCAAAGGCTTGGATACTTTTTGTCTTCATTGGTATGGGATTGTGTCAATTTCACAAAGAAGTTTCATTCATGCCAAGTACATGCCAACTTCATTCCTCAGCCTCTAGAGTTGCTTCATACATCTAAATACTCATGTCCATTTTCCACATGGGGAATGGATGTGGTGGGACCTTACCCTTCGGCTACAGCCAAGCAGTTTAAGTATATTCTTACTGCTACTGACTTCTTTTCCAAATGGGCAGAGGCAATACCTCTCAAGGAAGTTAGTTCTAAATGCATTGTTAGCTTCATAAAGTCTAACATCATTACCAGATTTGGTGTCCCTCATACCATATTGACGGACAATGGCACCAATTTCTGTTCATCCGAGATGAAGAAGTTGTATAAAGAATACAACATCAAATCCAACCATTCATCTCGGTATCATGCAGTGGCCAACGGCCAGATAGAAGCCTTTACCAAGACTCATTCAAATATACTGAAAAAGATGGTGGATAAAGATAAGAGGTCATGGCCTGATAAACTCTTTCATGCTTTATGGGCTTATCGGACTACCACCCGCACTACAACTCGGTCAACTCCATATTTGTTGGTATATGGAACGGAAGCTGTCTTGCCCATTGAAGTTCAACTACCCTCACTCAGAGTTTCCATTTGTGATCAATCATCTACAGATGAACAATCTCAAAAGTGATTGAATGAATTGGAACGGTTAGATGAGAAAAGATTGTGCACTTTGCACCACTTGGAAGTCTATCAGAATCGAATAGCATGACCTTTAAACAAAAACGTTCGTCTTTTTTCATTCACTCAGGGAGAATTGGTATTAGTTCTCAGAACTCCAATGATACCAAGAAAGAAACCTATCAATCTTGATCCAAAATGTGAAGGACCTTATTCAATACATAGGGTCTACTCCAATGGAGCTTATTCATTAATCTCAATGAATGGAGAACTCATCACTACTCCTACCAATGCCAGATTTTTGAAGAAGTATTTTTTATTAACTGCAAAGTACCTCTTTATTCCTTGCTATATGATGTTAAACTATACAGCAACAGTCCATACATATGACCTTAAACTATTTTTACTTTATTCCCACACAACGTTAAACTATGAAAAAAAATTCCCTAATATGTCCTCACTGCATGACATTAAACTGCAAAGTCCCTCTTTCGTCCTTGCTATATGACGTTAAAATATACAGCAACGGTCCATACATATGACCTTAAACTATTCTTACTTTCATCCCACACGACGTTAAACTGTGAAAAAGGTCCCTAAATGGTCGAGTATGACCTTAAGCTGCAACTAGGTCCTGTATGACCTTAAACTGCATCATCAACGGTCCATGCATATGACCCTAAACTATTTGCAAGTACCTTACGTACAGAAAGACATTAAACTGTGACGTCTTAACTAAATGACGCTAAACTGTATAAAAGTCCCTTACGTCCGGAAATACGTTAAACTACATAATTATCAAAGGTCTTGTATGAACTTAAACTACACCACCGTCCATCATGACATTAAACTACACCATCCACGGTCCATGCATATGACCTTAAACTATTCTCACTTTCATCCAACATGACGCTAAACTATATCGTCCCTCTTTCATCCAACATGACGTTAAACTGTGAAAAAGTCCCTAATGCATCCAACATGACATTAAATGGTGTACTCTTTTGTCCTCCCTGCATGACATTAAACTGCATAGTCCCCCTTTCATCCAACATGACGTTAAACTCTATTCTCCCCATCGTCCTAACTATATGACGCTAAACTGTATAGAAAGTCCCTGATACGTCCTACATGACATTAAACTATATTTTTTCCCTGATACATGACACTAAACTGTGCAGCACCAATAGTCCTAACTGCAAGACTTTAAACTTCATAGTTCCTTTATATGTCCGACATGATATTAAACTATGCATCGTTAAGGTTTTTGTTACCTCTTGTTTCTCACACCGAGTATGAATCACGTGACCTTAGAACAAACGCCAACCATAACACTCTCTCTAGGCCGCTAACCATGTGTAAGTCCAAACATCATTTTTTAGGTCGTTGTCCCCAAGAACAACTTGATCATTAATTCATTCTTTAATTGAACTACGTGAACTTTGATCCTTGCCTCCCAGGCTGGGTACGTAGGCAACCTCCCAAGGTTCAAGCCCAAAACCAATCTCTTCACATTGGTTAATCTCCATCTCATACGATGTGGATTCGTGAAACCACCCTTAGAATCAATATCTTTACATTGGTTCACTTTCGTCCTTGTTATACGACGTTAAACTATAAAACACTTTTTGTCCAGTATGACAATAAACTAAAAATTTCTTTAATACCCTCACCTAAGAGGGAACCATTATTTTCATTGATTTTTCAATCATGTTTCATTTCAAAGACTACGTGCATACATGGTAATACCCAAACCTTTTATCTTGGGTTAAACCATCATTGCACTAAAGTCCCCTTTCACCCGTCACATGTACAAACCGAATTTGTACAGAGGGTATTTCTAGAACTACGTGGGCTTGATTCTCATCCTTATGAGATACATAGGAATGTTCGAGTGTCCCTCGAATCCAGCCCCAAGTCCTTGGGCCTAACCCCAAATTCCACTTTCAGTCCCTTGGCTGAAAAGTCCCCATGAAAACACACACTATGTATTTCTTACAATGGTCCAAGCTCTATGACCCTAAAATAAGATCTCTAATAGTTTTGTCCCACACGACGTTAAACTGTAGTTTAAGAACTACGTATGGCTTGATTCGCATCCTTATGGGATACGTAGTGAAGTCGAACATTTCAATTCAGGACCCAGCCATAACTTGATTATTGTTAGCATTGATCTATGTATCTCTATATACATTGAACAATACCCATCTTTATGTGTCATAATATAACCTTAAATATTTTCATATCCTCATATCCCTTTTCATGACTTCTAGTCACAAAAATGTCAAATTTTTTAGAGTTCTTTGGCCTGACTATACAGCACGTGCACAGAGGCGGCCTTGCATAAACAGTCTACATAACAGACTTGTTAGCCAAAAGATACTATTATTTTACTATGCAGCCAATGCCCTTAGGTGACCCTGCATAATTCAACCCCCTAAAGGGTTTGTCGGATAGTGGTAACTTTATTATTGAGAAGAATGACTCTTTTGTCCTTATTTGTCGTAAATGATATTATGTAGGGATCCACAAAAAATAGCTATCCTTAACATATTTTTCCCATATCCTTTTTCATGATCTGAAAGTATTCAAGTCTATGGTTTATATTCTTCTTCCCTACGTTTGGGTCAGACCTTCATAGGAGTGATATTCATCCAGTTCTTCGATAATCTTGTTTGGAAATATCTTCTCCATATTCAAGTACCTCTTTCCATACAGCAAACTCTATAATTTGGAAAATTTGAATCTCCATAAACGTTCACTAGCTTTTAGCACTAGAAAGGTAAATTTCTGAGATTTCTTTTGCCTGACTATGCAGCACGTGCCCATAGGCGGCCTTGCATAAACAGTCTACATAACAGACTTGTTAGACAAAAGATGCTATTTATTTGACAATGCAGCCAATGCCCTTAGGTGGCCCTGCATAATTCAACCCCTAATGGGTTTGTTAAATAATAGTAACTTTATTCATGGAAACTACTTCTTCTGATGCTTTTTATCTCTTTTTCATATCATTCCTCAGATTCAAATATTCTTAAGTCATAGTTTACATTTCCCCCCCTCATACTTGAGTATGGTAATATGTTTTCAGATGAATTGTCAAGGAATTGAGTTAATTCTAATCCATTTTGGTCAAAGATATTTCGACCTTAAACATTAGCCTTTGTATGTCTGAAATGCATGAATTTAAACTACCATATTTCTAGTTTTTTCTTGTTCACCTCAGAGTCAAATCCTCTTTTCTCTCCGGATCCAACAATGAGGGGGGACTTTTGTTGACGCTCTTTTCCGTCATAGAGTCTAACGTCTGAAAAAGGGAAATACCTTAGTCCAAAGTGTTTCATCCTTTGAAGAAACATAAAAAATCGACAAAGGGATGAACAAGGAGAACATTGCCCATAGGTCGCGCAAGTTCCCTCATGGTCGCCCAAGTACACTTGCGCGCCGCCTAGTGGTCGTGCAAGTATACTTTTGCGCCGCCTTATGGTTGCGCAAGTGACTTGCGCGACCTAAGTGATAACTGCCCGGGGTCTTCTCCTGCCTATAAATAGACCTTGTGGCCCCCCGATTCGGGAGGATTTTTTCCAGAAACTCAGATTTGAGCTCCCGGCGCCCTAGTCTCTTCTCAAAGCTTCCGAAATACTTCTAAGGTAATTTCTTACCAAGAACGGAAGATCTAAAGAGGGGGAGGAAGGCCTAAGTGTTGAAACTCAACAACACTTGCGCACCTAAGTGGCCAACCCTTAAGGGAAAAGGACCACACTTGCGCGCCGCCTTACTCCTTCAATAGATCTTGCATGCCCTTCTCCTGGAAGAACCTCAAGAGGATTCTAAAGGCTTTAATGAAGAGTCACTCAAGTATTACACTGCTGGTTAACCGGTGCACAAGTACACCATGTGTCGCGCAGGCGTATACCTTTGTGACCAGGACTTTTGCTCCCACACAGTACCTGCGCGCCTTCCAGGACTTGCGCGCCCCTGCATTTTTGGGTGCCTTTCTTGCCCATTTCACCCCTCTTAAGCCATTACAACTTTCTTATTCAAGATTCAGTCTTCAAGACACTCTTCAAATCCATTTATGGCATGATTTCTTGATTTCAATTCCTTATCAGAAAGGAATTCTGTGGAATATCTCTCAAGACCTAGTGATTTACACATATTTATGTCACTAAGGATTGAGATTTCATTCATTCAACCTCATCCTTTAAGATGGGAGAATCCTTAACCTGGGTCTCCTTTACAGGAATAATCCCCAGTCAGAAGTCCTCTAATTTGAGCATCCTCTTAGGAGTAAGCCCCAGATCCCCTAACATGGGCATCCTTTTCAGGAGTAATCCCCAGTCTCAAATATGGTTATCCTGCTTAGGAGTAAGCCCCAGTCATAATTCTTAACTTGGGCATCCTCTTTAGGAGTAAGACCCAATTCATAAAGTTCCCCAATCTGGGAATCCTTCTTAGGAGTAATCCCCAGTCCCCTAATTTGGGAATCCTCCTCAGGAGAAGTTCCAAACATTAATTCCCTTAACCTGGGCCTCCTTTTCAGGGGTAAGCCCCCGTCATAATTTTTCTTAACTAGTCCTAATTTACCTTTGATCTGGGATTCATTTTCAGGAGTAAAACCCAATCATAAGTCTTCTCCTAATTTGGGCCTCCTTTTCAGGAGTAAGATCCAAGTTAGAGTATTCAAAATCTCCATGAAGCACATATACCTTTATGGACCCTGTTCCTGGATTTCTTCCGTAAAGTAAATCCAAACCATCATTTATCTGGGCAGTCATACATACATAAGCCCGCCATTATTTCTTATGATTGCATCTTTCATGGAACAATGGTCTATGTTTTACCAATACCTCTTGTTTATCACACCGAGCATGACTCATGTGAGTTTAGATTGTAAAAGTAATTGTGACATCCTTCTTTTAGCCATCAATTATAAACATCATACTCCCTTAATCGAACTATGTGGGTTCTGATTCCTTTTCTAAACAAAGGATACGTAGGTGGCCCGTCTACAGGTTCGATCCCAACTCTAAAATAATCCATGTCCTTCAGAATGACAATAAACTTAAAGTGCCCCACTGAGTGGCTTTAAAACCATCATGGTCATCATAATGACCAAGAAACTTCTATATAAATGTGTTGAACGGTACCATTGACCAAGAATCTCTAATAAATACAGATGATTCTCTATCGATGAAGAACCTCTAATACATACAAATGATTCTCTAAATTTCCTACATATTTAATCATTGATTTTCAGATCTGATGGAAATCTCATTTTCTACTTGGTAATGTAATAATGATTCATGAACATTACATAAATCTATAAAGAGAGTCCCGGAGTAGACAATAATTCCCCTAAAAAAGCTGTGATGAGTCCGACCTCCCATCCTCTTGACCAATGCAAATTCCTAAGCATCATCAGTCCACAAACTAATGAGCCCCTACCTTTGGAAAGTAGGTCCGAATGGATGTGGAATCATTGGATGTTTCCGGTTCTACGAACAAACCCGTTAGAAACTGATCGGAATGTTTGAACCCCCCATTAAGGCGGTCATCCCCGGATTCCGAGGGAAACAACATGTTACAAAATAAATTAAAATAAATTGTATCTTGGATGTTTATTCAATGATTTATTCTTAATAACTCGGGGAAAGGAAACATAACATGGTTGAGTTCAAATGACCAGTAAGGGTATGTAAGAAAGGATAAATAATGAATAAATAATGAATAGTTAAGAATAAATCAACATGGAAAGATAAATAACTAATAACACATGCCTTTAAAATAACTATATAAGTAAATATAAATATGGGATGTTAAGAAACTAAAACACAGTCCCTCTATATGATAATCTAAGAATGAACTATATATATAGAAATGTTGATACAAAATATGATGGATTAATAATAAATGAAATATCTATGAATGAAATTCCTAATTTTTATATGTTATGTTTCTAGAATAGGAACCAATACCATAAAAAACTTTCACAAGATAGTTTATCATATTTGGTAAAAAAAATCTATTTGGAAAGCTATTTCATCACATGAGACTACCAATACAATAAGTGTGGATTTATAACATGTTCCAACCCATGTCGTATATGTCCAGAGCATTCTTTATATCGAATAATATATTCCAACAATAAACAATATACCTTATCAAATATCTTTTTTTGAATAAAGATTACATATTTACCAATATTTCCCAACTTAAGGCTAAGTAACAACAAGGTTTGTAGTTAAGGAAGTGAAAAACCCACTTTATGATCATTAAAACATTCTTGAGGGAAATGAAGTTTCAACATTCAAAAGTGTACCAAACCACCTAGATGAATTTTAATCATAATCCTCATGATGTAATAATATAAAATGAAACCTACAATATCATGAGAGTAAATAGAATCATGATATAACATTTTTAAAGGTAGTATATACACCAAATAAACATGAATTTATGTATAATAACAAATAAGACTCAATGTAATGTAAATTGTCACAATATTCCCTTAACATGGGTTCGACATGTCATGTGTGTCATTATCTACATGAATATTAAACATATTAAAATTATATACATTCTTCAGATCCTTAATCATGATTATCATTACATTTAATTCATTTATTTCAATTTTTATACAACTACTTTAATAATTATGTTTACGTCATGTGTTTTGACCAAATTAAGATCATGTGTTATAATTACATTGGTAGTTAAAAAATGGTCAAAAGTGTCATTGTATAAATAAATCCATAATAAATATCATGAAATATTTATCATAATGTTTCATAAATTATTATTTTATAACCAATCAATAATGATGGTTATGAAAAATGTACTAACGTTACAATCAAAGAGACAGTAGGCCATGCATACATATGAGTAACATTCCCATATTCAATGATTATTTTGGAAAGAAGGTAACTATTAATATATCCTTCATGAATAAAAATTATACAATAAATAAAATTTTGGTAAATCATATATACTTATATATTGGATTATTGTTATGTAAATGGAATCACATCATGTCGAGGAGGCGGTAATCCACATGTCCATGAATGAAATTATAACTTTTTTAATGTGTGAATGAGTGATAAAAAATTATATTTTTTTTCTAGAATTGTAATTATTTCATAATTGTTAGATATATGTCATTTATGAGACATATGTTTAATTAAAACCATCCATTATATGTTCCATGTATAGTCTGAACGAATCACAACGTTTTGAGTGGCGGTAGTCCACACTTCCACAAAAGTTGTTGTTGTATTTATATAAAATAGAAATTATAAGGGAATATGTCACAAAATAATTATAAAATCACAAGTATTTTATATATATCATATATAATATATGTTAATATCATATCAATTCTGAAGTTCCCCATGAGAGGTGGTAATAGAAAAAGGAACAATCATCATTTCATGAGGCGATAGTTCATCGTGCAAGTAAATAGTATATTTGTTTCCCATTAAATGGAAGTGTGTGTGTGTTAAGAAAAAACCATTATCCTAACTACATCCAATAATTTTTTGTAATTTTTTATCATTTGATAATAATATTTTATAGAGTGGATAATTTAAATAAAACTAAATAACATGAGGACAGACGTTACCTATTTATTAGACAACTCATTTTGGTTTGTACCAAATGGATTCATTGGATTGAATTCATAAGAATGGGAGGATTCATGGAATAAAGGAGTGATTTTGGTAAGTTTATTTAGTAGAGAGTGTCTGAACATAAGTTTTTTGAGAAGTGTGAAGAAGTGGTAGGGTTGGTGTCGTTTTATATGGGAGGAAAAGGCCTCACATGGTATTTTTGAAAAAAATCTACGTGTTCACAATTTTTTTACCTAAGAAAATTCATTTAAAAATCAATAATGGTAGGTTAATGGCCTATTTATTTTCCTAAAATTCTCGATAGACAAGTGGATATGTCATTTCGGCCCTAATGTTTAATGTTCCTTCCCTTGTTAATATTAATTTCTCTTTAATCATTATAGTTAATTTTAATTAATTTCACTAATTTTATTAGTTAAAAACTCAGTTAAACTTATTAGAAATTAGAAATTATTATTATTTCAAATATTGATTACATTTTTCCAAATAAAAATCCCATAATTTGTATAAATTTATTTCATTTTAATCCCTCAGATGTGATGATAATGTTGTGTTTTAAAGTAAAAACTTCCAAAAGTTTTCTATGTTTTTTACCCAATATAAAATTGAAATTGATTACAATGAACTAAATTGGATTATTTTATAACAATTTATTATAATTAATCTTTAAAACCAATTTAAAATATAATTTATCCTTATAAATAAATTAGATGAAAAAGTAGATTGGAATTAAAATTTAGTAATATTCACTATCTATTATAAAATGAAACTTCACAGAAAAATACCAAATTTTTCCCCAACCTAATTTGTTTCCTTTCAATTATAAAGTTTAATTTGACAAATTTCAACTATAAAATTTAGAAAAATTAGTTTTAAAATAGGATATCTACTTAAATATTTTAAAAATTCCATAATAAAAATATAGTATTTTATGCACAATATTGGGTTTCTTTTTATTTTGTGCCAATGAAATGTATTTTAGAAATATCACTAAAATTGTTGAATAATATATATATATATCAAATTTATATAAATCATTAATTTTAATTAATTTAAATTATTATGGTAAAATAGCTTTGTGTGAATAAAGAAAATATTAATTTTCTTTAATATTAAACATGTTCTCATATTCATTTTTATTAATTTTTATATAATGAGTTAATTTAAAAAATATTTAAATAATATATTTTAATATATTATCTGATTCTTTTAATAACTAATAATTTTTCTACTATGTTATATCTTATTATATTAAATAAAATTTTAATATTATATCATTATTCGGTAATACTCTATCATGCATGTAACAAAATTCATTTGATGAAACTCGCTATTATGTGTGACATACACTAACTCGATATCACATTCATTAAAATAAATATAATATGTTTAATTTATTTAAAATAGTATATATATTATAATGTTTCGGGTTATTATTTTCACTTTCACTCCTATTGGTGTGTATTATTGAACCTATCAAATACAATATTCTTACATTAGATTTTTAAGGTGTTACAAATTTCTCCAGTGAAAATTAGTTTATATGATTGTGATTGGAAATTTTATGTTCCTTATACCCATGGTCCTCCACTATCTTATATTGTTTGTACATATTATCTTTTTTTATAAAATCCATTTTAGATAATTTGACTTATTATCATAGAAATGGTTCCAAAAGGAATTTCTTGGTTCCCATGACCCTGTTTTAAACACATGGGGATCGAGAATTCCCTTCATACATTTCCTTGGGGTCACTTCAGTGTCTTATTTAGCTGTGTACCATTTTTTTAATGAAATTTTCCATAAAGGCACAGTCTTCCTTCATGATTTAGGATGTTGTGGTAGAAATGAGATTGATATTTATGACATAGGGTGTAAAAAATATGTGGGATCCCAAATTTCCCTCATCATAATGATTCAAATGTTTCCATGAGATATTAATAAGGGATTATCTAATGTTGAGTTTTAATCCAATATTTGTTCTTTTATATAGTTATATTTTATCAAATTAATATTTATCTCTTTTTTAATGGTATCTATTCATTCATGGATTTAGTAAACTACCTCCAGGACACTTTATAGAGTTCATACAAAGGGTTCTACAAATGATTTCATGTAAGGAAAACCTCATGTTGTTCAGAACTATGTTAATGTGGTAGTGAGAGAGTTCTATTACATGGAGCAAATTATTTCTGTATATAGTATGGAGATAAATATGTGAAACTAGGTACTCTAGGAGAAAGGGATTTGATACCAGGGTCCAGAGGAGATAAGTATAGACCATGCTAGTTTCCCTTCTAGAAACCACAATTCATCAAATTATTGAATGATCCTCAAGATGATGATTAATGGGAAGGTAATTTCGAGTGGATTGTAGATGTTATAGACAATAAGAATTCATTGTATTTGAAATATTCATAATTTAATCTCAACAAAACTAGTAGTAGATTTTGGAACATAGTGACTTGGGGAAAAATGTCTTCTTAGTGTTTAATCACTTCATGGTCAAATGTTTCTAATTTTTTCCCAAAACTTATAACAATGGATAAATCAATGGAGTTACCCACCCCCACCCCCTATAGTAATGAGATAAATATATGATATAGTGTTGTAAAATATTCTCAAAACATGCATGTTTATCTCTCATAATTTTATCGAGTGGTACATTGAATATTATTAGGTTTTAAGTGGGATTGTGGGCAGATATTCAATCATATGATTATATGTTGAGGTTTATCTCTAATTTATAAGTATTTTATAGATATTTAAAGTTAAATATTTACTATACTCGATGGACAGGTCTATTATTGATTCCCCTTCATCATAGTGGTAGATTCATTATGTCCTATAGAAAGAAGAGGAAGTGGAGTGAGGTTCATAGGGGTGGTGGATGTGGAACCCAATTTAACATATAAATTACTCCTTTAGAAACATCTAGTAGTTGAACATTGACTTCTAAAATTTTTTAAATAAAAGGTGCATGTTTAATTCATTCCATTTACCTCCTAAATTCCAACTCCCACATTGAAACTGAGGTTACATACTATTGAATCATATAATTTTTCCTCTACATGTAATTCTATTGGAACATCAACAACTAAATGTTTTGTATAGTAGTAAAATTATCCAATGATTATAGTTTTCTAATATTAATCTTTGGAATGATGATGTTTTATAGAATGTAATATTTTTATATAGACGATTAGGTAGGTCCTATGGCTATGAGAGGTACTATATTTACTAATTATTCATTATAAAAGACATTATTTGATACTATAAGAACACAATCTTATATATCTATCTGCTTTAAGAATATTCTAATAATGTCAATCTATATCATGGATCTGTTATGGAGTCGATAAAAAATCTGGGATTGAATAACAAATAACGGTTTTGATTCTCATCATGTCCTCTTTCACGATCTTATTTTAAGTAAGATTTCGTTTTCTTGGTTCGCCATATGGATCTCTCATATGTTATCCATGTTATAGAATGTTTAATTTATTACAATTTATCAATTAATTTATCATTCCCTCAAGTATTCATTAACTTATCCAAAGGGAACGCCTAGGTGTATGAGGGGGATTGGACTTTGTGATTTACTAAAGAATTTACACCTTTAACAAAACATGGAATGTCATCACCTAAATCATAGAAGAGCATGAGGACTAACCTATAGGTTTTGATCTTCCTTTTATGGTTAATGATATTTTTGTTGTTTTTTGAATCGATGTATTTGGATTTCAATGGGAGAGTGCTTTAGACAATTCAGTTTATTTTCCCTAAGAACTTAAAGTATATACATTCCTTTATACCCTCTAAATCAAGATGAATTGATTAAATTGATGCTTTAGTTAGATGATCTGAATTATAAAGGAATAATTCATCCTAGTCCATTATCATAGTTGGATCCTCTTCTCTATAACCAAAAGGGTGATATGACTATCTATTTATTTTGATTACTATCAATATTTAAATTATGCCATCATTAGTAATGAATACCCTTTTAACAAAATCAATTATTTGTTTGAACCATTGATTTGAGAAATGTGGTTTTCAAAAATTTACCATAGGTCTAGATATTATTAAATTAGGTTTATAGAGTCAGATATTCTAAAGTGACCCATCAGAAGAAGTTATGGAAATTTTGAATATCATGTGAGAACATTTTGTTTGATTAATTATCCAATAATTTTCATGGCCCTAAACAATCATATTATGCAAAAGTATCAATCTATTTTTTCCATGGTAGTGATGGATCCATTATTTTTTACTCGAGAACAAATGATGATAATGAAAACCACCTATTGATATGTTTTTAAATATTAATAATACATGACCTAATGCTACATTATCTAAATGTATGTTTTTATTAATGTAGCTATGTTTTTAGGGAAAGTTATTTTAGAAAATTGTATCTCAGTTTATCCTAAATAGGTGAATGTTTTATTCCCTTGGGGTAACCTCATAAATATGTTTATATATAATTATTTTTAGGTTCATCATGATATTATTTGTGGATTATAAATTTCATCTCAATAATAGAACCAACCATGAATTCTCTTACTAAGAAATGGGTGAAATTATTTTTTTTATTTTATGTGTTAGACATCCTTTGATGGTTTGACAAAATGGTTTAAATAATATTATATTATATTTTTTCTTGACGTAGTAATTAACTATGGGGCATATTGTAATGTATCGGGAATAGGATTGGGACACATACTTATGAATAGAGATCATATGTTTTATACACTCCTCTTAAAATTAATTCACATTAGAATGATTACATGACTAATTATTTATAGTACGTTGTAAGTATTCATGTCCCCATTATTTTTTGGAACTACCCATTAGGGGACTGGTTCATTTTATAGTATGTAATTACCTGTTCCTATTATATCATCTCCTAGAATTACTTGAACCATATGAGAGGGCAATGGGTGGAGTATATTTAGTCATTCATTTTCAAACATTTTTATAACCCAGGAATGGGTAAGTTTACTAAGGATTACCTCAGTATGATTTTTCCTTTTCATACTTTCATATAATTGAAAAATGAATTTAATTTCATGGAAGTTATTGTTTTGATACACTTGAAGCTAATAAAGTAAGGTATATTTTTTCTATCTAATGAAAAATTGATAACCTCACATATTGATTAGATAGTATAGGATAAAATATGGGATGAAGAGTTTAGAAGTATCATGAAATCTTTATATGGAGAGGATATAATTTTTAGTGGTGTTTCAACCTATAAATACTTCAATGGTTTAGAACCATATTTTTTCATTCCTTTTAACTTTAATATTGTTGTGAGTGCATGTTTCCATTGTTATGCAGGGGTGGTTCATCACTGTATAACAAAGATATACTAAGACATGATGTATTAGTTTTTTTCCTAGTCTAAAATTTTTTGTATATTATTTTATATATCATTTATATATCAGTAATCATATTAATGATGAACGAAAAATGTCTTCTAGTTTTATCCTACCACTCCATGTGACTATATAGAAATTATAAGATGTGTCCATGGATTTTATTTTGTGTACTAAAATTCCCCCCAAGGAAGGAGTTATTTATATTGGGTGACTAATCAATCAACTATGATGGATCATTTAATTCCAATTTGAGACACAAAAAGGGTTGAAGATTTGTGAAATTTGAATGTTTTTAAGATAATGGGTTTACATGTAGTGAAGTTTACTATTATTTAGGTTAGCACCATTGATAAAACATTCAGTTTTTTAATGTAATCTAGGGGTGATGTGTTTCATAATAAATTTTGATTAGGATACCATTCACATAAGTATAGACAAATGAAGTGAATAATTCATGTAGTGGAGGATATTAAGCGTTCCTATGTTTTGGATACTGGAGGCTCTTCAAAAACCAATTTGGTACTAATTGAGTTCACATATAATAATCATTACCATCACTCCATCAAAATGGATCTTTTTTATGTTTTTTATTTCTGACCATTAAGTTGCCTCCTTTTTGTTTTGAGGTGGGTGAAATTTATATTTTGGGATGAGTAATTATTCTAGATATGTTATCCAAATTTCTTATTATTCATCAACAACATGTTATATGTAAATGTGGAAAAAAAATAATGTGAATATTTCCCCACCATAATCCATATTGTTATTATATGACTCGGTTTTCATGAAATTTTCACCTCGATTTTGTCACTATCATCTTGGAGGTCAACTAAAATTTGATCCATGATACATAGGGAATCTTGACCTCTATGTGCAAGATGGAATGGTGACATGAATATGATCTTTAACATCCCAAATTTCATTTTTCCATGATGTGTTTAATTTTTCTAATCTAATGAAGTATCATATTGATTCTCTTCATGTTATGTATTTATATAACCATTATTAAGAACCAAAAGTGTCGGTGGTTGAAAAACATTCTAAAATTTTTATTTATATGAGGATATCATAGATTTTAAATAAATAATATGGTTTTGGGTTTGTGGAATTATGTAATACACTATCAAGTATCTTGGAGTGGGAATGAGATATAAGTGTGTGATGGGCTCATTTATTCTAAGATCAACCTTTATTTAGGTGACATTATAGGGATTTAATGTGTTATATTTGGAAGATCATATCTTCATGGCTTGATGTATGATCTATTTTTTTGGTTATGTATGTTTTTTTTACCATTTAGTTTCTTCATATAGGGTTAATTAATTTTTTTTGGAGAAGTATGGGCTAGGACAAGACATGGACCAAGCTATATTGGGATTTTGGATCTCCTTTATTCCATGACATTGACCAAAATGGCCAGTGTGGGGCATCAACATAGGTTTTTGGTGTGGGTATCCCTCTTAGGCACTGCTTCTTATTTATCCTTAACTATTCTATGTTGGAGGTATTTTTGATTCAAATGAATCCAAACATTATCGAAAAATCTATGTACTATCGCCATGTTGAACTCTTCGGGGTGGATCAATTGAGAATTCCATTTGAATGGTGAACTCCCACCACACTATAGTACTATTAGTTTTGAAATTTAAAATTTCCAAATCAATCAACACTATTCCAAGAGTTTTTAATCTAATTAATAATGGTGTCTATGGTCATTAGGGAAATTTTATTAGTTTATCAAAAAATATATTTATTTATAAACATTATTCAATAATACTCTAACCTATTATCTTTCATATCCAAATAATTATTGGGTGATTTTTATCATCCTTTTTTAGAATGAGACCATTGGATGATACCTCTCACTCTAAATTTCTATGGTCGGTATATTACTTTGTGTAAAGACTAGAGGAATGTGGAATCCATAATCTTCTATTTTTCTATAGTTATGTGGAATAAATTTGAAGGATGTAGTCTTATATATGAGCCTTTTCATTCTTCATGAAGGATTATCTCTTAATGGATTATATATGTTCTATTTGGTTGTTAGAAAATCCATGCGTATATGGAATGTGGTTTCACGAAAGGGATATGTTTTCTGTTATCCCTTCAATCTCAATAATTTTAAAAAGGGTTTTATATCACTGAGGAAATGATTTACGAAATTTTGAAATGTGTATGTGTTGTTTATATATAGGAAATGTTATTTCCCCTTATTTTTTTATTAATTGTTGTTTCAAATAATGATTTATTGTGATGGAAAATAATTTAATATAATTTTTTATTTATATTAAATGTTATTTCATTTCATGGTATGTGAAATTGAATTGATTGTAAGTGTAGGAGATGAATGTTAATTGTATTGAATTAATTAGTCTAAATGTGGGAAGAGTATTTAAGAACCACATGAACATAGATGTATGATATATTTTGGGAAACCATTATTGTATGTTTTGTGTCTACAAATAATGGTATTAAAATTAAATTATAACTAATTTTTTTATTTAATTTAAATTTTATAAGATAATCATTTCATTGTGTTCTTCTATCCCAATGTCTATTTCCCTATGTAATTGGTCATTCATAGTTATGATTATTCAATATGATCTGGGATCCTTGATTTCATATAATTAAATACCCATGTATTTATTAATGTGATCATAATTATTGTATACTATTTGAATATTATCATTTGAAATGAAAGGTTTATTTTGTAAATTTTATTTTAAGGAAAAATGTTTTATCAAAATGTTCATTGAAAACAAGATTATTTATATGTTCGTAATCAATATTGTTGAATAGGGTTGATATCAATGTTTTATTTAAAAATATCAAAATATATATTTCATTCTTTGTATTTCATTAAATTTATGGAACCATTCATGGGATCACAATAGTATTTCTTCTTCACACATGTTATATGACATCCAATGTTTGTAGATTATAATTTATCTGACAATGTTTATGAAAATGAACTATATAGATTTTGCGACTACAAATGTATGTAGGTTGTGGAAAACTGTGTTGACATGTTGGTTTATAATCTAAGATATTAAGTGATTATGCAATGTATTTTATCTTTTATTATATGTTTTTTCTATTTGTGATTAGGACGTCTAATTTTATTATACTACAGGTATTTAACTATTTAATAATTTGTTTTTAATGATCATAAACCATTATATATTCCATTAATAATTTTTTGGTTTTTTGCGGGAAATCAAAGTCCCAACTATATTTCTTGATGTATAGGTTCTTTACACTATTCCATGGGTATCAAAATCACCATTTGGGCCTTAACATGAAATTGATTGTGTATTGAATTTATGGATCACCCAGGATTGTTTTTCAAAGAGTGAGACCCATTAGAACTATGATTTCCCAATGATGTCTTGTGGTGTATTTTTTTAATCATTGATAACTATTTTACATATGTTATGTGTTATGTAACAATTACATAGAGCTTTTAAGGAATGTTTATCTTGAATTTTTATCATAAGAGCACTACATAGTGTCTTAATCCACCCCATGATTCCTATAAGAACTATAAATCTATAATCTTGAGGTTCTATTTCTAATGTAATGATGCATTATATGATTTTGATTCATTAAAATATTCACATTTATAAATAAAATCATTGTTATTTTCATATATTTGTAATAATTGAGAAATTATTATCTTTGTTGATTATTAGATGGTACATCATCCATCATTTGTATCATTGTTGTTTTTCCCCCAACCAAATGATATGGTATTGCGAGAATTAAACTATCATGATATTATTAGTTGTATCTTAACCACCCTAGTTGAGAAAGTATTACCTTATTTAACATGATCTTAGTGTGTTTATCAAACCTATTTAACCTCTATCTAGTTAGGGGAGGCTCATTATGAATCCTTTATATGATGACAGTATATAATATTCTTAGAAATTAATATTGGTGTTATATTTTCTTACTAGATTAATAATATATTATTTTTATCCACCCACAGATTTGATATGAGTGGTGTATCATAACCAAATTAAGTTTGATATTGGTTTTATATAATCTAAATGAGAGCTATATAAGTGGTATATCATTCACCGATGTATATGTATTACTGGTATATCATCCACCAGGAGTTTTTATTTCTATTTTCACCTAGTGATGTCTCATTAGGCAATTATATTGGATCAATTATCAATCAATCACCAAGATAGATTATGATGGTAATGCATCAAAATAAAATATGTGCATGATTGTGGAAACTAGTTCCTGTTCATTATATGGAAAATATTAATATATTTTTCATCATTAAAATTTGTTCCGACTAGAGGTATATCATTTAATTTCTACACTAGTAAAATTAAATTTTTCTATACATGATGTCGAATCTATGGATTATATGATGCGTACATTTATTAAATACCCAATTTAATAAAATTTCATATTGAAAAAAATGTATACACATAACCTATAACGGTAACATATTCGTATTCTATTGTTGGTTAAACACACCTTTCATGGGTTCCTATGTACTAGAGTACACATCATGATTCATGTGTTGGTCAGGGAATGTACCATTTTTCTATTGTTATTCAGAGACTCTTTAGAAGTGTTTAGATAAGGGGTTAGTATTTTTTCACGAACCAGTATTTTGGATCTATCAATTATTTCTTTTATTTTGGATAATTTTTTATATAATCCTCTAACCTAAGAATATATTAATTAATGTATGGTTTATATCACATATACTATAGTTCATTTTTTATAGAAATTTTTTCACTACTCTCTATTGGTTTGAACATTGGTTCAATGTCTATTATTCTTTGGTTAGTGTTATATTGTTATGTATATTTATTAATATTTTTTATATTGTGATTCATAGTTTATTTTACAAAATAGTATATATTCTCTCCATTCTATATGTATCACATCACCACTACTCAAAATCTAACAGAATATGGGGAGAAAAATATTAGGTTCATGGTACCAAGTTTGGTCAAATACAATTTAAATCAAACTAAAGACCTTATATAATGTTATGAGAGCCTTTATATTCTACTTTCAAACTACTTGGGTTGTGTTATATAGGAGAAAATATATTTATAATTCATATTACAATCATTTTTTCTTAAATTAGCTAACCCCTATTAGGGATGTCCATGTTATAGAAAATGAGACATTTTACCTTATGTTTTGAGAAAAATAATTCTTTTTATTTTCATAATGTGATTTCTAAACTTTTTACATGTGGGATTAATCATTTATATAGGCATAAATATGAAATATATTCTTAGATTATTTTCATTATGTACATATGACATGACATTTTTATATTATCATGTGATTGATATGCTAATGATGATATAAGGTTTGGATATTTGAATTACTAAAAATACCTTATATATAATTTTTTAATATAATATCTTTGGGGAACTATACCTAAAAAAATATGATTAATTATTATTACTGTTGATAATAAATGATTATTATGTGATCCTGTGTGAGATTTTTTCAAACTCCATAGAGGGTAGGTGGTTCTTAGCATAAGATTGGTCAAATGTGACCAATATATTATTGGTTTTAATTGGGGTAGATCCATGTGTTGTTGTAATTTATTATCATCAATTTTGACATTGATAACTGATACTGAATTCTAATCTTATTCTTCCACTTGAAATAATAGAGACATTCCGGTTCATAGGCCTCTTGTTTAATAAATAACAGGAAAGAATGACATTGACCTATATAAAATAGAGCCACAACAATGTAAAATATTGGTTCTTCATATTTTTATCACATTTGAGTGAGTATTATTTATGTTTTAAAATATATATTGAATAAAGAAGCTTATACTCTACTTGACCATATTATGATTTTTGAAGGAGTTTAAAAAGAACAACAAAACAATCATTTTTTGTGATAGTGTACCATTGACTATAATTCTTGTAATAGATCGTGTGATGAAAATATTTGATGGAAATAAATCTCCCTTAATAAGAGTGCGAATAATTCTCAGCATATGATAATAGGATATGTGGTGTGATAAGAGATGTTTATATCCATGATGACTAAATTTTTTAGCTTTCATGGAAGGATTTCCTGACTATATTTTATGATATTCTCTTCTTATAGTTGTAGTGTGATTATTAATCATCGAAATTCATGCATTTCATGCATATGAACATGTCATGTATTGATTATGGTACAATCATTACACAGTTGTTTTTGGTTTTCCATTATATTGAAGGCTAATGATATATCTTGGGATAAATGTTTTAGGGATGTCTTATGGAGTTAAATTCAATACCCGGTGAATATATTATATTATATATCATTATCAATGATCAAGAATCATTCAAATCATTACAATATTGACACATATACCGAGTTATCCATCATGTATGAGATATTCTTAATATGGGGATGAAACTTAATTTTAAAATTAAAGGGAATGGTGTTTTGATGAATCTAGAAAATTTATAGATATACAAGTTAGAAATATGAGGGGTTCATCACTTTCACAATGAGGTAGAGACTTTATCATGTTCTATTAGTACACATAAATAAGGAAGTGTTTTCATAGTTATGATATAAAATAAAATGAATCCCTCATATTGAGTGAGAGAGTGATCTAATAGAGGATTTATGGCATAACACTATGTTCATATAACAATCATGAGTTTCATGAGAAATAGTGATCAACATAAAAATACTGAGTGAAATATTTGATTGTTAATTAGAGTTCATTCATCTATTCACATTTTATTAGAAGAAATAATTCCCTAGGATAATGATAAAAAAACCAAAGAGTGTGGTGTTACTTTATGGATTCATATGATGAGAGATCAAGGTAAATGTTCGTGCCAACATCCTGATACCATGTAGAATACATCAATATTTTCCATATATCCATATAAATTTTGGTTATATGATTTTTATAGCATATGAACAACACAAATGTGTTTTTATGAAGATTATTACATTATTACTTTTTGAATTATATATTTAATTAAAGAGTAAATCCAATATATTCTAAAGTTGGGGTACACATGATGATATAAATGAATAGAGATATTTAATATCCCCTTTATTGAAATACCTACATTAAAAATTGGTAATAATTATTTCTCCTTATAGTACATGGATAAATATATTCTTTTATGAGATTTATAATATCTGATGATTATAATGATTACTCTATTTTGAATAAATGAAAAATGATGATTTATTATGGGGCACAATCTATAAAATGATTCTAAATTAGGTTGAGATAATAGATTTCATTGGATATGAATTTTTGTATCCAGGAAGCGCTATCCTGAATCCTTTTGTAAAATCATAAACATAATATATATAATTTGAAAACAACCACACTAGGATGATTTTTACCTTTAGTATATCAAATATTAATGAAATGATTTATTCACATACATAAAAAATAGATTTTTCACTTTATATAATTTGGGTATTATGAAAAATATATTTGTAACAAGAATCATATTTTTCTATTCAATGCAAATTTCTACATAAATACCTGGATTTTCAAATTATAGAATAATCCTTATGTATTTCCCATAGTACTCGCTAAACATGATCTGATAATAGGTATATAATATGGACTACTCTTCTAAATATATAGGTAAAATGAATAAATACGAAAGGTTGATCTCAAATGATCTATTGGGGAAAGGATACAACAAAAACTATAACGAATTCATATAGAATTAACAATATCACTATGTAAATAACAAATATATATGCCACAGAATCATAAATCGGAGCAAAAAATATATCTAAGGAAAATAATTTCAGTAATAAAGTTAGTTAAAATAACCAATTTGATTATTATTTTATTTATAATGTCGAAGCACGTATTCATACTATCAAATCCTATTTCCCAAACGTTATAAACATTCCATCAATCCTTAAGCTAATAAATATAAATAATAATTCTTGAATACTCCCAATATCAAATATATCTTCTCTATGGAAACCTAAATTTTAATCAAGGGTCTATTTATAACCCTAAACATCACTTAATATGTCTAAAACATTTATCAAATTAATATAATGAAAATAATATAAAATACATAATCAAAAATCACTTAACAACCAATAAATATCTATATGTGTAATATTGTATGTAACGAAAACATTAAATAGTAAAAAAATAAAATCCTTAGTATGATTACATTATTTAATACATTATATATCAATGATATATAGTTAATGAAATATTTAATTGATAAATATATCCACAATGTCAAAAAATATGGGTATACAATCATGTCAATAATGGAGGTTGATAGAGAACACAACATTAGGGAAGTAAATGAGCTAATAATATACCTCATTTTTGAGGTAAGGTATTATAATAAAATAATGTAGGGATTATATGAGTCCATAAGTTCTTCATAAAATATGTATTAGATGAAACGAAGTGTCTCTTTTATGACAAAAACAAAATTGGATGTGAAATATTGAAATTAAATTTCATATATCGTTTATAAGATAGCAAAAAAATAGAGTTAAAAATAACTCAAAAAATATTTTCATAAGATGTAAATATGACTTGTATTTTTTAAAAAATATTATTAAAAACCTGATTATAGAAAATAAACCATAGTCAAATATGTAAATTTCAACAAGGTGAAAATATTCATTGGTAGAATAGAATACATTTCTAAAAAAATTATTAAAAAAATAACCTTATATATTAAAACATTCACCAAGTAATGAGAATTTATATTAATTTGGAAACATATCCAAACATATAAATGAAGCCAATCAATGAATATTTTTTTTATGATGAGAAGATCAAATCATGTAGAAAACATTTAAAAATCATCCAATTAAATAGTTTTTAATGAATGTAAAAGTGAAAAGTCTTGGAAAAAATTAAATAGATTTCTTTTAAGAAATTTAATTACAATTATATAACATATAAATAATCATTTTGAGTGAATTTATGTATAGAAAACAAAATTCTTGAAACCAAGTAATAATTATTGATATGGAATAGAGAGATTCACGAAAAAAACATAAATAATGCCATCTTTTCTTAAGATATTATTTTTTCTATTTGATAACCAAATAGAGTAATTTTTAAAAAAACACATTATAACCCAAAAAAAAACAAAATTAGAGTTAAATATGTTTTTTCTATGTGATAAACATTATATAATTACCCAAATACATATTTAAACATATTGAACCATAATAAAAAGTTGATTTAAAAAAATACATATGACTATGATACCATTTGACTGAAAATCCATAAAAATATATAATATGATATATATATAAATATATAATGAAGTTAATAAATAAATAGGTCAAAATATATTGATGGAAAACAATTTATTCCATCTATAAGAATATATGGATACCATTATAAAAATACCACATGAGATCAAAATTGTTATCAAGAACACTATCGATTTCGTAACTCTTAAATAAAAAATATAGAATGAGGGAATGAAAATTGGTATATTAATTTACATGAATATAGAGTTTATAATTGTATTATACATCATATATTTTGAATAAACACCATATAATGTTAATTTTTGAGTTATTCAAGAAAAATATGAAAGAATGAAATTTCAATGATAAACCCTTAACAAGAATTCCAGCTTGGATTAATGCCTCCAAATATCTCTTATAATAAATATATATTTAACAAGAATCTATGTTAGAAAAATTTCTAAACACAGATATATATATCTTTAATAATTTTATTATACATATTTACACACAATTCATTTATAAATTCAATTTTTTATTAATGTTTTTTTTTTCTGATGACAGTTTTGAGTTAGAGGTTCCAGTGCTTACACTCTGGTCATTATGTAATCACAAAAAATTAATAAAGAAATAATTATTATTTTATTTATTAAATTAATTTCTAAAATGATATATGTTTTTAGGTGATGAAAAATTAACTGTGTCCTTCCTAGATGTGGTAGTCTACTCATACAAATTAGAGTGGTTTTAGATGTTATAATTGATGGGACAATAAGAAGATATATAATATCTTATTTTTAAATAATGATAATTTTGTAATTTATAAAATATATATTCTTCAATCCAATCATTTCAGACAATCTTGTGTGGTGGTTTTGAAAGATTAAATATAATGATTCATAGAGACATTATGTTGTAAGTATGCGAGAGTGATGTTTTCACTTCCTACTAGATTTAAATAAATTATAAAATATTTAATCACTAAAAATAAAAATATTTTGATATTGTAAAAATAATTATTACATTATATTATAATTTTTATAATATGTTTTTTGGAGGTATAAGTAGAAATAAATATAAATGTATTTGGTTAATACTTTTGTCTTCTCATTGGATATAATCATTTAGATTACAAATCAATTATTATGGGATTGGTATTTTGGTAGGAATGGAACTAGTAAGATATGTATAAGAGTATTTTTATGGTACATTACTAGATCATGGTAGATAAAAGTTATATTTGGTTTTATAAAGAAGTAAATAGATTAAGTGTCATTCTATTAGTAATTTGTATGGAAGCTTTGTCAATGTTAAGAATAATTAAATATAATAAATGTACTTCTAATCTAAAGTTGGACGAATGAAGTGAAATTTCAAATATAAGTTAAATAATGGTTTTAATAGCCTTATAAAAGTATATTTATACATTTTGATAGATATTTTATGCATTATATCTTAGCTTAACTCCCTCGTTAAACATTGCAGTCATTATTATATTGAAAACATCTATAATATGAAAAATATTCTATTGGATTATAAGTAAACATGAAATATTTGACAAATTAGAACATAAAAATGAAAATGATTATTCTGTTTTTATATATTTATATACCAAAAGTGTAAAAAAATTCATTTAATTTTAGATTGTAAAATGAAAAATCATGTTTTTTGAAAATTACGCCCTTCTAAATATAAAAATTATTTTATACCAAAGTCAAGAATATTAATTATTATCATTAATGAAATTATATTATTTTTTTTAAAGTGGACCTATTTTAAATTAATTTCTAATAAATACTAAATAGTCCCCAATAAATAATTTTTTAATAGAAAATTATAAAAATAATTTTTATTAAAATAAAAATATTAATGAAAATTTAAAACTTCAAAAATTATTTTTTATGAACAATTTTTTATTTAATTAAATTACAAAACATTATATTTGGTCTAAAATCAATGTTTCATACGAATTAATTTCCTTATAAAAATTATTATATTTTTAATTAAAAATTAAGCTCTTTCATTAACATTTTAATTCTAAAATTCATAAATTTATCCAATACATGAAAAAATAAAATATAAAAATACAACATTTATTTAAAACTATTCATATTAGACATTATTTATTATTCAAATAATTTTCTATTTAGATGAGAGTAGATATATTATTTAGGGATCTTATAGAGGGATCCATGTTTTTTATTTTATAAAATGTATTTACAAGGAATGTATGTCCAACCGAGAAGGGGGTTTGAATGAGTGGTTAGATTTTCTAATTTCCATCCTCATGATATCATACACTTAAAATTGTAAATGTTTTGATCCTCCCATATTTATAACTCAAAAATATATAAATTCAGTTATAATGAAAACAATGAAAGGAAAATATGTTTTTATAAGGTTCAGACCCTTTTTTGTATCTAGTTCTTATAGTTTCGACTACCATGGCGGCATATACATCTAGTTTATTATAAATGAAAAAACCAATGACCCAATTACTGTTACCCCCTTATGAATTTTGATAATAAATATGACATTTTTATACTATTTACATTATTTTATTTTTTTATGAGTCAATATAAAATTGTAACTATAAAATATGATTAATATATAATCTATATGGAGTAACTTCTGTAGAATTTGTGTAAACCACTTTTCATTATGTTTTTTTGGAGAAAAAAACTAATTTTTTAAAAACACATAAAATATTTTTACTCATAGTAAAATAAAAACCTCAATAACAAGTTTTGAACGAAAAAATAAATTATATAATCATCCACATCAAAAACTAGTTAGAGATTCACTGAATTTGATATCCTCAATTTCCCCAAGTTAATAAATCTTATAAAACACATTCAAAGTGTTTTAAGACATTACAATAAACTTAAATATTTTAAAATGTAGTGTGAGATCATTTTTTAAATTCATCCCCAAAATAGTGTTATAATTATAAAATAAATTTTAATAAAAAAAATTTACATTATATCTAAATATCATCGTTATAGTTTTGACTTCATATATCTAAAATGTCTCTAAAAATTATAAATTTCCATACATATGAATACTTAAAAAATATTTTTATGTGTGTATTAATTTGAATATTGAACGAGACCTTAAATACTAAAATTAAATATTACATAAAAAATATTTATGAAACTTATTATGCAAGAAAAAGCTCCATCTGAATATGCATTCATAATTTTTTGATATAAATAATTTTAATTTCATAAAAAAATTATTGTGGAATTCAGTACAATTATAATTACAACATTCATTTTCTTGTTTACTAACTATAATTTACATAGTATATTATATCAGTCAACTAAATTGTATTTTATTGTCTTTCTTTTGGATTTAATCAACTTCTTGCATGTTTTTTCACATGATGTTTAGATAAGATCAAAACATTTTTTTTACCATTATCAATCATTTGATATTTTTTACATGATTTTTCATATCATTTATTATAAATTTATTTTCACGATATATGTATAAGAACATTCCAAATATACATCTGCATGTGAAACTATATGATCTTATGAAGAACGTAATTCCCATTCTCCACTATAATCTCCACCCTATGTAATTTCTTACTAAAAAGAACATAATATATTTTTATAATTATAAAATGAGGAATATTATCAATCTACCTATGTCCCTAGATGAATGTATTGATAACCTCAATTGAATTATATTTTCATCATCTATTGTTCATAGATCCTGATCATATTTTAAAAAAATTGACAATATTTGTTTTCAAAAATATATTTTTTCCAAGCTCATTTTGATAACACAAATCATCTAAGTAAGCAACATAAAATTGATAATTGTTATTTATTAAACATATTTGATGTCGACATTGTTCCATATATAGAATAATTATATATATCCTCTATAATTAAGGTGTTAATATGATTCTCTCCACACATGATCGAAACTTTATAATAATGTTAGATGACACACATGAACTCCTTATGAGTATTCTATGTATATTTCTCATATATAACTCACTCGGTGTTCTTAAATTTCCCTAATTTTATGGTTATTCAGTGCTATATTTATTTTATCATTGATTAAAATGTACTATATAGAACCACATATTTGATGATTATGATGGAGGTGATATGAATATATAAATAATCTATATCTACAATTCCCATTGAATCTTCATAATCTAGTTGAAATGACAATACACACATGAATTCCTTCTTGTAGTTTTCCTCACGCATAGTTATTCCATATTTTAGAGAATATATCATATTTTTCCCAGTTCTGGTATATCACTGTATAACCATTCATGCCCATGTCCTCACCTCACTACTTATTTGTATCAAATTCTATTATTCTTCAATCATGGATCACAATTCAAACTATGATTTATATTAATCTAAGAAATAGTGTACACACCTTGAAAATTAATTATCTCAAGAAACTCGTAAAATTTACTCAATATGTGGTAATATAATCAGAATACCTTAAATATATCCTCTAATATCAAAACATTTACACTATAATCCTCATATATACTAGATATATTAAATCAATTATGGAAGATACATTTACATAAAATATAAAAACAATACATGTCACACCCAGGGGTTTATCAAGATATTAACTTTTAGTCTGTTCATAAAGATGATAAATGCTTTGTTATTTACATTAATTCAAATAAAAAACACCAAGAGATTTTTATTTCATAATTTTTATGAATTTTTTTATTACATAGTAATTAAAAACAATAATCCATATAAATATATAATAATATGAAATTTCACACACTTAAATTATTTAACTCATATCTAAATGGGACCAATATATTCCACTAATTCAATACCAAGTCAGTGGGATTTGTTCAGAAAATATGAATTTTATTCCAGAAAATGATGCGATGAGTGTGAATGTCACTATCATGGGGTATGACGGACATTAAAATTTTCATAAAAAATATTTTACTTGTATATAAAATAATTTATATTATAAATTTAATTTAATATATCATATTTTGTAAACATTATAAACAATATGATTATTGAATTAATGAAATTATATTTAATTAAAAATATTTTTATACGTTTATATAGAAAATATATTTTTAAATTTAATAAAAATTTAAAAAAATTAAAATAAATTAAAATAAATAAATTTATAATGAATGAGGAAATTAAATTATAAATCTTATTTAAATTTTGTAAATTTAAATTCATATTGGTTTAATGATGACTAAAATTTTATGTAAATTTAATTTAGTTTATAGAAGAGTAAAATTAATTACATTTAAAATATCAAAAAATTATATATATTTTATTTAATTATATTTTTATCTATTTAAAAAAATAGTAAAAACATAGCTATTTATGGTACAATAGAAAATTTTTTAGTGGAAATTTTATTTTTCTAATATAATATAGAAAAAAATATAATGATTACATTTTTATATAAGTTTATTTCCATAAATAATAATTCATGAATTTTATTAATTTATTAATAACATTTACTAAATAATATTTTTAAAAGTAAATACTAAGAGACAAATTTTCTAGTAGTTCACAAATTTATTTAGAATTGTAAATATAAAAACTTATACATTCATACTTTTATGTTAACATGGATTTATTATTTTATGTTGCCTTTAATACTATTTTTGGTTGGATGTCATCAATGGTGATAGTATACTAATCAATATGTCATTAAAAATGATGTTCTGGATACTTAGTGGGATACAACATTGATCTCCACTATGTATTCTTTTATGAAAATGATTTTCATAAAGCAGTGAGAACAGTGATGACTTCATGGGGATACCCTTACCTCAATAATCAACTCAAAAGTTGTTATTCTATATGAATCCAATAACTTTTCTAGATCTACCAATATAATAGAAAAATTTTGTTTTTGAAACCCTATAATCAAATTACCAAAATTTATAAATTGGATTCAACAACGTTAACTAGAAAACCCATAATAAATAAATAAGTCCTTAAAAAATGAATATATGTAGTTACCCATTTTTGAATAACCAATAAAAATAAATCTAAAAGGTCATAAATATAATTGATATGGTAAATTAAAATAAAGGGAAAACATGGTAAAATTTGAATCAAAATTATTCTCTCAAACCTATTCAAACAAGAAACAACCATCTATGATATTTATCTTACATCCTTAATTCATTATCAAAACCAATAAATAAAATTTTTATTATAATGGATAATAAATCAATCAATTTTTATATATATTGTTTCAGTTTGAGTGAATAATTTTGAATTTTCATTCTTCCTCTACTCCTTGAGTGATTATGGTAAATATAGGTGAATTCCCAATTATATATAAGATAAAAACAACATATTCAAAAAAACAACTAAATACTAATAATATATACTTAAAAGTAAAAAAAATCAATATAATCAATCAATATATGAAATAGAATAAACAGTCAAGTGGTAACCTCTACGAGTGAAAAACTAATCAAAAGACATAGAACTAAATTATGAATCATCAATATATGATTACCCCAAGAATACATTCATACTCAATAATAAATATCCACAACCTAAAATAATTACATCACAAATTAATTTTGAAAAATCAATATTTATAGAATTTATCACGAAAAAATAACTCAAATACAATATGAAAAAATCAACCAAGTTTAATTTGAATAAATCAGAATTATTATTGATTTATATTCACATATGGAAATATTTTTGACTAAATAATACATTTACAAACCTACCACCATATCTTATCCTATAATATACAAATTAAATGATTCATTGAGACAAAAATCCACTAATGATTTTAAATAGAATGTAAATTCATTAAGTCCTGGAGTCATGTATCTTCTCCAATAACATGAAACTCAGTATTAAATCAATTAAAATAATTACTAAGAGGAAACCATTATCCTAATATGGAGTCCTTATTCCAATAATGGAGTATTATATAGTAATGTAATAATGTCATTCTAGGAACTATATCTTGATCCTAGAGTAGAGGACACTCTAAGAAAAAAATTGTTGCAGCCTCAATTCTATATTCCACCAATAATGAAATTTAATATTAATCATAAAAATTTGGAAAATTAATTATAAAATTATAAAAAATTATCCAACTAATATATAACGGTATGGCCATATTTGAAATATCGAAAAATTACACCATATAAGGCACAAGGAAAACAAATTATAGAATACAAATACATAGCTCTATCATTGAGGCCTAACCATACTAATGTGTAATAATAAATTTATTAAATATATTTGGGTTTTTATAAATTTCACATATAAAAACTAATTATGAATATCGTTATCACCAGAATGGTTAACAGATAAATTCTAGTTTTAATTAAACCCTAATTGTTTAATATACATAACCCTTACCTCTATTTAACGAAAATGATTTATATTTCTCAATGCTAAGTTCTGTTATAATTTATAGTATACCACTCTAATAATTCCCTATAAAAAATAGTAAAATTAAAAAAAATATATCAAATACATTTGGAATTTAAAATACATTAAAATACTAAAATAGAATGTTCGAAGGATGGTAAACATATTTTAGACACTGTACAAGTAGTTGTGAAATATCATTAAATAATATTTCAAATCCAACAATATTTACACAAAATTTTTATCATTACAATTCCCAAAATATTTAAACAGTTATATTAGTTTAATTTGATACATTGGTGGAAATTCTAAAAAATCATCAAAATAATTCATCTTGAAACTTTCAACTACCAAAATATAGATAAAGTAAATGACATCCCTCAAATATAATAACGAAATATGTACATCACATGGAAACTCAATAAAAAAATAAATTTAGTAGTTTATTATTATGAAAACTCTCTCCAAATAATTCTTATAATAATATGAAAAATAAAATTTTATTCTCCAATATCTAAAATAATAACCTTAAACCATATATTACACATAAATAATCTTGGGATATTCCATGAAGTAACATTACATTACATTCCATTATATTTAAAACAATGTTAACCAAATACTACATCGTAATTCATCCTTAATAAACCCTAATAGATAATCACATGGTTAAAAATGAAAATACCAAAAAATCCTAATATTTATAATAATTCATTAAAAAATAAATATTTTATAAAACATTCACATAATTTTATAAGAGAAAATAC
Source organism: Viscum album (assembly GCA_963277665.1). Classification (NCBI taxonomy): domain Eukaryota; kingdom Viridiplantae; phylum Streptophyta; class Magnoliopsida; order Santalales; family Viscaceae; genus Viscum; species Viscum album. The sequence continues at coordinate 272,179,422 of OY728125.1, read as the reverse complement.
TCAATTGTTTTCCCATTTTGTATTGTGGTAAATACACCTACACAGTACACAATCCAAAAATTATCATTTTTCAGTATTTTCTAATGAAATTGCCTATTATATCATCAATACAAAAATATAAAAAATATGGTAATTTTATGCTCTCCCAAACTCCATTATTCTACTAAATTATAATCTATATAACATTAATTAAATTAATAAAATTAACATCCTAATTCATTATCTGATATAAATATAAAATATAAAATATTATTTTATATATTTTACCTAAAGTATAGTATCAATAATTATAGAAAATATGAAATAATTTTCATATAAGAAACAAAAAAATTGTTATTCTCTCACTGATAATGACCATTATATGTTGCATAATAAATATAACACAATTTATGAAAAAACATTCATTTATAAATTTATTATAATTTCTATGGAATATCATTCACAATAATAAAACAGAACTAATCTCTAGGTTGTTATCTTCATCATTCGATTAGACGTCAAATTCATATTCATTTATGTATATCTATAACCCTTTCACCCTATAAAACACCTCATAATAAGGACATGACCAACTAATAATAAATAGTTTCAAAATCATACATGAGCTTATTATAAAGGATATATAACTAGAAACAAAACACTAATTGTAAAATCACACTTACCTATGATTCCATATTAATACCATCTATATCTAATAACAATTCTTCGTTATAACCCACAATATAAAATATCATTAAAAAATAATACTTGGTATTATTAGTAAAATCATTATAGAATATTTTCCATTATATGTTCATCCATTAATATGACACACATTAAATTTATTAACCATTAAAATTGGAGAAGAATACAATAAGTAACATTATAAATATATTTTAGTTGCCTTAAACAATATATATTCTACTAAAATTGGAAAAATAATTTTCATTATTATATTTATTATGTTCTTGATGATTTATATTTTTAGAGAATTATGTCATAAATAATATATAAAACCCATATTTAACAAAGTGGGTAGTTTTGTTCTGAATCCATTTCCCCCAAAATGCATCTTCTAAATAAAACACATTTTCTTCGAATAAAAAACACCATAAGATTTATCATGACTTCTTTTATTCCCCTACCCATTCATAAACCCAATGAAAAATAGTTTAAAACACAAAAAGAACATAAAAACTCCCATTAAGGGATCTAAAATGATTAAATACGGTAATCAAGTGATAAAAAATTGAAAAACATAAATTTTTACCTTTATTACAATATTATTTCATCGTTTAAAAACATAATTAGAACATGAAATTCGAATACCTTTTAACATATATAATAAATTTAAAACCCCTAGAAAGGAAATGAAAAACTTATTTGGAAACTAATAGTATTAAATTCATACCCCACATCAAAAATAATTATATCATAATTAAATTCATATGGGAATCCACCTTGCTTTTCCCACTTCGTATTTCCCATAAAGACAGTGAACATTATCAATTTCATTGGATAGTCATAATAGGGATCACCCATTATATGAGTTGTATGAGGATAACCCATCACATATGGTGTATCAGACCAAACTGTCCCATGAGTTGTATCAGGCTCCCCTATTAATAATACATAATGTATTATATCATGAAAAAACATTTATTATTTCTTCTTTTTTAATAAAACCTATGAAATATATTTTCAAGTCATATGAATTTCTATTTTGAATATCAAAATTAAATTTTCTTTCCAAAACTGATTTGGAAACTAATCATCAAATAATAATTTTTGTATTGAAAAATTCATGAAATATGTTGAGGAATAAAAAATTCAAATTAATCCTACGAGTTGGAAAATTCCCTTGATGTCACATACATTAAAATAGAACATTATATTTTATTTTTTGTAATTAAAGTCATGCTATTTCATACAAAATTAATTTTTAAGACCATCAAAATTAAGAAAAAAATATAATTACAAATATAATTTATTCATATCCATAAAATATGATAAAATATAATTTTAAAAATATTACATTTCAATAAATATAGTTTAAAGGGAATCATTAAATGAGGATTTAGAAGAACTACTCTTACCTTTTATCTGAATCATCACGTATCTTATTTATCATCATGAATTAAAAAATATGTTATTTATTTACATTCCTAAGAACATTTTTCATGTTAATTGTACCATTTATTTTTTAATTCCATTTTATGTAAAATTATTTAATTAATTATGCTTATCTCTGAAATTTTGATGATATTCATCTCATATGTCAAAAATGACTTTAGTACGTCCACTATATTCAAAGAGGATTTTACTCTCCCATATATATGTTTATAATAATAACTTCATTATCATTTATATATATATTTATATTATATTAAAAACCAACTATGAATGATGGTTATAAAAATGAACTATGTAATAATCATGGAGATAGTAGGGTGTACCTATGCATTAGTAAAGTTTCTATTCATCAATGATCATGATGGAAAGAATATACGAACTATTTTATAATTATTTAATCATTGATATTCCAATTATAACATATTATTTCATTAAATAAATATATATATATATATATCTTATTAAAAACCAAGTCAATATGTCTATTTTTTAAATCCCATGATTCTAATATTTATTAAAAATAAAAATAAAAACGTACAAGGAGAGGTAGCAAAATAGAGTCCAAAAAAGAGAGTCCGTGGAAATCCACTACTCCAAAACAAACCGACCACATCCCAGGAGACAACAGTTTCTTTATCTATTGGTGATACCTCAACCTATTTTCATGGATTATGACCCCTTCATCCAGGTTTTTGGATATTTCCATGGAACATTATCCTCTTGAGTATCAGTGTTAACATATGGTGGGATAGAGTCCCCAAGAGGCTGAAGATATTATTCTATAACAAGAAACTTCCTTGTGAGGACATCCTTTGGGCAAGAGGGAGTGGATACATGAGAATTTCTGAATTCCACATGGAATACACCACTACTATTATACATCTTTAATATGTCAATAAAGCTAATTTTACTAGATTCAGACTCAAAACCGTTTAAGAACGAAACCCCTTTGACAGTACTTGACGCTTCCAAAGACTAAGATTATGTGATGCTATTAGTCTCCCTATGAGTGGCCATCATATCTCTTACACCCTATAGTGAAACATCATTCTCCATTAGTGTACCATGAATAGAATTTACCTATACATGCTGGGTGATGGGACTCAGGTGATTTTGTATTTTGGGGTAGAATAAATTGGAATCCACCATCATCAATTTCTCCCCTTAGACATTAACCGAAGGCATCCCAATATCCAATTTAATTTTAACCTTCCTAGTTCTTGTAGAAATCATATATTCATGAGTGATGTGTTGATCTTCCATTACATTTGTAGCTACCTCACTAAATAATTAAACCTCCATGATCAACCTTTCATTTTGAGAAATCTTCTCCACCAACTAGATAATAAGGTTTCAATGTACAACATCATTGTCTATGATAGAATTAGTCATATTAAAATTATTAAAAGAAACAAACATTTCTAGATAATCATCCTTATCAATCTAGGAAAGAGGGCCCACATACACATCCAAAAAATGATATCTTAAAAGGAGATCCAAATGTAATATCATTCATTCCCCTTGACCCATATTTAACCACTTCATTATAACCATTATAATTAGTCATTTTATAGCTGTAATCATCAAATTGATTCCCAATATTCCTATAAAAATAACAACATAGAACCCTTCGACAATTTCTTCTACCATGCTGAATTAATAATCAGATTGAAAAAACCACCCTGGTATACTCAAATTCAAAACCCAATTCAAAATTTAACAGTATGTTAACCAAGAATATTGTATCAAATAGAGTTGATATAATGATATTCAATCAATACACTATTATAGATCCCATAAGTAGTTAACTGAGTACCATTTCCAAGATTAATCGGTGTGCCCAAATATGATGCAATTTGAAATAGGATATTTTTAAGCCATAAATACTGTTTTAACCCCTCAATGTTAATTAATGATTGGAAAAAAAATTCTTTAGATGATTAAGATCCAGATAGGGGTCCAAATCCTGGATTCTCATGACTACTGGATTGTGATTCCCAAATCTGTATCCCCAAGCTTTATGATTTTTATCTTTTGAATGAATGGTGTGTTGTACTTCTTTACTGCACTTTTCATTTATTTTAATAAATGGCCAGAGGTATTCCTTTGATAGAGATTTCATGGTTATATTAATAATGAAAAAAACTAATTGTAGATAGTTAAATAAATTTGGACCTCTGGAATCCAAATATTTAATCAATTTTAAGATATTGAACTCACAAAAGTATAAGAATTTAATTTCTTATTAAACCCTAAAAATGTAAATACAACTGGTTTACTAGAAAATTTATAGTTTAATATAACTATTTTATACCAAATATAGTAATAAAACTCATTCTATTAATCATGTTTGGATTAATCTTAATCTAAAGGATCTATTTAAATTTAATATGTAATATATAAAATAATTTCACATTTTAAATCATTTAGAAGAAATTATACTAAATAAATTCAAGGATATGGGAGAAAACATTTATAGAAATTATTATGTAAAATGTGAATAAAAAAATTCTGGCACTAAAATGGAGTTTACACATTTGGGATTGAACCACCACACACATGTCATCATCTAACAAAGTGTTAAAATATTCAGATTTTCTGAAATCCCACACTAGGCTCGCTTCAAGGTCCTCCCTATTTGACAATGCAAGTTCCAACTTGTTAGTATCACTATATGAATGTGATAAAAGAAAATTAAGTTGATTTAAATGACTCAGAATGTCAATCCAGTGAAATTGGAGCTTTTTTGAAATCATCCTGGTTATTTTTATCGGAGTGATAACAAAATTTTTAGACTCTGATTCAATAAAAATTGAACTCAACTTATGATGGAAAACATTATTAATTGTGAATAAAATTTCCCATTACTCAGCTCTGTATGTTGTTCATAATCCAATACAACAGTAAAAACATCACTTATCAAATATATAGCATTACGATAAAACACCACCACAATCCTCTAGGCTTGGAGTACCTGAGGCTACACCATTGACGTTATGTTTGATCCACTAGAAAATACGAGGCATCCATCTAATATAATCAAGAAAAAGTGGTTTATTTTATTTACCTACAACTCCTAGTATCCTTAGGATATTTAGGTCATCCATGTCATTATTCATAGCTCCCACATTAATTTGTGTAGTAACATGAACATCCCTATGCATCAACATAATTCTAGAATGAGTTGAAGGCATCAATTCATTAAATTTAATCTCATTTCATGCCCCCCTGAGATATAAGTAATTTAGGATGATATGGCCGCTAGTAATAGTAACAAACCTTCATTCTCAATCTGGATCTATAAAAGAAAACCGTATTTTCTTACAAGGTTCATTCTAAAATGATGTCCATACCAAATATGTGCCCTCTTTATTTCCACAGGGACCTTGGAAAAGTAAAACGAATAATCATATGTTGATTTAGTTCCCTAGATCTAATACATAAAGGGTAGGCTAAGGAAATTAACCGACCATGTATTTGTATTTGATCACAATTGGGATGTTGTTTACTCAATATTTTTCATATGAGAATAAAATGTGATGGATGTATGAATATATCATTAAATTCTTCTAGCCATGATGGGATTCTCGTGGAACTCCAAATCATGATCATATAATATTCCTTGATAGTGAATTGGTCATTTCCACATGGCTTCTAGACTAAAGGGACAACATATACGAACACAATATTTTTGATATCCAAAGAAACATACATGAGAAAAAAATTGAGTGTGATAAAATGCATCATGAAGATAGATGTTATTATCTGTATGTGATCAGGGGGAATTCTCATCATATCCCCAAGAAGAAGATCAAGCCCACAGCCATTCCAATAGTTTTGATAGGGTTTATTTCTCTCTATCCATTTAGTATTTTAAATTACTTCATTGAATAAGAATTTATTCGAGGGCCATAGTAAGGAGAGGATATAATGTGGTTATCCATCCATTTATTTTTCCTTTAACTTACTTCTTAGAAACTCATAAGAGGTATCCTTGGTGGTGATAATATTCAATTTAAACATTCTAATCAAGCCATCATTTAAGATTCTAATATCCTTAATTCTAAGTCCTCCCATATTAAGGGTTTTAATGTAATCCTTCTGAGAAGCAGTTATTAATTTTCATTCATGAATAGAAGCAGTCTATATTAAATTCCTGACCCTACATTGCACCTCCTGGAAGAGTCCACTATACCACTTATAAAGAGAGATTTAGTAAACAAACTATAAATATAGATTTAGTAAAAAAACACTAATGAAATGAAATATTTCATGAGAAAAAATCTTTCAACCAAAGACATGGACTTCCTTTTCCAATTTTCCAATTGCTTGGTGATTTTAGTTCTAATTCCTTTGAAAAATTTGATTCTCGATTTTTCCTAAAAAACTAGAACAACGAAGTTTTTTTAAAGGAAGAGCCACCTTCCACACTCCAAGATTCTTTTTAACTATGTTTTGGCTACCCAAAGAAGGGACCTCAATAAAATCAATAAACTATTTCCCCTTATAATGGATTTTCCAAAAACATCATCGTAGTAATGGAAGAGATCCCTGATATTGGATACAATTCTCCATGATTCATTCCCAAAAATAAGTATGTGATAAGAAAAAAATAAGTGCAGGAACATGAATATGTTCCTACTTGGTTTAATTAAATTAAAAAGTAAAACACGAGCAAGTTAATTTATACACCTACTCTGTAAATACTCAGAAATTTTAAGGAAATTTTTTTCTTAATTTTTTTTGGAATTTTTCAAGAACGCAGTTTCTGACGGCGCCCGATTCCGAGGCGCAGTGTGCCCAGAATTAATTTCCGAAGTTTGGCTCGGGTACGTTTAGTGAACGAGCGAGCGGGAATTTCTATCTTTTGAACCGGTGCCCGGAATCGAATTCCGAGGGCACCGATGGAACCGCAACGCCGATAATTACTTAGGAACTCCTGTTTCGGAGCTGCGTTTACACGAGTGTTGATAATAAAAATTGTGGAAGTTTATTTTATAACTACACTACAATTTTTATTAACTTACTCTAAGTGTTAGCTAATGGTGGAAGTTGGGTAACCACCCAACCTCCCTTGGGAGGTTATGAGGGTGGTGGGGCTCACACGAACCCCACCTCTTCATATCCTCTAAAACCCCTCAACTCCCACTTAAACGATTTTAACTTATGTCTTAAATGAGTTGATTTTAATGTGGTGAGTTGTATGAGTCTTTTGAATTTCAAACACTTGAATTTCAAAAGCCATGTGAAGTTAATTAAATAAGTGGAGAACTTATTTCATTTGGTTGTGTTGTGTTGTTTGAGAGCTTTTGGAAAGAAGGCTTAGATGTCTTGAAGTTTCTTCATCCTCTTGACAAAGAATGCGAAGAACAGTCGGACATCGACGAAGAACGCCACGTTCTCGGGAACCGTCTTCCGTGACGCCATACCCGCAATACCGACGACGTCTTCTTCCACGACATCTCTTTTCGCGACGCCGAATCTCGTCACCTCTTAAATCAATGTAGGGGTTTTAACTTTTTAATGTTATGTGGATCTCTCCTTCGAACTTGAAGGTTTATATTTGTCGGGCCTTGATTCCAAATCTTTTTATTTAATTTAAAAGATTGTGAAAGTTTATCATTCATTAAAGGCCGATTGTTAGCAAATAACGCGAGGGGGTCGGACCGCACGAACATAGCCGACCCTCCTCCTAATCATGTTGATTTTGTTGTGGATTGAAACGGGTGTGGCGCGGTGCCGTCTAACTGCGCAGGATCAGGCAGCAAGAAACGTGTGGCGCCGTCGCGCCGCGTCGTTAAATAATGCAAGGACGCGACGCCGTCGCACCGCGTCGAAGAAAGTTGAAGGCGTCGCGGCCGGAGCGGGGCCGCGGTGGAGGGGTGCGGTGCCGTCGCACCGCGCCGGACAACGAAGGCCGCAGCCGGTTCCGGGCCGCGGTGGAACGAGAAGACCGGCGGCCAGCCGGGCCGCCGGTGTCGGAAGCCGGAAGGGGGACCGGCCTTGCCGGTCCCGTTGAGGAAGAACTGGCCGGCCAGGTCGGGCCAGCCGGAAGGGAGAAAACCGGGGGAAATAATTTCCCCCTGCCAGCCTTAATGCCCCCCCCCATTATGAGGGGGGCCGGTTTCACAAAGGGGGGGGGGGGGGGGGGCAGGCGGCCCCCCGTTTTCTCGAAGGCAGGCCCCCACGTGAGGGGGGTCGTTTTTCTTTAGGCGCGGCAGGTTGCCGCGCCGCCAGCTGAGGAAAGGCGGGGGCTTTGCCCCCCGCGCACGACACACGAATGGCGCCCAGGCCGCGCCGCCGTGCCGGCCCGCGCCGCCGCGCCGGACCGCGCCGCCGCACCGGGCCGGGTTTTCCGTGCCGGGCCGGGTCGTCGGACTGGGTTGCCGCCCGGGGCTGGTCGACCGAGTTCGTCCGACCTAGGGGGGGTCGGGCCGGGTCGGCCCGGGCCCAGACCCCTAGTTTCGGACCACTTTTGGTCAAATGCCCGTATCTTGGGCTACGGGCCTCCAAACGACTCGCCGTCAGCGGCAACATGATCCTTGGATCGAGACGGTCGTTTCGGTATACTATACTCAAGGTACATCTTCCTTTTTCGGGAGCCTACGTGGTTAAAACTCTATAGTTAAGCGTGCTTGGCCTAGAGTAGTGATCAGGATGGGTGACCTCCTGGGAAGTTTCCCAGGGTGGGTGTGAGACGGAAAGGCCAATAACTAACAGACCAGGCGTCCGATTTACACACCGTCTGTTTCGTTGAATTACTCTTGATGATACAGATCTTTTGGCATACTCCGCCCGAGGTTTGGACGCAGGTGGAGTTCAGTCGGGTTGGTTTTGCCTTAAAAACCAACCGGGCCCCTGGAATGAAAAAGCCAATAACTCTCAGACCGGGCGTCCGATTGACGCGCCGTCTATTGCGTTGAGTTACTGTTGACGATACGGAACTTTTGGCATCCTCCGCCCGAGTTTTGGATGCAGATGGATAGTGGCCGGGTTGGATCGCACTGAAATCCAACCGGGCCCCTGGAACGGAAAAGATGATATCTTTCTGACAGAACGTCCGTTTGACGAACCGTCAGCGGCGTTGGTGATCTCGTTGAGAAACAGTCCCTATGAGTATACCCTATGAGTATACCCTATGATATTTTGGGGTACAGTTGAGATACGGCCGGGTTTGGTTCGCTCACGAAACCAACCAGGCCCTTGGGACGAAAAGGCTAATAACTCACAGACCGGGCGTCCGATTGATGCGCCGTCTGTTGTGTTGAGACCCCTATGACGAGGTGGTCCTTTGAGATACTTCATCATGGGATTTTGAGATACTTGGATTATCGACTTGTAGCTCGTGGAGCGGACCCTCCCAGTGACGAGCGTGCGGAGTACAGAGACCGTGTAACTGGTTGAGACCTGACGAATGCTTGACCGACTCGACTTGGAGTGAGTCGACTAGCCCAGTGGACGGAGCACTACTTTATGAGGTGCAGACCCATGGCGGACGGAGCACTACCTGTGTGATAGTGCAGACCCACGGTACTCGTCCGGAGAGTACCTCAGCAGGATACTAGGGGGTGTGCACTACTGTGTTTGGGTGACATACCTCAGCGGGAAGCACTACTGTGTCTGGGTGGCTGACCCGCGGTACTCGACAGGAGGAGTACTTCAGCAGTCTTAGGTTAGTGAGCAGTACCTCGGAGTCGTGACAGGACCACTGTACACTCTAGAGACGGAGCACTTCAGCAGTTACGGTTTCGATAATGAAAATCCTTGTTTGAGCTGAGACTTTTGACCTTGTGTTTACCTCATGATTGAGATGGGTCACTTGCTAACTTAGTTATATGTATGGGCATATACCCGGGTAGTGGTTATCCGTTGATTTCACAATCCTTGTGTTTCCTCATGATTGAGATGGGTTACTTGATAACTTAGGTATATGTATGGGCATATACCTAAGTAGAGGTTATCTGTTGAGATATTCTTTGTGGCTATCCTTGTTGGTTTAGTGAGACCTTGATGGTCTCGGGGTCCCTACTGAGTATTGTTATACTCACCCCTGCACGGGCTATGCCCACACTTCATTGTGTTGGTTGCAGACGACGGGCAGTGCTGACAGAGGCCGAGTGTCCGAGGACTGGACGGTACCTAGAGGTGGACTATACGACGAGGCGGTACCCGGAGGTGGACCACTGGGTGGGACATACTCGGAGCGGACGGCGGGACCCGAGGAGCAGAGGAGCTATCTGTACCCACCCTTTAAGTGGGATTTCCAGTGGACAGCTCAGCGTATCAGCTTTACTTTTTAGTTGTTGTTTTCCCTTTCGAGTTGTACTTTACAGTTGGGCTTGTATTTCCGGCCCCTTTTTACTTTCCGCACTTACTGTTGTACTTAGTTTTTACTTAGTGTTTACTTCTTCCGCTTGTACCCTGTGTGATTGTTTAATTTAAAAAGGCAATGCCTTCCATTTTTGCCGGTATTTACGCCTTGGTTCTAGTCGCCAGCCCCTGGCCTATGGAAGGCGGGCTTGGGGTAGTCACGGCACGGGCCCCGGGGACGGGTCGTGAAAAATTGGTATCAGAGGAGTTCGGTTCTACCGCTGAACTTATAACTTTGATGTTTCTTTCTGTGAAGCAATAATGTTGAGAGTACCGTGTGTGGATTTCAGTTCAGGGAGTCCAGTGTTGGTGCGGGCGGCCGACGTATCCATACACCAGGACCCTGACAACTGATTTCTGACTTTGTGCACGAAAACAATGATTGTGTGTGTGTTTTCAAATGTTTTCCCTTAAAACAGATCAAACCAGGTCAGCTCACCAGGTATAAACGTTTGACCGTGTCACGAAATTTCTTTTAGGATGCCTTTTCACATACGACTAGCTAGAGCCCAGAGGGTTGTGCGTGCTGACAGCCTGTCGAGCGACGAGGCTTCGGTGCAGGGCCCTCTTGCAGTTGAGGCACCAGCGGAGGCACCAGAAGTACTACCATACGTTGGGCCACAGATGCCACCAGCCCCAGCAATAGGCGATGCACGACGCTTGAGCGCACTCCACGAGTTCCAGCGCCAGAGGCCACCCAGGTTCTGGGGAGAGACAGACCCGCAGGCGGCTGAGGTTTGGCTGGAGGCTGTGGTGAGAGTCTTCAGGCTAGTGGGGATGCCGACAGAGTTCATGGTGATCTTTTCTGCCAGCCTCCTTTAGGAAGCAACAGGCAGGTGGTGGAGCCACTTGTTTCAGTTTTGCGACGGAATGACCTTCGCATGAGAAGACTTCGAGACCTTCTTCAGGGTGGAGTTTGTGCCAGTATCTCTACACCCCGAGCGTGTACAGGAGATTCTGCCTTTTCCGCGTGCTTTTCGATCAGTAGCCGAGTCATCTGTGGGCATTAGACAGATGATGCAGAGGTCCAGGAGGACCATACTAGCAGTTAGACGATCTCGGGTTTTAGGACCGGTGGTGCGGGGCACCCTAGGTGGGGTCAGAGCCAGACGTGCCAGAAACGGACAATGTTACTCATGCGGCGGAAAGGGTCACCTAGCACGTGACTGTCCGAATCCTCGTACGGTTGATCAGCGGGTGTTGGAGGAGCCACAGAGACAGAAGCAACGACTAGTGCTTGAGCAACAGTCGAGCAGTGGACAAGGCAGTAGAGCTCCGAGAGCAGGTGGGCAGGAGAGGAACTAGTGGATACGTCCTTTGTACATCTAGATCCATGTTGGTTTTGTACTCGTGTCTTTGTACTATGAGCTGCAATAAAAAAACACTTATCTTTGTTTTCTTTCCTGTCCTTTTGTTTGGTTGATACTGAGTGGTCCCGGTTAAACTGTTGACTTGACCCTCACCTTCGATATTTCTACTGGAGGGGACCCAGTGACCTCACACTGATGCCGATAGTGTGACTCGACCCTTGGAGGCGAGAGTGACAGTTGGATCTCTTAGTAGATACGTCGAGGCCTTACGACGTCATCCGTGGCATGAATGCATCATTCATGTCAGGATTGACTGTATTAGGCAACGAATGTGGTTCATCCAGGGGATGAGACCGGGTTTCTCTTATCGGCAAAGAAGAAATCACAGCATCTCTTGTGAGACTAAAGGAGGTCTAGGACATCCAAGAGAGGATGAAGACTGCATAGTGCAGTAAGAAATAGGAAACCGGTTCCATTCTTAGAGACTCGGGTGTGTTAAGAAGAGGATGCTTAAAGGAGAGATGAGTCTACGAAGCAGTAGACGTGGAGGCAGAGCTAGGAGAGCATCTTGAGGTGGTGTACATCCTAACATGGTACAACCACCCACCTTAGTTATCCCCGCCAAGCTCAGGGAGCTGGAGGGCGGTGGAAGAATGCGGCTGCATGCGGTCAAGGAGTGTGACCCAATGGCTCTAGAAATGATTCATGGGACAGTTTGTGTCCACTACTAGCTGCTGTAGTAATAGACGTCGATATGAATCATTCATCGCTTTCACAAATCTTGTTCCAGACCTAGAGTTTCCGGTAAGCCGTGGACTTGACCCTCATGTCGGGTGATACCTTGGGAGGAGACTCGATAATCACACTTACGCCAATGGTGTGGTCAGACCCTCGAGGCGAGAGTTCCGGTTGGAATCTCTTGGTGACAGCATTGAGGCCTTACGACGTTAGTTTGAGTATGGAATGGGCAATAACTGTTCATACTCAAATTGAAGGATTTAGGCAAATGTCGGGATGGGTTTCCCTTGGTCGGCGGAAAAGGAAACCCCAGGCAGCGCAGGGTAACTCTTGCACAGGAGGGTGCGACCGATCACTCTTGAGTTGGTCAACCTTACCCTCGTGGTAGCAGCCTTTCGAGTTCAAGTTCTAACAGAAAATGGAGACCTCTGGAGTTTGAGGATGATGATCACGTCCTTATACGGGTCTCACCTTGACGAGGTTTACAGAGATGTGGCCAAGGCGGCAAGTTATCTCCAGAGTTCAGTGGACCTTCTTAGGTCCCCAGCTGGGTAGGTGGGGTGGTTTACCTCTTGACCCATTCACCGCAGTTGTACTAGGTGCACGACGACTTCCACGTATCTCAACTGAGGAGATACGTGCTCGACCATTCGCATACGATCGACCATGAGGAGATGGACGATGGCGATGGGGTGTCTTTCACGGAGATTCCAGTGGGGATCGAGGATCGACAGGAGAAGATCCTACGAGGACGATCGATTCCTCGGATGCACTTTCTTTGGCAGTACGGAAACCTCCAGGTGAGAACATAGGAGCGGAAGGCTCAGATGCATCCTATGTACCGTTTTTGTGACACTAGTTTGTGTTAAAGCTTTACGGGGACGTAAAGCCCTGAGGTGAGAGTAATGTAACGACCCGGAAATTTCAAGTAAATTTTTTTTCTTAATTTTCTTTGGAATTTGACAAGAACGCAGTTTCTCACGGCGCCCGATTCCGAGGCCCGGTGTGCGCAGAATTAATTTCCGAAGTTTGGCTTGGGTACGTTCAGTGAACGAGCGAGCGGGAATTTCTATCTTTTGAACCGGTGCCCGGAATCAAATTCCGAGGGCACTGATGGAACCGTAGCACCGGTAATTACTTAGGAACTCCTGTTCTGGAGTTGCTTTTACACGATTGTTGATAATAAAAATTGTGGAAGTTTATTTTATAACTACACAACAATTTTTATTAACTTACTATAAGTGTTAGCTCATGGTGGAAGTTGGGTAACCACCCAACCTCCCTTGGGAGGTTATGAGGGTGGTGGGGCCCACACGAACCCCACCTCTTCATATCCTCTAAAACCCCTCAACTCTCACTTAAATGATTTTAACTTATGTCTTAAATGAGTTAATTTTAATGTGGTGAGTTGTGTGAGTCTTTTGAATTTCAAACACTTGAATTTCAAAAGCCATGTGAAGTTAACTAAATAAGTGGAGAACTTATTTCATTTGGTTGGGTTGTGTTGTTTGAGAGCTTTTGGAAAGAAGGCTTAGAAGTCTTGAAGTTTCTTCATCCTCTTGACAAAGAATGCGAAGAACAGTCGGACATCGACGAAGAACGCCACGTTCTCGGGAACCGTCTTCCGCGACGCCATACCCGCAATACCGACACCGTCTTCTTCCACGACATCTCTTTTCGCGACGCCGAATCTCATCACCTCTTAAATCAAGGTAGGGGTTTTAACTTTTTAAAGTTATGTGGATCTCTCCTTCGAACTTGAAGGTTTATATTTGTCGGGCCTTGATTCCAAATCTTTTTATTTAATTTAAAAGATTGTGAAAGTTTATCATTCATTAAAGGCCGATTGTTAGCAAATAACGCGAGTGGGCCGGACCACACTAACACAGCCGACCCTCCTCCTAATCATGTTGATTTTGTTGTGGATTGAAATGGGTGTAGCGCGGTGCCGTCTAATTGCGCAGGATCAGGCAGCAAGAAACGTGCGGCGCCGTCGCGCCGCGTCGTTAAATAATGCAAGGACGCGACGCCGTCACGCCGCGTCGAAGAAAGTTGAAGGCGTCGCGGCCGGAGTGGGGCCGCGGTGGAGGGGCGTGGTGCCGTCGCACCGCGCCGGACAACGAAGGCCGGGGCCGGTTCCGGGCCACGGCGGAACGAGAAGACCGGCGGCCAGCCGGGCCGCCGGTGTCGGAAGCCGGAAGGGGGACCGGCCTTGCCGGTCCCGTTGAGGAAGAACTGGACGGCCAGGTCGGGCTGACCGGAAGGGAGAAAACCGGGGGAAATTATTTCCCCCGGTCAGCCTTAATGGCCCCCCCATTATGAGCGGGGCCGGTTTCACAAAGGGGGGGCAGGCGGCCCCCCGTTTTCTCGAAGGCAGGCCCCCACGTGAGGGGGGGTGTTTTTCTTTAGGCGCGGCAGGTTGCCGCACCGCCAGCTGAGGAAAGGCGGGGGCTTTGCCCCCCGCGCGCGGCACACGAACGGCGCCCAGGCCGCGCCGCCGTGCCGGCCCGCGCCGCCGCGCCGGCCCGGGTTTTCCGTGCCGGGCCAGGTCGTCGGGCTGGGTCGCCGCCTGGGGCGGGTCGACCCGGTTCGGCCGACCCTGGGGGGGTCGACCCGGTTCGGCCGACCCTGGGGGGGTCGGCCCGGGTCGGCCCGGGCCCAGACCCCCAGTTTCGGAGCAGTTTTGTTCAAATGCCCGTATCATGGGCTACGGGCCTCCAAACGACTCACCGTCAGCGGCAACGCGATCCTTGGATCGAGACGGTCGTTTCGGTATACTATACTCAAGGTACATCTTCCTTTTCGGGAGCCTACGTGGTTAAAACTCCATAGTTAAGAATGCTTGGCCTAGAGTAGTGATCGGGATGGGTGACCTCCTGGGAAGTTTCCCAGGGTGAGTGTGAGACGGAAAGGCCAATAACTAACAGACCGGGCGTCCGATTTACGCACCGTCTGTTTCGTTGAATTACTCTTGATGATACAGATCTTTTGACATACCCCGCCCGAGATTTTGACGCAGGTGGAGTTCGGTCGGGTTGGTTTTGCCTTAAAAACCAACCGGGCCCCTGGAACGAAAAAGCCAATAACTCTCAGACCGGGCGTCCGATTGACGCGCCGTCTATTGCGTTGAGTTACTGTTGACGATACAGAACTTTTGGCATCCTCCGCCCGAGTTTTGGATGCAGATGGATAGTGGCCGGGTTGGATCGCACCGAAATCCAACCGGGCCCCTGGAACGGAAAAGCTGATATCTTTCTGATAGAACGTCCGTTTGATGAACCGTCAGCGGCGTTGGTGATCTCATTGAGAAACGGTCCCTATGAGTATACCCTATGAGAGTTCGGGGTATAGTTGAGATACAACCGGGTTTGGTTCACTCACGAAAGCAACCAGGCCCCTGGGACGAAAAGGCTAATAACTCACAGACCGGGCGTCCGATTGACGTGCCGTCTGTTGTGTTGAGACCCCTATGACGAGGCGGTACTTTGAGATACTTCTTCGTGTGACTTTGAGATACTTGGAGTATCGACCTGTAGCTCGTGGAGCGGACCCTCCCAGTGACGAGCGTGCGGAGTACGAAGACCGTGTAACTGGCTAAGACCTGACGATTGCTTGACCGACTCGACTTGGAGTGAGTCGACTAGCCCAGTGGACGGAGCACTAATTTCTGAGGTGTAGACCCATGGCGGACGGAGCACTACCTGTGTGACAGTGTAGACCCGCGGTACTCGTCCGGAGAGTACCTCAGCAGGCTACTAGGGGGTGTGCACTACTGTGTTTGGGTGACATACCTCGGCGGGAAGCACTACTGTGTCTGGGTGGCTGACCCGCGGTACTCGACAGGAGGAGTACTTCAGCAGTCTTAGGTTAGTGAGCAGTACCTCGGAGTCGTGATAGGAACACTGTACACTCTAGAGACGGAGCTCTTCAGCAGTTACAGTTTCGATAATGAAAATCTTGGTTTGAGCTGAGACTTCTGACCTTGTGTTTACCTCATGATTGAGATGGGTCACTTGCTAACTTAGGTATATGTATGGGCATATACCCGGGTAGTGGTTATCCGTTGATTTCACAATCCTTGTGTTTCCTCATGATTGAGATGGGTTACTTGATAACTTAGGTATATGTATGGGCATATACCTAAGTTGAGGTTATCTGTTGAGATCTTCTTTGTGGTTATACTTGTTGGTTTAGTGATACGTTGATGGTCTCGGGGTCCCTACTGAGTATCGTTATACTCACCCCTGCACGGGCTATGCCCGCACCTCGTTGTGTTGGTTGCAGACGATGGGCAAGGCTGACAGAGGCCGAGGGTTCGAGGACTGGACGGTACCTGGAGGTGGACTATACGACGAGGCGGTACTCTGAGGTGGACCACTGGGCGGGACATACTCGGAGCGGACGGCGGGACCCGAGGAGTAGAGGATCTATCTGTACCCACCCTTCAGTTGGGATTTCCAGTGGACAGCTCGGCGTAGCAGCTTTACTTTTCAGTTGTTGTTTTCCCTTTCGAGTTGTACTTTACAGTTGGGCTTGTATTTCCGGTCCCTTTTTACTTTCCACACTTACTATTGTACTTAGTTTTTACTTAGTGTTTACTTCTTCCGCTTGTACTCTGTGTGATTATTTACTTTACAAAGGCAATGCCTTCCCTTTTTACCGGGATTTACGCCTTGGTGCTAGTCGCCAGCCCCTGGCCTATGGAAGGCGGCCTTGGGGTAGTCACGACATGGGCCCCGAGGACGGGTCGTGACATACTCAGATAGTGTTAAGAAATAGAAATGAGAAATGTTGAGATAAGATCATATTTTCATACTCCCGTGGTGAAATGGAAATATACACTTGGAGTCCCATTAAAAAGAATGTAAAACCCTGTAGATGAGAGAATAGATCTAATTAAAATCATAACCGTTCCCTAGATATCCATACCTATAAAGAATTTTGGGGAGAAAATTCCATTTCATAATGTTAGATGCTGTAGAAATGTCAATAACGAGGGAAAAGTTCCACTCTTTTCTCATTAATATATACTATCATTTCATCATAAGACATGTTAACATCCAACTGGACTACATATGGGATCATAACATGAGATTAATATGGAATATACTTTATCAATGTTGATAAATGAAATATGATATGTACCTAGGATAAACTGAGTGGTAGTTCCACTCAAAATGAGACAAATAAAAAATTATCAATTACTTCAAACTGACTAAAGGACTTTTGAAATAAGTACCTAATATTAAAAAAATATGATAGGTTTATATGATGTCTATTTATGATAAACAAGATCGCTTATCTAAAAATATATATCTTTCCTCTTTTCATTCTCATAAAATTGTATCCAACATTGAAACAACCTTATACAATTTTCTAATCATCTTTTATTGACCTACTATTTTTTATACCAAATATGGTTTCATTGACTTCCTATCCCATACTAAGTCACACAATTATTTTTCTGAAACCTCTTTCCGTATAATTCCTAAAAAGGTTTTATGTGTATAATGGAATGGAAACTATTTTCCCATGAAAACCAAAACAATGAATGTTTTTATCCCAAATTCATTCTCAATCCATTTAATTATAATGAGGCATATATTCCATTGTCCAAATTATTTACTTAGACTATACATTATATTGATAATGAAAATTTCTTCTGAAAATTAATTTATTACTTTATGACTTATAGATTCATTTCTAAAAATTAGAAGTGATCATGGGATAATGATTAGTTACAATTGATATAAGAACTCCATAAAATCATACCATATTCTTGAATAATAGTAAATAATGATTATCTAAATACATAATATCTTTAGTTATAATTAAATTGTAATATTTTGTTAATCTTCCTATAATAACTCATATCATGTTATTACCGTGAGCTATGTTTGGTAATCACACCAGAAAACACATACATATATTTTCTCATTAATACTTTGGAACTTGGAAATTATGGGCTATCCCTTTAGTTAAATGTCATTAAGTTATTGCTAATTGAAAAGATATATATTTCATGGTAATGTATGAAATATATATTTTCATTAAATACCACTAGTAATACTCATGACAGTATCAATTCATCATAGTTACAAAATGGTGAATTAAAAATATATAACTATTATAATAACTAAATAAATTTTGGTTTAACTATAAATCAAAAGGCATAGACAATATTTTTCCAATCTGGATAACACCTTCTTCATCAACACTAAAATCTACAAAAAATAACCTTATTAATTGATATTAACATTTCCTATAAATAAATATCATCTCAATTAGAATTCCAAATTAATAATAAAAAATTATATTATGCTAACATGTTATGAAAAATAGTGGAAGATTCAACATCTCTATTTATATGATAAAAATCATCAATTTATTATCTTAAAGGTCACATCCCAAACATGACATGGTTAATGTAGAATTATTTTCTTACTTAAAGCATCAAATACATGGTATACTATTTCTTGATAGAAAGGAATTGTGTATTAATATTCCACAACTAGTCTCATCCAACATCATTTCGTCACATTCATATCCCTTTGTGTAAATATATACATTAATGTTTTGTGACCTTTAAATATTTTTTACATTTCTATATAAATTATACCAATTTTTTATTTAAAATTATACTATAGATAATTCTAAATAATGTATAGTATAATTTAACTCATGTGGGATCAATTTATATAAATCAATGAAAATTACTAGATCATTTTTCATTAAGAAAAAAATGCATAGATTTAATGAATCATAACTGTACATGGGAAATTCCTGATTTCTAGAGGGTAGGGTCAAAATGTGAGAAATTACTAATCTTATTTTTAGTTTATAGAAACAATCATCACAATCATTTTTCTAATTAAAATTAACTCTTTTCATTTTATCATTGTGTTTGTTCTAGATTACCAAGAAATGTTTTGAATATATAAGTTATAGTAACCTTCTTATCCAGGAAACTATGGAATCTTAATGAAAATTATAGTCCTATTTAATTCTTGTAAAATTTTATTCATATGTGTCTACTAAATCATCATCTATTTATATTATTTCTATGAATTATTTCCCATACTGAGATTGAAATTCACAGGGAACTACTTCTCTTGAGTTAGATTCTTTAATGAAAATTATTTCATGGAATTAAGCTCATTAATATCTAAGGTATTCTTACAAAATGAAGACTATAAACAGTATTCACCATCAAAATGATAAAATTAATGAGTTACATTTTGTTTTTTCACATTCCTCGACTTAAAATACCTTTTCTAGAGAATTGATCAGTCCTTTGGAAACCAATGGATATTAAATTCTTAAAAAATTAAAGGGCTGTTGTTTAATGGAATTATCAATTATCAACATGGACCATTATAGAATATTTGGTTTCTATATATAATGGATACAACCTTCATTTATATAATTCATCAATTGATCCACCACAAAACCAGACTTCTCTACTCAAATTCCCATAATTCAAGGATGTTGATTTGGAAAGATATTATCATCTTTAGGACATCCTAATATATATTAATTATTTATTCTATGGAAAACAATTATAATAAAAATATTTTTATGGGGAAACATGTTAATGTCCATATTATATATCATGATAACCATGAATTATAATTTCTTATTGGTATTATCTTATATTATCCAGAAATTCAATATTATCTAAATCTTTTATTTGAAACTAATGCTGTGACATTTCATTAAGTAATAAATATTCTTTTGACTGTACTATATAATTATCTTTCTAACATAAATGAGAATAATTATGGATTAGTGTTTTAGATAATTATATAATAAATCACACATACCAAAATCATGTTTTCTGAAGTGGAAATTTCTACTTAATATTCATTTTTTCATAATATGAAAAATTTAAAAACAACATTTTTGTTTCATTTTAATTCTTATAGACATTCAAATTGACATCTAATATGTTATAACCAATCCTTAAACCCTATGAAATATATTTTTAAACATGGAATAAGTACAAAATGATCTTTAAGGGATGTAAAAAGAAGTAATATGTCAGTCCAATGAATAAACTAAAACCCCAATAAATGATTATTTTTATCACAATATCCACGTATAAAACTCTCAAACATTTTTCTCAAATAAAATAATTAAATCACATATAAATAAATTAATCCCTTCTCTTATAAACTTCAATAATTTTATTCATAACCAATGTATGAAATATTTAGATCCTAGGTAAATCCATACAATTAACCTCAGTGGTTATCTCCCACCAAAAATACTATAAATAAAGTTTACATTAGAAAATTAATTGGAGATCTATAATGGGGATCACCCACTATAAATGTTATATCAGATTCACCTATCATATAATAATTATCAGGAAAACCTATTGTATAAACTGCATCAGGATCACTCATTACTAATATATAATGATCATGTACTACATATTGATGAAATTTTTTAAACTTTTATCTTTTAAAAAACAACCCCTAAATACTCTTTTGAACTCATACATAATTAAAATTTTGCTTTTGAACTACATTTTCCTTTTAAAATAGATTACAAAACTAATTTACCAAGAGGAAATAATTAAATAGTGATAATATCATTAAATATTTCAAAGGATTCCAAATATAAATTAATTATTTAGTAGCATATATTTTTTGGTGATGTATATTTTAAAATAGGACACAAATATTTTATTTTATATATAAAGTCAACAAATTATGAATAAAGATCCCTATTTAAATCCAATGAATTATATAAAAAAGTGACAAAAAAATGTCCATTATAATTATTTTATATCCATATAGATACATTAACAATATGATTTTAATAATATGTAAATGGAAGAGAATGATTTGGATGGTAAAACTTAGATGAGGATTTAAAATATTGTCTCTTACCACTGCTGAAACTCATCAAATACTGGTGATTAACTCAAAATTGTTGTATGATTTTATACATGTAATATTTTAACAAAATACAATAACATGAATAATATATATATAAATAGTCATTAAAAAACTCTTATTGAATTTAGAAATATCCATCCAATCAGTAAAAATAAATTATTGTTTATCCAAATACAATGATTTATGAATTAGAAATACTTATAATATGTGGATCATAATAACTTTATAATAATATTACCTTTTTTATTGATCAACAAACCCAAAAATAAAAAATAGTTTTTTATGTATTATAAAGTTCATAAGGTATATATTTTTTATACCAATCCATTATGGAATGAGAATATTTCAAAAAAATTAAATGAAATTTTTTCTCATTAAATATATTATCCCATCATTTTTAAGGAAAAATTATTTTAGATAGAAATTTATAAAAATAAATATTTTTGAAAATTGAGATAAAATTATAGAAATATGACATTAAAATGATTAAGAACGTTGGACTAAATTTATTAGTAAATGATGAATGAAATAAAATCAAGTGAAATATATTTATATTATGAAATAATATATATTACACATAGATAAATACATACAGAATATCAAACATGGAAATTCTATATTTTGGAATAAAATATTATTATTAGTATTGTAGAAGTAAAAATTAAACAAAGAATGTTATATTTAAAATTAAATTAGAAGGATATATATAATTTAATATTTAGTAACACGAAATTAAGAGTATTTTGTTGAACTTAACAAAAAATTGAAATGGGAAATATTCAATAAAAAAACTAACACACTCTTAATAAAATGAAAATTTTTATGTATAATTGTATTTGTGTAAATATTTACTTATAGATGTTCAATATCAATAAACTAAGGTGAAAATAGTATTTTGAGAATGAACACCTCTGAAATGATTAAATATATATATATATATATTTGATTTATTATATAATGGATTATTGGATTCTTATAAATATTGATAACATTTCTGTTATTGTATTTGATAGAATCATTTTCTAAATTGTATCCAAAGTCCCTGAATTTATGTATTTTTCAAATTCTAGGGATGGATCCCTTTATACTGTGAAACAAAATTCCTCTATAAATATACGTATATGGAGTCACATTGAGTATCCTAAATTCCTAAGACATAGTGGCCCATGAATATATATTGATGGATCTATGAAGCATCCCGAACCTACCATCTTTCTTATCTCACTAGGCTTGTGTTATTCAAGAGTCACCCCTATTGACATCATACCTGGGTCACTACCTAAAACAACCTAAGTGTAATGCTTGGATATAAACTATGTTCATTTGGATGAATGATTATAGGGTTTCTCACCCAAGAACCATCCCAACTGGATGTCCCTTAATGTATGTTTCATATATAATACATGTCCAAAATAACTAATTTAAAAAATAATAAAAAAATATCTTTTATATTACATGAACAAAAAAACAATCATTTTTACCATGAATTAAAGTAAGACTAATAGGTTTTGAAAAATATTATGCTAATAATAATAAATCCTTTACAATACCTTAAAATTTTATTAGTAACCTCCAAGTGATATTCCCTATAATTATCTTAACCAATCAATCTCATTTGTAACTCTTTTTACATGAATTATGAGTATTAAGAATACAAAATGGTGCTTATTGATAACAAAACATCATCATGGCATAATTTTACTATAATGTACATTTATGCGAAGTTTTCTAAAATAAAAAATCTTTTAACTTCCCAAAATAAAATTTAATTGAGAATGAATATACTAATAATTCTATAACAATCTCTATGTTTTTAATTATGTCATTTTAATGACACTTTTTTGTTAAAAAATTTTATTTATAAAACATGTATTTTAAAACTATGGGGTTTTTTTGATATAATAATTCCTAAATATAAAATTATTTTTATAAATAGTACATATAATCAATCTATAAATGAGGTAAATTATTGTGATATATATAGGATAAGTTGATATAAGTGGATTCTATTACCAAAATAGGTCAAATAGTTTGCACACAAATTTTTAATACCTATTAATTATATCATTTTCCAAGGAACTTTAATTTTTCCATATAATTACACTTTGAAAATTAATGTTATTTATAAAAAATAATTTATTATTATAATTTTTTATTCGGTGGGACTATCAATTTATTTCCAAAAAATATTTACTCGAAACTAATATATATCATCCCTTATATATATAATCAAATAATCATCATTAAAAGATTGATATTATATATATAATTTATATGATTATTATAGAATATTAAAGAACGTTTTAATAAAATATTTAAATCCTATAATCATCATATAAACTTCAAATAACTGTATCTAATGGAAGGCCTTTTATGAATCCTGGCAGTAAAGATAAATCAATGTAAATGTGTAACGTTTATAAATATTTAGGAATTGGTTCTACATAAATAAATTTTTGATTATAACCAAATTTATTGTTGATAAAATCATCATGTATCAATATATTATTTGAAACATCTTGGTCACCAATAAATTTTTTCTTATAAATAAATTGATTAATTTAAATAATCTACTTATGAATTCATTCATAAAACATAAATGAAATTTAACTAAAAACACTATAGAATTTTAAACAAAAATAACTATAAATGATTCATTCACTATTGTATGGATAAAATCTTCCATGATTATGCATATAATATAATATATAATCCTTATATTAAAAAATAATTATTTACCCAAGAATTTTTCGTTACCCATAACTTGACTCGTACAATGTTTTCTATACAGTAGCTCGTTTTGAAGATTTATTTTTTAAATTTTTTATTTATAATCTAAGAAAAAAATCATTAATATAGTTATAATAAATTAAATTTTGTTTATAAAAATGTTGAGTCAATAAGGATATCTTATGACATCTCTATTTCTTATGCTTTTGTGTTTTGAAAATCACAAAAACTTTTTCAAATTTCTGAATATTTTTTAAGTTCTGTATTTTTTTAGACCCGGAATTGTCATTCTTATTTAGTCATTTAGTAATTTTTACAAGATCTGTTATTCCGATGTTTTCATTAAGTTATTCTTACAAGATCTATCATTCTGATTTTTCCATTCAGTTATTTTTACAAGATCTGTCATTCCAATTTTTTCATTCAGTTATTCTTAAAAGATCTGTCATTACAATTTTTCATTCTATTTTATGATTCTGAATCTGATGTATATGGGATTCAGTTTTATGATTCCGATGCTGGTGTATATGTGATGTCGAGTTTCAATACCGATTCTGGTTTATATGTGACGCCGCATTTCAATACCAAATCTAGTGTATATGTGTTGCTGTGTTTCAATACCGAAATAAGTTTATATGTGATGCCGATTTTCAATATTGATTATGGTGTATATATGATGACTATATTCATGATAACAAATCCGGTGTGTTTTTTACTCCGATTTTATGATTCCGAATTCTTGAGAATGTTATTTCTATGAATATGTTTTCCTAATTTCTTAAGATTACATTTTCTTTATAATGTTAGAGTTGCCCAATGTATCATTCCAATGATATCGGATTCTGAGACTACTTATACTTAAAATTTATCTTTAACTTAACATCGTTTCTGTTACATGAAATGATGTCATTCAATCTATTAATAACTGACCGTTGTATGTTTGCCACGTGTCCAGGTCCCTCCGAGATTTAAGGAAAATATGACCATTTGAGATGATCCGACCATTGGGAATTTTTTCCTATGAATACATGCTCATTTGAACAAGCAAAACACATTGTAGAAAGTGGATGAACTTGATGAATGTGAAATAGATATGAATTGATTTCTAGAGACAGAGGATCTTATAACTCTCAGTGCTTCATCTGTATGTCATGAAAAACTTGTTCAGGCATGAACAACTTGTTCAGACTTGCTTCGTGTAGACTCCGATCATACTGATCGAGGGCTTCTAGGTTTGGATGATAGAGGTTCCAATTTCCTTCTAAATTGAGGGCATGTGTGGATATCAAGACAGATACCAATATTCAGATTAAGGGAATAGCTGGGTTTGGGTAAGATAGACTTTCTTGAAAGTATAAAACAAAGAACCTTTATCCAAGGTTGTTGGAAACCCTTTTCTTTAGGTTAAAAGAATCATGTTGTTACTTTTTTTCTTTAACAAGTTGTTTTAATTCCGTTGTTTTATATTAAATTTTTTAAAGATAGAATGTATAACTTTCTTATACTTTTTAATTCCATTACTATGATTATATTATAGATTCTATACACTTTAAGGTAGAATCTCTCTTTTAAGAAAATAGAAAAGGTTTCTTTAAGAGGTCATGTGAATGTTTGTTTAACCTTGTTAAACGTAACTTTAAAGGTTCCAAAGGAATTTTTAAAGTATAAAATTCACCCCCTCTTTTATATTGAGCATCTACATTATTATTTAGATCCTACAATTGGTATCAGAGGTTGGAAACCTCATAATCTAAACCAATACAACAATTGGTATCAGATGAAGGTTTCTGAAATACTTATATCTATATATAAGTTTTCCTGCTCATGTTTTCCTTTTCTTAAGTTCGTCATATTTGTTCTTAAAATTTTACTACTAATAAGTTTTTTGGGAAGTAATATCTTTTTAGTATGGAAGGAATTCATGTTGGATCTTTAGATAATCTCAATCCCACATACCACCAATCTTTGATGGGAATGACTATGAGTACTGGAGAGACATAATGAAAACCTTTGTGATCAACACAGTTGTTGACAGCTACATTATGTTTACTAGAGATTATAAGATTCCTGATAAGGAAATAATAACCTTTACTAATCCAGAAAAGGTGGAATATTAGCTGAACTTTATGGTACGTAATACTTTTCTATGTTTCATGACTAGAAACATATATAGCCAGATTTCATCATGTGTAGCTGCAAATAGTATTTGGAAGAAGCTAGATGTAACTCACTTTGGAACTTCCAAAGTTATTGAAACAAGAAGAGCTATGCTCAGAGATGAGAATAATGGTTTCTGATTTCCTTATGGTAAACCTGTATGTAAGGCACAACAAATATTTATGACTATTTTCAACAGCTTACAATCCATGGGTGAGAAATATTTATATGATAAACCTATTGTAGATAATATTATTGACATCATGCCAATGTAATGGGAATCCAAGAGAACAACAATATATGATAATAGGAATGCTACGTAGATCTCTTTGGATAAACTGTTTGGAACTACTCTACAACAAGAGAATATAATGAAGAGTGATGCTAAAAATATTAAGAAGAAGAATGGAAATGGAGGAGTTACTTTTACAACTACTTCAAATCATATTAAATCCAAGACTCCTGAGAGAATTACAAGATCAAAATCAAAGAAGGTCAGTATTCAATCTAAATCCAGTGAAAGTGAAGCCTCAGAAAATGAGATAGAAAATCTCGCCCAGAGGATGAACAAGATTGTTGTGTATAAGAGCTTTCAATATAGGTACAAGAAGAAAGATGGAAAGGATACGAAAGATAGAGAAGTGACATGCTATGAATGTAGAGAACTGGTCATATCAGACCTGGTTGTCCCTTTCTTAAGAAGAAATTCAGGAAAGAAAATATTTCTGAAAGAAACAAGAAGAAGTTATATAGATCAAAGCATAAGAAACTCTTGAAAGCCAATGACACATGGAGTGCCAGTGGTGGAGATTATTCTGATGATTTTTCAAAATATAATTCTTCTGGGAAAAATAATATTAGTCTAATAACCAGAGCTTTATTTGAAAATAATTGTCTTACAGCTCAGGTACGAGCTGTTGAATCCTTAACCAATATGTATTTAAATTAAAATTTTCCAGATAGAGGTTTTTCTTCAGGTGAATAATTTTCTTCATCATATAATGATAATGATTTTCCTTCCTATGAGGAGGTTTCTAGATTTTCTAAGATTCTTGAGAAGAGAAATTGTAAAGTTTCTAAGAAACATGATAAAGAAATCTCTAGATAATCTATTTTAACAAAAGAAATTTTACATATTTCCAAAGATCTTGATGAGAAAAATGTTGTTTTTGAAAATCTTTCTAAAAACATGAGGAAGTTAATTTTGAGAGGAATAAACTTTCTGAGGATCTTAAAAATCTGCTTTTAGAAAAATATGTTTTAGAGTATAAACTTAACTCTAAATCTATTATTCTTGAGGATAAGAATTTAGTCCTGGGACTAAAATCTGAGATATTTTATTTGAAGAAACTTTTGGAAAAATTCACTTTTGGTAAGGAAGATTTTGACAAGATGTATTCCCAGATTCAACCTCATGGTAATAGTCAGTGTTTAGGTTATTCTCATGAAAAAACAATTTTTAGAAACAATTATTTTGTTCCCCCTAGAGCCCCTTTTTGTGCTAAATGTCAAAGTGGTGGGAATTGGATGAAAAATTGTTCTTCAAATATAGTTCAATCCCTTGGGTTTCATAAATATTATTTTTCCAAAAAATATGGTTACCCAAGATCTTATTATCAATCGATTCCGGATCTATGAAAGTTTGGATTATAAATACCTAACTCTTTTTTTTTTCAGGAAAATGAAGGAAGTAAGAACAACCTTTTGTACATGGATAGAGGATTTTCCTAGCACATGACTGCTAACAAAGACTATTTCAAGAGTATTTTAAAAACTAATGGTGGAAAGGTAACTTTTGGTGATAAAACTCAAGGATATATTCTCAGTATAATTAACATTATTCTTCTTGGAAAAGCTATTATTTCAAATGTTATTTTTGTAAAAGTCCTTAAGAAAAACTTCATTAGCATAAGCCAATTATTTGATTAATGTTACCTTGTGAATTTTAGAAATGATAAATGTTTAGATCACAATTACAAGGAGGATTTTATTCCCTCTGCCCTTCAGCATGAGAGTGTGTACAACTTAAACCTAGAAGATGTTAGAAGTAAAGATCTACATTTCCTTAGTGCATTTGAAGATCAATCATGGCTTTGGAATAGGAGACTAGGACACTGTAACTTAATAAATCTTAGTAATCTTTCTAAGAAAGAACTTGTTCAGGATCTACTGGAACATATGTTTGATTCTTCAAAAGTCTGTGATCCTTATCAATATGGGATGCAACATAAATCTAGATTTAAATCAATAAGTGAAGTTACAAATTCTAATTCCTTATAGTTAGTACAGATGGATTAATTTTGTCTAACACAAACTAGAAGTATTGGAGGCAAATACTATGTGTTTTTCCTAGTTGATGGCTACAATAGATTTACTTGGGTCTATTTTCTCACAAATAAATATGAATCATTTTATTATTTAAAAATATTTAGAGATAAATTTAAAAATGATAAAATCCTACCATTGACAACTATTCATAGTGATCATGGTAGAGAATTTGAAAATTCTATTTTTGAACCTTTTTTTAGTAAAAAGGGTATTACTCACAACTTCTCAGCTCGTAGAACACCTCAACAAAATGGTGGTGTCAAAAGAAGATATCACATTCTTCAAGATATGTCTAGAAGAATGTTGAGTGAATATTATATAGCTAATCATTTTTGGCACAGAGCTGTAAGTACTACTTGTTATACTATAAATCGAATTTTAATAAGACCATTTATTAATAAAACACCTTATGAGTTGTGGACTGGCCGAAAACCAAAAGTTTCTTACTTCAATGTTTTTGGATGCAAACTTTTTATCTTTAATACCATGGATAAATTACATAAATTTTCACCCAAATACAATGAAGGAATTTTCATATGTTATTCTACTAACTCAGAGGCATATAGGGTTTTTAATAAAAACACTTGCACTCTGGAAGAAATAGTACATGTTAATTTTCTTGAAAATGATCCTTTTTTTCGAACAACCTGAAACTTTTCCTGATATATTTTCTAAAACTGATCACAAACCTCTGATAGAATATTTTCTAGACAAGATTAATGTTGAAGAAACTTTTTCTAAAACATTTACTCCTGAATATTTTCTACCGTATGTTGACGTACATGTATTTCAAAATCCAAGTCAGTTGTTACATAGAAATAATCCCAGTGATAATATCATTGGAAATGTTAATCAACCAGTAAGAACTAGAAGTTCTTTAAGGAATAAAGTTGAACATGTTGTATTTATTTCCCAATTTGAACCAAATACTCTTGAAGAAGCCTTGGGTGATGAAGATTGGATTATGGATATACAAGACGATCTCAATGAATTCGTAAGGAACCAAGTTTGGACCTTGGTTGAAAAACATTAGGAAACTTCAGTTATTGGTGTAAAATGGTTTTTTAGAAACAAAAGTGATGAAAATGGATTCATTGTTAGAAATAAATAAATATTGGTTGCAAAAGTCTATAACCAACAAGAAGGCATAGACTATGAAGAAACTAATGCTCCTATAGCAAGACTTGAATCTTTTTGTATTCTTCTATCCTTTACAGCATTCTTTAATTTTAAACTTTATCAAATGGATGTAAAGTGTGATTTTCTTAAAGGTTATGTACAGGAGGAAGTCTATGTGGATCAACCCCTGGGATTTGAAGATATAAAATATCCTAATCATGTTTATAAACATACCAAAGCTTTATATAGACTTAAACATGCCCCTAGAGCATAGTATGATAGAATTTTAAGATTTTTGTTTCAAAATAACTATGTTAATGGAACTACTTATCCATCCATTTTCATTAAGAATAATAATAAATATGTTTTTATTATTCATATTTATGTTGATAAAATCATCTTTGGATCAACTCAGCAATCCTTAACTGATTCCTTCGCAAATATTATGAAATCTGAGCTTGGGATGAGCATGATGGGTGAGTTAACATTTTTTCTTAGTTTTCAAATTTCTCAAAAACCAGAGGGAACTTACATATCTCAACATAAGTATATCAAAGATCTTCTAAATAAGTTAGGGTATGACAAAAGTAAGAGTATAGTTACTCCTATCAAAACCTCTAATTCTATTGATATTAACGAATTAGGGAAACCTGTAGATCAAACATCTTATAGAAAGATGATAGAAAGTTTACTATACTTAGTAGCTAGTCGAACAAACTTAATGTTATCAGTATTCTTATGTGCAAGATTTTAAGAATATCTTAAAGAATCCCATTTAAAAGCAGTGAAAATAATTTTCCGTTATTTAAAGGGAACTTTAGATTTGGGACTATTTTATTCCTTTGGAAATGATTTTGAATTTAAAAGTTTTTTGGATGTTGACTTTGGTGGTTGTAAAATGGATATAGAAAGTACATCTGGAACTTGTCATTTCCTAGGAGATTCCTTAGTTTCTTGGTGTTGCATGAAATAAAAATCTATGGCACTTTCCACTGTTGAAGCTGAATATGTAGCAGCTGAAAGTTTTTGTGCTCAAGTGTTGTGGATGCAACACACACTCATAGACTATGGTATGAGTTTTACAAAAACTCAAATTATGTGTGATAACATATGTTCCATTTCCCTAAGTTAAAAACCCTGCACATCACCCTCATTCAAAGCACATAGAAATTAGATATCACTTTCTTAGGGATCACACACTTAAAGGAGATATTATTCTTCATTTCATTGGAATAAAAGAGAAACTTGATGATATTTTCACAAAGACTATACATTCCGATAGATTTGAATATATTAAATAGAAGCTAGGAATGATTTCTATAAGGTAATCATTCATATATACTTCTTGTTTAAATCATCTAATAACATTAAAATACTCCTTATTTCTGGCGGATCGCATATTTTTTATTTATTTTTTCCTTTAAACTCTTTTCCTTATGGATTAGAAAATTTCAGATTTGAAAATTTCGGATTTGAAAATTTCCAAGAAAATTTCTTATAATAAAAATAAATATCTCAGAGCATTCCGAAAGGTAATCTTTTTCACTATTTATTTTCTTATACTAAGTTTTAGTTATTGTTATTTCTAAATTTCTTAAATTCTTGTCCCCCTTACTTCAAAAGATCGAAATTCTTTTTTCAAACATCCATTCTCAACTGTCAGATCAGATCGGATTACCCTCAATCGTTTGATTATCTTATGGATGTTTAAAAGTCGTAGCTATGTCTATATAAGGGGTGTCTTGTTATTATGTATCACACCATACTTACTATTCTCAGTGCCGAAGCTCTGCTGCCATCAAAGATTTCATTCTGAACTTCTCCTTCACCTTGAATGACTCGAGAATCCTCCGTAGATCAGATGTCGGTTATTAAGGAGATAAAAGACTGGTTAATATTTAGGGAAAGGTTAGTCTTCCCAATGTTATTTTAAAAATATGGCTCCATTATTTCTAAGGTAATAAGAACTAATGTATGGGAAATCGTTTGTGTGGCTAAGGAGAAATCTTGGGATCCAGTTTATCCCAACCTGCTTATTCAATTCTATGAATCAGTTTATTTCTTTCAAAAAGATGTTATGGATCTATGTAAGTTCAAGTGCTATGATAATACATATACAGTTGCTTATAAGAAGACAGAAAATGTTTTCAATATTCCGTATGAAGGGGAACCTCTTTTATGATCTCAGAAACTTCCTGGTAAAGAAGGTTGTTTTGAAAATTCTAAGGCTCTGAATTTTTTTGGTCTTAAGTTTTTCAAGAATCCAAAGATCATGAATCTCTCAATGAATCACAAGATGGTAGTCCTTTGGATGAAATGATTTTTTATTCCAAGAAATGTAGATAAGGATTCCTTGAAGAGATGTGATATATTTCTCTTAGAATTCTTTGTCAACTTAAGGAAGAACAATCTGGTGAAATACATCTTTCTCACCATCCAAGCAATTAAAGGCGGATCTATCATATCTCAGATCCTTATGTACCCAACAACTATATCCAGGATAATATTTATGTGTCTTCAATAGATGAACATTCCATGCTAATCAGTCTCGAAGACTTTTAAGATATTGTTGCTAAGTGACGAAACTCTAAGGAGGATGAAGGTAGGATTTGTTCCCAAATAAAAAAACGTTGAAGAAATAGTCGTTCAGGACAAGTGTGATGTTCCAGAATACTCAAATTCATTATCTAAGAAGAGGAAACTCGAAGAACCAAGCTTTCCAGTACTAGTTTCTGATGTCTTGGTATCAGCACCTCCTCCTTCAAAGAAACCGAAAGCTTATTCAGATGAAAAAGATGCAAAGTGGAGAGAAATGGAAGCCACCAGAACGGAAGGAGATACTTATTTTGGTTTGAATCCAATGGAGGCTAAATCCTTTAAAATCAAGCAAGAAAAAAATCTTGAAAAAGAATAGAAGTAGAAGAAGTTAAAGAAGAAATCCTCAGAAGCTCTAGTGTGGAAGTATTTATTGAAAGCCATGGAAAAGAAGTCTCAACATGTTTTGGAACCTCATAAGAAAACGGTGGCCACTTCAGAAATCAAAAAATCCAGGAAGGTTCTAGCTTTCTTAGAACCATCTCAAGAAGTATAAGATCAGATAGTCCAAGAAAATGATGATGATATTTTAATGTAAGTTGAAGATTATGTTGGAACACCTTCGAGTTCAGTTTTGAAATCTTCTTCAATAGAAAATGTTGTAGAAGCAGTTGAAGAAGAAATTGAGGATGCGGTAGAAGTTGAGGAAGAAATTGAAGTAGAAGAAAAAGGACAAGTAAAAACTAATGTTGAAGAAGAAGATAAAGAAGAAGTTGAACATCAAGGTTCAGAAGAAGAAGAGTTTCAAGAGGAAGAATTTGAACTGGGAGATCGTAATGTCATCCAAGTAAGATATGAACAAACCCCAATCTGAAATCCTGACAAAGGAAAAAGTGTGTTGGTTTCCTCAACTGATAAGGAAGTGGCTCAGATGTCTTCCAAGAGATTATAGAGACAAGTATCCTTAAATCCAAAAGTATTTGATAATGGAAAAAGAAGTTTCAGGAACTGAGTCCCCTTCACATGTTGAAAATTATTTTGTTAATATATATTTAAGGAAGTTGGTCAGTACCATTCCGGTTCATGAAAACATTGATTCGCTAAGTCAAATGATGCCAGAAACCCGGACCAAAAGACAGAATCGACTAATATGCTTATGGACATGGTTGTCAAGCAGGAAGCTGACTTTAGAAATCTTTTGATTGATTACAAATCCCAAAAGTTATCATTTAAGAAAGTATTTAACCACACCAAAACCACCAATGAATAGCTCAGACAGTTTGACAACATAATGGATTCAAGAAAAGGATCTTTTAATAGATGTGAAACTGAGTTCAACAAAGTTAGGGATTCAATATCTGAGAAGGGTAGTCAACTCAATTCTGTTTCCTGATATGTTAGCAGTGAAAAGGGAGTCAGAGTTAAATTAGAGAAAAAGGCCATTGCTCAAGAAAAAAGGATCTTGGCTTTATAAAAGAAGAACCAAGAACAGGAGATCTTACTGATGAGGTTTCAAGATTATCATAAAGAAATTCAATAAGTTCAAAGCCTTGATAAAAAAGATGTTGTCCGAGCAGAAGACGAGTGGATGATTGTTTTTACATTCCGATATTTTGTTGAAATGTAAACCTTATTTCTAAAATTCTTCTTACGAAATTTCTTCCATATATTTCTCTTGTTTTCATAGGTATACTTGTTTAACCTTTCTAGTACATCTTATACTTCTCCATTCCCTTCCATCTTTTTTAAAATCACAAAGGGGGATAATTTATTTAACGGAAGAATTTAATCTCTGAGTGGGAGAATCTGTTAAGGGGGAGTTTGGAAAGAAAGAAAAATGTCTTAGTTAGGGGGAGTTTTCTTTTAAAAAGAGATGTTTATATAAGGGGGAGTTATTCCCTTAAGAAAACCCATACTTTAAAGTTCAAGAACACGATCTTCCAGAAACATGACCTAAGGAGGAGGTAGTTGTATTCAATAATAATCTCATTTAAAGGGGGCAATAAATTTTTCATACATGTTTATCTAGGTCAATATATTCTTCCTTAGAAAAGTTTTTTGTGCCTTCCAAAAAGGGGGATATTGTTGAGTCAATAAGGATATCTTATGACTACTCCATTCTATATGGTTTTATATTTTGAGAATCACTAAGACTTTTTCTATGTTATTAATATTTTTTATGTTCAGTATTTTTCTTAAAATCCTGAATTGTCATTCCTATTTAGTCATTCAGTTATTTTTGAAAGATCTTTTATTCCAATATTTTCATTAAGTTACTCTTACAAGATCTGTCATTTCGATATTTTCATTCAGTTATTTTTACAAGATCTGTCATTCTGATTTTTTTCATTCAGTTATTCTTACACGATCTGTCATTATGATTTGTCATTCTGTTTTATGATTCTGAATACGGTGTATATGTGATTCAGTTTTATGATTCTCATTCCGGTGTATATGTGATGCCGAGTTTCAATACCGATTCTAGTATATATGTGATGCCGAGTTTCAATACCGAATCCGGCGTATATGTGATGCTGAGTTTCAATACCAAATCCGGTGTATATGTGATGCTGATTTTCAATACCGATTCTAGTGTATATATGATGACGATATTCATGATAAAGAATCCGGTGTATTTTTCACTCCGATTTTATGATTCCGAATTCTTGAGAATGTTATTTTTAAGAATCCGTTTTCTTAATTTCTTAAGATTTAATTTTCTTGATAATGTTAGAGTTTCCCAATGTATCATTCTAATGATATCGGATTCTGAGACTTCTTATACTTAACATTTATCTTTAAATTAACATCATTTCTGTTACTTGAAATGATGTCGTTCAATCTGTTACAAACTAACCTTTGTATGTTTTCCACGTGTTCAGGGCCCTCGAGATTTAAGGAAAATATGACAGTTAGAGATGATCCCACCGTTGGGAAGTTTTGCTTATAAATACATGCTCATTTGAATGAGAAAAACACATTATAGAAAGTGGATGATCTTGATGAATGTGAAAAAGTTGTGAAGTGATTTCTATAGACAGAGGCTCTTACAACTCTCAGTGCTTCGTCCGGATGTCATGAACAACTTGTTCAGGAGTCAACAACCCGTTCAGACTTCCTTTGTGCAGACTCCGATTGTGTTGATCGAGGGCTTCTGAGTTTGGATGACAGAGGTTCAGATTTCCTTCTAAATCGATGGCTTGTGGGGATATCAAGACAAATACTGATCTTCGGATTGA
Source organism: Viscum album (assembly GCA_963277665.1). Taxonomy (NCBI): domain Eukaryota; kingdom Viridiplantae; phylum Streptophyta; class Magnoliopsida; order Santalales; family Viscaceae; genus Viscum; species Viscum album. The sequence continues at coordinate 272,143,878 of OY728125.1, read as the reverse complement.
GGGCTTACCTGGGTTTGGGTAAGACAGACTGTCTTAAAAGTATAAATCAAGGAACCTTATTCCATGGTTGTTGGATACCTTTCTCTTTGCTTTTAAATAATCCTATTGTTACTTGTTTTCTTTTACAAGTTTTTTTAATTGCCCTGTTTTATCTTAACTTTGTTAAAGTTAGAAAGTATATCTTTCTTATAATTTTTAATTCTGTTACTCTGATTATATTACAGATTCTATATGCTTTATGGTAGAATCTCTCTTCTATGAAATTATAAAAGGTTTCTTTAAGTGGTCTTGTGAATGTTTGTTTACCCTTGTTAAACTTTACTTTAAAGGTTCCAAAGGAATTTTTAAAGTATACAATTCACCCCCCCCCCTCTTGTATATTGAGCATCTTCATTCTTATTTCGATCCAACAAATTTTTTTTTATAATTTAATTTTTCTCATTTATAAAACACACATATATTTTAGTGGTCTAAGAGTATAAAATTTGAATTTAATTCTATCATTTGACTGAATTGACTATAACTCATTACATTAACTCATACCATGATGTTCACATGTTAAAAAAATTAATTTTATAAATATTTTCGTGTAAATAATCTTTCCAGAATCCATGAATACAACATAATCGTCACATCTAATAGAAAAAACAATTTAATGGAAATATAAAAAACACCAGTAATAATAGAAACTAAATAACTTCCAATGAGTGTTATTCTTTTAATGGTTAAACAAATTCCATCATGATATGATATTAAGGGCTATAACTATAGAACTAATTTATTGATTTATTGTGTATTACAATTTATTTCCTATTTATTATGTATCGAATAACAACTTTTCCTTAGATAATTGTTAAAAAAAAATCAAAAATCAACTTTTTAAAGGAAATTTATTTTTCGAAAATCAATACAGCTCCCATGAGTTGTATATAAAATAAAAGATTTGTTATTTTAAATAATAAAACAATCTTAATTATATATAACAAAATATTAATGATTTATATTCTTATAATCTATTAAAATACTATTGGAAAAAATATTTTTTGTCTAAAAAAGTAATTAAATTATAATAATCCTAATGTTTATACATACATATAATTTTATTAACTATCCTTTTTAAAATATGATTTTTATTATGAAATTATAATAGATTTTTTATCAGTTTTCAATATATTATTATTTTTTATTTTGTGTTGCCTCCTGATGTTAGATGACCACCATTATTTATTGGTAAAATAATGATTCAAAATATATCAATTTCTATTTATTGACTATCCATAAACTGTGGAATAAATCTCAATTTAATGTTTATGTTTCATTCCACAACAACATGTAGAACATGTACTTTGTTAACCCATATAATTCTATGTCTAGCTGTGTTATTAAATAATGATTGTTTAATAAGTTTTTTAAGGAATAATTTATAGTCATAATAATAAAAACACATTAAATAAATATGTTATTTTAATGAAATACTATTAAGAAAAATTGAATAATTAATCATTAGAATAATGATAATAAATCTAACAATGACAACGGATAATAGTATAAATCCATCTACTATTAGAACCAGTAATAAAATATATCATATTTATGTTTAATAGGAGAAAAGTTCATCAAATCCATCCAATATATTTTTTGTAATTTTTCATGTTTTTTATTTCTAGGAATCATATTTATTTCTTCCACCCCCATAATAAACATATTAGTAACCATAATTAAGATAGAAATATTATGTAATAAAACAGCAATTCTGAAATCAATCTTAATTTTTAAAGTCGTATAATTTTTAAAAATTCATTTTTTTTGAAGTTGTTTAAATGATTTATTCTTTTTAAAACTAATGTAGTCATGAAATATTCTATATTATTCATTTTTTTTGAATAACCATTCATGTAATAAAAATGGATCAATATTCAATATATTCACTAAAATAATAGTCATAAATATTTGGTATAGGTGATAAAAAATTACAACTAAAATCTTAGATATAGAACATATATTAGATTTTTTATTTGATTTATCACCCTCAAAGACAGAATTATTTATATCAATAGTGTATAAAAAAGTTCTCTAGGATTCTTTCATTTATATCACTCATTAAAAAAAATTAACATAACTTAATTGATTATTATTCCAATTTCTTATTATGATTTTACTGGGGTAAGTCATTATTAGTAGTTCTATGAATATCAACTCAAGACCTAAAAAATTTAGTAATTTATAAAATTATTTCTAATCTTTTAAACAGATTTTTCTATTCCATTCTCATGTTATAATGTTTTTAATCTTCTATCCAATTGTTAAATTTCATAACATTAGTTGAAACTATTTATGTATCATTATTCAAAATAGTAAAAAAATATAACATTACATTATTTCATTAAATAGGTATAATTAATATATTCAATATCACTCTTTATTACATTCAGATCATATACTATAGAATGTATTTAAAATAATTTTATAGTAAAAGATTCATTAAGATTATTCTATTCCAAAGGATTTATAATAATGGTTATAAATACAGGATTGTATTCAAATCCATATATATGGAATATCTATTGGAAAATTCAATTCGTGGTCATATTTATGTAAAACAATTCCATGCTAGAAACATTATTGGTAATTTTCATTAGTTTCCAATTCATTTTTCCAATTATTTGCCTCTCAGATAGTCTTAATGAAACCTATTAATTTAGAGAAGTTGAACCTCAGTTGTTTAAAATTATATGTAACTTTATGTTTATAAATGATACCATCATAAATTATATATTATGTATATGTTTTTTCAAATTCAATATAATTAATCAAGCCCTAGTATAAAAATGACATCATTCATAGATATTGAATTTATATTAATGTAATACAATTGATATATAATCCATAATTAATGTTCAATGGTAGGAATATTTTAATCCTTCACCCTTTTAAAATAATTGTAGGTATTTATGATAGAAAATGATCCTTATTTTTTAATAATCAGAGTTTTATCAAAGAAAAATTGGTGTAATATCCATTTACAAGTCATCTATCAGATTATAAAATGAAATATAAAATTTAGATCATCAAAAAATAACAAACCAATATTGATAAATATAAAAAGTGTGTTTGATACCAAGTGATGCTAATGTTTAGTTCAATATACTGAATCATAATATGTCCATTGAGTTCTTAAATTAAATTAATCTAAATTTTTAATTCTCTCATAAGAAATTTATTTTGATTTTTAAATCCTAAAAATTATATTTATATCAAAACATAATGAAACATAAATTATATAACACATTATTATTTTTATAGTGGTTTTAGGTATCTGTGAGAATTTCTTACTCCACACCACTGACATCGAATGTAGTTTTGTTCATTTTTATTCATTTCAAATTAGGGGGGATCATTATATGTACTTGCAAACTACTGAAATGTATTATTTAAAATTTTCATGAGGGGTATTGGGATTATTTAAAAAAAACCACTCATAGATATGCACTAACAATTTTTTTGGAAGATTACACTTAAGAAATATAAAAAAATCAATCTTCAGATAATATTATTTTTTAGTTTGATACACTGTGAAGTTTAAAAGGATGGATTTACATGGTTAAAATGAAATAAAATAGTATTTTAAAAAAAGATAAAATTTAACTTTTAAATACATAGGTCATGTATATGAGTATTGGAAATAACAATAAAACCCCTGAATATTTACAGTAGTTTGGTCAATGTGACCTTATATTTACTATTAACTTTTCTATACTCTTGGATAGAAATGATACATAATAAATCCTTAATTTTATATAAAATCCATTATAAGTCACAAAAATCAATTTATACTATAGTTACAAATAAAACACTAAAATGTATCTTGAATCAATACAAAAAACATTTCTTTTTAGTGGAATACACAACAACATAAAAAATTGACTTTTAGAGTATGAGTAAAAAGTAAGAACACATACCTTTTTTAATGGTTATATAAAAATAAAATCCATTATAATGAATTGGAATATTATATTCCAACAAATAGTAAGAAAAAATAATAAATATATATATAATTATAATATAAAAAAGAATAAAAAAGTATAGAATATTGATGCATCTTGATCACCTCAAAAATTCATTTTCCATGGTGTAACATATGAAGTGTGATATTATCAGTATTACAGAATTATTATCCACAAAAAAATTAATGTAAAACATTTCAGTAACTCACAAGATCATTTTTTAGTTATAATATGGATTCTTCAGGCATTATTTATTGAGAATATTTCAATAGTTTAACCCTTATGGTTTTCTATATCAAAATTTACTATAATATAGTCATGGACACAAAATTTTAATATTTATTTTGGTACATTAATTTTTTTTCTGAAAAATTGACATTTTTAATTTAAACCTAAAAAATTAAAAACATAAAAAGGTAAATAACATTTATGTATGAAGAAAACTCTATTGTATGAAATAATACTACATATCATAAGGTTATATTTTTTGTAACTCCTCAACTTATATCATATTATAATCACCATAGTAATATATCAAAAACATATCGACAAAAACCACCAGAGGATAAAAACATAATATGTCATTCATTTCTATTATGTTTAAAAACAACCACATAATAAAACACCATAGCAGTAACATTTTTAATTTTCATCTACTAATAATGATTAGATAATTTAAAAAAAATTATTTCGAAATAGTTCATACAATATTTTCCAAACCTAAATAACATGTAACATATATTAATATTTTAAATTATTGATATATAAAATATTAATTTATATAACATAATTAAATATTTTATATTAAATTTAAAAATTTTAAAATATTCATATATTCTATTTTCATCAATCATAAATAATAAATAAAATATATTAATATATATAACATTACAACCAGAAAAGATTTCATTCATAAAATAATTATGAAAAATATATAATATAATTTCATAATATTTATAAATATTTCATACACTACAAAATTATAACTGATAAATTATGACATGAAATATAGTTTTCAATTATAATTTAATATCAAACATAATTGAATAAATTAAATAATTTTTTTTATCATTTTGGTCTTTCAATAAAAATATTTTTATTTAATAAAATTTTATGACTCATGGGGATATGTAACATACTCTTAGAAATACTGAGCATATATAAGGTATTCGACCTAGGAAAATATTAATATATAAGAATTTTTTTATAATAGTAGAAAAAAAATTAGTAATATGTTCTCATTTATGATAAAAAAATACATTGTATTTTTATAATAAAAAATGCTCAATAGGAAAGATGATATAAATGATACAAAAGAATGTAGATTTAATATTATTTTAAAATAATTATATGTATGGTATAAAATATAGTAAACTCTATATATAATATATATGACTCAGAGATATTTTCAAAAACATAATACAAAATATTATAAATTCAACAAATTAAAAATATCTATGAAATGTTATTTAGTGAAATCCATTGATACATAATATAAAATGAAGTATAAACTGGCTAAATTTGAAAACTTTATAAGAGCCAACATTATTATTAAAACTAAAAAATGATCAAACATAACACACTCAATATTAAAAAACTAATAATAATGTTTTGTAAATATCGAATTAAAATAGGGAGGTATGAGTGAACTCCTGAGAATCCCATTTTTTAATTTGTATTTGATATTAATAAATTAGGAGTCATTCCTGATGTTAATATTACAGGGTGTGGGATATCATGGAAGGAATTCATAGAACCTGATTCTATAAAATAGAATCATGAAATTCTAAATAAAAATATCTTGAAATCAATAGTATGTTATATACATCGTTAATATAGTAATTATAAAGAGTATATCAGTATATATTCTAATATATTTTAATAATTATACAATTATTGTGTTCTATATATACAAAACATGTTATATTTAGCACTATATTCAAATTCATATCATAGTGGAGTTATTTTTATAAGTTATGTATGTTGTATTATATGTTCTAAGTGACGAGGTTTCCTAATTTTTATTTTTGGTAACTATTAATGAATATGATATAATAATATGATGTATATAATTTCAATGGAATTTTATTAAAGTCTACATCCAATAGAAAATATAATTTTCAATCTATTTTTTTAATTATTTCTCTTTTATATCTAGATTATTTTCATGTAGAAATAATAAATATGATAGTTCTATGATTGTACTAATAATTTTCCAATCACATGATGTCATATTATAGCACAATAATGGATGTTAAAGATTTATAGATTCTAGGAAAAATACTTAGGGTATTAATGTGGATGGACTATTTTTTAAATTCTTGACATGTTCTGATGAATGTGATATAGTTTCCACAACATATCATCGATTTTGGATGTATTAAATAACATTAATGTTCCAAACATTTGAGTATAAAGGTATATATTTACTAAACATAAGGAGAAGAGTTCCTAGGTTTTAAACATTACATGGATGTTTATTTTAATCATTCAAGGAAAATAAAAATAATATTCAATAAAACTAGAAAATCAGTTCAAGAATCGCCGAGTTTATTTAAAGAAATTTTTGATGTAAAATGACAAAGTTAAAAATAAATAAGGGATTTTACTTTTGGTGAGGCTCATATATTAAATTTTTTAGTCCCATGCAATAATTAACTATGTGAGTAAAATAATAAAAGGGTGCATTATTTTATGTTGATATGTGAAAATAGATTTAGTTACCCATGTATTGTCTCTCAAATGCATGTCACATAATTTACATACACACAAGTGATCTGGAAGGTGACTAAAAAAACTCACACTGAATTTTTTATAAATCATAGATTATTATTGGAACACGAATGATAATTTATCTTAAAAACTAAATAAATTTATATTTTAATAATAATCTATTATATGTTCATTTTGTGTTATCATAATATATATTATGATGAAAATAGTAAAAAAAAAATACAATTCATGTGTGATGTTCTTCTTGGGTCAAACATCATGACGAAGAAAATTATCATGATTCTTTCTAAAAAAATTATTTTACTATCTGATTAGAATATTGGTGCAATATGTTGAGTTTTATGTAGTGGAATGAGACTCCAAAACAACATTTCTACACATAGATAAAAAATATATAAATTGTGTTGGATTCATGAAGAATATGTATTTAGTGTAAGATAGTGATAATTGAAATAACATTCCCAAATATGTATAATGACAGATATGATATTTAATGTATGATTAGGAATGAATAATTTTCATGATGATCTATGAATTAATTTCTGAGATTGAAAAAATTTCAAATATTATAATGAAATTGTGATTATAAATGTTAATTATATATATAAATTTATGTGTTGGATGAAGGGCATAATGCAATTCTTGCCTCAGTGAACACTGAATAAATACAAAATGTTGAAGGAATGAATGAAGGAAAATAACTTTTATAATTACATGTTTCTTATGTTGTGTAGAGCAGAAAATAAAACATTTACCCACATTGATTCTGATTCACTGATGAAAATTAGTGAATAATATTGAATATATATGAACTTACTACTAATCACATCATGGAGTTTGTAATTGAGAATAAATACCTACATAATCCTTATATAGAAGTTAGAATAATGTTGATGTGGCCATATGAATACTCTGAGTAGGGGAATATGATCAATATTATAGTCTAGGAGGGAATCCATTCAAAAGTGGTTATCTTTATTCAAAGAGTTGTAAGTCCAATATGTTGAAAAAATGGATGATATGACATATATTTCTCTATAATTTTCTTCTGATAATAAAACATGATCATTTTCATTCCATTTTTTTAACATTCTATGATAATAATATAGAATTCTCTCGTGTTGTATAATAATAGTGTGTCACTGGGGAGGTATTAATCGTTAATGAGGTACAAGTTAATAAAAAATTCCAATATTATGTTGTGTTGATTCCATATTCTATTTATCCTTTCTGAAGAAAGGTCAATAAAATAGATATATAGATCCAATAATTGAATAATTGTATATGTATAAGATGTATAAAAGTGAAATTGGATTATATGTCACTCCACACATACTCACCTCCCCTCATAATGTGGAAATATAACAAATTAAAACTCATTATTCGTATTAGAGAAGCTCAAACCACTATCTTGACTCTTTAATTTAATGATTTTAATGAATTTTATATCTCTTATAAATGGATTTATGATGTGAATATTTTAATTATCATATTATTTCCTTTGAAAGAAATCATTTAATATATGTCATCTATGAAATTGAAATTATGAATAAATTAGATGAAATGACTTCATGAAAATCCTTATCAATTAAAAAGGACTCTATAATATTTAATGGTATCTACATTAGAGTATTTATATTTTATAAATTTATAATTTATCTCTTGAACATAATGGCTAAGTCAATATAACAAACAAGCCTATGGGTATGATTAATTATTTTCCTTGTATATCAATCCCTAAAAATGATTATTCATAAAATATTATGATATTTTTTCCAAATCCACCACTATATTATTGGAAAATAGTATTCTATTATTTAATTTATATTAATTAAATATATAATGGGTACCAAAAATACTCTCATAAAAATTTTTATATTAAAAACACATTTATTTTTGGGGATGATCTCAATTCTATGTATTCAAATAATGAATCAATATTCTTTATATAATAAACCATATATAATTCCCCAAATGAAATTTAATCAATTATTTGATGAATATATTAAGTGTGACGGAAGTGTTCACCCACCACGTGGATGGTAAATAAATAATTTATAATTCTTTCAAAGAAAGGGTTCAAATATATGTTTTTCACCCTAAATAAATTGGAGTCACAAGTGAAATGATTGGGGTGATTGAGGAATGATCCTGATTATTTTATGATGACTATATCTAAATAATAATGGAGAAATAATAAATAGATAAAAACTTTAATGAATGAAACCATGCATTCCATGAAGTAATTGTTGTTAAAAATGAAAAGTCGGAGGTTATAGTAAAGATATTTCAGGAACATTAATATATTTTGGATTAAAAGATATATTTTCATAAATAACAAATTATTTTTATTAAAAAAATATAAAGGAATGATAATGATAATTTAAGATGAGAAAATTATTATCAATATGAAATTCAATGAGAATAATATTAAATTCTTGAATATGGGATTATTAGAAGAAATGTATTTAAAAAATATGAATATAGACTTAATTACACAAATACATTTAATGAGAAATTTTGTGTCAAAAATATTATTTCACGTGGAATCAAAATTTTGAGTTAAACATATTATCATTAAAATGTAGGAACAATGGTACAAGTAACCTCCACCAATATCTATTGTCAACAAAAATTTTGTAAATATATAAAGTAACAAAATTAATAAAAATATATATAAAAATATTGATGAATTAAGGTGATTACTAGCGTACAATAATGTCACGAATAGATAGAGAAGAAATTATTATGGTTTTAATCTTCAATGAAACCCAAACCATTCATGTAATTTCTATGAAAACATGTTGATTGTTCAGAAAAATACGCACATCATGAATTAAAAATAAACAAACAATTTTTTATTTGTTATTATATTTTAAATTATATATTCAGTTTTTTGGTTGTGATCTATTAATATAATATTTCATTCTATAAAAGATATAAAGATCTTAAAATGAGGGGACAAAATAATATGAATCCAAAACATCAACAGACCTTGAGTAAAAATCTATATTAAGAGAACAAATATGAAATGAATAAAATATCTCTTATTTTGTCCATGGAAATAGTCATAGTGAAGAGGTTTAAAAGTATAAATCATTTAACCATGAAAGTAAAAAAAGGAATATATAACCATAGAAGATGATAAGGATAGATAATTCTTCCATGGGTAAATTTTAAATAAATATGATTAAACAACATTCAAAAAATGTATTTTAAGTAGACTACTAATTTATCCTTATTGGAAAATAATATGAACTACAGGAATGATTCCACAAAAAAGAAGAATCTATTTTTTTGTAAAATATGAACTATTATTGAATCATTAAAAATATATTTGAATACGTGACTTGAAATGAATAAGGTAAAATAGAATTTAATAATAGTCTAATGGGTAAATGAATTGCCTAAACTAGTGATGTACACTTGTATATATCACATTTTAAAAAAAGAATGGATAAGAATATTCCATTTATATGTTTGGAAATCTTTGAAGACGATTTTGAGAAATCTAAATAAATGAAATACAAGGAAATATAAAGATCCTAATTGATGAAAATATTACCTAGGAAGAAGAAAATTTGATCACATAATGGAATTCCCTTTTATGAATTGGTATAGAAAACATATATAAATATTGATTTTTAAGAATAAAGCATTTTGTTTATTTTATTCAATTAATCATGAGGCATAATTTATATCAATAAAGATTAATTAGAAAAACATATATGAAATTTATAGAACCCATTCATGATAATAAGATTCGTGAAGTTCCTATTAAATGAATCTTGTAAGTATTGGTGAGCTGCTTCTACATTTTACATGGGTAAGACAATGTGTTTCCAAGGACATATAATGTTGTTTTTCATTTAATTCCAAGTGAGTATGGATTAGATATACACATCACGGAGAAATTTTCATTTTTATTTATATTATTATGTAAATGGTGTTGTATCCAAATTAGAAATAATAAGTGTTGGATATTTTCTATGATGATGTAATTTTAGATTTATATGAGGGTTCTGTTGAAATTTGTGAGATAATAATGTTTTATATATACTACCAAGCTTGGATGCACGAAGAACAATTACCCTGGAAAATTTCATCTAAAATGAAAATGTGATATTTCATGGTGTTTAATATCTTCATTAAGTTGAAGTGGAAATAATTTGAATTATATTATTTCCAGAGTTCAACTAATGTTCCAATAAATTTCTATCAAAGAAGAGAGTTTTAATGGATGATTGGGTAGGATATATTATCATCAAATGTATTTAATTTTGTATATTGGTAATTAATGATTCACCTCCATTACATGAACTAAATAATTTGATGTACTCTCTACAATAACTCATATATCTTGGAATATTACTTAGTCATTGAGGTTTCATTTAATTGAATATCGTGTTTTGGTTACTAAACACCTATAGTGAAGAGGGTGAATATTTCTATACATCAAAATATTCTATGTATAGATATTTAAGGAGATAAATAAAGGCCAAAAGATAATTTGATATGACCTATTATTGTTTTGATGAATCTCATAGTTAATTTTAAAAAATTATATTCATTTTTTCAATGAAAAAAGATAAAAAATAAATTCTTCTTATGGTGGGGCTCATGGCCGATGTTTTGGAGACATGCATGATAATTTATCTAAGTGAGTGAAAATTGAAAAAGGAAATTATTTTATTATTAGTAACATATGTAAATATAGTTACACCCATAGATATTTATAATTCACATTTGATAATTTACATACGTAGTGGAGACCTCATATGATAATTTACATTGACCTAGAAAATTCGATCCAGGTAATTAAATTCAGATACATATAAAATATTTTATATGATACAATGATAATTTATCTATAGTGTTGAATATTTGATAAAAAAACATTAATATATATTATCTTCAATGAAGAGTACTTTTGGAGCATATATGAAAATATTATATAAATATATGACAAATTGATCTATATAAGATTGTTTATTTTACATTTAACTTTTTTATGATTTTCTACATTCTGATGAAATGTTAAATTAATATGATGATACATGTCTGAATTTTTTCATGGTTCAAACATCATGATCAAATAACTAATCAATATTATTTATAAAATTAATTATTTAACATCTAGAGTAGTATGACAACCCTGCTTTTTTTACAAACTTAAACATGATTTATTACATAAACCTTCACTTGATAAAACAAAGAAGATCAAGACGTTTAGTGTCATTAGGGATTAGGATCATTACATAAAAACTTAAAACATTAAATACAACATCTTTATTGAAAACCTTCTTTACATGACAACTACATTCCCTCGTACTTAGCATTGCATGGGATAACATGAGGACATGCATAAGAAATGGGTGAGCTATAAAGCCCAGTAAGGGAAAACACATGGAATAACATGAATAGTACAATACATGTTAGAAATTAGGCCCATAAATAGAGCATAAGAGAAACATGAACATAAAGTCATGATAAAGCATGATAATCATAACATTGAAATGTGGCAACAACACTTAACATGGAATTTGCATGAGCAAAGGCTCATTGCACATGGAGCATTAGTAAATCCTCCTTGCACATAAATCACGAGTAAACCCTTGTTTCACTTCAATTAGAATGATTCAACACTCATTGAACATTACGTATCATGATACTATACTTTACCCAATGCATCGGAGCATTATAAGGGCTTACGCTTCTTAAACATTCCATTTCATGCATAAGTGTGCCACATGGATCATAAAAAATGGATTCATAAAAAATAATCATTTATTACACGATAAAGAAATGTGGAATTCATACATGAAAATTTATAATAAATAAGTAAATGCGCATAATGGTGAATACCCTTTATGGAGAAATGGGCATGGTATTCACTAAATAATGACATTGGCTTAGAAATCGGTGCGATTTCGGCAGCGTAGCGGCGTGACATAAGAATTCATAAAAAATGGTTGCTGAGAGAGAAAGTGGTTCCTAATCATATTTACATGTAATTGACAGTAATTAGGTCATATAGATACATGCACCAACAATTTTAATGGAATTTAGATTCATGATAGAAAAGTATTGCTTGAATGTAAATGAGGAGAGAGAAGTTCCTTTCGGAATTTCGGCATAGTAATGGGTGTACATGGGAGGCATTTAATGAGAGGGAAAGGGGTATCCCATCATTCAGAAATAAAGAGGACAGTATGAGGGAGGTGAGAAACCATACCCCAACATTCATAATTTAATTTAAAAGGGAAAAACAACTTAAGGAAAATTGGACAAAAATGAGAAAGAAAGAAAAAACCCTTACTTGGAAGTGTGCTTCCAAAGGCTTGACAGAGGCTTGAGAGAGGCTTATTGGGAGATTGGGGCACCATGGAAGGAATCTAGAGATATTAGGGAAGATTTTGGACGAAATACAAAGTCTTTGAGTGAGGAGGAAGTGGAATCTTGGGTGGGTTTATATAGGAAATGTGAGGGAATTCTTTATTACTTTGGTTTGGGTCCCCTTACATTAAATTAATCCAAACCAAAAAACATCCCATGGTTTTTTCCCATGGTTTATGGAAAAGGGAAGAGGAAAACAATATTTTATAAGGCCAAAATACGAACTTCTTAAAATAATAGGGATGATTATGTGGAGGTGAGTCACACTCCCATGGGAATTAATTTAAAAAGACAAGGTGTTTAATAAGTCTTGAGGGGTCCATTAATGCATTGAAAAGTAAGTCAAAAAAACCCAAAATCACATTATTTTAATGGTAAAACATATATTTGGCGAAAATAAAGATTATAGTATTTTATTACATCACTATTGAGTCATTATGATGTCATAAAACACATTATATATTTAAACGGTATTTAAGTTTTATCAAAAAATTTGACTGTCTCAGAAAATTATGAAAAATTCACCGTTGGATAATTTCGGCGTCCTGATTCAAGAAATAAAATTTATTTGATCTAAATAATTTTCTATGTATTTTAATTTTCACTTTTAAAATAAATACCGACATTTATAAAAAATTCACGCGTTTTGATAGAAATGGCTTTCAAACCTTAATTAAAATTATGATTGCAATCATAAAATTATAAGATCATTTATATTTAATAAAAATTAATTTAATAATAATAATATTTTATTAAAATATTTCTTAATTCAAAAATCCCTTAATTTAATAAAATAGGTTTTTTAATTAAATAATAACTAAAAACATTATTTGTACTTTAAAAACTGTTTACAATATATCAATAATGACAAGAAATTATATTCATTATTATATAAAAAAAATAATGTACATGAACATCGTACTATTTATTTGTTACATAACCCCTTAAAATAGCCGCATAAGACCTATGGTTAAGGTGTGCGATGGTGACAGACTCTTGGGGTGGCTCGGATAACATCGCTCGAGTGGTAATCTCTATCAACTTCCACTTTTCCCGTAGATGGTCCCGTTCGGGCTTGACATGCTGAATCTCACCTTGGGCTCGATCAAGAGTGAAGACCAAAGACGCCACCTCTTTTCCAAGCTCTGACAAATGGGCTTCATATGGGGCAATTCTACTGGATGAGGCCATCACTTCTTTTTTCTTGGTAAATTGGATTTGTTAAAGCCCTATATTTATAATAATCATGTGATCACTATTCAACAACTATATTAGCAATGGTGAAAATAATTAAAATAAACCAATGAAGTTTACATTTTATATAAACCTAAAGAGACATTTAATTAGATCAAGAGGGATTTCCATCAATGAATCTTTGGGTCGTTACAATATTCCCCCCTTAAGAAATTTCTCCCTTGAAATTTCCTTTTTCCACACTAAAACAGATGTTAGTAACTCATCTTCATCTTTTCCTCTGATTCCCTAGTCGCTTCTTCAAACTTGTGGTTTCTCCACAACACCTTGATGAGGGGCATTGTCTTATTTCGTAGAACTTTTTCTCTATGATCTCAGATCTTCACTGGTTGCTCCTCCTAAGAAAGATCATCTTCCAATTGCACCACCTTAGAAGATAGTACATGTGAAGGGTCCGGTATGTACTTCTTTAAGAGGGATACATGATAGGCATCATGAACTTTGGCCATGGTAGGTGGAAGTTCTAGTCGATAGGCCACAACCCCAACACGATCAAGAATCTCGAAGGGGCCGATGTAACTTGGACTTAACTTCCTTTTCTTTCCACTCCTCATGACCTTCTTCCACAGAGATATGCGTAGAAAAACCATGTCTCCAACTTTAAACTCATGGTCTCGTTGACGGTTATCTGCATAACTCTTCTGTCGACTCTGGGCTGCCTTGATATGCTGCTGAATGGTTTTCACCTTATCCACCATTTCTTCGACCATTTCTGGTCCAAGAAGCTTACGTTCACTGACCTCTACACATTTTCCCATACAGGGCTTCATATGGTGCCATTTGGATGCTCGAGTGGAAACTATTGTTATAAGAGAACTCAACCAGAGGAAGATGTTGATCACATCTTCATTTAAATTCCATTGAGCAGGCTCTCAACATGTCCTCAAGTGTTTGGATTGTCCGCTCGTATTGGCCATCAGTTTGAGGATGATAGGCCGTACAGAAGTTCAATTCAGTATTCAGAGCATGTTAAAGACTCTTCTAAAACATAGAGGAGAATCTTCGATCTTGGTCAGACATAATAGATAGTGGTACTCCATGAAACCTTACCACTTCCCTGATATATATCCGTGCTAGTTGATCCAATGAGAAATCCTCCTGAATAGAAATGAAGTGTGCAGTCTTTGTAAAACGATCCACAAAAACCCAGATTGCATTGTTGCCGTTGGATGTCCTTGGATGTCCGGTGACAAAGTTCATGGTGATGTTCTCCCATTTCCATTCTTGTATGGGCAATGGTTGCATCATCCCCTTAGACTTCTGCCACTCTGCCTTCACTTGTTGACACACCAAGCACTTTGATGTATATTCCGCGATCTAATTCTTCATATTATCCCACCAAAAGTTTTCTAGGAGATCTCGATACATCTTTGTGCTCCTTGGGTGAATAGAGAAAATTGAACTTTGTGCGTCATCCAAAAGTTCCATCTTCAGCTTCGGACTTGATGGAACACATAGTCTTTTCTCAAACAGCATAATTCCTTCTTCATTAACATTAAACTCTGAGGATTTACCTTTTTCGATAGCTTCCACCTTTTCCTGAATTCCCACATAATCCTTTTGAGTATCCTTTAACAATTCGAAAAGAGATATTTGAGCAATCATTTGTGAAAGGATTAATGATGTTTCCTTTTTTATGATCCCCATGTCCATATTCATCAAGTGTAAGAAGATTGGATCCTTCTCAATTCTCATCATTGATAGAATTTCTTGGTCCTTTCTACTTAGGGCACCTGCCACCTTGTTCGCTTTCCCAGGGTGGTAATGTATTGAACAGTCATAATCTTTGATGAGATCTATCCATCTTCTCTGGTGCATATTAAGCTCTTTCTGTGTGAATATATATTTAAGACTCTTGTGGTCAGTATATATCTCACATTTCTCCCCATAGAGATAATGCCGCCAGATTTTCAAGGCAAAGAGCACCGCTGCTAACTCCAGATCATGCGTTGGATAGTTTCACCCATGTATTTTTAACTGCCTTGAGGAATAGGATATCACTTTGTCATTCTGCATCAGCACACAGCCGAAGCCCTTCCTTGAAGCATCACTGAATACCACAAAAAGTTCCCCACTTATGGGTAAAGTGAGCACGGGCGCAGTGATAAGCCTCCTTTTCAACTCCTTGAATCTTTCTTTGCATTCATCACTCCAAGAAAACTTTACGCCCTTTCGAGTTATCTTAGTAAGAGGGTTGGACAATTGTGAGAAATTTCTCACAAATCGTCGATAATATCCAGCTAACCCCAAGAAGATATGGATATCCATTACCGATGTTGGCCTCGACCATCCCTCAATTGCATTTGTTTTGGAGGGGTCCACAGATATCCCATTGCTTGTGATGATATGGCCCAAGAATGAGACCTCGTTCAACCAGAACTCACACTTGCTGTACTTTGCATAGAGCTTCTCCTTGCGCAAGGTCTCTAGTACATTTCTTAAATGGTCCTCTTGATCCTCCTTGGTTTTGGAGTATATTAGAATATCATCTATAAAGACTACCACAAATTTGTCGAGGTAATCTCTAAAGACTCTATTCATCAAGTCCACGGAGATTTCTAGAATATTGGTGAGTCCAAAAGGCATTACTATGAATTCATAGTGATCGTATCTTGTACGAAAAGTAGTCTTGGGGATATCGTCCTTCTTCACCCTTACTTGATAATATCCCGACCGCAAGTCCACATTGGAAAAGTATTGTGCTCCATGCAATTGATAGAACAAGTCATCAATTAATTGGAGAGGATACTTGTTCTTTATCGTGATTTTGTTGAGCTCACGATAATCGATGCAAAGCCGCATTGGACCATCCTTCTTCATGACGAAGAGGACTGGTGCACCCCATGGTGAAGCACTTGGGTGTATAAAACCTTTATCCAGATTCTCATGTAGCTATTTCTTCCCCTCTTCAAGCTCTACAATAGCCATTCTATATGGTGTCATGGATATTGGTAAAGCCCCGGGTATAAGTTCAATTGATAATTCAACATCTCTTCTAGGAGGAAGACCAGGCAGTTCCTCGAGAAACACTTCCATGAATTCCCTCACAATAGGCATTTCTTCAAGGATGGTTTCTTCCTTGGACTCAATCATTTGAGCCAGATATGCATGCTCACAGGGCAGTAATATCCATGCTTGAGATGATAGAGCTAAAGGAGATTCATTTTCCTCCTAACACTTGTAAGGAATCGAGGGTCTATTCTCCATATAGAGTGTGATTTCCCTCTCCTGAAAATTTCTGTTGGGTCTATATAAGGAAAGCCAATCCATGCCAAGAATTGCATCAAATTCCACCAGAGGGAGAATGATGAGGTTCTCGGGGAAATTCAATCCACATATTATAACAGGGGAGGACTTATATTCATGGGATGCAATGATTTACACATTTTCCCAACTCACCAACATCTTCACTTCCATGATTTGTGGTGGTGCTGGGATTGTTATACTAAACTTCCTATATATAAAATAATTTGTAGAACCTGAATCAAAAAGTACTTTCACTATTATTGAATGAATAACTAGCGTACCTTTCACCACATTGTTTTCGGGGTTCACTTAGGTAGAAGTGATGCTAAAAGATATTCCTTGTTGCCTTGGAGGTTATTGGTTGCCTTCAAAAACCCTAGGATTAGGGAAATGATTTAAAAAATGCCTCGGTTCTTTGCCTTTGTAGCTTTGAACAACGCGTTGAGGTTCGAACAGAGCGTTCCTCTCCTCTATCGCAGCTGCGGGTCTTTCTTGCCGATAGTTAACAGCTAGGTACCCCTCTCTTCCACACTTAAAGAATTTCCACGTCCCCTTAAGGAAATTTTAGGGTGCTTCTTTCTGCACTTTTGGAAAGAGGGGTGCTGGATCTTCTTAGAACCATTGGATTTATCCATCAGACCACTAGCATTGAATTCCATCTTACACTTCTTATCCCCTTAATACCCCTGTGATTCCCCGATCTCCATTTCGACCTTGAGGGCACATCGGAAACTTTCCTCATAACTGTCGAAGTCACGTATCACTAATGCTTTCCACAGGCTAGGCTTCATCCCATCAAAGAAGCGGTAAACCATACATTCAGGGGTAACGATAATGATGGATGCATATCATGAAAGCCTTGTGATGTTTTCCTCATACGCTCCAAGAGATTCTTCGTCTTTTGGCTTGATGTAAAGGAAGTCCCTTTCCATCTTAATCCGGAGGGTGCACGGAAAATATTTATTGAAAAAAATCTTCTGGAAATCCTTCCATTCCAACCCTCAACCTCCTCCTCAGGCTTCATATTTTTGATCAATGTCCACCATTGATCAGCTTCACCCTCCATACGATAAGCAGCCAGGAGAACATTCTCTTGTTCAGAACATTGAAGGATGGAGAAGATCTTTTCAATGCAGTTGATCCATTGTTCAGCGATCGTGGGATCAGATGATCTACTAAAAGTAGGAGGCCTTTGTCTCATGAAGCTCTCGATAGAAACTTGTTCCTTCTTATGGGGGTTTGGACGTTCCTCTTGACCCGTGTTTCTATTAAAAACTTGAGTTAGCTGAGAGAGAATCATGAAAAAGTTCGTGATTCCCGCTCCCATTGGATTGGGCATCTCATTAGTACAATCATCACACTGATAATCACAATGGTTGTTAGCTTGAGTCCTCCTATTACCGGCCATTGGCTGGAATAAAAGGAATGTTAGGGGTAACATATAAAGGGTAATCCAAAGAACAAATTTTATGACTTATAAATAAACTTTTATTTCTTTAACTCGTGAGTCTATAGGCTTCAATCTAGGATTTTCATGATCTACTTTCTAACATATATTCATAGAGGAATTTTTTTAATTCCCTTAACAAGGGTTCATACTAAGGTTGTGAATTTATCAAAATATATTCCCCAGGAGTGTTGTAACCAAGAGTGCAGCATGGCCCATTGTCGGGCACCGGTTCCTGTTTGAGTCAAGCTCATAGTGGCGTTTTGGGTTTTACCCCTACGATACATCTGTGCCAGAGCCACCTCTACCTGCTCGTATCTAGACAGGGATGTATTTTCTTGATAAACCAGTTACTCAGTACATAAAAAAAATTAGGGATGTATTTTTTATACTTAGTCTTGTCTCTAAGGCTTTACTAGGGTTTTCTAGTCCTAATTCCAAAAATAACTAAACCTATCCTCTAATACCAACTATGACAACCCTTCTTTTATTACAAACATAAACATGATTTATTACGTAAAACTTCACTTGATACAACAAAGAAGATCGATAGGTTTAGTTTCTTTGGGTCTTAGGATCATTACATAAAATCTTAAAACATGAAATACAACATCATTATTGAAAACTTCATTTACATGACCACTACATTGCCTCGTACATAGCATTTCATGGGATAACCTGAGGACATGCATAAGAAAAGGGTGAGCTATAAATCCCAGTAAGGGAAAACACATGGAATTCCATGAGGAGTAAAATACATGTTAGACATTGGGAACATCAATATAGCACAATAGAAATATTAACACAAATTCATTATAAAGCATGATAATCATAACATGGAAATGTGGAAACAACACTTAACATGGAATTAGCATGATCCAAGGCTCATTGCACATGGAGCATGAGTAAATACTCATTGCACATAAAGAACGAGTATACCCTCGTTGAAAATCAATTAGCATGATTCAACACTCATTTCACATGACGTATCATTATACTATACTTTACCCAATGCATTGGAGCGCTATAAGGGCGTACCCTTCTTAAACATTTCATTTCATGCATAAGTGTGCCACATGGATCATAAAACATGGATTCATAAAACAAAATCATTTATGCCATGATAAAGTAATGTGGAATTAATACATGAAACTTTATAATCAATATGTAAATGTGAATAAAGGTGAATACCCTTTGATGGAGAAATGGGCATGGTATTCTCTACACAATGACATTGGCATAGAAAATCGGTGCGATTTCGGCAGCATAACGGCGTGACATAAGAATTCATAAAAAATGGTTGATGAGAGATAAAGTGGTTCCTCATCATATTTACATTTAATGGACTATAAGGAGGTCATATAGATACATGTCCCAACAGTTTTAATGTAATTTAGATTCATGATACAAAAGTATTTATTGAATATAAATGAGCAGAGAGAAGTTCCTTTCGAAATTTCGGCATAGTAACGGGTGTACATGTGAGGAATTTAATGAGAGATAAAGGGGTCTCCCATCATTCAAACATAAATAGGGAAGTATGAGGGAGGTGAGAAACCATACCCCAACATTCATAATTGAAATTAAAATGGAAAAACAACTTAAAGAAAATTGGACAAAAATGAGAAAGAAAGAAAAAACCCTTACTTGGAAGTGTGCTTCCAAAGGCTTGAGAGAGGCGTGAGAGAGGCTTTTTGGGAGCTTGGGGAACCTTGGGGGGATTCTAGATAGAGTAGGGAAGAGGTTGTACGAACTCCAAAGGCTTTGAGTGAGGAGGAAGTGGTAGCTTGGGTGGGTTTATATAGGAAAGGTGAGGGAATTCTTTATTATTTAGGTTTGGGTCCCCTTACATTAAATTAATCCAAACCACAAACCATCCCATAGTTTTTGCCCATGGTTTTTGGGAAATGGAAGAGGAAAACAATATTTTATAAGGCCAAAGTAAGAACTTCTTAAAATAATAGGGTTGCTTATGTAGAGGCGAGTCACACTCCCAGGGAAATTAATTTAAAAAGACAAGGTGTTTAATAAGTCTTGAGCGGTCCATTAATGATTTGAAAAGTAAGTCCAACAAACCCAAAATCACATTTTTAAATGGTAAAACATATATTGGGAGAATATAAAGACTATAGTATTTTATTACATCACGATTGGGACATTATGATGTCATAAAACACATTATATATTTAAACGACATTTAATTTTTACCCACAAATTTGACTGTCTCAGAAAATTCTGAAAATTTCACCGTTGGATGATTTCGACGTCCTAATTCCAGAAATAACATTTATTTTATCTAATTTTTTTTAAATATGTTAATTTTCACTTTTAAAATAAAAATTGACATTTATAAAAAATTCACGGGTTTTGATAGAAATGGATTTCAATCTTTAATAAAAATTACAATTGCATTCATAAAATTATAAGATCATTTATATTCAATAAAAGTTAATTTAATAATAATAATCATATTTTATTCAAATATTATTTAATTCAAAAATCCCTTAATTTAATAAAATATAATTCTTAATTAAATAATAACTAAAAATATTATTTTTACTTTAAAAACTATTTACAATGTATCAATAATGAAAAGATAGTATATTCATTATTATATACATAAAATAATGTACATAAACATAGAACTATTTATTTGTTACATAACCCCTTAAAATAGCAGCATAAGACCTAAGGGTAAGGTGTGCGATGGTGATAGACTCTTGGGGTGGCTCGGATAACATCGCTCGAGTTGTAATCTCTATCAAGTTCCACTTTTACTGTAGACGGTCCCGTTCGAGCATGAAATGGTGAAGATCAGATTGGCCTTTGTCAAGAGTGAATCCCAAGGATGCCACCTCTTTTCTGAGCTCCGAAAAATGGGCTTCGTATGGGGCAATTCTACTGGATGAGGTCATCACTTCTTTTGTGTGAATAAATTGGATTTGTTAAAGACCCATATTTATACTAATCATGTGATCACTTTTCAACGGCTATATTAGAAATGGTCAAAATTCTTAACATAAAACCAATGAAGTTGAAATTTTAGATAAACATAAAGAGACATTTAATTAGATCAATAGAGATTTCCATTAATGAAACTTTTGGTCATTACAAGTAGATTATCTGAAGAACTACACATTTTAGATTTTTTGGAATAATATTTCAAGTCGTTGTGCATATAAATAAATAACAAATGAAAAAATAGCTGTATATTTTATACATAAATCAAATTTATAGAAATAATGTCATATTTAAAATGTCACTACCAAAAAATAAATGATATTTCAGTGTGATTTATTGAATTAGTTTTAATGAATATTTGAAATAATGACTCTATATATTTAATGATAATATTTTAGGGTGTTCAAATAAGATAAATTACTATAAATACCTCAAATATTTTCTATATATGTAAATATATCTGAAGGTCAAGGTACATGATGAAATTCTTGACTGAGTGAACAATGATTATGTTATACTAATCGAAATAATTAAATAATTATAGCAACAAATAAAACATTGTGTTGTTGGGACTGTGTAAAAATAAAATGAATATGGTTTCCCAATTCTATTATGATGGACTTATGATATAGTTAGAAGAAGATAAAATCTAGTTTGACATTCTACTTTTCAAATAGAAAAGAAATTAATTGATAAGGACATCCAAAAAATCCTACTATAAATATATAATTAACATTGAGGTATCAGTTTGTCTACTCTGAGTGAGGGAATTAGATCATCTATATAGTCCACGAGCGACTCAAGATAGCACTGTTGATCATTATTGATTATGATTAAGTCCATTATCTATTACAAAGGGAAATTCCACCATCACATAATATATACCTAGTTTGTTCTTAGATAATAGATTCATGGTTCTACCCTTTTCTATGTTTTATTTATAATAATAAGGATGTAATGAATGTGGGATAGAATTCACCTTTCATTGGGGACATATAATCCATATAGAGGTAACTTTCATTAACAATTATCATTGTTCTCTTATGTTAATTACCATTTTTATATCTAAATTCCAACCAAAAGAGATATATGGAGGTAGTGAAATCTTATCACTAAATTTGTGAATGTGTAGTTAAGGGTTAAAAGTGATATTTTATTAAAATTTACAATCACTAAAATAAATCCCCCTATCAATGTTTTCATTTACCAAAGTGATCCTAACAACTCCAACAATCAACTATTTACAATCTCTCAATATTTCTATCTCTAATTCTAAAACTCTATAAATATTATAATTTAATAATTTCAAAAACAAAAACACATAAAAAATTCCAACTTGTTAACTATAAGAAAATTAATTTAAATAAATAAGAAGAATATGGTACAGTAATTTGTACAATATTATAAATACAGAATGAAACAATTTTTTTAAAAAACATCCCCATTCAAAAAAACCTTATTAAATAAAACCCCTAACCTTTTATAATAACACTCCACATTTAACTTGAATAAAATAGTTAAATAACTCATGAATATAAAAACATATCCTAAAAATATTTTCATTATTTTTGACATTTATTAATGTATAACAAAAATTTTTTTATTGACCCCCCTATGATTAATTTATTTTCATAAATCATTTATGTTAAAATATAAACAGTTTATGTAACTCTTAGATAACCCTTAAAATTTTTCATATAGTGATGATATTATAATTATTTTTACTCAAATAGATATTTCATTACAAGTGAATATATAATTAATCATTAAGAAATAGAAATACTCTCTAAGAAATATCGATTATGCCTATTATAAATATATACTCTCTTAGAAAGATAAATATTCTTTACATACATATTTTTATTCATCCACTCCATAATAAAATATAACATTTTCTAATTTCATAGAATATAAGTGTTTAACAAGGATATCTAATAATTGATTAGATATGGAAATATATTCTCAACTAATATTATGACATTGAAATATATCAAAAAAATAATTATATCCCATTTCTATATATTTAGACCTTTAATGATGTAAAGTGTTTATAGAAATAAATATATCATAATATTTATAGCAATAATACATATTATTATCCGAATTAAGAATGATATCAGATGATTTTTTTCATAATAAACAACAAATGATAGAACCAAATCACATTATCAATGTACTCTCTATTAATAATAGATAATGAGACTAATAACTATTTCAAATAAATCCATGACTTCATATACCTCCATAATTTTCACATAGATAAAAAGTAAATTTTTAATCAATTCTACGAGTTCCAAAATTTGAATATAAAATACTAATTAAATTAAAAGGTTGTTTTTAATAAAAAAATAATGAAACTTTTTATTTATCAAATATAATAATTATTTTAACATCATTTAAGTGATATTCCATTCATTATGATTCAAATAAATTCAAAATTCAAACCATAAAGATCAAATTAGGTCAATTTAGAGTTACATAAATAAAACCCCTAATAATAAATCTAATAATCATAAAATCTATTTATTTACTAGTTATATCTGAGTATATTTACATATAGAACTCATAGGGGAGCATAAAAACATACTAGAATTTTTTCAAATTTATTTATCAAATCATTTATCAAAAATACAAATAATTAAAAAATATAATCATTTTTTGTAAGTTTAAATTAAAAAAACTATAATAATCCTATTAGACACTTAAAAAAATAACTAGTCTATAAATCCAAAAATTCATTACATATATGTCATCAAAGGGACTCGAATATAGTATCAACAACATTAAATTATACAACAGAAATGTAATTTCATTATTTTTTAATATAGATAGTTAGATTAAAATTTATATTTATATGACCATTTTAAAAATAATATTTACAAGGTTTTTTATTCAAATATCATGTGACTATTTTTTTGAATTTTGTGAATATTTACATGAATTTATATACAATGAATACAGTGATAAAAATTGGTTTTCTGGGATATGTATTCACGTAGCTGAGATGAAGGCTCGTGCGGTGATTTTATCTACAATGAGTTTGTATATATGGGAATCTTGTGATAGGGAATGATAGGTATAAGGGTATATCATTTTTCTTAGAGTTTCATGTGAAAATGTTAGTAGATAAACTGGGCATCCTGATCACTGGGGGGTTATCTTCTTGTACTTCATGAAAATATATACCTAGAAACTACTCTATTCTAGTTTACATTTAATTGAATCAGGGACGATGGATCAAATGGGGAGATCCCTCTACTGGGCTAAAATTAAATATGGATGGATCATGTCATGCATGGGTGATGTTTGGAGGTGGTTTGGTGATAGGCACTAATGGTTACACGACATTGGATTTCAGTTCATTTAATAGGGTAGGTAATTCCATCCAAGAAGATGTCAGATCCTTATTAACGTGTCTGATTCTATGAAGGTTGTTTGATGTTTTGATTTATAATGTTGGATCTGACTCTTCTGTGTACATTGGTTAAAAAAAAAATTTTCTGTGGTATCTTGTTTATCTTATCATAAAAAGTGAAATTCATGTCAATAAAGATATTCTAGTTAGGAACACTTTGAGAGAAGGGAAGTTTGTGGCAGATGTGCTTTCTAACAAAGACAGTCCAGATGATTGCCTCATTTTATACCATGGACAAGGGTTTATTTTGGAGGACTTTAAATGTAACATCCCTAACCTAGGAGACACTAAATCGGTGCCCCAATCCAGGTCTTCACATGACATCAAGCACTCCTCCCTGTACGCCAGATGTTTATAACTAACGACAAGGGTCTAATGAGTCATGTGGGGAGAATATAACCTCTTTATTTGATTAATCCATAACAGTAAACAATATAATTAGCTGAAACAATTTGAACCGACTAATAAAAAACAATCCAAACATCTACCAACTGGGTACAAACCATAATTCAACATTAACAATGTCCTGACATACTTGTAGTTCAAGGGAATAAAACCGGAAAATAAGTCAACGAAAAAATCTCTGAAATGGTCGTACCACTTAGTCTGAATCCCTATCCATGTACCTCCCAAACCCAAATCAATATTCTATAGTAGGGTCATTTCCCTTGTCCTAACCTGCAACCAAGAAATCCGATCTGGTACCCAACGGTGGCCTGAGCAATCTATGAGTACAAAACACAGTAGGACACCACCAATGGAGTCTACAAAATATCCAATCTAATATATAGTGAATGGAAATGAAAATTGAATGGTAAATAAACAAGGGATATTTTCGGTTCCATTAGTTGACATGGTTCATTTAATTCATGACTAGAATTTATCCCAACTCCATTTCTTATACCACTTTTAACACATAACCCATTTTTAAAACATGTTGTTTTGCTTAGGAATCTACATCATCTCTACTAGGGTCTATGGAAATCAATCATTATTTATAGGGGAAAAAGTCCATTCCCTATCTCACTAGGGATACACCCATCACTTCAACACATTATCCTGACCTTGAAGCCTTAGTCTAGGTGGAATGAAACTATTATGTTAATAGAGCCTTCATCCCCTTCCATAACCTGTGCATTTTGGGGTGTAGTTTAGAGCCTTAGTCTAACTCAACCAATGGGTGTAGAAACCCAAGTCAATACCCCACACTTCCCAGAAATGTGATCATGGTTATTTATAAAGTAATAATAACCATACCATAACACAAAGAAGAATATTAAATTCCATTAGAATTCAAAATACATGACAACCAACATGGGAATCAATGCTATTTCATAATCCCTTAATACAATTACCATTTACAATTCATATCCATTTAACCAAATTACTATTCTTGTGCCTTAACCCTTTAAGTGTAATAAACAACACCTATGCCTTGTCCAATTTAAACTATGATCGAACATTTACCCATTTATTCTATTTATCATTTCAAAATAATTCACCCACTTATGTATTTCAAGTAAATTTCTCATATCTCATAACCCAACCACTTATTTTATTCAACCATTAGGTGTTTCACAATTCTCATGTATTATCCCACTCAACATATCCATCCATTTACTTATTACATATCATTATCTAATTCCCCCATTTCCTATTCTATTACCATATTATGAGTTCACAACTTAATATGCACTAAACCCCTTAGTCCTTTCTAGAAAAAATTCATTAAACAACTGACAAAATATCATTCATCCCAGTTACCCATTTTCATTTCATTCCAAAAACACCTTATGACCATATCACCCTATTCATATTTTTCACCATTCCATTTATGACTAAATCAACTATTATTACATATTCTACATATATTCCACATTATTATTCAGAAACCCTTCACTTAACTCTACCACACTCATGGTCTAGGTTTTTAGGTGCTCCCCATTGGTGGCCCGAAATTGGTCATGTCCTCCTCTATGAAACCCATGGTGATAATGAGGGTTTCAGTAAATAATATTGACACCCAAATTACCAAAACATACCCAAGGTAACCAATACACAACATGAGAATGGAAAAATCCCAACACACATGTACAAATCTAAGAAAAAAGCTATGGAATATAACTTGTAGACCACCTAACTCATATTTGATGATGAAAATACTCTTAGTCGTGGCCTTTTATCTAGATTCAAACACCCCTTGAAGCCCCAAACATGATCCCACAAAAAATTGGTTTTTAGAGCTTTGGATTGGGAAAAGAGAAAGATGAAAACCATAATCGAAAATATGAAGAAAGAAGGAGATTAGACTTACCCATGGATTTGATCTGCAACCAACAATACTCCAAACGGCCTATAATCAAAGGATAATCACCTCTTTGAAGATGGGGTTGTCCAAGTTTATCTTAAGGGCTATGGGGGCTGAAATGGTGGATAAATCTGAGTTGGGGTTCAAAAACCTGGGATGGAATTTTCATAATTTTCTCAATGTTTTTTAGCCGCACGGCTTACCTAAAAAGTT
This sequence comes from Viscum album, assembly GCA_963277665.1. NCBI lineage: Eukaryota > Viridiplantae > Streptophyta > Magnoliopsida > Santalales > Viscaceae > Viscum > Viscum album. The sequence continues at coordinate 272,115,901 of OY728125.1, read as the reverse complement.
TTCCAAACCCTGCGAAAACCATGCTTGAGACATTTTTTGAAAAACAACCCCTTCACACAGTTTCTTGGTGATTCCACACAGTTTTCTTAACTATGTGCCAATTGTGTCTAAGCCTCTTTCCATGACTACATTTTTACATGGGATGATCCTCACGGCTTGCACTAACCGTGTGAAAACTTTGTAACATCCCCAAAAACTTCCTTCTCATCCAGTTTCCTGTCTCAAACTCTTGGAACACCCCCCGAGTCTTCACATGAACTTGGGAAACATTTATTTATCCCAAAATAAGGGACTTAAATGGAAACATAGACAAGGAAATACCTTATGTAGGAACTAGGATCTTACAACATCCCAGCCTTATAATGGATCTTCCTCGAGACGCTCTTCCGAGAATCACCAAACATCTGTAATAAGAGATCAATACATGAGACCGATCTATCCATTCCCACTTTCAATGTTTCTGGTTTCACAACACAAGATCACCGAACATGGATCAAGGGAATAGAATTGCTCCTCAAGACTTCCTCACCACTAACCACAACACAAACCATAAAACCTCACAAGGATGCATCCACTTCAACCATACCCAACCAATAAAACTTCACCAAGAAAACATAGACAATAGTTCCTAACTAACTGCACATGGAAACATTGCACACAACATCACATAGTCATGGAGGAACCAATTGGCCCCTCATCGGCTTGACCCTCTGTACAACTCATGACCCAATTCACTTGGTGTCATTTTCCAGTTCTCCCAACTCTAATAGTGACTAAACCTGATATCACCTGAAGTAAAACAAACGATCCATCCAACCACATTTTCTGACTATTTCACTCCTCAACTGTAAAACCAAATGTAACCCATAACTCTCGAGTACTCGAACAACTAAACCAATGTCAATGCTCTCTATCAGGGATACATCACCCAAACAGTTACCACTCGAGTGTTTCCATCCCAAAACTATGTTCACAAAGCCAACCAACCATTAATCATGTATGGTTATTTCTACCATATTAAGTTACATAGAACCTCCACTTTGGATAAAAGTCCCCCCAAACTTTGACCTGACATTCACATCACCTGTCATGTTCCAACTAATGGTGCAAAAACATCCATAGGATCATTAATCTACTTTGGCATCTATCTGCGCTATCAAAACCATTTAGGAGGACATTCCTACATGATCCATACAAGGACTAATATCAACACATCTTCCATTAGGTATGACTTTATTTCATGAAGAAATATTTATCCACAACATTTACCCGAATGTGGGTCACTCTTAGAATGCCCATTCAAGTTTACAATCTCAGGTTAGACCGCCCCTGATGGGATTTCCCCAGAACACCCACATTCCACTAATGGTATGTTGTCCCCTTTTCTCACTTTCCCAAGGTGCTTCATGTCTGGAAGCCTATCTTTATTTTCTCACGTACCCAACATAGGTTGTTCCATGAATTCAAGTATAATTCCATAATCGCAACATTATCGACCTCCAAACTATCATCATCTTTACCCTTGGCAAGAAACCACCTCACATGGCCAATGTTCCCTGGACATAGATATGTTCTAAAACCATAAAAATAGAAATTACCTTAGTCTAACCACAATATTTGTTGGATTTATAAAACCCATCCTCTCATGTCATGACCGATTTTCATAACCAACCACACCCTTCTACGACCTCAACATAGGAATTACAACTTCACATGGAACCACCCTAAACCCGAAGCCAACACATGGTTCATCAGTCACCACATCCAAGTCCCACATTGGCTCTCTAAGGGACATAACAAGAACCTTACAGGTTTCTCATTGGAATCTTGGTGCCACTACACCAACTCGATGTTCTTCTCTCCACATCTAAGACTAAATTATCACTCCCCACCTTAGGAGTGTCATTACCATTGCTCCCGTGAGGGATTCCAACCATCATTTCAGACACCTATTCATAAGACAAACTCCAAAACGTAGACATAGATATTTATATTTTTTCCAAAACAAGAAAATGAACATCACCCAGTGCCCCTTCCAAGATTCCATGAAAGGCACCCATTGCATTTATTGACACTAGGTCCATCCTGAGGACCTATCCCAAAGACATCAGTTTTGAACAATCAACCAGCAATCTCCAAATATAATATTTCAATGAGCATAAAATCCACGATGTCCCTCCTTCAAGAAAACACTTTCAAGTCTCTTGGAACAAAGCCAAAGCATATCAACATACATAGGAAAATATCAAGATATTGGTAAGGTTCATCACTAGATGAGGTACGCAAAGAAGTTCTCGAATAACACCACCACCCACATATCAATTAATGATGTGGAACAATGGGAGACCATGACCTGCCAAGGAACATAGGCCCCCCTATCAAATGAAACTCATCAACACTTAACCACCACAACTCAAGTGTGATTTACAACCATGTTTAAACATTGCTCCACAAAACAATCACCAAGAATCTGTGAACCAATGTTCCATATGGCACAACATCAACCACACCAATCAAATTCTATGGTTGTTTCTCTGAAAGAAAACGACTGAAACACAACAGTCTACCACACAAGTCAAACTAGTAGACTCACACAAATAGACCTTTATCTATGCTTTGTTCATTGCTCACTTACATACCTAACCATGTATCTTTGTTCATATACCTCATCAGACTTGACGCAACCTATGCACCGCACCTAACAACCAATACCACTCCTAAAAACATGTTCCACAATGTGACCACCCTCACCTTGAGTTTCAACATCAATCAAAATAATATAACAGCACATCAGTCACCTTTGAATCTTCCACTCAAAACAACATTGATTCCTCCATTAATCATCTTCCAAATAGGTAAGTTGGGAATCCATGTGATAAAACCCATTGAAATAAACCTTACCTACTATAATAAACACTAGGCTAACCTTATGAAATAACTAGACACAACTATACCATTAAAAAAGACTTGGGGTACCTATTATGCATTGACACCACCTCTAAATCATTTCCCATGAATTATATTCTGAGGTACCTACACCACCAGGCTAACCTCATTTGAGGTCACCCTTAATGTTTTCTGAAACTTTCATCAGGTATCCACAACTCGAATAGCACCACAAACCACACACCTTCCCACATAGCCCTTTTGTGTAAACATGCACCTTACAATAATCTAAGTTCCATTATCAAATTACAAAACATCTACATGTGCGAGACACACCCAAAAGCACTAGAGACCCTGTCCAACTGCTCTCACAGGTCATATTGAAGGTTGAACAACACCAACTCCCTTTACTAGAGTCAAAACCAGGAAAATCCATTGGTCCTCTCTCCAATCATACATATCGTGACATAAACAAGAAATGATTAGAAATGGAACTATCACCCCAATTCTGATGCACACTGTACCTAACACACCAACAAACCATTTTCTCTATGTTTCGTACCAAAGGTATACACATTAATCAGTACTATGAGAAAAAAAATCATCTCTGAGATTCAAAAGGCAACTCACCAGTTATTTAATCACAACGTAACTAAGACCCAGACACTATCCCTAGGGTCCAACATGCACTCTATGAGGTCGCAAGCCATGAGCGTTTCCTCACTCACATTACAGAACAATGACTCCCAACCCATGGGACACAACCTCACCAAGGGTTACCTAAGCACACCATCTAGGCCACATAATCACTAGAATGGCCTAATAATCCAAATACAATTCTCAAAAATTGGCACTCTCACTACCCCAACCCTCACCTACATGGGTTGGACCGACAACACGATGGATACCCACCCTTGAAATCAATCATTCTCATCATAAACATATCATTCACCTAGAACATCAAGGAATGATTGATTGGATTTAACCATAGATGGAAAAGATCTCATTATATTAACATTAAAAAAACCATTCTTGAAAATCTATCTGAATGCTCATCACTATACCTTGAACACGACCTTCTACCAAACCTATTGGGGGTCATGGTCAACACTGGGTAACCAATTTACATAATTACAAGTGTTCCATCCAAAAATCTTCAAACTAATTATCCTTTTATAACACAATCCCTTCCTCTCAGGAAAATTTCCCATTTCCCAAAATGTTAAAATCACAATTTTATCTCTTTTACGACATTCATTAGGAAAAATTAATTATTAATTTTACCATCCTTGTGAAATATTTCTCCTTTACACACTGATTCAACCATTATAATTTTTCACAACCTAAAATTTTGTCCTGGTCATAACATTTCTTTATACACGCTATTACAAAACTATTCATTTTCATTATTTTCATTCACTCCATTCATTACCATTATTAGTTATCATTTTATTCAAATTAATCATCTAAATGCATTATACTCTCTATGCCTCACACACCCATCCTGGGTGTGTGCCTATGATGATGCATACCGCCTATATCCATAGGTTCGTAAGATGATTCATGAATGCACAACCATATTCCATCCAAACAATGAGAAAAATATCATATATCAGCCAAATAAAACAATATGTGCATCACCCAATGGTGAAATATCATTCAATTGTAACAACACACATAAAGAACAATAATTCCCACCTAGGGTGACATGGGTTTTCCCTTATACATGGGTTAGCTACTCCCAAGAACGAACTCATTAATAAGTCCTAACATATCCTAATCTCCTATATACAATCCCCAAATAGTAATAAAGATAAAATAACTCCTTAGATACCACTTTTTAACATCCCCGACCCAGGATCCACTAAAATGGAGCCCCGATTTGGGTTGTCACATTTCCTCAAGCATGCCTCCCCGAATGCCAGAGGTTGCTGGCTAGTGGTGAGGGTCTGATGTGTCACGTGGGGAGACTATGAACTCTTTACCAGAGTGACACACAACAGAACAACATATAAATAGTTTAAAAAATATGAAACAACTAATAAAAATATAAGCCAAACATCTCCTAACTGGGCATAGACCATAATTCAACATTAACAATTTCATAACATACTAATATTTCAAGTGAATAAAATGCAAAAATAAGACAATGTCCAAATCACCAAACCTGTCTCAACTATAAGTCTGGATCCATCTCTATGTACATCACAAATCCAACTCAACATTCTAGAGTAGTGCCTTTTCCCTTGTCCGGACCTACAACCAAGAAATATTCTTGGCTACCTAATGGTGGCCCGAGCAGGGTGTGAGTACGAAACTCAGTATGCAACCACAAAAAATGTCTAAACAAATATCCAATATAATAGATAGTGCATGCAAGTAAAAAATAAATGTAAATTAAACAAGGGAAAGTTCGGGTGCTATTCGTTAAAAATGATCATTTAACAAAGGGCTAGAATTTATCCCAATTCCATTTCTTATACTATTTTTACCGCATAATCCGTTTATAACACATGTTCTTTGGGTTTGGAATCTACATCATTTCTACTAGGTTCTAAGGAAATAAATAATTATGAACAGGTGAAAAAAGTCAATTCTATATCTCACTAGGGATACAACCATCACATAAACACATTATCTTCACCTCGAAGACTCTGTTTTGGTGGAATGCAACCACTAGTGGAATAGAGCCTCCATCCCCTTCCCTAACATGTGCATTTTGCGGTGGAGTATAGAGCCACAGTTTAACACAACCGATGTGAATAGAACCTCAAGTCAATACCCATCTTTTTCAAGCCATGTTCACATTATTATTTATCATGTCACCACAACCATAATATAACACACCCAAGAATATCCAATGCCATTACAATTCACAATACATGACAATCAACATGGGAATTAATGTTATTCTATAACCCATTAATACATTTAACAATTACAATTAATATACATTTAGTCAAATTCTCATTATTATTACATAACCCTTTAAGTGAATTCAAAAACCCCTATGCCTTGGAAAAATTCATCAATGTCAAGACATTTACCAATTTATCCAGTTTATAATTTCACAATCATTTTCGCACTTATGCATTTCAAGTACATTTCTCACATCTCATAACCCAACCACATATTTTATTGAACCATTATGTGTTCCAATATTCTCATGCATTGACCCAATAAACATATTCATCCATTTCCTTATTACATATCATTAATATATTCCCCCAATACCCATTCCATTAGAAATTTATGAGTTCACCACTTAATATGCACTAAACCACTTAGCAATTTAAATCCCAAATTCATTAAACTACCAAAATAATATCATTCAACCAAATTACCCATTTTTATTTCATTCCAACAACACTTTATTCCCTTATCACCCTAGAAATATTTTTCAGCATTCCATTTATGACTAAATCAACCATTATGTCATATTTTACATAGGCTCCACATTATTATTCAGGAACCCTTCATTTAACTCTACCACAGTCATGGTCCGGGTTTGCTCGTGCACCACATTGGTAGCCCTAAAATGGAAAAGGCCTCCTCTACGCATCCTACATGGATCATGAGGGTTTAAACAAATCATTTAGACACCCAATTTACCGAATCATTCCAAAGGTTACCAGTAAACAACAAGAGAAAGGATAAATCCCAACACACATGTACAAATATAGAACAAAAATGTGACATATAACTTGTATACCACCTACTTTGTATCTGATGATGAACAAAATCTTAATCGTAGCCTTCAATCTAGATTCAATCACACCTTGAAGTCCCAACCTAGATCCTACCAGAAAAAGTGGGATTTAGTGCTTCAGAAGGAGATGGGAGAAAGATGAAAACCCTAATTGAAAATAGGAAGCAAGAAGGATATTATACTTACCTTGGGCTTCAATCCACAACCAAAAATCCTCTAGACAGCCTAGAATTGATAGGGAATCACCTCTTGGAAGCATTGGTCATCCAAGATCGACACATAAGGATGAATGGGTGAAATGGAAGAGAAAACCATGTTGGAGATAAAAACCTAGGATGGATATTTTTGTAATTTCCACTATGTTTTCTAGGCCACACAGTTTACACACATGATTTTATAACATGTGCACAAACTGTGCGTTATCCACTATCTTAAAAACACCCATTTCTCATAGCTTTCTTGGGATTCCACCCAGGTTTCTTAACCATAAACTAATAATGTGTTTGCCTCTATCCATGGCGACATGGTTACCTCAGATAATCCACACGGTTTTCACTAACAGTGCAAAAACCATGCAACATTCCCAGAAACTCCTTTTTCATCCAGTTTCATGTCCCGAACACCCAGAATACCCCTGAGTCTTCACATGATCTTGGGAAACACTTAAATTTCCAATATTAAGGTACTTAAACTAAAACATAAACAATAGAATACCTTATGGAGGAACCACGATCTTATTGTAAAACTATTGTAAAATGTGATGATATCCTCCATTATTTCCCACCCTCATGAGTAAACAGTCATAAAGGCTTTCTATATTCTTATTTTAAAATTAATAAAACCTAAACATTTAGTCAAGGGGATTTATTATATCTATATAATTTTTTATAGATTTTAAAACATGAATATGAAATTTTTCATTTTTTAATGATGGTTATGTTTAAAAAAAAATATCCATAAATCACTCAAATTATAAATATAATTTTTATATCGATTTAATAAATTTTAAAATCATAAAATGTTTAATGTGAAAGAAAATACAATTAATATCTATCATCATAAATTTTTAATAAATTTATCAATAAATATTACTTATTCTTAATAGAAACCAATATAAACCATTTTTTATACTATTTAATCAATATTCATATACATTTGTTTTCTCCTAAAAACATGTAAAAATATCATATACATTTTTTTATGGTTCGACTAATTTTATAGTATTAATTCCTAAAAAACATATTATATTATTCAACCAGGTAAAAACTGAACATTAATCATTTAAATATTTTATATCATCTATATGTAAAAAACATTATAATAAAAGAACAATTATAAATAAAAAATTCAGAATTTATCATATACACTATAGAAAAAAATCTTCATACTATTTCATTTTTTATATTTCTTTTATAGCTGTTCAAATTTCATTAATAAGGTTGATATCCTAGATCAACTTTATCAAATTCACTCTAATTTACAACCTGAAAAATAATTCTATGTACTGAAATAATATAATAATTTTTCTATAATAATTTTTGTTGTTGAAATCAATAAAATATTTAACAACCGTAATTATTTTTTTAACTCTATAAATTTTAAGAAAAATAAAATGAACTTACAATATAACATCATCAAATATAGCAACAAATTTATTTAATGAATCATTATAATATTAAATTATTATTTTACATCTATTCATTCTAAAATATAGAATTTAATTTTACATATACATTCCATTATTAAAAATGTTCCCCTTAAGAATATGTCTAATAAAAATTATGTTACATATATATCAATTAATATTTTTGGTATCATCCAAAAATAATATTGATTGATAAAATTAATTAAACATTGATTTATACATTTCAAAAATAGTATTATTAATTAATTAAACTTCACCATAGTGTGGAGTGGATTAAACCGAATTTTTTTTTGAATAACCACCCATCTCACATAATTTTTTGAAATCCAAATTGTTGAATTCTCCACATGTATCATTACATAAAAATTAATTAACCAAAATATATGTTTATAGAGAATAAAGAAACTTGATTATGATATAATATTTTAAATATTATTTTAACCATTAATATATAATACATTTAAAATAATCATATAATTAGATATATATACATTTATAATTTATTTATATGTACTTTTTAGATGAATCCAATATGTAAATGTTCCCCCATAAAAGCTATAATAGGATTATAAGTTCTTACGATTATCCAATAATGTGAACCAAATATCTATATTACAATTACTAATTGTTCTTCTAGATACATATAATTAATTTTATCTTGAATATTAGTTTAAAAATAGGTCATTAGCCTACCCAACTTCACATCAAATGGGGTTATGTAACGAACAATTATGTTCCAAAAAATTTATTGATTTATTCCTGAGTAATCTTGAAGATGATTTCATATAAAGAAATGATTTATATTTTATAATGGTTTTGAAAATAAAAGTTAAATTTCCCATTAAAATATTCCTTGCATTATACTTTTAAAAAATTTGATTGATTATATTTTTCATTATTCTCTTTAGGGATAAATTTTTATCATTTTTGATAGTTTTCTATCATAACCCAGAGATCATTATTTGGTGATATTATTTATTGAAATCATTTTATTATATAATTCATTTTCAAAATAAAATGTATTCAATTCAATAATAAAAATAAAAAATTCAATCTCAAAATTTTATTCTATTTTCAGTAATTTAAAGTTCATCAAAAAATTTATAATTTAATATTTACTCTGTTATTTATCTTTCTCATTCTAATGAATTAGTCTCTTTTCCCCAAAATATTTTTATTTCCTTCTTTAAATTGACTGTAAATCTAATTTTTTGTTATAATATCTATTTGAAGTTATTAATTTTTTATTTAGTTTTGTAGTTATCAAAATTTTAAAATCACAATAACACTCTAAAATTTTACTAGAGTCACTGTTTACCACATTTGTAGTATCAATTAGCAATATATTTTCATACTACCTTTCAATTATATATTCATTGTATCAATATTGTTTTTCTAATAAATTCATTATATTTTTTAATTAATTATATAATATAAATTATATTTGTCAAATTATATTTTATAATATTGTATTCAAAAATTTAATGTCTCATTAATAATGATGTTAAATATTTGTGTATATTTATAAGTTTTTAAATATAATATGAGGAATAGAAAAAATAAGATAAAATTACTTGACACTTATCAATAAAAAATATTAATTTTAGAGGGATTTCATATTTATATTTGATCCATATATGTTTAAAGAAAATATATTTAACATTTTAATATTTTTATTGTACTATATATTTGGAAAATAAATATGAGGTATTGATTTGAATGAAATATATTTATGAAACATAAATTACCATATGAATATTAATATATTTCACAGATAATATGATAATTATAATTAATTTGACATATAAAACTATTGATATTATAATTATGATATAACATAATAAATTCAATTTTTTAATAAATATTCATTGGATGATGATAAATATGTGGTATTGGATTATTAGTAAAATATTATTTATTATTTTTAAAAAATTTATTTATATCAATTTCAAATGATTATTTATTGAAAAATATATGACAATGATATTAAATAGGTTTATTTTATTACCCACAATAGTAATATTTATTGTTGTGGTAATTAAAAATGAATTTTGTTAAAAAATAACATCATTAAAATAGTTTATATTAACATAAATTTGCACATACTTATATATATATATATTCACATATATATATATATATGTGTGTGTCTATGTTATAAAAATATTATAGTCAAGAATATTATAATTTTACAAATACAATGTTAACACTAAAAATAAGGGTACTCTGTGAACTATAAATTGTCAATAACTTATTAACAAAGACATCCTACCAAATATTATCCAATGTATGGTCACTTATGGGGATAATCGTCTTCTCAACAGCTTCCCTCTTGATTCGGAAATTAAGGACACTATCTTTGGTCTTAATCCAGATAGTGCTCTAGGTCCTGATGGTTATAACAATGGTTTTTATCAAAAACATTGGGATGTCCTTCAAAAAGAAGTCTGTAATTTAGTTAAATATTTCTTTGAAAAAGGGGTTCTCCCATATGCTCTCAACTCTGAATTCCTCAAGTTAATGCTTAATGTTGATAATGCTAATGAAATTCACCTCTTTCGTCCCATCTCCCTTTTAAATTTTCTCTTTAAAATTGTCACTAAGATCCTTGCTAATAGGCTCTCTAATATCAGCAACAAAATTGTCTCCTGGAACCAGTTTGGATTCATTAAAGGTAGATATATACAAGATTTCATTTGAATCACCTCATAATCCACCAATATATTGAATAGAAACACTAGAGGTGTAACTGTTGCTCTTAAGATGGACATCACTAAAGCCTTCGATACGATTGACTGAACCTTCATTTTTAAAGTCCTCTCTAGTTTTGGATTTAATGATTCCTTTTTCAGTAAATTGAAAATCATCTTCAACTCAGCCAATATCTGTATCTCATCAATGGTTAGCCTAGGGGATAATTCAAATTCTTTAAAGGTGTCAGACAAGGAGAGCCACTCTCTGATATAATTTTTACTACTGCCGAAGATTACCTTAGTAGACTGCTCTCCCTCAATGTTGAGCGAGGAAGAATCAAACATATTATTGCTTCTGGAAATCTTCAGGCTCGCTCTAATTTTTTTGATGCTGAAGATATTATTTTCTTTCTTCAGGGAGATAAATGAAATATCAATAATCTTAAATCAATCATTTCACACTATGAGGAGGTTTTCGGCCAGTGTATTAACTGGAAAAAATATTTTATTTACTTTGGTAAAAATTTCCCTCTAATAGGAAAACTCATATCACCAATGTCTTTGGGGTTAAGGAAGGTTCCCTTCTTTTTACTTATCTTGGTGTTCCCATCTTCTAGGGCCATCCCAAAGATTGTTATTTTCAACACATTGTTGATCAAATCCAAAATCAATTTTCTTCCTGGAAAGGTAAATCCATTTAAATGGTTGGAAGAATTTGCCTTGTTAAATCCACTATTATCTCAAATCTGTTTTACTCCATGATGGTCTACAAATGTCCTTTGGTCCTAATAAAGCAGTTAAATACATCCATAAGAAACTTCATCTGGATTGGAAGTACTCTAGAAAGAAAATTGGTTACCGTCTCTTGGGACAATTGTTATAAACCCATTGAAAATGGAGGCATTAGTATTAAGAATATTAAAATTTATAATGAGGCCCTTCAAGCCAAACTCACGTAGTCCCTCATTGATAAAAACTCTCATTCCATGAGATTCCTCAAAACTCGTTTCCTTGATAAGCTTAAATCTGGTTCTTTTCATTACATGACTTCTTCTATCTGGCCATCGATCGAAGCTTCTTTTCACTCTATCTTGGAAAATTCTAGATGGATTGTTAGTAATAATTCTTCTTTGAAATTCTGGTTTGATAACTGGACTGGCTCCCCCCTCATTTTGGAGATGACTAAAACTTTGTACCCTAGTCCCTCGACCTTCTCTATCAGGGATATGATCAATTCCTCTGTTTCTCAACATCCGGATCCTATCAAGGGGATTGTAGATAATTATTATTTCACATCCAATGAGAATTTTCTTGTTTGGGAACCTGCTCATAATGGCTTGTTGGATTATAAAAAATATTATTACCATCATTTCCCTAATGAGGATGAAAATGTTAATTGGATTTCAAAATTCAATAAAGCCTGGATCAAGCCTTCTCGCCTTACTCTTATGTGGCGTATTGCTCATCAAAAAATTCTAACTGATGCTTGATTTCAATATTATGTTTTTTTTCTTTTCTATAAATGTAGATTATGAAACCAGCATCGTGAGGAAATTAATCATATATTTTTATCTTGTGATACTGTTATGGCCCTTTGGCATTACATCTTTGACATTTTTTAATGCAGATGGCTTTTAGAAAAATTAATTTTCTCATAATTGAAAAGAATGTTGAGGTTTCCGAGGTCTCCCAAAATCAAGAATCTATTTCTTACTTCTGTCGCGGAGCTTCTGCATATACTATGGTATGGTAGAAATTATTCTTTTTTCAACAATAACTCTTTCAATATTAATGCAGAAAAAATGAGGATTCTTCTTGCTATAAAGCAAGCGGCCACGATCCAAAAATATTTTTGTGACAATTCTGTCATGGATTTTGAAACTCTCCGTCGAATTGGTGTCAAAGGTATCTTCCCGAAGCCACACTACACTATTAAAGTCTTCTGGAAGGAACCTCCTCCTGGATGGATTAAAATAAATGTGGACGGAGCCTCAAAGGGGAACCCTGGTCTTTCGGGATGCATAGGAATTTTCAGAGACCATCAAGACCGGATCCTCGGATGTTTCTTTTAAAGCTACATCATTGCTTCCGCACTGGAGGTAGAAATGCTCGCTACCATTCATTCCATTTACTATGAAAAGATGTTGAACTGGAATAATATCTGGATCGAGAGAGACTCCACAACTATTTTTCAAGCCATCTGGAAAGGTACTGCTCATCTTGCTTGGTCTCTCACCCCCGATGGATGGAATGCCTTGCCGCTCTCAATGGCCTCAACTTTATTTCCACTCATACCTATTGTGAGGCTAATATGATCTCTGATGGGCTAGCCAACATGGGGGTCTCACATGAGATCACTTGGAAGAATGTCCTCCGTCCGTGGTTGACCCCTTTCTTTATTAAGGACTCTAGAAAATTTCCCTCTTTCCGTATTTTGTAACTTGTTTGTTTCTCCTTTACATTTAATAAATCTCTAATTTCTTGTCTTTTGACCAGAACTCGCCCCTTAAAAAAATATATAATTACATATATATACATATACATATATCAGTTTTTTGTGGGTATTCTACAAAATAAATTTAGAATAAACACCCAATAAAAAATTAAATAGTAATTTATACATTAAAAATACCATTATTCAATTTATACATATACAAACAAAAAAATATAATATTTTGGGCCTTTATCTTCCTTTGTGCATAATCAAAAAATCTAGTGGAAACATCCTCCCATCACTGTCCTTTCCATTTGACCTCAATTATTCCCTTTCCTATATTACATTTATATGAGCTAACCAACAACTCCTATTTAATGATTAATAGAATTTCATATTTATGTCCCCTTCATAATGCATCATTGATACAATAAAGTCCATGTCATACATATCATTATCCACATGATCCACAATGATTGTTTAGACCCTTTTATGCTCTATCCTCACCACCATAATTACCTATTCAATTTTAAATAGACGAACCCATAATCATCATCCCCACATAATAGAAATAGTAGAATTTAGGGATAATTTCTAAATGTGTGTGTGTATTGGGAGAACCGACACAAAATCCACTAGATATATGAACCCCAAATGCATGTTGACGTACAAAAATAAAAAACGGTCCCACAATTGTTCATGGGTCATCTGTCTTTTGGATATATATGTCGACCTACAACACACATGCACACAATTATCATAAGGGGAATAATTCAAATACCAAGATAATATTTTATAGTATTATAATATGATATATATATATATATATATATTAAATATGGAAAATTGAGTGTCAATTAGCATTAAATGGGATTCCTTAGGTTTTATTAGAAATCACTGTGTGTGTATGTGTGTGGGTATGTGTGTGTTGTGAATATTATTTCATTATATAGTGATAGAGATAAGGTCATTGAGGATGGGGAATGATTATTTTGATGTTATACTCAAAGGATTGCTATCTAGGTTAGATTATCCGCTATGGTAAGGGTAAATTTTTTAAAATTTATTTTGTTCTTCCTAAAACATTATTCGTAAAGAAATAAATTTAATTAATTTATTCATGTTTTAATTTATATATATATAAAGAAATTTTCTTATATGGAACCATTTTCAAAATATCATACTTTTAATTTATCTAAAATTATATTTATAAATGGAAAAAATCTTAAAAAACAATAAAATTATGTGGAAAATCTATTAATTTTTTTTAAATAAAAATCACTCTTAATAGAATTTTGATTTGGTAATTTATTCAATAGAATTTTTATTTAAATATATTTTACTCGATTAATATTTTGTGATGTGTTTCAAATTCACAAATATAAAATTATAATATTTTTTATAAGAATAATTTCATTCAAGAAATAGAATATTTTAAAGGATTCACAAATGTATTAATTATTGTATAATGATCATTTAATTAATTTTTATTTGTATCCCAGATAAATTTTCCTTTTATTTATCAAATAAAAATATCTTCATGTTGATAATAAATTTTAAATAATAGTTTTTTCATATATATATATATATTGATTTACATTTAAAATTATATTTTAGGTTGCTGTATTTATAATAAGGTTTAGATGGAAAAATCCTATGAAAAAAATAACCTTTTAAAACATGTTATTTGAAAATATTCAAAATTGGGAATTGTAAAAATATCAAAATAAGGATTGAACCCAAGCCTAAAGAGATTTTGTAACATCCACACTACTGGTAAGCTCAAGTATGTTTCTACTTGGTTAAATATTAATAACATAAAAGTGATCACAAAAACAAGTACTGATTCCTTCAATTATTTTTAATATACAAATACATATGTGACACCCATTGTAAGGCCCCAGCCTTAAAAATTACAAAATATTGAGTTATGTTAAGAATTGTACTTTAATTTGAATCTAGGATTTTTCATGTTTAGAGATTTAGAGAATTCTTCCATAAATCATACATAACCAAAAAATTTAAAATGTAGACCCTACTACTCACTATACATTTTATTCACAAACCAATTTTAAAACGAAGCATGATTTCATTTCTTTTATAATCAACGTAAATTTTCCATCATCCAATCTTTTTCTCTATTCTCATTTTAATCTGGTGAAAAAAAATTCAAAACTGGGGATGAGAATAAAATTCTCAGTAAGGGTTACACAAATGAGAAAACTGTTTGCCTTATAAAAACAAAAAAAACAAGTATACTTTATCATAAAGTAATACTTTTCTCCTTTAATAAGTGGTAAATAATATTTACTAAATATAATATCATTTATTACCATTTATGATATCAAAATATTACAAAGAAACTCATAGAAATCACAAAAAATATATAATGGTAACTTTTGAAATAATTATACTTAAGTGGAATAACTAAGTTGTCATCTTATATACATGTCCCGATTAGAAATGAAATATCCGTATGACATACATACATACCCAATTCATTGAGTCTATAATGTAACCATTTGTCTTTTTTTATCATGGAACCACCCATCTTTGGTTTATCACATACCCACCCATCTTTGGTTTATCACATAACCACCCATCTTTGGTTTATCACGTAACCACCAGACAAAAGTCCATGAAACATTAAATAATAATAATCAATAAAAGATTTCAATTATCAACATTTCACTCAAGAAAATTTCATTTTCAATCACAAGAAATAATTTCATGATATTTAATTATTAAATCAATCTCCAAAACTATTTAAAATATTTAATAAAGAGAATTTTGAATCAAAGTGTTCCATTCCACTTTGATGATTTTTAATGAAATTTGTATTTAAAAAATTAATTTCCAGATAAATAAATTCATAAAACCCATTTTTAATTCATGGACATGGAATATAATCTTTTTGAAGAATAAATCTTGAAAAAATTTGAAATGATGTTTTAGTTAAAGAATCCCTTTCTTCTTGAGAAATAATTGAATAAAAATGATTAAGTAATAATATTGACCAAACCATTAAAAATAAATAGAACATACTTATTCATTATATAACAAGTAAAAAGGGGTTTATATAAACTTTATATGAAAATAAAGGTCCATAACATCAATATATGTCTCACTGAACGGAGACTAAGATAAAGTCCCTTACCTTGAATCTCACTCATCTCATATGTTATTTATCTCCATTAATATTAAAATAATGTTATTTTATGCTTTATAGAGAAACTTGTTCAGGGTTTTTATTCACTTTATATCAGTTATTACCATTTTAAAACAATTACATAATTATTTATGTTTATATCAGATGTTTTGTCACTATTCAGAACATGAGTTGAAATTGAACGTGGCTTGATGTCAACAGTCCATGTGGTCTTAAGTGCATCATCTATAGAAAAATAATAATAAATTTAATACATCAATTATAATCTTAAAAAAAACAATTAATTATGGAAATGAAAAATTAAAAATGTTATAATCATGGATATGGTATATTGTACGTACGCATGAGTAACGTTTTCAGTTTTCATTGACTCTTATGGAAAGAAGCTAAGTATTTTTCTCCCATTAAAAAATTATCATACTAATATTAAAATTATAAAATTAATTTAAATATAAAAATTTATATCACATAAGTGATGTTATAAATAAAAATTAATCACATTTCTTCATGGAGGTGATAGTTCACATGTACGCACAAACAACGTTATCATTTTTATGTGCATGGAATGTTATAACATAATTGATATATTATTATCTTGTAAGGAATAATATGTCATTATTATCACATATTTATTTAATTTCATCATTATAAATAGTCATGAGATATGGTTATGGAAAATAATTATATCGATTCTTGGAGGTGATATTTCACATGTATGCATGAACTATTAATTCCTTTACCATTTGATGGAATTGGATATGAATTTAGGTGATTATATTATCATAATAACTTATTAGTATATTTAGGATAGTTTATTTGTTATCTCATCAGGGTTATAGAATATTTGAATGAAAATGAAGAAAAATATATATAAATACTTAATTAAAAATGGTACATTTCTTTCGGATGACCACATTTCATAAAACCATAACACCTCTAAGGAGGGTGTTATTAATATAATAAGACCTCTATAATTTGGTCATGTAATAAATGAATGGTTTTGGGTATATATTGGCTGATAGAAATTGGTTTTTATGTGTGAGTAATAGAGAGGAATTAGTTCCTTTTTATAAGAGAGGGGAGGAGCACCCTTGAAAACCCTTTAAATATTAAATTATTATAAATTAATTTTCAAATCCAAAAGGTCCCAAAATACTTTCTTTCAAAGATTTTCTGATTTTGGGTCGAATGAACATCATACAATTAAAATTATACATGTTATATATATCTATATCTACATATATATATATATATATATATTAATCCTTATCTTTTGTTTTTAACCCCATTTAACTCTTAAGATTTTATCATGTTAGTTAAACATTGAGGGTTAAACTAATTATCATAACCAAGAAAAAGACTGCTGGATAATTAATTAATTAAATTTTTATACTTATATAAACTTTTTTGGCTGAATATTATACTATTACAAATTTCATATCATTTAATTAAATATTTTATATTTTAAAATATGCATTATTTTATGTTTGACACTATTCATTATATAAATTTTTAGAAAATCATAATAACTTTATTACTTTAAAATAACTACCTCAAGTCATAAATAACATGTCAAAATAATCTAGAAAATTTATTTATGACATGAAATATTTCCAATTATATTTATTTAAATATTGTTAATATCATATATTTGATTCTTCTTTTAAAAAATCAATAAATGCATCACCATTGTATCATAATTAACAATAATTATTTAATGATAAAAAATTCTAAATAAATTAACATAATGTATCAAATCTTTTAATATTTATATTTACTATTTATAGTTGAATATATAAATAATATAACTCCTCATTAAAATTTATTTACTTATTACAAATTCTGAGAATGAAAATTTTAAATTATTATTAAATAAAATAGAATAAATGTCAAAATGGTTCCCAAGTGGAATATGATTATTTAATTTCATCCTAATATTTTTATTGGTCTAAAAACACTCATCCAATTATCTTATTAAAATATCTATGTTAATTTAAAAAATTTATAATATTATTTTAACCTTTAATTTCACAATTTACCCTTAACTGTGGTAAATAAAATAGAAAAGTTAGTATTCCCCAAAAATTATTTTTATAATATTAGAAGAAAATTACTCATACTGTTTTAAACCATTTATGTCTATTTTTTATAATTCAATTTATAGAAGTGGTATAATTATGAGTAATGTTATTCCCACAAATGAGGCTAGAAGGCGGGTAAAAGAGACATTCAAAAGATCAATAAATGTTTATATCTAATTTCAATAAAAAAATAATTCCAATTACCTAAATTTGACTAAATTAAAAAAAACATAATATAAATATGCATTAAAAATTTTAAATGGATAATGTAAAAATATAAATAAATTATACGAAAAAGCGTTTTTCAATTAAAATGAAATATTTTTCAAAATTCAGTAAAACATGAATCATATCAGACAAATACCAAAAAAATAAACAATTTAAATTTTGATGTCCTACATCCAAATAAAAAGTTAAATTTTTTTCAAATAGATCATATAAAGGTGAAAAAAATAGATTTAAAATGGGTTCTCCATCAAAAGGTGGTAAAAATTTCTTTTTTAAAATACTCCGTTTATGTATAAAATTGATTATGATCTTATATCATGTCTAGAAAACATAGAAGATAAATTTTAAACATATTATTGAATTTATATTTAATTAATATAACCAACAATAGTGATTTTAATATTTTATAAAGACAAATAATCAAACTTGAATTTCATGTCATAAAAACACATAATTTATATTTAATTGGAGTGTGTTTTCATTTATAATTAATTTTCTAATAAATTAATAATCATTATGAAAACATGTGTAAACCAAAATTTAATTATTTACTTAATACTATTCATTCCTGTTGTTATAATATCTAGGTTATAATGATAAAATTTAAATTATAATACGTATTTCTCTACTTACGCTCAATATGGCATACCATGTACGCTATCAAAAAATGAATTTTCTTTCAAAATAAACTTAGGATGTTACATTCTACCCCATTTGAAATTGGATCCTTGAATTTAATTAATTTAATATTGGTAACTCACAATTGATGTTTTAAAATTGCTTAATTGAAACTCCATATTGTAAATAGAGTGAATAAAATATCTACTATAAAAGAAAGACTGTGGAGTACACAGGATACCAGAGGTAAAAAATACTAGGGTTCTATGTAGGAAAAAAAGCATATAAAAGAAAACATAACCACCATTCTATGATGTAATGTGATAGAAAAAATTATTGCGAGAAATTTAATAATCATAAAACCATATATTTTTGATCAAATTAGCAGTCTTGGATTTGATAATATGAAAAGTAAACGAATAAGATTTCTATTTTGATATCCTTTTAAATGTGTTGTGTATTTTTTTCCAACCTAGACTATGAAAATAATGAAATATACATACTTGAATAGTTGGGTTTCTTCCTTTAATAAAATTCTACAAAACACTCATCATTTTCTCCAAATGTTGAGTATTAAATATGAATTATTCATGCTTGAATCAACATCTTGAGAATCACGTAATCCATAAAGGATTTAATATCCATTTCTCATGTCGGGAAACATTAGCCAAATATAATATGGTTAGCGTAAGACAAAACAATTCTCCAAAAAGAATAAACTATTAGATGATGAAAATGTACTATTAATCTTTAAAATTCAATTGTAATCCAAAAGTTCAATATAGACCACTCAAAAAATAGCTGTCATTAAAATATCTAAATAACTAAGAATGAAACCCAAAAATCATAATAATATGATCACATAAACTTCCACGATGAGTTATAACATTAATCTCTAAATAACATCAAGTAATATTGAAGTCTCATGCCAAAAATTAATTACCCTAATCACATATTCTCCAAGTTAGTTTAATTATTTCGATAAATAAGCAAATTCTCATAAGTCCAAAATAAAAAACCATATATTCTTCCAAAAAAAATTTAAACCATTACTCCTCATTTAAAATCACATCATATTATATATATATTAATCATTAAATGTTCCCAAAATTGTGAAGGTATTCAAAAATAAAATTTATAACTTAATTAATAAATCGTTTTCTAATTCTGATATTACCTATTCAATAAAACAAAGTTTCCCAAAATCATTTTTTTGTAATAAATCTAATTTTTTAACTAAAAATAATGATTTCATACTAATTGGGGAGTTCATATAGGCAACTGGTAGGTTATTCACACTTGTTTCCCTCCAGGTTTTGGTTCAATTCTCATGGCCTTATCCGACACAATGGGTTACCATCCTTCGTATCAGTCTTAATTTTTCTAAAACAATATAATTCATAAAAAATTTCAAAAATTGTGATAAAATCCTCAAAAAATAACCATATAATATTTTAATATAAAATATTATCTCATAACTTTCAATTTTCTTCCTAAAATTTAAAAATCCTTATTTACCTAAAAAAATTTCATATAAAGGTTATCAATTACATTATAATTATGATAACAAAAGAAAATTGATCCTGAAAAAATATTTTCACATTAAAAATATAGGGTTATAAATTACACAACTAAAAAAAGTTTTTGAATGTACCCCCATGATCAAAATAGTATTAGTACATTTCAAAATCTCCATATCCTTAAGTATACCATAGCTATAAAGTCATTTATATGAAGACATATTAATATTTCAATGTTCTTCATAACCCATTAGCTCTGAATTACAACTTTATCTCTTAATAAATAATTTCTAAAACTAAGTGATATTTATTATATCCTCATGATTAATAAATATCAATCAGATCATGTTTCATAATTTATGTATAAGAAGATAATTCATACATTGAATCCAAATTTTAGGATCTTTTTTATGGTCCATTTTCTCTTTCATCATGTTTTCCAACATTAAAAATGTAATCTTTCAATCCCCATTTAGTATTTCACCATTAAAAAGTGATAGATGGGTTGAGATCATGAAAACATACAGAAAAAAAAACCATGATGCATAAAATTGTTTTATAAATGAGTAGGTGTTAGATAACTCAAAAAATTTGTTATAGGTGATTTGAATACTCAAGAAGCTATCAAAATTATTCGAACAATATTTTTTAATAATAAGTATGATCAAATAACCACGTAGGGACAGGAAAGTTATGAAATAACTATTTCCATACATATTGAAAATTTATAAATAATATTCTGAAAATAAGCATCACGGAGACATAAAACGAATTGTTAAAAGGATAATCCTTTTTAGGATAAAGATTACATAAAATTTATTATAATAATCTAATACATCAATAACCTTATATCTCAAATGATTGTATTTTTTCCCAATCCACCTAATTTACCATAATCCTACAAAAGTTTCTATATGATATGAATGCTCATAGTTATATGGTATCTTTAACCTACACAATAATAACATCTTGCCTATAAAGTAATCTAAACCACGCCTTTCATACCAAATTTAAGGCCCAAGCCTTAATTATTAAATAAACTTGAGTAATTTCAAGAATTTTACTTTAATTCACATCAAGGATGTTTCCGGGATTATAGCATTATATAATTTGTAAATAATATTTACATAACAACATGGATGTTACAATTTATAAACTTCTACTCCTTATCAATTTTTTATAAATGAAAAAGTGCTTCAGAAGAAACATGGTTTTCATTCTTTATTTGCATTATAAATTTCCCTTCATCCCATCCTTGAATCTATTTACCTTTTAATAATGTGAATTTTTCTTTCAAAATATAATATGATCATACAAATCTCATCAAGGCTTACACAAATAAGGAAAACTATTTGCCTTGTAAAAACATGTAAAACATCAATAAATTAGTATAAAGTAATACATTTCAACTTTAACTAGTAAGAAATAATTTACATTGAATATAAGGTCATTTATTACTATTTTTTAGTCAAAGGATTACCAGAAGACCCATTGAAAAAACATATAAAATATAAAGGTAACATGGGACATAATTATACTTCAACTGAATAACCTTGCAGTCAACTTACATACATTTCACTCTTATAAAGGGAATAGACATACAACTTATATCAATAACCAATTCATTATAGGTTATAAAGTAATCACACATCCTTGGTTTGTCATGGAACCACCCATAGTTGGTTTATCACATAAAAACTCATAAAATGTACAAGTTATATTAGATAATCACAATGTATAAAGTATTGAATTTATCAAAATTTCACTCATATAAATTTCATTTCAAATCTCAAGAAATCATTTATTAATATTTAAATATCCAATATATCCCCAAAACCATTTAAAACATATCATAAAGAGACTTTTGAATTAATTTTTCCCATACCAAATTGAATATTTTTAAAGAAAATAACATTATAAACCATTAATTCCAATATTAACAGGATCATAAAACCCTTTTGAATATATATATATATGAAATATAATTTTTTAGAAGTATAAATCATGAAAATATTTAAAACGTTGTTTCAGTAAATGATTCCCCTACCACATGAGAAATACATGAATAAAAATCATTAAAACATAATAAAACATCATTATAATATACAAATTGATTCTGTAAAATGTCAAAAGGGTTTTATAAACACCTTATATTATACTAAAGATGAAAAACATCAAGATATTCCTTAACGAATGTATATTGAGATGAAGTCCCTTAAATCGAGTCTGACTCATCCCTTACATTATTTATCATCCTAAAAAATAAAATCAAGTTAATAGTTACTTGCATCAGAACTTTTTCCATGTTTATTATTATATTTATATCACTTATTACCATGTTCTAACAATTATATAATTATTTAGGTTCATATCAGATGTTTTGTCGTTATTCGGTACATAAGTCTAAAATGAGCATGACATGATGTCAATAGTCCATGTTTTCAGAATCCCATCAACTTCATTAAAATATTCATGAAATAATTAAAAACTATATACATAAATTATATATTTTAATAAAATATTTAATTATGGTAATTAAAAATGAACAAAGTTATAATCATGTAGACGGTATTCCATACGTACGCTTGAGTAACATAATCTATTTTTCATTGATCATTATGGAAAAATGATAAGTGTTATTATACATTTCTGGAATAATAATATTATTATTAACATCATGATAATAATTTAAATATACTTATATAAATATCATATAATAAATATAGTGAATAAAAATGATTCACATCACTTCGTGGAGGTGATAGCTTACACATACGCACAAACAATGTTATGATTTTTATGTGAATGGAAAATAATAACTTAATTGATATATTAATATCTTAAAATCATTAATATTTCATCAATCTCACATGTGATTTTAACTTTATCATTATAAATAATCATGAGTGACGGTTATGGAAAACTAATTATATCAATTCGTGGGAGTGATAGTCCACACGTATGCATGAATAATTAATTCATTTCCCATTTTATGGAAGTTGATATTGATTTAGGTGATGATTTTAAAAAAAATCATAGTATATTCATGATACTTGATATATTATCTAATCATGGATGGATAATATTTTAAATAATATGATTAATAAACAAAATAGAAATACTTAATTAAGAACATTACCTTCCCTTCGAATGTTCACCTTTCATAACACCTTAGAACCTCTAAGGAGGGTGGTATGCCTAAACTAATAAATCTATAACATGGGTAGGAATTCATGGAATGATTTTTGGAATTACATTGTGAATAATTTTTTTAAGTGTGTGTAATATAGATGAATGAGTTCCTTTTATAAGAGAGGTTAGGGGAACCATTGGAAACTCTCAAAATATTAAATAAGAATAAATTAATTTTCAACTCCAAATAGTCCCAATCTAATTTAATTTGAAGATATGATGATTTTAGGTCAAATAAATATCATAAAATAAAAATTATATAAGTTGTAATTTTTTTAATCATTATCATTTTTAACCCCTTTTAACTCTTATCGTTTAATCAGGCGAGTTACACTATGAGGGTTTAAATAAATACCAGAACATGGAAAACAACCAATGAATAATTCATTGATGAATTTTTGATAATTATATGATCTTATTGGATTAATATTATAATTTTTTAAAAATTATATAATTTAATTAAAATTTTAAATTTTAAAATATGTATTATGTCAATTTTGACACTATTCATTACCTGAATTTTTAAAAAATCATAAAAACGTGATTAATTCTAAATACCTAGCCTAACTCCTCTATTAGAGGCCAATATCATCCATAAAATTATTTTATTTCATCTAATATTTCATATTATATTTATTTCAACATTTTTAATATCATTTATTTTATTCTTCCTTTAATAAATCTATTATTGCATCATCATTCTATCAAAACTAATGTAATTATTTAATATCCAAAAATTATAAATAAATTAACATGGTGTAGTTAATATTTTTATATTTATAAGGATTTTTTATAGTTGAAGATATCCCTCACATAACCCCATATTAAAAATTATTTACTTATTAATAATTTGAGTATGACATTTTAGAATTATAATTAAATAAAATATTATAACTTCCATAATCATACCCAAGTGTCATAACTTGGTTTGAAGTTATGACAAAAGTTTATTTCTGTCAAAACCCACCCATCCAATGAAGGTAGGACACAATATAATGTAACATTATAGGTAAATAAAGATTAATACATTTTCCTATTTATTAATATTTTTGAATTAAATATTAATCTTACTTTAAATGGGATGCTATGTTCGATATCATACCTGATAAGCAACAATGGGTTTCTATGAAATCTTACATTGCACACAACATTGAGTTATACTGAAAAATAATATAATAATATTTTTCTTTTAAATGGTAGTTAACGCATATCCCTTGTATTGGCGGGAATGAATAGAACTAACTAAAAAATGATTATATATGTTTGTTAATTTTTTTACATTATCCAATAAAATTTAGATTCATAAAATGTGAATTAATCTACTTTTAAGCATAAATACTCTAATATTCATTAGAAGGTTGATTTAACGCCTTTTGATGGAGAACCCTATTTAAAAATACTTTTGGTCACTTTTATATGTTCTCTTTGAAAAAATATAATTCTTCTTTAGAATCAGGACATCAAAATTTACTTTGGGTAAATGTTTTAGAATTTTTCTGATAAAATTCATTTTTCAACGAATTGTGAAATATACTGTATTTTAATTCAAGACTGACTTCTATTATAATTTATTTATATAGTTAGATTATATTTTTAATTGGTTTTAAAGTGTAATTATATTATATTTCTACCATTTAATCCAATGTTGTTTATTATAATTAATTTCACTTTGAAATTGGACATAAACAAGTGTAAATCTTTTGATAGTTAATATTTCCTAAAAACACGCTTTTTGTTTTAACAACAAGAGTTATTTTAAATTAATTAATCCAAATTATATGTTTTTAATTTGTAAAAATATACATCATTTTTTAATTTGGAATATCAAATATATCTTAGGCTGAAATTTTAGTATTTTTCTGAAAAACTTCAATTTTTGATGAATAGTGAAACCACTAAGTAGTAGTTAAAAATATGAATTTTTCATTTGAAAGAAATTTTACCAGATACATGAATTGTATTTAGAAAATATGAAATACATGATTGTTATTAGTAAGTAAAATGTGGTTCAAAAAGATGAAATATTTTTTTGGTGATTAGTAACTTTTGACTTTTATTTACCGTGGTTAAAGGTAAAGAGGATAATTAAAGGTAAAAAGAAACTTATAATAACACAAAATTACCTTAAAACATGTTCTATCCTTATTGGATGAGTTATTTCCTACCATGGGATTCCTTGTGTTTATTTTTTCACCCCATGGAGCCACTTATGAGTGATAATGACACTTCATTTTAATTAACTTAAAGTAAAGAAAAAAATGACATTAACAAATATGTTTTAGTACATCAATTTTTAAATGGTGTTATATAAGTTACATTTTTGACAATAAATATTAATATGAAAGTTAAAAATATTTCATACATCATGGTAATTTTTTTTTTAATTTTTAGACATCAAATATATTAAAATATTTTTGACACAATAATGATGCAATGTTTACCTCATTAATGAATGATATAAATAAATAAGATTATAAATATTAAAACAATATCCAAAACCTAAAAAATAATTTTCAAATGATTTTATTTATACCATGAGTAATCTTATCTTTTAATTTAATTAGTTTTGGACCTTTAGAAACCGAAAATAATTATATAATAAAGTAATATTTTCACACATTCTTGAAGAGCACATCCCCCCTTATAAAAAGCCCTCAATTATAACCCATTCCTCACACTTCTAAAGCCCCTTTTATCGTCCAAAAGCTTCCTAGTTAAGCTCCATACATACCTCTATTACTCTTACAAGACTTACTCTAGTCATAAGGCACATCATGTAAACCTCTCGATTCAAACCAACGAGAGTTACCCGATTTTAAGGTAACGTTTTCTCTTTAGTTATTTTCTTTTATTTTACTTCTCCAACCCCCTAAACTTTTTTTATTACATTATTTTATAATAGAAACAATATCCTCGATATACTAGGTTGTTTTATAGGAATTATTCTAGCTACACTTATACACACCTCCATCTAATGGGTAAAGAACATATTGTTTTTGTGGATTGCGAACAAACGCCTCACGAAACAATGATTGTTCAATCTTATCCTACAAGATTTTTCAGTGGCCATTATGATGGAACTATATTTATATATGATATATATTATGTTTATGTTATTTTCTATTATTATGTAATTTTTATTTACAAACACACC
Source organism: Viscum album (assembly GCA_963277665.1). Classification (NCBI taxonomy): domain Eukaryota; kingdom Viridiplantae; phylum Streptophyta; class Magnoliopsida; order Santalales; family Viscaceae; genus Viscum; species Viscum album. The sequence goes on along the minus strand of OY728125.1, from coordinate 272,088,572 downwards.
TTTGTTCTTTCTAATATGTGTAAACACGATAATTTCATTTGAGGAAATGCAGACTACCGCCCCCTCAAGGTGATATGATTCGTTTATGACATAAATGGAACGTATAAAGGATAGAGTTAATTAAATTATGTAACATATATATCATATTATATTATAATTTATTTATAATATACCTATGTATTATTATATTATCATTCCTTCAAATGTTAAATAAAAATGAAAGTAGCGTTCATGTGTATGTACGGCTTAACGTCTCCCTTAACGGTGCATTTCATTTCATAATTACAACTGATATGGAATATTATAAATACATATACACTGGATATATATATGATATTTATGATATTTAAATCATGAATATCATTCTGAAGATAATAAAATTTTGACCACATGGAGAATTTGTAATTATAACAAGTTCATTTTTTACTAAAGTTCCGAAAATCTACAAAATATCCAATATGAACTCACATAATTAACTAATTTTTATAGAAAGGTACTAAGTGATATAAAAGGAATAATAAAAATTAAAATTATTTTTAATGAATTATAAATTAACTTATTTTTATTATTCAGGAAGAACACGAAACATACGAGTCAAGTCGGACACAAGGTAAGGGGTTTCATATCTCAATTTTAATTCTGTGATATTTCCATTGTTCGCCACTTATTTATTTCATGTGTTATATTATGTACTAAAATTGGATATATATTATCATGAATCTATTTATATTCATGTTATTGTTTGAATAATTTTTTGGTTATTATTTTTTTTTCATAAGACTCAATTGATTACAACATGGTAAGGGGATTTCATCTCACTTCTTACACCCCTGAGATTCATGCTGTATGGACACTATTTATTTTTGTGTTGTGTATGTACTGACCATGATTTTATTTATTAGTGTACTATACTTTAAGTTATTGGTATTTACATATTCATTTTATTGTCCTTCTTTAATGGGGTGTATGTTTTGTAAGTTTCCAAATCGGTAAAAGAATTTCAAATTTCAATTTCCACTCATTGGGAATTACTCGTACTTAATTGATTAATTTACTCCAAGATTATGTGTGATATGAATATTTGTTATTTATCTATTCATTTCCACTCCACTTTGTGTGGATATAATTTTGATACAAATAATCAGTCCCTTGATAAATTCCCATGCCATTGATATGAACTTTTTTAGGGTAATATTAACTCAATTTCCAGTCATTGAGTTAAACATCCAAGTCATTGGTATTGGTTTTACAAGAATATGTGTGAATTTACACTAATTGATTTACACATAATATAAAATTATATTAAGTGTATATATATTTGTCACACATAATTATTTCATTAATTTATCCTTTATACAAGGATATGATATTTAAAGGGATTTCATCTCAATTTACATTCTATTGATACCTCTTTGCCGTTATGAATCTATTCAATTTTATATGGAGTTTATACTACCCTTTGACATATTTTATCTCGAATCCCATTTTTCTCATGATATAATAAAGTTTTTATTATTGTTATTCCTCAATTACTAGTATTCAAATATGTCTCATTTGGTTAGGAACTCTAAATAAAATATCATTTTAAATGTTTTAAAGATTTGTTCTTCAAAATTATTCTCATTATTTTCCATGTTTTAAAAATGGGTTAAAGGATTTATTTATATGGACATTAATGTTTTCAAATTTTAATTCAGATAAAATTCTCAAAGTGTTATGGGACACTTAGATTGAGAAATATCTTTATTAAATGTTTTAAATGGTTTTGAAAATGGTTTGATAAAGCATTGATTATGTAATAATCCTAAAATGATATACTTTGATTGAAATGTGGAAATGTTATTTTTATTTTATTCTTGTTTTACATGTTCTTAATATCTTATGGTTATTGGTCATTGTTTATGAATATGGGTGGTTCCATGATAAACCTAGGGCAGGTGATCCCGGGATAGCTCTCCAATGTATTGGGTAACGTGACGAAGGTAAACGTGAATGTTTCTCCTATGAGATTTAAGGAATATATTATGATGGGTATTTTAAATGCAACTCCCTATGTATCTGTGAAAGATACAACGTTATTATGTTATGAATTCCATAATTTACCATTATGAATTATGATTACTATGTGTTATTCATAAATCTTATGATTTTAGGAGGTGTGTTATAAATGAAATGTATGGTTTCATTGACTCGTATTTATTGATGGGTTAATGTTTCCATTATTTATTTTATAACCCTTACAAGGATTTTTATTCTCATCCCAAGTTTCGAAATGTTTTCCACATGACTTAAATATTAATAGTGTCAAGGCTAGGATCAAGGGAAAGTTATTCTGTCTAAAACATGGAAATAAACATGTTGTTTTTTTAAGAGTTTTTATTTTTGGAAAAAAATGGATACTGAGTAGAAGTGTCTACTTTGTATTTCTTGAAATGCAATGTAATATTTATGACTTAATTCTATAAAACTCTAAACATATAAATATCTTCAATGGGAATTCTTGACTTAACTCAAGATTATGTAATGTTTAAGGTCGGGTCCTTATAGTTGTTATCAGATGTAATTTCCTGGAATGATCCTTAGAAATTTTGTTAAGGTTTAATTAGCGCGTGTAAGTTGTTTTTCTAAAAAAGTTTAATTACTCTTAAATGGATACTTTGGTAAGATATCTGAGGGCACTTTTGTTCTTAGGATGGCGGGTTTACCCTTAGCGCGACTTAAGTTTAGTTGGCGAATGCATCCTGTTAGAAAACTAGAAAATGGAATAACTGTAAATAAAATAATTTATTAATGTTATTTTATTTTTTAAATGATTATAAATCGCAAATGAAAACTATGATTGAAAATCTGATACCACTGCTGAACTCGTGAGGTTATGCTCTCTTTAGGAAAAAACTAACATTGGTCAGTGCGAGCACCAATGAATGATATCTTTTCGCAAAAATGAAAATAATTAAGTGACAATTATTTTGTTGTAAAATTCATAACTTCTAAAAAGTAACTCAAATTAGAAATATGGGAGTACAGTTGGGTTTTTTTGGGGTTTGTTTCACTTAGGCAGAGCCTAACCTTGACCCTCCCGGGTTGAGGGTGACTGTTAATAACTTTCTGTACATTTTTTCAAGTACGTTTAGTAAATGTGCGAGCGGCGTTTTGTAACTTTTGAACCAGTGCATAGAATAGAAATATGAGGACACTATTGAACACAGAACACTGATATTCACTTAAGGAGACCTTCACCTTTATCTTAGTAGGTCGAGGGAGAAAGATAGTTTTCTGGTTTTTCGTGGGAGAGTTAAATGAATAAAAAATAAAATAAAATATATTTTATTTTATTTTTCTTTTGAAACCTCCCATTTGAATCATAAAATTGGGGACCACATGAGGGTGGTCGGGAATTTAATGATGGCCATTAAATTCCCAGTTTCACAAATGGTGAAACCACTTTCCTCTTTTATTAATAGGATTCATTAATTCTGAATTAATGAATCAACTTGTTAAATCATGGCATCTCCCCATTGATGTGCCAATATTAAATCATAACCTATTAATTTGGCACCACACCTCTTGTGGGGAAACAGTTTGGTAGAGGAGAGCCTTTGGAGAAACATCCTCTAGAAAAAGAACCTCTCAAATGAAGAACGCTACCCAGATCAAGAACGAGGAACCGACTTTGGAGCATGTTTCGGGGGCAACAGATGTCAGCGACTTCACCATCTTCATCTCCTTCCCCGCGTCATCTCCAAAGATCGAAAAACGTAGGAGTTTGTTCTTAATATGATTGAATTTATTTGATAATTATTCATATTCTGGTTTCTCATCGATAATGGCCAAACTATCTTGGCCATCGTCCGACAGATATACCATGTCTCTTATCTTTTGTTCTTTACGTGTTCTTCATGCGTTCTTCAATGCCAAATATTTATTGATGCTAGAAACACAACGGTTTGCAGAGAGCGACATATGGATGCGGAGCCCTCGACATGAGGATTGTGAATATGTGAACATGAGAATTTTCAGTCCTGGAACGAACCCGCGATGGCTCACGGAAGTAGGCTGTAGTCGGCAAACGACCAACTGCGGGGAACATGGGGCGGCATGTGTCTGAGCCACAATTTGAGTAAGATCCTACCGCCTATCAGCTTCAGCGGAGTAGGATGGCGGCCTGCATCTAGCTAGCCATTTGGTGAAGCGTCGGTGCATGTCTACACCACTAAAGTAGGAGGTCGCGGCTGCTTGGCCGCGGTGGAGGCCAAAGGGCAGCCTACAGCTGACCGGCCATAAAGGACAGCAATGTCGTCGAGCCCCTAAGTGGAGGAGGACCGGCCAAAAAACTGGCTAGCCATGACATACTTAGACAGACCCACTCCAGTGGGTCCCGATTCCAATAATAACTGAATGACCCTTTGGGTGTTCGGGTAACCTGTGAGGCGACTCCCTCCCGGGTTCGGGTAGGGTGGACCCCGCCAAAGCAGTCCACCCAACTACGGGCCACACCACTAGGACGCGCCTTGCAAGCCGCGCCTCACGTGGGCCAGGCCCGCTGAGTCCCTGGCCAACCGAGTCTGTCCCGAACCGAGTTAGACCAAACCCGGGGCCATCCAGACCCAGATACGCTTTTGGGACCATATCTTGAGAACCAGGCATCCGTTTTACGAACCGTCTACAGCACTGAGAACCTTGAATCGAGAAATTCCTTTTGGTATACTCTAATTGAATTTTGATAATGTTGGAGTAAGGCCAGGTTGGATCGAACCCCGAATCCAACTGGGACCTCGGAGCGGAAACACTAATAAATTACAGACCAGGCATCTGATCTACGTGTCGTCTATTGCGTTGGGTCCCTTATGACGTGAATGACCTTTTGAATACTTATATGTGGGACTTAGTGGTTTTCAATGTACAACCGATATCTCGAGGGACAGATTATACAGTGTTTGTGCCAAAATTTGGAATGAAGAGAAGGCCCCATGATGGCCTCTCAGATTACCTCACGAAGCCCCTTCATGGAGTCCCCAGCACCGCGGCCGCCATGAAGCAAAGAAGGCGGGACGCTCCGTGAAGGCATTTGACATTCGCGAACCCGCCGTGAAGTAAATAAGGTGGGATTTTCTGCGAATGAATTTGACGTTCGTGAGCCCACCGCGAATCCAAGGAGGAGGGATGCTATGCGAACACATTTGACTTTTGCGAGCCCACCACCAATCAAAGGAGGTGGGACGATCTATGTCCCCTGTTGACGTTAGCGAGCCCAACATGAAGCCACTCGACCCCTCTCCACACCACGTGATCCCTGCTCTGTGGCATCTCTTGCTTAAAAATACTGGACTCCCCCTGAGCTCTCTGGATGGACAATCTGACCTTTTGGATTTTCATCTCTCGAATCGCGAAGCACTCTTCCGCTCGGTGAACCATGAGCTGTGTGAGGTACTTTTGCATCGTGAATTTCCTCCCCATTATCTTATTTTGATCCCCTCTTCTAAGAGGGATTCCATTCACGAAGCCTAAGGGATTTCACAAAGGAAGGGGACCCCCAAGCGGACCTGGGTCATCGTAGAGTGTTTATGCTCCATGAGGATCCCATCATGTACACTTGATCCATTCGCTAAGGCAGGATCATTGTACTTCGTGAAGCACAATGCTTCATGACACCTTAATTGGCGAGACACATTTTCTCCATGAGGTTGTGCTTCGCGAATGCCCTTCCACTTCGTGATGCACCTCCCATTTGCACCTCTACCACATGCTAAGGATGAGGCACCCCACTTCGCGAAGCACACCACTTCGCAAGTGCCCTCTGCCACGCGGAGCAACAGAGCTCCACAAGGTCCCTACCTATGGACCCCTCTACTTGGAAAATCCTAATCCCATGCGACCCTCTAGGTTGGAATGATGTGACTTCAGAGTCCTCTAGACGATACTGCCCATAGCGTTGTTGTGCCTAATGCTTCTTCGCTTAGGCACGCTAATGGCTATTGATTCTTTGCATAGCCATTCTAATGTGGACCCCTCGATGGTTCGCTCCATGAAAACCCCTCAGTACAGTGTAGCTGGTGCCTTCCCTCCCACAAGGAGCAAAGGGTGCCAATTATGTAAGCCCTAGGGGTGCGGAGTTAACCCACATCGTCCGAGCTGTAGGATGTTAAACTGCCAAGAACCCTCATCCTCAACACATGAAGATAAACTATAACCTGACCCAGTGCCTCACATGCAGGGTCCCCCCGCCTTGGGAATTCTCCACACCCCTAGACTCTACAGGGTATGATATCCTCTTCTTGAAGTGGAGTTTTTCCATGGGGATGGGCAGCCATCTTGGTGTAAGCCCCTAGCTTTTCTAGCCGGATGAAACACCCCCTCTCCCGCTCACTTATTCTGTGCCAAGTCCAGTGGAGGGCATGATAGGGAATGAGGATCCTCCTTTCTTCGGTCCAAAACCCATCTCCCATTGTGCATTGTCGCCATTGGGCCTCCATCATGGAGTGGGTCCCAATCTCTCTCTCCCTGGACCGCTCCACACCTAAGCCCCACTCTACATTCCACGGACGCACCTTTCGCAACGTGATGGTCATGTCTATACCGCATCCTGTTTTTGACACTGAGCACAAGTCACGTTGTCTTAGTGTAAGCATCGACCATGACAACACCCCCATCCTGCATGGCGTGAAACTATATTTTTCCCCCATCCAGCATGACATTAAAATGTATGCCTGAACTATGAGGTCTTTGATCCATGTCAAGGCATGGTATGTAGGAAGCCTCCACAACGTTCAAGCCCAATAACCATAGGCCCCGACCATCTCTGTGTCAGTGTACCAAGCCCCATTAACACCTTGTGTATCCTAGAGCGTAAGCCCCACACCATCCTGAACTACGTGGGATTTGATCCATGTCAAGGCATAGTACTTTGGAAGCCTCCCTGAGGTTCAATCCCACCATCCATCTGTACCAAGGTCCTTATTAACGTCAGTTCTCCGATACCCCACCCAAACTACAGGGACTTTTATCCATGTCAAGGCATGGTACGTAGGAAACCTCCACGAGGTTCAAGCCCACCACCCGGTCATTTCGACCCCATTCACGTCAGTTCACCCCCATCTCGTATGACGTTAAACTGTATTCCCATCCCCCCCTGAACTATATGGTCTTTGGTCCAAGTCAAGGCATGGTACGTAGGAAGGCTCAAGAGGTTAAAGCCCATAATCCATCAAACCCCTGGTCCATCTTCACGCCGGTTCATAGACAACATCCTTCCTGAACTACATGTACTTTGATCCATGTCAAGGCATGGTACGTAGGGAGACTCCCCAAGGTTCAAGCCCACCACTCAGTCATTCCGACCATGTCGGTTTACCAATACCTTGTGCTTCTTAGAGAATAAACATCAAATGACCTCTTCCTGCATGACATTAAACTGTATTCCACACAACCCGAACTACGCGAAATTTGATCCATGTCAAGGTATGCTACGTAGGAAGTCTCTTTGAGGCTCAAGCGCAAAACTATGGTCCATCCTGATTCTTACCTAGACTGCCACATCTTGGGGAGATCATGCCACCTCATTCCCCACCACAGCATTCGGGGAGCCACCCACACGTTGGACCCAATATCAGTGTTTCCATTAGTGGTTTCCTCAATCTACTCAACTCTAATCAGTGTTCTGATCAGTCCGATCTGTCCCTGGTGGATGTTAAAGTCACGACATACCCTGTGTTAAACATGGGAATTTGAGGAAATCCTTAGATACATGACTATGTCATATAATTACCCACGTTCGATGTGGGATGCCTCGGGCTTACATGCCCTTGAGAAGCCCTATAATAAGGGACAGAACAAAGACACACCAATCCCTAGCATCCAGACATTACAGTGATGCCCAAGGTGACTAATCCCCTAACCGAAGGTTGCTGCCCTGACCAAACCCCTTGGAATATCCATACAGAAGCAACGTAATTAACTGGTGTCCATGAAGATATGGCGCTGGTAAGAGTTTCATGAACAGTGTATTAAATCTATGAGGGAGACCCAGACTAGGTGACGAGTTCCAATAAGGAATCCACAGAAGGAGGAAACGACATCCCATCATCCCATTTTGATCAAGGAGAAAACATCCCTAAACAAGGAATAGATGCTTCCCACCTTTGGAAAGCGGGAATGCGTGGTAACAAAGGTCGCGTCTGTCGCACTCAAGCATATGGACACACGCGCCCCGGCGAAAGCTTTGGAAACAGAAACAGTGAACCCGACGTGAATGTCTTCTCCTCAATGTAGAGATTATTAATGCTCAGGGCATCTATGGATTAACGTGTCACCGGATACAGCCATCTAGAGCTAGGTCCCGCCTAGAAAAAGAGCGGGCCTAGCGTGAAACTCACCAGAAGTTGGGGTAGTAGAACGTTGGGCGTCCCATTCTGCGACATTGTCACCATGGATCCCTCTTACCAGCCATGAAATACGGAATGGCGTTCGATCACAGGCTGTCGATTTATTTTCCTTTCAGCACTGACGAGTCCACCTCCCAACTTCTCATGAATCAGGTTGCTACCATGGGAATGCAATCACCGCCCGCCCGCCTACGCCGGGGCAATGCTAGCACAACCACTCTGCGTGGATCCACTACTGCCGCAACGACATCTGCGTCTACAACTTTGGGGTGCCCAAGCCCTATATCCCCATCAGAAGTCATCCAAATAAGGGTGATTAATGACATTGTACATAATTATGAGGAGGGAATAATATCGACCCGAGATATGGCCCGCCTGGACCTGTAGGCGTCCAGGAACTGCTGTCAATGCCACCCCCGAGGGCCACGCAGGGAGCTAATGTATATCATCAAGTCCCTTCACACACTGAGTAGGGGTGCTCCTATGCCCAGACGGGATTGAGGCACCAACCACCCCATGGGAAGGCTGGTTCGACTCTCCTGGTCACGGGCATAAGTGGGGGTCGTCGTGAACCAACCCACAGTGATGCAGCCCCGTACGAAGGTCCTCCCCGCACCACCACCACCGTGGCCATAGATTTTCCCTGCTTCGAGGCTCGACATGGGGGTCTTCCCCGTGACACCCCTAATCTGAATGAGGGTCCGCCCCATGGTCCTGTCTCTCTCCAACATAGGGATCCTACCTACGTCCTATCTATAGTTGGTGAAGGTCCTCCTCACACCGACAACGAGAGGAATGAAGGCCAGCCTCACTCCACCCACACCAAGCTTGGAGGTCATCCCCATGCTCCGGCCAGTTTCAGAGGAGGTCTTGCCCACTCAGGTGTTGTTCATGGAGGTCATCCCCTTGTCCCCTTCGACATTTGTCTCGATGCTCCTCGTACCTCGACTGTCTCAATTGGAAGTCCTCTCCACCCTGGCACCAGTGCGGTCGAAGGACCACATATCGAAAATCAGCCCTGTCCTGAGGAGCCACCCAGGGGCAGGAAGTCGGGTCGTTTTCACCACAAGAAGATTCTTGGGAAGGCCTGGATGGAGATCAAACCGGTATTCTTCTCAGACTCTGAAGCGGAGTGTAACTCAGCTCTGGAACCCTCCCCTCGCTCATCCGAGTCAAGGGCAGAGTGGGGACGTGGCAATTATCCTAGTACTTCCAGAATGTGAGGTCCACAAGATTCCCACCTCCTTCATCATGTTTGTCTAAGAGGATGAAGATTTGGTGACCCCACAGGTTACAGTCGTGCAGTCACCACCATCATTTTCGGAAGCACTTTCTACCCCCACGACAGATCATGAAGAGCTATTCGGGGGACCAATGGCAGGAGAGCAGCATCGCGACCCACCATTGGAAGCCTTGGCCCCTGAGCCAGGAATGGTGTTCGTTAGCCCATCCTATCGCGATGTAGTGGCCAGGTCTCTACACTCCTCGTAGGACAGCCCAAGAATCAACAGCCAGTCAGCCCGTTCGTCGTATTCTCCACCGGACAACATTATGCCCCAGTAGTCTACCTCAGTCCCGCTACTAGTTCCACAACCACCCCAAGTTGGAAAGTGGGGAAATCAAGGGACAGACCCTGAAATTGAGCCAAGGAGCTTCTGGGGCATCCGTACAGTGGACCATTTCCCCAAGGAGTCTGGCCCGTAGCAGCACAATATTTCTGCATACTCGAGTCCGTCACCCCAGAGGAAGTTGAGTGTCATCTCTACACCCTCTAGGTGACACATTTTAGTCTCTGTCATCATTGTGTGGTGTATCCAAGGAGCCAAACCATTTTGAGGACATCAGCGAGTAGTGTCGTCTAGTCAATCTAGCCACACTCCCGTTGACCTAGCGCCCTGAGTCACCTGGTCGTCGTGAGGCCCTCTAGAAATAATGTGTTCATATTATTAAGTTACTCCACAAAATCAACAGGGATGCAACCCCCCACATGCAATTCCATGACTATGGGAAGTGTGTTGCCATCCTCTTCATCCCTATCCGACGACAGCCTGACTCGCTATGAGATATTGAGGACATGCCCCCGTGAAGGGTCACGGTCCACATGGATGACATAGTGGACATGGAGGATGAGCTGGAGTTTCTCAATGGAGACTTACCCCCTAAGTGTGTGCCACCACTGTTGGACGCATCAGGGAGGATTACCCTTCAGTAGTGGAATCTCCTAGGTCTCCCTATGCCCACCAAGTGGTTGGTGCTCAGGTGGAATTTCAGTAAGGGAAAAGATCCTGTTGGAGATGTCAAGAACTTTGACACTTCTGCCTCAGGGAAGAAGATGGTGGAAGACCCCGAGAAGGCCATGTTGCACCAGCAACTTGCTAAAAAAAAGGTTGGTCAACTATCTTCTGGTTGAACGCATGATAGAGCAGCGACCCGACTATGGCGATCCTAGGCTGTGGCAGAAAGGGTAGGAACAACTCCCCCAGCGAGATACCTCCGAGAAACCTTGATCATGCTGCTCCCACTGACAGGGCTGAAGAAAGAACTCACGGAAATAGGGCATGGTATATCTCAAAAAACCCTCTTTAACGGTGTGGCAATCCGATGAATCCAGCCCGGGTTCCCCCAGCTGCCTCGCAGGCCATTCCACAAGTCGCTACACGAGCCGTTGAACCCGTCTACAGTGTCGAAGAGCCCGGAAATGCACTCCTGGTTAGGGATCTCAATCAAGATAGGTACCACCGCCTGGATGATCCTTCGACATCACTCGTTACCCTCCTTGAGGCATTGGAAATACGGTAGGTGGAAATCCCACCAGATGGAAAGCCATACCCGGCTTGGGTGGATGATACGCCAGCACCTCCAGGTTTCAATAATCCAACCTTCTCCCCCTTTAATAGGGAGGGTACCCGTTGTAATACCTACACCACTTCAATTTGGGGTGCGGGCCCATGTTGGGACTCCATCATAGCAAGAGTCCACCAAGCTCTGCTATTTCATTCAGACACTATAGGGGTCGACATTCATATTGTACAACCGGATCCCCATCAGATCTGTGACCGGCTAGGAGGACCTTTGCAGGTAGTTCCTCTACCAGTTCAGCTCTACCACCTGGAAGACCAGCATCACAGACCTCTTCAAGTGCAAAAAAGGCCAAATGAGCGAGTCTTCGAATTTATTGCCTGGTGGAAGGGACTCACATGCTCCCTCCACATGCCACTGACTCAGGATAAATTCATGAAAATGTGTGTATGAAATGTCTAGACAGAACTGGTTCCCACCCTGATCACTCAAAACTATATTGGAGGGTTCTTCAAATTCTCAGAAAATGTTCAGTGCCTTTAAGAAGCCCTGCAATAGGCCAAACATGCTCGTCTGTTTCCCCCAACAATCCCAGCAAGGAGAGCTACTAGAGCTGAGTCCTCCATGGTGGCCCAAATAGAATCCTCCAAGAACCTTGAATTTTTACCATTAGCACCAACCCCAAAACCTCTCAGAGGACCTCCAACTCAGGCACAGCCTCCAGTCCCGCAGTATCCTCAAAATCGGCAGGCGCATCAGTGTAATGTGCTGCCATCGCCCAGGCAGGACAATCCCGGTCCACCTCCTCAACAGGCCCCTCCGGATCCTCATCTAGGCCAGCCTGCAAGGGATCCCTATTCAGAAAGAAGACACCAAACACACTAGTTCATCTAGAATCAGGTCCCTAGTTACTTCGGTAGTTCCCTAGAGTAGGGGATAATACGGTTTCCTGAGTGCAGAAGGCCGGCAGAGGCGAATCTCACCAATCGCCCCAACTACTGCCCCTATAATTGGATTCTGGGGCACACCCTCAAGCAGTGCAATGTGTATAAGGACTGGCTCCAAGACCTGTTTGATAACTACATAGTCAGGTTGGTCCCTGCTCCGGAATAAGTGGTGGGTGTCTTTTTGGAGTCAGAAAGCAGTAGTGATGGTGAAGGCGAGTGGCAGCAGGTTCCTGACCAAGGGTCCTAGAGGTATAAATACTGGATGGATCGTCAAATGGTTACTCACTCCAATGGAATCATTTGGGCATGCCTGAATCAGCTAGAGGCTTCAGAAGCTGCGACCACCACCTCTGCATCATCATCTCAGCCGGCCTCTTCCCAGAAGAGCAAACATCGACAATGCAAGAAGAAGCAACGTGCCTCGCCAATCCCATCGTCGTCCCACACTCTCGGAGACTTCATGCCCCCTGAGAAGGGGATCCCTCCCAAAATATTCCCAGTGGTGGATGGTTCTTTGGGTAACATTCCAGGGTATGCTTCGGTAAACACCATCGAGTTGGTAAACCCCTATATGACTCCTGACGAGGGGGAACACTAGGCGAACCTCCCCAACATCCCCAGCCGACACCAACATCGGCAGATCCAAAACTACAAGGGTCATCGAGGAACACCATTTGGCACCTTTAACCAGCCCGTGCATGCCACTAAGATCAGACAACAGACCCAGCATAAAGCTCAGCACTCGCAGCCTCCTCATCCAGTGCCGTCAGGTCTGCCTCCACCACCGTTTGTGCTACTGGACCAGGCAGAATGACTTCTGTCCTACCACGACCAGATTCTCCCCACTATATGTTGACCTCGGCTGTACGGACCTCTTCCAGCATCTAATATTCATGCTTCAACCAGTTAGCAGCAAGATATGCCCAGCACCAACCAGTCGTCGGTCCAGCCAACAGGGTCCGTCGTGCCTCCAATCGCAGAGCGACCTCCTCTAAGCAGAATTTCATGCCTGGCGTGGATGTATGATGTTATCAAGCACCTTTTCGACATCCTAGTGAGGCTTTCCATCCTCGAAGCCCTTCTCTTGTCGTCAGATATGCGTGGGGCCCACACTGAGGCTTTAAGGACCCCCTTCTAGTTTGAGATGGAGGTAGCAGCTGCAGAATCCTTTCATGCTGAAACGGTTGGGACTACCAAATGGCAGGCCATCATTTCATTATCTTGAGAGGATGAAGGCTCTCTTATACTGGGACACATCCACCCACTATACATCACCAGCCAATTCAACAGTGTTAAGGTACGCCTCAGTCTCGTTGACACCGACTTCGGGATCAACCTTACCCCGAAACGGATGATATGGTAGCTGGGGTTATCTGAAGATGACCTGACTCCCTCCCATTTAAAGATATAGGGATATGACCAGACATAGCTAACCCTGATCGACAAGATCCATTTGAAGACCCAATTCAGTGACCTAGTTGTCAGTACTGAATTTATGGTCGTCTCCCAGGACACCGTGTATAATGCATTGATGGGAAGGCCATGGCTCCACCTGCATGCGGTGGTCCCCTCATTGCATCACAAGTGCCTCAAGTACTTCCTTAATGGTCACGTATGTGTACTACATGGTGATACATCTCTTTTCGCCTTTTTGAAGCCTGATATCTAGACGCTGACTATTATAAGAACAAGGATAAACAGGTTCGGGCAAGTGAGGTTGAACCCTCCACAGTCACCAGAGACCCCTGGGTAGGTCTGGATGACACCTATGTCTTCCCAATCCATCAATTGGGGGCCACAACCCTCGACATGGGGCAATGCTTTGTTGTTTTGGGTACAAGAGGAAGGCATATTCTGTAACAGCCCGAGATTTTATGAAAAATATTCTTTTTAATTTTATTAATGTCTTGTGTTGTACGCTACACCAAAAGGAGCTTGCACAACACGCATCCTTGACTTGCCTTTCATTACATGCAATCGCGACCTTCCTCGATAGCGTGTGTAGTACGCAATAACAAGTTTCACTAAACAGCGATATGCTATTAAAATGTTATTAAAACTAGCCGTTATGAATAGTAATAACCACTTTTTGAAATTTTGTAAATTTTATTTTTCAAAATGGATTTCATTTTTGGATTCGGAGTATCGAATTTAGCCTAAGGTGAAATTTTGGTACATTCCGGATAACATTCATATTCTGATGAATAGTGAAAATTACTAAATTTTAATTAAAAACAACTTTTTTAATCGATATAATTAATAGTGATAAATTATTAATTTGAGTGGTTTTAAAGTATATTTAGAATATATTTTTACAATTCAATACAATGTTGGTCATTGGATGTAATTTCACATTTAAACCAGACATAAACAAGTGTCAATCTTTTGATAGATATTGTTTCTTAAAAACACGCTATTTGTTTTAACAGCGGGATTTAATTATAAAATTAATTAATTCAACTTATATGTTATGAATTTGGTAAAATAGACATCATTTTTGAATTCGGAATATGAAATATAGCTTAGGATGAGATTTTGGTATTTTTCTGAAAACTTTCAATTTTTGATGAATAGTGAAACCACTAAGTGGTTGGTTAAAAACTGAATTTTGCATAAAACATAATTTTACCGCTTCTGTGAATGGAATTTCAAAAATCCGACAGACACGGTTGATATCAGTAAGTAAAATGTGGTTCAATGAGATAAAAATAATTTTTTGGTGAATAGTAACTTTTTACTATTTTTACCGCAGTTAATAGTAAATAGGGTAACTAAGGGTAAATATGATATTAATATTACCCTAACACATGTCCTAATTCTATTGGACAAGTGTAATTCGACCAAAACCAACCTTATGAATAAAATATGACCATTTAGGCCCACTTGGATTAGATTAGGACATTTATTATTATTTTATTTAAAGAAGGGTTAAAATAGTTAAAATCAAAGTTTAATAAGTAAATCATTTTTAATATGGGGTTATACATAAGATAAATTCGACTATAAATATTCATTACAAAGCTAAAAATCTTTCCTACATGATGGTATTTTATTTGTAATTTTTAGACATTAAATAATTTAATCTATTTATGACACAATGATGATGTAGTAATTATCTTATTAATGAAATATTGACATAATTGATGTTATAAACACCAAAATAAATGTAATTTGAGACTTTTTATGAATTACACTAATTTTCTAGGTTACTATGATATATTAGTGTTGATTTAATCAACTTGGTTCGAACATATAATTCTGTTATGACTTTCACAAAAATCATATATCAAATAGTGTCAAAATTGACACATAATAGTTTTTAAATCAAATATTATATTACTAATTGTTATTTTATTCCTAAAAATCTAAGGTTCTGCCAAATGACTTAGATGAGGATATATATATTAATAATAAACAATTTGGGGTTCGTTAGGTATGTCATAGTAATTGTATTAACCATATAGTGAAAGAAAACAAAAAGACACGGTAAAAGTTAAATTATTTAACTTAGAGTTAAATCTAATTGATAAGGTTAAAATAATACCCTAAACTTGTCTAAATACTATTGGTTGATAGGATTTCGACCCATACCCACCTTAGCTTATAAATAAGACCCTTTGGATCCATTATAAACCGATTTTGACTTTAATATAAAATAATATTTTGAGATATTCCTAAGGTGCCCCTCTCCTCCCTTATAAAAGGGCACCTCCTCCCCCTCCTCCTCACACCAATTTGAGCACTCAAGCTCGGCCAACCCCTGCCATTTTCTCCTCTCCACTTCCCTAGAATAATCCTAGAGGTCCTGGTATTCTTCAAAGACCAATATTAGTTTCCTAAGTGGAGGATTCAAAGAGGCGTTCCAAAGAAGAGGTAATATCCCTTACCGATCTTTTCAATTTCTTTCTTCTTCAACATCTTCTTCTTTAGTTGTTTCATGATAAATTTATAACATCAGTATTTCTTACATACTGATATGTTATTATAAATATGAAACAACCCTAATTCACCTTCTATCCATCCCACGGAAAAATGAAATCACCACGCGTGCGTACGTACGGAATACCGTCTCCACGCCGTGGTGTAATCTATTTTTCCACCATCACTTTACAAGGATGGGTATAATGGTGTAATGAGTAACTATTTATGATTATTATAAAGTAATATTGATACTGAAATAATATATATATACTCCAATACAGTTCCACTATCATAGGAACGATATCATCACTCGTTCGTACGTATGGAATACCGTCTCCACGATGTGATGTGACTCGTTCTACATGATCATCATTACATAGTAATTATATAAATGAATTTAATGAATAAATATGATATATGTTACACTAATAACATTCTGGATATAAGGTATCTATAACCTTAAAAGAAGAATAAGAATGTATTCGGCAAAACACGCATAAGAACAAAAGGCAATAAAGACCCGAGTAACAAGTAACAATGAAATATTACTAAGCTAAGAATATGACCATATATGATATCTTATCAATATGTATGATTCTGGAATAAGTCAATAACATTATTTAAACCATTATACAGGAGCTTCGGACATGTACAAAGCTAATCGGACCTAAGGTAAGGGAAATATCACAATCTCACTTTTATCCGAGATTGTTTTTACTTTGGTAATTACTGGGGTGTATTTTATCATCCACATCCATGTTTCCTCAATATGTAATATTATTTCCATCCACTTACAATAGTTTAAATCCAATTTTACCCTTCGGTGAGTTTTTAGTAAAGAATAAGAAAGGAATCTTTTGTCGTTTTTCGTACGAGGTACTTTTTGTCTTTTCCGACAAAAGTACGAAGAATGTTTTTTTAACCTATACGGAAAGAATGGATTTTTAAAACAGTATTTACAAGAAGCTCCCTTTACAAGTTTTCAATTTTATTTTTAATCAAATTCTTTTAGTTTAAAATTGTATGACATGTTAATAAAGGAAAATTATTTTTGAAGTAGAAAGGATATTTTCCTCAAGAATGAAGTTCAAGTATTTTATCAAAATTATTTTCCATCTAAGATAATAAAAGGGTTCTGTTTTTATCCCTATTGTTACATGGATATTGATTATGTTGTGATGGAAACATTTTTATGAATTCCTTTATCTTATATGAATTGTTTTATGATGTCATGTTGTTTAAGAATCCCATTTTTTATTACATGGGTTATGCGGTGATGTATGATTTATGATTATGTGGCACACATAAGAAAGGATTCATTATAAGATGGGTGGGACCTATATCTCCCTCCAATGCATTGGGTAAAGATTTTATATCTCGTGAGATAGACATGGCTGGAATGGTAGGTTATACCGGTTCAGTGAAACAGGAATGGAACGAGGGTTACTCGATTCAGAAAGGGACTTTGTCCACTAAGATAGTCTTGGAAACGAGTCTTGACTAACAAGAAATGATTCTATATGATTATGTGTGTATGCCACAAAGTTTCATGTTTTAAGTTATGATTATTGGGATTACATTTCACTTCTATGATTTACCCCATGATATGATATTATGAGCTCTTTTGCAGGTTAAGATTTCCAAAAGCTATGTTCTTATGTATATGATGTGATTGATATTTCTTTTGTTTACCCTTACTAAGTATTTGAGCTCACCCTTTTATGTTTTCTTTTCCCCAGGATATAAATAAAGGTTTTAAGTATAAAAAAATAAGATCTTTATGGGAGATGTTGAAGATCTTTCACCACGATTAGAAGATTACGTTCAGAGTATCCAAAGACACTAAACTATTACGATCCTTGTGTGTTTGTATTTTTGTTATGTACTAAGTATTCCGCAAAAGTAATGTAATGTCAATATGCGTCAGGCTTTGGGTCTCTACAGTTGGTATCAGAGGAAAGGTTTAGTCAACCTTTGGAAACTAGGATGCGAAAACGTTAGTGAGATTCCTAGAGATATTTCTAAGGTATGTCTAGGGATGCCCCTAAGGATAAGTATAGGTATAGGATATAGTCCTAGAACTATGGTAACAATATTATATTAAACCAAAGATGTTAGATATTCCCCCTTTATTATGATTTTTGCCTCTCACACTATTCTTTTTGGGTTTTAGAAAATGGCTGGAAACAAGGTGATTCACGATAATGGAGGATATGATGGAAAATGGAATGATATTCTTCATGAGCAACCAAATGAAATGGGATTTGGAAGTCCAAACATCATTATTATGCCGAATCAGCAATCTCATAATATGATCAATAAAGTAAAATTTAGTAAGTTTCCTGACTCGGCTAATAAGAGAAAGATGGAGTTTCATGATGATCATAGAGGAAAGAAAGTTCAATTTCCCCTATGTAAATCATGTGGGAAGAGGCATCAAGGAGAATGTTTCAAAGAAACTGGAAGATGTTTTGGGTTTGGAAAAGAAGGACACAAAGCAAGTAAGTGCAAAGGAAAAGGTTCAGTTAACACCATGGATGAGGATAATGGTATTGCTACGACATCAACAATGGTTATATGTTTTAAATGTGGAATGTACGGGCATTATGCAAACCAATTCCTTAAGGGAAAGTCTCATGAAGATAATCAGTATGGTCGTATGGGAAGTATTTATGTTGATGATGATGAAGAGACTACAAATGATATGTGAGATGAAAGAATTGTTGAAGCTCGGTCAATGGTTTAAGAATGTAGTGGAATGATTACATGTTTATCATGTGTAATGTTGTATAAGAAATATCATGGTACTATGGAATAAAGAGACATATAAGGATTGTTACACTGTTGTCTTTCCTTGAGTTATGAAAGTGTATGATTAATGGTACCACTATCCAGGAAAGGTTATTCAGATATTTTTGGAATTTAGATGATATGCGCATAATGAAGGAATAATAAGATAATGAGGTGTTTGATTGTATTCATGAGCTCATGACTGATATAAGGAGAAGGTTATATCATGGTTTGAGTATAGAGAATTTTTGGATTGTGGTATGTGGAAAGAGTTAACTTTTAACTGCATTCATGTTTTCACTAAGGTTCAATGGGTATTCAAGAGAATACATGATTAAGGCCTTTGAATGTTTGGAATGTGACCAAAAAGACATATCTTATGATATATGGGGATTAACGACAGTATTAAATCTCTGGTAATCGTTTTCACTATATTATGAGAGTGGACTGTAGTATTATGGATAAGCCTAAAGATTAGAATGGATTATGTTGGACATAAGTTAGTATTGTTTAAGGATAGAAGATTTTAGATATTATTGATGGGATGTTATAGTAATGTAGTTTTAGAAAAAGGACAACCTACAGGATGGGCGACAACCCATCGCTTCGGACAAGGCTGTGGGAATCGAACCCACAACCGAAGTGCGACTGGCCTTTATCGCATACCACTGGCCTACAGGAAGTCCCTGTTTAGTAGAAACTAGTTTTATTATATTATGCAGTATGATATATGAAGTATAAAGTCCATTTTAGGAACCATATATGATTAATCTCACTATAGATCGACTTATGTATATAATTTTTGCTAACCTTTTGTTTGAGACAGATGGAATGACCCGTCATTCTATCACATGATCTGCTAACACTTCACGAATAACAAATTCAACTTCATTTATTTAAGAGATGAAGTGGAAATTGTTCAAGGCACAAACAACAGTGAGATTGTACCAAAATAAAGTAAGTATTTATTCTAATTCAAACTCTTCAACTTTAAGAAAATGATCTTGAAAACCAAAAATGTTGTCCTAGTGCCCTTATATCCGATGAATCAGATGGTACCCTAGATCGTCACAAATTCATGGCTTTGTGATTGCTGGCTTTTCCATAGCCATGTTCTCTACCACTCTCCATCAGAACATGATGGTTAGTTTTCTCTTCCATATCCATATTTTCACCTATGTGGAAACCCAGTGATTAGTTTATTTGGGTAACCGTTACGTTTCATACTTTTGTTTTTAAAGATAAGTTTTGGTATTCCTTTTTATGATGTGGGTTTCAATTAAAGAAACTTTCGAATAGTAAACCATTTATAACCCCGACGAATTTCGAGGGAGAAATTCATTTTAAGTTGGGTAGAATGTAACAGCCCGAGATTTTATGAAAAATATTCTTTTTAATTTTATTAATGTCTTGTGTTGTACGCTACACCAAAAGGAGCTTGCACAACACGCATCCTTGACTTGCCTTGCATTACACGCAATCGCGACCTTCCTCGATAGCGTGTGTAGTACGCAATAACAAGTTTCACTAAACAGCGATATGCTATTAAAATGTTATTAAAACTAGCTGTTATGAATAGTAATAACCACTTTTTGAAATTTTGTAAATTTTATTTTTCAAAATGGATTTCATTTTTGGATTCGGAGTATCGAATTTAGCCTAAGGTGAAATTTTGGTACATTCCGGAAAACTTTCATATTCTGATGAATAGTGAAAATTACTAAATTTTAATTAAAAACAACTTTTTTAATCGATATAATTAATAGTGATAAATTATTAATTTGAGTGGTTTTAAAGTATATTTAGAATATATTTTTACAATTCAAAACAATGTTGGTCATTGGATGTAATTTCACATTTAAACCAGACATAAACAAGTGTCAATCTTTTGATAGATATTGTTTCTTAAAAACACGCTATTTGTTTTAACAGCGGGATTTAATTATAAAATTAATTAATTCAACTTCTATGTTGTGAATTTGGTAAAATAGACATCATTTTTGAATTCGGAATATGAAATATAGCTTAGGATGAAATTTTGGTATTTTTATGAAAACTTTCAATTTTTGATGAATAGTGAAACCACTAAGTGGTAGGTTAAAAACTGAATTTTGCATAAAACTTAATTTTACCGCTTCTGTGAATGGAATTTCAAAAATCCGACAGACACGGTTGATATCAGTAAGTAAAATGTGGTTCAATGAGCTAAAAATAATTTTTTGGTGAATAGTAACTTTTTACTATTTTTACCGCAGTTAATAGTAAATAGGGTAACTAAGGGTAAATATGATATTAATATTACCCTAACACATGTCCTATTTCTATTGGACAAGTGTAATTCGACCAAAAACAACCTTATGAATACAATATGACCATTTAGGCCCACTTGGATTAGATTAGGACATTTATTATTATTTTATTTAAAGAAGGGTTAAAATAGTAAAAATCAAAGTTTAATAAGTAAATCATTTTTAATATGGGGTTATACATAAGATAAATTCGACTATAAATATTCATTACAATGCTAAAAAGATTTCCTACATGATGGTATTTTATTTTTAATTTTTAGACATTAAATAATTTAATTTATTTATGACACAATGATGATGTAGTAATTATCTTATTAATGAAATATTGACATAATTGATGTTATAAACACCAAAATAAATGTAATTTGAGACTTTTTATGAATTACACTAATTTTCTAGGTTACTATGATATATTAGTGTTGATGTAATCAACTTGGTTCGAACATATAATTCTGTTATGACTTTCACAAAAATCATATATCAAATAGTGTCAAAATTGACACAAAATAGTTTTTAAATCAAATATTATATTACTAATTGTTATTTTATTCCTAAAAATCTAAGGGTTCTTCCAAATGACTTAGATGAGGATATATATATTAATAACAAACAATTTGGGGTTCTTTTGGCATGTTATAGTAATTGTATTAACCATATAGTGAAAGAAAACAAAAAGACACGGTAAAAGTTAAATTATTTAACTTAGAGTTAAATCTAATTGATAAGGTTAAAATAATACCCTAAACTTGTCTAAATACTATTTGTTGATAGTATTTCGACCCATCCCCACCTTATCTTCGAAATAAGACCCTTTGGATCCATTATAAACCGATTTCAAATTTAATATAAAATAATATTTTGAGATATTCTTAAGGTGCCCCTCTCCTCCCTTATAAAAGGGCACCTCCTCCCCCTCCTCCTCACACCAATTTGAGCACTCAAGCTCGGAAAAACCCTGCCATTTTCTCCTCTCCACTTCCCTAGAATAATCCTAGAGGTCCTGGTCTTCTTCAAAGACCAATATTAGTTCCCTAAGTGGAGGATTCAAAGAGGCGTTCCAAAGAAGAGGTAATATCCCTTACCGATCTTTTCAATTTCTTTCTTCTTCAACTTCTTCTTCTTTAGTTGTTTCATGATAAAGTAATAACATCAGTATTACTTACATACTGATATGTGATTATAAATATGAAACAACCCTAATTCACCTTCTATCCATCCCACGGAAAAATGAAATCACCGCGCGTGCGTACGTACGGAATACCGTCTCCACGCCGTGGTGTAATCTATTTTTCCACCATCACTTTACAAGGATGGGTATAATGGTGTAATGAGTAACTATTTATGATTATTATAATGTAATATTGATACTGAAATAATATATATATACTCCAATACAGTTCCACTATCATAGGAACGATATCATCACTCGTGCGTACGTACGGAATACCGTCTCCACGATGTGATGCGACTCGTTCTACATGATCATCATTACATAGTAATTATATAAATGAATTTAATGAATAAATATGATATATGTTACACTAATAACATTCTGGATATAAGGTATCTATAACCTTAAAAGAAGAATAAGAATGTATTCGGCAAAACACGCATAAGAACAAAAGGCAATAAAGACCCGAGTAACAAGTAACAATGAAATATTACTAAGCTACGAATATGACCATATATGATATCATATCAATATGTATGATTCTGGAATAAGTCAATAACATTATTTAAACCATTATACAGGAGCTTCGGACACGTACAAAGCTAATCGGACCTAAGGTAAGGGAAATATCACAATCTCACTTTTATCCGAGATTGTTTTTACTTTGGTAATTACTGGGGTGTATTTTATCATCCACATCCATGTTTCCTCAATATATAATATTATTTCCATCCACTTACAATAGTTTAAATCCAATTTTACCCTTCGGTGAGTTTTTAGTAAAGAATAAGAAAGGAATCTTTTGTCGTTTTTCGTACGAGGTACTTTTTGACTTTTCCGACAAAAGTACGAAGAATGTTTTTTTAACCTATACGGAAAGAATGGATTTTTAAAACAGTATTTACAAGAATCTTCCTTTACATGTTTTCAAGTTTATTTATAATCAACTTCTTTTAGTTTAAAATTGTATGACATGTTAATAAAGGAAAATTATTTTTGAAGTAGAAAGGATATTTTCCTCAAGAATGAAGTTCAAGTATTTTATCAAAATTATTTTCCATCTAAGATAATAAGAGGGTTCTGTTTTTATCCCTATTGTTACATGGATATTGATTATGTTGTGATGGAAACATTTTTATGAATTCCTTTATCTTATATGAATTGTTTTATGATGTCATGTTGTTTAAGAATCCCATTTTTTATTACATGGGTTATGCGATGATGTATGATTTATGATTATGTGGCACACATAAGAAAGGATTCATTATAAGATGGGTGAGACCTATATCTCCCTCCAATGCATTGGGTAAAGAATTTATATCTCATGAGATAGACATGGCTGGAATTGTAGGTTATACCGGTTCAGTGAAACAGGACTGGAACGAGTGTTACTTGATTCAGAAAGGGACTTTTTCCACTAAGATAGTCTTGGCAATGAGTCTTGACTAACAAGAAATGATTCTCTATGATTATGTGTGTATGCCACAAAGTTTCATGTTTTAAGTTATGATTATTGGGATTACATTTCACTTCTATGATTTACCCCATGATATGATATTATGAGCTCTTTTGCAGGTTAAGATTTCCAAAAGCTATGTTCTTATGTATATGATGTGATTGATATTTCTTTTGTTTACCCTTACTGAGCATTTGAGCTCACCCTTTTATGTTTTCTTTTCCCCAGGATATAAAGAAAGGTTTTAAGTATAAAAAAAAGAAGATCTTTATGGGAGATGTTGAAGATCTTTCACCACGATTAGAAGATTACGTTCCGAGTTTCCGAAGACACTAAACTATTACGATCCTTGTGTGTTTGTATTTTTGTTATGTACTAAGTATTCCGCAAAATTAATGCAATGTCAATATACGTCAGGCTTCGGGTCTCTACATATTCCCAAGTCCATGAGATGGCAGGAAATCACCTCATACTCCTACACAAACCAGGCTCAGGTGATCCTGGAACCACCTACCCATATACGGTATTAGGAAGTCCACCCCATGGATACAGAAGTATGTCATACATGTCAGTTTTACTGGGCTGGGATTAACCGGCTCAAGAAGAAGTGCCAGTATTTCTTTGACATCATCATATGTGGCCCCCTAGGCCAAAGGCCAGATGGGATTGGATCGACTGCCTTCATCGCCATGGTCTCAGCAGCACGTGAACCTTCTGATGTGAAGTACACTACTGTTTAGGCTGGTACTATCCTCCCGTCAGGTTCCTCTAACCAAGGGGAAGCCTCAACCACTGGGAATCCCTCCTACGCAAGAAAAGATGAGGATTTGGAGGACGATCCCACTAACTTTGAAGAAGGCGTCTTTGCTGCGGTCGATGAACTGGTATAGGTGAACCTTGGTAGCAAGCCAGATCCGAGACCCACATTGATCAGTGTCTCTTTGTCCCTTGAGGAGCAGTAGTGGTACGTGGACTTCCTTAAACAACAACATGATGTGTTTTCCAAGAGTTATGATGAGATCCCAGAACTAAATCCTCATGTAGTCACCCACCGTCTCTGTCTCCTGATGAACCATCGCGGGTTCAAAGAAGCCTCCCATAAAAATTAACCCTTACCATGGTGCCATGGTCGAGGCCAAAGTTGACAAGATCATCAAAGAAAACTTCATCAAGGAGGTCCAGTACCCCATGTGGCTACCCAAAATTGTTCCAGTCAGAAAGAAGAACGGAAAGATCAGAGTCTTTATCGACTTCTGAGATCTCAACAGTCACTGTCTAGAGGATGATTTTCCCTTTCTGGTGACATAATTGTTGATCGACGCTACGGACGGGTTCCAAGACCTCTCTTTCATGGATGGATACTCTGGATATAATCAGATCAGAATGGCCCCTGAGGATGAAGATTCCACAGCTTTTAGGGTGCCCGAAGGTACTTTATGTTACCAGGTTATTCCTTTCAGCCTAAAAAATTTAGGTACCACCTATCAGCGGGCCATGCATCTCATATTCATGCCAATCCTTGGGACATTGGTGGAGTGCTATGTGGATGATCTGGTGGTCAATCCTCGCCAGCACCTGTACCATCTCAAGGACCCTGAGAAAGTGTTAGGTTTCCTTCGTTCCCATCACTTGAAGATGAACCCGTTTAATTGTGCCTTCGGGGTCACTTCTGCGAAGTTTCATGGATTTGTTGTTAGGTACTGATGAATCGAGATCGACGCGGAGAAGATAAAGACCATCATCCAGATGTCTCTCCAGAGCAATATTCCAGATCTTTGAGGTTTTCAAAACCACTTATCCTACATACACTGATTCATTGTGAATCTGGCAGGCATGTGTAAGCCCTTTTCTTGGATCACAAAGAATGGCTCTGCCTATGAATGGGACAAGGAGTGCCAGGCAGTGTTTGAGGAAATCAAGCAATATTTTCTCCAACCACCAGTCTTGATGCCACCAGTCTCCGGTAAGCTATTAATCCTATATGTCACTACCCTGGACTGATCTATTGGCGCACTTATATCCTAGAAGAACAACGAGGGGGAATAGAATAGTCTCTACTTCCTTAGCTGCATGCTTCTTGATACGGAGACCAGATACTCCCCTATCGAGAAGAGTTTCCTTGCACTCATATTAGCTGTGTAGAAGTTACGACATTACCTACAGAACCATGAGGTACAACTGGTCTCCCTGGTAGACCCGATGAAGTACATTCTGAATCACCCCATGTTGACCAGCCATCTAGCGTGGTGGGCAGTGATTCTACAGCAGTTCGATATCAGGTTCGTTCCACATAATGGTATCAAGGGGCAAGCACTGACAGTCTTTCCAGCTTCCCATCCAACATCCACGGACCAGTCCCTGGACTTGGATTTTCCAGATGAGGCAATCCTCTCAGTCGATCATACCATCCCATGTTGGTAGATTCACTTGGATAGTGCCTCCTGTAGTCCCACCGGTAGGAGGCTCAATGATCCTAGGCTCAACTATTTGGGTCTGGGTATCATCTTCATTACCCCAGCACAAGCTATTATGTCGTACGCATTCCTATTGTATGAAGGCTACACCAATAACGAGGCAGAGTATCAGGCTCGTATCACTGGACTTGTGTTGGCCCTTGAGATCAATGTGCCCCATTTGCATGTGAAAGGGTATTCTGAGCTAGTCATCAAGAAAGTAAAATGTGGATACGTTGTCAGAAATCCAGTGCTCATACCATTGTTGGGGAGCACCCTCCATCTAATGGCCTAGTTCCCTTCTCGACAGGAGGTTACCCATGTCCCTCCATCACAAAATGGTCGAGCGGATGCCTTGGCCGGCTTATCTACATCACTTGCAGAGCCCGAGCAGGTTGATCTGATTATACATGTAGACCACCAGAGATTCATTGCTCTCGTCAACCCAGAGGATGACGACGACCTGTGAGTAAGCCATCTTACTGCCATATCCTCCATGTCAGGACCGCTAGGATCATTAGATCTAGTGGTTTAAGTGACTCCCAACTAGAGAGACCCTTTTTTTGAGTATCTCCAATATGGTTGCCTCCCATCTGATCAGGCCAAGCACGACCGAATCCAACACCATGCGCTTCATTTTACCCTCCAGAGCGGTCCCAGTCTAGAGAAGATCCACTATAGGTGCAGTTTTGATGGTGTTCTCCTCCGTTGCATTTAAGGATTCGAGATTCCAGAGGTCATGAAAGAGGTTCATGACGGTTCTTGTGGTGCCCACCAGGCTAGGCCAAAGCTGTCACATCAGATCCAGAGACTAGGGTAATTCTGGCTTTCTATGATCCATGATTGTATTGAGTTATCCAAGAGATGTCACGCGTTCCAAGTGTATTATAACTTCCTTCATCGGCCGCCAGAACCACTCCACTCCACCATGTACTCTTGTCCATTTGTACTGTGGGGAATCGATGTCATGGGACCATATCCATTGGCGACAGCTCGCCAGTGCAGGTTCATCCTGACAGCAACAGATTTCTTTTGCAAATGGGTAGAGGCAATTATGATCAGGGAAGTCAAGGCCCATTCTATTATTGACTTCATGATCTCCAATACCATCCACCAGTTTGGAGTTCCTCACGCCATCCTCACCGATAATGGCTCCAACTTCTTAGTAGCAGAGCTGAAGAAATTGTACACCAAGTACAATATCCATTCAATCCATACCTCCTGCTATCACGCACAGGAAAATTGATGCATCGAGGAGTTCAACAAACCCTCTCTAAACTTTTGTAGAAAATGGTGGTCTATAATAAAAAATTGTTGGCCAGACAAGCTCCCCAATTCCCTATGGGCCTATCGGACGAAGACTCTCAATTCCACCCAGATGACCTCATATTCCTTGGTGTACAGAGCTGAGGACATCCTACCCATAAAGATCTAGTTTCCTTCATTACGCACTGTAGTCTATGACCCGCAGGTGCCAGATAAGGTGGTTGAAATATTTCTAGATGAATTGGAAGTACTTGACGAGAGTAGGCTCCGTGCCTTTCAAAATCTGGAAAGGCACCAGAACAAGATGGCTAGATCCTTCAATAAGAAAGGTTATCCTCTGCTCTTTTCTTCAAGGGGACCTGGTACTGGCCCTCCAAGCGCTAATGATCCCTAGAAATAATCCACCCAATTTGGATCCCAAATGGGAAGGGGCATACATAGTCCACAGGGTTTACCCCAATGGAGCATACTCCTTGGTGACCATGAATGGTGAGCGTATAACTCCTCCCACCAATGCCAAATTCTTCAAGAAATACTTTTCCTGAGCCTCCTAGTCCCGCACAACCTTAAACTGGATGGTCCTGCATAACCCTAAACTGCACAACGGTCCCCCATAACCCTAAACTTCATGATGGTCCCCCATGACCTTAACCTGTCCAGTCCTACATGACTTTAAACTGCGCATCATCCTGCACGACGTTAAACTGCATCTTGAAAACTACATATGGATTGATTCCCATCATTATGGGATATGTAGGAACGCTTAGACGCTTCGTTTTAAGCCCAGCCCCAAACTCTTCTCTTCGACTATCCCCCCTGGGTATAGCTTTCTTGGAGTATCATCGCAAGATATAGTGTAGGATTCCTTAGCCCCACTCATACAAGGATTATAATGGTTGCACCATGTTCCCACTCTTTTTCTTCTATCCTCCCATGTATTCAACGTCCAACGTTAAACTTCATGGCCTTCAAGAACTACATATTGCATTATTCCTATCCTTATGGGATACGTAGGAACGCCTAGAAATTGCATCTGTTTGCCCATCCCAAATACTATTATCTTCCCCCGGGGGACGAGGCTTATGGAAGGGGTGCAAACTCTTTCCCCAGTTCATGTCGAGCTGACCTTGATCAGTCCGTACGTCTTGCTTCCTGGAGACGTTCGCCTCTTTGAGAGATGGGTACATCTATACTTCACCCACTCTTTGACTGGGATTCCATCACCTTCCCCGTCCAGAAGGGCCCATGAATGTTATGAATGATTGGCCTAAGGGATATCTCTTATCACTTCGGGAAAACACCCGCACGGATGTCGAGCAACAAGCCGATACAAGTACCGTATTTCGAATATGGTCAGTAGTGGATTTTTATTTGTTTCTCCTGAATGGTCATTATAGGGATGCTGTGTTTCGAACATGGTAAACAGTTGTCCTGGACTGTCAAGGACACCCCATGATGTCTGAAACATTATGTGTAGTGGTTCATTCTGCCCTGTTGTATATCCAAGTGACGAACTCCCTCCGGCCGATGCCAACCATCAGGACCCTTGGCCTTTTCGGGTCCCCGAACCTCATCCTCACTACAAGATGTTAAACTGCAAGCTGGTCGGGCCATCCTGATAGAGGCACAACATTAGGCCCCTTGGCCTTCTTGGACCCCCGACCCTCGTCCTCACTGTAAGATGTTAAACTGCAAGCCGGTTAGGCCTTCCTGACCGAGGAACAGCCTCATGACCCATGGCCTTTTCGGGCCCCTGACCCTTGTCCTCACTGAAAGATGTTAAACTGCAAGCTGGTCAGGTCTTCTTGATAGAGGCACAGCCTCAGGACCCTTGGCCTTCTTGGCCCCCCAACCCTCATCCTGACTGTAAGATGTTAAACTACAAGCTGGTCAGACCTTCCGGACCGAGGCCCAGCCTCAGGCCCCTTGGCCTTTTCGGGCCCCGACCTAGGTTCTCTCTTATGGGATCATGTGGTGTGATTTAGGATCATTCCCTCATTCATGGCAGGTTATTCATTGTGTCGTACACCACCCTCGTTGGGTTATCTTACACCAGAGTGCCTTCAATAACTATGTGTGGCTTGATTCCAATTCTTATAGGATAAGTAGGACCACCTAAATGTCTAGACTTCGGGTCCAGCCCCATCTCCCGGAGATCTCCATTTCACTATGGCCCCTTGGCCTACCCTCTCCCTCCTAAGCACCCTCATATATCCTTTTCACCTGTTCAACAATGTGCGTAAGGGTACTCTGGTTTAGTACCTGGAATGTCGGAATCTGCTCAGACATGCTTCCACCAGCTTCTCAGGCTTTGTGTTCCCCTTCATTAGGGCTTCCATCACCACTCATACTCGAATTGACCCCCGAGTGGCGTAGATGATAGGCCTAAGGTCTCTCCTACCATTACGATCCAACTCCCCCAAGGGTCACAGACAATAAGCTGATACAAATACGGCATTGCTTATATGGTCAGCGGTCTATGCTCATTTTTTGTCCCACTGCAGGCTAATGTGATATAGATAATGTGTTTTGAACATGGTCAATAGTTATCCTCCATTTCCACGCAAACCCCATTAAGCCCAAAATGCTGATTACATGATTCACAGCCTTCTCCACGTCATCATTTCCAAGAGGAACTTCGAAACTCTTGGTACTATTCCTTAGTCTTCATCCGCGCGTTAGGAGGACCAAAACAGCAATAGGGGCTCCACACCGGTTCCCCTTTGGTATGTGTTCCAGGTATTGAAAAACACATCTTTCTACCTTGTTCCCCACACCGCGTTTAACTCACATGGGCTTAGGGATCGGGTTGAGTTCTGCACTTACTTGGCGGGTTTTTCTCTTCTACGGTCCGAGCTCTAAGATCATAAACTAAGATCTCGTTAAGAACTACGTGTGGCTTGATTCCCCTACTTATGGGATACACAAGAACACACAGATGCCTTGTTCTTGGGTCCATCTCAGTTGGGAGCTAGTTTCTCCTAACCCTTTCCCTCTTACCCCTATTTGAGCCCCGTGGCTTATGCATACCCTCTCAGAATTGTGTACGGTGTGATATGGGATCATTTCCACATTCACGTTGGGGATGTTCTATTGCACCATACACATTACCCGCATAGCATCGTCTCTACTATGTCTGCACTACGTGACATTAAAATGCATGTCTAGTCCCATCACATGACCCTAAACTATGATATCATCATCCTGGCTGCACGATGAAAAACCACACTACACTGTGATGACCTCATCATAAAGGACATCACGTTGGGTATTGGTCATTTGCCATACCATTTGTCAACTCCAACTATGGATTGATTCTTGTGGCGATGCCAGGGCCATCCACCCTCGGCCTATTGCTTCCCAAAAAAAGCACTCACCTTAAAGTACAAACAAGATTGATCATATTCCAATTGTCTTGGTGCGAGGGCCATGCCCACACACCCCTTTTCCTTGGCATTGGAACCTTAACGTGCCACTTAGATAACTACATGCAGGTTGATCCCCATCCTCATGGGGTACGTAGGAATGCCTGTGCACTTTTCCTCAGGCGTAGCTCAACTCTCATTTTCGGTCCCTTGACCTAAAACCTCTTCGAGGAACACGTGGTGGTCGAAACCCCCGGTTCCCATTCACCTCAGGTTTTGTAGTTTCCCCTCCATGTGCCTCCCGTGTTTCCTACCATATATGGTCTGAGTTCTACGACCCTAAACTAAGATCTCCCTATGGGAAGCAACTTGAATACCTGAAACGCACGGCCGATTGTCGCCTATCGACCGGTCAAGGTTCCGGTGCTCTGCTAATGTGTATAGCAGCACTCGGGTCGAATCCTCGGCGATGATACTTTGTAGTAGTCGTTTGTTTTTAGTTGATTGTATTTTGATTAGGGGGGTTTGTTTGCAGAGCTTAATTGAAATGATTTATGGATGATTTTTGATTTACCAAATTGATAAAGATTGGGGTGAGTTCATCATTAGGTTAGTTAAGCTTGTGATATCCTCGAGCTTTGCTTTATATTGCATTTAAATTAACACCCATGTCACAAGATGATGTTGATTAGAATTCTTAAGTGTTAAGGCTTTAAACCAAGACTTAACCTAACTTAAGGTTATAATCTCAATAAGATCTTATTTATGGTTGTGTATTTATGGTTCCAATAATCCATGGAAACCACATGTTAAACAAAACAAGTCATTAATCCATGACATGTTAAGTCCAACATACACAATGTTAATTCAATGAATATTCATCGAGTAGAAGCTCTCAATCACTTAACATACCTAAATTATAACTCACCCCAATGAGAGATTTACTCAGCCATTTTGGATGTTTAATATTCTGGTTAAAATAATTATTATGATAAATTAAGAATAGAAGAAAAAGAAAGGGAATAGAAAAGAGTGGTACGTTGACACACACACACGAACGATGATGATAATTAAAAACGGATTTTCGATTGAATGAGGAAGCAAAAGAAGGGAACGGGATTCAACTGAATTTAAACTATTTTAGGAAGATAAATATTAAACTACAGAAGGTGGAAGAGAATAATAGATATTGAAGAAGTAACTTGCATTAAAAAATAATTACAAAGAAAGAGAATTACAAGATTACAAAAATGAAGAACACAAAAGTAAGTGAAAAGAAAGAGAGGAGGAAAGGTCTCTCAAGGGTAAACTTGAGTATGTCAGGTCCTCCCAAGCCTTTGGCAAAGCTTTGGTCGTGCCAATATGATCTCCTATCTTCTGAAATGCCAACCCCTCTCAAGGAGAGAAGGAGAGAGTATTTATAGCCCAAGGAGTGGACTGTTTGCTTTCCCAATCTGTCCCTCCCCTTGCATCGCCAATTGAGCTATTCAGAAAGCCGAATCTTCAAATATCTCCTTCCTCAAAGTTGTAGACAATAATGTTGGCCGACTACTCTCAACATTTGAAGTCATTTGGACTTAAGGATCAAAAGTTATGGCCGGTTGATTAAACAAACTTAAACTGTCCATTTCTATCCAGTCTTTTTGAAGTCCATAATGTGAAAGGGTTTTTGAATATGAAGATGCCTTCAAATCCGAATTGTTTCTTCATCAAAGTCGGCCGGCTATATCGCCTCTTTCACACTGAAACATCTTAGATAGATTGGATGCTTACATCAGGAGATATGTCATGCATACTATACTGATTTTAATTCTCGGCCAGAATGGTGGGCTGGATTTCAAAGATTTATTTGGGCCCCTTGTACTTGGATTTGGGCCATGAAAGTTTTATCCAAGATGAAATGTATTGTCCCCCGAATTATGGTGGAGATTTATGGTTTTTGGACTTCTGGATTAAACCCAGTAAATCAATCTTCAAGGATGGTCCAGTTTGTTCACAGATTCTTTGGTCTTGTTTGTGAGGACCATATGACCCTTCAAATGGCGGACTTGGCTCATGGTTCCTTCTAATTAAATGTTGCATATTGAAAGGAGAATCCGACAAAACAATAACCACACAATTTGGATCAGTATAGTGATAGTTATAATTAAAACATTAAACTGACTCAATTTGACTACTTCTAAAAATGCTCAAATATTATACTTAATATTAAAACATTAATATTTCACACAAATTATGCACATTTCATATAAAATAAGTAAATGGGGAATATAATAAGTCATGAAAATATTAATAACATCAACTTCCCCGCACTTAGATTCGCGCGTGTCCTCATGTGCAACAAATAAAAAAAACATGAGAAAATCATTTTCACTCCCCAACAAATATTAAAATTTTGTTTTCTCCAATCAGGGGAGGTTCAAACTATTTTACTCATCCATATTGAATTCCATCACAAATTTGGTTCACAATAATGCATCATAAACAATTCATTTTTTCATGTTCAAGGTTTGAATTGGAAAATGTAGGCACTCAAACTTACTCCTCTCAAGATGATAAAAATGTATTTTAGGAGGTTCACTCATTCACCAACAAAAAGTGAAAATCAAGAGTTTGTAAGAGCTCTCAGCTTCCATTCCCAAATCTAATGTGTACAATAATCAAGAGGTATTTTAAGGGGTTTTTCAGTGGCTATGGGACGGTAGGTATATAATGTCCAAAGGAAAAGAGGGGTTAAAAACACCAACATGGAAAAATCAATGCACATTTTTTTAAATTTGATTTGAAAGGAAATAGAAACACATATTTACAAGGGTATGAATGTGTGATGAATGAAAAGTGAGGGAGATAGAAAATGGAATAGGTTGAGATGATGGAATATGTACAACATGGAAGACTTCCAATAATGGCACAATACAAGATGATTCAAGTGTTCTTTTTTTTTGCTCTTTTTTTTTCGAAAGTTGTGCTTGAAACAAGTCTCACAGTCATCTCCCAACCCATGCTTGATCTCCACATGGAACTAATTTATAACACGATCAAAGGTTGATGATGAATGATTTTTGACCCACCCAAGACACAACCCATTCCTTTTTTTTTATTTTTTTCATTTTTTTTATATAATTTTTTTTTCATTTTTTTTAACACTTTTCAATGACTTTTGTACAAATGAAAATTACACATATACACCCCAAAGCTCACATAATTACAACCTCTCCCCCACACTTGAATGGAATCTTGCCCTCAAGCATATGATGACATATTGGAAATCAATGAAAGTACGCCCAAAAATGAAGTCTATTCCCCCACACTTAAATTTCAATAAATTGTACAATGAATATCCATGAAGATGTTGGGTGGGACAAGGTATTAGGCTTGTAATGTGGCTATCAAAAGAAAGGGTTTCATAGGCTCAAAGGGGCTTTCAAAAGTAGGATCAATGTAAGGGTAACGGGAGGCTATTTGGCTATTCTGATTCTCATGTGAATTAGAAAATGCCTCTATCATATTAATGCACACAAAAGATGGAAATTCAGCTCGAAGGTCCACAAACTCAAGACTCACAATCAGTGGTGAAGACACACAATGAAAAAGATGGCCATAGATGACCGTGGCATGAAGGCTAATGTTATTCCTCACGGTAGGGGAGAATCATTTTCCACCAAAAATTGTTCATTCAAAATGTTTGTTATTGACACAAAATTGTTTACCCAAGTTTGAGAAAAAAATTCAATATATTTGAGTTTAAAACAAGCCTTTTGACTCCCCAAAATGGTTGGACAAAATTTCAATATTGGATGATGAGTAATTATGACACCCCTTTTTTTCAATTTTCATTTGTTTTTAATTAATTGTTTTTAAATTTTTTTATTTTTAATGACAGATCCACACAAAAGAGAAAATAGAAAAAAGGTTGTGGAAGAATGTTGTAAAAAAAATGAGAGGGAGAGAGGAAGAAGAAGAAATAGAGAGAAGAAGAGAGGGAAGAGAGATTGAGGAGAGATAGAGTTAAAGGGAAAGAGGTGCCCCCTGGTTTGGATTTGGCGGGTCTCCATCCAGTGGTGGTTCTATTGAAGTGGATGGGGTTTCAATGGAAGTCGACGTGGTTCCTGGATTGTGAGACCTTTCATGGTGATGCTTTAACCGGTTTCCATTTACCGTGAATGTTCTTTTTGAAGAAGGGTATTGGACTTGCACTACACCAAATGGGTAAACGTTAGTAATAACAAAAGGACCTTCCCAACGAGAATTAAGCTTACCTGGGTGAAGTCGAAATCGAGAATTGAAGAGCATTACATTTTCACCTTCATGAAATACCTTTCGAAGAATGTTCTTGTCATGGAGTGACTTTGCCTTTTCTTTGTAGAGAATGGAGTTCTCATACAAATCGAGTCGAAGCTCCTCCAATTCAGTCAACTGCAACAATCTTTCTTCAACAGATTTTTCACAATCAAAATTACAAGTTTTGACAGCCCAAAATGAATTATGTTGGATTTCAACTGGTAAATGACAGGCTTTACCAAAAACTATCCTAAATGGAGACATCCCAATGGGTGTCTTATAGGCTGTTCGATAGGCCCAAAGTGCTTCACCAAGTCTATCGGGCTAGTCTTTTCTTGTGGGCTTAACAATTCTTTCAAGCACTCTTTTCACTTCTCTGTTAGAATGTTCATCCATTCCATTTGTTTGAGGGTGATATGCAGTGGATGTTTTATGTACAACCCAATTCTTTTTCAAAAGTGACTCCATGGTTCTGTTACAGAAATGAGTTCCTAAGTCACTTATCAAAGAACGTGGTGTTCCGAATCGATGGAAGATATGGGTTTTGAGGAACTCACTCACAGTTTGAGCATCATCTTTCATAGTGGGTTTGGCCTCGACCCACCTATTAACATAATTGACCGCAAGAAGAATGTATGAGAATCCATTGGAAGGGGGAAATGGTCCCATGAAATCGATGCCCCAAACATCGAAAAGCTCACAGAAGATTAATGGCTTTTGAGGCATTTCGTTTCTTTTGGAAATTGTTCCAAACTTTTGGCAAGTGGGACATGATTGACAGAACTCGTGTGAGTCCTTGAAGAGTGAAGGCCAAAAGAATCCAGAATCTAGGACCTTTCGAGAAGTCCTTTGTGGTCCAAAGTGGCCACCTCCAGGCATTGAGTGGCATAATTCCAAGATGGAGGGTTGTTCAGTTTCATCAACACATCTCCTAATTACCATGTCAGCCCCGGTTTTCCAAAGTTTATTATCTTCCCAAAAATAATGCTTTGAATCACTTTTCATCTTTTCTTTTTGTTCTCTTGAAAAATATTCAGGGAAAACACCGGAAACCAAGTAATTGACAATTGGGGCATACCATGGTAACTTTGGAGTGAGAGAGGAGAGGTGTTCAGTTGGAAATTCAGGATCAATTATTTCAGAATGAGAAGAATTAGAAATTCTACTCAGGTGGTCAGCCACAGGGTTTTCTTTTCCAGGTTTATCTTTTATCACAAGGTCAAACTCTTGGAGCATTAAAATCCATCTTATTAGCCTTGGTTTGGAATCACTTTTCTTAAGTAAGAACTTTAATGTTAAGTGGTCCGTGAAGATGATGATTTTGGCACCTAAGAGATAGGGCCGGAATTTATCCAAGGCAAAAACCACAGCTAAAAGTTCTTTTTCAGTCACAGTGTAGTGTGATTGAGTTTTATCCAATGTTTTTGAGGCATAAAAGAGGACATGAGGAATGTTTTATCTTCTTTGACCAAGAACAGCCCCAATGGCCCTATCAGAAGCATCACACATCAATTCAAATGGTAAGGACCAATCTGGGGGTTGGATTATTGGAGCAGATGTGAGAGCAGATTTGAGTTCAATGAAGGCTCTCTTGCAAGCCTCATCAAAATTGAATGTGACATCATTTTGAAGTAAATGAGTGAGTGGGAGGGAAATCTTGCTGAAGTTCTGAATGAATCGCCGATAGAAACCGGCATGACCAAGGAAGGACCGAATGTCTCGAACTGATTTGGGTTCAGGAAGTGATTGGATCACCTCAATTTTGGCTGGATCAACATGGATACCCTCTTGAGAAATTATGTGCCCTAGAACAATCCCATTTGAAACCATGAAGTGACATTTTTCAAAATTCAGCACAAGGTTGCACTTGACACACTTTTGAAGGACCAAAGAGAGTGAATGTAAGCAAGATTCAAATGACTCGCCATAAATGGTAAAGTCATCCATGAAGACCTCCATGAAATTCTCAATGAATTCAGAAAAGATACTCATCATACACCGCTGGAATGTTGCAGGAGCATTACAAAGGCCAAAAGGCATTCGCCTATAGGCATAGGTTCCAAAGGGGCAAGTGAATGTGGTCTTTTCTTGGTCTTGAGGTGCGATTGGAATTTGGAAGTAGCCGGTGTAACCATCAAGAAAGCAATAGTGTGACTTTCCGGCCAATCTCTCAAGCATTTGGTCAAGGAAAGGAAGCGGGTAGTGATCTTTTCATGTTTCAGCATTCAATTTGCGATAATCGATGCACACACGCCATTTGTTTTTCACTCGAGTTGTGACCACTTCTCCATGTTCATTTGTGACAACTGTTATCCCGCCCTTCTTAGGAACGACTTGAATTGGACTAACCCATTCACTATCAGAAATTGGGTAGATAATACCAGCTTGAAGAAGCTTGGTAATCTCTTCCCTAACTACCTCATGTATGAGTGGATTGAGTCTTCATTGAGGTTGCCTAATTGGTTTGGATGATTCCTCTAGATGGATGTGATGCATGCAAAGGGCAGGGTTGATTCCGGGAATATCCTCTAGGGTCCAACCTAAGGCATTTTTGTTTTCTTCTAACACTTGAACAAGTTGGGACTCCTCAGTTTCAGAAAGTGAAGCAGAGATAATGACAGGGTAGGAGGGATTATGGAAAAGGAATGCATACTTGAGGTGTGAAGGAAGTGGTTTTAGATCAGTTTCAGCCTTGATTTGAGAGCTAGACAAGTTAGGAGAAGGAGAAGGGATTCCAGATGGGTTTGGATCATTTTTCTCAACACTGTCCAAGGTGGAGCAGTAGAGATCAGAGTTGATGTGGGATTCAAGAGAGTTTT
Organism: Viscum album; assembly: GCA_963277665.1. Lineage (NCBI taxonomy): Eukaryota > Viridiplantae > Streptophyta > Magnoliopsida > Santalales > Viscaceae > Viscum > Viscum album. The sequence continues at coordinate 272,050,614 of OY728125.1, read as the reverse complement.
CATGTTCCTCCAGATTGATGGAGTCTATGAATGAGAGGTCCACATCAACTTCACCATTTATGACTTTGTTAATCATGGTGCAGATTTCACAAGATCCTTTATCATTATAACATGAAGAACATGGTGGATTGGGGTTCGATTGAATCGTAGAAGTGTCCTCAAAAGAATGGATTGAGAATGCAGAGTGATCCTCAGATGGGTATCGCATGGCTTGGAAAATGTTGAAGTTGACCAGTTGGTCACCGAATTCCATGGATAAGATGCCTGAATGGACATCAATATTGGTTCTCGTAGTCATGAGGAATGGTCTTCCTAGAATTAGGGGAGATCGAGAACAGGTCGTCTCACCTTCCATGTCAAGGACATAGAAATCAGCTGGGAAGATAAGATCATTAACCCGAACAAGAACATCCTCAATTATCCCCTCAGGACTGGCAGTGCTTCGATTGGCTAATTGAATGACAACACCCGTTGGGTGCAAGGGACCTAGACCAAGGATGGAGAAAATGGATTTGGGCATGATATTTATTGAGGCTCCAAGGTCTATGAGTGCATCATCAAAGTTGGAACTCCCTATTTGACATGGAACCATGAAGGTCCCTGGATCTTTGCACTTCATGGGAATGGACTGTTGGGTTGAAACATTTTCAATGTTCCTAAGTTTCCTCTTATGGGTGCACAATTCCTTAAGAAACTTGGCATACTTAGGGATTTGTTTGATGGCATCTAAGAGGGGGATGTTCACATCAACACGTCTAAACATGTCAAGCATTTCAGGATCAGGTTCAAAGGACTTCTTAGGCTTGGAGATGGCTTGAGGAAAAGGAATTGGGTTCCTTAGAGGAATGGAAGGAGGTGAAGGAGTGGATTCAAGTTCCTTTTCCAGCTTTTTGTTCTTTTCATTTTCTAGATCAACATCGAAAGGGGAGGTAGGGAAATCAGCATGGGGCATTGCAATTTGCTTTCCCGATCTAAGTGCAATTGCACTTACATTATCTTAGGGTTGGGTAATGGTTGAGCTGGGAGTTGGGATGAATTGGATGGTTGTTGCTGGCTAAGGTGGGATGCAAGTTGACCTATTTGGGATTCAATGTTCTTGAGGCTAGAACGGGTGAAGGAAGCAAGATCCTCTACAACACTTTCCCATGGTTGTTTAGAAGAAGAGGCTTGTCCCAAATTGGGTTGGCCTTGATTTTGGTTCTTGGGAAAGCGATTGTATTGGGTGGGGAATTGGGAAGGCTCGTTAGGATAGTGGAATCCAGGAGGAGGATTATTCCTTTGGGGTTGAGGGACAAAAGGGTAAGGTTGTTGGAAGTTACCAAAACCTTGACTGTATTGAAACTGGTTTGGGTTTTGAGGAGGGAACTGCAGAGGATGAGAAATGGGATTACCATACCTCAGAGGTGGGTTAAAGGTAGAAGAGAAGGGCTCAGAGTGGGGTTGGTTGAAGTTTCTAACAAACTGACCTGATTGTTGAGGGTTGAAGTTTCGCTGAGCATATGCCGCATTGAGCTGCATTGGACTAGATGAATCAGATGGATCATCTTGAAGTTGTGGACATGTGTCAGTTGGATGAGATGGAGAGTTGAAGATTCCACAATTCTTGATAGGTCCAGGGAATAGTGACTGTGGAGAAGATGAGGTTGGGGCTTTGGTAGCCACCGCTAGTTGACGCACAAGACCTGTAAGTTCACTCATCCACTCAGTCATCTTGTTGGGCTCTATGGATTGATTCTCTTGGGCTTGTTTCACTTGAGCATGTGCTCGAGTATGGAATTGTTGCGTGTTTTCAGCCATGTTACTTATGAAATCTCTTGCAGCTGCAGGAGTTTTGTCAACAAGAGCACCGCCACTTGCGGCATCAATGAGAGTTCGCTCCATAGCCAATAACCCCTCATATAAGTATTGGATTAGGAGTTGGTCAGGGATTTGATGGTGTGGACAAGTTGCCACAAGCTTTTTGAACCTCTCCCAATACTCATGGAGTGATTCATTAGGGAATTGACGGATGTCGCTTATTTCCTTTCGGATAGAAGCTGTTCGGGAAGCGGGAAAGAACTTCTCAAGGAAAAGTCTCTTCATGTCAACCCATGAGTTTATGGAACCAGGTGGGAGGTAGTAGAGCCAAGACTTGGCAGAATCTGCTAGGGAAAAGGGGAAAGCTCTAAGCTTGATTTGTTCTTCAGAAACCCCTTGAGGTTTCATGGTTGAGCAGACCACTTGGAACTCTTTGAGGTGAAGATGAGGATCCTCACCAGCTAGACCATGGAAATGAGGAAGAAGATGAATCAAACCCGATTTGGGTTCGAAGTCAGCTTCAATGTTTGGATATTGAATACCAAGAGGTTGGTAATTCATATCAGGGGTAGCAAGTTCTTTTAGGGTTTGTTACCTAGGATTGGCCATTGCAATTTCAATTGGTTGGATGAGGACTGGTTCTTGAATTAGTTGAGTATCTCTTATGTTCCTCCTAAGTTGGTGAAGTGTTCGCTCAATTTCAGGGTCAAACAAATCCAAGGGATTGTTTGGAAGGCTACGGGGCATTCAGAGAGATTTTGGAATAAAGAGGAAGACGATTTTTTCTTTGTATTTTTTCAGTTTATGATTTTTAAGAGGAAGACCGGTTTTTCTTTGTGTTTTTTTTCAATTTTTTTTTAAATTTTTGTTTTTTTTTTGGTTTTTTTGACAATAACCAGAAACTAATGACTACTTAAAGCACCATCCCCGGCAAAGGCGCCATTTGAAACGCAAGGCCGATTGTCGCCTATCGACCGGTCAAGGTTCCGGTGCTCTGCTAATGTGTATAGCAGCACTCGGGTCGAATCCTCGGCGATGATACTTTGTAGTAGTCGTTTGTTTTTAGTTGATTGTATTTTGATTAGGGGGGTTTGTTTGAAGAGCTTAATTGAAATGATTTAGGGATGATTTTTTATTTACTAAATTGATAAAGATTGGGGTGAGTTCATCATTAGGTTAGTTAAGCTTGTGATATCCTCGAGCTTTGCTTTATATTGCATTTAAATTAACACCCATGTCACAAGATGATGTTGATTAGAATTATTAAGTGTTAAGGCTTTAAACCAAGACTTAACTTAACTTAAGGTTATAATCTCAATCATATCTTATTTATGGTTGTGTATTTATGGTTCCAATAATCCATGGAAACCACATGTTAAACAAAACAAGTCATTAATCCGTGACATGTTAAGTCCAACATACACAATGTTAATTCAAAGAATATTCATCGAGCAGAAGCTCTCAATCACTTAACATACCTAAATTATAACTCACCCCAATGAGAGATTTACTCATCCATTTGATGTTTAATATTCTGGTTAAAATAATTATGATGATAAATTAAGAATAGAAGAAAAATAAAGGGATTAGAAAAGAGTGGTACGTTGACACACACACACGAACGATGATGATAATTAAAAACGGATTTTCGATTGAATGAGGAAGCAAAAGAAGGGAAGGGGATTCAACTGAATTTAAACTATTTTAGGAACATAAATACTAAACTACAGAAGGTGGAAGAGAATAAGAGATATTGAAGAAGTAACTTGCATTAAAACAGAATTACAAAGAAAGAGAATTACAAGATTACAAAAATGAAGAACACAAAAGTAAGTGAAAAGAAAGAGAGGAGGAAAGGTCTCTTAAGTGTAAAATTGAGTATGGCAGGTCCTCCCCAGCCTTTGTCAAAGCTTTGGTCGTGCCAATATGATCTCCTCTCTTCTGAAATGCCAACCCCTCTCAAGGAGAGAAGGAGAGAGTATTTATAGCCCAAGGAGTGGACTGTTTGCTTTCCCAATCTGTCCCTCCACTTTCATCGCCGATTGAGCTATTCAGACAGCCTAATCTTCGAATATCTCCTTCTTAAAAGTTGTAGACAATAATGTTGGTCGACTAATCTCAACATTTGGAGTCATTTGGACTTAAGGATCAAAAGTTATGGCCGGTTTATTAAACAAACTTAAACTATCCATTTCAATCCGGTCTTTTTGAAGTCCATAATGTGAAAGGGTTTTTGAATATGAAGATGCCTTCAAATCCGAATTGTTTCTTCAACAAAGTCGGCCGACTATATCTCCTATTTCACAATGCAAAATCTCAGATAGATTGGATGCTTACATCAGGAGATATGTCATGCATACTATACTGATTTTAATTCTCGGCCAGAATGGTGGGCTGGACTTCAATGATTTATTTGGGCCCCTTGTACTTGGATTTGGGCCATGAAATTTTTATCCAAGATGAAATGTAGTGTCCCCCGAATTATGGTGGAGATATATGGTTTTTGGACTTCTGGATTGAACCCAGTAAATCAATCTTCAAGGATGGTCCAGTTTGTTCACAGATTCTTTGGTCTTGTTTGTGAGGACCATATGACCCTTCAAATGGCATATTGGCTCATGGTTCCTATTAATGAAATGTTGAATATTGAAAGGAGAATCCTACAAACAAGAACCACACAATTTGGATCAGTATAGTGATAGTTATAATTAAAACATTAAACTGACTCAATTTGACTACTTCTAAAAATGCTCAAATATTATACTTAATATTAAAACATTAATATTTCACACAAATTATGCACATTTCATATAAAATAAGTAAAGGAGGAATATAATAAGTCATGAAAATATTAATAACATCAATACCTCTATCTAATACATCTCGTTTCCATATTCAGATGTGTTTTGACAAAGAGATAGAAGTGTGGAATTTTCATGGGGAAGTTCCCCCCATTCCATGTCCAAGCTTCATGAGCTCGCTATTTGGATCCTCAACATCTTTCCTATCTGAAGGGACCCCCTAACAGCCTGGTCTCATGCCGTATCGGCTCACCTACTGTCATGGTCCAACACCCCTAAGGACCTTTTACGATATTTGGGATTGGACCCGTGTTTCAAAGATGGTCAACGGTCGACCCTCATCTATCTGTCCCCATTGCAGTATAACAAGATGTGGATGCTGTATTTCCTCCAAGTTTAATGGTTGTCCTCCATCGTCACACCACCATAATTATGGTCCAAATTTCGGGATTCATGATTCACACACTTCCACTCCCTCATGTTCAAGTGGAATTCCGACATACTATGCTTCATCTCTTCGCACGTCTAGTTGTGCTTCGTGGAAAAGTTAGAATCAATGGGCTGGTATTCAATGAGTGTCCCTTCATCCTAGCATGCCACTTCCTGTGTCGGTAAATTCCCACCACTACCTCTTGTTTCCCACACTGAGCACGACTCACATGGGCTTAGTAGTTTTGGTAGAATGTGTTCTGACGCGGCCAGACTTCTCATCGTCCCGCAGGACGTTAAAATGAGATCTCAAAACTACATATGGGTTGATTCCCATCCTCATGGGGTACATAAGAACACTATACTACTTTACCTCGAGCCAAGCCTAATTCTGACTCTTGGTCCCTCGACCTGAAGTGTTTCCTCTAGGGATACGTGGTGTGATTTGGACTCCAAGTCCTCATTCACGTCGGTTTCATAGCTACCGCACCAAGTACTACCTAGACACTTCCCTTTCATTCCTCATGCTATCATATGACGTTAAACTGTAGGAGTCCATATGTACTCAATGCCTAACACTAAACTATGGTTCTACCCTGAACAAGTTCAGGATGCCCCATTTTAGTTAGGGGATGCATCAGAGCCTCTGCCAGAGAGGATTTCACTTGTCAGTGTTGGTCTATGATTACACTGCACTTCCAGAACTATGTACGACATGATTCCCATCCCCATGGGTTACGTAGAGACACCTTGATTTTTTTCCTAGGGTCTATCCCCAGGAATTGAAAGGTCCTATTCCTACCGATTTCTGGCCCCTGGACTGACCCCTTGTGGGGAATTATGAAACTACAATTTTTCCCTGAACATGTTCGGGATGCCCTATGATAGCATTGGGAAGCAACATCCCACTCACCAGAGAGTCCCTGTCTAAGAAAAGGAATTTTCCATGATCAAACTGATGTGCCCATCCAATGTGCTTTCACCACGGTGGCATAATTTCAAGAGTGTTGGATTTTTTTTCGAACAAACCCTCACTCCACGTTCCACTCTTTTAGTTCCCCTTATTTGGATCCTCATCCTCTTTCATGTCGGGAGGAACCCCCTAATAGTTTGGATGCCCGACCTATGGCCCGCTTACTATCCTAGGCCAATGTTTTGGAAGACTAACAGATGGAATTTGCGACAGGTCCTATGTTTCGAACATAGTCAATTGTCGACCCTCATTTTCTATCCCCACTCTAGGATAATACAATAAGAATAATGTGTTTCAAATGTGATAAAAAGTTATTCTTTATTTTCACTCCACCCCCACAATGTTCTGAATCCTGAGTATAATGATTCACACTTCCCATTCCCATCTGTTCGGATGGATTTCATCGCTTCTGGAGTTTCACCATTCGTGCACAAGAGAACATGAGGAAAACAGTAATTCAGATGTTATGAGAACTTCATTCTCCAACCAGGCCTCTCCCATTTCTCGAAAATTCAGACCGGTTGTCCAAACCCCAGATGCCGGAAGCTTGGTTTTCATTCCTACATTTGGATGGGGTTATGAGGTAACCATCCTTTGTTTCTCACATTAGCCTTGACCCACGTGAGCTTAAGGAATAGTCACTCGACGCTCTGCAAAAATCACAAGGATGCATTAAACCATTGTGAATAACAGAACTCATCCTTGCTACGACATTCAGACAATCAAAGAATGAATGTATGTTTAATGGTTTGTAATCGTTACAGTACCCAGTGGTTTAATCCCCTCATAGAAGGATTGACCTCGTCAAAGGAATGTTGCAGCTCTTCCACCCTCTGGCTGGTGGCATGCAGGAGATGCTACCTCCTGTTCACCTCCCGCTCCTCCCTGGCGGTGAGAGGACGCAATTCGTTGGCTGCAATCTGGGACCGCTCCACGTCGTCCCGGATGTCGATCATCTCCATAGAAGCTCGACTTAGACCCTCTTCTGCTTCTTCTAGATGGGCCTTCAATCTTGATATCATCTCAGATTGCGCATTAAGGGAGGTCAAGTGCTCGTCTGTCCGGTTTTGCTGCCACTGGACCTTGTTTTCAGCCTTCTAGAGCCTCTTGATGTTCACTGCATTCTTCCAATGCCAACCGACACCAAATCCACGTTCATACTCCCGAATAGTTTCTGCCATAAGATCTCAGATGATAATGTGAGGATGTCAGGAATCCACTCCCCCAGTGCACAATTTGTGAAGGCATGAGCGAAGTCTATCCATCTCATTCAACAATTGCACTTGGGGGGTGTCATCGATGAAGCGTGTGATCAAATTCCATGATCAGTGATGAACTATTTTGATTTCCTCATCGTTAGAGGCCATCTCATCCCAGTCGGCATGATTGGCTGGGTTATATGTAGGGAATTCCACCAGGTACTCCTAAGCTGGGTCCACGTCTGGCATCAGATCGGGTGTGTTGGGACCTGAATCATCAGGTTGATCCTCATCACTGGATCCCACCTCGATGATCTTAGGTGCAGTCCCACTGGCTCCCCCGTTAGTGATCGTAAGTGTTGCGGTTTAGTTAGGATAGATGTTCACCTCCACGATAATCAGCATGCCCCTCGGAAGGGTGCTACCAGAAGCCCTAACCAACATCGTCGTAGCAGCCAAGACCAATTGAAGGACTGTACATGCCAAGAAGGGGACATGAATGCCAGTTAATGTGGTTAGGGGATGGAACTTGTTAATGCATTAGAGAAGACTTATAGAGGTCAAATACCTAGTATCGTTCTTGGGGGTGATGTCATCTGAACCGCAAGACGCAGACCTATGTATATGATTGGCATGTCTGGAGACTCCAGGGGAGCCGCCACGACTGTCCCAGCCCCGTTAGACGTGGAGGTTGATACATCCACAGGCGCAGATCCTGAATGTCTTGTGTCGGTGCCTATTGATGGGATAGAACAAGGTCTATGCACAATGTCCTCCTACATAGTACTGACGCTGATAAGGAATCTATAATAACCTAAGGTTTGTCTTTGAGGAATGAACTAGGCATTTTACCTTGAGAGACTTCGCAAAATCTTCGAGATCCGGGGACTGGCCGCCGAATTCACCCTCCTCCAGCAGGCTCTCCCTATCAGCCTCATCTCCCCAGTAGGACTCGTCTGATTCGTCTGTTAGGGGGAAGTGCTCTCTCAGATCAACGACCGGCAGGTGTGGAGGGACCGTGCTATCCTACAGCACCCTGACTCGGTCTGTCTTCGGGTGTATGGCACCCTAGTAATGGATGATTTCATCTAGATCGGCTATGTATTGCTCCACCTCTGCTTGGGATAATGAAAAGGTGACTCTAATAGGGCCAATCCCCAGCAAAGTCCATCCTAAGGCGGTTGAGGTTCTGCCATAACTCAGATCGGCCGAGTAATTTCCGATTGACCTCCCAGATGCCCCAAGCCTCTGAGAAGACATCATATGGCAGGTCAATGTGGTGCAGTCGTTTCCCCAGGCCTTAAGTGGAAATCTTGTGGAACCCTCTTGGTGGCCGCCCCTCTAGATGACTCTGTTTCGTTGGGACCACCGGCTCCGCTACTGCTGCCGGACCCGCTACAGCTAATCCTTCCTCAACTGGTGCAGGAATCGCCACTATAGCAGCCTTTCCACTAGGGATTCCCTTTTTGCCTTCTGTCCCAAGCCCTAAGATTGGGGAAGCTCACCCTCACCTATCAGGATGGTTGTCCGCTTTCGCATCTCCCCTGGATAGGCCGCCTCCCAGCTCTGGGCGAATTATTTTATCATCCCAAGGATAGTGGTCGAAAGAGGAAAGGTATTCCTTATCTTCCCATATTTCCATGTGAAAATGAGCCACATCTGCCTCATTACACAAGGGTGCTCCTCGTAGCGCACCCCCAGGTAGAACTGCGGGGTCAACCGCTGCAGGCACCAGAATTTCCTAGTGAACCAGTGTGGGGTGTACGGATCGCAGAGACACTTGCAGTCCACCCTGGCCACCGAGACTCCACCTTGAAAGGCTAGGATATAGGCTTGGTTCTCATCCATTCCCTATCCATCATCTGTGGAGGCCCCTGTTGGCAATAGGAATGGGTGGAAATTCAATTCCTCCAGCCTCCTCACCCGGTTTAGAACCGATGGTGCAGTCAGCTTGGTCTGAAAGCTCCCCACGCAGTTCAAGATTGAGGGATGAAAGTTCGACCCCAAAGGTGAGATGGGGTTAGGATATTTGTAGATCCCCCTGATGTGCACCTCCATCCACCCGTATAGGAGGTGGAACTGCCTGTATACCCTCGGTGGCCTCTTCCCCTCACTGATGTGCAACATCATTTTGTACAACATGGCCATCATCGAGATCCCCAGGTTTACCCGCCCACCTGTCGCCAAAGTGGATGCCATGATGAAAGTGATTGGACACACTCCCATGTTTTTATCCCTCACTGGCAGGATACAACCACAAACGAGGGATGTGATGAATGCTGCCAGCCTGACTATTGGTCGTAGTTCATTGTTGACACTGAACCCCCAGGTTTTCCACTGGCTATCCTCCAACAGATTCCAGTATGAGTTCTCCTTACTCTGGGCTTGCTTAGGGAATGTTCGAGGCATTTATGGGAACTTCCTATTTTCTGGGAAGTTCAAGAACTTCTTGAACCAGTTCTTGAAGTGGACATCCCTCACGACCTCCTTGTCTTCCCCGGGCATGAGCTCCATCAATGCCATCGCCAGACCCAGAATATGCTCCGGATCCTCTCACGCACCCTTGGATGGGAGGAATTCTCCATACAATGCCCCCAATATTGCGACCCCCAAGATCTGATGCACTTCCCATAGGATGATGCCAACCTCCCCATGATGCAGGTGAAAGGTATTGGTCCCTGGTGACCACCGGCTCAACAGCTCTGTCATCAACTGCTTCAGCTGGTAGATCTGGAACTTGGAAGCCAAAGCTGCCTCATGGAAGCCCACTCTTCTCATCTCCGCCCCGAACTCCTCACACGAGGTGCCTACCAAATAGGCCTAATCCCAATCATCAGTGAAGTTTCCACCATAGCACATGTCCCTTTCCTCGGACCACCCCTTCTTCGGGTGCCCCAGTGCTTCCTTAAGGATGGTTCAGTATAGGAGAGGGGACATTTCCAGCTGCAATTCCCTCTCGTCGACATTGTACAGGTGATTGTACAGACAGTTGGCAACGATAGGCATGGAATCCTCCTGGGCATGACCATCGGGCGCCCTGAACCATCAGTGCTGGCATGACGTGTTCCGGAACAAGTAAGCTGGCTCATCCCTAACTGCTGCAGGGATGAAGACATCATCCCTCAGCTCGAAGCCATACAGAGGCAACCTCCTACATAGCAGATAGTTCTTCTGGAACTCCGACAATAGCTCCACCAAAGAACTATGGTCCGAGTGGCTCCAGACTAGATCTCGTTGCCCCAGGATTTTCGCCATTTCATGCCTCTGGGAGGCATCCACATGGACCCTCTAAGCAGATTCTTGGTGGGACATTCAGTTCTAGATGTTGGATGTTTGGTTGGCTGATTTGGGAAGATATTTTCCAAAGCATGTTCATGAAGACCGCTCGCAAATACTGTTCGTGGGGCGCTACCTCGACGTTCAAAGCTGGGTCATGGAGTGCAAACGCGTAGTCGAGAACTCTCTATGTTCTGCGAAGCCTCGATTCGTAGAGAACACTCATGGAGTACGCAAAACATCATGAATCGATATCACAAGAAGAAATGATCGCGGAGAAAGGAAAGGACAAAAGAGATTCCAGGCCCCCTATTTATAGGAAATGGCCATTGGAGCTTCGTGACACATCCTGTCCATATGGAGCTTCACGACGTGCCTAGCCTGCATGTCCTCTGTCAGCCTCGCGACCCTACCTCGGGAATACGCACCGCGAATAACCGAGGATTTTGTTGATTTCCCTCATACTTTGACCCCTGATCCCTCCGTTGCTCCAAGTCTGAGGGGGGGGGGATTTTTTGGCACCAAAATTTGAAATGATGAAAAGGAACCAAGACGGCCTCTCAGACTGCCTCACAAATCCCCTTCTCAGAGTCCCCTGCACCACAGCCGCTGCGAAGCAAAGGAGGAAGGATGCTCCGTGAATGAATTTGACGTTCAAGAGCCCACCGCGAATCCAAGGAAGTGGGATTCTCTGTGAACACATTTGACGTTCGTGAGCCCACCACCATGCAAAGGAGGCAGGATGCTCCGCGACCCCATTTGACATTCACAAGCCCGCCATAAAGCCTCTCGACCCCTCTTCGCGCCTCGTGAGCACTGATTCGCAGCACCTATTACCTATAAATACCATACTCCCCCTGAGATCTCCGAATGGAAAATCCGACCTTTTAGCTTCTCATCTCCCGAATCACGAAGCACTCTTCCACTTGGTAAACCATGAGCTATGCGAGGTACTTTTTCTTTATGTAGTGCCTCCCCACTGTATCGTTTTGATCCCCTCTTCTGAGAGGGATTCCAATCGTGAAGCCTAAGGGATTTTGTGATGGAAGGGGATCCTCAAGGGGCTTAGGTCATCTCGAAGATATTTTTCTCCATGAAGCACCCTTCATGTACTCATGATTCATTTGATAAGGCAGGATCATTTTACTTCCAAAGAACATTGCTTCCCGACACCTTGCTCCACGAGGAACCTTTGCTCTGCGAGGCTGTGCACCGCGAATGCCCTTCCACCTTGCGAAACACCTCCCACATACACCTTCGCCTCATGCTAAGGCTAAGGCACCCCACTTCGCGAATCACACCCCTTCACAAGTGCCCTCCACCATGCGGAGCAATAGAGCTCCACAAGGCCCCGACCTATGTACCCCTCATCTTGGAAAATCCTTTTCCCGTGCGACCCTCTAGGTTGGCACAATGTGACTTCAATGTCCTCTGGACGATACCACCCGTAGCATTGCTGCGCCTAATTCTTCTTCACATAGGTACGCTAATGGATATTGATTCTTTTTCATATCCATGCTAATGTGGACCCCTTGATGGTTCGCTCCATGAAACCCCCTCAGTATGGTGTTTCTGGTGCCTTCCCACCCACAAGGAGCAAAGGGTTCCAGTTATGTAAGCCCTAGGAGTGCAGAGTGATCCCGCCTCGTTCGAGATGCATGACATTAAACTTCCAAGCACCTTCTTCCTCAACACATGACGTTAAACTATGACCAGACCCCATGCCTCACACACAGGGTCCCCCCACCCTAGGCATTCCCCAAACCCCCTAGTCTCCACAGGGGATGATATCTTCCTTCTTGGAGTGGAGTTTCTCCGCGGGGAAGGGCATCCATCTTGGTGTAAGCCCCTAGCTTTTCTTGCTGGAGGTAGAACCTCCACTCCTCCTCACTTCCTCTATGACAATGCTAGCCGAGGGCGTGATAGGGAATGGGGCTCATCCTTTCTTCTGTCCCAAACCCCTATCCCGCTGCGCTTTGTTTCCATCAGGCCTCCATACTAGAGTAAGTCCCAATCACGCTCTCAATGGGATGCTCCACACATAATCCCCACTCCACATCCCATGGATGCACCATTCATGACATGATCATCGGGTCTCTACTGCCTATTGTTACCCACACCGAGCACGACTCACGTGGGCTTAGTGTAAGCATTGACCATGACAACACCCCCATCTCGCATGATGTTAAACTATATTTCCCCCCGTCCCACATGACATTAAACTGTAAACCCAAACTACAAGGACATTGATCCATGTCAAGGCATGGTACGTAGGAAGCCTCCATGTGGTTCAATCCTAACAACCATTGCCCCCGACCATCTCCGTGTCAGTGCACCGAGCCCCATTAACACCCTGGGCAGCCTAGAGCGTAATCCCCACACTATCCTAAACTACGTGGTCTTTGATCCATGTAAAAAAGTGGTACATAGGAAGCCTCCCTGAGGTTGAAGCCCACCATCCATTTGGACCAAGGTCTTTATTCATGTCAGTTCTCCGATACCCCACCCGAACTACGAGGACTTTGATCCATGTCAAGGCATGGTACGTAGGAAGCCTCCACGAGGTTCAAGCCCACCAACCGGTCATTACGACCCCATTCACATCGGTTCACCCCATCCCTCATGACGTTAAACTATATTCCCATCCCATACTAAACTACATGGTCTTTGATCCATGTTAGGGCATGGTACGTAGGAAGCCTCACAAGGTTCAATCCCATCATCCATCAGACCCCTGGTCCATATTCATGCCGGTTTGCTGAAGAAACCCTTCCTGAACAATGTTGACTATGATATGTGTCAAGGAATGGTACATAGGATGCCTCCCCGAGGTTCAAGCCCCCCACCCAGTCATTCAGACCATGTCAGTTTACCAACACCTTGGGCCTCTTAGAACATGTGACTCAAATGCCCCCATCCCGCATGACATTAAACTGTATTCCCCACAACCCAAACTACATGGACTTTGATCCATGTCAAGGCACGGTACGTAGAAAGTCTATTTGAGGCTCAAGCCCAAAACCATAGTCCATCATGATTCTTACATGGGCCGCCACATCCCGGTGAGATCATGCCACCTCATTCCCCGAGAAAACATTCAGGGAGCTGCCCACGTGTTGGTCCCAATACCGGTGTTCCCTCCAAGGGGTTTCCTCAATATGATCCACTCTAATCAGTGTTATGATTAGTCCGATCCATCCCCACTGGATGTTAAACTCGCAGAATACCCTGTGTTAAACATCGTAAGTTGAGGAAAACCTCAGATACATGCTATGGCTTATATTTCCCCGCATTCGATGTGTGATTCCTCGGGAATCTGTGCCCTCAAGAATACCTATGATAAGGGATAGAAGAATGACACACCAATCCCCAGCATCCAGACATGCTAGTGATTCCCAGTGTGACTAATACCCTAACTGAAGGTTGCTACCCTGACTGGACCCCTTGGCAAGTCCTGACAGAAGCAGCGTAATTAACTAGTGTCCATGAAGATATGGAATTGGGAAGAGTTTCACGAACAATGTATTAAATCTATGAAGGAGGACCAAACAAGGTGATGAGTTCCGAGGAGGAATCCATGGAAGGAATAACCGACATCCCATAAACCCATTTAGATCAAGGAGAAAAGGTCCCTGAATAAGGAATGGATGTCTCCCACCTTTGGAAAGTGGGAATGCAGGGTAAAAAAAGCCACTCCTGTCCCACTCAAGCAGAAGGACGCACGCACCCCAACAAAACCGTCAGAAACATATAGAACTAAAGCGCACCAGGTGCAAGGAATATAGTGGATAGAAGTGAGGTAGAGGTTGGAGGCATATAATACAGATGATAGTTAACTATCGAATATGGGAGGGTCAGATCCTGTGTGAGTCATTAAGGGGGTTAGTACCTATCGATCCTGTATGGGTCGGTGCAAACCGATCCTGTGTGGGTCAGATCCTATTTGGGTCAGATTCTATGTGGGTCAGCACTCAACGATCCTGTGGGGGTCAGAAAAAACTGTTCATTTCTAGGTCTGATCAAGTGTGGGTCAGTGCATAGCGATCCTATGTGGGTCAGCGCATACTGATATGGTGTGGGTCAGATCCTATGTGGGTCATTACGGGGGTTAGTACCTATCGATCCTATGTGGGTCAGACTCAATATAATCAGTAGTAGTTCCTCTTGATAGAATAAGATGATCTATCTTCACAACTAATCATATTTACTTTTATACTTCACTGAAAACCTGGTTTGAGCTGAGACACTATTTGATCTAAAATTTTTACCTATGTTGAACTATCTTCATGGTGATACCTGTGTGGAAATCTTACCTTCATGGTACTATCTTCGTGGTGATACATGTGTGGTACTTTTACCTTCATGGTACAATCAATGTGGTGATACCTGTGTGGTACTTTTACCTTCATGGGGTAACCTTCGCAGTGTTACGTGTGGTAATTTTACCTTTTTGGTGTTACCATTGTGGTATTCGTTCCTCATGTATGAGATGTGTATATCTTGATAACATAAGATTATGTATGGGCATATACCTAAGAAGTGTTTATTTGTTGCATTGTTGTTTTCCATTGGGGATCTTTAGGAGAACTACGGGGTCTCGGGGTCACTACTGAGTATCATTATACTCACCCCTGCATGGACTTCGCCTGCACCTTGTTGTGTCTTGTGCAGACAACGTAAAACATTAATCAAGGATGAGGGAGCTAGGACTGGATGGTGCGTGGAGGTGGACCTTTCTATGTGATGTGATTCGGAGGAGAAGAAAAAATGCGGAGTGCTGAAGAAGCGATCTGTACGTACCCTTCAAGTAAGAACCTCTTAGAATGACCCAGTAGTTGTTTTCTTTTTTATTTCAGTTGTATTGTATTTTTAGATGTAATATTACCGTTATAATTTGTCTAAAAATTTCGGCCCCTTTTAATTTCAACACTCTTTTACTATAGCAGTTTACTTAACAGTTGCTTCTGGTTGTATTCTTGGACTATGTGTTTGTATATGATTAAATTCAATGCCTTTATATTTTAGGGAGTAAGGCTTTCGGTGCTAGTCACCGGCCCCTAGGGGATGGGTCGTAACAAATTGGTATGAGAGGAGTTCGGTTCTACTAAATAACATTGAATCTATTATTTTCTGTGTGACAATTGTGTTTAGTGTTATGAGTGTGGTTTTCAGTTTGGGGAATTCAGTGTCAGTGCAGCGGCCAACATATCCATACACAAGGAACCTGAATTCTGATTTCTAACTCCGCGCATGAAAACACTGAACGTGTTTGAAAAGTTTTTCTTTTAAATTCCATGGAGTCAGCTCAGTAGGTATATCTTAATGACTGTGGTGCACCTTTTCGATATCAGGATGATGCCTCTTAGATAGCCACCCAGGTTTCCTAAGAGAGTACGCAATGACGACCCACTGAGCGATGAGGCCTCAGTTCAGGGACCTCATACGGTGTTAGCACTTTTAGGTGGTATACGAGTAGCACCACTACCCATTGGACATCCATTACCACCAGCTCCGCCAGTAGAGGATGCATGACAACTAAACACATTTCATGAGTTCCAGTGACAATGTCCTCAGAGGTTTTGAGGCGAGAAAAATTCCTAGGTAGCTGAGGACTGGCTGGAGGATGTGGCTAGAGTTTTATGCCTAGTTGAGACACGAGTAGAGCATATGGTGATCTTAGTTTATAGTATTTTATAGTGAGTGACCCTGATGATTTTCTGTATAGTGATGAGGTTTCGGTAATTGGAATATTTCCCGAGATGGTACCTTTTGGTAGTGTTCCAGCTATATCACTGCCCGTTGGTTAGTTGTTACAACCAGAAGTACCAGTAGAGGACACATGTGTTCTTACTACCTTACACGAGATTCATCATTAGATAAACCTTAGGATCTGAGGCGATCCTGACTCACAGGAAGCTCAGGACTGGATCTAGGTGGATCAGAGTTCTCTATATCTTCTATAGCTTCGGCAGGACAACATTTCAATAGATGAGTCTTCATCAAGGTGTACCGACCATTCTTGGTACTCAATGAATACGATACAATTAGTACTTCAGGGCTCAGACTTCCGAGCGTGGAGTGTTTAAGGATGTATGTGCCAACAATATTCCCCTATACATTCCAACCTATGTTAGGGTGCTATAGAAAATATTTGTAGTTGAATGTTCTTGGGATGATCAGAAACAGGCAGTAAATGTTAGTAGTGGGAAACCAGAAAAATGGCACCAGTCTCAGAGACATGGGTGTGTAAAAATGTTTTTGGAAGAAGAAGTGTTAGGAACAGCTGAATCTGGAGGGAAGCAGATGTGGAAGCAGAGCTAGTAGAGTAACATGAGGTGGTGTACATTTCGACATGTTACAACCACGACCCATTGTGGTCCCCACCAGGCTTAGGGAGCTGGAGGACAGGGGAAGGGAGTAGCTGTATATGGTCAAGGAGTGATACCTAAGGGCTCTAGGAATGATTTGATTGACAATATTTGTCTACTACTAGATGCCAAATTAATAGACATAGGTACCAATCATATCTTCCTTCCACAAATCTTGTACAAGACCTAGAGTATTCAGTTATGTTGTTGACTTGAACCTCACATCTGGAGATACCTTTGGGAGGAGACTCGATAATCATACTTACGCTGACGATGTGATCTGACCCGTGAGGTGATATTTCTAGTTGGAACCTCTTGGTGGAATCATCAAGACCTTACAACTTTATTTTGGGTATGGACTAGACATCCACAGTTTTACTCAAAATGACTGTTTTAGAAAAAAGGTTGTGGTTTATCTACAACTTTGGAATGGGGTTTTCCTTGGTCGGTAAAAAAGGAATCCTATGCAGCACCAGATAAACTCATGAATAGGAGGGTGAAACCGATCACTCTTGAGTTGGACAGCCTTACCCTCGTGACAACAAGAGTTTTGATTTTTCAGTTCCAAACCCGAGTGGCAGATCATATGGACAACTTTTCAAAAGATGTTTCTAGGATTACCTCCCTGAAGGGAGAGATACTTCTACTTTGGCTAGGTACTACCATAGTTTTGGGACTAGAATTATCTAGTGTAGAGACAACCATGTAATTTTTGACGAAAAGGGTGAGCCTTCCCTATGGATAGAGAAGTATTAGAAGATCTTTCTGGAATAGAGACAGAGGCATTACCCATGACCTGGATTTAGCAGTTCTGGTATTTGTGCTAAAGATGTGGCGGCACTACATGATGGGTGGACATTTTAATGTATAATATATTCACAAGAGTCTCAGGTTTATCTTATCTTAGAAACACATGAACCCGAGACATTGATGATAGGTAGAGTTCCTCCAAGACTCTGACTTTGAGATAGTCTATACTCCTGGAAAGGGAAACATTGTATGACAACCCTGCTTTTTATTACACAATTAAACATAATTTATTACTTAAAATTCACTTGATACAACATATAAGATCGAGAGGTATAGTGTATTTGTCTCTTATGATCATTATAGAACAACTTAAAACATTAAAGACATCGTCTTTATTGAAAACATTCTTTACATGACCACTACATTCCCTCGTACTTAGCATTGAATGGGATAACATGCATAAGAAATGGGTGAGTTATAAAGCCTAGTAAGGGAATAATCATGGAATAACATGAGGAATAAAATAAATTTTAGAATATAGTCATATAAAAAGATAAAAATAGAAGCATAAACATAAAGTCATGATAAATCATGATAATCATAACATGGAAATGTGGCAACAACACTTAACATGGAATTATCATGATTCAAGGCTCATTGTACACGGAGCATGAGTAAACCATCATTTCACATGAAACATGAGTAAACCATAATTTCACATGAATTATCATGATTAAACACCCATTTCACGTGACTTATCATGATAATATACTTTACCCAATGCATTTAAGATCTATTAGGGCTAACCCTTCTTAAACATTTCATTTCATGCATAGGTGTGCGACATGGATCATAAAACATTGAATCATTCAAAATAATATTTTATTCCAAGGTAATAAAATGTAGAATACATACATGAAACTCTTTGAACAACAAGTAAATGTGCATAAAGGTGAATAACTTGGATAGAGAAATGGGTGTGGTATTCACTAAATAATGACTTTGGCTTGGAAAAGTTCAGTGCAATTTCGGCTGCATAATGACGTGACATAAGAACTCATAAAAATGGTTGATGAGAGAGAAAGGGGTGTCTCATCATATTTATGTGACATGGAAAATAAGGAGCTCATATAGATACATGTCCCAACAAATATAATGGAATTTAGATTCATGACACAAAACAATTGTTTGAATGTAAATGAGGAGAAAGAAATTCCTTTCAGAATATCGGCATAGTAACAGGTGTACATGGGCGGAATTTAACGAGAGAGAAAATGGTCTCCCATCATTAAAAAATAAATAGGAAAGTATGGGGGAGGTGATAAACCATACCACAAAATTTATAATTGAAATTAAAATGGCATAACATTTTAAAGAATATTGGACAAAATGAGAAATGTAGAAAAACCCTTAAATGGAAGTGTACTTTTAAAGGCTTGAGAGAGGATTTTTGGGAGCTTGGGGCACCTTGGGAGGATTCTGGAGAGAGGAGTGCAGAGGATGGATGAATTCCAAAGGCTTTGAGTGAGGAGGAAGTGGGATCTTGGGTGGGTTTATATAGGAAATGTGAGGAATTCTTTATTATTTAGCTTTGGGACCCCTCACATTTAACTAATCCACGCCACAAACCAGACCATGGTTTTTGCCCATGGTTCTTGGAAAAGGGAAGTGAAAAAATATTTTATAATGACAAAGTCCAAACTTCTTAATATAATGGGGTTTCTTATGTGGAGGTGAGTCACACTCCCAAGGAAAACAATTTAAAAAACAAAATGTTTAATAAGTCTTGAAGGGTCCACTAAAGCTTTGTAAAATTAATCAAACAAACCCAAAATCACATTATTTAATGTTACAACTCATATTGTCCGAAAATAATGTTTATATTATTTTATTACATCACTATTGGGTCCTTATGAGGTCATAAAACACATTATATATTTGAACAATATTTTATTTTTACCCAAAGATTTGACTGTCTCAGAAAATTATGAAAACCTCACCATTGGATAATTATGACACCATGATTCTAGAAATAATATTAATTTTATCTGAATAATTTTCTAAAATTTTTAATTTTCACTTTTAAAATAAAAACCGACATTTATCGAAAATTCATGGGTTTTGACAAAAAATGGCTTTCCAACCTTAAATAAAAATTATAATTGCATTAATAAAATTATAAGATCATTTATATTGAATAAAAATTAATTTAATAATAATAAAAATATTTTATAAAAATATTATTAATTCAAAAATCCATTAATTCATTAAAATATATTTCATTTGTGAAAATTAACTGAAAATACTATTTGTGCTTTATAAACTATTTACAAGGTAACAATAATAAAGTTAAAGTAATTCATTATTATTTACAAAAATAATGTACAAAACAATAGTACTAGGGACTCATTACAAAACCTTTTATAACACTTGCATAAGACCGAAGGGTAAGGTGTGCGATGGTGACAGAATCTTTGTAGAGACCCGAATCTTGACATACATGGACATTACTTTACTTTTGCAGAATACTTAATAAATAAAAAAACAGACACACAGGGACCGTAATAGTTTAGTGTCTTTGGAAACTCGGAACGTAATCTTCTAATTGTGGTGAAAGATCTTCAACATCACCCATAAATATCTCCCCCTTTTGGTTTTCTTACCTAAAACCTTTCTTTTTATCCTGGGGAAAAGAAAACATTTAAAGGGTGAGCTTAACTGCTCAGGAAGGGTAAGCATGGATAAAATAAAACAAATCATATACATTTGAACTTAAAAACATGAAAATAATGATTAAACATAAAAATCATGGGCAATGACATAAAACATGGCAGTACATAAGGAATAGATCATAAAGAAACATTAATCATGATAAAATAGCATGGGAATAAAACATGTGATTGTGGAAACCACTAATCACATGATATGATTTCCATCGTAGCCAAGGCATTGCTTCCAAGACCATCTTAGTGGAGAAAGTCCCTTTCTTAATCGAGTTCACTCATCGTTCCAGTCCTGTATTACTGAACCAGATTAACTTACCATTCCAGCCATGTATATATCATGAGATATAAATCATTACCCAATTCATTGTAGGGAGATATAGGTCCCACCCATCTCATAATGAAATCATTCTTTCGGGTTCCACAAAATCATAAATCATACATCATAGCATAACTCATGTAATAGAATGAGATTCTTAAACATCATGCCATCATAACATAATCCATATAAAAATGGATATCATTTCATCATAAGAAGAATCAAAACATAAAAATGATGGAGACATTATACTTGAAACATAAACATATTAAATAATTCCATTTTTAGATGGAAAATAGTTTTGATAAATCACTTTAAATGTATTTTTGAGGAAAATATCCTTTCTTCTTCAAAATCATTTTCTTTTCACAAAATGCCATGAAATCTTAAAATAAAAGGGTTTTGTTGAAAATAATCATGCAATATTGTAGAATAATCTTCATGAAAATGAGTCGTTGTGAAACTGTGAAAATATGTTCATGCCGTATAACTTAAAAATAACATTCTCCTCGTACTTTTGTCAGAAAAGTCAAAAAGTACATCATTTGGTAAAAAAAGGAAAGATTCATTACATACCATGTAGTAAAAGTCAAAAATGGTTAAAAATGACTTTGAACATACATGAAACCATTTTTAGGAAACATGGACATGTATGATAACAATAACCCCAGCAAATACTTACGAATAAACAATCTCGGATAAGAACGAGATCAGAATAGTTATCCATTAACTTACGTCTGATATGCTTTGTATGTATCTGAACCTCCTGTATAATGATTTAAATAATGTCATTGACTTATTAAATAATCATATTCATTGTTATGATATCATATATGGTTCACTTATGACTTTATATTATCCGTTCTTTCTAAATTCCATGTTAAAGCATCATTTTGGGTAAAATCGTTTCATTTATCGTACGTGTTTCAACTTGTTGTTCCTGATATTATTACTTATATACTAATTTAAAATATTACATAATTTAAAACATGATTTATATATAATATATATTCAGAATATATATATATATATATATATATGATAGATCGATAAATGGAATGAAATACACCGTTCATGGAGACGGTAGGCCGTACGTACGCATGAACGCTGGTTTCGTTTCCTTAATGAATTGAATGGAATTAAGTACATGACATACATAAATATATATAAATAAATCCAGTATCATTATTATGTCATATATTTCATTATTATTCATTATATATACTTTATAATCATTCATTAATGGATAACATGGAAAATGAATCTCATTACGTCGTGGAGATGGTAGTCCGTACGTACGCACGAGCGATGATCTCATTCCCATGATCATGGAATTTTATTGAAGTGTATGTATAATATTTAAGAATAAATATCACTTTACTATAATCATATATAGTTATTTATTTACACCATTATACCCATCCAAGTAAGGCAGTGGTCGAAAACAGATTACACCACGGCGTGGAGATGGTATTCCGTAGGTACGCACGCGCAGTTATTTCGTTTTCCTTATGATGGATAGAAGGTGAAATAAGGTTGTTTCAGATTTATAATAACATATCAGTATATAATTAATACTGAATTTATTACTTTATAAAGATACAACTAAATAAGAAGAAGTAGAAGAAGAAAGAAACATGAGAGAATCGGAAGAAGAGAATACCTCTTCTTCGATGCACCTCCTTTAAGTTTTCACTTAAGGAAGTAGAGTTGGTATTTATAGAAGACCAGAACTTCCCGAATGTTTCTAGGGAAGTGGATAAGAGAAATGGGCATGGTTTGGCCGAGCATCAAGGCTCAACAGGTTGTTATCAGAAGTTGGAAGGGGTGCCCTTTTTTAAGGGAGGAGAGGGGCACCTTTAGGAAAACATTAAATATTATTTTATAATAAAGTCATATTCGGTTTTGAATTGCTAAAAATTGAATTATTTAGAAGCTAAAGTGGGGATGGGTCGAAATCCTCTCATCAAATAGGTTTTAGACAAGTTTAGGTTACTATTTTATCCTTATCATTTAGATTTAACTCTAAGTTAAATAATTTAACTTTTACCGTGTCTTTTAGTTTTCTTACACTATATGGTTAATAAAATTACTATAACAAGCCAAACGAACCCCAAGTTGTTCATTATTAATATATATATCTTTATCTATGTCATTGTTCTGAACCTTAGATTATTAGGAATAAAAAAACAATTAATAATATAATATTTGTTTTAAAAACTATTTTATGTCAATTTTGACACTATTTGGTAATGGATTTTTGTGAAAATCATAACAACATTATTAGTTCGAAAAAAGTTAATAAATTCAATACTAAAATATCATATTAAGTTATAAAATTAGTTTAATTCATAAAAAGTCTCAAATTACATTTATTTGGGTATTTATAAGATCAATTATTTTAATATTTCAATATTTAGGTAATTACTGCATCAACATTGTGTCATAGATAACTTAAATTATTTAATTCCTAAAAATTATAAATTAAATACAATTAGGCAGGAAGTAGTTTTAGATTTCTAATGAATATTTATAGTATAATTTATCTTTTTTATATCCCTATATTAAAAATTATTTCATTATTAAACTTTGATTTTAACTATTTTAAACATTCTTTAAATAAATTAATAATAAATGTCCTAATTTAATACAAGTGGACCTAATTGGTCATATTTTATTCTTAAGGTTGTTTTTGGTCGAATTACACTTATCCAATAGAATTAGGACATGTTTTAGGGTAATAATATTATTATTCTTACCCTGAAATACTCTATTAACTTTTAACAGTGGTAAATAAAAGTAAAAACGTACTATTCACCAAAAAATATTTTCATCTCATTGAACCGAATAGTTATCCTTGATATTAACCATGTCTCTTGGATTTTCGAAATTACACTCACAGAAGTGGTATAAGTAAGTTTTATGTAAATTTGCAAATTCTCCTAGGAGGTGGGTAAAAGACGGTGAAAAGTTCAATAAAATTTTTATATATCTAAAATTATTATAAACTTACTCCAATGAATTACATTGAACTTATATAGGTATTATGTATCAATTTTGACCTAAAATAAATTTAAATAAAATAAATAATTATTTAAATAAAAAGTCGGGTTTTAAATAGTAACCTAGTGTTTTCACTATTCATCAAAAATTAAAAGTTTTCAGAAAAATACCAAAACATCACCCTATACTAATTTCAATATTCTAAATCCAAAAATGAAGTCCATTTTGAATGATAAAATTTATACAATTTCAAAAAGTGGGTATTACTATTCATAACGGCTAGTTTATATAATATTTTAATAGCATAACTTTGTTTAGTGGAACTCGGTATTGAGTACAACACACGGTATCGTGGAAGGTCGCGATTGCGTGTAAAGAAAGCCAAGTCAGGGATGTGTGTAGTGCAAGCTCCTTTTGGTTTAGCGTACAACATAAGACATCAATGAAATTAAAAAGAATATTTTTCATAAAATCTTGTGGTGTTACACTCTTGGGGTGGCTTGGATAACATTGCTCTAGTGGTAATCTCTATCAACTTCCAAATCTCATATAGGCGGTCCTACTCAAGCTTAACATATTCAAGCTCATATTAGGCTTGGGCAAGGGCAAAAGACAATGACACAACCTATTTTATGAGCTCAGACAAATGGGTTTTGTATGGGGCACGTCTACGGGATGAGGTCATCGCCTCTTTTGTCTGAGTAAATTGGATTTGTTAAAGCCCTATATTTATACTAATCATGTGATCACTGTTAAAATGATATATTAGAAATAGTCACAATTACTAACTGTATTTTAAAATCCAAAAAAATAAAACCAAAGAAGTTGAAATTTTATATAAACATTTTACATAAAGTGACATTTAATTACAAGAAGAGGGATTTCCATTAATGAAATTTTGTTTCGTTACAATATTTCCCCCTTAAAAAATTTGTCCCTTGAAATTTTCTTTTCCCACACTAAAACAGATCTGGGTAACTCTGCTTCATCATTTCCTCTGATTCCCACGTTGCTTCTTCAAACTTGTGGTTTTGAAAAAACACCTTGAAGAGGGGAATTGTCTTATTTCATAGATATTTTTCTCTATGATCTAAGATATTCACTGGATTCTCGTCATATAAAAGATCACCCTTTAACTGTACCACCTCTGAAGAGAGTGCATGTGAAGGGTCTGGTATGTACTTCCTTAAGGTTGATACATGATAGAAATCATGTAATTTGGTCATGGTAGGTGGAAGTGCTAGTGGACAGGACACAATCGCAACACAATCAGGAATCTCTAAGGGGCCAATGTACCTTTGACTTAACACCCCTTTATTTCCAAAGCTCATGACCATATTCCATGGAGATATGCATAAAAATACCATGTCTCTAACTTTAAACTCAAGGTCTCATCGATGGTTATCTACACAACTCTTCTGTCGACTCTAGGCTACCTTGATATGCTGCTAAATGTTTTTCACCTTCTCCACCATTTCGTCTTCCATTTCTAGTCCAAGCAGCTTATGCTCACCAACAGCATCCCAACACGCCAGTGTTCTGCAACATTTCCCATAAAGGGCTTCATATGGTTCCATTTGGATGATTTAGTGGAAAATGTTATTATAATATAACTAAACCAGAGGATGATGTTAATCCCATCCTCCTTTAAAGTCCCTTGAGCACGCTCTCAACATGTCCGTAAGGGTTTGGATAGTCTGCTCAGATTGGCCCTCATTTTGAGGATGATTGGTCGTACTAAAGTTCATTTCAGTATTCAGAGCATGTAGAAGACTCTTCCAAAACATAGAGGTGAATTTTGGATCTCAATCAGATATAATAGATAGTGGGACTCCATGAATCCTTACCACTTCCCTGATATATATCTATGCTAGTTGATCCAATGAGAAATCCTCCCGAATAGAAGTGAAGTGTTTAGCCTTTGTCAGACGAACCACAACAACCCAGATTGAAATATTGCCTTTGGATGTCTTCAGATGTCTGGAGACAAAGTCCATGATAATTTTCTCCCATTTCCATTCTGGTATGGGAAATGGTCACATCATCCTCTTAGACTTCTGCCTCTCTGCCTTCACTTACTGACACTCCCGACACTTTGATGTATATTCAGTGATCTCCTTCTTCATATTATCCAACCAATAATTCTATGAGAGATATCAATACATCTTTGTGTTTCTGGGGTGAATATAGAAATTTGGACTATGTGTATTATCCAAAAGTCCCTTCTGTATCCTCGGACATGATGGAACACATATTCTTTTCCCAAATCTCACAATTCCTTCTTCATTAACATTAATCATTGAGGATTTCCCTTTTTCGATATCTTCCAATTTTTCCTAAATTCCCACATTATCCTTTTGTGCATCCTTTAACCTTTCCAAAAGTGACAGTTGAGAAATCATTTTTTAATGGATTTAAGATGTTCCAATATTTATGATTCCCATGTCCATCTTCATCAAATCTAAGAAGATTGGATGCTTTTAGATTCTAATCAATGATAGAATCACTGGGTCCTTTCTACTTAGTGAATCTGTCACCTTGTTCGATTTCCCAGGGTGGTATTGGATTGAGCAGTCATAGTCTTTGATCTCCTCAAACCACCATCGTTGGCGCATGTTCAACTCTTTATGTGTGAAAATTTACTTGTAGATTTTGTAGTCTGTATATATTTCAATCTTCTCCCCCAAATAGATAATGCCGACCAGTTTTCAAAGCAAATATCACTACATCCAACTTGAGGTAATGTGTTGGATAGTTTTGTTCATTAACTCATTTTCCCTAAATCATAGGAAATAAATTTTCCTCTTTTCATCGACACACATCCCAGACCCTTCTTCGAAGCATCAATGAATACCACAACAATTCTCCACTTGTGGGTAAAGTGATCACGGGCACAGTGCTAAGCCTCATTTTAAACTCCTTGAAGCGTTCTTTACATTCATCTCTCCAATAAAACTTTACTCCCTACCGAGTTAGCATGGTAAGGGGGTTGGAAAATCATGAGAAATTTCTCACAAATAGTTGATAATATCCAGCTGACCCCAAAAAGCTATGGATATCTGTTACCGATGTTGGACTCGTCCATCCCTCAATTGAATCTATTTTGGAGGGATCCACATATATCCCATTTCTTGTGATGATATAGCCCAAGAATGAGACCTCCTTCAACCCTAACTCACACTTTCTGTACTTTTCATAGATCATCAACTTCCGCAAGGTATCTAGTACAGTTCTTAGATTCTCCTCATGATCCCCCTTAGTTTTGGAGTATATCAGAATATCATTTATAAACACTACCTAAAATTTGTTGAGGTAAAATCTAAATACTCTATTCATCCTGTTAATGGACATTACTAGAGAATTATTGAGTCCAAAAAGAATTACTATGAATTCATAGTGCCCGTATCTTGTATGAAAAGCAGTCTTGGGGATATCTTCTTTCATCACCCTTACTTGATAATACCCCGAACTCAAATCTAGGTTGGAGAAGTATTGTGCTCCACACAGCTAATTAAACATGTCATCAATTCATGGAAGAAGATACTTGTTCTTTAACGTGATTCTGTTAAGCTCAGGATAATCAATATAAAGGCACATTGACCCATCCTTCCTCTTGATGAAGAGTACTGGTGCACCCCATGGTGAAGAACTTCGGAATATAAAACCTTTATCCATATTCACATATAGTTGTTTCTTCTTCCCCTAAAGGTTAAAAACAACCATTCTATACAGAGTCTTGGATATTGGTAGTGCCCTCGGTATAAGATCAATTTAGAATTCAACATCTATTCTTGGAGGAATACCAGAAAATTCCTCAGGAAACACTTCAGTGCATTCCCTCACAATAGGC
Source organism: Viscum album (assembly GCA_963277665.1). Classification (NCBI taxonomy): domain Eukaryota; kingdom Viridiplantae; phylum Streptophyta; class Magnoliopsida; order Santalales; family Viscaceae; genus Viscum; species Viscum album. The sequence continues at coordinate 272,023,126 of OY728125.1, read as the reverse complement.
ATGCCTTATATGATGGTTGCCTCCTTAGACACAATCATATGATCTCGGTATGTGTGCTCATAGAGAATTAATATCCACGCCTGAGATGATGGAGCAAAATAATGTTCATCTTCCTCCTTTCACATGTAACGAATCGGGGGTCGATTCTCCACCAGGAGAGTGATTTTCCCTCTCACAACAATTTATGTTGGCTTTATATAAGTAAAGCCAATCCATGCCCATAATTGCATCAAAATACATTAGAGGGAGTATGATGAGGTTTTCTGGGATGTTTAACCCACAGATTATGACAGGGGAGGTGTTATATTCCAGGGATGCAATGATTGCCCCATTTTCCATACTCACCGACATCTTCAATCCCATGATTTGTGGTGGTACTGGGATTGTTCTACTAATCTTTTAAGATATAAAATAATGAATAAAACCTGAATCAAAAAGTAAGTTCACTATTATTGAATGAATAATTAGTGTATCTGTCACCACTTCATTTTCAGGGTTCACTTCAGCAATAGTGATGGAAAAAGCTCTCCGTTGCTGCTGTGGAGGTTGCTGGTTGCCTTTTTAAACCCTTGGACTAGGGAACTGATTTGCAAGATGACCTGGTTCTTTGCAGTTGTAGCAATTAATCATGCATTAAGGTTTGAATGGAGCATTACTATCCTCTATCGAATCCACGAGTCTTTCTTGCCGATAGTTTATGGCCAGGTGCCCTTCTCTTCCACACCTAAAATATTTCCTCATCCCCTTCAAGTAGTTTTTGGGGTTTTTCATTCCACAACTTTGGAAAGTGGGGCGCTAGATCTTCTTAGCACCATAGGATTTATCCATTGGACTACCATAATTTATTTTCATGTTAATCTTCTTATCCCCATGATACCCCTAAGATTCTCTGATCTCTATTTCAACCTTAAGGGCACATCAGATAATTTCTTCAGAGCCGTCGAAGTCACAGACTACCAGTGCTTTCCACAGGCTAGGTTTCAGCCCACCAAAGAAGAGGTAAACCTTGAATTCTAGGGTAATGAAAAATCTTGAGGAAAACCATGAAATATTGGTGAATTTTACATCGTATGATCTGCCAGATTTATCTTCTTTTAACTTGAGGGCAAGGAAGTACATTTCTATCTTGATGCGGAGGGTGCGTAGAAAATATTTATTAAAAAAAATCTTCTAGAAATCCTTCCATTCCAACACTCGATATCCTGCTCAGGCTTTTTATTTTTTATCAACATCCACCATTGATCAGCTTCACCCTCCATACGATAAGCGGCTAGGAGAAACTTCTATTTTTTCAGATCTTTGAGGGACGAAGAAGATCTTTTCAATGGAGTTGATCCATTGTTTAGAAATTGAGGGATCAGATGATCCATTAAATGCAGGAGGCCTTTGTCTCATAAAGCTTCTAATAGAGACTCGTTATTTCTTAGGGGAGGGGGGGGGGGGGTTGAACGTTCCACATGACCCATGTTTCTATTCAAATCTTGAGTTTACTGAGAGATAAGAGTGACAAAGTGTGCGATTCCCACTCTCATTGGATTGTGAATATCATTAGTACAATGATCACATTGATCTTCCCATCGGTTGTTAGCCCAAGTACTCCTATTAACGGACATTTGATAGAATAAAAGGAAAGTTAGGGGTAACATATAAAGGGTATTTGAAGGACAAAAATGATGACTTTTAAATCACTTTTATTTCCTTAAAGTATGAATCTATTGGCTTCAGTCTATGTTATCTAAGATCTACTTTCAAACATATAATCTTACGGATTTTTCTGTCCCTTAATAATGGTTAATATAAATCCTATGAATTTACCAAAGCATATACCCCAGGAGTGTCTTAACCAAGAGTGAATCAAGTCCCATTGTTGTGCACTAGTTCGTGTTCTAGTCTAGCTTAAATCAGTGTTTTTGGGTTTTACCCCTAGGATACATCTGTGCCAGAGCCGCGTATACCTACTCGTATCGAGAATTGGATGTACTTTATTAATAAACCACATACTCAATACCCACCAAAACTTATGGATTTTATAATTATATATAGTCTTCTGTTTAAGGATCTACTATGGTTTTCTAATCTTAATCCCAAAAATAACAAAACCTATCCTCTGATACAAACAATGAAAACCCTGATATTTATTATACAATTATACATATTTTATTATAAAAAATTCACATGATATGACATAGGAGATCGAGAGGTATAGTGTATTTGGGTATTAGAATCATTACATTACTATATAAAACATAAAATAAAACATCGTTATTGAAAAATTCTTTTACATGACCACTATATTCCCTCGTACTTACTATTTCATGGGATAAGCTAAGGAAATGCATAAGAAAAGGGTGAGATATAAAGCATAGTAAAGGAATAATCATGTAATAACACGAGGAACATTGTACATGATAGACAATAGGCATATCAATAGAGAACAAGAGAAGAATAAACATAAATCCATGATAAATCCTGATAATCATAACATGGAAATGTGGCAACAACTCTTAACATGGAATTAGCATGGGGCTAGGCACATTGCAGACGAAGCATGAATAAACACTCATTACATGTGAATCATGATTAAAACCTCATTTTACTTGAATTACCATGAGTAAACACCCATTTCACATGACGTATCATGATACTATACTTTACCTAATGCATCAGAGCTCTATTAGGGTGAACCCTTCTTAAGCATTTCATTTCATGTATAAGTGTGCCACATAGATCATAAAACATTGAGTCATTGAACATAATATTTTATACCATGATAAAATAATGTGGATTAAATACATTAAACTATTTAAAATATAATTAAATGTGAATAAAGGTGAATACTCTTGATAGAAAAATTGGCATGTTATTCACGACACAATGACATTGGATTGGAAAAGTACGGTGCCATTTCGGCAGCATAACGACATGACATAAAACTAATAAAAATGGTTGATGAGAGTGAAAGGGGAGTCTCATAATATTTACATGACATTAATAAGAAGGGGTTCATATATATAAATGTCCTGACAAATGTAATGTAATTTAGATTCATGATAAAAAATAATTGCTTGAATGTAAATGAGGGGAGAGAAATTCTTTTCAGAATCTCGGCCTAGTAACGGGTGTAAATCAGAGGTATTTAATGAGATAGAAAGGGTTATCCTATCATTCAAACATAAAGAGGCCAGTATGGGAGTGGTTTGAAACCATAACCCAACATTTATAATTGAAATTAAATGGGCATACCAATTTAACGAATATTGGACAAAAATGAGAAATGAAGAAAAACCCCTACTTGGATGTGTGCATCCAAACTCTTGAGAGAGGCTTGAGAGGGGCTTCTTGGGATCTTGAGTCACCTTGGGAGGATTTTATAGAAATGAGGTCAAATATTGGATGAACTCCAAAGTCTTTGAGTGTGGTGGAAGTGGGAGCTTGGGCGGGTTTATATGGGAAAGGTGAGGGAATTCATTATTATTTAGGTTTGTGACACCTCACATTAAACTAATCCACACCACAAACCAGCCCATGGTTTTTCCCCTGTTTTTAGGAAAAAGGAAGTGGAAAAAAATATTTTATAAGTCCAAAGTCCAAATTTCTTAAAATAATGGTGTTTCTTATGTGGACGTGAGTCACACTCCCAAGGAAACCAATTTAAAAGGATATAATGTTTTAATAAGTCTTGAAGGGTCCACTAAGGCTTTTTAAAATAAATCAAAAAAACCCAAAATCTCATTATTTTAATGGTATAACATATATTGGTCGAACATAATGTTTATAGTATTTTATTACATCACTATTGGGTCATTAGTTTGTCATAAAACGCATTTTATATTTAAACAGTATTTAATTTTTACCCCAAAATTTGACTGTCTCAAAAAATTAGGAAAAATTCACCAATCGATAATTTTGACATTATGATTCCAAAAATAAGATTAATTTTATCTAAATAATTTTCAAATTCAGTTAATTTGATCTTTTAAAATAAAAACCGACATTTATAGAAAATTCATGGGTTTTGATAAAAATGGCTTTCAAAACATAGTAAAAATTACAATTGAATTCATAAAATTATATGATAATTTATATTTAATAAAAAATAATTTAATAATGATTATATTATTTTATTAAAATATTATGTAATTCAAAAATTTATTAATTCATGAAAATAGATTTCATAGTTGAACATTAACTAAAAATACAATTTTTGCTTTAAAAAATATTTACAAGGTAAAAATAATAAAATTAAAGTATATTTATTATAATATACAAAAATAATGTACATTAACAATGTACTAGGGTCTTATACATAACCCCTTATAATAACCGCATAAAACTAATGAGTAAGGTGTGTGATGGTGACAAACTCTTGGGGTGGCTCGAATAACATTGCTCTTGTGGTAATCTCTATCAACTTCCACTTCTTTCATAGGTGGTCCTGCTTGAGCTTAACATATTCAAGCTCATATTTGGATAGGTCAAGAGAGAAGCCCAGAGACACAACCACCTTTCTATGCTCTGACAAATGGGCTTCGTATGGGTCACGCCTACTGGATGAGGCAATCGCTTCCTTTGTTTGAGTAAATTGGATTTGTTAAATCCCTATATTTACACTAATCATGTGATCACTATTCAATAGCTATATTAGAAAAAGTCACAATTATTAAAAATATTATAAAATACAAAAACATAAATCCAAAGAAGATGACATTTTATATAAAAATTTTACATAAAGACACATTTAATTAGATCAAGAGGGATTTCCATTAATGAATGTTTGGGTCATTACATGTAGTAGCAGATGAAATCCATAAGAGATCTCGTATATATTTTCTGAGTGAGGAGATGAAGCAGCTAGAAGCGTTGCCGATATCCAATGTGGATCGAGATGGAGTAGCTTATATTCAGTCTCAGACAATCACTCCCATACTCCTTCAGCGAGTTAGGGAGGAGCAGCTTGGGGACACTGACTGCGAGGCTCGATGTGATCAGATATCCTCAGGACGGTCTCTTGATAGAATTTTTGGACGGTAGGAATCACATCATCCTCTTCAGAGGATTCACCATATTACCACCAATGCTTCGGGAGGAGGCCTTGAGGGAATTCCATACATTCCCTTTAAAGGTACATCCAGAAGTGGAAAAAATGTACTAGGACCACCGACGTTTGTACTGGTGGTCAGGGTTGAAGGAAACAATGGTAGAGGTCTCTTGTTGTCAGGATATAGAGACCCTTAGAGTTCTAGGAGGGGGACCACATATTCTTGTGAGTATCTCCTCAACAGGGCACGACAGAGTTTTAGCTGAGGTGACTTGTTATCACTGAGGTTTATAGGACCTTTTCTAATACATCAGAGGATAGAAGAGGTAGCATACTGCTTGGCTCTTTCACTGCAATTGGATAGGGTGCACGATTTCTTCCTCATGTCCCATCTATGGAGATACGTGCACGACCCATGTGACATCATCGACCACGATGAGCTGGACTTCTATGATGGGGTGATGTTTACAGAGGTTCTAGTGGAGATTGTGTATCGACAGGAGCAGGACCTTCATGGGCGGTTGATACCTCTCGTGCACATACGCTGGCATCACAGGAACCTCTAGGAGAGAACATGGGATCAGGAGGCTCAGATTCATGCTTAGTACCCTCTTTTGGTTGTTTTGGCTTTGTTTTCTATTTTTAGGACATAAATCCCTAAGCTGGGGACAATGTAATGTCCTGAAAATTCTGTATAATTTTTTTAATTATACAGAATTATTTCGAGACCACGAAATCTAACAACACACGAATATGAGGCCTGGAGTGCCCAGCATGGTCCATCGATGTTTTGATAAGGTTTAATTAGAACATGTAAGAAGTTTTACTAAAAAAGTGGAATAAATATTAAACGGTTACTCGGATCAGACAATTGAAGGTACCATTGAGCCCAGGATAGCGGGTTTGCCCAAGGAGGGACTTACGTTTAGTCGGTGCGGGCCTCCTGTGAGAAAACCCAAAAATAGAGTAAACATAAATAAAATAATTAAATTAAGTTATTTTATTTTTCAAATGCTTATAAATCAAGAACGATAACATGGATTGAAAATATGAGACCACCGCAGAACTCATTAGGGTCTGATCTCTTTATTTAGATACTAACATTGGTCGATGTGGGCCACCCGTGAAAGATAGTTTTTGGCCATAAATAAAATAATTAAGTGAAAATTATTTTATTGTAAAATTCATAACTTCTAAATGGTAGCTCAAATTTAAAATCTCAGAGTAAATTTGGGTTCGTTGGGGGAATATTTTACTTCGACGAAGCCTAACCTTAATCGCCATGGGTCGAGGGTCACTGTTCTTAATTTAAAAAACTTTTTTTCAGGTAAGTTCTGTAAACGCATGAGCAGCGTTCTGTAACTTTTGAAATGGTGCTTGGAATAGAAATCCAAGGACATTGTTGAACCTGTAGCACCAATATTCTCTTAAGAAGACCGTCAACTCGACTACAGTAGGTCAAGGGTGAAAGTTAGTTTTTTGGTTTTTCATTGGAGAGTTAAAAAAATAAAAAATAAAATAAAACAACTTTAATTTTATTCTTCCTTTGAATCATCCCATTTGAATCATGATAGTTGGGACCACATGAGTGTGGTCAGCCATTTAATGCTGGGCATTAAATGCATGGTTACACAAAAGGTGAAACCACTTTCCCATTTAATTAATTAGATTCATTAATTCTGAATTAATGAATCAACTTGTTAACTATTGGGTCTCCCCATTAATGTACTAATATTAAATATTAACCTATTAATTTGGTACCACACCTCTCGTGAGGAAAGGGTTTGTAAAAGGAGAGCCTTTGGAGAAACATCTTTCAGAAGAAGAACCTCTCAAACAAAGAACGCTCCCCATAACAAGAACGGGGAACTGACATTGGAGCCTGTTGCGGGATCAACATATGTCACCGACTTCAACATCTTCATATCCTTCCACGCACTGTCTCCAACGAGAAAGCAATTTAGGGTTTTTTTTAATATGATTGAATTTATTTGATAATTTTTCATATTATGGTTTCTCAACAATGATGGACAAACTATCATGGCCATCGTCCCACACATATACCTTGCCTCTTATATTTTGTTCTTCGCGAGTTCTTTATGCGTTCTTCGACACCAAATATTTATTGATGTTGGAAACACAATGTTTTGCTGAGCGCAACATATAGAGGTAGAGCCCTTGACTCGCGGATCATGACTATTAAAATGACATAATTTTTGTGCTTAGAAGATAGTTTTGATGGCTCGTGGTAGAAGGCGGCGGCCAGTACCTGGATGACCTTGAGGAAGGAGGGGTAGTGTGTGTCTGCGCCGCTGGTTGAGTAAGAGGTCATGTCCCATTAGCCATAGAAGATCAGAATGGTAAATGACATCCAGTAGACTGCAAGGTGAAGCAGCGGCATGCGTCCGTGCCGCCGGAGTAGGAGGCCGCGACCACTTGGCTGTGGCAGAAAGAAAATGGGAGCTGCCACCCGGCCAACCGTAGATGAATGTGGTGCTGTCGCGCTACTGGGAGGAGGAGTACCGACCAGCGATACAATCGGTCATGTCGTACCTAGCTGGACCCCCTCCGGGAGGTCCCGCTTCCAAAAAAAAACTGAATTCCCCTTTGGCTGTTTGGGTGACCTGGGATGCGCCTCTCTCTCAGGTTCGAATAGGGCAGACCCCGCCACAGCGGTCCACCAGACTGCAGGTCAGGCTGGGTCGGCCCAGGCCGGGTCGGGCGGGTCGGTCCGACCTGGTCGGACCGGACCCAGATACACCATTGTGGCCATATATTGGGAATCGGGCATCCGTTTGATGAACCATATTTGGAAACAAAACCCTTGGATAGAGAATATACTTTTGGTATAATCCACTTAAGTTTTGTATAATGTTAGAGTATGGCCATGTTGAATCGAACACCGAATCCAACCAGGCCCTCAGAGCAGAAATGCTAATAACTTATAGACCAGGTGTCCGATTGACGTGAAATCTGTTGTGTTGGGTCCCTTATGACATGACATACCTTCGAGACACTTCTCCCTGGGAATTCATGGTGGTCTAGGTATGACCTATATCTCTACGGACAGATTCGACAGAACTCGAGTGCACTGGGTGTGAGGAATCCAGTGGCTGGCAGTGAGGCGGAGGTTGGACACAGATAATATGGATGTTAGTTACCTATCAACTCTGGGCGGGTCAGATCCTGTGTGGGTCATTGAGGGGGTTAGTACCTATCGATCCTATGTTGGTAAATTCTCATTGATCAAGGTGTGTTAGCGCATACCAATCCTATGCGGGTCAGATCCTGTGTGGGTTAGCACTCAGCAATCCTGTGTGGTTCAGCGCATATCGATCCTATGTGGGTCAGATCCTATGTGGGACAGATCCTATGTGGGTCAGCGCTCAGCAATCCTGTGGGGGTCAGCACATACCGATCCTATGTGTGTCAGATCCTATGGGGGTCATTGCGAGGGTTAGTACCTATCGATCCTATGTGGTTCAGACTCTGTATAATCAGAAGTTGTGCCTCTTGACAGAATAAGATGATCTTGCTTCTTGAATAATCATGTGTACTTCTATACTTCACTGAAAACTTGGGTTGAGCTAAGACTCCATTTGAACTAAATATTTTACCTACATGGTACTATAATCATAGTGATACTTGTGTTGTAATTTTACCTTCATGGTACTATCTTTATGGTGATACCTTTGTGGTACTTTTACCTCCGTTGTTCTATCTTCATGGTGACACCTATGTGGTACTTTTACCTTCGTGGTACTATCTTGGTGGTGATACCTATGTTGTACTTTTACATTCGTGGTACTATCTTCATGGTGATACTTGTGAGCTACTTTTACCTTGGTGGGGTAACCTTCATAATGTTACCTGTGTAGTGATTTTACATTTGTGGTGTTACCTTTGTGGTATTCTTCTCTCATGTATGATATGTGTGTATCTTGAAAACTTAGGTGTATGTATGAAAATATACCTAAGTAGACTTGATGTCTTGATTTTTGGTTTTCCTTTAGGGAACTTTAAGAGACCTATGGGGTCTCGAGGTCCCTACTGAGTATCGTTATAGTCCACCTACGTGGGATTCACCCGCACATTGTTGTGTCTTGTAAAGACGACGTATAACATTGATCGGGGAAAAGGGAGATATGACTGGACAGTGCGTGGAGGTGGACCTTTCGGCCTAATGTGACATGGAGGAGACAGACAGACGTGGAGTGCTGAGGATGTGATCTGTACCTACCCTTCCGGTAGGAACCTCAGAGGGTGACCCAATAGTTATTTTCCTTTTATTCAGTTGTATTTTATTATTAGTTGTACTTGTACCATTACAATTGGGCTTGTATTGTGGCCCCTTTTACTTTTAGCACACTTTTACAACAGTAGTTTACTTCACTGTTGCTTCTTTCTATGTTCTTGGATAGTGTTCGTACATGATTAAAGGAAATGACTTCCTGTTTTATGGATTAATACTTTTGGTGCTAGTCACCAGCCCAAGGCCTATAGAAGGTGGGCTTTGGGTAGTCACCGCATAGGCCCCGAGGGACGGGTCGTGACATTAGAGGTTAGTTTAGATAAATTTAGAGGTTAGGGTGTTATTTAAGCATAAGTGACATAACCACAATGTTTATCTTATTAAAACGAGTCATAGTTATTTTTGATAAATTGAATGAGTTTAAGATAACATGAATAATAATATCTTAGTGTTTACCCTCCTTATAAGATTGTATATTATGATTTTACGGATAAACTCACACTGACCTTTTTGGTTTTAGTAAATGGTTGGATCTAGAAGGAACCTGCATTATAATAGATGTGGAAGAAACGGTGGTGGTTTTCTTAATGAGAAACCAAATGAACTGGGAGATGGAATGAGAACACTTGTGGTTAAAATATATTATGGTTATTTTTTAGGAATTTATCTCATTTTTGGGAATGTAATAAAATTATATGGTTTTAGAAAAAGGAGAACCTACAGTAAGGGTGACCACCTGTCATGTCCGACAAGGCTGCAGGAATCGATCCCTCAACCGAAGCAAGACATTGGCGTATCACCTACCACTGGCCTACAAGAAGTCTTTGGTTAGTATGACTAATTATTTTGGTTAAATGATTTTATGGATCAATAATAATTTGATCTTATGTTTTATCAAATAGATATCCTTATTATAAAAATGATATGGTGATTAAGTGATAAAGGTTATTTTGGAAGAGGTTATCTCTTTTGGGGAACAATATATACCAAAGGAAAATAGAATACTATGGGGTTTAATTTGTGGAGTAATGGTTGAAATATAATTTTTGGAAGAATATATGTTTTATTTTGGAAATATGGCTATTTGGGTGATTTTTGGAAATGATTAACTAATCATAGAGAATGTGGGATTAGGTTAATTACACATCAGTATGAGACTTTAAGATTAGTCGATGTTATTTGGAGATAAATGTTTTGATTTAATGTGAAATACTATGGGATTATATTTTTCTTTGTTTTGGGTTTTAATATTAGTTTAGATTATATTCAAGAATTTTAAGGACAGTTGTTTTCTGAATGGTCTTTCTTGAACCTTGGGTACTTTGTGTTAAATTTTGAAGATTAACAGTATTATTTCTTTTTAAAAAGGATTATCCTTTTTGGGGATTATCTAATCTTATACTAACCATTTTGTTTTTGGATAATATCTAAAGACATGGAAAATATATAGTTTTTATTTTTTGGATTATGTGATTTTCTAGAGGATTGATTCTACAACTTTTGGTGTGACCATGTTTTCTTGTATAATCACAGTTTGGAGAAAAGATGAGTACTGGTAAAAAGATAATAAAAGATGAAACTGTACTTGAAGATTAGTATAATTCATTTTGTTCTTATTCTATGTAGTAAATGAATTCTTCAAAATTCTGAAAAGGAACATATAAAAAAATGTTGTCGTTTTACGTTTCCTACTGGGTAATCAAAGACCATTTAACACATCACATGTTTGTGATTTTCTAGTGGTTAAATTTCTCCTAATCATGTTTTCTATCACTCTCTATCAGAACAAGATGGTTTGTTTTCTCTTCCATATCCATGTTTTCCTACATGGAATCCTAGTATGGGTTATCTTGGGTAACCATTATACTTCTCTTTCTTTTTTATAAAGTGATAGTTTTTTTTACTCTTTTTCTAATGTGGGAAGTTCATTGATGTTTCTATGTCCAGTTTTAAAATTGCAAGGACACAATTTCCATAAGGGGGAAAGATGTAACATCCTAGGTAAATAAATAGTAAGACATATTTATTAGTATTTTTGAATTAAATATTAATATTACATTAAAGGGGATGCTTTGTTCAATGGTAAAACCTATACGTAACAATGGGTTTCTTTGAAATCTTACGTTGCACACAACATTGAGTTTAACCGAAAAATAATATAATAATATTATTATTTTAAATGGAATTTAATGTAGAGACGTTTTATTAGAAACAATGAATAGAACTAAATAAAGTGTGATTATATATGTTTTTTAAATGTTTTTACATTTATCCAATAAAATTTAGAGACTTACAATGTGAATGGATCTAATTTTAATCATAAATATTCTAATATTCATTAAAAAGTCGATTTACCACCTTTTTACAGTGAACCCTCTTTAAAAATATTTTTGGTCACCATTATATGTACTATTTTAGAAATTAAAATTATTATTTATAATCAGGACATCAAAATTTACTTTGGGTAAATTTTTGGAATTTTTCTGATAAAATTTATTTTTTAATGAATAGTGGAAAATAATGCATTTTAATTCAAAATTGACTATTAATCTAATTTATATATATGGTTAAATTATTATTTTAATTGGTTTCAAAGTGTAATTAGATTATATTTTTACCTTCTAATACAATTTTGGTCTTTGGAATTAATTTCCCTTTGAAATTGGACATAAAAAAGTGCCAATCTTTTGATAGTTAATATCTCTTAAAAACATGTTTTTTCTGTTTTGAAAATGGGAGTTAATTTTAAATTAATTAATCCAACTTCTAGGTTTTGAATTTGGAAAAATAGAAATAACTTTTCAATTCCGAATTTCAAATATATCTTAAGCTTATTTGTCGATATTTTTCTGAGAAACATTAATTTTTGATGAATAGTGAAACCACTAAGTAGTAGTTAAAAATCTGAATTTTTCATTTAAATGAAATTTTACCAATTTAGTGAATTGAATTTCAAAAATCTGACATACAAGATTGTTATTAGTAAGAAAAATTTGGTTCAATAACATGATAATAATTTTTGGTGAATAATAACATTTGACTTTTATTTACCGCGGTTAATGATAAATAGGGTGATTCAAGGTAAAAAAGTATTATAATAATAAAAAATTACATTAAAACTTATCAAAACCTTATTTTTTATGAGTCATGGTCGACCATGGGAATCCTTGAGTCTATTTTGGAACCTCATGGAGCCACTTAAGAGTGATATTGTCACTTTATTTTAAATAACATAAAGTAAAGACAATAATTACATTAACAAATATCTTTTAGTAAATAAATTTTTACATGGGTTATATAAATTTTCTATTAAAATATAATTATTCATTTGAAATATATAAATATTTACTACATCATGATAATTGGTTTTATAATTTTTAGATGTCAAATAAATTAAAATAATTTTGACAAAATAATGATTTAGTGTTTACCTCATTAATGATTGATTTAAATAAATAAAATTATATATATTAAAACAGTATCCAAAACCTGTAAAATTATTATTATATGATTTTATTTCCACCATGATTCATCTTATCTTTGACTTTAATTAGTTTTGGACCTTTTTAAAGTGAACATAATTAAATAATAAAGTAATATTTTCACACATTCCTAAAGAGCCCCTCCCCCCCCTTATAAAAAGCCCTCACTTCTAACCCATTCCCCGCACTTCATAGGCTCCTTGTATCATAAAGGACCTGCCCAATTAATCTCCCTTAAACCCTATATTCCTCATAGAAACCATACCCTAGGTATAAGGAACTTCACATAAACCTTTGGGTTCAAACTAGAGAGAGTTACCCAATTTTAAGGTAACAATTTCTCTTAAGTTCTTTTATTTTATTTTACCTTTCCAACCACCTAATCTCTTTTTATTCCATTATTTTATAACAAAAAGTTATCCTAAATATACTAGGTTGTTGTTATGAAATGTATTAGAGATAAACTTACACACACCTCCATCTAATGGGTAAAGAACATATTGTTTCTGTGGACGATGAACGAACGCCTCACAAAACGATTATTGTTCAATCTTCTCATACCACCTCTTATGGTGTCCATAGTGATAGAACTATATTTATATGTGATATATATTATGTTTTTTTATATTCTTATATAATTTTTATTTACATAAATACCTTTACACTTTCTAATATGTGTAAACACGATAATTTCATTTGTGGTAGTGTAGACTACCGCCCCCTCAAGGTGATATGATTTTTTATGACATACATGGAATGTATAAAGGGTGGAGTTAATGAAATTATGTAACATATATATCATATGATAATATAATTTAATTATAATATACCTATGATTTATTTTGTTTTCATTCTATTAATTATAACATAGAAATGAAAGTAGCGTTCATGCGTACGTATGGCTTACTGTCTCCATGAACGATGTGTTTCATTTCATAACTCCAAATGATATGGAATATTATCAATACATATACGAGGATATATATGATAAATATGATATATAAATTATGAATATCATTCTATTGATAATTAAATTTTGACCCCATGGACAATTTTTAATTATAAAAAGTTCTTTTTTTACTAATGTTCCGAACATCGACCAAATGTCCAGTATGAACTCAAATAATTAACAAGTTGTAATAGAATGGTAATATGTGATATAAAAGGAATAAAAAACATTAAAATTTTTCTAAAGGAAGTAGAAATTAACGTATTTTTATTATTCCGGAAGAACACGGAACATACGAGTCAAGTCAGACACGAGGTAAGGGGTTTCTTATCTCACTTATAATTCTGTGAGATTTCCATTGTTCATCACTTATTTATTCCATGTGGTGTATTGTGTACAGAAATTTGATATATAATATCACAATCATCTTTATATTCATGGTATTATGTGATTAATTTGGTGGTAATTAACTTTTGGTCATATTACTCGATTGATTACAACGTGGTAAGGAGATTTCATCTCACTTTTTATTCATGTGAGATTTATGCTGTATTTCCACTATTTCCTTTTGTGTTGTGTATGTACTTACAATGATAGTATTTATTGGTGTAATATAATTTAATTTTTTGTTATTTACAACTTCACTGTATGATCCTTCATTAATGGGTTGTATGTTTTGTAAGTTACCAGATAGGTAAGGGAATTTCAAATTTCAATTTCCACTCATTAGGCTTTACGCATACTTCTTTGATTATTTTACTCCAAGATTACGTATGGAATAACCATTTATTATTTATCTAGTAATTTACACTCCACTTTTTGTGTATATACTTTTGATACACAGAATCACTCCATTAATAAATTCCCATTCCATTGATATGAACTTGTTAAGTGTAATCTTAACTCTATTTGCATTCATTGACTTAAACATCCAAGTGATTGGTATTTTTTTACAAGAATATGTGTGAATGTAATCTAATTTATTTACACTTAATATACAATTATATTTAGTGTATTTATATTTTTCACACTTAATTATTTCACGGAGTTATCCTTAATATAAGGATACAGTCTTTATAAAGGATTTCTTCTCAATTTTCATTCCATTGAGACCCCTTTGTCATTATGCACCAAATCACTTTTATATGGTGTATTTACCATCATTTGACATATTATATCATGAATCCATTTATTCTCATGATATTATAAAGTTTTTATTAATTTTATTCCTCAATTAATTATATTCAAAAGTCTCTCAATTGGTTAGGAACTCTAACTAAAATATCATTTAAAAGGTTTTAAAGATTTATTCTTATAAATCATTCTAATTATTATCCATGTTTTAAAATTTTTTAAGGATTTATTTATATGGACATTAATGTTTCAAAATGTAAATTCCGATAAAAGTTTAAAATTGGTATGGGACACTTTGATTCAGAAATTTCTTTATTAAATGTTTTAAATGGTTTTGAAAATGGGTGACAAAGAATTGATTATGTCAATATATTGGAGTGATATGTAGCAATTTCAATGTGGAAATGCTATCTTTCCTTTATGATTGTTTTTAATGTTTTTAATATGTTATGGTTATTGGTAATTGTTTAAGAATATGGGTTGTTTTGTGATAAACCTAGGGCGGGTGAGATCGAGATAGCTATCAGATGAATTAGGTAACGTGACAGAGGTAAACGTGAATATTTATTTAAGATATTTAGGAAATATAATGTGATGGGTATTCCAATTATAAATCCCTATGTATCTGTAAAAGCTACCATGTATGTATGTTATTAATTCCATAAGTTACCTTTATGATTTATGATTACTATGTGTTATTCATAAATATTATGATTTCACAAGGTATGTTATGATTGAAATGTATGGTTTCATTGATTCGTATTTATTGATGGGTTAATGTTTACTTTTCTGATTTTATAACCACTTCTGAGATATTTATGCGCATCCCATGTTTTAAAATGTATTTTCATAGGACATAAATATTAATAGGGTCAAGAATGGGATCAAGGAAAAGTCATGCTGTCTAAGACATGGAACTAGTCAAGTTGTTTTTTAAGAGTTTTTATTTTATGAAAAAATGGAAACTAAGTAGAAGTGTCTACTTTGTATTTTTTGAAATGTAATTTAATAGTTATGGCCTGATTCTCTAAAACACTAATCCTGAAAAGATCCTCAATTTTAATTCTTGAATTAACTCAAGATTATGTAATGTTTAAGGTCGAGTCCATATATATAGGGTAATTTTAAAATGTAATAATATTTTTTTAACCTTTAATTACCTGATTTATCCTTAAACTAAATAAAATTGAAATGTTAATATTCATAAAAAATTGTTTTGATCTAATTAAAAAAAATTATACTTATTATGAACATGTATTCCAATTTTTGAATATTCAATTCACATAAGGGGTAAAATTATGTTTAATTTTAATCTCACAGATGTTGCTAGAAGGAATGTGAAAGAGATGTTTAATAGATCAATAAATGGTAATATCCAATTTCACTAAAAAAATTCTAATGACCTACATTGGACTAATTGACTAATTTGAAGAAAACCCATTTTTTAATTAAAATTCAGTATTTTTCACTATTCATAAAAAACATAATATTATCCAAAAAATAAAAAACTGTAATCAAATAAATTTTTTTGTTCTTCTTCCAAATAAGATGTTTATTTTTTAAAATATTACTTGTAAAAGAATCAAAAACAAGATTTAAAATGCGTTATCCATCAGAACGCTGGAAAAATACCTTTCTATGAAAAATAATCCATTTATGCATGAAATTGAATTTGATCTTATATCATGTCTATAAAAATAGAAGATCAATTTTTCACATTTGATTAAATTAATATTTAATTAATATAATCCAATAAGAGTAATTTTATTATTTCATACACACAATAATTCACACATAAACTATTTTTCTTAAAAACACATACTTTATATTCTATCAGTTTGTATTTTTATTTCTAATTACTTTTCTAACAAAATAATATTCGTTATCTAATCGTCTATAAACACAATTTTCATTATTTAGTTAATACTATTCATTACTGTTTTTCTAATGTCTATGTTATAAAAATAACATTTAAATAATAATATTTTGTTCTCTATTTCAACTAGATATGGCTTATAATATATGCTGTCAAACAAAGAATTTATTTTAAAAAAATTCATGATGTTACTCCCATGTTTTATTATAATTAAAATATGAAATAAAACAAAATTAAATATTCATTATCCTTTAAAATCAATCAAAAAATCTTTCATCATATACGTATGAAGGGAAAAAATAAGGATGATTTCAGACACTCACTATGGTTCATTTATAGTTGATGACATCATATGTAAATAAGGAATATTTAAAATTCAATGGTATATAACTGAAAATAAATTTAATTTATTAAGTAACTATAAAAAATACATCCAATGATTATATCATTATATTAATATCATGTATAAAAATAAATAAATTCATAAAAAATGTACTGGAAAATGTGAGATGAAATTATCAATGCCTTTTCAATTATGTTTGCAATTTTTGGTAGGTATACACAAAAATTACCTTTAATAATTCTATCCAACCTGTTTGTCTCATATGAATTGATTATGCATCAATAGGCTATCCATAACATGGACTAACACATAACCATATTCCTATGGAATTCCACATATATTGATTGATAAATTTAATTCATAACTTATATTCCTTATCATAAATTTTATTTATTTTCTAAAGAATATAGATTATAAAAATGTCCCCAATTAATCAAATAACATTTATAGTGAAACAAAACGTGTAAGAAAAGTATATAGTTTAGGAAATTCTAACATACATGCTATAAATAGTATGAATTGTGAATAAAAATATAGTACTTAATTATGGGTGGTCATAAGAAATTTAATGTTTCATAATAATTTCAATTATTAAAAAATATTTCAAGAGATGATATATGAAAATCAATTCATCAAACAATATATATTTTATAGTAAAAAAATCATTTATAGAATACATGAAAATGGAAGTGAAATAATTAAAATAATGTTTTTTATATCAACTTCTTTTTTAAACCTTTTAACACATATAAAAAACGTTAAATGGAATAAAACATTTATAGAGGCTAGAAAAGATGTTAATTATGCATACATTAAAAATAAACATTCCTTTTGTTTTCTAGTAATGAATGATGAAAGTATATCATGAGGAAGATATTTGAAAGACTCATTTCAAAAAAGGTAAAATATCATGGATAACATAAAATTTCCATTATAAATAATTTTAATAAAAACAATTTAATATTCCAAAATAATTTTGAAAGAAATAATCATTGTTGACAAATATACATGATTAAAAAGGGAAATGTGATCAACTATTCCATTAAAAATTTCATTGATTGATTCTATTAAACAATTATCTACAATTTAGAAGAAAACATGGAAAATATTTAAATATACATTGTAATATATAATATATGGATTTAAAAAGGATTTTCTATAATATTTCATCAACAAAAATAAAAGTGATAACAAATAAATATATTATAAAATAAATTCATTCCGTTTTGGTAACATTTAAATTTTTACATCTTGAAAGAAAAATAATGAAAAAAATATTAATTACTATTAATTAATATATATTAATTTTAATAAGTCTATGGTTCAACATATATGACACATAAAAAAATTTGGATAATACCACATATGTATCAACAGAGACGAAATTGAAACAAAATCCACTACAAATATCATAATAATGAAGTGAAAATTAATCAATGGATTTATTATATTAAACAAATATAAATATAAATAAATAATGTTTTAATACAAAATAATAAATCATAGATCATTATACACATAACCCATGTATAAAATTGAAAATGAAAATGAAAAACAACACATTGAAAATAAATTGAGTTATGAAACAACTTACCTCACCCTTCAACATCGATGAATATTATTTAAAAACCTATATAATATTAATATATTTATAAAAAATAAAAACTAATATAAATATCTATAATATCATATATGATCCACTTATGACATATTATCACCAGTTTGTTAATAATCTTTCATTATTATTAGTGTTTTGAGTGTTAACTTATTAGTTTTTCATGTTTGTTTTAATTTTATAGTTATGGTCCCTTTGTATTGATCATGGTTCTATAATTTCAATATATATATATATATATAATACGTACTAATTATATACATATACATAATTATACATGAAATTTTGTAATGAAAAATGAGTCACATTACTTCATGTAGGTGGCAGTCCATAGTTACGCATAAGCGTTGTTATAATTTTTAAAAGGTGGAAGGATAAGGATGTAGATGATATTATATATTTCTAGAGAAATAATTATTTTATAAATAGTATAAAATGTTATTATTTCCATCATTATGATCACTCATGTTAGGAATTCATTGACATCAAATTACATCAATTTGTGAGGTTGAAATCCTCTATATAGATGAGTGATGGTTTTATATATCAATTGATAGAGAAGGAGAGTGATGAATATTTTGAAATATACATAGTAATATTTCAAAATATTGAAGATATTAATGTTATTATATTTTAAAATTTAGGAAATAATTCATGGTGTTAAAATAATAAGAAAAATTAGATTGTTCACTATAGATGATTCGAACTTCTTTGAAGTAGTTCACTTAAAACTATAATTACCTACCATCTGTTTGGAATTTTGGTAAACAAATGTCCTCTTGAATGATTCTAGTTGTGTTTTAATGGGCTTTTGGTTGGGTTTATTCATTAAAAGTTTTTCAAATATTTTATTTTTAATAGAAGAGTGGTGGTGTAATTTTTTACTGATTTTAAGGACACATTTCGAAGTAGTTAAAAACATAAACTATAATAAATAAATTTATCTAAAAGTTGAACAATTCTATAGGAATATTGAATCAATGATAGGGTAATATATATATTAATTCAATGATAAATAAATTTATATATTTATATGGATTTTTATATTTTATCATTTCCTTTTACCACTTCTTTAATCAATTTAAACATTAAATGTGGTAACAACCATTTCATTCTTAAAGGGACATACATTTACAAATAAGGTATAAATTGGCATAAAAAATAAAAAGTGATGAAATATTTGACAATATCTCATCCCTCTTAATATTTTAAGATTATTTTGGTTCTAAATAACTTCAATAAATGTTATGAGACATAAAATACCAATAAATTAATTATCACTATAAAATTAATATCCTGAGTTTAAAATTTTCATGAACACCAAAAATTGATAATACAATCACATGGAATATCTATTTTTATTACTAAACATATAAAAAATAATTTGGATATCAAAACACATCTAAATATGATCATTTCTAATATTTTATAATAATTGACATAATTGTTCTTGTGTCATCCTCAATGATGTTGCATCACAACATAAATGTTTTCAACATTTATAAAAAACATAAAAATAAATAAAGTTATAACATAATAATAATATTTTATTTAACCTCATATTTATTATTTATTTTCTTTTAATAAGTTTATTTTCTTATATATATGTCATGAAAACTAATTTAATGTGTTAATTATTCTTTTCCCACTTTGTCCAAGAACAACATTATAATTTGGATTATATTCATGTAATATATCTAAAAAATTTATCAAAATTACTAAACATAATAAATTACACATAATATTATTTAATTATGGAATCATAATAATTTTTTCTACTAAAATAGTATATAGAGGACAAAAAATTGGAATTATCTAGTGCTGTGAAATCACTATATTGGCATTGAAAATGATTCTCATATTTCTCCAATAATAAATTCAAATTTCAGTGTTGTGATTTTTTTATAATAACTATATTATAGTATAATAAATAGTCATTCAATAGGATTCATAAATAGAATATTTTATTTATTCCTTTATGTGATCATAAATATTAGAAAATTTTATTAAATGTTAATTGTTTTATAGTTACGAAAAATTTAACAACTTTAAAAATCTCAAAATCAATTCCTATGAAAAATAGGATTGTAAAAATTTAAAAATTATATAAATTTCATAAAATTAAACTCCTATAATTGGATAAAATTTCATTTAAAATGAACCCTCTAAAGGTGATGAATTCAATTTTAGGAAAATGTGTTTTTAAACCCAAAAGTGAAAGTATTAAAAAACAAATGATAGTAATTCGTTATAAATAATTTAGTAGAATATTTTTAACTAAAGGAAACTTATCTTATATTTAATTAAATGTAAATAAATTATGATAATTTTATTTTACGTGACATAATTTAAAAATTAAAAATGATATAAATTTATTTGTTATTCAATTTTCAGTAAGAAATAAATGTTTTTAAAATAATCACAAAAGTCCACACTAAGATAATATATACAATATGATTTAAAAAATGATAATGATTTTTTCAAATAATGTTTTTAATAGTGATAGAAAATAATTATAACATACAGAAAAAAATGAAATAAATACCATTTTCAAAGAAAATGTTTTTTGAAGAATATAATGAATTTATATTAATTCCTTTTCTAATAACTTCCTTTATATGAAAATTAAAAATATTATATCATATTTTTTTTATATAGTATATTTTCATAACCAAAATTTTAATTTCATTAATTTATTATTATTAAATATTAACACTATAAAAATATTTCTTTGAAAAATATATGGTTTTATGCATATCAAATAACTTCGATTTATTACACATTTATTAGTATTATACCAAATAATTATATATTTACATTGTTCATATAGGTATTTGGGCCATAAATTCTCTGTGAATATATGATCCCATTGAATATATATGTAGTTATATATGACTTTCATACATAGGTATTATGTAATTTTCTAAGAATGGGGATTACATTAATCCAACACACACATGAGGATCATAAAGGTATAGTCCCATTGGATACATTGAAACATAAAAAACTACTTCATATGTGAACTAAATAATCTCTCACTAAGTTATTCAGAAATTTAACCCATTATAGGATTATCTTATGTATTTCATTTCATTATAACCTCGGAAAATGTAACATAATAAGTAGAGATCTTAGATACTCAGTAAATGTAAACTAGGGATATATGAATGAGTAATGTGAACATAGTGGTATAAGAACTTGAGAATAACATTTGAATACAAATTTTTATGTATCATATATCATAATATTGAGTTATGTTAGAAATTATGGTATTTAATAATACATGGATGATAAAGAAATCAATAAACATGATCCATGAGTGAATAAAATTTTCATAAGACCTGGAATTGTGGGGTATACATAAATATAGAAACTCATTTTCATACGAATCATGGCTCATAACTAAGGATTTAATAGTTTAGTGCGTATACTCCCCAAAAAATCATAGTTGTAAAAGATCACTCCCATGATCATAATAGAAGAAAAATTCCATGAATGATCCTGGTTCACTCCACATTATTGTATTTTCCATATCAGTACATATAAATAATTACCGAATGCATTTCAGGGAGATACAGATCCCACAAATCACTTAATAAATATCATATATATGTGTTCCAAATCAACCTAAAAAATTTATAATATAATAACCCATGAAATGAAAATGGTTTTATAAATATTTCTACATATAATAACTCGTGGAAAAGAGATAAGTTTCATAATCATTTCATCATTTCATTATTTCAAAAATTGGGCTAATAAGTGGGGTTCACAAGCATTTACTAATGTTATGACCGTAAAACTGAAGAAGATTCCATAAAAATCATGAAATTATAAAAACAAACCTTTTAGAGGATTATTATAAATATTTTCCTTGTATCATATGCATATTATGTCATTAGAAAAATTAATAGATTACATAGTATATAGAAAATGACCTCGAGTGATCTTTTAAATCATTTATTGAGAAAAAAGAATTTTCCAATTTGACAAATAATATTTTAAACCTAAGTAATATATAAAATGAAATTCATTGAAAATTAACATGGATAATTATAACGGAAGCTTAATATTAATTATATGTCACGATGGTATAGAGTTATGTCTTTTCCAAACAAGACTAAAAAAATATTATTTTCAATTTTTTTGGTAAAATCCAAACATGCATTGTTTGGAACAGAAAATGATGATTCCATTAAAAAATGAAATGGAAAAAACATGAGAAAAATTAATTTAGTAATTTATTTTAATAATCTTATAATAATTTTTTGAAACACCATGAGAAAACATGGTTTCTGGTGAAAAATGAATTTTTTGACCATTGAGATAAATAAATATGATCTCTATTAAAAGAATTATTATAAAAAATTTTCTACATAAAGAGAATAAAATGAAGGGAAAACATATATTCTTTGTAGGAATGAAGCTACAGTCGCTGAGGCCGCTGCCATCCCAGCAGGCATGAAGCTCACTGTAGAACGTGGATGGGCTGATATTATCATTGAGTCTGACTGCCTTTCTGTTATCAATGCCATTAACCACAATGACGCTGGACTCCAATCCTTTGGCTTAATCATCTGGAGAATCCTCTTGATGCGCCAAGGATTCTATTATTGAACCTTCTCATTTACCAAAAGGGAAGGAAACAATACGGCCCATCAGTTGGTGGCCTTAGGCCCCTTCGATGTCAACCAGCTATGGGTGGAAAATTTCCCTTTATGGCTCTGCTTATGCACGACAACTGATCTTCATAATTAATATTATCCTTATTTCTTCTATAAAAAAACTATAGTAAATTAAATTTCATTAGTTTATTAAGTGATTGAATGTAATATTTTATCATTTTAAATTTAATCATAAGCAATCCCAATAAACAGTGAGATAGTTACATGAAATCATTACCACATTGGTATCCTTAAATTGTAAGGCACATGAATGAAAACAAATTTATGATACTTAAATTATAATTATAATAATTAAATTTCTAATATTACATGTTAATGGATCTAAACGCACACCTCATAAAAGAAGATAGCTGCATAACATAATATATGTCTTTAGGAAAATTGAGAAACAAATCCCTTACCATATTGATTAAATTCAATAGTACATGTTAAAACCTAATGAATAATAAATATAATTTTATTATACCTATATTATAAAAAATAAATAATATATAAAAGTATATATTATTTTATTATGACCTTTTATTAATCATTTATAAATAATTCCACATAAAATTCATGTTGTAGGAAATAACTGATTTGGGTTTCATGTATGTTTTGTAGGGTTATTTTGGTTCCAACTAAATTTTCCATTGTTCAATATAATCAAACCTATTAAAAAAGGTATAAATATTATATAAATTCATTATATATGTTTTTAGAGTATTCCATTAGATTCATTGATAGAAAATGAAATAAATCATCCATGACGATGCATGTCGTACATATGCATGATTGTTGTGTCCATTTTTATGTGGATTAAAATATGAATGCTAAATAATTTATTGACATTATATAATCATTTTAATATGTTATATAAAAATATTTTCATTAATAACATCCTTATTACCATCCATATAAAGTTAGAATGAATCACATCTCTTCACAAGGCAATAATTTGGCCTACACATTAGTGATATTATCATATTCCGACAGAATGGAATGTATGAAGTGATATGTGAAATAATAATTAAATAAGTATAATAATATCATAAATATAAAATAATAATATTTAATCCATCATTTTATCCATATGTGATAGGTGATGATAGAAACTGAATATCCTCGGTTCACGAGGTTATAGATCGTCGTACACATAAATGATGATTTAAAAAACAATTTGGTGGAAGAGGAGATATTTTAAGTAATATACATAACAGAAACTCTTATAATAATTTATTATATACTTATTTTTTATATCATTATGGATTAATAAATATTTAATGGTGTATAAGAGGAAAACTAAAATAATGGTTCTTTTATGGTTGTTACCACTTCTTCCAAAAACATCTTTTAGTTTTCACTAAAAGAATTTCTAATCAAGATTAATAACCAAAGTAAATATTATAGGATTAATGGACGCAAATAAGGTATTTAATTTGGTAGTTATTATCCAAAAAAATTATTTTTATGTGTGAATAAGAGAGAAGAAGGGGTGTCATTTTATAGGTAATGTTGATGGAATACATGTATGTTTTGAAAATAAAAATGTGTAGACACCTTTATCTTGGAGGAAAAGGACAAAAATATATCATTCTAAATCCTAGACGATATAATGTTGCAATATGGCCATAAAAGGTGTTCTTTAGATATTTTTGGTAATTATTTAACCCTTTTAGTTTAATTTTAACCCCCACTAAACCCATTTTTACCTTAACTATGGAAAATAACCTATACTATTTTTAATATTTTTTATTATTTAAAATAATATATAAATTATTATAAAATTAATGTAACTATAATGTTAAATAGAAAATTAATTTCTCCAAATTCCATCCAGCATTGAAGGAATTTTAAATTTAAAAACAATTCTACAGACAAGATAAGAAATTAGTTTTCCCGAGAGTAAATATTCAAAATTTTGAAATGATTTTACATAAAAATTTAATATAAAAATTATTACAGTTAAGTAAATTGGATTATTTATATATAATTTTGGAATTTTTATATTTCGACCCATTTTATAATAAGAAATAACCTTGTAAATTATATAAATTATAAGGCAATTTTCAATAAAAACATTTAATTTTCATTGTTAATTATAAAATTATTCCTTTAATAAGTATCCATATAATTCCCCTTAATCTAGTTTTTTCCAAATTTTTTGAAAAATTTATTTTTTCTAGGGAAATTAATTTCTGAAAATTTTCAGAATATAATTTTATTTTTTTCATAAAACCTAATGATTGTTTTTGAGAATATAATATTTTTGAGACATATAATGGATTTCATTAATTTGAAGTACATTTTTTATCAATATTTATTCATAATATAAAACAATAATACATATACTTATAAAAGTACATATAAATATTCATATCACTATGTTTAATGACTACTTTATAATTGTCACCTTTAACTAATGTTATTAATAATATATAATGAGACGGTAAAAAGTGGAGTTGTGGGTTACATAAGAGATGAAAAAATAATTACATATTCAAAAAAAAAGAAAAACATAGGTTTTTAAATTATTCCCCATTAAAAATAATTTACTTCTTGAAACTCATTACTAAGATATAAAAAAATTAGGATACCTTTAACTCATCATTTCTATAGATTCCCACGTAGCTTCTTCAATCTTGTGGGTTCTCTATTAATCAATGACCTAGGGGTGTTTTCCTTTAAATAACATTGTTTCTCCAATATAGAATATCCCAATGTTGTTCCCCATATGAATGATCATAATCCGACTGTGTGACCTCTGAATTCATCACATGTGAATGGTTATGTATATTCATTCTCTATAGAGATACATTGAACACATTGTGGGCTTGAAATAGGATTGGGGGAACCTAAAATCGATATAATACAATCTCACTACGATCAATAATTTCATAGGGGATAATATACCTAGGTCTTAGTTTTTCATTCTTGATAAATCTCATTACCTAATCCCATGTATAAACTCTTAGAGACATCTTATCACCATCAATTAATTCTATATCACGATGATGATTGTCAGTATAAATTTTATATAGACTTAGATATACCATAAATTATTACTGAATGGATCTAACTTTTTACAAAAATTATTCATCTATCTCAGGTACCAATAAATTTTATTCTATATCCTAATTCAAATAGGTTGGATCTGTACAACTATTTCCTTAGATGGATTCACAAGGAACTGATTTCTGATTGAGTGAAATATATAATTTTAGGATATATCAAATATTAAAATGTTTTTATCCTAGGAATCCTTTAAGTCCATAGAACTAGATCTTAGAATATCTACTACGTTTTAAATATTCTCTAAGACTGACCATCTGTATGTTGATGATATATAGTGTTGACACTCTAATATGTACCGAAAGAAACTGATGAGTGTCCCAGAAATTCAAGATATAAATGTGGTCCCAATCTAGTAAAATGAAATTTTTTACTCCATGCAACCTTAAAACATACATATTGTATGCTCTAGATATATGATCAAGTCATAATTCTACTAAGGCAGTGATAAAGTGTGTTCGTTTTATAAGACGATCGACTAAAAAATGCATAGAATAATTTACAATAGATATTTTGGGGAGTCTGATTAAAAAACTCATTATAATGTTTTCATATTTCAATTCTAGTAAAGTTAATGGATGAAATATCACCTTAGACTCTTTTATCCAAGTCTCAACTAAAAAAATTATCATTTTCCAATATAAAAACTATATGATATATCTCTTCATTCCATCCCACCAGAAATACTCTATCAAATTTCTATACATATTCATACATTAAAGATTGAAAAAGAATAATGAAAAAAGATATTTCTCTACAATCATATTCTTAATATCAGGTATGGACTAAGAAGATGCATGTTTCTTGAACTACAACATTCCATCATGATCAATGTAGTACATTCGGTTTTGGGTACGTAACAGATTCCTTATGTTTTTATATAAATGGGGTTTTATTGAAATGATGTGTCTTTGATTGGGTTTGATGAATAATGTAGGGTGTTTCCATAAAAGTTGGTGTTTCTATAAAATATGGTGTTTCCATAAATGAGGTTATTTCTATAAAAGTGGGTGTTTTTATAAAAGAGGGTTTTCCATAAAAAGGAATGTTTCCATAAAAAGGGAGTTTCCATAAAAATGGTAAGGGTTAAGGATGGAAGAGTTTGGGGTAATTGGAATGAGTTTTGGGATTCAAAGGATGGTCACACAGCCTATGCACGGTTGGCCCAAACTGTGCACTCAAACCGCACGCACGGGTGAAAACTAGATCCAATTTTCTAGGAACTTGATCATTTTTTCTATAATAATTTCTATTTGGATTAAAATTGATCGTAATTATATATTTATTTCTCTATATGGTTATATAACCTCAAAAACATGATTTGGAGCCATCTCGGATCCCTCCCTTTTTTATTTGAATCCAGATTTTTGCATTATGTTTCAGATCTTCATCGGTTTTGTCTCATTTTCTTTGATCCCCTTCTTGTCCCTTCATGTTTTATTAGATCAACACTCTTTGTGGGTATATATATTATTTTTAACCTCAAATAAATCACTAACTCACGTATTTCTTAATAGTGTAGGAGATCTAAGCCATTTCATGGAATCTTTATCCGATTATGGAGGGTTTTCACCATTCTTTCCTATCTTATGATGTTTTCATAGATTTGATTAGATATAATTCTCTGATACCCTTTAATTCTCAAATATGTACCCATAATTGGAAGATATGAATTTTTTTATTCCAAATAATTCAAGATTGTATCGCGATCTTTCACTGAGAAAGGATCTATGTCCGTTCTTCGAGAATCAACTAAGCGTCTTGTGCGATCTTTGTCTGTTGTGGAGTTTCGTCAAAACCTTTAAGGTAGGTAGCTTCTCTCTCATCTCCTATTTCTATAATTTATTTAATTATATAAAAATTGGGTAAATTGGAAAATATCTATTTTGAAATATTAGTTTGATACATTGAATAAATCTCTTTTGTGATGATTTATCGTTTTTTTATGATTTGTGAAATCATAATAAATTGTTGTGAAAATTGTTTTAGATTATTTAATATAAAATGGTGATTTAAAATGGTGGATTTTCAAGAACTTATAAATTATTTTATTAGACCTATTGTTTCAATAAAAATATGTTTTATTTAAATAAGTAAGCATTGTAACGTTTTTAATAAAAAATAGTTTCGATAAAAATGTGATTTTATTGAAAGGGTTGTTTTGACATGATATTTGGGCATATGTTATGTCTATGTTCGTTTTTCATAAATGGGTATTGGTTGAAATATGAAATTTTTCTCAGTTACAAATGGTTTATGTCACATGGGACACAATTACCTTGTGAAAACTTGGTAAATCGATGAGAAACCTCTCATGAGTATGGAAATGTCATAACATTGAATGTATGGTTGGTTGTATGGGTGTGTGGAATGGTTCATGTATGACAAAAAGTTTATTATGAAATGGTTTTGAAGCTTTTTCAGTATTTTAATGAAATATTTTCTTGATGTAAAATTGTTTTTAATTGAACTTGTACACTTTTCTTGCAAACAGTTTGGGAACATGTTTATATTTATTTATAAACTATTTTGGAGAATTGTTTTGTATGAACTTTTTTATAATAGTGATGCTAACTCTTCTATTCTAGTGGCATGAGTAGAGAATTAATTGGGTATATCCTTAAGATTTTTATACTCACCCTTACTCGGTCACTTCGGTGCTTTTGCAAATGCTATATTCCGGGATAAGGGCAAAGGTAACGTTTCACACTCTTTTAGAACAAATTTGTGATGCTCGTGTTATTTGGTGATCATAGAGAATGGGGCACTTGAATCAAGGATCCAAGTGGTCTTCCTCGAGTCTATAGTTGGTTTCCACTATTTAATTTGATATTTTTTTGTGTCTTCTTCTATTGCATAATTTTTTTTTTGACAAAATAAGACGGATCCATTAATGATGGAGATCAGCAGAAATACAGGAGCATAACCACGATGGAAAATGATTGAACCAGAGAAAATCCTCATAGGGAGGGCCAATTCCTGCCATCTTGTGAGCGGCTTCGTTCGCTTCCCTTTTAATAAATGAGAAATTGCAGGAATTGAAGCCTTGTCTCCGCGAGTGAATACACCGGATAATGGGACCGAAAGGTTGAAGCCCGCCGTCAGTGAGATTGATGGCATTGATTACAGTGAGACAGTCGGATTCGATGTGAATGGAGTCCCAACCGCAATCTTTTGCGAAGTTTAATCCAGCAAGGATGGCGGCGGCCTCCGCGACTGAGGGCTCCCAAAGTGCATAACGTGCTTCGTATTTGGCAGCGATAAGATTTCCCAGGTTGTCCCGGGCCAGTAGACCTAGTCCAACTGGGCCATCCTTAGGGAGAGAGGCATCCACATTGATCTTAAAAATCCCTTCCGGTGGGGGGCACCAATGTTGGGGAAGAGGAGGGTGGGTGGAAGTCTTTGTTGTTCAGGGTGTTTCTGCCAAACCGCAATCCATGACAATGCCCGGTCAATCCAAAACCTGGGGGGCCTCCGGAAATGATTGAAAATGGCCCCGTTCCGCCTATTCCAGATAATCCAATCCAAAATGCACAGGGCGCCTGCGTTAGCCGGCGAAAAGGAGGAGCACCATCGCATCAGGAGAGCTGTGAGATCTGAGGCGGGGTCCGGGAACAGCTCTAAAGTTGATCCCCAGCCATTCCAAATCTCTTGAGCCCCGGGACATTGAACAAGGGCATGGAAAGGAGATTCAGTCACAGAAGGGCAGAAAGGGCAACAGTTGTCGTTTGAAAAGTGTCTGTAGACAAGGAGTCTCTTAGTTGGGAGGATACCAGTACACACCTGCCACCAGAAAAAGCGAACTTTAGGGGGAACATTAAGCTTCCAAATTGATGTCCAGGGCCTCGCATCTCCTTCTGAAATCTGAGTAGAAAGAGCTCGCCGGTAGCCAGCTTTCACTGTATACTCACCTGAGCTGTCGTTTCTCCAGTAGAGATGATCTGGCCCTGCGTCTGACACACAGGGAATACTCAGAATAAGTCTCCTATCCCTCTCATTAAACCAGGAGTAGAGTTTTTCCAGACACCATCCCGCCCCTTGATCATCAAAAAGACAACAGACTGTGGCATGTTCGGATCCGGGAAAAACAGGGGATGACGCCTTCGTGCCTGTCTGATCAACAAGCCAAGGATCGGTCCAAATCTTGACCGTAGAACCATTCCCAATCCTCCAGCCTAGCCCTTTCCTCAGTAGATTACGACTGCCCCAAATGCTTCTCCAGAGAAAACTGGGTCGATAGCCAAGATGGGAATCCATAAAATCCTTATGTGGGAAATATTTAGCCCGGAGAACACGCGTGCATAGGGATGATGGGTTATTAATCATACGCCAACCTTGTTTAGCCAGCAAAGCATCATTAAACAGAGAAAGGTCCCGGAAGCCCATTCCGCCTTCAGATTTTGGTTGACAGAGAGCAGACCAGGCGATCCAATGGGCTTTATTTTTTCCGTCCTTTCGTCCCCACCAAAAGTTAGATGTACTGGATTGAATCTTTGAAAGCACCACATCAGGGAGTTTAAAAATAGACATCAAATAGCTGGGGACAGATTGAAGTGCCGCCTTGATGAGGATTTCCTTGCCGGCCTTGGAGATTTTTTTAGGGGTCCAGCCTTGTATTTTTCTTTCAATTCGATCCACAATAGCTGAACAGATTTCTTTCTTTGACCGTCCAACCACCGTCGGGAGCCCAAGATACTTCTGGTGCTTGTCGACCCCAGGGATGCGAGCTAAAGAGCATAGATCTTCTCTTTTCGGCTGGGGAACTCCAGAGCTGAAAGAAATTTCTGATTTACTCTGATTGATCATTTGTCCTGAAGCCCGTTCATACTGTTGAATCGCCTGGCAGATTGCAGTACACTCATTAGGGGTAGCTCGAGAAAAAAGAAGGCAATCATCAGCGAAGAAGAGGTGGGATATCGGAGGGCCCTTGCGACACGCTTTCGCCCCATGGATTATGGAAAGCGAGGCTGCCCTGGAAAGGAGGTTAGAAAACACATCAGCCACTAAAATAAAAAGGAAGGGTGAAAGAGGGTCTCCCTGGCGAAGCCCACGGGATGGGGAGAAGCCTCGGGTGAGCACCCCGTTGACATTAATGCAAAAGGAAACTGACGAGACGCATTGCATGATCATGGCAATCCATTTGGTGCAGAAACCCATCTTGAGCATCACATATTCGAGGAAGTTCCATTCCACTCTATCATAGGCCTTAGCCATATCCAATTTCCACGCCATGATCCCTCTCTTCGCTCGTGTACGCGTTTTCATGGAGTGGAAAATTTCATGAGCAATAATGGCATTATCAGTGATTAACCTTTTTGCCACAAAAGCGCTTTGGTTCTCTGAAATGACGTCGGGTAGCCAAGGCCGCAACCGATTCGCCAGGATCTTCGAGAAGATCTTATACGAGACATTGCACAGACTGATCGGTCGAAAGTCCGAGACCCCTTGCGGATTTTTCATCTTGGGAATGAGAGTCAGAATAGTTTCATTAAGAGAAGACAGGTCCGTTTTCCCCGCCCAAATATCCCGCATTAAATTGCAAATGTCTGGACCGATGATGTGCCAGTAATTCTTGAAAAAGAGGGCGTGGAATCCGTCTGGTCCCGGGGCTTTCGTAGAGTGGATTTGCTTTAAGGCCTTAAGAGTCTCGTCATTCGTCACATCATTAGAAAGTTGTCTGTTCATATCGTCAGAAATCACAGGTTTGATGCAGTCCTCAATCTCGGGAGAGATGTAAGAATGGCCTGCCGAGAAGAGTTTCTGAAAATGGCTCAGGAAAGCTTCTTGGATTCCCCCTCTGTCTGACACTTTACTACCATCTGAATTAAGAATGCCAGAAATAAAGTTTTTCAGGCGTCTTGCTGAAGCCTTCTGGTGGAAATAACAGGTATTAGCATCCCCTTCTGCTATATGAATATCACGCGCTCGCATAGCCCAAAAACCTTCCTTATTGCGCAGGGCAACATCCAGCTCTCGTTGGGTTTCACTTATTTTGGAGAGAATGCTGCTAGACGGGGGTTTGCTAAGAAGATAGCCGATCTTCCTTTCAAGGAAATTGCATTGCCGGTCCGGATGACGGAATTTAGAGTAGCTCCATGTCTTCAGATCAGATGCTACTCGGCGAAGGTTGGTTCTCGGATCCGCTTGCCCCGTCTTCCAGCCTGAACGGATAACCGCCTCGCACTCGGGATCATTTGACCAGAAGCTTTCGAATCTGAATGGTTTCCTGGAACTAGTAACGTGCTCATTATGGGTACAGTTAATGACAATTGGGCAGTGATCCGAGCAGTTGAACGAGAGATGTCTGATATGGTACATTTTGAAGAGGCTCATCCAGTCCATTGAGCCAAAGAATCTATCCAGACGTTCAGCGATTCGAGTTCCATCATATCTGCCTCGGAACCATGTAAAGGGATTACCCGTGTAACCCAGGTCCATCAGCTCTGCCTTAAGGATCGCATCATTAAAATCAGACATAGACGTGGAGGAGCGCATAGCTCCACCAATTTTTTCCTTCTGGAACAGGATCTCGTTAAAGTCCCCTCCAAACAGAATGGGGCTTGGCAGATCACGACGAAGTTTGCAAAGAAGATCCCAAGATTTCCACTTTTCAGGCTGGGAGGGCCCGCCATAGAAGCCCACAAACGTCCAGGTGGGGTTGTGGGGATCACCAATGGAAGCAGCCACATGGCGCTGGGAAAAAGACAGGAGCCTAACATCGATATTATCCTTCCAGAGCAGACACAATCCCCCTGAGTGACCCTGTCGGGGGACCGGGAAACAACCCTGGAAACCGCACTTTAGGGCAATATTTGTGATGTCCTTGTTTTCCAATATGGTTTCGGACAGGAAAACCATATCAGGGCGACTTTGAGCGCAATAGCGCTGGAACATACGAACCGTTCGTGGGTTGCCAAGCCCACGGCAGTTCCAGCATAAAGCGATCATTGCTCTAGGCGGGGCCGGGCCTGACCCGCCTCCGCCTTTGTCTCTTGTGGGGTAAATGACGTACCTGATGCTTTCCTCCTTTTGGGAGGACTGGTGTGCATACCACTGGAATCGCTTTGCCGTTTCAGATCTCCTGGTTTGGGATTCCCTGGGAAATCGCTTTTACCACCGCCGCGTGCCCTTCTCCAGGTTCTACGAGTAACATGTCCTGAAGGTGAGGCCTCAGTCATCCAAGAATCAGCTTGCAGAAGGGCATCAGTTGGGATCCGAT
Organism: Viscum album; assembly: GCA_963277665.1. Taxonomy (NCBI): domain Eukaryota; kingdom Viridiplantae; phylum Streptophyta; class Magnoliopsida; order Santalales; family Viscaceae; genus Viscum; species Viscum album. The sequence continues at coordinate 271,989,482 of OY728125.1, read as the reverse complement.
TTGGACTCTGCTCAGCTTCAGGCGGATCCAAGGAAACATGTTTCTGTCTCGGAAGTTTCTCTGGAGGTTCTTTTGGTTTAGGTAGCGGCTCAGTTGAAGTAAGGAACGTTAAATTCGGTGCAGTTAAAGCGAAGTCGGAATTTGTGATACCCTGAATCAGGTGACTGTCTTGCCGGGCCCCATCATTGCATCTGCCGATAATCTCTTGGGAGGCGTTTCCATTTCCACTAAACTCAGCTGGGGATTCTTTAGGGAAGACAGGGGGTCCCATCCTTATAATAGAAGGTTGTCCAGATTCCGGTCGCCTTAGATGGGCTGCAATGAGACGGTCCCGATCAATTTGTCTTTCCGCCTCAGGAATATATGCCTCTCTGTGTGCTTTGGCCCGGAGCCATGAACCGTATTGTAGGGTAATATTTTCGGCGAAATTCTCTGGCTTTGCCCCGCACACTTTCTCAATGTGGCCGATACGTCCGCAAAGGAAGCAGAAGATTGGTAGTTTTTCGAATTCGAACAAGATCCAGGTGTTGGAATCATCAATTTTCAGGAACATACCTCGCATTAAGGGTTCAGACACATCGATCTCAGCCTTTATTCGAACCCAGGGTCCCCATTGTATGGGGTCCGAGCAATCCCACTCTAGGAAGTGACCGATCCGGTCTCCAATTTCTTTCATCACATGTGTTGATCTCCCATGGAACGGTATTCCTTTAATTCTTACCCAGAACGGGGATCGGGTAAGTGTGCAATTCTGAATCTCGTCTCCCCCTTTAAATTCCTCCATCAGAATGAGATGATTGTCAAAGGACCAAGGTCGTCCTCTGAGGACTTTATCTTTGTATTTATCACTGAAGAACTCAAAAACAAGGAGTTTGTTCTCAATTTCCCGGATGGCTACTCCAGCTTCCAATTTCCAAAGATTTTGAAGGGTGGTCCTGGGGGCCTTTAGGTTAAATGGTGCCTCGGTTGCCAGTCTTCCGACAACCAATAAAGCCATACGTTTTGTCAAAGTGTTGTCTTCATTTCTACGGGTTGCAAGTGGCTCTTTTTCTTTGTCTGTCAATGTGAGGTTCTTCCATTGGTTCAGCAGATCCGTCTCCATGTTGAGAGCCACGAAAACTCCTAGGGAGGGATTGGCCTAACAGAGGTCCCGACTTTTTTGCAGTGATAACCCTCACTTTTGGGAGATCACAGACATGATTCGCGAACCTCGTCAAAACAGGGAAAAACCAAGGCCTGACCCAGTTCAAAGACACACTGTCCAGGCCCGGTCCAATCAAAGGGCCCTTGGACCGGAAACCCCCCTCTGCGGCCAACGTCCGTGACCAGTCCTGCACAATCAATTCATTCGCTAAGTGCCTTCACGGTCCGCGGTCGGGGCTACCGCGACCTCACTCACTCCCGGATTGAGCTCGCCGTGATGCACTCCAGTGTTCGCAGAACGGCTCAACGCGACGGGCTCTTCGCGATCTTTCTTCGCAGCTGGATCTTCGCGGCTGATTCTGCGCGAGTCAATCACAACGCGGCGGATTCTTCGCGAACAATGATTCTTCGCGGCGGCTTCTTCGCGAGACAAACCCACTGCGGCGGCCTCTCCTCCAACGGCTCGAGTTACCGCGAATGGGCAAAAGCGGCCAGCCCTGTGCGACCAGGGAAGCGCGGCCGGGCTTCACGAAGGTGGCTTCGCTAATCGGCTCTCAAGCCTGTCCTTCGCGAGGCAGGATGAGCCGGTTCCACAAATCAGGGGGATCCAACTTCGCGATGCAAAGTGGAGTCGACTTCGCGATGCAAGGGGAGTCGGCTTCGCGAAATCGGTCCTTCGCGACCTGGAATCCCACCTCACCGCCAACCTGTGGGCGGTGTCTTTTGCGGACCAAGCAGATCACCGACCATGGTTCTCGTGCCCGGACCTTTCGCGAAACAGGGAAGTCACCGCACAGAAGAGGGGGGTCAGCGTCACCGCGGATCTGGGTAATCGGCCACCGCAAATCGCGGATCTGGAAATTGACCAACGCAGTACGATCACCGCAAAGTGCGGATCTGGGGAAACGACCTCCCAGAATGGAAATGGATCTGAAAACCGCCTCTGCGAAACCGAACCTCCAAGCGAGATCTTCGATAATCTGGGTGATCGACACGGGAGCCTTCACCGATTTTCAGATCTGCGGTTCAGCATGAAAGGTCGTCGTTGAGGCCTTCTTCGTGAAACAGGTAAGAAACTCGTCCGTTCGCATGATGCCGGAACCAAAGCTGTAGTTCTTCCTCTCTGGATCGTAGGCGTCGAGGGGCCGAGGTCAGACACGGGACAAAGGATTCAGAAACGGTAAACCCCTCAGCACAAGGGAGCCAGGTTTGGGAGCCGGAATCCGATAGGAATCGGAAGAGACCGAGTCAACGGAGGTCTGGTCAGTGGGTGGGGAAAAGGGATCTGTGGGTGGAAGAGGGGATCCGGGGAAGAAGGCTGGATCACAGGGAAGCTGACGACCGTCGCCTGTCCGGTCGAACGGCGAACTGGTTACAACCTCCGTGAGCGGGACAGGAGGGATCCACGAAACCTAGGAGATCCTAGGAGAGACGACTCTCACAGCGGGAGAGACTTTTCAGGACAACTCTTCTATTGCATACTTTAATGTGGATTTGGTATGAAAAAAGTAGTTGACATGTCTTTCTTTTATTCATGAATCATATTGTGAGTTGTTAAGCTATGGTTTTCTTATTTAATAGTTTTATTATTAAGGGTTAAGTAATCCCCCACTTTCATTGGAAGCCTTTTGCATTTATTTCAGCCTTTGGCATTGTGGGGATATCGCCTAAGTCCATGTAATGTATTGTTCTGCACTCAAGCCAATGAGAATTAGCAAGTCATTAAAAATGGTATCATATTGTTCAGTCCTTGCACAATAAGTAGTCATTTGTGTTCTTGGGATTTGGAGATAAAATTTCTTGTTTTCTATTCCTTATTTTCGAATCATAGAAAAGAGTGGGATTTTCGTAACATGAAATGTATAGCATAAAAGGATGTAGCTAACCCCTTCATGTTGAACATCATGTTTCCATAGTGTAGGGTACAGAATTGTTCAGACACACTTTTGGATTTTGAAATCTCATTGTCACGAGTTTAGAAAATGAGAAGATCATTAAATGAATTAGATGAATTACTTCCCACTATAAGTGAAAACACCATTTACAATAATGATTTATGTAGTGAAAATTGTTGATATTTGAAAATGTATGAAATTAATTTTTGAATGAAAGATATTGAAAAGGGGAATGGTTATAGTATTTTGAAAATAGTACGGTTTTAAAAAATTGGTTAACATGAAAATGTGTTATTCCTAAAAAACAATGTTGAGATAGTCGATAAAATTCGAAATTTTATGCCATTAGTTTCTAGAGAGTGATACTTACATAATTTATTGTGTGATTATTATAGGGAACTCATTATGAATTGTAAAAACCAACTAGAATGGTTAGTTTTAAAACATGAAATGATCCCTTCTATGTTAAAACTCCCAAATCTTCTTGATGGAAGATAATGTTGAGCCTTCATGTGTATACTTTTTTCTATAATTGTTGATGGAACTGAACTGAAGTGGTTCTTCTCGGTGTTGAAAATGGATGTCTATGATGTACTCTTGGGTATGGATTGGTTGAAAATGTTAATGGATCACGTTTACTATTATAGAAGAATGGTTAGTTTCACAACTGAGGGAAACAACAAGCATCTTTTTAGAGGAGAGAGGCTTGTAATGAAAGGTGAAACGTGCATTTTGGAATCAACGGTTGAAACAATCTTTTACCCAATGGAAGTGTTAACATTGGAATCCATAGAAGATATCAAGGATATCAGTTTTCCAGAAGTTGTGGATCAATTTCTATATGTCATTCTTGTGAACTTTTCAAGGTTACCACCTATAAGGGAAGTTTATTTTATTATTGATCTCCTCTGGGGGAACACTCTTATTTCCCATCAATATTATAGGATGGAACCAATTGTGTTAAGGGAACTGAAAGTGGAGTTAGAGGAGTGGGAAACGAAGGGTTTCATTCAGCCAAGTATGTATCTATGGGCAGAACCGGTCCTGTTCATGAAGAAAGAAGATGGAATTCTTTGGATGTGTGTTAATAATCGTAATCATAACCATGTTACGATAATGAATCAGTATCCACTACCACAAATTGATGATCTTTTAGATCAACTGAGGGGTGCTCAATGGTTCTTCATGATGGACTTTCCAAAAGGATATCACCAATTGCGAGTTTGGAAAGATGATATTCTGAAGACATCTTTTAGAAGAATATATGACTACTATGAATCTGTAGTCATTCCTTTTGGCACCAATCCATATTTTAAAAGAACCAGGAAAGGGGTATGTGGTGTACTATGTTGTTTTAGGATTGAGGTTATGTTGTGTTCTCGTTCAAGGAGTCCACGTTGTGGCTTATGGTCAAGGTAGTTGAGATTTAATGTGAATAATTACTCAACACATGATTTGGAGCTACCTACAGTCATCTTTGACCTGATGAATTGGAACCGTTATCACTCTCAACATAAATTAACTATGTTCAAAGATCCTAAGAGTTTGAATCACATTTTCTCACTACCAGATTTAAATCTACAGAAAATTAGATGGATTTGATATCTCTAGATGTTTGACTTTGACAAGATGTATATACCAAGAAAAGTGAATACAATAGTATATTCAATTATCAAAAATTTATATACCCAGTTCGAAAAGGATGAATCAGATGAATGGTAGTTAATGTCAGTCCTAGCCGACATGCATGTGGAATGTGAAGACCAATATGATGTTGTGATTTTCATTTAATCTACACTAGTTCATGATTTAGTAAATATGGTTATTGAGGAACAAAGTTATGATGAAGAATTCCTGGTTAAGAGTTCAGAAATCCATTGTGGGGAGACCATTGAGGGCTCGAAACATGATGGGAATGCAGTGTTGTGTTTTAATGATCGGATGGTTTTATCGATATATTTTTAGAAATAAATACTTCATACTTATAACCATTTGAGATGGTATATTCACCAATGTGCATAGAATATTTATAAGGCATTGAAGTGATAGTTATGGTGGAGCGGCATGAAAAGGAAATTAGATGGGTTCATTTAAATGTTCTTAACATATGAGAAAGTTATGAAAGAACATCCAAGACTAGCAGAAATGATGTAGTTTCTGCCTATCTCATTATGGAAATGGGATGAGATAGCTATGTATTTTGTTAAAGGCATACCATGAATGGTACAAGAACATGTTTCCATATGGGTGATAGTGGATCAGCTTTCCAAGTTGTCCAGTTTCAACCCTATTCGTGAAACTCATACGGTGGAGGATCTTTTTAAAATCTATATCCATGGAATACCAATTTCAATCATGTTATAGGAGGAACACATCTTTCTTTTGAAAATCCTAACTGAAATCCCTTGGAACTCAGTTGAAAATGAGTACAACATATCATCCTTTGGTAGACCACCAGTCTGAGCGGACAATACTAATGTTAGAAGACATGGTGCAAGCTTGTGTAATGGATTTCAGTGGCTCATGGGAGGAGTATCTTCCCTCAGTGGAGTTATCATATAATAACAACTATCAATCCATGATGCATTTGGATCTATTTGAAGTGTTATAGGGGTATCCTTGTCATTATCCACTATATTGGGTGGAAATAGGTGAAAATTACTTAATGGTCCCTATTCTTGTCCAAGAAACAATGGAGAATATTTAGTTTATTATAAGGATAATGATGGCAGCTCAGAGTCATCATAAATCATATGTAGACCATATTCGACAGTAATTGTCCCTTTTATTGGGTGATCATGTGTTCTTAAGGATTTATCCTAGGCTTGGACATCATCATTTTGCAAAGGAAGAAAAGTTATATCCTCGATACATATGCCCATTTTAGAGATTAGAACAAGTTGGAGAGGTAGAATACAAATTTTCACAACCACTATGGTTCAGTTCGGTGCAAAATGTGTACCTCGTATAACAGTTAAAGAAGTTTCAACTGGATAAAGACCAGGTGATTAGATGGGATCACATAGAACTAGAGCTGGATGCTTTGTTGGTAATATCTCAGTGCGGATAATGGATAGGAAAGAAAGAGTCTTGAGTTTGAAAAGCATCATCAATGTGTAGGTTTTATGGAAACATGGTCAATATACATTATAATGAAATAAATAAATGAAAAAGTAGTGGCCACAACACATTCTGGTCAGTGATTTTTTTCTACATTCTAAGGACAGAAAGACCAATGGCAGGGAGAATGTAGTACCCCCAGTTTCTAGTAGATAACTGTTTCCTTATTTTTTAGGCAAAAGGGCATTTTATTGAAATAAATTGTTTTTAATGAGATTTATTAATAAAATATGGTGTTTCCATAATAGAGAGTTTTTCTATAATATATATTGTTTTCATAAAAGAGGTTGTTTCCATAAAGGAGGCTGTTTGCATAAAAGAGGGTGTTTCCATAAACGAGGATGTCTCCATAAAACTGGGGTGTTTCCATAAAAGGGTATTTCTCTAAAAAGTGTAAGGTTGAAAGATGGGGGATTTTGGAGGACATGGAAGTAGTTTTGGGAAAAAAGGAAGGTTACACGGTCTATGCACGGTTGGACCAAACCATGTTGTCATACCATGCATAGAGGTCAAATCTAGATCCTATTTTTTTGGAAGTTGCTCATTTTCTGATCAAATTGTTTTCTTTTGGATTAATAATTCCAATGATTCAAGATTTATCTATCTAAAAGGTTTTATAACCTTTACCATATGATTTGGAGCAAACTATGATCCCTCCCTTGGTGATTTCAAGCTCGATTCTCACGGTAAGTCCCAATCTTCATCTTTTTGTCTTGTTTTATTGGATCTACTTCTTATATATTATTATTTTAATTTATTTACACCTCATTTTGATAGATATAATAATATTAACATCATGATATAATAGTTTTATTGATAGTGTAGGAGATATTTATTTCTTTTAATCATGGTCCGATTCTTAAGGTGTGTCACTACTCTTTCTTGTTTTGTCACGTTTTCATAGATCTACTTATAAATACTTCTCTAATCCACTTTAATTCTTATATATTCACCTATAATCAGTAGATATATGTTTTTGGATTCCAAATAATTCCTGATTATGTCTAGATCTTTCTAGGAGAAGATATCTATGGTCGTTCTTGGAGATCGACCTGGCTTCTTGTGTATTCTTCATCAACTATCGAGTCTCGTCAAAACCTTCCACGTTAGAGGCTTCTATCTCGTCTACTTTTACAATAATTGATCAGATTAGTTTAAAATTTAGTAAATTGGATATGATTTATTGGGAAATATTAGTATTATACATGGAATAAATCTCTTTAGTGATGATTTATCGTTTTGGGATTATTTGTGAAATCTTGATAAATTGTTGTGAAAATTGAATTAGTTTATTAAATTTTAATGGGAAATTTTAAATGGTGGATTTTTTGGAACTTTTAAATTGTTTTATTGGGCCTGTGGTTTCAATAAAAAGGAATTTTATTGAAATTCATTGGCATTTTAATGGTTTTAATAAAAATAGTTTCAATAAAAATGTGATTTTATTGGAAGGGTTGTTTTGACATGATCTTTGGGAATATGTGGCATGTATATTCATTATTCATATATAGGGATTGGATGTAATATGAGCTTGTGTATAGTTACAAAGGGTAAATGGAACATGGGATACAATTACATTGTGACGACTTGGTAGATCATGAAGAAACCACTAATGAGTTCGAAACATTCATAACATTGCATTCGTGGTTGGTTGCATGGGTGCGTGGAATGGTTCGGGTATACCAAAAGAATATTGAAAAATGGTTTTAAATCTTTGTTAGTATTCTTATGAAATGTTAGATTTCTAAAAAATTGGTTATAATTTCATCTGTATACTTTTTTTGAAAACATTTCTTGAACATGTTTATATGTAAGTATAATTTTTTTTGGAATTTTTTTGTATGATCTATTTTGTAATAATGTTGTTAAATAATCTATCCTTGTGGTTTAAGTAGGGAATTTATTTTGGATATCATAATATGATTTATAATCACCCCTTCTTTTTCACCTTTGTTCTATGAAATATGTTATCTTTAATGATTGTGGAAAAGGTAATGTTTCACACATTTTTATCACCACTTCGTGATGCTCGGGCTGTTTGGTGATCTTGAAGCATGGAACACGTGGACCTTGGAGTCTTGTGGTATTCTTGGATTTTTTAGTTTTTATTTTCTATTTACATTGATATTTTTTAAGTATTCATCAATTTCATACTTTTGAGTTTTCTTTATATGAATAAATTCGTTGAGATATCTTACATTTATTCATGCATCATTTAGTGAGTTGTTCAATTATCATTATCTTGGTTAATAGTTTTATTATTAAAGGGTAAATCATCCCCCACTTTTATTGAAATCATTAATAATTTATTTCTAGCCTTTTGAATCTTAGGGACGTCAAATGATGCCATGTAATGACATGTTGTGCTCTCAAGCCAACGAGAATTAGTGGGTCATTACAATCAACGTTAAACTGTGGAACATTTTTTACATTATTTTATACCTCTAAATCTCCCTTTTATGAATATTTAATCCTTATTTGGATAGATGGATGAACATTAAATTGTGACAAATAAGATTTATCCTCATCCATCAATATTTTTAGAGCCATCATTTAAAAATCCATAAATATTGGAACTTCGTTATCGACATAATGGATAAGCTAGCACAGTCATTTTAACTCATAATATTATCCACATTTTTTCCTTTCCATGGTTGGTAATGTATTGAGGGGTCATAACCATTAATCACCTCTAAAAATATTCTATTTGACATAATTATCTCTATATTTATGAAAGCATCATACAATTTGTTTTGATCAGTATATATATCGCTGTTGCCGATATATTGATAATTCTTTCATATGAGTAATAAAAAAATTACTGTAGATAAATCAAAATCATGAGTTTCATAATTTTTTTCAAGGAAATTATGTTATTGTGAGAAAAAATATATAACAATTTCATTCAAAATAGGAACACATTTTTATACCTTCATGGAAGAATCAATATAGATTAAAAACCTTTTTCCACTCCAACATAATATAAGAACATGTTCACATACTAATCTTCAGGTTAATTCCAATAAATTGTCCACAAACTCATTTTACCAGAGGAATTCAGATCCCTTATTAATTAACGTGGTTAGTGAATTATATTATTGGGATAAATTCTACAAAACCATTGATAATATCTCCATATACTAAGAAATCAATTGATATCAATAATCATATTTGTTATGGAGAACAACTCTATAGCCACTATCTTTTACGAATCAAAAGATATATCATCTCTTGATATTATGTTAGACACAAAGGTAAACTTTTGTAGAAAAAATAAAAATGTCTATGTTTTTAATTTATTTTTTCCTTACTTATGTTTTATAGTACATTTCTAAACAGATCATCAAGACATTAAATTTTCTTTTAATATATAATAATATCATTTATAAGGTCAACCATAAACTTATAAATGTAATATCTAAAGACATTATTCGTCAAATATATGAATATAGTGGGGGAATTTATTAGAACTAATGTAATCACTATATATTCATGGGGTACATACCTTATTAGAAATTTTTTCTTGGGTATATAATCTTTATTTACACTCAATTGATTATATCCATAATGATGTTCAATCATGAAAATGTATAAACCGCAACATATTTGATAAAATAGGTTATCAATATAGGGTATAGTGTACTAGTTTTTTATAGTGATTATTTTTAACTTTCGATAATAAATGTAGAGTTGAGGCCAACTATTTATATTGAAAAAAATAATAGGTGCACACCAAGGTCACACACATCGATTAATGAATCCCATATCAAGGTTCTCCTATCACTTCTTTTTTAATACATTAAACCCAATGGGGGTATTCTATAAGGATCCTTTTACATTAGTATGGAACATAGTAATAATTAAAATATAATGATAGTATTACATTCTCCAAAAAATTCTTAAATGAAATCCCCCTCTTGAATAGGATTGAAATCCCATAAAATAGATGTTATTTTGATCATATTTTCTTATATATCGTCACAGTAATATATTATCGTCACATGGCTTTATATATAAAACCATACATCCCTTAAATGAAAAATGATGTGGGATTTATGTTCAAAAAATCCATTTAATGCCTAAAATAACATCAGATTCAATCGTAGGATGAATAAAAATATTTGAAGGAAGAACATTTTTAGAAACATAAACGTGTTAATACCCATAGAATGGAAATTTTATCATCATACCATTGGTGGTTTTCACCAAATATTCATCAAATAACAACTTGGGTTTCATTGTGATAACTATAGATTTTCATTAAGATATTATTCAATATTTAGATCAAGATCCAAATAATACATTAGCAATTTTAGATTCAATGGTAATTTAATCATTCACCATGTAATTATTTCCCTCCTCTTCATAAAAATTGATAACAAAAAGTTTCCACTTATTTCAAAATTTAATCGGATTATAACATAGATCATCATTACTATTTATCATATTTGGTCACTTGTAATCATAATTCCCATAATCCCTATATATAAAACACTAGAGTGTAGTTGGTGCATCATGTGTATATTTCTCAATATTTTTATCATTAGATTACTTATTCACATTACTTTGGAATGAAATTTTATGGTAAACTTACATTACAAAAATATAAAATTTATTAGTCCCCATAATAAAATTTTATATAGGTATATTCTTACACATTGATCATAGAAGAAATATCACCATATCCTATCCATGGGTTTTATAGTTTCCTTTAAATTCTATTTTTATCTTCTTATCAATACCATGATATTGATATGTAACTTCTACCTCCATTTCAACCAAGAAAGAACATCAATTAATATATTTAAAACTATTGAATTATCATATGGGTAACAAAATTTAGAAACATGGTTTTAATCAATTAAAAAATTGGTCAAACATAAATTCATGTCATATGATAATAATAGAAAAACATTGTGCACATCATTTAGAGTTTTAATCACGAGTTCCAAAAGATTAAAAATCCTTTGGCATTATCTCATGGTATTCCTAAATTTTTGTATCAATAATATGAGAAAGGATCATATTGAAAAATATGTTCTTTAAATAATTCAAATCCATGGAGTGAATTTCAACATGCAACATTGTATTCTTGATGAGAGTGTGATATTAAATTTATTTCCCTTGAAAATTATATTCATCCAAAATATGTTTTTCATGTTATGATCATTAGATAATAGAAAATATATTTGAAGTTGAACTAATCCATTACTCAGCAACTAGTGTATCTATAAATCCACTGAATGTAGTTAGACATTTCTTCATGAAGGAGACAACATAATAATGTTCACTCTTTTTCTAATTTTGATTTTTAAGATTTTTCATGTCTTGAAAATCTTACATGAGAAATAAAATGGTATTTTTTATTCCAAATACCATAAAAGTTGGCTTCTCAGGAGGGATGTAATTGGATTTTATGTGGCACTCAACATTATCAAGGTTAATTTAGTTTTCATCCTCTTTCTAAAATAAAAAATAATAGAGTAATAAACAATATTCACTACTTAAAATGAATTATTTGCGACATGTAATTTGTGATAGGATCCCATCGCGAATGACTGATTGATAAAAATGGCATTATAAATACATTATTTGAGATGGACCATCTTAAAATTTTATTTATAATGGGTTGGTATTCCATTGAAAATAAAAAATCTAGTATATATAAAAAAACAACTTATGTGATAGGAATATTCACACATGGAAAATAATTATTCATGACAGGTGAATCATCGTATCCTAAAACATTAGAAAAATAATAAAAGAATAAGATAATAAAAAGTAAAAATTAATTAATAAAATAATAAAATAAAAATAAAAAACATAAAAAATTGTTGAAAAATTATAAAAAAGTAATAAATAAAACTGAAAATATTGGATTTGATAAAATTAGTTGAAAAATTATGTTCATTGATATGCTTATAGAAATAAATGTGATATGAAACTAATTAATTCACTAGGGGGAGTGGGTCATCTGGAAGAGGAAGTGAAGGGAAAACCATCTGTAAACCCCGAGTCATCTTTTGCGTGTAGTAAATCATCTACTCGTGATGATACTCCTATCATCGTCTCATCCCCTCATGATACTGCTGTCGATGGAGCTCTTCCTGTACTATACTCATGGTGTTTATAAACTGACCATTATCATGTAGATGATTCGCATACTGCTAAGAAGATAGTAACGACTCTCCATGATATCCTACCGATCTAGATCACGGCATCACAACATAACCATAATAAATCTCCTGCATCAATCAAGATCTCGTACCAAAACTTCATCCCATCTCAAAGGCATACTATGTCACCAACAACCATCCTATGTCATCAATTAATGTTGAACTAGTGCTCAAATAACCATTCTCATCCTGAATATCATTCTTTTATTGATAATTCACAACATCATATGACTCCCACCATTAAAATATAAAATTAAAATAGTTAAACTATTAATAGAAGTCAATTTTGAAACTAAAAAAAACAACGACAACAATATGGCGCTGCCAACCACCTGTAATCTCTCGAGTGAAAATATCTATGTAAAAACTTTTATTAAAAACAAAATATATAATATCATGATGTTTTAATACCTATATTTCTATAATTATAATATTTCACATAAAATGTTATATAAATTATTGATAATCTTACATGCCTTATTTATTTAATGCATACTAAATGTACGTCTACCAACTCGATCTGTCACCACCTGCCTCCCCTAGTTCCAATGTCCTAATTATTATCTCTTAAAAAAACTCTTTCCCATCCAATATAAGTATAATCCATCCCAAACATAATATGATATGTAATCACATTTTTTGGTAGAACAAGATTGAAAAAAATGTGGCACCTGCATTTTGTATTATTATCATCCACGTAATGTGAATATATTATTAGCAATGATCACACATAAATACATCACATGAGTCCTAGATATATGTGTCCATGAAATCATCGATGGGATAGAATAATAACTACAAATATTTATCAATATAATGTTTATAATAAAATAAATTTCAAAATAACTATTATTTATTTATGTACCATCCGATGATTGAACATGCAGTGCCAAAAAACATTGGGAATCTGATCTCATGTCACCCATTCCCTTTAAACATAATGATATAATATAGAAATTTAATTTCCGAAAACAATATAAAAACACGCATTGAAAAAATTAGAAAATTAATAAAAAATTTGTATATAAATAAATTAATGAAAATTAATGAAAGTAAATGAAAACTAACTAAAAAACACGACCAAACATACCTCCACATTTCTGGATAAAACTCAATACTTGGATGTCACATAGGGGTACAGTCAAGATTCAAAAATCTCACAAGACCATTACCCCTCTAAGTCGACACTGAACCACCAGTATCATTAGGGTCATATGATGAAGTATCACGCTCATCCCTAGGTAGTGTAGCCTCGTCCTACTCATGAATAAAATAAGGTAAATTGACTTAGGACATTAGAAACATGAAATAATTTTTTAATCAAATATTTGATAACATGTTTTATACATATATTATTATCATAACTTTCATTCTGTTTTTTCAATATTCATCTTAATCTTCAAATTCATATTTGACTATGCCAATATCTTTTTGTTCCTTATCTGAATCACCAATTTCTTTATGACTTTCATATTCATCATCTCTTTCTCTTTAAAATTCATTTGTTACATTAACAACATCATCATCAAAATGAACCCATAATAGTGGGGTTTCATCATTGATATTTGTGTCTCTTCATGAAAAATATGGATTTTGAGTTTTATATTGAATAATTTCAATCCCATTCACTTCAACCAATCAACATTCACTTTGGATAAAATTATTTTCATGAGATATAATTTTTATTTCATTACACCTATCACATAAATCTCCTGATAAAGAATAATAATTTTAATAATAAATTTTATGAGCCTAATGAACCAATAATAATGAATAATTTACTAAAAGAAGGATTTTATATTTAATATTATCAATTACATTATGTGAATGAACATTAAAGCCTCTATCCATATCCAACCAATTAGCTTTAAACATTAATAAATATTTTTTCCATGATTAAACATCTCTATTATATCTTTCATTAATCCATAAAATCTAACCTCACTTTATTTATGATGATATCATCTAAAAAAGAACCACAATGCATTGTTTTCTTCCTCATCATATGTAATGGTGTGAAATAAAATAAAATTCGACACATATATATTATGATATTTAACAATATAGGATGGTGGGTAACTCAGTACACATAATCGATTAAAACTTTTATTAGAATATTTAGATACCATAAAATATAAATAATATTTTTCAATATAAAATGTAGTAAATTGATTTTATATGTCAACCCATAAAAAATATATATTACCAGTTTTTAAACAAGTTAGATGATTTATTTCCCAGATTTTATTCAAGAGTAATAATTTGTGGAAACAATTTCTAGATATAATTATCATACAGTCTCAGAGTAAAATAATATAAATTTACTTTTAGAAAATATTACAGAATAAGTGAGAGTAACAGTCACTACAAAAATGGTGTCATTTCTTTAAATTTAAGAAGAATATATGTATGATCCATGTTATGTTCATCATAATAAATCCATTGTTTATGAACATTCCCAAATCAATGTCTAGGATGTTTTAAAACTAATAATTTATTGTTCTATCGATCATCAAAATTTCCCTCATTAGGTCCGATTCTTTTATTTTTTGAAGGATATTCAAATTGAATACATTCTGTGTAGAAAAAGAAATTTCCTCCTATAAATAAGATTCTACAATTGATCCTATAACCAATGACTATATACATAACATTTCTTCAATTTATGCATGAATTTATCATATGGGTATATCCATCAGAATATTACTAGTCATCCATATTTTTCTTAATATAGAAAATGTTATATCAAAATTTACTTTAAATTCATGAAAGCTGACAGATTTTTTTTAATTTTGATAAAATTAAATTAAAATCTTCTTAATGACTAGATATTTCACCATATTTTTTTTGTCTCTATGCAAATCTCTTAAAAAATAATTTTTTAGCTCATATAAAATCATATAATTCAACAAGTCTCTAAATTCAATTGGTATAATTACTTTCATCATAACCAGAAATTAATGACTTTTTAGTCTGGTAAAGTGACCATTTCTAAAACATATATCCAAATTGAAAATAGAAGCCCCAGAAAGCCTCAAATATAAAATCAAAGAACAAAATAATAAAATTTTTCTTTAGAAACTATATAATCTACTTTTGGATTCATTGATATCTTTGATTCATCATATTCAAAGAGTCCATGTTATGGTCACATGAAAAATTGGGGAATATCTAATAGTTAAATTACATTGTCTATGGATTTACTAGGTGTGTCCAAAATAATATAAAATAAGCTATCAATTTTGTTTCTCAATATATATGAAATCTAACATGGTGCAGAATAATGAATCCATCAAATATGGATGATCCTAAAAAATGATCTGTTTTATCCAAATGTGTTCTTTCCCGTAGAAATCTATTTTCTTTGGTTTTTAGTCAGTCCAAATATATTGGGAGGTAATAAAGAGGTAAACTATTTCAAATAAATAATTTAAATTATTGTTGGTGGAACATATCTATCAATTATACATTTTATAAAATGATATATGGTCTATTTAAAAGGGTGATCAGTAGGAAGAAATTTTCGATATTAATAAAAACATGGTTTTATTCCATTAACAAGCATAAAAAAATTTATATAACTCATAAATGGTGGAAATGATTTTGGACAATGTGTAATCCCAGCATATAACCATACATATGATGTTGTTTCACTAATTTTCTAAATTAATGTATATATCATTAAAAAAATATTTCGCAAAAAAACATCATATGTACTTACACCACTTCTCTACAATATATTTTACTAATCAATAAATGAGTCCAAGTAATCATAGATATTTTTATGGATTTCCCATAATTAATAAGTTCAAAAAGATATATGGCTAATTCTTCAACATCGATGAAGATAAATTGTATGGAGTTACAAATAAGGTCGAATAAGAATATTGACTATCATAAAAATCCAATGGAAAGAATGAATTAGTAGAAATATTTTATCTCCTGTTTCAGTCTTATGATGAAAAAGAAATATGTTCTTGGTGAAAATGATTCCATGAATCACTATAAGAAGGGTGATATTTCCTTTTATTAGTAGAAATATTGGTTTTTATGCATTATAAAAATTATTTCGTGTGCTAGGAAATAAATAAATTCTACAGACATACTGTAAGTCAGAAATACCTTAAATGATTAATACAAATTAATCTTGACTTCCCTAGTTGATCCACTTTATACCGTGATTATCCATATGTCAAAAAACTGTCTAATGACTCATTTTCTCGATAATGTAAGATGTAATAATTCAAACACACAATAATCTTATAATAACAAAGAACAAAATTAATAAACAACCTATTTATCTTATTGAAATATATAAGAAACATATTTCCATCAGGTAATAGTACATCAACCAACGAGAATATTGGATCAAACAACTATTTTACATTCCATTATTAGACTTAATTACAATAAATTTTGCAACCACTTATAATTTTCTTATCTTGTAACCAAGATATATGGAATCCTTAATAGACATAAAAAAACTCATAAAATTTATATGGTTTTGACTTGCGATTTAAATCAATATCATCATATATTTTAGTTCTTGATGATTTTAGTGACGAAAAAGATTCATCACCCTCCATATATAACATATTTATACCAGAACATCATTGATTATAGGGATGCTTTATCCAATCATGATCATGTAATAAATATTTTTTCCAACTTTCTTATTCTATATTTCTATAATATATATGAAATAAAATAAAATTTTATAATTAATCTGATGTAAGAAAAATATGATAAAAAAATAGTAAAAAATTTAATAACTATAATTTAATTATAAATAATTTCAATTTCACTTATTTACAAATAATTTCTTCTAATTAGTGATTAATTTTTAAGGGTAATCTTTTATTATTATAAAAAAATATAATTTAAAATAAAGAATTTTAAATGCACCATTATTTTTGTTAAATTTAATTTTTTTTTTGTAAAATTATCATAATTTGTATAAATTAATATTATGTAATAAAATATATCATGAATTAACCAAAATTCCAAAATCATTGAATCTCAAATCCTTAGGTTATTATAAATGACATATTTCTGTCAATCATGTGTATACAAATATGATATTTTTCAAGAACTGAAAATTGATGACCTATTTCATTTTCTATTTTCATGTAATTTATATAAATTGATATTATTTCAAATTAATTTACATTATTTATTTAATTTGGTCTCATTTGATCTATTTTTTATAATTTTATAAATATTAATTTTAAATTAAAAAAATTTATATATATTTTCTATAATATCTAATTATTTTGAATATATTGAGGCAACTTAATGATAATATATACTAGTATACACTAATTTATAATATTTTAAACTATTTCTTAAAAATGTATACAAATTTATAATAATTTAAGTTACGTTTCTCAATATATACTAATTTTTATTAACATTTAAAACAATTAAATAATAATAATTTGTACAAACAGATAACAGTGTTTCTTAATTTTGAGAATTTTAATCTATTTTTATAAATTAATTTATTTTTTATTCATATAAATAACTTTTGATAAAATGATTCAATTTTTTAAATATTGTACATATTTTATAGAATATATAGTAGTTTTAAAAAAATTTCACTTAGTTATTAATTTTTTTTATTAAGTATAGTAATTATTATTAATTAATTCTATAAACCACTAACTACAAGTAATTATTGTTACCTACCACTAATTATTACCAATTAACACTAGATTAGTAATATTTACAATATATTATTATTATTTAAACATATTTTTTTAAATTACCCGTACCATTTGGTAACTACCTCTATTTTTTAAGTAATTATAGATGATTTCTTAAATAATTTAAAATAACAAATTAATTTTGTTTATTAAACTCTAATATGTGTAAATCATATAATTTTCAATATTCTGGTTATGAAAAATGAAATATTTCTATCAACCAAGTCCAAATTTATCATTCTTCATGACTTCAAATTTGAAAACCTAATTCATTTTAACATTCATATAATGTTTTTTT
This sequence comes from Viscum album, assembly GCA_963277665.1. Taxonomy (NCBI): domain Eukaryota; kingdom Viridiplantae; phylum Streptophyta; class Magnoliopsida; order Santalales; family Viscaceae; genus Viscum; species Viscum album. The sequence continues at coordinate 271,971,145 of OY728125.1, read as the reverse complement.
AAAATTTATATTATTTTACAATTATTTATAATAAATTATACTAATGTAAATTATTTTTAAAAAAATAGACAAAATTTATATATATATATATATATTTGTTTTATAAATTTATAATGTTTTTTGTTTATAAAAACATATATGAAATCAAACTATTTTAAAACAACTTATGGTAAATTATATCAATTTACTACATGTAATTAGTTTATAACCATTTATTAATAATATTTATTAATTACCACTACATACTACTAATTACCTCTACTTATTACTAATTACTGCTAATTATTAATATATACTATTATTTTTTTCTAATTATTTCTAATTATTACTACTTTCCACAAATTACTACAAAGTATGAATAATTATTCTTAATTGATTCTAATTATTAGGAATTAATTACAATTAATTTTAATTAGATCTACTTATTACTAATTACTATTAATTATTAATAATTATAGTTGTTACCATAATGTTTTAAAAATTACTGCATCTTTTACCTTAATTATACTGATTTTCTACATTTGTGTAATAATTTTTAATAATTACCTCTTACAATTTATAATTATAGTGGTATATCCCTAATTTTTACTAATTACTGCTAATATTAATTATTTATAGTTAATTGGTTTTTATTATTACAATAATTCATTGTTTATTTTTACCAATATTTTCTAATTATAACTAATTATTATTAATTTTTACCAATTGCCATTAATTTGATACATTTATTGTGATATACAATTAATTTAACCTAATTTCTACTAATTAAGATTAATTATATTGATTTAACGTTAATTTTATCGAATTTACTAGTATTTTTTAATAATTTTTAGAAACTACTGCTATATTTTAATAATTACAATAATTTACTGCTATTTTTTGTACAATTTTAAATAATTACCACTAAATATTTTATGATTACAGTTAGATATCATTATTTTTTAATTATTACTAATAATTCTGATTCAGTATATTTATTTCAGGTTTATTTTTACTAATATTTTCTAATTATAGAAAATTTCTAATAATGTTTACCAATTACCACAAATTTATAATATTTATAGTGATTTACCATTAATTTTTAGTAGATATCGTGATTTGATGATAATTTTTACCAGTTTATGAAAATTTATTGATAATTTAAATAAATAATATTGATTTGGTGTTATGTTTTACTAAGTAAATCTTATTTCTAATAATTATACTGGTTTACTTCAATTTTTAACCATTTTTAGTCATTTATGTTATTTTTTACTAATGGTTAGTGTTTTTTGTTGGTTTTTACTAATATTGGTGAATTTCCACAGTTTTTTACTATTTGATTTCTAATCACCTCTAATTTTTACTAACTTTTATACATAAACACTAATTTTTATTAATTATTGTTCTTTACCTATAATTCCTAATAGTTACCATATATTTTTAAAAACAATTATTCATTAACAATAGTTTAAAATAATTACAGTGAGTAATCACTAATTTTTATAAATTACAGTAAATTTTTATTAATTATAGTGATTTAATGTTCATTTTTACTAATAATTACTAATTTTTTCTATTTTTACTATTTGTTTCTTATAACGGTATATTTATAAAAATATTTTGATTTAAAATTAAGTTTTACTAATTTTTTCTAATTCTTACTAATTATAGTCGTTTAACATTTATTTATACTAATTATTTTTATTTATTAAAAATTACTATAAATTATTATAACCTAATGCTAAAATATATAAATTATTAGTATGTTCTAGTAATTAATAATATTTATATATCAATTATAAGTAAATACTATTAATAACATATTCTTACTAATAATTAAATGTCATTATTACAGATTAATTTTTTTTACTTTTATTTAAAAACATTAAAAGAAATTGAAACTAAATACTTCCATTTTAAAATAAATATTGTAATTGATAAATAATTACTTACATTTAACTCTAATTACTACTAAGTTGGAATATTAAATTAAAATATAATTGAAAATAAATAAAATAATAATTAAATACATTACTTAAATTCATCAAAAATGAATCTTTTTTGATATTAAAATCTTCTTTTCTTGTAAAACAAAGACATGTAACTGAATATTTGAAGAGAATAAAAGAAAACATGAGCATTGGAAAGCTCAAATGGATAATGACTAAAAACCAAACTAGGAGTAGATGTAGGTTATATTAGTATCCATAGAACTATTTGTGATGGGAATACAATTACAAATAATCCCCACTAGAAATATGTGAGACGATGGGTATTAGGTTATTTGGGATGGTACCCATCACACAGACTCATATGCGGATAGATTATTTTCCATGGGTATTAATGACTTTTCTCAATTAACTATAGCAAATGAAAGTCATTTTCGAAGGGATCCTTCTCACGACACAAATAAATATAATTGAAAAATGATATTTACGAAGGGAACCTACACTAATAGAAAATACCCTTCCCTTAATTTTGGAGGGAATCCAAACAATAGTTGTTTTGTAAGGGAACCTTTTCACATCACAAATAAGTTTTTATTTAATATTATTTTCATCGGGGATTGAATATTGTCAGAAATAGTCGTCTGTCATGGACTATTTTCAAAGAGTGATGGGTCCGTTACAAATATTTGATTATAATAAATGATCTCTATAGGATAGAAATAATGATATAGATGCTCAATATACAAGAGGGGGGGGGGGGTGAATTGTATACTTTAAAAATTCCTTTAGAACCTTTAAGGTTCGTTATGGATAACTATGTTTTCCTTAGACAAGGAATGTCTAGATTTAACAAAGTTAAACTAAGAAAATTCACAACACCTCTGATCACCAGCTGGAGAATTGGAACCAAGGTTTACAATATATGATTCTACCTTAAAGCGTATAGAATCTAAACTTATCAGAGTACAAGTATAAGGAAGTATAAGAAGGTTATACTTTCCTTATAATACAATATATAGCGGAAACAAACAAGTTGTAAAACTACAAGTAACAAACAATAACTCTTTTAACCGAAAGAGAAGGTTATCCAACAACCATGGATAAAGGTCTCTTGATTTATACTTTCAAGAAAGTCTGTCTTACCCACACCAGGATAAGCCCTCGATACAGTGATCAAAATCTCTGTCTTGCTATCCCCGCAATCCCTCAACTTGAAGGTAGTTGGAACCTCTGTCTTCCTCAGCAAGGAAGCCCTCGATCTTCAAGTTAGTCTGCACCTCTGTCTTCCTATCCCCCGAAGTCCTCGAATGTAATCACCAACATCTGGAGTCACACAAAGCAATCTGAATGAGCAGTTCAGTACGCACAAGGCATGAAAAGATTCTCTCTCTAGAAATCACCTTAACAGCATGTGGTTTCTAGATTGATCAAAAAGTTTCTTGTCTTGAGATCTTTCAAATGAGCTCCTATTTATAGGCAAATTTCCAATGGTCGGCTCCCTCATCCAACAGTCATATTTTCCAGGAAATTTGGAGGGACCTGTACATGTGTAACTCAACCAATGGATAATTAGAAACAGAATAGAAGACATAATTTTATAACAAACGATGTATAACTAAATGCACAACATCGTTTTAAAATGAAGCATTTGTAAGTAAAAGCTAATAAATATTTCGGAGTGTATGAAAGTCAAAAGTTCAGAGTCTAACCACAATGAAGTTCGTAGTCTATGTTAAGAAATATTAGGATTCTATTTTATAGGAATTCAGAGTCTGATTTCACCAGAGATCAGAATCTGAACTTGAAGAGTTCGGAGTCTAACTACTTAAGAGTTCGGAGTCGAACTGCTTAAAAGTTCGGAGTCGAACTGCTTAAGAGTTCGGAGTCGAACTGCTTAAGATTTCGGAGTCGAACTGCTTAAGAGTTCAGAGTCGAACTACTTGAGAGTTCAGAGTCGAAAAACTTAAGAGTTCGGAGTCGAACTGCTTAAGAGTTCGAAGTCCATAATTCGGATTAGAACTATATTACAGATCACATCCAGAATTCGGATCCTATAAAAACAGAATGCTCCAAATATTTTCATTATATGGCTCCGGGATTTTGGGTATGAATCTGGTTTTTGAATTTAAGAAAAATATTTCTATGTATAAGAAAATTCAGGTTAGGATAAATTTCCTTAAAGAACTAATTTTTTCTTATGGGGGTAAAAAATAATATTTTCTTAAGTATAAGGTCTTTGTGATTTTCAAAACAAGAAGTAATGGAAAATTTATAAGGAAAACCTTATTGACTCAAGAATCTCCCCCCTTTTTGGAAATCACAAACATCCTTTCGAAAAAGCATATAAGGATTTTGAAAATTTTCATTAGACTTTGAAATTTAAAACTTATCTCCCTTTGTTCATGGATAAAAGTGAATACAACTAACTCCCCCTTAGGCATTGAAACTCTGAGGATTGTATTCTGAGTTTCTGGAGTGGAGTTTTCATTATTGTAAGAATGAAAAACATCGTAGTGGGAAACTCCCCCTTTCTTTAAGGATATTTCTCTTAGAAATTTTTCCTTTCTATTCTTTAGGAGTAGTTCTTTTTCCTTCTCCCCCTTTGTGATTTTTAAAAAGAATTGAATGGAATGGAAAACAGAGTATGGTACCTGAAACATTAGTACATAACAAGATACAACCAACCAGATAACCATTTCATTAGAGTTCAGAAAAAAATTTACAAGGAAAGAAAATTACAACAAAAGATTGGAGTGGGTTCATTTTCCTTCCTTTTCCTTCGGAATAAGATTCTTTAACAAGGTTTTGAGTTTCTTCAAGTCCCTTCGATCTTCCTCACCTTTCTTCTCCAAGGATTTTACCTTTTCTTCTTGAGCTTTTAAAGCCTCTGTATGAGCCTCCAAGGCATCTTTCTGCAGCTTTAACAACTCATCTTGCTGAGTGACTTTTTTCTCAAGCTCAATCCAGAGATTTCTATCATTTATTAGATTTTGAGCAAGATAATTTTCATTTTCATTCAGTTCCTTCAGTTGTTGACTCTGGGTAATCTGCTCAATAATCAGCTCATCTTCAAGATTCTTAACCTTCTTATCTGCCATGTCAAACACTTCTCTCACGTCATTCTGAAAATTATCATACACAGCCAAGTCTTCTTTAACTCTCTTAGACCACTTTGTTACCTTACTGCAAGACTTTCTATGTATATCATAACCGATCAGAAAACATTTCTGTTTAGCTTCCAACTTCACAAACTTATCCATGACCATGGATAAAGAATTCGATTTCTGATTCATAGTTTTTTTCCGCATCTAAAATCTGGAATCTATTGTTGGAATAATCGGAATTGTGTCCACCAACTTTCTCAGACACCGAACTACAAAATCATGCCCATGACCTGATGATTCCAAATAAAAAATTTCTCTTTGAGATTTTCCTTCTTCATCTTGCACCAGCTTCCTTCTATAGGTACCACCAACCTCTTTCCTCCTAATGAGATCTTTTATAGGTGTCTCCATGAGAGCATTCATCCCCTTATCATATTTCAGAATGATTTCCACATTAGGAGATACTTCCTCGGATTCCGAAACGTGAACAATCTGGTCTTCATCTGGTTTTTGTTTTTTTGGACCTTCCTAAACAAAATTCCTCTCATAGGATTCTTCTTCATCATACAACACATTTTCTTCTTCTTCTTCTTGATGTTGAGTGCTAGCTTCCTCATATACCTTACCTGGAGTAATTAACTTTGCGGATTCAGACTTATCTTTGTAGTCATGTACTTGCTTGATCAAGGTATCCAGATCTTCACTCTCCTCTTCTTCTTCTTCTTCTTATTCTTCTTAAACTTCTTCAGCAACTTCCTTCTTAGCTTCTTCAACAAATTCTTTACCCTTGTCCTTTTCCGGAGTGACATAGTTCTTGGATGGAGTTTCTACTAAAGAAGATTCAACGCCAAAAGATTCCGGAACTGGAAGCACTTCGGAAGCCAACTCTATATCTTTCAGCAAAGATCGCTCCACATCAGCTTCAGAAATCTTCTTTTTCATTTTCTTTTCCTTTGCTTGTCTCTCTAGCTCCTCAACAGCTTTTTTCCATTAAGGCCTTAGCCTCAGCAAGGTCCAATATGAATTGAGGATCCCCTTCCTTTCTCATTTCTTTATCTTCCCTCCACTTGGATACTACTTCATCCGTATATGTTTTCTACTTCTTCAGCTTGGGGGTAGCAGATTGAGTTTCCTTCCCCTGAGTAATTTCTTCATCAGCAACCACTTCCTTAGCCTTTCTCTTCTTTATTTACTTTTATATGGTTCCAGTGAGTGTGTCTATTTTTGAGCTACTTCAAACTCCTCCACATATAGGGGTAAAGTTCTCCGGATTCATTATAAAAACCCATCTTCATTCTCTTGAGAGTATCATCACTGACAAGCATGAGCTTGCAATTTCAGATCTTTTATTTGCATGCAACCTTGAAGGATTCTATGCATCAAACTATAAACTTAGTTAACAAGGAATGAAACATGATAATCTAAGATCTCAAATTTCCTTATTTGATATTCTTGATTATAACCAAGACATGCCTCATCAGATTTATCTTTCTTAGATTTACCAAGAAATCTAAGACATAGATATCAATCTTCTTTATGTTGTCTTTATCACCTCTTATTGGAACCAAAAATCCTTGCACCCATAGCTGAAGGAATCTATTGTTCAGAGTGAGACGAGAAATCTTAATTTTTGAATCATCCTGGAGCCCAAGAAACTTCAGTGCCTTCTCCTTATTGAAACATCCTTGCACATCGTGAAGTTTGTGAGTGCAGAATTCAGCTTCTCCTTCATATGATAACCCAACCAAGCTCTCGACCTTGGTGTAAGAAAGCTTATAAGTATTCCCATAAGACTTGAAAGAAAACCATTCTCTGCCATCTTCCATCAAGAAGGAAACAGACTCATAAAACTCGATTAAAAAATCAGTATAAACCGGATCCTGTTTATCTGACTTTTCTACGTAGACATCTTCCCATCCATTCAGTTTTATGTTCTTGGAAATAAGGGAATCAAGCTTATAGAAGTCCGAATGAAGTAACCTTTCCCTGAAAACTATCCACTTAGAGATCGGTTACGCAGTTGACATATCTCGAGAAGTTTCTTCAAAAGACATTCAGAGTGATGTAATCTGAAGGATTCAGACCGGCTTTACAAAGTTTGGAACCGGCCTTAAGAAGTGCAGCAGGGCTTTGAGACGCAAAAGCTTGGAAAAAATGATGTGGGAAAAGTCTCGGGATCCCTTTTATATAGGAAAAGCATTTGACCATTGGTCTTCCAAAATCCATCTAAATGTTAAAAAACATTGATCTGATATGACGGTTGAGAACAATCCAGCAAGGAAAATTTGACTCCAATCTTTTGAGGTTTTTATAGAAAATATTCATATTTGAGGAAAAACTAGAATCCGATTTTTTTTAAATCAAGGAAAATACCAATAAGCAAAATTTGATTACAAAACTATAAGTAAGAAAATCACAGCTTACGGATTGACATGAAATATTTTTTATAATTGGTAATATTATTCTTGAAGGGGAAACAAATCTCATACAAAAATCTTGTTACGAAAACTTTAATACAAAACTCTCCATTCCGAAACTTACCAGTACGAAAATTCCATTCCGGATGTTTTCAGTACGAAGATTCCAATTCTGGACGTTCTCATTCTGAGAATTTCAGTCCTGAAAATTTCAGTTCCGGAAATTCCCATTCCAGAAATTTTAGTTTCAGAAATTTCGATTCCAGAAGTTCAGTTCCAAAATGTTTTGAAAAACGTAAAAAAAATTTAGTTACACTAACAATCAAATGTACTCCCCCTATAAAGAGGAGTTTATTACTGTTAGGAGATTTTTTTCAACAAGAAGTTAATAAAGAATGATTACCTTATAGTTATCATTCCTAAATTTTGTTTAATGTATTCAAATCTATCGTAGGGTAATGATTTTGTGAAAATAGCAGCAAGTTGATCTTGTGTTCCGATAAACTGAAGAATGATATCTCCTTTAAGTGTGTGATCCCTAAGAAAGTGATGCCTAATATCTATGTGCTTTGCACGAGAATGATGTGCAAGGGTCTTACTTAGGGAAATGGAACTTGTGTTATCACATAATATTTGAGTCTTAGTAAAACTCAGGCTATAATCTGTGAGTGTGTGTTGCATCAACAATACTTGAGCTCAACAACTTCTAGCTGCTACATATTCAGCTAGAATAGTGGAAAGTGCTACAGAATGTTGATTTTTGCATGACCAAGAATCTAGTGAATCTCCTAATAAATGACAAGTTCAGGATTTAATTTTTCTATCCATTCTACATCCACCTAAGTCAGCATCAGAAAATCTTTTTAGAACAAAATCATTTCTAGAAGTATAAAATAATACTAGATCCATTGTTCCCTTTAGGTAGAGAAAAAATTCTTTTCACCACATTTAAGAGAGATTCCTTAGGACTGGATTTATATCTTACACATAAGCACACTGAAAACATTATGTCTGGTCGACTAGTTTTTAAGTAAAGTAGACTTCCTGTCATTCCTCTAAAAGACGTTTGATCTACCGGTTTTCTAGCTTTATCAAGATCTAAAGAGTTTGATGTACCAATGGGAGTACTTATACTCTTAGTGTTTCCATAACCATACTTTTTGAGAAGATCTTTAATATACTTATGTTGAGATATATATGTTCCTTCCGGTTTTTGAGAAATTTGAAAACCAAGGAAAAAAGTTAACTCACCCATCATACTCAATTGAAACACAGACATCATTAGACTTGCAAAAGAATCAGTTAAATATTGCTGAGTTGAACTAAATATGATGTCATCAATATAAATTCGAACAATCAAAAAAATTTTCTTATCTTTCTTTATAAAAAGGGATGGATCTGCATTTCCCTTAACATAGTTATTTTGAAGAAAAAATCTTGTGAGTCTGTCATACCAGGCTCGTGGGGCTTGTTTAAGACCATACAAAGCTTTGGTAAGTTAAAAAACATGATCTGGATTTTTTGTATCTTCAAAACCAGGAGTTTGTTCAACAAAAACTTCCTCTTGAACATAACTATTTGGAAAAGAACATTTCACATCAATTTGAAAAATTTTAGAATTGAAGAATGCTTCAAAGGCATGTAGAATACGAATAGATTCAAGTCTAGCTACTGGAGCATAGGTTTCTTCATAGTCTATTCCCTCTTGATGATTATAGCATTTAGCAATGAGTCTATCTTTATTTCATACAATGACTCCATTTTCATCACATTTATTTCTGAAAACCCATTTTACTCTAATAACAGAAGTTTCCTTAGGTCTTTCAACCAAGGTCCAGACTTATTCCTCTCAAATTCATTTAGTTCATCTTGCATGGCTTGGATCCAATCATCATCACCTAAAGCTTCTTCAGTGCTTTTTGGTTCTAATTGGGAAAGAAATGTTAGATTTTCTACTTAATTTCATAAGGAATTTCTAGTCCTTATAGGTTGATTTATATCACCAATGATACAATCACTGGGAGGATTCCTAAGAAACACATGATTTGGGTTTTGTAAAATATGTTCATCAACATAGGGTAGAAAGTCTTCTGGGGTAAATATTTCAGAAGTATCTTCTTGAACATTTTTCTTATCAGAAGGATCTTCTATCAAGGGTTGACAATAAATTTTTGAAAACACATCCGAGGATGTAGGTTGGGATAGTTTAAAAACAAAAGGATCAGACTCATCACACTTTACATGCACTGTTTCTTCAACAGTACAAGTATTTTGATTAAAAACTCTATAAGCCTTTGAAGTTGTGGAATAAACTAAGAAAATTCCTTCATCATATTTTGGTGCGAATTTATGTAAGTTATCTTTAGTATTCAGAATCAATACTCTGTAACCAAAAACCTTGAAGTAGGAGAGTCTTGGTTTTCTACCATTCCATTACTCATAATGAGTTTTATTAAGAAAATGTATAATCAAAACTCGATTTATAGTATAACAAGAAGTACATACAGCTTCAACCCAGAAATGTCTAGCTATATAATATTCACTCGACATGGCTCTAGTTATCTCTTGAAGAATTATATTTCTTCTTTTAACAACACCAATTTGTTGAGGAGTTCTAGGTGCTGAAAAATTGTGAGTAATACCTTTCCTACTACAAAAAGTTTCAAAATCTGAATTTTTAAATTCTCCTCCATGATCACTATGAATAGTTTTCAGAGGAAGATTTTTCTCATTTTTATCTTCTTCTCTAAAAATTTTGAAATAAGAAAAATCTTCAGACTTTTTTGCTAGAAAATAGACCCATGTAAATCTGGTGTAATCATCAACTAGAAAAAAACATCGTATTTTCCTCCAATACTTCTAGTTTGTGTTGGACCAAAAAGATCCATCTGCACTAACTATAATGCATCAGTCGTTGAGACTGAACCAATTGACTTACAACTAGATTTATGTTTCTTTCCATATTGACAAGGATCACAAACATTGGAAGAATCAAATCTAAGCTCCGGTATATCCATAACTAGTTTCTTCATAGAGAGTTTACATAAGTTTCTAAGGTTACAGTGTCCTACTCTTCTATGCCAAAGCAAGGAATGATCTTCCATTTCACTTAGTCAAGGTAAATCTTGGCTCCTTAGGTCTTCTATGTTCAACGTGTAAACATTCTCTTTCCTATTGGCTGAGAGAATAAATTCTTCCTTGGAATTGTGTACTAAGCACTTATCATTCCTAAAATTCACAAGGTACCCTTCATCACATAACCGACTTATGCTAATGAGGTTGTGCTTAAGACCCTTAACAAATAAAACATTTGAAATCAATGTTTTAGCTGGAAGAACAATATTACCAATACCAACAATTTCTCCCTGTGCATTATCTCTGAAAGTTACCTTTCCTCCTTTCGTTTTTATAATCTTTTCAAAATAGATTTTGTTACCAGTAATGTTCCAGGAACATCCACTATCTATGTACCATGTATTGATGTTGGTACTTCCTCTATCTTCCTGAAAACAAGAAAATAATTAGATTTTCAAAATCCAAACTTGCTTGGATCCGGTATTTCCAGACAACAAAATTTTAGGAACCCACACTTTCATTGAAAAATAGGATTTATGAAAACCTAGAGATTGGGTTTTATTTAAAGAACAATTCTTTTCCCAGTGACCACCACATTGACACTTGGTACAAAATGGGCCACTTTGTGGAGCAAAGTAGTTGTTACTAAAAAATGGTTTTGTAAGGGTATAACCAAATCCGGATTTGTTTCTTAAAGGTCGTATTTGAGAATAAATTTTGTCAAAATTTTCTTTACCATGGTTAATGTTCGACAAACACTTCATTAAGGAAAAAATTTCGGACTTGAGTTTGATAACCGAGTTTTTATCTTCAGAATCATTAGATTTAGAACTAGAGCTAGGCTCGAAAACACTTTTCTTAGAAATTAATTTTTCTAACTCTTTAAAAAGTTTGATCCTCTTAGAACTTTCTTCCTCAAGATTTTTCGAAATACTTATAAAATCAGTGTTTTTCCTATCAAGATCCTTAGAGAGATCTGATATCACTTTTATAAGAATATAATTCCTAGATTTTTCCTTATCAAGTTTCTTATTGAGTTTAGAGTTCTCAATCTCAAGAAGTTCAGCAAACCTAGAAACATAATTATAAGTAGGTGAAGTATTTTCTTCATCAGAAGAGGATTCTTCATCTGAGGAGTTATAATACTTATTATCATTTGGATTTAAAGATACATTGGTCAATGATTCCGCATTTCGTACCTTAGCCATAAAGCAATGATTGTCAATATTTAGTCTGGCTATAAGACCAAGATTCTTCTTCCCTGAAGATTCATAATCAGAAGATTCATCTGAAGAGTCACCACCACTGGCACTCCATGTGTCATTTTCTTTCAGAACTTTCTTATCTTTGGTTTTGTAATACTTCTTCCTGCTCCTTTCAGAATGCCTTTCTTTCCTTTCTTTTTGAGTAAAGGGAAATCCGGTCTAATATGTCCAGCTCTCTTACATTCGTAACAAGTAACTTCTCCATATTTCCTTTATTTATTTTCCTTTTTCTTATACTTGGATTGTAAATTTCTCTGGCCATCTATCTAGTTCATCCTTCGAGCAAGATTTGGTAACTCATTTTCTGAGATTTCACTTTCACTAGAATCTGATTGAACAACCACCTTCTTAGACTTCGATCTGGTTACTCTCTCAGGAGTCTTAGCTTTCATATAATTTGATGTTGTTGTAAAAGAAACAGTACCATTCCCATCCTTTTTTTGATGTTGTCAGCATCTCTCTTCATTCTGGTTTCATGTTGGAGAAGAGTTCTGAATAGCTCATCAAGAGAAATTTGAGTGACCTTCCTGTTCTCAACTATAGCTGTTCTCTTTGATTCCCACTCATTGAGCATAATATCAATTAACTTATCTACACAGGCTTTATCATCTAACCATTTTTCTCCCATAGACTGTAAGCTATTGACTATAGTCATAAACCTCTATAGAACTTTGCAGATTGGTTCTCCATACGGAAAATTGAATCCATGGTATTCAGCTCTAAGCATAGCTCTCCTAGTTTCAATCACTTTAGAAGTGCCAAAGTCTGTAACTTATAACTTCTTCTAGATATAATTAGCTTCTTCACAAGAAGAAATTTGGCTATATATATTTCTAGTCATTGAACATAGTAAAGTATTGCGTACCTTATAATTTAGTTGATACTCTTGTATTTCCTGGTCAGTGAAAGTTCTCACTTCCTTATCAGGTATTTTATAATCACCAGTAAGCATAACGAAGTTGTCCACTCCAGTGTTGATAAAAAAAGTATTCATTCGATATCTCCAGTACTCATAGTCATTACCATCAAAGATTGGTGGTCTTGTAGGATTTATATTTTCAATAGAACCAACATTGACTCTTGCCATTCTAAAACTACTTGGGCAACCAAACTAGTTAATAGAAAAAGTTCGTAACCACAATGTTCAGAATGAAAAATATCGGAATCACAAAGTTCGGAATGAAAAAGCTCGAAATGATAAAGTTTGGAATGACATATTTCGGAATGATAGAGTTCGGAATGACAGAGTTCGGAATGACAAAGAGCAAGAAACACTTATACGTGAGTACGAGTATTTCAGAGACCTTCTCTGATACCAATTGTAGGATCGAAATAATGATGTAAATGCTCAATATACAGGGGGGGGGGTGAATTGTATAATTTAAAAATTCCTTTGGATCCTTTAAGGTTAGTTATGGATAACTATGTTTTCCTTAGACAAGGAAAGTCTATATTTAACAAAGTTAAACTAAGAAAATTCACAACACCTCTGATCACCAAATGGAGAATTGGAACCAAGGTTTACAATATAAGATTCTACCTTAAAGCGTATAGAATCTAAACTAATCACAGTACAAGTATAAGGAAGTATAAGAATGTTATACTTTCTTTATAATACAATATACAGCGGAAACAAAAAAGTAGTAAAACTACAAGTGAAAAAAATAACTCTTTTAACCCAAAGAGATGGGTATCCAACAACCTTGAATAAAGGTCTCTTGATTTATACTTTCAAGCAAGTCTGTCATACCAACACCAGGATAAGCCCTCGATACAAAGATTAGAATCTATGTATTGCTATCCCTGCAAGCCCTCAACTTCAAGGTAGTTGGAACCTCTGTCTTCCTCAGTAAGGAAACCCTCAAACTTCAAGGTAGTCGGCACCTCTGTCTTCCTATCCCCGGAAGTCCTCGAATGTAATCTCCAAAATCTGGAGTCGCATGAAGCAATCTGAATGAGCAGTTCAGTACGCACAAGGCATGGAAAGCTTCTGTCTCAAGAAATCACCTTAATAGCGTGTGGTTTCTAGATTGATCAACTAGTTTCTTGTCTTGAGCTCTTTCAAACGAGGTATTATTTATAGGAAAATTTCCAACGGTCTGCTCCCTCCTCCAACGGTCATATTTTCCATGGAATTCGGAGGGACCTGTACATGTGTAACTCAACCAATGGTTAATTAGAAACAGAATAGACGACATCGTTTTATAACAAACCATGTATAACTAAATGCACGATATCATTTTGAAATGAAGAATATGTAAGTAAAAGCTAATCAATATTTCAGAGTGTAAGCAAGTCAAAAGTTTGGAGTCTAACCAAAATGAAGTTCGGAGTTTTTGTTAAGAAATATTCGGATTCTGTTTTATAGGAATTCAGAGTCTGATTTCACCAGAGATCAGAATCTGAACGTGCAGAGTTTGGAGTCGAACTACTTAAGAGTTCGGAGTCAAACTACTTAAAAGTTCGGAGTCAAACTGCTTAAGAGTTCGTAGTCGAACTGCTTAAGCATTCGGAGTCGAACTTCTTCAGAGTTCGGAGTCGAGCTACTTGAGAGTTTGGAGTCTAACCACTTAAGAGTTCGGAGTCAAACTGCTTAAGAGTTCGGAGTCTAGAATTCGGATTAGAACTATGTTACAGATCACATACAGAATTAGGATCCTAAAAAAACAGAATGCTTCAAATCTTTTCATTATATGGCTCTGGGATTTTGGGTATGAATCCGGTTTTTGAATTTAAGAAAAATATTTCTATGTATAAGAAAATTCTGGTTAGGATAAATTTCCTTAAAGAAGTAAATATTCCTTATGGGGGTAAAAAATAATATTTTCTTAAGTATAAGATGTTTGTGATTTTCAAAACAAGAAGGAATGGAAATGTTATAAGGAAAACCTTATTTACTCAACAATCTCCCCCAGTGAATTGGAGTATGGAACCACATAATCTTGAAAAATAACTTATTGGATGTCTAAATCTGGATGACTAATTTTTAATCTATGCATCATAGGGTAATTCATGGTTATTCACAGTCATCAAATATTTAAATAATTCATGATGGTTCATAAATATTTTGATAACTTTGAAATAAAATCCCTTATTAGAGTCACGACAGTTGTGCATCAATTCCCATTTTCATGAACCATTTGATAATCGATTCCTTCTCAATTTTAACTTTTCATATTTATGACCCCTAGGTACCTCTGTTCCATAACCACATCATCTTGTCGAATATCTATATAGATATAATATTTTGAACCAAATTTCTCTATTAATCATAAAAATTATTCAACATTTTTGTGTGCTTTTAATCATCTTTAGACATACCCTTAGACACATCCTCTAGTATCTCACTAATGTTTTCACATTAATTCACATAAAGATGAAATAAAACAATCATTTGATACCAATAATAATGACCCCATATTTACATACATATATATCACAGCCTTGTCTATGACAAATCACTACACTATATAAACACACACATTATGATCATAATGGTATAGTTCCTTTGAAAACATGTTATCATAAACATCTAGTTTATATGTTCACTACATCATCTCCCACTAAGCTCATCATAACAGGAATCATTCATAGGATTATCATAAAAATTCATTTCCACATAACTAGGGGAATAGAAACATAATGAAGGGTTATCTAAAATACTCAGTTTGGGTAATCAAGGGAGATACTTATGTATGACATGATGATAGGTATATGAGATCATGAGAATAAAATTTGAGAACCATATCAATAATATAAATTATTATAATATTTATTCATGGAATAATGATTCACATTTTATAATACATGGATCATTAAAATTCTAATAACAAGATCCATGAGTACATAAAAATAGAATAATACATGTAACCGTGGAATACACATAATCATTGAATATCATTTACACATTCATGAAGGCTCACTACTAAAGATATGATAGTGGAATGGGTTAACTCTTGAAACCATCAATGTAGTCAAGGTTCACTCTCAAGACCATCATAGTAGATAAAGTCCCTTACAGAATTAGGTTCACTCACCATTTCAATCCAATCTATCTCAAGAGATATAAATTATTACCCAATGAGTTTGTAATATCTCAACTAGGGATAAATGCAATGGTTCCTCAAGTCGATCAATCACATGACCTCAGGCACACATCGCCATATGCCACAGACTGCTGACTAGTAGAAAGGGTCAGGTAAGTCATCCATGTAAAATCTATACCCTCTTTTATCAGGGTAAAACACCGGAAGACGTACATAAGCAATATAAGAAGTGTATAAAACCATAAAAACACTAATTTCATAAGATAAACAAACAATAAATACAATATTTTATTGAAAGGGAAAACATTTTATTCCCATGTAAATACCAAAGTGACTAAAATTAAACTAAAAAATAAAGACAATAATGACTCCCAAGTGGTTCCCAAACCATGTATGGTTCCCTCGTACATGCTTTATCCCCAAATCGGAAATATAGTCTTGGGTCCTTGCACTTAACATTTTCTTTAATAATAAAGTCTATTGATGTACCAATCAGGTAGCCCAAGTAGTGTGTAAGTACAACTCAGTAGGCCAGCACCAATAGTGTCTAAAAAAATTCCATTCAAAAGATAGTGTAACAAGTTATATAATGAAACTTATACAATGCATAAATGAACAGTTATCAAATTATCATTTATTATTTATTTATTCATATTAACTCTAGGGTACACAGAGATACCCGTACCTCTATACTAGCTTTAGATTGGGCCTGAGCCAGTAGTGTTCAAAAGGTATCATCATATCTTAATCCCTACTTCGACTTGTGTCAGAGATTGATGTTTTCAAAGGTGATATGATATCTCAGTAAATGATTCAATTAATTTTTATGTTCAACGTATTATCATGTGATTCCAAATCTTGAATTTACTTTATCACCTTTATTTAAATTTACTCATAAATAGCAATATTATCAATAAAAAATTCAAATGTACGATAACCATGTTACCATTCTTACTTGTCAATAGAATTCCCAAGATCCAATTCCTTTACCCATATGTATAATGACCATGTTACTTTGTATAGTTCCAATATGAATGACCATGTTCCCATTCCTTTACTCACAAGTATAATGACCATGTTACCATTTAAACTTCTCAGTTTAGAATGACCATGTTTTCATTATTTCATAAATAATTAATTTATATTTATCTAATTATCTCAATTCCATTAATAATTCAAAAATTAAATATATGTATCAATATACTTATTTACCTACCTAATTAATTAGGTACACCAATACTATTAATTAAATCATCAATTAATTAATCAATAAAAAAATTAATATCCCATAATTATATTTTCCAAAATTATTTTTCTCATTATAAATCTGAACTCTACATAATTAATTGCATAAATTATTGTCTAGGTCATAATATCATGGGACATAATTAATTCATGATTTATTATCTAAATTTATATAATTAAATATCTTATAATTAATCACATGATTAATTATCAAGATTACAACACCTAATACTCATAATCAATTTACCCCAAATTAATTGTCTAATAAAACATAACCATTGTCTACTGATTAATTCTTCCATTAATCAGCAATTCAAAAAATTATTCGACAAAAAAAAATTTCAACCTAATCAATCCAATATATGAATTCAATTGATAAATAATGATCGAAATTTTAAAATTTTACATAAAAACATCAACTTAATGGCCATAGGAATTAGATTTTAGATGACTAACCTCAATTCATTGAAGGATGTTAGTTAAATGGAAATCAACAAAATCAATGTTGCATAATCACATAGATCTATGTTCTAGATATAAATCCACAAATAAAGATCAAATATATCAATACATAATCAATCTAGATCTAGATTTATAATTACAGATCTAGATCATACGAATTTGGTTTAGATCTAAAGAAAGAAAGGGAAAATTACACCAAAAGATCAAGGAATAAGAGAAGAAATAATGGGATAGGCATCAAGATGAGATCCAATTACCAGTATAAGATAATATATTTTACTTGGGATTTAATTCTTGATGAAAAAAGTTTATAAATCCATGAAACAACTCTTGAATGCTCTGGAATTTCCCAAAAATATTTAGTCTCAATCTAAGGTCGAATAGGAGGTGTTTTGGGGGTTTCAGAGATTTAAAAAAACATCAGGTGAAAATAAACTGCACAACATAGTTTTTCTGGGAAGGGGAACATGATTCTTGAGCTCTTGAATCTTAGTTGGTTTCATTATGTGTTGTGGAATTAATACTGGCTCAACCCATGGAATGAGCTCACTAGTGAATTCAATATCTCTCTCAGGTGGTAGACATGATAATTCTTCATAAAAACATCCAAAAAATTCTACTACTTTTGGAAGGACATCTTTTCTAACAACCCCATCATCTAAAAATAAACTACAAAAATGGGTTATGATCTCCCCCAGTTTCTGTGTAACTAGACCTACTCGGCCCACCAGGATATCCCACTCTATATAGTGAATGTATGATTCACCCTTACGATATGTAAACGTAACTCTCCTATAGTAACATTTGATGTGGGAACAGTAAGAGACTAGAGAGTCCATTATAATAATCAGTTCAAAGACAATAATATCTAAAAAATAGAGATCCCATAGATAATAATATTCCCCAATCTCTTTTGAGAAATCCTTTCTTAGATAGATGCCTCTAGATCATGTACCCAATGGTGTATAAATAGTCATTAGTCCACTCATGAACTCCACCTACATGCTAAAACCATTATCAATTTGTGAAGATATAATGTAAGGAGAGGAACCAGTATCAAATAAGGCACTAGCTTAAGTAGAGTCTTATAGAATAATACCTCACAATTTTGATGGACCAGCCTCACTCTCCACAAGTATCGGCTACACTGTATATAATTATCCTTCCCCACATCACAGTGATGCTTTCCAACTCTCCTAAATAGAACCACTCTTCGGATAATGGAACTCTAAACATCTTGAACCACATCCACTATCTCTACCACCTAGTCGTCTAGAACTCCATTTTCTAGAACAATATGGTGTAGAAGACCACTTTCCCAAACAATGACTCTACCCAACATATATCTCAAAAACAGTCTGTTTATTCACCCTGCATAACTTTTATAGGTGTCTTATATTTCTGCATGACTTTCATTTTACTGGTGGTCAGGAAAAGTGTGGATGATACTGTCCTAATATTCTACAATGATGAAGGATCACACTAGTAATGTCATGTCCATCTGGACCTCACATCATATTATTCTTATTCCCACTACCCTGGCTAAATATATCATATTGTCGATT
Organism: Viscum album; assembly: GCA_963277665.1. Classification (NCBI taxonomy): domain Eukaryota; kingdom Viridiplantae; phylum Streptophyta; class Magnoliopsida; order Santalales; family Viscaceae; genus Viscum; species Viscum album. Next base: position 271,952,035 of record OY728125.1, on the reverse strand, counting down.
CTTTCTCTTGGAAACCACATATCTTGATCATTATGTCAAAACAAATTTTCTAGTACTGGTAGTCACAGTCAAGTTCCCTTAAACTATGAGATCGCAACCCACAACTTTTGAAAAATTCATTAATCAGAATAGATTTACTTCGGACTTAACATCACACTTCAGTCCATCCTGAAAATGTTCGGTTGTAGATGCCTCGTCGCATACTAAGGCTAGAGAAAAGCGTTTCATATCAGTGTAGCATCCAACATAACATGTCATAATCATGATCCCCTATGTCAGATGAATGGACTTTTCATCATTATCATGTCTTAGCATCATAGGATAGAGTTTCTTCAATAATATCTCCAAGAAGTGGTTCCATAACATACAATTAGTTTGTCCAATTTTCCCATTAATGTCCCACAAGTTGTTTGTTGATCCCCATATCATATTAGCAGAAATATTGACCCTCCAACCAGCCAATGTATCCCAATGCTCAGGTATTATATAAATAGACTCATCCCAAAATTCATCCCCCTCAGGTCCACCCTCTCCGTTAAAAGTCCCAGGGTGTGGTAATGGAAACACTCTAGGTAGCTAAGACATGCTTTTCACTACCCGCCATCGGTCTCTTTCCATGAATTTCACGAAGCAGTAAATGTTCTCCTGGAATCACTCCCCTTTATCTTTAATTGGCACCATCGATGCCTCATGTTCCATAACTAGAAGACCATTCCTAGTCATTCCCCTCAGTCATCCCCGCATCAAATGTCAGGGATGCATATTCTATACAATGCTAAACACACGTCTTAGGTATAATAATATAAAAGTATAAAATTTATGCATGATGAATAATTAAAATAGGTCACAACATGTTTTCACATCATCTAGACACACAGTCAATAATTATGCGCTATCACTACCCTAAAACATCCTACACCTAGATATTTATTAACAATGGTAAATGCACTATCATAATCATGTTTCTCATTTAGACACTAAAGTATTCTCATTTTGCATCATTTTTTCAACCTATTTCTATTCATGTTAGGAACCATATTTCATTTTAATATCACAAACTTGGAAAATAATTTACGTTCAACAACATAACCATAACCCACAAGTGGGGGGGGATTAAAACCTCTCTCTAATACCACATTGTAATGTCTCGACCTGGGATCCATGCAACGGTGGCATGAGACAGTTGGTCACATAACCTCATGAAAGACTCGATGTATAGTGGAGGATATTATCTAGTAGTGATGGCCAGGTAAGACATCCATGGGGAGACTATACACTCTTTGATCAGAGTAAAACACAAGTGGATGTACATAAGAAATTTTAGAGGCATATATAAAAAGAACAACACTAATTTCATAAGATATTGAAAACAACATATAAAATATTCTACTTAAAGGGATGATATTATATTTCTTATAAATTCCAATGTGTCTAAAATGAAACTAAAAAATATAGACAACAGACACTCCGAAGAGGGTCCTATACCATGTATAGTTCCCTCATAAATGATCCAAACCAAATCAGAAATCTAATCCATGACCCTTTCCCTTAACCTATACTAGAACAATATTGTCTATTCAGATACTAATCTGGAATCACAATTATGGTGTGAGTAAAACTCGACAGGTTACCACTAATGGTGTCTAAAACAATTCCAGTAAAAGATATTGTAATCAGTTCTATAAATAAATGAATACAATGAATAATAATTAGTTTTCAAATTGTCATTTGTTTTTTATTTAATCATATAAACACTTGGGTTTCTAGGGATACACATACATCTATACCAGCTTTAGCTCATGACGAACCTCGCTGTGTTCCCTTGGTAATATCATATAATAATACCTTATTTATGTCATTTTGGAGCTCAATGTATATAATGGTGATATGATATCTCAATAACTAATTCAAATCACGCTAGAGTTCAAAGTATTATTATGTGATGCCATATCTCAGAGTGGATTTATTTCCATTATTTAAATTCACACAAAAATTCCAAAGTTACCGACCCCAAATTCATAAGTAATAAGACCATGTTACCATTCATACTTATCAATATAATGAAAATGTTCCCATTCATTTACCCATAAGTACAATGAACATGTTACAATGCACACTTCTCATTTGATTGACCATGTTAACATTCCTTTAATCACATGTAAAAGGGCCATGAAACCATTTATACCTCTCAATTTAGAATAAATTTGTTTAAATTATTTCACACATAATTAATTAATAATTCACATCAATTCCATTACCGATTCAAAAATTAGTTAAATTCATCAATATATTTATTTATTTCCCCAATTAAGTAGGCATGCTAATTATATTAACTTATTAATCAAATAATTAATCAATATCACAATTCATATCCAATAATTAATTATTATAAAATTAATTATCTCATTTTAATTCTCAAATCCTTATAATTAATTCCCAAATTAAGTATCAAATAATAATTTCATGCTACACAAATAATTCATGATGAATTTTCTCAATCTAGAGAAATATATATCTCATAATTAATCCCCTAATTACTTATTTAGATTACAACCCCAAATTATTAAAACCAATTTCCCTAAAAATAATTATCTGTTCAAACATCCCCTTATTTTCATGATTAATACCTCAATTAATGAATTACTTCAACAACGCATTAATAAATCTGTTGGTTAACATAGTTTAGAAAATTATGACTTCAATTTATAAATAATACTAGAAATTATAATTTTTATTCATTCAAGAATCAAATCTATTGCTGTTGTGATTATATTGTAGACCACCTAAATCAATTCATTGATGGACGTTCATTCAATGGAAAACCCCAAAATTAGGGTAACAGAATGACGTAGATCATATTTCAAGATCTAAATCAAGAAATCACGATAAATGATATCAATATCTAATCAATATAGACCTATATCTACATTAAAAGATCTAAAACTCACTAATTAGACTTAGATATGAATAAAAAGTGGACAAATTACAAGAAAAGATCAAGGAAATTGAGAATAAAGAATGGGATAAGCATCAGTATGAGATCCACTTACCGGGAGAAGAGATGATATTCGATTCGAGTTTCTAATAATGAAGGATGGAGGTCAGATTAACATGGTACCCCTCAAGAAAGCTACATAATTAACCAAAAAACGTTTAGTGATGAGGCATGGTTGAATAGGTGGTGATTCGGGGGTTCAAGGGATTTTTAAAATAAATATACATGTGAAAATATACCATGCACACACTTTTTTAGGGCAAGGGGACATGGTAGGAAAACTGTGCACCAAATGTGCATACTTCCATATCCATGGAGTCATGGTTACCTGGGTTAGTGAACACTGTTTTCTGTAACTTTGCACCAACCATGGACAACCCATTTTTCTTATATTTTTCTAAAAACTCCACCGAAACACACTCCATGTCACAACTCCAATCAAAGGTACTAAAAACAACAAATTTTGCTAACATTTTTCCTGAGATAACACCATTAAGGTATAAGATCTTATAAAATTAGAGGGATATTTTCCCTCCCATAAAATAATGAAAATAATTCAGGTGTGTTAGAAAAGATCATAAAAAATTAATAACATCATAATATATGAAATAAAATGGGTTTCAGAAAAAATTAATCATATCATATATTTGGGAAAGAGAAAGGTTCTATATTTAATTCATCATTTGATAATATAATTACTTATAAAAAGAAATAGGTTTTATAATTATATTCTTAGGTTATAACCCTTGGATGAGTATCATGTTTCATAAAAACCATTCCAACATAAAAATAAACCACTTAGATAAGAATAATATTTTTATCCAAGGAATATATTCCTAGTAATGTATAGGTAACGATAACTAATGTCATATTATATGTAATATAATTCTAAATGATCATACAAAACATATATTGAGGATATTATACTTTGAAATTTACAAAACACATATTAATACATAAAAAATATTCAAAATAACTTTTATTGAAAATAGATATAGTGGATAATAATAGAATTTTCAAACCAATGATTGGTTATGAAAGAATATTGTTTTCATATTATACTTTTTAAAAAAAATATTCTTTTCACAATTTTTGGAAAACACCAAATATGGATTATTTAGAAAAACAAATCAATATTCCTTTAATAAATTTCTTTTAAAATTAAAAAATGTTTACAAATTAAAAAAATAAAACAATTGAATAAATTTAAATACATCTTTGAAACAATTTTACAAGTCCATTTTTTGGAAGAAAAAACTTTTTTTGACCGAAGAGTGAAATAACGATGTTTATTATTAAAATTAATCATTTAAATTCATGTGTACAAAATAAATAAATGTTACAGGAAACAAAGTATTCTCATGACATAACTATAGGGAATAAAATTAATTGGTTTCTTTATATGTGGATCATAATATTTTATTTTCATAAATGCAGTCATAAACAATCTCAATAAATGAGATATTGTAACAAAACAATTTATAAAAATTTGGTAACTATGAATTCGAAGCCGCATTAAGGAATAATATGAAATGAAATAAAAAATATCATGAGAATAAATAAATTAAAGATATTAAATGTCAATGGGATTGTATATACGCCTCACAAATGAATATTGTTTCATAACATAACATATATATCATGGAGGAAAAATTGATACAATAATACATTTCCATATGCATGTAATTCCATTGTACACATTATAACCTCATGTATAATAAATATAATTGTAATATAAATCTATTATAAAACCATATATATATAGATATATTACCATATATGAATCCCTTATTTCTTTCTGTTACCCATTTTGTTTCCAAAAATTCTTTGTTAATGTCGTGTTTCGGGCATCAAATGCATTCCTTTTTGTGTATGTTTTGATTTTTTTATTGTGGTCCTATTATATTGATCATTGTTAGAGAATATACATGATTTTATATATGATATTAATATCATATATATTTTTTTATAATTTTTAGTGTAATCCATAAATGGTAGATATATAAAATGAAATAAACCATTCTTGAAGATAAAATACAATACATATGCATCAATGTTGTATCCATTTTCTCCAAAAAATGGAAAAATATATATTTCCATTAAATAATAATATTTATTCTTTATATATAAAATATTTTTATTAAACCTATACTTATTTCCTTATGTGTAAATCATGAATGATCTGGATCACTTCGCAAGTTGGTAGTCCACCTTGCACACGAGTGACATTGTCAAATTTCCATAGAATTGATATTATAAAGTTATATATGATATAAAAATTATAGTATAATTATAATATCATAAATATCATAAATATCAAATTTAAACATTTAATACATCTGTAGAACCCACCATGGGGTGGGGCGATTGAAAATGAATAACATTGAATTGTGATGCGGTGGTCTGCTATACAAATGAATGATGATTTCATATACAATTAGATATAAGAGGAGATGGTAGTAGAAAATTACCATAACATAAAAATATTAGTTATATAGAAGATAAATTTTTTATTATATCATTATGGTTTAATAATAACCAAAGGAGTTGGATTAATAAATACAATAAAACACTAAGTTATGGGTGTTACCTCTTCCTCAGACAAATTCTTTTGATTTTACCCAATAGTAAAAGTTTGTTAGATTAATGAAAAAACTAAGGAACCATGTATTGTAGGTCGTAATTAAAGATGAAATTTTCTATGTTTTTGATATTTTCATTTTTGGAATTGTAAATATGAGATGAGTGGTGGTGGCTTTGATAAGTGAGGTGAGTTGAAATGTTGAATTTTTGTGATATAAGAATGTGTACCAATTGTTATTCCTCAAAAAAGGCTATATGACATATTATTCAAGATATTAGAAGATATAAGGCTAATAAATGATCTTCCAAAGGATTTCACACTTTTTTATGTCATTTTCAACCCTTTTATTTTAGTTTAACCAAGGATAAACCCATTTTTACCATAACCACAATTTTTTTTGTATTGATTAGTGTGAATTATTATGATGAAATTATAAGATAATATAATAAATTATGATAAAAAAAAATCTTCTATATTCCATTGAAATAAGTTAAAAAAAATTATTTAAAATTAAAACTGCAGAGGTAGTGATAAATAATTTTTCAAAAGAGAAATGTTCAAACGATTTAAGAGTTTTTATATCGAATGTCAATATAAAAATGATAAAAATGATAGAAATTGAATTAATCGATGTAAATTATAGATAATTTTAATTTTTAAACCATTTTAAAAAAATTATTATCATTAGAAATTAATAAAATAAAAATACAGTTTTAAATAAAAATAAGTATTTTCAATATTCAATGAAAAAAATTCTTTTCCGAAGAATAGAAAACATTTCCTTCATATAATTATTAAAATTAGACATTAAAATTCATATTATATTATCTAATTAATTTCCAAAAATATGAAAATAATATTATTAATATTGTTCAAAATAAATAAATGAATAATTTTTTTGAGAAAATAATAATTTCGAAATAGATACATAATTTTATAAATATTCAGTACTTTTTTCAATATCATTTCTTTATATATAAAACATTAAAATTAATATTAAAAAATTAATTTATTACTATTTATTTCACAATATTCACTAACTAGGTTATAAAATTGGTTTTTAAATTATAATATTATTATTACATCACACTATTAAAACTCAGTATTTCATCTAGAGCAGGTAATCAAAAAACATAATTTATTCAATAAATAAAAATTCATAAAAAAATAACGGTGCACCAAAATAATCCTAATATCATTATTTCCTTCCTATATAATCTCAAATAAATACTTAAAGTCCTTCTCTCTCACTATGCCATAAATAGTTCTACTTCTTTTCTATTTATTTGTAGTTTGTATCATGATTATGTTCATCATGGTAGACCATGGGGATAATTATTATATATTGGATATATATATTTATATATCTTCATTATTACCATTATATTTATCTTACTGTATATTACTATAGAAACCTCATAATGTATTAGTTTTTTTAAAAAAATATTATTTTTTATCTCAATAATTTTCACAATTCTATTTAGTCTATTTTTTTATATATCATGATATTCTAAAGAATAATTATAAATTAATATTAAATAAAAACTAAAATATTACGTAGTTTCAATTCCCAACCATTACAAAAAATATTTCCTCAAAATTCAAATTAGTTCTCTTTGAAATGAAATAATTATTATCATAAAATAACATATTTATTTTATTGTAAAAATTAATTTTATATTTCATTCTAAGAAAAATTATTATATCAAAAAATAATATAAAACTTCAATAATCCAACATAAAAATGTGTTTGAAAATGAAAAATAAAACAATTTTTTTTACATTCCACATGAGCCATGATAGATTAAAGAAATTATTTATCCATTGAGGTAGATATTTTATAATAATATATAGAACTAATTTATTTTCACTACATAAATTTAATTTCATTAATATCATATCCATCAATTACTTTCCAATTAATTTTCATGTTTTACTCCGTGAAATTAGTATTCATGTTGATCATTCCATTCCTAATGTACTAAATTTTGATTCTAATAATTCACAACATTCAAAAAAAGATTAATTTCATTTTCTTGTTTCAATATATTATTAAATACTATAAATGGTTTTCAAATGTAAAAATAATATAAAATGTTAATTGACCATCATAAGAGTAATTACAACAAAATTCTCCAAAGCCTCGACAGCAACACCCAATGTTTAACTCAAATAATACATCAAACTATTCTTGTTTATATTAAAACCCAAGGATTATAATTTTTTGGTAATTTGTTTCCACATCCATCATGTAATTTGTCATCAATTTCTTAATTACATAATTTGTATTCATTTTTTTGGTATCATCCAATGTATGTCAATTTTTTTTGAACAACATAAATAACCATAAAATATTTATTAGAAAATATATTCTTCATAAATTTGAATAAATTTCTATTCTTGAAATGATTAAAATATTATAAAATATATTTTCTTTACCTAGATCATATAATGTTACAAAAATATATTTTTAACATCTTATGAAATAAAATAGTTCACTTATCCATGAAATAAATGTTCAATCACATGGTGTCTATATGATAAAACATGTGTCCTGGAAAATGTAATAACCCTTTTCTAAAAACTATACTTATTAAGCAAATATAATTTCAATCATTTAGATAACATATACCTTTAAAATGATGTCAACATCATATAAAATCATTCTTTATCAAATATCCTTTTCACTAACTTATATACAAAACCAAAGGGAGAATTCCAATAATATATCTAAATATCCTTAACCATTATAAAATCCCACCAAATAAACATTAAAAGGGGTATATATCCATTTAATCGTATTATTAACCATTTATTTATCATCCCATGACATATTTCATTTTCCATGTATATCATTGGAATATCATGCAATGCCATTTAGTATATCATCCAACTTATTATAATGGATCCTAATGAAAACCAGAATTAACACAAAAATATACCATAGAATTACATTTCCAAATGTGCAGTTTCAAGACCAACCATCATGCGTCAATACTGATTGAGTTAATATAGAATATATCCCTCTCGGAGCTATTAAACCCAACATAATATTTTCCAAAGCTACATTTACATTTATATATCTCGAGATGAATGCATTTTTATAAGAAAAACATATAATATTAACATTTCAGCAACGATATGATAATATCTTATACATGGAGTTATCATCATCATCTATCATAGGGTTATGTTATCAAATATATGTTTTCCTTATCTAATTACCAAGTATTATAATAAATGTACACTCATACCAAATGTAACATCTGAGACTCAAATATCCCAGATGTAGTGACTATTATGAAGCTATAATATATGATATAATAGATAACATATCCATGTATTGATTCGTTTCTTATTTTTGATGAAGAAAATACTCACTTAATTACCATTTTATTTCAATATTATTTTATAAAACATAGAAAAAGGTAATATTATAAAACCTATAAGCATATTCAATGATTCCATTATCATACCTATGGGAAAGGAAATATAAATAAGGGTTATCTCAAACCCTCAGTAATGGTTATATTAATGAAAATATAACATTATTAAATAATGAATAATAAATATTAAAATTTAAATAATTTAACACATAGTCCATGTAATCAATAGAAACAAAACTAAATGTATATAAAAATAATTTGTTATAGTAATCAAATGGTTAATAATAATTTCATTCAAAATGATGGAAATTCAATTTGATATAGATCATTATCCAGGAATTAATCAGGGATATTTTCAAATATTATTTGTTATATAACAAAAAAACATTTAATAATGTTAGCTCACATGTTTGTATCATGACACATATCCATGGACCGAGGGGCAGTCTATATCTTAGACCTACCTGTCGCAACATTTCCAACACATCAAAAAAATTGAATGATATATTTAATTCAAAGAAAATATTCCTTATCCTCAATTATTTTTAAATACTATTGAATATTTAAAATCGTCATGTCCCCACCCATTCAAAATAAATTCATAGTAAAATACCGTATGGAGAAATTTTATGTGGTTTTAGATATGTGAATATATATGGAAAAAATAATATATGTATTGAAGTAAATTTTTTTATCCAAATAAAAAAATAGCATATGAAATTAAATATATCATTGAAAATTCAATGAACACAAATTAAATAAAATGATAAGAGATGACCATAAATTCATCACAATAGATATTTTTTTTAACAAAACAAACACTATTGAAGATTATAATAAAATACAATTGATAAATTTAAAAAAATGTTAATGAATTTTATTTTTAAAACCATTGAAAAAATTTATCAGAGGATAAATATAAAAAAATGGTTATCGTGGTGGGAATATATGCAAATACACCATGTGTTAAAAAGAAAAAATCATTATAAATTTTCATTAATGAAATGAAAAACGAAACATCTAAAAAATAAATCAAAATAAATCATTCTAAACAATTTAAAAAATGAACAATAAAATAAAAATATTATATTAAATAATTTTATAAAATATAAATTCAATTGTAAAAATAATTTTTGAAATTATAAAGATGGATGTAAAACATAATAATTAAACTGATAAATAAGATCAAGAATTTTTTTTGTATTGTTTTTGAATTAATTCAAGATATAAATAGTTGAGATGTTAGGATAAAACATATAAATTTATTAAAGGGCCATTTTATAAGACATTATATATATAATATGAAGGGTATATAATAAGATTACATCAGTGTAAATATATTAAATCCCAAGAAAATAAATGTTTAATAAAATTCTTACCACTTTTGTTACATTTAAATTTAAACCCCTTGAATGGGAAAATGTGAGTATAAAATTTATATACCATGATTAATAACATATCCATGTAATAGATATATATGGGGAACTATATATTCCCAAAAAAATTAATTAAGTGAAAAATAGAAACTACGTCTCAACAAAGTGTTGAATTAGACTAAAAGCCTTACAATGATCATTAAAATGAAGTTAGAACTTTTAATTTAATTTATTATATTAAAAAAATAAAAATAAACATAAATAAATGAGTAACTAAATATAAAATGTTCAAAGTAAATTACACCGATCATTTAGGAATAACACATAAAATTATGAAGTAATGTTACTAGATACAAATAAATTAGGATTAGAAACACCTTACACCACACATCCAATTAGTTGAACATAAATCAACCACACATATATTAAATTCATATTTCTTGTACATACATAAAAAACTATCTAAATATCTATAGTTTCATATATTCTCCTCTTATAGTAAATACCACCCATTTTTGACAATATTTCATTATTATCACTAATTTAGGTGTTAACTACTTCGTTTTCATATTTTTTTCATTTGATAGTAACAATAATTCTGTCATATTCATCATTATATCAAATAAATAATGTTATTCATAAAATAATAATTATAGATATTAATTAAAAATATTTTTTGAAAAATTTTATAACGTTGTGTATATAAAATTAAATCCCATAGATTCATTGGTGTGGTGGTCCATACAAACACACTAGCAATGATATCATTTTTTGAAATTTGTAAATGGAAGGGAGTAACTGATATTTAATTTATAAAAATTAATAATTGTGTCAATAACATAATATATATTCATTAAAGATATAATTATAACCATTCATGTTAGAATTTGATGGAAAAAATATAATTCGATTCACATGAATTTAGTTCCCCATACACACATGGGATGGTTTTGGTTTCTAGTACAAAAGAATAGAATATGGATAAATATTATTTAATAAGTATAAAAACATGAAATTAAATGTCAGATACCTGAATTACATTAATAGAATTATTAGGATGTTGTTGAAGATCATCGAGGAAGATGAAAAATTGAATGTGTCAGTAATTGAAGTTGAATGCTTCTAAAGGATGAAGGGGAATGGGGAAAAAGTGAGGCTACAATCTATTTGAAATCTAAAGACAAAAGGGATCCTTATGAGGAAGTACCAATAGTTGGACAACCAATATTATTGGATAACTCTATGTTTCATGCAAGAATGTTTGGATCCGATCATGGTAGGGAACTTCTCCCTATCGACCCTTCTTCGTGCTCTCATGTCATCTACAATCAAGTTATATCAAAGATGCCTCATCATCCTTATTTCAACTCCCACTGATTGTAGATCAATAAAGATTCTATTGAATTTCCTCAACCAGATGTTCTACAATACACACATGGATTCTTTTATTTATAGAGGTATTCAAATTAGGAACTATCGAAACTGTCTCTAGTCCATAGGAAAGTTCAAGACACACATGATCTTGAGGCAGGGATCTTTGTAGAGAAATACTCTAAAATTTTATATGAAAAAGGGTTTCCATTATGTTCCCCTGATTCAACTATTGCGCCTAATCATGTAGATGATTCACCCCTAACAACAAAGCCTATGAAATTACATGATATATTGTTTATTGTGTATGGAGGCTTTGTAGAGACTTCATATAAAATTAGTTTATGAATGGAGGTTGCTGAAATTAGAAAAAATTAAAAAATGATTATGTAACACCTTTAGGTATAGAATAGGTTAAGAACACTGATATATGGGTCAGTAACTACTCAAGTAGTATTAATATTCGAAAATATTCAAATGCTAGAAATAAAATGAAATTGAGATGTTTTACTCTGGTAGTACTGATGAAGAAGCAATTAGGAATGTTCATGTGCATGAGGATAATGCAAATATAGTTGTAAGAAATGATAAATTCGCAGATGATGATTGCAGACCATCTATGTAGGTTAAAATATAGAAATTAGGATGACATTTGTGAGGTCGAGGGGGGGGGTGTATCTCATCCTAGCATGACCACTATATCTAGAGCTACTTGAAATTTTAGGGTATCTGTTTGTTGAATTTAAAATTCAATCATTTTATTTCCCTCCTCTTATAACTTTTTTATTCAGTAAATGTGGTATCTGAACCTCAACATTTCTTAATACATAATAAATAAATAATCAATGCATTTAGTTATGATTATTACCTATTATTTGAAAAAGTTTCTCAAAATTTCCTCTTAAGAACACAAGGGATTATATTGTAGGAATATAAATACATATTAAATGTATATTTAAATAATTTAAAAAAATTTTCTTAGGTTTTCGTTGAGAATTTTTTATAATGGTGGTGTGAATAATAGACATTTGGCATTTTACATCAATATTAAATGAAATTTCACACAGGAATGACATAATATATTTAAATATACATAATTATTTATCCTTTGAATGTGGTACCAAGTTGGATTTTTTTGAATATAATATAGAGTATATATTAAATCCCTTAAAAGAAATTGAATAGGTTTATGTGGAATTTTAAAAGATATATTTTTTTCTAATGCCTTTAGAAACCACTTGTATCCATAATCATGGTAAAAAATAGTTCACTCCAAAAGGGTAAAACAATTCCATTTAGGAAGGAAATTAGTTAAAAAATACCACATGATGAAACATTATACCATTCCCAATCCCATATTTTCCATTTCATTTTTTTTGAATTTTAAATTATTTAATAGAATATATTTATACACACAAATCCATTAATTTCATTTTGTTTTTATCATATTATATTTAGAATAAAAATACTAAAAAATAAAACCATTTCAAATATAATTGTATATATTATCCCTATTAAAAAATAAATATATATTAAATTATGGATAAATTTAGGCCAATACAAATATTATCATTTTTTATATTTTTAAATTAAGTTTTCATAATTTTTCAAATGGTTTTCAAAATGCTGCATCATTAAAACAAAAATATTTCATAAAATAATGATTTTTAATAATATCCAAATAAATTATCATAATAGTAATACATTTATTATAACATCATGTACATTATTATTCTTTAAATTTGTATATTTACACTCATATATGTAATGGAAACAAGTTTAATGTATTATTTTAACAGTTGTCTCCCTCCTCAAGAACTACACAAGAATTTGGATATGTATCTTGTTATATAGGTTTAAAATTAATATGTATTCCACCATATCAGCAATGTTACATTATATAAAATAATCATTTTTTAATGACTCCTTATTTTTAAAATATTATCTATAGAAAACAATTGTTGATTTTTTCAATATCGTGAAAGCATTAAGTAAATGTCGAAAATAATTTTCGTATAAAAATTTAAAAATAAAATTAATTTTTATGCTCTGAAATATTTTTAAATTATATGTTCATATATATTTTCATACAAGGAACTTTTAAGAATTTTCATATATTTTTATATCATATTTATATCTAGGTAATATTATGGAAACAAAGTTATTTGGAAATATACAATATATTCCATTTCTCCACTATTGGATCCCAAGTATAGCTTTGATGTAGTATTTTATTCCATGACCATGTTGGAATGTAAGGAAACATATGCTCATAAATAAAACATGTGATTCCATTACATGTTTCATTTTGGGAGAGTAAGTCGTCAAGGTGGTATGTCCCTGTTTTAGTGCATGGATGTTGTGGAAATTGTGATTTCTTAATCTAAAAAAAACCGATATCTTGGTGGTCCATTCATAAGATATCATGATTATTGAAAAGGGATAATGTGTTTGATAGTGTATAATATATAAAACATCGATCTTAAATGACCAAAAAAATATTATTATATAACCATTAAAACAAAACCTTACATTGAATGGTGTGGGGAGGATTAACCAAATTGTTAAAAATATATTTAGTGTTCATAATAATTGTTTTTAATAAATAATCAATAAATTTTTAGTAATTAGAGTTTTTAAATGAAAAAATATAATATTCTACCAAAGATATTTTTACAACCTATTATCAAAAAATAGTATAATTAAATTGTAGAAAAAATAAACATTTATTTGGAAAAATAAAATAATTTTTTGAATTAACAATATCAACTTTATTTGAGGATGAATTTTTGATAATTATCAAAAAATATTTATTTCTAATAAATAGTGAAAATATTGAACTTAATAGAAATTTTTTTTTACTTTTGATTATTTATAATGTAATAATCTATTTTTGATTACTTTTAAAATTTCATTAGACCGTTCTTATAAAAATTAAAATTAAATAATTGTAATGAATTTTAATATTGATTTTAGGATAAATAATTGGTATACATAAAATTAATTTTGCGAAAAACCAATTTTGTCACATTTTTTCAGTTTAATTTTATAGTAAATTTATTATATTTTGGGTTTTTATTTTTTAGAACTAGATTCCGTATTTTCAATTTTTGGGTCCAAATTTTTTATATAATATCCATTTAATTTTTTTCAATATGAATAGTATGCATATAAATATTTGGTAGAATAATAAGTATAAATCATATAATTTCTATTAAAATTCATTAATGACTAAAAAATGACAATAAAACAAAATATAATTTTGATGAATGAGTATATGTCGTCCTTAAACATTCAAATTTAAAATATATTATATTCTATATTATTTAACAATGATTATTTCTATTATAATATTTTAGATAATTTTAAGAAAAAAAATTCTATTTTTTTACTATAATATTTTGAATAAGTTGATATTAGAGGATATGTTTAGTTTTTATAGTCATTTTGAAATATTTATAGCTACTCTTCATAATGGTATTTTGTGTTGTAAGCTTTTGTGAATAAATAATTATCCCAAAACATTATGCAATGTTGGAACAGTAATTATTCAGTAAGTAGGAAAATAATAAAAATGATATTAATATTATTAAATATGGTCTATTTTGAAGGAATAATATTTATACATGATTTTTTAGATAAAAATTTCATGTTTTTTAGTTTTGGATCTGTTTTATTGTAATTCCATTATTGACTTATAGTTTTAACTACCAAATTAAATGAATAGATCTAAAATTGACATTATGGGTTTTTAGAATAAAATAGATTTTTTTAAATGATACTGACTTCAAAAAAATTATCATTCGACATTTGAATGGAATATAATTTCCGAAATCATCTGTGGTTCATTAATTTTGTGTTATTTATTTTTCTAGTAACTATATAGACCCCTTATGAGGAAAAACATTGATATGACCATAATTTTCATAATAGTTAATGATCTTTTGAAGAATTTAAGTGCAAATATGTCATCCAATTTGGGCCAAATATTATTATATGAGTTAATTTAGTAATATACACAAGATAAATTCAAATAATATTAATTAGGATACATTAGTACATGAAAATATATTTATATTCATTTTATATTTTAATATATTCTTACAATGTCTTTCCCCTATATTATAAAAGGCCGCTTTTTCTTCTCATTTCTTCACACTTGATAAAGCTTTTGTTTTTTAAAATAACTACCCAAATAACGAAATATTTTAATTCACCTTTTAATATAGTCTTTTGTTTTTTAAGAATAAAACATTTATATTTCTGATGATATAATTTAATGTAGGTTCTCTAAATAACATGTACAGGTACTAACATTGTGTTTTTGGTTTGTTTATTCTCCAACCTCAAAAATATTCTCTCAAACCAGGTTGAGAAAAATAATTTACCAAAATATCTCAGGATATTATTTCTTTATTATTATAACAAATATCAATAAGTATCCTATATTATTGTGGAAATGAATTCATTTTCATGAGTATGTTGGGCCACCATGTTGTGAAATGATATAATTCATTTTCCATCACAGACTCTCACAAATATTTATAATGATAGATTTAATGTATATATATGACATTAATGACATATTTATAAATATTGAGAAATTATATATCATTTATTTTCTTATATTTCTATACACATTAAAATTATTATGTCATTTTGGAATAGGAGTGGACAACAAAATCCACAAAGTTATGTGATCATAATTCATCCCAAAACTACATGGATTATATATATACATTGATTAAAATAAAAAAAATTGTATTTATGATAATATGATCATTATAGAAATGTATAATAATACTTAAATTATTTTGGTAATGATATTTGATCAATTTAAGTCTTACACATGAGTAAGAATGACCTACCTTTTACATGAATTATAACCTATTTGATTTATCATAATGATATTTCATGATGGGTTTTAAAAGTTTATTTTTTGTATAAAATATAATTTTTTTCATTATTATTATTATTTATATAATTTAATTTTGTTCTCTTTGACCATATTGCATCAACCAAAATCATTTTAGACATTTGGGATAAATATCATCAAAACATTTAATGTGATCTCAAATAATAAATTTATTGTATATGAAAATAAAATAACTGAAATAAAATTTATAACAAATAGAGAATATGATATTAATAATGTAACACCCAATTTTTTTAAAAGAATAAAATTGTGTCTGTTAGTTTAAATGAATTGTGTCACAAAATATTTCTTGTGTTATGTGCAATAATGAGTTCATCTTTTATTGCACGCAACACTATGTTTAACCAAAAAACATCATCATCATAATTAATATTGTTGTTAAATATAATATATATCCAATATATATTGAAGTAGGGGTTATGAACATGATTAACTGAATTATTAAAATAACTTCTACACATCTATATATGTTGAATTATTTGATGTTTAATTTATTTGAAATGAAAATAAAACCCATTTGAAAATAAAATGAAATATTTTATTTCACACTAGGTCATATCACCAATAAATTAATAAAATCACACTAATTAGTTTATATTAATTAATTTTTAATTTAATATTATAAATTTTTGGTTTTATACTCATCCTATAGGATTTTAATATAATAGATAAAATAAATCCAATTTTTTGGTTAAAAAGATGTATTTTGCTAAAGGTAATTTAAACAGCTTTTAATAGATAACATTTTTTAATACTGAAATATGAGTATTTATTAAATTTCATGCATAAAATTAAAATTCATTTTAGAAATATGAAAGTATAAATTAATTTAGGTTGTTTTTTTATTTTTCAATGAATTTTAATTATTTTGATTAATATTGAAAAATAATGTGTATAGAACATGCATTCAGTCTAAATGATTAACAATGATAAATTTATTTGTAATTGGTTTTAAAGTAAAGATAGTTCTATTATACATATATTGATAAAAAAATTTAATATTTAATAATTTTCATATTTAAATTTGATATAAAAACATCATAAACGTTTGAACATTTTTCACGTTAAAAATGTTCTTTCACGTCACATCTACGAGGCAAGTATTGAATTAAATTGTGTGACATATATAAGATGATTTTTTATAAATAGATTCAATATTTGGAATTAAATTCCTTTATATTATATATCTTGTTCAAATTAATTTTTTTACCAAACTGATTATTGAAAACAGTTAAAAATATTTATAGTGATTAAGGTAAAAACAAGTTTAATGGTAGTTAATCATAGAATATAAGGTCTATAAATGAAAAAAAACATGTAAAAAACATATTTAATAGTAATTTGTTAACCTATATGACCTTATTGTCGAGATGTATGATTTTTGGACACACAGTTCCATGAATGTGACCACATATAATAACTTAAATAATGAATGTGTCATAAAATAATCCATTTATCCATTTATTTTCTATAAAGAATTTATGGTAGGAATGTACAACATATATTTGGTTATAATAATTATTTTTAATGTTAAATGAGCTAATATTATCATAATAATTTATCTTTAATTGTTAGAGATGATATAATTAAATTAAATTATTATGAAATTCCAATACATGGATTATTAAGTTAATAATAATATAAAACAAATGATACTAAAAACATTAAAAGATAATTTAGTTGAATTAATTAATGTATTATATTAATTTTATATGTTAATATTTAATTATAACATTTTGTAAACTTAATATAATTTCATTTCATTTTTTTGTCATATTTCTAAATTCATATTAAATGAATAATTTCAAAATTAATATTAATGCAAATTTATAATAAATGATATTTTATTAGTTATTATAAAATTATTGAAAATAATATATTCCATAAAGTGATTTTTAAATAATATTAAATAATAAATATTTTTAATTCATAATTAATATATTTATCCGTAAATTATAAAAAAATGTTTAGTGTAGTTAAGGTTAAAATAGGTATTTTGTCCGTTATAGGGGCTTGTGATAATATAAATATTAAAAAAATATATGATTTTTGTTTATATAAATTATATATAATATTTAGAACAATCATGATCACTTTTTCTTGCATGTATTATTTTATTTTATTAGATATGATAAAATATATAGGGTAGAAAACTAGACACCTAAATGAAAAACTATAAAGAAAAAATTATAAAAATATCAGCTAAGGATAAAATGTTTAAAACATGAGTTTCATTGTTTTTTGGAGGTTTTTTTTGACCATTTCATCCTTATACACTTTTATGTATTAATTTTGGTGCTACTAAATGAAATTTTGACCTCCCAATAGTGACTACATTTTAATACTTACAAGAATTACACTCCTACTCAGTTATAAAATAGAAATCACACTACCCAATTCTCCACACATATGAATCCATTTTTAAATTTCAAACTATACCATTATCAAATCCGAACTTCCCAGCTCTCATACTAGATGATTAAAGTTTTTAATCATGGAACTATTGTATGGTTTTATTGAAATCCAATGGAAGATACCCGAGGAATATATAACATTATTCTAAAAGAAGTTTTAGTTTATTTCCTTCTCAAACTTATTAAATTATTTTTATGTAGTGATTATAAAATAACATCAATATTGGAAAAATACTGAGATATTTTAATGTCATGTTTTGGAGGTAAAATAACATAGAGTTACATGTATTGGGTTATGAAATCATTATTCATGTGTACTATAGACTGCCACCTCGCGAACCGATGCCATTGGTGTTTCCATTAACACCCATCAAGGATTAAACTTATGATGAAAATGATACATATATATGAAATATATGATATTTATTACATTATTAAACATATGAAGTCTTTATTTCATACATTTTCATTTTTTTTGCATTTCATACCGTACAGAATACGATAATGTTTCTCATGTGTTAAGTGGACTACCTCCTCACAAAGCGATGTGATGTGTTTTTCTCTAAAAAGTTACATTAATGGTAATAAAGGGTATATATAAAATATATATATTATATAAATTAAATACTTATGATATTCAAGACATAATTAGCTTTTTTCAATATAATATATCATTTTCATCACTACCTTTTTTCACACTAAAAAAGTTATAATGTCATTCATGGAAGTGTAGACTATTGCCGCATTGAAGCGATTTAATTACTTTAATATAAAAATAATGATATATATATATATATATGTATTTATAATTTAATATAATACTATTTATTATATATTTATTATTATGTAATTATAATATATTGTATACTTCTTTCTGTAATATTCATTGAAAATTAGAAATGTTAGTCATGCGTATGTATGACCTGTCATCTTCAGGATCATAATGTTATTTAATTTTTTATAACCATGTATAATTATTAGTTTTAACAGTAAAATTTATCTATAAATAATGAAATTATTCCATTATTATTATACTTCATATTTTTACATAATAATATATTTTTATCATATTCAACCACGCAATGTCATTTTTGACACATAAGTATAATATGATAAAGATATCCATGTAAAATATAATTGATTATATAATTATGCATAACTTGTTTATAAGTAAAATAAGATAAATAATAATCTTTTATAAGGATTTTATAGGATTTAAATAATGAAAATATGTTAATTACTCTGGAATATAAAGAACAATTAGGATGAATCAGACTCAAGGTAATGGATTTTCCATATCACTTTTATTTCGAGGAGATTTATTACACATTGAACACTTATTTTTGGTGTATTATTTATACATTACAGAAGAATTTATTATAGGAATATTTTAATTAATTTTATTGTTATATTATATATCACTCTATGTATGTCTCTTTCATGAGTTTGATAATTTCAAATTTACCTCATTGTTAGTGTATTTTGGTCAAACATTTCATTCGTTGAGCATTATGATGTGATATGCACCTATCTTATTCTATGGGGTGTGTATGCATCCCCATTTAATTGGAATATCATGAATGAAATTATTAACATGATTCTTTAATCTTTTATGTAATTTAATCCTTTCAAGGGGCTTACAATTCGATGTTACCAATGTGGTAAAAGTTAGATATTATATTCTCATCGATTATTGGGATTGTTTGTTAGTAAGTCTCCAGGGTTGAAATATTATGGTCTATATCTAAATAATTATCTTGAATTTTTCTCCCCTATGGTTATGTCATTATAATAAATTATTTTTATTTCCATTTTTTCAAAACTCAAATTTCAAAGGTATGTTTTTATGAAAAATAATCTTTTCAGTTAAAAAGACTTTTTCTTTGAAAACCATTTTTTAAAATGCTTTCATAAAAGTTTTGAAATGTTATTTATAGTACCAGAAAGGTATTTTCCATAAAAATGTTGAAAAATAATTATTTAAAGTCTTTATATTTTAATGTCAATGAAATTATATTTCAAAATATTTTACGTTTTAAAATAGTGATTTTCAAAATGGAAAGGATATTTTCCTCCAGAATGTTTTTAATAATATTTCAATGTTATTTCCATTTACCACCATAAAAACCCCATATTGTTAATAATTAAAAATGTTGATATTTTTATTTAAAATATTATTATTATTTCTTTTAATGGAGTAATATTTTTTCATATATTATCATGGAACCTGTTTTTTTTCATAGTTAAATCATATTTCAAAGTTAATGAAATTAAAACCATTTTAATTACATGAGTTATTAAAATTATAAATGTAATAATGAATATTTATTATAAAATCCTTTTTTAACTTTTTAATTCTTTGGTTCATCAAAATTTCTTATACAATGGGTTGGCATAGATAATGTCGAGTGAGCATATTACAGCTTTATATGATGGGGTGGCCCAGATAAGATCGGTTGATTGCATTATAACTTATACAATGGTGTGACCTAGATAAAAACATGTGATCCCCTCATAACTTATGTGATGGGTGTTCCCATATTATTCGATAATGTATTGGATAATCTGTTCTTCAATAATAAAAAATAATTAAGGAGTTACCAATGTGTTTGTCATGTGTATATTACTGTTGTATATTTAATTATGATAATGATATAACATGGTGTATGAAGAAAATTATTCAAATATATTAATGTGATTTATTCATTCATGTTATGAGTTTATAATGTTTTATATGATCAATATTTATTTCACATGTATCATGATTATAGAACTTGATGACTCTTTCCTTTTATATGTTTTCTTATGTTATGATCCTAGTATTAATGTGTATGAGTTATTTTATGGATCACTCATTCACTACAATTATGTTTTCATAACATTATGAAATTATTATGTGCATTGATGACCATCAATTTAAAATACTTATGTTTAATATTACTGAGGATTTTAGCTAACCCTTATTATGTTTTATCTCCTTGGTTATAATGAATGACGTTCAATGAGTTATGTCTTGAAATAATTTTATATGGATGATGATGTCTTAATGTGAAAAATAAAAGCCAGTTTTTGTGGGAAAAATTATCATTCAAATTCATGTGAATTATTTACATAGATGTTTGCATAATTTTCTAATACTCTAAACCAAAAAGGCCATCATACTTATAGGTGATCCAATTTTTCCTTTTTATTTTTTATGGTTTATATTATATAATTACTTCACATTTATCATAGTAAAATCTAGAAATGTAAGGTTTATCATTTCATCACTAGATCAAGGAGTTTAGGAAATAGGATATTATAGTTGGTATCGGGAGTCAGTTTAAATAATTATGGAGATTTTGATTTATTCATGTGAGGTTACATTAATAGTTATGGATACTATAATTGGTATATTATATTATGGAGGATGATAAGTTCAAAGTATTACACACTCCATTTAGGTCATATTTTTTCATATCTTAAAGTGATGAATAAATTGTTTGAGTTTTTTCATTGGCTTGGTGTATTTGTAACCCCTAGTATCATAATAAAGTGTTATTTAGGGATAATATTTTTTATTATGGAAGAAACCAAATTTTATTTTTAAATAAAATACCTCCTTCGATATAGGAATATGTAGACCCATTACATATCTTGAGGACCCAAGGCCATGTGGTCATTGATGATGGCCTATTATCCCATTAAAGCATCATCTCTACATTATCACAGCTATTTCATTAGGCCTCTATCATGCTTTTTCTTCACCACTTTCCCACATCATGACATCATTAACACCCACATCGTAAATCCCCTTAGTGTATTTCCATGAATTGAATACTATCCTTTTTTAATACGGAATTATTGGTTTTAATACTCAAGAAAGTACATAGGGATTAAAGCAACAATGGAATAATGACAAGTATGTAGTGCCTACCACTGGCCTATGTTATTTCCTTATTATATTCACATGTAAATAAGGTATTATTATGTTTATTTCAGAATAATAGTTGATTTTATTCAATGAATAACAGTTTTATTTAATTAAGAGAGTCTAATATCAAACCCTTCTAGGAATTTCGTTTCAAACATTGTTAAGAAATGATTGATAATTTTATGGATAATAAATTTTTTAATTATAGTTCTGAACATTAGTTATTACTAATTAATTTTTCATATTAATGTATCATTTGAAGGTTTATTCTTTATTAAAATTATCTAAACATGTCCTATCCATTTTTTCATCAATGTATTATGATAGGAGGAATTGATTATTATCCCTTTATTATTAGGCGGTCTTGAAAATTTAATTATATTTCTAGAAGAATAAAACATTCAAATTGAATAATCATTATTTAAAAAATATGATATATTTTTGGAATTTATTTAAAAGTATGACATTCTACTCTATAAATAATTTTATTTTAATATTATATTAATCCAAATAGAATGAGAAATCCTTAACATTAAGAAAGGGATCTTGAAAAAAATATTACCAAAGAAAAGTAATATCTGATGATCCAATGACCTTTTATATCAGCATATATTTATGGTTTTTAGACCCTTAATATTTAATTAATCAGTCAATATCTTATGATCATTTATGTCAATAAATCTATATAATTATTTATGCGTTTTTACCTTCCCACATATGTTACCCTATTTGGAAACCTGGTTATGAGTTTTTCTATATAACCATTATACTTCTAATTATCTCTTATTATGTGGATGTTTTATTTACCATTTTTACGATTTGGGTTGAAAACATAAGTAATTATTATGTCAAACCATTGATTACAGATAAAATTCCAAATTTATAGGACTTATTTTTTTGAGGGTGATTTAATACCTAATATTTTTAAACGATGGAAATTTACTTTTATTGTTTAAAAGAAATAAAATAGTAGTTTTTGATAGCATTATATTCAATATTGAGTTTGGCGTGTGTTTCATGCATCACTAAGTTTAGATGATACTAATTATTATTATTATTTATTATTTTTATCACCTAGATATTGGAATTGTGTGTATTAAGAGTGTTAACAGAATTATGAAAATATGGTTTACACATTGATACATTATGTATTAATTTATAACCAATTAATTACAAATGAAAATATAATCCTTTTGAAATTAATGTAATTTTGTTCCCAATTTTTTTTAATGCACACAAATATGTTTCATACAAATAAATGAATCAAATAAAACTAATTGTATTTCATTAACATAATTTATATCTAATATATTAAATATAAAATTTTAAATACATCCATTTTTTATAGAAAATATATATAAATAAATCCAATTTTATGGTTCAAAACATTATTGTTCTAGGGGATGTTTTTACTTCATTTAATTGAACTCTTTTTTAAAACAAAATTTTGGTACTTTTATAAGTAATAATTAAAAAAATAAACATCTTTTTTGAATGATTAAGGTAAAAATTATCCTATAGGGAACTGTTTTTATTTTTATTAGAGGTTTCATGTTTTGATGAATATTTAAAAATAACTAATTTTAATTGAAAACCGCCTTTTCATCTAAATAATTTATAATTATAAATTATATTTTGAATTGGTTTTAAATTAAAAATATTATTATTATATTTATACTTACAAAATTCAGTTTATTAGAATAAATTTCATTTCAGAATTAAATATAAAAACCTTTTAATATTTTGAACATTTTTAACATTTAAAACATTCTTTCTAATTGTATTAGTGGAGATAATATTAAATTAATTTTATCTTATTATGTGAGTTTTATTTTACCAAATAGATTTAATATTTTTAAAACAATAATCCATATTATCTAATATAGTGAAATTAATTTTTTACTAAAGAGATTAGTGAAAATAATTAAAATAGGTTTATTCAATTAATGTAAAAATGAGTTTACATAGTGGTTAAAGATATAATATAAGGTGCCTCAATTACCCAACATTTTTTCACTGCCTATTATATGGACATAGATATACCATTAAAAATTTATTCTTTAAATTTATGTGATTTTCACAATTTTCTTTGATAATGAAACATGTAACATATTAAATAATGAAAAAGAAGAAAATTTACCTTTAATCATTTTATTTTATATTTGTATTGGGAGATAGGAAAAAACTACATAGGTTAAGTTATAATTTATTATAAAAATATATAAGTGATATTATTATCATAATAATTTAAATTTAAATTTTAGAGATGATATAAATACATAATATGCCTACAAAATTTCAACATATGGATGATTTTGTTAATAATTTAATATAATAAAACATAAAAAAAGTCAATTAAATATGAGTAATTATTATGTTGCATTATTATTTAAGATAAAATTATTTTGATAAAAATATGAAAATATTATATAATTTAATTCAATTTTTTCCTCGGCATTTTAAAAATCAAATCAAATTAATAATTTCATAATTGACAATAATGATATTTTATAAGAAATTATATTTTATTAATTAATGTAAAATTTCATAAAAATTTACCATAAGTTAAGTGATATTTTAATATTAATAAATTAAAAATAAAGAAAAATCATGGACCAATTTTAATTTAATATTTATTTTATTTTCCTCTAAAGAGTCAATCCTTAATTATCACAGTTATGGTTAAAGCAGTGTTTTAGCACATTATATGTTCTTCTGTTAAAATTAATCTACAGAAAACCTGGTATTTTATTTTTAGGATTTAGATATCAAATTTATAATCAGTGGATAAAAGTTATCTACCAAAGATAATTTTATTTTAGTTTTAATATTTAAAATAGTTAGGTTAGAAATCTATTTACCTTAATGAGAACCCAAAATGAGAAAATAATGAAACATGTGATTGACATAAATATTTTTTATAATATGTGTTCCATTAGGAGGTAGAGGTTTTTATTTTCCATTTAATCTATAAAAACCATAAAAATCAATTATTGGTCTAATTATGTTAATTATAAACTCCCAATAATGAATACTTTTGAGTATTTACAATAATAAAACTCCTCCTCAACTATAAACATACACTCACTCTCCCCACTAATCCATAACAATCTAGAAATTCCAACCATCAATGTACTAAAAAAATAAATTCCCAACTTCTCGCACATAATCATAGTAACATCACATTTGACTAAATGTAAATATTTTATAGTTTTACTATAATCCTATGGTGGACACTTGAATAAGAGGAAAAGTTATAAAAAAATAATTTATTTTTATTTACTTATCCATCTCCTGTGATTCTTTTTATATCATTTTTATATAAATACATAAGTATCCTTAATATAATTATTTTTTTAATGGTTATTTTAATTTATAAAAACAAAAACAGTTCAATCAAATTAGTTGAAATACTACCGTTCAGGTGTACAGGGGACTACTACCTCACGAACCGAGGTTGTTTGATTTTTATATTTATACATTTCAAGGATGGTAATAATGACACAAATACTATTTATATATTACATAATTTATATTTATAACATTATTATAACTCTTTATGCTTTATATAATTTACATCCTTTTTACAATCAATATCATAGTGGATGCTATAACGTCAATCTTGTGTGTCGAGGACGAGCACGTCATGAAGCATTGTGAACTATTTTTCACTAACATGTTACATGTAAGGTAACAAGTGTAACTATTATTAAAATATATGAAATAAATTAAGTACTTATAATATTAATTAAATAATTATATTTTGATCAATATAATATGAAATTTTCTTTATTATGTTTTCACACACTATAAAAGAGATAACATCCTTTTGGGGCATGTCGACTACCTCCCCCTCAAATCAATGTGATTCCTTTTACATAAAAAAGAATATATATAAGTATATATAATTAAATATATTTTTATTTGTGATTAAATATTTATTATATAGTGTAAAAATATTACTTATCTTATTTTCATAATGATCTCTTAAAAATGGAAGTGTTACTCATGCATATGTACAGCTCATCATCTCCATGATAATAACATTTGATAATTTTTAATAACTGTATTTCAAGATTTGTTTTAATTTTAAATTTATAATATAAATATTATAATTATTTCAGGATTATATTCTTGGTATCTTAAAATAATGACCTTTTGACCATAGTCAGCCTACAAAAAACATTTTTGACATAAAAGCCGAATTTAGTGAAACCAACTAACTTAAATTTAATTTATTATATAATTATATGAAAAATTTCTTATGTGTAATAAATGTAATAAAAACATTGGGAATTTTATCAACAAATTAAAAACTAACATTTTTTTATTATTCATGAAGATGAAGGAGAATCATGATGAATCAGACTCAAGGTAAGGGTTTTTTCTCATCTCACATTTATATTTATTAGATATATCCCATATTCACTACCAATTTTTGGTTTGTGGTGTATACAATTCCCATTAAATCATTTTTAGTTTCATATAAATTAATTTAGGTGGATTCGAATATCTATATGATTAAATCTCATTCATGGGGTTCATGGTCTCAAACATAACAAAGCGGTAATTGATATTTGTAATAATTTTCCTACATTGAGACTCATGAAATGTTATGAACCTATATTATTTTTTATAGTGTATATAAGTCCAAATTTAAATTTAATATAATAAATTTATTTATACCCATTATATTTTTTATTTAGTTTAATGTAATCCTTTAATGGAGCTTGTGATTCAAACATAATAATGTAGTAAGTTTATGATATTTCAATATCATCGATATTTAAAATGTGTCTTTCAAATATTAATGGATATATTATGAGTGAAATTATTAAAAAAAATAATTTATAATCATTTAATATAATTCAAAATGAAATTTATTTTCAAAAAATTGTTTTTTAAATGATTTTTTAAAAAGAAAATGTTATTTCCCACAAAATAGTTTTTAATGATCCTGAAATAGTGCTTTCATTAATATATGTAAAAAACCCTTTTAATTCTATATTCTCAATGTGGGTATTTTTTAATGAGACAATCCTTATTATTTATTTATATGTATTATGATTGTTTTAATGAGATTTTCATGGATCCCATTTTTTTCCATATGTTAATCATATTTCAAAGATATTGAAATTAATCCCATTTTCATTCCCAATGTTTATCATGTATTAAGTGAAATAATGATTATTTATAAAAATTTTATTGTTTAATATATATTTTAAGTTATTCATTTACTGGTTCATAGACATTACATATAATATGTGGTGACTTAGATAGCATCGACTAATCCTGTTACAACTTATAGATCAGTTTGGCCAAAATAACGTGTAGTGAACTCATTACAACGTACATGTTGGGGTGTCCCAGATTGTGAAAGGTGAAAAAATTATAGCTTATATAATGGGTTCCTATAAATAGCACTCAAAATAATGGGATAATGTAACTTTTCTTGAGAGTAAATAAGGAGGGAGTTACTTGAGGGTTTCTCATATGAATTTAAATGGGGCTAGTAATTTTTGACATGGGTTTATCATGTGTAATGAATAAAATATTCTTTAATATGAATTTTTTTGATTTTTTTATTAGTTTATAATTTATATAATTACCAGTATTTATATATCAGGGATCGTTATTGTTCAAGAGTGTGGCTCATTCCTTTTCTATGTTTTCAAATTTGAAGATCCATGTATTGATGTTCATGATTTATTTTATGGTTCTCCCATAATCTCTGATTATGTTGTCATTCCATTTTAAACCTCTTATTCTATTTGATTAAATTGGATTGAAAATGATTATATTTACCCTTATGTGTCATTTTATCTCACTATTCATATGTTTATTTTTTCCTAGGTTTTATACAATGAGGTTGAGTGTCGTATATCTATAAGGGATTTAATACGGCTGATTATTATGTCTTAATGTGAAAATTAATATGTTGGTTATATGGGATAATTTTTCATTCAACTTCATTTGAATTATTTATATTTGAATTTTTCTTATTTCTCTTAAACTATAATCCTAAAAGTTCCTCGAGGTTGTAAGTTATCCAATTTTTTCATTTCATGTTGTAATATCAAGATAATTAATTTTGTCCCAATTACCCAAATCAATCTTGGAAATGAAAGTTTTATTATTTCCATTCAAGATCCATGATATCATGTATTAGGATGTTATAAATATAGTAATTAATTAAGATATTTCTATTTTTCAAGAAATTAATGTATGCATGTGATGTTTTATACATAGGGTGAGAGACATTATGTTAATAATCAATATTTAATGTTTCCCTATAAAATATTTTTTATCCATATATATATTTGTTAATATATTTTTATTGATTTATTATATGTAAATTATATAATAATAAAGTAAAAATGATTTTTTTGACTGTAATTTATAATGTTTCAAAATTATTTTTTACATATTTTTTATAGATTTTTTCTTAAAAAAAGAATATAAATAATTTTCTATATGAAGTTATAACCCATCAATGAATTTTCCCACTGATGATACTAGCAGTAATCCATATCATAAATCACCAATTATTTGGTTATATATATTTTTAGACATTGAATGTGATGGTTATTCTATATATATCCATCATGGCTATTTCATGTGTAAATGTGGTGAGTTCTCTATGAATTGATGTGAAACTATGATGGTTAGTCCAAGTACAACTGTTATTTTTATTCCTTGTGTAACTATGAGTGTTAATATATATGTAATTGTGATATGTAAATGGTACCCTAGGTATCCTAAATGTGTTAAATATACTAGTAATTGGATTTAGAGTTTTTTTGTTGAATCGTTATATCTTATTTTTTGGTGGAAATGATTTCTTGCTTCCTCTCAATGAATATTGAGGTTAAGTTAGATTTTTTTGCCTTTAATTTATTTCAATTGACTAAAATATTTTATTATTTTTATGTCCACTATTATGATTTTTTTCTCAACAACTGTTTTAAATTTTTTATAGATTTTAATCATGGTTATGGGAAAATATTAAGTAAAGGTAATGGTCATGAATATTTATCATGAAAATAAAAGATGTTTTATTTTAAATTTTTTTGGATAAAAAGGGGATTGAGTAGAAGTGTCCTGAGTGCATCATATAATGGTTTTATGGGTGATTAATGTATTAATTCTCTATTACTCTACACCTAAATATATCATAAATAACAAGCAAGTAAATTAATAACATATTAATATATATTACATAATGTACATATCCATGTACTTAATGTTGTTATCAATGGTCATTTTAGATAACATTTATGGTTATTATGTAATTTTAATATCTATTTAAATTCTTATATCACAATATTTTTTAACATTTTATGACGAAATGTATTTATTTTGGATACATTGAATGATTTTAAGATAATATGTTTAAGGATATTATAATATTTATCCTCTCATATGATTGTTTATTCTGATTTTATTGATACAATAAAACTATCCTATTTGGGTTTAGTAAAATCATGTACCAAACATTAACCTAAGTTATAATGGTTTTGAGTAAGAATGCATCTATTTTTTAAACGATAAACTAAATGAAATATGAACTATTGTGAAAACCCATCTTGATGTTATGTAACATCTTCCAAAAGTAATCATTATCAAATTAAACCATAGCATGATTATTAAAACATAATGAATAGAGAAAATAATATATATGTATATATATATATATATATTTAGGTGACAATATTCATAAATAAAAAACTATTCAACTACATATGTATTAATAATGTTGGAAAAAGTAAATTGGAAATTTTTATAATAGAATGGAATGATGTTTTCTGAGGGAATAAAAAATCAATATCCCTGGAAAAATATAGTATTTAGTTATATGATATAGTGGAATAGTGATCTTCTAGGTGAATATATTCAATGTTTTAAATTTAGTGAGTATGATAATTATAAAAATAAATGACTTCTATGGGGAAACATATGAATGTGACTAGAAATTCAAAATGTCTAGCAATTCCTAATTCCAATACAATGAATGTTTTAGATTGTACATTTTATTATGTTTTGATTTTTATTAATCTTATGACAATATTCATAGATTTATTTATAGGGATGATATATTATGTAATAATATGAAAAATATTTTTAATATATTAAAAATAAAAATAACGGATTATGGTATCAATATATAAGAATTCAAGATTTATTATTTAATGATTATCATAATTTTAAAATCAATAATAATATTTTGATGTTTTTTTTGAGATTGTAGTAAATGGGGTGGAATTTATTGAGTTTTTATAAATGTTCAAGGCATTAATTATAGCATTTGAAAATTTTATTTGATTAATAATGATAATTATTATTTATGGATATATGATTAAATTTATTGATAACCATTAAGGATTATATGATCATTGATATTGGTGTAATTTTGGTTTATTGCAATTTTGGAATGCATACTAAGAGGTTTGATATATAATATTATGTTAAAAAACTCATTATTGTTGAGTTTATTTGGGTCATTTTGGATTTATGGTGAATTATTTATAGAAATTATTAGTACATAATTATTATTATCTTATTAGTGTGTAGACATTATTCATATGAAACATTAAGAACCATCACAGTTATTTGTAGATAAATGTCATATTTATTTTTGAATAATATGTGATAAAATAATTAAAATCATGTGGTTTCAATATTTGACTAGAATATTTTGAAAAAATTATATGATCAACATAGAAATTTTTGTTTGACTATTGAATTTTAGAGGTTAAAGTATTATTTTTTTATATGAAGGTATAATAAATTGGGATGTATCCAATATTGAGCAGACCATTTCAGTTTTGGTTAATAACTAAATATAGTCAAAATTATATTTTAATAATTTTATAGATTAAATTTATCAATTATAAGTTGATTTTGCTACATCTGGCATGTAAAATTGATCTTTATTACTAATTATTTAGGGAAAAGATATGTTTTAGTGAAACTTGATTAAAGGATTAAATTCTATTTGAATGTTAAGCATATTTATAAATAATGTTAGTTTATAAAGTATTTAATTCCTTATATATATTAGAATAATCTTTAAAAGGAAATGCTATCCTATACCATTATTTATAATGAGTCAATGGCCTTTTCACCTGTTATAGATTTATGATTTTATAATCTTTAACATTATCCTAAACACATTTTTTATCACTATCAATGGATCCCTATGAATTAATCTTTTTATTTCATGGAAATGTTTTATCTTCCAACTAATGTCTTAATATATGGAAACCCAAATATGTTTTCTTCCATATTGGATTTTTAGTTCCCTTTTCTATTTCTTCATATTGATTATTTATTAACACTTTTTACGATGTTGGAATTCAATGAAGGTGTTTTTAAAATTCAAACTGAAGGTTTCTCATCCAAATTTAAAACATTGAGGAATAAATTTCTCATGGTGGTAGAATTTTGTATCATATTATTTAAAAATAGATACATTCATTGATAGAGCATGTGATATGGAAGACCGACCATAAAAGAACCCTGAAATGTTATCATATGAGCATAATAAACTTGTTGTTAAATAAGATTTTATTAATAGGATTAATGAAATTTTGTATTTTGTTTACAAATATAAATCAACTAATAAATATTAATATTATTTATTAATTAGTAGTAAATAATCATCATTTTTTATTATATTAAAATTATTGATCAAAAAATTATCCCTTCAAAATATATTATTAATTTTTTCAAGAAAAAAAATTATAATGAATTTATAAAACATGTAGATTTTTTTAATAAAATTAAATTTATTTTTTAATTCAAAATATCATAATTTTATGAGGTTTAATTATTTTTAAATGGTTATAAAATATTTATATATCCCTGAATAGTAAAAATATGTATTTTAATTTAAATCTAAATTATATTTTTATGTATTTAAAAAGTAAAACACTATTTTGATTAGTTTTAAATTTCAATATTTCATTGAAATGTTTTAAAAAAACAGTTATTTACTTTGGAAAGTCTTTTTAATAGGCATTTAGTATAAAAAAAATTATAATAAAATATGTATTTTTTCTGAAAATTGACTTTTATGATATTTTTTTGATTAATTTTAAATTAAATTCATGCAAATAATTTTTTGAATTTCTAAAATCTGAATGATTTTTTTGAAATAGAGGATGAAAAATTTCTCAATAGGTCCCCTTTTTGGAAAATATGAATAGTAACATTAGTAATTTTTATAACAATGGTAAATGGAAAATCTAGTAATTTAGTTAAAAACACTAATAAAATGACTAAGAAAGGAATTAATAAATATAATTAATTTTATTACATGAATAAATTTTTAACAGCCCAAGCTTCTACGGTACACTTCTCTTTGAATAATGCAATAGAGTGTGTTGTACGCAACATCGAGTTCTAACAGACCACAACCAATAAAACTAGCCGTTATGAATAGTAATACCCACTTTTTGAAATTGATAAATTTTAATTTTCAAAACGGACTTCATTTTTGGATTCGGAATATCGAAATTAGCCTAGGTGAATTTTTGGTTTTTTCTGAAATACGTCATTTTTTGATGAATAGTGAAACCACTAAGTGGTAGTTAAAAAAACTGAATTTTTCATAAAACATAACATTACCATTTCTGTGAGTGGAATTTCAAAAATCTGAGAGACACGGTTAATATCAAGGAGTAAAATGTGGTTTATTAAGATGAAAATAATTTTTGGGGAATAGTACCTTTTTAATTTTATTTACCACAGTTAAAAGTAAATAGGGTAATTAAGGGTAAAAATGATATTAATATTACCCTAACACATGTCCTAATTTTATTGGACAAGAGTATCTCGATCAAAAAAAAACCTTAGGAATAAAATAATATCATTTAGGGTCACTTGGTTTAGATTAGAACATTTATTATTATTTAATTCAAAGAAGAGTTAAAAGAGTAAAAATCAATGTTTGTTTACTAAAACATTTTTAATATAGGGTTAAACATAAGATAAATTAGATAATAAATATTAATTATAAAGATAAAATTATTTCCTACGTAATGATATTTTATTTATAATTTTTAGACATTAAATAATTTAAATTATTTATGACACAATGATGATACAATAATTACCATAATAGTGAAAAATTAAAATAATTGATATTATAAATACCCAAATAAATATAATTTGAGACTTTTTATTAATTAAACTAATTTTATATGTTAATATGTCATGTTAAGAATTATTTAATTAACTTATTTATAAGTAATCATTCTATTATGATTTTCACAAAAATCAATTTTCCAAATAGTGTCAAAATTGACATAAAAGAGTTTTTTAAACAAAATATTATATTATCAATTTATATTTAATATTAAAAAATCTACGGTTCAGCAAAGAGACTTATATCATGATAGGAGTATCCTTAATGAACCACTTTGGGGTCTCTTGGAGGTATATAGTAAGTTTATTAACTATATAATATAAAAATACAAGGTGACATGGTAAGTGTCAAACTAATTAACTAATTGTTAACACTAAAAGATAAGGTTAATATAATCACCCAAACCTGTCTAAATTCTGTTGGATGAGTGGTTTTAGACCCATACCCACCATAAACCTTAAATAATCCACTTTGGAGCCATTGGAAACCAAATATGAATTTATTATAAAATAATATTTCTAGCTTTTCCAAAGGTGCCCCTCACCCCTCTTATAAAATTGAACTCCACCTTCTCAATAATTCACACCTTCAATGCCATTTGGTTCGACCAAACACTGCCCAAATACTCCCTAAACTTTCCTAACTTTATCTTGGAGGCCTTCCTTTAGTCATAATGACAATCTAAGGAGCCATTTTGATCAAATCAAATAGAAGAACCCGAAGAAGAGGTAATGTTTTCACCACCCTCTTTCAAGAGCCTTTCTTCTTCAAATTCTTCTTTATTTCCCATTCTAAAATAATAACTCCAGTATCTTATATACACTATAATGTTATGATAAATATGGTATAGCCATATTCAGTATTCTATCCATCTTTTTAATAACATGTCACCATACGTGCGTACATACAGCTTACCGTCTCCACGTCGTGGTGTAATTGATATTCAATAAATTATTATTTGGATGGGTATAATAATGTTGTGTAATTCCTATAAATAATAAATATAACATGATAATGATTCTTTATATATGATATACCATCCAATTATATATTATTTTAATATCAAAAGTCGTGCGTACGTATGGACTACCATCTCCTCGAACGCGATGAGATCCATTCCCCATCGTATCAATTCAAGTCTAATTCTCATTTGATGATTAATAATAGTATATAAGGACTTGATATCATTATGTATATGATTAAGATACATCCTATCTGTGACAAAAACGGCTTACATAACAAAACATATAAAAGAAAACGAGTAAGTTAACACTTGAAACAATGTTAATACTAAGATATTATTAACAAATCAATGTTAAAAGATCATATATGATATCATATTAATGTATATGAATATTGTATAATTTAATAAAAATTATTTCACCATTATAGAGGTGGTTAACCTAACACAACCAAGGAAAAATACAAGGTAAGGGTTTATTTCTCAATCTCTTCATTATCTGAGGTTGTTTATACGTAATAATCTACTAGGACTTCTTTATCATCCACATTTGTGTTTCTTAAAAGTGTATTTCAAAAAACATTTACTATTTACTAGAATATGGGTTAAAGTCAATTATACCCTTTTTGACTTTTATAAGTGGTTTAGAAAGGAATCTTTCCTTCATTTTCTGAATAAGGTCCTTTTTAACCTTTTTAACAGAATTAAGGTAAGAATGATTTTTTATCTTATATGGCGCGTGAGGCCATTTTCCCGCGTTATAAAATCGTCAAATCTTCCCTCACAAGATTATAAGAATATTTTAAAAGAAAATGTTTTATTTTATAAATATACGACTCTTAAATTATTTCAAAATAGAAAGAGATATTTCTCTAAAAAGAGTTTTAATTTCATCTACGTCAACATACTTTGGTGGATTTTTCGCTTATTTGAAGTTGATTTATTATGATACAAAACTTCTATATTGTATTGAAGGTTTTGTGATATGTGTGGCTGTGGACGTGTTATTGTTATACCATTCATGTTTTATGGATGAAGTATTTACATTTCGTATGCTAGTTTTATTATGAATGTTTATGTTATGTTTAAACCATTTCATATGGGAATCCATTAGACTTAATATATGACGGGAAGAGCCCGCTATAGCTCCTCGATGCATCATTAGGTCTCATGAGAGAAACTGGTGTCTTGGAACAAGGCCTTGACAAAATCATATTTGTAGCCTTGGCACGAGGCCTTGGCTATGTGGTTATGATAGTCTGGCATTATGCATTCCATCATTATAAAAGTGGTTATTGATATTGCATGTGATTATTCGATTAGTAGAATATCCATGTGAATAAGTAACTGACATTATTTAATTTTATTTTTTCCATTCTATGTTGAATTTCACGTTTAAAAGGCTTTTGTTTTAGTTATACATTTCCTTAAATGTTTAATCTTATTTATAAAAGTTTCCACTATATTGTTATCCTTACTGGAAATTTGAGCTCACCCCTTTTCTATGTTTTATTTTTCCCAGGATGTGAAGAAGTAAATAATGAATGACCTGAAGGGATAATATGAGGGGATAAGAGTGTGGACAATGGAGACTATGTTGTTGTAGTTTTCTTTTTTATGTTGTAATGTAAGACTTTATGAATATATCTAGTGTTTCCAAGGCTACTAAACTAATCGGTTTTTTGATATTTGATCTTTCTTGTGATCATGCCAATGTTATGTAATAATGCACCGACTCTGGGTAACTGGGGTCGGGGAATTACAGTTGGTATCAGAGGAAGTTTAGTACAAATCTTGGAAGCTAGATTTAGATAAACTCTGATTAGAGCAAAAATATTTAAGATGGACTTTGCGGATTAGTATAGAAGAACTTCCAAGAATTTTGGTATTGTAGAGATTTTTTGAGTTTTCCAAGCAATACATCCCTGTCTGGATACGAGCAAGTAGAGGCGGCTCTGGCAGAGATGTACCTAGGGGAAAAACCTGAAAAAACCGCTTTGAGCTAGACTCGAACGTGAACTGGTGCACGACAGCGGGCCTTGCTGCACTCTTGGTTACTACACTCCCGAGGGATATGCTTAGGATAACTCTCATTTTCTTACAAATCATTATGAAGGGTTTATGAGTATATATTTTTTCAATGAAAACATTTTTATGATTATGGATTATATCCATAAATAGTTCAATTTATGTTAAGTGTTTTATAAGTATGAAATTATTTATTTTGATTCATAAATTGATCTAGTTTAGCCATTGTTTAGAAATGGTGCCTAGTGGAAGAAATGGAAACTGTCTCAATGAACACACTCCATGTAGGGATTTCCCTCATTCTCAAGATAATTATAGTGGAGCTGGTGATGAAACTAGTTCCGATCAGCTAATCACCATACTGGGATAACTCACTCAGGTTATGAATAATAACCTTACGCGTATGGAGAACCCTGATCCGAAGTGTGGAGGATCCATGTTAGATCGCTTCATGAGGCAACAACCACCAATGTTCAATGGGAGTACAAATCCCTTAGTAGCTGAGCAATGGATAAATTCCCTAGAGAAAATATTTCAGGCATTGGGGAGTAGTGAAAGGGAAAACGTTATCATGGTAGTTTATTGCCTTACTGGAGATGCTGATCAATGGTGGTCATTGATTCAAAACACGAAGGAGTATGATGAAGTATCAAATATGGAATGGAGGGAGTTCAAATATCTATTTTTAGAAAAATACTTTCCGCGTGACCAACGAGCAGATATGGAAAGACAATTTCTGAGTCTGAGACAAAAGGAGGATGAGAATGTCGCAAAGTATGAGGCTAACATTACAAGGTTAGAAAGGTATGATAGAGATTATATACGTAACCCAAGAAGTAAGATTGATCATTTCTTTGATGGGTTAAAACCATTTCTCCATCTAGCATTAGTCTCACAATCCTTCTCGTCGTACAAAGACATTGTCTCATGTGATATCAAGATAGAGAAAGAATTCTCTAAGTTATTTGACTTTAATGAAAAGCAAGAGAAGAAGAGATCTGCTAATAAATCTGGTAATGGAAATAGAGGGTAAAATGGAAATGTTGAATATCTATCATGCAGTAAATGTGGGAAGAAACACCCCGATACTTGGTTAAAATGAACGGGAGTCTGTTATAAGTGTGGTGAAAGAGGCCACCAAGCTCGTCATTCCAAGGGGAAGAAAGAAGCTACCAATGTCCAAAGCTACAATTGCATGGAGATGGGACATTATGAAAATTAATTCACTAAGTGTTAGGGGTACTTACCTCATAAAAGGCCAAGGGATCAAGGCCATGATTATGCTATTACTACTGCTGAGCTAGAAGCTCCAAAAGACGTGGTGGCAGGTAATTTAATGGTTTCATCATGTTTAGAAAATGCATTATTTGATTTTGGATCATCTCATTGTTTCATATCTTCCTAGTTTGCTAAGAAAATTAGATATTTCCAATTTGATTTAACAAGGGAGTTGTCAGTTAAAACTCTTCAGAGAAGTATCATTGCCACAAAGTTCTGTGAATCAATCCCCATTAGAGAACATAAATGTTCTTTATCCACTGATCTCATCGTCATACCTATGATTGAGTTTGATATAATCCTCAGTATGGATTGGATTTCAGAACATGATGTGAGGATTTATTGTAAGATGAAGGAGGTCACAATTTTTGATGACGATGATAAGAAACACCTTATCTTTAGAGCTGAATCATCACCACCTAATTCTTATCTATATCCACCCCCAGTAGCTCAACAAAATTCAATTATTTGGGAGGAAGAGGATGAAATTACAGTGGGTGAGGAAAGGAATGTTCAAATAGAGGATGTACCTATTGTGAAATAATTTGTAGATGTGTTTCCGGAAGATTTACCTGGACATCCTCCAGAATGAGAATTTGAGTTTTCTATTGAATTAATTCCTGGATCAAGGCCTATATCGAAGACCCCTTATAGAATGGACACTATAGAATTAGTTGAACTAAAGAAACAATTATAGGAATTGAGTAATAAGGGATTTATTCTCCCTAGTGTTTCTCCATGGGGAGCCCCTGTTCTTTTTGTTAAAAAAAGATGGATCTATGAAGTTATGTATCAACTATAGGGAGATCATTGCTATAACAATAAAGAAGAAGTATCCCCTACCTCACATTGATGATTTATTTGACCAACTGCATGGAGCTCAATACTTTTCAGAGATATACCTTCGATCTGGATACCATCAGTTGTGTGTGAAGAAGGAAGACATTCTGAAGACAGCATTTCGCACCAAGTATGAGCATTACGAGTTTACAGTAATGCCTTTTGTATTGAATAATTCACCCTCTATAATCATGTATCTGATGAATAGAGTTTTCAAGGATTATCTCGATGAATTTGTGGTGGTATTTATTGATGATATCTTAGTATACTCCAAAAGCTACCTAGATCATGAAAATCACTTGCGCATTATCCTGAAGACTGTGAGAAGACACGAATTATATGGGATGTTTAGCAAGTGTGAATTCTGGCTTCAGGAGATTTCATTTCTTGGCCATATTGTCTCTAAAGACAGAATCTCTGTTAATCCTTCTATGACAAAGGCAATCCAAGAATGGCCAGCACCTACAAGTATAACTGAGGTATGCAGTTTTATTGGTTCGGCAGGTTATTATCGACGTTTCATCCATAATTTTTCCCGATTGGCTAACCCATTAACGATGTTCACACGTAAAGGGGTTAAATTGGTTTGGAGAAAAGAGTGTGAAGAATGTTTCGATGAATTGAAGAGAAGATTAGTCAATTCTCTTATATTGACTCTACCATTGGGGAATGAGCGGTTCGTTATTTATAGTGATGCATCGAAGAAAGGACTTGGTTGTGTCCTTATGTAGAATGATAGGTTTATTGCCTATGCATCAAGAAAGTTGAAAATTCATGAACAAAACTATCCTAATCATGATCTTGAGTTAGCAGATGTGATGTTTTCTTTGAAGATATTGAGGAACTACCTCTATGGTGAAAAATCTGAGATTTATACTGATCAAAAGAGTTTGAAGTATATTTTCACACAAAAAGAACTCAACATGTTGAAATGGAGAAGGCTTGAATTACTCAAGGATTATGATTGTACGATACACTAACACATGGGGAAAGAAAACAAGGTGGAAGATGCTTTTTGCAGAAAATACCATGGAGTTTTGAACAATATGAGAATTGAAAGGGATCCAATTTTCATTGATCTAGTGAAGATGGACATCGGAATAACCAGTGAAGGTGAAACATCAATACATTTTCAAATGGTTGCCAAACCATCTTTACTAGAAAGGATTAAGAGTTCTCACACCGATGATGAAGATTTTCAAAAGAAGATTAAAGCTGTAAATGATGGGAGATTGAGAGACTTTGTGTAAGAAGATGGAATTTTGAAATTCAGGAAGAGACTTTGTGTTCCCGATATACCTGATCTAAAAAGGGAATTGTTGGATGATGCTCAAAGTTCCAACTTCTCTATACACCCTGGGAGCACCAAAATGTATAGAGACTTGAAGGAACATTTTTGGTGGGATAACATGAAGAGGGAGATTGGTGATTTTGTGTCATGATGTATGGTTTTTCAATAAGTGAAATATGGAAGGCAACAGCCTGGAAGAGTCATGTAACCTCTTCCCATACTAGAGTGGAAATGGGACAATATTATGATGGACTTTGTCATGGGACTACCAAAGACTCCTAGAAGGTATGATGCAATACGGGTTATTGTTGATCGTCTTACCAAGTCAGCACAGTTTCTTGCTATAAGAGAAGATATACCACTGGAATTTCTAGAAAGACTATATATTAATGAAGTTGTGAGACTTTATGGAGTACCCATATCGATTGTTTCTGATCGTGACCCCCCGTTTTACTTCAAGATTTTGGAAAAGTATTCAGAAAGCCTTGGATACTGAACTTAATTTGAGCACTTCCTACCACCCTCAAACATATGGATAATCAGAACGAACTATTCAAACATTAGAATACATGTTGAGATCCTGATCACGTGACTTTCAGGGTATGTGTGAATAATATTTACCACTGGTAGAATTTTCCTATAACAATAACTTCCTTAGAGTATTTAGATGGCACCATATGAAGCATTATACAGAAACAGATGTCGCACACCAACCTGCTGGGATGACTTTGGTGAAAGAAAACATGTAGTCCTAGAACTGGTGGAGGAAACGATGGAAAAGTTGAAGGTAATCCAAAACCATATCAAATAAGCTCAATGTAGGATGAAGAGCTATGCCGAGAATCGAATGAAGGATTTGGAATTTCAAGTCATTGATCATGTTTTCCTGAAGGTATATCCATGGAAGGGAGCCATATGTTTTCGTAAGAAAGGTAAATTGAGTCCCAGGTACATCGGACCTTTTTAAATTCTAGAACTAATTGGGGATGTAGCTTACCGATTGGCAATGCCGCCAACTCTCTCCAAAGTTCACGATGTGTTCCACGTATCTCTATTGAGGAAATACATGCCTGACCCAACACATGTACTCACCTATGAGGAATTAGAACTGGAACCTGAACTGTCTTATTTCCAAGAGCTCGTCACGATTCTTGATATGAGAGAAC
This sequence comes from Viscum album, assembly GCA_963277665.1. Taxonomy (NCBI): domain Eukaryota; kingdom Viridiplantae; phylum Streptophyta; class Magnoliopsida; order Santalales; family Viscaceae; genus Viscum; species Viscum album. The sequence goes on along the minus strand of OY728125.1, from coordinate 271,910,347 downwards.
AAGTACTGAGAAACCGGACGACTCGTCTGGTAAAAGTCCTGTAGAGAAACCATAAGATGGAAGATGCAACATGGGAACCTGAGGAACGTATGATGAAGAACCACCCGAGTCTTTTCATGCTATAATATTCTAGAAATTTTGAGGACAAAATTATTTGAAGGAGGGGAGAATGTAACACCCCAAGCTTCTACGGTACATTTCTCTTTGAATAATGCAATAGCGTGTGTTGTACGCAACATTGAGTTCTAACACACCACAACTAATCAAACCAGCTATTATGAATAGTAATACCCACTTTTTGAAATTTATAAATTTTATCGTTCCAAATGGACTTCATTTTTGGATTCGGAATATCGAAATTATCCTAGGGTAAATTTTTTGTTTTTTTTCTGAAAAACCTCATTTTTGATGAATAGTGAAACCACTAAGTGGTAGTTAGAAAAACTGAATTTTTCATAAAACACAATTTTACTGCTTCTGTGAGTGGAATTTCAAAAATCCGAGAGACACTGTTAATATCAAGGAGTAAAATGTGGTTCATTAAGATGAAAATAAATTTTGGTGAATCGTAACTTTTTACTTTTATTTACCACGGTTAAAAGTAAATAGGCTAATTATGGGTAAAAATGATATTAATATTACCCTAAAACATGTCCTAATTCTATTGGACAAGTGTATCTCGACAAAAAACAACCTTATGAATAAATTATTATCATTTAGGTCCACTTGGTTTAGATTAGGACATTTATTATTATTTAATTCAAAGAAGAGTTAAAAGAGTTAAAATCAATGTTTATTTACTAAACAATTTTTAATATAGGGTTACACATAAGATATATTCGATTATAAATATTAATTAGAAAGATAAAAATATTTCCTACATAGTGATATTTTATTTATAATTTTTAGACATTAAATAAGTTAATTTATTTATGACACAATGACGATGGAGTAATTACCATAATAGTGAACAATTAATATAATTGATAGTATAAATACCCAAATAAATATAGTTGGAGACTTTTTGTGAATTACACTAATTTAATAGGTTAATATGACATGTTAGGAATGATTTAATTAACATTTGTCGAAGTAATCATTCTGTTATGAGTTTCACAAAAATCAATTTTCCAAATAGTGTCAAAATTGACATAAAAGTGTTTTTAAAAACAATATTATATTATTAATTGATATTCAATTCCTAAAAATCTAAGGATCAGCCAACAGACTTATATCATGATAGGTTCATTCTTAATGGACCACTTGGGGGTCTTTTGGAGGTATAATTTATGTTTATTAAATATATAATATAAAAATAAAAAGTGACATGGTAAGTTTCAAACTAATTAACTAAGAGTTAAAACTAAAAGATAAGGTTAATATAATGACCCAAACCTATCTAAATTATATTGGTTGAGTGGTTTTCGACCCATAACCACCTTAACCTTTAAATAATCTACTTTCATCCATTAGAAACCGAATATGAATTTATTATAAAATAATATTTCTAGCTTTTCCAAAGGTTCCCTTCACCCCTCTTATAAAAGGGCACCCCCCCTCCTTCTCATTAATTCAAACCTTCAAAGCCATTTGGCTCTGCCAAAATCTTCCCAAATACTCTCTAAACATTCCTCACTTCATCTTAGAGGGTTTCCATTAGTCAAAAAGACAACCTAAGGAGCCCTTTTGATCAAATCAAAAGGAAGAACCTGAAGAAGAGGTAATGTTTTCACCACCCTCTTTCAAGTTCCTTTCTTCATGAACTTCTTCTTTATTTCCCATTCTAAAATAATAACACTAGTATCTTTTATATACTGTGATTTTATTATAAATATGGTACAACCATATTCAGTATTTTATCCATCCTTTGAATAACTTGTCACCATACGTGCGTATGTACGACTTACCGTCTCCACGTCGTGGTGTAATTGTTATTCAATAAATTATTATTTGGATGGGTATAATAATGTTGTGTAATTCATGTAATTAATAAATATAACATGATAATTATTCTTTATATATTATATACCATCCAATTATATTTAATTTAATATCAAAATAATGATATTGTCGCTCGTGCGTACGTACGGACTACCGTCTCCATGAACGCGATGAGATTCATTATCCATCATATCCATTCAAGTCTAATTCTCATTTGATGATTAATAATAGTATCTAAGGACTTGATATCAATCTGGATATGATTAAGATACAACCTATCCATGAAAAATATAGCTTATGTAACAAAACATATAAAAGAAAACTAGTAAGTTAACACCCGAAACAACGATAATACTAAGATATTATTAACAAATCAATGTTAAAAGATCATATATAATATCATATTAATTTATATTATTCTTGTATAATTTAATAACAATTTTTTCACCATTATACAGGAGGCTAACCTACCCCAACCAAGGAAAAGTAAAAGGTAAGGGTTTATTTCACAATCTCTTCATTATCATAGGTTGTTTATACGTAATAATCTACTGGGACTTCTTTATCATCCACATCCATGTTTCTTAAAAATGTATTTCAAAACTTTTTTAATATTTACTAGAATATTTTTTAAAGTCATTTATACCCTTTTTTACTTTTATAAGTGGTTTATAAAGGAATATTTCCGTCATTTTCCAAACAAGTTCCTTTTAACCTTTTTGACAGAATTAAGGTAAGAATGTTTTTTTAACTTCTACGGAGGGTGCGGCTATTTTCCGCCGTTATAAAATCATTGAATCTTACATTACATACTTATAAGAATACTTTCACAGAAAATGTTTTATTTTATAAATATATGACTCTTAAATGATTTCAAAATAGAAAGAGATATTTTTCTAAAAAGAGTTTCGATTTCATCTATGTCAACATCCTTTGATGGATATTACGCTTATTTGAAGTTGATTTATTATGATACAAAACTTCTATATTGTATTGAAGGTTTTGTGATATGTTTAAATGTGGATGTGTTATTTTTATACCATTCATGGTTTATAGATGAAGTATTTACATTTTTTATGCTAGTTTTATTACGAATGTTTATGTTATGTTTAGACCTTTTCATATGGGAATGCATTGGACTTAATATGTGATGGGTGGAGCCCGCTATAGCTCCTCAATGCATCAGTTGGTCTCATGAGACAAACCAGTGTCGTGGAACAAGGCCTTCAAAAAATCTTAGTTTTAGTCCTTGCATGAGGCCTTGGCTATGTGGTTATGATAGTCAGACATTATTCATTCCATCATTATGAAAGTGGTTACTGATATTACATGTGATTATTAGATTAGTAGAATATCCATGTGAATAATTAAATGGCATTACTTCATTCTATTTTTTACATACTATGTTAAAGTTCAAGATTAAAAGGATTTTTTTAGTTATACATTGCCTTAAATGTTTATTCTTATTTATTAATGTTTCCGCTATATTGTTATCCTTACTGGGGATTTGAGCTCACCCCTTTTCTATGTTTTATTTTTCCCAGGATGTGAAGAAGTAAATTATGAATGACCTGCAGGGATAGTATGAGGGGATAAGAGTGTGGAATATGGTGACTATGTTGTTTTAGTTTTCATTTTTATGATGTAATGTAAAACATTATGAATTATCTAGTGTTTCCAAGCATTCTAAACTAATCGGCCTTTCGAGATTTGATCTTTCTTGTGATCATTCCAATGTTATGTAATAATGCACTGACTCTGGGTAACTAGGGTCGGGGAGTTACAAAATTTCATAAATAAAAACCATATATATTATATATATGACTTCTTCTTTCGATTTTACCTTGATTTTTAATGTTATTAAATTTAATAGAATATAAAACTGAAGATGTCACACTATTTTACTTGATAAGTACAATATTGTTAACTTATAGATTACTGTAGGATATATATGGCTATAATTTTTACATTGTAGTAAAAAAATATTTATTTTCAATATATGTGATTATTTTTAATTTTTATTAAATAAATAATTGCCTTCAAATGTTATGCAACCCTGAAAAAGTAATTTTATACTTAATATAAAAAATCAATTAATGATAATAAGAATATTTAAAGTGATATAATTTGAATTAATATTATTTATCATCAATTTAATGGAGAAAATGATATATTTTAGGATATTAGATACATTAGAATGTTTTATATTCTTTCCTTATATTTTCAGATGTCACATTAAATAAATATTTCTAAAATTGACATTAATGTTATATTATAATAAAAACATTATTATATGATTTAAATTTATGAAAAAAGGTTATAATTAGAAACATAATTGGGATATGGTTGATCAGATCAATTTGTGTCTACTTATTGTATTTTTTCTTTACTAGTAGCAATATTGATACTTAAGAGTATAAAACATTTAAATCACTATAATTTTCAAAATGGATAATGAAGGGTTAAAATAAAATGAAAAGCATGAATATGTGATTATATATTCATAAAATTTTATTTTATGTGATAATTATTAGTTATACTCATCTTATGTTCAAATATTATCAAATTTGTTCAATTTTGTAAATCATTATTATTTTATACTAATTAAATATTTTGTGAAATTCCACGAGTGCCCTAACCATCTTTTATAATATTGACCATATTATTCTAAATTATTAAATCTTAAAAAATACATTTTTCTCATGAAATTCATAAAAATTACCTTCCTATGACCCCTGAACATGTTATAGATGCATTATTTTTGGCAAAATACCAACAACACTTTTCTTCTATTGTAAAGAAAATGAGTTTTCCATTAAAGAGGTATAATCATTAACTGGTTATTTTTCATATTATTTAATCTCACCCTTCCATAAAATATAATCCAACAATTTTATGATAATAAAATCAAGATGTATCACATTCTAAAATATTATTATGTCATATTTATAGCCTATATACATCTCCAAACTCCATCAAGTTGAATTGTAATTAACAATTTCAGCGCATAACACACTACTGCCTCATGAGATAATTTAATTCATTTTCAATTATTGAATTTGATGGATGATTTCAACAGTTATTTTATTAAATATATATATATATATATGATATTTGTGAACAAAGTATATTTCTGGGGAAATAATTTAAAATATCATTTCTTAAATTTTTGAACACAAAAAAATGATAATGTATTTCATGCATATGTGTGGACTACAACCTTCAAAAAGAAACAAGATTCAATATTAATCAACACCTCACCTGGGTTATATATGAAAGTACAAAAAAATATGGTATTTATTATATAATAATTAGTATGAAAAGTTAAAATAATATTTTCATTAATTCCATAAAGATATTTGAAAATGATAAATGTTACTCAAGTGTATGTATGAAATAATATATCAATAAATTATATTTTAGTTAATTTTTACGAAAAATTATTTATAATTGGTTTTGAAATTATAATTTATTTATAAAAAGAATAATATGTTTGTAATATTATTTTTTAGATAATGTGATAATGACCTCTATGGATATTGTAAACCTACTAAAGTCATTTTGGTTATATTAGTCGAATATCATAAAAACATATAATGTGAACATAAATGATTATGTAATTTAATATGACATTATAATAAGTGAAATAAAATTGATAATACACATGAAACATTTTATAATGTAAATAATTAAAATAAGCTTATTATTCAAGGATATAAGGAATGCTTCTGATGAATCAAACATAATGTAAGAGGCATTTTTTTAATTCATTATTTAATGTTTTGTGATTAATTAATTTTATTTAATTCCATATTTCATATATATTCTATTGATATATTATATGGACATAATATAACTATAAGGGATATCATATGTAAGCATTGGATTTCATTCATATTAATTTTAAAGGAACCGTTTTATATGTATTATAATGTATGGTTTGAAATAAAGATTAAAAAATGTTTTATTTAAATTTATACAAAATCAATGACTTTTACTGCAACCAAATACAATATTTTAAGTATGGGTACCATTAAAAATCTTTACATTTTATTAAATAAAAAAACCTATTAAACATTATCTTGGTATTTTTTTCCTGAAAAAACTTTTCAAAAAGAAATGGTTATTTTGATATCTAAATATTTATTTCATATGGGTATACAAGTTTTTTTTAAAGGTTTTTAGTCAAATGTGAATAAATTAAATTGTTTAATTATTACATGGAACATGATAATTATATATGAAATGGGGTCAGTCTGATACATCTTATAAGAAGTGTTATGTCCGATTAATTTTCATGGGTGTTCCTCATAGAGCTCATATGAAGGGTGAACCCCATTATATCACTCCAAAGTATTGGATATTATTTATGTTTATATGTTGAACATATGGGTTATTCCAAGAATAACCATGATGGTTATATTAAGTGATATTATAATGGTTGTTCCATGTATTCAACTACAAATGTGATGGTTACTCCAAATAAACAAGGATTTTTATCACATGGGTTGCAATAATGGGTACTCCATATATAAAAGTGACATGAAAATGATTCCCCAATGTTCAAGCATATATAATCTATTAATGAAATGGGTTTTATTTCTTTTAAATAAGAAAAATGTTATGTTCTTTTCAAATTGAAATAATTTCATGAACAAACTCAATGATAATTATGGCAGTGGTAAATGTTTCTTATGTTTTGATGTTTTAACTTGAATAATGGATTTTTCCCCTTTATATATCTTACTAATATTATTTTTATCATCCCACATTTGGAAATGTTATCACAGGGTTTAAGGATGCTTAAGATAACAACCATAGATTTTGGGATTGTTTTTAAGTATATTTAATATTTTCATAGGTTAAATTACATGAAACACTATGCCTACCATAAATTACATATAATAAAAATATTTATTATATTATAATGAATTCGGAGTTTATCTTTTATTAAAGGAAATGTTGAGTTTCAAGAAAACATGATAGACTAATTAATTTGTTTATTTAATATGATTGTTACAAACTAGTTGATTGAATGGTATTAAGTAATATGATTAACTAAAATATTAAAAATACAGTTTACACATGTTTATATAAATATTTTGGGACGAATTTATTTTTATATTGAAGTCAAACATATTTTAAAATAAAATGAAATCATTTTATAGATATTTTTTAATTTCCACAAGTTGGTTTTATATCATTTAATTAACCTTATCAATATGAGTTCATAATTATATTGAAATTTATATATTATATTTTTTATGAGATTTATAACAGTCATCTTAAATGTTTTATATATATGAGAAAAGAATAAATCAAATTTTATAGAAAAAAAATGTATTTCTAATAAATGTAATTTTTCACCCTTTTATGGTGAACATATTTTAAAAATGAATTTTGAAACATTAATAAATTAATTTAATAAATTAATCAAAATTTCATAATTTTATATAAGAAATATAGCTTACTATGAATTTTTGGGTGTTTTTGAATAGATTCATATTTTTTTATGAAAAGTGATAAATATTAAATTTTAATAACAACTGCCTTTTCATTTAAATAATTCATAATGTTAAATTATATTATGAATATATCATAAAGTAAAACTAGTAAAATTATACATTTATTAATATTATTTAGACCATTGTAATCTATTTTTATTGGAATTTTATAAAAAACTTCTAAAACATTCAAATATTTTTTCTTTAAATGTTTTCTTTCTCATCATGTCAATGTTATTACTTTTATATTACTTTTTTAAAAATAAATGTATTGATTTTGAAAAAACGGATTGCATATTTTGTATGAGGAAAATTTATAATTTCTAATAATATAAAATTACTTTTTCAATAAAAATAATTGTAAAGGTTGTCAAACTAATTTATTGTAGTTACGTTAAAAATGAGTTTTCCAGGGAATTAAACATAAGATATAATGTAAAAAAGAAACTATATATATATCTAAGAATAATAGATGATAGTATTTCATCTATTTTGACGATATGGATATATATTTGCATAATTATTACCCATTTTATATACCAAAAGCATGGATCGTGTTCTCTCTTTCAAAAAAATGGAAGATATCTCCATTCACATAACTTACAAAGGTTAGATATTTTTATAGTGTTTTCACTTATTTTTTCAATATAATATGTTATATTATATTTTTTATAGGGTTTTAGAAAATTTTTAAGCCCCTTCATGCATCTCCATCTACAGAAAATGAATCACAATCCTCATTCACACACCATCTATTTGAAGGAAGACACATGAACACCATTCACGCTACCTTCATAGTTATTCAAAAGGAGGTGTGAATCCTGTTCATGCCACATGGTCTCCCAAATACATATATTATAGTGCCTCCCCTGTACTCTATATTTTTCTACAGAACACTACTGGAATTCTTTCTCATCATATATTTCTGGTTTCTAAGAAGGTAAAATTTTTATTTAAAATATAAATTGACAGATTTATTTACTTATTATGATTTATGATTTATTTATTTAATTTGAATGTATGTATTTAGAAAAAATCCTTTATATATATTTTTTAATGAGTAATTACTTTTATATTGGTTTTATTTTAATTGAATGATTTTGAAAATTTAATTATGGTGTTTATATAATTGAAATTATATGAATAAAATAAAATTTCTATTTAGGGAATTTTTATTATTTTAAAAGATGTATATACTTGTAATTTAAGTGGTCAGTAATTATATTTAAATATATTGATATTGTTATAGTATATATTATATTTCAATTAACATTATTTAGATTATAATATCCTATAATCATTAGCAATTAAAAAAAATTCAAAAGAATTTATTAAAAATAGATTATTTATATTATGTATCATAATTTTATTTTTTAAATATATATATTATTAAATTTTTTCTAACGGTATATAAAACGTTTACTATAATGATTTATTTTAAATATTATTTTTAAATATATTAACTATATATAATAATTATTCCATATAATGAAGTATATAATGGAATTACATAAATTTTGGAGTGCATAAGAGTGAAAAAAATGTAAAGATACATATATAATTTAAAAAAATTTAAAATAACATTTTTATAATATTTTAATGGTTATTATATAAGTTTAGTTTATATTACTTTAATGTACTATAAATAAAAATATTAAATACCAAATTTAAATTATATTAATTATAAATAATTAATATTTAATGTAATAAAGTATGTAATATATTAATTAAAATTTTGAATGTAGAAGTATAAGAAATATTTTATATACACAATTTTAATATTATAAAACAAAAAATAACAAATGTCTATAGTTTTTTAATAGAAATTTTTTTCAGTGTAAATTATATTACTTTTATGTACTATAGATAAAAAATACATATAATAATTTTACCAAAAAATTACAGCCAAAAGTAAATCTTTTGACCATTTATTAATAATAAAAGAAAAATAAAGAAAAGTGGAATATGTGGTGACACAAGAATAATGGTCAACTCCAACCAAAATCATGTATAGATATCATAATACAACATATCATTTCCATAATCAAAGTCACCTCCAGTCTCCCACTACGATTGAGTGTTTTCCCAATTAAATATTTTAAGGATATTTGAATCTACCTTCCTTAACACCTTAGAAGATGATCTGGTAGACACATTCCTAGTAAGGTTGGAATAATCTTTGTGTGGTATCCTGTTTATGGGAAAATAGTTGAATCCCTCACTATTAGTCATGTTTTTCTTGCCACTTAATATTACATCCTTGTAGGAGGTATTCCCACTATTGCCCAAGTCCCTAATCGGGGTACCAACACCCTGTATAATCCTAAAAATGTTCCCCCATTTCTCAAATAATTTATATGACTCAAAGAGATTCTATATTTCCTGATGGTAGTCAAAATGTTGTTGTGAATCATTCTGATTAGATACATCTACCATAGTGGGATCATGGGTCATAAACCCCAAGGACCGTGCGGGGGTATCTTTATGTGAGGGAACCTCTTTGATGAAATAAAAACGAGTATCAGAGGTACCATTGTTAGCTCTTTCTGGAGACACATTCACCAAAATACCTTTTTTTGAAACTTGAGAATCAGATTTCCCATCCATCAACACATCAGCCATAGTGGGAGCTGGCTCTTTAAGATAATCACCATCATGGGAAGTAGGTTTTGAATGATCCAAATCTTCCATCTTAGGATCCCTCTGATAGATATTTTTTGGATGAACTCTCCCCCCACATTCATCACATGGAACATTAATACAACATAACTCCAAAGAGTGTCCAACATTCATGCATTCAGTACATAAAAGATATATTTCTTTATACTCATCATCAATTTGGATATTATCAGAAGGAGTATAAAGGGTTACCTTGTCAATCAATGTGGAGATGAGATCAACCTCCATCCTTTTTATTGAAATAAATATCGTGCCATACATCCTCAGTCTCCTTGTCAAGTCGAATAAGAGTCTTAATTGTCGAGCCAATATCATGAAAAATAGTTGGATGATATAGGAACCAATTGATTTCATAAATCCAAACCCAGTCCTTATAAATGTAATTTATTTCCCTTAATACAATAAATTATAAAGACCATTAATTTAAATGATTCTATATAGGATTCAAAAACATAGCCCCAATGCTCCAAACACTAAGATTTATGTAAAATTAAGGAAATATGAAATGAATAATTACTTAACCAAGAGAGACACACCCACAGTTAGAAAAGTCCCATAATATTGTGGTTATACGAATAAAAGTGCAGTGCTTCTAGGGTTATGATCATTTAGGAATAAGAATGCGTGCAATTAAGGAATTTTTCCCAATTTCTATTCTATCAACATGCGCTGCATGCTTGGCTTCAACATGAGCTATTGAACCCATAGAGAGAATTATTCTAGGACATTATTCCTTATGTAGATCCATAAAATTAGGTAAATCCATTATAAACCGTGAAATTGGTTTCTTAATTACATCATCATAGGAATGAAATCTTGAAAAACATCACTTTGGGGCAGAACAATTCAATCCCGCAACATTATGGTTGTTATCATTTATTTTCACCAAAATAGTATGGTTGTGAACATCCGTAGAGACCTTTGAATCATGGAAAGGTGACGAATAGGAAAATGTTGACGTCGTTCCACTGGGAGGATGAAGAAGCTCAAAGCTGAGGAAATATGGGAGGGTCATAAACGAGCAATAACCCTATAAACAGTTGTTGAGGGAGTGAGATCCCACTGCACATACCACCATCTCATCCAGATAATAATTTTAAATTATATTATGTGTTAATATTTTTTATTCAATGTAACATAGAATGAAATATAATTACATAAATTTTGGAATGTAGATGTTCAAAAGGAATTGAATATATACATATGAAATTTTATTAAATTCTAAATAACGTAAGATTATATTATTTTAATGGTTATTATATAATTTTAAATAAAATTAATTTTATTAATTAAAGTTATTAAAATTTACAATTAATAAAATTTTAGTACTTTTTTAAAAATTAATAATACATATATTTAGAAATATATAGATTATATAAAAATATGTAATTATATTTAAAAATAATAATAAACAACGTTTAATATATTTAATGTTTTTTTAATTTATGTTTTATTATTTTAGTATATTTATTAGTATATATTATTTTATATTTTATCTTAAGTAAAAAATATTTAAATTATAATATTTGATACACATTGGTAAATAATGTGAATGTACCTAAATAGATATACTGATACAAACATTGAAAAGATATATTATTTTAATAATGTTGTCGATATTTACTACAAATTAAATATATTCGTAGGTTATGTTATATAATATGTTTAAAATAATAAGTATACCACAAAAATTTTAAGAGTATTGTGTAATGAAATATTTTGAGGTGGCTCAAGAATTCATAATTTAATTACATGCGTTTTTTGTGTATGTGGTTATATAATTTGTAATAATTGAATTTTAATTTACTTGTTGAAGACCTATGATTCATCCATCCATATATACGTAAGGACTTACATTGCAGCCTAAAAATATTTATTTATTTCAAACAACTAGAACCCCACACTTTCATGCGAGTAACATTATAATAAAAAGGTGTTTGAAAAGGGGACTTTGACAAGAGGTGTTGTTGTTTGAAAGGAGACTGGTCATTACTGAAATATGTGATAATATAAAGTCAAGGAGTTTACCCTTTGGTTTTGGATAGTTTGTCAAATTATGATATACCAATCCATAGAATGTGTCTTAAGATCCAAACACATTTATTTCTAAGTAATTAACATATCAAAAACATTTGATGATGTGGTATAATAATATAAAATATTTTGTAAAATTTCCTTTCATAATCAAATTATCACCATTATAGATAATCACTAAGGATTTTTATAATGAACTTGGTTTTATTTATAGTTTTCACATGTAACATTGAAAAATATTTCTAAAATTAGGAATATAAATATATATTGATATATATATATATATTATTTTAAAAATTTAGTTATATGTAACGTTACAAAATTTGTAATATAATACATACCCAAAATAGAAATTTTAGAAATATAGAATTTTTAATGTTCTTGTTATTACCATCTAATGTATGATTGAAATTTCATGTTTTTTTATATGTCAATAGCTAATTCATAATAATTTTATGATCTTTATATGACTTACCAATGTATGATTCAAATTTCATTTTCAGTTTTTTAGTTATATAACTCTTAATAATTATAATTTTTTCTACATTTATGACCCACATCTCATCAATGTTTCTATGTATGTAAGGAGATGTTTTTCTGGTTAAAAATTGTTAAGTATGTCAAACCTCAATACCCCCTCAATTGAATGTGAGTATCTATATAATAAATTGATGTTTGATAAAAAGTGTTACTTTTTGAAGATAGATTTTCAAAAAAAATCTTGAGATTAACCTTATTCTTTGTGAAATATAAGCTAATTGGGGCTCTATGAGACCCCCAGTAATTTTTAGATTATCTCATAATGATTAATGGAACCATAGAAAATTATTCACGATCAACTCATTTATTTTATCATAAAAAATTTAACAATTTTATATAATATTATGATGTGGTATATAATAATTTATTATTTATTTTTTCTTGGTAATCATATATATGAAAATGTATTTCAATAGTGAGGTGATTTATAAAGATAAATATTTTAGATGTAGTTTTCCACCTATAATATTGGTAAATAATAATGATTGTGTGACATTGGATAATGTTTTTGTGAAGATTCGAAGTCAGTTACAACTATGGCATGATCAATCAATTACATCAAATACATTTCAACATATTTAATATACTTAATGATTTTGGAACACTGAGTATCCTCTAGTTGGTCATTATAATTATATGTATGCATCATTGTTATTTAGGAAATAGTTTTGTAATGGTTTAATGAAATTATATGGGGTGATTTCTGATATTGATAAGTTTCAACACAGAACTAAAGAACCATGTTTTTTGAGCTATATAGAATTCCGTACTTTACAACACTCGCATTTATTTTCTTCTTATTAGAATCTTGTGATAAAACCATATTATATGGGATATGATCTTCCTTATGATGTAAATTTATAGACATCCCTTTTTATACTCTTAATTATTTAATGATAGATTATTTGATGAAGAACTATCTGGTGAGGTGTTATGAGATGATAGTGGTAAGGGTAATATGGGGCATGATTCTTCTAATGTTTCATTGAGAGATATTTATATAAAATTTAGTGGTAATCTTCCTGTAATATTTTCTTCTTTAGTTGAATGAATTTTAGGTTCCCATAATTTTGATTCGAATTTCATTATATAGGATACTAAATTCACTTGAATTATAGGGAATAGATATGTATCAACTGATAACACCATATGTGTCAGGAATGATTTTAATAGTAACTATTCCATGAAATATTTGATAATAAATACAAAATTGAGGGGATTTTTTCTTTTTTTTATTATTCAAATAAGTAAAAAACGTCATTCGATATGAGAAATATGGGACAGAATTTACATTCCAAAGGGAAATATATTTTAAGGTTTCACCATATGATAAGGGAGGGTATGAATATTATTATCCGAGTTTTAAAAATATAGCTTACACATGTTTATATATTGAATTATTTTGTGTTAAATTAATTATAAATGAAAATGAAACCCTTTCATAAATAAATGTAAATATATATCAAAAACAGTATTTTTATACATGCAAGTGAGTTTTTTATGGTTAAATTAACTAAATTATTTTTTATTAATTATATATATAAATATATTATGTAAAAAAATCTTTAATATTCATCATATATGTTTAAAATATAATAGATAATAATAAATCCAATTTTACCCTTAAGAACAACTTTTTTCTAAATAAAGCGGTCATGTACCCCTTTAATAGATCAATATTTTTTAAAAGAAAATAATGTAATATTTATAAGATTCTCATGAAAAATAAAAATTAATTTTGAAATTGTGATATCAAATTTTCTATAGGGTTAATTTTAGGAAATTTTCTGAAAATATTCATTTTTTAAGAATTGTTAATCAATACTAAATTTTAATTGAAATATCCCAATAATTTAATTTTTTTTATAAAGTTAAAATATATTCCAATTTTATTTTATAGAATAATTAGTTCATTTAAACATATTTTAATCTAATTTTAGTCATTTTAATTAATATCAAATTGAAATTGGATATAAAAACCTTGTGAATTGTTAATCATTTTATCTTTAAAAACCATCCATATTGTCGAATATATGGTATTAATTCTAAATTTATTTTTTCCAATTATATTTTTCTAAGAACGTGGAAAAATGGCTTCCATATTTGGAATCATAATAATTTAATATTTTTTTATGTCCAAGTTAAATTTTGTGTTAATAATGACTAGTGAAAATAGATAAAATTTCACATGATGAGTAAGTGAAAAAAGAGTCTACCATGGTACTAAACATTAAACATAAGGATAAAATTTACCTATAAACATATATATAACCTATTTTATTGAAATAATTGGTCCTTATATCTTCTATTATTTATATGTTTCCATTACACTTGCCACTTCACAATGATGAATCGTGGGAGAAATGCTCTCTTTTCAAAAATTACATGACTGTCAGGCCTCTCTTATAAAAGGGAACCCCATATCCCCATGTATTCACACCAATAAAACCAATTGGTTCTATCAATAACTAACCATAATAACTTATAAACAACCCTCATTACATTACATAACATAATATGGGTGAAAAAAAATCTTACCAATGAAATCCATTGGTGCAAAATAAAAATAGATACTTGAAGAAGAGGTAATGTTCATCAAAAAACATTGTTTTTTAATTTATTCCATAAGACTAAGAAATTATTTTAATATCATTATTGTATAATAAACACAATATATTATATATACTTAGTTTTTTATGATAATTTTATGACCTAAAACCACACGCACATCAATCAAATGGGATACAAAATCAACATTCTTGTGTACAGAGGACTACCGCCCAACCACCCAACGTTGTTCCATATTCCATTACAACCATTAAATATAAAAACGCAAACATTTTATGGAATGCTTATTTTCAATATATTATATTAATATAGTATATTTTTAAAAACAATGTGTTAATTTGAGATAACACTTTTCTATAACATAGCCATTAAAGTTAAGTTTTCCACTTCTATGTTTTGAATTTTGAAAAACGGTCATCTAGAGTTGTGAACAGTTGGTCATTTGGAGTCTAATAGAACGAAAATAATTATCTTATGAGTAGTAAAAGACCCTTATTAATATAAATACGACCCTTATGAATAGTAAATAATTATAATATTATATGTTTTTAAGATAATACAATAATGAGACCTTAATTAATTTTTTAATGTTTTATAAAACTAATTATACCTTTAAAATTGTTATCATTAGAAATGACTATAATTTTATTTAAAAATTAAATTAAAAAAACATAGAAATTTATTTTCAAAAAATGGTTATGATTTTTTAATTCTAGACATCAAAAAAATGTTTATGGTAAAATTTTGGGATTTTTCTAAAATACATGAATTTTTTGTGAATAGTAAAAATACAGTTTGAGTTTATTGTAGTATAATGACATAATAATGATGTAATAATTAAATATAGAAGTATTGAAAACTATTGTACAATAAAATTTGACATGATGTGTCCCAAGTGGCTTTAACCATGGGAAAATACTATAGGGAAGACCATAGTTTTGTAAAATCCACTAATGAGGTGCCCCTTTCGTTAATAAAAACCTCTCTTAATTACTATAAATACCCACTCACCCCATTAGTTTTCTTTCATTAAAACTAATTATACTAAAATATATAGTATTATTATCTCTCCAAGAGTCTTTTCATGGTGTCCTCAAACACCCAATGACCCATCCTTAAATTTTTTATAGTTACTCTTCAAGGTAAGAGAATCATCCACCTTTCTCTTTTCTTAAAGTTTTATTTTTATGTTTTATCTTTTGTTTTTAGTTGGATTATGTTGGGATATTCCCTTATATATTACCATTATTACCAATATTCTATAATAGTGATTATATACCACCTTTTTCACGTCAACTATTTTATGAAATTTTATGTGACACTGTCAGGTCACCAAATTTTCGGGAGAGATTTCTCAATTTTGCTTCTAGTTTGAGTTCCTTTCTTTTATACTTATTTCCTCATACCCACTCATCCAAATGATATGATAATTCCATTAACATACATAAAATATTATTTTATTATGATAATTGAATATTTCATCATCATCTCTCTTTCCCCCTCCTCTAATACTAAAAATGAAAACACCCTCCGAGATGTTTTTATTTATCACATTATAGGATGACGGGTTCCCACTTTTCATTACCATGTCCAATTATGGTAATGAAAAAAAATTATGGTTGAAATAGATAATAATATATTTATTTTTTATAATTAATGTTCTGTAATCCTTACACACGCATAATAAAAAATTATAATACAAAACAAGTTCATTATGAACAAAACTGCAAAGTCAATCCAAACATTTGTAATTAACTTCTAAGTAATGAATCATCATCATGGTATATTACCCAAAAATCATTGTAATATCATTTATATCAATGGAATGTCATTAATAGAATATATCAACAATTCTGTATGATTAACCACATATCAAACAAACTTCCATTCAGGAATACAAGTAAACCGATCATGAAAACCAAGGAAGAAAATTCTTCCAAAACAATAAAATTGAAACTCTTAAACCCATAAAAGGAACATGAATGAACCTAATAAGGTTATAATAAATATATTAACTGTATATGAGGTTTTGGAATTATTAATTAATGAAGCTAAATATTATTATTTACATCATTAAAACCAACGAAGAACACACTCCAGCATAAGGTAAGGGGTTTCTTATATCAATTTTAATTATGGGAGATTTTAATTGTTCGCCACATATTTCTTGCATGTGGTGTATGTGTACTGAAATTTTATATATAATATCATTATTCTCTTTATTTTCATGTTATTCAATGATTAATTTTATAATTATTAATTCAAGGTCACATGAAACGATTGATTACAATGCAGCAATGGGATTTGTGTTAATTTTACATTTCATTGTGACTTACTTTGTATTGTGCACCAAATAACTCTTATGTGTTGTACCAAATTCACATTTGAGAACATTTTTCATGTGAAAATGTAAATATATTATATATCCATATTTTGGTTTCATGGATATGATTATTGTCTATGTTGTATACCATTTTACATATGTTGTTTACTTTGAATGTTGTTTTAACTGTGGAAGTGTTCATGAATCCTTATCCTCTATTCTATAAGGATAATATAAATTAATATTTCTCTTTTATTGATACTATGTATAAATAATGATTTTACATGCAGTTATGGGCAGTGCCCGCTGTAGCCCTTCGATGCATCGACACGTCTCATGAGACAAGTCAGTTGGTGACAAACCCTTCGAGTTTGTTTCCAAAAATCAGAAGGGATTCCACCCACATAACTACACCGTTTTAATGGTATTATGGCATCATTTTCCATATACATGACATCCAATTAAGAATCATTTTATTTATTAATTATCAGTTATTACTATCCATGAGGTTTTCACTATGAAAAAATCTGTCGATGGAATTTCATTCTCACTTTACTAATGGAGTGAGTTATTTATTTATTCTCCAAGCCATATTGATTATGGAAAATTGTTTATGATTAAATTATTATTTATTTCCTACTTTCTCTAATTGTAACCCTTACTGAGCATTTGAGCTCAACCATTTCATTTGTTTACCTTCAACAGGTAATGAAGAGGAGATCATTTATTGAGTTTCTGTGGACGCTGTTTTTAGTTTTTGTTATGTATTGTATTTTTTAACCCTTAACAATGAAATTTGAGTTACATATATGTGTCTAGTTTCTGGAATACTAATAAACATATTTTTCCTTTAGTATTTCATTCCTTTTAACCGTGAATAAATAACAAGTAATGCACCAGCTCCGCTCAAGAGGGGTTGGGGTGTTACAGTTTATATCAGGGGAAGTTTAGTAGAAAACATGGAACCCATAGTAGGAAATGTATAGTAAGGAAAAAATTCCTAAGGTAGTATTTGAGGATTACTGTACAAGAACATCCTGGTATTTTGGTAATGTATAGATTATGTGAATATTTCTATCAAATACATCCATGTCTGGATATGAGTAGGTGGAGGTGGATCTGGAATATATGTACCCAGGAGTGAATGCTCCGACAAAGAGTTTAGGGGTTGACTTGTAGTATCCTAGTAGATGACAACGAGCCTTCATGCACTCTTCGTTACAAAACTCCCAAGTGGATATTCTTGGGATAATTCACATTTTATTTACAAGCCATATGAAGGATTTTAATTAAAAGTTTTCCCACAGAATCCATGTTTATGAGATTAGTTATGCATATAATTTCAATATATGTTAATTGTTTCTCTCTTTGATATTCATAACCTAATATAGTGTATGCCATTATTTATAAATGAGGTCCAATAGAAGAAGTGGAATCAATACTTGTGGGAAATGTGGGGATCTCCCCACTGAGTAAGTCAACACAGTTAATGTTGGAGCAGATCATAACATGACCATATTGGGAAATCATACCCAGGTTATAATGAATAACCATTCCACACCTATATTGGATCATTTAATTTCACAGAATCGCCTATCTTTTAGCGGGGATACTAATCCAGTGGTTGATTGGAAATGGATCATGTACCTTGAAAAGATATTAAACGCATTATGATGCCATGAAAATAAAAAGGTTGTATTTGTATTATATTGTCTCAAGGGTGACGCTAATCAATAGTGGTCCTTGTTTCAAAATACAATGGAGGAAGAAGAAATAGAACATATGGAATGGGGGACTATTAAGGAAATATTATTCAAAAAATCATTCCCTCATGAGAAACGAACCAAAGTGAAGAAGAAATTCCTTGTCTTAATGCAAAGGGTGGAAGACAGTGTTGGAGAGTATAGGGATACCTTCTTAGGGCTAGCAAGGTATTCTATAGATTACGTATGTGACTCGATAGACAAGATTGATCATTTCTTTAAATTTCTAAAGACAAGTCTTCAAAGGGCATTGCCTTCTCAAAAATTTTCATTATATGATGAAATTGTATCAAGTGCTATAAAAACAGAGAAGGAATTTTCTAGATCAAATGTTTTCAAGGGAAAACAAGATAAAAAGTGGTACTCTGATAAATAATGGAATGGTGAAGATCCAAATAAGAACAAGGGGACAATGAAATCCCTATTATGCGAGAACTGTGGAAAGAATCATCTGTGGAATGATTAAAAGGCATGGGAGTCTGGTATATGTGTGGAAAAAAGGGTCATATTTCTAAAGAATGGAAGGGGAAGAAACAATTTTATGATGTTCAATGCTAAAATTTTAGAGAGATGGGACACTATGAAAATTAGTGTCCAAAGAACCATGGAAAAGTTCCTCAGAAAAGGCCACAAGAGAAAGGGAGATCTTATTCAATTACAACTACCATAGTTGATGTTCTTAATGATATGGTGGAAGCTACTTTAATTGTTTCCTAAAAAATTTACCAACAGTTTATTTGATTCTACACCAATGCATTCATTTATATCTACCCAGTTTTCCATGAAAATTAAACATGTCTAATTTGATTTAATAAAATATTTGTCACTGAAAACTCCTATGAGATGTATCGTTACAACAATGGAGTGTCGATAAGTCTCCCCCCCAATGAAACATATATTTGCTTTAGTTTCTAACCATATTTTCATACCAATGGTTGACTTCGATATATTTCTTGGTATGAATTGGTTGTCAAATTATGATGACACGATCTATTGTAAGAAGAAGGAAGTTACAATTTTTGAAAATGGGGTATATTCCCTTATCTTTAAGAGCAGAAAGCTCACCACCTGATTTTTATCTAGATCCACCCCTATTAGCTCTACTGAATGTAAAAAATGGAGAGGCAGATAAAACAATATCTATGGGAAAGGAAATAAATCATCAAATTGAAGAAGTGAATATAGTGAAAGAATAAATTGGTGTATTTCCAAAGGATTTAACTAGACATCCTCTAGAGCGAGAAGTTGAGTTATTTATTAATTTAATCCCTAGCAGAAGACCTATATCAAAGAATCCCTATAGAATGGCCAATGTGGAATTATAGGATCTAAAGAAACAACTAGAGTAATTGAGAAAAAAGGTATTTATTCAACCTTGTGTTTCTCGATGGGGAGCCCATGTATTCTTTGTCAAGAAGAAAGACGGATCCATGAGTCTATCCATTGATTACTGGGAAATCAATGATATTAGAAAAAAGAATAATAATCCTATTCCCTGGATTGATGATTTATTTGATAAAATTCATGGAGCTCAATACTTTTCGAAGATTTAACTTCAATATAGATATCGTCAGCTACATGTATGGAAGGAATATATTCCAAAGACAACATTTTTAACAAGGTTTGGGCATTATGAGTTTACAGTGATGCCTTTTGGACTGACTAATGCACTCTCTAATTTCATGGATTTAATGAATAGAGTTTTCAAGTAATATATAATAACTTTGATGTGGTTTTCATTGATGATATCCTCGTATACTCAATAAGCTATGAAGACCATGAGAATCACTTGCATATTATTCTGAAAACTGATAGAAGAAATGAATTATATGGTATGTTTAGAAAGTGTGAATTTTGGCTTCAATCAGTTTCTTTTCTTGGTCATATTGTCTCTGTGGATGAAATATTATTTGTTCTTGAGAAGAAAAAGTCAATCCCAGAATGAACCACGCCAACAAACATAACTGAGGTCCGCAGTTTTATTGGCTTAACAGGTTATTATTAGTGTTTTGTTTAGAATTTCACCCAACTGGCTAACCCACTAACCATGATAACACATAAAAGAGTAATGTTTGTGTGGACAAAAAAAGTACATAATTCGTCAAATAATTGAAAAGTACATTGGTCAATTCCCTAATTTTGACTCTTCCATCAGGAAATGATGGATTTGTAATATATATTGATTCCTCAAAGAATGGGTTGGGTTGCATCTTTATGAAAAATGATAACATTATTTCTTATGCATCAAGGAAGTTGAAGACTCATGATCCAAATTACCCCACTCATGATCTTTATTTAGTAGCTGTAATCTTGGATTTGAAAATATGGAGACATTATCTTTACGATGAAAAATGTGAGATATACAAAGATCACAAGAGTTTGAAATACATTTTCACACAAAAAGAACTCAACATAAGGAAAAGTATATGGCTCTAGCTACTCAGAGATTATAAATATTCAATACACTACCACCCTAGAAACCCAAATAAGGTAGCAGATGCATTAAGTAAGAAAGATCATGGACTCCTGACGCAAATAAGGATTGAGAGAGATCCAATATTCACAGATCTATTAAAGATGGATATTAGAATTTTTAAGGAAGGGGAAATATCATTCCTCTTTCAAATGATTTTTAAACTATATTTACTACAGAAGATAAAAATCTCTCAATATGATGATGAAAACCTTCACAAAAATATTAATTATGTTAAGGGTGGGAGATTGTAAGACTTTATGTATAAAGGAGTTCTAAAATTTGGGAAGAGGTTGTGTGTTCCATCTGTACCTAATCTAATTAGAGAACTATTAGACAATGCTCATAGATAAAATTTCACTATACACCCTGGTAGAACAAATATGTATAGAGATCTAAAGGAATGTTTTTATTAGGATAATATGAAGTAAGAAATTATGGAATACGTGTCAAGGTGTTTAGTTTGTCAATAGGTTAAGGTTGAGAGACTACATCCTCAAGGGGTGATGCAATATCTACTTATTACTATGTGAAAGTGGGATGAAATTATAATGTATTTTTTCACTGGACTATTGAGGAAACCGGGAAGGAAAAATGCAATCTGGGTGATTATTGATCATCTCACAAAATCACCGCATTTCCTTGCTATAAGAGAGGATTTTCCACATGAGTGTCTGACAAGACATTATATTAATGAATCTGTAATACATCATGGTTTGCCTCTATCAATTGTGTCTATTTTTGATCCCTACTTTACATAAAAAAGTTTGGAAAATTCTCCAGAAGTCTTTGAATACTGAGCATCATATGTGTACCACTTATCACCCCCAAAACGATGGATAGTCAAAAAGAACTATTCAAACTCTAGAAGACAAGCTGAGGTCATGTAACCTTGACTTCCAACGTATGTGAAATCCATACTTTCCTTTAGTGTAATTTCATTATAACAATAGATGCCATTCTAGTATTCAAATGGAACCATATAAAACATTATATGGAAAAATATGTCAAACTCTAACATGTTCGGATAAAGATGGTGAGGGGAAACTTATAGGTCCAGAATATTTTAAAGAGACCATGGAAAAGGTAATGACAATCCAGGAAGATGTTAAAGATTCCTAAAGTAGGCAGAAGAGTTATGTTGGCAACCAGAGAAAGGCATCAGTATTCCATATTGGAGATCATGTCTTTCTAAAAGTTTTTCCATAGAAGGGTGTCATAAGGTTCAGGTAGAAAGGGAAATAGAGCCCCAGGTACATTGGAGTATCTGAAATTCCGGAAAGAATCATAGTTTTTATTACAATTTAGTAAGGCTTCCAAACCTCTTCGTAGTTCATGATGTTTTCCATGTGCCATTTTTGAAGAAATACATGTGAGAACCAACACATGTACTCAATTATGCAGAAATAGAACTAGAACCTGATTTGTCATACTTTGAGGAGCCTATAAAGATTCATGACACAAGGGAGCAGGTAATGAGAAATCGTAAAACTCATATTTTAAATGTTCTTTGGAGAAACCAGAATATGGAGGAAGAAACATGGGAACAAGAGGCTTTTATGAAGAAGAACTGCCCACATCTTTTTGGTGGGATTTATACATAAAATTTTGAGGAAACAATTTCCAATGGAGTGAATAATATAACACCGAAAACATTTTTTGGCATGCTTCTTTTAAATATATTCTATTAATAGACTATATTTTAAAAAGCACTGTGTTCTTTTTAAACAACACTTGGTTATATCCTAGACATTAAACATAAAGTTTCCACTTCTATGTTTTGAATTTTGAAAAACAGTTATCAGAGTTCTGACCGGTAAGTCATTTGGAGTCTGATAGAACCAACTTTTTTTTTGATGAATAGTAACATAAAATTATGAATAGTAATACGACCCTTATAAATAGTAAATAATGATAATATTTTATTTTCTTATGGTAATAAGATAATGAGATCTTAATTAATTTTTCAATGTGTTATAAACCTAATTATACCTTTAAAATTTTTATTTTTCAAATTAACTATATTTTTATTTAAAAATATAATTAAAAAAACATAGAAAATTATTTTCAAAAAATGGAGTTCTTTTTTGTATTCTACACATCGAACAAAGGTTAGGGTGAATTTTGGGGATTTTTCATAAACAATTCATTTTTTCATGAATAGTAAAAATACAGTTTTGAGTTTCAAGAAGTTTGATGACTTCATAATGATGTAATAATTAAATATAAAAGGCTGTTAGACTTGTGTTCAGTAACATATGACATGAGGTGTCCCAATTGGCATTAATCTTGGGCAAATACCATGGGAATTCCCGTGGTTTTGAAAAAACACTATTGATGTGTCCCTATTAATTAATAAAAAACTCTCTCTCAATTACTATAAATACTCACTCACACCCTTCGTTTTTATTTCATTATGAACTCATTATACTATAATATCTAGTAGTATTACCTCCCTAAGTTTCCTCCCAGGGTGTATTCAAACTCCCAACGACCCAACCATTATGTTTTGGGAGTTACTCTACAAGGTAACAGAATCAATCACCTTTCTCTTTTCCTAATGCTTTCATTTTTTTGTTTTCTCTTTAATTTTCAATTGAATTATGTTAGTATATTCCATCACATATTCCACTTACTACCCATAGTCTATATAGGTAATGAGACACCTTCTTTCTCTCATAAAACTACTTTAAGAAATTTTATGTGACGTCGTTAGGCTGCTAAATTTTCGTGAGAGATTTCTCAATTTTGCTTCTATTTTGAGTTCCTTTTTTATACTTATTACATCATCTCCCCTCATCCATTTTATATGATAATTCTAGTACCTAAAATTATTTGGAATTATATTATGCTAATTTAATATTTTATCATCATCCCTCTTTCCCCTCCTCTTGTACTAAAAATGTAAACACCGTCTGAGATGTGTTAATTAATCACATTCAAGGATGACGGGTTCTCAATTTTAATTACCATGTCCAATTCAGTTCATGAAACAATTTTTATAGTTTCAAAAGATAAAAATATATGTATTTCATCACATTAATTTTCTGTAATACTTAAAAACTCTTAATATAAAGTTATAATACAAACCCAGTTCATTATGAACAAAACTGCCAAGTTAAACCAAACAATTGTAATTAACTTTTAACTAATGAATCCTCATCATGGTATATAACCCAAAAATAATTTTAATATGATTTATATCTCCATAATTTCATTAATAAGATATATTAACATATTTTATGTTTAACCACACATCAAATGAACTTCCATTCATGGATACAAGTAAACCGATCATGAAAACCATGGAAGAAAATGCTTCCAAAACAAAAAAATTGAACCTCTAAAACCCAAAAATGGCCATGAATGAACCTAATAAGGATATAATAAAAAAAATAAGATGTATAAAAGGTTCTATAATTACTAATTAATGAAGATAAATTTTATTTTTCAAGTCACTAAACCAACGAAGAACAACTCGAGCATAAGGTAAGGGGTTTCTTATCTCACTTTTAATTATGTAAGATTTCCATTGTTCAACACATATTTCGTTCATTTGGTGTATGTGTACTTAAATTTGATATATAATATCATTATTATCATTATTTTCCTGGTATTCAATTATTCCTTTGATAATTATTAATTCTTGGTAACCCAAAATGATTGATTACAATGTGGTAATGAGATTTGTGTCAATTTCCCATTTCGATATGACTTACTTTGAATTGTTCACATAATAACTCTTATGTGGTGTACCTACTCTCTATTTTATATCATAATTCATTTGAAATTGTAAATATATTATATATCCATATTATTTTTCATAGATATGATTATTTTCTAATCTGTATACCATTTTACATATGGTGTTTACTTTAAATGTTGTTTTAACTATGGATGTGTTGATGAATTTGTATCCTATATTCTATATATATAATGTAAAGGCATATTTCTCTTATGTTGAATCAATGTATAAAAAATACTTTGGACATTCTGGGAGGGTCGTGGCCTACTATATCCCCTCAATGCATCGACTGGTCTCATGAGACAAATTAGTTTGTGACAAACCCTTTGAGTTGGTTTCCAAAAATCACAGAGGTTTCTACCCACAAAAATAAACCATTTTTAATAGTATTATGGTATCTTGTGCCAGATAGGTGACATACAATTAATAATCATTCTCGTCATTTAGTATCACTTATTACAACTCATGAAGTTTGTACTATGAAAAAATCTATAGATGTAGTTTCATTCTCATTTTATTAATGGTGTGAGTTTTTCATTTATTCACCATGCCATATTGATTATATAAAGTTGTTTATGATTCACTTATTATTGAATTCATGATTCAGCTAATTTTAACCCTTACTGAGCATTTGATCACGCTCCTTTAATTTTTTTACCTTCAATAGGTTATGAAGAGGAGATCATTTATAGAGTTTCTATGGACCCCGATTTTAGTTTTTGGTATGTATTCTATTTTGAAACCATTTACAATGTAATTTGAGTTACATATATGTATCAAGTTTATTCAATACTACTAAATTTATCATTCCTTAGGTAATTCATTCCTTTTAACCTTGACAATATAACAAGTAATGCACCAACCCCAGTCAAGAGGGGTCATGGTGTTACATTAAATGTTGCGAATAATAAATAAAATAGTTTCAATATTATATTTACGAAATTTAGGAATTAATTTTTTTTTGTAAGTTTTTATACCACACATACCATCATGCCTTTCATTTCTTGAGAATACGATAATATCATTCATGTGTATGATGGTCTGCCACCTCATGAAGCGATGTGATTCATCCAAAAATTAAATGTATTGAATTAAAGATTATTTTATTATAAATATTACTTAAATTGGAAATTAAAAAGATTATTTAATTATTATACAACCTATACTTTTCTCTCATTCAATCCAATAAGAAAATGGAAACTATTTTCAGGCATATGTACGACCTACCATCTCAATGAATTATGGATTTCATTTCCAATTTATTTATTTATATATTATTTTAAATATATATTAACTAATTATATATGGTATTTATATCATTTATATCATTATTTTGCACCTGAAATCATGATTACTTTTATTGGTCTAAAAAAATAACAAATGAAAACATATACAAAAGAAAATTGTTATTTCATGAGATTTAAGTTGAACAATAAATCGTCAATAATTAATAAAAAATGTCATAATAAATTATTTTATGCTATGGTATATATGAATATGGTTTTTATTAGATATATATTAATATTATATTTATTTTAACATAGTTTTGAATGAGTACGATAGAATTCAAAACATATGGTAAGCAAATTACTAGTCTCACTTTTATTTCTTAGATAATTATTCAATATTCACCAATCATTTTGTTTTTGTGATGTATATAATGAACTATGAAATGATATATAATGAATATACCGCCTTTAATGATAACTGATGTTTCTATTTGTTTTTTTAATTCATGGTGATTATGATTGAAAATGTACTCAAATATTAATGAATTTTCATTTCACTTTTATTTTATACAAGACAGAAGCCATATTCAGAAACTATTTCCTTTATGTGTTGTATATATTTACAATTAATATTTATTTTAATTCATGTGTTAAAAATTATTGGGTTTGTGATATCCAATTTAGGATCTATCATTCATGGGTATTACACTTTAATAGCTAACATATTGGTAAGAGAGTTTTTTCAAAATGTTTTTTGCAATGTATGTTATGGTATACACCTATATTCGTTGATGAAGTTTATATAAAGAAACTTTTAAGTTTAATATCAGGAAATTATTAATATTCATCATATTTTTTGTTTTATTTTACATAATTTTTTCATCGGATTTAGAATTCATGATTACCAAGGTGGTATGATTTTATTTGACAATCTCATCATTTATCATGATTATTTATGATCACGTGTAAAATGTTGAAATCTCATGATATGCCTCACAATAATTTATATAAATATAATTACCCTATATTAATAAATTATTACTTCAAGTAATTATCAAATTTTTCCACTCTTTGGTACTCAATATAATTAATAAAATGCCTTTAATAATTTTTGATTCATTATTCTCATCAACATGAAATCTATTTTCATTCGTAATAATGTTATCTAAAAAATGAGTTCAATTTTTGTATTACTATATTATTAATATTTAACATATTTTTTATTCATGATGGATGTTTTACAAAAAATCAAACTTATATTTATTTTTTTCAAAACAATTCACTTTTGACTTTTATTTAAAATGTGAATGGATTTTTCATTTTAATGTATACGAAATGAACAAAATTTTCTAAAATAGATAATAGTAATTTCTTAAAATACTCCTTTATATGATTTCTATGATATTTTAAGAATAATAGGTTTTCAAAACGTTTTATCTTTTAAATTTTTTTTCCAGAACACAAAGTATATTTTCATCATGAAATGATTTATGTGATTTTTAAAATATTACATTAAAATTATTCATATTTATTTTTAAAAGAAATGAACTTTATAATTTTATTATGTTTTAAAAAATTATTTCCAATGAAAAATAATTTTCCACATTAACTTAATCAATTATTCATTCAAAATTAACATCTATATAATATGTAATTTTTATGGAGAATTAATCATTATAAGGTATTTGATACAAGGATACCATTCTTATTAATTCTATGAATAGATTATTTTTATGACAATAAAATGTTTATGAATTTGATTTATCATTAATGGGTTATAAAATGATAAAATTATAATGATAAATTATTTATTTTCGACATGTTATGATTTAATGAAATGATGAACATATTATGAAACCTATTTATTTTTCATAGGTTATTTTATGATGATATGTTTATGAAATCCTTTTCCTCTAATGGGTTATGATAGATCTTGTGGCACACATAAATTTGGTTTTATTTGGGTTATTGGTGGGACCAATATATCCCTCTAATGAATTGGGTAGTGATTTATATCTCATGAGATAGACAAGAATGTAATAGAGGGAGTCCCCTATTCAGTGATTGAATTCTCCTCCATGGTGGTCGCAGGAATTGTCTAGGACTACTATGATGTTATGAAAGAACCTATCTTTACATTCCGTAAGATTAAATATGAACATGATTACATGTTTACAATGTTACGTGTGAATATCATGTTAACATCGATTTGTGTGGACTTATCTTACATTTATTTAATGTTATGTATATACCTTATTTGAATCCAATAATATTATTTGAGGGAATGATTTCATGTTCTCAACTAAATGAGTGGCCTTAATTCTATTAATAAATAATCAAAATGGTTTAAGTTTATGTGTATAATAAAAAATCTATGTCTTATGCAAATTTTAGGATCTCATGGATCATGTTATTTGATTTATCTATGAATAATGTCATATGAACTACTAATATTTATTCCATGACCCATGATTATGATATTTGATAGAAAGGTTCTAGTTTTCAAATGTTATTATCATGTTATAATACTTTATGTTCTTGTTATACTCAACTATCACCCTTGTTTAGCGTTACTGAGAATTTTATTTCACCCTTTACAATGTGTCATTCCACTAGGTTATGAATAATTTTTTTATATAAGGTATAATGATTAAGTTTACTAATTGGGAAGTTATTTTTGGGAATAAATATCTTTAAAAAGATTTTAATATTACGTTCATATATTCTAAAGGAAATAAAAAATTATTATCCTGGTGTATGTGTTTGTGTAATGTGTTTATTATTCAAGAAAATTTCTAATATCCATATATGAAAATCCGGGGTATCTATTGTTGGAATCAATGTAAATGAATATTTATCCATTGGATACTAGAATGTGAATACTTTATTATGATTCCTTGGTAAATTTATATGGATAATTCAAGGGATTCCCCTAAGGATATTTATAAGGATGATGTAATATTTAGGAAAATGAAATAGAATTTCTGAAAAGGATTTAGAGAGTGAGTTTTATTAAAATTACCCATTTCTAGATTCTTCAAGTGGATGTGGATATGGTATAAATTTACCATGGGGTAACATCCCAAAAAAATTTATTTATCATGACTCAATCTAGAACTATTCCCTGATAATGAGCCTTACTACATACATAGTTTGACATTGGTAGGGATAATATTTGGAAATTCAAAAACTAGTTATCAATAATGATGAATGATTTAAATATAATATTTCAATTAATAACCTATGATAAACCTAATATTTCATAGATTAATGATGATGGTTTTATGTCTTAGACATATTATAAGATATTTTTCATAACTATGTTGCATTTATGTATAATTATTTATACTCACAAAATTATTTTTTAGTCATTGGTGGGAACCTAAAGAACTTGGATTGAATAAAATGTGAATAAAAATTTTCTAAAGATAATATAAATGGGATTATGAGTAGATTTAATGATATTTTGATTATGCATAATCTCTTTTAATAGAAAATATTTACCAACTTATACCTTATTCGACCATCGAAATCATTATGGATTTCAAGGATATAGTCCACTGAGAAATTATATGGAGGGGAACATTGTGAAATATAGATTAATTACACTATATGTCAAAACATTTGGAAGAACCACTCAAGTTAATGTCTCCATGTAATGAGAATATAACATAAGTGTAGTGAAGAAGGACATATAGAGAGTAATTTCTAAAGAAATATTAGGAGTTTTGTTATTGGAATTGACATGAATATTTGTATCCCTAATATATTATCAATTATTGAAATTTTTTAATATTAAAATTTTGGGAAATAGAAAAATTGATGTCCTAATGGGAATGATAATGAGGAGAATCGGAAAGGTGGTATGAATAATGGTTAAATTACTAACAACAAGATATTATGAATGAATTATAACTGAGAAGAGGTATTAATGAATCTGATGATGAAACCTATTTAATGAAATAAGGATGAGGTGGAATGATCTATTTATTAATGTTTTTTAATTCAATGATTTTTTTATAATAATCATAAAATATCTAATTATTTTATTTTTGGAATTATTTCGTTATGGATTGTCAATAAAATATTCAATGATACTACTAGTCCAAAAAACGATTTAATGGAAAGGTTTTATTTTAAGGAAGAAAAA
This sequence comes from Viscum album, assembly GCA_963277665.1. NCBI lineage: Eukaryota > Viridiplantae > Streptophyta > Magnoliopsida > Santalales > Viscaceae > Viscum > Viscum album. The sequence continues at coordinate 271,879,398 of OY728125.1, read as the reverse complement.
TTAAAATGAGGGTAACCCTTATTATGTACCTTATGTTGAGAAGTTTATTATTAGTCTTGATAAATAGATGATGCATGAGAATATGTTAAATTGGATAGTACTGATTACCATAGAATAAAATAAGGGTTTGTGTACAAAGTGGTTTATTTTATCATTGATGATGTTTAGAAAATTTTCAGATCCATGGAATATGTTCAATAATTGATGGTATTATTCAATGAGTGGGGAATGCATTTTTTTTTCTGATAGAGTATTATTTTAATTATGGTTATTACCATATTTAAATAAAATATATGATAAAATTGTTCACTTGTTTTGTCCATGGAAATAGAGATCTTCATTATGGTGTATGGTATATCAATTTTAAGATGATTTTTAAAACTTTTATTGGTCTTATTTATAAATTTTAAATTTTTTAATGGTTAAAAGGTTATCCATTTATGTAATGGTTTATTTTATACTTCTGATGAGGTTTTATAGATTAGCATATTACATTACAAAATGAATATTTATCGATGATATATAACATAAGAAATATTTTTTTCCTTGATGATAACTAATGATATATGGAATGAATTATCATTCTATTAATGCATAACATGATCCTCTAGTTCATCTAGCATAAGAAATTAAAATTAATTTTTAGTGTATGTGATTAAGTGTGAATTGTTCAAGTAACAACTGATGGATTAGATTCAACAAATTAAATAGAATGAATTAAAATATGATTATCTTCTTGTGAGCGTTCATCAACATTATGAAATAGATAATGAATTAAAAGGGTTTCTAATTATCATAATTTTTGATGTTATCTATGAACATTTCATGCCTATTTGGGTTTTCGTTTTTTGAATTCTTAACTTCTCAATGGATCACCATCATTCTTGTTATTACTGATATTTACAACACTCAATAATTATTTAACATTTTATTCCATGTCCAAATCATCACATCCCCCATATATTATCCTATGTTGAAACCTAGTTCTATGTTACTTTGGGTAAAAATAATTTATTAAACAATCCCAATATAAGGAATGTTTTGTTATTCAATAGTATTATGTGGGATTAAATCATATAGTTTTTAAATTAGATTCATTTTATGAATGAGATGTATTTCGAGGGATCATTTTATTCTAATGGGGTAAAATGTGAATCCCTGAAATTTTGTGAAATATAATTTTAAAATATGTACAATATTTTGTTATTTTATGTGACTTGAAACAATTTATTTAGCATCTATTCAATGAAATGATTGGTTTTCTAGGGTTATATAGAATTTTGAGTTTATATTGTGTTTCTAGAAAAACATAGTCAGAACCAAACATGAAAAACTATTAAATTATTATTATTTAATATGATAGTTATCAACAAAATGTAGAAATGTTATGAATGAATATTTTTAAACAAGTAATGGAAAATATTTTTTAAACATTTTTATAAAATTATTTGGTGACTAAATCAAAGTGAATATAAAACCCTTTTTAAAATAAATGTCAATATTTTTCCAAAAAACTATTATTATGTGGACAAGTTTGTTTTATTTCAAAAAAATAAAAAAAATAATTTTTTGATTATGTTAACAAAATTTATATGTTATGTATTGATTAGTATTTTTAACAATCATCATATATGTTATCTAAAAATGATATTATAATAAATCATGTGTTATTCTTATAAAATATATTTTTTATAAAATATAAATTTTCACCATTAAAATTTCCAATTATTTTAAAAATTCATTTTTCATAGTTTTTAAAAATATATTTAAAATGTTATCACTATTTAATAAATCATAAAATCAAAATTATTTTACATTGCTTTTGTGGTTTTTTTGAAAATATTCACTCTTTGTTGAATAATGAAAAATAATGAATCTTAATTTAAGACTAGCATTTAATTTACTTATTTTATAATGATAAATTATATTTTTAATATTTCTAATGTATATATAGTTATATAATAAATCTATTAATTCATTTTAATTCATTGGATCTAATTTCAAGTATAAATTTGATATGAACATATTTATGTTTTTAATATGTTTTTTTTAATAACCCGCTCTCTCGTAATGTCTACTAGATTAATTTAAAATAAAAAAATTTACATGTATTTTAATGTTAGCTTAAAAAGGAATAATATTTTTAAATCAGACTAATTTATAATATATCATAATCTTACCTTATTTTTGAATAATATATATATATTAATGTTTGTAAAATTTATTTACCGAGGTTCAGTTAAAAATTGGTTTAGAATAAGGTTAAAATAAAATGATAAGGCTAGAAATCACCTACAAACATTTATAAAATACATTGTCAGAAACGTTTAAGGCCACTAAACCTCTAATGAATTACAATAAACTAATTTGGATCCTTTTTATGTATGAAAAACATGGGTGGAATTCTCTCATTCAAAAAATTTAAATTTTATCCACTAACCTCACGTGTAAAAGTTCATCACCTCTATTATATTACTCACATCATTATTCATATTTGGTTCAGAAAAAAATAGCTTCCCAAATTACTTTCCATCATTATATAAAAATAATATTTTAATGAAATAAAACTATAGAAGGATATTAGTGAAATCCTATAGAGGATACCCAAATAAGATGTAACATTAATCAACAAATATTTTTGTTAGATTTCTTCCTCAAACCACATAAATTATAATTATTAAATTATTATATAATAAACTTGATATATTCCATATAATTAGATGTTATTATTTTACTATCAAAACCTACAACCACACACACATCTATCTAATGTATTATGAAATCATTGTTCATGTGTATAGTGAATAAAAACTCATGAATCGATGTCGTTAATTTTTACATTACCACATTTCAAGAATGGAAGTAATAGTATAAATGCTATTTTTATATTATTTAAATTAAATTTATGATTTATTTATCATTATTTAATTGGTATATAACATCATTGTTACTATTTTTGGGCATATAATAATGTCGTTCGATTGTGTAGTGGACTAACACCTCACAATGTGATGTGATTCATTCATTCCTTACATGAAGTGTTTTAAGGATGGGTTTAATTATAATATATTATTTAAATTAAAAAAATAATTTTCAAATGATAATATATAATATTCCTTTATATTTTTAATCCAACAAGAGAATAGAAGCAACAGTCTTGTATATGTATAAGACTATCTTCTCCATAAATGTTTTATTTAATTTACAAATTCAATCTTGTATAGACATTAGAAAATACATATATACTGATTCTATATGTTATTTATTTAATTTATAAATTCAATAGATTATAAAATCCGGATTTAAATAAGTGGATAGTAAATATAATAAATCAAAACATTTATAAAAAACAATGTAGTGATTACCCAAGACATAACATTAACATGATATTATTAATAAGTGGGTAACAAAAGGTCATATGAAAATCACGTATGTTATGATATATATTATTATGGTTCCGTATCATACATCTTATAAACTTCTATTTTTTAAACAAGAAGTTTTGAAGAGTATGAAAGAAGTCAAAACTTAATGTAAGGTAATTTATAGTCCCTCAATGTTTTTCATAAGATTTATACCATATTTGAACTAGTTTATTCTATGTAGTGTTTTTACTATAAAATAGAATGATATAATATTAATCTACCCCATATAAGTATATATAATGTGTCCATTTATTTTATTATTTCAGGGGGTTTATAATTCAAAAGTTTCTCAAATAGTATCTGATTTCTATCTCACTTTTATTTTACATGAGATCCATTCCATATTTAATACCTATATATTATATGTGGTATCAATATTATCCCTAAATGTATATTGTTTTTATTATCCCAAAATCTATTGGGGTTTACATATCCATTTTTATCTCACATTCATTTCTTTTGTGGTTCAATAGTTTGTAAATCAATATGGGATTTTTGTCTCAATTTTCCATATTTAAGAGGTAGGATATGTTATACACCAATATTCCTTTAGGATGTGTATAACACACAAATTTGAAATGTAATATGTTGAATTTATTCATCCTCATAATATCTTATTTTTGATTTTATTTCCTTATATCATGGGGTTTGTGATTAAAGTTTACCAAAATGGTAATGATTTTGTGTTTTAATAAAATATTTTATCAGGATTTCTTATTGTCAAGTATCAAATGATAAAATATCTTGATCACATCATTAGTTATTATCATGAATTTTATTATCATCTGTTAATTCATTAAATATACATTTAATGGAACTATTTTACACTATTTGATATTGATTATAATTAAGATAATTTTTTATGGAATTATGACTTCATTCTCTCCTTGGACAAAATTCTGTTTTATTAAAAAAAATCTAAAAAAATTTCAAAATTGTTTTATTACCCAATTATTAATTTTAAAATAATTTTTTCCCATGTATTAATTTTTAAAAGAAAACTAAATGGAATCTTAATTTCATATAAAAAACAATGACAATTTTTCATTTATCAAAAAATGTAAAATGAATCATCATTTTAACAAGTATGTCAGGAAGAAAAAAATATTCCATAAAAATAATTTTTTTTTCGAATATTACATTATTATATTTCAATGTTATTTTCCATGAAAAATATTTTCAAAATATTTTTATTTAAAAATTAGATTTCATTGTGGAAATTATATTATCTTAAATAAATTTTTCAATTTATTTTTAATCAATTCCATTATATGTTTTCAAGATTATTTGTAAAGAATAGTATTTTTATAATATTTGATGCTATGAAAATTTATTTTCAAGGAAAATATAAAATTATTCTAAAATTTATCATTAGCCTTTAGAGATTATTTTACAGATAACAAGGCATTATTGAAGGTGAATTATGCTTTACTGGGGTTATAATCCATGGATAATATTATTAATGTCTCTATTAATGTTTTATATTTATGATAAAAAAGTTGTTTTTTTTATACCATTGGCAGTCTATAGGTTTTACGACCATAAAAAGCTTATGAAACTCATTTTTTTCAGGGTTTATACTCTGTTTAAATGAGGGAATTATTATGAAATCTATTTATTTTCAATAGGAAATGTAGTTTTTTTAAAAGTTGGGGCCGAAGAGTTAATTTATTATTAAAGTAAAGACCTCTTAGAGGGTAGAGGGAGACCCAATACATAGCCCGAAGGCCCAAGGCCAAGTGGCTTGAATACAAGGCATGAAAGCCCATTTTTTGGCCCAAAGAACCCTCTGTGAACAATACTGCTACAGTACACTGTGCATCTATAGTACCTGCTACAGTACCCTCCACCACTACAGTACCTTGCAACAGTTCCTCCACAGCTACAGTGTTGCCGCCGCTACATTTCCACCGCTGCTACAGTGTCTACTACAGTGCCCCGCTATAGTACCCGGAAATTCATCCCTTCTCAAATTTGAACCCGGGTCTTTATGATCGTGTGTAACACATAAATATGGATTTTATTATATAATTTATGGGGAATATATATCCCTCAAATATATTGGGCATAGATTTATTTATTATGAGTTATGTAGGGTTGGGATAAAGGGTTAACCATGTTCAATAAAGTAATTTTTCCACTTTGACGGTCTTAGGAGTGAACCTTAACTAGTATGGTGTCATTCATAGGCCTTTCCTCAATTTCCATACTTTTATGTGGGAACCTAAATAAATTTTTACAATTTTATTCATGAACCTCATTACATGTTCAAATGTATAAGCATGGATGTATCTTTTACGTCCAGAAAGTTATGTGTCTACCTAGTTGCATGGCCCCATGTTTATACAAGGGACTAATTTCATATAATTTGTTTGATGAGTGAACTTATTTCTATTTTGAAATTTTAAAAATGTTATATTATTATTTTTATTCCAGAAAACCCATGTTTTATTCCAATTTTATTATCACATATAACATTTTCTATGATTTCTCTATGATTCATGTCTAATAAACCGCCACTCTTTATGACATGATCAGAGATTAAGATCATTGAAGTGAAAGTTTTTTTTTACTTTTTATCATAATGTTCTCATACCATTATGTTAATGTTATGCTATTGTGTCTCCTTTATTTACATTTATTTATAATCTAATCTCACCCATTATTATGCTTATTTTCACCATGTTATGATGAATGAAATTTTATAGGATTTATCTATGATGATTAGTAAATGGGAATATCTTTATAGGAATCATTGTAGATATTTAACTAGATTATAATGTCTATGTTCCTTATTTCTAATGGAATTAAACTATTATTTTCATTAGGAGTGTGTTTTTGAAATGTTTTCAATATTTATAAAATAATCATTTAATATCATTTTTATAATGAGCGAACCTTATTATAAAACATAATCTTGATTTTTTAGTTATAAAATGACTACCATCGATATTGAGGATATATTATTGTTAAGAGTTTGAGGTTATTCGGATATAATAAATAGATAAAATTCCACATTTATATAGAGATGATACCACAAAAACAGTAACCATTTCTTCGAAAATATAAAATGTTTAAAATAAAACATTATTACTTTGACAAATCTTCATAACATTTAACATAGATTCCATATTTGTATTACACATCTATATAACCTATTAAATTAAATTAAAAAATTTGGATGAGAAAAAAATTATCATTGAGGGATATAAAAAGTATGAATGAAAACATTAGTACATGAATACTTCTAACATATAAAATCATTTACAAAAAGACAAACTTGTCGCCCATATAAAAATACATCATGAATCCTAATATTTCTATGGTTGTTCCGAACAAAATATAGAACATAAATAGAACTCTATATTTATCTTGGGGAATTGCTTAAATAATCTGGTAACCCTCTCGGCTACCTTATAATTTTTAATCCTTATAGATACCTTACAATGTAACCCTTATGACTACCTTATTTTGTAACCATCACAGTTATACTTGGAGTAACCATATGGTCGACCTCTAACATACACATAAGAAATGAATTGTAGAAAGATATAGGTACCAAACTTCATCATAAAAAATGACTAATAACCAAAATATAATTATAAAACATGAATAATTTCATAAAAACATTTCTATTGAATTTTTTAGATTATAATATTAAAATAGGGTTTTAAAAGGACAGTGCCTTACAAATATCATATAATTAATGGGAGAATTAATATAGTGGATGGAATATATAAATATACTAGAAATATATATTATTAAACATAATATAAACTAAAATCATCACATAATACAGTTTAACACCACATAAATAATGAAGTCGAAGGTAAACCCAAATAATGGAAATTGGGTTTAGAATTCATTTACCTTGGGTTTGTATTACGTCAATATTATTTAAACCTCTTCTATACTGGTTAATAAAGTGTTATTATTATTTTAAAGAAACATTTTCATGTTTATAAAACCTTATATGATCATTTTAAAACATTATTTCACCGTTTAGTTTTTAGCTTTTTGTTCCTTCCATTGTTTTGGGTGCATTCTTTACATCATTTTCATGGCCAATTTGTATTTGATTTTCAGGTCTAATGAAAATAAAATTCCAGAAATATAACAAAATGGTATTAATAGGGTTATAGAATACATAATGATATGATAAGTCATTTTTTATAATATAGGATAATGAATCATTAGATAAAACATTAATGATATTTATTTAGGTCATTTTTTGGCAGTTCCCCGATAATTATGAAATTATTTCATAATATAATTTAATTTCATGTATAGAAGTTCATTAAATAACATAAAATATGTTAAATAATTGAATTTAAATTCAATTTCACCCATTAAATGGGTTTTATGATCATCTTGGAGGGAAGTATTTGAAATTGAAAGGAAATCATCTACAATTTCGGTAAACGACACATCATGAACGATGTTTTTATTTTTTTTAGAATAAGTGGAAGAGGAAAGGAATAAAGATGATGATTTATTTACCTTAATGTGATAAAATAATAAATATATAATATTCTAGAGATTTAATACCTCCTGGATAAGTGGAGGGGAAGAGAGTATATGAAAAGAAAGGAATTTAAAAGAAAATGCATGAAAATGAAAGAGGATTCCTACCTCATGATCTCTTATCCTTGAGATCCTCCTTAAGGCCTTTGGTTTTGGACTTTTCTTGAGACCAAAAGGTCTTGGATGTGAGGAAGAGCCTTGGGTAGTGTATTTTCTTGATCATAAAAAATTTTCAAGGCATGATAGGTGTGATAAAAAGAGGGGAATGAGGGTTGTATTTATAGTGGGGTAGAGGAGGGTTTTACATTATTTTAATCATTATTTTAATATTTTTGTACAAGACTATGAATAGTCTACATTATTGTGATCAAAATAGTAAATATATAATTTGAGTTTCAAACTAGTGGTCTTATATCATTCATTATTTCAAAAAAATAGTGTATTTAACTAATAATTGTTTTATATGGTATTTTACAATATTTAACTATTCATCAAAAATTCATGAATTTTAGAAAAATACAAAAAAATCACCCTGACCATTTTTCGACATGTCAAATTATAATGTGAACTCCATTTTTTGAAAATAATTTTCTGAAGATGAAAATTATAATTTTTAAATAAATCATATTTTATTGAAAAAAAATAACAATTTTAAAATTATAGATGATTTTATATCACCTCAAAAAATTAATCATGATTCCATTACCTTATAACCTTACGAAAATAAAATAATAATAATATTTACTATTCATCAGTGTCATATTTACGTTCATATTATCATTTATAATGGTATGTTTCGATTTATCAAAAAACAAGATGGTTCTATCAGACTCCAAATAACTTATTGATCACAACCGTAGATGACCATTTTCTAAAATTCAAATAATAACAGTAGAAAATTTATGTTTAAAGGACAGTTATAAGTATCTACATAAACAAATGAGGGTAACTTACCCTTATAGTATTTTCATATTCATATGTTGCTTCTTCAACCTTTTGGTTTCCCGAAAAAATCTTTACTTGGTGTATTACCTTATTCCATAATACTTTTCCTCTTCAATAAAGAATCTAAATAGGTTTATCTTCATAAAAATGGTTTTATTCTAGAGGAAGTACTTATGGGAACAAAACATGATATGAGTCTATTACATACTTTCTCAACCTCAGAACATGAAAAACACTATGTACATGAGATAAACACGAAGGAAAAGCTACTCAGTAGGCAACTGGTCCAACTTTCTCAAATATTTCATAAGGTCAAATGAACTTTGGACTCATCTTCACATTCAAAAAAAAATTCATAACAATATACCATGGTGAGATTCTATAAAAATACATGATCACCTACCTCAAAATAAAAGTCATTCCACCCATTTTCTCTATAAATATTCAGCATGCTCTGAGCTATCCTCATGTCTTTCTAGATCATCTTCACATTTTAAAAAATTCATATTCTAATTCTGGTCCCATAAACATCATTTTACTGAAGTCATTAAAAAAATATAGAGTTTGACACCGCATCCCATACAACACCTCAAAAATATCCCATCTTTATACAAGAATGATAACTTTTATAATAAGAAAACTCAACTAAAGAAAGATTATCATCCAAAACTCCCTGGTAGTCTATTTAAAAAGCTCAAAGCATTTCTTCCAAAGTCTAAATTTTACTATAAATCTTCCCATAAGATTGAAGATGAAATGCAATGCTGAGGTTTAATTATGTTCCCATCAAATTCTTACGGCCTTTCTAAAAGATTGAAGTTAATTTGGGATCCTGATTAGATACAATGGAAATAAAAACTCCATGTAACCTGAAAATATCTTCTAGGTATAGTTGAGAAGGATCATTTGAAGGTATTTTTTATCTAATAGTAATGAAATTTAATTATTATTAATTCATTCAACAATAACCCATATTGCATTATTTACTTGAGAAATGTTTGGTACTCCCACAGTGAAGTCTATAGATATATCTTCCCATTTCTACTCTAGCACCGGTAAAGGCTTATGCATCCCCTTCAGTAACTATCACTCTATTATAACTTATTGACATGTCTAACATTTCATAGTTAAATCTTCCATATCTCTTTTCATTCCATCCAACCAGTAATACTACTAAAGGTCTCTCTACATCTTAGTATTGAAAAGATGAACCAAAAAATTGAGAACTATAAGATTCATTCAATAAATATTTCAATAAATAAGAATAAAAAGGCACACACAATATATATAAAAATATCAAAACATAATATTTATCAAGGTTAAATTCTAGAAACTTACCTATATTAACCAGTTCTACCATTTTCTATAGCTTATGGTCTACCTTCTGTGCTTGCTTAATTCTGTATCATAACAATGACTACTCTAAAACCTGAAACAAAACAAAAGTTTTTTTTCCACCAAAAACTTCTAAACAATAATTCATCAAATCATTAATCAAAGGGTCATGTATCAAATGTAACATGGTTAATGATGCATGAATTTTTCGACACAATGCATCTTCCAATTTGTTTTCTTTTCCAAGATGGTAATTGATCATGCAATTGTAATATTTTATCAATTCAATCCATTCTATATACCTTATGTTAGATTCCTTATAACTGAATATATACTTTATACTGTTATAGTCAGAATTTATTTGACATTTGGATCTGTATAAATTATGCCTCCAAATTTTCAAAGCAAAAAAGAACAGTTTCCAATTCCAAATCATTTTTGTGATAATTTAACTCATGAGGTTTTAGTTGACATGAACCATAAATAATTACATGATCACTCTACATAAAAAAAATAACCAATTTCATTAAATGAAGCATCATTCTAGATGAAAACCACACCATTTTGGGAAGGAAATGAAAAAATTTGAGAATTTACCGATATCTTCTTCATTTAATGAAATCAAAAATCACATTCTATTGTCCAAATAAATTTAACCTATTTTTATGTTATCTTAGTTAGTGGGCTAGATAACCATAGAATTTTTTTAATAAACTGTTGCTAATAACCTCATAATCCAAGAAAAATAGGAATCTATTAAACATTTTTAGGTATTGGACATTCATTAACCACTTTATTTTGATAGGATCAACTATTATTCCATCCTTATTTACAATTTTCTGAAGAAAATAAATTTGATGCAATAAAAAATCACACTTACTAAATTTTCAATACTTTTTATTTTAATTTAAGGTTTTAAAAACTAACATTAGATACTTTTCATGCTCCGCTTTACCAATATAGAAGACAAAAATGTCATCAATAAACACAACCAGTAATATATCAAAGAACTCATGATATATTCTATTCATAATAAACATTAAAATGGTAAGTGTATTAGTTACCCCACATGACATAACAACAAATTCATAATTCCCATATTTAGTATAAAAAATATTTTTTCGGGATGTCATCCTACATCAACATTAGTTGATGGTATCGGGATCTCAAGACAATCTTGGAAAAGTAATGAGCTACCCAGAGCTGATCAAACAACTCATCAATACGAAGAAAAGCATGAATGTTTTTAATAGTGATATTATCCAGGGCTATAAAACTAATAAAAAGTCTCAATAAACCATCATTGTTTTTAATGATCAAAATAGAATCACCCCAATGTAAAGCTCTAGGACAAATGAGGCCTTTATCCAGAAAATGTTGCCCTTGATTTTCAGCTCTAAAAGGTCCATTTTATCCATTCAGGGGTTTTTTGAATTGGCTTAACATCGAGAACTAAGTAAATTATAAATTCAACTTCGCGATCAGTTATAACATCGGGAAACTCATCATAAAATAATCCTGATATTCATTTACCATTGTCACGCCATTAATAAAAAAGTTCCATTATTTTCAACAATATGAGAAAGATAACTTTCATTTCCATATTTTAATAGTTTCCTAGCTTCTTAATATTTCATTAGTTTTATGGATTCATTCTGGTATAGATACTAAAAATATTTCTAAAAAATAACTTATTTATCTCTATAATCAATATTAGCAGGATAAACAGAAAGACAATACATACAAAGAAGGACATCAAACACTACTAAGTGAAAACAAAAAGGTTTTTATGTAATGTATTTCCACATATCACAATATGAAGATTCATTAAATTCCTTTTTGTTGAATCAATTCCCCCTCTTGTTTTACCAATAATTTCTAGTCATATTTTTTGTGGCAATATTTCTAATATACTGGAGATTTTCTCAGACAGAAAGGAATTTTTGACCCCGTATCAAACATGACTATAGAAAAATTTGAGTAAATAAACAATGTACCTGATACTAATTTGTTGGATGACCCGTCATCTACTGATGTAGTCATAAAGGATCTCACTATACCTTTCTACATATAGTCTGGATTATTTTCATTATTTAGATCATTCATTGGGAATAAACTTTCATAATGACCAATCTCACCACATTTAAGACTATTAACATTTTTCTTATCAATACTATTCTTAGGATCATTTTCATTATAATCTCTATCCATATTTCCAAATATACCACATCAAAAAAAGTTCCTAGTTTTTTAATTTATTCCCCATGGTTCTTTTTTTCCCAAATGTTGACAAAATTAAAACTAGACATTCTTACCATAATATTTCTTTCTTATACTCTTACCCATTAGTTTATTTCCGGACCACTTTTTCTCATTGTTTCTAAAGTGCACATGATCAATAGAAAAATCCATTTCTACCCTCTCAATGTAATTTATCAGAATTCATTTTTTCTGTTTTTAATACTTTATGGAATAATTTTACGACGTCGCGCTTTGACGGGATGTGATTCTAAGGCCCAGTGATCCTGGAATAAACTTTTGACCTTTTTTAGTACATTTAAGTAATAATGCGAGCATGTTTTTCTATATTTTGGACTATTTGTTGGATCAAAAGTCCAAGGAAAATTTTTAAAATATAATTATGAGATTCACCTAGAAAGTACCTAACTTATAATGGTATGTTTTGGGAGGAAAATTTAATTTTTTGGGATTTTTGTAAAAAAAATAACTTAAAAACATTTTTTATTTTGTTTTTCAAAATATTTGTGTGGAAGACAGAGGCCATGTGGTGGGATGATGAGGTTAATTAAATATAGATCATTAATTTCTCATTTTTTTGCAGCGTAATGATGAATTAAAAAGTCCTAACAAATATAATTATTCATAAATTAAATAACATAATTATGCGACATCACAACATAACAGAAACGTTGCGACATGTTTTCATTTAATGGGTTAATGTGTTAGAGAGTTGATAATCAATCCTTGTAAATTATTTGACTAACATATAGTACGAATTACCTACAATGAAGAATAAAAAATACTGGCAGATTGCTAGAAATGTTGATTCATTGTGAAGAACATGGCTCGGAAATGAAGAACACCAACAGAGCTTGAATCCTCAAGGGCAGAGTGATCTAATGAAGAATGTCGATTGAGTTAAGGGTTTGACTTGTGCTTGATTTTTTCCATTATTTTTTCTAAAAACGATGAATGTGGATCAACCCATGAATAGGTTGAACCATGGATCATGAATTTTTTGGGAAGGGGGTCTTTCTTGGGTTTTCTATTTGGGATTTAATTATTTTGTTGATAGAACTATAATCCAAAGCCTCCCCTATTTTGAATTCCTAATGGTGAGGGAATGGGCTGGAAAGAACAAGGACCGACCCCCTCTACCTTATGCATTAATTATGGCTAAGCATATAAATTAGTGGCAAGGAAAAATTGAGGCCTTCGCAGGGAAGGAGACACCCCACTGAGGCTAGAGTCATAGATGGCGCAAAGAAATCACCATAGGTGCAGACCTGATGGTCTACGGAAGACCCCATCAATGTTGGACTATGGATATAGATGGGGACATGGGGTGGCAAGCCATGCCAGCGTGCTTGAGATGGTTTTCACGACCGGATCAAGCCAAAATACAATAGGAGGATCTGACAGCGGATGATAGGTATGCAACCCCTCATTCACATTTGTGGAGGGGCTCGGAACCGTGGACCGTAACTCCAGGTGGCATGCATTCTATGTCCAAGCATGATAATTGAAAAAAACACGTGGTTAGATGATACCTAAAGATTACTAACATGCGACCCTATGTGGATAGGCTACTATGGATCATTGGGTATTGGCTTATGTGTGACACAAAAGGATGACCGTGGAGATTAGATTTTGTTTGACCCAGAAAACCCAAGGTACTCAACAAGAGGAGTACCTAACTTTTCAAAATGTGGGAAGAGACTTCTGTGTGACCTAGAATACCCATGGTAGTCAATAAGGAGGAGTACCATTGTAGTCCCAAGGTTAGTTGGAATCAGCGTTTGTGTGACCAGGCTGGTCCACAGTAGTCATCGAGAATGAGATCTCTTATATCATAAGGTGTTCAATGATGCGACTAATGGTCCTAATTTTCATCTCTATAATATACATGGTGTGAGATTTTGTTCTTTGTGATCATTCTTCATGGTTTATTTGTGGATTTCATTATTTCCATTCCTTGTTATTTTGGGGTCCCTACAGAGTATTTCGTTACTCACCGCTACATGGGATTCGCCTGCATAGGTTGTGTCAGGTGTAGATGACCACTGCCTTGATGTAGGACTTGTTGGACCTGGACCTAGTGGTACCCAGTGAGACCAGGTAGGCAGGATGCACTTTAATGACTTCCAGCAGCTGCACTGCACTTATGCATCAGGTGGGGGTTTTCAACGGATGACATAAAGAGTTTACATGTTCTATCCTATTTCAAGTTTATCTTTTGTTGGGTTTCTATTATGGCTTAGTTGACCTATAGTTTTTTACTTTTACTCAATGGGTTTTAGTGGAATGCATGTATACTTTTACATATTTTGGTTGTGGTTTTATGTTTTTGAATATAGGTACTCAGTTAAATGCCTCCCACTTGCAGGGTGACTCCTTCGGAACTAGTCTCCAACCCCTAACCTTCGAGAGGCGGGGTTGGGGTATGTCACGTCATGGGACCTGGGGGACGGGTCATGAAAAAATGGTTTCAAATGTGGTCGGTCTTACCTCATTGATTGGGAGTCTGTTGGTTTTTTGGGAAAAAGTTTTTAATGTTTCGAGTTTGACTTGAAGATTCGGGATGTCTAGTGTTGGTGCGACAATCGACATATCCATACACCAGGATCTTAAATTCTGTTTTCCAGCTCTATATATGAGAATATTTTTTGAATAAGTGTCTTCTTATGATTTGTTTGAATAAGAGTCAGTACAAAAGGTATAATCTTCTAACTATGGTACATCTTTATCTATTTTAGGATGCCTCCACGCAAAAAAAAAACTATTCTTCTGATACATTATCGTGTGGACAACCATCCTAACGATTAGGCGTTGGTTCAGGGACCAATGCTTGAGATGCCCCATCGGGTGGTGCAGCAGTGTTTCCACCACACATTGATCAGAAGTTACTTATGGAATTACTGGTTGAGGACGTACAACAACTCAGTGCCTTGAATGAGTTTCAGATACAGATACCTCCCATGTTTAAGGGAGATACAAATCCATTGGTCACTGAGGACTGGCTGGAGGCAGTGACGCAGGTCTTCTACATAGTGAGGACAACGCATGACCAGATGGATTTCATAGCCTCAAGCCTTCTTCAAGGCTCGGTTGGGATACGGTAGATCTTGACCATCCATATGCATGATAATGAAACCCTCACCTATAAAAACATAGAACATCTTTTCCAAGAAGAGTTTTTACCCAAGATTTTACGATCTATGTGAATACAAGAGCTACTTCACCTGTATTATGCTAGTATGTTAGTGGATGGGTACTAAGAAAGGTTTATAGACCTCTATCTTTAATCCATAGATAGGATACATGACCCTTTCTTCTAGGCCAGAACCTTTGATCAGGGAATCATATGGGATATCAGGGCATCCACGGTGTCTCTCATCATCCCCACGCTAGCTAGGGTGATGGAGAGATCCCTTCTTGTTGAGAGATTCCTAGAGGAGCAGGCACCGACCGATGGAGCCACATGAAGACCTCAGGTGGAAGAGTCGTTATTTGTGAGTAGCAGACAACATACACATGGGCCAAAGAGGGACATTTATTTTAGGGGACAACCACAGGATTCAGGGTCAGAAGTGCGGGGCTCCTAGACCAGAGAGAGTCAATAGGGAACTAGGATATGCTTATCATGTGACAGGAAGGGACACAAGTCTTGTGACTATCTGACACTCCCCATAAACAATTAGTAGTTAGTCGGGGGACCTCCAACGCAGAGGTAGAGGTTCATGCAAGGAGGTTCATAGGGTGGAATAAATGACAAGGGGGTAGGACGAGCTGCAGGTGGGGATAATAGTTCGAGGTGCTATCACCACCACCCCTAGGTGGTCCAACATGGGATCAGGAGCAGATAGACAGGGGTGAGGCCAACTTCAGGTGATGGAGGCCTCTGGCCACAACTCTCCAGAGATTATTAGTTCTATGATCTTTGTCTTATTTAACTTAGTTGTAGTTCTTATAGATACAGGTTCGAATCACTCTTTCCTTTCCATGGACCTCGTTCGAGGCTTAGAAACTCCGGTGGGTTCATTGGCTTAATTCTTACGATCAGAGACTCCAATGGGAGGGGATTCGACATTTAATCATTGGTTCCGGAATTGCGAGCTTACTCTAGGAGGCGAGATCTTTGGCAATGATTTCATAGTAGCAACATTGCGGCCTTACAATGTCATCTTGAGTATATTTTGGTTATCTATATTCCATGATGAGATCAAAAATTTTAGGTGCAAAGTGTGGTGTCTTCGTGAGGATGGGACAATGTTTTCCATCACCTGTGAGAGGGGAACTTTTACAACATAGGATGGAATTTATTGAAGGAGGGTGCATCTGATCACATTCTCATTTGATTACGTGAACCTCAGTGTGGTGGATGAGATGATTCTGATATTTCTTGTGGTGGTGGAAGAGTATGATGAAGCCTTTCTTGAGTATGTTCTGGGATTACCTCCTTATATGGAGGTATAATTATACATTGACCTATACCCCAAGAAAACACCAATATCTACACCGGAATATCAGATGTCACCCATGGATCTATGTTAGTTGAGATTAAAATTAGAGGACTTGTAGGAGAATGGGGTCGTAAGGCCCATCATTTCACCATGGGAAACCCTAGTGTTGTTTTTTAAATAAGGAAGACAAGATAATGAGGCTATGCGTGGAATTCCAGTGGATGAATGAGGTGACCGTGGAGAAAAAGTATCCACTGCTGAGGAATAATGACCTCTTTGAACAGATGAAGGGAGAGAAGTGGTTCTCAATGATCAACCTCATATCAGGCTATCATCAGCTTTAGGTATGGGATTAGAACATACTAAAGACAACCTTTAGATGTCGGTATGTCCACTATGAGTTTTTAGTGATGTCTTTAGGTATGACCAATTCCTCAATGTTGTTCATGGGAATCATGAACATGATATTCCAACCTTACCTCAATTGTTTCATGGTGGTCTTGATTGATGATATCTTAGTGTACTTGATGTCATAGGAGGAACATGCTACACACATGTAGATAGTCCTGGATGCACTCTATGAGCACCAGCATTATGGTAATGTCTCAAAGTTTTGGTTTTGGTTTTGGGAGGTCCATTTGCTGGCACAGTTTATCTTGGAGGATATAGTTTTAATAGATCAGATGAAGATAGAGGCAGTGCTTTCTTGGGATCCACCTAGGAGCGTGACTGAGGTGCAATGTTTCTGGGGCTTTGATGGATACTAATAGAGGTATGTTCCTGACTTTACCAATGTAGAACCACCTTTATCAGTGATGACATGGATGGGAAAACCTATCTTGTTGAAATAGAAGTGCTAGTAGAGTTTCCATGATCTGAGTTATGAACTGACTAGTTCCCTATATTGAGACTAACAGAAGAGGGTGTTGGGTATGTAGTCTTCTATGACGAATCAGGGACCGGGCTGGGTTGTTTTGTATTGTAGGAGTGAGAAGTTATTGCTTTTGGCTCAGGTATGTTGACGCCACATTAGTATAACAATATGACCCACGAACTAGAGTTAGCAGCAGTGGTATTTTCCTTTAATATGTGGTAGCACTACTTTATGGGTGAATTATTTACCATCTACTTTGACCAAAAGGATGTCATGTATATCTTCTCACGGAAGGACATAAACATGAGATAATGGTGATGGATGGAGTTCCTCCAGGACTATGAATATCAGATAGTATATTGTTCTAGGAAGGGAACGTGGTGGCAGATGCGCTCAACCAGAGGTATGATTTATAGCTGATGAGTGAGGTGATATAGCAGCTAACCGCGATGTAGATATCCCTTATGAATGATGATGTAAAATCTTACCTTCATTCAATGATTATCAATCCCCCACTCTTACATCATGTAAGGGAGGCCCAACTTGTGGATGTTAACTATGAGCCCCAACATGATCAGGTATACTTAGGATAGGCTCCTGATGTATTTTTGATTGGCGGGGAGAAATTCATCCTTTTCAGAGGATGCACCATAGTACCAGTGATGTTGTGATAGGAGGTGTTGAGGGAGTTCCGTACATCTACTTTAATGGTACATCCATATGTGTAAAAGATTTTTCAAGATCTTTGACGTCATTACAGGTGGCCAGGGATAAAGATTGTGATGGAAGAGTTCATTAAATGATGTCTAACTTCTTAGAAAGTGAAGGCCAAATATCAGGTTCCAACAGTCTTGGAAAACCCACTTAAGGTACCAAAATGGAAGTGGAATGATATCTTTATGTACTTTGTGATGGGGTTACCAAGCACGTATAGAGTTCATGATTATATCTGGGTGATCATGGACTGACTCATCAGGTCGTCCCACTTCCAACCCATCACGGAGAAGGGATCAGTAGAGGGCTTTGGATGCTTCTATGTCTATGAGATAATAAGGATACACGGTGTGGCTTCGAAGATCATCTCAAACTGTGATGAACACATTACATACTAGTGGTGGAAGCGATTTCAAGAGTCATTCCGGACTCAACTACGCATGATCACAGTTTTTCACCCTCAAGAAGATAGTCAGACAAAGTAAACCATACAGAAATCAAAAGACATGATTCGTGCTTACATCTTTGATTTTGGTCATTGTTGGGGGGACCTCCTACCATTGATGTATTATTTACACAACAACAGCTATCACTCCACCATCGACATGGATCCTTTTGAGGCCTTGTACATGCATCCATTAAGATCACCTCTATTATGGACAAACCAAGGCGAGTTAGTACAAATCGGTCTAGAGTTAGTACAAGAAACCACTGAGAAGACGCAGATCACACAGAAGTAGATGAGGACTGCACAAAGAAGGTTGAAATCATGTGTTGATAGGAGACACAGACTTTTTTAGTTCTAGGAGGGAGACCATGTGTTCATTCGGGTCTCACCCCGACGGGGATTGTAGAGATTTGTTTGGGGTAACAAGTTATATCCATGGTTCATTAGATTATTCCATATTATCAGAAGAGTTGGAGAGGTGGGGTATCACCTAGCTCTTCCACCCCAGATTCACTAGTTTCATGATGTCTTTCATGTTCTACAACTAAGAAGGTATGTGTATGATCCATCGCACATCATCAACTAGGGAAAGATAGACATTGACAATGGGGTGACATTTGAGGAGTTCCCAATAGAGATAGAGGATCGACAGAAGCGTGTCCTTTGTAGAAGTTCGATTCCTCTAGTGCACGTTCGGTGGCAAGACAAGATTATCTATGAGAGAACATGAGAGCGGGGGGCTCATATTCGTTCTCAGTACGCCCATTTGTTTGATTCACCTTTTTTTATTTTATAGATTAAAATACCTAAGGTGAGGAGAATTTAAAGTCCTCTAATTTCTATATAAATATTTTTAATTGTATGGAATTATTTTGAGACATCACTCTTTGACGACACGTGATTCTGAGGCCTAGTGATCCAATAATGGAATTTTGGACCTTTTTTAGTTTGTTTACATAAATGTAAAAGTGGGGTTTTCTATCTTTTGAAATGGTTCTTGGATCAAAAATATAGGGGAACTGTTGAAAGCAAAACTCTAGCATTCTACTTGAAATGAAATAACTTTTAATGGAAAGGGTCAGATGGAAAAGTTAATATTTTGTACTTTTTGAAAAAAATAAAATAACTTAAGAAAGATATTTTATTTTATTTTTCAAAACCATTGAGTGGTGGAAGTAGGCGCTGCAGTGCTGTGAAGGTGGACACTAAATGAAGTTCATTAATGGATCATTATTGTGAAGTGTAACGATGCCTTAAATTAATAATAATAGATACACTATTTCATAAATTACATAGCATACTGACATGATGTCGTAGGGTAACAGAAACACTGCGACATATTTTATTTTAAAGGGTTAAGGTGTTAGAGAGTTGATAACTAAACCATGTAAATTCTCTAAAGAACCTATGGTGAGGATTACCTCTAATGATGAATGATGAACACTGGTGGATCGCTAGAAACGTCGATGATTTACGAATAACGGGACTGTTAAACGGTGAACACCAATGGATCTTGAATCCTCGAGGGTAGAGCGCTCCCATGACGAACGCCAATCAATTTGTGGGTTTTCTTTTTACATGAGTACCCTCATTATTGTTTATATAAATGAAGAAAACATATCAACACGTGAATAGGTTGATCCGCGGATTGTGCATTCTTGTAGGGTGGTGCCTTTCTTGTGTTTTCTATTTGGTATTTAATTATTTTTTTGATAGAACTATAATCCCAAGCCTCCACACTGTTAAATTTATAATGTGGAGGGTGTGGTCCGACATGAACTAGGCCCGAGCCCCCCCCCCTGCATTGTGCATTATTCATGGTTGAGAATTGAAATTTGGATCTAGGAAAATGTTAGGATAACATAAGTAAGGTGATACCCCATAGAGGCCAGAGGCATAGGTGGTGCGAAGAACGGATCACTAGTGCAGACTCGGTGGTCTTCAAAAGATCTTGCCATCGTGCAGGCACCCGCGGGCGGGTGTCGGTGCACTGGATATGGCTTCCAAGTCTAGCTCAGGTCGTGGCATAGAAGGAGGAGATTCAGGCTGGGTGTGCAGCTCGTAGTAGGTATGCGTCCCCTCGGCCATGTCAGTGGAGTGGCCCGCAACCATAGGTTGCGGCTCCAGGTGGCACACGGTCTCTGGCTGCATGTGAGGAGAATATGTGTCCAGAATTGTTGGTCATGGGGTGACACAACCAAACACACCGTGCATCCGGGCATGGTGTAGGATGCCTCAATGGGTTAGAACTGGGCTTGGCTGATTCTGGTCACCGTCCCCAAACCCAACCAACAACATCTTGAAAAAACCTAATATATTTCAAAACAGACATCCAATTGACGAGTCGTTTGTGGTGTTGGTGCCCTTGTTACAAGTAGGATCTTTTGGCATAATCTACTGAGGTTTTCATAGAATTTTAAATACGCTTAATGTCTTGGGGAGTAGTTATTTTATGATTAATCGTTCTATGTGCAGAAACCCTATAGTTGGCAGAGAACTAAAGACTACTGACAATCGACCCTCTGTGAATTAGCAATTATGACCCATATGGAAGCGTCTTCAATGTGACCCAGTAGACCCACAGTGGGGAGAAACTTCTATGTGACCCAACAGACTCATGATACTCGACAGGAGAAGTACCTCAGTATGGATAATGTGGGAAGTGGCTTCGGTGTGACCCAGCATACACATGGTACCCATCAGGGATGAGTACCATAGAAATCCAAAGGTTAGTAGGAATCGATTACTGTGTGACCCGATATGCCGATTGTGCTCATTGAGGAGGAGTTCTCCAGTAGCCCAAAATGTTTGATGATGTGACTAATAGTCCAAATTTTATAATCTAGAATATACCTAGTATGAGCTGTATTTACTTATTATATTGGGGTCTCTATTGAGTATTTTTTTACTCACCCCTTCACGATCTTTGCACGAATGTGTTGTATTTGTTCTAGATGACCACTGCCTTAATGTAGGACTTGGTGGCCCCTGACATAGTGGTGTCTAGTGAGACCAAGCAGCCTGGATGTTCTTCTACTACTTCTGTTAGCTACTCTGCACTTACCCTTCTGGTGGATGTTTTCAGTGAACAACATACATATTTTAGTTTTACTTTCAAGTTTCCAGTTTATTATTTTTGGGGTTTGTAGTCTAGTCTAGTTGACCAACATTTTTTACTTTTACTTAGTGGTTGTTTAGTGGATTTCATGTTTACTTTTCTAGTGTTGGGTCGTAGTTGTGTGTTCATGCATACATGTACTCAGGAAAATGCCTCCCACATGTAGGTTGATGCCTTCGGCACTAGTCGCCAACCCCTGACCTTCGAGAGGCATGATTAGGTTATGTCAAATCATGGACCTCAGTGGATGGGTCGTGACACTCAACACATTTGAAAAGTTTTTCATATGTTTTGAATGCATGGGTGGCCAATTCCCATCAATACATTGGCTTCAATAATTAGTAAAAATGGTTGATTTTTTTATCAAGATACAGAATAATATTTAGAGCATACCTCGCCAGTCGTGTCAAGTGCTCTTCATACACGGACATTGAATCCTCGGAATTATACTTCAATTCACATAATTTCTTATCTATCCTAAGTCAAATAACCTTTGTAAAATAATTTTCAAGGAAAATACTTCTAAATTTATCCAAGTCTATGGCATCAATATCCTCACTATCCCTAATATTATTTACCATTAACCACCACTGATCAAATTCAACTTCAAAATGATAAAGAGAATGTCTTACATTTTTATTATCTAAACATCCCATAACATAAAATATCTTTTCAAGTGATTTAATCCATCCGTCAGTTGCTATTATGTTAGAAGATCCACCAATTTCATGAGGGTTTTGCCTCATAAAATGCTCCCCTTTCATCGTGTTCCATTGTAGTAGATCATGTTTTACTCTTTTATGGATTACACCACCATTTATTTCCTATTTCAGTTGATCCATTAATATCAGAAACTACACTGTTTGAATCCCTACCAATCCAAGCTACAGATTCAAAAGGATGTCATTCTGTCGGTGCCTCTCCACATTAGATTCCACTTTTCTTATGTGGAAAACCATTCTAAACGAACATATCTAATTTAAAGAAACATTGTATTATTTAAATTATATTCTAGTTCAAATTAACCACATTGTAAAAAAAATTATATTCTATTAACATCATATAAACCATTAATGTTATCTAAACCGTCCTATTATACCAACTATAAGAAACAATCTATATTACATTACATAATCTTGAATTTTTAGTAAAGAACTGAATTCTTTTCATATTGAGGATCTTTTAAAGTGTAGAGTTTTATATAAGTGGGATATAATACATACATAAGATTCTGGATTTATATAGAGAAGATACCACATAAAGAATATCCATTTATTCTAAAATATAAAACTTTTCAAATAAAACATGATTTCTTTGAAAAATATTCATAACATTTACCTTTCCTTACTCATCTATCTTACAAATCTTTATAACCTATGAAATTAATTTAAAAACCTAGGATGGCATAAAAACGTTCAGTGATGGATATAAAAAGAGGGAAATAAAACATTAGTCTAGAAATAATTGTAACCTATGAAATCATCTTATTTATCACCCATATAAATTCACATTGTGAAACATGATAATTACACCATATTTCTAAAAAACAAATTGAACATAAATAGACCCACAAAGGTATCTTGGTTCATTAATTAAATCGATTTGTAACCATCTCAGATATCTTATAATTTGTAACCCTCACGGCTACCTTACAATGTAACCCTAACAACTACCTTATTATGTAACTATCACAATGATACATGGAGTAACCATATGACCGACCTCCAAAATTCAAATACCCAATACATTTCAGGGAAATTTAGATACCTAAATTTATTATAATCAATTCCCAAGAACCATAACATAATCATAAAAAATTAATAGTTACATAAAAACACTACTTTTGAATTTTTTGAAACAAAATTATAAACTAGGATTTTAAAAGAAATGCCCATTATAAATATAATATAATTGAATAGAAACATAATATTATCGATGGAATATGTATATAAACTATAAATAAACATTATTAAACATAATATAAAAACCTTTATCAAGAAAACACTTTTAATACAACATAAATAATGAAGTATATGGTTAACCTAAAGAATAGAAATTGGGTTAAGAATTCTCTTACCTTGGGGTTTTCTTAGTTAAAACACATTTAAACCTCATGTATAATAGTTAATATAGTGTTATTAATATTTTAAAGAAATATTTTAAATTTTTTGACACCATATATGATCATTTTATAAAATCATTTCACCCTTTAGTTATTATTATTTGGTTTCTTCCATTGTTTCTGGTGCGTTCTTTACACGATTTACATGACCCATTTGTATTTGATGTTCTTGTCTTATGAAAATTAAATTCATGAAGTGGTATGAAATGGTATTCATATGTTTCAATAATATATAATGATACTATAAATCAGTTTGTTATCTTATATGATAATGAGTCATTAGATAAAACATTGATGACATTTGTTTGATCGTTTTTATGGTTCCTCGATAGTCATGGAGTTGTTTCATTATATAATTTAATTTCATGGAAATAAGTTCATTATAGAACATAATATAGGATAAATAATACACTTTGAATCTTATTTAAAATATTAAAAGGTTTTATGATCATCTTTGAAGGAACGAATGGAAATTGAAAGGACATTGTCCCCAATTTTGGTAAATAACCCATCATGAACGACATTTTCAATATTTTTTAGAATAAGAGGAAGAGGAGAGAAAGAACGATTATGAATATTTTAGATGAAAATGATAACATAAATAATATATAATATTCTTGTATATTTCATAATTCCTATATTAGGGGATGTGAAGAGAGTTTATGAAAAGAATGGAATTGAAGATAAAACACATCAAAATGAAAGAGGATTCTTACCTCTAGATCTCTTGACGAGGAGATCCTTCTTAAGGCCATTGGTTTTGGAATTTTGGTTATGAAAAAAATTCATGGACATGTGGAAGATCCTTGGTGAGGGAATTTTTATAACATAAACCATTCCCATGGATTGAGAGGTGTTAAATGAAGAGGGGAGTGAGGGTGGTATTTATAGTGTAAGTGAAGAGATATTTTACACTATTTTAATAAGTGTTTTAATATTTTGGTCCATGGATATGAATACTCCTCATTATTCTGATCCAAATAGTAATGGAAGCATGTGAGTTCTTTACAAGTATGCATAAATTAGTCATGATGTAAAAAATAGTTTATCTAAATGATAATTTGTATATACGGAATTCTACCGTATTTCACTATTCATAAAAAAATTAAAGAATATCCAAAAAAACCAATTATTCAACCTAAATTTTTTTCAAAATGTATAATTCAAAAATGAACTCTATTTTTTTAAAGATAATTTTCTAAATATGATTAATTTAATTTTTAAATAAAATAAAAATAGTAATTTTAGAAATATAACTAATTTTATATCACCTTGAAAAATTAATCATGATCTCATTATCTTATAACCATTATCAAATAAAATAATAATATGATTTACTATTCATAAACTTCATATTACTATTCATAACGGTGTGTTACCATTCATCAAAAAAGAAGTTGGTTTTATGAGACTTAAAATAACATACTGATCACAACCGTATATGACTGTTTTTTGAAATTCAAATCATAAAAGAAAAAAATTGTGTTCAAAGTCCAGTTATAAATATATAATTAAAAAAATTATTTCCAGCATTTAAATTTATTTCTAAAACCTTTTGGTGTTACAATTGTATAAATATCATGGGTCACAATAGGAAAAATAATAGAATAAGTCAGATTGAAAGTCATGTTGGTATTTTAGGAAATGATAAAATGATTTATTTTAATTGTTTTTGGGAAAATTAGAAAATGAGAAGAGGTGTACACCTGGTAATATATTATCACTTATGTAAGATTTATTACCAAATTAAATAATTATATATAACAAAAAATATCCATAATGAAGAAAAATGAATTAATGACACAAAAACAAAATATTATGTAATGATTATGGTATGTTTCTTATAGGTCATGTGTCCCAAATTGGATGTTTTTTGGTATCCAGGTATGGAGGATTAAAGAAATTATTGAAGGCTTATAATTTATCATTTGGAAAACTTTACTTGGATATTTATTTCTTTTTTAATGATTTTAAGGAAACCTAGTTTCATTCTATTGATCAATGGCGTCTTGAAAGAATTACTTCATCCATGTTAATATATCGGGATTTAATTTATTTACATAATTATGAAGAACTTAAATGTTATATCTATGTGTATAACTGGTTTAGGTGTCACACTTTTACTCCATCCACATTAAAACTACTCAACAAGTTTGGTTCTTCTAATATTTTTTACAATTTATTCCCTTATTTTATCTCCTGACATTTTCCCTCAAGATCATTAGATCACATGCAAAATTTATGTGCTACTCATTTTTTTTAATCCAAAGAGGTTTGAGTGTGATTTCATGGTGTATAGTTTATATTTAAATGATAACATGAGTACATATAAAAATTTTCATGAATTGACATCTAGTGGCATACAGGAAATGGATCATATTTGTAATATTGTAGTGACCTAATAATGACGTGTTTGTAAAAAAATTGGGTTATTTGATTAAATGTTTTCTAAAATTGTTAATATTTATCATAGTCTTATGTTTCATGTGTGGTGAATGTGATCTAATGTAATATATATTGTCACTAGAATCAGGTGGATGAGGCACTGATGGATAAAAAGGCCTTTTGGTTTATGAGGTGAAGGGACACCTTATTAAAATATGGGGATAAAGTGAAAGTAATTTTTATTAGAATAAATATTTTACTGGGAGGGAAAACATCTTCTTAGATGATATAATGATTTTTGTTCATTGTGTACTAATAGGCATGGGATAATGGATCATATCTGGGTTTTCAAAAAAAAATTAACATAAGAATGTTCATTTTTAGCAGATGATTTTAATAAATAAGTGATTCTTTTAATTGATGGTTATACAAATAATAGTATGGAACTATTTTATTAAGCTATTGATATACTATATGATTTTTAGAGCATCCACTCTTTAACGGACTAAATCTTAGATGGTTTTCATATACTATTTTTAAGTATTATTATAATATTATTTAGGATGATATCATCACTCATATTGGAAATATGTGTAAGGATTCCACTGTTTTTTATATTATTCATGAGTCTCTAATTTTTATCATTCATAAGGTGATAACACTATTTAATATATAAAAAATTATTCTTATTAGTTGGTGAAATATCATTTATCTTATTTTACAAAAAACATTGTTAAACTATTTGTGTTTGATTTTCCCTAACATTAATAGAGAGTAAAATAGTGTATTTGTACCAAATAGAGATATTATAAATAATGAAATCATTGCACATGATATTTTTCATTTGATAAAAACCCATTTGAAATACATTAACTGGTCGATGGATCTCACATTTGATATGACTATATATTATGAAAGTGTTGAGTATCCATTCCTAGAAGGAAACCATTTTAATGTGGGAATCATATAAAAGTGGTAACATGATATCATGAATTGTCCTTAATTGGAATTGTTCAATGTTAGGATTAAGGGGGGGAAGATTGGTTTTCTCCATCTAAGGAATTATGTCAAGCTGATCCTATTTTTCTATTTTTATATATCCTTCTAATGGATATTCTTTTTCAATTTTATATTCAAGACGATGTTAAGGTGTCCATACATGGTACCAAATATTTGAATAACAGTTTTCATATTACAAAATTATTCATTTATAAGGGTTTTATTTCCTCCTAAAGAGACACTATTCAATAATGATATATAATTTCTCAAATTATTGTGACTTTTGAATGGGATTCTGGTTAAATAGTTAACTTATTTAAATTTGATATTTCATTTATTTATGGGTTGGGGATGATATTAAAGTGATTTTACAACAAAATTATAGTATGAACATTGTGAAAAAATGATTAAAAATATCTAGTCATGACTATTATCTTGATAATATCAATAAAATAAATTGTTTATCCATTAAGGATAATGTGGATAGGTGTATTAAATATAAGTTCATTAAAAATAATTCTAAATCATTAAGAGATGATTTTTCTAAGGTATTTTCCAGGGAAATATAATTAGATGTGGTTTCTTTATATTATCCTATTGACTATATTATAGTCATCCTTAAATTTCATTTCAAAAAAAATTGTTCCATTAGGATGTTTCTGATTTGAAGAATTGGATTTCATGGGAGGATACACATTTTCTCAAATGTTTTTATGGATTGGGATCTATAAATCAGAATCATTTCATCTAGGATATTCTTGATAAATTGTTTTGGATAATTTTACATTAACTTCAATCCCCAAAACTATTATCTATAGGGATCATGATTTTCTATAATCATTTATCATGTATCCTTTTTTGGGTCATAGTATATGTTTATGTGGTGGATTTTTTTCATCTTCTAAATGTATACTCAATTTATGGTTAAACTAGAGGACTAATAATGGATAAACCATATTCAATCAAAAGGATATTTGAATGGGAACGGAGGATATCTACATTTATCATCTACTCTAACAACTAGATTTGATAATGATACTATATGATAACTTCTTTTAGATAAAAATTCATGATCAGATCAAGAGGTTCATAGTGATTATTTCAATGAGGAAGAATGAATTAATACATACCTATTCATATTATTCCAAAACATCATGCTGATCAGTTATTATGGTGTCTAGAGTAGTTATGTGTATACTTTTTGAGATCATTGTATCAAAGGAATGTTGGTATGCTGAATTGAGAATTGGTTTTTTCTAGAATATTTTATTGAATAATGATGTTTTTTCTGAAAGTTGAGATGTTCTATTGGAGATAATTTAGCGGTATTCCTCTATTGTACAATTTTATGAAAAAATTCTGAATTTTAAATAAATAATTATATTATTTTTTATTATGGATTTTGAAACCAAAAATTATTCAATTATTATTTTCCCATTGTCTTGTTTTTTATGTGAGATGATGAGGTTCAAGTTAATCTCTATAAGGATTCGGGAAGTGTCCAAAAAGATCTTAATTTTTTGGTGTTCTATTTTTCCTCCTAACCTTATTATTTTATTGTACGTGTGAGAATAGATGACATGGTGTAAGTAAAATTCTATTTTTTTTAGTCTTATTATTTTGGATGATTGGGTTTTTTTGATTACGGTGCAATCATGGATGTCCTTATTTGGGATACAACACTCATGTAAATCATAGGGGAACAATCAAATATCAAATATAATATTATTTATTCTCACATACATGTGTTAACGATTAATTACAATGAGAATATATGTAATGGTAATAAATTGGGATAAAGTATTTTGTAGAAGGATGATTAGGGTGGTCATTATGACGAATTATATAATTTTATTAGCTTATGGGACCCAATTGGTGAAAAATCATTGGATGTACTTTATGGTATTGAGTTTCCTTCATTTCATGAATGGAAAAATATTATTGTAAAATTGGATAGTCATGTAATTATTCAAGAAAATAGGAAAATAAAGGACAATCATCAATTTTGTTTGGACCACTCTGTCTATTATCTAATCCATTGAATTTTCCTTTTTCTCCTATTATTTATATTTTCTATCCACAATAGAAATCATGATGCTCATTAATTTGGTAAACGTAGGGGTATTGATGAGTCCACTATAATGATTATTAATTTCACTCTATATTATTTTACTACTATTCAATAGTATTTTTAATATATATATATATATATAGACCCTAAAGATACTTCCATGAAAATAATGATAACATATTAGTACATATGCTAAAATTTTAAATATGGTTATAATATTCTTTTGGAAATTAATAATTTAATATTATTAAATATAAAAACTATAAATTATTGTCGAACAATTATGGAATTATTCATATTTGATAATTTAATTTTGAAGAAATAGGTTTATTGGAGAAAATATATCAAAATTTACAATGGTAATATTTTTCTACAGGCTATATAAGACCATGGCCCATATGAGTTTAACAATTATATATTCCTAGTTACTATACATCCAAGTTATTTTTATATATTTTTTCATTTATTCCAATTTTTTATTTTTTTAATTTATTTTTATAACAGCCTAATAAAATACAAATTTTTATTTACAAATATAATATTATAGCTCCATTAATGTACCAGAGTTCATTTGTTTAGTGTTTCATGTATCAAATGCTTACTGAGCATAATACCCATATAATGGTGTCATATATATTAAAATAGTTGGGTTTTTTATACAATTTGATGGGATAACCAAATATTTTCTTGTAGTTATTATGGTCACCTTGTGTTTCATTTTTTAGAACTAGTAATTTATATTTATTTAAAAAATCAATAAATTCATTTAAAAGGAAATATATTAAACTATTTCCAAATTTTAAAATTCCAAATAGGAAAAATAATTATACGATTTTATAATGGTTTTCTCTTAATAAAATATTCTTTACTGTTATAAGTTATTTTCAATAAATATTCTAATTATTACAATTATGAAACCCCTTTAGGGTATTTTTAGGGAAAAGTTATATAATTTCATTATCAAAATCTTTGTTAAAAATAAAATATTTTTTTACCCCAAATATTTAAAATATGTTTCCATGAATAATTGAAAAATATAAATATTTGATTTTAAAACCACTCAAAGAGCCTTTTTCTCGTGAAATGTTTTAACATTAAATTCATAGGTCATTAGAATATGTAGGATTTATTGTATGGATAAGACTTTAAATCACTGATTTAGATAAATTATGTAGAGGGTACGAATCAATGTGATGGTATTAAAAAATAAATATATGAGGGTGATTGTGTGAGTGAAAATATTCATTAATCTTCCAAATATTGAGGCCTAAATGATTTTTTAGAATATATAGAATTTATATTATTAATATCTTTTTAAAATGATAGTTAAAAAAATGATGGTTTCTAGCATTTGATTTTGGAGAACTAGAATGGGGAGTTATAGTTAGTATCAATTCTAATCTTTTGACAACTTTATAGACTTCCATAATAATGATAACTTATGATTTAGACAATATTCTTTTGATTTTGTTTAATTGAATTTATATGATTATTACAATTAAATACATTATAACCTGTGAAGCGATTATATAAACATTTTTGGGTTTCAGTTTTATATAATTAGAAATTTATAGAGTTATTTATTAATTTAAAAATCAATTAATTAGATCCTTATAATTTTTCAGTAAAACATTATTTTTATCCAAATATTATGTAATATTCTCTAGGAATAATATTTTTATTTCATATTTGATTAATATGGATGTAATGTTTTGGATTTTTAATTTAAATAATGGGGGTACAATTTATTAAAGGTGGGATAATGGGACATCCAATGTTTTTCAAAATATATTATATTTTATTAAAATACATATATAATAGAAATATAATACATAAAACTATATTTTATACATTGTATTACATGTTAATGAATTATATACAATATATTATGAAACATTATATCTCTACTTAGGTGATTTTTAAGCAATTTGAGGAATAAAAAATTGATGTATTCCCTATTTTATATTTATCCAGAAATAAAACCATATTAAATTGATATTAATATGATAATTATAGTCTAGTCAATCTAATTATATAAAAATAAATTTATTTAATATTAATTATGATAATAATATATCATTTGAAAACAAAAGATATTAATTTTAATTAACTATATTTATGAAATATAAATTATAAAATAAATATATAAATATCAAATATAATTTTATAAATATATGTATTTTGATAAAAAACTATTACTATGTTAATAATAGTATAAAATAATAAGAAAAATACATTAATAAATATTTATAACATAATGTTAAATATATCCTATAGTATTCTATATTGATTTTTTATCTAAATAAATTTCATATTATATTTTTTTGAAATATATTTTTAATTAAAATTATAAAAACATTAAAATATATTGGAGGCAACTATTATATAAAGTACTAACATTTTATATGGAGGTAATTTAAAAAATAATTTTTATAGTAAAATGTTATGAAGACTATTTTATATACATATTAAAATAAATATACATATATATATATACATATATGTCTGTCTATTCATTTGTGTTATATAAGAATTATAATTATTTTTAGGAAATTTTAAAATAATAAAAAAAATTATGTGAAAAAAAATATATTTTTAATATGGAGTCATTGGAGTAGTAAAAGAAAAAGATACATATATATAAAAATATATCTATATATACGTATTACAATATTAATATTGAATTATAAACACATAAATAATAATAAAAATAATATTACAATGTAAAAAATAGTTAATGAAGTATATATATACGTAGACATGTCAATTTTATGTATAAAAATTTCAGTTGGAGGAAGAGCTCATCTTATTCTACACATACCATAGATTGATGAAGACCAATTCCTCTCATCGTCATTCTAACCACTACACCTCTTAACTATATCCTCCTACACTGTAGTGTATGAAATGACCACATCACAAGCCTTCAATAACTTAATCCAAATTTATTACCTTCTAATATATTTGGTGTCGACTTTCTACTACGAAAACCACCATACTAGCATTTTTGTACCTAGCCTTTGTTGGAAGAACCTAGTTGATTGGTTAAATCTCATCATCATCGTCCATGACCACTCGTTTTAAACACATCATATCCATATTCCTTCCCCATCATCCTATTCCCCTCACAGAAGTAGTAGTGTAACATAAATATAATATACATATATATTCATATATATATATATGTGTGAGGAGAATCAACATAATGAATCTCATTCTACATATTGACCATAATTGATGATAAAACATGCAATGAATAAATTATCCATCTATTTTTTTTGGATTCATTATCCATGTAGATATATTTTTGGTACTATAATACACATGAATCCTATTATTCATGGTGAACAATTCATTGATATAGAAGAAAACTTTGGTTATTATATGAAAGATTGTATGAAAATTTTCATTAGTTGGGGATTCTCAATTGTTCATTGGAAAAATAATACTTTCTATGTTCTTCAGGATATGTTGTCTCGATGATATAGGGAGAGAATTAATGAGGCCGAGAAATTTATATTTAAATGTTATAATAAAATGAATACCATGAATTATCTATGATAATCTAATGTAGGAGGGAATTGTATTAATTGTTTTTTTCAATTTTTGATTCTTTAAATCATATTTATGATGTTTTTTAAATTGTTATTTATTAATGTTTTTTGTATCTTTTAAAATATAATTATTATAAAATAAATCTCAGGATCCATTTTTTAAAATTTTCCCCAAAACAATATTTCAAATAAAATTAATATTTCAAAATTATGTACATAAATATACACAAATATATATATATATATATATATATATATCATTTTTATACTTTTAATATTTTCAAAATAGTATTCTTATACAAAATAGTAATGAACAAAATAGTATTCTAAGAAATTTTTTATTAAATTTTGGTAGTTGTGGACTATAAAAAAGGAAATTCGGGTGAAGCCAATACCCTAGGGATTTTTTCAATCATATGTCTGTTAATCCCAATATAGTTATCAATGTTTTGGGTAGCCTCCCCATTTTTTCCTAATGTATAATTTTTTTTCTTTTGATATTAATATGATTCATAAGGAAATATGTTGATTTATTTTAAATGGGGATAAAATTATATTTAAAAAGTAATTTCAAGAATTAATAATGGTTTTTTAGAAGATGTGTATTGATTAATTTTATAATTTTTACGAAAATTTTGCAGAAATTTTTCTCATAAAATAAACTTTATGTAATTTTATATCAAAAGTAATATTGGTATTTTATAAAATTATTTATTAAATTGAAATAATTTTATGTCATGTAAATATTTTTTCCATGATGTGTCAAATATTTTTCAAAAATGTACCTTAGTCTAACCTAAAACCACATGAAGATCCATTACATCACTGAATATTCGATAATATTATTCAAATTTATTTAAAATTAATGGGATTCGTTCCATATATAGGCTTTCAAATTCTTTATTTAGTGGGAGATGGGTGGAAATGGGAAGAAATGAATTTCTATTAAAAAAAATTCGATTTGAGAGAGATAGTTTATTTATTTAATTTTCTAATTATTCTATTTCTATAGAATAGTGTGATTCTAAGTAATTGAAGAATGTTTTATTATTCAGTTATATGAAATAAGTTTTTTGGGAATATATATATATAGTGTTTTACCTCCATATCTTGGAATGCCGGTCTGGGATGTCATATTCATCTGTTCAATATGATTAATTGGTGGGACTAGATCCTTTAGTAAATACTCTTACATCATCTTTTTGTTACATTATTTCCTATTAAGATTAAATTTTTTTTACTCCTACTTAATGTAAAACTTTATTCCATATTAATAACAATATAACCATGAAACATCAAATTAATGATTTTAGGTCCCCTGGTTGTTTCTGTTCTGGTCATCCTTCTAATAGTCCTTTTTGAATCATTATTTTAAATATTTTGCATCTTCATCATTTAATAATGAATTTTTACATTATGAGATAAATAATTTTCACAATTTTCTACATTTGAATTATTAGTGTAGGAAAAATCAATTATTGTATATTTAAATATAGTTTCTATTTTTTTTTCAAAATCTCCTTGATTGAATTGTATTTCAATTTTTGTTCATGGTATATTGGGGATGAAATGAGTTAATCAAACATGTACCACTTGATGTTCATTAATATATTTATATAATATTTTAGTTCCTTCCAAAACCTAGATAAGTATCTCTGTTCTATTTAAACTAGAATAACATTTTACTGAAATTCATCCACTTTGATCATTCAATTAATAATACATGCTAATATGAGAAAATATTTATTGAAAAATTCTGCATTTTTGATTTCTGAATCATGGTTTTGTTATCTATGAATTCAAATATATGTTATATTAAACCTTGATATTTTATATTATATAACACATAAAGTAATTCATATTCATTGAGTTATTTTCCATTATGATACATGAAAAAACTACAATTACACATATGAAACTATTAAAAATATTTATGATATTTTAATTCAAAAATATTATTTGCATTATAAATTTCAATATATGAATAAATGTTATAATTGAGAAGATAATATGGTTTTGAAATTTTAGTTTCTTGATTAATAGATTGATTTATAAGGTATGTTTCCATTCTTTCCTACTAGTATCCATCTTTATGTCCTTAAATGTTTGGAGGTATCTGAGAAATTATTTCATTATTTGAATTTAATCATTTAAATCTGAAAAAATTCTTTAAAATATCAAGAATAAGATAATTTTGAAAAGAGAATAAGATAAACCAATAAAAGTAACTTCTATTATAGTAATTAATTCTTGTCAAGAAGAAAAAACAATGTTAAACTAATTAATTTAATTTCATACTTTGATACTATGATTTAGTACTGATTGATATACATAGAATGTAAAGAGATGGGTGAACTAAAAGGTTTAAAACATAGATAAATAATTTAATATCACATACATATAAAATATAATTTTAAATTAATTTAAAATTTAATGATTAGGTGAAAATAGATAAAATAAAGCATAAGCATATATATTTTAATGTCATTCTTGTAAAAGTGAATCCACATAAATTTTTACTTCTATATAATCCATAAACAAAATGTTGTCTTGTTAATCATAAATTTTATATGTGATACATGACATGTTTTATTCATACATTTAAAATATATTTATAACCAATATAACTTCATTTACATTGATACTCAAAGTAACAGAAAACAATATATTTCAGTAATGTAACAATGACATACAAACCAACCTTATATAGTTTTATGCCTATCCATAATCAAATCCTTTTTAAATAAATGTATAACAAATATTGTACCTGATTTTATATGTTAACATAAAAACCAAAAATTTTATGAAAAAAATAATGATATATAATATTATAAAATACCTAAATATCATAAATGAAATTAATTGGATATTCATTATTCATGATCACATAAATAAGGAATTTTCATGATGTAGCATCATGAAAATAATAATAGTAGTATAATAGAGACCCTTCCATTTTATATCATTACTATCAGATCACTATAAATATAATAAACTTAATAGTGTTACACCACGAGGATCCAGAGGTTTAGTGTATTGGGTAAACTGGGACCAAAAATAACATTTACATCATCAAACATAAACAATAATTTAATTCCATCTTCTATAGCTTCTTATTGTCCCTTGAGAAGTCCTTAGTACACATAATCACCTGAGGATATACATCAAAAATGGGTGAGATAAAATCCCAGTAAGAGGATAAAAAAGAACAATATAGTTTGAGGTTTGTATAAGTATTACATAGAAAAGTGATCATGAACATAAGAGGAAGCATTTATAAAAGGCTCAAAATATAGAAATTCATAAAAATAAAAATCATGTGTTAGTGGTAATCTACCACACATAGTTGTGAGCAATGATATAATCTTGTTCACAAATTATTTCACATTAAATCTTGAGATTCATCACTTTACCCAATGCATTAGAGTGTTGTATAGTTTCAGGTGCACCCATCACATCATAACATTCATTTTGCACTATATATTTTTGGGCACACCCATCACGCTGTAATATCATCATTATCATGCCTTATACATACAACTTATATAAAAAATGAACATAAATGACCCATGTAATGGAATAAGTTTCATATCATAAGAATGCATTCTTAAACTTTGTGTCCCCAAAAGAAAGCAGGAATAACATACATGATACATGAACTCCAGTTTAAATAGAGTATATCCTAGAATATGAAATATAATTATGAAAAAATTATTTTTAAGGAGTAACCAAACCAAAAATGCAGTGAAAGAGAGAAAACCCAAAGAAAGAGTGTTGGGTTTGAGAATTTCCCCTTACCTTCTATCTAAACGCTTTCTTCAATTTAATATCCTGTACAATGACATAATATTCACAAATTAGAAATTTAAGAACAATTTATACAAGAATATGGTTTAATATGGTTTCATTATGTTCTTTTATGTGACCTTGGATGAGTTATATAATTTAAATACATTTTTTGGGAATGTTCATTTTTATGGTTTTCTTGAACGGTTCACTTGAATTCATAAATGGATGTTTGTGTAGAACATGAAAAAATATATAGAACTGATAATTAATTTATTAATTATATTTCAGGAGTTTAAATGGTATTATTATGAGTTATTTTATATTCCATGTGGATGAATCATTATTTAAAATTTAATGATGATCATTTTTGGTTAATTTGGTTGGTTTTTCGACCATAACTAACCTGTTTTGTTTAATTATTTACTAATATGTAAATAATTTAGTTCCCGAAATTGATATAGGACATAATACATATAAATTATTCTAGTTCAACTATAAAAATGATTTCTTTACCATATCTAACGGTAGAAATGAAAAAAAAGAGAACATGTTGTTCTCAAAGGTGATAAATAAACACCTCCCAAACAATGATTTATTTTATAAAATAAAATGAAGAGGAGAAGGGGGTAGGATGATATATTATCCCATTAGTATCATAACATTAAATTATATATGAGACACTAGAGTTACCATACCATGTGGATGAAAATAGGAGGGGAGATACTAAGAAATGAATTTGAAATTGAAAGGAATTTAAAGGAAGAGAGAGGAGGGGGGAATTACCTCTTGAATCCTCCTCTTGAGATCCTCCATAAGGAATATGGTCTTAGTATTTTGATAAGACTATAATATTTTGGACATGGGGGGGAAGAATCTCAGGAAGAGCTTAAACAAGGCTTGAAGCTTGATAGGTGTGACGAAACGAGGCTATGAAGGGTGGTATTTATAATGGCGGGGACATGGGTTTTCTCAATATAATATTCATTAATTTATTATTTCTCCACAAGAAATGTAATAGTGAGTCTTTCATGACTAGTTAAAGTAATTTTATCCTATAAATACGAACCAATTGGGATTATATCAGCAAAACATCAAACATGACTCTTAATTAGTGTATTTTGCTTATTTTGAAAATTATAGAATTTCACTATTCATAAAAATTCAGGTATTTCTGAGGAATCCCAAAAATTCACACTAACCATTTTTTGACGTGTATAATCAATAACTGATGTATAATTCTCAAAAAATAATTTTTTTAAATATGATTAATTAAAATTTAAATTTAAATCATAAATTACTTGAAAACATCAGTTTTTAAAATTATTATTGATTTTATAATGATTTCAAAAATTACAAAAGGTATTGTAAAATAATATAAAAATGAGAATAAATAGAATTTTCAATTTATGAAAAACAATTAGGGAAATAAAATTTCTTTTAAATTAATTAATTAATTATAATTATTTATTTATGACTTACAAAAATAAAAATACTTTTACTATGGTCAAATTGTCTCTTTCTAAGATGCCTAAATTTTATTTAATCTTTTAAGGTAAGGTTACTATTATTTTGGATGATTTACTCTTCCAAAGGTTCATATTGCTATTCATAACTGTAGGTTACTATTCATAAAGGTGTGTTACTATTCACCAAAAAATCAATGTTTGTCCTATAAGACTCCAGAAAGCTTACTGATCGCAACCGTGTATGTCATATTTTCAAAATTAAAAAAATTAATGTGAAAATATCATGTTTAATGGTAACATAGTATTTAGTATATGATATGTCATTGTTCTTACTAATGTGATTATACTATAAAGAATAATTATAAGAAGGGATTTCCATTGATAAAACATCTGGTTGTTACAAGTACGAAAGAAGTCCTCACTATATATACTCTTAATGGATTTTTTTTACGCCTCACATAGTATTTATTCATATTTATTATAATTAATTCTATATTTATATATAATGAAAACATTAATGGTTAGACCAAAAATGTTTCCATGAATGTTAACTAAATCCAGATAATTAGAGTTTTCAACATTTCAATATGTGTGATGGTAGTTTAATAACAATTTCTATAAATCATAAATCTCGATTTATCATTAAAGCCTATGGGTTATTAAATTTTACAAGGAACACAACACAGACACATAGGAACATATAACAATCCAATATCCGAAAAAATACTTCATAATTATAAGATATCATTTTTTCTATTTATTTATGATATATATTTCAATAATCACATTAATAAAATAGTAAACTCATCAAAAAAGAATATTTTTATTATAAAGATTAAATTAATCTATTTCTATTAAAATTATAATTTTACATAATAAGACGTTCATGTAATAATATTTGAAGAATTATTATATATAAATTTACATGTATATTTCCCTATAATGGATTAACAACATATACTAGGGGGACAATTGAGTGATAATATACTATGAAATATTTTTTGTCTCAATTAAACAACTTGAACCTATTAATATTCATTATCCTCTAGACATGGAATAATATTTATTTATGAATGTGATTACGTAAGAACCTACACCTTCCATTATCCAAGTCCAATCTAATGTTTTTTCTAGATATTGGGTAGTACCATTGGTTGAGCACATTTTTTATGGCTACGTGAGACATTATGGGAGTTTTCAGTGTTCTTGGATTTGGGGGTTCCATGTAGAACCAAACATGCATATAAAATAGCATCAAGTCTTCAACCAGATATAAAATGGGGGAAATCATCCTATTGGTGGGATGACCATTATCCATTCATGTATTCTCAGTTTAATGTTCAGCCACTATCCTATCACGGTCCAACAGATGCAGTATAAAGGTTAGTTGGTTTCCTCACATCCTTTTTTAAATAGGGGGGGCACATAAATTTCCACTAGGTCCGATCCTTTAAAACTAATCATGTAACTATTCTACATTAAATACCCAAAACCAACCCCTTAATCGCCTCACTCTCCTTCATTAATGTTGGATGATTTCCCATGAAAATTTCTTATTTAGAGTTTCAGTAGTGGTAATTAAATCATAGTGGAAGTAATATGATAATCTTTCTCCCCTTCATTATTTATTTCACATTCAAGTATGATATCCATATTTATAAATATTAAGATTTTATTTTATGGATTTTTCTCCCCTTTTATTTATGGTATAGTGAAATAATATAATTTATATTTTCCCTATGGTTCGGATGGTCCAATGAGAGAAACTAATGGTGTTTACACCTCAATTTAATGTTTTTCAAATCAAAAAGGTTATTTATGAAATGCTTTTAGTTGTCGTTGTTGTGGTGTTCATTTTATTTCCTTTTTTCTATATATATTTTGGTTTTGGTCCTAGAGTTGTTAATGTGGTGGTTGAGGTTGGCATGACCCCCTCCCCACAAAGTGTACCCCTTTTGGGCCGGCAATGTGAGAAGAGAGATAATGATCCCTGAGTCCCGCCTCTAGTATGCCCCGTGTTGGCGAATAGCACCGATGGTATAGTAAACACACAAATGGGAGGCATTACCCTCTAAGAGAACACATACAGATGAGAGAGATAAGATAGACACCAATCAAGTCCAACTCAATCCTAGAATAAAAAAGAAACCCATGTTCATATATGAAATTCCATGAAAATGTGCTACAACTAAATGGGGAAAACTAGAAATACCCAAAAGAAAGGAAAAGACAGCAGCTACTACCAGCCCAAACAGCTCCGGCAACCACAAGCTAGTAGTAACTGGCCTGATCTCCCACCTGCTCCAAGTGACTTGAAAAATAGTTTATATATACGTAGGTTGAGTATAACAGTATAATCATTAGGATCCTCCTTGAATCCTCTCGTGAAAACGTAAAGAAAGCATGCTAAATCCCAGTGGACAACAAGTGAAACCAACACATCAACTAAACATGTATACTATGTTCCCAACCTCACCATGGCTACTCTCACCAAGTAACACATACAAAAATATAGAATATAGGAAATAATATCAGTGGTACACCGCTACTACTTCCCCACTAGTTTGCCGCTTTGATCCAACGACATACGCCCTGTGCAGCTCTCTCTAAAGTCTTGCCCGTATAAACTTGGGCTAAGCTACAAAATTTGCAACTCGTGCACCACAAAGGCTTTCCCATGGAAACCTGTGTGAATCACCACACCATAATTACAACCAAAAGTAATCAGGTAAGTTTTGGGAGCCACCACAGCCCGCATAACGTTTATTATACGTCAGGTATTATACCTCAAGCCATTACAGCCCATCCACCAAGTAAGGATCCTCAAGCCATCACATCCTATACACGTTACACCAATAGTAGTCCATATGATACTATATCTAGAATATATGTGTGTGAAATAACCACAATCCATTACATCCTTCTACACACATAGAGGGGGAAGCTAACCATTGTTCTTGTTGGCACAAGTATCAACCAAGAGAAGAGAGCGGGGCCAAAGGGGGTAGTCATCCATTCGTCCTCCCACCGGAATGTTGGGGAAAACACCCCCTAGGGCTCAGAATCCCCAGGGTGTCAGTTTCCCTTACTGACAGGGTGGAGTAGCGTATAGAAACACAAAAAGTAAATAATATATATAACTCACAACCACACTACGAGCATAACCTAGTCTTAGTCTCAACTGCATCTAACATCTCTCGGACTCTGGGCTGCTATTTCTATGACTAGGTTTCCAATAAGCACACAACCAGTTAAAGAACATCATTAGGTTACTTCATTCCCTTTTTCATTAATTCCACTTTACATTAATTAATTATTTTCATATTAATTAACCATGAAAAAACCCACATTAAACTTCATTGGAATCACATTCAATATCAACTGTTCCTTTAAAAGTTACAACATCACCATTAGATTCCAGCATCTCCATCCCCATGGATTATTACCACTTAATAAATCTTTCATTACAGAATTACTTTCCTATATTACCAGGAATTCTATAGAAGCATCATATGCTACTAAACACAGGGGGATCAACACGGTTGGTAGATGGACTACCCGTCGAGTATTTTCCGCCTATAGAAAGAGTGTAGACCCATCCTCCCTTGAGAAGCTAAACACGGAAAGCACGTGGAATATCCCGTGCGTCTTCACCTCTTTCGGAATAAGTGTGAGCAGGACTAGCTTCCTTGAGCAGTGGGGAAAAGTAAAGATGATAGGAACTCAAACAAACCAACCAACATCCATCCATCACATCAATCCGAAACCATCATCCTTGGTGTCCTCCCCGACACCCGAAATAATAAACAGATGCATCTCACCATTCTAGGCATCATCCACTGCCACAACCACAAGGCCTCCCTACCTCCACATATCACAACATCCATCCAGGCTCACATCATAGCATAAGAAGTAGGAGAACAATCATCACATCAAATGGGCTCTTGGACCTTTAACAAGGCTTCCAGCCTTCATACATAATGATCACTCATGGCTCTAAAGCACAAGGCACTCGGCCTTACAGACGAGAGGGTAACTAAGGACACTACCAGGAATTATCTTTTATCAACCAACCATTTCATTAATCCCTCTTAAATTAACAGATTCAAATCATAGGTTCTAATTCTAGAAAACCTAATCAGTAAGATATCACAAAATATTTAACATTCTTACTATGCCAATTAGATTAACATATAATTAGAACAACTACAACAACGGCAACAACCGGATTCATTTACATGCCTCTTTATCTTTAGCAAATTATTTATCAATTAATTCTGGCATTATGTTCTTTACCAATTTCCATCAAGGACTAACAGCTAAACCAATAAAGCATAGATATCACACTATCTATAAAAACATGAGGCAACAACATACGTTCGATGCATTTTCTTAATCTTGTTCAAGTATATTTATTAAGTTAATTCCCAAGTCATCCAGTGGGATTGTACATTCTAACAAGACCATTGCATGTAAAAGAGAGAGATGCACGAATCCCCTAACTCGAAGAGTTCTTGATGTTAATTAACCACACATTGGGTCACGATCCTCCCCTCGTGAAAACTGCATCCACCCGAGGATGAAACAGTACGACAGCATCAACCAAACCCCAAGAAAAACCCATTAGAATCATGGTTATTACATTATATAATAAGGAATGGGGGATAGGAGAAGATGAACCCCAAAATAATGACAATACAACATACCTTATATCGATGATTGGTCGATATAGGTTGGTTAAATCAAAATAGAGCAGAACCAATCCTAGGAGTAAAATTTGACTGTGCAACTCCTATGGGAAAAATTGAAAGGTTCTAGCATCTCACAACCAATAAAAAGATGAAGAAAAAAGGAGAATGATATCTCATTCCGTTTGAATATTTAATGAATCGACGATTTAAGATCTGGTTAATTATCGATAAAAAACGATTCGCATTAACCCACGCGGTTTGACCATGTACAAATATCCCAACCTTAGGAATAATTAATATAGGATTTATCGCACTTGATTCGGCCTTAAGAGCCCTTAAAATAAGGCTTTAAATTTATTTTATGTCAATGGAAACATCAAAAGGGGAAAAACTGTAGGAATCTGGAAGCACTGTTCACATACCATTACTGTACACCAACCGATCTTTAAAACCGATCAGTGAAACTGATATGTGAAATCGATATGTGAAACGGATCTCTGAAACTGATCTATGAAATCGATCTATGAAACTGATATCTGAAACAGATCTGTGAAACCGATCTGTTAAACCGATCTGTGAAACTGATCCGTGAAACTGATCTGTGAAACCGATCTGTGAAACCGATCTGTGAAACCGATCAGTGAAACCGATCTGTGAAACCGATCTGTGAAACCGATCAGTGAAACTGATCTGTGAAACCGATCTCTGAAACCGATCTGTGAAACTGATCTCTGAAAACGATCTATGAAACCGATCTGTGAAATAGATCTGTTACTATTCATAAAACTGAAACACTGTTCACAGAACTAGAAAATTGGCAATGTATTGGGGATAAGTCATCTTGACCTCCTAAAACACCTCCAAAACCACATTTTCACATAGTAATGGACCGGAGAGGTCTGGACCATTACATCAGATACCACTCAAAACATTATCATCTTCAAGAATTTAAAACCAACCTAAGGAAAAGAGGGGTCCGAACAACCACCTTATAGGATACCTCTCAGGGAAAAACCACCTTGAGTTGTTCTAAAGCTAGGACAAAACCGCGACATCTGAGAGCAAGGGAACAAACAATCCATATCCAAAAAATTCAAGAATAACATCACATCATATGTACATAAAAGAAATATCAGGTAAAACTCATCACAACAACATAAAACAGCTCTGGGTACTGGACACGCGTCTGTGACTCACATTTTCAAGTACTCTCCTCCATGCCACCATGTCACCACAAGACACGAACTAAGGGGATAGAACACCCACGCAACACCTTCTACTTGTGGTCTTGGATCTCCACAGGTCTCTCCTCGAAGGTTGCATCATCATCAATATTGATCTCTCCCCAATCGATGAAGTGAGAGTCGTCATGAAGATAACGACGGAGGTGTGATACATGGAAAACATCATGTATCCGACTCATCTGTGGGGTATGTTCTACTTGATACTCCACAACTCCAACACGAGATAACACCTCAAAGGACCAATAAACTGGGGGGAAAGATTACTTCCATGACCAAACCCTCACTGCCCACGATGGGGAGTCACCTTCAGAAACACATGATCCCCAACATTAAACTCCAAGGGCCTCCTCCTTTGATAAACATATGATTTCTGATGATCTTACATTGTCTTCATCCTCTCACGAATCTCTTGAACCATCTGTATTGTAT
The DNA here is from genome assembly GCA_963277665.1 of Viscum album. Lineage (NCBI taxonomy): Eukaryota > Viridiplantae > Streptophyta > Magnoliopsida > Santalales > Viscaceae > Viscum > Viscum album. The sequence goes on along the minus strand of OY728125.1, from coordinate 271,834,561 downwards.
TCTGCACTAGATTCAGTCTGAGAATTGCTGACTCTCTGACCCTAGTCCAGCACAACGGAGAACAGTAAGGCCGGCCATACAAGGCATCAAATGGTGCCATAACGATGGTGGAGTGAAACCTATTATTGTAAGAGAATTCCACCAAGGGTATGTCCCACATACATGAAAATCCAAAATCAAGAACACAAGACCGTAAAATGTCTTCAAGAGTTTGGATGGTTCGCTCATTTGGACCATCCGTTTGAGGATGAAAAGCAGTGTTAAGGCATAACTGAGATCCCAAAGCATGTTGGAGACCTCTCCACACCCTGGAGGTAAAACAAGGATCTCGATCAGAAATGATCATCCTAGGTACTCTATGAAGTCTCACCACCTCCTCTAGATACTGCCTCAACAAAACTTCCACTGAGCACGACTCCTTTATTGCTATGAAGTGGGCTGATTTTGTTAAACGATCCACTACCACCCAAAAAGAATCATTTCCTCCCAGAGCACGAGGTAAACCTGTAACAAAGTCCATTGAGATTTCCTCCCACTTCCACTGAGGAATTTTTAATGGATGGAGAAGACCACCAAGAACACTGTGTTCGGCCTTCACCTTCTAGTAGACAAAACATCGAGACACAAACACTGCAACTGCACACTTCATCCCAAGCCACCAAAACTGACTCCTCAAGGATCGATACATCTTTTTCACACCAGGATGTACTGCAAAGGGTGAACTATGGAACTCTTGGAGAACCGTATCTCACATTGCTATGGGAACAAAAGGCCAACCTTGATACAACACTCGGTGTTGTTCATCCTCCAACCAACCATCAGGGGCCTCACCACAAACAACTCTGTCTCTCCAAACATCCACATCTGGATCAACCAACTGGGACTCTTCCACCTTCTACATCAGGGATGACTGCATCGTCATCTAGAAAAGACAACCTCTTCCTCCAAACTCTTCCATATCAAGATGAAAACCTGACAGTTCCTCCATTACTCCCCAGGAATCACCGGATTCATGCACAGCATCACTACGTGACTTTCGGCTCAGTGCATCAGCTACAACATTCCCTTTTCTGGGTGTATACGATATTTCGAAGTCGTATTCCTGCAAGAACTCCATCCAATGATGTTTCCTTAAGTTCAATTCACGTTGGGAGAAAACATACCTCAAACTCTTATGATCGGTGAAAACTACAAAGCACTCACCAATGAGGTAATGTCTCCACAACATTAGAGAAAACACCATGGCTTCCAACTCAAGGTCATGGGTGGCATAGTTTCCTTCATGGGGTTGCAACTACCGAGTCCCATCAGAAATAACTTCCCTCTGCTGCATGAGAACACAGCCTAGCCCTAGATGTGAAGCATCGCAGAAGACATCAAACTGGATTCCCTCAGTTGTAAGACAAAGAACAGGAGCACTTACTAACTTCTCCTTTAGATACTTGAATGCTTCCTGAAACTGATCAGTCCATACGAAGGCCTGATCCATCCTCGTCAGAGCTGTTAGAGGAGTCGCAACCCGTGATAAATTGGCTACGGACCTCCTGTAATAGCCTTTGAGACCAAGGAAACTTCACACCTCTAACACTCTCTTGGGGGATTCCCAAGACACCACTGCTTCTATCTTCAATGGATCCACAACTACTCTCTATTGGGACACAACATGCTCCAAGAAATGGACTTCTCGAGCCCAAAACTCACACTTCAACAACTTCCCAAACAACTGATGTTGGAGAAGAACTCCCAAAACGGCTTGTAGATGCTTTGCATTCTCCTCCTCAGATGTGGAGTACATAAGGATTTCATCGATGAAAACCACCAAAATCGTGTCCAAGAATTCACGGAACACAACATTCATCAATCCAATGAATACAGCTAGAGCATTAGTCATTCCAAATGGAATTACAACAAAATCATAATGCCCATGACGACAATGGAAAGCAGTCTTCGGGATATCCTCATCCTTCATGTGCATTTGATGATATCCTGAACCCATGTCGATCTTTGATAACCAACTTACACCCTTATTTTGATTGAATAAATCATCAATCCGTGGAAGAGGATAGCGGTTCTTTATTTTCACTTTGTTTAAGCGACGATAATCGACACACAAATGAAAACTGTTGTCATCCTTTTTCACGAACAAAACTAGTGCACCCCACGGTGACACACTTAGATGAATAAAACCACACTGCAGGACACCATCAAGATGTATACGTAGCTATAGTAACTCATAAGGGGCATCCTATACAGAGACATAGAGATAAGAGATGCTCCTAACTGTAGATCGATCCCAAACTCGGTCTCTCGTCGAGGGGGTAATGCTATGACCTCTTCTGGGAAGACATCAGGGTACTCCTCCACAATCCTAGGAAACTCCCACTACTCAACCTCTGACGAAATTAGCATCATCTCAGCCATCAAGGATGATAAGGATGGAACTCATCTATGACCCATAAGGGGATCTCGCTCACCAACAAACACCACTTTCTCTCCATATGCATCAAGGAAAACGACCTTCTACCTTTATCAATTTACAATATCCTGCACCGAATACAAACAATACATGAGGATGATGACCTCATATGGTTGTGTTCATAAACATAGGAAATCTCCCCAAGATCGGTTTTTCCCCAACACTAGATCACAATCTCTACATACTTCAAACAAGTCAGCTCGACCTCCAACTGGCGTAGTCAATGCCAAGGGCACTATAAGCCTCTCTACCTCAAGTAACAAAGCATAGACAAAGGTAGGTGATATGAAGGAGTGTGTCGCTAATGAATCAAAAAAGGCATACACCAAGGTAGATAACAAGAAAAGGGTACCTTGAGCGACATCTGGCTCACCTGTGGCTAGTAACGCTAGAGCATAAAGATGACCATGGCCTCCTCCACTGCCTCTCTGACCCTGATAATGACCACCACCATGGCTGTGCTCTGCTCTCTGAGGACACGGAGCGTCATAGGGTTGTCCTCTCCCTGCCCCATCTACCCTCTAGTGATCTAATGCTAGTGCAACCTGCTGCTGCTGCCTCTGCTAGAACTACCTCAATGGAGGAACCTGGAGCGGATTTCCCGGTGCACGATGACTTATCTGAAAATTCGGGCACTTCTGCTGGTGATGACCACATCCACCACAAGAAAAACAAGCGCATGATCCCTTGGCATAATTCTGAGATTTTTTGCCTTCGGAGAAATGAGATTGAAAGGGCTGGGACCTACCTCCAGGTGAACGGAAAATCTTCTTCCCTCAAAATTGGGAACCCCAGACCATAGCTATGCTTCGTGAGGAATCATGATGGTTCACATCTCATGACGATCTGGTCCTGACCAATGTCCTATCAAAAACCTATGCCCTCTCCCGCACCTCAAGATATGTCTTTAGCATAAATACGGTGACCTGGCGCCGGATCATTGGACGCAAATCCTCCTCGAAATGCCTCACCCAAGCCTCCTCATCTGGTAACAGTTCTAAAGAATATCATAAAAGGTTCTTAAAACAGATTCCAAACTCTATAAGACTGTATCTCCCCTGTTGAAGGGTCAGAAGATCTTGACGACTAGATGCCTTCACGGTCGAGGAAAAGAACTCAACTCTAAACTTGTCTCGAAACTCCCCCCATGAGATCAATGACTCCTCACGATCCCTGAGGAATAAGATCCACCACTGCCTTACTGCTCCATGAAACATCGTCACAACCAAGGACACCCAGTGCTCCTTCTGAGCACGAATCGAACTGAAGCTGATATCGACCTCCTCTAACCAGTCTTCCCTGACTGCATCTGAAACAGAGCCCTCATACTTCTACAGACTCTGGCACTGAAACACTAGAAGTGTCTTCTTCCAAGTGCTGTCTTCTTAATTATCTACCCTATGGCGTTATGCTGGAACAAACTGTTGGTCATTTTCAATGCAAAACTGATGAGGACGTCAGCCTGGAGCCATGCCTGTAAAATAAAAAACCATTAGAGCTCTTAATCCTAGAATATGGAAGACTCAAGATTAATTAATTTATTTTTTTCTTTCATTAATTATAGGCTAACCTATCCCAAGGTCTAACCATTTAAATATAGTCACAAGAAGAATGATGCATGATCTTTTCCTAGGTCACTACCCTGTAACTATCATCACCCTGTTTAGTATGCATTGTAAACTTTATGGTCCGTACATCAGATCATAGGGGGCCCTAAATGCCTATGTATCTGCCAGTATCTAGTGTTTACCTCACTTTATAAACATGAATGACATCGTTGGCCTACCAACCCATGCAACCTCACATGTTCCTAAATCTGAACTCCATCATATCCCTCAACCAGAACTCTGATAGCACTCTGTCAGGACCCCCTCCGCACAAAGTGTTCCCCTCCTGGGCTGAAATGTGGGAAGAGAGATAATGACCCCCGAGTCCGGCCTCCAGTAGGCCCCGGGTTGGAGACTAGCACCAAGGGCATAGTAAACACACAATGGGAGGCATTACCCTCTAAGAGAACACATGTGGAAGAGAGAGATAAGATAGACACCAATCAACTCCAACTCAAAACTGGAATATAAAAGAAACCCATTTTCGTATATGAAATTCCATGAAAAAGTGCTACAACTAAAAGGGTAAAACTACAAGTACCCAAAAGAAGGAAAAAGACAGTAGAAAATACAATCCCGAACAGCTCCTGTAACCACAAGCTAGTAGTAACCAGTCTGATCTCCCACCTACTCCAAGTGACTTGAAAAACAGTTTATATATACGTAGGGTGATTATACCACTATACTCAGTAGGATCCTCCCCAAATCCTCTCATTAAAAAGTAAAGAAAGCATGCTAAATCCCAGTGAACAACAAGTGAAACTAACACATCAGCTAAACATGTATACTAAGCTTCCAACCTCACCATGGCTACTCTCACCAATTAACGCATACAAAAATATAGAATATAGGAAAGAATATCAAGGGTAACCTGCTAATACTTCCACACTGGATTGCCGCTTTTCCCCAATGACATATGTCATGTGCATCTCTCTCCATAGGCTTTCCCATATAAACATGGGATGAGCTCCACAATCTGCACCTCCTGCACCACAAAGGCTTGCCCGCAGACTCTTGGCTGAAGCACCACACCATCCTCACAACCAAAAGTAACAAGGTAAGTTTTGGGATCCACCACAGCCCACATAATGTGTATCATATGTCGGGTATTGTACCTCAATCCATGACAGTCCATACACCGAGTAGGGTTCTTCAAGCCATCAGAGCCTATACATGTTACACCTATAGTAGTCCGTAAGACACTATATCTAGAATATATGTGTCTGAAATAACCACAAGCCATTACATCCCTCTATACACATATATGGGGAAACTAACCGCTGTGATTGTTTGCACAAGTATCTACCATGAGAAGAGAGCAGGGCCAAACGAGGTAGTCAGCCATTCGTCCTCCCACCGGAATGTTGGGGACCCCCCCAGGGCTCAGAATCCCTGGGGTGTCAGTTTCCCTTACTGACAGGGTGGAGTAGTGTATAGAAACACCAAAAGTACAGAATATATATAACTCAAAACCACACTATGGGCATAACCTAGTCTTAGTCTCAACTGCAGCTAATGTCTCTCGGACTCCGGGCTGCTATTTATAAGACTAGGTATCCTATAAGCCCAAAATCAGTTAAAGAACTTCATTAGGTTACTTAATTCCCTTTTTCATCAATTCCAATTTACGTTAATTAATTCATTTTAAATTAATTAACCATGAACAAAACCACATTAATCTTTATTGGCATCACATTCAATATCGATTGTTCCTTTAAAAGTTACATCATCCCCATTAGATTCCAGCATCTCCATCCTCATGGATTATCACCATTTAATAAATCTTTCATTACATAATTACATTCCCATATTCTCAGGAATTCTAGAAAAGAATCCTATGCTACTAAACACAAGGGGGATCAACACAGTGGGTAGATGGACTACCTGTCGAGTCTTTTCCGCATATAACAAGAGCGTAGACCCATCCTCCCTTGAGAAGCTAAACACGGAAAGCACGTGGCTTACCCCACGCGTCTTCGCCTCTTTCTAAAGAAGGGTGACCAAGACCAGCTGACTTTAGAAGTGGGAAAAATTAAAGTATATAAACATTCAATCAAAATAACCAACATCCAACCATCACATCCATCCCATACCATCATCCTTGGTGTCCTCCCCGACATCCACATGTATAAACTGATGCACCTCGCCACTCTAGGTGTCGTCTGATTCCACAACCACAGGGCCACCCTGCCTTCACATATCACAACAGCCATCCAGGCTCACATCACAGCACATGAAGCAGGAAAACAATCATCACATCAAATGGGATCTTAGCCCTTTAACAAGGCATCCAGGCTTCATACATAATGAGAACTCATGGCTATAAAGCACAAGGCACTCGACCTAATGAACGAGAGGGCCACTAAGGACCCTACCAGGCGTGATCTTTTATCAACCAACCAGTTATTTAATCCCTCTTGAATTTATAGATTCAATTCGTAGGCTCCAATTCTAGGAAACCTAATCAGTAAGATATCACAAAAGATTTAACATGCTTACTATGCCAATTAGATTAACATAAAATTAGAACAACTACAACAATGACAAAAACCAGATTCATTTACCTACCTCTTTATCTTTAGCCAATTAATTATCAATTAATTCCGGCTTTACGTTCTTTATCAATTTTCATTAAGGACAAACAACTAAACCATGCAAGCATAGATATTACACTATCTAGAAAAACATGATGCAACAACATACGTTCGATGCAATTTCTTAATCCGGTTCAAGTATATTTATTAATTCAATTCCAAAGTCATCCAACATGATTATACTTGATAACAAGTCCATTTCACGCAAAAGAGATAGAAGCAAAAATCCCATACCTCAAAGATTTCTTGACGTTCTTTATCCACACAACGGGTCACGATCCTCCCCTCACGAAAACTGCATCCTCCCGAGGATGCCACGATATGAGAGAACCAACCAAACCCCAAGAAAAACCCATTAGAATCATGGAGATTACATTCTATAATAAGGAAAGGGGGACATGATAAGATGAACCCCAAAAGAACGACGATACAACATACCTTATATCGAAGATTGATCGATACAACTTGGTTACATAAAAATAGAGCAGAACCAATCCTAGGAGTAAAGTTTGATTGTGCAACTCCTATGGGAAATATTGAAAGGTTCTAGCATCTCAAAGCTGATAAAAAAGTGTAAGAACAAGGGAGAATGATATCTCGTTCCTTTTTGAAGATTTATTGAGGCGACGGTTTAAGATCCTGTTAATTCTCCATTAAAAATGGATCACAATAACCCAAGCGGTTTGACCATGTAAAAACATCATGACCTTAAGAATAATTAATATAGGATTTATGGCCTTTGAATCAGCCTTAAGAGTCCATAAATAAGGCTTTAAATGTATTTTACATCAACGGAAACGTCAAAAGGGGAAAAACTGTAGGAAGATAGAAACATTGTTCACCTACCGTTACTATACATCTATCGATCTTTGAAACCGATCTATGAATTTGATCTATGAAACCGATCTGTGAAACTGATCAGTGAAACCGATCAATGAAACCGGTCTGTGAAACCGATCTGTGAAACCGATCTGTGAAACCGATCTGTGAAACCGAGCTGTGAAACCGCTCTGTTAAACCGACCTGTGAAACGGATCTGTGAAACCGATCTGTGAACCCGATCTGTGAAACTGATCTGTGAAACCGATCTGTGAAACCGATCTGTGAAACGGATATGTGAAACCGATCTGTGAAACCGATCTGTGAAACCGATCTGTGAAATCGATCTGTGAAACGATCTATTACTGTTCATAAAACTGGAAGCAATGTTCACAGAACTGGAAAATTGGCAATGTGTTGGGGATAAGCCATCATGACCACCTGAAACACCTCAAACACGACATTTTCACAAAGTAATGGACTAGAGAGGTCTGGTCCATTATAAGGGCTCTGGTGTTTGTCCCAATAGTTATTCATCATGGAACTAGTATTCCATTAGTTACTTGATTTCGAAAATTACGACTAATGAAAATAATATGGATGATGATAGTCAACAAAGACATTTATCAAAATGGTTCTATATTCAAGGAAATATTGTAGATTTATTCTACTATATTAGCTAGCAGTTCGAAATATTAAATTGGATTTTGTTTCCATGAATACTTTGATTTTATGGTTTTATAAGGACTGTGGTGATTCTTATAAAGTTCAAATTTAACAAAAATTGGCTTTATTTTAAAATCATTAAAATGAATTTAAATGTTGTTTCATAACAAAATCAGAGAGCGTTACATCCTTTTTTCATCGATTTATTTGTTTTGATATCTTTGCCACACCATTACCGAATATTATTGTTTATCTAAATTTTTTATTTTCCTCACATTAATACTCAGCACAATGTGTTAGTGGAACTTCATAGAAGGTGAACCCATACCAATTTCATGTATTATTCTTTGTCAATAAATTGAACATTAGGGGAGTAAAATGAAATTAAATTATTTGAAAGTGGATATGGGGTTTGGAGTTACTGTGTTTTTAATTAGTAAACCCTATTTTATATATGATAGTTATTGAAAATTATTTTACATTTAAGGATTTTGGAAATTTAAGATGTAAATGTTTAAAATTATGGTTTTGGGAATTACTATATTACAAGTAGTGCATTCCCAATTAATTGTTTATCATAATTGATCATCAATCTAAGATACACGTGAAAAATAATTTCATGAATAGAGGAATTCAATCAAATACTAATTTACATTAGGACACTAGAACCAAACACATTATCATAAAATAAATAATGAATTTTAAATTTATAAATTAAAGAATTATCTTACAATGAATTATTTACTTTTAATGAATTTGATATCTAAACATCCTAATATCATTTTGTCTTATGAATCCAATTTGGATTCCCTCTAGTGGTGACCACACATGAACCAAAAAACTCTAAGTGATTTTGTATGAATTTCAACGTGTAAGGTTGTATGATCTAAACTCATGGAGATGTTATCTATGATTTCTATATTAATTTTGTTATAATCATAAAATTTCATGATATCATTATAATTGAAAGGGGTTGTGGAGAAGGATTTCACTTTACTCATAAATTAATTATGATATAGGATCTCTCTATATCTTGAGATGATTCTTCAGATGTATTTTTTAAAACATAAAAGTTGTTATTATTAGTGTTAAGAATAATATAATTTTGTTTCAAAAAAATTGGTTCAATCAAATGTGTGTAACACAATACTATTAAGAAATGGAAAATAAAACATTTCATCAAGCACCCAACCACATGACTATGCCCTAAACCCCAAAATAACCATAACATCCCAATCGACCTTATAGGTAAAATATTATAATTGTGTTTGAATATTGTTAGGGTTAGAAAATAAAAAAAATCACTAGTGACATTATTATTTCCAAAATCCCTATAGAACCCCATGCATATGATAATGTTATTATTATTTCGTAATATGGTGAATATGGTTAATTAATAAAATATTATTTCATTAATTAATTTTTCAAAAAAAATATAACCTAATATTTAGTATATATTTTTCTCCATTAGACATTGACACTTGGTCTACAATTCATCCATAAAATTTATCAATCCTTGAATAATTAATATTTATTTACTACTTGATTATGACTATATTATTTTCCAATTAATAAGTAAATATTTTTTTAATTGTTAAAAAATATCTAATAAATATTGTATAACAAATATTCTCACGAATGACTTATGACATAATATATGTGATGATGACAATACGTATAATTATTATATCACATATGAGACTATAATTTTTTTAAAATGTTATGAAGAAATATTATGTACTTTTAAAATAAAATTATTGATTAACATTGTGTATCACCCTAAAGGACTATTTCTTAGTGGTATTATATGGATCCACCCAATATAAAAGGCTAACAACTATGGAAACTCGATGCAACCCTCATAGAAAGAACATAATGTGATAATGCAATTCATCTACATGTGAATATATAATATGTAATATAATCACATTTTCATGATATCAATAATCATGATGGTTTCATGTTGGTGTCATACTAGAATGTGCTCATTGAATCCTTTGAATTTTTGGACTTCATTCCACCAATGTAACACTAATGATATGGGGTTTTTTATGAAATTTTAGTCCAATGAAGGGTCCTTAGATATCATATTTCATTAATAAATAAATAAATAAATCCCATTCATGCATTATTCATTAATGAGATATCAGTTTTGTTTCAAATAACATATCGTACTCAACTGTGATCATATGTTGTCTTATTTTTCATTAATACATCAAATAATGTAACTAATAATATCCATTAATAATAATATTAGTTTATATGGAAGGGGAGACACATTAACATATTATAACATCCAATGAAATAAAATAAATATGGAATTATTAATAGTGAGTTTTGTTCCCAAAATATCCTACAAAAACATATATCTAGGTAATTCTCAGTGATAGTGTACCATAATGACCAATAAGTCACTTACCCAAATAACATATATAATTGTTTCTGTAAAAATGAGATAATACAACTAGAAAATGTATAAAATTTTAGAATAATATTGGTGTGCCTCTAGGTTATCATCATAACAAGGAAATAATATGATCTTTATGTGGAAAAATTATTATTAGGAAATATCCTATACTATATCTAGCATATGAAAAATTATGATGTAATAATATGATCATTATTATTTAAAATAATGAATATATATAACTATAATTAATATTGATGTTGGTTTTTGGGAACAAACTATAACATACTCTTACATGAACTACATTAAAGTACTTATAGCCTTATATTTAACAGCTTTCACATGATACACAAGAACATTTTGATACAATTATTTAGTCAAGAGTTCCACTGTTTTTTATTCCTTTCATGCACTACCCGTCGTATCTTCAATACTTTGAGAAATATACCTCAGTATGTGATAATTCTAGAGTATTTTTGTAACGTCCCAGACCCGGATAAAACTTAGATGTTGCCCCATACTAGGTGGAACGCATGGCCTTAAGAATATATTTCCAAATGACAGATCCTTCCAACTAGAACTGAGGGACAAGGGTGTGTGTGGCGGGAGACTATGACCACATTAATAAAGTGTAGCACAATGGATGAATATAAAAATTTGTTAAATATTAGAAGAATTATATGTAAACGATATGCACAATGGATAATAGAGACAATAGTATCAACAACTAAAATTACATGAATAACATCCAAGAATATAACAACTGACGAAGAAGTATCATTTCACTAGAAAATTGGAAGACACAGGTAAAAGACAGTTGACATAACATGTTCCACAAAAGTATAATGGAATCAAAAGACTATCCCAAGCATCCTGAGCTCTAGCTCAATCATATTCTTTTAAGATTTTTACTAAATATAAATCAATAAAATGTTTGAAGCCATATACTTACCTTTTTCCACACCTTCTACCAAATAATCTGCTCTAGGTACCAAATGGTTCTTGAAGAGTGTGTGAGATAAATCTTAGGAGGCCACCAGCAATAATTTCTATAACATCTAGACTATCTAAAGGAAATGTAATAGTGTATAGCCATGAACTTATAATGTAAATCAGTCCAATGTAACTAAATACCCAAGTACCTGGATCATCACTCAGATTCAACCAAAACATATCCAGTACATTAATTGATTATTACTAGTTTATAAATAAGTCACTTGGTAACCATAGTGAAACTTCCATGTTATGGAATGAAAACCAGTATTTTGATTTACTAATGATGTTCGATGGTAATAACCAAGGAAACATGTAATGAAATTTATTAATGAACTTCCAAGGTAATAACAAAGGAAACATAGGCCTCAAGGGTCGCAAACATAGTAATTAATATAGCTTGTATAAGGGTATGGGTGTAATCCAAGGAGAATAATACAATAATTACCCAATAAGATACTTACCAAATACAAGGTGATAGTCCAAGGTAAAATATGGCTAATTAGAGATAGAAACATATGGGCTATAACCATGGAACATACTTTTCAATGCTAGAACCATGCAGTGTATCCAAGGCATCATGTAATACCATGTGAGGGATCTAATGATGTCATATTGGGAATCCAAGAATAGAAATGTATAGGGATCTTGTTGGCCTAAAACTATGAAATTCATATCCCTGATTCGAAATGGGGTTCCCAAGTAATAAAAGCATTCCTCAACAAGAATCCAAGGCGATATCGATCATGGACACTCGTATTTGATTATGAAGTCATATAAAATTTCGTTTGGTTCAAGACATTGCATTCATTAGTGCGATAAAGAAAAGTATCTTGAAACCTTTATTAATTCAGTTTAAGGCATATTAAATAATTAAAGACATTAATTATACATTCCATTAATATGGAAGGGGTTCTATAGAAATGTAACATATTAATCATTCACATTTTACTTGGTCAATTCATATACTTAGTTTAGTTTCAAATTTCTATTTCCCATTTGATTATCAATATCAAACACATACGATAGGAGATTCAATTGGTAAACACACATTGTACATTACATTATGAAATTTACAATTTAAATCAACCCATTTAATATATTAATTCTTATGCCTAGAAAGGTCTAGCGATGTCACATCGAAACATTGGCTCAAACATGTCAAATACTGAAAAACCAATTATGGCCTAACATCCTACATGTGATGGATGGAGTTTTGGCTGAAACCAAAAATAATTAATCACATATATCAAAATAGAATATATATATAGTTCTAATAATTATAATTATTTCATATAAATTATATAAACAACACCCAATGAAATCGGTGGGGGCCATATGATAATTCTAAAATCAAAATCCATATCATATGATTTATAGACCACACACCTTCGTATTGTATGTGTCTCCTCTTTCAGTATTGGGCGATGATTTTTATGATATTGTAATAGATCAATGAAAAGGAAAAAACACTCATACTCCCAATAACTAGGTCGAGAAAAAGAGAAAAGAGGACATACTTACACGGAGTCGAGTACATATTGTTGCATATCCAAAGTGATGAAAATATAATGTACCCCTAATGAAGGAGATCTATTTATTAATAATTAAGGTCTTAAAAAATATCTTAATTTATGGAGAAATATGTTAATCCCACTGGTTATTGAATTAGGGAAAAAGGAGGGATGTAATCAGATCAATAAGGCTAAAACAAGACAACTCTCCTAGAAAAATTTCACGTGATATTATCATCCACACAGTTTGAAACCCCTTAAGGAAACCATGGATATTTACCTAGGTAGAAAAAAACTTTTCATGGTTATGCCGCACAACCTTGCGCCAACCATGAAATTTGGTTCTGTCCATAAATTTCCATCTGCATGGTTAGCCAAATCGTGCACCAACCATGCAGTAACAAAGTGACATGGCTTGTTTCCCAAAAAAGATGGTTTATGGGTTATGAACATTTCTTGGACACTCCTGAGACCTTTTTTTATCTCACTAGACATTCATATTAGGTCCAAAATTAATAATTATACCAATATTTAAAGGATCCATACTTGAGTAAAAAACCAAGTTCTTACAGTCTTCTCCCTTAAAAGAACTTTTCCCCGAGTTCACCTTCCTTGGGTGTAGAAATACATTATGAGAATAACTCTAGCCACTAGGCATGTATGTAATCCTCTCGATCCCTAGTCTAACATTACTTATGTCAATGATCGATAACACATGTAGTAGAGGGACATAACAACTTCGAAGAGCCTATTTTATCCATTCAAAAATGTGTAATGGTTACTCCTAAAATATTGCTTCAAAATATATCTAATCTTCCTTGGGATCAAAAGTATGAGATGGATCAGCATGATAATGGCAAAGCGATGAAACATGGAAGGAATAATGTAGGACATGGTACCTCTGAGGAAACATCAACTGATTGGCTACTGTCCTGACTACCTCTAGAATATCAAACGGCCCTACATAACGAGGTAGCAACTTTTTATATTTCATAACCACCTATGACTGAGTGTGGGTAATACCTGATAAGAACATTATCCTCAACATCAAACATAGGAGGTCGTTGATGGAAATAAACATAATATATCTTTCTAAATTGAGCGATTTTCATACAATTTCTGATCAGTTGAACATGCTCTGAATTCTCCTGAATACGATGAGGACCATGTATAGCTGCTTCACCTGCCCATATCCATCACAGGGTTGAATGAAATGGACTACCATATAAGACATTAAATAGATCCGTTTAAATTTTATTTTGAATGTTGTTATTATAGGCGAGCTCAACGATAGTGATATAAATTTCCCAATAATTGATAAAATCAAGGACACATTCTAGAAGCATATCCTCCAGAACATGTATTGTATGATCTAATTATGTATTGGTATAAGGGTGAAAATATGTGCTTATAAGAACCAGTGTTCCCATATCCTTTTGAAATCCCTTACAGAACCATGATGTGAAATGAGAATCCTGATATAAAACATTGTACAATGAACCCGATGTAGCTGAATGATCTCACAGACAAAAAATCTTCTAATATCATCAATTGAGAAAGTATATTGAATAGTAATGATGTTGGATTATTTTTTTTGTCAGTAAATGACCAACCATATATCATCTCTACCTATTGGTGACCTTGGTAAGCTTACCACATTATCTATGGAAATATATCCCCGTTTCCATTCTGGGACTAGAATTGGTTGTAACAAGCTTGTAGGTCTATGGTGCTCTACATTCACATGTTTAAAGGATGAACACCTAGTGATAAAGCCTACTCTCTAACAATTCATCCTAGGCCACCAATACTAGCATCATAGGCCCTAGTACATTTTTTAGATTTCTGGAAGAACTGGCCATTGAGAGGCATATGGATCACACATCAACTCATCTCTCATATCTATAAGAACCCATATAAATCCACATAGACAGAAGACATTCTCTTTGTCGATTTACCACTGCAAAGGTTGGCTATCTATTGATTTACTCTCATAGAGAACCAAGACATTAGGATATGAAAACTGTCTACCCATCAACTTCTCATAGAGGTAAGAGGTAACTGTCAAAGATGATATGAAATACTAGTCATGACTGTCATTAAACTTTTTATGGATATCCAAAAATTGGTCCATTAACTTCCATTCATCATTGGCTTCCTGTAATTTTTGTGCCTGAGATTTATGACTTAGCGCATCTGTAACGACATTTCCCTTCCTAGGAATATAAGAAATCTCAAAATTAGAGGACTATAGATATTCAACCCATATCTTCTCTCTGTGGTTCAAATCACAATATGAAAATATATATTTCATGCTCTTGTGGTCCATGTACACTATAAAGTGCTCAACCAACAGATAATATCTCCATCATCTTAAGGAGTAGACAACTACTACAAGATTATGTCATGCATCGATTAATTCTTTTCATGAGGCCTCAACTGCCGAGATACGTACAAAACAACATTGTCCACCTACATCAGAACTACTTCTTAGTTGATGCATGATGCACACAGAATACGGTACACCCTATACCACTCTCAAGAAGTGGTAGAATAGGTTCTGGTACAAGCCTCCCTTTTATCTCATTAAAGGATTTATGACATGATTCTAACTATATGAACATGAAAAACTTATTTGTAATAATTGTATGATTTGAATAAATATGTGATAAGTCTTTTATGAAATTCTGGTAATATCCATCCATCCCAAAGAAACAACGTATATCAAACACTTTTTTAGGATGCTCCCTCAAAACTAAAATACTAACCATTTCTAGGTCAATAGATATGCCAGATTCTGATATTATATGACTCAAGAAGTGAAATTTGTCGATCCAGAAGTGTCACATAGCATGATTGGTATAAAGATGATATTCTCTCAGTCAGCTCATAAAAACATCAAGATATTTGTCATGTTTTCTAGGAGTGTGAGAAAACATCAAGATTTTATCCATAGGGATTACAAAAAAGTGTCTAGATAGGGGTGGAAAATTATATTTATCAGAGGCATGAAAATATGTGGTGCATTTGTAGGACATAACTATATAATAAGTTGTTCATATAGACCATAACTTGAGTTAATGAAGCTCTATTACTTTCATATTTTAAAGAGGAATGGACACTATAGATGCTCTTAGAACAATATTGACTATAATCTCTACCTCTCTCTTAAGAGGTAAGCTAGAAGAATATTGCGAAACATGTCCCCGAAATGATCAACTACTGGACGGAAATATTCTGGTCATAAAACTAGATCAACCATGAAGTGATTTTCAATATGGGTGGTCACTCTACCTATCCCATGATTCTATGGTCTTTCTCTATCATCTTGGACATCCCAATCACCCTTATGTAGATATGTTGCTCCCTTTGATGATGTAAAGGATATAATGTGATGATAGCAGTCAATAAAAGTGTGACAGTGTACCAACCATTCCATCCTAAGTATGAACTAGAAGCCCTTTATCTCGAGAATAATGATGTTACATAATAAAGGGTAACTGGCTACCTAAGGGGGATAGTGCCTACATTGGCATATTCCCTCAGTTGCTACACCAAAAATCGTATCTATGGTCATTACACCATATTAATAGCGTATCTTTAGTCTGAGACATTCCGTAATAGTTACAAAGATAAAAGTGTATGAATAAACTATATCAAATAAAGAAGATACTATAGTATATATAACTATAACTTTACCTTACACTATAGATGGTTCTACAGAATGATCCTTAGGTATCAGCTGTAGTGCATTGAAATGGCCTAATCCATGGTCCTATGCAATATATGCACTACCACAATCATAACATTTCAGTTGGTGTTTCCAGTTATTAGGGGTCTGGATGGAATTTCCACTAAATCCTCCTCGGCTAGACCTACCAATGCTACTCAAACTCCTCACTTGACAATGCGTAAAAGAACCTGCACCTAAATGTGGAGCTAGTGTTCGTCCCTTTCCACTCAAAGCTAGTGGAAAGGGCCTATGTAAATGTTGAATATTTCTCATATGGATTAAAGCTAGGAACTCTAGTGGATCTTTATCATAATGAATCTTTATGTTCCCCCATCGTCCACACATATGACACATTTTGGGGCTATCAAAATGGGAACTATGGTTATCACCCCTTATGAGAAACCTAAAGAGATTTTTTACTACCACTATAAAAAATACCATCCTAACACAGAACTTGTCTTCTATGCCTAGTACCACTGTTGTCCCTCAAGATACACTCAGTGATAAGAGCCTGATTTACTATTGATGAAAATATAGGCAGGAAAAAGACATTCACCTAGGCACAGAAGGCATAATGGATCCCACCCTTGAAAAGTCTATCATGTGAACGTTCATCACCAATTAGAAGTGGTGCAGTGTGCTTCAACTCTATGAAATACACTGAATATTCTATAACTAACATAGAACCATGCTTGATATGCATGAACTATATAGCTCTATTGTAGAGACCCAAAGCCTAACATACATAGACATTTCATTACTTTTGTGGAATACTCAATACATAATAAAAGCAGACACACAAGGACCGTAATAGTTTAGTGTCTTTGAAAACTCGAAACGTAATATACTAATCGTGGTGAAAAATCTTCAACACCTCCCATAAAGATCTTCCCTTTTTGGTTTTCTTACCTAAAACATTTCTTTAAATCTTGGGGAAAATTAAACATATAAAGGGTGAGATCAAATGCTCAGTAACGGTAAGCATGGATAAAATAAAACAAATCTTATACATTTTAACTAAAAAACATGAACATAATGTTTAAACATCAAAATCTTGGGCAATGACATTAAACATGACAGTACATAAGGCATAGATCAAAAAGAAACAATAATCATGATAAAATATCATGGGAATAAAACATGTGATTGTGGAAACCATTAAGCACATGATATGATTTCCATAGTAGCCAAGGCATTGCTTCCAATACTATCTTAGTGGAGAAAGTCCCTTTCTGAATCGAGTTCAATCCTCATTCCCGTCCTGTCTTACTGAACCAGATTAACTTACCGTTCCATCCATGTCTATCTCATGATATATAAATCTTTTCCCAATGCATTGGATGTAGATACAGGTCCCAACCATCTCATAATGAAATCATTATTACTTGTTCCACAAAATAAACATAATTTATTCATCATAACCCAATGAATAAAATGGGTTTCATAAACATCATCCCATTATAAAATAATCCATATAAAACAAATGGATATCATTTGATAATAAGAAAAATGAAACCATGTAAACCATAGAGACATTATACTGGAAACATACACATATGAAATAATGTCATCTTAGATGGAAAATGGTTTTGATAAAACATTTGAGATGAATTCTTGAGGAAAATATCCTTTCTTCTTCAAAATCAATTTATTTTCACAAAACATCATGCAATTTTAAAAGAAAAAGATTCTATTGAAAATTAGTCATGAAATATTTTGGAGGAATCTTCTTTTTAAAACCATAAAAATCCTTCCATTCCGTATAAGTTAAGAAAATCATTCTTCTGGTACTTGTGCCGAAAAAGTCAAAAAGAACCTCGTACTGAAAACGACATAAGATTCCATTCATATCATTACCAAAAACTACCCAATAGGTAAAATTTAACTTAAAAAATTGTAGTAGGATAGAAATAATATTAAACATTGAATAAACATGGATGTGGATGATAAATATTCCCTAATGAATATCGAAGTATAAACAATCTCGGATAAAAACTGAGATTGGGAAATTTTCTGATACCTTAGGTCCAATAAGCATTGTACGTGTCAGAACCTCCTATATAATGATTTAAATAATTTAATTGCCTTATTAAGAAATCATATTCATTGTTATGAAATCATATATGGTTCACTTATGACATTATATTACCCGTTCTTTTGAAAATTCCATGTTAAAGCATCATTTTGGGTAAAATCGTTTCATTTATCGTACGTGTTTCAAGTTGTTGTTCTTGATATTATTACTTATATACAGATTAACATAATTCCAGAATGTAAAACATGATTTATATATAAAATATATTCAGCATATACATATATATATATGATAGATTGATAAATGGAATGAAATACACCGTTCATGGAGACGGTAGACCGTACGTACGCATGAACAATGTTTTCGTTTCCATATTGAGTTGAATGGAATTAAGTAGATGGCATACATATATATATACAAAAATCCACTATAATTATTAGGTCATATATTTCATGATTACTTATTATATATACTTTATAATCATTCATGAATGGTTAACATGGAGAATGAATCTCATCGCGTCGTGGAGACGGTAGTCCGTACGTATGCACGAGCGATGATACCATTACCCTAATCGTGGAATTGCATTGAAGTGTATGTATAATATTTCATAATCAATATCACATTACAATAATCATATATCGTTTTTTATTTACACCATTATACCCATCCAAGTAAGGTGGTGGTCGAAAACAGATTACGCCACGACGTGGAGACGGTATTCAGTACATACGCACGCGCGGTGATTTCATTTTCCGTAGGATGGATAGAAGGTGAAATAGGTTTGTTACATATTTATAATAAAAAATCATAATATAAGTAATAATAATGTTATTAATTTATAATGAGACAACTAAAGAAGAATATGAAGAAGAAGAAATAATCTTGAGAGAATCGGAAGAAGAGATTACCTCTTCTTCGACGCACCTCCTTTAAGTTTCCTCTTAAGGAAGTAGAGTTGGTATTTTGAGAAGACTAGAACCACCAGAATTATTCTAGGGAAGTGGAGAAGATAAATGGGTAGGGTTTTGAGTAGTTTCAAGGCTCAAAAGGGTGTGGAGAGAAGTGGTAATGGGTTCCCTTTTTATATGGGAGGAGAGGGGCACCTTTGAAAAAACTTAAAATATTATTTTATAATAAAGTCATATTCGGTTTTTAATAGCTCCAAACTGATTTATTTGGAATCTAAGGTGTGGATGGGTCTAAATCATCTCAACCAATATATTTTAGACAGGTTTGGGTCATTATATTAACCTTATCGTCTAGTTTTAACTCTTATTTAATCAGATTGACATTTACCATGTCACATTGTATTTTTATATTATATAGTTAATAAACATACCATATACATCCAAGAGACCCCCAACTGGTCCACTAATGATACACCTTTAATTATATAAGTATGTTGGCCAAACAATAGATTTTTATGAATATAATAACAATTAATAATATAATATTCGTTTCAAAAACTATTTTATGTAAATTTTGACACTATTTGGTAATGGATTTTTGTGAAAAATCATGACAGCATGATTAGATCGAAAAAAGTTATTTAATTCAATACTAACATGTCATATTAACCTAATTTTTTTTAATTAACAAAAAGTCTCAAATTACACTAATTTGGGTACATATAACATAAATTATTTTAATATTTCATTATTTAGGTAATTACAGCATCATCATTGTGTCATAAATAACTTAAATTATTTAAAGTCTAAAAATTATAAATAAAATACCATTAGGTATGAAATATTTTTATCTTTATAATTAATATGTATAGTCTAATATATCTTATGTATAACCCTATATTAAAAATTATTTAGTTATTAAACGTTGATTTTAACTATTTTAACCCTTCTTTAAATAAATTAATAATAAATGTCCTAATCTAATCCAAGTGGACCTAAATGGTCATATTTTATTCCTAAGGTTGTTTTTGGTCGAATTACACTTATCCAATAGAATTAGGACATGTGTTAGGGTAATAATAATATCATTTTTACCCTTAATTACCCTATTTACGTTTAACCGTGGTAAATAAAAGTAAAAAGCTACTTTTCACCAAAAATTATATTCATCTCATTGAAAAAAAATTTAGTCCATGATATTAACCGTGTCTCTCAGATTTTTGAAATTCCACTCACAGAAGCGGTAAAATTAAGTTTTATGTGAATTTCCAAATTCTCCTCGGAGGTGGGTAAAAGATAGTGAAAAGTTCAATAAAATTTTTATATATCTCAAATTATTATAAAAAGACTCCAATTAATTACATTGAATTTATATAGGTATTCTGTATCAATTTTGACCTAAAATAAATTTAAATAAAACAAATAATTATTTAAATAAAAAGTCGTTTTTTTAAATAGTAACCCAGTGTTTTCACTATTCATAAAAAATTGAATGTTTTTAGAAAAGTACCAAAAATTCACCCTAGGCTAATTTAGATATTCTGAATCGAAAAATGAAATCCATTTTGAATGTTAAAATTTATAAAATTTTAAAAAGTGGGTATTACTATTCATAATTGCTAGTTTATATAACATTTTAATAACATATCGTTGTTTAGTGAAACTCGATATTGCGTACAACACACGCTATCGTGGAAGGGCATGATTGCGTGTAAAGAAAGCCATGTCAGGGATGCTTGTAGTGAAAGCTCCTTTTGGTGTAGCATACAACACAAGACATCAATGAAATTAAAAATAATTTTTTTTCATAAAATCTCGGGGTGTTACATTCGACCCCCCTTAGAATGAATTTTTCCCTTGAAATTTGTTGGGGTTATAAATGGTTTACTACTTGAAAGTTTTTTTCATAGAAACTTGCATCGTAAAAAGGAATACCAAAACATGACTTTAACAACTAACGAATGAAACGTAATGGTTACCCAAATTAACTAATCACTGGGTTTCCACATCGGAGAACATAGGTGAAAATATGGATATGGAAGAGAAATATAACCATCAACTTCTGATGAAGAGTGGCAGAGGACATGGCTATGAAAAATCCAACAATAGAAAAGCCATAAATTTTTAATGATCTAAGGTACCATCCGATTCATCAGATATGAGAGCACTAGAAAAAAAATTTGGTTCTCAAGATCATTTCCCTAAAGTTGAAGAATTATAATTAGAAGAAATACATACATTATTTCGGTATCATCTCACCTTTTCTCACGCGTCGAAAAATTTCCACTTCATCTCTTAAAGAAATGAAGTTGAATTTTTCTTCTGTGAAGTGTTATCAGATTATGCAATATAATAATAGGTCATTCCATCTATTTCTATCGCAAAAAGTTTAGCATAGTTTATTAAATATACAGAAGTCCATCTATGCTGGGATTAATCTTATATGGTTTCTAAAATGGACATATACTTCAGCTATCATAGCACTTAATAAAATAAAACTAGTCTCTACTAACCAGGGACTTCTTGTAGGCTAGCGGTAGGCGATAAAAGCTTGTCGCACTTTGGTTGTGGGTTTGATTCCCGCATCCTTGTCTGACGCCACGGGTTGTCGCCCATCCTATGGGTTGTCCTTTTTCTAAAACTATACTATTATAACATTCTATCAATAATATCGAAAAAAAATTATAGCCTTAAACAATTCTATCTTATGTTCAACATAATCCATTCGAATCATTAGTCTTATCCAAAATACTTTATTCCAAACTCAAAGTATAAAGAGAATGATTACTAAAAAGGTCATATAACAAGCATTTGAATACCATCATTTATCCCTCATATATCTTGTTGGTCACATTCCAATCATGTGAATACCTTAATCATGTATTCTATTGAAAAATGAATACCCATTTAACCTTATTGAAAACATGAATGCTGTCGAAAGTTAACTCCTTCCACATACCAAAATCCAAAAATTCTACATACTCAAACCATGATATAACTTTGTCCTTATATAAGTCATGAGCTCATGAATACTACCAAACATTTCATTTTCTCCTTATCCCTTCATTATGTGCATATAATATTCTTTCCACAAATATCTCAATCACTTTCCATGGTTACCGGTACCATAAAATTATTGAAAACCACAATAGACCAATACATAAATATTCCAATATTCAACGATACTATATACAACATTATTTTGGAATCCCATTACATAAACACTTAATCATTCCACAACATCGTTGTCATATTCAACATCACCAATAGTGATCGTATGTGACTTCCCTTTGTCCTTTACCTTAACTGGTTGCTCATGTCGATCATCGTTAACCCTTGGATTAGGGCATTGATTAGCAGAATGCCCCATTTAATTGCACTTGAAGCATTGAAGTGTTGGTGGTGCGTTCTCTGCAGTCTTTTCATTATTCACATCATTAGAAACCCTTTTTCCATTAATTAGGCACTCAGCTGCTTGATGACCTTATTTTCCACACATAAAACATTTTCTAGTCCTTTTAGGACAATCTCCACCATGCTTCTTTCTACACATTAAGCATAAAGAAAAATTCATCTTCTTTTCACCATTGTGATGAGATTTCTCCTTGAACTCCATCTTTCGTTTCTTGTCTAAACCATGAGATGGATATGTAACACAAACATCCATTTCTACCTTGATATCACAACACAGAATTTATTCATAGCTACTGAAGTCTCTTATATCTAATTCCCTTCGAAGACTTGGTTTTAAGCCACTGAAGAATCGATCAAATTTACTTTCAGGTTGGATGATAAAGCCAGATACATACCTTGAAAGCCTTGTAAAATTTGCTTCGTATATTCCAACAGATTAATCATCATTTTTTTAAGCTCAAGGAACTCCTTTTCCATCTTTGTTCAAGGAATACGAGGGAAGTACTTACTGAAAAACAAGTTCTTGAACTCGTCCCATTCCATGGATTCAATTTCATCTTGGGGATTTGTATTCTTAATTAGAGCCTACCACTAGTCTGCTTCACCTTCTAAACGGTAAACAGCTAGATTGAATTTATCATGTTCCGAACAGTGAAGTATGGAAAATATTTTTTCAATGGTAAAGATCCATTGTTCAGCAACAAGTGGACCAGAAGACCCATTGAAAGAAGGTGGGTGTTTCCTCATGAAGGACTCAATAGAATATTGTTCCCTTCTCTTCCCATTCGGAAGTCCAGAATGATTTATAGCTTGCGTAATTATAGCAATAAGATTTTTCACTCCATCTCCCATAAAATTGGTTTGTTCAGGAGGACAATCATTGCATCGTCCATTACATTGATCAAGATGGTTCCTTCGGGTTCCATCCATCATCTAAAACCCAAAAGAATAGTGTGAGAGGCAAAAATCATGCTAGGGAAAACAACATAATAAAGGGGGAGTACCTTCAATATCTAACATCTTCGGTTTATTTCTAATATCATTACAGTAATTCTAGGACTATAACCTATACTTATTCTTAACCTTAGGGACATCCCTAAACATACCTTAGAAATATCTCTGGGGATCTCACTAAAGTTTTCGCATCCTATTTTCCAATGTTAACTAAATCTTTCCTCTGATACCAACTGTAGAGACCCAAAGTCTGACATAAATTGAAATTTTATTACTTTTGCAAAATAGTCAATACATAACAAAAACAGACAGACAAGGACTGTAATAGTTTAGTGTCTTTGGAAACTCGGAACATAATCTTTTAATCGTGGTGAAAGATCTTCAACATCTCCCATAATGATCTTCCCTTTTTGGTTTTCTTACCTAAATACATTCTTTAAATCCTGGGGAAAAGTAAACATATAAAGTGTGAGCTCAAATGCTCAGTAAGGGTAAGCATGGATTAAATAAAACAAATCGTATACATTTGAACTTAAAAACATGAACATAATGTTTAAACATCAAAATCTGGGGCAATGACATAAAACATGGCAGTACATAAGGCATAGATCATAAAGAAACATTAATCATGGTAAAATATCATGGGAATAAAACATGTGACTGTGGAAACCATTAAGAACATGTTATGATTTCCATAGTAGCCAAGGCATTGCTTCCAATACCATCTTAGTGGACAAAGTCCCTTTCTGAATCGAGTTCACTCCTCGGTCTAGTCCTGTATTACTGAACCAGATTAACTTACCGTTCCATCCATGTCTATATCATGAGATATAATGCTTTACCCAATGCATTGGAGGGAGATATAGGTCCCACCCATCTCATAATGAAATCATTCTTACTTGTGCCACAAAATAAACATAATTCATTCATCATAACCCAATGAATAAAATGGGTTTCATAAACATCATCCCATTATAACATAATCCATATAAAACGAATGGATATCATTTCATAATAAGAAAATTGAAACCATATAAATCATAGAGACATTATACTTGAAACATACTCATATGAAATAATGTCATCTTAGATGGAAAATGGTTTTGATAAAACACTTGAGGTGAATTCTTGAAGAAAATATCCTTTATTCTTCAAAATCAATTTCTTTTCACGAAATGTCATGAAATTTTAAAAGAAAAATATTTTGTTGAAACTTAGTCGTGAAATATTTTGTAGGAAGCTTCTTTATAAAACCTTAAAAATCCTTTAATTCCATATAAGTTAAAAAACATTCTTCTCGTAATTTTGCCGAAAAAGTCAAAAAGAACCTCGTACTGGAAACGACAAAAGATTCATTTCATATCTTTAACAAAAACTACACAATAGGTAAAATTGGACTTAAAAAATTGTATTAGGATAGAAATAATATTTCACATTGAATAAAAATGGATGTGCATGATAAATATTCCCCAGTGAATATCGAAGTATAAACAATCTCGGATAAAAATTGAGATTGTGAAATTTTCTCTTACCTTAGGTACGATAAGCATTGTACGTGTCCGAACCTCCTGTATAATGATTTAAATAATGTAATTGAATTATTAAGGAATAATATTCACTGTTATGATATCATATATGGTTCACTTATGCCTTTATATTACCTTTTCTTTTGTAAATTCCATGTTAAAACATCATTTTCGGTAAAATCGTTTCATTTATCGTACGTGTTTCGACTGGTTGTTCTTGATATTATTAATTATATAATAATTTAAATAATTATAGAATTTAAAACATGATTTATATATAATATAAATTCAGCATATACATATATATTTGATAGATCGATAAATGGAATGAAATACACTGTTCATGGAGACGGTAGACAGTACGTACGCATGAACGCTGTTTTCGTTTCCTTATTGAATTTAATGGAATTAAGTAGATGACATACATATATATATATACATAAATCCAAAATCATTATTATGTCATATATTTCATGATTACTTATTATATATACTTTATAATCATTAATGAATGTTTAACATAGAGAATGAATCTAATCGCGTCGTGGAGACGGTAGTCCGTACGTATGCACGAGTGATGATACAACTACCATGATCATGGAATTGTATTGAAGTGTATTTATAATATTTCAGAATCAATATCACATTACAATAATTATATATAGTTTTTTACTTACACCATTATACCCATCCAGGTAAGGTGGTGGTCGAAAACAGATTACACCATGGCGTGGAGACGGTATTCCGTACTTATGCACGCGCGGTGATTTCGTTTTCCGTAGGATGGATAGAAGGTGAAATAGAGTTGTTTCATATTTATAATAACATATCAGTATATAAGTAATAATGATGTCATTACTTTATATTGAGACAACTAATGAAGAATAAGTATAAGAAGAAAGAAACTTGAGAGAATCGAAAGAAGAGATTACCTCTTCTTCGACGCACCTCCATTAATATTCCTCTTAAGGATGTAGAGTTGGTCTTTTGAGAAGACCGAAACCTCCAAAATGTTTCTAAGGAAGTGGAGAAGAGAAATCGGCATGGTTTGGCCGAGCTTCAGGGCTCAAAAGGGTGTGAAGAGAAGAGGGAAGGGGTTCTCTTTTTATAAGGGAGGAGAGGGGCACCTTTGGAAAAACTAAAATATTATTTTATAATAAAGTCATATTCGGTTTTTAATAGCTCTAAATTAATTTATCTCGAATCTATGGTGGGGATGTGTCTAAATCCTCTCAACCAATATATTTTAGACAGGTTTGGGTCATTATATTAACCTTATCGTTTAGTTTTAACTCTTAGTTAATCGGATTGACATTTACCATGTCACTTTGTATTTTTATATTATATAGTTAATAAACTAACCATATACATCCAAGCGACCCCCAAGTGGTCCATTAATGAAACAAATACCATGAAATAAGTGTCTTTGTTGAATCTTAGATTTTTATGAATATAATAACAATTAATAATATAATATTCGTTTTAAAAACTATTTTATGTCAATTTTGACACTATTTGGTAATGGATTTTTGTGAAAATCATAACAGCATGATTAGTTCGAAAAACGTTAATTAATTCACTACTAAAATGTCATATTAACGTAAAAAATTGTTTAATTCACAAAAACTATAAAATTACATTTATTTGGGTCTTTATAACATCAATTATTTTAATATTTTATTATTTAGGTAATTACTGCGTCACCATTGTGTCATAAATAAATTAAATTATTTAATGTCTAAAAATTATAAATAAAATACCTTTAGGTTGGAAATATATTTTTCTTACTAATTAATATTTATAGTTGAATTTATATTAGGTATAAACCCATATTAAAAATTATTTAGTTAGTAAACATTGATTTTAACTATTTTAACCCTTCTTTAAATAAATTAATAATAAATGTCCTAATCTAATCCAAGTGGACCTAAATGGTCATATTTTATTCATAAGGTTGTTTTTGGTCGAATTAAACTTATCCAATAGTATTAGGACATGTTTTAGTGTAATAATAATATCATTTTACCCTTAATTACCCTATTTACGTTTAACCGTGGTAAATAAAAGTAAAAAGTTACTATTCACCAAATATTATTTTCATCTCATTGAACCACATTTTAGTCCTTGATATTAACTGTGTCTCTCGTATTTTTGAAATTCCACTCACAGAAGCAGTAAAATTATGTTTTATGTGAATTTCCAAATTCTCCTAGGAGGTGGGTAAAAGACAGTGAAAAGTTCAATAAAGTTTTTATATATCTAAAATTATTATAAAATGATTCCAATTAATTAAATTGAACATATATTGGTATTGTGTATCAATTTTGACCTAAAATAAATTTAAATTAAATAAATAATTATTTAAATAAAAAGTCGGTTTTTAAATAGTAACCTAGTGTTTTCACTATTCATCAAAAATTGAATGTTTTCAGAAAAATACCAAAAAATCACCCTAGGCTAATTTCGATATTCCAAATCCAAAAATGAAGTACATTTTGAAAGATAAAAATTATTAAATTTCAAAAAGGGGGTATTACTATTCATAATGGCTAGTTTATATAATATTTTAATAACATATCGTTGTTTAGTGAAACTCGATATTGTGTACAACACACAATATCGTGGAAGGTAGCGATTGCGTATAAAGAAAGACAAGTCAGGGATGCGTGTAGTGCATGCTCCTTTTGTTTTAGCGTACAACATAAGACATCAATTAAATTAAAAATAATATTTGTCATAAAATCTCGGGGTGTTACATTTATCATCTCTTAGCATCTGAGGAAGGAGTTGATAATATTAGGTAGTTTCGAAAGTAACCCATAACATGACCCAGTGATGACCAGCCTAGGTAATCAAATATCTCCGATGCTTGGCTAAATCGTAAATCATGTGTGTGGAATTCTTGACCCTCTCCTTTGGGGGTGTCTCCAGATTCTCAATAATAGATTCGGTGGATTCTATATAATACTCAAAAACGTGTGGGCTACCCTCCCCTAATAAGGTATAAGGATGCTGCTGTTGAAACTGATGAGTTAGATCATCCATCATTGGTTCATGCCATGGAGAAACATGCATGGACTCCATAAGACACATGAATCTATCATGTACTTGGGAATTAGTTCCCAAATCAAGTAAAATATATGGTTTATCAGGTGGGACTCTTTGAGGTAATAATGGGGGCTCAATTCCTACCACGTCTAGAGCATGGTCAGTAAGACCCCCCAGATGTCCGATATGAGGAGGTCATGGTGGAATTGGTTTACAAATGCCTGCAACACACCTTAGAATACGAAAATTCAGAATGATAGCCACACAAGGTGAATCTTAACCTATAAAAACTCACCACCCAAGGCATACTACCCCAACTACCAGCTTAGACAGCCTGATATCGATAACTACTCAAGTATATGTTTAATTTCCTTTTACATTTAATTGTCAGGTTCAATCCTTTACCTTTCATAACCATGATAATATGGGATAGGGATGTACAAAAAATACATTTTATATTTCATGATTCACTTTATAATGGATATCCATTTCTAGTGAATTATTTCCCATTCACCTATAACTAGAAATGAATCCCATATATTTATAAAATAATGGATCAACTCAGTAAATTACTCATCCCATCCCATAAGAGCCCATACAACTCATGAATTAAGACATAATCAATTCAATCCAAGAGTAACGCATGTACAAGCTAACTATTATAATTTCACTCAATAATCAAAGGCATATCAAGAAATTGGAAATAGTGAAATTCACATATATGGAGTGGAAATATGCATGGAATTTGAATTCTATGTGCCTATAATGATGCATATAATAATGCTCTTTTCCCTAATATCATCAGGCCAAGGATGAAGGAAAATTATCCTATATAGTAATAATCAACAGCTCCACACAACATGTGTTTCACCCAATTGTGAAATAATCTCAACTGTAATAAGAAAAGGTAGTAAAACTATTATATTTTTTGGAGACATGGTTTTTACCCCAAACAAGGGTCCACAACACCCAAGAACGCCTTATTATAATGTCATAAGCATTCCAAATATCCAATATATTGTCTCTAAATAGAAATTTCAGCAAGGAAATACCGTATGATACCAATTTTTGATGTCCCAAACATAGATAGCACAAAACTAGTGCCTTGAGCTCTGTGGGCCACATGTCCTCAAACGCATCTCCCCAAATGCCAGTGGCTGCTGACTAGAAACGATTGCCTAGGGTGTGTTAGTGGAGAGAATATGCCTTATTAACAAAGTGTAGTGTAGAGGATGAATGTGAACATCTATAAATAGTAGAGTAAATATAAGAGAATAGAACCCACATAAAAAAATAGTGACAATCTCAAAAATAACTGAAATAATTATGATAACATCCAAGCATAAAACAACTGGTGATGATATGACAGGTCACTAGAAAACTGGAAAACATGCATACATGTGAGTAAGAATAACATTTTCCACAAAAGTATAAAGGAATCAAATCACTTTCCCAAGAACATCGAGCTCCAGTTCAGTCATCTTCCATCAGGCTCTATACTAATCATTAAGTAGTCAGGTGTTTGAAGTCGTATGATTCCCTTGGTCAACACCTACAACAATGTAGTCTACACTGAGTACCAAATAGCACCCGAACAGGTTGTGCGATAAATCCCCCTAAGACACCACCAATGGTGTCTATAACATATGATCTATGTACTTGAAATGTAACTGTGTGATATAATTCATGTATAAAGAAAACCTATACAAAGTAACTAAATACACAAGTACCTACTTCATACCTCAGTTGTTGTTTTAACATAACCATCCCATTAAATAATTATTACCAATTTATAAGTAAGTCACATGATACCAATAATTAAGGATCCATGTTACGACTAGGAATCCATTAAAGGAAATTAATAATGATTTTCCAAGGTAATAACCAAGGAAACATTTAATGATATTTAATAAAGATGTTCTAAGGTAATAACTAAGGCAACATAGAACTCAAGGATCACCATCATAGTAATAACTATAGCCTAGTTAAGGGTACATGTGTAATACAAGGAGCATAATCCAAGGAATTAAATAATAAGATACCTACTGAATCCAAGGTGATCATCCAAGGTAAAACCTGGTTAAGTAGAGATAGGGGCCTATGTGATGTAACAAGGGAACCTACTTTCCAATGCCAGATACAAGGAGTGTATCCAAGGTATCCTGTAAATATATGTGATGGATCCTTTGTGTTATATTAGGAATGAAATAATAGAAAAGGATCAAGATCTATGTGGGTCTCGACCTATTCAAGCCATACCATTGAATTAAAATGGGGTTTCTGAGTGCTCAAGGAATTCCCTAAAATGAATCCAAGGGTAGCTTGAGTCAGTCCACTCCTTTTTAATTATGAATTGATGTAAAATTTCATTTGGTTTAAGCCTTCCCTTTCATTAGTATGATAATATTAAGTATTATGAAACCTTTTAATTATGTCATAATTAATAAATAAGTCCATTTTTTTTCAATCCATTCCTTTCATTTGTGTGACAAGGCCAAGTAGAATTACATCTTTATTAATTCAATTTAAGGAATATTAAATAATGAATTATCATTCCTCTACCTTCCATTCTACTCATGTCATAGACATTGTATACTTTCCAATTTAAATTTCACATTTAATTATCAATATCAAGCACTTACCATAGGTTGGTCATGTGGTAAACACATATGGTACCTTCCATTATGAAATTAAAAATTTAAATAAATCTATTTAATATATGAAAATCTTATCCATAGAAAGGTCATTCCATGTCATATATAAAAATTGGCTCAAACACATCACATACAAAAAACCTAACCATGGCATGACATCCTACATGGGATGGATGTATTTGTTAGAGTAACCTCCAATAATTAATCACACGTATGGAATGAGAATATACATATGATTGTAATGATTATAATCATTTCATATAAATTCTATAAAGGATACCAAATTAAATCGGTGGGACCCACATGATAGTTCTAAAATCAATGAACTTCAGGGATGAGTTCTAGAGAACCAAACATTGGCTTCTAAAAATCTCTTCCTCCAGTATTTTCCATTGATTTTTCTCGGATCAGAATAGATGTATGAAAAGGAGAAAAAATTGCATACCCCGATTACTAGGTCTAAAGTAAGAGAAAAAATGAAAGGCTTAAAAGATCTCGAGTACATATCATTTCTCATCCAACATGACAAACTACATCTAGAATGAATCCTAGAGGAAGAATATATCATTATTACCTCCTACGGTCTTCAAAAAGATTCAAATTGAGAGAGAAATAGGTTAATTCTGTTGTTTCTCAGATTGGGGAAGATGGTGGGATCTACTTAGATTATTAAGTCACAAAAAATATTCACCTAGAAAAATTCCACGTGCGGGGTTTGTCTACACGATTTGACAAACTGTGAACCAAATATGTGATTTGTTTATTTTTGGTAATTTAAATCTGCACAGTTATCCACATTGTGCGCAAATTCTATGCCAACCATGCGACCATGCCATTTACTCCAAAACTATGGGTTCCAGGCACTGAAAATTCCCCAGACACCCCTAAGGCATTGACAAACTCATTAGGCATCCAAATTAGGTAGAAAATAAATAATTAGACCATAATTTAAAGGATCTATACTTGAGGGAAAACCTGGGTTCTTAGAATTATCTTTAACTATTGGTGTTACGATAAACCCATTCGCAATCTGTCATTACACTATTATCATAATATATTTTGATATGTTCTTAACTAATAGGTATCAGAAAATTTGTTTATAAAAACTATATTATCCAAAATGATTCATTGGACACATAATAATCTTTGTATACTAAAGCTCCGTAGTAAAATTAGTTAAAATTGGATTCATTAAACTCTTCCTACTGACATATCCTATGCTGATAAAAATGACATATAGATACTGTGAATTCAGATTATTATGATATAATTAAATAATTGAATCTATATAAACTCTAAAATTATATTGTTGTCTCCTTCATATACTCGGTACATATCCTTAATTAATCTTATGTTATTAAGTATAATCGTTACAAAAGACATAATTTTTTCATCCATATCAGCATATGAAAAACCTACCATTATCAAAGAGTATCTCACATTATTCCTATTACATAACATTGAACACATGATTGATCCTATTAAAAAAAGTATGATATCTCCCATATTATCTCTTCTCACTCTTATTAATATGGAAATAATTTTGTTCAAAGTTATTTACCCTATGAATATTAATTAATCATCTCTTGGACTATTACATACTGAATCTATTTGTAATTTGGTTAATGTGTTCAAGTTTACATAGTCCAAGAAGAATCGCTGAGCTATCATGAATGATATTGAACACCAAAAATTATGACTCTTCACATATTTCCTCCATGTAGAGGTGCCTATTTATCTAGTCATTAACTAACTATAATAATGTTATATAATTTATAACAAGTAATATGTTATCGACATATACAATATTATTAAAAACTACTCTCTCTTTGAACATCTTGTAAACATATGGATCATATGTGTTCATATTAAAAAAATTATTTTAGAACATCATTTAACATAATATACCATTACTAGGATTATTACGTCAATACATAATAGAACTCTACTTGTTTTAAAAAAATTGGATTATGTGGAATCATTAATCATTCTGGTTGTGTTATATATACATCTCCCTAAATATTCACTTTATGGAAATATGTTTCGATTTCCATTGACCAAATTTAATTTGTTAACTGTATTCTATACCATGTAAAATTATAAGGAATTTAAACATTGAATCTAGGGAAAATTATTTTTAATATTAAATTCATTTATGATGTTAAAATTCTTTATGCACAATCAATGATCAATAGGAATATGCAGAGCCATAATTGACCAATTATCTAGTTAATACAAATTTTTACCCAAAATCCATTACAAAAACATATGGATTTACCATACCCCATACATGCTTCTAATTCATGGAATCTATCCAAAACATCAAGGTTTGTTTCAAACATTTATCTTCTAATCACAGTACCATCACTTCTCTTGGAGATAAGATGCTTATTATCAATAAATAATGAGTCAACATTTTATTTACTATATAAATATATCTTTCTTATTATCTTACCTCTCTCAAATTCACACAAATTATTTGTGATTCAGATATAATTGAATCCATGGGGACAACATAACTTTTTTTTTGTACAAACTATTGTGTATTTTGATCATCAGCATCATCAAGGTCAGTCTTCCTACCACTATCCATAATGAGGATGTACTTACTCTTATGAAATATGGATTATCTAAAAACAATTATTATCTTTTTTGAAAGTTTACATATATAATATCACATAGTTTTATAGTAATATCTTAAAAATAAACATTCATTCTCCAAAGTGAAAGATTATTCCTAATAAAGTACATAAAAATCCCCACATACACATATACAGGTATGTGAAATTAGGAGTTTTTTTCCACTTCAAATCTCAAAATAAAATTCTTATTTATAATTTAGTTGGAACTTAGTTTAGTGTGTAATCCGTTTTTTATAATGCATAACCACAAAATGGTAATAGAATATCTTCCTAACGCATTATTGACCATACTATTTTTATCATGGTATAGTTTCAAATTCCACTAACACCATTACAATATAGTTTATAAGTTAGGGTGAGTGGAGTTAGAATCCTAAAAACACATTTAATATCAATAATATCTTGGTTATAATATTCACTATACCACCTGTTCTTAATTTAACTTTTTATATAATTTTTCTAATATATATTTATAACATGTTTACTCATATTAAGTTTATTTACTGAAGTGATTTAAAATTTGTTAGAGAATAATTATTCATTGAAAAATATTTTTATTTCAATCATTCATTCTTGCAATTTAATGAATTTAATGAATCCTATAAACATCCATATTAAAGAAAACTATTAAACATAATATAAAAATAATAATTAAAGTGGTTTGATTATGGGATATTATTTATTGTTAGTTTATCTGGATATTTATGGACTAACCATCATCCTATGGGAAACACATTGATCTATGAATTAATTAATGTTTATTATTTGATTATGTCCTATAATGTATTTCTTGTAATGGTTTCTCCTCATCTCAAAACATGAATAAACTCTAATCATATAGTAGTTGCATTCATTTAATAATTGTTTACTCACACATTAGACAAGAAACCAATGGTTTTATTTAAGGGGTTTATATAAACAAGAGTCCATTGGAACACATGCATATAAATAATGAGATGAGGGATAATGCATATGACATAAACTATATTAATAAAAAATTAAATGGTAAAAAATGATATATAAATGCTTGTACTATTTTCAATATCATTCAAAAATATAAAATGAATAATGAATTTAATAAACTAACATTCATTAAAAAACTCTTATTAAATATATATCATTTTAAAATCAATTAATCATATTCCTAAATTGAATAATTATCTACATGAATTACTATCCAAACCTTCTGGAAATTCTCATCCATTATTATTTTAAATAAAAAAAATATATTTTAAAATATGTATATAAAAATTTAAAAATAGTTGGAAATATATTTGTTACACTTTCAAAATAACCAATTTGTAAGATATCCATTAATTTTAACTCATATAACTAATAGAATAAACAACTTTTTAGAAAATTTATATGATTGTACTAACAAATTATTAGAACACAGACACAAGTTATTTACATATTATGTTCTATTTTATTGCGAGTAATATAATTACTATATTTAAACATAAAAACAAAATATTGTTCTAAATAATATAAACTTTTATAGTTAATATGTATAGTACCGATAAAATGGAATGTAAGAGTCAAATATGATACCCAAATAGAACATGTTGATATGGTTTATGTTGTATAAAATATTGATTTTAATTTATGTGGAATAATTTAATACAAACTATACACACAATCTAGCTAAACATATAGTATTTTTCATCATCATATATATGTGACACACAAATCGGGTTTGGGTTTGTCATCCTTCAGTAAATAATAATACAATACATGGAATGTACAGAGGCTGCATATCATGTGACCTCTAAGTTATATGTATAATAGACACATGTGGCATAAAAGATACACATGGACCATGTTTGAGAAATCTAAAAGACATTATGGGAAAAAATTACATGCCCGTTGTTCCAGAAATCATTATGCTAGGATAGACCAGTGAAAATGTTGGGTGTATTAATTACACACCATGATAATTTAATTAACTACTAGAAATCCAAGCAATACCAACACTTCTATACCAAATATTTGTAAAAAAACATTGGTATTGGTCCCCTTTTTCTACATTTTTGTGAAACCATTGGAAAATACAACTTTGAGAAAACTTTTCCCAATGGTTTGGATAAGCCATTGGGAAAGGTTATGGATTTTCCAACAATTTTTCCAATCCATTGGGAAAATCCATCTTTGAGAGCAATTTTCCTAGTGGTTTAGCAAAACCATTGGGAAAGGGTATGTCTTTTCCCAATGATTTGTGAGACTAATTTTCCCAACAGTTTGGAAAAACCATTGTGAAAAGCCACTTTGGTACCACTTTTCCCAGTGGTTAGGAAAAACCATTGGGATATGGTGGGTACCTGTACCAATGGTTCTCAAAACTATTTGTATAGTTCTATACCAATGGTTTTCAAGCAGTTGGGATAGGTATGCTTAATTTTTATGAATTATTTTATCCAATATCATCAAATAAATCAATATATATATATATATCAAAATATATTCACAATGTTACCTATAAGATTGTGGTAAAGTCTTTGATATATAACCGACAGATTGTGGGTTCAGACCTCCACTGTAACTTTTTTTAAAAATTTACTAATACCAATGGTTTGGGTACCTATACCAATGTTTCCAAACCATTGGTATAAGTAATGTTTCTATTAGTGATTCCTAATTAAAATTCCAAGGACTCTTAGATCATTAAACATGGGACCACATAATATACATACATGATACACTTCAACTATTCTTAAACTATCTATCATGAATCCTTGGTAGTTATAAAAATATTATACAGTTATTTATTATTCATAATTATCAAAATTTTGTTATATTTTTGATTAATTAAAGGAGGAAGGGGAGATCGTAGAAATGTATTTGAAAAAAACATTAAATGATATTCTAATCTAACGATTAATGGTCATTTAATCACTGATATTTTAATTGTTATAAAATATTATAGGACCCCATTGATATCACTTAAGGGATCTACACACATGAGTTTATCTCTAAGGAAATTCCCAACATACCCTTTTGTAATAACCAAATTAAAAAATGAGATAAACAAGAAGATGAATGGTTTGGACAACATAATTGAATCTATAATTAGTTCACATAAGAAGACTAGAGGAAATGGAAAATCCACACATAATTATTTGCAAGTAACATTTGTGATTATAGAATTATATTTTAATGAATTGTTTCTTCATTTATGAATTTTTTTATCTCTTACTTACCGTCATTACATCAAATGAATCGTCTATCAAATCCCACTATTGGTGATCCAAGTGTCCACTATTGATCATTAAATACTCTCATAAAAATATACATGTTCAATCATGGATAATCCAAATTCTTTTTCATTTTTCTATGACTAATTTTTGAAAAACATCAAAGAATGAATGTACATTATTTTAGTAGAATTGAGATAGAGAATGATGGATTATCACTCTATATTCCTTAAACATTTATTTGATATGCATTGTCAAGGTAATTATTTTATTCATAAGATGTTATTATGCATATGTAAAAGTAGATGTCTATCATTATGGTTGAAAATAATACTATTATGTGTAAATAATACAATTTTTTAGAAAATATTAATCAATCATGAACTATTTTTTTAAATACCAATGAACATCAAGCCACTAATAATAATAATATCATTTCTTGACTTGTGGAAACCAATTTAGTTGATTAAATATTATTTTCCTAAAAAATTTAAAAAAATTATTCAAATGATATGTCATATATATTATGCCTCATAAAATAATTAAACTTAGTCCAGAAGTCCCCTATAGGGTTTATGCTGACAAGAATATTTACTAATTATTGAATAAATTAATATCAATACATTATAAACAAATAAATAAATATATTTTATATTCACTAAATAGAAAAAAAAAATTTATTAAATTTCTTGGTCACATATATACCCTCAAATAAGTTGGTAAAAAACTATATACTATCATGAAAATAATAATAATTATCGAACCACTTAAATAATTAGCATTTGTAGGAAAAATTAATAAAAAAATAATTTATATTTAACAAATTTTATAGATAAATATAGTGTGTGAGTATATAGGCATATTTTTTTGATGCAATTGGAAGATCCATAAATATTCCAATGATAACCCCTAACAACATGCTATGGAACCATTAGAGAACAAAGAAAACTTTTATTCGTACAACCCTAAAAAACACATACTATATAGTATGATTCCTTTATAATGATATACCAAATTTATTAGGATTCATATTTATGTCATCAACTAATTTTTTTGATGTCCCTTTATTTAATATTCTAGAAATGAACCACCTCACATTATACTAAGTCCATTAATTTCATTATGCAATTTAATTTCATTTACATGGACAAATATATCTACATCCATTAAATATCAATAGGAAAATCCATTCTCCCATTATCCATTAATGGAATACCACTCATGGGGAACCCAATGCATCCTACATCTCTACAAGAATATGTCTCAATGGTTTTTGTTAATACATCAATATATGTGACAAATAATATTGATTAATATTTATTTTAACATTTTGGGATCAATAAAAATGTACGT
The DNA here is from genome assembly GCA_963277665.1 of Viscum album. Lineage (NCBI taxonomy): Eukaryota > Viridiplantae > Streptophyta > Magnoliopsida > Santalales > Viscaceae > Viscum > Viscum album. Next base: position 271,796,024 of record OY728125.1, on the reverse strand, counting down.
AGTTAGAAACATTCAATGAAACATATAAAAATATAGATCTTACTAGAAGGTTATATTATTTTAATAACCTATAATAGAGATTTCAATATTCGTAAACTACGTTAAAGGGCCTCTAATACATATGACTCTCCACACTAGATGGGAAATATAATTGGATTCCCATCAAATTGCATCATCTAATTAAATAGTGTATTTATTCTATAGAAACTGTTGTAGAACATCTTGATTCCCATACTTGTTGGTAATGACTATGAAATTTTTGTGTGATAGTTATATTTTTAAATTATTACACACAACACTAATCAAAGAACAACCAGGATGTGATAATTTGATTAATGCTTTTAAAAAAATGAATACATATAATCCTAAAGTATATAAATGTTGTTTCAATCAAACCAATATTAAAATAAATTTCATTTGAATCTGATTTTATTCTATTTAAATTTATAATTGATGGTTTATTCATTAACGATGATGTTTTAATATAAAAATGATATATTTTATATGATAAAGATCCTACATGAATAGAAATTATAAGGAGAGACACTAGCTACATCATGACCATTGAATTATTTTATTGGGATATTAAATCAAGAAATTACATTATGTATTGATTTGTAAATTATGATATAACATTGGTATTGGATTCTGAAATTCCAAATGATGTTTTATTTAAAATTATGAAAAGATTAAGGAGTTGTAATTTTGTTTAATGAAATAACAATGTGGTATTGAATTAGTAACCATGAAATAGAATTAATAAATGGATATTATGATGTGAGTTGAAGGTTTTGAGACAAAGTGGATTACTAAATAAAAAGGTAAACATGTATGTGTTGTTTGAATAAGTAAATCATTCTATAGTAAACAATGATGTGTACTTAAATTAATAATGAATTTTGTATTGGGATCAGATTAATTGGGAATGTTCTTGAAATTATATTAGTTAAATAAAATAGGGTGTCATGATATACTGATATGGTAAATGCCTTTAGTGATGTTCATTTATTTTGATATAGTAAACACCCTTGGGGTGGTAATGATATACGGATATGGTCAATAACAATGTGGTGTTTATCATACTGTGAAATGTAAATGTTCTGGGGGAAGTCATGTAATTAATATTGAATCTATATTATTCCAATGAAATTATGAACACACTTAAAGTGTTAGTCATATAAATTATTAGATCCATATATTTAGAGTTATATATAATTGGATGAATAAGTTATCTGATGTGGTATTATTTCTAGTGAAGGACTTTGTGACTCAATATGGTTACCTATGGTTGGATTGATCCCATTACATTCCTAGTGATATCTGGAACTAAATAAAATTTGTATAAAGGACCACATATTTCCCTATAGTTTCCAATATATTTTTTTATTATATAATACTAGTTTATTTATTCATAAAATTTATCCATATATACAGATTTTAGTCTAGTCATTTGTCGATGTTAATATTAGTACCCTTTTTTTGTACTCACAACCTTCTCAAGCCACCATATGGTACTTGAGAAAACATTATGGATGTAGTTATAATAATGTGTAGTGTCCAAATATAAGTTTATTGTTTTTTTTGGATACAATATATCATAGGAGTTTGGGGATACGCATTTATATAGGATAATTTTCCGGAATCATACCTTTACATTGGTGTTTGGGTAATGATTTATATAATCTATTGTTGATGTATGACTATCTAGCATGTATTGTATTGTTCATTTTAATTATCATGTGTTAGGGTTGATTATTTATTGGTACATTCTATGATGTTAGTTAATAACTTATTTCCATATATTCTATATACGATTGAAATAAATTTGACATTTCTTTTATAATTTGATATGTCTATATAGTCTCCCAACAGAACGACCACAATACCGAACTACTTGTTTAAAGAATCTATAATATGGAGAGATGCACCTATGATTGAGTGGAATGAAAGTATAGCTAATGTTAATGGTGAGATATATTGGGGAAAAGAAAAAATGGTATCATTTATTTATTTTTTAATAGCTTTTGTTTAAGGTAGATTTAGATTTTGGGGGTTATAAAAATATTTTCTAAATCATGTACCTAGTAATAGCCACCCCTTTAATGAGATATGTCCATAATTTTATAAAAGGGATATTTAGTCTTGTTTATCGCATTTAATACTATCTTAATTCACCAAGATTGATACACATGATTATTAGGATAATGAATTATGGGATTTTATCTCATGTTCTATATATAATGAGTTCATGTCTCCATGCATCATACCAGTAAGGTAAGATTCACATATAACAAAAATTGATCATTTATAGTATAAATGACATGGGAATTTCATTTAAATTTTTTACAACCATTTATAATGGAATTTATATACAACTGTATGTTGGTGTTTTACTTATATGTTCTTATATATTTTTAAAGGTATTTTATGTGACTACCTTCCATCATTATTATGAGGCATAAAAAATTGATATCTAATAATAACATATAATGTATCATTTTTAAGACTATAAATTGGAATTTTATTTAACTGAGACATAGTTTTATTTTGAGATCTAGTTAATATAAATAGATAATAGCTTATTAGTTGATCTTGTATAATGAATATTATGCATAAATTGTGGAAATATGTTCCCAATTATAGTGTATTCACTATTTTCCGCTATATTATTGCATTATTTTTTATATGCATATCTATTCATGAAAACATATTAAATTGTAAAATATAAATTCCTAGTATTGTGAATAAAATATATATATATGATGTTGAACCTTTATATACGTTTTTTTCTTGAGAGGCCATGTGTTGTTTTCAAACCATGTGTTATACGATATAGGTAATATTGGGGAATGTGTTTGTTATCAAATTCTATGAACTGTGGAATTATAAAAATTGGTAGAAATATTTATAAGTGGGTTATTTTTTTAATACAAAAAATATGATAATTCCTAAATAATACTAGTGAGAGTTCCCAAATGGTGAGACATTTATGATGTGGGATGTTGGACATGATGGATGTTATGTAGGTTGCAACTTCAAATATTGAACTATGTGTTTTTGAATTGTGTTATGTTGTGACTGATCGTAATTATTGTAGGTTTGTTCTTGACATATTTTTATATAGGTACAATTTGATCAATCCTTTATGTGGGTCCCTTATGTTGTAGGGATTGAACAATGAATGGTGACGTATTTTTTGTCACTATACTCATGTTCAGAGATGGAAAATGTGTTGTGGAAGAACCAATAGTGGGAATACTAGGTAATGAAAAGATGATTGACATTGATATATAACATATGTTTTTTGGGAGTTTATGGGTTTTTATTTCTTAGGATATCATGCGATATGGGTTGCCTTGATATCAAAAATGTATTGTGAATGTAAATAAAATGTAATGAAACATGTTGGAGGCCAATACTTGTGTGGGTATTTTTGTGTAGTAATGTATTTTGAGTCCCCATTAGATATATTTTTCCTTGATGAACGTGTGTATTTGGATTACCGTGGACGTTTTTAATAAAGGTAATATGCTTAAATTGGGTTTTTATTAGTATTGAGTTGTTTTTTGGACGGCTAGATCATTTTGATCCATAGACCTGCTGATTACTAGTTAAGATTATAATTGAATTCTCAATAGATACATTATATAGTATGATAAAGTTTGAGTGGATTGTGGATTGATTCCTTATTTTTGGAAATTAAACATAATTTATTATTGTTAATTTGATTGATTTTTATTGGGAAAATTTATTAGTTTTCAAGAGTTATATACAGTTTTTTCACTTTAGAAAAACAAATTTCTTTGGAGAAATGGTCAATGGTTGAATCTTGTGAGATAACGTTATAGAGTCTATAATTATTTTATTTTTAGTTATTTCCTCCATTTTGGGTTCCCTAAGAATGTGAAACTATTAGTATTTGATGAAATATTAGAAAAAAGGTTTTGTCTGTGATGCATTTTTTCTTTAACTTACTAGTCATGTGTTCCGGTACTGTACACCCATTATGTTTATTTAATTTTAGGGAAGTGCGTAGTAGTTAATTTTTCTACTAGTTGTGATTTTGATTAGTTAAATGGTACATGTATGAGTTTATATATATGGTCATTAATGTTTCATAATAACTCTTGTAATGATGTAATAATTTCATTATACTGAGTGTGAAACTAATTATTCCTCATATGTGAGTTGTGGGGTGTATCATTCTTCAATCAAATGATACTATTAAAATGAGGATATGATGGTTTTAGGAGATAAAGTCATTGAAGTGTAATCATGGGACATTGGCTGATAAATTTGTATATTCCTAAAGTGAAGGATGATATCAAGGATTCGTAGAGGTATGATGGAATGTTAGATCTGATCATAACCCCTGTTAATGGTCATTGAGGGGGATGAGTGTTGACAAATGTAAGTGGAACACAATTTATGATTATATGACCTATTGAGGTTTCATAAAATTAATAATATATTTATGGACATATTTTGGGGTGTTCACAATTTTACATTAGAGGGTGTCACCCTGGTTACATGAACATTCAGATGATGTTAGTGAATACCATCTTGGTAAGTAGGGGAAGGGTGATAGTTTTTGATTAGATATGTCTCTCAGGTTGGATTAGGGTTTTCATTTCTAGTTATTATGTATGGTATTGGATTTAGGGAGGACCTTGGAGTAGTGAATATTGATGTATTTTTCTGATGATATGTCTATTATTATAGTGGAGAGTATCAAATAAGTCACGAGTGCATGATTTTTTGTGTCTAAGAAATAGGATATGGTGATACCAATCAAAGGATAGCCAAAATTAAGATATTATGTTGAAGAGATTGTGAATACGTATTTCTCTAGTTATGTAAAATACAAGATTTTAAATTTTTACAATTTGATTGTTAGTTTCAAATAGTATTATTAATCCATAGGTAGACTTTGATGGTTTTGGTTGGAACTAGATATATGGGTTTTCCATAATGAAAGTATCGAATGCGAACATAATTGTTTGGTTGATGATCTATTCATGGAATTAAAAACAAATTTAGGTTATTAAAATTGTTTAAATTATTTAGTGTTCATGGTATTCTATCATGATACATGTAATATAAACCATGCGATGTAATGTCATATTAGTGGGTGTGACCAATAATTTTTTAGGTGAGTCATATTGAAAATGTATGAGAAATAGTTTTTTGTATTTATAAATATAGTTAAGGGGAAAATATATTGGTTTCAAAACTAGAATATATAATTTTTTGTTTAAATTGGAAATTACTATTATGAGGATTTTTGTAACATAGAATTGTCTTTTGTATGTGGATCTGTATAGTGGGAAGAACCATAGTCTAAGTGGTGAATAAAATAATACAATCAAGTTGAGTTAAATTGTCAAACATGGGAGATATCTAGTTAGTGGGATAATATTTTTATTTCAGTGTGGAGGCAAGGGTAAATGTTTTCGGAAGTATCAATGCTGAGACCATAGGTTCCAATGAATTGATATTTCACTAATGAATCTATAATAGAAATATTTTAGTAGAGATATTTAAATTGATCAATTATGTGATGAATTATCTTGTCTATATTGAGGTTTTAGGATGGTTGGTGTAGTATTTTCATGACTACAACCAATCAGAGGTTAGTGAATCTACATTTGTTGGGTTCAGTCTCATATGGGTGACTATAATGTGAGTTTTATGGATCTCCAAAAGCCATAGAATCCACATAGGGTTGGTATAGGTCATATGAAGATCAATTTCATAGATGACAAGAGTTGGAGGTAGATAGCTCTATGTTCTTATTGGAGTTTAGGAGGTTGGGTATCCTTATAAACAAGGGTTTGTGTTTGAAATTGTTTTGGGTAATTTGAGAGTGTGTATGGGGTATTTTCATTCAAACTACTATTTTTATCAAGGATTCTATGTTACTATTATAAGTACAGTCTATGTATGACATGTTTTATAATGGAGAGGTTGTAAGAACCCTCCCTTACCCTATGGAATTTCTAAATAATACATTTTAATGAAATTCATGTAGATACATTAATTTCCCATGTTTGGAGGGGTATGAGGGATTTTTTTAGTGTTTTGAGGTTTGAGTGAAAATGTTTAATGTGAGGATCAAACATTTAGCTAATCATTCTCCAAGATAAAAACTAAAATGTTGGTAGGGGACCACAAGATTTCCACTAGGAAAAAACATAGAACTAAATGGATGTTGGGATCATGAGAAAACTAGAGAACTAGTACTAGGTAGTCAGTGGATGCCATATTCTAAAAAGTTTCCTCCTATATATGTTTCACTTGTAATACTTTTATAATTTAAAATAGGGCCATAACTTTCTAACCTAATTTTTATTTCCTCACTTAACATCCTTGAAATATTTCATTAGACACCCTCCAATTATATATTTATCCTTAGTGGATCTATATATATCATTTTATTTTTTGTGTTCCATCAGTTGTAAATAAACCCTATATGTATGAATATGACTCTGTCTCTTCCACTACATCATTTTTACTACAATGTGAGCTCACACTATTATAAAAAATGTGACCTATTTTCAAGGTTTCTATATATTAGTTTTTTCATCCATGTAATACAATACCAAGGACCATTAATTAATTATAAGACTCCTACGAGACAATGGTAGAAACTCATAAAACTATTAATAATGTTTTTCTACATTTAATATTGGGTGTAGGGTTTGAAAAATAATTATTTTATATTCCTTGAACAAAAAATTCATTCACTTATACATTTATAATCCTTGGTTAAATAACTGTCAAAATTTGGTAATGCAATTTCATAGTGGATCATGCCAAGAGAATTACGTGGATAATATATTGACATTGAATATGTTATTTGTGTTGGTAAAATAAAATATCTTATTCAGATATAATTATTTGATTTTAAACTTTTTTGGAGTTGGTAAAAAATATATTTTTTATTACAATTAATTTAAATTATGTTTATATCTAAGGAAATTATTATTGAAATGGTAAAATATGATAAGTGACTTGTATATGATTTCTGTATACTGAAATGTAAAAATGAAAAGTTATGGGTTAATCATGATTTTTTCTTATTTAAAAGTTCTATTTTTTTTATTATTCTACTAGAAAGGTGATCCCAAGGGGATTAATTACATTTACCAGGAAACTATAATTGATAAAAAAATATGGTTAATAAATAAGTGACATGTATTATTTGGGGAGGATATGATATGATATTGATATTGGATACATAAATATTAAATGATATTATTTATAGTCAAATATAGATATGAGTAGGAATGATCTTTTGGTAAATTGATAAATGTATTGAATTGTTAATCAATGATTTAAAAATGATAGATGAAAATATTTATTTGGGATATTATTTCGGAACTAAATTTCATTTATAAATTAGAAAGGATATCTATAATGTGTATATTGAATAGATAAATAATGAAATAGTAAATGAGGTTGAGTTAGTAAATGTATAATTAAATTTTAAATTGAATGTAATCAGTATGAAATGTCATTGAAATGAAATTAATAAATCTCCTTGTATATGTCATTACATATTTATATGGTAAAATATCATGGTGTGGTCTAAAAATATATATTTTTTAAATTCCCATGGGGATATCTAGATATATTTATATTCTAAATGAATTTTTGTAGTTCTTGAGACAATAAAATGTAAATGCTCATCGAGAAATCGTGTTAACTACCTATGTTAGTATTATAAAATTCAGATGATAATGGATGTGGATAAGTATTTTAAATGTTATTCTGGTGGCCTTTATTCAATAAAAATGTCAATTGTCTTGAAATAATGGTTCTATATGTGATTTTCCCATTTTTCCATGAAATAAATAACACAACAATGAAACTATCATATTAGTAATTGTTGCTCGAGTAGGGCATAGTCCACATATGTTTTTACATATGGTGTACATGATGTAATTATATTCTTACTGACTTCTAACATGGCATGATGTATGTATATCTAATTGTATGTTCCACCATGGAGCCTGATCATGTGTGTGGTCCAATATTTTTCATCTCATAATTTTTGTATAGAATATCTCTAAGAAAATATCATTCTAACAAGATATTTATAGATTATATTGGTACAGTCCTAATGATTTGTAATTTTGTTGGAACCTGCTATGAATTTATAGTTAATGTTCTAGTTAATGATAAAGTCCTGAATGTTTGATGTATTTTTGTGATACTATGATAGAAAAGGATAATATCTGATTGTACTAGGTCATGGAATTGTTTTTATAGTTCTTCTATATTATATATTTTGTCCATTTTGTTTTTGATACATAGAAAATGGTACTAATTTAATTCTATTTAATATGAAATGTATAGATTATTAGACAAATAATTGATCATGGTTTATTATTTAACGGTATATTCCATGATTTATTATTTTTGTTTATTTATCGGGATGATGTTAATGGTTGTTATTTTTTCTATAATTGTTGTACTCTAATATTCAGGTATTATCACCCCACAATACCTCTATGGATATGTGTTTATAGTTGGTAGACTCTTAAATATGTGGAGTTATTCTAGTGGTATAGTGCAGACCTAGTGTAGTAACTGATTTATGTTATATGGGTCATGGATGTCCAAGAGTGAAATAAAATTTCTTCAAAAATTCCAACTACAATACTATAGTAATTGGTTATGCACCCAAATCTGAAATCAACCTTCCTACTTTTGACCAGGAAATCCAATTGCATGCCACATTAGTGGATTCTTAGAAACCCCTATAAAAAGGTCTCTAAACAGTGATCCATCATTAAAATTATATCATTATTCTTCAAGGATGACACAAAAATACATTATCATACATTCTTTCATGAAAATTCTTGATACATGTCTTTCTTATAACGTACCATCAATAATATTAGCAATAGTCATTGGTAATTTTTTATGGTTCCAAAAATCCACCCAAATATTATTATTTTTTGGTTCTTACTCAAACTTCTTGAACATTATTCTTCATGGGGTCTCTATTTTCTATGAACACCTTAATCGTTCTCCTATAATCTCTTGGATATTATGTACTATTGAATCTTGGAATATTTTCATCATCATTGGAAATGAATTTGTATAATATTATAAATTAATTTTTGAATAAATGACACAATATATAATCACAAATTAAAATAATTAGTTATTTCCTTCCATATTGAAAATATCCACACATCGTGATAATCAAATATTGGTGTGATCTTCCCATAAAAAGTCATTAATTTTAATTTCGATTTAGTTTATCATTACCTAACACCCAATCAAATATCATAAAGGATTAAAACATTTTCTATATGTTTATTCTTAGTTTATTTTTGTTCATTAAACTCTTGTGAATTATCCACTAGGATGGAATCATATATCATTTTCATATATACAATATTAATGTGTTGTGGTTATTTTTTTAGATTCCCTTTCCATTTCTTATGACATAAATTTCATAAAACTAGGACATCCAATAATTTTTTTTTTGTTTTCAATCAATCCCTTAATTGATTATGTTAATTCCATTTCCATAAATGTTATATTATTAGCCCTTATATGAAATTATTACACTCAATTTATTTTTATATGTTAATGTGGGATAGTCCAAAATCTCTTATGATTCCCAAAACATTGATGATAACAAACATTTCTTAAATCAACAGAAAATGATGGTTCATATTCATATGATTAGAAGACATAGAATCCATATTTTTATGTTTTTTAACACATTCATATTAATTTGTACCTAAAAAAAATTGATAACATAGTATGGTCATAATTTTTATAGATGATTTTATCACACAAAATTATCCTGAAAATTTCCACATAAAATACCCTATGGAATATTGAAATACGCATAGGATGTTTCCTATAATGATGTCATCATTTTATTAGTGTGTATATCATATCAGTCATACTAGTATAATCTTTGATATTTTCAATATTTATTATTACAGATGGTCTCAGTGGATGAGAATTATAATTATATTTTAATCCTTGAGACTTTCCATAATCACCATGTAATTCATATTTTAAATTATTCAATAAAATTGATGTCAATGAAATATTACATACTGTTACACAACATTAATTTTACCTCAATATGTCAATATAAATTTATTCATTTATTCATTTACCCTATTTTATGTCTACACATACCCATACACAAGTCATTTTATTCATTTATTAGTTTATTTATGTACAAAATTACCTATACACAGCCACTAGCATTAGTAGAATTAATTTATGTTAGATATTCTACTTCAAAAATACCATTTAAAAAACTCATTTTCAACTCTTGTTTACTATATGTATTTATAAATTACTATATATGCCTTATGACAAAAATATAATTTTCTAGACACTGTTATCCTACCCATAATAACATTTTCTTTTCATTAAGTGGGTGGAAACAATCATTTAAATTTTCCTTAAGGATTAAAATCATCAAAACACCACCGTTACCATCCTTTTTGAAACATATACTGACTCATTAAAAATTAATAAACCTCATACATATTAACTTTACGTTATAACTTTGGAAATGATTTCAAAACAAATACATTTATTTTTCAATATGTGTATGTTACAGAATTCTTACCCCCACCACTTATGGATAATAATTGTACAAAGAAATATAGTGTTGTTATAAATCTTTTATACACAATTCTATTCTCTACTATAAAATTTGAATAAAATAATTTATCTTATTTATATAAGGATAATACCCCTTGATTATATTATAATGAAGCCATAATTAACCATATATAATTCTAAAATGGAAATATTGATTAATAAAAGAATATATATATATATATATAAATGTTCATCATCCCTATCAAAAAAATATATCTAGGTGATATCATGCCCAAAATATAATTTTTTAATTCATAAGGATATATACAAAACTGGAAATAAAATATCTTCAACCAAATAATTAAATAATAAAAATGATCATGTGTATATAGATATAACAACTCCTTAATCTTATAATTTTAACTATAATGAATCCCTCAAATATATAACTTCAATTTAGATGAAATAAGGGTCGAATGTGATATTGGAAAACCAATATCTCTTGATTTTAGGGGCTATCTAGAAATTAAGTATTCACATAACATGAAAATATTGAAAACTACACCTCATATCTATTACCCCTTAAGAGATACATTCATTTTTCATACATAAAATAAGTTAGAATATATAATAAATAAAAAATCTCCTACTATACAGAATTTATAACTATAATAAATTACTTAAATTCCAAATCCATCTACTAAAAAAATAAAAATTAAGTAAATATAAATGGATCTATTTGTTATGAAAAATTACCACTGGGCCAAGAGTTTTCTCTAACTATATACATATTTATTCATCATAATGAAACAATTCCCAATATATGAAGAGTTTTAAAAATATTCTAAAATATATTTTCTTCTTAAATATCTCCCTTTTTGGTTCATTCTTTCATTTTTGTAGATTTATAATAAAAAAAGTATAATATAATTTAAAATTTTATTCTTACCAATTCACCATGAATATGATGTATTGTCTTATAATCATTCATATCCTATCAATATTATGAATATATTTTACAAATATTCATTTACATATTTATGTATCTATTTAGAGATATACCGACTAGGATAATATTATTCAGTTTTATCACCAAATTATTTCATTTATCATTAGAATATATATTTTCCTCATACACTTTATATTCATCACTATTTTTTAGACTATAGTGTTAATTTCTTTCACATACCATTATCATCTTTCTTAGGCTTATCAAAACACTTTTTGGTAGAAATAATTTTCAATAAATCCCCATTGAGATTATAATGTTATTCTAGTTATGAAATCCCCAACCTAGGGACCTCCATGTCTACACCTACCAAATATCTTGTGAAAATATTCATCATGATTTGAGTGGATATATTTCCTGATGTTCTAGTCATAACATCCATAGATTGTAAACTACTTATTATTGTTCCATTAATGTCCAAGATTGGTTATTTACCAATCCATGATATTGACATACTATACCTAGTTGAATTGGTATTGGTTTTAGAACATCCAAAACATTAGTAAAATCCTATAAAATTGGAATAGCCATTTAATAATGAAATAATATTAAAATTTATATAATTTTTTTATATAGAAGAACAAAGTCTATTTTTCTTAGGGGTGTGTTTTTCATGGAAAATTCCATACTTCTCTTGATATATATGATTTTCCATAAATGGTTATGGTTCATTATGCATATTAGTTTCATTATTTTGACAATTAAATATTACAGATTAATTTTCAATTTACATTATTCCCTTGGATAATTTGTCTAACCATATTTAAAATTATCTCCTATATCCTTAACTAACATGTTAAAATCATCACTAAATTTATTCATCTAATTAATGACCTTAAAGAAACATGTATTGTGTATAAATGTTTTAAATCCCCTATATCTATCTACTCATTAGTATTAATTTCCATATTTTCCTTTTCAACCACCTTGACATAGTTTAATATGATCAATATTGTTTCACTATATTTTCATTATATTATAATTTTATTCAATATGCTTCTTAATCTCTATTATAAATTTTTCATTTCATTGTATATGTTTTTAATTATAAATATGTGGGTTTTTAACTCAGGTTTTTACATAAATTTCATCTTTATCCATTTGCCTCCATTTTCATTACTACTTGATGAATGAAATATTTTTTTAAATTAGTGGGATAATTTAACTCATCATACAAAGAGAAACACATTGATCATTGTTTTTCTTGTTATTTCCAATAAAATTAATTTCTCTATTGTCATAATACATCATAATATTATTATAAATTACTTATTTTTGATGACCCTTATTTTCCTCGTTAAATTCAGATTCATTGAACTTCTAATTTTTATAATCCGATGAAATGCATAATGGAATTTCATAATTTTTTAATATATTCATCAATTTTATATTCACCATCAATAGTGTATTGTTAGAATTTTATACTTTATAAATTTATCACTGATTCAATAACTCTGATATTTTTTTCAACAGTGATATATTTTTTTCAAATATCTCAGGTGTAGTTTTAAGACCCTTGAACATTTTATAAAACATTAATAATTTTATATTTTAATTAAATTTTGGGACATGAAATCAGAATTAATATTTCAATTATCATGATAATTCAAATAACCGCCTTTAATAGTGGTTAGAAACTCTAATATTTCGGCATCTCTCACTTTCTATCTAGGTTAATTTGGTAAGGTATCAATTTTCCAAAAAAATGGTAATAATTATAATTAAATTTTTGTACAACAACGATATTCAAAAAGTGATATTCTTTATTTCTCAGAAACCATTTTTTATATTTAGTATAAATCATTGTTATAATGAAACATATAGAGCTCAGGGGTTAATTTAACACAGATAGAGGAGGCAATGAATATTTTGTCTTCATTGATGAATTCATTCCCATTTAAATTCATCATATCAAACTCATGTGTGTTATTAGTCCCCATAATATTATCTCATGGCCTCATATGATGTATATGGTAAGAAATATAGAGATAAGAACATATAATTTATAAGGTTTATTATAAAATCCTTCTCTATAACATGCTTGTTAGACACCACAATATATATTAATAATATTATTGTTATTTTAAATTTTAGTTAACAACAAGAAATTGTATTGGTGGGAATGAATATAAATAGAAAAAATATGATTAAACATTATTTTTAATTGTTTTTACATTTATCCAATAAAATTCAGATACTTAAAATGATAATAAATCCATTTTATGTGTAAAATACTCTAATATTTTTTTAACGTCATTATACAGCCTTTTGATAGAGAAAACTTTTTAAATCTAGTATTTGTGACTTTTATATGTCTTATTTGAGAAAATAAACTTCATATTTGGAATCAAGACATCAAAAATTACATTGGCTGAAATTTATCTATTTTTCTGAAAAAATCCATATTTTATGAATAGTTAAAAAATACTTCATTTTAATTCAAAACTGCCATATCATCTAATTTATTTGTATAGTTAGATTATCCTTTTAATTGGTTTTATAGTCTATTTGGATTATGTTTTTACCATTAATTACAATTTTGATCATTGGATTTAATTTCACATTTGTGTTGGACATAAACACATGTTAGTCTTTTGATATTTTATACTTCATAAAAATGTGTTTTTTGGTTTTCAAAAATGGGAATTAATTTTAAATTAATTTCTCCTAATTATATTTTTTTGTGGAAAAATAGATTACATATATTCAATCATAAGTTAAAAATTGTGTATATAATACCTTTTATTTTTGGACACTATGGAGAGTAACATATGTAATTATTTTTATTTACCATGGTTAGAGGGTAAATTAGGTAAATATGGGTAAAAAAATATTTTAATATTATACGACTGCCCTAACACATTTTCTAATCACATTGGATGAGATATAGCCAACCATGAGAATCCTTGGGTCTGTTTTAGGACCCCATGGAGCCACATTGGTGTGATAATGACCTTTTATACTATTTAATTTAAAAAAATAAAATATTACATAAACTTGTATTTCCTAACAAAAAAATTTGAATTTGTTTATATAATTGATATCTTTAAATATAAGTTGTAATTATATGTTTAAAAGGATTTAATATATCACGGTATTTTATTTATAATTTTTAGATGTTAAATAAATTTATTTATTTACGACACAATGATGAAGAAATGATTTCCTTATTATTGAAATATTTAAATAAAGAGAAAAATAAATGTAATTTGAACATTTTTATGTCATCCCAGATTTTTATGGCTTATTAAGACATATTATATTTGAGATTATGTAGTTTTTTCTAATAAATAATGTTTTTATGATTTAAAAAAATCAATTACTAAATAATATCAAAATTGACATAAATGAATTTTTTAAACAAGTACTTTTATATTAAATGTCATAATAGTCATAAAAATATAATAACATTCCAACATATATATATATATAATGTTAAAATATCCTTAATTATCCACTTTAGGTTCTCCTGGAAATTTTTTGTTAATATATTAACCATATAGTGTAAAAATACCAACAGACATGGTAAAAGTTAATTTATTTAACTAAGGGTTAATGCCAAAATATTAGGTTAAATTTGTGACTTAATTTTTCAAAAACATATTTATTAGAGGATTTAGAGCCTTACATATATTTTACTATAATTTTATCACTTTGGAACTATTGTTATATGAAATTGAATTTATAGTAAAATAATATTTCAAGACTTTCCTAAAGGGACCCTCCTCCGTCTTATATAAGGAAACCACCTATACCCCCTTAATCACACCTGTAAAGTCTCTTGGATAAAACAAAATTTAATAAAATAATATCCTAACATCCCTCCCTTCATATTAGAATCCTTAATGTTTGATGAATACAGTTCAAGAAATCATTTTTTCTCAAATCAAAAGGAGTTACTCGATTTTGATGTAATGTCTTCTCTAAAGGTCCTTTCATTTATTTTGTTTCTCCAAAACCCTGGCCTATCATTATTCCATTATTTTATTAAAACATCAGTATAATTAGTATTATAGGATGTTTATATGCTAATTTTTATACCTATACAAACACAAACCTTCATTATATGGTTGTAGAACATACTGTTTATGTGTACGGTGAATTACTACCTCACGAAACAATGATCAATCAATTTTCTTCTACCACATATCATGGTGGCCATTATGATGGAAATATATTTATATATGATATATATTATATTTATATCATATGTATTGTTTTTAAATTGTTATTTATAACATACTATTATACTTTCCATAATGTGTAAATATGATAATTTATTTTGAGGAAGTGTGGACTACCACCCCCTCAAAAGTGATATGAATCATTAATTCCATACGTGGAACATATAATGGATGGAGTAAGGAAAATATAAAAAAATTATAAGAAATATATCATACTATAATTATCATATATCTTTTTATCATAGAGTTTTTATTTCATTAATATGACAATGAAATGAAATTAGTGTTCATGTGTACGTACGACCTACCATATCTATGAACAGTGCATTTTATTTCTTCTTTCCAACTATTATGGAGTATTCCATATACGTATATAATCTATATTTATGATATTAAAATCCTGAATTATATTATGTAGATGATGTAATTCGGACCACAATGAAAATTTACATCAAAACAATGTCATTTTTGACTCAAGTACCGAATATCGACAAAACGACATATATGAACACAAATAATTATATAATTTTTATAAAACATTAATAAGTGGTATAAAAGGAATAATAAACTATAATTTTTTTTCCAATAATGTATAAATTAACCTAAGTTTATTATTCAGGAACATAACGATTGTATGTGATGAGTTAGACTCAAGGTAAGAGAATTTCTAAAATCTATTCCCACTCATTGGGTTTTACACATAATTCATTTATTAAATTATGAAAAAATTATGTGTTGAATAACTGTTTCATTATTTATGTTTTAATTTCTACAAACCTTTTTTTGAAATAGTGTTTCTACATATAATCACCCACTGATAAATTCATACATGGATTATACAAACTTTTAAATAGAAATCTTAACTCAATATTTATTCATTGAATTAAATATACATGTCATTGGTTTTATTTTTTCATGAATATGTGTGACCTAAGATTGTTTTAAACATAATATCCACTTATATTGGGTTTATTTATATATTTCAAACTTTTTTTTTTCATTTATTTATCCTTAATCTAATGATAATATATTTTTAAGGGATTTAATCTCTGTTTATATTCCACTGAGACTTATTTATTGTTATGCACAAATTCACATTTATCTGGTGTATATACATCTATTTGACATATTATATCACAAGTCTCACTACTCTCATGATATTATAAGTTTTGATTAATTTCATTCTTTAATTATTTTTATTCATGTATTTTCTCATGTGGTAAGGGATTCTTTACCTCAAACATCGTTTTAGATGGGTTCGAGATTTAATATTCTAAATCCATCGCATTCATTTAAATGTTTTAAAAATTATTTGAAGGATTTATTTATATATAAATAATTGTTTTTATGTTTAAATTACATTCAATATTTTTAAACAGGTTTGGGACACTTTGATTCAAAAATCTTATTTTTAAAGGTTTTAATTTTATTTAAAAGGGGAATGATTATGTTAATAACATTGAATATATTTTTATATGTACATAATGAATGAAATTATTGAATTTATAGAACTATTATATATTGATGTTTAATTTATATGTTTACCATTTTATTTTAAAATAATTTTTTTCATTTATGAGTACGAGGATTTTAAAGATGAAATGTTATTTCAAAGTGGAAATGTTATTTTTTCTATTATGATTAGTTTATGTGTTATGATTATGTTATGGTTGTTGGTAATTTCATAAGTATTCGGGTGGTTTCATGATAAATCAAGGCTGGGTGACCAGTGATATCTCTCTAATGCATTGGATAACGTGACATCAATAAACATTAAGGTTCCTCTTAAGAGATTTAGGGAATATACTGTGATGGGTGTTCCAAATGTAAGAATGAAGGATAATACCCTTGTAGTTTTGGAAGGTAAAATTCAATTATGTTATGAATTCCACATATAACCTTTAGAATTTATGATTTTTATGAGTTTTTTGGAAATCATATTTTTTCATGAGGTATGTTATTGATCTTATGTTTTATGAGTGAAAAGTATGATTTCATTTGGTTTTATTTATTCATGGACTAACATTTTATTTCATTATTTTATATCCCTTTGATTTTTATGATCAAACCATATTTCTAAAATTATTTTCACAGGGTATAAAATTGGGTAAGAGAAAGGAATAATTAAAGATGATTTTTATCAGGAAAATAATTCATGTTTTATTTAAGTTGTTTTATTTTGTGAAACAAATAGTGATTAAAAGAGTCTACTTTGTAAATATTTAGTTGTTATGTAATATCCATGGCCTAATTATATAAAACTATAAATCATAAAAGATCATAGATGTCAAATAAAGTAAAATTAAGGATATAAGTCATGATTTTTTAATTTTTAAGGTTCAGGTCTTATAGTTGGTATCAAAGTATGGTTCAATCATCATTGGAGATTATGATGTTTTCTTGAGGGTTACAGATATAATCATGGGTATATAATTTTAATGATGAACATAATTTCAATTTCTTAAAAACTACTTTTTAGGATTATGTTATGAAATATCAAGGTAATTAATGCTATTTTTGGATAAATATTTTTTGTGGTAGTTATGGGTTAATACTTTTCAGTGTGAAAAATGAAATGTATAGAAAACAATTTGAGGCTAAAACATGTTATAGTTATTTTTGATGATTTTATATCATTTGCTTAATGTTATATGAATTATATTGTTTTTGAAAAGGGACAACACACAGACTATGTTACAACCTGTCACGTCCGAAAAGGATGTGAAGGATGTGGGAATCGAACCCACAAATAATGGGCGATAAGGGTTCATCACCTACCACTATACTATGTGAAATCCATAGTTAGTATGACATATTATTTTTAGTTAAATGATTTTATGGATTAGTTACAATTTTATTTTTGGAAAATATGTTTTATAAAATTTATTTCCTTATTATGGGAAAATGATTTGTCGAAGAAGTGAAAAATGTTATTTTAGAAGACGTTCCCGATATTGGGAACACTATATTCTTATAGATAATATAATACTATATGATTTCATTTGAGATGTAATGGTTGGATTTTATTTTGGATGAATATATATTTTTTATAAAAAAATGAAGATTTGTTTTATTTATGGAAATGATTAACCTATCATGGAGAATTTGCGAATGGGTTAATTACATATCAGTATGGGACTTTATGAGTAGTCGATGTTGTTTGGAAATAAATTTTAAGATTTATCATGGAAGACTACGTGATCAAATCCTTTGAATTTTGGGTTGGAATCATAGTTTGAATTATTTTGAGGATCTTTAACAACAATTATTTATTGAATGGTCTATGTTGGACTTTTGGTATTACTGTTGAATTTGGAGATTAATAGTAGTCTTTTTTTAGAACGGAATTTTATTTTTTGGATATTATCTTATAATATAAGATCCATTTTGGTTTTGGTTAATGCTTAAAGATAGTATTAATATATATTTATTCATTTTTTGGATTATGTGATTATATATAAGTTGAATATAGTGCTTCAAGTGTGACTAAGTCATCTTAAACACTCATTTTTTAGAGAAAAGACAAGTTTGTGGTATAAATTTATTAATCTATTAAATTCTACTTCAATAGAAACTATGTTTCCTTATATTATGATTCAAGTTTGAAAATAAAATACTCAACATTATGAAAAGGACCTTAAAACAAAAACATTGTTTGTTTTATTTTTCCTATGGTGAAATATATTACAGTTTACCCCATCACAGTTTTGTGATTTTCTAATTATTAACATTCTTCTGAACATGTTTTCTATAAATCTCCATCAAAAAATGATGGTTGGTTTTTCTTCCATATCCATGTTTTACTATGAGGAATAATAGTATGTGTTATCTCGGGTGACCTTTGTATTTCACTTTAATTCATTTAAAGTGGTAGGTTTATTTAATTGTTTTCCAATGTGGTACTTTCAATTATGTTACTGATCCAAATCTTAAAATTCTGAGGACGCAATTTCAAAAAGTGAGGAAGGATGTAACATCCTAGGTACTAATATTATAATATATTTTAATATCTATTAATATTTATGAATATGATATTAATTTTATGTTAAAGGAGATGATTCTTTTGATAGCATACTCAACACACAACAATAGGTGTTTTACAAATCTTATGTTGCACATAATGTTGAGTTATATCAAAAAATAATAAAATAGTATCATTATTATTTTAAATGGTAGTTAACTCATAGTATATGTATTGGGAGATATGAACAAAACGAACCACAATATTATTACTCCATTATATATATGTTTTTACATTTATCCAAATTAAATTAGATACTTAAAATGATAATGAATCCATTTTTAGGAATAAAATACTCAAATAGTTTTTAAAATGTCATTTTACCACCTCTTCATGGCGAACGATTTTTAAATATCATTTTTATCACTTCAATTTTTTATATTTGAGAAAAAAACATCTTATATAGAATCAGGACATCAATATTTACTTTGGTTAATATTTTGGTTTTTTATATATAAAATCTGTGTTTTAATGAATAGTGAAAAAATGTTGCATTTTAATTCAAAACTACCATTTCATCTAATTTATTTATGTAGTTATATTGTCTTTTTAATTGAGTTTAAAGTGTAAATGGATTATTTTTTTATATTTTAATCCAATGTTGGTCATTGGATGTAATTTAACATTAAAATTGGATATAAACACATGTCACTCTTTTAATAGTTTTTATTTCTTACAAAATCACTTTCTGGCTTTGCCAATGAGAATTAATTTTAAATTATTTTTTCACAATTATGTGACTTTAATATAGAAAAATTGATTCCATATTTGGAAAAATAAGTTCAAAAATTATATGGACCTTTTTTGGATAATTTGAATAGTAACTTTAGTAATTATTTTTATTTACCATGGTTAACGTGTAAATATGGTAAATATGTGTAAAAATAGTTTTATAATCATATAATACTCAACTAAAACGTGTTCTAATCCTATTTAATGAGATATTGATGGCCAAGAGAATCAATGGACCGATTTGAGGACCCCATGGATCCATTTTGGGGCGATGATGACATTTTGTAATATTTAATTTAAAGAAAGGGGAAATATAAAATAAACATATAACTCTTAAATAAATAAATTTTAATTTGGTTAATATAAATTATATGTTCAAATATAAATATTCATTATAAATAAAAACAATATTTCCAACATCTTGGTATTTTATTAATAATTTTGAAACATTAAATAAAAAAATAGTTTTAAGAGAGAGTAACGATGCAATGATTACCTTATTAATGAAATATACAAATAAATTTTCAAATAAATTTAATTTGAAAATTTTTATTCCATACATGAATTTTTTGGATGATTATGACATCTTATCATTGATTAAATTTAGTTCGTTTGAATAAATCAAGGTTTTTTTACTTTAAAAAAAATAAATTACTAAATAGTCTAAAACATTACATAAATGAGTTTTTAAAACAAATACTATTTTATTATATTATGTAATAGTCATAAAAATATAATTTTAAGTACAATGACATATATAATTCTAAAAATTCCATTAATTATCAATGGGATATTCTTTTGGAATATTATTGTAAATGTATTAACTAAATTGTGTAAAAATGAAAGAAGACCTGGTAAGAGTGGATTTATTTAACTAAGGGTTTAAGCCAAAATATTACCTTAAAATTGTGACTAAATTTTTTTATAAAACCTATTGGTTGAGTGTATTTCTACCCACCATAATCATATCCTCTAAATTTATCACTTTGGAACTGTTATAATTATAAAATACATTTATAATAAAATAATATTTTGAGACATTCCTCAAGATCCCCTCATCCCTCTTATAAAAGGCCACCATATCTACCCACTTATTGAAACCTCTAAATACCCATGGATCTTAAAAATTCTACGAAAAACGTTACTAACATACCTACCTTCTCCCAAGAATACTTAACATATACAGAAGGTAATTTGAAAAATCTTTTTGGCTCAATTCAATCGGAGTTAACAGATTTATATGTAATGTCTTCCCTCAAATTATTTTAATTTATTTTCCTTCTACAACACCCTAGCCCCTCTTTATCATAGTATTTTATAACAAAACCAGTATCATTAGTATAATACTATGTTTCTATGTTAATGGTTTGACCTACACTAACACACACCATTATCTAATGGATATTGAACATATTATTTCTATGTGTGGTGATCCATTGCCTCATGAAATAATGATTGTTCACTTTTCTCCTACCACCTCTCATGGTGGCCAATATTATGGAACTATATTTTTGTTTGAAATATATTATATTTATATTTCCTCTTTGTTTATTTAATTTTTATTTACCACATATCTTTATGATTTCCATAATGTGTAAATATGATAATTTCTATTAAGGAAGTGTAGACTACTGCCAAATAAAAGTGATATGACTCATTCATTCCATACAGGGAATTTACAAATGATAGAGTTAATAAAATTATAGAACATATATAATAGTTATATTATACTAGAATTTTAATATACCTATTTATAATTTTTTTCATTCTTTTAATCGAACAATGAAATGAAAGTAGCGTTCATGTGTACGTATGACCTACCATCTCCGTGAGCGGTGCATTTTATTTATTTTATCAAAATGTTATGGACTAATCTAAATAAATATATATATGATACATATGATATTTAAATCAGGAATAAAATTTTTAATATTATGTAATTTTGACCACATGGACAATTTATATCAAAAAATGTTTATTTTTAACTCATGTACCAAATATCAACAAAAGGATCGATATGAACATAAATAATTATATAATATTTATAACACACTAATAAGTTATATAAAAGGAATAATAAAATGAAAAATGTTATCAAGAATGTATAAATTTACCTATGATTATTATTTAGTAACATACCTATTGTATGTAATGAGTCGGACTAGAGGTATGAGAATTTCTAATCTCAATTTACACTGATTAGGTTATATACATAATTCATTGTTTCTATTATTCCAATATTATGTGTGGAATCGGTGTTTATTTATTTTTTTTAGAATTCCAACTTCCCTTTTCTGTGATATAATCTTTCTATAAACAATCCCCCCATTGATAAATTCTTACGTCATTTATACAAACATTTTAAGGGGAATCTTAACTCAATCTCCATTCATTGAGTTAGATATCCAGTTCATTGCTTTTGTTTTTTCAAGAATATATGTGAATAAAATATGATTTTTTTACACTTAATATCCAATTATATTGGGTGTTTTTATGTTTTTCACACATAGTTATGTCATTTATTTATGCTTAATCTAATGATTCTATCGTTGTAAGGGATTTCATCTCAATTTAAATTCTATCGGGTCTTATTTTTTATTATGCACCGATTCAATTTTATATGGTCTATATACTCCCCTTTGACATAGTCTATCATGAATCTCTTTATTCTCATGATATTATAATCTATGTTTAATTTTATTCTTTAATTTTTTTATTCATGTATTATCTCAAGTGGTGGGGGATTTTTAATTGAAGCATCATTTTAAATAATTTAATGATTTTATATTCAAAATCATTCTCTTCTATGTAAATGTTTTAAAAATTATTTTGATGAATTATTTATATTTTCATGAATTATTTTAATTTCAAATTCATTTTAAATGATTTATGGTGGTATGGGACACTTTGAATTAGCAATCTTCTTTTAAATTTTTTTATTGTGTTTTAAAAGGGGATAAATTATTTGAATAACATTGATTTTTTTATTTATACATAATAAATGAAATTTATCACTTTTATGTCTCTATTAAATATTGATATTTACTTTACAGGTTTACCATTTTCTTTTAATATAATGAATTTTCAATTTGGGTGCATGGACTGTAAAGTTGAAATGTTATTTCAAAGTGAAAATTTTATTTTTCATTTTATTCTTGGTTTTTGTGTCATCACAATGTTATAAATCATGGGAATTGCTTAATTATATGGGTGGTCCTATAATAAACCAAGGGCGTATGAGCCTATGATATCTTTCCATTGCATTGGGTAATGTGAATGAGGAAAACATTACGGTTTATCTTAAGAGATTTAGGGAATATATTATGATGGTTATTCTAAATGTAACTATGTATGTTGCTCCCTATATAGATATAAAATCTATAATATTTGTATGTTATTAATTACATTGGTTACCTTTATGATTTATGATTTGTAGGTGTTTTTTAGAAATCATATTATTTAATGTGGTGTGTTATATAGCTTATGTTTTATGAGGGTAATGTATTATTTCATTGGTTTGTATGTATTCATGGACTAACGTTTTATTTCCTTATTTTATATCCCTTATTGTTATTTTTATGCCCAAAACATATTTTTCAAATTTTTCCCAGAGGGTATAAGGATATTAATGAGAATGGAATAATTCAGGAATATTTTTATCAAGAAAAAAAATTATGTTTTATTTAAGGAGATTTATTTTGTGAAAAATTTCATAGTGAGTTGAAGGTCTAACTTTGTAAATTTTTTGTTGTTATGTAATAGTTATGGCCTAATTATCTAAAACTCTAAACCAGAAAAGATCCTCAATATTTAATAAATTAAAATTATTGACACAACTCAAGATAATGAAAATTTTAAGGCTGGGGCCTTATTTATAATCATTCCATATTAAAAATATAGAAAATTTATGAACTTCAGATACATGTGTGTTATTCTCATTAAGATTGGTCAATAGAAATTTGATATATTTTCTCCTTTTAATGACATGAGTTCTTACAATGGATTCCTCTATTTTATTCTCCAATAATATAATTACATTAAAATATCCTCAACTATAATCACGATTGAAATTTTTATTCAAAGATTTTATACTTAATGAACTATTCTCATTTCAATATCAGATTACATTTAATACAAATTTAATGTCTTAAAATAATGATTTATGATCAAATTTCTTAAAATGATCATTGAAAACATAATGACATAGAATCAATTTTACAACCAAGATAGATGATTATACATACTCTAAAATGATTCTAGTAGAATTCTAATAATTTGGAGAAATATTGTCCACCTCATTGTCTCTTCATGCCTCAATATCTAATGATTTGAAAAGGATTATAAACTCATTAATGCAATGCCTCTATTAGATCATTATTATTATAAAATAAAAAGACACTTTAATCATCTAAACATAATATAGTAAAATTATTCTATATGACCATAATTTCATAGAATAGAAATATTATATAAATATAAGAATATATTTATGTGTACAAAAGTTTAACCCTATATATCTCCTAACCATTATTTAGGCTCATAATCACCCATATATAGTATTTAATTTAGAAATGTTAGAACAATAATAGTCATTAATACATTTATGATGGTCTGAAATGACCTTTAATTTTCCAATTGAATTCATGAAATAAATTTAAAAACATAATTTCACTTACATAATACCATTATGTGTCTCCAAAAGTTCAAATACTAATATCTACATGCCTTTCTCAATCACTCTTAAATCATTAAAAAATCACCAAATTATTGTACGCTGTTTTTCATTACCCATTATTACTAATGTTTTTCTAGAAGAATAGTAATTTAATCATCACAATAAATATTAAGTATAATAGTTATATATGAATAACCATCACTATCATCTACAAAAATCATGATGACTCACTAAACAAATAATTTTTATACATGGGAAATATAATAAAATAATTGTATAAAAAATAAAATCAAGAAACATGCGTAACGTAATTCCAAATGTAAAATAATATGTAGATTATATTAAATTTCTAAATTATTTTCATTTAGTATAATAAATAAATTACTTTTAAAAAATAATACAAAAAAATTTCAAATTTCAAAATTTCCTTGGGTAATATTTTTATGAAGCACAAGTAATATAAAATGTATTATAAAGTGTAACATATCTTATATGAAAACAATTTCATAAAATACATCCTTATAAAAATACTTAATATATATTTCTTCTATGTATTATAATTTCATAAGTAAAAAAATATCAGTCACAAAATACTGTAAAATAATATAATTTTGAAATCCAAGAAAAAATATATGATTATTTAAATTAGAAGAATAAAATGTTCAAAAACAATTCCTTCAAGAATAATGACTATACAAAATATACTTTTATGGTCCAAAAAATAAGTAATATATTTATATATTTAATATTAAATCTTATTATTCAAACACAAAATCATGTTGATATAAAATAAATTTTCAATAATTTTAGAAATAGAATATGTAATATTTTATAATTTTTAAAAATTCATGAGGTATGACGTTTATGAGAAAAAATATTAATTTTGTAACATGATAGAACTGACTCATAAGAATGTATACAATATATAAATTTAAAATCATCGTAAATATGATTTCAAGATAATGTATATTCAATCCGTAGAATATTTTAATTTTTAAGAAATAAATATATTAAATGTTTATAAATCAAATGATTCAATATTCAAGTTGTTAAATAAATTAAGAAGTTAACCGTTTAAAAAAATAAAAAATAACACTCATTTTATTTCAATGTGTAATTCATTTCACATGTAATATAAATTACTTGATTTTATTTTCATAGATATCATACGTATAACTAAAAATTCAGAGAACTGATGTTACACCTGATATATCATATAGTGAAATTCATGAAAAAAATTATGAAAAAAAATCAAATTCCCAGTAATCCTCCATCAGAATCACCATCGTTCATTAAATAACTTTAGTATGTAAACTAAACTAATGAATATTTTAAAATTATATATAATGGGTTTTATTATTAATAAATATATCAGTTTCGACACATAATTAGACATCAACAATAACCTAATTAAATATTCATCATACTACTAACACCAACAACCATCTTATTTAACAAAATCATAATCACCTAAAGAAATAGTATATCATTTTTTAAAATAAAAATTATTGAAAAATTTATATATTAGAAAATATATCATAACTAGTATATTTTCAAAAGGGATTGAACGTCACATACTGAATCTAAATGATCATATAAGAAAAGAATAATTTTTCTTCCCCTTTTTATCACATTTATAATTATAAATCATATTCTATCCTAATAGAAGTAATTATAGATTTATATTATTATTGATTGAATGTTTATATTTATGAGTATTATATATTTGAATCTTATATAAGTTTTCTAATGCATTAGAGCCTTTAATTATATTTGTGATGGAATAAAAAATCACTAAATCAAAAATATTCATTTTGAGAATAATTTATTTTCACATTCCTCAAACAATGTATCTCAATTAATGTGAAAATTCGATTTTATCTTTTAATATAAGGTTGTGAAATTCAGTAAATTTATATTATCCAAAAATCATGGCATTTTTAGTAAACCTTTTTTGTGTGGAGAAAATCCTAATCATTCAAAACAAAAAAATTGGAAAACGCGATGAAAATATTTTGGATTTCAATATATTATATAAATAACTAATAAGTTTCCATTTAATTTTTTATAAATGAAAAATATAATTGTTTTAAATTATTCATATGTAAATAGGATCCTCGTATCATGTAAGAATAATCCACTCCCTATATAAGATTAAAATAGAACTATGAATGTTTTTATATTACCTAACATTTTATTAATTATATTTAATTTATAATAAATTATCATCTTAATTGAGTATGTATGAATAAAGCCATAATGTATACTGTTTTTGAAATAATAAGTTTCCTATATAAAATATTATCTTTCTAAATGCAACACTTACAATATAATTACATGTAACTACTAAAGATATTCTATTTTAACAAATCAAATTCATTATAGTATCACAAATTTTCTCTACCCATATTTAAAAAACTATATTTTAATGTATAGTTTTGTCATGACCCATCCTTAGGGCCTATGTCGTGACTACCCCAAGGCCACCTTCCATAGGCCCGGGGTTGGTGAATAATACCAAGGGCGTAAATCTCTAATATGGAAAGGCATTTCCTTTATAAAAGTAAACAAACACAATAGAGTACACAACATGATGTAAACACTAAGTAAAAATGAATACAAAATTGTGTGTTGGAATGTAAATGGGCCAGTATAAAAACCCAACTGAATAAAAAGTACATGTAAAAAGGAAAAAACAACTGAAAGTAAATAGAATCTCCTGGATCATCCTCTGGGGTTCCTACCTGAAGGGTAGGTACAGATGGACACCTCAACACTCACATCTGTCAATCTCCTTCATGTACCGACTCATCGCAAGGTCCACCTCTAGGTATCGTCCAGTCGTGGCACTCTCGGCCTCCGTCAGCGCTGTTTGTCGTCTGCATCCAACACAATGAGGTGCAGGCATAGCCCATGAAGGGGTGAGTATAACGATACCCAGTTGGGACCCCGAGACCCGCAAGGTCTCACAATATCCACTAAGGATAAACAAATGAAGAAAGATACAATCACGAAGTATCAACCAACCCTAAATAGGTATATGCCCATACATATACCTAAGTTACCAATCTCAATTCGGCTCAAATGCTCGAGCCTAAGCACAAACCAATTCCACAAAGGAAGTAAAGTCAATCACCATGTTGATAATGTTTGAAAGACATGACTCACCTCACACAGGTATGCCACAATAGTAGAGAAATATAGATGATCATATGTAGCCACTTGATTATCTAATATATTAGACCCACATAGGATACAGGACCAGAAAAGCTGTCAGAACCACACAGGATACATGCCAGCTATCTCGTCTAAGCTGTCGGACCCACACAGGATACAAGACCAGCTATCTCGTCTAAGCTGTCCGACCCACACAGGATACAGGACCATCTATTCTGTCAGACCCACACATGATACAGAAACAGAAGTCATAATTATCAAACCCACACAGGATTCCGGAACAGTAGACTTCGTCGTCGAACCCATGGAGGATTCTAGTACAGTAGTCGTCGCACTCGAAGCCAGCTCTAGGGTTCCCGCACACAGCACGCTCGATTCTGGGAGGGTCCGTTTCTCGAGCAAAGGGGGTTCAATACATCAACTATCACGATGTATTTAGTTGATTTATCTTGAAGTTATGTCTCATAAAAATAAACTCAACACGACAGACGGCGCATCAATCAGATGCCCAGTCTGAGAGTTATATGCTTTCCCATTCTAGGGGCCCGGTTGGATTTGCGCTTGATCCAAACCCAGACATTTTCCAAATTTCACCAAAACTCACTTAGAGTATCACAAAAGGACCCCCTCGTTGCAAGGGTCACAGTGTCACAGACAGCGTGTCGTTCAGACGTGCGGCCTTGAAGATATTCCCATTTAGGCGATGTCGGGCCCAACCCGTCAAGCCTAGTGGGCTGGCGGGTCGGCCCGACCCGACTCAGCAGGTCTGACCCGGTTGGGGGTCGTCCTGGCCCGGTTTGGCAGTTCCGACCCAGATAGGGAGTCAGCCCGGTCCGGTGGGGTGCGGGCCACTTGCAAACCAGGCCTGCGGAGAGGGCCGGTCCATTTCTCCGGGAGGCGCCGCCTCTCCCTGCTCAGCCGGCCGAAGCCGAATGGTTTTTCCAGTGAGTGCGGCCCGAAAAACGGTCTGTGGTTCCTCCCATGTGGTACCAAGCGATGTCGTTGTTCTTCATCCCATCCGGTTCCCCCATCGATTTTCTCGTGGGTACGGGCCATGTTTCCCCCGCCGCGTGGCACCTGCGGGGTCCGCGAACATCCATCCCGATCGGCCGTGGCCGGTTGGTTCTTCCACCCTGCCCAGCAAGAGGCCGTCCAGTTCTTCTCTTTCCTAAGTGGAAAGCGGATACGGGCCATGATTTTCCTCCACGTAGCCAGCGTGACGGCGCCGGACCACCACCGCCTCAGCCCAGCCTGGTCGCGGCCTTCGGTCACCTTCGACTCATGGTCGTGGACTTCTTTCTCCGACGCGGTGCGATGGAACCACGCCCTTCAGGCTCCTCCTCCATTTTTAAAACAATCAGGAATCAACGGAGGGTCATCTGGTCGTGTTTGTTCGGTCTGTGCCCTCTGCGTTAAGTGATAACAAAATAATTGGCCACCATCCATCCAAATATAATCCTCAAAGTATGATGGTATAATTCACACATTCAAATAAATAAACCAAATTCCCCCTACCGCGTAATTGACGTTACACGTTGACAAGACACGAAAGACGGGCATCACAGAAGTTGGGCATCACGGAAGACGGTCATTGTTCCGCCAACACAGGAGGAAGAAGTTTTCAGAACTTCATGTCAAGACGACGCCTTCGGTGTACTTCATGGGCGAGGGTGCCTCCTATCCTTTCACCGGTAGAAGAAGTGGAGGAGATTCTGCTTCACGTCCTTCGGAGACGTGAAGCGTTCTTCGTCAAGAGGAAGATGGTCTTCACGTTCTTCGTGGGAATAATTCTTTCCTTCTAATTCTCCAAAGCTTCCCAACATAATATTTTCCATGCCAATAAAATATTAGGCTCCCACCTATTTGAATGATGCCTTGAAATTCAAATGAATCCAAAAGAATTCATCACACCACAAAT
Source organism: Viscum album (assembly GCA_963277665.1). Taxonomy (NCBI): domain Eukaryota; kingdom Viridiplantae; phylum Streptophyta; class Magnoliopsida; order Santalales; family Viscaceae; genus Viscum; species Viscum album. Next base: position 271,765,715 of record OY728125.1, on the reverse strand, counting down.
TAATTAATTATGGAATTAATTAATTGTGTTGGCACAATAATGGGGAGGGAGGTGGAGAGGCTCCACCATAATGTGGGAGTTCAAAAGTTAAAAGGGGGTTTCAAGGAGTTAAAGGGGTGTTGAAGGGTTAGATGCACGTGTGGACCCTACCACGTATTATCCTCCCATTAGAGGTTATGTGGAAGTGGGCCCCACCTCCAACTTCCCTTTGGAGAAATTAACCTCAACCTAAATAAATAAAAATATTTCATGCATATTTTTATCTAATTTATTTAGGAACCCCATAAATTAACTTCCGCTCTCGACCAAATGCTACTGCGGTAGAGGTCTCCTTAAGTGAATACGGGTGTTGTGAGTTCAACGGTGTCCTCAGATTTCTATTCTGAGCACCGGTTCGAAAGATAGAAAAACATGCATGTATGTTTACTGAACGTACATGAAATAAACTTTAGAACTTAATTTCAGGCACATCGGGCCTCAGAATCTTGCGCAGTCAAAAACTGGGGACTCGTGAAATTCCAATGAATTTAAGAAAATAGTTTCTTTGAAATGTCAGGGTCTTTATAAGTTTGGTAGTTGAAGGAATTTGCAATAAACCAGGGTTAAAAACCGGATAGAGGTGAATTTCTGAGTACTGTAGGAGTACTCTAGCAGTTACTGTTCGGTACTGTAGCAGCCGGAACTATTCACCTGATTTGGGCCTTCAGGCCACCGGTTTGGGCCTATGGGTCTCCAGGGCCTTCGGGTCATCAAAGGCCTTCGGGCCATTGGGCCTTTGGGTCACGTAGACCATGGAGAATCCCAGTTCACGCAGAACAGGCCCCAGAATTGGATCAGAGCAACAGGAGTGAAACCACAAGATTCAGAGGTAATCGGATTGGAATAATGCGAGGGTATGGCAGCCGCCATCGGGACCATGCACTATGCAGCTTTGTACGGCGCAATTCTATCCGATCATCAATGCTAGGTGGGGAGCTAAGGAGATCAATGATTCAAGATGCTGGGGAGGGGCAGTTCTAGTGGGCTAGGCCTACGGGTCATGTAATTGGCATGGTATGCCTCTAGGCCTTCAGGTCATGTATGCAGGTCATGTCACGCCTGGTTCCTTGGGCCTACGGGTCATGTATGGGTTTCCCTTCAACCCTTAAAAGGGGGATTATCTATAACAAAATAAAAAAGAAGGCCTTCTGTTCATTCAGGAATAATGTATTATGAAAATAAAATATAAATAATTTATATTAATTTATAAATAACTAGAAAATAAATGAAAATAATTTCATTAGTATAAAAAACATGGTCCTCTTAGAAATATAAAATATAATGATATGTTGAGTACATTAATTTTGAAAAATATCCTTTTATAACCGATATAAAAATCACATTGCATATATGAATATCATTACTTCTTGAAGGTTAATGTGATCATGTTTATATTCAAATGAAATCATTCCCACCTCAATGATTTGGATTCCATCCCATGTTCAAATTAATAATAATTTATTCTTTAATTGTTAATTAATTTAAAAGGTGTGAGATATAATCTTCATATATTCTCATCAATCTACTATACATTTTAAAAAATATCTACGAAGTTGGAAGGTAAAAGGATCCAAAAAATATAAATTACTACAAGTTAGATGTGAATGATCAATAAAATGTAAAAATTACCATGAAATAGTGAAATTAAATTATAATAACGCACTATATTATTTAATAATTGTCTGGCTAACCATTATATAACTCAATAAATAGTAATTTTTTATAAATCAATAAATTTTTTACTAGTTTAACTAACTCACATGATGAATTCCTCGTATGGATTTCATCAATGTAAAAATCAAAAATACACATTATTATACCACTGTAACAAGACAATATCATATTATCAATGCAAAAAATAATATTATATTTATCATGGTATAGAATAATTAATCTTTAAAACCACTCATCATATTTGGAATCCAAATAATACAACAAAAAAATGGGTTCACTGAAACACAAATTCTAAAACCTAATAATTCACATTAATTTTTTTCCATCGGCTACATTATAATATAATACTAGACATGAAACTATAATTGTATGAAACCATTGACTGAGTTTGTATATTTTATATTCACCATATCATGATAGTTTTTAATACACACTAGGTTCATATCTTGAACTATAAATAATGAAAATTCAAATCAAAACATATAATTAGTTATGATTTTTATAACACCCAAACTAATTCATCATTCCCATTCCTTTTGAAAACATAAACAAACAAAAATGATGTTTAATAATAATACACCTTTATTTAAAATATATAAATAAAACATTTTCCTCTTAATAAATTATATTTTTGATTTTATTTTGGAGAATATGTCAATTCCTAAACACATTCAATAATAAGAACTATTTTTCTTCGAATTTTAATTAACATTCAAAAAATCCATTCAAATCATATTTCAATTCGTTTTATAGAATTTAATAGAGTTAATGGATTTATATGGAAACCTAAAATTGAAAATAAAATTCACCTTTCTAAGAGAATCATTTCAAATAACCACCCTCATTGAAAAAATCCAAATTATAATGCCTATTATCATTATCTAATCCAATTATATTCTATAATTAAATTTAAATACAATAATATTGTAGACTAAACCAATCTAATTTTCAATGTAATAACACATTATTAGGATTAAATGGTTGCATAAAAAATATATTATATTCAACCATTGGAGCTAAGCATTTCTTGTACAATATTGAAATATTGTTATCATATATCATATGAAGGATCCTAATGATTAGAGATTTTTTCAAAAATGGAAATATATGGAAAAAAGAAATAATAATAAATATTTATTGTCACACATATGTATGTAATCCTCCATATTTATCCTCCAATTACATGATTTTATAATGTTTAAAAAATTCACTCTCAATTTGAGTGATCCATTTTGTGTCCTTCATATGGAAATTCTATGGTTTTCGAATGATCTACTTTTATAATAGTATTATTTTTCATAAAATAACACAAAACAATATAAAATATTTTATTTATACACAAAATATATAAATTAATCACATTAGACATGTTTTCTCAAATATTTTCATACGAAGGAAACTTTATATAAAAGAGATCACACTAATAAAATTATATCAACTCACATAATAAGAAAAAATTATACCACAATATATATTTCATATGAAAAACAATTCACATAGACCCAAAATTAAAAAAAAAACCAGATCATTGAAATTATCACTATCTTGCAAATTTTAACAAAATCACAAAAATCAAATGTTCATTCCATATAATGTACCTATATTTATTCCCATGAATAAATCATTCAATCAGTAGGGTATTATTATTGAATTAATGAAATATCTAATTTTAAATATCAGAAATCACACCAAAAAGTGGAAAATGTTGAAGATTATGTGTGGATAAGTGATGTTTTAGTGGATTTAATTAAATTAATTTGTTAAATTTTAGTGAAATTACTTTCATGGTTTTTTAATTAAGGAGAGTGGAGAAGAACAATGTGTGATTATCATAATTTAAATAGAAAGAAAAATCATGGGGAATTAGTAGGCCACCTAATATAAATCCATAACTTTTAATTGATTCAAAACAACATTGAATGGTTTATAAAAAAACATAATTATATATAAGATATGATTATATATATTACTATTTGTTGTATTTGTGACCATGCTAAACCATAATAATCTCATTTTTCACTAATAATCCTCTTGAGTTCTTCTAAGACATTAGAAATACTAAAAAATCTATCATTATGTTTATTATATGAGTTTATAACAACAATGTTTTATATATAATTTACTACATCTCCCTTAATCCATTTAAAGAAAAATTCCACAATAATTTAATAACATCATTTCAAATTATATTTATAAATATTAATTAAAATTATTTAGTAAATGGTGGTCATTATATCAATTTTACCACAAATAATTTTAAATTTGTTATGCCCAAAATTAAGAAATTTTAATACCAAATTGTATAAATTTCAAAGCATCAAAAAGTAAGACTTTTTTGAATACATATTCAACATTATTTTAGATATTTACATCCAAAAATTATTTAATTTTACTTCTATTATAATTATTTTAATATTATTTACCATCATACAAAACATATTCATTTTATTAATTTCAATTTTAAAAACAATGGATATAACCATATATGAGTATAATAATCATCTATCTATTGATACCCTCCATTTATCCCTAATTTTTATAATTTCAATCATTTATAATGATTTTAATTTAATTCTTTCAAATATTAATGAATAATATTTTTATGTCATATTTATTATGGAATACGTATTTTTAATAAATTCATTTTATAAGATATTTTTTACACTGGATTTGATGACTAAATTCTATAATATATATTCTTTATATATATCTTTTATGTTTATTTGATATAATCAAGTAATCCTTCCAGTTGAAATATGTATAAAAATTTTATAGAGAATAAAAAATAAAATAAATAATTTCCCCCTTATAAATTATCCGTGCAGTTAATATGTACATAGAAGAAATTTTACATAAGATGCCAATACATTTAGTATTTACTTTTTTAGATAATATATTGTTAAGAAAAAAAATAAAAATAACTAATGATATTTAATTTTTATTTGTATATAAAATTATAATTATGATATATTTATCTCATTCTTCTTCATATAATACGTAACGTACTAAATATGATAATACTTATATAAAGAACATAGTATATAAAAACCAAAAAAATATATTTTTTATTGATCATTGTAAGGACCCCAACCCAGTTGCCCGTAGCCAGTGCCTTATTTGATTATGTTTCCATACGTACAAGGAAAATGAATCCCAAAAGACTAAGTAGTTTAGTATTATTGGAAACAAGTTACATACATTAGTTGATCATTACAACATGAAGGAAAAAACAAAACTAATTTATTCCACTAGCAATGTCATGTCTCCTAGATTTTGCTTGCATGTCATTCATAATTTACATCTTCATATCCTAAGAAAAACGAAACATAAGAAAGGGTGAGCTCAAATTCATAGTAAGAGTAAGAAATAAATTGTAAGATAATATAAACATTAGACATGGTGAATTATTGAAAACACATGCCTTTAACAATAAATTTGAACATATTATGATAGGAATAAGAGCTGAGTAATTATTAACATAATAAAACATAATCAAGGATATTTTACTAGTTGAATATCCACATGAACCATCAAATTCTAGCTTTATAATGAGGGAATTTCATATTACAGACATTTTGAATCTTTTTTCATCGCCTCAGATAAGACATTTAGTGATTAAGGCCTTGGAAAAAATATATATAACATTAGAAAAAGCCTCGGCCAATTCCGCATCTATTTGTCTCATTAGACCTACCGATGCATCTAGGGGATATCGTGGGCACCACCAATCACATAAGAATTCCAATGAATTCCTCATATGAGCAGGGATCAACATTAACAACATATACATTCATAATGAAACTATCATATGAAATGTAACTATCTTTCCCCAATCATTAAACATAAAACACTAACCATTCGGAATAATATGGTGAATGGTTTTAGGATAGATCATCCATAATAGAGTTAGTAATAAACCATTAAATCAAATATGGTATATTAATTCATAAAATATTAAACCCAATAATACCATATAATCAAAAAGAGTGTTTAATTAGACGAAAACACTCTTATAAAATCATTAAGCAATTCTTGAGATAACTACTCTTTTATTTTGAAAAGAAGAGTTCTTTTGGAAAAAAATTTGTATAAAACCACAAGTGAAGTAAGATATTATTTTCATAATAAAATGAGTTATTTTATAAAGATAATGGTTTCTGAAAACAGAATATAGAGTTCCATTGAATATATGTAAGAATTTGAGATATTCCCTTGAATTGGGCTTGTATTTTTGAATTTTTTTTGAAAGTTCCTTTTAAAACGTGTAACTATCCATAAAATAAGGAATAATTCTGTTCTGTAAACATATATATGACACTCAAACTGAAAATATGAGGATCAAATAACAATACATAAAAATTACATTGAGGTAATTAGACAATGAAAGTATCTCGAATGAAAATGGATGTTCGGGTGGAAAAACCCTTACCTTAACTCCAAACGTGTACCTATGTTTCACTTAAGCTCCTGGAATATGAAATTATACATGTTAATAAATTATTTCAAAACATATTATACATTTATTTAGTTTACCATATTTTTAGTTAGTTCATTTATGTATTTGTTGGTCGGAGTGGATACTCAAGAGGGCGTGAATTGAGTTCCAATTAAAATTTCTGTTTTAAAATCCTTTACCAAAATCCCCCAATTTAATATACAAATTAAATTATAGTGAATTTTAATTAAAGAAAACTTTAAGTTAGGTTCTCAAGGTATTGATTAATTCCCAGTTAATCTAATCAGAAGACCATTTTAGCTTTTGAAACTAATCTAATGATTTACAACTAATGCAAACACTTGCTAATTCAATTATCAGAGTAACTTTGAAAAACCTTTTATGTTTTAAAGCACTTAGCAGTAGAATAAAATGTTTTAGATAAAACTAAATAAAGCACAATAGATATAACTAAGAGGTTCAGTCTCAAGCCGAGACTTAGTCCTATAAAAAATTTATATAAATTGGATCCACACCCTGGATCGAGGTTCACAATATTTTACAACTATCTAGGTCAAAGACCTCTACCACAGTTCTACGTGGGAAACACAACAACAGCAAATACAGCTATCCAGGTCACACATGACCCCTACCACTATCCATAGTGGGAAAATAGAAAATGTATGGAGTCTGAATGAGGATTTACAGATCCTCCAGTTATGGTTCAGGAGACAGTGTGTGTAAAAATTAACATAGATGAGACACACTGCTCGTAATGTTAATAATAAATCACTGAGAAAGATATAGAGTTTAGAATGGATCTAGTGATTGCAATGTAGCTCTGGACTCCTTCAAATTTGATCCGAAATGATTTTGAGTCCTCTTCTGGTTTCTGTCTGGAAAATTGATTTTCGTCTGCTTGACATCCAGGTTCAAAGATAGTGAAATGTAGTCGATGATGCTCTTCAAAATCCTCGTGAATGTGTATGAGCTTCTATGTCTTCTTGATCGTGCATGTATATCAATATGAGATATTCTTCTTCGTGTAGGCTTCTATCTTGTGTATATTCCTCGTGTATTTTGCATGTGTGTATAGAACTTCATATATGTGTCGTCTCATTTCGTGTATCATATCTCTTAGTGGAAACACGGACTTCTTGTATTTATGGCATGAGCTCCGGCAAAAGAAATTATTTCCTTTTTGCAGGTAGGAGGTACGGTTCCCTGACATCCAACAACCTTCATTAAATAAGTGACAGTGCATTAAAATATACCTAATGTGACCAATGGTTAGATTAAATAAAGATAAATAAATTAAGGCAGCGTCAGATTCTCTAGAACGGTAGCTTTGGGTATCGGTAGCCTTGAGTAACTATAGTCTTTTTATTTGTAGAATCTTGTGTAACGGTAGACTTACTTCGGTAACTTGTCTGTATCGGTAGGCTTGTTCTGTATCGGTAGACTTGATGTACCGGCAGGAGTGCATAACGGTAGAATTGTTGTACCGGTGACTTGTCTGTATCGGTGACTTTCACATATCGTTAGGCTTTGCATAACGGTGAACTTCACGTATCGGTAGGCTTTTCGTATCAGTATCCTTTTCGTAATGGTGACCTTCACGAATCAGTAGGCTAGATGTAAGGGTGACCTTCACGTATCGGTAGGCTAGATGTAACAGTGACCTTCACGTATCGGTAGGCTTGATGTAATGGTGACCTTCATGTATCGGTAGTCTCGATCTGTAACGGTGACCACTTTTCTGTTTAAGAATTCTTTTGGCAGAAAGCATCAAGTTAGAATATATATCTAGTTAGTAACCGAAATCTCTGAAGATAATATAAATATTGTAATATATGAATATGTGCATGGTGTACATGAATAATGAAATATGTAATTAATCATTAATTAATATAGTAACTTGAACATAATTGAGATTATCAAACATATAATTGAGCATAATTAAAATATGATTGAGCATAGTTGGGATTATCATAATATAATCGAGCATAGTTGGGATTATCAGAATATAAGTTAAACTAATTCTCCTAGAGGGCTCAACAATCTCCCCCTTTTTTATAATCACAACTTATCACAACTTATACCAATGTATTGAGAAAATTAAGATAGTGTCAGAGGAAAAATTTACTAATAATAAAAACGCATTACTGTAAAACATAGTTCTCATTTTTCTCCCCCATTCAATTGCACTTCCAGTTCTCATTTTCTCCGTTATTTGTCATTTTTCTCCCCCTTTGTGATTAACAAAAAGAAGGGTAGGATTAGATAAAGACCAGAATTCAAGGAAACATAAACACAATAAGGTGGAGAATATAAGAGTAAATTATCATTAAGGTATAATAGGTACAAACTGAGAAAGTTAGGATTACAAAAATACAAGTGAATCCTATCAAAAAACATCCAGAAACACTCAATCATCCTCTTTAATATGAGTCTTTCCCTTAGGATCAGATGAGGGTGCAGGATCAGATTGAGTAGAAGGCTTGGGAATAGCTGAAAACACAACTGGAGGTTTAGCCACACTAATTGTACCGGATCTAAAATCTGTGCTATTCTGTGGGATCAAAGTTGTCAAGCATTGAATAGCCTGAACTGGAGTCAACTGAGGTGTACTCCCAGAGGTAGAGGTAGGAAGGGTAGGAGGTACAATCACAGGTCTGGAATCCACATGCATGAATGGTAGCAGCAGGTTCCTGAAATCCATAATAATAATGCCTCCTCTTTCCATTTCTGACACAAAATCATCTCAATTTTCAATGAATTTATCCAAGGCAGGAGTATGCTCCCTGAGCTTACTAACCTATTCTCTAAAGGCTTTATTCACAGGAGGCAACTTCATATTCTCCATCAAAAGATGGAATTGATTAGTCATTTTATTCTTGGTATAGACCTTCTCAAAATAAGCATCCAGATTATTCTTAATTGCCTCTTGAGAAGCAGTAGCTTCCCGTAGGTGATCACGAACGAAACTACTAACTTCCTTAGTGGTAGCATGGATATGAGTATCTGATGTACCACTGGTACTGTCCTTAGCCAACTCTTCCTGAAAAACAGATCTAATCTGGTCTAGGTTGATAGTGGAGCTGGATGAGGGAAGGGGTTTAACTGAGAAAGCTATTGTCTCCTTGAAAGATTGTGTCAGATTACTAACTACCTTCTGAAGAAGTTCATCTTGACTATTCAAATGTTCTTTGACTGATTTCGTAAATGCCTCAAACACATCCAAAAACTATTGGACTACCTCGTTGATATATCTGATATCAGTATGCAGTTGGGTTTGAGAGCTGTTCATGGCAGTCAATGAAGCAATTGATTGTCTTAGAGAAACTACATATCATGTCCAACTCTCAATTTGAGTATGTCACACCTTAACTTCATCCATCATTTCCTTTACTGGTCTAGAAACAGCACATCCCAGATATAGCTCCAAGGATTGCTCCACACTTCTCATTTCATCAACTAGACTTTTCTTCATATCTGCCACTGATTTTCTCAGTGTTTCCTTAATTTCAGCCTTTAAGGACTCAAGGTCCTCCTTGGTTGCGAAATTCTCAGCTACAGCAGGTAGGATAACGGATTCCCTTTGGGACTGGTCTTCCTCATCTGAATCTCCATTGGAAAGTCCAAGAACCATATATCCTCGATCTGATGTCCAACCTTCAATGTCATAAAAAGATGATACTGAACCAAGATGCAGCCCCTCACTTAGAACATTCTCTTGAGGAATCTCCTCTAACTACTCTACTCGAGGTAATTCTATAACTTCTTCTACAACTGTAGCAGATTCAATTGCCATTTGTTTTGAGTCATCAATGACTCTCTCATCAACAGATGCAGTTTCTGCTTCCTGGTCATGCAGTTTCCTGAATGTACTATCTATTAGAGGGCTCAAACTAAGCTCTTCATCATTTTCCACATCATATTCTTCACCAGTAGCCTCCTTCTATTCATGAGCAATCTGATCTGACTCGGTTGCCTCATCCTCTTCAGAGGTGTCTTTGAAAAAAAATCTGATATGCTTCTTATTCTTCTTCCTTAGTCTCAGTGTCATTGTCCTTCAAAATAGATTCTCTCCTAGGTAATTCTTTTGGAGGGATAGCTGCTCCATAAGAAATATTTTGAGGCATAGGACTAGCTGGTAAATCAGGGTCTCTTCCTTCCTCAACTAATGTCTCTTCCTCCTCAGCTTCATCATCACTTTAGACCAGTTCTGGCTCATCTGGTCCAAGACCAGGATCCCTCACATCCTTTGGTCTAGAAGGATGATCCACAAGAATGTACTTGTCATATATTTTTCTATCATCATTATCCCATGATTTATTCCAAGGGTTCTAGCTTACTTTCATAAACTTACAAATAGTCCTGGTGAGGCAAAAATTATCCTTAACTACAACAGTTTCATCTTGAGGTCCAGCTACGTCCTTTGCTTTTAACATAATAGAAATTAACTTAGAAAAGAAATGTGCATTGGACTTAGACTTCGGTCTAGTCATATCTTCAATCTAAATCATAAGCAGTCTGCATAAATTCACCTTTACTCCATGCTTTAGCAGACACAACAAATAAATCTCTTGAAATCTGAGAGTAGCAAAATCTCCTCTCCATAGACTAATCACATGCTAAATGAACATGAAAATTAGTTTTTCCTCCCATGCCATATCTACAACAATGACATTTCGAGGAGTTCCATCTTCTGTAAACTCCAACAAGGCATCCTCATAATTGAAAAAGTAACTAGTAGTAGCTATAGATTTTGAATAAAATCCATAATCAGCTTCATGAGGAACTCTATGGTTCTCATCCCATTCAACTGATGAAAATGAAAACGTTTGACCATTCACATAAGAAATCATCCTATTATCCTCTTATGATGTCTCAAAATAGACAAACTCCTAAAACTCTTTTACCAGAGATGGATTGTACGGTCCATTATTGTTCATGAAGCATTCGAGCCATACTTGATCGTGTAAAACCTTCAGAATCAAGGACTTGCTTACCAGCATCCATTCCGCACATAATTCCTTTTCCACTACAATTTCTCGCTTCGATAAATGTGGATTCACAGGATTCCTTCGAACAACATCTCTACTACTTCCACTGGCACCAGCATTCGTTACATTCTACTTCTTATCTTGCGGTGCATCACTCCCTTCATCCACTGAGGGTCGCTTCACACGGGACATTTCAGATTCTGATAGGGTTTTGCGAGCTTGAGAGGTTTAGGTAGGAGGGATTTGAACAGACATGTTCGCGGTGATTTAGTGATGTCTAGAGTTGGGTTTAATATCATTTAGGATTCACACATAAAATAAATCTTATATTAAAAAGAAATTTAAAGTCTCGTTCTTAATACGAAAATTTAAAACAGCGCAAGAGATGTACTGGTGAGGTGTCCTAACAGTGAGGTCCATCCTAATGGTGAGGTGTCTCCTAACGGTGAGGCTTCTCCTAATGGTGAGGTTCATCCTAATGGTGAGGTTCATCCTAATGGTGAGGTTCATCCTAATGGTGAGGTTCATCCTAATAGTGAGGTTTCTCCTAATGGGGAGGTTTATCCTAACGGTGAGGTTTCTCCTAACGGTGAGGTTTCTCCTGATGGTGAGGTTTATCCGAATGGTGAGGTTTCTCCTAAAGGTGAGGTTTCTCCTGATGGTTTAAGAGTAAGTTATCATTCCTAGTTCGTGTATAATGAAACTTAATCGTTCTGAACTTAATGATTTAGTGAAAATATCAGCTAATTGGTGTTCAGCGCCTATAAATTCAGGAGCTATATCACCTCTTTGATAGTGATCTCTTAGAAAGTGGTGTTTAAGATCAATGTGTTTGGTTCTAGAGTGAGACACAAGGTTATTTGATATTTTTATCGCACTAGTGTTATCACAGTTAATTGAAACATGTTTAAAATCAAATCCATAGTCCAATAAAGTATGTTTCATCCACAGAATCTGTGCACAGCAACTACCAGCAGCTATATACTCTGCTTCAGCAGTAGATAATGAAAATGAATTCTGTTTCTTACTACACCATGAAACTAGGGACTTTCCAAGTAAATGATATGTTCCATATATGCCCTTTCTATCTAACTTGAATCCAGCAAAATCAGCATCTGAATAACTTATTAAATCAAATGATTGTCCTTTTGGGTAAAATAGTCCCAAATTAGTAGTGTATTTAAGATATTTGAAAATCCTTTTAACAGAAAGTAAGTGTGGCTCTTTAGGGTTAGCCTGAAATATAGAACACATACATACACTAAACATAATATCAGGTTGACTATTAGTAAGATAAAGTAAACTTCCAATCATACCTCTATAATTAGTTTGATCTACTAGTTTACCAGTTTCATCAATGTCTAATTTACAAGTGGTACTCATAGGTGTATCACTTCCCTTAATACTATCCAAACCAAAACGTTTTAATAAATCCTTAGTATATTTACTCTGATTTAAAATAATACCATCTTTAGTTTCAAAGATTTTTAATCAAAGAAAGTACTTAAGCTCTCCCATTAAGCTCAATTCAAACTCATTTTGGATAACCTTCGAAAAATCAGTACATAAAGAAATTTTATAAGATACAAAAATAATATCATCAACATATATTTGTACTATTAAAACATTGTTGGGAATTCTTTTTATAAAAAGAGTGGGATCATCAATTTCTTTTGTAAATCCTTTTGAAATAAGAAAATTTGTAAGTCTTTCATACCAAGCTCTTGGAGCTTGTTTCAATCCATATAAAGCTTTATAATGTTTTAAAACGTGATTTTGAAATTGAGGATTTGAAAAACCATGTGGTTGTTCTACAAAAACATCTTCAATAATAAAACCATTTAGAAAAGCACTTTTCACATCCATTTTATATAACTTGAAATTCAGATGTGATACAAAGGAAAGTAAGATCCTAATTGCCTCTAATCTTGCTACATGTGCAAAGGTTTCCTCATAGTCAATTCCTTCTTCTTGATTGTATCCTTGTGCAACTAGTCTAGCTTTGTTTCTAATGATATTTCCAGATTCATCAACATTGTTTCTAAACAACCACTTTGTGCCTATGGTTAAAGTCTCTTTAGGTATTTCTACTAATTCCCAAACTCTATTTATTTCAAATTGATTTAGTTGTTCTTGCATAGCTATTACCCAAAATTCATCATTGATAGAATCATTGATATTTTTAGTTTATAACTGTGAAAGAAAAGATTGATGTTCAACCTGATTTCTTAGAGACGCTATATTTTGTGTTCCTCTATCTAGAGTACCTACAACAGCATCTAAAGGATGGTTCTTTAGAATCCTAGTTGGTCTTGAAAAGGTAGGGCTACAGACTTCAGGTACATCAACAGGTTGGGAGACAACAGAAGCATGCTCTGGAAAATTTCCAGAACTGCATGTTTTAACTAATGGTCCACTGTCTTTATCATTAAGGTTCAAAACAGAGAGATCATCTTAAATATTTTCAAGATAGGTCTTAGGTTCATGTGGATCAGTTTCATCAAATTTGATGTGAACAGATTCCTCCACACATTTGGTTCTCTTATTGATAACTCTATAGGATTTACTAGAACTAGATTAAACTAGGAAAATTTTTTCAACACTCTTGGATGAAAATTTGTCATGATTATCTTTAGTATAATGAATAAAGACTTTTTAACCGAAAACACTGAAGTATTTAAACTTAGGTTTCCTATTATTACACAAATCATAAGTGGTCCTCTTAAGAACATGTCTGATCAAGACTCTATTGATAATATAACAAGTTGTATTGACAGCTTCAGCCCAAAAGTAAACAGGTAGGTCATACTCATTGAGCATGGTTCTGGAAATTTATTGAAGGGTTATATTCCTCCTTTCTACTACACCATTATGCTGAGGAATCCTAGGGGCGTAGAAATTGTGACTATAGCCATTGTGTGAGTAGTAGGATTCAAACTCATGATTTTCAAAATCAAGGCCATGATCACATCTCAAGGTTTTAATCTTAACTCCACTAAGGTTCTCTACAGACTTGTAATATTTAACAAAGTAAGAATAGGCTTCACTCATGTGAGCTAGAAAATATACCCAAGTATACCTAGAATAGTCATCTACTAGAACGTAGACATAGTTCTTCCCATTTAAACTAGAAACTCTAGAAGGTCCAAACAAATCCATGTGAACCAACTCGAGAGGTGGAGAAGTTGACACTTATTTCTTTTATTCGAAAGAAACTTTATGTTGATTTCCCTTTTGACAGGGATTACAAACTTTATCTGCTGGGAATTCATGTTTTGGTAGGTGTCTAACTAAGTTCTCCCTACTGAGTTTTCAAAGTGAATGTACATTGTAGTGTCCTAATATTCTGTGCCAAAGACAAGAATCTTTATGAAAAGAATTTAAACAAGTAATATTTTGCATAGATATAGAATTTAAATCAACAGCATCGACATTTTCATTTCGCAAAGAAGAAAATACTAAAGCATTTTTAGAATTAAAAACATTGAAAAAATCATTTTCAAATTTAACATTGAAACCATTATCACATAACTGAGAAATACTTAGTAAATTATATTTAAGTCCATCAACAAGTAGAACTTTAGAAATTAATACTGAGTTAGTGTTACCAATCTGACCTAAGCCGATGATTTTCCCTTTAGAATTATCACCAAAGGTGAAAAAACCTCCATCAATTCTGACTAAGATTTTAAAGCATGAGAAGTCTCCTGACATATGTCTTGAACATCCACTGTCCAAGTACCAAATCTTTTTACAGGAGCACTTTAAGCAGGTTTCCTAAAAAACAAATTTAGATATGAAATGATTTTGGTACCCATATTTTCTTGGGTCCAGACAGGTTATCCAATAAAACATTAGGTACCCAAATTTGTCTTATGAGTCTCATAGAATTTATAGAATCAACATATTTTGAAAGATAAATATTGTTAGATCTATGACTATGAATATTACTAGTTGAAGCATATAAATGTCCATAACTAGAACTAGAGGTATTCTGTCCAGATTTAGGAATAAATCTATTCTTAGTAAACTGTCTCTGTCCATGTTTGTAGCCTATTCCAGTCGTGTATTTTGGTGCAACTTGCTTTCCTAGTATTTGAGTTAGATTATCTTTTCTATTTGTAAACTATTCTAAATCCTTCACGAG
Source organism: Viscum album (assembly GCA_963277665.1). NCBI lineage: Eukaryota > Viridiplantae > Streptophyta > Magnoliopsida > Santalales > Viscaceae > Viscum > Viscum album. The sequence goes on along the minus strand of OY728125.1, from coordinate 271,750,411 downwards.
TTTCTCATTATACATTTTCATATTCGTGTTCTCCTTTAATAGTTGAGCATTATTCACTTTTTCAATAGTAAGTTCAGTTTTAAAAGTAGTAGTGAGAGCATGTTGTTTCTTTAATGATTTGTATTTATCCTTAAGTTCATTGCATGTCTCGTCCATCATATTACAATATTCAAAAAATTCCTCACTAGTCATGTTTTCAGAATCAGAATCAGATTTTGCACTATCTTCAGAATAATAAGAATTTAATGCAGAAGTATCTAAGATTACCTCAGATGTATTTGTCATAAAACACATGTTTTCTTTATTTTAGAATTTCAGTTTCAGAAGCTTCAGATTCACTGGAGCTATCCTCAAAAGTGCTCCATGTAGCCTTCGTAGCCTTTTTGTACTTACTAACCTTGTAATCGTATTTCTTCTTGAATTTTTTCTTTGGGCAGTCTGGTTTAATATTTACTTTTCTTTTGAACTCATAACAGACATCTTCATCACTTTTATCTGGATTTTTCCAATCCTACTTCCAATGTCCCTTATTGGCATACATTCCTTTTTAATTTGATGTTCTGAAGAATTTCTTCTTCCTATAACATTTCTTAAAACTTCTGGCTATCTGAGCCATTTCAGCATCACTATCAGAGTCTGAGTTGTCACTGGTTGAACTATCAGAAGGTGGTTGAGCTTTATATTTGTCCTTGCTCTTTGAAGTAGTAGTCTTGAAAGCCACTGATTTCCTCTTAGGTTCATCATCTTCTTCTTTATTCACCTTGAGTTATTCCTCATACATCATAAGCTTACCAATGAGTTCTTTAACAGGTAGAGCAGCAATGTCACATGTCTCTCTGATTGAAACAGATGTGCCTCTCCATCGGTCTGGTAAAAATATCAGAATCCTCATAATTTGTTCCTTTGCTAGAACAACCTTTCCAACTGAATTCATTGTATTGACTATCTCATTAAACCTGAGATACATGTCAGAAATATGTTCATCAGCTTTCATTTTAAAATTCTCATATTTAATAGTATAAGTATCTAATATCATTTATTTAACATTGGTTGTTCCTTCATTGGAAACACCCAATGTTTCCCAAATTTAAAAAGTATTTTTACAAGAAGAAATTCTGTTAAACTCTTAATCTCCTAAAGCACAGTACATGGCATTCATGGATTTACAATTATCATTGTAAGCAGTCTTTGTAGGTTCATCCCAGGTGGATCTAGCAGTAGTGGGAAGTTTATATTCTGATTCTATGGCAGTCCAAATATCAAAACCTATTCTTTCTAATTGAATTTTCATTTTATGTTTCCACTGATCATAGTTTGTAGCATTGAAGAAAGGTGGCATGTTAGTAGCAGCACCCTCAAGCCTGTTATCCATGATAACTAGGTTAAAGTTGAAATTTTAAAGAGATAAAAATTTAGAAATAACAGAAATTTTAAGAACTTTAAAATACAACAAAAATCACAGTTGAAAAATAGAGTACTTCAGAAAATATTTTAATCTTCTGATACCAAATGTTGGTCGGAGTGAATACTCAAGAGGGGGGTGAATTGAGTTCCAATTAAAATTTCTGTTATAAATCCTTTACCAAAATCCCCAATTTAATATACAAATATAATTGTAGTGAATATGAATTAAATAAAACAATATGTTATGTTCTCAAGGGAATGATTAATTCCCAGTTAATTTAATCAGAAGACTAGATTAGCTTTTGAAACTAACCTAATGATTTACAACTAATGAAAACAATTGCTAATTCAATTGTCAGAGTAACTTTGAAAAATTGTCTACGTTTTAAGCACTTCGAAGCGGAATAAAAGGTTTTAGATAAAAATAAATAAAGAACAACAGATATAACCAAGAGGTTCAGTCTCAAGACGAGACTTACTCCTCTCAACAATTTATATAAATTGGATCCACACCCTGGATCGGGGTTCACAACAGTTTACAACTTTCCAGGTCAAAGACCTCTACCACAGTTCTACGTGGGAAACAAAACAACATCAAATACAGATGTCCAGGTCACACACGACCTCTACCACTATCCACAGTGGGAAAATAGAAATTGTAATGAGTTTGAATGAGGATTTGTAGATCCTCCAGTTATGGTTCCGGAGACAGTGTGTGTAAAATTAACATAGATAATACACACTGCTCGTAATGTAAATAATAAATCACTAAGCAAGATATAGAGATTAGAATGGCTCTAGTGATTGTAGTGTAGCTTTGGACTCCTTCAAATTTGATCAGAAATTATTCTAATTCCTCTTCTGGTTTCTATCTGCAAAACAGAGTGTCGTCTGCTTTACATCCAGGTTCATAGATAGTAAAATTTTGTCGATGAAGCTCTTCAAAATCCTTGTGAATGTGTATGAGCTTATGTGTCTTCATGATCGTGAATGTATATCAGTATGAGCTCTTCTTAATCGTCTATGCTTCTATTTTGTGTATATTCCTCGTGTATTATACATGTTTGTATAGAACGTAGGATATGTGTCGTCTCTTTTTGTGTATCATATCTCTTTGCAGCAACAGGGACTTCTTGTATTTATGGGATGAGCTCCAGCAAAAGAAATGATTTCCTTTTTGCAGGTACGAGGTACGGTTCCCTGACATCAAACAACATTCCTTAAATAAATGAAAAAGAATTAAAATATACCTAATATGATCGTTGGATAGATTAAATAAAGATAAAGATATTAAGGTAGTGTCAGATTCTCTAGAACGGTAACTTTGGATATCGGTAGCATTGAGTAACGGTAGGATTTGTATCGGTAGACTCTTGTGTAATGGTAGACTTCCTTTGGTAACTTTTTTGTAACGGTATGCTTGTTCTGTATTGGTAGACTTGATGTACCGGCATGCTTTCATAACGGTTGACTTGTTGTACCGGTGACTTTTCTGTATTGGTGACTTTCACATATCGGTAGTCTTTGCATAACATTGGCCTTCACGTATCGGTAGGCTTTTCGTATCGATAACCTTTTTTTAACAGTGACCTTCATTTATCAGTAGGCTTGATGTAATAGTGACCTTCACGTATCGGTAGGCTTGATGTAACGATGACCTTCACGTATCGGTAGGCCTGATCTGTAACGGTGACCACTTGTCTGTTTAAGAATTCCTTTGGCAGAAAGTGTCATGTTAGAATATATATCTAGTTAGTAACCGAATTCTCTGATGATAATATAAATATTGTAATATATTAATATGTGCATAGTGTACATGAATAATGAAATAAGTCATTAATCATTAATTAATATAGGAACTTGAACATAATTGAGATTATCAAACATATAATTGAGCATAATTAAAATATGATTGATAATAGTTGGTATTATCATAATATAATTGAGCACAGTTTGAATTATCAAAATATAAGTTCAAATAATTCTCCCAGAGGGCTCAACAGTATTTATTGACAAGTTATTGTATTTAATTTCGTCATTCTGGAGTGTTCTTTTCCTTTATTTTCATATTCGGTTCACTTTCTTTTAAGTAATGAAGTGGTGTGGATGTAAATCACTAGAATTGAAATAAAATATTATTTATGAAAATAAATAATTTTTAATGTCGATTTCTATCATTTGGTAACATGTAATGAGGTTGAATCATTAGATGAAAACCACTTCGATTATTCGGCGGTATTTGGATTATTATGAACTAGTTTGGTCATATAACTTAATTATATGTACATATTCTGGTTCCTGAGTATTAATTAGGTTATAAAAAATATATTATAGTCTGGTGCAACCATGAATATGGATTCATGACCAGTAAAGATGATGAAATTAAAGAACGAAACTTAGTCGTCCATGAAGGTTTTAAATCAGAACCTCATGGATGTCAATTTCGTTTATAAAATAAAATGTAGGGAGTAAGAATATTTATGATGGTTCTTCTATTAAAATAATATAAATCCAGTATATATATGTTACTGGAGTTATCATGATCATTATGATAGAGGAGTTTAGTATAGGATAACAAAAGAAGATAAATTGAAATGAAACCAAATGAAAAAGAAGGGCACTTTACCTCTTGAAATAACTTCCTTGAGAAACTCCATAAGGGAAGGGGTTTTCGTCTTTTGGAAAGAACAAAAGCTTCTTGGACGTGGGGAGAGACTAGGGAAGGGTAATTGGGAAAAACATTGAGGTGATTCAAGGCTTAGAGGAGTTAAAAAAAGAGGTAGTGTTGGGGGGTTTTTATAGTGGAGGAGAGGAGTAATTTTTAAATATTTAATTCATTATTTTATAATTTCCCTCAAGACAACCAATAGTATTGTTTCATGTGAACCCTAATAGAAATAGTGGCACATGAGTCCTAACCAAGTGGGCTTACATCATCCTTTTATCACCTATGATGTAGTAAATCAAGTATTTAGCATTTATCGTATTTTATCATATTTTACTATTCATCAAAATTTCTAGAATTTCATAAAAATACCAAGAATTCACCCCTACCATTTTTCGGCGTGTAGAATTCACAAGAAAAGTCAATTTTTGAAAAATAATTTTCTATATATTATTAATATAACTTTTAAATAAAAGCATAGTTAATTCAAAAATTAACAGTTCTAATTCTACAACTACTTCTTTATCAGAATGAACAATTTACCAAGATTTTATTATCTTCTAGCCTTAAGAAAATATAATAATTATAAAATTAATATTCATTAGGGTAATATTACTATTCATATTACTATTCATAAGGGTATGTTACTATTTACTAAAAAAATTATGTTTGTTCTATCGGACTCCAAATGACTAACTGGACACAACTCTAGACGACCATTTCTTGAAATTCAAAACATAAAAGAGAGAAAGTTGTGTTTAATGGTTAGATTATAAAATTGCATTCTATATTTATTTTCAAAACCTTGGGGTGTTACATTCTGTCCTCCTTACAAGAATTTTGTCCTCTAAATTCATATAATATTACCTAAAAAGATCTGGGTATGTATTTAACATAAGTTCCCCAGTCTCCCACGTTGCTTCCTCAATCTTGTGGTTCCTCCATAGAACCTTCACCAGAAGAGTTTTCCGATTTATCAATACATTTTCTCTAGTATCAAGAATCTTGATAGGCTCTTCACAGTAAGATAGATTGGGCTCAAGTTCAACTTCTTCATAAGGGAGTACATGGGTTGGGTCTGGCATGTACATTCTTAACATTGACACATGGAACACATTGTGAACCTTAGAGAGACTTGGCGGCATTGTCAAACGGTAATCTATGGCTTCAATTCGGTCTAGAATTTCAAAAGGTCCGATGTACCTAGGACTTAACTTTCCCTTCTTATTGAATTATATAATACCCATCCATTGATATACCTTTAAGAAAATCTGATCACCTTCTTGAAACTCCAAATATGTCCTTCGGTTATCTGCATAGCTCTTTTGACTAATTTGAGCTATTTTGATATGGTTCTGGATAATCATCACATTTTCCATTGTTTTTTAAACAAGATTTGGCCCCATGAGATTTCTTTCTCCAAAATTATCCCCGAAAGTTGGTGTACAACATCGCCTCCCATATAATGCTTCATAGGGTGCCATCTGTATACTTGAATGGAAGCTATTATTATAGGAAAATTCTACACGAGGAAAATACTGATCCGACATGCCCTTAAAATCAAGTGAACCGAACCTCAACATGTCTTCCAATGTTTGAATAGTCTGTTCTGATTGTCCATCAATTTTTCGGTGGTAGGCAGTGCTCAAACAAAGATCAGTATCTAGGGCCTTCTGAAGACTTTTCCAGAATCTTGATGTAAAACATGGATCATGATCCGAAACAATCGATATGGGTAATCCATGACGTCTAAAAACTTCATTAATATATAGTCTTTCTAGACGTTCAAGTGGTAGATCTTCTCTTATGGCTAGAAAAGGTGCTGACATGGTAAGACAATCGACAATGACCCATATTGCATTTTTCCTTCTAGGAGTCTTTGGTAGTCCCATGACAAAGTCCATCGTGATATTATCTCATTTCCACTCACGTATAGTAAGAGGTTTTAATACTCCTCTAGGCTATTGCCTTCCATCATTAACTTGTTGAAAATCCAAACTTCTTGACACAAAATCAGCAATCTCCCTCTTCATGTTGTCCCACCAAAAATGTTCCTTCAAATCTCTATACATCTTAGTGCATCCAGGGTTTATAGAGAAATAGGAACTATGCGAATCATCCAACAATTCCCTTTTTAGATCAGGTATATCAGGACCACAAATTCACTTCCAAAATTTCAAAATTCCATCTTCATATACGAAGTCACTCAATCACCCATCATTCACAGCTTTAATCTTCTTTTGGGACTCCCAATCATCAGCCTTAGAACTTTTTATCCTTTCTAGTAAAGATGGTTTGGGAACCATTTGAAAAAGCATTGATGTTTCTCCTTCCATGGTTATTCCCATATCTATCATTACTAGATCCTTGAAAATAGGATCCCTTTCGACTCTCATCTTGTTCAAAACTCCATGATACTTTCTGCTCTAAGCATCTTCCACCTTATTTTCCTTCCCCGGGTGGTAGTGTATCATTCAATAATAATCTTTGAGTAGTTAAAGCCATCTCCTTTGCCTCATGTTGAGTTCTTTTTGGGAGAAAATGTACTTCAAACTCTTGTGATCAGTATAAATATCACATTTTCACCATAGAGATAATTTCTCCATATCATCAAGGAAAAGATTATAGCACCTAACTCAAGGTCATGAGTAGGATTTTTTTTCTCATGAATTTTTAGTTTTTGTGATGCATAAGCAATAACCCTATCATTTTGCATAAGGACACAACCAAGTCCTTTCGTTGAAGCATCACTACAAATAACAAACCATTCATTCCCCGATGGTATATTCAATATAGAATAATTGAGTAATCTTCTCTTCATTTATTCGAAACATTCTTCACAATCTTTTTTCCAAACAATTTTAACTCCTTTACGTGTGAGCTTCATTAGCGGGTTATCCAGTTTGTCAATATTCCATACGAAACACCGATAATAACCTGCTAAGCCAATAAAACTTTGTACCTCAATTATGATTGTTGGCATGGTCCAATATTGGATTGCATTTTTTTGTAGGATCAACTAGGATTCCATCCTTAGAGAAAATATGGCCAAGAAAAGAAATCTCTTGAAGCTAGAATTCACACTTTCTAAACTTCCCATATAATTCATGTCTTCTAAGAGTCTTCAGGATAATGTGTATGTGATTTTCATGATCTTCACTTCTTTTGGAGTATACCAAGATATCTTCAATAAATACCACTAAAAAATAATCGAGATATTCCTTGAAAACTATGTTCATTAGATCCATGAAGATAGAGGGTGCATTAGTCAATCCAAATGGAATTACTGTAAACTCGTAATGCCCGTACCTGGTTCGAAACACTTTTTTCGAAATGTCTTCCTTTTTCACACACAACTGATGATATCCAGATCAATGGTCAATATTTGAAAAGTATTGAGCTCCATGCAGTTGGTCAAATAAATCATCAACGCGAGGTAGGGGATACTTGTTCTTTATTGTTATAGCATTTATTTCCATATAATTAATGAAAAGCCTCATGGATCCATCTTTCTTCTTGACAAAGAGGACATGGGATCCCCATGGAGAAACACTAGGTCAAATAAATCCTTTTTCACTCAAATCCTACTGCTGTTTCTTTAGCTCCACTAATTCCACATTGTCCATTCTATAAGGGGTCATCGATATGGGGCTTGAACCAGGAAATAAATCAATAGAAAACTCAATTTCTCATTCTAGAGGATGTCCATGTAAATCTTTTGGAAAAACACCAACATATTCTCTCACAATAGCTACATCCTCAATTTGAACATTTCTTTCCTCACTCGCAGTTATTTCATTCTCTTCCTCCCCAATAATTGTATTTAGTTTATCTATTGGGGGAGGATCAAGATAAGAATATAGTGGTGGCGATTCTTCTCTAAAGATAAGGTGTTCTTTATAATCATCATCAAAAATCGTAACCTCCTTCTTCTGACATTAAATTTTTTCATCGTGATCCAAAAGCCAATCCATACTGAGGATTATATCAAATTCAATCATGGGTATAGCAATGAGATCAGAAAATAAAAAAAAATTATATGCCCTAATAGGAACTGATTCACAAAACTTTTTAGCAATGATACTTCTTTTAAGAGTTTTGATAGACGAGTCCCTTATTAAATAAAATTGGAAATATCTAATTTTCTTAGAAAACTTGGAAGATATGAAACAATTTGATGATCCAGAATCAAATATAGCATTGGATAAACTTGAGGAAACAATTAAAGTACCAACCACCACATTATTAGTAACTTCAACCTCTACAGTTGTGATTTCATAATCTTGTCTTTGATCCCTTTCCCTTTTCTATTGCATATTTCCTTAACATTTTGGAAAATTAGTATCATAGTGTCCCATCTCCCGAAAACTATAGCATTGAGAAACACTGGATTCCTTCTTCCCTTTGCAATCAGTAGCAAGATAGAATTTCTGACCACATTTGTAACATATTCCTTTTCCTATTAAGCATTCACCAGGGTGCTTCCTTCTACAATTGTCACATGGGGGAAATTAGACTCTTCCCTTCTTCCCTATTTCCTTATTTTCCTTCCCATCATTTTCAGAAGCCCTATTCTTTTCTTGATTTCCCTTAAAGTAATAAGACTTATAGAATTATTTTTCTGTCTTGATGGAAGGTGAAACTATATCCTCATATGATGAAAAACATTGGGAGAACAGTGCCCACTAGTGGAATGGCTTTAGGCCATCAATGAATCGATCAATTTTTCTCCTTGGATTTCGTATGTAGTCTAAAACATGTCTTGATAATCTTGTGAAGTTAGATTCATACATTGAAACATTCTCATCTTCTTTCTGCCTCAAATTCAAGAATTTTCTCTCCATATCTGCTCACTGCTCATGAGGGAAATATTTTTCTAAGAGGATTTCCTTAAAATCCTTCCATTCCATCTCTTATATCTCTTCCTCCTCCTTTTTGTTTTGGATTAATGACCAGCACTGATCTGCATCTCCCGATAGAGGATATACTACCATGAAAACCTCATCTCCTTCATTACATACCAAAGAGAGAAATATCTTCTCAAGGGAACATATCCACTACTCTGCTACAAACGAGTTTGTAGTCCTGTGGAATGATCGAGGTTGTTGTCACATAAAGCGATCTACCATGGCTTCTCCACGTGGTGGATCCGGATGCTCCATATGGGTAAGGTTATTATTCATAACATGAGTAAGTTGAACCAGTATAGTTTTGAGTTTCTCAGCACCAGTCACAGCACCAGAGCCAACATCTCTATCTTGCGTCAGAGGAAAATCCCTAGAGGGGACATGTGCATTCATGCGATTTCCATTACGTCCAGTAGGCACCATATCTAGATAATGGAATACACTATATTAGGTTATAAATCACAATGTATAATCTTATCTTAAAAATACTTAGAAAAATTGAGATCCTACACATGGATAATCGCATATTCACAAAAATGGTTTCTTTAAGGAATATTTACATTAAACTCCTATATAATGGCTTGTAAAGAAATTGTGAATTATCCTAAGCATATCCCCTGGGAGTGTTGTAACCAAGAGTGCGGCAAGGCCCGTTTTCGTGCACCTATTCCCATTTGATTCTAGTTCAAATCAGTGTTTTCGGGTTTTACCCCTAGATACCTAAGTTGATCATTACAACATGATGGAAAAAACAACACTAATTTATTCCACAAGCAACATCATGTCTCGTAGATTATGCTTGCATGTCATTCATAATTTACATCTTCATATCCTGAGAAAAATGAAACATCAGAAAGGGTGAGCTCAAATTCTCAATAAGAGTAAGAAATACAGAAGAAGATGGTATGAACATTAGATATGGTTAATTATTGAAAACACATGCCATTAACAATAAATTCGAACATTTTATGGCAGGAATAAGACCCGAGTAAATATTAACATAATAAAATATAATCAAGGATATTCTACTAGTTGAATATCCACATGAACTTTCAAATACTAGCTTCATAATGAGGGAAGTTCATATGCTGGACATTTTGAATCATTTTTTCATGGCCTCGTCCAAGACATCTTGTGATTAAGGCCTCGGCCAAAATTCATATCACATTGGGAAAGGCCTCAGCCAATTTCACATCTATTTTTCTCCTGAGACCTAACGGTACATCATGGGGATATAGCGGGCCACACCCATCATATAATAAGACTAATTCATTCCTTATTTGAGCGGGGATCAACATAAACAACATATACATTCATAATGAAACTATCATATGAAATGTAACTATTTTTCCCCAATCATTAAACATAAAACACTAACCATTAAGAATAATATGGTGAATGGTTTTAGCATAGATCATCCAAAATAGAGTTTATAATTAACCATTAAATCAAATATGGTAGGTGACTTAATAAATTATTAAGACCAATAATACCATGTAATCAACAAGAGTGTTGAATTATACGAAAGCACTCTTATAAAATCATTAAGCAATTCTTGAGATAAATACTCTTTTATTTTGAAAAGAAGAGTTCTTTTGGAAAAATCTTTGTATAAAACCAGAAGTGAAGAAATATAGTATGTTAATAATAAAATATTTGATTTTATAAAGTTAATGGTTTCCAAAAAAATATTATAGATTTCCCTAGAAAATAGGTAAGAATTTGAGATATTCCCTTGAATCGGGCTTGTATTTTTGAAACAATTTTGAATGTTCCTTTTAAAATGTGTAACTATCCATATAAAAAAAGAAGTATTCTGGTAGGTAAACATATATATGATTCTCAAACAGAAAATTTCATAAGCTCATAACAAGAAATACGAATTACATTGAGGTAATTAGAGAGTGAAAGTATCCCGAACGGAAATGGAAGTTCGTTTGGAAAAACCCTTACCTTAACTCCAAACATGTTCCTCTCTTCTACTTGAGCTCTTGGAATAAGAAATTATACTTTTTAATAACTTATTTCAGAACCTATTATACATGTATTTAGTTTACCATAATTATGGTTAGTTCATCTATGTATTTATTGACTAGTTTTGTGTTGAATTTCATCGTTCTGGAGTGTTCTATTCCTTTATTTTCATATTCGGCTCACATTCTTTTAAGTAATGAAGTGGAATGGATGTAAATCTCCAGAATTGAAATTAAATGTTATTTATGAACATCCAAAATTGTTAATGTCCATTTCTATCAGTTGGTAACATGGAATTAGGTTGAATCATTAGATGACAACCACTTCGATTATTCGGCGGTATTTGTATTTTTATGAACTAGTTTGGTCATATAACTTAATTATATGTACATGTTCTGGTTCCTGACTATTAATTAGGTTTTGAAACAAATATTATAGTCTGTTTCAACCATGAATATCGTTTCATGACAAGTAATTAAGAATAAATTGAATAACTAATCTTCGTCATCCACGAAGGTCATAAATCAGAACCTCACGGATGTCGATTTTGTTTATAAAATAAAAGGGAGGGACTAAGAATATTTAAGATGGTTATTCCATTCACATGATATAAATCCAGTATATAGATGTTACGGGAGTATTCATGTCCATTTGTACATAGGAGCTGAGGAGAGGATAATAAAATAAGATAAATTGAAATGAAACCAAATGAAAAAGAAGGGTACTTTACCTCTTGAAATAACCTCCTTGAGAAACTCCTTAAGGGAAGGGGTTTTGGTCTATTGGAAAGACCAAAAGCTTCATGGATTTGGGGAGAGACTAGGGAAGGGTAATTGGGAAAAACACTGAGGAGATTCCAGGCTTAGTGGAGTGAGCAGAAGAGGTAGTGGTGGGGGGTTTTTATAGTGGAGGAGAGGAGTAATTTTTAATTATTTAATTCATTATTTTATTATTTCCCTCAAGACAACCAATAGTATTGTATCATGTGAACCCTAATATAAATAGTGGCACATGAGTTCTAACCAAGTGGGCTTACATCATCCTTTTATCACCTATGATGTAGTAAATCAAGTATTTTGCATTTATCGTATTTTATAATATTTTACTATTCATCAAAATTTCTAGAATTTCATAAAAATCCCAAAAATTCAACCCTACCATTTTTCGGCGTGTATAATTCACAAGCGAAGTCAATTTTTGAAAAATAATTTTCTATATATTATTAATATAACTTTTAAATAAAAGCATACTTAATTCAAAAATTAACAGTTCTAATTCTACAACTACTTGTTTATCACAATGAAAAATTAACCAAGATGTTATTATCTTCTAGCCTAAAGAAAATAAAATAATAATAAAATTTACTCTTCAGTAGGGTCATATCACTATTCATATTACTATTCTTAAGGGTATGTTACTATTTACTAAAAAAATCATGCTTCTTCTATCGGACTCCAAATGACATACTGAACAAAAATCTAGATGACCGTTTCTTGAAATTCAAAACATAGAAGAGAGAAAGTTGTGTTTAATGGTTAGATTATAAAATTGGATTCTATATTTATTTTCAAAACCTTGGTGTGTAACATTCTCCCCTACTTATAAAAATATTTTCCTCGAAATTAATAGAATATTACATAAAAAGATTCGACTATGTCTTTAACATAATCTCCTCAGGCCCCCATGTTGCTTTCTCCATCTTATGGTTCCTCCATAGAACCTTCACCAGACGAGTTGTCCGATTTTTCAATACTTGTTCTCTAGTATCAAAAATCATGATAGGATCTTCAGAGTAAGATAGACCGGGCACAAGTTCCACATCTTCTTAAGTGATTACATGTGTTGGGTATGGAATGCACTTTCTTAACATTGACACGTGGAACACATTGTGAACCTTGGAGGGACTTGGAGGCATTTCCAAACGGTAAGATACAGCACCAATTCGGTCTATAATTTCAAAAGCTTTGAGGTACCTGGGACTTAACTTTCCCTTCTTACCAAATCGTATAATACCCTTCCATAAAGATACCTTGAAAAAACGTGATCACCTTTTTGATACTCCAAATCCTTCCTTCAGTTATCTGTAGAGCTCTTTTTCCTACTTTGAGATGTTTTGATATGGTTCTCGATAATCTTCACCTTTTACATTTTTCTTCAACAAGTTCTGGGACCATGAGATTTCATTCTCCAACATCATCCCAGCATGTTGGTGCACGACATCGCCTCCCATATAATGCTTCATAGGGTGCCATCTGTATACCTGAATGGAAACTATTGTTGTAGGAAAATTCTACGAGAGGTAAATAATGATCCCACATGACTTGAAAATCAGGTTAACAAGACATAAACATGTCTTCCAATGTTTGAATAGTCCGTTTTGATTTTCCATCAGTTTTTGGGTGTTCGGAAGTGCTCAAACGAAGGTCATTATCTAGGTCCTTCTGAATATTTTTCTATAATCTTGATGTAAAACGTGGATCGCGATAAGAAACAATCGATAGGGGTACTCCACGAAGTATTAAAAATTCATTAATATAAAGTCTTTCTAGACGTTCAAGTGGTAGATCGTCTCTTATGGCGAGAAAATGTGCTGACTTGGTAAGACGTTCGACGATGACCCATATTGAATTGTTCCTTCTATGAGTCTTTGGTAGTCCCATGACAATGTCCATCGTGATATTATCCCATTTCCACTCAGATATTGGAAGAGGTTACAATACTCCTATAGGCTGTTACCTTCCAGCTTTCACTAGTTGACAATCCATACATCTAGACACAAAATCAGAAATCTCCCTCTTCATGTTGTCCCACCATAAAGGTTCCTTCAAATATCTATACATCTTAGTGCTTCCATGGTGTATGGTGAAATTAGAACTATTAGAAACATCCAACAATCCCATTTTTAGATCAGGTTTATCGGGAACACAAAGTCTCTTCCCAAATTTAAAATTCCATCTTCATATACGAAGTCACTCAATCTCCCATCATTCATAGCATTAATCTTCATTTGGAACTCCCCATCATAAGTCTGAGAACTTTTTATCCTTTCTAGTAAATGTGGTTTGGAAACCATTTGAAAAAGAATTGATGTTTCACCTTCCATGGTTATTCCCATATCTATCTTTACTAGATCCATGAAAATATGATTCATTTCAACTCTCATCTTGTTCAAAACTCCATGATCCTTTCTGATCAAAGAATCTCCCACTTTATTTTCCTTCCCCAGGTTGAAGTGTATCGCGAAGTCATAATCCTTGAGTAGTTCAAGGAATCTCCTTTTCCCCATGTTGAGTTCTTTCTGGGAGAAAATGTATTTCAAACTCTTGTGATTAGTATAAATCTCATATTTTTCACCATAGAGATAATGTCTCCGTATCATCAAGGGAATGATCACAGTATCTAACTAAAGATCATGAGTAGGATAGTTTTTCTCATGATTTTTTTTGATGTCGTGATGCATAAGCAATAACCATATCGTTTTGCATAAGGACACAACCAAGTCCTTTCTTTAAAGCATCGCTATAAATAACAAACCATTCATTACCCGATGGTATAGTCAATATAGGATCATTGACTAATCTTCACTTCAGATCTTCGAAATAATCTTCACAATCTTTTGTCCGAACAAGTTTAACCCCTTTAAATGTGAGCTTTGTTAGAGGGTTAGCCAGTTGGGCAACATTCTGTACGAAATGCTGATAATAACCTACTAATCTAATAAAACCGTGTATTTCAGTTATGTTTGTTGGCATGGTCCAATCTTGGATTGCCTCGGTCTTTGTAGGATCAACAAGGATGCCATCTTTAGAGATAATGTGGCCAAGAAAATAAATCTTCTGAAGCCAGAATTCACATTTGCTAAACTTCCCATATAATTCATGTCTTCTAAGAGTCTTCAGGATAATGCACACGTGATTTTCATGATCTTCGTAGATTTTGGAGTATACCAAGATATCATTAATAAGTACCACTAGAAAATCATCAAGACATTCCTGGAAAAATCTTTTCATTATATCCATGAAGAAAGAGGGTGCATTTGTCAATCCAAAAGGCATTACAGTAAACTCGTAATGCTCGTACCTGGTTCGAAATGCTGTTTTCAAAATGTCATCCTTCTTCACACTCAACTGATGATATCCAGATCGAAGTTCAATATTTGAAAAGTATTGATCTCCATACAGTTGGTCAAATAAATCATTAATTCTAGGAAGGGGATACTTGTTCTTTATTGTTATAGCATTCATTTCCCAGTAATCAATGCAAAGCCTCATGGATCCTTCTTTCTTCTTGACAAAGAGGACATGGTCTCCCCATGGAGAAACACTAGGTCGAAAAAATCCTTTTTCACTCAAATCCTCAAGTTGTTTCTTTAAATCCACTAATTCCATAGTGTCCATCCTATAAGGGGTCATCGATATAGGCCTTGAACCAAGAATTAAATCAATTGAAAACTCAATTTCTCATTCTGGAGGATGTCCAAGTAAATCATCTAGAAACACATCAACATATTCTCTCACAATATGTACATCCTCTATTTGAACATTCCTTTCCTCACCAAAAGTTATTTCATTCTATTCATCTCCAATAATTGAATTTAGTTGAGCTACTTGGGGAGGATGTAGATAATATTAGGGTGGTGATGATTCTACTCTAAATATAAGGTGTTTTTTATCATCGTCATCAGAAATTGTAACTACCTTCTTACAATAAATTTTTGAATCATGATCCGAAAGCCAATCCATACTGAGGATTATATCAAATTCAATCATGTGTATGGCGATGAGATCAGCAGATAAAGAACATTTGTATGCCATAATGGGAACTGATTCAAAAAATATTGTAGCAATGATACTTCACTGAGGAGTTTTGACTGACAAGTCCATTATTAAATCAAATTGGAAATATCTAATTTTCATAGAAAACTGAGAAGATATGAAACTATGCGATGATCCGAAATCAAATAAAGAATTGGCTAAACATGAGGAAACAATTAAAGTACCTTCCACCATGTCTTTAGGAACACCAACCTCTGCAGTTGTGATTGCATAAGCTTGTCCCTAATCCCTTTCCCTTTTCTATTGCATATTTCCTTGACGTTTTGGAAAATCATTATCATAGTGTCCCATATCCAAACTACTATATAATTTAACATCATTGGCTTTCTTCTTCCCTTTGCAATCACCAGCATGATGGCCTTCCTGACCACATTTGTAACATACTCCTTTTCCTTTTAAGAATGCACTAGGGTGTTTCCTTCTACAATTGTCACATGGTGGAAATTTGACTCTTCCCTTATTCCCTGTTTCCTTATTTCCTTTCCCAGAATTTTCAGCATCCCTCTTCTTTTCATGATTTCCCTTAAAGTCATAAGACTTAGAGAATTATTTTTCTATCTTGATGTCACACAAAACTATGTCCTCATATGATGAAAAACTTTGGGAGACCAGTGCCCGCCAGAGGAATTTCTTTAGGCCATCAAAGAATCGATCAATTTTTCTCCTTGGATTTTGTATGTAGTCTATAACATGTCTTTCTAATCTTGTGTAGTTAGCTTCATACCTTGCAACATTCACATCTTCCTTCTGCCACAGATTCAAGAATTTTCTCTCCATATCTGCTCGCTGATCACGAGGGAAGTTTTTTCTAAGAATATTTCCATAAATTTCCTCTATTCCATCTATTCTAGCTCTTCCTCCTCCTTTGTATTTTGGATTAATGACCACCACTGATCCAATTCTCTACTACAAATGGGTTTTAAGTCCCATTGAATGATGGAGGTTGTTGTCGCATAAAGCAATCTCGAATGGCTCCTCTACATGGTGGATCTAGATGCTACATACATGTAATTTTATTATTCATAACATGAGTAAGTTTTCCCAGTATAGTTTTGAGTTTCTCATCACCAGTCACATCACCAGAACAAACATCATTATCTAGTCAATTAAGCAATTCTTGAGATAAATACACTTTTATTTTGAAAATAATAGTTCTCTTGGAAAAATATTTGTATAAAACCAGAAGTGAAGTAAGATAGTATTTTCATAATAAAATTCATTATTTTATAAAGATAATGTTTTCCAAAAACAGATTATCAAGTTCCCATGAAAATAGGTAAGAATTTGAGATATTCCCTTGAATCGGGCTTGTATTTTTGAAACAATTTTGAAAGTTCCTTTTAAAACGTGTAACTATCCACAAAATAAGGAAATAATTCTGGTCTGTAATAATATATATGATACTCACACAAAAAATATGAGGAGCACATAATAATACATAAGAATTACATTGAGGTAATTAGATAATAAAAGTATCCGGAATGAAAATAGAAGTTCGGGTGGAAAAACCCTTAGTTTAACTCCAAATGTGTTACTCTCTTGTACTTAAGCTCCTGGAATATCAAATTATACTTGTAAATAACTTATTTCAGAACCTATTATACATGTATTTAGTTTACCATAATTCTGGTCAGTTCATTTTTGTATTTGTTGAAAAATTATTGTATTGAATTTCGTCCTTCTGGAGTGTTCTTTTCCTTTATTTTCAAATTCGGTTCACTTGATTTTACGTAATGAGGTGGGATGGATGTAAATATCCTGAATTGAAATTAAATATTATATATGACCATACAGAATTGTTAATGTCCATTTCTATCATTTGGTAACATGGAATGAGGTTGAATCATTAGATGACAATGACTTCGATTATTCGGCGGCATTTGGATTTTTATGAACTAATTTGGTCATATAACTTAATTCTATGTACATATTCGGGTCCATGAATATTTATTAGGTTGTAAAAAAAATATTATAGTCTTTTTCAACCATGAATATGGTTTCATGACCAGTAATGAAGAAGAAATTAAAGAACAAAACTTTGTCATCCACGAAGGTTATAAATCGGAACCGCATGGATGTCGATTTCGTTTATAAAATAAAAGGGAGGGAGTAAGAATATTTACAATGGTTCTTCCATTCACATGATATAAATCCAGCATATAGATGTTACCGGAGTTATCATGATCATTTGGACAGAGGAGGTGATGAGAGGATAACAAAATAAGATAAATTGAAATGAAACCAAATGAAAAAGATGGGTACTTTACCTCTTGAAATATCCTCCTCGAGAAACTCTTTAAGGGAAGGGGTATTGGTCTTTTGGAAAAACCAAAAGATTCTTGGATGTGGGTAGAGACTAGGGAAGGTTAATTTGGTAGAACGTTGAGGAGCTTCATGGCTTATACGAGTGAAGAGAAGAGGTAGTGGGGGGGTTATAGTGGAGGAGAGGAGTAATTTTTGAATATTTAATTCATTATTTTATTATTTACCTCAATACAACCATTAGTTTTTTTTTCATGTGACCCCTAATAGTATTAATAGAATCTGAGTTTGAAAAAAGTGGTCCTACATCATCCTTGCATCACCTATGATGAAATGAATCAAGTATTTAGCATTTATCTTATTTAATCGTATTTTACAATTCATCAAAATTTCTAGAATTTCAGAAAAAGCCCAAAAATTCACCCGTACCATTTTTCAATATTGTAGAATTAGAAAGTGAATTCCATTTATGAAAAAGAATTTTCTAAATATTATTAATTTAACTTATAAATAAAAGCACACTTAATTCAAAATTTAATAGTTCTAATTCTACAACTACTTCTTTATGACAATGAGAAATTAACCAAAATGTTATTATCTTCTAGCCTTAAAAAATTAAAATAATATTAAAATTTACTATTCATTGGGTCTATATCACTATTCATATTACTATTCATATGGGTATGTTACTATTTACTTAAAAAATCAGGTTTGTTCAATAGGACTCCAAATGACTTACTGAACACAACTCTAGATGACCATTTCTTGAAATTAAAAACATAGAAGAGACAAAGTTATGTTTAATGGTTATTTTATAAAATTTAATTCTATAATTATTTTCAAAACCATGGGGTGTTACAAACATCATTTTAAATATTAAAATACCAAACATTATTCTTAGAAAAAATATCATACATAGCAAAAACATAATATGTACCTGAACAGAATTAATGAAACATAACATTTGTGGGGATGACATGATATATTTATCACTTGATGATACTTAGAAAACATAACATAGTTATAAAATATTATCATTATCTAAAAAAATAAAAAATGTGTAAAATATATATATATATAAGAGACTTTTTTAAAATAAATTTTTGTAAATACACATCAAAATTTGATAATATGAAATATATTGGAAAACGAAATTGTATTTTTGGAACATTTTAAATATATATATATATTAAGTTTATTTTAAAGAAAATCATTATATATGGAATATAATATTTTGCAATAGATCGTTCTTATGACTTGTACATTGGAAGAATAGTTTATACTTCCTTAATAAACTATATAATTATTATATAAAAATATATAGTTGAAAAAATATAATATATATTGGATATTGTTTTATCATAAAACACAATTAATTTATATAAATTCCTATCTATAAATAAATCCAATATCATTTCAAAAACTATTTCCATAGGACATGACTCTCAATATATAATTCATATATTTTTAGACAACATGATATGAATTCAATATATCAAAACCTATAAGCAATGTTCACAATATATAATTTTATTTAATGTCTAAATCGTAACATGTATATTTTCTATTTTTGTTTTGTATAATTATATGTAAGGATGATATTCATGTGTAATTTTTTATTCGATCACATTTCCAAAATACTGTTAATTTCATTGTTGTATTTTAATTTTTAAATTTTATCATTTTATTATTGTATCATTTCAATCACATTTAACAGTAAAGTATGTTCATCATAATGTTTTATTATTTTAATTACGATCAAAAAATTTCATTTTATAATATATTTTTATATGATGAGTTTTCTAATATTTTTAATTACATAAATTCTTTGTGTTATTATATAGTATTCATTTTAAGAATAGTTGTTTTTAGTTTCATATTTATATACATATATATAAAAATAAATGTTTATTATGCGAATATGTTCAAATATATATATTAAAATATCTATTCATACATATATACATACATACATACTTACATACATAAATAGATACATACATGCAGACAGAAAGACATACATACATACATACACAAACACACACACACACACACATACATACATACATATATATGAAAAATATTTTGACAATGCAGGTGGGGGAGAGATCTGCCTTGAAAATTACCTCCATTCCCTAGCTGCTGATGGTGTTTACATCGACCCCTCCCCCATAGTGGGGGAGGGTCCTCTGACAACACTTAAAGGAGTTTGACCACCACCTTTCTCCCCCTTCTCAAATCCCAATTGAATCCCATATTTCCTTAAGAATTATATCATCTTGAAGGTTCCATATTTAATTGATAGAGCTACGTGATTATTGATTTCAGGTTTGGTGATCAGCAATGCTTCATCTTCGATGCATTTGATTCTGATTACATGATTCAATTATCATTGACATTTATTATTTTAATTAAACTGAAATAATTTTTGATCCTTGTGTCTATAGGAGTGCATGGGAACACATCATGATTGAATTTTCTTTATAGGATGAATTAATCGCGGATTTTTCAAGTTCACCTTGTACCTGAGGTGGGTCCTGATTTATTATCATCAAATGTACATCTAATTTTCATATTAATTACAATTCAGCAATCATGGATATATGGTTAAGACTTTAAAAACATATTTTTCCTTTTCATATTCCTTCAATAAATTTTATGTTATGACATCTCATAGGTCGTTTCCTCTAATCGGATAGTCAAACTTGGTTTGTACATCATCCGGTTTCACCCAAAATTGGTTTATAGGTCGATGTGTCAAAGCCTCCTATTGAGAATTTTTTGGTGGTTTTCGTTAAAGAATTATGGTATAAGAAATTTGTTGTTTCTAAAAAATGGTTTTACTTCCATTCCTCATGAAAGAAAATTGGGCATCAAATACAGGTATATAGGCTTGGGTAATCAATAAGGAAGGAACATGGCTTGCATGCTAATTAGATAAATCTAGTCCCAAGTTGGGTTCATTTTGTTCATGACATCTCTTATGGATGTAATTACATTGGTCTAATAGTGTGTTTTGAGTGGTTTTATTCTGATCGACCTCATAATGAAGATGATGGTACTATGATTATGAATGTTGTAGGAGAGGAGGTTTCAAATTTGACAAAAGCATGAACTCCTGATCTGAATATTATAGAAATTAATGAAATTTTTAAATGTGATTTGAGAGTGTAGTGTTATTTGGTGGATGTGGTTATTAAAGGTGTTTTAGATACTTTGGATGATGGTATTGAATGGGTTGCTTATATTAATGCAGGATCGGTGCAATTCTTATGTACTTAGGTAGTAGAGGATAACCTTGATAATGATATGAACATTACGGTTCCTCAAAATAAATATGTCGCATCTAGTGAGGTTGAGACCTACATATCTAATGATGTTGAGGTTAATTTAGTGGCTCCTGTTTTTCACAATACTGATAGAGAAACTAAGTGTGTGACACTAGACGATATAAAAATGTACCCCAAATTCAGTGGGCATGGATTCGTTCAACCAAATTGTTCCCTTTTTTAGTTCAACATACAAATTGTCCCTTAAGTCTGAGTTCATATATTAATAAATTTTAGGACGAGATCCAGAAATTGTACATCTCCTAGGAAATTTTGGAAAAGTGGAATAATGTTTCTAATGATGAAAAAAGTGATGGGAAAAAACTTCTCATTCCTATGGGTAGAGTTAAAACTTTTCTCAATGATATTGTAACACATGGATATAAGAAGATCATTGAAAATGATGGTTTAATCACCCCGCCCCAGTGAATACTGCAGAAGGATTAAACTAATATTCAAAAGACAGTGACTACTAGATCCTCCTCAAAGCATCAAAAAGGGATTACATTGGTATTCTCATGATCTTAAATGAAGGTAACTCTCAAAATGAATGAGAAACTACTTATAAATATAATTATGAGAATGACATATCATAATATAATGTGTAATAGGTTTTTTCTATATGTGGGAAAATGATGTATGCCTCATCTACTTTCCCTATTGAACAATTTTTTATTTTTTAATAAATTGTTCTTTACATTTCTAGTATTTATAAATATATATATTTCAGCATCTTATTTATAGACTCTTTCATCCATCACACTTCATCCTATATAATATTATATCGATTCTATTCATATTTCGTTAATAACAATGCATAATCTTCTATAAACATGGATGAATGTTTATTCACATGCATGGAATTCTATGCACCCTTATTGAATGGTGATTCATCACTAGTAGTGGACATAGATACCATTTCGTTATGTTCACCAATAATAGGGTAATTAACAGAATCCCTTCGAACTATTTATCGGTAGCAACCATGGTAGCAGGTCCAATATGATTAGGTGTGTGGGTTTCAATGATGATGATTACGTATGAAGATAAAAGAAAACTATTACAATGATACAATGGGATACAAAGATCTCATACAAATAAAAAATCAACTGATCTTGTACTCGACTATTTTTTATAAACTCTAAATGGATGAACAATTTCTCTTCAATATTATATCACCTTGTATAATTAAAATATGCCATTTTTGTAATATCCAAAGTACACTATCTACATTATTCAAATGGTCTTTCATCATCCTTTTCATCAACACCATTTCTTATAATTCAATGAAATGGTAAGAAATATACTGTATTATAATTTTAGTTAGATTTATTCATTTAACTATTTTCTATCATAGGTTATACTACCTATAATGTTATTCATCAGGTTCATCCTACGTGGATGAAATAAGAATGATAAAGACATGGATGTTTTTATAAAAAATCATCGGTTTCTGTATGATCCCACAAAAGGTTCTATTATTATTTTTAGGGTTGTCCCTATAAATTATTATATTGGGATTAATCCAATTACAATTTTTATTGATTATATATATACAACTATTAATATATATCTACCTTTTATAGTTGGTTCTATACTCCATAAGTTTGGATTTGATGAATGGACTAGGTTGGTTAGACTAAACAACTATAAAATTTAATATTCTCTTTATAGATATGAAATTTAATTTCTCAAAATCTTATTTACAATATGTTTGATATTTTCTTATAATTTTATATTCACTCTCTAAAATAATATCTAATCACCAATCAGAAAAAAAAGATTCATATCAAAGGTGAACCATGTAAAAGATTTATTCTAAATTAAATTCCTTTTCTTAGTACCTACAATTAAAATCTGAGGGATGCCATTTTAGTAATATTTTGTTCTTCTCTATTGCCTTTTATTATACATCATTAATTGGTAATAAAGTTTTTCCTTATAAGTATTTTTTTATAATTGTTTATATTTGAACAATTTTTTAGCTATCTTATACCCTAGTCATTAACAATAAAAAAGAAATATATATCTCAATGATGGATGGTTAAGAGAATGAAATATTGAATCCAGTGAAACCACCATAATTCAATGGTTGTTATTATATATATTTTAATGATCAAATGTAAGTATTATTGGACAATTATATATATAAAATATTGTACTATCACGTCTATGAAATATAAAACTCATTGAGGTGATCTATATTATTTAACAGGAAATGATTGTTCTAAATTTGGATTCCATTTAAATCTCATGAATTGCCTTTATTTATCTTTTATTAATGTATTCAGAGTCTTATACCTTCTTGTAATGTTTATTCTAACATATTGATGACATTAAATGTCACTCATAGTGGTAAATGAAAAATTAAAAAAAAAGAATGGATTTAGTGTGGCTTAATTTAATTATTTTTTAATTACTAGAAAGTAAATTATAAATGTCATATTTAATACAATGAAAATTATTGTCAAAAATATGGTTATAGAGGGTGAAACTATAGGGATTGTTGTTTTTATATAAAGGATAACTCGATACATACCAAATAGGTGGTAATCAAATATTTTATCTAATGAATAAATGAATTATTTTGTAGAATACTCTCTATATGATCTGATTAAATCTCCATAAATATTAAAAAAATTAATTTAAGTGAAATGATATTCAACGTTCTTAAAATATGAAGAGATTGTCTAATTTAACAAAATATTTTTCTTCTAAATCTTTTAGTGATCCCTTGGATTCTTTAACCATTAATAAGGATAAAGATTTAAAAAATTTTAAAAACTCACTCAAGGACTCAGAAATAAATATCATTAAACCAAATAAATACTTGAGTTAAGTGAAATAGATACATGAATAATTATAAAATAAATGGAAATAATGGTAATTAAACATTTATTTTTAAGAATCGATGAAAACCAACCATAAAAAATATGAGTATAAAATGTTAAAACAAGATAGTAAATACAAGAACTTCTATATGGGATCGAATTTTGAAAATCATGATGAATGAATATTAACTAGAGAATAATAATATGGTAAAAACGTGGATGTGGAATGAAAATTGGTAACCTTACTCTAAGGGGAATATATTAATTTGTAAAATATCCCTTTTATAAATGTTATATCCCTCAACTTTTTTCTCTAGGGATACTTCAACTAATGTTAAAAATATTTTTAATAATTATTCGTACTTTTAATCTTCTTCTAGTTATGATTTTGATATATTAAATGTAATTGAATGAAGTTAAATATTTTATTAATTTCAAAAACAAATTTATATTTATATTAAAAATTATGAAGTTTTGACTAAGGATAATCTTAATTTCACTAAAGTAAGTAGTAATATTATTTTTTAAAATAAAAATTCAATAATTTTTATTCTTGTTTTTGATAAATAAAATTTTAAATTAAAATTATTGGGAGAAATATTTATATTCTTAAAATAGAAAATTATAGTTTGTGAAATGTTTATACATCTATGAAATATAATGTTTGATATGATTTTTAGATTGTTTAAATGGAGGATGCTAATATGAAAAATTAAATTGTGAATTTAAAATAAATTCTATATAACAATGTTCAAGGAAGTGAAAAATATGATTAAATGGAAGATATAATGAATGAAAAAAAGTTAAGGGTAATTTTTTTTATGATCTTTAGATTCCTAATATTGAGATAAACACTTTTGTTAGAAGAAATATAGGGATGGTTTCAATAGAAAAATTTTTACCGTATCAATTTTAAATACATATGAATGTTAGTGTAATCTATGATTCCCAAAATCTTTTGATATCACAAGAGTTTAAATACATAACCATTTATAATCTCATATACGTTTCGTAAATTATCTTGGGAAATGAAAAATTATAATAATAACAAAATTTACCTCAAATGTCAAATGCGTACAAAAATTTGATGGTGTTTTATTTTTCTAAGGATTTTTAACACGTACATCAATATTTTACCATTTTATGTCTTATCTAAAAATAATGTTTCCTTTTTTAGATAATTATTTGATATATACAGGAAGTATTTTAATTTTTTATGTTTGTTAACTATTTATTTAGGTGGAGATACGTTTTTTAAAATAATTATTAAATTCAATGGTTTCATTAAATTTATATAGTATATTTAATTATTTTTTTTATTTTAGTAGTAGTTTTATCATCAAATATTATTATTGGGAATTTATATTTTGATCATGACCATTATATGATTGTTGATATTTTGTTAAATTTTTTCCCTTTATTCTGAAAAAGTGGATAATTAGTATGTTTATTATATATATAGTTTTTTCTTCATTTCATTGTATATAAAAAGGTGGATGAAGTGATGTGCTTACGTATTTAGTTTTTTAATTATATAAAAAGGATGATGAAAATTATGTTTTTGTGTATTTTTGTTACAGAAAATATTTATTTTTATTTTTTAATTATGGTTTAATTCCATTTCTTTACATGTGATTGTTTTGTTTTAGTTGTTGAGTTTGTTTAATTTTATCTTGTTATTGTGTACTGTCTCAATTACATGATTTATTTTAGTATATTGATTATAATGGATAAATATTAAAAATATGTATGTGATTATTTATTCATTTACATGTGTTCAATGT
This sequence comes from Viscum album, assembly GCA_963277665.1. Taxonomy (NCBI): domain Eukaryota; kingdom Viridiplantae; phylum Streptophyta; class Magnoliopsida; order Santalales; family Viscaceae; genus Viscum; species Viscum album. The sequence goes on along the minus strand of OY728125.1, from coordinate 271,724,420 downwards.
TTTAAGATTTTAATTCATATTACTATTGTCTGTCAATATATAATATCATTATAAAGATTAAATAATTTAGGTGTTTACTTTTAATTTTATTTTTCTATGATATTAATTTTTTACATTTATATCGATATTACTATATATATATTTTACATTCATTTATATCCCCTTAATCTTCATCAGATCCACGATGCCTCACACATTAGCATCTATCATCCAATGTCGATTATCTTCATTTACCATTCACAGCATCACCTATTCTTCCAAAACATTGAAATTATGAGTATTCTCATGTATGACACCCACTAATCCCTCTATTAATGGAGTATCATCCCCTTCATTGTCTCTTCATATGGTTTCATTATCTTTACTCTTTGAAGTGAAATGATAGCATTCCTTCTGATCATTCACTAGTAGAAACCAAATAACATCTACCATATTCTCTAGTGTGATATAGTTGAATATATATAAGGGAATATATTCAGTGGATCATGCTATATTATTCAATGACACTCTATTATTATGTGTATATTTAAACTATACCACTCCTATTCTCCATGATAGTAGATCACATATTTGGTAAAACACCAACTTTCATTCTTCAATGGTAGAAAAATGTCATCTGTTTTTGAGGTAGATGATTCATCTGAAGACAACACCTTAATCCCACTCAACATAATCTTGTATTGTAGATATGTATTAATGATGGAGAAAGTAATTACACTATATTCCTTCCAAGGTTAATGATCATGGTATTAGTTCCTTTTTTTCTTCTTTATTGGAAGTGGAAGAAAACTATTATGAACACTAATAAATTCTTGTGATCATTGGTATGCGTCCTCTAGTAAAAATATCCATCATTCAGTTCAATACCATTAGTTTTTTTTCATGTGTTTACTTACTGTACCACATTCCAAATTCATTTTTATTATACTACCATTCCATAATATAAAATTATTTTTAGGATGATATTTTCATTCTATATTTGTCATGTATGTCAATTATTATTTTACTTAGGATTCTAAAAAATGTTTTTATTATCTTATCTATTCTATAATGAAATGTAAATCTTTTATATTACATAAAAAATTTTATTGAAATTTATTAATTATGTTTTAGATATAATTTTAATTAATTTGTTGTTATTTTAGAAACATATAGACTTTCTAAATATTTAAATGATATTACTTATCAATTTTGAAATTCTCTATTTTATATAGTTTTAAATATTTCATTAATATTTTTAATTTTTCATAGATTTGTTTAGCTTCTGTATTACATGATAAATATGATTTTATATTTTACTTTTTAATAAATAAGTATTTTCCCTTTTAAATTTTAGCTAACATACATGCATTATTCATGGAATCCACTGATCAATTTTTATGTGATTAGTTTGATTAAAATATTAAAATTACATGTCTTAATCTATTCAAATAATTAATTCTTATTGGCTTTAATTCCATTGATATTTTTTTAAATATTTGATTCCGCTATTAAATTACTGTTTGACTTTGTAATCATCGTTTTGGTTTTTTTAATGTTTTATTCATGTTTGTAGCCAAAATAGTTTTCTATTTAGTGGAATACAAGGATGATTGAAACATTATTATGGTATATTAAGAATATGATGATGAAATCGGATAAAAAAATCTCACACACAAAAAATAATGAACAAATCATGTGGTCGACTATTTATATAAATGGTGATAAACATTCATCAGAGGAATAAATATTATTTGACATTGTATCACCATGAAGCATAGAACATTAAAATTACTATAATAGCCTGAGAACACATTCTACACCATTTAACAAGGACTCTATAAATTTTACCATTAATTGAGTTTCTATTATTTCAAACTAGTTGTAATATTTGTTTTATATCTTTTTTCTTGTTGGAGATCTTCACATAAATTTTTTATTATATAGGTTATACTATCAATAAAAGGAATTTCACAGGTTATACCTTCCGAACCAAATATAAGTAAACATATCATTGGGATACTCCTCAAAAAATGACATGCGTGTTTGACTTCACCTGTAAAAGCATGTTTCCTTATATTGTATGATGACCCGAAAATAAAACATTTTTGGGATTATTATTATTGTAAAAGTTAGGGATTATATGTTTTCCATTATAAAAATATCTACATATTTTATGGTGGGTGGAGTACCCCATATATGGGTTGGGAAGAGTTCACTAATTCTATTACAGTAATACAGAAAAAATTATTTCATTTCTATATTCTATTTTTATTTTCTTAGGCTGTGTGAATTAATTTTAAGAGATTTTATATTATTTAATAAATCATTATTATCTCCCCAATTCTAGACCATATTCCATATCCATTCTGAACTAAAAAATGAAAAAAAAACACAATGAATTTATGGTATAATTTTTAATATAAAATATAATATATCTATATAATATAATATACATACACACTAAATAATCTCTAATCGAAACAATTTTTACATATCATATACTTATTAACTTAAGCATTTAAAAATTAATAAAACATTATTTTATAATAAAAATATTCATTATTGAACATAACCTAATTAGGGTATTTATAATATAAAATTATAATTTTGAAAATTATAATCTTTTTTACGATTTTCAATTATATACTACTTTTTTCTTCCAATTAATATTCATAAATTTCTCCACATAAAAACAATGAAAAAATGCAGCTGATATAATAAATTTTTTAAATAAATCATCAATACACAAAAATATATTTTGAAATTATCATCAATAATATGTTATTTTTTAAAATTAATTATTTGTATTTTTATGGTTTTATAATAATGTTAAGGATTTTTCACTTAGGGATTTTGATAATATATTATTTTATTTTATAGTCAAACATAATAAAAAAAGTTGGATATTTGGGAGAAATTACAAAACTTATTCTTGAATATAAATTATTGAACTAATTAAACTACATCACAACCACGAACAAGATATATTTTCAAGACCATCTTAAAAACCATGAAATCTATTTCCAAACAATTTATCTCCTTATAGCCAACAATGCTTTTTGATAAATTTTACATCCATAATAAAATTAAGTTACTAGTATTTTTATCCCATTGTAAATAGGTGGTGAAATTATGCTTTGATTTTGTTTATTAATCTCATTATCTAATGTTAGGACTTAGCTAGTTTAATCATACATGATTTATAGCTTGATATTAATATCGAGTTGTTTGTTCAAAAGGGATGGATTCAAATTTAATTTTTATATGGTTCAATGTTATTTTTTGGTATTTTTTTATATTGTGGGGATATTTTACCTAAAATATGGGGATCGTAATCATATATAGAAATTTTATGCAATTCTTATATATCGCTTTTTTTCCAAATTATTAATTCATTAATTGGTAACATACTATATCTTTTTCTTGTCTTGAATATTTAATTATTATACTATTATGGTTTGATCATGTTTGACACTATCTATTTAACTTTTCATTATGTGATTTTTTGTATATTGGCTTCTACCAGTGGATATGTGTGTCTATATAAAGGTTTAAGGTTATTTTCCACATTTTATACCATGCATATGGTTTTTAAATACCTATTTATATATAGATTCATAGTTACCACTACATATATTTGTATGATTAGTACATTTAGTTTTTCCATTATTCCATTAACATCAAAATAATTGATAGCTTAAGAGATGGGGTGTGTCTTGTGTTTGAGTAGAGATGTTACCTTCCATTTGAGGAGTGTGCACCTATAACATTCTTTTTTGGGTAAACATTATACTATTAATATATTTTTGGTAGTTATTTCATTCCAATGAATTTTATTATTACCTTTCAAATGTGGTTCACACATTATAGATGGTGTTGTATCACTACCGAGAAAGATTTCAATGATTTCAAACAACAAATAACCATGTATAAATAATATAATTTATAAGGATTCTAATTTATTCTTTTATCTTCATAGAATTTAAGTTTCATTCTTATAAAAACTCTATAATTTATTCAACATACTCTTATATTGTAATCTATTATTTTACATTAAATTATATTTGGGTAGTTTTCTTTTCTTTTCATGTATGATAGAGTAAATAAATCTAAATAAAATATGAGTTTTATATCTACTTATTTCATTTCATATATATAACTCATCTTGAATAAACATATTATTTTTTCCTTGTCCTATTTAATTTTATTACCTACGAATCATGTAATTACCAACATATTGGATACTTGTCACATATAAAACATCATTGGTCATGTTACGACTCATTTGATTAATGTTTCCTTCATAAAATTTTATCATATGTTTATATATATTATGATTTCATCTAATAAGTAAAAAAAATACATGTGATAGAAAAACTGAGTATAACTCATATAAATCTATGATAAGAGTGTTTATTCTGAAAAACATATTGTATTATTTTTATCAGGGGACCAAGAAAAAAGTAAATAATCAGTACACTGATGGAATGACTATGTCCATCTATACTGATGTTCCATTCAATATATTAGTTTAATAATATTATTCTTTAATTTTATCATTCCCTATCATATTACTGGAACATTTTAATTAAAGAACATATTATGTACGTATATGATTAAAATGTAACTCCCAACTATTTTAAAATATAATTTTCATTTAAATATTCATTATTTAGATTGCATGTTTCACTTGTCGTGACAAACTAAAGACATCCTCATGAATTATATTAATTTTGTTTCCTTAATATTAAAATAATATAACCTATATTTAACTATAATTTTTTGTTCAATTATAAATTCATTGGGAATATTATTAATAATATATAATGTTTTAAAAGGTTATTTTTAAAAAAATGGTTTTTATTATATATAGTATTTTAAGCTAGAATATATTTTATCTAATTTTATGAAATCATTTTTTCAAAATTCATTACATTTAATAATTCATCATATTAAAATTGTCATAAGGATACTTTTTTTATTTTGAAAAATTAATTGATTTTTAGGCGAAGAGCATAAAATTTAGTATTTACTGTATTGAAAGAGTGTTGGAACAAATCTTGATTTAAGTATATCATTAAAACATAATATACATTTTTAGTGATTAGATATGTCATAAGGAGTAAAATGATAAATTTATAAATAACATTGTAATTTTGTAAAACCAATTCCTTGAATATTGTTAATGTATATAATGTTATCCATTATAGATACTATTGTTGACATTATATTTAAAATTAAAAATATTTATATAAAATTTCATTTTAGATTGATTTAAAATTCAAATTTCATTTATATATTTTATACTTAAAACATTTATATCATGAAAATCAACGATATTGACATTTTAATCCAAGGGATAAATTTCAATCTTAAAAACACACTTCCTATAATCATGGGTTTTTATTGTTTGTCGGAGCAAAAGTTAAAATTATTTTTTAATAAAATTTTAAATATTATATAAAAATTTTAAATTTTATTTAAAATTCATATTTTCACTTTATTTAATAGATTCAATCTTTGTTTGTAATCGAATATAAATTACTTCTGTAAATATTAGTTACCATAATATAACAGTTACATTAAAATAAAGCAAAAATTATTATATATTGTGTATTTTTTAAAATAAATGGATATATTCTAAAATATTTCTCATATATAATTTTTAAATATTCTTCAAAATAACTGATCACTAATTTATTTTTAATCAATGTTTAGTACTATTATGAAACCATTGTCATTAAATTGAATTTTTTCTAAAAACAATTTTTTCAAAATATATATGTTTTATTTGAACAATAAATTTTCTCTTAATTAGATATATTAATATATTATATACAGTTTAAATTTATATTCCATGTGTTGAAATTTTTTAGGGATGTTTATCTTATAATTTCTGTGATAAAACAGTAACCTTGATTATTTTTTATTTTATATTAATTAGTGTTAAAATCGATAATCAAATGTTGATGAAATTTTATGTAATAATTTATATAAAAAGTCACTATAAAAAAACATTTTTTTGGATTTAAGTTCATATATACATATCTCAGAAACATATCTCCACCTAACTATCCTAACTCCCATGAAATTGATTTATTATTGATTACATAATATTATTTTCTGAATATTTTTTTATCATTTTTAACTATAATATTAGCACACATATCCAATTTAAAGATGCATTACATTTTGAAATAATTTATAACTACTTTTATATTTGATTATAATATATCCCCTCTACACTTTGAGCATCCTATAGACTAAAAAATCTTCTTCAAGTCCATTATTTATGAAGTATACTTCAATAGAAGATCAAAACTCTCTATTAATGTTTTTCGGACCGTTTATCATATTTTACTTATCCTTGTCATCATCTCACTTCCAAAAACAATGTATCCATATATATACCCTCTTTGTCTATATTTTCCTTTCACAACAATGTTATCATTTATTTTTAGATACCCCATTTATGTGTTATCACCTTTGAAATTCCAATTTTTAAGTACCACCTATAAATAAAAGTTTTACAACCACTATTTAGGTAGATGGTATTCGAGAAATGTATAAAAATATTTTAAAATGTGTTTCCATAATATAATATATTTATTCATATCAACAATTAAATTAATAAATGTTACATTATTTCTAGTATTTATTATTTTTTAGTTTCTGAAAATTTATTTTTTTATAAATATTTCACTTGAACTATTTCAAACCATTTTTTATTTTTCAAGGATAAATTTATAAGGATTATTTTTAATGGTAACATATATCAAAATAAATTAACATCCCTTTTAAAAAATATTTATTTCTTTTAAATGAATAAATAAATATATTTTCTTCCAAATATTGATTTCAATAATTCAGTATTTCAAATTTCATAAATGCGACCATTATAAAAATTAAATTATAATGTGAGGCATAATATACTAAGCTATGAAAATATATAATTACCTTTTTATGTTATCCTTTATTATAGGGATACAATTTTACACTATCTATAATTGATGTATTTCCATGAATTGAATTTTTCTTGTTTTAGCCTCTGATTTTTATGAAATACTAATTTTGGGTGATTTTATTTTTGTAATCAACCATTTTAATTAATAATGTTTATTTTAGATACCATGTTCAATTTTTTTATACCCATTTTCATTCTATAGGTTATTTTTGATGTGTTACATGATTAATTACAATTGGACCCATATATATGGACAATTGATTGGTAAAATCATATAAATCCTTCCAATGCATTGGTAACATTAATATATCATTAGCTAAAATAGTAAATTTGGGGGTTTATCCCCATAAAAAAGGTTTTTGTGGGGTTTCATCATAAGAAAATTGGTACACATTAGTATTTATCCCAAGAAAATGTTATATGGGAAAATTTATCCCAATCCAAAGTGGTACACTATAGGTTTTATCTAAAGCCTAATATTACATAGGATTATTATCCAAATACCTTGAGGATGATCAATTGATTTTCCCATGTAAGGGATTATACCTTATTGAAACATCCCTTTGTGTGTTTTGGGTGTTGGAGGAACCTAATAAGTCATCCAAGGAGATTGAATGGTAAATGTGGAAAATGGGAGATCCACTACGTTTTTGAAAAGTTTATAGCATAGTTCCATATGTTGTGATGTATGTACGACATTTATGGTGTGTTCTATATATTATGGCATGGAAGGGGAAAAATCATGGCTATAGGAAAAATGGAGGAGGTTATGCCATATTCTTTATTTGGGGAATATTGATTGCCTCATGTTTATGGACTTTTGAGTAGAGTTTATGATCAATACATATACATTTAGAATGATTATCCCACCTTAGGGGTATCAATTTCATGTTTATTTAGACTATAGTGTAGTATCCATATTGTGAAGGGGGTTCTGTAGTATGATTGTATGTTTCATCATTGTCTATCATATGATCTTCTTTCTTAGAACCAACTATGGTTCTAAGAAAAGGATTTGATCTGGTGGTTACAGTTTCATATCCTTCTATTGACTCGTAGTTCTCATATTTTATAATGAGAAACGTTGTGATCTATGTCATGAAATCATGGTCCCATGAAAACATATTTTCATCTAAATTCCAGGTTAGAACATGACTGAACATTTCACCCGAACTCTTCTCTGAAACCAAAGTTTCCCCCACAGTAATTCTTTAAGGCTTTTATATCCCATTATACAAGGTTGAAACCTTTCATTATAAAGATCAATACATGGTGACCTGAGGTATATTATTCCTATTTTTATTTATTCTCTCATTCACATGATCTCATTTTCCAACCAATATAATTTCCAAGTTATTTAGTTTATTCTCAATTATTCTAATTGATTTTTTATTTTTATCTAACATATGTTTTAAAAATATTACTTCTTGTATTGATCATTGATTTGTCACAATAGAAGTGATACAAGATCTACGACGTTGAACTATTCTCATGGGAAGAATGTCGATGCTTTTGAGGAAGGTGATTCATTGTATCTCTTATTTAATTATAATGAATAGTAAATTTATCATGGTTTAGAGCTTTGGATGGGGGTAAAATTAATCAAATGAATATTAAACCTTATTATATAATGGAATTGTATTATTCTTAGCGATCTTATGTTGTTATTTTCCATAATGATAATAGATTTGTTCTTTATTTTTCTATATTGTGTTCAATCTATACTATGATTTTTATAGAATATTTTAACTCTTAGTTTAAAATGTTGAAATTTATAAAATTCATAATGAACATATTGTAGGAATTAATAGGTTTATAATGATTTAAAGATGCATGGTTAATTAATATAGTTTTTCTTATTATTTAATTATAAGAATATTGATGAAGATATGGATTTTTAATTGATATGTTATTACTGTGTTAATAAAATTATATAATCAAAATTAATCTACAATTATTTTTGAGGTGATTAATGATTAGAGGCATGCTAATGTGAATAGTTTTTTTTAAAGAACATTAAAACATGAAAAATGTTATAATGCATGTTTAAACAAATTAATAGAATATTATATCTAATTCCATAGTACCTACGTTCTTCAAATAAAGTTAATTATATAAGTAAATTAAAGTGGAAATAAAATTAGTGATCCAAAAAAGATAAATTCATGGGGATGAGAGCACTCCTTTAAAAATATTGTATGATATGTGTTGGGGGCCATGAGCGTTAGTGTTCACATAATGGCTAAATTATATGATTTTGGGAAATATTTTAGTTTAGAATATACCATATGTGGGTTTTATATTTTATTCATGATTTTAAATATGATGTGTGACTTAGATAGTTGATCATACATTGGATTGGAGGCCTGAGGTTAAAGATAAAATTGTTGGGTGTTATGTTTAGATACATCGTGGTATAAATTTGGATAACATGGATGGAACCAGAGATGTTTGAACTTGTATTACCCATCACTATATTTAATATAGATTATTTATATTAATGAATCCTTCTAATTAATAGATTGATGGGTCTTTTATAAATTCCTTTACCCACAAATTTTGCAATTAGGATGTGTTTTCTGTATCTATTAATGGTATATTATAATGTTTTCCAATAGTAAAAATACATATGGAGTGATAGTCATGTTTAAATAATTCTTAACTAATGGGTTTTTTCTTTCTAGATTGAAAATCATTTCACAAATCATTTTAAATATGAGAATCAGTTGGATTATCCATGGGGTAATGGAGTTCACATTTATATTTCATTAAATTCAATCATAATAATGTTAAATACTATTAAATGAATTATATAAGTGGAATTTTAATGGGAAAGATGAAATTATTAATCTAATGTGGATCTATAATTAAATTGTCCATATAGAATGTCTAGTAATTTATAATTTTAGTCATATGTCTGAGTGATTAATGATGTAGTTGAATTTGGGACTATATTATTCCTATAGTGTTGTTTTGAGATATATTATATCATGTAAATTTTTTTACTTCATTTTCTACAGATCCCATGTTAGGGGTGTAACATCCTAGGTAAATAAATAATATTACATTATAATTTATATCAATATTTGTGAATAAAATGTTAATACTACTTTAAAGGGAATGCTATGCTCGATGGCGTACCCAATACGCAACAACAAGTTTCTTTGAAATCTTATATTGCACACTAATAATATAATAATATTATAATAGTTAACGCCTAGCCATTGTAATGGAGGGAATGAAAATAAATAACTACAAAATGATTACATATGTTTGTCAAATATTTTTACATTTATCCAATAAATGTTAGAGGCTTAAAATCCAAATGAATCCAATTTTAAGAATAAATACTCTAATATTTTTAAAAGATTGTTTTACCACCTTTTGATGGTGAACTTTTTTTTAAATCTAAATTTTGACAATTTTATAAGATCAATTTGTCAAAATAAACTTTTTCTTAATGATTGGGATATTGAAATTTACTTTGGTTAAATTTTTGGTATGTTTCTGACAATGCTCATTCTTTTTAATGAATAGTGAAAAATATTGCATTTTACATCAAAACTAATTTTTCATCTAATTTAAATATATGTTTAGATTATCTTTTTAATTGGTTAAAATGTATAATTAGAATATATTTTTACAATTTAATTCAATGGTGGTCATTATAATTAATTTCACTTTGAAAATGGACATAAGAAAGTGCAAAAACTTTTCATAGATATTGCTTCAAAAAAACCCGCTATTTGTTTTGACAGCGGGAATAAACTATGTGATTTATTAATGAAACATCTATGTTTTTAATTTTGTATAATTAACATCATTTATGAATTTGAAAAATAAAATGTAACCTAGGGATAGTTTTTGGTATTTTTCTGATAATGCTTTTTTTAATGAATAGTGAAAAATACAGTTTTTAATTAAAAATTGCCTTTTCATACAATTTATTAATATGTATAGATTGTAATTTTAAATGTTTTTAAAGTATAATTGAATTATTGTTTTATCACTTAATAAAATTTTGTTCATTGGAAGTAATATCTCTTTTCAATTGTATGTAAAAACAAGTCAATCTTTTGATAAATTTTACATCTTAAAAACCCGTCCATTGTTTTGAAAACGAGATTTACTTTAAAATCAATTACTAAAATTTATATGTTTTGAATTTGATGAAATGGATTCCATATTTGGAATCCGAAGGACCAAATTATGTAATTAAGACACTTTTGGTTTTTTGGACATTATGAATAGTAACGACGTTAATTATCTTTAATTATCGCGTTTAATTAGTAATCAGGTAATTAAGGGTAAGAAAATAATATCATAAAAATATAAAAGGACCCCATCATGTGTCCTAATTCTATTGGTGGTGTCATTTCCGACCATGGGATTCCTTGTGCCAACCTTGGGACCCCATGGAATCACTTTAGTTTGATAGTGGCCTTTAATCATTTTTTTAAAGAAAGGAAAATGTAACCAAAGTATGCAACACCTAAGTAAAATAATTTTAATTTTGTCTACATAACCGATATATTAGACTATAAGTAGTCATTGGAAAGATAATTCTATTTCCTACATTATGATATTTGTTTTATAATTTTTAAACACTAAATAAACTTTTTTATTTATGACACCGTGATGATGCAGTGATTACCTCATAAATGAACGATTTAAATAAAATAAGAAGATTGGGTGAAATATAAGTCTTACACTTGTCGAAAACCTATTTAATGGGTATATGTAGAAACCTTATAACCTTATCATCAAAATATATCCTTTTGGGACCTTTAAATTCCGAAAATCATTTTATAATAATATAATATTTTATAACTTTCCAAGAGTGCCCCTCCTCTTCTCTTATAAAAGGCCTCCACCTCTACCACCTTACCCACACCTCTCAAGCCTTTGGATCGGCAAAACTCTTCCCATTTCCTCTCTCCACATCCCTGTCTTCATCATTGAAGCCTCAACTTTGGAAGAATGCTCTTCAAGAAACCCTTTTGGTTCCAACCATGAGGAATTACCCGATTTAAAGGTAATGTCTTCACTTGTGTTCTTTTGTTTTATTTTGCTTCTCCAAACCCCTAAATGCTATTTATTCATTTCTTTTGTAACAAAAACAGTATCTTCAGTATACTAGGATGTTTTTATGTGAAATATTCGAGCTACACTTACACTCACCTCCGTCTAATGGTTAAAAAACATACTGTTTCTGTGGATGATGAATTACTACCTCACGAAATGATGATTGTTCAATATTCTCATAACACCTTTCATGGTGGCCATTATGTTGTCTATGTATTTAAATATGATATATATGGAATTTATTTTTTCCATATGCTTCTGTATTTTATATTATAAACATACTTTTATTCTTTTCATGTTGTGCAAATGCGATAATTTCATATGAGGAAGTGTGGACTACCACCCCCTCAAGTGATGTGACTCGTTCATGCAATACATGGAATGTATAAAGAATGAAATTAGTGAAATTATGTGACCTATAAAACATATATATTATAATGTAGTAATAATGTATATATATATTTTGCAATTTTTTTAATTCCATTAATATGTCAATGAAATGAAAGTAACGTTCATGCGTATGTACGGCCTACCGTCTCCATGAACGGTGCATTTCATTTCTTTTTATCTCAAAATGTTATGGAATAATATAAAATGAATATGTACAGGATTTAAATGTAATATAAATCATTAATACTATTCTGGAGATGATTTAATTATAACTACATGGACAATCATTTTCAAACAAGGTCATTTTTGACTCATGTACCAAACATCGAGAAAAACGTCTGATATAAACTCACATTATTTACCAATTATTATAACCTTATAAAATGTGATATGAAATGAATAATAATATTTAATGTAGGACCTTAATAAATTATAAATTGACAAATGTTTATTATTCAGGAATATAAGGAAATGAACAAGACAAGTTGGACTTGAGGTAAGGGATCCTACCTCTCTCTTTATTTTTAAGTACTCGTTTTATGTAACTTACTTTAAGATATTCTTTCTTATGTTGGGGGATGTTCTTTTATATTACACTTTCTGTAAATTCTATGTTAATATCATGAGAGAAACTATTATATCTCATCAATCCATTTTTGGATGTTTTATGTGGCGTCGTTAGGCTGCCGAATTTTGATAAGAGGATTTTCATCTAACTTTTTATTCCTGTGAGATTCATGCTGTATTGGCCACTATTTCCTTTTGTTTGGTCTTTTTACAACTGATTATTTTACTATTTGTATAATATACTCTCATTTATGGGTAGTTACATCTTCATTGTATGACCCTTATTTCATGGGGTGTACGTTTTGAAAGTTTCCCAAATCGGTAAGGGAACCTTTCACACTCCTCTTTTAAAAAGACTTATTTTGTTATTTCTTTTAATTTACCTCTTTTTATTTTGTGATATGTTCTTCAATATCCTTATTGATGTAAATTTTATGTCCAAGTGATGAGATATAATTTTCTCTCTCATAAACTAATTTTATGAATTTTATAGTGACGTCTATAAGCATTCGAATTTTACCAAGGGAACTTTTTAACCCAATTTCGATTTATTTGGGTTCAACGTGTAGTTATTGAATATGTCAACCACTGAATATGTGTGAATGACCTTTGAATGTTTTACACATAATATCCACTTATATTGGGTACATTTATATTTTTCACGCATAATTTTGAGATTGATTTATCCTTAACTTAAGGAAACCTTCTTTATAAGGGATTTCATCTCATAATACATTTCTATTGAGACTTCGTTGTTGTTATGAAGCAATTAACTCTTATATGGTGTATATACTATAGTCTGGAATATTATATCATGAATAAATTAATCTCATGATATTATAATGTTCCGATTAAATCTTATTCCTCAATTATTGTATTCAAGTGTCTCTAATTTTGGTAAAAACCATTTAACTAAAATACCACTTTAAATGTTTTAATTATTTGTTCTTATTAATATCCATGTTTTCAAAATGGTTTTAATGATTTACTTATATGGATATTAATGGTTTAAAATTTTAAAATCTTCAAGGTGGTATGGGACACTTTGATTCAAAAATATCTTTATTGAATGTTTTAAATGGTTTTGAAAATGGTTTTTTTAATGGATTCATTATTTCAATATCTTAAAAGGTTATATTTTTATTGCAATGTGGGATTTTTATCTTTCCATTATGATTAAGTTATGTGATATGATTATGTTTTGTTTCTTGGGCATTGTTTATGAAAATGGGTGGTTCCGTGATAAACTAAGGGCGGGTGAGCCCGATATAGCTCTCCAATGCATTGGGTAACGTGAAGGAGTTAAATGATAAGGTTTATCTGTAGAGATTTAGGGAATATTCTGTGATGGGTATTATAAACATAACCATGGGGGTTACTCCCTACATAAGAATGTTATGAATGCCTCAATTTACCTTCATGCCTTATGATTTCTGCTGAGTTATGCATAAATATTATGATTTCCTGAGGAATGTTAAATTGCTTATGTTTTATGAGTAATGTATGATTTCATTGATTATTATGTATACATGGACTGATGTTTTCTTTCCTTACTATTATAAACCTTACTGAGCTTTTTATGCTCATCCAAATTTTTTGAAATGCTTTCACAGGACATAATGTTGAATAGGGTCAAGGATGGGATCGGGGAAATGACAGGCTGTCTAAAACAAGGAACTAGACATGACTATTTTGTTCAAGAGTTTTTATTTATGTGAATAAAAAAATGGAAGCTGAGTAGATGCGTCTAATTTTTAATCATTGAGATGTAATAGTTATGTCCTAATTCTCTAAAACTCTAAACCTGAAAATATCCTCAATGTTAATTATTCATTTAATTCAATAATAAGTAATGTTTATGGTCGGGTCCTTATAGTTGGTATCAGAGGATGGTTTAGATAACTATAGAGGTTATAGTGTCAAGTGACAAGTTGTGTATAACGATAATGGTTATTAATTAGATTGAGTCATTGTTATTTTTGAAGGATAGAATGAGTTTGAGATAACATGGATAAGTATATCATAGTGTTTATCTTCCTCTTTAGAACATAATGATTTTGTTGATGTACTCACACTGACATTTCTGGTTTTAGTAAATGGATGGATCTAGCAGGCACCAAAGTGACAATGGGTTTGAAGGAAACTGTGGTGGTTCTCTGATTAAGAGACTGGATGAAATGGGGGATTCAATGAGAAATCACGTGGTTATTCTAAACCAACTATTAGGAGTCATGATCAACCACATGAACCTTGGTGAGTTCTCTAATGAATCATGTACGAGAGAACCAACTCAACATGGAAGTTTAGGTAATAATTATAAAGGTAACCTTTACGGTTTATATGATCCTTAATTTTGAGGTAATTATGGGTTAATATACGTTATGATGGAATATGAATGAAATGAGATAAACTTGAGGTTAAATTATGTTATGGTTTTTTTTGAAGATTTTATCTCGTTTTGGGGAATGTTTTACGAATTATATAGTTTTGGAAAAAGGAAAACAAGTAGACCGTGTGACAACCCATCACATCGGACAAAGCTGCCGGAATCAAACCCACAACCAAAGTGCAACTGGTATTTATCGCTTACCACTGGACTACACGAAGTCCCTGGTTAGTTTGAATGATTATTTTTAGTTAGATGATTTTATGAATCAAGAGTAAGTTGATTTTGGGTTATCTATGGAAATTATTAACCTATCATGGAGTATATGTGGTTAGGTTAAGACATTAAGAGAAACTGATGTTATTTGGAGATAAATGTTAATTTATACCTTGGGAAACTATGTGATTAAATCCTTCAAATATTTGGTTTTCAATCTTAGTTGGGTTTAAATTGAAGAATTTTACGGATAGATGTTTATTGAATGGTCTTTGTTGAACATTGGGTTTTGTCTGGAAATTTTTGGAGATTAGGAGTAGTTTTTCTTTTTCTAAAAAAAAATATAATAATAATATCCTTTTTGGGTATTATCTGATCTCGTACTAAACTTTTTGGGTTGGTTTTGTTGAGGTCTAATGACATGGTAAATATATAGTTCTCTTTTGTGGATTAGGTGATTCTCAATAAGTTGATTATAGTACTCTTAATGAGAACAATTCTTCCTAAATACTCGTCTTTTGGAGAAAATATGAGTTTGATTAAGGAATCTATTAAATGTTGAAACTCTACGTGAAAAGTAAGTATGTTTCATTATGATTTATTTAAGCTCAAAGATAAATTCCTCAATGAAGAGTAACTTAAAACAAAAATTTTTTCTGTTAACTTTTCCTACTGGGGAATCGAATACAGTTTAACCCATCATAAGTTTGCGATTTTATTGTGGTTAACTTTCTCCTAGACATGTTTACTATCACTCTCCATCAGAACATGACCCTTTGTTTTCTCCTCCATATCTATATTTTCATACTTGGAATCCTAGTATGGGTTAACTCAGGTGACCTTTGTACTTCTCTCACTTTCTTTTAAAGTGATAGTTTTACTAACTCTCGTTCCGATGTGGGACTTTCAATGAAGTTTCTAAGCCCAATTTTGAAATTGCAAGGACATAATTCCCAAAATGGGGGAAGGATGTAACATCTCAGGTAAATAAATAATATTAAATTCTAATGTTTATCAACATTTATGAATAAAATGGTAATACTACTTTAAATGGAATGATATGCTCGATGGTGTACCCAATACGCAACAACGAGTTTCTTTGAAATCTTACGTTGCACACTAATAATATAATAATATTATAATAGTTAAATCCTAGCCATTGTAATGGAGTGAATGAACAGAAATAACTACAAAATGATTACATATGTTTGTCAAATATTTTTACATTTATCCAATAAATTTTAGAGGCTTAAAATCCAAATGAATCCAATTTTTAGAATAAATATTCTAATATTTTTAAAACATTGTTTTACCGCCTTTTGATGGCGAAATTTTTTTTAATCTAACTTTTGAAAATTTTATAAGCTCCATTTTTCCAAATAAACTTATTCTTAATGATTGGGATATTTAAATTTACTTTGGTTAAATTTTTTGTATGTTTCTGACAATGTTCATTCTTTTTAATGAATAGTGAAAAATATTGCATTTTGCATCAAAACTGCTTTTTCATCTAATTTAAATACATGGTTAGATTATATTTTTAATTTTTTTAAAGTTTAATTATAATATATTTTTACAATTTAATTCAATGGTTGTCATTAGAATTAATTTCACTTAGAAAATGGACATAAACAAGTGCCAAACGTTTTATAGATATTGTTTCTAAAAAACCCGCTATTTGATTTGAAAGCGGGAATTATCTATATGATTTATTAATGAAACTTCTATGTTTTGAATTTGGTAAAATAAACATCATTTCTGAATTTGAAAAATCAAATATAGCTTAGGGTTAATTTTTGGTATTTTTCTGATAATGCTTTTTTTAATGAATAGTGAAAAATACAGTTTTTAATTCAAAACTATCTTTTCATCCAATTTATTTATATATTTAGATTGAAATTTTAATTGTTTTTAAATTATAATTGTATTATATTTTTATCACTTAATACAATTTTGTTCATTGGAAGTAATTTCACTTTTCAATTGGATGTAAAAACAAGTAAATCTTTTGATAAATTTTACTTCTTAAAAACCCGTCTTTTGTTTTGACAACGAGATTTACTTTTAAATTAATTACTACAATTTATGTGTTTTGAATTTTATGAAATGGATTACATATTTGGAATCAGAAAGTACAAATTATGTAATTAAGACACATTTGTTTTTGGACATTATGAAAAGTAACGACGGTAATTATCTTTAATTATCGTGTTTAATTTGTAATCGGGTAATTAAGGGTAATAAAATAATATCATAAAAATATAAAATGACCCCAACATGTGTCCTAATTCTATTGTTGGTGTCATGGCCGACCATGGTATTCCTCGTGCAAACCTTTGGACCCCATGGAATCACTTTAGTGTGATAGTGACCATTTATCATTGTTTTAAAGAAAGGAAAATGTTACCAAAGTATGTAACACCTAAGTAAAATAATTTTAATTTTTTCAACATAAAAGAAATCTTAGGATATAAATAGTAATTGGAAATATAAAAATATTTCCTACATCATGATATTTTTTTATAATTTTTAGACATTAAATAAATTATTTTATTTTTGACACCGTGTTGATGCAGTGATTACCTCATAAATTAACGATTTAAATAAAATGGGAAGATAGGGTGAAATATAAGTCCTAAACATGTCAAAAATATATTTGTTGGGTGGATTTAGAAACCTTATCAACTTAGCCTCTAAATATTTCCTTTTGGGACCTTTAAAATCTGAAAATCATTTTATAATAATGTAATATTTTATAACTTTCCAAGAGTGCCCCTCCTCTTCTCTTATAAAAGGCCCCCACCTCTAGCACGTTACCCACACCTCTCAAGCCTTTGGCTTGTCCAACCCCTTTCCATTTCATCTCTCCACATCTTTATCTTCATCATTGATGCCTCAACTTTGGCAGAATGCTCTTCAAGAAACCCTTTTGGTTCAAACCAAGAGGAGTTACCCGATATAAAGGTAATGTATTCACTTTTGTTCCTTTGTCTTATATTGCTTCTCCAAACCCCTAAACTCTTTTTATTCCATTTTTTTGTAACAAAAACAGTATCTAAAATATATTAGTATGTTTTCATGTGAATTATTAGAGCTAAAATTACACACACCTCTGTCTAATGGTTAAAGAACATACTATTTCTGTGGATGGAGAATTACTGCCTCACGAAACGATGATTATTCAATCTTCTCTAAACACCTTTCATGGTGTCCATTATGATGTAAATGTATTCTATATATGATATATATGGTATTTATTTATTTAATATGCTTCTGTATTTTATATTTAAAACATACCTTTATGCTTTTCATGTTATGCAAATGCGATAATTTCATACGAGGAAGTGTGGACTACCGCCCACTCAAGGGATGTGACTCGTTCATGAAATACATGGAATGTATAAAGAATGTAATTAATGAACCAATGTGACCTATTAAACATATATATTATACTGGAGTTATAATATATATATATCTCAATTATTTTTAATTCCATTAATATGTCAAAGAAATGAAAGTAGCGTTCATGCGCACGTACGGCCTACCGTCTCCATGAACGGTGCATTTTCTTTATTTTTATCTCCAAATGTTATGGAATAGTATAAACTGAATATGTACTGGATATATATGATAATAAATCATTATTACTATTCTGTATATTATTTAATTATAACTACATGCACAATCATTTTCAAACAAGTTCATTTTTGACTCATGTACCAAACATCGACAAAAACGTCTGATATGAACTCTCATTATTGACCAATTATTATAACATTATAATATTTGATATGAACTGAATAATAATATTTAAAGGAGGACCTTTAGAAATTATAAATTTATCAAAGTATATTATTCATGAATATAAACAAACTAACTAGACAAGTCGGACTTGAGGTAAGGGATCCTGCCTCTCTCTTTATTTTTAAGTACTCTTTTTATGTAACTTAATTTAAGCTCCACTTTCTTATGTTGAGGGATGTTATTTTCTATTACTCTTGCTGTAACTTTTATGTTAATATTATTAGAGACCCTATTTTATCTCATCAATCCATTTTTGGATGTTTTATGTGGCGCCGTTAGGCTGCCAAATTTTCATAAGGGGATTTTCATCTCACTTTTTATTCATGTGGGATTCATGCTACATTGGACACTATTTCCTTTTGTGTGGTATTTGTACTGACCATTATTTTACTATTTGTATAATTTACTCTCATTAATAGGTAGTTAAATCATCATTGTATGACCCTTCTTTCATGGTGTGTACGTTTCGAATGATGCCCAAATCGGTAAGGGAGCCTTTCACACTCCTATTTTAAAAAGAATTATTTTGTTATGTATTTTAATTTAAATCTTTTTATTTTGGGATATTTTTTTCTATATCCTTATTGATGTAAATTTTATGTCCAATTAATGAGATACCATTTTCTATCTCATCAACTAGTTTTATGAATTTTAAAGTGACGTCGTTAGGCTGCCGAATTTTACCAAGGGAACTTTTTAACCCAAATTCGATTTCTTTGGGTTCAACATGTAGTTATTGAATATGTAATACTTTGAATATGTGTGAATGGCCTTTTATTGTATTAAACTTAATATCCACTTTTATTGGGGGTATATATATTTGTCACACATAATTTGGAGGTTGATTTATCCATAATTTAAGGATACCTTCTTTATAAGGGATATCATATCATTTTACGTTTCTATTGAGACTTCATTGTTTTTATGCACCTATTAACGCTTAAATTGTGTATATACTATCCATTGTAATATTATATCATGAATACATTAATCTCTTGATATTATAAAAGTTTTGATTAAATGTTATTCCTCAATTATTGTATTCAAGTGTCTCTAATTTTGGTAAAAACCCTTTAACTAAAATATCGCTTTAAATGTTTTAATGATTTTTTCTTATTAATATACATGTTTTCAAAATGGTTTTAAGGATTTATTTATATAGATATTAAGGGTTTAAAATGTTAAAATTTTCAAGGTGGTATGGGACACTTTGATTCAAAAAACTTTTTATTGAATGTTTTAAATGGTTTTGAAAATGGGTTTTTTGAATGGATTCATTATTTCAATATATTAAAAAGTTATATTTTTATTGCAACGTGGGAATGTTATCTTTCCTTTATGCTTATGTTATGTGCTATGATTATGTTTTCTTTCTTGGGAATTGTTTATGAAAACCAGTGGTTCAGTGATAATCTAAGGGCGGGTGAGCCCGATATAGCTCTCCAATGCATTGGGTAATGCAAATGAGTTAAACGTTAAGGTTTCTCCGAATAGATTTAGGGAATATACTGTGATGGGTATTCCAAAGATATCCATGAGGGTTACTACCTATGTAAGAATGTTATGAATGCCTCAAGTTACCTTTATGCCATATGATTTCTATTGAGTTATGCATAAATCTTATGATTTCACGAGGTATGTTAAATTTCTTATGTTTAATGATTAAAGTATGATTTCATTGATTATTATGTATACATGGACTGATGTTTTCTTTCCGTACTATTATAACCCTTACTGAGCTTTTTATGCTCATCCCAATTTTTTGAAATGTTTTCACAGGACATAATGTTTAATAGGGTCAAGGATGGGATCAGTTAAATGTCAGGTTGTCATAAACAAGGAACTAGACATGAATCTTTTGTTCAAGAGTGTTTATTTTTGTGAATAAAAAAAATGGAAGCTGAGTAGATGCATCTACTTTGTAATATTTGAGATGTAATAGTTATGTCCTAATTCTCTATAACTCTAAACCTGAAAAGATCCTCAATGTAAATTATTCATTTAATTCAATAATAAGTAATGTTTAAGGTCGGGTCCTTATAGTTGGTATTAGAGGATGGTTTAGATAACTTTAGAGGTTAGAGTGTTAAGTGACAAGTTGTGTATAACCACAATGGATATTATATTAGATAAAGTCATTGTTATTTTTGAAGGTTGGAATGAGTTTGAGATAACTTGGATAAGCATATCTTAGTGTTTATCTTCCTCCTTAGTACATAATTATTTTGTTGATGTACTCACAATGACATTTCTAGTTTTAGTAAACGGATGGATCTAGCAAACATCAAAGTGACAATGAGTTTGAAGGAAACTATGGTGGTTCTCTAATTAAGAGACTGGATGAAATGGGGGATTCAATGAGAAATATCGTGGTTATTCTAAACCAACTATCATGAGTCATGATCAACCACATGAAACTTGGTGAGTTCTCTAATGCATCATGTACGAGAGAACCCACTCGACATGGAAGTTTAGGTAATAATTATAAAGGTAACCATTATGGTTTATATGATCCTTACTTTTGAGGTAATTATGGGCTACTATACGTTATGATGGAATATGAAAGACATGAGATAAACTTGAGGTTAAATTATGTTATGGTTATTTTTGAAGATTTTATCTCGTTTTTTGGAATTTTTTAAGAACTATATAGTTTTGGAAAAAGGACAACACGCAGACCGTGTGACAACCCATCACGTCGGACAAGGCTGCGAGAATCGAACCCACAACCAAAGTGCAACTGGTATTTATCACTTACCACTAGACTACGTGAGGTCCCTGGTTATTTTGAATGATTCTTTTTAGTTAGATGATTTTATGAATCAATAGTAAGTTGATTTTGGGTTATCTATGGAAATTATTAACCTATCATGCAGGAGATGTGGTTAGGTTAAGACTTTAATAGAAACTGATGTTATTTGGAGATAAATGTTAATTTTTACCTTGGGAGACTATGTGATTAAATCCTTCAAATATTTGGGTTTCAATCTTAGTTGGGTTTACTTTGATGAATTTTATGGATAGATGTTTATTGAATGGTATTTTTTGAACTTTGGGTTTTATCTGACAAATTTTGGAGATTAGGAGTAGTTTTTCTTTTTGTAAAAAATTATAATAATAATATCTTTTTTGGGTATTATCTGATCTCATACTAAACTTTTTGGTTTGGTTTTGGTTGAGATCTAAATACATGGTCAATATATAGTTCTCTTTTGTGGATTAGGTGATTCTCAAGAAGTTGATTATAGTACTCTTAATGCGAAAAAGTCTTCCTAAATACTCGTCTTTTGGAGAAAATATGAGTTTTATTAAGGAATCTAGTAAAAGTTAAAAGTCTACGTGACAAGTAAGTATGTTTCATTATGATTTTGTTAAGCTCAAAAATAAATTCCTCAATGAAGAGTAACTTAAAACAAAAATGTTTTCTGTTAACCTTTCCTACTAGGGAATCAAATACTGTTTAACCCATCACAAGTTTGTGATTTTCTTGTGGTTAACTTTCTCCTAGACATGTTTACTTTCACTCTCCATCTGAACATGACCCTTTGTTTTCACCTCCATATCCATATTTTCATACATGGAATCTGAGTATGGGTTAACTCGGGTGACCTTTGTAATTCTCCCCCTTTCATTTAAAGTGATAGTTTTACTAACTCTCATTCCGATGTGGGACTTTCAATGAAGTTTCCAAGCCCATTTTGAAATTGCTAGGACACAATTCCCAAAAGGGGGAATGGATGTAACATCCCAGATAAATAAATAATATTACACTATAATGTTTATCAACTTTTGTGAATAATACTTTAAAGGGAATGCTATGCTCGATGGCGTACCCAATACGCAACAATGAGTTTCTTTGAAATCTTATGTTGCACACTAATAATATAATAATATTATAATAGGTAACACCTATCTGTTGTAATATAGGGAATGAACAGAAATAACTACAAAATTATTACATATGTTTGTCAAATATTTTTACATTTATCAAATAATTTTTAGAGGCTTAAAATCTAAATGAATCCAATTTTAAAAATAAATAAACTAATATTTTTAAAATATTGTTTTACCGCCTTTTGATGGAGAACTTTTTATTAATCTAAGTTTGAGAATTTTATAAGATAAATTGGTCAAAATAAACTTATTCTTAATGATTTGGATATTTAAATTTACTTTCGTTAAATTTTTGGAATGTTTCTGATAATGTTCATTCTTTTTAATGAATAGTGAAAAATATTGCATTTTACATCAAAACTTCTTTTTCATCTAATTCAAATATATGGTTAAATTATATTTTTAATTGGTTTTAAATTTTAATTAGAATATATTTTTACAATTTTATTCAATGGTGGTCATTAAAATTAATTTCACTTTAAAATGGATATAAACAAGTGCCAAACATTTCATAGATATTGCTTCCAAAAAGCCCGCTATTTGTTTTGACAGCGGGAATTAAATATATGATTTATTAATGAAACTTATATGTTTTGAATTTGATAAAATTAACATAATTTATTAATTTGAAAAATCAAATATATCTTAGGGTTATTTTTTGGTATTTTTCTGATAATGCTTTTTTTAATGAATAGTGAATAATATAGTTTTTAATTCAAAACTGCATTTTCATCCAAATTATTTATATATTTAGATTGTAATTTTAATTGTATTTAAAGTATATTAGAATTATTGTTTTATCACTTAATACAATGTTGTTCATTGGAAGTAATTTGAATTTTCAATTGGATGTAAAAACAAGTCAATCTTTTGATAAATTTTACTTCTTAAAAACCTGTCTTTTGTTTTGACAATGAGATTTAATTTTAAATTAATTACTACAATTTATGTGTTTTGAATTTTATGAAATGGATTCCATATTTGGACTCATAAGTTCCAAATTATGTAATTAAGACACTTTTGTTTTTGGACATTATGAATAGTAACGACGGTAATTATCTTTAATTATCGTGTTTAATTAGTAATCGGGTAATTAAGGGTAAGAAAATAATATCATAAAAATATAAAATGACCACAACATGTGTCCTAATTCTATTGGCGGTGTCATGGCCGACGATGGTATTCCTTGTGCCAACCTTGGGACCCCATGGAATCAATTTAGTGTGATAGTGAACTTTTATCATATTTCTTAACGAAAGGAAAATGTTACCAAAGTATGTAACACCTCAGTAAAATAGTTTTAATTTTGTTTACCTAAAAGATATCGTAGACTATAAATAGTCATTGGAAGGCTAAAAATATTTCCTACATCATGAATTTTTTTATAATTCTTAGACATTAAATAAATTATTTAATTAATGACACCGTGATTATGCAGTGATTACCTCATAAATGAACGATTTGAATAAAATGAGAAGATAGGGTCATATATAAGTCTTAAACTTGTCACAAACCTATTGTATGGGTGGATTTTAAAATCCAAAAAGCATTTTATAATAAATTAATATTTTATAACTTTCTAAGAGTGCCCCTCCTCTTCTCTTATAAAAGCCCCCACCTCTACCACCTTACCCACACCTCTCAAGCCTTTGTCTCAGACAACCCCTGACCATTTCATCAATAAACATCCCTCTCATCATCATTGAAGTCTCACCTCTGGAAGAATCCTCTTCAAGAAACCCTTTTGGTTGAAACCAAGAGGAGTTACCAGATTGAAAGGTAATGTCTTCAGTTGTGTTCTTCTGTTTTATTTTTCTTCCCCAAACCCCTAAACACTTTTTATTACTTTATTTTGTAACAAAAATAGTATGTTCAATATACTAGGATGTTGTTATGTGAATTATTCGAGATACACTTACACACACCTCCCTCTAATGGTTAAAGAACATACTGTTTCTGTGGATGACGAATTACTGCCTCACGAAACGATGATTGTTCAATATTCTCTTAACACCTTTCATGGTGGCCATTATGATGTCACTATATTTTATAAATGATATATATGGTATTTATGTTTTCAATATGCTTCTGTATTTTATATTTAAAATATACCTTTATGCTTTGCATGTTGTGAAAATACGATAATTTCATACGAGGAAGTGTGGACTACCACCCCCTCAAGTGATGTGACTCATTCTTGCAATACATGGAATGTATAAAGAATGAAATTAATGAACATATGTGACCTATAAAACATATATATTATATTGGACTTATAATATATATATCTCTCAATTATTTTTAATTCTATTAATATGTCAAAGAAATGAAAGCAGCGTTCATGCGTACAAACGGCCTACCGTCTCTATGAACGGTGCATTTCATTTTTTTTATCTCCAAATGTTATGGAATATTATAAAATGAATATTTAATGGATATATATGATATTTAAATCATTAATACTATTATGGAGATGATTTACTTATAACTACGTGGACAATCATTTTCAAACAAGTTCATTTTTGACTCATGTACCAAACATCGACAGAAAACGTTAGATATGAACTCATATTATTAACCAATTATTATAACATTATAATATTTGATATGAACTGAATAATAATCTTTAAATGAGGGAATTAAGTAGTTATAAATTTAACAAAGTTTATTATTTAGGAATATAAAGAAATGAACAAGACAAGTCAGACTTGAGGTAAGGGATTCTACCTCTCTTTATTTTTAAGTACTCTTTTTATGTAACTTACTTTAAGCTCATCTTTCTTACGTTGGGGGATGTTATTTAATATTCCTCTTGATGTAAATTTTATGTTAATATGATGAGAGACCCTATTTTATCTCATCAATCCATTTTTAGAAGTTTTATGTGGCGTCGTTAGGCTGCGGAATTTTCATAAGGGGATTTTCATCTCACTTTTTATTCCTGTGAGATTCATGCTACATTGGCCACTATTTCCTTTTGTGTGGTATTTTTACTGCCCATTATTCTACTATTTGTATAATATAATCTCATTTATGGGTAGTTACATCTTCATTGTATGACCCTTCTTTCATGGGGTGTACGTTTCGAAAGTTGCCCAAATCGGTAAGGGAATCTTTCACACTCCTCTTTTAAAAAGACTTATTTTTTTATGTCTTTTTTATTTACATCTTTTTATTTTGGGATATGTTATTACATATCCTTATTGATGTAAATTTTATTTACATGTGATGATATACAATTTTATCTCTCATCAACTAATTTTATGAATTTTAAAGTGACACTGTTAGGCTGTCGATGTTTACTGAGGTAATTTTATAGCCGAATTTCAATGTCTTTGGGTTCAACATGTAGTTATTGAATATGTCATCCTTTGAATGTGTGTGAATGACCTTTTATTATTATACACATAATATCCACTTATAGTGGGTGTATTTACATTTGTCACACATAATTTTGAGATTGATTTATCCTTAATTTAAGGATACCTTTTTTATAAGGGATTTCATCTCAATTTTCATTTCTATTGAGACTTCATTGTTGTTATGCAGCAATTAACTCTTATATGGTCTATATACTGTCCTTTAGAATATTATATCCTGAATCCATTTATTCTCATGATATTATAATGTTCTGATTAAATTTCATTCCTCAATTATTGTATTCAAGTGTCTCTAATTTTGGTAAAAACCCTTTAACTAAAATATTGCTTTAAATGTCTTAATGATTTTTTCTTATTAATATCCATGTTTTCAAAATGGTTTTAAGGATTTATTTATATGTATATTAATGTTTTAAAATGTTAAAATCTTCAAGGTGGTATGGGGCACTTTGATTCAAAAATCACTTTATTGAATGTTTTAAATGATTTTGAAAATGGTTTTTTTGAATGGATTCATTATTTCTATATCTTAAAAGGTTATATTTTTATTGCAATGTGGGAATGTTATCTTTCCTTTATGATTAAGTTATGTTCTATGATTATGTTTTGTTTTTTCGTAATTCTTTATGAAAATGCATGGTTCTATGATAAACTAAGGGCGGGTGAGCCTGATATATCTCTCCAATGCATTGGGTAACGTGAAGGAGTTAAATGTTAAGGTTTCTTCGAAGAGATTTAGGGAATATACTGTGATGGGTATTCCAAACGTATCCTTGAGGGTTACTCCCTAGGTTAGAATGTTATGAATGCCTCAAGTTACCTTTATGCCTTATGATTTCTATTGAGTTATGCATAAATCTTATGATTTCATGAGGTATGTTAAATTGCTTATGTTTTATGAGTAAAGTATGATTTCCATGATTCTTATGTATACATGGACTGATGTTTTCTTTCCGTACTATTATAACCCTTACTAAGCTTTTATGCTTATCCCAAGTTTTTGAAATGTTTTCATAGGACATAAAGTTGAATAGGGTCAAGTATGGGATCAGGGAAATGTCAAGTTGTCTAAAACAAGGAACTAGAGATGACTCTATTATTCAAGAGTTTTTTTTGTGAATAAAAAAATGGAAGATGAGTAGATGCGTCTACTTTGTAATATTTGAGATGCAATAGTTATGTCCTAATTCTCTAAAACTCTAAGCCTGAAAAGATCCTGGATGTGAATTATTCATTTAATTAAATAATAAGTAATGTTTAAGGTCGGGTCCTTATAAGGGTGGTGACTTACAACCAGTGGATTATGATATGTTGTTTTTTCTGACATCCCAAAGGTGCACATAGATATCCGACTACCCACTCTGGCCCTCGTCTCTTTTATTGGTGTTATTATTTTCTAGTAGTAATGGAAGTAAACTTCACCACATTTTTTTGTAATGTAATCGATTTTTGTTATTACACTTATATGTATCTCTAGATACAATATACAATTATTTATCATACTAATGAAACGTATAGGCTGGGTTTCTATTAGGTATAATGCATGATGTAAGAGACATGTCATATGGGATGTGCTAGCTATGAGAAACTTCTTGATTACTATATAGAGATGTTATATGAGTTGATGAGTTGATTTAATGCATGAAATGAATGTTTCTATATATATCATAGGTGTTTATGGGATGTAATAATTTTCGACATTAATTGTTTAAAATATAAGATATTGGTTCAAAGTGAAAAACTAGTGGGGAAGTTTTACAGGTTTTTCTAGTTGATTTAATATTATAATATATTGTTTCCACTATATGTATGAAATGGTGAGTGAAATAATTGTGGGGATCTGAAAAAATCATTCTTGTTTAGGTTATGTGTTTTTTAACTTGTTTATCACTAGGATTTAGTATGCTTCTGTTATCGTTTCCATGAGATGAAACATATTAAATCCATCATTTTATGCTATCACGATAAAAGGATGTATAAATATACTATTAATAATTTATGTAGTATACTTTTTGATATTTGGTTGGTTATTGTTATATTATGGGTCTATAAGGGTAGTCTGGGCTTTATGGTCATTGAAGAGTTTAGCCTTTTGAACTTTTTGTTTTCAATTACATATATTTTATACTTTTTTAACATTATATGTACTCAATTTTCATTATTTTATCATTATGAGTAGAATTTTAGTGGTGTATCTATATTATCTCTGTCATCATAATTTCTCTCTTACATGTTAATGAATCTCATTGGTGGGTATGATATACCCTTAGTGTAAGTCACTCCCTAGGAGCCTAGTAGAGGTGGCACTCAGGCTATCACTATCCACATTCTCAAATTGCCATTACATGAAACATACTAGTTGGGGGAGTATGTCATGATATAGTAGTATCATATATTTATATTGATGGATATAGTTGATATAGGAGGTGGAAATAGGTGAGACTATATGGAGTGGTGGGAAATTGTGTTAGCTAAATATTGTATGTTATGTAAACATGAGAGACCATCTGAGACATAGGTATTTAAGGCCCCATGTGACAATATGAATATAATAATAACTTTTCAAAAATCTGTTATGAAAATTGATACTAGTTGTAGGGTGGAGACCTATGAGGGGATAATGAATTGTTCTTCTACATACAAGTGCATGAATTTTTATACCATGGGATATGATAATCCCAAAAAGAATGAAATAAGTATATTCATTTGTTATTTAATAATAAATCTTCCTTATTCATTTTTTAGGAATGTATAAACAATATTTCATCTAGTAGTAATTGATATAGGTAAAAATAATATCAAGGATCATTCTGAATATACTTATAATGTTGTTTTATAAGATCATCGTAAAGTATATTCCAATTACGATTACACATGGATGAGGGTACTATAATAGTTTAATTTATAGAGTTTTTGGAATTTTGATGGAACTATTATGGACCCATTAATATAAGAAATTTTTTATGAGGTTGTGGTAACTTTGAGATTGATCTATGCATTGAATGATTACTAGGTTTTTTTAATGTGTTGATGGTTCATGGAGTGTTAAGGCAGTGGTGAATAATATTCCTCAGTGATCACGTGGAGTTGGATGCCTCATGGTATGTGTAAAATAGAATCATTAATTAGTATTTTGTAATCCCTATAACTATTTTAGGTGGATCTAATTATTTTTTATACTATTATGCAAGGAGCTAGGTTGACATTGACATCAGGTTCATGGAAAATATATATATCATGTTGTGCAAGATGATAGTCACAATGTACATACTGATGATGATGACACATATATGAGGTAAATACGAGTGTTATAGTATGAGAGACTAGAAAATTATGTGGTATAAATTATGGACTTAGTAATAGATGAATGGTTGGACGGTTTTGAGATTGATTTTATTTTAATCCATCATCAGAACGATCACTAGGTTCCAGTGGCTATGATGATGGTGTGTGAACCAATGAGGTAGTGGTTCATCATAATCATCAGGGATCATGATGATTCTTAGGTATCATGGGATGTTATTGTAGATTAATTCCAGGAATAGTTTCAATTTTCAAGAATATTGGTTGCCACTCTTCAGGATCTTCATACCCTTTGACAAGGGAGTTCAAGCATATAGGAGTTCATTAGCTATTTTAAAATGTTTCTTTGATAGTCTCCAGAAAAAATTCCATATATGGTGGACATGGTGATTTTTTGGAAGATTTAAAAATAAATATCCATCATCATATAACCCCATTATCATTGAAAAAATATCATTAGGTGTAAGTAAATGTTGAGGTAGTATATAGGTTACTATATAGAAAAAAAATTCCTTAGAGGGGTGTCATCAATATTCATCGTAAAGAAGATTTGGTATTGGATTTTCACATATTTTTAGAAAAAACATCTATAGGTCATAATGGGGTTGGTTTCATCCTTTTTCATCACATTTACTAAGGTTGGAGACTACTAGACATACAAAATAAGGAAGAAAAGTTTTTTTAATGAACATGGTCATCAATAATGAAAGGTCCTGACCATTTTCAGTATTCAAGATACACCATGTTTTATAATTAATGGTCCTATTTTAATGATGTTTTATCCATGGATGGAGTATGATTATCCATATTCGGATAAATATAAAGGATATGGTGTTTCCAAAGGACATCCCCAAGATGTTCCTCATTCTTGGAGAGGAGATCATATCCATGGAGATGCTCTGCTTCTAGAACAATGAGTCAATGGATCTAGTTATCTTCAACGTTGGGCTCCATTATTTTTATCATCAATAGAAATGTACATCATTCTATGTTCTATTTTCATGTATTTGACTTGATTTCCTTCTTTTTTTTATTTAATGGCTACATTAAACTTATTATAACCTAAAATAAGGACTTGACCATAAACATTACTTATTCTAGTAACATTAAAACTACAAATCACATACAATTCCAAATAATATTTTTGGTTTATTTTCATAGTGAATTAGCAGAAACACTTACAATGTAAACTCATACATTTCAACTTGATACTCATAGTCAGTATCAATATTTCCACCCAATCAAACCCTTTTAAAGTAAAACATGATTTTATTGTAAGACACATATTAAATACATTCCTCATAAAATATTATTTTTCCTAAACAATATTTTAGACATCATTTAAATCCAAGAATGAGGACTAAAATCATAGTAAGGGGCATAAGGAATTAAAATTGTTAGTCTACTGAAAACAATGAAACTCATTTAAAACATTTTCTTAATTACTCTTTGACATGAATATAAAAATCTTACAAGTTACATAGGACATCATTACCATATCACTTTTATATATACCCTTATAAATAGAATAACCTTATGGTTTAATTCCATCCCAAGAGTACCCAAATTCATTTGATATTTATAATGGAGATCACCCTTCATATACTCTATATAAAACTGACATATTTTTCATGAGCTATATTAGGGTTCAACATTCAATTATTCTATATCGGGCTCACCTATGAGTTATAACGGTGATGAAATCTTTATATTTTATATAAAAGGATCCAATATTAAATAAAACCCTTGAAATATTTTTTAAACCAACTAAAAAATTACTTAAATATACCAAAATACAATTTTCATGTAAAAATTACTTTTAAATCATAAAAAGTGTGCACATAATAATGAAATCGTTTTCATTTAAAATTAATATAAAAATATTAAGAAAAAATTAATTTAATAAAGAATCCTGAATGTGGGGGATAACACTCATTCTATATATATTAAAAAAAATTCCATCAAATTTGTAAAAATAGTTGAAAAATGAACTCTACAAAGACGTTTTTTACAATAATTCACATTAAAAAAGACCTTAATACAATTCTAAATTGATTTTTATTATAAAAAATGGAAAGTTATATTTTTTAATAAATTCATGTGAATATCAATATTTTCATACAAATAATTCTAATAACATGACATGAGACATAAATATTTAGAAAATAAATCATTTAAAAATTTAAAATAAGGTTTTATTTAAAAATTCCCTTACCTTGTGTTTGATTCATACTGTATGAAATTTATCATCCTATATAATAATTTTATATTAATAATTTTGTTTCATGAGAACATTTTTCTTTTTTATTATTATTTTAATATTAAATATTATCATGTAATAATAATTAGATAATTATTTAAGTCCAGGCCAGGCTTTTTTATGATAGTTTGTACGTTAGTCCGAAATGATTTGTTATGCCATGAATAGTCAAATTGCTCAAAAATTAACTTTATAAGGAATAATATTCTTGAAATAATAATTACTTGTCTACATAAATCATATTTTCAAATCCATCCATTACATACAGATACGAAAAATGAACTATGTAATAATCATGGATATGGTAAGACCTACGTACGCATGAGTAACACTTCTATTTTTCAATCATTATTATGGAAAGAAGGTAAGTATAATTTTATCTGTCTATAGTGATAATAATATAATTAATATTATATAAATCCTTAATATATAGTTATATATATCATATATGTGATGTATTGATGAAAAATGAATCACATCACTTCGTGGGGGTGATAGTTCAACGAACGCAGCAACGACGTTATAAATTTTTCATGCATGGATAGATAAGAATGTAAACGTTAAATAGAATTTTTACAATGATAAATATTTAAATAATATCATATATATAATTTTATTCAATAATTATAAATATTATGGATATAAGGTGATGTAAAACAAATTTTATCATTTCTTGAGGTGGTATTGCTCCGTACACACACATGATCAATTATTTTCCAGTTTCATGGGCATTGAGATGGATTTAGGTGATGATATATACATAATATAATATATGTCTAATTATTATACTAGATTTAAAATTTTATCATCGTTAATGAATATTTCTAGGAAGAGGAAGAAGATTCAAAACCAGACCCTTTATTAAAAATGTACAATTTCATCAGATAGTTTTCCTGGATTGAAACCTTTTCATAATGGTTTTTAGCATTATAACTAAATTAAGATATCTAGAATGTTTTTAGGTATTATAGAAGTCATTTTTTAATATATTGGAAAAAATATGTTTTCATGTGTGAATAAAAGATAAGAATGGGTTCCCGTTTATAAGAAAGTGGAGGGTCACTTTAAATTTTTTTTAAATTATTAAATTAATATAAATTAATATTATATCAAAAATTAATTAAAACTTATTGAATAATAAAATATTATGAATATGGGGGTATATCCATTCATACCATAAAAAGTATAAAATTTTTGATTATTTTTTTTAACCCTTATCTATTTGTTTTAACCCTTAGTTTACCCATTTAACTCTTACTGTCATATCATATAATTTACACTTTAATGGTTAATATAATTACCATAAAATACCAAAAGAAATATATATGAGTCTTTTATGAAATTAAAAAAAATATAAATATCATTTTTAAAAATCTAATTTTTTTATAATTTTATTATCATTTAAAAAAATTATTTATTTCAAAAATATCTTTCACATCAATTTTAAGACTATTGATTACAAGAGTTTTTAAATTTGTTATCATAGCATCAGATCTTCAAAGAACTATTTTAACTCATCAATAAAATGTATAAGTAGTTATAAAATTTGTTTATTTAATTAATAAGGAACAATTGTTTTTATTTTAATATTTTTATTATCATTTCCATGATAGTTTCATTAATTAATCAAAATATTTCATCATCATTATATATTACATTAATTTAAATATTTATTGCCTAAAAATAAAAAATAAATTATAAGGATGTTGATATTAATTTAATAATTCAAAATAATACTTATTGTCAAATATATTACTTATATATATCAGTATTAAAAATATTTCACTTGTTAAATGAAATAGTGTGAAAAAATTGACTTTTCTTTTAATAAAATTCTATAAATGTATTAAAGACATTAAATTGGCACTAATAGATCATAACAGAGTCCCCTGCATTATTGTTTCCAATATTTATACATGAAATAAAATTAGTACATGTTTTAGGGTTATTTTATAATATTTATAATATTATATTTACCCATAATTACTCGATTAAACCTTAATTGTGGTAATAAAAATAACTAAAGATACTATTAATTATGTTAAAAAATAAGAGGATACTATTTAATATATTTCAAAAATATAATTAAAAATAAAGAATACATTTTTCAAAATTTGAAACATATATTTTTTCAAAATTAAATTAAAATTAATCGCAATTAAGTTGTGACAAAATGGCATTTTAGTGTTAGAATGTTCAAAAGATTGAAAAGTGTTTATATCCAAATATAATGTGAAATTGATTAAAACTAACCTAAATTGTTTTAACTTATAAAAGCTTGTTATAATTATATATTAAAAACAATAGAAGAAATAATTTAACAATTTAAATTATTTAGAAGTAAAAGCTGTTTTCAATTAAAATGTAGTTCTTTTTCCACATATATAAAAGAATAAAATTTATTAAAAAAATACCAAAAATTCTAACTATGAATTTTTTTTAATTTTTAATTAAAATAAGAAGTTTTTTTGTCAAATAAAATTTACAAATGTGTTGAAATATATATTTAAAATATTGTTTCCCTAGAAAGGTTGAAAATCACATTTTTTAAATAATTTTTTATGCGTAAAATTTTATTTTCCGTCATATAATTACTTGAAAAAATATAATATTAAATGATAAAATTATATTTAAAATATTATATATATATATATCATTAATATAATAACAAATGTATAATTGTTTTATTTATTAGTATAAAAAATAATTATTCATAGTTAAAAATTTATTTTGAAAACATTTACTTTTAAAAAAAAGTGTGTTACATTAATTTATAATAACCTTTTCAACAAAAAAATTAATCATATATACATTTAAAATCTATATTTTATTAATTTCTTTATCAACTAACATATCTTCCATTATAATAACTATGTTATAATGGTATCATTTAAATAATAATTTTTTTGTTCGTTTATGCTCGATGTGGAATATAATGTTCGCAATTGAACAAAGATTTTCTTTTTTGAAAACTAAGAATGATAAATTATATGAATCTATTAAAATTAAACCCTCAAAAATTTGAATTTGGGCTCAGAAACTAATGCTTGACTTTTCAAAATACCTTTATTGAAATCCCACATCGAAACAAGTGTTAAAAAACCTCCACATTAAATGAATGAAATGGAAGTATGAATGTCACCAGATATAATATGTACTAGGATTTCCATGTAGGAGGACCTAGATAAGTAATAGAAAAATGAGTATAATGTTCTAATTGGGAGAGGTAGAAAACATGGTCATAAAAAACATAAAAAACACATAACTATAAATATGTTATGGGTTATAAGATCATTGATATCTTGGTAATAAAAGTGCTCAAATAATATATTTGTTTTAAGATATTTTTCATAGTTTTGAGGAATTATTTTGATTTATTTATTAAGAACATAAAGAAATATATTCCCATAAACATAAGAGATTCATCCATTAATCAATATCCACAACAAACTCAACTTTTTATCCAAATTATAACTCTTTAAGATGAATTTTTCACACATGTACCATAATAATAAACTTCTAGAGAATCACATAATCCACAAAGGATTAACAATATATATCTATAGTCTTGAAACATTATCCATAACCAAAATTTTTGTGATAATTTATAACCATTATACAAAAATATTATATCATTATATGATGAAAAACAACTTTTTATCTACCAAATTCATTATTAATATCCAAAGTTCAACATAGATCACAAAACACATAACCATCCATAAAATATTTCAAGGAGATTTATAAAGAAAAATTAAAACCCAAAAATCATAATTATTCAATAATATAGTGTTATAATATATTTTTTAAAATTTATCTTCAAACAACATTATTCACTATTAAAGTATTATACCAAAAATGTAATTTCATAAATCTCATAATATCTATGATATAATAATTATTTCTATAAATAACCTAAATTACTATAAGTTCAAAATGAAATCATATATTCTTTATAAATAATTTGTTTTCTATATATATCAAAAACAACCCATATTATTCTATTTTCCATGTTCGTATGGGGATACCAAAATAGTGATCATCTCCCAAAATAACATTAATCACATAATAACCAAACTCGTTACCAATAACATTGTTATCTATTGGATAAACAATATGTTCCAAAAATAAACATATTCTTCATCAATCGAATCATTGAACTATAAATAAAATTTCATAATAACCAAAAGTTCATGTAAGCCACTGTTAGGTGATGCTCCCTTGTCACCCATTATTTTTGGGTTAAAAACATATGGCCTTACAAAAAGTGATGGGCTATCACCAATCCTGTCAGTTGTCCTTATTCAAAAACTATAAAATTTTTATAACAATAAAAAATATGAAAAAGTATTCAAAAGAATCAATAACATGTTTTATCCAAATTTTTTATCTTATACAAATCATATTTCTTCCCAAAATTTAACAATTTTTAATTAACTCAAAGATAAATGTATGCCAAAATACCATTAATCAACATAAATTTATATAAAATAAAGTTAGAAAATGAATTTATAAGAAATTAATCATATTTTAAACCTTAAAATTACAAACACATAATGATATCCATAACTATTAGGATAACATCATAATCTCTAAAATTATCAAAAAGATTCTCTAATAGCAACTATAAGGACCCTACCATAAACATAACTTATTCTAGTTATTCAATAAATATAAATATATTTATTTTACTAATGATATTTTATGTTTATTGCCTTAATGTAGTTGGAAAAATCCTTTCAATAAAAACTTATGCATTATATATGGACACTTCTACTCAGTATCCTGTTTTTTCCACTGATGTAATCCCTTTTAAAACAAATCATGCTTTCTATTAAAGACATATCCTTAATACATTAATAATGGAATCTAGTACGTCATTTATAATCTATAAAAACAATAAAAAACATTTTAAATCATGGAATTAGCATAAAATGGATAGTAAGGGATATATGAAAGTTAATTTTTAGTTCAGTGATAACATGAAAACACATTAAAATACTTTTTGGAAAAACACATTAGCATTCATAGAAAAATAATAATGTTGTATTGGGACATAATTACCATATCAATCTTACATTTAACCATAAATATTGAATAAAAATATTGTTGACTTCTATCCATGGACTACCCAATGCATTGGTTATTCATAATGGGGCTCACCATTGGTATAAGATATATTTTGATAACCTCTTTTTCATGAGCTATATTAGGTCTCAATCTTTTGTATATGCTATATCAGGTTCACCCATGTGCTATAACCTGGATAATACCTTAAAATATAATGTCCATATAAGAAATCTGTAATTATAGCCTTGAAAAATCATTTTATACCTTGATAAAATAATTTCAGATATTAAAATACCATTTTCCTATAAAAATAAAATTTACAATATTAAAATTATAAACAATAAATGAAAAAACTATCTTCAAAATGAACTATCTAAATTTATAAAACAAATTAATTAAATTATTAAAGCATCATGAATGTATGAGAAACCACTCACTACACTTGATTTTCTTAAAAACTAATTCCGCTTTCTTTAGTGAAAAAAGTTTATAAAAATGAACATTAAATTATGTTTTTTTAAAAGAATGTCACCTTTAATAAAATATAACAATATTATAGCTTGAAGAAAATTGAGAGAAATTAGAATAGTAATTTTTTAAAAACAGTATTTTCTATATTAATATATTCATAAGAATACTTTTAAAAACACTTGCATGAAATATTAATATTTATAAAATAAGTCTTGTAAATATTTATGATAACTTTTTTAGTAAAAATATCCCATACCATTTTTTTTTGATTCATCACAAATTTTATTTATAATATTGAATGATAAATATATATTAACCATTAAATTTTTTGAGAACATTTTTCTTGTTTATTATTAATTTTATATCACTTAATTCCAAGTTAAAATAAATAATTAATTATTTAAATTCACGTTATACCATTTCATGATATTCGGTACATGATTCCAAAATGCATTTGGTATGATAAAAATAGTAAAAGTGTTCATAATTACATCATCAAAAAATAATATTCATGAAATACTAATCACATTTATAAATCATATTTACTTTTAAATCCATCCATTTCATATTGATATGAAGATTTAACACAATTATGATTATTGAGACAATAAGTTATAGGTGCGCATGAGCAACAAATCCAATTTTTAGGATAATTATGGAAATAAGGTAAGTATAATTTTTTATTTCCAGAATGATAATATTACCATTATTATATTATTAATCATTAAAATATAATAGTAAACATAATCCATGTGATGTGGTGTAGAAAAACTAATCACAACAATTCGTGTTCGTTATAGTTCACACATACGAATGAATGAAGTTGTTATTTTTTGTGTCTAGAACTGTAAGAACATAAATGATATTTCTTATTTTCATAATGATAAATAATGAATTAATTTAATATAGAGATTTTAATTCCATCAATATTACCAGTATTGAGATATATTGATGTAATACTAGTTATATCTTTTTGTGAGGTGGTATTCTACCATTCCCCCAAAATATTAATTATATAATATTTTTATGTATGTGAAGACGTATTTATGTTATAATGTTAACATAATAAATATTCTTTATACGTCTGATACTATAGTTATTATTTTATCTTGTTGTAAGAATATGCGAATGATGTGGAAGAAAAAACAAAATAGGAACACTTAATTTAAAATGATTCATTTTTTTAGAGAATCTCCATTTATTAACACCTAAACAACTCTAAGGTGAGAATTATTCCAAAACTAACCATTATAAAATATATAAATGTATAATAGGAATGTATTATAAGAAGGATGTTTTGAGAAAAAATAGTTTTTGAGTTGTGAATAAAATGAGAAAAATGATTACCATTTTATTAAAGAGTGGAGAGAACACATTGAATTCTTCAAATTACTAAATTAATATATTAAATATCAAAAAAAATGTATCAAAGATTATTTATTTAAAATATGTAATTATCATTGGTCAACATAAATCCTTCCAAAAAAATTTGAAATGTTTTGACATTTTAATTCCATATATTTATTTATCCCTTATTTTACACTTTTAACTATTATCATGATATCATCTGATATACACATTAAGTGAAAATATAATTACAATAAAATTCTAAAAATTAAATATTTGAGTTATTTATAAAAAATTTAGACATATCACTGTTTTTGGAAATAATTTTATATTTTTATGAATTTCATATCATTTAATAAAAATTATTTATTTAAAAAAATCAATAAATACAATTTTGACACAATTCATTACATGACTTTCTAAAAATCCCATAAAAACATTATATATTAGAAAAAACTATTCTAAATCATAAATAAAATATCCATGTAATATATAAAATTATTTTAATACATTAATTATATAAAATAATATTTATTTTAATATTTTTATTATCCTTTATTTGATATTCCCATTAAATAAATCATTTTTTTATCATCATTGTGTAAGACATTAATTACAATATATCATGCATAATATAAAAATAATAATTATGGATATAAACATTTTACCATTCAAAATAACATTCATAGTAAAACATTTCACTTTTACTACCCCATATTAAAAATATTTCCTTTCACAAAAACAAAAGTATGATAGAATTTACCATTATTTGAATAAATTAATATAAATAGATTAAAGTCAACCAAGTGGAACAAAGAGCTCATAAAATAAAAAAAGGAATATTTTTTTAAGATAACTCATCCAATTAAATTAGGACAAGAGGTATGGTAATTTTATAATATTTATAAGATTATTTCAGCCCCAAATTACCTAATTTACCCTTAAAATTGTTAAACTAAATTATTAAAGTTTCTATTCATATTGTCCAAAAATTAGAGGAAAATAATTACAATATTTGGGAATTATGATTAAAAATATGTAATATTTTTTAAAAAAA
The DNA here is from genome assembly GCA_963277665.1 of Viscum album. Lineage (NCBI taxonomy): Eukaryota > Viridiplantae > Streptophyta > Magnoliopsida > Santalales > Viscaceae > Viscum > Viscum album. Next base: position 271,684,244 of record OY728125.1, on the reverse strand, counting down.
TTAAAAGAAATAATTTCAATGAAAAATAATTTAAAAATGATTCCATCGAAGGGGTGATAAAACAAGATTTTATAAAATAAACTTTTAAAATATTAAAATGTTTTTATATCCAAATTCAATTTTATATTTATTACAATTAACTAAAATATATTAAATGATAAACATTAGATCTAATTATAGATTAAAACTAATAAAAATACAATTTATCAATACAAAATATATCAATGAAAAATTTATCTTTAATTAAAATGCTGTATTTTTCAACTATTCATAAAAAATGAATCTTATCAGAAAATATGAAACAAATAACTGAAATAAATTTTTATATTCTTGTTTAAAATATGAAATTTTACTTAGTCAAATTGAATTTATAAAATTTTCAAAAAAAATAAAATTAAAAATGTTCTCCATCAAAAGGGGGAAAACAACATTTTTTGATAAATATTTCTTAATTTGTAAAATTGGATTTGTTATTATATCATGTCTAGAAAACATATAAGATTATTTTTAAACATTTTATTGAATGTTATATATATATATATATATAATTAATATAATAAAAAAAATTGATGTTTTAATTATTGGTATAAAACACACTTATGCACATCTAAAAAGTTTTTTCAGAAAACATTTCCTTTTATTTTAAAAAGTGTAAAACAATCGTTTATAATTTTTTGGTCACAAAATAATTAATTATGTATATATGAATCATATTTCCATACATTATTCAATGCTATTAATACATTCCATTCTAATTAATTGGTTATAAGGTTCACATTTATACAATTAATATTTAGTTGTTTATTTAAGTTCAATGTTGTGTATCATATATGCTATCGAACATAGTTTTTATTTTTTAACAACCCATGATGTTACACCTACCCTTGTCAATGATTTGATACATGATGAAGGCATACTATTTGATCCCATGGAATTTAATATTCTATTTTGATACCAATTTTATCCATTTAAAGTATGGAAAGGATATAACCTAGTGTTGGGGTATCACTACTCTTTGAGAGACATCCAATATTTAAAAATATAGGCATATGATATCATTATCATCATAGATTTGTTATTTTTAATTAAGTTAATTTTGGATTAATTCGAGGTGAAGATTTTATGCTATGGTTTTGATTAGGATTATGCAGTGTTTGTTTGTGAGAGAGGACCTTGGTTTTATTGGAGGTGTGTTACATACTTATCTTCCTTGATGGCCAAAGTAATTATGGGTTATTTGGAGGTTAAGATGTTTGTGATTCCTTGGGTTATGGAATTGTAACATTTGTTTTCTAGAGTAGGTTATAATGGTTTACCTCAAAGATATGTGAATATTGGGATTTATCTATAATTGTGAACTTCACCTATATCAATTTCAATCTTCAAGATGCTCACATATGAGTATAAAGGGATATGATAATTACTATATATTATATTTTAGTTAGGTTTTATTCGTCCAGGTGTGTCTACTCAAAGTGAAAATAATATTATAAGGAAAATAAATGGAAATTTATATCTCTCTATTGATTATACGTATATTAATTTTTTGACATAGAATTAATTATATCCAATTTCATTGATTTATGATTTACACAATATAACAAAAAAATATAGCGAGGTATCAAAGTTCAATATGTGGTTGGTATATCATCAGATGTGGGTGAATCATGAAGATATTATGAAAAATAAATTATGATGTTGTGATGGGAATTATGATTTCATTGTAATTATTTTTAGAGTGAATAATTCTCAATCCATGATCACAAGATTTATAAAATAAGTTTTTTTATATGTTATTGAATCAGTTTTTGTTTTTTTCATCATTTACTTCATTATATACTCTGAATTTAAGGAGGATCACAGTAAGTATCAACATGATATATTCTACCATAGTTAAAAAACATTCAAGCGTTAGTTTTGGGTACAAGAAGTTAATCTCATGTGGCATGTCATGCCTCTAAATGGAGTTGTTGTGGATCCTATGATTTTAAAGGTCGTTATTTCTTGGGAATCACCCATTATTTTTGAATATGTTTTGTGTTTGCATGTTCATTCTAGGAATTATTGTAGGGTTTTTGATGCTTTCTATTAGGTTGTGAATCCACTAATATATTTGACTAGAATGGATATTGCATTCTTGTATATTTACTAGTTTCTTGAAACATTTGACTACCTTAAGGATAAGTTTCTTAATAATAAATTACACTATTTTTAACACGGGGCTTTAGTTTGACATTTTATATAAAACAACACATCTTTGATTGGGATATGTTTCTATGATGTAGATATTATTTTATTCTAATGTTCTCAAACATTATGTTCTATTGATAATATCTATGAAACCCATTTTTTCAAGATGCAAGAATTGATGTTTTATTTAACTCTAGGGTAAAAAAACCTCATTGGTTATCATTTTTTGGTATTTAAAAAAAATACTAGCATGAGGTTTTATTCTTCTAACATTACTAGAAAATGAAATAATGTTGCTGGATGGAATTATTCTAGGATTTTGACATCAATAATTCATATAAAATATGGAATATTATTGTTATTGCAGACGCAGAGAGTAGGAAGTGTATTAGTAATGTCTTTTGTGAATCTATAGATTCCATAATTGTTATAGAAGAGTTCATAGTGATTCATCTTGATATGGGTGACATTGGAGGTAGAGGTTGGTATTACAGATAATAGTATAGTTTTATTGGTGGTATATTTGGAGGAGTCCAATTTAGGGAATTTTTAGTGGAGGACTAGAGAGACCAATTTATTTACTTTAATTCCCCCAAATCATGTTTTGAGGATCGAAAACACTAGATGTTCTTTCATGGAAATTTTTTTCACCCCATTAGTGATTAATGAAATGGTTCTCTATGTGTTCCACATCTCACCATTGGTCATACAGTATACCATGATAATTATGTACTGAGCTCTAAGAGGACATTATTTTTTTCCAAGGTTAATGTGTGCATTTTCGGAATTTGTGACTCAAGTATTTTATACCAGAATGTGATGATCATGCACCTTTTTTAAAATGGTTTTATCCAGCTGTTTGATGATCCTGAATTACTATAGGAGGGTATCATGATGTAAAATGTTTCCGTATTTCCCTAATATATGGGAGGATTTAATGATATATTGGTGATAGTGAATCATTTCTTGAAACCTTCCAACTATAGTGTTCATGGAGTGGATTTGTGTGGTGTTTTTTTGTGATGTAGTATTGGGAAGATGTGTTGAAACTCCACAAAATCCCGAGGAAAGTCACCTATGATCATGGTACATATTTTAATACTAGGTGTACTAAGGTCTAAAAATTAATTTTGGTAGATTTTGATTAAATTAATAGTCCTCCACCCACTTTTATTATGGTACCATTTTATACGTTATTCGAATTGAACTTTTAATTCTCTGTTATGTTTGGCTATGACTGGGGAGTAATAAATTCTTAAGATAAAGATACTAGAGAAAAACATAGATAATTTTTAAGTAATTCATGGGGGAAAAATATGGGAATGATTATTATAAATTCAATTAACATCATTGGAGGATGAATTTTTATTTTTACATTTAATATCATTTTTTGTTGAGGGTGACTCCTCATCATTGGAAAAACTTTTTTGGTGTTGGTGTAAAGCTTATACCCTATTTATTTATAATTTTTAAGTGTTAGATAATGTTAGAGACATGAAATATCAAATATAAAATCCCCTGTAGGTGATCTTAATACATTATTTCAACCATGTTTGTATGAAATATTGTTACCTTTGTGGTTACTATGTCATCATATACTTGTGTGAGATCAATAATGATGATTATACCTTAAATGAGTAGCATATGGGGATATGAAACTATATTGAGAAGGTGTTGTGTCAGTTTTCAATTCTCTTGGTTCGTTTCTTTTAGAAATATGGATGTGTGGATGAGAGTATGTGGGAATGTGAGTCATCGATACGTGGTTAGTACCCCAATTTTATTATTATTTAAATCTTATCCTATTATAATTATTATGGTTCATGTTGACCATTTTTCTAGTTTATTAAGTTGTTTTATCTTACTAGTATGACATGTCCTTTATCTCAATTTCAATTTATCACCTTGGGGGATTTTTTATTAGGTTAATGTTTTTGAATGTTTAATCCAATTTTTCCTTAATGTGAGGTGGTTGAGATACTGTTTTGGAGAGATACTTGAGATGTATCTTACAGTGTGGTTTTTCATAAAACCCTTTTCCATTAAATCCTTATAGGTTTAGATTTTGAATTCATGTGGATGAGAATAGTTTTAGAGGTATCAAATATAAGGCCTATGCCTTAGTTTCAATTCCAATTTCCTATTTTCAATATTAGTGAAACTGGGAAATGCTTCTAAGGATTTTTTTTGGTCAATGAAAAAATGGGTAGTTATACAAAATTTTTTGATAGGCGTATGGTAGGGGTTATCAGCTGGACAATATTTCAGGATTCAAAAACATGATCTACATAGTAAAATGTTGGAGGGATTTGGGAGAGATTATTTTCTTACAAAATAATGGGTGAGGAATGATCTGTGTGGTTGGTTGTGGTGTAGGATAATCCCAGCTTGAACATTGTTTTAGGCAGTCAAGGGATTCTCCATATAAATGTGGGTTAGTTCTGCAACATGAGGGGGAAGATGCACCATGTGAAATTAGACTATATCATAAAATACTTTTTGGATAATGGTACTATGAAAAATGGTGGTATTCCCCACTATAGACATATTATAGGATCTACAACAAGGAATTTCCATAGATATTGGGTGTATGTTTAACAAAGGGATTATGGTGTTGTATAATTTCTTTTATAGTCCACATATTTTTCAATAAGCTATATCATGGTCTTGATATTTTCACCATGTTCGCATAGATATGATTTTCCCAATAAATATATCAGAGTCTCTCAACTCCAATTTTCACCCAAACTCATCTCTCAAACCATAGGTGCACCTGAGTAATTTTTGATGTTTTCAAAGCCCCATCTGATAGGGATTATTCAATGGCATCTACAAATTAATAATTTTTTATCTATGGAGTTCTTTTCAATTAATTTCCCCTACATGTGATCTATTTGTTCAATATATTAATTCCATGTTATGGAATATTATATCTCTCATTTTTATGGTTTTTTCCTTTTTCATTTAATGGTGTATTTGTGGAATGACAACTTTTGGAGTTCATTGTCTCTACATAGAATAGGTGATCAAAGATCGAATATATAGATCCATTCTCATGCTAATAATATTGATAAATATTCGGTAGGGTATTTTGTTTATCATGAATCTAACAAAAAAATGATAAAGGTTTACTAATTTGAATTTTGTTGCAATTAAACTAACAACGATTAAAAAAATATTTAGTAATTAAATCATTTTATGATTATTAATCACAGGTTGTTTCTTTCCACTAATATAATGTTATTCCACCTAATTTTATACATATTATTCTATATATACATTGATTTGTATATATAATTGTTATTCAAGGTTTATCGTGTTAAAATTGATGAAATTTTTAAATAATTCAATGTTATAATTAAATTTGTTTTCTATAGAATTAAATCGGCATGTTTAACCAATACATTGTTTCTTATAATTGGTCGATAATAAAATTTATGTAATAATGAATATCTAAATTAGTTTTTTTCAATTTTTTCTTTAATTAGATAAGTAATTTTAATTTTGAATTATTTTAGATGATAAATATTTTTAATGGAATGATTATAAAAATTGATTTGTTAAAATATTTATAAAGAAAGAATATTCTAGGAGGCATTATGAAATAATATTGGTTTTTTAGGGGACTCCTAGGGTTACCCATAGTCATAACCTATAATAATTGAATTATTTAATTTAATATGGAATGAAAATAGGATGCTTACAATTAAAAAATTATTGGGGACAAGGCTATCATTGTCCCATTAATGGTGGATACATTGTGTTGGGGGTCATGAGATCCTATTTTCATATAAAGATTAAATGTTATGATTTAGTGAAAATATTAAATATTTATTATGGTTTTTCTTTCATACCTTATGTGTTCTCTATATATTATATTTTATATGAGATGTTATGTGATCCTAGAATGGTTGATGTGATATGTGTGGGGTGGCTTGAGGTTGTATAGGAGTTGACGCCTATGATGGCAAGATGCATGGTGATACACATGTGTGTGTGTGGGATAGAACCAGAGATGATGGAATTAGTTTATTCTAGTATTAACCATTATTGTTCATATACTATATTATTAATGCTAATGAATATATTTAATGGCTAGGTGGCTCGGTTCCTTATTTTTTTATTTCTTTCTTTAAACCTTGAGTCAGCAAGATGTGTCTGGTGGAATCTATAGATGGAAGATTGGGATGTTTTCATATAGTACCAAGAATTTTGGAATGGTAATAATGCTTAATAACTATTTGGTTGGAAAGTATAGTTCTTTTAATAATTAAAATTTTAATTTAATCCTTAAATCCCATGGAATTAGATGGAAAATACTTGTATGGTATGGAATTGAAATTGATGGATAATGAAATGTAATCTAAATAATGTTAAAAATGGATAATAAATTAATTAACATGAATTAAGAGGAAAAAATGTAAACATGTAATTTTTTGTATCTATTAAATGGTTTCAGGCTTATAGGATGTAATGTCTTTAGTAATGGATATTGAATGTCCATGTAATGAAACATGTAGTTGAGCATAAGACATAATTGTGCCAACCATACCGTTTTGAGAAATATTATATTCATTATTTGTATTTATCACATATGATATCACACCCATATTTTGTAGGGAAACTGGCACCCAATAGACTACGAGAGGGTTTTCACCCCAACATTATAATGTTGAGGAAGGATGGTTGACTAGACCCTTTGGGATGACTCTCTTCTACTGATCTTTTTATGCTAGTATGCACGATATATAAAATTATCATATATGTTTATAGAAGGATGTACTAGATTATGGTAATTTTGGAGACATGTATATCACAATATAGTATCAACTAGATTATTACTTGTATTGTGGGTATAGGATGGGATGGTCAGACTTATAATACCTGATGTATGATACACATAATATGAGTTATGGTGGATCCCAAAATGTACTTGGTTACTCTATTGATATATGCTATGGAATGGTAACTTAATGTCATTAATGAGATGCATTTTGTGAAACATAGACTATGTTTTTATGTGATGGATTATATTTAAAGGGAGATGGATCATTACATACAGTGTTGGAGAAGAGAGGAAAACTAGTGTTGATGTAGTTGCAGGGTACCCTTAATGATTTATTATTATAATATATGATCAATATTTTACACATGACATAGTTAGAGATATCCATGGTGACTATAGTAACATATTATACTCATACTGGTGATGAGAAAATTTTACCTGTTTTTGAATGTAATGTTGTAAGAATTCATTATATTTATCATGAGAGGATCTAGAGAGGGTCTGATTTAGTATACTATTAAGATCACCCCACATATAAAAAATATTTTTTCTTTTCAATAGTATAATCTTGGTGATGAGGTCAGTTATAATTATCTCATGACTCTATGGGAGCTATTTTGGATTTTAATTAACTAAAAATTTTCCATTTCGATAATTTTAAATTACATTATTTTTGTTTTAACCCATTGTAGAATTACATGTATTCACATGGGATTCATTTTTAAAAATTACTAGATGATAATTGGTGTTTCTATCTTTTATCTCTATTATAAATGATTCTCATTGAGTACTATTCTAGGTAATTCATGATATTTATATATATGATGTACTCTTGGTTCTAGTCCCAACCCTATGTCTTAATATAGGCAGGAAATAGGTGGTCACTATCCTATTTCTATCATTTATATCCATGTAGGGGTACTCTTAGAGGGGATTGGGTTGGGACATCCCTTTCCTACTATGTGATGATTTTCATAGTTTGTATCCTTGAAATATGACTAACATGATTATGTTTATTATGATCTGTCAAATATCATTATTTTGTACATATGATTATGCTCATATAATAATGTTTCATTTATAAGGATTCTAAACATGTTTTCCATGGTATATGACTATTAATTTGAGATTAAATGTTTATTTTTTATGGGATATATAGAATTCATATTATTCAATTTCATTTAAAAAATTATCTTCCTCTCTTGTTTTCTCATTTTTATTATTTAGCCCATGATACAATTTTGATAACATTTCCCTTTTCAATAATATTGTAGAGACCCGAAGCTTAACGTACATGGACATTACATTACTTTTGCGGAATACTTAGTACATTACAAAAACACACACATAAGGATCGTAATAGTTTAGTGTCTTTGGAAACTCGGAATATAATCTTCTAATCGTGGTGAAATATCTTCAACATCTCCCATAAAGATCTTCCCTTTTTTTCTTACCTAAAACCTTTCTTTATATCCTGGGGAAAAGAAAACATAAAAGGGTGACCTCAAATGCTCAGTAAGGGTAAACGAAAGAAATATCAATCACATCATATTCATAAGAACATAACATTTTGGAAATCTTAACCTGCAAAATAGATCATAATATCATAAATGGGATAAATCATAGTAGTGAAATGTAATCCCAATAATCATAACATAAAACATGAAACTTTTTGGCATACACACATAATCATAGAGAATCATTTCATATTAGTCAAGACTCATTTCCAAGACTATCTTAGTGGACAAAGTCCATTTCTGAACCGAGTTCACTCCTCGTTTCAGTCCTGTTTCACTGAACAGGTTTAACCTTCCGTTCCAGCCATGTCTATCTCATGAGATATAAAATCTTTACTCAATGCATTGGAGGGAGATATGGGTCTCACCCATCTCATAATGATACCATTATTATGTGTGCCACAAAATCATAAACCATACATCATATCATAACCCATGTAATAAAAATGGGAATCGTAAACATTGTGACATCATAAATCAATTCATATAAGATAAACGAATCCATCAAAATAATTCCATCATAACATAATAAAATCAATGTAATAATAGGGATATAATCAGAACCCTTTATTATCTTAGATGAAAATAATTTTGATAAGACACTTGAACTCAATTCTTGAGGAAAATATCCTTTCTACTTCAAAAACATTTTCCTTTCTTAAAATGTCATAAAATTTTAAACTAAAAGAAGTTGATTAAAAATAAACTTGAATACTTGTAAGGGAAGCTTCTTAGAAATAATTTTTTCAAAATCCATTCTTGTCGTATAAGTTAAAAGAAAACATTCTTCTCGTACTTTTGTCAGAAAAGTCAAAAAGTACCTCGTATGAGAAACGACAAAAGATTACTTTCATATATTTTACTAAAAACTCAACGAAGGTTAAAATTGGATATAAACTATTTTAGAAGGATATAAATATTACATATTGAGGAAACATGGATGTGGATGATAAAATAGACCCCAGTAAATTTCAAAGTATAAACAATCTCGGATAAAAATGAGATTGTGATATTTCCCATACCTTAGGTCCGATTTGCTTCGTAAGTGTCTGAACCTCCTGTATAATGATTTAAATAATGTCATTGACTAATTACAGAATCATACTCATTGTTATGATATCATATATGGTTCACTTATGACTTTATATTACCCGTTCTTTTGTAAATTCCATGTTAAAGAGCGTTTTCGGTAAAATCGTTTCATTTTTCGTCCGTGTTTTGACTTGTAATTATTCATATGATTAAATAGATCATGATTAAATAATTCCAGAAATATAACATCATTTAGATATAATATATATTCAGAATATACATATATATAATAGATCAATAAATGTAATGAAATACACCGTTCATGGAGATGGTAGGTCGTACGTACGCATGAACGCTGTTTACGTTTCCTTATTGAGTTGAATGCAATTAAGTAGATGACATACATATATATACACATAAATCCAGTATCATTATTATGTAATATATTTCATGATTACTTATTATATATACTTTATAATCATTCATGAATGTTTAATGTGGAGAATGAATCTCATCGCATCGTGGAGACGGTAGTCCGTACGTACGCACGAGCGATGATATCGTTCTCATGATCGTGTAATTGTATTGGAGCGTATGTATACTATTTCAGAATCAATATCACTTTACAATAATCATATATAGTTATTATTTACACCATTATACCCATCCATGTAAGGTGGTGGTGGAAAATAGATTACACCACGGCGTGGAGACGGTATTCCGTACGTACGCACGCGCGGTGATTTAATTTTCCGTAGGATGGATAGATGGTGAAATAGGGTTGTTTCATACTTATAATAACATATAAGTATGTTAGGGATACTTATGTTATTACTTTATAATGAAACAAATTAGGAAGAAGAAGTGGAAGAAGAAATAAAGTTGAAAGAATCGGTAACAGACATTACCTCTTCTTTGAAGCGCCTCCTTGAGTCCTCCTCTTAGGGCACTAACATTGTTATTTTAAGAAGACCAGGACCTCTAAAATGTTTCTAGGGAAGTGGAGAAGAGAAGTTTCCAGGGCTTGGCCGAGCGTGAAGGCTCAAAGTGGTGTGAGGAAGAGAGGGAGGAGGTGCCCTTTTATAAGGGAGGAGAGGGGCACCATTGGAATAACTAAATATATTATTTTATTATAAATCCAAATTCGGTTTTAATTAGCTCCAAATTGATTTTGTTCGAAGCTAAGGTGGTTATGGGTCGAAATCCTCTCATCCAACAGAATTTAGACAAGTTTAGGTTCATATGATAACCTTATCATTTAGATTTAACATTAAATTAAATAATTTTACTTTTACCGTGTCTTCTTGTGTTCTTATACTATAAGGTTATTAAACATACTATAAGCAGCCAAACGAACCCAAGTTGCTTATTATTAATATATATAACCTTATCTATGTCATATGACCAAACCTTAGATTTTCAGTAATACAATAACAATTACTAATATAATATTCGTTTTAAAAACTATTTTATGTCAATTTTGACACTATTTAGTAATTGATTTTTTTGAAACTCATAACAGACTTATTAGTTCGAAAAGGTTACTTAAATCAATACTAACATGTCATATTAACCTAGAAAATTAGTTTAATTCATAAAGAGTCTCAAATTATATTTATTTGGTTATTTATAACAACAATTATGTCAATATTTCATTAATAAGATAATTACTGCATCATCTTTGTGTCATTAATAAATTAAATTATTTAAAGTCTAAAAATTACAAATAAAATATCATTATGTATGAAATCTTTTTAGCTTTCTAATTAATATTTATAGTCTAATTTATCTTATGTATAACCCTATATTAAAAATTATTTAGTTATTAAACTTTGATTTTAACTATTTTAACCCTTCTTTAAATAAATTAATAATAAATGACCTAATCTAATACAAGTGGGCCTAAATGCTCATATTTTCATCCTAATTTTTTTTTGGTCGAATTAAACTTATCCAATAGAATTATGACATGTGTTAGGGTAATAATAATATCAATTTTACCATTAATTACCCTATTTACTTTTAACCATGTTAAAAAAAAGTAAAAAGTTACTATTAATAAAAAATTATTTTCATCTCATTGAACCACATTTTTCTTGCTGACATCAACCGTGTCTCTCAGAGTTTTGATATTCCACTTACAGAAGCAGTAAAATTAAGTTTTATTAAAAAATCATTTTTTTAACTACCACTTAGTGGTTTCACTATTCATCAAAAAATGAAAGTTTCCAGAAAATTACCTAAAATTAGGACTAAGATATATTTGATATTATGAATTCAAAAATGATGTCTATTTTACCAAATTCAATCCATATCAATTTCATTAATTAATTTATAAATTAATTCTCGTCGTCAAAACAAATAGCGTGTTCTTAAGAGATAATAACTATCAAAAGATTGACAGTTGTTTATGTCTGGTTTAAATGTGAAATTACATCCAACAACCAACAATGTATTAAATTGTAAAAATATATTCTAAAAATACTTTAAAACCACTCAAATTAATAATTTATCACTATTTATTATTTCTATTAAAAAGGTTGTTTTTAATTAAAATTTAGAAATTTTCACTATTCATCAGAAAATGAAAGTTAGCTGAAAAGTACCAAAATTTCACCCTAAGCGAATTTAAATATTCTGAATCCAAAAATGAAGTCAATTTTGAAATATAAAATTTACAAAATTTCAAAAAGTGGTTATTACTATTCATAACGATCAGTTTTAATAATATTTTAATAGCATATCGTTGTTTAGTGAAACTCAGTATTGCGTAATACACACGCTATCGAAGAAGGTCGCGATTGCGTGCAATGAAAGGAAAGTCAAGGATGCTTGTTGTGAAAGATCCTTTTGGTGTAGCGTACAACACAAGACATTAATGAAATTGAAAAGAATGTTTTTCATAAAATCTCGGGGTGTTACATTCTACCCGCTTAAAATGAATTTTGCCATCAATATTCGTCGGGGTTATAAATGGTTTACTAATCGAAAGTATATTTAATAGAAACCCACATCTTAAAAAGGAATACAAAAACCAATCTTTAAAAACAAAATCATGAAATGTAACGGTTACCCAAATAAACTAATCACTGGGTTTCCACATAGGTGAAAATATGGATATGGAAGAGAAATCTAACCATCATGTTCTGATGGAGAGTGGTAGAGAACATGGCTATGGAAAATCCAGCAATCACAAAGCCATAAATTTGTGACGATCTAAGGTACCATCTGATTCATCAGGTATAAGAGCACTAGGACAACATTTTTGGTTTTCATGATCATTTCCCTAAAGTTGAAGAATTTGAATTAGAATGAATACTTACTTTATTTTGGTACAATCTCACTGTTGTTTGTCCTTTAAACAATTTTTACTTCATCTCTTAAAGAAATGAAGTTGAATTTGTTATTCATGAAGTGTTAATAGATCATGTGATAGAATGATGGGTCATTCCATCTGTTTCAAACAAAAGGTTAGCAAAAGTTATCAAATATACATAAGTCCATCTAGGGTGAGGTTAATCGTATACGATTCCATGAACGAACCTATACTTCATATATCATACCGCGTAATAAAATAATACTAGTTTCTACTAACCAGGGACTTCCTGTAGGCCAGTGGTAGGCGATAAAGGCCAGTTGCACTTCTGTTGTGGGTTCGATTCCCACACCCTTGTCCGACGCGATGGGTTGTCGCCCGTCCTGCAGGTTGTCCTTTTTCTAAAGCTATATTACTATAACATCCCATAAATAATATCGAATTTTTTTTTCCTAACTTATGTCCAACATAATCCATTCCAATATTTAGTCTTATCTAAAATACTTCGGTCCAAGCTTATAGTATAAAGAAAATTATTACTTGAAATGTCACATAAAAATCATGTGAATTCCATCATTTATCCCCCATATATCATAAGATATATCTTGTTGGTCAAATTAAAAACATGTGAATACCTTAATCATGTATTCTCTTAAAGAATTAATACCCATTGAACCTTAGTGAAAACATGAATGCAGTCAAAAGTTAACTCTTTTCGCATACCAAAATCGAAAAATTCTTTATACTCAAACCATGATATAACCTTCTCCTTATATCAGTCATGAGCTGATGAATATGGTCAAACATTTCATTTTCTTGTTTTCCTATCATTATGCGCATATCATCTTTTCCTTCCAAAAATATCTCAATCACATTCTATGGTTACTGGTACCATTGAAAACCAGAATAGACCAATACATAAATATTCCAATATTCCACGATACTATATACAACATTATTTTGGAATCACATTACATAAACACTTAATCATTCCACCACATTGTTTCCATATTCAACATTGCCAATAGTGATCGCATGTGACTTCCCTTTGTCATTTTCCTTAAGTGGTTGCTCCTGTCAATCATCACTAACCCTTGGATTAGGGCATTTATTAGCATAATGCCACATTTCCTTGCACTTGAAGCATTGAAGTGTAGTAGGTTCATTCTGTGTATCCCTTCCTTTTTTTTCATCATTAGACATCTTCTTCAGATCATTGCGGCATTCAAATGCCCGATGACCTTCTTTTCCACATTTGAAACTTTTACTTGTCCCTTTAAGACAATCTCCACCATGCTTCTTTCCACACTTTGAGAATATGGAAACATTCATCTTCTTTTCACCATTATTCTGAGATTTCTCCTTGAACTCCATCTTTCGTTTCTTGTCAAAACTATGAGATGGTTAAGTAATACCAACTTCTATTTCTACCTTGATAGCACAATGCACAATTTCTTCATAGCTACTGAAGTCTCTTATAGCTAATGCCCTTCGAAGATTTGGTTTTAAGCCACTAAAGAATCGATCAACTTTACTTTCAGGTTGGATGATACATCCAGATGCATACCTTGCAAGCCTTGTAAAATTTGCTTCGTATATACCAACAGATTCATCATCCTTTTTCTTTAGTTCAAGAAACTCTGTCTCCATCTTTGTTCGAAGAATACAAGGGAAGTACTTATTGAAAAACAAGTTCTTGAACTCGTCCCATTCCATGGACTATATTTCATCTCTTGGCCTCGTATTCTTGATAAGATTCCACCATTTATCTGCTTCACCTTCCAAATGATATACTTCTAAAATGACTTTATCATGTTCAGAACATTGAAGAACTGAAAATATCTTTTCAGTGGTAATGATCCATTGTTCAACAACAAGTGGATCAGAAGACCCACTGAAAGAAGGTGGACGTTGCCTCATGAAGGACTCAATAGAATATTGTTCCCTTCTCTGCTCATTTGGAAGTCCAGAATGATTCATAGCTTGTGTAATTATAGCAATAAGATTTTGCACTCCATCTCCCATAACATTTGTTTGTTCAGGAGGACAATCATTGCATTATCCATTACATTGATCAACACGGTTCCTTCGGGTTCCAGCCATCGTCTAAAACCGAAAAATAATAGTGTGAGAGGAAAAAATCACTCTAGGGAAAACAATATAATAAAGGGGGAGTAACTTCAATATCTAACATCTTGGGTTACCGTAATTCTAGTATAATAACCTATACTTATACATAACCTTAAGGACATCCCTAGACATACCTTAGAAATATCTCTAGGGATCTCACTAACGTTTTCGCATCCTAGTTTCGAAAGGTTGACTGAACCTTTCCTCTAATACCAAGTGTAGAGACCCGAAGCTTAAAGTACATGGACATTACATTACTTTTGCGAAATACCTATTACATTACAAAAACACACACACAAGGACAGTAATAGTTTAGTGTCTTTGGAAACTCGGAATATAATCTTCTAATCGTGGTGAAAGATCTTCAACATCTCCAATAAAGATCTTCCCTTTTTTTGCCTAAAACATTTCTTTATATCATGGGGAAAATAAAACATAAAAGGGTGAGCTCAAATGCTCAGTAAGGGTAAACAAAAGAAATATCAATCACATCATATTCATAAGAACATAACATTTGGGAAATCTTAACCTGCAAAACAGATCATAATATCATAACATGGGATAAATCATAGTAGTGATATGTAATCCCAATAATCATAACTTAAAACATGAAACTTTGTGGCATACACAAATAATCATATAGAATCATTTATTATTAGTCAAGACTCATTTCCAAGACTATCTTAGTGGAAAAAGTCCATTTCTGAACCGAGTTAACTCCTCGTTTCAGTCCTGTTTCACTGAACCGGTTTAACCTGCTGTTCCAGCCATGTCTATCTCATGAGATATAAAATCTTTACCCAATGCATTGGAGGGAGATATATGTCCCACCCATCTCATAATGATACCATTCTTATGTGTGCCACAAAATCATAAATCATACATCATAACATAACCCATGTAATAAAAATGGGAATCGTAAACATTGTGACATCATAAAACAATTCATATCAGATAAATGAATTCATAAAAATAATTCCATCATAACATAATAAAATCAATGTTATAATAGGGATAGAAACAGAACCCTTTATTATCTTAGATGGAAAATAATTTTGATAAGACACTTGAACTCCATTCTTGAGGAAAATATCCTTTCTACTTCAAAAACATTTTCCTTTCTTAACATGTCATAAAATTTTAAACTAAAAGAAGTTAATTAAAAATAAACTTGACAACTTTTAATGGAAGCTTCTTGGCAATAATGTTTTAAAATTCCATTCATTCCGTATAAGTTAAAAGAAAAAATTATTCTTGTACTTTTGTCGGAAAAGTCAAAAAGTACCTCGTATGAGAAACGACAAAAGTTTCC
Organism: Viscum album; assembly: GCA_963277665.1. NCBI lineage: Eukaryota > Viridiplantae > Streptophyta > Magnoliopsida > Santalales > Viscaceae > Viscum > Viscum album. The sequence goes on along the minus strand of OY728125.1, from coordinate 271,667,961 downwards.
TTTCATATCTTTTACTAAAAACTCAACGAAGGGTAAAATTGGATATAAACTATTGTAGAAGGATATAAATATTACATATTGAGGAATAACGGATGTGGATGATAAAATACACCCAGTAAATTTCAACGTATCAACAATTTCGGATAAAAATGAGATTGTGATATTTCCATTACCTTAGGTCTGATTTGCTTCGTAAGTTTCCGAACCTCTGGTATAATGATTTAAATAATGTCATTAACTTATTCCAGAATCATACACATTGTTATGATATCATATATGGTTCACTTATGACTTTATTTTAGCTGTTCTTTTGTAAATTCCATGTTAAAGAGCATTTTGGGTAAAATTGATTCATTTGTCGTCCGTGTTTTGACTTGTAATTATTCATATGATTACTTAGATCATGATTACATAATTCAGAATATAAAACATGATTTATGGAGATGGTAGGCCGTACGTACGCATGAACGCTGTTTTCGTTTCCGTATTGAGTTGAATGGAATTAGGTAGATGACATACATATATATACACATAAATCCAGTATCATTATTATGTAATATATTTCATGATTACTTATTATATATACTTTATAATCATTTATGAATGGTTAATGTGGAGAATGAATCTCATCGCATCATGGAGACGGTAGTCCGTACGTACGCACGAGCGATGATATCATTCTCATGATCGTGGAATTGTATTGGAGTGTATGTATACTATTTCAGAATCAATATCACATTACAATAATCATATATAGTTATTATTTACACCATTATACCCATCCAAGTAAGCTGGTGGTGGAAAATAGATTACACCACGGCGTGGAGACGGTATTCCGGACGTACGCACGCGCGGTGATTTCGTTTTCCGTAGGATGGATAGATGGTGAAATAGGGTTGTTTCATAATTATAATAACATATCAATATATTAGGGATACTGAGGTTATTACTTCATAATGAAACAACATAATAAGAAGAAGTGTAAGAAGAAATAAAGTTGAAAGAATCGGTAACGGACATTACCTCTTCTTTGAATCGCCTCTTTGATTCCTCCTCTTAGGGCACTAAAACTGGTCTTTGAAGAAGACCAGGACCTCTAGGATGTTTCTAGGGAAGTGTATAAGAGAATTTGGCAGGGGTTGGCCGAGCCTTAAGGCTCAAAGTGGTGTGAGGAAGAGAGGGAGGAGGTGCCCTTTTATAAGGGAGGAGAGGGGCACCTTTGGAATAACAAAAAATATTATTTTATTATAAATCACAATTTGGTTTTAAATAGCTCCAAATTGATTTATTTCGAATCTAAGGTGGGGATGGGTCGAAATCATCTCATCCAATAGAATTTTTACAAGTTTAGGTTCCTATTTTTACCATATCATTTTGATTTAACATTAAATTAAATAATTTTACTTTTACCATGTCTTCTTGTGTTCTTACACTATAAGGTTAATAAACATACTATAAGCAGCCAAAAAAACCCAAAGTTGTTAATTATTAATATATATAACCTTATCTAAGTCATTTTGCCGAACCTTAGATTTTTAGGAATAACATAACAATTACTAATATAATATTTGTTTTAAAAACTATTTTATGTCAATTTTGACACTATTTAGTAATTGATTTTTGTGAAAATCATAACAGAATGATTAGTTCTAACAAAGTTTATTCAATCAATACTAACATGTCATATTAACCTATAAAATTAGTGTAATTCCTAAAAAGTCTCAAATTATATTTATTTGGGTATTTATAACATCAATTATGTCAATATTTCATTAATAAGATAATTACTGCATCATCATTGTGTCATAAATAAATTAAATTATTTAAAGTCTAAATATTACAAATAAAATATAATTATGTAGGAAATCCTTTTATCTTTCTAATGAATTTTTATAGTCGAATTTATCTTATGTATAACCCTATATTAAAAATGATTTAGTTATTAAACATTGATTTTAACTATTTTAACCCTTCTTTAAATAAATTAATAATAAATGTCCTAATCTAATCCATGGGGGCCTAAATGGTCATATTTTATTCCAAAGATTGTTTTTGGTCAAATTACACTTATAAAATAGAATTAGGACATGTGTTAGGGTAATAATAATAATTTCATTTTTACCCTTAATTACCCTATTTACTTTTAACCGTGGTAAAAAAAGTAAAAAGTTACTATTCAGAAAAAATTATTTTCATCTCATTGAACCACATTTTTCTTTCTATCATCAACCATGTCTGTCGGATTTTTGAAATTCCACCCACAGAAGCGGTAAAATTAGGTTTTATGAAAAATTCATTTTTTTAACTACCACTTAGTGGTTTCACTATTCATCAAAAAATGAATGTTTCCAGAAAAATACCAAAAATTAGGCCTAAGATATATTTGATATTATGAATTCAAAAATGATGTCTATTTTACCAAATTCAAAATAGATCAGTTGCATTAATTAATTTAAAAATTAATTCCCGTCGTCAAAACAAATAGCGTGTTCTTAAGAGATAATAACTATCAAAAGATTGACAGTTGTTTATGTCTGGTTTAAATGTGAAATTATATCCAATAACCAACATTGTATTACATTGTAAAAATATATTCTAAATATACTTTTAAACCACTCAAATTAATAATTTATCACTATTAATTATTTCTATTAAAATGGTTGTTTTTAATTAAAATTTTGAAATTTTCACTATTCATCAGAAAATGAAAGTTAGCTGAAAAGTACCAAAATTTCACCCTAAGCTAATTTCAATATTCCGAATCCAAAAATGAAGTCCATTTTAAAAAATAAAATTTACAAAATTTCAAAAAGTGGTTATTACTATTCATAATGACCAGTTTTAATAATATTTTAATAGCATATCGTTGTTTAGTGAAACTCGGTATTGCATACTACACACGCTATTGAGGAAGGTCGTGATTGTGTGTAATGAAAGGAAAGTCAGGGATGCGTGTTTTGCAAGCTCCTTTTGGTGTAGCGTATAACAAAAGACATTAATGAAATTAAAAAGAATATTTTTCATAAAATCTCGGGGTGTTACAAATATGATCTCACCCATTTCATATGCTTAACATTCCATCGGTTATAAAGCATATTCTATCCTTTAATTAGTCTAGAACAGAGTTTAATGGATTTTTTATGGTTAAAAGTTCACATTTAAAAATTTTGTAGAAATTACTCAAATAAAATAAAATATAAAGTTCATCGGAGTTGTGTGAGATTATTGTAAGATGTAATGACTATAACAACCCAGCTTTTTATCACAGAAACTTTCACTACATTATACCAAACTGAGGATCATTAAGGTTTAGTGTCTTGGAAACCAGGAACTCAAAACATGAAAACATAAAACATTATTCATAAACACTTGAAATTCTTCTCCTTATGTTCATACTAGGTTCATTACTGCATCTCATAACTTGGGGACAGACATCCAAAGAACGGGTGAGCAGAAGCCCCAGTAAGGGAAACAAGGGGAACATTTAACATGTGAACTTGAGATACATCAATAATGTCATGAAAAAGAACTTTAAGGAATGAGAAATAAATTATTAGGCATATCATAATAAAAATAACGTATTTCATAACTTGAAGATGTGGCTACAAAATTTATCATAGGCAATCATTTCTGATTCACCAAGGTCCATCCCCAAGGTGTCATTAAAAACTACCAAGGTAAATCACCAAGGTGTCGTTAAAAATGGTCATCTCTAGAGATTAAGTCTTCACCCAATGAATTGGAGAGCTATCAGGGTGCAACCTTAAATTTTCCTTTGTTATCATGTGAGCCAAATATATCATCATCAAAAATTTCAAAAATAACCCATAAAGCATAAAAAAATGAGTTTCATTTCATAATCATAACGTTTTAAAAACTACTTGAAAGACATGATCTTTATGTCACTTTAAACCCACAGAAAACAAAAGTAGGTATCATGTATGTAAATACAAGAATTTATAATAGAAAATTTTGGTATATATGTGAATACCCCTTTAGATGAAAGAGCTATAAGTATTCACTTAATAAAATAAAATAATTTGAGAAAATCAGAGATACATTTTGAGACGGAAATTTGGCAGCATAACGGCTAAGTTGTAGGGTTTTAGAAAACATTAAAAAGAGAGGGGACATTGGTCACCCACTCATAAATGATCCATAAAACAGTATGGGGACAGAATATAATGTATTTAAGAACATGGTAATGAAATTTGAAAGATATACCATATGAAATGAAGAACATGAAAGGAAGACAAAAATAAGATTTCTCTTAAGAAAATTCGGCAGCCTAACGACGTCACTTAAACTTCAAAAAAATGAATTGACGAGATCAAATAGGGTATCTCATCATATGAACATAAAATATCAGTATGATATATATAGAGATCCTACCCCAACATAATAAAAAGGAACATGGAAGACTTGACAAGAAAATAGAACATGAAAATGAGAAGGGTGAAAGAATCCCTTAAAAATTCGGCAGCCTAACGGCATCACTTAAACATAAAAAAAATTAATTGACGAGATCAAATAGTGTCTCTCATAATATGAACATAAAAGATCAGTATGATAGATATAGATATCATACCCCAACAAAATAAAAAATAACTTGAAACACTTGACAAGAAAATAGAACTTGAAAATGAGAAGGGTGAAAGAATCTGTTACAAATATTTCGGCAGCCTAACGGTTCCACTTAAACATTCATAAAAAGAAATGATGATAGTAAGTGGGGATCTATCATCATATGAACATGAAATATCCAGTAATATTAATATAAATGAACATTATCCAACATAAGAACAAGGAGCATAAAAGAAATCACTTAAAAGAGAGTATTTGAAAAGATAGAGAGAGGCTAGATCCCTTACATTAAAACGTAACTCTTAAAACTCTAAGGTTGGGACCTTGAGGGCTTGGGGAACCTTGGGAGGAATCTTTGAGAGCTAATGAGACCAGTGCTTCGTTGGGGGAGAGTTGGGGGTAAAATGTAAAGGAGTAAAGGGTGGGTATTTATATCGAAACTGAGGGGACAAGGCATTAATGGCCAAGGGAAACCTCATTGGTGGTCTTGGAAAAACCGTGGGCTTGCCGATGATATTTTCCCATGGTATTGGCCACTTGGGACACCTCATACCTTATATTACTATTAATAAGTCGACCATATTGATTACATACTTAATACATCATTTAATGATGTCATTAAACACCCGTAACTTAAAACCTGTATTTTCACTATTCACCGAAAATTCAATTTTCTCAGAAAAATCCCAAAATTTCACCTTAACCAATTATAGATGCTCTGATTTCAAAAATGAACTCCATTTAATAAAAATAATTTTCTAAATATTTTTAATTTAATTTGTAAATAAATACACTATTCACTGAAAATTAGTTTTTTCAGAAAAATCCCCAAAAATTACCTTAACATAATATCGATGCTTTAAGTTCAAAAATAAAGTCCATTTTATAAAAATAATTTTCTAAATATTTTAAATCCAATTTTTAATTAAAAATCACTATTCACCTGAAAAAACTAATACTTGACTAATAATTAATGAAATAGTTATTTACCTATTTTATTGAATCACTCAACTTAATCAAGGTGCCTAAATTATATTAATACTTTCTTTAAGTAAGATTACTAATAAATTTGGTCACATTACTAATCCTAAGCATAAAATCACTATTCATAATTCACTATTCATGAAAAATTAAGTTGATCTTATTAAACTCTAAATTTCTTACTGAACACATTTCAGAAAACCATTTTTTGAACATCATTACACATCATTAATTAGTTAAGGTTTACATAAATATTTTAAAATATCTTTTTTTCAAAATACATCAACAAAATACATCCTATATTCATTCGATGATTTGAAAACTCACAAACTTCACCATAAGAAGAAAATACAATTTTATTTATAACACAATGTAGCTATGGTCTCCTTGTATATCCCCTTATAACCCCATCATAGGACCTAAGGGTAAGGTTTGCTAAGGTGAGAGAATCTGATGGGGGCTTGGCCAACATCGCATGAGTCGTAATTTCTATCAATTTAAATTTCTCGCGAAGGCGATTTCGTTCTATCCTCACACTATGAAGTTCGTCTTGGGTTTGGTCCAGAACAAAGCCCAGTGGTGCTATCCCCTTCCCAATTTCTATTATATGGGCTTCGATTGCCCCGAGAATATTGGATGAGGCCATCGAAGCTTGTTTTTATATTAATTAACCAAGATCAGTTGTATTTACTAATGATAGTTGCAACAGTTAGTTTCCAGCGGTCATACTGACTAACGGTCATATAATAGTCAAAACCGAACAGTCTCATTTTAATTATACTCATGTTCTCAAATGAAACAATTTTCTTGAGTATGAAAAATAAAATAATACACAAAATTAGGTAACAAGATTTATTCAAAATTCAGGGTTGTTACATTCTTCCCGCATTAAGAAATTGCGTCCTCGCAATTTTTAAAATTGGGCGTGGAAATTTCATAGAAAGTCCGACATCAGAAAAAGAGTCAGTAAAACTATTACTTTAAAATAAAGAAAAGGAAGTACAAAGTCCACATGAGTTAACCCATATTAGGATTCCATGTAGTAAAACATGGACATGGAAGAGAAAACAAAGGGTCACGTTCTGAGGGAGAGTGATAGAAAACATGATTAGGATAAAGTTAACAATAAGAAAATCAAAAACATATGATGGGTTAAATGGTATTTGATTTCCCAGTAGGAAACGTTAACAAACAACATTTATGTTTTACGTTCCTTTTCATAGTTTTGAGGAATTAATTTACTACATTGAATAAAAACACAAGGAAATATATTTACCTTCATGTAGAGTTTCATCCCATAATAAGTTTTTACCAAAACTAATCTTTTCACCAAACGATGAGCATTAAAAAATAGTTGGTCTCATCAAAAGCACAAGAATAATCTTCTAGAGAATTACGTAATCCACAAAACAACAACTATCAATCTCTTCTATCTTTAAACATTATCCCAAAAATAGAAAGGGTAAGATAAAACCACTCTTTAAAAAGAAAGTACCTCATAAGAAGGGAAACTACTTTTAAATCTTCAAAATTACACAGTACTACCCAAAGTTCATCAATGACCATTCCATAAATAACTATCCTTAAAATTCATCAAAATAAACCAATCTAAGATTGAAAGCCAAATACAAGATGGATTTGATAACGTAGTCTTTGAACATAAACATCATCATTCATCTCCAAACAAAATCAACCACTCCTAACATCTTATAACAAAATTAGCTAAACTAATCATATTTTCCCCATTATAGGTTAATCATTTCCATATGTAACCTATATTACCAAAAGTTCACCTTAAATTCGTCGATTCTTAAAAATTTTAGTCATCCTTTATTCCTCAAAGAAAATATTGTAATAATCTATTTACCTAGATCATATAGGGTTCCCAAAATAGTGAACGTCTTCGAAAATAATAATCATCTTTTAATCCCGTAATCATCTGTTTTTCAAGGACATCATCACAACATCAACATGTGATACATAAAAATAGATGGTTTCCTTAATGATATAAAACCATCTTAGGTAGTGACTCGATATTCTTAGAAAACATTAAGTATATGCTCATAGAGAATGAACTAAAATACAACATCACATAGACAATTATTGTGAAGAAGTTACATGTACTTTACTCATCATGATCCATCTCTTCATAAGACTTTCACTGTTCCCTTGTCCTTGAAGGTTGTTGATGCTCATCATGCTTCTCATCCCTTCCAAGAGATAATTTCCTTGGATAATGTCCAACTTCTCCACATTTACAACATTGAAAAGTATAAGGTACATTAGATCGAACCTTATTTATATTCATCAAATTTTCCATTTTTTTAAAGTAATTGGATACCTTATGCCCTATCAACCCACACTTAATACATCTCTTGGTTCCTTTCTGACATTTCCCTTGGTGCCCCTTTCCACACTTTTTGCACAAACAGATTTAGGTCTTCTTTCCCTTATCTACTTTATCAGATGAACATCCTTGAGGCTTCGTCTTCTTCTTCCTTGATTAATTTGGGCATTCAACTAGGTACCAATTATTAATTCTGAATTTTGATAGCAGGTTTCGCAAAATCAAAATATGTTCAACTTGATCTCTCATCATCTCTATCACATTAATAGCGTAATCATCACATTTCCTATCACATTGGTTGTTGGGACATGTTCTTCCATTTCACGCCATTAACTAAGAAAAGAAAGTATAATTAGGGGGCTTAAATACTTAGCTAATGATGATGAAAAGGAAACATAAAGCGTAGAAGGATAAACATATAGAAGAATAGTATACACTAACTTTTGATCCACTAGGTTCCAATCTAGGTTATCCATGATCATATATTATTATGTGAATCTTTATTTTATTTTACCTTTGTTCCTTTAATAATGGTTTATACTAAGCTTATGAATTTACCAAAGCATATCCCCTGGGAGTGTTGTAACCAAGAGTGCAGCAATCCCCATTGTTATGTACCAGTTCCCGTTTGAGTCTAGCTCAATGTGGTGTTTTTGGGTTTTATACATTTGTACATTTGTTCCAAAGACACCTCTACCTTCTTGTATCGAGATAGGGATGTATTTTCTTGATAAACCACTTACTCAATACTCACCAAAATTCAAGGAAGATTTTCTATATTTAAACATTTCTATAGGGTTCTTCCTAAAGTATTCATATCCTAATTTCCAAAAATAACATATCCATCATTTGATACCAACTATGACATCCCACTTTTTTATCACATAAACATTCATTACATTATACATAACCGAGGATATTTAAGGTTTGGTGTCTTGGAAACCAGGAACTCAAAACAAGAAAACATTAAAAAAACTTCTTAAACACTTGAAAGGCTTCTCATTATGTTCATCCTAGGTTCATTACTGCGTCTCATAACCTGGGGATAGACATCAAAAGAAAGGGTGAGCAGAAGGCCCAATAAGGGAATCAAGGGAAACATTTAACATGTGAACATGAGATAAATCAATATAATCATGATAAAGAACTTTAAGGCATGAGAAAGAAATCTTGAGGCATATCATAATAAAAATAACGTATTTCATAACTTGAAGATGTGGCTACAACATTTAGCATAGGCAATCATTTCTATTTCACCAAGGTCCATCCCCAAGGTGTCATTAAAAATTACCAAGGTTATTCACCAAGGCGTCGTTAAAAATGGTCATCTCTAGAGATTAAGTCTTCACCCAATGCATTGAAGCGCTATCAGTGTGAACCCTTATATTTTCCTTTTTCATCATGTGATACACATATTTAATCATCAAACATTTCATAAATAACCCATATTGTATAAAAGAAATGGGTTTCATTTCATAATCATAACATTTTAAAAACTGTTTTAAAGACATGATTTTTATGTCACTTTAAACCCATGGAAAAGGAAAGCGGGTCTCATGTATGAAAATCCCAGAATTTAAAATAGAAAATTATTGTTTATATGGGAATACCCATTTAGAAGAAAGAACTCTGAGTATTCACTTAAAAAAATAAAATAATTTGAGAAAAAGAGAGAGACATTTTGAGACAGAAATTCTGCAGCATAACGACTATGTTGTAAGGTTTTAGAAAACATTGAAAAGAGAAGGGACATGGGTCACCCACTCATAAATGATCCATAAAACAGTAGGGGGACAGAATATAAATGATTTAAAACATTTTAATGAAATTTGAAAGATATACCATATGAAATGAAGAACATGAAAGGAAGACAAAAATAATATATCTCTTATAAAAATTTGGCAGCCTAACAGCGTCACTTAAACTTCAAAAAAATGAATTCAAGAGATCAAATAGGATCTCTCATAATATGAACATATAATATCAGTATGATATATTTGGAGATCAATCACCATAATAATAAAATGGAACTTGAAAGACTTGACAAGAAAATAGAACTTGAAAATGAGAATGGTGAAAGAATCCCTTAAACATTCGGCAGCCTAACGACGCCACATAAACATTCATAAAACGAACTGATGAGAGTAAGAGGGGATCTCTCATCATATGAACATGAAAATTCCAGTAAGAGGAATATAAAAGAACATACTACAACATAAGAACATGGAGCATAAAATAAATGACTTAAAAGAGAGTATTTGAAAAGAATGAGAGAGGTTGGATCCCTTACCTTAAAACGTAACTCTTAAAACATGAAGGATGGGACCTCGAGGGATTGGGGGCACCTTGGGAGGACTCCATGGGAGGTAATGAGACTAGAGATTCGTTGGGGTAGAGTTGGGAGTGAAAACTAAAGGAGGAAAGGGTGGGTATTTATAGAGAAAGTGAGGGGACAAGGCATTAATGGCCAAGGGACGCCTCATTGGTGGTATTGGCAAAACCATGGGCTTTCCCACGGTATTGGACACTTGGGACACCTCATACCTTATCTTACTAGTCATTAGTCGACTATATTGATTACATACTTAATACATAATTTAATGATGTCATTAAACACTCATAACTTAAAAACTGTATTTTCACTATTCACCAAAAATTCAACTTTCTCAGAAAAATCCCAAAATTTCACCTTAACCAAATATTGATGCTCTGATTTCTAAAAATGAAATCCATTTTATAAAAATAATTTAATAAATGTTTTTAATTTAATTTTTAAATAAATACACTATTCATTGAAAATTCATTTTTTTAAGAAAAATCCCCAAAAATTAACATAACATAATATCGATTCTTCAAGTTTAAAAATAAAGTCCATTTTATAAAAATAATTTTCTAAGTATTTTTAATTTAATTTTTAATTAAAAAACACTATTCACCTGAAAAAACTAATACATGACTAATAATTAATGAAATAGTTATTTACCTATTTTATTGAATCACACTACTTAATCAAGGTGCCTCAATTAAATGAATACTTTCTTTAAGTGAGATTACTAATCCATTTGGTCACATTACTAATCATAAGCATAAAATAAATATTCATAATTTAATATTCATCAAAAATTATGTTGATCTTATTAGACTCTAAATTTCTTACTGAACACATTTTCAGAAGACCATTTTTTTGAAAATACTAACACATCATTAATTATTTATCTTTTACATAAATATTTTAAAATATCCTTTTTTGGAATACATCAACAAAATACATCTTATATTCATTCAATCATTTGAAAACTCACAAACTTCACCATAAGAAGAAAACACAATTTTAATTATAACACAACGTAGATATGGTATCCTCACATAGCCCCTTATAACCCCAATATAGGACCTAAGTGTAAGGTGTGCTAAGGTGAGAGAATCTGAGGGCGGCTCGGCCAACATCGCACGAGTCGTAATTTCTATCTGTTTGAATTTCTTGTGAATGTGATTCTGTTCTAGCTTTACATGATAAAGTTCAGCTTGGGTTTGGTCCAGAGCAAAGCCCAGTGGTGCTACCTCTTTCCCAAGTTCTGCTAGATGGGCTTCAATTTCCCGAGACTACTAGATGAGACCATCAAATCTTCTTTCTATATTAATTAACCAAGATCACTTGTATTTAGATACGATAGTCACAACATTCAGTTTCCAATGATGATATTGACTAACGGTAATATAATTGCCAAAACCCAACAGTCTCATTTTAACTATACTCATGTTATCAAATGAAATAGTTTTGTTGAGTATGAAAAATAAAATAATATAAGAAATTATGAAACATGATTTATTCAAACATTCGGGTCATTACAATGACAATTTTAAATTTTTGTATCTATATATTGTATAATAATACATTGTATCAATGTTAATTTTTAATTTATTTTCTTTTAACACAATCCCATGTTTTGTAGGACTTCCATACCATGGCTGGAATAAAATGAGGGATTATTTATTTTTTATGATTTTTTTGAGTGTTATGATAAGATAGAATTAGGAAAAACCCTATGGATATGTCATATGGATAATTTCAAGTATAAGATAACATATTGAAATTAATGTATAGTTCAGATTTCATGGTTTTCATGGAAATAACGTCTATGTATGGATACTAAATGTGGATGTAGGATTTATAATAGATTTACATAGGGGAAATAACCAATATAATGGCATGGTGGTTATTAAAATAATAAGAATCATATATAGAAGAAAATGACACACTAAAATTTTTATTTTATGATCCAATATGAAATTATTTTGTTAACTAAAATTCTAATTTTGAACCAATATGAGGGAACCAAATAGGAATTTTTTAGAGAAATTAATAAAATATTATCATTTAAAATAAAAAATAATGTTCTATGATTAAACTTTTTTTGTATGCATATTATTTATTGGTTATTTAATATACTCTAGTGTATTTGCCACATAAAATTTATTAACATAAGCCTCAAAAAAATTAATTTATATTATTTTGGGGTTTAACAAATGGAATTCAGGAAAACAATGTATTCCATGGTTTATATGGTGACAGTACCACCAAACAACATAATGTTACATGAGATTGATTGAGAAATATTCTGATTCTTCCAAACCATCAATCAGGAATTATTATTAATAATGTTGACTAATAAGAAATCCCATACAGACCAGTAATGAGAATTATGGAATTCCCTCAAATATTGGGACACATAAATGACTACTGTAATGATATTCATCGCACAATACAATAGGATTTGGAAAGAAGAACCATGTAAAATGTCTCAAGGAGAAATGATAACGCTTTAACTATTGATAATGAGGACATAGTTTAGAAAACCTGTGACAAAATATTAGTATATAGTTTAACATAATAGAGGTTGAAATTTCAACATAATGTACCACTATTATTTTATTGTATGTAATGTTGGTATTCAAATATAAATTTGGTTTTCATAAAGGAAAAGTTCAAAAGTTTTCCATTTTTTTATATTAAAATTCATTAACAAAATGATTCCACTAACCGAAATCAAATTAATAGATATATTATTTAACTAAATATTTATTTAAAAAATAATATATATATAAATTTTCTTTATAAATAATTTATAGGAATATTTGATTTTCAATTAAAATTCAGTGTTTTTAACTATTCATCAAAAAATAATCATTCAATAAAATTCTCAAAAAATTATCACATAGAAAAATCTAAAATTATTATTTCAAAAGTAAAAAATATTTTTTCAAATAAATATTCTAAATGGGTCAAACCTTATTTTCTAAATTTGTGTCCAAAATGGTGACAGAACATATTTTAAGAAAAAATCTAATTTTAATCATAAAACTGGATTTATATTGTCGCTTGTATAGAAAAAACATAAGATAAATTTATAACATTAGGATGAATATATAATATATATATATATAGTTCAATAAAATAGTACACTAAAAGTTTTTATCATGATATATTGAGTTAAAACATGCTTATTTTAACAAAAATAGTTTTTTCAGAGAAAGGTAATATTATTTTCGAATTTATTTATTACCAATGATATATAATTTTTCACCAAAGATTTCATTTTAAATGTATGTCTAAACCATACACTTTTATAATTTGATTAATCATACTAAAATATTCCATTTATAATGTAAAGGATATAATGATTATATATTACTATTTTAATAATATGAGACATTTTGTTTAATCTCTGTGTTGCATTTTATGAAAACTAAAATCGGTGCTACATATAAGATAAAATATCAAAAAGTAAAAAAATCATTTGAAAATACCATTTCGAAGAATCATTGAATATTTCAATTATAGAACCACATAAATAATATCATACATACTCATAAATTAATGAAATATAAATAAATATACTGGGATCCAATGTGAAATATTACATGAAAATTTATCACATTATATTGATAAATAAAAAAAATAAGAGGTCTTCATAAACTACAAAACTAAAATGCTACTAATAAATTGAAATAAATTCAAATATTTTTTACCAAATTGAAACAAATTATTTATCCATGAACAAAAATATATAAAATGAATATAATATTCATATCCTTCCAATGGATATTTTATTAAGATGACAATTATTGTGGATTCAGATATTTGTTATTAATGGATACATGGTATATCTAAAATTACTAAAACGAACTTATTAGAAATTTCTTTGTTAAAATTATTTATGAATATATATATGATAACCAGAATAAAAATGTTCCACGCAACATGTTTTAACTTACTAATAATAACATACCACCATTTTTTGGTTTTTACCTTTCCATAGGTTATAATTATAATTATATCTTTTTGGGATAATTGGAAGAGATATATGTGGAGTTAGATCGTATGGAATATTTAATTAGTGTTTATTATATTGATAATCATCAATGAAACTAAAATATAAGTTTTATTAAATTTTGGGAGATTATTCTATTATATATCAATAATGTGAAAAAAGTTCATTTTATGTTGTAAACTCACCCTTGGTGTCATTATTACTTTATTAAAAAAATTATTTTAGAAATGGACCTTACAGTATGGGTCTGGGAACCTACAAGAAATTGAAATTAACAAAGAAAACATCATTAGTATGGTATTAATATAAACTTAATATACTATATAACATCAAAAAAAGTCGTTGAAAAATAATTTAGGCACATAATGATTTGTTTAATAAGCATATACATTATTTTCATAATAATATTATAAATATTTACGATAATGAATAATAATTTTTTTGATATATATGTAAATAATGTATGATAAAATTTTGGATAATATAATCCATTTTTGTGATTCCTTGAATTTAGGGTAAGTGAAATAAACCATAATCTCAGGAGAATTTATTTGTAGGACTAATGTTAAGAAAAAGACTTAGATTTTTAAATCATGGTGTTGATGTGAGTTTTGTGGTAAAAAATAATGGTAAATTGATAATGAATGGAATGACCTATAACATTTCAAAGGAAATACATTAATTTTCTATGTCCCATGAAATTTCATGATATCATTATTTTCAATAAGGACAATTTAGTGGTAAATTTATTAAACATAAATCTATTGATTATATGAGATACTCTAGAGGCTATTACATTTACTATGAAATATTATATGATATTTTAGAAGTTTTTTTTGTCAAATAATATTCTACTAAATGGATTGGTATAAGAATCATGGTATATTTTCACATATTGTGTGATAGTAAATACTTTTTTATGTTTCTCTATAGACATGAATTTTAGTTGTATTAGGTAATAATAAGATGAATTTATCAATTAGTTGTGGTTAAGTCATATAATAGGTAAACGAAAATTCAAACATTACCATTCTTTAAGATATGTGTGTCACTTATATTCATAGAATTATAATTTTATTAAAGGGTTTATATCATAATGGGTGTACCATAAAATATAAATGGGGTAGCATTAATATCTATGAAGTCTCTCATATGCTTATTAAGAAATATTGATTTATTATATTTATATCCTGAATGGGAATACAAATAGATGGAATTTTTGAGTATCCTATGTAATAAATAAGGATATAACAATGATTTCAAAATAAATACTGGGATATGCATGTGAAATGGTCCTGAAGAGTTGGGATCCTACTATGAATACCTCAAACTATGGATTCTTGTACATTGTCATGTTTATAGATGATCTTTCCTGGAATGTGATTATTGTTATTGTAATAAATATGTAAGTTGGATTTGAGGGGTTTGAAACATGAAATTATTATATGGATAATAAAACTGAGAAATACCTAATGTCTACGGTTACTAAAAATTCCATTGAATAACTATCAGCTACATTAATTCAATTTAGTGACTATCATGAAATCACTTTTAATCACATTATAGATTTAAATTTTATATCAAAGTGGTTTAGATTTGTGTCTAAGATTTAATATTATTGATATTTTTAATGCACTCTTACATACTTAGGCATTCACAAATAATTTTTTTAGTATACCACAATGGGTGACTACAATATCAATTTATAGTGATTATATGCTAATTAGAATATGACTCAAGAATAACTCCATAGAAACCTACCCCCATTTTTTTTAAATTTATCAGTGTCTGGATATACTTATTATACCCAATTCAAACTTGATGTTCATGATCCTAGGTGTATTTAATTATTTTTTGTAATTTATTCTAGGTCTGATGGGATAAAAAAACTTATGTTTGTAGACCTATAATTTGTAAGTGAATACTTAGAAAAGATGTGGTGTTCAATGAATCAGAATTTCGTAAAGGAAACCTCTATTCAATGAGTTTATTCACACACCCAACACTGGGGATGTTATTGTTGATTATGTAGTTTATATCGATCCCCCATTGAGACTCCTAAACAAACTCAATATAGACCTAAACTCATAAAACCATCTCATTTTGATTTGGATTCTTGTTAATAAACTAAACTTCATAATCAAAATATGGATTACCATTTCAATATGGATGGAAAAATGAGATTAGTTATAGTTTCATATATGTTTTTACATCCTAGTATGGTAGGATATTTACTCTACATAGACATGTATAATTATAACCAAAATACAGTGAAAAATAATTAATTTAATAATGGTATTAATGTATAATAATAGATCGATTCCAAAAATGATGAAATTAATTATTTAAATATATAAATAGATTTTATATAGTTAATATGGTAGGATTACACAATGTGAATATATTAATTAACTATTCTCAACTAAAGATAAAGACACAATATAATTTAATGTTAAATAAATTTATATAATGGATAATATGGGTTTCCTTTAAAGAGAATAAATATATTACAATATATGTTTTCTCCACTATTATATCATTTTAATATTAGTGTTTTGGTATATATTTCTATTTTTTAATCTACTTGTATAGAAAAATAATATTAAAATTACATTCTCTCGTGGTATCTAATATGAGAAATTGTGCAAAAAATTAAATGCATATATTGGGTCAAAAATTAAGTATAACTATAGAAATTTTCTCAAAATAAACATTATTTGTTAATGTTGTATTCTAGATGATATTATAAAAAAAAGTATTCTAAAATATTTTTAAAAAAATAATGTTAGTAAATTTTATTCAATATTTTTAACATAAATTAAATACTACACTCTTTATTTAATTTGTTATATTAATGATATGATTCATAAATATATTGATAATATTTTTACCACCCGTGTTATAATTAAATTTAATATTAATTTTAATTTAATATAGTATATTTTCTTAACAATAACATAGTATTAAAAATTATTATGTATAGAAAACAAGAATTGAAATATTTTTTTCAACATAAATAATTTCTTGGGGTATTCAAAGAGAACAAGATTGACAAATTAATCTATTTAGTTGTTACATGTTTGTTGAACATTAAATTGTATCTTTTATAAACAATTTACACCAGTATATTTTTTTATTTAGAAGTGTTAAATAAGGGGTCCATTTTATTTTATTTCATATAGATATTTTTCCATGATCTGTGTACCGATTTATTTGATAATTTTGTTACATGAATTCTAAATTAAATTTTATATTATATCTACTCGAATCACTTTTCATGGAATATTTTTAATTTACATCTTCAATTTTCCATGTATTATTTTTACATATTAGATACATTGATCTTGAGACTAGGCAGTGACACAATTTGTGATTCTAAGGTCCGGTGTGCCCAAAACAATTTTTTGAAAAAAATTAATAATTTTAATATAACGCCCATATGCTTTTCTTAAAGAAGTGGAATAACTCTTAAAATGGTTCCCGGATCAAAAAAATGAGGTCATAATTGAACTTATAATGTGAGTTTTTTCCAAGGCATGACTTTAGTTTTTTTGGTGCAGGACTTCTTTGAATAAAAAACATAAAATGTAATCGTCATCAAATAATTTAAATAAAAATTATTTTAAGTGATGAAATGGCTTGATTCCTTTTTAATAATCCATTTTAGGATTACAAGGTTATCACCATAACCATTAAATTTCTCTAATATATGTAGAAATAATCCTCTTGAATGAATGATGTCAGATCAAAGAATGGATCATAGATCTTCCTGACAATGACATTAGAGGATCTCATTAATGATAACAATGAAAAAAATCCTCATTAATGACCAATCAAAACTTCATGTAGGGTGGGTGTTTAATTGTTTATTTTCCTAGTTTATAACTTCCATGACAAGCACATGATCATTCATAAACACATTGATCTATGATTTAGTCTTCGTTGCAGAATGGATTATTGATGTGGGGTTAGCGAGAGATTAGATTATCCTCTTCATTTATCCTTATAATTAGAACGAAACGATTCCAATATGAATAGGAGACAAGGTTCATTCTATATTAATTCATGGTGCTTTTCTCTCCCCCATTCATGACATTTTTCATTGTTGTATCCTTGTGATCATGGCTGAATTGCTGAGAGTCTACGAACATGATCGTACCCTCGGATTAGAGGAAAGAAGAAACATAGGCTTAATTAGTGTATATTGGTACTTAAGGACAACATAGATGATTTTTTTAATAGTTTTGAGAAATATAGGATGAATGGAAGCTTAAAGAAGAAGCGAGGTCAGCAAGCGGTGTGTAACGGAGCCACGATGGTGGTCGCGTGCCAACCAGTAGAGCTGGCTTCATCAGAGGCTACAAGATGTTGTGCGACACTACATGGGATGTGGTGGCCGTCATCACGGTTGAATTCTTGAGTGTACTAACCTATATATTTTCTGGGCTGGTGTGGGAGGCCAGATCTAGTGGGACAGGTCGACCTGGTGGGTCTGGTTGGAACCAGATGGTCGGATTGAACACGACGGGTCGGAACAGTCCCAGGTCAGACTCGGGCATCTAGATCGGGCCCCAGTTAGACATGGTAGTCAATTGTGAGAAACAATAGACAATGATTATATGGGTCATGGTAGCTAGGGTGTGGTCAACTACAATGGTAGCTCAAGATGACACGGGGCAGTCAACCGTAGGGGTAGTCAGATCGGGGGGTGGACCACCACAATTGGTCTTTGGCCTAATGAACCCCTTTCCGATTTTTTTTGAAATAGACAAGACATTCGAATCAGTCATTTCTTCGATGAGCCATCTATAGCATTGATACCATGACAACGTTACGGTCATTTCTATATATCCTAAGTTTGATTTCTTGGAAATTTTCATATGACCTAATGGCTTGAGGGGAAGTTCTCCGAGAACAAGAACACTTCAATAAAACATTTATGTAGATGGTTTTGACCTAGAGACAGTGTGTCTTATAGATATTGTGTGTATTATAGAGAATTTGTGTCTTACATAGATTGTGTGTCTTATGGAGATTGTCCGTATTATAGTGACTATGTGTCCTTTTGAGCATGTGTGTCTTGTTAGATTGAGTATATGTGGATGTTCTTGATATATTTTATATAGGCATATATCAGTGTGGATCTACCTATGAATTCCTAGTGGTATTTAATGGTGGTATTTACTTTTTATTATTCCTTCATGGTATTTTCTTTTTGGTATTCCATAATGGTATTTCTTCATGATATTTCCTTTTTGGTATTTTCTTTGTGGGATTCCATTATGGTGTTGGGGTGTCCTGCTAAGAATTTTTTTACTCACACCAGCATGGGATTTTCCCACCCATGTTGTTTCTTGTGTAGATGATTGAATCTTTGATAGAGTATTGGGGAGACCCAAACCATGTAGTGCCCTGTGAGACCAGACAAGTGAATTCTTATTCCAGTAGCTTTTCAAATGATAGTTCTAACACCTATTAAATTATTGTTTGGACTTATGGATTCATACTCTTTTCATTTGATCAGCTTGTTTGGGACCTATGTAGATTCTAGTAATTTAATTATTGTACTCTATTTGGTGGTATAAAATTTCTTTCAAGAATTTTTTACTTATCACTTCTACATTTAAGCATTTGTGGCTTTGAGATGTCTTCATGCATACATGTACTTAAGAAAATGCCTCTAATTTGTGGGATATTCTTACTCGGTGCTAGTCACCAACCCCTGGATTATTGGAGGTGGTTTGGGGTAGTCACAACCTGGGAACCTCTAGGATGGGTTGTGATATAGTTATATTAGTGTAGGATAGTTCCACATTATGAGTGGGAGTATATGAGGTTGTTATGGTGTAATTTGTTTTGTGTTTTGAGTTTTTCTTTCAGTCTCGAAAATCCAGTGTTTGTGCGATGGTAGACATATCTGTACACTAGGACACATG
Organism: Viscum album; assembly: GCA_963277665.1. Classification (NCBI taxonomy): domain Eukaryota; kingdom Viridiplantae; phylum Streptophyta; class Magnoliopsida; order Santalales; family Viscaceae; genus Viscum; species Viscum album. Next base: position 271,647,781 of record OY728125.1, on the reverse strand, counting down.
GAACCTTCTTTTCAACTCGGTACCTGAAAATTCTAGTTTTAGGGAATATAAGTGTACAAGAATCAACTTGGGATAGGTTGTTTCATCCATGTCCTTCTTGAGGCTACTTTCTAGTTATGCTTTATTGAATGAGGTACATGTTGTTTTATACAGGGTGCATCCATGTAGATAGCCAGCCAACACTCTGTTGCTTGATCATGATGATGATCTTCCTAGAGATGATGCACAAGTATAGGGTTCTATAAAATAGATAGAACATCTGGATTTTTTACTTTCTATACCAACACCCATCTATCATCTGGTATTACTCGCACTACCAGCTACGGATGCACGTAGTTTAAGCACATTTCTTGAGTTTTAGAATTAGTGCCCTCCAAGGTTTCTGGGTGAGCTAGATCCCCAAATCGATGATCATTTTTGGAGGCAGTTACCCTTGTTGTCTTACTTATAAGGATTCCCTCATACTAGTGGACAATCCATTCTACTAGTATTTTTTCTTGATATGTGGGTTAATCACAGTGCTTAGTGACCCAAGCACAAGATGGGGTGAAAATATTTTGTGCAATCATTTAGTGACTCTTCCCATATGAGTTATTTTCAACCACATTGTTGTCAGTGAAAATATAGGATCTTCTACATGAATAGAAGGGTAGATAGATTGCGGAAGAGTACGCTGAGAGATTTATTGACCTTTCACGCTACTCCAAAGATTTTGTATGAGGCCCTTCCATTAGTTTTTATACCTTCAAGAAGGGATTACGTTGGTAGATCACAGAATCCATGATATTCATGAGAATTCCTACTTATTTTGGGGTACTTCAGTGATCCATATTAGTAGAGATATTTATAGAGGAGAAATAATAGTTAGTGGGAGATACAAAAAATCCCCAGGTAGTTGATACATCTACAGTAGGTAGACGACGGTAGTCACATGGAACCAATCGGGTCAGGTGCTTCAGGTTATGATCATAGGACACATGATTTGTGTTGTGGTTATCCTCAAGTAGCTCATGTTTTATAAGGGATATGATGTGTTACTCGTGTGGTGGTCAGGGACATCTATCATTAGATTTCATGACTCGTCATACGGTTGATCATGAGACAGTCAAGGGGCCACCAATGTAGAGTGTGGTGTGGCCGTAGTGATGGGACCTAGTTTTCCTTTTTCAGTGACAAGGAAACATTGGCATCATAGGATGGACTTACACATAAGAGGGTGAAACAAATAACTCATCATTTGTCTTTCCGGGCCCTCTATTTAGTTTATGATTTTAGTACATAGTTTCCTACAGTGGTGTCAGAGTATGAGGACTTCTCTCATTCAGATGTTCTGGGATTACCTCTCCATAGAATGTTAAAAATATTTATTAATATATTCCATAGTATGACACTGATATCAACATTGTCTTATTAGATGTCTCATATTGAGCTTCATTGGTAGGGGGTATAGTTGGAGGACTTATAGAGGAAAGGATTCTTGAGACCTAATGTATCACCCTTAGTTTCCCTATTTGGTTTTGTAAAAAGTTACATTGGAGCTTCAGGTTATGTGGTGAAATTTGGTGGCCTAACCAGGTGACCCTGAAGAATAAGTGTCCACTATTGAGGATCGATGGCATTTTATATCAATTGAAAGGAGTACAGTGGTTTCCAAAGATTGAACTCAGATCTAGCTATCACCAACTATAAGTATGAGATGGGGATATACTATATATATCCACTAGATATCGTTATAGCCACTATAAGTACTTGGTGATGTCATTAGACATAGATAATTCCCCAACAATATTAGTGGTACTCCGTAACTAAATCATTAAACCATACATATACCGGTTCGTTTTGTTCTTTAGTTATGAAACCCTAGTTTACTCACCATCTTATGAGGAGCATGAAAGACACTTGAGGATGGTCCTTGATACACATTGAGATAATTAGCTTTACAACAATCTCTTTATGTGTGAGTTTTTGATTTTAGAGGTCTATTTTATTGGACATATCATTTACATGGCTAAATCTATAGTGGATCTAGTGAAGATTGAGGTAGTGCTTATTTTGGAGCCACCCAAAAATGATACCAAGGTGTGAATCTTTCTTGGTTATGCTAGGTACTATTAGAGGTTTTGAAATAAATTATCTACATTGGTAGCGCACTTGATATCTTTGACACAAAATTCACAGTGTTGCAAGTGCTAGGAGAAGTCCCATGAGTGATTTTAGTAGTTGATATAGATATTGAAGAGTGCTCCCATATTGATATTGTCAAGGAGTATACCAAGAAAATAGTGTTTTCTGATTCATTTAAAACTAGGTTTGGTTATGTCTTGATGTAAAGGAAATTGGTGATTGACCATGGTTTACACTAGTTGAGATGACACAGGCATAACTATGTGACCCAAGATCTTGAGTTATCAGCGGTAGTCATTATTTTGAAGATGTGTACACACTACCCAATGGTCAATAATTTTATCATCTACTCTGACCAAAATAGTCACAAGTATAACTTCTATCAGAAGGATATGAACTTGAGACATTTACAATGGATAGAGATCATCAAGGACCATGACATTGATATAGTCTATAATCCAAGAAAGGGGAACGTGGTGGATGATTCTCTCAGTATGAGATCTAGTTCGTTGTTTCTGAATGAGGTATCAATGTAGTTGGGCTTGTTGAAGATGTCTTTTTTTGACAGGGCTGGAGAAGCTTACCTCAAGCCAATGGTTATTACCCCACCACTATTAAAGTGGTTTAGGGAGTCATAACATGGGGATACAAACTATGAGACATTACATGGTCATATTTCCATCAGGAATGCCCCAGATAGATATTTTAATTGTGGGGAGCCTATCATTCTTTTCAGTTAGTGAAAATTAGTACCATTGGGGCTGTGGGATGAGTTTTTGAGAGAGTTCCACACATCCCCTTTGGTGGTACATCTAGGTGTGTACAATATGTTCTAGGACATCTGACATTAGTTTTAGTGACTACGGATAATAAAGGGAGTTGGAGAGTTTTTCACTCGATGCCTCACTTTTCAAGAGGTGAAGGTTGAGAACCCTGTTCTAGTGGGTTTAAATCATCCCATTGAGGTGAATAAATGGAATTGTGGTTGAATATCGATTGAAATTATGATAGGTATAAGGTGTATATTAGGTGGATAGGATAACATCAAGGTTATCGTGAAAGACTCATGAATTTATCCCACAGGGTAGCAAATTAAGAGAAGAGTTTAGTAAATAGATTTTAATTCCACTACATGGAGGAGATAGTTCAACTCCATGGATTTACATCACCGATAGTATTTGATCATGGTACTTTATTTACATCCTGGTTGGGGAAGGGATTGTAGAGGGCATTTGGGACTGAGCTACATTTGATGATGACATTTAACCCATAGATGGATAACCATAAATAGAGGACCATACAGGTTCTATAGGACATGATACGGGCTTACATGAAAGATTTTAGAAGTAGTGGGGAGGATCACCTACCCTTAGTGGAGTGTAATTACAAAAAAAATTACCATCCCCTCATCAGTATGGAACTATTCATGGAATTTTGTGGGTGACCTTGTAGGTCCCCACATTGTTGGAAAAGGCCATGAGAGTCAGCACTCATGGGCAAGAATATACTACCAGTGACTAAAGAAAATTTTTAGATCTTCTATAGGTGGATGAAGACTACATAGATCCATTAGAAGTCTTATGCTCATAGATGACGGAGGCCTTTAGAGTTCAAGGTGGGAGACCACGTGTTCCTTCGGGTCTCACTTTAATGTAGATTAATGTGATTTTTTAGGGTGCCAATATATCTCCATTTTATCATACATTTCTGGAAACCATTTAGAGATGGATAGGAGGCGTATGGGTTGGATCTACCTCCATAGTTAGAGAGGGTATATAACTTCTTCCACATTTTATAGCAGATGAGGTATGTGAATGACCTCTCGTACATCATTGACTAGGGAGAGTTATACATTGATGAAGGGGAGAATTTTTAGGATTAATACGTAGAGATCTAGGATTGATAGTAGAGGACCCATCATGGGTGGTTGATTCCACTAGTGCACGTTTAGTGGCAGTACGAAAATTTCTAAGAGAGAACAAGGGCGTTGGATGATCAAATATGTTCTATGTTCCCTCATTTGTTTGAGTAACCATTTCTATACTTTTGGGGACTTAAATCCCTATGTTGTGGAGATTATAATATATATTATTTTCAATGTATTATTTTTATATATTATACGGATTTATTTTGAGACAAACAACTGTGATGGTGTGAGATTCCAAAACTTGAGGTTCTTGGATCAATTTTTGAATAATATTAATCATTTTTATAGAACACACGCATGGTTTTCCTAAAAAGTTGAATAACTCCAAACAAGTTCCCAGATAATAAATATTAGGGAGGAATTTAACTCATAATGCAATTCATACCCTTGGTGGGAATTATGTTTTGTTGTTTCGGGTCTTCTATGGAAATATAAAAATTCACATAATCCTCATTAAATAATTTAACTAAAAAATATATTTAGTGAAATAATAGACAGTTTCCTTTTTAATAATCCTTTTTTAGAAATATAGAGTTATCAAAATAACCCAATAATTCCTATAATACATGAAGAAAGAAACCTCTTGAATGAATGATGATGAATCAAAGAACAGATCTTGGATCGTCACACTAATGAAGTTGGGGGATCACATCAACGAAGAAAATACAACCATTCCTCATCAACAACCGATCCAAAATCTTGTTATGGTGTTTGATTCATTTTATATTTTATAATTTTATAACATTTCTGATGGATGCATTTCAATTCACTCACAGATTGATCATCAGTTTAGTCATTGTTGTCGGATGGGTTATTGACGTAGGATTATTGATATATTAGTTTATCCTATTATTTTATCATTATATTGAGAATTAATCAAGTTCAACGTAACAAAGTCCAAGGTTCATTCTTCGGGAGTTCTTTTTTCTTTTATCTCCCTCTTTCTTGGAGTTATTATCCCCTGGATCCTTGTGATCATGACTCAACTTGCCAAGAGGCTCTGAATGCGATCAGACCCTCAGGTTAGAGGCAAGAGGAAATAGAGGTCAGATTAGTGTAGATAAGAAACTGAGGTTCAAAAAGGTGATTTTAATTAATTTATTCAATAATGGTATGAATAATGGTGGAATATGGAAGAAATTGGGTAGGTGGGCGGCGGAGGATGTAGCACCACATGGGAGGCGCTGGCAGCAGCGTACGAGTCGGCATAGCCAATACGGTTGGAGGTCGCAGGATGTGGCACATCAGTAGTCACCAAAGGATACAACATGAATATAATATCCCATAAATAGGATAATTTGGTTGTGTGGTTGGGTTTTCATAGCGGGCTAGGCCGACGATGTGGTGTGAGGCGACTCAGCGGGTCGGGTTGGGCCCGAGTGGTGAAAGAGGTCTATGTTCGATAGTGGCGATCAACCATGAGCCACAGTCGATCAATATACCATGAGGTCATGGTATATGGGGAACACATGACCACCACAGCAGGTTGAGATGCCATGGGGTATTCAAACATGGCGGTCGATTGCAATAGTCGACTTCCCTGGTCAGTTTGTGGGAAAGTGATCCCCCTTCTAATTTTGTTGTTCAAACGTCCATAACATTCAAACCAAATGTCTATTTTATAATAGTTATAGGATGGTGGGACCCTTACAAAGATAATGGAATTTAGTGATATCTTATGTGTGGTTTTGAGGGAATGTGGATACAAAATAAAGTATTTAGGTGCGAGTTATATTGAAATGAGCATGCTTCGAGAAGACATTTAAATGGATACCTGTAACATAGAGACTGTGTATCTCAAAGAGACTGTTTGTCTTATAGAGATTATGGGTATTATAGAGATTGATTTTATTATGTACATTGTGTGTCTTATGGAGAATATGTGTCTTATTGGGACTATGTGTCTTATTGTATTCAATATATTTGGATGTTCTTGATATATTCTCTATATAAATATATCTGTTTAGAGCTCACTATGAATTACTTTTTCATATTCCTTTTTGGTATTCCATGGTGGTATTCCATCATAGTGTTTCATTTATGGTATTTAAATTGTGTTATTCCATTCTGGTATTAATTTCTGGTTTTTTCTTTGATGTATTTCCTATGTGGTATTCCATTGAGGTTTCGGGGTGTCATACTAAGTATTGTTTTACTCACCCCTACATGGGATTAGCCTACATGTCTCGTGTCATGTGTAGATTATTGACTTTTCGACAGAGTTTTAGGTAGACAAGGTCCAAGCAGTGCCTTATGAGTCTGGATAGTCCGAGGTGTGTTTTGTAAACTTTTCTGATGACATTACCTATACCTCTTACTTTACAGGTTAGACTTGTGGCTACGTACTCTTTTCTATGGGTGGGATTGTTTAGGAGCTATTTACATTCCAATACATTCACTATTTTACTTTATTTGTTGGATGTATTGGTTTTCATGCATTTTTTTCTTAGCGATTTTACATTTTATCATCTTTTCTTTGGAGATGTGTGTGTATGTATATATACTTAGGAAAATTCCTCCCATTTTATGGATATTCCTACTCAGTTTAAGTCACCATCCATTGGCCTATTGGACACTAGATTGGGGTAGCCATGACACATGCCCCACAAGGATGTCTCTAGAAATTTATCTTGTACTTCTAGTTATCCTACATGGGATTATTTTGTTTTGGTATTTTGATTTTTCAGGGCATTCATACACATCTGGATAATGATTCATCAATCCTCTACAAGTTTACTACCAACCATTGATTAATAATCCTCCCAATTCATCTGATTGGTCTTCAACTTCCACCCCATTGTAAGAACATTTTTTAATGAGTGGTTCTTGGATTCTATGGATTAGATGAGCGGTTACCATATGATGTCTTTGGAAGGGGGAATTGATGACCCCCATGTTATCATAGATTCAGTCTGATTTTCATGATCTTCGCTCCTCCAGTGTGGATTTTGCTGATCTCTCAATCTTCGAGTTTGTAAAAACTAATCAATGTTTTCTTGTCACTCCTTCCTTAGTGGTAAACTGTCAAGCTTCAATAACTCCTTATCGCACTGCTCGTGCATCACCTCTGGTGGATCTTCAATGTTTGTGGTATTTATGTGAGAATATGCCGATAATAGTACCCGAAAAAAGATGATCTAAACTAATGAGGCTCATATAATCATATGGTTTCACAAAAACTCCATGGAGTAAGAGACTTATTAATTAAATAAACACACAACTAGAACGGATCTGGACATCCATGTTAATCTACACCTAGTAGTGTATGTTGGTTAAAATTTCATGATCATCATTTCATAGTAGTGGAATTATTCACTTCGGGTGTTCATTCCGTGAATGTTGGTCCCAATGGGATTGAAGCACATAAATCCTCATGTTAATTTGTTCTTTGATGTTTATTTTATAGTTCTTATATTCTATAATTTGGTTATATATGATTTTAGGTTTCTTCTAGAAAAATTTATGTTCAGTCTTATTTTGTGTGTGTTGTATTTCTTTAATCAGGATCACATTTCACCCTCACAAAATAGTATCAAATGATTATCGGTTATTTTCATTATATCAAAAAAATATTTTTCTTGAAATTATTAATAAATTTTTACATTTCTTATTGTTATGGTTTGTATATGATTTTAAACATTAAACTCATTTATAGATTACCACTTTCATTATTTAACATAATTTTTTTCATCCAGAATCCCTTCAAAATTTCTCTACATTTCATATCCATTTGGATACAAAATTTTTTACCTAAGATATTGGTCATTTTTTTGGGGTGTACTCTTAATTTGTTCCCAAATAACATATTATCTCCACTAATGGTAAATAGTTAGAAATTAGATTTGATGTCAAGAAATTTGATGGTGAAAATGACTTTAATTTATGAAAAATTATAATAGGAGCCAAGATTGTACAGTAGGGCCTAATAGGTTCCATTTAAAAGACCAAAAATTATCCTATAACTATAAATGGAATTATACTAACTATTAAAAAATATAATGATGTTTCCACATATGTTTTAGTAAAATCACATAGCTAACTTTTATATTCTGTAGGTGATAAATTTCATAGAGATGTTTCTTATTATTCTAATTCTATAGGAATTTAGATTAAAAATAAAAACCATTGTATTAATTCATCATTAGTATGTATGATTTAAAATACACCACATGTTTACATTAAAAATGAAACCTAGTAATTAAACTAAAGAAAACCTAGATGAATTTAATTAAGTAATGTTATATTTATCTAATAATATTTTTTTCATTGATGATGACGATCAAAAAAATGATCCCATTAATATCCTTACATAATTCATGTTGCACTATAGTTTAGGCCATGATCTATGGAAGAGAATATTTAACCTGGGAAGAAGATAAATCAGCCCTTATTTATAAGGAACTCCATTCTAATCATAAAATCAATGGTGAGACTGAGAAATTGTTCTCAAATGTTAGACATCAAATTAAAAAAAAGAATAAATATTTTAATATAGTAAATAAAATTGGAAATAAATAACCCAATACTAGTCCTAATTCTTGGGAAATGAATGTCACCTATTTTCATTACAGCAAACTGGGGAACATTAAAGATGAGTGTAGGAAACTCAATCATGATATAGACTCCAAACAACCCATTCATCAGTCCCATATTATAGAATCTATTTATAAATCTACTGAGGTTCATAATATTTCAACCCATGCAATCAATAAATAGTGGTTTCTAGATTTAGGTTTCCTTTTCAATATATCTCCCATTAGAGTGACATTTCTAGAATGGGAAGAAATGGTAGAAGGATATTTCCTCTTAGGTGATAACAACTTGTGTAAGTTTGAGGGTAGGGGTTTTGTCTTGTTCGAACATGATGCATATGTTATCATTAATTAGTTGATGTTAGGCAGGTTCCTAAACTACCAAGAAACCATATTTCTTTAGGGATCCTAGACCAATAGGGGATCACCTTTAATCAGGAAAAACATTGTCTTTAAATATCAAACAGCTCTCGAAACCTTTCTTAAAGATTCATTAATCAATGTGATTCATCTCTCTAAATGAGAGACCAATTCAATAATTTTCGTTAGTATTTACTCAACAAACAATAAAAGTACTATTATTTGGAAAAGGATATTGGAGAATTTTTCTCTAATGTCCTTGAGAGACTCAATAAGAAAGGGCTATTGAAGGAAATCACACCCAGAAATCATCTATTTTGTCAATATTGTGTGATGGGAAAGGCTAAGAGGGTTAGCATTGGTATTTCTAGTGTCATATCCACCATACCCTTAGAATATTTCCACATGGATATATAGGGTCCACCTTGGACATCTTCCCATGGTGAAGGATTCTATTTTGTTACATGGATAAATTATTATTCCAGGATGGTGTACATTTACCTTTGTAAAAAAAATATGATGTTCTCCAAAACTATAAAATATGAAAATAATGAGTTGAAAATAATTTTGGGATGAAATATAAAACTCTATTAACAGATATTGGGATTGAATATTAATTAACCGATTTCATACAATTTTTTGAATCGACATCTTTGAAATGACATAAAAGTTTTACAAAAACTCTCCAAATAAATATCTAGAATAAATGATGAATTGGGCCATACTAGAAAGAGTCATGAGTTTTTAACATTCTCATTCTTTCCCCAACATTTTTGGAAGAGGCTATCTGTACTATTGTGCAACGATTTAAATGGTGTCCCTTTTTGCGGATATAAAGTCCCAGCCTTAAAACTTTACTTAATCCTCAATTTTAGATAATAACTTAGAATATTACACATTAAGGATATTTTTGGGTTTATATTTTTAAATAATTTGGATATCTTACATACATGACATACCACATTAATAAAAGAGGATACTACTAAAATATAATCCATTCTTTTCAAAATACAAAACATTAAAACATAAAATATGATTTCATTAAAAAAACTCCATATCAAACATCACGACTCCATTATTTCTCTAACCCATCCTTATATCCCTGGAAAAACATTTTAAAAACATCGGATGATTACAAAACTGAGTGAGGGATATAAAGAAATAAACCATTAGTCATGTGATAACATAAAAACCACTAAAACCCATAATCATAAAAAACACATATGCATAGAAACATCCTGTAGTTTCCTTGGGAAATATAGACCATATCACTCTTACATTAACACTTTCACATGGAATAAACTTTTGGTCAACTTCCATCTTTGGAGTACCCAATGCATTGGACAGCTATAACGGGGCTTATCTGTCATATTTTGAGCTATAATGGGCTCAACCCAACATATCATTAGCTATAATGGGATAAACCCAACATAAACAATGTAAAATTATCATATCATGTTAATAAAGTTTCTATAAAATCATAATAAACCACTCATGACATTTACATATAAAAAACAAACCTTTTGAAATTTATTAAAGAGAGCTTTAAAAGGACATTAAAAATAAAGTCCCTTAAAATATAATTGGAGTGAAAATTAATATAATGGAATGGATAGGTGTATAAACTATAAATACACATATTTAAACACAATATAATCCAAAAATCATCACACCAATAATCTTAATACCACATAATGAATAATGAAGAAGGTTAACCCAATGACTGGAAACTGGGTTAAGAATTACCTTACGTCAGGTTCTTCTTAATTAAAATGTTTTTAAACCTCCAGTATAATGGTAGAAAGAGTGTTATTAATATCTAAATGAAACATATTAATGTTTATAACAACTTATATGATCAATTTAAAACATCATTTTACACATTTATTTGTAATATTTTGTTATTTACATTTCTTGGGGTGTGTTCTTTACATTGTTTCCATGATCAGTTCATAATGGATATTCTTGTTGATTGGAAGTGGAACTCTAGAATTGAAATTGAGTTGTATTTAAGTGTTTCTAGAACCATAACATATACCATTTATCATATTAAATTCTTAAATGAGGATAATTCCTACTTTAAAAAATTATTGATATTGTTTTAGTTCATTTTGGCGATTCTTCAATCATAATGAATTCATTTTTTTTATAAATTAAAACCAAGTGTAGAAAAGTGTTATAGAACCTTGGATGAGACATAATACTTATATTATAACCTCATACAACCATAAAAATGGTTCAATGACCATACATGGAGGAAATAATGCAAATTTAAATCACATCATCCACGATGTCAGTAATTCGACACATAACAGACAATTTTTTTATTCTTTGAACAAGTGGGAGATGAGAAGAATAATGATGATGAATTTTCCATGAACATGAGAACATCCTGAATATAAATATTACTTAAGCTTTCATTCCACTTAGATAATATCAAGGGAGAGACTATAATAAATAAAAAGGAAAGGTAATGAAAACACATGAAAAAGGAAGAGGATTTCTTACCTCTTGAACTATTCTCCTTGAGATCCTAATTAAGTACCTTGATTTTGGCCTTCGGGAGAGACTAGAAAGTCTTAGATGTGGGGAAATAGATTGGTGAGATAATTTTTCAGAAATTAGGAAAAACTAAATGCATGAGATGTGTGGTAGGAAGAGGATAATAAGGGTAATATTTATAATGGAGGACAAGAGGTATTTTCCATTATTTAAATCATTATTATAAAATATTTTCTCAAGAATATGAAAAATATTAATTAATGTGACTGCAAATAGTAATAATTGCATGTGAGTTCGAACCAAGTGGTCGTATACCATCCATGCATCACCTATGATGTTGTAAATCAAGTATTTATCATTTAGCATATTTTATTGTATTTTACTATTCATAAAAAATTCTAGAAATTCAAAAAAATACCAAAATTTAACCTTTACAATTTTTTGACATGTTGATTTCTAAAATTATCCCCATCTTTGGAAAATAATTTTCTAAAAAGATATTAATTTAATTTTTAATTAAAATATTACTTAATTAAAAAATAACAATTTTAATTCTATAACACCTTTTATATCACATTGAAAAATTATCCAAGATGTCATTATCTTAAAGTAAAAAGAAAATAAAATAATAATACAATTTACTAAGGAATCTTGTCTTTTTATAACATAAATGTTCATTACATTTTACAAATAGAGGATCTTTAAAGTCTAGTGTCTTGGAAATCAGGAACATAACACATGAAATCAACATAAAAAATTATTCTAAAACACTTTTTAAACTTCATCATATGTTCATAAAAAGTAAAATAACACCATCTCATAACCTGGAGACATACATCAAACGAAAGGGTGAGCAGAAAGAACAGTAAGGAAAGAAGATGAATCAGTTTACTTGTGATATCAATAAGAACGTGATGAAAAACAGAAATACATGATCAATGGAAGTAGAGGAATTTTATAATGAAAAAAAACATAAAATCTAACATGAATATGAGTAAAAAACATTTAATTTATACATTCATGAACATAACACCAAGGTTCATCTCTAAGGTGTCATAAAAAGTACCATGGTTATTCACCAAGGTATCAGGAAACTTGTCATCTATAGAGATTACATTCATTACCCAATGCATTGGAGCACTATCAGGATGCACCCTTAATATGTATTTATTTTCATGTGAGATAAAATGGTCATAATAAAACATTTCATAAATAACCCATAGATAATAAAAGAGATGGGTTTCATTTCAAAATCGCATTGTTTAAAAAGTACTTAAAAGCAAGATCATTATGTCAATTATTACCCATGGAAACCGAGTGAGAGTTATATTTATGTAAATTACAAAATAAAATATATAATTTTTTTATTTATGAACACCCATATAAACGAAATTGGTCTGAGAATTCAAAAAAATTAAACAAGGTAATTTCATGAGAAAAAGTGAGAAAATTTGAGACGAAATTGTTGTAGCATAATAGATATATAACATGGTTTTAAAAAATACAAAAAGACAGGGGAAAATGGTATCCCATACATAAATGAATCATTTTACAATATAGGGATAGTATAAAATATAAATAATATCACGTTGTGGATTGAAATACCACATTAAAATGAAACTTGAAAGAAAAGAGAAAATCTGATTTCTTTTATGAAAATTAGGTAGCCTAACGATGTCACGTAAAAATTAAAAAAATAAAATGATTAGAGCATAAAGGGTCTCTCATCACTTGGAAATTAAATGTACAGTAATAAGAATATATAATAACTTACCCCCACATATTAAGATAGAAACTAGAAGACATAACATAAAGGATGTCATGACTTAAAAGATGAGGGTGAGAGGTTCCCTTACATTGAATAGTGACTTCAAAAGCTAGATAGTTGGGACCATGGGGGCTTGAGGGAACCATGGAAGGACTCCTTGGGAGTTAAAAGACAAGAACTTCATTGAGGAGGATTATGGAATTAAATGGTTGAGTTAATGTCTTTGTATTAGTAGGAAATTTTTGGGAATAAATTATTAATTTCCTAGGGAAACCTCATCATTGGTATTGGCAAAAACATGGTCTTGACCATGGTATTTTTTCATGGTATTGGACACTTCGAACACCTAATAGCATATATTAATATAAAATAGTCAACAAGAATTATTACATCATTATTACATCATTAATTATGTCATTAAATACCTGAAACTAAAAACCATATTTTTATTATTCATCGAAAATTCAACTATTTTAGAAAAATCCCAAAACATTAGCCAAAACTAATATCAATGCTATGAATTCAAAAATTAAACCCATTTTATGAAAATAATATTCTAAACAATTTTAAATTAATTTTTAAATAAAAACATTATAGTAAGGAAGGTGCGAGGTTCAGGCTATTCCCGACCCCCCCCCCCCAAATTTATTAGAGAAAAAGAAGAGATACTGCAGACAAGGGAGGGGAGGGGTAAATCAAACCACACCCAAAAACCCTTAACAACCCCAAAACCACAAATAAAGAAAAATAAATACCCAAAATAAAAAGTCCAAGGAGATAAGAAAGTATAAAAGAACAAGGAAAAACACCAGCACCTGGTCTACCAGCCTTCCCCACCATCATCATCACAGTCCGCACCATGGGGGTCTCCCTCAGAACAATAACCGGAGGCCGCGTCAGTGTCAGTTGACTCCCATTTAGAAGACTCATATTTCTCTAGGAATTTGGTGTAATACTCCCTTTACTTCACTTTCTCCATTTTCAGATGCTTCTTAGTAGGCTTCTTAGCAGGTTGCCCCACCCTTTCAGAGGAGTTCTTCGAAGCTTTGCTGAAGGCCCTCATAGATACCGTTCATGGAAAAGAAAAGTAGTCATTACTTGGAGTCCTCCCTTTTAGGACTGCAATATCAACATCACCATGTTTTTCCTGAACAGGGATAACAGTGTCCTCCTGGTTGATGGGAGGTGGAAACCTCACCCTGGACAGGCCCCCTGCAATGTTTTCTTTCCCTAAAGAGGCCAAATCCCCAAGTAGGGCCTTTTCATTCAAAATATAGGCCATGTTGGATTTTCTAAAGACCCGTAAAATTCAAGGGAATTTTTTTTTAATTTTCTTTGGAATTTTACAAGAGCACGGTTTCTGACGGCACCTGATTCCGAGGCTCGGAGTGCCCGGAATCAATTTCCGATGTTTGGCTCGGGTACGTTCAGTGAACGAACGAGCGGGAATTTCTAACTTTTGAACCGGTGCCCGGAATCGAATTCTGATGGCACCGATGAACTCGTAGCGCCGATATTCGCTTAAGGAGACCTTTTCTGAGGTTGCGTTTTATGCGGAATGAAGGTTAGTTTTGGGAAAAATTAAAAGAAGTTAAATAAAATGTGGAAACACATTTTATTTTTAACTTGTTGGTTAACTCCTCCCAAAGGGAGTTAGGGGTGGGACCCACATCCACTTAACCTCTCGTGAGAGGATTAAGTGTGGTGGGGCCCACACGAACCCTAGCACTTCATCTTCTCTTTTTAAACACCCTATAACTCCTCTTTAATTAACTTGACAACTTGGTTAATTAATTGAGTTGTTTTGAATTTCAAACCTTTGAAATTCAAAGTGGTCTAGTTGTGTAAATAAAATAAGGCTTAAGATTATTTTATTTTGGATAGAATTCTCTAACCACCTTGAGAGAATTTGGAGCTTTCTTCTTCTTCTTCAAACTCAACGAAGAATGTGAAGAACGCCGTTCTTCAACGAAGAATCTCTCCGTCGAAGAACATTGTCCTTCTGCGACGCCGTATCCGCGACGTGACGTACTTCTTCCGCGTCATCTCTTCCGCAACGGTTTCCCGCGATGAAATCGCTGTCAAAGAACTTCGATTCCTCGCTTCACAACGTCGATGTCCTTTTCCCGCGACGCTGACCACCACGACGCTCGTCTTTCGTGGGTTGTTGACGAACATTGTTCTTGAAACCGAGGTAGGGGTTTGTTGTTATTTTATTTAATTATTCTCATTCTTGGTTCTAGCATGACGATCTTTGAGAATAAATGATTAAGTGTTATCGTCTGACGAGAGGGGGGTCGGACCGCACAAACACGGCCCAACCCCCCCCCCCCCTCCTTTGTTCTTGAATGTTTTTTGCAGATGAAATGAGATGGCGTGTTGCCATCGCACCACGCGGGAATCACACGACAATTATTGCGTGGCGCCGTCGCGCCGCGCCGTGGAAAGAATTATCATGAACGCGACTCTGTCGCGCCGCGTCGAAGGAAACCGAAGGTGCCGCGGCCGTAGTGGGGCCGCGGCGAAGGGGCGCGGTGCCGTTGCACCGCCCCGGACGATGAAGGCTGCGGCCGGTTCCAGGCCGCGGTGGAACGTGATGACCGGCGGCCAGCCGGGCCGCCGGTGCCGGAAGACGGAAGAGGACCGGCCCTTGCCAGTCCTGTTGAGAAGAAGCCGGCCGGCCAGGTCGGGCCGGCCGGGATGGTGGAAACTGGGGGAATTAAATTCGCCCAGGCGGTTTAACGGCCCCCCATTATGAGGGGGCCCGGTTTCACAAAGGGGGGCAGGCGGCCACCCGTTTTTCCAGCAAGCTCGACCTTCGGCCGAGCTGGCAGCACGCACAGCGCGCTGCCTTGCGCCGAACCGGCGTGCCTGGCCGGGCCGGGCCTCACCGGGCTGGGCTGGGCCATGCCGGCCCGGGTCGACCCTGTCCCGGGCGGGTCGACCCGATTCGGGCCATCCGGGGGGTCTCGGGCCGGGACGACCCGGGCCCGAAACCCCCGTTACCGAGCGGTTTGGATTCAAATGCCCATAACACGGGATATGGATCTCCAAACGACACGCTGTCAGCGGAGATGCGATCCTTGGATCGAGACGGTCGTTTCGGTATATCGCACACAATGTTTCGGAATACTTTGAGTTCAGCTGGGTTGGTTTGTGCATGAAACCAACCGGGCCCTCGGAGTGGAAACACTCATATCTTGAGTTACGGACGTCCGATTGACGCACCGTCAGCTTTGTTGAGTTCCTCTTAGTGAGACGGATCTTTTGGCAGACTCCGACCGAGGTTTGGACGCAGGTGGAGTACGGTTGGGTTGGTTTTGCCTTAAAAACCAACCGGGCCCCTGGGACGAAAAAGCTAATAACTCTCAGACCAGGTGTTTGATTGACGCGCCGTCTGTTGCGTTGAGTTCCTGTTAACGATATGGAACTTTTGGATACATAAACTCTGGAATTTGTGACAGTTGATGTATCAGCCTCTCGGCTCGTGGAACGGACCCTCCCGAACGAGCTTGCTGTGTGCGGGAACCCTAGAACTGGATGTGACTGCTACTACTACTACTATTGTGACTACGAGGACGACAGTACAAAGATCCTTGGTGGATTCGACGACTACAACTACAGCACTCAGCGATCCTACGTGGATCAGTGCTACAGGTCCTGTGTGGGCCCGATCCTGTGTGGGTCCGATCCTGTGTGGGTCTGCGCTCAGCGGTCCTGTGTGAACCAGCGCCTACAGTTTCGGTGTGGGCCCGATCCTGTGTGGGTCATTGCGGGGGTTACTTACCTATCGATACTTTATGGGTCCGACGACTTAGATGGATCAGTGATCATCTTTATCGTCATCCGAAGAAGTATACCTGTGTGAGCTGAATCCTATTGCTTTCCTGTGTGGATTGTGTTGTGCTATCCGGTGTGGATTTCGTTTTGTTTTCCTGTGTGGAATACGTATACTTTCCTGTGTGGACTGAGTTGTACTGGGGCTTGGAGGTTGGAGCGTATTGGAATTGATGACTTAGGTATATGTATGGGCATATACCTAAGCAATGTCGGTTATTACTTTGTGTTTGTATCTTACCTTTGTGGTTTATCCTTTGTGGATTTTGGGAGACCTTCAGGGGTTTCGGGGTCCCTACTGAGTAGCTTATACTCACCCCTGCACGGGCTATGCCCGCACTACGTTGTGTTGGTTGCAGACGATGGACAACATTGATCGTAGTTGAGGCTTGCTGTGCAGGACGGTACCAGGAGGTGGACCACTGGGCGAGACGTGTCCGGAGCGGACGGCGGGACCCGAGGAGCAGTGGAGCTATCTGTACCCACCCTTCAGGTGGGATTTCCAGTGGACAGCTCGGTGTAGCGGCTTTTACTTTACAGTTGTTGTTTTCCCTTTCGAGTTGTACTTTACTTTCATTTTGGGTTTGTATACTGGCCCATTTACTTTTCTGCACTTTCAGTTGTACTCTGTTTTTACTTAGTGTTTACCTTTCTGCTTGCTTACTCTGTGGTGCTTGTTTACCTTTCAAATTCAATTCCTTCCCTTTTTACCGGGATTTACGCCTTGGTGCTAGTCGCCAGCCCCTGGCCTATGGAAGGCGGGCTTGGGGTAGTCACGGCACGGGCCCCAAGGGCGGGTCGTGACAAATTGGTATCAGAGGAGTTCGGTTCTGCCACGAACTCTGATCTTTTCTATGTGAAGCAATAATGTTTAGCGTATTGAGTGTGTTTATCAGTCCAGGGAGTCCAGTGTTGGTGCGGCGACCGACATATCCGTACACCATCACCCTGACTTCTGATTTCCGACTTAATGCACGAAAACATTGATTGCGTGTGTGTTTCAAGTTTTCTTTGTGATTACTTTGTATAATCTCACCAGGTATAATGTTCTGACCATGGTGCACCTGTTTCCTTCTCAGGATGGCCCCACGACGGCAGCCAGATAGGGTTCTGAGAGTCGAGCGTGACGACAGCCCACCGAGTGACGAGGCCTTGGTGCATGGCCCTTTGTCACCAGTGGCACCAGTGGTAGCACTACCAGCCGAGCCACCGATGCTTCCAGTACCAGCCGCTGACGATGCACGTCGCCTCAGCGCACTGCATGAGTTTCAACGCCAGCGACCGCCCAGGTTTCGTGGGGAGACGGACCCCCAGGCAGCAGAGGACTGACTGGAGGCAGTGGTGCGAGTTTCTAGACTTGTGAGGACACCTGCAGACCTCATGGTGATCCTCGCTGCGAGCCTGCTGCACGCAGCAGCAGGCCGATGGTGGAGCTTGATGCTCCAGGTGCACGATGAGGCATCTCTACTTTGTACAGACTTTGAGAGCCTCTTCCGCTCAGAGTTCGTCCCAGCCACCCTCCGTGCGGTGCGTATCCAGGAGCTTCTTCAGCTGCGGCAGGGTAGCATGACCGTCGCTCAGTACTCGGCGAGATTTACTGATCTCTCGCGCTACTCGACCGACATGGTATGGGACCCATTCTTCCGGGCCCGGACCTTCGAGCAGGGATTGAGACACGATATCAGGGCATCGCTGATCTCCCTCAGCATACTGACTCAGACAGGAGTACTGGAGCAGGCCCTTTTGATCGAGAGCTTCCTTGCTGAGTCTACACCAGCGCCGAGAGCCACCGCAGGGCGGCACGTTGCAGAGTCTTCTGTAGCTGGCAGTCGACGGATGACTCAGGGGTCCAAGAAGATCAGACCTTCAGGAAGACGACCTCAGGACACCGGCTCAGCAGTGCGGGGCACACAGCGCGGAGCCAGTCTTCCGAGAGGCAGACAGTGTTACTCATGCGGCGGGAAGGGCCACATGGCTCGTGACTGCCCGACCCGTCCTGCCGAGGAGCAGCAGACGGTTGAGGGACCACCGAGGCAGAGGCAGAGGGTCGACCATGGTGGTCTGCAGGGAGGAGGTGGACGAGGCAGAGGAGCTGGCCAAGTAGCAGGTGGTGGGCGACGCTTTGAGGCTCTACCACCACCACCACTAGAAGGTCCACCCCGACCACAGGGAGCTGGCGGGCAGAGACATGCACAGCTTCAGGCAGCAGAGGCCTACGACCACGGCCCACCTGAGATGATTCGAGGTACTATCTATGTCTATTCCACCCTTGCTATAGTACTTATAGACACAGGAGCGAGTCACTCTTTCATAGCTGCTGCCCTTGTTCGGAGCTCGGAGATTCCGGCAGAGCCGTTGGCACGATCCTTACGACTAGAGACTCCTACGGGAGCAGACTCGACGATTACGCACTGGTGCCGGCAGTGTGAGCTTACTCTAGGAGGCGAGAGCTTCGGCTGAGATCTTCTTGTAGTAGCGTCGAGGCCATACGACGTCATCTTGGGCATGGATTGGTTATCTATGGTCCTTGCACAGATTGACTGTTTTAGGCACAAGGTGCGATGTGTACGCACCGACGGGAGCAGGTTCACCATCACCGGTGAGAAGGGAGCCTTCGCAGCACAGGATGGACTTCCACAGAAGAGAGGACAGCCCATCACTCATCAGATGGCTAGCCTCATCCTAGGAGCAGTTGACGTGCGGATTCCTGGTTTTCCTGTAGTCGTGGATCAGTTTGCGGACGTTTTTCCCGATGATGTTCCAGGGCTACCTCCTCGCAGAGAGGTAGACTTTTATATTGACATGATCCCCGGGACAGCCTCGATATCGACTCCAGCATATCGGATGGCCCCCGCCGAGCTACGAGAGCTACGGGTACAGTTGGAGGACTTGCAGGGCAAGGGGTTCATCCAACCCAGTGTTTCACCCTGGGCTTCCCCGATATTGTTCACCAAGAAGGCGGACGGGAGCTTGCGACTTTGTGTTCAATATCGTCTCCTAAACGAGGTGAAGGTGAGGAACAAGTATCCGCTCCCGAGGATTGATGACTTCTTTGATCAGCTCAAGGGAGCACGGTGGTTCTCGAAGATAGACCTCAGGTCAGGCTATCATCAGCTCAGAGTCAGAGACGAGGACGTGAAGAAGACAGCTTTCAGATGTCAGTATGGCCACTATGAGTTCTTGGTTATGCCTTTCGGCATATCCAATGCTCCAGAAGTGTTCATGGACCTCATGAACATGATCTTTCAGCCATACCTTGATCGATTTGGCGTGGTCTTCATCGACGACATACTAATTTACTTGACGACGGAGGAGGAGCACGCATACCACTTGCGGGTTGTACTAGACACACTCCAAGAGAACCAGCTTTATGGTTAACTCTCGATGTGCCAGTTCTGGATACGTGAGGTCCACTTCTTGGGACACTTCATCTCTGAGGCGGGACTTGCAGTGGATCCTGCGAAGATCGTGGCCGTGTTAGCTTGGGAGCCACCCATGAGCGTGACGGAGGTGCGGAGTTTCTTGGGACTAGCTAGATACTATCAGAGATTCGTGCCAGTCTTCTCTAGAGCTGTGGCACCACTCACAACTTTGACGAAGAAGGGGAAACCCTTCGTGTGGTCAGACATATGTCAGCAGAGCTTCCAGGAGCTGAGACAGAGATTGACCAGCGCACCTATCTTGAGGTTGCCTGGGGAGGGAGTAGGGTACGTAGTCTACTGCAATGCATCAGGGACCGGACTCGGATGTGTTCTGATGCAGGAGCGGGCAGTGATCGCCTATGGATCACGTCAGTTGAGGCCGCTTGAGTAGAACTACGCTACCCATGACCTGGAGTTAGCAGCAGTGGTCTTCGCTCTGAAGACATGACCACATTACCTGATGGGAGAGCGCTTTTCAGTCATTTCTGATCATCAGAGTCCCAGGTATATATTCTCGTAAAAGGACCTGAACCTGAGACAACGGCGATGGCTCGAGTTCCTCCAGGAATATGACTTTGAGATAGTCTATACTCCTGGGAAGGGGAACGTGGTAGCCGATGCCCTCACCAGGAGGACGGGCATTCAACTACTTGAGGAGGCGACGGAGTTTCTAGCCTCTTTGCAGATATCCTTCATGGAAAGAGACGGAGAAGCCTTCCTCCAGTCTCTCACAGTCACCCCTCCACTACTGCAGCGGGTTAGAGAGGCACAGTGTGAGGACGCTGACTGTGAGACACAGCGTGCACAGATATCCTCGGGACAGGCACCTGATGGTTTCTCCCTTGGATCAGAGCATGACATCCTTTTCAGAGGACGTACCATGGAACCAGTCACTTTGCGAGAGGAGGTGCTGAGAGAGTTTCACACTTCTCCTTTGGCAGTACATCCTGGAGTGGCGAAGATGTACCAGAATCTCAGACGACAGCACTAGTGGTCGGGCATGAAGAAGGCTGTAGCAGAGTTCGTTTCTCGATGCCTCACCTACCAGCAGGTGAAGGCAGAGCATCAGGTACCAGAAGGCTTGGTACAGCCCTTGGTGGTTCCAGAGTGGAAGTGGGACAACATATCTATGGACTTCGTGACTGGACTTCCATGCACTTCCAGAGGTCACGACTCCATTTGGGTGATTGTTGACCGACTCACCAAGTCGGCACACTTCTTACCCATTAGAGAGCAGGGATCAGTGGAGAGCATGGTACGTCTCTACATTTAGGAGATTGTGCGGCTCCACGGTGTGCCATTATCTATCGTCTCCGATCGAGATGCTCGCTTTACTTCCTGGCTTTGGAAGGTGTCGGAGGAGACGTTCGGGACGCAGCTACGTTTGAGCACAGAATTTCACCCTCAGATGGATGTTCAGACAGAGAGGACCATTCAGACTCTTGAGGACATGCTCCACACATGTGTCCTCTACTTTGGTCGCAGCTGGGAGGACCACCTACCCTTGTTGGAGTTTGCATACAACAACAACTACCACTCCACCATCGGGACGACACCGTATGAGGCATTGTACGGCCGACCCTGTAGATCTCCTTTGTGCTGGATACACCCTGGGGAGTCAGCACTTGTGGGACCGGAGATGGTTCAGGCCACAACAGAGAAGGTCTAGGTCATCCAGGAGCGGATGAGGACAGCTCAGAGCCCGCAGAAGTCATATGCTGATAGGAGGCAGAGGCCACTAGAGTTCGAGGATGGCGACCACGTCTTCTTGCGGGTATCACCTCGACGTGGTATTCGGAGATTTGGCCGAGGCGACAAGTAATCTCCACGCTTCATCGGACCCTTCCAGGTCCTCAGCAGGATTGGCAAGGTGGCTTATCGCCTGGCTCTACCACCTCAGTTGCACCGGGTGCACGACGTCTTCCACGTATCTCAGCTGAGGAGATATGTGCACGACCCGACGCAAATCGTTGACCATGGGGAGCTTGACGTTGATGATGGGGAAACTTTTACGGAGGTCCCGGTGGAGATAGAGGATCGACAGGAGCGGGTCCTACGTGGACGGTTGATTCCTCTAGTGTGCATCATATGGCAGCACGGGATTCTCCAGGAGAGAACTTGGTAGCGGGAGGCTCAGATGCGTGCTCAATACCCTCTTTTGTTTCCCTAGTTTTTGATGAATCTTTACGGGGACGTAATCCCTGAGGGGGGAGTAATGTAAAGACCCGTAAAATTCAAGTGAAATTTTTTCTTAATTTTCTTTGGAATTTTACAAGAGCGCGGTTTCTGACGGCACCTGATTCCGAGGCCCGGAGTGCCCGATATCAATTTCCGAAGTTTGGCTCGGGTACGTTCAGTGAATGAACGAGCAGGAATTTCTAACTTTTGAACCGCTGCCCGGAATCGAATTTCGAGGGCACCGATGAACTCGCAGCGCCGATATTCTCTTAAGGAGGCCTTTTCCGAGGTTGCGTTTTATGCGGAATGAAGGATAGATTTGGGAAAAATTAAAAGAAGTTAAATAAAATGTGGAAACACATTTTATTTTTAACTTGTTGGTTAACTCCTCCCAAAGGGAGTTATGGGTGGGACCCACATCCACTTAACCTCCCTTGAGAGGATTAAGTGTGGTGGGGCCCACAAAAACCCTAACACTTCATCTTCTCTTTTTAAACTCCCTATAACTCCTCTTTAATTAACTTGAAAACTTGGTTAATTAATTGAGTTGTTTTGAATTTCAAACCATTGAAATTCAAAGTGGTGTAGTTATGTAAATAAAAGAAGACTTAAGATTATTTTATTTTGGTTAGAATTCTCTTACCACCATGAGAGAATTTGGAGCTTTCTTCTTCTTCTTCAAACTCAACGAAGAACGCAAAGAACGCCATTCTTCAACGAAGAATCTCTCCGTCAAAGAACACGGTCCTTCCGCGACGCCGTATCTGCGACGCGACGTACTTCTTCCGCGTCATCTCTTCCGCGATGGTTTCCCACAACGAAATCGCCGTCAAAGAACATCGAACCCTCGCTTCACGACGTCGACGTCATTTTCCCACGACGCCGACCACCACGACGCTCGTCTTCCGCGGGTCGTTGACGAACATCGTTCTTGAAACCGAGGTAGGGGTTTGTTGTTATTTTATTTAATTATTCTCGTTCTTGGTTCTAGCATGACGATCTTTGAGAATAAATGATTAAGTGTTATTGTCTAATGAGAGGGGGTCCGGACCGCACAAACACGGACGAACCCCCCCCCCCCCTCCTTTTTTCTTGAATGTTTCTTGCGGATGAAACGAGATGGCGTGGTGTCGTTGCACCACGCGGGAATCACACGGCAATTATTGCGCGGCGCCGTCGCGCCGTGCTATGGAATGAATTATCATGAACGGGGCGTCGTCGCGCCGCGTCGAAGGAAACTGAAGGCGCCGCGGCCAGAGTGGGGCCGCGGCGGAGGGGCGTGGTGCCGTCGCACCGCGCCGGACGACGAAGGCCGAGGCCGGTTTCGGGCTGCGGCGGAACGTGATGACCGGCGGCCAGCCGGGCCGCCGGTGCCGGAAGACGGAAGAGGACCGGACCTTGCCGGTCCTGTTGAGAAGAAGCCGGCCGGACAGGTCGGGCCGGCTGGGATGGTGGAAACCGGGGGAATTAAATTCCCCTGGGCGGTTTAACGGACCCCCATTATGAGGGGGACCGGTTTCACAAAGGGGGGCAGGCGGCCCCCCGTTTTTCCAACATGCTCGGCCTTTGGCCGAGCTGGCAGCGCGCTGCCTTGCGCCGAACCGGCGCGCCTGGCTAGGCCGGGCCGGGCCGAGCCGGGTCGACCCTGTCCGGGGTGGGTCGACCCGGTTCGGGCCATCTGGGGGGTCTCAGGCCGGGACGGCCCAGGCCCGAAACCCCCGTTACCGAGCGGTTTGGATTCAAATGCCCATAAATGGGATACAGATCTCTAAACGACACGCCGTCAGCGGCGATGAGATCCTTGGATCGAGACGGTCATTTCGGTATATCACACTCAAGGTTTCAGAATACTTTGAGTTCGGCCGGGTTGGTTCGTGCACGAAACCAATCGGGCCCTCGGAGCGGAAACACTCATATCTTGAGTTACGAAAATCCGATTGATGTACCGTCAGCTTTGTTGAGTTCCTCTTAGTGAGACGGATCTTTTGGCATACTCCGCCCGAGGTTTGAATGTAGGTGGAGTACGGTCGGGTTCGTTTTTCCTTAAAAACCAACCGGGCCCCTGGGACGAAAACGCTAATAACTCTCAGACCGGGCGTCCGATTGACGTGCCGTCTGTTGCGTTGAGTTCCTTTTGATGATACAGAACTTTTGGCTACATCAACTCTGGAATTTGTGACAGTTGATGTACCAGTCTCTCGGCTCGTGGAGAGGACCCTCCCGAACGAGCTTGTTGTGTGCGGGAACCCTAGAGCTGGCTGCGACTGCTACTGCTACTGCTACTATGACTGCGACGACGACAGTACAGAGATCCTTGGTGGTTTCGACGACGACGACTACAGCACTCAACGATCCTACGTGGATCAGTGCTACCGGTCCTGTGTGGGCCCGATCCTGTGTGGGTCCTATCCTGTGTGGGTCTGCGCTCAGTGGTCCTGTGTGGGTCTGCGCTCAGCGGTCCTATGTGAACCAGCGCCTACAGGTCCTGTGTGGGCCCGATCCTGTGTGGGTCATTGCGGGGGTTAGTTACCTATCGATCCTTCGTGGGTCCGACGACTTAGATGGATCAGTGATCATCTTTATCGTCATCCGAAGAAGTATACCTGTGTGAGCTGAATCTTGTTGCTTTCCTGTGTGGATTGTGTTGTGCTATCCTGTGTGGATTTCGTTTTGCTTTCCTGTGTGGAATGCGTATACTTTCCTGTGTGGACTGAGTTGTACTCGGGCTCAGAGGTTGGAGCGTATTGGAATTGATGACTTAGGTATATGTATGGGCATATACCTAAGCAGTGTCGGTTATTACTTCGTGTTTGTATCTTATCTTTGTGATTTATCCTTTGTGGATTTTGGGAGACCTTCAGGGGTCTCGGGGTCCCTACTGAGTAGCTTATACTCACCCCTGCATGGGCTATGCCCGCACTACGTTGTGTTGGTTGCAGACGACGGACAACGTTGATCGTAGTTGAGGCTTGCTGAGCAGGACTGTACCAGGAGGTGGACCACTGGGCGAGACGTGCCCGGAGCGGACGGTGGGACCCGAGGAGCAGTGGAGCTATCTGTACCCACCCTTCAGGTGGGATTTCCAGTGGACAGCTCGGTGTAGCGGCTTTTACTTTACAGTTTTTGTTTTCCCATTAGAGTTGAACTTTACATTCAGTTTGGGTTTGTATACTGGCCCATTTACTTTTCTGCACTTTTAGTTGTACTCTGTTTTTACTTAGTGTTTACCTTTCCGCTTGCTTACTCTGTGGTTCTTGTTTACTTTTCAAAGGCAATGCCTTCCCATTTTACCAGGATTTACGCCTTGGTGCTAGTTGCCAGCCCCTGGCCTATGGAAGGCGGTCTTGGGGTAGTCACGGCACGGGCCCCGATGGCGGGTCGTGACAGATTTCATCCTTGAATCATCATCAGAGCCACTCCCCCAAAACATCAAACATTGGGGTTTCGTTCCCTCCGGCAATAGTGAAATCTTCATAGGTGCATTCCTCACACTAGGGTCCTCCAAAGCCATGTCTATCATAACCAAACAGTTGGAGTACCCATCCTCAGTGTCCCCAATTATCCCATCTTCAAAAAATTTAGCATCATGTGACCCAAAGGGGATGAGAACCTCTAAGGCATCCATTACGATCGGAACTAGTTCATGGGAGTCAGGAGCATTCATCAAATACTTGGTAAAGACACCCCCATCAGCCGGGGCATCCTCATGCACCTCAATTGGCTCCAACCCCTCCCCTTATGTAGCAGCCTCCCCTTTCCCATGCCCATCCCCCATCCCAGTGCCCTCCTCCTTCCTGCACCACTTCACAGCCACCTCCTGCAACTTATACACTGGCACCTCACCTGCACCTCCATCCCCCCTTCCCAGTCACATGGCAGGAAGCATCACCAACAGTCCCCCCAACCACCGCCTTAGTCATATTCAACTCTTGTTCATCAAAGTCGCCAACCAACTTTTCTTGCACAACATGATGCTTCTGCTCAGCCATATCCAATATTTCATCCCCCTATTTACCATCATTAACATTCTTCCCAAAGAAATAATATTTCCCATTTTTCTAAATTCTCTTTTCGATACTCTCAACATTGCTGGTAGCAACGTCGTCATCCTTCCATGCTCCCCACACATCCTACTTCCCATGATCAACCGTCTTGGAGACCAAAGCATCAAAATGATTTCTCAGGGGGACTACACTGTCTTGAAGGACACCTTTTCAATGCTTGGCATGTTCAGTCAACCCTTCCTCTAGTTGTTTCCTCCCGACATGAGGTGCCCATCCCAGATGTCCTGCACATCCCCTGTATTACCAATCAGCGCCCTCTCCGCATGTTGCGGCATCAACTCCTGCCCAAGAGAAACCACGATCACCGGTGCATTATTCAATTTCTGAGCGCCCGGACACCCATTGGAAAGCTCAGATCCACTCACACTGCATTCACCACCTTCCTGCTGCCCCACCCCCCTCTCTTTAACAGGCAAGGCAGACACCTCATCGACCCTCGACTCAGGCGAGGAGGCACCAACGCAACCTTTGGCTAGATCATGCGCTGCAAAAATCGGCCGCTGAGAATTAGACCATGTAAGGACACCTTCACGATGGCAGACAGAAGGTGAGTGGCCCAAACGAAACCATCATGAGCAGTAAGGGACCCAGGATTCAAAGAAGACATCCTGATGCCACTGGAGTTCACCTTCAATATCAATGCAAACAGATTCAACTGGGGCCTTCGACACATCAACCTCAATGAAAATCTGTGGCTCCACTGGGTGACATAAAGCACGAGTCCTAGAATCCAAGAAAAGGAATCTCCCTATTAAATTTCTAATGATGGGAAGGATAGTCAGGATCTGGAAAGGCAGGGCAAGACCAGGGAGAGTAACCCACAATGCCATACTCAGGGGATCACGATTCAGAGGGAAATCGAAGGTCCAGCTAAAAAGAGAAAACCAAAATCCCTTAATAGAGTGTGGTGTGAACACCCAGGACAAGATCATGTCATCCTCAGTACGAAATTGGATCTGGAAGTGCCAAGAATCCAAAAGCCCCACAATAGCCTGCTCGCGGAGCTTCCATGAAGAAGAAACAAACCTATCAAACTCATCAACAAAAGGTATATTCTTTCCAAAACGAACCACCAGAGTGAGATCTAGAATCGCTGAGGCCATCTAGAACTCCCTAAGAGAGATCGGAACCAAAGGCACATCATTAAGGCAACTAGGAACATTAGGTTAAACCTTAATCTCCGGAAATCCAGGATGTTCTGCGGGGTCTGTGAGAGGAGTGAAGTGATGCCTTGGTGGACCACCATCCTCCACCCCCCTGAAGAATAGCGAGGGGCAGAAATGCCGTAGCCATTGGATACATCATCTTCATCGAGGAGGTCGAGGAGAATCGACATCGCCAATAGCAGGAGTGCACCACAACCATGTAAAATAGTAATGAAAAAACAAATAAAAACATTATATATTCAATGAAACAACTCTAAAACTATAACTTTTTTTGTAACTCATTAGGAATGTAATCGAGGCCACATAAAATAATAGTATAACCATAAGACAATAAATTAACAATTTATGATTACATTTTATGAAAATAATTTTTCATTTTAAATTATTAAATAAATTATATGATTTTAAATAAAATATTTATAACCTATAAAAATACCAAAACATATACTATGATCATTTTCCACTTTTAAGATGTCTACATTGCATTTATACATTCATGGGTGAAGTTTTTATTTTTTTTGGCCGATATACTATTCATTACTATTCATAAGTGTATGTCACTATTCATACTTTACTATTCACTAAAAACTATGTTGATTTGGTTAGACTCTAAGATTCTTACTAATCACAACTGTAGAAGACAATTTATTGAAAATCATTTCACATTTTTAATTATTTAATGTTTACATTAATATTTTAAAATACCCCCTTTTCCAAAATTCATCAATAATATTCATCCTATATTTATCCGAACATTTGAAAATCACAAACAATACCATAAAAAGAAATATAAATTCAATTTATATAAAAGGATTGCATAAAGTAATTAAGGCCTTGTTACATTTCCCTTTATAACACCAACATAAGACCTATGTGTAAGGTCTGTTATGGTGATAGAATCTTGGAAAAGCTTCGACAAAATTGTCTGGGTGGTGATTTCTATCAGCTTGAACTTATCCCATAGGTGATTCCATTCAAGCTTCGCATGTTGGAGTTCGGCTTGGTCTTGGTCTAGAGAAAATCTCGTTGATGTTACGTCATTCCCACGCTCTGATAGATGGGCTTCGTACGACCTAAGTCTACGGAATGAGTCCATCGACTCTTCTTTTTTTATTAATTAACCATGATCACTATTATTTATAAACAACAATCGTAACGATAAGAGTTTAGTTTTCAACAGTAATATTGAGAAACAGTCAGATAATAGTTGAAACCCAACAATTTCCTTTTAATTAAACTCACATTATTAATTAAAGGATATAGTTTTGTGGAGTTTAAAATAAAATGACACCCAAATTTATAAATTGAGTATTATTCAATATTTACAGTCGTTACATTATCCCCTACCTAATAAATTTTGTCCACAAAATTTTAACTCGTATCATGAGAATAGAAAAGGTGTGGGTACTTATGCTACATAGACTCCTCTGGTTCCCATGTTCATTCTTCATATTTTTGGTTCCTCCATAACACCTTAACTAGGTGGGTAGTCTTCTTGTGTGGAACCCTGTCTCTATGGTCCATGATCTCCCCCGGCTGCTCCAGATAAGCGAGATCAGGTTCTAGTTGTACCATCTATAAATTTAGTACAAGTGAGGGTTCAGTTATGTACTTCCTTAAGAGGGATACTTGGAAAACATCAATAACTTGTGCTAGATTTAGAGGAAGTACAAGCCGATAGGCCATTACTCCTACACCATCAGGGATTTCATAGGGGCCAATGTACCTAGGGCTGAGATTCACTTTCTTCCCAAACCTCATGAAACTATTACAAGGTAAAATTTGAAGAAAGAATTTGTCACCAACATCAAACTCAAAGTCCCTTCGACGGTTGTCGACATAGCTCTTTTGCTGACACTGAGCAGCCTCATTGTGTTGCTGGATGGCCTGGATGTTTTTTTGCCTTCTCTTGCACAAGATCAGGCCCAAGTGGCTTTCTTTAACCAGCTTCATCCCAACATGTAGGGATCTTGCATCGCTTCCCATAAATATATTAATAGGGTTCCATTTGAATGCTCGAGTGTAAGTTGTTGTTGTAAGAGAACTCAACTAAAGGGAGATGTTGATCTTATCCTCCTTTCAACTTAATTGAGCATGTTATCACCATTTCCTCGAGTGTTTGAATAGTCCTTTCAGATTGGCCATCAGTTTGGGGGTGATATTCCGTACTAAAATTCAATTCATTGCTCCGCGCATGTTGAAGACTTCTCGAGTGTTTTGATGTGAACCTTAGTTCACGATCTGATATGATAGAAATTGGAACTCCATACAGCCTTACCACTTCCTTCATTTAAATTATGGCAAGTTGATCAAGACAGATATCTTCATGAATGGAGATAGAATGGGTAGTCTTGGTGAGATAGTCCACAATAACCCATATCACATTCTTTCCTTATTAACTTCTTGGGATATAAGTGATGAAGTCTGTAGTGATATTGTCCCACTTCCATACTGGTATGGGTAGTGGTTTCAATACCCCTTTAAGAATTTTCCACTATGCCTTAACTTTCTGATATACCAGGCACCTTGAAGTGTAGTCAACAATATCCTTTTTCATATTATCCCACAAATAATGATCACAAAATTCTCTATACATTTTTGTACTCCCAAGATGTATAGAGAAAGTAGAGCTATGAGCTTCATCCATAATATAATTCTTTATTTCTGGAATAGATGGAACACATAGTATTTTTTGAAATTCCCTTAAACTTTCTTGATCGATATTGATCTCAAGAAGCTTCCCATCCTTCACAACCTTAAACTTATTCTGTAACAAAAGGATCGTCTTTCTAAGAATTATTGATCTTATCTAGTAATGGAGGTGGAGAAATAATTTGGGTTAGGGTTGATGATGACTCATCCCTTATAATTACCCTGACCAGCTTTACTAAGTCATTGATAAAAGGATCTCTTTGAATCCTCATAATGGAAAGAACAACAAGGTCTTTCCTACTTCATGCATTAGTGATTTTTTTGATCTTCCGGGATGATAATGGATTGAACAATCATTATCTTTTAGAATTTAAAACCATCTCCCCTGCCACATGTTAAATTCCTTTTGTCTGAAAATATAATTCAA
The DNA here is from genome assembly GCA_963277665.1 of Viscum album. NCBI lineage: Eukaryota > Viridiplantae > Streptophyta > Magnoliopsida > Santalales > Viscaceae > Viscum > Viscum album. The sequence continues at coordinate 271,616,822 of OY728125.1, read as the reverse complement.
ACTTTTATGGTTTTTTATATATCACATTTTTCCCCATAAATATAGCACATCCATATCTTCGGAGAAAAAAATGACTGCATCCAACTCCAAATCATGTATAGTATAGTTTTATCATTATTCTTCAACTACCGAGATGCATAGGCAATTACATTGTCATTTTTTATGAGGACTCACCCAATCCCTTTCAGATATGAATCAAAAAAAATAAAGAATCCTTCTCCACTTGAGGGTAGAGTTAACAGGGGTAGAGTAACCAATCTTTTTTTAAATCGTAGAAACATTCCTCACACTCCTTTTTCCATATGAACTTGAACCCTTTTCTAGTTATCATAGTTAATGGATTAGATTGTTGTTAAATTTTTTTTAGAAGCCTCCTATAATATCTTCCTAACCCAAGGAAACATCGAATGTCAGTTATTTCTGTACGTTGAGGCCACTCCTCTACAAATTTTGTCTTTTCAGGGTCAAATGTGATACTTTCATTGGAAACAATGTTCCCCAAAAAAACTTGTTGTAACAAGAATTCGCATTTACTGAACTTCCCAAAAAGCCTCTCCATTTGTAGAGTTTGAAAAATAACCCTTATATGGTCTTCATGCTCCTCATGAATTTTGGAATATATCAGAATATCCTCAATAAGAACTACCACAATGTTATCAAGGTAGTCCTTAAAGACTCTATTCATCAAATCCATAAAAATAGAAGGTGCATTAGTTAGTCAGAATGTCATAAAAACAAACTCATAATGGATATATCTTTATTGGAAGGATGTTCTTGGAATATCTTCTTTATTCACCCTCAATTGATGATAACCAGATTGAAGATAAGTCTTAGAGAAGAATTGAGCCCCACAAAGTTGGTCAAATAATTCATCAATTCTTGGAAGAGAGTAGTTGTTCTTCATGGTGATCCCATTCAGTTCTCTATAATCAATGGAGAGCCGCATCGATCAATCCTTATTCTTAACAAAGGGAAATAGTTCTCCCCAAGTAGACAGACTTGGTCAGATAAAATTCTTGAACAATATAACTTTGAATTGTTTCTTTAATTTGTATTGCTCCACATTTTCCATCCTACATGGGGTCTTTGATGTAGGATAAGATCCCGGTATGAGTTCAATGAAGAACTCTACCTCTTTTTATGGGGGAGGTCTGAGTAACTCCTCATGAAATTCGTCAACATATTTTTGGATGATAGGGACATTTTATATCCTTAAACTCTCATTTCCTTCTTCTTATTCTTCACTGATAAACTACGTAAAGAAATATATAGGAGGTTCTTCTAGACAATGATCATGTAGAGATATCTATCCTTGGAAGATAATTATAGGTTTTCCATTCAAGACTACCAATATTTCCTTTCTTCTTCATTTGATCTTAGCATTATACTTTGAGAGTCAATCCAGACCTAGTATAATGTCAAATTCTAGCATTGGAATGACTACTAGATTTTTGATATGATTTTTCTCACAAAAGTTAATACTAGAGTTTCTAAAATTTGATGATGCTTGGATTATCACACTCAGATTCTTGACCGATAACACTACTTTTAATAAATTGGTGGTTGATTCTAAATTCATTGCAAACATGGAGGAAATAAAGGAATGCATAGAACTAGAATTTGAAAAAGTACTTTCTAGCATTGAGAGAACAACAAGAGTACCTTCCACCACATCATTTGGTGCTTCAAAATCAGATGTAGTGATTGAAAATGTTCGAACTTGTTTTCTTGGCCATTGCTGAGGATGATGGTGATTCCCCTCTACTGACCTAGGATTTGGAAAGTTATTGGAAAAGTGCCCAAGTTTTCCACACTTATAGAATTGGAAATAAGGTATGTACAACACCATCTAACCCTTGTCGATAGCGTTGAGAAGTTTTGGTTTCCCCTCACTATGACAGTTCCACATGATATAGCCATCTCTTCTGCACTTATATCACTTCTTGCTCCTGAGAAGGTATTTCCATGAATGCCTCTTCCCACATTTATTACACGTGGGACGTTGAACTTGCTGGCCTCTTCTTCCTTGATCTAAGATCCTCCCTAAAATGGGCTCCATTGATCACTTCTTATCATTAGATTTATGAGACCACTACTTCCCACCAAACTCCAGTTCTAATTTCATCGCACTCTACATGATCTCCTCATAGCTATCATAGTCTTGATTGGTTAGATTCTTCCTCAGATGAGGTCTTGGTCCCCCAAAAAATCTATCAACCATAACATTTGGATCCATGAAAAATCTAGATGTGTAACATGAAAGCCTTGTGAAGTTCATCTCAAAGATTCTAATAGATTCATTCTACTTCTAACTCAGCTCAAGAAACTACTTCTCAATTCTTGTCCTCATGGAATGAGGGAAATACTCACTGAAGAATATCCCTCTGAACACTTCCAACTCCAACGCTTCAACCTCCACTCTTGGCCTCGTTTTTGTAATCATCTCCCAACACTGATCAACTTCACCCTCTAAGAGATAAACATATAGGGTGACCTTCTATATCTCTGAACAGCGGAGAACAAAAAATATCTTCTCTATAGAGATGATCCACTATTCATAAATTAATGGTTTAGTCAATCCACTAAATTTTTTTGGTTATTGACACATAAAGGACTCAACCGAATTTTGTTCCCTTCATGGTGAGATTGGTCTCTCTGCTTGATTCAAGTTATTTCCATATAACATGAGTCAGTTGTATCATCATTTGGTAGACGGTTTCCATTCCAGCTTCCATCAGATGGCCGTCAGTGCATGGTCCATTATGGTCACTATTTTAATGGTTCCTCCTATTACCTATGATTTTCAAAAATAATAAAACCTTAGTGAGAAGATTATTTCATTTATGAATCTTTTAACTATAAAGTATTTTATGTCTTAAAATATCATGCTTTAAAAAATTATACTTCTCTCTAAATCCTTCATAAAGATTCATAAAAAGATTTTGATTAACCAATCATATCCCCTGGGAGTGTCATAACCAAGGATGTAGCAAGGCCCATTGTCATGTACGAGGATACCCTAGGTTAAGTATGAAACTCCTTGTCGGAGTTTTCACTCCTAGGTACATCTGTGTGAGAGCCGCCACTACCTACTCGTGTCCAGACAAGAATGTATTTGTATGATAAACCACTTACTCAATACTCACCAAAATACAAATAATTTTTCCTATATTTAAACATTTCTATAGGGTATATCCTAATGTTTTTGATATCCTAATTTCTATAAATAACTAAACTATCCTTTGATGCAAAATATGGTTTCTCACCTTTTTATTACATAACTATTCATTAAATTTTACAAATAGAGGATCTTTAAAGTCTGGTGTCTTTGAAATTAGGAACCTAACACAAGTAAAAAACATAAAACATTATTCTAAACCACTTGTAAGGCTTCATAACATGTTCATCCTATGTACAATTACTTCATCTCATAACCTGGAGACATACATCAATGGATGTAGTGGAATTTCATAATGAAAATAACTTAAACCATAACATCAATATGTGGATACAACATTTAATTTAGACATTCATGAAAATATCACCATGGTTCATCTCCCAGGTGTCATAAATATTACCAAGGTTATTCACCATGGTATCGTGAAAATGGTCATCTCTATAGATTTAATTCTTAACCCAATGAATTAGAGAGCTATCTGGGAAAACCCTTAATATGTATTTATCATCATGTGAGCCACATATTTCATAATAAATAATTTCACAAATAACCCATAGAGAATAAAATAAATGGGTTTCAGTTCAAAATCATGAGGTTTAAAAAGTACATAAAAGCAAGATCATTATGTCAATTATAACCCATGGAAAGGGAGAGAGGGTTATATGTATGAAAATTCCAGAATAAAATATATCATTTTTGGGTATTTATGAAGACAAATATAAATGAAATTGTTCTAGGTATTCACATAAATAAAACAAGGGAATTTCATGAGAGAAAGAGAGAGAAAATTTGAGACGAATTTGCTACAGCATAATGGCTATATAACATGATTTTAGAAAATAATAAAAAGAGAGGGGAAAGGGGTATCCCATCCATAAATGAATCACTTTTCAGTAGAGGGATAGAATAAATTATAAATAATATCATTGTTTGGAATTACATACCACATTAAAAGGAAACTTTAAAGAAAAGAGAAAATGTGATTTATTTTAGGAAAATTCAGCAGCCTAACGGCGTCACTTAAAAATTTAGAAAATAAAATGATGAGAGAAGAAAGTGTCTCTTAGCACATTGAAAAGAAATTGACAGTAATAATAATATATAATAACTAACCCCCACATAATAATATGGAAACTAGAAGAAATAAAATAAACGAGGTCATGACTTAAAAGAGGTGGGTGAGAGGTTCCCTTACCTTCAAGAGTGACTTTGAAATCATGAAGGTTGGGACCTTAGGGGGATTGAGGGAACCTTGGAAGGACTCCTTGGGAGGTAAAAATACTAGAAATTGGTTATTGAGGATTTTGGAATGAAATGGATGAGGTAATATCTTGGTATTTATAGGAAAAGTTAGCGAATAATTTATTAATCTCCAAGGGACACCTCATCGGTGGTATTGGAAAAACCATGGTCTTGCCCATGGTATTTTCCCATTGTATTGACCACCTGGGACACCTCATAGAAAATATTTCTATTCATAAATCTACCATAAATATTACATCATTATTACATCATTAATGACATCATTAAACACCCGAAACTCATAACTGTATTTGTATTGTTCATGGAAAATTCAACTATTTCAGAAAAATCCCAAAAAAGAACCCTAACCTAATATCAATTTTATGAATTCAAAAATGAACTCCATTTTAGGAAATAATTTTCTATAAAATTTTAATTTAATTTTTAAATAAAAAAATTATATATTCAAAAAAAAACTCTAAATATATAACTCATTTTTTAAGTCCTAAATAAAGTAACCAAGGTCCCACAAAATTATCTTATAATCATAAGACAATAAAGTAACAATTTATGATTAATTTTATTAAAAATACATTTTCATTTTAAATTATTAAATAAATTTTAAAATTGTAAATAAAATATTTATTACCAACAAAAATACCAAAACTTATACTATGATTGTTATTTTGCTTTTAAGATGTCTACATTTTATTTATACATTCATGGGTGAAGTTTCTATTTTTGGGGCTGATTTACTATTCATTATTATTCATTACTATTCATAACTATATGTCACTATTCATACATTACTATACACTAAAAACTATGTTGATCTTATTAGACTCTAAATATCATACTGATCACAACATTAGAAAACCATTTTGAAGATCATTTCACATTATTAATTATTGAAATTTTTTATAAATATTTTAAAATAAACCTTTTTCCAAAATACATCAATAATATTCATACTATATTTATCCGGACTTTTGAAAATCACAAACATTACCATAATAAGAAATAAGAATTATATTTATACAAAAGGATTACAGAAAGTAACTAAGGCCTTTTTACATAGCCCCTTATAACACCAACATAGGACCTACATGTAAGGTGTACTATGGTGATAGAATCTTGTTGTGGCTCAGACAACATTGCCCAAGTGGTGATTTCTATTATCTTGAACTTATCCAGTAGGAGATTTTGTTCAAGCTTCACATGTTGGAGTTCGGCTTGGGCTTGGTCCAGAGCAAATCCTAGTGATGCTACCTTCTTCCCAAGATCAGACAGATGGGCTTCATATGGACCGAGTCTACTGAATTAGGCCATAGAATCTTCTTTCAATATTAATTAACCATGATCACTAGTATTTATAAACAATAATCGTAACGTTAATAGTTAATTTTCCAATGGTCATATTGACCAACGGTCTTATAACATTCGAAACCCAATGGTGTGATTTTAATTATACTCACATCATTAATTAAAGGACATAGTTTTGTGGAGTATAAAATAAAATAACTCCCAGATTTAGGAATCATATATTATTCATAAGTTTGGGTCATTACATTCTTCCCCCCTTAAGAAATTTTGTCTCTGAAATTTTAACTCGTATTCTCAGAAGAGAAAAGGTTTGGGTACTTCTGCCTCATAGACTCTTCTGGTTCCTGTGTGGCTTCTTCACATTTGTGGTTCCTCCATAACACCTTAACAGGTTGGGTAGTCTTGTTTCATATAACCAGGTCTCTACGATCCATGATCTCCACCGGCTACTCCTCATAATAGATTTTAGGTTCCAGTTCTACCACCACTGGATTTAGTACATGTGAAAGGTCAGGCATGTACTTCCTCAAGAGGGATACGTGGACAACATCATGAACATGTGCCAGATTTGGAGGAAGTGCAAGCTGATTGGACACTGATCCTATGTGATCATCATTATCATATGGACTAATGTACCTAGGGTTGTGCTTCTCTTTCTTCTCAAACCTCATGACTCTATTCTAAGGTGAAATTAGAAGAAATACATTGTCACCAACATCAAACCCGATGTCCCTTCGACAGTTTTCGACAGAACTATTTTGCTGACTTTGAGTAGCCTTAATGTGTTGCTGGATGGAATGGATGTTTTTTGTCATCTCTTCCACAATATCAGGCCCAAGTATCTTTCTTTCACCAGCTTCATCCCAACATGTATGAGTTCTACATCTCTTCCCATAAAGAGCTTCATATAGTTCCATTTGAATTCTTGAGTGGAAGATGTAGTTGTAAGAGAACTCAACTAAAGGGAGATGTTGATCCCATCCTCCTTTAAACTCCATTGAGCATGTTCTTAGTATTTCCTCGAGTGATTGAATAGACCATTCAGATTTTCCATCACTTTGGGGGTGATAGGTTGTAATGAAATTCAATTCAGTGCTCAGAGAATTTTAAAGACTTCTCCAGCATTTTGATGTGAACCTTGGGTCATGATCAGATATGATAGAAATTGTTACTACATCCAGCCTTACCACTTACTTCATGTAAATTCTAGAAAATTGATCAAGAGATAAATCTTCACGAATGGAGAGAAAATGGGAAATCTTTGTGAGACGGTCCACAATAACCCATATCACATTATTTCCTTTGGATGTTCTCGAGAGACCAGTGACGATGTACATAGTGATATTGTCCCACTTCCATGCTGGTATGGGTAGTGGATTAAATACCCCTTTTGGAAGTTGTCTCTCTACCTTCACATACTAACATACCAAGCACCTGGAAGTGTATTTAGAAATCTCCCTTTTCATATTATCCCACTAATAATGATCATGAAGGTCTCTATACTTTTTTGTACTCCTAGGATGTATAGGGAAAGTAGATCTATGAGCTTCATCTATCATATCATTCTTTATTTCGGGAATAGATGGAACACATAGTCTTGTACGAAATTTCATTACACCTTCTTGATTAGTATTGAACTTAGAAAACATTACATTCTTCACTTCCTCAATCTTCTTTTGTAATAAAGGATCTTCTTTCTATGAATTATTTATCATCTCTAGTAATAATGGTGGAGAAATCATTTGGGTTAGGGTTGATGATGTCCCTTCCCTTATAACTCACATGTCCAACTTTACTAGGTCATTGATCAAAGGATCTCTTTCAATCCTCATCATTCAAGTAAAGACTCGGTCATTCATACTTAATGCATCAGTTACTTTTTTTTCTCTTTCGCGGTGATAATGGATTAAACATTCATAGTCTTTGAGAAGGTACAACCATCTCTTCTACCTCATATTCAATTCCTTTTGTGTGAAAATATACATCAAACTATGATGGTCTATGTATATATCATATTTCTCCCCATAATGATAGTGACTCCATATCTTCAGAGAAAAAATAACCGCACCTAGCTCCAGATCATGTGTAGGATTTTTATTCTCGTGATTCATCAATTATCGTGATGCTTAAGCAATTAATTTGTCATTTTGTATGAGGATGCACCCAAACCCTTTCAGAGATGCATCACTAAAAATAAAGAATCCTTCTCTACATGAGAGAAGAGTTAACACGGGTGCAGTAATCAATCTCTTATTCAGCTCTTGGAAACTTTCCTCCCACTACTTTGTCCAGATGAACATTAACCCTTTTCGAGTTAACATTATTAATGGATTAGAAATTTGTGAATTTTTTTTCAAAAACCTCCTATCATATATTTCTAACCCAAGGAAACTTTGAAGTTCAGTTATTAATGTAGTCTGAGGCCACTTCTCTACAACCTTTGTCATTGCAGGGTCAACTGTGATTCCTTAATTGGTAACAATGTGCCCCGTGAAAGCCACTTGGTGTAACCATATTTCACATTTACTGAACTTTCCAAAAATCCTCTCCTTTCGTAGTGTTTAAAAAATAACCCTTAGATGAACATCATGCTCCTAGTGACTTTTGGAATATATTAGAATATCATCAATAAAAACTAACACAATGTTATTAAGGTAGTTTTTAAACACAATATTCCAAAAACACTTAAAATAGTAGGTGCATTAGTCAGTCCGAAGGGCATAACAAAAAACTCATAATGCCCATATCTGGATTGGATGGAATTTTTTAAAATATCTTTTTTCTTCTCCCTCAATTGATGATAAATAGATCAAAGGTCAATCTTAGAGAAGAATTTACCCCCACTAAGGTAGTCAAATAAGTCATCAATTCTTGGAAGAGGGTATTTGTTATTCACTGTGATCCCATTCAGTTCTTTATAATCAATGTAAAGCCGCATCAATCCATCCTTGTTCTTTATAAAGAGAACTAGTGCTCCCCAAGGAGACACACTCAGTCAGATAAACCCCTTATCTAAAAGATCTTGGAGTTGTTTCTATAATTCCTCTAGCTCTACATTTTCCATCCTATATGGGGTCTTTGATATAGGATGAGATCCAGGTATGAGTCCAATGGAGAACTCTACCTCTCTTTCTGGGTGATGTCTGGGGAACTCCTCAGGAAATATGTCAACGTATTCCAGGATGATGGGGACATTTTCTATCCTTAAACTATCATTTCCTCTTTCTTCTTCACTGATCAACTCCATAAAGAAAGAAATATGATGTTATTCTAGAAAAATATTAAGTTGAGATATCTCTCGTTGGAAGATAACTGTATGTTTTCCATTCAATACTACTGAGATTTCATTACTTATGCATTTAAACTTATCACTATAATTTGAGACATAATCCATCCCTAGTATAATGTCAAATTCTAGCATGGGGATGACTACTAGATTTTTCGTAAGATTTTTCTGAATAAATTAAATACTAGAGTTTATAAACATTGACAATCCATGGACAATCCCACAATGATTCTTGACAGATAACTATACTTTTAGTAAATTGGGGGTTGATTCTAAATTATTTTCAAACCTGGAGGAAATAAAGGAATGTGTAGAACTAGAATAAAACAAAGTACATTCTAGCTTTGAAAGAATAAAAAGTGTACCTTCCACCACATACTTTGGCACATCAAATTCAGTTATAGTGATTGAAAAAGTACTAACCTGTTCTCTTGGTCGTTGATGAGGCTGATGGAGATTCCCCTCCACTGCCCTTGGATTTGTATAATGACTGGAAAATTTCCTAAGTTATCCACACTTATAGCATTGGACGTCACATAGGTCCTGAACCATCTTACCCTTATCATTAGTGTTCGGAAGTTGTGGTATCACCTCACTATGATAATTCTGCCTAATATGGGCATCTATTCCACACGTATAGCACTCCTCTCTCCTAAGAAGGCAGTTCCATGAATGCTTATTCCCACATTTATTATACGTGGGACATTGCACTTTCTTTACCCTCTTCGTTGTCCAATGCTCCTCCCTAAACATGGATCCCTTGATCTCTTCTTATCATTAGATTTATGAGACCACTAAAACTCACCAAACTCTAGTTCTACTTTCATCGCACTCAAAATGATCTCCTCATAGCTATTATAGTCTTGGTTGGCTAGATTATTTGGCAGATGAGGTCTCAGTCCACTGACGAAACTATCAACCTTACCATTTGGATCCACGAAAAATATAGAGGTGTAACGTGAAAGCATTGTGAGGTTTATCTAGTAGCTTCCAACATATTCATTCTCCATCTGCTTCATCTCAAGAAACTCCTTCTCCATTTGTGTTCTCATAGAATAATGGAAATACTTACTGAATAATATCACTTTGAACTCTTCTCACTTCATAGCTTCAACCTTCACTCTTGGCCTTGTGTTTATAATAAGCTCCTACCGCTGATTAGATTCTCCATATAATCGATAAATATCCAGGGTGACCATCTCTAGCTCTGATCAGCTGAGTACATAATCGATCATTTCTATAGAGCTGATCCACAATTCAGCAATAAATGGGTAAGTCGATCCACTGATGTTTGTTGGCCATTGACGTGTAAAGGACTCAACACAATGTTTTTCCTTTTATGGTGAGATCACTCTCATAGCATGATTCAAGTAATTTCCCATAACTTGAGTCATTTGGTTCATCATTCAGAAGAAAATTTCCATTCCGACTTCCATCGGTGGGCTGTCAGCACATGGTCCACTACGGTAACCATTTTCATGGTTCCACATATTCCCCGCCATTTTCAAAAAAAACCTTACTGAGAAGAATATTTCATTTAGAAATCTTTTACTGTAATGTATTTTATGTCTTAAAACATCATCCTTTAAACAATTATATTTCTCTATAAATCCTTCATAATGATTCAAATAGAGGTTATGATTAACCTAACATATCCCCCAGGAGTGTCATAACCAAGACTACAAAAAGGCTTGTTGTTGTGTACGAAGATACCCTGGGTCATTCCCGAAACTCCTTTTCGGAGTTTTCACTCCTAGGTACATCTTTGTGAGAGTTTCCACCACCTACTCATATCCATACATGGATGTATTTGCTTGATAACCCACTTAGTCAATAATCACCAAAATACCATGAAGTTTTCAAATATTTAAACATTTTTATAGGGTTCTTCCTAATGTTTTTGATAGCCTAATTTCCATAAATAACTAAACTATCCTTTGATACCAACTATGGCATTCCTTCCTTTTTATTACATAACTTTTCATTACATTTTACAAATAGATGATCTTTAAAGTCTAGTGTCTTGGAAATCCGGAACATAACACATGAAAACAACATAAAACATTCTTTTAAACCAATTTTAAAGCTTCCTAATAAGTTCATCCTTTGTACAATTACATCATCTCATAACCTGGATACATTCATCAAAGGAAAGGGTGAGGAGAAAGCCCAGTAAGGAAAGCAAAGGAATCAGTTTGCATGTGATATCAATGAGAACTTGATAAAAAACATAAGAACATGAAAAATGGAATTAGAGTAATTTAATAATTAAAATAAATTAAACCATTACCTGAATATGTGGATACACCATTTAATTTAGACATTCATTAACTTATCACCAAGGTTCAACCCCAAGGTGTCATAAAAATTACCAAATTTATCCGCCAAGGTATCGTGAAACTTATCATCTCTAGAGATTAAATTATTTAACAAATGCATTGGAGAACTATCAGGTACCAACCTTAATATGTCTTTATTTTCATGTGAGCCACAAATTTCACAATCAAACATTTCATAAATAACCCATATAGAATAAAATAAATGCTTTTCATTTCAAAATCGTGACGTTTAAAAAGTACTTAAAAGCAAGATCACTATGTCAATTATAACCCATGGAAAGGGAGTAAAGGTTATATGTATATCAATTATAGAATCAAATATATCATTTTTGTGTATTTATGAACACCCATATTTTAAAGACCCGTAAAATTCAAGGGAAATTTTTTCTTAATTTTCTTTGGAATTTTACAAGAGCGCGGTTTCTGACGGAACCTGATTCCGAGGCCCGGAATGCCCGGAATCAATTTCCGAAGTTTGGCTCGGGTACGTTCAGTGAACGAATGAGCGGGAATTCCTTACTTTTGATCCGGTGATCGGAATTGAAATCCGAGGGCACCGATGAACTCGCAGCGCCGATATTCGCTTAAGAAGACCTTTTCGGAAGTTGCGTTTATTGCGAGACGAAAGTTAGTTTTTGGGAGAATTATAAAAAGTTGAATAAAAAAATGTGGAATTATTTTTATTTTACTTTTGTAGGTTAACTCCTCTCAAAGGGAGTTAGGGGTGGGACCCACACCCACTTAAACTCCCTTGAGAGGATTAAGTGTTGTGGGACCCACACGAACCTAAACCTCTCATCTTCTCCCTTAAACTCCCCTTTTTAATTTAAGATGGCAAGTTGGTTAATTAACGGCTTGAGTTGTCTTAATTCAAACCTTTGAAAGTCAAATGGTTTGGTTGACTTAATAAAATAAGCTCTTAGCTTATTTTGTTGGGTTAGAACTCTAAAGCCATCTTGAGAGCTTTTGAGAGCTTTTCTTCCTTCTTCAATCTTTGACGAAGAACGCTCAACTTGACGATAAACGCTCAAGCTCCGAAGAAGAACGCCGCTCCTCTCTTCTTCGTCTTCCGTGTCAACGAGAGGGAACGCCGCTTCCTCCTCGGACTCCCTTCGTCGGCATACGAAGATTCTCCAACGACGTATCTCTTCGGACGTACCTCTTCGTCATCGGATTTGACGAACGACTACCGTGACGCCCGACCTCCGTGACGTTGTCTTCCGTAGGACGTTGACAAATCTTTGAACCTATACCCAAGGTAGGGGTTGTTGATTTTTATTTAATTATTTTATTCTTTCTCGTGGTTCTAGCATGACTAACATGAGGATATTGAATATTTAAGTTGTGTTTTAACGTGAGGGGGCTGGACCGCATGAACACGACCGAACCCCCTCCATCGTTCTTGTTGATTTATCTTGCGGGTGGAAACAAGGTGGCGTGGTGCCGTCGCACCACGCGGATAATTGTATGTTTATATTGCGCGGCGCCGTCGCGCCGCGCCGTGGAAGAATCATCAAGAACGCGCCGCCGTCGCGCCGCGTCAAGGGGAATCGGAGGCGCAGTGGAGGGGCGCGGTGCCGTCGCACCGCGCCGGACGACGAACACCGCGGCCGGTTCCGGGCCGCGGCGGGACGAGAAGGCCGGCGGCCGGGCCGCCGGCGTCGGAAGCCGGAAGGGGGACCGGATTTTCCGGTCCCGTTGGAGAAAACCGGCCGGCAGTTGGCCGGCTGGAAGGTCATAAGGCGGGGGAAATAAATTCCCCCTTCCAGCTTAAAAAACCCCCCCTCATTTATGAGGGGGGCGGTTTCCTTGAGGGGGGGCAGGAGGCCCCCCGGTTTCTTCAAGCCGGCCCACACGTGGAGGGGCCGTTTTTTTTAAAAGGGCGCGGCATAATGCTGCGCCGCCTCTCCAATCAAGCGGGGGCTTGATCCCCCCCGCGTGCTGCCTCCGTGCGGCGCCAGGCCACCGTGCCACTGGCCGGCCAGCTGGGCCGGGTCGGACCCGGGGCGGGTCGACCCGGTTCGGGCCGACCCAGGTGGGGTGGGGCCGGGTCGGCCCGGACCCGGACCCCCCGTTTCGAATCAGTTTCGGTCTTTTGGCCATAACATGAGCCACGTACCTCTGATTGACGAACCGTCTGAGGCAATGCGATCCTTGGATCTAGACGGTCGTTTCGGTATATCGCACTCAAGGTTTCGGAATACTTTGAGTTCGGCCGGGTTGGTTCGTTCACGAAACCAACCGGGCCTTCGGAGCGGAAACGCTCATATCTTGAGCTACGGACGTCCGATTGACGTGCCGTCAGCTGTGTTGTGTTTCTCTTAGTGAGACGGATCTTTTGGCATACTCTGCCCGAGGTTTGGACGCAGGTGGAGTACGGTCGGGTTGGTTTTGCCTTAAAAACCAACCGGGCACCGGGGACGAAAATGCCAATAACTCTCAGACCGAGCGTCCGATCGACGCGCCGTCTGTTGCGTTGAGTTCATGTTGACGATACAGAACTTTTGGATACATCAACTATGGACCTTGTGACAGTTGATGTATCAGCCTCTCGGCTCGTGGAGAGGACCCTCTGAACGAGCTTGCTGTGTGCGGGAACCCTAGTGCTGGCTGCGACTGTTACTGTGACTACTACTGCTACTACTGCTACTATGACTGCGACGACGACAGTACAGAGATCATTTGGGGATTCGACGACGACGACTTCAGTACTCAGCGATCCTACGTGGATCAGTGCTACAGCTCCTGTGTGGGCCCGATCCTGTGTGGGTCCGATCCTGTGTGGGTCTTTGCGCTCAGCGGTCCTATGTGAACCAGCGCCTACAGGTCCTACGTGGGCCCGATCCTGTGTGGGTCTTTTGCGGGGGTTAGTTACCTATCGATCCTTCGTGGGTCCGATGACTTAGATGGATCAGAGATCATCTTTATCGTCCTTTGAAGAAGTATACCTGTGTGAGCTGAATCCTGTTGCTTTCCTGTGTGGATTGTGTTGTGCAATCCTGTGTGGATTACGTTTTGCTTTCCTGTGTGGAATACATTTATTTTCCTGTGTGGACTGAGTTGTACTTGGGCTCGGAGGTTGGAGCGTATTTGAAATTGATGACTTAGGTATATGTATGGGAATATACCTAAGCAGTGTCGGTTGTTACTTCGTGATTGTACCTTTCTTCGTGGTTTATCCTTTGTGGATTTGAGAGACCTTCAGGGGTCTCGGGGTCCCTACTGAGTAGCTTATACTCACCCATGCACGGGCTTTGCCCGCACTACATTGTGTTGGTTGCAGACGATGGACAACGTTGATCTTAGCTGAGGCTTGCAGAGCAGGACGGTACCTGGAGGTGGACCACTGGGCGGGACGTGCTCGGAGCGGACGGCGGGACCCGTGGAGCAGTGGAGCTATCGGTACCCACCCCTCAGGTGGGATTTCTATTGGACAGCTCGGTGTAGCGGCTTTTACTTTCAGTTGCTGTTTTCCTTTTCGAGTTGTACTTTACTTTCAGTTTGGGGTTGTATACTGGCCCATTTACTTTTCCGCACATTCAGTTCTACTCTGATTTTGCTTAGTGTTTACTTTCCGCTTGCTTAATCTGTGGTGTTTGTTTACTTTACAAAGGCAATGCCTTCCCTTTTTACCGGGATTTACGCCTTGGTGCTAGTCGCCAGCCCCTGGCCTATGGAAGGCGGGCTTGGGGTAGTCACGGCACGGACCCCGAGGGCGGGTCGTGACAAATTGGTATCAGAGGAGTTCGATTCTACCGCGAACTCTGATCTTTTCTATGTGAAGCAATAATTTTTAGCGTATTGAGGTTGGTTATCAGTCCCGGGAGTCCAGTGTCGGTGCGGCGGCCGACGTATCCGTACACCAGGACCCTGACTTCTGATTTGCGACTTAATGCACGAAAACATTGATTGCGTGTGTGTTTCAAAGTTTTCTTTGTGATTACTTATATCGGCTCACCAGGTATACTGTTCTGACCGTGGCGCACCTGTTTCCTTTTCAGGATGGCCCCACGACGGCAGCCAGCTAGGGTTCTGAGAGCCGAGCGTGACGACAGCCCACCGAGCGACGAGGCCTCGGTGCAGGGCCCTTTGTCAGCAGTGGCACCGGCGGTAGCTCTACCCGCCGAGCCCCCGATGCTTCCAGCGCCAGCCGCTGACGATGCACGTCGCCTCAGCGCACTGCATGAGTTTCAGCTCCAGCAACCGCCTAGGTTTCACGGGGAGGCGGATCCCCAGGCAGCAGAGGACTGGCTGGAGGCAGTGGTACGAGTGTTTAGGCTAGTGAGGACACCAGTAGACCTCATGGTGATCCTCGCTGCGAGCCTACTACACGCAGCAGCAGGACGATGGTGGAGCTTGATGCTCCAGGTGCACGATGAGGCATCTCTACTTTGGACGGACTTTGAGAGCCTCTTCCGCTCGGAGTTCGTCCCAGCCACCCTTCGTGCGGTGCGTATCCAGGAGCTTCTTCAGCTGCGGCAAGGTAGCATGACGGTCGCTCAGTACTCGGCGAGATTTACTGATCTCTCGCGCTACTCGACCGACATGGTACGAGACCCATTCTTCCGGGCCCGGACCTTCGAGCAGGGTTTGAGACACGAGATCAGGGCATCGCTGATCTCCCTCAGCATACCGACTCAGACAGGAGTACTGGAGTGGGCCCTTCTGATCTAGAGCTTCCTTTATGAGTCTACACCAGCACAGCGACCCACCGCAGGGCGGCACGTGGCAGAGTCATCTGCAGCAGGCAGTCGACGGAAGACTCAGGGGTCCAGGAAGACCATACCTTCGGGCAGACGACCTCAGGACACTGGCTCAGCAGTGCGGGGCACACAGCGCGGAGCCAGTCTTTCGAGAGGCAGACAGTGCTACTCGTGCGGCGGGCAGGGCCACATGGCTCGTGACTGCCCGACCCGCCGTGCCGAGGAGCAGCAATCGGTTGAGGGACCACCGAGGCAGAGGCAGAGGGTCGACCGTGGTGGTCCGCAGGGAGGAGGCGGACGAGGCAGAGGAGCTGGACGAGCAGCCGGGGGTGGGCGACGCTTTGAGGCTCTGCCACCACCACCACCAGGAGGTCCACCCCGACCACAGGGAGCTGGCGGGCAGAGACAGGCACAGCTCCAGGCAGCAGAGGCCTACGACCACGGCGCACCCGAGATGATTCGAGGTACTATCTGTGTCTATTCCACCCTTGCTGCAGTACTTATAGACACATGAGCGAGTCACTCTTTCATAGCTGCTGCCCTTGTTCGGAGCTTGGAGATTCTGACAGAGCCGTTGGCTCGATCCTTATGGCTAGAGACTCCTACGGGAGCAGACTCGACGATTACGCACTGGTGCCGGCAGTGTGAGGTTACTCTAGGAGACGAGAGCTTCGGCTGGGATTTTCGTGTAGCAGCGTCGAGGCCTTACGACGTCATCTTGGGCATGGATTGTCTATCTACGGTCCATGCACAGATTGACTGTTTTAGGCGCAAGGTGCGATGTGTACGCACCGACGGGAGCAGGTTGACCTTCACCGGCGAGAAGGGAGCCTTAGCAGCACAGGATGGACTTCCGCGGAGGAGAGGACAGCCCATCACTCATCAGTTGGCTAGCCTCATCCTTGGAGCAGTTGACGTGCGGAGTCCTGGTTTTCCTGCTGTGGTGGATCAGTTTGCAGACGTTTTTCCCGACGACGTTCCAGGGCTACCTCCTCGCAGAGAGGTAGACTTTTATATTGACTTGTACCCCGAGACAGCCCCGATATCCACTCCAGCATATCGGATGGCCCCCGCCGAGCTTCGAGATCTACGGGTACAGTTGGAGGACTTGCAGGGAAAGGGGTTCATCCGACCCAGTGTTTCACCCTGGGCTTCCGCGATTTTGTTCGCCAAGAAGGCAGACGGGAGATTGCGTCTTTCTGTTGACTATCGTCGCCTGAACCAGGTGACAGTGAGGAACAAGTATCCGCTACCGAGGATTGATGACCTCTTTGATCAGCTCAAGGGAGCACGGTGGTTCTTGAAGATAGACCTCAGGTCAGGCTATCATCAGCTCAGAGTCAGAGACGAGGATGTGCAGAAGACGGCCTTCAGATGTCGGTATGGCCACTATGAGTTCTTGGTTATGCCTTTCGGTGTAACCAATGCTCCAGAAGTGTTCATGGCTCTCATGAACAGGATCTTTCAGCCATACCTCGATCGGTTTGTCGTGGTCTTCATCGACGACATTTTGGTGTACTCGACGACGGAGGAGGAGCACGCCTACCACCTGCGTGTTGTACTAGACACACTCCGAGAGCACCAGCTTTATGGTAAGCTCTCGAAGTGCTAGTTCTGGATACGTGAGGTCCACTTCTTGGGACACATTATCTCTGAGGCGGGAGTTGCAGTGGATCCCGCGAAGATTGAGGCTGTGTTAGCATGGGATCCACCCAGGAGCGTGACTGAGGTTCAGAGTTTCTTGGGACTAGCTGGATACTATCGTAGATTCATGACAGACTTTTATAGAGTTGCGGCATCACTCACAGCTTTGACGAAGAAGGGGAAACCCTTCGTGTGGTCAGACAGATGTCAGCAGAGCTTCCAGGAGCTGAGATAGATATTGACCAGCGCACCTATCTTGAGGTTGCCTATGGAGGGAGTAGGGTACGTAGTCTACAGCGATGCATCAGGGACCGGACGTGGATGTGTTCTGATGCAGGAGCGGGCAGTGATCGAATATGGATCACGTCAGTTGAGGCCGCATGAGCAGAACTACGCTACCCATGACCTGGAGTTAGCAGCAGTGGTCTTCGCTCTGAAGACATGGCGACACTACCTGATGGGCGAGCGCTTTACAGTCTTTTTCGATCATCAGAGTCTCAGGTATATCTTCTCGCAGAAGTACCTGAACCTGAGACAGCGGCGATGGCTTGAGTTCTTCCAGGACTATGATTTTGAGATAGTCTATACTCATGGGAAGGGAAACGTAGTAGCAGATGCCCTCAGCAGGAGAACGGGCATTCAGCTACTTGAGGAGGCGACAGAGCAGCTAGCCTCTTTGCAGATATCCTTCATGGATAGAGATGGAGCAGCCTTCCTCCAGTCTCTCACAGTCACCCCTCCACTACTGCAGCGAGTCAGGGAGGCACAGCGTGGGGACGCTGACTGTGAGACACGACGTGCACATATATCCTCGGGACAGACACCTGATAGTTTCTCCCTTGGAGCAGAGCACAACAACCTTTTCAGAGGACGTATCATGGTACCAGTCGCTTTGCGAGAGGAAGTGCTGAGAGAGTTTCACACTTCTCCTTTGGCGGTAAATCCTGGAGTGGCAAAGATGTACCAGGACCTCAGACGGCAGCACTGGTGGCCGGGCATGAAGAAGGAAGTAGCAGAGTTCGTTTCTCGATGCCTCACCTGCCAGCAGGTGAAGGCAGAGCATCAGGTACCAGCAGGCTTGGTACAGCCCTTGAAGGTTCCGGAGTGGAAGTGGGACGGCATATCTATGGACTTCGTGACTAGACTTCCACTCACTTCCAGAGGTCACGACTCCATATGGGTGATTGTTGACCGACTCACCAAGTCGGCACACTTCTTACCCATCAGAGAGTAGGGCTCAGTGGAGAGCTTGGGACGTCTCTACGTTCAGGAGATTGTACGGCTCCACGGCGTGCCATCATCTATCATATCTTATCGAGATGCCCGCTTTACTTCCCGGCTTTGGAAGGGGTTACAGGAGGCATTCGGGACGCAGCTACGTCTGAGCACAGCCTTTCACCCTCAGACGGATGGTCAGACGGAGAGGACCATTCAGACTCTCGAGGACATGCTCCGCGCATGTGTTCTCGACTTTGGTCATAGCTGGGAGGACCACCTACCCTTGGTGGAGTTTGCGTACAACAACAGCTACCACTCCACCATCGGGATGGCACCGTACGAGGCGTTGTACGGCCGACCTTGGAGATCTCCTTTGTGCTGGACAGACCCAGGGGAGTCATCACTGGTGGGACCGGAGATGGTCCAGGCCACGACAGAGAAGGTCCAGGTCATCCAGGAGCGGATGAGGACAGCTCAGAGCCGGCAGAAGTCATATGCTTACAGGAGGCGGAGGCCACTGGAGTTCGAGGATGGAGACCACGTCTTCTTACGGGTCTCACCTCGACGTGGTATTCGGTGATTTGGCCGAGGCGGCAAGTTATCTCCGCGCTTCATCGGACCCTTCCAGGTCCTCAACAGGATTAGCGAGGTGGCTTATCGCCTGGCTCTGCCACCTCAGTTGCACCGGGCGCACGACGTCTTCCACGTATCCCAGCTGAGGAGATACGTGCATGACCCGACGCACATCATTGACCATGGGGAGCTTGACGTTGACGATGGGGTGACTTTTACGGAGGTCCCGGTGGAGATAGAGGATCGACAGGAGCAGGTCCTGTGTGGGCGATCGATTCCTCTTGTGCGCATCAGATGGCAGCACGGGAATCTCCATGAGAGCACATGGGAGCGGGAGGCTCAGATGCGTGCTCAGTACCCTCATTTGTTTCCCTAGTTTTTGATGTATCTTTACGGGGACGTAAATCCCTGAGGTGGGAGTAATGTAAAGACCCTTAAAATTCAAGGGAAATTTTTTCTTAATTTTCTTTGGAATTTTACAAGAGCGCGGTTTCTGACGGAACCTGATTCCGAGGCCCGGAATGCCCAGAATCAATTTCCGAAGTTTGGCTCGGGTACATTCAGTGAACGAACGAGCGGGAATTCCTAACTTTTGATCCGGTGCTCGGAATTGAAATCTGAGGGCACCGATGAACTCGCAGCACCGATATTCGCCTAAGGAGACCTTTTCGGAAGTTGTGTTTATTGCGAGACGAAAGTTAGTTTTTGGGAGAATTATAAAAAGTTGAATAAAAAAATGTGGAATTCTTTTTATTTTACTTTTGTAGGTTAACTCCTCTCAAAGGGAGTTAGGGGTGGGACCCACACCCACTTAACCTCCCTTGAGAGGATTAAGTGTGGTGGGACCCACACGAACCTAAACCTCTCATCTTCACCATTAAACTCCCCTTTTTAATTTAAGATGGCAAGTTGGTTAATTAATGGCTTGAGTTGTCTTAATTCAAACCTTTGAAATTCAAATGGTTTGGTTGACTTAATAAAATAATCTCTTAGCTTATTTTGTTGGGTTAGAACTCTTAAGCCATCTTGAGAGCTTTTGAGAGCTTTTCTTCCTTCTTCAATCTTTGACGAAGAACGCTCAACTTGACGAAGAACGCTCAAGCTCCGACGAAGAACGCCGCTCCTCTCTTCTTCGTCTTCCGTGTCAACGAGAGGGAACGCCGCTTCCTCCTCGGACTCCCTTCGTCGGCATACGAAGATTCGCCAACGACGTATCTCTTCGGACATACCTCTTCGTCATCGGATTTGACGAATGACTACCGTGACGCCCGACCTCTGCGACGTTGTCTTCCGCGTGACGTTGACAAATCTTCAAACCTATACCCAAGGTAGGGGTTGTTGATTTTTATTTAATTATTTTATTCTTGCTCGTGGTTCTAGCATGACTAACGTGAGGATATTGAATATTTAAGTTGTGTTTTAACGTGAGGGGGCCAGACCGCATGACCACGGCCGAACCCCCTCCATCGTTCTTGTTGATTTATCTTGCGGGTGGAAACAAGGTGGCGTGGTGCCGTCGAACCACGCGGATAACTGTATGTTTATATTGCGCGGCGTCGTCGCGCCGCGCCGTGGAAGAATCATCAAGAACGTGACGCCGTCGCGCCGCGTCAAGGGGAATCGGAGGCGCAGTGGAGGGGCATGGTGCCGTCGCACCGCGCCGGACGACGAACACCGCGGCCGGTTTCGGGCCGCGGCGGGACGAGAAGACCGGCGGCCGGGCCGCCACCGTCGGAAGCCGGAAGGGGGACCGGATTTTCCGGTCCCGTTGGAGAAAACCGGCCGGCAGTTGGCCGGCCGGAAGGTCATAAGGCGGGGGAAATAAATTCCCCCTGCCAGCTTAAAACCCCCCCCCTCATTTATGAGGGGGGCGGTTTCCTTGAGGGGGGGCAGGAGGCCCCCCGGTTTCTTCAAGCCAGCCCCCACGTGGGGGGGCCGTTTTTTTTAAAGGGCGCGGCATAATGTCGCGCCGCCTCTCCAATCAAGCGGGGGCTTGATCCCCCCCGTGCGCTGCCTCCGTGCGGCGCCAGGCCGCCGCGCCGCCGGCCGGCCAGCCGGGCTGGGTCGGACCCGGGTCGGGTCGACCCAGGGGGGGTCGGGCCGGGTCGGCCCGGACTCGGACCCCCCGTTTCGAATCAGTTTCGGTCTTTTGGCCATAACTTGAGCCACGGACCTCCGATTGACAAACCGTCTGCGGCAATGCGATCCTTGGATCGAGATGGTCGTTTCGGTATATCGCACTCAAGGTTTCGGAATACTTTGAGTTCGGCCGGGTTGGTTCGTTCACGAAACCAACCGGGCCTTCGGAGCGGAAACGCTCATATCTTGAGCTACGGATGTCTGATTGACGTGCCGTCAGCTGTGTTGTGTTCCTCTTAGTGAGACGAATCTTTTGGCATACTCCACCCGAGGTTTGGATGCAGGTGGAGTACGGTCGGGTTGGTTTTGCTTTAAAAACCAACCGGGCCCCGGGGACGAAAATGTCAATAACTCTCAGACCGGGCGTCCGATCGACGCGCCGTCTGTTGCGTTGAGTTCCTGTTGACGATACGGAACTTTTGGATACATCAACACAGGACCTTGTGACAGTTGATGTATCAGCCTCTCGGCTCGTGGAGCGGACCCTCCGAATGATCTTGATGTGTGCGAGAACCCTAGTGCTGGCTGCGACTGTTACTGTGACTACTACTGCTACTACTGCTACTGTGACTGCGACGACGACAGTACCGAGATCCTGTGTGGATTCGACGACGACGACTTCAGCACTCAGCGATCCTACATGGATCAGTGCTATAGGTCCTGTGTGGGCCCGATCCTGTGTGGGTCCGATCCTGTGTGGGTCTTTGCGCTCAGCGGTCCTATGTGAACCAGCGCCTACAGGTCCTACGTGGGCCCGATATTGTGTGGGTCTTTTGCGGGGGTTAGTTACCTATCGATCCTTCGTGGGTCCGACGACTTAGATGGATCAGAGATCATCTTTACCATCCATTGAAGAAGTATACCTGTGTGAACTGAATCATGTTGCTTTCCTGTGTGGATTGTGTTGTGCAGTCCTGTGTGGATTACGTTTTGCTTTCCTGTGTGGAATAAGTTTACTTTCCTGTGTGGACTGAGTTGTACTTGGGCTCGGAGGTTGGAGCGTATTTGAAATTGATGACTTAGGTATATGTATGGGAATATACCTAAGCAGTGTCTGTTGTTACTTCGTGATTGTACCTTTCTTCGTGGTTTATCCTTTGTGGATTTGAGAGACCTTCAGGGGTCTCGGGGTCCCTACCGAGTAGCTTATACTCACCCCTGCACGAGCTTTGCCCGCACTACGTTGTGTTGGTTGTAGACGACGGACAGCGTTGATCATAGCTGAGGCTTGCAGAGCAGGACGGTACCTGGAGGTGGACCACTGGGCGGGACGTGCTCGGAGCGGACGGCGGGACCCGTGGAGCAGTGGAGCTATCTGTACCCACCCCTCAGGTGGGATTTCCAGTGGACAGCTCGGTGTAGTGGCTTTTACTTTCAGTTGCTGTTTTCCATTTCGAGTTGTACTTTACTTTCAGTTTGGGTTTGAATACTGGCCCATTTACATTTCGCACTTTCAGTTGTACTCTGCTTTTGATTAGTGTTTACTTTCTGCTTGCTTACTCTGTGGTGTTTGTTTACTTTACAAAGGCAATGCCTTCCCTTTTTACCGAGATTTACGCCTTGGTGCTAGTCGCCAGCCCCTAGCCTATGGAAGGCGGGCTTGGGGTAGTCACGGCACGGACCCCGAGGGCGGGTCGTGACACATATGAACTAAATTGGTATGGGTATTCACATAAATAAAACAAGGGAATTTCTTGAGATAAATAGAGAGAAAATGTGAGACGAAATTGCTGCAGCATAACGACTATATAACATGGTTTAAGAAAATAATAAAATTAGAGGGTAAAAGGGTATCCCATATATAAATGAATAATTTTATATTATAGGGATAGAATAAAATATAAATAAGATCATGGTTCTCAATGACATACTACATGAAAAGAAAACAAGAAAGAAAAGAGAAAATGATATTTCTTTTACGAAAATTCGGTAGCCTAACGACATCACTTAAAAATGAAGAAAATAAAATACTAAGAGAATAAAGGGTATCCCATTACATTTAAATGAAATTTAAATTAATAGGAATATATAATAAATTACCCCCATATCAGAAGATGTAAATTGGAAGACATAACATAAAGGATGTCATGACTTAAAAGAAGAGGGTGAGAGGTTCCCATACCTTGAAGAGTGACTTCCCAAGCTCGAAGGTTGGGACCTTCGGGGGCATGAGTGCACATTGGGAGGTCTTCATGGGAAGTAAAATGAATGTATCTTCTTTGAGGAGGATTTTGGAATTAAATGGATGAAGTAATGCTGTGGTATTTATAAGAAAAATGAGGAAATAAATTATTAATTTCCAAAGGACACCTCATCGGTGGTATTGGCAATACCATGGTCATTCCCATGGTATCTTCCCATGGTATTGGCCCCTTGGGACACCTCATATCGTATATTACTATTCATAAGTCATTAAAAATGATTACATCATTAATTGTGTCATTAAACACCCGAAACTCTAAACCGTATTTTTACTATTCCCTGAATATTTAACTATTTCAGAAAAATCTCAAAAAATCACCCTAACATAATATTGATGCTCTGAATTCAAAAATGAACTCCATTTTATGAAAATAATTTTATAAATAATTTTAATTTAATTTTTAAATAGAAACCTTTTTTTTCAAAAAAAAAACAACTCTAAAACTATAACTCATTTTGTAACTCCTTAAGAAAATAATCAAGGTCCTAAAAAATTATAGTATAACCATAAGACAATAATGTAACAATTTTCATTTTAAATTGAAAATTAATTGTAAAATTGTAAACAAAATATTTATGACCTACAAAAATAACAAAACTTATACTATGGTCATTTTTTCACTTTGAGGATGTCTACATTGTATTTATACATTCATGGGTGAAGTTTCTATTTTTTGGTTGATTTACTAGTCCTTACTATTCATAAGGGTGTGTTACTATTCCTACGTTACTATTCATTAAAAACTATTTTGAACTTATTACACTCTAAATTTTTTACAAATCCCAACTATAGAAACCCATTTTTATAAAATAATTTAACATTATTAATTATTTAATGTTTACATAAATATTATAATATACCCCTTTTTTCCAAAATTCATCAATATAATTCATCCTATATTTATTCAGACATTTTAAAATCACAAACATTACCATAATAAGAAATAAAAATTCAATTTATACAAAATGATTACACAGAGTAACTAAGGTCATGTTACATTTCCTCTTATAACACTAGCACATGATCAAAGTGTAAGGGGTGCTATGGTGATAGAATCTTGGGGCCGCTCAGACAACATTTCCAGAGTGGTGATTTCTATCAGCTTGAACTTTTCCCATAGGTGATTTTGTTCAAACATTACATGTTAGAGTTCAGCTTGGGCACGGTCTAGAGCAAAGCCCATTGGTGCTACCTCCTTCCCAAGCTCTGACAGATAGGCTTCGTACGGCCCGAGTCTACTAGATGAGGTCATCGACTGTTCTTTATGTATTATTTAAGCATGAATACTAGTATTTGTAAACAATAATCGTAACATAAGGATTTTAGATTCGAATGGTCATATTGACCAAGGGTCATATAACATTGGAAACACAATGTTGTCATTTTAATTATACTCACATCATTAATTAAAAGTTATAGTTTTGTGGAGTATAAAATAAAATATCACCCAAATTTAGGAAATAAATGTTAATCAAATGTTTGGGTCGTTATATTTACTATTCATTAGGGTCATATTACTATTCACATGTGTATGTTACTATTCACCAAGAAGAACAGTTGGCCCTATCAGACACCAAATAGCTTACTGAACACAATTGTAGATGACCATTTTTCCAAATTCAAAACTTAGTACCATCGTAATTATTTTTTAAGGCAATTTATAAATATCTACTTAAGACAAAGTTTCATGAATTTCAATTATTTTTTTAATATCTTGGGGTGTTACATTATCCACACCTTCTAGAAATTGAATACTCACAAATTTATTAACTTTTTAAACAAGTGAGGGTACCTTTCCCTCATAGCATTTTTAGATCCCCATGTTCCTTCTTCAACCATTTGTTTTCTCAAAAAAAAATTCCCTGGTGGATTACCATATTCGGAAATTCCTCTTCTCCTCGATCAATAATTTAAATTGGTTTCTCTTCAAAAGAAAGGTTTTCTGCTAGATGAACTACATCTGGGATCAAGAAATGTGATGAATCTGGCACATACTTTCTCAACATCAAAACAAGAAAAACATTATGCACGAGAGACAAAATCAGAGGTAAAGCTAGTCGGTATTCAACTGGTCAAAATTGATCAAGGATTTGAAAAGGATCTAGGAATCGTGGAATTAGCTTTACTTTATTACCAAAACACATCACACATTTCAAGGAGTGATTTTAAGGAAAACATGGTCACCTACCTCAAAAGAGAAGTCTTTCCATCTATTATCTTCATAACTTATCTGCCCGCTCTTAGCAGTCCCCATGTGTTGTTGGATCATCTTCACATTCTTAGCCACTTCCTCTACTAATTATAGTCCCCATAAACATCCTTTACAAGACTTCATCCAAAAATCTGGAGTTCAACATTGCTTCCCTTATAAGGCCTAAAAAGTTTCCATCTGTATACTGGAATGAAAACTGTTATTATAAGAAACCTCAACCAAAGAAAGATGTTGATACCAACTTCCCTGGTAGTCCATTGAACAAGCTCAAAGCATATCCTCCAAAGTCTGAATCATCCATTTTGACTGCCCAGATTATTGAGGATGAAAAGTTGAACTAAAATTTAATTTTGTTCCTAATGACTTCTGAAGCCCCTTCCAAAAGTTTTATGTGAACTTGGGATCACGATCAGATACAATGGAAAGAGGAACTCCATGTAACCTGACAATCTCTTCGAGATGAAATCAAGAAAGCTGATCCAACAACATTATATCTCGAATGGAATGGAAATGTGCAGATTTTATTAGCTGATGAACAATAACCCAGATCGCATTGTTACCTTGAGAAGTGTTAGGCATTCCCACCACGAAGTCCATGGCTATATTCATTCATTTCCACTGTTACACTGGAAAAGGATAAAGCATACCCTTTAGTAATGGTCTCTCTGCTTTATCCTATTGATAGATAAAACATTTCACAGTAAATTAAGCAATATCCATTTTTATTCCATCCCAATAGTAATACTCCTGAAGGTCTCGATACATCTTTGTACTTCCAGGATGAACTGAAAATGGAGAAATATGAGATTAATACAACAAATATTTATTTAACTGGGAATCATAAGGCACAAACTACCTTTTTCAAAATCTTAAAACACAATCATTATCAAGGGTAAATTCAGGAAACTTACCCATTTTAACCAATTCTACATTTTTTGGTAGCTCATGGTCTTCCTTATGTGCTAGCTTAATTCAATATGATAACGATGAATGCACTGAAACCTGACAAAATAGATGTATTTATTTCACCGACAACTTCTAAGAAAAAATTCATCACATCATTAATCTAGAGATCGTGTTCCAAATGTAACATGGTTAATGATGCATCATTTTTCTGATATAAGGAATCTACCACATTGTTTTATTTTCCTACATAGTAATTGATCATGAAATAATAATTCTTTATTAGTTCATCCAATCTTCTCTGCATTATGTTTAATTCCTTCTAAGTGGATATATACTTCATACTTTTATCGTCATTATATTTTTAACATTTGGCTCTATATTAATGGTTCCTCTGAATTTTCAAAGAAAAAACCACAACTGCCAATTCCAAATCATATGTGGTATAATTTAACTCATTAGGTTTTATATTTATTGAAGAATAAGAAATTACAAGATCATTCTGCATTATATTACAACCAATTCCCTTCAAGGAAGAATCGATGTAGATAAAAAACTCACCATTTCTTGAAGGTAAGGACAATAATGGAGCATTCTCCAATCTCTCCTTCAGTTCCTGAAAACAAACATTACATTCTTTTGTCCAATCAAATTTAACTCCATTTCAGGTTAACATATTTAGCAGGATATATAACTACGAGATTTTTTTATCAAATCGTCAGTAATAACCAACTAATCCAAGAAAACTATGAATCTATATTACATTTTTTTGGTATTTTCCATTCATCAACTACTTTTTTGGGAGGATCAACTGTTATTCCATCCTTATTTAAAATGTTCCCATGAAAATAAATTTGTGGCAACCAAAAATCACACTTTCTAAATTTTCTATATAGTTTCTTTTCTTTTATGGTTTTGGAAATAACCCTTGGATGTCTTTCATTCTCTTTTTTATTATAGAATATACCATAATTTCACCGATAAACACAACCAAAAAATTATCCAAGAACTCATAAAATATTCTATTCATAATATCCATGAATATAGAAGTTTCATTAGTTAAACCAAAAGGAATAACTACACACTCATAATGACTATATCTAGTACGAAATGCAGTCTTCAAAATTTCATCATCTTTTACTTTCAACTGATGGTACCCCGACCTCATGTCAACCTTTAAAAAATATTGTTATCCCCGAATCTACTCAAACAAATTATCAATATGAGGAAAATGATGCTTTTTATTTATTATTGATGTTATTTAATGCTCTATAATCAATGAATAGTCTTATTGAACCATCTTTTTTCTTAAAAAATAAGACAATAGTGCCCCATGGTTAAGTGCTATGTCGGATAAAGAATTTATATAATAATTCCTGCATCATCATTTTTAATTCCAGAAGTTCTAATTGGTCTATTTGATAAGGGGTTTAGAAATTTTTTTATAATCCAGAATTAATTCGAAAGTAAACTCAGCCTCTCGATTAGGAATAACACCAGGTAAGTCATCGGGAAAAACATCCAGGTAATCATTTACCACAAGAAAATCATTAATCTAGATAGTTCCCTCATCTTCAAAAATATGAGCAAAATTACATTCATTTCCATCCTTTATCAGTTTCTTAACATTATGATATGTTATTAATGTTATCGGTTCATTCTTGTACACCAAATGAAATTATTTCTGAAAAAAACTTCTTTTTCTCTGTAATCTATCCAAGCATGATAAAAATAAATTCATTCCATACCCAAAATAACATCATATTATAATAGAGGAAAAAAAATGTTTTTATGGTAAACATTTTCCATAGACAAGGATAATCAGTTTCTTATAATTTATTTTCTCCACAATAATTCATCTATGTGTTTTTTCCATGTGATCTAGTCTCATTTCATGAGGTTCAATTCTCAATTTTTCCAAAAAGTTTTCAGAAATTAATGAATGAGTAAACCCTGAATCAAATAAAACATTTGATAAATCTGTGAAAATGTGAAATTTACTTGATCGAACCTCATTTTATGGCTCAAAATCTGCTAAAGTGGTTGCAAATGATTTTACCAACCTTCTGTTTACATTATTTCTCATTCCCCGCTTGAGTAACTAGATTTGGAAAAACATAAGCAAAATTACCCAATTACTTATAGTTAAAGCATCTCACCATTATATTCTAATTAGTTTTCGAATACTTTTCCTTTCACTCACGAGAAATGTGTCCAAACATTCAACATCAGTATAATTTACCAAAATTTACAAGATATTCATTAGGATTCCTTTTACCCAAATTTTCACAGGAAGGTAAATTCATTTTCTTACATCCATACTTCTTTGATTTCTTCTTACCCATTGCCTTCCAAACTGACCACTTCTTATTCATGTCATCATGAGTCGCATTTCTATTAGAATACTCCATATGAACTTTTTTGTCACAATGAACAATCTTCCCATTGATTTTAAACTCTTGTGAAACCAAATCTCTTGGAAAAAATGTTCTACAGTAAAATATATTAATTTTACTTTCAATATACAGATTAAAATCCATTACATACCTGGCCAGTATTGTGAAATTGGATTCAAATGCTTCCACAAAATCATCATCATTAGACTTCAGTTCCAAGAATTGTTTCTCTATTCTAATTCGAATAGTTTTGGGAAAATATTTTTACATAAAACAAAAGACTCTTAAAATCATCCCATTCCAGACTATCAGGATAATATATTTCTCTTATATGAATAACTAGGGATTTACATTGATAGTATTCACCTTCTAAATGATAAATGGATAGTATTACCTTTTTTTTTGCAAATATATCATGGCATTAAATATCTTTTCTAGAGCATTGATCTATCCTTCGGCTATCACTAGATCTGCAGTTCCACGGAATACTGGAGGATGATGCCCCCTAGAATTCTCCACAAAATACATGTTTCATCATGGTAGATCATGTTCCACTCTAGCATAGATACCAACATCATTTATTTCTTGATTTAACTGGTCCATTATTGTCAAAAAATTCTTGGTTCTGATTCCCACCATTTCGGGCTGTAGATTCATACAGACATCTGCCTCTTGGTGCCTTCATACTTCAGATTCCATGTTTCTTCATTACAAAACCATTCTATACAAACATTACATAGATGAATCAAAATGGTCATCAATAAATTCTATACCATTTCAAATTACCATAGAGTAAAAATAATTTATGATATTCTTTTAATATCATCCTAACGCCTAATGTTATCTAAACCATCCTCTGATTCCAACTATAAATACCTGGTCTTAAAAAGATTCTTAATCACTAATTTTAGAGAAGACTGTATATTTTTAGACATTGAGGATATTTTTAGGTTTATAATTTTAATCAATTAAGATCTCTTACATACATTAAATAGCACATTAATACAAGAGGATACTACTAAAATAGTGTCCATTTTTTCAAAATATAATAAATTAAAACATAAATCATAATTTCTTTAAAAAAACTTTATATCAAATATAAAAACTCCCTCATTTATCTTACCAATCCTTATATCCTATGAAAAAAATTTTAAAAACTTAGGATGAGTATAAAACTCATTAAAGGATACAATGAAAGAAAGCGTTTTTCATATGATAACATAAAAACCCAGAAAACCCATAATCTTAAAAACTCACTTGCATAGAAACATCATGTAGTTTACTTGGGACATATTGACAATAATACTATTTCATTCACCCTTACACATGGAATTACCTTTTGGTCAACTTCTATCTCTAGAGTACCCAATGCATTAGAGAGCTATAATGGGGCTCACCCATCAAATCTGGAGCTATAATGGGGTCAACCCAAAATATGTTGAGCTATAATGGGATAATCCCAACATAAATAATGTCTAATGAGCATATAATGGTAATAAAGTATCTTGAACATTAGAATAAACAAATCACTCTATATACATATAAAAAACAATCACTTCAAATTTTTTTAACGAGAAAATTTAAAAGGATTTTAAAAAGAAAGTCCATTAAAATATAATTGTAGTGAGAATTAATAAAACGGAATGGATTTGTGTATACATAGTAAATGAAAATTGTAGAACATAATAAAAACAAATAATCATTTATCAATAATCTTAATACAACATAATGAATAAATAAGAAGGTTAACCCAAAGACTGGAAATTAGGATAAGAATTACCTTAACTCAGGTTCTTATTACTTAAATTGTTTGTATAATGGTTAAAATAGTGTTATTAGTATATTAATTAAACATACTAATGATTATAAAACCTTGTATGATAATTTTACAAAATCATTCGAAACATTTATTTGTAATATTTTGTTATTTACATTGCTTCAGGTGTGTTCTTTACATTATTTACATGATCAGTTCATGATGGATATTGTTTTTGATTGGAATTGGAACTATAGAATTGGAATGGAGTGGTATTTAAATGTCTCCAGGACCATAAATTATACCATTTATCATATTGAATTCTGAAATTAAGATTATTCATTTGCTAAAAAGTTATTGATATTTGTTTCGGTCATTTTGGAGATTCTTCGATCGTAATGAACTCATTTTGTTTTATAAATTAAAACTATGTGTACAAAATTATTACAGAACCATGGATGAAAAATAATACATATATTATAATATAGTTTAAAAATAAAAATGGTTTCATGACCAGACATGAAGGAATTAATGATAAATAAATCACAACATTCACTATGTCGGTAATTCTACACATCACACGCAATGTTTTTATTCCTTTAATAAGTGGGAGAGAAGAAGAAGAATGATGATTATTTTTCCATGAAAATGAGAAAATAGAGAATATACAAGATTTCTAGAGCTTTCATTCCACTTAGATAAGAGGAGGGTAGATACTATAATAAAATAAAATTAATAGAAAGTAAAACACATGAAAAAGGAAGAGGATATCTTACCTCTTGATCTCTTCTCCTAGAGATCCTCCTTAACACCCTTGATTTTTGCATTTTGGTGAGACCATCTGGTCATGGAACTTGGAAAGGGTATTAGGGAGGGAATTTTTTAGAAATTAGAAAATGATCAAGGCTTTGGTGGTGTGGGGGGAAGAGGAGAATGGGGGTGGTATTTATAATTGAGGGGAGGAGTTATTTTACATTATTTAAATCATTATTATAATATTTTTTCTCAATACCATGAATAATATTAATTTATGTGACCAAAAATAGTAATAATGGCATGTGATTTCAATCCAAGTGGTCTTTCATTATCCTGTCATCACCTATGATGCAATTAATCATGTATTTATCATTTATCATGTTTTATCATATTTTACTGTTGATAAAAAATTCTTTAATTTCAGAAAAATCACAAAAATTCTCCCTAAACATTTTTTGTTGTGTAGAATCCAAAAATGAACTCTATTTTTGGAAATAATTTTGTAAATATTATTAATGTAAATTTTAAATAAAATCATAATTCATTTAAAAAAAACAATTTTAATTATATAACTACATTTATATCACATTGAAAAATTAACCAAGATGTCATTATCCTAAAGCCTTAAGAAAATAAAATAATAATAAAAGTTACCATTCATTTGGTTCCTATTACTATTCATAATGGTATGTTATTATTCACCAAAAAACATGTTTGTTCTATTAGGATTCAAATAACTTACTAAAACAATTGTGGATGACTGTTTTTCAAAATTCAAAACATAGAAGCAACAAAATTATGTTTGAAGGATATATATAAATATCTAATTAAAATAATTTTAATGCATTTCATTTATTTTTTTTAATATCTTTGGGTGTTACAGCTGATCAGTTCAAAGCACTCGATGAATTGTCGATTGGTAAGCACCCTTTTTATTCCAACTAATGAGTATTTCATAATACTGCTTATAATCATGTTAAAAATGACAGGTTGGAACCCATACCTATATATTGAATCTTTTTTAGGTGTCTGTATGGTTTCAAAAGGTATAATATATATCATGATAATCAGGGATATCAAAAGTTCGTCATAAATAGATGTTTTTTCCTTCATGAATCTTCCTCTCCAAAAACAAAGAAATCCATTCCATGTAGCAGCAAACTGGCCTTAGAATAGGCTGATGGAACTGAACTTTCAACTAAGATTGAGGCTCCAATATATCCCTCTCCACCTTATGGATATCCTTTTTCAAAGTATTTTTTTATCTTCCACTTATTATTTTTATTACACAAATTAATATGTATACCCTATGAGTGAAATCCAACTAACCCAATACATGGAAAAGAGGGTTCCCAGACCACCTGCTATGTTTAGTCAACATGATATGGGATATTTTTCCTTTTTTGTTTCCTAGGATCATATTAATCATGATCATCAAACCTATAGGGAATATCTGAATGAAAAATAATCAAAGTAGTGTATCTTTTCTATGAATGATGAAATAAAATCATTAAAAACAACAACACTTGTACTATTTTAAAAATTCAAAAAATATAAAAATAATTCATTCCATGTGGATCATTAAAAGAAATGAATAAAACCTCAAGTAAAATAAAAAAAATAAAAATAAAAGTTTGATACAAAATGTTACCTCCAAATAGAGGGAATTGATTATTTTCCCCTACTATTGAGAATTATTCAATTATACATTTATTTTCCTTTTCTTCTTCAAATGATATGAACATTGAACATTTAAATGTTAAAACTAACTTCTAGAATAGTGATTTTAATGAGAAAAATTATTTGGATCCACTTTCTTGTGATCATGATGAATTTAAAATGAATCATGATATTCTACTAAATATATTCTTATATGGCCCAAAAAATTATCTAGAGAGTGGTATTTAAAATTTGATTCATTTATGTTATATATACAATTCATTAGAAGTCAATATGATTCACATGATTATTTTAAAACAACCAAAAACAAAATCATTTATCTATTGTTATATTTCGGTGACATTATTATCATTTTTAAAAATGTGTATCTCATTTTTACTATTAAATCACAATTAAATATAAAGTTTTAAATGAGTGACTTAGGTGGAGTTTAGAAAATATTGGGTGTTGAAATCATAAGGGATAGATTTAATGAACGATTATACATATTCCATCACGATTATGTGTTATAAATTCTTAAGATAAATATGTTTTAATCTCTATAACGAGTTAATATACCTCTTGTAAATAATTTTAAACATTATTAGACCCAAGAAATGACATACGATGATGACATACACATTGTCTCTCAACTACCTCATGAAAATATTATTGGTAGTGTGATGTGTTGTATTAATTTCAGTCACCCATATATTTTCTATGAAATATGCACTTTACGAAGATTTATGGGAACTCCTAGGAAGACACATCGGCATTACCTTATGTGGATCTTAAGATATGTCCCTTCCTTTATAATATTTAATTATGTTATGGTAAGGATGTATACCCTGATGAATTTATTAATCGAGTTGTGGATACTAATTATGGAGGAATGATATATAGTAGAAATGCCCTTAATGATGTAGACCCTAATTTTGTGGTTCTTTCAATGTTCAATTTTTAGATACGTCAAAATTTATTCCTATTCCATAACCATAGGTTCATGAACATTTAATTTTTCAATAAAAATTGGTGGATATTTTTGAAATATTCTATCCATTTAATTTCTTGTTTTTCATATATAAATTTTTACATAGCCATTCTTCAAAATTCAATGATAAATTTCTTTCTTGTATTCTATATTATATTTTATATTTTATATGATCAAATTTTATTTTTTGGTAATTTTTAATGTGGTTTTCTAGTCATCCCCAATGGGCTTATTATGTTTTGGGCTTCCAGTTTTGAAAGGTTTTCTTAATCCAATGGATAGTGATTTATCATCTCACCACATGTTGCATGATGTCTGTCGACTAATAATTTATTCCAATTAATCAAATCTATACACATGTTCCATAATATTGTTATAACCCTTCTGTTTATATTGCATATGTTTTTGTAGCATCTCTATGTTGTTTGAGTAGTTACTATCTATAGTATTTGATATGGAGAATTGATGAAACTCGTTATATCATTGATTTAGTTGATTTTTCATGATATTTCATCCTACATTGTGGTTCTCCTCAAGGTCTTGATCTTATTTTTGGTAAACCCTAACAATTGGTGTTTTGTATCTCCTTCATCAAAAGTAAATCTTTTAACCTTCCAAACAATATGGTACACTGATCCTATAACACCTATTGTGGAGCTTCAACATTATACACCTTTATGTGAGAAGATGCTCGACCATGTACCTGAATGAAGATGATCCACATCAAGGAGTCTCTATTGATAATCTAGTTCTTCACCATTTATGTAGATACCTGAAGCTTGACGTACATGGACATTACATTACTTCTGCGGAATACGTAGTACATAACAAAAACACACACACAAGGATCGTAATAGTTTAGTGTCTTTGGAAACTCGGAATATAATCTTCTAAACGTGGTGAAAGATCTTCAACATCTCCCATAAAGATCTTCCCCTTTTTTTACCTAAAACCTTTCTTTATATCCTGGGGAAATGAAAACATAAAAGGGTGAGCTCCAATGCTCAGTAAGGGTAAACAAAAGAAATATCAGTCACATCATATTCATAAGAACATAACATTTTGGAAATCTTAACCTACAAAAGAGAGCATAATTTCATAACATGGGATAAATCATAGTAGTGAAATGAAATCCCAATAATCATAACTTAAAACATGAAACTTTGTAGCATACACACATAATCATAGAGAATCATTTCTTGTTAGTCAATACTCTTTGCCAAGACTATCTTAGTGGACAAAGTCCCTTTCTGAACCGAGTCACCCTCATTTCAGTCCTGTTTCACTGAACTGGTATAACCTACCGTTCCAGCCATGTCTATCTAATGAGATATAAAATCTTTACCCAATGCATTGGAGGGAGATATAGGTCCCACCCATCTCATAATGATACCATTCTTATGTGTGCCACAAAATCATAAACCATACATCACTGCATAACCCATGTAATAAAAATGGGAATCTTAAACATCATGACATCATAAAACAATTCATATACGATAAAGGAATTCATAAAAACTATTACATCACAACATAATCAAATCAATGTAATAATAGCGATAAAAACAGAACCCTTTATTATCTTAGATGGAAAATAATTTTGATATAACAATTGAACTTCATTCTTGAGGAAAATATCCTTTCTACTTCAAAAACACTTTTCCTTCTTAACATGTCATAAAATCATAAACTAAAATAAGATGATTAAAAATAAACTTGAAAACATGTAAAGTAAGCTTCTTGGAAATAATGTTTTAAAAATCCATTCATGCCGTAGAAGTTAAAAAAACATCCTTCTCGTACTTTTGCCGGAAAAGTCAAAAAGTACCTCGTACGAAAAACGACAAAAGGTTCCTTCCATATCTTTTACTAAAAACTCACCGAAGGGTAAAATGGATTTAAAAAATTGTAGGTGGATGAAAATAATATTAAATATTGATAAAACATGGATGTGGATGATAAAATACACCCCATTAAATACTTACGAATAAACAATCTCGGATAAAAATGAGATTGTGATATTTCCCTTACCATAGGTCCGATTTTCTTCGTAAGTGTCCAAAACTCCTGTATAATGATTTAAATAATGACATTGACTTATTAAAGAATCATATTCATTGTTATGATATAATATATGGTTCACTTATGACTTTATATTAGCCGTTCTTTTGTAAATTCCATGTTAAAGAGCGCTTTGGGTAAAATTGTTTCATTTGTCGTCCGTGTTTTGACTTGTAATTATTCATATGATTACTTAGATCATGATTACCTAATTCCAGAATATAAAACATAATTTATATATATATATATATATATATATTCAGAATATACATATATATAATAAATCAGTAAATGGAAAGAAACACACCGTTCATGGAGACGGTAGGCCGTACGTACGCATGAACGCTGTTTTTGTTTCCTTATTGAGTTGAACGGAATTAAGTAGATGACATACATATACATAAATCCAGTATCATTATTATGTCATATATTTCATGATTACTTATTATATATACTTTATAATCATTCATGAATGGTTAATGTGGAGAATGAATCTCATCGCGTCGTGGAGACGGTAGTCCGTACGTACGCACGAGTGATGATATCATTCTCATGATCGTGGGACTGTATTGGAGTGTATGGATACTATTTAAGAATCAATATCACTTTAAAATAATAATATATAGTTATTATTTACACCATTATACCCATCCAAGTAAGGTGGTGGTGGAAAATAGATTTCACCACGGCGTGGAGACGGTATTCCGTACGAACGCACGCGCGATGATTTCATTTTCCGTAGGATGGATAGACGGTGAAATAGAATTGTTTCATACTTATAATAACATATCAGTATATGAGTGATACTTATGATATTAATTCATAATTAAACAACCTAAGAAGAAGAAGTGGAAGAAGAAATAAAGGTGAAAGAATCGGTAACGGAAATTACCTCTTCTTTGAAGCGCTTCTTTGAGACCTCTTCTAAGGGCACTAAAATTGGTCTTTGAGGAAGACCAGAACCTCTAGGATGTTTCTAGGGAAGTGTAGAAGATAATTGGTCAGGGTTTGGCTGAGCTTGAAGGCTCAAAGTTGTGTGAGGAAGAGAGGGAGGAGGTTCCCTTTTATAAGGGAGGAGAGGGGCACCTTTGGAATAACTAAAAATATTATTTTATTATAAAGTCAAGTTCGGTTTTAAATAGATCCAAATTGATTTATTTCGAGGCTAAGGTGGGTATGGGTCGCAAAAATATCATCCAATATAATTTAGACAATTTTATGTTCCTATTTTAACCTTATCATTTATATTTAACATTAAGTTCAATAATTTTACTTTTATCGTGTCTTCTTGTGTTCTTATACTATAAGGTTAATAAACTTACTATATCAAGCCAAAAGAACCCCAAGATGTTTATTATTAATATATATAACCTTATCTAAGTCATTTGGCCGAACCTTAGATTTTTAGAAATAAAATAAAAATTAATAATATAATATTTATTTTAAAAACTAATTTATGTCAATTTTGACACTATTTGGTACATGATTTTTTTGAAATTCATAACCGAATGATAAGTTCAAAACAAGTTACTTAACTCAAAAATAACATGTCATATTAACCTATAAAATTAATTTAAGTCATAAAAAGTCTCACATTACATTTATTTGGGCATTTATAACATCAATTATGTCAATACTTCATTAATAAGACAATTACTACATCATCTTTGTGTCATAATAAATGATAATTATTTAATCCCTAAAAATTCTAAATACATTACTGTAATGTAGATAATTGTTTTATCTTTCTTGAGACTATTCATGTTCGAAGTTTCATGAAGATTCTCACTAGATTAAAATTATTATACTTATAAGATATAAGAAAGTGACATGTTGTCACATTCTTTGGTTTTAATAATAATTAAATTATTTTCATGGAAAAAAGTCCCTTAAATGAATCTAATCCGACCCTTAGGTGATATGGGTCTACTTTTAGTCATACATTAGAATTTTTACATGTGTTAGGGTAATTTTATAATATTATATTTACCCTTAATTACCCAATTTACCTTTAACTATGGTAAATAAAATTTACCATAGTTACTATTCATAATTCACAAAAATAAAAAGTAGCTTATTAACATAATTTGGATCCACTGATTCCAAATATTAAATCCATTTTTCCAAATTCAATACACAAAAGTTGCATAAATTAAATTAAAATTAATCCCGCTGTCAAAAGAAAATGGGTTTTTTTTAAAACATTGCAAAAGATTGAATTGATTTAACCTACGAATTCAAGTTAAAATCAATGCTAATGACATAAATTATATTAAATGGTAAAAATATATTCTATTTATAATTTAAAATTATTCAATATTATAATTTAACCACATAAGATATTACGATGAAAAAAGTTGTTTTTAATTAAAATAAAGCTTGTTTTTACTATTCATTAAAATATGAAAGTTATCGGAAAAATATCAAAACTTTATCTAATGTAAATTTTTATATCCTGATTCAAAAGAAGAATTTTATTTTGTAAAATTGAACATATAAACATGTCAAAAACTAGATTTAATGTGGGTGTGCCATCAAAAGGCGGCAAAACTGCATTTTTTGAAAAATACTTATTTTACCCGAAAAATTTATTTTGTTCTTATACCATGTTCTAGAAATGTGTAAGATGAATAATAATGTTATAAAACTCAAAATTTAGTTAGAACTATTCATAACGGCTAGGTCATGACAATATTATAATAATATATCGTTGTTTATTAAAAACCGATATTGTGTACAACACACGCTATCGAGGAAGGTCGCGATTACGTGTAATGCAAAACAAGTCAGGGTTGCGTGTTGTGAAAGAATACTTCATTGTTTCGTATAACATAATCCAAACATATTTCATTTATACATTGAATATATATATATATATACTCAATGTTGCGTAGAATAACTATTATCAAAATTGTGTGTAACACGATCCAACAATAGTGTTGCGTATACTGCAAGCTAATACGGTGTTCTTATAGCGCAAGGTAACCTTGGTGTAGAATAAAACACAAGACATTAATGAAATTAAAATAATATTTTTCATAAAATCTCGGGGTGTTACATTCTACCCCCCTTAAAATGAATTTCACCCTCGAAATTCGTCGGGGTTATAAATCGTTTACTATTCATAAAAAGCCACATCGTAAAAAGAAATACCAAAACTGAACTTTAAAAACTAAAGTATGAAATATAACGGTTACGCAAATGAACTCATCACTGGGTTTCCATATAGGAGAAAATATGGACATGGAAGAGAAATCTAACCGTCATGTTCTGATGGAGAGTGGTAGAGAACATGGCTATGAAAAAGCCAACAATCACAAAGGTATTGATTTGTGGTGATCTAAGGTACCATCTGATTCATCAGATATAAGGGCAGTAGGACATCATTTTTTGTTTTCAAGATCATTTCCCTAAAGTTGAAGAATTTGAATTAGAATAAATACTTACTTTATTTTGGTACAATCTCACTGTTGTTCGTGCCTTGAACAATTTCCACTTAATCTCTTAAAGAAATGAAGTTGAATTTGTTATTCGTGAAGTGTTAGCAGATCATGTGATAGAATGACGGGTCATTCCATCCATCTCAAACAAAAGGTTAGAAAAAGTTATTAAATATACATAAGTCGATCTATAGCGAGATTAATCACATATGGTTCCTAAAATGGACTTATAATTCATATATTATATCGCTTAATAAAATAAAACTAGTTTATACTAACCAGGGACTTCCTGTAGGCCAGTGGTAGGCGATAAAGGCCAGTCGCACTTCGGTTGTGGGTTCGATTCCCAAAGCCTTGTCCGACGTGATGGGCTGCCGCCCGTCCTACAGGTTGTCCTTTTTCTAAAACTATATTACTATAACATCCCATCAATAATATCGAAAAACAAACAATACTAACTTATGTCAATCATAATCCATTCCAATCATTAGTCTTATCCATAATACTGCAGTCCACTCTCAGAGATTTAATACCATCGTTGATCCCCATATATCATAAGATATAACTTGTTGGTCACATTCCAAACATTCAAAGGCCTTAATCATGTACTTTCTTGAATACCCATTGAACCTTATTGAAAACACGAGTTCTGTTAAAAGTTAACTCTTTCCACATACCAAAATCCTCAAAATTCTATATACTCAAACCATGATATAACTATTTCCTTATATCAGTCATGAGCTCATTAATACTATCAAACATTTAATTTTCTCCTTATCCCTTCATTATGCGCATATCATCTACATTCCAAAAATATCTGAATAATATTTCATGGATACTGGTAGCATTAATCATACACTTTCAAAACTCAAGGAAAGACAACAGTGTAACAATCCTTAGATGTCTCTTTATTCCATAGTACCATGAGATTACTTATACAACATTACACATGATAAACATGTAATCATTCCACTACATTCTTAAACCATTGACTGAGCTTCAAAAATTCTCTCATTTCACATATCATTTGTAGTCTCTTCATCATCATCCACATAAATACTACCCATACGACCATACTGATTCTCTTCATGAGACTTTCCCTTATGGCATTGGTTTGCATAATGCCCGTACATTCCACATTTAAAATATTTAACCATTGTTGATTTCATAGCAATACTATTATCCTCATCCCTGGTGTTAACTGAACCTTTTCCTTTGTACTTACTGGCTTTGTGTCCTTCTTTTCCACACCCAAAGCATCTTCCAGTTCCTTTGAAACATTCTCCTTGATTCCTCTTCCCACATGATTTACATAGGGGAAATTGAACTTTCTTTCCTCTATGATCATCATGAAACTCCATCTTTCTCTTATTAGCCGAGTCAGGAAACTTACCAAATTTTACGTTATTGATCATATTATGAGATTGCTGATTCGGCATAATAATGATGTTTGGACTTCCAAATCCCATTTCATTTGGTTTCTCATGAAGAATATCATTCCATTGTCCATCATATCCTCCATTATCGTGAATCATCTTGTTTCCAGTCATTTCCTAAAACCCGAAAAGAATAGTGTGAGAGGAAAAAATCATGCTAGGGAAAATAACATAGTAAAGGAGGAGTACCCTTAATATCTAACATCTTAGGTTAAATTATAAGATCGTTACCGTAGTTCTCGGAATA
This sequence comes from Viscum album, assembly GCA_963277665.1. NCBI lineage: Eukaryota > Viridiplantae > Streptophyta > Magnoliopsida > Santalales > Viscaceae > Viscum > Viscum album. The sequence continues at coordinate 271,575,117 of OY728125.1, read as the reverse complement.
TATCCTATATGTATACTTATCCTTAGGGACATCCCTAGACATACCTTAGAAATATCTCTGGGATCTCACTAACGTTCTCACATCCTAGTTTCCAAAGGTTGACTAAACCTTTACTTTGATACCAAATGTAGAGACCCGAATCTTGACGTATATGGACATTAAATTACCTTTTCGGAATACGTAGTGCATAACAAAAACACACACACAAGGATCTTCATAATTTAGTGTCTTTGGAAACTCAGAATATAATCTTCTAAACGTGGTGAAGGATCTTCAACATCTCCCATAAAGATCTTCCCTTTTTTTTTACCTAAAACCTTTCTTTATATCCTGGGGAAAAGAAAACATAAAAGGGTGAGCTCAAATGCTCAGTAAGGGTAAACAAAAGAAATATCAATCACATCATATTCATAAGAACATAACATTTTGGAAATCTTAACCTGCAAAAGAGAGCATAATTTCATAACATGGGATAAGTCATAGTAGTGAAATGAAATACCAATAATCATAACATAAAACATGAAACTATGTGGCATAGACACATAATAATAGAGAATCATTTCTTTTTAGTCAAGACTCTTTTCCAAGACTATCTTAGTGGACAAAGTCCCTTTCTGAACCGAGTCACCCTCGTTTCAGTCCTGTTTCACTGAACCGGTATAACCTACCGTTCCAGCCATGTCTATCTCATGAGATATAAAATCTTTACCCAATGAATTCGAGGGAGATATAGGTCCCACCCATCTCATAATGATACCATTATTATGGGTGCCACAAAATCATAAACCATACACCATTGCATAAACCATGTAATAAAAATGGGAATCTTAAACATCATGACATCATAAAACAATTCATATACGATAAAAATATTCATAAAAATAATTACATCACAACATAATCAAATCAATGTAATAATAGGGATAAAAACAGAACCCTTTATTATCTTAGATGGAAAATAATTTTGATATAACAATTGAACTTCATCTTGAGGAAAATATCCTTTCTACTTCAAAAACACTTTTCCTTTCTTAACATGTCGTAAAATTATAAACTAAAAGAAGTTGATTAAAAATAAACTTGAAAACATGTAAAGGAAGCTTCTTGGAAATAACGTTTTAAAAATCCATTCATGCCGTATAAGTTAAAAAAACATCCTTCTCGTACATTTGCCGGAAAAGTCAAAAAGTACCTCGTACGAAAAACAACAAAAGATTCCTTTCATATCTATTACTAAAAACTCACCGAAGGGTAAGATGGATTTAAAAAATTGTAGGTGGATGGAAATAATATTACATATTGATGAAACATGGATGTGGATGATAAAATACACCCCAGTAAATACTTACGAATAAACAATCTCGGATAAAAATGAGATTGTGATATTTCCCTTACCTTAGGTCCAATTTGCTTCGTAAGTGTCCGAAACTCCTGTATAATGATTTAAATAATGTCATTGACTTATTAAAGAATCATATTCATTGTTATGATTTCATATATTGTTCACTTATGACTTTATATTACCCATTATTTTGTAAATTCCATGTTAAAGACCGTTTTGGGTAAAATTGTTTCATTTGTCGTCTGTGTTTTGACTTGTAATTATTCATATGATTACTTAGATCATGATTACTTAATTACAGAATATAAAACATGATTTATATATATATATATTCAGAATATACATATATATAATAAATTAGTAAATGGAAAGAAACACACCGTTCATGGAGACGGTAGGCCGTACGTACGCATGAACGCTGTTTTTGTTTCCTTATTGAGTTGAACGTAATTAAGTAGATGACATACATATACATAAATCCAGTATAATTATTATTTCATATATTTCATGATTACTTATTATATATTCTTTATAATCATTCATGAATGGTTAAAGTGGAGAATGAATCTCATCGCATCGTGGAGACGGTAGTCCGTACGTACGCACGAGTGATGATATCGTTCTCATGATCGTGGGACTCTATTGGAGTGTATGTATACTATTTCAGAATAAATATCACTTTAAAATAATAATATATAGTTATTATTTACACTATTATACCCATCCAAGTAAGGTGGTGGTGGAAAATATAATTCACCGCGGCGTGGAGACGGTATTCCGTACGTACGCACGCGCGGTGATTTCGTTTTCCGTAGGATGGATAGACGGTGAAATAGGATTGTTTCATACATATAATAACATATCAGTATATGAGTGATACTGATGTTATTACTTCATAATTAAACAACCTAAGAAGAAGAAGTGGAAGAAGAAATAAAGGTGAAAGAATCGGTAACAGACATTACCTCTTCTTTGAAGCGCCTCTTTGAGACCTCTTCTTAGGGTACTAAAATTGGTCTTTGAGGAAGACCAGAACCTCTAGGATGTTTCTAGGGAAGTGGATAAGAGAATTTTGCAGGGTTTGGCTGAGCTTGAAGGCTCAAAGTTGTGTGAGGAATAGAGGGAGGAGGTTCCCTTTTATAAGGGATGAGAGGGGCACCTTTGGAATAACTAAAAATATTATTTTATTATAAAGTCAAGTTCGGTTTTAAATAGCTCCAAATTGATTTATTTCGAGGCTAAGGTGGGGATGGGTCGAAATAATCTCATCCAATAGAATTTAGACAAGTTTAGGTTCTTATTTTAACCTTATCATTTAGATTTAACATTAAGTTAAATAATTTTACTTTTACCGTGTCTTCTTGTGTTCTTATACTATAAGGTTAATAAACTTACTATATCAGGCCAAACGAACCCCAAGTTGTTTATTATTAATATATATATCCTTATCTATGTCATTTGGCCGAACATTAGATTTTTAGGAATAAAATAAAAATTAATACTCTAATATTTGTTTTAAAAACTAATTTATGTCAATTTTGACACTATTTGGTACATGATTTTTTTGAAATTCATAACAGAATGATAAGTTCGAACCAAGTTACTTAACTCAACAATAACATGTCATATTAACCTATAAAATTAATGTAAGTCATAAAAAGACTCAAATTACATTTATTAGGGCATTTATAACATGAATTATGTCAATACTTCATTAATAAGACAATTACTGCATCATCTTTGTGTCATAATAAATGATAATTATTTAATCCCTAAAAATTCTAAATAAATTCCTATGATGTAGATAATTGTGTTAGCGTTCTGGAGACTATTCATGTTTGATGGTTCATGAATATTATCACTAGATTAAAATTATTATACTTATAAGATATAAGAAAGTGACATGTTGTCACATTCTTTGGTTTTAATAATAATTAAATTATTTTCATGGACAAAAGTCCCTGAAATGAATCTAATCCGACCCTTAGGTGATATGGGTCGACTCCTAGTCATCCAATAGGATTTTGACATGTGTTAGGGTAATTTTATAATATTATATTTACCCTTAATTACCGGATTTACCTTTAACTATGGTAAATAAAATTTACCGTAGTTATTATTCATAATTCTCAAAAATAAAAATTACCTTATTAACATAATTTGGATCCACTGATTCCAAATATGGAATCCATTTTTCCAAATTCAATACACAAAAGTTGCAGAAATTAAATTGAAATTAATCCCGTTGTCGAAAGAAAATGGGTTTTTCTTTAAAACATTGCAAAAGATTGAATTGATTTAACATACGAATTCAAATTAAAATCAATGCTAATGACATAAATTATATTAAATGGTAAAAATATATTCTATTTATACTTTAAAATTATTCAATATTATAATTTATCCACATAATATATTACGATGAAAAAAGTTGTTTTTAATTAAAATATAGCGTGTTTTTACTATTCATTAAAATATGAAAGTTATCGGAAAAATATCAAAACTTTCTCTAATGTAAATTTTTATATCCTGATTCAAAAGAAGAATTTTAGTTTGTCAAATTGAACATATAAACATTTCAAAAACTAGATTTAATGTGGGTGCGCCATCAAAAGGCAGCAAAACTGCATTTTTTGAAGAATACTTATTTTACCCAAAAAATTTATTCTGTTCTTATACCATGTTCTAGAAATGTGTAAGATGAATAATAATGTTATAAAATTCAAAATTTAGTTAGAACTATTCATAACGGCTAGTTCATGAAAATATTATAATAATATATCGTTGTTTATTAAAACTCGGTATTGCGTACAACACACGCTATCGAGGAATGTCGTGATTACATGTAATGCAAGACAAGTAAGGGTTGCGTGTTGTGAAAGAATCCTTAGTTGTTTCGTATAACATAATCCAAACATATTTCATTTATACATTGAATATATATATATATATATACTCAATTTTTCGTAGAATAACTATTATCAAAATTTTGTGTAACACGATCCAAGAATAGTGTTGCGTATACTACAAGCTAATATGGTGTTGCGTATAGCGCAAGGTAATATTGGTGTAGAATAAAACACAAGACATTAATGAAATTAAAAGAATATTTTTCATAAAATCTCGGGGTGTTACAATTTAAGTGGGAGTGTTAGTCCTATGATGTGAAGAAATAGAAAACTAGAAGAGATCTAGACATCCCAGTTTATTTACAATAGATGTTGTATATTGGTTACATATTCTAGATCATCATTCCACAATAGTGCAGAGGTTAAATAATTCTTTTTTTACTATATTTTTATTTTGTAACATATTTCCCTTTTTATTTTTAATAATACTAATATTTACCAAGTAGTGTTCATGTTGTGCTCATAGGTAGAAATGCTATCAAAGCACGTAAATCATTTTGTTCATGTTTCTTTTCTTTTTATTTTCTATTTCATTTATTTGGGAAGTTATTTTTTGTGCGATGTCTGGTTTCTACTTGTAAAATTCTTGGTTGGTAGTATTTTTTGTTTGTAGAATTGCTACTATATTGACCTCATTTCTACCTCACAAGAAGGTAAGCCCCACATTTTTTTATTAAAATATAAAACACCTCCTTTGTATGGGTAGAGAGATACCATTTCAATACCCTTAGTCCTAGTGGATAATATATCCCCCAACATCATGGCATGAGATCTTGTGTACTTCAAAGAGGCCCATGACATGAAGGTCTTCATGGTCCCGTAGGCATCTTACATTTGAGTCACATGTTCCAAACATTTTGTCACCATTATCACCGAATACAGAGGTTACATATATTAAGAACTATCATATAAACACCACTAGTAATTGATGCTTTTTTATACACCACCATTGATACTATAAAGGACTCTTTGTGAGCTTCCAACCATGATATCTAAAATCAGTGATCATCATAATTGAATTTATGATGTTGACCCTTCCTTACACCAAATATCCTACAACCACAACATATTATGGGTCTCCCACCATCATCTTTGAAATCCTCCATCCAGATTTAATTAACCACATATACCGACCCCAGATCAGGCATACTAGAGGGAGACTGTAGGTTTGGTCTCAGTATCCGTATACAGAGAATACAACGGTCACCAAACTAACTATTGACAGCCCAATGAGCCCCATAAGACCAAATGTAGACCACCTTCCACCAATGTAAAATCTCCCCAATTTTGGGTAGTCTGGTTTTGATCCCTGGTATGATGTTTGATTATATGGTCAATATACCCACTAGGTGAGGACCCCTAACTACACCTTTAACCACTATTGATATTAAATACATCCATATAATTAAATATGAAAATTATTTCATTAAGTTTACATTTATTATGATTTGTACAAGAATGGATGGATTATTCTCTAAATATACACTAATCAATTTTATGATTTTATTTATTTAAGATAAACTATAATTTTCTATTGTGGATGGTTACATACCTTTGTTTTCAATATCTCATTAAATTTTTTATGCTTGTAATTTGAATTGTAGGGAATTAATAGCTAGCTATATAGTCCTTAATCAAGATAGAAAATATAATATATGTATTTTTTTAGTAATATTATATTTTATTTTCATTAGTGGACAATTTATTATATATTTAACATTTAATCAGTATTTAAACTCTCTACCACATATAAAAAAAATAAATCACTGAAGAAGACATTACTGGAATAAAAATTACTTAATGATCTAATTTATATACTTAATTTATTTAATTTTATTATAACATGTTAATAATATTATTAATTTTCAATATAATTTTCTAAAAACATTTTATTTTACTATTGGTCAAATATAATATACATTAAGTATCATTTTGTTATATATTTCATCAAATTAATGAATATTTTTATCAATATGACACCCAATGGAAAAAACCTAGTTGATACATTTTTATTTTTTTTCTCTATCTATCTTCATAAACTATTTATATTCACATAACATTGATTAACTTAAATGAAATTTCTATTTTTTTTATATGTTTTATTTTAAATTATTTTTAACAACAAAATATTACTATATTTTCATAAATTTTAATACCATGAGTTAATTTCCAGGAATTGTTTTTACATTTTTATTATTCTAAAAATTTATTATGGATAAACTCTATATTATTAATTATACATGTGTTGCAACTGTTTTTTATGGGAGAGTTTATTAGGACCTTATGCATTTTAGTATAGTTGTTATTAATTGTAGAAGATAAGTATAGTTTATCCTTAAATTATTTAACGTGTTTATCTAATATAGTAGGGAGAATAATATCAAGAATACATATTTTATTTATTCTTCCATATCTATCTTTCTCAACTTTGAATTATTAAGAATTCCTCCCACATGTTATTATTTCATTCAAAAATTCAAAATATTTTTATGTATAATTTAATATCATATGATATAATGATATCATATTTTCAAAAATATATATTACATCTTAATATATGAATATTAAATTCATTTTATATGTGCATTCCTGATGTATGAAAATTTGTAGTGTCATTGTAAACATGTATACATAAACAACGAGTTCATAAGGGAACTACAACTTCTCACATTTTTTTGTTCATAACATAAAATCTTCATTGAGATATAATAAATATTTTCATCATTCAAACCCCTATGAATTAATATATAAGAAATGTTTTCCTTTTATGATCAATATAGGTTTATAGGGAATAGACTAGAAGAACATGTTTGTAATGGTATGAGAACATGATACAATCATTTGGAAACATTCCCTTCATATCAAATTTCATAAAATTGAGTCGTGGAATAAATCATGGTAGTTCATAATACATAAAAAATTAATGATTCAAAGAATATAATTTGATTATGTAAATAATTTCCACAACACATTAAATTTTTACATACACATAAATGTAGGAAATAATTTCCATAGTAATCAAGGATTGATTCCAATACTATCTAAATAGATTTGGTTCGCTCCCAAAAACACTATAATTATAAAGGATTACTATAAAGACCATCATTGATGATTAATAACACTATCAGAAATCTATTATAATGGTAATGGTTAGCTCTAATTTATATCATAGTGGAATTATTTCCTTACCGATCTAGGTTCACACCCAATTCCAGTCCTCTTTATAGCATGAGATATCAACCATTACCTAGTGCACTAGAGTGAAACATAGGTCCGAACCATCACATATTTAAAACCATATGTATTTGATCTTAAGGATCACCAATAATTTTTCTATAAGAACTTAATAAGTTAAATGGGGTACATAATAATTTCATTATAGAATAACCCCTTGAAAATAAATGGGTTTCATAAAAATTATATCATTTCATTAGAGAATAACACCAATAAAAGGAAGGGGTATTTAAAAAATGTTTTAATCATAAAAAAAACTTTCAAGATAATGAATATGGGTAAAATAATATGATCATATCCCTAGAATAGCATATGTAGAATCAATGTTATTTTAATTGATGAATGGAAACAACCTTAAAATAACATCAATACATTTTTGAGGAAAATATAATATTCATTTTTAATTTACTTATATAAACAATAAAAATAACCCAAATATTAATGGATACATTTTATTTAAAAAAATAAGTCTTATAATCTTTTCTTTAAATTTTTTTTGTCATGATTTTTGAAATTTAGGTTCATGATGTGTACATTTAAACAAATATTTCATTCATGTTTTTTAAAAAATGGTCCTCATTTAAAAAATTGGAAGAAGATTATATTTAACATAATTTTTTGAAAATAAAACATGGCTAATAATTAGTTGAAAAAAAAAATTGGAAAATTTAAAAAAAATTCATCAAATCATTTTTATTGAATACATACAAGTAAAAAACCATTTTCTAGATGAAAGTGGAAATAATGTAGATTTTCTAAAAGCGTAAATATTTGGTAATGTGATAATATATGGTGAGGAATGTTAATTGAAAAGATTTATTTTAAAAAAATACTATATTTTAAAAAATACATGTGTTTAATGTGATATATATCATAATATATCATATTCTCAAACATAATAAAAAACAACAAAAATAATAATAATAATAGTATTGCAACCAAAATCCTTGTAACCTTAGTAAATTTTTAATTATAATCCACATTGAAGAAAGAAAATTATATATATGTTAATACCCATTAATTTAGTATAAATAATCATAATATATATTCATTATATATAGATACACCATAAAATAGATGCATGTGGTGAATATGGTACGTGTCTCGCATAAATAAATATGAGAAGGAAATACCTTACCTTAAGTCTTGGAATTATTAATCTAAATTTGACCTCATATATAAAATATATTTATTATAAATAAATTAATTTTCCATACTCAAATATATAAAATCATATATGATTTAATTATCTCATTTTATTACCCACTTATTTTCCATTTCTGGCTAAAATCACATTTTGTGTAATAAATGATTCTTATTTTCATGTCTATTCTAGTCATCTATTTTTATTTCTCTTAATTTGATAATGGATCCATCATATATATAGTCTTAAATATTATATAAATATCATAAATATTTTTTTATTTATATTTATTAATCCATATAAGAAATATATAGAAAATTAATTACACCATTCATGGAGATAGTAGCCCGTATAAATGTATAAACATTGAATTTATTTTCTTGAAGGAAGGAAAGAAATAATAATTATTATTATATCACCATTAAAAAAAATTTATATCATAGATATAATATATATTAATTTAACCATCTATTTTACCATTGATATAAATATAAAAATAAATTGAATCTTATCACTTCCTGGAGACAGTAGTTGTCACGTATTCACTAGTGACGTTATCAATTTCCAAAATATTGGAAGGTGAGATGGTATATGTGATATTATAACTCCAAGAGTATAATTATGTCATAAATATATTATATATGTAAATAAAAAATTATCTATATTATTTATTTTTGTTGATAGAAAATACATTACATTGGTTCATGACAATGTTGTCTATTCTACACATGATCAACATGTTCATTTCCCATTTGATGGAAGCGTATATGGATATATGATATTATATCAACATAAATAAATATAAATATATGTTTTATAATGATTTTATTAGATATTTATATTTGAAAAAATATTTTAATGTGGTGGAAGAATAAATAATAAAAAAACTCTTCGTCAAGAACGATACCTCTTTTTCGAACAAGCTCCTAATGTTATCACAAAAGGCATTAAGAAGAGTATTTTTTGTCAAAATAATGATTATATGATATGGTGAGGTATTTAAGGAAGGTTTTAGGATTATTATTTCACAATCCAAAAATTTATGGAATATTAAATATGATTATAGTGATGTTCTCCTTAGAAGTGGGGGAGAGGACACAATTTGAAATTTTAAAAATAAAATTATTTACCCATGTTTTAAACATGTATCACGGAAATAAATGGTTGAGTAACAATTATTATAAAACATAAGGTATAAATATTTCTATAAAATAAGATATGGATGATATTATATGTTATTTTAACACTTATCATCTAGTTTAACACCTTGTAAACTCATTTTATCCATCATAGTGATAATTAATTTCTATTGTTTTTAATTATTTTTATGATAAAAATTATAGAATAATTATTATATATAACTAAATATTAATATTACCAATTAGGAACCTATTTTAAAAAATTATAATCACTTATTCACTAAACTTTAGTAAATGTTTAGAGTAGTAGATGTGGAGAAAAAGCAATTTTCTAAAGAAAAAAATTACGTAATAGTAAAAAGTATTAATATAAAAATAGAATATGAAATTGATTCAAAATAACTAAATTGAATTTATTGTAATAAAGTTTAATGAACATTAATTATTAAAAAATTTAAAACAATATTTATATTTTTAAACACTTTATATAAAAATTCAGTCCTTAATAAAAATCTGCATATTTTTAATTTTATGTCTTCATAAAATTATAAGATAATAACTCTAAGATAGTTTTGAAATGATTATTTCAAAATGGGGTAAATTTTTTAATTTTTGAATATAATATTTGGTAATAAGTTTTTGACATAAGTGGTAATTTTGAAGCATATAAAGTATTTCACAAAAAATGAGGTACTTATCTATCAATGTGATTACTTTTTATAAACCTATTGTACTAAATTATAAAAATTTCATTATTCATATTCATAATTCAAAATTTAGTTACTAGATAATAAATTTCATGTATAAATATTAATACTTTCATTATTATATTCTGGTTCATTAAAACTCAATAGTTCATGTAATGAAAACTGTCTAATAAATTAAATTTATTTGAAAACAAATAATAAAATATAAATTTGTTACATTATACTACCCTTGAAATTATTTTAACCCATTAAAAATTTATACATTAACACCAAATATTGATGGTACTTATTCCTCATAATATATTATAGTTCTGATATAGTTTCTTCAAGTTTTTGGTTTCCTTATAAAACCATAACTGGGTGAGTGGTCATATATCATGGAACATTCTATCAATAATATATAATATACATAGATTCTTATTTATAAAAATGATATTAACACAATTTTATGACCTATAAGTTTAGTGAATTAAATTTATATTATATATACTTCCTCAGGAGACTTATATGGAAGACATCATGGACTTGAGGGAGGTTTAGTGTAAACTCCAAAAAATAATATATCATCCCTATATAATTAAGAATACGAATGGGAAAATATAATTAGGGCTCATCATTCCTTTACTCAAAAACCTCATTACCTTATTCATTATTTGTATTCAAATGAAAATTATATCAAAAATATCAAACAACAGGACATGAGAGAAAAATAATTATAACTTTTCTTTTGAATCAAAGCTGCCTTGTTGGGATGTTGAATGAATCTTACTTTCACTTTCATTTAAACAGATTTCCCATTCCCACATATATAACTTTTTCTAACTTTATCCCAACACATTGTTTTTATACACTTCTTTCGATAGATGGATTTATAAGGATCCATTCATATGTTTTATTTTGGCTATTATTGCTTAAAAATGACACAAGTATAAGGTATTAATCAGGAAAACATTTTAAATATAGAGCATAAAATATCAACATAACCTCTTAGGTTTGAAGGGTTCTCCTAGACTGACCGTCTATTTGAAATGATACGTAGTTCTGAAACTAAACTCTGCCTATAGTGGCTTCTCAGGATATCCCCTAAAAACAAAGTAATCATCATATCACGACCAGATATAATAAAATGTGTCACTCTAAGAAAAAAATATTATTGTTTTAAATATATGAACAGTTATCGATATATAATTACTTTTGGATAGTGATGATTTTTATGTAATACAACCCATATAAAATTTTACCCTTTAGATTGGTTGGGGAGTCCTATGAATGGATTCATTGAGATGTTTTCCCACTTTAATTATACTATTTATAATGTTGTAACATTCACTTTGAAATTATTCTCTCATCCTAAGATAGAGGCTATACCAAGAAATGAGATAAAAGCAAACCAATATCTATCATTGTGACATTAAATCATAAATAATATTTCAAATATTTATACATCATTAAACATTCCTGATAAAATATTATCTTCATATGACCTCTCCTTAATCAAATTGTGTACTAATAAAACACCTAAATGGTACCATAATATCATAATTTCATCAAATTAAATGATATAATCATGAACATTTTTGACCTTCTTCTACATCTCTAAATCATACTTTTTCTAATCTTTAATCATAAAATGGATATATCATTTAATAATTATTCTAGAAAGATATTATCTTCACACTTTATTAATGATTTTTTAATCCATCCATTGAAAATATTTAAATACTATATCTTTTCTAATCCTATTCATAGAAATGATATATTTTAATCAATGCATCAACTAGTTTGATCCCTTTCATTGGGTGGTAATGTACTTTGTAGTCCACATCATTAAACAACTCTAACCATTTTCTCTTGTTCTTGTTCAGATCTTTCAATGTGAATATGTACTATACACTCTAATGATTAGATTATATTATTGAGATTAAACATAAATAAAATTCCTCAGTACCATTAATAAAAACATACCACAAATACCTCCATGTCATGACTTAGGATAATTTTTCTCAAAAACCAACATGTTTTCTAAGGAACAATCTACGAAAATGTAATTATTCATAATAATAAACCAAATACCCTTATTCAATGAATAACTATATATTAAATACCCCTCTCCACTATAGGGTAATGTAAGAAAATGAAAACTAACAAACTTTCTATTTGGTTACTTGAAATTTTACTAACATTCATCTATCAAGATGAAAATCACACCCTTCTAAGTTATCCTGGTGTATTGATTATATAGTTAAATCAAATTATTCAAAAATATTTTATAATATCTATCCAAACCAAGAAAATATCATATAATAGTCATAATGGTTGGCATGGTCTAATGTTTAGTAGAATCCATATTTGAAGGATCAATCGATATACCACCACTTAATATTTTATTCCATAAATATAATAAATAAATTATAAGAAATTTAAACATGGAAAATTATTAATACAAATTTTCATTCCTTTGAGTATTTATTTAATTTTTCATTTGATCATAAATCTCTTCATTAATCATTGAATTGATAATTATATTATCTATAAAAACTTATATAAAATGGTCAATGAAATTTCTAGAGACACTATTTATTAAATACATGAAGATACATGGTGAATAACTATTACTGAATGGAATCAAAATATATTCAACATTTTCATACCTTGTGAGGACTACTGTCATGGGTATATCTTCCTTCTAAATTTTAATTCCCCAAAAATCAAATGATGGAACATTGTATTTGATAGAATGTATGAAATGCAATACCAAGTGCATAAATGAATATAATACCCCGATACATTAAACTATATTTACTATTCTATATTAATTAAATATATAATATAATAACTAATGAACATGATACTGAGCTCAGGTGAACAACAAGAAACAATGACCTTCTTTGATAGCTTGTATTATACTAAGCATCGTGTCTTTCCATGTAGCAATATATGATTTATTAATATAACAATATATAACATTTCCATTGTATTATTTATTATTAATAAAATTGAATAAATTATAAACAATTTTGTTTACTAAAAATATAAAATTAATTCATTGGATTAAAATTAATTATAAATGAATATAATATCAAATAGAATATAAAAAGATTATTATTGTAGAAAATTATTTTTATTCCCACTATTCTATTTTGTCTTAATAAATAAATAAATTACAATAAGTCAATGATTTTAATATAATCTATGTATATATATTATTTATTCAAATATTTTTTATATTAATATAATATATTTGATAATTAAGAGATAATAACAAACTCAATATTGCAAATAAAAACACTTTTTTGATAACACTTATCGCATTTTAATGGAGAACCTATTTTACATCCACCTTTTGGAAAATTTAAAAATATTTTTTGTCAAAATAAACATAATATTTGAAAATTAATTATAGAAATTATGTTGGGGTTATTTTTTGGTTATTTTTTGGGATTCTTTATTTTTTAATTAATATTAGAAAATAATGGATTTTATTTAAAAACTATTTATTTATATAATTTATTTTTATCGATAAATAATAATTTCATTTCATTTTAAAGTTTAATTAGATTAATTTTTTATCAATTAACACATTTCATTTTCATTGTAGTTATCATCACTTTGAAATTGGATATAAAAACTTATCAATCATTTGAAAATTTTTAATTTAAATCCCATCATTATCAACAAACCTACTAATTTTAATTTACATTGATTTATTCAAATTATGTGATTAGAATTTGGGAAAAAATATTCTATTTTTGGAATAATTTTTTTAATGTATAATAAGATCAACTTAGGACTCGCAAAAGAAACTAGTGATTGTGATTGAAATTAAATACAATTATAAAATAACCATTAAACATAAGAGGTGACTTAACAATAAATATAAGGGCCTAAATGACCTTTAAACTTATCCAAAATCCGTTTTATGTCCATATATAGACTCTATCCAACATTTTATCATCTTTGTTCTATTATTGGATCCAATTTTAATAGAAAAAATCATGAGTGGAATTCTATTTTCTAAAATTTACAATAGTGCCACTCCTCCACTATAAAAAGTGCCCCTCTCCTCCCACTTATTCACACCTCTAAAGACACATTGGATCGAAAATGATCATAAAATATATATCCTAATTATCCCTCCCCTATTACAAAGATCATAGCATTGGGAATAACAAAATCCAAGGAATCCCTTTAGTGTATATACAAAGGAGTTACCTCATTAAGAGGTCTAGTCCTCCCTCAAAATATTTAGTTTAATTTCATTCTATACTACCACAAATATATTGTTTCCATGATAATATAAAAAACCAGAATCATAAATATATAGGTATTTTAAAAACATTTTGGGTTTACCATAACACAAATACACTTTTATCTAATTGGAAACAAATATATTGTTTACGTGTACAACGATCTACCACCTTGTGAAATAAGGAATGCTCATATTTCATTCCCCTACATTAATGGTTGGGAATTATGATAAACACGCTATTTATATATGATATATATGATAATTATTATGTCTTTATGATTCTTTAATTATTTTACAATACATATCTTTGTAATATCTTTTTTTTTGAAAATATGATATCATCGTTTATGGAATTGTGGATTGTCGCTGACACAAATCAATGTGATTCATTCACACAATACATAGAACTCATAAAATATGGATTTACTAAAGATATGATATATATTTGAACTAAATATATTACTAGAATTATAATATACATATATATCATTTAATTTAAAAAAACATTGATATGAAAAAGAATTTAAACTAGCTTTCTTGTGGATATACGACCTTCAGTCTCCATGAATGGAGCATTCCATCACTTATTTGAAAATATTATAGATAATTATAAATACATATATAGTAAATATATATTATATTTAAATCATGTATTACATTATGGATATGATTAAATCAACAAAGGAACACCAAATAACAAGTTTAATCGTACTCAGTAAACTAGGTAATTAACACAAAAAATAATGAAAATAATGAATGATCATTATCAAATGGGAAATAAGATATTAAAATAAGATAATATATGATAAAAGAATCATGGATATGATTTTATTAAAACGTTACTAACACTCTTAAAACTATTATATTATATTCTAAAGCATTTTTAATCAGAATTTGACCATAATGTAATGGATTTCGTCTCAATTTACATTCAATTCAGACTTATTTGTTGTTATACACCTAGTTTATTTCATATGGTGTATATAGTTCAATTTGACATGTTATATAAAGAATGTATTTATTCTCATTACCTTATTGAGATTATTATTCAAATAATCCAATGTGGTATTGGAAACAATTCAATTTTTAAATATGATTCCCCTTGAGATAATTTTTTTAAAGACTGCCTTTCCAATATCACTTCCTTTTGGGATTGTTATCTTTATCCTAAAAAAATCAAATAATTTTTTGTGAACCAAAATCATTATATATGGTATAAATACTTACACATTGACCTATATTATCACGATTCATTCATTTTTTATGATATTTTTAGTTTCAATTTGAATTATTTCATCTAAGGGGATCCAAGTCAAAAGTTACAAAGTGGAAAATAATTTCATCACCCAAATTCGGTTCAATGGGTTATACTACTAACACATTTTCCGTAATATTATTGGATTATGTGTATAATTAATTATAATATCTATTGATGTATTTCTATTTTCTAATGTTTATTTATAGTTAATAAACATAATCTACTCATTTATTGACTCTCACATCAACATTATAACCATATTAATAGTTTACATTAAAATATCATATTGTCCAAGATTGTTTCAACTTGAATTTCCACCAGACAAAATTATTTTATCAATGTCAAATAAACCCTGTGATTTTTTTATCCTCTATATGTTATTGACTTTGTTCAATAATTGGTATGATTTTTCCACTCTTTAGTAGTCAATATGTTTTGGAAACGTTTTTTTAAGAAAACCTAAAATCATTTCACTCTTTATTTAGAGAACAAGTTTTATTCTAAAAACCATGTTCTATTAAAATGTTCTCAAAATGGTTTTTACCCCTTTAAAAATGATTTAGTAAAACATTTTTTACCCTTTTTGTCTTCTAACCATGTTTTCAATGGAATATTCTTGTCACTTTATAAACAAGGAATTTTTTAACCATTTACCATGGAAAATGAATGTTTTTTTAACTTGAATGAAATATATATATTTACACACATAAAAATTGTAGAGACCCGTATCTTGACGTACATGGACATTACATTACATTTGCGGAATACTTAGTACATAACAAAAACACACACACAAGGATCGTAATAGTTCAGTGTCTTTGGAAACTCGGAACGTAATCTTCTAATCGTGGTGAAAGATCTTCAATATCTCCGATAAAGATCTTCCCTTTTTTTTACCTAAAACCTTTCTTTATATCCTGGGGAAAAGAAAACATAAAAGGGTGAGCTCAAATGCTCAGTAAGGGTATACAAAAGAAAAATCAATCACATCATATTCATAAGAACATAACTTTTGGAAATCTTAACCTGCAAAAGAGATCATAATTTCATATCATGGGATAAATCATAGTAGTGTAATGAAATCCCAATAATCATAACTTAAAACATGAAGCTTTGTGGCATACACACATAATCATAGAGAATCATTTCTTGTTAGTCAAGACTCATTGCCAAGACTATCTTAGTGGACAAAGTCCCTTTCTGAATCGAGTAACCCTCGTTTCAGTCCTGTTTCACTGAACCGGTATAACCTACCATTTCAGCCATGTCTATCTCATGAGATATAAAATCTTTACCCAATGCATTGGAGGGAGATATAGGTCCCACCCATCTTATAATGAATCCTTTCTTATGTGTGCCACATAATCATACATCATCGCATAACACATGTAACAAAAATGGGATTCTTGAAACATCATGACATCATAAATCAATTCATATAAGATAAAGGAATTCATAAAAATAATTCCATCACAACATGATCAAATCAATGTAATAATAGGGATAAAAACAGAACCCTTTATTATCTTAGATGGAAAATAATTTTGATAACACACTTGAACTCCATTCTTGAGGAAAATATCCTTTCTTCTTCAAAAACATTTTTCCTTTCATAACATGTCATACAACTTTAAAATAAAAGTATTTGATTAAAAATAAACTTGAAAACTTTTAAAGGAAGCTTCTTGGAAATAATGTTTTAAAAAAATCCATTCATTCCGTATAAGTTAAAAAAAACATTCTTCGTACTTTTTTCGGAAAAGTCAAAAAGTACCTCGTATGAAAAACGACAAAAGATTCCTTTCATACATATCACTAAAAACTCACCGAAGGGTAAAAATGGATTTAAAAAATTGTAGGTGGATGGAAATAATATTACATATTGATGAAACATGGATATGGATGATAAAATACACCCCAGTAAATACTTACGAATAAACAATCTCGGATAAAAATGAGATTGTGATATTTCCCTTACCTTAGGTCCGATTTGCTTCGTATGTGTCCGAAACTCCTGTATAATGATTTAAATAATGTCATTGACTTATTACAGAATCATATTCATTGTTATGATATCATATATGGTTAACTTATGACATTATATTACCCGTTCTTTTGTAAATTCCATGTTAAAGAAGCGTTTTGGGTAAAATCGTTTCATTTATCGTAGGAGTTTTGACTTGTTGTTCTTGACATCATTATTAATTATATCATGATTTACTTACTTCCAGAATATAAAATATGATTTATATATCATATATATTCAGTATATATATATATAATAGATATATAAATAAAATGAAAAACACCGTTCATGGAGACGGTAGTCCGTACGTACGCATGAACGCTGTTTTCCATTACTTATTGTCTTGAAATGGAAGTAAGTAGATGACATACATATATATATATATACATAAATCCAGTAGCTTTATAATTTCATATATTTCATTATTATTTCTTATATATACTTTATAATCATTCTTAAATGGTTAACATGGGTAATGAATCTCATCGCGTCGTGGAGACGGTAGTCCGTACGTACGCACGAGCGATGATATCATTTCCATAAATATTGAATTGAATTGGAGTGGATTATACAATATATCAGAATCAATATGATGTTGTAATAACTATGTATAGTTATTCTTTACACCATTATACCCATCCATGTAAGGTGGTGGTGGAAAATAGATTACACCACGGCGTGGAGACGGTATTCCGTACGTACGCACGCGCGGTGATTTCTTTTTCCGTAGGATGTATAGATGGTGAAATAGGGTTGTTTCATACTTATAATAACATATCAGTATATTAGTGATACTGATGTTATTACTTCATAATGAAACAACCTAAGAAGAAGAAGTGGAAGAAGAAATAAAGATGAAAGAATTGGTAACGGTAATTACCTCTTCTTTGAAGCGCCTCTTTGAGACCTCCTCTTAGGGAACTATAATTGGTCTTTGAGGAAGACCAGAACCTCTAGGATGTTTCTAGGAAAGTGGAGAAGAGATTTTGGCAGGGGTTGGCCGAGCTTGAGTGCTCAAATTGGTGTGAGGAGGAGGGGGAGGAGGTGTCCTTTTATAAGGGAGGAGAGGGGCACCTTAGGAATACCTCAAAATATTATTTTATATTAATGTCAAAATCGGTTTATAATGGTTCCAAAGGGTCTTATTTCGAAGCTAAAGTGGGTTTGGGTCGAAAGCCTATCAACCAATATGATTTATACAAGTTTAGGGTATTATTTTAACCTTATCAATTAGATTTAACTCTAAGTTAAATAATTTAACTTTTACCGTGTCTTTTTGTTTTCTTTCACTATATGGTTAATGCACTTACTATAACATGACAAACGAACCCCAAATTGTTTATTATTAATATATATATCCTTATCTAAGTCATTTGGCCGAACCTTAGATTTTTAGGAATAAAATAACAATTAATAATATAATATTTGATTTAAAAACTATTTTGTGTCAATTTTGACACTATTTGATATATGATTTTTGTGAAAGTCATAACAGAATTATATGTTCGAACCATGTTAATTAAATCAACACTAATATATCATAATAACCTATAAAATTAGTGGAAATCATAAAAAGTCTCAAATTACATTTATTTTGGTGTTTATAACATCAATTATGTCAATATTTCATTAACAAGATAATTACTGCATCATCTTTGTGTCATAAATAAATTAAATTATTTGATGTCTAAAAATTACAAATAAAATACCATCATGTAGGAAATATTTTTAGATTTCTAATGAATATTTACAATCGAATTTATCTTATGTATAACCCCATATTAAAAATGATTTACTTACTAATCTTTGATTTTAACTATTTTAACCCTTCTTTAAATAAATTAATAATAAATGTCCTAATCTAATCCAAGTGGGCCTAAATGGTCATATTTTATTCCTAAGTTTATTTTTGGTCAAAATACACTTGTCCAATAGAATTAGGACATGTGTTAGGGTAATATTAATATCATTCGTACCCTTAATTACCCTATTTACTTTTAACCGTGGTAAATAAAAGTAAAAAGTTACTATTCACCAAAAATTATTTTCATCTCATTGAACCCCATTTTACTTACTGACATCAACCGTGTCTCTCGGATTTTTGAAATTCCATTCACAGAAGCGGTAAAATTATGTTTTATGAAAAATTTAATTTTTTAACTACCACTTAGTAGTTTCACTATTCATCAAAAATTGATGTTTTTCAGAACAATGCCAAAATTTCATCCTAAGCTATATTTCATATTCCGAATTCAAAAATGAAGTCTATTTTACCAAATTCATAACATAAAAGTTGCATTAATTAATTTTATAATTAAATCCCGCTGTTAAAACAAATAGCGTGTTTTTAAGAAACAAAATCTATCAAAAGATTGACACTTGATTATGTCCGGTTTAAATGTGAAATTACATCCAATGACCAACATTGTATTAAATTGTAAAAATATATTCTAAATATACTTTAAAACCACTCAAATTAATGATTTATCACTATTAATTATTTCGATTAAAAAAGTTGTTTTTAATTATAATTTAGTAATTTTCACTTTTCATCAGAATATGAAAGTTATCCGAAATGTACCAAAATTTCACCTTAGGCTAAATTCGATACTACGAATCCAAAAATGAAGTTCATTTTGAAAAATAATATTTGCAGAATTTAAAAAAGTGGTTATTACTATTCATAATGACTATTTTAATAATATTTTAATAGAATATCGTTGTTTAGTGAAACTCGGTATTGCGTATTACACACGCTATCGAGGAAGGTCGCGATTGCGTTTAATGCAAGGCAAGTCAAGGATGTGTGTTGTGCAAGCTCCTTTTGGTGTAGCGTACAACACAAGACATTAATTAAAAAGAATATTTTTTATAAAATCTTGGGCTGTTACATTCTACCCCCCTTAAAATGAATTTCGCCCTCGAAATTCGTCGGGGTTATAAATGGTTTACTATTTGAAAGTTTCTTTAATAGAAACCCACATCGTAAAAAAGAATATCAAAACCAATCTTTAAAAACAAAAGTATGAAACGTAACGGTTACCCAAATAAACTAATCATTGGGTTTCCACATAGGTGAAAATATGGATATGGAAGAGAAATCTAACCATCATGTTCTGATGAAGAGTGGTAGAGAACATGGCTATGGAAAAGCCAATAATCACAAATCCATAAATTTGTGACGATCTAAGGTACCATCCGATTCATCAGGTATAAGATCACTAGGACAACATTTTTTGGTTTTCAAGATCATTTCCCTAAAGTTGAAAATTTGAATTGGAATAAATACTTTCTTTATTTTGGTACAATCTCACTATTGTTCATGCCTAGAACAATTTCCACTTCATCTCTTAAATAAATGAAGTTGAATTTGTTATTCATGAAGTGTTAGCAGATCATGTGATAGAATGACGGGTCATTCCATCTGTCTCAAACAAAAGGTTAGCAAAAATTATATACATAAGTCAATCTATAGTGAGATTAATCATATATAGTTTTTAAAATGGACTTATACTTCATATATCATACTGCTTAATATAATAAAACTAGTTTCTACTAAACAGGGACTTCCTGTAGGCCAGTGGTAGGCGATAAAGGCCAGTCGCACTTCGGTTGTGGGTTCGATTCCCACAGCCTTGTCCGAAGCGATAGGCTGTCGTCCGTCCTGCAGGTTGTCCTTTTTCTAAAACTATATTACTATAACATCCCATAAATAATATCGAAAAAACTTCTATCCTTAAACAATACTAACTTATGTCCAACATAATCCATTCCAATCTTTAGTCCTATCCATAATACTGCAGTCCATTCTCATAACAGAGTGAAAACGATTACTAGAGATTTAATACCATCGTTGATCCCCATATATCATAAGATATATCTTGTTGGACACATTCCAAACATTCAAAGGCCTTAATCTTGTACTCTCTTGAATACCCATTGAACCTTAGTGAAAACTTGAATGCAGTTAAAAGTTAACACTTTCCACATACCAAAATCCTCAAAATTCTATATACTCAAACCATGATATCACTTAGTCCTTATATCAATCATGAGCCCATGAATACTGTTAAACATTTCATTTTCTCGTTTTCCCTTCATTATGCGCATAATATCTCAATAACTTTGAATACCACATTAGACCAATACATAAATATTCCAATATTCCATGATACAACATTATTTTGGAATCCCATTAAATAAAAACTTAATCATTCCACCACATCGTTGTCATATTCAACATTGCCAATAGTGATCGCATGTGACTTCCCTTTGTCCTTTGCCTTAAGCGGTTGCTCATGTCGATCATCACTAACCCTTGGATTAGGGCATTTATTGGCATAATGTCCCATCTCCTTGCACTTGAAGCATTGAAGTGTTGGTTGTGCGTTCTCTACAGTGTTTGCTTTATTCACTTCATTAGAATCTCTTTTTCCATTACTTCGACACTCAGCTTCTCGATGACCTTCTTTTCCACACTTAAAACATTTTCTAGTCCCTTTAAGACAATCTCCACCATGCTTCTTTCCACACTTTGTGCATAAGGAAACATTCATCTTCTTTTCACCATTATTCTGAGATTTCTCCTTGAACTCCATCTTTCGTTTCTTGTCAAAACCATGAGATGGATATGTAACACCAACTTCCATTTCTACCTTGATAGCACAACTCACAATTTCTTCATAGCTACTGAAGTCTCTTATAGCTAATGCCCTTCGAAGACTTGGTTTTAAGCCACTGAAAAATCGATCAACTTTACTTTCAGGTTGGATGATAATGCCAGATGCATACCTTGCAAGTCTTGTAAAATTCGCTTCGTATATACCAACAGATTCATCATCCTTTTGCTTTAGTTCAAGAAACTCTTACTCCATCTTAGTTCGAAGAATACGAGGGAAGTACTTACTGAAAAACAAGTTCTTGAACTCGTCCCATTCCATGGAATCAATTTCATCTCTTTGCCTCGTATTCTTGATAAGATTCCACCATTGATCAGCTTCACCTTCCAAACGATATACAGCTAAGATGACTTTATCATGTTCAGAACATTGAAGAACTGAAAATATCATTTCAGTAGTACTAATCCATTGTTCAGCAACTAATGGATCAGTAGACCCACTGAAAGAAGGCGGACACTGCCTCATGAAGGATTCAACAGAATGTTGCTCCTTCCTTTGCTCGTTTGGAAGTCCTGCATGATTCATAGCTTGAGAAAGTTGTGTGAGCATGGCTACAAGATTTTTCATTCCATCTCCCATATCGTTTGGTTGCTCAGGGGGACAATCATTGCATTGTCCATTGCATTGATCAACACGGTTCCTTCGTGTTCCAGCCATCGTCTAAAACCCCAAAAGAATAGTGTGAGAGGCAAAAATCATGCTAGGGAAAACAACATAATAAAGGGGTAGTACCCTCAATATCTAACATCTTAGGTTAAATTCTAAGATCGTTAGAGCAATTCTAGGACTATAACCTATACGTATACTTAACCTTAGAGACATCCCTAGACATACCTTAGAAATATCTCTAGGGATCTCACTAACGTTTTCGCATCCTAGTTTCCAAAGGTTGACTAAACCTTTCCTCTGATACAAACTGTAGCGGTATGGAATTACTTCCAGTGGACTATAATTGATACCTATCAGGGCAATCCATGGGAGGATACACCCCATGGGTGGGACACACCACCATCCCCAGTGGCAGCCATTTCCGCATGAAGCCCTTGGGCGGAGAGCCATGCTTCGTCCAACGCTCACATGTGAGAGTTCCCAAGGATCGGATACATTCCTACCTCCTTTGCCTCTGATACCAACTGTAGAGACCCGTATCTTGACGTACATGGACATTACATTACATTTGCGGAATACTTAGTACATAACAAAAACACACACACAAGGATCGTAATAGTTTAGTGTCTTTGGAAACTCGGAACGTAATCTTCTAATCGTGGTGAAAGATCTTCAATATCTCCCATAAATATCTTCCCTTTTTTTTTACCTAAAACCTTTCTTTATATCCTGGGGAAAATAAAACATAAAAGGGTGAGCTCAAATGCTCAGTAAGGGTATACAAAAGAAAAATCAATCACATCATATTCATAAGAACATAACTTTTGGAAATCTTAACCTGCAAAAGAGAGCATAATTTCATAACATGGGATAAATCATAGTAGTGTAATGAAATCCCAATAATCATAACATAAAACATGAAGCTTTGTGGCATACACACATAATCATAGAGAATCATTTCTTGTTAGTCAAGACTCATTGCCAAGACTATCTTAGTGGACAAAGTCCCATTCTGAATCGAGTAACCCTCGTTTCAGTCCTGTTTCACTGAACCGGTATAACCTACCATTTCAGCCATGTCTATCTCATGAGATATAAAATCTTTACCCAATGCATTGTAGGGAGATATAGGTCCCACCCATCTTATAATGAATCCTTTCTTATGTGTGCCACATAATCATACATCATCGCATAACACATGTAACAAAAATGGGATTCTTGAAACATCATGACATCATAAATCAATTCATATAAGATAAAGGAATTCATAAAAATAATTCCATCACAACATGATCAAATCAATGTAATAATAGGGATAAAAACAGAACCCTTTATTATCTTAGATGGAAAATAATTTTGATAACACACTTGAACTCCATTCTTGAGGAAAATATCCTTTCTTCTTCAAAAACATTTTTCCTTTCATAACATGTCATAAAACTTTAAAATAAAAGAATTTGATTAAAAATAAACTTGAAAACTTTTAAAGGAATCTTCTTGGAAATAATGTTTTTAAGAAATCCATTCATGCCGTATAAGTTAAAAAAAACATTCTTCGTACTTTTTTCGGAAAAGTCAAAAAGTACCTCGTATGAAAAACGACAAAAGATTCCTTTCATACATATTACTAAAAACTCACCGAAGGGTAAAAATGGATTTAAACAATTGTAGGTGGATGGAAATAATATTACATATTGATGAAACATGGATATGGATGATAAAATACACCCCAGTAAATACTTACGAATAAACAATCTCGGATAAAAATGAGATTGTGATATTTCCCTTACCTTAGGTCCGATTTGCTTCGTATGTGTCCGAAACTCCTGTATAATGATTTAAATAATGTCATTGACTTATTACAGAATCATATTCATTGTTATTATATCATATATGGTTCACTTATGACATTATATTACCCGTTCTTTTGTAAATTCCATGTTAAAGAAGCGTTTTGGGTAAAATCGTTTCATTTATCGTAGGTGTTTTGACTTGTTGTTCTTGACATCATTATTAATTATATCATGATTTACTTACTTCCATAATATAAAATATGATTTATATATCATATATATTCAGTATATATATATATAATAGATATATAAATAAAATGAAAAACACCGTTCATGGAGACGGTAGTCCGTACGTACGCATGAACGCTGTTTTCCTTTACTTATTGTCTTGAAATGGAAGTAAGTAGATGACATATACATATATAAATAAATTCAGTAGCTTTATAATGTCATATATTTCATTATTATTTCTTATATATACTTTATAATCATTCTTAAATGGTTAACATGGAGAATGAATCTCATCGCGTCGTGGAGACGGTAGTCCGTACGTACGCACGAGCGATGATATCATTTCCATAAATATTGAATTGAATTGGAGTGGATTATACAATATATCAGAATCAATATGATGTTGTAATAACTATGTATAGCTATTCTTTACACCATTATACCCATCCATGTAAGGTGGTGGTGGAAAATAGATTACACCACGGCGTGGAGACGGTATTCCGTACGTACGCACGCGCGGTGATTTCTTTTTCCGTAGGATGGATAGATGGTTAAATAGGGTTGTTTCATACTTATAATAACATATCAGTATATTATTGATACTGATGTTATTACTTCATAATGAAACAACCTATGAAGAAGAAGTGGAAGAAGAAATAAAGATGAAAGAATTGGTAACGGTAATTACCTCTTCTTTGAAGCGCCTCTTTGAGACCTCCTCTTAGGGCACTATAATTGGTATTTGAGGAAGACCAGAACCTCTAGGATGTTTCTAGGGAAGTGGAGAAGAGATTTTGGCAGGGGTTGGCCGAGCTTGAGTGCTCAAATTGGTGTGAGGAGGAGGGGGAGGAGGTGTCCTTTTATAAGGGAGGAGAGGGGCACCTTAGGAATACCTTAAAATATTATTTTATATTAATGTCAAAATCGGTTTATAATGGTTCCAAAGGGTCTTATTTCGAAGCTAAAGTGGGTTTGGGTCGAAATCCTATCAACCAATAAGATTTAGACAAGTTTAGGGTATTATTTTAACCTTATCAATTAGATTTAACTCTAAGTTAAATAATTTAACTTTTACCGTGTCTTTTTGTTTTCTTTCACTATATGGTTAATACACTTACTATAACATGACAAACGAACCCAAAATTGTTTATTATTAATATATATATCCTTATCTAAGTCATTTGGCCGAACCTTATATTTTTAGGAATAAAATAACAATTAATAATATAATATTTGATTTAAAAACTATTTTGTGTCAATTTTGACACTATTTGATATATGATTTTTTTGAAAGTCATAACAGAATTATATGTTCGAACCAAGTTGATTAAATCAACACTAATATATCATAATAACCTATAAAATTAGTGGAATTCATAAAAAGTCTCAAATTACATATATTTTGGTGTTTATAACATCAATTATGTCAATATTTCATTAACAAGATAATTACTGCATCATCTTTGTGTCATAAATAAATTAAATTATTTGATGTCTAAAAATTACAAATAAAATACCATCATGTAGGAAATATTTTTATATTTCTAATGAATATTTACAATCGAATTTATCTTATGTATAACCCCATATTAAAAATGATTTACTTATTAAACTTTGATTTTATCTATTTTAACCCTTCTTTAAATAAATTAATAATAAATGTCCTAATCTAATCCAAGTGGGCCTAAATGGTCATATTTTATTCCTAAGTTTTTTTTTGGTCGAAATACACTTGTCCAATAGAATTAGGACATGTGTTAGGGTAATATTAATATCATTCTTACCCTTAATTACCCTATTTACTTTTAACCGTGGTAAATAAAAGTAAAAAGTTACTATTCACCAAAAATTATTTTCATCTCATTGAACCACATTTTACTTACTGACATCAACCGTGTCTCTCGGATTTTTGAAATTCCATTCACAGAAGCGGTAAAATTATGTTTTATGAAAAATTCAATTTTTTAACTACCACTTAGTAGTTTCACTATTCATCAAAAATTGATGTTTTTCAGAACAATGCCAAAATTTCATCCTAAGCTATATTTCATATTCCGAATTCAAAAATGAAGTCTATTTTACCAAATTCATAACATAAAAGTTTCATTAATTAATTTTATAATTAAATCCCGCTGTTAAAACAAATAGCGTGTTTTTAAGAAACAAAATCTATCAAAAGATTGACACTTGATTATGTCCGGTTTAAATGTGAAATTACATCCAATGACCAACATTGTATTAAATTGTAAAAATATATTCTAAATATACTTTAAAACCACTCAAATTAATGATTTATCACTATTAATTATTTCGAATAAAAAAGTTGTTTTTAATTATAATTTAGTAATTTTCACTTTTCATCAGAATATGAAAGTTATCCGAAATGTACCAAAATTTCACCTTAGGCTAAATTCGATACTCCGAATCCAAAAATGAAGTTCATTTTGAAAAATAATATTTACAGAATTTCAAAAAGTTGTTATTACTATTCATAATGACTATTTTTAATAATATTTTAATAGAATATCGTTGTTTAGTGAAACTCGGTATTGCGTATTACACACGCTATCGAGGAAGGTCGCGATTGCGTTTAATGCAAGGCAAGTCAAGGATGCGTGTTGTGCAAGCTCCTTTTGGTGTAGCGTACAACACAAGACATTAATTAAAAAGAATATTTTTTATAAAATCTTGGGCTGTTACAAAAATTCCTTGGATCATACATTTCTTATTTAAAAGGATTATTATTTTTTGATTTTTTTCCTAATCTAATTTTCAAGGAAAAGGGTTTTCAAATTTTTTATCAAAACAATTGGTTATTTTCTAAAAGTGTTTTTAAAATATTTTTTATGGTATTTCTATTCATGAACAATTACAAAAATTCATTTTTACTCCAATAGGGGTATATTGTATTGATAACATATTTATTCATCCCATGGATGGGCAATGACTGATTTGGACTATGATAGTCTAAATGTCACTTCCTATAATAATTTTATTTCCCTTTAAATATTCAATTCCCTATTATCATTTCACATGGAATTTACCTTAATTATACATATCATTTTTCTTGGATATGATTATTTAATTTACAGTATACCATTTTTCATATAGTGTCTTCATTGAATGTTATTTTGTTATTTTGGGAAGTACAGATAAGTAATCATCCTTTTTTCAGTATGGATATTTGATATGTTTTATTGATTATTCGATATGTAGAATGCTTTGGATAGGAAAGAATCGGGTTGGGGGATATTTACAGTAAGCCTTATGGGTTAGGGACCAGTTAATGAAAGACCCCAGATATATTGGAAGTCTCAGAAGATTAAATTATGTTATTGAAACCCATTTGAGTTCTTTTCCAATACGAATAGATGGGTTTATACCAACATAATATATTAAAATTCATGTGTAATATATCTGGAAAGTAATGGTTCTATGTATCAATGAAATAGGGTCTTCAGAAATTATTAATTACTCTAAATTATTTTCAATTATTATTCTTCCCTGGGATTTTGCATCAACATATCTATGGTTTCAATTCATTTTAGTTTATTGATTAAATGTCATGTGTTTCATTTTCTTACATTACCATACTAATTTTTCCATCTCTAGTGATTTGAAAGGCATGTGTTAATAGTTATTCACTTTCCATATTGTTTATGAACCTTCTTATTAGATTATTGGTCACATGAAATATGTGATAAGTTATTACCTTTCCATATTTACTAATATCATTGATTCATTATTAATTCCACTATACATTACTCTTATTGAGAATTTGATTTCACCCTTAATTTTTTTTCTTTCCCCAAGAATCAGAGAATTGTACTTAGAAAAATATGCAAGGATACAGTAGATGGAATAATGTTATCATCATGGTTATTAAAAATTTATTTTTTCACAAGTGTATTCATTTGTAATAGAATACTCGTTTATGTATCTAATTTACTAAGAAAAATAAACTATTTATTTCTTTAGCATTTGAGTCATTGTAATCATGCCAATATAATTGATAGTAGGCACTAGCTTCAATCTAGCTAGGGTCATGTCTATACAGATGATATCAATGGATTTTTAGTAGATTACAAGGGAACTAAATTTAAGAAAACATATATTATAGAACATTTCCTATGGTATACTGTAATGAAAATTATAGGAGAACACCATAGAATTTTAGTATTGTAGATATTTTATTGGACTTCCTATCAATACATCATTATCTGGATACTATAAGTGGAAATAGTTCTGGAACACATGTTCTAATAAGTAATATCTCTAACATTGTATGTCGGCCCTTACTTTGTGTATCCCAGTAAATGCCAATAAACCTTATGTGCACCAGGTTTGACACTACTAGGGGAAACACATAGGATAATTCAAATTTTCATTACAAGACATTATGAAGTATTTGAATAGAAATTGACAGTGAATGGCCTCATTTAAACCAAAGGTGTGTTAGTTTGATGATAATATGTCATGATTTATAAATACAAATAATGATATTATGCATATACCCTAGATCAAGTAATACCATATTTAGAAATTAATGGACAAAGTATTTATGTATTATGGTTTTATAGAAAACATTATTTCAAAGGATATTTAATAATTAATTAAATTTTAAAGAGTTCCAACATATTTATTTTGTAAAATATATCAATATGGTTTTTGAGAAGGATAAAATGTATGTTGGGTGACAACAAATCATGTCTGGAAAGGCCACTGGTCTCAAGCACATGATTGTAACACGTTAAGGGTTTCACGCCAAACACAATCTTACACAGTTTCCTTGTAAATATATCATTATTTTTATTGAAAAATATGATGAAGAATTATTAATGATGAACCAATAATGTATATTTACATATTTACTGATTAATGTATGTCAGTGCCAAAATATGTGCAGAGGAAAAGGTCACCAAGAGGAAACCAATTCCTAAGGGACTACTTTACAATGCCCATTCACAGATCCATTTAGCACTGTGGCCTCCGCGTAGCCCCTCAACACCGCAACTGGAACGAAGCTGAAGCCCCTCTACGGTCGCCACAGATTAAAAGAGGGAGGAGGCTCTGCAGTTATGATACACTTAACCAGAACCTTTAGGCCACCGATGGAAACAAATCACCTCAATGATCCCTTGGAAATTGATGGAAGCCTACGTGAGAGACACTAAGGTAATTAAGAAGGGCTTTGCAATGAGAAGGGGATCACAGATGACTCTACGGTTATGAAAAACATTACGAAATCCATGACTGATCACAGAGTGCCATGTGGCTTCACAACGAGCTATCAGAGCTCTATGCCACCCCTCGCCTATAAATATCAGGCTCCCCCTCAAACCAAAGAATGGATACACCTACCTTTCACCTTCTTAGCTCTCAAATCACGAAGAAACCCCTACTCTTCGAGTCATTGGAAAACATGACCTCTTCATGGTACTTGAGAATTTGGAATTACCTTTCCCTTATCCCAAATACAACCCCTCTTCAATTAGTGATTCCCTTCATAGAGCCCATGATCCATAACAAAGTAAGGAGATCCCCAAGGGGACTCATGTCTTTTCAAGTAACTCAATATTCATGAAGTACCTTCCATGCACATGTGATCCACATGCTAAGTTAGGGTCATTGTAGTTTGAGAAGTACATTTCATCGCAGTGCTATGATTTACAAGTAACCCATGAATTGTGAAGTCCTACTTCACTAAAGCCTTTCTACTTCACAAATAAACCTCAAAATGCATCTATAATACATTCCAAGGATATGCCACTCGACGTTTTGAAGCATACCCCTTTCCATAGTCTTATCACCCTATGGATCCCTAGATCTTTTCAAGGACTTTTTCTTTGAGCCTCTTTTCCTTTCAAACCATTATCTCATACGACCATCTCGGTTTCTATGAAGTGATTTCAAGGTCCCTTGGGCGGTGCTTCATATTGTGTTGCTTATCCTCATGTTTCTTCACATAGGCATGCTAACGTCTATTTCTTCTTCACATAGCCATGTTAACATGATCCCCTCAATGGATCACTCCATAGCACTACCTCACCACAATATTTTTGATTCATTCCCTTACCCAAGGGTGGGTGGGTATCAGTTATGTAAGTCCAATGGGTGATAAGTGAACCCACCACATCTAAGCTACTGGTCGTTAAACTTCTAGGAACTATAATCCTTACAGCCTGACATTAAATTGTAGCCTTTCCCAGTGAAATATACCTAAGGTGCCCCATCGTAGACATTCTCTATATCCACTCGGCTCCATGAGAGTGAGATCTTCCTCACGTGGAATGAGATCATCTTTGCTGGAACGATATCTATCTGCGGGGTAGGACAACCACCTTGGTGTAAGCCCCTATCCTTTCTTGTGGGTGGTAGAATCCTTTCTCCTCCCCTCTTCTTCTGTGAAAATGTCTAGAGGAGTGATGGGCACCAGGACCTTTGTTACCTCATCCCTCTCCCTCTAGGCTTTATCTCCAAAGGGGCCTCCGTCCTGGAGTAAGTCCCAATCTCTATCTCCCTGGGCGGATAACCAAGAGTATGCCCATGTTTTCTCTTTGGGTCACTAATTACATGTAAGCCTCATATTTATTCCTCAAGAACACGCCTTCTGTGATGTGATTGTAAGGTCTTTTCTACCTCATGATTATCACACTGAGCATGAATCATGTGGGATTAGAGTGAGCATCGACCATGGAATCATCCTTAGGCTGTCTTAGAGTGTAAGCCCCACATTACCCTTCTAAACAATGTGGACATTGATCCTTTCCATTTATGAGAACAGTACATAGGAAGCCTCCCTGAGGTTCAATACTAACACCTACTTTTCACAACCCCTTCACATTGGTTCACCTATGTCTTTAATGAAATTAAACTATATTAACCATTATTAACTATGTAGACTTTGATCCTTTACCATTCTGAGAAAGGTACGTAGGAATCCTCCTCAAGGTTCAATCCCATCACCCATTGGACCTGACCAACTCATGTTGGTTCACCCTATCCTGTATGACGTCAAACTATATACCCCCTTTTTGTCCATCATGACATGAAACTGTACCCATTCGAATTATTTGGGCTTCGATCCATGTATCCTAGATATTTTACGTAGAAATCTACCACGAGGTTAATCCCCCAACTAGTAGTTAGTAATTGTATCCCCCAACAAGGGGTAAGTTGTTTAACCCACAACCAATGGTAAGCCATTGTAACCCCCAAACGGTATTAAGCCATTGTATCCCCTAACCAACAGTAATATGTTGTATCCCCCAACTAGTAGTAAGTCATGTTAACCCCCAATCAATGGTAATCAATTGTACCCCCAACCTGAGGAAAGCCATTGTAGCCCCCAACTAGCGATAAGCCATATTTTCCCTCAAACATCAGTAAGTCGTTGTATCCCCCAACTAGTGTTAAGATGTTATAGTCCCCTTTGTTGGGACCCTTATCTCTATTTTCCCCCCAACCATTAGACCATCCCGGGATGCTAACCACGCGTAAGCCCCTGCATATCATCAGGCCTCTGTCCTCTTCGCACACCCTTATTCCATGCCCCATACTGAACTACATAGACTTTGATTTCTTGCCATGAGGATACATAGGAAGCCTCCAGGAGGTTCAATACTATCACCTAGGCCGCATCCTTGTCTCTCCCTTAATATTTTGTATTTCGTGAATCCCATGTCCCAACCCGGAGGTTCTACTTACTTCAGGACCCATCCATGTGTCCCTTTTCATGGGCTGCCTCCTCAAGTGTCCCATCACCCACCAAACTTCATATACATTGATTCCCCACCATAGGGATACATATGAAGCCTCCCCAAGGCTCAATCCTAGCTAATGGGAAACCCTATTGTTCCCCTCATAGGGACCCAAACATCCTCAGACCCATCTTCATTGGACTTCTTGGTCTGCCTGGCTAGTAGGACTCTTAGGTGCCCCCTCCTGGGGCTGCAACCATCTGATCCACTCCAATTAGTGATCAGATCAATCTAATTTGTCTTCGCTAGATGTAAAGCTCGCAAAATGCCCTATGTTAAACATAGTAAGCATAGGAAAAACTCAGATACATGCTTATGGAAAAATTCCCCTCACTCAATGTGAGATGCCTCAGAATTTTGCACCATTGATAAGCCCTATCATAAGGGGATGAAACCCAAACACATCAATGTTGTAGTGTATAGACACTCTAGTGATTTCCAATGTAACAACTCCCCTGGTCGATGGTTATTTCCTGGACTTGACCCCTTGGAATGTCTAGATGGAAGTAGTTTAATTAATCCAAATCAACAAAGATATGTCACCGGGAAGAGTTTCAAAAAAAACATCTTAACATCTAAAGGAGACTCCGACAAGGTAGTGAGTTATGAAAAGAAATCCATTATAGGAGAGACTGAAATTCGATCATCCCGTTTCTATCAAGGTACAAATGTCCCTGAATAAGTGACGGATGCCTCCCGCCTTTGGAAAACAGGAATGTGGGCCAATAATCAGTGCATCTCTGATGGTCGGATTCATGCCCTAGCGAAAGAGTTAGAAATAGAAACGTTGAACCAGACATAAATTTCGTTTCCCCAATGTATAGAATAGTAGTGTTTGAGATGTCATTGGATAAGCATGTCATCATATATAGCTATCTGATGCCAGATCACCCAAGAAAATAGTGGGCCTATTGTGAAACTCACCAGAGATTGGGGCAGGGAATGTTGGACATCCCGGTCGGCGAAATTGTCAGAGTGGATCCTACATAGCTACCATGGAAGACAGAATGGCCATAGGGCACTGGATGTTGCTTTCCTTGTTTTAGCAATAATGGTTTAATCTTCCTTGTTTTTAGGATCCAGCAATTACAGGAAACCAATCAATGGCCACCCACTGACATAGGGGTCGGGGAAACATCAACATGGTTATCCCTAACAACCACATCGCCTCTACGATGGTCCCCATATCCATGGATGTTGACCGTCCAAGCCCCATCTCCACATCAGAAGTCGTTTATAGGAGGGTAATTAATGACCTCGTTTAGCATTATGCGGAAGAGAGTATTATCCCATACTGGGATATAAACTAAAAAGACTAAGAGGCTTATGCTCCATGTCGTCTACGCCACCCCCAATGGCCGCATAGGGAGCCACTACTCCCCACTCCAACCTACAACCATTTCGGGAACCTCTCTATGGAATACATCGATGAATCCTTCCCCTACTTCAATGAAGTGTGAGATGGCTAAGCCACCCCTGTTGTAATTCCATCCTAGTGTCCACCAAAGGGGCATCCCACCTATCCGCTTCATCACTGCCACCAAGCCTCATAAGTGTAGGAGTAGGTGAGTTATACATATGCACCACCGACCCCAGTCCAGTTAAGCTGACACCTGTGTCGGGTGCATGTTATGAAAAATGCATGTCATGGGGTGTCATCATCAATGTCTCTCATGGCATGTTCTACCACTGAATTATAATAGTAAGGCCTCGTTTATGCTTAAAATGGGAACCTAAATGCTTGACCTAGATAGAGGCCCCAGCCACCCCATGACCAGGTTGGGATAACTCTCTTGGTCCCTTACACCAGTGGTGTCCGTCGTAGGGTGACCTGTGGAAATGATTTCCAGTAGGAGGTCCTCCCTTTGCCACGACCAATGATATCATAGGTCCTCCCTTCTCCTAAGACTGGGGTGGAGGTATTCCACATGCCACCATTAGTACGAGAAAAGGTCCTCCCCACCACACAGACATCCATCACGAAATCCTATTTCACACCAGTGGCCCCAAGTATGGATTCGTTCCTCCTTTCAAAGGTTTCTGATTAGATGATCCTCCTTGACTAGTCAACCATCACCATGGGAGGTCTTCCCCATGTTGTCCCTAAAACCAATGAAGGTCCTCCTCTTCCCAGAAATCAGAGAAGCAGATGTCTACCTTGCTTTATTGGCACTGAACATGGAGTTCTTCCCTATGTTTGGTTAGATCAGTATGAAGGCCCCCATCGCACCATCACTACTAAGGGAAATAGACATGGAGATTTGAACCATGATTATATAATCTCCAGTGTAGGTCCTACCTTCTCTTGCACTTCCCATGGAAATTCTCACTACATGCCACCTAGAGGATATATAGGTGCTCCCCTTGTTCCCTTTGACAATTTCATAGGCACTCCCCAGACCCCAGTTCACCCAGGCAGAATTTCTATCTGCCCCATTACCGGTTCGA
Organism: Viscum album; assembly: GCA_963277665.1. Taxonomy (NCBI): domain Eukaryota; kingdom Viridiplantae; phylum Streptophyta; class Magnoliopsida; order Santalales; family Viscaceae; genus Viscum; species Viscum album. The sequence goes on along the minus strand of OY728125.1, from coordinate 271,539,589 downwards.
ATGAAGGTCCCCCTCATGCCAAAAACCTACCATGTCTTGATGAACCATATCAAGGTAATAGGGATGGTCTCCACCACTATATGAAGAATATCAATATGTTTCATACAATGATTGAACTCGTATAATTCTTAGATTATGAAACAGAATCCAATTCGAAAATGGAACCCTCACCCTAATCTTCTGTGTCAAGGGTCAGGGTAGGAAAAAAACACATATGTCTTATCCTTCCATAATGTGATGTCTAACAGATTACCACATTCCACTGATGATACATCCAAGAAGAGGATTATTTTTCCTCTTTCCATGGGCTAGCTATGCAATAATACCTATCTTCAATATGGTCATTCTCTTCCTCAACGCATGTTCATGTAGAGTTATACTGGGGACCAATAAAGGACAGACAACAGAATGACCCACCATCAGTAGCTACAGCCCCTGCACCAAAAATTGTGATTACTAGTCTATCATATCGAGATGTGGTGGTGCAGTAATTGCATTATTTGGAAGGCATCCCAAAATGTGGCAACTTGTCTGCTCGTTTGCCGTATTATCCAATTTCCAGGCTACCATCTCAATGATCAGCTTTGGTTATAATAATGGTTCCCCAGCCAACCCCAGTTGAAAAATAGGGAATCCTAAGGTTGGACCTCGATTCTGAGATGAGGAGTTTAAGGGACATCCTTGCGAGGGACTATTTTCTAGAGAAGTTCTAGCTAGTTAAAACCACAAACTTCAGTACACCAGAATCATTTACCCATGAAGATGTCATGTGTTTTCACAAAATACTATAGGATACACACTTCCCCCTCTCTTATCAGTGAATGGATTACCCCAATATTTATAAACATTTTGAAGATATTGTCCAGAAATTTCGGATGGTTGAGTTTGCTGTGCTCCCTGTGGCCCAGCATCTGGAGTCACCCGATCACCATTGGGCCCTCCAGCAATGATGCATCCAGATCATTAAAGTACTTAGTAGGGTTATCAAGGTGTATTCTCCCACGTTCATGTCTCATTCTAGGGTAAGTATGATTCCCTTCAATTTAGTTCTATCCAGCCCCATCCTAACTTTCCAGGCGACATTGAGGATATTCCTTTAGGAAGGGTCGTGATTAACATGGCTAACCTACCAAATGGAGAGAACCAGCTAGATATCCTTTATTATGGCTTACCACACGAGGTAGTGTCACACAAATAAGATCCATTGGGAAGTATTACTCACCTAGAAAGAAGATCAATGGGTCTTCTTATACCTACCAAGTCATTAGCCCTTGGTCGGAATCTCAATAAGGGAAAGGAGCATCTTGGGGCTGTCAAACCCAATGACATGTATGGTTCAGTATAGAAGAAGGAAGATGATCCCAAAAGGTCTGCATTAAAGAAACAACTCACTGAGAATTAGAAGATGGTTGATGAACTCTTTATTGAATATGTTGTGGAGCACCGACCGAACCATTGTGATCCTCGCCCATGAGAGTAGGGCCAGGTAAAAATCCCCCATGGAAAGTTTCCCCTGGGTGACCCTGACCATGCTCCCGATATAGATAGGATAGAGGTAAGAAATTACAAAAATAGGACATGATATTCCTCTCCAAATCCACCTAAAGTTCATGAAAACCGCCCTCGAGACCCAGTTCAGCCCCTAGGATGCTCCACAGGTCACCCCATAAGTCGTTCCGTGAGAAGCTGGGCCCGCTTATCATGTTGAATAAATAGACAACGCACTGGTGGTCAGGGATCCTTGACAATACAGAAACCCCCTCCCAGATGATCCAACAGAGGCACTCATTTCCCACCTCAAGGCTATAGAAACTCGATAGGTGGCAATTCTGCATGATGGTAAGTCATATCCAACATGGGTGGATGATATAATATCACATATCGGCATCAAAAAACCCCACCTTATCCAACATTAATGGGATGAGTGAATTTATGCAGCATTTGGCCCTCTTCATCACAAGTTGTGGACCCATGTCAAGGAATCCAGCAAATAAAAAAGCCTCCAAAAACTGGTGTTTCATAAAAACATTGGAAGGGCCTGCATTTTTATGCTACATCCAACTACCAATTGGGTCAGTAGCCAGCTGTGAAGACCTTAGTAGGAAATTTATTTACCTGTTAAACTCTACAACCCAGAATATGAGAATTACAAACCTCTTCAAGTGAAATCATAGGCCTAAAGAGTGCGTCTCAGACTTTGTCTCCTAGTAGAAAGGACTCACCTAATACCTTGATATGTCATTGACTCAGAAATAGCTACTGAATATGGGTGTGGGAAATGTCAAAAATGAAATGGATACCTCTATTATCACTCAAAATTTCCTTGGGGGTTATGAGATTTCCTTGTTAACAAACAGTGTCTAGATTAACCCTTGTAGCGGACGAATCTGGCATATCTATTTCCTCCTGTAGTTACTGCGAGAAGAGCTGCTAAGGCTGATCCCACCATGGTAGCATAGATAGAGGCCCCTAGGTAGCTAGAGTTATTACCCATAGAGATACCTCCACAACCTCATAGAGGATTTCCACCTCAAGTGGAACAACTTTCCCAACCGCACCCACCTCAAGAATCAGTGGGCTCCCTCACGTATCACACCACTGCCACCTAGGTGAGATAACCATTTTCCACCTACATGACAGGATCCTACGGCCCCTCATCAGGTCTAGTCTCCCAAATAACCTTTCCCAGATAGAAGGAATCAAAACTAATATTTAAATGAGGCTCATTTATCTAGTTATCATTGAAGTTCCTAGGAATAGGGAATCCTACGGTTGTCAGAATGCAAGTGGCCCAAAGAGGCGGATCACACTGACTGCCCAAATTATTGCCCCTATCACCAGATCCTATGGCACACCCTCAATCATTTCTATTTGTTTAAATACTGAATTCATTTCTAGGTTGATAAAAACATATTCTGGTAAGGCCCGACACCAGTATATGTTGTATGTGTATCCATACATCCCTGTAGCGATATCGGCAGTGATGGTGAGTAGAAGAAAGTTCCTAATCACAGATCTCAAAAATATGATGATTAAATGGATCATAAGGTATTTTCCCAGTCCCATGGTATTATATGTGCACATTTACATTAACCTGAGCCACCATAGTTTATCGAGTCATCCATAGCCAGTACTTCAGCATCAATATCCCAGTTTTCCTCCTCTCGGAAGGGAAATCATCAATAAAACAACATCCCCCACTGATTCTATCAGCACCCCATACTTAGTGATACTTTATTCCCTTGGATATAATAATTACCCCCATATGATCCATCCAGTGGTGGAGAATTATTCATGTGACAACCAAGGGTGTGCTTTAGTTAACACCATGGAGCTTGTAAACACCTACATGATCCTAACGACGAGGAGCACCAAATGGATCCTCCCAATATCCCTAGTCTCCACCATTGTCAACAAATTCGTGGTTATATGGGTATTCTTAATTCCTTATTAAACATATCCAGCCAGGATGTGCATTCCATTGAAGCCATAAAGCAGGATCGACATGAATCTCAACACACGCAACCTTCTCATCTTGTTTCACCAGGTCTTCCTTCACTGTCATTTCTACTACTTGATCAGGCGGAGCCTCACCGACCGTGTCGCGGTCAACCTTGTTTTTTTATGTACCATACTCACTCATTGATCCCTCATCCGGTATTCGATCCAAGAGTTTCGACTAGTGAGTAGCGGGATATTCCCAACACCAGTGGGCCGCAGGTTCAACTAAAAGGGTCAAACCTACCTCTTGTCACATAATGACCTCCTATCAGAAAAATTTCACTCCCGGCATCGAAGTATGATGTTCTTAATCATATCTCCAACATTACATCAAGTATATCTATCCTTGAGGCCCTTTGACTATTGGTGGATATGTGTGAATCCCTTGATAAAGCTTTAAGAATCCCCCTCTAGTTTGAGATAAAGGTAGTATCCATAGAATACTTCCATGCTGAGGCAGCCGAGCAAGTAGAATGACCGGACATTATCTATTTCTCTATAGAAAATGAAGGTTCTCCCATAAAAGTTCACATTCACCAATTGTATGTCACTGTCCATTTTAACAGTGTGGAGCTTCCCCGTTGTCTTGTCGACAGCGGGTCTGGGATCAACAATATCCTGACCCGGAGACTCTAAAAAATAGGGTTATCTAATATTGATCTGATCCGCTTTGAACTAAAAATTCATAGTTATGATAGGATGGAATTGAAACTGGTTAACATGATCCACTGATTGACCCATTTTGGTGGCCTAGTAGCCAGCACCGAGTTCATGGTTGTCTCGCAGGACACCATCTACAATGCATTAATGGGTAGATCATGGATCCACCAGCACATTTTACTCCCTTATTGGTATAACCAATGACTTAAGTAATCTATTAATGGTTGATTAGGTATAATTCCAGGCAAAATGTCTCTGTATTACTCTTTTTAATCTCTCTATCTAGACACTGACGATTACAATAGAAAGTACAAGCAGATTCCAGCTAGTGAGTCTAAACCCACTATGCCTGCAACCAACCCATGGACAGGCCTATATGATGCCTATATCTTCCCAATACACCAATTGGAGGCCACGACTCTAGATCTAGGGAAATTAATTTTTATTTTTTGGACAAGGAGGAAGCATTTTACCTTGTCTAAAGGACATCAAAATATCACCTTGTATTCCTATAAAAATCAGGCTCGGGTGATCCCAGAGCCTATTAATCCCATAAGGTAATGGTATGTACGCCCCATGGTAATGATAATATGACATACTTTATTCTTTCACTAGGATGGGATAAACTGGCTCATGCCGACATGACACAATTTCCATGATATCATCATGCGTGGATTCCTGGTCTGAAGGCCAGATGTTATCAGTTCAACAAATTTCATCACTATGGTTTCATAGGTATAGGTGTCCCCCAATGCAGTGTCCATTGCTGCTTAGGTTGGTAATGGTGCCCCGTCAGGGTCTGTCAACTCAGAAGAATCACCTCACACTAACGATTCCACCTACACAGATGAAGAAGAAGATTTGGAGGATGCTCCCCCATATTTGAAGAGGGTGTTTCAACCATGGTTTATGGATTGTTACAGGTGATCCTAGGTAACGATATTGATCCAAAACCAACATTGATTAGCACTGTTATGCCTATTGAAGAGAAATAGTGATACGTGGAATTCCGGAAGTAGCATCGTGATGTATTTTATTGGACGTATGAAAATATTCTAGTGATAGATACTCAGGTCACCATCCACTACCTCAGCATTCCAGCAAATCATCCTGGGTTCAAATATCTTCCAAGAAAGATTCACCCTTCTCACAGTTTCATGTTCAAGGATGAGTTTTATAAACTCATCATATCCAACTTCATCATGAAGTTCCAATACCCCAGATGGTTAGCCAACACTGTTCCCATCTAGTAAAAGAACTGACAAATTAGCATCCACATCGATTTCAGGGATATCAACCATTAATGAACGAAGGATAATTTCCCCCTTCCTATGACAAAACTCTTGATTGATGCACCCATGGGGTTCCGAGATCTTTCTTTCATGGATGGGTATTATGGGTATAACCAAATTTGAATGACCCCCAAGGATGAAGATTATACGACCTTCCAAGAAAAAAAAGGTACATTCCATTACCAGGTGATTCCCTTCAGTCCAAATAATAAAAGTTCCACCTTCAGCATTCCAGGCATCACATGTTTAATTTGATCCCCAGGGCATTGGTGGAATGCTATATGGACAATCTAGTGGTCAAGTCCTGCTAGTGCCAGAGCCATCTCCAAGATCATGAGAAAGTGTTCAGATTCCTTCGATCCCACCATCCAATGATGAACCCCTTGAAATATTCCTTCGGGTTCACCTCTAGAATGATTCTTGTATTTGTTGTTAGATATAGAGGCATTAAGATTAATCCAGATGAGATCAAGTCCATCAGCCAGATGTGTCCTCGGAGAAATATCCCGGAGCATTGAGGCTTTCAAGGCTACGTAGACTATATATTCTAATTCATTGAAAATATATCTAGAATGTGTATTCCCTTTTCTCGGTTCATGATGAAAGGTGTTAATTTTTAGTGGGATGAGGAGTGCCATGCTGCTTTTGAGGAAATAACGCATTACCTATTACAATCTCCAGTCCTGATGCCACCCGTTTTCGAAAAGCCATAGGTCCTTTATGTGACCACCCTGGAATGATCTCTTAGTTCCCTTATCGCCCAAAAAACAATGAAGGGATAGATAATCATCTAAAATATATATGCCACATGATCGTAGATATCGAGACCAAATATTCCTCTATCATGAAGAGCTACCTCATGCTAGTATTCGTTGTGCCGGAATTACGACACTACTTGCAGCAACATGAGATAAAACTTTTGTCCAGAGTGGATCCATTAACGTACATTCTGAACTTCCCTATTTGATAGGATTTCTAGATATGTGGGACATAATCCTCCAGAAATTTTATATTAGTTTTGTTACCCATAAATCCATAATGTGATAGGTGTTGGTAGAATTCCTTTTGGCACATCCAGTTCCTGTGGACCAGCCTCCAGATCTTTATTTCCCCTATGAGGAAATCCCTTTGGCAGACGAATCCATTCCATATTGTAAAATCCAGTTTGATGATGCTTCCTGAAGTCCTACCGGTATAAGATTCAATGATACCAAACTGAATAGGGTGGGACTAGGTATCGTCTTCATCACGCCATCACTAGTTTTTCTACCATATTCATTTCTATTTTCAGAAGGTTGGACCAAAAATGATACAATGTACCATGCTCTCATCACTGTTCTCGATATGGCCCACGAGATTGAAATTCCCCACATTCATGTGGATGGGGACTCTGAACTAGTCATCAAACAGATCAAAAGTGACTATTTCATCAAGAATATAGAGCTTGTTCCATTGTTGGAACGTACCCGCTAGTTGATGGCCTAGTTTTGATCTCATCTAGAAGTTACTCATCACCCTCATTCGTAGAATAGTTGAGATGATTCCTTGACCAGCATGGATACATCTCTTGTAGAACCCAGCCAGGATGATTTAAATATTCATGTGTCGCATTAGAGTGTCATCACTTCTTTCACTTTAGACAATGATGATATCCCATAGGAAAGCCACCTTGCTGCTAGAGCCTCCATATCTGGACCTCTAGGACCACCTACGGTAGTTCTAGAAGTGACTCATGACTGGATGAATCCCTTTATTGAGTACCTCCAACATGGTATTATTCTAGTAAATCAAGCCAAGCGTGCGAGAATTTGACATCACGCATTGTAACTTACCATTCAGAGTGGTTCCGGTCTTGAGAAGATCCTATATAAATGTGGGTTCGATGGGATTCTCCTCTATTTCATTCAGGGAGGTGAGATTATCAAGTCATGCATGAGGTTTATGCCAGTTCATGTGGAGCTCATCCGACCGGGTCGAAACTATCTCATCAAATCCAGAGATGGGGGTATTTTTGGCCCACCATGATCAGTTACAGTATAGAGATTTCTAAGAGGTTTCAGGTAGGCCATATCCATGCTAACCTTTTTCATTGGTCTCTAGAGCCTCTCCACACTACCATGTACTCTTTTCCCTTTGCGGTCTAGGGACTTGATGTCATGGGACCATATCCACCAACAACAGCCTGCCAGTGCAGGTTCATCCTGGCCAATACAAATTTATTCTGCAAGTGGGAATCGGTAGTTTTTCTCAAGGGTGTCTAGGTCCATTCTATTATAGAATTTCTGAGCATCAATATCATCTACTGATTCAGATTCCCTCATGTCATCCTCACTAAAAATGACACCAACTTCCAGGCAGTTGAACTAATGAAGTTAAAATCCAAGTACAACATCCTTTCTAACCATAACTCCCGCAATCACTCACAATAAAATGGGTATATCAAGGCATTCAACAAAAACATCTCTAACATTATGCAGAAGATGGCTGGTAGGAACAAGAAGATTTGGCCAGATAAAATCCCCAATGTCCTCTGGCCTTATCAGAGGATGATTCATATTTCCACTTAGGTAACCCCATAATCGCTGGTGTATAGAATGGATGTCATCCTTCCCATCAAGATTCAGTTTCCATCGTTTGATGAAGCTATCTAAGATCTTTATACACAAGATAAGGTAGCTGAAATCTGTCTGGATGAACTGGAAGCGCTCGAAGAGAACATTCTTTGTGCCCTGTACAATCCCGAGAGGTAGAAGAACAAGAAAGCTAGAGCTTTTAACACAAAATTATTCTTCCACTCTTTCTTGAATAGTGACATGGTGTTGGCCTAGAGACTTATAATGTAATCTTGTAGGAAACCACACTAATTGGAGCTGAAATGTGAAGAACCTTACATCATTCACAAGGTTTACCTTAATGGCACGTACTCCCTAGTTACCATGGATGGTGAGAGTATAACTCCTCCCCCAATTCCAAATTCATCATGCAATATTTTTCTTTATTAAAGTGGTCCTACATGACCATAAACGCTGACGTGTTTACCGCATGACATTAAAATGTGTGATTTGTCTAAAATAAAGGATGCAAAACTACTCAGCATGTATCATGCATGATATTAAACTGTATGTCTTCCCACATGATGTTAAAGTATATCTAGTACCGTTTGACCATAAACTATTTTGTCTTCATCGCATGATGTTCTAATTTGCGTTCTTTCTAGGCTGAAGGATGAAAATATTCTCAGCACTTGTCTAGCATGATGATAAACTGTGAAATGCACTACCACAAAAACAGTTTTTCGCAGCGCCCCCCCTTTATCAGCGCTTGTTTAGTAGCGCTGATAAAGGGTCGGCTTCAAAAAAAATTAAATATATATTAATATAGTTATATTGTTATATAAATATAATATATAATTTTTAAATATATTTTAGATAAGTATAAATGTACATTTACACTTATTATACTTAATATATAAGATATTTAGTGAAAATGGATCCTTAAAAAATTTAAAAAATATTTTTAATTAATAATTTGATAATAGTTATGGAGTAATAGTCATTTAATAACAATTTGAGGACTAAAAAAATTAAAATAATTAAAAAAAGATCCAAAATATGTTGAAAACGCAAATCAAACATCAAACGGCCATAACTTTTGATCTGGGTGTCCGTTTGAGCTCTACCACATATCAGATCAAAGCATGAAACGAGCGCTACATCTCTTTGACCTGGGGGGACCTTGGTCAAGCGTTTTGCGATGCCAAAAGAGGCCCAGAAGGCCTCCAAAACTGAGTTTTTTGTCGGGGTACCCAGATTTTTTAACATTTTGTGGATTTTCAAACTCGTTTAGGGGTGTATTATGGGCCTTTTTTGGCGGGGACTAAATTTATTCCAAGGTATTACATTCATATTGATATTATGTCTTTGAAATTTCATCCTTTTTTATAATTCACTTCTATTTATAATAAAATATATAACTATATGTACATATTTTTTATATATTTGCACCTAAAAATTAAAATTTTTAAATAAATAATTAAACATATTTACATATAAAATATATTAGCTTTATCTAAATAATAACTAAGATACATTTTATTTAAAATACCAATATATTAATGTTTATATACCTATATATTAATCTAACTATATATATATATATATATTAATCTAATAACTATATATATATTAATATAACTACATATATATATATTAGTATTACTATAAATATTAATATCACTATATATATATTAATATAACTATATATATATTCATATAACTATATATATGTTAATATAACTATATATATATATTAATATAAATATATATTACTATACGAATAAATATACATAAATATATATATATAAATATAGATATATATTAATATCACTATATATATATATATTAATATTACACTATATATATATTAATATAACTATATATATATTATAATATAACTATATATATATTATAATATAACTATATATATATTATAATATAATTATATATATATTAATATAAATATATATTAGTATACGAATAAATATAACTTAATATATATATATATATATCATGAATTGGAAGACAAGTCAAAACAGAGTAGTGGTAAAGGCTTAGGCGCGCAGGGGGGAGGTCTCGAGTTCAAATCCTAGTGGAGGCAGGGGCGCGCGCGCATGGGGAATATAGCAGCAAGCGTTGTTAAAGGGTGGAGGGGTGCGTGGGGTGATGTACAAGGGCAAAAAAGTGATGTAAAAGGGGGGCTCAAATGCTATAAAAGCCCCCCCCCCGCCGATTCGCAGTATTTTTTAATTTTTTTATAAATTGTTTTATAATTTTTTTTAAATTTTTTAAATTTTTTTAAATTTTTTAACTCTTATCAGCGCTTTTTTAAAAGCGCTGATAAAATGGTCCTTTAGCAGCGCTAAAACAAAAGCGTTGATAAAGGAAGCACTGATATAGGAACCCTTTATCAGCGCTAAAAAAAGTGCTGATAAAGGGGTAATTTTATCAGCGCTTTTTTTAGCGTTGATAAAAGACCCCTTTAATCAGTGCTTTTTTAGCGCTGATAAAGGGGTCCTATATCAGCGCTTTTCAGAGTACTGATAAAGGGGACCCCCCTTTATCTACGGTGGATTTATCGGCGCTTTTTCTAGCGCTGATAAAGGCCATTTTTAGCGCTAATAAAGGCTGTGTTTGTAGTAGTAATGGTTAGAAAGCTCAGACACTTCATATTAGAGTATACCCTCAAATCCTTTTCATTGAATACACCCTAGCTGTAGTTCTCTCGAAGGACCGCACATGGTGTATTACAAACCTCCTTGGCCCCATTGAGGATGGTTTTGTAATGATCACACCATGTGACCCTCCTATTATTCTATTCTCCCACGTCCTCACCGCACGATGCTAAACTGCATGGACGTTTCATAACTATGTGTGGATTGATTCCCAGTCTCATGGGATACATAGGAATTCTTGGATATTTCATCCATTTTCCCAACCCCAAACTTCAATATCTCATGTTTGGTTTGGCCCCTTGGCCCAGATACAACCCAAGACGCATGGGGGTCATATGGGCTCATGTCCTCATTCACATCGGGTTTATCATGATCTCACCATCTGTACCCCTCATTGGAGATCTCCACCTATTCTGTCCTTACTGCATGATGTTAAACTACACAGGAATATTAATTCTTTACGCATACCATCATTTGTGTTTCTATCGTTTTTCACGTCCAAAAGGACCCCCACATGACCTTGGTTCTATGCCCCAAGTCTCTCATACTATTTTGTGCCAACTTCCCCAAGAATTTCAAAACAATAATTGATAAATCTCACATGTTTTGAATATAGTTAGTGGTCAACACTCATTTTTGGTTCTCATTTTTTGTTCACATGATATGGATGCTCTATTTTGAGCGTGGTCAACAGATCTCCTCCATCAATGTTACCACACCTATATGTCCCAAAAGTTGGGTGTAGTGATTCATTATTTGTCCTACAATCCTTTAAAATGTCACTGTTCTTCATACAATGATGTTGGTCTTGTAGGTATTGGCCCACCCGAACTGTTTCCATCATTGTCATGCCCTTTTATGCTGGGGAGAACCCGATCCCATTCCTTTTTTCCCACACGGAGCACTGCTAACATGGGATTTAGATATTTGGTAAGGTAATAATAACATAAAAGGCCATGTAATCATAGTCTCACGTGACTTCAAACTATTCTGTCCTCACTGCACGATGTTAAACTATGTGATCCATCCAATTGGAGGGATGTGAAAGGACTCATCACTTGTCTTGCATGATAATAAAATGCAAGCTGGCTGGGACTTCCCGTCTGTGGCCCAACATTAGGACCCTGACCTTTCCATCCCCCTGGATGAAGTTCTCACAAAGGATTCTACAGTGTCATATGTACTTTATCTCCTCTTTCATGTCGAACTATTTCTTTATGCACCGCATATATCCCCCTCGAGAAACCCCTCCATCCATCATCTTCACTGTAAGATGTTAAACTGCATAGGTCCCACCATGCATTGTGTTTCCCATCATTTGGGATTTCATCATCATTCACATCTAAAAGGACCCCTGAAGGGCATGGTGTCTAGGCCACATGGCTCTCCTACCGTCTCAGGACAACATCCCCGAGGATTTGGGATGAAAGTTTGATTCATGTCCCAGATTACGAATATAGTCAGTGGTCGACACTCATTGTTTTTCCCATTATAGAAATAGATATGGATACTGTGTTTGGAACAAGGTCTATAGTTATCCTCAATCAATTTTTTGTTCTCTAGTTTTCCTAATGGCAGGCATGATGATTCACCCTTTCCACCCTTATGTCCCACACACAGGACATTAAACTAGGAATTTACGGTCCAAGATCTCTGACCATAAACTAAGATCTACCATGTCCTTGTCATAGAACGTTAAACTGCACAACATATCCAAAACTATTTATGGATTGATTCCCCTAATCATGGAATACATTAGAAAACCAAGACAAATTGTCCTCCGGTCCATCCCAGGTCAACTTATTCTTTCTCTTGGCCTCTTCGACCGAGTTCTCTCTAGGGATATTGAATGGTGTGGAGCATGTGGGAATATGTCCCCATTCATGTTAGGTTATTCTCCATGCCATACACATTCTTAGTCAAGATTCCCCCCTCTAATATTATTCTTTACCACGTGACTATAAACTGCATGCCATCTCCAAAACTACATGGGTCTTGACTCCTATCCTCATGGGACACGTAGAAATGGATGAATGTTTGGTCTCTGGGTCCATATTTGTTTCATGGAAACCTCTTCATCTCTCTGGACCCTTGGCCAGAGTCATCTAGGAGGGGCTATGTGGTGGGGCATGGTCTTACGACCTCTTTCAAATTGGGTTTGTAACAACCATGACATATACATCTCTCTCTTAAGAGTTGTTCCACCCTGTGTTATCCAATCATCTTTTTGAGTAGGATGCTCTTGAATTAGGCCCCTCAAACCTCTTTGTAATTTCAACAATGTGGCTAGGAGCACTCTAGATTATTAGGTGGAGTGTTGGACTCTACCTAGATATGTTATCTCCCATTTTCATGCATTATGTTACCCCTCATTTGGGATTTCATCATCTGTCGCATTCGAAAGGACCCCTAGACGCCATGGATGCAAAGCCCCAGTAATCTCCTACCATATTGGGAAAACATCCCTGATAATTTCAAATGAAAACCGATATAAGTTCCGCATAGAAAAATATGGTCAACAGTCGACATTCATTTGTTGTTCCCATTTCAGGTCACACAATATGATTTTTGTGTTCCAAACACGACCAACAACTACCCTCCATCATCACTCCACCCCAAATTAAGCCCTAAATATTGGTTGCATGACTCATAGACTTTTCTAATCCATCAATTCCAAGTAGAATTTTGACAATATGGGTGATATCCCTTAGTGCGCATTTTCAGGTTAAGAAGATAAGGCCACAGTGAGGTGTCATTTGAGACTCTATGCCATTTCCTCCTTTTACTGTATTCCATGAGTTGTAAAGGCCTTCTCCTCACTTTTTTCCCACATCTAGTGCATCTTATGGGGGATTAGGGATTCAATAAAGGTTTACACTCACTTGGAAGAGTCCCACATCAATGGGGAAAGATCTATGGCCAAAACTAATATCTACCACATCATTTTCATATAATGTTAAACTACATGACATCCTTAATAACTACATATGTCTTGATTCCCATCTTTATGGGATACATAGGAACTCCCAGAAATTTCTTCTTCAGGTCCATTTCATGTTCCACTAATCACCTCTTCTATTAGGCCTTTTGGACATGAATCATATAGGACAACGTAGTGTGGAATATATGGGCTTATTCCTTCATTCACGTCGGGTTTGTAATAGACACACGACATAATCCCCTTTAAGGAGCTAGTATCTCCTACCTCTTGTCCTACATGACATTAAACTGTCCTCTCAGAACTACATGTGGCTTGATTCCCATCCTCATGGGATATATAGGATCACTCGTACATTCCATCCTTGGGTCTAGACCCACACCCTCTTATCTGTTCTGGACCCACATCCTGAGGTTTCTCCCCAAGAATTATGTGCGATGTGGCATGGGTCTTGTCCTTGTTCATGTCGGGTATGCTTTATCACACCAAGCACATTTCATATAAAACCTCGTTATTATGTATGCGTCCAATCCATATGACCTTAAAATATGCTACTAGTCCCACATGACTTTAAATTGTTGTTCCTTTATTATGCTACCTTAAGATGTCTGGGCTGGTCCTATCATATGAGCCTAAACTATGACATTATCAACCTGGCCACATGACAAAAAACCGCACCAAGTTGTGGTATCCTCACACAAAGGTAGATCATGTTGGGTATCATTTCTATACCATGCCATTTTTCAAGGCTACATGTGACTTTATTCCTATATGCATGAATTAATTGTTTGTCCTAGGTTTTTTGCTTCATAAAGAAAACACATTCGTCCTAAAGAACAAACAGGCTCTATCAAATTTCACTTCATTTAGTGTGGGAGCCATACCCGTGAGACAGTATTGTCCCTAGAGTTAGTACTCTACCAAGAAACTTCTATTACTATGAATGGCTTAATCCCCATCATGATTGGGTACATTGGAATGCTCAAGAGGTTTTCCCAGATCCCATCCCGACTTTCATTTTTGGTCCCTCGACATAAAATCTCCCCAAAAAGCACATGGTGTGACACAGACTCCTACGGTTCTAATTAATGTTGGGGTTTTCAATAGTCGTCCCATATATCTCCCCACTCTATTTTTCATTATATTCCAAACACTAAGACCTAAAAAACTGAGATCCAACCATTTCCATTCCACATGAAGTAAAATTGCACATCATATCCATAACTGTGTATGGCTTGACTCTCATCCTTATGGGAATTGTAGGAATGCCTAGACATTCCTTCTACATGTCTAGCCTCATTAATATTAAATCCTTCTCCATTTTGTACCATTGTCCCAAATGCTTTTGGGAGCTTGTGGTGTGGAAAATTCATCTTGGGTACTCATTCAGATGAGGTCTTGAAAAAACCTCACCATGTGTCTCCCTTGTCTCTTCATAACCTATTCCGAGTTCTATGACCCTAAACTGAAATCTCCCTATGGTAACTACACATAGGGTTGGATACTTCACGACTCTGCAGACATTCCATTAAACCAGGTCCCCTCTTAATGGTCTAATATATGACCTTAAGCTTGGAGTGTGCAACCCCAAGACCATTTTCCTTTAAAAGGGATTAGACTTATTCTACCTAATACATCTCATTGGTGAACTCAAATGTGTCATGTAAAAGAGACCAATGTGTGGGATTTTCACATAAACATCCCCTTGTTTTTTCCACACTTCTAAGCCCTTTATTTGGATCCCCACCCCCTTCTATGTCTGAAAGGACCCACTCTATGGGTTGGTCTCATGACACATTGTCTTACCTACCGTCTTGGATCAATGTCCCAGAAGACCTTAGATGAAATTTTGTGATAGGTACCGTGCATTGAAAATGGTCAGTGATTGACCCTTATTTGTTTGTCTCCATGTCAGGGTAACATGAAACAGATGTTGCGTTTTGAACATGTTCAATATCTATCCATTATCGTCATGGCACCATCATTGTGATCTAGATCTCAGACACCATGATTCACATATGTCCATTCCCTTGTGTACATGAGTAATTCCAACACACTCAGTTTTACACCACCATGCATATATGTTTATTAAGCAGGAGGGTAAATACTTTTGGAACATCGTTCACCTAACATTACATTGCCCCCGATGTGTCACTCCCTGATCCATGAAAGTCCCACTACTACTCATTGTTTCTCACATCGAGCGTGACTCACATGGGCTTAGTAGTTCTAGTAAGATGTGTACTAGTGTAGCTGAATGACACATGCCTTTCATCCTGCAAGACATTAAACCACAATAAACAACTATATATGTCTTGATTATAATACTCGTGTGGTACGTAAGAACTCCCAAGAACTTTCCTTCGGGTCCAGACCCAAGATTGGTCACCTTTGGTCTATGGACTAAATAACTCCATCCGAAACACATGGTGTGGTGTGGACTTCTAAAGTCCTTATTCACATCGGGATAAGTATTGTATTGGAAATTTCCTTACTGGGTAATCATATCCAAGAAGCATGATGTTAAATTTCACACCTACCCTTGACAAGATCAGGATGCCCTGTGATAATTATGGTTTGCATCAGCTTCCTTGTCAAAGAGGATTTCCCCGGCTGGTATTGGTCTCTAACCATGCTATTTTTTTATAACTATGTTTGGCTTTTTCCATGTCCTTATGGGATACATAGAAACACCCAGTCATCGTTCCTTGGGCCCAGATCAAGGTCATTAACCATTCTGGCCTCTCAACACCAATCATGGTCCACTCTCTAAAACCCTAAACAAGGAGCAAATATATTGTACAACATTTATTTAAACTTTTATCCTTGGTCCATGATGTTTGACCTTAAAACTATTTACATATTCCTCACCGTACGACGTTAAACCATGTTTCTATCATCTTCATTTGTATGACGTAAAACTAAAAGGCATTATAGGTCCTCACCAAAGAGGTTCATTTTGGAAGTAGGTATGATACCTGATAAGACAAATGCGCTCCCCCAATGTGCTTTCATCACGGTGGTGAAATTTTAAGAGTGTTGGACTCCACTTAAACCACCGACCACTCCACCCCTCACACTTTCTATGACCTCTATTTGGATCCTCATCCTCTATCCCATCTTAAGGATCCCCCTAACAGTACGGATGCTCAGCCCATGTCTTGCATATTGTCCTGGGCTAACATTCAAGAAGACTAATGGATTACATCTCTATTCGGACCCTGTATTTCAAACATGGTCAGCGGTCGCCCCTCATATGTTATCCCTATTTCAGGCTAACACAATAGGGAGACAATGTTTCGAACATGGTCAATAGCTATCCTTCGTTTTCACGCTATCCCTGTAGTGTTTAAAATTTTGGGAATCGTGATTCACATTTTCCACTCCCCTCTGTTTGGATTGATTTAATGCCCCTATAGTTACCCTGCTCGTGCACTAGAGCTTGTTGGAAAAATAGAAATTCAACAGATCTAAAAAATTTCTTCTCTAGTCCAGCCTCTCTCATCCTTCCCGAAAATCTAGATCAGTTTTTTAGACCCCAGATGATGGAATCCTGGTTGGCACAATCATATTCGAACGGAATAATTATTCAATCATCCCTTGTTTCTCACATCAGGCATGACCCACATGAGATTAGGGATTAATCGTTGTATATTTCACGAATATTATGGAAATTAAGTAAACAAAAATGAATAATATAACTAATACATGAAAACAACATAAAAATAAAAGCATGAAAGTACATTTAAGAATTTAAACACATTATTGTGCCCAAGGATTGGCCCATCCCATAGATGGGTTCAGATCTTCAATAGAGCATTCCATCTCTGCCAGTCTTTGGCTGGTGGCATCCAGGATCCATTGTCGCCTGCTAAGATCCTACACCTTCTCAATGTAAATGGGATGTAGTTCATTAGTGATGATCCAGAACATATCCTCATCAGCTTAGATGATAGTCACCAACTCAGAGGCTCGCTTCACCCGTTCTTCAACCTCTGCCAGCTGGGAGTTCAGGCATGATACAAGCCCTGATTATGTATTGATGAAGGAAGAGTCCTCATTTTACCACACCTACAACCACTGAATCTCATTTACATCCTCCTGAAACCTCTTGATGTTCACCAATTTCCTCTGCTAATAGCCCAAACCAAGGCCACGATCGTGCTCCATAATATTCTCCTCCATGATGTCTCGGATGAGCATATGAGGATGTTGGGCATCCAATCCTCCAGCGCATAGTTCATGCAAATAGGAACAAACCCACCCCATCTGATCTATCGATTCATCTTGTGGGGTCTCCCTGATAAAATTCTTGATCAGCTTCCATGACTGGAAACAAATGACCTTATTGTCCTCTTCATTAGAGGCAGTCTCATCCCGGTCCTCGAGGTCTATGGGTTCATATGTGGGAAATGCCTCTAGGAACTCTTCAGCAAGATATTAATCTGGTGTCTGGTTGGGTAGGTTAGGACCCATAACATCTGATTTTTCCTGGTCATCATGTTCTACCTCGATTATTTCAAGATCGGTCCTACTGGATGTATGACCTGTGACCAGCATCGGTGCAGTTTAGTCATTTTGGGTGTCTGCTTCCATGACCACCGGCGTTACCCTAGGAAAGGAAAATCCAAGAGCATCGGCCATCCTCGCCAACAAAGCCCACACCATATGAAGAAATGTGTGTGTAAGAAAAAACACAGACATTAGTTGACTTGATTCAATGGACGACAGTTACAAATTCTATGAAGGAGACATACATAGGTCAAATAGTCGGTCCTGCCCCAGAGTTGTTTTTTTCGGGACCCAAAGGTGTGGACCTGATTATTTAGTTGGTAAATTTTTAGACTCTGGGATACTTTCCCTGGGTTTTGTGGCCCTTATATATGTTGTAATTGATTTCATCGTGAGTGTAGATCCCAATGTTCGTGCATCTATATCTACTATTCACCGGGAGCGAGTCATATGTGTGAGGACCTCTTGCACATGTAAAATGTTATTTGATAAGCCCTAAATGACATAGATGAGGACTACAAGAATGTGGTTTAGGGTTTTACCTGAAGATCCTTTGTAAACTCTTCCTCTATGAGTCTAAATTTCCAACCACACCCTCCTCTAGAGGGATCCCTACATCGGCCTCCTCCCCCCAAGAGGACCCTTCTTATTCTTTCAATATAGGGAATAAATCCCTCTATTCAATGTCTGAAAACATTGGGGGGACTTTTTGGTTGAGAAGAACCTCCACTCAATCTTTCATTGGATGTGGAGCACCCTGAGATAGCACAATGTCCTCCAGATCAATGATATACCCCTACCCCTCCGCCTAATATACTACAAAACCAGAACTGGTGTGAAAACTCCCCTACAAATTCGTCCCAAGATGGTTCAGATGTTTCCACATCTATGAAGAGTTGAGGAATTTTCTTCTTATGTATCAGATGTCCTAAACCTCAGGGAATACAACATCCTTGGGAATATTAATATGGCGAAGCCACTTCCTTGTAGCTTGGGTGGGTAACCTATGAAAAACCCTATGTGGTCTCCCCTTTGGATGAATCTTCTTCTCTAGGACTATTGGGTTCACTGCTGCTGCCTGACTCTCGGTTTGTGCGGGTCTCACTGCTACTGTATCTCTTCCACCACGTGATGTTCTTGCCACCTTCCTACCCTAACCATGAGGTTGAGGAGGCACCTTGTCACTAGCATGGAAAACATTTTGCTTTAGCATATCCCTCAGATCAGATGCCTCCCTAGTCTTGGCGTACTCTTTCACCATCCCATAGATAGTTATGGGAAAAGGAATCTCATTATATATCTTCCCATCCTCTCGTGTGATCTTAATAAACATTTGTTTTATCACACACGGATGGCCATTGTGGTGCACTAACATTTAGACTTACATGGTCAGCCTCTGCATGCACCAGAACTGCCTCCTGAAATGGTTCAGGGTGTATGGCTCAAAGAGAGGCTCATAGTCAACCCCGTGCCACCAGGAATCCATCCCAAAAGTCTAGGAGAATGGACTGATGATCCTAAATTCACTAGCCATAATCAGGGAACACACCTGTTGGTAGTGGGAACAGATGGAACATGAACTCATCCGCTCTTCCAGGCCCAATTCAGTGTAAGAGGTGGGGTTAGCTCAGTTGAAAAACTCCACAGCGCATTCAGAAATAATAGGTTAGAAGTCTGAACCTAGAGGGAAAATGGTGATTGGATATTCATAGACTCCCCTAATATGCACCGCTATCCACCCATATAGAAGATGGAACGACTCGAACACCATATGTCGCTTCTTCCCTTCGCTTATATGCCACAACATGTTATAAAACATAACGAGCATTGGGATTCCCAAGTTGACCTGCTCCACCATCGCAAACATGGATTCCATGATTAACGCACTCGGTCACACGACTATGTTCGTGTCCCTTATTTGCATAATCTATTCGCAGATGAGTGAGAAAATGAATGCATCCATCCTAACCACCAACTGATGCTCAGTGATGATATTTAACCCCTAGGTCTTCCAATTGAAAGCCCAGGTCTTCCACTGACTATCCTCCAAGATTGGCTAGTTGAAGTGCTCATTTCTGCACTAAACCCCCTTCGGGCCAGTTGGAGGCCTCACGGTAAACTCCCTTATTCTAGGAGATTTAGGAACTGACCTAATGACAACTTTAGGTGAGAAACCCTCACTGACTCTTTGTCCTCCCCGATCACCAGGTCCAAAAATTCCTCTTCCCGTGGTGACATCTGCTCTATGTTCTCCCATGTATTTGTGTAGGGGATGAACTCACTATACATTGCCCCCAATATTGAAATCCTTCATATTTGATATAGGTCCCAGAGGATGATACCAACCTCTCCTTGGTGAAAATTGAAAGAGTTGGTCCTCGATAACCACCTACTCAAAAGCTTCGGCATTAGCATCAGTGGGTAGATGTTGAATTGGGAAGGCCAGTCACCTCATCCAGGACCACTCACCTTAGCACCACCCTAAACTCCCCGCATGAGGCACATACCCAGTAGGACCTTTCACAATCGTCTGTGAAATTTCTACCATGTCGTAGATCCCACTAAACAGTGTACCCCTTCTCTAGATCCAAAGATATTCCATCAAAATGGTGTGGTACTACAGTGGGAGATAACTCTGTCTCCAACACCTTTCCATAGATTTTGTTTACATTATTAAACAAACACTTAGAATTGATAGGTGTATAATCCTCCCATGTATGACCAATAGCTGCTCTGAACCACTATCGCTGGCACGAAGTAGTCTTGAACCAGGTGTCTGGCTCAGCTCTTCTTGCTTCTGAAATTAAAATACCATCTCTTAGACTGAATCCATATAGAGGAAAAAAATTTCACAGTGGGTAGTTCTTATAAATCTCTCATTGTAGCTCTTCTAGGGACTCGTTGTCCAAATGGCTCTGTACATATTCCCCGACACCTAGGTTATTAGCCATTTCTTCCCTCTAGGCAGCATCTACAAGGACCCCCTGGAAGCCTCCTGGTGAGCCATTCCTTCTCAAAGATTTTGAATTTTTTCCCCTGCATCGCAAAGATCGATCACGGAGCTCAATTTTAGAGCTTGGTCAATGTGGTAGGTCACAGAGCCCTACCAAAGACCATACAGACGCAAGTCGTGGAGAACACACTCACAGAGTCGGAAGACATGTTGTGCGCTGCAGAGTAGAAAGGACCAGATTTGAAAAGAACAATCATAGAACATGTATTGAATTGGGAATCGAGATCACAATCAACAAAAATGTGGTGATGAGAAAGGAAAATAGGGTTTATCTTCCCCAATATATAGGAGACGAACCCTTTGGCTTCATTGTTTTCATAGGTGCGACAAGCTTTTCATCATTCCCGACACGCGCATCGCCTCTCTGCATCATCACTCGGCTTCATGATATTTCTTTTTGATTCACCTAAGAATTTTGGTGATCTAACCTCAAACTTCAACCCTCATTTTCTACTCATTTCTATGACTTAGTTTGGATATTGTTAGGTGAAAAAATATATTCATAGGAAAAGGACACAGAGAGGAATTCAATTTTAAAGGGGTCGCCTTGAAAATCCCATTCACAGAGCCCTTTAGCAATGTGGCCTCTGCGAAGCCCCTCAGCACTTTGACCGACAGGAAGACGAATCCCCTATACAGTCTCCATAGAGTAAAATAGGAGGGAGTCTCCATAGTTATGACACAATTGATCAGAATCTTCATACCAAAGAGGGAAACAAGCCACCTCTATGATCCCTTGGAAATTGATGGAAGCCTACATGAGTGTCGTTGAGGGAATTCAAGAGGGTTTTATGTCAAGGAGGAGATGATGTTCGACTCCACAGTTAAGAAAAACTTGATGTAATCCATGGATGATCACACAGTTCCACGTGGCTTTGCAATGAGATTTCAGAGCTCTGTGCCATCCCGCACCTATAAATACCGGGCTCACCCAGACCCAAAGAATGGATACCCCAGCCTTTCTCCTTATCACCTCTCAAATCGTGAAGCAACCCCTCCTCTAAGAGTCACTGGAAAAAATTACCTCTTCAAGGTACATAAGCAGTGCCAATTACCTTTCCCTTAGCCGAAATACAACCCCTCTTCAAGTAGGGATTCCCTTCACGGAGCCCACATTCCATCACAAAGGAAAGAGATCCCAAAGAGGACTCAGGCCTTCACAGAGAACTCATTCTTCATGGAGTACCTTCTATGCACATGTGAACAAAATTCTAAGGTAGGTTCAATGCGCTTCGCAAGGTGAATTGCTTCGCAGTGCTATGATTTTTAAGGTACCCATGAATCGTGAAGTCCTACATCACAAAATAATTTCTACTTCGTGAATCACCCTCCATATGCATCTATACACCATTCCTAGGATAGGCCACTTAGCTTCTCTAAGAATAACCCTTCATAGAGTCGTCCCACCCTATAGAGCACCATATCATCACAAGGCCCCATTTTGTGTGCCTCTCATATTTGCAAAAACCTTCTCCCTTAAGACCCTACTGGTTTGTACGAAGTGATTTCAAGGTACCTTGAGAGGTACTTCATATTAGGTTTCTTGGCCTTATACTTCTTCACATAGGCACAATAACGGCTATTGGTTCTTCGCATATCCATGATAATTTTATCCCCTCAATGGATCACTCTATAACAAGGCATTGTTGATGTCTTACCTTCCCCAATCTCAATCTCGCTGGGCGGATAACCAAGCATAAGCCCCTATTTCCTCTTTTGGGCCACTAATCACATGTTAGCCTCATCTCTATTCCTCATGAACAAGCCTTACACAACATGATCGCCATGTCTTTGTTGCCTCTTGATTCTCACACCGAGCATGACTCATGTAGGCTTAGAGTGAGCACCAACCATGGCATCGACCTTGGGCCGCATTAGAGTGTAATCCCCACGTTACCATTACAAACTACATGGAATTTGATCCTTTACCTTTTTGAGAAAGGTATGTTGGAAGCCTCCCTAAGGTTCAAGCCCAACACCTACTTTTCCTGACCCATTCACATTGGTTCACCTTCAACCTGCATGACGTTAAACTGTATTCAAAATTCTGAACTACGTGCAATTTGATCCTTTCCCTTTACGAGAAAGGTACGTAGGACGCCTCCTCAAGTTTCAAGTCGATCATCCATTGGACCCAACCACCTCATTCCAGCTAACCATGTCCTACATGACATTAAACTGTATACCCCCTTTTCATCAAGCATGGACTAAATTGTACCCATTCAGACTACATGGGCTTTGATCCCAGTCTCCTAGACATGGTACATATGAATCCTCCAAGAGCTTCTATGCCCAACTAGTGGTAAGCCATTGTAGTCCCCAACCACTGGTAAGCCATGGTAACCCCCAACCAGTGGTAAGATGTTGAAACCCCCAACCTGCGGTATGCCATTGTAGCCCCCTACCAGTGATAAGCCATGGTAAACCCTAACCAGGGGTATTTCGTTGTAAACCCCAACCTATAATAAGTTATTTTAGACCCTAACCAGCAGTTAGTCATTGTATCCCCCAACTAGTTGTATGTTATTATTGTCCACAACCAGCGGAAAGTCATTATATTCCCCTTTATTGGGTCCCAAATCTCCAATCCTCCCCATTGAGCATCAGACCAACCTGGGATGTTAACTACGCATAATCCCTAACATATCATCGGGTTGTTGTCCTCTGTGCACACCTTGATTCCATAACCCATTCTGAATTATGTTGACATTGCTTCCCTACCATAGGGATACGTAGGAAGCCTCCGTGAGGTTGAAGCCCATAATTAATGCCTCATAAGGATCTCTCCCTTGAGCCTTTGGGTTTCGGGAAAGTCATGCCCCAACCTAGAGGTTCTACTTCCTTCGGGGCCCATCCATGGGTCCATTATCACAGGCCGCCTCTTTAGGTGTCCTATTGCCCAACGAACTATGCAGATATTAATTCAATTCCATAGGGATGCATAGGGAACCTCCCCGAGGTTCAATCATAACAAATTTCAAACCCTGGTGTTCCCTTCGCAGGGAGACAAACATCCTTGGACTATTCGTCAGTTGACGTCTTGGTTTGCCTAGCTACTATTACTCTCAGGTTCTCCCTCTTGGGGATGCACCAATATGATCCACTCGTATCAGTGTTCCGATAAGTCTGATCTTTGTCAGCTAGATGTTAAACTCACAACATACCATTTGTTAAACATGGGAAGATGAGAAAATACTTAGAGACATGCCTATGGCATATAATTCCCTGCACTCTGTGTGGTATGCCTTGGGCTTCTATGCCCTTTAGAAGCCTTATAATAAGCGGAAAAATCGAGAATCATCATTGTTTTAGTGTCCAGATACACTAGTGATGTCTAATGTGACTACTCCCCTGATCAAAGGTTACTATCCTAACTTGACTGCTTGGAATGTGCAGATAGAAGCAGTGTAATTAACTGGAATCGATAATGAAATGGCACCAGGAAGAGTTTCTTGAACAACATCTTAATCTTTTAGGGAGACCTAGACAAAGTAGAGGGTTCCAAGGAGGAATCCACGAAATGAGAGACGGATATCCCATCATCCCGCTTCAGTCAAGGTGCAAACATCCCTGAATAAGCCACATATATCGCCTACCTTTGGAAAGTGGGAATGAGGGGCAATAGTAAGTGTATCCTTGATGGATGGATGCGCACCCTAGAAAAAGCATCAGAAACAATGTACACGTAATATTATTTTTTAAAAATAGTTTGATATAAATAGATAGACGTTTCAATCTTTTTTGGGCCTTAAGGTTCTTCATAAACATATTTTATTGCATCATGCATCCAAAATAAATATTGGATGAACTGGAAAATTGAGCGATGTACAAACAAATGATGAAATTATGTTCATAGAAATATACAAAGTATATTTATTTCCCTATATTTTTAGAGAGTTTAATAATTAATCCATATTTGGAAAATGATCAAAAACAAATGTTTTCATAATATCTTAATTTTTGTTGAACTGGTGGTCTTATAAATCATTGAAGACTTATGTATTTGAGTCCCTAAATTTTTTATTGATCATTCAATTTTTTTGGATTTATTACATCAATCTATCGTAATAAATATTTACGCATTAACTCCTTGTACATATCTCAATTTTCCACTAATGTTCTCCTACATAGATACATAGTTATATATTAGTCCATTTGACCTTGTTACTTCCCATTATCTAATTTTAGAGGTTTTTTATAAATCCTTATCTCAACGTGGGATTCAAAAATAGTAAATATTTGAAAATATGTTACCACAATTGAGTTTAAATTGTGGGGATAAAATTTAATTAAGATATGAAGAATGTAACACCCAAAAAATCTAATCTGTGAACATTTTATTTGATAGCATGTATGACATGGAACACCAAGCATGTAAATGAATATAATATCCTAAATCATTACAATACAATTACTATTTAAAATAAATTAAATCAATTATATAACTTCCATTTCATTTGATACTGATTTATCATGCATCACACACAATAATGTCCCTCTTCGATAGCTTTGGTTATATGAAATACCGAGTCTTGATGAGAATCAATATATTATTATTTAATATAATACCATATAACTAACCCATCAAATTAATTATTATTAATATTATTTACTAACATATTAATTTTCTTTAAATTAAATATAAAATTAATTAATTGGTCTTATATTAATTAGAAATTAATATAAGAACCATTTGAATATATGAGTATTTTTTATATATAAATTGTTTTTATATTCACAATGCTATTTTATCCTAATAAATTTAATTACATAAAGTTTTATGATTGATATTAAAATAATAAATATATTATATACTCAATAAATTTATTTGATATTCACCCAATATATTTTATATGAATTATACAAGAACGTACTCAATATTACACTTAAAAACATAAATTTTTATTAATGACATTTTACCAACTTTTAATGTAGAATGTTTTTTAAATCCAATTTTATCTAAATTTTAAAAATATTATATGTCAAAATAAACTTAATAAATGTAATAGTAACCTATAGATCAGGTTAGGGTTGAAGTTTTTCTATTTTTATGCGGAGTTTAATTTTATAATGATTATTGAAAAATAAGGAATTATAATTTAAAAATACTTTTTCATCTAATTTATGTATTTTCATAAATTATACATTTATATTATTTAAAAGATTGAATATATTAAATATTTTTCAATTGACCTAATTAAGGTTAATGGAATCAATTTCACTTTGAAATTGGATATTAAATCATAGAAAACTTTTGATTATTTTTTACTTTAAAAACTTGCACTCTCATCCAGCATCTGAGATTTTGTTTAAATTAATTTATACCAGTTATGATATTGTAATTTGAAAATTCAGATTCAATATTTGGAATCCGAATAGTTTATAATTATTAATATGTTCAACATATTTTTTGCCAAAAAAATTAGTGAAAGTGATTAAAATTAATTACAATGATTAAAGAAACATTAAGCTCAACAAGGGACTGAACCTTAAACTTAAGGGCCAAATGACATAGAAATATGTCCATAATAACATTTATAGGAATATCTTGACCCTATTCGTAATTTTATATATCTTGGTTCATTATTGAATCCACTATCAATTGAAAAAATATGAGAGTAATTTCATTTTTTAAAATTTACAAGCATTCCACTTCTGCTCCCCTATAATAGGGATTCATTCCATGAACTTACTCACACCTATCAAGCCACATTAGCCTTACCAATATATAAAAATATATATCATAATCATACCTCACCTCTTCTTAGAATCCTCACCAATGTACGAAATAAAACCAAAGAAACTAATTATTTTAAACCAACAACAGTTCATGGATTAAGAGGTAACATCTTCACACAAACTCTTTAGTTTTATTCATTTTCGCACTCCCCAAAAAAAATTCAATGATTATAAAAAAATAAGTATCCTCAATATACTGAGTCGTTTTTAGGATAAGTTTTAAACAAACACATGTACACACTTCCATCTAATGGGTAATTAACATACTATTTACTTGTAAGGTGAACTACCATCTCACAAAATGATTATTGTTAATTTTTACTTCACCACATTTCATGTTTTGGAATACGATGTAAACTATATTTATATATGATATATATGAATATTATCATTCACACTAAACATGGAATGTATAAATGATGGTTTTATTGAACATATATCAACAATATATGATATAAATATAATAATTTAATTATAATATACATATATATCATTTTTTTCATTCTTTTAATATGACAAAGAAATGAAATTAGTATTCATGCATACGAACGATAAACCATATCATTGAATGGTGCATTCCATTTGTTATCTCCAAGTATTTTGGATTATTCAAAGTAATGATTTTCACAATAGATATTATATTTTATTCATTGATTAAATTTTAGAGATGATGAAACCATGATAAGAACATTAAATAAATGATAAAACATCATTGAAAACTAGATACTTAACACCCGAAATAATGAAACTAATGAATGTTCGTTATCAAATGGGTAATGATATAATACTAAAATATACTCTATGATACTAGAAACATGAATATCGTTCTGTAATACGTTATTTACACTTTAGAACCCATTATACATGATTTTAATGGATGTTCACGAAAAAAATAAATGCAAGGAATGTGATTTCATCTCAAAATATATTCTAATGATACTTATTTATTGTTATACACCTAGTTTCATTTATATTGTGTTTATAATTCCCTTTTACATGTCATATCATGAATATATTTATTCAAATTCCATCATGGACATTATGATTAATAAGTTTCAATGTGGTATGGGACACTTTGGAATGATTAATGATTACTCTCCTTGAGAATGTTTTTTAAATATTCTCTTTGCAATGTCACTTCTTTTGTGATTGTTACCATTATATTGAAACCATAACTTTATTGTTGTGAAAATAATTTTTTATATATTGTTTAAATACTACCACATTATCATATAATATATTTATTTATTTATTTTTCATGATATTTTGAGTATAAATTTGAATTATTATATCTTATGGGATTTGAATCTAATGTTACGAATAGGAACATGATTTCATTACCTAATTTATTTTCATCAGGTTATATTATGACCTCCCAATAGATAAAATTCATGGATTATATTTATATTTAATTTGACTATATATTGATTTATTTCTATTTCATTATTTGTATTTATAATTTATATATATAATCTACAAATAGATTCTATATCACTTGAATATTGTAACATTATAGAGGATTTACTTTATAATCTCATTTCGATTGGGGTTTTTTATACATGATTTTCCATCAGATAAAATTATTTTTTCACTCTTTAATGAACCCTTCATTTTCTTATCCTCTAGTTATTAATTTCATTTTTCGAGTGTAATTTCCATTTTAACACTCCTTAGTACTCAATAATTTATAGAAAATGTTTTCAAGAAAACTCGAGTTTATTTCTATCTTTATCCACAAAACTGTTTTCATCCAAAAAATGTTTTATTAAAATGTTATAATTTTTTTAACTTTATCAAAGTGATTTTCTGAAACTTATTTATCATTTTTTATTTTACCCATATTTTCAAAATAATATACTTATTTCATTCCAAAAAAAATAATTTTTATAACCATTTAATATGAAAAATAAATGTTTTTACCTCAAATGGTATGTACATATTTACCTGTCATCATTTCATTGATACTTCCTTTTCATGCTTAAAATTACCCCTTTTAAATAAAAATATTTTCAAAAGTGACTTTCAGTGAATTTTTTTTAAAGTTAACTTTGGTCAATAATTTTGTTAAATGATTTTTTTAGTATTTCTTTTCATCAACAATGAAAATGATTTATCTTCACTCCACATGAGATATTATATATTGATACCATTATTATTCTACCTTGGGATGGGTTATGATTTGTTTATCCTAGTATAGTTTTTTTATTCACTTACATTATTCATTATATTCCACTTGAAATATTCAATTCCCTAGGATCATTTGAAATTCAGTTTCCCCTAAAAGAGCATATCACTTTTCATGAATATGATTACTTCTTGAACGATAAGAAATTTTGCATATGGTTTTTACTTTGATTTTTATATGATCATTTTGCTAAATATTGTTAAATCTATATCATTTAATCAATATAGATTTTTTATAAGGAATATTGTTTATTCGATATAATGCATTCTTTGTAAATGTAAGAAAACTACATGAGCCCAATTAAGGTAAGTCGTATTTCATGGGGACTAGTTAATTAAATCCCCTAAATAAATTGGTGGTCTCATGAGACGAAATTAGTTGGAAAAAACCCTTCGATATTGTTTCCAAGAAAAATAGAAGTGTTTCTACCTACATAATAGTTTATATTGTCTTGATAATAGATCATGAGGGTAGTGGTTCCATGTACCTAGGAAACATGACAACAAATAATTAATAATTTTCATATTTAGTTTCATTTATTATTCATCTATATGATTTTTCATTGTTATATCTACAGATACATTTCATTTCTGTTCATTCATTAAATAGTATGTGTTTCAGGTTCTTACCTTTATGTGTTGATTTTTCTCATCTAGTTATTCGAATGGAATGTGTTTATATTTATTACCCTTACATATTTTTTATCCACCTCCATATTAGTGTATTGATTTCATGGAGTGTGTGTTTATTTATTACCTTTCTATATTTATTCTTCTCATTGATTCATTATTACTTCCATTATACTTTACCCTTGTTATGCATTCAAGATCCCCAACATTTTGTTTTCTTTCCCCAGGAATACATGAATCATAATAAAAAATATATTCAAGGATATTATATATTGAATAATGTTATCCTATATGTTATTTATAATTTTTTTTGTTAAATTTAGGGTATTCATTTGTAATGAAAGACTCATGTATATATATTGTTTAAAAGGAGTACTAAATACTTAGGTCCTTCCGAATTTAATTACTTTTAATCATACTAATGTTATTGAGAGTAGACACTAGATATGAGCTATATGGGGTTAGTTTCCAACATAAACCCTCAAATTATGATAAAAAAATGATTCTTACTCTTGTAAAATTATAGATCACCATGAAACTAATAAAAACAAAAGGAAAAATGTCTTGGAGGAACCTTCTTCCAGATTTAGATCTTATTCAATTCCTAATTATCAATGAAGAGTCACATCAATCTTTTTTTCTTTATAAAAAAATAAAATAGTTGTTCTCTAAGGTGGAACAAATGGAAAAATAAATCTTTATTCAAGATTATTTAAGAATTGATTCACTAATTTTTATAACAGAATCGTGGACACTCAATAGGGATATATTGATATTGGTATGGTACTTGGTTTATGATCTATTAATAACAGAACATCATGATTTAAAAGGGTACTATTTAAATCTTCTATAAGAAAATCAAAAAATATCCAGACAATTGTCATTTTAATGATTTTTAGTTCCTCCATAAGAATATTTTGTAAAAAACCCCTTTGAATGGGAATAATGAACTTTAAAATGGATTTGATCTAAATAGAGGGATAATATATATCATCACACTCTAGGTCAATCAATAGTTAGTTTGGAAAATAAAACACGACATCCCCACCTCAATAATTAATATGATATTTTGGTAGATAAATATAAGGTATGCATTAGATAACATTAAATTCAACAAAAGGATTAATAATTACGTTTGAAGGAAACATATTCTCATAAACTTAAACTATATAATAATCAATATTTGATTATTGATCAATGTACCATTATGGTTTTTTACGTTCATTCATACTTAATAACTGAATTATTATTTAAAAACCCTTTGAAAATATTTCAGAAAAAAATTAGTGGGTAGTTTCAAAATCATATGTCACGACCCATCCTCGGGGCCCGTGTCGTGACTGCCCAAAGCCCGCCTTCCATAGGCCAGGGGATGGATACTAGAACCAAAGGTGTAAATCCCGAAAAAGGGAAGACATTGCCTTTATATAAGTAATCAAACACATAATAGAGTACACAAGTTTAAGTAAACACTAAGTAAACTGAGTACATAATTAAGTGATAGCAAGTAAATGGGCCAGAATAAAAACCCAACTGAAATTACAGTACAACTGAAAAGATATTATAGCAGTAGTAAAGTAAATCAGCAACCACCAAGTCGTCCTCTGGCTATCCCACCTGAAGTGTGGGTACAGATGGTCTCCTCAGCTCCTCGGGTCCCGCCGTCCACTCCGTGTACATACCGCCTAATAATACACCTCCAGACACCGTACCGCTCCACAAGCCTCAACCACGCTCAGTGTTGTCCATCGTCTGCAACCAACACAACATAGTGCGGGTGTTTCGGTGCGGATGTGCGTCGGGTTACGCTGTTCCGCCAGGACGCGTTCGCGCGTGCACCCGTCAACCCGAGGGGATGGGCGCGCGGCTTGTGGTCCCGCAGTCCCGCTTTCCAAGGGCGGGCGGCATCCGTCCCTTATTCAGGGGCGTCTGCTCCTTGATCGAAACCGGGATGATGGGATGTCGGCTTCTCCTTCCTTGGACGTCTCCTCGGAACTCGTCGCCTAATCCGGGTCTCCCTCATAGACTTAAGAATGTTCGTGAATCTCGTTCCCGGCGCCATATCTTCATGGACACCGGTTAATTACGCTGCTTCCGCCCGGACGCTCCAAGGGGTCTGGACGGGGCAGCAACCTGCGGTGAGAAGGCCGGGTGGCTCTGGGTGCTGGGGGCGTGTCGTAACACTGCGGCTCTGCACATCTGTCTTCCGTCCCTAATAGGGCTTCTCGAAGGCATGATGGCCTGAGGCATCCCGTACTAGGTGCGGGGAACTGTGTCACCTGAGGTTTTCCTCAGCTTCCCGTGTTTAACACGGGGCATGCCGCGAGTTTAACGTCCAGCGGGGACGGCATCGGACCGATCAACACGAAAAGTGGATCAGATGACAGAACCCCTTGCGGGGAACCTCCGACGCTGGGGCCAGCACATGGGCGGCTTCCCAAGTAACGTGGAGTGAAGTGAAGTGGCATGACCCCACCGGGATGTGGCGGCCCGGGTAAGGATCAGGATGGATGATGAAGTGAAGAGCTTGGACCCCAGAGGGGCTTCCTACGTACCCTGTATAGAAGACAGAGATCAAAGTCAACGTAGTTCGGGTATACAGTTTAACGTCATGCTGGACGTCGGCAAGCCGACTCACGAAGAGGTCGAGGCCGCCGGGCGGAGGATTGAACCGAACCACCTCGCACGGAGGGGGATGGAACGGCCGGGTGGATCACAGTTTCACGTCATGCTGGACGATGAAAGGGGAAATGGAAAAGGGGGGCTGTGGGGAGGCACCGTGGAGATACACACAGGCAGTCTCCCACAGGAGCGGATTCATAGGTGAATCAACGCAAGCGTGAACCCTGGAGGGGTCCACTGATGGACGAACCGACGTAAATACGACCGGGACGACCAGGTGGTGGGCTTGGACCTCAGGGAGGCTTCCTACGTACCCTGTATAGAAGACAGGGATCAAAGACCACGTAGTTCATTCTGTCAGGACTTACGCACTTGGGGCAGCCCGGATACTGCAAAACTCAGTTGGAAGGGACTTGGACCGAAAGCAGAAGACACCTCGATCCCAGTCAGACCCTCTACTGGCTTCGGCAGTGGGGAGGCGCAATGGAGATACACATGTGCAGCCTCCCGCGAGAAACTAGGGGTTTGTAATACCCTGCCCCCGTAGGGAAAAGCCACTCCCATTAAATCGTCCCAAAAGGGGGACAATCCTGACATCCCTGCAGAGACGAGCGGGTGGGGGCCACATCCAAACCGGGGGAGACCCTGCGTGCGGAGCACGGGATCAGGTTGCGGACGGTTTAGCGTCTTGCCAGACGAAGTACAGTTTAACGTCATGTGTTGAGGACGAAGCGGACGGTTTAACGTCTTGCCAGACGAAGTACAGTTTAACGTCATGTGTTGAGGACGAAGCGGACGGTTTAACGTCTTGCCGGACGAAGTACAGTTTAACGTCGTGTGTTGAGGACGAAACACTTGGCAGTTTAACGTCTTGCAGCGCGGACGATGTACAGTTTAACGTCGTGCAGGACGTATATGCAGTTTAACGTCATGCTGGACGAATGCGCAGTTTAACGTCATGCGGGACGAATGTGCAGTTTAACGTCATGCTGGGCATAGGTTGCCGGACGAAGGGTGCATGTCACTTCGCACGAACCTGGAGGGCCGCACGGGAAGACAACGCACGGTGCGGGCACCCAGGATGAGGATCATCGGGCGCCACGCAGGCGGGTACCCTCAGGGGGTCAAGGGAGGCGACCCTGGCGGATTGCGCGCAAAAGAGGAGCTTTGCGCGCAAAACCGCGGGTCGGCGCGCAATCGGGGCGGCTGGCGCGCAATTGGGCCAGCGCCTTGCGCGCGGATACTTGAGAATGCTCACACCGGGCTTCGAATAGCGCGCGGGGGCAACGGCTCATTCTCTAATGAATGGCCACTTGAAAGAAGGGGGGGTGCGCGCAATCGGGCCGGATTGCGCGCACCCCGGGGGCAATTGCGCGCAAGCGGGTTCTTTTGCGCGCAAAGGCCTTGGGGTGAGTGTTTATTCAAATGAAAGGAGCCAGCGGGGATTGCGCGCGAAGGCGGACCCCGAGGCTTTCTTGCGCGAAAGAAAGGAGGTTACCTGAAGTTCGTCATTGCGCGCGGAAGGGGTTGAATTGCGCGCACGAGAGACGTTTCGACTTCCAGCAACCTTTGAAACGGTGGGGGTCGCCTTATATTTATAGGCAACCCCGGGCGCGGAATCCAGGGTGCGAGCGCGAAATTCTTCTCGCGGGCGCGGAATCGGGCGCGGCGCGCGCAAGGGAGTCGCGCGGACCCGCGGCGCGCAGAATTGCGCGCCGAGCCGGCGCCTTGCGCGCATCCCGGGGGTTTTCCGCGCGGGGCTTCACCTCTGCGCGCGGGCCTCTGAAATTCCGCGCAAGGCCTCCGGGCCCTCCGGAACGTTCTTCCGACTCCAAATATCACTTCGCTTTCCGCATCCGGAGCTTCGTTTGGGAACAACGGACTTTTCCGGCGTCTACAGCGGGTATAGCCCGTTAAGGGGTGAGTATGAGATACTCAGTAGGGACCCCAAGACCCCCGAAGGCCTCCCAGAATCCACAAAGGATAAACCACAAAGAAAAGATACAATCATGAAGTATCAACCAACTCTACTTATGTATATGACCATACTTATACCTAAGTCATAAATTCTAGTTCAGCTCCGACTCACGAGCCCAAGTACAACCCAGTCCACACAGGAAAACACAACACAATCCACATAGGTAAGCAAGTCAATCATATCGATGATATAGTTTGAAAGTCAAGACTCAGCTCATACAGGTATACTATTCATGAAGAGGGGTGGAGATAATTAGATTTAGCCTATTAATCATCTTCTCTGGCAAACCCACGTAGGATCCTAGTACAGAAGTCGTCGCTACCGAACCAACGTAGGATCCTATTACAGAAACCATCGCTACTGATCCCACGTAGGATCCAAGTACAATCATCATCGCTACCGAACCCATGGAGGATCCAAGTACAGTCTTCCTCACTGCTCAACCCACGTAGGATCCATGTACAGTCGCCATCATCTTCAAAACCGCGGAGGATCCCAGCACGGTAGTCGTCGCAGTCGCAGCCAGCTCTAGGGTTCCCGCACACAGCACGCTCAATTCCGGGAGGGTCTGATACACAAGCTAAGGGTTCGATACATCAACTATCACAATGTTCAGAGTTGATGTATCAAAAATTCCCGCCTCGTCAATAGGAACTCAACACGACAGATGACGCGTCAATCGGACGCCTGGTCTGAGAGTTATTGGCTTTTTCGTCGCAGAGGCCCGATTGTTTTTTAAGCTAAAACCAACCCAATCATAATCAAGCTGCATCCAAATCACAATAGGCTTAATAAAAAAGTACCATCTCACTAATAAGAAATCAACGTAACTGATGGAACTTCTTTCAGACGTTCGGTCGTTATGTTATAAGCGTTTCCGCTCTAAGGGCCCGATTGGGTTTGGGTTTGAACCAACTCGTCCGTACCCAAACATTACCAGAAGCATGATTGTAATATTCCAAAATGACCTTCACTATCCAAGGATCCCAATTCAACTGATGGTGTGTCGATCAGAGGACCGTAGCCCAAGATATGTGCGTTTGAACGAAGCAGTCCGAAAATAGAGGGTTTGGGCCCGGTCCGACACGGTCCCATTCCCCCTGGGCGGCGGAACCGGGTCGACCCGACCCGGTTCCAGGTTCTGTCCATTTGGGAACGACCTGGCCCAATTGGGTGAGGCCCGGCCCACGGCCAGGCGCGGCCTGCGGCCCGGCTCG
This sequence comes from Viscum album, assembly GCA_963277665.1. NCBI lineage: Eukaryota > Viridiplantae > Streptophyta > Magnoliopsida > Santalales > Viscaceae > Viscum > Viscum album. The sequence continues at coordinate 271,504,073 of OY728125.1, read as the reverse complement.
GAAGCTGGTTGCGGCTCGGCTCGCGGCCGAGCGGGGCGTAAAGGGGGGCGCCACCCCCTTGATTCTGATCCGGAAGACACTATGGGGTCCGCCCTATGAGTTGGACGGGGGTTTCAACCCCTCGGTTTCTCTGGAAAACGGCCGGCCATTATGGCCGGCCAGTTGAGATTCTGAGGGACCCGCGGGGGTCCCGCCTCCCAGAGTGCCGGTGGCCGGTTGTCCGGCCACCCCTGCTGGACCGCCACGACCTTAGGCTGCATCCCATCTTCGACCGGTGCGGTGCGACGGCGCCGCACCCCTCCACCACGGCCCGCTCTCCCTCGGGTTTTTTGGCGTGGTGCAATAGTGCCGCGCACCAACACCGTGGCCCGCCCCGTCCGCGGTCATCTTCGTCCCCGCTTGGTGTGACGGCACCGCCCCACCTTCGCCTCGATCATCAACGTTGATAAAAAATAAAACGGGGGGGGAGAGAGAAATCGGCCGTGTTTGTGTGTTCCGATCTCCTCCCGTTATATTGGTTACATTCGGCCAAAATAAACAATGAAGAATGTTAAATTGAACTTGAAGTAAGATAACCCCGACCTCGAAGGATGTTTGCAGTTGTCAAGTACCGCAGACGTTGGCGTTATTTCTGTCATCGTCGGCGTCTCCTCCCATGTCTCAAAGAATGGAGAGGATGGAGAAAACCAGAACTGCTGAGTTGACGATCTTTATCAGATAATTAGCGTTCTTCGTTGAAGTGGAGAAGTTCTTTGTGGGAAGATGAAGTTCTTCAAAAACTAGAGCTCGGTCTCCTCCAATCCACAACACAACATCCTCACCAAAATAAAATAAGGTTCTCCTTATTTTAATTTTGTTTTCCAAGAATTTCAAAATTTAAAATTTCAAAACACGAAATCAATTAATTGAAGAGGTGTGTTGGCGAGATTAAATAGGAGAGAGGGGAGAGTTACACAATTAAAGGCTACCAAAAAAATTAATGGGAAGTTTCCATGTATTTATCATGGGAGTTCAAAGGGGTTAAGGGTTATAAAATGTGAAAATATTGGGGCTCATGTGGGCTCCACCTCCCTCATAACCACACACGGGAAGTTGGGTGGTTGTGGGACCTACCAACAACTTCCCATGAGAGAGTTTAACTTCCAAGGATAATAAAATAAAATTGTACGCAATTTTATTTACTTCTCACTTAAACCCCAAAATTTAACTTCTTCTCCCGAGCAAATGCATCAATGGTAAAAGTCATCTTATGAAAATACTGGCGCTATGAGTTCATCGGTTCCCTCGGATTTCAATTCCAAGAACCGGTTCAAAATATAGAAAAACCCGCTCGTTCGTTTAATGAACGTACCCGAGCTAAACTTCGGAAATTGATTTCGGGCACACCGGGTCTCGGAATCAGGTGCCGTCAGATACTGCGTACTCGTAAAATCCCAAAGAAATTATGTAAAAATTTACTTTTAATTTACGGGTCTTTACATCATATAATACTTAAGGAGTTTTATATTGTATGTGTAGTGTTCCTTCCACCATTTTTTAGTACAGCATTCATAAAAATTAGTAATTACATAATATTGCCACATTCATTTAGGCATAATATGTTATTGATGATTATTAACATAATCAGAATTCATATTTCGGAAAATTATAACATCCCGAGTAAATAAATAATATTACATTTTAATGTTTATCAATATTTGTGAATAAAATGTTAATACTACTTTAAAGGGAATTCTATGCTCGATGGCGTACTCAATATGCAACAACGAGTTTCTTTGAAATCTTACGTTGCAAACTAATAATATAATAATATTATAATAGTTAACGCCTAGCCGTTGTAATGGAGGGAATGAACAGAAATAACTACAAAATTATTACACATGTTTGTCAAATATTTTTACATTTATCCAATAAAGGTTAGAGACTTAATATCTAAATGAATCCAATTTTAAGAATAAATACTCTAATATTTTTAAAAGATTTCTTTACCACCTTTTGATGGAGAAATTTTTTTTAATCTAACGTTTGAAAATTTCATAAGCTCCATTTGTCAAAATAAACTTATTCTTTGTGATTGGGATATTGAAATTTACTTTGGTTAAATTTTTGGTATGTGTCTGACAATGTTCATTCTTATTAATGAATTGTGAAAAATATTGCATTTTACATCAAATCTGCTTTTTCATATAATTTAAATAAATTGTTATATTATCTTTTTAATTGGTTATAAAGTTTAATTAGAATATATTTTTACAATTTAATTCAATGGTGGTAATTATAATTAATTTCACATTGAAAATGGACATAAACAAGTTCCAACCTTTTCATAGACATTGCTTCCAAAAAACCCGCTATTTGTTTTGACAGCGGGAATTAACTATCTGATTTATTAATGAAAATTATATGTTTTGAATTTGGTGAAATAAACATCATTTCTGAATTTTAAATATCAAATATAGCTTATGGTTAATTTTTGGTATTTTTCTGATAATGCTTTTTTTAAGGAGTAGTGAAAAATACAGTTTTTATTTCAAAACTGCCTTTTCATCCAATTTATTTATATATATATATTGTCATTTTAATAATTTTTAAAGTATAATTGAATTATGTTTTTATCAATTAATACAATATTTTTCATTGTAACTAATTTCAATATTCAATTGGATGTAAAAACAAGTCAATCTTTGGATAAATTTTACTTCTTAAAACCTCGTCTATTGTTTTGACAACGAGCTTTACATTTAAATTAATTGCTACAATTCATGTGTTTTCAATTTGATGAAATAGATTCCATATTTGGAATCATATGTTCCAAATTATTTAATTAAGACACTTTTGTTTTTGGACATTATGAATAGTAACTACGGTAATTATCTTTAATTATCGTGTCTAATTAGTAATCGAGTAATTAAGGGTAAGAAAATAATATCATAAAAATATAAAAGGACCCCAAACATGTTTCCTAATGGTATTGGTGGTTTCATGGGTGACCCTGGGATGCCTTGTGCCATCCTTGGGACCCCATGGAATCACTTTAGTGTGATAGTGACCTTTTATCATTTTTTAATGAAAAGAAAATGTGACCAAAGTATGTAACACCTAAGTAAAATAATTTAACTTTTGTCTACATAAAAGATCTCTTAGAATATAAATAGTAATTGGAAAGATAAAAATATTTCCTACATCATGATAGTTTTTTATAATTTTTAGAAATTAAATAAATTATTTTATTTATGACATTGGGATGGTGCGGTGATTACCTCATAAATGAACGATTTAAATAAAATGAGAAGATAGGTTGAAATATAAGTCATAAACTTGTCACAAACCTATTGTATGTATGGATTTAGAAACCTTATCACCTTATCCTAGAAATATATCCTTTTGGGACCTTTAAAATCTGAAAAGCATTTAATAATAAAGTAATATTTTATAACATTCCAAGAGTGCCCCTCCTCTTCTCTTATAACAGACCCCCACCTCTACCACCTTACCCACACCTCTCAAACCTTTGGATCGGCCAACCCCTACCCATTGAATCTCTCCAAATCCCTGTATTTATAATTCAAGCCTCACTTTTGGCATAATTCTCTTCAACAAACCCTTTTGGTTCAAACCAAGAAGAGTTACCTGATTTAAAGGTAATGTCTTCACTTGTGTTCTTTTGTTTTATTTTTCATCTCCAAACCCATAAACTCTTTTTATTCCATTATTTTGTAACAAAACCAGTATATTAAATATATTAGGATGTTTTTATTTGAATTATTCGAGCTACACTTACACACACCTCCGTCTAATGGTTAAAGAACATACTGTTTCTGTGGATGGCGAATTACTACCTCACGAAATGATGATTGTTCAATCTTCTCATAACTCCTTTCATGGTGGCAATTATGATGTCACTGTATTTTATATATGATATATATGGTATTTATGTTTTCCATACGCTTCTGTATTTTATATTTAAAACATACATTTATGATTTTCATGTTGTGAAAATGCGATAATTTCATACGAGGAAGTGTGGACTACCGCCCCCTAAAGTGACGTGACGCATTCATGCAATACATGGAATGTATAAATAATGAAATTAATGAACTTATGTGACCTATAAAACATATATATTATACTGTAGTTATAATATATATATATCTCTCAATTATTTTTAATTCCATTAATATGTCAAAGAAATGAAAGTAGCGTTCATGCGTACGTACGGCCTACCGTCTCCATGAACGGTGCATTTCATTTATTTTTATCTCCAAATGATATGGAATAGTATAAAATGTATATTTACTGTATATATATGATATTTAAATCATTAATAATATTATGGAGATGATTTATTTATAACTACATGACCAATAATTTTCAAACAAGTTCATTTTTGACTCATGTACCAAACTTCGACAAAAACGTCTAATATGAACTCACATTATTAAACAATTATTATAACTTTATAATATGTGATATGAACTAAATAATAATATTTAAAGGAGGAAATTAAGAAATTATAAATTGACCAAAGTTTATTATTCAGGAATATAAAGAAACGAACAAGACAAGTCGGACATGAGGTAAGGGATCCTACCTCTCTCTTTATTTTTACGTACTCTTTTTTTGTAACTTAATTTATACTCATCTTTATTATGTTGGGGGATGTTGTTTTATATTCCTATTTCTATAAATTTTATTTTAATATGATGATAGACCCTATTTTATCTCATAAATCCATTTTTGGAAGTTTTATGTGGCGCTCTTAGGCTGCTGAATTTTCATAAGGGGATTTTCATCTCACTTTTTATTCCTGTGAGATTCATGCTACATTGGACACTATTTCCTTTTGTGTGGTATTTTTACTTCCCATTATATTAATATTTTTATAATTTACTCACATTTATGGGTAGTCAAATCTTCATTTTATGACCCTTCATTCATGGGGTGTACGTTTCGAAAGTTTCCCAAATCAGTAAGGGACCCTTTCACACTCCTCTTTTAAGAAGACTTATTTGGTTATGTCTTTTAATTTACATATTTTTATTTTGGGATATGTTCTTCTATATAATTATTGATGTAAATATTATTTCCAAGTGATGAGATTTCAGTTTCTCTCTCATCAACTAATTTTATAAATTTTAAAGTGACGTCGTTAGGCTGTCGAATTTTACTAAGGGGACTTTTTAACCCAATTTCGATTTCTTTGGGTTCAACATGTAGTTATTGAATATGTCATACTTTGAATATGTGTGAATGAAATTTGATTGTTTTACACTTAATATCTGCTTATATTGGTTGTATTTATACTTTTCACACATAATTTTGAAATTGATTTATCCTTAATTTAAGGATATCTTCTTTATAAGGGATTTCATCTCATTTTAAATTTCTATTGAGAATTAATTGTTGTTATGCACCAATTAACTCATATATGGTCTATATACTATCCTTTGGAATATTATATCATAAATACATTTATTGTCATGATATTATAAAGTTCTGATTAAATGTTATTCCTCAATTATTGTATTCAAGTGTCTCTAATTTTGGTAAAAACCCTTTGACTAAAATATCGCTTCAAATGTTTTAATGATTTGTTCTTATTAATAACCATGTTTTCAAAAACATTTATGGATATTTTTATATGGATATTAATGGTTTAAAATGTTAAAATCTTCACGGTGGTATGGAACAATTTGATTCAAAAATCCCTTTATTGAATGTTTTAAATGGTTTTGAAAATCATTTTTTTGATTGGATTCATTATTTCAAAATCCTAAAAAGTTATATTTTAATTGAAATATGGGAATGTTATCTTTACTTTATGATTTAGTTATGTTATATGATTATGTTTTGTTTCATGGGAATTGTTTATGAAAACGGGTGGTTTCATGATAAATTAAGGGCAGGTGAGCCCGATATAGCTCTCCAATGCATTGGGTAACACGAAGGAGTTAAACGTTAAGGTTTATCCAAAGAGATTTAGGGAATATACTATGATGGGTATTCCAAACGTAACCATGAGGGTTACTCCCTACGTAATAATGTTATGAATGCCTCAAGTTACTTTTATTCCTTATGATTTCTATTGAGTTATGCATAAATATTATGATTTCAGGAGGTATGTTAAATTGCTTATGTTTTATGAGTAAAGTATGATTTCATTGATTCTTATGTATACATGGAATGATGTTTTCTTTCCGTACTGTTAAAACCCTTACTGAGCTTTTTATGCTCATCCCATGTTTTTGAAATGTTTTCACAGGACATAAAGTTGAATAGGGTCAAGGATAGGATCATGGAAATGTCATGCTGTCTAAAACAAGTAACTAGACATGACTCTTTTGTTCAAGAGTTTATATTTTTGTGAATAAAAAAGTGTAAGATGAGTAGATATGTCTACTTTGTAATCTTTGAGATGTAATAGTTATTTCATAATTCTATAAAACTCTAAACCTGAAAAGATCCTCAATGTGAATTATTCATTTAATTCAATAATAAGTAATTTTTAAGGCCGGGTCCTTATAGTTGGTATCAAAGGATGGTTTAGATAACTTTAGAGGTTAGAGTGTTAAGTGACAAGTTATGTATAACCACAATGGTTATTATATTATATAGAGTCATTGTTATTTTTGAAGGTTGGAATGAATTTGAGATAGTTTGGATAAGTATAACATAGTGTATATCTTCCTCTTTAGTACATAATGATTTTGTTTATGTACTCACACTGACATTTCTGGTTTTAGTAAATGGATGGATCTAGCAGGAACCAAAGTGACAATGGGTTTGAAGGAAACTGTGGTGGTTCTCTGATTAAGAGAGTGGATGAAATGGGGGATTCAATGAGAAATCTCATGGTTATTCTAAACCAACTATCATGAGTCATGATCAACCAATTGAACCTTGGTGAGTTCTCTAATGCATCATGTACGAGAGAACCAACTCGAAATGGAAGTTCATGTAATAATTATAAAGGTAACTATTAGGGTTTATATGATCCTTACTTTTGAGGTAATTATGGGTTACTATACGTTATGATGGAATATGAACGACATGAGATAAACTTGAGGTTAAATTATTTTATGGTAATTTTTGAAGATTTTATCTCGTTTTGGGGAATGTTTTAAGAATTATATAGTTTTGGAAAAATGACAACACACAGACCGTGTGACAACCTATCCCGTCAGACAAAGCAGTGGGAATCGAACACACAACCAAAGTGCAACTAGTATTTATCGCTTACCCCTTGACTACGTGAAGTCCCTGGTTAGTTTGAATGATTTTTTTAGTAAGATGATGTTATTAATCAAGAGTAAGTTGATTTTGGGTTATCTATGGAAATTATTTACCTATCATGGAGGATATGTGGTTAGGTTATGACTTTAAGAGCAACTGATGTTATTTCGAGATAAATGTTAATTTTTACCTTGGGAGACTATGTGATTAAATCATTCAAATATTTGGGTTTCAATCGTAGTTGGGTTTACTTTGAATAATTTTATGGATAGATGTTTATTGAATGGTCTTTGTTGAACTTTGGGTTTTGTCTGACAAATTTTGGAGATTAGGAGTTGTTTTTCTTTTTGTAAAAAAATATAATAATAATATCTTTTTTGGGTATTTTCTGATCTCGTACTAAACTTTTTGGTTTGGTTTTGGTTGAGACATAAAGATATGGGAAATATATAGTTTTCTTTTGTGGATTATGTTATTCTCAAGAAGTTGATTATAGTACTCTTAATGTGAATAAGTCTTCCTAAATACTCGTCTTTTGGAGAATTATGAGTTTGATTAAGGAATCTAGTAAAAGTTGAAAGTCTACGTGACAAGTGATTATGTTTCATTATGATTTAGTTAAGCTTAAAAATAAATTCCTCAGTGAAGAGTAACTTAAAACAAAAATGTTGTCTGTTAACTTTTCCTACTGGGGAATCAAATACCGTTTAACCCATCAAAAGTTTTTGATTTTCTTGTGGTTAACTTTCTCCTATACATGTTTACTATCACTCTCCATCAGAACATGGCCCTTTGTTTCTCCTCCATATCCATATTTTCATACATGGAATCCTAGTATGGGTTAACTCAGGTGACCTTTGCACTTATCTCCCTTTCTTTTAAAGTGATAGTTTTACGGACTCTCGTTCCGATGTGGGACTTTCAATAAAGTTTCCCAACCCAATTTTGAAATTGTGAGGACACAATTCCCAAAAGGGGGGAAGGATGTAACATCCCAGGTAAATAAATAATACTAAATTCTAATTTTTATCAATATTTGTGAATAAAATTTCAATACAACATTAAAGGGAATGCTATCCTCGATGGCGTACCCAATACGCAACAACGAGTTTCTTTGAAATCTTACATTGCACACTAATAATATAATAATATTATAATAGTAAACGCCTAGCTGTTGTAATGGAGGGAATGAACAGAAATAACTAAAAAATGATTACATATGTTTGTCAAATATTTTTACATTTATCCAATAAATGTTAGAGTCTTAAAATCCAAATGAATCCAATTTTAAGTATAAATACTGAAATATTTTTAAATGATTGTTTTACCGCCTTTTGATGGTGAAATTTTTTTAATCTTACTTTGACAATTTTATAAGCTCTATTTTTCAAAATAAACTTATTCTCAATGATTGGAATATTTAAATTTACTTTGGTTAAATTTTTGGTATGTTTCTGACAATGTTCATTCTTTTTAATGAATAGTGAAAAATAATGCATTTTACATGAAAACTGCTTTTTCATATAATTTAAATATATGGATAGATTATATTTTTAATTGGTTTTAAAGTTTAATTAGAATAAATTTTTATAATTTAATTAAATGGTTTTCATTATAATTAACTTCTCTTTGAAAATGGACATAAAAAATTGTCAAACGTTTCATAGATATTGCTTCCAAAAAACCCGCTATTTGTTTTGACAGCGGGAACTAACTATATGATTGATTAATGAAACGTCTATGTTATTAATTTGGTAAAATTAATATCATTTCTGAATTTGAAAAATAAAATATAGCTTAGGGTTAATATTTGGTATTTTTCTGATAATGTTTTTTTTAATGAATAATGAAAAATACAGTTTTTAATTCAAAATTACCTTTTCATCCAATTTATTTATATATTTACATTGTCATTTTAATTGTTTATAAAGTTAATTTGAATTATTTTTTTATCAATTAATACAATTTTGTTCATTGTAAGTAATTTCACTTTTCAATTGGATGTAAAAACAAATCAATTTTTTTATAAATTTTACTTCTTAAAAACCCGTTTTTGTTTTGACAATGAGATTTACTTTTAAATTAATTACTACAATTTATGTGTTTTTAATTTGATGAAATGGATTCCATATTTAGAATAATAAGGTACAAATTATTTAATAAAGACTCTTTTTTTTTGGACATTATGAATAGTAACGACGATAATTATCTTTAATTATCGTGTTTAATTAGTAAACGAGTATTTAAGGGTAAGAAAATAATATCATAAAAATATAAAATGACCCCAAAATGTGTCCTAATTCAATTGGTTGTGTCTTGGACGACAATGGGATGCATTGTTCCATCCTTGCGTCCCCATGGAATCACTTTAGTGTGATAGTGACCTTTTATCATTTTTATAAGAAAGGAAAATGTAACCAATGTATGTAACACCTAAGTAAAATAATTTTAATTTTGTCTACATAAACGATCTCTTATACTATAAATAGTAATTGTAAAGATAAATATATTTCCTACATCATGATAATTTTTTTATAATTTTTAGACAATAAATAAATTATTTTATTTATGACACCTTGATGATGTGGTGATTACCTCATAAATGAACGATTTAAATAAAATGAGATGTTTGGGTGAAATATAAGTCTTACACATGTCACAAACCTATTTTATGTGTGGACTTCGAAACCTAATCACCTTATCCTCGAAATATATCCTTTTGGGACCTTTAAAATCCGAAAATCATTTTATAATAAAGTAATATTTTATAACCTTCCAAGAGTGCCCATCCTCTTCTCTTATAAAAATCCCCCACCTCTACCACCTTACCCAAACCTCTCAAGCCTTTGGCTTGGACAAACCCTGACCATAAAATCTCTACACAACCATATCTTCATCATTGAAGCCTCAACTTATCATAGTTCTCTTCAAGAAACACTATTGGTTCAAACCAAGAGGAGTTACCTGATTTAAATGTAATGTCTTCACTTGTGTTCTTTTGTTTTATTTTGCTTCTCCAAACCCCTAAACAATTTTTTTTCCTTTCTTTTGTAAAAAAAAAAGTATATTAAATATACTAGGATGTGTTTATGTGAATTATTCAAGATACACTTACACACACCTCTGTCTAATGGTTAAAGAACACACTATTTCTATGGATGGCGAATTACTGCCTCACGAAACGATGATTGTTCAATCTTATCTTAACACCTTTCATGGTGGACATTATTATTTCAGTGTATTTTATATATTATATATATGGTATTTATGTTTTCCATATGCTTCTGTATTTTATATTTAAAAAATACCTTTATGCTTTGCATGTTGTGCAAATGTGATACTTTAATACAAGGAAGTGTGGACTACTGCCCCCTAAAGTGATGTGACTCGTTCATGCAATACAATGAATTTATAAATAATGAAATTATTGATCTTATGTGACCTATAATACATATATATTATACTGGAGTTAATATATATATATCTCTAAATTATTTTTAATTCCATTAATATGTCAAAGAAATGAAAGTAGTGTTCATGCATACGTACGACCTACCGTCTCCATGAACGGTGCATTTCATTTCTTTTTTATCTCCAAATGTTATGGAATAGTATAAAATGAATATGTACTGGATATATATGATATGTAAATCATTAATACTATTCTGGAGATTATTTACTTATAACTACATGGATAATCATTTTCAACCAAGTTCATTTTTGACTCATGTACCAAACATCGACAAAAACGTCTGATATGAACTCACATTATTAACCAATTATTATAACATTATAATATGTGATATTAACTGAATAATAATCTTTAAAGGAGTAACTTAATTAATTATAAATTGACCAAAGTTTATTATTCAGGAATATAAAGAAATTAACAGGAAAAGTCGGAATTGAGGTAAGGGATCCTACCTCTCTCTTTATTTTTAAGTACTCTTTTTATGTAACTTACTTTAAGCTCATCTTTCTTATGTTGGGGGATGTTATTTTATATTAATATTTCTTTAAATTTTATGTTAATATGATGCGAGACCATATTTTATTTTATCAATCCATTTTTGGAAGTTTTATGTGGCGTCGTTAGGCTGCCGAATTTTCATAAGGGGATTTTTCATCTCACTATTTATTCCTGTGAGATTCATGCTACATTGGCCAATTTTTCCTTTTTTGTTGTCCTTGTACTGCCCATTATTTTACTATTTGTAAAACATAATCTCATTTATGGTTAGGTACATCTTCATTATATGACCCTTCTTTCATGGGGTGTATGTTTCGAAAGATGCCCACATCGGTAAGGGAACCTTTCACACTCCTCTTTTAAAAAGACTTATTTTGTTATGTCTTTTAATTTACATATTTTTATTTTGGGATATGTTCTTATATATCCTTATTGATTTAAATTTTATGTCCAAGTGATGAGATACCATTTTCCCTCTCATCAACTAATTTTATGAATTTTAAAGTGACGTTGTTAGGCTGTCGAATTTTACCAAGGGAACATTTTAACCCAATTTCGAATTCTTTTGGTTCAACATGTAGTTATTTAATATGTCATCCATTGAATGTTTTTTAATGACCTTTGATTGTTTTAAAAATAATATCCACTTATATTGGGTGTATTTATATTTTTCACACATAATTTTGAGATTGATTTATCCTTAATTTAAGGATACCTTCTTTATAAGGGATTTCATCTCATTTGACATTTCTATTGAGACTTCATTGTTGTTATGCACCAATTAACTCTTATATGTTTTATATACTGTCCTTTGGAATATTATATCATGAATCCATTTAATCTCATGATATTATAAAGTTCTGATTAAATGTTATTCCTCAATTATTGTATTAAAGTTTCTCTAATTTTGGTAAAAACCCTTGAACTAAAATATCACTTTAATTGTTTTAATGATTTGTTCTTATTAATATCCATGTTTTAAAAATGGTTTTAAGGATTTATTTATATGGATATTAATGGTTTAAAATGTTAAAAGCATCAAGGTGGTATGGGACACTTTGATTCAAAAATCACTTTATTGAATGTTTTAAATGGTTTTCAAAATGGTTTTTTGAATGGATTCATTATTTCAATATCTAAAAACGTTATATTTTATTGCAATGTGGGAATGTTATATTTCTTTTATGCTTAAGTTATATGCTATGATTATGTTTTGTTTCTTGGGAATTGTTTATGAAAATGGGTGGTTCCTTGATAAACTAAGGGCGGGTGAGCCCGATATAGCTCTCTAATGCATTGGGTAACGTGAAGGAGTTAAACGTTACAGTTTCTCCGAAGAGATTTAGGGAATATACTGTGATGGGTATTACAAATGTAACCATGAGGGTTACTCCCTACGTATGAATGTTATGAATGCCTCCAGTTACCTTTATGCCAAATGATTTCTATTAAGTTATGCATAAATATTATGATTTCATGAGGTATGTTAAATTGATTATGTTTTATGAGTAAAGTATGATTTCATTGATTCTTATGTATACATGGAATGATGTTTTCTTTCCGTACTATTATAACCCTTACTGAACTTTTTATGCTCTTCCCAAGTTTTTGAAATGTTTTCACATGACATAAAGTTGAATAGGGTCAATGATGGGATCAGGGAAATGTCAGGCTGTCCAAAACAAGGAACTAGACATGACACTTTTGTTCAAGAGTTTTTATTTTTGTGAAAAAATGGAAGTTGAGTAGATGTGTCTACTTTGTAATCTTTGAGATGTAATAGTTATGTCCTAATTCTCTAAAACTATAAACCTAAAAAGATCCTCAATGTGAATTATTCATTCAATTCAATAATAAGTAATGTTTAAGGTTGGGTCCTTATAAAAGGGTTATCATATACTCCATTAATTTTAAACAATAGAGAGTGGGTGGTGAATTCAATGGATAATTATCTCTACTCTCATCATTATCTAACTTCTACTATTCATATAAGTAATCAATTTTCTGATAAAATTCCTTCCGACAAAATAAAATATATACCATAAACATGAATAAAATTTCCTCAATTTTTCTTTCAACAAAATGTGAATGAATTAAATATCTTATTTTTCTCTCTATGATCATTAATGTTTCATTTAAATTATATATATATTTTCGTATCAAAACCATGAGATTGTTCATTACTCTATTCACCATTTCCAAACATGATAGAATTAAAAATGATTTATTCATAGCTACATAAATACATTATGATTAACTCCCATTGGATCCTCACTTTTAATACCCTAAAAATAAACCAACCTTACTATCTGGTTAGAAGATATCACAAAAATTATACCTCACAAGTCTTATGAGTTGCACCTCCTTGATACAAATAGATTCACCGTCATTATAATATAACTCAAGTAATTACTTGAAAATTTTTGAACATATAATATGATGAAATTAAAAATTGAAAAATATGTTTATAAACTCATAAAATTCCATTAACTCAATATTATCATGGTGAATCATACTCTTCTTAATAATACAACTATATTATGATTCTCCTTCAAAACGAAAGATAGCCAAAATGAATTTTTCATGCTTAGAACACTGGTTAATGGAAAATATATATTCAATTGTGTCGATCAATTTCCCAAAAACATGGGATCCACTAAAAAAAGAATGTTTTTCCCCATGAAGGACTCAATTGAACGGTGATCCCCCCTTTGTTGTCTTGGATGTTTTGTATGATTTTTGGAATGAGAATGTTGTATGGGCATATAAATGAGATGTTGAACTCAAAATATCATAACATTTTTTATGCATGATTTATGTTATTTCAGTATCAATCACATTCAATATGATCATGGTTTCACTAATTACATTCCGTTGACAAAAAAATAATTGTGTGATCAACAATAGTCATAGTGTGGAACCATATAATACTCAAAAATCACTAACAGGAAGTATACATAATGAAACATTCTATTAAATACATGAATCCCTATGTTTTTTCATCGGATTTAATTATCATAATCTATTCAAATCAATAATGATGGATCATATTGTTTTTGTAAATTTCTCAATCGTATCCCTCAGGTGTGTCAAAATAGTTTTGTAATATGGCATGTTTTCATGCACTGGCAGTTGATGGAGTCAAAAACCATTTCATCTATTTCAGAGATATTTCTACAATTTACATCAGTTCAAGATACTCATCCACTTGGATTATTTTTACATATACATAATTTCGTGGTATCCAATAGATAAATCCTTCATCAAATTTCCATGATTTTTTCCTATAATTTGTATTATCCTTAGACGTATCCATCTAAATCTCAGAAAATGTTTTCCCCTTGATTTGAAAAGTTCTATAATCCTATCATCAAATACTATCTATATTGTAAAATTACATTCATTAATAGATATTAATACATAATATATTATTAATAATTTCATTTTATAAAAAAATACATGAGGAACATAATGATTCAGTGTCATGGAAAACACAAATACATAAATATTTTGTTAAAAAGTGAACTAAAATGTCTCAAACATTTTTATAAAAACTATCTCCCTTCGTATACGTATAATACATAATAAAATTCTTCATGAACATGGAAAAGGAATCATAAGATTCAGTTGGATCAAATTCTCTGTATGAGGTTGTATGGGACATATCAAAATAACATGAGCATAATGGCATGATAACATGAGAATAACATTTGGAAATCACATCCTTTATATCATAGATCATAAATTTTATTCATAGTATATATACTAGATGTTTATAATGCATGGATCATAAATTAATCAATATATATTACACGTGGAAGAATAATAGTGGCATAATACAATGAATTTTGGTATATAGATAACCATATAAAATCATTTACATAATAGTCCATGCTCATTTCCAAGACAATTGTATTGGAATGGGTTCACACCCGAAAACCCTATAATATTCAATTATCCCACCCAAGAAAATAATTTTTGATTATATTCACTCATTAAACCATCATATTATTCATGGTTCACTCTCAAGACTATCATAGTTGATAAAATCCCTTATTAGACATGGTTCACTCCCAATTACAGCCTTGTTAATCTCATGATATATCAATATACACAATTAAATTGAGGGAGATATAGGTTACAACCATAACATTATAAAAATCATGCATATTAGTTCTATAGGATCATAAAATAATCACCATATTAGAACACATTAGGAAAAGAGGGTTTAATAAAAAATTATCATAGTATTCCCCCTGGTAAAGAATTACACTTCAAAACTATTTCATTATTTCATTAGAAAATAACCTATTGAAAATAAATGGGATTCAAAAAATATATTAATTATAAACATAAATAATTGAGTTAAATAATAAATATGGAATCCTTCAGTCATATCCCTATTAGTGCATTAATATAATCAAAGGTTAATGTCATTGATGAACTGAACTACCCTTAAAATATCATTAAATCATTATTGAGGAAAATAAACATTCCTATTTGAAAACACCATTATAAAATCAAATAATGTACAAAATATTAATAAAATATATTGATATAAAATATTTAGGGGATCATAGAATGAATTATTTAAATAATTGAACGGCCATGATGGCCTGAAATTATATTCAAACTCTACATGTTAAAAAAACATTCATTTCACAATTTTTTGGAAACATTAAAAATTATATCATTTAAAAAATGAATATACCTTTTAAAAAACATTAATAATATTTTTTTTAAATTAATGAATTTAAAATCAATGTACTATATTAAGAAAATTTAAAAAATCATTTTTCTTAATATATACATATACTTCTTTTACTAAAGTTAAAAAATTTATTGATTCTTCATAAATAAATATATTCAATCTATTGAGTAATAATGGTGGGAAAATTAAAGGTAACCATTAATTTTCAATATATTTACTTCTAATTATAAATTTTATAGGTTTCCTAACAGATAGATCATAATATTTCAATATAGAAAACATAATCACAAACAACACTAAAAAAACTTAAATGATTTTAACATAAGACCTTTACCACTTTAGTAACATTAGAATTATAAGCCACCTCAAATAAAAAACCATTTATGGATTTATAAATAAAAATTATTTTATTAATTATAATAACTAAATTGATTCATGGATTGTATATACACTACATAAATTAAACATGCAATGAATACGGAATGTGTCTCACGGAGAGAATATCCAGATGAAAATAATTACCTAGAGAGTCAACATTATTTGGAATCATTAAAACCACCTATATAATAAATAATTTTTTTAAAAAAAATATATTTGTAAATCATACTTGCAAATATATAAAATACCATATATGATTTACTTATAAACATTTATCACACTTTTATTATCAACCCCTTGTTTGACGTAATAACCCCTTGATTTTTTATATATGTTTTGTTTTACTATTTTTAGTATTATTTATATGATCATGGTCATGTTTCATAAAAAAATTAAAATTTAATAATCATATCATTATATAATTTATTATAGTAATTAAATAATGTTTTAAAAAGAAAATTAATTATATCATTGACAGAGAAGATTGGTCTTATGAACAAATAAACTCACTTTTAATTTTCTTGAATGATTGAATAAAATAATGTTAAATATTGTATTAACTCTGTAGAATATTATTTATTACATTTATATAATTTATATAGTTCAGTTATAACGTTATTACCATTGATGTAAATATGAAACCCAAAATTATTCAAATCATTTCATGGAGATAGTCATTCCCACGTTTGCACGAGTGATATTACCATTTTTCAATGGACTAATACATGAAAATGTAGATTTTATATTATAAATAAAGGACTGAAAATATTTCATAAATATTATATATAAATATTAAATCCATAACCATATCCTTTAACAAGAGTGTCTAATGGAAACAATTTCATATGTTCATGAGTCGGTACTCCACTTTATAGATGATCGATAGTTTTGTTTATCATTTAATAAAAGAGGATATTGATATATGTCATGGAATTTTCATAATAACATATCAGTATATGGCAGTGAAAAATTTAATTATGTCATTATATTTGAGGATGGATTTATAAAGGTGGAAGAAGAAATAAAATATATGTTCTGGGTTAAGAATGATACCTCTTCTCCAAATAGTCTCCTTAGATTAGCTCCAAAAGATATCATAGGAGTGTATACAAATAAAATAATATAATATGTAATATGTGAAGGGATTTAAGGAATTAATGTGGTATATTATTGGCATAACAATGAGGTTTCAATGAGCGATGAGTATGGGGGAGGGGATTCCATATTTTAAGTAGGGGGCACACTTGGTATCTTTGAAAATATAAATGTATCCCCAGGAATTAATCATTTAAAAAGGATCAAAATTTTCTCATTATCAATCTTTATTTGATAATAGACTAAAAAATTACCATAATATACGTTTTGGACATGTTTAAGAAATTTTAATCAATGTCATTATAGTTTATCCCAAATTAAATCCATTTTATCGTAAAATTTAGTAAATAATGTTTACTATTGTTAGTATTCATTAAGAGTGAAAAATAATTTTATCATATTATATAAAATTAATTTGATTGATTAAAATCGTGGAATCCACTTTTCTAAATTCATTTCTTAAATTAGGTATATTTAATTTTGAAATAAAACCCACAGATGTGACTAATATGAATTTTCCAGAGTAAATGTTTTCTTACGTATATAATTATTTAATATAAAATTAAAATATCAAGTTTACTAAAAATATTTAAATTGAATTTATTTTAATATTATAGTTGTAATTTAAATTTGAAATCATTTTCATAGAAAATGAAACTTGGTTAATTATTTAGACAGAATGACATTTTTTGATAAAAATATGTATTTCCTCACTAGTCATCAAAAAATAATAATTTCAGAAAATTAACAAAAAATAACTCTAAGATAGTTTCAAAATGGAGATTTCAAAAATTATTTTTTTAATAACATTTCTAAAAATGGAAAAATATATTTTAATATTTCATCCCATGAATAATTGACAACTATTATTTGGAGAAATAAAGTATTTTTTAAGAATATTATTTTTTTTAATGGAAATTATGTACATATTTATCAATATGTTCAAATTAAATTAAAAAATAATAAATAATTGTAAAAAATTTCCTATTCTTATTTATACGAAAATATTAATTGTATTGGTTATATGGATCACGTTTAGATAATGATATTTTAAATAACATATTTTGGTTCGTTAAATATTTTTATTTTATGTAACAAATCCTATTGAATAAATTAAATTAATTTAAAAAATAATAATTCATGAAACACTGAGGTGTTACACATTACATACTGTAATAACAATTTACTATCAACTTAACTTGTGTTCCCTTATAAATAGTTTCAGATTTGGGATTTTACGGATGATTTCATTTAATATATCCACTAAATATCCCACCCATGAGTTTTTTTACATCATTACCACCTTCTTTATATAATTTTCATTAGAGATCTGAATCATATATTCTATAGATTATCCTTTTTTATTATATTAGTTTTCAATAATTCATTATGATATGAAACACTTTATGTCAATATGTATGTATGAAACACATTGCATTTGATGTTTGTTATTGCATTTTTTATATTGGAAATGAGTGATGTTTTATGAACATCCATCCACAAGAAGTTAAATGATCATATATTTTATTTTTTATTATGTTGATTTATGTTTGATTATTGATTTGTTTTTATGATTATGTTCATGAGTGTCTGCTATGTTTCACATCATTTACAACAACATACGAATGTGGAAGACCATTGAAATATTCATTTTTGTGATAGCTATGGGAGATTTAATTTGAAGTCTGTGAAATAATAATAATATTTATTCATGAATGTTCATGTATTAAGAATTAAGAATCCTATAAATGGATTATAGGAACATAATTATTCTATGAATCATTTTTAGACAATAAAAAATAGTAATCTATATCCATCAAGCTATGATAGTAATGTACCATACTATTTTAGGGGAATCAACAGTTTTTGAAATCAATCCATGATAACTATCTACTATAGAACATGTAGTGGGATTTTATATCACCACATAGGACTGCAAGAGGAGGTTTTCATGGAACACACACTCTACGCATAGTGGTTCTTGAGGGACCATCAGGTTATCTATAAGACATCGATGGGATTTGTGAGTAAGTGTATTCGGACTCAACACATATTTCTAGATTGAATGGTATATAGCCTAAAGATTCTTTTTATCTAGAGTGAAAAAAGATAAGTCCAATGTGGGATTCGTAAAAAAGATAACACTATTTATTTCCCTTAATCAACACATAAATAACATGAGACACCTAATAAATTCAAACTCTATAATGAAATCATGTTATTCCATCATATTCAACCTCACTAATAACATTACACCCAACCTAACCTCACGAATTATACCATTACATAGTGTACCCTCACATTGGTAATCAAAACCACACCCTTACATAATGTTTAAGTTTCAGTAACCTTGGAATTATAAAAGAAGTCTATTGCCATGATAGACCTTTAACTAATGTCACTAGTGCCCATGTTTGATTCTAGATATTGATCCTAAAAGAAGAGGACATGCTAGATCACATAAATCCAAAAAATCAATCCATGACATGAATCCCCGAATATATTCAAATAAAATGATATGGATTACTGTGGAAAGAAAGATAATATGAGGAGTGTACATATCAGAACATGTCCAATTATTCCATTGATATTATCACATTAATTTTATCCTAAACACATGAAGGAATATGTTTATTAGTATAAGTCACTGAGATTATCATCGTCTTGTGATTTCGAATGATAATAATGAACCATTTGTTTGAAAAATACATAATTCTTCAATAATATTAAATCATCCATGAAAAACCACTATTATCAGATTTGGACTGAGAATATGATTGTGAATGTGTCTAGAGACAATATAAGAATCGACGTCTAATGTGGTTAACATCATCTATAAATACTATGTTATCCAAGTTGGATTTGAGTTTTTGATTTATTGAGAGACATTTATTCAATTAATAAAGATAATATTCATGAATTATTCACATAAAGGAAATTATATGTGATCCACATGACATCGTAAAGGATATTTTTTCCCTATGATTTGTTTAAATCACTTTTATAATAAATTTGTCTATATGAATAAGAGGCCAGACATACACCATATATAATAAAGAACCATATAACATTGAATTTTCAAATAACATTAAATTGTTAAACTTATTGGTGTTATAAAATGGACATAGGGTAAAATTACAATAATAGTGGGTTGGGTGATATAATTATGGTATGAACATGTAGTGACAATTAATATTCTTACTCTAGTTTTTTCCCTGTTTCTATTATAAATCATGATCTCTCAACCGAGAGGGTAAATTATTATTCCCATTAAACAAAAATTGTTTTTATTTATTGATGTCCTTTACTGTTCATCCATAATGTCAATTTGGATTTGAGTATTTACATGGATCAAACTCAGTGGGATATGTGTGATTGGATTTCTTCTGTGTTGTGACACAAACAAAAATCCACTGTGAAGTTTGATATTTACACAATTATGGGTTATTTCACTCTAATTCACATGGTCATTGGTTTATAGGTTAAGGGACATCACATCCCTTCCCAAGGGTCACCCCCACAAACCAACAATTGTTACCTTACCGTCGGTTGAAAGAGAAAACTACTTCTTCCACTTTTCCACTATTATCATGGTATATTACACACATAGTATATAGACATGTAGGTCCATTCATCAACAATAATGAATAAATCAACGAATGTTGAATGATATTCTGGTGATATATATGTCGGGTAGCTTCTTCTAAAATGTGTAAAAATATTTATGTAGACCTTTATCTTTCCTGAATACCTCTAGAATAATTTAATATATTGTATTCACATAAATAAAAAATACATATTTTTATTATTAGTAAAATAATCAAATATACACTAAGTTTTCATATTTCTATTAAAATTATGGAAAACCCTTCAATAATAATAATTGAAAGGCTTCACTTATTAGTATGAAGCAATTCTTCTATGAGGAATAATCCTAAAACAACATTATCTTTGCAGGAATTTAACATTGTTCTTAATTATAAGTAATTTAGATCATTAAAAATGTATTTGATAATATATCTCATGTATATTATCTATTTTTTAGATATGTAGGTTTTTCATTAATATTCATTATCCTAGTTTTTTGTATATTGAGAGATAGTATCATATGATGAAAGTCCTCTCCTCATATATTACTATTATAACCTATAAAAAAATATCCTTATTAAGGATCATAAATTACTATTAAATGATATATGAGTACTTTTATGGATATTATAATATGATAGGTATCTGAATGTCCATCATTATTTCTCATAAGAATTAACCATCTACATGGAATTGATATTCATAAATATTGAAAATGGTATTTTCACACATAGTCATGGAAATATATATTTTTATGAATCATACCTATATGATCCCAAAAACCTTCGTCAAATACAGTTTATGATTGGATTATTAATAATATCTTACATTAATTAAATTAATTATAGTAGAAAGACTCCCCAAAATTCCACATGCAATTATGCATGGATGCTATAATGTAACAAATTCCTCCACGGTGTAGTATCATTCCTGACCATGAATCTAAATTAGTTCTGCAGTGTAGCTTACATATCGATGGCATGGAGCCCACTCAAATGGTAGAATGTAAAAAAACACCCCACTTAATCATGAGGCAAATTCATCCTATTCTCCAGTAAAAAATATACTATAGTAATTGAAAATTTATTATATGCTACATCCTTTTCTTCATTAGTTTATTGCATTGCAATCTCAAGTACAGTGGTGCATCCTAGTAGACTCTGAAACACTTTATTTCCAGTAAATTTTGAAGCATCAGGATTGAATAGGTAATGTTGAAGCATGTTAATCTTCAATTTCATGGTATTACAAGGGTTCAATACTCCAGACAGTTTAACAGTCATTTTATAACCCTTATTCAGGTTATGTTATACCATTATGCAGCTGTAAATATTAGACTTATACATGTTCATATTACCCCTATATATTTCATAGTAACCTTATAAAATGATGTTCCACCATTACATGGGATTCTATATACCATCATGCAACTCCTTAGGCAGACTCCTCACCATTATACACTGGGCCTACTACCCTTATGCAACACCTTATGTATCCACTTGACCTCTATGCATGGAGCCTAGTTACCTTTACACATTGGTCGATTGACTCAATCAACACAATATTCTCTCCAAATTATATCTATACATGTATATGGTTATGTTAATACATGCAAGGGATAACTATTAGAAAATCATTCCTTCAAGATTTCCTTTTATAGATGGATCCTCTATAAAAAACAAATTCATTAATTCCACCCCAAATGCCTTCAAATTAATTCTGATGACATATTATGCTTCATGGAACATCCCATGAGAAACTTAAATGTTTATATTATGGATTAAATGCATACATAATAGTTATCCAAACTCTAATAATAAATCATGCTTTGAATTTCTGAAAAATTCTCTAAATAAATATTTTTTTAACAAATCCTTTCCACTCATATTATTAGAAAATCCATTGTCAAATCATAAGAGTTCAATAATCTCCCCTTTTATTTTATTAACAATATAACCTTCGTAATATATAAATTAATCTATGCGAATATATATCCTTTTTTTATTATCCCCCTCAATGTCAATAAAATAAAATCGTTCACTCCTAGAGGTTTTACCCCTATGATTTTTTCATCCTTCAATCAATGGGAAACACATTTCCCCATTCTTCTCTATATTAGAGGGAACATTAAAACCATCATATATTCTCCCAATTTCATTCTAAAGTATTTATAGACCTTAATATATAATAGGAAACTCTATGGAATTAAAACTCCCCCAATGGTATATCTTCTCTATATATTTCAAAAAAACATGTTTTGGTGGCATCAACCCAATGATGAGTAGTGAAAATAATTGGAACCACATGATAAAAAGGGAATTTTATTTTCCTATTATATTATATTTTTATATGCGTTGAATCATTTTACCACATGGAACGTGGGATGTCAAAAAATATTCTGTGGTTAATATTTTGAAGATCGATGTAAGAAAATTTAATTTTTTTAGACAACAACATGGTTTTCTATATCACTCATGGTTACTAAGAAATAGAAACAATATATTTAAAAATAAACTTTCAAGATGAAACATATGATATCCATCACATCACACAAAATCGTTAGTATATAACATTAATGTACTTAGATATGTGAAATATACCACAAGTTGATGTAATTGATACCACATTAAAAAATATACAAGTTATTTAAAGACTATATCTGTTTTAAAAATCTGTATATTTTGAACACCATATGGTACCCGTCTTTATCAACCATGATATAATTTTATGTTCACAAAATTCATGCCTAGTTGTTTTCTTTTGAAACAAAAGGTTGATATTATACTATGGTGTAAAAAATTTGGATATAAATTATTATAAATAATAATATAATTATTTAGCTTATAGATATCCTAAATGCATTGGATAATACCAAAAATGGACCACTTGTTAGAATAAAACAGTATATGAATAAAATTAATTTTTTTGGATACTATTTTATCCTAATAATCTTATTACATTATATAGACTAATTCAAACCTACATTATGATAACAACTTTCTGATCACCATATAGAGATTGTTTCTATATATTTTTTTTAAGGATATTTTCCTGAACCATTCATCTATAGTATTGATACCAGTTTACAGAAGAAAATATGTAATAAACTTTAGATCCGAACTGAAATCACTAGTTTCATACTTATTTATTCACATTCATACTTACATTATGCTCCATACACTAATGTTTATATCACCCCAGGGATAATACCAATCACATAATTTTACACCACTTAAAACAATGTTAAAAATAATGAGTCATATAGGGCGATGAAACCATGTATTCTTTATGTGAAGGAATATGTCTACACATGATGAACCGACTTATCACATTATTTATCTCCTTTCCAATTTTTTATTTCATGAATAGAATGCAATCATATATTTATGTACATAATATCCAGTTATAGCAAAACAAATAAACCTGAAAAAAGGGATATCCATGGTTTGATACATCACACATAGTTATTTAATTTATTATAACATTAACATTCTTTCATGTCTTGGGTTTATCCAAAATTGTGGAATAAATCAAAATTGAGCAAGTAGCATATGTGGTTGCATAACTAGTGTATACCACCTATTAATTTCTTAGCCAATGCATCTCCTTTGTTTTCCCATTAGTTGATTTAGTATGAAAACATAGTAAAACGACTTCATTTTTTTCCAAATTCACCATCATATAATATAACTTCTTTACAGGATTGAAATTCAAATCCACTTTAACCTTCTTCATAACTGAACCAAACTCATGAATTTTCTTGCATATTTTTATTATATTTCTCTAAGTGAGTTTTTGTATGTTTCTATATTTTAGTGTCTGATTCAAACTTTTTTAATGTTATTTATTATACTAAAAAACCTGATTACAATTTCTAAATACAATATCCCTTTTTAAAAGATAATAAATCTCTATGTGTGTCCTAGGAGTGAAATGTATCCCAAGGGATTCCTTACACTTCCATGAATTTATCAAATTTGATTTCAATACTATCTAATTGATGATAGAATAAATTATTCATATACAATAATAATAATACCACTATTGGTATCTCTTGAAAATATATGATAGTATTGTTTATGTTATTATAAATTCATTGGGACTTTTGGATTCAGATAGTATACCTATTATATTCCTAAATCATACAAAATAAAGAAACATTGGTTCATTTTTCCTTTTTTAAGAGAAAAATTATAGATAGTATGGTCGAATGATTTTTTTTCTTTTAGATTTTGGATCTTGATAAATCTTCTTTACTAAAATATTTGATATATATTTTGGAGGGATAATAAACTTCTCTATAGAGGTGTTCATACTCTCTTCATGGTCACTTAACATCTCATATTTTTCATCCGTTTTTAGCCCATAGACTTCTTGTTTTATGTTTCATCAATAATAGATAATCCCATTTCATCATGTTTGGTCTTGAGCGGCATGATTATAACCACGTACTCTATATATCTAGAAAATTTTTCAATCATATATAAGGAAATATATTTAATCATATGATATTTCACATTATTCACTATTATAATTTTCATAATGCTAAAATTATAAAAAAATTATTTACCTATGAATATTTTATATTATAAGGAAAACTATTCAACCATTGAGTAGTAAACATCATACATGACTCTAAACTAATCATAATTTTTATTTCATGATAACTTATTTGAATAGAAAATTTATTTTTTATCATTTCATATCCATAATTACATCTCTATTTCATCTCTATAAGGATATAAAAAAGATTATAACCATTCTGAAAGTGCAGTTTAGAATCAAAGATAACTGTAAATTAAAATATATCATCTTCCAAAGAACATAAATTATATGATTAAATCTTGTTTTTGTTATTTTTCTTACTATTTTTGTTATTTTTTAAGGTTATTTTCAATGGGAATTATACCTTTCCAAAACAAGGTATCCAATTGAATCAAAATATCATTGGTGAATTTTATGGTTGTTAATTCAGGTCTCCGATGAGTTATCCCCTTAATTACACGTCAAGTAAAGTATCTATTAAAAATATTATTCAATATATCTCAAATATTTATTTGATTATTTTCACCATAAATACTCTATATATTACAACTTCTTGAGAAACTCTGGGAGACTCTACTATGAACTAGATGAACTAATAATTAAATTATTTTAAATTAGCACCACAAAAGAAATTTTTATTTAATACATATCTTTTGGTTTGTATGAATTATTTATACATGTACATGATACTTAGTTCAGTGTAAATGGGTGATATCCAGGGAGAATCAATCCACATTTTTTCATCATATAAAATCTGTAGTGATCTGCAATGCTTACATAAGATCAGGATATGTATCTCTTATATCCATGCTCACTATTATATTGATTAATGGATATCTTATTGTATCTAAAGGGTCACTCCCTCAATTCGTACATCATTGGTTAACTACCAGAGTGAAGGATAACATTCAACTTCATCCTTTTCTTGGTGCTCCAAGAAGTCTCCACATGACATTTATAGACATATATGTACCATAATATGAAACTATTAATGCATCATCAATGATAGATATATACCCAACTTATTTATTTTAATGGATGATTATTAGAACTATAAAACCACATTATTTCATACTTTTTTCATTCCAGAATAAATTTGTAATAATTCAATATATTATGTTCTCTGAAACTAATACTAAATATTTTGTTTATTTGGAAATCCATAATTTAATTTTATTATTCTTCACTTTAGAAAATTCTAGGAACTCCCTTAAAAAATAATACAATAATAACATTACATTAAAAGGTAAAAAAATTACCCTTTTAATAATAGGTCAATAATAAACCTAAATTTTCTGAAATTCATGATTCTTTCTCATTACATGGAATATTGATTTTTAAGAATGCATGTGTTCCTTTATTCAAATTGTTTTCCCAATTTTCAGGATATGCATGTTGGAAATATAGATTTTATCTCCAATGATCATTTACTATCAAGAGATAGTATCAAATGATGTATATCCTCTACATTTAGATATCTATTAGCACCTATTAGTGACTACCCATTAAAGAGTCATAACAGACTTTTAAGTTCACTTAGTTTATCAGTCCAAATATAATTATATGATAAGGATGTAAATTCCCAACATAATTTCAAATGAGAACAACTAAATCAGATCACCATATACTTCCCTAAAATATAGAAAAATATATTTCACCCTATTATAATTGTTTTCAATAATTTAATTCTTTATGAAACCTTGATCATAAAACCCCTATTAAATGATATTTACCATTCATTTATATATAACAGCTTTTGTTTATTCATTTTTTGGTAATTAAGATACTCTTAAAATAACTACAGTAATCCTTCTAGGATACAATGATATAGCTAACTCCTCTATGGCATAATATAATCTACATCCTCATATACAAACTAGTTTAGTTGTATATCACACATATCTAGGACATGGATACTAATAAATAACAGAACGTAAAACCCTACTCCATATAATATTGTAGTGTATTTATCCTCTTCTTCGATGTAAAACCCAACCCTTGTGATGTGGAAAATATATTACTTCATATGAATTTATTATTTAGGTAATTTTTGGTTTAATATCCTAAACTATTACTCAACCTGATAGATCCATATATTTTTAAATTCATGTAAATTTGTACCTTCCATGACTGTGCGTGAAAATCTGGTGTGGGAATCCTTATTTTCATTAGACTATTATGATCCAGTCCACCCCAAGGATAGAATGAATATAGTAACCCTTACACATATAACCTAGTACAATTAAAAAATTGTATATATTTACCTTAGACATGTGGGGGTTACCATTACACATGCCAAGATACCTAAATCCATCATCATGTTATACTCATTATGTCTTCTATGTACCCTTACAGGACTCCTTATGTAGCCTATTGACCATAATATATTATTCCAATTACTTTTAGGAATTTTATTATATAGAATGATATCCTTTAATCATATAGGTTGAAAACCATTCAACATGTGTTTTTTAGCCATCAATGACTCTATATTCTTCCCCGGATACAATTACAAATGGAAAACTTCCATTCATGAACTTCATCATTCACAATTTATATTTATGCATGGATCCACCAGTATTTAAAAATCCATAACATCAAAAAAATTATTTCTAATACAATTTTACGAAACTCCCACTATCATATAGAATCCCATGAATTAAATCAACATGAATTATATGGATTTTTCAAATCCAAAACAACTCTCCAACCATCACTAACAATTCAAGATTTGTATTTCAAATAAATCCAATCAATAAATACTTTCCTCCAAAAAATACATTCCACACATATTATTGAAAATCCATTCCAAAAACATATGAGATAAACGATTTGAATAATATAATACTATCATAGATTATTTTATGTATTACAGAAACAATATTATATCAATATACATTAAATCCAACTAGGTTTTCATGAAAATCTAAATTTATCATGTGTGCATCAAATATGTTATGGAAAAGAGAAGATACATATTTTTACATATATGAAGAACTCATGGGCCTCTCATAATCTGACTTATGTGAATATATTTCAAAATCAAACTAAAACAATATCGAATATAGATATTATGAAACTTGTATATTTTCACATGATTTTTTCATGAATGTTACTAATAATCAGATATGGCATGTGTAAACGATGAATAAAGTAAAATTGATAACAAAAGGAAAGAATAAGTTTCCCTTGGGGGTTTTTATTATTGAATGAAAAAAAAATAACCTGATATGATTATAATAAGACACATATGTAACATCATAATATAAATTGACTGAATTAGAGTGACATTAATCCTTTTATTAATGAATTTTCAAGACCATCGTATGATTGTTTTAATGTAGAGGAATCCCATTGATTCATGAATAGATAATATGTTGATAAGATTCATGAGTGTTTATCGAAGAATCTATTTTATATATTGTCTATCTATTCTAGAGTTATATTCTTATAATATTTATTATTATTTATCAAATTTATTTCTTACATTATACATGGTCAGTTCTAAGAGAATGAGATTATTTTCATACACTTACATGTGTTTTTAATGATTATAATAGTAATTCACAGTGTGTGGGATAGTAACCACCTTACCCTATTTAGATAGTCATCCTCATGAGAGGTGGAAATTATTAATAAATATTGGTGTTCTTAATGGTTATTTTTTTCTCTACTTTTTAAAAACATGTGAATAAGTTAAGAGAAAAAATCATTGAATATGTGAATATTTATGAAAAGGTATAATATTTTTAATTTGATAAATAATCATCCGATAATGATTGACCCCCTCTCAATTTTGGGATACAAATGTGATCCTCAAAATATTTATTAGAACAAGAAGTCACATATCTAAGGGGATTCAATAATTTAAAGCTCGTTTAAGATTTATATCTGTCTTCTCAATTCTAATTTGAGTGAAAACATAGAAGAGTTATCTATATTTTATATCCCAATTATATCTATTCCAAGATATTATATAACATAATAATGAAATAATTGATTCATATAAAGAGGAATCCCAATTTTGAAAATAGGATGATAAATATCTGATAATTGGATGAGGTGATCATGTGTATGAGGAGTTTTATGATGAATATGTCACTACTATAATTAATTTTCTTTATAAAAATATATATAAATAGTCACATTTATATTTTAAAAATTCAATTTATTACTAAGATATATCAATACTTTGAATAAAACATATATAAATCTAAGATGTCTTTTGAAAAAAAAAAATCAGTGAAGTATTACCCTCTCTATGGATGTTGGAACCAACGAGGTAATGTATTCAAAAAATAAAAAAGGTTATCTTGTTTTGAATACCTATAGATAAATAAAATTCAATATAAATATGATTTAACTATGTAATTTTATGACATGTTCCATTCATTTGATGAATTATAGAATAATATATGTAATTTCTATAATCCTTATCCTTAAATAAAAACAATCAAAATCATTGATCATTACCACATGATAAAGTAGTATAATAAAATTAAAGATTATTACATTACTAAGATAAAAAACGTTTCAGAATAAATAATGAAGTCCATGGAGGAAAAAAAATTATAAAATATATGAAATGTATTGATTGTGTATTCAAATAAGAAACATTTGAAAATGATCAAGATTAGTCTTCAAAAAAAGATATTGGATGAACTTTTTATAAAGATTTATAGTCCCCAAAACATTTAATGAGGAATCTCATGCCAATGGAACTTTATTTGGTAACATTATAATGTTCATATCATTCAATTTTCAATACCATGTAGGATCAAAAGAAAAGTTATCATCCTCATGTGATGGAAAATTATACCCTATCTCTAGTTTGTAAAAT
Source organism: Viscum album (assembly GCA_963277665.1). Taxonomy (NCBI): domain Eukaryota; kingdom Viridiplantae; phylum Streptophyta; class Magnoliopsida; order Santalales; family Viscaceae; genus Viscum; species Viscum album. The sequence continues at coordinate 271,473,713 of OY728125.1, read as the reverse complement.
ATATATCTTCAAACTAAAAAATGTGAAATAGTGGATGAGTACATGTGATGAAGTGCATACCAAAAGAACTGTGGTACTGAATATAATTGAAAAATAAATTCTTACACTAAATATTCTTAAATATAGAGTAAAACCTTAATAATATAACATCCATGTAAATATATCCATACTATTATTCAGTATAAATCATTTTATTTTGTTGGATACTGTTGGAGAATTGAATGATTTATCTATGTAGGATATATTTATTTGTATAATATTAATTTATGTAAAACAAATTTGATTCCTACATCAAGGGGTGTAAGGTAGTAATGTGTTCATGAAAAAAAAATAGATGATTCTTCATATAAAAGATTTATATGATTGTTTGAAGAATCTCTGTGGGTTTCATAATGTCAAGGGTGATAGTGAAGATGTATGTAGTGTTAACTCATTCAAGAATTTGACTAAAACATTTAATATTAAAAGAACATTCCAGATAAGGATTTATGATAATCATTCTTTATAAATGAACCTGTAGAAAATACTAACAATTTACATTACCCTATGGTTTATAATGAATATATTCATGCTAAAAATGGATGGAAATTTGAATATGGAAAACAAAAATAAATGTAATAAGATCAATATGAGATCCATAAAACACATATGAGGAATGTTATTTTTTTGAATAAGTGGTCACACAATGGATCACTATAAATAGGCCATAAAATTAATAATTAATAGAAATATTCTCAAGAAAAAAGAGAAGGCTAGTCAAATAAAAAGATAAATTTACAGAAGTGGTAATGATACCACTTGCAAAGACATATGGTTTAATTAATAATCATATTCATATTACCAATAACATATTTTTATTTTTACATGATTATATAGAAATAGGAATAAAAATTCTTGGTCCAGTAGAGAAAGAATAATCTAAATTCAAATATGATATTCCATAAGATTAATATCAATTTTGTGATAGGTGTTTAGTGAATTCTATCAATATAGTCATAGAACATCTGTGTGGAAGATTAAAGAAGTATGAACATATCTATAACACATTTTTGTTTATAACATGAGATCATGATGAAATTATAAATAATAATAATAAATAACCAAATTATAAATATTCCAAGATTTCTAGTGTGAAAATAAAAATTGAACACAAATTTGTAACTAAAATATGTGAATAAATCATCCAACTAGACACTACCATGAAATATTAAAAATTCTGTAATAAATTTCATCCTCACATGGAGAAGAATAAATGTGCATTCATGATTCTGAAATAATTCTCATAGTTTTTTCTCTCACATATAGGAAAAGGATGTCCACCTAATTCACATCAATATTATATTTCATCAATACACATGGGGAATTCTAGGTGATGTACATACTCATGGGTGGAAAATGGTGGGTAAATTATATTTCTATATTTTTTAGATAATAACTCATTCCAAGAATAATTTAAGCCAACCTCACATTATAATATATCCATTGATATCTTTGATATTATTTTGTTTCAAATATTCTGGGATCTGCCTTGATGAATAACATCAAGTTTTCATGAAAAAAATGAAGTCTTATTCATGGATGTGATAAAAAATGGTATTAAAATTAATATTCCTTCATATGTTAAACTAGAGATCTGATTCATCTTTATAAAGTGATTTTGGATATCAACCGTTGTGGGGGAATATCACTGGAATTTTCAAAAGCATCGTATTTCATTCAATTGTAAAATCTATGGAAGTTATTTATTATCAATGTCAATGTTATGGAATGAGTTATTAATCTCTTATCCCAATTAATAAGAATAAAAATGGTCAATATAATGGGTGAAATTTCAATTAATCATTTTCATTAATTATATAGAATTCTTGATGAAGATTTAGGAATGAATTCAAGAACATAACATTCCTATTATACGTGGATGTTTATAATCTATCTGTTTAGATAAGAGTATATTTTTTGGGACTGAATTAATATATATAATTTTCCTTTGTAATAGTATTATAAAATTTGAAATTTCATTTTATCAATTAAAATCAATAAATTAATATAAACATGAAAATAGCTGAGAAGTATCTGAGGGATGAAACAACATTTTGTTATGTCATATGGTATCATATTGTAAATTAAGAATAGGAATCATGGATGACTCAATTTTATCCTCTTGTACAGTGTTTAGGGTTTTAGATGTAAAACTATTAGGGAATAAGTTATGTAATATATCAATAGAAAAATGATAAAATTAAATTTCTTGTAATTTTCATTTTTTATCAATAAGTATGAGATAATACAATGAAATATAATTAAATTGAACAATTATTAATCCATGTTTCTATGTTTTTGTTAAAAAATACAAATGGGATGATTGATGAATCTATATTTTTTTATATTGTATTTATTCTCAATAATCCATTAAGAGGTGAAACTGTTGATGTCAATGTGTATTAAATAATAATTTTTTCTTTGAAGTGTTATTTGGTGTTATTAATAATGTAAATGTGTTATGTTTGAAGAAGATTCATTTTTGATAATTCTAATGAAAATATATGATATTTTGGATGAAGTGGAATTATGTATGAATTTTGATGAATTATACTAAATTTTTTCAATAACATATGTTATGTTTCACATCATTTACAATAAAAGAAGATGGGTATAAACCATGAAAATTTTCATTTTCTTGAATCTTATAGAGGATTTGATTTGAAATCCATGAAAAAAAGAATTATATTATTTTATTTGGAAAATTTTATGTAGTGTTTAGAAAAGGATAGATGAAATCTACATTATGAATTATTCTATGTATCATTTTTTTTATTTAAAAAAAATTAGCTAGGCATAAACAACCACAAATACAATCTCAATCCAAAATTTATGTGATTTGTCTCAACAACAATGAAGAATTATCCATGTCATCTAGGTAATGTGTTATTGGTAGTGGTCTTACATTTCTCCCATTAGGTTCATGTAAGAAGGTGTGTATGGAATGCTCACATGGTGAACAGGGGTTTATGAGGGATTACATAGATCTTGAATGACCTGGTGATTAATGTGTGTCCATAACTTTTTTCGAGAATCGACCTCACTACTAGATTTAGTGGCTGAGGGAATATATATTCATACAAAATGGAGAGAAATATAATTGAACAATGATATCAAATGTGGATGACATGAAACACTATTCTATAATCTTAAATGATGTGAAAATAAAACTAGTAAACCAATCATTTCATCCTGTGTCCTATAATCATTTTATTCAACTATATTCAACATCTAAAATACCATTATTCACATAATAACGAGAGATATTTAACATAATAAAATATACCCATATGCAGGTATTATGCTACCCTCACATAGTTAGAATCCTTCATTTTGTGGTCTCACAACTGTCAATGGTTGTCTCGAGTAATTGAACCTTGAAGAAGACGACAAGAATGACCATATGAAGCCATGCATATTTTATCCATATTATATGAATGTATCTTTTCAATTTATGTGATAATACAAATGATAATAACGATGATATAGTAGGAATTTCATATATCTAAATATAGTAAATTATGCATATGTGATCCTAAAAAATTAATGGAAGAATCTAATTATTCATATATTCCATGATTATTAGTGATTTTTATGTCAAAGGTTATGAAGGAAACATGTGTATAAAATATCCAAAAGAATCATTGATATTTAATCTTACGTAACTAGCCACTATACTCATATATAGAATTAAAATCATTTTTAATAATGTTTCCTAATAATTGAAATAAATAAGTATTTAATGAATTAATACATATCTATAAATACCGAGGTATTTGAGTTGATTTCATCTTTTTGATTCATTATAGAATTTCTATTCTCTTGAAACTGATCATATGCATACTTTTTTCACATATTGGAAAGGTTTTTCTAGAAACTAATCTTCATAAATTAGAATTTCTCAACTCTAATTTGTGTAAATAGGTTTTAGGATCCACTCGACTAAGAGAATAACTGTTAATATAGAAATCACATTCACTGAAGGACCAAATAACTTTTATTGTTTAAAGTATTGTCATGGGTTTCAAAAGGAAAAAATATTATTTTTGTTTGTTAAAACTATTAAACAACCAATATTATTTCAATGTTCCATCGATTGAACTGAAACTTTATAAAAAAGTAAGAGTTCCTTTTATTTTCTATTATATAAAGATCCAAATATAACTATATACTTAAATATACATAAATAAGGTAGTGGCTCTCATATATGAAATTTTAAAAAGTGTTTTGAAAAAGAAAAAAATCATTATGAGAATGATAACATAGACATATTCTATAATATCAAATTATTATTCCTTAAATAATAATAGGAACAGGATAATGTATTCATGAACAATGAGAAAAAATTAATTTCAAATTCAAGAAAGGAATATTTTTAAATGGGGGTTTTGGTGACTACACAATGAATTAACTATATAAAACCATTATATTATTCAAATAATACCAATATGAAACATCTTGAAATTTTTTTGAATGACTAATAGGGATAAGAATACCTTCATTATTGCATTTCTAAGATAACAATTTTATTGATGTGAATTAGATTCATTCCAAAATATTTATAAATATAAGGGATATTGATCGAAATAAATTTTGTCCAATAGGGATAAGAATCCCTTTATTAATGCATTTCTAAGACAATCCTTGCATTGTAACTAGTATGTGCTAGGAGAATAGGCTCAAGGACATACACTATCATATGATTTAATTTATATTAAAAGTATTTTTTCAGTGTGAGATAAAACCCTCTATACTCTACGGGCATAGTCATCTATATTGTAAGACAACCTCATTAATAAATAAGGTTATTCCTTTATTTTTAATGTTTTATGTTCATGAAATTATAAATTATTGTAAGGTAGAAAAGATAACTATTCACAAAGTAAGTGAAAAAGGTATAAAAAATGGATAATTTTTTTTAAAGTGATAAAAATTAATTACATATTAATATGCCTCCCCACTCAGTGTGGTCTCACCAAAGTGATCATAAAATATTATTAAATATATTGAATTTCTAATTTGGATGTTACAATCCTAGAAAAATGGGAGAACTAAATAGATTAATAATTGTTTTTCCAGATATGTAGTTCACTACCCATTATATGTGTGTGGATAAGTGGCCTATCAATTTATTTTCATATCTGATCTTGAATCTAAAGTCTATTGGAGATCATTTCTCGATACATGTATGTAGCTCCGTAGTCATATCATAGGATTTATGGTTTCAGTTTTTTTATCATTATTTTAATAACAATAAAATCTAAGTGTGGTGTATTTCCTTCCATTGATATAAGGCCAAATATATCTAAATGTTGTAAAATATATAGTTTTTTAAATTTTAAATGATATTTCAATAGTGGGAGAGTGAGTAGAAGAAACATAGAATAAAAATAAACATTGTATAACACCTTGATATTTTAAAATATACAAAAACTTAATAAAGAATATTTTTATGACAGAATGTTAACCATAGAATATAGACACTATTGGAATAGTTGATATATATTATTAAATTAATCATATTATATGGTATTTAAGTGACATGTAATTATCAAGAAATAATATATAATTCTATTACAAAATATTATTGATCATAAGAAACACTTTTGATGTATTTATTTGTGGAAAATATATTGGTATTATATATTATATTTATAATTTAATCAGTAAAATTAATGAAACAAAAATATAATTTTAAATTATAGAATTTTTTATTTATTTTTTAAAATTATATTGTATATAAAATTGAGGTATTTAATTGTAAAATAAGATTTAATTTACTAAAAACTAATTTTATGAAAACCATATTTTATTTTCATAATAAATTAAATTAATAACTATTAAAGATTGTAATTATTGAAGTGTAAATATAATAAATTTAATTAAATGAATTAAAATTCATAATTGACTTTTTATATCAGAATGAAATGTATTAAATTCCTTTTTATGCTTAAAAATAAATTTCTCTATAAATGTATTTCATAGAATTTTGTGAAATTATTTTTAGAACTAATTTTTCCCTCTTATAGAAAATGATAATGATAAAATAGTATCTATATTTTGAATTATAAATTCAATATTCTCAAATTAATATACACTCATTTTTTATGAAAATGGATTTTATCAATGGAAAAATTCATTTTCCTGTTAAAGGTCAAAAATTTTATATTATTAGCTAAACTAAAGAGATAATTATATAAATAAACAAAATAATTATATATTGTATGATTATATAGCATATGATGAAAAAAATTACTTTTTTATTAAATTTTTGTGGGTTTTAGTATCCCATTATCAAAATATTTTTCCCTAAATGTATATTCTAAACTGATGTGTTGAAAACACACATAAAATAATGAAATTTCACAATGCCCCAATTTCATATCATTTTAATATTTCTGTCATAAAATTACATACATTCATAAAAATGAGAATATTAATGTCTTTGTTGGATTATATTGTCATTGGGATTCAGTTCAACCAATTAGACTGAAGGATGTGTCTTAGAAAAAGAGAACAATTATTTAAAGAACTTCTAGGTATGATAGATTTAATTGGCCTGTAATAATTAGGTAATAAATATGAATTAGGACATACAATTGAGTATATTACACCTCAATTGGATTTCTATACCAAAATAACACCTCTCTAGCCAATTTCTTATCGTGATTCTCAAATTTTTTTATTCAACAAATGAGTAAAATTAGTGGGGTAGGTCTATCATCAATATTCACTTACTCCCTTGGAAACACAACATCATTTTTTCATTTTTTTGATTTATTTTCCAATAAAATTTATCCTCACCCTAATTATCATGTTCTTTTTAACCATAAGGTTACAATGGATGCCTTGGTGTTTCCATTCATTCAAATTTTTATTCCATCACATTTAATGGAGTTCTAAAATCCCTGTGATCACCTTGGAAGTAACAATGATGCAATCCTGATATTTTTTATTTACATTGAATTGTGTTTAAATTTTTGGTTTTTATTCCATATTTCAACATTAATCTCTTTCTTTTTTAACTATTTACACATAATAAATAAAATGCTAATAGATCAAAATGCTTCAATGCATTGTAAGGAACCAAAGATTTATTAATTGAATTGTTCTCTAACTATAATTATGTTATATGGTATAAAATAAGTATATAATATATAGATCCCAAAAAAAACATCATTCTCATAAATGATAGTGATATTTAAAGAAATTGAGAAACACACATTGATCAAATAGTATCTTGATTATTTGAATATTAACATGGATATTATGAATAGTAATACATCCAATAGAGTAGTAACCTCTCTTATGAAAGTATAAATAAAATTTACTTATCTTATAAAAGAAAATATTATATTATTATATCATTGTATAATCTAATAAATGTTTTAAAAAATATAAATTACGTGTCGGTTTTTTTGTAAAACATAAATTTCTATTTAATATCTTATAGTTTATATATTGATTTAAAATAAAATATAATTTCTTAAAAAATATTATTTAATTAATATATTTATTTGTTATAATTAAATGATAATTTTATGATACCTTAATTATTTTATCAATATAAAATTGGTTATAATATTTAAAATGGTATTTCTCAAATAAATGATAATTTTAATTAAAAATTTCAATTTTTGTTAATATAATTATTTTCATATAATGGTGTGCTATTTTTAATTTTACACATCTGTAAATTATTAGTGTGAATTTTTGGAATTTTTCTATAATAGTTGAATTTTAGGTCAATGGTGAAAAACGGTAATTTATGGTATTTAATATTTTAAGACATGTACTATAATTTTTCAGTCATTGATGAGGTAATAAACAATTATTTTCATCTAATATTCACTATATAATATAATTACTCATAATGAATACATCTATTTATATTAGTGATCCAAAATAATATACTAATGAATAAAATAATCAAAAAAACACTCATCTTATCCCCTATTAATACCACCCTTCCAAAAATCTTCCCATCACACCATATAGGACATAAATATTGCATAACTTTTACCTAGGTACCTTTCCCAAGACTCTTTCCAACATATATGATCTTACGGTCTCAACAAAAAATCAAACCCAATGGAGTTAAAGAGGTTCTCAAGGAGACAACATTGAAGAGGTAAAACCATCAATACGTCCCTTCAAATTTATTTTATTTTCTTATCAGCTATTCAAATTCGAAAAAAATAGAATGATAAATAAAATATAATATATATACATTAACTCTATTATTTTAATATAATATATATAATAATAACTATTCTCCCCTCATTTTTTTCCTAAAAATGAAAACATCATATGTGATATGTTGATGCACTACCTTCATGGATGATGAGTTTTAATTTGGAAAATTCACCTTAATAATATTAAAAAAACCAATATTATTGTTATCTAATATTTTAATAAACATATTATAATTTATATTATTTCCTAGAACCAACATATAAACATAAAATTAAATAAAATGATACATGTTACTCTTGGTTGTAAAAACCACCAAAATAAATGAAAAAATTGTCTTAAAATTTTTATATAATGAATCATTCTCATATATAAATGAGATGTAAGAAAATTGTTTCATGTTTTTGTTCATATATAACATATAATTAAAATTCTCTATTATTATTCTCATTTTACACGAACTTGCATGCTTTTGTAAAAGTACTCCAAACATGAACACTAAGAACAAAGTCACACCTATAAAGAGGAAATTGAACTCTATATCTCATAAAAATTGAAATAATCTAACATAAGAAAATTATAATAAATATAATAAATGTATAATAGTTTTTAAAATTTTTATTTAATGAATCTAATTTGATTGTCTTGGATATTAATGTGAGTAAATTATTCGAACAGAAGGCAAGGGGAATCTAGAACCCACCTCCCTTCTTTGGGTTATTCCTTCATCATGCCAAATTTCAATGTGTATACTATTTTAACATTCTTAAGAGCTAATTTATTCATCCTTCCCTTCCAATTTCTGGGATATACATGTTTCAAATACGATTTTATGAAAAATAAAAATAATTTACAAAACAAACCATATTTTCAAAACACATTTTGACTCCTCTTAACTAGTTTTTTATTCACTAATGAAAGATGAATCAAATAAAAAACAATATTTCAATTTTTATTTGTGTACCCCAATTTTATTCATTTCATAAAAGATCATTAAGATACCCTTTCCTTCAAATTATGTAATATATGAGCATTATTTATATATGTTTTATGTGGCATGAATGATTATGAAAATGTTATATTGTGATTGGTACAAATTGAATTATATAGATCTCCAATAAATTGGGAAATGTGATGTATATTATGTTATGTTGTGTATCATGCATGAACAAGATTCTTGATTTGTCTAAAACTATGTGTGGTATTTTACCATAAATACATTATGTTTCATTTTTATTCATTTCCAAATTACATGAAATTACTTAATTCCTACTATCATGATTATGATGATGACAAATTATTATTTTATTTTGATGAATGTTATTCTCACCCGTGTTAAATTGATTCATTTCTTTATCTATATTATTAATATATTTTTTATCTCTCCCATTTCATTGAATTATACCCTTTGGTGACAACATTTACAGATGTGCTTTTTGTCATTATAATAATGAATAAGAATATTTTAAATAAATTATTATGTGTTATTATCCATAAGTGATGTATGATCCTAATTTTCCCAAAACAACAAACCATGGGATCCTATTTTTTTATTTATATTTTTTTACATAAATTTAAAATTATGAAATAGATATGTAAAAAAAGTAGGTTAATTATAGTTGGTATTAGATAATGTTTTAGTTAATTTGGAAATTAGGAATAGAGAACTCCAGTGAAAACACTTATTATCAGACAAAGTATATATAAGCACTTAAGGATAATTATTTTATAAATATGATATACATAGGGATCCCACAAGATATTCTTGTAGTGTTAATGTCACAAAGTAATAGATTATTTATTTATGAATTATTGATGTATATTTTTTTCAAACCGTTAATATTTTAGAAAACAATGGGAACAAGGAAGACACAACACAATAACACGTTTGAATAATAATGTAGAGATTTCTGAAATTATATCCTCAAATCCTTGGGTTCTAGAGTTCAAATTTCATGATGATTCTTATCCAGCATTCATAAGGAATGAAAAATTACATAAATAATGTGGAATGTCCGCATTCAACTAAGAGGGATCAAATGGTTTTCTAATCATTTATGTATCAAAGACCATCAAAATTTATCGTACATTATAATCCACTTATTGTGGAACAATGGGTAAACTCAATGAAGAAGTTCTTTTCTGTGATCTACAATTCTAAAGAGGATACAGTGAAATTGGATAATTTTTTAGATGGGGAGTTTGATTAATGGTCATTATATATTAAGAAAATAAATCTAATGGATGAAATATAATAAATTATGTGTGAACACTTTAGGAAAAACATTATTACTATGAATTTCCCTCGACCTATTTAATGAATGACTGAAAGAGAACTCATAGACATGAATCAAAAGGATGATTAATATGATATATCATATGAAAATAATTAATAGGTGTTTCAAGGTATGCCTTTGGGTTTGTTATAAAAAATGATATAATAATGTATAGATTCATTGGTGGTTTAAAACCACACCATTGAAAGTATCAATCTATTAGTGACTTTAGGTGTTATGAAGAAGTTTTTGGACATTATCTTAAGGTGGAGATAGAGTTCAGATAATGTTCCCCTATCCATGTATTTAAGAAAAAAATATAGAGTTTCAAGATTTTGGATATAATTAATTTTTTGGAAATAATGATAAACCACTCACATGTCAAAAACCTAGGAAGAAACATTCTTGGAATTGACTCAAATTGATGGGTAATGTATTCAAGTTTGAGAGAGATGGTCATCATTCTCCTAAATGTCAAAGATAAGAAATAAATCTTAAAAACTAGATGGAAGTAAGGATAGAAATTACCAAGGTTAAATTTTTCAAATATAGGGATCTAGGGAACTATGCAGGCAAGTTCACTATATCTTGAGTCCTTGAGGATAATCAGCTTTAACAGCCACCAATGCTAGTGGAGAAATGCAATGATTTTTCCATCACCACTACTGAAGTGCTGGAAGAAAAATAATTGATACAAGGTATAATTCCTATTAACTAAATAATGGAAAAATTATAACATGATTCTAGTTACACACATTCATATATATCAAACATGTCTTCTATAAATATTGAATTGAATTTCAGATACCTTTAACTGTTGATATTCATAAAAAATAGGGTTGTGATATAACTACAACCCAAGTGTTGGAATCTTCTCTAGTCAGCATGTGTTGGAAGAATCTCATAGATAATATATTGATACTTCCATTGGAGAAAATTGATTATATATTGGGCATGGATTGTATCTTTTTGTAATGTTCACCATTATCTATCATATAAAGTAAATAACTTTTCAAATTCAGAACCATACCATGATCCTCTACAAATTAATGGAGGACCATCAATCATCTTTTAAAAATCCCTCAACAATATGGTTGATGATGCCCTATTAATGATCATACCTCACTTGAATGGCTATGTAAATCTAATGTATCAACCTGTAGAGACTTCCAATTGTTAGGGAATATGGTGTTATATTTCCCAAAGTGTTATTGGGACATCCCCTAGAGATTAAGGTTGAGTTCTAAATAAAAATCATTCCTGGAGCTACTCATATCCCAAAACATCCCTATGGGATATACACTATCGAACTAACAGATTTAAAGAATATGTTGATAAATAATTTTAAAAAGGATTCATATGAACCATTAAATCTCTTTGAGGTGGGGTCTAATTCTCTTTTTAATGAAAATGATGGATCAATGGGGTTATATATCGATTTCCAAGAATTGAAAATGATCCCTATAGGGAACATGGATCATCTTTCAAGGATTTTTTACTTTTTTGACCATCTATGTGGATCTCAATTAATCTCATTAGTGGATCTTAGTTCTTTATATCATTAATTGAAGGTGATTAAGGAATCAAATCAGATGACTAATTTTCATACAAGTTATGGGGATACAATTTTCTAGTGATTCCCTTCATTCATAATAATTCACATGAAATATTAATGGATTTGATGAATAAAGACTTTATACACAGCCTTGAAAAAAATTGGTAGTTTTTATTGACAATATTATCATATACTACAAGTTCAAAGAATAAAAAATTGAATAATTATAGATTATAATGGAGAAATTAAGGAAGAATAAATTGTTCTCTATTATTTACATGTCCGACTTTTGGATGAAACAAGTCACATTCATGGGACATGTGATCACAAGGGAGGTAATTTATTTAGAACCTTCAAAAAGAAAATAAATTGAGTAATGGAACATACCCTCTAGATTCATAGAAATACACAAAATTATTATATTAGTAGTATACCATTGAATTTTTTTGAGGTTTTTATTATGATTTTATATAAGACTAGCTATGTTAAAAGGGAAATGGGTAAATTATTTCTATATGTAAGAATGCGAGTAATGATTCAAGGAGTTAAATAAGTGGTCGATCACTACACCATTACACACATTTTCATCATGGGGAGAATTAATTTTGATATATAATGACGACTCAATGAATGTATTAGGTTTAATATACTTGAAAAATGAATATGTGGTAGCCTAAACTAGTCTAATATTCAGGATCCATGTAAATGATTACCTAATTCATGATATGAATTTAGAATATGTAATCTTCACCTTAATGATCTGGTGGGACTTCAACTATGGAGATTAGTGTGACATATATAATTCTGACAATAGACTAATGAATATATTCATAAAGAAGGAACTCAACATGCATCAAATGTGATTTCTACAGCTAATCAAGGATTATGATTTATCCAATCATTGCCATCTTGGAAAGTAAAACAAGGTAGAAACTTATCATAGATGAGATGAAACTTGTATTATATCCATGATGTTGATTGATAAAGAACTTATTTTCATGCATATGAAAATGATGAATTTGGAAATCCTAAGGGAATGAGATGCATCCAACCTTTTTCAAATGATTACCTGACCATCTACTGAAGTGTAGATCAAGAAGGAAGAAAGGGATGATCTGGAGTTACAAAATATGATGAATGTAGTAAATAAAGGAAACAAATATGAGTTTGACATCAATGATGATGGTTTTATTTTCTTTTGAATGACACTATATGTGCCTTCATTACCTGAGATAAATAAGGAGATTTTGGATAATTCATATAAGTCACCTTCATCTATCCATCATGGATGTACCACGATGTATCTTTATCTTCAAGAAAACCTCTATTGTCAAAATATGAAGAAGTAGATCCCAGAGTATATGTCAAGATTTTGGTATGTTGTAAAGTTAATATAGGGTATAATAATCCCATCAGGATGAATAAAATTTTCTTATACCCACATGGAAATTGGAGGATGTGACAATGGAATTTTTCACCATTATCCCAAAAACAACCGAAGGAAACAATGTGACATGGGTTGTGGTGGATTTAATAACCAATATTTCCAAATTTATTGCTATTAGTGAAGATATAATGCTTGAAGAAATTTTCATGTTATATATGAAGGAATTTGTCATGTTTCTTGGGGTCCCGCTCTCGATCATCTCATATCATGATCCATGGTTCACATCTAAATTCTACAAAATTCGTCAACGTGATTTGAGTACTGAATAAAATTTAATCATGTTCTGTCACACCCAAATTTATCACCAATATGAAATGGAAATTTAGAAACTCAAGGAAATTCTAAGAGCCTAAATAATTGAATACAATGTTTGACGAGATCATCACCTCCCATTGAATGAGTTCTTATACAAATATATATTCCACATGAGTATTATGATTTCACCATATGAACCACTATTTAGGAAATGATGTAAAAATCCAACATGTTGGGATAATGATTGAGTATGAAAGCTCCATGGAACTAATATTTTTCAATAGATAATAGAGATGGTTTAAGTCATCCAAAAACATATCAAAGATTCCAAGAGTCCAAAATGAGGTTTGATAAAGCCCAATGAAAGGACGTGGAGTTCAATGTTTGGGTAAACTTCCTCCTTTGAATATCACTATGGAACGAATTCCTCCTTTGAATATCACTATGGAAAGAATTCATAAATTTTGGAGTGAATGGGATGATTATACCAAGGTAAATTTGTCCGTTTTAGATCTTTAACCATATAAGATTAGTGGCCTATCAAAATTAAATTCCACTAAATATGGATCATGTTCCTGACGTGTTCCATTTTTCTCTCCCAAGGAAGAAAATACCTGACCCCACACATGAACTAAATCTAGAGGTGGTTTAAATGGATAATAAAATCTTGTATGAATTGCAGCCAGTAATGATCTTGGACCCTAGAGATAAATTCCAACAAAACAAGGAAACTTGTAACACCCAAATATTTAATAGTATGTATCTTTTAAAATTTAACACCATCAATAGTTTATGATTTACACAACAGTGAGTGTATAAATGTTATATAATACTAAATATGACCATTGGAATAGTAATTTGATGATTAGGAATATTAACATTTACAATATAATAGTAACTACACCTTGACGGTATTAATAAAATTTTGGTACCTTAAAAATGAAAACATGTTTTATTTATATCATGGAAGAAGAATATAAATTTTTAAAAAATGATAATTATGTGAAACAAAAATTTTTATTCAAAATATTATATTTAAGAAAATGATTTGAAAGAATATGTATTTTCATAAAATATATTTCAAAATTAATATTTTGTTTACCTGTGATTATAATTTATTTTTATGATATCATAATTATTTTTTCAAAGTGTAATAAAACCCTTTAAAATTTTAAATTTGGTATTTTTGAATATACGATGCTTTTAATTAAAAATTAAAATTTTAATATTTAGAAACATATTTTAATAAAATTGAGTACTTTTTTTAATTAAAAATGTTGAAAAATTGTTTGGGTGATTTTTTGGATTTTTTTATAAAATATTTGAATATTTATGAATTGTAAAATTTTTTAATTTATATTATTTCCTAAATACATGAATTATTGAGTCAGGGAGGATGATTGGATGATGTATTCAAAAGTAGTTAGAACTCACATGTAATAGTTGCTGTGATTTTTATCAATATTTAATACTATTTATAAACTTGATCCAAAATAGTTAAATAATGATTAAAATAATCAAAAAACACCAACCTAACCCTCTATAAATACCATTTCCCAACACCTCCTCTCCTCAGTCCTCCAAAGCCATGAATCAAGTCCAATTTCTACCCAATCCCTCTCATAATCATATCCCACCCATTATGGCCAATATAGTCTCACCCAAAAGGCTATTTAAATCTTCCATAATGAGATTCTAAAGGATGTGAGTTCAAGAGTGTGGATCCCATTTTGATAATATAATTTTCATTTAATTTCATTTAATTTTTTATCCTTTCCTTACCTCCTATATAAAAACATCAATGATATCTGAATTATCTTATATTTAGTAGAATTTTATTTTGTTAATGGGATATCCCCCATCAATTATTTTCCCTTCTACTTTTTTTTCTAAAAATAAAAATGTAAATTGTTAAGTGAATATTCACTACCTTCATGGACAACAAAAAGGACCATCATGATCGAGAAAACATCAAAATAATCTAAATTATTATCATTAAGGTTTTGTCAAATTAATCATCCTTATATCTAGCTAAAATGATATAAAGGCCATTAAATATTCTATATGTTAATTAACAATATATAATTTCAATTTTTTATACCTACCCTAATTTTACATGATCGTTGATATATATATACAAGTGAATCTATCATGGAACCCAAAGAAACAAACACTATCGATCGATGAAATTGAATATTATAAGTAATCAAAATGGAAATAAAAAACATAATAAGAATAGAATAAAAAAATAAGAATTGAATAGGTTTTGAAATAAATTATTAATGTATCTAACTTAGTTATGAAGGACATTAAGTGCACATTTAGAAGACCTTCAGACATATGGTAGGGGATTCCCCCAGAACAACCACTTTTGTTTGGGTTACATTTTTCTCTCTTTAACTCAATGAAATTATTATTTTTTATTTAATCATCCAATATTATATTTATAGGTTTTAAACTCATAAATTACATTAATTTAATCTTTATTTTATTGGAAAATACATGTTTTATAATGTTTTAATTTCTAATTTTTTCAGATAAGAAATCCCAATCAAGGGGAACCTCCCAATTACCAAACCATTTTTAAGTAATCTCCATATTCTGTTTTAAGAGAAAAATATTTTTCTAACATAATTCTATTTCTCTGGAAAAATGACTTAGTTCATTTCTGTTATTATGAATATAATTAATCCTTTCTCCTCATTAATAAATCTTTTATAATTTCCCTTAACCTGTATTATAGTGTCCCATTTCTAAAGTTTCTGAAAAAAAATTACATTTTTTCACTTCATTTATAAATAATTTATACCTAAAAAAATTAATTGAAATTCACATAACTATTTTGGTATATATACAATAGTAATAATTTTTTACAAAAAAACATATTATTTTCCATAGGAACTCTACCTTCTATGACTAATTTTTTTTTCTCTATACTGAATTTATCAATGATTTTATTAGAGTATTTTCATCCAAATCAACTCCAATTATTGTACCGTATGACTTATTTCAGTTGATATATTATAATTCCATATGGCGTATTTTATTGAAGTGTTCTAGATTATTTTGACTGTGTTTGTGCTATTTTGATACAATTCATGGTTTTTTATGAACTATCCACATTTCATATGCCATTTTTTCAATAAAAGTGTTTTTGATTGTCTAGGATTTACCCTTTTCTTATGAGGAATGCATTGGACTTAGTTAGTGCTGGGTGGGTCCAACTATATCCCCTCGATGAATCAATTGGTCACATGAGACAAAAACGTTTGGGAATTGGTGTATGTCTTACCCATTTTTGTATGGTCTCTTAGCCAAATCCTTGAAGGGGTGATTATGATGATCCAAATTATGAATTACCGTGTTTTGAAATTAGTTAATGATATTCAATTTTATTATTAAATTAGTATAATATTCATGTGATTTTATATATAGAAGTATGTGATTTTCATTTATACATTCTATGTTATACTCAATATTATGTTTAAATGGATTGTGTTACAATTGTACACATTTCCGTAATATTTATTCTCAATAAATCATAATATTGTGTGTTGTACAATTACCCTTACTAAGCATCTAACCTCACCCTATTCTAATTTTATACTTTTCGCATGACTACAAGATGTATATTATGACTAATATTATGGGTTAATATTAGAGAATAATTGTTTTTCTCAAAGGATTCCATGTATTATAGTTTATGTTTTAAATTGTAATGTATAGTTTATAAATGTAATCTAGATTCCAAAAATGATAAATGGATTGTTCATTTGGGATTTTAGTCTTTTGTCTATACCAATTTAATAAAGTTTGAAACCATCACTCGGATACTGGGGTATGGTCTTTATTGTTGTCATCAGAGAATGTTTAGTAAAAACATTTGAAATAAAGTTTAAAAAACATATACTTAGGAATATAACCCTAATATATATTTTAAAAATGATCATAGAAGAACATATTATAATTTCAAAAAGTTTGATTTTATTATGGACATATTAAAAATACATCCATGTATAGAGAGTACATGTGGACATGGTAATGGAAAAATTGTATCTAAGGGTAAAAACTCTGACAAGGTGTATCTGGTCTAACTTGGAGTAAATTGATACATGAAAATGAGTATTACAGAACTCTTAGTTTGAATATCTTATAGGATATTCTTAGGATAATAAAAATTTTCCATAAAACCCATTATTAATTATTTAAAATTAAATATGACCCTAATGAAACCATGTTTAATGTTATTAATTTATCTATGAAAACATTTCTAATTTATGATAACTATTTTTCAAGTTTGAAATTATGAAATTTTAGCCATAACCAAATTTTGGGTAATTAATTGTTTATAAATTTCCATCATTTGATGGATTAGAAAGAATATCAATTCAATTAATACATATAGGATTTTCTAACTATGAAAGATGATTATGTTTCAAATGGAGCTGCAACTACTGTTGACAAACTTGTATCTATACTGGTACAGCTGAATCATGTTATAAACAATAACCATAACCTTGTTGAGCATCCTAATCCAAAACATGGAGGAAGAATTTTAAACCACATTATGATATAAAACTCTCCATTATTTGTTGGGACTAAAAATAAATTTTTAGCTAAGAAATATAGAAGTTCTTTAGTGAAGATATTTAATGATTTGAGAATTAATGAAAGGGAAAAGATTTTCAAGGAAATATAGAATCTCTTTGGAGATGATAATGAATAGTGTTCATTGATTCAAATCATGAAGGATGTTAAAGAAATATCAAACATTGAATAAAGGTTTTGTAATGAACTTTTATTGGAGAAAAATTTCCATCTTGAAAAACATGTGGATATGAAGAGACAATTCCTAAATATGAGAAAAAAAGAGGACAATAATTCTAATATATATAAATCTTACATTACAAGGTTTTGAAGGAATTATCGGACTACATAAAAATTCAAAGAAGACATATTTATGGATTTTTATGGGCTAAATGTATTCCGTTAAATAAATATGTTCTCAAAAACATTCACATCATATGAAGATGTATTATAGTGTGCTATCAAGATTGAGAACGATTTATCTAGTTCTTATAACATAAAGGAATGAAATAGAAGAATAAGGATGATGAACACGAATGAAATTTAAATAAATAAAAGGGGAATATTGGATTATTGGAATAGTTTAATTTCCATCCAACAGTAATTTTGGAAAGAAACCTCATGAAACATATTTATTAGGGACTGCAGTTTGATACAAGTATGGAGAAAAAGTACACAAACCTGTGATTGTGAGGGAAATAAAGTAGACGACACTATTCAGTGATAAAATTTTAAATGGATGGAACATTATAAATTTTTTCCTATGCATCAAGGACACTTTACCCAGAAAAGGCCTATGGATAAAGGTTAAGCTTTTGTGATCAAAACAACTGAGGACGAAGTCCCTAATTATGTAGTGTAAGGTACTCAAATAATTTCAAAAGACATACATAATGATTTATTTGATTCTTGATCATTTCATTAATTTATATCATATATGTTTTCTAATAACATTATACATTTCGCTTTTACATTAATAATAGATTTGTGTTTCAAAACTCATAAGGGATGTATCAATTCAAGAATTATGTGTCCTTATGTCCCCTTTAAGACACAAAATGTGATTTAGTTACTGAACATGTCATAGTACCATTGATTGGATTTTATATAATGCTTCGTATTTAATGTATTTTAAAATATGACACAAATATCTATTAAAATATGAAGGAAATTTATAATTTGTGAGGAAGGTTTAGAATCCACTATCTTTAGAGAAGAAACATCATCATCTAATTCTTATCGAAATCTAGCCCTAATAGCTATAATGAATAAAAATATTGGAGAGGAAGAGAAAACACCATATATTAATGAGGAAAAAAATACATGAATTGTAAATGAGACTATTTTACAATAATAAAATGATGAATTTCTTGAATAATTAACTTTATATCCTCTAGAGTGGGAAGTTGATGTTTCTATTGATTTAATACCTAATGCAAGTCCAATATCAAATACAACTTATAGAATGGAAACATTATAATTTGCAGAGATAAAGAAAAACTAGATGATTAGGTTAATAAGTTATTTATTATCCTTAATGATTCTTACTAGGGATTCCATGTTATCTTTTTTAGGAAGAAAAATAGATCCATGAGGATTTCCATTTACCATAGAGAAATAAATTCTATTATAATAATGACAAAGTATCATCTTCTTCACATTAATGATTTATTTGATCAAATTCATATAGATTGACATTTTTTATAAGATTTAACATTTTTC
The DNA here is from genome assembly GCA_963277665.1 of Viscum album. Lineage (NCBI taxonomy): Eukaryota > Viridiplantae > Streptophyta > Magnoliopsida > Santalales > Viscaceae > Viscum > Viscum album. The sequence continues at coordinate 271,453,639 of OY728125.1, read as the reverse complement.
TAGACACCATCCATTTCAAGTAATGATTGACTATATTATAAAGATAGTATTTACAACTAGATATAGAATTATGAGTTTACAAAAATTCCATTTGTACTAAATAATGAACCCAATATTTTTATGGATCTAATGACTATATTATTAAATTAATGTCATGATTATTTTTTCATGGTATTTATTGATGATATACTGATATACTACAAATGATATAAAGATCACTAGAACTACTTACAGATTTTCCTGAAGAAACATATAAGAAAAGTGTTATATGGGAAGATTATTAAGTGTTCATTTTGCCGTCAATTTTCATTCTTGTCCATATTTTCAATATGTATGGAATCTCTATTGATCCTATGAAGAAAAAAACAGATCAATAATTTCAAAGAAAATGAAAATAAATGAAGTAAGTAGTTTCATTGGTTTAGTATGTTACTATTAGCATTTTGTTTCAAATTTTTTCCAATTAGATAAACTGTTAACCAAGATTACACATAAAATGGTTGTGTTTATTTAGAAAAAGGAATATGAATAATTCATTAAATAATTGAAGAATATTTCATTGAATTTTATGATATTGACATGATATTTAGGAAATTGTGGTTTTTTTATTTATAGTGAAGCATCATAGAAGTGAATTAGCTATATACTTATGAAGAACAATATAGTCATTTCAAATTCATCAAGGAAATTAAAAACTCATATGAAAAATTATCCAACTCATGACCTTGAATTATTACCTACAATATTTTCTCTGTGTTATGTAGATTGTATCTCTATGGTAAAATATGTGAGATATATATATATCCTAAGAGTTTCAAATATTTCTTCTCAATGAATGTACTCAACATGAGGAAAAGTCAATGGATCCATATAATAAAGTATTATGATTCTTCAATACACTAACATCTAGGGATAGTGAATAATGTAGTATATTCTTTGTGTTAGAAGGAACATGTGGTTTTGAAAAAAATCAGGATTTACAGGGATTATGTGTACGTGGATATAGAAAAGATGGATTTAGACATTATTAAGAAAGGTCTAAAATCACTTCTTTTTTACATTGGTTTTCCAACCATTATTATTTGAGAATATTAAATGTTCTCTATATAATGATAATAATTTAAAAAGGAAAAAATAATGCTTTGAATGATGGGAAATTTGTAGACATCATATATAAAGATCGAATTTTGAAATTTGGGTAGATCCTTTGGGTTCCTTTCTTACATGTGTTAAAATTAATTTATCTGGTGATTCCCATAGCTTCAATTTCTATATACATCCTAGAATCACATAGATGTATATATATTTGAAGGTATATTTATGGTGTGATAATATAATGTTGAAAATTTCTGATTATGTATCATGATGTTTAGTCTCTCAATAGGTGAAGGTAAAAAGATAGCATACTATAAGAGTCTTACAACATCTTTCTATTACAACATGGAAGTTGGATGATATTAATATGGATATTTTCAGTGAATTTAAAAGGAATCCCAGAAAGAATGATGCAACATGAGTAGTTTTTGATAAAATTACAAATTATGAACATCTTATCGATATAATAAATGATTTTATATAATATCCCCTTAAATGATTCTATATCAATGATGTTGTAAGACATCAAGAAATATAACTTTAAATTTTGTCAGATTGTGATCCAAATTTTACATCGAAATTCATGATTTTTCTTTAGAATTAATTTCTCATTAAGCTTCATTTGAGTACATCTTATCACCCCCAAACTGAAGGAAATTTTGAAAGTAATATTCAAGCATTAGATGACATGTTCAAGACCTACCCACTCTTTTCTCAATGTACGTGGGATAAATATTTACATTTGGATGAGTAATAATACAATATTAGTTTCCATTATAGTATTCAAATGGAACTGTATGATGCATTATATTGAAATAAATTTGAAAAACCAAATTGTTGCGATGAAGTTAGTAAAATCAATCTTGTTGGTCCAGAATTGTAGAGGAAATAATAGAAACGTTAAAGACTATTCATGCCAATATAAAAGTATCTAAATGTAAGAAAAAGAGATATAGAGATAATATAATGAATGATTTGGAATTTAAAGTGGGAGATAATTTTTTCTAGAATGTATCTCAATGGAATGGTGTTATAGGATTTGGAAGTAAATGGAAACTAAGTCCCATGTACATCGGTCCTTTTGACATCCAAAAGATAATTGGATTTGTCGATTATCGTTCGATGATGACACCTAGAATTTCCAAAGTACCCAATTTATTCTTCATACCTTTGTTAAATAAAAACATGCAAAAATTTATGCATGTCCTCACTTGTGATGGAATATAATTGGAACCCAATTTATCTTACTTTGAAGAGAATGTCCAGATTAAGGACACAAAAAAACATTTGTTGAGGAATCAGATGACTCAGATAGTAAAGGTACTATGAAAAAATCCTAAAAATGAAGAGGAGAAATGTGAACTATAGGAAATAATGATGAATAACTACCCAAATATTTTTATTATGTGACATTCTTGAAATTTGGATGATGAATGTTTTTTAAGGAGGGAAGAATGTAATAGCCCAATATTTTATTCTATGTATCTTTTGAAATTTAATATCTTTGATAGATTATGTTGCATGCAACATTGAGTTTAGAACAATCATATCCTATTACATAAGACCATTAGAATAGAAATATGTCCATTAGTAATGTAAATATTACAAATATAATAGTAACTTCACACAAGAAATTATAAAAAAATTGGTATCTTATAAATGAAAATATGGTATATTTATAACATGGAATAAGAAAATAGATATTTTAAAAATGATAAATTATGTGATCATGGTTTTTTGAAACATAAATGTTTATTTACAATTTATTAATTAAATTAAATACTAAAAATAATATTTATTTTAATAATATATATTCTTAAATTAATATTTTTTTCCCAATGATTATAAGATAATTTTATGAGACCATAATTAATTTATCAATGTGTCATAAAACCATCTATAATATTAAAATCTGTATTTTTTTAATAAATGATGACTATAATTAAAAAATAAATTTCTTATATTTATAAATACATTTTACCAAAACATGGACTATTTCTAAATTCTTTACTTCGATAAACATTTCAGGTGAATGTTTGGGATTCTTTTTAAAATATATGATTTTTTATGAATAGTGTAGTATAGTAATTTATAGTATTTTCTAACTAAATGAATTATTGAGTTATTGATGATGTATGTATGATATAGGAACAGTTAGTTTGAAATCCCATGCACTAGTAAATATATTTCTTTCATAATAATTAGAACTATTGATAGTCTTTGTGACACCTCAATATTTTGTGAAATAATTTTTTCTAGTAACTTGGATCATTTTTATACTTTAAATTTCACATGACGTAGAATATAAAAAAAATTATATGATATAACTTGGTTATTTATTCATTATATAAAAATATTAATGATTTTCTACAGACAACACTTAAATTAGCATGTGGTATATGCAACAATATACTTAGCATGTGGTGCACACAATATCTTGTTCTTTTAATAGCTTCTGTTACACACAAGATCATGTTTTACCGAACAAAAGTATTTATTAAAATATTTTAATATAAGAAAATGAGATATAACACATGCATTAAATTTGGATTTATTTCTATTGTTAATTAACATAATAATATATCTAGCTTATAAGTTGATTTCATTAGTTACTAAAATATTAGGAATGATAATATATAAAAATTTAATATAAAGGAAATAATTTTTGTTTATACACCCGGAGTAGTTTTTTCTTTATAAATTAAATTAATTAAAATTATTGAATGATATTAATTAAATATAGCTGATATATATTCAGTAAAATATTTTTGATATTTATCGCATATATTTTTTATGCATAAGATTATAACCATCTTGATTTAATGCATAAAAATCTATATTTTTCAAAAGGGTGATTTTATCATAATTATATTTAGAACCCATTTTTAATAAAAAATTATAAAAAATTATATATTATATTTGAAAAAAAATATTATTTTCAATAGTAGTTTAAAAATTTATTTTGGTTAATTTTTTTTTATTTTTTAGAGAAGTTTCATGTTTTTATTATAGTTAATAATAATAAATTTCAATTGAAACCATTTATTTTTTATAAAAATAATTTATAGTGTCAAATTATAATTTTTTTATTTTTAAGCAATAATTAAATTATTTTTTATTTTTTGACTAGAATTTCTTCATTAGAATCAATTTCACATTGAATTTTGATATAATAATTTCTCAATCTTTTCAAGGTTTTCACTTACAAAACATGTTTTCCATTCCTTCCACAAGATTAATTTTAGATTAATTACTGATAATTATTTATTTTGAATTTTGGAAAATTGAATTCATATTTGGATTCAGTGGGAACAAATTATTTATATTGTTTTTAATTTTGGCCATATGAATAGAAAATTTAGTAATATTTTAATTTCCACTATAAAAGGTTATTCATGTAATTAAGTGTAAAAATAATATTATAATTATTATAAAATCACCCTAATACATTTACTAATTTAATTGGATGTTTGGGTTTGGAAAAAGATAATCCTTTTACCGAAATTATAACATTTTTAAGCAACTTGGATTAGATTGAGACATTTATTTTAACTAATTCAATAAAAAGTTAAAGATGTCATACTCATATTTTCAATAACTGTATCATTATAAATATATGTTTACGTCGAATTTAAAATATACAATAAATATAAATATTAAATATTCAATTCTTATTATTTTCATGATAATTTATTTTTGTTTTTATTAAATAAATTAATACATTATATGCTTCAACAGTAATGATGATGTTTTTGTTTAAGTAATAGAGATGCGAAATAAATTATATTAAAAAATTTAAAATAAATATAATGTGTTATAATTGATTCCATACATGAATTTTATGGATTATTTTTTCATTTTAATGATTTTTAAACAACTTATTTCAAAGATGTACTTTTTTATTTTTTTTAAAAAAATTGGCTATAACCGCGAAAGCGGCACACGACATAAAGAAGAAAATTATAGTAAATCGCAATCCCAGGGACTTGACCCCATGACCTGCCCCTCACCGCACCCAATCCCTTACCACCCCACCACCAACGGTGGGGAAAGATGTACTTTTTTATGATATTTTTAATAATAATGTAATGAAAGTGTCAAAATTGACATTATTTACATTTTAAAATAAATAATATTTTATGAAATGAAATAAAATTTATAAAAAACTAAGATTTATTTAAATAATTTGGTTATATCCAATAATTTTATAAATGACTCATTTATTGTTCGTTTGGATTGTTATAGTAATTATATTAACAGGGATAAGAAATAACGATAAGGATTAAAAAATAATCAAAACATGTGTAATTTTAATTACATGATATGATTTATACCGATACAGATTTTATATTCAAAATAAATACATTTGGATACTTTTTGAAAGGTAAATTAATTTATATTTATTCTATATTTTAAGAGTTTTATAATTTTCTCGTCTCCTCATTTATAAAAGGGATCCTCCCCCCTCACTTCTTCACATCACATTGTGCCTTAATTCTTGGCCATACACTACCCATTTACATTATCATCTTCTATAGACACATTCTAGATGTTTTGGGATTCCTAAAGGACGAACTCTAGAGTCCTTTAGAGTATATCTAATGGAGTCGTTCCAAATAAGAGATAATCACTTTAACTAATCATTATCTTCTTAAAATCTTTTATACCTCCTATATAATAATGATATATATCATAAAATATTAAATTTATCATCTTAAATATTCTCAAATGTTACTATGACTATGAACACTTCAATATATATCCCCATTATGTTAAAACAAATGAAATTATCAGTCGTGTGTATGTACGACTTTCCATCTCCACGTAGAGATAAAGTTCATTTTCTATAACCATATGTTATGAGTGATAATTTTGATTAGTTAAATATTTAAATACAATATTTATGATATAATTATTATTTTTAATGATAATTTTATGTCTACCTTTTTTCCATCTAATATTTTTTCAAAATGATATTGTCGCTCATGCGTTCGTATGGCTTATCGTCTCCATAAATTGATGTGAATATTTATTTAAATATAGTTCACATGGAAGGTAATAAGTTTTAATTTTATGAATATATATATTATATATGTCATAATATTGTTTTGGAGTAATAATATAACATATACATTCCTTTCATTTAACTCAAAAAGAAAATGGAAATTGTCTTCAGGCCTATGTTTGGCATACCATCTCCACGAAAGGTGGATTTTTTATCTATCTAAAACTATTATGAATCACTAATAATACATATAAAATGAATAAATATATTATCTTTGTATAATTATTATCATTATGGAGATGGTGAAATCGCTACCTAGGTTAGAGGACCAAGGATAACAATACCGAACATGAAATAAAAACATAGTGGTTATTACCTGGTACATAACGGTAATAAGGAATTATGAATAAACGAGTAATATAAAGTCCTAAGTAAATAATATATGGCATTGAATAATTGATTAAGGTTATATGATATATTTATAATAATCATATATTTATTATATAGGATGTTCTAACATGTGTGAAGTTAATCAAGGAATAAGGTATCAAAATTTCATCTCACGTTTTATTTCAGTGAGATACATTTTATATTCACCACTCTCTTATTTTGTGTGGGGTATATAATGACCTGTGAAATTTAATATGATTAATATCATTTGTTGAAAAATATTCGAATTATAAATTTAGGTTATTCTTTTTTGGTTTTCACAATTCTAAAGTCACTGACATAGTAATTGATTTTGGTCTCATTTTTATTTCAGTGTGATATATGCCTTATACTGTTCTTGTTTCTTCTACATGGTGCACATAATAACCATGAAATTATTTTATGGGTCTTATCTAGAATATTATGATATTTTCATATCCATATAATATTATTTCTTTCATGGGTCTTATAATTCTATTAATTTTTATATGAGTATTATTTAGTTCAAAATTTCAACAACATTTGGGATTTTTTTCATTTGAAGTCGACATTTTTTAATGTTTATATTCCATATCCATGTTTTCTAAAAAAATAAAAAAATTATTTTAATATTAAATTATGGATGTTTAATGTAATATTTACCCATGTTTTTACTTTTTACTACATGGTTTGGAAAGAATATTTTTTTCATTTTCCAGATGATGTACATTGTGAATTTTATGCAAATAGTTTGAATGTAATGATTTTTTTTAAATTATTCATCATTAACATAATTTTCCGCCATATTTATGCCTTATTGATTTGATTTTTCCATTACAATCATACAATGTTATTTTAAAATAAGGTGTTTTCTTTTAAAATTGAATGATATTTTCAAAACAGTTTTTGTTTTCAAAATAGATATGATATTTTTCCAAAGAATTATTTTCAATTGATCACTAAAAATTATTTTCCATCTAAGATAACAATTCTGATGAAATTAATGTTTTAATTGGTACATGATTCCATGTGACCATTATTATTATTTCTTAAAATGGTTTATTTTTATGATTGAATGTTATTTATTCAACTCATTTATTTTACGTGGTTTATGTTATGATTTAATTATGTTAATTGAACCCAATTCAATCCACCATGCTATGATATACTGAATGATTTATGTACTTTTGGAACCCAAATATATGGATTCTATTATGTGATGGGTGGTTATGATGTCTCTTTTCAATTCATTGGGTAAAAATAAATGTTTTATGAGATCAAAGGGTACATGGAAGGGCATCCCAAGCCTAAATAAAGAGGTTACATGGGAGGGAATATCAATCATAAAACAAGATAGTACACAGGAGGTAATACAAAGCCCAAAGTTTTTATATGGGTGGTTATCCCAATCCTAGCATGTTATGATTGTATATTAAGGAGACCATTACATAGGGTATTTATATTCTTACATGTATACCACAATTCCATGTCTTTCTCATTTGTTATGATAACATGGATTATGCTCTTATTTTTATTATGATTCATGTATTATGAATTGCCAATATTTTTTCTGATCTTCATGTTTATGATCTTTGATATGATGGTTATGATCTAATAACTTTATGATTAAATTATAATACTGCTATGCACATTTTTATGCTTACATGTATTCCTTATTTACCATTATTGAGCATATTATATCATCGCTTTTTTATGTTACCCCTCCCCAATTCTGAAGGCATTTTTTAGGTAGAATTCATATTTAGTGAGAGATATTTATGGGAATAAATGAATATATTTCACTATGTTAGAATATTATTATTCAATTTTTCCAAAGGCACTTAAATTAATATGATCTTTTGGTTTGTGTTGGTGTAATGTATGAAATTTTATACAAAAAGGATGTAATATCCATATATGAAAAGTGAGGGTTGTTATAGTTGGTATCAGAGAAAATGTTTAGTCAACCATTGTAAAATAGAATGAGAAAACACTATTGATATCCCTTTGGATATTTATAAGGATATTTCTTAGGATGTATCAATGGTTATCTATGGATGAGGAAAATTAATGTAAAATTTATTGTAATTATGTATAGGATAGAGTAAATGGTTTCCTTGAACTACGTCATTATCTAGCTACTACATGTTGATGTGGCTCAAGAAAAAACTATTACTAGGGATAACAACTCTGAAATGGTGTGTTAGGCCTGACTCGAGAATAACCTAGTACCAAAAAATAGGCCTTTCTATAAAACTTGTTTGACACTCCCAATGATATGATTTGTAAATTCCTAAACACTTGAAGAACCATAATTAAGGATTTATATAAATTTTGTACATGAATAGCCTAATGAATACCTAAGGTTGCATATATTCAATAACGTTTCCTAATTTAGACATACTATAAGTATATTTTCATTATTATGTGGTTCATCACTGTGATAGTTATTTCTTACTCTATGATTTTGGTTTTAGTAAATTGATGAAACTCAAAGGAACCACATTTTTAGTGATTTGAATAGTAAATTCATCGATTTTCCTCATGAGAAACTGAATTCCATGGGGGATGGAATGAAAAATATTTTTTCTATACTCACCCAAATTTCTCAAGTTATGATCCAAGCTAGACTCTTAAATGGGAAAATGAGGCAACACCATTCTGTTGAGTTCCTTATTAATCAATGCCTACAAAATTTCAGGGGGTCTTCAGACTCACTTTTTTTCAACATATTTGTACATGTGTGAAGATATTTTATATTCATGATGTTCATACCATGACAAACTCATTCTTTATATTTATCAATTATATGGTGAAACAAATCAGTGGTGGACTCTAATGAATAATATGAGGCTGTAAGATGAAATTGACTCCTTGTATTGGGATGATTTTAGGAACTTATTTTTCAATAATTAATTTCCTGGGATTCATTATATGATGATGTAAAATGTATAAAAAAATATTAAATAGAATTTGAATGAATCTATTTGTTCTTATGAACCAAATTTTATAGCGATTGTGATGAATTATTTGGGTATTATCTTTCAAACTGAATGATAAATTTATCAATTTATTGGTAGCATAAAACCATGTTTTTTAATGGCCTTGGCTATAAGACACTTTATTTTAATGGCCCGGACCCTCCTGGCCCATTACATTGCCAAAGTGAGGCTCCACAAAAACGGTGGCACCGTGAGGGTGACAATGTGAGGGTGGCACCGTGAGGGTGACATCATGATGGTGGCACTGTGTCCCCTCTCCGAGCTTTCGTTCTTTTCCAGTACCTGACTTTTCCGCTCCCACAACGTAAGTTTCGACGTAAATTAATTCTTTTACTCATTTTAAAACCTTTTAAAGCCCATTATTAATTCCTAAATATCCCGAGAGACCTCCTTGTGTAACTGCCCAACCGCATGGTCAACCCACGACCCCCGCTCCTTAGGCGGTTTTCAGTCTCATCTCAACCATCCACAACTCTTATAAACTAAGGGTTAGTCGTGGTTTCTCCTTTCCTCGATCGCGGCTTTTCACGAACAACTTCTGGTGCATCGGGCGAGCCTCATCGTTATGCGTAGACTTCCGCGCATGGCCTAAGAATTGATAGACGAAGCGATTTTCGTTCATGAAAGCCGCATCGCTATCCGTGAACTTCGTCCCCCAGCCTCAGCGTAGATCGTTGATCCAATAGGTAGGGAAGTTTCTTCATCGCCTCTCCCTTTGGTGTATCATGCGGGGTGGGAATGCTTTTGTTTCTGTAGAATTGGATAAACCAGACCTAATAAAGATAATGAATGGATTCTATAAATTAAGAAGCGGGGCTGTGATCGTTGATGTTGTTTTATATTATGATCATCTTTCTGAATAGTTCCGGCTTCCGCCTTCGGAAAATTGAGGTCGTTGGTGGTCGTTGTCTGTGCACTAATGTACCCCTCATGGTGTTTTAAATGGATTGTTCATAATTGTAAACTCCTGCTGTGAAAAGTAAATTGGTTAATCACGTATACCCGACTGAATAAATTGAATGTACCAGGATCAATCCCTTCTGTGCTAACCCCAGTCAAAACACCGAATTGAAATAATGGAGCGTGTAAAATGTTTTAAATCTGAAAATACAGGCATGGCCCTACTTAGTGTTGGTGGCAGTGGATTGGTTGTTTTCTTTCACGGGCCGATTGCTGGAGATGTGGGAGGGGATGAGATCCCATGTTTTTATACTCTCGATGGTTTTGGAATCGGGGATGGGATCCCCTTTTGTTATGGATTCGGTGGTTTTGAGTTTTAAGACCCGATGGTTACTTGTTTATATCACGAATTGGGGTGGGATCCTCTGTTGATGAAAAACATTTTTGGGGAGGGGACACGGGGCAGTGTCTCGGGGATGTCTTTGGTTCCAGTACTTCGGGGGATCTCACTTATTCCTTGTTGTGGTAACATTACGAGAGAACCGAGTTTGAATGTTTAAAATGAAGATTGACTGGATTATTTTCCTTGGTTATGATTATGGTGTTAGTTTCCAAGTAGTGCATGAACTTATCTAAACATTATCTCTGATCATGAAACAAGAATGGGACAAATGGGTTTTGTTGGCGAGTGTCGTGACTCGGACATGAGTGTTGTTGTGATCTGTAGGCTGTCTGAAGAAAAACCTAGCTTGGGTGAGTGCTTTTTTCCTATATATATACTTGTAGCTTTTTTTCTTATTCGCGCCCCACCCAAGTTGAGCACTTAGTGCCGAACACCCCCATTTCATGGGGGAGGGTGTTTTTCCCAACACTATTCTTAGTGGCTGGTTATTAGGTCCTTTTATGCTCCCATTCCCGGATAGCCCAAGTATCTTCCAGAAGGCTGTGATGGTCTGAGGTCCTTTATTACCCCCAACAACCTTCGAGCGCGGTAGTGTGATGGTTGGCCAGGTGTTTGCGGCAGGTGGTTTCCCATGTGTCTTCAGGATGAGGCACAGGTGTCTTCGGGCGTGGAAGTGGATCTTCTACCCCAAGTGTCTTCGGGCATGGTGGTAGTTGTTCTGGACTAGGTGTTTATAGGCATGGTTACGTGTGACAGTGGTGGCCCAGGTGTTTGCAGGTGGGATTCGGCAGTGGGACTGCGTGCGGTTGTGGCCCAGGTGTGTGCGGGTGGGTGTGGTAGTGGGACTGCGGTGAGAATGGAAGGATTTGATCGATGCATATGATGTCTCAATAACCATTGTGAAAGTGGTGTGGGGTACCCAAACATCCATGTGCTCTTATTATATATATTACATGACTTGTGTTATTTGGGGAGTGTGCCTTGGTGAGGCTTGTCTAGATAGTTTACCTTGAAAGGTGTTTGGTTTACTCATTTTTCTCATGCGACTTTAGTACGTTCCCCCACTTGTGCCCGAGAGTCTTTGGTTTTCCCTCCTGATTGTACTTGTATGCTCACCCTACGTATATAAAACTGCTTTCACGTTTCTAGGAGAACTTCAGGGATCGCGCGGGACCATACTATCTCAGACCTTTGGGGTAGTTGCAGTTGTTGTTTTTCTATCTTTGGAACTTACCATTGTAGTCACCTTTTGTACATTGTGGATTTTACTTTTGAAACATGCATGTGGGAATGGTTTACATTTGGCTTTACTTTTCTTTTAGTTTTGGAGTTGTTGGGTTCCATCATCTTATCTCCTGATATTTTAAAATAGAAAAAGTGTAATGCATTCCATTTAGTGTGTGATTCTGTACCCATGGTGCTAGTCGCCACTCCGGGACCTATTGAAGGCGGGTTTAGGGGTCATTATCTATCCTTCAACTTAAAGAAGGAAGGGTCTGGCAGTCTTCTGACCCTTCCCTCCTTTTGGTGAAGGCGGGTCGTGACAGAATGGTATCAGAGGTTATGGTTGAGAGATAGGATGGAGTCTGTAGTTAGGCATTGTGAGGATTGCATGGGATGTTAAGGAAACAATGTTGGGTGACCATGGTGCATGAATTGGTCCAGGGAAGGCCGGCTAGGACACAGGATTTTAGGGCCCCCCCCCCCCCCCCGTGATCCGATGCAAGGATTCTGGACCTACCGAATGACCAAGTGAGGCAACACTGATTGCAGGGTAGAGACCCTAGGAAAGGTACATGAATCATAATAAATTTTGTTCTCCTGTTTCTGGTATGTCTTGGGAATTAAGAATAAATTAAAATTTTAAGAAGTTTTAAGAACGATATTCTGCACTAGTTGGGCTTAGGCATTCCTTTTTTACCTTGCAGTTAAGGCACCTAGAAGGCGCCCACGTGTGGTACAGACGATCGAGGCCCCGGAGACTACGTTGGACAATCGGCAGAGAGCTGATCGAGAGGAAGAGGACGACCACTGACATAAGACTCTTCGAGCCTTCCAGCGACAGACCCTCGAGAAGTACGAGGGAAGCGCCTCTAACATGAAGACAGAAGGCTGGCTAGAGAATCTAATGATATCCTTCAACCTAATTCGGGCCCCGACCGAGTACTGGGTCCCTCTGGCTGTCAACCAGATGCGGTGAGTGGTGCGTGAGTGGTGGATGCTTTACCTAGGGGAGAGGAGAGAGGCTGAGGTGGCATGGGCTGATTTCGAGAGGGAGTTCTAGGTGTAATTCCTCTCCTCGATGATGAAGGCAGAAAAGAGACAGGAGCTACACTCCCTCCAACAGGGGAGTATGTATGTGAGGGAGATAGGGATCAATTTCAAGGACCTCCTACATTTTTCTCCGGAACTCTTTCCCGACGAGGAGACTCAGGAAAGACATTTGGAGGAGGTGCTTTGACCCTCCCTCCAGTATGTTGTTACCCCCTTTACCCTACAGACATACTTGGCGGTCTAGAAGAAGGCCAAAGTGGTGGAGAGGATGCACGCTCTAGGAGGCGGGTCACGAAAGGGGATCCAGGTGGGACCATCAAAGGGGAAGGCTATCAGCACCAGGCCTCCAGCGTCACGACCCCCAGGTTTCGTCCGGCATGGAGCAGACCGCATCAGTTTTAATTTCGATCCCCCGATCCTCGCCCTGTTCCTTCGGGCCTGGGACCGCAGTGCTCTGTCTGTGGGAGCCCTGGACATCTCTGGAGTTAGTGCCCGGACCGAGTGCAGTACAGTGGTGGCGGACAGCCCCAGCACCAGCCCCAGCAGCAGCTTCCAGCCAGACCATTCCAGAAACAACAGCAGGGAAAACGAGCTCCCGCTCCTCCGAGGACAGACGTGGGAGGAGGGGTACGACCTCAGGGTGCTCATCAGGGACCTCAACCAGGGCGTGGTAAGGGAGGTGGTCGATAGTCGAGGGGTAGAGGAGTCGGGCAAGGACAGCTACAAGCCGCAGAGGTAGCATTTCAAGCAGGGCCGGAGGTATTTCGAGGTATGATCAGTTTGTTTAGAACTCTTGCTTATGCCTTGTTTGATACTAGAGTTTCGCACTCCTGTGTCGCACCCAGTCTAGCCCATGCCTTGGGTCTAGATGCTTAGAGACTTCCAGTTCCCCTGGTGTTGAGCACACCAGTCGGAGGTCAGACCGACTTGTTGTTTGTTTTTCAGGGATGTAGACTGATGATAGGGCCACATCAGTCAGTTAGTAACTTTTCTTCTACTATAGATACAGCCATACGATGTCATCCTAGGCATCAACTGGCTATTCTCTGTGTGTGCCGTCATCGACTGTTTCTGAGGAAGGGTCATGTTCTCAAACGTGGGTGGCCGGCATGTTACCTTCACCGACGAGCGGGGCGGTCAGAAGGGCAGCAGGAGAGAGTAACCCCTCCTCTCCTTGATAGCCGAGCTGTCAGTAGAGTCAGTAGATGTTGAGATGGTGGAGGTGCCAGAGGTTGTCCGTGAGTTTATGGACATATTTCCTGAGTAGGTGACGACTCTACCCCCTCAACGTGATATTGGGTTCGGGATAGACTTACAACCCAGTGCTAATCCGATCTCAATGGATCCTTACCGGATGGCACCTTCAGAGCTACAGGAGTTGCGGATCCAGATTGATGATCTGATGAATAGGGGTTATGTTCGGCCAAGTGCTTCACCGTGGGGAGCTCCAGTCTTGTTCTCAAAGAAGGTAGATAGTGGTCTCAGGTTGTGCATAGACTACTGGAGGTTGAATCAGGTGATGATCAGGAATCGCTACCCACTTTCGAGGATAGAAGATCTTTTCGACCAGATGAAAGGGGAAGGATGGTTCTCGAAGATCGACCTGTGGTCTGGGTACCACCAGCTGAGAGTGAAAGAGGGAGACATCCTAAAGACAGCATTCAAGTGCAGATATAGACACTTAGAGTTTGTAGTCATGCCCATCAGTGCTACGAACGCCCCAGTTATGTTCATGGGGCTTATGAACTCCATCTTCTGGGAGTACCTAGATCAGTTCGTGGTTGTGTTCGTCGATGATATCCTGATCTATTCGAGGTCAGAATAGGACCATGCAGAGCACCTGAGGATGGTTCTGGAGGTCCTCCGACATCATCAGCTATATGGGAAGTTTTCAAAATGAAAGTCTGGGACACGATAAGTGCAGTTCCTCAGGAATGTGGTGTCCAATCAGGGGGTAGCTGTGGAACAATCAAAGGTTGAGGCAGTTGTTTCTTGGGCAGCACCCAAGATTGTGGCAGAAGTCCATAGTTTCCTCAGGATGGCGGGTTACTATCGGAGGTTCGTACCCATCTTCTCCTGAGTTGCATCCCCTTTGACAGCCCTGACCAAGAAACACCAGGTTTTCATGTGGAGTGAGTAGTGTGAGTTAGCCTTCAGCTATATGAAGGAGAAGATGTTCAGTGCCCTAGTACTAAGATTTCCAGAAGAAGGGGCGGCTTATGAGGTGTTCTGCGATGCTTCTGGATAGGGCCTAGGATGTGTATTGATGTAGAAATAAGGGGTGATCACTTATAGGTCTATGAAACTACGCCCTCATGAGAGTAATTACGCCACCCACGACCTGGAGCTTGCAGCGGTTGTTTTTGCGCTAAATTTATGGAGGCACTACCTCATCGGAGAACGATGTGTGGTCTTCACAGATCACAAAATCATGAGATATATCTTCTCCCTACGGGACATAAACTTGAGACAGCGGTGATTGGTAGATTTCCTCCAGGATTACGACTTCTAGATCTCTTATACTGAGGGCAAGGGAAATGTAGTGGCCAATGACTTGAGCAGGAGGACACAGAAGGATGCAGTCCGAGAGTCGGCAGACGCCTGGAAGGCGATGGAGGAGTTGGCTTCTTTACACCTGGATGCGAGGATGGATAACAGTAGAGGCTTCCTATATCAGATGAGAGTGTAGTCATCTATGTTTCAGCAAGGGGAGTAGTCTCAATGGGGAGACCTGGAATGCGAAGTGATGCGTGACCGAGTTGACTATGGAAATGCTCTGGAAGGATGGACAGAGGATGGTCAGAACCGAATTCTTTTCTAGGGAAGGTTGGTTGTTCCGAGGGAGGTGTGTGGCAAGGTTCTCAGTGAGTTTCACAACTCACCCCTAGCAGTACACCCAGGAGTTTCCAAGATGTACCAGGGACTGAAGAGGCAGTTTTGGTGGCTTGGAGTTAAGCGAGTAGTGGCTGAGTTTGTGGCCAAGTGCTTAGTGTGTCAGCAAGTGAAGGTTGAACACCGAGTTCCAGGTGGCCTACTGCAGCCTCTAGATATCCCCGAGTGGAAGTGGGATGACATGTCGATGGATTTCTTCACACGACTACCCAAGGTCCAAGGGGGATGCGACGCCATCTGGGTGGTAGTGGACAGGTTGATTAAATCGGCTCACTTTCTGGCGATCAGGGAGTAGAGTGCAGTGGATGCTTTGGCACGAAAGTATGTGGATGAGGTGGTGCGGTTTCATGGAGTTCCGAGGTCTATAGTCTCTGAAAGGGATTCACAGTTTACCTCGCGAGTCTGGAGAGGATTGTAGTAGGCTTTTGGCACCCAGCTACGCCTTAGCACTGCTTTCCATCCCCAGAAAGATGGACAAACCGAGCGCACCATCCGGACCTTGGAGGATATGCTGCGGGCATGTGTTCTGGACTCAGGAGGATCATGGGTGAAATACATGCCTCTTGTAGTGTTTTCCTAGAATAATAGATACCACTCTACCATCAGTATGGCCCTGTTTGAAGCTTTGTATGGGAGACCCTGCCGTTCACCTGTGTGTTGGACCGAAGTAGGAGAGGCAGGCATCCTTGTCCTGGAAGTGGTGCAGAGAAAGACAGAAAACGTTCAGCTCATACGGGAAAGGATGAAGGTGGCCCAGGACTGACAGAAGTCGTATGCTGATACCATGAGGAGGCCCTTGGAGTTTGAGGTTCGAGGCCACATGTTCTTGAAGGTCTCCCCTCGGCGTGGGCAGTGGAGGTTCGGCAAGGGGAGTAAGCTTTCTCCCAGGTTCATCGGACCCTTCGAAGTGTCGCGACGGGTCGGCGAAGTGGATTATCAGCTAGCGTTACCCCCACTGCTCCTCAGGATACATGATTTCTTCCCTGTGTCCCAACTCCGTCGGTATCTGCACAATGATTCACACATCCTTGATTGGGGGAGATGGACATCGAGGACGATGTGACTTTTGTGGAGAGACCAGTGATGATTGAGGATCGCAAGAAGAAGGTGCTTCATGGGAGAACCATTCCCTTGTTTCGTGTGTTATGGAGACATGGTGGGCTTAAGGAGAGTACGTGGGAGAGGGAAGCACAGATGCATACCCAGTACCCAGAGTTGTTTTATGTTTTTTTCCTTGTTGTACATGTTGTGGTAGAATGTTTTGTCTTTTGGATATGAAATGTACTGGTTTTCTTTCCTCTGATTGTCTATGAAAATCCATGGCTAGGGGGGAGGAGATAACCCAACCCCTAATCAAGACACATTAAGGTGGATGCGATTAAACCCATGCGGGAAAGTCAGTGCCGCCCAAAGCGGATAATATCTTGACATGGGAGAGGAGACTCTCCAACCCACATGCCTGGGCAGTTTGGCATGGTATGTTGCTTGGTTCTTGATAGGGAAGTGTTTTTAGTTAGCGTGGGTTCACTTATAAGAGGTATCTTTCGAGGTGGTTGTTCGGACCCTCTCTTTCCCTCTTGGGTTGTTTTGATTCTCGAGGGTGAGAATCGTTTAAGAGGTATCTAATGTATTGGCCTGAACCCTCCTAGCCCATTACTTTTCCAAAGTGAGGCTCCACCAAAACGGTGGCATCGTGAGGGTGACACCGTGACAGTGGAACCATGATGGTGGAACTGTGAGGGTGGCATCGTGACGGTGGTACCATGAGGGTGACACCGTGAGGGTGGAACTGTGAGGGTGACACCATGATGGTGGCATCGTGTCCCCTCGCCGAGCTTTCATTCTTTTCCAGTACCTGACTTTTCTGCTCCCACAACGTAAGTTTCGACGTAAATTAATTCTTTTACTCCTTTTAAAACATTTTAATTCACATAATTAATTCCTAAAAATCCCGAGAGACCTCCGTGTGTAACTGCCCAACTGCGTGGTCAACCCATGACCCCCACTCCTTACGCAGTTTGGCATTCTCATCTCAACCGTCCGCGGCTCTTATAAACTAAGGGTTAGTCGTGGTTTCTCTTTTCCTCGATCGCGGCTTTTCACGAACAACTTCGGGTTCATCGGGCGAGCCACATCGTTATTCGTAGTGTTCTGCGCCCGACCTAAGAATTGATATACGAAGCGATCTTCGTTCAAGTGAGACTCATCACTATCCGTGAACTTCCTCCCTCGGCCTCAGCATAGATCGTTGATCCAAGATGTAGGGAATTTTCTTCATCACCTCTTCCTTTGGTGTATCATGCGGGGTGGGCGTGCTTTTGTTTCTGTAGAATTGAATAAACTATACCTAATAAAGACAATGAACTGATTCTATAAATAAATAAGGGGGATGTGATCGTTGATGCTGTTTTATATTTTGATCATCTTTCTGAATTGTGTCGTCTTGCGCCTTCTGAAAATTGAGGCCGTTGGTGGTCATTGTCTGTGCACTAATGAACCCTCATGATGTTTTAAATGGCTTGTTCATAATTGTAAACTTCTGCTGTGAAATGTAAATTGGTTGACCACGTATACCCGACTGAATAAATTGAAATCACCAGGATCAATCCCTTCAGTGCTAACCCCAGTCAAAACACGTAATTGAAATCATGGAGCATGTAAAATATTTTAAATCTAAAAATACAGGCATGACCCTGCTTAGTGTTGGCGGTAGTGGTTTGGTTGTTTTCTTTCACGGGCCGATTGCTGGAGATGTGGGAGGGGATGAGATCCCATGTTTTTATACTCTAGATGGTTGTGGAATCCAGGATGGGATCCCCTGTTGTTATGGATTCAGTGGTTCTGAGTTTTAAGACCCGGTGGTTACATGTTTATATCACGAATTGGGGTGGGATCCTCTGTTGATGAAAAAACTTTTTTGGGGATGGGACACGGGGCTGTGTCTCTAGGTTGTATTTGGTTCCATTACTTCGGGTGATCTCACTTATTCCTTATTGTTGTAATATTACGAGAGAACCGAGTGTGAATGTTTAAATTGACGATTGACTGGATTCTTTTCCTTGGTTATGCTTATGGTGTTAGTTTCCTAGTAGTACATGAACTTATTTGAACATTCTCTCTGAACATGAAAGCAGAATAAGACAAATGGGTTTTGTTGGCGAGAGTCATGAATCGTACTTGAGTGTTGTTGTGATCTGTAGGCTGTCTGAAAAAAACCTAGCTTGGTTGATTGCTTTTTACCTATATATATACTTGTAGCTTTGTGTTTCTTATTCGCGCCCCACCTAAGTTGAGCACTTAGTACCGAACACCCCCATTTCATGGGGGAGGGTGTTTCTCCCAACACTATTCTTAGTGGCTTCTTATTAGCTCCTTTTATGATACCTTTCCCGGATAGCCCAAGTATCTTCGGGTAGGCTGTGATGGCCTGAGGTCCATTATTATCCCAAGAACCTTTGGGCGGGGTAGTGAGATGGTTGGCCAGGTGTGTGCGGTAGGTGGTTTCCCAAGTGCCTTTGGGATGAGGCACAGGTGTCTTCGGGCGTGGTAGTGGATATTCTAGCCCAGGTGTCTTCGGGCGTGGTGGTAGTTGTCCTGGCCTAGGTGTTTGCAGGCGTGGTTACGTGTGACAGTTGTGGCCCAGGTGTTTGCGGGGGGGATTCAGTAGTGGGACTACGTGCGGTTGTGGCCCAGGTGTGTGCGGGCGGGTGTGGCAGTGGGACTGCGGTGAGAATGATGGGATTAGTTCGATGCGTAGGATGTCTCAATAACTAGTGGGAAAGTGGTGTGGGGTACACAAACATCAATGTGCTATTATTATATATATTACTTGACTTGTGTTATTTGGGGAGTGTGCCTTGGGTGGATAGTTTACCTTGAAAGGTGTTCAGTTTAATCCTTTTTCTCACGGGACTTTAGTACGTTCCCCCACTTGTGCACGAGAGTCTTTGGTTTTCCCTACTGAGTGTACTTGTATGCTCACCCTACGCATATAAAACTGCTTTTAGGTTTCCAGGAGGACTTCGGGGATCGCGTGGGACCATAATAGCTTAGACCTTTGGGGCAGTTGTTGTTGCTATTTTTATTTCTTTGGTACTTACTTTTGTAGTCACCTTTTGTACCTTGTGGCTTTTACTTTTGAAACATGCATGTGGGAAATGGTTTACTTTTGGATTTAATTTTCTTTTAGTTTTGGAGTTGTTGGCTTCCATAATCTTATCTCCCGATCATGTAAAATAGAAAAAGGGTAATACCATCCATTTAGTGTGTGATTCTATACCCATGGTGCTAGTCGCCACTCCGGGACCTATTGAAGGCAGGTTTCGGGGGTCATTATCTCTCCTTAAACTTAAAGAAGGAAGGGTCTGGCAGTCTGTTGACACTTCCCTCCTTTTGGTGAAGGCGGGTCGTCACATTTATCATATGGTAAGAAGTTGTTATAGGTGATATAAATGTAGATATAGTGGTTGTATTTGGGTATCAATATTGTGGTCTTGATATGAAAAGGAAGATGGAGTTTAATGGAAAATATATCCAAAATAGGGAAAATAAAATGGGATTTCTATTCTGAATTTTTTTTAAGAAACATGGAATAATTTTCATAAGGAGACTACTAAATGCTTTAATTATGATGGGAACGTCATAGAGAAGTAGAATTTAGATTTTCTGGGTTGAGGTAGGCTAATGATGTGAAAAATGATAAATCCCCACAAAATACACCTCCCACACATTAGTGTTTAAATTTTATTGATTTGGGCCATAATGATTACATTTTCCCCATTCCAAGGATTGATTTCAATGATAAGCCACAAAAACCATTAAAGATAATGAAAAAATGAAAAAAAATATACTATCATAATGGATGAAGTGAACCATGATAAATAATAAATACTTATCCTCCCCTCTGTAGTTGCGAAGTTTATATTTGGTATTTTTATGAATATTCCATATAGAAATATTATCGTTCACCCTTTGGTGAAATTTCATATGATTATGATCCCCTAAAAGGATTATGGAATAACAAAATAATATTTGATATACTATTAGTACAATGATTCAAACATACTTCCATTGAAAATGTTTTAGGTATAAGATAAGATATTATTTAAGGAATAATGGGTGAATTTTTTTCTAGAATGTTTATAAGGTTGTCCTTTCTGGAAAAGTTATGATTAAACATTAGATGATGATTGTGTGATTAAATTATAATCTCGTTATATGTTGATTTAAACATATAGGATAACTTTGGATAACCATTTGTTATGATAAATAATGATAGAGTGTCACATAATTCTATTTATGGATCTCATGATCTGTTAATGCTTCAGGAATGAAAAAAATCACCATCATTTCATTGAATAATAGATGAAAATTAATTTGATAGACGGAAAAAAATGGTGATATTAGGATAAAATAAGTTATACCTCATTGTTAAAATTATTAAAATTTAGGAAAGGTTGTTTAAATAATATGTTTTCATGTTATCATTGTTTTTTGTGATATCAATGTCCTATTTCATGAATCATTGGGTGATAGATTTGATGGTTATCATTATCCTATCCATTTTCTATATCACTTTCTATAAGAACATGATGGATATATTTATCTTCCATGACCATGTTTTCACTTCTCACACATGTTCTCCTTGGTGGAATCCTATTTATGAGATACTTTGGGTTAACGTTATGTTTCAATGTTTCCTTTGTAAAATGGATTTTAATATTGATTTTTATGATGTGGGTTTCTATGAAAGTTGCATTAAAGTATTTAAAATTTTAAAACCTTGATAAATTTTAATGATGAAAATCATTTCAAGTGGTAGAATGTAACACCCTAATATTTTCTGCAATGTTTTTTTCTTGATAATTAAATACTTTTCGATACTTTTCAAATGAAAATAAAATGAATATAACATGTTTTATATAATAGAACCTAGTTATTATTTGTTTATACATGCCAAGGTTACCCTACATGAAACACTTAGATTATCATATGGTATAAGAAACACTAATCTTGGCTATTTTTACCCATATTTCCTTCTTCTTTCGATAGTTGTCAATAAATTAATGATTGTATTTTAACGAACAAGAAAATATTTTTAAAATACTATCATTTAATGTAATAAGATATAATATAGCCAATAAATTTGCATTGATTACTATTATTTACAAACTTATGATAATATATGGTTTATAATATGAATTATATTGGTAACCAGTTAATTATGAATGAAATTATACAACAACTGAATATAGATGAAATATTATTATTATTATACTCCCAAAGTATTTTTATCTTGATAAATTATAATAATTAAAATTAGTAATTGATATTAATGAAATATATATTTTATATATTTAATAGAATATTTTTAATATTTTTCTAATAGTTGTTAGAGGCATAAGACAAGATCCAACCTAATTTCATCCATAAACCCTATATTTTTCAAAAGGGTAATTTTATCATGTATTAATAGAGAACTGATATTTTATCCAATTTTTTTACACATTTATATATTCTATTTGACAATATAATCTAATATATTTTTTTATAATATAACAACATACCTTGGATGAATGTTTCATATTTTTATGATAAGTCTTAATGTTTCATAAATAGTGAAAACTCAAAATTTTAATTGAAAAAAAATCATCAAAAAATTTACAGAAATAATTATAATTTTGATAACTTTTAAATTATAATTATATTGTTATGTATCATTTATTAAAATTTATTTAATTTAAATAATTTTCACATTTAATTCTCATAATAAAATATTTCAATCTTTGGAAATTCTTCTCTTTTAAAATATGTTTTCTCATTCCATCATTAAGATTAATTTGAGATTAATTACTACAAATTTTTAATTTTTAATTATGAAAAATGGATTTGATATTTGGAATCGGTGGGTCCAAATTATGTAAATATGTTTTGTTTTTATTATTGGGAATATAAATAGTAAATTTTTTAATATCTTAATTACAATGTTAATGATTAATTTGGTAATTAAGGGTAAAAATAATATTTGAAGTGTTAGAAAATATCCCTAAAATGTGTCATAATTTTATTGGATGTGTGGGATTAGAGGAAAATAATCCTTGGACCACAATTATAACCTTTTTAGCCACTTCTAAGAGAGTAATATATTTTTTATTTTTTATTTAATGAAATGTAAAATATATCATACTCATATTTTCAATAAAGATACCATTTTCATATAGGGGTATACAGAAGATAAGCTAGACTATAAATAGTTATTTGAATTGTAAAATGTTTTTATTTGTCATGATAATTTAATTTTTATTTCTATGAAATAAATATATACCTTAAATATTGATAAAATGGTTATGTAATAATTGATTAATAAAGGTATAAATGAACTAAATTATATTAGAATTATTAATATAAAAATAATTTGATATAATTATTAGCATCCATGAATTTTTTAGATAATTGTGACATGATATTGATACACTAAATGAGTATTTTGAATGATATCATGTTTTAATTATTTTATTACAATGTCATGTAATGAATAATGTTGAAATTGAAATTATTGATATTTTAAATTAAATAATATTTAATTAAATGCTTTAAAATTTATAAAAATATAAGATTATAAAACCAAATTGTTATGTCCAATAATTTCATAAATGAATCATTAATTGGTTTTCTCTATATTATAGTAATTATATTACAACTCAAATTGTAAATTATATGACGTCATTGTAAGAGTTGAAAGGGTAAAATTAGGGTTTAAAATGTAAGTATTATAAAATAACCTACACCTTCCTAATTTTCATTGGTTGAGATTATTTAAATACATAATAATCTTATCTTTGAAATAGAAAACATTGGAACCTTTTGGAATCAAAAATTAATTTATATTTATTTAATATTATAAGAGTTTCATAATGTATCCCTCACCTCAATTATAATTGGGAACCTCCTAACTCACTTATTCACATCACTCGATCATGGACACCTTCGTCCATTGATACCCCTCCAAGATGGAAATGAATAAAGGGAGTTATTGACCCCCTATTCCCACCTCTAATAGTCACCAGGTTGGAGACTAGCAAGAAAGGTGTACTAATCTCCCAATATAAGAAGCAGTAACATTTATATGAAACAAAATAGAAAGATAGAATGAATCATCAATGAAAACTCAATGACATAATATAATAGAGAAAAAAACCATTCCCATATGAATGCATAAAATAAGGCTATTATATATAAAATAAGGTCTCTAATGTAAATACCCAAATGTAAGGCCAAATAAGTGACAAAACAACTCTCCCAAGGATCAAGCTATTAATTCCCAGCACGGTCCATGTAATCCTCCAGGAAACATGAATACAATTTTATATATATACGATGAGCATAAAATAATAATCAACAGGAAAACCAAAGTATCTCATACAAATCTGAGAATCATACTAATGCCCATATGGTAAAACTGTAAAAACAAACAACACCTATGCACATATGCTAACAAAAACTAACCTCAACATGGAACTCTTACCAAGTAAAATAATTTAGTTAATATAATATATTACAATTCACATTGATCATAGGTTACCATAACATTTTCCCATAGGTATGTTGCCCTTTTCCAATGTCGTACGTCCTGGTACTCCCAACCTTTCATTATACCACATCACATCCAGCCCACACACATATTGACCTTAGAACACATCCTTCCCTCACACACCTAGGCCTAAAAAAACCTAAATGAAAACACCTTTGCCTCAAAACACATCACATCACATATCTTGTAGAAGACACATGGTAATGCCTATCACAACTCAACCTGAAGACTCCTCGGATTCAAACCACCTCACATACAAACACCTAGGGTATCACGTCTCGTCCGAATAAACCTGGCCCACAAAAAACATTACCCACAAACATATGGGCTCTCAAAAAAACATCATAATCACTAACATACCTCCATCCATCATATCATGTGCTATACATACCTTTCATGTGAGAGATAGTGGAAATGACTGGGTACACATCCATTTGTACTGCTCTCCAAATGTTGAAAAGATCATCCCCCACATGTCAATGAGGGTTTTCATCCAATAGTTCTAAGCATAAGTGGGGTTAATAGAGAAATAAAATGGAAAAAAATTATATATAAATAAAACAAAATAATCAATACCAACCTCTGAGTTATCATAAAAACAACCCACTCACAATACTATTTCCTTTTCTCCAAAATCTTAATGCACAATATCACACAACAAGCCTCAAATACCATTTTACACTACACATTAATGAAACATCATACCATGACCTCTAGATATATGGTAAATATTTCTTCATGTTATCAATAAATAGACTCTCTACATGTTCCCATATAATCACTAATATCCTCTTTCAAACTCAACTTCCGAGTTTATCATATTAACACAACAAACCCCCAACTCAAAGGCAAATATAGAAACACCTTATAGAAAAACATGTTTTGTTGCACTACTGCCTAATCACACCACACCCACCACAACCCCACTATAAAACAACATCATCCCACATGAAAAGGAAAATGATTTTTCAGATTTAATAAGAAATCCATTATTTGATTATACATGTAAATTTAGAGGTTATCAGAGAAACTCTATGATCCAAGGGAATCTATTAATTTTCATAATATATATAGTTAACCAATTTCAATATAAATAACACAAAATTCATTTCATAAACCATTCAGGTGTGTAATAAATTACCCCCAATAATCGTGACTTTTAGTTGGTAGTTATCCCATATAAATCACAATATTAACAATATCAATCATAATGAAAGATCATCTATCACTTTTCGTATCCCCCTGTATATTGACTTTTAAACCATTTCAATTATAATTATTTATCCTGAATCAAGTATCTTTATAAGTTAAAACATCTATATACTCATCCTGCATGATTAACAATTAATAAATACAAAGGAAATCATACATAAAAGATAAACAATAAGAACTTCTTGGTTTCCCAAAAAACATGGGTGTGCATATATCAAATAACCCTATATTGAAATAGGAATAAACTGTAGTAGCATAGAAACATCACTCTGGTTAGAATAGAGATTCTTAATGTCCCATATAAAGGGAATTAAACAAGGATTGAACATGGGCAATGATATCACATATTTTTGATGATTGGATCTGAGTGGCGGGATTTGATATAGTTTTGATTTACCATTAAAGGATAATCTATACAACACCATGTATGTTGACAATTCCAAATCCTCTATACTCTTAGGGAAATAATAATATAATTTATTATATTTTAATTGATCTAAAATACCTATAAATATTGAACTAATACTATTTTAAATCATAGGGTGAAGTCAAAAGGGAAATAATATATGAACTGGGAGCACTACTAATGAGGCACTACCAATACACACCACTAAATGAGGCACTGATGAAAAATGCCCCACTAAAGAGGCACACTAGATGAGGAACCACCAGATGAGAAACTGCCAGTTATCCACTGACAGTGACTGACACCCAGGGTGATACACCACCAGCGAGCCACTGCCAGGGTGAGACCCCGCTAGTGAGCTACTGCCAGTAAGCCACCGCAAAGTAGAGACACATCCAACAAGACACCTCTATGGTGAAACACCGATTGGGTGAGATACCGTTAGTGATACACCTCTATCACAATACACCATTGGGTTGAGAAATGTTTTTAAAAATGTGGAAAAGTTTGAATTTTTCAATGTTTTGAAATGAGTCACCTTGACTTCCCAGGACACCACAAACACAAGATTCCCCTGAAAAGTAATGAACTAGAAAGGTACATACCACTACATCGGATATGTAAAAAAATATTTACCCTATTGATAATTCAAAACCAACTATAATGTAAATAAATTAAGGGTCTAAAAACCTATCCCTAGAGATACCTATCAGGTATCACATCACAATTCAAACACTACTATCAACTAAACACATACAATTTCAATGATAAACCACCTTGTTTTGTTCTAAAGTTGGAGTGGAAACTTATACACCCAAAATTACCTCATATGACATAGGAAAATTAAGCATTATCATCAGGGTTGTAGACAAATCAACCCAACAACCACAAAACTCATTGTACAACCACAACAAACAAAACCATCTGAACACACTAATTGTAATGATGTGGCCCTAGAATCCCAAAGCCAGTGCATTATTTTATTTTGTTGGTATGATTATAAGGAATCAAATCCTAAAAGAATGGATAGTTTAGTAGTAATGGAATATAAGATATATACATGGGTTCAATATTAAATCATGAAATGAAATAAAACACATAAATTCCATTGGAATCATCCACAAATCCTAGATTATCCCAAAAAGTCATTCATAAAAACATCAATTCATCCTGGGGAAAAATAAAAAATAAGAAATGGGTAATCTCAGATACTCTGTATGGTTTAGTAATACAATATAATAAATCATAAACATAAACATCTGGTATTTTGAGAAATTAAAAATAGATGCCTTTAAACATATAATTTAGCATAACATGTAATGAATTAAAGCTGAATGAATAATTCAACAATAAAACATAAACTTGGATATTCTAATAACCGATTAATCACATGTTCTATCACTTACTTTTTTTATATTGAGGGAAATTCATATTTATGGATATCTAAAACATAACTTCATGTATTCATGACATTAATATGTCAAGGTTTCATTTCATAATATATTTTTTTCTTGGATACATTCCATGAATCTATTATTTCCATGGTTTCATGATAAGAATCTATTATATGGGAAAGGCCTCTATCAAAACCCTATCTAGTTTGTCCCCTGAGACCTACCAATGCACTTAGGGGAAATATTGAGCCTCACCCATCACTTACTAAGTCAAATTCATTCCACATATGAAAGGGGTGAAACATAAACAACATATACATTAATATTGAAACTAAGATATGAAATGTAATTTACATTGCCCAATCATTAAATGTAACACTAACCATTCAAAGTAATATGATGAATTGTTTCAATATAGGACATCCATAGTCAGAATAATTGTAAAAAATTAATTAAAACATGGTAGATTATATCATAAAATATTTATCCCAATTAAACATTCGAATCAACATGAGTGGTGAAATTCATGAAAATACTCTTATTAAATCATTGTGTAATTCTTGATAGAAATATTATTTGTCTTTGAAAAGAATAGTTCTTTTGGAAAAGTATATTTGTAAAACAAGAAGTGAGTTAGAAAGTTTTTTCATAACAAAATGAGTAATTTTTAATAAATAATGGTTTCTTAGTACATATTATATAGTTCATTTGATAATATGGATGAATTTGAGAAGTCCATTTGAAACAGACTTAGTATAAGGAAGAATGTTTTAAGGATACTTTTAAAATATGTAACTCCCCACAAAATTAAGATAGATTACGATTGGTAAACATATATAGAACATTAAAATTGAATTTATTAGGAGTACATAAGCAATAATAATAATTTTATTGAGGTAAGTGGTGATTATGAGTAGCCTGAATGATAATAGAGGTTGTGGTAGAAAACCCTTAACACTTTGTAATCGATCGAACCAAATGCCCCAAACTTAATAATCATACAATTATACATTAAATAACATGAATGTAAATATATTCATTATTTGGTATATAAATGTGTAATATACATACACAATATAAAATAAATAGTTGTAAATAATGAATATCTCACAAAAGTTGAAGTGAGATGAGGAAACCCTAACCATATGCCTGAATGTGTTCAGTAATCGACATTAAGGTTAAAAAATATAAAATTATACCCATTAATAATTGAATTTGGAACCTGTTATAAATTTATATGATTTATTATATTTTAATAAAGTCCATTTATGGCCTTCTCATGAGTTATATGATTTAATGTCATCGTTCTGAATTGTTCACTTCTTGATATTCATGAGCAGCTCGCTTGATTATAATTATGGAAGATCATGTGGAATGGATATAATTCTCTAGAATTGAATTTATATATTATTAATAACATCTATATTATTAAATGGTTAAATATATAATTTGGTTACATGGTATTAGGTTGAATCCTTAGATAAGTCATTTAGAGATAATCGTTTAGATTTTTACAGTGGGTTGTCGATTTGAAGGAACTACTTTTATTCTATTTTTTAGTATCATGTAAAAAGTGTAGTTCTATAATCATTAAAAAATATATATTACATGTATTGGAATATGGTTTAACAATAAATAATGTATCATGAACAACATTAAGGGGAAAATGATGAATGGCGGTTCGTTGTCCACGAAGGTAGTAAATTGGCACTTCTTGAATGATGATTTCATTTTTAAAATAATAGAGTGGTGGTTAGGATATTGATTATGTATCTTCCATTAACATGATATAAATATAGTATATATATTACACTAGAGTTATCATTTTTATTAGGATAGAGGATACGATGTTAAAATAATAAATAAATAATGAACCCGAAAGAAAATAAAAGGAAAAGGAAAAGGATATTACCTCTTGGATACTCATCCATGAGAATCTCCTTAAGGGGGTTGATTTTTGTGTTTTGGAAATACAAAAATCTCATTGATGTGAGGAGAGGATATAGAATTGTATTTAGTAAGAACATTGACTAGATTCATGGCTTAGATAAGTGAGGAGAAGGGGGAGTGAGGGTGGTTTATCGTGTAGGAGAGGGGTGAATTTTGAATATTATGTTCATTATTTTTTTAATTTTCTAAAGATGAGAAATTAGGTTTGATTATTGTGAAAAAATAGTAAATTTTCATTTGAGTTCGAACAAATGGGTTCTTAAATAAACAATGATTCAATTAATAGATTATTTATCTTTTAATTTATTAATACCATAAATTAAAATATTTTACTATTTCAAAAAAATTTATATTTTTCAAAAAAATCCCAAAAATATTTACTAACCATTTTTTTGAAATATATAATTCAAATATAGACCCTATTTTATCAAAATAATTTTCTAAATATGATAAATTTAATTTTCAATAAAAATTTATTTTACAAGAAAAATACATTTTTTGAAATTGAAACATATTCTATAACATCGTGAATAATTAAGTGAAGTATTATAAAATTATAGTAAAATCATAGGGAAATTAAATATTAATTTATGAATACATTTTATTAAAGTTAGTTTTATTTTAATTAAATTTATTAATTATAAAGTTGTAATTAAATATTTATTACTCACAAAAACGTTAGCACTTAATTATAAATTTTTAAAATATTCTATTTGATTTCTAAGGTGACTAAATTTTATTTATAATTTCATGGGTAAGGTTACTATTCATATGGGACATATTACTATTCATAATATTTAAATAATATTTATATGGGTAACAATTCTATTTGTAAGGGTAAGTCACTATTCACCAAAAAATAAATTAATCCTATCTGACCCTAAATATCTTACAAAAAAAATTGTGTATGTCAATTTTTTGAAATTGAATTCAGAGAGGTATCAAAATTAATATTCAGGGCCAGGTCATAACTATCTTACTTAAAAATTATAATATCAATGTTTTTCTTCATAACGACTCTGTTTTGTGTGCATCACATTTCTTATTAAATTTATTTGTAAATCCTCAAGGTGTTACATTCTCCCCTCCATCAATAAAATACATCCTCACGATTTTCAATTCAAAAGATATATGATGAAACTTAAAAATTCATTTTTGCAATACACGCATTGGAAATGGGGTTAATGAAATGTCCCATTAAAAATATGAAATGGAAAAATGTGAAGGCCACACAAAATATTGGGCCCTTGAATAAGAATACATTGGCATAAGGTGAAAATAATGTCATGGAATAGAAATGTAACCATCATGTTCTGATGGAGAGTGATAAAGAACATTTCCATTATAATTTAAACATCAAAAAATGGTAAATCTATGATTAGTTAAAATACCATTTATTTTCTATAATGAAAAGTAATCATATGATGGTTTTCCCTAAAATCAATTTCCCAAAGTTGATGGTTCTTTTTACTATACATATAAAAACATGATAAAATTAATATACTTGATGTTATAATCTCATCTTTTGGTTGTTCTTCTATCGATATCCACTTCATTTATTAAACAAAAATATTTATATTCATGATTATTTTTATTCCTCAATAACTTTGACCAAATGATCCATAAGGCATTCCTTCAGTTTTTAAATTTTTACTGAAACCAAAAAGGATGGAGCAGGTTATCCAAAATTATACATTAGCCTTAATTAATTCCATTAGAAGGTAATATTAGGACTCATAACAATTATGTATATTTAAAATGTAACATCCAATGATTTAGAAGAAAGGTCACATTACTTCATATTTTCATCAAAATTAAATAATTTATCTCTTCTTGTCACATATAAAACATATGAATACCATGACTACCATTAAACTATTATAAAACATGAATTATTCCAATTCCATAAAGAAGTATCATAGTATTACATAAAATATAAAAAAAATTAATTATTCGACTTCGACTGTATTAACTATAAAATATTGGACTTGATCTCATTGTGTCATTTTCTTTATATTCCCTTGGCACTTACGGAATTTTTTTTCACAATGCCTCATATCATTATATTTTATGAATTGTTTATTATAAAATTCATTCTTTGTGTTGAAATCATAAACATAGTGGAATTTTTCACCACACATGAAGCAAACTACATTTCCATTTAAGCATGTACCAAGGTGTTTCCTTCCAAAAGTATCAAAAGTTATAAAATACATCCTTTATTTATTCAATTAAGCTGTTTTTTTCTCAGACATCCTATTTTTCTCTTATTTACATTCATAACCATAAGACTTATAGAATTATTTCTTTTTCTTAATATCATAAGTTATAAAATATTTCTACAATGAGACTGTTTTGGAGATTAATCCCCTTCTTATAATTGGGTTAATACCATCAATGAGATGACAAATATTTCACCTTGGACTATGTACGTAGTCCATGTCATGCCTTGATAAACTTGTATAGTTTCCTTCATTCGTAGAAACATTATCTTCCTCTATTTTCCTCAAAATAAATAATTGTATTTCTATATCTTCTCCTTCTTCATGAAGAAAATATTTTTCTAATAACATTTCATTAAAATCCCTCCATTCCATACTTGAAATATCTTCCTCTTAATTTGTGTTTTGAATTAGTGACCACCATTACTCTGCATATCCTGATAAATGAGAAAATTCCATGACAATATACTCCATTTTGTTACTTCCCCAAGAAAGAAATATCTTCTGTAAGGAACGAATCCACTTCTCATCTAAAAATAGGTTTGTAGTGCCATTGAATGATGTAGGTTTTTTTCACATAAATAAGTCTATCATTTGTTATCCATGTTGTAGATCAGGATTCTCCATGTTGGTATGATTATTGTTTATAACCAAATTCAGTTGTCCCAGTATAGTTATAAGTTTCTCAGCACCAGTCATAGCTCCATTATTGACATAATTATCTTTCATAGGGGGTAAATCCTTACCTGGGATACGTGTGTTGATACATTTTATATTCCATTAACTAGGTACCTTTTCTAAATAATGGCATATACTGTATTAGGTTATGAATCCTATTCATAATCTAAAATTAGAGAAATGCTTAATGTTATTTTATCTTTTATGAATATATAATCCTAAAATCATTATCATCTTTTCTTGGGGAAATATTTACTTCCAAATCCCTCATTATTATTTGTAAATAAACTATGACATATCATAAGAATATCCCCAAGGAGTGTTAAACCAAGTGTGAAATAAGGCCTATTGTCGTGTTCAAACATACCTCGAGTCAAGCCTAGGACACCTTGCCGGAGTTGATACTCATAGGTATATATGTTCCAGAACCATGTCAACTTTTATTATCTAGATAGGGTTTTATTTTTTTGAAGATACACATAATCTATACTTCACAAAAATTATAGTATTTTCTTATCTTCATATCCTCAATTTTAATCATGTGGTTTTATTTCCTAATATAAATTTAATTAATCTATTTTATAAGGCTTCTACTAAAATTCCTCTAATAACAACTATAAGGACCCTAACCCTAGTATGCTTGATCTTGTGTATTTCTTTTTACAGTGGTATGATTAAAAATAATTCATATCCTCAAGGACCAAATAGTATATTATTTATGAAAACAACATACATAAATTAGATCATCATTACAACATGAAATTAAGTTAAACAAATGCATTCCACCATAATCATCCAACGATCCTATATTATTCCCTCATCCCATTCATAATATACTTCATCCTATCTATGGGGAAATAAAAAAAATAAGAAATGGGTGAGCTCATATGGTCTTTAATGGAAACTAATACATAGGAAGTAATCATAAAAATTAAAAATAATGATGATGAGAAACTAAAAACACCTAATTTTAAAGATATAGATGAGCATAAAATGGTAGGAATAAAACTTGAATAAATAACTCCATAATAAAATATTACCATATATATTCTACTAGTTAAATAATCACAAGGACTATCACTTACCTATTCCATAATGATGGAAATGAATAACGATGGATATATAAAACATATCTTCAAGGATTCATGCCAAGAAACAATCAAGGTTTCATGCTAGAATCTATTATTTTCATGGCTACCTGCCAATAATCTATTTTTATCACTGTGTCATGAACCAAGTGGGTAAGGCCTCGGCCAACACCGTATCTAGTTTGTGTCATTATACATATAGATTACCCAAGTGTCTATAGAGATCCCCATAGATAATCTACTAATTCCAATTAATTCATTATATTTAATTGGTGAATCATAAGAAACCTATACATTTATATTGAAACTTTCTTATATAATTCAAATCACGTTCCCAAATCATTAAACATTATACTAACTATTCAAAGTAATATGGTAACTGGTTTCAAGACAGAACATCCATAGTAAAAATAATCATAAACCATTAAATTGTACATGGTACATGAAATAACAAAATATTTTTCCTAATTAATCATATAAATCAATAAGAGTGATTTTGTATTTGAAAATACACTTACAAAATCATCAAGTAATTCTTGATAGAAATACTCTTTAACATTGAAAAGAAGAGTTCTTTTGGAAAATTATTTTTATAAAACCAAAATTTAATTAACGTAGATTTTTTATAATAAAATCAGTGATTTTAAATAAATAATTTTCTATTAAAATAGATTATATAGTGCATTTGAAATTAGGCAAGATTTCAAGAAGTTCCTTCGAAACAGGCTTGTTATCAGGAAATTGTTTTGAAAGTTCATTTTAAAACATGTAAATATCCATAAAATAAAGAAGGAATATGATTGGTACACATATATAGAACATTTAAAAATAATTAATTAGGATTAAATAAGAATAAATAATAATTTAATTGAGGTAAATATAGAGTAACAGTAAGTAGAATGAAAATAGTGGTTCGGGTAGACAACCCTTAACAATTTGTAATCAATCATATCATACAACCCAAAATTAATATTCATAAAATCATAAATTAAATACCATTAAAATAAATAGATTAATTATATGTTACACCAATTGGTAGTTTATCTACACTATACAGAATAAATAGTGGTCAATAAGGAATGTCTAACAATAGTGGAAGTGAGATGAGGAAACCCATACCTTATGTGCAAATGTGTTTTACACATAACATTATAGAACTGGAAAATGAAATTACCCAAATTAATAATTTAATTAATAACATATTATTCATGAATAAAATTTATTATTATTTAATTAATTATATTTATGGAATTTTAATAAGTTATAAAATTGAATTCTTTCATTCTGGAGTTTTTTTCTTGATATTCAGGATCGATTCACTTGATTATAAATATTGTAGTTCATGTGGAGTGGATATAATTCTCTAGGATTGAATTTATATATTATTAAGTATCCCAAATAAGTTTAAATTTTTATATGTATATATCAATTTTTCACATGTTATGAGGACAAATCATTGGATAAGTTATTTAGTGATAATCTTCTAGATTTTTGACACAGGGTTTTTGATCACAACGAACTAGTTTTGTCTATTATCTAGTATCATGTAAAAATTATGTTTTCGAAATCATAAAATAATATATAATACATATTTAAAATATTTTTAAACCGTAAAAATATTTTCCTGATGAGAACTGAAGGATAAATTTAAGAATCAAGGTTTATCGTCCACAAAGGTTGTAAAATGGATCCTTCGAGACGATGATTTCATTTCTAAAATAAAAGAGATAGTGTAAGGAGATTGATTATGAATATTCAATTAACATGATATAATTAAATTAAATATATGATAATGGATTTATCATGATCATTTGGGTGGTATTGGTGAAGTGATAATAATAAATAAATAATGAACTTGAAAATTAAATAAAAGGAATGGAAGAGGATTTTACCTCTTGGATACTTCTCCTTGGAAAACTCTTTAAGGGTGTTGATTTTGTTCTTTTAGAAAGAACAAGAGATAATTTATGTTTTTAGAGGCTATGAAAGAGTATTTTTTCATATCACTGACAGGATTCAATTCATATATAAGTGAGGAGAAGAGGGATTGAGTGGTTGTTTTTATAGTGGAGGAGAGGGGTGATTTTTGAATATCTTACTCATTATTTTATTAATTTCATCAAGATTAGAAATAGTTTTTCATTATTATGACCAAAAAATTTAATAAGTTAATGTGAGTTCTAATTAATGGTTTATGACATCATCCATGATTAAAGGAATGGTGTATTTATCTTACAATATATGTGTACCGTAAATTATAATATTTTACTATTCACCAAAAATTTAAGTATTTAAAAAAACCAAAATATCACCATCAATATTTTTTGATGTGTATAATATAAAAATGTACACCATTTTATCAAAAAAATCTAATTCTTATCAATTAATTTTTAAATTAATATAATCATTTACCAAAAAAATAATTTTTTTAAAATTAAATCTGATTTTGTAACACCTAGAGAAATAAACTAAGGTCTTGTTAAATTATACTAAAATTTTAGTAACACATAATATTTATTTATGAATATATTATATGAAAACTAAGTTTCTTTTAAATAAATTTATTAATTATAAAGTTGTCATTAAATATTTATTTCTCTCAAAAATACCAACACTTAATTATTAATTTTTAAAATATTCTATTTCATTTATAGGGTGGCTAAATTGTATTTATACTTTCATGGGTGAGTTTACTATTCATAAGGATAATATTACTATTCATATGGTCTTATTACTATTCATAAGGGTAATGTTACTATTCATAAGTGTATGCTACAATTCACCAAAAATTATGTTGATCCAATAAGACTCTTAATATCGTACTAAACACAACCTTGTATGTCTATTTTTCAATATTCAATTCATAGAGGTGGAAAAATTAAGATTCATGGATAAGTTATAAGTATCTTTCTTAGATAATTATAATAAAAAACTATTGTTTCATAGATACTCAGTGTTCTGTGAATCAAATTTTCTATTAAATATATTTTTAGATCATTGGGGTGTTACATTCACGCATCCTTCTATAAATTACTTCCTCAAAATTATCACATAGAAATATAAAGTTTGACACTGTAAAATTCATTTTTGGGATACCCACATTGGAAATGGGGTTAATGAAACAACCCCTTAATAATATGGAAAGGAAAAATAGTGAATGTCACCATACAATTAGGCCTTAGAATAAATTAACTTTAGATTTTGTTGAAAACCTCGTGATGGATGATATATCTGACCATCAATTTTTGATATATAGTGATAGAGAACATGGTCATTAGAAT
The DNA here is from genome assembly GCA_963277665.1 of Viscum album. Taxonomy (NCBI): domain Eukaryota; kingdom Viridiplantae; phylum Streptophyta; class Magnoliopsida; order Santalales; family Viscaceae; genus Viscum; species Viscum album. Next base: position 271,416,839 of record OY728125.1, on the reverse strand, counting down.
GTTAAACATAATTAAACGATAAATCTATGATCATTTAAAATACTATTGATTACCTTTTTTCTCAAAAAAAAATTTCCAAAGGTTGAGTGCTTATTTTTCAATCCAAATACTCACATCGACAAATAAGCATAATTAATGTTATAATTTCATCTTTTGGTAGTGCTTCGATTTATATCCACATAATTTATTAAATAAAAATATTGATATTGAAGATGAATTTTTATACCTGAATCACATTGAACAAACGATCCAGAAGTCATTCCTTCATCCATTAAATTTATACTGAAACAAAAAATGTCGGAATAGGTTATCCAAAATCATACATTAGTCTTCATACATTCCATAAGTAGTTAATCTTAGTACTCAACCAAATTATCACTATTTAAGATTTAATGTCCATTCATTTAGATGAAATGTCACTTAACAATAGATTTTCCTCAAAACAACATAATGTATATCTTATTTTAACACACCAAACATATGAATACCTTGATCACCTTTAATCCTTTATAAAATATTCAAACCTTCAATTCCTTAAATAAGTATTGTAGTACAACATAATTCTAAAAATAATAATTTATTTAGTCCACTTAAACTGTAGTAATAATATAGGCATGGCCTTGATCCCTTTCCTTATTTTGGGGTATATTCCCACGGTGCATAGGAAATTTATTTTCATAGTGCCCCATATCCTTTTAGTTGAAGCAATCAAAATTAGAAAATTATTTCTTTCCCATGAAATCCTAATCATGGTGTCATTTTTACCACACGTGAAGCAAAATCCTTTTCCTTTTAAGTAGGTACCATGTATTTTGATTCCAAAAGTATTACATATTGGAAAATACATCATTCCTTTCTTCCCTATATCCATATTTTTCTATGAATCCCTCTTTTCATCTTGTTTACTTTCATAAACATAAGACTAGGATAATTATTTCTTTATCTTGGTAGAATAAGATATTATATCCTCATATGATGAGAATGTGTGGGACACAAATTCCCATAATAGAATTGGATTAATACCATCAATTAAATTATCAATCTTTCACCGTGGATTATGTATGTATTATGTGACATGAATTGTTAAACTTGTAATGTTGGATTCATACTTAGAAGCATTATATTCCTCCTTTTGCCTCAAATTTGAGAATTAACTTTCCCTAATTGCCCATTTTTCATGAGGAAAATATTTTTGTAATAAACTTTCCTTAAAATCACTGTATTTTCTACATGTAATTTATTCCTCATCCTTTTTATTTTGGATTAGTGACCACCATTGATCTATATCTCCTAAGATATGATAAACTGTTATCACAACATTCTCCCTTTCATTACTTCACAAATCATGAAATATCTTCCCAAAGTAACTTATCCACTTCCCACCTAAAAATAGGTTTCTAGACCCATTGAATGATGGATGTTATTGTCACATATTACTATAAATAATTTCTCTTCCATGTTTTAGTCCATTATTCTCTATTAAGGTAAGGTTATTGTTCATAAAGTAAGTCACTTTTCCTAGTATAGTTATATCATTCTCAACACCATTCAAAGCTCCAATATCAACAATATTATCTTACACCGGAGGTATATCACTACATGGGATATGTGTATTGACATGGTTTCCATTCCACACACTAGTTTACATTTATAAATAATGATATAAACTATATTAGATTTTTAATCTAATGTATAATCTCGGGATAGAAAAATAATTAACATAATTTGAAGTATCATGCATTGATAATCTCATAATCAAAAACATTGTTACCTTGGGGAAGTATTTAGATTTTAGTCCTTCATAATGGATTGTAAATAAAATGTGACCTATCTAATTAATATCCCCAAGGAGTGTCAATTAAGATTCATATTAAATCTCATTGTCATGTATCAAGTTACCCTGAGTGAGGCATGGGACACCTAGAAGAGTTGTTACACATAGGTAGATTTGTTCTGTAACCACATCCACATGTATTATCTATAATGGGATGTATTTATATGAAGATCCACATATTATATACTTTTCCAAAATTATAGTATTTTATTGTCTTCTTATCCTCAGAGTCTATAATATGGTAATTTTCCCTAATATACATATTCTAAATCTTTTTTCCATGGGTTATTATAAACATCCTTTGATACGAACTGTAAGGACCCCGACCCCATTATCCTAGAGATAGTTATTTATTAATTAAATTGGTATGATTAGAAGGAAGTCATATCCCTAACGACCGAATAGTTTAGTAGTTTTCAAAAACAAGATAAATATATGAGTTCAACAATTCAACATGAAATGAAATTAAATATATAAATTCCATTATAATCATCCAAAACTCCTATATTATCCCTTATAGTCATTCATAATATATATCATCTCATCCCGGGGATAAATTAAACATAATAAAGGGGTGAACATATATTCTCAGTAAGGGTAAGTAATACAATGGTATTAATCATAAAAATTAACAATAGGCATTCTGAGAAACTAAAATCACATGTCTTTAAACATATACTTGATCATAATATGGTTGAAATAAATATGTATGAATAATTCCATAAAATACATAACCATGGATATTCTACTAGTCAAATAATAAAATAGACTATAACTTACGTGTTTCATAATTAGAGAAATTCAGAAATATGAATATTTAAAACATACATACAAGGATTTATGAAAATAATATATCAATGATTCATGCCAAAATCAATTATTGTAATGGTTATATTCCAATAATCTATTATTGTCAAGGCTTCATGCCAAGAATCTATTAAATTGGTAAGGCCTCCACTATAACCACATCTAGTTTTTATCATGAGTCCTACCGATGCACCGAGGCGATACAGAGGGTCACACACATAAATTACTATGTACAATATATTCTTTATAGGAAAGGCATGAAACATAAACAACATATACATTCATATTTACGATAATATATGAAATGTAAATCACTTTCCTCTATCATTAAACTTAACACTAACCATTCAAAGAAATAATATGAATAGTTCCATGATAGAACATCCATAGTAAAACTAATCATAAACCATTAAACAAGACATGGTAGATGTTATAATAAAATATATATCCCAATTAAACAATTGAATCTACCAGAGTGTTGAAATAGATGATGATACTATTATAAAATCATCGTATACTTCTTGATAGAAATACTCTTTATCTTTGAAAAATAGAGTTCACATGGAAAAATACTTGTATAAAAACATAAGTAAATTTAGGTAGATTTTTATAAAAAAATAGTGATTTTATAAAAATAATGGTTTCTTAAAACAGATTATATATTGCATTTGAAAATATGAATGAATTTGAGATGTTCCATTGAAACAGGCTTTTTATGGGGAAGAATTGTTTAAAGATGCTTTTAAAAAATGTAACACCCAATAAAATAAAGAAGGATTCTAATTGGTACGCATATATATAACATTAATACAAAATTTAATAGTATTACAAAAGAATAAATAATAATTTCATTAATGTAAGTATAGAATAAGAGTAACCTGAATGAAAATGGAGGTTTGGCTAGAAGACCCTTACCTCCTTGTTATCAATCGAATAATATGACCAAAATTTCTTAATCATAATATGATACATTTAATATCATGAAAATAAAGAGATTAATTATATGGAACATAAATTCTATTTACACATACACCCTAAAGAATAAATTGTTGTGTATAAATATCTCAAAAAAGTGGAAGTGAGATTTGGAAACCCTTACCTTATGTCTGAGTGTGTTATGCACCTGACCTTAAGGTCCTAGAATATGTAATTAGACCCATTAATAATTTAATTTATAACCTATTTGACATTAATATATTTTAATATAATTTTATTTGGTAAATTTATGGCTTTTTTATAAGTTGTAAGATTGAATCTTTTCATTTTGAAGTGTTTATTTCTTGATATTCATTATCAGATCGCATTATTATAAGTATAAATGTTCAGGTGGAAAGGATAAAATTTTCAATGATAGAGTTTATATATTATTAATCAAAATAAATAAGACTAAATGGTTATATTTATAACATTTGGATACATGGTGTGAGGATGAATCATTAGATAAGTCATTTAGTGATAATCGTTTAGATTTTGGTGGTAGTTTTTCGATCAAAGCTAACTAGGTTTTTTCGATTATTTATTATCATGTACAAATTATCATTCCAGAATCAATACATAAGATATATTATATATTGTTAAATATTTTCCAACCATAAATATGGTTTCATGACCATCCTTGATGGATAAAATGAATAAGGAAGGTTTTTCATCTACGAAGGATGTAAATTGGAACCGCCTGGACAATTATTTAATTTTTAAAATAAAAGATAGATAGAGTAAGGATATTGATGATGTATCATAAATTAACATGATATAATTATATTATATGTATTATAATGTAGTTATCATGATTATTTTTATATATTAGGCAAGGATATAATAATAAATATAGAATGAACTTGAAAACAAAATTCAAGGAAAAGGAATACGATTTTAGAACTTGGATACTCCTCCTAAGAATATTCTTAAGGGGAAGGATTTTGGCCTTTTGGAAAGACCAAGAACTCATGGGAATGGGGAGATTCTTTGGAAGAGTATATGGGTAGATGATTGGCTAGATTCCTGGGTTAGATAGGTGATGAGAAGAGGGAGTGAGGGGTGGTTTTTATAGTGGAGGGGAGGGGTTATTTTTAATATATTATTTAATATTTAATTAATTATCTCAAGATAGTAAATAGTTTTTGATTATTGTGATTGAAAATAGTAATAATTCATGTGATTTCAAAATAATGGTTTCTTACATAATCCATGATGTATGGAATAGTGTATTTATCTTATAATTTATTTATACCGTAAATTGACATATCTTATTATTCACCAATAATTCAAGTATTTCAGAAAAATCCCAAAAAATCTACCTAACCATTTTTTCAAATGTATAAACCAAAATATGGAATCCATTTTACCAAAATAGTTTTCTAAATATGAGAAACTTAATTTTTAATTAAAAGTATCGTTTACTCAAAAAATATAGTTTTTCAAATTCAAATTGATTTTATAACACACTAAAAAATTAACTATGATCTTGATAAATTATCCTAAATTATAGAACATCAAAATATTAATTTATGAATACATAATTATAAAACTAGTTTTCTATTAAATCAATTTATTAATTATAAATCTGTAATAAAATATGTTTTACTCACAAAAATACCAACACTTAATTATTAATTTTTTAAATATTCTATTTAAATTATTATGTGCCTAAATATTATATATACATTAATGGGTGAGGTTACTATTTGTAAGAATCATAATAATATTCACAAGGGAACATTATTTTTCATAATGCTAACATTACTATTCATAGGGTTAAGTTAGTATTCAAAAAAGATTAATTTGATCCTATCAAACTCTAAATATATTACTCAACAAAAATGTGTATTTCCATTTTTCAAAATTCAATGCCATTAGATGGAAAACTTATATTTCCTGGATAGCTTATAATTATCTTATTTATATAATTATAACAACAAAGTTTTGTTTCATAGAGACTCAATGTTGTGTGAATCATATTTTCTATTAAATTTATTTGAAAATCCTTGGGGTGTTACATGAATCAAGAAGTTCCTTCCACCATGTCAAGATACAATCCACACTAGGCGGCACTAACTCGCCTGCATGGATTTAATCACATAATAGTTAATGGTACTAGATTAGGAATCATGTAATCTCATTTTTATATGAATGTACATTATCACACATCACAATATAGACATTGAAATCCATAGAAAATAGTACATTTCATAAAACTGGTTTCAAATATAAAATTACAAGGAAAAACAGAGTAAAGAAAAACCTACAAAAACTATGTGTACTGCGCATACTCATCCTCTCTAACTCCCAAGTACTCTCTTCATGGGTACCATCCCTCCAAAACACACAAGACATAGGAAAGTTCCCATACATGAAACACCATATCTCACTGATCCAAGATCTCCAATGGATGCGGCACAAATGTTGTTTCATCCTTGAAATCTAAATATCCCTATTAAATATCAGGAGGGTCATCGTGATTATAAAAAACAAATATAACATATGTGAAATACATCGTGGATCCTATCTAATCATGGGGAAAATTAAAATCAATACAACACCTCACCAACTCACCTCAATTCCTAAAAGGGTCTAAAAAACCTAGGAGAAAGATTACTCCCACTACCAAACCACAACTAACCTGGTCGATGTGATACCGTCAAGAAAAAATGGTCCCCAACCAAGAAATCCAAGGGCCTCTATCGGTGATTAGCATAAGACTTCACCCGGTCCTACACTAATTTCTTTCTCTCGTGAACAATATGAACAATTTGTATTGTGCTCTGCACCACATCGAGACTAACAATTGTAGTCTCCCAACCTCTATCTATCACAAACAAGAACAACATGATCTTCGGTAAAAAACCTGAAATGTGGTTGTTCCAATTAAAGATCCACATCAATTATTATATTAAAACTCTACCCATGAAATGTTTCATTCCCTAGATCCATAAAAGTCCAAGATGCATACATTCAACAAATACTCCAATGTTTGTATAGTCCACTCAGCCTTCCCTTTTATTTAAAGGTGGAAATAAGTGTTGATGAATAAATGAGTTCTAAAAGCATGTTTTAATCCCTTCCTGACTCTTGATCTAAACCATGTATCTTGGTCCAATAAAATAGAGCTCAAAATTCCATGCCACTGTACTACATCATCGATATACACCTTCACCAAATCATCTACTATGTCGGACCCCTTGATCGCTAAAAATGGGCCAATTTCATTAGCTAACCCACTATCGACCAGATAACATGACAACCTCCTCGATCTCTGGTCAACACTTTGTTTAAATCCATCAATATGTCATCCGATTTAAACCTAGGAAAATTCAAAATATACAAAAAACAATTGGGAATATGGTGATCGACATTTAACGACTAAAAAACAAGCACTTCACCCCAAACTCCTCCACATCCCATTTCATCATGGGCCACACAAACTACATCAGTAATCCATGGTGCATCTTGGAAACTCTTATTTGTACCACTAGAGTTGAGGGATGAATCTTAGGAAGGAATCAATTTCACATCTACACTGAAACAAAAATATTTTCATGAAACAACATCTGGTTTTGCCCACCCACCAACATTCCCTCTAGAGAATCATGTTGGCTAACACAATCATATATCACATTTTCATCTGAGTATCCCCAATGAGAATCTTCCTCCTGTTTTATTCAAAATTATCGCACCACCATCTAAAACAAACAACCTCTACCACTAAAAAACCTTGTAGCTATGTACAAGGCTTCCAACTCCTCCCATGATATCAAAGATTCCATATATTACTAAACAATATCCTTATATTATTTTCTTCTTAAATCATCGCCCAAAACCTTCTCCTTTCCTAAGATATAGGAGATCTCAAAATCATGATCCTGAAAAACATCATCCACTTATATTGTTGTAATTTTAGATCACACTCATAAAAGATATACCTCAATCTCTTATAATATGTGAAGGCCACAGAGTGATCACTAATAAGGTAATGCATCCACATCATCAGTTAAAACACAACTATTACTAGATCTATGTCATGTTTGGAATAGTTATTCTCTTTGGGAGGTAACTACCTAGACCCATAATAGATCACTACCCACTACTGCATCATCATTCATACTAAGACTATATTGAATACTCACAAAACACCTCATACATCACATGTTCCACTTGAAACAGGATCACTCAAGCACTAAACAATATTACATTCATGTAATCTAACACTTCATGACACTGATCACTCCACACAAAATATTGGTCCTTTATAGTTCAATATGTCAATGGGGCTACGACTCGAGATAAATTGGGTACAACCCACTGATAACATCCAATAAGAATAAGAACACTATGAACCCATACCACATTCTTGGGTGACTCCCTAGAAACAACTACTTAAACCTTTAACTGTTCAACTGCCAGACCCTGCTGAGACACCACATGCCCTTGGAAATGAACCAATCATTAATAGAATATACAATATGAAAACATTACATAGAGATAGTGGGGGTCAAAGAACATGACATATAGTTCTATGATTCTTTGTGTGATCCTCCTCCAACTCCAAATAGAATAAGATATCATGATCAATACAACGAGTAACCAATATAGTAACTCATAGAACTTAGAGTTCATAAGACTTATGAACATGAATTGTGCATTCGTAACACTGAATGGAATGACAACATACTCGATGTTCCCTTACATTCATATGAAGGTAGTATTCTAGATGTCTCTCTCCTTCAACATCAATTGGTGATATCCTGAACACAGCTCAATCATAGAACACCAAATCACCCCTCTTAGCTATTCGAAAAGATATTCTATCTATGGAAGAGGGTAACAGTTTTTTAATTTGACCTAATTAAACCATTTGTATTCTATACACAACCTGCTAACACTATCCACCTTCTTTGCGAACAAAAATGGAGTACCCCATGATAACACTCTATGTGAGATAAAACCCATATTCCTCGAATAATCTATATAAATCCTAATATACCACAACTTAGAATGTCCCATCTAATTAGGATGCTTCAAAATAGGTGAATAAATGATCTGCAAGCCTATCACAAACTCAAAATCACATCGTGGGGGAAGCATCACAACCTCTATGGGGAAAACATCTTGGAACTCCCCAAATAATCTCAATACATGTACCATATTATAATACACTGATTCCACTAACAACATATCCAACAATTAAAGAAGGGGATCCACACAGCGACTGCAAAACTAAAAACCCCAATCACCAACTAAAATCACCTATTGTCTATCCTTATCTGAAAACATGACTCTCCTCTAAGAGAATCTGACAAAAACACATATGAAATACAACCAATCTATAATTAGTATGACATCATATAGAAGCATATTTAGAAATAAAGGACCCTCACGTGACTCATGCAGTCCCATTATTAGTCTACACCACTAGCACACATCAAACACGGTGGTTTTGCCTCTGACTGGCATACCCAACACTAGGGGAATGATAAACCACCCTACATACAGTCCTACTTTATCTTTTAAAAAGGGTGTTACAAATAATTTCGAAGCTCTTATATCAAAAAATGAATAATTAATGGTACTAAACAAACTAATTACACTTATGATGAACTCTGGCCCCTCAAGAACTATTTCCTACCCTGCAAGAAACATACCACACCCAGCTCTTATACCACTCTACTGACCAAAAACTTTATGGTCAGGTTTATTTCCTAGTCCCAGAACACACGGAACATACTAAGGTCAGTCTCTACCTACTGCATCTCCCCTTGGAGGAGAAAAATAATACTACCCCTAATGCTGAAATGGTCTCATGGGAAACTACTACAGAGGCGGGAACTGAACCTATCAACCTCCAATAGACTAAGCTTGGGGAACTATGGGGAACTGGATGTCATGATATCTAGGAACCCTAATACCAAAATTCACTAGCACAAATATCCCAGTAATAGCATTGAAACCACAGGAAGCAGAAGTCCGAACAGAAGCAGCTGAGGTCAGCTCCCTACTGGTTGAAACCTTTAAGGTCATGGTACTCTACATTTCCCACTCACAACTATGCATCTCGATGAACTATGATAGATCCCCAATCATGGTAAACATCCTCAGTAGTGTGTCCAATCAATCACCTCTATCATCTTTTGAACCTCTATATATGTTTTCAACGTAAAAGTATTAATAGAATACTAGATATGAAGATGAAGTGCCTCATCAAGACGTCTCGCACAACGCTCATCATATGAAAAAGGTCTGGTAAAAATGAACAAGGTCTAAGAACATGATTATCTGCTCCCACATTGGTATACTACCATATTAATGGAGGTGTATCTCCTACCTCTTATCATCCATATTTTTTTATGAAAGAATGTCTTACCAGAACTCCTTCTGGAAGTCAATACAAAAAAGGCCCCCTCCTTCCTCTTTCCCATATATAGACTCCACCACTGGTGACCAACACCTAAAATATATCTAGCTATAAAATGGTCCTTACAACCCATTGAGGACCAGATAAAAATAAAAGTGATATTAAACTTCTCTATACTGCTATTTGTCTCCACATCTAAAACGCTACCATCATACTTCCCCAAATACTGCCATTGGAAAGAACACAACATCTTCATTCACTGATCATTGTACTTACCTGGATAAACCCAATGACAATCGACTGAATCATCCTACTAAACCTCTACTGCCTAATCCACAAGTGGAAGACGATTAGGAGACATATATCGAAGGAAAATATTGATTTCCTAAGCCTATGTAGTATATATATTTCAATAGTATTTCTATTAATTAATTTTATTTATTTATTAATTTTAACCTTCCCAAAATGACCAAATTCAAACAAGAACAGAATTCATTATTATGCATGTACCTTTCCAAGGTCTCTACCCTACAAGAAGGTCTATATCATTTGGTTATTTAATAAGATCAATTTCTATGTAATGGAAAATAGGGGCCCTAAAATCCCATTTCCCTTTCAGTCCCTCTAGCCTATGTCACACACCATTTTTAAATGGAACTATTTCCATTACACACCATGAAATCATCATTATGCCTAACTTCAAAGTCCATCCAATCTCTCAATCCTCATCCTCTGATACCACACTCTTATGACCCCATCCCTCCAATGATACCCATATTGAGATTTCAAGGAAGAAGGGGAGATAATGACCAATGAGTCACAACTCCAATAGGCCCTAGGATGGCGACTAGAACCCATGGTGTGATGATCTCACAATATGTGAGGCATAACCTTTTATAAGAAAGAGTTTTGGGAGAAAGAATGAATCATCCCAAACAACTCCAAAGCATAATATAAATGACAAACCACAATCCTATAACATGAATGAATAAAATAAAATTGGCATAGATACAACAAAGTCTCCAAAGAAAATACCCAAAAGGAAGGATGAAGTTGTGACACAATAACTATCACAAGGCCCAAGCTAGTAATTCCTAAAAAGGTCCACATAATCCCTATAGAATCCTATAAATAGTTTTATTTGCAAAGGGTGAGAATAAGGGTGTGCTCTATGGAAAACCCAAAGTATCTCATGTACATGTGAGAAGCATATTAATTCCCTTATGGGAAAAAACTAGAACCAAGCATCACCTAAGAAGGTATTCTAACAAAACCCATCCTCACCATGGCATAGTCACCAAGTAATGAAATCCAGGTAATATAATATATTAATAATAATATCGATGAAATGTTACCCCACACCACTTTCCCACTTGTATGCCACTCTCTCCCAATGACATATGTCCTGGAACTCTCATCCCTTCTATATTCAACACCACATCCTATACGTACACAACTGGGCCTCACCACATGTAATGCCCCGACCCTAGTTACCCAGAGTCGGTGCATTATTACATAACATTGGCATGATCACAAGAAAGATCAAATCTCGAAAGACCGATTGGTTTAGTAGCCTTGGAAACACTAGATATATTCATAAGTTTTACATTACATCATAAAATGAAAAACTACTACAACAACATAATATCTCCATAATCCACACTCATATCCCCACATAATATCCCTGCAGGTCATTCATAATTTACTTCTTCACTTCCTGGGAAAAATAAAACATAGAAAAGGGGTGAGCTCAAATGCCCAGTAAGGTTAACAATATAGTGGAAACTTTCATAAATAAGAATAAAAATTTAAGGCAATGTATAACTAATACAAAAGCCTTTCAAACATGATCTTTCAACATGGTATGGCATAAATAAAATGAAATAATGCCATTTACTTATTCACATGGATATTCTACTAATCGAATAATCACATGCAAAAATCAATAACCACTTTCATAATGTTGGAATGCATAATGCCGGACTTTCATAACCACATAGTCAAGGCCTCGTGCCAAGACTACAAATAAGATTTTGTCAAGGCCTTGTGCCAAGACACTAGTTTGTCTCATGAGACCTACCGATGCATCGAGGAGCTATAGCGGGCTCCACCCGTCACATATTAAGTCCAATGCATTCCCATATGAAAAGGTTTAAACATAACATAAACATTCGTATTAAAACTAGCATACGAAATGTCAATACTTTCACCATAAACTATGAATGGTATAAAAATAGCACATCCACAGTCAAACATATCACAAAACCTTCGATACAATATAGAAGTTTTGTATCATAATAAATCATCTTCAAATAAGCTTAAAATCCATCAAAGGATGTTGACATAGATGAAATCAAAACTATTTGAGAGAAATATCTCCTTTTTTGAAATCATTTAAAAGTCACACATTTATAAAGGAAGTAATTAAAAAGAGATTTTTGAATCAAAGTGTCCCATACCACTTTGAAACTTTTGAAAGGAATTAACATTTTTAAAAACATTCATTTCTATATAAATAAATCCTTAAAAACCATTTTGAAGACATTAATTAAAAAGATTTATAAAGATAAATCTTTAAAACATTAAAAATTCTGATTTTGATAAAGAGTACCTTTCTGAAATTCTTAAATTATTCATTTTGAAATCATTTAAAAGTCACATAATTATAAAATAAAACATTTACTTTTAAAATATCCTTGTAAACTTGTAAGGGAAGCTTTGACGATTTTATAACGGCGGTAAATAGCTGCACCTGCCGTATAAGTTTAAAAAAACATTCTTACCTTAAATTTGTCAAAAGGTAAAAAGTGCATTGTTTGGAAAACGATGGAAATATTCCTTTAAAAACAAATAAGGGTATAAATGACTATAACCCATATTCTTTGTAAATAGTAAAAATGTTTTGAAATACATTTCGAAGTAACATGGATGTGGATGATAAAGAAATCCCAGTAGATTATTACGTATAAACAACCTCGAATAATGAAGAGATTACGAAATAAACCCTTACCTTGCACTTTTACTTGGATGGGGTAGGTTAACCTCATGTATAATGGTGAAATAATTGTTATTAAATTATTCAATAATCATATACATTAATATGATATCATATATGATCTTTTAAAATTGCTTTGTTAATAATATCGTAGAATTATCGTCGTTTCGGGTGTTAACTTACTCGTTTTCTTTTATATGTTTTTCTATGTAAGACATGTTTGTAATGGATAGGTTGTATATTATACATATCCAGAATGATATCAAGTCCTTAAAAATCATTTTTAAATCATCAAATGATAATTGTACTTGAATGGATACGATGGAGATGAATCTTATCACGTTCGGGGAGACGGTAGTCCGTATGTACGCACGAGCGACAATATCATTCTTTTGTTATTAAAATAATATATAAATGGTTGTTATATCATATATAAAGAATCATTAACATGTTATATTTATTATTTACATGAGTTACATATCATTATTATACCCATCCAAATAATAATATATTGAATAACAATTACACCACGACGTGGAGACGGTAATCCGTACATACGCACGTATGGTGACATGTTATTCAAAGGGTGGATAGAATATTGAATATGGTTGTACCATATTTATAATAACATCACAGAATATATATGATACTGGAGTTATTATTTTATAATGGTAACAACAAAGGAAGAAGAAGTGGAAGAAGAAATGAACTTGGAAAAAGGGTGGTGAAATCATTACCTCTTCTTCGGGTTCTTCCTTTTGATTTGATCAAAAGGGCTCCTTAGGTTGGCTTTCTGATCAAACTAATGCCCCTAGGTTGTATTGAGAGATGTTGGGAGAGTATTTGGGCAGAGTTTGGCAGAACCAAAAGGCTTTGAAGGTGTGAATAAATGAGAAGGAGGAGTGCCCTTTTATAAGAGGGGTGAGGGGCACCTTTGGAAAAGCTAGAAATATTAATTTATAATAAATTTATATTCGGTTTCTAATGGCTCCAAAGTTGACTATTAAATGGTTAAGGTGGGGATGGGTCGAAAACAACTCAACCAATAGAATTTAGACAGGTTTGGGTACTTATATTAACCTTATCTTTATGTATTAACTCTAAGTTAATTAGTTTCACTTTTACAATGTCTCTTTGTATTTTTATATAATATGGTTAATAAACATACTATATACATCCAAGCGACCCCCAAGTGGTCCATTAATGATGAACCTATCATGATATAAGTCTCTTGGCCCAACCTTAGATTTTTTGTAATTTAATATCAATTAATAATATAATATTTGTTTTAAGAACTCTTTTTTGTCAATTTTGACACTATTCAATAGTTGATTTTTGTGAAACTCATAACAGATTGATTACTTCTAAAAAAGTCAATTACATAAATACTAATATATCCTATTATCCTAGAAAATTAGTTTAATTCATTAAAAGTTTCATATTATATTTATTTGGGTATTTATAATATCAATTATTTTAATTTTTCACTATTATAAGAATTACTTCATCATCATTGTGTCATAAATAAAATAAATTATTTAAAGTCTAAAAATTATAAATAAAATATAATTATGTAGTAAATAATTTTATCTTTCTAATGAATATTTATAATCTAAAATCCAACATATATAACCCTATGTAACAATTGTTTTTCTAAAAGATATATGCTTGTGTCATTTTTGTATTCATTTTAACTTCATTCAAATAAAGTGTCATTATCACTTACAAGTGGATCCATGGGGTCCCAAAATCGACCCAAAGATGCCCATGGTCGACCATGTATCAACCAATAGGGTTAAGACACGTTTTAGGGTTATTTAGTATTATTATAATATTATTTGTTAACCCTTATTTACCGGATTTACCCTTAACAATGGTAAATAAAATATTTACCGCAGTAATTATTCAAAATTTCTAAAAATAAAAGTTACCTATTTACACAATTTGAACATCCTGATTCCAAATATGGAATCCATTTTCCTAAATTCAAAACACATAAGTGGCAGAAATTAATTTAAAATTAATTTCCGCTGTAAAAAAAAGCGTGTTTTTAAGAGATAATAACTATCAAAAGATTGACACTTGTTTATGTTCGGTTTAATTGTAAACTTTTGTCCAATGACCAACATTATATTAAATGGTAAAAATATATTCTAAATATAATTTAAAACCACTCAAATTCATAATTTATCACTATTAATTATTTTGATTAAAAAAGTTGTTTTTAATTAAAATTTAGTAATTTTCACTATTCATCAAAATATGAAAGTTATCCGAAAAGTACCAAAATTTCACCTTAGGCTAAATTCGATACTCCGAATCCAAAAATGAAGTCCATTTTGAGAAATAAAATTTCTAAAATTTTAAAAGGTAGGTATTACTATTCATAACAGATAGTTTGATTGGTTGTGGTGTGTTAGAACTCGAAGTTGCGTAAAACACACGCTACTGTATTATTCAAAGGAAAGCGTACCATGGAAGCTTGGGATGTTTCATTTTAAATTTTTTTTGATGTCTCTATTTAGTCAAAAAGTTTAAAATATTGTATTTAAAAAGGTTTCACTATTAAAAGTTGATAAAAGTGCAATACTGAAAATGAATCTGTTCTTGCATTATGTCTAAGAAACTCATAATATGGATTCTAAAATTATAAGGATTATATAAAGTTTAAAATTTAGTTAATACTATTCATAACCTCTTTTGAATGGCTTTTTTTTTGGTAAGTCATGGTGTGATTGAACTAGGTGTTGCGTGTAGTGCAAGTTATTGAATTATTTTGAAGAAATAACACACTATGAATTCTTGGGGTGTTACATTCTCCCCTCCTTCAATAAATTGCTTCCTCGCAATTTGAAATTGTTCTTCGAAAATAAAAGGTTTATAATAGAAAATATATTTGTGGGAAAACCCACATCAGAAATTGGGTTACTAAAATTTAGTCTTAATATGAGGAAAATAGAAATCAAAGGGTCACCACCAAATTATGATCTCAATTAGGAGAACATTGGTGGAAATTAGAGACATATAATTAGAGGAAAAACGTAAATATTTATAGGTAGTGATTGAGGTCATCAATCACAAACAAGTGTAAAATTGAGGTCCTTAAACTCATCAATCTATGATGATTTGAAATACCATCGGTTCAACAAAACATAGGGTATTAGGATAACACATTTTTGACGTTTCAAAATATCTTAGTTGAAATCCCACATCAAAAAATGAATTAATGAGGCCTCTATTTAAAATAAAGAGTGGAAAGTATGAAGATTACCGAAAATAACTCATACCAGGGTTCCATGTAGGAAAATATGGATATGGAAGAGAAATCTAACCATCAATTATCTGATGGAGAGTGGTAGAGAACATGGCTATGAAAAGGCCAACAATCCCAAAGCCATAAATTAGTGATGATTTAAGGTACCATCTAGGACAACATTTTTGTTCTAAGTTCCTTTTCTTAATGTTGAGGAATTTATTTATGAGATTGGATAAGATCATAAGGAGATATACTTACTTTATAATTTGAGTTTTGTCCATTAATAAATTTCTACCACAAACTCATCTTTCACTCGTAAAAATATTCTATTTATACTATTCGTACAGGGTTCCAGAATAAATGAATTTATAATTCATCTACCAGATCTTTTAAAAAAACTACATTATTTAATCCAGGACATCTCTTGGGCCAGTGGTAGGTGATACACCCTTGTCGCCCTTCGGTTGCGGGTTCAAGTCTCGCAGCCTTGACGGACGCGACGGGTTGCCGCCCGACCTCCGGGTTGTCCTTTTATGGCAATCCAAAATAATCCAAACTAGAACTATCCAAAATACTTCTGTCCAAACTCACAGTCCAACATTTATAAGGAAGGTAAACATAATGTAGATCCTTTTTACCCCGTAATAGCATATGAATACCTTCATCATGTATTCTTTTAATACACCGAAACATCCTGATTTACCATAATCTTTGTTGATTACATTATGCTCCCTTATTCTATATAGAATGATGGATATACTTCATCAATCCAAAAATGTTTTAAACCCTAACAATGATGGAATAGACAAATCATTAATCATCTTCAAGGTAGTCAAGAATATCCAATATAATTTATCCAAATCAATCATGTATTATTCTAAAATCACTACCTCGGTATCAGAACCATATTATGGTTTATCTTTCTCTCAACCATATATTTTCCAAAAATTTATCCTGCTATTGAGTCACTTTTCTTTGTTCCACACAATCTCAAGTCCTTAATGAAATAGTACTGCAGTACAATCCTTATATACTCCATAATTATTATAACAAGTACATTGTTGATACAACACTCAATTGACATAATCAACATAAGAACTCTAATCATTCCTCTTCATCTGTGGTAGTATCATAACTTGATTATTATCCAATAGCATCATTTTCGGCATAGTCTGATGAGTGGGACATAGGTTCGCGTAGTGTCCACACTCCTTGCAAATGAAGCATTGTACATTTGAAACCATTTTCTTACCCTTGCAGTCACGTAATTTGTGCCCTTTTCCTCCACACTTATAACAAACTCCCATTCCTTTCAGGAAAGTTCCAGGGTGTTTCTTTCCACAGTTACCACATATGGGAAAATTCTTCTTTTCCCTCTTACCTTTATCCATCTTTCTCTCTTCCGTCCATTTCTTCTCTTACTTCCCTTCAAAGCCATAGGACTCAGTAAACTCTTTACTTATCTTATCAACACATGATATTATTTCTTCATATGATGATAATACATGCGAGACTATTTATATTATAAATTCTAGCTTAAGACCATGAAAGATATGATCCTTCCTTCTCTTTGGATCATGTGCATTGCTGGAGTTCTCATTCCTTCTACTGGGCGCCATTTCTAAACAATGGCATACACTAGATCAGTTTATGAATCAAAATACATAATCCCATACTTATAAAACACTTAACATAAATTGAACTATTTATGGATATAATCCATAATCATAAAAATGTCTCCTTTGAGGATGTATATACTCATAAACCCTTCATAATGGTTTGTAAATAAAATGAGAATTATCCTAAGAATATCCCCCGGGAGTGTCGTAACCAAGAGTGCAGCAAAGCCCATTGTCGTGCACCAGTTCTCGTTCGAGTCTAGCTCAAAGTGGTGTTTTTGGGTTTTACCCCTAGGTACATCTGTGCCAGAGCCGCCTCTACCTGCTCGTATCCAGACAGGGATGTATTACTCGGAAAACTCACAAAATCTCTACAATACCAAAATTCTAGGAAGTTCTTATAAACTAATCCTCAAAGTTCATCTTAGGTCTACGTGCTCTAATTAGAGTTAATCTAAATCTAGCTTCCAAGGTTTGTACTAAACTTCCTCTGATACCAACTGTAACGCCCCGACCCTAGTTACCCAGAGTAGGTGCATTATTACATAACATTGGCATGATCACAAGAAAGATCAAATCTCGAAAGACCGATTGGTTTAGTAGCCTTGGAAACACTAGATATATTCATAAGTTTTACATTACATCATAAAATGAAAAACTACTACAACAACATAATATCTCAATAATCCACACTCATATCCCCACATAATATCCCTGCAGGTCATTCATAATTTA
Organism: Viscum album; assembly: GCA_963277665.1. Taxonomy (NCBI): domain Eukaryota; kingdom Viridiplantae; phylum Streptophyta; class Magnoliopsida; order Santalales; family Viscaceae; genus Viscum; species Viscum album. Next base: position 271,398,245 of record OY728125.1, on the reverse strand, counting down.
CTTCTTCACTTATTGGGAAAAATAAAACATAGAAAAGGGGTGAACTCAAATGCCCAGTAAGGTTAACAATATAGTGGAAACATTCATAAATAAGAATAAACATTTAAGGCAATGTATAACTAAAACAAAATCCTTTCAAACATGAACTTTCAACATGGTATGGAATAAATAAAATGAAATAATTCCATTTAATTATTCACATGGATATTCTACTAATCGAATAATCACATGAAAAAATCAATAACCACTTTCATAATGTTGGAATGCATAATGCCAGACTATCATAACCACATAGTCAAGGCCTCGTGCCAAGAGTACACATAAGATTTTGTCAAGGCCTTGTGCCAAGACACTGGTTTGTCTCATGATACCTACCGATGCATCGAGGAGCTATAGCGGGCTCCACCCGTCACATATTAAGTCCAATGCATTCCCATATGAAAAGGTTTAAACATAACATAAACATTCGTATTAAAACTAGCATACGAAATGTCAATACTTTCACCATAAACTATGAATGGTATAAAAATAGCACATCCACAGTCAAACATATCACAAAACCTTCGATACAATATAGAAGTTTTGTATCATAATAAATAATCTTCAAATAAGCTTAAAATCCATCAAAGTATGTTGACATAGATGAAATCAAAACTATTTGAGAGAAATATCTCCTTTTTTGAAATCATTTAAAAGTCACACATTTATAAAGGAAGTAATTAAAAAGAGATTTTTGAATCAAAGTGTCCCATACCACTTTGAAACTTTTGAAAGGAATTAACATTTTTAAAAACATTCATGTCCATATAAATAAATCCTTAAAAACCATTTTGAAGACATTAATTAAAAAGATTTATAAAGATAAATCTTTAAAACATTTAAAATTCTGATTTTGATAAAGAGTACCTTTCTGAAATTCTTAAATTATTCATTTTGAAATAATTTAAAAGTCACATAATTATAAAATAAAACATTTACTTTGAAAATATCCTTGTAAGCTTGTAAGGGAAGCTTTGACGATTTTATAACGGCGGTAAATAGCTACACCTGCCGTATAAGTTTAAAAAAAACATTCTTACCTTAAATTTGTCAAAAGGTAAAAAGTGCCTTATTTGGAAAACGATGGAAATATTACATTAAAAACACATAAGGGTATAAATTACTATAACCCATATTCTTTGTAAATAGTAAAAATGTTTTGAAATACATTTCGAAGTAACATGGATGTGGATGATAAAGAAATCCCAGTAGATTATTATGTATAAACAACCTCGAATAATGAAGAGATTGCGAAATAAACCCTTACCTTGCACTTTTACTTGGATGGGGTAGGTTAACCTCCTGTATAATGGTGAAATAATTGTTATTAAATTATTCAATAATCAGATACATTAATATGATATCATATATGATCTTTTAAAATTGCTTTGTTAATAATATCGTAGAATTATCGTCGTTTCGGGTGTCAACTTACTCGTTTTCTTTTATATGTTTTGCTACGTAAGACATGTTTGTAATGGATAGGTTGTATATTATACATATCCAGAATGATATCAAGTCCTTAAAAATCATTTTTAAATCATCAAATGATAATTATACATGAATGGATACGATGGAGATGAATCTTATCGCGTTCGGGAAGACGGTAGTCCGTACGTACGCACGAGCGACAATATCATTCTTTTGTTATTAAAATAATATATAAATGGTTGTTATATCATATATACAGAATCATTAACATGTTATATTTATTATCTACATGAGTTACATATCATTATTATACCCATCCAAATAATAATATATTGAATAACAATTACACCATGACATGGAGACGGTAAGCCGTACGTACGCACGTATGGTGACATGTTATTCAAAGGGTGGATAGAATACTGAATATGGTTGTACCATATTTATAATAACATCACAGAATATATATGATACTGGAGTTATTATTTTATAATGGTAACAACAAAGGAAGAAGAAGTGGAAGAAGAAATGAACTTGGAAAAAGGGTGGTAAAATCATTACCTCTTCTTCGGGTTCTTCCTTTTGATTTGATCAAAAGGGCTCCTTAGGTTGGCATTCTGATCAAAATAAGGCCCCTAGGTTTTAGTGAGGGGTGTTGGGAGAGTATTTGGGCAGAGTTTGGCCGAACCAAAAGGCTTTGAAGGTGTGAAGAAATGAGAAGGAGGAGTGCCCTTTTATAAGAGGGGTGAGGGGCACCTTTGGAAAAGCTAGAAATATTAATTTATAATAAATTCATATTCGGTTTCTAATGGCTCCAAAGTTGACTATTAAAAGGTTAAGGTAAGGATGGGTATAAAACAACTCAAGAAATATAATTTAGACAGGTTTTAGTACTTATATTAACCTTATCTTTAAGTATTAACTCTAAGTTAATTAGTTTCACTTTTACAATGTCTCTTTGTATTTTTATATAATATGGTTAATAAACATACTATATACATCCAAGAGACCCCCAAGTGGTCCATTAATGATGAACCTATCATGATATAAGTCTCTTGGCCGAACCTTAGATTTTTTGGAATTTAATATCAATTAATAATATAATATTTGTTTTAAGAACTCTTTTATGTCAATTTTGACACTATTCAATAGTTGATTTTTGTGAAACTCATAACAGATTGATTACTTAGAACAAAGTCAATTAACTCAATACTAATATATCATATTATCCTAGAAAATTAGTTTAATTCATTAAAAGTTTCATATTATATTTATTTGGGTATTTATAATATCAATTATTTTAATGTTTCACTATTATAGTAATTACTGCATCATCATTGTGTCATAAATAAAATATATTATTTAAAGTCTAAAAATTATAAATAAAATATCATTATTTAGGAAATCATTTTATCTTTCTAATGAATATTTATAATCTAAAATCCAACATATATAACCCTATGTAACAATTGTTTTTCTAAAAGATATATGCTTGTGTCATTTTTGTATTCATTTTAACTTAATTAAAATAAAGTGTCATTATCACTTACAAGTGGATCCATGGGGTCCCAAAATCGACCCAAAGATGCCCATGGTCGACCATGTATCAACCAATAGGGTTAAGACACTTTTTAGGGTAATTTAGTATTATTATAATATTATTTTGTAACCCTTATTTACCAGATTTACCCTTAACAATGGTAAATAAAATATTTACCGCAGTAATTATTCAAAATGTCTAAAAATAAAAGTTACCTATTTACACAATTTTAAAATCCTGATTCCAAATATGGAATCCATTTTCCTAAATTCAAAACACAGAAGTGGCAGAAATTAATTTAAAATTAATTCCCGCTGTCAAAACAAAAAGTGTGTTTTTAAGAGATAATAACTATCAAAAGATTGACACTTGTTTATGTTCGGTTTAATTGTAAAATTTTGTCCAATGACCAACATTATATTAAATGGTAAAACTATATTCTAAATATACTTTAAAACCACTCAAATTCATAATTTATCACTATTAATTATTTTGATTAAAAAAGTTGTTTTTAATTAAAATTTAGTAATTTTCACTATTCATCAAAATATGAAAGTTATCCGAAAAGTACCAAAATTTCACCTTAGGCTAAATTCAATACTCCTAATCCAAAAATGAAGTCCATTTTGAGAGATAAAATTTCTAAAATTTTAAAAGTTAGGTATTACTATTCATAACGGATAGTTTGATTGGTTGTGGTGTGTTAGAACTCGAAGTTGCGTACAACACACGCTACTGTATTATTCAAAGGAAAGCGTACCGTGGAAGCTTGGGATGTTTCATTTTAAAAATTTTTTGATGTCTCCATTTAGTCAAAAAGTTTAAAATATTGTATTTAAAAAGGTCTCACTATTAAAAGTTGATAAAAGTGCAATACTGAAAATGAATCTGTTCTTGCATTATGTCTAAGAAACTCATAATATGGATTCTAAAATTATAAGGATTATATAAAGTTTAAAATTTAGTTAATACTATTCATAACCTATTTTTAATGGCTTTTTTTTGGTAAGTCATGGTGTGATTGAACTAGGTGTTGCGTGTAGTGCAAGTTATTGAATTATTTTGAAGAAATAACACACTATGAATTCTTGGGGTGTTACATTCTTTCCTCCTTCAATAAATTGCGTCCTCGCAATTTGAAATTGTTCTTCGAAAATAAAAGGTTTATAATAGAAAATATATTTGTGGGAAAACCCACATCAGAAATTGGGTTACTAAAATTTAGTCTTAATATGAGGAAAATAGAAATCAAAGGGTCACCACCAAATTATGATCTCAATTAGGAGAACATTGGTGGAAATTAGAGACATATAATTGGAGGAAAAACGTAAATATTTATAGGTAGTGATTGAGGTCATCAATCACAAACAAGTGTAAAATTGAAGTCCTTAAACTCATCAATCTATGATGATTTGAAATACCATCGGTTCAACAAAACATAGGGTATTAGGATAACACATTTTTGACGTTTCAAAATATCTTAGTTGAAATCCCACATCAAAAAATGAATTAATGAGGCCTCTATTTAAAATAAAGAGTGGAAAGTATGAAGATTACCGAAAATAACTCATACCAGGGTTCCATGTAGGAAAATATGGATATGGAAGAGAAATCTAACCATCAATTATCTGATGGAGAGTGGTAGAGAACATGGCTATGAAAAGGCCAACAATCCCAAAGCCATAAATTAGTGATGATTTAAGGTACCATCTAGGACAACATTTTTGTTCTAAGTTCCTTTTCTTAATGTTGAGGAATTTATTTATGAGATTGGATAAGATCATAAGGAGATATACTTACTTTATAATTTGAGTTTTGTCCATTAATAAATTTCTACCACAAACTCATCTTTCACTCGTAAAAATATTCTATTTATACTATTCGTACAGGGTTCCAGAATAAATGAATTTATAATTCATCTACCAGATCTTTTAAAAAACTACATTATTTAATCCAGGACATCTCTTGGGCCAATGGTAGGTGATACACCCTTGTCGCCCTTCGGTTGCGGGTTCAAGTCTCGCAGCCTTGCCGGACGCGACGGGTTGTCGCCCGACCTCCGGGTTGTCCTTTTATGGCAATCCAAAATAATCCAAACTAGAACTATCCAAAATACTTCTGTCCAAACTCACAGTCCAACATTTATAAGGAAGGTAAACATAATGTAGATCCTTTTTACCCCGTAATAGCATATGAATAACTTCATCATGTATTCTTTTAATACACTGAAACATCCTGATTTACCATAATCTTTGTTGATTACATTATGCTCCCTTATTCTATATAGAATGCTGGATATACTTCATCAATCCAAAAATGTTTTAAACCCTAACAATGATGGAATAGACAAATCATTAATCATCTTCAAGGTAGTCAAGAATATCCAATATAATTTATCCAAATCAATCATGTATTATTCTAAAATCACTACCTCGGTATCAGAACCATATTATGGTTTATCTTTCTCTCAACCATATATTTTCCAAAAATTTATCCTGCTATTGAGTCACTTTTCTTTGTTCCACACAATCTCAAGTCCTTAATGAAATAGTACTGCAGTACAATCCTTATATACTCCATAATTATTATAACAAGTACATTGTTGATACAACACTCAATTGACATAATCAACATAAGAACTCTAATCATTCCTCTTCATCTGTGGTAGTATCATAACTTGATTATTATCCAATAGCATCATTTTCGGCATAGTCTGATGACTGGGACATAGGTTCGCGTAGTGTCCAAACTCCTTGCAAATGAAGCATTGTACATTTGAAACCATTTTCTTACCCTTGCAGTCACGTACTTTGTGCCCTTTTCCTCCACACTTATAACAAACTCCCATTCCTTTCAGGAAAGTTCCAGGGTGTTTCCTTCCACAGTTACCACATATGGGAAAATTCTTCTTTTCCCTCTTACCTTTATCCATCTTTCTCTCTTCCATCCATTTCTTCTCTTACTTCCCTTCAAAGCCATAGGACTCAGTAAACTCTTTAATTATCTTATCAACACATGATATTATTTCTTCATATGATGATAATACATGCGAGACTATTTATATTATAAATTCTAGCTTAAGACCATGAAAGATATGATCCTTCCTTCTCTTTGGATCATGTGCATTGCTGGAGTTCTCATTCCTTCTACTGGGCGCCATTTCTAAACAATGGCATACACTAGATCAGTTTATGAATCAAAATACATAATCCCATACTTATAAAACACTTAACATAAATTGAACTATTTATGGATATAATCCATAATCATAAAAATGTCTCCTTTGAGGACGTATATACTCATAAACCCTTCATAATGGTTTGTAAATAAAATGAGAATTATCCTAAGAATATCCCCCGGGAGTGTCGTAACCAAGAGTGCAGCAAGGCCCATTGTCGTGCACCAGTTCTCGTTCGAGTCTAGCTCAAAGCGGTGTTTTTGGGTTTTACCCCTAGGTACATCTGTGCCAGAGCCGCCTCTACCTGCTCGTATCCAGACAGGGATGTATTGCTCGGAAAACTCACAAAATCTCTACAATACCAAAATTCTAGGAAGTTCTTATAAACTAATCCTCAAAGTTCATCTTAGGTCTACGTGCTCTAATTAGAGTTAATCTAAATCTAGCTTCCAAGGTTTGTACTAAACTTCCTCTGATAACAACTGTAACGCCCCGACCCTAGTTACCCAGAGTCGGTGCATTATTACATAACATTGGCATGATCACAAGAAAGATCAAATCTCGAAAGTCCGATTGGTTTAGTAGCCTTGGAAACACTAGATATATTCATAAGTTTTACATTACATAATAAAATGAAAAACTACTACAACAACATAATATCTCAATAATCCACACTCATATCCCCACATAATATCCCTGCAGGTCATTCATAATTTACTTCTTCACTTACTGGGAAAAATAAAACATAGAAAAGGGGTGAGCTCAAATGCCCAGTAAGGTTAACAATATAGTGGAAACATTCATAAATAAGAATAAACATTTAAGGCAATGTATAACTAAAACAAAAGCCTTTCAAACATGAACTTTCAACATGGTATGGCATAAATAAAATGAAATAATTCCATTTACTTATTCACATGGATATTCTACTAATCGAATAATCACATGAAAAAATCAATAACCACTTTCATAATGTTGGAATGCATAATGCCAGACTATCATAACCACATAGTCAAGGCCTCGTGCCAAGAGTACACATAAGATTTTGTCAAGGCCTTGTTCCAAGACACTAGTTTGTCTCATGAGACCTACCGATGCATCGAGGAGCTATAGCGGGCTCCACCCGTCACATATTAAGTCCAATGCATTCCCATATGAAAAGGTTTAAACATAACATAAACATTCGTATTAAAACTAGCATACGAAATGTCAATACTTTCACCATAAACTATGAATGGTATAAAAATAGCACATCCACAGTCAAACATATCACAAAACCTTCGATACAATATAGAAGTTTTGTATCATAATAAATAATCTTCAAATAAGCTTAAAATCCATCAAAGGATGTTGACATAGATGAAATCAAAACTATTTGAGAGAAATATCTCCTTTTTTGAAATCATTTAAAAGTCACACATTTATAAAGGAAGTAATTAAAAAGAGATTTTTGAATCAAAGTGTCCCATACCACTTTGAAACTTTTGAAATGAATTAACATTTTTAAAAACATTCATGTCCATATAAATAAATCCTTAAAAACCATTTTGAAGACATTAATTAAAAAGATTTATAAAGATAAATCTTTAAAACATTTAAAATTCTGATTTTGATAAAGAGTACCTTTCTGAAATTCTTAAATTATTCATTTTGAAATAATTTAAAAGTCACATAATTATAAAATAAAACATTTACTTTGAAAATATCCTTGTAAGCTTGTAAGGGAAGCTTTGATGATTTTATAACGGCGGTAAATAGCTACACCTGCCGTATAAGTTTAAAAAAAACATTCTTACCTTAAATTTGTCAAAAGGTAAAAAGTGCCTTATTTGGAAAACGATAGAAATATTACATTAAAAACACATAAGGGTATAAATTACTATAACCCATATTCTTTGTAAATAGTAAAAAAGTTTTGAAATACATTTCGAAGTAACATGGATGTGGATGATAAAGAAATCCCAGTAGATTATTATGTATAAACAACCTCGAATAATGAAGAGATTGCGAAATAAACCCTTACCTTGCACTTTTACTTGGATGGGGTGGGTTAACCTCCTGTATAATGGTGAAATAATTGTTATTAAATTATTCAATAATCATATACATTAATATGATATCATATATGATCTTTTAAAATTGCTTTGTTAATAATATCGTAGAATTATCGTCGTTTCGGGTGTTAACTTACTCGTTTTCTTTTATATGTTTTGCTACGTAAGACATGTTTGTAATGGATAGGTTGTATATTATACATATCCAGAATGATATCAAGTCCTTAAAAATCATTTTTAAATCATCAAATGATAATTATACTTGAATGGATACGATGGAGATGAATCTTATCGCGTTCGGGGAGACGATAGTCCGTATGTACGCACGAGCGACAATATCATTCTTTTGTTATTAAAATAATATATAAATGGTTGTTATATCATATATACAGAATCATTAACATGTTATATTTATTATTTACATGAGTTACATATCATTATTATACCCATCCAAATAATAATATATTGAATAACAATTACACCATGACATGGAGACGGTAAGCCGTACGTACGCACGTATGGTGACATGTTATTCAAAGGGTGGATAGAATACTGAATATTTTTGTACCATATTTATAATAACATCACAGAATATATATGATACTGGAGTTATTATTTTATAATGGTAACAACAAAGGAAGAAGAAGTGGAAGAAGAAATGAACTTGGAAAAAGGGTGGTGAAATCATTACCTCTTCTTCGGGTTCTTCCTTTTGATTTGATCAAAAGGGCTCCTTAGGTTGGAATTCTGATCAAAATAAGGCCCCTAGGTTTTAGTGAGGGATGTTGGGAGAGTATTTGGGCAGAGTTTGGCCGAACCAAAAGGCTTTGAAGGTGTGAAGAAATGAGAAGGAGGAGTGCCCTTTTATAAGAGGGGTGAGGGGCACCTTTGGAAAATCTAGAAATATTAATTTATAATAAATTCATATTCGGTTTCTAATGGCTCCAAAGTTGACTATTAAACGGTTAAGGTAAGTATGGGTATAAAACAACTCAACCAATATAATTTAGACAGGTTTTGGTACTTATATTAACCTTATCTTTAAGTATTAACTCTAAGTTAATTAGTTTCACTTTTACAATGTCTCTTTGTATTTTTATATAATATGGTTAATAAAAATACTATATACATCCAAGAGACCCCCAAGTGGTCCATTAATGATGAACCTATCATGATATAAGTCTCTTGGCCGAACCTTATATTTTTTGGAATTTAATATCAATTAATAATATAATATTTGTTTTAAGAACTCTTTTATGTCAATTTTGACACTATTCAATAGTTGATTTTTGTAAAACTCATAACAGATTGATTACTTAGAACAAAGTCAATTAACTCAATACTAATATATCATATTATCCTAGAAAATTAGTTTAATTCATTAAAAGTTTCATATTATATTTATTTGGGTATTTATAATATCAATTATTTTAATTTTTCACTATTATAGTAATTACTGCATCATCATTGTGTCATAAATAAAATAAATTATTTAAAGTATAAAAATTATAAATAAAATATAATTATTTAGGAAATCATTTTATCTTTCTAATGAATATTTATAATCTAAATTCCAACATATATAACCCTATGTAACAATTGTTTTTCTAAAAGATATATGCTTGTGTCATTTTTGTATTCATTTTAACTTAATTAAAATAAAGTGTCATTATCACTTACAAGTGGATCCATGGGGTCCCAAAATCGACCCAAAGATGCCCATGGTCGACCATGTATCAACCAATAGGGTTAAGACACGTTTTAGGGTAATTTAGTATTATTATAATATTATTTTGTAACCCTTATTTACCGGATTTACCCTTAACAATGGTAAATAAAATATTTAGCGCAGTAATTATTCAAAATGTCTAAAAATAAAAGTTACCTATTTACACAATTTGAACATCCTGATTCCAAATATGAAATCCATTTTCCTAAATTCAAAACACAGAAGTGGCAGAAATCAATTTAAAATTAATTCCCGCTGTCAAAACAAAAAGTGTGTTTTTAAGAGATAATAACTATCAAAAGATTGACACTTGTTTATGTTCGGTTTAATTGTAAAATTTTGTCCAATGACCAACATTATATTAAATGGTAAATCTATATTCTAAATATACTTTAAAACCACTCAAATTCATAATTTATCACTATTAATTATTTTGATTAAAAAAGTTGTTTTTAATTAAAATTTAGTAATTTTCACTATTCATCAAAATATGAAAGTTATCCGAAAAGTACCAAAATTTCACCTTAGGATAAATTCAATACTCCTAATCCAAAAATGAAGTCCATTTTGAGAGATAAAATTTCTAAAATTTTAAAAGTTAGGTATTACTATTCATAACGGATAGTTTGATTGGTTGTGGTGTGTTAGAACTCGAAGTTGCGTACAACACACGCTACTGTATTATTCAAAGGAAAGCGTACCGTGGAATCTTGGGATGTTTCAATTTAAATTTTTTTTGATGTCTCCATTTAGTCAAAAAGTTTAAAATATTGTATTTAAAAAGGTCTCACTATTAAAAGTTGATAAAAGTGCAATACTGAAAATGAATCTGTTCTTGCATTATGTCTAAGAAACTCATAATATGGATTCTAAAATTATAAGGATTATATAAAGTTTAAAATTTAGTTAATACTATTCATAACCTATTTTGAATGGATGATTTTTTGGTAAGTCATGGTGTGATTGAACTCGGTGTTGCGTGTAGTGCAAGTTATTGAATTATTTTGAAGAAATAACACACTATGAATTCTTGGGGTGTTACACCACACATCCCTCCTGCAGAAATCGATGACTCACAAAACATTCCTTGTGCACACACATGGGCCTGACAACGTATAAAATCACGTCTCATCCTGATTAATCTTGGGAAATATAATCAATACTAATCCCAAAGACACTTGGGAAACAGACCATATCACTCATAAAAAACTAGGATATCCCATCTAACCTGAAGACACCTCTGTCCAAAAACCCCTTTCCAACAATCTCTTAGGATATCAAAAACACCATAAAATTCACTAAAACAACTCCATGTGACACAATCGGTGTCAAACCTACGTCTCCTAAAAGTGATAGCGGAAAAGAGTGGGTACCTATCCATCCAGACTCCTCATCGGATATTGGAAAAAACAACCATGTGTAATGATGCAGGAGTTTGACACATAATGATCCACATGGGTGGTGTGTGTATAGAAATCCAAAGGAAAAACGTGTATATGTTAATAATACAAAACACTCAAGCACAACCTATGGGTTCTCAATCAAACAACCAACTCACAACACTATCACCATTTCTGTTACCATTAAATGCCCCACATACCCACTTTACAAATTTATCACTACACATACCAAGTAAAAACATATTTTTTGATTTAATATGTTATGCCTTATTTAATTCCACTTGTTAAATTTTTAGATATCATAGAAAATGTATAATCTTAGGGAATCCATTTGTTAGCTGAATATATATAGTTAACCAATTTATAATGTCATTCAATAAAAATAAAACTACATGTATTCCAAAAACAATTCATGTGCGCAAACAAGAACACCAAAAAACCATGATTTTTAGTGGGCAGTTAGCACATAAAAATCAAAGTATTAACAATATCACTCATAGAATTAGATAATGTGTCACTTTTCTTAGCCCCATGTATATTGCTTTTGAAATCAATTAAATTTTATTTATTAATAATAAATAAGCTATATTCACTAGTGAAAACATATATATACCCATACAACCATATGAGAAATTAATAGTCATAAATAAAATTATACTTGGAAGATGGACGATTTCCACTTCGTGGTTGCGCCAGAAACTAGGGAGCGCGTACAATAGGAAACCCTATAGGGAAACACAAAACATCAATAACAGCCTTCCCAGATGAATTCAATGGGATGAGGTATTGAGAACATCCTATAGAAGAGAAAAAATAAGGATTGTAAAAGGATAATGATAAATAATCTTTCAGAAAATTGGATCTGAGTCACGATATTAGATATAGTTTGGATTTTCTATTAATGGTGAATCTGGCCACAACAAATTGTTTTAACCATTTGAATTAATCGGGACTATTAGGGGAAAATGAGATAATTTAGGTCATTTTAAAAAGTATCAAAGGATTTTATTTTCTACATTAATATAATTTTACATCAATGAAAGAAATCAAAAGGGAAAATTGGAAGAATATAGAACACTACTCTTGAGGACTCGCTAGCGAAACACCATCATATGAAACACTGTGGGGTGAGGCCCCACTACCGAGGCACCACCAGACAAGGCACCGCTGGATAAGATAATGCCAACAGGACACATCTAGTGAGTGGATGCCATGGTGAGACACCTCTAGAGAGCCACTACCGGGGTGAGACACCACCAATGGCTACTTCAAGGGTGATCCACTGACAAAGTGCCACCGCAAGTGTGAGACAGTCCCAGTGATCTATTTCTTGGGTGAGACATCACTAGCAAGCCACCACCAGGGTGAGACACTACCACGGTGAGCTACCGTCAACAAGCTACCACAAGCATGAGAGACCATTGGGATGAGGAACCGTTGGAAATATTTGAAAACATGGAATTTTGAAATGTATTGAAAATAGTCACCTTGATTTCAAAGGACACCTAAAACGCCAAATTTCACACAATGTAATTTACTTGAAATGTCAAATCCATTAAATCATTGATCCTTCACTATCATCCGTCGCCAAAAAAAAATTCCACCTCAAATTCCTTATTGACAATATATATGTAATAGTATTTCAAATGGAAAAACTCTAGATTCATTTTGTGGAGATCAAGAGGAGTATTTCCAAATAAGTGGTGGTTTCTCTAACAAATAATTCTCTTTAATACACACATATAAATTCTCTATATCAATGATATATAACATAGAATAAAAATTCCGAATCCGAAATATTATCAAAAAAAAATTATTATTATGATCACACCATTATAAATCCTCAATCCCATTAATAAATAAATAATTTATGTCTCTTGTGTACATACGGCATACCATATCCTGGTTGTAATATAATACCTTTTTCATCACCAGATTTTATGAGTGATATTTATGAGGGTTTTCATATTTTTATATTTTATTTATGATATTATTATACTTCTTAATGATAATATCATTTCCTCCTTTTAACCACATATTATTTTAAAAAAATGATAGTGCCTCCTATGTGTATGTATGGCATACCATTTCCACGATGTGATGTGATTCATTATTCACCTACATTTGACATGGATGGTAATAAGAAAGAAAGTTTTTAATATATATATTATATATGACATACATATTATAATTTAATAATAATATATCATATATGTTCCTTTTTTTAACTCACAAGAAAATTAAAATAATGTTAAAGCCTATGTACGACCTTCCATCTCCAGGAATGGAGGATTTTATTTTCTCTGTCCAAATATTATGAATCAACAAAAATTAAAATATAGTGAATAAGTATAATATATTTATATCAATATTATCATTCTTTATACGAGGCAATCCTGATCTACGTATGCAGACCATGGATAACAAGCCATAACATGTCTTAATGACAATGTGGTTATTACCAAATAAATAACATTAACATATAATTGTTAATAATCTAGTAATACAATATAATAAGTTTATAATATATGGAATTGAATAAATGAATATGGTTCTATGTTAGATATATAATAAATACATTTGTACTATATAGGATTTTTTAACATGTGTGATGAAAATCATGGCTTATGGTTGGGGAATTTCTTCTCACATCTTATTTCCGTGATATACAAGACATATTCACCACTCGGTTATTTTATATGGTGTATATACCAACCTATAATAGGATATATTGTTAATTTCCATTATTTCATGATATTAAAATCTTTATGAGATGTTATTCCCTTATGGGGTTCACGGTTCTAAAGTTACTCAAGTGGTAATGGATTTTTATCTCACTTTTATTTCGGTGGGACACATGCCTTATACACTACTTGTATCTTCTATGTGGTGTATATACTTCCCATGAATATATTTTATGTTTCTCATTCATAAATTTTTCCAAATTTAATATCCATATACTTTTCATTCTTTACAAGTTCATATAATTATACTAATTTTAAAGTGATGAGTATTTATTTTCCCATTTCACCAATATTTCGGATTGTTTAGTTGTAAGTATCCATTGGGGAATGTTTATCTTCCACATCCATGTTCTCTAAAAATTGTTTTGAAAATGAATTTTCTATACCCCTAATGATGTTTAAAGTCATTTTTACAATTTTTTAATTTTTAATACATTGATTGAGAAGAATTTTTTTTCTTTTTCTAAATGAGGTAATATGTGAAATTTCTTTAAAAAGTTTAAAATAAATGATTTATTAATTTATATGACATGAAAATAATTATCCGCCTCTATTACACCATAATTATCTGAGTTTTCCTTTACAATCTAACACGTTTGCTTCTAAAAAATATATTTACATTTAAATTATCATTAAAATTTAATAAAACAAAATATTTTTAAATCGGAAAGGATATTTTCCCCAAGTATTATTTTCAAGTGATCTATAAAAATTATTTTATATCTAAGATAATTTTATTTTCTGATCATTATGTTTTACTAGGTATATGATTCAATTATACCATTCTTATTCTTTCTAGTAATGGTTTATTTTTGTGGTGGAGTTATATTTATGAAACAAATTACTTTTCCATTGTTTATGTTATGATTAAATAATGTTTATGAAACCCATTTTATTCCATGGGTTTTGATATGATGAATGATTTATGATCTTTTGGAACATAAATATATTGTTTTTATTATGTGATGGGTGGGACCTATATCTTCGTCGAATGTTTTGGGTAATGATAAATGTTATATGGGAACAAAGCATACAGTGAGGGAATAACATGCCCAAAACCATAGGGTATATGGGAGGTAATAATAATCCCAAATAAAATGGTACATGGGATGGAAGCTAAAGCCTAAATATTTTACATGAGTGGTTTTCCAAATCCTAACATGTTATGATGGTATTGGTAGGAGACCATGATATAGTTTATTTACAAGCTTATGTGTATTCTATAATTTCATTTCATACTTTTATGTTACTCAATCATGGAATATGATCTCAAATACCATATTATTATTGTATTATTAATTTCCTATATTTATTGCATGCTTCATTTTTATGATTTTTTGTATACATGGTTTGATATCATAATCTCATGATCACATTCTCGTACCCCTATGTTCATGTATATTCTTTTATATATCCCTTGTTTACCCTTTCTGAGAATATGAGCTCAATAATTTTGGTGTTTACCTCCCCTAGGTTAAGAAGGAAGGTATTTATGTATAATGGGTTGTTTTTGAAAAACATTTATGATACTTCACTGATTCAGAGGATTTTTTTCCATGTTTCTAGAGTATCTAAACTAATACGGTCTTTCAGCATGTGTCTATATAATGTATAAACTATTACAATAAGATTATTTAATACACATGTATGAAATGTTATGGTGGTTATATTCTTGATAATAAATTAAAATCTAATCAATAAAATATTCAAAAAACACCACTCTCCTCCATTACAAATACCACTTATCACTACCTCTACTCAGTACAACTCTAAAGCCTTCAATCATGTCCAATTGTTGCCTAATTTCTCCCCCAAACATCTCCTAAATGTTTTAGTAATTTGTTTCTCAATCAAATGACCATTTCAATGTTCCTTAAAGAGGTTCTCAAGTATAGGAGTTAAAGGTGTAAAATCCCCCTTTGTTGTTTAATTTTTAATTTATTTAATTTCATTTCTTATCCTTTCCTTACCTCTTATATCAAAACATTCATAATAACTCTACTATATTATATATAATAGATTTTTATTATGTTAGTGGTATATCAACCCTCAATTAATTTCACTTCCAATTTTTTTTCTAAAAATGAATATATAATACGTGAGGTGTCGATTCACCACCTGCATGGGCGATGATTTTATGTTTTCTAACACCACCTTTATAGAAGGTCGAAAAATAATTTTTAGAGTTAAAAATATTCTAAAATTTATATTATGACATATGTATATATATGTAACCATTATATATACATATTATTAATTAACATAACAAAACAACTGCTTAATGATCAAAAAACAAAAACAAACTAATCTAAATGGTTGTTATTAATGTTTTATCTAATGAATCATCCCCATATATTGAAACAATATGATATAAAGGCCATTCGATATCTTGATTTTTATTAGTGACAAAAAATTTCAATTTAGGATAACTATTTTCATTTTACATGATGTTTCATACATATATGCAATTGAATCAATCCTAGAACGCAAGGAAACAAACACTCACAAATGACGTAATTGAATCTCATAACATGTCAAAATGGATATAAATGAACTTAATTGATTAATAATAATTAAAATATATGTTTATTAGGTTAATAATTAAAATATTAATGAATAAAATTTCATTATACATTATACTATGTGCATGTCGAGAACACTTTCAGAAAAAAAGTAAGGGATTATCCTTGAACATCTATTTATAATTTTTCTTACATTTTTTCTCTATTTACCCCATTATATTTCTAATTTATATGTATATAATCCTTATAAATTCGTTTTAAAAGTTAAAATTCAGGTATCCATATATTTTAAACTTTTATTGATAAGGAAATATTAGTTTTATAATGATTCATTTTTAATTCATCCAGATTAAAAATCCCAATTAAGGGGAATTTCCCAATTTATTAATCATTTTAAGTACACTCCATTGTCAATTTCAGGACCCAAATATTTAAAAAAACTATTTTTATCATGAATATATATCTTAGTTCCTTTATAGTTTTATAAAAACAATTAATCCATTATCCTCTTTAATGAAACCTTTATATTGCACCTTAAACTGAACTGATGTGGGCCATTTCTAATGTTTCTTAAAAACACTTTTTACATGGCTTCTCTTAAGATTGAAATAAGTTATGCCTAAAAAATAATTTAACTGACATTAAATTTTATTTTTTGGGATATACATGTTTATATTATTATTTAATAATAAATAAAAATGATTTTCCTATAGAAATATCCTTTATAAAAGTAAAAATCTATTTCTCTCAAGAACTTATTAATGATTTTATTAGATTATTTTCACAAAAATTAATACTATTTGTTACTTCGTATGCATGATTGAGGTTGAAAATTTATAATACAATATTCCATATTTTTTTAAATAGTTTTAGATCAATTTTACAATTGATGATCTATTTTGATACAATACATTGTTTATGGTTGAAGTATCCATATTTAATATTCTAGTTCATAAATATGAATATTTACAATGGTTTATATTTAACCATTTTCATATGATGAATGTATTGGACCTGATAATGGATAGTAATGGCCTGTTATAGCCCCTCGATGCATCATTATGTCTCATGACATAATCTAGTTCGTGTATTGGCTAATATCATACCCGCTTATGTATAGGGTTTTGGAAGAATCCTTGGCCGTATATTTATGATGTAAAACATTATACATTCCCTAATTATGAAATTATTTTCAAATATTCCATTTTATTATATTATTAATAGAATATCCATGTGATTATATATATTTCATTATGTGATTTTCATTTAATATTTCAATTTTATGCTCATGATTATGTTTAAATGGTTTTTGTTTTAGTTATACAACTGCACCTCTTGTATATGATTGTTATTTAATAATTGCTTCCTCATTATACTTACCCTTATTAAGCATCTGATCACACCCCTTTCAAATGTTTTACTTTTCCCAGGTTTCCAAGATGTCGATTATTTCTTATATTCATGGTTAATATAAGAGAATAACAGTTTTTATCAAATTATTTTATATCTTATACTTTATGTTTTGAATTTTAATGAAATGTTCATGTATGTAATCTGGCATCCAAAACATCTAAACGGATTGATCCTTTGGGATTAGTGTCTTGTATCTATGAAAATTTAAAAATTAAAGGCACTAGATCTAAGATACTATAGTTGATTCCATTGCACAACTCACCTTGTAAAATTGTTTTGAAGGAATCATATGAATAAATATGAGGCATGGGAACTAGAGAAAGAAACAAAGGAGAAGTACACTAATAGTTTTCATGTTAGTATGTAAAAACAATTTGATAGAGAAATTTAAAATGATGGAATAATTTAATGACCCAAACATTTATAAATTTAATTTTTTACTAATTATAATTCTATTATATAATATAAAATACATACATAGCCTAATTATCACAATAAAAACATTATTTTTGTAAATGAAGAATGAAATAAGAGATATTTATATAAATTAAGGATCCTATTCTGACTGAATAATAATTTTCCTATTAGGAATAGTAATCCATCTAGTAGAATAGTAACATATTAAATAAGAGTGTGAATAAAATTTCTGAAAAATATTAATGAAAATAAGATAAAATTATATCATAGAATAAGTAAAGTTATGTTTTAAAAATAATAAATTCTGTGTGGGTATTTTTATGAAATGTAAATGAATATTTAAAATTTCATTATTTATATTATTATATAAATTATATATTTTAAATAAACCTTGTTAGATGATTTAATTATAAATTTATTTTACTTGAACTTAATTATACTTTCAAAGTGTCAAAAATTGAATATAATATTTAAATCATTATTTTTTTAATAAATGATTTTTAATTAAAAGTTAAATTACACAAATTTATAAAATCATACTAATAAAATTAAGTCCATTTTTATACTTATAAATATTAAAAAATTGTTAGGTGATGTTTTTAGAATTTCTCAAAAATAATTGATTTTTTGACGAATAGTGAAGTATGTTAATTTATGGTATTTAGAATTTTAATCCAAATACATAAATTTTTTAGTAATTTAAAATGTAATAACCCATTAATTCAACTGCATGGGAAATAGTCACTATACATATTCACAAAAATAAACACTATTTATATTCTTAAGCCAAAATAATAAACTAATAATGAAAATAATCAAAAAACTCCCCACTCCTCCCCTATATATACAAAATCCCACCACATCTTCTTCTCTAAACAAACAAGCCATGAGTCTTGTCATAATTCATTATAATTCCCTTCCCATTCATCTACTCTATTTCCATGTGTTTTTTGTCTCAAAAAAAGGACAAACACAAGTGTGATTAGGAGGTTCTCTAAATACAACATTCAAGAGGTAAACTGGTCAATATGGCTCTTTAAATTTATTTTATTTTCTTTTCTTCTCCTCAACTACCGATACAAAAGTGGTATGATAACTCTATTATCATATATATATACACACACACAGACACATATATTTATATATATATTAATATTATTGTTTTAATGTAATATAAATAATCAAATATTTCCTCCTCTAATTTAATTATAGAAATGAAAACATATTCTATGACCTCTCGATTCACCACCTTCATGGACAACAACTTTTCATTTTCATTTACCTCATACACGACTGGTCATAAAACCTTTATTATAGTTAAATAATATTTTATTATATGTATCATAATTTATATGACATTCTTTAACCATAATATAATAATAATATTAAATAAAATGATTCAAGGTCTAGATGGTCATAAAAATACCAAAATAAATTAAAACATATTAACTACAGTTTAATGTAATGAATAATCATAATTACCAAATGATATATAATAATATTTAAACATATTTAAGTTCATTCATAACATTAAAATTAAATTCTAAATACTTTTACCACATTACATAAATGCCCATACTTGTATTCAAGTGAACCGATCATGAAATATATGAAAAGACCCCTCACAGAATACCAAAATTTAACTATACAAATCCGCAACATGGACATAAAGGAACACAATAAATTTATAATAAAAAAAATAAATTTTAATTTGGTTCTATTTTTTTAAATAATTAATTTGATTTGATTTGATATTATATTAATTTGATGATATAATTTAAATACTTGGAAATGGTATTCTCGAACCCAACTCCCTTCTTTGGGTTCTTCATTTTTTCATGCCAAATTTCATAGTGTATATTCAGTTAACATTCCTAAAATATAATTTCATTGTCCTACCATTTTATTATATAGGATATTAATTTTTTAAAATCTAATTTTATTAAAAATAAAAATATTTTTCAAAAGAAAACTTCTTTCTAAAAAATATTTTGACTTCTGTTGAGTTGATTTGTCTTCTTTGAAAAATGAAGAATCTTATAAGAAATTGGTTTTCTCATTATATTTGGGGACCCAAAGTTTATTCATTATTGATTAAATCATTATAAAACCAATTCCATTAAATGGATTAGTTCATGTTATTTATTGACATACTTTCTAGGTGGCATGGATAACTATGTTAATTTTATGATATGATGGTTTGGCCTGGAATTATATAGAGCTCAAATCCAATGGTTAATGTGATTATTCTCATGAGATTTTGTGTATTATTATTAGACATGATTATATATATTTTCCTAATTATGATATTATAATTATGAACTTATGTTATTTTTGGACATGATGCTAGCTTTGTTCACAACTATGTGTGGTATTTCACCACTAAGAAATGATATTTCATAATTATGAATTTCCACATTCAATGACAATATATAATGCTTCCTCATATGATTTTTATAATGAAAGTATGATTATGTTATGATTATTATTATTATTCTCACCCATGTTATGTTGATTCGTGTTCTTATTTATCCAATAATGGGATTTTATCACACCCCTTTCTTTGATGTATATCTTATGGTTACTATATTTACTATGGATATAAT
The DNA here is from genome assembly GCA_963277665.1 of Viscum album. Classification (NCBI taxonomy): domain Eukaryota; kingdom Viridiplantae; phylum Streptophyta; class Magnoliopsida; order Santalales; family Viscaceae; genus Viscum; species Viscum album. The sequence goes on along the minus strand of OY728125.1, from coordinate 271,377,175 downwards.
AATATTTTGAAGGATAAAGGAGAATATTTTAAATAAATTTTTATTCTTTATTATGAATATTTTATGTATGATACTAATTTTCCCTTGATACCAAAACTCTGGATCCTATTTTTTTAATTCTATTATGTTTTTATCTTTAAATGGATGTAATAGTTATTTTATTAAATTTTGGGTTGTTATAGGAATAACCTAGATCATATGATGATTTGAGAATAATTACCTCTTTTCCCCCTTTCAATTTCTTACTCAATATTGTCGATTTCATCAAAAGATAAAATGTAGAATTATAAATCATAAATATTCATATTTTTTCATGTGAATAATTCATAAAATCTCCTCCATATAGTCGTCATACCAAATCATTGATATCCTTTATTGATGAGTTTAGATCCCACAAAAACATTATTTCATTGAATTCGAGTGGTCGCTGAGGATAAATTCCATGTGATCAATCCAATCCTATGTATTAATTTAGTATGCACACACAATAAAATAATGGATGTTAAAAATTTATGGATTTAAAAAAATCCCAATCCATTGAATAAATGACAGATAAACATTAAACGGGATTACTATAAATTATATTATATTCATTAATTGGTTGAAATACTAATTTTTTTATATTTTCTCACACATGATTTCTAAATTGATCTCTAATCACCTAATAATTCAGAAACCATATATCTCACTCCATAAATAAAAACTATAATTTAATATTAATTATCTCTAGCTTTATGAAGTGAATACATAGTGATCCTAATTTACTACAAATATTATAGAAAAAAATTTATAATTTTATGTTTTTGATAATGTGATATAATTTTTGAACCATTTAGAAAGGAAAAGATAATATATTTCATCTGATTTATTTCTTTTAATATTTCCATATTTCTCCACTAAATCTCCTCTATTACTTTTGATTAATTTTTTTGTTCTCTCTATATCTCAATCTATTTATTCTATATTATTTTTTTAGTAAACCAAATTATTCATAATTATTTAATTTTCAATATTTTACTCTACATTTTCATGATTGTGTGTATTTATTCAATTAATTATTACAAAAATGGATTATAAAATACTATATAAATAATTAGTGTTACTGGATTTGGAAAATAAAAGCGGTTTGAAATAGGAACTAAAATTTAATAGACCATACACACATTAGGTAGTCAATAGTGGGAAAAATAATTAATAATGGCAATACCATTTTTGAAACCCAATAGGTATTATAACCATAGAAAACTAAAACAAATAAAATCCATAATAATGATTGTAAATAAATGGATATCAAATTAACTGACCCAACCATATGTGGAGTACCAAAAAATATATATACAATATCCTGAGGAAGAATAAAAATTGTAATAAGATGAGACCTTATCCAAATAAATCATAAATTTTCTGTTATTATTATCGAGGAACCACATAAAAATTTCATAGAGTTTCACATAATGTTCTCCACCTTTAGTCCTTGAAATATATCTGAGCACCTCATAATAATTTGGGCCCTTACCTCCCCCTTAATGGAATATCCAATGATTGCATATAAAATTTACATAAAATAAAAGGATTATATAATAACCATATTCATTTAATTATATTGTAGTTATTACATGATTCTCGAACATTATCCATTAAAAAATAAATTTTTGGAATTTCGAAACCATAAGGAGTGACCCATTATGAATATTAGAAGGGATTGAAAATAATTTTCACAAGATCAAAAAACCACCAAAATAGGGAACCATTATTAATCCAATACATCTATGAGGTTCTATTACTAATTGATCATATCATGAGAAATTCCATATATCATTTTTCCTAGTGGTGAAAACCTCTACCACTTATCATGACTTAAAATTCAGCATTGCTCAAATTCAGAAAAATTTCATTCATGAGAAGTTTCAATTAATCAAGTAGTTCTTGAGGTAATCCACTAATATCTATATTATATTTTATATAATAAACATCACTAAATTTATAATACTTAAAAAATATATATTAGGATCAAGGTAATTCACTCTCAACACCTATTCAATCATATTGTCGTATTTGTTTTGATAACACTATTTTCTATGACCAGTTCTAAGAACATTGGGATTTATCATATTCTTGGGCATAAATATTTCCTGGGATTCCATTTTAAAAATAAACACCCCTCATTAAATAATCACTCAGACCAAATCCAACTCCGGTTGGTATGTTCAATAACACAATAAACAAGTAGGAAATGCATGTAACCAATAAAACATTAGTATCCACCAGCCCAATAGATGAACCCTTTATTTCCATTTCCATACTGAAAAATATTAACATTTATCCCAATTTTGAACCAATCCTCAAGAAAATAGGGAATAAATTGGAAGCCTATAACCTCTAGTTCCAATAGGACATAAAATGGATATTTATTGCCTTTTAACTCAAGTGGAACAACTAGAAAAAACCATCATTGAAACAAATATTTAGGGTTCTATATAGTACCCCCTAGAATTTATTTCCATTCCTAATTATGGAAGTAATTTATGTGTAAAAATACTTTGTGGTTTTAACAAAATTTCTCCCTCCAATTATTATTCATAGGTGGCATGTACACCACTTGAAAACTCCCTTTCTCTACCCTAAAAACATTCAAATTAAGATTTTGTTTTCAAAAAAATAATCATTGATGATTCAAATGAACAATCCATTTTAATTTATCTCCCCAAATAATTTCACACTGAAATATAAAATATGATAAGTAGATAGATAAATTTATCTTAGATACATTTAAAATTATACATATTAACATACACCTCATGGATGTTGTTAACAAAATCATATATATTTCAATTTCATAAATAACATTGTATACAAATATGATGACTAAAGGGTGATAAGGGAGTAAAACATGGAGGGAATATCTCATCATAGATATAACGAGTTATTACAACCAAATTCAAAGATCCCATCACTTTTATAATACCTTGCACAATAGAGGAGAAACTCATTTATTATTCAATGTATTATTTAGGTTCTCTGATTAATGTTATTCCTAAATATGTGGGTACTTATTTAAGGGTTGGTAATCATCAATTAAGAAACATTGTCATGAAACTTTCTTACATGATCACAACACACCCACTTATATTGATTATGGAGATCCTAATGAGATTTATGAATCTATTCTTCAATATTCTAGTTTCTTGAGATGTGGTAATCTTAAACCTATGGTTATTATCTTATTATATATGAATGGTCATTTCTTAACACAAAATATACAATGATAAGTTTTCACATTTTTGTGATTTCTATGGAGTTTGGTAAATAGAATATAATTTTTAACAACTTCGATGTCATAAACCACCCTATTGAATATCACTCCACTATTATTGTCTTTTTTATGGAAGTTATATACAATAATAAACACACACAAAATTCTATCCTCAACCCAAAATTTGATTCATTTTCCGCTTCTTCATTATTATATTTTTTTGGTTTTAATTTATGTTTTGAGTGAATTGTGGGATAGAAATAGTGTGATTTTTATATTTCAATTGAATGTTGTGTAGAGTTTGAGGTACCCTATTACTGTAGAAGATTAAGAAAATACCACTAAAAATTATTTTATGTCAAAAAATAGTAAACATATATGATATATGGTTTCATAAGCCTCAATTCCCTTAAATCCCTTCCCTAAATCAAAAAACAACTTTTGTTTAATTTCCATATGTTTCCACCTAATAAACAATTTCCATATGCTTCTAGTATTGACCAATTTTCCATTTTTATAGATAAAAACTCTCTATAGATAATAAATAAATATGTATATACATTTTTAAAGTGTAGAAAATGGTGATAGGAAATAAAGTTTTTCAATACTTTTAGTATTATCCCATCTATTTAAATCCACTATATACTATAAGATGATGAAAATAGGAACATGTGGACAGATAAATGTCAGTTAAATCCCACCCTCTATGATGTTGTACATGTTTAGGTTTTTAAACAACAAACATAAAGGATCATATAATCTATATATGATAGTAAATGGGTTAGCGTATAGAAATTTACGCATAAAAAACATGTGTAATAGTAGTTTTAAATGAATTGAAGGAATCAATTGCAATTTTTATGAAAACATATGTGACTCTATATTGACTAAAGATAAATAAATCAATCCACATTAATGGGAATGATTCATATAACATTAATTGACCAAAATTTATAATTATTGGCTTCTAAGTCCAATTTCTATTTCTCTATGGGATATTATGGCTATTTTGAAATCCATATACCCCTTGAGGATCTAGAAATGTTATATTTACCTGTATATTTGGCACATTTTCATAAAATAGGATGCCTTTTTTCTATATAATGATCTTGGTATATTTGAAAAAAAAATGTTTGGTATATTTTATAATAATTACTAAAATTTTATGAATTATTTCTGGATATTTTGATAGTTTTTGAATTATCCTTTAATGAATGATTGTCTAATCTAGGTTATATACTATGCCTTTGAATTGAAAAAGATTGTGTTTTAAATTACGAAAAATCCCATTTCATGCTATAGAGGAAAACTTTATTGTATATTCTATTTTAGGTAATGGAATTCATGTTGTTAAATGAAAAATAGAAATAATTTATTCAATTATATATATCCAAAATCTGTTAATAATCATTGATATCTCTTAGGTCATGCTAGTTTTTACCATATATTCATTAATGAATTTATTATGATTTCACTTAGCTTCTATCAATTATAAAATTAACTAATGAGATTTGTTTCATAAAAACTCCTAGGATGAATTTAATTAACTAAAATTATGTCTCATATCACCTTATATCATCCATCCACAATGGTGGTATCTCCCCTTAGAACTGATGTGTGATGCCTCTATCTTTTTCATTAGGGATTTTTTATCATAAATGGTTTCGAGGGATCCATAAGTCATTGTGTATTCCCTTCATACCCATCACCCATCCTATGAAAACTACATGACCTCCGAAAGATAACTTATTTATATTCTCTCCCTTTGATATATTCTACTAATATCTCATTGGATCAAAATTGATTTTTTTCTCAGCACACGACACTTTGGGTTATCCTAAAATACTAGAAGCTAATCCCCACATCATATGATGGATGCTTTTCCACAAAGAGGTCTACAGTTATATTTGAGATATGATAGTAGTGTAAAATTGTGTTTTTATCCAAATAATTAGGATTTCCATCCATTGGACCACCATGTTGTCTCATCCATAAAAATTATAATATTTATCCCATATGGACACCATTGTGTTGTTGTAGACCTTACCCCAAGGTATATTGACATTGTGATTTTTTAAAATCATCTAATGATACCACATGTTTTCTCACTTTATATACCTATATACGTAATCCTGACTTAAGTTGGTATATTTTGAAAGACCCATACTTATGGAGAATTTAGAATTACTAATTCATTCATAAGTGTATCCTTGGCCATGTGTTATCTTATATATTGAGTTTTGGGAGCACGTTTTCATATGGGGACTATTTGGTTCTCAACATATATCTCGAAAGATAATTAACTATGGATATTATTTGGCATAATTTTATAAATATTTCTATTAGTTTTTATGTCATGTGCATAATTTAAATTCACATCAAATATCTCTAAGAGGAATGAAACTATAAAATAACCAACATTACATTAGGATATTATTGAAAGATGGGGCCTTTACATCAAGGGGTGTTTTCGAAATTCATTTGGAATTCAATAAATATTTTTTTCTATTCATTATATCCTTAAATGAGTTGATGAAAATTATATAAGGGAAGATAGATCTCATGTAGTTTTTAATTTTTTGGGATCTTATATTTTTTTAGTTTTTCTTTTCCATAATTCATCATTAGTCATTAGGGTGCACATTTTTTAATCAAAACCCAATAAAAATTCTCCAAATGTTAGTGGTTGTTCATAAATTCTAAACATCATATAACCATTAAATTATTATAAAACTATAAATTTAATATTGGAATGTTATGAAAATCATGTGAATAAGGTAAAACCTAATATAAAAGATAGTAATTTTCTATTGACTGATAGATGTTGAGTATACCTTATAGAATTTAAAACCCCAGACTGAATGTAACAATAAAGGATAATGTTATGAAAGGAATTTATTATCCTATGGCAGATGTTCATAGTGATTATTTGGAAATTCCACAATGTAACATAAATAGCATTGATCCATGTGATCATAAAAAGTTTCTAATTCAGGAGTTGTATAAAATTCATCATGATGCATATGCTAAATAATAGATAAATAAAATGAAGACAAAGGCTATCCATGTTCAAATTATTGATTTCTTAAATTTTATATTTTTGAGGAGGCCCTCAAGTAAAATTCCAAGTTAAATATCTACCCGTGTAAGATTCATTCCTGATGTATCGGTACTTCTATTAGTACTAATGTTTACCCTTTTGGTTAAACATAGGTTTTTCATTATAAGAGAGCCCATAGTTTTACTATCACTAGGTATAGATTTTAACACATATATTAGTATTTTCCAAAGCATTAGATGTGGGAAATCTATCTGATGAATACCACATATGACACCACATAGATGGAGGTCTGTTATCCCTAATAGTATTTACATTTATATTTATTTAAACATCCTGTATTGAAGAAAATTTAATTTTTAGGTGGGGATGAGGGTGACATAGGATATTCAGGATTTCAATTCATGAAAAAATAAATCATTTGGATTCCATTTTACTTTTCTTTTCTTTTATTTTTTTCTTTTATATAAGCAATGATCCGAAAGAGAGTATCCAAAATAATTTATTATGAATGAGTTGATTTGTGGAAAATACCATTAATTTTGGGTAAATTTTTTCAAATGAATGTTGATATTGAATATTTTAATAAAATTTGTTTTTTGAAATAATTTAATGGATTTTAATTTATTTTTGAAACCAAAGAATCATTACCATTATCCAATATCATAATAAATTACCCCTTAGATTTTATAATCACTATTTTGAATATTATTCCATCCAATCACATTAGTGAGAGTATATGGAGACGAAATGAATTCTAAAAATACCGTGATTCTAATTTTATCCATAATATTCTAGTGTTCATAAACCATTATAGAGCCTATCATTCAATTGAAAATACTGTTTTTTAATATCTTTTATTTTTGGCCACCTTGAAATATGTCCCAACAAAATAATTAGAGTCCGCAAAGTTTTTTTTGTTATCAACTATACTATGTATTTTATTAATACCATAACATCCCATATGTGTATTATTTTTTAATTTGTACCATGTGTGTGGGATAGTGAGCTTCGAGGAATAATTTCAAGATAGATTCATTTGTATGGATTGAGGGAAGGGGTGCCAATTTTATTAGTATACTCACAAGACATATTAAATAACTTATTATAACATAGAACCCTCATTATTCTGAAAAAAATATTTTAATAAAAAAATAGTTTTTTATATAAAAAAATGTGAATACGAAAAAAGGATAAAACTAATAAAAGATTACGCTTTCTCCTTATTATTCTTCGAATAGTTTTGATGCATACCAATTGAAAATAATGATAGAGTAATTTAGAAATAATAAACTATATAAGTGGTTGAGTGATTAAATTAATTTTTAATAAATGGGAAATAATTATTTATACATAATATATTAAAGAATCTACTTAAGCCTCATATTCTTTAACATAGAATATAACTAACTCATAAACCACTGAAAAACCTACTAGAAGTCCTCTTGAGTATAAATAGAGTTTCTAATGGTATATAAAATTGATTCATGGTAGATTATATGAAAAAATCATATGAAATATTTTCTGTTATGGTAAATCCACCATCACATGATCATAGAGGGATGAGGGGAAATTTCAAGGTGAGGTGGGTTGTTCCAGGTGTCAATGGGGAACAAATAAGTTAAAAGAATTTTAATATAAATAAAGATGAATGATATGATAATTGATATGTTAAATGAGACACGATGAAATTCATTTATAATGAATTTTTGATGATTTATCTTGTTTTATTTAGGAAAGCGTCCTGATTAAAATAAAGAAACATTTCCTTGGATTACAATTTTTAGGCATGGGGTTGTGATCACATTGCAATATGACATTTATTATAACGCACAATCAAATGTATTGAATTTTTCATGGGTTATATTATCCAATTTTTAATGTATTTCTAACTCAATTTATATATTTTGAATTCTTGTATTAAAAACATTCTTAAAAATATTAAAGTTCAAAATGGCCAACATTGTTGGTAGATCAGTATATTTATCATAACATTACACACACATTCAAATAAGAAAAATTAAATTTTTTAAGATTTTATAATCATTGGGATTCAATTACAAACACAGTAAAAAACTAATGATCTTAGAACATGATGAAAAAATGGTCCCACAATGTGATGAAATTATATATGAGGTGGGTTGGAAAAACCTAGAGGTATTGGTCCATAATATGGGTTCAAGACCTCAAATTGGTCTGATTCACGCACAACAGACATCTTACATGAAGGCTTATATCTTGATTAAAATTCATGTAATTATTTTATGATTCAGATATTAATAAATATATATAAATTAGATGTAAAATATCTCCTATTAATTTTTACCTAGTTCCTTATACATATTCGATCATTATTTAGAAATTATAGTCTAAAAAATCATAAATCGTCATATTTTTTACGAGTTGTTCAACTAGGAAGTTGTTTGAGTTGGTTTTTTAAAACCAAATTCTTTGTCATTTATAATTTCAATGTATCAATTTTATGAATATTTATAAAATACTTATCATATCAAGATTGTTTTTATAAATGACATAATATGAATTTTCTAAGAGTGGTTTTTGCAATAAAAGGTCATAGTAGTTCCCCACTATGATGAGAACCCGAAAGTGTTATGAAACTATTATTAACTACATGTTATATATCTAGATGATATAACTTTTGGTACATAAATGATATATAAAATAAAGGGTGGGTACTCATATGAATTTGAGGAACCTTCTCTTGGTGTTCGCCCTTGGTAATTTATAGTATGGATATTGTGAGAATGAGGCCTACTAGTAAGAAATCCACATTTAAATGTGTAATTAGACATTCCACTCAATGGACCAGTTTATTGGCACATAGACATTAAGATTATTATTTAGGGGTATTATGATTTTCACAGTACTATGTACTAACGAAAACCATCATGTCTAATGTTCACGGTGAGGTAGGATATGTTGGGTTTGTCATTAATAATATTGCATTAATGAATTAAGAGTGAAAAGATTTAACCCTTCTGTTCATTAATGGAAGTTAATATATGAGACCCTTTTGTGGAAAAGATGTCGCCTAAATAAATCCATGGCCTTGGTGATCAATAGGAATGTTATATTTCTGGAATTTCAATGAATGTGATATCAAGCTCATAAGTTTATAGCACTTGCATGCAACCTGGTCAATTTTAGATATTGTGATAAAGGGATTTTATTACACAATAAGAGTTCGTAGGAGGTGAAATGTCATTTCAGCATTAAATTATTTCTCTATGGGTGACATGGTGTGTTTCTAGACTCTAAACTTTGAATTTAGGTTGTTTTTCCTAATGCAACTAAGAAATAGGCCTAGAGGGTTACACACTAAGTGTAAACGGGATATCAATTAAATATTATATTATTATTTGTTATTAAATAGGTTGAATAAATATTAATCCCATATGTGGATTAATAATTATTTATGTATGTTTTATTGAATATAAATATTTATTTACTATTTAGTCATTAAAATAATTATATACTTATTTAAAAATAATTCATTGATATTTATTTAATAAATAAATAGATATTATTCAAGGATAGATAAATATTTTAGAGGAATAGTGGACCATTTATAGTACTCCCTTGACAATTAATAATATTTAAATATAATTTGAATGTTAATCACATGTCGAGAAATAATAATATTGCTATTATAACTTGGCATAGAGATTTTCTAAAATTAAATAAATAATAAGTGAACTTGTGCTATTATTTTATTTTAAACCAAGAAACATAAACACACAGTTATATTCATTTCAAATTATCCAATATAGTTGTTCCAAAAATCATGGAGAATTATCCCAAGCCTAAATAACACCCTTCTCTAAGAACGCTCTTCTAAACAGTAATAAATCCTCCTCCACTGGGTCATGTAGAAATATTTGGAAGAGATTCCTAAGGTGATCAAGGCATATGAATCATGTGCAAGGATCTTATATTCTTGAACTCGGTGGATCCTTTGTTGACGTATGGAGAATCTTATAACACATGTGGATCACCACTAGAGGAAATGTACACTTTCTTTATATAATTCAATGATCGTGCACCAAATATCTGTTGTTGAATTCATCAGTGAAGAAAAAAACCTTAGAGGTAATTCATACTCTAATTAAGTTAATTATAAACAATATGTATTGATCTCATCTCTCTCGGTTACAAAAAAAATTCTTTATTTTATATTTTATTGATCAAATTCTACAGATTACGATGTTCATCATTGTATAGATCTCAAATTCATCATTGATTATGGAAATAATTAAAGTTGGACACTACATATCACACACTTCTACTGTTTCTGGAACCTAAAAATGGTATCAAAGTATGCATATTATTGTTTATAATTATTTAAAAATCATTAGTGATTTACGCATTTGTAATTAAGTTTTTCAATCCAACTTTAATCATCTATTTTATCCGAATTGTGAGATATACATCTTCCTTAGTTATTTATCATAGATATAATTGAGACATTTAATTTTTTAAATAAAATAAAATTGATGAACAAATTTGGAGGTTCCAAGGATTCTTCCCAGATAACGAAGAATTACACATAGTGAAACAGGTTCTACACGCTGTGTAGTTGCGTTCAATCCACTATGAGTTAATTTAGAAATTAATCAAGATGTTTGAATTAATGAAATGTGTTGTAGTTAATTCTTACACCACATGTTGAACAGTATAGACTAGATCATGGTTAGCTGGACTACACGATGTGTGGCTCAATGGAAATGGCAGTCCCTTTGGGTCAGAAACAGGAAGTATATTCCATATAGGGCCTACCTAACTTCTCACTGTGTGACACGGTGCCAACATGATGTGTGGCCCATTGTATATTCCATATACTCCAATTTTTTAAGGTACAGACAACACATTGAGTCCCAGAGCATGTGTATCAAATAGACAGATAGAGGAGTATATTACGTGTAGATCATATCTACAGGTCTTGTACTTAAACCAAGTTATGTAGATTTAAAATTTATTAATTTAACTATGAAAACCATGATCCATGTACTTTTGTTTGGTCAAAAACATAGGACACACGATGTGATAGTTTTTATTATATGAAAATATTTACATGGTTAATTAATATCTTTATAATGTTTAGATATGCAGATCTTGTATGAGTCATATTAAAAATTGTTACTCTACATTCATTTAATAATAATATGGGGCAAAAAAATAATGTAATTCATGTAATCATCTATGAAGTACATGTCAGGAAAGTACATGATAATTATTTTATGCTATATGTCAAAAATAATGAACAACTATACAAGTATAGCACTTGTTGTGTAGATTTGGATAGGTATTCACTGTGTTACCTCCAAGGTATAGGTTATGTACACATTTAATTTTAAATGAATTAAGTCATTTTTTTAAAAAATTTAATGGATTAGAATATTAAAGAAATTCATGTAACAATTAAGATAAAAGTATTGATTAATTAAAGATACTAATTAATTGATTCGTTCTTGATTTATCATAACTAAATAATGGTTAATAAATGAATTCTAGTTTTATTACATGCTTAATTCATGACAAGCATGTGGCTGATCATGAGATAGAAAAAACATTTCATGTGACTATTTTCATTTAATTTATTATTAAATTAAATTGTTGGTCTATAAGCCTTCTCTCCTCATTATTATGTAGGGCATGTGTGCCCATGGTTTCTTTGATGTAAACCTATTTTCCTCCTCACCTTCATTTGTGTAAAAGGTATATGTAATGGATGGAGCTCCCAAGATAGTGGAGATGGTTTAAGTTAGGATCTATGGTGAAACCAATCCAAGGATATGCAATGATTGATTGGTGGAAAGATGTAAAACCAAACATGAATTAGTACAAGGTGTCTCCCCCAAGGTTAATGGTTTGTTTATAAACCGCTAGATAAACTGACCATTATTATAAGCTCAGGATTATACACTTTATTTCATTTCTATTAGTTGAATGGTGATTTCAATATGGATGTCTTCTCATGACCACATAATTAATGAGTTAACAAGCATGTAAGATGGAACTAAAATAGACTAGCTTATGCGTAAATATTATCTAAGACATGGTTAATCACTTATGTAATCCCATTTAATATTAACAAGCATGTAATAAAGATAATAATTGGAAATTTATGAAAAAAAATATAAAATCCATATTTAAAATATTAATTTGGTATAGCCTTCTATTACATCGGTTAGAATTAAACCATAGTTCAATGTGATTAACCTGAAAAAGTTTGGGTGCCTTTCAATTATCATTGAATTCTAGCATACGTTTTTGAGTTGACTTAACTCGGTTCACATCAAGGGTTGACTACCAAAGTAGGAAATGGTGTAACTGAGAGGAAATGGTGGTGGGAATCTAACATTATGGATTTTAGGATTAGGTAGTCCACTCAATGGATCAGGGAACTTTGAGTTAATGAAACTGGCATTTGTAATGACTACCTAAAATAATTAGAGTTTCTTGACCAAACAAATTTGGGGTATTAGGAAGTGAAAAATACATCATTTCTACTAGAATATACAAGAAACATGATATTCTGATTGCAATGGTGAGGGCTATTTTGATTCAATAAAATAGTTGGATACTAATAAATATATTATTTATTTATTTTTATAAATTTTATCATATAAAGTACTAAAATTATTCTTATATTATTTTGTAGAAACAACAATAAAATTTAACCAAACATATCCTTATGATACAAACATGTTTAGGAAAACCTTATCAATGGCACTACTTTCCAAGAGTGGAAAATGGGCCTATAGGTAATCATTCTCCATGAAAGGAAATTGTTTGTACTATATGATCCTTTACCATTTGCACCTAGAAATGAGGCATGAGATGAAGAACTATCCCTTTATGAGAAACATAAGAATGATTCTCAATATTTTTAGTGCTTCATGCTATCATTCATGTCTAATGGTATTTTCAAACAATATGATGACATGGATACCTATATCATGATGCCATAGCTTTAGGGTATCTATCAAGAGTAGGTGAGATATGAGAGGTATGAGATCTCCAAATATTTTTTCACAACAAAGCATAGAGATTATGTGCTAGCTGGGAATCAGATAATCAATATTGTTGGCCACACTAAATGCATGTACAACGTAGGGATAAAATTCTCAGATGAGTTGTGTACATCTCTCATACTGTCATCACTTCCCAATAACTTCTCCAACCTTATTTTGAAATATAATATGAGTAATAATGAAATTATTTTTTTGAAATTTCTATCCTTGATTCTACAAATGGATAAGGACTTGGGGAATGAAAAACTTGTGGTCCATATGGTAAATATGAAAATGAAGAAAATTAAAATGGGGTCTACGACCTATAAATAGTGTAAATCTCATGAGAATCGTCCTTCCATGAATGGGAAGATCCACTGTCATGATAAGGAAAAGGTGGAATTTTGTTTTTCATGTGGAGATCTAGGACAATTGAAGAGGAAATACACCCAATGTTAGGGGAAACTAAAGGTGTGTTCATTATTGAGTGAAATATTTCCCTTTATGCATATTGGGTATTAGATAGAGATTGTGGTGCTCATATCTATACCCAAATGTAGGAACCAAGTAGATTTTTGAAATATTTCTAGATGATAGGTGGATTTGTGATCTGCTAATGGTGTGAGGTTGGTGGCCCTATCAATTGATGACTACAACCTTTCATCTCTAACATGAATGATTTTTGTTTTTATACATTGTTATTATGTTCCTACAGTTACCTAGAACATAATTTCTGTGCCTTGTTTAGATATATATCAGCTAATTATTAAATTGGGGAATTAATGTTGCTTTTTATAAGGGATACATATGTTATGGTGTAGAACATTTAGTTAATAGTATTTATATATTTAATTATGAAAACCAAGTCTTGGAATCGATAAATCATCAAGTTCACATGACGCATATAACACCTTGATGTGGCATCATCATCTTGGTCATGTAAATGAGAATCATTTGACAGCTCCATGTCAAGATGGTTATATAGACTCTTATGATCTAAAACCATATGATAGTTTTCTTGAATTCTTTACTATAAAAATTAACAAACCACTATTTGATGGGTAGGGGGAAAGGGCGACATAACTTCTAGGATATGTACACACTGATGTGTGTGAAGCATTTTCAGTATAATCTAGTTGTGTGTATTCTTACTTCGTTACATTTACTGATGACTTGAGTATATATGGATATATCTACTTTATGAGGTATAAGTATTAGTCCTTTGAGAAATTCATGGATTTCAATAATGATGTAGAGAATCAACATCGTAATTATTAAAGAAGATGTGATTGCATTGTGATGGAGAATATAATAACCAAGAGTTTATCAACTTTAAATTAGAGATTTTTATTCTATCCCAACTCCCACAACCTTAAAAACCATAGTGTAATAGTGTCAGTTAAAGGTGGAACCATACCTTGTTAAACATGGTACGGTTGATGATGATTCATGCATATCATTCATTATCCTTTTGGGGATATTCACTACTAATTGGGGCATACAAATCAAACCCAATACCAACTAAATAGATAAATGAAATTCTATTCGAGCTATGGAGTAGAAAGAAACCCATTTTATCGCATACACATGTATGGGGATGCAAGGAATTTGATAAGGAACTATTAGGCAACAAACTAGCACCCCAGGGCATGAAGTGTATATTTATTTGGTATCCTAAGGAAAAAAGGGATACTACCTATAAACCCCCTCAGAAAAAATGTTATTATTACAAGATGATCCATTTGTTCGAGAAGGAGAACATCCTCAAAAAGGATAGTGGAAGCATGATTGAATTCGACAAAGTGGATGCTCAAAATACACAACAGTTGGTACTAGAAGAGATTCCACAAGTCCCCATGGAAGAAGTAGATCCTGAAACACAAGTACTACATTGGATCATTGGAGAGTAAGATAACCAGAGAGATATGGTTTTCTAGTCACTATGGATGATGACTCATTATTGGTTGACAATGATGAACCTCTCTCATACAAGGAAGAATTAGATAGCACTGAAGCTATAAAATTTTAAGATGAGAATTAGGAAATGTATTCCATGTATCAAAACCAAGTTGGGTTTTGGTTGATGTACCGGTTGATTTAAATCATGTTGGATGAAAATGGTTATTAAAGAGGGAACCTGTAATTGATGGTAAAGTAAATACCTTTAAAGAAAGGTTCATGTATAAAGTGTTCAAATGATATCACTAAACTGACTACGATGAATAATTTCTCCCTGTTTACATGTTTAAATCCATCAAAATCATACATTATATAGTAACTTTCCTTTTATATGTGATTTGGATGATGGATGTAAAAACTACATTCCTTATCAGAAACCTTCAGGAAGATGTCTATATGACACAAACATAAGGTTCCATGACCCCAATTGATGATAAATAGAATCTAATGTTGTAGGGAAACATCAATTAATCGAAGAAAGAATCTAGGTCATAGAAAATTTGATTAGATAAGTCCATAAAAGAATTTCATTCATTAGTAATTAACGTGTGACCTGTGTTTACAAGAGGTTTAATGGGAATGAATTTATTATCCTATTAGTATATGTTCATGACATATTACTTATTATAAGTGACATAACAGTCTTAAAAACTATTATGGACTTGTTAAATATGTGATTCTCCATGAAAGACATAGTAAAATCAGCCTATATTCAAGGGATCATGATAATGTTTTATATATCCAAGAGGATTCTTGGGCTAAGTCAAAGTACATATATTGACGAGTTACAAAAAGGATTTATTATGGAATAATCCAAGAGGGGATTAGTTCTTGTGTCATATTGTTTACATCTTTATATAAAAATGTTTCCCTGGACACAGTAAGAGAAAGGGAGAATGAGTAATATCACATCTGCTTCAGGGATAGGATCAATAATGTATGTAATGATACATACTAGAATTGATATTTCTTATTCATTAAGCATGGTAGGAAAATATAAAGAATATCTAGGAGAACATAATTAAACTATTATTAAGGATATCCTTAAGTATCTGAGAAGAACAAAGGATATGATTCTTGTGTATGGAGGAGATGAGGAGTTATTCATCAGGGGTTATACTGATGTTGGTTTTCAAAGAGATCAAAATGATCTAAAGTCGCTATCAGGATATATTTTCTGTATTAACGGGGGAGTTGTCAGTCAAGAGATTTCAACAAAGTTGGTTATCACTAATTGTAAAATAGAGTTTGAGTATATAGTGGATTATGATGCATCCAAGGAAGCATTTTGGATTTGGAACATTTTATGGGGGATTGATGTGTTACGTTGTAATAAAGACTATATCACATTGTATTGTGATAATACTACTATAGTTGATCTTCTGAAAGATCCAAGTTCACACCAAAAGGCAAAGAATATACTCTATATATATTAACTCCTGAGGGATTTCTATAAGAGGGGTGAATTTTTAGTGAGAAAAGTACCCACATAAGCGAACGTGAAGGATACCTTGCCTAATGGGATATCATTGGAAAATCACAAATATCATGTGGGAGCTATCATACTAAATTTGTTAGTCATTGGATCTAGTGTAAGTGGGAGTCATTTGGAGTTTTTTACCTAGAACCAAATTCTTTGTAAACTTTGATAAACTTATATTGCTTTTTGAAAATTTATAATCTACATATCACATCTTGATTTTTCTTCTACATGAAATAATATGTGTTATTGTCTTAAGAATATATTTTTAACTAAAATGTCATAGTAGTTCTCCACTATGATGAGAACCTAAAAGTGCTATGACACTATTCATAAGTATATTTTATATAGATTAATGATATTATTTGAGGAAAACAAATGATATAGTCTATTAGGGGTGGAAACTCATAGGACTTTGAGGCACATTCTCACAGTTTACTCTCTCGATAATACCCATTATGAATATTATGAGAACAAGACCTACCAATATGAAATAAACATTTCTATGTATTATTAGATTTTCATATCTAAGGATGTGTGTATTGGTCCTTAGACTTTAATATTATTATTAATGGGTATTATGAGTCATAAAATTAGATGTAATAATTAAAACTATGGAAACCGATGTTCGTGATGAGGTATAATATGTTGGTTGTCTCATAAGTAATATTGTATTAAAGAATAATGAAAGAAATGCTTTATCCCTTTTGTTCTTTAACTAAAGATAATATCTCTGGGACATCAATGTAAATGATGTATCTTATATAAATCCATTTCTATTGAGATCAATAGGAATGTTCTATTTTTATAAATTCAAAGAGAGACATATCGAGCATATAGGTTGATGGCACTGGAAACCAACCTGCTCGATTGGAGATATTGTGATAAAGGTATTATATTACATGGTAAGAGTTCGTATGAGGAGAAATTTGATTACAACATTAACTTATTTCTTAGTGGGTTCCTTGGTGTGTTGCTAGATGCAAACATTGAACTTTTGGATGCTTCGACTAATTACACTAAGAAATAGGCCTAGAGGGTCACACACAAAGTGTATCCAGAATCTCAGTTAAATAATATATTATTATATAATATTTATTAGGTTTAAAATATTATATTCCAATACTTGGTTTAATCATTATTCATGTACTCTTGATCATATGTAAATATTTATTTTCTATTTAGTAAATTCAATATTAATTTATTTATTTGAAAATAATGTTGTGCTATTTATATGTTAAATATGTAAACATTATTCAAGGCCTTATAAATGTTATGGAGGAACAATGGACTGAGATTAATCAACCGGTGAGAACTAAAAATATTTAATTATAATTTTCAAGTTAAGCACTTGTCGATAAATAATAATATTTCAATTATTATTTGACATGGAGTTTTTCTTGGATTAAATAAATAATAAAGGAACTTGTGTAATTAATTTATTTTAACCCTAGAAATATGAATTCCTAATTATATTATTTTATCATTAGGCTATTTGTCTGTTCACAAAAACCTTGGAGAATACTCTTAAACCTAGAGAGAACCCTTCTCGAAGAACACTCCCAAGATCGGTGAGCATTCGTCCTCCACAGGATCAAGGAGAATGCTTTGGAAGCACTTCTCGAGGAGACCAATAAGGAAGGCACATGTGAAATGATACTTCTCTCTAGCACCTGGAGACACCTTCAACATCATTTAGATATTCATGCAACACATGTGGATCACCACTAGAAGAAATATACATTTGGTTTTTACAATCCAATTATGGTGCATCACAGATGTTTCACTGAATTCAGCAACGAAGTAATAATTTTTAGAGGTAATTCCTAATATAGTTAAATAAATTATAGAAAAATTGTTTTAATCTCCTCTCTCTTGGTTGTAGCATAATTCATCTTTATCTTCTTCATTGATTCAGTTTTTTGGATCACATCATCCATCGTCACATAGATCTTTGATTGATGACTGGTTATGTAAATTAGTAAAGTTGGGCATGGCCCATCACACACTCCCTCTATGCCTGGACTAAAAAGTTTTTTGAGTGGAGGCCTTGGGACCTCAATTTACAAATATTTTTTCCATCCAATTACATGGAATTCTCAAATACTTCTGATAATCCATGGGTGAACCAAGATGAAATAAAAAAAATTATTTTATAATACATTGAATGATATTTTAATTCTAGTATTGTGTGCAATTAAACTACAGTTAGTTATTTTTCTTTTATTTCTTTTTCTAGTATGTGAACAAACTAAATAAATGGGGCACATATCCTCAATCTTCCATTCCCCATGTGGGTATTGTGATGATTTAAGAGTAGTATACTCTTTTCTCAAGCTTTCTCTTTGTTGATTAATATTTTGTATTTCATTTTTTCATGAAATATAAAATTATAATTCACGAATATACTTGATTTTGTCATGGGTATAATATTTAAAAAGATCTCAATCTTCACATCTCATCACATAATTTATAATATTTAATGATTACATAATATCTAACATAAACACTGATGAATTGATTTGAAGAGGTCAATGATGATTAAGACCATGATATTTGCCAAATATATGGTTATAGTATTTATAGACGCAAAAAAGTACGTAAGTGCTGGAGAAAGTTCCAAAACAAAAAAGAAAAGTCATATTCGAACCCAGAGACTTGGTCCAGAGGGCCCGGAGGTGTAGCATGAAAAAAAAGTTTGAAGCACGCGAAAAAATATGTCCTACACGGAATGTACCAGGATTCGCAAAGAGTCCCAGCACCGGCGCGAAATTCTTCCGTGCCCACACCCCTTACGGTTGTCCTTTCACACTACCGCCTCCATCACGCAATTATTTCACGCATCCCCAGATTCTATGTTGTCAGATGCCTATAAATAGAAGGCGGCACCCTTCCTTTTAAGGGCTGAAGAATTCGAACCACCTCTCGTGCGCGTAATCGGCATTTCGCACACGCAGAATATGGCCTTCAAGTATGGTTATTCTTCACTCCAACTCACCCCGGGATCCATATTCGCGCGATATCCCCTATATTATACTAAACTACAGCCTCCTTTTGGGTTTTCCCCTTATGCACAATCTATTCCGGGGCGCGTAACCTATCCAAGATGTGTGCAATCCTTCCTTCGCGCGTACACCGCTTTTTTTCACACAATCCCTTCAAGGCACGCGCAAAACCTCAGCCCCCCTATTTCATGCAAGCAACACTAATTTCACACCACCCCAGGGATTTTCCCACTGGGCCCCCCTTATTTTGTGCAAGCCCCAATGGTTGTGCACAGTCTCCCGGCACCCTTCACCTCGGTGCTCCACGAGAACCCTCTTGCGCGAACGCCCAATGCCCTCTTTCTGGTTGTCATTCGCAGGTGTCTTATGCACCCCGGGTATCCGCATCATACATGGTTTTTCCGTACGACCTTCTAGGCTTGTACGAAGTAACTTCAAAGTCAATTGGACAATCCTTCCTGTTGTGTTGCTTCGCCTTATGCTTCTTTAAATAGTCACGCTAACGACTATAGCTTCATCACATAGCCACGCTAATATGGACCCCTTGATGGTTTGCTCCACGAAACGCCCTCGGTATGGCCTTGTTGATGCCTTCCCTGACACAAGGATCAGAGGGTACCGGTTATCTAATTCTTATGGGTGTGGAGCCAACCCACCTCGTCCAAGCTACAGGACGTTAAACTGTCCATCATCTCATCCTCAACACATGACGTTAAACTGTGACCTGGCCCCATGCCTCACACATAGGGTCCCCCCTCCTCAGACATTCCCCACGCCCACTTGTCTCCATGGAGATGGGATCACCCCTCAGAGGGGATGATATCCACCTTGTGGGAGCGGTGTTTCACCGCGGGGAAGGGCAGCCACCTTGTTGTAAGCCCCAAGCCTTCCTTTCAAGAGGCAGCACCCTTGCTCCTCCTCACTTCCTCGGTGCCAAGGTCAACAGAGAGCGTAATAGAGAATGGGGACCCTCCTCTCTTCATGGGTGCCAAATCCCTCTCCCGTTGTGCTTTTTCGCCCTCGGGCCTCCATCCTAGAGTATGTCCTGCCACCACGGTCCACTCAACACTTATGCCCCTTTTTACTTCCCACGGACACACACTTCACGACCTGAATGTAAGGTCTCTACTACCTCTTGTTTATCACACTGAGCATGACTACCATGATCATAGAGTGAGCAACGACCATGACACACCGTGGGTCATCTCAGAACGTAATCCCCATACACTCTCGTCCCGCTTGACGTTAAACTATCCATCCTGAACTACGGGGACTTTGATCTGTGCTAAGGCATGGTACATAAGAAGCCTCCACGAGGTTCAAGCCCCACCACCATGGGTTGTCTCATCGCATAAGCCCCATCCATCCTGAACTACGGGGACTTTGATCCATGCTAAGGCATGGTACGTAGGACGCCTCCACGAGGTTCAAGCCCCACCACCATGGGACGTCTTAGAGCATAAGCCCCAATCCATCCCAAACAACGGGGACTTTGATCCGTTCCAAGGCATGGTACGTAGGAGGCCTCCATGAGGTTCAATCCCAACCACCATGGTTCATCTCAGAGCGTTAGCCCCAATTGATCCCAAACTACGGGTACTTTGATCTGTGCTAAGGCATGGTACCTAGGAAGCCTCCATGAGGTTCAAGCCCACCACTCTGTCATTCTGACCCCATTCACGTCAGTTCGACAAAACCATGGACCACCACAAAGAATAATCCCCGTACCCATCCCGCATGATGTTAAACTGTATCCGCTACCTGAACTATGAAGACTTTGATTCCCTACCCTGGGGTTATGTAGGAGGACTCCACGAGGTTCAAGCCCATCAATCATTTCTCATCCTGATCTCTCCCTCGTGCCCACATGTCTCGAGAAGCTCACGCCCTAACCCAGAGGTTCTACCTCCTCCGGGTCCCATCCATGCGTTCATTCTCATGGGTCACCTCTTCTGGTGTCCCATTGTATCATCGATCTATGCAGACTTTGATTCCCTGCCATAGGGATACCTAGGAAGTCTCATTGATACCCAAGACCAAAGCCACCATCTATCCTAATTCTTACCTAGGCCGCCACGTCCCAGTGATATCATGCCACCTCACTCCCCTCAATTGTATCTGTGAATCTGCCCATGTGCTGGAACCAACATCAGTGTTCCCTTTAGGGGGTTCGTCAATCTGATCCACTCTAGCTAGTGTTCCAATCAGTCCGATCCGTCTTCGTTGAATGTTAAAATTATGGCATACCCTGTGTTCAACATGGGAAACTGAGGAAAACCTCAGATACATGCCTATGGAATAAAATTATCCATGTTCGTTGTGGGATTCCTTGGGCTTCTGTTCCCTCAAGAAGCCCTATAATAAGGGACTGAAGACAAACATTCCAATCCCCATCGTCAAGACACACCAGCGATGCCCCGACGTGACTGCTCTCCTGACCGAAGGTTGCTACCCTGACTAGACTCCTAAGAAGGTCCTGACAGAAGCAGCATAATTAACTGGTGTCCATGAAGATATGGTTCCAGGAAGAGATTCATTAAGTACCTTTTAAATCTATGATGGAGACCCGGACTAGATGACGAGTTCTGGGGAGGAATCCACGGAAGGAAGAACTGAGATCCCATCATCCCATTTCGATCAAGGAGAAGACGTCCCTAAATAAGGAGCGGATGTCGCCCACCTTTGTAACGAAGGAATGTGGGGCAACAGTAGCACGTCCTCTGTGTCACGGATGCACACACCCCATCGAAATAGTTGGAAACAGAAAATGGTGAACCCAACATGAAGCTCCTCTCCTCATCATGGAGTCTAGTAACGTTCGGGACATCATTGGATAAGAATGTCGTCTGCCCTCATCATTTGGTACCGAGTCCCACCAAACAGGCCTGATGTGAAACTTCCCAGAAGTTGGAACAGGCAAGACATTGAGCATTCCGTTCTTCAATGTTGTCAATGTGCATCCCTCTTGCTGACTGCGGAAGATGGAATGTCGCTGGGGCACTGGTTCTCAATTTCTTTTCCTTGCAGTGTTAATGGGTTTATCTCCCTGCTTTCAGGAATAAAGTTTTGTTATCCAGAGATCTTTCACCTGCCCATTGGTGTAGGAGCAGGGGCAACATCGACGCGGCTACCCCGCATGGTTCTACCTCTTCCATGACGGCTTTGACTGCCACGACTGCTGGGTGCACATTCCCCCTATCCCCATCAAAGATTATCCATAAAAGGGTAATTAACAACCTTGTATGCAGGTACCAGGAGGTGGGGGTCATCCCCACTAGGGATACGACTCGCCTAGACCTTGAGGCAGCTGCGCCTCACCATCTATGCCGCCCCCAAGGGCCGCACATGGAGCCGCTGCTCCCCACCCCAACATTCAATCGCTTCAGGAGTTTTTCCCTGGAGCACCTTGACAGCTCCCTCCCCTACGCCGAAGAGGTAGGGGATATCCGGGTTGACCCAGACGGAGTCCTACTTCAAGGGCTCCCAGTGAGGGCCCCCACCAGGTCGTTTCAGCACTGCCGCTTGGTTCCCTGAGTTGAAGAGCAGGTAAGACACGTGTCTTCACCACTAGATCTAGTCCATCTGACCCGGTGCCAGCGTCAGGCACGAGCAGAAGAGGATGCATGTTGTGGGGCGTCAACATCAGCGACTTGTGTGGCCCGATCCATTGTTGACTCATATCCCCATTTCCATGCATACATTGAGCAGATACCGTTACACGCCTGACCCAGATTGAGGCCCCAATCGCACCACGGGCAGGTTTGGTCAACTCTCCTGGTCACCGGCACAGGAGATGGCCATTGCAAACCAATTCACAGCAGTTCCGCCCAGCGTGGGGGCTCACTCCGTACCACCACTACGGAAGGTGCGGGTCCTCCCTGATTTCAACCTCAGCTTGGAGGTCTTCCCCGTGACACCTTCAACCCAGAAGAGGGTCTTCCTCGTACAACAACACTCCATGTGGGAGTCTCCCTTGTGCTCACTACACTGGGCACGGGGTCACTCCCCCTACCAAGTACCGTGAGTATGGAGACATTGCATGTCCGGTCACTCGCCAACATGGAGGTCCTCCTGATGTCACCGTGCCAATCGGCGAAGGTCCTCCTCACCCCAACAATCGGAGAGGTGGAAGCCAACCCCACATCACCAATGCCCAATACGGAGGTCCTCCTCATGTCCCTTTCGACATTTGTCCCGGTGCTCCCCGCACCCAGGCTACCTCGTGTGGAAACCCTCTCCACCCCAGCATTATTGCGGCTAGAGGACACCATGTCGGAAATCAGTCCTGACCTAAAGAACCATTCAGGGGAAGGAGATAAGGACACTGAAGTCGCAAGAGGAATTCTGGGGAAGGCCATACAGGGATCAGACCAGTCCGCTTCTCAGACTCCGAGGCAGAGTACGAATCGGCGCATGAGCCCTCCCCTCAGCCACATGAGTCAAGGTCCGGGGAAGGAACGAGTTGAATCAACCTTATACTCCCAGAATGCGAGATCCACAGGATCCCTATTTACCTCCAAGGTTATATCCTAGTGGACGAGAACATGGCGTGTTCTCAGAGGTCGATCGCGCAGTCGGCACCATCATCGCCAGAAGCGCCCTCTGCCATGGAGATATTTTGGGGGTCAACGGCAGGCGAACTAAAGCATGACTCACCCTTGTCAAGAACTGAAGTTGCGCCAGGATCCTTGGTCACCGGTCCATCTTATCGTGATATGGTGGCCAGATTGTTACAACCCTCAGAGAAAAACCCAAGATTCGGGGGCCAATCAGCTTGCTCGCCATATTCTCCACCGGCCAGCCCATCGTCCCAGCCGCCTGCCTCAACGCCACTATTGGTCCCTCGGCCACCCTCAATTGGTGAGTGGGTAAATTAGAGGGTATACTATGAATCTGAGTCGGGGAGCTTCTGGACCATTCTCGTGGTGGGCCACTTCCCCTAGAAGTTTTGGCCGGTTGCAGGATCGAACTTTGATATGCCAGAATCGCTCACCCCGAAAGAGTTTGAATGTTTTCTCCAGACCCTCTGGGCGACTCACTTCCATCTTCACCACAGGTGAGTAACGTATCCTAGGAGACAAGAGCACCTGGGACACATTGGCGAACAATGACATCTAGTTGACATGGCCACACTCCCTGTAGTTCGACACCCTGAGTCACTGGGCCGCCATAGGGCCCTCCAACAACAGTGCATTCTGAGTTTCCTTGTACTCCTCGAAGTTATTGAGGATGCTACCCCCCATGTTCAAGTCTGTGGCTAGGGAAAATATGCTTCCCTTCTCTTCAGTGCGATTCGCCGGCAGCCTGAATCGCTTGGAGATAGTGAAGACATGCCCCTGAGAAGAGTGGAATTCCACATGACCGATCTGACAGGAAAGTCGAATGAGTTGGGACTTCTCGATGGGGGAGTGCCCCCAGAGGATGTGTTACCACTAGACCCATCAGGAAGGATTAATCTCCAGCAGAGGAACCTAGGTCTCCCTCCACCCACTTCGGCATTGATATTGAGCCAGAATGTCGGTAATGGAAAATATCATGCCGAAGCTGTCAAGCACTCTAACCTGTCGACCTCAGTGAAAAAGATGGAAGAGGATGCCGAGAAGGCCACACTATGCCAGCAGCTTGCTGAGAAGAAGAAATTAGTCAATGAACTTTTGTTTGAACGCATTATAGGGCGGTGACCCAACTACGGTGATCCTAGGTCAGGGGAGCATGGGCAGGAACAATTACCCCTCTGTGAGATTCTCCAAGGAAACCCTGATCATGCCACATTCACTGATAGGGCGGAAGCCAGAGCTCACTGCAAGAGGGTGTGGTATGTCTCACCGAACCCTCCCGAACGGCGTGAAAATTCGAGAAACCCCACTCTGGCTCCTCCGGCTTTTCCAAGGGTCACTCCACCAGCTGTTCTACAAGCCACTGAGATCAGCTACCGCATTGAAGAGCCTGGAAATGCGCTTGTGGTTAGGTATCCCCGCCAGGACAGGGACCTACGTCTAGAGGATCTGATGGAGGCACTCATCGCCCGCCTTGAGGCATGGGAAACGCGATCGGTGGTTATCCCTCCTGATGGAAAACCATACCTGGCATGGGTGGATGACATGAAGCACCCCAGGATTTGGAAATCCCACTTTCTCCCCCCTTTAATGGGATGGGGGACCCGCCGCAGCACTTGGTCCCCTTTAAATCAAGGAGTGGACCTATGTTGGGGACCCTAGAATAGCAGGAGGACGCCAAGCTCCATTTCTTTGTTCAGACACTGGAGGGGCCGACATTTTTTTGGTACAGACATCTCCCCGTTGGATCTGTGACAACATGGGAGGACCTTCATAGGCAGTTCCTTTACCAGTTTAGATATACCACGTGGAAGATGAACATCGCTAACCTCTTCAGGTGCAAGCAAAGGCCCAATGAGCGGGTTGCTGACTTCATCGCCTGGTGGAAGGGGCTCACATACACCCTTGACATGCAACTGACTCTGGAAAAATTATGGACGATGTGTGTGGAGAATGTCGAGACAGAAATGGTTCCCCTTCTGATCACTCAGAATTATGCCGGAGGGTTCCGACACTTCTCGGATAAGGTCCAGTTCCTCGAGGAAGCCCTGCAACAGGCTAGTCAGGAACGCCTGCTGCCCCCTGCGATTACAGCAAGGAGAGATACCAGAGCTGAGCCCGCCACCATGGCCCAGGTAGAGGCCCCCAGGTGGCTAACGTTGCTACCAGTAGCACCGGCCCCATAGCCTCATAGAGGCCCTCCACCATGAGTACAGTTTCCAGCTAATAAGCGCCCGATCCAGAATCGGCAGGTGCCCCTGCATGACGCACCGCCGCCGCCTAGACTTGATAATCAAGTTCCGTCTCCTTGGTAGGCTCCTCCAGCCTCTAGTCAAGGGAAGAATCTGAAATCCCCCTTTCCAGATAGAAGTAATCATTCCTACTCATTTGATGAGGCTCAGGTCCCCGTCTACTTCCACAGCGCCTTTGAGAAAAGTATTGTGTTACTCCCTGAGTGTCAGAAGCCAGAAGAGGCGCATCTCACTAATCACCCTAACAACTCTCCTTATCATCAGATCATGGGACACACCATCAAGCAATGATATGTGTTCATGTACTTTCTCCAAGACCAGATTAACAACAACATAGCCAGGTTGGGGCCAGCCCCGCACAAGTGGCGGGTGTCTTTGTGGGATCAGATGGTAGTAGCCACAGTGAAGGCGAGTGACAGTAGGTTTTTGACTGTGGGTCCCAGAAGTATAATGACTGAATGTCTTGAAAGATGGTCTCCCATGTCCATTGCATCATTCGGGGATTCCTGAATTAGTCGGAGCCTTTAGAAGCTGTGGCCACCACTTCTGCATCATCATCTCAACCGGCCTCTTCCCAGAAGAGAAAGCATTGGCGACATAAGAAGAAGAAACATGCCCTGCTAATGTCATCGTCATCCTGCACTCTCGGAGACTTCATGCCCCTGGAGATGGGCATCCCTCCCAGAATCCTCTCAGTGGTGGATGATTCATCATGTGACAGTCAAGGGTACACTTCGGTTAACACCGTCAAGTTGGTAAATCCCTATATGACTATGAAAAGGGGGGGAGCGCCAGGTAAACCTCCCCAATGTCCCCAGTCGACGCCAACGTCAGTGGAGCCATGGTTGTATGGGACATCGGGGCATGTTAGTTGGAAACTCCGGCCAGGCCGTGCATGCCACTGAGACCAGATAGCAGGCCCAGCACAATACTCAGCACACACAGCCTCTTCATCCGGTGTCGATAGGTCCGCCTCCACCACCGTTTGTGCTGCTGGATCTGGTAGAGCCACTTCGGCCGTATCGCGACCAGATTCACCCTGCTATAGGCCGACCTCAGTCGCTCGGTCCTCATCCGACAGTGACTTTCTGAGCTTCGACTAGTGGGCAGTGGGATGTCCCCAGTACCAGCCAGTCGCCGGTCCAGCTGATAGGGTCTGTCGTGCCTCCAATCGTAGAGTGGCCTCCTGTAAACAGAAGTTTGCCCCTGGATCAGAAGTATGATGTTATGAAGCACCTCTTTGGCATCCCAGCAAGTCTCTCTATCCTTTACGCACTTCTCCTGTCTCCATGTATATGTGAAGCACTCGCCGAGGATTTATGGAGCCCCCTCCAGTTTGAGACAGAGGTAGTTGCTGCAGAGGCCTTCCATGCTGAAGCAGTTGAGGATGTTGAATTTCATGCCATCATATCATTCTCAGTAGAGGATGAAGGCTCCCCCAAACAGGGGCACATCCACCCGTTGTATATCACCGTCCAATTTAGTGGCGTGGAGGATCGCTATTGTCTCGTTGACATCGGCTTCTAGATCAACCTCATACCTACGCAGACACTGCGGAATCTAGGATTATCTGAAGATGAACAGAATCCCTCCGATTTAAGGATCCAAGGATATGATAGGATAGAGCAGAAACCAGTTGGAAAGATCTGTCTGAAGACCCAGTTCGGTGGCCTAATTGTCAGCACCGAGTTCATGGTCTTCTCCTAGGACACCGCGTACAACGCATTGATGGGTAGGCCATGGCTCCATCTGCACGCGGAAGTCCCCTCATCGTATCACCAATGCCTAAAATATTCCCTTAATGACCAATTAGGTGTTCTACAAGGTGATGCATCTGTTTTCGCCTCTTGTGAAGCCCACTACTTGGATGTTGATTAATAAAAGATCAGGGACAAACAATTCCAAGGAAGAAAAGTTGAGCCCGTTGCTGCTACGACCAACCCATGGGCAGTCCTGAATGATGCATATGACTTATGGATCCATTTGTTGGAGGGAAAGGCCCCCGATATGGGGTAATGTTTTGTTATTTCTGGGACAAGAGGGAACCATGCTCCCAAATCCAAGCGCCATCGAAAGATCACTTCACATTCTTATGCAAACCAGCCTCTAGTGATCCCGGAGCCTCCCACTCCCATCAGTTATCGAGACATCCGGCTCATGGAAACAACAGTACGTCATAATTTTCTGTTTTGCTGGGTTAGAATAAGTTGGATCTAGCCGACACACCAGTACTACTTCGATATTATCAAGCGTGTCCCCTTGGTCCGGAGACCAGATTGGATCGGGTCAACAACCTTCATAGCCATTGTCTCTGCAGCGCTGGAGTGCCCCTATGCATTGACCACAGCCGCACAAGCTTGTAGCAGCCTCCCCTCATGGTTTTTTTGCTTAGAAGTAGCTTCCCCCATGGAGGACCCCTCCATAAGTGGATAAGAATATATAAAGGATGCCCCCTGCCTTTGAGGAAGGCTTCTCATCCATGGTCGACGAGCTGGTGCAGGTGAACCTCGGTAGCGAGGCAGATCTGAGACCCACGTTAATCAGTGCCGCTATGTCCCCTGAAGAGCAGCAGTGGTACGTGGAATTCATTAAATAGAACCGTGATGTATTTTCCTGGAGTTACAACGAGACGCTGGGACTAGATCCTCAGGTAGCCGTCCACCACCTCTGTCTCCCGGAAAACCATCGCGGGTTCAAGAAGCCTCCTAGAAAGATGCACCCATCTCACAGTGCCTTGTTCATGGCCAAAGTCGACAAGATAATCAGAAAACACTTCGTCTAGGAGGTCTAGTACCCCAACTGGTTGGCCCACATCGTGCTAGTTAGGAAGAAGAATGGATAGATCAGAGTCTGCATCAAATTTCGGGATCTCAACTACCACTATCCAAAGGATAATTTCCCCCTTCCAGTGATAGAATTGTTGATTGACGCTATGTCCAAGTTCCAAGCCCTCTCTTTCATGGATGGATACTCTGGATATAATCAGATCTGGACGGCCCCCGAAGATGATGATTCTACCGCTTTCAGAGTACCTCAATGTACTTTCTGTTACCAGGTTATGCCCTTCGGCCTGAAAAATTTAGGTTACACCTATCTTTGGGCTTTGCATCGCATATTCAAGAAGATCCTAGGAACGTTGGTGGAATGATATGTAGATGATCTGGTGGTCATATCTCTCCATCTCCAGGACAATCTCAAGGACCTTGAGAAAGTGTTCGATTTCCTTCGTTCCCACCACCTGAAGATGAACCCCTTGAAGTGTAGCTTCGGGGTCACCTCTTGGAAATTTCATGAATATTTTGTCAAGTACCAAGACATCGAGATCGACCCAAACAAGATAAAGGCCATCAACCAGATGCATCCCCTGAGCAATATTCATGAGATTCTAGGTTTTCAAGGCCACTTATCCAACATATGCTGATTCATTGCAAATTCAGCTGGCATGTGTAAGCCCTTTTCTCGGATCATGAAGAAGGGCACCGCCTATGAGTGGGATGTGGAGTGCCAGACTGCCTTTGAGGAAATAAAGAAATATCTGCTCTAGACTCTGGTCTTAATGCCACCCTCTCCAGGAAGCCGATGAATCTCTATGTTACTACCTCGAAATGGTCCATTGGACCCCTTCTCTCCCAAAAGAACAATTAGGGGATAGAGAACGGCCTCTACTACCTCATCCAAATTCTACTTGATACAGAAACTAGATACTCCATCATAGAGAAGAGCTGTCTTTCACTTGTATTTGTTGTGAAGAAATTATGACATTACCTACAGCACCATGAGTTACAGCTGGTCTCTCGGGTAGACCCTCTAATGTACATTTTGAATTTCCCCATGTTGACTGTATGAATAGCGAGGTGTGTGGAAATCCTCCAATATTTTGACTTTTGGTTCATTCCCCATAATTCCATCAAGGGGTAGGTGTTGGAAGACTTCCTATCTACCCATCCAACCCCCACAGACCAGTCCCTGGACTTGTATTTTCCCGATGAGGCAATCATCTCGGTTGATCAAGATGTTCTGTGTTGGAAAATACACTTCTACGGTGCCTCCTAAAGCCCCAACAATAGGAGGCTCAACAATACTAGACTTAACAGAGTAGGTCTGGGTATCGTCTTTATCACCCCGGCGCAAGCCATTCTGTCATACTCATTCCTGTTGTCATAAGGTTGCACCAACAACAAGGCATAATATCAGGACCTCATCACCGGTCTCGAGCTGGCCCATGAAATCGATGTGTCACATTTTCATGTGAAAGTGGATTCCGAAATAGTCATCAAGCAGGTCAATAAAGACTATGTCATCCTGAATCCAGAGCTTGTACCATTGTTGGAATGCACTCTCCAACTAATGGCCCAGTTTCCTTCTTGTCTAGTGGTTATCCATGCTCCTCAGTTGCGGAACGGTTGAGTAGATGCTTTGGCCAGCCTGGCTGCATCACTTGCAGAGCCCGAGCAGGATGATCTGATTATCCATGTAGTGCACCATAGATTAATTGCTCCCATCACCCCAGAGGATGATGACGGCCCTTGGGTAAGCCATCTTACCGCCGGGACATCAACATCGGGAGCCCCAATTTCTTCAGATGTAGTGTTTAAAGCGACTCCCGACTAGAGAGCCCCTTTTGTCGAGTATCTCCAAAACAGTAATCTCCTTTCAGTACAAGACAAAATCAAGTATATTAGACTCCGAACACTGTAGTTTACTCTCCAGAGTGGTCCCAGCCTTGAAAGGATCCTCTATAAGCGCGGATTTGATGGTGTTCTCCTCCATTGAATTCAAGGAGTAGAGATTCCACAGGTCATGCAAGAGGTTCACGACGGTTCCTGTAGTGCCCACCAGGCTGGGAAAATATTTTCTCACCAGATTTGGAGACTAGGATATGTTTGGCCCTCCATGATCCCTGACTACATTGAGTTCACCAAAAGGTGCCATGTATGACAAGTTAATGCTAACTTTGTGCATAGGCCACTCGATCCTCTCTATACTAAAAAGTAATCTTTGTCCTTTGGGGTCTGGGGGTTAGATGTTGTGGGATCATACCCACCGAAAACATCTCACCAATGTTGATTCATTCTGACCGCTATGAATTTCTTTTCATGGGGGGAAGAGGCAATTCCTCTCAAGGAAGTCAAGGCTTGTTCTATCATTGACTTCGTGACTTCCAATATCATCTATCAATTAGGGGTACCTCACGCTATCCTCACTCATAAAGGCACCAACATCCAGGAAGCCGAGCTGAAGAAATTATACGCCAAGTAAAACATTCACTCCAACCATACCACCCGCAATCACACGCAAGCAATTGGACATATTGAGGCATTCAATAAAACCCTCTCTAAAATTCTGTAAAAAATTGTTCGTCAAAACAAGAAGAGTTGTCCAAAAAAGCTCCCTAATGCCCTTTGGGCTTATCGGATGACGTCCCGTAATTCCAAACAGGTGACCCCATATTCCCTGTTGTACGGAATGGAGGTCTTCTTGCCCATCGAGATACAATTGCCCTTATTGCGCACAGCGGTCTATGACCAGTAAGCGCTGGATAGAGTGGATGAAATCCGTTTAGCTGAATTGGAAGCATGATATGAGAATAGGCTTCGTGCCCTGCACAACCTAGAAAGGAATTAGAGTAGGATGGCTCGATCATTCAACAAGAAGGTTTGCCTCCACTCTTTCCTGAAAGGTGATTTGGTATTAGTTCTCCGGGAACCAATGATCCCCGGTAGGAAACCACCCAAGTTGGAGCCCAAGTGGGAAAAACCATTCATTGTTCATAAGGATTATCCCAATGGACCATAGTCCCTAGTGACCTTGTATGGTGAGCGTATAACTCCTCCCACCAATGTCAAGTTCCTCGAGAAATAATTTGTCTGAGTACTTGGTCCTGCACGACCTTAAACTGCCTTTGGTCCTATATTTGGGCCCTTTTGGTCCCCCATGACCTTAAACTTGATCATGGTCCCCCATGAGCTTAAACTGGATCATGGTCCCCCATGAACGTAAACTGGAACATGGTCCTGCATGACCCGAAACTGCATGATGGTCCTCTATGACCTTAAAATGGCTTACGGTCTCACACGACCTTAAACTTCCCGTCCTGCATGACGCTAAACTGCATGTTCATCCTTCATGAAGTTAAACTATATGTCATCCTGCATGATGTTAAACAGTATGTCATCCCACATGACATTAAACTATATCTTTAAGAACTACGTATGTCTTGATTCCCATCCTTATGGGATACGTAGGGCCGCCAGAACATTTAGATTCCAGGTCCAGCCCCATCTCATAGAGATCCCACGATCTCTCGGTCACCTAGGCCCCTTGGCATGTCCCTCTCCACAAGGGGGATATATAGGTGTGGTAAAGGGTTTTTGGCACTACGCCCCCTTATCCCAAGAATCCGCTATCACTTCGACGCTCTCAAATTGAGCCCCTCAACCCTTTGTAGTGGTCCGCCAACGTGTTAAGAGTACTCTGGTATAAGACATGGAGTGTAAAATTCAACTTAGGCAAGCTCCATCCACATGTCAAGCTTCACCTCTCCCTTCATTTGGTCCACCATTGTCTTTCACACCTGAAGGGACCCCCAAGAACGGCATGGATACCATGACTAAGGGATCTCCTACCGTTATGGGCCAACACCCTTGAAGGTTTAGGACAACAAATTGATGCAAATCCCATGTTGTGAACATGGTTAATTGTTGATTCTTATTTATGTGTCCCCATTTCAGGCTAATGTGAGGGGATGCTGTGTTGCGAACATGGTCCGCAGTAATCCTTCAACTTCACACCAGCCCTTTCGGGCCTTGAATGTTGGTTGAATGATTCACATTATGTTCCTCCCCAATCGTGTCCAGGTGGAATCTCAACACTCTTTTCACTACCCCTTTGTTCACCTCCGCACATCAGGTGGACTAAACTACAATAAGACGTCCTTAAGGGCTCCCACGGTCTGAGCTCTAAGACCATAAACCAATAACTTCATTAAGGGATATGTGTAGCTCGATCCTCATCCCATGGGATACATAGGGTCACCCGAACATCGTGCTTCTGGGTCCTTCTCAGCCTAGATCTAGTCTCTCCTTCCCTTTATCCTCTGACCCTCATAGGCCTTTTGTCCTGAGGCCCCTTTCCCGGAGGTGCGCGCGGTGATGATCTGGACCTCGTCCGGATTCACGGCGGGTATGTTTTATCGCGTCATGCACATTCCTCCATGTCCATGCCTAATGTCTTTAAACTGTGCTGTTGGTCTTACCACAAGTCCATAAACTGTGATGATATCGTCACAGCCACACAATGAAAAACAGAACTACATTGTGATAACCTCATCATAGAGGGTGTCATGTTGGGTATTGGTCATTTTCCATACCATTTGTCAATGCATGTATACAGCTTGATTATTGCGGAGATTCCATGAGATTTTACCCTAGGATGGTCAATCCACAAAAGAAAAACCATTCACCTTGAAGGAAAAACAAGATACATCAAATGCCACTTCTTTTGGTGTGAGGTTTAATACCGCACTCCCCTTTCATCCTTTGCATTGGTACCTTACCATGTCGTTCCACCCTCCAAGAACTACATGTGTCTTGATTATCATCCTCATGAGATACGTAGGAGTTCCTGGGTACTTCCCTGCAAAATCATCCTAACTTTTGTGTTCGGCCCCTTGACCTGAGAACTTCCCCAAGGAGCACATGGTAAGTGGGTCTTATGTCCTCATTCATGTCGGGTTTCATAACCACCTTACCATGTGTGTCCTACTCTCCTTACCCATCCTTGGTCTGAGTTCTAAGACCTTAAACTAAAACCCTTTCCAGAAATACGTGCGACTTGATTCTCATCCTTATGAGATACGTAGGAACACCCAGACATTTCGTCTCGGGTCCAGCCTTAGGGATCACCAAGTCCTATCCCTCCTCTCTATCGGCCCCTTGGCCTGACTTCTAGGGGAATTGTGAAACTACAGCACTTGCCCCAAACAAATTCGGGATGACCCATGGTGACATTGGGAAGTGACAGTTCCCTCACTAGAAAGGTCCTGTCTAAAGGTAGGGATAATCCATGGCCAGATTAATGCACCTGCCTAATGTGCTTCTACCAAGGTGGAATAATCTTTAGAGTGTTGGATTCTATATAAACAAACCAACACTTCACTTTCCATTACTTGTGTGCCCATTTATTCAGATCCTCATCCCCTTTCACTTTTTAAGGGACCCCTTAACAGTACAGATGCTCAACCAATGGTCTGCCTTCTATCCTATACCAACATTCTAGAAGACTGATCATGATTGAAGGGACCCCCTAACAGTACAGATGCTCTACCTATGGTCCGCCTACTATCCAGGTCCAACGTTCCAAAATAATGATCGTCGATATTTGAGTTAGGTCTCGTGTTGCAAACATGGTCAGCGGTCGACCCTCATTTATTGTCCTTATTTCAGGATAATGCAATAAGGATGCTGTGTTACGAACATGGTCAACAGTCTTCCTTCATTTTCATGCCTTTCTCATAATTTTCTGAATTTGGGTAATGTGATTTACATTTTTCATTCCCATATGTTCGTACTGATTCCAATGCCTCGAGCATTGCCTCGTTCATGCACTGGAGCACATTGATAAGACGATACAATGATTGGTCTGAGGTCCTCTTCCTTGGATGGGCCTCCATATTCTCCTTGGAAATCTGGGTTTGAATTTCAAATGCCCGAAGCTTGGTTGACTCTCCCACGATCAAAAGAAGTGATAGTACAAGCCACCTTTGCTTCTCACGACCCACATGATCTTAGTGATGGATTGCTATTTATTTCAGGATTATGGTTGAGCAGGATTAAACCAAATTGGAAAGTACGTTATGTAAAGGGGAAAGTAAGTAAATTTGTCCATACATACATTTAAAATGAACAGGAAGCAGTACACGTGGGATGAGTGTATGGATTTGGCCAAAACAGGGCCCCTAAGGGTTGGCATCTTGAATAGATCTCCCCAATGTCACCACCCTTTCACTCTTGGCCTCTAAGATGGCCTCCCGTCCCCTGAGGACCCTTTCTTCATCAGCAGCTATGGAGTGCAGCTCGCTGACCCTAGCCTGTGCCCGCACCTATTCATCTCAGAGCTCAGTTATCTGGAAACCCACTTTTATGAGATGTTCTTTGGAATCTACCAGCTGGGCCCTCAGCTGCACCATGAGTTCAGAGAAGTTTACGATGAATTCCTCCTACCCCTTCACCTATTCCTCAAGGCGTTGGACCTCCTGCTCCACCCTCAGAAATGCTCGGGTACTCTCCGACTCCCATTGGCACTTGATGACGTCGGCGCGCCAGCTACTCTCACGCATCTTCTCGGCCATGTAATCACGGACCTTCATGTAAAGACATTGAGAATCTGCCCCTCCACCACACAAGAAGCGCAGCCAGGTGTGGAGTGACCCCATCCGCTTCAGCCATTCTGCCTGGGGATGATTGAGGAAACGCTGGATGAACTTATATCCCTTGCGTCGTGTCATTCGACTCTCCTCGGCCACTCTGAATATGAATCATCAATTTCTTCGGGATCAGTGGGGTGATAGATAGGGAAGACATCCAACAGGGTAGCAGAAGGGTCTTCCTTAGATATTCCTCCAAGGGGAATTAAATCCTCATAATTTGGGTGACCTTCCTCTCTCCCTTCAGTCCTCGTGGCACCCTAGTCGAATTCTGGCCATGCCCCGATGGCAACGCCACTAGTGTTCACCGCTCCATGCTCACCAATTTCCAGAGCCAACTCAGTTTGGGAGGCATGTTCTGGATGGGGCAGCACTTTTTCCATAGACAGGCTCGTGGATGGTGCGGGCTCAGTAGCCTGATGAGCCTCCAATGCCATGATCACTATACAAACAAGGAGAACCCTGATCAGTTGGGTCCCCTGACAAAAAGTATCGTTATCAAAGCAAGGAACTTACATGAACCCAAGGCATTATCCTCTAGCGCTCTGGATGCTATAGGAGCTGTCGTGGCTGGGGAACCCTCAACACTTGTTAGCTCGATAATGAGCGTCGGTGCCCTGCCTTTCCCCATTGACGCTTCCTCCCATCCTTCGGCTGGAGATGCTTGATCAATTCTGATGTGCTCCTGAGTAAGATTGGGAAGGTGGGAATGATTACAAAGGGAACAGAATACAGGAGAAGATAAGGGCTGAAGCGTACTTCGAGTATCTCAGTTACATCCATATTAGAGCCTGCGATCTCACCGCTTTCTCGGAGACTCCCTTGCTGGGACGCCCCCTGAGACCCTTCACCTTAGAGCTCCTCCTCTCCTTCACCTTCCTCTTCTCCTTCTGCCTCCTTTAATTTTCCACCACCCTCCGACTCCTCATCATTGTCATATTATCCCAGCGGCATCATTTTTGGATCATGCTCCTGGCCGAGCATCACCTTCACCAAGAGAGGTGGCTCCACACGCCGACCTCGTTGGCATGAGTATGTGTCCATGGTCATTAGGTATGTAAGCCATTGATGGAAGTCCACTTTGTTGGTGAGCCGAACAAGCCCGGATTCTGGAAACTGAATCTTTTTCCGCACTATCTTCTGCCCGAGGGATTTGGTACTCATTGACAATCATAGGGTTATCCAAGCTAACCATAGCGTAGGGAAGATAGCATCCTGGGAAGGTTGAAGCAAGTATCATATTTGTTTACCAGGAAGTTCTCTGGCCACTCTGTGGGGACCCCTCCTCCATGCAACGAGGGTGCGTCCACGCCATGCGACACCCCCGCTACTGAGGTTCCAGCCTTTGCAGGCCCCATTACCTAAGGCACTTCTGGTCCTCCCCCTCTAGCGGCACCCTGCCTGCTCTCTTGTCAACGAGGTTCCACACTAGCAAAACTGAGCTGCCGAAATTGCTTCTACAAAATCCCCTTAGGATATGATATGGTCCAATGTTCATCATACTCAGTAAAGAGGCCAGTGTTGGCTCCAATGGGAGGAAAAGTGATGATGTTGCCAGAATCGTAGGTTGTGAACATCAGCCACAACTGATGAAGAAAAGAAGGATGTCTCTCCTCCTGCACATATGTGTATACTCTATTCTGTATTCACTGGAGAAATATGAACTGCCTAGAGAACATGGACTACACATAAGGCTCACAAAAAAACTTCCCATCAATTCGGGTCACAAGCACCTCACCTATGATGCTCTGGAAGTACTCCTTCTGCTCAATTGAGCCTTGTCCATCATCTATTAGCTGACCAGTTGGGGTGGGGAATGGGATAAAGGTGAAGTTGGCATGGTTTCCAATCCTGATCCGTACTCCCTCCTCATTGAGATTCATCATCATGACCCCGACAATATTTAGTAGAGAGGGTCGTAGGCCATTGCCGGGAGGACGGATGGCATTTGGGAAGGTGTAGCCGCCAGAGTGAGCCGCAACCCAGCCATGGAAGATCTGGAAGGGGCCACATACTCTCCTAGGCCATCCCCCTCTCAAGATGCATCCTAATATGGCGTACAGCCGGGCCAGCAAGAGGACCCCCAGGTTGAACCTCTTGTTGGCATCCATGATGTCTGCCATCACCAGAGTCACTGGACGGACGCCCATCTTTGCGTCTCGCACTAGCAAGAGCCATCCGCTATGAAATGTGGTGAGGAATCAGGCATAGCAGACATTCGGGTCTCGGGCCTCTTTGATGTTTTATCCCCATGATTGGTATTGACCTACTTCCAAGATCATCGAGTAGGATCTGCTCTTGCTCCCTTGAGCCGTGGCTAGACACCGTTTTCCCTGCCCTGGCATCTTGACCTCCATATCCTTCTACAAAAATTGGATGAACCAGTCCTTGTAGGAAATTTCCTTCAGGAATTCCTTGACCTTATGCTTCTCCTTGGCCAAATCCTGCAGCTTCCACGTCAATATGGGGGTTTTAGACCATTCACCTGAGATGTTCATCGTTGGAGGTCCATTAATACAATGAGTCCACACAGCCTCGAACAGACCAATGTGTTACGGCTCGACCCCAAATGGATTGCATGTGTGGCGAACGAAGTATGCCCAGGCCCACTCACTGGTGAAGCTTCCTTCAAACCACCGATCCCAGTCCTACAACAAAACCCTTGGTCGCGTCAGTAATACTCTAATGGGAAGTGCTCGTGTAGAGGATTGATGAGCCCTCTGTAATAGGATCACCCCCAGCAACGGTCCTGGTCCTGGGATACAGGACATAGACGTCCATATGCCTAGTTTCTCTGGTAGGATGACCATTGTTGGTGATGTTGTATCGAGGAAGGCCATCTTTGAGGGTCACCCAGGACCGTGGTGTATTAACCTCAAAACCTGGCAGGGGAAGCTCCTCCAGAATGTCGAAGAACCATAGTGGCAGATTGGCAGACAAGGCGTACACTTTTTGGGTGGGGGTTAGCATGATGAAGAGGGTGTGGTTATTAGAGACGACCCTCCTTGCAACATAAACCTCCGGGTTCGCAACCATCTCAGCTCTGTGGGCAGCGGTCTCCCCCTCATCAGCCCGGTTTGCGGTCATCTTCTTCCAACTAAGTTCGGGAGTTTTGCGTGAAATCTGGGAGTTTGGCGTGAAATCTGAGAGTCTGGCATGAAAAATTAGCAGGCTGCGTGAAATTTCAGGTCGTGGCATGAAATTTCCCAAGTTTGAACGAAACATATCGCCAAATCTCAGTGGAGTTACATGCTTCCAAGCGGTTTTCCATGCAAGAGCAAATGAAATTTCACGCATGAGAGATCAAGCTTATCGCATGAATAAAGTCGCACAGAGCACGGGAACCTTGTCATCTTTTATAGGTTATGCCTAGGTTCC
This sequence comes from Viscum album, assembly GCA_963277665.1. Taxonomy (NCBI): domain Eukaryota; kingdom Viridiplantae; phylum Streptophyta; class Magnoliopsida; order Santalales; family Viscaceae; genus Viscum; species Viscum album. The sequence continues at coordinate 271,337,776 of OY728125.1, read as the reverse complement.
ACGCCCGATCGAAAATCATATTCTATGTTGGACTGTGTTTTGCATGCAGCCTTAGTTTTTTATGCATAGGGGGCCCACGAAGCCCTGCATTTTCGTGTTTCCCTCGGAATCTGATCATTGTGACCCCTCGCCGATCCCATTCCGAAGGGGGGGCATTTGTTGATGCTGAAAAGTTCGTAAGTGCTGGAGAATGTTCCGAAATGAAAAAACGAAGTCATATTCAGACCCAGAGACCTAGTCCAAAGGGCCCGGTGTCGGCACCAAATTCTTCCGTGCCCGCACCCTGCGCGGTTGGCCTTTTACGCCATCGCCTCCATCATGCAATTTTAATGCGCATCCCTAGATTCCATGCTGTCAGATGCCTAAAAATAGAAGGAATGCCCCTTCCTTTTGAGGACTGAAGAATTTGAACCACCTCTCATGCGCGTAATCGGCATTTCGTGCACACGCAATATGGCCTTCAGGTATGGTTCTTCTTCGCACCAAGTCGCCCTAGGATCCACCTTCGTGCGAGATCCCCCTGGCTTAGACTAAACTCCAACCCAATTTGGGGTTTTCCTCTTCTGTGCAATCCATTCTAGGGCGAGTAAGCTAGCCAAGCTGCGCGCAATTTTTCCTTCGCATGTACACCCCTTCCTTTGCGCAAAATCCCTTCAAGTCGCGCACAAAAACTCAACCCCCCTATTTCGCACAAGAAACACTGATTTCGCGCCACCCCGGCGATTTTCGCACCGGGACCCCCTTATTTCGTGTAAGCCCCAAGGGTTGCACGCAATTTCCCGGCGCCCTTCACCTTGGTGCTCCCCGGGCGCCCTCATGCAGGAACGCTCGATGCCCTCTTTCTTGGTGCCATTCGCCGGTGCCTTGTGCACCCCGGGTATCCGCATCATACATGGTTTTCCTGTATGACCTTTTAGACTTGTACGAAGTAACTTCAATGTCCCTTGGACAATCCTTCCCGTTGCGTTGCCTCGCCTTTTGCCTCTTTGCATAGGCATGCTAACGACTATTGCTTCTTTGCATAGCCACACTAACGTGGACCCCTCGATGGTTGGCTCCACGAAACCCCCTCAGTACATCCTTGAAGATGCCTTCCCTCCCCCAGGGAGAAGAGGGTACCAGTTATGTAAGTCATAGGAGTGTGGAGCCAACCCACCTCGTCCGAGCTACAGGATGTTAAAATTAAAATCATCTCATCCTTAACACATGACGTTAAACTGTGACCTGGCCACGTTCCTCACACGCAGGGTCCCCCCACCTCAGACATTCTCTATGCCCACTCGTCTCTATAGGGATGGGATCACCCCTCACAGGAGATTATATCCTCCTTGTTGGAGCGGCGTTTGTCCGCAGGGAAGGGTAGCCACCATGGTGTAAACCCGTTGCCTTCCTTCGAAGAGGAAACACCCTTGCTCCTCCTCAATTACTCAGTTCCATGGTCGGCAGAGGGTTAAATAGGGAACGGGGCCCCTCCTCTCTTCGTGGGTGCCAAATCCCTCTCTCGCTACAAATTTTCGCCCTCGGGCCTCCATCCTAGAGTAAGTCCCAGCACCACGGGCCGCTAAATGTGTAAGCCCTTTTTTTACTTCCCACGAATGCACCCTTCGCGACGCGATCATCAAGTCTCTGCTACATCTTTTTTCTCACACTGAGCGTGACTCCCGTGAGCTTAGAGTGAGCATCGACCATGTCACACCATGGGTCGTCTCAGAACATAAGCCTGAAACGCTCTCTTCCCGCATGATGTTAAACTGCCCATCCCGAACTGCATGGACTTTGATCTGTGCTACGGCATGGTACGTTGGAAGCCTCCACGAGGTTCATGCCCCACCACCATGGGCCGTCTCAGTGCGTAAGCCCCATCCATCCCGAACTACGGGTACTTTGATCTATGCTAAGGCTTGGTACATAGGAAGACTTCACGAGGTTCAAGCCCCACCACCATGGGACTTCTCAAGGCGTAAGCCCCAATCCATCCCGAACTACAAGGACATTGATCTGTCCTAAGGCATGGTACGTAGGAGGACTCCATAAGGTTCAATCCCCACCACCATGGGTCATCTTAGAGAGTAATCCCCAATCCATCCTAAACTATGGGGAATTTGATTCGTGCTAAGGCATGGTACGTAGGAAGCCTCCATGAGGATCAATCCCACCACCTGGTCATTCCGACCCCATTCACGTTGGTTCGCCAACACCATGGGCCGCCTAAGAGCATAACGTTAAACTGTATTATCTATGTTAATAATGAAGAATTCGATTCCATGCCATGAGGATACGTAGTATACCTCCACGAGGCTGAATCCCATCACTCATGTCTCATCCTGATCTCTCCCTCGAGCCCACGTGTCTCAGGAAGCTCATGACCTAACCCGGAGGTTCTACCTCCTCTTGGTTCTGTCCATGGTTTCATTCTCATGGGTTGCCTCTTCAGGTGTCCCATCGTATCATCGAACTACGTAGACTTTGATTCCCTGGCATGAGAATACTTAGGAAGTGTCTTTGAGACCCAAGCCCAAAGCCACCATCCATCCCGATTCTTACCCGGTCCACCATGTCCTGGTGAGATCATGACACCTCACTCACCTCAACAGCATCCAGGAAGCCGCCCATGTGCTGGCCCCAACATCTGGGTTCCCTTCAAGGGGTTCGTTAATCTGATCCACTCTACCTAGTGTTACGATCAGTCTGATTCATTTCCGTTGGATGTCAAACTTGTGTCATACCTTGTGTTCAACATGGGAAAATGAGAAAAAACTCAAATATATGCCTATGGAATAAAATGATCTGTGTTCGATGTGGGAGTCCTTAGGATTCTGCACCCTTGAGAAGCCCTATAATAATGGACAGATGACAGACATGACAATCCCTAGTTTCAAGACACATTAGTGATTCCACGACGTGACTGCTCTAAGGACCGAAGGTTGCTGCCCTAACCGGACTCCTTGGAAGGTCCTCACAGAATGAGCCTAATTAACTGGTGTCCATGAAGATACGTTTCTCTGAAGACCTTCACGAACTACGTTTTAAATCTATGAGGGAGACCCAGAATAGGTGACGAGCTCTGAGGAGGAATCCAAGAAAGGAATAACTGATATCCCATCATCCCATTTCGATCAAGGAGAAAATGTCCCTGAATAATGAGTGGATGTCGCCCGCCATTGGAAAGCGGGAATACAGGGTAACATCATCGTGTCCACTGCATGCCGGATGCGCGCGCCCCATCGAAAGCGTCTGAAACAGCATTGTATGTAGTCACCGTAAAATATCTTTTCAAAAATAAAAAATCTTGTATAAAAACATGTATCCTCTTTTTTAGTGGAATTATAGATGATATTTAATGGGGTTACCCAGGTTGATCACAATTTCATATATTTATTGAAATCATACTTTTCAATATTTACTCACAAATGATTTCAAAATTGATCAAAAACCCTTCTATCAGTGAATAACCATCTCTTTATCTATCTAAATGAAAATAATTTTGAAAACATTAAGCATCATATACTTTATCAGTAGACAAACATTGGTTCCTCTTATACTACAAAAAATCTTGAGAATAAAAAAATTATATTTTGATGTACTTACTAACACGACAAATTTATAAATCCTATTTAATATATGTTTTTTTACCAAAAATTATGTTTTCATAGATTTTGGGGTTTTGCGCTTCAATATGAACTTGAATATGAATATATTGTATTTTAATGGTATAATTGTTTTCATTGATTATTCTAACATAACTTATAAAACAAGATAATGTCCACCTCACTTTATGATAACTATTCATCAAACTACCTTATCTATAAACTTCTCAAATATCTTACTATAATCCAAAAAATGTCCATAGTGTCATGGTCCTTTCAAAATACCATTTCTTGAAGGAATATTGTGTGTGAAAAAGGATGTTTCCTAATGCAGTGGTAATTTTATTTATAAGTCCACCTACAGTTTTCCCTTCCATAACCTCATCCAAATTGTCAATAAAAATCATAAATATTTCACAAAAATATATCTATTATACTGAAATGATCTTTTATTAATGTTATAATTAAATTCTACCACATTTCCACCATATGAGAAATGATGAAACCATTCATGCGTATATAGGACTACCACATCCACAAAGTGATGTGGGTTTTTATTTCACTTACTAAAAATGTGATATTTCATATGGATGGAAATTATTAATATAAATGATGTTTATTTACTGTTATCATTCTATAAAGTTATATAATTATTTTACAATTTTTTGTTCCATTATATGAAAAATAATTTCATTACTCTTTCCTACAGACATAATATCACCTACATGAAGTGGTGTGATTAATTTTTCATCACCAAATTTTAGTAATTTTTTTAAATTTATATATACATATGATAATTTGATATATATTATAATTTTATATATTAAAAAGTGATGACTATGGTTTGGGTACTAGAACCATGATATTTAATCATTCATAGATAACATACCACTTTTTAAATTGAATATTGATTTCAATTAATATTTATTAAAAATGTGTAATTTGAAATAAAAGGGAATGGTATACTATAAGATAAATATGAACATGGTTCTTGTATAGATATATAAAAATATAATATTTATTTTATATATAATTAAGAATGTATAAGAAGAATTCTAGGACCTTTAGTAAGTCTTTATGTTGTAATATCATTTTTAATCCTGGTTTTTATGTGTGAATATACATTGATGGAATAATATTATATTCATCTCTTAAGAACCATCATATTCATTCTATACTAATTATATAGGGTATTATTACGCTTTCCTTTCATTCTCCTATATTTTTTTGTTATAAGGATGGAGAAATTAATTATTATTAGAATTCAAACAAATATAATCTTTGTTCTTTGGTAAATTTCTTCCTTGGTTTGGATCATATGAATATTATCTTGAATGTTATTTTCTATGATAAAATTATAATTTTAATTCATTTTATGATTTATTTTTATTTTATTTTTGAAAGGATGAAAATTAATTTTTTTTAAAAATTCTTACCAGAATACATATGAAATTTTTTAAAGAGTGTAACAGTGATATATTTTTGTTGTTTACCACATGAATGGATTTTCCCTCCTTCACTATACATTTCATTGAACCTACATTCAAAATTTCAAATGATTTCATTCAATAAAAACCACTTTCAAAATATTGAATAAATTTTTATTTAAAATTTCATGAAAATATAAGGATATCGAAATCCTGTTTTCCAAGATGTTTAATTGTCATTTTAATGGTATTTTTAATATATGTCAACATACATTATTATATAAATAACTAGGGATATATATTTAAAATTCCTTCTAATGTTTTTATCTGGATAGATTATATTGATTGTCTTTATGGATGAATTCATAAATCCTATTACATTCCATTCTGAAAATTATGTAATGAGGGTATAATTATTAAAAAGTTAAAATTATGATGGGTTATTAATTAATGAATTTTTGAAAGATCTTATAGTCTTGAGGCACACATATATAGGGTTTTCATTATGATATGGGGGAATCCATTAAATTCCTACTCTGTATTTGGTAATGATTTATATCCCATATAATAATATGGATTGGACTGGGGACTACATGAAATATTTTAGGGTAATCTGTACACTGTAATAGTATTGGGAGTGAATTTGGACTAAGGAAATAATGGATTGGGTAGTGATCCTAGATTACTATGTGACTTTTCCCACCAATATAGTTCAGATAGTGAACACATTATAATGAAATGATTTTGCATTCTTATTATTGCATCATAATTACTATTAATTTTTTGTATTCTTATCATATTTCCCCATAATACATTATATATTAATAATAATTACTGTCCTTATAAATCATTTCATTTGAAATTATAAATATTTATTACATAATCCATGTGGTATGTTCTATTATTTACTAGTTAATATGATATAGCTCGTGTTCATGATGTGTAAGTTTTATTATTATTATGATAATATTAGATATTATGATTGATTTATATCGAAAATAGTTACCATTACTTTGAATATGATATTAACCTTTCATATGTTTCGATTTTCCCTATGTTTGGAGGAACAGTTCATATTTTAATATCTATGAGTATGGTGTCCTCAGAGAATAACATAATGGGTGATGATGATGATCATTAATGATATAATTGTTTTATATTTATATTCTACAATGAAAATAAACTTTTATAGTCCTCAAACATGTATTATTATGAAATTATATTAATATGTATCTAAAATGATGCAATATTTAGGTATGTTATGCTCATATTACCATAGAATGTGCACACTGAAGAAACATTGATTTCAAAAAAAAACTACTCAATATTATATTGATGACAATGGATATAATTTAATAGAGTAAATAGAAAAATAATGATATAGAAAAATAAGTATGGTCATGTATAAATTCATCACCAAGAAATTATTCTCCATTATGTAAGAGCATCAATGCCACTAATTTATTGACTCGTAATACAAACAATTATTAGGTTTTATTATTTGACAACATTTATTCTTGGAAAAATACAGAGATACAAGTGGATTAACTATAAACATTCTTTACCTAATACCAATGTAGTTTAGATTCATGTAGTTTGGAATATGTTTCATTTCCCCAATAACCACATTCATTATAATATCCCCGGACATCACATTAATCATTTTTCTTTCATCAATAAATCTATAATTTTTGTAATGATGTTTCTTATGAGATCATAATCAAAACATATTTTTTGAAAACTATTTATATGTATGTAATCCTTAAATATGACTTTATCCCTAAAAATATCATTGATTTAAACATGATATAAGATAGACTCGTCAACTTCTAGAAGAAACTGATCAATAAGGAGTTGTACTTCCTAAATTTTGGTGGAAATTCTGGTGAGTGTATCGGTCTTAAATTTTTTTAATGTTATTTTTTTCATACTCATATTATATATAGATATGGGTTGTTTCCATAAACAATGTCGTATATATGTGGTATATATGGTAGTATCTCTATGTAGAATAAAGGTTATCGCTTCTTATATATCATCCAAGTCTTGTGAGACACATTCAAATCCTATATATGCTTGCACCACTCCTAGAACTAAATCATTCCAATGAAGTTACAAGCCATTCAGGCTCACCATGAAACATGTTGCATTGAATGCTTTCGCCTAGATCTCACATAGTTAGCTATGTTAAAGCTTCACCACCATCAAATGTGTTCCTTATTAATTGTTAATCTCTAGGGAATCATCAACCATTATCATATTATTACATTTCCCTAATATATTCACTAGATATATAATATTACTATAAAGTCTATATAGGGAATATAACTCTTGAATAATATGATGGTATCTATTTCTATAATAGATGAAAATTGACTATTTTCCAAATATATACAATGGATCCATTTTGTCATATAGTTTTACCAATTATTGTCTCATTAATATATTGGAACATCACTCAGTGAGACATCATGGGTTATTTATCCCCATTGTATTGATACTATACCATAGTTTTTAAATGATCTTCTTCAATACAATGAAATTTCATCACCAAATTTTCTTCATTATAAATCAAAAATTCATTTTTGATCTAGTCCTAATCTTTCCAATTCATGAAAATATAACATATGTATTAGTTTTTATTCAATAAAATGTGTGTTGTTATTATACTCTTCTAATGAATTTCTACAACATTATGAGTTTCAATAACCCCATTTTGTAAAAAAATCAAAAAATTGTAACATTTCTCTTAGTTTCAACTAATATTATAATTAATATCATTTTCATTATAATGATAACTCTTTCAATGACAAATCCACTAATTACACACTCATCCTTGACCACACAAGACAATGTTATTGATATCATTCTTTGAGGAGTCCACAATATTTTTCTTCTTGTATGCACTCAACTAAACATTAGTCAGTAATAGATTTGAATATCCATTGTTGATATTATTACATATATTCACCTTCTTCTTCAAATTCTATTAATTTACCTATTACCAAATTCAATGACATGTGATAAGTATCTCACAATTTCTCTATTCCTACAATTCATTTTCAGAAATTTTATGGAATAGAATTAAGAAATTTATTACATAGTTTGGAATCATTAATACCATCATATAGACTATTATTCTTACTAACCATGATACTCAACTTCATGTGAACTCATTGAGAGACACAACCTCGTTCAAGTGAAGAAATTTGAAATAAATATTTTTACATAATATTCATTCATATCATAGATTGCATCGAAAGATTTTACCATGCGGTTCTCCCACAATAATTTATCTATATTTTTATATGAAAAATGTAATAAAATATCCTGTGATAAATTATATATTAGACATGATGGAATATTCTTACATGTATTTGTATTGATGGAAAGCTAAACCACTAGTATAATTGAATCCAATATGGCCTCCATGATTACCACTATCATGATATCAAATTTGGTGTGGTTTAATGATTTAAATGAAGGTAAATAGGTTATCGACCAAATTCTTTCCTTCACTATGTAATAGTTGGTAATGTCCTTTTTCTTGTATCTTTAATGCATATGAATATAGTTTTGATCTATTATCCCATTGTTATTTTTCAACTTTTGGTGGATATTTTCATATAGATTGAAATAGAAAAAGGTCTAATGAAAATGGATTTTGTTCACACCAAAAAATTTTATTTTTTCAAAAATTATTCACTAAAAATATAAAGAGAAAGTGCCAATTTTTATATAAACTGTAGAATAATATGTATCTATCAAATTAAATAGTCAAACATCTAAATTCATTGTCAATGATGTAGGCCCATTTTTTAGGTGTCAGTAATTCCAAAAATTTAGTGACACTTAATCCTACACATTATTTTGTGATATTATTTGACACCATTTATTCTTGGTAATTTCAGGCCCACATCATGTATATTGACCAATTTTAATGTATTTTTATTTATTTATTTTATTCGTTTTCTTTATGAATGAGTACTTATTTCCTTCTTAACATATTCTTATGTATTTGGAGAACTTGAAATTATTGATTTTATAAAAGAAATTAAACATACATATTGTATAAAATATACATGCTTGTTACTTGTAGGAATATAAATATTTTTTCCAAAAAACAAATTTTAAAAGGCATACCCCTTCTATAGTATCTAAGAAAGTGACATCCGAGAATTTGGAACACTAAAACACCCACTAATGTTTCCAAACCTCTTAAATAAAAATAAATAATCTTGAAACACTTCCACGATAATTTAATTATTTAATATGGACCATATTTGTGCTTGATTGGAACACCCTCCAAATCATGTGAAGAAATAGACTATCATAACATTGAATAGTTGTGAAATGGCCTATATATAATGGATTTAAGTCACTAGACTACTCTCTTACCCCATTAAGATAGCCATTTTATAATGAAAGTTGGTTACCACCACATAGCCACATCCACACCTGCTCACATAAAGCTATGCATTTATGATACCATTAAACAATTACTATAGGTAATCTCCATAACCATATTGATTCTATTAAATTAAGGTAGGACACTATATTATCTCTAGAATTTTATTTTATAAATTACTAAAGTATTTGGTGATACCTATATCTTCTAAAATTAATGGAAGTTAAGGTCACTCAACAAAAGTACATCATCATTATTTCTTTAGAAACAAAACCATATGATCCATATAGATTACTGATTAGTGCCACCTTAAAATAAGTAGTCACCAAAACATTTCCATAATGAATATTCACTTTCCTAAAATACATATTTGAGAACTATCTCAATTTTAAATGATTCTAATCTACCTTCCATAGGAACAAACAACAATATTATTCCACATTCGCAATGCAAATCTATAATGAGATTATAAAAATGAGGTCATCCTAATTACCATACCAAAATATTATCTTTAAAATAGATAGAATTCCAAGGTACACCTTAATGATCTAGCCCTACCTATATATTTGATACCCAATATATAGAGATCCACCAAAAAATATCTAACTGAAAAGTATCTAGATAAAATAAATTCCTCAATCACTATATTAACAGTGTTAAAACCTATAAAAGGAATAATGACAATAAAATCAGCCTAAAAATTATAAAATATGTACCAAAAAATGTCAATACCCCATCATTTTCCATTCAATAATTGATTATAGGATTACATAATGACTCTATAGGAACACCATCCACAAGGTAAAAATACATAATTTAGATGGTGAGGGATGGAACCATTCCATCGAAACCCATAATATCAAATTTTTTATCATATTTTTTTATATGTTTAGAAAAACTATTTTCCATTCCATGTGATTGACATTATAATTCCACTTATTCAATAATTATTACATATAATTACATAGGATATTTTATTTTGATAAATACTTTACATTTAATTAGTTACATGATTCTTTTTCTTATGTATGAATAATTAATCTCTCATATTTTATTTTTTATGTGTATGATTTATCTAAAAATGTCATGAATAATAATAAACATTAGTCAACGAGCCTGTACCCTAGTGGTACAGGATCCTGCTTGGCATCTAAAAGACCCAGGATCAAATCCGGGTAGGGGATGAATTTCCTTGTACTATAGTAGCACTATAGCAGGGCACTGTAGCAGTACTGTACCAGCAACGACTGTAGCAGTGGCGACACTGTAGTAGCAGAGGGACTGTAGGAAGTACTATAGCGGCAGTTGTACTATAGTAGGTACTGTAGCAGTGCGGGTATTGTAGTACTACTGTTCACCGAGGGGTCCTTTGGGCCAAAAAATGGGCTTTCAAGCCTTGTATTCAGGCCACTTGGCCATGGGCCTTCTAGCTATTTAATGGGTCTCCCTATACCTAGTTTAAATAGGTCTTTGCTTTAAATAATAAATTGAGGCTTCGGCCCCAACCTTTAAAAAAAATTATAATAAATATTATAATTTAAGATACTCTTATAGAATATATATTTATCCCATTAATCACTAAAAATAGTATCATCAATATAATAAACACATTATTTTCAAAAATATAAAATCTTATAATATGTTGATCACAATAACTATACAACCATACCCTTCTCTTTCTTATCAACCAACCAACTCTTCCGATGAAAATAAATTTATTTAAAAGGTTAAATAGTTAAAATTACAATTCCATTTATTTAATACTAGTATTAAGTATTTGGACCCAAATATAATTTTACAAAATAATACCTTATTCCCCAAAGGATAATTCCATTAAAAGTAGTATGAAATTACAGACAGATGTCATTCCCAACCAATATTGGATGTTAAAATAATATATCTAAGGGATTGGAAAAGAAAACATTACAAAAAATCCATTTGTTCTTAAAGTTCATATTCTATAATTAAATTTTATGACAATAATATATTGTTACACAATATATCATAACACTTAGTGTTTTTGGAAAATTATGTAGCTTAAAAATTAATTAACACTATAGAATGATCCACTATAATAAAATACTTTTCTTATAATCAATTCTCATAACCCGCTTCTATAATTCCACCATTAAAAATTTTATGCCTAGGAAAAAATATAATGTTAATCCAGTTTACTAATATAATATCATCTTATATTTCCTTTACATATAAAAATTAATATCATGATATTAAAAACATAAAATTTATTACTTCTACTACATGATTGGTGTTTCAATTAAACATATTCGTTCAATTTTATATGTTTCCATGATTATCAGTGTCCAACCTCTATTATTTCGTTATATTAAATTGAATTCATTGAACTACATCACTATTTATATGTGATTATTTAATGTATTTCAATTTTCTTTTTCCCGTTATGATTTATTAGTAGTTATAGTTTTATCTTTTTATCATTAACTATTTGTTGGATTTGAAAGATTTTTTTATATGATTGAATGACCCCATGTGTGCACCCTTTTGTTTGTGGTTTGTGTGTATTCCATATCTTTGTTTTTATATTACATATGTCTCAACATACTATACAATATGGTAGTGTCACATTCCTTTTTTATATTCTACTCCATTTTTATTCAAACTAAAATTTTTATATAGTTCACCAATGGATGATCATCACTTGTACATTGATTTAGTCAAATATCACATCACATTAGAATAAACATTTCTATACACAATAATCCTTAACCATTAGTTTTAAATCTCAATTTCATTCTAGTTTTACTTGGGGTGAGTGGAGAGTCATCACTATGAATTCTAGTAAGATCTACATAATGAGGAAGAAGACCAGTGTTTTGTGGTTGATTCATTCTCCCTAGAAGTCAGTATAATTATAAATGTAAATGGATAATAATTATAGGTGACTCATAGTGGATAAAATGATGTGGTACAAATTTATTGAAAAAATTTCAAAGAAAATGGATGTTTTAGCATTCATATACCTGAATCGTAATGGTTTCCTTTTATAATAATACATCAATTTTTTTAATTTCCAGTTATTTCTTGATGTATTCAATTGTATCCATATTTTTGGTGTATGGGTGAGTCCTCCATGGAGCGTATAGTTAAAAATACTCATTAATGAGTATATCACCATCATCAAGCATTTCTACTATGGCCTCAAATCTATTCTATAGTAATTATAACCATCATTTGAGTCCGTATATCATATTTTTATTCTTTTCATAACTTATATTTAATTGTGTGGTAATCAAGGTATTTAGTGTATGGTCAACCTAATAAAAATGATTTTATATCGTTTTTGTTTTCACCTATTTTTATATCTTCTTAGGAAATAAAATTCATCTATTAATTGAATACATTTATTCTAAAAAGAATGAGTTTTATATGAATTTCATAGCCCTTAATAGTGAATTCAAATATTTTGAAAAGTTCTTAAGGTCATTTTTATTAGGACCCAGTGTGTTTTGGTTTAAATTTTTTTAATATGTCAATATAAATTTGGTGAAAATTATACATAAGAATGATGGATATGTTTTTGAGAAAATAAATCCCCTAATTATTAGTTATACAGAAGTGTCTTAAAAATATTACAAATTGATGTTGTAGTATCATTACTTATATAGGAGTGTAGAAAATATTCAAAACATATCCATTAATGAAAAGATATTAATTATATTCAAAACATCATGAGAGTTCTTCTCATCCATGAAAATTATAGACTAATTTGATGAAATTTTGATATTTCTCTTCTTGATGATAAAAGAAGTGATTGAGGTTTTTTTTGAAGACTAATAGAAATATTATTTTAAAAATAATTATGAATTGCTATATTTAATAGATATTTCATAATTCCATAACACACAAAAATCGTAATAAATTTAAAAAAAATTATGTAAATCAGTGATGATGAAACAAGATGAAAAATTATAAAATACTATGATGACAGTATAAGATAAGCATTTATGAGAATAATGGATAGATTGGTTTGTATACATTTTTATAAAGATAATATTCAAAAAATGGATTAAGATATACTTGATATACCTTTTAAAAATATAATTGCATGAAATTCATATATAGGTTATTTATGAGTATTCAAGAAAAATAAAATATTCTAATTTATTCAATGAAATTCAAAGAGGGGGGGTCAAAATAAGGGTTGATGTAATTTAATAAACTAATTCCATACGAGTCACTAGAAAAAATATAATGAAATTACTAGATAAATATTATTTATTTAGTTAGATCTAGAATGGTTATTGAACTTTTCTAATGAAGTAAAGTGATTAGATCTATTTCCTTCGATGATGATCCATTGAATTAACATATCTTGTTAAGAAATTCATGATATCCTTAGATGAAAATTTCTATTTGGATTAATTCAAGTGGCTTAAAAATATTAAGGTAAGGCAAATTTGACGTATGGAGAACATCAAAATCAATCTGAAAAGTTTCATAATTCCATTAGATGTAGAATTTCTATCAATAGAAAGGATAAAAAATTAGGAGGTTGGTTGACTGACCAATGTTAGTAGGGTAATGCAAAGTGTAATTGTGAAATTCTATGATGGGAAAAAACATGTGATGATATTTTTCATTAGAATTCATCCGAAAAACTTCTATAGTCAGAATATTTTTAGAAACATATCATAACATTGTATGTACTCTAGAAATATAATGATTCAATGTTGTTATTCAATTCGGGCTATCTTGATAAGGTAAATTGAGTATTAAAATGATCCTTAACACCAATTTTATTGAAATATGTATATGATCAAGGTTTTTGGAGAATTCAAATAAGTATCCTTTATTATCTAGATGTGTTGAGAAGCATCAAGTGACTTAGAATTTAGTATATGATAAAAAATTACTTTCTAATATTTGGGAAAAATAAATTATGTTAATGAATTTTCCAATACAATTGAACTTATATAAAGGGGTGGAAGTAGTATTCTAAATTACATTATTCACACATTATAAAAGATAACACTATAATGTGTTTGTGGATTAATGTGAGTTTATCCATTTTTTACATTATGGTTAATGTTAACCAACTAGGAAAACATAAATTTAAATAAAATAAGTTAAGAGTAGATTTTTGAGCCTCATATCAAGGAAATACGAGTGTAATGGATATATGAACTTTTATAAAAGATCCTCCGGGAAAGCGAACCATCATATAAAGAAATACCATATCAAGTTATTAAAAAAACTATAGAACATATCCCACAGAACTAAAGTATTTTTTGGGGTGTCAAGGGGAAGGAAAATTTGATAAATACCATAGACTAATGATTACTAGTTAGAGGTTAAATTCACGAGAACTAGTATATTAATTTTCATTAACAACATATAGAAAAGATAAAATTGGAGATATTCAGGTCTATAAAAGAATATAAGGAATTTTCAAGGACAATGATCTCTCTAGAGAGTTATTTATGATTTTGATATTTTAATATAGTTTAATCTGATCTGGCTTGCTTTTAGGGGAATAGAAGACCACTCTATAGTAGATCAGAAAAGAAGTAGGAAAACTAACTTGTATCTAGGGATAATATCAGATGATAAAAGGTCTTTCTAGTTATAGGGTATACCATGTAGTGTATTTAGTGAACACATTTATATTTGTTGAGAGGTATAACAAACTATGTACCATAATATTATTTGGGTGCTTAGAAATAGGTTTTTCTTGTGGATTAAATCCATGTTGTATTACCATTTGTTCTCCAATAAATTGGGATCCAAAAGTATGTTATTAAAAGTATAATGTTGGTGGGAATAACCAACATGGTAATGAGTATGTATTTGTACTGAGGATTTTAAATATTATGCACTATTCTCCCATTATATTTTGTGGGAGATAAATATTAGTCATAGATTTATATTTTAGTGGATCATAACTCCAAATACTTTTCAAAGGATAAGAATTTTTTCTTAATAAGTTTTTAAATATTATTATTAAATAAAAAGATATCACTAATTCATCCCCTCCTAATGAGGTTTACTAATACAATGATCAAATGTAACTACAAGTGTAATAATATCTTAGGTATCCACTCAACGACCCAACCTAATGAGTAGATAATTCCTATTCTGTGAACATTAAGAGTGTTCCTATTTTTAATAGAATTAATTATCAAATAAGGAAAATATAGTTTTAACCTATATTGAATCTCTTATTATAGATTCTATAGATGATAAAATATGAATATTTCCAATAATAAATTACGGTTCTATGATAGATGCTAATTATTGAGATTTTTAGGCTATTGGAAAAGCTTAGAATTCAAAAATGATGGATATTATATAAAATCATTATAAAAATATTATGGGCCTTCCAATAGTTATTAAAATCTCTTATAATATGATAAGAATATTTGATGGATATTATAATATTAAAGAGCATATGTTTTTATTCTATAGATATATATTTAATGATATTAAAATGACTGATGAAAAAAGTAATGATAGATACTTTACATGAGTCAATGAGATCATCAGTAACAACAAATTTTTTGGTGACATGTTGGAGGATTATCCTATTTTAAAAAAATTATAATTATAATTTTGGATTGACTTGATAAAAAACATAATTTTTATAATATCATCTAGATTTATAATTAGATAAACATTAGAATATTTTTTGGCATATGGGTAGAGTCAAATGATTTCTTTAAGAAAAAAAATCTATGGATGAATTACCCATAAGGGATTTTTTAAAATAGATTATTATAACTAAATAAACTGAAGATGAACCAAGTATTTCATAGGTACATGAAGGCATAAAATATTTGAAAATATTCATTTATCTTCTTTCTAAAATATTTAATAAGGTAAAAAAAATTGAATTGGTAAAATTTATCTTCAATGTTGGAATTTCATTGAAGAAGACCATTTTGAAAAAATACCCCAAAGAAAAAATATGAATTATCTAAATTATAAAAATAATATATGATTTTATTAAAATATTAGTGAATTAATAATAATAATTTTTATATTATTAAGAATAAATCTATGTTTAATAGAAGAAAACATGGGTTCTCCTCACCCATAAATTAATGTTATTGTTGTTTCATCTTCATGTCTCAATTAATAAATGTATTTTTTTACAAAAAATATTAATAATATATAAGAGAGAACAAAACATGAGTGTATTGTAAAATTAAATTTGGAACATTCACGTGAGGAAAATACAAAACTCAATTTGGAAAGAACGGTGTTGATGAAAGATGATAAGGAAATAATTTTTTAGAATGGTGAGATAATAAAAAATGAGTATATAATCATATACTTTACCATATCACAAAAAATTGAAATTAATGAGCTAGAAAGGAAAAATATTCATAATAAAAACAATTATTTGGTGATGATAATCTCAACATCATAAAAACTATACCAATTCAAGAATCTAAAAAGAACATGTTGAACATAAAAACATGATAATAATAGAATTTGTCTTTAAAAAAGTGTAGATGAACAAGAAGTGCTAATAAAACACAGAAAATGTTTCCAATATCACAACAATGTTTAGAAAGATTATATAATAAATCACTAATGTACATGAGGATAAAATTTAAAAATATAAATATTTTGAAAAGAAGGGTTCATATAAGATGGGTTTTTTTATTCATAAAAAATAACAATGCACAAATATATGTACTAACAATAAGGGAAAATTTGATGATTTATGAGAAATCAGCTTCTTCAAAAAAGTGTGAACTATTTTAAGGAATTATATACCTAGGAATTTATTCCCTTAATTTATGAAAAGACCACAAAAATTATAATTCAATACATTATAAGTATCAATAACAAATATAATGATTCATATGTCACTTCTAGTGTTGTGGAATTTTTAAGAACATAATATTCTCAAGATGGTATATCATTTCATTACATAGGTACATTTATGAATCAAGGGGGATATATAGTGAGTAGAAAATAATAAAAATTACAATAAATAATGTTAAGGATGAAATGAATGTTTTCAAAGTGAAGAATTGTAAATTATCATCATTGAGAAGTAAAATTTTTATGAAGGTTGAGCAAGAAAAAAAGTTTATGAAAGGTGAGAATTTAAAAAATGTTGAAAATATTAATAATGATGATCATGGAGAAGAAATGAACTTATATTTTTTTTGAGAGGAAAATATCCTTGGTATTAATTTTAGTGGATTCAAAAAAGTTTATTGAATAAAAAGAGAAGAATTGGTTTTCTAAAATGACAACATTGTTTATAAAAAATTTCCAATAGTTTATGTGTTGGTTATTCATAGAAAGTGGAAGAGATGTGAACATGATGGGAAGGTTATATATATATGTATGGAATTACTACCTACCTAAGGGGAATGAAAAAAAATTATTTTACACACTAAAGGTCACAAAATAATACTTCTATTGAAGAGAGTTTTACATATTAAACTAAATAATAAAAATACAATAATAAATCTGTTACAAAATCTAAGAATATTGAATTTCATGGAAGAAAACATCCAATTCAAAATCATATACAAAGAAAAATAAATATATATAGGGTGAAAACTGTGTGTCCAACATTACTTATATGGAAAAATAATATTCCTCATTATTCAAAAAAATAGTGTTTTTCTTTCAAAATATATTGTGAATTAAAGTAGTATACGAAAGAATAGTAGTTTGGTATTGTAGAAGTTTTATATAAAGCATATGATATCCGTCCTCAATCATTGATTGAACCATAATGAGTAATGAAGTGATGCATTTGAGGTGGGGTAAATTTGAAGATTTAGAGGTATGTGAATCACACATTCCACGGAAATATTATATAATATAAATAAATACGAGATAATGTAGAAAATGTGTTTATACACTTGATCTATTTTGATATGTTTGTTATGATGGGTTCAGGTATTATCTATTTCGTTACAATTCCCAAGTTATAATTCTTTTATAATGAGTTCTATGAATGTATCAAAAAAAATTTGTAGAAAGTTTTAAACACCCTGATCATAAACATATTTTTTCTACATCGGGTTTTCCCATGTAGACATAGAGTTATTTAGTTAAAGCCTCCTTATTTAGAAACTCATGTGCCTATGTTTTTCTTAAATAAAGATATAAAAATTATAATGTGACGGAAAATGAGATGATCTTATCCTTATGTTACCACATTAAATATGAATTTCCATAAGGTGGACAAATTATAATGGGGGTATTAATAAGATAAAAGCATCATAATGGTCGAAGTTTTTGATAAAGAATGTTAATAATGATTATTGTTTATATTTTTTGTGTGTAATGAAAAAAACTCAAAGTGTGATATTGTTAGACCCAATTGTGTGTTTTTAAATTTTTTCAGTATAAAAATATGGTTTTGGATTCAATGTTACATAATAATATTCTAGATGTTTTTGATATGGGAAATATAGTCATGATATTTTCATAATGATGTGGATTCATAAAGTTACCTAAGGAAATTTTGATAGTATTTATTTATGGATGAGTATGAGAATTTTTCTAAACAAAATTCCAATACTTTTTTATTCATGAAAGTTCATTATATCATGATGTATTTCATGACCTTGAAATACTTTTTTTAAATTGTTAAAAATATGGATATGTTCAACATTGAGTACAAAAGAATATTTATTGATTTCTTGATATTGATTATAATTTTTTTTTCTAAATGAATTTGAATAAATAGTATGTAATTAGTTTTCTCAATTCTATATTATGTACAAAGCCTAAAGAATCAAAATTAACGTTTTTGAAAACAAGGGATAAAAAATTTAGATGGCCATTTTTTGGAAATCATGGATGAAGAAATTTACTAAAAATTGTGAGTAGATTTTTTTATGAGTTTTTACTTATTTTTAAAAGGGATATTGTTGTGTCACCAGAAGAAGATCTAACATATAGGTCCTGAAAAATAATATTATAAAAAATACATATGCTTAGTTTTTTATGAGTTTTCAAATAAATAGAAAATATTTCATTTTATTAAATAATTAAAAAGGGGTGGACTCAAAAGAAGTTTCGATAAAATATGACAAAAAAATTAAAGTCAGGTTACTAGATGGATAATCATTCATGAGACTAGTTTATTTAGAATTTTTATCAAAGTATTCAACCATTATTAGCAGATCAAGATAAATGGATAGTGGATTCAGATGTTATGAGAAAGAAATATTGAATTAAGTTTGATGTTGAAATGTAAATGATATTTTCTATTGATGGTATGTGAGATTATTGAGTTCCATTAAATGATGATCTATTAGGTGGTAAGAGAATAGATTAAATTTCATGGTATCACTGAAGGAATATTTGTGAGCCTATTATACAAATAGAAATACAATGATTTATATGGGGTCATTTGACTGTATTGAGCAATCAATGATCCATAAGAAAACAATATGCAAGTTATATTAGTAGTAGAATATTTTTATATTAAAATAAACGATTAATAGTTAAAGAAGGATGAATGAAAAAATTTATATGGATTATGAAAAATGGAATTGTTATTTTTTCCCATTGATAATGTAACGCCCCAAGGTTTTAAAAATAAATTGACATACATGAAACAATGGATATCTACATAATGAACCTCTTTTTAAGGAGATAGATATAAACTTTTCGTTAAACATAATTTTCTGGATTCTATGATTTGAGTTTCGAAAAAAAGATAGTCACAGTTGTGATCAATAAGTTATTGGGAGTCTAATAGAACCAACGTGATTTTTTTGGTGAATAGTAACATACCATTATGAATAGTAATATGAGAAGTAATATTGTAACACCATGAGATTTTATGAGATATATTATTTTTAATTTCTTTGATTTCTTCTATTATACACTACACCAAGATTATCTTGTACTATACACAACACCATATTAGATTTCAGTATACAAAACACTATTCTTGGCTCGTGTTACACACAATTTCAAATTCATTTTGTGGAAATTATTCTACGCAAAATTAAGTATAGATTTTGTTTAATGTATAAATGAAATAAGTTTTGATTATGTTATACGCAACACCAAATAGATCTTTCACTACACACATCCTTGACTTGTATTGCATTACACGCAATCAAGACCTTCTTCGATAGCGTGTGTAGTACGAAATACCGAGTTTCACAGAATGATATATTACTATAATATTATTATGAACTAGTCGTTAGGAATAGTAATACCCACTTTTTAAAATTTTATAAATTTTATCTTTCAAAATGTACTCCATTTTTGGATTCGTAATATCGAAATTAGCCTTGGGCGAATATTCGGTATTTTTCTGAAAACTTTCAATTTTTGATGAAGAGTGAAAACACTGGGTTACTATTTAAAAACCAACTTTTTATTTAAATAATTATTTATTTTATTTAAATTTATTTTAGGTAAAAATTGATACATAATACCTGTATAAGTTAAATTTAATTCATTAGAGTCATTTTATAATAATTTTAGATATATAAAAATTTTATTGAACTTTTCGCCGTCTTTTACCCACCTCCTAAGAGAATTTGAAAATTTACATAAAACATAATTTTACCACTTCTATGAGTGGAATTTCAAAAATCCGAGAGACGCGGTTACTATCAAGGAGTAAAATGTGGTTCAATAAGATGAAAATAATTTTTGGTGAATAGTAACTGTTTACTTTTATTTACCACGGTTAAAAGTAAATAGGGTAATTAAGGGTTAAAATGATATTATTATTACCCTAACACATGTACTAATTCTATTGAATAAGATTAATTCAACCAAAAACAACCTTAGGATTAAAATATTACCATTTATGTCCATTTGGAATAGATTAGGACATTAATTATTATTTTATTTAAAGAAGAGCTAATAGAGTTAAAATCAAAGTTTAATAACTAAAACATTTTTAATATAGGAATATACAAAAGATAAATTCGACTATAAATATTCATTAGAAATATAAAAGTATTTCCTACATAATGGTATTTTATTTATAATATTTAGACATTAAATAATTTAATTTATTTATAGAACAATGATGATGCAGTAATTACCTTATTAATAAAATATTAACATAATTGATATTATAAATACCCAAATAAATGTTATTTGAGACTTATTATGAATTAAAATAATTTAATAGGTTAATATGACATGTTATTATTGATTTAATTAACTTCTTTTGAACTAATCATGCTGTTATAATTTTTACAAAAATCAATTACCAAATAGTGTCAAAATTGACATAAAATAGTTTTTAAAACAAATATTATATTATTAATTGTTATTCAATTCCTAAAAATCTACGGTTTGGCCAAATGACTAATAAAAGGTTATATATTTTAATAATGAACCACTTGGGGTTTTTTTGGCTTGTTATAGTAAGTTTATTAACCATATAGTATAAGAAAACAAGAAGACACGACAAAAGTTAAATTATTTAACTTAGAGTTAAATATAAATGAAAAGGTTAAAATAGTAACCTAAACTGGTCTAAAACCTATTGGTTGAGATTATTTAGACTCCTACCCACTTTATCTTTAAAATAAGTCAATTTTGAGATATTATAAACAGAATATGACTTTATTATAAAATAATATTTTATGTTTTTTCCTAAAGTGCCCCTCTCGTCCCTTATAAAAGGGCACCTCCTCTCTCTTCTCTTCACACAATTTTGAGCCTTCATGCTCGGCCAAACCCACATATATTTCCTTCTCAACTTCAATAGAAACATTATAGATGTTCTGGGATCCTCAAAAGACCAACTCTAGTGCCTTAAGAGGAAGCATAAAGGAGGTTCGTTGAAGAAGAGGTAACCTCTTCTACCGATTCTTTCAAGTTTCTTTCTTCTTCAACTTCTTCTTCTTTAGTTGTTTCATTATAAATTAATAACATCATTATCAATAATATAATGATATGTTATTATAAATATGAAACAGCCCTATTCCACCTTCTATCCATCCTATGGAAAACGAAATCATCATACGTGCGTACGTACGGAATATCGTCTCCACGCCGTGGTGTAATATGTTTTTCCACCACCACCTTACTTGGTTGGGTATAATGGTGTAAAGAATAACTATATATAGTTATTATAACATAATGATTTTTCAGAGATATTATATCATCCACTCCAATTCAATTCAATAATTATGGGAATGATATCATCACTCGTGCGTACGTACAGATTACCGTCTCCACGACGCGATGAGATTCATTCACCATGTTAACCATTCAAGAATGATTGTAAAGTATATATAATGAATAATTATGAAATATATGACATGATAATGATACTGTATTTATGTATATATATATGAATATGACATCTACTTACTTTCATTCAAGTCAACAAGGAAAGGAAAACAGCGTTCATGCATACGTACGGCCTACTGTCTCCATGAACGGTGTATTTAATTTCATTTCTCTATCTGTTATATATATATATACTGAATATATATGATATATAAATAATTATTTACATTCTATAAGTAATTATATCATGATATAAGTAATAATAATATCATGAACAACAAGTCCAAGCACGTACGATAAATAAAACGATTTTACCCAAAACGCTGCTTTAACATGGAATTTACAAAAGAACGGGTAATATAAAGTCATAAGTGAACCATATATCATATCATAACAATGAATATGATTCTGTAATAATTCAATAACATTATTTAAATCATTATACAGGAGGTTTGGATACGTACAAAGCATATCGGGCCTATGGTAAGGGATAACTATTCCAATCTTGCTCTTATCCGAGATTGTTTATTCGTAAGTATTTACTGGGGTTTTTGTTATCATCCATGTACCTGTCTTCTAAAAATGTTTTAATGTATGTTTAATGTCCTTTTTACCCATTTTTGAATTTTACCACATGTTATGAAAGTAATCTTACTTTTTTTACCACATGAGGAACTTTTTGACTTTTCTGACAAAAGTTCAAGGAGAATGTTATTTTTAACTTATACGGTGTGAATAGATTTTTACGGTTTCATAACGCCTAATATTCATGAAGAATATTCTACAAGTTTTCATTATTATTTTCAAAAAAATACTTTTCTTTTAAAATTTCATTTAATTTTGAGAAAAGAAAATGATTTTGAAGAAGAATGGATATTTTTCTCAAGAATTTATTTCATTTGTTTTATCAAAACTATTTTCCATCTAAGATGACATTATTAAGTATGTTTATGTTTCCTGTATAATGTAACTATTATTTACATGGTTTGATTTTTCTTATGATGAAATGATATCCATTTCTTTTATATGGATTATGTTATGATGGGATGATGTTTATGAATCCCATTTTATTTGTTGGGTTATTATGAATGATGTATGTTTATTTTGTGGCACACGAAAGAATGATTTCATTATGAGATGGGTGGGACCTATATCTCCCTCAAATTAATTGGGTAAATGTTTATATCTCATGAGATAGACATGGCTAGAATGTTAAGTTAATCTGGTTCAGTATTACAGGACTGGAACGAGGACTGAACTCGATTTAGAAAGTTACTTTGTCCACTAAGATGGTCTTGGCAGTAATGCCTTGGCTACTATGGAAATCATATCATGTGTTTAATGGTTTTCCACAATTACATGTTATATTCCCATTCTATTTTATCATGATGGATGATCCATTATGATCTATGCCTTACGTACTTCAATGCTATATGTTATTGGTCCAGATTATGATGTTTAAATATTATGCTCATGTTTTGAAGTTCAAACGTATATGGTTTGTTTTATTTTCTCCATGCCTACCCTTACTGAGCATTTGAGCTCACCTTTTTTATGTTTTATTTTCCATAGGATATAAAGAAAGGTTTTAGGTAAGAAAAAAAGTGATGATCTTTATGGGAGATGTTGAAGATCTTTCACCAAGGTTTGAAGATTATATTCCGAGCTTCCAAGGATACTAAACTATTACGCTCCGTTGGTGTCTGTTTTTTGTTATGTATTAAGTATTCCGCAAAACTAATGTAATGTATATGTACGTCAGGCTTTGGGTCTCAACAGTTGGTATCAGAGGGAAGGTTTAGATTACCTTTGGAAACTAGGATGCAAAAACTTTAGTGAGATCCCTAGAGATATTTCTAAGGTATGTCTGGGGATGTCCATAAGGGTAATTATAACTATAGGTTATAGTCTTAGGATTATGGTAACGATCATAGAATTAAACCTAATATGTTAGATATTGAAGGTACTCCCCCTTGATTATGATTATTTCCTCTCACACTATTCTTCTTGGTTTTTAGAAAATGGCTGGAAACAGGAAGATTCACGATAATGGAGGATAGGATGGATAGTGGAATGATATTATTCATAAGAAACCAAATGAAATTGGATATGGAAGTTCACATATCGTTATTATTCCTAATCAGTAATCTCATAATATGATCAATAATCTCAAATTTGTTAAGTTTCCTGACTCAGCTAATAAGAGAAATATGGAGTTTCATGATGATCATAGAGTAAAGAAATTTCAATTTCCCTCTTGTAAATCATGTGGGAAGAGGCATCAGGGAGATTGTTTCAATGGAGCTGGACGATGCTTTGGGTGTGGAAAAGAAGCACACAAAGCTAGTAATTTTAAAGTAAATGGTTCAGTTAACATCATGGACAAGGATAATGGTATTTCTAAGACATCAAAAATGGTTAAGTGTTTTAAATTTGGAATGTACGATCATTATGAAAACCAATTCCCAAAGGGAAAGTTTCATAAAGAGAATCAGCATGGTCATATGGGTAGTATTTATGTGAATGATGATGAAGAGACTACAAATGATATATGAGATGAAAGAAATGATGAATCTCAGTCGGTGGTTTAAGAAGGTTGTCTAATGATTGTATGTTTATCAAGAATAATGTATGGTACTATGGAATAAAGAAAAATCCAAGGATTTTTACACTGTTGTCTTCCCTTGAGTTTTTGAAAGTATATAATGAATAGTACTGGTAACCATGCAAGGTTATTCAAATATTTTTGGAAGGTAGATGATATGTGCATAATGAAAGAATAAGGAGATAATGAGATGTTTGATAGTATTAATGAGCTCATGAGTGGTATAAGGAAAAAGTAATATCATGGTTTGAGTATATAGAATTTTGGGATTTTGGTATGTGGAAAGAGTTAAATTTTGACAACATTAATGTTATCACTAAGGTTCAATGGGTACTCATGTTTCAATAGAATACATGATTAAGGTATTCACATGTTTGTAATGTGTCCAACAAGATATATCTTATGATATGTGGGGGATAAATTATGGTATTCACATTCTTGTTATGTGACCTTTCAAGTAATCATTTTATTTAAAATATGAGATTGGACAGATGTATTATGGAGAATCCTAAAGATTGGAATGCATTGTGTTGGACATCAGATAGTATTATTTAAGGATAGAACTTGTTTTTCGATATTATTTCAAGAATTTTAAAATAGTATAGTTTTACAAAAAGGACAATCCATAGGACAGGAGACAACCTATCGCGTCAGACAAGGCTGTGGAAATCAAACCCACAACCAAAGTGCGACAGGCCTTTATTGCCTACCACTGGCTAACAAGAAGTCCCTGGTTAGTATAAATTAGTTTCAATTTATTATGTGGTATGATATACGAAGTATACATCCATTTTAGGAACTATATACGATTAATCTCACAATAGATGGTCTTATGTATATAAATTTTGCTAACTTTATGTTTGAGGCTGATGGAATGACACATCATTCTATCACATGATTTTCTAACACTTCACAGAAGACAAATTCAACTTCATTTCGTTAAGAGATGAAGGGTAAATTGTTCAAGGCACAAACAACGATGAGATTATACCAAAATCAGGTAAGTATTTATTTTAATTCAACAATTATTAAACTTTAGGGAAATGATCTTGAAAACAAAAAAAATATTTTCCTAGTGTCCTAGTGTCCTTATATCCTATGAATTAGATGGTACCTTAAATCATCACAAATTTATGGCTTTGTGATTGTTGTTTTTTTCATAGCCATGTTCTCTACCACTCTCCATCAGAACATGATATTTAGATTTCTCTTCCATATCCATATTTCCACCTATGTTCTCCTACGAGGAAACCCAGTGATGAGTTAATTTGGGTAACCACTATGTTTCATACCTCATTTTTTTAAATTTAGTTTTAGTATTCCATTTTACGATGTGGGTTTCTATGAAAGAAAATTTCAAGTACAAAACCATTTATAACCCCGACAAATTTCAGGGGCGAAATTCATTTTAAGGGGGTTAGAATGTAACTCCCCGAAATTTTATGAGATATAATATTTTTAATTTCATGGATTTCTTCTATTATACACTACACCAAGATATATTGTACTATATGCAACACTGTATTAGATTGTTGTATACGCAACACTATTCTTGGCTCGCGATAAACACAATTTCAAATTCATTTTTTGGATATTATTCTACACAACATTAAGTATAGATTTTATTTAATTTAAAAATGAAATAAGTTTTCATTATGTTATACGCAACACCAAACAGATATTTCACTACACGCATCCTTGACTTGGATTTCATTACACACAATCAAGACCTTCCTCGATAGCGTGTGTAGTACGCAATACCAGGTTACACTAAATGAGATATTATTATAATATAATTATGAACTAGACGTTATTAATAGTAATACCCACTTTTTAAAATTTTATAAATTTTATCATTCAAAATGGACTCCGTTTTTGGATTCGTAATATCAAAATTATCCTAGGGTGAATATTTGGTATTTTTCTGAAAACATTCAATTTTTCATGAATAGTGAAAATACAGGGTTATTATTTAAAAACAGACTTTTTATTTAAATAATTACTTATTTTATGAAAATTTATTTTACATAAAAATTGAAACATAATACCTATATATGTTCAATGTAATTCATTGGAGTCATTTTATAATAATTTTAGATATATAAAAATTTTATTGAACTTTTCACCGTCTTTTATCCACCTCCTAGGAGAATCTGAAAATTTACATAAAACATAATTTTACCACTTCTGTGAGTGGAATTTCAAAAATCCAAGAGACACGGTTAATATCAAGGAGTAAAATGTGGTTCAATAAGATAAAAATAATTTTCTGTGAATAGTAACTTTTACTTTTATTTACAACGGTTAAAAGTAAATATTGTAATTAAGGGTAAAAATGATATTATTATTATCCTAACACATGTCCTAATTATATTGGATAAGCATAATTCGACCACAATAAACCTTAGGATTAAAATATGACCATTTAGGTCCATTTGGATTACATTAGGACATTTATTATTATTTTATTTAAAGAAGAGTTAAAAGAGTTAAAATCAAAGTATAATAACTAAAACATTTTTAATATAGGGTTATACATAAGATAAATTAGACTATAAATATTAATTAGAAATATAAAAATATATCCAACATAATGGTATTTTATTTATAATTTTTAGACATTAAATAATTTAATTTATTTATGGCACAATGATGATGTAGTAATTACCTAATTAATGAAATATTAACATAATTGATATTATAAATACCCATATAAACGTAATTTGAGACTTTTTATGAATTAAAATAATTTCATAGGTTAATATGACATGTTATTATTGATTTTATTAACTTTTTTCGAACTAATCGTTCTGTTATAAGTTTTACAAAAATCAATTACCAAATAGTGTCAAAATTGACATAAAATAGTTTTTTAAAAACTATTATATTATTAATTGTTATTATATTCTTAAAAATTTCAGTTTCGGCCAAATGACATAGATAAGGTTATATATATAAATAATGAAAATCTTGGGGTTCTTTTGGCTTCTTATAGTATGTTTATTAACCATATAGTGTAAGAAAACAAGAAGACACGGTAAAAGTTAAATTATTTAACTTAGAGTTAAATATAATTGATAAGGTTAAAATAGTAACCTAAACTTGTCTAAAACCTATTGGTTGAGGGTATTTAGACCCATAACCACATTATCTTCAAAATAAGTCACTTTTGAGCCATTATAAAACGAATATGACTTTATTATAAAACAATATTTATGTTTTTTCCTAAAGTGCCCCTCTCCTCCCTTATAAAAGGGAACCTCCTCCCTCTTCTCTTCACACAATTTTGAGACATCAAGCTCTACCAAACCCTGCCAAATTTCCTTCTTAAGTTACATAGAAACATTATAGAGGTTCTGGGCTAGTCAAAATACCAACTCCAGTGCCTTAATAGGAAGCTAAAAGGAGGTGCGTCGAAGAAGAGGTAATCTCTTCTACCGATTCTTTCAAGTTTCTTTCTTCTTCAACTTCTTCTTATTTAGTTGTTTCATTATAAAGTAATAACATAAGTATCACTAATATAATTATGTGTTATTATAAATATGAAAAAACCCTATTTCACTTTCTATCCATCCTACGAAAAAAGAAATCACCGCGCGTGCGTACGTACGGAATATCGTCTCCACGCCGTGGTGTAATCTGTTTTTCCACCACCACCTTACTTGGATGGGTATAACGGTGTAAATAATAAATATATATAGTTATTATAACATCATACTTATTCTGTGATATTATATCATCCACTTCAATTCAATTTAATAATTATGGGAATGATATCATCCCTCGTGGGTACGTATGGATTACCGTCTCCACGATGCGATGAGATTCATTCACCATGTTAACCATTCAAGAATGATTGTAAAGTATATATAATGTATAATTATGAAATATATGACATGATAAAGCTACTGGATTTATGTATATGTATATATATATATATGAAATCTACTTTCTTTCATTCAAGTCAACAAAGAAAGGAAAACTGCGTTCATGCGTACGTACGGTCAACTGTCTCTATGAACGGTGTATTTCATTTCATTTATCTATCTGTTATATATATATATACATAATATATATGTTATATAAATCATGATTTAAATTCTGGAAGTAATTAAATCATGATATAAGTAATAATAATTTCAAGAACAACAAGTCCAAACACGTACGATAAATAATACAATTATACCCAAAACATTTCTTTAACATGGAATTTACAAGAGAACGGGTAATATAACGTCATAAGTGAACCATATATGATATCAAAAAAATGAATATGATTATTTAATAATTCAATAACATTATTTAAATAATTATACATGAGGTTTGGATACATACGAAGCATATCGGACCTAAGGTAAGGGATAACTATTCCAATCTTGCTCTTATCCGAGATTGTTTATTTGTAAGTATTTACTGAGATTTTTGTTTTCATCCTTTTCCATGACTTCTGAAAATGTTTTCATGTATTTTTAATGTAAATTTTACCCATTTTTGAATTTTACCACATGTTATGAATGTAATCTAACTCTTGTTTACCACACGAGGAACATTTTTACTTTTCCGAAAAAAGTACAAGGAGATTGTTATTTTTATCTTATACGGTGTGAACGGATTTTTACGGTTTCATAACACCTAAATTTCATGAATCTTATTCTACAATTTTTCATGATTATTTTAAAAAAAATCATTTTCTTTTAAAATTTCATGGAATTTTGAGAAAAGAAAATTATTTTGAAGAAGAAATGATATTTTCCTCAAGAATTCATTTCAAGTGTTTTATCAAATCTATTTTCCATCTAAGATGACATTATTAAGTATGTTTATGTTTCTGTTATAATGTATCTATTATTTACATGGTTTTATTTTCCTTATGATGAAATGATATCCATTTTTATATATGTGTTATTTTATAATGGAATGATGTTTATGAAACCCATTTTATTCGTTGGGTTATTATGAATGATGTATGTTTATTTTGTGGCACACGAAAGAATGATTTAATTATGATATGGGTGGGACCTATATCTCCCACCAATGCATTGGATAAAGATTTATATGTCATGATATAGACATGGCTAGAACGGTAAGTTAATCTGGTTCAGTATTACAGGACTGGAACGAGGAGTGAACTCGATTTAGAAAGGGACTTTGTCCACTAAGATGGTCTTGGCAGTAATACCTTGGCTACTATAGAAATCATAACATGTGCTTAATGGTTTTCCACAATTACATGTTCTATTCCCGTGCTATTTTATCATGATTAATGATCCATTGTGATATATTCCTTATGTACTTCCATGTTATATTTCATTGCTCATGATTTTGATGTTTAAATATTATGCTTATGTTTTGAAGTTCAAATGTATATGGTTTGTTTTATTTTCTACATGCATACCATTACTGAGCATTTGAGCTAAACCTTTATATGTTTTCTTTTCCCCAAGATATAAAGAAAGGTTTTAGGTATGAAAAAAAAGGAAGATCTTTATGGGAGATGTTGAAGATCTTTCACCAAGATTTGAAGATTATATTCTGAGTTTCCAAAGACACTAAACTATTATGGTCCTTTGGTGTCTGTTTTTGTTATGTTTCAAGTATTCCACAATAGTAATGTAATTTCTATGTACATCATGCTTAGGGTCTCTACAAATATGACCCTTATGAATACTAAATCATATTATTGTATTATTTTTTTATGGTTTAAAGATAATAAGATCTTGATTAATTTTTCAAGGTGATATAAAATCAGTTATCATTTTAAAAATGTAATTTTTTTTATTAAATTTGATTTTATATAGAAATTTAATTAATCATATTTAGAAAATTATTTTCAAAAAAATATGTTTATTTTTGAAATATACACATTGAAAAACTGTTTAGGGGGAATTGTTTTAGTTTTTCTAAAATTCTTGAAATTTTTATGAATAGTTAAATATGGTAATATACCATATAAATATATACATTATAAGTAAAATACACTATTTATAGAATCGTGGATGATTTAATCACCCTTGGTTTGATCTCACGTGCTCTCTTTACTATTTAGGGTCACCTAAATCTTGACTATTCATATTGTTGAGAAAAAATATTAAACTAATGATTCAAATAATGGAAACCCCTCCTCTCTTCAACTATAAATACCACCCTCACCCACCTCTTCCTCTTACACCCATAAAGATTTTAGAATTGTCTAAATTCTACCAAATACCCTTCTATTTCCCTTCCCCACGTCCTAGACCTGTGGTGTCATAAAAAGGAAAAAAACAAAGGCCTTTAGGAGGATCTCAAGGAGAAGACATCAAGAGGTTAGAATCCTCTTTCCTTTTATTGTGATTTCTTTTCAATTCCTTTTATTTTCATATACTCCATTATTCTCACCTTATCCAAGAGGCATAAAATATATTGAATCTTATATATTATGTATTTTATCATTTTTTTGGAAAAAAATTAATCATAATTCTTCATCTCCTCTTGCAATTATTCATAAAATAAAAAAATCTTCTATGATGTTCTGATTTACCAAAATCATGGATGATATGATTTCAATTTACATTGAATCCTTAAAAAATCATTATAAATACATTTTAATATTTGAAAAAAAGTTTATTATAAATCCACTTTCTGGTTCTATAGTTAACATATATACATAATATTATATTATATAATGAAACTAGTTCGTGGTTATCAAAGATCCACCAAGATGATCTAAACTGGTATCACTAATGGTTTATCTAATAATTCATCATCAATATACATAACCAAAATGATTTATATAAATAGTTAATATTCTTAAAAAATATTAATACCACTTCATTCCACTTCTGATGTTTCACTTCCATTCGATGAGGACATTATTTATGAAACGTCTTAGTAAATCATGTAAATAATGCACTTGAAACAATATAAATAACTAACTATTATTAATTAACGTGTTAAATTATGTTATAAAATGATCATATATGGTGTTATAATCATCAATATGTTTTAAAAAATATTTATATAACTCTTCTAACCATTATACAGGGGATTATATATTTTTCAAGAAAGACAAACCCGAGGTAAGATAATTCTTAACCAAATTTTTATTCATTGGGTTATCATTCCACCTCGTTGATTATATGGTGCTATGAATTTATGTGTAATGAATTTTTGTTTATATTATTTTTTATTATGTGGATTTATAGTGTATACACATAATCCCTTCATTCTATTAATTCTCACTTCAATTTTATGATATTTGTGATTAACTTTACATTAAAAAACGTCTTTTAAAATTTTATTTTACAAAATAGAAAATCAATAATTCTATGAAATTACTCAAATAATATGATTATGTTTTAGATCCTGGTAATTTCTTATGATGAAGGGTGGTACCTATATCTCCCTCCAATTAATTGTGTATGTGTAAGTTGGAGGTTGGTTGTATGGTTATTCCATGTGTAACTGTGATGGTTACACTATAAGGTAGATGTGAGGGTTACATTTTAAGGTAGCCATGAGGTTTACAAATAATAAGTTATTTGTGAGGGTTAAAAAATTATGAATGTAATTAAGAAAGATACCCTTATTCTCTATTAATATTTTCAATGATTTATGTAAATCTCATATTTCACAAAGTATGTATATGATTATTTATGGGTGGGAAGTATGTCTTTGTGAAAATGATTTCATATGTCCATCAGTATTCATGGCCAAATGGTTTATTTCCTTATTTTTAGATCCATTAATGATTTTTTATGTGTATAAAATGTTTTTAAATTACTTCCACATTTTATAAGGATGTGTAAGAGAATGAAGTAAGTCAGGTTAAATGTTATGAACATTTTTCAATATATTCATTTTGTTGTTTTATGTTTAAAATTTTACATTCTCAAAGAAATTGATACTATTTTAATGGTACCTAATTTTTATGCTTGTGGGTTGATATGTATGAGTTATGTCTTAAAATTTTAAAAAACTATACAAAAAAGATCTTTGGGAAAGTAAAGAAGTGATATATAGTTGAAATAACTAGAATATATAATGGTTAAGGATGTGGCCTTTTAGTTTGTATCAGGGCATGGTTTAGATAAATTTAAGGGTTATGATGATTTTTATAGAATACCATCAATGATCTTTCTTAATATTTGATATTTCTATACAGAAAGGTTTTTATAGAAGAAATAGTGAAGCTAAAGTTGGAAGGAATTGAGAGGTTGATATCTTTCTGAATCTGCAATTAAGAATGGTGGGAATTGGAATTGGAAAATTGGTGATAGTAATGAATTAGTTGACACATAAAATAAATGTATGTGAAATCAATATAATATAACAACTAGATCTTCCACAAAGGAACATGATGATAGTTGAACATTTTAGGAGGAAACACCCTCCTTATTTTAGTGGATCTTCTTACCCAGTAGAGGGTGAAGGATGGATTAAATCCCTTAAAATGATATTCAATGTTGTGGTATATTCAAATATTCTAAAGGTAATTCTTTCCATTTATCATTTTGAAGGTGAATTTCGTCAGTGGTGGTTAATGGTCAAGAATATCAGGGATTTAGAGGATATCGATGCCAAAAAGTGGGATGAATTTAAAAGCCTTTTCCTCGATAAATATTTTCCAAAGGTGGTTCAACTTAGGATGTAGACGAAATTCCGTGAATTGAAGTAGCAAGATAAATATTCGGTGGTCATGTATAAAGAGACATTCACCCAACTGGTTTGGTATTCTAAAAATCTTATTTTGGATCTTGATATCAAAATCAACCATTTGTACTCAGAATTGATGCCAAGATATCGAAGGGAATTGTCTTCTCTTGAGTTCAAAAGTTATAAAAAACTTGTCTTATTTTCGGAGAGGGTAAAAATGGAGTTTTATTATGACCAAATATACCTTGAAAACAAATAGAAGAAGATGTTTAGATGGAAAAATTGTATTAGAATCAATCAAAGAAATATGATGGTAAGAAAATTCAGCTTCTAGTTTGTGAAAAGTGTGGTAAAAAGAACCCTAGGGAATTACATACCACAACTAGGAATTTTTTTCAATCTGGTATATTTGGACATATTTATTTTGATTGTTATGAAAATGATCCTAAGACTAATACTGATAAGAAAAGTATAAAGTTTTTAAAATGTGGTGAGATGGGTCATTATGATAATGCATGCCCAATGAGTGATCATAATGATGCAATGAATCCAAACTATAAGTAGAAAGGTGTCTTGAGATCCTTTGAGACTATGTAAGATGATGTCGGGACATCCAATGAAGTTTTAGCAATTATCTGTTTTATTCATAATTTTATAAAGTTATTTTGATACTGGGTCTACATATTCCTTTATTTCTGGGAAAAGTTTTGGTAAATTGGAAATATCACCTCAAAAAATGATACAAGAACATATTTTTAAGACACTAGGGGAAAATATTACAGCAAAGATAAATTGTAATAACCTTTAATTTATGATATGTGGAACTAAATTACCTAAAAAACATGTTGTTTTTACTTTATTAGACTTTATATCATTCTAGGTATGGATTGGATTTCTGTTTATCAAGATATGATTTATTATAGATCTAGTTATGTTTTTTTAGAATGTGTTTCGATTTTTATATAGTAATGAAGACATAAAATTGATAACATAAAAGTAAGATGATAAATTATTTAAAGATATAATTAAATGTTATCTTGCTCATATTTTTGAAAAAAGGGAACTGTTCAGATTAATGATTTACTAGTGGTAAAAAAATACCTTAATATTTTTTCTAATGAGTTATCAGATATTATACCTAATCGAGAAGTTAAATTCACAATTAACTAAGTTCCTGATATTAATCCAAATTCAAAACCCCCTTATTTAATTTCTCAAATAGAACATCTTCAATTGAAAAAACATTTTTTGTAGTTTCCTGATAAAGGATAAATTCATCCTTGAACTTCCCCATGGGTAGCTATAGTTTTGTTTGTTAAAAATGAAATATGGTTCAATGAGACTGAGTTGATTGTAGAGCCTTGAATAAAATTACTATTAAAAAAAGTATCATTTACATCAAATCAAGGACTTTTTCGATCATCTACAGGAGCATAATATCTTTAAAAGGTTGACCTGATGTCAGGGTACCATCAGTTGAATGTAAAGGAAGAAGACGTCCCAAATATAACATTCCATACTAGATATGGGCATTCGGAATTTTTGTCTTTCAATTTGGGTTGACTAATTCACCTTCTATACTGATCAGTCTTATTAATAGAATATTTAATGAGGTATTTGATATTTTTTCAGTTGTTTTTATTGATTATATTCTTATATTGTAAAAATAAAGATGATCATGATAAAATCTAAGGGTTTTTTCAAACCTTAAAAAAATAAACTGTATGGAAAATTCATAAATTTTGAATTTTGGTTGAAACATATTTCACTTCATGGGAATATTATAAATAAGGATGGAATAATTGTTGATCCTACCAAAAATTGGTTTATGAATGGCCAAGACTTACAATGGTTACTAATATTCATAGTTTTCTTTGATTATCAGTTTATTACCGATGGTTTGTTAAAAACTATGCATGGTTATCTATCCCAATAACTAAGTTAACACAAACATAGTTAATGTTTTTTTGGATAGAATAATTTGATGTTTGTTTTTAAGAACTGAATAATAGGTTAGTGAATGCTCCAATTCTGGCCCTCCCATCTAGAAATGGTGAGTTTTTCATCTACAAAGCTGCTTTATTGAAGGGGTTTGGTTGTGTTATGATTCATAATGATCAATTAATTTCATATACTTTAATAAAACTAAACTCTCATAAGTAAAATTATCCCACACATGATTTAGAATTAGTTGATATGGTTTTTTACTTTAAAACGTTGGAGGCATCATTTAAATAGATCCAAATTTGAAATATATACTTATTGTAAAAATATGAAGTATAAAATCACTCAGATAGATCTAAACTTTAAGGAGAGAAGATTTATTGAATTTATAAAGTATTTTAATCGTATGATCAATTACCATGTAGGAAAATAAAACAATGTGGCAAATTATTTGAGTTGAAAACATCATTAATAATTAACCATCTTATGATTGGAACTTGACCACTTGATTAATGATTTGATGAATTTTTCCTTGGAAGTTGTTAGTGCAGGAAATTCCTCTAATTTTGTTAGGTTCTAGTTTAGTTGTCTTTGTAAGATAGAATTAAGAAAGTGCAGAAAAAAGACAGGGAGCTATAAAAAATTATAATAGGTGAAATGTGGTACATTTTCCTAAATTAACATTCATAAAGATTGTTTTTTAAGATTTGGAAAAATATTGTTTGTGCCTTGTGATTCTCAACAGAAGAAAGAGTTATTGTGAGAATCTCATATTTCACCTTTTCATTTCACCATTTTAGCACAAAGATGTTCAAACACCTTAGGAGTGTTACTGGTGGGATATAATTAAAAGAGATATTGTAGATTTTACCCTGAAATGTTTGACATGTCAACAGGTTAAAGCAGAGTAGTTGTTATCGAAGGGGATGCTTCAGCCTTTACCAGTACTATAGTGGAAATGGGAAATTATACCCATGAACTTTATAGTGGGGATACCAGATAATTCTTGAGGTAATAATGCAATTTTGGTTATTTTTTATCTACTGAAGAAATATGCTCATTTGCTTTATATTCGAGAGACAATGTCTTTGGACCGTCTTTGTAACACCCCAGGTAAATAAAGAATATGACATTTTTATATTTATCCATTTTTTTAATAAAATGTTAATATTAATTTAAAGGGAACGCTATGCTTGATGGCTTACCCAATACACAACAACGAGTTCCTTTGAAATCTTACGTTGCACTCTAATAATAAAATAAAATTATTTTAAATGTTAGTTAACACGTAGCCATTTTATTGGAAGATATGAATAGAAATAACTAAAATACGATTATATATGTTTGTTAAATTTTTTTACATTTATCCAATAAATGATAAAGGCTTAAAATACGAAAAGAAAACAATTTTAGGCATATATACTCTAATTTTCACTAAAGGTCCACTTATCAAATTTTGATGGAGAACCATCATTGTATATAGTTTTGGTCACTCTTATATATTATATTGGACCAAATAAAACTCTTCTTTAAAATCGGGACATCAAAATTCACTTTGTGTAATTGTTTGGTATTTTTCCGATAAAGATCATTTTTTTAATGAATAGTGAAAAATGTTGTATTTTAATTCAAAACAAATTTTTAATATAATTTATTTATATGATTAGATTATCTTTTGAATTGGTTTAAAAGTGAAATTAGAATATATTTTTACCATTTAATCCAATAGTGGTCGTTGGAATTAATTTCATCTTGAAATTGGACTTAAACTAGTGTCAATATTTTGATACTTATTGTTTCAAAAAAACACGTTATTTTCTCTGACAGCGGGAATTAATTATTAAATTAATTAATGTAACTTATATGTTTTGAATTTTGTAAAATATACATCATTTTTGAATTCAGAATATCAAATATAGCCTAGGGTAATGTTTTGGTAATTTTTTGAAAAACATCAATTTTTGATGAATAGTGAAACCACTAAGTGGTAGTTAAAGAAACTGATTTTCCGTTTAAATGAAACATTACCACATCTGTGATTTGAATTTCAAAAATCTGACATACATGGTTTTCATTAAGAAGTAAAATGTGGTTCAATGGGATTAAAATAATTTTTTTGGTGAATAGTAACTTTTAAGTTTATTAATCGCGATTAGAGGTAATTAGTATAAGTTAAGGTAAAAAGAATGTTTTAATAATATGAAATGACCTAGACACATGTACTAACCTCATTGGATGTGCCATGGCCGACCAAGCAATCCATGGGTCAACTTTGGGACCCCATGGAGCCACTTTGGTAGGAAAATGACATTAATACCTTTTTATTTAATGTTAAAATTAAAATGTCACAAACATGTGATGTTTTACTAAAACAATTTTTATATGGGGTTATACAAGTCATATTTTTTACTATAAATATTAATTGGAAATATAAAATGATTTCCTACATCATAGTACTTTTCTTATTATTTTTAGAAATTACCTAAATTAAATTATTTATGACACCATGATGATGCAGCGATTACCTCATTATTTAACGATTTAAATTAAATGGAAAGATAATGTAAAATCTAAGACCTAAACATGTATAAAACCTATTGTATCAGTGGATTTAAAACCCTTATCACATTATCCTTGAAACACATCAATTTGGGACCTTTAAAATCTAAAACGCATTCTAAAATAATGTAACATTTCCTTACTTTCTTTGAGTGCCCCTCCTCTCCTCTTATAAAAGGCCCCCACCTCTACCTCCTTACCCACACATCTCAAGCCGTTGGCTTGGCCAAACCCTGCCCATTATGTCTCTCCACATCCTTCTTTTACTCTTAGAAGCCTCCTTTTGTGCATAATTATTCCCAAGGAATCCTTTGATCTCAAATCAAAAAGAGTTACCCGATTTAAAGGTAGTGTCTTCTCTTGTGTTCTTTTGTTTTATTTTGCTTCTCCAACCCCCTAAACTATTTTTATTATTTTATTTTGTAACAAATACAGAATATTCAATATACTGGGATGTTTTTATAAGAAGAATTAGAGATACACTTACACACACCTACATCTAATGGTTAAAGAACATACTGTTTCTGTGGATGGTGAATTTCTGCCTCACGAAATGATGATTGTTCAACACTCATATAACACCTTCAAATGTGGCCATTAAGAATTCACTATATTTATATATGATATATAATATGTTTATGTTTTACTTAAGCTTCTGTATTTTTCTTTTGTGGCATACCTTTATGGTTTCCATTGTGGGTAAACAGGATAATTTTAATTTTAGGAAGTGCGGACTACCGCCCCCTCAAAGTGATTTGATTCGTTAATGCCATATGTGGGATGTATAAAGGATGGATTTAAAGATATTATATATGATGTATGTTACATATAAATTATGAATATAATTCTGTAATTAAAATATGCATACCTATCATTTCTTTTTAATTCCATTTATATGACATAGAAATGAAAGTAGCGTTCATGCGTGCGTACGGCTTACCGTCTCCATGAACGGTGCATTTCATTTCATACCTATAAATGATTATGTAATATTATAAATACTTGTATATTTTGGATATATATGATATATATGATATCCAAATCATGAATATCATTCTGGATATAATGAACCTTTGACCACTCAAACAACATGTAATTGTAAGAAGTCCACTTTTGACTTAAGAACCAAATATCAACAAAACAAATATTATTAACATAAATGATTACATAATTCTTATAACATGGAAATAAGTGATATAAAAGGAATAATTAACTTGAAAAGGGTTCTTAAGAAAGTTTAAAATAACTGAAGTATATTATTCAGGACATTAATGAATGATCGAGTCAAGTCGTACCCAAGGTAAGGGATCCAACCTCTCTCTTTCTTTTTAAGTACTCTCTTTTATGTCATTTCTTTTAAGCCCATATTTCTTATGTTTGGGGATGATATTTTATATTCCTCCTACTTTAATTTTTATATTCATATTATGGGATACCCTATTTGATCTCATAAATCCATTTTTTGGAAGTTTTAAGTGGTGTCGTTAGGCTGCCGAATCTTCGTAAGGGATTTTTCATCTCACTTTTATTCCCATGAAATTTATGCTACGTTTGACACTATTTCCTTTGAGTGGTATATGTACTGCCCATTATTATACACTTTTGTAGTATAATTTCATGTATGGGTATTTAATGTTTCATTGTATGACCCTTCTTTAATGGGGTGTGCTTTTCGAAAGTTACCCAACTTGTTAAGGGGACCTTTCACCCTCCTTTTTTTTAAAAGACTTATTTTGTTATGTCTTTTAATTCACATAATATTATGTTGGGATATGTTCTTCTATATCCTTATTTATTTCAATTGTATGTCCAAGTGATTAGATCCCCTTTATCTCTATCATCAACCCTTTTTGTAAAATTTTATGTGACGCTGTTAGGCTGTCGAATTTTACCAAGGGAACTTCTTAACCAAATTTCGATTTCTTTGGGTTCAACATGTAGTTATTGAATATGTCATCCTTTGAATATGGGTGAATGAACTTTGATTGTTTGACTCTTAATATCCACTTATATTGGGTGTATTTATATTTTTCACACATAATTATGAGATTTATTTATCCTTAATTTAAGGATACCTTCTTTATAATGGATTTCATCTCATTTTACATTCCTTTTGAGACTTCATTGTTGTTATGCAACAATTCACTATTATATGGTATGTATACTGTCCTTTGACAAATTATACCATAAATCCCTTTATTCTCATGAAATTATAAAGTTCGTATTAAATGTTATTCCACAACTATTTGTATTCAAGAGTCTCTCATTTTGTTAAAAACTATTTAACAAAAATATCATTTTAAATGTATTAAAGATTTATTATTCTATATATTTATCTTTAATTTCCATGTTTTCAAAATGGTTTTCAGTATTTATTTATATGTACATTAATGTTTTAAAATTATAATTCCAATAAAAGCTTCAAAGTGGTATGGGACACTTTGATTCAAAAATATTTTTTAAATGGTTTTTGAAAATTGATTGATTAATTAAATATCTTGGAATTACTTATTGTGATTTCAAATGAAATGTTGTTATTGAAATGTTTAAATTTGCACTATTTTATGTTTAATTATGGTACATGGACATTTTACGGGTGGTTATGTGATAAACCATATGACGGGTGGTGCCGTGAATACCAGGACGGGTAGTTACGTTATAACCACCAATGCATTGGGTATTGTAACAGCCCAAGATTTTATAAAAAAAATATATCTTTTTAATTTTATTAATGTCTTGTGTTGTACGCTACACCAAAAGGAGCTTGCACAACACGCATCCTTGTCTTGCCTTGCATTACACGCAATCGCGACCTTCCTCGATAGCGTGTGTAATACGCAATACCGAGTTTCACTAAACAACGATGTGCTATTAAAATATTATTAAAACTAGCCGTTATGAATAGTAATAACCACTTTTTAAATTCTGTAAATCTTATTTTTCAAAATGAACTTCATTTTTTGGATTCGGAGTATCGAATTTAGCCTAAGGTGAAATTTTGGTACTTTTCGGATAACT
The DNA here is from genome assembly GCA_963277665.1 of Viscum album. Classification (NCBI taxonomy): domain Eukaryota; kingdom Viridiplantae; phylum Streptophyta; class Magnoliopsida; order Santalales; family Viscaceae; genus Viscum; species Viscum album. Next base: position 271,296,358 of record OY728125.1, on the reverse strand, counting down.
TTCATATTCTGATGAATAGTGAAAATTACTAGATTATAATTAAAAACAACTTTTTTAATCGAAATAATTAATAGTGATAAATAATTAAATTGAGTGGTTTTAAAGTATATTTAGAAAATATTTTTACAATTTAATACAATGATGGTCATTGGTTGTAATTTCACATTTAAACCAGACATAATCAAGTGTCAATCTTTTTATATATATGGTTTCCTAAAACACGCTATTTATTTTAACACCAGGATTTAATTATAAAATTAATTAATGCAACTTCTATGTTATGAATTTGGTAAAATAGATTTCATTTTTGAAATCGGAATATGAAATATAGCTTAGGATGAAATTTTGGCATTGTTCTGAAAAACATCAATTTTTGATGAATAGTGAAACTACTAAGTGGTAGTTAAAAAAACTGAATTTTGCATAAAACTTAATTTTACCGCTTCTGTGAATGGAATTTCTAAAATCCGACAGACACGGTTAATATCAAGGACTAAAATTTGGTTCAATGAGATTAAAATAATTTTTGGTGAATAGTAACTTTTTACTTTTTTTTACCACGGTTAATAGTAAATAGGGTAACTAAGGGTAAATATGATATTACTATTACCGTAACACATGTCCTAATTCTATTGGATAAGTGTAATTCGGCCAAAAGCAACCTTATGAATATAATATGACCATTTAGGTCCACTTGGATTAGATTAGGACATTTATTATTATTTAATTCAAAGAAGAGTTAAAAGAGTTAAAATCAAAGTTTATTTACTAAACAATTTTTAATATAGGGTTATACATAAGATAAATTTGATTGTAAATATTCATTAGAAAGATAAAAAGATTTCCTACATAATGATATTTTATTTATAATTTTTAGACATTAAATAAATTAATTTATTTATGACACAACGATGATGCAGTAATTACCCTTTTAAGGAAATATTAACATAATTGATGTTATAAATGCTCAAATGAATGTAATTTGAGACTTTTTATGATTTCCACTAATTTTCTAGGTTACTATGATATTTTAGTGTTGATTTAATAAACTTGGTTCGAACATATAATTCTGTTATGACTTTCACAAAAATCATATATCAAATAGTGTCAAAATTGACACAAAATTGTTTTTAAATCAAATATTATATTATTAATTGTTATTTTATTCATAAAAATATAAGTTTCGGCCAAATGACATAGATAAGGATATATTTATTAATAATATACAATTTGGTGTTCTTTTGTCATGTTATAGTAAGTGTATTAACCATATAGTGAAAGGAAACAAAAAGACACGATAAAAGTTAAATTATTTAACTTAGAGTTAAATCTAATTGATAAGGTTAAAATAATACCCTAAACTTGTATAAATTCTATTGGATGAGAGGATTTAGACCCATCCCCAACTTAGCCTCGAAATAAATCAATTTGGAGCTAATTAAAACCGAACATGACTTTATAATAAAATAATATTTTGAGATATTCCTAAGGTGCCCCTCTCCTCCCTTATAAAAGGACACCTCCTCCCCCTCCTCCTCACACCAATTTGAGCACTCAAGCTCGGCCAACCCCTGCCAAAATATCTTCTCCACTTCCCTAGAATAATCCTAGAGGTCCTGGTCTTCTCCAAAGACCAATCTTAGTTCCTTAAGTGGAGGATTCAAAGAGGCGTTCCAAAGAAGAGGTAATATCCATTACCGATCTTTTCAATTTCTTTCTTCTTCCACTTCTTCATCTTAGGTTGTTTCATTATGAAGTAATAACATCAGTATAACTCATATACTGATATGTTATTATAAGTATGAAACAACCCTATTTCACCATCTATCCATCCTACGGAAAAATGAAATCACCGCGCGTGCGTACGTACGGAATACCGTCTCCACGCCGTGGTGTAATCTATTTTCCACCACCACCTTACATGGATGGGTATAATGGTGTAAAGAATAACTATACATAGTTATTAAAACATCATATTGATTCTGATATATTTTATAATCCACTCCAATTCAATTCAATATTTATGGAAATGATATCATCGCTCGTGCGTACGTACGGACTACCGTCTCCACGACGCGATGGGATTCATTCTCCATGTTAACTATTTAAGAATGATTATAAAGTATATATAAGAAATAATAATGAAATATATGACATTATAAAGCTACTGGATATATGTATATATATATATTTATGTCATCTACTTACTTCCATTCAAGACAATAAGGAAAGGAAAACAGCGTTCATGCGTACGTACGGACTACCGTCTCCATGAACGGTGTTTTTTCATTTCATTTATCTATCTATTATATATATATATATACTGAATATATATGATATATAAATCATATTTTATATTCTAGAAGTAAGTAAATCATGATATTAGTAATAATAATGTCAAGAAGAACAAGTCAAAACACCTACGATAAATGAAACGATTTTACCCAAAATGCTTCTTTAACATGGAGTTTACAAAAGAACGGGTAATATAATGTCATAAGTGAACCATATAAGATATCATAACAATGAATATGATTCTGTAATAAGTCAATGACATTATTTAAACCATTATATAGGAGCTTCGGACACGTACAAAGCAAATCGGACCTAAGGTAAGGGAAATATCACAATCTCATTTTTATCCGAGATTGTTTATTCGTAAGTATTTACTGGGGTGTATTTTATCATCCACATCCATGTTTCATAAATATGTAATATTATTTCCATCCACCTACAATTGTTTAAATCCATTTTTACCCTTCGGTGAGTTTTTAGTAATATCTATGAAAGGAATCTTTTGTCGTACGAGGTACTTTTTGACTTTTCCGACAAAAGTACGAAGAATGTTTTTTTTAACTTATACGGCATGAATGGATTTTTAAAACATTATTTTCAAGAAGCTTCCTTTACAAGTTTTCAAGTTTATTTTTAATCAAATTCTTTTATTTTAAAGTTATATGACATGTTATGAAAAGAAAAATGTTTTTGAAGAAGAAAGGATATTTTCCTCAAGAATGGAGTTCAAGTGTTTTATCAAAATTATTTTCCATCTAAGATAATAAAGGGTTATGTTTTTATCCCTATTATTACATTGATTTGATCATGTTGTGATGGAATTATTTTTATGAATTCCTTTATCTTATATGAATTGATTTATGATGTCATGATGTTTCAAGAATCCCATTTTTGTTACATGTGTTATGCGATGATGTATGTTTTATGATTATGTGTCACACATAAGAAAGGATTCATTATAAGATGGGTGGGACCTATATCTCCCTCCAATGCATTGGGTAAAGATTTTATATCTCATGAGATAGACATGGCTGGAACGGAAGGTTATTTCGGTTCAGTGATACAGGACTGAAACGAGGAGTGAACTCGGTTCAGAAAGGGACTTTTTCCACTAAGATAGTCTTGGCAATGAGTCATGACTAACAAGAAATGATTTTCCATGATTATGTGTGCATGCAAAAAAGTTTCAAGTTTTATGTTATGATTATGGGGATCTCATTTTCACTTCTATGATTTATTCCATGTTAAGATATTATGATCTCTTTTGCAGGTTATGATTTTTAAAAAGATATGATATGATTTTTATTTCTTTTGTATACCCTTACTGAGCATTTGAGCTCACCCTTTTATGTTTTCTTTTCCCCAGGATATAAAGAATGGTTTTAGGTAAAAAAAAGGGAAGATCTTTATGGGAGATATTGAAGATCTTTCACCACGATTAGAAGATTACGTTCCGAGTTTCCAAAGACACTAAACTATTACGATCCTTGTGTGTGTGTTTTCGTTATGTACTAAGTATTCCGCAAATGTAATGTAATGTCCATGTACGATAAGCTTCGGGTCTCTACAGTTGGTATCAGAGGAAAGGTTTAGTCAACCTTTGGAAACTAGGATGCGAAAACGTTAGTGAGATCCCTAGAGATATTTCTACGGTATGTTTAGGGATGTCCCTAAGGTTAAGTATACGTATAAGTTATAGTACTAGAATTACGCTAACGATCATAGAATTAAACCTAAGATGTTGGATATTGAAGGTACTCCCCCTTTATTATGTTGTTTTCCCTAGAATGATTTTTGCCTCTCACACTATTCTTTTTGGGTTTTAGACGATGGCTGGAACCCGAAGGAACCGTGTTGATCAATGCAATGGACAATGCAATGATTGTCGTCCTGAACAAACAAATGTTATGGGAGATGGAGTGCAAAATCTTATTTCTATACTTACACAAGCTATGAATCATTCTGGACTTCCAAATGAGCAGAGAAGGGAACAATATTCTATTGAGTCCTTCATGAGGCAACGTCCACCTTCTTTCAGTGGGACTTCCGATCCACTTGTTGCTGAACAATGGATCAGTACCACTGAAAAGATATTTTCAGTTCTTCAATGTTCTGAACATGATAAAGTCATCTTAGTAGTATATCGTTTGGAAGGTGAAGCTGATCAATGGTGGAATCTTATTAAGAATACGAGGCCAAGAGATGAAATTGAGTCCATGGAATGGGACGAGTTCAAGAACTTGTTTTTCAGTAAGTACTTCCCTCGTATTCTTCGAACGAAGATGGAAAAGGAGTTTCTTGAGCTGAAACAGAAGGATGATGAATCTGTTGGTATATACGAAGCGAATTTTACAAGAATTGCAAGGTATGCATCCGGCAGTATCATCCAACCTGAAAGTAAAGTTGATCGATTTTTCAGTGGCTTAAAACCAAGTCTTCGATGGGCATTAGCTATAAGAGACTTCAGTAGATATGAAGAAATTGTGCGTTGTGCTATCAAGGTAGAAATGGAAGTTGGTGTTACATATCCATCTCATGGTTTTGACAAGAAACGAAAGATGGAGTTCAAGGAGAAATCTCAGAATAATGGTGAAAAGAAGATGAATGTTTCCTTATGCACAAAGTGTGGAAAGAAGCATGGTGGAGATTGTCTTAAAGGGACTAGAAAATGTTTTAAGTGTGAAAAAGAAGGTCATCGAGCAGCTGAGTGTCGAAGTAATGGAAAAAGGGTTTCTAATGATGTGAATAAAGCAAACACTGCAGAGAACGCACCACCAACACTTCAATGCTTCAAGTGCAAGGAAATGGGGCATTATGCTAATAACTTCCCTAATCCAAGGGTTAGTGATGATCAACATGAGCAACCACTTAAGGCAAAGGACAAAGGGAAGTCACATGCGATCACTATTGGCGATGTTGAATATGACAATGATGTGGTGGAATGATTAAGTGTTTATGTAATGGGATTCCAAAATAATGTTGTATCATGGAGTATTGGAATATTTATGTATTGGTCTAATGTGGTATTCAAAGTGATTGAGATATTATGCGCATAATGAAGGGAAAATGAGAAAATTAAAGTTTTAACAGTATTCATGAGCTCATGATTGATATAAGGACTAAGTGATATCATGGTTTGAGTATATAGAATTTTGAGGATTTTGGTATGTGGAAAGTATTAACTTTTAACTGCATTCAAGTTTTCACTAAGGTTCAATGGGTATTCAAGAGAATACATGATTAAGGACTTTGAATAACAAAACATATCTTATGATATATGGGGTTCAACGATGGTATTAAATCTCTGGTAATCGTTTTCACTATATTATGAAAGTGGACTGCAGTATTATGGATAAGCCTAAAGACTAAAATGGATTATGTTGGACATAAAATAGTATTGTTTAAGGATAGAAGTTCTTTTTTTGATATTATTGATGGGATGTTATAGTAATGCAGTTTTAGAAAAAGGACAACCTGCAGGACAGGCGACAACCCATCGCTTCGGACAAGGCTGTGGGAATCGAACCCACAACCGAAGTGCGACTGGCCTTTATCGCCTACCACTGGCCTACAGGAAGTCCCTGTTTAGTAGAAACTAGTTTTATTATATTAAGCAGTATGATATATGAAGTATAAGTCCATTTTAGGAACCATATATGATTAATCTCACTATAGATCGACTTATGCATATAATTTTTACTAACCTTTTGTTTAAGACAGATGGAATGACCCGTCGTTCTATCACATAATCTGCTAACACTTCACGAATAACAAATTCAACTTCATTTATTTAAGAGATGAAGTGGAAATTGTTCAAGACATGAACAACAGTGAGATTGTACCAAAATAAATTAAGTATTTATTCTAATTCAAATTTTCAACTTTAGGGAAATGATCTTGAAAACCAAAAATGTTGTCCTAGTGATCTTATACCTGATGAATCAGATGGTACCTTATATCATCACAAATCTATGGATTTGTGATTACTGGCTTTTCCATAGCCATGTTCTCTACCACTCTCCATCAGAACATGATGGTTAGATTTCTCTTATATATCCATATTTTCACCTATGTGGAAACCCAGTGATTAGTTTATTTGGGTAATCGTTACATTTCATACTTTAGTTTTTAAAGCCAAGTTTTGGTATTCATTTTTACGATGTGGGATTCTATTAAAGAAAATTTCGAATAGTAAACCATTTATAACCCCGACGAATTTTCGAGGGCGAAACTCATTTTAAGGGGGGTAGAATGTAACAGCCCAAGATTTTATAAAAAAAATATATCTTTTTAATTTTATTAATGTCTTGTGTTGTACGCTACACCAAAAGGAGCTTGCACAACACGCATCCTTGTCTTGCCTTGCATTACACGCAATCACGACCTTCCTCGATAGCATGTGTAATACGCAATACCGAGTTTCACTAAACAACGATGTGCTATTAAAATATTATTAAAACTAGCCGTTATGAATAGTAATAACCACTTTTTAAATTCTGTAAATCTTATTTTTCAAAATGAACTTCATTTTTGGATTCGGAGTATCGAATTTAGCCTAAGGTGAAATTTTGGTACTTTTCGGATAACTTTCATATTCTGATGAATAGTGAAAATTACTAGAATATAATTAAAAACAATTTTTTTAATCGAAATAATTAATAGTGATAAATAATTAAATTGAGTGGTTTTAAAGTTTATTTAGAATATATTTTTACAATTTAATACAATGATGGTCATTGGTTGTAATTTCACATTTAAACCAGACATAATCAAGTGTCAATCTTTTTATATATATTGTTTCCTAAAAACACGCTATTTATTTTAACAGCAGGATTTAATTATAAAATTAATTAATGCAACTTCTATGTTATGAATTTGGTAAAATAGATTTCATTTTTGAAATCGGAATATGAAATATAGCTTAGGATGAAATTTTGGCATTGTTCTGAAAAACATCAATTTTTGATGAATAGTGAAACTACTAAGTGGTAGTTAAAAAAACTGAATTTTGCATAAAACTTAATTTTACCGCTTCTGTGAATGGAATTTCGAAAATCCGACAGACACGGTTAATATCAAGGACTAAAATGTGGTTCAATGAGATGAAAATAATTTTTGGTGAATAGTAACTTTTTACTTTTTTTTACCACGGTTAATAGTAAATAGGGTAACTAAGGGTAAATATGATATTACTAATACCCTAACACATGTCCTAATTCTATTGGATTAGTGTAATTCGGCCAAAAGCAACCTTATGAATATAATATGACCATTTAGGTCCACTTGGATTAGATTAGGACATTTATTATTATTTAATTCAAAGAAGAGTTAAAAGAGTTAAAATCAAAGTTTATTTACTAAAACATTTTTAATATAGGGTTATACATAAGATAAATTTGATTGTAAATATTCATTAGAAAGATAAAAAGATTTCCTACATAATGATATTTTATTTATAATTTTTAGACATTAAATAAATTAATTAATTTATGACACAACGATGATGCAGTAATTACCCTTTTAAGGAAATATTAACATAATTGATGTTATAAATTCTCAAATGAATGTAATTTGAGACTTTTTATGATTTCCACTAATTTTCTAGGTTACTATGATATATTAGTGTTGATTTAATCAACTTGGTTCGAACATATAATTCTGTTATGACTTTCACAAAAATCATATATCAAATAGTGTCAAAATTGACACAAAATAGTTTTTAAATCAAATATTATATTATTAATTGTTATTTTATTCCTAAAAATCTAAGGTTAGGCCAAATGACATAGATAAGGATATAGTTATTAATAATATACAATTTGGGGTTCGTTTGGCATGTTATTGTAAGTGTATTAACCATATAGTGAAAAGAAACAAAAAGACACGGTAAAAGTTAAATTATTTAACTTAGAATTAAATCTAATTGATAAGGTTAAAATAATACCCTAAACTTGTGTAAATTCTATTGGATGAGAGGATTTCGACCCATCCCCACCTTAGCCTCGAAATAAATCAATTTGGAGCTAATTAAAACCGAACATGACTTTATAATAAAATAATATTTTGAGATATTCCTAAGGTGCCCCTCTCCTCCCTTATAAAAGGACACCTCCTCCCCCTCCTCCTCACACCAATTTGAGCACTCAAGCTCGGCCAACCCCTACCAAAATATCTTCTCCACTTCCCTAGAATAATCCTAGAGGTCCTGGTCTTCTCCAAAGACCAATCTTAGTTCCTTAAGTGGAGGATTCAAAGAGGCGTTCCAAAGAAGAGGTAATATCCATTACCGATCTTTTCAATTTCTTTCTTCTTCCACTTCTTCATCTTAGGTTGTTTCATTATGAAGTAATAAAATCAGTATCACTCATATACTGATATGTTATTATAAGTATGAAACAACCCTATTTCATCATCTATCCATCCTATGGAAAAATGAAATCACCGCGCGTGCGTACGTACGGAATACCGTCTCCACGCCGTGGTGTAATCTATTTTCCACCACCACCTTACATGGATGGGTATAATGGTGTAAAGAATAACTATACATAGTTATTACAACATCATATTGATTCTGATATATTGTATAATCCACTCCAATTCAATTCAATATTTATGGAAATGATATCATCGCTCGTGCGTACGTACGGACTACCGTCTCCACGACGCGATGAGATTCATTCTCCATGTTAACTATTTAAGAATGATTATAAAGTATATATAAGAAATAATAATGAAATATATGACATTATAAAGCTACTGGATATATGTATATATATATATGTATGTCATCTACTTACTTCCATTCAAGACAATAAGGAAAGGAAAACAGCGTTCATGCGTACGTACGGACTACCGTCTCCATGAACGGTGTTTTTTCATTTCATTTATCTATCTTTTATATATATATATATATACCGAATATATATGATATATAAATCATATTTTATATTCTGGAAGTAAGTAAATCATGATATAAGTAATAATAATGTCAAGAAGAACAAGTCAAAACACCTACGATAAATGAAACGGTTTTACCCAAAACGCTTCTTTAACATGGAGTTTACAAAATAACGGGTAATATAATGTAATAAGTGAACCATATAAGATATCATAACAATGAATATGATTCTGTAATAAGTCAATTACATTATTTAAACCATTATACAGGAGCTTCGGACACATACAAAGCAAATCGGACCTAAGGTAAGGGAAATATCACAATCTCATTTTTATCCGAGATTGTTTATTCGTAAGTATTTACTGGGGTGTATTTTATCATCCACATCCATGTTTCATAAATATGAAATATTATTTCCATCCACCTACAATTTTTTAAATCCATTTTTACCCTTCGGTGAGTTTTTAGTAATATCTATGAAAGGAATCTTTTGTCGTACGAGGTACTTTTTGACTTTTCCGACAAAAGTACGAAGAATGTTTTTTTTAACTTATACGGCATGAATGGATTTTTAAAACATTATTTCCAAGAAGCTTCATTTACAAGTTTTCAAGTTTATTTTTAATCAACTTCTTTTATTTTAAAGTTATATGACATGTTATGAAAGGAAAAATGTTTTTGAAGAAGAAAGGATATTTTCCTCAAGAATGGAGTTCAAGTGTTTTATCAAAATTATTTTCCATCTAAGATAATAAAGGGTTCTGTTTTTATCCCTATTATTACATTGATTTGATCATGTTGTGATGGAATTATTTTTATGAATTCCTTTATCTTATATGAATTGATTTATGATGTCATGATGTTTCAAGAATCTCATTTTTGTTACATGTGTTATGCGATGATGTATGTTTTATGATTATGTGGCACACATAAGAAAGGATTCATTATAAGATGGGTGGGACCTCTATCTCCCTCCAATGCATTGGGTAAAGATTTTATATCTCATGAGATAGACATGGCTGGAACGGAAGGTTATTTCGGTTCAGTGATACAGGACTGAAACGAGGAGTGAACTCGGTTCAGAAAGGGACTTTGTCCACTAAGATAGTCTTGGAAATGAGTCATGACTAACAAGAAATGATTTTCCATGATTATGTGTGCATGCCACAAAGTTTCAAGTTTTATGTTATGATTATGGGGATCTCATTTTCACTTCTATGATTTATTCCATGTTAAGATATTATGATCTCTTTTGCAGGTTATGATTTTTAAAAAGATATGATATGATTTTTATTTCTTTTGTATACCCTTACTGAGCATTTGAGCTCACCCTTTTATGTTTTCTTTTCCCCAGGATATAAAGAATGGTTTTAGGTAAAAAAAAGGGAAGATCTTTATGGGAGATATTGAAGATCTTTCACCACGATTAGAAGATTACGTTCCGAGTTTCCAAAGACACTAAACTATTACGATCCTTGTGTGTGTGTTTTCGTTATGTACTAAGTATTCCGCAAATGTAATGTAATGTCCATGTACGATAAGCTTCGGGTCTCTACAGGTATGGAAGTCGGTCGTATGGATATTCCATTAAGTATGTGTGGAAGTCGACCGTATGGTTATTCCATTTAAGTATGTTTATGTCCCAAGTTACCTTTATATGTTATGTGTTCTTTATATGGGATTTATGGTAATCTTTTGTTTACCAAAGGGTAAGTAATGATATTTTATTCAGTGAATAGTTTTTACTACTTCCTAAAGGTGAAAGGTATTACTTTGATATATTATACATGGTTTACTCGTTGCATTGAAAAAATAACAGTTTTTATTCTTTGTGTATCCCTTGCTGAGCTTTTTATGCTCACCCCATGTTTTTTTTTGAAATTTTTTTCACAGGACTTAATGTGGAATAGGGTCAAGGATGGGATCAAGGGAAATTCATGCTATCTAATACATGGAACTAGACATGTTTCTTTTCAAGATTTTTTATTTTATGGAAATTTAGTAGAAGTGACTACTTTGTAATCTTTTTAGACGTAATAGTTATGTCCTTATTCTCTAAAACTCTAAACCTGAAAAGATTCTCAATGTGAATTATTCATTTAATTCAATATTAAGTAAGGTTTAAGGTTGGGGCCTTATAGTTGGTATCAAAGTTCAGTTTAGATAACTTTAGAGGTTAGGGTATTCTCTAAGCATAAGTGACATTACCATAATTTTTAGGATATCAGAAAGAGTCCTAGATTTAGATAAAGTGAATGAGTAAGTATATCTTAGTTTTTATCTTCCTCATTAGTGCATGATGGTTTTGTTTATATACTCATGCTGACCTTTTTGGTTTTAGTAAATGGCTGGATCTATTAGGAACCAAAGTAACAGTGGATGTGAAGGAAACTGTGACAGTTTTCTGAGTGAGCAACTGAATGATATGGGAGCTGCAATGAGAACTCTTGTGTTTATCCTCAACCAACTATCTGGAGTCATGATTGACCAACTAAACCTTGGTGATTTCTATAAGGCATAATATATGGGAGAAACAAATCCCTATGGAACTACAGGTAATAATCATAAAGGTAAGTGGGTTCAAAAACCTATGTGTCATATTTGTGGAAAGAAACACCTACGAAAATGTTTCAAAGGGACAGAAATATGCTATAGATGTGGAAATGAAGGTCATAAAGCAAGAACCTGCCATGGAAAAAAGGAAGCATCTGGTTGACTCGAGGAAAGGGAAATAAGTTCTTTATGTGGGATCAATTGAATGTTTTAAATGTGTTGTGCATGGTCATTATGAAAACACATGTCCTATGAAGAAGTTTCGGGAATGGGATCACCAAGATCGTACAAATATTAGTTTACCAATACTTAATGCCATTCTGATTGAGGATGAAGAAACTGACAATGACCAGTCAAAGGTATGGATTATTTAAAAACATTTGTTTTCCTATTTTGGAATCTTAGGATATGATTCATGATTTTCTTTGTAGGAAATAATTATTTCAGAATAAGTTGGAAAGGAATGGTTAATGGATCATGAAGAATGTTGAATGAGTAAGAAGTCAACATATAAGGGCTTCAAGAGTTATGGTGAAATTATTAAGGGTATTAATTCTCTTTTAAAGATGGGGTTACATTAGAAGAAAATTTTTTAGTATGTGTAACCCTGATGTTTGATATATGAAAATTTTATTCAAGGAATATTTATCTGTTCTTTTGTGGAAAAATTTATAAAGAACCATTTGGGTTTATATGATCCTTACTTTTGAGGTAATTGTGGATTACTATATGTTATGATGGAATGTGAAAGGCATGAGATAAAATTGATTTTAAATTATGTTATGGTTATTTTTTATGATTTTATCTATTTTTGGGGAATTATTTGAGAATTATATAGTTTGATGAAAGGACAACCCGTAGACCGCGTGACAACCGGTCGCGTCGGACAAAGCTGCGGGAATCAAACCCACAACCAAAGTGAGACTGGTATTTATCGCCTACCACTGGACTACGTGAAGTCCCTGGTTAGTTTGACTGAATATTTTTAGTTATATGATTTTATGAATTAAGAGTACATTTATTTTGGGTTATCTATGGAAATTTATTAACCCATCGTGGAGGATATGTGATTCGGTTAATTACTTTTCAATACGAGACTTTAAGAGCAACTGATGTGGTTTGGAGATAAATGTTACGATTTAACTTGGAAGACTATGTGACTAAATCCTTCAAATATTTGGGTTTCAATCTTAGTTTGCTTTACTTTGAATACTTTTATGGACAAATTGTTTATCGAATGGTCCTCGTTGAACTTTGGGTTTTGTTGGACAAATTTTGGAGATTAAGAATTGATTTTCTTTTTATAAAGGGTTATCCTTTTATAGATTATCTGATCTTGTACTAACCTTTTTGGTTTTGGTTTTTATAAAGTATAAAGACATGGGATGTATATAGTTCTCTTTTTTGGATTAGTTGAATCTCTAGAAGTTGATTATAGTACTCTTAATGTGAACAAGACTTCCTAAATACTCGTCTTTCGGAGAAATATGAGTTTGTGTAAGAAATCTAATAAAAGATGAAAGTCAACATGAAAAGTAATTATGTTTCCTTATGAATAAATTCCTCAATAAAAAGTAACTTAAAACAAAAAAAATTTCTATTAACGTTTCCTATTGGGGAATCGAATATTGTTTAACCCATCACAAGTTTTTGATTTTCTTGTGGCTAACTTTCTCCTAAACATGTTTTCTATCAATCTCCATCAGAACATGACCCTATGTTTTCTCCTCTATGTCCATGTTTTCCTACATCGAATCCTAGTATGGGTTAACTTGGGTGACCTCTGTACTTCTCTTTCTTTCTTTTAAAGTTATTGTCTTACCGACTCTTGTTTCGATGTGGGACTTTCAATAAAGTTTTCGAGCCCAATTTTAAAATTGCGAGGACGTAATTCCCAAAAGGGGGGAAGGATGTAACACCCTAGGTAAATAAAGAATATGAAATTTTTATATTTATCCCTTTTTTTGAATAAAATTTTAATATTAATTTAAAGGTAACGCTATGCTTCATGGCATACCCAATACGCAACAACGAGTTCCTTTGAAATCGTATGTTGCACTCTAATAATAAAATAAAATTATTTTAAATGTTAGTTAACACGTAGACATTGCATTGGCAGGAATGAATATAAATAACTAAAATACGATTATATATGTTTGTTAAATGTTTTTACATTTATCCAATAAAGGATAAAGGCATAAAATACGAAAAGAATTCAATTTTAGGCATATATACTCTAATTTTCACTAAAGGTCCACTTAACAACTTTTGATGGCGAACCGTCATTAAATATAGTTTTGGTCACTCTTATAAATTCTATTGGACCAAATAAAACTCTTCTTTAGAATCGGGACATCGAAATTCACTTTGTGTAAATTATTGTTATTTTTTCGATAAAGATCATTTTTTAATGAATAGTGTAAAATGTTGTATTTTAATTCAAAACCCCTTTTTAATATAATTTATTTTTATGATTAGATAATATTTTGAATTGGTTTCAAAGTGAAATTAGAATATATTTTTACCATTTAATCCAATAGTGGTCATTGAAATTAATTTCATATTTTAATTGGACTTAAACTAGTGTCAATATTTTGATACTTATTATTTCATAAAAACACGCTATTTGCTCTGACAATGGGAATTAATTATTAAATTAATTAATGTAACTTATATGTTTTTAATTTTTTTAAATAGACATCATTTTTGAATTCATAATATCAAATATAGCCTAGGGTAAATGTCTGGAAATTTCTTGAAAAACATCAATTTTTGATGAATAGTGAAACCACCAAGTGGTAGTTAAAGAAACTGATTTTTCATTTAAATGAAACTTTACCACTTCTGTGATTTGAATTTCAAAAATCCGACATACATGGTTGTCATTAATTAGTAAAATTAGGTTTAATGTGATTAAAATAATTTTTTGGTGAATAGTAACTTTTATGTTTATTAATCGTGATTAGAGGTAATTAGTATAATTTAAGGTAAAAATAATGTTTTAATAATATGAAATGACCTATACACATGTCCTACCCTCATTGGATGTGTCATGGCAGACCAATAAAATCCATGAGTCAACTTGGGGACCACATGGAGCCACTTTGGTAGGAAAATGACATTAATACCTTTTTATTTAATGTTAAAATTAAAATGTCACAAACATCTGTTGTTTTACTAAAATAATTTTTATATGGGGTTATAAAAGTCAGATTTTTGACTATAAATATTAATTGGAAATATAAAACGATTTCCTACATCATAGTAGTTTTTTTATAATTTTTAGACATTAACTAAATTAAATTATTTATGACACCATGATGATGCAGCGATTACCTCATTATTTAACGATTTAAATAAAATGGAACGATAATGTAAAATCTAAGAACTACACATGTCCAAAGCTATTGTATGTGTGTATTTCTAACCCTTATCACCTTATCCTCGAACCAAATCAATGTGGGACCTTTAAAATCCGAAACTCATTCTAAAATAAAGTAACATTTCTTTACTTTCCAAGAGTGCCCCTCCTCTCCTCTTATAAAAGGCCCCCACCTCTACCTCCTTACCCACACCTCTCAAGCCTTTGGCTCGGCCAAACCCTCCACATTTTTTCTCTCCACATTCTTCTATTACTCCTAGAAGCCTCACTTTAGGCAGAAGTTTTCCCAAGGATGCCTTTGAGCTCAAATCAAAAAGAGTTACCCGATTTGAAGGTAGTGTCTTCTCTTGTGTTCTTTTGTTTTATTTTGCTTCTCCAACCCCCTAAACTCTTTTTATTATTTTCTTTTGTAACAACTACAGTATCTTAAATATACTTGGATTTTTTTATAAGAAGCATTCGATCTACATTTTCACACACCTACATCTAATGGTTAAAGAAAATATTGTTTCCGTGGATGGTGAATTTCTACCTCACGAAACAATGATTGTTCAACACTCATATAACACCTTAAAAGGTGGCCATTAAGATGTAATTATATTTATATATGATATATAATATGTTTATGTTTTACTTAAGCTTCTGTATTTTTCTTTTGTGGCATACCTTTATGGTTTCCATTGTGGGTAAACACGATAATTTCATTTTAGGAAGTGCGGACTACCGCCCCCTCAATGTGATTTGATTCGTTAATGCCATATGTGGGATGTATAAAAGAAGGATTTAAAGTTATTATATATGATGCATGTTATATATAAATAATGAATATAATTGTGTGATTAAAATATACATATCTTTCATTTGGTTTTAATCCCATTTATATGACATAGAAATGAAAGTAGCGTTCATGCATACGTACGGCTTACCGTCTCCATGAACAGTGCATTTCATTTCTTACCTCTAAATGATTATGTAATATTATAAATACTTGTATATTCTGGATATATATGATATATATTATATCCAAATCATGAATATCATTCTGGATATAATGAACCTTTGACCACACAAACAACATGTAATTGTAAGATGTCCACTTTCGACCTAAGAACCAAATATCGACAAAACAAACATTATTAACTTAAATGATTACATAATGCTTATAACATGGAAATAAGTGATATAAAAGGAATAATGAACATGAAAAAGGTTCTTAATCAAGTGTAAATTAACTCTAGTTTATTATTCAGGACGTTAAAGAATGATAGATTCAAGTCGTACCCGAGGTAAGGGATCCAACCTCTCTCTTTCTTTTTAAGTACTCTCTTTTAAGTCATTTCTTTTAAGACCATATTTATTATGTTTGGGTATGTTATTTTATTTTCATAATACTTTAATTTTTATGTTCATATTATGGGAGACCCTATTTGATCTCATAAATCCATTTTTGGATGTTTTAAGTGGCATCACTAGGCTGCCGAGTTTTCGTAAGGGATTTTTCATCTCACTTTTATTCTCGTGACATTTATGCTATGTTTGACAGTATATCCTTTGAGTGGTGTATGTACTTCCCATTATTATACAATTTTTGTAGTATAATTTCATTTATGGGTATTTACATTTTCATTGTATGACCCTTGTTCCATGGGGTGTACTTTTTGAAAGTTACCCAACTCGGTAAGGGGACCTTTCCCCATCCTTTTTTTAAAAGACTTATTTTGTTATGTCTTTTAATTCACATACTATTATGATGGGATATGTTATTATATATCCTTATTTATGTAAATTTTAGATCCATGTGATGAGATCCCCTTTTTCTCTCTCATCAACCCTTTTTGTAAAATTTTATGTGACGACGTTAGACTGTCGAATTTTACCAAGGGAACTTCTTAACCCAATTTTGATTTCTTTGGGTTCAACATGTAGTTATTGAATATTTCATCCTTTGAATATATCTGAATGACCTTTGATTTGGTTTACACTTAATATCAACTTATATTTTGTGTATTTATATTTGTCACACATAATTATGAGATTGATTTATCCTTAATTTAAGGATACCTTCTTTATAATTGATTTCATCTCATTTTAAATTTATTTTGAGACTTTATTGTTGTTATGCACCAATTCATTCTTATATGGTTTGTATACATTCCTTTGACATATTATATCATAAATCCCTTTATTCTCATGATATTATAAAGTTTGGATTAAATGTTATTCCTCAATTATTTGTATTCAATAGTCTCTCATTTTGTGAAAAACTCTTTAACAAAAATATCGTTTTAAATGTTTTAATGATTTATTATTCTAAATCATTATCTTTAATGTCCATGTATTCAAAATGTTTTTCAGTATTTTTTTATATTTACATTAATGTTTAAAAATTATAATTCAAATAAAAGCTTCAATGTGGTATGGGACACTTTGATTCAAAAATCTCTTTTAAATGGTTTTTGAAAATGGATTGATTAATTCAATACCTTGGAATTACTTATTGTGATTGCAAATGAAATTTTGTTATTGAAATGTATATATTTGCAATATTTTATGTGTAATGATGGTACTTGGACATTTTACGGGTGGTTACGTGATAAAACATATGATGGGTGGTGCCGTGGATACCAGGATGGGTGGTTACGTTATAACCTCCAATGCATTGGGTATGGAAGTCGGCGGTATGGCTATTCCATTAAGTATGTGTGGAAGTCGACCGTATGGTTATTCCATTTAAGTATGTTTATATCCCAAGTTACCTTTATATGTTATTTTTTCTTTATATGGGTTTTATGGTAATCTTTTGGTTACAAAAGGGTATGTAATGATATTTTATTCAGTGAATAGTTTCTACTACTTCCTAAAGATGAAAGGTATTACTTTGATAAAGTATACATGGTTTACTTGTTTCTTTGAAAAACTAACAGTTTTCATTCTTTGTGTATCCCTTTCTGAGCTTTTTATGCTCACCGCAAGTTTTTTTTTTTTTGAAATGTTTTTCACAGGACTTAATGTGGAATAGGGTCAAGGATGGGATCAAGGGAAAGTCATGCTATCTAATACATGGAAATAGACATGTTTCTTTTTAAGAGTTTTTATTTTATGGAAATTTAGTAGAAGTGACTACTTTGTAATCTTTTGAGATGTAATATTTATTTCCTAATTATCTAAAACTCTAAACCTGAAAAGATCCTCAATGTGAATTATTCATTTAATTCAATATTAAGTATGGTTTAAGGCTAGGGCCTTATAGTCTCTCTTGACTGTACCTCAACGTGATTTTATGGTTATATAGTTTTCCTATTCCCAATATCTCTAACTGTGATCCTAGGTTCACTTCTATCATTTGTAAAGGCCATCATAAGTTGTTGGGAATAGAATTAAGTTTCACTACATATTTTCATCCTCAATCAGATGGTAGTTAAAATAGAAAATTTATACTTTGAAGGATATGATTTCATATTGTTCAATGGATTACAATGGAAGTTGGGATCAACATATTTATTTAGTTTAATTTTGTTATTGTTTCCGAAGATTTCTCCGGGGCGCGCGCGCATCCGTCCGTCAGGGGGGGACGCGCGGCTTTGTTGCCCCGCATTCCCGCTTTCCAAAGGCGGGCGGCATTCGCTCCTTATTCAGGTATGTCTGCTCCTTGATCTTAACGGGATGATGGGATGTCGGTTCTTCCTCCTGTGGATTCCTCCTCAGAACTCGTCACCTAGTCCGGGTCTCCCTCATAGATTTAATACTTAGTTCGTGAAACTCTTCCCAGTGCCATGTTTCCATGGACGCCGGTTAATTACACTGCTCCTGTCGGGACATTCCAAAGGGTCCAATCAGGGCAACAACCTTCGGTCAGGGGAGTAGTCACGTTGAGGCATCAGTAGCGTGTCCGGATGCTGGGGGACCTGGCATGTCTGTCTGTTATCCTTGATCACAAGGCTTCTCGAGGGCATGGAAGCCCGAGGCATCCCACATCGATCGTGGAGAATTACATGTCATAGACACGTATCTGAGGTTTTCCTCAGCTTCCCGTGTTCAACACAGGGTATGCCGCGAGTTTAACATCCAATAGAGACGGATGAGAGTGAAATGGGACCATCGCAGGGGGGCGACAGTGAAGTTGGGCTTGAGCCTTGAAGAGGCTTCCTACGTATCCCTGTGGCAGGGAATCAAAGTCCTCGTAGTTCGGGATGGTGCCGGTAAACCGACGTGAAGCTGGACTTTGGTCCGACGGGCATCGTCAGCGTACCGACGTGAAGATGTACCTTGGTCCGAGGGGAGTTGGGCTTGAACCTATGGGAGGATTCCTACGTACCATGCCTTGACATGGATCAAAGTCCTCGTAGTTCAAATGGTGGGTCGCAATGGCTTACCACCAGACCAAAGTGTATTTTAACGTCATGCTGGACGAATATGGGACCCGGCGTGAAGAAAACGACGGGTGGGTGTGTCGATGAACCGATTTGAAAGTAGACCTTGGTCCACTATTGGTGGTGGGCTTGAACCTCATAAAGGCTTCCTAGGTACCATGCCTTGACATGGATCAAAGACCTCGTAGTTCAGGTGGGTTTCGCCGGTAAACCGACGTGAAAGTAGACCTTGGTCCACTGATGGTGGGCTTGAACCTCGTGGAGGCTTCCTACGTACCATGCCTTGACATGGATCAAAGACCTCGTAGTTCAGAGAATACAGTTTAACGTCATGCGGGACGATAGTGAACCCTGACGTGAATAAACGACGGGTGGGCTTGAACCTCATGGAGGCTTCCTACGTACCATGCCTTGACATGGATCAATGACCTCGTAGTTCAGGTGGGTTTCGCCAGTAAACCGACGTGAAAGTAGACCTTGGTCCACTATGGTTGGGCTTGAACCTCGTGGAGGCTTCCTACGTACCATGCCTTGACACGGATCAAAGTCCCCATAGTTCAAAAGGGGTTTCGCCGGTGAACCGACGTGAAAGTAGACCTTGGTCCACTATGGGTGGGCTTGAACCTCGTGGAGGCTTCCTACGTACCATGCCTTGACACGGATCAAAGTCCCCGTAGTTCGAAAGGGGTTTGTCAGGGTCGGTGCTCACTCTAAGCCCACGTGAGTCATGCTCGGTGTGAGAAACAAGAGGTTGCACGGACCTGACCATCACGTCGCGAAGGGTGCGTCCGTGAGAAGCGAAGAGGGGCTTACGCGTTGGGCGGCCCATGGTGTTGGGACTTACTCCAGGATGGAGGCTCATGGCACGACAATGCGCGGGAAAGATGGACCTTGGTCCGACAACGGGAGGTGCCTCGTTCCCTATCACGTCCTCCACTGACCTTGGTAGTGGGGAAGTACCGAGATGCACGGGTGCAATCATCCGTACCAAAGGTTAGGGGTTTACGCTCTGAGGCGACCCTTCCCCTGCGAACATACACCACTCCCACAAGGAGGATCTCATTCCATGTGCGGAAGAGTTCCATTCCCGTGGAGACGAGTTGTGTAAAAAATGTTCGAGTTGGGGGGGCCCTTCGTGAGGTAGACGAGGTTGGGCCACAGTTTAACGTCATGTGTTGAGGACGTGGTGCTTGGCAGTTTAACGTCCTGCAGCTCGGACGAGGTGGGTTCACTCCACACCCTTAGGGCTTATATAACCAGTACCCTCTGGTCCTTGGGGAAGGGAAGGTGTCGGTAAGGCCATGGTAAAGGGGGGTCGTGAGAGGAACCATCGAGGGGTCCACGTTAGCGTGGCTATGCGAAGAAGCAATAGCCGTTAGCGTGCCTATGCGAAGAAGCATTAGGCGAAGCAACGCTACGGGAGGTGTTGTCCATGGGACTTTGAAATCACATCGTGCAAACCTGGAGGGTCGCACGGAAAGAGGAATCGCTAAGCAGAGGAGTGTGCCTTGCGAAGTGGGGTGCCTTGGCCTTAGCATGGGGCATAGGTGGGAATGGGAGGTGCTTCGCGAAGTGGAACAGTGTTCACGGAGCACTGCCTCGTGAAGAAGGTGTGGTTCGCGAAGCAGGGTCCTGCCAAGTAATGTGCTTTGCGATGCATAGTTATCCTGCCTTGGCATAGGGATTACTAGCATGGGTTGGGTGTTTCGCGAAGCACAAGTGCTCCGCGACTGCCCGGGTTCCCTTGGGAATCCCCTTCCTTTGCGGACTCCCTTGAGCTTCGCGAAGGGCATCCCTCTCGGAAGAGGGGCTCAAAACGAAACAAATCAGAGTCGTCTCGCGAAGTAGAAATACCTCGCGGAGCTCATGATTCCCGGGGAAAAGCGTGCTTCGCGATTCGGGAGAGGAGAAGCCGAAAGGTCGGATTGTCCGTCTCGTGGACTCAGGGGGAGTCGAGTATTTATAGGGAAGGGGCGCCGCGAAGCAGGGCTCGCGCGCCGCCTTCGGGGTTTCGCGGAGGCTCGCGAACGTCAAACCGGTTCGCGGAGGATTACCGCCTCCGGCGCTTCGCGGTGGCTCACGAACGTCAAACGGGATCGCGGAGGATTACCGCCTCAGGAGCTTCGCGGCGGCTCACGAACGTCAAACGGGTTCGCGGAGGATTACCGCCTCCGGAGCTTCGCGGCGGCTCGCGAACGTCAAACGGGTTCGTGGAGGATTACCACCTCCGGAGCTTCGCGGGGCCGCCAAGGTTGGGACGCTTCGCGGCGGGGCTTCGCGGCTGGGCTTCGCGGCTGTGCTTCGCGAGGCAGCGCGCCGGCTGTCTTTTTCGTTCCTTCCTTTCGGGCCACATTTTTGGCGCCAACAAATGCCCCCCCCCTCAGACTTGGAGCCGCGGAGGGCGAAGGGTCGAAGTCTGAGGGACAATCGCCAAAACTGTCGGTGGTTCGCGATGTGTCATCGCGAAGGTGGGCCCGCGCTGCTCGTCGGGGCCGCCGATCCGGACGCGCCGCGATGCTTCGCGCGGGTGAGGCGCGCCGCGATGCTCCGGGGTCATCGCCTATAAATAGGGGGTCCGCGTTCTTTTGTCGTTACGCGCCTTCCTTGTCCTTTTGTGCTCTCGATTTCGCGATGCTCCGCGTACTCCGCGACAGCACTCCGCGAATCGAGCTTCATGGCGAACCGCGGGTCTCCGACTCCGCGTTCGTGCTAAGCGAACCTCTGTCTGCCTTGGCCAGACTTCGCGGCTTGGTCTCGCGACCGATCTTCGCGATCCGACTTCGCGGTCGAGCTTCGCGGCCGAGCTTCGCGATCCATCGGAAGGAATTCTTTTCTGAGGGCCAAAATTACAATGGCCCATCAAGAAGCTTCCTTGGGGTTCCTTGCAGACGCTGCTCGTCGAGATGAGATGGCCAACCGTCCGGGTTTGGGGGAGATGATTCGGAGCCACTCGGACCACACTTCCTTGACAGACCTGCTGTCGGAAGGTCAGAAGGATTACCCGCAGTGCAAGAAACTGCCGTTGTACGGCTTCGGGATGAGGGATGACGTCTTCATCCCTGAGGCAAGAAGGGATGAACCAGCTTGCTGGTTCAGGAGCACACCATGCTAGCACCAATGGTTCAGGGCGGCCGATGGTCATGCACGGGAGGATTTCACACCCGTTACCGCTGATTGCCTCTACAATCATGTGAATGACATTGACGGGAGGCCGCTGCAACCGGAGACGTCCCCTCCTCTCTACCGCACCATGCTGAAGGCGGCTCTGCAGGATCCAAAGAAGGGATGGTCCGATGAGTGGGACCTGCGCCAGGGCGGCAACTTTACCGACGACTGGGCATGGGCCTACTGGGTAGGCGCCTCGTGCGAGGAGTTCGAGGCCGAGCTGAGGAGGGTGGGATTGTATGAGGCAGCATGGGCCTCCCAGTTCCACATTTACCAGCCAAAGCAGCTGATGCCGGAACTGCTGAGTAGATGGTCGTCCAGGACCAACACTTTTCACCTGCACCACAGAGAGGTGGGCATCAGCCTGTGGGATGTCCACCAGATTTCCGGGGTCCCGATCTTGGGGGCCATGTACGACGAGTTCCTCCCCGTTGCCAGTGCGTGGGAGATGCTGAGCAAATGCCACGGCTGGTGTCAGCGCTGATGGCGCTTGTCCCTGGAGAGGACAAGGAGGCAGTGAGGGACATCCACTTCAAGAGGTGGTTCAAATGCTTCCTGAACTTCCCAGAAGATCAAGAGTTCCCTCCAAGGCCTCGAACTTGTCCGAGGGCAGCCCAGCGGGGCAAGGGACACTCGTATTGGCGAGTTGTGGAGGACAGCCAATGGAAGACTTGGGGTTTCAGCGTCAGCACCGAACAACAGCCAATAGTCAGGCTGGCGGCATTCATCGCGGCTCTCATCTGTGGGTGGATCCTACTGGTGAGAGATACAAGCATGGGGGTACGGCCCAGCTCGTTCATCATGGCATCGAGGTTGGCCATGGGGCAGCGGATCAACCTGGGGATCCCGATGCTCGCCAAACTATACAAAATGTTGCGGCGCATTAGCAAGGGCAAGAAGCCGCAAAGAATATGCGGGCCCTTCCACCTCCTGTATGGGTGGATCGCGACGAATATCCGGGGGATTTACGAGTATCCAAACCCCATTTCGCCGCCGGGATCAGACTTTCGCCCTTCCAATCTGAACGCAGTTGGGAGCTTCCCATTCAAACTGGCAGTTCCGATGGTGCTGAATAGGGTGTGGAGGGCGGATGAGTTCAACTTTCATCCCTTTACACTGCCGACGGGGAGGCTTACTGATGATGGACGGGGAACGGAAGAGCATCGGGCTTACCTCCTGGCCTTCCGAGGTGGAGTTTTGGTGGCTAGGATAGATCGTGAGCCAATCTGTGAACCGTACACCCCGCACCGTTTTGCGAGGCAGTTCCGGTGCCTCCAGCGGCTGACCCCGCAGGTATACTGGGAGGTGCGTCATGAGGAGCACCTGTGTGTGATGAGGCAGATGTGGCTCATGTTCACACGTGAGGATGGAAAGATGCAGATCACATTGCCTCCATCCACCACCGCCTTCGGCATAGTGAAGGAGTACGCCATCAGCTGGGAGGCCTCTTATCCCGGGGAGATGCTGAAGTAGCCAACGATCTGGGTTGGTGACAGTGGGCCTCCTTTATCTCGAGGTCGGGGTCGGAGGGCACCTAGGGCCGCCCGCGGCAGCGGGGCTGCCATGGCAGAGAGACCCGCACTGGCCGAGGGTATGGCAGCAGCGGCGGATCCGGTGGTTCCGGGAGAGCAGGGTCATCCGGAGGGGCGGCCACCGAGGGGATTCCGTCGGATATCCGCTCAGGCTCCGGGGAAGCGGCTACGTCACATCGACATGGCAGAAGATGCTATCTTTACGGAAGCTTGGGACATTTGGGATGTCAACCGGCAATTCCTCAGCCCACCTGAGATGTGGGCCCACCTGAATCGCCTCGGGATGGAACTGCCGGGCATAGGCCCAGTCCGGGCTGGATTCATGGTGTCTCCGGCGGAGGCGGAGCAATACTTGAATGAGCTGGAGGATTACATCCACTCCAGTGGTGTCCCTCGCCCAATGACAGACCGGGTGAGGGTACTGTTGAATCAGACGGTTCCTCCACAGCTATCGGCTGCCGATCTGAGGGAGCGCTTCCCCTTGCCGGAGGAATCAGGGGACTCTTCTTGGGAGGATGAGACTGGAGGAGGGAGCCCGCTGGAGGAGGGCGAGGTCGGAGACCGAAGCTCAGAATCCGACGACTTCGCGGAGGCTCTCGAGGTAGCATTCCGAACTTCTCTTCTTACGATCTGTTCTTGAATCCCTATGGACTTCTCACCAATGTTTGAGCCATGCAGGAGGAACTTGTTCGTAGGCCTCGTTCTTGCTCCTTGGCGGGTGACGATGCGGGACCTTCAGAACCCGCGCCTATGGCTGCGTCCAGTTCTGCGTCTGGTGGGGACCAGGGGGTCTGAGGTGGCTCCTCTGAAATCTCCAGACCTTCCAACAGTATACGGGGGGCCTCGTCTCGGAGTCCCGTCAGTACCGGCCCAGGAGCAGTGCTCGGAAGTCGATCTTCGTAAGTCTCCTCCACCAGTCTCCTCATTGCCACACGTGGGCCATGCCGACTAACGTTTATGTCTCTTTCTGTCATACAGTTTTCCGACTGGCGTGGGCTGCTGCAGCAAGGCTGGTTGGGGTGTTTGGCGGCATCCCTCCCAGGGGCATGCCGGTGATGGTGACGACAGTCCCTTCACCTCCTCAAGCTGCGGCGCACACCATCACTGGCGGGACCACCAGCAGGGTCATACCTGAAGTCATCGAGGTGGACTCTGAGGAAGAGGATCAACCGGTCAGTCCCAGTCCTGTCGTACCTGTGTCGGCGTCAGGTGTCGTACCAGACTCAACACCAGATGCAGATCCCGCTGAGGAATTCCTGCAGGCATATCCTACGTACGAGCCTGCCGACCGCGCGGATTGGGACGAAACGGCCTCTGATGAGGAAGACAGCAGCATAGTCCGCCGCCGGTCGTCGAAGCTGATCACGCGCTTTATCAGCGACACTCCCCAAGCGCAATGGCTGGCCGAAATTGATAGGCTCCGCTCGCGGTTGCGCGAACTGTGTGCCGGGGGGAGTGGATGCCCAACGCCCTCACGCGCTCATCCGAGATCTCATGGCTGAGAAGATCCGGGAGCATGATCATGGGCTGAGCGTGGGATGGCAGCGGAGGAAGGCGACCAGCATTAGGAAGCTCCAGGAGGCTGAAGGCAAGGTCCAACAGATGCAGATCCGGGCCAACGAGCTTTCAGCCACTCTCGATGCACAGTCTGAGCTGGTCTTACGATTGAAGGCCCAGCTGGCAGAGGCTGAGGAGCATATGGAGCAGACCTCTGGAAGGATGGCTGTCGTCCAGGCCGAGGTGGAAAGGGCCAGGGCCAGGGTTGACGGATTACGCCCCGCCGCTGCTGAAGAGGAGCGGGAGTTGAATCAGCGGGCAACAGGCTCTGGACGCCGCAAGTCAATGGGTGGCGGAGCTGCAATGCTCTTTTGACGGAGTCAACCCGTCCATGGGGGAAGTCAACCCCCGAGTATTGTAGCGAACCCGAAAGAAACTTTTATTAACACTTTTGTGCTCCAACTATTTCTTTCTCCTTTGTTTTGAGTTCCGCAGCACGCACGATTTCCACTGTTGAATTGCCTTGTTGCATCCCTGCAATGTTTGCGGGACGTTTGATGACAATTCCCTCAAACCAGCCCAGATTCCCGAAAAATGGGGAAGGCTTGATCGGAGGAGGAACTTCCAGGATAGCCGAATTACCGTTTCTCCAACGTGCTCTTATGCACGAACGGGGCAACACCAGGGGCGCTGAAATCGGTTCAAACAGATGAAAATGGGAAGTGTGAATGACGATGCCCAAATTCGGAACACTGTGGGGATGGCGTGACAATAAAGGACAACCGCTAACCGTGGCGGACAAACGGTATCCTTACTGCGTTAGCCTGAAATGGGGACAACAAATGAGCATCAACCACTGACCATATTCGCAACGCGGGATTTCATCAATTTGTTGTCGATCAATCTTTCAGGACGTTGGCCCAGGACAGTTGGTGGACCATAGGTCAGACATCCATACTGTTAGGGGGTCCTTCCAGACATGACCAGTCTTCCGGAACGTTGGCCCAGGATGGTAGGTGAGCCGATGCGGCATAATACCAGGCCGTTAGGGGGCTCCTTCAGACATGAAAGAGGACGAGGGTCCGAATAAGGGACACGCAAAGCGTGGAACATGGAGTGGTGGTTTGTTCAAATAGAATCCAACACCTTGGTAGTTGCACCACCGTGGTGGGAGTACGCCAGACGGGCGCCTCGGTCTGATCATGGATCATTCCTTTTTGGGACAGGGCCTCTCTGGCGAGGGGATCTATCGCTTCCCAATGGGATCTTGGGGCATCCTGAACTTGTTCAGGGTAAAATTGTAGCTACATAGTTCCCCCCGAGGGGTCAGTCCAGAGGGCTGGAAATGGGGAGGAACAGGATTTTGCGATTCCTGGGGCTGAACCCTAGGCGAAATGCCTGGGCGTCTCTACGTATCCCATGTGATGATGGGAATCAAGCCGCACGTAGTTCTGGAAGCGCAGTTTAACGTCATACTGGATGAGGAGCAGCCTGACCGTGTTGGTACACATCCAGCCAAAACTACTAAGCCCACGTGAGTCGTGCTCGGTGTGGAAAACAAGCAGTAGTGGTGGGAATTTCCCGACGCAGAGAGGGGCAGGTTAAGGCAAAGGGATGCTCGGTGACTATCGGCCCAATGAAACTAACACGATCATTCAGTGCACCTAGATGCGTGAAGAGAAAGAGCCGAGTATGATGGAGTTCCACTTGAACATGAGGGAGTGGAAATGTGTGAATCATGACGCTCGAGATTCGGATCACGATGATGGCGGCGTGGCGATGGAGGATTACTACTGACCATGTTCGCAACACAGCATCCTACCGCGTTAGCCTAAAATGGGGACAAACAAATGAGGGTCGACCGTTGACCATGTTCGAAACACGGGACCATGTCACAAATGTTGTCAGAGATCCGTGGGGACGTTGGCCCGAAACGATTGAAGGGCCCTTAGGTCCAGCATTCATGGAGAGCCCTTAAGCATAGTATCCATGTCGTCCGAGGGTCCTTTTGGATGTGGAAGAGGATGAGGATCCAAATAGCGAGCTCACGAAGCTTGGTCATGAGATGAAAGGAATGTCCCTGTGAAAATCCCATGCTTCGGGCTTTTTGCCAAAACACATCTGAATACGTCAATGAAACGTATTAGAGAGAGGGAGCAGATTCCTTTCCCTTGGGGTTACCTTAGTTTAGGGTCTTATAATTCGGACCATGGATTGGAAAAAGGGATTAGGGGACACATGACATCAAAACCTGACGTGAATGAGGACATAGTCCTGCTTACCATGCGTTCTCCGAGGAGATGCTCGAGTCAAGGGACCGAACACCAGGGTTAGGCTGGGCCCGCGGCGAAGTACCCGGGCGCTCCTACGTATCTCATAAGGATGAGAATCAAGCCATATGTAGTTCTGGAAGGTGGCATGGTAAGGTACCAGTGCTAGGGGAGAAGGGAAGTGTGGGCATAGCCCTTACACTAAAAGAAGCGGAATTTGATGTATCTTGTTTGTTCATTGAGGTGAATGGTTTTTTTTTTGTGAAGCGACAGGCCTAGAACAGTAGGTCATGATGTCGCCACAAGAATCAAGCCGTGATGGGCGTTGAAAAATGGCATGGCATGTGACCAATACCCAACGTGATGTCCTCTACAACGAGGTCACCACAATGCGGTGCCGTTTTTTCGTCGTGCGGTCAGGACGATAATGTCACAGTTTAGGGTCGTATGATAGGACCAAGCGTGCATTTTATCGTCATGCAGCGCAGACATAGCAGAGATGATGCTAGGCGGGAAATGTGTGCAGTGTTATAAAACACAATTGACGGAGACGTGATCCCACATCAAATTGTACGCCATCCAGAGAGGGTAACCTTAGGCCGAGGGGCCTACACAGAGGTGAAACAGGGAGAGAGACTGGCTTCCTGAATGGGTTGTACCCGGAGACAGGGCATCTGGGCGGTCCTACGTATCCCATGAGGATGGGAATCAAGTTGAACGTAGTCCCGAATGGATCTTAGTTTATGGTCATAGAGCTCGGACCATGGGAGCCCAAAAGGGCGCCAGATTGCAGCTTTTTCCCCCTAGCATGCAAAGGTGCACTGAGGGATAGCGCCAAAAGTGTCGAGATTCCACCTGGACATGATGGGGTGGAAAATGATGTGAATCATGCAACCAACATTCAAGGACTGAAGGAGCTGGCGTGACGACAGAGGATTACTTCTGACCATGTTCGCAACACAGCATCCTGTCGCGTTAGCCTGAAATGAGGACTAACAAAACGAGCATCGACCGCTGACCATATTCGCAACGTGGGATTTTATCGATTTGTTGTCTGTAACCCTGGAGGGCATTGGCCCGTATCGGTAGGAGAGCCCTTGGGCGTAGTATCCAGGCCGTTCTTGGGGGTCCCTCGGGGTGTGAAAGATGATGGAAGTCCGAATAGAGGGGAACACGAAGCTTGACAAGTGGAAGGAACTTTATCATGTTGAATCTGACACTCTTGGTGCTAGACTAGAGGGCTCTTAATACATGGGTGAATCACTGCAGGGAGCCAAGGGACTCAACCTTGAGGGTGATCGAGAGATGGCAGATTCCCAGGGGAAGGGGGCATGGTGCCCAAAACCTTGTATCATACCTACACACCCCCCCGCTGGAGAGGGATGGACCAAGTGGCCTAGGTGACCGGGAAATCAGGAGATCTCCCAGAAGTGGGGCTGGACCCGAATCTTAGACATTCAGGTGATCCTACGTATCCCATTAGGATGGTAATCAAGCCACACGTAGTTCTGAAGGGTGCCTTTTAACGTCATGCAGGACAGGAAATCAGGACTGAACCTCAGAATGGGGCGTGCGTGGTGCAGCTATTGCAAACCCGAGGTGAATGAGGACGTAGTCCCACACTGCGCCACACAGTCCTGTGATCAGGGTCCTGAAGGCAGGATTAGAGAGGTAAATTCACTGAACTCAAGCTGGGTTCGAAGACAAGGGGTCTTGAACGTAGTTCCAGATGAGAGTCTTAGTTTATGGTCTTAGAGCTCAGACCGTGGATGGTGACAACTCCCGAGTAAGCACAGATGTCAACCCAATCCCTAAGCCCACGTGAGATAAACTCGGTGTGGGAAACAAGGGGGGTATCCTCATCGCAATACTTGGGGCATCCATCAAAAGGGAGTCAGCAGAGAATTTCGAAGGACACCTTTGATGTAGCTTGTTCCTCGAACGTGCAAACGTGCACGGGGGAAAAGTACCAAGATTCCCGAGACTCTACTTGGACATGATGAAGTGATGAAGGGTGTGAATTGTGTACCCGACATTTGGGCTTAATGGGTTGGCGTGACGACAGAGGAAAACTGTTATCCATGACGGAAACACATCGTCTGTATCGCGTTAGCCTGAGGTGGGAACAACAAACGAGCATCGACCGCTGACCATATTAGCAACGCGGGATTTTATAGATTTTTTGTCCGAAACCCTCGGGGCGTTGGCCCGTATCGGTAGGAGAGCCCTTGGGCGTAGTATCCAGGCCGTTCTTGGGGGTCCCTCCGGGTGTGAAAGATGATGAAAGTCCTGATGCGGGGATACGCAAAGCCTGGAAAGCGGATGCGGACGTGTCCGAGTAAAGCTTGGCATTCCAGGTAATAAACCAGAGTACTCTTAAGCACATTGGTTAACCGCCGAAGAAGAGGGATCGACGAAACAACTCAGTAGGGGGTGGGAGCATGGCGTGGTCATCACGAGACCGTCGTGAATGAGGACATAATCCCACACTGCACCATATGATCCCCTCATGGAGGAAGGATGGGCCAAGGGGCCAAGATGGGATGAGGATTCCCAAGAGATGGGGCTGGACCCGAAGCCTAGACGTTCAGGTGATCCTACATATCCCATTAGGATGGGAATCAAGCCACACGTAGTTCTTGATATGCAGTTTAACATCATACTGGACGAAGAGGGGAGTAATATACCCCTAAACAAGGGAGGTGCATGGCATGGTAAAGGAGCCATCGTGAATAAAGACGTATTCCTACGACACACCATACGATCCTATAAGATAGGTCCTGGGTCGCGGCCCGAAAAGGCCAAGGGGCCTGGGGCTGAGCCTCGGTCAGGAAGGCCTGACTGGTTTGTAGTTTAACGTCTTACATGAGGACGTGGGTCGGGGACCCGAGGAGGCCAAGGGGCCTAAAGCTGGGCCTCGTAAAGGGAGGACGTACGGCATGGTACATGATCCCGACGTGAATGAGGACGTAGTCCCACATCACACCGTACACCCTTATGAGGATTCCTGGGACGTGGCCCGGAGAAAAGGGGAAGTTATCAGTCAGAAAGGTCTGACTGGTTTGTAGTTTAACATCTTACATGAGGACAAGGGGCCAGGGGTCCAAGGAGGCCAAAGGGCCTGAGGCTGAGCCTCGTAAAGGGAGGACGTACGACATGGTACATGATCCCGACGTGAATGAGGACGTAGTCCCACATCACACCGTACACCCTTATGAGGAATCCTGGGCTATGGCCCGGATCGCCAGCGCCACCTGGGGGAAGTTTGTCACCTTAGGATGGGGCAGAGGGGATCACTGTTCTTGATGCCTGGGGCATCTCGGGGTGGACCCGAAGATCCAGGACACTGTTGACCATGTTCGAAACACAGTGTTCCTATGGTGACCCGCATGGGGGCAACAAATGAGCGTCGACCGCTGACCAAATTCGCAACGCGGGACTTGTGTTGACTTGTTGCTTAAAAAAACCCTCGGGGGCGTTGGCCCGTATCGGTAGGAGAGCCCTTGGGCATTGTATCCAGGCCGTTAACGGGGGTCCCTCCGGGTGTGAAAAGGTGACAGAATCCCAGTCAAGGAGTGGGTGAAGCTCAGTTGCGTTCACCCACGAAAGGGGAAAACACCTCTAGGGGGAATGTGCAGCCGGGTTGAGGCTTGCTCGACGTGGGTCGGGGCAAAAGTGTGCACCCTGCAATGTCTTGACCCGAGGGGAAGATTTTGGCTTTTGGGCTGGGCCAACGGACGAAATGTCCGGGCATTCCTACGTATCTCATAAGGATGAGAATCAATCCATACGTAGTTATTGAAGGCCATGCAGTTTAGCGTCATGCGGTGAGGACGTGGGAGGGTAGAAGAACGGGAGTGGGCACATGGTGCGACCTTTACAATCTTTGCGCGAGTGGGATTGCATGAGCGGGGCCAAGAAAGCCTACCCCCTGCTACACAAAGATCCTCCAAGGAGACTATCCCCAGGGGGAATAGCGGAAGAGAAAAGCTTGGGGCTGGGCTCAAGACGAGGTGTCCGAGCGTTCCTACGTATCCCATGAAGATGGGATTCGAGCCATACGTAGTTCTTGACATGCAGTTTAACGTCATGCGGGACGATGAGAAGCACCTCCTTTGGGGATATGTACGGTACGAAAACTAATCCGACGTGAACGGGGACATAGTCCCACACCATGCCGTACAATCCCGCAAGAGGGTAAGTCGGGGAAAGACCAAGGGGGGCCCGAGGCCAAGCCGCGGTGGAGATGGGGCCAGGGGCCCAAGGAGGCCAAGAGGCCTGAGGCCGGGCCTCGGTCAGGAAGACCTGACTGGCTTGCAGTTTAACGTCTTGCAGTGAGGACGGAGAGGCAGTTTAAGGTCATGCGGGACCAAGTCGTAGTTTAGAGTCATGCAGGACCCTCTCGCAGTTTAGGGTCGTGCAGGACCACTTTTTTGCCCTAAGAAAAGTATCGCTTGAGGAATTTGGCATTGGTGGGAGGGGTTACACGCTCTCCATCTGTGGTCACCAAGGAGTAAGCTCTGTTGGGGTAAACCTTATGGATGATATAAGGCCCTTCCCATTTGGGTTCTAACTTGGGTGGTTTCCTGCCGGGAATCATTGGCGCTCGAAGGGCCAGTACCAGGTCACCCTGTAGAAAAGAGCGGAGACGAACCTTCTTGTCAAAATCTCTCGCTATCTTGTCCTGATGCCTTTCCAGATTGTGCAGGGCACAGAGCCGGTTCTCGTCCAGTGCCTCTAATTCAGCTAGACGGATCTCGGCTACCTCATCTGGTGTCTGGTGATCAAAAACTGCAGTGCGTAGCGACGGCAGCTGGATCTCAATGGGTAGGACGGCCTCAGCTCCATACACCAGGGAATATGGGGTCACCTGGGTAGAGTTGCGAGTCGTCGTCCGGTAAGCCCAAAGGGCGTTGGGGAGCTTGTCCAGCCAACTCTTCTTGTTCTGACCAACCATCTTCTGCAGAATGTTAGAGAGGGTCTTGTTGAACGCCTCGATCTGTCCATTCGCCTGTGCGTGGTAGCGGGAGGTATGGTTCGACCGGATGTTGTACTTAGCGTACAATTTCTTCAATTCAGCTGCTCGGAAGTTGGTGCCGTTATCGGTGAGGACAGCATGAGGGACTCCAAACCGGTGGATAATGTTGGAGCTCACAAAGTCAACGATGGAACGGGCCTTGACCTCTTTGAGAGGAACTGCTTCTGCCCACTTGGAGAAGAAATCTGTAGCAGTCAGGATGAACCTACACTGGCGGGCTGTTGCCGGCGGATACGGTCCCACTACATCGAGTCCCCATACCGCAAATGGCCAAGAGTACTCGGTGGGGTGGAGGGGTTCTGGCGGCCGATGCAAGAAGTTGGCGTGTACTTGGCATGCGTGGCATCTCTTGGTGTATCCAATACAATCGTGGATCATGGAGGGCCAGAAGTATCCTAACCTCCGGATTTGTTGGGACAGCTTCGGCCCAGCTTGATGGGCGCCACAGGAACCGGCGTGAACCTCTTGCATAACTTGAGGTATCTCTACTCCTTGGATGCAACGGAGGAGGACACCATCGAAGCTCCGCTTATAGAGGATCTGCTCAAGACTGGGGCCGCTCTGGAGGGTGAATTGCAGCGCGCGGCGTCGGATTCGCTCGCGTTCTGCCCGGTCATCCGGGAGCTGACCATTTTGGAGATACTCGACAAAAGGTGCTCTCCAGTCGGGGGTGATTTCAACCACTGCGTCTGACGAACCCGGGACTCCCGATATGGAGGGTCCGGCGGTGAGATGACTTACCCGCAGGCTATCACGGTCCTCTTGGGTGACGGGAGCAATGACTCTCCGGTGGGCCACGTGTATGACCAAATCATCTTGCTCGGGTTCTGCGAGCGACGCGGCTAAGCCAGCCCGGGCATCCGCTTGTCCGTTCTGCGATCTTGGGACATGGGTAACCTCTGGCCGAGGAGAGAACTGGGCCATTAGGAGGAGGGTGTACTCCAGTAACGGTGCAAGCTCTGGCTTCCTGACGACGTAGTCACCATTAACCTGTTTGATCACCAGCTCGGAATCTCCCTTCACATGTAGATGGGGAACATGGATCTCAAGGGCCAACTTGAGACCGGTGATGAGAGCCTGGTACTCTGCCTCGTTGTTTGTACAACCTTCTGACAGCAGGAACGAGTACGGCAGGACGGCTTGCGCCGGGGTAATGAAAACAATACCCAGACCCACTCTGTTGAGCTTGGGGTCGTTGAGCCTTCTACCGGTGGGGCTCCGGGAGGCACCGTCGAAATGCATTTGCCAACATGGGGTAGCATGATCGACTGAGAGGATCGTCTCGTCGGGAAAATCCAGGTCCAGGGATTGATCCGCGGAGGTTGGATGGGCAGCTAAAAAGCCTGCCAACGCTTGTCCCTTAACGGCCTTCTGAGGCACGAACCTGATATCAAATTGATGGAGAATCACCGCCCACCGTGCTAGTCGGCCAGTCAGCATGGGGTGGTTCAGGATGTACTTCAGCGGATCTACCCGAGAGATCAATTGTACCTCGTGGTGTTGCAGGTAGTGCCGCAACTTCTGTACAGCGAAGACGAGCGCAAGGCAGCTCTTTTTGATGGGGGAGTATCTGACCTCCGTATCGAGAAGCATGCGGCTGAGATAGTAGAGACTGTTCTCAGTACCCTCGTTATTCTTCTAGGCGAGCAGCGCACCGAGGGATCTCTCCAGGGCGGTCACATAAAGGACCAGCGGCTTCCCGGAGATGGGTGGCATCAATACCGGAGGTTGGAGAAGATACTGCTTGATTTCCTCGAAGGCGACCCGACACTCCTCATCCCATTCGTAGGCAGCGTCTTTCTTCATGAGCCGGGAAAAGGGCTTACACTTTCCAGCCAGATTCGCAATGAATCGGCGTATATAGGCTAAGTGGCCTTGCAGGCCTCGTAGCTCTCGAATGTTGCTCGGGGGAGGCATTTGGCTGATGTCCTTGATCTTCTCCGGGTCGATCTCAATACCTCAGTATCTGACAACGAAGCCCAGAAACTTCCCGGAGGTGACTCCGAAGGCACACTTCAGCGGGTTCATCTTCAGGTGGCGGGAACGGAGGAAACCGAACACTCTCTCAAGGTCTTTGAGATGGTCCTGGCGCTGGCGTGATTTGACTACAAGGTCATCCACGTAGCATTCCACCAATGTCCCGAGGATCGGTTTGAATATGCGATGCATGGCCCGCTGATAAGTGGCACCTGCATTTTTTAAACCGAATGGAATTACCCGGTAGCAAAAGGTACCCTGGGGAGCCCTGAAGGCAGTGGACTCCTCGCCTTCGGGGGCCATCCGAATCTGGTTATACCCGGAATACCCGTCCATGAAAGAGAGGGCTTGGAACCCGTCCGTGGCGTCAATCAACAGCTCTGTCACTGGGAGTGGGAAGTCATCCTTTGGGCAGTGGCGATTGAGATCGCGGAAGTCGATGCAGACTCTGATCTGCCCATTCTTCTTCCTGACCGGCACAATGTTGGCGAGCCATTTGGGGTACTGGACCTCCTTAATGAAGTTGGCTTTGATAAGCTTGTCAACTTCGGCCTCGACCATAGCACCATGAGAAGGGTGCATTTTCCTGGGAGGCTGCTTGAACCCACGGTGTTTTGCCGGGAGACCCAGACGGTGGACGGCCACTTGGGGATCCAGCCCTGGCATCTCATCGTAACTCCAGGCAAACACATCGCGGTGCTGTTTGAGGAAGTCTACATACCGCTGCCGCTCCTCGAGGGACATGGCCACACTGATCAATATGGGTCTTGGATCTGCCTCGCTACCAAGGTTCACATGTACCAGTTAATCAACCGTGGTAGAGACGCCTTCTTCAATGGCTGGGGGAGCATCCTCCAAGTCTTCCTCCCCAGCCGTGGGGGAAAATCCCGCGACGGAAGATACTTCTGGGCTCTAAAAACCCGAGGGGCAGCTGGTGTCGGCTTGGGCAGCAGTGGCCATCACATCAGGAGACTCACTTGTCGTTGAGACCATAGCAATGAATGCATTTGATCTGATCCCATCTGGCCTTCGGCCTAAGGGGCCACGCTTGATGATATCAAAGCAGTGGTGACGTGTCGGCCTGAGTCGGTTAATTCCAGCCCGGCGAAAGAGACACGTATGGCGCACCGCCGTCGTCATCAGCTTGACGTCCCAGTACCGTACAGGGGTAGGAGGTTCCAGGATGACCCGAGCCTGGTTGATGTAGGAGTACGAGGTGATTTTCCGCCGTCGCTTGGACATGGGAACATGCCTTACTTGCGTACCCGAAACAACAAAACATTGTCCCATGTCGGGGGTCGTGGCCTCCAACCGGTGGATCGGGAGGATGTAGGCGTCGTCCATGCTTGCCCAGGGATCACTTGTGATCGGGGCGGGCTCATCCTCGCTTACCAGGATTTTCTTGTCCTTACTTTTGTAATAACCCGCATCCAGATAGCGGGCCTCACAAGAAGAGAAAGGGGACGCGTCTCCTTGGAGCACGCCTACTCGACCGTTGAGCGAGTACTTAAGGCACTGGTGATACGACGAGGGAACCGCTGCATGCAGATGGATCCATGGCCTGCCCATCAATGCGTTGTAGGCGGTGTCCTGAGAAACAACCATGAACTCGGTGCTGGAAATTAAGCCACTGAACTGGGTCTTCAGATGGATCTTGTCGACCAGGGTTTGCTCTGTCCTGTCGTGCCCCTGGATCCTGAGGTCAGAGGGAGTCAAATCACCTTCGGACAGACCCTGCTTTCGCAGCGTCCGGGTCGGAATTAAGTTGATTCCAGAACCCGTGTCAACGAGGCATCGGCAGACTTCCACACCGTTGAAGTGGCCAGTGATATACAGTGGGCGAATGTGCCCCTGTATAGGAGGGTCTTCATCTTCACCGGAGAACGAGATAACCGCCTGGCATTCGGCGTTTTCAATCGTCTCGGTATGGAAGGCTTCCGCAGCTGCCACTTCTGTCTCGAACTGGAGGGGGCTCCTTAGGGCCTCGGCTAGTTCCTCGCGCATTTCAGATGACAGGCGAAGGGCCTCGAGGATGGAAATCCTCGCCGGGATGCCGGCCAGATGATTCAGAACATCGTACTTTCGTGCCAAACGCGAACCTCTTATTACAGGAGGTCGTTCGGCATTTGGATGCACAACGGGTCCGGCTGGCTGAACTGGCGAGTAACTAGTACTGGGTACATCTTGCTGCATAACAGTAGAAGCCTGAAGAGTAGTCTCCGGGCCAGGATCGGACAGCAGAGGCTGGCCTGTCGCCAGGTAAGACTGGCTGTGATATGAACGAGGCGGCTCTCCCTGATCCAGCAACACGAACGGCGGTGGAGGTAGAGTCGAGGGTGCCCGATGGGTCTGCGCGTGCTGAGATCTGCGCTGAGCCTGCTGCCTGGTCTCGGTAGCGTGCATGGCTTGGCCGCAAATGCCGGCTGACGTACCTCGATGTCCGGCGCGGTTGCGATTCCGCCGACGTTGACGTCGGCTGGAAACGTTGGGGAGGTCTGCCTGGGGTTCCCCCTCGTCGGGGGTCATATAGGGCTTTACCAGCTCCACGGTGTTAACTGAAGTGTACCCTTGACTATCGCTCGAAGAGTCATCCACTGCTGGGCGGGTTCTTGGAGGAATACCCATTTCGGGAGGCATAAAATCGCCGAGAGTGCGGGATGACGACGGCACTGGCGGTGCACGTTGCTTCTTCTTACGTCGACGCTGCTTGCCCTTTTGGGCAGAGGTCGACTGTGAAGACGATGTTGAGGCACCAGCTACTTCCTCTAAAGGTTCCGACTGCTTCAGGCGTGCCCGGATGATACCCTGGGCACAGACGACGGTTTTTCGAGCCATCCAGTTGTCGTATTTCTGGGACCCGCGGCTAGGGACCTGCTGCCACTCACCATCGCCGTCGCTGCCGATTTCTGATCCCGCAAAGACGCCTGCCACTTGCGCTGGCGCTGGGCCCAACTTAACTATGTTGTTGTTGACCTGGTCCTGAAGCCAGTCTTTAAACACATAGCATCGCTTGAGGGTGTGCCCCAGGATTCGATGATAAGGGCAGTAGTTGGGGTGATCGGTGAGATGTGCCTCTGCCGGCCTCCTGCACTCAGGCAGACGCACGATCCCTTGCTCTAGAGCACTTCCGAAGTAGCCAGGGACCTGATTTTCGTTGAAAGAATAGGTATGGTACTTTCTTTCCGGGTAACGAGCCCTGGGGGCCTGTTCCTGTCGAGGGACCGGAGGGGCTTTCCGAGGAGGCGGCGCCTGGTTGTCTCGCCTAGGTGGCGGTGGCGCATTGCGCGGGGGAACCTGTCGGTTCTGAGGCGGTCGCTGCTGGGCAGGAGCATGCGCTTGAGGTGGAGGACCTCTACGGGGTTGCGGGGGTGGTGCCGCCGGTAGCAATTCCAGCTGCCTCGGGGCTTCTATTTGAGCCACCGCGGTGGGTTCAGCCCTGGCGGCCCTCCTGGCTGGGATCATAGGGGGCAGCAAACGTGCCTGACTAGCCTGTTGTAGGGCCTCCTCGAGGCGCTGGGCCTTATCCGAGAAATCTCTGAACCATCCAGGGTAATTCTGGGTAATCAAGGAGGGTAACAGCTCTGTCTTGACGTTCCCCACACACATCGTTAGTAATTGCTCCTGAGTCAGTGGCATATCGAGGGAATACGTAAGTCCTTTCCACCGGGCGATGAAGTCTGCAACCCGCTCATCAGGCCTCTGTTTGCACTTGAAGAGGTCCGCAATGCTGGTCTTTCGCGTGGTGGAGCTGAACTGGTATAAGAACTGCGGGCGAAGATCCTCCCAACTGGTCACTGATCCGATGGGGAGCTGGCTGTACCAGACGAATGTCGGACCTTCCAATGTCTGTACAAAACATCGGAGCTTAGCGGCTTCTTGCTGAGCCGGGGTCCCCAGCATGGGGCCACACCTGGAAGAGAAATGAGCCAAGTGCTGGGGTGGGTCCCCTGTCCCATTAAACGGCGAGAAAGTGGGGTTCCCAAAATCCGGAGGCGCGGGCATATCATCCACCTACGCGGGATAAGGCTTGCCATCCGGTGGGACCGCCACCTGCCATGTTTCCAACGCCTCGAGGCGGGCTGTGAGTGCCACAATAAGGTCTTCCGGGTGGGGGTCCCTATCTTGACGGGGATCCCTAACCACAAGCGCATTGCCAGGTTCTTCAACACGGTAGACGGCTTCGGCTGCTCGCGGGTCAACTGGCTGGACGACCTGCTGGGCGACTGGGGGAACCCGGGTTGGATTCTTCAGATTGCCTCGTCGCTCAGGGGGGTTTGGCGAGACGTATCGCGCCCTCTTGCCGTATGTTCCGGCTTCCGCCATGCCCGCGACAGTAGCATGATCAGGGTTGCCCGGAGGCATATCACAGGGGGGAAATTGTTCCTGCCCATGCTGCCCCGGCCTGGGATTACCATAGTCGGGTCGCCGCTCTGCGGCGCGCTCAGCCAATAGTTCGTCAACCAGCCTCTTCTGCTCAGCAAGCTGCTGGCGCAACGTGGCCTTCTCAGGATCTTCGTCTGTTTTCTGCACAGAGGCGGACGGGTCGGAGTGCTTGACTATTCCGACATGCTCCTTACCCTTTCCAGTGCTTCGACCGAGTGCCAGTGACTCGGTGGGTACGGGGAGGCCTAGCAGGTTCCTCTGCTGACGGGTG
The DNA here is from genome assembly GCA_963277665.1 of Viscum album. Taxonomy (NCBI): domain Eukaryota; kingdom Viridiplantae; phylum Streptophyta; class Magnoliopsida; order Santalales; family Viscaceae; genus Viscum; species Viscum album. The sequence continues at coordinate 271,256,727 of OY728125.1, read as the reverse complement.
ACTCTCCCTGATGGGTCGAGTAGTGGAGGTACGCCCTCGGATGGTAAGTCCCCATCAAGGAACTCAAGCTCATCTTCCTTATCCACAACGTCGGCCATGTGGACTGTGACCCCTCTTGAGGGCATATCCTCGATGTCGCATAGCGAATCAGGCTGTCGTCGGATAGGGTCGAAGAGGAGAGCGGCATAGCGTCCCCAGCCACGGACTTGCACATGGGGGGTGGCTTCCCTGACGATCTTGCGGAGTGCCTTGAAACTCTGAACACATTTTCGTTGGAGGGCACTCTAGTGACCGGGCGACTCGGGGTGCTGGGCCATAAGGAGCACCGCTGCGTCAATCAGGCGGCACTGTTTGCCAATCTCCTCGATGTGCTCTCGACTCCGGGGGTATACTAGCCGTTCCCAGCGGAGGCGGAAGTGCGTCGCCCACAGGGTTCGACAAAAGCACCCCACTTCTTCAGGGGTAAGCGACTCGGGTACGCGGAAATTCAGTGCCGCCGTGGGCCAGAACTTCTCTGGGAAGTAGTCCGCTGCAAGAATACTCCAGAAGCTCCTGGGTTCGTCCTCGGGGTTCGGCCCTACATTTCCCCACTCATCAACCGGGGGCGGCTGAGGGACCAGTAGCGGTACCGAGGCGGACCTCTGGGATAGCAAACTCGGCGGTGGAGAATACAGTGCGCGAGCACACTGGCCACCGAATTCTGGGCCTTCCTCTGAAGAGCGAGGTGACCTGACCACAATGTCACGATAGGACGGGCTAACAGCCACTGGTTCGGGTACGGGAATTGCCGTTACCGGTGTCCGGTCATGTCGTGGATCTACCACCGTTGACCCCCAAAACAGTTCCTCGTGATCCCGAGTAGAGGTAGAGGGAGCTTCGGGTGACGATGGCGGTGACCGCGCGGTCGAAACCTGCGAAGTTCTCAGAATCTCTTCCTCCTGGATGTACCTGCGGAGAGAGACGGGAATCCGGTGGACCTCAAATTCTGGAAGAACGAGGCTGACGCGTCTGGTTCCTGCCCCAGTCCTTGATACGGAGGAGCTGGGAGAAGGTTCCATCGCTGAATCGCATTCCGCTTCCGAATCGGAGAAGCGGGCAGGTTTGATCTCCCCCTGGACCTTCCCAGGATTCTTATTGTGGCGGCGAAGACCCGCTCTTCTGCCCCTGGGTGGCTCTTCGGGACAGGGTTGACCCCTATCAGGCAGCCTTGGGGCGGCGCTTGCGCCGTGGCGGAGAGGGCCCCCACTTGAGACAGCCGGGGTGTGAGGGGCACCAGGGCAAATGTCTAAGGGTACATGGGGAGGACCTCCATGAATAGTACCCGTGTGGGCGGGGCCTCTGTTGGAACTGGCAGGAGCATGGGGAAGACCTCCATGGTCGATGCGAGTGGGGCGAGGCTGACCTTCACTCCTTGAGTTGCTGGGGCGAGGAGGACCTTCACCAGTCGCGGAGAGGACATAGGGGGGACCCCCACGTTGAAGAAGGACCGGATGGACGATGCCTTCAGAAGGATGGACTCCATACCCTGTACAGCGGGCACGGGAAATGTTTCCGCGCTGAGCATCACTGCCACGGGGCAGGTCTTCCTGTAGGATGGGGGCAGCACGAGGCATGCCTCCATGGCGAACCTCGGAGCGGGGAAGGCCCACGCTCTATGGAGTAGTGGTACGGGGAGGACCTCCGTACGGGGTGGCATCACCGCGGGTTAGCTCGCGGCGATCACTACTTGGGCCTGCAACCCGGAGAGTCAACCCAGCCTGCCCGCGGGGCGGTTGGGGTCTCGATCCTGGTTGGGCGAAGAGGTGCCCTTGCTCAATGTAAGCGGGGGATTCATAATGTACGTCGGCAGTGGCTCGGGCCACTGTAGCTGTCGACGTAGACGCGGCTCGGCGGGCGTCCTCAGCCCGGGCCCGACGCTGACGTCGGGTCAGGCGGGCCCGTGCAGGTGGTGCAGGGACGTAGTCTACCTGCTCTTCCTGTGGGGCCAGACGACGGCGCTGACGTGGCCGGACGGGAGCTCTCGCCTGGGGGCCCTGGGTCGGGGTCCTGAGCGGATTGAGCCGGACGACGTCTGCCTCTCCAGCGTAGGGCGAAGAGTCGTCCAGGCGTTCCGGAGATAGGCTCCCGAAACGGTTGAATGTCTGGTTGGGGAGCAGGGGCTCCCTGCGCGGCCTGTTAGGGCGGCGTTGACGGCGGGGCTTGGAGGCCTCCAGGTCCAAGCGGGCCATATCCCTGGTCGGGATGACCCCTTCCTCCTCGTACCTGCGCACGAGGCTGTTGATCACCCTTCGTTGGATGACATCTGATGGGGAAAGGGGACGTGGACGTCCCGTATTCCATGATGTGGCAGCTGTCGTGGCGGTGGTGGCGCCCTGTGGAGTGGCCGTCGTGGTGTTTCCCCTGCCCCTGCGCGGGCGAGGAGCGGATGGTGACCGCATCTCTGAAGTAGCAACTTGGTTCCTGGCAAGCGAAGGGATCAATTCATCAGTACTGAGAGGAAAAGGATTGACGGCCAGTGCCCCAGCACTCTTCCATCTCCCATGTCTGTGAGAAGAATCCACTCCAACACGCTGCAGAGCGGAGTGCCCCACGTTCTACTACCCCGACTGCCGGTGAGTTTCACGACAGGCCTGCTATTTGCTTGGCGGGACCAGGCAACGGATATCTGAATCCGGTGACACGTCAATCTACTGGTGTCTCGAACGCTACTAATCTCCATGCTGAGGAGAAGAGTTTCACGTCGGGTTCACCATTTCTGTTTCCGACGCTTTCGCCGGGGCGCGCGCGCATCCGTCCATCAGGGGGGGACGCGCGGCTTTGTTGCCCCGCATTCCCGCTTTCCAAAGGTGGGCGGCATTCGCTCCTTATTCAGGTACGTCTTCTCCTTGATCGAAATGGGATGATGGGATGTCGGTTCTTCCTCTTGTGGATTCCTCCTCAGAACTCGTCACCTAGTCCGGGTCTCCCTCATAGATTTAATACGTAGTTCGTGAAACTCTTCCCAGTGCCATGTTTCCATGGACGCCGGTTAATTATGCTGCTCCTGTCGGGACATTCCAAAGGGTCCAGTCAGGGCAACAACCTTCGGTCAGGGGAGTAGTCACGTTGAGGCATCAGTAGCGTGTCCGGATGCTGGGGGACCTGGCATGTCTGTCTGTTATCCTTGATCACAAGGCTTCTCGAGGGCGTGGAAGCCCGAGGCATCCCACATCGATCGCGGGGAATTACATGTCATAGACACGTATCTGAGGTTTTCCTCAGCTTCCCGTGTTCAACACAGGGTATGCCGCGAGTTTAACATCCAATGGAGACGGATGAGAGTGAAATGGGACCATCGCAGGGGGGTGACAGTGAAGTTGGGCTTGAGCCTTGAAGAGTCTTCCTACGTATCCCTGTGTCAGGGAATCAAAGTCCTCGTAGTTCGGGATAGTGCTGGTAAACCGACGTGAAGCTGGACCTTGGTCCGACGGGCATCGTCATCGTACCGACGTGAAGATGGACCATGGTCCGAGGGGAGTTGGGCTTGAACCTCTGGGAGGATTCCTACGTACCATGCCTTGACATGGATCAAAGTCCTCGTAGTTCAAATGGTGGGTCTCAATGGCTTACCACCAGACCAAAGTGTAGTTTAACGTCATGCTGGACGAAGATGGGACCCGGCGTGAAGAAAACGACGGGTGGGTGTGTCGATGAACCGATGTGAAAGTAGACCTTGGTCCACTATTGGTGGTGGGCTTGAACCTCACAAAGGATTCCTACGTACCATGCCTTGACATGGATCAAAGACCTCGTAGTTCAGGTGGGTTTCGCCGGTAAACCGACGTGAAAGTAGACCTTGGTCCACTGATGGTGGGCTTGAACCTCGTGGAGGCTTCCTACGTACCATGCCTTGACATGGATCAAAGACCTCATAGTTTAGAGAATACAGTTTAACGTCATGCGGGACGATAGTGAACCCTGACGTGAATAAACGACGGGTGGGCTTGAACCTCGTGGAGGCTTCCTACGTACCATGCCTTGACATGGATCAAAGACCTCGTAGTTCCGGTGGGTTTCGCCGGTAAACCGACGTGAAAGTAGACCTTGGTCCACTATGGGTGGGCTTGAACCTCGTGGAGGCTTCCTACGTACCATGCCTTGACACGGATCAAAGTCCCCGTAGTTCGAAAGGGGTTTCGCCGGTGAACCGACGTGAAAGTAGACCTTGGTCCACTATGGGTGGGCTTGAACCTCATGGAGGTTTCCTACATACCATGCCTTGACACAGATCAAAGTCCCCGTAGTTTGAAAGGGGTTTGTCAGGTTCGGTGCTCACTCTAAGCCCACGTGAGTCATGCTCGGTGTGAGAAACAAGAGGTTGCACGGACCTGACGATCACGTCGCGAAGGGTGCGTCCGTGAGAAGCGAAGAGGGGCTTACGCGTTGGGTGGCCCATGGTGTTGGGACTTACTCCAGGATGGAGGCCCATGGCGCGACAAAGTGCGGGAAAGATGGACCTTGGTCCGACAACGGGAGGTGCCTCGTTCCCTATCACGTCCTCCACTGACCTTGGTAGTGGGGAAGTACCGAGATGCACGTGTGCAATCATCCGTACCAAAGGTTAGGGGTTTACGCTCTGAGGCGACCCTTCCCCTGTGAACATACACCACTCCGACAAGGAGGATCTCATTCCATGTGCGGAAGAGTTCCATTCCTGTGGAGACGAGTGGTGTAAAAAATGTTTGAGTTGGGGGGACCCTTCGTGAGGGAGACGAGGTTGGGCCACAGTTTAACGTCATGTGTTGAGGACGTGGTGCTTGGCAGTTTAACGTCCTGCAGCTCGGACGAGGTGGGTTCACTCCACACCCTTAGGGCTTATATAACCGGTACCCTCTGGTCCTTGGGGAAGGGAAGGTGTCGGTAAGGCCATGGTAAAGGGGGGTCGTGAGAGGAACCATCGAGGGGTACACGTTAGCGTGGCTATGCGAAGAAGCAATAGCCGTTAGCGTGCCTATGTGAAAAAGAATTAGGCGAAGCAACGCTACGGGAGGTGTTGTCCATGGGACTTTGAAATCACATCGTGCAAACCTGGAGGGTCGCACGGAAAGAGGAATCGCTAAGCAGAGGAGTGTGCTTTGCGAAGTGGGGTGCCTTGGCCTTAGCATGGGGCATAGGTGGGAATGGGAGGTGCTTCGCGAAGTGGAACAGTGTTCGCGGAGCACTGCCTCGCGAAGAAGGTGTGGTTCGCGAAGCAGGGTCCTGCCAAGCAATGTGCTTTGCGATGCATAGTTATCCTGCCTTGGCATAGGGATTACTAGCATGGGTTGGGTGTTTCGCGAAGCACAAGTGCTCTGCGGCTGCCCGGGTTCCCTTGGGAATCCCCTTCCTTTGCGAACGCCCTTGAGCTTCGCGAAGGGAATCCCTATCGGAAGAGGGGCTCAAAACGAAACAAATCAGAGTCGTCTCGCGAAGTAGAAATAACTCGCGGAGCTCATGATTCCCGGGGCAAAGCGTGCTTCGCGATTCGGGAGAGGAGAAGCCGAAAGGTCGGATTTTCCATCTCGTGGACTCAGGGGGAGTCGAGTATTTATAGGGAAGGGGCGCCGCGAAGCAGGGCTCGCGCGCCGCCTTCGGGGCTTCGCGGCGGCTCGCGAACGTCAAACCAGTTCGCGGAGGATTACCGCCTCCGGCGCTTCGCGGCGGCTCGCGAACGTCAAACGGGTTCGCGGAGGATTACCGCCTCAGGAGCTTCGCGGCGGCTCGCGAACGTCAAACGGGTTCGCGGAGGATTACCGCCTCCGGAGCTTCGCGGCGTCTCGCGAACGTCAAACGGGTTCGCGGAGGATTACCGCCTCCAGAGCTTTGCGGGGCCGCCAAGGTTGGGACGCTTCGCGGTGGGGCTTCGCGGCTGGGCTTCGCGGCTGTGCTTCGCGAGGCAGAACGCCGGCTGTCTTTTTCGTTCCTTCCTTTCGGGCCACATTTTTGGCGCCAACAATTATAATATTATTTTTCATTCCAAAATATATATGGTTACTTTTGAGGCATTATATGGGAAGTAGTGTGGAAGTCCAGCATTTTTGGACGAATTCGGGGAATATAAGTTGATGGGAATAGAAATAGTAGAGGAAGTGGTGGAGAATGTAATGATGATCCAGCAACACATTAAGACAGATCATAGTTGGAAAAGTTTATTGAAGATAATAATAGAAAATGCATTCCATTTGAGGTAAGTAATCATGTTATTCTTAGAATCTCAGCATTGAAAAGTGTTTTGCAATTTAGTAAGAAATAAAATACAATTCCATGGTTCAATGGACCCTATGAAATTATGAATAAAGTTAGACCATCCTCCTATTGAGTATATTTTCCTCTGAGTTTATCTCAGGTACATAATGATTTTCATTTTTGATGTTAAGAATGTGTGTCCTAGAATCAGCTCATCTTTTTATCCTAAAAGTAGTTTAGTTGGAATAGATCCTTTATTATGAACATAAACATATTTAGATTCTTGATTAAAAAGAACATGTATTGTGGAATAAGGTAATCCACCATGAAATGGTTTTGTGGAGAAACCACATGGTTGAAAAAGTAGCACGGGAAGTAGAAAATGCAATAAGGGAAAGGTAACCTCACTTGTTTAACAAGTAGATAAAAAAATAATTGTGAAAACAAAATATCCAAAAGGTGGGGAGAATGTAACACCCTGGGGTTTTTAAAATAAAATTGGATGAATGAAACACAGAATCTCTACATAAGGAAACTATTTTTAAGGAGATAGTAATAAACTAGTCATTAAACATAATTTTTCTTCTTTTATGATTTGAATTTAAAAAAACCGACATCTACGATTATGATCAATAATTTATATGGATTCATATAGAAGAAACATGATTTTTTTGGTGAATATTAACATTCCCTTTCTGTTAAACTAAATATTAAAAATTTTAAAACCCCTCTTCTCCTCCACTATAAATAACACCCCCACCCCCCCCCCCCACCCCTCTTCTTCTCACACCTCTCAAGCTTTGATAATTGACCAAATTTGGTCAAATACACTTCCCAAGGCTGTTCCCACGTCCATGACCTAACGGTCTCACCAAAAGTCCAAAACCAAAGGCCTTATGGAGGATCTCAAAGAGAGCAGATCATGAGGTAAGAATCCTCTTTCATTTTCTTGGATTTTCTTTTTCAATTCCCATTATTTTCATATAATACCTTCCAATCCCTTTATAAAAGTGTTGGGAAAGCTAAAAAATTATATTTTATGGATTTAATCATGTTTATGAAAAAAACAATCATTATTATTCCTCTCCTCTTCCTCTTAGACTAAAAAAACACTATCTGTGATGTGTTGATGTACCAAATCGTGGATGATTTGTTTTCAATTTTCATTACATCCTTAAAAACTGGTTATAAATCTATTTTTAATGTTGAAACTTATTATAATGTGTCATATATATCATGTTTTCTTTTCTATAGTTAGCATATATACATAATATTATGTCATATAATGTAATGTCTTCGTGATTATCAAAGAACCACCAAAATGATCTAAACAGATATCACTAATTATTTATCAAATTATTCATCCTCATACCATATACCCAAAATGATTTATAGAATAATTTAATATTATGGAAACATATTAAAACTATCTCATTCCACTTAGGAAGTTTCACTTCCATTAAACAAGGAAATCCTTCATGAATAGACCTTTCAAATCTTGTATGGAACGCATGTGAAACAATGGAATGAACAAAATATTAATAATTAATGGGTGGAATGATGTTTTAAAATGAACATATAAGATGTTATAAAATCAATATTTTTCTATAAAATATTAATTACACTATTTAAATCATTATACATGTGGTTTAAACAAGTTTCAAGTAAGACAAACCTAATGTAATGGAATTCATAACCCAATTTCCATTCTTTGGGTTATCCATCAACTTCATTTATTATATTGTGATATGAATATTTGTGTAATGAATTTTTTATTATATTATGTGGTTTCATGTGGATTTACATTTTATACACATGATAATTTCATTCTATTAATTCTTACTTCAATTATATGATATTTTTAAGGGATGCTACTTTAAACATCCTCTTTTAAAAATCTATTTTACAAAATTCAAAAGTAATGTTTTTTTGAAATTGTTCCTTTATTATTATTATGTTATAGTTCTTGGTAATTGTTTTTGATTAATGGGTTTAATTATATCTCCCTCTAATTCATTGGGTATGTTTATGTTTGAGGTTTACCGTATGGTTACTTCAAATGTAACTACGATGGTTACCCCATATAAAAACAGTGAGGGTTTCATTGTATGGTAATCGTGAGGGTTAAAAATCATAAATTATCCATGAGAATTAAAAAAATTATGTATGTAATTCCACTAGATACACTTATACTCTATTTATGTTTTCTATGATTTTTGTAAATCTCAGGTTTCACAAAGTATGTATATGATTCTTTATGGGTGAGAAGTATGTATTTCTGAAAATGATTTCATCTGTTTATGTATTCATAAACTAATGGTTTCTTACCATATTTTTAAGTCCATTACTGATTTTTTTATGCTCATCCGATGTTTTGGAATTCTTTCCATATATTATAAGGATGTGTATGAGATAGAAGGACATGAAGTTCAATTTAATGAAGATTTGTCAAAGAAATCATGATGTTGTTTTGTATTTAAAACTTTATGTTTTGGAAGAAATGGATACTATTTTTATGGAACCAACATTATGTGATTGTGGGTTGATATATATGTTATGTCCTAACCTTCTGAAATTTCAATCCCAAAATATCTTTGGGAATTTAAAGAAGTGAAATCTTGTTGAAATAACTAGAATATGAAATATTTAAGGTCGTGGACTTATAGATAAAGAATACCTGAAGAGGTTTCTATTATGATGTCATCAAAAAAACATCCCCCAAAGAGATATTTCTAAAAAAAATTATAACATTGTAAAGATAAACAACTATGATTATTTAATTGTTTTATTCAATTATTTTTATCTTTCCATCATTATGGATATTTTCTGATGTTCCATAACATTGAGATTATGAAAATTTGAACAATTTAGTGGATGTTATTACTGTAATGAAGATTCATGATGATTCTAGAACTATTGAGAAGCATGTAGTTAATTATAAATGAGATGTGGATTTTAATTTTTAGTTATAGAACGTCATGAAAATGAATTTTACTTCCATTATCTTCTACTCCCCATGATCCAATATAAATGGTTCAAAGTACAATTTTACATAACACTATTTACATGTATGCAATGATATCATTCTAAATTTTTTGTGAAATGGAGAGATAGTAACGAATGATTACAATCATATTGAAATGAAAATATGGTAAAAAGTCCATTAGATAAAAATAGGATGATAGTGGCCAATTTAGCTGCTAATGTTTTAGAAAAGTGTGCCACCGATAGAAGATCTTCAATCAATCATCTAGATGATATAGTCAAAAAAGATATAGAATCATCAAATAGAGTTAAATAGTTCCAAGACCTTGGAATGAGTTGTTTATAATTCCTAGCTAAACTAAATAATATTCACATTAATAAAATAGATTGAAATCATATAATACCATCATAAAAATGGATTCTAAATAGAGTTTGAATGGATGATCATTGTATATGGAATTTCTCATAAAAATATTTACAAATTTCAAGATTGATAATATATAGGTATACCATTGATAAAGAGGAAGTATCAAGGCCAATATAGTCTTAATAGAGTTGTTGATGATCGTGAAATTTTGATATAGGAATAAGTGATCCATCATGCGTGTGGTGGAAGAGAATATCATTCTATATTTTATAAAAATATAATAAGAAACTGAATCTATTAGTAGGGGTATAACCAGTTTATGAAATTGTTTTTTTTTATTGCGAGGGTATAAACATTTGTGACGTCAGTGAATATAGTTAGGTCAGTTTAGTGGTATAACAATTTGTGGTAGAATTTTTGTTTCTAGGGTCTAGTACCAACATTGGCCACATGATTAATAATTGTGTGTGTAAAAGTTTTATGTATGTACCATAATAAAATTCAAGGAATACAGTAAATGAATCCACATTGGGTGAATAACAACAACAAAAAAGACTATTAAAATTTAATAGATTATATTAAAACATATTTCTAGTCTCTCATCATATATGTTTCATGAAGGAGGTGAATTTAAGATTTATATATTAATTGATCACAAATCAAAAAAATTTCAAAGGGTATTAAATTTTACATAATAAGTTGGGAAATATTTTTTAAAAATAAAATTTGATCATTGATTCACCATATTATCATCTTTTTTATCTCATTCAACTACCAGAGGAAAATACAATCCTAAAAAATGTGTATGTTAACAATTAGTATTAGATCCTTTTAGAAGGTTGTGAAGTAAATATATGAATATTGAAATAGAAAATTTTAATAATGAAAAATATTACAACAAATGTAGAATAATGATGAATTAATTTTTGGATCATTGTGAAATAATTTATTCTTGAGATATAACTTAATGGAATGTCCCAATATTTTCCCTCAATGGAAATACTACTATAATATATGTGGATTCTTCTAATAACATTCTTATTTAAAGAAATTAAATTTTTTTTAATGTATGTTATAAGTTTATTAGACGAGAATATGTTTACTCTATTATTTCTTATATCTAGAATAAAACAGATTCCATTTAACAGAATAAATCATTATTTAGTAGATTATAAATTATATAAAAATTTAAATATTCAAGATGAACCCCAGAGCAATGGTGATTTTTAATATTGATTATTTTAATAAAATAATATTGGATTATTGAAATAGAGATGTTTATATAGTGTATTAAAACAATTTTTATTTTACCACTAATAAGGACCTGATGATGTATGTTTTGGATAACCTCAATCTTTAAGAGGTTAATAATTCTTAGATATCCAATTAATATGAAAATAAATAAACTTTTAATAGTGAGGATAATGGTATAAACATTAAATGCATTAGTGATTATGGACATATGTATAAATAGAGATGAAACCTTATGAAACATATTTTTAATTATGAGAATTTATATTTTTTTCATTGGGTGTTAAACTTTTTCCATTCCATACAATAAGGGAACATGAAAATAAACATTCCTTATATGATGAAAAAATATAGTGAATACATTAGGGATTAATACTAATTAATTTAATTGGATTGTGACTTCGATAATATGTTGAATGATTGAGGAAACACTCTCTCTATGGTGTGGATCTTGGGTATTGGTTTCCCTTTTCACACATTTATTAACATGGAGTTATTTACTATGATAAGGGAAATTGAATCATGTGATTTCATACTAGGAAATAATAAGCGATTTTTATTATATATATTGAATTTTATTCTTTGGAACATTAGTATGGGATGGTTAAAACTCTAAAAAAATTTAAGGGGATTATCAATAAAAAAAACATATCCTTAGGAATCCTATATCATAAGGTGTGTTACTTCTAGTGTGGTTTTTATATTATGAGAATTTAATGTATCTTCCACACATTGATGATATAGTCTCTCTTTAATGGATTATATGCCTTAAAATAAAGGTTACAAAAAAACAACATTCTGTTTCTCATTCCCCCACATTAGACAACATTTCCATTTTACATCAAACACATGTGAGTGCAAAGGATATTGATGAAACAATGAAGAAGGAATTTTAATTGATGTGGATTTTCGATGTCTATCTATCATTAAGGATTGTGTGTATGGAAATTAAAAGAAAACAAGATTTAGTAAGTCAATGTTAAATTATAGAATTTAACTAGAGTGTGTCTACTTTAATCTTTTTGATCCCCATAGTACTACCTATAATGAACATGACACTAGTAAACTATCATCATTTTCCATGTTATTACATTTGTATTAGATAGAATTGGTCACATCACCAAGGGATGATTAGAATCATTGTCTTAAAGAACCAGATATATAAATGACTCCTGTTATTTTTAGATTTAAAATATTAAACATAACAATATTAAATATTATTCGCCTTAAAAAATCTTTAAATATTTATTCATCATATCAAGGTGAAATGAAAATAAAATAAGGGTGAGAAAATATTATTTTTAATGGTTACATACAACCAAATCAAGTATGAGTAAATAATACTTAATAAATAGTATAAGGTAGATAATATAAAACACATTCCAGTTAATCCATAACATCATCATAAAAATCTTTTTTGAGTAGTATCATTTTAGTAATCTCAAATATATAAAAAACTGAATTCCAAATGAGTTAAAAGAGTAATTTTAGATTTCATGATCATTTTCTAGTGAAAATATGTTTTAAAATATAGATACACATACACAAGAAACCCTATTTACAAAGGATTATTATTTGGTTATTCTAATGAGAACTATAAATGTGCTAATGGCTTATCATTTAATAGTATCCTATCATAACTGTATACAATATTAATTCCTCATTAATTGAATGATTAACATAATTCATAAATTTTAGTCATTATTAATTAATATCATTATTTTGTAAAGAGTACAATATATCAATATAATCCAAATAGATCTAATAAATTTCATTCGAAAACATACAATGATGAAATTTTATAAAGATTAATCAATAAAAAAATCCATCATATAGAGAATTTGGACAAGAAATTGAGATTTATTATCTAATTAAAGATGATCACAAAAATTTATATATTTTATGAGGAATCTAATGACCTTAAAATAAATCAGGTGATAAGAGATGACCATTTATTCATCTGAAAAGTATTTATTTTTATAAAAAAAACTCCATTGGATAAATGGTGATACCTAAATAGTAAAAACTAACATTATTTTTCATTAAATAATTCTATATTCAAAATCATGGATTTTTTTAAAAATCCAAATAGCATAAAATGGTTATTATATATGGGAAATATATCAACAGTTCATATGTTATAAAGAAACAACCCTTTTGAATTTTTAAAATGAACATAAAAAATAATCATTTTGGAAAACATTATAAATATAATATTTAAATCCAATAAAAATAAAATTATAAAATTAAATTTCTTTTAAATTTTTTTTTGTAAAATAATATGAAAAATATGGACATGGATGAAAAGTTTACTAGATCACCACGATAAATAAATTAATATTTTTAATAAAACGTTTATTTTTATTGACTCATGTTCAAATGAGTTTAAAATTATGGAAGAAAACATTGAAATAAATTATCTGTAGAATAATAAATTTGGAAAATTTATAAAGGATTTAATATATGAGTCATTCAAAGAAAATATATGTTGACCAAAAAATTTCACAGGAAATATAATTATTACTTTTTTGTAACAATAAAAATTTGGACCCCAAAAAAGAGTAGTTATTATTGAAATAATTTTTTCATGAATAATTTTATATTTATTTCATTTAATTTTACATGAAATTATATACGCCACATAAAAATATAGGTTTATAGTACAAAATATTCCACAATAGAGTTGAAATTGAGAAGAAATCCATTTCAATGATAATAAGAATGAAGTTAGAAATACTCAATGATGATATTGTGTATTAAATTTTTTTATGAAGATAAGTAAATAAAAAATTAAAAATATAATTATCATAATTTATTACACACATATTATTTACATTACATAGATAATGAAGATGAAATATAACTCAATAAAATGAAATTGAGTAAAAAACATCTTACCTCACACTTGTACGTTATTGAACATGATTTAACATCATATATAACAAGTATATCTATATTATAAATAATTATATTATAAATATATATATCTATAATATCATATATGATCCACTTATTACATCTTGTCACCATTATATTAATAACTGGTCATTATATTCAGTGTTTTTGTGTTAACAATTTCATTTTCTAGGACTGGTTTGATTGGGAGGTTATGGTCCTTATTTGAAGATATTTATTATATAATATTCATAGGTTTAATAATTAAATAAATATAATATATATTAATAATATACATGCTTATAATCATCAATGAAATCCATGGGTGAGAAATGAGTCCAACCACAATATGGAGGTGGCAGTCCACCAGTTCGTTGCGGTGACGTCATCATTTTTTAGTTAATGGAATGATAAGGAAGTAGATGATATAAAAAATATATTAATTATAAATTCTTAATGAATTTATTATTTATTCATTTTTTCCATCATTAGTTTTATCAATATTATGTGGTGAAGGAAATCTAATAACATCGATTTAGAAGGCAGTAGTCTTCTGTACACCTGAGCTATGGTTTTGTTTTTTTATGGATAAGGAAATTTATTGATATTACGGACTAAACATTGTAACATTTTTGTTTATGGTAGATAGTTTTTTTTATCAATTTTTAAGGGATATTACATAATTTTTTTAATAAAGAAGACTATTGAAAGTTTTTATTAATAAAAATTTTTCTCCTCTTTGAAAGAGCTCTTCTAAATATGCTCTAAAAGACCCTAGGGTTTGTTTATTTAGAAAATAAGAGTTGTAGAGTGTATCTAAAGTTATTAAGGAAAGTTTAATGTATTCTTTTGTCTTTTTACGTTACCCATGGTGGTGTTATGAATAGAGGAGTGGTTTGTTTCCATATATAGTGATAGAAATGAGACACAAAGATTTATATAAGCGATTTAAATATAATAAAAAAGATTCACATGAATGTGGAACCAAGTTTTCAAAATATAAAAACTATTATAGTTTATCATATAAAACCATTCAATAGATTAATTTTAGGATATAATTATATAGCCTTTGAGACCTTACTTTTTGGATCAACCCCTTTGTAATCCAATTTTAACCTTAGTCGTGGTAACAACTTTTTCATTCATATTGGTTTATAAATTTAAATCTAAGGTAATAATATTTATAAAATAGAAAATTTTATTAAATAATTGAAATTTTATCATCCATATTATACTATTTAATGTTTGTTATGATTTTTAAATTATTTAATTGAACATTATATAATATAAAATTCTATCAAGGGAAGTTTTATTGAAATCATCTTCAATTGACTTTAAAATTATCAAAAAAACATTGATGTATAATAAAATAAATTATCCCTTACACTTTATATATATGTATATATATATATATATCATTTCATATCTATGATATTTTAAATATTATCATTTTAATTAAATTTAAAACCATATAGTTAATATTATTTATCTTTTCATAAACCATGTACCATCACAAGGTAAATGTGTTAGACAATATATTAATTATAAAAAATGAAAATAAATAACTAAAAATATATTAATTTATATCTCATTATCATATAAAATTATTTCTCATTAAATATTTATGATTACTCAAATCTATGTCATTAAAATCTATTTAATGTATTATTTTTTTACTAAGTGCAAGCAATAAAGAATAAGTTTTACAATATTCCTATTATATAACAAAAAAATTCCTTAAAATATATCCATACCATCAATTAAACACCATATTAATTAATAAATTATAGAAATTAATTACTCCATTGAAAATATTTTCATTAGAAACTAAATGTTTCTTTTTTTTGTTATATGAGCACTTGGTCACCACTGAAAATTATTTATATAATTACTGTGGAATAAATCATCATTTATATGTTTTGATTTACTTATTTATTTTATTTTTATTATTGTATCATATATTTTTCATTAAATATGTTTGATCAATTTATATATCATATATTTTCTTTTTGATATTAAAAAACATGACATATTTTATAAAAACTGAATTTTTTACTACTCACCGAAATATTAATCTACTTTAGATATAACTATATAAATAATCAAGGGTTAAAATTTGATATTTCGAATCAAAAATTGGGTGAAATTTATTAAAATTAAATTAGTATATTTTTAATGGAAGGAACCCAACCTTCGTATCCTATATTCCATGGTTACAATATTACATTGGCACTAAATACAATGAATCACAACTCGAAGGACCAAATAGCTTACTAGTCCTCGTAAATTAGGAACATAAATGAATGTCAAATTATAATTTAAAACATAAAATACAATATATTATTTTAATTTTAGATCAATATAATTCAATTTTTCATATCCCATCATATCAATCACAATACACTTACTAACATCCAAGGGAAAAGAATCATAATAAGGGTGGATTTATAAAACATAGTAAGTATATTAATATAGCATAAGAAATAATGAGTGTTTATAATAGAATAATTCACAACATAAAATACATAAGAAATAATAGAAGTAGTAAAAATCATTGGATTGATTATCAATTCCTTAAAAAATCTACAATATATTTTCATAGTTAATAATACTCATCACCGAATGTACAACATACATCTATCAATTATCATGTTTTTGTATAATAATTAACAATGAACGTAAAAATATGAGTGATGATAGAATATTTATAATGATTGGATAGATATTTATCAGACATTTCACTCTTTTTGGGAGGGGAGTAGTGTCAATCAAACACAGCCAAATACCATTTCCTCACCCTAAAAATGTTGTGATCCTAACACACCATCTATTAAAAAACAATTTTACAACTTATCTATACTCCCTATAAATTCCTTCATAAACTCACTCCTTGATGTGAAGGTATCATCTTGGGTTATTGAAAAATACCATATTTTTTTGGAAGGTGTGTTGAATGATCGATAATGAAATCACTATTGTATTGATGACCAATGATTAAAAGTGATTCCATCAACATATGTGTGAGTTTCAGCCCATAATATAATTGAAGGAAGTGTTTTGAGATAGCTCACCCCTGTTGGATTATGAACATTTGTAGATCCATTTTAAAAAATATGTTTCCCTATGAAAAAAGATATTAATTACATTATATCCTAAAATTTGTCCATCTTATCAACAGTAGTTAACTTCATGATCCAAACTCAACAAAAGAAACTATACACAAGATTGTGATCTTCAAGGGGCATAACCCAACACATCACTGCATGATCTGATGAAATCCATTCAAAAAATCTACATTCCTTCCCCTACTAACTATTCTATTTAATTAGTATTCAAGGAATGTAAATCCCTCTTATGGTGCTTCTATATGCATCAAATAAAACCACCTGATCCACTTCTTGTGAGGGTCCCCATTAATTCCATTGAGATTAAATATTTAAATAATAATTCCATGATGTGATACTTAACTCATTAGCTATAAAAAACATATTTAAATACACACATTTCGGAATATAACTAATATTTGGAAAGGACTACTAGTATATCTGATCTCATTCCATCTGCTATCTCTCATTTTTCAGTGTTAGTGTCATCCTAGAATAGTTCTATACCATTATTAGTCTTTCCAATCTACACGAATTTATCAAATCTATCAAATATTCATTCTTATGCAATCATATTCCATATTGGTAGTTTCTACCTTATATCTCGAGTTAATCCTTAGGAGTTTACAAAAGACAATAAAATCCACTTATATACACATTACACCCAATCATTCTAGATAACACTTTCAATGACTATTATTGTAGATATTTTCATAAAATAGTAAATATAGATAAGTGAATAACTGAAACAAATTATATATATTTAATAAATGGTACATGAATGGGAATATGGAAGTAGAAAGATGATTATATAATTGTATATAAATAACCAAATGAACATGAATTTTCTCTAGGGATATTCTAACTAATCGAATAACTATATGGAAATAATTAAATATCATCACAATGTGGTAAATAATAATTCTAATAATTATAACCACATCATCAGGGCCTCATTCCATTAAATCTTACATATGTGTTTTAGGCCTTGACAAAATACCCAATATAGTTTGTCTCATGAAACTTTATGATGCATTGATGAGCTATAATAGTCCATGACAATCTCTTACTATATCCAATGAATTTCTCATGTGAAAGGGGTTCGACATATTTTTTATTATTATGTTATCCTTATTCATAATAATAAATTGAAGATCTTGGTTATAATGGTATAATATATTACTTTTCATTTATATTTGGGGTTTTTTGTTCATCAATATATAGAACAGAATGAATTTCTCTTAATATAAATAAAATAAAATTCTTTATGTGTTACATTCTCATATAATCTTGGTGGTTCATGTCGAATAATCTATCCAACATGATGTTCCTATTTTAAAATCTTATGTCGTTACATTCTCCTTATATAAATAAATTACTTCCCCAGTATTTTTTATTAATCTCAGTAATCATGAGTTTGAAATTTTTAAAGTTTCCTTCTTGAAATTACAAATTTTCAAAAGGGAAAATATACAATACCAGTGAAAATATATGACGTAAAGTACAATGGAATCTATAATAACACAAACTATGTTTCCAAATAAGAGAACATTTTTTCCATATAAAGATATAAACATATATGAAATGATTAAATAATTATGGTGATTTATAGAGATAATCTATCAAAACAGAGCAGATTATAAAAGAAAATTTAACAACCACAATGGCATAAAATTTTTATGATTGAAAAGACAACCAATTCATCAGAAATGAAGGTTTTGGATACTATTTTCTTTTAAAGATCATTTTTCTAGAGCTTTAAAATCATTTTATCATCATAACTACCAATATAAGAAAACCTACTTATATTATATTAATAATTTCATCCTTTAATCAATTTACCTTAAAATATCATCAATTTCCTCAAGAAATGAGTATTCAGTTTGGATTTTAATTCCATAAGAATGAAAATATACAGATAATTATGTCCCTAATTATATGAAAAGTCTTTCCTCCATTATCTATATATTTTTAAATAAAAAAATTTGTAGCATTACTTATCCAATAATACATTTATTTCTAAAACATCACTGATAACCCCAATGTTAGACATAATCATATTCATAAATATTAAAATTCAAGACTCATTTGAAACATGAATGACCAAATTCAATGTCAACAAATTTATAAGGAAGGACACAAATGTTTCAATTTAATCATTAAATTATATTCCAAAAACAAAATAAAGTAGCTCTTAAGTTCAAATATCAATTATATAAATACATTTTTCACTATAAACACTTTATGTAAATATGTTCTCTTCAAAAAATAAAATATTATATTACCAAATATTGTTTCAAACGATATTAATGTAGTAAAATCAATAAATATAACATAAATTATCAAATCACTTTCCAATTAAAAGTTCTCCAATGTTATCTCATATATATCTCATTATTATCTTTCCTTTGGGAACATATTAATGGTTATCATCCCTCAAGCATTTTGTTTTACAAAAAAGATTAAATTTCCAATGAAGAACATTTTGTGGTCATTAGTAACCATAAATATATGATTCCAAATCCATCACTAATACTACTCCAGTAAAACCCATATGAATTTAAGTATTTTTATAATTATAATATATATGATTATGTACTTCAACACCATAATTCTTAAATCCAAATAAATAAGAAATTTTAAAATTCCACATTGGATCTATAAATAAAAGATGAATAAATTTATTCACATAGATTATTCTAATATATATTACCATGATTATTGTGTAATTCATTTGTGTATTTCCCAAAATTATTATATTGGATTCATTTAATATTGTCATATTTTCTATTACCCTTCAAATCATGAGCATTATTTAATTTCCCTCCACTATTGTGGAAAAATCCCATTCACTTTAAATAAGGACCACATTTTTTCTTTCCAAAATTATCATATGTTGGTATATCCTTCCCCCCATTCTACCCATTATTAGTATTTTCTCTCTAATCCTATTATCAAACCTCATTATTTTAAATTAATAATACATAAATGAATGCGTTGCCTCTATAGATAACACATGATGTTAAGTCCTTGTATGATGAGACTGTTTTAGAGACCACTTCCCTATTAAGGTTTGGATTTATCCCATTATATAAGTAGTCATTAATACTCTTTAGATTATGTATATAGTCTATATAATGCATTGATAACCTTGTAATTTAGGATTCATACATAGAAAAAGTTTCCTCTTCCTTTAGAATCATAATCAGAAATTGTGCCTCCATATATTCTCATTGGTCATGAGGAAAATACTTTTCTGTGATATGTAACTTAAAATAAATTCATTCCATGTTTACCTAATCTTCTATATATATAGTATTTTGAAGAAATTATCACCATTTATATGAATCCCCTGAGATATGATAAACAACATTGACAAAATTTTCATAATCATTTCTACACAATGGATGAAATTTCTTATCAAAGGAACATATCTATTGGTCTACATAAAATGGATTTATAGTTCCATTAAATAATGTTTGTTGAAAAATAATGAGGTGTAATTTTGTTCCATTGAATTTTTGATTAGGAGGCTACTCCATACAATAAATTCTATTTCACATAACATGAATAAACTTCCACAATATCTTTATAATTCAACTAGTTCCTTCTACAAAGCTAGGTCTGACATCCTTATCCTTGCATGGAGTGAAATCCCTAGATTACTTGTGTTGGTTGATATGATTCATATTAATTCCACTAATTTCCTTCCATAAACTATTTAAGACCATAAAATTATGAAAAATAGTGTATAATCCCAAAGGTCGTGTAATAAATAACATAAACTGAAATATTTAATCATATATAAGCTCAGAATTGTAAAAAATTCTTTTGGAATGTTTTCAAACCATACAAATATATTCAAATATATAAAAAGGGTTTAGAATTATGATTTTAATTATAATAAGAATATCAACCAATGGTGTTAACCCAGTTCTGCAATAGTTCCCATTGTCATACAATATTCAATGATCAAGTAAACTCAAAATGTTAAATGTTCTAAGTTCTTGTCCCCAAGTACAATAGTTCTAGAACCATTTCCACCTATAGTATCTAGAATGGGATGTATTACATGGAAAAAAAATATAATCTCAACCTCAAAAAAATTGGATGTTGTTATACAATTATAATCAATTCATATCATTGGATTCTGTTCCAGAATATGTGTTTTCCTTAATCTAGTTCCCATAGTTTCTACAAAACTTCCTATGATACCGACTGTATATACCTTGACTATAGAAGCTTAGAGTAAATGGGTTATTAATTACATTTGAATGAGATACATTGAATCACATCCAAATAGACTGAATAGTTGTTATCCTTTGTAATGTAGACACACATTTGAATTTTATATTATAATTTGAAACATAAAATACAATGTAGTATTTTCTTAGAGAAACACATATTTTAATTTACAAAATCTCATAATATCAATCATAAAACACTCCTAAAATCCTATCTAAATCAATCTAAAGAACGGGTAATCTATAATTCTTAGTAAGGGTACATGTGTAGAGGATGAAATCATGAATACATAAGAAAAAATCAGTACAAAAAGTTAAATAACTAAAACAGATTAAACTTTTCGATAATAAGACCATACTAAAGAATATTTTATGAATAATTGGAAACCAAATAATTACAAATAAAAATAACATGAGATTAAAACACATCTATGATTATTAAAACTAATAGAAAAATCACATGGATCTATGTAACTATTCATATAATAATGAAATGAAGTATGCCAGACAACATAAAAATATTATCACTGTTTAATGCTAATATATTGAAATAAATGGTTAAGGACCCAACCAAATAACAATGATAGTTATTCACATGTGCCTTATTGATGCATTAGGGTTTTTTAGTGGGCCTAGACCATCACAAATTATGTGTAACATAATAATTGTTTAAAATGGTTGAATCAAAATCAACATAAACATACTTTTTGTGATACTATCATAATACCTGTTAATATATAACACTATAAATTGAAATAATCACATATCACTTAGACTATTATAGATATTGACACCAAAATAGTACATCTCTAGTTAAAAATTCATAAACCATATAGATAAATAACATGGATGGTATCATTAAAAAAATATCCCCAATAGATAATATATTCAACAAGGGTTATTTTAATTGTATAATAGAAGAATCGCACAAAGATTGATAAAATTATTTCTTTTAGAAAATAATATTTTCACTATTAAATATTTCATTGAAAAACATGAATTTTACAAAAAAAAATATATATTTGGAGGTACAGTTTCATTAGAATCAACATAATAATCATTTAAATTATTCTTCAATAAAATTATTGTTCATGATGGTTGGTAATTTTTTTAAAAATGTTAAAAAAATATATTCACACAAATGTAATTTTTTTTAAAGTTCCACATTCGTAAAATGACAAGATAATTCATTTAAATAAAATTTAAATATTAAGAAATAACTAAATATTTAATCAAAAAATATTTTATATAATAATAATACATTTTCTAAAATATTTCTTAAAATTATTTATATCGAGGAAATAAAAAGGGTTTTCAATATAAGAGAGAAATTATTTCAATTTTCATTTAATAAATTATTTTCCCCTCTATTGTCCAGAAATAAAGGAAAATAATAGGATAATATGTATTCTATAAAAACGACTAGAGGATAATAAATTTATTGAGTTTTTAGATACAATTATCATAAATTTAATCATCAAATATCCCAATAAATAGTGAGTTTGTATCATGGGCCTTTATCACTATGGTAGAATATGAATCATAATCCCCGTGAAAGAAATAAAATCAAGTGAAGCATTAAATAAAGAAAAATAATTTTATTATTTATTTATAATATAAAATAGCTGTTATATACACCAAAATAATAAATATATGGTGACTGTGGAATTGGTCTCATGGGTATGAAAGTGAATGGATAATCCCATACCTTAGGTCTGATTTCCTTTATAAATGTATGATTTTTCTTTATAAAAAATATTGGGTTAATAAAAATATACTAACCAGCCATTATAAAATATATACTACAATATATTATTTACTAAAAACATTTTATGACCCATTTAATAACAATTCTTTGTTAAAATCATTTTTAGGGGTGGTAATTGATTTATTTTTCATGCTTGTTTTTATTTGGTAATAATATTAAATTTAAAATTATCATCTTCAAATCATCTCCATAATTTTTAATATTTTATTAATATTATATTTAATCATTAAAAAATCATTTATAATAGTCTATAATAATTTTATATAGTAAAATCAAATACACAAATCATGGAAACAGTAATTCATACAAACACATGAATGATGTTTCTATTTTACAATAGATAGAAGGAAATAAAGTTAAATAATATTTATCATTTATAGAAAAATTATTATATAATATTTCTCATCCATATTCATTATATATATTTATTTCAATACAAGTATATATAAAATTAATAACTATTCACAACACTACATATATGTGGTAGTCCACATATACACACAAGCGACATTATTGTTTTCCAAGGGATTGGAATGTATATAGATATATATCACATTATAATTCCAATAGTATATTAATGTCATAAATATCATATAAATATGTTAAATCAATCGTCATA
This sequence comes from Viscum album, assembly GCA_963277665.1. Taxonomy (NCBI): domain Eukaryota; kingdom Viridiplantae; phylum Streptophyta; class Magnoliopsida; order Santalales; family Viscaceae; genus Viscum; species Viscum album. The sequence goes on along the minus strand of OY728125.1, from coordinate 271,233,290 downwards.
TTCATACATGAGTGGTGGTTATGGAAAACTAATTACTTCGGTATGCGAGGCGGTTGTTCACCGTACACAAGACAAATCATGTCATTTCCCATTTAATGAACATAGAGATAAACAAAGGTTATTAAATTAAAATAAAAAAATTAATTATATATTATATACTAATATCATAATTTTATAATATTTAGGGAATAATTGATGTATTTATAAGAAGATGTAATATGAAAAAGGTATCTTAAAACCGTACCCCATCTTTGGACAACTTCTTTGGGTTTTTATTCAAATCCTGCATAGATTAGATTTAGGATCAAATAAAGGCCTATAGGATTTGGGTTATGATTTAAGTAATATATATGGCATTTTTTGGATTATCCAAAGGGATATGGGAGTTTGATGTGTGGAGGAGGGGATAGATCCTTTTATAAGGGGGGAAATGAACCCACATGGAAACTATCTTTGAATTTCCTAATAGAAATCAAAATAAGAAAATAATTCTAAAGCCAGTACATTCTAAATGACCATATAATCCATCATTTTATAATACTATATTTATTTATGTCTATAAAATAATAATTTAACAATATTTTAAAACATTTTACCCATTAATGTTATTTTTATACCGCCTCTAGACCTCTTTAAACATTAAATTCTTTAAATAATTTATACTTTTTTACTATTCATTTTGATTAAAAATTAATTTGAACATAATATATAAAATAAAATAATGTTATTTCAAATATGGAATATATTTTAACATATTAAATCCATATAATATCTATAAATATATTTCAAATATCACCTGTAGACATGATGAAGATGCAATTTTCTAAAGAAATAATTTTCATAAATATATACAGTACTTATAAATAAAATAAATATTAAATTGATTACAATGAACAAAAAATGTATTAATTAAAATTTTAAATAAATAATTTAAATTTAACAAAAAAATTATGTTTTAAATTCATCAAACTGAAACAATGTTTTCAATAAAATTGATTATTTTTCACTATTCTTCCAAAATATAATTATTTAAAACATTTATAAAAAATAAGTGTAAGAAAATTTTGACATGGTGATATAAAAATTTATTTTCCATTTATAAAATAATATTTTTGAATCTAGTAATATTTTTTAAAAAAATATCTCTGAGAAGCATGATGAAGACACCTTTTAGAAAAACACATTTTTTCAGAAAATGTTTCTTTTTCATTCAAATAATTTGAATTTTATTTAAAATTAATAGATAACTATTGAATTTGTTTTATTCATTTTTATACTTCATAATATTATTATATCATTTATTCCTACTCATACCATCTAATTTAACAGTATACTACATTACATTTTCTTTAGACTCAGGGTTTTATGTTCCCCGTGCTATCGAAGAGAATGGATATTATTAAGAACAAATACAATGTAAATTCAGAGGGTGATGTATTATTTTATATGATTGATTTTATGTGTAATTTATACTATCAAATATGATGATCCTATTTAAAAATATATTTTTTGTATTCTCTCCTTTAAAATGATTTCATCCTCACAATTTTATATTGATCTATGTAATAATGAGTTTCAAAGATGAAAATACCCTTCTTGAAACCAAAACTAATGAAAAGGGTTAAAGAATATACCCATATACAAGATAAAACAGAATGTATGAAGGTAATCTTGATAAACAATAACTAGGTTTCCAAATTAGATAACAATGGTTGAAAATAAAGATATCTAAATGGAAGAAAAATTTAAATAATTATGGAGAGTGATAAAGATCAATTATCCCAAGAAGGTGAATGATCTGGAGAATTTGATGATAAAAAATACATAAATATATTAAGGATAAAAAGTGAATCAGTTCATTAGAAATGAAGGTATTCAGATAAATTTTTTTATCATTTTACTTGATTTGATGTATCCATTAACCATATGGACTAAGAACATTGATAAATATACTTATATAAATTGTGCAATTTCATCATTTAACTAATTTACACTACATTATCATATTTTACTCCTTAAAATTTCTATTCAGTTTGAATTTTTCATTCCATAATCATTAAACTAAGTAGACCATAATATCCATTAAACCATGAGATGTCATTCTTCGTTTCTCGGGATATTTCCCAAAACCATAAGGGTTAGCATTATTCATCTGATAATAATTCATTTTCTCCACAACAATGATAAAAATAAATTTTAATATAATCCCTTTCGAAAATAGTTAACCTCAGTAATCCCCTAAAATATATCTTTCCAAATTCAATTTTCAATAATTTATAAGGATGTTTAATTAAATTTCAAAATCATATTTACATTAGATACCCTAAGAAACATAATGTATCGGTTAATGTCACATACGATTTATATAAATATCTTGATCAGTAAAAACATAATTTAAACAAGAAATTTACAAAAACTAATTCTTTTTAATTATCAAATTTAATATTAATTCCAATAATAATATAAACAGAAAAAACAATAACATAAACCATAAAAACACTATCCAATTTTAAGGACACCAATAATATCATATAAAATCTAAGTATTATCTCACCATTGAGAACATATTGAGGTTTATCTTCCACAAATAATATGTTTTCCAAACACATTATCATTCCACTAAATATTTTTTCTTCTTTACAAGAACCATTTAATATATTCGTTCAAATAAAAAAAATAAAAACATTATAGTCCCATACATATTTTTTTCCTCATTCAAATAAGGAGAATATATTTTATTAAAAACATCAATAATGTAATTCATGACTCAAAATGAATATGTAATTTTATCATTCCACTTTATCCATAGTAAAATCATAAGGTGTACATGGGTTCCTCATATTTTATAGTTTATTTTCCCTTGATACATGGTTATATATCATGTGGTGTTCCTAAAATCCTTACTATTGAATAATTACACATTGAAAACATCTTTATTTCCCATTCAATCTTGAGCAGGGTGAATTTTCTCTCTACATTTGTAGAAAACTCCTATTTCATTATTGTGAGTACCTAAGTTTTTCCTTCAACAATTATCTCAAGCATGAAAATAATTATTTCCCTTATTCCCCTTATATATTAATATATATATCATTATCTAATTATCATACATTCCATCAAATTTATAAGATGTGGACAATTAATTTTATATATTTATATAATATGATATGATATCTTCATATGATGAGAAAGTTGTTGGGAGTCTAGTTCCCTTCGAAGGATTGGAATTAACCCATATTTGACATGGTCAATAAAACTATTATTTTTATGTATATAATATATAGTATTCCTTGAAAACCATGTATAGTTGGCCTCATATATAGATACTCCTTCTTCTTCTATAGTCTAAGGAATTTTCCCTCCATATATGCTCATTTATCATGAGAATATATATTTTCCATAAAAAGTACGTTAAAATCATTCCATTCCATGTTTTATAAATCTTTTTTTCCTTAGTGTTTTGAAATAAAGATTACTATTAATATACATCCCCTATGAGGTTAAATTCATGAATGATAATTTTCTTCAACTAATTTCTTCCTAAATTTAAAAATATCTTATTTATGGAACATATCCATTACATATCTAAAAGTTGATTCATATTTATATTGAATGAATGAGATTGGTGATGGATAAGGAGGAATAATATTGTTTCACCTTGTTTTGTATTATCATACTAATTCATATAGGAACGTTTAATTCTCATAAAACAAGTCACATGCCCCAATATGGTTTTAACTTGATTAGTTTCTTCTATAGCTCCATATCAAGATTTGTTTGCATTCCTATTATGTAAATCCCTACATGGATTAGGTACAATGATATTGTTCCCATTACTTCCCCTAGTCTCTATTTCAAAACATTTACATTCAATATTTTAGATCATAACAAAATGGAAAAATTTGTATCATCCCAGCATTAGTGAAATAATTTTTATAAATTGAAACATTTAGGAATATCTAACATCATAATAATAAACATGATTTCATTAAAAAGGTTTTAAATTCATAAAAAAAAATAAAATCCTTCAAAATGGTTTGAAAAAAATGTGAATTATTCTAGGAATATAACCTAAAGAGTGTCGAAATATGTGTGTAGGAAGGCCAATTATCATGCAGGAGGTGATGATAAACTCAAAGCCAAATTTTCCATTTTTACATTTATTACCCCAATGTATAACTTTCCCAAAACCATGTTCACTTTTATTTTCCCAAAAAGAGATGTATTGGTATATATAACACATTATCTATACCTTACCAAGCCATATTGATATTTTTCTATATTAATCCTCAAATTTTATTGTAGGTTTATTTTCCCTAATATTTGTTTCCATCATTTGTATTCCCCTGGTTTCCACTAGACATCCTTTGATTCTAACTGTAAAGACCTTGACCCTAGTAGTCGAGACATGCTGGTTACATTATTACCTTGGCACAATCAATAAGGAATCACATCGTGAAGGGATAAATAGTTTAGTTGTATTTATAAACTGGAAAGATAATTGAATTTCACATTAATATTGAAAATGTAAAAAATAAAATATATTTTTTACAACAATAAAATTTCCATTTACATATCTGATTATATCAATAATTATACAAATCCTTGTATCCATGTGAAATGATTCATAAGAAGTGGTCAAAATTAAAGCTCATTGATGGTATGTGTACATTGAACCTATCCTGAATACACAACAAATAATCAATACTTAATGGTAAATGACATTAAAAAATTTCATTTAATCAATATACCGAACTTGAAATGGAATATGAAGTCATAATTGATGATCACCTAATTCAATATAAAAAATATCACGAGCTTGGATCATATCCATAGATATTATATGCAATTAAATAATCATATGTGCATCAATAAAAAATATCATAATGAGGGTTTGCCTAATTTTAGACCCCATAACCACAACAGCAAGGCATCATTCCAGGACGTCTTATATAAATGTGTAAACCCCAACCAAATACTCAATTTTGTTTGTCTCATGGGACCTAAAAATGCATCGATGGGATATACATGTCCCACCCATCACATACTATGTCTATTGTATTCTTCGTATGAATGTGGTGAAACAAAATCAACATAATACTTGTATTCAAAAACTATCATATGGAACATAATTGTTTACCCTAACCAATTAACAAAATCATAAAACATCAAGAGTAATATGGATAATGGTATAAAAATAGTTCATTAACAATAAAACAGATCACAAACCATCTTGAAGAATAATAAGGATAGTATTATTACAACATATTCCCTTGTAGAATTAGTTATATAATGATTTTGTTATAAATATAAATACCATAAAAAGATCATTAAAAACATTATTGATGAGAATAACCATTTCACTTTGGAATATGAATATTCATAAAAAATAATTGAATATTGGAAAATTAATTTTAATTTAAAATAAACATTTATATTTTTAAGGTAATATTAATAACAAGGGGTGTTCATTATGTTATGAAATTGTTTAATCATTGTATAAAAATAGTCCTTTAACACTATTATAAAACGGTTAAAATGTGAATCATCCATAAAATGAAAGAACATTCCTTTAAGACTATATATTTTAAAATTCAAACATGAATAAAAATTGTGTTATTAAAAAATTTCTAGAATGTTAAAAAAACGTTAAATTAATTTTAGAAAACAAGGACACAAAAATAAAGAGATTTCAATCAAAGAGTGAAATGGAGTCAGTTTTATTTAAAAAAATATTACTTTTCCAATTTTATTCTTAATGAATGGAAAAAATATTGAAACAGTTATTCTATAGTAATAGCCATAGGATAATAATATTAATGAGTAATATTATTTCATAATCTGAAACCTAATTATGAACAATCATGATAAACAAGAATATTCTAACAAAAACCCATACCACTTCGAAAATTTTTGAATCATCTAAAGCATGAAATGCATTAAATAAAATAAAACATTAAATTAAATAAAGATACATTAATTCATTATATAATATTTAAAATGTTTATTATATACATAAATAAATTATTATTTAGCGAATATGGACTATGTATTGTTGAAGTCAAGGTTAGAAGAGATGCTTGTACCTCAGGTCCGATTTGATTCATGCATGTCTTACAATAATTCATAATAAATATAGGTTTATATTTAATATATTATAAATATTAATCATATACATCATACTATATATTATGCACTTACAGTATTTTATGACCATTTTATTGACAATTCATCATCAAAATCGGTGTATCATGTCATAATTTTGTTGTTTTTAATATGTGTTTCATTTTCGTAATTTTGGTTGTTATATATTGATCATGGATTAATCATAAAATTAATGTTATTACTGATATAAATATCATATAGTGGTGAAAAGTTTCAATGAAACATTTCCACTAACCCAATTGATGTTTTATGTTGAAACCATAGATTAGAGGACTCTATTTCCGAACCTAAGGATATGCTAGAAAAGATATATAATCAATTTTTTGTTTCAATGTCATTAAATATAAAGGGATAAATACTTTTTATGGGTTTTAGAATGTAAAAAAACTATAATTTGAAATATGTTCCGCAAAAAAATAAATAATCTTTCAGTAATAGCTTGTTTTACTCACAAAAGTTCATCTAAAAACATTGTAATAACATTTAAATAATAGAATTAAATTTCATAGTTGTCACACATCAATTTAATTGTTTGGAATTAATATTATTAACCAAATTATATGAAATAAAAATTTTTAATACTCAATAATAATGTACTGATAATCACAATATTTTTCGAAATCTCATTTTATTCTTCAAAAAAATTATTTCATCAAAAAAAATTATTTCATTATATAAGAAAATATTGTAAATAATTTATCAAATTAATATATATTTTATTTGTTAGAAATGATATTATTTTTGAAATAACAACATCTTAATTATAATATGGGGAATATTAGTGTTTTTAGGGAAAACATTATATTCTTGTGAATAGGTAACATTTCTTAATTTTTATTAGAAGTTGTATTATTGTTTAAAGAATTAAGATATTTCTAATTTTTATTATGGTTTAAAAGTAAAATTGGTTTAATAATATAATTAATAATCTAAGAAACTTCATTCAGCTCATTTTTATGGTTTAATTTGGAATAAAAGCATTTATATATTTCTAAAGAAATATTTTTTAAATACTATTTCTTTTATTTCATTTTATAGTATTTTAATATATTAATTTATGCAACTACAAAAAATTGAATTTGGTAAAATGGATTACATATATGGAATTATCATTTCCAAAAATTCTAAAAAATTTCCAATATATTTTTGTCATTATTATTATTAATGATAATAATTTTTTTCCTTGGTAATGGTAAAATTAGTCATTTAGTGTTAAAAATAATTTGATAAGGTCTAAAAATCCATTAACCATTTTTCATTATTCCATTTTTTATGTTATTTTATCCATAATAATATAAAAATAAATATTATAATTTTTTCTTATCCCTTTATCCTTTATTTTTAAACTTTTTATATTTTTATAACACATAATGACAAAAATTTCAATTTGTTAGTTTTAATATATTTGATATGTTTTTTAGTAGGGAAAAAAATTACATTAAATAATAAATGTAAAAAATTAAATATGAAGGGTTTTTAATAATGAAAATTTATTTTTAATAATTAATTATGATACAATTAACTTAAATTATTTTTAAAAATAGAAACTTTATTTGTACAATTGTAGAAAAATAATGTAATTGATTTAAAAAACAATAATTTATTGATATTGAATAAGTTATAGTGACTAAAATATTTTATATATAATAAAAAATATTATGTATTTTGAAAATTTATATGTTCTATTTTCTTTTCTATTAGGCTGCATTCTACGTAAAATTATATGATTTATTCATAAAATAAAACTAAGAATATTTTATGTTTAATAATATGACATTAAATTGTTTGCATATCATATAAACACTACCATCTACCAAATAAATGATATATGGATGAAACTATCTACCATGGCCAATATATGTTTCATATTTCCATTCATAATAACATTTTATACCCCAATATAATAAAATCATTGATATCTCACTAAGTTTTAAAATGGGTTACAACAATTATTACTAAGAGACAGAGTTAAAACGTTCCCAATACTTTTTCAAATTTTATATAATTTTATATAATACTCATATTATCTTTTAATTATATCAATTTGAATCCTTTTTTTAGTGAATATTATATTATATTTTTTAATATATTATGTAATTCAAAGATTGGCCCTCCTGAAACTTATAAAAGGGAACCCTATATTCTTTATTATTCATAATATTTTATCCTTCTATATTGTCAAATACCTAAACTAATACAATCCTACCTACATTTTCCACAACCTTTAGTATCTTTTCATTCTATAAGACAATCAATTCAATCCATACTTTTTAAAATTTTAATTTTTTTTCAATGCAGAGGTATATGTATTAATTGATCATTTTCAAAAATATGTCAAATTAAACCTCTTATAATTTAATGGTATAAATTATTAATAAATTGATTTAATATATTCAATAAACTCAAATATTTTTATAATGATTTCGAAACCATTATCTACTTTCTTCAGATCCATTGTAAAATGAAAATGTCTCTGATGCGTATATGTGTACTACCAACTCAACAATGAGAAGTGGTTAATTTCTCTTTTATTTTATACATTGAATAAAAAATGATATAATTAATGAAGTTATATTATATATATTTTATAATAATGATAATATTATATAATGGACCAGACCTCCCCAGTCCATTACTTTTTCAAAATCCAGTGATTGGGGTGTTCTCACAAGCAATGGTTTCTCATTTAAAGAGTTTTCGAAAATCCCAGTTTTTTATATTAGTGACTAAGAGTGTCAATATGTCATGGAATTAGTTAATGAGGGAGTTGGTAAGTCATGGTGTTGGTAGTTTTGTTCGTTGGTAGGTTAGTTCACCGGTGACTCAAGGACTATATAGGACAGAGCATTGGTGAATCAAGGCATTGGTAGGTCGAGCATCAGAAGGACTGGTGTTGGTGACTGGTGTCATTAGGTCACGTCTGTGACTCATATAGGTGAGTTATATCAGTGACTCGTGTCGGTGAGTCACATTTGTGAATTGTGTCAGGGATTCGCATTTATGACTCGCATTGTTGAGTCAGTTGTTGGTGACTTACTGTTGATGACTCGTGTCAGTTACTCACCCATTAGTAAGTCATTTCCATATTTTTTCCATTCTTTCTACTTTATCCCCTTTATGATTTATTTTATTTAAATTGAGTTTATAACCTAGTTTGATCATTTTTAAAGGTGTTTCAAAGGATATTAATTATATATTAAATATCTTAATGCTACCAGGGCTTTGAAATAGCATAACTATGTGGTTTTGACCACAATACCACTTTAATGGCCATGGAAATTGTCTTTTTTCCTTTGATATAGTATTTGGCTCTTCTAAGTTGAGATGTTCTCTTCCTAGTGTGTTTTCTTTTTCTCATGGTTCACCTTAGGCCATTCTTCTCACAGAGTGGTGTATTTTTATATGGCCTTCAGATTCATTATTCCTTGGAGTCTCTTTCTATTTTCCTCACCCCCTATTCTTTGAGAGTGGAGGAGTTTTTGATCATGTGTTGTTCCCAATAGGTATTTCCGTCTTCTCTATTTCACTTTTTGTATCATGTGGGGTGGGTGTAATGATGCCTTCTTAGTGAAAATCGTCGAATCCAAATTTAAAACAATAATAAATGATAGGATGGGAATATTATGATCATGTTTGTTTCATTTTATCTATTATCTTTTATCCATGTTGTGAATTTTATGGGTTGTATACTTCTAAAAATCATGGATCTTGTTAGTCTCTTTTTGCGCACATATATGGCTTTTGAATCACTGCTGTAAATTTAGAAATATATATAATTATGTATACCCAATTAAATAATCTTAATTCCAAGTATTAAATTTTTAATATTATCACCCCTAAATAATGAAAATGGAATTAAAGAATTAGGGTTTCTAAATCGGAATACACCTTGTTGTTTTTTGTGGATGTGTGCGGTGTATGGTATGTCTGGCCGTCTTTTTGTGTTGGTCATGTGGTGTTATTGATGGGAGTGTGGCTGTGTGTATGGGGTGGTATAGGAGGTGTAATTTAATCTCAAGTTGATATATTTCTTGATTGAGTAATATATGAACTTGTTATGTAGTGAGAGTACATCTAGGAAGTGTTTGGGAAGTGGGGTTGTAGTTTCATGTTGTGTTATGTTTCAATTATAGGTTGTGGTGTTGTTAAGTAGTGGGGTTGTTGACCATTATTGTGATGAGTTGTGTTGGGGTTTTATTAATGAGAGGAATAACCTAATGTCTTGACTTTGAATAACTATGCTAGTAGTGGTTGGATGAGTGTTCAAGAAAGGGGAGTGTGTAGTGGGGGGGTTTTACCTTTGTCCTTATACCTAGTGTGTTATGGATGATTCTGTAGTGTTTTCTTATGTTATATTTTTTATTTTTTAGGGTAAGGGATGGAGTGAAAATATGGTTTGTTAAATAAATAATTATAGTTGTTTAAATGAATTGGTTGGGGGTTATGAATTGAGTTTACAATTGTTTGTGTGATTTTGCATTTAGAGGCAGTAGTAAAGGTAGTTTTGTGTGGGATGGAAATTTGTTTTTAAAACACATAGGTTGGGATGGGGGGTTAGTACCTATATATATAGTTTCCATTTCACGTGATTTCTATTCACACCCTACCAATGTTGAGCACTACATGCCAACCCCCCCCCCCATTGTTATGGGGGAGGGAATCTTTCACAACATCTTAGTGGGAAGTTGGATGGATGGTTATTAGCTATTCTCTACTCCCTATTCTAGGAATTTGTATCCATAGACTCGTCAGGTAGGTTTTGGTGTGGTTTTGAGGACTCGGAGTCTATAAAAAAGGATTTCTTCCCTTGGTTTATTTGAGATTAGGCCCAATTGTCTATGGGAAGGATGTGATGTGGTTGTGGGCCAGGAGTATGTGGGTGAGATGTTATATGATTTGGGTCCTAAGTGTCTGTGGGAGAGATGTGATTTGATTAGTGGACCATGTGTGTTCATGTGGGGTTGTTATGTGGGGCTTGTGGAAGAGTGTGGTAGTGTTAGAATGTTCTCGATTAGGGATGAGCAGTTAACCAGCGAGAAGTGGTGTGGGGTATACGAATACCGATGTTCATAATGCATTTCTCTACAAGACTTGTTTTATTTTTTTGGGTGTGACTTAGTGAGTTTGGGGTGTTTATTATTCCTTGGTAGGTGTTATTGTTTTCTACTGTATTCTCATAGGTGCTTTACTATGCTCACCTCTCCTGTACGTGATATATTTTTTATTTTTCCTAATGAGTATACTTGTATACTCATCCAATGTATATAAACTATTTTCATGTTTCTAGTAGGATTTCATGGACCATGGTGGGTAGTACTAGCTTGGACGTTTTGAAATGTTATTGTGTCAATGCTTAGTTTTTCAATCGGTATTTAAATGGGATTCTCTTGCATTATATCATCTACTTCTTGAAAAATTCATGTGGGATGGTTTTGGTTTTATTATATATAGGTGTGTGTGTGTGTGTCTTGGAGTTGATTGAGGTTTACACATGTAATCTCCCAATTTTCGTTCATATAAAATGGGTAATGCATCCCTTTTTTTGTTAGATTTTAATACAATAGTGTTGGTCACCACCTCAGGGCCTAATAAAGGTGGAACTCAAGGGACATTATCTCCCATTCCCATTTTTCATCTCAGGAGGGGTATCTTTGGTGGGAGGATGTTGTGAAATAATGGAATCAAAGGTTATGGTTGAGATATAGGATGGATTTTGGAGTTATTCGTAGTAAGGATTGCAGGGAATGGTAGGGAAATAGTGATAGGTGATCATTATATGTGAAATAGGCTAGGGAAGACTGGCTATAATATAAGATTTTAGGGCCCCTTATGATCTAATTCCAGGAATATGATCTTACCAAATGACCAAGTGAGGTTACACCATTTTTGTAGTGGAGACCCCAGGAAAGGTACATTCATCATGATTACATGTATTCTTGTTTTTTTTGGAGTTTTTTTGGAAATTAAAATAAACAAATATTTAAAATTAATCATTAATAAATTTCATACTACTCGGGCTTAGGAGTTCCCTGTTCACTTTTCAGCTAAGACACTAGGTCATCATTAGCATGTGGTACGAGCAGTGGAGGCTCAGTGGGTCAATCATTCTGATCAATGGAGGGTTGATTCAGAGGAGTAAAACCAATGGCAGAATACACTTTGTGATTTCTAGTTTCAGACTCTTGGAATGTATGAAGGAATCGATTCAGGTACAAAGACAAGGAGTTGGCTTGAGGAGTCAGTGTTCACATTAATCTTGATCAGGGCACAGATGGAGTATTGGGATCCTCTATCAGTGAGATACAAGTTCGGTGTTGTCCAGTAGTGGTGGATACTCTACCAGAGAGTGAGGAAGGATACTGGGGTTCTATGGGACTATTTGGGGAAGATGTTTCATGTGCAATTACTTTCGTTGACCATAAAGGCTGAGAAAAAGATAAAGATACTCTCCCTCCACCATGGGAGTATATCAGTATCAGAGTAGGGGATCAAGTTCAAGTTTCTCTTTATCTTTTCTCAGGATCTCTTATTGGATGATGAGTCTCTTGTGAGATTATTAGAGAAAGAACTCTGCCATTCCCTCTAATTCATTGTTACTCCCTTTAACTTTTTGACATACTAGAAGGTCCTGAAGAAAGAGGAAGTGGTTGAGAGGATGCACTTGTGAGGAATTCTAATGCAAGAGTAGATCCAATATATTTCTATGATGGTAAAATATTCCAGCAGTATGCCTCTGGTGCTAGGGCCCTCAAGGTTTCATCTAATGGGGAGTGGACCTCAGTAGTTTCAGTTTCGACCTTTTGGTCTTCATGATTTTCCATAGTATTGGGACTGAAGTTTTTTTTCATGTGGAGGTCCCACGCACCATTAGAGTATATTACCAATTTGAGCTCAATATGGTGGTGGTGGGGAGGTTCATCACCTGCCTCAGCAGGAGCTTCTATCCAGACCATTTCAGCACCACGGACAATAGGCTCCTACTCCATCGAGGGTAGACAGAGCAGGTGGGGCCTGGCCTCAGGGTGTTCCTCAGGTACCACGACATTGATGTGGTCAAGGAGGTAGTCGATAGTAGATGGTATATTATATGGTCATGCGAAGTTGCACACCTTATAAGCAGTAGTTCTAGTAGGGATACAGATCACTCAAGGTACGATCAGTGCATTCAGTGCCATTTCTTGTTCATTGTATTACTCATGAGCTTCACACTCCATTTTTTAACCCACTCTATTCCATGTTGTGGGACAATACATATAGATAATTTTTGTTCCCTTGGTGTTGAGTATAGTAGTTTGAGGTTAGAAAAGAATGTTTGATGTATTTAGGGATGTAGGCTGATGTTGAGGCTGCATCAGTCCGGTGGGGATCTATTTCTACAATAGATGAAGCTATATGACTTCATCCTTGGAAGAAATTTGTATTTATCCATGCATTCTATCATCGAATTATTCCAGATGAGATTTCAGTTTTCATACATCGATGTACAAGATGTGTCTTTCATTGGTGAGTGGGGTTTTTTGATGGGTAGTCGGCATGTGGATCCTCTTCTTTCCTTATTGGATGGCCCGTCATTCGAATCAGTGGATGCTGATATAGTGGGGGTTCCCAGATTTTATTGGGAGTTATTGGATTTTTTCCCAAGAAGGTTGTGACTCTACACCCTCCAAATGATTTTGAGTTCTGGATAGAGATAAAGTGCAAAGCTTCTCTGATTTTGATGGATACTTATCGGATGGAACCTTCTGATCTATGAGATATAAGGATTCATATTTATGATATAATGTTAAAGGTCTTTATCTAGCCCATTGTATCATTATGGGTTGTTACGATCTTGTTATAGAAGAAGGAAGTTGGTGGTATGAGGTTGTTTGTAGACTATCATAGGTTGAATCTTGTAATGGTCAGTAATCGTTACCCTCTCCCAAGGATAGTTGATCTTTTTTACTAGTTAAGGGGAGAAAGTTATTTTTATAATATTGATCTACAATATGGGTATCACCAGATGAGGGTGAAGGAGGGTGACATCACAAAGACTGATTTTTGATGTAGGTATGGGTACTTAGAGTTCTTGATTATGTTTTTCAGTGTTACAAATGCACTGGTTGTGTTTATGGGACTTATGAACTCCATATTTCTTGATTTATTGTAATAGTTCACTGTCATGTTCATCAATTACATTCTAATATACTCGATGTCTGAGGAGGATCATAACGAGCATCTTAGGACTATTCAGAATGTCTTTTGAAGCCACTATCTCTATGGAATGTCATCATAGTGCAAGCTTTAGACATGGGAGGTCATCTTTCTGGGATATGTGGTATCTCATCAGGGTATAACAGTGGATCCATCGAAGGTCGAGGCACTTTTTTCTTGGGAAACACCCAATAATGTGGCATAGGTCCATATTTTTCTCAGTCTTGAAAGATATTACCAAATACTTATACCCAATTTCTCTCAAGTAGTAGCTCCATTGATAGCTCTGACTAGAATGGACTAGGCCTTGTGTTGAGTGAGTTGTGTTAGGTAGCATTCAGCTACCTTATGGGGAAGTTGGTCAGTGCTCCAATGCTCTGGTTTCCAGAGGAAGGGGTGATGTTCGAAGGGTTGTGTGGTTCTTACCATCTAGGATTGGGGTGTTTGTTGGTGTAGTAATAGTGAGTGGTCTCTTATGGGTCTAGTTAGTTACATCCCAAAAAACATAACTATGCCACCCATGATCTAGATCTAGCAGGAGTCATACTCATGATAAAGTTGTGGTGACATTACATAATTGGGGGAATCACTTTTGGGTGTTCACATATCGTAAGATTTTGAGGTATATCATTTCCTAGAGAGATATGAACTTGCGAAAGCGAATGTGGATGGAGTTTCTTTAGGACTATGATTTTGAGATCTCATACTCCTTAGAAAATGTGAATGTTGTGGCCGATTCCTTGAGAAGGATGTTCCATAAGGAGGTAGTTTTGAAATATGTGGATGCTTTCAGGGTGATAAAAGAGTTTGCTGCCATGCACATAGATGCCTGAATGGGTGGATATAGAGACTGTTTATTTCAAATTATGGTGGAGTCATCTCTGAGGTTGTAGGTGTAAGAGTCTCAATGGTGAGAGTCTGAGGTAGAGGTGATGCATGATTGCATTTAATGGGATGATGTTCTAGAGGGGTGGTTAGAAGATATATAGAATCATTTGATATTTCAAGGAAATTTTCTTGTCTAGGCGGTGATGTGTGAGGGAGTTATCCATGAGTTTCACATCTCACCCTTAGCAGTATATCCATGAGCTTCAAATACGTACTGTCGCATCATAGAGTAGTTTTGTTTCCCCGAGATAAAGCAATCTATAGAAAAATATTTAGTGATGTTATTGGTGTTCCATCATGTGATGGATGAGCACAATTTTTCTAGTGTTTTGTTTCATCGATTACATTTCCATGAGTTGAAGTGGGATGAATTCTCAATGGATTTCATCATATTATTACCCATGGCTGAGGGATGATGTGATGCAATATGGTTAGTAGTTGATCAGCTAATGAAATCGGCTCACTTCATACTAATTAAGGAGTTGATAACAATTGATGCCTTTGTGAGAAGGTATATGGATGAGTTTTTGGGGATGTATGGGGTTCTAAGAGACATTATATCAGATATAAATAGGTGTTTTACCTCGTCAGTATGGAGGGGAATGCAGCATGGTTTTGGGACTCAGTTACGCCTCATCACTACTTTCCACACTCTGATAGTTGGGAAGACATAACGGACAATAAAAACATTGGAGGAAATTTTGCGAGCATGAGTCATTAAAATTGGTGGGTATTGGGTGTGAAAAATTCCCTTGGTAGAGTTTTCTTACAATAATAGACATCACACATCCATGTGTATGTATTTGTTCATAGCCTTGTATGGGAGACCATTTCGTTCAGCTTTGTGTTGGATAGATGTTGGGGAGGAACCTATTACCGGTCTGGACATGGTAGAGAGTACGATCGAGAAGGTGCATCTTTTCTATGAGAGGATGAAGGTGTCACAAGACTAAAAGATCTCATATACAAATTACAGGAGATTTCCCATGGAGTTCGAGGTTGGAGACCACATGTTCTTGAAGGTTTCCCCTCGACGTGGGTGGGGAGTCTTGGAAAAGGGAGCAATATTTCTCCCAAGTTCATCGGACCCTTTGAAATGTTGGGAAACATTGGTTAGGTGGAATAACAGTTGGTGTTTCCACCACAGTTAGAGAGGATCCACAACTTCATTCATGTCAACCAACTTCATCGGTATCTATATAGTAACTCCCACTTCATTCACTAGGGAGTGTTGGATATCAAGGATGATGCAACGTTCTTGGAGTGACTATTGGAGATCTAGTATTTTTAGGAGAAGGTGCATCATGGATAGAGTATTCCATTGGTCTGTGTGTTATAGAGTCATAACTGCATGTAGGAGAGTACTTGGGAGTGAGAAGCATGGATGTGTGCCTAGTACCCAATTTTTTTTTGTGGTTTTCTTATGTTCTTTTCTTATGATGTACTACATGAACCTAGTTTTCTATGAGATTAGTTGTTTCCTTGTCCCTTAATGTGTGATGGAGTCATGACATATAGAATGGGGATGACCGGATTATAATCGAGGTGAACTAATTGAGATGTGATGGAACCCATGTGGGAAAGATAGTAACACCCATAGCAGATATTATCTTGACATGGAGGAAGGAATTACCTAAATCACAAGAATGGAAAGTTATTTCTTGTGTGGGGTATCTTTTGGATGATTGGATTAGTATATGTGGGAGGAGGTTTTCATAGATATTGAGGTTTCACTCTATATTTAGAATAACACATGGTGGATTCTCATTGAGAGGTATCTTATAGGGAGGTTGTTCGGAGCCCTCTTTCTTCTAGGTTTTGTTTTGAATTTTCAAGGGTGATAATAGTTTGAGAGGTATCTAATGTAATTTTCTAGACCTCCCGGTTCATTACATTGTCAAAATCATGTAATTGGGGTGTTCTAGAAAGAAACATTAACTCATTTCAAGAGTTTTCCAAAATCCTAGCATTCCATAGGTTACTTAGGGAGTCGGTAGGTAAGGGATTCAGTAGGTACATGCTTTAGTGACATATGGAGTCGATAGGTGTGGGCATCATTATGTCAGGGTATTGGTTTTTCAGGGAATCAGTGACTCAGGGAGTCAGTATGTCAGGGTGTCGATGACTCGTGGAATTAGTAATATAGGGCATCAATGACTTAGGGTGTCGGTAGGTTGGGAGTCAGTGAGTGGTTTCAATGGGTTATGTTGGTGACTCATGTTAGTGCATCACATCAGTGAATTGTGTCAAGGAGTCATATTGGTGACTCACGTTATGGATTCACATCAGTGAGTCTGGTTTCGAGGACTCACTATCGGTTACTCACCCATCAGTGAGTCATTTCCATCTTCTTATAGTCTTACCAGTTTCTCCCCTTTATGTTTTATTGGATGTAAATTATGTTTAAACCCAAATTTCATCATTTATAAAAGGACTATAAAAAGATATTAGTTATATCATTAATATAAAAACACTATTGGGGCTTTAAAATAGTCACTTTTTGTGGTGTTTACCACAATACAACATTAAGGGACCTTGAAACTGTTCCCTTCCATTGATATAGAATCTATATCTTCTAAGAAAAGATCTTCTCTTCTATTTTTTTCCACTTCACATGGTGAAACCTGATTTATTCTTCCATACATATTCATGTTTTGTGTTGTATCCTTCAGATTTAGTCTTCTGTGGAGTCTCAGGCTCTTTTCACAGCCCCCAATTCATGGTTAAAGGAGGAGTTTACAATCGTGTGTTGTTCCAAGTAGGGGTTTCCTTCATCTCTCTATTAAATTATGTATCATGCAGGGTGGGTGTAATGATGGCTTCATGGTGAAAATACCTGAATAAAAATTTAAATAAGTAATAAATGATGGGTTGGGATGATGATGATGATGTCTGTTTAGTTTTATTTATTATCATTGATCCATGTTATGAATCATATGGGTTTATACTTCTGAAAACCATGGTCCTTTGAAGTATTTTCTTGAGCACGTGTATGGATTGTGAATCACTATAGTAAATTTTAAAATATAGTTAATCAGGTATACCTAGTAAAATAAATGTATTCCCATGATTAAATTTGTTCTATTATCTCCCCTAAATAATGAAAGGGGAAATAAAAAAATAGGGTTGATAAATCGGAATACACCTTGTTATTTGGTGTGGTTGTGTGTTGTGTATGGTTCTATTCGACCTTCTGTTAGTGTTGGTCGTGTGGTGTTTTATCTTGGAGTGTGTCTATGTGTATGGGTAAGTATGGTTATTATAATGGATTCTTGGGTTAAGATATTGGTTGATTGAGGAATGGGTGAAAATCTTATGTTGTGGGTCTGCATCTGGGAAGTGAAGTTGTAGTGTCGGTTTGTGGTTTGTTTATATTACTAGGTGTGGTGTTGTTGAAGGACCCCAAAACACCCTAATAGGGTAGGGGTGAATCAGGGTGTCAACGTTTTCCTTCTTAAAGTTGTGGATCTTGTTCCCACATTGGTAGGAACCTGTTAAATCTGTCAGACAAAAGAAATCAGGGAGATGACACAAAATTTTACATTGTACACCAGAAAGGGCTACATCCAAGGATCATATTCCCACAGTTTATCGGTCGTACCTAAATCCACCAATCATTACTAGTTCTGGAGTACAAGATTTTGGACACAGTTACTCTATTTTAGGAATAATTCCCTTACAAATGTATATGGATGACTCACCACTTACTTTGAAACACCTCCGTAAACTCCCCTTAGCTCACTACTTTAGGAGAAGTCTAACTCAGTTTATTGACTTGAAGTTCACATCATTAGATTGGCATTTAAGTCTTTGATTCTATCCAGTGTGAGACACTATATGCATCAAGGACCTAAGTATATGCTCACTGAAATACCTCACCACTCTACACTGATAATAAAAAACAACCCTTCACAATTCCCCTTTGTAATGACAACCCTTCTCATAGCTCATTGACTCGCGGAGAACAACCCTTCACGAAGGTCACTGCCTCATAGAGCACAACCCTTCACGAAGCTCACTACCTCGCAGAGCAACTAACCTCACGAAGCTCACTGACCCAATGAAGAACCCCCCGTCTTCATGAACCTCATATTCCTTAAGAGAAAATTAATTATTCAATATTTTGGAAGCCTCTTTGCAAAGAACAATATCTCTTATGAGAACTTGCTTCGCGGAGCACCCCTTACTTCGTGAAGTCTCTATGATCACTGATTTTCTCTCTCAAAAGATTTCAAGAATGTAGAGGGGTGGCCCCTTATTTATAGGTATGGTCGAACATGGAGATCCTCTTCTTCAGGCATGAAATTTGGATCGGTCAAAACATCTTCGTGGCACATCCTCCATCTCACAATGTTTCGTTGAAAATTTTGGTTCGCAGAGCTCATTGTTACCACAGAGCTCACTGTCAAAAGCCTTTTCTTGTCCATAAAGCACCGCTGCAATTCTCCTTCCCTTCGTTGTCCATGATGCTCATCATAATCTCAAAGAAACACCTTCTCAAATCTAGAACCTTCATTTCGTTGAAATTCTCATGCTAGTCTTTGTGAAATCCATGCCTTTGCCATAAAAATGAAATTTTGAATCTAAAAGAATACCTTTCGTGATGCTCAAAGATCAAACATTCGTAATCGCATAATACACCGCCTCAAATATTCCAGTCTCTACGAAATTCACCTCATGAATCATATATTTATGAAATTCCTCCCATTTCCATATTTTCATAAGGCCTTAAAGAATAACCACTTTTCACAAGGCTTGCTATTCTCCAAATTTTGGACCCCAAGAATTTGGAAAACACTGGGAAATGACTTAACCTTCAAAACTGCTTACTGCTTGACTAGTATGATCACTTTCCTTACAATATATATGATCATAAATTAGAGGAATGACAAAAAACACAAACCATGATCCTTTTCTATCATAGAACATCCTTTGTTCCAACAATCACCCCCTTTGGGTTTGTTGGTAATCTCTAGAAAAGTTCATTCATGAGAAAGCTATGATATTTCCATAGTGATATTTCTATAGTGAATTTATTTGTTTCTCCCCCATTTGTAAAAAACCCAACGACTGGGTTTTAAACATTGTAGAGCTCAGAGAATACTCCCTCTAGATCATATCTCCCCCATAAACTGGCAACACTTCCACAAATAGATTAACACAGTTAAAACAATTTGGGGAGTGGGGAATTCTGTAACCTAGAAATAGGAGGTGGCTGAACACTGATGTTAAATCAATGTTTCTCAAACATAGCCGCCGATAGTGGCCTGGTCAGAATATCAGCCAATTGCTTTCCAGTTCCCATATGTTCCATTTTAATCACACCTTTTCAACTTTTTCCTTGAAGAAGTGATATCTGATTTCAATGTGTTTTATATGATAATACTGAATAGGATTATTTGTAAGATAAATTACACTCTTATTATCATAGTAGATCACCATTGGTTGTTTCACCTCATCACCAATGTACGTCAATTGATGCTTCATCCAAAGTAACTGAGTGGATGACATTTTTGGAGAGATATTCTCAGCTTCAGCAGTACTCAAAAAAGTAAACTCTTGTTTCTTGCTCAACTATCCAACAAATTTCTTTTCAATATAGAATGCTCAACCACTAAGGGACTTTTTTTCAACTACATCTCTGGCCCATTCATCATCAAAAAATGATGATAAATTATTGTCTCTCTCTAAAACAAAGTAAACTCCATAATTCTATGTATCTTGAATATACCTCATGATTCTTTTCACTACTTCCATATATTCTTATTTTGTATTAATCTGAGAGAAGGTATCTAAGCATGTTTTAAAGACAATGTATAGCAGCGTTGATGTCAGGTGCAATAAGCTCCCAATGATCATTCTATATAGTGTGGGATCTATAGATGTCCCATCATAATGATTTCTGTGTTTTCTTCCAACTTCAATTGGAGTCGACATTGGTTTGGAGTCATTCATATTAAATTTCCTTAGAAAATCTCTTGAATAATTTTCTTGAGATATGAATGTATAATTATTCTTTTGAATCACTTTAAGCACTAGGAAATATGTTAGTTTACCAATCATGGACATTTTGAATTATGATTTCATGTGATTAGAGAATTCATTCACTGATCCCTGCATACTTCCACAAACAATTATGTCATTTACATATACCAATACCATGAACTAATATTGCTAATAATTCTTCACATAGGGTTGTGATCTACTCCTCCTCTTTTAAATTCAATATTTCTTAGATAAGAATCCAACCGAGAGGACCACACCTGTGGTGCATGTTTCAATCCATACAGTGCCTTCTTTAGTTTTCAAACCTTTGTTTCATCAGTACCAAGAAGAAAACCAATTTTCTTTTCAAAGTAGACTTCTTCTTAAAGAACAAAATTAATGAATGTTGTCTTGAAATCCAGTTGATATAATTTATATCCTATTTGGATTTCCATGGAAATAAAAATCCTGATTGACTCTAGTCTACCCACTGGAGAAAAGGTTTCTTCAACCTCGAAACTTTAAATCTAGGAATATCCTTTACATACCAGTCATTCCTTGTTTCTGATAACACATCCATGCTCATAAAACTTGTTCTTGACGATCCAATTTGTACCAATCACTTTTTGACCATCAGATCTCTTGACTAGATCCCATGTCTAATTCTTGTAAATCTGATCCAACTCTTCATTCATGACTTTCACCCATGATTTATCCTTGGCATCTTCTTCAAATGAGGATGGATCCACCATCAATAAGAATACAGATTTTGTATTATTCTTAATTCTCCGTGTTTGTTTTGGTGCAATTATATCCCAAATTATGTTAGATAGATCAATCTTATCTCTTCGACTCCTCCTGTGAGGTTCAATCGAATTATCTACAGCCATGGTTTCTTCTTCAGATTCTTTTTCTTAGTTAACGTCATGATCTGAATCCTGAGTGTTTTTTACACCTTCCTCTATTTTTGTATTTTCATTTACTCCAAATCCACTTTCTTCCTCATTTTATATCACATAATCATATGAAATCCTTTAATAATTTGTGGTTTCTCTTCAATAATCTTAACTTTTCTCCTTTCGATAATCCTTCCTAAGCGCTTGTTGAAACACTTGTAAGAATTTCTGTTCATTGAGTATCCAAGGAAAATTCATTCATCTTCATTTTCACCATACTTACCTTGATTTCCTACTTTGTTTATGATGAATCATTTACTTCTAAAAATATGAATGTATTTCAAAGAGGTATTCCTTGCATTCGACAATTCATATGGTGTCTTTATCTCACCCATATAAAGCCCTGTTTGATTTTTAATATACACTGCTACTTGAACAACCTCTTTTTAGTAATTTTTTGGAATACGACTCTCAATCAGAATAGTTCTTACCATATTTTTCACATGTCTATTCTTGCGATCAACAAATCCATTTTTTGTGGAGTTATCATCACAGCTACCTCATGTTGTATCCCATGCTTCTCTATGTAATTTTTAAATTCAATGGATGCGTATTCCACTCCATAGTTAGATCGTAACACTTTGATTGTTCATCCAGTATCATTCTTGTAGATTTGACGATATGTTTTCATGAATCGAAGCACTTTTCGTTTCCTATGTATAACCATCACACAAGCCATTTTACTATAATCATCTATGAAAAGGATGAAGTAACTTTCTCCATGAGTTCTGGAAATATTTATCGGGCCATATACGTCTGTATGAATGAGATCAAGAAGATGATATACCCTTTTATTATTTAGAAGATATGAACTGAAAACCAGCTTACCCCAAATGCAATCATAACAAAATTTTTCATGCTCATGCTTTAGATTGGGAATATCTATGACAATATTCAGTTTTGATATCTTCTCCTTGTCTTGTTGATTTATGTTTCCCCATCTCCGTTGCCACATGTTATTTTCTTCTTCAACAGTAATGTAGGAAATTTTTTCTTTACTATCAACCTGATACAAGATTCCTTTTGTTCTGCATCCTTTCATAAGTGAATTTCATGTCTTTCCCTTAATTGTGCAGCCTTTTGGATTAAAATTAACTATAATTCGTGAGTCACGTAGTTGACTCACACTGAGGATATTATGACATAGACCATCCACAAAAAGTACTATAGTTTTATTTAGCTCTCTATTAGAAATTTCAGTACTTCCACTACCTTTGATTTTCAGGTATCCATCATTACCAAACTGTATTGTTCCATCAACCTTCCTCTTGACATTAGTTAACAAGTCTGCATTACCTATCATACGGTAATAACCACAAATATTTATAATTCAGGTGATACTATTTTTTTAGCTTTGAATGCTACCTCTGTAAGGTTGGATTTCTCAATTTTATTCTATTAATTCCCTGAGACACTGGATTATGTGTAGGACACTGATGGATATTCAATTCTCTCTTCTGTGTTACTGGATTCTTAATAATACAAGTCTTCTTCCAAAGAATCAAATCTATTTGAAATAGCAATAATGTATTTTTTTAAAAGCTTGGACTTTTCTCAGGCTCTGGTACAAGGTTTCCATGTTCCTCCTCTTCCTGCAATCGACGGCCTTATGACCAATGTTATACCAACTAAAACAATATCCATAAAAATTTATTATTCTTTAGGAGGAAGGATATGAGTATTTTCTCCTCTTATGAACTCTTAGATCAAACCTATTCAAATAGCTCCTTTCCTCTTCACTGTATGACATAGTATGACACAGATATCCAGAGAACTGAGACATCGTGAGATGAAATTTCTTCTCACTTCTATTGGTCCTCAGGACATCTTCCCTCAAAAAAATGTTTGAATTACTGTTATTCCTGGAAGCTCTAGGAAATTATTCTATACTAATTTCATTTTGATTTAAGAGTCTATTTTTCATCACTTTTGGTGATTTTTCAACATGATCATCTTTTAGATTTCCATTATTCTATCCCACTTTATTTTCAAAATTTTATATTTCGGCATCACATCTGATTCCACAATTTCCCATGTGTGTGGGTCATTGATCATTCAAAAAATTTCAACTCCATAAGAACCTTGTTTTTCTCTCTCTAGCAGCTCAACATCTGATAACCTACCATATTTTATTTTATTTTTCTTCTTTTGTTGAACTTTATTCACTTTTGAGACTTCTCCAAAGAGTAACAACTTCTCCTTCGAGTACCTCAAAATATTTGGACTTCTTTTCTAGTCTCGAGGTAATTTTATTGATGATCGTTGCATGTTCTTTGATTCTGAGTTTTTGTTCAACTAAAAATCTATCCTCTAAAGAATTCATGATTTAACATTCACCAGTTCTTCTAGTTGTTAAATTTTAGCTTCAATATTATCAACATATTATGATGATTCCTCCACTATTTCTTTCCACCTATTGCATCTCTTACGCTTATTCTTAATCTTAACAAAAGCTTCTTTATGTTGTAACATGGGATAGATAGTAGTTGTCAACTGGTTATCTCTAACATTATCTGCTGATGGTTCTAAATTTTCAATGGTATCCACCATGGATTCGTGGTTTCTAGTTTTACATTCTAGTTATTCTTCTTCACATAATTCAATATCATCATCCTCCTCTTCATAGACAAAACTATTCTTCTATACTTTCTTTATAGATTTAAAGTCTCCCATTTTTAAAATAAATTTTTAATGATTCTCAATGTGTTAATCTTATCTTTATTCATTGTTAATCATTTTTTAGCACTGAGAGGCAATGTACCATACATTTCTGCAACAAAATCAAGCCAGTGGTAATTTCCCTTTAAAATTCCCTTTTCCCTTTTGAAACTTCTTGTAAATGAGAGAAAGAATTTATTTTTCTTCATCTTCAGCACTACTAATATATATTGAAAATTTTAGTTTTTTCATGGCTTTGAATACTATTTCCTTTCTCACATGGGTTGTATCATCATCTTTCATGAATCATATTTCATATGCCACTAGGCTCCTCAACAGATCATCCAGATAAATTTTGGAAAGATCTCTTTCCTCAAGAGCTGACACCTTTGCATTGTATAGGGGTGGAAGTATTCTTAATATTTTCTTCACAATATCAATGACTTTAATTTCTTCACATAAACCATGAATTTTTCTAACCACATTAGTAATTCTTTTGAATGAGTCTATGCTATCATCTGGATGTATCTTCATATTGTCAAACCTACTATGAAAGACCTGTAGTTTTTCATCCTTCACTTTTCTATCTTCTTAATAAATATTTTCAATTTTATTCCACATGGAATTTGCTAAGGTGAAGCTCATCACCATTTGATAGATCTGATCAGATAGTTCTATAGTGAGAGAATTATATGTTTTAGCATCTGCATGAATATTTTTCCTGTCTGCATTGGTCATAGAGATCCCTGTTGGATCAGTAACTTGTATTCCTTGCATAGAAGAAAATTCAACTTCCATTACAAGAGATATTAGATGAGATCTCATTCTATTCTTCCCGATATAAAAATTACTTCCATCAAATAGGGGGGCTCCCCAAACATTAGTTGAATTGTCCATGACAGTAAGATAGATCAAACACCAGTAACCTCACTTTGATACCACTTAAAGGACCTCAAAACACCCTGAGAGGGGAGGGGCGTATCGGGGTGTCAACGTTTTCCTTCTTAGTGTTTTGGATCATATTCTAACATTGTTATGAACCTGTTAAATCAAATAGACAAAACAAATAAGGGAGATGACACAACACTTTTACATGGTTCACCGCAAAGGGCTATGTCCAAGGAGCATATGACCATAGTGTGTCGGCTATAACTAAATCCACTAATATTTACCGGTTGTTTAGAACAAGAGTTTGGACATAGTCACTCTGTTCTAGGCAAAATACCCTTACAAAAGTTTATGGATGACCCACCACTTCCATCGAAACACTTCCACAAATTCCCCCTAGATCGCTGTTGTGGGAGAAGTCTAACTCAGTTTAGTGACTTGAAGGTCACTTAAAAATATTGGCATTGAAGTATTTGTCTCTATCCAGCATGATACACTACTTCCGTCGAGGGCCTAAGTAGATTCTCACTAAAATACCTGACCACTCTTCACTGATACTCAAAACAAACCATCGCAATACCACTTCGCAATGCTTAACCTTCACGAATCTCACTACCTTGCAGATAACAACCCTTCGCAAAGCTCACTACCTTACAGGGCACAACCCTTCACAAAGATCACTACCTTGAAAAGTAACCAACCGTGCAAAGTTCACTGATATAATTCAGAACCCCCCATCTTCACGAACCTCATATTCCATAAGAGCAAAAGATTTATTCAAGACTTTGGAAGTCACTTTGGAAAACACAAGCTAACTTATGAAAACCTACTTCACAGAGCACTCCTTGCTTCACGAAGTCAACATGGTCATGGATTTTATCTATCAAAATTCTTCCAGAATAAACAGGGGTGGACTCTTATTTATAGGCATGGTCGATCGCGGATTTTCGCTTCTTCAGGCATGAAATCTAGATCAGTCAAAACGTCTTTACGACGCTTCCTCCATATCGTAAAGCGCCACTGAAAATTCTGGTTCGCAGATCTCGTCATAACAACAAATATCACCATCAAAATCCTTTTCATTGCTTTAAATCACCTATGCACTGCTCCATCCCTTCTTTGTTCCTAATTCTCATTATAATTGCAAAAAAACACCGTAACATGTCAAGAAGCTTAATTTCTCTGAAATTCTCCTACCAGTATTCATGAAATCCATGACTCTTCTATAAAAATGAAATGTTGAATCTAAAATAATACCTTTCACAAAGCTCAAAGATCAAACTTTCATAATCGTATGGCACACCGCCTCAAATCTTTCGGTGTCTGTGAAATTCACTTCATGAAGCATATCTTCATGAAATGACGGCCTTTATCATATTTTCATAAGGATTTCAAGAATAACCACTTTTCATAATGCTTTCTATTCTCTAAATTTTGGTCCCCAAAAATTTGGCAAACACTAGAAAATGACATCACCATAAAAACTGCTTACCGCTTGACCTGTATGATCATTTTCATTACAATATCTCTGATCATCCATTGGTGGATTTACAACAAAAACAAACCATGCTCCTTTTCTAGAAAAGAACATCCATGGTTCCAACAGTTGTTATGAAGTAGGGCTACAGAGTGTGGTTATTTTGAGGTGTGTTGTGTGTTTTCTTATTGAGATAAAGTATGGGGTGGACTGACTTTAATGAATGATGGTAACAGTGCATGGATGGGTGTTCAAGAAATGGGAGAGTTCAGTGGGTTGTTTTACCTTGTTCATTTTTCCTGGTGTGTTATGAATGACTATTTGGCAGTTTCATCTGCTATGTTTTATAGTTTCCTGGGTAAGGGATAATATGAACAAATGATTTTTTAAATAAATAATGAATGTATGTTAAATTAATTTTATGGGGTTATAAATTGAGTTTACAATAGTTTGTATGGTCCCAGATTTAGAGGTAGTGGAAAATATTATTTTGTGTGGGATGGTTGTTTGTCTTGAAATACTATAGGTTGTGATGGGTGTTTGGTACCTATATATATAATTATACTTACTAGTGAATTTTATTCCTACCCCACCTATAATGATAACTACATACCAAACACCCCCATTTTTACGGGGGGTGGATGTCTTTCCCAACCTCACATTGGGAGGATGAATGGATGTTTATTGGATCTTCTCTACTCCCTCTTCAACACATTGGTATCCCAAGACTCTTCAGGCGGGTTTTTGTGTAGTTGTGAGGCACATGTGTTTATGGTTGATGAGTATTTTCCCAAGTGTATTTGGGATGCGGCATAGGTGTCTATGCAAGAGATACGATGTCGTTGTGGCCGAGGTGTCTACATAAGATATGTGATGTGATTTGTGGCCCAAGTATAATGACCCATACTTTACATACATGGTTATTACTTCAGAATTGAATCATACTTATTACAACATATAACAAAACCATGGTGGTATCGTATAGGTATAGTGTCTTTAGAAACTGGGAAACATAAACACCTGGTTCAAAAATCATCTACATTGTCTCCCATTTATTTCATCATATCTAGTGTCCCTTTTGGCATATCCTACTTAATATCCTTCTTCCTGACGTAGGGAAAAGAAAACATACAAAAGGGTGAGCTCAAATGCTCAGTAAGGGTAAACAAAAGAAATATCAATCATATCATATTAATAAGAACATAATATTTTGAAAATAATAACCTGCAAAAAAGATCACAATACCATAACAAGGGACAAATCATAGTAGTGAAATATAATCCAAATAATCATAACTTAAAACATGAAATTTTGTGTCATACACACATAATCATATAAAATCATTTCCTATTATTCAAGGCTCCTTTCCAAGACCATCATAGCGGATAAATTCCATTACTGAATTGAGTTCACTTCTCGTTCCAGTTATGTATCACTGAACCGGATTAACTTTTCGTTCCAGCCATGCTTATCTCATGAGATATAAGTCTTTACCCAATGCATTGGAGGGAGATATAGGTTTCACCCATCTCATAATGAAACCATTCTTATGTTTGCCACAAAAGCATTAATCATACATCATATCATAACCCATGTAATAAAAATGGGATTCATAAATATCATGACATCATAACATAATCCATAAAAGGACTTAATAAAAATAATTCCATCATGATATAATAAAATCAATGTAATAATAGGGATAGAAACAGAACCCTATATTATCTTAGATGGAAAATAATTTTGATAAAACACTTGAACTCCATTCTTGAGCAAAACAGCCTTTCTACTTCAAAAACATTTTTCCTTTCTTAACATGTCATACAATTTAAAACTAAAAGAATTTAATTAAAAATATACTTTAAAACTTATAATGGAAGATTCATGGAAATAATGTTCTCTACAATCATAAAAATCCATTCATGTCTTATAAGTTAAAAAAACATTCTTCTCGTACTTTGGCTGAAGAAGTCCAAAAGTATCTCGTACTGAAAATGAAAAAAGATTCCTTTCATATCTTTTAATAAAATTCACCAATAGGTAAAATTGGATTTAAAAAATTATAGGAGGATATACATAATATTACATATTGAGGAAACATGGATGTGGATGATAAATATTCCCCAGTAAATTCTGAAGTATAAACAATCTTGGATAAAAATGAGATTGTGAGATCTTCCCTTACCTCAGGTCTAATTTTATTCGTGCATATCTGAATCTCTTTTATAATGAATTAAATAATGTCATTTACTTATTACAGAATCATATTCATTGTTATGATATCATATATGGTAATTTTCTTTTCTTATTTTTAGTAATATTTTATATCTACTTGTCATTCAGGTGTTCATTTCTTTATGTTCTTATGCATTTTTTGTCGAATAAAATATTATTCTTCTTTATAGGTTATAGATACCTCATTTACATAATGGTATTAGTGTAATATATATCATATTTATTCATTCAATTCATTTATATAATCATTATTCAATGAGGATCATGTAGAATGAGTTGCATCACATCGTGGAGACGGTAGGTCGTACGTATGCATAAGCGATGATATCGTTCCCATGAATGATGAATTGTATTGAAGTGTATGTATACTATTTCAGAATCAATATCACTTTACAATAATAATATATAGTTATTATTTACCCCATTATAACCATCCAAATAAGGTGGTGGTGGAAAACAGATTACCCCACGGCGTGGAGACGGTATTCCGTACGTACGCACACGTAGTGATTTCATTTTCCGTAGGATGGTTAGAAGGTGAAATATGGTTGTTTCATATCTATAATAACATATCCGTATATGAGTGATACTTATGTTATTAATTCATAATGAAACAACTAATTAATAGTATGTAGAATAAGAACTAAATTTGAAAGAATCGGTAACGTATATTACCTCTTCTTCGAAACGCCTCTTTGAAACCTCCTCTTAGGGCACTAAAATTGCTCTTTGAAGAAGACCAGGACCTCTAGTATGTTTCTATGGAAGTTTAGAAGGTAAATGGGCATGGTTTGGCCAAGATGGAAGTCTCGAAATGGTGTGAGGAGGATAGGGAGTAGGTTACCTTTTATAAGGGAGGAGAGGGGCACCTTAGAAAAAACTTAAAATATTATTTTATAATAAAGTCATATTCGGTTTATAATAGATCCAAATTGACTTATTTCAAAGATAAAGTGGGGATGGGTAGAAAGCCTCTTAAACAATAGGTTTTAGACATGTTTAGGTTACTATTTTAACCTTATTATTTAGATTTAACTCTAAGTTAAATATTTTAACTTTTACCGTGTCTTCTTGTTTTCTTACACAATATTATTAATAAACATACTATAACAAGCCAAACTAACCCCAAGTGGTTAATTATTAATATATATAACCTTATCTAAGTCATATTTCTGAAAAATAGTTTTTTAGGAATATAATAACAATTAATTATATAATATTTTTTAAACTATTTTGTGTCAATTTTGACACTATTTGGTAATTGATTTTTTGTAAAAATCATAACAGCATGATTAGTTCGAAAAAAGTTATTTAAATAAGTACAAACATGTCATATTAACCTATAAAATTATTTTAATTCATAAAAAGACTCAAATTACATTTATTTGGGTATTTATAATATCAATTATGTTAATATTTCATAAATAAGGTAATTACTACATCATCATTGTGTCATAAATATATCACATTATTTAATGTCTAAAAATTATAAATAAAATACCATTATTTAGGAAATATTTTTAACTTTATAATGAATATTTATAGTCGAATTTATCTTATGTATCACCCAACACTAAAATTGTTTTTAGTTATTAAACATTGATTTTAACTATTTTAACACTTCTTTAAATAAAATAATAATAAATGTCATAATCTAATCCAAGTGGAACTAAAGGGTAATATTTTATTCCTAATGTTGTTTCTGGTCGAATTAAACTTATCAATTAGAATTAATACATGTGTTTGGGTAATAATAATATCATTTTTACCCTTAATTACCCTATTTACTTTTAACCGTGGTAAATAAAAGTAAAAAGTTACTATTAACCAAAAATTATTGTTATCTTATTGAACCACATTTTACTCCTTGATATTAACTGTGTCTCTAAGATTTTCTAAATTCCACTCACAGAAATGGTAAAATTACTTTTTATGTACATTTTCAAATTCTCCTAGGAGGTAGGTAAAAGACGGTGAAAAGTTCAATAAAATTTTTATATATCTAAAATTGTTATAAAATGACTCCAATGAATTACATTAAACATATATAGGTATTATGTATCAATTTTAACCTATAATAAATTTAAATAAAATAAATAATTATTTAAATAAAAAGTCTCTTTTTAAATAGTAACCCGGTGTTTTCACTATTCATCAAAAATTGAATGTTTTCAGAAAAGTACCAAAATTTCACACTAGGCTAATTTCGATATTCCGAATCCAAAAATGAAGTCCATTTTGAAAGATAAAATATATAAAATTTCAAAAAGTGGGTATTACTATTCATAACGACTAGTTTTGTATAATATTTTAATTACATATCGTTGTTTAGTGAAACTCGATATTGCGTACGACACACACTATAGAGTAAGGTTGCACTTGCGTATAACGTAATCCAAACTAGTGTTGTGTATAATGAAGGATTACTTTGATGTTTCTTATAACATAAGATATATAAAAATATAATACTCATAAAATATCAAGGTGTTACACCAAGTGTATATGGGTGATATGTGATGTTATTAATGGACCAGGTGTGTGTGGGTTGGGTTTTTTTGTGGGGATTATGGAAGAGCATGGTAGAGTCAGCACACTCAGAGTAAGGGGTGAGAAATTAACTAGTGGGAAGTGGTGGGGGAACCCAAACACCAATGTGCTTAATGATTTATATTACTTGACTTGCATTATTTGGTGAGTGTGCCTTGGTGAGGTTGGGGTGGTTAGTATTCCTTGATAGGATCTGTAGTTTTTTTTCTATTTTCTCATAGGGAATTTAGTACGCTCTTCCCACTTGTACACAAGATTATTTAGATATTTCATACAGAGTATTATTGTATGATCACCTGACATATATAAACTGTTTTTTGGTTTCCATTAGGATTACATGGAACATACTAGGAAGTACATTCGTGGAATTTGGGAATAGTTTCTATGTCACCGCATTGTTTTTTAATTGGTATTTACTTTGGAGACTCTTTCAATGTATCAACTACATTTTGAAACATGAATTTGGGATGGTTTTGGTTTTTTTAATATATATTAATACTTTTTTATGTGTGTTTTTTGTTTTTTAAGGCTGATTCATCTTATCTCTTGTTCGTGGTTATAATAAAAAGGGCAATGCCTCCCAATTTTCTGAGATTTTTATACCCCCGGTGTTGTCCTCCACCTCATGGCCTACTAGAGGCGGGACTCTCGGGGTTATTTTATCCCTTTATACACTACCAGCTCATGAGGGGTATCTTTGGATGGAGGGATTCGTGGAAAATATTATTGAATTATTATCTTCCTTTCATTTATTCCATCCATAAAAAAGATAAAACTGTGGTTATGGGTATGTACGGACAACCAGATCAATGAATACTCCAAAAAAAATTTATATCTCTATAATTTATGGATGGATATATATATAAGCTTATTATAAATTATATTAATTAGATTATTAAAATTTTGGATATTATGTAACAATCATGAATGTATAAGAATCGGGTCTGTTGAATAAAATCATACATGAAAAATGAAGTAGATATCACCTCAAAAACTGTTCTTAATAAAACAATAGATAATAAATGGGTGATTAGATGTTATAGGTAAGATATATATAGTATTATATATTTTTATTATTAATTAATACATTAATAATAATATATATATCTATATACATATATATATATATTATACATTATGATCAAATACTTATGAATAATTATTATACTAGAGTTATGCGATTCACTTCTATATATCATTTTGTTTGGGATTTTTATTCATGAATTTCTTTTGAGGAAATTATATGTTCCTTATCTGATAAATCATTTAAATTTTATCATCATGTTGTTTTTTTCTTGAATCATTTTCTTACTTTCATTTTCCCCACTTTATGTACACAAGATATGTTATGTATATTTTTATGGAAACCACTATTTATTATGATTTTGTTTAGAATATGTTTCTTCTATGGAAATGTTTTCATTAAAAGGGTTTTAATAATGAATATATTTATTCTTAAAATATTGTTTAATGTTAATTATTCCCTTTTTTCTACCAATTTTATTTGTTAAAACTTATCTTTGTTCTGGTTTTTTGAAAAATATATAATTGAATTTTTTAAAAACAATGTGAAGTGAAACAACATCTTAACATACACAACTAGAACACAATTTTTGGTCACCATAACATGTCAATGATTAAAGCATCCTTCTAATTTTCCAATGGGTTTTTCAATTATAATTATTTCTATATTATTTTTAAAATATTTTTATTTCAAATAAATGATTATAAAATTAAAATTTATTTTCCCTAATAAGTATTCCAGTGATGTTTTAAATGAATTAAAATATTTTAAAAGATATTTTGAAATTAGTTATTATTTTTTGGGGATATAATCCAATAATAACATCCTGAATATTTTTTAGGATGGGTTTATATTATGGTGATTGGTTTTTATGGAACCATTTATTTTTTCCATTGGTAATTATATGATGAAAAGTTGCAATGTTTATAAAACACAAATCCTTTAAATAGTTTAGGTTAAGAGTTCTAATAATATATTTAGAAAAATTGGAACCTACATTTATGGATTTAATTATGTTATGGGTGGGTCATGATTTATAATGACATTAAATATTTTTTTAATTTTTTATATCTCATTAGAGAAATATGGGTAACAAGTTCATGTATTTGATAAAGTATGGGAAATAGGTAGAGATTCCTAATCTACTGTATAAAATATATAAATTTTTATGGTTCATTATGATATGGTAGAAAGGTCATAATTTATTACCCACTATGATTTTATGGTTTTATTATTTACCCTTGATATTTTTAATGGGGTCTATACCAATTATGGTGCCACAACACTGTGATATGATTGTGATCGAAACATATAGTTAATGATTGACTTAT
Organism: Viscum album; assembly: GCA_963277665.1. NCBI lineage: Eukaryota > Viridiplantae > Streptophyta > Magnoliopsida > Santalales > Viscaceae > Viscum > Viscum album. The sequence continues at coordinate 271,198,943 of OY728125.1, read as the reverse complement.
GATGTTTTCAAAATATCATAACTCAAAACTTCCTAAATTATAATATGTTATTACATTAGTAATATATATGATCAATAATATATTAGTTTGTAACATTTGGAGTTATGTTCATGGTCTTCTATTTTTATTCTTATCTTATGTTTTACACTAACCATCAATTTATACCTCTCATGATTACCCATGTTGATCATTTTATTTCACCCATTATTACATTTACATTCATTTGGTAATAAAGAATATTTAAGTATGGGTTTTCAGGATGGGTACAAAGTGAGATTTTATTTATGGTAATTGTTGATGACTGTATATAAATATTATATTTCTGTATGTTGTCTCCAAAAATACCAAACTGTTATGGTTCTAATTTATATCATATTATTATGTATTTAAGATTCATATAAGAGGATGTAATATTTATTTAGATAAATATGAATATGATATAATTTTAATTTTAATTTTATTATTACATCATGGGATATAGATATTTTGATGTAATACACTTCGAAAATGGGAGATCATGCTAATAAGTTTTTGAAATCATTATGTGACAAATCCTGAAATACTATTGTTTAATATATATATATATATATATATGGGCTTTCTCATGATCTATGATCCACATCATGTAGGTTTTTTATGAAATTATATAGGAGAACAAAAAATGGTAAAACTATTTCATGAAATTGAAATAATAAATATGGGTGTACAGTTTTTTTATTTAATTCTTATGCACAAACCAATGGTAGCGGGGAGCACATAATGGATTTTATTCACTGTAATAGACTATTAAATACTAAATTTTGAATTGAGATAATTAGGTGAAATTTCTATATTTAAAACCATGTACTTATAAGTAGGGTATTTCAATGAAATATGAAAAATTAAATGTATTTTAAAGATTAAATCGATGTGATATATATTATAAAGAAAAAATTGTAATCTTTGTAAAAATAGTTGAGTTGTAATATATTTATTCTATAATATGAAATTTGGGGTGACAAACACAATGGTGTGGATATTTTATCATCTCCCATAATCAATTCAATGTAGTAATGTTATTAATTTATAACTTTTTTTAACATTTATTTTGAACATCCAATAAGAGATATATCTAAATAGTATGTATGGGGGTCAATTACTCGTTGTAGTATATTATGAAATTTCCAATTTTAATCCCTTTCCAATACTCTACCCCACTTTTTTAGTTTGTGAACGTATCATGGTATGGTTATGAGAACAATTATAATAATAACAACCCATATTATAGATGTAACAAATTTAACAAACATCAAATGGATTATGATGTTCACAAATTTTTATTAATATAGTGGTAATATACATGATATTTAATTATTTTTATCACACTATCCAATTAAATTTATTTCTATTAATGATACAATATTTTATTTAAATAGTAGTAATATATTCCTGAACACTTATAATAAATTTAAATACAATTACATAAGAAATATATTAGTATTGTGAAATTATCTTATGTCTATAATATTTAATTTGTCATCCATAAGTTCAGTCATGTTTGTAGATTTTTTATTTAATATTCATATATAAATATCACCATGGATGGGTAGTTCTATCATTATCAATAATATCAATATAATTTTCTCATCATTTTTTATCATTCAATTTTTAAAATAAAATAGAAAACATTACTTATTAGCATGCATGATCCTTTTATAAAGATATTAAATATCTCCATATCATCATCAATGGTCCTATGTAACCAATATTTCAATAATTTTCGCATATTAATCTTTGTCTTATATCAATTATATAATTTCATCTCTAATTCTAGTATATTATTGATGTGTACCAATGTAGGTGTTCATTTCATCTCTATATATTTGAAAGTATTAGATATGTATATTTTGGATTAAAAACTGTCACAATCCAAGTATCATTATAATCTAAAAAAATGACCCACCATGGACTGGGTGTTTTTCGCACATAGATCTTATTTCTTGTCTTACATCTATATAACTTTACTTATTAATGGAAAAAATATTGGTAAATGACCATGTAATATCATGTATTTTCATGTATGCAATTTATATTATTTAAGCATTGAATTTTAGTTTCAGGAGTGCAACACCCCTGATATTTTTAGAATTAGTTTTCAAAGTAATTTATTCATTTAAATGTTTTTTATTACATGTAACTAAGATTTTATCATGTGTTATACGCAACATTGAACTAAAATGAGTCTTTACATATTATTAAGATATTAGTATATGATATTTATCACCAATCCTTCAGAATGATGGGTATAAATTTTATTAAATAAATTTTGAAAATAAATTGTTTTACTTGTATATAAAATAATTAATTTTTGACCCATTAATTAAAAATTAAAAATAAAAAATACTTGAAAATAAAGGAAATCATTTTATGAAAAAAAAATTACAAAAACAAGAATGACCTACCTTAATAAATTAAGAAAATAATTTCATTGAATTATTTTAATGAAATATATATAATCTATAGTCAATAAATTATTTAACAATAAATATATTTGTTTTATAAACAATAGAAATGAATAAATCCAATTATACACTTAAAAAACTATATTTTTGTAAAAAAACAGTAATGTTCCCCTTATTTCACACCCATTATAAATCTAATTTCTGTCACTTTTTTAAAATCTAATTATAAAAAAATTATTTTTGAGATGACCATGTGAAAATTATCTTATGATGAATTTTTGATAATTTTTATGAAAAGATTAGTTGATTAATGGATAATGAAAAATAATAAATTTTAATTGGAAACTAGTTATTCATTTAAATTATATTAAAATTTGAATTATATTAAAAAACTTATTAGTAAAAAAAATAATTTATATATATATTAATAAAAATTAGGTCAATTTAATTAGTTTTCATATTGAATTTTGATATTATAATTTTTTAATCTTTTGACCCTTTTCTCATAAAAACCCCTATTTTCATCATGTCTGTAGGATAAAAATCCAATTAGATATTTCTACTTCTTTCAATTCAATTTAAAAAAATTTATTCCATATTTGGGAACATAATAATTCATATTAATTTTTTACCAATATTAATAGTGTAATAATAAACATTATTTAGCACTATTAAGGTAGATATGAGTTTAGTAGTAGTTCAAATCACATAAACACTTGTATTAAATCTATTCACATGAAATATTTAGATTTGATAATATATAAGGATCAATAATAATCCATTTTTTACCGTTTTTTAATGTAAATAAACGTGGTTACACATTTCTATTTTTAAAAATGACTAGTGTCTAACTCACCTCATTTATAAAATATCAACCCTCTTCTCTCTAATTCACACCTTAAAACATTTTTTTTAGAAAATATGTTCCCAAAAAACTTCCCAACTTTAATACATTCATACTTGGAACCATATATTAGGAATAAATAAAACATTGGAAGTATTTTGGTGGAAAACTATGCATGTTACCTAAGTGGGGGGTGACCGAACATGTATGAAGGAAGACCTGACTTATGGTAAGATATTTGTAGTCTCTCTATTATTTTTTGGATTAATATTACAACTCACCACATATTTCTTTTTAATGGTGTATTTAATTCCCCATTCAAATGTTATATCATGAATCTCATCTTTTTCATGATATTTAATGTTTCAAATGATGTAATTCTCTATCATATCTTACAATTAAAAAGATTGTTAATGTCTTAAGGGATTTCCTTGTAAATTTTATTTTTTGTGAGATGCATTCCATGTTCACCACTTGATTAATTTATGTGGTGTATATAGTTACCATAAAATTATTTTATTATTAATATCCTATATATAATTTGGATTTATATACCCATTTTAGGATTTTATTTTCATTTGATTTATGGCACCAACGTTACCAAAGAAGTTAGGTGTTGTTGTCTTAATTTTTCTTCATTGAGACAAATGTTAGGTTGTACACGTATCTTTTTATATGAGGTATGAATAAATCCCCTTTGAATTTCAATATCATGAATATATTTGTTCCCAATATATTTTTTAATTTATTTTATGTCATTCCTTAAGGGGTCTTAGAATTAAAAATTACCAAAGTGTGGATGATTTTAATTTATAATCTCATTTCTTAATAGGATTGTTTATGATCATGCTTCCAACGAAGAAATATTATGATCTATCTCTAAATTATAATTATAAATTACTAATAATTTTTTTATTTCATGAGAATACTTGTTTTCCTATAATTTTTATCTTTTTATGTACTTAGGATTTCAAAATAATGTTTTTTAGAGAAATAAACTCTTCGATTGAAAACATTTGTTTTTAAAATAATGTTTTATAAAAAAGTTGACAATAAAAAAATAAAATTCTTCAAATAATTTATTAAAGTCATTTTTACCCGTATTATACATTTTAAAAATGGTTTTGATGGAAAATTTATGTTTTATTCCAAAAAAATCCCATTTTTATTTTATCAACAATCAGAAAGAAATATTTTATTTAACATGAACGTCATGAACTAAATTTCCCACCGTATTGTAAATTATTTTATATGAATATTACATTATATTAAGTTATTATTATTTCAATATAAAAGATTTTTTAAAATGTTTTATATAGTTTTCTTAAATTTTAATAGTTATTTTCCACAGGGAATGTTTTAAATGATTTTTAACGAATCATTTAGAAGTTAATATATTAATTTTAAATAAAATTATTTTTTAAATATTCAATTTTTTTATAACTGACATTCTAAAAATTGGTATTTTTTTCAAGAAATGTTTCAAGTGAAATTCTAATAGAATTATTCATCCTATTATGACATCCAATAATGTAACTAATTTTTTTCTAGGGGTATAAACCATGGATACCATTATTATTCTTTATTAGAATGGTTTATCATGAAAAGATGTTTACAAAACTCATTCATCTTCTATGTGTTATACCATGAAAAAATTAGAATCATACCCCCTTATTTATCTTTGGGTTATGTGATGATGAAATAAATAAATTAGTATGAAACCTGTCTGTTTTCCTCATGTTATAATATGATAGAATATTTATGAAACTCATTTATTTTTACTATTTATGATCTAAGGAATTTTTTATGATATTTTACAACACATACGTCTGATTTTCATTATGTGATGGGTGGGATCTATATCTACATTCAATGTGTTGGAAAAATTTTAATGATATATGATCTCAAAAGGTACATGAAAGGTTATCCCAAGAATGAAAGAAGGTATATTGCAGGTTATCCCATGTCCAAAATATGGTAATAGATAGTTTCTCTCAATCCTGAAGAAACTACCTAGGTGGTTAGAAAAATCCTAACATGTTGTGAATGTTTTGGTGGGTAGAATTTACATAATATTTTATATTCTTATTTTTATTCCAAACATAAATTTATTTTCCCAATATTATATTCTAATTTATCATGTTATTTGATTCCATTTTGATTCATATCTTTTGAATATCCATTATTTATGAAATGAAATGTGTTTATTTTCAATGACATGCAGGTATTGGAATTTTGAATGTTAGGATCATTTTATCATAGACCTATTATCATGTCATATATTATTTATCTATGATATCTCAATTTATTACAAGTACTTATCATTAGACATCACCCCTTCTTATTATTCCTTTCCCCTTGATTTTTATAAATTAATTATGATTGATATTTTTAGGAACAGATATATTTTTTGAGAAAAAATGGGAGATTTTATACTTTACCTATGAACTTGTTTTTTTATGATTCCAATTTTATTAAGGCACTATACATTTACGATGCATAGATGTATGTTTTTGTAATGTATTAAATATTCATCTAAAATATATAATATCTATATATGAGAATCCTAGGTTTCTATAGATCGATTTAGAGAAAATTTTTAGTCAATCATTCAAAATTGGGAAAAAACATTATGGAGATCCCAACGTATATTTGTTTGTATATTTCAATGTATAATGATAAGGATGGGTCAAATTATAGGAAAATGACCTATAATTTTAGAAATGGATAGGGAGAGTAATTTTAATGAAAAGAAATACATGTTTAGATAGTACAAGTTGATTAGTCTCTAGAACCGAAGTAATTAGAGTGAATAACTAAGAAAAGAGAGCATTTATTAGAGCTCAATTGTAACCTACTTCTTGATATCAATCCTTAATATACACTTAGTTTGATACTCCTAAGGAATATTCTTTATAAATTTAAAAACCCTTTATGAACCACCATGAAGGGTTTAAAAAGATAAATACCATAGTTGAACTACATAGAACATAATGTTTCATATATTTAAATGTAGGTGTCCATATTATAACCAAAAATAAATAATTTTTTAGAAAATATAATTTCCATTATAATTTTCATCTATAACACTATTCTTTTTGGTTATTCAAATGTTTAAATAAAAAGGAATTGTTTTAACAATAAATGTGATGGAAAATTTGTTGATGATCATCCAAATGGTATGATGAATGGAGTAAATGATATTGTTGTTATTCCTAATCAGTTATCTTGGGACATGATTAACCATGTGCACCATAACCAACTCTCAGACTCACCAATTTATATAAAGATAATGTTCACTAAGATTATGGGTTGTGGAGACCATAGAGAAAATAATTTTTCAATTCTATATTTTTATAATGTGGTAATAAGAATTGAAGAGAATTTCTCAAGGGGGTAAGAAGATTTAATGGTTTAAAAATTATGTACAGAAAGGAAAAAATTTCAATGAAAAAAATAATAGTTTGTTTAACATAATTGATGAGAATAATGTGTTCCCTAAGGTATCATGATTTTTCAAATTATTAATATGTGGAATATATAGAAATTATAAACATTGATTTCCTAAGTAGAAATTTAGTGAATCTAATCAGAAACGTTTTATGAGAAATGTTTACATTGTTGATATTTATGCGACAACAAATGAATCATGAAATTTTTGAGAAGTCCCAAGAGATTATTTTATGATAAATGTTCAAAGAATGATTATATTGAGTTAGATGTGGGTATGATATTACTAAATATTCATATTGTAGGAATTTAGTAGTAAGGAATTTGATGATGAATCCTTACTATTTGATTAAGGATGATGTTCAATAATTGATGTGTTTATGTATTGTAATTTAAAAATAATGTTATATGAATCATTATATATAGAGGATTTTTTTTATAATATTTTCATTGGGGATTTCAAAAAACGTTTTGAATGGTAGTGATGTATAAGAAACATGATTTAATGGTATGTTTATATTTATAGATAACAATTGATCGAGGTATTGATAACCCATAATATATTACCAATGTTGAGATAATTATTCTCATATAAATGGATGCTGTATATTTTTAATGTAAGTTAGTTAGTACTGATTACAGATGAACTTATAATTGATCTGTTCCTCAACTCAATTTTTTATACTTTATTAATGGGGACAAGTACAGGGAACAAGTAAACAAAAAAACTGGTACTTGGAAGAACATGGAGTGAAATGGGGATAATAGGGGTTTGAAATAATGAATACCTAGAGTATCACCTCTCACAAAGTTCACTCCCTCGATAGTAAAACTCCCCAAACATGACAAGCATGTTATCCTCACATCCTGAGATGTCTTGGAAGTGAGGAAATCGGGAGCATTATTCACTTCACACTAGGTGTTTGGGACGTCAATTTGGTTATTTATGTGGCCCTTTCACCTATATATGATATAATAAATGGTCTAGGGGAAGGATCCTAATCCATGCATAGATATACGGATGATGAGAGAGTCTATTTCAACCACAACTAGATGAATATTTTCCTAAGTACACAGTTAGAGACTAGTAAGAATCAGTCTAGATTTTTACTGGATAGAATCAACTACACCAAAATATGCTATAAAGTAAAAGAAAAAAGAACCCCTTAGGTCACCAACAATTTTACCACCCCTTAAAAGACCCGTTTTGGAAAATCCATCAATGTTTATCTAGATACTAGAAGACTAATTATTTGTTGAAAATATGGTTTATGCTATCATTGATGGAGTTTAAATCATTTTTTTATTTTTGTAATATATCCAATAATCTATTTTTTATGTAAGGAATCAGGAATAAATAATAATTTCAGTATGGTTTTTTGGTAATTCAAGAATCAACGTGCTTTAATATAATTAATGATAATGGTATTCACAGGTTTTTAATGTTATTGTTGAGAGATATATCATTTTGTCAGGGTGATTAACGTTAAGTTCATTTTTTAAATGTGTTGACCTTGTTTCGATGGTTTTTTGTTTATTTATTTTGTAAGGGTCATAATGCAAACAATTTATAAAATGAACTATTTTTATATGTGTATGAGTCCTTAGTGAAAAATATATTAGATCACCATATGATAATTTATGCATATTTGATAACCCATTTTTATTTTTTGGGGATTATAACAGAAAATATATGAAATAATTTATCATTCAATGTATGGATCTTATGACTTGTTAGTGATTCAGGCATAAACAAATTAAACTTCATTTCTAGGAGAAAGAGATAGCGTGTAAATTGATCAAGGAAGGACAAAAGGGTGAGATTATTCTTATGAAATGGAATAAAATCAAGTAAAATGAATCCTCAAGAAAATTCCCAAAAAATAGAAAATGATTTTCAAGTAAAATCATGTCTTATTATCATTGTAATTTATCATATCAATGACCTCTTTCACACCTCTTTGGTTTATTATTTTTCAGGAATTAATCTTATTTATATCACCCACATTCCATGATTAATGGTCTCTATCACTCACTAAATTTATTTGTGATTTCATTCCATGTGAAAATATTCACTCCCCACCTACGATCTCTTATGTGGAATCCTAGTTATGATGTAGTTTAGATATATTTTATATTTCTAAATATTAAATTTAATAGTTATTTAATTATTCATTTAAATGTTGTGAGATTCTATGAAGTAATTGTAAAATGTCAACCCTTTCAAGAAGAAGACAAATTTAAGAGGAGAAAACAAAATTTCACTGGGTAAAATGTAAAAGCATGAGATTTTGTGAAATATCATTTCCAAATAAAATTTAATATTTTCAATATTTTTTGTCAAATGTGACACTGAGTTTAGCTTGTGCTACACATAATGATAATGGTAAATGAAATGTCTCATATTATTAAAATATTTTTATATGATTATTATAACATACCCATTGCAATAAGATGTATGAATTTGATTAGTTTAATTAAAAAAATATAATGTTTACCCATGTATATAAAATGAATTACGTCATGAAAAAATGATTAAAATAAAAATATATATTGTTAAAAAAAATTATATTCTTTTTTGAAAACTAATTTTATGTAAACATACATGTTTTACCATAATAAGCTAAAACCAAATTTTTTAGTACTAGTTATTTGAAATTTATATAAAATATATTTGATAAACATTTCAGCAGTCAATGAGGATGATAATATTTTTCTCTTAATCACTCCTCTTGAGCATGAAATCAAAGCCACTATCTTTATCCTCAACCGTAACAGTGCACTAGGTCCTGATGGTTTTAATAATGGTTTAATTCAACATCACTGGGAGTTTTTCCGTTCAAATGTTTACAAGATTGTTAAATATTTATTTTGTTATGGTAATCTCCTTTATAGTCTCAATGCCCAATTACTTACTTTAATTCCAAAGGTATTCAATACCTCTAAAATTTATTTATTCTGACCTATTTCCTTCATCAATTACATTTATAAAATCATTACAATACTCATATCCAATAGACTTTCCTCTATGTGTAGCATAATAATATCATGGAATCAATTTAGGTTCATAAAAGGTAGGTCTATATAGGATTTAATTTTCCTTGCTTCAAAATGCACTAACTCTCTTAATAAAGCCTCCAGAGGAGGAAATATTTCCATTAAACTCAACATTAGGAAAGCGTTTGATAACATTGACTAGAGATTAATTTATGTAGAATTTTTGTTTCAATTATGTATTCATTAGCAGGATAAAATCCATTCTCAATTTAGCCTCTATTTCCATCCTCATCAATGGCTACCCAAAAGGATACTTTAAATGATCAAAGGGGTTTCACCAAGGTGATACCCTCTCTGATACTATTTTTTCCATTGCATAGGATTATTTTAGAAAACTTATTACTGTCCTTATTCTCCAAAACAATCTCAAACCTATTCAGGCTTCCAGAAATCTAAATGTTCCATCACATATCCTTTATACTGATGATATAATTTTCTTCCTTAAATAATGAAAAAGAAATATCCTTAAACTTAAAAATTCATTATCTCACTATGACGAGGTTTCTGTTAAATCTATTAATTGGAGAAAATCTTTTATCTTCATTGGAAAAAAAATCCATTTCACTAGGAAAAATCATATCATTTAAATCCTTGGTATCAAAGAAGGATACATCCCATTTACCTACATGGGAGTTCCCATATTTTGGGGCAGGCCTAAATCAATGTATATTAATTTTGTTGTTGATCAAGTTAATAATCATATTTCCTCCTGGATGAAGAAATATCTTTCCATGGCTGGAAGGATTTGCCAGGTGAAATCTACTATTGTTTCCAAAATGGTTTACTCGCTGATGATTTATAAATGTTCTAATAGTCTCTTCATGAAAATTAATGTCTACATTAAAAACTTTGTCTGGACTTGTAGTATTATTGAACGGAAGATTGTTACAATTCATTGGTCTACCTGTTGCAAACAGCTTGAGAGAGGTGTTCTTGGAATTAAAAATCTCAAATTGTTTAATGAGGATCTTCAACCCAGACTCACTTGGAGACTTATCAATCATAAATCTGATTCCATGGATTTTCTTAGAGACAGATTCCTATAGAACCTTAAAAGGGTAATTTTCCCTACGTAAACTCATCGATTTGGACCTCCATTAGAAGCTCCTTTTTCAACATCCGGGAAAACTCTAGATGGAGGGCTAGCTCAGAATCTTCCATGAGCTTCTGGCTTGAAAATTGGACTGGATATCCTCTCATATCTATGTTACCTCCAAACACTTATTTGTATAGCATCAACTCTTCCATAAAAGAATTAATGCAAGATCGTAACCTAGAGATCCCTGATCCAATCCTATAGGTAGTTGATGATTACTCCTTTTTTAAAGATTAATATTTTCTTATATGGAAACCTTCCCACAATGGTATGCTTGACGCCAAAAATTATTAAAATCATTTCTTTAATAACTTTACTTCTAATTTTTCTTGGTTGAAGTTTTTTATAAGCCTTGGATTAAACCCTCGATAATTAATCTAGTTTGGTGTGTTGATCATAACTTTATTCCTATGGAGGTTTGCCTCCAATATTTTTCTATCCAACTCTGTTATAAATTCCACCCTTTTCATCAACATAGGGAGGACATGAATCATTTATTTTTGTCTTGTGATATGACATCTTCTCTTTGGAATTTTATTACTGATATATTTGATTGCAGATGGTTATGCTCTGACTCTATTTTCTCTCTGCTAAAACGGACTATGGTGCTTGACACTTCGCAATAAATTAAGAATCTATTTTCATCCATTGTTGCTGAGCTCCTCCCCATTATATATTATGATAGAAATTCGATTATTCATAATAATTACTCATTCAATATTAATCCAAGTCACATAAGAAATATTATTTCTATTATGGATGCTGCCATTCTTCAGAAAGCACGTTGTAACAACTTAGTTTGTGACCTTATGATCCTGCAACATCTTAGAGTTGATAGAATCTTCCCTGAACTGAATCATTCTTTCTAGGTGTTCTATAAATCCCCACTTCCTGTATAGATAAAAATTAATATTGATGGTTCCTCAAAAGTAAATACAGGTCTTGTGGGCTATGGGGACATCTTTAGGGACTCTCTTGGACAGTGTCATGGTTGTTTCTATGGCAGTTGCGGCTTTGCCTCCTCCCTTGAAGCATAGATGTTAGCTGTGATTCAAGCTTTTAATTTTGTTAAGAAAAAAAGGCTCAAACAGTATCTAGATTAAAAGTGACTCCACCACCATATTCCAAGATATCTTGAATGGTGTGGTTCACCTTGCTTGGCTTCTTACAGATCACTGGATGAATTGCCTTAACTCACTTCTGGAGCTCTGATACATCACCACACATACCTATCAAGAATAAAAAATTGTGGCTGACGGTGTTGCTTATAAGGGAATCTACCAGGACATTAATTGGTGTGATGATTTTCCAGATGATCATTTCCCTTTCTATGAAAAAGATTTTAAAATAATTCCCTCTTTCAGACATTTGTAGTTCCTTTCCTTAAGTTTCAATAAATTGTGTCTTGGTCTTTAACAAATACATTACCTTTAAATTAATTATGTGGTTTTTAGATAATAGATAATAATAATTTCCATTTTAAGTATAAAACTGTATTTTTTAGAAAAAACATTTTCATCCATTTTCATAGAAATTTTAAATTTTGTTTTAGAAAATTTAATAAAATTTATCTTGAAAGTATAATTTAATTTTTTTTATCGTAATTCCAAAATAATCTTAGGTTAAATTTTTTATAACTTTATGAAATGATTACTTTTTAAAGGAATAGTGAAAAATATTGAAGGTTAATTGAAGAATGCCTTTTCATTTAAATTATTTATATATCTGAATTATATTTTAAATTTGATATAATGATAAATTTTTTATATTATATATATATATATATATATATTAATCCTATTTAGGTTATTTTAATCTCTTTGAAAATAAATTTTGATATAAAAAACATATAATCATTTTAACTTTTTCCCTACGAAAACACACATTTTCATCATGTCTACGGAATTAAGGTAAAATTATATTTTACCTATTATATAAATATAATTATTCAAATGTATTCAATATTCTTAACAATCATGATATATTATCTAATATGGTAATCGTAAGATTTGACCAAATTTAATATTAAACACAATCAAAATTAATTAACACAATAAAGGAACAAATTGGTTTGGTATGTGTTAAAACAAATAACGATAAAATTGAATTAATAACTTTTCTAAAATATATTTTCAATCCATATTTTGACTCTATCATATATTTTTATCATGAAAACATCATTTTGGACCCTTTTGGAATGTTAAATATGTGGTTACATATTTCTCTTTTCAAAAATTAATTATTTTCCACTCAGCTCAGTTATAAAAGAATTCCACTCTCTACTCTTCTTCATGCCATCAAACCCTTTTGGTTCGTACATGCCCCAACCATATCACTGACTAAAATCACTCCTATCATTCATAAGGCATTTGTTTGACTATAAATGTAACCTTGAAAGGAAAATAGTGCAATCCTAATGAGGTTACCCGAAGATGAGGATGTTTGAACTTGTTTGAATGAATTCAAGACATAAGGAAATGAATTTCTAATCTCTCTCTCATTTATGGAATACAGATGAAAATTGACCATTAATTTCGTCTATATAGTGTATATACTAACACATTTATATATTATATCATGATTCTCCTACAGTTTATGATTTTATAGTTTTATTTTAGTTTTTTATTTATTGGGGATTATGATTCCAAATTGTAAATAAGATTTACAGTATTTCTATCTCACGTTTATTTTCTCTGACACACATTCTATATTCACCACATGTTTCTTTAATATAGTCTATATAGTTAACATTAATTTATTTTATGATTATTCTCTTGAAAATTATGAGGCTTTATAGATCCATTTGATTATTTCACTATCACAGGGTTTATATTTCCAATGTTACCAAAGTGGTATGTAATTTTTGTTTCAATTTAACTTCCTTGAGACATATCATATGTTATGATCCAATATTCTTATATTAGGTGTACATTTATCTACATTGGCATGTAATATATTGAATTTATTTATTCTCATGGTATTTTATATTTAATTTGATGTTATACTTTCATGGGGACTAAATTTCAATTTAACAAAAGTGGTAATGATTTTATATTACAATATCATCAATTAACTTTATTTTTTATGTTTATGAATCCAATGATGAAATATAATGATTTATCTCTAAAAAATCATTAATTTACTTATCCTCTAGTAATGTCAAGAAAACACATGTTTTCACCTCATCTTTTTCACTTTATATACTTAAGAGTTCCAAAAAATAGTTTTAGGAGAAATAGAATTTTCAATCAAAACCTATTTTTCTTCAATAAACAAGGTTTTCTAAAAAAAATTAAAAAATATATTTTATATTATTTAAAATATTTATTATATACAATTTTAACCATGATTTACTATTTACAAAAACAATTTAATTGAATCTTCTTGATGTTTTCCAAACAATGAAAATTTGAATTTACTGAAAATTTGAAAGGAATAATTGATCTAATATGCATTTCATAGATAGTCATTTTCACCATTATGTAAATTATTTACATTAAATCTTTACTTATAATCATTGGTGTTAATTTTCATTGAAATTTATTTTCAAAATTGTTTATTAGGTTTTTTTTAATGTGTACTGGTTATTTACGTCCAGAAAGATTTTAAATGATTTTCAAATATTATGTTACATTTTATCATGGTTATATTCAATAAAAATTATTTTTTAAATGATTGTATTTTTTCAAAAATGTTTTTTTCAATGATAATTTATCAACCTCAATAAATATTATATTTTATCTTTCCTAATCAATATTCATTCTAGTTGAAATCATATAATGTAACTTATGATTTTCTAGGGATATCAACTATGGAAATAGTTTTAATTATCTCAGTGAATGGTTGATCATGAAAATATTTTTATGTATGACTTTTCTATTCTATAGGTGATACCATGATAAAATTATTTTAAATACCTCTTATTTTTACATGGGGTATGCTATGATGAAATAAGGAAATGATTGTGAATCAAGTATATTTTAAAAAGGATATGATATGATGAATTGTTTGTGATACCCCTATCATTTCATGGGTAATGATATGATTAATGTTTTATGTTTTTTTATCATAAATACATGTGATATTAATTATGTTATTAGTGGTACCTATATATACCTCTAATACATTAGGTAAATATTAATTCTATATGATCTCAAAGGGTAAACACAAGGATATCCTATAACCAAAATTGGGTAACATGAGGTAATCCCAAGCCTGAATGTGGGTAAAAAGGTAGAAATGACATTCCCAAGGTAAGTACATTTGTGGTTAGACCAAGCCTAACATATTATAAATTTCTCCTTCATTAGCCTTGGTATATTGTTTTTTATGATTATATATATTCTATAAATCTATATCATATTATAATGTTAGGATCCCATGGATAATTCTATTTATTCCATTATGATACATTTTTTTAACTTCCATGATTAATTTCATGAGTCATGTTTGAGATCATCGATATAAATTTTATTTCATTCAAATATTTTTTCATTTTCTAATACACATATGCTCAATTTAGGAATATGTGACCTTTGATATCTTACATTCATACCATTGTTGATCATCTGATCAAAACCTCTATTATGTTTCCCTTTCCCTGTTTGTGATGAAACTTATTACATACGATATGTTTTAGAAGGATTATAGTTTTTAATAACATGGTAATAGATATTGTATTATATCTATGAACTAGTTGCTTTTTATTTCATTCTTTCAATGACACTACAAAATTAAAGTCCTTAGGTGTGTGTTTTTTGTAATGTATTGAATATTAATATAGTAATATGTAATATCTATATATGGTAATCATGGGTTACCATAATGAGTCATTTTTTGGGATTCAAGAAGAATCATGGGTTCAGGATAAATTCTAGATAATTTTACGTCATAAGTTTTATTTTATAGTGCAATACCTTCACTTTGTGGTTGTACTAAAATGGGTTATGGTACAAGACTTTTTCAGGGTAAAAAATTAATATTCTTTCCATAGATTACATATACATTGTAATACCAACATTTAATGTGAAAAATCATTTGATGGTATTTTTAACCACATGTGATGTGTTTTTTGTAGTAAATGATTTAGTACATATTTATAATGTAAGACTCGTGTTTATGTCATAGAACCTTCATCTTATATGGTTTAATCATCTATTAAATTTTATGTTGATCATTATTCATGTAGGATCCTCTCTCTTCAACCCTATATTCGGTTCAGGTGTCCTTTTTCATATATATTCTTCATCAAGATAATTTTATTTAGTGAGTGATCTCTATAGTTGTATAATCACTTATTCCTAGTGAGTGGCATTTTTTTCATTTCCATTGATATAGGTAATGTCATGGTTATGTAGGTTTTTGGTTTGTCAACCCTATGGTGATTTTTTGATGTTTTTATTGTATATATATTAGAAAATATTCTCCTGAAGGCTAACCATCATGATGGTTGTGGGGTGACATGCATTTTATAAGAGGCATATGTTATTTCATCATCTTCACATACTGTTGTTTCTATTTGGATTGATTTTATGGAGTGGTAATATATTTTATTTCCTCTATGGTAGTTCATTTATTCTTTCTATAATTATGGATCATGTTATGGGAATAATTTTGTTTTTTTGGTTCCCTCTCTAGCCTACGTTGGAAAAACCTTCAATGATATGATTTTATAAATTTTCATTAAATGAATTTTCATAATTTTTAAATTTTTGTGCATGAAAATGATTTTTTACAAAAGGTTGTTTTCCCCTTGTTTTATTAAATCAAAATTTGTTTTCATAGAATTATGAAATAGATATATGAAATTTTTTTCAAATAATTATTTTGATTAAATGATTGGAAAATTTTGTGCATGGGAATGATGGGGTAAATATATGGAAGGTTTAGTAATGGTCCTCCTTTTTTGATACAATTTGTGGGTTCATCCAGGGGATGTTCCTTAGCTCCCTATGATATGTGTCATCTGTAATATTTAAAAACTATTGAGAGGTCCAATTTCAAGGGTGTTCCACTTCTCTCTAGATTCAATGCATAAAACTACAGAAATTTTTTCAAGATTCTATATATTAGTTATAAAGGTTCTTAATAGTCTGACATACAGAAATAATTAGAATTATATACATTCTATTTTTTATACTACATGTATTTGAAAAAATAAATTGATATATGTGTTATTCTTTGAAACTATTTTACCTGCACTATATAGAACTATTAAAAAATTTGAATGTTTTACCCTGATTTTGATATAAACTCATGTTATCAAATTATCATTCTTTGTTTTCAAAAAAAATTATTATGTTAATATTTATATATAGAGAATAATTATGTAACACAAGGGTGAAATCCTTAAAATAATGTTTATCTTACAACATTCACTCACCATTATCATTGTCTAGACCGAGTTATGTCCTTTTGTATATGAAAAGGGAAGGATATTATATTACGTAGTTAGGTTTCTATCTCCTGACATTGTGTAGTAGATTGTGATAGGTTTGGACTTTTCCCACACTATCACACGGTCTATTATGTTTCTATTTTTTCCCCTTTTACTTTATATTTTTACATTTAGTTTTTTTGACCTATTGAGTTTTATCACGTCCACAACCTTCATTTAGTTATGAAATATACTTTCCTATTTTTACTTCAACTATTTCTCCCATCATTGTATATATATATATAATATTTTCTTCTTCAGGTAGGGAGAAATCATTCCCTATTTTTTTATCCCTGTGTGATGGTATCCATCCCATGTGGGTCTGGAATTGTCTTCAGGTATATGGTAACTTGATAAGAATGTTGGAATCAAAGATAACTTGAGTTATTTCATTACAAAATGGCATCAAAGGTCTTATTTTTACAATATTTTTATATTGGTATATGGGATATAGGATTTTAAGGGCATGATATGTAGGTTCAAGTGAGTTATTTTCAAGCTCTTTCCATGATAGTAATCAAGATAATGGGGGATGTTAAGAAATTTTTCTTATGTTGAGTTTATGATTTTAAGCTTACTTGTTTGTTATTATTTTCATCATTTAACTGATACTTTTCTAATCCAATGATTATTACATCTATTTTCAATGTGAAATTAATTTCCACCATGATGTCCTCTATATGTTCTATAAGAACGTGTATTGAATGTTTCACATGTAAATCTATTGTGAAGACCCTGAACACAGTAGCACGGATCAAGTTCCTTAAATTATTACATTAGAATAAGATACAAGTGATTTCATCCGAAATGTATAAATAATTTATTAGTTTTTCATCTATATTTATAAATGAATTTTACATTACAATTTAAAATATAAAATACAATATAGTGATACATTTTATCACACCATTATTCACCTAGCTTAACCCATCATATTAAAAATAATAAACTTCTTGGGATTCTCAGAAAACATAAAACATAAGAAAGGGGTTAGCTCAGATTCTTAGTAAGGGAAATAATACATCATAATCAATCATAAATAAAAATTAACAAGAAGTCCAGGTGAATAACGTTAAAAAAATCCCATAAAACAAAAAATTGAGTATAAAATGGAATGAATAAATTATTATCAATTATTACCATATAAATAATATGATGAGAATAAAAATTAACAACAGATATTCTACTAATCGATTAATTATGTGTAATATCAATAATTAATCTTATAATTAGGGAATTTATAAAACGAGACATTTTAAACATACCATCAAGGCTTCATTATGAAAATCTATTACTTTCGTGGAATCACTTGTTGAGTCTAATAAATGGGTAAAGCCTCAGGAAAAACCATATATTTTATATCTCATGAAACATAATGATACCTTATGGTAAAATATCAAGTCGCACCTAAAAACTTATAAGACTAATATATTCCTCATATGAAAGGGGTAAAACATAATCCATATATAAATTTTTATTAAGATTAAATGTACATAATGTTTCCACACAATAAGCATAATCTTAAACCACCCATAGAGTTATGGAGAATTATGTAAAAATAATATATCCTCAGTCATTCAAATCATAGAATATTCAATAAAATATGGTAAATAATATCACACAAGATAAACCTTAATGAAACATAGGATTCAATAAAATATGTTGACATAGATAAGGTCATTAAAATTTTATTAAGGAAAATAACATTTTTCTCATTGAAATTACTTATTCTTACAATGGTGGGAAATTATAAGAGAAAAAAATTCTTTCAAAATATCCTTGAAATATTTTAACGTATCTTTAAAAAACATAATCATCATGAAAGTGGTAAAAAATCACAATTACGTTATAAAATAAAAAAGTCCTTTTAATTTTTGAAAAAACTCCTGTATGAAACATGTAAAATGACTTTTTTCAAATTTTATTGAATTAAATTAAATATATAAATGAAATTACATTTATAATAGTTTTATATCCATATAAATAAATATATAAAACAAATTCTACAATATTTACATGGGAAAAAATATTTGAAATTAAATCTTTAAACATTCAAAGTGTCCCATAGCACTTTGAAAATTTAAATCATAATCCCCATAAAATAATATAATTTAACAAAACATTAAATAATGTGAGATTAAATAAATTCATGATGTAATAATTCAATGTGTCTTTATATACACCTCATAAATAAGGTGTTTATATAACATGAAAATTTAGCTTAATGAAAGGTGGTTCAGATGAAATCCCTTTCGACTTTATAATCAATAAAACCATATTCCTGATAAAACAAATTATTATAAATTAAAACATTGAAATCCATGATGATAAATTGATTCATGATATGATATATCAATGTTCAGTATACATACACCACTAAAAATGAATATGTGGTGAATTATGTAAACCCCACCTAAATAAAATTGAGATGATAAAACCCTTTCATTTTATTCTAAAGTCTTATGTACATGAAGTTCATGTCTTAGATAATGAAATTATATTAATTTATAATTTAAATAAAAACATCATCAACATTTACTTGATCTATTATAATTTTATTACCCAAATTTGTGGTCTTTTAGGAGTTATAAGTTTCCATTTTTTCATTTAGTTGTGTTCATTTCCTTCGTTTTGATGAATGGTTACCTTGTATAATAGTAGGAAAGATCGTGAAAAATGGGAATAGTTATCCAAAATTGAAATTATAAGTTATTAATGAACTTAAATGAGTTTAAATGGTTTTAAATTTACTTTTATAAATATATGAGTATGAATCATTATATAAACCACTATTGATTACTATTTTTACTATTTTGTTTAATTTTCTATCAAGACCCACTAATTTTGTTTTATTAATTAATATTATGTATATATAATGGTTAAACAACACTAAAAAAATAGTAGTATACATTTTACAATAATCTTAAACCTCTATAAAATTTCTATGACCTACCTTGAAGGATATATTAAAAAATTATAATAATCATCCATGAAGTTGGTGAATCGACACATCACAGAAGATGTTTTAATTTTTAAAACAGCATGCAAAGAGATGAGAATTGAAGATGGTTATACCATTAGAATAATATCATTGATATATATATATATATTATTGGAGTTATCATTTTAGTTTTTGTAGGGGATGTGGGGAGTGGATAAGAAATTTAAATAAATTGACAAGATAGGGGGATAGGGAGGGAAGGTTTACATCTTGAGTGTCGTCTCCTTAAGTAACTCTATTAGGGAATTGGAAACGGTCTTTTGGTGAGACCAGAAATACAAGAACACGGGGAAGTGGTTTGGGAGAGCAATTGGATAGAATATTAGAAACCTAAAAGGTATAGATAGTGTGATCATTAGAGGTGTTGAGTGGTGGTATTTATAGGTATAGGAGAGTGGTGTTCTTGAATATTTAATTCAAATTTTTTAAATTGTTTCTATATATTATCATTAGTGGTGATGCAAATGAAAAAGTACAATAATTATAACTTTTTAGTTCTAGATAATGGTCACATACATCACATATGAATCAATCCTGACCCATAAATTCTTTTATTTACTTATAATGTTAAATACCATAAATTTCGGTATTTCACTATTCATAAAAAATAAAATATTTTAGGAAAATAAAAAAACATCACCCTAACAATTTTTTATGTGTATATTTAAAAAATTGACTCTATTTTATGAAAATAGTTTTTTATATATGATAAATTTAGTTTTTAATTAATATCATCATTTATTTGAAAGAATAATAATTTTTAAATTATAACCGATTTTATAAAACTTTAAAAGATTGATTAAGATCTCATAGAATTGTCATATAATCACAAAAAGTCAAAATATTTATATATGAATCAATTTTGAGAAAATAAATTTCTATTAAAATAATTAAATTAATTATAATATTTTAAATATAAATTTATGTTTCACAAAAATACCAATACACAATTTATCATTTTGAAAATAATTATTTATATATTCCATGATATAAATTTATTATATGTTAATTCATAAGATACATAAATTTTATTTGTACGTCCAAATAAGATGTTACTATTCTATTTTTTGGATTCATATTAATAATTTCCACATTAATATTCTTATTTCTATGTTATCATTTAATAGTATATATTGGTTCATTTAATCTCAGTGCATAAGCTTTAAAAGATGTCAACTTTAAAAAAACACACCACAAAATATTGGGGTGTTACAATCTATCATCCATCAAAAATATCATTCCCGAAATTAAAACTTGTGATTGGTATTCATGTATTTCTCATTTTAAAATACCCTTTTGGAAATCCCACATCATCAATAGAATTAATAAAAATTTATCTTAAATGGAGGGAAAGAAAAATATGATGGTCACCACAAAACTAGGTTTCTCCACAAGAGAGCATTAGTGTGAAGTCAAACAATGAAAATGGATGAAAATTATAACTATAAAATTATGATGGAGTGTGATAGATAACATGTTCATCATAAAGTCTACCATCACAAGACCATAAAATTTTTATTTGTTCAAAGACCATTAATTTCTCAAAATGAAAATGAAATGGATAACATTTTTGGACTAAAATCTATTTTCCTAGGGTTGTGGGATTATTTTACTATTTATATCATCAATGTATATAATAATATTACATGATTAATTTTTTTTCATAAGAATAATATCTTACTTTGGTTGTACTTCTATCTATTTTGAATTCATTTCTTAAATCCAAAGATGGATAGTAATGAAGAATTTTTATTCATAAACCACATTAAGGAATCATAAGATCGAGAAGCCATTCCTTTTTCATTTAAATGTTTAATATAACCCAAATGTTCATTATAGGTTATTCAATATTATAAATAATAATTTAAGCTCAATAAATAATTTCCTATATACTTTTTATAAGTAGTTAACCATAAGACTCATCCAAAATATGTTTTCCAAAAATTCAAAGAATACAATTTCTGTAGAAATGCCACTAAAGTTTCTAAAAAAACATAGCATTAGATTCCCCACAAAACATAATGTAACTCTTAATGTAACATTAAAAAAATATGAAACCCTTGACCACCTTAAAACCTTAATCAAGTAAGAATGGTTCAATGAATAAAATCTCATGTTTTTGAATATATTCCTTAAACCCATACATTTCATATTCTCAGTAAAGATAGTATAAACCATAAAATAACTAGCCACATTCAAAGTATCCAATTATATACACATCTATTTATCATTATTACTTAATCATCAAGAACATAATAAAGTTTATCTTCCCCTAGTCATGTGTTTTTCAAAAATCAATATTCCATAGAAACACTTTTATTATTTCCATTCAACACATGATTTCAATTCCTTATCAAAAAATAATTGCAGTATATTCTATATATATTTCATAATTCTTACACCATTTATATCATTTATTAATATAATATTATAAAATAATTATTGAATAAAAATTCTATAAATTTATTCATTCTACTTCATTAAAATTACTAACATAATATTGATGTTGATCCTTATGCTTATTATGGGGTGTATTCCCTTGTCACATAGGGAATTCATTTTCATAGTTCCACATATCCTTACATTTGAATCATTGTTCATTAGAAAATTAATTCTTCCACTTAAAATCATGAGAATAGTTTCCTTTATCTTCACACATGAAGGAGAATACTTTTCTTTTAAATCAAGTACAAGGTTGTTTCCATCCACAATTATAACACATGGAAACATAATTCACTCTCTTCTTCCCTTTATTTATATTGCTCTATTTCTCCCTCTTCATATATTTTTCCTCTAAAATTCATATTACATGGATAATTATTTCCATGTATTTAAAGCACATTATATTATATCATGACACTATGAGAAATCATGGAATACTATGGATCTTTAATAAATTTGATTAAGCTTATTGAAGAAATGTCTGATCTTAATCCTAAGGTTATGTATGTAGTCATAACTTTTTAATATTGTAAAGCTATATTAATATTTAGGAACATTATCTTCCTCCATTTTTCTTAAAATAAAAAATTATCTCTCCAGGTCTGCTCACAGTTATTATGGGAAATATTTTTCTATGAAAATTTCTTTAAAATCCTTCAATTCAATATTTTCTATTTTCTGTTCCTATTTAGTGTTTCGAATTAACAACCACCATTGGTCTGCATCATCAGAGAGATGATAAACTAGCATTAAAACCTTATCCCGTTCAATAGTTTCTATATAGATAAATATTATTTCTAAAGACCTAATTCATTTCACATCTACTAATGGATATATAGTCCCATTGTATGTTTGAGGTCGACGATGCATCAAAAGGTATAACCTTGTTAAACCACCTTATAGATTAGAATGATTATCTATATGGGAAATTTTATATCTCATAAACTAAGATTGCTATCACAATATGGTTATAATTTTTTATTATCTAGATGCATCTCTCGATCCACTATAGTTATCTTGAATATAAGGGAAATTCCTAAATGGAATACCTATATTGATACGATTTCCATTCCATCAACTAGGCATCATTTCTAGATAGGGGAAAACACTAGATTAGATCATAATATTATGAAATAGAATATATAATCTCATAAATAGTGAATCATATAATCCTAAATTTAAAATTTCTTTATAATAACTCTGTAAATCATATGCTTAGTGTCTCTGGGTATATATAAAAATCCTTTCATAGGTTTTTTCCCCTAATATATGTTTTCCAAAATCTAGTCTCCAAAGATTCTACTAAACTTCCTTGGATACCAACTGTAAATACCCTGAACCCAATAGACTTGATCTGGTTCTTTAATTTATTACATTAGAATAAGTTAAAAGTGATCACATCCTAAAGGGTTGAATAGAACAATTTAAAATATAAAGTATAACGTATTGAATACTTTTATAATTCCATTATCTCCTATCATGGCCAAGTATATTAAAGATAATAAATTGCATGGAATCTAAAAGAAAAATTATACCTAAGAAACAGTTTTTATTAGATTCATAGTAAGGGTAGGATTATAGTGGAATATATAATTAATAAACTTAAAAAATAAATTGAGGTGAATAACTAAAAACACATTCCATTAAAACATAATGATGAGCACAATATTGTAAGATTAAAAGATGATCAAATAGTTTTTTATAAATAATAAAAGAAACAATGAAACTTAACCATGGATATTCCACTAGTGGAATAATCACATTGAATATTAATAAAAAATATCATAATGAGGGAATGCATAATGTTGGACATCATAAAAATATGGTCAAGGCTTCATTCCAAAAACCTATTACTATTAACGCTTTATTGTAAGAATCTATAAAATATCTAATTCCTCATCCAAAAAAATATCTAGTTTGTCTCAAGAAACCTTTTGATGAATTGATCAGAAATAGTGGGGCCCAACTAATAGTTACTAATTCCAATGAAGTCTTTATATAAAATTAGTGAAACATAATCAATATATACATTCATTTTAAAACTAGCATAAAAAATGTAAATATTTTTTGCATACAAAAAACACAACCATAATCCATCTTGAAAATTATGGTTAATGGTGTAAGAATAGTATATCCCCATTCAAGATGATCATAAACTATTAAATAAAATATGGTAAATAGTATCATAAGAGACAAACCTAAATTAATTGTAGGATTCAACAATGAATGTTGACATATTTAATATCACTGAAAAAATATTTATGAAAATAACATTTTTATCATTGAAATCACATATTCCTAAAAAGTTATGAAATGAAAAAAAAACTCTATGAGTATAACATTATAATCTTTTAAAGTAATATTCAAAAAAACAATGCATTATGAAAGCATGATAATCCATTCATTCAGTTATTAAATAAATCACTGCATTTAAATTATGAAAAATAATTTTTATAAGACATGTAAAAATAATATTCTCAAAAAAACCATTGGATGTAACAAAAAATAGAAATAAAATTTATTTTATAATACTTTAATATCTTTATAATAAAATATTTGAAATAATATAAATAATATTTACATAGAGAAAATTATTTGAGATAAAATCTTTAAACATTCAGGTGTCCCATACCACATTGAACATTTAAATTATAAGCTCTATCAAAGAATAAAATTTTTCAAAAACATAAATAACATGAGAAAAAAATTACATGATTTGATAAGTCAATGAGTTTGTATAAAAACTCCATAAATAGGATGAGTTAAAAACATCATAGTATTCCTCAATTAAAATTGGTTGAGGCAAAATACCATATCACTTTATAATTAGTCAAATGATATTCCACAATAAATGAGTGATTATAAAATGAAAATTTTAATACAATGAAAATAATGAGATTAATTTTATGATATATCAACAGTCAATATACATATACTACATAGAACAAAAAAATTAAATGTGGCTTATCACACATAAATAAAAGTGAGATGAGAAAACACTTACCTTATGCCCAAAAGTGTTCTTTTTTGTCACATAATATCCAAGATAATGAAATTAGATTCATTAATAATTTAATTAAGAATCAATTAAACAATAATATAATATAATATAATTTATTAAGTTAATATATGTCTTTTTTAATGATCCATAATATTTAATTTCATCATTTGGGAGTGTGTTTTCATGACAACCCTGCTTTTATTACAAACTTAAACATGATTTATTACATAAACTATTCACTTGATACAACATGGAAGATTGAGAGGTATAGTGTCTTTGGGGCTTATGATAATTACATAACAACTTAAAAGATGAAATACAACATCTTTATTGAAAACATCCTTTACATGACCACTACATTCCCTCGTACTTAGCATTGCATGGGATAACCTGAGGACATGCATAAGAAAAGAGGTGATCTATAAAGCCTAGTAAGGGAATATACATGGAATATGTGAGGAGTACAATACATGTTAGATAATAGGAATATCAATAGAGCACAAGAGAAACATGAACACAAAGGCATGATAAAGCTTGATAATCATAACATGGAAATGTGGCAACAACATTTAACATGGAATCAGCATGATTCAAAAATCATTGGACATGGAGCTTGAGTAAATCGTCATTTCACATGAAGCACGAGTAAACCCTCCTTTCACTTTAATTAGAATGAGTCAACACTCATTTCACATGACGTATCATGATACTATACTTTACCCAATGCATTGGAGCACTTTAAGGGCGCACCCTTCTTAAACATTTCATTTCATGCATAAGTGTGCCACATGGATCATAAAACATGGATTCATAAAACATAATCATTTATTCTACAACAAAGGAATGTTGAATGAAACTTTATAATAAATAATTAAATGTGCATGCAGTTGAATACCCTTGATGGAGGAATGGGCCTGGTATTCACTACACAATGACATTGGCTTAGAAAATCGGTGTAATTTTGGCAGCGTAACGGCATGATATAAGAACTCATAATAAAATGGTTGATGAGAGAGAAAGGTGTGACTAATCATATCTTCATGAAATAGACAGTAAGGGGGTCATATAGATATATTTCCCAACAATTTTAATGGAATTTAGATTCATGATACAAAAGTATTACTTGAATGTAAATGAGGAGAGAGAAGTTCCTTTCAAAATTTTGGCATAGTAACGGGTGTACATGGGATGCATTTAATGAGAGATAAAGGGGTATCCCGTCATTAAAACAATAAGAGGGTAGTATGGGGGAGGTTAGAAACCAAACCCCAACATTTATAATTGAAATTAAAAGGGCGTAAGAATATTAAGAAAATTGGACAAAAAAGTGAAATGAAGAAAAACCCTTACTTGGAAGTGTGCTTCCAATGGCTTGAGAGAGGCTTATTGGGATCTTGGGGAACCATGTAAGGATTCTAGAGAGATTAGGGCAGATGTTGGACAAACTCAAAAGGCATTGAGTGGGGATGAAGTGGGAGCTTGTGTGGGTTTATATAGGAAAGGTGAGTGAATTCTTTATTATTTAGGTTTAGGACCCCTTACATTAAACTAATCCAAACCAAAATTCAGCTCATGGTTTTTGCCCATGGTTTTTTGAAAAGGGGAGAAGAAAACAATATTTTATATGGAAAAAGTCCGAACTTCTTACAATAATGGGGTTGCTTATGTGAAGTTGAGTCACACTCCCATGGAAAATAATTTAAAAAGACAAGATGTTTAATAAGTCATGAGGGGTCCATTAATGCTTTGAAAAGTAATTAAAACAAACCCAAAATCACATTATTTTAATGGTAAAACATATATTGGCCGAAAATAAAGCTTATAATTTTTTATTACATCACTATTGGGTCATTATGATGTCATAAAACACATTATATATTTAAACGGTATTTAATTTTTATCCAAAAATTTGACTGTCTCAGAAAATTATGAAAAATTCACCGTTGGATAATTTCGACGTCTTGATTTCAGAAATAAAATTTATTTTATCTAAAAAAATTTCTAAATATGTTAATTTTCACTTTTAAAATAAAAACCGACATTTATCGAAAATTCACTGGTTTTGACAAAAATGTCTTTCAAACCTTAATAAAAATTTCAATTGCATTCATAAAATTATAAGATAATTTATATTTAATAATAATGAATTTATTAATAATAATGATATTTTATTAAAATATTATTTAATTCAGAAATACTTTAATTTAATAATGTATAATTCTTAATTAAATAATAACCAAAAACACTATTTGTACTTTAAAAACTATTTACAATGTATCAATAATGACAACAAAGTATATTCATTATTATATAAAAAAATAATGTACATGAACATAATAGTAATAGTGATTTGTTACATAACCCCTTAAAACAGCTACATAAGACCTAAGGGTAAGGTGTGTGATGGTGATAGACTCTTGATGTGGCTCAGATAACATCGCTCGAGTGGTAATCTCTTTCAACTTCCACTTTTCTCATATACGGTCTCATTCGAGCTTGACATGATGAAGCTCAGCTTGGGCGTGGTAAAGAGATAAGACCAAAGACGCCACCTCTTTTCTGAGCTCTGAAAAATGGGCTTATTATTGAGAAATTCTACTGGATGAGGCCATCGTTTCCTTTTTCAGAGTAAATTGGGTTTGTTAAAACCCTATATTTATACTAATCATGTTATCACTGTTCAATGACTATAAAAGCAACAGTCACAATTATTAACATAAAACCAAAGAAGTTGACATTTTATATAAACATTTTACATAAAGATACATTTAATTAGATCAAGAGAAATTTCTATTAATGAAACTTTGGTTTGTCACAATATTCCCCCCTTAAGAAATTTCTCCCTCGAAATTTTCTTTTCCCACACTAAAATAGATGTGGGTAACTCAGCTTCATCATTTCCTCTGATTCCCAAGTCGCTTCTTCAAACTTGTGGTTTCGCCACAACACCTTAACGAGGGGAATTTTCTTATTTCGTAGAACTTTTTCTCTACGATCTATGATCTTCACTGGTTTCTCCTCATAAGAAAGATCATCCTCCAACTGTACCACCTCAGAAGAGAGTACATGTGAAGAGTCTGGTATGTACTTCCTTAAGAGGGATACATGAAATACATCATTACTTTGGCCATGGTAGGTGGAAGTTCTAGTCGATTGGCCACATCCACGATAGGATCAAGAATCTTGAAGGGGACGATGTACCATGGACTTAACTTCCCTTTCATTCCAAACCTCATGACCTTCTTCCACAGAGATATGCGTAGAAAAACCATGTCTCCAACTTTAAACACAATGTCTCATCGATGATTATCTGCATAACTCTTATGTCGACTCTTGGATGCCTTGATATGTTGCTGAATGGTTTTCACCTTCTCCACAATTTCCTCGACCATTTCTGGTTCAAGTAGCTTACGTTCACCAACCTCATCCCAACATACCGGTGTTCTGCACCTTTTCCCATGTCGGGCTTCATATAGTGCCATTTGGATGCTCTAGTGGAAACTTTTATTATAGGAGAACTCAACCAGAGGAAGATGTTGATCCCATCCTACTTTATAGTACATTGAGAATGCTATCAACATGTCCTCAAGTGTTTGGATAGTCCGCTCATATTGGCCATCAGTTTTAGGATGATAGGCCGTACTGAAGTTCCGTTCAGTATTCATAGCATGTTGAAGACTCATCCAAAACATAGTGGTGAATCTTAGATCTCGGTCACACAGAATAGATAGTGGTACTCCATCTAGCCTAACCACTTCCCTGATATATATCTGTGCTAGTTGATCCAATGATAAATCATCACAAATAGCAATGAATGGTGCAATCTTTGTAAGGCGATCCACCACAACCCAGATTGCATTGTTTCAATTGGATGTCCTCGGAAGTCTAGTGACAGAGTCCATGGTGATGTTCTCCCATTTTCGTTTTGGTATGGGCAATGGTTGCATCATCCCCTTAGAATTCTACCTCTCTGCCTTCACTTTCTAGAACACCCGGAACTTTGATGTATATACAGATATCTCCTTCTTCATATTATCCTACCAAATATTTTCTCAGAGATATTGATAAATCTTTGTGCTCCCTGGGTGAATAGAGAAATTTTAACTATGTCCATCATCCGAAATATCCTTCTTCAGCTACGTACATGACGGAACACATAGTCTTTTCCCAAATAGTACAATTACTTATTCATTAACATTAAACTCCAAGGATTTCCCTTTTGTGATAGCTTCCACTTTTTCTTGAATTCCCACATCATCCTTTTGAGCATCCTTTAACCTTTCCAAAAGAGATAGTTGAGCAATCATTTGTGAAAGGTTTGATGATGTTCCCTTCTTTATGATTCCTGTTTCCATCTTCATCATGTCTAAGAAGATTGGATCCTTCTCAATTCTCATCATTGATTGAATCGCCAGGTCCTTTCAACATAGGGCAACTACCACCTTGTTCGCTTTCCCAGGGTGGTAATGTATTGAATAGTCATAATCCTTGATTAGCTCTATACATATTCTATGACGCATATTGAGCTCTTTCTGTGTGAATATATATTTAAGACTGTTGTCGTCAGTATATATCTCACATTTCTCCCCATTGAGATAATGTCGCCAGATTTTCAAGGCAAAGATCAAAGCCGCTAACTCCAGATCATGCGTTGGATAGTTTTGCTCATGGATTTTAAACTGCCTCGAGGAATAGGATGTCACTTTATCATTCTGCATCAGCACACAGCCTAAGACCTTCTTCTAATCATCACTGAATACCACAAAAAGATCCCCACTTGTGGGTAAAGTGAGCACGGGCGTAGTGATAAGCCTCATTTTCAACTCCTTCAATATTTCTTCGCATTTATCACTCAAAGAAAATTTTAATCCCTTTCGAGTTAGCTTGGTAAGAGGGTTGGAAAATCATGAGAAATTTCTCACAAATCGTCGATAATATCCAGCTAACCCCAAGAAGATATGGATATCTGTTACCGATGTTGGCCTTAGCCATCCCTAAATTGCATCTATTTTGGAGGGATTCATAGATTCTCTACTGCTTGTGATGATATGGACAAAGAATGAGACCTCCTTCAACCTGAAATTACACTTTCTGTACTTTTTATATAGCTTCTACTTGCGCAAAGTCTCTAGTACAGTTCATAAATTCTCCTCATTATCCTCCTTGGTTTTGGAGTATATTTGAATATCATCTATAAATACTACCACAAATTTTTCTAGGTAGTCTCTAAAGACTCTATTCATTAAGTCCATTAATATTTCTGGAGCATTGGTGAGTCCAAAAGGAATTACTATGAATTCATAGTGCTCATATCTTGTACGAAAAGTAGTCTTGGGGATATCGTCCATCTTCACCCTTACTTGATAATATCCCGACCGCAAATCTACCTTGGAGAAGTATTATGCTCCACACAGCTGATCGAACAAGTCATCGATCTGTGGTAGAGGATACTTGTTCTTTATCGTGATTTTTTTAAGTTCATGATAATTGATGTAAAGCCGCATTGACCCATCCTTCTTCTTGATGAAGAGGACTGGTGCACCCCATGGTGAAGCACTTGGGCATATAATCCCTTTATCTAGATTCTCCTGTAGTTGTTTCCTCAGCTCTTCAAGCTCCACGACAGCCATTCTATATGGATTCCTGGATATTAGTAGTGCCCCAGGTATAAGTTCAATTGAGAATTCAACATCTCTTTTAGGAGGAAGACTAGGGAGTTCCTCGGGAAACACTTCATCAAATTCCCTCACAATAGGCTTTTCTTCAAGGATGGTTTATTCCTTGGACTCAATCATCTGAGCCAGATACGCATGCTCATAGGGCAGTAATATCTATACTTGAGATGATGGAGCTAAAGGAGATTCATATTCCTCCTTATAATTGTAAAGAATTGGAGGTTGATTCACCATATGGAGTGTGATTTCCCTCTCCCTACAATTTATGTTGGCTCTATATAAGGAAAGCCAATCCATGCCAAGAATTGTATCAAATTCCACTAGAGGGAGTACGATGAGGTTCTCTGGGAAATTCAATATGTAGATTATGATAGGGGAGGAGTTATATTCATGGGGTGCAATGATTTCTCCATTTTCCGTACTCACCGGCATCTTCACTTCCATGATTTTTGGTGGTGCTGGGATTGTTCTACTAAACATTAGAGATATAAAAGAATGCATAGAACCTGAATCAAAAAGTACGTTCACTATTGTTGAATGAATAACTAGCGTACCTATCACCACTTCATTGTCGGGGTTCACTTTGGCAGAAGTGATGGAAAAATCTCTCCCTTTCTGCGTTGGAGATTTTTGGTTGCCTCCAAAAACCCTTGGATTAGGGCACTGATTTGAAAAATGCACCAGTTATTTTCAGCTATAGCAATGAACAAGTCATTGAGGATCGAACGGAGCGTTCCTCTCCTCTGTCACAGCCGTGGGTATTTCTTGCCGACAGTTAACAGCTAGGTTCCCTTCTCTTCCACACCTAAAGCATTTCCTCATCCCCTTGAGGCAATTTCTGGGCTGCTTCTTTCTTCACTTTTGGAAAGTGGGGTGCTGGATCTTCTTAGCACCGCTGGACTTATCCATCGGACCGCCATCATTGAAGTCCACCTTAAACTTCTTATCCCCATGATACCCCTGTGATTCCCTGATCTCCATTTCGACCTTGACGGCACATCAGACAATTTCTTCATAGCTAACGAAGTCACAGATCGCTAAGGGTTTCCCCAGGCTAGGTTGCATCCCACCAAAGAAGTGGTCAACCTTTCATTTGGGGGTAAAGACAAAGCTGGAAGCATATTGTGCAAGCCTTGTGAAGTTTTCCTCTTACGCTCCAACAAATTATTCTTCTTTTTGTTTGAGGTAAAGGAAGTCTCTTTCCATGTAAAGACGGAGGGTGCGCAGAAAATATTTATCGAAAAACATCTTCCGGAAATCCTTCTATTCCAACGACTCGATCTCCTCCTCATGCTTCATATTTTTGATCAACGTCCACCATTGATCAGCTTCACCCTCTATACGATAAGCTGCCATGAGAACCATCTCTTGTTCAGAACATTGAAGGATGGAGAAGATCTTTTCAATGGAGTTGATCCATTGTTCAGCAATCGTGTGATTGGATGATCCACTAAAAGTAGGAGGCCTTTGTCTCATAAATATCTCGATAGCGACTTCTTCCTTCTTAGGGAGGTTTGGACGTTCCTCTTGACCCATGTTTCTACTCAAAGCTTGAGTTATCTGAGAGAGAAGCATGAAAAAGTTCTTGATTCCCACTCCCATTGGATTGGGCTTCCCATTAGTACAGTCATCACACTGATCTTCACATCATTTGTTAGCCCGAGTCCTCCTATAACGGCAATTCGATGGAATAAAAGGAAAGTTAGGGGGTGACACATAAAGGGTAATCCAAAGAAAAAAGTTGTTTACTTATATATAAACTTTTATTTCCTTAACTCATGAGTCTATAGGCTTCAATCTAGGCTTTTCAGGATCTACTTTCTAACATATATTCTTAGGGGCGTTTTTTTGTTCCCTTAATAAGGGTTCATACTAAGCTTGTGAATTTATGAAAACATATCCCCTAGGAGTGCCGTAACCAAGAGTGCAGAAAGTCCCATTTTCTTGCACCATTTCCCATTCGAGTCTAACTCAAAGCAGTGTTTTCGGGTTTCACCCTTCGGATACATCTATGCCAGAGCCGCCTCTACCTACTCGTATCTAGACAGGGATGTATTTTTTTGATAATCCACTTACTCGGTATTTGCCAAAACTTAGGGATGTTTTTATTATACTTAGCCTTGTCTCTATGGCTTTACTAGGGTTTTCTAATCGTAATCCCAAAAATAATTAAACATATCCTCTGATGCCAACTATGACAACCCTGCTTTTTCTACAAACTTAACCATGATTTATTACATAAACTATTCACTTGATACAACATGGAAGATTGATAGTTCTAGTGTCTTTGGGGCTTAGGATCATTACATAACAATATAAAACATGAAATACAACATCTTTATTGAAAACATCCTTTACATGACCATTACATTCCCTCATACTTAGCATTGCATGGGATAACCTGAGGACATGCATAAGAAAAGGGGTGAGCTATAATGCCCAGTAAGGGAATAAACATGGAATACATGAGGAGTAAAATAAATGTTAGAAAATGGGCATATAAATAGATAAGAAGAGAAACATGAACATAAAGGCATGATAAATCATGATAATCATAACAGAGAAATGTGGCAACAACACTTAACATGGAATCAGCATGAGCCAAGGCTCATTGCACATGGAGCATGAGTAAATCCTCATTTCACATGAAGCATGAGTAAACCCTCGTTGCACTCGAATTATCATGAGTCAACACTCACTGCACATGACGTATCATGATACTATACCTTACCCAATGCATTGGAGCGCTATAAGGGTGCACCCTTCTTAAACATTTCATTTCATGCATAAGTGTGCCACATGGATCATAAAACATAGAATCATAAAAAATAATCATTTATTCCACTTCAAATGAAAGTGGAATGAAACTTTATAATCAATAAGTAAATTTTCATGAAGGTGAATACCCTTGATGGAGAAATGGGCTTGGTATTCACTACACTATGGCATTGGCTTAGAAAATCGGTGTAATTTTGGCAGCGTAACGGCTTGATATAAGAATTCATAAAAAAATGGTTGATGAGAGAGAAAGTGGTGCCTCATTATATATACATGAAATGGAAAGTAAGGGAGTCATATAGATACATGTCCCAAAAATTTTAATGGAATTTAGATTCCTGATACAAAATTATTGCTTGAATGTAAATGAGGAGAGAGAAGTTCCTTTTGGAATTTCGGCATAGTAACGGGTGTACATGGGAGGCATTTAATGAGAGAGATAGGGGTCCCAATAATTGAAAAAATAAAACGGAAGTATGGGGGAGGTGAAAAACCATACCTCAACATTTATAATTGAAATTAAAAGGGCATAAAAATATTAAGAAAATTGGACAAAAAAGTGAAAGGAAGAAAAACCCTTACTTGGAAGTGTGCTTCCAAAGGCTTGAGAGAGGCTTGAGAGAGGCTTCTTGGGAGATTGGGGCACATTGGGAGGATTATAGAGAGAGTAGGTTAGAGGTTGGATGAACTCCAAATGCTTTTAGTGACGAGGAAGTGAGATCTTGGGTGAGTTTATAAAGGAAAGGTGAGTAAATTCTTTATTATTTAGGTTTGGGACCCCTAACATTAAACTAATCCAAACCAAAAATAAATTCATGGTTTTTGCCCATGTTTTTTGGAAAAGGGGAGAGGAAAACAATATTTTATAAAGCCAAAGTCCAAACTTCTTAAAATAATGGGGTTGCTTATGTGTAGGTGAGTCACACTCCCATGGAAAATAATTTAAAAAGACAAGATGTTTAATAAGTCTTGAGGGGTACATTAATGCTGTGAAAAGTAAGTAAAACAAACCCAAAATCACATTATTAAAATGGTAAAATATATATTTGCCGAAAATAAAGCTTATAGTATTTTATTACATCACTATTGGATCATTATGATGTCATAAAACACATTATATATTTAAACGATATTTGATTTTTACACAAAACTTTGACTATCTTAGAAAATTATGAAAAATTCACCATCGGATAATTTTGACGTCCTGATTCCAGAAATAAAATTTATTTTATATAAAGAATTTTCTAAATATGTTAATTTTAACTTTTAAAATAAGAACTGACATTTATCGAAAATTCACGGGTTTTGACAAAAATGGATTTCAAACATTAATAAAAATTACAATTACATTCATAAAATTATAAGATCATTTATATTTAATAAAAATTAATTTAATAACAATAATAATATTTTATTAAAATATTATTTAATTCAATAATCCTTTAATTTAATAATATAGAATTCTTAATTAAATAATAACTAAAAATACTATTTGTACATTAAATACTATTTACAATGTATCAATATTGACAAGAAAGTATATTCATTATTATATACAAAAATAATGTACATAAACATAGTACTAGTGATTTCTTACATAACCCCTTAAAAAAGTTGTATAAGACCTAAGGGTAAGGTGTGCGATTGTGATAGACTCTTGGGGTGGCTCAGAAAACATTGCTCGAGTGGTAATCTCTATCAACTTCCACTTTTCTCGTAGATGGTCCCGTTCGAGCTTGACATGATGAAGCTCATCTTGGGCTTGGTCAAGAGCGAATCCCAAAGATTCCACCTATTTTCCAAGATCCGAAAAATGGGCTTCGTATGGAGAAATTCCACTAGATGAGGCCATCACATCCTTTGTCTGAGTAAATTGGGTTTGTTAAAGCCCTATATTTATACTTATCATGTGATCATTGTTCAATGGCTATAAAATCAACGGTCACAATTATATACATAAAACCATAGAAGTTGACATTTTATATAAACATTTCACATAAAGAGACATTTAATTAGATCAAGAGAGATTTCTATTAATGAAACTTTGGTTCGTCACAGTTTTTCCATTTTATCGGGATTGGTTCACTTTTATACATGGATATAAGATCATGTGAAATGGTAATAGATAACCATAATTGAAATAATATTTTATTAATGAACTAAAAATGTATTTTTTTGGTCTTGTGTATAATTTTTTAATATATGAGGATGATTCATTTGGAAAAACTATAATGATAACAGTTTGAGTTATTTTGGCGTTTTTGGAGCATCACAAACTAGTTTTGTTCTCTAATTAATATTATGTATATATTATAGTTACACAAGACTAAATTAGTTCAAATAAAAATTTTAAAATATAGTTTAACCATTATAATGGTTTCATGATAATTCAATAAGGAAATGTTAGAAAATGTAAAATCATCACCCACCAAGCTGGTAAATCGACACCTCCCAGATGATGTTTTCATGTTTTGAAAAAAAATCGAAATAGAAGAGAATTGATGGTGAATATACTATTAAAATAATAACCTTATTATATATATATGCTACAAGATTTATCATGCTCATTTATAAAGTGGTGATTAGGGATAGATCAAAAAATAAAATTAACTAAAAGACTGAGAGAGAGAGAGAGAGGGTGAGAAGGTTTTTCCACTCTCGGGTCATCTCATTGAGTACCTACTTAAGTGACATGGAAATGGTATTTTGGTGAGACCTAAAAACTCAAAACATTGAGAAGAATTTTTGAATATGAATTATTAATAAAATTATCAAGATTAAAGGCTGAGAAGTTCTACGGAAAATAAGTGGTGATGGTGGTGTTTATAGGGAGATGAGAGGGGTGTTTCTAAATATTTTATTCATTTTCTTATTATTCAGTTTCAAGAATGTCAATAGTGAAGATTATTGAGACTATGTACTATACTTATAGTATATGAGTTCGATATAACTGTGACATAAATCATCTATAAATGAAACTGAATTAAATATTCATTTATTTACTTATAATGTTAAATACTGTAAATTAGAGTATTTCACTATTCATCAAAAATTCAACTATTTTAGAAAAATCCAAAAAAATAAACCTAACAATTTCTCAACGTATAGATTTTAAAATGGTCCCAACTTTATGAAAATAATTTTCTGAAATATTATAATGTTAATTTTTACTTTAAATGATAATTTATTTAGAAAATAATGATTTTAAAATTTTAATGTCTTTTTTGACATATCGGAAAATTTATCAAGGTATATTAAAATTATCAAACAATAATAAGACATAAGAATATTAATTTCTAAATATATTTTATAAAAATAAATTTTCTTTTAAATCATTATATTAATTATAAAATATAAAATTAACATTTAAATTTCACAAAAAAATATAATAATAAATCTATCATTTAAAAAAATTATTTACTTATTCCGTGATATTTATATATTATATTTCCAATAGTATGGTACATAAATTTTAAGTATAATTTCACAGGTGAGGATACAACTCTAGTTTTCAGATTAATATTCCAAATGATCACATTACTATTCTGAGGGTTTTATAAATATCTAATAGTATATAACAATTCATTTAAACATGGTGCATAAGATATCAAAAATGATAAATTTATGAGACA
Organism: Viscum album; assembly: GCA_963277665.1. Classification (NCBI taxonomy): domain Eukaryota; kingdom Viridiplantae; phylum Streptophyta; class Magnoliopsida; order Santalales; family Viscaceae; genus Viscum; species Viscum album. The sequence goes on along the minus strand of OY728125.1, from coordinate 271,161,090 downwards.
TAACATAAAATATTAGCGTGTTACAATCTACCATCCATTAAAAATTCCAACCATGAGATTTAAACATCTGATTTGTAGTCTTGTAGTCTTCATATTGAAATATAATTGTGGAAATCCCACATCATCAACATGGTTAAAAAAGTCCTCTTAAATGGAGGGAATTGAAAATGTGACGGTCACCACAAAATTATGTATCACTAGGAGAGAACATTAGTGGTATGTGAAAACATGGAAATGGATGAAAATATAACAATAAAGTTCTAATAGAGAGTGATAATGAACATGATCATCAGAAAGATGACAATAAAAATACAATAAACATGTGATTGGTTAAAAGACTGTTACTTTATCAAAAATAAAAGTAAACAGACAATGTTTTTTTTTTCAAAAAGAAAATTCCCCATAATTGAGGTGCTCTTTTACTTTTTAGGTAATTACTTCAGATAATAAACCTACTTCATTTATTCCCATGTCATAAGAAAAATATAATCCTTTTGTCGTTCTTTGATATATTTCCAATTTATTTCGTAAATCGAGAGAGGTATATTGAAGATAATTTTCTTGTTGGATGAAATATTATGAATCATAAGATCCAAAATTCATCCCGTCAACATTAAAATGTTTACTAAAAAAATTGGTTACCATATGTTATCCAATATAATAAAACGTACATTATTCTTAGTAAATAAATCATTAATCTGTTCCATATGTAGTTAAATATAAGAGTCATCCATAATATGCCTTTCCAAATACAATGAATAAAATTAAAAGTAAGGTCACTAAATATTCCAAATTACACATATAATTATAATCTCCAAAAAAATTATCTTTCTATTAACGTCGCATACCAAAAATATGAAAACCTTGATCACCATAAAACCTTAATAAAACATTCATGATTCCAAGTCTAAAATATCAGGATTTTTTATATATTTTTGAAATATAAACATATAATAATATCAGTAAAGTTAATGTGAGCCATAAAATCACTAACCACCATTATGGTAACTAGTAATATAAACTTATATTTATTATTATTTTCTCAACATCAATCACATATTATGGTTTACCTTCCCTTAATCAAGTGTTTTCTAATAGATCAAATTTCCACTCATATACTTTTCATGGTTCCATTCAACACCCAATTTCAAATCCTTAAGAAACGATAGTATATTACTTTCCATATGTTTTTATTAATTAAAAAAAATATATAATATCATTGATAAATATACTCTTATAACATAAATATTTATTCCAGAAAAATAACATTAATCATTCAACATCATCAGTAGTAAAAAAAATAAGATTAATTTTCATCCCTTAGCTTCTTATGGGGAATATTATCATAGTAAATAGGGAGTTTATTTTAAATTTTCACCATTTCCTTATAGACGATGCATTGAATATTATAAAATTATTACTTTCCCTTAAAATCCTGATCATGTTTCCATTTTTCTCAACACATAAAGCAAACTCCTTTTCCATTTAAGCAAGTCCCTATGTGTTTCTGTCCATAATAACCACATGTGGTACAATCATTCATTTCCTTCATCATGTTATGGATATTTTTTCTACGTCACTCCCTTATTATCTTTATTCATTTTCAAGCCATAAGACATGGATAATTCTTACATTGTCTTGAAAAAACATGACATTATATCCTTATATCATGAGAAAGTTTAGAAGACTACTACCCTTTAATGAATTTTCATACCCCCATTAAATAAATGGTCAATTAAACTCATTGGGTTTTATATGTATTCCATAGAAATACTTTATAATATTGTATATTTGGATTCATATTTAGTAAACTTATATTCCTCATTTTATCTCATACTTAATAATTGTCTCTCTATATCTACAAATAGTTCGTGGGGGTATTTCTTCAAGAAAAATGGATTAAAATCCATCCATTACTTGTTTTCTATTATCACACCCTCCTTATTATATTGAATCAATGACCACCATTGAACCGCATCTTCAGAGAGATGATAAATTACAATTACAACCTTATCCCTTTAATTACATCCCTAAGAATGAAATATCGTTTCTCAAAAAATTATTCATTTCTGAGCTTCAAATGGATTTTTATTCCCATATAATTTTGGAGATTTTTGACAGATAAAAAGTTATAATATTATTGGATCACATTGTGGATTAGAAGGATACTCCATACAAGAATGGATATTGCCCATAACATGGGTCTACTATCCAAATATTGTTATAATTTCTTCTAATCTAGTTGTAGCTCCAGCTCTAGCATAGTTATATTTATAATAGGGAAATCCATACATGAAATATTTTAATTTATATGGTTTCTAATCCTACTACTAGACACCATTTCTAAAAAAAATTCTACGATAGAATTGATAATAAAATTATGAGACATAGTGCATAATCTCAGAACTAGTGAATCACATAATTCTAAATTGAATATACTGGTATAACAACTCAGTAAATAAGAAGATTATTTTCATTGTGAATATTTCACAATTCCATAAAAGAATTTAATTATCTAATGAATGTCTTCTTAAATCCCATTTAAAAAGTTTCTATGAAACATTCAATAATACTAATTCAAAAGACCCTAACCCTTATAGCCCAGATCCAGTGCATTAAATTATTACAATAAAATAGCTTACAAGCAATCTCATCCAAAAGGACTAAATATTTTAGTAGTTTTGGAAAACTATATACATACATGAATTAAACATTATAATTTAAAATATTAAATACAACATAGCGAATCATTTGAGGATAACAATATTCTACTATTTCGACCCTCTATATAAAACACAATAAACTTCATAGAATCTTTTAAAAAACTAAAACATAACTATGGGGTGATCTCAAATTCGTGTTAACGGTGATTATATAGTTAACTATATCATAAAAACATAAATGTACGGTAGGGTCCATAACTAAAAAATCTTCCATTAAAACATAAATGTGTGCACAATATAGTGGGAATAAGAGCTGATCAATTAGTGTAATATAAATAATCACATGGGAATGAAACATAACCATGGATATTCTATTAATTGAATAATCACATGGAATATTAAAAACTAATCTCATAATGGGGCAGTTCAAAATGAGGTAATTCATAAACATACTTGTTGGTACAAAAATTTGGGATAAAGAGAAGGCCCCAAGATGGCCCCACGGACTACCTCGCAAAGCTACTTCATGGAGTCCCCCCCAGCATCGCGGCCACCACAAAGCAAAGAACGAAGGAGGCTCCATGAACACATTTGACGTTCACGAGCCCGCTGCGAATAAAAGGAAGCGGGATGCTCCGCAAATGAATTTGACATTTGCGACGCCACCATGAAGCAATGAGGTGGGATTCTCTGTGACCACATTTGACATTCGTGACCCGCCGAGAAGCCACAAAGCCCCTCTTCACACCACGTGATCTCTGCTCTGCGGCTCCTATTTCCTATAAATATAGGGCTCCCATGAGCTCTCGGAATGTACAATCCAACCTTTCAGTTTCCCATCTCCCGAATCGTGAAGCATTCTTCTGCTCGGTGAACCATGAGTTGTGAGAGGTACTTCTTCTTCGTGAAGTGCATCCGCATTGTCTAGTTTTTATCCCCTCTTCTGAGAGGGATGCCCTTCGCGAAGCCTAAGGGATTTTCTGAAGGAAGGGGATCACCAATGGGACCCGGGTCATCGCGGGGAATTTCTGCTTCGCGAAGCACCCTTCATGTACACATGATCCACATGCAAATGCAGGGTCACTGTACCTCGCGAAGCACATTGCTTCCCGAAACCTTGCTTCGCGAGCCAACTTTTCACCGTGAGGTTGTGCTCCGTGAATTCCCTACCACTTCGCGAAGGACCTCCCATTTTCACCTCCGCCCCATGCTATGGATAAGGCACCCCACTTCGCAAATCACACCCCTTCGCAAGTGTTCTCCACCGCGCGGAACAACAAAACTCCACAAGGCCCCGACCTATGGACCCCTATGCTTGGAAAATCCATTTCTCGTGCGACCCTCTTGGTTTGCACGATGTGACCTCAAAGTACCCTGGATGATACCTCTCATTGAGTTTCTTCACTTAATGATTCTTCGCATAGGCACACTAATGGATATTGCTTCTTCGCATAGCCATGCTAACGTGGACCCCTCGATGGTTCGCTCCGTGACGCCACCTAAGTATGGCGTTGTCAGTGCCTTCCCTCCCATAAGGAGAAGAGGGTAATGGTTATGTAATTCCTAGGGGTGTAGAGAAAACCCACTTCGTCCGATCTACATGACGTTAAGCTACCAATCACCATCAACCTCAAAACATGATGTTAAACTGTGACCCGATCCCATGCCTCGCACACTGGGTTCCCCCACCTTGGGCATTCTCCACACCCCCTGGTCTCCACAGGGGATGGTATCCTCCTTCTTGGAGTGGTATTTGTCTGTGGGGAAGGGAAGACACCTTGGTGTAAGCCCCTAACATTTCTTCTAGTAGGCATAACCCCTGCTCCTCCTCACTTCCTCGGTCCCAAGGCCAGTGGAGGGTGTGATATGGAATAGGGATCCCCCTTTATTTGGTCCCAAATCCCTCTCCCGCTACGCTTTGTCTCCCTCGGGCCTCTATCCTAGAGTATGCCTCGACACTTCTCGGGCCACTCAACGCATAAGCCCCTATTCACTTCCCACGAACGCACCTTTCACGATGTGGTCTCCAGGACTTTTCTGCCTATTGTTTCTCACATCGAGCATGACTCACGTGGGCTTAGAGTAAGAATTAACCATGACATCACCCCCTTCCTTCATGACGTTAAATTGTATTCCTACCCTTTCCGAACTACGGGGACTTTGATCCCCACTAAGGCAGGGTACGTAGGAAGCCTGCACAAGGTTCAAGCCCACCACCAACCATGGGACCCAAGTCCTCCTTCATGTCAGATCACCGATGCTCCATCCCAAACTATGGGGACATTGATCCATGTCAAGGCATGGTACATAGAAAGCCTCCCTAAGGTTCAATCCCACTAGCACCTAGTTGTTCTGACCCCCTTCACGTTTGTTCACCCCTATCCCGCATGACGTTAAACTGTATTCCAACCCATTCTCGAACTATGAGGGATTTGATCCATGTCAAGGCATGGTACGTAGGAAGCCTCCTTGAGCTTCAATCCCACCAGCACCTGGTCATTCTGATCCCCTTCACGTCAGTTCACCCCCGTCCCGCATGATGTTAAACTGTATTCCACCCCCTTCTGAACTACGAGGACTTTGATCCATATCATTGCATGGTATGTAGGAAGCCTCCCTGAGGTTCAAGCCCACCAGCACCTAGTCATTATGACCCCCTTCACATCGGTTCACACCCATCCCGCATGACATTAAACTGTATTCCACCCCCTTATCGAACTACGAGGACATTGATCCATGTTAAGGCATGATACGTAGGAAGCCTCCCTACGGTTCAAGCGCACCACCACCTAGTTGTTCTAACCCCCTTAACATTGGTTCACCACCATCCCGCATGACGTTAAACTATATCACAACCAACCTGAACTACGTGAACTTTGATCCATGTCAAGCCATGGTATGTAGGAAGTCTCCATGAGGTTCAAGCCAATCACCTGGTCGTTCCGACCCCATTCACATAGGTTCACCCCCATCCTGCATGACGTTAAACTGTATCAAAACCAACCTGAACTATGTGTACTTTGATCCATGTCAAGGCATGGTACGTAAGAGGCCTCCACGAGGTTCAAGCCTAGAACCTGGTCCTTCTGACCTCCTTCACATCGGTTCACCAAACACCTTGGGCAGCCTAGAGTTTAAGCCCCATCTACCTAACCCAAACTACATGGACTTTGATCCATTTCAATGCATGGTACGTAGGAAGCCTTTTTGAGGTTCAATCCCATCACCCATCGGACCCCCGGTCCATCTTCACGTCGGTTTTCCGACACAACCCATCCTGAACTACGTGGACATTGATCCATGTCAAGGCATGGTATGTAGGAAGCCTCCCTGAGGTTCAAGACCATCACCCATCGGACCCCTGGTCCATCATCACATCGGTTCGCTGACACAACCCATCCTGAACTATGTGGACATTAATCCATGTCAAGGCATGGTACGTACGAAGCCTCCCCGAGGTTCAAGCCCATCACCCATCGGACCCCCGGTCCATCTTCACGTCAGTTCGCTGACAAAACCATACTCGAACTACGGGGACATTGATCCATGTCAAGGCATGTTACGTAGGAATCCTCAACGAGGTTCAAACCCACCACCTGGTCATTCTAACCTCCTTCACATCGGTTCGACCTCATCCAGCGGTAAGCCGTTGCAACCTCATTCAGTGGTCAGCTATTGTCAACCTCATTCGACAGTAAGCCGTCACCAGATGAACTACGTTGACTTTGATTCCCTGCCAAGGGGATACGTAGGAGTTCTCTTCGAGGCTCAATCCCAAAACCATCATCCATCCTGATTCTTACCCGGGCCGCCACATACCAGTGAGATCATGCCACCTCTTTCCCTCCCACAACACTCAGAATCCACCCATGTGCTGGACCCAATATCGGTGTTCCCTCCAGGGGGGTTACTCAATCTGATACACTCTAATCAGTGTTCCGATTAGTCTGATCCATCTCTGCTGGATGTTAAACATGCGGAATACCCTGTGTTAAACATGGAAATCTGAGGAAAACCTCAAACACATGCCCATGGCATACAATTCCCCACTTCTGATGTGGGATACCTTGGGCTTTTGCGCCCTCAAGAATCCCTATAATAAGGGACTGAAGAGAGAGACACCAATACCTAGGGTCCAGACACGCTAGTGATGCCCCGCATGACAACTCCCCTGACCGAAGGTTACTACCCTGACTAGACCCCTTGGAATGTCCTGACAGAAGCAGCGTAATTAACTGGTGTCCATGAGGATATGGCACCGGGATGAGTTTCACGAAAAACGTATTAAATCTATGAGGGAGACCCGGACTAGGTGACGAGTTCCGAAGAGGAATCCACAGAAGGAAGAACCGACATCCCATCATCTCGTTTTGATCAAGGAGAAAACATTCCTGGATAAGGAACAGATTTCGCCCACCTTTGGAAAGTGGGAATGCGGGGTAACAAAAGCCGTGTCTATTTCACTCAAGCGGGCGGACGTTCGCGCCCCAGTGAAAGCGTCGGAAACAATACTAGCAAAGCATCATTCTAAAAATATATATTTATTAAGGAATCTTTCTAAGAATATGAAAAATGGGTAAGGCCTTAGCCAAAACTATATCTAGTTTGTCTCATGAAACCAAATGATTCATAAAGGGGATATAGTGGGACCCTCCCAACACATTCTAAGTCTAATTCATTCCTCAAATGAATGGTCTCAAACATAAGAAATATATACATTCAAATTTAAACTAGGATACGAATTGTAAATGGTTTTCTATAAAATAAACATAATCATAAACTATCTGCAGAACTATGGTGATTGGTGAAAAAATAGAATATCCCCAGTAAATATGATCATAAACTATTCAATAAAATATGGTAAATAGTATCATAAGAGATAAGCCTTAATGAACAATATGATTCAATAGAGGATGTTTAAATTGATGAGATTAATGAAATTATTTTGAGGAAATTTCCCTTTTTAACATTGAAATAACTTATTCATAAAAAGATGTGCAATCATAAAAGAAAAAACTTTCTCAGAAAATAACCTTGACATATTGTAATGGAATAATTAGAAAATAATTAATCATGAAAGCATGAAAATCTTTTCATTATATTATAAAATAAAACATTCTATTTAAATTTGGAAAAACATTCCGTATAAAACATGGAAAAAGAAACATTTCCAAAAACTATTGAATTTTGTTAAAATAGATGTAAAATAACTATTATCATGATTTTATATACATATAAATAAACATTTAAAATATAATCAATAATATTTTCAGGGACAAAACGATTTTAAATTAAATATTTTAACATTAAAAGTTTGAAAAACTCATTGAACATTCAAATAATAAGCCCCATGAAAGAATAAAATTTAATAAAACATTAAATAATATAAAAACAAATAAATTTTTGATATGATAAGTAAAATATTCTATATATAATTCTCATAAATTATATGTGTGTATTACATAAAAATATTCCTAAGGGAAAGGTGGTTGACATGAAATCCCTTACCACTTTGTAATCAGTCGAACATTATATTCCATAAAATAAATGATTATCAAATAAAACATTTAATACCATAAAGAAAAAGAGATAAATGATTTTATATATAAAATAGAAGTATCCATAAACCTTGGCCAAGTAATAACTGGTGAATATGGAATATCACATAGAAATAAAAGTGAGATGAGAAAACCCTTACCTTATGTCCAAAAGTGTTTTCAACATTCACTTAATTTCTTGAAAAATTATATTATATACATCAATAATTTAACAAATAAACAATAATAAATTTATTTTATTAACATAATTTAGTTCCTATTTGATAAGGTTATAATATTCAACATTATTATTCATGAGTGTTTGTTTCCTTGGTTTTCATTATTGGTACACTTGTATACTTGTATGAATGACCATGTAAAATGAAAATAGTTATCTATAATTGAAATTATATGTTATCTATGAAAAACCATATGATAAAATGTTTTTATATATCGTTTTCATAGAATTGAGGATGATTCATTAGATAAAACATCAATGATATCAGTTTAGATTTATTTTCATTTTTTTTCTATCATCACGAACTAGTTTTGATTAATTAATTAATTTTATGTACTTATACTCATTTTATAAGACTAAAATGTTGTAATATGAATTTTTATTAATGGTTTACCTATTATAATGGTTTTATTACCATCAATAAATGTGGTATTAGGAAACAAAAAATCAATATCCGTGAAGGTGGTGAATAGACACCTCACAAAACATGTTTTTATTTTTTGAACAAAATGGAAAGAGAAGAGAATTGATGGTGGATTTGCAATTGAATTAATAATATTATAATATATATATGATAATTTTTTTTATCATTTTACATTGTAAAGGGTAATTTATGGTTGTATTACAAAAGGACATAAATTGAATGAGAGATAAGGTATTACAACTTGAGTGTTGTCGCTTTGAGAACCTCCATAAGGGTCTTGTAAATGCTCTTTTAGTGAGAAAAGTAAGACCAGAACATGGGGAAGATGATTGGGAGTGTAAATAGGTAGACTATTACCACTATTGAGGACTTCAAAGGATTTAAGAGAAGGGGTGGGGTTGGGTGGTATTTATCATAAGATGATACAGGTGTTTTGAAATATTTTATTCATTTGTTTAGTATTTTGGCTCCAGACTATCTATAGTGATTATTGGTATTATTATGTATAGTGTCTAGAGCATGTGAGTATGGTATAGTGGTAAATTACATCATCCAAGACTCAATAATTACTCAAAAATTCATTAATTTACATATAATATTAAATATAGTAAATTATTGCATGTCACTATTCATCAAATAATTCAACTATGTTTGAAAAAATACTAATAATTCACCATAAATGTTTTTTGACAGGTATATTTATAAAATGGGATAAATTTTATTAAAATATTTTTAAATATGATAAATTTAATTTTTAAATAAAACCATCATTTATTTTAAAAATACATATTTTAAAATTATAACTAAATTTAGGATTCATTGAAAAATTAATTGAGGTATCATAAAATTTTCTTTTAATCATAAGAATTCAAAAAAATTACTAATTTATTCGTTAGGAAAAAAATAATTTTAAATCATTATATTTATTATAAAGTTGTAAATAAACATTTATACATCAAAAAAAATACCAATACATAATTTATCATTTTCTAACATTTATTTACTTATTCCATGGTATAAATATATTATATATTCATTCATAGGATAAATAAATTTAATTTATACATTCATAGGTGAGGTTAAAATTATATTTTCTAAATTAATTTTCATTATGGTCATATTAGAATAACCATGGTCATTTTAATATTTAATATTATATCACTGTTCATTTAAGCTCACAACAAAAGATATCGAAGATATTAAATTTAAAAGAGACATAGAATAAAATCATGGGGTAAAATATATCTCTTGGGATCAAAATATTATAGGGACTATCAAGTGAGTAGTTTGTTTCATAGGAGAAATGAATCATAAGTAAAATAAATAGTTGTTGAGGTACAACCACGATGTGCTATAGAAAGAGATAAATATCTAGAGTTTAAGTACAATAAATCACCGTACATTACTACTACGAATGATCCCAAAGTGGTCAAAAACTAGTTCTAAAAGATAGTTCAGATCATCGATTTCATATAGACAATTGAAAATATATAGGTGAAGTTTGTGGTGTTTAGGTTAAAGGGACCCATCAAGTGATGGTGGGATTCCATAAAACTGGTAGATATGCACTTTGGTTTGGATTGGAAGGGTTTCAAGAACCTTTTATTGGAATAATTCTATTATGTGTATCAGTTAAATGAATCTTCTATGGAGTTTATCTCCTTTATTTGGGGGAGTGATTGTACTTAGAATATACCAACCTCTTAGAAGAGTTGGTTCGTTATTCTCCAAAGGTATTGAGAAATTATCATCTAATTTTTTATAAGTGAAATAGAGTTTTTCAATTAGATATTAGATCCTATGAATTACTGATAAATCTTAATACATATTCAAGGATATTATTTAGGGAAATCAAGGTGGAGATGGACATGGTAGGAAAGGTTTTCTATTTTTGATATTCACATCCTCCTAGTGGTAGCTTATGTGAAGAAAATAGGATGACGATAATGTTTCGTGATCATTATCGGGGTGGTGGATGTGGTTCTCAAAAACATTCCTCATATGTAGCATTAGACACATCTAGTAATATTACCTATAAATTCTATAAGAGTTGAAAATATAAGAACATCCAAAATTTTATATTAATTCCTATGAATAGTGTGGTGGTGAGGTTTCTATCATCCGTGTTTGAGTAGCCTATGGATATATGGTGGGATTTTTACCATACTATCACACGGATTATAATTTGTTTAGTTTCCCTTTTACATTGGACATTTAAAATGTTATGTTCTAACTACTTCAGTTGTGTCGTTTCTTCTATCTTCATTATGTTATGTAATATACATTACATTGTTCTATTCTACAAATTATATCTTATATTTATATATATCCCATGATTTTTTAATTAGGTTGGTAGAAATAATTTCCTATATTTTTTTTGATGGACATATTCCAGTTGGTAGCCCATGTGGATTGGGAACAAACTTGAAGTATGTGGTGGACTGGTTGAGGTTTCATTTTTTAGGGTAACTGAGGTCTAGTCATTATAAATATATATATGATCATAAGTTGAGGTTTATTTTCCATTAATGAAACCACAAAAAATTCATGATAATGGACTTTTTATTATGAATACCATTTCTAAAACATGTGGTCTACCTTACAGTGTGTATTTTATTTTACTCAAATGATATTGATTGTACTTGTAACATCCCAAGTAAGTAATGAATAATATATTTTTTTATCTATGTCTATTAATGATTAAGATAGTGTTTTAGAGGCTTAAAATGAAAATAAATACAATCTTATGCATGGAATACACTAATATTCTTAAAAGATTGTTTTACTACCTTTTAATGGCAAACCATTTTTAAATCTATATTTGAAAATTTTATAAACTATGTTTGTCAAAAAAACATATTCTTTATGATTGGGACATCAAAATTTACTTTGTGTGAATTTTTGGTATTTTTCTGACAATGTTCATTTTTTAATGAATAGTGAAAAATACTGCATTTTACATCAAAACTGCTTTTTAATCTAATTTATTTATATGATTAGATTATGTTTTGAATTGTTTTTGAAGTGAAATTAGAATATATTTTTACCATTTTATCCAATGGTGGTCATTGGAATCAATTTCACTTTGAAATTAGACTTAAACTAGTGTCAATCTTTTGATACTTATTGTTTTGTAAAAACACGCTATTTGCTCTGGCAGCGGGAATTAATTATTAAATTAATTAATGTGACTTATATGATTTGAATTTTGTAAAATAGACTTCATTTTTGAATTCGGAATATCAAATATAGCTTAGGGTGAATTTTTGGTAATTTTCTGAAAAACTTCAATTTTTGATGAATAGTGAAACCACTAAGTGGTAATCAAGCAAACTGATTTTTCAGTTAAATGAAAGTTTACCACTAATGTGTATTGAATTTTGAAAATCCGACATACATGGTTTTCATTAGAATGTAAAATGTGGTTCAATGAGATTATAATAATTTTTTGGTGAATAGTAACTTATTAAGTTCTTAATCACGATTAGTGGTAATTAGGGTAGTTTAAGGTATAAATAATACTTTAATAAAATTAAATGACCTAGAAACATGTCCCAACCTCATTTTTTGTGTCATGGCCGACCATAACATGCCATGGGTCAACTTGGGGACCCCATGGATCCACTTTTGTTGGGAAATGACATAAATTACTTTTTATTTAATGTTAAAGGGAAAATGACACAAACATAATATGTTTTACGAAAACAATTTTTAAGTGGGGCTATACAAGTCCAAATTTTGATTATAAATAGTAATTGGAAAGCTAAAAAGATTTCCTACATCATAGTATTTGTTTATGATTTTTAGACGTTAAATAAATTAAAATATTTATGACATAATGATGATGCAGCGATGACATCATTATTTGACGATTTAAATAAAATGGAAAGACAATTTAAAATATATGAACTAAACATGGCCAAAACCAATTGGATGAGTGGATTTAGAACCCTTATCACCTTATCCACGAATTATATCAATGTGGGACCTTTTAAAACAGAAACACATTTTCAAATAATGTAATATTTCTTTACTATCCAAAAGTGCCCCTCCTCTCCTCTTATAAAAGGACCCCACCTCTACCTCATTTCACACACTCTTCAAGCCTTTGGCTCGGCCAACACCTGCCCATTTACTCTCTCCACATCCCTCTCCTCATCCTAGATGATTCCCTTTGGGCAGAATCCTTTCAAAGGAATCCTTTATCCTCAAATCAAAAGGAGATACACTTTTAAAGCTAATTCATTCTCTCATGTTCATTTGTTTTATTTTTCTTCTTCAACCCCCTAAACTCTTTTTATTTACTTCTTTTGTAACCAAAACAGTATCTTCAATATACTAGGATGTTTTTATATGATTTATTTGAGCTACACTCTCACACAACTACATCAAATGGTTAAAGAACATACGGTTTCCGTGGATGGTGAAATTCTGCCTCCCGAAACGATGATTGTTCAATACTCATTTAACACCTTCAAAGGGGGCCATTATTATGTCACTATTTTTATATATGATATATAATATGTTTATGTTTTCCTTAAGCTTCTGTTTTTTTCATTTTGGGCATACCTTTGTGGTTTCCATTATGGGTAAACACGATATCTTCATTTTAGGAAGTGCGGACTACCGCCCCCTAAAAGTGATTTGATTCGTTAATACCATATGTGGGATGTGTAAAGGATAAAGTTAATGATATTATATATGTTATTATACTGTAATTATAATATACTCTTATATCATTATGATTCCATTCCATAAAATATGAAATAGAATTTGAAGTAGCGTTCATGCGTACGTACGGCTTACCGTCTCCATGAACGGTGCATTTCATTTCTTACCTCTAAATGTGATGTAATATTATAAATGAATGTATGTACTGGATATATATGACATATATGATATCTACATCATGAATACCATTCTGGATATAATGAACCTTTGACCAAATTAACAACATGTAAGTGTAAGAAGTCTATTTTTGACTTAAGAACCAAATACTGACAAAATGAACATTATTAACTTAAATGATTACATGATGTTCATAACATGATATAAAAGGAATAATGAACCTGAAAAAGATTCATAAGCAAGTAGAGATTAACTCAAGTTTATTATTCAGGAGATTAAAGAACGGTCGGGTCAAGTCGGATACGAGGTATGGGACTTTGTCTCAATCTCCTTTCGTTGAGGCATATTTTATTTTATACACAACTTTCTTTTATACGGTGTATAAACCCCATTGACTTTTACATTTATTCAAAAGGAATCTTTTTTATACGAAGCGTTTACTAAACGACAAAAGGGAATGTTTTTGTCGTACGTATGCGGCGACAACGACTTCTCCGCCGTCGTGACCGTTATTTGAGTTTCAGCTTCCTCTACAAGCCATACCTTCATTTTAAAAGAAAAATAAATACCATGTTTTACTTTTCTTTTATTTCAGTATTGAAAATGGTTTTCATAATGTTTTTATATCAATGTGTTGTATTGATATCTCGTGATTGAAATGTGGAAATTTTATGTTTCCTTTATACATGTTTTATGTGATATGATTATGTTATGGTTCTTGGGCATTATTATGCAGACGGGTGGTTCCGTGATAAACTAAGGGCGGGTGAGCCCGTTATAGCTCTCCAATGCATTGGGTAACGCGAAGGAGTGAAACGTTAAGGTTTCTCCGAAGAGATTTTAGGGAATATACTATGATGGGTATTCCAAACGTAACCAAGAGGGTTACTCCCTACGTAAGAATGTTATGAATGCCTCAAGTTACCTTTATGTCTTATGATTTCTATGATTTATTCATGATTTGATGAGGTATGTTAAAGTGATAATGTTTTATGGGTAAAGTATGATTTCACTCTTATGTATGTATGTACCCATGTTTCCTTTCCATGTTTTTATAACCCATACTGAGTTTTATGCTCATCCCAAGTTTTTTAAATGTTTTTCACAGGTCAAGGGAAAGGTACATGAAAAGATGATAGAGTCAAGGATGTGTCAAGAAATAATCCATGTTTTATTTTAAATGTGTTTCCATTGATTGGAATGAATAATACTATCTTTATGTAACCACTTTGTTTATATGTGGAATGTAATGCATGTTTTATGATCTAATTCTCTAAAACTCTAAACCCGAAAAGATCCTCAATGTGTAATCTTGTAATAACTCAAGATCAAGTAAGGTTTAAGGCTGGGGCCTTATAGTTGGTATCAGAGGTCGGTTTAGATAACTTTAGGAGTTAGAATTCTATTAAATGATTATCCAAAAATATTTTTTTTTTCGAAATGATATAGCATTTAAAGATTACCATGTTTCTTCATCTAAGACATGTTTGTTCAGAATGGTTTTCCGCAGAGGAAACAGGGAAGCGGTGCTAGGAAGGCATACAGAAGGAAATAACCTTCCGAATCAACATCCTGAGATGGTCAGAATTGGAACTGAATAGTTTGTTGCATTGATGGCGCAGTTGACTCAAGCGATAAATGGCGGTGGTATCCATGCACGAGATCAGCCAGAACAACCGCAGAGGAACATGTCAGTGGTGGAACATTTCATGAGGCAACATCCACCATCATTCAGAGGATCATCTGACCCTGTTCTAGCTGAAGGGTGGATTAAAGCACTGGAGAAGATTTTTGATGTCATGGGGTGTTCAGACAATCAAAAGGTTAGTCTTGCTATTTACCGTTTGGAGGGTGAAGCAGATCAGTGGTGGTCTATGGTTAAAAGTATCAGGGACTCCGATGAGATTGATGCTCTTGACTGGGATGAATTCAAAGGTATGTTTCTTGAGAAGTATTTTCCTAAGGCTGTTCGACTTAGGATGGAAAAGCAATGCTTGGAATTGAGGCAAGAGGAAGACTCAGTGGCTGCCTATGAAGAAAGGTTCACTCGATTGGCAAGGTATGCTCCAAATTTTATCTGAGACCTTGATAGTAAAATCAATCGTTTTTACTCAGGATTAAATCCAAAGTATCGAAGGGAATTAGCTTCTCGTGAGTTTAAAAGTTATGAAAAGCTTGTTCGATGTGCTGAGAAGGTGGAAATGGAGTTTGCCGATGACCAAGTTTTCTATAACAACCAGCAGCAGAAGAGACCGAGGTGGCAGGAGAAAGGTAAGAATTCTTCAAAAAAGTCTGATGGTAAGAGAACTAAGTTTCCAGTTTGTGATAAATGTGGAAAAAGGCATGCTGGGGAATGTCTTCTAAATTCTGGAAAGTGCTACCGATGTGGTAAGATGGGACATAAGGCTCGTGATTGCACTGAAAATGATCAAGCTGATGGTAAGAACAAATTTTATTTACAGTTAGTGAAGTGTTATAAGTGCAATGAGATGGGTCACTATGCAAAAGAGTGTCTGACAAGGAGCTTGTGTGATGGGAAGCAGTTAGACTACAAGCAGAAAGGGGTGGTGAAATCCTTTGCAACTACTTCAGCAGATGTCGGGCCATCAAATGAAGTTGTATTAGGTACTTTGTTTGTTTTTTCAGATTATGCCAGTGTGTTGTTTGATTCGGGGTCTACACATTCTTTCATCTCTGAAACCTTTTCTAGTAAAATGGGAATACCATCTCAAGAAATGACTCCTGAACTTTTGGTAAAAACACCTGGGGGAAGTGTCGAGGAAAAAAGAATTTATATGAATCTTCCTATCCTTATCTGTGGAAAGAACCTACTTGAAAACCTTATTGTTCTACCTCTAGTAGAGTTTGATGTTATCCTGGGTATGGATTGGCTCTCTATTTACCATGCTAAGATTGACTGTAGAGCTAAAGAAGTTTCTTTTCAGAAAGAATTTCAGTTTGTTTACAAGAATGAACCCTTACTTTTTATAACATATCAAGAGGCCGAGAAACCTGTAAAAGATGGAAATGAATGTTACCTTTCACACATCGTTGAAAATAAAGGAACTGTTCAGATTAATGATGTGCCAGTGGTAAATGAGTATCCTGATGTTTTTCCTGATGAGTTTCCTGGAATAATACCAGATCGGGATGTTGAGTTTACTGTTGACTTAGTTCCTGATGCTAAGCCAATTTCAAAACCCCCTTATCGAATGGCACAAATTGATCTTTTAGAGTTGAAGGAGCAATTGCAAGATTTATTAGAGAAAGGTTTCATTAGACCTAGCACATCACCATGGGGTTCTCCTGTTTTATTTGTTAAAAAGAAAGATGGTTCTATGAGACTTTTCATTGATTATAGAGCCTAGAATAATATCACTGTTAGGAACAAATATCCTTTGCCTCATATCGATGATTTGTTTGATCAGCTCTAGGGAGCTCAATTTTTTTCAAAGATTGACTTGAGATCGGGGTACCATCAGCTGAAGGTTAAGGAGGCAGATATTCCGAAGACCGCGTTCCGTACGAGATATGGACATTATGAATTTGTAGTAATTCCTTTTGGGCTAACCAATGCACCTGCTGTATTCATGGACTTAATGAATAGAATTTTCCATGAGTTCTTGGATAAGTTTGTGGTGGTTTTCATTGATGATATTTTGGTGTTTTCTAAAAGTAAAGTGGAGCATGAAAAACATTTAAGGGTTATCTTGAAAACCATAAAAGAATAGAAATTGTATGGGAAATTCAGCAAGTGTGAGTTTTGGTTGCATCAAATTTCTTTCCTTGGTCACATTGTTTCTAAAGATGGAATAACTGTTGATCCTGCAAAAAAAAAGCTGTGGAAGAATGGCCAAGACCCACAAATGTAACCAAGATTCGTAGCTTCCTTGGTTTGGCGGGCTATTACCGAAGGTTTGTTAGAAATTTTTCACTGTTATCTAGTCCAATGACTAAGCTAACTCGGAAGGGTGTTAAGTTTATCTGGAAAAAAGAATGTGATGATTGTTTTCAAGAATTTAAAAGAAGATTGGTGAATGCTCCAGTTTTGGCACTACCTTCCAGGAATGGTGAGTTTGTTATATACAGTGATGCTTCATTGAAAGGACTTGGTTGCGTCCTAATGCAGAATGATCAGGTAATTGCTTATGCTTCACGACAGTTGAAAACTCATGAGGTAAATTACCCTACACATGATTTGGAATTAGCTGCTGTTGTTTTTGCTTTAAAAATTTGGAGGCATCATTTGTATGGAGTAAAGTGTGAAATATATACCGATCACAAAAGTTTAAAGTATATATTCACTCAGAAAGAGTTAAACATGAGACAAAGGAGATGGCTGGAATTAATCAAGGATTATGATTGTACAATTCATTACCATCCGGGAAAAGAAAATAAAGTGGCTGATGCTTTGAGTCGAAAAAGTAATGCTTCATTAACAATGTTGCGTTTGGAACGTGATACTTTGGTTAACGATTTGATGAAATTTGGCATAGAAGTTGTTGGTGCAGAAAGTCCTTCTATTTTGTTTCAGGTATCAGTGAGATCTTCTCTATCAGATAGAATCAAGCAAGAACAGAAGCAAGACAGTGAGTTGCAGAAAAAGGTAGAGCTGGTTCAGAAAGGTAAGTTGCCTGAATTCAACATTGATAGTGATTGTGTTTTGAGATTTGGGAAGAGATTGTGTGTGCCTTGTGATTCACAATTAAAGAGAGAGCTGTTATGTGAAGCTCATAGTTCTCCGTTTTCAGTTCATCCGGGAAGTACTAAGATGTATAGAGATCTGCGGGAGTATTACTGGTTGGATGGAATGAAAAGAGACATTGGTGATTTTACTGTGAAGTGTTTGACTTGTCAGCAGGTTAAAGTAGAGCGGCAGTTACCGAATGGGATGCTTCATCCTTTACCAGTGCCAGAGTGGAAATGGGATAATATATCCATGGACTTTGTTGTTGGATTACCGAAGACATCTCGAGGTAATAATGCAATCTGGGTTATTGTTGATCGCTTGACCAAGTCTGCTCATTTCCTTGCTATACGAGATACTTTCTCTCTTGATCAACTTTCTTGTTTGTATCTTAATGAGATAGTCAGGTTACATGGAGTTCCTCTCTCCATTGTATCGTATCGTGATCCCAGGATTACTTCTAACTTTTGGAAAGGCCTTCAGAAGTCATTGGGTACTGAATTAAATTTTAGTACAACTTTTCATCCTCAATCAGATGGGCAGTCAGAACGGACAATTCAGACATTGGAGGATATGCTACGAGCTTGTTCTATGGATTATCAGGGAAGTTGGGACCAACATCTTTCTTTGGTTGAGTTTTCATATAATAACAGTTTTCATTCCAGTATACAAATGGCACCATTTCAGGCATTATATGGGAAGCGGTGTCGAACTCCAGCTTTCTGGGATGAAGTGGGTGAAAGGATGTTGATGGGAACAGAATTGGTAGAAGAGATGGCAGAAAAAGTTCAGCTGATTCAGAAACACATGAGAACAGCTCAGAGCAGGAAGAAGAGTTATGCGGATAACCGGAGGAAGGATCTATCTTTCGAGGTAGGTGATCATGTTTTTCTCAAGGTTTCTCCTTGGAAAAGTGTGATGAGATTTGGTAAGAAAGGAAAGTTGAGTCCAAGGTTCATTGGACCATACGAAATTCTGGAGAGAGTTGGATCAGTTGCATACCGAGTGGCTTTACCTCCGAGTTTATCTCAGGTACACAATGTTTTTCACGTTTCGATGTTGAGAAAGTATATTCCAGATCCATCTCATGTTTTGAGTCCAGAGGTAGTTCAGCTGGAAAAGAACCTATCTTATGAGGAACCACCGGTCCAGATTGTTGACCACAGGGAGCAAGTGTTACGGAATAAGGTGATTCACCAGGTAATGGTTTTGTGGAAAAACCACATGATTGAAGAGGCAACATGGGAATCTGAAAATGCAATGAGGGATAAGTACCCCCATTTATTTGATAAGTTAATAAATTGCGGGGACGCAATTTTCTAAAGGGGGGAAGGATGTAACATCCCAAGTAAGTAATGAATAATAGATATTTTTATCTATGTCTATTAATGATTAAGATAGTGTTTTAGAGGCTTAAAATGAAAATAAATACAATCTTATGCATGGAATACACTAATATTCTTAAAATATTGTTTTACTACCTTTTGATGGAAAACCATTTTTAAATCTATATTTGACAATTTTATAAACTATGTTTGTCAAAAAAAACTTATTATTTATGATTGGGACATCAAAATTTACTTTGTGTGAATTTTTGGTATTTTTCTGACAATGTTCATTTTTTAATGAATAGTGAAAAATACTGCATTTTACATCAAAACTGCTTTTTAATCTAATTTATTTATATGATTAGATTATGTTTTGAATTGGTTTTGAAGTGAAATTAGAATATATTTTTACCATTTTATCCAATGGTGGTCATTGAAATCAATTTCACTTTGAAATTAGACTTAAACTAGTGTCAATCTTTTGATACTTATTGTGTTGTAAAAACACGCTATTTGCTCTGGCAGCGGGAATTAATTATTAAATTAATTAATGTGACTTATATGATTTGAATTTTGTAAAATAGACTTCATTTTTGAATTCAGAATATCAAATATAGCTTAGGGTGAATTTTTGGTAATTTTCTGAAAAACTTCAATTTTTGATGAATAGTGAAACCACTAAGTGGTAATCAAGCAAACTGATTTTTCAGTTAAATGATAGTTTACCACTAATGTGTATTGAATTTTGAAAATCCGACATACATGGTTTTCATTAGAATGTAAAATGTGGTTCAATGAGATTATAATAATTTTTTGGTGAATAGTAACTTATTAAGTTCTTAATCACGATTAGTGGTAATTAGGGTAGTTTAAGGTATAAATAATACTTTAATAAAATGAAATGACCTAGACACATGTCCCAACCTCATTTTTTGTGTCATGGCCGACCATAACATGCCATGGGTCAACTTGGGGACCCCATGGATCCACTTTTGTTGGGAAATGACATAAATTACTTTTTATTTAATGTTAAAGAGAAAATGACACAAACATAATATGTTTTACGAAAACAATTTTTATGTGGGGTTATACAAGTCCAAATTTTTATTATAAATAGTCATTGTAAAGCTAAAAAGCTTTCGTACATCATAGTATTTTTTTATGATTTTTAGAAGTTAAATAAATTAAAATATTTATGACATAATGATGATGCAGCGATGACATCATTATTTGACGATTTAAATAAAATGGAAAGACAATTTAAAATATATGAACTACGCATGGACAAAACCAATTGGATGAGTGGATTTAGAACCCTTATCACCTTATCCACGAATTATATCAATGTGGGACCTTTTAAAACCGAAAAACAGTTTCAAATAAAGTAATATTTCTTTACTTTCCAAAAGTGCCCCTCCTCTCCTCTTATAAAAGGCCCCCACCTCTACCTCATTTCACACACTCTTCAAGCCTTTGTCTCGGCCAACCCCTGCCCATTTACTCTCTCAACATCCCTCTCCTCATCCTAGAGGATTCCCTTTGGGCAGAATCCTTTCAAAGGAAGCCTTTAGGCTCAAATCAAAAGGAGATACACTTTTAAAGGTAATTCATTCTCTCATGTTCATTTGTTTTATTTTGCCTCTCCAACCCCCTAAACTCTTTTTATTTACTTATTTTGTAACAAAACCAGTATCTTCAATATACTAGGATGTTGTTATATGATTTATTTGATCTACACTATCACACAACTACATCAAATGGTTAAAGAACATACGGTTTCCGTGGATGGCGAAATTCTGTCTCCCGAAACGATGATTGTTCAATACTCATTTAACACCTTAAAAGGTGGCCATTATGATGTCACTATTTTTATATATGATATATAATATGTTTATGTTTTCCTTAAGCTTCTGTTTTTTTCATTTTGGGCATACCTTTATGGTTTCCATTATGGGTAAACACGATATCTTCATTTTAGGAAGTGCGGACTACCGCCCCCTAAAAGTGATTTGATTCGTTAATACCATATGTGGGATGTGTAAAGGATAAAGTTAATGATATTATATATGTTATTATACTGGAATTATAATATACTCTTATATCATTATGATTCCATTCCAGAAAATATGAAATAGAAATGGATGTAGCGTTCATGCGTACGTACGGCTTACCGTCTCCATGAACGGTGCATTTCATTTCTTACCTCTAAATGTGATGTAATATTATAAATGAATGTATGTAATGGATATATATGACATATATGATATCTAAATCATTAATACCATTCTGGATATAATGAACCTTTGACCAAATTAACAACATGTAAGTGTAAGAAGTCTATTTTTGACTTAAGAACCAAATACCGACAAAATGAACATTATTAACTTAACTGATTACATGATGTTCATAACATGGTATAAAAGGAATAATGAAGCTGAAAAAGATTCATAAGCAAGTAGAGATTAACTCATGTTTATTATTCAAGAGATTAAAGAACGGTCGGGTCAAGTCGGATACGAGGTATGGGACTTCGTCTCAATCTCCTTTCGTTGAAGCATATTTTATTTTATACACAACTTTCTTTTATACGGTGTATAAACCCCTTTGACTTTTACGTTTATTCAAAAGGAATCTTTTTTATACGAAGCGTTTACTAAACGACAAAAGGGAATGTTTTTGTCGTACGTATGCGGCGACAACGACTTCTCCGCCGTCGTGACCGTTATTTGAGTTTCAGCTTCCTCTACAAGCCATACCTTCATTTTAAAAGAAAAATAAATACCATGTTTTACTTTTCTTTTATTTTAGTATTGAAAATGGTTTTCATAATGTTTTTATATCAATGTGTTATATTGATATCTCGTGATTGAAATGTGGAAATTTTATGTTTCCTTTATACATGTTTTATGTGATATGATTATGTTATGGTTCTTGGGCATTATTATGAAGAAGGGTGGTTCCGTGATAAATTAAGGGCGGGTGAGCCCGTTATAGCTCTCCAATTCATTGGGTAACGTGAAGGAGTGAAACGTTAAGGTTTCTCCGAAGAGATTTTAGGGAATATACTGTGATGGGTATTCCAAACGTAACCAAGAGGGTTACTCCCTACGTAAGAATGTTATGAATTCCTCAAGTTACCTTTATGTCTTATGATTTCTATGATTTATTCATGATTTGATGAGGTATGTTAATGTGATTATGTTTTATGGGTAAAGTATGATTTCACTCTTATGTATGTATGTACCCATGTTTCCTTTCCATGTTTTTATAACCCATACTGAGTTTTATGCTCATCCCAAGTTTTTGAAATGTTTTTCATAGGTCAAGGGAAAGGTACATGATAAGATGATAGAGTCAAGGATGTGTCAAGAAATAATCCATGTTTTATTTTAAATGTGTTTCCATTGATGGGAATGAAGAATACTATCTTTATGTAACCACTTTGTTTATATGTGGAATGTAATGCAAGTTTTATGATCTAATTCTCTAAAACTCTAAACCCGAAAAGATCCTCAATGTGTAATCTTGTAATAACTCAAGATTAAGTAAGGTTTAAGGCTGGGGCCTTATAGTACTAATATATCATGACATCCAATTATGAAAAACGAATTACATATAAATACTCAAACCAAACCCATAATGATTAAATTACAATGAATTATGTGTAATATCATAGGTAATAGTAATATCTTTTTCCATAGAAGTTAATTGTGGTATAGATAAGCCCTCGTTTCATTTTCATGTATCAAGGATCATTTACAATGAACCCTTTTATATCCAAATCATGAAAAAAGATAGAAAATTTTCACATTGAAATCCTCCAAGATAAATATTCAGTTCCTAGTATTAAAATATTATTTCGTATTATAAAATATTATGATTCTTTTATTTCTAATAATGATATTTTATCTTTAAAAATTATGGATTTAAATCGAAACATGATGAATATTCCACTAATTTTTCCTTTTATTATATTATGATTATGGATTTATTAACAAAATATAAATCATGGAAGATATTTATTACAATGAATACAAAGAGTGAAAAATACATTAATAAAATCCATGTAATGAATAATAATAAAAAATTAAAGCATCAAAACAAATTGTAATATAGAAATTAATATTTTCTTATAACGACTTTTAAATAATTTTATAGAGTTAAATGATTACAATATACTATATCTAGACATCTTTCTAATGAAATATTTATTTAATATTAATAAATATTATAGTGTTGAACATCAAGATAATTATTTATGTTTCTTTAAATTAAAATATATTAATATTTCTATTTTTAAATTTATTTGTTTTTTATATATTTATTTTCTAACACAGTTAGTGTAACATGCAAAAATTCTAATGTCAGAACATTGTTTTTGATATAATGTATGACATGCGACAGTAAGTGCGTATAGAAATATAATATCCCATGAATTTAAGATATATTTAATATTTTAAATAAATTAAATATAATTTATATCATGTAATGAACATGAAACTTGGTTAGAATATGTCTCACGCAACAATGTCTTTCTTCAATGGCATTCCTTATATGCAAAACCGAGTTTTACCAAACAAAAATATATTATTAGAATATTATTATTTAATATAATAAGATATTACATAGATGTTAAATTATTAGTTATGAAAATGGATAAATAAAATATTAATATCTATGTCCTTCAAAAATATAAAATGAATTCATTAGTTACAAAATAATTAGCAATAAATCTGAAAACCAACTGAATATAAATGAAAGTCTTATTATTTTCATGCTCATGAATATGTTTTACCAAAATTATTTAAATTAATTACAATTATTTAGTGATATTAATGTGATACATATTAAATATTCAATAATATATTTTTTATATTCATCCAAAATATTTGAACGTTTTAAGATAAAAACAAATCCAATTTTATTCATAAAATAATATATTTTTATTAAGGAATTTTTACTACATTTTAATGGAAAACCGATTTTAAATAAAATTTATGGAATTTTTATAGATTATATATGTCTAAATAAACTGTATATTTGAATTACATACATAAAATTTATTTTAGGGTAAATTTTTTTAATTTTTTTTGTGCAGTTTCATTTTATAATAAATAGTGACAAATACGAAAATTTATTTCAAAAATTCTTTTTCATATTATTTATATATATGTAAAATTATATATTATAATGGATTTAATGATTATTTATATTTATTTATTATATATAAATATAACATGTGTCATTGAATTCAATTTCACTTTGAAAATAGGTATAAAATCATAGAAATGTTTTGGATGTTTTTACTGTAAAACCCTGCAATGTTGTCCCGTCTGTGGGACTAAATATAAAACAATTTCCACCACTTCTGTGATTCTAATTCAGAAACAATTAATGAATATAATGAATTATAAAACATTAAAAGTTTATAGAGAGTTAAAAATGGGTTTTTACCAAAAATTTTAGTGAATTTAATTAAAATTAATTTCAATGATTAAGGAAAATTTATGTCTAATAAGGGAATAAACCTTAATCTTAAGGGCCCAAATGACTTATAAAATTGTCAAAATCCATTGGTTGGATATATTTAGACCCTATAATCCCATGGAAATAATTAGGTACATTATTTGAGCCATGATAAATATTAAAATTTTGTATTGATTCTGTCGTCAAAATATTACAAGAGTGTCACTCCTCATCCACTATAACAAGTCCCCCTCTCCTCACACTTCATAACACCTATAAATCCACTTTTACTTGATGAAGATCTTATCAAATATCTACTAAGAACACCTCCCCTTAACCTAGAAGACACAAATTGTTCATAAATTCATCCAAGGAATCTTTTTGTTACAATCCAAAGGAAGTTACCAGATTAAGATGTAACATCATTCCTCCAGATCAATCGAATAATTTCCGTTCTAAACCCCCTATAATTTCTTTATTCTATTCTTGTAGAAAAACATTAGTATCATAAATATATAAATATATTTTTATGAAAAGTTATTGACCAAAAATTACACATACAACCATCTAATTTGTAAATAACATACTTTTTACATGTTTACCAAACTACAACATCATGAAATGATGATTTTTCATTTTCCCATTACCACCTCTCATGGTGGAAATTATAATGGAAACATTTTTTATATATGATATATATATATATGTGATATTTATTATTTATTTATTATTATCTAATTATTTTATAATACATACCCTTATAAATACCATTTTGTGTAAATATGATAACATCATTTTTGGAAGTGTGGATTACTGCCACCTAAAAGTGATGTGATTTATTCACACTACTCATAGAACATAATAAGGATATTTTTAATAAACTTATGTAACATGTAGCACCCCAAAAATTTTATGGTATGTTTATCTTAAATAGAATTTAGTTATAACCTATATTTCAAGAATCATCAAGCCTTTATGGAATAAGACATGGTTACTTATAGGAGATAGCCAAAATATAGCCATAAAACTTAAATTTTAAACTCTGTGATTTGAATTTTAAAAATCTAACATACACTGTTGTGATCAAGATGATAATTAGAGTCTAATAGAATTACCTTAATTTTCAGTGAATAGTAACCTACACTTATGAATATTAACCTACCATTATGAATAGTAATATGACTCTTATGAATGGTATACGTTCCCTTGAAAATATAAATGAATTTAGGCACCTTAAAAATGAAGATGAATATTTAAAGTGTTTATATTTTTCAATTAAATAATTACTTTAATTAAATATTTAATTAATCAAATTTATAATATTATTTTTTGAAAAATATACTTCATTTTTGGATTCTACTCATCAAAAAATTGTTAGGGTGAATTTTTGGGATTTTTCTAAAATACTCGAATTTTTTATGAATAGTAAAATCCAATAATTCACAATAAATGCTAAATAATGGATTAATTGAGTAATTGATGATGTTATGATGATGTAAGCCCAATTTTTTCAAATTCACGTCCATATATTACTTTTCTTGGGAATGGAGTACTCACAATTGGTTGTCTTGAGAGAAAATAATAAATTAATTATTATAATATTAAGAAAACTCTTCTCCCCTCCACTATATAAAGAACCATTCACCCCCCCTTCCTATCACACCACTCAAGCCTTGAACCTTTCCAATATTTTGCCCAAGTCTCTCCCCAAGATCCTCCCCCATGTCCAAAAGCTTTTATCCTCTTCAAAATACCAAAACCTCTCCCTTTAAGAGGTTCTCAAAGGAGGAAGTCTCAAGAGGTAAATTCCTCTTTCCAATTCCTTCAATTCTTTTATGTTCTTTTCTTTTTGTTTCTTTCCTCACCATAATAGTACGATAAACCCAGTAACATACATGTAATAGAATTTTTTCATGAAAATGGGATATTTCATTACATTCTCTCCTTTCCCCTCAATTTATTCGAATGAAATGAAAGCACTGTTTTAGATGTGCTAATTTAGCACATTCAAGGACAATAGTTTATAAATTTATATTAAAATATTTAATTCTTGTCATGAAACCATTTGTGTTATGGTTGAACCAGATTATTATATATTTAATATATCCTATTTTTAGTTTTGTAATCCTTTTGTACAAATGGTATTAAGTTATAAAGTAAAACATGTTCATTGTAATCAAACTCACCGTTTAGCCAAAAAGGTTGTCACTAAAGTTATATATATAATAATTAGACTTCACAATAAGTGAATAAATTAAATTTAAAACCATGTAATCTTATGGATTTTTACTAATAGAATACAACTTAATTTCTAGACAACCATATTCATCTTATATATTTATCCGAACTTGAATATAAGTGAACTGATCATTTAAAACCAAGTAAACAAACGAGCCCGAACAATGAAATTGAACCTTATAACTAATCCAAAAGGCCTTTAATGAACTAAAAAGTGTTATAGTAAATCATTTACACATATAGGATGTTCTGGAATTATGAATTAGTAATCCTAATTAGTTTAGTCATGTCTTAAATAACAAGTCAAGAACACCTTCAAGCATAAGGTAAGGGTTCCTCTCTCCCACTTTTGTACAAGAATCTCCCCAATGTTGTGCCCTTTTATTTTAAATTCATAATGATGGGGTATGAATTCCCACCTCCCCCATACTACCCTTGTGAAATATAAATAATTTAATACAGCTTTACCTCTCATTAATCCCTCGTAATAACACTTGTTACCATGCCAAAATGTTTGTAAGGGGTTTCTCATATCACTTTCATTTCTGTGATATTTTCATTGTTCCCCACTTATTTCTTGTATGTGTTATATGTTTACTGACATTTGATATATAATAACATTATTATATTTATATTTATTTTATTAAATTATTCATTTGAGGGCTATTAAGTTTCAGTCATATGATTCGACCGATTACATTGTGGTAAGAGACTTTGTCTCAACTACTATTTCGCTGTGACTAACTTTGAATTGTGCACCTAATAATCATTATGTGGTGTACCTAATACCCATTTGAGATAACATTTTATTTGAAATTATGTTTATATTAAATATCCATAATCTCATATCATAGATATGTTTGTTGTCTAAACTGTATACCATTTTACATACGGTGCTTATTTTGAAAGTTATTTTAATTATGGAAATATTGATGAATCTGTATACTCTACTCTATACGGATATTGAAAAGTAATGTTGATATTTTATTGAATCAATGTATAAAGAATGATTTGTACATGCAGTGGCAGGTGGGGCCCACTATATCCCCTCGATGCATTGGCACGTCTCATGAGACAAATCAGTTTGGAGAACAACCCTACGACTTTGTTTCCAAAAATCAGATGGGTTTCTACCCATAGAACTAAACCGTTTTTACGGTATTATGGTTTCATGTGCCAGATACACGATTTCAAAATAATAATCATTCTCTTTTTTCATTATCTGTTATTATTGTTATCCATGTGGTTTTCACTATGAAAAAATATATGGATGCAGTTTCATTGTCAGTTTACTAATGGAATTAGTTATTCATTTATTCACTATGACATTTTGATTATGTCAGATTGATCATGATTAACTTATTATTGTACTCATGATTCTGCTATTTGTAACCCTTACTGAGCATTTGAGCTCAAACCTTTCATTTTTTACTTTCAACAGGTGACAAAGAGGATATCGTTTATTGAGTTCTTGTGGATGCAGTTTTTAGTTTCGTTATGTATTTTATTTTGTAAACAATTCCAATGTAATTTGAGTAACACATATGTATCTAGTTTCTTCAATACTACTAAACTGATCTTAACTTCTGGATTTTCATTCCTTATAACTATGAAAATATCACATGTAATGCACCGGCTATAGTCTAGAGGGGTCGGTGTGTTACAGTTGGTACCAGATGAAGTTTAGTAGAAAACATAGAAATTAGAGTAGGAAAAGTATATTAGGGAACAAATCCCTAAGGTAGTATTTGAGGGTAAACATACAAGAATGTCCTGGTATTTTGGTAAGGAATATATTCTGTGGATATTTAAGCAATACGTCCCTGTCTGGATATGAGCAGGTAGAGGCGGTTCTGGAACAGATGTATCTAGGGGTAAAACACGAAAACACCACTTTGAGCTAGACTCTATCGGGAACTAGTGCACGGAAATGGGCCTTGCTACACTTTTTTACGACACTCCAGGGGGATATTCTTAGGATAATTCACATTTTCTTTACAATCCATTATGAAGGAGTTTAATGTAAATTTTTCCTCATAGAAATCATGTTTATAAGAATAGATATGCAAAGAATTTCAATCTATGTTGAGTGATTTTATATTTGAGATTCATAAACTATTCTACTATATCCCAATATTTAGAAATGGAGTCTAACGGAAGAAGGGGAATCAATACTCGTGGGAAAGTTAGGGATCTCCCAACTGAGCATATAAACACAGTCAATGTCGAAGTAGATCAGATCATGGACATATTGGGACAAATTACTCAGTTTGTAATGAATAACCATTCCACAACTGTGTAGGATAATTTCATGCGGCAGAATCCCCCATCTTTTAGTTGGACTACTAACCCAGTGGTTTCTGAGAAATGGATCATGTCCCTTGAAAATATATCCATGGCATTAAGATGCAATGAAAATGAAAAGGTAGTACTGGCAGTATATTGCCTCAATGGAAATGTTGATCAATGGTGGTCCTTGATTTAGAATACCAAGGAGGAAGAAGAAATAGAATATATTAAATGGAGGAATTTTAAGGAAATATTCTTCAAAAATATTTCCCTCATGAGAAACCAACTGAAATCTAGAGGAAATTACTTAGCTTAAAGAAAATGGAAGAAGATAGTGTTGAAGAGTATGAGGCTACTTTCTAAAGGCTATACAGGTATGTCATAGATTACGTACGTGACTTGGTAGACAAGATTGATCATTTCTTTGAAGGTCTTAAGCCAAGTCTTTGAAGGGAACTAGCTTCTCAATCATTTTCATCATATGATGAAATTATATCCAGTTCCATCAAAATAGAGAGGGAATTTTCTAGATCAAATATTTTCAAAGGAAACCAAGATAAGAAGTGGTACTCTGATATCAAATGATAATTATAAGCACTAAAGATGAGAAAGGGAACAAAGTTATTCCCATTATGTGAGAACTATGGAAAGATTCATCTAGGGAATTTCTTGAAAGGCATGGGAGTCTGCTATAACTGTAGATAAAAGGGTCATAGATATGATGAATGCTAGGGGAAGAAAAAATTAAATGATATTCAATGCTACAATTGCAGAGATATGGGACAATATGCAAATGAGTGTCCTAAGAGCCAAGGAAACATGCCTCAGAAAAATATGAGAGAACAAGGGAGAGACTATACGATTAAAACCATGGAGGTTTAAGTTCCTAATGACATGGTGGCAGGTACTTTAGTTGTTTCCTCAAAAATTAGCCAACATTTTTTTTGATTCTGGATCATCGCATTAATATATATCTTCCCAGTTTTCAAAGAAAATTGGATAGATTTAATAAAAGAGTTGTCAGTCAAAACTCCCCAGGGATGTATCATTAAAACAAAGGCATGTCGACTGGTCCCCCTCCAGACACCAAAAAGTGCTTTAGTTTCTAACCTTATCATCATACCAATGACTAAATTTTATATAAATTGCGGTATGGATTGGCTATCAAATTATGATGCGATGATTTATTGTAAGAAGAAGGATGTTACAATTTCTGAAAATGGTGTAGAATCCCCTGTCTTTAGGGCAGAAACTTCGCCAGCTAATTCTTATCTAGAACCACCCCAAGTAGCTCTGCTGAAAGCAATACTTGTAGAGGAAGATAAACCAATATCTATGATTGCGGAAAAATATATTCAAATTGTAGATGTGCACATAGTTCAAGAATACATTGATGTATTTCCAGAGGATTTACTTGGACATCCTCCAGAGCGGGAAATTGAGTTCTATATTGATTTAATTCCTGATGCAAGACCTATATAAAAGACTCCCTATAGAATGGATACTATGGAATTAGTATAGCTAAAGAAACAGCTAGAGGATTTGATTAAAAAAAATTTATTCAACCTAGTGTTTCTCCATGGGGACCCCCTTGACTCTTTGTTAAGAATAAATATAGATCCATGGGGATTTGCATTGATTGTAGGGAAATCAATGCTATTACAATAAAGAATAAGTATCCTCTACCCCAGATTGATGATCTATTTGATCAACTTCATGGATCTCAATAATTTTCGAATATTGGACTTAGATCCGGATATCATCAATTGCGTGTAAGGATGGAAGATATTCCTAAGACAGTATTTCAGACCAGGTATGGGACTTACGAGTTTACAGTAATGCCTTTTGGACTGACAAATGCACCCTCTATTTTCATGGATTTAGTGAATAGAGTTTTTAAAGAATATCTTGATTACTTTTTTGTGGTATTAATCAAGGATATCCTCATATACTCAAAAAGCTATAAAGACCACGAGAATCACTTGTGGGTCATTATGCAAACTCTTAGAAGAAATAAATTGTATGGGAAGTTTAGAAAATGTGAATTCTGGCTTTAATCAGTTTCTTTTTTAGGCCATATTGTCTCTAAGGATGGAATCCTAGTTGATCTTGCAAAGACAAAGACAATCCAAGATTGGCCAACACCAACAAACATAACTGAGGTATGCAGTTTTATTGGCTTAGCAGGTTAATATCGGTGTTTCATTTAGAATTTTGCCTGACTGGCTAACCCACTAACCAAGCTCACGCGTAAAGGAGTTATGTTTGTGTGGACAAAATAATGTATAAAATGCTTCGAAAAATTGAAAAGAAGATTGCTTAATGCACTAATTTTGACTCTTCTATCTGGAAGTGGGGGATTCGTAATAGACAGCGATGCATCAAAGAGTGGACTGGGTTGTGTCCTTATGAAAAATGATATTATATCTTATGTATCAAGACAGTTTAAGACTCATGTTAAAAAATTTCCAACTCATGATCTTGAGTTAGCATCCATAATCATTGCTCTGAAAATATGGAGGCATTATCTCTATGGAATGAGATGTGATATTTATACAGACCACAAGAGTTTTAAATACATTTTCACACAAAAAGAACTCAACATGAGGCAGAGGAGATGGCTTGAGTTACTCAAAGATTACAATTTTTCAATACACTACCACCATAGAAAGGTGAATAAGTTGGTAAATGCATTAATCAGAAAAGCCAACGAGCCCGTACCCAAGTGGTAAGGGCTCCTGCTTGGCATCCAAAAGACCCTGGTTGAAAACTGGGTGGAGGCAAATATCCAGGGTACTGTAGCAGTACTGTAGTAGTCACTGTAGTAGTTACTATTCGCTACTGTAGTAGCTGGAACTATTCACCTAATTTGGGCCTTTGGGTCATCGGTTTGGGCATATGGGTCTCCAGGGCCTTCTGGTCATCAAAAGGCCTTTGAGCCATAGGGCCTTCAGGCCACATAGACTATAGAGTATCCCAGTTCACACAGAACAGGCCCCAAAAGAGGATCAGAGCAACAGGATTAGCAGCCACTAGATGCAGAGCTAACCAGATTGGAAGAATGAGAGGTTATAGTAGCGGCCATCGGGACCAGGCACCGTGCAGCTTTGTACGGGGAAATGTTATCCAATTAGCAATGCAAGGTGGGGAGCTAAGGAGAACAATGATGCAAGATGCTGGGGAGGGGCAGTTCTAGTGGGCTGGGCCTACGGGTCTTCTAATGGGCATGGTATGCCTCTAGGCCTTCGGGTCATGTATTGCGGGTCATGTCGGGCCTTGTTCCTTGGGCCTACGGGTCATGTACGGGTTCCCCTTCAACCCTAAAAAGGGGTATTATCTATAATAAAATAAAAAGAATGCCTTCAGGCCATTCGGGCCATTAATCAAAAAAGATCATGGACTTCTGACTCAAATGAAGATTAAGAGAGATCCTATATTTTTGGATATACTAAAGATGGATATGGGAATTGTTAAGGAAAGGGAAACCTCTTTCCTCTTTCAAATGATTTCTAAACCATCTTTATTAGAGAAGATAAAAAGATCTCAATCTGATTATGAGAACCTTCACAAGAAAATTAATGATGTCAAGGATGGGAGACTAGATGACTTTGTGTATAAAGAAGGAGTTATGAAATTTTGGAAGAGGTTATGTGTTCCATAAGTACCTGATCTAAAAAGGGAACTATTAGATGATGCTTATAGCTCAAATTTCTCTATACACCCAAGTAGCACCAAGATGTATAGAGCTCTAAAAGAATATTTCTGGTGGGATAATATGAAGCGGGAAACTGCGGACTATATGTCCAAATGTCTAGTTTGATAACAAGTGAAGGTAGAGAGACAACATCCCAAAGGAGTGACGTAACCTCTACCTATTTTTATGTGGAAGTGGGATAACATTACAATGGATTTTGTCACCAGACTACCAAGGACACCTAGAAGGAATGATGCAATATGGGTAATTATTGATCGGCTCACAAAATCAGATCATTTTCTTCCTATAAGAGAGGATTTTCCACTTGAGCTCTTGGAAAGGGTTTATATTAATGAAGTTGTAAGACTTCATGGTTCACCTCTATCGATTGTGTCTGATCGAGATCCCTGGTTTACATCAAAATTCTAGAAAATTATCTAGAAGGCTTTGAATATTGAGCTTTATATGAGTACTTCTTATCATCCCCCAAATTGATGGACAGTCTTAAAGGACTATTCAAACTATAGAAGACATGTGAGGTCATGCTCTCTTGATTTCAAAGGTATGTGGGATAAATAATTGCCTTTGGAGGAATTTTCCAACAACAATAGTTTCCATTATAGTTTTCAAATGGCTCCATATGAAGCATTGTATAGAAAGAGATGTTGAACTTCAACTTGTTGGGACGAAGTTGGTGAGAGGAAACTTATAGGCCCATAACTTATTGAAGAGACCACGACAAAGGTGAAGACAATACAAGACCATATTAAAGTAGACCAAAGTAGGCAGAAGATATTTGCAGACAACTGGAGAAAGGACTTGAAATTTCAAGTGGTAGATCATGTATTTCTAAAAGTATCTCCGTATAAGGGTGTCTTAAGGTTCCATAAGAAAGGGAAAATAAGCCCTAGGTATATCAGACCATTTGAAATTATGGAAAGAATCAGAGCAGTAGCTTACCATTTAGCAATGTTGCCAAATTTCTCCAAAGTCCATGATGTGTTCCATGTGTCATTGTTGAAGAAATACATTCCAAACCCAACACATGTACTCACATATAAATAATTTGAATTGAAACCTGATTTTTCATACTGTGAAAAGCCTATTGGGATTCTTGACACAAGGGAGAAATTATTGAGAAATTGAACAACTTGTCTGGTAAAGGTTCTCTGAGGGAACCAGAATATGGTCGAAGCAACATGGGAATTAGAGGATTTCATTAAAAAGAACCACCCACATCTTTTTGGTGAGTTTAATACATAAAATTTTAAGGACAAAATTCCCAAAGGAGGGAATAATGTAGCACCCCAAACATTTTATGGTATGTTTTTCTTAAATAAATTTTAGTTATAACCTATATTTCAAGAATCACTAAGCCACTATTGAACAAAACATGGTTACTTATAAGTGATAGCCAAAACCTATCCATAACACTTAAATTTTTTAGCTCTGTGATTTGAATTTTAAAAATCCAACATACACAGTAGTGATCAAGATGATAATTAGAGTCTGATAGAAATAACTTAATTTTCAGTGAATAGTAACCTACCATTATGAATATTGACCTACCCTTATGAATAGTAAATTACCCCTATGAATAGTAATATGGCTCTTCTGAATGTTATTCGTTCCCTTGAATGTATAAATGAATTTAGGCACCTTAAAAATGAATATGAATATTTTAAGTGTTTACACATTTCAATTAAATAATTATTTTAATTAAATATTTAATTAATCATATTTATAAAATTATTTTTGAAAAATGGACTTTATTTTTGGATTATAATCATTGAAAAATGGTTAGGGTAAATTTTTGGGATTTTTCTGAAATACATAAATTTTTTATGAATAATAAAATCTGATAATTCACAATAAATGCTAAATAATGTATTAATTGAGTCATTGATGATGGTATATTGATGTAAGACCAATTGGTTAGAAGCCACCTGCATATATTACTGTTCTTGGTCATGGTATACTCACTATTGGTTGTCTTGAGAGGAAATAATAAATTAATTATTATAATATTAAGAAATCTCCTCTCCCATCCACTATATAAAGCACCCCTCACCCCCTCTTCCTCTCACACCACTCAAGCCTTGTTCCTTTCCAATATTATGCCCACGTCTCTCCCCAATATCCTACCCCATGTCCAAAAGCTCCTAGCATCTTCAAAATACCAAAACCTCTCTCTTTAAGAGGTTCTCAAAGGAGGAGGTCTCAAGAGGTAAATTCCTCTTTCTAATTCTTTCAATTCTTTTAAGTTCTTTTCTTTTTGTTTCTTTCATCAGCATAATAGAATGATAAACCCAGTAACATACATGTAATGGAATTTTTCATGCTATTGGTATATTTCATTACCTTCTCTCCTTTACCACCATTTATTTGAATGAAATGAAAGCACCGTTTGAGATGTGCTAATTTAGCACATTCGAGGACAACGGTTTATCAATTTCAATTATAATCATTAATTCTGGTCATGAACCATTTGTGTTATGGATGAAATAGATTATTATATATGTAATATGTCCTATTTTTTGTTCTTTAATCCTTTTCTACAGATGGTATTATGTTTTAAAGTAAAACATGTTCATTGTAATCAAACCCACCATTAACCCAAAACAGTTGTCACTAAGGTTATATATATAATAATTCGACTTCACTCTAAGTATCCAAACTAAATTTAAAACCATGTAATCTTTTTTATGTTCACTAATATAATATAACTTCATTTCTGGACAACCACATCCATCTTATATATTTATCCGAACTTGAATATAAGTGAACCGATCATTTAAAACCAAGTAAACAAACAAGCCTGAAGAATGAAATTGAACCTTATAACTAATCAAAAAGGCCTTGAATGAACTAAAATGGTTTATATTAAATCATTTAAACATAGAATAGGTTCTATAATTATGAATTTTTAAGCCTAATTTGTTTATTCATGTCATAAATAACAAGTCAAGAACACCTTCAAGCATAAGGTAAGGGATCCTCTCTCTCACTTTTGTACAAGAATCTCCCCTATGTTGTGCCCTTTTATTTTAAATTCTTAATGATGGGTTATGATTTTGCACCTCCCCCATACTGCCCTTATGACATATAAATAATTGAATACACCTTTATCTCTCATTAAACCCTCGTAATAACACTCGTTACCATGCTGAAATGTTTGTAAGGGGTTTCTCATCTCACTTTCATTTGTGTGAGATTTTCATTATTCGCCACTTATTTCTTTTATGTGGAATATGTGTACTAAAATTTGATATATAATAACATGATTCTATTTATATTCATGTTATTCAATGATTTATTTTATGGTTATTACGTTCTGGTCATATGATTCAAACAATTACATTGTGGTAAGAGACTTTGTCTCAACTACTATTTCGTTATGACTAACTTTGTATTGTGCACCTAATAATACTTATGTGATGTACCTACTACAAATTTGAGATCACTTTTCATTTGAGATTATATCTATATTAAATATCCATAATCTCATATCATGGATATGTTTTTTGTCTAAACCGTATTCCATTTTACATACGGTGTTTATTTTGAAAGTTATTTTAATTATGGAAATATTGATGAATCCGTATACTCTACTATATAAGGATATTAAAAAGGAATATTGATCTTGTATTGAATAAATTTATAAAGAATTATTTTTACATGCAGTGGAAGGTGGGGCCCACTATATCCCCTCGATGCATCGGTAGGTCTCATGAGACAAATCAGTTTGGCGACAAACCCTTCAAGTTTGTTTCCAAAAATCAGACAGGTTTCTACCCATAGAACAAAACTGTTTTTACAGTATTATGGTTTCATGTGCCAGATACATGAAATCGAATTAATAAAAATTCTCTTTGTTCATCATCATTTATTATTATTTTCCATGAAGTTTTCACTGTGACAAAATATATGGATGCAGTTTCATTCTCATCTTATTAATGGCATTAGTCATTCACAAATTCACTATTCCATATTGATTATGTCCGATTGATTGTGATTCACTTACTATTTTACTCATTCTTACACTATTTGTAACCCTTACTGATCATTTGAGCTCACCCCTTTCATTGTTTACTTTCAATAGAGGACAAAGAGGACATCGTTTATTGAGTTCTTGTGGATGCAGTTTTTAGTTTCGTTATGTATTGTATTTTGTAAAATTTTACAATGTAATTTGAGTAACATCTATATATCTAGTTTCTTCAAGACTACTAAACTGATTGTTCCTTACAGATTTTCATTCCTTCTAACCATGAAAATATCACATGTAACGCACCGGCTCTAGTCTAGAGGGGTCAGGGTGTTACATAACATATATGAAATAGATATTATACTTGAATTATAACATAAAAATTAATCATTTAACCTTCTTTCTATTAATACTACAATAAAATTAAAGTAGTTTTCATGCGTACGCACAACCTACTATGTCCATGAACACTGCATTTCATTTCCTATCTCAAAAAATTATAGATTATTAAAAATAAACAAGTGTTGAATATTTATGATAATTAAAACATTTATTACATGTTGGATATTATTAAATCATGATATATGTAATAGGAACAATAAATAACAAGTCAAAATATACTTTATAAAACAAGGAAATTAACCCATGAAATGCCAAAAATAATGAACTATTGCTAACAAATAGGTAATAAGATATTATAAAAAGATGATATTTGATATTATAAACATGAACATGATTTTGGTATAAGTTAGTCTGAAATTTAAAATCACTATATAGAAGGATAAAAATCACATAACAGAAAGAAGGTTAAGGTAATGAATTTCATCTAAAATTACATTCTGTTGAGACTGATGTGTCATCATGCACCAATACGCTTTTAGTTTTTGTATATATTGACTTTATGATTGTAATATCATAAATATACTTATTATAATGATATTATGTGTTCCATTTTATGCCATTACTTTATGTGTATTTTAAATTAAATGTTTGAATGTTTTATAGGACACTATGGAATATTTAATGATTATTCTCTTAATAAATATTGACTCAGAATGGTTCGGAGCAAGAGTGGAACCCATTCCCCCCAAAAAAAAATTATTAAGAAAAATATACAAGTCAGGTAATTACACATGGTACAAATAACTTGTACTAGCAAGAGAAAAAATTAAAAGAGGAACAAAAGTTACAAGTAATACCTCAAAAACATCCCTACAAGGCTAGGGGATATCCCCCAATGCCCAAGAATTCATTAAACCAAACTAGTCTATCATCAATCCAACATCAAAAAAAAATTGACATAACTTTCTATATTTAATACTCCATATTTATCACTGATGTAATGAAGATAACACCCTCTTCCCAAACCACCACTCATTCCTGATCTTTCATGTAATGTATTTCAGCATAAATCACCCATGCAACATCCTTCAAAACCTCAGAACCCCAATAAATAATTCCTCATAGAATTACAGTTGTCATTACAAAACAAGATAAGAATAAGATGATTGAACACTTGAAAAGCACTAATGAAACAACTATAAGTAGGGTACCACACCTCCTAGAACTTTAGAACCCTGGAACAACCCTGATAGAGAATTTGTGCAGCACCCCTCAACATAACTCTACAATGTTTGTCCAAACTGACCCCAAATCCCAGATTCAATCTTGATGTTAAGCCTAACATCAGCATCAGAGGAGAAGAAACCAGAGCCAACAATGTACACAATCTGATTTTAGATGAATTTTCATTCTTATTCCTAGAAAACACTTTCAAGGTCACATTTTCACATAAAACATCATCATAGGTCAATATGAAATCAGTCCCTATTGAGTAGACACATCCACATCCAAAATAACTTGAAAATAATTAATAATCATACATTAGAAAAATTCAGTTATCTTGAATCCAAAATATGGGGACAAGATCAAATGTGAGAACAATACAAACAAAAATACCATTCCTACACAAGTATTATTCCCACTGAAGTTGACGATAATCAAAATCAGGGGTTCGATCAAACTCAAATTCTACTCTACAAAAACACATTCTCTCTAATACTGAGATAATCATCCACAGATATATCCCAATTATGGTATCTTCCAAGAGACATCCTTTATTGTTAATCAATCCAAGTGTAGAAGTCCTCCGTGTATCCTTCCTTAATCACATGAGTGTAATTTTTGAGCTTAATCATATCAGCTTGTTCCTCAATCCAAAGGTAGTAGTCCTCTTAATAAAATGAGGAGGAGCCCTATTCTTTAGAGGATGTAGATACAGACGGACTATCATTGAGCACCGGTTATGGAGGGGGGATAATTTTCAATATTCAAATCCCTGAGGATCTAGTTAAAATGGTTCTCTACTACATAAAGTAATAAATGAGTTTTCATGTCTTATTAGGATAGGTAATGATAAACCTGTCAGGATGAGTAAGAGGTTTCTTACCTTTTTTGGCACTCGAGTGCAGATGCTCATCCTCAATTTTATATTTATTCTCATTATCATCATGATTAGAATCACTAGAAATGGAGTGAGTCTCCTGAGTTATCTCATGATTAGATTTAACACCTCTTATGTTATCTATAATAGGTTCAACATTAGTTGGAACAACTCCTAAGTTATCTATGATTAGATTGAATATCTCTTATGTTATCTATAATTCTATATCTTTTAATCAATACCTATATTTCATAAGGCATATTTACTATTGTAAATTTTCTTATTACTTTATATGAAGACTTATTTGGACATTCAATGAGGGGTGGATTCCTGACTTTATATAGCTCCACAATGCATTGTTAGGTTCTTATGAGACAATTAAGTTAGAAAAATTAAACAAGTTTCTACCTATTGTTTTAAACTATTCGAATGGCTGATCTTGATAGTATAGGTCCTCATGTGCCTTATACATGACATTCAATAATTATGAAATTTTTAGAGATGTTTTTTATCATTGTTATTATCCTTGTGGTTCTCATATGATAAAATCTATGGAAGAATTTCATTCTTAGTTATTTATTAAATAACATGTATTTTAAGTTTCTAACCATGGAATGTTGATTTTTCCATATCAAATTATTTTAATGGAATGTGTTATCAGTAAATTACCTTTACTTATTTAGTTATTTCCATTGAACCATTATTTATTCCACTTCACATACCCTTATTAACCATTAGAGATCAACCATATTTTTTTCCATTCCCTAGGTTATGAAGAAGAAATATTTGAATAAGCATTAAATGGTGTAGTTTATTAATTTTTATTTCATATCATGTTTCTATTTTCTACTTCCCGGTGAATTATTGGTATCATTTACATAATATAGATTTGCACGACTAATAAACTATTCGGTCCTTCGGGATTTTATTCCTAGTAATCAAGCTAATGTAACAAAGTAATGCACCATCTTTGGGATTTTGGGGACGAGGAATTATAGTTGGTATCAAAAGAAGTTCAGTAGAATTGTTAGAAACTATATCTTGAAAACATAGATTAAGGAGAAAAACAATAAGATAGGTACTGCAGATAAGAATAAATGAACCTTCAATAATTTCATTAAGGTAGATATTATGTGGGTATTCCTATAAATACATCCCCGTATAGATATTACAATTGGATGTAGATCTGGCATAGATGTACCTAGTACTAACAACGCCAACGTGTGTCGAGCCTAACTCAGTGTATCCTTTTTAATGATAATGGTCCATACTACAGACCAGGTTTGAAACTCCAATGTGATATTCTTAGGATAGTTATTATTTTATTTACCTACCATTATGAAGTATTTGAAAGTAATTATTTCCCCAAAATAACAAGTGTTTATAATTATAGGATTTACAAAGAATAAATTTATATAATGTTTTGTGCCATATTTTTAATTATAAATTATGAATTTATGAGATAATATAGTATATTCCATTATCTAGAAATGGTAGTTATAAGGGAAAATGATATCAATACTCGTGTTAAATTGTAGATATTAATCTACTAAGGAATTTAATGTAGTTGGTATTATGACTGCGCAAATTATTGATATATTTGGGAAACTTAGCCATGTTATGAAAAATAACCCTTATAGAATGGAAAAAAATATTCCATGGGGAGAGAATTTAATGTTGGATCTCTTTATGCGATAGATGCCCACATCATTTAGTGGGATTATTGATCCAATTCCATCTAAGAAATGGATTAATTCATTAGAAAATGTATTCAGGCTATCAAGATGTAGTGAAAAGGAAGTGGATACACTAGCTGTATATTTTCCAAATAATGTGGATTAATGGTGGTCATTGATCCAATTTACATGGGAAGAAGGATTAAATATACCTCATCGAATGGAGAACCTTTAAGGAGAAATTATTTGATAAATAATTCCCTCATGACCAAAAAAACTAAGATGAAGAGGATGATACTTATTCTAAATAAAAAGGATTAATAATGTGGTTCTGAGTATGAAGCTAACTATAAAAGGTTATAAAGGTATATTTTGGATTTTTTATGAAAAACAAAGTGCAAGATTGGACACTACTTGGAAGGAAAAAATCCAGGTCTCCGAAGGGCCTTAGTGTCTTAAAAA
Organism: Viscum album; assembly: GCA_963277665.1. Lineage (NCBI taxonomy): Eukaryota > Viridiplantae > Streptophyta > Magnoliopsida > Santalales > Viscaceae > Viscum > Viscum album. The sequence goes on along the minus strand of OY728125.1, from coordinate 271,119,109 downwards.
ATTTAATCATAAGATGAAATGGTTTTATGTGTTATCAATTTAGAGAAATAATTCTCCATGTATTATGGATTCATAGATAATTAATAGAAGAAGATAAATGAAGAGAAAATAACATATAAATAAAATAAGGTAATGGAGGATTTTCTCATAGGTGATAATCAGGGAATGAATCAATGTAAAACCCCAAGATTTTAAAAATAAATTAAAATGAATGAAACACGAAATCTCTACATAATGAAAAAATTTAAGGAGATAGTTATAAAATAATCATTAAACATAATTTTCCCTATTTTATGATTTGAATTTTGAAAAATAAAAAGCTACAGGTGGGATCAGTATGTTTTTTGGAGTATGATAGAACTAACTTGTAACACCCCAAGATTTCATAGTGTGTTATTTCTTGAAAATAATACAATAACTCGCACTACACGCAACACCGAGTTCAAGCACACCATGACTTACCAAACAAGACGTTCAAAAGAGGTTATGAATAGTATTTACTAAATTTTAAACTTTATATAATCCTTATAATTTTAGAATCTATATTATGAGTTTCTTAGACATAATACAAGAACAGATTCATTTTCAGTATTGCACTTTTATCAACTTTTAATAGTGAAACCTTTTTAAATACAATATTTTAAACTTTTTGACTAAATGGGGACATCAAAAAAAATTAAAATGAAACATCCCAAGCTTCCACGGTACGCTTTCCTTTGAATAATACAGTAGCGTGTGTTGTACGCATCTTCGAGTTCAAACACACCACAACCAATCAAACTAGCCGTTATGAATAGTAATACCTACTTTTTGAAATTATATATATTTTATATTTTAGAATGGACTTCATTTTTGGATTCGTAATATCGAATTTAGCCTAAGGTGAAATTTTGGTACATTTCGGATAACTTTCATATTTTGATGAATAGTGAAAATTACTAAATTTTAATTAAAAACAACTTTTTTAATAAAAATAATTCATAGTGATAAATTATGAATTTAAGTGAATTTAAAATATATTTAGAATATATTTTTACAATTTAATATAATTTTGGTCATTGGACATAATTTTACAATTAAACCGAACATAAACAAGTGTCAATTTTTTAATAGTTATTATCTCTTAAAAACTCGCTTTTTGTTTTGACAGCGGGAACTAATTTTAAATTAATTTCTACCACTTTTGTGTTTTGAATTTAGGAAAATGGATTCCATATTTGGAATCAGGATGTTCAAATTGTGTAAATAGGTAACTTTTATTTTTAGACATTTTGAATAATTACTGCGGTAAATATTTTATTTACCATGGTTAAGGGTAAATCCGGTAAATAAGGGTTAAAAAATAATATTATAATAATACTAAATTACCATAAAACGTGTCCTAGCCTTATTGGTTGATACATGTTTGACCATAGTCATATTGGGGTCGATTTTGGGACCCCATGGTGCCACTTGTAGGTGATAGGGATACTTTATTTTAATTAAGTTAAAATGAGTACAAAAATGACATAAGCATATATCTTTTAGAAAAACAATTTTTAAATAGGGTTATATATGTTGGATTTTAGATTATAAATATTCATTAGAAATATAAAAATATTTCCTACATAATTATAATTTATTAATAATTTTTAGACATTAAATAATTTAATTTATTTATGACACAATGATGATGCAGTAATTACTATAATAGTGAAAAATCAAAATAATTGATATTATAAATACCCAGATAAATATAATATGAAACTTTTAATGAGTTAAACTAATTTTATATGCTAATATGACATATTAGGAGTAATTTAATTAACTTTTTTCTAAGTAATCATTCTGTTATGAGTTTTAAAAAAATCAACTATTGAATAGTGTCAAAATTGACATAAAAGAGTTTTTAAAACAAATATTATATTATTAATTAATATTAAATTCCTAAAAATTTAAGGTTCGGCCAAGATACTTATCTAATGATAGGTGTATCATTAATGGACCACTTGGGGGTCTCTTGGATGTATATGGTAAGTTTATTAACCATATAATATAAAAATACAAAGAGACATTGTAAAAGTGAAACTAATTAACTTAGAGTTAATACTTAATGATAAGGTTAATATAAGTACCCAAACCTGTCTAAATTCTATTGGATGAGTCATTTGAGACCTATACCCATCTTAAACTTTGAATAATCAACTTTGGGGCCATTATAAACCGAATATGAATTTAATATAAACTAATATTTCTAGATTTTCCAAAGGTGCCCCTCACCCCTCTTATAAAAGGGCACTCTTCCTTCCCATTTCTTCACACCTTCAAAGCCTTTTGGTTCGGCCAAACTCTGCCCAAATACTCTCACAACATCCCTCAATACAACCTAGAGTCCTTAGTTTGATCAAAAAGCCAACCTAAGGAGCCCTTTTGATCAAATCAAAAGGAAGAACCCGAAGAAGAGGTAATGATTTCACCACCCTTTTCTAAGTTCGTTTCTTCTTCCACTTCTTTTTACTTTGTTGTTACCATTTTAAAATAATAACTCCAGTATCATATATATACTGTGATGTTATTATAAATATGGTACAACCATATTCAGTATTCTATCCACCCTTTGAATAACATGTCACCATACGTGCGTACGTACGGCTTACCGTCTCCACGTCGTGGTGTAATTGTTATTCAATATATTATTATTTGGATGGGTATAATAATGATGTGTAACTCATGTAAATAATAAATATAACATTTTAGTGATTCTATATATATTATATACCATTCATTTATATATTATTTTAATATCAAAAGAATGATATTGTCGCTCGTGCGTACGTACGGACTACCGTCTCCACGAACGCGATGAGATTCATTCTCCATCATATCCATTCAAGTATAATTATCATTTGATGATTTAAAAATGATGTTTAAGGACTTTATATCATTCTGGATATGAATAATATACAACATATCCATTACAAACATGGATTACGTAATAAAACATATAAAAGAAAATGAGTAAGTTAACACCCGAAACAACGATAATACTAAGACATTATTAACAAAGCAAAGTTAAAAGATCATATATGATATGATATTAATATATATGATTATTTTATAATTTAATAACAATTATTTAAATATTATACAGGAGGTTAACCTACCCCAACAAAGTAAAAGTACACGGTAAGGGATTCTCTTATCTCACTTTCAATTCAGTGAGATTTCCATTATTCGCCACTAAATTATTGAAAGTGGTGTATTGTGTATGGCCATTTGATATATATTATCATGATTCTCTTTATATTCATGTTATTCTGTAAATCATTTTGTGGTTATTAACTTTTTGCCATACGACTCAGTCGATTAACGTGGTAAGGGATTCTCTTATCTCACTTTCAATTCCGTGAGATTTCCATTATTCGCCACTAAATTATTGAAAGTGGTGTATTGTGTATGGCCATTTGATATATATTATCACGATTCTCTTTATATTCATGTTATTCTGTAAATAATTTGGTGGTTATTAACTTTTGTCCATACGACTCAGTCGATTAACGTGGTAAGGGATTTTCTTATCTCACTTTTAATTCCGTGAGAATTCCATTGATCACCACTTAATTATTGCATGTGGTGTATGTGTACTGCCCATGATCGTACTCATTGTGTAATATAATTTAATTTGTGGGTATTTACATCATCATGGTATGATACTTCTTTCATGGGTGTTTGTTTCGTATGTTACCTAATCGATAAGGGAATTTGAGATTTCAATTTCCACTCATTTGGATTTACGCATATTTCATTGATTATATTACTCCAAGATTATGTGTGGAATCACTATTCATTTGATTATGTCATAATTTCCACTCCCCTTCCTGTGGATATACATTTGATACACATAATCACTCCATTAATAATTCTCAAGTCATTGATATGAATTTGATAAGAGTAATTTTAACTCATTCACCATTTGTTGAGTTAAACATCCAATTTGTTGGTGTTGTTTTTACAAGAATATCTGTGAATATCCTTTGATTGCTTTACACTGAGTATCCAATCATATTTAGTGTATTTATATTTGTCACACATAATTATTTCGTTGATTTATCCTTAACCTAAGGATACGGCCTTTATGAGAGACTTCATCTCAATTTACATTCCATTGAGACTTATTTGTTGTTATACACCAAATAACTTTTATGTGGTGTATATAATATACTTTGACATAGTATATCATGAATCCCTTTATTATCATGATATTAAAAAGATTTGAATACCTCCATTATTTGTATTCAAGTGTCTTTCTTTTGGTTAGAAACTCTAACTAAAATTCCATTTTTAAATGTTTTAAAGACTTATTCATCTAAATCATTCTCATTAATGTCCATGTTTTAAAAATGGTTTTAAGGATTTATTTATATGGACATTAAAGTTTAGAAATTAAAACTCCTTTTAAAAAGTTTCAAAGTGGTATGGGACACTTTGATTCAAAAATCTATTTTTAAATGGCTTCTCGACAAATAGTGTGACTTTTAAATGATTTCAAGAAAAAGGGAGATATTTCTCTCAAATAGTTTTGATGATTATTTTCATCTATGTCAACATCCTTCATTATTATTGATTGAGGTTAATGTGATACAATACAATCTTCCATATTGTATCGAATGAGTTATGTTTGACTGTGGATGTGCTATTTTTATACCATTCATGGTTTGTGACTAAAGTATTGACATTTCATAAGTTATTTGTAATCTGAATGTTTATGTTATATTTCAACCTTTCATTCAAATGAATGTGTTAGACAAGTATGTTCCGGGTTGGGGACCGGTAAATGTAAGCCCTCCGGTTTGGTCTCCGGTTATTAGAGGAACTCCGGTTTGGTCTCCAGTTACTAGAGGAACTCCGGGTTGGTGTTCGGTTATTAGAGGCACTCCGGGTTGGTGTCCGGTTATTAGAGGCACTCTGGGTTGGGTTCCGGTTACAGTTAGCCCCAAGGTCTTTGGACGAGGCCTTGAAAAGAAATTAAAGTTTAGCATTATGCATTCCATCATTATGAAAGTGGTTATTGATTTTGCATGTGATTATTCGATTAGTAGAATATCCATGTGAATAAGTAAATGGCATTATTTCATTTTACTTTTGCCATACTATGTTGAAGTTCAAGTTTAAAAGGCTTTTGTTTTAGTAATGCATTGCATTAAATGTTTATGCTTATTTTGAATGTTCCGCTATATTGTTATCCTTACTGGGCATTTGAGCTCACCCCTTTTCTATGTTTTATTTTCCCCAGGATGTGAAGAAGTAAGTTATGAATGACCTGGAGGGATATTATGAGGGGATAATAGTGTGGACTGTGGAGACATTATGTTGTTGCAGTAGTTTTTCATTTTATGATGTAATGTAAAACTTATGAATATATCTAGTGTTTCCAATGCTACTAAACCAATCGGTCTTTCGAGATTTGATCTTTCTTGTGACCATGCCAATGTTATGTAATAATGCACCGACTCTAGGTAACTGGGGTCGGGGCATTACAGTTGGTATCAGAGTAAGTTTAGTACAGACCTTGGAAGCTAGATTTAGATAAACTCTGATTAGAGCACATAGACCTAAGATAAACTTTGAGGATTAGTATAGAAGAACTTCCTAGAATTTTGGTATTGTAGAGATTTTGTGAGTTTTCCGAGCAATACATCCCTGTCTGGATACGAGCAGGTAGAGGCGGCTCTGGCACAGATGTACCTAGAAGTAAAACCCGAAAACACTGCTTTGAGCTAGACTCGAACGGGAACTGGTGCACAACAACGGGTCTTGCTGCACTCTTGGTTACGACACTCCCGGGGGATATGCTTAGGATAACTCTCATTTTCCTTACAAATAATTATAAAGGGTTTATGAGTATATACTTCCTCAAAGGAGACATTTTTATGATTATGGATTATATCCATAAACTATTTAATTTATGTTATGTGTTTTATAAGTTTGGGATTAGGTATTGTTATTCATAAACTAATCTAATGTATTCCATTGTTTAGAAATGGAGCCCAGTAGAAGGAATGAGAACTCTAGAAATTCACATGTTCTAAAGAGGAAGAAGGATCATATATTTTATGTTCTTAAGCTATAATTTACAAGAGAAATAGTCTCGCATGTATTATCTTCATATGAAGAAATAATATCATGTGTTGATAAGATAAGTAAAGAGTTTACTGAGTCCTATGGCTTTGAAGGGAAGCAAGAGAAGAAAAGGATGGAAGAGAGAAAGATGGATAAAGGTAAGAGGGAAAAGAAAAATTTTCCCATATGTGGTAACTGTGGAAAGAAACACCCTGGAACATGCCTGAAAGGAATGGGAGTTTGTTATAAGTGTGGAGGAAAAGGGCATGAAGTACGTGACTGCAAGGGTAAGAAAATGGTTTCAAATGTACAATGCTTCATTTTCAAGGAGTTTGGACACTACGCGAACCTATGTCCCAGTCATCAGACTATCCCGAAAATGATGCTATTGGATAATAATCAAGTTATGATACTACCCCAGATGAAGAGGAATGATTAGAGTTCTTATGTTGATTATGTCAATTGAGTGTTGTATCAACAATGTACTTGTTATAATAATTATGGAGTATATAAGGATTGTACTGCAGTACTATTTCATTAAGGACTTGAGATTGTGTGGAACAAAGAAAAGTGACTCAATAGAAGGTTAAATTTTTGGAAAATATATGGTTGAGAGAAAGATAAACCATAATATGGTTCTGATACCGAGGTAGTGATTTTAGAATAATACATGATTGATTTGGATAAATTATATTGGATATTCTTGACTACCTTGAAGCTGATTAATGATTTGTATATTCCATCATTGTTAGGGTTTAAAATATTTTTGGATTGATGAAGTATATCCAGCATTCTATATGGAATAAGGGAGCATGAATGTAATCAACAAAGATTATGGTAAATCAGGATGTTTCAGTGTATTAAAAGAATACATGATGAAGGTATTCATATGATATTATGGGGTAAAAAGGATCTACATTATGTTTACCTTCCTTATAAAGGTTGGACTGTGAGTTTGGACAGAAGTATTTTGGATAGTTCTAGTTTGGATTATTTTGGATTACCATAAAAGGACAACCCGGAGGTCGGGCGGCAACCCGTCGCGTCCGGCAAGGCTGTGAGACTTGAACCCGCAACCGAAGGGCGACAAGGGTGTATCACCTACCACTGGCCCACGAGATGTCCTGGATTAAATAATGTATTTTTTTTAAATATCTGGTAGATGAATTATAAATTCATTTATTTTGGAACCCTGTACGAATAGTATAAATAAAAAAAATTACATTCTATTATCTTTTAGAGTGAAAGATGAGTTTGTGGTAGAAATTTATTAATGGATAAAACTCTAATTATAAAGTAAGTATATCTCCTTATGATCTTATCCAATCTCATAAATAAATTCCTCAACATTAATAAAAGGAACTTAGAACAAAAATGTTGTCCTAGATGGTACCTTAAATCATCACTAATTTATGGCTTTGGGATTTTTGGCCTTTTCATAGCCATGTTCTCTACCACTCTCCATCAGATAATTGATGGTTAGATTTCTCTTCCATATCCATATTTTCCTACATGGAACCCTAGTATGTGTTATATTCGGTAATCTTCATACTTTCCACTCTTTGTTTTAAATAGAGGGCTCATTAATTCATTTTTCGATGTGGGATTTCAACTAAGATATTTTGAAACGTCAAAAATGTGTTATCCCAATACCCTATGTGTTGTTGAACCGATGGTATTTCAAATCATCATAGATTGATGAGTTTATGGACCTCAATTTTATACTTGTTTGTGATTGATGACCTCAATCACTACCTATAAATATTTACGTTTTTCCTCCAATTATATGTCTCTAATTGCCACCAATGTTCTCCTAATCGAGATCATAATTTGGTGGTGACCCTTTCATTTCTCATTTCCTCATATTAAGACTAAATTTTAGTAACCCAATTTCCGATGTGGGTTTTCCCACAAAGATATTTTTTATTTTCAACCTTTTATTTTCGAAGAACAATTTCAAATTACGAGGACGCAATTTATTGAAGGAGGGGAGAATGTAACACCCCAAGATTTCATAGTGTGTTATTTCTTGAAAATAATACAATAACTTGCACTACACGCAACACCGAGTTCAAGAACACCATGACTTACCAAACAAGCCGTTCCAAAGAGGTTATGAATAGTATTTACTAAATTTTAAACTTTATATAATCCTTATAATTTTAGAATCTATATTATGAGTTTCTTAGACATAATACAAGAACAGATTCATTTTCAGTATTGCACTTTTATCAACTTTTAATAGTGAAACCTTTTTAAATACAATATTTTAAACTTTTTGACTAAATGGGTACATCAAAAAAAATTAAAATGAAACATCCCAAGATTCCACGGTACGCTTTCCTTTGAATAATACAGTAGCGTGTGTTGTACGCAACTTCGAGTTCAAACACACCACAACCAATCAAACTAGCCGTTATGAATAGTAATACCTACTTTTTGAAATTATATATATTTTATATTTTATAATGGACTTCATTTTTGGATTCGTAATATCTAATTTAGCCTAAGGTGAAATTTTGGTACATTTCGGATAACTTTCATATTTTGATGAATAGTGAAAATTACTAAATTTTAATTAAAAACAACTTTTTTAATCAAAATAATTAATAGTGATAAATTATGAATTTAAGTGAATTTAAAGTATATTTAGAATATATTTTTACAATTTAATATAATGTTGTTCATTGGACATAATTTTACAATTAAACCGAACATAAACAAGTGTCAATCTTTTGATAGTTATTATCTCTTAAAAACACGCTTTTTGTTTTGACAGCGGGAATTAATTTTAAATTAATTTCTGCCACTTCTGTGTGTTTAATTTATGAAAATGTATTCCATATTTGGAATCAGGATGTTCAAATTGTGTAAATAGGTAACTTTTATTTTTAGACATTTTGAATAATTACTGCGGTAAATATTTTATTTACCATGGTTAAGGGTAAATCCGGTAAATAAGGGTTAAACAATAATATTATAATAATACTAAATTACACTAAAACGTGTCCTAGCCTTAATGGTTGATACATGTTTGACCATAGGCATATTTGGGTCGATTTTGGGACCCCATGGTGCCACTTTTAGGTGATAGGGACACTTTATTTTAATTAAGTTAAAATGAGTACAAAAATGACATAAGCATATATCTTTTAGAAACACAATTTTTAAATGGGGTTATATATGTTGGATGTTATATTATAAATATTCATTAGAAAGATAAAAAGATTTCCTACATAAGGATATTTTATTAATAATTTTTAGACATTAAATAATTTAATTTATTTATGACACAATGATGATGAAGTAATTACTATAATAGTGAAAAATCAAAATAATTGATATCATAAATACCCAAATAAATATAATATGAAACTTTTAATGAATTAAACTAATTTTATATGATAATATGACATATTAGGAGTAATTTAATTAACTTTTTTCTAAGTAATCATTCTGTTATGTGTTTCACAAAAATCAACTATTGAATAGTGTCAAAATTGACATAAAAGAGTTTTTAAAACAAATATTATATTATTAATTAATATTAAATTCCTAAAAATCTAAGGATCGGCAAAGAGACTTATATCATGATAAGTGTATCATTAATGGACCACTTGGGGGTCTCTTGTATGTATATGGTATGTTTATTAACCATATAATATAAACCTACAAAGAGACATTGTAAAAGTGAAACTAATTAACTTAGAGTTAATACTTAATGATAATGTTAACATAAGTACCCAAACCTGTCTAAATTCTATTGGTTGAGTGATTTGAGACCTATACCCATCTTAACCTTTGAATAATCATCTTTGGAGCCATTATAAACCGAATATGAATTTAATATAAACTAATATTTCTAGCGTTTCCAAAGGTGCCCCTCACCCCTCTTATAAAAGGGCACTCTTCCTTCCCATTTCTTCACACCTTCAAAGCCTTTTGGTTCGGCCAAAATCTGCCCCAATACTCTCCCAACATCCCTCACTACAACCGAGAGGCCTTAGTTTGATCAGAAAGCCAACCTAAGGAGCCCTTTTGATCAAATCAAAAGGAAGAACCCGAAGAAGAGGTAATGATTTCACCACCCTTTTCTAAGTTCATTTCTTCTTCCACTTCTTCTTACTTTGTTGTTACCATTTTAAAATAATAAATACAGTATCATATATATACTGTGATGTTATTATAAATATGGTACAACCATATTCAGTATTCTATCCACCCTTTGAATAACATGTCACCATACGTGCGTACGTACGGCTTACCGTCTCCACGTCGTGGTGTAATTGTTATTCAATATATTATTATTTGGATGGGTATAATAATGATGTGTAACTCATGTAAATAGTAAATATAACATGTTAGTGATTCTGTATATATTATATACCATTCATTTATATATTATTGTAATATCAAAAGAATGATATTGTCGCTCGTGCGTACGTACGGACTACCGTCTCCACGAACGCGATGAGATTCATTCTCCATCATATCCATTCAAGTATAATTATCATTTTCTGATTTAAAAATGATGTTTAAGGACTTGATATCATTATGGATATGAATAATATACAACATATCCATTACAAACATGGATTACGTAATAAAACATATAAAAGAAAATGAGTAAGTTAACACCCGAAACAACGATAATACTAAGACATTATTAACAAAGAAAAGTTAAAAGATCATATATGATATGATATTAATATATATGATTCTTTTATAATTTAATAACAATTATTTCAATATTATACAGGAGGTTAACCTACCCCAACCAAGTAAAAGTACACGGTAAGGGATTCTCTTATCTCACTTTCAATTCCGTGAGATTTCCATTATTCGCCACTAAATTATTGAAAGTGGTGTATTGTGTATGGACATTTGATATATATTATCATGATTATCTTTATATTAATTTTATTCTATAAATAATTTGGTGGTTATTAACTTTTGGCCATACGACTCAGTCGATTAACGTGGTAAGGGATTCTCTTATCTCACTTTCAATTCTGTGAGATTTCCATTATTCGCCACTAAATTATTGAAAGTGGTGTATTGTGTATGGCCATTTGATATATATTATCATGATTCTCTTTATATTCATGTTATTCTGTAAATCATTTGGTGGTTATTAACTTTTGGCCATACGACTCAATCGATTAACGTGGTAAGGGATTTTCTTATCTCACTTTTAATTCCGTGAGAATTCCATTGATCACCACTTAATTATTGCATGTGGTGTATGTGTACTGCCCATGATCATATTCATTGTGTAATATACTTTAATTTATGGGTATTTACATCATCATGGTATGATACTTCTTTCATGGGTGTATGTTTCGTAAGTTACCTAATCGATAAGGGAATTTGAGATTTCAATTTCCGCTCATTTGGCTTTACGCATATTTCATTGATTATATTACTCCAAGATTATGTGTGGAATCACTATTCATTTGATTATGTCATAATTTCCACTCCCCTTCCTGTGGATATACATTTGATACACATAATCACTCCATTGATAATTCTCAATTCATTGATATGAATTTGATAAGAGTAATTTTAACTCATTCACCATTTGTTGAGTTAAACATCCAATTTGTTGGTGTTGTTTTTACAAGAATATGTGTGAATATCCTTTGATTGCTTTACACTGAGTATCCAATCATATTTAGTGTATTTCTATTTGTCACACATAATTATTTCGTTGATTTATCCTTAACCTAAGGATACGGCCTTTATGAGAGACTTCATCTCAATTTACATTCCATTGAGACTTATTTGTTATTATACACCAAATCACTTTTATGTGGTGTATATAATATACTTTGACATAGTATATCAGGAATACCTTTATTATCATGATATTACAAAGTTTTTAATACCTCCATTATTTGTATTCAAGTGTCTTTCTTTTGGTTAGAAACTCTAACTAAAATACCATTTTTAAATGTTTTAAAGACTTATTCATCTAAATCATTCTCATTAATGTCCATGTTTTAAAAATGGTTTTAAGGATTTATTTATATGGACATTAAAGTTTAGAAATTAAAACTCCTTTTAAAAAGTTTCAAAGTGGTATGGGACACTTTGATTCAAAAATCTATTTTTAAATGGCTTCTCGACAAATAGTGTGACTTTTAAATGATTTCAAGAAAAAGGGAGATATTTCTCTCAAATAGTTTTGATGATTATTTTCATCTATGTCAACATCCTTCATTATTATTGATTGAGGTTAATGTGATACAATACAATCTTCCATATTGTATCGAATGAGTTATGTTTGACTGTGGATGTGCTATTTCTATACCATTCATGGTTTGTGGCTAAAGTATTGACATTTCATAAGTTATTTATAATCTGAATGTTTATGTTATATTTCAACCATTCATTCAAATGAATGGGTTAGACAAGTATGTTCCGGGATGGGGACCAGTAAAAGTAAGCCCTCCGGTTTGGTCTCCGGTTATTAGAGGAACTCCGGTTTGGTCTCCGGTTACTAGAGGAACTCCGGGTTGGTGTCCGGTTATTAGAGGCACTCCGGGTTGGTGTCCGGTTATTAGAGGCACTCTGGGTTGGGTTCCGGTTACAGTTAGCCCCAAGGTCTTGGGACGAGGCCTTGAAAAGAAATTAAAGTTTAGCATTATGCATTCCATCATTATGAAAGTGGTTATTGATTTTTCATGTTATTATTCAATTAGTAGAATATCCATGTGAATAAGTAAATGGCATTATTTCATTTTACTTTTTCCATACTATGTTGAAGTTCAAGTTTAAAAGGCTTTTGTTTTAGTAATGCATTGCATTAAATGTTTATGCTTATTTTGAATGTTCCGATATATTGTTATCCTTACTGGGCATTTGAGCTCACCCCTTTTCTATGTTTTATTTTCCCCAGGATGTGAAGAAGTAAGTTATGAATGACCTGCAGGGATATTATGAGGGGTTAATAGTGTGGACTGTGGAGACATTATGTTGTTGCAGTAGTTTTTCATTTTATGATGTAATGTAAAACTTATGAATATATCTAGTGTTTCCAAGGCTACTAAACCCATCAGTCTTTCGATATTTGATCTTTCTTGTGATCATGCCAATGTTTTGTAATAATGCACTGACTCTAGGTAACTGGGGTCGGGGTGTTAATAACTTGATTTTTTGGTGAGTAATAGCATACCCTTATAAATAGTAATATGAATAGTAATATGACACTTATGAATATTAAATCATATTATTATTTTATTTTCTTAAGTATTTAGGATAATGAGATATTGATTAATTTTTCAAGGTGATATAAAATTAGTTATAGTTTTAAAAATGTTATTTTTTGGAAGAAAATATGATTTTCTTTAAAAACTAAATTAATCATATTTAGAAATTTACTTTCAGATAAATGGAGTTCTTTTTTGAATTCTACATGTCAAAAAAATGGTTATGGTTAATTTTTGGTATTTTTATAAAATTATTTAATTTTTTATGAATATTAAAATATAGTAATATATAGAAAATATACATTATCAGTTAAATACAATATTCAAAAATCATGGTTTATTTAAGCAAACTTGGTTTGAACTCGAATGCTTTATTTACTATTTAGTATCACATGAATCAAGACTGATCATAGTCTTGGGGAACAAATATTAAACTAATGATTAAAATATTGGAAAACCCCTCCTTTATTCCACTATAAATACCACCTTCACCCCCCCTTCCTCTCACACCTCTCATGCTTTGAGAATTTTCTAAATTATACCAAATCACCTTACCAATCCCATTTCACACATACATGACCTAATGGTCTCACCAAATGGAAAAATTCAATGGCCTTAAGGTGGATCTCAATGAGAAGACATAGATGGGTAAGAATCCCATATCATTTTCTTGTGTTTTCTTTTCAATTCCATTACTTTTCATATACTCCCTTCCCCTCACCTTATCCAAGAGGCATGAAATCTCATGAATCCTATAAATTGTGGATTTTATCATGTTTAGTGAAAAATTAATAATCATTCTTCCTCTTCTATTTCCTTATTCTAAAAATAAAAACATCATCTGTGATGCTCTGATTTACCAAAATCATGGACGACGTGTTTTCAAATTCCATTAAATCCTTAAAAAAGGTTATAACCCCTTTTAATGGTTGAAATAGATTTTAATTTTTATCATATATCATCTTTCATGTTCTATAGTTAACATATATACATAATATTATGTTTTTTAAAGAAACTGGTATGTGATTATCAAAAAAGAACAAAAAAGAAATAAATTGATAATACAAATGATTTATGTAATGATTCATCCTAAGACCATATAAAAAAATAATTTTTTGAATCATTTAATATTCTGAAAACATATTAATACCATTTAATTCAACTTTTGGAGTTTCCCTTCCATTCAACATGGAAATCCATTACAAACTAACCTAGGAAATCATGTAATGAACGTACTTGAAACAATGGAAAGAACAAAATATTATTAATTAATGTGTGGAATGATGTTATAAAATGATCATATAATGTTCTATAAACAAAAATATGTTTCTTTAAAATATTAATAAATATCTTTTAACCATTATACAGAAGGTTTAAACAAGTTTCAATTATGAAAAACCTGGGGAAAGGGAATTCTTAACCCAATTTCCATTTATTGGGTTATCCTACCACTTCATTGATTATATGGTAATAAGAATGTTTTTTAATGAATTTTTGTTTATATTATGTGGTATTATTTTTATTTACAGTGTATAGTCATAATAATTTCATTATATTAATTTTCACTTCAATTATATTATATTTGTAATGGACTTTCTGTTAAAAATACTATTTGAAAATTCTATTTTACAAAAAGAAAAAATCTATATTTTTAGGAAATTATTCATTTATTATGATTACTTTTTGGATCTTTGGAATTTTTTATGATTAGTGGTGGTAACTATATCTCCCTATAATTCATTGGGTATGTGTAAGTTGGAGGTCGTTTGTTTGGTCACTCCAAGTGTAACTACGATGGTTACACTATATGGTATCTGTGTGGGTTACATTGTAAGGTAGTCATGATGGTTAAAAATAAAAAGTTAGTTTTGAGGTCTAAATAATTAAGTAATTAATTCACCATTATACCCTTATTCCCTATTTAGGTTTTTATTTATTTATGGAAATCTCATGTTTCACAAATTATACAATTCTATATCGGTGAGAAGTATGTTTTATGAAAATGATTTCATATGTTTATATGTAATCATGTAATAATTTTTTTTTACTTATTTTTATATCAATTAAGGATATTTTTATGATCATCCCATTTTTTATAATTTATTCCATAGTTTATGAGGATGTGTAAGAGAAATAATTAAGTCAGGTTAAATGTTATGAATATTTGTTAAATAAATCATGTTATTTTTTGTGTTTAAAATATTATGTTTTGTAAGAAATTTTTACAATTTTAATGGTAGCCAAATTCAATGATTATGGGTTGATATGAATGATTTATTTCCAAAAATTTTAAAACTCTAAACTTAAATGGTCTTTGGGAATGTAAAGAATTGGATACTAATTGAAATAACTAGAATATGTAATGTTTACGATTGGGGCCCTACAGTTTGTATCAGAGAACATTTTAGATAAAATTAATGGTTAGGATGATTTTAATATAATACCATAAATTATTATTAACATATGCTAAAATGATATAGAATTTAAATTTTACCATGTTTCTTCATCTAATATTTTTCAGATTTGAATGGTTTTTCGCAGATGAAACAAGGAAGCTGAAGTGGGAAGGAACCGAGTGGCTCATAACATTTTGAATCCACAATTGGGAATTGTGGGAATTCAGCCCAAGAAATTTGTGACAATAATGGATCATGTGAAAAAGGAAATAAATGTAAGTGGAATCCATGAAATAGAACAACCAGATTTTCCATGAAGGAGCATTATTATAGTAGAACATTTTATAAGGCAACATCATCCTGTATTTAGTGGATCTTCTGTCCTAGTATAAGTTGAAGGAATAATTAAAGACCTTGAAAAAAAATTGATGTTATGGGATGTTCAAATAATAAAAAGTTAATTATTTCCATTTATCATTTTAAGGTGAATCTGATCAGGGGTAGCCAATGGTCAAGAATATCAGGGATAGATATGATATTGATACCTAATAGTGGGATCAATTTAAAAATATTTTCCTTGAAATATAATTTCTAAAGATGGTTTGACTTAGGATGTAGAAGAAATTAAATTAATTTATTTATAAGGAGGAATATTTGGTGGTCTTTTATAAAGAAAACTTCACCAAACTCGTGATTTATACTTCAAATATTTTTTTGGGTCTTGATATCCAAATCATCAGTTTTTATTTAGGATTGAAGCCAAGATAATAAAGGGTATTGGCTTACCGTGGGTTAAAATGTTATGAGAAACTTATTGTATGTGTGTAAAGGGTAGAAATAGAGTGTTTTGATGACCATTTGTACCTTTAAAACCAATAGAATAATAGGTTCATATGGCAAGATATGGATGAGAATCAATCAATGATATCTGATGGTAAGACATTTTAGTTTCCAGATTGTGAATAGTGTGGTAAAAATCAACCTAGGGAGTGACTTACCAAATATGGGAAGTGTTTTTGATGTATTATGTTTGCACATATTTCTGGAGGTTGAAACTAAAATGATCCTAATATTAATCCAAATAAGAAAACAGAAAAGTATTTTAAATGTTGTGATATGGGTCATTATGAAAATTTCTACCCAAAGAGAGATCTGAATTATGCAAAGAATCTAGATTATAAGCAAAAAGGTGTAGTGAGATCCTTTGTCACTATGTTAGAAGACTTTGGGCCATCTGATGAACTTATGTTAGGTACCTTGTGGGAATACTCATATTTTCTAAATGTTTGTTTGATACGGGGTCTACATATTACATCATATCTGAGAAATTTTCTCATAAATATGAAATATCACCTAAAAAATGAGATTAGAACATATTGTTAAAACACTAAGGAGAAACTATTGTAGTATAGAAATTGTAGGAATCATTCTATTGTGGTTTTTGGAAAGACTTTACCAACAAACCAAGTTGTTTTTTTCGTAGTATAGTTTGATGTCATCCTGGGTATGGATTGGTTTTCTGTTTATCATGATAAGATTGATTCTAGATCTAAAGATGTTGTTTTCAGAAATAGTTTTTGTTTATATACAAAAATGAACCCATACAATCGATAACATATCTGGAAGATTATAAACTATTAAAATATAGAAATTAAAATTATCTTGATCATATTGTTGATAACAAGGGAATTATTCAGATTAATGATATATCAGGGGGGAAATGAATTCCTTGATTTTTTCCTATTGAGTTACCATGTGTTGTACTAGATCTAGAATTTGAATTCACAATTTACTTAGTTTTTGATACTAATATAGTTTCAAAACCCCCATATGGAATGGATTGAATAGAACTTCTTGAATTGAAAAATCAGTTGTAGGGGTTTCTTGATAAAGGATTCAGTCTTCCTAGCACTTCACTATGGGGATCTCTGGTTTTTTTGTTAAAAAGAACGAAAATTCAATGAGACTTTCCATTGATTATAGAGCCTTAAATAACATCCAAATTAAAAACAATTATCCTTTCCCTCGTATCAATGATTAGATTGATCTGCTCCAGGGAGAACACTATTTTTCAAAGTTTGACCTGAGTTCAGGGTACCATCATTTGAAAGTAAAAAAATCATACATCTCAAAGACTATGTTCCATACTATATATGGGATCTTTGAATTTTTTGAATTTCTATTTGGGTTAACAAATCCACCTACGGCATTCATGGATCTTATGAATAGAATATTTCATGATTTCATGGATAAGTTTTTGGTTGTGTTCATTGACTAAATTATTATATATTCTAAAAATAAATAGGAGCATGAAAGACATATAAGGGTCATTTTGAAAACCATTAAAGAAAATATATTATATCTAAAAGTAAAAAACTATGAATTTGGGTTGAAATAGATTTCATTTCTTGGGAATATTGTAAATAAGGAAGTAATAATAGTTGATCCTGTCAAAATAGAAGTGGTTAATGAATGACCAATACCTACAAATGTTACATAGATTTTTATTTTTCATGAATTAGTATGTTATTACTAACAATTTGTTAATAATATTTCTCGGTAATCAAGAATGCTAACTAAGTTAACAAAAAAAGGGTTAAATTTGATTGGATAGAAGAATGTGATGTTTGTTTTTAATAACTGATGAAGATATTGGTGAATTCTTAAGTTTTGGCCCTACCATCCAAAAATGGTGAGTTTTTCATCAACAGTGATGCATCATTGATGGGGTTTGGTTATATTATGATATAGAATTATTAGGTAATTGGTTATGCTTCAATAAAACTAAAGACTCATGAGTTAAATTATCCCACACATGATTTAGAATTAGTAGCTATGGTTTTTTCTTTATAAAATTGGAGGAATCATTTATACGGATCCAAATGTGAAATATATACTGACCATGGAAGTCTGAAGTATTTAATTACTAATAAGAAACTCTACATGATGCACTAAAGATGGATTTAATCAATAAAAGAGTATTATTTCACGATCAATTACCATTTAGTAATAGTAAACAATGTGGAAGATGCCTTGAGTTTAAAACATCATGCATCATTAACCATGCTACTATTGGCACATGACCCATTGATTAATTATTTGAAGCATTTTGGTTTGGATGTTGTTGGTGTAGGAAATTACTCTATTTTTTTAGTTTTTAGTGTAGTTATCCTTGTTATATAGAATTAATCAATCACAAAAGTTAGACATGGAGCTATAGAAAAATATATAATTACATAAAATGGGTAAGCCTCCAGAATTTAACATTGATAAGGATTGTGTTTTGATATTTGGAAAAATATTTTTTGTGCCGTGTGATTCTCGGTTGAAGAAATAGTTTTTGTGTGAAGTCCATAGTTCCCTATTTTTAGTTAATCCGGATATCACAATGATGTTTAAAGACCTTCAAGAGTATTACTAGTGGTATGGAAAAAAAGTGATATTGTAGATTTTACTATGAAATATTTGACCTGTCAATAGGTTAAAGTAGAGTAGAATTTACCAAAGGGGATGCTTCTACCTTTTCTATTTGTAGAGGAGAAATGGTAAAATATATCCATGGACTTCAATGTGGGCCTACAAAATACTTCTCTAGGTAAAAATGAAAACTATGTTATTGTTGATCATCTAACTAAATCTTATCATTTTCTTCCTATTTGAGAAACTTTGTCTTTGGCCCATATTTCCCAAATGTACCTAAAATATATTGTCAGGTTACATGGTTTACCTATTTCCATGATATCTGACCATAATACTAGGTTCACTTCTAACTTTGGGAAAGTCCTTCAGAATTTGATTGGAATGAAATTAAATTTCAGTACAGCTTTTCATCCTAAATCAGATGGGCAGTCATACCAAATGTTTCAGATGATAGAGGATATACTTCAAGCTTGTTCAATGGATTACTAGGGATGTTTAGATCAGAATGTTACTTTAGTTGAAATTTATTTTAAAAATAGTTTTCATTCCAGTATACAGATGACCCCTTTTGAGGCAATATATGGAAGTAGTGTCGAAGTCTAACATTTTTGGGATGAAGTTGGGGAAAGTAAGTTGATGTGAACAAAGTTAGTAGAGGAAGTGGTTGAGAATGAAAAGATAATATAATAAATCCTGAGGACATATTAGAGAAGAATTAAAATATATGAAGATAATAGGGGAAATACTTTTATTTAGAGGTAGGTGATCGTGTTTTTCTTAGAATCTATCCATGGAGAAGTGCTATGAATTTTGTTAAGAATGTAAATCTAAGACCACTGATCATTAGACCTTATAAAATACTGGATAAAGTTGGACCAGTCACCTATTGAGCATATTTTCCTCTGATTTTATCTCACATACACACTGTTTTTCATGTCTCGATGTTGAGAAAGGATGTGTTATTTTCATCTAATTTTTTGAGCCCAAAAGAAATTCAATTGGAAGGGAGCCTTTCTTATGAAGAGAAACCTGTTCAGATTCTTGATTAAAGAGAAACATATTATAGAATAAGGTAATCCACCAGTTAATGTTTCTATCGAGGAACCACATGGATGAATAAGAAACCTCGGAATATAAAATTGAAAGGAGGGAAGGGTACCCTCTCTTTTTTAATATGTAAATAAAAAAAAATCTGAGGATCCAATTTATAGAAGGTGGAGGGAATGTAACACCCCATGGTTTTTAAAATAAATTGAAATGAATGAAAAATTGAATCTCTATGTGATGAAACTTTTTTTATGTTCATAGTTATAAACTTGTCGTCAAACATAATCTTGTCTCTTCTATAATTAGAAACATACATATATGGTTTTGATCAGTACGTTATTTGGAGTCTAATAGAACCAACATTACTTTTTTGGAGAATAGTAACATACCATTAGGAATGGAAATATTAATTGTAATATGACCCTTATTAATATTAAATCATACTATTATTTTATTTTCTCAAGGTTATAAGCTAATGAGAACTTGATTAAATTTTCAAGCTGATATAATATCAGTTATAGATTTAAATTTTTTGTTGTTGGTATAAAAAAAATTATTTAAAAATTAAATTAATCATATATAGAAACCAATTTTCAAGAAATGGAGTTAATATTTTAATTCAACATGTCAAAAAAAGGTTAGGGTGATTTTTTTGAAATTTTCTAAAATTCTTGAATTTCTTATGAATAGTAAAATACAGTAATATACCATATGTATACATTATTCGTAAAATAAACTATTACTATCATCATGGCTAATGTATGCACCCTTTTTTTGAACAAACATTCTCTCTTTACTGTTTATGGTCACATGAATGAATACTATTCATAGCCTTTAGTAAAAATATGAAACTAATGAATAAAATAAGGTAAAATCCCTCCTCTCCTACACTATAAATACCACCCCACCCCTCTTCCTCTAAATCCACTCAAGATTTGATAATTCTAAAAATTATTCCAAATACCCTTCCCAAGGACCTACCTCACATCTAATACCTATTAGTCTCACCAAATGGACAAAAATAAAGGTCTTAAGGAGGTTCTCAATGAGAGGAGATCCAAAGGTAAGAATCCTCTTTCATTCTCTTGTGTGTTTTTTTCAATTCCTTTTCTATTCATATACTCCCTTCCCCTCCCCATATACAAGAGGTATAAAAGCTCCAAAATCATATATATTCTTGATTTTATCATGTTTAGGAAAAAAATTAATCATCATTCTTCCTCTCTTCTTCCTCTTATTCTAAAAATGAAAACAGCATATGTGATGTGTCGATTTAAAAAATTTGCATAGAATTTGTTTTAAATTTCCCTTAATTTCATCAAAACTGGTTCAAAAACCATTTTTATGGTTGAAAAATATATTAATGTGTATGATATATCCACATTAAATTTCTATGGTTGACATATATACATAATATTTTGTTATATAATTAAACTAGTTTGTGATTATTAAGGAACCAACATAATGATCTAAATGGATATCACTAATGATTTATCTAACGATTCATTATCATACCATATAAAAATTATTTATGGAATCATTTAATATTCATGAAACATATTAATACCATTTCATTCCACATATTGAGTTTTTATTCCATTCTACAAGGAAATCCTTTATGAACAGACCTTGTAAATCATTTAAAGAATACACCAAAAATAATGGAAATAATAAAATACTATTAATTAAGTGGTGTAATGATGTTATAGAATGATAATATATGGTGTTATAAACTTCAATATGTTTCTGTAAAATACTAATAAAAATATTTTAAACACTATATAGGAGGGTTAAATAAGTTTCAAGCAAGAAAAAGCTGAGGTAAGGTAATTCTTAACCCAATTAACATTAATTGGGTTATCCTTCCACTTCATTGATTATATGGTACTAAGAATGTTTTTGTAATTATTTTTTGTTTAAATTATTTTTTATTATGTTTATTTAAATGGTATAAACACAATCCATTCATTTTATTAATTCTCACTTCAATTATATGATATTTTTAAATGACATTCCCTTAAAAATCATCTTTTAAAATTCTATTTTAGAAAATTCAAAAAAAACATTCTTGGATATTATTTTTGTATTATTATTATGTTATAAATATTTTTAATTGTTTATTATGAATTTTGTGACATATATATCCCTACAATGTATTGGGTATGTTTACATTGGAGGTCATACATATAGTTAGTCCAAGTGTAACTACGATGGCTACACTATAAGGTAACCATGAGGGTTATATTGTAAGGTAGTCATGAGGGTTATAAATCATAAGGTATCCTTGAGGGTTAATAAACTATGTAATTAACTCCCCAATATACACTTATTCTATATTTAAGTTTTCTTTTATTTATGGAAATTTCATGTTTCACAATTTTAGTATATGATTATTTATGGGTGAGAAGTATGTATTTTTGAAAATGACTTCATATGTTTATAAGTATACAAAAACTAATTGTTTATTTCCTTTTTCCTATATCCCTTACTGATATTTTTATTGCTCATAACATTTTTTTTAATCTTTCCATAGGTTATATGGATGTGTAAGATAAATAAGTAAGTCAATTAAAATGGCTTGATGGGTCTTCAAAGAAATTATATTGTTGTTTTATGTATAAAATTTTTGTTTTGGAATAAATGGATACTATTTTAATGGTTCACACTTTGTATGCATGTGGTTTGGAATGTATGAGTTATTTCCTAAAGTTATAATACTCTAAACCGGAAATATCTTTTGTAATATAAAGAAGTGAAATCTAGTTGAAATAACATAAATATGTAATGTCTAAGTCCGAGCCTTATAATCTCCCTGGTAAATGCCTGAAAGGATTGGGAATCTGTTATTATTGAGAAGAGAAAGGTCACTAGGAAAATAATGAAAAGGGAAGGTGTAAAATGATAATATATAGTGCTAAAACTACAAGGATATTGGTCACCATGCAAAAACATTCCCCAACCATAAAAACAATATACCTAAGAATAAGATATGGTGTCAAGGTCAATCATATAAAACTGAAAAAACTAAAGTATAATGATTAATGTGCATCTATATTTTGATCGAAAAAATATTCTGAAAACGTTTTTTATTTATTATATTCCCATAATATTTTTTATTGAATATAATAGGTTTGTACTCAAGCACTTTTTTGTTAATAATATTAGATCATATGTTTAATGGTACCAAGAAACATTATTCAGTATAATGTAATACTTTTTTGAAAAAACATGGATGAGGTAATAATAACCATTAATATATTCAAAATGATAAAAAATGATGTTTTGGTAAATAAATGATTCATTTGTATATGTTCTTAATATCTTGGAACTTTATAATGATTTATTGAGAAAGTGGTTCTTGTTATCATAGATTGAGTTTAAGAAACTTTTGTATATAATGATTATAACCAATAACATGTGTATTACATAAGGACCAATGAAGAATTATTGTTTCCAATAAATATTTATGGTAATACATGTTATTACCATATTCACATGTTCATTTTGTGATGATTAAAATCCAAATTATGTTATTTTATATGTTTATTTTGGATATTCGATGACCTTCCTTCCAAAGTGTTGGGTCATAATCGTTTGAAAAGTTACCCATTTATGAAATTCATGGTCCTTGAATGATGTTTCACATATTAATGTATTAATTTACTATATTAGTCTTATTATGATAATATATTAATAAGAAAAGGTTTAAGGAATAACAAAAAGAAAATATTTTTTTTATAAGAACATATATTTACATATATTGTTAGATAGAGAAAGAATTCCAAAACTCTTAATGGTTTTTGAAAGAAAAATGTTTTCCTATTTTCATCATTTTTTATGATATGAAATACCTTTATTCAAACATATATTGTATGGTTTTGTGGTCTATAAAAATTTATCTCAACATGTTTTCTTTCACTCTTGATCAGAACATGATTGTTAGATCTTTCATCTGTATCTATGTTCCTATTTCCCACCTATGTTCTTCTTCCAGGGAACCGAGTAATGTGACCATTGTGCTTTCATTTCTCTATTATTAAAAATTTGTGTTATTAAACCTATTTAAGATGTGTATTTATCAAAAATAGTTTATTTTCAAATATAAATCCCTTGAGTACTAAGATCAAGATTAAATTGGGAGAATATAATTTAATTATGGTGGGGAGAATGTGACACCTCAAAATTCCAAAGTCATAACAATGTATTTTATAACGCGTATATCACACACCTCCAACCATATAATGAAATATAATATTATGAGAATTTATAATATATTAAATATTTTAGATAAATTAAATATAATTTATATATTGAAATACACATGATAGAGAGTTAAAATATGTTACACACAACATTGAGTTTCTTCAATGGCTTGTGATATATACAATACAGAGATTTACGAAAAAGAAATATATAATTAAAATATTATTTTTTAAATATAATAAGATATAATGTAGCCTTTAAATAAGTATTTATGAAAATAGACAAATAAATTTTGAAAAACTATGGATTTAAAAAATACATAATTAATTCATTGGTTATAAATTAATTAGCAATTAATGTGAAAACCATTGAATATAAAGGAATATGTTTTTATTTTTATGCTCATAAAAACTATATTACTCTTATAAATTAAATTAATGACAATTAATGACAGAAATTAATTTTATATATATATATTATATATTAAATAACATATTTTTTATATTAATTCATTATATTTGATAGGTTTACGATAAAAAGAAGCCCAATTCTATGCATAAAATAATATATTTTTATTAAGGCCTTTTCCACTATTTAATGGAAATCCTATTTTAAAGTAAATTTCTGGAACATTTATAGATCATAAATGTCAGAATAAACTTAATATTTTAAATATAAATATAAAAATTGGGATAGGGAAAATTTTGTTATTTTTCAATGAAGAATAATTTTTTTATAAATAGTGAAAAATACAGAAATTTAATTCAAAACTTATCTTTATTTTAATTTATTTATAAGGTTAAATTATATATTAAAGTGTTTTTAAATATTAATACGATAAAAAAATTTCAATTAATCCAATTTATGTTATATTAATCAATTTCACTTTAAAATTGGGTTATAAAAACATAGCAAATGTTTAGACGTTTTTACTTTAAAACCCTATAATTATGTCCTATCTATGGGATTAAATTTGAATAAATCTATAACACATGTGTGATTGTAATTTATAAAAATATATTACATATTATGAATCAAATAATTTATAATTTATAATAATGTTAAAAAAGATTTACCACAAATATTAGTGAATGTAATTAAATTTTATTAGAACGAATATTCTAAAATTGAGCTTAATAAGGGACTAAACCATAATCTTTGGAAACCAAATTAATTATAAAGTTGTAAAAAATAAATTTTATGTCATCATTTAGAATATATAATCCCTTTTATCGACGTTTTTCCATTATTGGAGCCAATTTCAATGTGGAAAACGTGTATGTGATTCCATGGTCAAAATATTAACAATGCAACTCCTCCTTCAATATAAAAAGGTCTCATATACTCCCACTTACCCACGCATCACAGGACACTTTTTACTAACCAATATCTGGCATAATAGATCTATAACATCTCTCCCCTCATACTAGAATCATAAACTTGGTCATAAATCCATACAAGGATTGATTTTGTTACAAAGAAAAAGAAGTTACCCTATTAAGTGGTAACTTATTCCTTCAAGATCTTTGATTTTATTTCCATTATCCACACCTAAAATATTCAAATTATATGATTATATATCAAAATTAGTGGCCTAAATTTACTAATATTTTTTTATGCAAGGGTTAGAACTACACTTACACACACTGCCATATAATGTGTAACGAATATATTGTTTACATGTATGGTGAACTACTGCGTCAAGAAATGATGATTGTTAATTTTTCATTTACTTCGCCCCAAGGTTCGAATTATGATAGAAAATATTCTTATATATGACATATATATATATATGATAATTATAACTTATTTTTTATTTTTTATTATTTTATTACATGTAACTGTATACTTTCCATTCTTTTTAAATATGATAACACCATTTTTGGAAGTGTGGACTACCGCCTCCTCAAATCAATGTGATTAATTGATGATATACATGGAATTTATTAAGGATAATTTTAGTAAAACTATGTAAAATATATTAAATATATATAAAACTAGAATTATCATATACATATGTATATTTTACTCTTCATTATTTTAATATTAAAATGAAATGAAAGTCGGGTTCATGCGTACGTACAACTGACCATATCCATGAACTGTGCATTTCATTTCTTATATCCAAACCATATAGATTATTATAAATTTATATGTATGGAATAAATATGATAACTACATAGTGTTTTAAATTTTTTATGATAAAATGAATATCTATATTATGGAAAAAACACATACTAAGTCAAAACACACTTAAAAAAACTAGGCAATTAAGTACTGAAATAGTGAAAATAATGAAAGATTGTTAACAAATATGTAATAAGATACTATAATAAATTTATATATGATATTAAAAACATGAGAATTAATATATTATTAGTTACTAAAAAATTATAAATCTCTATAAAGGATAATAAATTCCACACAACAAAATGTATGATTAATGTATGGAATTTCATCTCAATTTACATTATATTTAGACTTGTTTGTAATCATGCAGAAATTCACTTTTATTTGGTGTATATAATTCCTTTTCCAAGGTAATATCATAAATATACTTATTTTTATGAGGTTATAAGTTTAGTTTAATGTAATAACTTCATGGGGATTATGAATTAAATATTTTGATGTGGTATGACACTTTGGAATGCTTATAGATTATTATCCTACGTAGTATTCTCAATGATTATCTTTGAAGTATAAATCCATTTGTGATTGTTAAATTTTTATTGAAACAATCATTTTATTATAATAATTATTTATTGTAAATTTTCTTTAATATCCATATTTTCATATGATGGATATTATTATTGCCAAAACCCTATATCATTATACATACAGTGTTTACATTGATAGTTATTTGAATAACTCAGGAATTAAGGATAAATATATTTGTTTTATTCAATACCGATATATGATAAGGAATACTGTATATTTTTCATTTACATAGTATTATATATGAATAATGATTTTCACATGAAATGATGGGATAATCCTAGACATTATATAACTACTAAATGCATCAATAGGTTCTCATAGGAAAATTAAGTTGGCCAAATTATATAGGCCTCTACCTACAGTTTTAAACTATCTGGTGGATTGATATTGAAAGTATAGGTACTCATTTGATATGAAAATGAAATCTAATAATTAATCAGATCCTTCACAAATATTTCATTTTTCATTATTATTATCCAAGAGGTTTTCATATGATAAAATAGGATTCAGTTCACTCTCAATTATTGATTAAATGTTAGGTGGCTTAAGTTTTTTATCATTCTATATTTATTTTCCCTTAAAAAATTATTTGAATGGAATCTGTGATCAATTATATACCTCACCATGTTGATTTATTTCAATTTATTTATTATTGCTTCATGATTACTATAATTTCCTGGAATTCAATGATTTGTTTAAATTATATGGGATTATTTTGAGACTAGTCGCTTAGATGGCACATGATTCCAATCCCCTGTGAGCCCATAATAAGTGTTTTAATATTTTTTAAGTTTATTTAAAATATTACAAGTGAGTGGTTTTGAAAACATCTAAATGGGTTCTCAGATTACAAATCTGAGGGCACCATTGCATTTGAAATTACAACTTTTCCTATGAATAGACCTAATATCGACTGGGGCGGGTCAAGGGAAAAAGTAATTTTTTAGAAATTTTAAGAAATTTTATTAAAATAATATCTTAAGGGAATATAAATTAAACATAAATTTTATTTTATTTTTGAATTTTATGTTCATTTCAATGTAACTGCGTTGCAACACAACGTAACTAAAACATTTTTTCATAAATGAAATAGGGTGACGACACTGCAACAAAATGAAATAGAATGTGTTTTCTATCCTTAATGGATAGACTATGATCAGTCATTGGCACATTGAAGAAATTATCTAAACCATTATAGTTTTGGTGTTGGCGAATGAAGACTGATGAATGACTGCCAAAAACAAATTGAGAAGCGACGAATGCAGTGATGTCGATCATTTCCAACGATTGATCCTCCAATCATCTAGGGGTCTGTTCTAGTTGAATTTATTTCCCCATTCTATCTTTCTAAACAATTAATGTGGATTAACCCAAAATAGGTTTATTTGTGCATCATATTTTCTTATGGGAGGATTATATGGTCTTAGGGTGAAGATTCATGGTTAGTCATGATAGAATATTAGTCTTCCCGATATTTGTATTATAACTCTAATACGGAGGAATCGGGTTGATACAAACAAGGCACAGATTCCTCTATTATGACTATTCATTTTTTCTTTGTGATCAAACCCCCAGATCAACACATGTACAACCTTAAAGACATAGTATGGATGGGGACAATTAGAAAATTCTAGAGGAACCCAGGGATTGGATAACAGACAACTCGAGAAAGTCCAGTGGCCGGTGGAAGCACCTGCTGCCATGCCGAAGGTGGCAGGTGGTGCACTACGACGGTGGAGGTCCCCGTAGCATTGGTCGTGGGGTAGTGGATGAGGGTCATCGGAAACGGCCAGCGGTGAGGTCTCTAGTGACGCGGTATCGAGTCGCGTCACTTGGCTGGAGGTCCACGGTCAAGAAGGATAGTGGTGACTCAAGGGGTGGTCATGAGGCAAATTATATGCATTGATAAGGAGAGAATGTGGTAACCTCCATCGCGCACAGGCAAGACATTTCGGCCCACTCACAGCGGGACAGGCGGGGGAAGGCCCCCCAGGCTACCCCATCGAGCTGGACCTGAAGCCTAGGTAGTCCAGGCTGGGCCCAGAGGACTAGGTCGAATCAGGGTTGGGTCGGGTCGGTGGACCCAAGGCCGGGTCGGACTGGGACCCAGACCCAAGCGACCCCTTTTTAATAAAACATCCATAACTACCAAACCGTGTGTCTGATTGGCGAGCTGTTTGTAGTGTTGGTACCCATGGAAAAAGGAGGTCATTTTAAAATACTCCAAATAATTTTCTATAGAGGTTGATATGTGACCAATGGATTTAGTAGTAGATGGACCCAGATTCATGCATGCTAGAATCAGGAATCCTATGAAGGGGTGTGATGAGAAGGAAGTGATGAGAGGTCCTCGGTGGCCTATTAGATGAGTAAACATGCTGACCTCAGTAGCCTATCAGATGAGTTTTCATGCAGAAATGTGTGTTCTGATTGACGAGTAGTTGTGCGGAGCTGTGTGGCCCAGTAGAAGAGTAGCCGAGAAGACCACAGCGGCCCGGAAGATGAGAAGACCTATGTGGAATGACATTCCTTAGTGACATATCAGGGATGAGTCCCTCAACGGTAAAAATTATACATCTTTACCACTTGTAATACTACTTTTTATATTTTATGTTAAACATGTGTGAGTTTTCCATTACTTCAGGTGTACATTTTCTTTGTGATCTTTCATTGTGGTTTGGTGTCCCTACAATGTATTTTGTTACTCACCCCTGCACAGGCTTCTCTCACATGTGTTGTGTCTTGTGTAGGGAAGTGATGTCATGATGGAGAACTTTATGCCCTAGGACCGGGTGGTGCCCAGTGATGTTAGAAAGGTGAGGTTTACTTTAACGTCTTCCAGAAGCTACTCTTTACCTACCCTTCATGTAGCGGTTTCTATGAACAGACTTTTTAGAGGAATTTTTACTTTCCTACTTTCATCTTGTCATTATTGATCTTGTATTATAGCCCCCTTTACTTTCATATTTCACTTTATACTCTCAGTGGTTTTCTTAGTGGCATACATGTTATTCTTTTCAACTATTTGGGCTGGGGTTGTGCATGTGTGTGTGTGTAAAGGTACTCATAAAATGCCTCTAAAATGTAGTATATTTCCTCTAGTGCCAGTCGCCATCCCCTTTCCAATGGGAGTCAGGCTTGTGGTATTCACTTCATGGGCCCCAAGGGAGGGGTTGTGAAAAATTAGTATCAAAGGTGGTTGGATCTACCTTAAAGACCAAGAGTCTATGCTTTTGTTTTGGTGATACAATGTTAAATGTTTTGAGTTTGACTTTCTAGCTTGGGGATTCTAGTGTTGGTGTGATGTACAACATAACCATACACCAGGACACTTAATTATGGTTTCTCAACTCAATACATGAAAATAGTGGTTGCATGCATCATATACGAATTGAGGGTGTTCTCATGTACTTCTTAAGTTAGCTCACCAAGTATAACCTATTGATTGTGGTTCAACATGATCTATTTCAGGATTTCACCATGCAAATAGCCAGAAATGATTCCAGTGCCTAACCATGTGGATGGTACACCCAACGATGAGGCATCTGTACAGGGACTGGTACTAGATTTAGACTGACTATGAGGTTCAACAACATTTCCACCACCCATTGGTCATTAGTTACCACTGGTGCTATCAGTAGAGAATGCATGTAATATTAGTGCCTTACATGAGTTCCAAAGGCAGAAACCTCAAATTTTTATGGGTGAGACTGACCCCCATGTGGTAGAGGATTGGCTCAAGGTGGTCACATGAGTCTTCTTACTAGTGAGGACACCTCTCGACCAGATGGATATCTTATCTGTGAACCTTCTTCAAGGATCAGTGGGGAGATGGTGGAGCTTGAAAACCCAGATTCACGATGAGGAGACCCTCACCTGGACGTAATTTGATCACCTCTTCAGATAGTAGTTCATTCCAGTGACATTACTCTTAGTATGAATACAAAATCTAATGCAACTATAGTAGGGTAGAATGACAGTACCAGAGTACATAGTGAGATTCACCAAGTTATCTTGCTGCTCTATGAACATGGTGCATGACCCGTTGTTCCAGGATCAAGCTTTTGATTGGAGACTACATCTGGATATCAAGGTGACCACAGTATCCCTCAGCATCTCTACTTAGGTTGGGGTGCTGGAGAGAGCCCCTCTTAGGGAGATCTTCCCTACTGAGCAGGCGCCTGTAGCAGAAGCTACCAATAGACCCCAGGAATTAGAGTCTTCACCAGTAGGTAGCTGGTAGCATACATGGGGGCCTAAGAGGGATAGTAATTTCGGAGTATGGAGCTAGTATGAGGGATCAACATTATAATACCCCCAGGGAGGATGGAGTCATTTGAGGGGCAGGGCATGCTACTCATGCGGCGGATAGGGGCACATGGCTCGTGATTGCCCGACTCTCCGCACGGATGACCGATAAATTCTCCAAGGGCCACTGAGGAATATATAGACGTTCGAGTGAGGTTGTCCATAGGGAGGTGGACATAGAAGGGGAGTTGGCAAAGAATTAGGTCATGGGTGAAGTTTCTATGTGCTACCACCCTCACCCCATGTTGACCACCACAGGCTCTGGGAGTTGTTGGATAGGGGAAAATCCACCTACAGGCGAGGAGGCCTATGAACAAGGCACTCCAGAGACAATTAGAAGTCAGATCTGTGTCTTCTCCACCTTATATGAAATTTTTATAGACGCTGATGCTAGTCACTCTTTCCTTTCCACGAACTGTGTTCAGGGCTCAGAGATTCCGATGGAGCCTGTGGCTCAATCCTTACAGTTGAAGACTCCTACGGGATGGGATTCAACGATCACACATCGGTACCGATAGTCTGATCTTACTGATAGAGGTGAAATAATCTGCTAGGATCTCCTTTTATCAGTGTCTAGACCATACAATTTCATCATGGTTATAGACTGGTTATTCACAGTTCATGCTCAGATCTACTGTCTCAGGTGTAGAATGTGGTGTGTTCATGAGGATGGGACCATGTTTTCCTTCACTAGTGAAAAGGGAGCTCTTGAATCACATAACAGAAATTATTGGAGGAGGTTTTAACTAATCACTCACTTGTTTTCTAGCCTCTACCTTGTTGTGGTGGATGATAAGAGTCCTCACATTCCTATAGTGGTGACCTAGAATGAGTACGTCTTTTCAGAAGATGTTCTAGGATTACCTCCACATAGAGAGGCATATATCTACATTTCTTTGTAACCTTGGATGACACTACTTTCCACTACAACATATTAGATGGCTCCCGATGATCTTTTTGAGTTGAGGGTGCATCTCGAGGACTTCCAATAGAAGGGATTTGTGATACCCAATGTTACACCATGGGCATCACCAGTTTTTTTTCAAGAAGGCATAAAGGAGTTTGCGGTTGTGTGTGTAATTTCAACACATGAACCATGTGGTAATTAAGAACAAGTAATAGCTACCAAGAATTTATGACCTCTTCTATAATATGATGGGAGATATATGGTTCTTGGAGATAGACCTTAGATCAGGCTATCATTAAACTCATGTACAAAATGAGGATGTACCGAAGACAGCCTTTAGATATTGGTATTTTCACTATGGGTTGTTGGTGATGCCTTTTGGCATGACCAATGCCCCAGTAGTGTTCATGGGACTCGTGAACAGGATCATAGAATCTTACCTTGATCATTTAATCGTGATCTTCATTGATGATATCCTGGTGTACTCGGCGTTTGAGGCGAAGCACCTAACACAACTACTCTGATTCTTGGATACACATCGAGATAACTATATTTATGGGAAGCTCTTGATGTTTCATTTCTATATTTGGGAATTCTACTTTCTAGGACATGTTATATTGAAGGTTGGACTTGCAGTGGATCAAGCAATGATAGACACAGTTCTTGCTTGGGGGCCTCCCAGGAGTGCGATCGAGGTGTAGAGATTCTTGGGTTTGACTAGATACTACCTGAAGTTCGTGAATGAACATTCTAGTGTAGCATTACCCTTTTCATCTTTGACATAGAAGGGATAGCACATTGTGTGGTCGGAGAGATTCCAGTAATGTTTTCAGAAGATGAGGAAGAGACTGATGAGTGGCCCCATCTTGAGACTACCATAGGAGTGCATTGGTTATGTAGTTTTATATGATTCACTAGGCACTAGACTAGGTTGTGTCCTAATATAGAAGATAGTAGTTATCACCTACTGTTCATGGATGTTGAGACAGCATGAGTAGAATTATGAAACCCATGACCTAGAGCTAACAGGATTGGTCTTTGATTTGATGTTTTGGTGGCACTACTTGATGGGTGAGAGGTTTACCATCTACTCCAACCACAATGGTATTAGTTATATATTCTACTAGAAGGACCTGAACATGAAGAAGTGTTAATAGATAGAATTTCTCTAGGAATATGATTTTGAGAGAGTCTATACTCTTAGTAAGGGTAATATGGTAGTAGAAGCGCTCAGTAGAAGATTTGGTTTGATGTTACTAAGTGAGTCATCGGGGAAGTTAGTTGTGATGTAGGTATCCTTTATAGATGATGATGGAGAAGCTTATAAATAGGAGGATCACCTACCATTTGTCGAGTTAACATAAAATAATTGATACCACTCCACCATTGGTATGGAACTATCTAAGACACTTTATGGTAAACTATGCATATCCCCTTTATACTGGACAGACCCATGGGATTCAGCACTAATGGGTCCGAAGTCGGTACGAGCTACCACCGAGAAGGTGTAGGTCATCTAGGAGTAGATGAGGACTACACAAGGCTAGAAAAAATCATATGATGATAGTACATGGAGTCTCTTGGAGTTCTAGGAGGGATACCATGTGTTCCTTTGGGTCTCACCTCGACAGGGATTGCAGATATTTGGTTGTACGACAAGCTATCTTTGAGATTCATCATCCCATTTTTGATTCTGTGTATAGTTGGTGAGGTGGTGTAATGCCTAGCCATCCCCCCACAAATTCACCAGGTGCATAATGTCTTCCATGTATCATAGCTGAGGAAATAAGTGCATGATCTATCACATGTCGTTGACTGGGGGAGAGTTCGACATCGATGATGGGGAGACGTTTGCGAAGTTACCAATAGAGATTGAGGATTGAAAGGACCAGGTCCTTCATGGACAATTGATTCGTCTAGTGAATGTCAGGTGGAAGCACAAGAATCTCCATGAGAGAAATTGGGAGTGGGAGGATCATATTCATACTCAATAACCCCCATTTGTTTGTTTATCCCTTTTTTGGTATATGAGGATGTAAATACCTAATGTTGGGGTTAATGTAATGTCCCAGAATTCTATTATTTTTTTTAAATTATATGGGATTATTTAGATACCAGGCACTCAAACAGCACCAGATTACGAGCCCTTGTGAGCCCAGAATAAGTGTATGGATTTTTTTTAATTTTATTTAAAATAGTGCACATGAGTGTATGGATATTTTTTTAATTTTAATTAAAATAGTGCACATGGGTGGTTTTGGAAACATTTAAATGGGTGCCTAGAATAAAAATTTGAGGCCACTATTGAATTCGGAATGATGAATTTTCATAAGAGTGGACATAACCTCAACCAGCACGGGTTGAGGGAAAAGGTTAGCTTTTGTACATGTTAAGAAATTTTATTACCAAAATTTCTTAAGGGAAAATAAAATTAACAACATGTTTATTTTATTTTGATTTTTAATTTCAATGCAATGTAACAGCATTGAAATTCAATATAACCGAAACATTGTTTCATAAATAAAACATGGTAACAATGCTACAACACAATGAAATGGATCATGTTTTCTATCATTAATGGATTGAATTTTATCAATCGTTGGCATATTTGAGAAATGATCTAAGACCTTGTAGTTTCGACATTGGGGAATGGTGAATGATGAACAACTGCCAATGACGGATTGAGGAGTGGTGAAACCAGCGATGTCGATCAACTCCAATGAATGATCCACCAATCACATTGCGGTTTTTTCTCATTGAATCTGTTTCCCCATTAATTGTTTATAAAAAAAGAATGTGTATTAACCCGTGAAAAGGTTGATCCACGGATCGTGTGTTCTTGTGAGGGGGTTCCATGATCTCTGGTTTTAGATTCAAAGTTAGTATTGATAAAATCACACTATTCCCCAATTTTGATTTAAAACACTATGTTAGAGGAATTAGGCCAACACAAACAAGGTTCAGATTCCTCTATTATTTGTGTTTAAGTGTTCTTCATTACTAAAAACCCATATCAATTGGAAGAGAAACATGATATAGTTGTAGGGATGGTGATGACCTAAGAATTCCAAAGGCACTCATGGATCGTAGAACACACCCCCATAGCAAGTTTAGGGGCCCTTGGAAGGAATCGTCAGTGCACTAGTGGTCGAAACGTGCGAGAGACATTGGCCACATGTGGGAGGCGGCATGCACTGGTGGTGCATCGTATTAGTGGAGTTCCTTGCGACATCATCCACACTGCTACATATGAGGGCCACCGACAACAGCCGGCGGTGGGGCCTTCACCAACGCGACATCGAGTTGTGTCGCATGGCCAGAGGAATGTGTTATATTAGGACCATGGAAGGAGGTCCCAATGGTGACCTGCTGGGTCATTAAATGGTGAATTCTCCTCATTGACCAGGAGTAGACATGGTGACCGCCATCACGTCCACGTGGGACAAGTTTTCCTGCTTACAGCGGACCAGGACGCCCCTATGGGCCAAACCCATGACCCATCGAGTTTGGGTTGGGCCTAGAAGACAAGATTGTATCCAGGTTGGGTCGGTGGACCCCGGGCTGGGCTGGGTTGGGTCGGTTCTATTGGGTCAGACCAGTACCCAAACCCAATCATCTCCTTCTTACTAAAACATTCATAACTTCAAAACTATGCATCTAATTGACGAGTCATTTGTTGAGTTGGGATGTTTGCAATGAGGTCATCTTTTTTTGACTCCAAGTGAGTTTATTTGGAGGTTGAGATATGACGAATGGATTGATTAGTAGTTTCTCCCAGAATCAAGAGCACTATATGCAGAAATATTGTAACTGGTTGTGATGAGAAGGAAGTTTCGAACGGACCTCAATGGACCAGTAGGTGAGTAGAAATGCAGACATGTGTGTCCCAGTAGATGAGTATCCTTGCAAACCTATGTGGCCTGGAAGATGAGTAGTCATGCAGACCTCAGTGTCCTGACAGACGAGTAGTCATACAGACCTATATGGAATGGTAGATGAGTAGCCTTGCTGACCTATTTGGCCCGACAAAAGAATAGTTGAGCACACCTCCGTGGCTAAACAGACGACCAAACCCTTGTGGCTTAAAAAACTTCAATTACTCATCTCTTATGAGTACCTTAGATGTAAAAAAATTTTATCTTTATGACTAATAATCCTATATTATATATTTTATGTTATATTTGTGTGAGTAGCCCATTACTTCAGATGAACTTTTCCATTGTGGTATTTTTTTATGGTCTAGGGTCCCTACAGAGTATTGTGTTACTAACCCCTGAACAGGATTTACTTGTATGTGTCTTTTCTTGGGTGTACAAATGACATCTTGATAGAGACCTTAGTGGCCCATGACACAGCGTCACCCATCAAGGTTAAAAGGTAAGACATATTTTTACGGCTTCCAGCATCTACTCTTATCATACCCTTCAGGTGGGTTTTTCTATGGATGTACTTTTTAGAGGCCATTGTACATTCCTATATTTAGCTTTTCCTTGTTGGACTTGTATTCTGGCCCCATTTACATTTAACTTACACTTTATACTCCCTATGGTTTTCTTAGTGGAATACATGTTTTTCATTCACCTTTGTGGGTTGGGGTTTTGTGTGTACATGTGTATAGGTACTCGGAAAATGCCTCCCACTTGCATGTTATTGTCTTTGGACACAGTCACCATCCCTTGACCTTTGGGAGGAGGGCATGGGGTAGTCGTGTCATGGGCCCCGAGGGATGGAATGTGAAATTTACATACCCTTACTATGTATTTCAGTTCACCCTAAATATGTATTCCTTCCCCAAGTTATGAAGAAGAAATAATTGAATAAGCTTTCAAGGATGTAGATTATTTAATTTTATTATCTATCATGTATGTAATTCCAATTTCCTAATGTATTATGTGTATCATGTGTGTTATCTAGATTTCAAATAATATTAAACTAATCATTCCTTCAATATTTGATTCCTTTTAATCATTCCAATGTAATAAAATAATGCACTAACTTTGGGATTCTGGTGTTAGGGAATTACCTTTAGACTCTAGAGTATATGCAAAACAAAATAAGTACATGATTCAAATTTTTTGGGAATAAATCCACAAGTAATAATGAAAAATGGTATATATATTCTGTCTCATAGAGGCATATAAGGGGTGTTTTAAAAAAATATAATTATAATTTATTGATGATGGTTATTATAAAACCCTATAAATTTATGATAAATTTAATTTTATATGCGTTAAATTTCGTAGATATCATTCATTATAAACAACCCTGAGTTAAAATAAAGTATTTTTTGTATATAATTTTATCCAAGAATTAAAAATTTTGTGTATTAATAGGATTAAATAATATATGAAAAAATTATGTTTTAAAAATGCATAGACTAATTACATTGGTAAGCATATGTTTATAAATATAAAACATGAAATCATTTTGAAGTAGAAGATATTTTTTTTCAAGAAATGTGGTTTTTTCCCTAAAATATATTTTTATAATAATAGATTAATTTGATCAATAATGGTGGAAAATTAAAATTAAATTAATGTTTAATATATTAAATAAGTGGGTTTAAAATCCATTTAATAATTTTGTTACATGTGAGAAAAGAATAAATCCAGTTTTATACTAAAAATTTATTTTTCTAAAAACCAATTTTCATCATGTTTTTACTAATTACATTAAAATAAATTTCTTCGACCTATAGGGATTGAATTTTATAAAATCGGTTACATATTTAGAATTTCAATGTTCAAATGTTTTAAATGGTTCCCTTATATTCCTTTGCATTATGAATAGTAACCATGGTAAAATATATCACCTCAAAAAAGGGTAAATATAGTTAATATCGGCAAAAAATATGTAATAACACCTTATATTTTCATTATAATTCTTAATGGATGAATTAAATTCAACACTAATCATTATATGAATGACTTTTTTAATGGACACTTGTCCATAAAAATATCACATTTAATATTTATTGTAAAATAAAAAAACAAAATATCACACTCTTACTTTTAAATATCATTTATTTTTTCCCATAGGGAAAAAGTAAAGGTGAGAATAAATCATGTTTTTTTATTTTTAGAATAATAAAATAATTTTCATTATGCTAATTTATTTAAATATAATTTTATTATATAATTAATCTTATTTCATATGCAATTATAATAATTTATTTAAAATTAAATATATTTTATGTGTTCACATACTGAAAATTCATGTCATTTATGATTCTAAATTAATTTTTGTATCACAAAATTTTATTAATGAGGGTGATTTATTTCTAATTTTATTGCAGTATATAACTACCCTACATATTTATACAATGATAATGAAATATTTAATAAATTAAAATATATTATAAAAATGATTTTACAAATATTATAATTAATATACATTTAGTTAGTTATAGTGTTCCATGAATTTTAGAGATATTTATAACATATTTGTGTTGTGTAAAAGAATTATATTAGAATTCCCAGGTAACTCTGAGATGTCTAATTAAAATATTAATCTTTAAATAATTTTATATCTTCATTGACTTGTGTTTTACACAACATAGAGTTAAAACAAATCATGATATACAATTTATATACTACAATATACCAATTTATTTGGAGGGTATGAATAGGAATAACCATATTATGAAATATATTATTTTTTTGGAAAATAAGATATTAATTTTTAGTATATCAGTTCTATTATTTGAAAATAGGTTTTTTTTTAAAACAATTTTATTTCTTTCTATGAGATAATAACTATATTTTTACCCTTAAAGAAAATTTATTTGACATAATAATGTTCATATTTAAAATCATGATGTAAAAATTATCTTACAATGAGTTTTTGGGAATATTTAAAAATGTTGAAATAATAATGAATACTAAAAAATAAGGATTCATATTAGAAAATATATATTATTTTAAAACATTAAGAAATTCACATCATATTTTTAATTGGTTTTAAACTTTAATTAGTTCATTTTTATTATAAATAATTGAAACACCCGGAAATTTTATAAATAGGATTCTTTTTAATTTTATTGATGTCTTGTGTTGTACACTACCCCAATATTATATTTCTCTATATGAAACACCATATTATCTTGTAGTATATGCAACACTATTCTTGGCTTGTGTTGCACGCAAGAGCGACCTTCCTCAATAGCGTGTGTTGTACACAATACTGAGTTTCACTAAATGATGATATATTATTATAATATTATTATGAACTAGTTGTTATGAATATTATTATCCAAATTTTTAATTTTATAACATTATAATTCCTATTACACATATCCTAGAACATGGTATGAGAATAAATTAATTTTTCAGATAAAAGAAGGGTTATTCAAAAAATACAGTTTTGTCACATTTTGATGGCACACCCATTTTAAATCTAATTTTTGACACGTTTTATGTTCATTTTGACAAATTAAAAATATTCTTTTGAATTAGGATATAAAAATTTACATTGGATAAATTTTTTACAATATTTTGATAACCATCATATTTTGATAAATATTAAAAATACGCTAAATTTTAATTAAAAAAACCTTTTTCATCAAGATACATTATATGGTTAAATTATAATACTGAATGGTTTTAAAGTATAAATAGAATATATTTTTACCATTTAATATAATTATTTAATTATCATTAATTTTACATTTAATTCATAGGTAAAAACATTTCAATCTTTAGCAATGTTTTAAACAAAAACCCATTTTTTCAAAAATAAGATTAATTTTAAATTAATTACTGAAAATTATATGTTTTGAATTTAGAAAAATGGATACCATATTTGGAATCAGTAGGTCCAAATTATTTTAATAGGATACTTTTATTTTTTGCCATTATGAATAGTAACTACAGTAAAATTTGTTTACCACGATTAAAGATAAATCGGCTAATTACGGGTAAAAATAATATTATAAAATTACCCTAACACTTGTCTCAATATAATTTGATGATTATATTTCGTCATAAAATATTCTTGGTTTGAAATGTTATCTTTTGGAACTCACTTTGATGAGATTAAGACCATTGATTTATTTTATTTAAAGGAAAGTGAAATATTACTCACTCAAACTCTAATAGTTAAATTATTTTTATTACAAGGTTATATAGAATATAAATTAGATTATAAATAATCATTTTAAAGATACAATTTTTTTATTTATCATTATTATTTATTTATAATTGTTAACAAATATATATTAACCTTAATAGCTTATACATTAATGATGCAGAAATTATTTATTTAGTAAACAATCAATAATATAGTTTTTATTTAAATACTAATACCCATCAAAAGGCCAAAACACTTGACCAAACCATATTGGTAGAGTATATCTACACCATAATCATCCAATTTTCTACTTTTGTACCATTTTGAGCCTTATAAATCATATTATGACATTTATATTATTTTATTTTAAATGATATCAATGTTTTCACCTTCATAATTTAATGAATACAACAATTTAGATTTTGTGATTTTATGATTATAAATTAGATTAAAATTATTATTATGAAATATATTAGATTTATATTCATCATAGTATTTCATTTTTAATTTTTATACAAAAAATAAGTTTAATAAATAATTATACAAAAATGTTGTAGTAATTATCTTATTAAGAGAAATATCAAATAAATGATTTTAAAAATATTAAAATAAATATTATATGACCTAATTAATGCTCTTAATGAATTTTATAGATGAATAAGACATTTTAGAAATCTATTAAATATTTTTCTAGAATATATCTTCTGCGTGTATTTTATTTAAATTCAAATAAGTGGATAGTGTGAAAATTGACACTACTGATATTTTATAAATAGAACATATTATTATATTGTTTAAAAATCACAAAAAAATTAAAAATAAAAAATTGAAATTTATATGGTCTAAAATGTCATAAAGTATCCAATTATGGACAATTCACAACACATAAGTTATTATATATGACCATTTTAAATTTAGTATATTATTACCACAAATAAAATCAAATAAATTAAATAAGGATGAATCAAAATGATAAGGCTTAAGATAAATTCCAAACATGTCTAAATTTTATTGGTTGATGATATTACCACCCTATCTCATCTCATATTTTAATTTGAGTCATTTTCAAGATTTTTAAGTGGGGTTGGGTTTTATTATAAATTAAGATTTTTGAGGTTTGCAAAAGTGCCCATCTCGTGTCCTATATAATGGAACCTCCTTCCCTCTCCTATTCACTCAATTTTGAGCATTCAATCTTGGAAAAACCCTACCAATTCACCTTATAAACCTATTTAGTTACATTATAGGTGTTCTTTTATTCTCAAAAGACCAACTCAAGTGCCCTAAGAGGAAGTTTAAAAGAGACACTTCGAGGAAGAGGTAATATCTTCTACTGATTCTTTCAAATTTAATTATTCTTCTACTTTCGATTCATTAGTTGTTTCATTATAAATTAATATAATCAATATCAATCATATACTTATATGTTATTATAAATATGAAACAACCTTATTTTACCTTCTATCCATCCTACGAAAAATGAAATCACTGCGCGTGCGTAAGTACGGAATACCGTCTCCACGTTGTGGTGTAATCTTTTTTTTCCACCACCACCTTACTTTGATGGGTATAATGGTGGAAATAATAACTATATATATAATTATTATAAAATGATACTACTTATGAGATATTATATCATCCACTATAATTCCATTCAATAATTATTGAATGATATCATCGCTCGTGCGTACGTACGAATTACCGTCTCCACAACGCGATGAGATTCATTCTCCATGTTAACCATTCAAGAATGATTATAAAGTTTATATAATGAATAATACTGAGATATATGAAAAAATAATTCTACTTTATTTATTTATGTGTGTGTGTGTGTGTCATCTACTTACTTTCATTCAAGGCAATAAGGAAAGGAAAACAGTGTTCATGTGTATGTACGGCCTACCGTCTCCATGAATGATGTATTTCATTTCATTTATCTATCTAATATATATATATATACTGAATATTTATATATATATGATATATAAACCTTGTTTTAAATTCTTCAAGTAAGTAAATCATTATATAAGTAATAATATCAAGAACGACAAGTCCAAACACCTACGATAAATGAAAAGATTATTACCCAAAACGTTGCTTCAACATTGAATTGACAAATGAACAGATAATATAAAGTTGAAATTGAATCATATATCATATCATAAAAATTAATATAATTATTTAACAATTCAATGATATTAT
Organism: Viscum album; assembly: GCA_963277665.1. Lineage (NCBI taxonomy): Eukaryota > Viridiplantae > Streptophyta > Magnoliopsida > Santalales > Viscaceae > Viscum > Viscum album. The sequence goes on along the minus strand of OY728125.1, from coordinate 271,076,531 downwards.
TTAAATCATAATACAGGAGTTTCGAACACGAATAGAAGAAATTGGACCTAAGGTAATGGGTAACTTTGCCAATCTCATTTCTATATGATATTGTTTATTCGTAAGTATTTACTGGGGTTATATTTATCATCCTTATACATGTATTCTAAAACTATTTTCATAAAATATTTATTATTCCTCCATCTATGTTTAAAGTAATTTTTACCCTTTGTTGACTTTTACCACATTTAATGGAAGGAATATTTATTTTGTTTACCATACAAGGTACTTTTTGAATTTTTCGATAAAAAGTATGATGATAATGTTTTTTATAACATATACAGCATGAACAGATTTTTATAGTTTCATAACACCTTATTTCTAGAAATATTCCTATAAAATATTTCATGATTATTTTCAATTAAATTATTTTCTTTTTAAATTGCACAGCATTTTGAGAAAAAAAATGATTTTTAAGAAGAAAGGATATTTTCCTCATGAATTCATTTCAAGTGTTTTATCAACACAATTTTACATCAAAGATGAAATTATTTAATATGGATATGTTTCATGTATAATTTCCCTATTATTTACATGGTTTTATTTTTTATGAGAAATTATATCCACTGTTTTATATAGATTATGTTATGATGGGATGATGTATATGAAACCAATTTTATTATTGGGTTATGATGAATGATTTATGTTTATTTTGTGGCACACAAAAGAATGATTTCATTATGAGATTGGTGGTACCTATATCTCCCTCCATTTCATTTGGTAAAGATTTATATCTCATGAGATAAACATGGATAGAACGAAAAGTAAATCCGTTTCAATAATACAGGGATAGAACAGAAAGTAAACCCGGTTTAGTAATGGAATTTGTCCACTATGATGGTCTTGGAAGTAATGACTTGACTAATATGGAAATCATATCTTGTGATTAATGGTTTTCCACAATTAAATGTTTTATTCCCGTTCTATTTTATCATTATTGATCTTCTTTTATGATCTATGCCTTACGTACTGTCAAGATTTATTTCACAACTCAAGATTTTGATGTCTAAACTTTATGTTCATGTTTTTAAGTTCAAATGTATATGGTTTTTTTTAGTTTCTCCAGGCTTACCCTTACTGAGCCTTTGAGCTCACCCTTTATATTTTTTCTTTTCCCCATGATATAAATAAATGTTTTAGGTAAGAAAACAAAAGGGTTATATCTTTATGGGAGATGTTGAAGATCTTTCATCATGATTAGAAGATTATGTTATGAGTTTCCAAAGTCACCAAACTATTACTGTCCTTGGGTGTCATTTTTTGTTATGTATTAAGTATTCCGAAAAAGTAATGTAATTTCCAAGTACATCAAGCTTGGGTCTCTATAATAATACAATTTTCTTATTTTAAATTAGTTTTATATATTAATCTTATATACAAACATTTTATGCTTAAAATAGTCATTTTTTATAAACAAAATTGATGTGTTTTCCCATATTAATTCTAAATTTAATTCTCCCAATTCTATGTTTTTAATTTTGAAATATTTACTCCATATTTGGAATCAGGTGGTCCAAATTTTTCAAATATACCCCTTTTATTTGTAGTGAGTATAATAGTAACTATGGTAAAATTTATCATCTTATTAAAGGGTAAATCTGGTTAATCTGGATTAACAATTAGTGGGAAGGGTATATGTCTTCATCCAAATTCATATCAGAAACTTTCAATGCTAAAATTAATAATTATTTCACTAAATTTACATATTTAACAAACACTCTTCCAGGATAATTATTTATACATTTTTATAAAAAATTAAAATAAAAATATGTCAACCTCTTATTCTTAATAAGTATAATATTTCTATTATGGGTTTAACGAGATGAAATACATGTCTATATATTTTTTTTTGAAATACAAAAGATTTATATTTAGCATGGTAATTTATTCAATATCATTAGTAGTTAAATAGTTACCACAAATTCCTATTGAACATTTTTTTCATGATTATTCAAATTATAAAAATATCCAAAAAATGATAATAAAAATATTAAATGTAATTGTATATGAGATATTTTAGATGATCCCATAACTTTATAGAATAATATGACATATATATAATATAATAAAATATTTAGTGAATCATTTCTTAGTTGTATTGATGTTTTCAAATTTCAATGTATTTAATAGTAGAAAAATTGACAATAATGATATTCTATGGGATTGGTATTTTATCAAATTACATAAAAAAATTATAATTACTTAAAATATTAAAATTTAATTTTATATGATATAAAATGGCATATTTATTCCATTCATGGTAAAATTTACACCATATATGTTAAACTTACAACCTTTTAATATTGAATAATTTGTTACCACAGTTAAAATAAAAATTGGTTAATTAAGGGTTATTGAAAATGATATGGTTTAAAATAAATCCAAAACACATATAAATTATATTAGATGATAATATTATGACCTAATATTATCTTATATTCAAATCCATGATCATTTTGTTGTATTTGGTTTGAAATGAATTAATTATAATTTATTCATTTGAGAAATTATTAAAGTCTCCTCGCCTCCATTATAAAAGTGCCACCTTACTTCACCCCATTATACCAACATAAGCATTCAAGATTGACTATCCTATATATGATTCCCTTATAAATTTTCCAAGACACATTCTAAATCTTTTGGTCTCACAAAAATTCAAATTCTATGTACCTAAAGGTTTTCTTTGATGTAGTGTCATTCAAGATGTCATTTTCTCAGACAACCTATTTTAATTTTTTCTTCATCTTTTACCTTTGCCTCAACTTATTTATCCATCAAAGAATAATTACTCATTTATATAGTTTATACCATAATTTTATATTTATAATTAAATATTTTCGACCCATTCATTTTCTAATCTCTTCATATTCAAAGAAAGGAAATAGTTGTCCAAATAATGGTGATTAAATATCTCAGTGAATAACGATTTTTTGTTTTTCATTACCTCCATGATCATAGTTATAAAACAATTATTGTAACAGCTTGAGGTTTTTAGAATTATTTTTTTCATATTAATTTATCTTTTCAAAAAAAGTAATTTCAAATGACAGAAGAAATTGTTCTTTATAAATATAAATATATATATATATATTAAAACACTAAGTAAAACATTATTTTCACACACAATAAAATCTTGTCTTGTGATACACGCAATACCAACTTTGCTTGTGCTAAAAGAAACACTGACTTGGCATACGATGCATGCAACGGTGAGTTTCTACGAAAAATATTTTCTTATTGTTTAAAATATTTAAATAATATATTTATATCCTAGATGTTAAAATTAGTAATTTTAATAAAAATAACTAATTTTAAAAATAAAATTATAATGTTTTTATATAAATAAAATATATTGATAACGAAAGATAATATTTTTGGTAATGTCCATTTATGTTAAAAATATTTTGTATTTAATTAATATTTTTGAAAAATAAAAGTAATGTTAGACAAATTTTGAATTTTAATTGGATAAAATAAACTGAATTTTTGAATTTAGAACACAAAAATTAGCCTATATTGAATATTTTGGATTTTTCCAACAAAAGTCATTTTTTATGAATAATAAAAATTACTTCTTTTTAGTTAAAAACTTCCATTTTGTATAATTTATTATTAATGATAAATTATATTAATTCTTTAAGGTCACATTCGATAAATATAAAATCTACTAATAAAATCAAATCCATTATGATGAATTTTAATTTGATACTGAATAAGAAATCTTAACAAATGTTTGAAATGTTTCCTACTTTAAAACCTCGTTATTCCACTCCTTCTATAGGATGAGCACTAATCTTAATTTTGTGGAGTCTATGATGTGAATTTAAAAAAACATCCTACATACACTATTGTATTAATTCTAATATTTAGAGGCTAATAACACCATGTTAATTTTTGAGAACGATTATTAGTAAACATGATTACAATTAATCACAGCATTTAAGGCCAAATTTATATAAATTTGGGACAAAACCATAAAATTAAGGGCCCAAATGATCTATAAATATGTAAAAAAACTCATTGTATGTCCTTATTTCAGCTTTAAACCTTCCATTTTTTGATTTTTTTGGTTTGTTATGACTTTGTTTAGGTAAGAACATGTCAACACCTAATTTGTTTCTAACAATTACATGTGAGTCTTTTTCCATCCCTATAAAAGGCCACCACCTCTACCCATTCCTCACACCTATAAAACATTTATATGAGTAAAAGATCTAACCATGTAATATCTAAACAATCCTCCCTTCAACCATGAATTCTCCCTTTGGACAGAAAGCTTCCCAATGAATCCTTTTAGCCCAAACCAAAAAGAGTTACCCGATTTAGAGTTAATGTCTTCCCAAAAACTCCTTCAACTTATTGTCCTTATTCACCCCATTCAACTATCTTTATTACATTATTGTATTAAAACACCAGTATCCTCTATATAGTTGGATCTTTTTATGAAATGGTTATTACCTACACTTACACACACCTTCATCTAATATAGGTTGAGCATATTGTTACTGTGTATGGTGAACTACTGCCTCCTAAAATGATGATTGTTCATTTCTAATTTACCACAAATCATGGTGTCCATTTTGATGGAAAATCTATTTATATATTTAATATATTATATATACTTTTATTTAATCTTCTTGAGTCCTTTTAAAACGCACATATTTTTTCTTATACGTGGTGTTAATATTATAATCTCGTCCAAGGAAGGGTGGACTACCACCCCCTCAAAGTGAGGTGATTCATTCACACACCACATATAATGTATTAAGGATGGATTTAATGAAAATATATTCTATATATGATATATTAATTCTAATGGTAAAATTATATAAATATATATATTTCATGTAATTATTTTCTTTCAATACAATAATAAAAAGGGGAAACAATGTTTATGCGTACGTACATCTTACCATGTCCATGAATGGTGTATTATATTACATACTTCTTTTATCTATAGATTATTATAATATAAATATAATTTATATACCTGATATTTATATCATGTTACAAATTCTAGAATCATGATATATCTATTAGGGTCAAAGATGTAAAAAAATAAGACACATTCGAAGAACACCGTGAATTTTACCGGAAGTGAAACCTTAAAAAAGGTTCCTTTACTCAAGGGTAATATAAGGTCATAATAAAACAGTATATTATTATTGATATCATAATATTATTCTATAGAAGATTTAGAGCGAATATACATTTATTATATAGGAATCTTTTATGTGTACTGAGAGATTCAATACAAAAAGTAAGGGGATTTCATCTCACCTTTAATTTTCATGTGATAAATGTTATGTTCATCAGTATTTCATTTTGTGTAGTTTATGTAATTCCCATGATTGTATTATATTTTTCTCATACATGAATTTATGGTTATTGAAATTCCTATTTAAGTATCTTTTTTTAGTAAGTCTTAAGTTTCAAAATTTACCAAATCGGTTAAAATATTTTGTCTAAATCTGTCTTCTTTGAGACTTATGTTTTGTTATATGCCTAAACAGTTTTTGAGGTGTAAAAACATCACATGAATTTCAATAGTTTTATAATATATTATGATTAATGTAAATTACTTTACATACATGGATAGAATGATCCTAAAATTCCATTTTATAAGAATTTATTGAGATAATCTCATTTCTTTTCATGATTATTTTTTTATGCTTCCCTTGATGAAATATTATGATCCATCTCTCAATAAAATTAATGAGTTACCTTATCCTATGTTTTTTCATGATATAATCATGTATTGGCACAATTTTCTACTATTTTTCACATAATAGAGTTAAAAAAATATTTTTAGGAAAGCCCGTCATTACCCTCTCTTCAGTTGGTAATATATGTTTTCTAAAAAGGGTTTCCAAGAATAGTATACCATTCTCCTATAATATATAAAATAAATCTGAACCATTTTTTTCTTTTATCAATCTCATAAAGAGAATATTTTTATCATTTTCTGAACAGGGAACATTTCTACCCTTTTTTCATGTAAAATTAAAGTTCTTTTCACCTCATACGACATGTACATATTTACTCACCTTCATTTTTTTCAAAGCTCCCTTTTTCATTATTAAAAACGTAAATCTTTAAGAAAATGATTTTAAAAGTAATTTTAAGGGAAAATTTGTTTTAAAAATTATTTCAAACATCATTTATATATTTTCATGGAAAACTATATTCAAAATGTTTTTCATGTCTTATTCACAAGTTTTTAATGTTCATTCAAAGAAATGTTTTTCAAAACATTTTCACAATTTCTTTATAGGTTTTCAATGTATGTTAAAAGAAATGGTTTTAAAAATATTTATAATCTTTAATTAAAATTTTCCAAGTTTCTTCAAAGAAATGGGTTTTTGAAATGTTTTGAAGCTTATTTTATAAGTTATCATTGAAAAATGTTTTCAAAATGATTATATGTCTTATTTATAAGTTTTCAAGGTATTATTTATGAAAATGATTTTCAAATAGTTTTATGTATTAAAATCCTTTTTCAAATAAGAAAGTATATTTATCTCAATAAAACATTTTAGAGGGTATTTTAATAATATTTTCCATCTATGAATAAATCTATTGATGTTACTCTTACCTTCTAGGAAATGATTTAAAGGTTTTATCTATATACTTTTTATGAATGAGTTATTCTTAATGTCATGTTCATCATGAAATAAATTTCTTATTCATGGGTAATTTGTTTATGAAACTAGTTTCTCTTTAATGGTTTATATGCTTTTAAAACATTCTTCTTTTTATAGGTTATGTTTAGGATGAAAAGATTATGAGACCTTCTTCTATAAAAAGGTTATGAATTGTTTACATATTTATGTGACCCATTTCATTTCATGGGTTATGATATGTGATATGTTTATATATGATCATGTGGCACATGTATGTATGATTTCATTATGTGGGGGTTGGGACCTATATCTTCCTCTAATTCATTGAGTAAATATTTATATCTCATGAGATAATGATGGGAACCAAGTAGAAAGGCTTGATCCACTATGTGAAGATGGGGAAACTTGATCCATTACAAATAATGGACTTCTACTGGGGATGCTGGTTTGTCCCTCCTAGTAGGTGTAGTCACCATGATTATAGAATATGATGAATTCGAAACTATTATGGGGAGACGGGGAAACCAGATCCCTTACAAGGAAATAATTGTGACTAGGGATGGTGGTGTGTCCCGCCAAACGGGTGCAAATCCCATGAAGTGACATTATAATTTCTATAAATGTGTCTTTACTTACAAGGAATCATATTACATGTTTATGTATGGCATAATTATATGTCTTATTCATTTCTTATGATTTCCTGGATATTCTCTTTATTTCATAGGATTCATGTATTATGAACTATAAATATTTTTTCCGTGATATATGTTATGATCATTTATATGTAGGGTATGATCTTATATTTAAAGGATCACGTTCTCATACCCTTATAATCATTTTTATGCTTACATGTATCCCTTGTTTACCCATACATAGAATTTGAGATCACCCATTTTATGTTTCCTTTCCCCTAGGTTATGATGATCTGTACTATGTTTGATATGTCCAAGAAGGGTGATATCAAAGAATAAACTTTTTGTAGATAACGTATCTCACATATGTACAAGTGTTTATGTTTCCATGTTTCCAAAAGCACTAAACCAACAACAGTCTTTGGGTGTGTGTTTGAATAATGTTTAGGTATTTTGAAAAAATTATGTAATGTTAATGTTTTTAAAGAGAGGGTTTATATAGTTGGTATCCATGCCATGATATAGTTAACCTTTGGAGACTAGGATGTAAAAACCATAGTGAGATTCTGAGGTTTATTTTGAAGGATATGTACAGGGATGATTTTAAGGACAAGTACAAGGATCAGTTAATGTTTAGGAAAATATCCTGGAATTTTGTTGAAGGATAGGGTGGGTTGTTTCCTAGAAATACATCCCTATATAGATACAAAAGTGGATGTGGATCTGGAATAGATGTACCTAGGGGTAACAACTCTAACAAGATGTTCAGAGCTTGACTTGGGGTAATCTCACATATGGCATTGGGCCTTGCTGCACACCTAGTTTGGCATTCATGGGCGATATGTTTTGGGAATTCTAAAACTCTTTATGAACCATCATCATGGATTTAAATATAAGATAGTTATTAATGACCTATTATGAACAAAGTATGTCATATAATAAGGAAGGTATCCCTATTTAGATATGTTATAAGTAATTATTTTCCTGACTATGTGGTTTTATTCTATGAAATTAATACTCACACTATTCTTTTAGTTTTAGTCACTGGAGGGAACTAGAATGAACTAGATTAATTTTGAATGTGATGGAATATTTTTTTATGAGAAGTAATGTGTGATGGTCACTTGAGTTAACGACATCATGATCATTCCTAATCTCTTTTAAAAGAACGTGTTTAACAATCTTTACCTTAACCAACTCTCGGACTCAAAAAGGAAGATAAAGAAGTAGTTCAATGATAGTTTGGGTAATGGAGACCATGGAGGAAAGAAAAATCCATTTCCTTTATGTACAGAGTTTGGAATTAATCACCAATGTGAATGCCTTAGAAGAAAACGAATGTGTTTTGACTGTGGAAAAGGACACAAAACAAGTTACTAAAACAGAAAAATGAAGAGACTGGTTAATGAAATATATAAAATTTTTGGCCTCTCAAGTCATCATCGATGGTTAAGTGTTTTATGTGTGGATAAAATTATAATTATACAAACCAATTTCCGAAGATGAATTTTCTTGATGGGAATCATCCATGTGGAATGAGTAATGGATACATTGTATTTGTTGATGAGACTATAGATGAAATGTGAAAGGAAAGAGAAATTACTATTAATAGATTAAGGATTAAGTTATTGAGGTATTTATGTATTGGGATTCAAAGGTTATGAATGATGAAATATATAAGGATTGTTATATATAAGTTTTTCACTCAGTATTTAGAAATTTATATTGGACTAGTGAAGTGATTTAATAATAATATGATATTTTGACTAAGGTATGGTAACCCATAATATGTTCATTATGTTAAGATAATGTTGTATGGAAAAATATATATGGGATATAAATAAGAAAATTGGATAATATTTATTACCTTGGAGCTAAGTAATCACTTGTTAAAGGGTGTTTTATACTATACATTGTTTTTGGATTTAAGGAATAAATCCAATATACATTAGAATTAGGAAGCATGGATGTTTTCCAAAATGATTTATGGTAACTCAGGTTTTTTCTAGGTTTCATCAGAATATATGATGAGGGTACTGGCATGTTTGGAATGTCACAACCAATAGATAATTTTTGTTATATATTGGAATCAATGTTAAGCTAGTTTCTTGACTCTATTTCTAAATTTTTGGGTTTTCACCTTTGAGAAGGGTTATAAGGTTAACCATTCATGAAAAGATTAAGTTAATCTTTAGAGGAAGTATTTGTTCACCATGTTTGTGCGAAAAACCTTGGTTAAAAGGATGATTAGTGATAACCTTATTTCAAATATTTACATCTTTTAAATTATATTATTTTGGTTCTAAAGAAATTACTTCATGTACGTTAGGTGACAACCAATCATGTCTGGCAAGGTCACTGGTCTTGAACCCATGGTCGAATGACAATAAAGGTTTCACGCCTACCATTGGCCTATGCTATGTTTGAGTTAATGTGTATTTATTTTTAATGAATAAATATTTATGATGAATTATTAGTGTTACTATTTATTTTTATAGATTAATTCAATTTTTTTTTTTGAAAGACAAATAGTTATATTTTTTTATGATTTATAGTCCTTAAGATCCTTTAAAAGTGACTTTTCGTGCTTTATTTATCAAAGTTAAATTATAGAAATTCATTCCATGAGAAAATGGATGTATTATATATTTTTCAAATCAAAATCCAAGAATGAAATTTTTTTATAGAAATTTACTAATAATTACTCAATGTTATCAAAGTTATCAAAAAAAAATTGTCCTAATACCTTAATTTCTATTGAGCTGGTGACATTTTAAGTCATCACGGATTTATGAATTTGAGGCCCTAAAATTTTCTTTTATAATTAACTTGTTTGTTATTGATGACATTAATCACTACCTATAAATATTTATTCTTTTCCTCCATTTCCAATCTTCACTCCCAACCAATTTTCTCTTATGGGGAAACCTAGTTATATGTTATTTTGGGTAATCGTTATGGTTCCAAATTTCCCTTTTTAAGGGAAGATTTAGTATCCATTATTACGTAGTGGGTTCTTATGAATGAAACTTTAAATTATTAAACCTCTGAAAAGCCAAATGAATTTTGTGGGTGAAATTATTTTTAAGAGGTGTAAAATGTAACACCCCAAGTTTTTGGGAATATTTTTTTCATATTAATTTATCTTTTCAATATTATTCATTTCACATGAAACTAAAAATAGATCTTCATATATATATAAATATACTAAAACAATAATTAAAAAATTTCATTCACAATAAATATCAACTTGTCTTATGCTACATGTAATACCAACTTGGCATGAGATACAAGCAACACCGACTTAGCCTACGATGCACGCAACACATGGTTTCTAGGACGCATATATTTTAAATGTTTTAATTATTTAAATAAGATAATTATACCCTATCCATTAAAAATATTAATATTAATAGTAATAACTACTTATAAAATATTTTGTTATTATTTTATATAAATAAAGTATATTGATAATGAAAGATAATATTTTTGGTAAAGTCTTTTTTATGTTAAAAATATTGTTTTCTTGAATGAATAACTTTTAATAATAAAAGTAAATTGAGAAACACTAATAAATTAAATTGGAAAAAAGAAAAATAATTTCTTAATTAGAATGTTGAATTTGTACTAGGAAGAATTTTTGGTATTTTTCTGAGAATCTTCATTTTTTTGATGAATAGTGAAATAAACTGCTTTTTACATAGAAACTGCATTTTTGTCTAATTAATTATTAATTATAAATTATATTATAAATTTTCTTTAATTTCATTTTATATAAATATTAAATATAATAATACAATTAAATTCATTAGGATCAATTTCACTTTGAAATGAATAGAAACTCTAAACAAACTTTTGAATGTATTCATACTTTAAAACCCCATTATTTTGTTCCTTCTATGGGATTAGCACTAATATTAATTTTTCTACTTATATTAAGTTAATTTCAAAAATATAAATTAAATATTTTATTATGTCTAATATTTATATTCTAATAATTACATGTTAATTTTTGACCAAAATGATGTGTAAATGTAATTAAAATTAATCACATTAGTAAAGTCCAAATTATGCTTAATTAGGGACTAAACATTAATATTAAGGGGAAAATGGTCTATAAACATGTCCAAACCCATTTTATATCCAAAATTCTGTCATAATACATACATTATTGAGTTTTTTTATTTGGTGTGATCTTTTCTAGGTAATAACATGTGCACACCAAATTTGTTTCTAAAATTTCCCTGTGAGTACTTTTCTTTCCCAATAAAAGGCCACCACCTCTACCCATTCCTTACACCTCTCAAACCATTTCAGTTCTCCCATTATCTTCCAAATTAGCCTCCAAAAATTAATCCCTTATACCTTTACACCTCATGTTGGGATGAAATCTTCCCAAGGAATCCTTTTTCCAAAAACCAAAAAGATTTACCCGATTTAGAGGTAACATCTTACCTCAAGATCCTTCCATTTATTTTCCTTCATCACCCCCTTAATCACAATTTATTCCATTATTGGGTGGAAAAAAAGTATAATACATATAATAATATTTGTTTTCCAATTTATCTGTCCAACACTGACACATACCTCTATCTAATTAATGTTTAACAAACTATTGTTTTTCGTCAAACTACTGCCTCACAAAAAGATGATTGTTCATTTCTAATTTAACACAAATCATGGTAACAATTATGATGGAAAATCTATTTATATATGTCATATATTATATTTACTATGTATTTAAGCTTATGAATTCCTTTTATTACATAAATCTTTCTACCATTAATTTGGTGTCAATACTATAATCACATTTGAGGATGTGTGGACTACCTCCCCCTCAAACCCAGGTGATTCATTCACACACCATATAGAATGTATTAAAGATGGATTTTATGAAATTAAATTATATATTAATGATACTTGTATAATGATATATATATATATATATTATTTAAATAATTTCTATTAATATGATAATAAAAACAGAAAATAACATTCATGCATACATAAAGCTTTCCATCTCCATGAACGGTGTATTCCATTACGTACATCAATTTTCAATAAATTATTATAAATTAAATATACTAGATATAACTGATATTTATATAATCTTTTACATTTTTGAATCATGATATAAGTATAAGGATCAATGATGTAACAAATTAAGACACATGTGAAGAACAAACTGGATTTTACCCCAGTGAAACCTTAACGTAGGTTTGTTAATAAGTGGGTAATTTAAGGTCATAATAAAAATATAAATAGTTATTGATATAATAATATTATTCTATAAAAGATATTTAATATAAATATATTTATTTTACTGTAATCTTGTATGATTACAGATATATTCAATACACGTGGTAAGGGGATTTCATCTGACTTTTAATTTTCGTGTGATAAATGTTATGATCACCACTATTTCCTTTAGTTTAGTGCTTGTACTGCCAGTGATTTTATTATTTATATATTATAATTTAATTTATGGGTATTTAAATTCCTATTTTATGATCCTTCTTTCATGAGTTTTATGTTTCAAATGTTACAAAATCATTAAAAATATTTTTTTATCAATTCTCTTTCTTTGAGATTAATGATTCGCTATGCACCTAAACTCCTTTTCAAGGGGTAAATACTTCCATTTTACATCACATGTCATGAATATAAATGATTTAATTATATTATATTACTCATTAAATTTCCTTTCCTTACATGGAGATCATGATCCAAAGATACCAATTTATAACAGTTTATTTTGATAATCTCATTTCTTTTTGAGATTGTTTATGTTTATGCCTCCTTTGATGAAATAATATGATAAATATCTCAAGGAAATTTATGTGTTTACTTATACTCTATTATTTCATGATATAATCATGTATTGGTACCATTTTCTACTCTTTGGTATCTATGATTGTTAAGATATTGTTTTAAGGAAAGCTTGACTTTCCCCTCTCTTCAGTTAGAAATCTATGTTTTCTAAAATGGGTTTCCAAGAATAATATACCATTATCCTATAATATATAAAAGAAATTTGAACCCTTTTTTATCATTTACCAATCTCTTCAATGGAATATTTTAACACCCCATGATTTTTCAAATAAATTTAATATTGAATTCATGAAACACTGAGTCTCTACAGAACACCACTTTATTATAACCTAGCCAATAAAAATAATTTTTCCACTTCTGTGATTTAAATTGAAAATAATTGACATACACTGTTGTGTTCAGTAAGATATTTAGAGTCTAATAAGACAAACTTCTTTTTTCTGAATAGTAACATACCCTTCTAAATAGTAATATGAATATTAATATAACACTTATGAATAGTAAATCATAATATTATTTAATTTTTTTAAGGTTATAAGATAATGAGATCTTAATTAATTTTTGAAGGTGATATAAAATGATTTATATTCTTAAATTTGTTATGTATTAAATAAATTGTGATTAGTAATATTTCGAAAATTGTTTTAAAAAATTGTGATTATATTTTAATTCTATGCGTTCAAAAATGGTTAGGGTGAATTTTTGTTATTTTTTGGAAATACTCAAATCTTTTATGAATAGTAAAATATTGTAATCTACTGTATATATATTATCAGTTAAATTAACTATTCATATCATCTGGGCTAATGAAAGAACTCTTGGTTCAAACTGTCATGCATATATTACTATTCATGGTCACAAGAATCAATACTATTGGTAGTCTTTCGAAAAATAAAAAAAATGAGTAAAATAATGGGAAAACCCTCCTCTCCCCCGTTATAACCCCCGCCATCAACTACCTCTTCTATTCACCCCAATAATCAATGAATATCCTCAATGATATACCCAAATACCCTTCCCTTTTCAGTCCCCACATCCAGGAGATCTTGTTCTTTCCAAAAGACCAAAGCCCCTTCCCTTAAAGAGGTTCTCAAGTAGGTGGATTTAAGAGGTAAATTCATATTCAATTTCTTTTCATATTCATTTCTATTGTTTTCCTCTCCTCACTTACTCTTTATAAATGACCATGATAACTCAATTATCATATATATTCTTGAATTATATCATGTTAATGGAAGAACCATCATTAATATCCTTTCTCTCTATTTTATTTTATAAAGGAAATCATCATATGTGAGGTGCAAATTTACAACCTTCATGGATGACAAAGTTTAGTTTTTCGATTTCCCCTTAAATACTGGTCATGAAACCATTTTTATGGTTGAAATAGGCTATAATATATGTATTATAACCTAATTAATTTTTAGTAACCTGTATATGTATATAGAATTAATTTATATGACAAATCTAGTTCATAATAATCTAAATAGAGCCAAATAATCTAAGTGATTGAAATTAATATTTCATACAATGATTTATCCTCACACCCAGTAAAAAAAATCTATATATGACCGTTAAATTTTCTTTATGTTAATAAATCATATATAATTTCAATTATTTAGAATTACATCCTTTCCAGAAGAACATCCATACTCAAATACAAATATACAGATCATGAAAATCAAGGAAACAAACACTCTAAAATGAGGAAATTCAATATTATAACCTATCAATAAGAAAATAAATGAAAAAATAAATATGATTAACTAAATACATGTCTAATAGGTTATGAATTAAGTAATTAATGGGCCTAATTTCATATTCCAATACCATAAGGACAACAGCAGAATAGTCAGACTTATGGTAAGGGTTTTCCACCCGAACCTCTATTTTCATTCGGGTTAATTTTATTATCTACTTACCTCAATTAAATTATTATTCATTAATATGTACTCATCATATATTATTTGATAATTTTTAATATATATGTACCAACCAGAATCCTACATTCATTTGTAAGGATTTATATGTTTTAAAATGTTTTTTCAAAAAATCTTCCTCAAATACCATCTCGATTCAAGGGAATTTCTCAAATTCTTACCTATTTTTAATGGAACTCTATAATATATTTTTAGAAACAATTTTTTTAAATAACTTATTTTATTATTAAAATACCATCATACATCACTTATGGTTTTCTACGATGATTTTTTCAAAAGAGCTCTCCATTCCATAGAAAAAGAGTATTTGTCACAAGAATTACTTGCTATTTTTATAAGAGTATATTCATCTGTTTCAATACTCCTATTGATTATTATGTGTTATTGGGATTAATATTTTTGATATCATATACCATATATAATTTAATTTTTTTATGATTTGTTTGACTTTGTTTGAGCTATCATAAAACCATTCACCATGTTACGCTGACTGGTTAGTGTTTATGCTTAATGTTTAGGGAATGTTATTTATATTTCATATGTTAGTTTCATTATGAATGTATATATTGTTTATTTTTATCCCCATTCATATGAGTAATTTATTGGACTAATTAAGATATGGGTGGGGTCCACTATATCCCCTCGATTCATCAGTAGGTATCATGAGACAAATAGATATGGACTAGTCTGAGGCCTTTCCAATTTTTAGATATAGTTTTGGATGAGGCCTTAATTATTATTAGATGTCTTGGATAAGGCCTTAAAGGTTTATTTCAGAATGTCAGGCATATGAATTTCTCTCACTATGAAATTATAAATTCAATGTTCGTGAGCTTATTCTACTAGTAGAATAACGATGATTATATTTTTTTATGTCAATATTTACTCAATTCATTTCCTGCCATATTATGTTCACATTTTTATTTTAAAGGAATGTGTTTTAAATTATTCAACATGCATAATTTTTATGATATATTACATTTTATTTATTACTCATAATGATAATTTAAACTCACCCCATTCTTATGTTTCATTTTCTTAGGATATGTAGAATTTTATTGGGAATGAACTGTAGGGATAAGCCTATATTTGTGAATGTTCCAAATAAAACATATATGTTGTTTTTCATTTCCTGTTGTAATGTTGAACATATTTATGTTTCTTGTTTCCAAAACCACTAAACTAATCTGTTCTTTGGGATTCATATTCCTTATTTATATTCCAATGTTATAAATTAAGGCTCCGGCTCCAAGCAATTGGGGTCGAGTATATATAGTTGGTATAAAAGGAAGTTTACTAGGAAACATGGAAACTAGATTTAGAAAACAAAGATTAGGAAACAGACCCCGGAGATAATCTTTGAGGATAAACATTCAAGAACATCCTGGAATATTTGGTAAGGAATAGACTATGTGGATCTTTTTAAAAAATACATCTTAGTCTAGATACTAAATGTGGATGTAGTTCTTGAATAGATGTACATATGAGTGAAAACACTGAAAAATAATTTCAGGAATGACCGAGGGTATCCTGGTACATGACAATGGGCCTTACTGAACACCTGACATGACAATCTTGGGGGATATTCTTAGGATAATTCTCATTTTCTTTAAAATCCAATATGAAGGATTTTAATATAGATTTTCCCTCAAAGAAACTATTTTTATGAATATGAGATTAGTTATGTATATAATTTCAATTAATGATAAGTTTTTTTATCAGTTGATATTATAAAATATTATTCATATCATAATCTAGTGTCATTATTTAGAAATGTCTCTTAGTTGACGGAATGGAAACTGCATGAGCACACATATCCCATGTAGGGATTTCCCTCTTGTGCAAGATAATGATGTTGGATCTAGAGATGTGAGTGGTGTGGAGAACTTATAAATATACTAGGACAACATACACAGGTTATCAATAATAAACTTACCCATATGGAGCATCCAAATCTACAACATGGAGGAGCTATGTTATATTTCATTATTTAAAAACTGCATCCATCATTAAATGGGACTAAAAATCCATTCACAGTGTAGTAGTGAATAAGTTTCTATGTAAGATATTTCATACCTTGGTAAGTAACAAAAGGTAGAAATATGTCATGGATGTTTATCATCTGGCGAGAGATGTTGGCCAATGGTGGTCGCTAATTCAAAACAAAAAGGAAGATGAAGAGATATAAAACAAAAAATGGAATGAATTTAAGGAACCTTTCTTAGAGAAATAATTATCTCATGAATAGTGAGAAGATATGGAAAATAAATTTCTATATCTGAGGAAAAATGAGAATGAGAATGATTCAAAGTATGAGTCTAACTTTAAAAGGATAGGAATATATGTCTCGGACTACATACATAATAAAAGGATCAAGATTGATGGACTCTTTGATGGTTTAAAATCATTTGTTTGAAGGGACAAAGTATCCCAAATTTTCTCATCATATGAAGATATAGTCTCAAGTGGTATCAAGAAGGAAAATTAATTCTATAAATATTATGATTTTATGTGAAAAAAATGGAAGAATATGGATGCTGAAAAATATGGAAAAGGAATTAAGGAAATTGTCTAGAAGGGAAGAGTTCTTTTCGACCCTATGGTAACTTTGGATGGAAACACCCTGGTTCCTACTTAAAAGGAAAAGGGGTCTGCTATAAATGTGGACAGAAATTCCATCATGATGGTGTTTTCAAGGGGAAGAAAGAAGATATTTATGTTCAATTCTATAATTATTGGAAGATGGGACACTATGCTAATGATTGTCCAAATCATCAAATAAACGTGCCTCATAAATGGCCATTGGAGTAGGGAAAATCATATGCAATCACAAATGATGATATTAAAGTTCCTAATGACATGTTGGAAGTTACATTAATTATTTCCTCAATCTTAGCCAATGCATTATTTTATTCTGGATCATTGCATCCATTCATATCTTGCCAGTTTCCCAAGAAAATAAGATATTTCCAATTTCATTTAACAAGGGAGTTGTCAGTCAAAAATCTTAAGGGAAGTATCATTGATAAATTTTGGGTCAGGAATTCCCCATTATCATATATAAACGTTCTTTATATACTTATTTTATTTTCATACCCATTATTGAATTTTATATAATCCTCAGTATATATTGTCTTTCGAACCATGATGTAAAAATTTATTATAAGAAGAAGGAGGTTAAAAAAATTGGATGATGTGGAATTCCTTATCTTTAGGGAAGAAACATCACCATCTAATTCTTTTCTACATCCACCCCACATAGATCTACTGAATTCAATTATTAGGTAGGAAGGGAGGGCAATAACTATGGGTGAAGAAATGAATGTTCAAATAGAGGATGTACCTATTGTGAAAGAATATGTTTATGTGTTTTTAGAGGATTTACATATACATACTCCATAGTGGGAAATTGAGCTTTCATTGATTAAATTCCTTGTTCAAGGATTATATCAAAGACCCCTTATAGAATAGCCACTGTGGAATTAGTTGAACTGAACAAACAACTAAGGAAATTGACTGATAAAAGATTTATTCACCCAAGTTTCTCTCCATGGGGAGCCCCTGTTCTTTTCATCATAAAGAAGTATGGATCTATGAGGTTGTGCACTGACTACATGGAGATAACAATAAAGAACATGTATCCCCTACCTTTTATTTATGATTTATTTGATAAAATTATAGGGTGTCAATATTTTTTGAATATTGACCTTCGATCTGGATATCATTAGTTACTTGTGTGAAAGGAAGACATTCCAAAAACAACATTTCAAAGCAGGTATGGCCATTACATGTTTACAGTAATTCCTTTTGGACTGAATAATGCATCCTCCTTTTTTGAGGATCTAATGAATAGAGTTTTCAAGGAATATATTGATGACTTTATGGTGGTATTTATTTATGATATCTTGGTATTCTCCAAAATCTATGAAGATCATGAAAATAACTTGCAGAATATTCTAAATACTCTTAGAAGAAATGAATTATTTGAGAATTTTAGCCAATGTGAATTATGGATTCAATAAGCTTCCTTTTATGGCCAAATTTTCTGTATAGATGGAATATCTGTTGATCCTATGAAGAAAAATGTTGTGCAAGAATTTCCTTCTCCAATGAACATAACTGAGGTACGTGGTTTTATTGTTTTAGTAGGTTATTATCAGTGTTTACTTCAAATCATCGCCCCGTTAAGCCAACCCAATGACCAAGATTACATGTAAAGGGGTTAATTTCATATGAAAAAACGAATGCGAAAATTATTTTGAATAATTGAAGAGGAGGTCAGTGAATGATCCAATTCTAACTCTACCATTGCGGAATGATGGGTTTGTGATCTATAGGGATGCATCAATGAAAGGACTTGATTGTTTCCTTATACATAATGATAGAGTTTTTCCTATGCATCAAGGCAGTTAAAAATTCATGAACAAAACTTTTGACTCATGATCATGAGTTATCAGTTGTAATATTTTCTCTAAAGATATGGATAAATTATCTTTAGGGAGAAAAGGTGAGATATATACATATCACAAGAGTCTGAAGTATAAATTCTCACAGAAAGAACTCAACATGAGGAAAGTAGATGGCTCAAACTGCTCAAGGATTATGATTTTTCCATACACTACCACCCATAAAAGGCAAACATGTTGGTTGATGAATTGCATAGGATGGATCATGGAGTTCTAAAAAAACAAGGACTCAAAAGGATCCTTTGTATATGAATATAGAAACAACAGACATGGAAATTATCAAAGAAGTTGAAACTTCATTACTTTATCAATTGGTATCCCTGTCATGTTTATTAGAAATGACTAAAATATCTCAACCTGATGGTGAGAAACATCAAAAGAAAATTAATTCTCTAAAACATGGGAAGTTGTACTACTTCATATGTGAAGATGGAATTTGGAAATTTAGGAAGAGGCTATGTGTTCCCTCTATACCCAAGCTAAAAAGGGAGTTATTGGATGATTCACATAGCTCAATTTTCTATATAAACTCCGGTAGAACTAAAATATATATATATTTGGAAGAAAATATATGGTGGGATGTCATAAAGAGGGGAAATTTTATTATGTATCAAGATGTTTAGTCTTTCAAAAAGTGAAGGTCAAATGACAACATCCTAGAGGAGTCATGCAACCTATACCTATTCTTACATGGAAATGGGAGGACATCACTAAGGATTTTATCAATGGATTACCCAAAACTCCACGAAATATTGATGTAATATGGGTAATTGTGGATTCACTTACGAAATCTTCACATTTCCTCGCTATAAGGTATGATCTCCCACTAGAGTTCCTATATTGAATCTATATAAATGAAGTTATGAGTCTTCATAGAGAACCTATATAAATTTTTTCTGATTGTGATCCATGTTTTATATCGGAAATATGGAAAATATTCATAATTATTTAGATAATAAGCTTTGATTGAGTACTTCTAATCACCCACAATCTGAAGGTCAATCAGAAAGGATGATCAAAACCATAGAGGACATGTTGATATCATGTTCACATGATATTCAAGGTATGTTAGATCAATATTTACCTTTAGTGGAGTTTTCATACAATAATTGTTTCCATTCATGTATTAAAATGGCACTAAATGAAGCATCGTACCGAAAGAGATGTCATACACCAACTTGTTGGGATGAAATTGTAGAAAGAAGCTTGTGAGCTCAGATCTTGTAGAAGAAAAAATAATGAAGGTAAATATTATTCATGGTCATATCAAATCATCTCAAAGAAAACAAAAAATATATTCTAATAATTGAAGAAAGGATTGAGAATTTCAAGTGGGAGATCATGTTTTCTTGAAAGTATATACAGAGTGGTGTTATAAGATTTGGGATGAAATTGAAACTGAGCTCTTGGTACATAGGCCCTTTTGAAATTATAGAGATAATTGGAGATGTTTTATATAATTTGGATATATCGCCTATCCTATCTATTGTACACAATGTGTTCCGTGTCTCCCGGTTTTGGAAGTGCATGCCAGACCCAATGCATATCCTCACTTCTAAAATTATAGAATTGTAACAAAACCTATCTTACTATGAAGAGCCTATCTAGATTCTAGACACTAAAAAACAAGTGTTGAGGAATCAGACAAGTCAATTGGTAAAGATACTTTGGAAACATCATGAAATCGAAGAGGCAACATGGGAGCCTGATTAGCTTATGATGAAGAACTGCCCAAATCATTTTATGAGATATCATTTTGATAATTTTAAGGACAAAATTTTTGTAAGTTGGGGAGAATGTAACACCCCATGTTTTTGAAAATAAATTTAATATGGGATTCAAGAAACACTAAGTCTCTACAAAACACCACTTTGTTATAACTTTGAGATTAAGCATAATATTTCCACCTCTATGATTTGTATATCGAAAAACTGACATACACAACTATGTTCAGTAATATATTTAGAGTCTGATAAGACAAACATAATTTTTTGTGGATAGAAACATACCCTTATGAATATTAGTATGACCATTATAAATTTTAAAACATGTTATTATTTTAATTTCATTAGTTTATAATATAATGATATCTTGAATAATTTTTCAAGGTGATATAAAAAAATTATAGTTTTAAAATTGTTATTTTTCGAGTAAATTATCATTAATAAGATTTGGAAAATTATTTTAAAAAAATGGAGTTCATACTTGAATTCTACACATCGGAAAATGTTTAGGGGGAATTTTTTCTATTTTTTTTAAATAGTCAAATTTTTTTGAATAGTAAAATACGGTAATCTATTGTATATATAAATTATGAGTTAAATTAACTATTCCTTATATCATGGACGATGTAAGAACACTTGATTCTAAATCACATGAAAATATTACTATTCAGGGTCACAAGAATAAATAATATTGGATTTCTTTTGCAAAATAATAATATAATAAGTAAAATAATGGGAAAACCCTCCTCTACCTCACTATAAACCCCCCCCCCCCCCTCACTACCCCTTATGTTCACTCCTATAAGCCATTAAGCTTCTCAAATTTCTACCCAAACACACTTCACCAGTCACTCCCCACGTCCAGGAGCTCTTAGCCTTTCCAAAAGACCAAAACCCCTTCCCTTAAAGAGATTCTCAAGGAGGTGGATTCAAGAGGTAAATTCACATTCTATTTCATTCAATTTCATTTAAAGTTCCTTTATATTGATATCCTCTCCTCACCTGCTTTTTCAAAATTACCATGATAACTCTAGTATCATCTATAAACTATAATTATATCATGTTAGTGGAAGATCCATCATCAAAATCCTTACTCTCTCTCTCTTTTATTTTAGAAATGAAATCATCATCCTTGAGGTTCCAATTTAAAACCTTCATGGACGAAAAAGTTTTGTTCTTCAATTTACCCCTAAAAAATGGTAATATAACCATTTTATGATTTAAAAATGATATAATATTTTTATTATAACCTACTTAATATTCATTAACTAGTATAAGTACATAGTATTAATTTATATGACAAAACTAGTTCATAATAATCCAAATAATGCCAAATAATCAAATTGATTCTAATTAATATTTCATCCATCGATTCATCATTATACCATGTAAACAAATGATATATATAAACATTAACACTTATTAATGTTCATAAATAATATATAATTTCAATTATTGAGAATTACATCCTTTCCACATGATCATCCATAATCTTATACAAATATATCAATCATGAAAACCATGGAAACAAACACTCTAGAATGACAAAAGTAAATATTATAACTTATCGAAAAGGACATAAATGAACTAAAATAATTATGGTAAACTAATTAAATTTCTAAAAGGTTTTTAATTAAGTTATTAATGATTCAAATTTCATATTCCAGGACCATAATATCATGTTTGGAACATTCATACTTAATGTAAGGGTTTTACACCCGAACCTCCATTTTCATTCGGGTTAATTTTATTATCTACTTACCTCAATTAAATTATTATTCATTAATATGAACTCATCATATATTCTGTGGGAATTTTTAATATATATTTACCATCTATAATCCAACATTAATTTTTGAGGAGCTATATTTTTTTGAAGGATCTTTCAAAAATTCACCATGAAATACAATCCTGATTCAATGTAATTTCTCAAATTCTTTCCTATTTTTCCAAATCACTCTATAATCTATTTTTAGATACCATTATTTTTATAAAATCACTTATTTTATTATGAAAAGACCAAATTTCTTAACTTATGGTTTTATACATAAATTTTTTCAAAGGATGTCTTCTTTTCAAAGTAAAATAGTTTTTATCTCAAGAACTACCCGATGATTTAATAATAGTATATTCATTTGTTTCAACACTCCTCTTGATTATTATGTATTATTGGGATTAATATTTAAGATATCATATACCATATTTAACTGAATGTTTTAGGATTATTTTGACTTTGTATGTTATATCTTAAAACCATCCACCATTTTACACTGAATGGTTAGTGTTTATGCTTAATGTTCAAGGAAGGTTATTTATGTTTCATATGTCTGTTACATTATAAATGTATATATTTTTTATGTTTGTCCCCATTCATATGAGGAATTTATTGGACTTATTATGTGATGGTTTGGGCTCTCTATATCCCATCGATGCATCGGTACGTCTCATGAGACAAATATATATGGACTTGGATGAGGCCTTGCAAATTTTTAGATATAGTTTTGGACGAGGCATTAATAATTTTTAGATTCCTTGAATGAGGCCTTGATTTTTTATTTCAAAATGTTCTGCATATTCATTTACCTCATTATGAGGATACAAAATCAATGTTAATGAGGTTATTAGACTAGTATAATACCCATAATTATGTTTTATTATGGAAATATTTACTCAACTCATTTTCTTCCATATTATGTTCATGTTTTTCTTTTAAAGAAATGTGTTTTAAATTATTCACCCGGCCTAATGTATATATTATCTCACACTTTATTGCATAATATTACTATGAATTTTAGATCACCCCTTTATTTATGTTTCATTGTCTCAAGATATGGAGAATTTTATTGTAAATTACTTATAGGGATAAGCTTATAGTTATTGATGATACCAATAAAACTTATATGTTATATTTCATTTCATACTGTAATGTTGAAATTATGTATGCATCTTGTTTCAAAAACTACTACACTACACGGTCCTTCAGGATGCATATTCCTTGTTTATATTCCAATGTAATAAAATAACACACTGGGTCCAGGAAACTGGGGTCGAGTCCTTACGGTTAGTATCAAAGGAAGTTTAGTATAAAATATGGAATATGGATTTAGAAAACATAGATTAGGAAATAAAACCCTAAGATAGTCTTTAAGGATAAACATACAAGAACATCCTAGAATTTTTGGTAAGGAATGGATTATGTGGATCCTTCTAGAAAATACTCCCATATCTCGATACTACAAGTGGACGTGGTTCTGGAACATATATACCTAAAAGTAAAAACTCTTACAAGGTGTTTTAGGCATGAACTAGGGTGTCCTGGTACATGACATCAGGCCTTATTTCACACCTATTTTGATACTCTCTATCGATATTCTTAGGATAATTCAAATTTTCGTTACAAGCCATTATGAAGGATTTAAATGTAATTTTTTCTTCAAAGAAACCATGTTTATGATTATGATATTATCTATTTATAAGATTTAAATTTATGATTTGTTTTTTTCTAAGTTGAGATTATACAATATGATTCATATCCTAATCTAATTTATTCCATTATTTAGAAATTTCTCTTAGTTGATGGAATGGAGACCACATGAACGCATGTATCCCATGTAGGGATTTCCCTCTTGTGAAAGATAATGAAATTGGCTCTGGAGCTGGGACTGATGTGGAGAAACTTATAACTATACTGGGACAACTTACTCAGGTTATGAATAATAAACTTACACTTATGGAACATCCAGATCCACAAAATGGAGGAGTTATGTTAGATCTCTTTATGTGACAACATCCTCCATCATTTAATGGGACTAAAAACCCATTCGTAGTGGAGGAGAGAATAAGATCCTTAGATAATATATTTCTTTCCTTGGGATGTAATGAAAGGGACAAGGTTGTTATGGAAATTTATTATCTGTCAGGAGATGTTGATCAATGGTGGTCTATAATTCAAAACACAATGGCAGAGGAAGAGAAAGAAAACATAGAATGGAGTGAATTTAATGACCTTTTCTTAGAGAAATACATCCCTTGTGAATGTTGAAAAGTATAAAGCTAACATCACAAGGTTAGCAAGACATGTCACAGACTATATACGTAATCCAAGGAGGAATATTGATCAAATATTTGATTTATTAAAACCATTACTCCCAAGGTCCATAGTCCTCCAATGTTTCTCATCATATAAAGATATATTCTCAAGTGCTATCAAGAAAAACGGGAATTCTCTAAGTCTTATTATTTTTAGGGAAATCAAGAGAAGAAGAGGGATACTGAAAAATCTAGAAAAGGAATTCAATAAATGGGTAAGAAGGGAAGATTTTATCTTCCACCCTGTGATAACTATGGAAGGAAACACCCTGGTGATAACTTAAAATTAAAAGGGGTGTGCTAAAAATCTGTGCATAAATTCCATAATTCTAGTGTTTTCAAGGGGAAGAAAGAATCTATTTATGTTTAATTCTATAATTGTAGGGATATGGTACATTATGTTAATGATTTTCCAAATCTTAAAGTAAAAATTCTTCAGAAGTGGTCAAGGGAGTAGGGACAAACTTATGTGATCAAAAATGCTGATATCATAGTTCCTAATGACGTGATGGCAGGTACCTTAATTGTTTCCTCAAACTTCTCCAATTGTTTATTTGATTCTGGATCATCACAGTTTTTCATATCTTCCTAGTTTTCTAAGAAAATTAGATATTTCCAATTTGATTTAATAAGAGAGTTGTTATTCAAAACTCCTAAGGGATGTATCATTGTAACATAGTTGTTTTAGGCAGTCCTCATTATAGAAAATAAATTTTCTTTATCTACTGATTTTATTGTTATACCCATGATTGAAATTGATAAAATCCTCGGTATGTATTGTCTTTCGAACAATGATTCAAAAATTTATTATAAAAAGAACGAGGAAACAAGATTTTAGAATGATGTGGAATCCCTTATCATTAGGTAAAAAACAAAACCATCTTATGCACATCGAGATCCATCCCATGTAACTCTACTAAATTCAATTATTGTGGAGGAAGGTAATGAAATAACTATGGGAGAGCAAAGGAATGTTCAAATTGAGGACGTACCTCTTTTGAAGATTATTTTTATGCGTTTCTAGATGATTTACTTATACATCCTCTATAGTGGGATATTGAGTTTTCAATTTATTTAATTCCTTGTTCAACAACTTTATCAAATACCCCTTATATAATGGCCATTTTGGAATTAGTGTAACTAAAAAGACAACTAGAGGAATTGAGTGATAAAATATTTATTCTCCCTAGTGTCTCTCCATGGGTATCCCCTGTTATTTTTTTCAATAAGAATGATGGATCTATGAGGTTGTTCATTTAATATAGGTAGATCAATGTTTTAACAATAAATAAAAAGTATCCCCTACCTCGTATTGATGATTTATTGGATCAACTTCGTAGAGATAAATATTTTTCAAAGATTTACCTTTGATCTGGATATCATTAGTTTCTTATGAGGGAGGAATACATTCCAAAAATAGCATTTCGAGCTAGGTATGGGCATTACGAGTTAATAGTAATGCCTTTTGGACATACTAATTCACCCTCTGTATTCATGGATCTAATGAATAGATTTTTCAAGGAATATCTTGATTACTTTGTGGTGTTATTTATTGATGATATCTTTGTATACTGCAAAATATATGAAGATAATGAAAATTACTTATGCACTATTCTGAATACTCTTAGAATAAATGAATTATATGGGATGTTTATCAAGCATGAATTTTGGCTTCAATTAGCTTCCTTTATTGGCCACAACGTCTCTAAGGATAGAATATTTGTTGATCCAGCAATGACAAAGGTTGTTCTAGAATGGCTTACTCCAACAAACATAACTGAGGTATGTATTTTTATTGTTTTAGTAGGTTATTTTCAGCATTTCATTCCAAACATCGCCTATTTAGACAACCCAATGACAAATCTTACACATAAAGGGGTTAATTTTGTATGGACAAAAGAATATGAGGACAGTTTTGATGCTTTTAAGAAGAAATTAGTGAATTCTTCGATCCTAAATCTACCATCGTGGAAAGATGGGTTTGTGATATATAGTGATGCATCAAAGAAAGGACTTGGTTGTGTCCTTATGCAGAATGATAGAGTTATTTCCTATGCATGTAGGCGGTTAAAATTTCATGAATAAAACTATATTACCCATGATCTTGAGTTAGAAGCTATAATATTTACTCTGAAGTTATAGAGACATTATCTCTATGTATGAAAATGTGATATATATATATGCATCACAAGAGTATAAAGTATGTCTTCTCACAGAAAGAACTCACCATAAATAAAAGGAGATAGTTCGAACAACTCAAAGATTATGATTGTTCCATGAACTACCATCCACGAAAGTAAAATGAGGTAGTTGATGCATTGTGCAGGAGGGATCATGGTGTTTTCACCAAAATGAATATTGACAAGGATCCTTTGTATATGGATCTAGTAAGGATAGAAATGTGAATTATCAAAGAGGTTGAAACATCATTATTTTTCAATTGGTTACCCAACTATATTTATTATAAAGGATTATAATCTCTCATACTGATGATGATAACCTTAAAAATAAAATTAATGTAGTGAAAGATGAGAAGTTTATTAACTTTTTATGTGAAGATAGAATTCTGATATTTTGGAAGAGGCTATGTCTACCCTATATACCCAAGATGAAAAGGGAGTTATTGGATGATTCTCATAGCTCATATTTCTTTATAAACCCTGGTAGAACTAAAATTTATAGATATTTGAAATAAAATTTCTAGCGGGATAACATAAAGATGGAAATTGTTGATTATGTGTCAAGATGTTAAGTCTGTCAACAAGTGAAGGCTGAACAACAACATCCTATAGGAGTAATGTAACCTATTTTAATTCATACATAGAAATGGGATGAAATAACCATTAATTTTTTCAATGGATTACCCAAAACTCCAAGAATGAATAATTCAATATGGGTAATTGTGGATCTAATTATGAAATCGACACATTTTCTCTCTATAAGGGATGATTCCCCACTAGAGTGCCTAGCACAACTCTAAAACATTAATGTTGTGAGGCTTAATGTACCACCTATCTCAATTTTTTTGGATCATGATCAACAATTTACATCGAAATTCAAGAGAAAATTCACAATGATTTGGATACTGAGCTTCGATTGAGTACTTCTTATCACCCACAAACTAAAGGGAAATCAGAAAGGATGATCCAAACCATAGAGGACACTTTGAGATCATGTTCACTTGACATTAAAGGTATGTGGGATCAATATGTACTATTAGTGGAGTTTTCCTATAATAATAGTTTACATTCAAGTATTCAAATTGCATCATACGAATCATTGTATAGAAAGAGATGTCGTACACGAACTTGTTGGGATTAAGTTGGAGAAAAGAAGCTTATGGGCCCAGAGCTTGTAGAGGAAACAATATCCAAGGTAAATACTACTCAAGTCTATATCAAATCATCTCAAAGCATACAAATAAAGCTATAATAATAATCAAAGGGAGTATTTGGAATTTAAAGTGGGAGATTAGGTTTTCATGAAAGTATCTCCATGGAAGGGTGTTATAAGATTTGGGAAGAAAGGGAAACTAAGCCCCAGGTACATAGGTACTTTTGGAATTCTAGAGAGAATTGGCATTGTTTCATATCTTTTGGATATGCTATCTAGCCGGTCTGAAGTACCCAATGTGTTCCATGTCTCATTGCTGAGGAAGTACATGTCAGACCCAATGCATATCCTCAGTTCTGATGGTATAGAATTAGAACCTGACCTATCTTACTATGAAGATCCTATCCGGATTCTAGACAATAAAGGAAAAGTTTTGAGGAATCATATGACTTTAATGGAAAATATACTTTGTGAAAATCATAAAATTGAAGAGGAAACATGCGATCTTGAGGTACTTATGATAAAGAACTACCCAAATCATTTTATGAGGTAACATTCTGATAATTTCTAGGAAGAAATATATTTAATAATGGTATAATGTTACACCCCAATATTTTTCAAATAAATTTAATATTGAATGCACAAAACATTAAGTCTCTACAAAACATCACTTTTTTATAACCTTGCGAGTAAACATAATTTTTCCACCTCTGTGATTTGAATTTCGAAAAACTGACACACGTGGTTGTGTTCAGTAAGATATTTAGAGTTAGAAAAGATAGAGTTAATTTTTGGTGAATAGTAACATAACCTTATGAATAGTACTATGAAACTTATGAATAGTACTATGAAACTTATTAATAGTAAATATTATTATTATTTTATTTCCTTAATGTTATAAGATAATGATATTTTGATTAATTTTTTAAGGTGATATAAAATAAATTATAGTTTTAAAATTGTTATTTTTTTAATAAATTATGAATAATTCTATTTATAAAAATAGTTTCAAAAAAAACAGTTCATATTTGAATTATACTCATCAAAAAATTCTTTTCGTTAATTTTTGGTATTTTTTTGAAATACTTGATTTTTTTATGAATAGTCAAATATGGTAATCTAAAGAATGTATACATTATCAGTTTAATTCGCTATTTCTAGTATCATGGATTATGTAAGCACACTTGGTTCGAACATGGCTACACATATTACAATTTTGGGTTGCAAAAAACAATACCATTGATTTTATTTGAGAAAATAATTAAAAAATGAGTAAAATAATGGGAAAACCATCCTCCCACACTATAACCTCACCCCCTCACGCCCTCTTCTCTTCACTTCTCTCAGCCCCGAATCTCATAAATGTTCACCACAAATACCCTTCCCTATTCACTCCCCAATTCTATAATCTCTAGGTATTTATAAATAACCAAAACCTCTTCCCTTAACGAGATTTTCAAGGAGGTGGATTCAAGAGGAAAATTTACTGTCTATTTCTTTCAATTTTATTTCAAGTTCATTTCTATTGTTATCCTCTCCTCACCTACTTTGTCTAAATGGCCATGATAACTCCAATATCATATATATAGTGGAATTATATCATATTAATTTAAGAACCATTATCAATATCCTTACTCTCAATCTTTTATTTTATAAACGAAATCATTGTGTGTGAGGTGCTAATTTACAACCTTCGTGGATGACGAGGATTTGTTCTTCAATTTCCCGTTCAATAATAGACATGAAACCATTTTTATGGTTGAACCAGGATATATTATATTTATTATAACCTACTTAATAATTTGGAACCAGTATATGTACATGGTATTAATTATATCACAAAACTATTTCATAATAATCCAAATACCACCAAATAATCTAAGTGATTGACATTAATATTTCATCCAATGATTCATCCTCATACCATGTAAAAAAATCTATATAAACCATTAAAAATTATATATGTTCATAAATAATATATATTTTCAATTATATAGAATTACATCCTTTCCTCATGAACATCCATACTCATATATAAATTTACTGATCATGATAACTAATGAAACAAACACTCTGGAACGACGGAATTCAATATTATAACCTATCAATTAGGAAATAAAAGAACTAAAAAATTATTATAGACTAAATAAATGTCTAATAAGTTCTTAATTATTTTATTAATGAGCTTAATTTCAAATTCTAGGACCATATGTTCAAGATCAGAACATTCAGGCTTAAGGTAAGGGTTTTCCACCCGAACCTCCATTTTCATTCAGGTTACTTTAATTTTCTACATACCTCAATTAAATTCTTATTCATTAATATGTACTCATCATATATTATGGGATAATATTAAATATTTATGTACCAACTATAATAAAACTTTAATTTATAATGAGTGATATGTTTTAAAATGATCTTTCAATAATTCTTCTGGAAATACAATCCTCATTCAAGGGAATTTCTCAAATTCTTACCTATTTTCAAGGGCACTCTATAATTTGTTTTTAGCAAACATTATTTTTTTAAAATCCCTTATTTTATTATGACAATAAAATATTACTTTACTTTTGGTTTTATACAAATATTTTTCCAAAAGAACCCTTCTTTTCAAAGTAAAAGAGTATTTATCAGTAGAATTACTTGATGATTTCATAAGAGTATATCTATCTATTTCAAAATTCATGTTAATTATTATGTATTATTGGGATTAATATTTATGATATCATAAAACATATTTAATTTAATAGTTTATGATTAGTTTGACTATGGGTGTGCTATCTTAAAACCATTCACCATTTTATGTCGAATGGTTACTATTTAGGCTTAATGTTTGGGGAAGGTTATTTATGTTTCATATGTCAGTTTCATTATGAATGTATATATTGTCTATTTTTTACCCTATTAATATAAGGAATGAATTGGACTTATTATGTGATGGGTTGGGCCTGATATATTCCTTCGATGTATCGGTAAGTCTCATAAGAAAAATATATATGGACTTGGTTGAGGCCTTGCCCAATTTTAGATATGGTTTTGGCCGAGGCCGTAATCATTTTTAGATGTCTTGGAAGAGGCCATTACAGTTTATTTAAAAATTCATACCATATGGATTTCCCTCATTATGAAGCTATAAATTATAATTTTAATGATTTTATTTAACAAGTATAATACCCATGATTATGTTTTATTTTGGAAATATTTACTCAACTCATTTCTTTCCATATTATGTTCACATTTTTCTTTTAAAGGATGTGTTTTAAATTATTCATCATGCCTAATGTTTATGTTATCTTCCACTGTATTTCATAATATTACTGATTTTTTGATCTCAACCCTTTCTTGTGTTTCATTTTCTTAGGATATGAGGATGTTTATTGTGAATGACCTTCTAGGATAAGATTATTGTTTTGGATGTTCCCAATAAAACATATATGTTGTATTTCATTTAATGTTGTAATTTTGAGCTTATGTATGTATCTTTTTACCAACACTACTAAACTACTTTCTCCTTTGGGATGCATATTCCTTTTTTATATTCCAATGTAATAAAATAAGGATCCGGCTCTGGGTAAGTGGGTTCGGTTCCTTGCAATCGTCTTTTCGTTTTCCGAACAAGTAAATGTTCTACCCTTTTTATTATGGAAAGTAATGTTCTTTTAACCTTGTAAGACATGTATGGATTTACCCACTGTCATTTCTTTAATCCTAACTTTTTCATTATCAAAAAGTTTAATCACTATGAATTTTTTTTCAATGTAATTTTCAAGGAAATTGTATTTTAAAAATGGTTTCAAAATTATTTTATATGTTTTTAGGGAAAACTATTTTCAAAATGTTTTTCAAGTCTTATTTACAAGTTTTCAATGTGATTTTAATGAAATGGGTTTCAAAACGTTTTATACATTATTTATATGTTTTCAAAGTATTTTCAATAAAATGGTTTTCAAAAAAAATTCAATCTTTCTTTAAATTTTTCCAATTTTTTTCAATGAAAAAGGGTTTAAAAATGTTTTGAAGCTTGCTCTAAAAGTTTTGAAGGAAAAAGATTTTAAAAATAATTTCATATCTTTTTTACATGTTTTCAAGGTATTTCCTATGAAAATTATTTTCAAATAGTTTTGTATATTAATAATATATTTACAAAAAAAAATGGGTATTTTCCTCAATAATCATTTTTATTGGATATTTCAAAATTATTTTCCATCTAAGATAAAATATATTGATGTTACTTATACCTTCTATGAAATGATTTAATGGATCCATTCATATCCTTTCAATGAATGAGTTATGATTAATTTCATAGCCATCATGAAACCCATTCCTTATTCTTAGGTAATATGTTTATGAAACTCATTTCTCTTTCATGGATTATATATTTCTTAAACCCACTTATTTTTGTGGGTTATATTTCTAATGAAACGATTATGAAACCAATATCTTCCCACAGGTTATGATTTGTTTACATTTTTTTGTAACCCATTTCATTTAATGGGTTATGATATATGATATGTTTATTTATGATCTTTTCGCACATGAATTGGGTAAAGATTTATATATCATGATATAATAATGGGAATCATGTTGACAGGCATGATCCACTATGAGAAGATAGATAATCTCAATCCCTTACAAAGAACAGACTTCTGCTAGGGATGGTGGTTTGTCCCACCCAGATTGTGTAGTCACCATGATGATGTAATATGGGATAAGCCAATCCATTATGGGAATATGGGGAAATATAATACCTTATAAGGAAATAACTATGACTAGGGATGGTGGTGTGTCGCAGCCAGTGGGTGTAGTTCTCATGAAGTGTCCTAATAAGTTCCAGAAATGTGTATTCAACTATAGGGAATGATATTACGTGTTTATTTATTCTAAAATTCTAGGTATTATTCCTATCTTATGCTTTCATATATTATGTTATTTATTTCATATGAATCATGTCTTATGAATTTACAATCTTTAAGACATGATTTAGGTTATGATCATTGGTATGCAGGGTGTGATATTTTATTTATAAGATCACTTTCTCGTATACTTATAATCATGTTTATGATTACATGTCTCCCTTGTTAACCCTTATTGTTCATTTGATATAAACCCTTTTATATTTCCTTTCCCCCGGGATATAATGATATGTATTATGTTTGATATGTCTAAGAAGTTTTCTAGTCAAGATGAACCTACTGGGAGAATATTTAGCTCACATATGTACCCGTGTCTATGTTTTCAAGTTTCCAAAGGCATTATACCAACTATGTAATTTGGGTGTCTATTTGTATAATGTTTTTGTATTCTGTAAAAGTTATGTAATGTAAATGTTTCTAAATTTAGGGTTTCTATAGGTGGTATCAAAGTGAGTTTAGAGTTAACCACTACAATCGAGGATGATAAAACCTTAGTGAGATCCCTCTGTTTATTTCTAAGGATGTGTTTATGGATGTCTCTAAGGATATGTATAAGGATGAGTTAACATTTAAAAAAATTTCCTAGAATTTTGGTGAAGGATAAAGTTAGTGGTATCCTTACAAAAAATCCTTATCTTGATACTACAAGTAGATGTGGCTCTAGGATAGATGTATCTAGGGTTAACAACCCTGAAATGATGTTCAGGGCTTGACTTGGGGTAATCTGGTACATGACAATGGGCCTTGTTCCACACCTAGTTCGCCACTCCCGAGGGATATGATTTGGGAATTCACAAACTCTTCATGAACCATCATTAAGGATTTAGATATAAGTTAGCTATAAATGAACTATGACAAACCTAGGTTATCATAGATTAAGGAAGGTTTCATGATTTAGATATTTTATAAGTAATTATTTTTATGATAATGTGATTTTCTACTATGGATATTAATGCTCGCACTATACTTCTAGTTTTAGTCACTGGTGGGAACCATATAGAACTGGATTATTGTTGAATGTAATGGAAGATTTTTTGATGAGCAGTCAAGTGGGATGATCACTTGATTGAAATATTTCATTATCATGCCTAATCAGTTTTCATGGAACATTATTAACAATGTTTACCTTGACCAACTCTCATACTCAATAAGGAAGATAAAGAAGGAGTTTTTTGAGAGTTCAGGTAATGAAGACCATGGGGGAAAGAAAATTAGGTTTCTTTTGTGTTATTAATGTTTAATGAATCACCTAAGTGAATGACATGGAGGAAAAATGTATTTTAACTATGGAAATTCAGGACATAGAGAAATTGAATGCAAGGGGAAAATAATGATTTCAATTAATGAAATGGATAAGATTTTGGGCCTCTATAAGTCATCATATATAGTTAAGTGTTTTAATTGTGATGAAAATAGTCATTATACAACCCAATGTCCCAAAATTAATGTTTCTGGATACAATCAGCAAGGTGGTGTGAGTAATGGTTACACTGTAGATGATGACGGGACTACCATTGAAATGTGAAAGAAAATAGGTATTATAGGTATAGGATTATATATGTATTAATCGAGGTATTTATGTGTTTTAATTCAAATGTTATGAATGATGAAATATACAAGGATTGTTCTAATTATGTTTTTAACATAGTATTTAAATTTTTATGTTGGACTGGCGAACTAATTTAATGAAATATGATATTTTGACTAAGGGAAGGTAACCCTTAATATGTTCTCTGTGTTAAGATAATGTTGTATGTATAATGATACGTGGGATATAAATAAGTAAATTTGATAGAATTGATTACCTTGAAACTAATTAAGGACAGGTGTAAGGGTGTTTTATGCTATACAATATTTTTGGATATTAGTAGTAAATCTAGTATATGTTGGAATGAGTAATCATGTATGTTTTCCAAAAGGATTTATCATAAATCAGTTTGTTACCTTGTTTCAGGAGAACATATGATGATGTTATTCACATGTAAGGAATTTGAAAACCAGGATACACTTTGTGTTATATAGGGGAATCAGTGTTATGATAATTTTTTTACTCTCTTTTTAATGTTTTGGATCTATGCCTTTGAGAAGGGTTATAAGGTTTACAATTCATGAAATATTAATGTAAAACTTCAGGGGAAGTATTTGTGCACTGAGTTTGTGTGGAAGACCAAGGTTAAAAGGATAATCTGTTATAAAACATATTTCCAGGATTTCCATATTTTGTTTTATATTAGTGCAATTTTAAAATAAAAAGTAAATCATGTATGTTGGGTGACAACCAATCATGTTCGTCAAGGCTAGGGGTCTTGAACCCATGACAGAATCACGATATGGGTTTCACACCTACCATTGGCCTATGAAATTTCCAAGTTAACGTGTATTTATTTATAATGAATAAATATTTATGATGAACTATTAGTGTTATTTTTTATTTTTATAGATTAATTCTTGTTGTTTTTTAAGAGAAAATAGTTATACTTTTTATTCATTACGGGCCTTAAGATCCGATAAATGTGTATTTTAATGCTTTATTCATCAAAGTTAATTTCCAGAAATTAATTCCATGAGGTAATGGATGTGTTAGAAATTTTTCAAATAACAACCCGAGAATGAAAATTTTTTATAGAAATTTATCTAGAATTAATCAACATTCTGATAGTGATCAAAAAAATATCATCATAATACCTTAATTTTCATTGAGTTGATAGAATTTTAAATCATCACAGATTTATGAATTTGAGGCCCTTATATTTCCTTTGATCATTCACATGTTTTTTATTGATAACCTTAATCAATTCCTATAAAGATTTACTATTTTCCTCTATGTCCAATCTTCATTTCCAAACTACATTCTCCTATGCGTAAAACTAGTTATGTGTTACCTTAGGTAACTATTATTGTTCCAAATTTCTCTTTTTAATAGGATTTTTAGTATCCATTTTTATGATGTGGGATTATATGAATGAAACTTTAATTTATTAAAACATTGATAAACCAAATGAATTTCTAGGGAGAAATTCATTTTAAGGGGGGTAAAATGTGACACCCTGGTATTTTGATAATTATTTCTTTTCGAATTCATGTATCTTTTCAACATTTTTTATTTAACATGACACTATAAATAGTTCTTTATATACCAATATATATTAAATCACTATATAAAACACCCTTTAATACGAAATATCATCTTGGCATGTGCTACACACAATACCAACTTGGCTTACGCTACAAGAAATGTTTACTTGGTGTACGATGCACACAACAACTAGTTTCTATGAAACATCTCTTTTTATTGTTTTAATTATTTAAATAATAAAATTATAACATAGCTATTATAATTATTAATATTAATATAAATAACTAATTTTCAAATATTTTTTATAATTTTTTTATATAAATAAAACATATTGATAATGAAAATAGTATTTTTGGTAAATTCCTTTTATATTAAAAATTGTGTTTCTTGAATGAATCGATTTTAATAATAATAGTAATTCTAGAAAAATTTATAAATTGAATTGGATAAAATAAAAATATTTTTTTAATTCAGAATATCAAAATTAGAGTAGGGTGACTTTTTAGGGTATTCTGAGAAAATTCATTTTTTGATGAATAGTTAATAATATTGATCTTTAGGTAAAAACTACATTTTTTCTAATTTATTAGTAATGATAAATTATATTATAAATTTATTTTAAGGTATAATTAGATAAATATTAAATCTAATGATAAAATTAAATTAATTTGGATCAATTTCACTTTGAAACTCAATATAAAATCATAACAAACTTTTGAACTTTTTCCTACTTTAAAACCCTGTTATTTCATCCCGTCTGCAGGATTATCGCTGATCATAACTTTTCCAATTCTATGAAGTGAATTCCAAAAAATTGATATACACCATTTTATTAAGTCTAATAATTAGTGTCTAATGAAACCATGTTAATATTTGGAGAAAATTATTAGTAAACATGATTAACATTAATCACAACAATTAAAACCAAATTAAGCATAATGAAGGACTAAACCATACAATTAATGGCCCAAATGCACTATAAACATGTCAAACACCACTTTTCTATCCCTTTTTTGTCCATAAACCTTTCACTATTGATTTTGGTTGGTTTGGTATGACTTGTTTTAGGTAATAACATGAACACACCTAAATTGTTTCTAAAAATTCCATGTGTGTACTTTTCCTTCCCTATAAAAGACCACAACCTATACCCATTCATAACACCTATCAACCCTTTTTTGTTCATCCAAAATATTCTCAATTAATCTAAAAAAAATCTTACCTTTGACCTTGAATCCTCCCTTTGGGAAGAAATATTCCCATGGATTCCTTTTGGCATAAATCAAAATGAGTTATATGATTTAGAGGTAACATCTTCCCTCAAGATCCTTCCATTTATTTTCCTTCTTCACCCATTAAACTCTATTTATAACATTCCTGTGTGAAAATACCAGTATAATTTATTTAATAAGATGTTTTTAGGAACGTTTTATGATCTAAACATACACACACCTCTATATGATGAACATTCGACATAGTGTTTTTGTGTATGGTTAACTACTACCTCACGAAACAATGATTGTCCATTTCTCCTTTAACACCAATCATGGTGGCCATTATGATGGAAACTATATTTATATATTTTATATATTATATCTAATATGTATTTAATCTTCTTTATTACTTTTACAACTCACATATTTTTACCTTCCATTTGGTGTTAATACAATAATCTCGTTTGAGGAAGTGCGGACTTCCGCCCCTCAAAGTGAGATGATTCGATCACACACCACACGGAATGTATTAATAATGGTTTTAATGATATTATATGTTATATATGATATATTAATTCTAATGTTATAATTATAAATATATATATACGTTTCATTTATATACTTTCTTTCCATACAACAATAAAAACAAAAAATAGTGTTCATGCGTACATACGGCTTACCGTCTCTATGAACGGTGTATTCCATTATGTACTTTATTTTTCTATATAAGATTATAATATAAATATATTGTATAAAACATATATTTCTATGATTTTATACATTATTTAATCATTATATAATTTTAAGGATCAATGATCTAACAAATTAAGACACATGCCAAGAACAAAGTGAATTTTACCCAAAGTGAAACCTTAATATAGGTTCGTTAACAAGAGGGTAATATAAATTCATAATAAAAAAATATATGGTTATATAAATAATATTTTTATTACGTGAGATATGTATAATAAACTTATATTTATTATACCATAAGCTTGTATGTTTATGGAGAGATTCAATACACAAGGTAAGCGGATTTCATCTCACTTTTAATTTTCATGAGATAAATGTTATGTTTGCCACTACTTCCATTTTTCTGGTATATGTAATTCCCATGATTTTATTATATGTATATTGTAATTAAATTTAATGGTATTCACATTAACATTTTATTATCCTTATTTCATGAGGATTATGTATCCAAGGTTACCAAATCGGTAAAAACATTTTGTCTCAATTTACCTTCTTTGATACTTATGTTTTATTATGAACATAAACTCATTTTTGAGGTGTACATAATTAAATTTTACATATAATATAATGAATATAAATGTTTTAATGATATTATTTTCCCTATCTAATTTCATTTCCTTACATATAGATCATGATCCCAGGATAACATGTTATAACAAAGTATTGAGACAATCTCATTACTTTTCAAGATTGTTTATATTTATTATTCCTTTGATTAAATATTATAATCCATATCTCATGAAAATTCATGAAATTTCTTATACTATGTTATTCCAAGATATAATCATGTATTGGTTCCATTTTCCACTCTTTGGAAAATAATATAGATAGTAATATTTTCTTAGGAAAACCCGACTTTTCCATATCTCTGGTTAGAAATTTATGTTATCTAAAAAGGTTTTTCAAGAATATTATATCATTATAATATAATATCTAAATTAAATTTGAAACCTTTTTGTCTTTTACCATTATCTTCAATGGAATCTTACTGTCATTTTCAGAACAAATTACTTTTCTACCATTTTTACCATACAAAAGGAATGTTCTTTTGACCTTGTACGATATGTACAGATTTACCTACCTTCATTTCGTCAAAGCTCCATTTTGAATTATTAAAAAGGATAATATTTAATAAAATTATATTCAATTTAATTTTCAAGGAAATCTAGATTCAAAATGGTTTCAAACTTATTTTATTTGATTTCATAGAAAATGTTTTCAAAATGTTTTTCAAGTCTTATTTACACATTTTCAAAGTGATTTCAAAGAAAATGTTTTCAATAAGTTTTCATGCTTTAATTATAAGTATTCAAAGTATTTTAAAAGATATGGTTTTAAACACATTTTCATGATTTTTCAAAAAAAATCAGGTGTTTTCAAATAAAATGTTATTTAAAATGTATTGAAGCTTATTTTAAACATTTTCAAGGAAGAAGATTTTAAAAATTATTTCATAACTTAATTATAAGTATTCAAGATATTTTTTAAGAAAAATATTTTAAAATAGTTTTATATAATAAAAAACCTTTTTTCAAACAAGAAGTTATATTTTCCTCAAGAACCGTTCTTAAGGTATATTTTAAAATTGTTTTCTATATAAGATTAAATCTATTTATTATACTCATACCCTCTAGGAAATGATATAATGGTTTCATTCCTATCCTTTCTATGATAGAGTTATTCTTAATGTGATGGTCTTCAGGAAACCCATTTCTTCTTTATGGGTAATATTTTTATGAAACTCATTTCTCTTTTATGTGTTATTTGATTTTGAAACCAACTTATTTTCATAGATTATGATTATGATGAAAATGGTTATGAAACCTATCTCTTTCCATAGGTTATGATTTTTTTACATGTTTATGTTAACCATTTCATTTCATCGGTTATGATATGTGATATATTCATTTATGATCTTCTGGAACATGTATATATGATTTCATTATGTGTTAGGTGGGACCAATATCTCCTTCTAATTCATTGGGTAAGAATTTATATATCATGACATAATGAAGGAAATAAAGTTGATGGGCTTGATCTGCTATGGGAAGATGGGGAAACCTGATCCCCTAGAAAATAAAGAACTTCTATTGGGGATGGTGGTTTGTCCTGCCCAGTAGGTGTAGTCACCATGATGATGGAAAAGGATTAAACTCGATTCATTACAAGAAGATAGAGAAACCCTATCCCTTATAAGGAATGAGTTATGAATTGGGATGGTGGTGTGTCTCGCCCAGTGTTTGAGTTCCCATAAAGTTCCCTAATAAGTTCTAGAAATGCATATTGACTTACAGGGAATGATATTACATGTTTATGTATGCCACAATTCCATGTCTTATTCCAATCTTATTTTTTCATGGCATATTCTGTTTATTTCATATGATTCATGTCTTTTGAACTGCCAATCTTTATGCCATGATTTAAATTATGATTGGTGATATTCATGGTATGATCTTCTACTTATAGGATCATGTTCTCATACCCTTATACTCATGTTTATTCTTGCATGTATCTCTTGTTTACCCTTACTTAGAATTTGAGATCACCCCCTTTATGTTTCATTTACCCTAGGTTACGAGGATGTGTACTATGTTTTATATGTATAAGAAGTGTGTTAGTCAAGAAGAACCTAGAGGGAGATGATGTAGCTCACATATATACCAGTTTTTATGTTTTCGTGTTTCCAAAATCACTATACCAATTATAGTCTATGGGTTTCTATTTTTATAATGTTTAAGTATTCTTAAAAAGTTATGTAATGCCAATGTTTGTAAATTGAGGGTTTCTATAATTATTATGGATAAATCAGACTTTAATATTTATATTATAAATTTTTTTCCATTACGATAAATAATATATATAAATAATATTAAATAAAACAAAACTAGTTTTTGATGGATAGAAAAATTTCAAAAATAAATTATACAATTATCGTTATCTTTTTTCAAATGAATCATCCTCATGTTATAAAGAAAAAATATATATGGGACTATTTAAACATATGAAATAGTATTAATACCATTTTCATCAACCTATCATATATTATTCCCACTCAAAAATAAATTCCATTATTATATATAAATTAAAGGACAATGAAACCGTGAAACAAAAACTCTTGAAATGACATAACTGAATCTTATAACTCAACAAAATGGAAATCATTGAACTAAATAATTATGTAAAAATTAAAATACATGTGGAATATGTTATTAATTTTTTAATTATTTAATATAATTTTATTATTTAGTACCTTAAGTTCAACTGTAAAACTCATTGATACATATGGTAACAGATCTCTCCAAACAACCAAATTTTATTTGGGTTCTTCTTTCCATCTCATTAACAAAATATTTACCTCCATTGTTGTTATATTATTCCCTTGTATTATGTGTAAATGTACTAAACATATGTATGTGTCTCAATTTATAGTTATTTTGTGGTAAATTACATGTTTTATAATGTTCCCTTATCAATTTAACTTGACAAGAAAACTCGGTTAAAGGAAACATCTCTCTTTCTTACCCAATTTTATGTACACATCTTAAATATTTTATGCCTTCATTATTTTTTCTAAAATAACTAAATTTTTCATTAAAAACTATTTTATTAAATTTATAGTTTTATGAAAATTATTATAGCTTTATCATCTTTAATTACTATTTAATCATTTCCAAAAAAACAACACTTAAGTAGTATATGCCTAACATTAATTAACCAATCCTTTTATTGTTTTTATTTATATAGACATCTAAATTCATGATCTATCCATATATTTATTTTATAATGTACAATAATAATTTAAATACCTTATT
The DNA here is from genome assembly GCA_963277665.1 of Viscum album. Lineage (NCBI taxonomy): Eukaryota > Viridiplantae > Streptophyta > Magnoliopsida > Santalales > Viscaceae > Viscum > Viscum album. The sequence goes on along the minus strand of OY728125.1, from coordinate 271,034,085 downwards.
TCATAGATATCACTGTTATAACCTGTTTGGTGATGCCTTATAATATGATTATAATACCAATTTCATTCCATGAGGAACCCTTTATGTTTATTAGTTATGATTTTTTCCTTACATGTGACACATGTGAATGAACATGTTATGATGGGAGGTCCCATATAGTGCTATAATTCATTGGGTAATGTTATTTTCTCTTGATACATTATGTATATGATTATAGAGTAAATGTAATACATTATAGGGACTTTGAAAACCTTGTTATATAGTATATATATACTCTTTTATATCATGTTATATGTTTCTTCCACTATTCTACATTCCCATGATCATATGATTCTACATTAAAAATTAAATTATTCTGTATGTTTTTTCATGAACCATGAATTTTATGTTATATTTTTATGCCTTCTTACTCCTGTGATATGATTTATTCCCATGATTATTACATTACATGGATTTTTAGCTCATCACTTTTTTGTATGTTCTCCCCATTTTATCTTATATAGTTATAGGATTGTAAATTTCATTATGAGATCATTACTAAAAGTAATAAAGTATTTTTATTTCTTTTACATTTTTCTTAATTATGTACTTAATCTCCCAAAGAGAGTATACTATTCAATCTATGGTTAGTATTTCATCGATAATTTTGATTAAAATCATTTAATTATATTTTAATAAGGGTAGGGTCACTATAGATGGTATCAGAGTTTGGTTTAGTTATCTTTTGGGTGTTAGGATTTGAAAACATTAGTAATAACCCTTGGTACAATTCCCCCACTATGGATAACCTAGACATAAACATAAGGAATCACACGTTATGAGATACCTTTCATTTATATGTCTATCATTCTATGTTCATAGATGCCTATTTTCATGATCATTACTAATGTATTCCTGAAAAATAATTTTATTTATTATTCATTTTAGTTTATGGAAGAAAGTAGGAAAACCCATGATAATAACTAATATGATACGAAATGTGATGGTTTCACTAATGATATACCAAAACTGAAATAGATAGGACCTATGAAATTTATAAGAGTACAATCTCAATTGGATCAAGTTATAAATCATAAAATTAATTGTATAGAAGACCCTAACTCTTCTATGAAATATCAAGATGCATTTGAACCCATTATACACTAATGAACTCCTATTTTTAGTGGACCTTTTAACCCCCTCGTCATGGAAAAATGGGTAAACTTCAATGAGACAATATTCTATATCTTCCAATTCTTAGAACTAGAGAAAATATTTTTGTGTCCTATCCTTTTGATGGGGAAGATAATCAAAAGTGATAACTAATAAAAAAATGATGAATAAATAGTAAATTGATTCATTTAATTGGGATGGATTCATTAATATATGTTTCAATAATTATTTTTACCGAACACTCCATGTTAATATGGAATAGATTTCCTTAGAATGTACAAAAAGGAATGAGTTTATCATAGTGAATGATAAGAAAACAAGGAATGCACGATATTCTTCTAAATTTTTCATGAACACTACAAGCAATGTGGATCTATTATTTAGTGGATTAATGTTCAGTCTATGAAAAGCCCTTGGAATTTGAGACTTCAACTGCTATAAGGAGATTCTTTGTTGTTCCATTCTGTATGATAAGTATATTGGAGACTCTCATTGGTCTTGTGTCTTAGGCGATAAAAATAAGATAATGATGTTTAATATGGATGGCTTAACAAATTATTAATGTGGTGTAAAGAGAACCCAATAGCCCATGTGTCAAAAAAATTATATAAATATTTACAAGAATTGTCTAAAAGTAGACGGAATATACTTAAAATGTGGTTAAGTATGTCATAAATATAATAATTATTAAATGTTAATAAAGAATCCCACTAATTATGAAAAGGAATTGAATGTTCATATCAAAAATCAACCTATAGCTCAATGTTTTATCTATGAGGAACAAGAGAATTATGAGATCAAATTCCAAATTATAAGGGTTATCAAAGAAAATCAATGGCAGTAACCTATATAGAATAGAGGAAGGGAATATAATATCACTTCCAATGAGGTGGATACTGATAGCGATGTGGTGATAGGTATACTGAGTATTCATTCAATAATAGATATAATTATATTTTTTTTGTTTCTACACATTCTTTTATATCATTAATGTTTAGTAGAACTATTCAAACACCACCTTAAAATATAGATGACAAATTATCTATGAGAATAGTGAATGATGGAATTATTGAATCTAATGTATATAACTCATCCCCAGTAAATGTTTTTATACTGAACCTCCCATAAAATCTTATACTACTTCTTTTTGTGGAGATTGATTACATATTTAGCATTGATGGACTATCTTTATATAAATCTGACATCATCTATCATGAGTGAGAGATCACTCTTCACGTCACATGGCCTCCTCCAATTCTATAATGTTATAACTAAGAGTATAAATATACATCAGAATCATTAACTGATGTTTGGATACTATTTCCTACTAAGTAAACATATCTATCTCAAATTATTGAGATAATGGAGAGTATAATTCATTAATAAATTTCTATTATAAGTGACTATAGTGATGTTTTCCATAAATAATTAAACATCCTTCCTCCTGACTTATAGTTTGAGTTCTCAATAGAAAATACACTTATTTATTTTACCATATTAATCGAACACTATAGAATGGACACCATTGAGTTGGAAGGATTGAATATGTAGTTAAAAGGGAGTTTGTACAAGGGATTTATATGCTCGAGTGCTTCACCATGGGGTGTGCTAGTCCCCTTAATCAAGAATATGTATAGATAAATGTGCTTGTGAATCTATTATCATGATATTAAATAATCATGATAATGATAAATTACCTCATCCCACTAATAGATGACATGTTTGATCAAATACAAGGGATATGCATTTCATCGGTGTTGGCCTTCACTTGGGAAATCACAAATTAATGGTGAATAAGGAATATTTTTCCAATACTACCTTTTTAATGAGGTATGGATAGTATGAGTTCACAATTAAATCCTTTATACTCACTAATTCTCTATCAATATTCATGGAATTAATGAATTGATTATTCAGATATTACCTAGATAAATTTTATGTAGTCGTTATAGATAATATTTTGATATAATTCAAAATCATGGAGGCAGATGAGGAGCAATTTAATACTTTGGTAAAGTCATTTTGAAGGGATAAAATATATTTGATGTACAATAAATTAATGTTATGGATAGAGGATGTATCATTATTGGGTAATTTTATCCCTGATAAATGGATATTTATAGACCATTCTATTAAAAATGAAATTGAGGAGTGGATTAAGACTTTATTTATGAAAATGACAATTAGTTTCCTTGGTCTAACTAGGTATTACTGATGATTTTTGAATAACATTGTATGATTTTATGACTCATTATAAATTATTACATGAAATGGTATAAATTTTCTCTAGACTAGTAAATGTGAAGACCATATCATAGAGTTTAAAATGAGGTTTATCGTGTAACTAGTACTCATGGTACCCCCATGTGGGGACTATTCACGATATATAGTTATGCATCAAAGGGTTTTAGGTTGTGTAAAAATGAAAGATGATAAATTACTTGAATTCACCTCATGTTAGCTGAATGTTCATGAGAAAAAATGTCTCACACATGATATGGAGATGGGGGTTGCGATTTTCATGATCAAAATATGGTAGAATTATCTCAATGGGGAGAAGTGTGAGATATATACTGATCACAAGATCCCCAAGTATATATTAACATATAAAGATATTAATGTGATCCAACATATATAGTTAGTGCTTGGCAAGGATTATGCCTGCTTAATCCACTGCCATTTGGAAAATAAAATAAAGTGGATGATGTTACAATTAGGAAGGACCCTATAACTTTATCAATGATAAGAATCATGACTGATCCACTCTTCCCAAATTTAAAAATGATGAACATGGGAATCATAAGGGAATTAACATTATCATTCCATTATCAAATGAATTCTCTGCCATTCTATATAGAGAATAAAAAGGCTTCTCAATGAAATAATGTGAATATTTAGAATAAACTACATGATATGAGAAAATTGAAATCCTAAAAGATAAAAATCTATGAGGATGTAGTCATAAGATATCAGTCACAACAATATATACCACCAAATCCTATGATAAAGAGGGGAATTTGTAATGATTCACATATATCAATCTTATCTATCTACCATGTGTGAGAAAAGGTATATTGTGATAATTGATATCGATATTTTTGTTATAATATGAAGAAAGAGATCGCTAAATATACATCATGGTGTATAGTATGTCAGGATGTGAAAGATTAAAGAAAAATTTATAAGGGGAGGAGGAAACCATTACCTATACCTATATGGAAATGGGAGAAATATTTGTGGACTTTGTCACATGGACTTTTGATGTCATCTAGATGACAAAATGATATATGGTTTTATCTAGATCATCAAACAAAGGCATTTCACTTTATTGAAATATTAGAGTACATCTCACTTGATCACCTTGTGCATATATACATCATAGAAGTGGTGAGACTATATGGATTACATTTTTTCGATTGTATTAGATCGAGATCTGATATTTAACTATATGTTATGGAAAAGTCACTAACATGATCTAGACACTAAACTGATCCTTAATATGGATTACCAACATAAAACTAAGATCTATAAATTGTATACCATTCAAATACTATAATTCATATTTAAATAATTCTTAATAGACTTAAAATTAGTGTGGGATCAACATATTCCATTGGTTGAGTTATCTTACACCATAGTTTCTACTCGATAATTAAAATGGTTTCTTATGTACCCATTTATGGGAAATGTTTTATAACACCTTCCTGATGGGATAGTGTTGGATAATCAAGATTTTGAGACCTAAAATTTTTTAGGAAATGGTTAAAAATTTGAATACAATCTAATAGAATATCTATGTTAACCAATTTTGATGGAAGAGCTACACCGATAATCATCATCGAGAGCTAAAGTATGAGATTGGATACAAGGTATTAAACTATAAGCCCTATTGGATTAAATTAGTGATATTTTGTGAATAATGGAAATATATCTCCAATGTACATTTACCCATTTTAGGTTCTTTATCACATCTGAGTTGTGGCATATCAACTAGAATTTCCACCAACCATGTCTCAAGTACCTGATTGTTTTCCCTGTATACCTCCTAAGGATGTACATACAAGTTCCCTCACATGTACTAAATTCATATTTGGAATAGCTATAAAATGAAATTTTTATGAGGATCATTCGGGGAAGATCTTGGACTATAGAGATAAATTATAACACAACAATACCACTCACCTTGTCAAAGTACTATGGAGGAACCACAAATACAAAGAGATGACATGGTAATGATAGGAAGAGATGAAGGAAATGTACCTTCACATATTTCAAACTCAATATGCAAAATGAAATTTATATTGTCATCTTTTATAAGTGGGAACGAATCTAGAACCCTGAAATTTGTTTTATAAAATATTTCACTTTAAATAATATGATTTATTCTTTATCTTGAGTTGCATGCAAAACCAAGTTTTAAAAAAATAGCGATATATTATTATAATATTATATCACTTCAATTATATTTGATGGTTTGAATAGTAATTACAATATTGTACGATATATTAATTCTTATGAAATAAACACTTAATTTTTAATAATGTCATTTTATTCATTAAAAATATGTTTTCTACAAAGAATGGTTTTATAACTTTCTAAGATAAAATAATAATTTCACTATTTTAGGAAATTTATTTGAAAAAAATAAAAATCAATTTAAAATTCAAAATGTCAAAATTATCATAGGGTGATGTATTGAAATTTTCATAAAATGGGGAAATTTTAATGAATAGTAACAAGTAATGATAAACAGTGAAAACAGTATATTGTTTTAAAAAATATTCAAAGAAAAATCATATAGAGGACTATTTTTTATATTTTAATATATAATTTCCATTATAAATTTTAAAGAATTTTTTATTGAATTTTATACATTAATCTATTATAAAAAAATTATGCATAAAAGGCCATTTTTTGGATAATTTATTTTCCGTTGTGTTTTGATGAATTAATTTTAAATTAAATTAGTTCACTTGTATGTGTATAGTTTTGAAAAATGGATTAAATATTTTTAATCATGAGGAAAAAAATTAGAAAATAGAACCCTTTTATTATTGGTCAATATGAATTTCAACCGTTGTAAAATTTTATCATATCACTAAAAGGTAAACCAAGTTAGTCTGGATTAAAAAAAACTGATAGGGCATACAATTTTAATAAAAATTATTATTACATGAATTAAATTCGACCATTAAAATATAAGGATATAAATTTAGTTATTAAATTGACACTTGTACGAAAATATTACTTATAAATTTCTAAAATCAGTGAAAGGGAAAAAATTCCATACTCTTATTTTTAGTAAGTATACATTTTTTTAATTTGTTGTAAACCATAATATATACTATAATATAAATGATACTTGTAAAATATGATACTTGTAAAAAATGATATATATACCTCATGGTAATTTATTTACTATTTTTATTAATTAAATAATTTCCTTAAATTCAAACACAATTCTGATGTAGTAATTATTCAATTAACTTGAAAAATCAAATAAATGATAACAAAAATATTGAAAATTATATAATTTGATATATTTAAAGAGATAAATTAATTTTATAGATTAAAATTAAATATATATGATGTAATAAAGTTTTTTTTTTCTAATTTTACTCCTTTCCTTGATGTTTTTAAATGTCCAATTGGTGAATATTATTAAAATTGACAATAATGTTATTTTATGAGATTAATATTTTATTAAATTATTTAAAAAGAATAAAAATAATTAAATATAAAAATTTATTTTAATATGATCTAAAATGTCATAAATATTCCATTTATGGTAAAATTCAAAAAATTTAATGAAAAATTAAAACCTTTTAATATTGAATAATTTATTAACGTAGATAAAAGAAAAAAATAACTTATGATTAATCATTATATTAATGTTCATATTACAACCAATAAAATGTCCAAAGTTTTATTGTTTGATGATATCATAACCATATTTATCTTATATTCTAATCCATTCCCATTTGGTGGTATTTGGAAAGAAAATTATGTTATTATAATTTAATCTTTTGAGAAATTACTAAAGGGCTACTAATCTCAATTATAAAAGGCCACCCCTTCATTCACTTCATTTCACCACCATGATCCTTCTATCTCAATCATACTCTACATAATTCTATTTTCCACTTACCTATACAATATTATAGTTTTTTTCTCACATAAATACCATTTTATTATTCATCAAGTGTTTCTTCAAGGAGGTGATATTCAGGAGATAAATTTCTCAAAATAAATATTTTGATTTTTTTTCTTTATTCACCTTCACCTAGTAACACTAATACATAAATTAAAAATAAATCAAATATCATTTATAAAATGTAATTTTATATTTATAATGTAATTTTTTCAATCTTTTTATTTTATCTAAAATCTTACTATTCAATGAATGTAAACCATTGTCTAAATTATGGTGATTAATTGTCTTCATGGATTGTGAGTTTTATTTTTACATTACCTACCACAGTGATTATTTTAAATATATTTTTATTGTTGAATAATATTTAAATATTTATATTATAAATCATACCATGTTCTATAACTAATATATAGACATAATAATAAATAAAATTAAACTTGTTCGTGATGGAATAGAAAATAATCTAATTAATCTAAATATTTATCATTAATGTTTCATCAAATGAATAATCCTATTGTTATAAAAGAAATTTATATTTAGGTTTATTTAAAAATATGTATTTTAATGGATAAAATATCATTCCACTTCTATAATAGAATTCTAATTTGAAGAGAACATCAATAATTGTATGTAACTGAATGGACTGGGAAGTCCAAAAAAGAACACTCCTAGATCGACAAAATTTAATCTTATCACTCATTGTATTAGAAATAAATAAACTTAATAAAATTTAAATAACTAAAATAAATATGTAAGATGTTTGAATTTGAAAATTATTGAATATTGTTTCTTTATCCTGGACAATAAATGTAGGTTAAAAACGCATTTGGACATAAGGTATGGGATCTATATGAACGTCCATGTTTCTTTTCAGTTATGCATTCTCTCTTTTCCTAAATTTATCTATTAATTATTTTTATATAACTACCCCAAATTAGGTTTTTATGTACCAATAATATTTATATATATAAATTCATATTTCATTGTGGGATAATTTTATGTTTTTAAGGTTACCTTATCAATTCCTCTTGATAAGAAACCCCACTAAAAGAGAAAAAATTCTTTTTTTGTCTATTTTTAAGTTCACTAAATAAATTTTTAAATACCATAATATTTTAAAAAATCATAAAATTTATCATTTAAAACTATACTAGTTTATTTTTGGGTTTAAGGAAATAATTATTCCATTACCCTTTTTAATGAGTCATTATTATTCTACCTCAAACCAATATTATGTGGCATGTTTGTCAAATTACTTAACCACAATTTTTAATTTTTTAACAACTTTTATAATACATTATTCTTTTTTTATTCATATATTTACTTTTTTAATGACCAATAATTATTTAAAACTCTTATTTCATAGATTGCATTGTTATACGCCCTTTATTTATGCCTTATGATATGATTATAATACCCATTTCATTCCATTAAAACCATTATGTTTATTAATTATGTTTGATTATTTATGTTTAATATATTTTAATGAAATCATTATGAAGGATGAACTAAAATATCGGTACAATTCATTGGGTAAATTTTTAGTTGCATGAGACGTAATGTATGGGATTATGGATTAAACGAAATCCGTTATGGGACATTATTCACCACATGATATATTCTTGGTAGTTTTCCAAGACTCACATTCAGGTAATGTTATATGTTTCTTCCAATTTCCTAAATTTTCCTCATTATATGATCCAATTTTCTAAATTCTATGCTTCATTATGTTTATTCATGATACATTCATTTTATGTTATCAGGATACATATTCTAACTCTTTTTCTATTATTAATTTCAATTTTTATTTCCTTACTAGTATTTTTAGATCATCCCATTTTTCTATGTGTTTAATAGGTTATCCTATGAATTTATAGGATCTAACCTAGAGTTAAGATCTCATTATGAGGATTTATAAACAGATGTTTATTCTTATTTCATGTTTACAAATTTTATACCTTGTATTCCAATGAAAACATAATTCTATATCCTTGTTTTTTATTTCATTGATAATTTTTCTTACAATCATGTAAAAACATTTTTATAACTATTGGGTCTCTATATCCCACTTTTACTTCATGTCGTTTTATTCAAATTTAATGAATAATGTAAAAATTGATTGTATTGTTATTTTTTCATTAAAATATTTTTTAAATTTATTTTAAAAACATAAAATATATAAAAATGTAATACTGGATATTATATGGTCAAAATTTTATCCATTTTAAATTTTATGTTCCAATTTTTACATTATAATTAATATTATAACCCCTTATGTTTGGAAAATACATTATTATTGTTAAAGTTAAAATTTGATCACTAAGGGGTCAAACCAAAATATTTCATTAAAAATACCACATAAACCTATCAAACGTTTATTGGTTGATGAGATTTCAACCATATAATACCTTATATATGAATATGATACTATTTGGAATCATTTATCTTGAGAGTTTATTTGTTATATTTTATTATTTTAATAAATTTAAGATCTACCCCTTCAATTACAAAATAAAACTCTTACGCTCACTAGTTGACACCACTCTGACCAATCTACCTTGACCATATCATTAAAAATTATCATTAGAAATACCCTACCCACATTCATGAGGTTCAGTTCTTCTAAAAATACCTACCCCGGGGTCCTAAAGAGGAAAACCAAACAAGTTGTTTCAATGAATAGGTAATCTCATTAACTGATCTCTTTTGTTTTAAATTCTTATTTTACATACTCAAAATCTATACTATTTTTTATAACATAATAAAATAATTATCCTAAATATATTAAAATGATATATTTATTATAAAATTACAATTATTTATCATCTTTTCTATTTAAGGAAAATTTAAAGTATCGCTCATGCATAGATATGGATTATTATATCTGTGTGGTGATATAATTCATTTCTCATCACCGACATTTATGGATTTGTATTTTCATGGATTCAGTTTATATATTTGATATTATTTACATAATTATTATTTTTAAATAATAATATAACGTATTACTTCTTACCATACAATCATTTGGAAATCAACAACATCGCACTTTCATATGTGTGGACTACCACCTCTGTAATGTGTTGTGAACCATATTTCATTTCCAAACCACAAATATAAAAATAAGGTCATATTTAATGACTATATATATATATTATTTATATGTTATAAATAATTCTAAAAATTTTAAAATTTTATTTAGATTTCATTCATTTCATGCTGAAAAGTTGAAAATAATGTTCATGTGTATGTATGGCTTACCATTTCAATGAATGGTGTAATTCATTTTTATATCAATAGCTTTAATGGAATTAATTTAATTAATATATAATGAATATATATAAAAATTATATCATGGTTAAAAATATGCAGATAATCAAACAATGATAAATGAAAAATGACCCAAACTACCAAACCAAAACATAGATGAAGAACGAAGAAATTATTACCCCAAACAATGAATTTAACAAAGAAATGTATATAAAAAATTGTTAAAAGATTATAAGTAAATAATATATGGAAATATACATATGGGTTTGGTTCCTAAATATTTTTATAATTCATATCTATTTATTTTATTGGATTTTGGAACACTGACAGTGGAAGTTAGACCTAAGCTAACAGTTTCATTCAAAATCCCATTATTATTCAAGATTTTCTATGTATTTGTATCAATTGGGTAATTATTTGAAATATAAATATTAAACCATATATATTTTATTATCCTATTATTATTTTTATACATTACATGTTTATAATAAATTTCCTCTTTATATGTATTTATGAAAACAAAAATATGTTTATTTGGAAAATCTGGTTAATTTTTCTCTTTGGTCAGAAATTTTTTTTCTTCCATTAAATTTTGTTCCGAAATTTTTGAAGTAATGTTTATACTAGTATCCAATAATTTTTAAAAATTCATATTTAGATATGTATAAATTTCCAAAAAAAAATGGTTTAAAAATAATCATCCTTTCATTTTATGAATGGGATTCCTTTGGGTATTTTTTAAAATTTGTGAATGGAACATTTTTTAACTTATACAACATGAAAGTATGTTCATGTCATCATGACCTCTCATTCCTTGGAATATTATTTTACATGTATACCTGGTTCTTCTATAATAAAAACTTTTCCATAAATATTTTTATTTTTAAAAAACTTGGTGTTCTTAAATTGAAAGGGTGTATCTTCCTCCAAAAATTTTCTAGTGTAAATTCAATGTATTTTCATCTATGAAAAAATCCATTGTTATAGATTATGATTTAATGACTTTATTATCTTCTGATACCATCCAAAATATTTCTCTGTATGTTTTATGGTGTTCTTTTTTTTTTGGAAATTGTTGATATTTCAAATTCTTATTCCTTAAATATGGATAGTTGTAGTTTTTATGGAATTTGGATTATCTCATGTATTTTATTAATATGAAAGATGAATTAGAATTATTAAGTGACATGGTGAGACCAGGGATATGTATCCCCTGAATGATTTGGTAGGTATCCTATGAACACCTAGTTTGATCCTTTGTAAAAGGCCTTATAAATTTATATTTATATATCTAAGGGAGCCCATTATAATATTTTTGATGTATTCTAAAAATACCTCAATAGTATTTTTAGATGACTAGAATTATGCATTTCATCATTATGAAGAAATCAGATATAGTTACTCGGTTATGAGTAATTATAATTTATATTAAATAAGGTTTAGTAGAAATTTTGAGAACTAGATTTGTGAAGACATAGATTATATAACATAACAATATGATAGATTTCAAGAAAATAAACCACAAGTAAACCTTGTTTATTATTATATGATTATAATTTCATAAATGTTTTAATTTTTTTTATGTTTTAAACTAGTATAAATATTATAATATATGATTCCTAATGTTATTATATAATTTATTTTGTTCCTTTTTTTAGAAATGGTTGATATAAGTGGGGGTGGAAACCATATTAGGGAACATAATCCATTTAAGGATTTACCTTATGGGATAGATAATGAATCTAGAATTGAGTTGTTGCTAGGGATGAATAAATAGTAAATATATTGTGGAAGCTAAATCAGGTTATGGAAAATAATCTAGTCTATATGGATAATTTATATTATTAAGAATGCAGTTTAATAATGTTAGTCCACTTCATCCATGAAAAACCTACATGATTCAGTTGGACTACAAATCTATTTGTACCAGAGTAATGGATTTATTCTCTAGAGAACATATTTCTCTCTATGGTGTTTAATGAAAGGGATAAGGTTGTAATGAAATTTTATATTCTCAAAAGTAATGATCATCAATGATTTTTATTTATTCAGATAACAAAGGATGAGGGGGAAATAAAAATCATGGAATCAATGGAGTTTAAGTAAATTTTCATCAAAATATATTTTCACCATGAACAGTTAAAAGATATAGTAAGATGATTCTTGAGTATAATATATAAGGAAGAGAAAAATTATATTATTTATGAATATAAAAATATAGGGTTGGTTATCTATACAATGAACAATGTATATAATCCAATGAGTATCATTGACAATTTTTTTATCGGTTAATGAAAATCCATCTATGGGAACTATTCTCTCAAATATACTCATCATGTGATGACATAATATAATATATTATCATGATAGATATTTAATTCCCCATGTTCTATGGCATTGAAGGAAAGAAATAAAATAATATAGTGGTAGGTGAAAAATGTATAAGTGGAATAATAGGATGAAGAATTTACCAACATGTGATACTTGTGAAAGGAAGCACCTTGGTCCATACCCAAAACGAAATGGTGTTTTCATTAAGTCATTTGAAAAACAAAATCATTCTCATGAATACACTAGTATTGGTGAAGCTATCAGTGTAAAGTAAATTAACTATATGAATATGGTTAACTACTCCAATCAGTGCCTAAAATTACAAGGGAATCTACCAAAAAATAATTCAATCAATGAATGTTAATATTACGCAATTACTACATTAGACATGGATATTCCTAGTGTTGTTGTGAAAGGAACACTTATTATCTAATCCATTATTATAAATTTTTTAATTGATTTTTCTTATACCAAACCCTTTATATATTAAGAATTCTCTAAGGGTATCATATCATGAGCTCCATTATTAGATAATAAGTTGTTTTTTAAAATTCGTAATGGTTGTATGGTCATATCTCAACTCTAGGAATCCTCTCAGATAGAAATTTTTAGGATGAATATTTATACAAATATTGTTATTATTACTTTAATTGAATTATTTTAATGTTGGGGAAGGATTATCTATACCAGTTAAGATTCCTCATTAAATTCCATGGAAGGGATGTTAGAGTTTATTTTCTAAATCAACCATCAATCATCAATTAGTGGGAGGTTAAACCTACAGTCCCGATGGAAAATAATTCAATCATATTGGAATATCAACCTATTCTTGTGGGATAATTATCTAAAATAGTTAGGGATAATAATAACATTGGAAATGTGGGTATCTTTTTTGAATATTCTATTTTTTCCTTATGTCTTTCTTATTCTTCCCAAGAATCATGAAGTTTCATTTTAAAAAAAAATCATACATGGTTCTATGCCTATTTCAAAGAAATAAAATATAATGAACCAAATTAAGTTGTAGGAATTGAATAAAAAACTCAATAAGAGCATAAATAATATATTATTTCATCAATGTGGTTCTTTTGGAGTGATGAATGTGACGTGAGTTTCAATGAAGTGAAGTGAATATGACATAGAATCCAGGTTTATACTCTAATATATAGTGGATAAAGGATTGTGGCCTATATTAATTTAAAAAAAGGTAATATGATGCATCCTCCTGAAGAATGATATGTTGATAACTTATTCCTCAATAGATCTAACTAATCATGAAAAAATTACATGAGTCATGATTTAGAGTAAGCATCATTAATTTTTAAAATAAAAATATAGAGGCATAATTTATATCATGAAAGGTGTGATATATATATATATGAACTATAATATCATAAATTATTTATTAACCAAGATGGAGTTAAATGTGGTCTAAATAATAAAATGGAGAAGATTGTAGAATATGACTACTCAATATTTTACCACTTGGAAGTTAAGAAAGGTTTAAGACTATCTAAGTCAAATTGATCATGATAGACTTTATATGATGAGTATCACAAAAAATATAATATTTCATCAGTTTTAAAGAGTGGATCATGATATTTTATATAATGGAGAATGTTTGTATCATTAATATATTAATATTCAACCATCCATCAATCAGATTACTAATATGGAAAAGAAGGATGGTATGGAATTACAAAAGATGGTGAGGAATGATACAAACTTCAACCCTGATAATAGATGAATGATAATGTTTAGGAGTTGTGTACTTGTCCCTTCTAGACTATATTTGAATAGGTTTATATTGGGAAAGTATTACAGTTCTTCATACACTATTAATCTTAAATGTAAAAATATATATAGATATTGGAAAGAGTATTTTTATTAGGATGGAATGATGAGAAATATTACAGAGTTGGGATCAAAGATCATAGTATGTATGAATTTTTAGGCATAGATATAAAATTCCACTGGGGTGTTACAACCATTAATTATACCAGAATAGAAATGGGAAGTCCCCATGATTTATTTTTTCATCAAACTCTCCAAATAATCAAATGCGAATAATGTTATATTTGTATTAGTTGATTACCTTACACAGAGAACACAATTAATTTCCATACTATAATATTTATCGACTAATCATCTTAGTAAAAAATATATTCAATTACTATAATAGAATCTTGGGGTTTCATATTATATTTTAATTTTTTTGGATCTATAGTTAATATCAATGTTTTGGTGAAGATTTTAGCTACCTTGGATATAGTGTAATGATTCCTCGCATCTTATCATCCTCAGATATATGGTCATACTGAGAGGATCAGACCAATTCTAGAAGGCATGTTGAGATATTCCCCTATGGATTTCAAAGGAGGTTGATATCAACACCTTTCTAAGGTTTAATTATCATAAAACATCATCCCTTAATCTAACATTATTATGGAACCATATAAAGTCATCTGTGAAAATAATATTATAAATCTAAAATGATTGAATGTAGGTGGAGAATGAGTGATATTGGGACCTAAAATAGATAAGTAAATGATGGAGAAGGTTAGGTCCATTCAACACCATATAACGGTAGCTCATATTCCATAAACATTTTATGTTGAAATCATTAGAATGACACAGAGTTTGAGGATTGTGACAAGGTATTCCTATGAATATCTCCCAAGAAAATGTTTCTAGGATTTAGAATGAAGGGAATGTTAGGGCCATTGTATATTTATATTATCAATATTTATCTTTGTATTGGGATGGTAGCTTATTGCTTATCACTTCCACCAAAATACTCCCACATTCACATTGGGTTACATGTATATATCTTGAGGATAGATATAAGTGATTCTTCACATATCCATAACATAGAGGATATACCATTTAATAATTATATTTTCTTGGAGTTTTAGCCGATTGAAATATTATACTATAGATATTTAGATCTACAAAATATATTTACACACTTGGTTATTGTTTTCTATATGTATCATATATTTGAAGGAGCTATGTGGAAAACATAGGATGTATGGAATCATATATATCGCTAAGATTTTATCATAGTGAAATAATCTCATGGGTGAAAATCATTGTATGGTGGGATAATGTAAAAACCATATAATTTTTTATATATTTTTTTAAATAAATTTAATTTCCCGTTTAGATTGTCTTATAGGAAATCTAGTCTCAATGAATGGTAATATATTATACAATTATAAAATAGTATTTAAATTCAAAAGTCTGAATATTATTAAATAATTTATGAAATATTAATGGTTTAAACAATTGTAATATAAATACTTTCTAATCAATTAATTATAAATAAACAAAATTAAATCATTCAAAAGTAATGTATATTTTTTCTGAAACACAATTATATTACACGTGATGATTTTTTTTATTAAATTAAATTAATCACTATTGGTTAATAGTTATAATGAAATAAATATTATTTTTAGTCAATAAAAGGCTTTATGATTCATTTAATATTTTTTTACAGATGAGATAGGAATAAATCATATTTTATACATAAAAATGTATTCTTCTAAAAAACTAATTTCATCACATTTTTTTTATATACATTAAAAATAATTTCAAAAACATAAATATATCAAATTTGAAAAAATGGATTATATATTTATAGTTTAATTTTTATTACTTCATAAATAGGTCTCTTTTTATTTTTAAGCATTATGAATACTAACCATGGTAAATTCCACCAACTTGAAAAATGGTAAATCAGGGTCATCATGGATAGGCCAAAATATTTCATCACAATTCGTATTTGATGAATGGAAGTCATCCATTATCATCATCAGAATAAATATATTTGTGTAATTGGGATGTTTACATCAAAACAACTTATATAATATTAGAAGCAATGAAAAATACAAAAGGATAGTCACTTACTTTAAAAAATATATTCTAAATTAAAATTGGGAAAAAATAATGTGGTGATTGAGTATATATTTGTATTTTGAACATAGTAAAATTGTTTTTATGGTTTAAATTTATTTTTTTTATATAATAATATTAAATTATTCCCTATTTTTAATAAAATATTAATTAAAATAATACAAAAATGAAAAAAAACAATTAAAAAAAACTAAAACTAAAATAATTTTAGTAATATATAGGATTATAAAAACTGACTAGATAATTATAACATATTTGATATTTTTAAATGTATTATATTCACTTTAAAACTATTATTCATTTCTTTTATGTTAAATTAAATGAATTGCGCAAAAATTGAAATCAATGATATTTTATCAAAATATTATTTTATAAAATTATTAAAAATTAATAAAAGATGGTAAATTACAATATGTATAATATATGGCCAAAAATGTTATCATATTTCCATTTATGAGCAAAATATTACCTTATAAGTAGTTTTATAACCCATTGTGATTGTAAAAGATGTTATCATAGTTATGGTAAAAATATGTTAACTAAGGTTGTATTTCAAAAGATATTGTTTAAAATAAATCATAAACTAGTATAAATTTTATTTTATGATTATATTTAAACAATATCAAACCTTATAATTGAATTTATTTAAATTTGAAAGCATATTATTTAATAATAATTTTTTTATATTTTAATCATTTCATAAACTCTAAAAGTACTTCAATTTTAAAATGGCACCTCATCCCATCAATTCATCATAGCACATTTAGAAATATTTATCATTTATAAACATACATATTATATTTATGAAAACCATATAAACAATATATAGGTAATCTTATTCCCAACTGAAAAAACTCAAGGGGCCTAAATAGGAGATATAATGGAGTTGTTTTAAAAAATTGATAACAAACCTAATCAATAACATTAATTTTAATTACTCATTTAAATCTTATGAATATGTAATATTTTTTTAAAAATAATAAATTAATTTACTAAAATTAATATAATGGTTATTATGATTATAAATCCACAATTATCCTCTCTCTTTTGAATCAAATGCAATGTGAAACTATTGCTCTTTCTTACGTATAACATATTGCCTCCATGTTGGGATACAATTCATTTTTCATTGTTATATTTTGTGAATGGTAATTATAATAGATTTAATGATTATATATGATATTAATGAAATAATTATACTTCAAAAGTTATAATATCATATCTACCTTATTTATGTCCAATCTATTCGAAAACAACAAAATCTCTCTTATGTACATTTGGACAACCACCTCTACAAAACGATGTGAACCATTTTTCATTTATATTATAAATGGATTTTAATGTGGATATAATTAATGAATTTCTATATGATTTATATGTTATTAAATTTATCCTGTAAATTTGAATTATTATTCATCATTCTTTTATACCATTTATTGAAAAGTGAAATAAACATGAAAGCATGCATTCAACTTACAGTATCCATGAATAGTTTAATTCATTTTTCAATATATAGATCATATGGATTAATATAAAAACATAAATAATGATTTTATATGATATTTATTTTATGTTTAAAACTTTTTAGACTTAGAAAAAATAACAAAGTTAAAAGCACCAAAACTACCAAACCAAATATTATATAAAAAAGGAAGCAGTTATTACCCATAGTAGTGATTTTGACAAAGTTTTGTTAATAAACTATTTATAAAATCTTATAAATAAATCATATATGATTTTATATACATAATTATGGTTTTGGTAATAGATTTATAGTAAATATATAATAATTATATAGTAGGTTAATATAAATATAATGGACTCTACGCCTGAGGTAAGGGTATATTTTTTATTTCATCATTATACATGATTATTAATGTTTAAGTATCCATTATATTGATAATATGATATTTCTATATTCACACAGCTTTATTATCTTATGATTTGTTCATTTCTATAAATTTCAGGTTTTAATTTAAATTTCAACTACTTATATACTTAAAGAAGAAAAAATGTTTTTTGTAAACTTCAATTTATTTACCTCTTCGGTGGAAAAAACATTTTCTATCATATTCATGTATTGTAAAAATGTTTTAATAATTATTTTTACTATTAACTAATATTCATATAAATTTAATTTTTAAAATTTTTTTACTTTTCAAAAAAAATTAAACCTAAAATTATTCTTATTTTCTAAAAGTGGTACATTTTAATATTTTTACAGTAGTGTGATAAGACTTTTTTTTATGTTATTAAACCTGAAAATAATTTTACACCATATTTATGGCTCAATTAATTGTTTTATCCTATAAAGTTTACATGTTTATATTTAAATACTTTTTTCATAATAATTTTGAAATTTTGTTTTTTAAATAAGTGTTTTTTATATGAAAAAAGTGTATATTCATCAAGATATTTTTTAGTAATCTTTTCATAGTATTTTCATCTATGTCAAGATATTTTTTATATCAAATGTATTCATAAGGTTATAATATTATGATTCCATTATATATATATTCAATGATGGTTTATGGGTAGCTTAAATGGGGAAGGTACTGATATACTAATTGCTAGTTTATTAAATTTAGACATTTGTCTATTTTAAGAAGTGTTTATTATATAATGTTTTTAATTCTTATGATTAATAAATTGGACTAATAAAGTGACATTTGGGGCTCAAAATTACATATCCCTTCAATGAATTAGTATGTATTATATGAATTACTTGATTATGTATTTGGATGATCCCATAATCATTTTCATATATGTCGTGGCATGAGGCCTTGACGATGTTTTTAGATGCTTTTTCATAAGGTCTCGATGAAACATTAAGATGTTTGGAATTATGAATCCTATCATTATGATATCAATTATTGTTTTCCATGTTATAATTTTATTAGTTGTGAAATCCATGTATAGATTTATAACTCATGTGATTGTTATTTTGAAATATTTTATTATCAATTATCATGTCTATATTATTAATTCAAAAGATTTTCTAACATTGTATGAATTACCTTATTGACAATAATAGATCACCATTTTTTATTGTACCTTTCTTCATGAAGCCTGAAATTGTTTTTATGAATAATATATAGGGGTAAGCTAAGAGGAATAAAGATCATCCAAAAAAATACTATTTTGTATTTTTAGTTTTCAATTGTAATGTGGGTTTCATGTATATATAAATATTACCAATAATATTAAACTATTCAGTCCATTGAGATATGATTGATCATATTTAGTACCAATATAGTAAGATAACCCCTAGATCTAGGTTACTAGATTTGGGTTCATTATATTTGCCTAAATTTTAGAGGTATTGAAAAAGAAAATATTTATGAAGTTTGTTCTATTAAAAATCCAATATTTACCCTCATCAATAAATTCCTTTCTATTAATGTGATAAATTACAACATTATAATTAATTCACAACACCATGATCAATGATATTATAATTATTTCCTTAAAAAATAATGTTTCAATTTCTAATAAAAAAAATTATCATTCAAGAAATCTAGAAAAAATATACTTACATGATATCTTGATTCTTTATTATGAATAAATATAATTTATTTGAATGAAAAAATTAATGAATAATACATATAACATAAATGAAATAGATTTTTATTTTTATCAAATTAATGAAAATGTTAATATTAAATTATTATTTTTAATTTTCTTAACCTAATGTCTCATAAATATAATCCATGTATTACATGTCTACTGTGAAAGGAAAAAATATATTGTTTTAAATCAATGAATATGTTTTCTATTACTATAAATTTGGAAGATATATACACTTATTCTTTTTTAACTTCTATTATATTAATATTGTTTGAACAACCTTTTCATTTTATTCACGTTTATTATTTTTCTATAATTTCTTAGGCTTAATTTTTATATATTTGGGGTAAATAAAATTTCCCATCGTGTGTTTATGTAAACTAGTTTCTATTGAATATGTTTCCAAAATAATTTCATAATGATGTGTTCATGGAGGACAATTTGAGAATAGTGATTAATGTTTTTTTAAAATAATTGTATTAAACGTGTATTCTCTCTCACTATAACTACTCTTTATAATGAAGTTATTGATAAGTACAAGTGAGTATTGTGTGAAATATCATAAACAATACTATTTTAACATAGTGTGGCTTATCATTTTTAGGATGATGTTTTTAATACAACATACTATGTTAAAAATAAAGTTATAATAAGACCTATAATAAATATTATCCAATATGACTAATGAAATTATAGAATAAAAAGGGGGAATACATTAATTATTTTTATATCAATTTTTTATCTTTAAAAATGAGTATAGTCTTCCAATTTTTTACGTAATGGATGTTAAATAAATCTATCTAGGTTATTCTACTACATGTAATGAATATAGGGTCTTCAATAATAATTCTAGGAATATTTGAGAATAAACTCATGTGATTCTCAATGAATGTGATCCCCTAGATAACAAGATAACTTTTATTAATGATATTAATTATTTATTGTATAACCAAATACATGATCTCATTTTAAACCTAAAATAGTTTGTGATTATTTACATGTTCATGATAAAACTATTCCTCAGAAGCTATAATGTGTTGAAGTTGAAATTTTGATGCCTCAAAATCCTAAAAGAATTCATATGAACACTATAATGTTTTTATAAGTATCCTAGATAAAGTAGTTATTACTATAATTCACATTTTAAGTACTATATAATTCAATTTTTTTTTAGAAAATATTGATCAGAAACCATATATGAGATATAAAATGATGAGTGTTGGGTTTTGTATATACATGATGTGTTAAATTGCTTTAAGATGAAAATGGATTGGGAATTATATGATCATATATTTTATTGTTCTTTTTTTCAAACTAAATCAATATAGAGGGATAATAATTTTTTTAATATTTATTACTTGTTATGGGGCTAGATTAGTGGTTAATTATTATTATATAAATGATGAATTAGATTATGAGAAAACCATTTCATGTATAACAAGATTAAAATTCAGTAGAATAATTCTTTTCATGTGAATCTTATATGAATTTTAATAATTTCCTAAATAAATGTTAAAACATCATCTTTAATTGGTTACCTTAGAAATGATGTTTTGCTGAATAAACTATTGGTTTTTAAAATAAACTATTTTCAAATAACATTTTTAGCCATAAAAAATTAACCTATAGTTATAAAAAACAACACAGTTCTTGGTATGAAGGATTGTTTAATTTCATTAATCCAATAATTTTTCTATAGTCTTGTATGGTCCTACATTATTCTAGAAAAAACTATCAAAAAATAAATTGAACACTGAATCCTTATTAAAATTTCATATAAAAATCATAATTAATTTCAAATTTCCAACTAAAATAACATGAATACATCTTTGAATCAAGCTAAGTGTACATTAAGACATTAAAGTACAAATGAAAACTCATTAGGTATTCCACAATTATAAGAGACCATTATCCCAAATGATAATGCAAGTATAACCTATAAGAATCACAACCCATGAAATACTGTAAAAAACACAACATCTTCATCATTGACTAAATATGTTCCCGAGTTAATAGTATAATCTAAACAAAAAAATAGTGGTCTTCATAATAAAAAAACAAACCATTTTAGAAATGTTAATAATCAAATGTATATTTAATAAATTTTAAGAAACTATCACAAAAATCAACAACAATAAAATTATACATTTAAAACAACCAAAAAAATTGATATTTCTACTATTTCCTTACTGAGGGACTATGATATCAATGGATCAAATAATTTTCTCCAAAAAAATATCTATATAAATCTCTATATATAAACCGAGTAAACATTTTTCACCATTGAAACATGACATATTTGAGTAATGTTCTCATGACTTAATCACATTAAGGAGTGGAGGGTTAGGGAATTCATCACATATGAAGAACCAAAACTCATCAAATAATTGATCAACACAGCTATTTCTACCTCTAGTTCCCCATCAAAAACCATCTCATTCTACCCAAATACCTTGTCATACCACCCCAAAAATAGTCTTGAACATGATGTATTAGTTTTTAAAGGATACAGGATATAAAAAACATTATATTCCACAACGAATGTTACACCAAACCACCAAATTAGAATGAAAATGAATGTGATGGGGTTTTATTCATGATGATATAATGAAATTAGGGAAGTGAGAGGAATTTTATTACTAAACCATGATACAAAACTATGTAATGAGGCTAATGAAATCAGTAATACATGAGATAAAAAATTATTGATAAATATTGGATGAGATCCATAACTAGTAAAAAAAATATAGGAAACCCCCAGGAGGAAGGTAACAAAGGGGAAACAATAGATAATAATGATCACTTTATGAATGGAGGGATATATGGAATCAATTATTAACTTATATATTAAATCCATATCTTCAAAAATATTACAAGTCCATATATATGATTATGATGTTATTTTTTTCAACACAACTGAATTTGTGTATTGAAAATTATAAACTCATTGAATATTATTTTGAAATTAGAATGATGAGTTACTTAAATAATATACATGTTTTTAAAATAAATCAAATATAATTTTGGAACATTCTTATTCAAAGTAAATTTATACAAGAATTATGTCAATAGATTTTACTTATTCAGTACCTATGAATTCTAGATAAATTTATTTGATCAATATCAATTGGAAACTAGTAAACAAAAATGTATAAATATAAATAATTGTGAGATTTCCATTTTTTATTAAAAAAATATGTTAGAAATTAGGTTGGATATATTTATTTGTGAATGATTTTATGATAATAATATGAAATCCCAATTTATGGAGGCCATATATTCTTTTATATTTGAAATTATTTGTTTCCCATTAAATAATAATCTTAAATACATATAGAGTTTATTTAATTTCATATCCTACTGATGAATGTTATGAATAATGATTTTATAAGGAGATCCCCAAAAAATATATTAGTTTTATAGAAAATAGATATTTTCATTTAATAGTAAGAAAAAAAATCATTGAATTATCCATTGGTGAGGATCAATACCATAATGTTGGATGTCGTTCTACAAATTTTTCATGGATAAAAACAAATATAGAGACCTATAATACATATATATATGTATGTATTTATGTATGTATATATATATATATAACAGATGAATATTCATTATTTAACACTTTGATACATTGCATAAAAATTTATGTTTAGTGTCATATGAGACTCAGAGACATAAATGTATTATTCAACAAATTTTTACATTTTCACTCACTTAGAACTCCATTAAATAACCCTTATTATACATATCATACATATAACCTTTCTCTATAACCTGATAAAATAATTATAAGAAATTTGGCGCTCTCATGCTCAGTATGGGTAAAAGTGTTACATATCATAGATCATATAAGTTTAACAAGA
Source organism: Viscum album (assembly GCA_963277665.1). Lineage (NCBI taxonomy): Eukaryota > Viridiplantae > Streptophyta > Magnoliopsida > Santalales > Viscaceae > Viscum > Viscum album. The sequence goes on along the minus strand of OY728125.1, from coordinate 271,009,827 downwards.
GAAGAATGGTATTAAAACTTGAGATTGAAATTTTGAGACCATACTAGGTAAATCATATATTTTAATATTGGGTCTAGGCCTAAATTGTGGAAAATCATAAAACATTAATCATAAAGGAATCATATAAAATTATTCAAGATAGAATAACATTAGAACACAACATGGAAATGTAGAATGCCTATAATATTATAAAACAATTTCTTTTATAGTACTATGTATTTTACAATACTTTCATAGTGGACTGGGTTGACTCTACAATCCATCGTAGTAGTAATGGTTCACCCCAAAGACTAAATTAGTGGTCAAAGTCCATTACAAGACTATGTTTTCTACCCATTCCTTTGTAGTTTATCTATTGATATATAAATATTTACCGAATAAATTTTAGGTGAATATTATCCCCAAAATCACATATTGTAAATAATATATATGTGACTCATATGATCATAATGCATTCATTATATCCTAACCCATGAAAATAATAAGGTTTCCTAAACATTTCATCACAGCATAACCCATTTAATATAAATAGGTTTCATAAAAATCAATCCATCATAAAAATAATCCATAAATATAAAGAACAAGACTAGTATTAATTGTACATATTTATAGTAAATCATATGAAACAGTAAATGTGTTTTTTTATGATGAATCAAAATCACCTTAAAACACTATTGAGGTAAATAAACATTCAATTTTTATATTTCATGTTTTTAAATTCTAAAAATATCCTAAATAATATCAAAATCAATTTATTTTTGCAACCCCTTTTAAAAATTGAAAAGGAAGATTTAATTAATTTAGTGGACATGATGCAATTAAGTTTCATTTATAACTTATATATTAATTAATATTTTCATTCAAAATTTTCATAGGAAAAGTCAAAAAGTGTTTCATTTAAAAAAGACAATAAGAACCCTTTCAATCGGTTTTTGATAAAGTAAAACATGGGTAAAAAGAATTTAAACGTCCAAATTATAATGGTAAAAATATTAATTAAAATAATTTTTTTCAATATTTTGATATTGATGAAGAACATTCCCCATTATATATTTATACATAAACTATCATGAATATTGATGAAATTATGCAATGAAACTCTTACCTCAAGATCTCCTTATCTAAAGATTTATCTAACATAATTTATAATAAATTTAAATTTAGTATACATTAGTAAAATTATTATGTTAATATTTGTAATATAATATATGAACTATTTTTAACATTTCAACACCACATTTTATCAACAATTTCATATAAAATTCTCCATTTTTTGGGTGTAAACAATTTCGTTTGTCATGAGAATTTCTATTATGTTGTTTTAGTACTTATATAATTATCATGGTGACAGAATATAAATAATAGTAATTATATTATAAATATCATATATATTAATTATATCCAAATTTATAGTCATCCATAAATGTTTGATAAAATGAATTACACATTAATTAGATATGGTAGGTTGTGTGTATGCATCAAAACTATTTCCATTTCCATTATAGATTAAAATAATAGAAGTTAAATAATATATCCCATTTATATAGGCATTATTATGTTATATATATATATATAAGAAAAGGGAATCCCCGAGAGTGTCCTTTTTGAACCCTCCACACTCAAGAACCCCCCCTCCCCACGAAGAGATCATCCGGAGATGCCCCAGCTGGGAAGGAGTCGTTGCCAGCCGAGATGACATTGCATCCCATGGGGTAACACCTCGATCAGCGATGGTTTGTCATAGAAATCTGTCAGCGAGGTGAAGTGCGCACATTCTGCCCACCCGATGAGATACCGGGTGACCCAGAAAGACAACTGGTACATGGGAGGCGGAAATTACACAAAGAGCAGTCTCCCAGGAATCGACCCCCCAGACCTCACCGAACACCATTGTTATGGTCCTCGACCCTGCACCACTACACCACCGCCGAAGTGGAAAACGTGTTGTTGGGTAACGAGGTATTGGGCTGGCCTACCCACCTGCATGCCACACGTCCCCAGTGAGGCCCAAGCTGGCCAACCCTTGGGCTTAGGCCAGTTCCCAATGGGGTATAGGGGCCCATGAGAGGATCTCTAGCATATTGTGTGTGTTTCCTTGCGAGGACTCAAACCTGGAACCTCGGGGTCAGGACGCCACTGCCTTAAACCAACTCACTTGTGCCCCGCAGGCAATTATGTTATATATATGACATATATTCATTTAAATTATCCTTATTACTTTCCATATAAATCATATGTGAATAACGATTTGCATCACTTCACGATGTGGTTGTCTGTTGTAAACATGAGCGGCATTATCATTTCCCGGTGGAATGGAAAGTAAAATGTTATTTGAGATATAATGAATAAGGAATAAAAATTATACCATAATTGTTATTATAAATAGTAAAACTATAGTAATATACATCAAAAAAATATGGTGATGAAAATGAAGTGTATCTTTATGAGGAGATAACAAGTCATACGCAAGTATAAGCAGTACTTTCACATCGCTTTTGATGGGAAAGAAAGTGTGTAATGTAGTTTTAAAATCACAATTCAATTAAACCATATTTATGATATCAAGGATATTATTCTATTATAAATACCCTATATTTAGATGAGTTAAGGTATAGTAGGAAGGAAAGTATTGATTTGGTGTGATTTTCAACTTCTTCGTAATGGCTCCGTCAAATATCCATAAAAGGATCAAGGGTTGAACTTTTCAGAAGATCAAATCCTCTAGAATTAGTATAGGTATGTTTTTAAGATAAATTGGAACATTTTTTTCTAGATTTATGTCTCAATGTGTATTTTATTGAAGTGAGGGAGGAGGTTCTCCTTTATAATTGAGTTGAGGGTAACTTTTCATATTTCTCAAAATTCAAATCTATGATAAATTTATTATCTATCCAAATGACTCTAAATATATATAAATATAAAAATATGGTAGGATGTGGTTATAATCCCACAAAAAAATCAAATTATAAATTTTTTTGTTTCATTTCAAAACATATCATATTGATTAACCCCCAGTTAACCAAATTAAATTTTAACTACAGTATTAAGTTTATCACATTTAAAGGGTTGTGATTTTTAGATATAAGGAAAAAACATACCATAAATGGATAAATTATAAAAAAATTTACCATATAATATCAAAAATATATTTTTTTATAATTTTTATTATTTTTAAAAAAATTAATAAATCAATATTGTTTTAAAATTTCATTATTGTAAATTTTCACACTATTTAATTAATTTAACATTAAATACATCTAGACAATGGAATAATTTTATTATAATGCTTTAAAATCCAAATAATATGTCATTTATATCTTCAAATATGTGGTGAACAGTAACTCATTCAAATTACATCACTTTTAATATTATTCAAATCATTAATTATATATTTTTATTTAATGGTGGAATAATACATCAGTGTCTTGTAAAAAATCATGGTCACTGTATAATTACTATAAATTAGAAATAAATTTATACTATGAAAATATAATTATTATGATCAACATATAAACTTATTTTTATTCATAACTAACATCTCTATCTATGTGGACACGTGACATGTATTAAAAACAAAGACATTTATATTTCATAGTTTTCTTTGATTTAAGTATCATATAAAATATTACATCAAACAACTGAATTTATAGAAAAGGTATTTATGTGATTAATTTAATTCAACTAATAAGAATTATGATAAAAACATATTTCCCCACATTTTTTTTTTAATATCAATAAACATTATTTACCTTTTACCAAGTTGATAATTTCTACAAATATTACTAATCATGTTAACCAAAAGTTAATGATGCTAATTTACCATATTTTAACCCATTGATTCTATATATATAATTAATAATTTATATTTTAATACCTAAAAATGAATTAAATTAATTTTCATTTATGTGGGGAATATTCCAATAAACAATTTTTTTATGTAAAATCATTTTTAGTGTAAAATTTGATTCATTCATACCTTATTCATATAAACATATTTCTCAATGTTTAAAATATTTGATCATGTAAATATTGTATGTATTAAATTAATATCAGTCACAACTTTTGGATAATATAAATTACTAATATAAAAATACTTTTTTCACAAAATAAATTTTTTATAGAAAAAATATCACATTAAATTTCAATTAGAAATTTTTGTTTTAAATTATAGTTAATTGATAAAAAATAATAGATATTGTATATTTTTATAATGTATATTTTCAATAATTTAGTTTTTTCTATTCATACCCTCAAATCAAATTGATAGGCGATAATAAACACATAATACTTTAATAAGGTTACAATGTTTGTTTAAACTCAATATTTCATGTCATGAAATATATCAAAGAAATAAAGTTATTTAATGTCAAATATTTTATAAAATACTTATGGTGTCACATTATACCCACCATAAAAAAAATTCACCCATAAAATTCATCACTCAGATACAAACAGATGAGGATACTTCTTCCACATCACATCCTTAGGTTCAAATGTAGCTTCTTTGAATTGGTGATTTTTTCACAAAGCATTGACCAAGTGAGTGATGATGATTTTTAGAATTTTTTTCCTATGATAAAACATATATACTGGTTGGTCTTTACATGAAATATATGTCTCCAGTGGTATGACCTCTGAGGCCAAAATATATGAATGATGAGGGATGAACTTCCTTTGGATAGATACATGGATAACCACATTAACATGGGAGAGATTTAGTTGTAGTACTATTTGATAAGCTATTGTCCTTCTAGAATAAATAATTTAAAGATTACTATTATACCTAGTTCGTATAATGAACGTCAATCCAAATATCATTACCCCTATACAGGGAGATATTCATAGGAGAACCTTGTAACTAATATGAAGCTCTATACCATTTTGATGGTTGTCTTTATAATGATTTTATCACCTATGAGATGATAAAAATGTGTTTTGGAGTGGATATATTATCCTTTATGACATTCCTAGCTACATCAAGTCGCAAGATAATTATTTCTCATTCATCATTTGAACATGTTATATTTCTAAAATTCCTACTGAAGAAGTCGCCATAAGGGTCCATCTAAATATTATAGTGAATGATATTGTTGTAAGTAAATTCCACCAAAGGGAAGTTTTGATTCCAAAGACCATTTAAAAAAATATAAAAATATCTCAGAATAGATTCTAATGTTTTTATATCCCTATAAAAATGATCATATATATGAAGAAGTTAAGCAGTTATGAAACATAACTCTGTATACAAAGTATGTAGAATAAAACTCCAAAACATCTAGGTAATTCTTGGATTGTGATCAGAAATTATTTATAGTGGAACACCATGAAATATTACTAATTTCTTAATATATAACAGAGTATTTTGATCAAGTGATAAAATTTATCTAATGTAAATGATGTTTCCTATCATCATATAGTGATTAATAATAACACATATAACATAATTCCTTTTAGATGTTTTGGGGAGACTTAAGAAAAAATAAATTTTCATTTTCTTTTGTTTCCTTTATGGTATAAGAAATGGTTGTAAACCCCACTTAGTATTCTATCACACATCCTTAACTGGATAATATACCATGCATTGAGAAACATAATTGTAAATTACAATCTTCATGAAACCCTACTAGAAATACACTTTCAAATCTCTAATCATATTCATACATATAGGATAAATAGAGAATGATGAACTATGAGTTGTATCCATAAACACATTATTCAAATATGGTACTTAAGGAACACATACACAGTTCATAAATATTATAATTCAATCATAATAAATGTTGAACTCATGAACTTTTCTTGCCTTATTTCTCAGCTCCACATCCTCCTTTTATTCATCTTTAATATTCACATGGATAGATGGTTGAATATTCAGTTGAGAATGGTAATATTTCTTCCCTTCCTACATGATTTAATGATCTATAAAATGAATATTAAGAAAATTATAATTTTATATAATCCTTATCATTCATAATCAATCATAATCCTTTTGACTCAAAGCATTTTCCACTTTATTTGCTTTACCATGGTGGTATTGTGTTGAGAAGTCTGAATCATTATACAGCTCCAATGAACTTCTTTAGAACATGTTCAACTCTTTTTGAGATAAAGTATACATTAAACCTTTTTTATAATTATATATATTGCACAATTATCAATATATAAAAGACATCCTTATCATTAATAGAAGTATTACCCTATCATACTGTAAATCATGAGCTGTGTAATGTATCTCATGGACCATAAATTTTCATGATGGATAATTTATATCCACGTGGTTCTAAATTATGACACATCAATTTCTATTTTCTAAAATTTCACTGTAGATTGAAAACCCTCCTCCAGAGTAGGGTAGTGTAAGAATGATGTTTCTTAATATCTTACTCTTTATTTCATTAAAACACTCCTCACATTCATCCTTCCAAATAAACATGGATCCCTTTCAAGTTAACCCCTTTAGTTGATTGTTTAGTCATTTAAAATTATCCAGAACAATCTAAAAACATCCCACAAAACCATGATAAATACATATATTTTTCACAATGGTTATCTCATTCAAATGATCAATAACATATATCTTTGAATGATCTTCTAATACAATATCACATGATATTATATGACCCATGAATGGAACAATATGAAACTAAAATTCAAACATGGTATTTTTCTCATAATATTTCACCTTCCATAGGGTCATCAGCAAGGTTCTCAAATGATCTAGATTGTTTCCATTTCCATTTAAATGAATACTAAAATATTATATAAGGACTATTATATTTTGATCAAGTTAATCACTAATTATTATTAGTCACATCCATGAATATAGTGGAAGAATCATACGATGAAATGACATCACTATAAATTCATAGATTCCATACCTTGTACTGATTATCATCTTGGGAACATCATTCTTATTTAGTTGTACAAATACTATTAAGATCTTCCAAATATAGATCAATATCTCTTCAATAATTGTAATATCATTGATATTTAGTTTCTCACAAAACATATTAGATAAATTCCAATTTTTTTAATAGGAATATACTACGATACAATGGATGTAATTTCAATTAGAATTTCATTTTCTCATCTAATTAATAGAAAATCATTGGTTGGTTTGGGATAATCCTAATATCCCTTCATAAGAAATTGATGTTGGTTTTATGTATTGCATTCTAATCTAAGACCAAAATAACATCGTATTTAACAATATGATGAATGACATGATTTCCAGGAAACACATTACCAAAAACATCAACTGGATAAGAATATTAAATATGAGATAATATTATCATACCACTATGGGTGTTTTATGATAACTAAACATCTAATTTTTTAGTTGGTATAATAATACCCACAAAAACGTATTTAGATATAAAAGGCCAAGTTGATCTAGAATCATATAATACGTTAAAATTGAAAGAGTGGATTATAATTATACCTATCACCACATTGTTATCATATACTTCATCAAAACTATTGATTAAATTAACTTTTCAATTTTCTCAATGATTAAGGAGTTATTAACATCGATCATCATCGTTAAACATCATATTTTGTCATTGTATATCATAATTAACATACTTCATTGCTTTAAATCATTGGATTGTGGGTGGTGTGCTCAGATATTCTTTCTCCCTATTCATATCATTATTTAACTTCATTCCTTTATATCACTATTCAATTTAATGATGACCTTACTTTCCAAAATTAAAAATATAAATCCCTATTTCGAATATCTTACACTGATAAGGCATGGGGTCAATCAGTTGTACCCTTGTTTTATGAATTTTAATCCATTTTAATCCAACCTATTTAACTTCATAAGGTTCTAGATACACCCCAATAGTTTCTCTCAAACTCACTACATGTGCAGTAGTAAAATTACAGATGAAAACAAAGAATATTTACAATGTTTGGAAATTGAATTCCTACTCATTTCTATATTTTTTGAAAATACCATAATTTATTCTCTACACTATCTTCATAAGTGAATACAAGTTGATCGACACCCCAATTCCATAGTGGGTTAGACAACACAAGTCTCCCACCACATTTGGTTAGACACCCAAACTAATCTTATTCATTACATGGTTAGACACCCTAATCACAAGTTTTCTATAGTTTGTTTGACACCCCACCTACAAACTTCCTCTATATTTTTCCTAGTGCAAGAAATATCTTATTCACATATAGTCTTCCTCCATAAGAATTCTGGAGATCCCTTCCTTCTATATATATTACGAAGGGCATCAGTAATTTAATTGATTAATCATGTTGGTCCTTAAATATCCTTTTATATCATGAATGATTTGAATTCTACTTCATCAAATTCTTGGTTATATATACTCATCTTCTTTCAAAATTACCCCGATTTAGATCACCATCAAAATTACTCTTAAATAACGGTTGAAAGGATACTCAAAAGGATCTTTCAATTTTTTACATCTGTTATCATAACCTACATGAACATATTTATACAACAATATTGATCATTTAAATATCAATTAAATTCCATGATTTAGATTCTCACATAAAACGTAAATTTAATGTGTTAATTATATAACCACATCTAATTTTTTATTCAAATAATAACACCCCAATGACAAAGGGTATTACATTCATTTCCAAATCTTCAAATATCTTATTATTTTTTTGTATCAAATTTCTTCCATTCTAATGAGAAATACCCCCATTGTAATGTGGGTATTAATATCACATTTGAAATACCCCAATGAATTTCTTTTAGTGTAAAGAATAAAATAAATCATTAAGAATCCTACTCTCAAGAAGAAAGTGATGAAGGTTGTGAAAATTTTCACACCAGATAAGAGAATGTGCTTATATTGTTGTATCACCAGAGAATAGATTATAAGAAAAAACAAGTAAACCGAAACCATATAGTTGTAGTATGGAATGTTAGGTAAATAATACAAAACCAAAAAAATGATCTAATGTATTTGTGATCTAATATAAAACCAATAGCATCTAGCCTAATATATACATGCACATTAAATGATAGTAATGAGATTTTTAGAAAAAATCTTACATGTAATATTTGGATTTAAGTTGAGTTTTTTTGTTATGTCATTATTTTCATTGGTTTTGATTTTCATGTTAAGTAGTTTACCATGTATAATTCAATTTATCTTGTTTTTTGTTACAATTTAAATATTTTTGGTTTGGTTTAGTAGGTTTGAGTACAATTCAATTCAATATTAGAAAACACAATTCAAAGAAAATTGAAACCATTAAATATTGAAAATGCACATGAATGTCTAGTTGGATAAAAAATATTTTTAATCAATAGTAAATCAATTTTTATATCACCAACCTCTCATTTGGATCATGAGAATTTTAGGATTTTATTTTCTTCCCATTATGATTCCCCACATAGTAGTCTATTTGAAAACCATATTAGGTTATAGGGTAGATAACTTCTTCATGGCTCAACCAATTTCTTCCAGCATAATGATAACGTGGTAAATGTATGTGGCCATTATTTGAAGCATTGTCAAATGAAAAATCAGATAATATCTCCACCATGTTTTGAAAATTTCTTGAGATCCGATCAGTTTCATATATCCAACTTCTATCCATTCTGTAAAAAATTGTTATATGTCATTTTTTCAAAGAAACAAAATAATATTGAAGATTAATTGAAAAAATATTTAATAAAATAATAAATATTCAACTTATATGAAACCATAAATGACATGCTAATCTATATGAGAAACATAATATAAAAGAAAATGAAATACAATATATATAACAAAATGATATAAATTGATGAGGTATAAAGGTCCTTCAGATAGATGCCTTAGTGAATCTTCTCTTCAATCCGGTCTGGTTCAAGATCATTTGATTCGGTTTAGTTTTGTTTTGGTTAATTAAATTTAATTAAGTTCATTTAAATTTAGTTTGAGTCGGGTTAGGTAAGTTTCTTATTAATTTGGCCTTATTTTATTTAGATGGGATTTTTTATCTTTAGTTCAAGTGCATATGGTTTTTTTCAATTTCATTTGTTTCAATTTGAAATAATTTTTTTTCAATGTGGGTAAGTTTGATTCAAATCGGTTATATTTACTTTGGATCAAATCAATTATATTTGGTTTGTTTTGGTGTTGTTTGATATGGTTCAGTTCAACTTGGGACAGCATGGTTCTATTCAATTTGGTCAGTTATGTTTGTTTATGATTAGTGAAAATGTGGTATATATTTAAACTAGATGTATACATGAGGGTTGATTTCACATTTGTATTGAGTGTAATAGATGCGTGAAGGTTTAGATGAGAGAACCTAAGAGAATAAGTGATTCACATCTATCACATATGCCCTAGACTTGAGTTATCATTAAAAAACTAATTCAACTATATATCTTGATAATAGGCTCACTATAATATATATTTTCATTCAATCAACCAGATCACATTCATAAATTTGAGATAATAAATTTATTCAATACCGTATTTAAATTATCTCTAGTTAAATCATATATCATATCACCTTTATATAATTCAAAAGGTGATACAATTATATAATATCCTCTCACAAATTATTTGTAAAAAGATGTTGTAAATCATGGTAAATAAATATCACAACATGTTGCAATATTGATTATCACGTCATATTGGTTGTTATGTATGCATAAAATTTTGGAGATGGAGGATGCAATTCTGCATAGAGTTTTTTATCACACTACACAGAAGTTATGCATAAGAGTTAAAAAATATCATGTAATAATGATCACATTCCATATAATATTAATTATAGAAATACCACATCATAATATTATATGCCACACCCTAACCTATTCAATGTAAGAATAATCTGGAGTGCTAGATAATTTGATACAGCATGCAGGAAGAGATAGGGATATAACTGGTCTTGCATAATAGTATAAAAATGTAATATAAGAGATAAAATTGATTCAAAATTTTATTTTTAATAATAAACTCAATGTATATAAGATTAATTGATTTAGTATCACACTAATGATGTATATTTCACTATGAAGAGGAAGTTTTTACTTCCATGAAGATTACGCTATAAATTTGGGTGGTTTTGTAATGTGATGGTGTATTATTGGATCAATCCACATTAATAATTACACATAACATTTATGTGAGACATTTATATGAGTAAAAATATTCACATTATAAATTATGGTCATTATAAAATGAGCTCAGTAAGCATGCCAATGGAAACAACACGCCAAGTTTAAGTCATTAAATAAGATTTCCTTTTTATGATAGTTTGAAATAAAATATATAAAAATAGGTTTGTATTACATAAGCATATAAAGTTCAATAAAAATTTTAGAATCATTTTATTAATATTCTATTCTATTTTAATTAAATTAAAATATCACAATGAAAACACATTAACAGGTTGAAGCCTCAGTTAATAAAGTACCCATGTAAGAATAGCTTTTTAACTAGTCATTAAAAGTAAGAATTTAAATATAATTTTGGAATAAATTTATCAAATTTATTTAATGATCAAGATAGAGTAAAAACCATAGTAGATCAAGACACAAATAAAAGAGGCCAATAGTGTCAAAATAAAACGAGTGAAGAACTATAATATAAAACATGATATACAAGAAATCACACTATTTTCAAAAAGGATATGGGAACCAAGATCTTTAACCTATGGAATTATTGAACAAAAAACTATTAATTTGGACCAATTAAATATATAGTTCATTGTACATATCTATAAAACTATTCAGGGAATCATCGTAGGTAGTAGGTTTGGAACCAATCCAATCTAGGTTATTATTATATTAGATCGGGTTTTATTAGTTTAATTCATTTTAGTTCGATTCATTTTTATTCATTTATTATTAGTTTAAGTATTTTTACATGATATTGGTATGAGTAAGAACTATTTTGGTTAATTGGGAACTTTTGGATCCAATTTGACTTTTTTATTTTGTTATGAATAAAATTTTCTAGTTCAGTTTAGGTTGGGTAAATATTGTTTAGTTTTTTCGATCCAATTTAGTTTAGGTTAATTTTGATTGGATTATTTTGGTTTGGTTCAATTTATAGTTGTCTTGTGGTGTTTAATTCAAGTCTTATTTGGAAATATCGATTAAATTCAATTTGGTTCATTTCAATTAAATTCCACTCATTTTGGTTTGGTTCAATTCGATTCCATTTGGTGCAATTAAATTCAACACAATATAGTTTAGAATATTATTTACATGTTTTTATAATTCAGATAAATTAAGGTTTATTTGTTGTGATATTAGTTCATTTTAATTTTTTTCAATTCTGGTTGGTTTAGGTCTCTAGGGAAAGTTTGTTCCCTTTGGGTTTAATTTTGATTTAGTATGATTGATTTAGATTGGGTCAGGTATGGATAGGTATGTTTATTTATTTTTAGGTTCATTATATTCCTACCGGGTTAGTTAGACTTTATAGGTTACAGCATTAATTTCCATATTAAATAAATCTATTCACATGCTTATATGTTAATAATAATTGGAACTATGAACCTGTTAATATAATTTAAATATTAACATGTAAAAATATAAATTATTTATATATTAACATGTAAACTATATTGATATCTAAACTGTATTAATATATAAAATGTTAGTTCATTAATAAAACTTATAGTTTATATATTCATTTATTTAGTTTACACACAAAGGAAAATTTAAATTTTAAACCAATTAATGAACATATTAACCATTTAAAGTCTACTATTTGTAGTTTATAGTTTATATATAAATTATAAACTCATTACATTTTATTGAAAACTATAAAAAATTTATAATATATATGTAAATTTGTATAGTTTTTATATTAATATAGTTTACATTCATAAATAAATTCATTCTATAAATCCACACCGCGTATATCTATTCAAACATATTTACAATCTTGGACACTAATGGTTGGAATTCAGATTATAGGTACACTGAGCAATTTTAGAGACCTATTTCACCCAAATAGAGCCCTTGATTAGAGAAATTAAAGAGCATATCTATTGAAGAAAATACAAAACACTTGATAACTAAAACAACCTACCACATGGTCTAAAATCATTTTATTGCAGCTACATATTTTTTATACGCAAAACATTAACCATGTTTCTCAAAACAATAGAGACCTAGAAATATTCCAAGTGAGTGGGAATCAATCTTGGATTAATTTTGCACCAAGGTAATGTATTTATGATCTTATGAACCATTATTTAGAGTTTCTACCATCATTCAATAGTTGAATAAACAAATTATAAAAATTAGAAATAAACCATGGAATAGAAACTCATTCTTAAGACCATATGATCAAGGATAGAGTGTAAATTCATACATGAGTTTAAGTGATAAATATCTATTATAGGAAGATAGAATTCCAAGAAATAAACTATTATATAATCAATTTTCAATTCATAGTGATCCAAATTAGGTGAATCGCATGAACATACTATGGAGGAGTTGAAAAAACTTATTAAAAGTTGTAAATCAATGAATTTAAAGGGAAAATTAAGGGTATAAAGTAATGAAATTTTATTATGAATTGTTTCCCCCAAATATAGAGTACCTAAATTGGAGGGACCAATTTGATATTACATTGAGGGACCTAGATATCCTTATATACGTTTGAATGATATTAATAACCATGAAAAAAAAATCAATTACCAATTCACGATGGGAGGAGGGATCGCTCAATATTGGATCATGATGGGAGGAGGGAGTTGTGTACTAGGGTTGTGGATGGGAGGAGGGGAGTGGGGATACTGGGAGTTAGGATTTGAGGAGGGAAGTGGGGATGTTGGGAGTCTGGATTGGAGAAGGGGGGAAGGGGAAGTGTGAGGGTAGGAGGGGATCCATGTGCTATGGATGGGAATGGGATGAGGGAGCAGGACTACTGGGAGGAGGGATGGGAGAAGTGGGAGTCAGGATGGGAGAAGGGATATCACAGGGTATAGGGGAAATCGTGTATCCCTATTCCAATGATTTTAAAAAAATATTGGAATAGGCTAGTATATCCCAATGAATTTTAGCGAACCATTGGGATAGCCTTCAGTATAAAAAATTATCCCAGTGGTTAGGGAAAACTGTTGATATAGTTTCGTTAGGAAAACACCGATTTTTGGTAGTGATATGATAATTTTATATTTATATTGTTTCTTTCTCAACATGTATTTCAGATTTGGTGTGGAGAATCAAATTTTATGAAAATTCAAAATAATAAAAATATTGTAAATGAATCACAATGTGACCAAGTATAGGATAATTAAATTAAGAATTTTTTAAATAACACATTTGGTTTTGTAGTATACTATGTCCATGATTTTAACAGATCAACAGAACCTTCAATGGATTTTGAGCTGGTTAATCTTGCTCAAATCATCAGTGAAAAAAAAGAGTTTTATGAATTAGTTGAAGACAGACAATAATAACTATATGAAGGGTGTGCCAAGTATTTGATGTTTTGTATCATATCATGTATCTCTATGGAATTACTGACAAAGAAATTTCCATGATTTTAGAGTTGATTCATGATGCATTTAGTGAATCTAAGATCCCTGAATCAATCTATGAGATGAAGAATGTCCTCAAAAAACTTGGACTTAACTATAAAAAGATATATTCATGACCTAATGATTGAATTCTTTATTGGGGAGAATATTCTGATAGAGAAGAATGCATAATATTTCATATAAGAAGATGGAAGTCAATGAACAATAATGAGAGTATAATTCAATGGAATTTTAGGAAGAAATAGAATAAGAAAATCCCTACAAAGTTATTGCATTACTTTTCTCTCAAACCACACTTGTAAATTTTATTCTTATCGTCTAAGACTACATATGACATGAAGTGGCATGCTGGTGATAGTGACGGTGGCTTGATGAGACATCCAAAAGATTCAACATCATAGAATATGTTTGATTCTCTATATCCATATTTTCATTTAGATCCAAGGAATTTAGTTTGGGATTGGATTCTAATGTTTTTGACCCTTTTGGTACATTAAGTTCTAATTATAGCATTTGGCCATTTTTTATCCCCTATAATCTTCCTCCTTAGATGTGTATGAATAAGACTTCTTTCATTATTTTGATGATTAATCTTAGAAAGAAAATGATTGGAAATGACATTGATGTATACCTTCAACTTCTAATCAATGAATTGTGAGAATTATGGGATTATGGCATGGAAACATATGATGCTTCAACAATACAACTATTCAAAATTCATGCTGCTTTAAGGTGGATAATTAGTGACTTTTCTGGACTAGGAAATTTATCTAGTTGGAACACTCATATTGGTTTGGCTTGTCCAATTTGTAATTTTGATTTTGAACCTCAACGATTACCTCATATTAGAAAATAGTGTTTTATGTGTCATCATCAATTTCTTGATACTTCTCATAAATTCAGGGTTAATAATAAATTATTCAATAGAGATATTGACATGATAAATTCACTAAAGGTGTGTACTGGTCCATAAATTTTGTTATAATTAATGAATGTCATAGAAGAATTTGGAAAAGGTCATCAGTGTAAATAAGGGGTAAAGGGGTATGAGGTACGGTATTCAAAGTAGCGAAAACACAATAATGGAAGAAAACAAGTATATTTTTCAAACTCCCTTATTGGTAGTTTAGTTTCATACGTCATAATCTTGACATAATTCATATTTAGAAGAACATCTATGACAATGTAATTTTTACATTGCTAAATGATCAGGGTAAATAAAAATATCCATTAATGCTCATAAGGCTTTTGGTGTTAATGAATATAAAGCATGGTTTGTGAGAAAAGAGAATGGAAACTGTCCTTCACATATTTTTACAATAAAAAATTATGATAAAGATTCATTCCTTCGACCTTTAGAAATGTAAGTTCCATATGGATATTCAAGTAACATATCAAGATGTGTTGGCTTAAAACATCAAAAGTTACGTGGATTGAAAAGTCACGAGTCACATATTTTGATGGAGTTGTTGTTGTCATTGGCATTGTGTAATACATTACCTAAAAAAGTAACCACGGTACTAGTTGAGTTTTGTACCTTTTTCAGAGATCTTTGTGAAAAATCTGTAAATCCAACTAAGGATGATAATTTTCAAGAATGAATTTTTTTTGACACTTTTACATTTAAAGATGTTATTTACTCCTCCATTCCTCACAGTCATTATTCATTTTACTATTCATTTAGTTGATGAATATAATCTTGGTGGACCTCTACACTATTGATGTATGTATCTAATTGAGAGGTACGTTGATATTATTTTTATTTTTATTGGTGAATTTGGTTTTATCAAATCATTGCATAAATTGTTTTCATATGTTTCTTTTTTTCATCAGGTACTTAGGTCATTTGAAATCATATGTGTGGAATAAAGCTCAACCAGAAGGCTCTATTGCTGAAGGTTACATAGTCGAAGAGTGATTGACCATCTGTTCTAGGTATTTGTATGGGATTGTGATTATATTCAATCGTGCTAGATGTTTTGATGACATCTCCACTAATTCTCATTCTGAAAATTAGTCATCGATGTTTCCAACTATTGGACAACCAATTGGAAAGGGGTAAAATTTTACACTGACTCAATTGGAGTTGCTACAAGCACCTAGATATGTGATTCTCAATAGTGTTAATGTGTAACCATTTATTGAAAAATAGCAACTGTAGATAAAGAGGACACTAAGGGGTTAAGATCAAAATGAGCTGGAATTAACAAAAGTTGTTAATAAGGAGATTGTTGAATGGTTTACCCATCATGTATGTATACACTCATATTCATATTATTGACGTGTAGTTATTTTCTCTATGTTAAAAGTAACACATTATATATATTTTTCTAGATAATGAATGTTGAGAATTGAGCTGAAATATCAAATGATTTGATGTTTTTGGCTTGAGGTCCTCTAAGGTAGGCTAAGAGATTTGACACCTACAATATTCATCGCTTTAGGTTCTGTACAATTTATCGTGAAGAAGACTTGAAAACTCAAAATAGTGGTGTATTTACACTTGTAGGGGTGTGATGTTATGGAAAGATATATGATAGAATTGAATTAAACTATAATGGTCTGTTTTTAGTTGTCTTATTGAAATGAAAGTGGTTCAACATTGATAGGGGTATAATGAAATATTTATTACACTTTACTTATGTTAACTTCTCTCACTTGATGAATACTGGTGAGCCTACATAGCATGATCTATTTATCTTGGCTTCACAAGTGAAGATGGATTATTATATGGATAATGAAATATATAAAGGATGGAGTGTTTTTGAACACTTAATGCAAAGAGGCTTATATGATATGGGTGATGAAGATCAATTGGTGCTTTGTGACAGTAAACCTCATCAACCAAAAAACATTGAACGGTTTTTTCCTAACAATATTGAAACAGTAAAACTTGTAATAGAGGCTGAAATGACGGACTCATCATAATGGAGGTTGATAATAATGAAGATAATAAAGATGAATATAATTGAATGTATAAATTGGTAATGAAAATATATGACAATTTTTCATTGATAAGTGTTTCATATATAAATTTTTCTAGTTTTTTTTGTAAAAAAATTTTAGTTTTTCATTTTTTTAATATTTAATGCACCTTAACCATTTGAAATGCAGGAATTCTGAGAATAATGAAATTTCAAGATCCTAGCCGATCAGCATCTCGGATCATGCCACCATTAGCATCATCTTCTGTGGATCCTATAGATTTTTTTATACCCAAGACTACTAGAAAGCCAGTTGTTTCCCCATATGTCGTTGGTAACCCACCGCCTGGTTCACCTCCAGTGATGGAGCAGTTCGTCACCCCTACATCTAGGGGATATTTTTGAGTTTTTGTTACTGGTATGTATTTATTTTTTTCAAATATATATATATATATATATATATATATTATTAATTGTTTAATACATTTGTCAAACAAATAAAGACAATTATAGAAGGGATACAAATATGAACACAGAAGTTGTATGGGACCTGAAGGATTTCAGGATTATCATTCCATTTGATGATTTTGGAGTGCCTACCGGTGACGTTGTTGGAATATATGGGCAGATTATTGGGTAGATTTATTATGAGACAGTGAGATTTCCCATTGATTATATAGATTAGAGGAATATTCCTACATATTGGAAAAATGAGGTCTTTGATACTCAGGTAAAGGTAATATTAATTTAATATTCCATGAAAACTAATTTAAAACACATGAGTAAAATATTGTAATATAGTGTTGTGTTTTTTATTTATAGATTTTTTTTCTTTTTAATGTCCCTGGCTCCATTTCACATCCACGGAATTTGAAAATTTTGGGCAAGAAATTGAGAGATTATAAATAGAGATCATGGAATGATTTTAATGAAACTTCTTTGAGTTCATGACAGATGTATAAGAAAGTATCTAAAGGCATTTCTCATGAGCAATAAAAGTTATTTATTGATATCAATAGAGATGAATCTCATGGGTTAATTGCATATTTTATAGTATCTTAATAACATAAACACAATAAAGTTATATTTTTTGTTAATTTTTATATTTTTTATAGGAATTATTTAAAAAAATATTCTGAATTGTGAGAAGAAATTCATTCCTCACATCGCTGTGTCTAAGATTTTTTCGATAAAAAGAACAATTTTGGTTTCTATTTTATTCATTATTATTTATATCATTTTATTATAATGCAAGCATATTTATAAATTGTTTATATTTTTTATAAAGGCTAATTAATTAGGTCACTCTATTAACCAAATAGAGATGTGTTTAATGTTCATAGGAATCTCGATAGAAATTTTATAAATGACCCAACCAAAGATGTTGGAGTAAGAAATTTTCATTACCATTTAGTGTTATTTAATTACTATAAAAACATAATGATGAAAAAAATATTATAACAACTAAAAAACCTTAAATTTAATTAAATGGGGCAAGCTACATGGATCAAACGATGCCAATTTAGCATCATTTGATACATCTAGTTGGCCCTGATTAATTGGATTTAAGGATTTTTTGTTGTCATAATATAATTTTCATTATTATGTTTTTATAGCAATGAAATAACAATAGATATGAATGTAAAATTTATTAATTGGATAATATTATGAAGTTTATATATTTTAAAAAATAATTATTAATATTTTTGTATTAATTGGTTTAAATTCAAGAAGCTAGGGATGTGAACCCTTCACAATCATAATTGGTTTCCCAGAATGATGTAGTTGGAATCATTTTAGGGAAGAGGAATCTCAAATGTGTACGGGGGATGGGTTCTGAGCATACTCCATCAGTTATATTTGGTAGGTCCGTGTTATCAAGTACTGATACACCTATTGGGGGTTCAAGTAGTGTCATTGATTGGGAATCATAAAGATAAATTACAAGATTGAAAGAAAAAGGTTCAAGAACAAGACTCTTATAGGTAAACATAGGATTAGTGGCGGTCAAAAATGGAAAATGCTTTAGTTTCTTTATTTCAGCAGATGGCTATCATGATCCCCAAGGAAATTTTCATCCTAATAGCTCAGCTCGTCGAGGTAAATTATTAATTCCATAGATCATTCACACATTTTCAAAGAACATATAAAACGTCCATAAATAAAACTAAAATGACACATTTATATAGAAAAAATGCATTTTGAGTCATACTAGCCACATCTTGTGTTGTATTGAGATGCGGTTGATTCATACACATCAAAAATGAATTTTAGATCATTATACATGAGTTTGAAAACAATCTGAGCTTGTTTTCTTTATTTTGACTTGATAAACACTTCTTAAAGGTACAAAAGCCTTTAAAAAAGTGTCAAGGTTCAAAATTAGGAAAATGGGATCATATTTCCTTGAAATCAGGGGAAAATGGCTATAGATATAATTTTGAAATGTAGGAACAGACAATACATCATTCCGAATTACAGTTTTCTTGGGATAGTCGTCAACGCGTTTTTAGGGTTATAAAACACTAAAACATATGTGGAATGGTCAAAACCATATAAAACAAACTCATATTGATGTGAAATTATGGGACAACCATTGCTGAGTTACTTTTGAAATTTACACGTAGACAACATGTCAATATGGTGTGCGGTGCAGTTGGAATGACTCGGTAAACACTTCTTTAATGTACAAAAACATTTAAAAACAAGTTTCAGGTGGTCAAAAATAGAAAAACAACATAATATTTCCATAAAATTATGGGGAATTGATATTAAATTTTGAAATGTAGAAAGTGACAACATGTCATTCTGAATTACGGCTTTCCTGAGATAACTGTAAATGTGTTTTTAGTGTTTTAAAACACTAAAACATATGTGGAATGGTCAAAACCATAGAAATAAATCTCATATTCATGTGTATTCATGGGATAATAACCACTGAGTTATTTTTGAAATGTCCGTGTAGAAAACACATTAACTTGACGTGTGGTGTGGTCGGAATTACTCGATAAACACTTCTTAAAGGTACAAAAGCCTTTAAAAACCAATTTCATGGGGGTCAAAACTATAAAAATGTCATTGGATTGCCCAGAAATCATAGGAAAAAAATCTTATATTAAATTTTAAAATATAGGAAGTGACAAAACGTCATTATGAATTACGGTTTTTCTAGCATGGTTGTAAACATGTTTTTAGTGTTTTAAAACACTAAAATGTGCATAGAATGGTCAAAACAATAGAAAAAACTCAAATTGATGTGTAATCATGGAAAAACCACAGATGAGTTATTTTTGATATGTATGCATAGAAAAAACATCAATATAAGGTGTGGTGTGGTCGGAATAACTCGGTAAACACTTCTTAAAAGCAAACAATTCTTTAAAAAGAAGTGTTGGGGGTCAAAATCAGGAAAACAGTGTCAGATTTCACTGAAATAACGAGAAATTATTGTAGATTGAATTTTGAAATGTATGAACTAGAATCACATCATTTCAAATTATGGTATTTCTGAGATGGTCGTAAACGCGTTTGTAGTGTTTTAAAACACTAAAATGTGCATGAAACGATCAAAATGATAACAAACGACCTCATATCGATGTGAAATCATTGGAAAAACACCACTGGGTTATTTTTTATGTGTACACATAGACAACACATTAGTCCAACATGTGGTATGGTCAGAATGACTCGGTAAACACTTCTTAAAGGTATAAAAACCTTTAAAACATGTGTTAGAGGGTCAAACCCATGAAAACGATGTTAGATTTCCCTAAAATCATGGTACAATTACCATATATTGAATTTTAAAATGTGGGAACTGAATTAACATCATTCCAAATTCTAGTTTTCTTGGGATGGGCGCAAACAAATTTTTAGTGTTTTAAAACACTAAAACATGCGTGAAATGACCAAAATAATATAAAACGACCTCATTTTGATGTAAAATCATGGGGCAACCACCATTGAGTTATTTTTTATGTTTAGACATGGAAAACACATCAATATGACATACGATGTTGTTAGAATGACTTGGTTACCACTTCATAAAGGTATAAAGGCTTTTAAAAACATGTGTTGGGGGTCAAAATTTGGAAAACAATGTTATATTGTCTTGAAATCAGAGGAAAATGACCATAGATTTAATTGTACAATGTAGGAAGTGACGACATGTCATTCCAAATTATGGTTTTCCCAGGATGGTCATAAACATGCTTTTAGTATCTTAAAACACTAAAACATGCGTGAAACGGTCAAAATCATAGAAAATGACCTCATATTGATTTGGAATCATGGAAAACCCACCGATATGTTATTTTAGATGTTTACATTCCTATAACACGTCAATCCAATGTGTGGTGTGGTCCGAATGACTCGGTAAACAGTTTTTAAATATACAAAATCCTTTAAAAACAATAGTTGGGGAGTCAAAACCAAAAAAATGACATTGGATTGCTCTAAAATCATGGGAAAATGACCATAAATTGAATTGTGAAATATAGGAATTAACGGCATGCTATTCTGAATTAAGGTTTTCCGGGATGGTCGTAAACGTGTTTTTAGTGGTTTAAAACACTAAAACATACATGGAATGATCAAAATGATAGAAAACGACCTCATGTTGATGTGAAATCATTATACAACAACCGATGAGTTATTTGTGACATGTATGTGTAGACAACGTGTCAATCCGGCGTGCAGTGTAGTCAAAATGACTCGATAAATAATTTTTAAAGGTACAAAAGTGCTTAAAAAATGTTGGGGGGTCAAAACTAGGAAAACAACGTCAGATTGCCCTAAAATCTGGGGACAATGACCATAGATTGAATTGTGAAATGTAGGAACTGATGGTGGATCGTTCCGAATTATGGTTTGCCCGGGATGGCCGTAAATGTGTTTTCAGTGTTTTAAAACACTAAAATGTGTGGGGAATGGTAAAAATGATAAAAAAAAGACCATATAATGATGTGAAATCATGTGAAAATCACCACTAAGTTATTCTTGATGTGTACACATAGACAACACATCAATCTGACGTGTGGTGTGGTCGGAACAACTTGGTAAACACTTCTAAAAATTGCAAAAGTCTCTAAAAACATGTGTCAGGGGGTCAAAACCAGGAAAACGGCATCAGATTGATTTGAAATCAGAAAAAAAAATTGTAGATTGAGTTTTGAAATGTATGAACCAATGGAATATCATTTTGAATTACGGTTTTCCTGAGATTACCGTAAAAGTTTTTTTAGTGTTTTAAAACTCTAAAACATGCATGGAATGGTCAAAACCCTAACAAATGACCTCATATTGAAGTGAAATCATGGGACAAACACTGCTACGTTATTTTTGACATGTATGCATAGACAACACATTAATCTGACGTGTGGTGTGTTCAAAATTACACGGTAAACATTTCTTAATCATACAGAAGCCTTTAAAAACAAGTGTTAGGGGTTAAAACTGAAAAAATAGTGAGGGATAGCCCTGCAATCAAGGGACAATAATATTTGATTGAATTGAGAAATGTAAGAAATAATGGCACGTCATTCCGAATTACGGTTTTCCCTAGATGGTCATAAACACATTTTAAGTGTTTTTTTAGAGAATACAATCATTAAGAAGAAATTCGACAATCAGACAACATGATAGTGTTTTTTCACAAAGGGAAATCAAGAAACAAGACAAATGAATCACTTGAGAGACCATGGGTCTCCAGAAGCTATGCCGCCTTATTTCCTTCTCTTTTGATGAATGAGAAGGAACATCTGGAGAAGAGGAGGCGTAAATAGTGGCTCTTCCCAACAAGCGGGACAACCGGTTGGAGGCCAATCTCCAAAGATTAAATGGCATTGAGAATTGTAAGGCAGTATGATTCCATGATGATGGAAATCCATCCTCTATCCAGGGAAAATTTCATACCAATAAAATCCACTTGAGCCTCCGTAATTGGTTGGCTCTACCTTGTGTATAATGAAATGTAGCCTACAACCATGGTAGATCTAGAGGAGTCCTATAGAATCACAACCACACCAGAGAAATTTATATTAGTGACCTAAGCATAAACATTAATTTTTATCAAATCTATTGGGGGTGGCTGCCCGGAAAGAGATTTGGGCTTTGTTACATTTCCAACATCGTGGGAGACACGGTTATTCCTGTTTGACAACCAGGAGATGGTGCGATCATCCCAATAAAAATTTGTTTTGCACAGATGATTAAACACAAAGTCGTTTCTTCGAACCAAAACCATCCAAAACATGGTGCATAAGACGTTAACAGTGTTCAAATGCAGGGATGAATACCACCTCAAAATAAGCTCAAAGAAGCAAGACATCGGATCTAAGAATGAAACAGCCTGGTCATTCCACCCATACCCAACACTTTTCGTACCTGGGAATTCAAAAATCATGTGTACAATAGATTTAGGTGTCACCCTACAAATCGGAAAATATGGATCATCAGAAGCATGGTGAGCCATGAAGAAATTGTATGTGCAACATTCTAAATATATTTTGTGTCTTTTCCCTCACATATCATTTTTTTAAATGTTCGTGTTTTCTTTATAGGTGGCAGATGCTGGCAGTAGGTAGATCGTTCTGATCCACAACATTTTCCAGAAGGAATCCGTGATGGTTCTTATTTTTCATTATACGTTAAATTTTTATCAATTATTCTATTGTAATTCTGATTTATTATGTTTAGTTTTAATTTTGTTTCTTTTTTTGTTACAATTTATGAGATGACATGATCTGTTTCAGTTGATGAGATGATGTGGAGGCAGACGGATATAGTAGAGTTCGTGACATGGGTGTATATTGGGTGTGGGTTGTTGTTGGACATATTTTATATGTATATATTGATGATTGAGGTATTGATTGATAGGTGTATGTGTTGACTAAGATTAAGGTTATAATGACTGTGAATATTTGTATATATGATTGTGGATATATAACATGTGTATGGTGGGTTTATCATACATTCATGTTTAGTTTATTGCATGTTAGTTTTTTTATATTTACAATTTTTTATTAAATATTTTTTAAAAAAATATGATTTAGCGGTGGTTTTTAGTAACAGTTGCTGATTACATTAATTAAAATATGTTTTAGCAGCGGTTACTCATAACCGCCACTCATAGTTTCATTTTATTTATATTCACGCCAGATAAATTTTTTATAAAAAAAAATCATCGCTAAATAAACAAGAAATCACCGCTAAATATTTCAAAAACGACACATAACAAAACCGCAGCGAAATTACAGAAACCGCCGCTAAATTACTAACAATCGTGTAATACGTGGAAATTCTAATAACTGCCACTATATTATTAGGTGGAGGTTTAAACCGCCGCCAATCCATGAAAAACCCTTCTCCAATGCCCTTTTTTTAGTGAATATATATAGCTTCTTTGGAGCTCATATTCATCGTCTATTTGAGATGAAACAATTTATTATTTCTTATCTTGGAAGTATAGATAGTCTCAAGTTTCTCCCACAAAGTTCTAGCACGAGAGGTGTTGACAATATATATCATCACAATGTCTTCGACCAACTGAAAAATGAAACCACAAATCATCTCTTGATCAAACTCTTATTCTTTATCATACATTCTTTCTGTCTTCTATGTACTAAACATTGGAAGATGAATTTTCTAGACAAAAGGCAGATCCTTCATTTTTAATCGGCACATATGATAGTTGGCATCATTCAACAGAATCATCTGACTGTAGTTGGATTGCATAATTTATCTGAATAAAAATAAAACCTTTTGATACCAGATATTCGGACAGACGGTAAGAGATGAACGTGTAAACAAACAACAAAGCGAACGTGCAATAGAAATAAAAGTTTATCCCTTCAAATTAACCTGAAAAAATAAGAGGATGCATACCGACCAAAAAATATGTGCAGAAAAAATAAATGACATCACTAGAAACTTTTAACGTGGAAACCCCAACGTGGAAAAAACCACGGGACCTAGTCTAAAAAGCAGATTCACTATGATCATTAAGTACACGGTAGAGACTCTAAAAACTGAAATGGATCTCAAATGTATGTCGCTACAAATAATTGATAGGATTTAGATTCTGAGTGTTTCTAAATTTGAGATAAGATAATTTTGTAATATGAGATATCTTATATCCTATCACACAGATATGGGTGCATGTGTTCCTCGTGGGGAGAAATATCATTTATATTTATTTTGATTAGAAGAGTGTTTGAATCTTAAAATGGCACATACATTGTGATTTTGAAATTATAAGATATAATTTTTTATATCTTATCTGTATTTGAAAAATGTATGAGTGAAAGCTTTAAAAGGGTTAGTGTATAACGGGGTGGTGGTCAAGATGTAGTCCACTGAGATCAAAGGGAATGGGGCCGCCACATTTTTGGTAGCCCATGTGGCTCGTCAGTGATGTAAAACGAAGTATTGATGGTGGATCTACGATATGATGGGATATCATGTGTGTGTGTGTTCGCGGCCCTCCCACAAACTTTAGCAAGGTGCATTTACAGTTTCAAACAACAATTTTCAGATCTGCGGCCCTCGAAACACTTCGGGTTTGATCGAATTTCATCTACAGTGGTCTTTGATCCTATATCAGTGCTTTTCATCTGCACATTTTATTTTTATAGAGAACACCTACCTTCTCAGTTAGATCTATTTGAGTTTCTTTATCAGGTTGTGCTCCTCCTTTCAGGCTACCTTCATACTACATTTTATTTCTGACTTTGATTCAAAATTTTATCTTAGTATAATTTTTGAGATCTCACTCATATTTTAGAGTCTATGTCTTGTATTATTGATTATTATTGGATCCCTTTTTCTGAACTAACTCCTGTAGTTTTTAACTTTTTTGGTTTTTCCACTTTACAAAATATGTGTGCTGATTTATTTATTATACTTAATATCATTTCCATATTTTATCAGGTTTCTCACAAATTGTTTCCCAAGCGATTTTCATCTCGAGATTAGGATTTTCCCCCAACAAAAATATGTCATCGTACAAGAGAGGTAGCAAGGAGATTTGACAAAAAACATCATATGAGAAATAAGAACAAATAAAAAATCTTATTGTGCGGATTTTAAGATCAATGACTGAATAATCTAGTGCTGAAAAATCACTAAGATAAAAAAACTGATCATCAATTAAAGTTGATTACAATCTGAAACTTTCTCCTCACATGGATGTTGCACACATGTCAAAACCAATCCATGATGTGAGTATGAAAACATTTCAACTCAAAAACCGCCTCTTCAAAATTGTCCATCAAAAGATATGCAACTCCACTTCTATTATCGATTTTTGTTTGTTTTTTATTTAAATGGTCGAGTGATGGGGGGCCTAGGAAAGGAGGTTCCCCAACATTAACAAGAGACTATACATGAAAAATCCCGCTTTTTACCGTCTCAAGTACCTCCTTTTACAGGATGGTTCGTGATATTGTGGGATGTTTACACGTGTTGTTTTTACAGGTGGCAGCATCCGGTCATCTAGAGGTGATGGAGGGCAGTTTCATCTCAACACTAAATGGGGGCGTGCGTGAAATTTCCTGGGCTCCGCGCAAGGGATTTGTCCGTTCGGGCAGGGTGAGAGTCGTTCGAGGTTCCGACAGGGTGAGATTTGTGGAGTAGGGCAGCGTTGCAGGGCTCTGGTGCATTTTTGTTCGGGGTTCGGGCAGTGCGAGACTCGTTCAAGGTTCAGGCAGGCCGAGATTTGTGGATTGGGCCGAGTGGGCTGGTGTTGCGGTGCTATGGTGCATTTTTTCACATTTGGGGCGGGGCGAGACACTCGTTGAAGATTTCAAAGTTCTTCTTATAATGGATAATGATGAAGGTATTGGGGGTGATTTTATTTGATGTACTTTTTTGTTGGTTTTGTTGTAAATCTGTCGAACGATGTTTTGGTGCTCTAGTGCATTTTCGCTTAAAGTAACATAGAGTTTTGTTGCTTTGTGGCCCTTATAGTTGTGGTTTATGGCCTGGATTTTATAGTGAAACTTCCACTTCATGTCTAAGTTCCTCTAGATGTCCACTGGAGGTTCTACTGAAAGTTCCCATGATATATAGTTTTGTTTCATTGCGGTGCTTCCAGTGGTGGTTTTTGTCCAGGTTTTTATAGTGAAACTTCCACTTGATGTCCAAGTTCATCTCGATATTTATTGGAGGTTCCACTGAAAGTTCCACTGCAAGTTCCACTGCAAGTTCCACTACAAGTTCCACCGGAAGTTCCACTACAAGTTCCACTGGATGTTCCACTGGATGTTCCACTGGATGTTCCACTAGATGTTCCACTGTAAGCTCTACTACATGTTCCCGTGCTCTGTAGTGTTGTTGCATTACGGCACTTTCAGTTGTTTTTGCGCTGATTTTTTGTAGTGAAACTTCCACTTGATGTTCAAGTTCGTCTCCACATCCACTGGAAGTCCCACTGGAAGTCTCACGGGAAGTCCCACGGGAAGTCCCACTGGATGTTCCCCTGGAAAATATATTTTATAATTTTTTATTTATAATTAAATCTTATTATAAATTTAATGTTATTTTTTTGAACTATTATTTTTTGTTGCAGGGTGTTGGAATGTTGTTGATAGTGATGTTGATGTTTTAGCAGCTTCGACTAAACCAGTTATAGGGATGATGTTCAAGTCACTTGATGAAGCACAATTTTTTTATGTCGCATATGTGGGAGTAAATGGCTTCAGTGTACGCCGACAATACTCTAATAAATGGAGCAAGGATAAATCAATTGTCACATCAAGCCTTTATGCATGTAGCAAATAAGTTCATAGAAAGATTGACAAATGTGATAGCATGGTGAAATTTTCTCAGGCTGAGACACATATAGGTTGCCTTGCTAGAATGTGGGTTAGTTTATTATCTTCCGGGCAATATAAATGTACTATATTTGTTGAAGAGCATAATCATCACTTGTAGAGGCCCGAATCAATTCATATGATGAGGTCCCAAAGAAAAATAACAGAAGCACAAGCAGCTGAGTTAGATGTGAATGCTTCTGTGGGTATTAAACCAAATGATTCTTTCTCATTGGCGACATCTATTGGAGGGGGGAAAGATGTTATTGGGTACACACGTGTTGATCAGTTAAATTTTTTAAGGTCTAAATGGGAAAGAGATTTTCTTCATGGTGATTCATGTTGCATGTTAGAGTACCTGGAATGAAAAAGTCAAGACAATCCATCATTTTTTTATACTATGCATTTTGACATGAATGGTAAAATTATTAATATTTTCTGGTTTGATCCAAAAATGAGAATAGATTATGAGTTGTTTGGAGATGTTGTTTTGTTTGACACCACTTTTAGCACTAATAAAGAGTACAGTCTGTTAGGTGTTTTGTGGGGTTCAATCATCATCGGGAGATTGTTTTTTTTGGGGCAGCTTTGTTATATGATGAAACAGTGACTTCGTTTTGTTGGTTGTTTCCAAAATTTTTAGAGGTGCATCACATGAAGAGTCCTCAACTATTTTTACTGATCAAGATGCGGCAATTGGAAAATCCATTTCTGTTGTTTTAGTGGGAACTCAACATTGCCTTTGTTCATGGAATTTGATGCAAAATGGCATTAATCATTTAGGTAATTGGATGAAATATGGATCTAGTTTTCTAACTAGATTTAAGAAGTGTATGTTAGAATACCATGATGTAATTCAGTTTGATAAGGAGTGGTCTTCCCTTAGAGCAGAATATAGGGATGGGAAATCGCAGTGGCTAGATGATGTTTTTGTATTTTGAGAAAAGTGGGTGCATTGCTATTTGAAAGATGCTTTAACATTGGGTATTCGTAACACTCAATTAAGTGAAAGTTTTAATGGATTCCCTAAATATTATGTTCATTGAAAGTTAAGTGTTGTTGATTTCTTTAAGAAGTTTGAGCGCTTGTTGGAAAAAAATTGGTATCGTGAAACAAAGGCAGAATTTGAGATGTGGGAGAAGTTGTCTCATAATCTTTAACCTTACCATGAATTGATGTTCCAGGATTCTACAAGATATACACCTAAATTATTTGATTTATTTCATCATCAATACCAATTGGTTGGTGCTTGTTTTTTGATATCTCATATTGAAATTGGAGTTCAATACAGTTATGTTATTGGAATGGTTCATTGTGAAGATCAATTCTTTGTATCATATGAATCTTCAAATGAAGTTGTTGAATTTTCTTATCGATGTTCGAGTCTGTTGGGTATCTTTGTTCTCATGTTTTAAAATTTTTTGATCGGCTTGATGTGAGAGAAATACCTGAAAAATATATTTTGGGGAGATGGACCCGATTGGCTAGAAATATTGTGATGTTCAAAGGATCTCTTTTTGAGGTACATGATGATAGATAATGAGTTTTAGAAAAATGTTACAAAGATTTACAATGAATGGGAATGAAGTTAATTACCATATCTTGTGAGACAGATGCAGGTTATGACATTGCCTTCTCAAATTTCAGTAATTTTGCAAAAGAGTTGTCTATCATAAATACATCAGTGGATAAAGTTAATGGTTGTTCTAGTTCAGAAAATAAATTGAATGGATTCTTTTAAAAAGAAACCAAACAGGAAAGGGGAGATAGATTGAAAAGCTTTTTAGACAATGGCGGTCGAAAGGGGAAACAATTGAATAAAAAAATAAGCCTACTGCTATGATGATTGTATGATTTCATATTATGATGCATTTCATTTATAAGAGCAGTTATTTATTGTTAATATGTTATCAGATATCATTATTGTTTGCATGTAGGGAGTCAAGGATCCAGCAAGATCATATTTTTGTGTTTGAGCAAGAAAAACAGTTTCACATGTAATTTTGTTATGAGCATTCTATTCCAAAACTGTTTGTAATTCAGAACTTCTTATGTTGCAGGATGACTTGTCCACCAATTTGGAAATTTTTATTGGGAGGTAGATTGCTGGGATAGCATTGGAAGAGGTCGAGCATTGTAGACAACATTGGATGGGAGTAGTTTTTAAAATTCTAATGACTGAATTGAAAAAGCTATAACATGTATCCAGTTTCAATTGTAATGGATTGGAAGTGGGATTGTGATAATTCATGAAATTGTAATTGTGTTCTATGCATTTGTTCAATATGTAACTATAAAGATGTGATAAATCCAGGTTCTACAATTCTAGATGCATTTGTTCTCTGAGGATGTCGTAGTATTTGACAGTCCACTTTTGGTTGTAATGGATTGGGATTGGGATACTTCACGAAATGGTAAATGTGTTGTTTTCATGTGTTCTATATGGAACTATAAAGATGTCATAAGTCTGGGTTCTACAATTATGTATGCATGTGTTCTATATGGAACTATAAAGATGACATAAATACAAGTTCTACAATTCTCTATGAATCTGTTCTGTGAGTATGTGATAAATCTAGGTTCTTGAATTTTGATGAAGAAATACAGAAGACTGAGTAAGAGTTATTGGATCTTTGGGAGAAGTCAATCTATATGGAGACTCTCCATCTTCTGATGAATTCCAGATGTTGGCCAAACATAACACCTACAAACATTAAATACAATATCCTTAAAGTGTGAATCATCCACTTACCAGTAGCAAATACGATCATTAAATCTAAAAACAGAACCAAATATAATCCATGAAAAAATGGTTCCCCTCATAATGACATAATATTCCCAGTGCAGTGAAAATTATAATAGAACAATTCATCTATTGTCCCCGAATATTTTACTTGTTCTTCATTCTGGTTGTACTTTTTCCACAAGACATCTCCTGCTTCTATATGATGTTTCATTCCAACTGTATGCAGGGTCTGTAAGGAAACAGTTTTCCATATACAGGCGTATGTCATCAACTTCTTCGTGTGATAGGGTCTTGTTATACCGTTGATCCTTCGCCAGCTTCTTAGTTAGATAACAAACAATTACCCCACAATCTAATTTTGCATCCCCCTGTTGGAGACTATCTTCCACTGTAAATGGAAGCATTTCTGTAGTCATCTCTAGGTACTTGGGATTCCATTTTCTGATGACTTTTTCAATAAATATTTTTTTCAAGTGGTTTATAAATTGTATTGAGTAAGTTGGTGTATATGAAAATGCATTAGATGTTGAAGAGAATAGAATTAACCATTTAGAGAGCATCTTGTTGGTAACAATCAACTACAGCAGGACCCATGCGAGGCTGCATGGAGTTGTAATAGCTAAAATGTTTTTTTCAACATCAAAGTCAAGAAAATTCAAATGAATATTTTCTATGTTGATGGGGATGAAGATTTTTCCATTCAACTTCATTGATTCTTTTATTGGATTCTCAGTCAAAAATTCTTTCAAGTTGTTGTTCTTCCCAGATATAATGCTCTGTAAAAATAATTATAGTGAGACAAAATATTAATTAATATCTTTAAAACATCAACAACATAGATAATATTAGACTTACCAATGCGACACTAGTAATAATTATTGATTTATTATCGAATATTCCAGCCATCTCCCCTATTTGACACTTGTTTTTGATAAACTGAGTATAGGCATCTATAACCTAATATCAATAAAAAATCAATGGCGGATGTGATACTAATTGAATATTAATTTACAGTAAGCCTGTTTAAATTAGGCTCACTCGGATACTTGTCATGCCTTTTATGAAAAGTTGGATAATGTCATCTATTCCAACTGAATACAAGACGTTTTTAGCTTCCCATACATATTGACTACATTATAAACACAATAATGTATAAGAAAACAAATAATGTTCGGGGGAATTTAATTGAAATGCTTGAAATGAAGGGCAGACATACCAGTCTGGATCCATCTGGAGAATTTTTTGCAACTGCTCATAGTCTTTTTTCTACAGTCGTCTACTCTGCCAGACCCATTTAGGTATTCCCGACAGACCTATAACTAACTTTTTTTGTTCTATATTCATTGAAACATTGTCTACCTCAAGTGGTTTTTCTAGCTGACTTGGTTATTCTACTGACTTTTTTTGGCCTGCTGATGTTTTTATTCTTGTGTATCGGGTTTGATAATGAAAAGAAAAATCCAATTTCTTCTGCTTCCTCGCTCTGGACTTCACATTTCTAATCATTGATCTTGTTTGGTGACTCTCGGTTTTTTTCTGTCAAGTTTGGCTTCTTTGATTTACAGGTGTGGTTTGTTCAGCATCTTCTTGCAGTTGATCTGCAGGCTCATCAATCCCAGTTTCCTTGGCTCCTAGTTGCTGGTCTTTCTTCTATTGTTCTGCTTCGGGGGGAGATGAGGGTTTTTCAGAAGGATTTTACTGCATTTCAGGTTCAATTTTACTCTCTGTCCGGGTTTCCACCTTGATTTAATGACTCTTTTCAGCACTACCTTCTTTTATTCTTTTCTCTATGCTAGCATTCTCACTTAATAACTGCTTTAGTCTTTTAATTTTTTTGTCTGATTTTTAACAATTGCTTCCATTTTATGATGTTTTCATTTTAGGGACAAATTTTCTTTTGCAAGAACTTTTATTCTGTCGTCCTCTGGTTCCCCCTTTTCCTGGTGTCCAACAGACTCTTCCATAACCGTTGATGGCTCATTTATTTCTACTTTTATTCTTTCCTTCTATGGATTATCCTTTTTCTTCCACCAAACAGAAGGTTCTATAACCATTGCTGGCTCCTCTACAGTTGGAACTTGATGAATCTTCAATTTCTTTAAAGCAACATCAAAGTCAGAGAGACTCCACTTTGTGAAAGGTGGATTGGCTGCTTGTTCATTCCCTTTCACTAGTCCAATTTCTTCACAATACCAATACTACAATAAAAAGAAGCATATGAAGATTATGTTATACATTGAATTGAAAATAAATATTAATCCTTACCAATAAAGAAATAATTTCCCCTGTAATCCTTACACGGTGCGTGTGAAATTATTTAATTGATCTCATCAATTGTTGGTGTATTGCATGATACCACTTTAGTGTTCTCATGTCTCTTGAAGTATTCAAAAAATTGATAAAACCCTAACTTAGGTAAGAACCTGTAGTAGGGGAAAAAGCAGTTGCACATGTTTATAAACATAGATGTGTTGTTGTTTCAAGATGATAGGGTTCTTCATCTCCATTTGTTGCTTCCAAAAGGGCCGACTTTATTGCCTTTTGTGTCAACAACTTGACACCAATTTGAAATCTCCGTAAATATAATGATGCTGGTTTGAACGAGTATGAGTCCTCCATTTCTATTTCACCTTCGGTTATTGAAAAGATCCTTTGGATATCAGCTTCAGAGAAATGTCTTTCCCCTCCACCGAATCGGAAAGTAGTTGTTGAAGGATTGTAGTTATCCAATACATACACAACAGAAATATCATATTTTTTTCAATCTAATGTTGTTACTGTATTGGATACGAACGCTTGAAACATATTCCAAAATGGAGTAGCGCGCAAAGAATTTCTATGAACATCTTTTAGTTGATCTTTTATTTCTTGTAAAAGACTTTGTAAGGAGGTTAAATTTGACCTAAAATGCACACCTAAAAATAGAAATTAATGAATAATTGGGGTCATTCACAAAATTACAGTATAGAAGGTAGGAAAAGTCTAAGTTTTATTCGGACATCAGTGGAAGTTCCGATGGAACTTCAAGAGGGAGTGTCACAGGAAGTTACACTAGTCCCACTGGAAGTCCCCCTGGAAGTGCCACAAGTACTGCCACTAGCAGTCCCATAGGGACTGCCACTTGAACTTCCATTGGAAGTCCCGCTTGAAGTCACACTGGAACTTCCACTGGAAGTCCCACTTGACGTCCCACTGGAACTTCCACTTGAAGTCCCATATGGCACTTCCTGTGGAACAATAAAATATATACTAATTCCAGCACACATTTATTGTAAAAATGATTGAATTTATTATTTGAAAATTCTACTAGAAGATACACTGGGAGGGCCACTGGAAGTCCCACTAGAAGTCTCATTGGTTCTCCCACTGGAAGTCCCACTGGTTCTCCCACTGGAAGTCCCACTGGAAGTCCCACAGCCACTGGAAGTTCTAGTAGTCCCATAGGAAGTGCCACTGGATGTTTCAGTGGATGTTCCAGTGGCACGACCTGTGGGACCTCCAGTGGCACCTCTAGTGGCACCTCCAGTGGCACCTCCCGTGGCACTTCCTGTGGAAATTTAAAATAAATACGTTGTGACACATTTATTGTAAAAATAATTGAATTTATTATTTGAAAATTCCATTATAAGTCCCACTGGAAGTCGCACTGAATTTCCCACTACAAGTCCCATTGGAAGTCGCACTGAAAGTCCCACTTGAAGTCCCAGAGCCGCTGGAAGTTCTACTAGTCCCACTAGAAGTGCCACTTGAACTTCCACTGGAAGTTCTACTAGCACTTCTCATGGCACTTTCTGTGGAAATTTAAAAGAAATATGCATTGAAATTGTGATAAATATTTATTTTAAAAATGATTGAATTTATTATATGAAATTTCCACTGAAAGTCCCACTGGAAGTTGCACCGGAAGACCCACGTGAAGTCCCACAGCCACCGGTAATTCTATGAGTCCCACCGGAAGTGCCACTGGAACTGACACTGGAACTTCCAGTGGCACTTCCCATGGCACTTGCTATGGAAATTTAAAATAAATACGCATTGAAATTGTGAGACATATTCATTGTAAAAATGATTGACTTTATTATTTGAAAATTCCACTGAAAGTACCACTAGAAGTTTCACTGAAAGTCCCATGTAAAGTCCCACACCCACCGGTAGTTCTACAAGTCCCACCGGAAGTGCCACTGGAATTGACACTGGAAGTCCCACTGGAACTGGCACTAGAATTCCCACTGGAAGTTGCACTAGAAGTCCCACATAAAGTCCCACAGCCACTGGATGTTCTACGAGTCCCACCGAAAGTGCCACTGGAACTGCCACTAGAACTGCCAGTGGAAGTCCCACTAGAAGTTCCAGTGGAAGTTGTAGTGCCACTTCCAGTGGAAAATTAAAATAAATACTCATTTCATTTGTGACATATATTTATTGTAAAAATGATTGAACATATCTTTGAAAATTACAGCGGAAGTCCCAGTGGAACTTCGAGTGGCGCACTTCCAGTGGAACTTCCATTGGGAGTTCCATTGGGAGTTCTATTCGAAGAACAACTGGAAGTTCCAGACTACAAAATGATTTCAAGTGGAACCTGCATTGGAAACTTAGTACATGTTAAAGTTGAACCTACAAAAACCTCCAGGTTACATTACAATGGAACCTCCAATGAGGAACGATACACCAACAAGAAATGGAATTCTAAATTAATTGAGACAGAGAACATTTACAGAAAACAGCTCATAACACAAAAGTTCTAAATAATAAATCATAACAACAGAAAATGAAATACATATACATATTTAGGCAACTGTAATTATGTTACGCCACCTTCGTCAGACATTGCTGTTGTTTTGTACAAAAATTTCTATCGGACGGTGAGATTAACCCACGTCAGAGTGAAGCAGTTGTCGTTGACAAAAACCATGCTTTTGGTCGTCATGGTGCCGGATTTTTGGGCGGTATTTCAATATTTCGTCACCGTCGTCACACCGGAGCTGCTGTAGTCTTCAAGAATTGTTGTTCCCGTAGTCGTTCGAGTCGTGGTGGTCGATGTACTACCAGATTTTAGGGCGGGATCTCACGGTTTCATCGCCGTCGTCACAGCCGAGGAGCAGCTGACCCTAAATTGCAAGAAGCAAGGGCAGATCCGTCGGGATAATCGACTCAAATGAATCATCTTAAAGAGCAATCTGATGGCTCAAAACATAACCAGACACGTGTTCTGATCTGACGGGTGTACTGGATATTCTAGTTAAAAACATAACCGGAGACGATTCCGGTCCACAAAATCCATCCCACTCGAACCACTCACACCAACAAAAGGTATAATAATAATCTATATTAAGTATAGAATATTACAAACCACAAATACATACACACTCCTTCACCTCCTCCCCACAATAATTGATAATTTTAAATTCAAACACTCTCATAACCATTTTTTAAGTTGGTGAGTCCCAATTTTATTATCTAAAATTCAAATAATATTAACGTGAAATCCACATTTAAAATAATGAATCAATCTAAAGATGGAATAAGATGTCAATGGCTGAGTCAATTTTACTGTTCTCTTTTATTATATGGAAGTTATCCTAAATTGAAATCCATTCATTGATTTCCAATCCCTATTATCCTATTTTTACATTTTACTTTTCTTTATCCCCAAACATATTCTACCCAATTATAATTTACTCATATCCACGCTCATAATTTCATCCTTTAAAATGCGATCCCGTTCATATATATATATATGTATATGTATTTTTATTTTTTCATAACCATCATATTGTCAGATTTCAATTATTTTCATGTCCACAATTGCATAATTTTATAAATAATTTTCATTGTCAATAATTTAAATATGGAATTTACCAAATTATCAATTATTATTTACGTGAAATCCACATTTAAATAAATAAATGATGTTATAAGATAAATAAAAATAATAATTTTTTTATCCATTCACTTTTTTTTTGAAAAATGAAGAAGACATATTAACCACAAAAATATGAATTGATAATTTGGTAACCAAACGATGTGTGACTTCATTTACTTCTTTCTTTAATGAAAGAGGAAGAACACTCTGTGAAGCACCGATTGAAACACTCAAATTTTTCTGATCATAAACCTGAATGATGCATCAATTTTTTATTAATTAAATTGATGCATTAATCTAGAGGAACATAATAATCAGTCAATGCATCTGAGTCAATTTTATTATTCAGTTTTATTCTACACAAGTTATCTTTAATTGAAATCCCTTTCATTGATTTTCCATCCCTATTATCCTACTTTCACTTTTCCTTTATCCCCAAATAAATCCGACCTAAGCTACCTTTCACTTATTTCCATGTAGATAATTCAATAATTTTAAAACTAATTATCATTAATAATAATTTAAATATGAAATCTGTCAAATTATCAAACCCTACTGATGTAAAATCCCGCATTAATTTTGTCAATAAATGCAGTTATATAATAAATAAAAATAATATATATATTTTTTTCCCTGTACAGTTCAGGGTCCCGTTCACACATTCAGTCCAATCGGAAAACAACAGGTATGGATGAGGTTCACGGCTCATAGAGGGAGAAAACTATAGGGAGAAAAAAAATCAATGAATCTCATGCGGATTGATTTCTATTTCTAAAAATATTATTTTCGGACTTAAAGGTAAAATTTATTTTTTAAAATTTTAGTTTTTCAGTTGGTATATTTATTTTTTTATATGATTTATTCATTGAAATTGTATTATTGTATAAATTTATGATTTAATTAATACGTTGTTTGCACTATTTAGATTGTGTTGAATGAATTAGAAAATTAAAAATATCAGGTTTAGATCATTTAAATTGTGTTGAATTGTGAGTAATTAGGTATAAAATAATATTATTTATATTTAGGGAAATATTTCTTCTAAAATGTATATATACAATTATAAATTAAAATATTAATAATTGAATTTGAATATTTCTATGTCTATATATAATAATATATAATATATTTAAATTAAAATAAATTTACAATATATCATTGGATACATAGATAAATAAAATTATAAATAATTAACATTATGATTAATTATGTATAAAATAAAACTATTCATATTTTGGAAAATACAATTACTTACAAAAATGAATATATACAATTTTATTTAAATTATAATAAATTTACAATATATTATTAGTTTTATAAAAGTAAATAATGTTATTTTCATTAACTAAATTTAAAAAATACTATTAATAATATTTTAAAAAATCAGTATATACATATATTATTATGATTAATTATGTATAAAATAATATTATTTATGTTCAGGAAACTGTAATTGCTTTAAAAAATGTACATATATATAATTATATTTTAAATTATTAATAAATACATTTGAATATATTTATATGTATACTTAATATCATATTGTATATTTAAGTTAAAATAAAATTACAATATATTATTGACGCATAGATGAATAAAATTATTCTAGCTAAATATTTAAAAAAATATTATCAAACACTTTATATAAATTATATAATTAACTTTATTTGAATATAATTATATATTTAATTTAATTTATCATATTTAAATTTCATTTTATTCATATTTAAATAACATCATTAAATATAAAAATTCATATCATAAATTAAATGAAAAAATACATATTCTGGGAATGTTATTTTAATCTAAAAATTGCGTAAAAGATTTGTTTTTATTTTACTCAAAAATATCTAATTATTAACAATCAATTAAAAATATAAATATTTCATTAATCAGTGTTAGAATAATTTCTCTTGGAGTTTTGGTATTTACCTTGAATTTCCCTTTCTACTTTTATTTTCAAAATAACTGCTAGATCATATTCTAAGAAGTTTAAATGAAATTTTTTAGAATAAACATAATTTATCCAAAAATCTCATAATATGTTTTAAAAATTTAATGGGTAATCTTTTTCTAAAGTAAAATGCTCCCATGAACTTTGTTTTAGTGGGTGAGTCCCACTTTGTTTATCTAAAATTCAAATAAATCGGAATTATGACATGCGTCAATTTTTTTTAATTGAAACAATGTATTAATCTAAAATGGAATAAGAGGTCAATGCATCCGAGTCAATTTTAATGTTCTAATTTATTCGACACAAGTTATCCTTAATTTAAATCCATTCATTGATTTCCCATCCCCATTATCCCATTTTCACATTTTATTTTTCTTTATCCCCAAACATATTCCACCCAAGTTAACATTACTCATTTCCACACTCAAAATATAATTATTTCCACGTCCTCTAAAATAATTAAAATTATTAATAATTTAACTATTAAATTGATCAAATTATCCAATAATATTAATGTAAAATCCAGAATTTTAGTCAATAAATGAAGTTATAAAATAAATTAAAATAATAATTTTTGTCCCCTCAATTCAGAGAGGGTACATGTCACATAATTTGACAGTATTAGAATGATTACCCTGGACATGCTTTAAACCATTTAGCTTCTGATAATAAATGGATATTGCATGTGTCATTCAGATTTTTATTACATGAATGGTTTTAAAATTAAACAAATAATAAACTGGTTTAGGTTTTATTATTATCATTAATCTTTGGGTTCGGGTGCATCAATATCAATGGGTTTTAATTTTGTTGTCATCATTGATTAATATTTACATAAAATAGATAACTAACCCCCTTCTTCCTAAACATTCATTCTACGGAAATCAGCACTATTACACAAGAGACCTTCAACAATGCTGGAGTAGGGCTTTGTCACAAAAAAAATGTTGACAATCGGAGCACCTTTAAAAGATCTAGGCTTTTACTAGCACTATAAAAACGCTCATATAATATCCCCAACCTGATAACCACTATATCTGATGCCCCAAGCTGGGTCGTCACATGACCTCAGGTGCCCCTCCCTGTACACCAGAAATTATCGACAAGCAGTGAGAGTCTAATAGAATACGTGGTGAGATTATATTCTCTTTGTCAGAGTAAACCACAACAGATGAAAGAAAAAATAATGGAAACAAGTAAACCATAAACATGCGTCACAAATCCATTTCCCAAAACTGAGTACAAGTCCACAACCAAATAGTAAATATGTCATGTAATGCCATACTGGGCCAAGTGTCATGCATAACAAAAAATAAAGACGAGTTGAAAGAATCCATAAAAACGGGTCCCGACACAAAGTCTGAATCCCTCGTCCATGCACATCTCACGCCCAAGTCAACTATCTAGCACAAGACCATTGCCCTTGTCCTAACTTGCAACCATGAATTATGCTCGAGTACCCAATGATGGCCCGAGCTGGGTGTGAGTACGACTCAGTATACCACTACCAACAGTTTCTACAAAATATCCAGTCTAAACCTATAGTATATGTTGGTGCAAAAGAAAAACAAGCTAAACATAAAATGATTAGGGTGCAATTTATTAACAAGTTCACTTTAATCCTTTTCATCATTTGTTCCATGGGTTAGCCAATCCATCAAAACACTTCACCCTGTGTCGGTCACATAAACTTTTCATAAGGGGGGGAACAATGTTCCTTACATCAATAAGGAAACATTACACAAACAATACATAATGCTTACCTTGGAGCCTCCGTCCAAGTATAAATAACACTTAACTCATAGCCTCGGTCCAGGTAATCATATAACATGCATCCGTTAGGGGCATGAAGTCTCATTTTGACTCCCTAACCCATGTATTACAGGGTCAGGGTTTAGAGCCTCAGTCTAACATGACCTGTGGGCGTAGAACCAAAGTTAATACCCCACATACCCCCAAGCCACGTGCACATGCTACTTAATACATTCACACATATACCAAGTACAACCATTACCACATTTACCATTCACAATTCATAACACTTTAACACATATACCATTTACACACCCCCTTCATTTAACCCATTTACATTATGCCAAACGACCCTTTGTGCTTTGTTATAAACTGAACACAATAAAACATCAATTTTATTTCACAATCCATGTTAACCACTAAACACAATTCTCATTAGTTGATTTTCATAAACCCGTGTTTACATGCTAAAAATAACTACCACAGGTTATATTTTTAGAGTTCGTGCCCTAGAACCAACTTCTATTTACGTTATGATAAACTTTTATTCATGTTTTTGAATAGGGATAAACTACTTATCACATCATGTCTATTATTCTGTGTGACATAGTATATGATAATGGCCTAAGAGTAGTTGTCGCACTAAAATGTCATAGCAATTCCCTACTATGATGAGAACCTGACAGTTCTACGACACTATTCTTGAATATATATTCTATAGCCGGATGATATCATTTGAGGGATACAAATGATACAGGCTATCAACGGTGGAGACTCATAGGACTTTGAGGCACCTTCTCATGGTGTACATGCTTGGTAATATCCAGTAGGATATCATGATAACGAGACCCGCCGGTAGGAAATCCACATTTATATGTTTCATTGGATGTTCCTATCTGTGGATGAGTGTATTGGTTCTTAGACTTTAAGATTATTATTAATCAGTATTATGAGTCACATACTTTGATGTATTGACAAAAACTATGACAATAGATGTTTGCAGCAAAGTTGGATACGTTGAGTGCATCTTGATTAATATTGCATTAATGAATAATGCGAGAAATGATTTTTCCTTTCGGTTTTTTAATGAAAGTTGATATCTCAAGCCTTTTGATGAGAATGATATAGCTTAAATAAATATATGGCCACAGTTTCCTATAGGCAAATTTTATTTTGTTGTGACATTAACTTCTTTCTCTATGAGTGTCTTGATATGTTTCTAGATGCTAACCTTGGACTTTAGGCTGCTCCACCTAATGCCACGAGAAAGAATCCTAGTGGTTCACATACTAAGTGTATCAGAAATC
This sequence comes from Viscum album, assembly GCA_963277665.1. NCBI lineage: Eukaryota > Viridiplantae > Streptophyta > Magnoliopsida > Santalales > Viscaceae > Viscum > Viscum album. The sequence goes on along the minus strand of OY728125.1, from coordinate 270,967,965 downwards.
TCAGTTAAATTATATATTATTATTTATTATTTAACAAGTTGAATAAATATTTTTCCCGTACGTGGATTAACAATTATTCATGTATGCTTGGTCACATATTGTCACGACCCACCTTCTTCAAGATGAGGGAATAGACACCAAAGTGCCATGTCATTCATTCCTCAAGATGAAGGAGAGAAAATGACCCCCGATTCTCACATTCAATAAGCCATAAAGTAGAAACTAGCACCAAGGGTATATAATCTCACATAATATGGAATAAATTACCCTTTTTATAGAACAAGATTGGGAGATAAGATGGTAAATCCCAAACAACTCCAAACACTAAAAGTAAAAATAAATTCCAAATCCATTCCACATGCATGTTCAAAAGTAAAGCTGATATAAGGTACAACAAAAATCCAAAGTAGTACAAAAAAAGAGACTAAGCAGCAACATCAACAAATTTGATGCTCAAGTTAGTAAAGTCCAACACCATCCTCGATGTTCACCTGGAAACCTGAAAACAGTTTTATATACGTAGGGTGAGCATACGAGTATACTCAGTAGGGAAACTAAAGATACCCATGCAAAAGTGGGGGAACATACTAATGTCCCTATGAGAAGATAGTAGAACCTCAAAGCACCTACCAATGAATACTAACCAGCCCAACTTCACCAAGGTGCTTTCACCAAATATCGCAAGTTGAGTAAAGTAATAGTATAAGAACATCAACATTTGGGTACCCCGCACTACTTTCCCACTGCTTAACTGTTCATCCCTAACAGCTAACGTCTTGATGCTACCACTCTTCCCATACGTAATCCCACTACCACAACCTGCCCGCACACACCCAGGCCTCAAATCACACACAATCCTACCCACAGACACCTGGGACACAACAACCATGCCTCTCACCCGAAGACACCTGGGGCTCATCCTGAAGACACTTGAGAAACAATCCTGGCCCTCAAACACCTAGGCCTCTCATCGCAACAAAACTACCTGAAGGATCTGAGACTATGGTAAGCCTCAAGCCATTAAAGCCTACCTAGATATGCTCGAGCAGTAAGAACTGAAAGAGGATGTGAGGAAGAATGTCAGTAACCATTCATCCATCCTCCCACCAGGATGTTGGGAAATGCACCCTCCCCCATGAATGGGGGTGTTCGGAACATGATTATCAACAAGGGTGGGGTGTGTATAGAAATCACAAGAAACTAGAATATATATATATATCTGTGTGTGTAAGAAAACACTCACCCCCAGCCTATGGATCCCAAAACAAACAACCAACTCATACATAACCATATTTTTACTACCCCTATATGCTATATGCACAGCCACACAACAACCATTCCCAAAGCATAACCCAACCCCTTTTTCTTTTAACCACCTTCCATTTATTAATTAAGGGATTCACTTAAATTTATTCCAGCACTATTGGGAAACTACCAACCACAACCATATCAAAACAACAAACAAAACCAGATTTGTAGTCTCACTACACACCCCCATTAAACCACTGAAAACTATCATTCTTCAATGTTATACCACAAAATCCTAATATTTCCCCAATGCAGTCCCACTACATACAAGTTCATAACCACCCCGTGGTCCCATTTCCCAAAATCGTTCCACGACCACATCACAAACAAAGGTAGTCCCACTGCCTACAAGTCCATCTATTCTATAATCAATTAGTCTCTCAACCTAAGACTCTAACACACCACACATACCACCCCACACACCAAACCCACAACAACTACCATTAACACATATCTCGACTGCACACACGTCCCACACCCTTCTCATAGAACAAAATCCTCTATCCACCCCTGCACCCAAAACCATGCTCCCAACAGGAGCACCACAAAACTCACAAAAGGTCACAAAACCCAACAGAACACAACACTCATCCACACTTAACAAACATGACATATTCAGATTTGGTAAACACTATTCTTTAATTCCACTTGATAAATATGGGTGAACTAACAAGGGTTTTCATCATGGGGCATTCATTTCATCTAACTGGGTATACATGATTAGCCAAATTAGTATTTACACCAACTATTTATAAGGAAACAACAATAGTTATAAAGTGCCACCCATGCATAGACAAATACCACCAACAACCATGAATTTTAGAAGGCTTTACAACCACAATATATCATAACACCAACAAGGATAAAAATAAAATAGGAAATCAACGTCAAACCACTCCTAGCCTGTTATGTTACTAACCCCCATTATCTTTTGATCATATTCCCTTCTAATTTACTTCTTGTCTTAAGAAAGAGTATCCACCATCCTTCAAAAAGAATTATTAGTACACCCACCATGTATGATGCACAATTCAAGAGTGACAGAAGAAATCCCTACCAGATGATCAAAGGATCGAAGTTCCTCCTTGTGCTAAGAACAAAGGATCACATGAGCAATAGAGAAGAACTCCAAGAAAATTGAGAAAGAGGGGCTCTAGAACAGGTGCATGACTCGTCTCGGGAGGAAGTCTCTAGATGCACTAAGGGGAAATAGAAAACAGACTAGGAAGGGGAGATCTCGGCATTGAAGAGCCAGATCCTATATTAAAGTATGAGCAGTTTCCAAAAAGTCATTAACACAGGATTGTGGCCAAGATCACGTGGTTTGAGTATCTCAAATCCCCTAGAACGTTGGTATATTAAAGATATACTTAATATCCTTTGAAACACCCTTAAAAATGCTCAAACAAGGCTTTAAACATGGTTCACATCAAATAAGATGTAAGAGGGGAGAAACTAGAAAACTGGGAAAAACTGGGAAAACTACAAATGAGTCACCGATGGGTGAGCTACCGAAGCGGCCTACCGACACTGAGCTACCAATGATAAGCTACTGATGTGACCAACCTACTCCTAGACCTACTAACACGATGACCTACTGATGCCTCGACCTACCGACACAATGACCTACTGACGCCTCGACCTACAGACACAGATGCCCTCAACTCACTAACACTGATGCCCTCAACACACCGATACCAATGATCCTGAATCACCGATGCACTGACATGCCTATGAACTGACATGTTGATGTTGAAACCCTGATTTATTGATGAAAAAACTAGAAAAACTAGAAATTTGGAAACTCTTGAAATGATCCATCGTTGCCTCCCAGAACACCCTAAACACTAATTTTTTTACAAAGTAAAGGCCTAGGGAAATCCGGGTCATTACAACAGATACCTCTCAACTATTCTCATCCCCGAGAATTCAAAACTGGCCTGGAAGAAAGGTGTCCGAACAAATGCCCCTTAAGATTCCGATTAGGAGTAAACCACCTTGTGTTGTTTTAATGTTGAAGTGAAAACCTCGACATCCTAGGGACACATCCTTGACATATATCTCCTGAAAAACTGTGCAAACACTAACACCCTATTTCCCCAAACAACCAAAAAAACACCAAGGTCACATTGTCTAGACACAAGGACTAGGGATCTCATTTCTCCATGTCCAGATACTATCCACTTTGGGTGGCACTATCTCACCCACATGAGTTTAATCGCATTCGTATTAATGCATATTAATTAGGGATTAGGTCCTCCCTTCCCCATACGCCAATACTTTTCACACACATTCAGTAAAACAAGGAAACAACTCATTTTATAGAAAATAAGGTCAAGTATTACATCACAGGAAAAAAACAAAGCAAAAACACAAGAGAAAAACTCAGAACAGCTTTGGGTACTGGGCATGTATCTATGTCACTCGCTCCCAAGTACTCTCCTCAAGGTCACCATGCCTCCATTACACACAAACTAAAGTAATGGTCCATCCATGAAACATCGTCTCCTCACGATCCACGATTCTTATCAGTCGTTCCACAAATTTCACGCCATCCTCGATGTCCAACTCTCCTCAGTCAATAACGTGGGAGTCATCGTGTAGATACTAATGGAGCTGAGTGATATGAAAGACATCATGGATCATCTCTAACTGTGGTGGCAACGGTAGCTGATATTCCACCTCGCCAACTCATCTCATCACCTCAAAGTCCCGATGAACCTAGGAGAAAGCTTGCTTCCCTTAACAAACCTCCACTTCCCACATCGAGGGAAAACCTTTAAGAACACATTGTCCCCAACCTCAAACTCCAAGGGCCTCCTACTATGATCGGCATACGACTTTTCTCGGTCCTGTGTTGCCTTCATCCTCTCACGCAAAAGCTGAGCCTTCTCCATTGTGCTCTGCACTACCTCTGGTCCAAGAAGGTTTGCTTCCCCAACCTCTGTCCAGTATACTATTGAATGACATGACCTTCCACATAGAGCCTCGAATGGTGTCATGCCAATGGTAGAGTGACAACTATTATTGTAGGAAAACTCTATCTGGGGAAAATTTCATACCCACGATCCTCCAAAATCCAGAACACACACTCGTAGCAAATCCTACAACTTTTGGATGGTCCTCTCTGTCTACCTATCCGTCTAAGGGTGGAAAGCAGTGTTGAGACGTAGCTGGGTTCCAAAAGCATGTTGCAATCCCCTATAGACTCGCGATGTAAAATGTGTATCCCGATCCGAGACAATGGATCTTGGAACTCCATGCTGCCGCACCACCTTATCCACATACCTCCTTGAAAAGGCATCTACTGCGCTTGACTCCTTGATTTCTAGAAAGTGAGCCGAATTTTTCAATCGGTCCACTATTAACCAAAGAGTATCACATCCACCCCAAGTGCTGGGTAATACTGTGATGAAATCCATCAAGATTTTGTCCCACTACCACTCATAAACATCTAAGGGCTACAGCAGACCTCTAGAAACATGATGATCAACCTTCACCTACCGACACACTAGGCACTTTTCCACAAACTTCACAACTACTCACTTCAACTCGGGACACCAAAACTATTCCATCAAGCCTTGGTACATTTTAGAAACTCCTGGATGCATTGCTAGGGGTGATCTATGGTACTCATAGATAACTCCCTCAAACATTACCACTGGAATAAAAATATTCCTATGGAACAACATTCGATTCTAAATATCCTCTGATCATCCCTATGGAGCATCACCCTAGACAGTGTGATCATGCACCACTTCAGTCTCTAAGTCGCCCCATTGACACTCCTCCACCTACCGCATTAAGGAAGACATCACAGTCATCTGAAATAGATAGCCTAGACCATCATCCATTTTTGCATCCAGATGTAAAGTGACAAACTCCTTCATTTCCTTCCAAGCATCTATAGATCCCTGAACTACCTCCTTATGCAAATTCCTGCTCAAGACATCAGCCACTATGTTCCCTTTTCCTAGGGTGTAAGAGATCACAAAATCGTAGTCCTAGATAAACTCCATCCACCTTCGCTGCCGCAAGTTCAGGTTTCATTGGGAAAATATATACCTCAAGCTCTTGTGATCGTTGAATACCACAAAGCGCTCCTCAATGAGGTAATTTCACCACAACTTAAGAATAAACACATCCACTGCAAGTTTCAGATCATGGGTGACATAGTTACGTTCATGAGGACATAACTGCCCAGATCTATAAAAAATTACTCCTCACTACTGCATCAGCACACACCCTAAACCTAAGATGAAGGCATCAAAAAACACCTCGAACATCACCCCTTACTTTGAAAACCTAAGAAATGGGATACTGACTAGCTTGCTCTTCAGGTAGCTAAAATATGTATGACACTACTCACTCCACATGAAGGCCTGGTATTTTCTAGTCAAAGCTATCAAAAAAGCTGCAACTCGAGAGAAGTCAGGCATGAATCTCTAGTAATATCCCACTAGTCCTAGTAAGTTACGAACCTTTTCCACATTCCTGGGTGCTTCCCAATAAAAAAATGCTTCAACCTTTGATGGGTCCACTGTTATCCCCTAATAATTCACTACGTGTCCAAGGAAGGGCACTTCTCATGTCCAAAACTTGTTCTTGGACAAATTTTCATAGAGATGGTGGTGTCGGAGGACCTCCAAGATAGTCCTTAGATGCTCGGTGTTCTCCTCCTATAACCTTGAGTAGATTAGGATGTCATTGATGAAAACAAAGATGAACTGGTCTAGGAACTCATGGAAAATAGAGTTCATGAGCACCATGAACACGGCTGGAACATTGGTAATGCTGAAGGGAATAATGATGAACTTAAAGTGCCCATACCTGCATCTGAAAGTAGTCTTCAGGATGTTACCCTCCTTCACCCTCAATTGGTGATATCCAGACCACATGTCGATCTTAAATAACCAACATGATCCCTTTAACTGGTTGAAAAGATCTTCGATCCTTGGAAGGGGCAAACGGTTCTTGACTGTCACTTGGTTCAGTCTCCAGTAGTCTATGCACAGTCTTAGACCACCATTTGCCTTCTTTGTGAACAATGATGGAGTACCCCATGATGAATGACTTGGCCGGATAAAACCCTTCTTCATCAGGTCATTAACCTGAATCCACAACCCACCGTAACTCAGAAGGTGCCATCCGATAGGAAGCCATTGAAATTGAACAATCATCGAGTTACAAGTCTATTTTGAACTCAATGTAATGTTGAGGGGGTCAAGTCACAACCTCCTCTGGGAAGACATCTAGGAACTCACTAACAACCCCCAGAACTTCCACCATCTCTGTGTCTGCTAATTCCACTAACAACTCAGCTAATAAGGAAAGAAGAGGCTCCACACACCGGTTGTCCACTTGACAACCCCGCTCGACAATGAAAGCCATGCGCTGACCATCCATATCTGAAAACATGACCCTTCTCCAGAAGAAGTAGATAAAGATGTGTATAGAAAAAACCAGTCAATGCTTAGGATGAAATTTTTCGACTGTATCTGTAGAAAGAAAAGATCCCCATGGGACTGATGCAGTCCCATCATCAGTCTACATCCCCGAAACACATCAAACATATTGGTTTGAACTCTGATTGGAGTACTCAATAACAGGGGCATGAAAAGACTATTTACATCTAAAACCAGGGCATGGGCTAGACTGGGTGAAAAAAAGGATTTCAAGCACCTAAATCAAATAAATCACACGCAAGAGTAATAAACAGACCGATCGTACCTCGAACAACCTCTGATCGTGCTGGAACTACTACCTCTGTGGTGTGCAATTGCCCACATCTAGCTCCTCTACCCCTCTATTATCATCCACCTACCCGACCACGCACTGGTCGAGGTCCCTGAGGAGAAACCTGAAGTTGGAAACCCCCAGCACCATATACTCTAAGTGGATCCGGAGCTCGCTGCCCCTGCTACTAGAAAGGCCTGACTGACAACTGCTACTGCTGAGGTGGGAGCTGAACCTACCCACCCCCACTGTACTGCGCTCGAACTGAACACCGGTTCTGCAAATGTCCATGACCTCCACAGACAAATCACCTCGGTCTCAGGCACATGGGGAAAGGGCAAGAACCAGGATATCATAACTAGAACTGCTGAGGCCTAATTCCTGCTGGCCAAAACCTAGAAGGCCCTGATGTCGGAGACCAACTTCTCGTGACCTTCCACTTCGACGAACTCAGCAGGTTCCCCTCTCATGTAACACCTCCCAACTAGTGAATCCTTTCCTCCACCTTATCATTCTTCTGAACCTCTAAGTATTTCGGTAGGGTAAATGGAGTGACAACATACTGAAGAAAAGGTCAGAGTTCCTCCTCCAAGCGTCTCGCTAGGGACTCCTCATCTAGAATGAGATCCGGTGCGAAGCATAGGAGATCCTTGAACTTGATCCCCAATTCATTTACTGACATAATCCCCTACTGGAGGGAGAGTAGCTACCTCCTTTTCTCAGCCTTCATTGTGGAAGAAAGGGATTCTACCATGAACTCCTTTTGAAAGACATCCCACAAAACATTGGTCTCCTTCCTTTCCCTGAGGGAAAGTGTCCACCACTAATGTGATTCTCCCCTCATCTAGATTACCGATAAAGGAATCTAGTACTCTTTTAGAGCCCAGATCAAGCTTAAAGTGATCACCATCTCCTCGATACATCTCTCCATATCCATGTCTGAGACCCTACCCTCGTACATTCCCAGAGTCTACCGCTATAAGGTACGAAGCATCTTCTGACACTAGTCATATTCCTCCTCTCGATCGACCCTCCGTTGATCAACAAGGTCAATCTGATAGGCCTCAACTACTCATACCACACGTGGGAGATGTTCAAGTTCCATAGCTGAAAAAGTGATGAAGGAACTCCTATGCTCAGGTAGTGTCGAAAATGTCTTTTAAATTTTTTTTAACTCTTCATTTAGTTTAAATTCCCAAAACACCCTATAAACATAAGAACACAAGTCATTATTATGCGTGCACCTTTACTAGGGTCTATACCCTGCAATCAGTGTAGCCTCACTTGGTCATTCAGTAGGTCCATAGTCCTTTTATCAGATCACAGGGGGCCCTCAATTCCCGTGCCCTAGCCGATCTTCCCTGGCCTATTTCTCGCACTAAGATTACCTAACACCATTGCCCTAACATCCCATAAAATACTTATTGTGCCTAAATCCAAACTCCATACTATCCATTAAACCCCCAAACCTCTCTTTGATACCATTTTTTCACAACCTGCATTTTCAAGATGAGGCAAGGGACACCAAAGTGCCATGCCATTCCTTCCTTAAGATGAAGGAGAGATAATGACCTCTGAGTCCCATCTTCAATAGGCCCTGGAGTGGCGACTAGCACCAAGGGTATATAATCTCACATAATATGTAAGGCATTACCCTTTTAATAGAACAAGACCGAGAGATAAGATGGTACATCCTAAACAACTCCAAATACTAAAAGTAAATGTAAAGATAGAATCCATTCCCACATGCATGTTCAAAAGTAAAGATAGTATTGTTGAAATAGTGGGTTCCCTAGACCCACCTATTCAGTGATTTTGATTACCATATCATGTATACAGATAGCTATAAATGATGCCATCTTACCATTATAGTGCAGAATTTTTTGCATCCACTATTGAAATGGTAATGTCTAAAGATTAATTTTCATATCAAGAGGTTGTAGCAGTTCCTAAGCTATAATGATAACCTCGAGATACTATAACATTAATCATAAATATATGTTCTATGGTCTAGATACATCTTACTAACTCGACACAGTAGATGTTTGACTATCAGGTGTTGGGGGTTCATAAGCATTGAGACTTCTTCACATGAAGTTCACACTTGGTGATCTCAAGTAGTGATATCATGAGGATTGACCCGCCAATATGAACACCACATGTTTCGGATGTCATTGGATGTTTCTATCTACGATCATGTGTAATGGTCTCCTGACTTGAGATCATTACCAATGTATTTCATTTTATTTCATACTTTGATGCAAGACAAAAACGATGGCAATGAAGTCGTGGAAAGGTAGTTTGTGTTGGGTGTGTCATTAGTGGCATGACATTGGTTGAATGATCAAGAAAGGATTTGTCGCTTCCAAGTTATGGAAGAAATATATCTCAAGCCATGTTGATATAGATGGAAGTACCTTTATAAGACCATGACCATGATAGTCAAGGGTAAATTTGTACATTTAAATCAACAAACAATAAAGCAAGAAAAGGGCTATGACACGTGAGTGCGTCCTACTTTATGAGATATTACAAACAAAGAGATTATATTACATAGTGCGTGTTCATAGGTTGGTTGTCGCTGTTGTGACAATCCTTATCTCTTCAGGGGCCATGATGAGTTTCTAGATCCCGACCATGGTCTATGAATACTATTCACTACTATCAAGATAAGGTCCTAGAGGGTCACACACAATAGCGTTTTCGAGAATCTTCCCTATTCAGTAGAATATGAGTTTTGGACATGGTGGGCCCCACCAATGGGGTCCAGGATTTGTCTAAGGAAAAATGATCACCAATGAAATAAATAAATTAATATTATTCGAGTTTAGAATATTGAGTATTGAATAAATTTATTAAATGTATTTACGAGTTTTAAGTAAATACATGAAAAATATTAATTGATGCATATTAAATTATTCAAGGTTCAATTAATATTTATGGGAGCGACGAGTTGAGTTAATGACTCAATTATTATCGCGTAATATATTTTAATATATTACAAGTGAGTGATAATAATATTTATGACTCAGATAAGTAGTCTTAAAATGTAATTAATAGTTCATTGATTATTCGGGGGTTGGGTTGGCATTTCTGGGTAATTAAATGACACTATAAATATAAGAGGAGAGGAGATTGTCAAATACTATTCATGGTGCTTCCCTCTCCTGTCCTCTCTACCATGACATAGAGATAGTTGCTCTAAATCCAATAAGCTCAGATTGAGCTCTCTCTGAGGCATCGCTTGCAAGGTGATGTAGTGATCATTGGAGCGTCGAAGGTTTCATCAGAATTCCATGCTAGCACCCGAACATCGACGGACGACATTCTCGCATTTTCTTGAAGCATGTGTGGATGATCTATAGGAGTTCAATGTCAAATTCTTCGAGCAGTGATCACCAACGATGAGCAGACGTCGTACGTGGCTTTGGATTTAAACCAGGTATTTTACGGTTTATTTTTGTGTTTAAAACCCTTCTTGTGAGATCAATGGCTTTGACCGGGCTGCTCTTCACCGACGTCGACAAATTTACATCGATCGTCAGTGGATTTTTTTAAAAAACCCACATGTTTGGGGCTTCCGTTGTGACCCGGTTGCAACAAGTGGTATTAGAGGGACACGTATCGATTTTAATCCGAATAAATTAAATTTGCATTAAGTTTTGAAGAAGGTGACGATACGGTCCCAAAGCCAAAAACCACGTTTTAATCCGACACCAGATGACTATTCTTTGGACATCTGAAATTTTATGTTCGGGTTAAAACCGGTAGTTTAAAAAGGTTCTAAATTGATGAACCAATTTTATCTACATCCGATTATCAGAATAGTATTTTTCGATTATCTTCAATGATGATGATTATTATAATAATAATAGTTTGATTATAATAATAATTTTATTATTATAATATTCTATTATAATAATATTTATTATCATAAAATTTTAATTTTCCAGTCTACATATAGACTTAAGAAAAATTTTATTTTTTCCAAAATCCAAATACAGGCTTTAGAATTTTTATAAAAAAAGGAGGTTGGGTGTAAGAACCGCAAAGCATGTCTTGAAAGATTTTAAAAAAAGGGGTGTGAGGAGACCGGCAAAATAGGTCTCCTGTCCAATAAAAAATAGTGAAAATATGTGGGGGCGGCGGCTTGACTTCAAAGCAGAAGCAAAAAAGGGGGTTTTGGCCTAGGAGCCGAGCGACCCCCATCTCCCTCCTCCACCGTGCTGCAGAGGCCGACACCCAGTAGTCGCCGCCTCCCTAGAGCACACCTCCTCACCTCTCGATTGCCCAACCATGAGCTGCCTCTCTTCTACTATAGCGCACATCGGGCTGGCGCTCAGGATGCCACCTCCGTTTTCAAAGTAGCGCCCAGCCATGCGCTGCACCAGGCTGGAAAACCAGTGTGTCGGCCGACCCTCTCCCCATGCAGTGCGCGACGACCCTTCTGGGGCCACCTCCTCCCTTCTGTCCCGCTGTAGTGTGGTGTACATGGCCAGCCCTTCCTCCATGTTCCAGGCACCCCATGCAGGTCTCCACACCCGGCCCTCCCTCAGACCAATAGCTGCGGTAGCCCGCACCTCCCCATGCTGCTAGTACCCGCCTCCTACAGCAAGTGCCAATCGCTTCCTCTCTACTCCTCTGGCCGCCGACCTCACCAAGGCAGCCCAAAACTAGCGCTCGCCACTTCCCCGCTGAATTGAGGTGCACCCCGTAAGCTTCTCCCATACCTAGGCCACCCCTCCTCCTGCCACGGAGCCGTGCACAGCCAGCCAACCCCTTCACCCTCAGTTCGGACTCCTCCCTCCAGACCGGCCTCCACCTCCGGCGCCGGCCACCTACCCAGCGACCTCCCTTCATCGCGCCAGTGCTTCGTCCTACTCGGTAGCCAGACCACGAGAGGTACCCTTTTGTGGGTTTGTTTTGGTCTGCATATACTAGGTTTGCCCCGAAATAGACCCAGGCGGACCTGCCCATCCTAGAACACCCCTGCACGGGTCGGTATCTCCAGGATTGGGACTGCGTGGGTTCGCCCTGACCCGCACAGGCCCTGCCCGGTTTTCGGGGCCCAGATATAATTTTAATTAATCAAAAATTAATTAAGAAAATTAATTTAATTACAGTTGATAATTAAATTAATTTAACATTAATTTTTGGTTATTAAAATTTAATGCGGCCTAATTAATTTAATTGGTGTTTAATTAAATTAATTAATTAATTTAATTTTTATTTTTAAAATTAAATTAATTAAACGGGACCGAACGAAGACTTTTTTTGAATTAATATTAGAGTGAAATTTTAATTCAATAAATAATTCCCTTAGAATTTATTTTAATGCAAATTTCTTTTTTATTCTGCATTTAATTAATATACGCGAGTTTAATGTGTATGGTGGTCATGAGCCGTGGACCTACCAATGTTTGTCTGGTGCATTTTATTTAATTATTTATTTATTTAATTAATTAATTATTGCATGTCAGTTTGAAATAATTAGTTTAATTAAATAAAAGATGATATGCATGTCGTATCAGGGGTCATAATATGTATAAGGGTCTGCGCGCCCATTCTCAGAGTTGTATTTTTATACCTCGAGACCCCCTCTACTGTGTACAAGTACTGTTGAATAATGACGGGATGAGGCATGATGCACTTCGCGCCAAGTAACGGCGACGCACAAGACATAAGATGGATGCATTGGATGAGCAGACATTGCTATTCAAGTTGCAAACCACGCGACTAAAGGTACTTACCCTTAGGGTTTCATTTGGTCCATTATTCACTCAACAGATCAGTCTATAGTACCAACTCATGATCATGTTCTTTATTTTGTTTTTTCATGGTTTATTATTTTTTGAATGTGTAGTTAGAGCGCGATCACATAGAATAATAATAAAAAACCATTCAATATAAAATGAACATGTGAAGCGATTTATATTTCTTGCATGATCAGATGTGAGTGCGATCGCATAGTAAATGCTTATAAAAATAGAAAATGATTTCATTCATCACATTAAAAAGGAATAAAACCCACAAAGATATATTAAGTCAAAACAACCTTCCATCATTCAAATTTAGAAAAAACTGACTGTTTGAGGTGTCGGTCATGCCATAGCTGAGGATTCCTCTTACTATCGGGGAGTCTTTATAACCACAGTGGGTTGAATTAACTAAAATTGCAGCAAATAAATAGCCATAGATAGCTTTCTATAATTTTAGAGGCAAGTGTTGAGTAAATCAAGTTCCGATTTTAAGAAGTTGGGACTTCACTCAACAGATCAAGGAGCTGCACGTTAAAGCGGTTGGTTAGCCAAAAGCCACCTAGAACCCTCCAAGTAGTGGCGCAGCCATAACTTGTAGACTATGAGGGGTGGTTCCAGGATCCTTACCACTAGAATACTCAAGCGATATAGTATTCCGATTCTAGTATATAGGGTTCCTAGAATCCAATAAAATAGTGAGAGACATTAAATGATTTAAGTAATTAATAAAAATGTCTAAATCGGTAATCCAAATAAAACACAATAATCTGCTAAAATTCATTTTTGTAGAAAATGGCAAGATATACCACAAGTTTAAAAACTGTGATATTATATTGGAAAAAGTAAATGTCCTCACTGACACGAGTATCCATGAATAGTACAGGAGTGTGCGCATAGTACTATGATATAGGAAACTTAGGGTGCCAATGTCCCCAATACTGTTAACTACCTCAAGAAGTGAGGGTGAAACTACTTACAGGAGACTAATGTACAAAGAATATGGTGGTTATATCATTATGGTTTCATCAATTTCCTATGATAGTTGTGGTCACTACACCAGGACATGGATGATATAACATGAAGTCTCATCTCCGAGATGTTTGCAAGGAGAAAGCGAAATAATGATACGAATAAGGCGATGTCACACCGACATGTGTAAATTGACAGATTGATCATGATGTTTAAATGGATCCCTTTCTTGTATCATTTTCACCCCTTTACCCATGTTTCGTTTTAAGTTATAAAATGAACAAGTATTGAGTAAACACCGTTACCTATCTAGGTAAGGTTTGCCAAGTGAATAAGAATAAAAGACAGTTAATTTTTAATTCTAATGGTGAATAAATTGAAATAAAATGTGAAAAGGTCAAAGGCATTTAATGGCAATGGAACATTCACACCGTCCTTTAATTAATGAGGTATTAACAAAGTTTATTTGCATTGCATATTATAAAATAATACTATGGAAGTTTAAAAGCATTAAACTTATTTAAATAAGCAAGTTACCACTTCTACATTGAGCATATTCAACAATGTAATGTTTCATTTTTACTACTTGGGTATTTAATACTATATGCTTTTTACATATGTGTATTTAAATACAGTCACCAAGAAAGTATAGAAACATTACTGGAAGTCAGGTGTATTGTCCAAGTGGCTGCGAAAGGGTGAAACCTAGGACAGCAGTGATAAGTACATGACTTATTTAATTTCCATGTGAAAGATTCGTGTTGAACTATTATTGAGTATAACCACAAACATTAATCTCATGTGTCCTTGGACGCATGGAGACATTCTTTCAGGTTATGGAATGAATGTTGTTTTTAGTAAACTCAATCACTAATTCAGTAATACATGGATCATAGGCAATTAGTGATGAATATAAATATAAGACTTATACCCAGTAATGACATGATAATTCTTTGTCAAGTAATACTAAAAGTGGACATCATTATTATACCAGGTATGTTATTTAGGCTTCGCACAGCTAAATAATTTTGGTATTATCGACGTCTTTAGTTTGGACAAAGGAGCCTTTAGAAATAAAGGTACATCACAATGCTTTTGGAAATAGTTCAACAAGTAAGCATGAACAATTCAAAGTAGAATCTATAGGTATATATACTTCATAATATTCCTTTAAGTAATTAAGGAAAAATAAAGTGAAGTATATGCATAGTCAAGAGATATGAGTTGCTTCAGGTTGGGATACCAAAGAATATCTTGAACAAGAATTCATCAATCATGATAATGTAGCGTGGAGTAATTCCTAAACTCACATTAACTTATCGATATCACGACATTGATGTTAATAAGGATAATTAATGATGAAGTCTTACACATCAACATTTAACAACAAACATGTAGCGTTGAGAAATTCCTAAACGCATATGTTATACATCAAAGTTTTGATGTATGTAGTCTCAATGCTAAAACTTGCAAAAACATCCATTATATTTCATGAAATTATTTGAAAATAATGGTGATATACCAAAACCATATGCCAAATATAATGACAAATAGATATAATACAAGTCATAGTATGATGTAAATCCATTATGTCATAAGGAAATGTGTTTGGATTCAAATATTTAGTTCGGATACAAACAAACGTGCATCAAGATACAAACATTGTGCATCTAAGGTAATTATCCTAACGATTACTTAGGATATTACATAAATCCCTAATATATAAAAGTTATAGTCAAGTGATAGACTAAATTCTATAAGAGGGTTCACATCTCTATTAGAGATAGCGGGATCCAAATTGACTTATGTTTAGTCAATGCTCAAGATGCACAAATAGTTGGCATAGGAACTGGTTCCACAAGTGCATGTAAATAAATTATGTTCCAAATACACATACTACGTAGGAAGGATAAAACCATGTTGATGGAATTTATATTCACCGTGTTCGGTGATCTATTATTCAATGTGAATAATATTTCCTATAAGTAAGTAGTGTGTGGCAATTAGCTAAAATTGATAAGACCAACTAAAATTCAATTAATGGATCCCATGTATCAAAGTGAAAAGGGGATTATTATTTTGAATAATGCGGTGGGTATTCAAGTGAGTTGATACATGGATGGTACAAGCATAGTACCAATAAGGCTCGATTGGTTTGAACAAGTAGTTATGCCTAAATCTGTTAGAATTTTACTTATTATAGCTAAATCTATGATCAAATTATTTAGCATTTATGTCGTGACCACCAATCATGGATGGTGTCTGTATGATGCAACCGGAAAGGGATGGTCACATCACAAAATTCTAATAAAGTTTGCAAGTTACTGAAATCCGATTTAGGATTAAAGTAAGCAAGATGAAATTTATTCTCCAGTGATTGACTTAAATTAGAAACCTAAGTTTTAGGGAACATGATCTACTAAGGTAGATCTATAGGTTGCATGGTCCCATTCAATCGTACATATATTTACATTGTATTAAAAAAATAAAAATTGGAACAATTCAAGAGATAAATTGCTTCTTATGTCACATGGCATAATCTCTTCGAGTAGAGATGTTCGTGACATGGGAAGAGATAAACGCGCTGAGATGAAATTTATACATCGAAGAGATAAATCTATCACTATAACAACCCATACTTTACATAGATTTTTATTACTTCAGAATTGAAGCATAATTATTACAAAATATAACAAAACCATGATAGTACCATATAGGTATAATGCCTTTAGAGACTGGGAAACATAAACAACTGGTTCATAAATCATCTACATTGTCTGCCATTTATTTTATCATATCTAGAGTCCCCTTTGGCATATCCTACTTAATACCCTTCTTCCTGACCTGGGGAAAAGAAAACATACAAATGGTGAGCTAAAATGACCAGTACGGGCAAACAAAGGAAATATCAATCATATCATATTCATAAGAACATAACATTTTGAAAATCGTATCCTGCAAAAGAGATCATAATATCATGACATGGGATAAATCATAACAGTGAAATGTAATCCAAATATTCATAACATAAGACATGAAACTTTGAATCATACACACATAATCATATAAAATCATTTCATATTAGTCAAGACTCATTGCCAAGACCATCATAGTGGACAAAGTCCATTACTGAACTGAGTTCACTCCTCGTTCCAGTCCTGTATCACTGAATTAGATTAACTTTCCGTCCCAACCATGTTTATCTCATGAGATATAAATCTTTACCCAATTAATTGGAGGGAGATATAGGTCCCAACATAATGAAACCATTCTTGTGTGTTCCAAAAAATCATAAATCATACATCATAGCATAACCCATGTAATATAAATGGGATTCTTAAACATCATGCCATCATTACATAATCCATATAAGATAAAAGGACTTCATAAAAATAATTCCATCATAAAATAATCAAATAAATGTAACAATAGGGATAGAAACAGAACCCTATATTATCTTAGATGGAGAATAATTTTGATAAAACACTTGAACTCCATTCTTGAGGAAAATATCCTTTCTACTTCAAACACATTTTTCCTTTCTCGACATGTCATAAAATTTTAAACTAAAATAAGTTAATTGAAAATAAACTTGAAAACTTGTAAAGTAAGATTCATCGAAATAATGTTTAATGAAATCATAAAAATCCATTCATTCCAAATAATTTTAAAAAAACATTCTTCTCGTACATTGGCCGAAAAAGTCAAAAAGTATTTCGTGCTAAAAACGAAAAAAGATTCCTTTCATATCTTTTACTAAAAAATCACCAATAGGTAAAATTGGATTTAAAAAATTGTAGGAGGATAGAAATAATATTACATTTTTTGGAAACATGGATGTGGATGATAAATATGCCCTAGTAAATTCTGAAGTATAAACAATCTCAGATAAAAATGAGATTACGAGATTTTCCATTACCTTAGGTCCGATATGCTCTGTACGTATCCGAACCTCCTATAAAATGATTTAAATAATGTCATTGACTTATTCTGGAATCATATAAATTGTTATGATATAATATATGTTCATATTGTTATCTTCTTATTAGTAATATTTCATTGCTACCTGTTATTCGGGTGTTCATTGCTTTATGTTCTTATGCGTGTTTTGTCGAATAAATTCTTATTCCTCTTTTTAGGTTATAGCTACATCATTTACAGAATGGTATTACATCATTTACAGAATGGTATTAGTATAAGATATATTATATTTATTCATTTAATTCGTTTATATAATCATGGTTTAATGAAGATCATGTAGAACGAATCACATCACACTGTGGAGACGGTAAGCCGTACGTACGCACGAGCGACGATATCATTACCATAATTATTGAATGGTATTAGAGTGGATGATAGAATATCTTAGAATTATTATCATGTTATGATAATCATATACAATTATTATTTACACCATTATACCCATCCAAGTAAGGTGGTGGTGGAAAACATATTACACCACGATGTGGAGACGATATTCCGTACGTACGTACGCGCGGTGATTTTGTTTTCCGTAGGATGGATAGAAGGTGGAATATGGTTGTTTAATATTTATAATAAAATATTAGTATATGATTGATACTGATGTTAGTACTTTATAATTAAATTAATAAATAAGAGTAATTTGAAGAAGAAATAAATTTGAAAGAATCGGTAAAGGATATTACCTTTTCTTCAACGCGCCTCTTCTAAACCTCCTCTTAGGGCACTAAAGTTGGTCTTTGAAGAAGAAAAGGACCTATAATATGTTTATAGGGAAATGAATAAGATAAATGGACAGGTTTTGTCCAATATTGAAGGCTCAAAATATTGTGAGGAGGAGAAGGAGGAGGATCCCTTTTATAAGAGAGGAGAAGGACACTCTTGGAAACCTCTAAAATATTAATTTATAATAAACTCAAACCCCACATAAAAACCTCCAAAAATGACTCAAATATGAATATTATATGAGATATGGTTTTAATATCATCAACCAATAAGATTTAGATATGTTGGGAATTTATTTTAAACCTTATCAACTTGATTTATCCTTATTTAATCTATTTAATTTTATTTGTGGTAATAATATTCTAAATTTTAAATTGTTATAAATAATTACTTATGTGTTGTTAATTGTCCATGATTGGATACTTTATGAAATTTTAGACCATATAAATTTTAATTTATAATTTTTTAAAATTTTTGTAATTTTTAAACAATTTTATAATATGTTATTTTTATAAAATAACAATAGTGTCAATTTTGAAACTATTCATTTATTTGAATTTAAATAAAATACATACATAGGATATATTAGAAATAAAATATTTAATAGATTTATAACATATCATATTTATCTATAAAATTTGTTGAGAACATTAATTAGTTCATATAATATTATTTTAATATTTTTAAAACTATTTATTTAATATTTCAATCAATAAACTAATTTCTACATCACTACTGTGTCATCATTAATTATAATTATTTAATACCTAAAAATTATAAATAAATTCTCATGATGTAGATAATTTTATTTGATTTCTGAGGACTATTTATATTCCAAGTTTTATGAGGTTTATCACTAAATTAACATCATTACACTTATATGATATAATGAGGGACATGTTGTCACTTTCTTTGGTTTTAATAATAATTATATCATTTTCATGGTCAAAAGTCCCTGAAATGAATATATTCCAACCCTTAAGTGATATGAGTCTACTTTTATTCACCCAATAGAATTTTTACAGGTCTTAGGGAAATTTTATAATCTTATTTTTACCCTTAATTACCTGATTTACCTTTAACTATAGTAAATAAAAATTGTCATTGTTACTATTCTTAATATCAAAAAAAAGCAACCTATTAACATAATTTTGACCCATTGAATCCAAAAATAAAATCCATTTTTCAAAATTCAAAATATAGAAGTTGCAGTAATTAATTAAAAATTAATCCTGTTGTTAAGAAAAAAAGAGTTTTTAAAAGTTAAAACATTGTCAAAGATTGAAATGTTTTCACCTATGAATTCAATGTAAAATTAATGGTAATGACATAAATAATATTAAATGGTAAAAATATATTCTATTTATATTTTAAAACCATTAAATTTTATCATTTAAACATATAAATTATCTTGATGAAAAAGTTGTTTTTAAGAAAAATTTAGCATATTTTTACTATTCATCAAAATATGAAAGTTATCAGAAAAGTATCAAAAATTTATCCAATGTAAATTTTTATATCCGGATTCAAAATAAGAAGTATATTTTTTAAAATTTAACATATAAACATGTCAAAAATTATATTTAAAATGGGTGCGCCATCAAATGGCGGTAAAACTGCATTTTTTGGAAAACACTTCTCTTATCGAAATATTGATTTTGTTTTCATATCTCATTCTAAAAAATGTGTAAGATGAATTATAATGTTATAAAATTAAAAACTTTGTTAATACTATTCATAATAGCTAGTTCATAATATTATAATAATATATCATTATTTAGTGAAACTTGGTATTGCGTAGAACGCAAGCTATCGAGGAAGGTTGCTTTTGCGTGTAACGCAAGACAAGCCAGTGTTGTGTGTAGTGAAATATTCATTTGGTGTTGTGTATAACATAAGACATAAAAAAATATACATATTTCTCATAAAATATCATGGTGTTACATTCTACTCTCCTTAAGATGAATTTCGCCCTCAAAATTCATCACTTCGTAACAAACAGATGAGGATAACTCTCCCTCATCATATCCTCAAGTTCCCATGTAGCTTATTCTAGTTGGTGGTTCCTCCATAAAACTTTAACCAAGATAGTGGTCTTGTTTCGTAGAACTTTTTTGCTATGATCCAAAATCTCTATCGGCTATTCTTCATAAGAAAGATCTTTCTCCAGCGGTACAACTTCTGAGCTTAGTACATGTGAAGGACCAGGTATGTACTTTCTCAGGAGAGATAAATGGAACACATCATAAGATTAAGAGAGATTTGGTGGAAGTTCCAATCGGTAAGCTACCTTCCCAACACGATCCAGTATTTTGAATGGACTGATATACCCAGGGCTTAGCATTCCCTTCCTTCCAAATTTCATTACTCTCTTTCAAGGAGATATTCATAAGAACCCTTTATCACCCACTTCAAACTCTAGGTATTTTCTTCAGTTGTCGGTATAAATTTTTTGTCAACTCTTAGTTTCTCTTATGTTTTGTTGAATAGATCTGACTTTATCTTCTATCTCATCAACAAGATCAGGTCCTAATAGATTTATTTCCCCAACTCCATCCAAACAAGTTGGAGTTTTGCATTTCTTTCTATAGAGAGATTCATAAGGAGACATCTGAATATTAGAGTGAAAGCTATTATTATAAGAAAATTCCACCAAAGGTAGGTGTTGATCCCAACCACCTTTAAAATCCATATAGAAATCTCTCAACATGTCTTCCAAAGTTTGAATTATCCTCTCAGACTGACCGTCTGTCTAAGGATGATAGGCAGTGCTGAAACTCAACTGATAAAATTATTGCTTTTGGATGTTTTGGGAAGTCCGATGAAAAAGTCCACAGTGATATTTTCCCATTTCCATTCTGGTATGGGTAATGGTTGTAACATCCCTTTAGACTTCTGTCTCTCAGCTTTAACTTGCTGATAAACCAAGCATCGAGAGACATATTCGACGATATCTCTTTTCATGCCATACCACCAAAAGTACTCTTTCAGGTCCCTATACATCGTTGTACTTCCAGGATAAATAAGGAATGATGAACTATGAGCCTCATCCAGAAGCTCCTTCTTTAATTCTTGTATGGTACGAATACAGACACGGTTCCTAAACCTTATTATCCCATCACAATCAAGGTTGAATTCAGGAACATTTCCCACTTTCTTTTGAAGCCCAACATCCTACTTATGTGCCTCTTTAATCTTCACTTGTGTAGATGGTTGAACATTCATTTGAGAAAGATAAGATATTTACCCTTTCATTAAAATTCCAAGATCCATCTTTTGTAAATCCATAAATATTGGATCCTTTGTGATCCTCATCATGGATAAGCAAGCATGGTCTTGTCGACTTGATGCGTGTGCCACATTGTTTGCTTTCCCAGGGTGGTAATGAATTGAGCAGTTGTAATCCTTAATCTGCTCCAACCCTCTTCTTTGGCGCATATTCAGCTCCTTTTGTGTGAAAATATACTGTAAACTTTTATGATTAGTATAAATATCACACCTTTCACCATAAAGATAATGCCTCCAAATATTTAATGCAAATATTGCCGTAGATAACTCCAAATCATGAGTTGGGTAATTTTCCTCATTGATTTTCAACTGTCGTGAGGCATAAGATATCACCATATCATTTTGCATGAGAACACACCCCCACCCCTTCTTGGATGCATCACTGTAGATCAAAAACCTTTCTCCACTACAAGGTAGTGTGAGAACAGGTTTACTGGCTAACCTTCTTTTTAACTCTTTGAAATTCTATTCACATTCCTCTATACAAACAAACTTAACTCCTTTCTGAGTCAATTTGGTGAGTGGGTTAGATAATCTTGAAAAATATCTCACAAAACGCCGATAATACACAGCTAAACCAAGAAAACTTTGGATTTCAGTTACTATTGTTGGTCTCGACCATCTTTCAATAACCTCCATTTTTGATGGATCCACAGATATCCCCTCTTTTGAGATTATGTGACCAAAAAATGAAACTTTTTAAAGCCAAAATTCACACTTGGTAAATTTGGCATAAAGCTTATCCTTTCTCAGGGTCTCCAATACAATTCTTAAGTGATCTTCATATTCTTCCTTTCACTTTGAATAGACAAGAATATAATCTATAAAGACTACCAAAAACTAATCAAGATAGTCTCTAAAGACTCTATTCATTATATCCATGAAGATAGCAGGGGCATTAGGAAGACCAAATGGCATCACTATAAACTCATAGTGTCTATACCTTGTATGGAAATCCGTCCTTGGTATTTCCTCCTTTTTGACCCATAATTGATGATACCCTGATTGAAGATCAATCTTGGAAAGGTATTGAGCTCCATGTAGTTGGTCAAATAAGTTATCAATGTGTGGGAGATGATATTTGTTCTTGATAGTGATCTTGTTAAGTTCTCGATAATCAATGAAGAGTCTCATTGATCCATATTTCTTCTTAACGAACAGAATAGGTGCTCCCGAAGGTGATACACTAGGGTGTATGAATCCCTTATCAATATTCTCTTGGAGTTGCTTCTTCAATTACTACAACTCAATTGGGGCCATTCTATAAGGTGTCTTTGAAATGGGCATAGCACCCAGTATGAGTTCTTTTGAAAACTGAACTTCACAATTTGGTGGAATACCTGACAATTCCTCTGGAAAGACATCATCAAACTCCCATACAACAGGAATATTCTTAATCGTGAGTTTCTCTCCAACCATTTGAGATAAATAACCTTAGTTTATTGGAATCAAGACCCATAAGATAGAAGAAATTTCCACTGGAAGGTTATATTCATCCTTACATCGATATATGATCATAGATTGATCAGGAATATGAAATGTGACTTCCCTTCTTTGGAAATTGATATGAGCTACACATAAAGAAAGACAATCCATGAAAAGAATCACATAAAATTCCCCTATAGTAATGATCACAAGATTTGCAGGAAGCACTTTCCCATAACTTCAATCGGAGAAGAATTGTAAACTTTTGATGCGACTGTTTTTCCATTAGGAGTTGTCACACATAACTCAATAGATAATTATTGGGGTAGTACGGTGATAACCTTTGAAAATTCTTTAGAAATAAAAGAGCGGGTGGATCCAGAATCCAATAAAACATTTTCTAATTTAGAGTGGATGGTAAGTGTACCTTTCACCACTTTATTATCGTACTCCACATCGTCGATAGAAATTTCATGTTACATTCCTTTGTCTTTGGACTTAAGAGTTTTTTGAAGTCGATCATCATAAAAAACCCTTGGATTAGGGTATTGATTGGAATAATGCCCCATTTCCTTGCACTCATTACATTGAAGTGTAGGAGGTGCATTTTGAGTATCCTTTTCTTTGTTCGCATCACTAGACATCTTTTTCTCATCACTGCAGCATTCAATTGCCCGATGACCTTATTTTCCACACTTATAACATTTAATTGTCCCTTTAAGAAAATTCCATAAATGTTTCTTTCCACACTTTGAGCATAAGGGAAAAATTATCTTCTTTTTAGTGTGGTCTTTATATTTTCCTTTGAATTCCATTTTCCTCTTCTTATCAAACCCATATGACTGATGGGTTACTCTAATCTCCATCTCAACCTTGAGAGCACATCAAACAATTTCCTCATAGCCATTTAAGTCCCTTATAGCTAATGCCCTTCAGAGACTTGGTTTTAAGCCACTAAATAATCGAATGATCTTACTCTCAGGTTGGATAATAATCCCTGAAGCATACCTTGAAAGTCTTGTAAAATTTGCTTCGTATGTAATGCCCCGACCCCAGTTACCCAGAGTCGGTGCATTATTGCGTAACATTAGCATGATCACAAAAGATAAAGTCTCAAAAGTCCGATTAGTTTAGTAGCCTTGGAAACACTAGATATATTCATAAATGTTACATTAAATCATAAAGTGAAAAATCACAATAACACAGTCTCCATAGTCCACACTTCTATCCCCTTCAGACTATCCCTGTAGGTCAGTCATAAAATATTTCTTCACATCCTGGGAAAAATAAAACATTTAAAGGGGTGAGCTCAGATACTCAGTAAGGATAACAATATAGCGGAATATTTCATAAATAAACATTAACATTTAAGGCAAAGTATAACTAAAAAGAGCCTTTTAAACTTGAACTTCAGCATATTATGGCAAAAGTAAAATGAGATAATGCCATTTACTTATTCACATGGATATTATACTGGTCGAATAGTCACTTGCAATATCAAAAACCACTTTCATAATGATGGAATGCATAATTCCAGACTATCATAACCACGTAGCCAAGGCCTCGTGCCAAGACTACAAAT
This sequence comes from Viscum album, assembly GCA_963277665.1. Classification (NCBI taxonomy): domain Eukaryota; kingdom Viridiplantae; phylum Streptophyta; class Magnoliopsida; order Santalales; family Viscaceae; genus Viscum; species Viscum album. The sequence goes on along the minus strand of OY728125.1, from coordinate 270,943,191 downwards.
AAGATTTTGTCAAGGCCTCGTGCCAAGACACTAGTTTGTCTCATTAGGCCTACCGATGCATCGAGGAGCTATAGCGGGCTCCACCCGTCACTTATTAAGTCCAATGCATTCCTCATATGAACAGGATTAAACATATCATAAACCATAACATAATTGTATCACATAAAAAATACACAAAGGAAACATAATATTTCTACACTTCAATCACAATATATCAATACAACACATTGATATAATAAAAACTTTATCAAAACCATATTTAATACCAAAATAAAATAAAAGTAAAACATGGTATTTATTTTTCTTTAAAAAAGGTCATGGCTTATATAGGAAGCCGAAACTCAAATAATAGTCACGGAGATGGAGAAGTCGTTGTCATCGCATACGTAAGAAAAAACATTCCTTTTGTCGTTTAGTAAAAACGCTTTGTATAAAAATATTCCTTTTGAATAAAAGTAAAATTCAAAGGTGTTTATACACCGTATAAAATAAATTTGTGTATAAAACAAAATATGCCTCTATGAATGGTGATTCAGACAAAGTCCCTTAAAAAGATCATTTTTTATATATAATAGGTCTATTATGTGTATTCACTATATGTACACATAAATAATGTAAAAATAAAAGATAGGACATAATAATATCATGACATAATTTGAAAGTAAAAGATTAACCCAAATAATGGAAATTGGGTTAAGAAATTCCCTTACCTCATGTCCGACTTGAATCGACCGCTCTTTAACCTCCTGAATAATAAACTAGAGTTAATCTCTACCTACTTAAGAACCTTTTACATGTTCATTATTACTTTTATATTACTTATTACCATGTTATTAACATTATGTAATTATTTAAGTTAATAACGGTCATTTTGTCGATCTTTGGTACTTGAGACAAAAATAACCTTCTTATAATTACAAGTTGTTTATGTGGTGAAATATCCATTATATCCAGAATTATTTTCATAATTCAGATATCATATATATCATATATATATATAGTATATACATGAATTTATAATATTACATAACATTTAGAGGTAAGAAATGAAATGCACCGTTCATAGAGACGGTAAGCCGTACGTACGCATGAACGTTACTTTCATTTCTATTTCATATTTAATGGAATGAAATTATAATTATATAAAGGTATAATATAATTAAAGTATAATATAATGTATAATACCATTTAATCTATCCTTAATACATCCCACATATGACATTAACGATTCAAATCACTTTGAGGGGGCGGTAGTCCGCACTTCCTAAAATGAAATTATCGCGTTTACCCATAATGGAAACCATAAAGTTATGCCATAAATGAAAAATACAGAAGCTTAAGTAGAACAATAAACATATTATATATCTTATATAAATATAGTGAAATCTTAATGGCCACCTTTTAAGGTGTTATATGAGTGTTGAACAATCATCGTTTTGTGAGGCAGAAATTCTCCATCCACAGAAACAGTATGTTCTTTAACCATTAGATGTAGGTGTGCGTAAGTGTAGCTAGAATAATTCTTATAAAATCATACTAGTATATTTATGATACTGGTGTTCTTACAAAATAAATGAATATCAAGATTTTAGGGGGTTGGAGAAGCAAAATAAAACAAAATAACTTAAGAGAAGACATTATCTTAAAATCGGGTAACTTTTTTTTTGATTTGAGCCAAAGGCTTCCTTGGGAAGATTTATGCCCAACGTGAGGTTTCTAGGAGTAAGATAGGGATGTTTGGAGAGTATTTGGGCAGAGGATGGCCGAGCCAAATGGCTTTATGGTTTGAATAAGGTGGTAGAGGTGGGGTCCTTTTATAAGAGGAGAGGAGGGGCACTCTTGTAAAGTTATGAAATGTTACTTTATTATATAATGTGTTTCAGATTTTAAAGGTCCCACACTTATATATTTCAAGGATAAGGTAATAAGGGTTCGAAAGACACCCATCAAATAGGTTTTTGACATGTGTAGGTCTTATATTTTACATTATCGTGTCATTTTATTTAAATCATTAAATAATGAGATAATCGCTGCATCATCATGGTGTCATAAATAATTTAATTTATTTAATGTCTAAAAATTATAAAAAAAATATCATGATGTAGGAAATATCTTTATCTTTATAATTAATATTTATTGTAAAAAATATGACTTGTATAACCCCATTTAAATTTTTTTTAGTACAACAACTCATGTTTGTGACATTTTTATTTTAAAATTAAATAAAACGTTTTTAATGTCATTTTCCTACCAAAGTGGCTCCATGGGGTTCCCAATTTGAACCATGGATTGTATTGGTCTGAAATTAATCATCAAATAAGGTCAGGACAAGTTTAATGATATTTTCATATTTTTATAATATCTTTTTTACCATAAATTTCACTAATTACCTTTAATCGCGATTAATTAAACTTAAAAGTTACTATTCACCAAAAAATTATTTTAATCCCATTGAACAAAATTTTACCTCATAATTACAACCATGTATGTTGGATTTTTGAAAATCAAATCAAAGAAGTGGTAATTTTTCATTTAAACGAAAAATCAGTTTTTTAACTACCACTTAGTGGTTTCACTATTCATAAAAAATTGAAGTTTTTCAGAACAATGCCAAAATTTCACCCTAAGCTATAATCGATATTCCAAATTCAAAAATGATATCTATTTTATGAAATTAATAACATATAAGTTTTATTAATTAATTTTATAATTAATTCCCGCTGTCACAACAAATAGAGTGTTTTTAAGAAACAATATATATCAAAAGATTGACAATTTTTTATGTCCAATTTCAAAGTGAAATTAATTCTAATGAACACCATTGGATAAAATGGTAAAAATATATTCTAATTATACTTTAAAACCACTCAATAATATAATTTATCACTATAAATTATTTTGATTAAAAAAGTTCTTTTTAAGTATTTTTCACTATTCATAGAAAATTGGAAGTTCTCAGAAAATTACAAAAAAATCAACTTAGGATAATTTTGATATTCCAAATACAAAAATGAAGTCCATTTTGAAATATAAAATTTCTATAATTTCAAAAAGTGGGTATTTCTATTCATAACTGCTACTTTGATTGGTCACGGTGTGTTAGAATCTCAAACTTGTGTACAATGCAAGCTATTGCATTATTGAAAGAGAAGTGTATCGTGAAAGCTTGGGGTGTTACATTCTCCCCTCCTTCAATAAATTGTGTCCTCGCAATTTGAAATTGTTCTTCTCAAATACAAGGTTGAAAATAGAAAATACCTTTGTGGAAAACCCACATCGGAAATAGGATTAATAAAAATATAACATTAAAAGAAAGAAAGAGAAGTAAAATGGTCACCCGAGATATCCCATACTAGGACTCTATGAAAATATGTATATCGAAGAAAAACAAACCATCAAGGTCTGATGGAGAGTTGTAGAAAACAGGATTAGTATAAAGTTAACCACAAAAAAATCACAAACTTGTGATTGGTTAAACGGTCATTGAATCCGAAGTTGGAAAAGATAACCGGCAATGTTTTTGTTTTAATTTACCTTTTATAAAGTTGAGTAATTTATTTAGGAGATTTACTAAGAATGTAAGGAAATATACTTACTTGTCATGTAGACTTTCATTCTTTAATAAATGTTTACCACAAACCCATCATTCACTTCAAAAGGTAATAGAACTCAAAAATATTCTATTTATCCTAATTTTATAAGGTTACAAATATTAACACATACCATTTAGATTAGGAAAACTTATTTGTAATAACCAGGGACTTCCTGTAGGCTATTGGTAGGTAATAAAGGCATGTCGTACTATGGTTGTGGGTTCGATTCCTACAACTTTGTCCGACGTGACGGGTTATCCCCCAACCTGCAGGTTGTCCTTTTCCTAAAACTATAGTATTATAATATTCTAAAAATAATCTTCATTAATGTTTTAACATTAAGAAATACTATCCAAAGTTCAACTTAATCCATTCCAACCTTTATAGTTATCCAAAATACATTTGTCCAGACTGTCTCTAAAATGTCTCTAAATTCCAAAATCAATTGTAACATCAGATTCCCCAAACAAAGTAAAGTTTCTCTTATTGTCACATACTAAAAATATGATTACCTTCATCATATTAAAACCTTAATGAAAACAACAAGTACTGCAGTACAATCCTTATATATATTACATTATTCTTATTACCAGAATATAATCCTTGAGTCCAAAAGCCCCAATACATTAATTATTCCACATCAACTTTAGTAACAGCATAAGATTTTCCTTGATCTCTTGGCCTTTTCTGAGGTAAGTTTCTCGGACTCTTAGGACATTCAATTGCATAATTCCCTATTTCACTACAATTTTAGCATTCAACATTGATAGCCTCTTTATTTCCGTTACAATCACGCGCATGGTGACCTTTTTCTCCACATTTATAATAAACTCCCATTCCTTTTAGGCGAGTACCCGGGTGATTCTTCCCACAATTATCGCATAATGGAAAATGATTCTTTCCCTTTTTCCCTTTATCTGTCTCTTGTTCCACCGTTCTCTTCTTCTCTTACTTTACTTTATTGTCATAAGATTTAGAGAATAAATTTCTTATCTTGATAGCACATGAGACTATATCTTCGTATGTTGAGAAAGGCTATGATACTAATGCTCGATGGAGAAACGGTTTTAACCCATCAAAGAAACGATTGATCTTACTTCTTGGGTTACCTATATAATCTGCAGCATACCTCGCTAACCTTGTAAAGTTAGCCTCATACTTTGCGACATTCGCATCCTCCTTCTGCCTCAGACTCAGAAATTGCCTTTCCATATCTGCTCGATGGTCACGTGGAAAGCATTTTTCTAATAAAATTTCCTTAAAATCCCTCCATTCCATACTTGATACTTCTTAATCTTCCTTTGTGTTTTGAATCAGCGACCACCATTGATTGGCATCTCCAGTGAGGCGGTAGACTGCCATGGCATCCTTCTCCCTTTTGCTACTCCCCAAGGAATAAAATATTTTCTCTAAGGAGTATATCCATTGCTCAGCTACTAATGGATTTGCACCCCCATTAAATTTTGGCGGTTTTTTCCTCATGAAGCGGTCTAACATTGATCCTCCATGTTGCGGATCAGGGTGCTCCATATGAGTAAGGTTATTATTCATAACCGGAGTGAGTTGTCCCAGTATGGTGATAAGTTGATCAGCACCAGTTGTATCTCAAGCTCCACAATAATTATCTTGAGCAGGAGGGAAATCCCTACACAGAGTGTGTGCACTGATACGGTTTCCATTCCTCCCACTAGGTGCCATTTCTAGACAACGGCATAAACTAGATTAGTTTATGAATTAAAATACTTAATTCCATACTTTTAAAACACTTAACATAATTTGAACTATTTATGGATATAATCCATAATCATAAAAATGTTTTCTTTGAGGAAGTATATACTCATAAGCCCTTCATAATGGTTGGTAAAGAAAATGAGAATTATCCTAAGCGTACCCGCCGGGAGTGTCGTAACCAATAGTGCAGAAAGGCCCGTTATCATGCACCAGTTCCCATTTGAGTCTAGCTCAAACCGGTGTTTTCGGGTTTTACCCCTAGGTACATCTGTGCCAGATCTGCCTCTACCTGCTCGTATCCAAACAGGGATGTATTGCTCTGAAAACTCAAAAAATCTCTATAATACCAAAATTATAGGAAGTTATTCTATAATAATCCTCAATGTCGATTGTTGGGCTATGTGCTCTAATCAGAGTTTATCTAAATATAGATTCTAAGTTTAGTACTAAACTACCTCTGATACCTACTGTAATGCCCCCACCCAGTTACCCAAAGTCGGTGCATTATTGCGTAACATTGGAATGATCACAAAAGATCAAGTCTCGAAAGACCAATTAGTTTAGTAGCCTTGGAAACACTAGATACATTCATAAATGTTACATTACATCATAAAGTTAACAATCAAAATAACATAGTCTCCATAGTCCAAAATTATATCCCCTTCAAACTATCCATATAGGTCAGTCATAAAATATTTCTTCACATCCTGGGAAAAATAAAACATTGAAAGGGGTGAGCTCAGATGCTCAGTAAGGATAAAAATATAGTGGAAGCTTTCATAAATAAACATTAACATTTAAGGCAAAGTATAACTAAAACAAAATCCTTTTAAACTTGAACTTCAGCATAATATGGCAAAAGTAAAATGAGATAATTCCATTTACTCATTCACATGGATATTCTACTGGTCAAATAATCACATGCAATATCAAAAACCACTTTCATAATGATGGAATGCATAATGCCAGACTATCATAACCACGTATCCAAGGCCTCGTGCCAAGACTACAAATAAGATTTTGTCAAGGCCTCGTGCCAAGACACTAGTTTGTCTCATGAGACCTACCGATGCATCGAGGAGCTATAGCAGGCTCCATCCGTCACTTATTAAGTCCAATGCATTCCTCATATGAACAAGTTTAAACATATCATAAACCATAACATAATTGTATCACATAAACCATGCATAAAGGATACATAAGATTTCTACACTTCAATCACAAGATATCAAAACAACACATTGATATAATAAAAACTTTATCAAAACAATTTTTAATACCAAAATAAAAGAAAAGTAAAACATGGTATTTATTTTTCTTTAAAAAAAGTTATGGATTATAGAGGAAGACGAAACTCAAATAATAGTCACGGAGGTGGAGAAGTCGTTGTCGCCGCATACGTAAGAAATAAAATTCCTTTTGTCATTTAGTAAAAACGCTTCGTATAAAAATATTCCTTTTTAATAAAAGTACAATTCAAAGGGGTTTATAAAAGGCCCCCACCACTACCACCTTACTCACACTTTCAAAGACTTTTGGCTTGGCCAACCTCTACCTAAATACTCTCCCAACTTCCCTCTCTTACTCCTAAAAGCCTCACTTTGGGCAGAATTCTTCCCAAGGAAGCCTTTGGCTCAAATCAAAAGAGTTACCCGATTTTAAGGTAATGTCTTCTCTAATGTTGTTTTGTTTTATTTTGCTTCTCCAAACCCTTAAACTCTTTTGATTACTTTCTTTGTAACAAAACCAGTATCTAAAATATACTAGGATGTTGTTATGATAAGTATTTGGTTTACACTTACACACACCTTCGTCTAATGGTTAAAGAACATACTGTTTATGTGGGTGGTGAAATACTGCCTCACGAAACGATGATTGTTAAATATTCTTTTAACACCTCTAATAGTGGCCATTTTGATGACAATATTTTCATATATGATATATATATTATGTTTATGTTTTCCTTGTGCTTCTTTATTTCTCATTTATGTCATACTTTATGATTTCCATTATGGGTAAACGCGATAATTTGATTTTAGGATGTGCAGACTACCGCCCCCTCAAAGTGATTTGAATCGTTAATATCATATGTGGGATGTATAAAGGATGGGGTAAATTGTATTATAAATTATAATATAATTGAATTATATTATACCTTATATATAATTATAAATTCATTCCATTAAATATGAAATGGAAATGAATGTAGCATTCATGCGTACGTACGGCTTACCGTCTCCATGAACGGTGCATTTCATTTCTTACCTCTAAACATTATGGAATATTATAAATGAATGTATATACTGGATATATATGATATATATGATATCTACATCATGAATATAATTCTATAGATAATGTATATTCTCCCACTAAAATAACTTGTAATTATAAGAAGTTTATTATTGACTCAAGTACCAAAGATCGACAACACGACCGTTATTAACTTAAATGACTACATAATTTTCGTAACATTGTAATAAGTGATATAAAAGGAATAATTAACATGAAAAAGTTTCTTAAGTAAATAGAAACTAACTCTAGTTTATTATTTAGGAGGTTAAAGAACAATCGATTCAAGTCGGACACGAGGTAAGGGAATTTCTTAACCCAATTTCCATTCATTGGGTTAATCTCCTACTTTCAAATTATGTCATGATGTTATTATGTCACTTCTTGTATTTGTACTTTATTTATGTGTACCTATAATAAATACACATAATAGATCTATTTTATTTTAAAAATGATCTTTTTAAGGACTTCGTCTCAATCTCCTTTCATTTAGGCATATTTGGTTTTATACACAACTTTCATTTATACGGTGTATAAACCCCTTTGACTTTTAATTTTATTCAAAAGGAATCTTTTTATACTAAGCGTTTTTACTAAATGACAAAAAGGAATGTTTTTCTTACGTATGCGGCGACAACAACTTCTCCGCCGCCGTGACCATTATTTGAGTCTCGGCTTCCTCTACAAGCCATAACATTTTTTAAATGAAAAATAAATACAATGTTTTAATTTTCTTTTATTTTGGTATTGAAAATGGTTTTGAAAGTATTTTTATTATATCAATGTGTTGTGTTGATATCTTGTGATTGAAATGTGGAAATGTTATGTTTCTTTTATGGATGTTTTATGTGATACGATTATGTTATGGTTTATGATATGTTTAAACCTGTTCATATGAGGAATGCATTGGACTTAATAAGTGACGGGTGGAGCCCGCTATAGCTCCTCGATGCATCGGTAGGTCTCATGAGACAAACTAGTGTCTTGGCACGAGGCCTTGACACAATCTTATTTGTGGTCTTGGCACGAGGCCTTGGCAACATGGTTATGATAGTCTGGCATTATGCATTCCATCATTATGAAAGTGGTTATTGATATTTCATGTGATTATTCGACTAGTAGAATATCCAAGTCAGTAAGTAAATGGAATTATTTCATTTTACTTTTGCCATATTATTCTAAATTTCATGTTTAAAGGGCTTTTGTTTTAGTTATACATTGCCTTAAATTTTAATGTTTATTTATGAAAGTTTCCGCTATATTTTTATCCTTACTGAGCATCGGAGCTCACCCCTTTCAATGTTTTAATATTTTCCAGGATGTGAAGAAGTATTTTATGAATGACCTTCAGGGATAGTCAGAAGAGGATATGAGTGTGGACTATGATGACTTTGTTATTGTAGTTTTTCACTTTATGATGTAATGTAACATTTATGAATTTATCTAGTGTTTCCAAGGCTACTAAACTAATCGGTCTTTCGAGACTTGATCTTTTGTGATCATGCCAATGTTACGCAATAATGCACCGACTCTGGGAAACTGGGGTCGGGGCGTTACAGTTGGTATCAGAGGAAGTTTAGTACTAACCTTTGAATCTATATTTAGATAAACTCTGATTAGAGCACATAACCCGAAGATAGACTTTGGGGATTAGTATAGAATAACTTCCTAGAATTTTGGTATTATAGATATTTTGTGAGTTTTCCGAGCAATACATCCCTGTCTGGATACGAGCAGGTAGAGGCGGTTCTGGCATAGATGTACCTAGGGGTAAAACCCGAAAACACCTCTTTGAGCTAGACTCGAACAGGAACTGGTGCACGACAACGGGCCATGCTGCACTCTTGGTTACGACACTCCCGGGGGGTATGCTTGGATAATTCTCGTTTTCTTTACAAACCACTATGAAGGGTTATGAGTATATACTTCCTCAAAGAAAACATTTTTATGATTATGGATTATATCCATAAACCGTTCAATTTACATTGAGTATTTTACAAGTTTGGAATTATTAATTGCAATTCATAAACTAGCCTAGTTTATGCCATTGTATAGAAATGGTGCCCAGCAGAAGGAATGTGAACTTCAGCAATACGTTTGATCCAAAGAGTAAGAATGATCATATCTTTCATGGTATTAACCCAACATTTAGAAGGGAAATAATCTCCCATGTGTTCTCAACATATGATGAAATAGTATCATGTGTTAACAAGATAAGTAAAGAATTATCTAAGTCTTATGGATTTGAAGAGAAGAAAGAGAAGAAAAGGATGGAAGAGAGAATGATGGATAAAGGGAAGAGGGAAAAGAAAAATTTTCCAATATGTGATAACTGTGGGAAGAAACACCATGGAATATGCCTGAAGGGAATGGGAGTTTGTTATAAGTGTGGAGAAAAGGGACACAAAGTGCATGACTCCAAGGGTAAGAAAAAGGTTTCAAATGTACAATGCTTCATCTGAAAGGAGTGGGGACACTACGCAAACAAATGTCCAAATCATCAGAGTGTGCCCCAAATGATGTTATTGGATAATAATCAAGTTATGATACTAACACAGATGATGTGGAATGATTAGAGTTCTTATGTTGTTATTAAATAATTTTGTAATTTGAGTGTTGTATCAATGATGTACTGATTATAATAATTATGGAGTATATAAGGTTTGTACTGTAGTACTATTTCATCAAGGACTTGAGATTGTGTGGAACCAAGATAAGTGACTCTATAGCAGGTTAATTTTTTTGGAAAATATATGGTTGAGAGAAAGATAAACCATAATATGGTTTTGATATCGAGATAGTGATTTTGGAATAAGACATGATTGATTTGGATAAAGTATATTGGATATTCTTAACTTCTTTGAAACTGATTGATAATTTGTATACATTTTTGGATAGAAGGAGTATATCTAGTATTCTATAAGGAATAAGGGATCATGGTAAATCAGGATGTTGTAGTGTTTTAAAATAATACATGATGAATGTGTTCACATGTTGTTACATGGAAAAAAATGGGATCTTCATTATATTTACCTTCCTCATAAAATTTGGATTGTGAGTTGGACAGAAGTATTTTGGATAACTATAAAGGTTGGAATGGATTAAGTTGAACCTTGGATAGTAATGTTTATGGTTAAAACATTTATAAGTATTATTTTTGGAATATTATAATAGTTTTAGAAAAAGGACAACCATCAGGTTGGGAGATAACCCATCGCTTCGAACAAAGTTGCAGGAATCGAACCCAAAACCATATTGCGATAGGCCTTTATGACCTACCACTAGCCTACAGGAAGTCCCTGGTTATTACAAAATAGTTTTCGTAATCTAAATGGTATGTGTTAATATTTTTAACCTTATACGATTAGGATAAATATAATATTTTTGAGTTCTATTATCTTTTTGAGTGAAAGATGAGTTTGTGGTAGAAATTAGTTGAAGGTTGAAACTCTACTTTTCAAGCATAAATATATATATATATACCTATATCTTATTCTATGAATAAATTAATTCTTAAACTTTAGTAAAGGGATATTAAAACAAAAAATGTGTTATCCTAATACCTTATGTCTTGTTGAACTGATGATATTTTAAATCAACATAGATTGAAGGATTTGAGGCCCTAAATTTGACACTTGTTTGTGATTGATTAACTCAATCACTCCCTACAAATATTTACATTTTCCCTCCAATTATATGTCTCTAATTTCCACCAATGTTCTCCTAATCGAGATCATAATTGGGTGGTGACTTTTTCATTTCCCTTTCCCTCTTATTAAGGCAAAATTTTATTAACCTTATTTCTGATGTGGGTTTTCCACAAAGGTATTTTCTATTTTCAACCTTTTATTTTCAATGAAAAAATTCAAATTGCGAGGACGCAATTTATTGAAGGAGGGGAGAATGTAACACCCAGAGCTTCCACGATACGCTTCTCTTTCAATAATGCAATAGCATGCATTGTAAGCAAGTTTGATATTCTAACACACCGCGACTAATCAAAATAGCCATTATGAATAGTAATACCCACTTTTTGAAAATATATATATTTTATATTTCAAAATGAACTTCATTTTTGGATTCAGAATGTCGAAATTAACCTATGTTGAATTTTTGGTAATTTTCTGAGAACTTCCAAATTTTTATGAATAGTGAAAAATACTTAAAACAACTTTTTTAATCAAAATAATTTATAGTTATAAATTATACTATTGAGTGGTTTTAAAGTATAATTAGAATATATTTTTACCATTTTATCCAATTGTGTTCATTAGAATTAATTTCACTTTGAAATTGGACATAAACAATTGTCAATCTTTTGATATATATTGTTTCTTAAAAACACGCTAATTGTTGTGACAGCAGGAATTAATTATGAAATTAATTAATGCAACTTATATGTTTGGAATTTTTTAAAATAGACATCATTTTTGTATTCGGAATATCAATTATAGACTAGGGTGATATTTTGGCATTGTTCTGAAAAACTTCAATTTTTGATAAATAGTGAAACCACTAAGTGGTAGTTAAAAATCTGATTTTTCGTTTAAATGAAACATTACCACTTCTATGATTTGATTTTCAAAAATCCGACATTCATGGTTGTCATTATGAAGTAAAATGTGGTTCAATGGGATTAAAATAATTTTTTGGTGAATAGTAACTTTTAAGTTTAATTAATCGTGATTAAAGGTAATTAGTGAAATTTAAGGTAAAAATAGTATTATAAAATATGGAATGACCTTTAAACTTGTCCAAACCCTATTGGATATTTCATGGCCGACCAAGAAAATACATGGCTCAACTTGGGGACCCCATGGAGCAACTTTGGTAGGAAAATGACAAAAATAACTTTTATTTAAAGTTAAAATAAAAATGTCACAAACATAAGTTGTTTTACTAAAACAATTTTTAAATGGGGTTATACAAGTCATATTTTTGACTATAAATATTCATTAGAAATATAAAAATATTTCCTACATCATGCTATTTTTTTTATAATTTTTAGACATTAAATAAATTAAATTATATATGACACCATGATGATGTAGCGATTACCTCATTAATTAACGATTTAAATAAAATGAAAAGATTATGTAAACTCCAAGGCTTACGCTTGTCAAAAACCTATTGGATGAATATATTTAGAACCATTATCACCTTATCCTAGAATTATATAAGTGTGGGACCTTTAAAATCCGAAACACATTATATAATAAAGTAACGTTTCATTACTTTCCAAGAGTGCCCCTCCTCCCCACTTATTAAAGGCCCCCACCACTACCAACTTACTCACACATTCAAATACTTTTGGCTCGGCCAAAATCTGCCCAAATAATCTCCCAACTTTCCTCTCTTACTCCTAGAAGCCTCACTTTGGGCAGAATTATTCACAAGGAAGCCTTTGTCTCAAATCAAAAGAGTTACCTGATTTTAAGGTAATGTCTTCTCTAATGTTGTTTTGTTTTATTTTTCTTCTCCAACCACTTAAACTCTTTTTATTCCTTATTTTGTAACAAAACCAGTATCTACAATATACTATGATTTTGTTATGATATTTATTTGGTTTACACTTACACACACCTTCATCTAATGGTTAAAGAACATACTGTTTCTGTGGGTGGTGAAATACTGCCTCACGAAATGTTGATTTTTCAATATTCTTTTAACACCTCTAATAGTGGCCATTTTGATGACACTATTTTAATATATGATATATATATTATGTTTATGTTTTCCTTATGCTTCTTTATTTCTCATTTATTGCATACTTTATGATTTCCATTATGGGTAAACGCGATAATTTCATTTTAGGAAGTGCGGACTACCGCCCCCTCAAGTGATTTGAATCGTTAATGCCACATGTGGGATGTATAAAGGATGGTTTAAATGGTATTATATATTATATGATACTGGAATTATATTATACCTTTATATAATTATAACTTCATTCCATTAAATATGAAATGGAAATGAAAGTAGCATTCATGCATACGTACGACTTACCATCTCCATGAACGATGCATTTCATTTCTTACCTCTAAACGTTATGGAATATTATAAATGAATGTATATACTTGATATATATGATATATATGATATCTACATCATGAATATAATTCTATAAATAATTAATATTCTACCACTTAAACAACTTGTAATTATAAGAAGTTTATTGTTGACTCAAGTACCAAAGATCGACATCACGACCGTTATTAACTTAAATGACTACATAATTTTCGTAACATTGTAATAAGTGATATAAAAGGAATAATTAACATGAAAAAGGTTCTTAAGTTAATATAAATTAACTCTATTTTATTATTCAGGAGGTTAAATAACAATCGAGTCAAGTCGGACACGAGGTAAGGGAATTTCTTAACCCAATTTCCATTCTTTGGGTTAATCTCTTACTTTCAAATTATGTCATGATGTTATTATGTCATATCTTGTATTCGTACTTTCTTTATGTGTACCTATAATGAATACACATAATAGATCAAATTTATTTTAAAAATGATATTTTTAAGGACTTCGTCTCAATCACCATTCATTGAAGAATATTTGGTTTTATACACACCTTTCATTTATACGGTGTATAAACCCCTTTGACTTTTAATTTTATTCAAAATGAATCTTTTTATACAAAGCATTTTTACTAAACGACAAAAAGGAATGTTTTTCTTACGTATGCGATGAAAATGACTTCTCCACCACCGTGACCATTATTTGAGTCTCGTCTTCCTCTACAAGCCATAACTTTTTTAAAATGAAAAATAAATACAATGTTTTAATTTTCTTTTATTTTGGTATTGAAAATGGTTTTGAAAGTGTTTTTATTATATCAATGTGTTGTATTGATATATTGTGATTGAAATTTGGAAATTTTATGTTTCCTTTATGCATGTTTTATGTGGTACGATTATGTTATGGTTTATGATATGTTTAAACCTGTTAATATGAGGAATGCATTGGACTTAATAAGTGACGGTTGGAGCCCGCTATAGCTCCTCGATGCATCGGTAGGTCTCATGAGACAAACTAGTGTCTTGGCACGAGGCCTTGACAAAATCTTATTTGTGGTCTTGGCACGAGGCCTTGGCTACGTGGTTATGATAGTCTGGAATTATGCATTCCATCATTATGAAAGTGGTTATTGATATTTCATGTGATTATTCGACTAGTAGAATATCCATGTGAGTAAGTAAATGGCATTATTTCATTTTACTTTTTCCATATTATTCTAAAGTTCAAGTTTAAAAGGATTTTGTTTTAGTTATACATTGCCTTAAATGTTAATGTTTATTTATGAAAGCTTCCGCTATATTGTTATCCTTACTGAGCATCGGAGCTCACCCCTTTTAATGTTGTAATATTTTCCAAGATGTGAAGAAGTATTTTATGAATGACCTGCAGGGATAGTCAGAAGAGGATATGAGTGTGGACTATGACGAATTTGTTATTTTAGTTTTTCACTTTATGATGTAATGTAACATTTATGAATGTATCTAGTGTTTCCAAGGCTACTAAACTAATCGGTCTTTCGAGAATTGATCTTTTGTGATCATGCCAATGTTACGCAATAATGCACAGACTCTGGCCAACTGGGGTCGGGGCGTTACAGTTGGTATCAGAGGAAGTTTAGTACTATCCTTAGAATCTAGATTTAGATAAACTCGGATTATAGCACATAGCCCGAAGATAGACTTTGAGGATTACTATAGAATAACTTCCTAGAATTTTGGTATTATAGAGATTTTTTGAGTTTTCCGAGCAATACATCCCTGTCTGGATACGAGTAGGTAGAGGCGGTTCTGGCCTAGATGTACCTAGGGGTAAAACCCAAAAACACCTCTTTGAGCTAGACTCGAACGGGAACAGGTGCACGACACTCTTGGTTACGACACTCTGGGGGGTATGCTTAGGATAATTCTCGTTTTCTTTACAAACCACTATGAAGGGTTATGAGTATATACTTCCTCAAAGAAAACATTTTTATGATTATGGATTATATCCATAAACCGTTCAATTTACATTGAGTATTTTACAAGTTTGGAATTATTCATTGAAATTCATAAACTGACCTATTTTATGCCATTGTATAGAAATGGTGCCCAGCGGAAGGAATGTGAACTCCAGCAATACGTATGATCCAAAGAGTATGAAGGATCATATCTTTCATGGTATTAAGCCAACATTTAGAAGGGAAATAATCTCCCATGTGTTCTCAACATATGATGAAATTTTATCATGTGTTAACAAGATAAGTAAAGAATTATCCGAGTCTTATGGATTTGAAGAGAAGAAAGAGAAGAAAAGGATGGAAGAGAGAATGATGGATAAAGGGAAGAGGGAAAAGAAGAATTTTCCAATATGTGATAACTGTGGGAAGAAACACCTTGGAACATGCCTGAAGGGAATGAGAGTTTGTTATAAGTGTGGAGAAAAGGGACACAAAGTGCGTGACTCCAAGGGTAAGAAAAAGGTTTCAAATGTACAATGCTTCATCTGCAAGGAGTGGGGACACTACGCAAACAAATGTCCAAATCATCAGAGTGTGACCCAAATGATGCTATTGGATAATAATCAAGTTATGATACTAACAAAGATGAGGAGAATGATTAGAGTTCTTATGTTGTTATTAAATAATTTTGTAATTTGAGTGTTGTATCAATGATGTACTGGTTATAATAATTATGGAGTATATAAGGTTTGTACTGTAGTACTATTTCATCAAGGACTTGAGATTGTGTGGAACCAAGATAAGTGACTCCATAGCAGGTTAAATTTTTGGAAAATATATGCTTGAGAGAAAGATAAACCATAATATGGTTTTGATACTGAGATAGTGATTTTGGAATAAGACATGATTAAGTTGGAAAAATTATATTGGATATTCTTAACTTCTTTGAAACTGATTGATAATTTGTATACATTTTTGGATAGAAAGAGTATATCTAGTATTCTATAAGGAATAAGGGATCATGGTAATGCAGGATGTTGCAGTGTTTTAAAAGAATACATGATGAAGGTGTTCATATGTTGTTACACGGAAAAAAGGGGATCTTCATTATGTTTACCTTCCTCATAAAATTTGGACTGTGAGTTGGACAGAAGTATTTTGGATAACTATAAAGGTTGGAATGGATTAAGTTGAACCTTGGATAGTAATGTTTAAGGTTAAAACATTTATGAGTATTATTTTTGGAATATTATAATAGTTTTAGAAAAAGGACAACCTTCAGGTTGGGAGATAACCCATCGCTTCGAACAAAGTTGCAGGAATCGAACCCACAACCATATTGCGACATGCCTTTATGACCTACCACTAGCCTACAGGAAGTCCCTGGTTATTACAAAATATTTTTCGTAATCTAAATGGTATGTGTTAATATTTTTAACCTTGTACGATTAGGATAAATATAATATTTTTGAGTTCTATTATCTTTTTGAGTGAAAGATGAGTTTGTGGTAGAAATTAGTTGAAGGTTGAAACTATACTTGTCATGCATATATATATATATATATACATATATCTTATTCTATGAATAAATTAATTCTCAAACTTTAGTAAAGGGATATTAAAACAAAAAATGTGTTATCCTAATACCATATGTCTTGTTGAACTGATGATATTTTAAATCAACATATATTGAAGGATTTGAGGCCCTCAATTTGACACTTGTTTGTGATTGATTACCTCAATCACTCACTACAAATATTTACGTTTTCCCTCCAATTATATTTCTCTAATTTCCACCAATGTTCTCCTAATCGAGATCATAATTGAGTGGTGACTTTTTCATTTCCCTTTCCCTCTTATTAAGGCTAAATTTTATTAACCTTATTTCCGATGTGGGTTTTACACAAAGGTATTTTCTATTTTCAACCGTTTATTTTCAATAAAAAAATTCAAATTGCGAGGACGCAATTTATTGAAGGAGGGGAGAATGTAACACCTAGAGCTTCCACGATACGCTTCTCTTTCAATAATGTAATAGCATGCATTGTAAGCAAGCTCGAGATTCTAACACACCGCGACTAATCAAAATAGCCATTATGAATAGTAATACCAACTTTTTGAAAATATATATATTTTATATTTCAAAATGGACTTCCTTTTTGGATTCTGAATGTCGAAATTAGCCTATGTTGAATTTTTTGTAATTTTCTGAGAACTTCCAAATTTTTATGAATAGTGAAAAATACTTAAAACAACTTTTTTAATCAAAATAATTTATAGTTATAAATTATACTGTTGAGTGGTTTTAAAGTATAATTAGAATATAATTTTACAATTTTATCCAATGGTGTTCATTAGAATTAATTTCACTTTGAAATTGGACATAAACAATTGTCAATCTTTTGATATATAGTGTTTCTTAAAAACACGCTATTTGTTGTGACAGAAGGAATTAATTATGAAATTAATTAATGAAACTTATATGTTTGGAATTTTTTAAAATATACATCATTTTTTAATTCGGAATATAAATTATAGATTAGGGTGAAATTTTGGCATTGTTATGAAAAACTTCAATTTTTGATGAATAGTGAAACCACTAAGTGGTAGTTAAAAAACTGATTTTTCGTTTAAATGAAACATTACCACTTCTATGATTTGATTTTCAAAAATCCGACATTCATGGTTGTCATTATGAAGTAAAATGTTGTTCAATGGGATTAAAATAATTTTTTGGTGAATAGTAACTTTTAAGTTTAATTAATCGTGATTAAAGGTAATTAGTGAAATTTAAGGTAAAAATAGTATTATAAAATATGGAATGACCTTTAAACTTGTCCTACCCTTATTGGATGTGTTATGGCCGACCAAGAAAATCCATGGGTCAACTTGGGGACCCCATGGAGCCACTTTGGTAGGAAAATGACATAAATAACTTTTATTTAAAGTTAAAATAAAAATGTCACAAACATAAGTTGTTTTACTAAAACAATTTTTAAATGGGGTTATACAAGTCATATTTTTGACTATAAATAATCATTAGAAATCTAAAAATATTTCCTACATCATGATATATTTTTTTATAATTTTTAGACATTAAATAAATTAAATTATATATGACACCATGATGATGCAGCGATTACCTCATTAATTAACGATTAAAATAAAATGAAAAGATAATGTAAAATACAAGGCTTACACTTGTCAAAAACCTATTGGATGAATATATTTCGAACCCTTATCACCTTATCCTCTAATTATATAAGCGTGGGACCTTTAAAATCCGAAACTCATTTTATAATAAAGTAACATTTCATTACTTTCTAAGAGTGCCCCTCCTCTCCACTTATAAAAGGCCCCCACCACTACCACCTTACTCACACTTTCATTGCCTTTTGGCTCGGCCAAACTCTACCCAAATACTCTCCCAACTTCCCTCTATTACTCCTAGAAGCTTCACTTTGGGCAGAATTCTTCCCAAGGAAGCATTTGCCTCAAATCAAAAGAGTTACCTGATTTTAAGGTAATGTCTTCTCTAATGTTGTTTTGTTTTATTTTGCTTCTCCAACCGCTTAAACTCTTTTTATTCATTTATTTTGTAACAACAACAGTATCTAAAATATACTATGATGTTTTTATGATAATTATTTGGTTTACACTTACACACACCTTCGTCTAATGGTTAAAGAACATACTGTTTCTGTGGGTGGTGAAATACTGCCTCATGAAACGATGATTGTTAAATATTCTTTTAACACCTCTAATAGTGGCCATTTTGATGTCACTATTTTCATATATGAGATATATATTATGTTTATATTTTCCTTATGCTTCTGTATTTCTCATTTATGGCATACTTTATGATTTCCATTATGGGTAAACGCGATAATTTTATTTTAGGAATTGCGGACTACCGCCCCCTCAAAGTGATTTGAATCGTTAATGCCACATGTGGGATGTATAAAGGATGGAGTAAATGGTATTATAAATTATATTATACTGGAATTATATTATACCTTTATATAATTATAAATTCATTCCATTAAATATGAAATGGAAATGAAAGTAGCATTCATGCATACGTACGGCTTACCGTCTCCATGAACGGTGCATTTCATTTCTTACCTCTAAATGTTATGGAATATTATAAATGAATTTATATACTGGATATATATGATATATATGATATCTAAATCATGAATATAATTCTATAGATAATTTATATTCTACCACATAAACAACTTGTAATTATAAGAAGTTTATTGTTGACTCAAGTACCAAAGATCGACATCACGACCGTTATTAACATAAATGACTACATAATTTTCGTGACATTGTAATAAGTGATATAAAAGGAATAATGAACATGAAAAAGGTTCATAAGTAAATATAAATTAACTCTAGTATATTATTCATGAGTTTAAATAATTATCGAGTCAAGTCGGACATGAGGTAAGGGAATTTCTTAACCCAATTTCCATTCTTTGGGTTAGTCTCCTACTTTCAAACTGTGTCATGATGTTATTATGTCATATCTTGTATTTGTACTTTCTTTATGTGTACCTATAATGAATACACATAATAGATCTATTTTATTTTAAAAATTATCTTTTTAAGGACTTCGTCTCAATCTCATTTCATTGAGGCATATTTGGTTTTATACACACCTTTCATTTATACGGTGTATAAACCCCTTTGACTTTTAATTTTATTCAAAATGAATCTTTTTATACAAAGAATTTTTACTAAACGACAAAAAGGAATGTTTTTCTTACGTATGCGGTGACAACGACTTCTCCGCCACCGTGAACATTATTTGAGTATCATCTTCCTCTACAAGCCATAACTTTTTTTAAATGAAAAATAAATACAATGTTTTAATTTTCTTTTATTTTGGTATTGAAAATGGTTTTGAAAGTGTTTTTATTATATCAATGTGTTGTATTGATATCTTGTGATTGAAATGTGGAAATGTTATGTTTCCTTTATGCATGTTTTATGTGATACGATTATGTTATGGTTTATGATATGTTTAAACCTGTTCATATGAGGAATGCATTGGACTTAATAAGTGACGGGTGGAGCCCACTATAGCTCCTCGATGCATCGGTAGGTCTCATGAGACAAACTAGTGTCTTGGCAGGAGGCCTTGACAAAATATTATTTGTGGTCTTGGTACGAGGCCTTGGATACGTGGTTATGATAGTCTGGCATTATGCATTCCATCATTATGAAAGTGGTTATTGATATTTCATGTGATTATTCGACTAGTAGAATATCCATGTGAGTAAGTAAATGGCATTATTTCATTTTACTTTTGCCATATTATTCTAAATTTCAAGTTTAAAAGGCTTTTTTTTAGTTATACATTGCCTTAAATGTTAATGTTTATTTATGAAAGCTTCCGCTATATTGTTATATTTACTGAGCATCGGAGCTCACCCCTTTCAATGTTTTAATATTTTCCAGGATGTGAAGAAGTATTTTATGAATGACCTGCAGGGATAGTCAGAAGAGGATATGAGTGTGGAATATGGAGACTTTGTTATTGTAGTTTTCACTTTATGATGTAATGTAAAATTTATGAACGTATCTAGTGTTTCCAAGGCTACTAAACTAATCAGTCTTTCGAGACTTGATCTTTTGTGATCATGCCAATGTTACGCAATAATGCACCGACTCTGGGCAACTGGGGTCGGGGCGTTACATTCCTTGGGTAGAATTCTGCCCAAAGTGAGGCTTCTAGGAGTAAGAGAGGGATGTTGAGAGATTATTTGGGCAGAGTTTGGCCGAGCCAAATGGCTTGAAGGTTTGAATAAGGTGGTATAGGTGGGGGCCTTTTATAAGAGGAGAGGAGGGGCACTCTTGGAAAGTAATGAAATGTTACATTATTATATAATGAGTTTCGGATTTTAAAGGTCCCACACTTATATATTTCTAGGCTAAGGTGATAAGGTGATAAGGGTTCTAAATCCACCCATCCAATAGGTTTTTTACATGTGTAGGTCTTAGATTTTACATTATCTTTTCATTTTATTTAAATCATTAAATAATGATGTAATCGATGCATCATCATGGTGTCATAAATAATTTAATTTATTTAATGTCTAAAAATTATAAAAAAAATATCATGATGTAGTAAATCTCTTTATCTCTATAATGAATATTTATAGTCAAAAATATGACTTGTATAACCCCATTTCAAAATTTGTTTAGTAAAAAAACTCATTTTTGTGACATTATTATTTTAACATTAAATAAAAAGTTTTTAATGTCATTTTCCTACCGAAGTGGCTCCATGGGGTCCCCAAGTCGACCCATGGATTTTCTCGGTCGGACATGACTCATCAAATAAGGGTAGGACAAGTGTAAAAGTATTTTCATATTTCTATAATATCATTTTTACCTTAAATTTCACTAATTACCTTTAATCACGATTAATTCAACTTAAAAGTTACTCTTCACCAAATAATTATTCTAATCCCATTGAACCACATTTTAATTCCTAATGAAAACCATTTATGTTGGATTTTTGAAAATCAAATCACAGAAGTGGTAATGTTTCATTTAAACGAAAAATCAGTTTTTTAACTACCACTTAGTGGTTTCACTATTCATCAAAAATTGAAGTTTTTCAGAACAATGCCAAAATTTCATCATAAGCTATAATTGATATTCCAAATTAAAAAATGATATCTATTTTATGAAATTAAAAACATATAAGTTTAATTAATTAATTTTATAATTAATTCATATTGTCACAACAAATAGCGTGTTTTTACGAAACATTATATATCAAAAGATTGACAGTTGTTTATATCCAATTTCAATGTGAAATTAATTCTAATGAACACCATTGGATAAAATGGTAAAAATATATTATAATTATACTTTAAAACCACTCAATAGTATAATTTATCACTATAAATTATTTTGATTAAAAAAGTTGTTTTTAAGTATTTTTCACTATTCATAGAAAATTGGATGTTCTCAGAAAATTACAAAAAATTCAACTTAGGATAATTTAGATATTCCGAATACAAAAATGAAGTCCATTTTGAAATATAAAATTTATATAATTTCAAAAAGTGGTTATTACTATTCATAACTGCTACTTTGATTGGTCGCGGTGTGTTAGAATCTCGAACTTGCGTACAATGCAAGCTATTGCATTATTGAAAGAGAAGCGTATCGTGAAGGCTTGGGGTGTTACATCATAGGTACCAATAGATTCATCATCATTTTTATTCAGTTCAAGAAACCCCTTCTCCATATTTGTTCGAAGAATTTGAAGGACGTACTTATTGAAAAATAAGTTCTTGAACTCATCCCATTCCATGTACTCAATTTCATCCCTTTGCCTTGTATTCTTGACAAGATTCCACCATTGATTAGCTTCACCTTCCAAACGATATACTGTTAAGATGAATTTCTCATGTTTAGAACATTAAAGGACTGAAAATATCTTTTTAGTGATACTGATCCATTGTTCAACCACTAATGGATCTGAAGAACAGATGAATGAAGGTGGACGCTGCCTCATGAAGGATTCAATAGAATGTTGATTCCTACTTTTACCATTTGGAAGTCCTACATAATTCATAGCTTGAGAAAGTTGTGAGAGCATGGCTACAATATTTTTCATTCCAGCTCCCATATCGTTTGGTTTCTCAGGAGGAAAATCATTGCATTTCCTGTCACATTCAGCATTAACACGGTTCCTTCGGGTTCCATCCATTGAATAAAACCATGAAGCATAGTGTGAGCAACACTAATTACAAGAGGAAAACCACATAATCAAGAAAAAAATTTCACACATTAGGTCTTATCATAGGTTATTCATGGCCATTTATAAAACACTAAGATTGTGTTCTATGCTTATACATATCCTTAGGGTTCTTTATAAGGCTTTCACATCCTAGTTTCTAAAGGTTGACTATACCTTTCCTTTGATACCAACTATAACCACCCATACTTTACATACATTGTTATTACTTCATAATTTAATCATAATTATTACAACATATAAAAACCCATTATAGGACCATATAGGTATAGTGTCTTTAGAAATTGGGAAACATAAGCAACTGGTTCATAAATCATCTACATTGTCTCATGTTTATTTCATCATATCTAGAGTCCCTTTTGGAATATTCTACTTAATAACCTTCTTCCTGACTTGGGTAAGAGAAAACATACAAAGGGTGAGATCAAATTCTCATTAAGGTAAAACAATGGAAATATCAATCATATCATATTCATAAGAACATAACATTTTGAAAATCTTATCCTGCAAAAGAGACCATAATATCATGACATGGGATAAATCATAGTAGTGAAATATAATCCCAATATTCATAACATAAGACATAAAACATTGTGGCGTAAACACGTAATCATAAAAAATCATTTCATATTAGTCAAGACAAATTTCCAAGACCATCATAGTGGACAAAGTCCATTACTGAACTGAGTTCACTCCTCGTTCCAGTCCTGTATCACTGAACCAGATTAACTTGCCGTTCCAGCCATGTCTATCTCATGAGATATAAATCTTTACCCAATTCATTGGATGGAGATATAGGTCCCACCCATCTTGTAATGAAACCATTCTTATGTGTGCCACAAAATCATAAATCATACATCATAGCATAACCCATGTAATAAAAATGAGATTTCTAAACATCATGCCATCATAACTTAATCCATATAAGATAAAAAGACCTCATAAAAATAATTACATCATAACATAATAAAATAAATGTAAGAATAGGGATATAAACAGAACCCTATATTATCTTAGATGGAAAATAATTTTGATAAAACACTCGAACTCCATTCTTGAGGAAAATATCCTTTCTACTTCAAAAACATTTTTCCTCTCTAAACATGTCATAAAATTTTAAACTAAAAGAAGTTATTTGAAAATAAACT
This sequence comes from Viscum album, assembly GCA_963277665.1. NCBI lineage: Eukaryota > Viridiplantae > Streptophyta > Magnoliopsida > Santalales > Viscaceae > Viscum > Viscum album. The sequence continues at coordinate 270,918,678 of OY728125.1, read as the reverse complement.
TGAAAAATTGAAAAGTAATATTCATGTAAATAATTTTCTATGAAATCATAAAAATCCATTCATGTCGTATAAGTTAAAAAAAACATTCTTCTCGTACTTTTCCCAGAAAAGTCAAAAAGTATCTCGTACTGAAAACGATAAAAGATTCCTTTCATATCTTTTACTAAAAATTCACCAATAGGTAAAATTGGATTTAAAAAATTGTAGAAGGATAGAAATAATATCAAATATTGAGGAAACATGGATGTGGATGATAAATATGCCCCAGTAAATTCTGAAGTATAAACAATCTCGGATAAAAATGAGATTGCAAGATCTTCCCTTACCTTAGGTCTGATATGCTATGTACATATGTAAACCTCCTTTATAATGATTTAAATAATGTCATTGACTTATTAAAGAATCATATAAATTTTTATTATATAATATATGGTTTTATTATTATCTCTTTATTAGTAATATTTCATTGCTACTTGTTATTCGGGTGTTCATTGCTTTATGTTCTTATGTGTGTTTTGTCAAATAAATTCTTATTCCTCTTTTTAGGTTATAGATACATAATTTATAGATTGGTATTAAATAATTTAAAAAATGGTGTTAGTATAATATATATCAGATTTATTCATTCAATTCGTTTATATAATCATGGTTTAATGAAGATCATGTAGAATGAATCACATCGCACCGTGGAGACGGTAAGCCGTACGTACGCACGAGCGACGATATCGTTCCCATAATTATTTAATGGTATTGGTGTGGATGATAGATATCTCAGAATTAGTATCATGTTATAATAATCATATATAGTTATTCTTTACACCATTATACCCATCCAAGTAAGGTGGTGGTGGAAAACAGATTACACCACGGCGTGGAGACTGTATTCCGTACGTACGCACGCGCAATGATTTCATTTTCTGTAGGACAGATAAAAGGTGAAATAGGTTTGTTTAATATTTATAATAACATATCAGTATATTAGTTATACTTATTTTATTACTTTATAATGAAACAAATAAATAATATGACGTAGAAGAAGAAATAAATTTGAATGAATCAGTAAAGGATATTACCTCTTCTTCGACGCACCTCTTCTAAACCTCCTCTAAGGGAATTAAAGTTGGTCTTTGAAGAAGACCAGGACCTCTAGTATGTTTCTAGGGAAGTGGAGAAGAGAAATGGATAGGGTTTGTCTGAGCTTGAAGGCTCAAAATGTTGTGAGGAGAGGGAGGAGGTGCCCTTTTATAAGAGAGGAGAAGGGCACTCTTGGAAACCTCTAAAATATTAATTTATAATAAACTCAAACCCCACTTAAAAAACCTCCAAAAACGACTCAAATACAAATATTAGATGAGATAAGGTTGTAATATCAACAACCAATAATATTTAGACCTATTGGGAATTTATTTTAAACCTTATCAACTTGACTTATCCTTATTTAATCTATTTAATTTTATTTGTGGTAATAATATTCTAAATTTTAAATTGTTATAAATAATTACATATGTGTTGTTAATTTTCCATAATTGGATAATTTATGACATTTTAGACCATATAAATTTCAATTTATAATTTTTAATTATTTTTGTGATTTTTAAACAATTTTATAATATGTTATTTTTAAAAAATAACAATAGTGTCAATTTTAACACTATTCATTTATTTGAATTTGAATAAAATCCACACAAAGGATATATTCAAAAAAAAATTTAATAGATTCCTAAAATGTCATATTTACCTAGAAAATTTGAGGATAACATTAATTAGTTCATATAATATTTATTTTAATATTTTTTAAACCATTTATTTGACATTTCAATCAATAAAATAATTTTTATATCACTATTGTTTCATCATTAATGATAATTATTTAATCTCTAAAATTTATAAATAAATTCTCATGATGTAGATAATTTTATTAGATTTATGTAAACTATTTATATACACAGTTTGATGAGGTTTATCACTAAATTAAAATTATTACACTTATAATATATAAGAGAGTGACATTTGTCACTTTCTTTGGTTTTAATAATAATTATATCATTTTAATGGTCAAAAGGCCATGAAATGAATCTATTCCAACCCTTAGGTGATATGGGTCGACTTTTATTCATCCAATAAAATTTTGGCAGGTCTTAGGGTAATTTTATAATCTTATTTTTACCCTTAATTACCCAATTTACCTTTAACTGTAGTAAATAAAAATTACCGTAGTTACTATTCATAATATCAAAAAAACGTAACCTATTAAAATAATTTGGAACATGTAAATACAAATATTGAATAAATTTTTCAAAATTCAAAACACAGAAGTTTTAGTAATTAATTTAAAATTAATCCCGTTGTTAAGAAAACGGGTTTTTAAAAGTTAAAACTTTGTCAAAGATTGAAATGTTTTTACCTATGAATTGAATGTAAAATTAATGGTAATGACATAAATTATATTAAATGGTAGAAATATATTCTATTTATACTTTAAAACCTATAAATTTTATCATTTAACCATATAAATTATCTCGTTGAAAAAAGTTTTTTTTAAGAAACATTTAGTGAATTTTTACTATTCATCAAAATATGAAAGTTATCAGAAAAGTATCAAAAATTTATCCAATGTAAATTTTTATATCTTGATTAAAAATAAAAAGTTTATTTTGTAAAATTAAAATTATAAACATGTCAAAAATTATATTTAAAATGGGTGCGCCATCAAAATGTGGTAAAAATGCATTTTTTGAAAAATACTTCTTTTATCGAAAAATTGATTTTGTTTTCATATCTCATTCAAGAAAATGTGTAAGATGAATTATAATGTTATAAAATTCAAAATTCATTTAATACTGTTCATAATGGCTAGTTCATAATATTATAATAATATATCATTGTTTAGTGAAACTCGGTATTGCATACAACGCAAGTTATCGAGGAATGTTTCTCTTGCGTGTAACGCAAGCCAAGCTAGTGTTGTTTGTAGTGACAGATTCCTTTGGTGTTGTGTATAATATAAGACATAAAAAAATATTTCTCATAAAATCCCAGGGTGTTACAATCACGTATATCGTGATATGTACAAGAACCGATATTTCCAAGATATCCTCTATAATAGGAAAATATCAGTTATATCTTGGAACACTGCAAGGGATGTAGTTAGAACTCTCTAATTGTACTTTTAAAAGTACAAAAGATATGTACCTGGTAAGTGGAGAAGAAAGGATACTAGTTTTCGAGGATACAAACTAATCTTCTATAGATCAATGTGATCTAATATCATATTAAGGCTAAATACAATAAGTGATTTAAGATCATATAAGCTAGTGGTATCCATACCTACAAGAACGAGTACGTTGAAGCTTATGAAGCAGCTAAGAATAAGTTATTAAATGCAATTATTTCTTCTATTTCTTATAATCTCACCTGGTGAGAAAAGTATTATCATAATGTAAATTATGATATTTTTACTAGCCATGATGTTAAGTTATGACCGTTGAAAAATGGATATACACAGGATATCATCTCTTGAGTAGTTTTACTCAACTAGATAAGGTCACAATATTAGAATTTCCATGCAGTGGAACCGTGGCAGGCCAAGTAGCTAAAGCTGTTACTCAACAGAAACATGATCTTTTTCATGTGAGTAGCTAATATGTTTGGTCAGCAAATTGACTCTAGTGCAAGTGGGAGTGTTGAAATATTGGGTTCCCTAGTCCCAAATGTTCAGTGATTTTGATTACCATATCATGCATACAATTAGCTATACAAGATTTCATCTTACCATTATAGTGTAAAATGTTCTGCGCCCACTATTGAAATGGTAATGTCCAAAGGTTAATTGTCATATCAAGAGGTTGTAGCAGTTCCCAGGCTATAATGAGAACCTCAAGATACTATGACATTAATCTTAAATATATGTTCTATGGTCTAGATACATCTTATTATTGGACACAGTAGATGATTTACTATCAGGTGTTGGGGGCTCATAAGTATTGAGACTTCTTCTCATGAAGTTTGCACATGGTGATCTCAAGTAGTGAGACCATGAGGACTGACCCGCCAATAGGAACACCGCATGTTTTGGGTGTCATTGGATGTTTCTATATACAATCATGTGTAATGGTCTCCTGACTTGATATAATTACCAATTTATGTCATTTGATTGGGTACTTTGATGTAAGAAAAAAACCATGGCAATAAAGTCATGGAGAGGTAGTTTGTGTTAGGTGCATCATTAGTGGCATGACATTGGTTGAATGGTCAATAAATGATTTTTCGCTTCTGGGTTATGGAAGTAATATATCTCAGGACATGTTGATATGGGTGGTAGTACCTTTATAAGACCATGGCCATGGAAGTTGAGGGTAAATCTTTCTAGTTAAATCAACAAACAATAAAGCAAGAAAAGGGTGATGACACGTGAGTGCGTCCTAATTTATGAGATAGTACAGACAAAGAGATTATATTACCCAGTGCATGTTCGTAGGTTGGTTTTCACTACTGTGACAAGCCTTATCTCTTTAGGGGCCATGATGGGTTGCTAGATACCACTTTTGGTCTGTGAATACTATTCCCTACTGTCTAGATAAGGTCCTAGAGGTTCACACACAATAGCGTATTCGAGAATCTTACATATTCAGTAGAATACAAGTTTTGGACATGGTGGGACCCACCTCTAGGGTCTGGGATTTGTCAAAGAAAAAAAATAACCAATAAAATAAATAAATTCATATTATTCAAGTTTGGAATAACGAGTATTGAATTTATTTATTAAATGTGTTTACGAGTTTTAAGTAAATACATGAAAAATATTAATTGTTGAATATTAAATTATTCATGGTTCAATTAATATTTATGGGAGCAATGAGTCGAGTTAATGACTGAATTATTATTGTGTAATATATTTTAATATATTACAAGTGAGTGATAATAATATTTATGACTTAGAGGAGTAGTCATAAAATGTCTTCAATAGTGCGTTGACTATTTGGAAGCCAGGTTGGAATTTCTGGGTAATTAAATGACACTATAAATATAAGAGGAGAGTATATTTCAAAATACTATTCATGGAACTTTTCTCTCCTATCCTCTCCTATATCCCATGACATAGAGAGAGATGATATGGATCAAATGAGCTTGGATTGATCTCTCTTTGAGGAATCACTAGCAAAGCGATGCCATGATCGTTGGAACGTCAAAGGTTTCATCAGAATTCCGCACTAGTACCCGAACTTCAACGAACGACATTCCTGCAGTTTCTTGAAGCGTGTGTGGATGATCTAGAGGAGTTAGATATTAGATTCTTCGACAAATGATCTATAATGAAGAGTATACATCATATGCAACTTCATATTTAAACTAGGTATTTTATGATTTATTTTTGTTCTTAAAACCCTTCACGCGATATCCTCATCTTTGACCAGGCTGCTCTTAACTGACGTCGACAAGTTTACGTCGATCGTCGGTGGAATTTTTTTAAAAACCCACCTGTTTTGGGATTCCTTGATGCAGCCAATTCTAAAATATATAAGGTAAAACAAAACTCTAAAGTAGTACAAAAAAATATACTATGTAGCAACAACGACTAATCTGATGCCTGAGTTAGTAAAGTCCATCACGGTCCTCAAAGTTCTTCTAGAAACCTGAAAACAGTTTTATATACATAGGGTGAGAATTTAAGTATACTTAGTAGGGAAACTAATGCTACTCGTTCACAAGTTGGGGAACATACTAATGTCTTTATGAGAAAACAATAGAACCTCAAACCACCTACAACGGAATACCAACTGGCCCAGCCTCATCAAGGAACACTCACCAAATATCACAAGTCGAGTAAAGGAATAGTATAAACACATCGAAATTTGGGTACCCCACACCAATTTCCCATTGGTTAACTACTCATCCCTAACAGATAACATCATGATGCTACCCCTCTTCCCATATGCAGTCCCACTTCCACAACCTGCCCGCACACACCTAGGCCTCAAATCACACATAATCCTGCCGGCAGATACCTAGGCCACAACAGCCATGCCTCTTTCATAAAGATACCTGAGCCTCATCCCGAAGACACTTGGGTAAAACATCATGTACCAAAAAACCCCTAGGAATCTCTTCTACAAAAATCCTACTTGAAGGATTTGGTACAATAGAAAGACTCAAGCCATTACAGCCTGCCCAAATACATTCAAGTGGTAAGAATCAGAAGAGGGTGCGAGGAAGAAAGTCAGTAACCAACCATCCATCCTCCCACTGAGATGATAAGAAATACACCCTCCCCGCTACACACACATCCCAAACCACACAACTCACACAAGGTCACAAAACTGAATAAAACACAGTACTAAACCACACCTATCAGACATGACATATTCAGATTTGGTAAATACTAATATTTAGGTCAACATGATAAATAGGGGTGATCACACAAGGGTTTTCATCCTGGGTAATTCATTTCATTTAACTGGATATACATGATTATCCATATTAGAATTTACACCAATTGTTCATAAGGAAAGAACAATATTTATAAAGAATCATCCATGCACATACAAATACCACCAAAAACCATGATTTTTAGAAGTATTTATAGCCACAACATATCATAACATCAATAAGGATAACAAATAAAACATGCAATCATTGTAAAACCACTCCCATCCCGTTATATTACTAACCCCCGTTATCTTTTGATTATATTTCCTTCTTATTTACTTCTTGTTTGATGAAATAATATTCACTTTCCTTCACAAAGAATCATCAGCACACCCACCCCTCATGATGAAAAATTCAAGAGAGAGAGAAGAGATCCCTATAGGATGATCAAAGGATTGATGATCCTCCCTCTTCCAAGAACTGGGGATCACGCGAGCAGTAGAGAATAACTCCAAGAAAACTGAGAAGGAGGGGATCTAGCATAGGTGAATGAATTGTCTTGGAATTAAGGATCTATAATCACCAAGGGAAAATGAAAAACACACTAGGAAGGGGATCCTTTCTTTGAAGAGTCAAATCCTATATTAAAGGAAGAAGGGATTCCAAAAGTCATTAACATGGGATCATAATCAAGATCATGTGGTTTGAGTATCTCAAATCCCCCAGAATGTTAGGATATTAAATATATAATTAATATCCTTTGAAACTCTCTTAAAAAACTCAAATAAGGCATTAGACTTGGTTTACATCATAAAATATGTAAGAGGGGTGAAATAGGAAAACTCGGAAAAACTGGGAAAACTGCAAATGAGACACCGATGGGTGAGCTACCGACACGACCTACCGACGCTGAGCTACTGACATAACCTACTGACATGACCTAACGAAATTTTGACCTACCAAAACTGACAACCATAAATCACCAACACCAACTTGCTCGACTCACCGAAACCGATGCTCCTGACTCACCAATACACTGACTTGCTGACGCACTGACATGCCGATACCGATGCCCTGAGTTACTGATGAAAAAATTAGAAAAAATACAAATTTGGAAAACTATTTAAATGAGCCATTATTGACTCCCAGAACACCCTAAACACTGGTATTTACCAAAGGAAAGGCCAGAGGAAATACAGGTCATTACACATATAAATATTTATTTTTCTTTTTTAGTAAATATAATATTTATTTATTTATTGGTGAATTATGAAGTGTTATTTATTTAATAAATAAATAGACATTGTTCAAGGTCTGATAAATATTATAGAGAAATGAAAGACCAAGATTTTAGGTCCAATGAGTAATAATAAATATTGAATATTATTTGATTAAATAATACTTAATTATAATTTGTATGTTTGGTGCATGTTGATAAATAATGATATTATAATTATTATTTGACATGAGGTTTCACTATGATTAAATAAATAATTAAGGGAACTTTTGAAATTATTTTATTTTAACCCTAGCGATATATAAACCCAATTATGTTATTTTCTCAACAGATAATTCATTTTTTTGGATTGTGCACAAAAAAATTGGTGAATTCTCTCAAGCCTAGAAATCTCCCTTCTCCAAGAACACTCATGAAAAGAGAACAATCCTCCTCCACCAGATCAAAGAGAATGATTTATAAGTAGTTCTCAAAGTGATCAATGGCAGAAGATGCAATCCTAAGGATTTGTTATGCTAGAAACCAGATATTCCTTCGACAATATTTAAGAGATTTATGGAAAATGTGCGGATGACCACTAGAGGAAATCTGTTTTTGGTTTCTAAAACACAATGAAGGTGGACTACAGATCATTCACCAGATTCATCAATGAAGAAAGAATTACATAAAGGTAATTATTTATTAAATTAAATTAATTATAAATAATATATGATGATCCTCCCTCTAGTTCTGGTGTAATTTCTATTATCTACGTCTTTGATTTAATTCTTTTTATCACAACATTCAACATTGTGTTAAATCTCAGATTAATTATCGATCACAACAAAAAATCAGAGTTGGGTACCACCCATCACACACTTCTGCTATGCCCAAAACCTACAAGTGGTATCAAAGGGGTTACATGATTATTTATAATTATTTATGGATCACTGGTGATTTTCTCATTTTAATTTAGTTTTTCAATTCAATTTTGATAATTATTTTAATCCAAATCATGAGATCCGATTCATCCTCCTTTTCTCATAGATCTAATCGTGACAATTAATATTATGATTAAAATAAAATCAAGAAACTCATCCATAGGTGGAAAGGTTTATGTCTTTACAACATAAGACTATATACCATGTAACAAGAGTTACACGTCATGTAGTCACGTTCAATGCATCAAAATTGATTTGGAAATCAATTTATGATTATTCAGTGATTATTACATTAATTACCCACTTAATACACCATGTGTTGACTAGAATTTAATGGTTCATGGTAAGCTATTCAATATGCCATGTGGACCACATGCACGATGTGTAGTCCCTTTAAGTCAAAGACAGGTCGTGTATTCCATATATGACCTACCTAATTGGTTACCATGTAACATTGATTTCACGCGGTGTGTGACCCATTGGACACATCGTGTACTCCAATTTTTCCAAGAGATAGATTACATGCTGAGTCCCTAGGCTTGTGTCTTAGATAGATCGTGAGAGGTGTAAACATAGTTTAGATTAGGTATACATGCTGTGTACTCCAAATTTTCTAAGCCATGTATTGCACACTAATTCCTTAGGCATGTGTATCAGATAGACAGTGAGAGGAGTACACACAGTTTTTATCAGATCTATATGTCGTGTACTTATAACAAGTTACACATATTTAAAATTTATTTATTTTACTATGTAAACCTTGAGACATGTACTTTCGCGTGGTCGTAAAGATAAGACACACCATGTGATAGGTTTTAATATATATAAATATTTAAATGTTTAATTAATATCTATGAAATTTTCAGATCTATATATCATGTTTGAGTTTTATTACAAGTTGTTACTCTATGCGCATTTATGCATAACACGTGACCAAAAAATCATTTAATTCGTGTAATCACCCCCAAAGTACACAGTTTGAAAGTACATGATAATTAATGTATTTCATATGTCATAAGAGTAAAACAATATACAAGTATAATATATGTTGGGCATAATCGAACGGGTATTCACTGTGTTGCCTCCAAGGTACATTTCTGTAAAAAATTAATTTTAAATTAATTTATTAAATTTTTCTAAAATTATAATGGATAAGAATATCATGGAAATTAAAATGAGAATTAAGATAAAAGGATTGATTAATTAAAGATAATAATTAATTTATTTGAGCACGATTTATCTTAAATAAGAACAATTAAGAATTGAATGCTAATTTTAATAAATACGTAATTAATTGCATGCATGTGGATGATCATGATCTAGACCAAACCTTTTGTATGTGATTGGTTTCATTTAATTTATTATTAAATTAAATTGTTGGCCCGTGTGCCTTCTATGATTTCATTATGTTGGCCCAGCGTGCCCATAGATTCTTTTTTGTAACCCCCTTTTTCTCCTCACAAGTGTGTGAGTAAAAGGCTTATGTAATGGAAGGATATCCCAAGCTAGTAGAGGCGGTTCAAGTTCAGAGCTAAGGAAATACCAATCTGAGGAGATACATAAGCGGACAAGTGGAATGCTACAACACAAACCTTAATTGGGTCAAGGTGTTTTTACTATAGGTCAATTATTAGTTTAACAACCACTAGATTGAGTAACCACTGGTAAGATATCATGATCATAACACTTTATTATTTTATTTTTTTAGTTTCATGATTATTTCATAATGGATTTCTTGTCGTGATCATATAATTAATGAATTAACAAGAATGCAATATAGAACTAAAATAAACCATTAAATGCATAAATATTATCTAAAAAATGGTTAATCACTTAATTAAATCCACTTCATATTAAAAATCACGTGATAAAGATAATAACCAGAAATGTATTCATAAAAGGATAAAATCTTTCAATAAAATATATTAAATCAGTATAGCCTTCCATTACTTCGGTTAAAATCAAACCATAGTTCAAAGTGATTGACCAACCCATGTTGGGTGATTTTAATTATTTGGGAATTTTAACTTAAAGTTTTGGGTTGAATTAACTTAGTTCACATCAAGGGTTGACTACCCAAGCAGGAGTTCATGTAACTGAGAGACAATGGTCAAGGAAATCCAATTAAGGATTTCAGGATTGGAGATTCCACTCAATAGATCAAGGAATTGTGCGTTGATGTAGTTTGCACTTATAATTCCTACCTAAAACCATTAAATATGCTTAAGAAACCCAATTTGTGGCAATGAGAAGGGGAATATGGATCCTTGAAACTATAATTTCAAAGAAAAAAGATAATCCGAACCCAATGTTGAGGGATATTGGGTTTCACAAAAATAGTGGGAGACTAATAAATATAATATTTATTTATTTGTATAGTTTTTATTAGATAATGTTATAAGATTATGCTATTATTATTTTTTAGAAACAAAAATAAAATGACATCAAATATATCATTGTGATCTATATATGAGAAGGATATCCTTCACACAGGCACAAATTTCCAAGAATGGAAAAGGTGCATACGTGTCATCCTTCACCACGAAAAGAAATTGTATGTACTGGAAGAACCTTTTCTAGTTGTTCATAGCAATGAGATAAGTGATGAAGATCTATCTCTCTATGAGAAACATCTGAATGATACTACAAGTTTTCAGTGCTACATGCTATCATCCATGTCCAATGATCTTTTGAATCAACATAAGGATATGAATTACTATAGCATGACGTATCACCTTTAGGATCTCTATCAACAGAAGTCGAGACAAGAGAGGTATGAGATCTCCAATGCTTTATTGATAAATAAGATTGGAGAGTCTATGATAGTTAGACCTCATGTAGTCAAGCTTATTAGCTACATTTAATGCTTGAACATCTTAGGGATTAAATTCCCAACTGAGATGCATATAGATCTTATACATTCATCACTTACCAAGACCTTTTCCATCTTTATTGTGAATTATAATATGATTAAAATTGAGAAGAGCCTTTTGGAACTTTTGACATTGATTTTCCAAGTGGATAATGACTTGGGGTGTGATAAAACTATGACCCTTATGGCGAACAAGAAAAGGAAGAACAAGAAAAAGTGGTCCAAGACCTATAATTTTCTAAATCTTCTGAGCACTATCCTTTCAAGAAGGGAAAAATCCAATGGAAAAGTAAGGAAAACGAGGCAATATGTTTTACATATGGAAATCCAGGCCACTGGAAAAGGAAATAAACCTAGAAGTAAGGGGAAGAAAAAGGTGTGTTCATTATTGAGTGTAATATTTCAATATCTACACATTGGGTATTTGATATAGTTTTTGGATCTCACATCTATATCCAAATTTAAGAACCAAGTAGATTCCAAAATATTACAAGAGGAGAGGTGTATCTGAGATATGCCAATGTAGAAAGGATGAATACCCTATCCATTGGTGAATACCACCTTTCATTACCAATGGGAATGATTTTGGTTTAAAGATATTATTGTTATGTACCTACAATTACCAAGAATATAATTTCCATGTCATGTTTAGATACATATGGGTTTATTTTCAAATTTGGAAATAAAATTTGTTTCTTTTATAAGGAAAACATATGTTATGGCATGAAACATTTAAATAATGGTATTTATGTATTAAATTACAAAAACCATGTATTGGTAATTGATAATGAATCATGTTTACCTGACTTATATAACACCCAGTTGTGGAATCACTATCTTGGTCATGTAAATAAGAAGCGTTTGAAAAATATATGTCAAGATGGCTATTTAGAATATTCTGTAAAAAAACCACTTGAAATATGTCATGTTTTTATACACGGAAAAATGACCAAACTACTATTTGGTTGATAGGGTGAAAGGGCTATAAAGCTTCTAGGATTGGTACACACTAATGTGTGTGGACCATTTTTAGAAGAATCTAGAGTTTGATATTATTAATTTATAAATTTTACTGATGAATTGAGTCAATATGACTATATATACTTGATGAAGTATAAGTCCACGTCCTTCGAGAATTCAAGGAATTCAAGAATGATGTAGAGATTCAACTTGGTAAAAAGATACAGAATCTTCGATTAGATCGAGGTGGTGAATATCTTAACCAAGAGTTCATCAACTTTTTATGGGAGTTTGGTATTATATTTCATCCCACTTAACCTTATACACCATAGTGGAATGGTGTTAGTGAAAGGAGGAACTAGACCTTATTTGTAATGACTCTAATTTTCTTGGTTTTATTTTTATAAAAAAATTTGGAAAAATTATGAGACAAGGCATTGAGACAACATGCAATTCCAAGGCTCGATGTGCCCAGAATTGTTCGATGAAAAATGTTAAGCTTTCAATAGCTGATGTGAGTGGGTTTCCTGAAAAAGTGGAATAACTCCAAAAGGGGTGTCTGAATCAAAAATATGAGGGAACTGTTGATTTTAGGATGATGGGTTTACCCTAGGCTTGACTTAATTTTAGTCAGAGCAGGTCTCTAGTGAGAAAACCCAAAAAGGACGTAACTGTAAATAAAAAAAATAAAAAAAAAATATTTTATTTTGAAATCTTAATAACTCATGAACTGTGACTCAGATTAGAAATCCAAGACCATCGTTGAGTTCATAATGTGGCATTTTCCATAGGTAGGGACTAACCTCGACTGGTGCTAGTCGATCACGAAATTTTAATTTTGGACATTTTAGAGAATAATAGAATAAACTTAAAAGAAATTTATTTTATTTATTTTTAATGCTTCACATCGTGGTGACGCTGCGACGCAATGATGGGGTAGCCCATTATCTTTCACGAATGAAATAGCGTGACGACGCTGGAACGTTGCAATGGCAACACTGAAATGAGTTTTCTTTATTTAAGAGTTTGATAGTGATAAGGGATTAGAGGGATAATCCTAGAGAATTTACATGGAAGATCTGGAGAAACATTTTGGTGAATGGTGGCGAATTGACCAACTCAGGATCTGACGAAGAGAGGATTGAGGATCGAGGATTGAGGATCGATGAATGACGATGATGTAATCGATATTCATCAATGATCGAACTAAATCTAGGTAGGGTGTTGTGTTTTTATTTAATTTACCCCGTTCTTGATATTCTACGGTGAACTCGAACTAATCCATAAATAGATTGGACCACAGATCGGTCATTTTTGCGGGATGGGTTTTACCTATTTGTGGGGTTATCAGAGATTGATCTTGAATTTTTATTGGATTATAAACAATCATTCTAATGACAAATAACCACAATCGACATTAACATTGATTGAAGTCTGTTCTTCATTATTGGTTCATGCTTTTCTCTCCCCTGTTCTTGTGTTCTTAGTTGGCAGACCCTCATGGCCGCGGCATGTTTTGTTAGGTGGTTCCAAATGTGGTCAGACCCCTGTAGTGAAGATGAGAATATCTGGAGGAAAAATAGTGATGGTTGTGACCATAGGATTGCAAAGGTGTTCACAGTTCAAAAAATAGGCCACCACGGTGTCAGTGGTGGCCCGAAAAAAATAATCCACTGGTGGTGCCACACGATGGCGTGACCACCTGGAAGCAGGTGGCGGCGCGACCAAGAGTGACGATGGGAGTTGCAGCCAGGGCGAGGCACCATGTCAGTCCGCAAGCATGTGTTCCCATAGGTCTTGTGTGTGGGGATCGTCCGGCCCGTAGCTGGCCACGTTGACCAAGCAATGTGGTCGCTCAACCGCGTCAGGTAGGTGAGATGGGCGCGGTCCGCGTGCCGCACCCGGATGATCGAACCGGCCCACACAGGCAGGTCAGGCTGGAGGAAACCGAGCCATTAGGATATCTCATGGGATGGACTACAGTCTAGTAGTCCAATGGTCCCGGCCAGTTTGGGCCGACCCAAATCCGACCGGCTCGGGTCAGGTTGGGTCGGACCAGGACCCAACCGACCCCTTTTCACTAAAATGCCCATAAATCTCAAACTGTATGTCTGTTTGATGAGTTGTTTATGGTGTTGGTACCCTCAAGATGATTTGGTCCTTTTGAGATACTCTATGTGAGTTTTCATGGGGGTTATAATACGACCTATTTGCTCGAGGAGTAGGTTCTCCCAAAAGGAGCGTGCTAAGGTCAGAGTCTTATGACTGGCTATGGAAAAGACACAGAGTTGGTCTCCTATGAAGACACAGAGTTGGTCTCCTACAAAGATGAAAATTTGGTCTCCTATGAAGATGCAGAGTTTGTCTCCTTCGAAGATGTGGAGTTGGTATCCTGCGAAGACGCGAAGTTGGTCTCCTGCAAGGGCATGGAGTTGGTCTCTGATGAAGACACGAAGTTGGTCTCATGTGAGGGTGCATAGTATGTATCCTACAAGGGCGCAGAGTAGGTCTCCCATGATAATGTAGAGTAGGTCTCATATGAATATTTGGAGTGAGTCTCCTATAGAGACTGTATGTGTCATAGGATTTGAATATGCCTTGAGCAAAATCATGTGGCTAAGGATTGGCTGAGATATCGAGACTCCTTATCTTAGTGAGACCGAATGTATTAGGGAACTTTGTTATTTATCAAGACTAGGTGTTGTTTCAGATACTTTTGGTAGACTAGTTCTATGTGCTTACTATTAGATATCTCTGAGGTGTGAGATCTCCCGGATCGAGCATGCTATGAGCGGGACTATATGGATGGAAATGGATGAGACCTTGAGTCTTGGAATACTTTACGAGTATACTTGGATGTTCTTGTTATATGTGTTTTTGAAATATACCTATGTGAACTACCCCTAGTGACTCTCTTAACTGTACTTCTTAGAGATTACACTTCGTGTAACCTTTTGGTATTCTACCTTTGTGTCTTGCTTTTTGGTTTTCCTTTGTGGTTTGGGTTCCCTAATGAGTATTGTTTTACTCACCCTTAAATGGGATTTACCCCCACATGTAGTGTATTGTACAAATGATTGACATCTTTGATGGAGTCCTTGGTGGGATGGAGATAGGTGGTGCTTCATGGTGACCTGATGGATGTGGTATGCTTCAGCGACATTCAAAATACTTATTATACCTACCCTTCTAGTGGGTTTTTCTACGGATGAGATCTAGGAGCTTGTACCTTTCTTCTTCAGTTGGGATTTTATTCTAGATCATTTAATTTTTTGGTTTTGTACTGTTACTTTCAGTGGTTGTCTTAGTGGGATTAATACCTATTTACTCAATGTTTTTAGTTTCATCACTATTTCTTGGAGTCATGTGCTTGGGTACAGGTATTTACACAAATGCCTCCCCTTTGTGGGATATGCCTACTCGGCGCTAGTTTCCAACCCCTGGTCTATGGGAGGTGGGCTTGGGGTAGTTATGACATGGGCCCCGAGGGATGGTTCGTGACATTATTAGACATGGTAAGGTTGATGATGAGTCATATAGATCTTACATTATATTTTTGGGGATATGCATTAAAAACATCAATATACACATTAAACTGAGTTCCATATAAAGCGGTAGATGGAGTTCCCTTCGAGCTATGGAGTGAAAAGAAACCCATGTTGTCGCATACATGTGTATGGGGTTGTGAGGAATTTGTTAAGGCCTTATCGGGCAACAAACTAACACCCCAGGGCACGAAGTGTATCATTATAGGGTATCCTAGGGAAATAAGATGATACTACCTATACAACCCCTCAGACATATAAGTGAATGTCGCCGAACAAACTTTCTTTCTTGAGAGGGAGCACATTCTAAAAAAGGATAGTGAGAGAAAGATTGAATTCAACAAAGACGATTATCAAGATACACAAGAGTTGTAATATGTATAGATTTTATAGGTCCCAATTGAAGAAGTAGTTCCTAAAACACAAGTACTGCGTAGGAGCATGAGAAAGGTAAGATAACAAAAAAGATATGGTTTTCCAGTCACCAAGGATGGTAAATCATTATTGGTTGACAATGATGAACCTATATCCTACAAGGAGGCAGTATAAAACTCTGAAGCTACAAGATGGAAAGAATCCATGAATTCTAAAATGGATTCCATGTATCAAAACCAAGTTTGGGTTTTGGTCGATCCACCAGTTGATGAAAATCCTATTGGATAAAAATGGGTATTCAAGAGGAAACTAGAAATGGAAGGGAAAGTAAATACCTATATAGAAAGGATAGTGGGTAAAGGGTTTAAACAGTGTCAATGAACTGACTATGATGTATCCTTTTTTCCGGTTACAATTTTTAAATCCATTATAATTCTACTTGCTATAACATCTTACCACAACTATGAGATTTGGTATATGAATGTCAAAACTACATTCCTTAATGAGAACATTCAAGAAGATGTCTATATGACACAACTAGAAGGGTTTGTGACTCCAGGTGATGAAAAAAGGATTCGAAAGTGGTAGAGATTCATTTATGGATTGATGTAAGCATCCAGGTCATGGAACATTTGATTTGATTAAGCCATAAAATAATTTGGCTTCATTAATAAAAAATGTGAGCCGTGTGTTTACAAGAGGTTTAGTTGAAAGGTGGCTGTTATCCTAGTAGTATATTTTGATGGATTATTACTTATTAGAAATGACATAATAGTCTTATAGTCACTTAAGGACTAGTTAGACATGTGTTTCTCTAGGAAAGATTTAAGTGAAGCAGCCTACATTCTAGGGATCAAGATCATTCGTGATAGATACAAGAGGCCGCTTGGATTAAGTTAAAGTACATATGTTGACTAGATACTAAAGAGATTTAGTATGGAATAATCCAAGATGGTATTAGTTCTAGTGTTTTATGGTTTACATCTTTATAATAAAATGTGTCCTCAAGCACAATAAGATAAAGATATAATGAGTGGTATCCCATACGTTTTTATTATAGGATCAATCATGTATGCCATCTTATGTACTAGAATTGACATTTCCTATGCACTAATCATGGAAGTTATCAAGCAGACCTTGGAGAAAAATATTGGGCTACTATTGAGGATATCCTTAAGTATCTGAGAAGAACTAAGGATATGTTCTTGGTGTATAGAGGAGATGAGGAGATGATCATCATAGGTTATACTAATGCTAGTTTTCAGATAGACCAAAATTACCTGAATTCATAATTAGGATATGTTTTCTGTCTCAACGGAGGAGCTATGAGCTGGAAGAGTTCAAAAAATCCATTTTTCATTGATTCTATAGTGGATTCCAAGTAAATATCATCTTATAATGTATCCAAGTAATACATTTGGATTCAAAATATTGTCTAGGATCTTGATGTGGCCCCTAGCTGTAAAGAACCTATCACATTGTGTTGTGATAATAGTATAGCGGTGGTGGCTCTTGTAAAAGAGACAAGGTCACACCAATAGACAAAGCACATACTCTAGAAGTATCACCACTTGAAGGATTTTTTCAAAGGGGTGAATTTGTAGTGAGTTGAGTACCCACATAAGAGGATGTGGTAGACCCCCTGACTAAAGTCATATCTCAGCAGAAATATGAGTATTATGTGAGAGCTAGCAGACTAAAGGTTGTTCACAGCTTGTTCTAGTGTAAGTGGGAGTATGTTAAAGTTGGAACCCTAGAACCAACTTATATATACTTTATGATGATCATGTAATATTGTTTTTAATATTAATAAACTAATTATCACATCACGATTGTTATTCTACGTTACATAGTATGTGATAATGTCCTAAGAGTATATTTCGCACTAAAATGTCATAACAGTTCCCCACTATGACGAGAACCCAGAAGTGCTATGGCAATATTCATAAATATAGGTTCTATAGACGAATGATATAATTTAAGGGAAAAAATGATACAAGCTATTAAGGGAGGATACTCATAGGACTTTGAGGTACCTTCTCAGGATGTGATCCCTTAGTAATATGCACTAGGATATTATGAGAATGAGACCCGCCAATAGGAAATCCACATTTATATGTTTAATTGGATTTTCCTATATGAGGATGTGTGTATTGGTCCTTAAAATTTAATATTATTATTAATGATTATTATGAGTCACATACTTTTATGTATTGATGAAAACCATGATGACAAATGTTCATGGTGAATTAAGATATGTTAGGTGCATCACGATTAATATTGAATTAATGAATAAAGAGAGAAAGGATTCTTCCATTATGTTCTTTAAAGTAATTTTATATCTTAGTCTCTTTGATAGAAATGATATAGCTTAAATAAATCCATAACCATGGTGTTCTATAAGCAATTTATTTTAGGAAAGTCAAAGAAAGAGACATCGAGCACATAGATTGATGGCACCGACATGCAACTTACTTGATTTGAGATATCATGATAAATGGATTATATAACACAATAAGAGTTTGTTTGAGGTATTATTCTATTTAAACTTTAGCTTCTTTCTCTATTGGTACCTCGGCATATTGCTAGACACTAACCTTGGACTTTAGGCCACTCTGCCTAATGCTATTAAGAAAAATGCCTAGAGGGTTACACAGTAAGTGTCTCCAACATATTAGTTAAATAATATATTATTATTTATTATTTAATAGGTTGAATAAATATTATTCCCGTACATGGATTAATAATTAATCATGTATGGTTAGTTGCATATAAATATTTATTTTCTATTTTAGTAAATATAATATTTATTTATTTATTGGAAAATAATACAGTGATATTTATTTAATAAATAAATATACATTATTCAAGGTCTTATAAATATTATGGAGAAATGAAGGACCATGATTTTAGGATAGGTGAGAAATAATAAATATTGAATATTATTTAATTAAATAATATTTAATTATAATTCTCAAGTTTAGCACATGTCGAGAAATAATGATAATATTATTATTATTCGACAGGGGGTTTCTCTAGGACTAAATAAATAATTAAGTTCACTTGTGCAATGATTTTATTTTAACCCTAGTGATATATAAACCTTGTTATATTATTTTCTCAATAGACAATTAATTTGTTTGGGTTATGCACAATGGAAATAACGAATTCTCTCAAACCTATAGATCTCCCTTCTCCAAGTACACTCCCAAGAACGGAGAGCAATGCTCCTCCACCGGATCAAGGAGAATGATTTGGAAGAAGTTCTCAAAGTGATGAAAGGCAGATGATGGAAGTGCGAGTATCTATCATGCTAGCACCTAAATATTCCTTTGACAACATCTAGGATATTGATGGAACATGTGTTGATCACTGATAGTGTAAATCTAGACTTAGTTTCTACAACACAACGACGATGGAATGGAAATCTTTTACTACATTAATTAATAAAGAAATAATTATTTAAAGGCAATTCATTATTTAATTAAATTAATTATAAAAAATATTTGATGATCCTCTCTTTGGTTTTGGTGTAATTTCTATTGTCGAATTATTTGATTTAATTATGTTGATCACGATGTTCAACATTGTGTTAAATCTAGAATAAATCATCATTCATGGAAAAAAATCAAAGTTAGGCACCGCCTATCACACACTTTCTCTATGCCTTAAACCTACATCTATCTCATAAACCTTTCCATTTCATATTTAAAATCCCAATTCCATGTTCACAAATGCAGCACACCCCATGAGTGACATCCTTCATGACCTAATCAACCTCAATGCATCCGCATAGATCCTAAGGGGTTCAATTCATCATTTAACCAACCGATTTATCAATTATTACTAAAATGATCAAATACACAAAAAGAAGGAACCATATAACCACTACATACACATAAACCAAACATCAAGACCATGAGATATAACTTATAGACCAACTACCTCAATTTCAATGATTAAAATCGCTTAACCCTATTATTTGATTCGAAATAAAACCATATTTAAATCCCTAACCTAGAATCCACTAGAAGATGATGGTTTTAGTGATTTGGAAGAAGAAGAGTGATTCTGCAAGCCATGATCAAGAAAAAGGAAGGAGTATGAGTGTTAGACTCACTCGAAGCTTTGATCTGCATCTAGTGGCACTCCAAACAGCTTAGAAATGAGGGAGATTGATCCTTGGTATGTTTAGGAGGGATGGTTTGTCACCCTCGACTACTTTAGAAAGATAGAGGAGGAAAATTGGGTAAAGAATCATAAAGCCTGGGGGAGGGAATGGTAAATTTCCCCCACTTTAATGAGGTGCATAGTTTGGACACGCGGTTGGCCAAAACATATGCCACCCTTAGTCCAAGAGGGGGCTTGGGTCACATGGTTTCATGGGGATCTGCACAGTTTGAAAAATCGTACGGTATCTGTGAGGGATGGCTCTATCCAAGCCTACACATTTTGTTCCCTCCCTATGGATGATTTCTTCAACTATGGTCCACCCATCTAGGCAAGCATGGATAAGGCACAACGTTTCTAATAACCGTGAACCGACTATGAAACAGGCACTCTATGACCTTGTCTTCCCCTATTTTTCATCTTGAACCCCTAAGACATCCCCAAGAAACCACATAAACTTAGAGAAAATTTCATTAACCAAATTCAAATAATTTAAATACAAAATTTAAATAAGAACATACCTCAATGAAGTCCAGGCTCTTGCAGTTGATAAAGGGCCATCTTTATCAAAACATTTATTTAGTGCTGATAAATGGTGTCTTAATCAATGATAAAAACAATAACCATAAAGGGGATACCTTATCGCTGCTAGTTTAACATTGATAAAGTCATATATTTTTAGTGTTTTAACTAGCACCGATAAAGGGGCATACTGCTGTAGTGTGCTGTTAAAATCAGAGCACACTGTAGTAGAAAATATAGGGAATAAATACAAGGAGAAAATACATAACTTAAATGAATTAAAATACACCACTCAAATATAATAAAAAAACTATATTATATATATTTAAAGTATTGGTATGTACAATTTAATTTGTAAGTACAATTTATCACAAACATTCAAAAACATCAATGTTCATTTTTCATTGGCCCCCAACCCAAGGTCACGTTATTAGTTTCCAAAAAAACCACCCAACTCGAGAAAAATAATGAACCAGTATAACAAAAATATTATTATGTTAGCAATACTATAAAGAGATAAATTAAACACAAAGTGTAAATTTTAAAATAAAAACATATATTTTGAGTTATACCAGGAACATCGTGTATCAGATTGAGTTTCAGTTGATTCTTACATGTCACACCATTTCTTGATATTCTCAAAAGCAGGTGATCTTGAATTGGCTCACATCTACGGTGACAAAAAACACTCACTATATATGTAATCCAATTCTAGAGAACGTGCTTTTGAGAACAATCCTCCAATTTTCATGCCATTTCTTGTTCGTATTCAAGCAATATCTCAATGAAAATTAACTAAATAAGTATGAGATAAAAATTGATAATAAAATTAATTAATAAATAAATTATAAAATGATGAGAAAACAATATGATATTGTTTCCTCAGTTTTGGATATGTGATGCTCATTTTGAACTAAAACGACACTTCTATATTGAAAACATGCATTTCGAGTCATATCGACCACATCATGTGTCATATTGGTGTAAGGTCAATTTCTACTCATCACAAATGAATTATGGATCAGTGTATTAAGGTTCGACAATGATCTGAGCTCATTTTCTCGGTTTTGGCTAGTGATGTGAGTTTTAAATAAAAACAACACATTTATATTGAAAGTACACACTTTGAGTCATATTAATGAAATCATATTCTGGATTGAAATGCAATCAATTATTACACATTAAAAAATGAATTCTGGACTGCTATACTAATAATTAAAAATAATTCATGCTCATTTTATTAGTTTTGACTATTTGATGTGTGTTTTAAAATAAAATGAAAATTTTGAATTAAAAACACACACTTTGAGTCATACCGACCACATCATGTGTCAGATTGACATGTGATTGATTCTTACACATCATAAATGAATTATATATCATTTATCTAATGTTTTAAATGAAAAGTCTATCATTTGATCAGTTTTGGTAAAGTGACATGCATTTTAAACTAAAATGGCATATTTATATTGAAATAACACACTTCGAGTCATACCAATAATATTATGAGTTGGATTAAAGTGTGTTCAATCCTTCACATCACAAATTAATTATGGTTTATTGTACTAAAGTTTGAAAATATATGCCCTTTTTATTAGTTTTAGTGATTTGACACATGTTTTACGGTAAAATAGAACTATTATATTAAAAACATGCACTTCTAGTCACAATGACAACATCATGGATTGATGTAAGGTCAATTACTACAAATCAAAAATGAATTATGGATAATTTTACTCAAATTTGAAAACAATATGTGATTGTTTTCATAGTTATGGATATTTAATGTGTGTTTTAAACTAAAAATGACACTTATGTTTTGAAAACATGCACTTCAATTCGTAATGATCTAATAGTGTGTCAGGTTGACGTTGGTCCATCACTTCACATGAAAAATGAATTATGGATCATTTTTCTAAAGTTTGAAAACAACCCAGGCATGTTTTCTTGGATTTTTCTATGTGACACATGTTTTAAATTAAAATGACACTTTTATATTGAAAACACACATTTAAAGTCATATCGATCACATCAGGTGTTAGATTGATGTGTGGTCAATTACTACAGATTATAAATGAATTATGGATAGTTTTACTAATGATTAAAAACACTCTGAGATCATTTTATTAATGTGGACTATTTTATGTGTATTTTAAACTAAAATGAGACTTTTATATTGAAAACACAAACTTCGACCCATACTGACCACATCGCATGCCAAATTGATGTGAGGTTGATTTCTACAAACCACACAAGAATTATAGATAGTTTCATAATGTTTTAAAATAATAAAATATCATTTTCTCTATTTTGGTGATGTGGCATGTGTTTTAAAGTAAAATGAAACTTTTATATTGAAAACAAACACTTCCATTCATACTAAAAACATCGCGTGTCTGATTGATGTGAGATCAATTAAAACATATACAAAATGAATTAGGAATCTTTATCCTAATGTTTTAAGAGAATCATAGCTCATTTGATGAGTTTTTTCTATCTGTACATGCTTTAAACTAAAATGAAAATTTTGAATTGAAAACAAACACTTTGTGTCATACTAACCACATCTTATATTGAATTGATGTGAGGTGAATTCATACACATCAAAAATGAAATAAGGATCATTTTAGTAAATTTTAAAAATAATATGATCTCTTTTTCTCAGTTTTGGAAATGTGACACACATTGTAAACTGAAATGACACTTTTATATTAAAAACAAGCATTTCGAGTCATACTGACCAAATCAAGTGTTAGATTTATGTGTTGTCAAAACTTATATGTTACAAATGAATTTTGGATCATTTTAATATTTTTTTAAAACAATACAATCAAATTTTATTGGTTTTGTCTATGTGATGTGTTTAAAATGAAACTTTTATATTGAAAATACATACTTCAATTTATAACGACCACATCACGTGTTTGATTGGTGTGCGGTCAATTCATAAATGTGAAAAATGATTATGGTTCATTTTTCAAAATTATTAAACCAATCTAATATCATTTTCTTATTCTTGCTATGTGACACATGTTTTAAACTAAAATGGAACTTCTCTATTGAATACACGTACTCAGAGTCATATCAACTACATTAGGTGTTGTAATGAAGTGAAATCAATTCTTATACATCAAAAATTAAATTAGAATCATTTTCCTATGTTTTGAAAATAATATGATATCATTTTCTTGGTTTTTCCATTTGATGTGTATTTTAAACTAAACTGAAACATTTTTATTGAAAACATGCACTTCGAGACATACCTACCACATATTGTGTTGGATTGATGTTTAGTCAATTCATACACATCAAAAATTATTTATGGATCATTTTCCTAAATTTAAAAATAAATTTGAGCTCTTTTTCTTGGTTTTGGAAATGTGACATCCATTTTAAACTAAAATGAAACTTTTCTATTGAAAAAACACATTTTGAGTCATACTGACCACACTAGGAGCTAGATTGATGTGTGATCAATTCCTACATATCAAAAATGAATTATGTATAATTTTACTAATTTTTTAAAACAATACGATCCCATTTTCTTATCTTTCGATATGTGATGTGTTTTAAACTAAAACAACACTTTTATAGTGAAAACACGTACTTCGATTCATACTGAACACATCATGTGTTAGATTGGTATGTTGTTAATTCCTACATGTAGAAAAGTAATTATTGATAATTTTACTAATATTTAAAAAGAGTATGATATTTTTCTCATTTTTGGATATGTGACATGAGTTTTAAACTAAAATGACACTTTTATATTGAAAACACACACTTAGAGTCATACTGACAACATCAGGTGTTAGATTGATGTGCAGTCAGAATATACACATTAAAAATTATTTATGGATCATTTTCATAAAGTTTTAAAACAATCAAAGTTTGTTTACTTTGTTTTGGAAATTTGATTTGTGTTTTAAACTAAAATGACACTTTTGTATTGAACACACACACATTGAGTCATACCAACCACATTGTGTGTCTGATTGATGTGATGCCAATTTTTACACATCCAAAATTAATTATGGATCATTTTACTAATTTTTGAAAACTATATGATCTTTTTTATCAGTTTTGGTGATGTAACATGCATTTTAAACTAAAACAACACTTTTATACTAAAAACACACATGTCTAGTCATACAGAACACATCAGGTGTTGGATTGATATGTGGTCAATTCCTACACATAAAAAATAAATTATGGATGGTTTTCATAAATTTTGAAAACAATATGAGCTCATTTGTTTGATTTTGGAAATTTGATACGTGTTTTAAACTAAAATGGCACTTTTGTATTGAAAACGTGCACTTCAAGTCATACTAAACACATCATGTGTCATATTGATGTATGAACGATTATTAGATGTAAAAAATTAATTATAGATTATTTTGATGATGTTTGAAAAGATTAAGAGCTCATTTTTTTGAGTTTTGGTGATGTGACACAAGTTTTAATGTAAAAGGACACTTTTATATTGAAAACACATACTTTGAGTCATATCGACCACATCATGTGTCGAATTGACATGTGGTCAATTACTATATTCCACAAATAAATTATGTATTGTTGTGATAATTTCTGAAAATAATTTGAGGTTTTTTTCTAAATTTTGTCTAGGGACATTCATTTTAAACTAAAATTACACTTTTATATTGATATCACACATTTTGAGTAATACTGACCATATAAGATGTTAGATTGACATGTAGTCAATTCCTATATGTCAAAAATGAATTATATATCATTATAATAAATTTTGAAAACAATACGAGCTCATTTTCATGATGTTGTCTATGGGATGCGTTTTAAATTAAAATAGCACTTTTATATTAAAAACACATATTTCGAGTCATACCAACCACATCATTTGTCGGATTAGTATGTGGTCAATTCCTACACATGAAAAACGAATTATGGATCATTTTCATAATGTTTTAAAACAATATGATCTTGTTTTCTTGGGTTTTTCTATATGAGGCATGTTTTGAACTAAAATGGAACTTTTATTTTGAAAACACATACTTAGAGTCATACCAACCGTATTCATTGTCAGATTGATGTGTGGTCGATTCCTACACATCAAAAATGAGTTATGGATTTATTTTCTAATTGTTGAAAAAATAAGATCTTTTTTACTTGGTTTTGGCTATGTGATACATGTTTTAAATAAAAAAGATACTTCTATATTAAAAACACACACTTTGAGTCATACTGGTCACACCATGAGTTGGATTGATACAAAAATGATTCATAAATTTTAGAAATGACTTAGGATTTTTTTCCAAAAGTATAAATTCAATATAAGCATTTTTTCTTGGTTTTTAGTGTATGACACATATTTTTAACTAAAATTTCATTTTAAACTGAAAACATGTACTTTGAGTCATACTGGTTACACCGTGTATCATATTGAGGTTAGGATGATTCCTATATGTCAAAAATGACTTATGAATTATTTTTATAAAGAATAAAAACAATATGAATTTGTTTGCTTAGATTTGAGCATGTGATGTGTGTTTTGAACTAATGTGTAAATTTAAACTAAAAACATACACATTGAGTTATACCGGGCACACTTGGATTAATGTGTGACTGATTCTTACACATTACAAATGAATTATGAATCATTTCACCAAATTATAAAAACAATATGAATGTGTTTGAATGGTTTTGAGTACATAATTCTTTTATTGAACTAAAATGATAATTTTAAACTAAAAACATAAACTTTGGGTCATACTGGACATATCGTGTATTGAATTGAGGTGTATTTGATTCTTACACATCACACAATGTATTTTCATTCTGCGATTCATTCAACATCTGGGGTTATCTTATAATGTTTTTATTCAATAGCATGGAATGTTGAATGCATTAGAAAATAAAAAGAAAAGTGTGTTATCATGAGGGCATCATCCTTGTTGAGTGCATGATCATAGTACATGATTGCATTATCCTTGTTGAAGAAAAATCAATTATAGGCAATGTCATTTCTTTGTAATCATTATGAAAATAAAAAAATAAGTATCAGATAAAAATTATAAGGAAATTTACTAAAAAAGTATATAAAATGATGGTAAAATTAACTAAATAAATAACAGGAAATCACCTCTTCATGATGTCTATATAAATTATGACACCATGTATTCTTTCCATTCATTTCTAAACAAATAAATTTACTCTATTATACTTTACCTTGAGAAATAGATCAAATATAATACATAATCATTAAAATACTAGTGCTTAACCTTTCAAATGTATCTCTAAGGTCATAGCTTGTACTAGATCACAAATATAATAGGTAATCACTTGAATTATATGTTAGAAATTTTTTTTAAACCATGTACTCTGCCCACTCATCCCTAAACAAATTTACGTATTCTTTTGAGTATGTAGATTGTTGGAAATCATGGTATTACAGAGAAAATATATACAAACAAACAATTAAGAAATATTTTCATTGAAATTTTAATTACCTTTCCAAATTACACGTTTGGGTATTATAGTCTTTTGATGGTATATGATATATTTAATAAATTTTCAAACACAATATCCACAATCCTTTCTGCTATCTTAGATCGAAAACTATAGAAACATTGACAAAAATGAGTAAAGTATTTTGAAATATGTTTTTATAGTTAAATATTTATATATATACATTAATCTATTTCCATTTGAATAAATCTTTAGGCTTCTTATGTTCAGTCACCGAGCTTATACCATGATTTATACTATATTTATAGATCACCCTACTATAACAAAATTATCATTAAAACACAATCTCAATCACATAATTCTTATTTTATTTGTAAAATATTGATTACAGTGAATTAAAAATTCACAATACATATTATGTGTGGTCGACCTAGGTTACCAAAGTTATCCTTAATTGAAATACATTTTACCACTTTTATTCTAAAAATTGTGAAATTATGGACATAGGATTCAGTTTTATTATTCAATTTTATTCTACACAAGTTACCCTTAATTGAAATCCCTTTATTGATTTCTCATCACTATTATCATAATTTCACTTTTCCTTTTTTTATCTCCAAATATAGTCACCCTAAGTTACCTTTTCTTATTTCCACATAAATAAATATATAATTTAAAATGTAATTATCACTTATATATTCATTTATATGTTTATATTATTCCATAATTAATATATTTCCATATTTTACTTATTTATATATCTATAATTTCATAAATTTAGAAATAATTATCAATATTAATAATTTAAATATGAAAAATTTCAAATTTTCAAATCATACTAATGTGAAAATAAATAAATTTAGTCAATAAATTTATTTATAAAATAAATAAAAATAATAGATTTATCTGTTTTTTCCATGAAAAATTCCTTGCGGATACATGTCACATCATATGGGGAATTTTATTTTTAAATAGATTTTATAAATTAATGAAATTAAATTCATCTTATGATTTGTTATATCTTTAGAAATGTGATTAGTGATGCATGAACCTCGTTTGCGTATCTACTTTAGGAATGGGTTTATGCTTCATGCACCACCCAAATGTAAGCATAAACTCTGTTCACACTTCCAGTGAAATAGGAAAATAGGAGCATGAATGACACCTCCTGGTGAGAAAAAACTATATAAGGAACTTCCGACCTCCTCTCATTTCCCACTTCCACCTCTTATTTTGTAGTAAAGATATGGAAAATTTATTTTGTTCTCAAAATATTATTTACGGACATCAGGAAGGTCAAATTTATTTTTTAAAATTTTAGTTTTACTTTTAGTTTATTTATTTTGTGTCTATGATTTATTTATTTAAATTTTATGATTATATAAATTTATGATTTAATTTATATGTTCTTTATATTATTTATATTATGATGTATGGATTATAAAATTTAAATATGTTGTTTGGATGATTTCAATTGTGTTGTATTGTGACTAACTAGGTATAAAGTAATATTATTTATGTTTAGTAAATATAACAGATTACAAAAATGTATATATATAATTATAATTTAAAATATTAATAATTTCATTTGAATATATTTATATTCATATATAATATTATATAGTATACTTAACTTAAAACAAATTTAAAATATATTATCAGATTCGTAGATAAATAAAATTATAAATAATTAATAATATGAGTAATTATGTATAAAATAAAATTATTTATATTTTGGAAAATATAATTACTTATAAAAATGTATCAATATAATTTTATTTAATATATTTAATTTAAAATAAATTTACAATAAATTATTAGTTTTATGGATATATATAATATTATTCTCATTAATTAAATTAATAAAATTATCATTAATAATATTTTTTAAAAATCATTATATACATATATTATTAGGATTAATTATGTATAAAAAAATATTATTTATATTCAATAAACAATAATTTCTCACAAAAAATGTATATATAATTATATTTTAAAATATTTAAATGTATATATAATATCATCTAGTATATTAAAATTAAAATAAATTTACAATATGTTATTGGACACATAGATAAATAAAATTCCATCTTACCTAGTCGTAAAAGAGGTTCTTTTGTTTTTTTGTTCAATAAAGAGAGATTGACCCTCAACCTTTTCTCATATAGATAAAAACAATTATTCTAGAATTTTTTTTAAATAATATAATTAATAATAATTTTCAAAAAATATTGTTAACTTCATTTGAAAATAATTAAATATATATAATAATTTATCATCTTTAAATTTAATTATATTCATATTTAAAAAATATTGTTAAATAAAAAAATGTATATTGAAAATTAAATTCAAACCTATATATATTTAAATAAATAATATATATTTTATTAATTGAATATAATATTTTAAAAATATAATTACTGTAATGTCCCAACCTAGATCACTATGTGAATAGTTCCAGACTTTTATGCCCCACAACCTCAAGTGCACCTCCCCGTATGCCAGAGGCTGCCGACTAGTGAAGAGGGCCTTTGAGAATACCATTGGAAGACTATTACTTTGATATCATAATAACTAGAGTATTAGAAATAATAATAAACAAATAAACCAAGACAAAGAACCATCGTAGATAATACAAGGAAAACACTAAAAATAAATATAGTATCTAAAGACATAACAAATGGGTATGTCAAACATGGAAAACAGATCCCCCATTGGTGGATCATATACATAGGATTTGAAAATTAAAACTAAAACCAAAACTAAAAAAATCAACCTGAACTGGTCCCGAGTTCGGCCCGGTACTATCACCCATGGTCCACTACAACATGCTGTAAAAAACATCATGGAGTGGGGCATTTACCTATACCTGTAACATGTGACCAAATAGTGTTATCTACTCAGGCACCCAAATGTCATGGTAGCTTGAACAAGGTGTGAGTAAATCTCAGTAATCAACCCCCAACAGTGTCCCTAACAAACCAGTCTAGAATATAGGTACATACGAAAGTTCTCAAAGTAAACAGTTTGACAATTATAAAAACATTTATATAAAAGAAATAAATAAAAACTCATACCCAAAGTTCACATTGACACCCAAGGTCAGCCATACCTAGTTCATCCAGTACCGGGGTTCCTCTGAGCACATCTCATGGACCATGCCAACCAACACATCCAAAACCACCCCTCAGGTGTTTTTTTCCATAAGGTATCACAAACCTTGACTCAAAGAGTATTATTTAGTTATCATAGACCTCCACTAAGGGAGTATTCTTTAGTTATCACAAACCTCCCCCAATGGGTGTTTTTCAATATATGGCATAATCCAATAAAGTATCATAGACCTCCCAACACAGGATTGTTCAATATTTATCATGAACCTCCCTCCAACAGTGTATTCAATAGTTATAATGAACCTTCCATATAGAAGTGTTAATAATTATCACATTCCTCCCATATCAAGTTTTCTTTAAATTAATCACATGAAACCCACTTACGGGTGGATCCAAGTTACTTACAACATAATTTACCCTATGGGAATTTTCCATTTAAATTACAACATAACCACACATAAGTGAATTTTTATGTAAATACAATATAACCACCCCTAAGGTAGTTTTCATATCAATTACAACATGGATTACACTATAATAATTTCCATTCAAAACCAATCCATTTTTAAACCCACATCATATTTCATAATAAGGGACTTACCATTTATTAATTCATTTAGTAATTTAAAATTCCAAATATATTTACAATATCTTTGGTTATGAAAATACATTTCACATCCACTAATTAAATTCAATATCCATTTTTCACAATTTCAACATTAGTACCTTTATATATTCCAACTTTATTTCTCAAATTCAAGCATCACACTTTCAAGACAATTTCCAAGTCATACCCACTTCCTATGTGCTTTTCCAGGGAGTCCTTCTATAATGAACTAAGCTTGAAAAAAGGGTGTTTAATAAGGAAAATAATATTGTTAAAACATTCTAATTAAAATATGTTCATTACCCAGTAAGTTGCCATGACCACACACCCGAAGCACTCAGATAATTAATAGAGACTATGGGTTAATTTAAAGGGACCGCCTATCTTAGGGTTAGATAATCTCATTCATCAAACACCTGTCACCGATTCACCTAAATCAGGAGAATATGAGAAACTGGACAAATGACTTAAAAATATTTCATATTATCTAAACCAATAGGAACACAACTCAACAACCAAAGAAACCCAAAATAAATAGAGGATGATAGGTAGACTCACCATGGTCTCTTGATTGAAAGTGATTATGCTTGATTCAATCATGAAATGAGGGAGATTCATACCTAGTATGAAGTGAGGAAGGTGGGAGCTTTGTAGGGATAATGGTAAAAAATGGGAGGAGAAAACTAGGTTAAACCCTTAAGAGGGAGGAGGGTAAATTTCATAAATTTTTTATTTTTAAAGAGTCACACAGTTTTTCCAAAGATTTTTTAATTTTTTTGACAACTAGGTGAACCTCACTATTTGGGACACTCCACCTCACATGGTTATCCAAACTATGTGAGTTTCCTCTACAATGTTTTGCAGAGGTTTCACGATTTGTTGGAGCCCCTTTCTTGGTTTAATCAAACTGTGTCTATACAAATTAGGCCATATGGTGGGGGTGTAAGGTTAGCACTAATCATGTGATAGACATATACATCAGATTGTTTCTCTAGAAGATGAAACCCCAAACCACAGAGCCCCTAATACTCATCTGAGCACTCGAGGAACCTCTTAGGCCTCAAAAAACATAAAAAACATTCATTTAAGATGTTCCAATAGTTATAATTCTATTTTGAATATTCAATCAAAGATCAACCCATCCTGTAATTCGTAAAAATTAAATTTCTTACTAGAATTTTAAATCCATACGGACATGAGATCATATAGTTATTTTTATTTAAAAATATCATTAAATTCAATAATTCATGCATATATTTATATATATATATATATATATATTATTTTAAATATATAATTTTAAGTAAAGTTAAAGTATGTTATTAGTTATATATATGTATATATTTATGTATGTATATATATATATATTATAGTTAATTATATTGGGGTTTTCTCTTTAGTGGGATGACATAATTCAACAAAAGTGTGATGGGGGGCTTGTACCATCAGGAATGAGTGGATCTTTAGGTGGACACCTACTTTCCAGTGGAGGTGTTGGTGATTGGAGGCCTGCACTGGCAGGCACAGGTGGTAGTACAGGAAGACCCTTTCTCAACTAAGAGGGTGCTGCTAATATGAGGCTCACACCAACATGTGAAACTGACGGTGTGGGTAGAACCCCAATCGATGATGAGGGATGAAGATTATGGGAGGAGGATGCCAGGTGAGGGCAGAGTCATAGATAGACAACTTCTTGATAACAGGGGGGCATGATCTATAGTAATGGAATGATAGGGTTGGATAATATTAGTGGATTCATATAGGATGTACCCCTATGGGATGAACCACATGGGCTTAAAAATAATTTATTGGGGCCCTGTATGGACACTTAAAAGTATATGGGATCAATAAGCCTATATAATATATAGATATAATACATATACTGGGTTCTCGTCTATTGGGGGGAAGGGGGGCTAATGAGACACCTAGTATAAGGGTAGGTGGGTTGTATGAGTTTGTTTGGTTGTATTGCTACCCCAATAAAATAATATGTATTATTAATATAAAATGTTAATATTTATATTTATATAATAGCATTAATTAAAAAACTGTTTAGTAATATATATAATTATATTTAAAAATATCATCACCATATCTTTACTAAATTCAGAACATAAGAATTATCCATATAAAACCTGGTAAGAGTATTGAGTGATGATTTACCTTGAGATTATTGACCATTTTCTGATTAAAATTGTATATTCCAATTATTTTTAATGTGGTTATATAATTGGTAATAATTACATCTTCTTTTTCATTGATGACCTATGTACCATCCCTCTCTTTAAGAATGTAAGGACTTGTATGTCCAAAGTAAAATATTATGTATCCAAAAAACCCAGAACTCCTCACTTTCGTATGATTATTGTAATAAAAGGAGTCTTTATAGGAGGCATTGACGTTTAATGTTATATTTTTACAGCATGATTGAACAGAGATTTATAGTTGTTGAAATCTAAGACAATGGAAGCTCTAGAATCCCCCTTAGGTTTTGGTTGGTTTATCGATTAATGATAAACCAATCCATAAAAAAGTCTCAAGATCAAGTTAATGGGATTTAACAATATTAATATATATATATACATATATAATTATATATAATTTCCTGTGAAGTTAAAATATATTATCAATTATATATAAAAATAATATTATTATTGTTAATTAAATGTAAAAAATTTCTCATTTATTATTAATATATTTGTATGCACACATATATATATTATTAATATCAAAATGTTAATATTTATATTTAAATAATATAATTAATTGCATAACTTTATAGTATTATATATAGTTTTATTAAATAATATTATTACTATATATTTACCGTACAAAGAAAATAAGAATTATCCCAAAGAATGGTAAGAGTATTGAGTAATGACTAATCTTGAGATGATCGACCAATGTATAATTGAAATTATATGTCATAATTATTTATATGTGGTTATATAATTTATAATAATCACATTTCATTTTTTCATCGATGACCCTGTGTCATCCCACTCACTAACAATGCAAGGACCTTCATTTCCATGGTAAAATGTTATGTATCCCAAACCAAGAGAACCCCTCACTTGCATGGGAGTATTATTGCAAAAAAATAAGGATCCATAGGAGGCGTTTTTTTCGATGATGGATTTGTACACCATAACTAAATAGAGATTGGTGGTTGTTGAAATCTGAGAAAATAAAGGATCCATGATTTATGCCCTAGGTTTTGGTCTATTTGTTGATTAATAACAACCCAATCCATACAAAAATCCTCAAGATCAAGTTTCCATTATTTAATCAAAACTAATTAACAAATTTTATGTATTTGATGATTCAGTATAAATAAATATATATAACATTTTACTAAATTTTATTTCTAGTTAATCATCTTTGTATCTATAAACTATAATGTTGAAACAATTTATAATGATTAGGGAATTAGCTATATTTTTCCATAGATAAGAGTTTCTAATCATTAGGAATGTGAGACCTTGGAAGATGTTTGTAGGAAGATTCATAGTCACTTAAAACTAAGTTCTACTAAAGTAATTATGTCAATAACATATAAAAATCATCAATATTATGATCATATATAGAACATTGAGTGTCCTCTACTTGATTATAAGGATTTTTTGAAAGCATTATCGTTGATCAAGAAATAGTTCCATAATGTTTTAATGGAGTTATTTATGGATATTTATATTATTAATGAGATGAAACATTTTACTACAGAACCCCATCATGGGAGATATGTTGGATTTAACCCTTCATTAAATTATTATTCAATTTATTTTCATATTAATCCAATAATATAATCTAATTATGAATAATATGATTAGAATATGGGCATAACATTTGGAGATATCCCCATTAATACTCATGATTTATTGAACTTAACTTTCCTTAATGAGGAATTATTTGATGATGAAATGAGAGATGATATATGTGAGGATATGGGAAATAAACCTTATATGGTTCCTTTTATAGATAAGCAAGAACCAATGAGTGGTAATCATCCCCCATTAATAAATTCCTCAGTGGAGGTAATTCCACATGCACGACAGTTTATTAGGGTTTCATAACACAAAGTATTAAATTATTATGCCTTGTAGGTAACACATTAGTGTCAACTGATAACACCTTATATGATGGAAAAGAGTTTGGAAATAAAATATCATTGAAAAATGTGTTAAATTAATACTATATTGAGTGAATTTTTTCATTTTCAATTGATTAGTCTAAGAAGGGAAAATACACCATTTAGCGTGATAAATACCGGATAAAATATAAATTCCTCACATAGAAAATATATAATAACTTTATTTCATGTTATAAGATAACTATTTTGGAAGTCCCACATACTTTTGTACACCCATGTTTTCCACAAGATCATTCTTCACTATATGTGGAGTTTATATCAACTATTATTATTGAGATGATACAAAAATGTTTGGATGTTCCTATGTCCCTTTTCCTTGAGCAATTACAATATTTGTTCAATTATAGTATATCATACAATAAATCTTGTAATTAAAAACAAAAGGCAATTGTAAAAGTGTATGGTGATTGAGAAGAATCATATATAGTTTTTTCCATAGATATTGGGTTTTTTTTCTAAAAAATTAGTTTATTTATTATTTGGGAACTATTGAGTATGTCTCCCTAAATAATTGGGTTGATAAAAAAATCTAAATCTCCATAGTTTATTCTGGTCATTTTGTTCATGTGTTGGATTTGGTGCCCCATAACCAAATTATATGCACTTTAAAATTACCTATATTCATTATTTTGAATATTAATATAAAGCTCTTATCACATTATGATTGTTCTTCTTCATGACATAGTATGTGATAAAGTCCTAAGGGTATCTGTAACACTAAAATGTCATATTAGTTTTCCACTATGATGGAAACCTAGAAGTACCTTGAAAATATTATTAAATATATATTATATAGTCCAAATATACCATTTTATGAGACAAAAATGATACAAGCTATCAAGGGTAAAGACTCATAGAACTTTGAAATATTTTCTTATGGTGCATGCCCTTGTTAATTTCTAGAGAAAAAGATTATAATAACTTGACTAACCAATAGGAAATCCACATTTATATGTGTCATTTGAAATTTATATTTGTATACATGAATAAGGATCTTTAAAATTTAATATCATTATTAATACAAGTCATAAGTCATGTAATTTGATGTAATGAAAAAATGGTTACATTATATATTAATGATAAATAGGGAATGTTGGATATTTCATGAGTGATATTACATGAATGAATAATGTGATAAAGGATTTTTCTATTTTTTTCAAGAATAATAGTTGATATCTATATCCCTTTTAAGGAAATTAACGTTCATAATTAATTCTATGGCTGTGACTTTCAATTGGAGCGTTCATTTTTTGAAAACTAAAATAAAGTGGCATTGATCATATAGGTTGATGACATGGGTATGCAATCTTTTTTATTTGGGATATTGACATAAATGGATTATATTACATAGTGTATGTTATTAAAAGGATATATTTCATTATGAAATTATTTTATCCATAAATTTATCACATGTCATGTAAATTATAATAATTCTATTATTATTTAGAGATGTAATTCATCAAGGATGAAGAAAATAATAAGGTCCCTTTTCAAATTATTATTTTCTAACCACATATCTATTAAAACTTGATTGTAATATTTTCTAAACTGATTCCACATTCCAATCATCATGCATAATGAGTTCTAAATAGGGTTCTCTCAAGCCCTAAATAACTCCTCCCTTAGAATGCTTCAAAAAATGTTGATAAATTCTCATCCTTCACAATATTGAATTATTCTCATCTTGAAGGATTCTATTGTGATCAACAATGATCACCGCAAGCATAAGATCTATCAATGCTAGTACCCATAGGATTCTACGTGACAATTAGAGGTTCATGGAACACATGTGGATCACTATTAGAGGTAATATATCCTTGATTTATCTATAGAAATGATGACATGAAAAAATATCTTTATCCAATCATCTATAATGAAGAAATTATTCAACAAAATGTAATAAACTGATTAAATAAATTAATTATAAATTGTATGTGAAATGATCCTAACTTCTTGTTTTTGGATTTCTGTCAATTAATCTCCATTTTAAATATATTGTTCATGATTCTCCTAATCATGTACATAAGAGATTATTCATTGATTATAAAAAAAAGTCGATTTATCAATGCCCAATATGTTGGAGTTTGTGCCCGAGAAACCAAATTCATTATACTTTATGATAAACCTATATTAATTATATGAATATTAATAAACTACTTATCACATCGTGGTTGTTCTTATGTGTGTCATAGTATGTGATAATGTCCTAAGAATAGTTGTCACATCAAAAGGTCATAGCAGATCCCTGATATGATGAGAAGCCAGTTGTGCCATGGAACTATTCTTGAATATATATTCTATATCTTAATGATATCATTTGAAGGGACACAAATGATACATGCTATCTGGGGTTGGGACTCATGAAAATTTGAGGCACCTTCTCATGGTGTGCATACTTGGTAATATCCAGGTGGACATTATGATAACTAGACCCACCAGTAGGAAATTCCTGTTCATAAGTTTCATTGTATGTTCCAATCTGCGGATGTGTGTATTGGTACTTAGAATTTAATAATATTACTAATGGCTATTATAACTTTTTCTCTTAGATGTATTGATGAAAATTATGATGACAGATGTTCGCAGTGAGGTAGGATATGTTGGGTGTGTCATGGGTAATACTGAATTAATGAATAATGCAAGAAATGATTTTTCACTTCTATGAAAGTAGATATCTCAATCCATTTGATGGCAATGATATAGCCTAAATAAATCCATGGCCATGGTGTTCTCTAGTCAAGTTCAATTCCGAGAAGATAAGGAATGAAAAATCTAGCACATGGGTTGATGGCACTTGCATGCAACCCACTTGATTGAAGATATCAGGACAAAGGGATTATATTACATGATTAGCATTTGTATGAGGTGACATGTTGTTACAATATCAACTTCTTTCTCTTTGGTTCCTTGAACCATTGCTAGATAGTAATCTTGGACTTAATGGAAGCCCACCTAATGGCAACGAGAATGAGGCATAGAGGGTCACACACTAAGTGTAAACAATATCTCAGTTAAATAGTTTATTTATTTTACAAGTTTAATCAATATTATTTCTGGTTATGGTTTAATAATTCTTCAAGTATGCATGATCACATTTATTTCATTTCTAGTTATTTGAAAGAATATATTTCAGATGAAATATTTATTTATTAGTGAATAATGCAGTTATATTTATTTAATAAATAAATAGTCATTATTCAAGGCCTAATAAATATTGAAGATGATTGGCGGACCAAGTTAATGGTCCAGTGAGAAATAATATTAAATATTATTTGGTGAAATAATATTTAAATATAGCATTCAAGTTAAGCACATGTCCGGGAAATAATAGTATTACTATTATTATTTGACATGGGGTTTCACATGGAATAATAAATTAAGCAACAAAACCTATGCTAATTATTTTTATTACTTAGTGAATTAAATTCCCCGTTATGTTATTATTCTGTAAATTAGCTAAGGGGTCATTCGACTTGCTAACCAATTGTTGTGTGCACAACATCTTTGGAGAAAATCACTCGATCCTAGAGAACTCTTCCCTATTCAAGAACACTCTCAAGAAGGATAAAAATCCCCCTCCTCTGGATCAAGGAAAAATATTTGGATGTGATTCTCAAGGCAATCAAAGGCATACATCGCAAACACAAGGATATTCCATGCTATCACTGGGAGACTCCTTTGGCGACATCATGAGATATGTGGAGCATGTGTGGATCACTGCTAGAGGATTCCTATCCTTGTATTCTACATATAAATGAAGCCACACCTCCGAACCATGGCCGGATGCATCAACGAAGAAATAATCCCCTTGGAGGTAATTTTATAATTTAATTAAATTAATTATAAAAAAATTTGTCAATCATGTATTCTCAGTTCTGGGTTCTATTCTTTTTATTTTATCTTTGATTTAATTCCATGGATACTAGAATTCATTGTTGTATTGATCCCAGATTAATCATTGATTATGAAAATTTTCAATGTTGGGAACACACCCATCCTGTTCTTTCGCTATGCCTGAAACCTACAAGTGGTATTAGAGCGGTCATATTTTCAATTATAATTATTTAAATAATTCATTAAGGATTTATGTTTTAATAAATTAGTTTTTCAATTCATTTTTCATCATTATTATAATCTGAATTTTGAGATATATTCCTCCCTTATCATTTCTCAAAGATCTAACAGAAACGAATAATTTGATGATTAAAATTAAATCAATGATCTCATCAGGAGGCACCGACGGTTCTGTCCAGTTAACACAAGAATACACACTATGTAGTCGGATCTATACAATGTGTATTTGTGTTCGATGCGTCAGGAGTAATTCGATAATTACTCAAACTTTGTGCATTAATGACACATGGTGTAGTTAATTATTACACCTCATGTTGACCAGGATAGACTGGCACACTGTCAGCTAGACTATGTGCCATGTGGCCCACTAGACGCAGTGTGTAGTCCCTTTGGGTTAAGGTCAAGTCGTGTATCCCATACATGGATTTCATGGCTGGTGATAATGTGATGTGGAGTATACATAGTATGTGGCCCACTAGACACACCATTTATTCCAAATATTTCCAAATTACACCTCACACACCATTTCCCTAGGTGTGTACTTAGGATGGACGGTGAGGAAGGTACACACTGTGTAGTCAGATCTACATTCCGTGTACTGTTTCCAAATTACAAAGATTCAAAAATTTATTATTATATTATGCAACCCTTGAGACATGTACCTTCGTGTGGGTGTAAATCTTGGACACAATATGTGATAGGTGTTTGATATATATATATATATATGTTTAATTAATATCCGCATAATGTTCAAAGATATACACATCATCTATGAGTTGTATTACAATTATAATTCTGTGTGTATGCTATATGTCACAAAGAATAACATGTATACAAGTATAAATACATGTTGGGTAGTTTTGGATGGGTATTCATCGGGTTTCTTCTAAGGTACAAGTTATGTACAAGGTTATGGATGAGAATCTCAAGGAAATTCAGAAAAGGATTAAGATAAAAAGTATTGATAAATTAAAGACAATGAATAATCAATTTGAGCATAATTTATCTAAATAATAACCATTAAATAATTAAATTCTAGTTTTATTAAATGCGCAATTCATTACATGTATGTGGATGATCATGAGATAGATCATACCTTTGTATGTGATTAGTTCCCTTTTGATTTATTTATTAAATTAAAATTGTGGGTCTGTATGCGTTCTCCTGATTAATATGTAGGTCCTACAAGCCCATGCTTTCTTTCATGTAAACCCCATTTTAGCCCTCACCTACATGTAAGTTAAAATCATATTTAATAGATGGAGCTTACAAGCTAGTAGAGGTGGTTCAATTTAGGAGTTGAGATGAAACTAATCCAAGGAGATACAAATGTGGATAGGTGGAAAGCTATAAACATGAACCTTAAATGGTTCAAGTTGTTTCTCCCATAAGATAGGGTTAGTTTATCAGCTACTAGATAAACTAACCAATAACAAAGCCCATGATCATACCCTTTATTTTATTTCTGTCAGTTGTATGGTTATTCATTATGGATGTTTGACGAGATCACATAATTAATAAACTAACTATCATACAAGATGGAACTAAAATAAAAATGTCTTATGCATAAATATTATATATATATGGTCAATCACTTATGTATATCCCACTTAACATTAAGAAGAATGTGAAAAGATAATAAGTGGAAATTTATGCACAAAGGATAATATCCCTAAATTAATTATTAAGTTGGTATAGTATTCTATTACTTTGGTTAGAATCGAACCATAGTACAAAGTGTTTGACCAACCCTAGTTGGGGTGCTTTCAATTATCATGGAATTATAATTTGATGTTTTGGGTTTAATTAACTTAGTTTATATCATGGTTTGATTGCCTTAGAAGGAGTTGGTGTAAATCAGAGGCAAAGGTCGAGGAAATCCAAAATTAAGGATTTCAGGATTGGGGAGTCCACTTAATAAATAAAGGAGTTGTGAGTTATGTTGGAATTTGTAATGACTACCTAAAACCTTTCAAGTTTCTTGACCAACCCTAGTTTGGGTAATGTGAAGGGAAATATATATCCTTGCTGCTAGAATGTAAAATAAATAGGATATTCCAAATCCAATGGTGAGGGCTATTGGGTTTCAACAAAATAGTGGGAGATTAATAGATATTAATTAAGTTATTATTCTATATTTATCAAGATAAAGTACTAAAACTCTATTCATATTAATTTTTAGAAACCAAAATCAAAATGACATCAAACATATCATTTTGATCCATACTTGAGAAGGAAAAACTTCTCACCGGCACTAATTTTCAAGAGTGGCAAAGGTGCCTTCAGGTTATCCGTCGCCATGAGAGGAAACTTTATGTACTGGAAGATCCTTTACCAGTTGCGCCTGGAAATGAGGTGAGTTATTAAAAACACTATGTGTATGAGAAACATATAAATTATTCTATGGATTTCCATTGCCTCATGATATCATCCATTACCAATGAGCTCTTGAAGCAACATGAGGACATGGATGCTTATAGCATGATGTCTCACCTTTGGGATCTCTATCAAGAGAAGGCGAGACATGATAGGTATGAGATCTCCAATGCTTTGTTCACTACTAATCTTGGATAGTCTAATCCAGCTAAACCACATATATTCAATCTTATTGGATACATTGAGCGTCTAGACATCTTATGTATTAAATTCCCAGATGATTTGCATACATATCTCATACTATCATCACTGCGTAAGTCGTTCTCTAGTTTTATTGTGAATTATAATCTGAGCAATAATGATAAGAGTCTATCAAATCTTGTTACCCCTAATTTACAATGTTGATAAGGACATGAGGCATGAAGAACCTACAATACTTATGGTGAATAGGAAGAGGAAGGACAAGGAAAAGGGGCCTAAGATTTATAAACAATCTAAAGCCTCAGAGCACTATTCAACCAAGAATAAAAAGATCCATAGGTAGGGTAAGGAAAAGGATGAAGTATACTTTTCAGTTCGAATGTTAGGCCATTGGAATAGGAACTACACCCATAGGTAAGGGTAATCTAAAGTGTGTGTGTTATTGAGTGCAATATTTCCATTTCAACACATTGGGTATTACATACAGCTTGCGGGGCTCACATCTATATTAAAATGGAGAAACCAAGTAGATTTTACAAAATTGCAAGAGGATAGGTG
Source organism: Viscum album (assembly GCA_963277665.1). Classification (NCBI taxonomy): domain Eukaryota; kingdom Viridiplantae; phylum Streptophyta; class Magnoliopsida; order Santalales; family Viscaceae; genus Viscum; species Viscum album. The sequence goes on along the minus strand of OY728125.1, from coordinate 270,876,182 downwards.
GATCTGTGAGATGCTAATGGTGTGAGGCAGGATACACTTTCCATTGATGACTACCACCTCAAATTTCTGATGAGAATGATTTGGGTTTTAAATGGATTTTATTATGTACCTATTATTACCAAGAACATAATTTCTTCATCGAGTTTAGATACATATGGATTTATTTTCTAGTTTGGAAATAAATTTTGTTACTTTTATAAGGACAAAATATTTTTTGGTATGGAACATTTAAATAATAGTATGTATGAATTAAATTAATAGAACTAAGTATTGTAAATTGATAACGAACTAAGTTCACATGACTCATACAACACCTAGTTGTGGCATCAACGCCTTAGTCATGTAAATGAGAAGCACCTGACCAAGCTCCATCAAGATGGTTATTTATACTATTATGATCTAAACACACTTGATAGATGACACACTTGTTTATAAGGTAAAATTACCCAACCACCATTTGGTGGACAGGGTGAATGGGCCACAAAGATTATACGATTGTTACACACTAATTTGTGTAGACCATTTCCCGAAAAATATTTAGTTGTATATTCTTACTTCATTAATTTTACTGATGACTTGAGTAGATATGGCTATGTCTACTTAATGAGGTATAAGTCTGAGTCGATTGATAAATTCAAAGAGTTCAATAATGAAGTAGATAATAATATTAGTAAGAAGATAAATAATATTTGATCGAATCAAGGTGGAGAATATCTTAACCAATATTTCATTGACCTTTTAGAGGAGTCTGGGATTCTATCTCAACTCACTCCACCTTATACACTATAATGGAATGGTTTTAGTGAAAGGAGGACCATACCTTGTTGGACATGGTAAGGTCGACGATGAGTCATTTATATCTTCCATTATCTTTTTAGGAATATGCATTGAAAACTGTGGCATAAACATTAAAACAAGTACCAATGAAGACAAAAAATGGGATTCCCTTCGAGTTATAGAGTTGAAAAAACCCCACTTTGTTGAATACACATATATGGGGATGTGAGGAGTTTGTTAAGGCTTTCTCATGCAACAAACTAGCACTGGGGATGTGAGGAGTTTGTTAAGGCTTTCTCATGCAACAAACTATTACCCGGGTCATGAAGTGTATCTTTATAGGGTATCCTAAGGAAATAAAGGGATTATACCTATACAACCCCTTAGAGAAGAAAGTGACTATTTCCCGACAGGTTGTATTTCTTGAGAGGGAGCACAACCTCAAAAAGGATAGTGGGAGAAATATTGAATTTGATGAAGTTGAAGCTCAAGATACACAAGAGTTGGTACATGAACAAGTTCCACAGGTCCCTGTGGAAGAGGTAGTTTCGGAAACACAAGTACTACGTATGAGCACAAGAGAGTTAAGGGAACCAGAGTGATATGGTTTCCTTGTCACTGAGGAAGGTCACTCATTTTTATTGGAAAATGATGAACCTCTTCAATAAAAGGAATATATAGAGAGCTCAGAAAATTAGAGATGTATAAAATATATGAATTCTAAGATGGATTTCATGTATCAGAACCAGTTCTGCGTTCTAGTCGATGCACCAGTTGATGCAAATCCTATTGGGTGTTAATGGGTATTCAAAAAGAAACTGGACATATTAGGTCAAGTTAGTACCTATAAAGTAAGGTTAGTGGCTAAAGGTTTTAAAAAACATCAAGTAATAGACTATTATGAAACCTTTTCACCAGTTTCCTTGTTTAAATCCATAATAATATTACTTACCATAACATATTTCCATGACTATGATATTTTCATATGGATGTCAAAACTGAATTCCTTAAAGGGAACCTTCAAGAAGATGTCTATATAACACAACTAGAAGGGTTTGTGACACCAGATGTTTCTAAAATGCTATTAAAGTTTTAGATATCCATTTATGGATTATAGAAAGCATCCATATCATTGAAAATTCGATTTGATGAATCCATAATATAATTTGGTTTCATTAAGAATGAATGTGAGCCATGTGTTTAAAATTAGTTTAATGGGAATGTAGTTGTTATCCTAGTAGTGTATATTGATGACATATTTCTTATTAGAAACTACATAATAATCATGCAGTCAGTCAAGGACTGGTTTAATAAGTTCATCTCCACGAAGGAATTTGGAGAAGAAGCCTACATTCTAGGGATCAAGATCATTCGTGATAGATCTAAGAGGTTGCTTGGACTATGTCAAAGTACATACATTGACCAGATAATAAAGATATTTAGTATGGAACAATCCAATAGGGGATTGGTTCTAGTGTCACATGGTATACATATTTACAAGAAAATGTGTCCCCAGATACAGTATGAGAATGAAAAGATGAGTAAGATTCCATATTCTTTAGTGATAGGATCTATCAAGTATGCCATGTTATTACCGGAATTGATGTTTCCTATATACTGAGCATGGTAGGTTGATATCAAGAAGATACAGGAGAACAAAATTTAATTAATATCAAGACTATACTTAATTATCTGATAATAAGTAAGGGTGTGTTCTTAGTTTATGGAGGAGATGAGGAGCTTGTCATTAGAGGGTATACTGATGCTCGTTTTCAGACAGATCAAAAATGATCTGAAGTTTCAATCAGGATATGTTTCTATCTCAATGAAGGATATGTGATCTAGAATAGTTCAAAATAGACATTTTTCAATGATTCTACAGTAAAGTCTAAATACATAGAATCTTATGATGCAACCAAGGAATTCGTCTAGATTTAGAACATTTTCCAGGATCTTGATGTGGTGCCAAGCAGTAAAGATCCCATTACATTGTATTGTGATAATACTATAGTGGTGGATCTTGCAAAAGACACAAGATCTCATCAAAGGATAAATCACATACTCTAAAAGTATCACCTCTTGAGGGATTTATATCAAAGAGGCGAAGTTAGAGTGAGTAGAGTGTCCATGAAAGAGAACGTGGAAGATCCATTGATTGAAGGCCTATCTCAGTAGAAGTATAAATATCATGTGAGAGATAGAAGAATGAAGGTTATTAGTAGTTGGCTCTATTTAAAGTGGGAGTCTGTCAGAGTTGGTTCCCTAGAAACCAACTTCTTTGTACTTTATGATAAACCTGAATTCATTGGATGAACATTAATAAACTACTTATCACATCATAATTGCTCTTCTACATGATATATTGTGTGATAATGTCCTAAGAATATATTTCTCATTAAAAGATCATAGTTTATCCCTACTATTATGAGAACCCGAAAGTTCCATGACACTATTCTTGAATATATGTTATATGTCTAGATGATATCATTTGAAGGGACACAAATGATATAGGCTATCAGGGGTGGGGACACATGAAACTTTGAGGCACCTTCTCATGGTGTGCACCCATGGTAATATCCAGGAGGACATTATGAGAACTAGAACCACCAGTAGGAAGTCCACATTTATAGGTGTCATTGAATGTTTCTATCTGTGGACATGTGTATTGGTCCTTAGTCTTTATTATTATTATTATTGGGTATTATGACTTGCACATTTATAAGTGTTGATGAAAACTGTGACGACAGATGTTTGCGGTGAGGTAGGATATGTTGGGTGCTTCATGAGTAATACTAAATTAATAAGTAATGTGAGAAATTATTTTTCACTTTGAATGAAGTAGATATCTAATTCCCTTTTATGGAAATTATATATCCTAACTAAATCCATGTCCATGTTTTTCTCTAGGAAAGTTCAAGTATGAGAAGTCAAAGAATGAGAAATCGAGCACATGGGTTGATGTCACTTGCATGAAACCCGCTTGATTATAGATATCAAGATAAAGGGATTATATTACATGGTAAGAATTTGTCTAAGGTGACATGTCATTGTGACATAAAATTCGTTCTATTGGGTGCCTTGACCCATTTCTAGATAGTAATCTTGGACTTTAGGCAAGCCCGCATAATGCCCATGAGAAAGAGGCCTAGAGGGTCACACACTAAATGTAGCCAATATCTTAGTTAAATAATTTATTTATTTAACAAGTTGAATAAATATTATTCCTGGTTGTGGATTAATAATTATTCAAGTATGTATGATATCATTTATTTTGTCGGTAGTTATTCAAGAGAATATTTTGCAGAAAAAATATTTATTTATCAGAAAATAGTGCGGTTATATTTATTTAATACATAAATATTCATTATTAAAGGCCTGGTAAATATTGATGAGGGTTGGTGGGCCATGTTATAGGTCTAGTGAGAAATAATATAAAATATTATTTGGTTAAATAATATTTAAATATAACATTCAAGTTAAGAACATGTCATGGAAATTATATCATTACTATTATCATTTGACATGGGGTTACACATTGAATAATAAATTAATTAATGAAACCTGTGCTAATTATTTATTATTACCTGGTGAATTAAATTCTATGTTATGTTATTATTCTCTAAATTAGCCAAGGGGTAATTGGACCGACTAACCAATCGTTGTGTGCACAAAATCCTTTGAGAAAAGATCTTGAGCCTAGAGAAATCTTCCCTCTCCAAGAACTATCTCAAGAATGATATAGATCCTCCTATACTAGATCAAGGAGAATGATTTGGAAGTTATTCTCAAGGTGATCGAAGGCAGACATATAAAGCACACGGATCTTCTGTACTATCACCCTAAGACTCCTTCAGGGATGTCTGAAGACACGCGGAGCACGTGTGGATCACCAATAGAGGATTCCTATCCTTGGTTTCTACATCTTAATGAAGATGCACCTCAGTCCCATGGTGGGACGCATCAATGAAGAAAGAATCACCTTGTAGGAAATTCTATAATTTAAATTAAATAATTGTAAATGAAGTATCTTGATCCTCACTTCTCAACTCCATGTTCTCTCCTTTGTCTTACATCTTTGATTCAATTTTATGGATACTGGAATTCATCATTTTATTGATCCCGAATTAATTATCGATTATGAAAATTTTTAAAGTTGGGTACCTATCCATCCTACACTTTAAATGTGCCCAGAACCTACAAAATATGCACTCTTTCTACCCCAAGAACCATCAAGTTTTATCAGAGCGGTCACAAAATAATTTAGCATTATTTATTTTGCATTGATTTATTGTAAATAATTATTAGTTTTTTTCATTTTATTTTTTCTTAAATCAATATTTCAATTGAAAGGTTTTCAATATATTTACATTACTGGTTCAAGTTTAATGCAATATTAAATGGATTATGAAAAAATAGAGAATGGCCTGAGATTCCATAAGGAGGTGCTAAGGATTCTGGCCGATAAACATATATTCATGATGTGTGGCTAAATGTACATGTCATGTATCGATTTTTACTACACCTAGATGTGTTGTGGGATACATGACACAAAAATAAGTAAATAACATGTGCTGAATTTAATGCAAAACGTGTATTGACTAGGCCAAATTAGAACACATTTTTTAGGATTACACAGTGTTTATATGGTGTCCACACCATGTATTCCACATGGTTTTGGGGGAAAATTCACACCAACAGTGTAGTCAAATATACATCACACGATGTGTGTGAGTGGTACATATAAAAATTAATGAGTAAATGAAATTTATCCAGGATAAACGCCATGTGAATCATTCTTACCATGTCCAAAGAACATTCTAAATTGGTAGGTAGGTTTGATGGACACACAATAAGTGGAAAACATAGTGTGCTTCTCGTTAATACACACCGTGTATCCTGGCCAAGATACATGATGAGTCAGTAAGGGTCAACCCAAAATCAAGGTAAGTAGTAAAAATGGTAGGTAATCCATAAGTACATGTTGTGTTATCACTCGGTAATAAAAAGAATTAAATTACATAATAAATAATTAATCACAGTAATAAAAACATAGTCACATTATTAGTAGCTGAGGTGTTGACTATATAACAATGTCTTTTCAAAATTAATAAATTCTCAATTAAATGCAATGTAATTATCTGTATATGATGGTCATGAAATTTATTTTCCATGTTATAATAAATGATACAGATCTATAGAATACTTTAGATGACCATTAAGATAAAATAATCAATCAATTGTTCAATAAATCAATTAATTGAATTAATTAAAACAGTTTTATATGAATAATAAATAATTAATTGAAGTGAATGATAGCACTGTACTTTTGAATTATTTTCATATATATGGACGATCATGATCCTAGAAAAACCTATATAGGTAATTTTTTTAATTTATTATTATGACATGGTTTTTATAATAATTTATTGAATTAAATAATGGTATGTGTGCCATTCCTATCCTATCATTATGTAAGATCATGTGTGCCTGTGGTTTATTTTATGTAAAGACCCTTTAACCAATACTTTAGTTCCCAAAAACAATGCTTGTGTGAAGCTTATATAATGGGTGGAGATCCCAGGTGAGTGGAGTTTGTCCATGTTTGGAGATATGGTGAAAACAATACAAGAGGTACACATGATCATGGGTGGAATTCTATAACTAGAACTAGAAATGGTTCTAAGAGTTTATTCCCTATGTTCAAGGGTTGGTTTATCATATACTAGATAAACCATCAATTTGAAAATATAATGGTCATACGAATTTAATTATTGTATTTATGTTAGTTTCATGGTTAATTATTTATGAATGATTGATCATTAAATAATTTAATTAACAAGAATTCCAGATATAATTAATGTATAAAAAATAATAATACGTGTAAAAGTTTTCTAGACATGGTTAATAATTTAAGTAAAATTTTCGAAATATTAACAAGCATGTTATAAGATAAAATGGGTAGATTACACATAAAGATAAAAAATCCCTCAAAAAAATATTAAGTTGGTATAACCTGCCATTACCTAATTTAAAATAGAACCAATAGATCATAATGATTGATCCAATTCCCATTCGGATACTACCATTTAACAGGGAGTTCTAAAGAAGGTTTTTGGTTTAATTATCCAATTTTAGATCAAGAGGAGTACCTTCAGTAGACATGGTGTAAATTTGATGGAAAAATGTCAAGGAAATTTGAACATAGGATTTTATGATTAAGGAGTATAGTCAATAGATCCATAATTTGTGGGTTAATGCAGTTGGAAAGTTACATCCACCTAAAGACCTTTAAGTAACTGACTAATCCCTCGCTTGTGTTATAAGAAGGGGATATGGATTCTAACCACTAGAATATCCATCTGATGGGATATTCCAAACCAATGGTGAGGGATATTTAAATTTGATAAAAGGGTGTGATATTTAAAAATTTAAGATCTATTATCTAATTTATTAATCTAGACAAAGTACTAAAAATATTCCCTTATTTATTATAGAAATGGAAGGCTACAAGAATATGACTGTATAACTGCGGTCTATACTAGAGACGGATAAACTTATAACAAACTTTAATTTCATGGAATGGTATAGGCACTTTAATGTTATAATAAACCATGAAGGATAATTATATGGGCTATAAAACCTTAATCCTAATGTCTAGGAAAATATTTTAGGGAGGGAGAACTATCTCTCTATATGAAAAATTTGGATGATTCTACAAATGTAATGTGTTTCATGTTATCATCCATGTATAGTGATATTTTAAAGAAACATGAGGATATGGATGTGTATAACAACATGTTTCACCTTCATGATATTTATCAAGATAAGGTGAGAAAATAGAGATATGATATTTTAAATTCATTGTTTGTGTGTAATATTAGAGAGATGACACTAGCTGGTTCTCATGTCGTCAAGATGAGTGGCTACACAGAGCGCGTAAACATATTAAGATTTAAGATCCCTGATGAGATGCACATAGATCTCATTCTATCCTCACTTCATAATATATTATCTAATTTCATTATTAATTATAATATGATAAATAGTGATAAGAATCTCTTGAAACTCTTTACATTAATTCACAAAGTTGATAAGGACATGATATGTGAAAAACATATGATCCATATGGTGAATAAGAGGAATAACAAGTAAATGGGGCCCAAGACTCATTCCAAGTATAAGGATCCTAAGAACCATCCTTATAGGAAAAGTAATATCCAAAGATTAACAATGGGAAGGGAGATATTATGTTTTTCATGTGGGGATTTGGGACACTAGAAGAAGAACTACACCTAGTTAATAAAGAAATGATAGTCATTAGGTGCATTCATTTTCGAGTGAAATCTTTCTATATCTATATATTAGGTATTAGATACAACTTATGGTGTTCACATCAGTATTAAAATCAAGGAACCAAATATATCTTGAAATGTTTCTAAAGGATAGGTGGATTTACTGGTCACCAATATTGTGAGGATAACTTCTCTAGCTAATGGAGACTACCATATTACCTTCTCAATTAAGATGGTCTTGTTGTTAAAGGATTTTAATTATGTACCAACTTTTACTAAGAAAATAATTTCCATATCCTTAAATGATAAAAATTGGTTTATTTTTAATTTTGGAAATAAAATTTGTCTCTTTTATAAAGACAACTTATGTTATGGTATGACACATTTAAATAATTTTATTTATGTATTAAATTATGAAACCAAGTATTGGAAATTTATAATGAATCAAATTCACATATTCCACACCTAGTTATGGATCATGGTTATGTAAATAAGAAGAATTTGACAAATATCAATCAAGCTGGTTACTTAGACACTTTTGAGCTAAAACCTCTTGACATGAAACATACTTGTTTATTATAAAACAATGACAAATTCACCATTTAGTTGACAACATGAAAGGGATATAGATATTATAGAACTAGTATGAAATGATGTGTGCAGACATTTTCAAGTAGTTTCTATAGGTGATTATTAATATTTCCTTAATTTGGTAGATAAATTGAGTAGATTTTTATATGAATAATTGATGAATTATAAGTCTAAATCTTCTGATAAATTAAACGTGTTCAATAATGAAGTACAAAAACAAAAGAAGACAATGATGATTTGATCTAATTGAGGTGGAGAGTATCTTAACGATGATTTTGTCTACTTTCTACAGGAGTATGGGATTTTATCTCAAATCACTCCATATTATATACCATATTGTAATGGTGAAAGTAAAAGGAGGATCCATACCTTTCTTCTCATAGTTAGGTTGGTGATGATTCATAAAGATCTTCCATTATCTTTATGAGGATATGCATTACAAAATGAAATATACTCAGAAAATCTAGTACCAAATAAATTGGAAAACAAATACATGAGTTAATGTATGGAAGGAAATCCCCATTTTAAAATTTATGTTCATGGAGATGTGAGACATTTGTTAAGTCCACCACTAACAAAAAACTATTACCCTGAGGAACAATGTGTATCTTTATAGGGTATTTGAAGGAAATAAGGGGTAGTATCTAGAAAAACCCTTATACAATAAGCTAATCATCAAAATACATGGAATACTTATTAATAGGGAGAACATCCAAAAGAAGTATAGTGATAGAAATAATGACTTTGATGATGTTGATGCTCAAGATTCACAAGAGTTAGGGAAAGAATAGATTTTATAGGTCCCTATAGAAGAAGTTATTCTTGAAACACCGGTACAAAATAGGAGAAATAAAGAGGTTATAAAACCATAAATATATGTTTTTCTATTCACCAATGATGATGAATCATTATTGGTTGATAATAATGACCCCTTTCTTATAAGGAGGTAGTAGATAGATAAGAATATAAAAGATGGTAAGAAGACATGAATTTTAAAATAGATTCCATGTATCATAACCAAGTATAGGATTTGGTTAATTTTACAGTTGATATAAAATGCATTGGGTGCAATATTAAAGAGAAAACTAGACATAGAAGGTAAATTAAATACCTATAAAGCATAGTTAGTGTCTAAATGGTTTAAACAACACCAAGACATTGACTATTATTAAACATTTTTTCTAATTCCTATATTTAAATTCATCAGAATCCAACTTTCCATTGCTCTTTACATGAATTTTATATTTGAAAAAAGAATTTCAAAACAACATTACTTAATGGAAACCTTCAGGGAGATATCTATATGACACAATATAATGGGATTGTGACTCCAAAAATGATAATGAGATTTTAAAGTTATAGAGATTAATTTATAGATTGAATCATGAATCTATTTCATGGAATAATCAGTTCAATAAATCTATACAATATTTTAGTTTCATAAAGAAATAATTTTAATCTATGTGATTACAGTATTTTTATTGGGTGTGTGGTCATATTCCTAGTATTATATATTAATATCATTTTACTTATTGTACATGACATAACAATCTTACATACAATTAAATACTAGTAATCCAATGTTTCTACATAAATAACTTAGGTTAAATAACATATATCCTTGGAACCAATATCACTAATGATAGATCCAAAAGTATTATTTGACTAATTCAAAGTACATAAATTGACCAAATACTAAAGAAATTTAATATAGAGCAATCGAAGAGGGGATCGGTTCCAGTTTCACATGGTATAAACCTCTCTATGAAAATGTGTCCTTGGACATAATAGGAAAGAGAGAGAGAAAAAAATAATAATATCACATATGTTTTTACAATAGGATCTATCATGTTTTCCATTTTATATACTAGGTTTGATGTTGACTATGCCTTATGCATGGTAGGTAGATATGAAACTGATCCAGGTGAAAATAATTTGTCTATTTTAAACACTATCCTTAAGTATCTAAGGTGAACTAAGGATATGCTCTTGGTACATAGAGGAGATGAAGAGATATTTATTAAAGTATATATTGATGCTAGTTTCAAAACAAATCAAAATGACTTGAATTCATATCCAGGATATGTATTCAATCAAAACATGGGAGTTGTGAGCTGGAAGAGTTTAATGTAACCGATTTTCACTGATTCTATAGTATAATCTGATCATATTATAGCTTCTGATGGAGGAAAAGAAGCAGTTTAGATATGAAAATTTGTCCATGTTCTTGATGTGGTTCCTAACAGTAATAACGTTATCATATTTTATTGTGATAGTACTACGATGGTGGTTATCACAAAGGATCCAAGGTCAATTAAAAGGATGAAGAACATACTATGGGTGTATCACCTCTTGAGGGGTTTTTCCTAGATGGGTGAAGTCTCTATGAGTAGAATTTCCATGTAATAAAATTTAGAGGATCCTTTGAAGAAATACTTATCTTATTAAAATCATGAGTATCATGTGACAGATAGAAAACTGAAGGTTATTAGGAGTTGGCTCTAGTGTACATGGGAGTCTATTGGAGTTAGTACCTTAGAACTAACTTCTAGGTACTTTATAATTAATTATATTCATATTTTTGAATATTAATATAAATTTCATATCATACTATTATTGTTATTCTTTGTGACATAGTATGTGATTATCTCCAAAGAGTAATTACCATAATATAATATTATAACAGTTCCCTACTATGATGAGAACCTTGATATACTATGAACTTATTATTTAATGTATTTTATATGGAAAAAAATATCATTTGTTGGGAAAAAATGATACAATCCATCATAGATGGATACTTATAGGACATTGAGACACTCTCTTATGGTGTACTCCCTTGGTAATTTCTAAACTAAGAGATTATGAGAACTTGATCCGCCAATAAGAAATATTAATTTATATGTGTCATTGGATGTTTCTATCCATAAACATGTGTAATAATCCTTAGACATTAATATTATTATTAATGTATGTCTTGAGATTTGTACTTAGATGTACTGACCAAAACCATGATGTTATATGTTTATGGGAGTTAGGGTACAATGGGTGTATTAGGAGTGATATTGAATTAATGAATACGCTTCTATTCAAAAATAGAAGTTGATATCTCTTCCAATTTTATGGAAATGAAACTTCATAGTCAATTCCACAACCATGGTGTTCTATTTGAATGTCTATTTATAGAAATTCAAAGAAAGAGACATAAACCATATTGGTTTATTACACCGATATGCAGCCTATATGATTATATATATCAAGATAAAGAGATTACATTACAAATTATACATTCATAGGAGGTTTCATGTCATTGCGACATTAACTTATTTATTTATGGGAGTCTTGGTGTGTTTCTAGACACTAAACTTCGACATTAGGTGGTGTAACCAAATTCCACTAAGAAATTGGCCTAGGGGGTCACACACTAAGTGTATTAAAAACCTCAATTAAATTCTATATGAATTAAACATGTTTAATAAATATTATTCTCGAATATAGTTTAACAATTATTCATGCTATGTTGGTCACATAAATTCAATTACTAGTTATTTAAGATAATATATATGTGAGTTCAATATATAATAAATATTATTCACCATGAAATTATTTATTTAATTTCATAAATATATAATATTTATTTATTCTATTTTATTCACATGGTAACAATTATTTATTCATTTAGTCACGTGAATATTTAATAAATATTTATTGAACATTTTAGTGAATATAATATTTCTATATTTTTTAAAAAATGAAGTGACATGAATTTAATTAAATAAATAGTCTTTATTCAATCCCTAATAAATCTTGAGGAGGATGAAAGACCAAGTTTCATGTTTACTAAGAAAAATGTTATATTAAATATCATTTGAATAAATATTAATTTATTTATTCAAGGAAATAATATTTATTTTATCAATGAGTTTAGTGCATTTAAAGTAAATAATAATAATTTTATTATTATTTAGACATGGTTTTCACAAGGGATTATGAAAATAATAAGGTTCCTTGTGTAATTATTTTATAAACCAAGATCTATTTAAACATAATTATAACATTTTCTAAACTAAATATATATTATAAAAGTTGTGCACAATGAATTATAGAGAGGATTATCTAAATTCCTAGAGAGATCCTCCCTTATAACTTTGTGAATAATGTAGAGAAATTATCCTCATCAAACAAAGTTAATCCTTATCACCTTGAAGGAACGTGTTTCAAACAAAAGTGATCATCTCAAGCATAAAATTCATCTGCGCTAGCACCCAAAGGATTCTATGCTAATTATAGAAGGTTCAAGGAACACATATGGATCACATATATATGGAATCTATCCTTTATTACTCTATGAAAATGAAAATATTAAAAGGTTTCTTCATTTGATCGTCAACAATTAAGAAAGAATTCAATGAAAGGCAATTCTTTAATCAAATAAATTACTGATAAATTATATGTGAAAATATCCTCTCTTCTTGGTTATAGGTTTATATCAATTAATATTTATTTTAATTTAATTTTCTATAATGTTATTCAATATATAAATAATGAATTATTAATTGATTATGGCAGAAATATATGTTGGGAATGCTCAATAAGCGCTTCCGCTGCACCTCGAACCATCACCATGTATCACCATTTTCCACTATTGAAAATAATTCATTGAAGTTAATGTAACTTTTCTTTAGGATAGTAATATCAGTGTTCTAATTTTTTTTGCCTCATAGAATGATAATCATACTCCTATCTGACTCTCATTCACCATTTCTGAAACAGAGAACTCTAAGTCATGGAGTTGGTTCTTGGATGGTATACACATCCATGTTACGAAAATACAAGTGTGTTTGATATCTAATAATCATAGAGTGATGATAAATTTCATTATTAATTATAGAATTTCATGGAAAGAGATAAGTGTTTAACATCAATATTTCATCAATCATATTGTCAGCAATGTTCATGATAATTTTAAAGAGAGAGCAATAACGAAGGCAATTATCACGTTGGGTATGTTTTCTTAAACATATCTTATTTTGAATAGTTTTTTTACTTTCCTTTTAAATATATTTATGGGTTCTTGTATTAGTACACAATCCCAAACAAGTAATGTTTTATGAGTGTATTGAATTAATTTAATGATTCAATCAAGATGTGTATGATTATATGGTGTTCATTTTAAAGGAGAAATGGTCATTAGAATATGATGGTGGTGGGAGAAATGGCCATATGAGAAATAATATTGTGGAGTTCATAAACGATGTATTCAAGGGTGTTCATAAACTATTGATCATAGGAAGAGTACATGATACATTTTATTTATGCGCGAAGTACTTTTTGAATGGTTCTGATATGCTTATCAATGGATGTAACAAAGAATACACTTTGGTAAGAACATCCAAAGATACATTAATAAGATATTATAGGATGAATCATTATTTCATGTATAATGAATTTACTGAGGAGGGATCTAATTTGAGGTAATAAAGTTCCATAACCCACTCACATGAAATAATGTTCGATTACTAGTGGTCTTACCTAAAATTAGGTTCTTTGACTACAATTCTTTCCAGACATTGATTTATCCCTATATGCATGTCATTGTAGCTTGTCAGTTAGTGAACTTATCCTGGGAATAATAAGTCAACCTAGTATATTTCTTGGGAACTCTGGTTGACTACTATAGTTCACCTTGGATTCATTTTGGTTATTTTCATTATTTTACATTACTTTCTGATCATCCAATTGGGGTCCCTGATATTACCAGGTTGCACCCTTAATGATTTCTACAGTATAATTTTATCAGAAACAAGATGACTAGCCTAGAGAATGTGGAGTGGGACAATGATGTGTCATATGTCATGAAAAATTTCATACTTATAAAAAATGTCCCAATGTTGTATGAGTGTTGATATTGTTTATATAATTTATCATTATTGTGTTAAATATTATTTTATTTTGTCTTGTTTTATGTGATATTCCTTAAAAATTAAATGAAAAATTATTTTTTCAGATGTTAATATGTTTATCTCCAATAATAATCTTTCACTTACATAGATAAAATATCTATCATACATTACTTAGTTTTATTGAAAAATAATTATATGATATTTAAACATTGAATAAAAACTAAAGATCCAACATGTTTATGTCTTCATTATTATTGAAAATAAAAAAAATTCATTCTCTTTATCAAAAAGTACTCCTTATTACCCAACTTGAATCTTATGCACTTTGATTGTTTGATTCAATTAAGAACATTCAATGGAAACTCAAGTATCATCACAACAAATTCCATATTTATTATAAAAATATATTTGTTAGACCTTTTATTCTAATTGACTTTCCTCATCATGATTCATTATGACGTTTTATAACATTAACTATAAATAGTAATGATTATATCTCTTAGAAAAATGGAATACCTAGGGTTGTCCTTTTCGAACCCTCAACCCCTAGGGACCACCCTCCCCATAAAAGGATCACTCGAGAGAGAGACTCAATTGGGAAGGATCTATTTATATCCGAGATGGAATAGAATCTCACAGGATAACAACCCAATTAGTGATGGTTTAACATATAAATCCATCAACTATGTGGTATTCTCCCTTATTCTCACCTGATGCAGCATCGAGGATAGAAATAATTCCAGTATTGTCTTAAAGGGTCATCTTATTATTGCTCCGAGTGTACGAAGATCTCTCCACATCCATCATGTTGTGCCCTATCTTATCATCGTACCTCATATTCTATGTATAGGTTTATACTATATGGTGATTCATGATTTAAATTTTTTCAATCAGTAGCTCATTACATCCATTATGTAAATATAGAGGCTAGAGACACTTAAGTATCATCTACCAGAGGGAGATATGATGAATACTCTTAAAGATGTGTCCCTTGTGTCAGAACTCCCTATCGAGGGTGCGGTTGTGGAAGGCTGAGTTATTGGTGATTTAATTGATTTAATTTTGTGTCTACTAGGTAATTTGGTTCATGATTTTGGATGGTTTTTTATTTAGAGTCAACTATGAATGCCATGTAAGCACAAACACTTCACCCATTTAGACAATGATGCTAATGATATCATCATGTTGATAATTTCATGTGTATATGTTATGAGTCTTACTATAGGCATAATTATCATCAAATATTCTACTACATTTATCCATATAATATATTTACCATTACTTGTGGGCCTAAACTAGACATAGAAGTATAATTAAGGTTCTCCATGTTGTTCTTATACATACAGAGTACTATGAAACGCATTTTACATTCAAAAGTTACATATTATAGGATGTGTTATTCTAATACATATGTGGGTATGGGAGGGAATCCATAACTTCACTCGATATATATTCACACCATTAGCTATCGATGTTTTACAGGACTCCTTTCATGGATAGTGGTATGTCTTTCCTATTTTTTATAGGGATGATGGTTTGCAAATTTTTATTAGGAAAATATAACTGTAGAAATATTATTTATATGTGGAGAAAATTCCATCAAAATTCAAATATCACCAGACATGATTTCTATTGCTATAAACTTATGCTTGACAGTATTTAGTCATATGGTGTATCTTATTTTTAATTATAAAGTTAAATTATTATAGTGTGTTGTACATGATCTCATTTATTAACTTTATATTCATTTTTTGATATTCCATGTTTAATGGATGTTGTATGTTGGGCCTGTATTCATAAGTTTCTTGCATTATTATATGATGATGTCGATTACTAGCTCTAGCATCACAGATCTTATTAATTTTCACATTGTTGAGTGGTACCATATTGATCGTGTTATGATACATTTTGACTTCCATTATCCAATTAATACACATTTTAGTAAGTTATCTTCACTTCATTCCCTGAATGTGTCAGGTAAGAGAGACTCAGATTAGACGTGATATCACACATGCTATATTGATATGTGGGAGAGATCTCATGAGTCTTGATTACTAGGAAAAAAATACAATATTCATGCATCTATTAAATTATTTGGATTATTCCCATCATATCGCATGACCTCATTGTTATATAATATACGACATATATGAGGCTATCATCAGTTGGTAGTAACTCTTCCTTCCCCTTTTAGATAGATATTTTTTTAACTTTAGTTAACTGTATAATTTTTTGTAGTATTCTCATATCAAAATTCTTATTTACTTCTATGGTCTCATTGAGGGAATCACATTTGACCAAGCCTATTTTCATGGAGTATTGAAAAATCTTATTCTTCCCATGAATGATATTGATCTTGGGATTTTCGTTGATGTTCTATATGATGATGAGGGTGATGTAATGTTTCCCAGTTAGGATTCAAGTATCACTGAGAGGGGGAGGAGGTAAATTAGTTATATCTTTTTATTTTATGTTTCCTTACTTTTGAAAAAACTTTTCCTCATGTTAACGAGTTATTTTCCCTCCAGAATACAGTAAAAACACACATCCATAAGAAAAAAAGTATTTATAAGGTTCACTACTCAATAATAGTAGCTACGTCCTTGATATGGTATGGAAATAATCCAATACCACACAATAAAACAGAAAATAATCCTTTGATGTGGAATACAATGATAAGATATTACCTTACACTAGTGTATCACTTTGAAAACAGCCTAATAGTGCATGTGCTTCCTCTTAGCACAAATAGGATAATGAAATGTTTCTGTTATTCTTGATTAATCCAATAGTGTGTGTGCTCCATATTAAAAATACTTCCATATAGATAGATTAATGAAATAATTCTCCCCCTTGGAAACACTATCCAAAGGTAATATGAGAGATGGGAAGAAACATGTACCATAACCTTTATAATAAAGAGGCTAGATACCCACGCTCAACCTCAATTTGAAAAATGGTTCCTTCACTAGAGATTTTGTGAATATGTCAACAACCTTTTCTAATGTAGGAATATACTCCAACTTCAATTCATTCTTCTCTAAACGCTCTTTGATGAAGTGGTACTTTATGTCAATATTTTTTGAATGGTAATGTTGTACTATATTCCTTATAATATTTATTGCACTTTGAATATCTTATCCTAAGATCAAGGGTAACTTTAATTCAACAAGTAAGTCTTCCAACTGAGTCTTCATCCATATAAGTTGAGTAGTATCTTGAGTGACAGAAACATACTCAGATTCAACCATGCTAAGAGTTACTGAATTTTGTTTCTTTTTATGCTAACAAACACAAAATTTTCATTGAAAAAAACTCCACTACATTTTGATCTTTTATCACTATGTTTCCTTCCCATTAAACATCTAAATACCCAAACAAGTTAATACTTTTTGATCCATCATAACTGATTTGATTTTTTTTTTGTGATTTTGATATATGTGAGAATCTTTTTTCCAGAAATTAAATGTGATTCTTTAGGAGCACTCTGAAACCTTGCATATAAGGTAACAACATAAAAAATGTTGAGTCTTAATGTAGTCAGATATAACAGACTTCCAATCAGCTGTTGAAACTCTTTATGATAAACTTCCTTTCCTTATCCATATTTATAAAACATGGTTACCACTAAAATCGGTGTGGAAAATGTTTTCGAATCTTCGATGCCAAACTTTTTAAGAAGTTCCTTAGAAAAATTTTCTTGAGAAAGAAAAAGTTGGCTCTTCTTCTGTAAAATCTATAAACCAAGAAATTATTTAATTTCTCCTAGAATGGAAATATCAAACAACTTCTTCATCTCTTCTGCAAATATTTCACAAGATCTTTCATTATTTCCACCAATGATAATGTCATCAATATAAACAATTACTATGTGAGAAAACTCCCTACATTCCTTGTTGTAAATATTTTTGTCAACTCTTCCTTTCTTGAAACTCATCTAACTTAAGAAAGTATAAAATTTGTAATATCATGCCCTTGGATCTTATTTTATCCAATGCAAGGATTTATTCATCTTACACACATAACTTTAATATTTCTGAAAAATAAATCCACAAGGCTGTTCAATGTATCCTTCTTCATCAAGATTACCATTCAGAAATGCAGACTTCACATCCATTATGAAAATATTGTACCATCATTGAGAAACAATAGAAACAAAGATTCTAATTGTTTCTAATCTTTCTATAGGAGAAAAAATCTCATCAAAATCAATACCTTCAATATGTGAGTAACCTTTTCACACTAATCTTGGCTTGTTCCTTATCACTTTTCCTTCTTCATTCAGCTTGTTCTAGAAAACCCACTTTGTACCAATAATGTGTTTGTCATCTTGCTTGGGTACAAGTTCCCAAGTATCATTCTTTTCTATGTAATAAATATATTAATTCATATATTTAATCCATTGTGGATACTCAAAAGCTTCATTCACAAAATTAGGCTCCACTTTTTAATATAAAGAAGTATGTGTAACAGAATTCGTTGTTCTTCTTTTTTGAACCCTCTGATGTTGATCAACAATAATGGTTTGAGCCTCCACTTGCTTCCTTAGACTAGGATTTTCAGTTTTAATTTCATCCTCATCACTTGAAATTGATAAATTTTATTCTTCTACTTGAGTAGGATTACTACTATAGGAAGCATTATAAGAATTGTTAGAAAAACTTTCCTTATATTGCTCAACTTCTATATCATCAAAAATATGCTTTTTTCATAAAAGTTTCAATAAATTTTACATCAGCAGAATAAAAAATTATTCCTATTTCTTTGTTGAAACATCTATATAATCTTCTTTCTATATGATAGCCAATAAAAATTCCATCATCACCACTTTGCTCAAACATTCCAAGATTTACGCCTTTCTTCTTTACGATGCATGGACTCCCAAAAACACTTAAGTTATTGAAACTTTGAGTTTTTCTATAAAAAATTTCATATGTGGTCATATATGAACTTGGTTTATAGAAACATCAATTTTGAATGTAAACAGTAGTACTCATGTATTTCTTCCAATAGTAATGAGAGATACCATTTCATGTAACATAGTTCAACCCATTTCAACCAGAATTCTATTATTTATTTAAGAAAATTTATTTTTTTTGAGGTGTGTATGGTGAAATTAAATCAATTTTAATTCTAATATTCTCAAGATAATTTTAAAACTCTTCATTATTATACTCACCACCATTATAAGTTATCAAATTCTTCACTAAATAATCACGTTCCTTTTCTACATTCCTCCTGAAACTCTTAAACATTTTCAGAGCATCTAACTTATGTCACATGTACATAACAAAATTAATGTGACTAAAGTAATTAATGAAAGTTATGATGTAATTATATACAATTTTTTATTTTTTTATCATTGGACCATAGATATCAAAATTAATAAGTTCTATGGGTGTTTTGAAAAAAATTTCAACTTTCTTAGGCACAAAATTTGTGATCTTCCTTTTTTGACACATAATGCAACACTAATTTCTTCTTCTTGACATATATGGAATATATCTTTCAATGTATCTCTTTGATAACTTTATCATGTTTCATTGAAACATGTGTCCCAACCTTTTATGTCACAACTGATTTTCTTCCACAAAACCCATGTAACATGAGTTTTGTATTTATCCATCCTAGAACAAGTATCCATTTGTACGTTGGCCTATTGAAAATATATTTTCATATTCTTCACTTTTCACAACAAAAAAATATTTTCTGAAGATAAATTTTTTATCCTCATCACAAAGTTTTGAAACACTCAGCAGGTTGTGTTTCATCCCATCAACATATAATGTTTTCTTGGATTTCATCTTCTCTTTCCCAATGATGGAAGATCCAATAGCTTTGATCCTCAGAGATTCATAATTTCCAAATTTTATAATTAATTCTTTTAAGTATTTCACATTCTTAAACATCTTTAAGTATCATGTCTTATGATAATAACACCCACTATCAAGAATCCAGGGTCATTCTCCTTTATAGCTTTCAAATTAGTTTAAAAAACAAGAGATTTTTCTTCTTCTTTTTCATTCTTCACATGTAGATTATGAGAATTTTTAAGGGAATTTTTTTGCGCCGGTAATAAAATAAGACAACCCTTATCAAGATTTATAGGCTGATCATGTCTTTTAAAAAATATTTTTTCAGTGGTTGGTGTATATTCTCAATTTTCACACCCACCTCAGACTTATTCCAAACTTCCTTCTCATGATTCTTCTCTTGAGAGGATTTACTCCCCCTCAAACATTGTCTTCCATAACCTATGGAATAGTAGGGATGTTTTTTGTTGAACCAAAACATATTTTTGGTATGTGTGTATCCACAAAAATACCATCAGTATCCATTGAATGAATATTTCCCCCGGAAACTTCTATACTGATTGGAGTTGTGAACATGCTTCTCAACAACCTCCTTAATAGAACTTTATTGACTATCAATCATTCTGTTTTCAACTATAAATTTATTCTTCATCTCATATTTCATTCCAATCTTATTTAAACTAGAAGTAATATAAGTTTTTCTAAAATCAGGATTATTATAAACTTCTGATTTTTCAGCATTGTTAACTTTGGCCACATAAAAAAACTTTTATAGCATTCTTCTTCTCATAACCAAATCAATAATTCTTATCATCCTTTTAAGGTAACTTTTTTGATACTTATTAGGTTAATCCTTACTAGAACTTTCACCAAATTATGAGATATAGTGTTTGAGACTTATATTCTATTCTTAATTTTTAGAATGTTTCTATTGGAAAAGTTCCAACTCTTCTTATTTTCCCTTCAGTTTTACTTCTAGATTATCATTACGATTCTTTTCATTATCAAGAGATTTATTCACATCATCAATATCCATTTAAATCTTGAATTTATCATCAGTTAAACCTTATTTATTGTTTAATGAGGAATTGTCATTTTTCAACTTCTTATTTTTCATCTTAAGCCTTCTGATCTTTATTAAGAATTATTTCAACTCTTCTCTCAGATGATATTAAAGTTGAGTTTCTTCTTCTTCCAAACTACTGATACTGCAATCTTTACCATTCACTGATGCAATAAAGGTATTCTCTCTTTATTTCTTAGTAAAATATTTTTTTGGATTCATATTCACTATCTTCTTCTTCATCATCTTTATATAAAAAGCTTCTTCATTTTGATTTGAAGAACTTTTTATTCTTCCCATTTGAAAGATACTTATATTTGTCAGCCTATTTATTCTATGAAATTCTTGGCCTTCATTCATCTTCATCACTATTTTATTCTTTCTTACTTTGAGGAAAGTTATCCCCAAAGTGCCCAATAGCTCTAGATTCAAAACATTTCAAGGTAATTTTCCTCTTGTATTTCCCTATACCTCATTTCACATTCTTAAAAAACAAGGATAAAATTTCACCAAGATTTTTAAAAACCTCATATTCAGAATTAGATTCACCAGTTTCACCTTCAATAAGAATCATATTTGACTTATCTTTCTTTAAAACCTTGAAAGACATTTCTCTATCTACATTTTTTTTCTCTTCAAATATTTTTCTTTTCTAATTTCCTAAGTGATGAGAGTGTTGTATAGATCATAAGGAGATAATTTTTTAGGATACCTATCTTCCAAAAAAGAAAATTTTGCATAAAAATTGTCAAGAAGAATTCTTAAGATCTTTTCAACAACTGTATAATCCTCCAACTTTTCACCAAGAAATCTAATTGTACTAACAATATCATTTACCCTGATATAGAATTCCCCAACAGATTCAAGTTCACCCATTTCCAAATATTCATACTTTAGCCTCCAAATTTGATGTTTTTCCTTATTCACTTTTTTATTTCCTTCATAAATGTTTTTCAAATTATCCTAGATGCCTTTAGATGTACAAACACCTTTCACCCTTAAAAAATCACTCTTAGAAAGTGATGAGAGTAATGCCTTTTTAGCTCTTCCATCATTCTCAAGATTCTTCTTATCGATAGGTGTAAGAGGAAACTTATCATCAATAGGTGGAAATCCATCTGTTTTAGCCTCAAGAACTTCATACCCAAGAGTCATAAGATATGGAATCATTCTATATTTACATATATGATAATTATTCCCTTAAAATATTGGAATCCCCTTACTTCTTATGCAATTTAGATTCTCTATCAAAACTTCTCTTCAAAACATCAGTAAATAATAAACAAAGGGAATGTGTCCCTTTGATACCAATTAAAGTTTCCCAGTTGGGATTCAAGTATCACAGAGAAAAGGAGGGGGTGAATCTGTGATATATTTTTTTTCTATGTTTCCTTAATTTTGAAACAACCTTCACCTCCTATTAAAGTGTTCTTTCTATACTGATCACAGTCTAAACACACATCCACAGAAACACAAGAATTTATAAGGTTCACTACTCAATAAAAGTAGATACATCCATGGTATGGTATGGAAATAATCCAATACCACACAATCCACTAGAAAATAATCTTTTTATGTGGAATACAAATATTAGGATATTTCTTTGCACTCGTGAAACACTTTGAAAAAAATACAATAGTGTGTGTGCTCCCTCTTAGAGAAAATAGGTTAATGTAATGTTTTAATGCTTCTTGATTAAAATTCAGAAATTTGATCTCTCAAAAAAATTCTTCACTTTAAAAATAAGAATTTGGTAAGAACCTCTTAGACTTCTTAATCATACTTAGTCTGATACCAGAGTCTACTTTAAGGTTCTATGAAAGATATGATCACATGAACTGGGTATACAAAAATTGCTCTTTGTGAAGCTCTTTCGTAAAGATCCTTTGAGAATCTCACACCCATTGAAAATAAAACTTCCTTCACAAAAACAACTTCCTTTATGATGATCACTTAGAATTTATGAATTTAAATGATTTTTGCAATGCTCAGATCGTTCAATTGGATTATAGACTTCGTGAACTTCTTCGCATACCATCTTCGCGAACCCCCTCTATGAATCAGGAGCCTTTGAATTTTTTATTATCACTCTCTTTCTGAAGGGGGTACAGGACTATTTATAGTATTTTTCACCAATTTATGTAATCTTCTAGCCATGTTAGCACTATTTCACAAAGCTCCTTGATTTCCTTCCCAATGATCCCTTTTTTGCAAAGCTCCACAGACATTTCTCATTCCTAATGTTCGTCATATTCGCAGAGCACTCTGTAAAAACCTTTGTGCTGTCATGATTCTCCACTCGCAATTCTTATCTTATCCATAGATCTTTCCATCAAACCATTGTGTCGTACCAATTCTCCACTCACAATGCTCATCACCTTCGTCACTCGCAATGCTCTTCGTAATCACAAATATCACCATCAACTTTATTTGATCCTTCTCAAAACACAACTCACGAAGCCCGTATCTTGGAAACTCATGCCTTTTAAATTTTTTGAATTGATATTCAAGGAAATCCATATTTCTGAACACTATCCAAACTCCAAATTTTGGACCCCAAAATTTGGAAAACACTGGAAAACTGTGTTATCTTAAAATCTGATTTGGAAAAACCAACCATGATGATCTGTAGTCATCCAACAACATCTTTCTTTCCAATCACACCAGAAATCTATTAGAATATCATTTTATACCTCATTGATTTATAATTCTTGCATAATAAGTTCTTTAAATAACTTCTGATGTTTGTGAAATACATACTAGAAAAGCATCATTATATTTACCATGGAATGTATTGTAACTTCCCTATCTTCCATTTTCCACTTAAATAAAGTTAAGTTATTTCCTTTATTATCAAAACTTCTTTGAAAACAAAAGAAAATAACTAAAAAGGATACTCTTCATTATAATATTGGTCCTAACAATACCCCCTTTTTATTTTGTTGTCAACCAAGATTCATAAATCACTAAACATTGTAACCTTAAGAGATGGATTACAAATCAACAATTATAAGCCTATGTGAGCTAACTCATTTTAGGAAATAAGAATTATTAATAGCAAAACCACACCATCCAAAAGTATTGAATATTAAACATCTTCATATTTCCTCCTCACCTATCTTCTTAAACTTTCTCAACTTCTTTAACTTTTCTGGAATATAAAAATTTTATTTCCTATGACCACTCCAACAAACTATTAGAATAGTTCACACACTTACATGCTATATGCACAACATACACACAACTCCCCCTTTTGGCATGCTTCTATATGGATAAATTTATGAAATAATTACTACCTTGACAACACTATCAAAAGGTAATATGAGAGAGGGGAAAAAATACTTTAACCTTGATCAGAAAGAGGTTGGACACCCATGTTCAACCTCAATTAGAAAAATGGTTTCTTTAGTAGATATTTTTTGAATATGTCAACAACTTGTTCTGATGCAGAAAGATACTCCAGCTTTAATTAATTATTATCCACATGATCTTTGATGAAGTGGTACTTTATGTTAATATGTTTTTATGGAGAATGTTGTACCATATTCTTTGTAAGATTGATTTCACTTTGATTGTCACATCCCAAGAGCAAGGGTAACCTTACTTCAAAAAGAAATTCTTCCAACTGAGTCTTTATCCACATAAGTTGAGTAGTAGATTGAGTGGAAGAAACATACTCAGCTTTATCTATACTAAGAGTTACTGAATTCTATTTCGTTCTATTCCAACTAAAATAACTTTTCACCATAAATAAAATACCAACAAATATGGATCTTCTATCATCAATGTTTCTTACCCAATCGACATCTGAATACCCAAAAAAGATAATTTTTTTGAGATATCATACATAAACCCAAATTTTGTGTGCTTTTGATATATTTGAGAATCCTTTTTCTAGAAATTAAGTGAAATTCTTTAGGATCACTCTAAAAACTTCATATAGGGTAGCAACATAAATGATATCAGGTCTTGATGAAGTCAGATATAACAAACATTCAATCAGATTTTAAAACCATTTCTGATAAACTTCCATGCCTTATCCATATTAATACAACTTGGTTCCCACTAAGATTGGTGCAGAAACTAGTGTTGAATTTTCCATGACAAACTTCTTAAAAAGTTCCTTATCATACTTTTCTTGAGAAAGAAAAACGTGGTTCTTCTTCTGTAAAATCTGTAACCCAAGAAAGGATTTCAATTCTCCAAGAATGGACATCTAAAACAACTTCTTCATCTCTTCAGAAAATCTTTCACAAGATCTTTCATTATTTCCACCAAGGATAATGTTATCAATATAAATGATTACGATGATAGAAAACTCACGACATTCCTTTTTGTAACGATTTTTGTCAAATATTCCTTTCTTGAAACTCATCTTACTTAAGAAAGTATCCAATTTGGAATACCATTCTCTTGGAGCTTGTTTTATCCCATACAAGGATTTATTCAGCTTACACACATAAATTTAATCTTTCCAAATATCAAAGTAAAAATGTTGTTCAATGTAACCTTCTTCATCAAGACTCACATTCAGAAATGTAGACTTTACATCCATTTGGAAAATTTTGTACCCTTATTGTGTAGTAATAGCAAGAAATATTCTGATTGTTTCCAATATTTCCATTGGGGAAAATGTCTCATCGAAATTGACATGTTTAATTTTAGTGTAACCTTCACACACTAATCTTGCCTTGTTCCTTATCACTTTTCCTTCTTCATTTTTCTTGTTACAAAAAACCTAATTTTTACTAATAATGTTTTGGTCATTCAGCTTGGGTATAAGTTCCCAAGTATCATTCTTTTCTATTTGATCACGCTTTTCGTTTATATCCTGAACCCATTTTGGATGCTCAAAATCTTCATTTATATCATTAGGCTCCACTTTTTAATATAAAGAAGTATGTGTAACAACATTTGTTGATCTTCTTGTGTGAACCCTCTGATGTTGATCACCAATAATGTTCCGAGAATACACATGATTCCTCAGCCTAAGATGACCTATTTTAATTTCATCATCATCACTTGAAATTGCTAAGTCTGATTCTTATTCTTGAGCAGGATTACCACTATTAGAAGCATTATCAGAATTGTTTTCAAAACATTCCTTATCATGCTGAAATTCTACATCAGCAAAAATATAATTTTCATTCTCAACAATTCCAATAACTTTTACATGCGTAGAATAAAAAATTCTTCCTATTTATTTATTGAATCATCTATATCCTCTTCCTTCTGGATCATAGCTAAGAAAAATTCCATCACCACCTTTCTGCTAAAACTTTCCAAGATTTACAACTTTCTTCTTTATGATGCAAGGACTCCAAAAAACTCGTAAGTGTTTCAAACTTGGAGTTTTTCCATAAAACATTTCATGGAGTCAGATATGAACTTGGTTTATAGAAAAAACTGTTTTGAGTGTTCATCGAAGTACTCATGGATTTCCTCCAATAGTAATTAGAGAGACCATGTTCAAGTAACATAGTTTGACCAATTTCAACCAGACATCTATTCTTTCTTTCAGCAACCCCATTGAGGTGTGTATGGTGAAATGAACTCATTATGAATTATAGGATTTTGAAGATAATTATAAAACTTTTTATTATTATTAGACTCCCCACCATTATCAGTTCTCAACTTCTTCACTAAATTCTCACATTCCTTTTATTCTTTCCTCCTAAATCTTTTAAACATATTTTGAGCATCTAACTAATGTCTCATGTACATAACACAAGTAATGAGAGTAAATTCATGAATTTAAGTGATTAAGTACTTATCTCCATTTGTTTATTTTTTTTCCCATTGGACCATAGATATCATATTGAATAAGTTCCAGGGTTCATTTTGAACAAATGTCAAATTTATTATTCATAGAATTTGTGATCATCCATTTCTGACAAATAGTGAAACACCAATATTTTCTTCTTGATATATTAATAATATCTCAGAAACTATCTCTCTTTGATAACTTTCTCATGTTTTTCTGACAAATGTGTCTCAGCCTTTGATTGCACAAATATTTTTCTTCCACTAAACCCATGTAACATGAGTTTTGTATTTCACCAACTTGGAACAAGTTTCCTTTTGTATGTTGGACTCTTATAACTGTCTTTCCCTCTTCTTCAATTTTCATAGAAAACCCATATTTTCTAAAGATAACTTTGTTACCCTCGTAATAGAGTTATGAAACACTCAACATGTTGTGTTTCATCCCCTTAACATATAATGTTTTCTTGGACTTCATCCTCTCTCTCCTAGTGATGGTTGATCCATCACCTTTGATCCTGAGAGATTCATAATTTCCAAATGGCACCAATCCTTATTTAAATTATTTCACATTTTTTAATATATTTTATAATCCTATCATATGATAGGAACACCCACTATAAATAATACAAGGTTTTTCTCCTTTTATATATTTCAAAGCAGTTTCAATAATAAGAGAATTTTATTCTTCTTTTTCTTTCTTCACCTACGACTTTTGAGAATTGTTAAGGAACTTTTGATGCACTAGTAAAAAAACAAGACAACCCTTTTCAAGATGTCTAGGTCGATTGCATCATTCAAAAAATATTTTCCAGTGGTTGGAATCTATTCTCAATTTTCACACCCACCTTCTTAGACTTATTCCGAACTTCCTTCTGAGGCTTCTTTTTAGAGGATTTACTCCCCCTCAAACCTTGTATTCCATAACCTGTGGAATAGTAGTAATGTTATTGGTTAAACCAAAAAATATTTTTGGTATTTTTGAATCCACCATTATTCCATCCATAGCCATAGAATGAATATTTCCCTTTGAAACATCCATACTGACTAGAGTTGTGAACATGCTTCTCAGAAACCTTCTTAAAAGAACATTGTTGACCATAAATCATTCTGTTTTCAACTATAAATTTCTTCTTCAAATCATATTTATTTCCAAACTTATTAGAAACATAAGTAATATAATATTTTCTAGAATAAGGATTATTAGAAACTTATGATTTTTCAGCCTTGTTAACTTTGGACACATTAATAACTTTTCCATTATTATTCTTCTTAGAACTAACTCCAACATTCTTCTCATCCTTTGAAGGTAAATTTTATTAATACTTATTAGGTTTATCATTACTATAACTCTCAACAACTTCTAAGATAGATTGTTTTCAACTTATATTCCTTTCATTAGCTTTAGAAAGTTTTTATTCCACAAGTTCTAACTCTTCTTCTTTTACATTCAACTTTACTTCTAGATGATCATTATGATTCTTTATATTCTCAAGATAATTATTAAGATCATATGTATCCTTTTATATCTTGAATTTCTCATTAGTAAAACCTTATTGAATTTTTAATGAGGAATTTTCATTTATCAACTTCCTATTTTTCATCTCAAGCCTTTTGATCTTTCTCAAATATTCCTTCAACTCTTATTTCAGATGGTATTCAAGTTGAGTTTCATCCTCTTAATAAATAAAGATCCTGTAATCTTCATTATTCACTACTAAAATAAAGGTATTTGCTCTTGATTTCTCAGTAAAATATTTTTTTGATTCAGATTCTCTATCTTCTTATTCACCATGTTTAGACAAAATGATTCTTATTTTTGAGTTGAATAACATTTTATCATTCCATTTAGAAAAATACGTATCTTTGTCAGCCTGACCTTCTCAGCCTTCCTTCATCTTCATCACTATCTTCTTTATTTCTTTATAGATAGTTAACCTCAAAGTTCCCAACAACTTCAGATTCCAAAAATTTCAATGGAAGTTTTACCTTGTATTTTTCTATACCACTTTTCACATTCTTAGAAAACAAGGATAAAATTTCATCATGATTTTTACAAACATCATATTCAGAATCAGATTCACCAATTTCACATTAAATAAGAATATTATTTAACTTATCTTTCTTTTCATAATTGAAATAAATTTATCCATAATCATTTGTTTTGATTTTCATAATTTTTCTCTTCTAATTTAATAATTTATGAGAGTGTTGTGTTGATCATCAATAGATAATGTTTCAGGATTTCTATCTTCCACTGAATAAACATTTAAATCAAAATTGTCAATTAAAATTCTTAAGATCTTTTTAATTACTATAGAATCCTCCAAATTTTCACCAAGACATATGATTATACTGAAAATGTCATTTACCCTAGTAAATAATTACCCAACAGATTCAAGATCACCCATTTTCAAATCATCATGCTTCAACCCCTAGATTTGAAGTTCTACCCTATTAACTTTTTTATTTCCATCATAAATGTTTTTCAACTTATACTTGATGCCTTTAGATATAGAAACACTTTCACCCTTAAAAACTCACTCTCAAAAATTAGTGAGAGTAATGCATTTTTATCTCTTCCATTATTATAAAGATTCTTCTTATCAAAAGGTATAAGAGGAACCTTGTCATAAATAGGTGGAAATCCATCCTCTATAGCCTCAAGCACTTCATACCCAATAGAAATAAGATATGAAATCATTATATCTTTACATATATGACAATTATTACCATCAAATATCAGAATCCCCTTACTATTCATGCAATTTAGATTCTCTATCACAACTTCTCTTCAAAACACCAGCAGAGAATAAATGAAGGGAAACTATCCCTCTGACAGCAATTTAAGTTGCTGAGTCAGGATTAAAATATCACTGAGAGGGGGAGAGGGTGAATCAGTGATATATTTTTCTTTTATTTTTCCTTAATTTTGAAACAAACTTTTCATCCTGTTAAAGAGTTCTTTCCTTGATGACCACAATCCAAATAATAATCCATAGGAACACAAGAATTTATAAGGTTCAATACTCAATTAAAGTATCTACGTCCTTGGTATGGTATTTAAATAATCCAATAACACAAAATCTACTAGAAAATAATCCTTTTATGTGGAATATAATTAGTAGGATATTTACTTACATTTGTGTAGCACTTTGAAAAAAATATAAGAGTGCATGTGCTCCCTCTTAGTACAAATAGGGTAATGAAATGTTTCAGTCCTTCTTGATTAACCTTCACAAATTTGATCTCTCAAAACAATTCTTCACTTTCCTACCCATAGGATGGTACGAACCTCCTGGAATTTGTAATGATACTTAGTATGATACCCCAGTATTATTTAATAAGCTATGAATGTTATGATCACTTAAACTGGGTATACAAAACTACTCTTCATGAAGCTCTTTAACAAAGATCCTTCATGAAGATCACACCCTTTGCGAAGCAACCTGACTTTATGAAACCCACTTCCTTTGTGAAGATCATTTAGACTTTACAAATTTCACTAATTTTCAAAATTCTCAGACCATTCAGTTGTCTTATAGACTTCATGAACTTCTTTACATACAAACTTCATGAACCAACTTCAAGAATCTTGAGCCTTTGAATTTTTCGTTAAGTCTCACTCACTTTCTAAAGGGTGTAGAGGCCTATTTATAGGTGTTTCCACTAACTTACATAATCTTGTAGCCACATCAACACCATTTTTTAGAGCTCCCCGATTTCCTTTGTGATGCTCCCTTTTTCACGAAGATCCACAGACATTTCCCATTCATAATTCTCACCGTAATCATTTAGCATTCCATCAAAACCTTTTCATTATTGTGGTGATTCACTCACAATGCCTGTTATAATCACATATATTTCCATAAAACCTTTGT
The DNA here is from genome assembly GCA_963277665.1 of Viscum album. Taxonomy (NCBI): domain Eukaryota; kingdom Viridiplantae; phylum Streptophyta; class Magnoliopsida; order Santalales; family Viscaceae; genus Viscum; species Viscum album. The sequence goes on along the minus strand of OY728125.1, from coordinate 270,845,099 downwards.
GCCACTCCATTTCTCCACTCATAATTTCCATCACCTTCATCGTTTGAAATTCTTGTCGTAATCACAAAGATCCCCACAAACTTTGTTTGATCCTTCACGAAACTCAACTCGTGAAGCCCATCTCTACAAAACTCACACGTTTTCAATATTTTGATGAGATATTCAAGGAAATTCATATTTTATAATGCTATCCAAATTCCAGTTTTTGGACCCCAATTTTTTTTTTCAAATACTGGGAAAATATTCCATCTTAAAATCTACTTTGGAAAAACCATCCATGATGATTCATAGTCATCCATCAACATCTTTATTTCCAATCATACCATAAATATAATGGTATCTACTTTTCTCCCCCATTCCTTAATAATTATTTCATCACAAGTTTGTCAAATAACTTATGATGTTTTTGAAATATAGACTAGCAAAGAATCATTATATTTATCATGGAATGTATTGTAACTTACATATCTTTCATCATCCACTTATGTAAAGTGAAGTGATTTATTTTCTTCTCAAAACTTCCTTGAAAATAAAATACAATAACTGAAAATGATAATCTTCATTATCAGCTTGGTACTAACATGATGAGACTCATATGAATATATAGAGGGTGAAACACATATTGTGGATGTGCCACATGATAATGTTGAACATAAGGAGGATGTCTAGATTGATCCTAAAAAATGCTCCTCTATTTCCTATCCCAGATGAGCCACAACCACAAGCTATAACAGTAGAGTACCACTACTTATCTACTTATGATTGTGTTGCATAGTATCCTACTTATTTAGATTATAATACTCTATTAGTGGGGTACTAAAGTGTATTTCAGCCTACATTTACTTCGATATACAAATACCCACTACACAAAATCCATCCTGTTGGGCAAAAATCCCTCAAGGTAACATTGAAACATTTTTGGGTTGATTGTGTTTGTTGAAAAAGTAGGATTCCAAGGTGAATCTTCAAGTTCCTGAGATTTTGTTGAAAATCCATGTTGACAAAGAACCATGACAAGGGAATGGAAAATATGGAGGCGGTATTAAAGAACAGATACAGGGTGGCGCCATTTTCTAGTGTTTGCCAAATTTTTGGGGTCCAAAATTTGGATTTTGGTGAGAATCATGAAATATGGATTTCCTTGAAGATCTCATAAAAATATGGCAAAGGCATAATTTTCACAAATATAGGGTTCATGGTTTGGATTTCGCAAAGACCCGAAAAATGTTGATGACGATTCTTCGCGATTACGATGAGCTTCACGAACGGAAGCATTGAAGAGAATTGCGATGAAGAATGGCATTGAGAGTGGGGCTTCGCGGAGAAGACATGAAGGAATTGATGTGATGCTCTATGACTACGAAGAGCTCCGCAATCAGAAAATTTCCATGGTGCTTTGTGATTTTGAGAGAATTCCGGTGGGAACTTTGGAGCTTCATGATTTGAGATGACGTGGCGTTGACTTCACATGGATGGTTCGAGGGTCAGTGGAATCGCTTATAAATAGACCTCGACCCCCTCGAGATAAGAAGATATTTTTTGAGGGAAATATTTTGATCTCATCTCACAAATGTAGTTCGTGAAGGAGGTTTGCTTCGTGAAAGGAAGGAGCTTTGCGGTAGCTATTATAGCTCCGCAAAAGTTGGGTGCTCCACATTGGCTCAGTGAGCTTCACGAGGGAAGTCTCTCTGCGACGACTTGATATTCTCGATGGCCTGATATCCATGAAGGCTTGAACTCCTTCCCCATATGAATGCATAGTGTGAGGCACCCTATAATTCCAAATCTTCTTTCCTCTATGGTCTCCATTACCTAAACTCTCAGTAAACTCCTTCTTTATCTTCCTTGGTGAGTCCGAGAGTTGGTTAAGGTAAATAATGTTAATCATGTTCTAAGAAAATCGATTAGGCATTATCACAATATCTTTCACTCCATCAATAATCCTACTTAACTGCTCATTAGAAAATATTCCATCACATTCAATATTAATCAAGTTCCTTCTGGTTTGTTCCATTGCCTAAAACCAGAAGCATAGTGTGAGCATTAATTATCATATCAGAAAACCACATAACCATGAAAATAATTACTTATATGATTTATAAATAATGACACCTTCTATAAATCATGACACCGTGGGGTTATCATAGGTTATTCATAGATAAATTTTATCTAAATCCTTTATGATGGTTAGTGATGAGTTTGTGAATTCCCAAAGCATATACCCTAATAGTGTCAAACTAGGTGTGAAGAAAGGCCCATTGTCATGTACTGGATTATCCCGAGTCAGGCCCGAAACATCTTGTTAGAGTTGTTACCCCTAGGTATATCTGTTCCAGAGCCACATCAACTTTTAGTATCCAAATAGGGATATATTTCTTAGAAACCACTTACTCTATCCTTTACCAAAATTCTTGGACATTTTCCTAAACATTAACTTATCCATATATTTTTCCTTAGACATTTCCTTAGGGTTCTAACTAAGGTTTTCACATCCTAGTTTCCAAAGGTTAACAATAGCAGTGATATGATACCAAATATAGTGACCTTTTCTTTTCAAACATTAACATTATATAGCTTTTCAGAATACTTAAACATTATACAAACAGATTCCCAAAGACCATAGTTGGTATAGTGACCTTGGAAATTTGGAAACATAAACAATGGTACATATATGAGCTAAATCATATCCCACTAGGTTATTATTAACTATCACCCTTATTATAAATATGATACATAGTATATAACATCATAACTTTGGGTAAGGGAAAAATAAATGGGGTGGTCTCAAATGATCAGTAAGGGTAAACAAGGAAGACATGCAAACATAAACACAAGTATAAGGGTATGAGAACATGATCATAAAAATAGAATATCATACCTTGCATTTCAATGATTATTACTAAAATCATGGAATAAATTTTGGTAGTTCATAAGACATGAATCATATGAAATAAATAGTATAAGACATGAAATCATAACATAGGAATAAGACATGGAATTGTGGCAAACACATAATCATATAATGATTTACATTGTATCTAAGGAATCACTGTCAATACCATCTTAGTAGTATGGGTTCAATCCCCATACCATAATAATAGTCATGGTTTACTCCCATGGCCATTATAGTAGCATGAGTTCACTCCTCATACCATCTTAGTGGTCATGGTTCACTCCCATGGACATCATAGTAGTAAAGGTTCACTACCAATACCATCTTAGTTTATCTCAGGAGATATAAAACTTTACCTAATGCATTGGAGGGATATATAGGTCCCAAACATCATATAATTAAATCATACATACATGCACCCCAAGATTATGTATAAACATTTCATAATCCATAAAATAAAATGGGTATCATAAACATGTAAACATATCACAACCTGTAGAAAAGTTACTAGTTTCATAATCATTTCATCAAAAGAATAACCCATGAAAGATTAATAGATTTCATATACATTTTATCCAGTAAGGAGAAATGGGTTTCATAAAGAACATGACATTAAGCATAACACATTTATAGAATGGATATGAATGAAACCGTTATATTGGCATGAGTAACATCAATAAATGTCATATTAGATGGAAAATAATTTTGAAATATATTTTAAAAAAACTTTTCTTGAGGAAAATATCATTTCTTGTTTGAAAACGTCTTTTTAATATATTAAACCATTTAAAAAAAAATTTCTAAGAAAATACCTTGAAAACATATAAATATGACGTGAAATCATTTTGAAAACCTTTTTCCTCGAAAACATATAAAATATGCTTAAAAACATTTTAAAAAGCCTTTTATTTGATTTTTTTTTGAAAACTTAAAAAAATTGATTGAAAGAATTTTGAAAACCATTTTATTTGAAAACATATAAAATAATCTTGAAAAAATTTTAAAAACCATTTTTATTGAAAAATTATAAAAGAAGCTTAAAAAAATTTCAAAACCATTTTTCTTGAATACTTATAAAAGAGGCTTAAAACATTTTGAAAACTATTTTCTTTGAAAATATATTTTAAAGACATTTTATTAAATATTATTTTTTTAAAAATGTAAAGGGAGATTTGAAGAAATGGGGGTGTGTAAATCCGTACATGTCGTAGGAGGTCAGAAGAACATTACTTTTGCACAATAGAAAAGGTTAGAAAATTTACTTATTTGGAAAGAGACAAGAAGATTAATTTGAATAGATTTTCACAATACAAATAAGGGTAAAATTTTATTTTAGAGATTATAATATAATGGTATAATATTCTTGGAAACCCTTTTAATAAAACATATATTTCCGATCAAACAGAGGTTGACATCGGGCTTCCTTAAAAAGTATTTCTTCACTATATTATGTAATAAAGAGTATAAAATGGTATTAATACATGGTTATATCATGAAATAAAATATTATAAGTAATATCATGAGTTTTATTGATGGATGGATAATAATATTTCATCAAATGAAGCATAAACATAAACAATCTTGAAAAGCAATGAGATTGTCTCAATAAACTATTATAACTTGGTAAATTGGGATCATACTCTACAAAAATGAAATTACATGAAGTTTAAAATATCATGAAAATATTTATATTCATTATATGAGAAATTAAATTATATACACCTCTAATAATTACTTTATTTTCTTAACAAAACATGACTCTCAAAGAAGGAAAATTGAGACAAAATTATTTTACTAGTTTGGTAACTTTTGAAAGTTAAACCCCTTGAAAGAAGGATCGTAAAATGGACATGTGAATACCCATAAATTTATGTATAACATAAATATAATAAAATAATTTTCAGTACATACACCACCCAAAAGTAAATATTGGCGAACATAACATGTATCTCACAAAAATTAAACGTGAGATGAAATCCCCTTAACTTGTGTCTTGAATCTCATTCGTACTCATTCAAACCATCTATATAATAAATATAATTTTATTATAAATATTTTAAATAGCTATATTCTTATACATAATACCATATATGGTTTTATTATGACCTTATATTACCCTCTTGTTAACGATCCTATGTTAATGTTTCACTTCGGGTAATATTCGCTTTGTTTTTCGTATGTGTCTTAATTTTTTATATCATTGGTACTTATAATTATGTCATGATTATAGAATGTAAAAAATGATATAGATATAATTTATATCCATAATATGTATATTATAATAATTTATATCATAAATAGTTATGAAATGGAATACACCGTTCATGTAGACGGTAAACCGTACGTACACTTGAACATTGTTACTATTTTTATTGTCGCATTGAAAGAAGGAATGTAAATGACATATGTATATATATGTATATATATAATTATTTAATTATAATTAATATATCATATATAACATATAATTTCACTAAACCCATCCTCCATACATTCTATGTGGTGTGTGAACGAATCACATCACTTTGAGGGGGATATAGTCCACACTTCCTCAAATGAGATTATCGTATTTACACCAAATGGGAAGTAAAAAGTTATGTGATGTAAAAATGAATAAATAAGATTAAAGAAATAATATATATTATATATAAAATATATAAATATATTTTATATCAAAATTTCCACGATGATTTTTGGTAATAGAGAAATGAACAATCATCGTTTCGTGATACAGTAGTTCGCCATACATAAAAACAATATGTTCAACATCCATTAGGTGGAGGTGTTTGTAAGTGTACGTCCAAATATTTTCATAAAAATATCCTATTATTTATTTTATACTGTTTTTTTCACACAAAAATAGATTAAATATGGTGGAGTGGGTGGAGAATGAAAATAAAGGAAAGGATCCTGAGAGAAGACGTTACCTCTAAATCGGGTAACTCCTTTTGTTTTGAGCCAAAAGGATTCCTTGAGAGGCTTTTTTCCCAATGTGAGGATTAAAGGTATAAGGGATTATTTTTGGTAAGTGTTTTGGGTATATAGTTTTCAATATTAAATGGTTTGAGAGGTCTAAGGAATGTGTTGAGTTGGTGGACTTTTATAGGGAAGAAAAAGGACTCACGTGGAATTTTTAGAAACAAGTCCGGTGTGTACATGTTCTTACCTACAAATGTCATAAAAACCAAAAAAATCGATAATTGAAGGTTTATTGACGAAATATGGACAAAAAATGGGTGTTGGACATGTGTCTAGGTAGTTTGGGGGCTTATATTTAAGGTTTAGTACTTTATTAACCTATTTTTTTCTCTTAACCGATGAAATTAATTTTAATCACCTTCACTAATATATTTTTTCAAAAACAAAGTTGACATTATTAGAAGTTATAATTTAGGATTATTCCAAATATGGAGTCCATTTTTCCAAATTATAATCAGTTAAGTGGTGGAAATTAATTTTAAAAAAATAAGCCCACTGTTGGGACGACACTTCGTGTTTTTATAGTAAAAAGGATTAAAAGATTGTAAAGTCTTTATATCCAATTTAACTGTGGGAATGTTTACAATGACCAAAATTGGATTAATTTATAAAAATATTATCTAATTAAACTTTTAAATCAAATTAAAATATATTTTAACCTTAAATATGTTGAAGTAAAATGTAGTTTTGAATTAAAAATTGATATTTTTCACTATTCATCAAAAAAATGAAGTTTCTTAGAAAAATCCCAAAATTTCACCCTAAGATAATTTTGAAATTATAAATTAAAAAATGAGGTTTAATTTATGAAACTAAATTTCTAAATTTATCTAAAATTATTTTTATTATAAGGACATTAAAAAAATACTTTTAGACACAGAAGGACTTTACCAAAAACCATATATTTCATTACAAATATTTGTTTTTATATAAAACAATTTTAGAAAATATTTGAAAGGTAGTTATTACTATTCATATAACTATTTTTAACATCTAGGTTATGATTATCTTATTTAAAAACTAAAATTATGTTTCGTAGAAACTCAGTGTTGTATGTATCATACACTAACTTAGCATTGCGTGTATCGTATTCCCTCTTAGTGTTGCATGTAACATACAACAAGTCAGTGTTGTGTGTAATGTACAACATGTTGGTTTAGTGTGAAAGGAATCATTGACTTAGTTCATTGTAAGTTGAAAATTTTAATTTATTAAAAAAAATCGGTCCATAAAAACTTGGGGTGTTAGAAGTATGTGGTATGTGCATTATGATATGTATGAAGAAATGATAATAGATCATGATTTAAAATCATTAAAAATTTTAAAAAACATTCTGTAGGTGGCATGGTAAATGATGTTATTTATCTACCTCAAACTAGTGGAGTTGCATCTTCTCAGAAGATGGCTGGGCTTATGGCTAGTCAGGAGCTTGCTGGTCATGTTGTTGCTTCTCCTAGAGATAGTTTTCAATGAGATGGTAAGAGCTAATTCACTTATGAGGCTCTTAGTTAGGCTATTGATGCTTGAAAAAAAGATATTACTGTGCAACATGACTCCATATCATGGGTCATGATTATGGAGGAGGGTCCTTGTGGTGATCTATCTTCTACCTCTTAGATGTTGGAACTTCATTTTTGTAAAGTCTATGGTCCAAATGTTTCTTTTGTTAGGGTCCTTGATCTTAGTGAGGATGCCTCCTCAAGGCCATAAAAAAAGTTATTAAATTCAATAGTAGGTATTAAAGGAAATGTTTTATGGATCATGCATGGAAGATTCTTGGGTGACCATTAGTCAATTGATGGTGGACATGAGATGACAATAATGGATGACAAATCCATTGATGAAGTTACTACCCAAGAGTTGGATGACCAAACTGTAAAAAAAGATAAGTTTATTATGTCATGGGATTGTAAAGGTAAGAAAATTGTTTTGGATGTGGAGGGATTCCAATTTGTCACCCCTCAAAAATCCAAAACATATGAGATTCAATATCAAACTATTCATGTTTCATATAATCTAATCCGAGTGTAGGCTAACCATTAAAGTAGAAATTCCCCTATAAAGGCTGAGCATCCAAGTACGGATGAGAATTTGGAGTAGTCTTATCCACAATGATTTACTAACTTAAAATAAATTCATATTCCTCTCTTGGAAATGCCTAAAATGAGGAATATGATATAAAATAAGAAGAAAACTCTAGTATCATACCTCCATAGGATTAGGAGGTAGAAAAACCAACCAAAGGTCTCAGTAAATAATCTATAAAATGTGATTTTTCGTAACTTGAAGTCATTTAATCTTTCATGGATCTATATATATTCAGTTGCAATAACTATATAACAATTTAGAATTTATTATCAACAAATAATGAAGATGGATTCTGATATAATCATGCGATAGACTTTCAAGATCTATCTTGGAAATTCAGGGTTAACTCCAATCCATGGTACATAGCCTAATTATCATTGGATGAAGAAAATGGGGCTCCACAAAGGGTAAAAACATGGAGAATAGGTCGAAATCCAAGGTGAAGAGGAATATTCCCTAGATATTTGGGATCTAGATTGACTTAGAGGGATTAATTTACTATGCCCGCCCATTTTCCTTCAAGTGCGGGCACTTTATTCCTTGTTTGACCTACTTTCTCCTCTTGTATGTTTTACTTTTATTAGTAAATTTGGGGTCATGGGGTTGGATTTCATATCTATGAATGAGCCATATTAGTAATATATAATATTATATTACTAATTATATTATTTATTTAATATTATAAATTAATTAAAAATTACTATATTATTCATTATATAAAATTATTTATATAGTTTGAAATATAATTACTAATATATAATATAATATAAATAATTACTATTTATATTATGAATTATGAATTATAAAATTATAAATTAATAATATATAATATTATTTTAATAATTAAAAATAATAATATTATATTAGTAATTAGAAATTTATAATAATATTATACATGTTGACACCACTAAACGTGCACCACACACTTTTCTTTGGAAGGACACATGTGATGAGTGATTTGGTGATCATAATACATAATGGCATGAGCTAATGATTCTTGGTGTGTGCATATTTATTAAAATAGTTAGAAGATTATTATTATTATTATTATTATTATTATTTTGTGTTATTTTGTTCCCAAGGGTACAGTTGTGTGTTACTCAGTGCACCTCCACATTTGGCAGGTCTAGGGTTGAAAACCAACAATGCACAAATTACCCACACTACAGGTAAATGTTCTGGGTGGCATGTTGAGGGGGAAGAATGCATGGTTAGGAGGCATCCTGTGGGAGAGTCTGCATAGTGGTGGATGCCAGGGGGATGCAACATCGATGGAAGTGAGCAGAATAGCTTGAATCAGTACCCCTTTAAGTGGATGTGGACTTTATCCTGCTCAGTGGGATGGCATGAAGGCATACACGAGGCACTACCGATGGTGGAAACACAGGCTGGAAAGTGAAAGTGGCCTTTGAAGTGGTTATGAGGATCCCTGAAGAGACAATGGAAATCACTGACAATGACATAACATTCTAGGAAACGATGACTTGGACTAACATAGTCATAATTTGCACAAATATTTTGAATATAAAAGAAAATTTTGTTACACTTTAATTGATTAAAATTTTTGGTTTTTAATTGTGTTTGTGATTTTTGTAATGAGACTATAAATATTTGGAAAATGGGTTTAAAGTGTTAATTTGAGCATGCTGAGAGTGACAGGACACCAAATTTTTAAAGGTTAATTGATGCAGTAGTACAGTCAATGACATGTAAAGGACCAAGTCCAAGGTTCAAAACTAAAGAACCAGGTCGAATTGAAGAAATAACGCCTGGAAAATAATATTACATGAGATGAATTTATTTCACAATATGTAACATATAGAATTAAAAAACACAAAAACAATCCATGAAAATATTCAACCCCAACACATTACATGTTGTGAATAACTTACATTATGTGAAACTCTCAAACAGAGCATAAAAATGCTGATTCATGATGATTTTTTCGTAGAAACACCTAAAAATTAACTGGGATGACCCATTATGATCTGATGTTATTTAATGGACGATTTATGATTCCACAGGTGTGTATTAAAGCCTATAAATAAGAGTCTAGGGGTGGATTGAAAAGGGATCATTTCCTGATGATCTACCATTGCACTGCGCTGTAGGGATACTGCTACTTTATGTTTTTTCTTTCTCTTTGTTTTTTTCTTTTATTTTCTTTCCCATGTAATTATTTATTCCAATTTTAATATTAGTATTTTTCTTATTATAATCCCATCTATTTATTTATGATATTCTAGAAAGTCCATTATATAATCAAAATTCATTAGATGATTTTCATTAATATTTTGAACCTGAAATATTCCAATTTAAATATCATTAGACACTAGCATAACCTTTATTAAAAGTTTATCTACAGTGGAAACCTAATTAGTGAGGGTTTTATACTTTATTTTACATTTTTTCATATCATTTATAATTATATTTAACATAATTTGTTTAAATGGGTTTGTTATAGGTAATTAGTAGATATTTTATGGGTTTTCTATACTTTTGTTGGTTTCATGGTATTTTATGTACTTATTTTAAAGTATCTTTAACTAGTAAGAACTTGTATCACTTCAAAAAATTTATGGTAATTTATTTGATTTGATTTCAATTAATTTGGTTTTTAAGAATCTATAGATTGAAATTATTCATTTTGAATTTTTTTTAGTTTTAAAAAATATGTATTGGAATGAAAACACAATTTTTTTCATTTAATTTTTTATAATAATGAATGTTTTAACTCAAATAATTTTTTAAGGTTCATTATTATGTTTTTATAAATTTATTTAGTCATATTATTTCGAATTAGTTAGAGTTTGTATGGATGATGTTTTTATTTTTGGATGTGTTTGAGAATAAAGGATTTAAAATATGGATATATATCCTGAAAAATCATAGGAAAAGGGTTTTGGTTGTCTTCTGAAGTGTTCTTTATGCATATGAATTACTTTAAGAATGTTGTATTCATAATTTTTCTATTAATGTATTTTAAAATAATCAATATTGAAATGTTTAAGTGATTCTCATTTTTTCTTTTAAATATTTACAAGTTTTTCAATAATGTATATATAAATTTTTCATGTATATACCTATATTTTATGATTTCCATGTTTAGTGATTTCAAAAACTGTCACTTTTTAGTATAAAGGATACTGAAATTCTTTATTAAATGATCCTTATTATGTAATGAAATATTTTAAAGAGTTGAAATTGATTTTTTCTTGAGTTAAATTATAAATTGGATTTTGAAGTGTGGAAAAGTAATTATTATTGAATAAAATCTCATTTTCATATATTAATCCGATTATTATTTTCATTTATAAATAAGTTTTTATCTAATGGTATATTTGAATGATTTGTGAAGTGTTAATAAATTAAATTTATGTTTGGATTTCTTGTTTGGGAAGTTTTATTAAGAATAAAATAGTTTTAAGGCTCTTGAAGATGAAAATTTATTTGTTTCATTGGGATCAAAGGTTTTCTTGGAAATAAATGAGTTGTATTTTAAGAAAAAAATTTATTTTTTCTTAACCCATTTTAGGTGTAATGTCTTGTTTGTGTGAGTAGATATTTTTTTTAAATTTTTTTTTGATATTATAACTATAAACTCCTTTAATTTTGGGTTAATATAATTGGGTTGTGATTCATTTGGTTATATGAAAATGGTTTTGGTTATGATTTCATTAATTATGAAAGTGTTTGGTTTTGGTAATGATTTCTATTTGGTATGATGATGCTTTGATATTGAATGTTTTTGGGTTATTGAATTTAATATGTAATTTCTTATATTAAATTAGTTACATGATGATTGAGGGGTATATATTGGTTCAAGTGTCATGTGGATTTAAAACTGATAATTCAGGTTGGTACCATGTGAAATATTCTTAAATGGGAATATTGGGTATGGGTTTCATTGAATTTTATTATGAATCATGAAAATAACATATTTAGTTGTTGAATTTTCATGAAATTTAATAAGTTTTATGAAGAAGGAAGTGATATAATGATTTGAACTCATTTATTTTTTTGAGAAGCTAACTCACACCTCTAATATTTGGGTGTTAATGTTTAAATGGTCTTAGGAAATTTTTAATTTAGAATTATGAAATACATGCATCAATTGGGTATTTACAGTAGACGCATGGTCTATTAGAAACAATTCATGGTTCATTTACATTATTTTTTTTAAACTTTGTACACAATAATATTATTATTTTGATATATTTTGTATTTTTAGTAATGGTTTGTATGTCACCCATAAAAATTTCTAATTTAAAAAACATTTATCTCATACACATGCCAGATTATAAGATAGTGGAATAATTTTATAAAGTTTGTTATAATCTCCCTTAAACATACATATATTATGGATTTTATTAAAAATGAGAATAATATTTTTTAGATACCAATAATGGTTTTTAATACAAGATATGGAAGATATATTATAGTGATATGTGTCATTATTAAAGGTAGAATCCGAATGTTTTGGATCTCAATGATGTGAAATCCATGATAATTGAATTTTTTAGGTTGTTTATTAATGTGAATACTTGTGGTGTTTTTAAGGAAATTTAATTGAGGTTTTGGATATTATAGGATATGTGAAATATATCTTATATTGATAAATTTACTATTTTTGAAATTGGGGGTCATTAGTGGATTAAATTACAAATATATCTGTTGGTATTCCTATATTAACTATTTTAAAATAATCTATATAAAAAGAGAGTAACATGGAATTCAACTGCAATTCTTTAGTTAATAGAAGTTTAATCCATTAGTCTCATGAAATTCTATGATCCCTGAACCTATGTCAAAATTTTGTGATTACATAACCTTGTATGTTATGAGGAAAGATATTTTTACAAAAATTTAGAATGCAGGGTCTCAATTAAATGACAGGAAAGAGAAATATTTTCTAAGAGAAGTCTACAATCTTATAATAAATAAATTTTATTTACCAGCATATTTATTAAAAAAATTTTATCCAACACTACCTCAAATTGATATCGAGGACCAATAACCACATGTTTACCCTAGTTTGTTTCTTTTCATGTCACCCATGTATAAAATCATAAATTGATAAGAATCATAACTGGTAATTGTCAAATGTTTGGTTCCCTAGTGACATCGTAACCTGGGTGACAGTCAGAGGTTCCCTGAACAGGTGGTAAGCCTGTCTACCTATAAGCTAGAGGCTTCTAACTAGAAGAGAGGGATTATGGTGTGTTTGTGATGAGACTATGCCCTCTGGTCAGAGTAGCACATCAGTATAATAAAAAAATAGCCGAAAGATATCAATAATTTAAAATATATTAGTAGCACATATAAACCTCCAAGAATAAAATAATAATCAAAATTAGTATGTCGAATCATATACAAAAGATGATAATGTCATGTGTCTACAAAATAGGGGAAACATGTAAAAATGGTAGAAGGTAGTCAATACAGTACATGGTATATAAAGGGAAAACGGAAAAAAATACATCCAATCATCCCAAGATCTAACCCTATGATCTGCTAATAATATCCCATTTTAATTCATACAATAAGTCACACATATATAAGAGGATGTTTCCCCTTATCGAAACCTGTATGCATATAGATTTCATGGGTACCATCAGCAACCTAAATAGGGTGTGGGATAAACTCAGTAGTCCACCATCAATGACATCCATAAATATCTAGTCTGTGTATATAACATTGTAGTGTGCATATATAATAATTAGAATCTATAACAACAAAAATAAATGGATCGGTTCTAGTTTATGAAGGATAACGAGGATGAATCTATATGCTTCATCTCGTACCATAATATCTCCAAACAAAAATAAAGTGATGGAATTCCTAGTATCACAAGAGTAGGGGATGCCATGAACAATATCATAGTACCAAGGGACACCATGCCCAATATCATATCATGAAGGGTTGTCATTCCTAATATCATAGTGAGGGACGCCATGCCCAGTATCACAAGAATAGGTAACACCATACCAAGAATCACAGTAAGTGTTGTCATGCCCAATATAAAATTTATAGAAGGGGATCCATAACCATATCACATATATGGATGCCATTCCCATAGGGTTTCCATGCTTGTATATAACAAAAAAGGAGGGATTTCATGCCTATATATATAACATTCATAAATTCCTCCATTCCAATTTACCATAATTATAAACGGTGGTCATTCTCATACATCAACAATGATAAGTAATCATTGGATTTAAGATGATCCAATTGATAATTCAAAACTCATTAATCTTAAATTATAAAAAGGATGTAACCATTGTTCCATTTAATTGGGTGACATGGTCATACCACACACCTCTATTCCTTACATATATTATTTATATGTGTGTTATATATGATACACCATAACATTCATAATTAAAAATTATAATTTCAACATTTATAAGTAAATTCAAACACTCTAATAGTTTATTTGGATATACACTCATGAAATCCAATTATTCAGGCAATATGACACCCCCAAAGGGGTGGATCACTCTGAAGAGAATGATCTGAACAAAATTTCTGATTTTAACAAATTATTTGGTTCCAATAAAGGGAATCAATTCAAGCCAGATACAATTTAAGACAACACACAGTGAAATCAATGTGCGACATGATGAAACATACTATAAAGCATCAAGAATTTAAAGGATAAATATTAGACCACCTACCTTATGCTCATAGAAGATTAATCATCTAGTATCACCCTTTTATTTGGTACATATTGAGAGAAAATGTAAGAACATATGAACACCCTGAAAATAGGGCATAAGAGCCTGTACCTCAATAACTCCATCTAGAGAAAGAAAAATTGAGAAAACCACAAGATGATCAAATAACATACCGGTGTGGATCCAAAGAGATGAACATATATCAAATCAGAGTCTAGATGAATAAGTTATCACCAAACATATCTTGGATTCCTTGAAAAGCTCAAATGGTGGAAGAATACCTCCTCTATTCACTAGAATGAACAAATGAGATGGTGGGTTGATTGAAATGTATTGAAGAAGAAAAAATGGTAAATTAACCCAAAATATTTGGGTCACATGGTCTAGTCGTATGGTTGGCCAAAATATGAACCAATAGTGCACGTCCCACTATATAAGGAGGGCCCCTGCATGATTTCATGTGCATGGTTTAACTAATCATGAGAAAACCAGACTACATGCTCTACTACATTTTTTAGAGATACCTACATGGGGTTACATCCTTGGGAACAAAGTTAGATAAGACCATAAACCCTAACATACCCATATTTCCTACCCTTGTATGATTAGAGAAATCATGAAGACTAGATTTCATAGTTCCTACTAACCGTGCAGCCTATTCCTTTTCTCTTTCGGCTGGGGTATTGAGCTTCAAATAAGCACCAGACACCCCCAAAACATCTATGAAATAATAAAAAATTTATATTATGTGAAAGATAAATAATTAGATTTAAATTTAAAGGATCTATACTTGATAGAAAAAACTAGGTTCTTATAGTCTTCCCCCCTAAAAGAAACTCATCCTTGAGTCCACCTTGCAAGGGCTGTGAAATGCTGTTTAAGAATAACACTATATACTGATCAAATATGCCAACCTCCTGCTCCCAAGTCTCATCCTATACTCTTCTATGTATCCATAGAACCTTTACTAAAGGGAATGTCCTACCTCAGAGATCCTTCATGCTTCAATCAATGATTCTTATAAGATACACCTCAAAATATGCATTAAGGTCTAAATCAACCTCTTTAGGATCAAAAGTATGAGATGGGTCAAGATGAAAATGGGGAGGATGTGAAATGTGGAAGATGTTTTTTATTGAATAGTACCTCTATGTTAATAACAATCAATACCATCTTGACTCTCTCTAAGATATAAAACTACTAAAAAAAGTGCTGCAACAACTTCCCTTTCCTCTGTATCCTTCTATGAACAAGTCTTGGTGATACATGTGAGAAAACATTAATCCCAATCTTGAACTCTAGAGTTCATTAATGGAAATTAGAATACAATTTATGTCGATAATGAGTAGTATAAATATGATTCCTAATAAGTGAAACCTACTCTAAAGTCTCTTTAATAGGACAAGGACTCAATAGCACTACCTCTGATTACGCTAACTAGCACAAGGGTGATCAACAAGACCTACCATATAGGGACTCATAAGGATTCATTTTTATCATCACCTGAAAGCTATTATTATAAGAGAAATTGACGAGAGGGATTTTATTCTCCGAAGAACCTCCAAAATCAAGGTCACTTTTCTAGAACATGTACTACAAAACCTGTATAGTCCATTCTGACAAGCAATCAATCAGAGGGTGAAAATCTATTATCAGAAGATCCTGTGTACCCATAGTTTTCTATAACCACTGCTAGAACCTTGAAGTGAAAATAGTGTACCTATTTAAAAATAGAGTATGAAGGACCTTGTATAGTTGTATGATCGCTTATACATAAAATATTCTCATCTCATTCACTGATAAAGTCTCCCAGATAATAAAGAAGTGGGAAACTTTTAGCAGTCGGTCCATGACTACCCAAATTGCTTCTCTACCTTGTGACGACCTTGGTAAGATGATGAAAATATCCATCACAACATCCTTCCATTTTTAGTTATAGGAATGGTAACAGATGTAACAAGACACTAGGTCACTAGGGTTCCACCTCCACATGCTGACAAATGGAACACCCAATGATAAAATCTACTTTCTGATGCTTCATCCATGGACACCAGTACTATCGACACATATCACGATACATATTAGAGATATCTAGATGAACCGCCCACTGAAAATCATGCGACTCATGCATAAAATCCTCTATAATGTATGTAGGGACCCAAATATTCCCATGTATACATAAGATATTATCATCATTGATAGAAAAATATGGATGTAGTTCCTCACTAGAAATAATCTCTCATCGGACCAAGCCCTTAGTATATGAAAAACTACCACATCTTCACTCTCTATAGATGTGGAGTGGTCACTGATAGTGATGAAAGTACATACTCTCTATGATATTCCTAAAACTTTATGTGCATCTTGTAAAATAGATCCATAAGCCACCATTCGCTAGTAAATTCTTGAATCATCTGTTCATGATTCCTCTTGCTTAGAGCATCAACCACAACATTTCCCTTCCCAGACATATAATCTATCTCAAAGTCAAAGGACTATAGATATTCAACCCATCTTAACTACCTGATATTCAAGTATCACTATGTAAATATATACCTAAGGATATTGTAGTCCATGAATGCTATAAAATCCTCTCCCAGAAAGTAATGCCTATAACAACACAAAGCGTGTACAACAATGGATAACTTCAGATCACGTGTCAGTTAATTTTGATCATGAATTCTCAACTTCCATTACCCATATGTAAATAATCTATCTTCCTACGTTATAACTTATCCTAGCCTAATACCTGATGCATTACAATATACTATATAGATCCTACCTGAATCTAGAATAATCAAGACCAACACTGAAGTTAATCTCTCTTTCAGCTACTGAAAGGATGCCTTATAGGATTCAGACCATATAAAATTCAAACCCGCCTTAGTCAAGCTTATAAGAAGTGATTCTAAATGTGTAAGTCATATATAAAATTACTTTAGTAACTAGCTATCCCCAAGAAACTCCATATGTCAAATATTTTCTTAGGATTCTCCCAGGTAACCACAACTCTCACATTCTCTAGGTCCACTAAAACTCCTTTCCTCTGAGATAATGTGACCCAGGATGTTTACCTTGTCGATATAAAATTTATATTTATTAACCTTAGCATACAACTGATGTTCTCTCAGTGTATTCAAAATGATCTCAAGATGAGCGGTATGGTCATTTCGAGTATGATATTCAAATAATATTTTATCTATGAAGACCAACATAGAGGAGTCTAGATAGGGATGGAAAACATAATTTATCAAATTTATAAAGACAAAAGGTGTGTTTTTTAAGAGAAAATAGAATAATGAGATACTCATATAAACCACACCAACAATGAAAATACATATATGGCATATCTAAGATCCTGAATTGAACCTAACAATAACCAAATATCAAGTTGATCTTCAATAATAATCTTTCTCCTCTATGCTAGTAAAAAAGATCATCTATACAAGGTTAGAAATACTATTTATTCATCATAATATGATTAAATTTCTAGTAATATAGGAAAAGCCTCGGGTTTTTATCTACCTTCTTATAAAAAAGGATTTGTGAACCCAAGGGAGAAGTATTGGGCTATATAAAACCCCTATACTCTAAATATTCTAGCTGCCTCTTGTGCTCCTGTAACTTAGTAGTAGCTATTCTATAAGGAGAAATGAATACCAATGTTGCTATATCTACTAGATCAATAGTAAAATATACCTCTCTCTCATGAGGTAGTATAAAAAAGTCATTTGGGGAGAACATACCTAAACTAATCTACTACAGGACGAAACTTAATTTGATGTAGCACCTGATCATCAATATGAATTCTAGAAATCTAGGTGGTCACTCCACCTAGATCAAGATTCTTTGGTCTAGCTAAACTCACCTAGACATCCCACTCACCCTTGTGAATATAAGTTCCACCCTTTAGTGATTTAAACAACACCCTTCAATGATAAAAATAGACATAGGAATGATAGAGAACTAACCAATACATCTTGAGAATGACACGAAATCCTGTCATCTTAAGTATGAAGAGGTTCCATAATAAACATTGACTACCTACCTCAAGAGTAAAGTACTTTACTAGATTATAATATCACAACGTATACCCAAAGAATTATCAAACATCATTATGCCACTAGAAAACTGAACATCAAGCCCAATGATCTCTACAATAGGCACATATATGAAGGAATGTGATGCACCTGTGTTAAATAAGATAGAAAAGATAGTAGAGGATACTATAATAGTACATCAAATGGTAGATAGACACTCCTATGGTATAGGTTACACTAAGTAAATATGGAATTATCTCTATCCATGTGTTGTAACCTAAGTACATAGAGTGTGTCCATGAACGGTGTTTTTCATTTCATTTACCTATCTTATATATATATATACTGAATATATATGATATATAAATCATATTTTCTATTCTGGAAGTAAGTAAATCATGATATAAGTAATAATAATGTAAAGAACAACAAGTCAAAACACCTACGATAAATGAAACGATTTTACCCGAAACGCTTCTTTAACATGGAATTTACAAAAGAACGGGTAATATAATGTCATAAGTGAACCATATATGATATAATAACAATGAATATGATTCTGTAATAAGTCAATGACATTATTTAAATCATTATACAGGAGGTTCAGACACATACGAAGAAAATCGGACCTAAGGTAAGGGGAAATATCACAATCTCATTTTTATCCGAGATTGTTTATACTTTGGTATTTACTGGGGTGTATTTTATCATCCAAATCCATGTTTCATCAATATGTAATATTATTTCCATCCACCTACAATTGTTTAAATCCATTTTTACCCTTCGGTGAGTTTTTATTAATATGTATGAAATGAATCTTTTGTCGTTTTTCGTACGAGGTACTTTTTGACTTTTCCGACAAAAGAACGAAGAATGTTTTTTTTAACTTATACGGCATGAATGGATTTTTAAAACATTATTCCCAAGAAGCTTCCTTTACAAGTTTTCAAGTTTATTTTTAATCAACTTCTTTTAGTTTATAATTGTATGACATGTTAAGAAAAGAAAAGTGTTTTTGAAGAAGAAAGGATATTTTCCTCAAGAATGGAGTTCAAGTATTTTATAAAAATTATTTTCCATATAAGATAATAAAAGGGTTTTGTTTTTATCCCTATTATTACATGGATTTGATTATGTTGTGATGGAAACTTTGTTATGAATTCCTTTATCTTATATGAATTGTTTTATGAAGTCATGTTGTTTAAGAATCCCATTTTTATTACATGGGTCATGCGATGATGTATGGTTTATGATTATGTGGAACACATAAGAAAGGATTCATTATAAGATGGGTGGGACCTATATCTCCCTCCAATGCATTGGGTAAAGATTTTATATCTCATGAGATAGACATGGCTGGAACGGTAGGTTATACCGGTTCAGTGAAACAGGACTGGAACGAGGGTGACTCGGTTCAGAAAGGGACTTTGTCCACTAAGATAGTCTTGGCAATGAGTCTTGACTAACAAGAAATGATTCTCTATGATTATGTGTGTATGCCACAATGTTTCATGTTTTATGTTATGCTTATTGGGATTTCATTTCACCACTACGATTTATCCCATGATATGAAATTATGCTCTCTTTTGCAGGTTAAGATTTCCAAAAGTTATGTTCTTATGAATATGGTGTGATTGATTTTTCATTTGCTTACCCTTAATGAGCATTTGAGCTCACCCTTTTATGTTTTCTTTTCCCCAGGATATAAAGAAAGGTTTTAGGTAGAAAAAAGGGAAGATCTTTATGGGAGATATTGAAGATCTTTCACCATGATTAGAAGATTACGTTCCGAGTTTCCAAAGACACTAAACTATTACAATCCTTGTGTGTGTGTTTTTGTTATGTACTAAGAATTCCGCAAAAGTAATGTAATGTCCATGTACGCCAGGATTCGGGTCTCTACAATCACAAGATTAGATTATACATTGGAATTACCAAATCCTTGAAAAATCTTGGGAGGACCTTCCATACTCATGTTTTTACATGATAAACCCTTCCTCCTCTTATTGTTTTCATGTTCTTTTTCATTCTTCTAATTTTTAATTGTGTAAGTTTGTTTTTGTTTCAATTGAATTTCAATATGTGTTTCTTTTTCTTAATCTATTATTATCATCTAACTTATGGTAAATAATATTATTGGTATTAAAATAGTTTACATACAGTTAAATCCCCTCCCTATATACTGATTTCTCATTCAATCAATAGTCCGTATTTAATTCTCTTCAACGTTTGTGTGTGTGTTCGACAAACAACTCTTTTCGTATCCATTTATTTTATTTATATTTTTATTTATCATCATAATTTTAATAAACTAGATTACTAATCATCTCAATGTATGAGTAATACTTCCATTGGGGTGAGTTATAATTGGGGATGTTAAGTGATTGAGAGTATTTTCTTGATGAATATTCTTCAAATTAACATTGTGTATGTTAGAAATATCATGTCATGGATTAATGACTTGTTTTGTTTAATGCATGGTTCCAACGGATTATTGGAACCATAAATAAACTACCATATATATGCAATGATTTATATTAGAAGCATAAGTTATGTTAAGGCATGGATTAAATCCTTATCACTTGGGAATTCCAATCAAAGTCATCTTGTGAAGTGAGTGTTAATTTAATGAAATATAAAGAAAACATCAAGGATATCACAAGCTTAAATTCCTAACAATGAACTCAACCCAATATTTATCAAATTGATAAATTAAAAACCAACTATTAATTGCATAATTTAATATCTTTAAACAAACTCCCCAATCAAAATACAATCAATTTAAAACAACAAACTATTAAAAAGTATCGTTACCATGGATTTTATCCAAGTGATATTATACACATTTACAGAGTACCAGAACCATGAATGGTCGATAGGAGACAATCAGTCATGCTTAAAATGGGGCCATTTCTAGGGATGGTGAATTAATTTTTCATTAGTTATTTTATGGTAAACAAAACAGAAAAAAATAAAAAAGAAAAAAGAAAAAAGAAAAAAAAATTAACAAAATTAAAAAAAATTGAAAAAACACAAAGGAAAACCCACCTTCTCATAAAAATAATAAATGGAAAAAAAGAAAGCCCCATATTCCTCTTTATTTAAAAATATATATGAATTCCCTGTAACCTCCCAAATACTCCCTCAACTTTGTTAGATTGTGAAATTGAGTGAACTCTTTGACAACTTAGGAGAAACATTAGGGATAATCAAATCATTCAAGAACCAGTCCTTGTACAACCAATTGAATTAGATATGGATAATCCTAGGGAACAAACCCTTAAAGAACATAATAACCCTAATATGAATTATCAACCCATCGATATTCAATATCCATATATAGAGGCTGATTTCAAACTCATATTGTGTTTGATTCATCTTCTTCCTCCTTTACATGGGCTAGCTAGTGAGGTCTCACATCTTCAACATAAAGAGTCCAAGTTGTTTGCTCAACCATAAAGCCTCAAGGGGTTTATGAGGAACAAATAAATCTACAAGCATTCCCTTTATACCTAGTGAATAAAGCCTAGTCATCGATCTATTAAATCCAACCTTTTTATATACCTAAATGGATTGAAATGAAGTGACTTTTTATAGAAAAATTCCTTCCTGCTTCTTATACTGATTCTATCTGAGTGAAAATAAGTGGCATCATACAATTAAAAAATGAGCCACTCCATGAATACTTGAAGAGGTTCAAAAATATATTTCCAACCTTCCCACACCACTAAATCCCTGACTAACTATTGATCCAAGACTTCTATGAGGGGTTATTGGATTTGGAGAGAACACACATTGATGCCGCAAGTGGCGATGCCCTTGTGGATAAAAATAATGCAACTGAAAGAGATATAATGAGAAACATGGGTAAAACACACATAAATTCTATACTTGTGCATATGATCATGTAAAAAAATCCTAATATAGTCAATTGATATAACCAAACAAGATGAATGAGTGGATGAGTAAACTTATAGGTATTGTGAGACAACTAGATGTGGCAACCAAATCCCCAAACTCATCTTCTCCACAGTCTTTATTCCTAGGACCTATCAAGAATTGTGGAATCTAAAGCTCTTCATCTCATCCAACTGACACATGTCAAAAACATGAAGTGGATCCATCTGATTCAACTTCACCAATGGAGCTCAATGTAGTATAGAAACACCAATCCTAAACAATCAGTTCGGTTCATTAGAAATTTCAACCAACCCAATTATGATCACTTCACTTCTACCATCAAACAAGGATTGAGGTATGGTAATCTCATTTTCCACCCCCTCAATTCCCTCCTCAAAACCTAAACCAATTCTAATATTGTCAATGTGTTGTTATCATCCATCAATATTACCCTTTTGTTCATTAACCTCAAAGTATCAATCATCCTCTTGCTCCCCCTGGATCCCACTATCCATGTGATCCTTCCCAATTCCCAAACCAATAAAATCTCTTTCCCAAGAACCAGAATCGAGGCAATCCCAATTCAAGAGAAGCCTATTATTCCAAGAAACCGTGGGAATTTGAAGTGAAATAGCTACTATGTTTCACTCATTCTAGCCATAAAATTATTAAAACCCAAATTGGTCAACTTGCATCCCATTAGAGCCAGCAACAATAATCAATTTCTTCCCAACACCAATCTTAACCATTACCCACCCCCAAGGGTAATGTTAGTGAAATTTGACTTATATGGGGAAATCAATTTTATATTCCACATGATGATTCCTCCAATTCCCCTTTAATATTTGACCATGAAAATAAAAAGAATTTTTTTTAAAAGGAACCTATATTCAATCCCTCACCTCATTCCACTACACAAAGGAACCCAATTCCATTTCTTTAAGCTGTTTCAAAGCCAATGATGTCCTTTGATCTTGATCCTGAAATGCGCTGCAAGTTTAGACATGTTGAATTCATTATTCCCCTCTTAGATTCCATAAAAAATCCATATGTAGGTAATGTTTCTTAAGGAATTTTTCACTCGTAAGGGGAAACTTAGGACCAGCTAAAATGTTTCCACCGAACAGTTTATTCCCATAAAATGAAAATTTCTCGGGACCATTATAGTTTCATGCCAAATTGGAAGTTCCAACTTCGATGATGCACTCATAGAACGAGGAGGATCAATTATTGTCATTCCTAAATCCATCTTCTCTAAACATGGTCTAGGACCCTTACATCCAATGGGTGTTGTCATTCAATTGGCCAATCGAAGCACTTCTAGTCCTTAGGGTATAATCGAGGATGTAAATGTTCATGTGAATGTTATTATATTCCATACTGATTTCTATGTCCTTGACATAGAAGTTTAGACAAACTCTTATCGATCTCCCTTAATTCTTGGAAGACCATTCTGAATGACAGCGAGAACCAAGATTTATGTCCATTCAAGCATCTTATTCATGGAAATTGGTGACCCACTGGTCAAGTTCAACATTTTCCAAGAAATGTGATACCCATCTGAGGATCAATATGAATTCTAAATCCATGGTACTGAGGACACTTTTGAGAGTCAATTTTACCCCATTTCATCATGTTCATCATGTTCTAAAAAGAGAGGATCATGTGAAATCTGCACCATGATTAACCAAGTTATAATGGGAGAAGTTGATGAGGACCTCTCATTTATAGACTCTATCAATCTAGAGGATCTTGAAAACTATTTGGAATCCCATATCTCCACTAATCTCTACAATTTCAACTTGGATAAAAAAGAGTAAAATGAACTATCATGCAAATTTGTTGATTCAAATCAGATTATCCAAAATTCATCATTTCCCATCCCTGATTCTGAAAATTATGTTACATGTGAGGTGAACCTTAGACCAATCTGTTTATGTTTTCCCGATGGTAGTGATGTTTGTGATATTTGACCCCTAATTAAAAATGTAATGGCTTGGACCTCACTGACCCATTACATAGTAAAATTTGGTGTTAGAGGCATTCCGGGAGGTCAAGATGACTTATCCCCAATGCTTTTCCAAAATCTTCCTTTTTGATGAACCATTTCAAAGGTATAAAGTTGTAAACTATAACATCACGTTAATTATTCCGGTACTATTGATGTTTCTAACTACCTCTGTTTTTAGAATACTGGCTTAGGGGTGCGTTTGGGTGAACTCTAAGGAAAGCTAAAGGGCAATAGCTTTCACACGGTTACCATACGGTTTTCCTAAACTATGCATCCAAACCGTGCAAGGCTGGTCATGGAGGAAGTGTCTAACACACGGTTAGCACACGGTTTGTCTAACTGTGTGGCCTAACCATGAGAGAAGTGTTTGACGAGGCAGAATCTAGCGCACGGTTAGCACATGGTTTGTTAAACCATGTGGACTAACCATGCGAGCACTTAATATTAGATCCTAAAATTGTGGATCTGTCTTGTTTTTCTTCTAAATGATTCATTTACGAACATAAGTGGCCATAACTTGGGATTAACCTTCCTTGAAGGTAGCAGAACCTCTCTCAAGCATTTTAGAGGTGATCGGTAGGCTTCAGTTTGCGAATCAAATATAGTTTCTTTAGGTATGCGATCATTCTTCTTCATTCTTCCTTGTTCTTGGTTGGTTTCATTGATATGGTTGTGATGGGAAGTGGAGCTGTGGTAAATGGTATCGAATAGATGATGATGTTGTACGGGTATTGTTTCTGATGTGTTTGTGGTTATGGTGGTTGGATGTGGGGCTGCAGGGATGTGATGTGAATATGAATAAAAGTGGAAGATTTGACTAATGAATTTTGGGGCATGGTAGTTGATTAAATACGGAAAATCAATGGAATTGATTGGTTGAAAAAAGAAAATTGTTTTGTGTTTCTTGTGTTTTCCCTAACAATATTTGTGGTTGGTAGGGATATGTTTTATGAACGTTTGATCTGGTTTGGTTGTTGTTAGGTTCTTTGTAGTTAAGGAACTGATATACTAAAACTGTTGAAACATGAAAATCTTAATGGTGTTTGGGGCTATTTAATTTGTTATTACCTTCAAGGTAGTAGTGCTGAGGCATGTGCTCAGATCTCTTGTGTAGAATCCTTAGGATGGGATGAGTGGTTCATATAATTATATAAATCTGTATGTTTTATGTTTCTTTACGCATCCCACCCATGTTGAGAACTACGTGCCGTACACCCATGGGACGAGGTGGTGAGATTCTAAAACATCTAAAGATGGCTGGTTACTATTCTTCCTTATGATCCCTCTTCCAGGTTCTATAGCCCAAGATCCTTCAGACATGTTATGACAGACGTCTCCCAAGAGTCTTCAAGATGAGGATGTGATATGTTCCCAGGTGTCTTCGGGATGAGATGTGATGTGGTTCCCAGGTGTCTTCGGGATGAGATGTGGTTATGGCCAAGGATTGAGTGTCGACCGAATACTATGAGCTTCATATGGCCAGGTTGCGGCACCAGCTCGAGCTTCATATGTCCAATTTTTGGCACTAGATTAGTAAGAGGGGGAAGCATTAGAGTGTTTGGTATGAGGGCTTGAGCTGTATTTAGTGGAAAGGTGGTGCGGGGTACCCATATTTTTGATAATATTACTATACTACTCTATTGAATTGCGATATTTGGTGAGTGTGGCTTGTGAGGTTGGGTGTATAGGTTCCTTATTAGGCTTCAGTTCTTTCTATTTTCTCATGGGGCATTAGGATTTCTTCCTGCTTGTGCACGAGAGCTTTAGGTTTCCCTACTGAGTATACTTGTATGCTCACCCTACGTTTACTTTCAGGTTTTTAGGAGGAATTCAGGGATTGTGATGGAACATGGTAGTTGGGCATTGAAGTTTGGATGGTTGGAGTTTTTGCTTTATTCTTTTTGGTATCGTACTTTTGAGCTTTTCTTGTACCTGTATTTTTTTTTCAGTGTTTTATAAAACATGCATAAGGGTTTGTTTTTGGGTTTATTTTCATTTACATGTTCAATTTTCCTTTTGGTGTTTGACTCATCCTTTTTTTATGATCTTGAATAATAAAAAGGGTAATACCTCCCATATTTGTGAAAACTCATGCCCTTGGTACTAGTCGCCACTCTGGGGTCTACTGGAGGTGGGACTCAGGGGTCATTATGTCCCTTTCACCTTTGCCAGCTCTGGAGGGGCATCTTTTGTGGGAGGGGGTCAAGACAGAAATGGTATCCGAGGTGATGGTTGAGAGATATGATGGAGTCTGGAGTTAGGAACAATGAGGATTGCATGGGATGGTAGGGCAACCATGTTCGCAGATCGTGGTGCGTGACATAGGCCCGGGAAGACTGGCTAGGACATGGGATTTTTGTGCCCCCCGTGATCCGATGCAAGGACTCTGAGCTTACCGAAACACCATGTAAGACTACATTTATTGCATGGTATAGAACCTAGGAATGTTAAATGCATCATCGTGATTTTGTTTTACTTGATTTGGGTTTTGTGGGAAAGAAATCGAAATAAAATGATAAAATGAAACCTTGAGAAAAATTCCCTTGATACTTGGGCTTAGGCGTTCTTTGTTTACTGAACATCTATGGCACCTCGACATCAACCGAAAGGCCAAGGAGTGGGACGCAAACAGTTTCATGCAATATAAGCAGCAACCCTAGCAACGGTAGAGATCGAGAGAGATGTTTTCAGTTTTACTTAAATGTTCTCATTTATGTTTTGTTTAAATTCCGGATCATTACACTCCTTTTTTGAAACTCATTCTAACCCATGCATTGGGCCAGTACCTTGTTTTTCATGAGTCTATAACGCTATGTTGTTTCCCTCTTTCCTTTAAATGTGTGTGAAGAGTCCTAACATGTGGGGAGAGGAGGACCTGTTCCCTAATCAAGACACATTAATGTGGATGAAATTAAACCTATGCAGGTGATTCAGTTCCACCTAAAGCGGATAATATCTAGACATGGGGGACGGAATTCTCTGACTCACATAATTAGGATAGTGTTTGGATTCCTGTAATGACCAGAGCCCTGAGAGGTATCTTGCGGGGTGGTTTTTCAAACCTTTACCCTTTTATGGGTTGTTTTCTTATTATTTAGGATGAAAATTCTTTGATAGGTATCTGATGTAATGGCCCGGACCTCTCTAGTCTATTACTTTGTAAAATGTGGTGTTAGAGGCATTTCGGGAGATCAAGATAACTTATCCCCAACGCATTTCCAAAAACTTCCTTTTTTGATGAACCGTTTCAACGTTAGGTAGTTGTAAACCGAAACATCACATTATGTATTCATGTAGTTTTGATATTTCTAACTACCATTGTTTTGGAGTAGTGTCTTGGGGGTGCGCTTGGGTGATCTCTAAGGAAATCTAATGGGAAATAGCTTTCGCACGGTAAGCACACGGTTTGCCTAAAATGTGTGGCCAAACCGTGCAAGGCTGGTCTTGGAGGCAGTGGCTAATGCACAGTTAGCGCACGGTTTGTCTAAACATGCGGCCTAACCGTGCGAGGAGTGTTTGACGAGGTAGAAGCTAATGCATGGTTTGCGCATGGTTTGTTAAACTATTCGGAGTAACCATGCGAGCACTTAATCATAGATCCTAAAATTGTGGATCTAACTCGTTTTTCCTCTAAATGGTTCGTTTAAGCCCCTATGCAGCCATAACTCAGGAATACCCTTCCTTGAAGGTAGGATAACCTCTCCCATGTGTTTTAGAAGAGATCCGAAGGCTTCTATTAGTGAATCAAAGATGGTTTCTTGAGGTATGTGATTGTTCTTATTTGTTATTCTTTGTTCACGGTTGGTTTCTTAGATCCACTTGGACCTACATCTCCTCTTCTCTCGGTTTCATAGATCTAGGCCTGTTATGGGTAGATCTAAGTATGTTGATACCAAATATGATGATCATTGGTCTTGATCTTTCTAGGAGGAGAGATCTAAGGTGGGTTCTTGGAGAATCATCCTGGCTTTCTTTGGCGTTATTTTTTTTTGGGGTTTTCATCAAAATGCTTGGAGGTAGGGATCTTACCTTCGTCTCTCTCCCTTTTGTACATCATGAGGGGTGGGTATTCTCTTGTTTTCATGAGATATGGTTAAACCAGAAAATAATGATAATAACTGGTTAATGAAAGGGTTTGGGGAAATTTTTGTTGATATTGTTGTTTTATTTCCATCAATGTTTATCCTTTGATTATGTTGTGAATTGAATAGGCGTATGCCTACAGAAAATCACGGTCGTTGGCGGCATTTTCATGCATAATTAAATGTTGCACTATTTTTCTATATTTTTTTGTCGATGAAGTTTCTTAAAATGTGTAAATTTGTTAATATTGTAATGTTGGATGATTACATGAATACCTGTAACCCTTGTATGATCACCCTGATTAAACTAAATGATAGAATGAGATTTGTGGGTGCTGGTTGGGGTTTAATTATGTGAATGGGTTTTTTCATGGGTTGTTGTGGAACATGTGAGCAGTGGGGCTACAGTTGGATTTGTTTTGGGTTGGCGTGTATGATGTGGTTGTGATGGGCAGCAGAGCTGCGGTAAATGCTATCAAAGAGATAATGATGAGGTACGAGTATTGTCTCCGATGTGTTTGTGGTTATGGTGGTTGGCAGTAGGGCTGCAGGAATGGGTTGTGCATATGAATAAAATTGGAAGAGTTAACTAATGAATTTTGGCGCATGGTATTTGATTGAATATGGAAAATCAATGGAATTGATTGGATGATAAAATAAAATGGTTTTGGGTTTCTTGTGTTTTCCCTAACATTATTTGTGGTTGGCAGGGATATGTTTTACGAACGTTTGATCTGGTTTGGTTGTTGTTAGTTTCTCGGTAGTAAAGGAACTGATAATCCAAAACTGTTGAAACATGAAAAGCATAATGGGGTTTCGGGATGTTTATTGTGTACATACCTTCGAGGTACTAGTGATGAGGCATGCACTCAGATCTCTTATGTAGAATCCTTAGGATGGGCTGAGTGGTTGATATAATTATATAATTTTTTATTTTTTATGTTTCTTTACGCACCCCACCCATGTTGAGCACTACGTTCCGAACACCCATGGGATAGGGGTGAGATTCTCAAACATCTAAAGGATGGATAGTTACTATTCTTCTTTGTGCTCCATCTTCCAGGTTTTATAGCCCAGGATCCTTAGGGAAGGTTACAACAGATGTTTCCCAAGTGTCTTCGGGATGAGGATGGGATATGTTCTCAGGTGTGTTCGAGATGATATGTGATGTGGTTCCCAAGTATCTTCGGGATGATATGTGGTTATGGATGATGATTGAGTTTTAGAGGGATACTATAATGTCCTAAGATTGAGTGTCGGCGGGATACTATGATGGTCGAGGATTGAGTGCAGGCAGAATATTATGAGCTTCGTATGGCCAGGTTGTGGCACTAGCTCGATCTTCGTATGTCCAGGTTGCGACACTAGCTCAGGAAGAGGGGGAAGCATAAGAGCATTAGGTGTGAGGGTTTAGCAGTATTCATTGGGAATGAGGTGCGGGGTACCCATTTTATTGATAATATTACTCTACTACTCTATTGACTTGTGATATTTGGTGAGCGTGGATTGTGAGGTTGGGTGGATAGATTCCTTGTTAGGCTTTAGTTCCATCTGTTTTCTCACGGGGAATTAGGATGTCTCCCCACCTATGCACGAGAGCTTTAGGTTTCCCTGTTGAGTATACTTGTATTCTCACCCTACTTTTACTTTCTGGTTTTCAGGAGGTCTTCAAGGACTGTGCGGGACCTTGCTAGTTGGGCGTTGGAGTTTGGCTAGTTGCAGTTTCTGCTTTCTTCTTTTTGGTATCGTACTTTGCAGCTTTTCTTGTAATTGTACATTTGTTTCAGTATTGTATAAAATATGCACAAGGGTTTGGTTTTGGGTTTATTTTCATTTTCTTGTTCTTTTTTTCTTTTGGTGTTTGAGTCATCCTTTTTTCTCTATCTTGAATAATAAAAAGGGTAATTCCTCCCATATTTGTGAAAACTCATACCCTTGGTGCTAGTCGCCACTCCAGGGCTTACTAGAGGTAGGACTTGGGGGTCATTATCTCCCTTTCACCATTTCCAACCCATGAAGGGTATGTTTGGTGGGAGGTGGTCATGACAAAAAAATTAATCACTCATGAGGTCAAAATTGACCATTCATCGGCAAACAACATATAAATAAGGGATATCAAAAATTTTATTCAGACTTATAACTCCACTGATCCTCAGTACTGTACTACAATAAGTGGTTAAATAAATGAGTTAAAAACAACTATGTTCTCATACTTTGATTTCATATTATCTGGATATAACATAAACATACCATCATAATTGAAAAATATTCTTGAATTTCCAATCATAGAAAACAAGAACTTTGTGGAAAACATCTTTCCTCAAGTTGAAGACCAAATGGAGGTTTTCCATATTCTCTATACACCTCCATTGAACCGTAGAAGCAACAACAATGAAGGTTTTAAATTATCCAATGAACAATAAAGACTCTCAAAGAAGATATCTTTCTAGATGCACACTAGATTTTAGAAAATAGTGTGGCCACTTGCGGACTATGGGTATTCCACAACAACTATCAAGTTGTAGAAAAATAAATGTAGTGCTTATTGGGAGGAAACCCATGTTTTTTTACTTATATTAAATGAATAATGTTTCTTTTTATTTATTCTCTTTTAGGAAATGGAAATTTTCCAATTCTTCGCTAAAGAGAAAACATTCCCAAAGATTCCATTGACGCTCATAGATCTACCACATGATGGAGATGGAGACCCACCAAATCTAAACCATGGGGAACCTCTTTCCCTTTAACTCTCTCCCACTTTATTATTCTTCATCTCTATATCAATTTATTTTTTACCACTTCATCAAGCACCTTCTTTTTTTCTTTCTCAATTGTGTGGGTGTGTATTATAAAACACTAAAAAAATAAAGAAAAAAAATATTTAACACAAAACAAAAAGATTCATACTTACTCACCATCCAATTTTGAAATTTAGTCCAACCATACTGGGGAGTCAAAAATACATGTATTCATCTCAATTTATTTTTGTATTTTCATCATGAATTTTGATAACGAATCAGGTTTCAAGAAAAACAACATTTGAATGATCAATTTTAAATTTGGAAAATGATTTTTTCCCAACCACGAGGAAGACAATTAGATTTCAACCTAGGGCCACATGTGTACATATTTTCAAAATGTCTGTTTTCACCCCTGATTGCGAGTCATGATTTTGTTGACCTTGCAGTTTAATTTCCTACTTTTTTGTGCATTAATATGATAGAGTCGTTTTCTGAACTTCATGAAAATCACAATATCCAAACAGCCTCCCATTACCCTTACATTAATCCTACTTTTTAAGCCCCTCTGAGCATTGGAAAACATTTTTTTATAGCCACATTACAAGACCAATACCTTATCCCACACAACATTTATAAGGATTTACATTGCATTGTTTATTGAAATTTAAGTGTGGGGGGAATGGATTTCATTTGTTGGGTTCCCTTTTTTTGATTTTCAATGGGTTATCATATGTTTGAGGGAAAGCATCCATTTTAGTGTGGGGATAGGTTACCATTCATTGAATTATGGGGAATTTACTTTCATTTATGTAATTTTGTAAATGTTATTGGAAAGTGTTCAAAAATATTATAAAAAATAAAAAAATGGACAAAAAAATGGTTTGTGTCTTGGGCGGGTCAAAAATAACTCCTCTACAACCTTTGATCTTGTAATAACTATTAAAATTACAGTTTTGAGTAGATCAAACATGGGTTGGGAGATGAGTGAGAGATTTATTTCAAGTTAAACTTTTGAAAAAAAATTAAAAAAATGAAATGAAAAAATGAACACTTGCATTATATATTCTTATGTCATTGGAAGAAGTTTTGTGTTTTGTAAACATTTCGTATTATCATCCCCTTAAATTTTTCCTCTTTTTGTGTCTTTCTTCACACAATTGTGCCCTTATAAATACATGTTTCCATTTCATTCCATGTTTTATTTTAAAACCATTGGTCATTGTTATATCGATGTTGATGTTTTACCCCTCTTCTCCTCTCTCTTGGACATTATATTACTACCATCCCATATCCAAAATAAAAACCCTTACAAAGACCACATAATTATTATGCACTTTTGGATAGTGGATAGAAGTTGATATCTCTTTCAAATGATAATATTTTCTCATTTTTTTGGTTAATGAGTGAACCTCTAGAAATATATTTTTATCATCTGGTGAGTAGTGAGTTTTGAGTACCTACATTTTCAAATTCTATACTTGAGAATGAAAAATGAATTGATTTTTCAATATTATTTCTCTAACAATTTGTGGTGGAATTCAATATGGATGGGAGAAATGGTATAAACATCCCCTTATTGGGGAATTTTTTTATATTTGTTTGTGAGTGAGAATTATTTAGTTATGTTTTTGGTTTCACATGAAGACATAATAAATACTAATTGTGGAGGAGTTGATGTTATTCATTTATTAATAAATTTTTGTATACTCCCTTTAGTAAAGTTTAAGTAAAAGTGCATAATTGTTGTGACATACTCATATTTTAATATTAAATATAATTTCTGATAATTATTATATGTAGTCCAAATAATTAAGTTTAATATTTTAATTATAAATCTCACCCTTCTTATCTAATTATACCATTTGAAGGGTTACATGGACCGCACAAGAAGTACCACAGAATATTTAAATAAATATACCATCCATGAATATTTAATTACTGTGATCAATATAAAAGTCAAAATTTGTTTATTATTCTTCCAACTATGGGGTAGAATACCCTTTATATTGTGTAAAACTTTTATGTCCTAACTCCACTAAAAAAGGCCCAAATGATTCAATGAATTCCATCCCACCATTCTATCTGGGAATTAAAATAAGAACACTAATTTTGACATTTAAACATATAGAGACATCCATTCAAGTTGATATCATAATATATTATATAAGAGATATAGGTTTCATAAATTTTTTAATAATGCATTTGGATTTGAAGGCATCTTCCTATTGAAAAATCCATTCACATTTCTGCCATCAAAAAAGCATGAATTGAAATGGATAGTTTAACATTATTTATGAAAATTTCCATAACATTAGATCCATAAGTCCAAATGCCTCCATATTTTGAAAGTTTACTGAAAATATCAATATATTCAACTTTTAAGAAGATCATATCTCAAGATTCGGCTGTCTAATTTATCAAGTGGGTGATGCAACGGGAGGGTAAGATTTGGAATACAAATAGTCCACCATTGTTTGGCTATAAATACATCCCCTATTCTCCTTGAAAAGGGTTGGAATTTATGAAGATAGGATTATACATTATAATGATAAAAGCATTTCCAAAGGATTGGGAGGACCTTACATACTCATTTTTTCACTTTATATACCCTTCTTCCTCTATTTTTTTCATGTTCTTCTCCATTCTTCTTATTTTTAATGGTTTAAGTTTTTTTTCATTTCAATTAAATTTTAATAGATGTTTATTCTTATTCATCTATTATTCACATCCACCATCTGTTAAATAATATTAATAGTCTAAAAATAGTTTAAATATACTTGAATCCCCTTCCCTTCTTTTTTTTATCATTCAATACAAAGTCTATATTTAATTCATTTCACCGTTTGTGTGTGTGTTCGACGCACAATTCTTTTCTTATCTCCTTATTTTTCTTCTCTTATAAATCCAAAATTGTAAACACAATAAACCAGATCACTACTCATCTCAATGGCTGAGTAAATCTTCCATTGGGGTGAGTTATAATTGGGGATGTTATGTGATTTAGAGTATTTTCTCAAGGAATATTCTTCAAATTATCATTGTATATGATGGACGTAACATGTCATGGATTATTACTTTTTTTTATCATGTGGCTTCCATGAATTATTAGAACCATAAATACACTACCATCAACATTTAATAATTGATATTAGATCCCTATGATAAGTTAAGTCTTGGATTAAATCCTTAACACTTGGTAATTATAATCTATGTCATCTTGTGAAGTGGGTGTTAATTTAATGAAATATAAAGCAAAGCTAAAGAATATCACAAGATTATCTCCGTAATAATGATCTCACCCAAATATTTATCAAATTGTTAAATAAAACACCAAAAATTATTCAATTAATTTTATATCTGCAACCACCCCCCAATTCAAAATACAATCAATTAAAAACAATTGAATTTTAAATATTATCATGACTGAGGATTCGATCTAAGTGATTATATACATATTAGCAGAGCACTATAACCATTATTGTTTGATAAAAAACAATCATACATGCCTCCTAGACCAAGATAGAATATATCAATGAGATTAGTCTCTTCCACGGGCAATATGTTCCAACCACCAATTGGATGAATCCAGTTGTGGATTACCTTTAAAATGGAGGACTCTCACAATATAGGTCTAGAAGGGAGAAGATCAAGAGATGAGTAGTCAACTTTGTTCTATACGATCGAAAAAAACAAAAATGGTCCTCTATAATAGGGACCATATGAGTTGAATTGATGGGGAAGAGATTTTTGTCATCGTGAATGAAGTGCATGTCGGTGATTAGGGGGAACATCAATTAGTATCTGCTCTCTCTCATAACATTTGAAGTATTGGATTCTATTGTCCCACTATGAGACATGATGGTACAAAATTCAGCAGGAAGTTCCATTCCTATCATGTGCATTCCTATTTCATCCACCATCCTCTAGACATACATCACACAGAAATGTAATCCTATCCATTTTCCATATGGGGAATGGACTTCGTGGGAACATATCCTCCCTCTATGACCAAAATATTTAGGTATATTCTCACAATAACCAACTTCTTTTCGAAATGGGAAGAAGGTGTACCCCTTAAAGAGGATGGTATATGAAGTATTTTTTGATTTTTGAAATCAAACATCATCACCAGATTTGGGATCTCTCATACAATACTGATGGACACTGAAACTAATTTCAGATCTAATGAATTTGAGAAGTTGTATCATGAGTATGGTATCAGGACTCAGAGTTCATTAAGCTACAATGAAATATCCAATGGATATATAGAGGCCTTTAACAGTTCCCTATCCAATATACTCAAAAATATAGTAATCAAGGACATGAAATCATGGCTGGACATGCTCCTCCATGTGTTGTGGGAGTATCAGACCATGACCTGCACTACAACTCAGGAAACCCTATACTGATTAGTGTATGAGAAGAAGGTGGTTCTACCCAAAAAATATCAATTACCCTCACCCCACATTGCTATAAGTTATTAAATATCTTCAGATGACCAATCCAAAAAATGGATCAATGATTTGGATCGACATTATGAAAAATGATTCCACAATTTTCACTACTTGGACATTTACCATAACTATATTGCATGATCATTCAGAAAAAAAATTCACCATCGATCCCTCCTGGAAGGAGAATTGGTGTTGGTCTATAGAACACTGATGATACTCTAAAATAAACCTCCAAAATTATAACCAAAATGGGAGGGATTGTATTCTATTCACAAAGTATACTGTAATGTGGAATATTCTTTAATTTCAATGGATGGATAGGTGACTATAGCTCCTACCAATTCAAGGTTATTGAAGAAATTTTTCATGTTTCTAATGGAATCATCATCCAGATCGCATGACTTTAAACTGCATGGATAAATTTTCCTTAAAAAAAGATGTTAAACTGCATGGAATTTTCCTTCATCACTACTAAACATTAAACTGTAGGTTAAAATGTCCTCACTGTATGACGTTAAACAACATAGAGTAATATTTTCTTTATAGAGGTGGTTAAAATACATAGCATATGTCCTCTTAACCATGTGAAATTAAACTCTATGTGGACCATGTTATTCCAATCAAGGATTCATCATATATGAGTAAAATATATATAGAAGAAATAAAAAATTCTCTTTTTCTGATGTGAGAGTCAGATTCACATATGAACTCTCTTTCTCCTGAATTATGTGCCTCTATATTCTCATTTCAGTGAGATACATAGTGACATGTAGACACCTTATCGGAGGCATATCCACCATAAAAAATTCTCCCCTCAATTTTCATATAACAAACCAATGTAGGTTGGTCTCTTCACATAACCATTTATGGCTTGATTCTCATTTTTCAATGGGATACGTAGAGACAACTTGGTCCTAGATCTTGGTCCAGCCACCACATGATAAAAAATTCTTTTGTTGTAGCCTCAAATGACTCTGTATAGTGAATTAAACCCCTAATATTCCTTATTTATCACACCGAGGGTAGCTCACATGATATTAGGAATGGTGGTAAGGGTTTCACCTACACAAACAATGATTAAAGGTACATGACATTCCAATCACCTGGAAATAATGGTTAAAAATACCCCTCTCTATGCGTGGGTCAGACCAGTACAATGAACATACTTCTAAAACTACATGTGGCATGACTCCAGCCCTCACAATATATGTAGTAATGCCTAGATTCTACATCCATGGTCCCAGCTACCACCCACAAAAAAACTCCTTTCCCTATATACGGACAAGACCTATGGAGGTAATTTCCTCTAGAACTATGTGTTTCTTGATTCCCACCCTTACAAGATATGTAGTGATGCCCAAATTCTACATACCAGTCCAACCTCCATAAAAAATTCCCCCTTCCTTTATACGGGTCATAATTTCCTAAGGAAATTCATATAACTTCCTTCATATCTTGAATCCTAGGTCCATGTGTGATAAAGGATCAAAGTTAAAATTATCATATCGTTCATTATGTTACCCATCTATGTCAGAATAAATATTCTATTTCCCTTATATATCACACCAAGCATAGATCATGTGAGTTTAGTGGTTTTGGAAGGGGATTCCCCACATTGATAAGGTGTATCAATCCATAGCAGGGTTTCCAGGGTTATGTTTGAGAGGCCTAAAAAGTGACACCATGAATTTCCCTTTCATATCAAGAAACATGTGTCCTTACTATATTATGTTAAACTACATGGTACCTCAAGAACTATTTGTGTCATGATTCTTGCAATAACGAGATACGTAGTGACTCGCAGACCTTATACTTGGGTCCTGACACAAAAAACAAAAAACAATGCCTCCATCTTGTTCATGTAAATATGACTTTATGTAAAAGATATAAAACCATGTCTCCTAAAAAATGGATTTTTCAATGAATCATATTCCCCTACATACAAGTTAGATCTATGTGGGGATGTCCATACTTCATGACTAATCATGCAATATATATTTCTGGCATGCCCAAAGATACCATTTCCATCCATAAAACAGAATTCATTTGGATATATTGGATCCCCATAAACCTCATCGTCCATCAAAAATTAATGGTCAGTGTCCTGAATAAACCTATTTATGACTCTGCACAATATTCCCCAGTGGACTTGCATAAGTTTCCCACAACAAGGCTCGTCAATCAAAGAGAAATTATTCCAGATTAGGGAATTTTCTTACTTCTATACAACAAATGGCTTCCAATACTGATATCATTTCTCTCGATCCAATAATCTTCATAATCAGGGTTTACACATTATTCTCCACTCCCCCCTACGTTAGGGTATTTCAAGAATATCCCCAATCGATTATCCTATACTTACTAATGTTCTCTATGAAACACATACTCACCACATGATGTTAAACTGCGTGGTCAAAATTTCCTTACTATATTACATTATACTATATAGCATTAAAGTTTTCTCACCTGAAATTACACTACCTCCGGAATTGGTCACCTACTATACTGTGTCTTATAAATATGTATGGCTTGATTCCTACCTACACGTGATATGTAGTGACACCCTAATTTTCATCATGGACCAGCCAAACTCAAAGTGAAATATTACCCCCTATGTACGAGATAGACCTATGTATAGAACAATGTGTGACTTCATTTCTATCACATGGGAAATATACAAAAACCTGAATCTTAGTACCCAGACCCATTCACAGAATACACAAAACATATCCCATCCTCTAGATGAAATTGATGTCAAAGCATGGGACTCCAAAACATGACCTATTTGTAAGACCATCTCAAAAGAAAGAACATGTCCCCTGTTTCACGTTGTGTCATCTACATCCTCACAACATGTTGATAAACTACTTGGTATCTAGATATTTTCTACAAAAGACTAAACTTTACATAAATGTGTCATAATCACCGGATGTTAAACTGCATAATAATAAAATTTATTTATTGTATTACATGAAACTACAAAACATCATAGTTTTATCTCCTGAGAGGTAATTCCCCCCCCAACACTAACCACCTACCATGTCGTGTCTTAGAATTACTTTTGGATTGATTTATACCTACACATGATACATAGATATTGTTGATTTTTCATCCTGGTCCGGTCACTTAGAATATAAAAGGCTCAAATCATTGATCACACCATCCCTAAGTGGTGGATTAAACACTCACAACCCCTTGTTTTTCACATCGAGCATAGCTCATGCCGTCTTAGGGTTCATAGAAATGGATTCCTCATTGAGCCATGGAAAATCAATCTGTAATAGTTGGTCATGGTGGCATGAACATTAAAAAATTGTTAGGGTTCTCCCCTCCACATTGGATATCCCAAAGTCCACACAACATGACATTAAACTACAAGGTTACCCAATAACTATAGTTGTCTTGATTCTTTCACATGCACGATATAGAGTGACATTTAGATGATGGATCTCTAGACCAACCACCCCCAAAGGAATCAAATGTAGAAACAATTACCCTCTCCCAGTATATGGACCAATCCTATGTAGGAAATCTTGGAACCGACTCAATATTCCAAGGAGGGAATGCTGAGAACGACGGGAAAGGACGCTGATGCAGGGGAAGTTCTTTGGCTATATTTCTTGATCCAGATCTGGGAACAATTGTTGAGGCCTCAGGAAAATCTTAGGAAATCCTATTGCACTCGGATGAAGAGATGTTAGATAAGGTCCTGACTATTTATGTGTCTAAGGAGGATGTGGAAAGAATAAATGAGTTCCTAATCCAAGTGGACACAAATATGGAGCTGGGACATTGGATTTTCAAATAGAATTTAATTCTGACTAGAGGCTTCAATGCCAAGAAGTTAACAGTGGAGGAGTTCTTGTGAATGAGGGAAAACCTGGCCCATCAATTCGAAGTTATTATCGGAGGAGACCTGAACAAAGAGGTATAAAATCATTCTTGGAAATTATATAGGGATTCTGCGGATAATGGGTTTATGCTGGTCTTTAATAAATTTTTTTCCAACTATTACGTTTGATGGATCTAATGGATCTGGAAGGGCTCATACTTTTTCTTTAAAATAGTTTATTTAAAAAATTTAAATTTGTGGTATGATGTCCTTCCCCATTGGCGATCTCATGTACAAGATAGAAATTCTGATTCCATTATTGTGACAGATCTTCATATGGGGAATCCTTAATATGACTAGGTATAGCTTTATTCCTATCATCCTAGGATATGTAGCATAAAACCCTTCCATCCTTTCCTGTTTATGGTTCAAACCTACGTAGGGAACCACCTCCAAATGTTATGGGGAGAATATCTCTACCTATTATAGAGAAATGAAGGCTTGGGATACCCCTTATGTGTTTAGGAAACCCTTATTTCATAAACCATAATCTATATCCAGAATGGTACAAATCCCCATAATCATCATTAGCAATTTGAAAATGAAGGTAAGTGTCCAGAGGACACCAATTTTAACTATGAAAAATATTCCATGGTGGATTTACATAATTTTACTACAAAAGAAGTCATTTTAACTAAATTTAAATTCTTCCCCATGAGTGGCTCATCATATCTCCCCCATAGGTATTCCATGCCCCATTTCCAGTTATATATTTATAAACCACAAAATCTGGGTCAGGAAAAATCCCTCATTCATGTTTGAAATCTATTGGGACATCCTCGATTAATGAACCTAATTAGGGACCTCTCCGCAAAATTCAAGGTCAGCGATGTTTGAACTAAAACATTAGAAATCATACTATGGATTGAAATACATCATACTACCAACAAAAATAAGATACTATGCTAGTTTGGTTGAAAACCTGAAAAGGTAAGCCAACAAATAGACGGGGTTTACCTAGTAATCCCACACAAATCGGGTTTAGGAAAACATTAGTGTAATATTTGAAAAGGTACAATGTTTTTAGGGTTTTCTAGATAACCCTTTCAATAATATACGTATTCTCACTGATTAAATAAAAATAGGAAAAAAATTATAGAATGATTAGATCATTTATATTTAATTGTCTAGGATCATGATTCAAGTGAAATTTCGGTTGGAATTATCATTCAAAATATATTCAATTATAATAGG
The DNA here is from genome assembly GCA_963277665.1 of Viscum album. NCBI lineage: Eukaryota > Viridiplantae > Streptophyta > Magnoliopsida > Santalales > Viscaceae > Viscum > Viscum album. The sequence continues at coordinate 270,804,145 of OY728125.1, read as the reverse complement.
TTAACATTAAAAGAAGAAACAAAGGAGAAATATGAAAAAAAAATATAGTTTTTATTTCATTAAGTATGAATGGTGGAGCATCCAGATCTTGAAATCCCCCAATATGAGTGGATAATGATAATTACCGAATTCCTATAACAAATTCGAAAAAACTGTATCAATGCCTAGTTTCATTCTTCGATGGCTTAGTGGAGCTCTGACAATGATGCAGTCTCGGCCTCTGCACTAGCCCACAAAACATCTACCTCCTTTACTACATAATGTCAAACATTTTCCTCCAACTCCAATAACCAATTCCCCTAATTGACTACTTTTGTGGCACACCCCCATTCATTATTGAGTTTAACCAATTTGTGGCTCCTCTACTATACTTCTTAACAAAGATTCTCCACTAAGAACCCATTCTTTATGAGTTTTCCTTGTCTCCTTACCAATGCACTTACATGCTCAAAAACATTATTCATAAGGATCCATCTGGTTTTGGAAATATTTGAAATTGATTCTCCACCCTTAAGATGAGAGTTGATAATTCCATCTATATCTCTAGAAGTTACCACTTGGCTTCACTATATCATATATTCCATGATAGTGAGACCCCCATAAACTAAAAATAATAACTTGTTCCATAATTTGGGTAGTTTCATTGGAAGGTTTTTAAGTGTAGTCTAAGAAATCAATTTACAATTTTCCTTCTAGAGTTACAAATGGGTAGTGTGAAGGTTATTCAAGTCCTCCGGATCTTACATTTAAACACACTTATAAGTAAGGATATATTCATGAGAAAGTGCCACCAGAGAAAGTCTTGATCCAATGACCTCAGCACACATCAACCCCTCAACAGCCTCTTCTATGGAAGTATTGATATGAGGAATGATTGAGATATCTGCTGCAACCAAGGGTGCTCATGGTTGTGATCTTGAAACATGAATATTGATGTGAAATCGATGTCTAAATTATGAATGAAAAAATAAAAGGTTGGAGAGTAGGAAAAATAACCTCTACTTGCCAAAGAATTAATGTCTCCAGCCTCCAATGTATCATCACCACCTAAAAAAGTGGGTTCTACATATTTGACCTGTGAATGAACCTTAGGATCATCCAAAGACACCCATAGAGAAGAATTATGTTCTTCTAGATCAGTAGACTCTAGATAATTTCTCACTGATATTGTACCAGTAGGAATAACCATCATGGAGCTTGGAATAACAGCTGATTCTGATTCCCTTTGAGTATCAGTTGTTCTATACTCCATGTTGTATCCCCTATAGGAGCGGGATTAGTATGCTTAGTATAGACGTTGACTAAGATACCCCTTCAATGATGGAATAAGTCATTTGGTTCAGAATGGGTAATCACTTAGGACATGGAATCTCCTTAGTGTTCTATTATAATGGGGGTTTCCCATCCAACCCAGCTTCCCGTAATAATATTGTATCGTTCGTCTCTAAAGGATAAGAATACACACACTCAGTTAAGATTTATACTTCGAAAGACTCCCTTTCTCTTGATACAGGGGAAGTTTGAGCCTAAACGAATACCCTTCGATGGATAAGGATGCTCTCAACATCTTCAGTTGACTGGGAATCCCTACCATGTTCAACCAGAACAACTAGTGGTATCTCCTCTACCTAAAAATGTGTTAGAGGTATTGATGAGAGAATATTAGCCTCTTGGGTTTTTATCGGAACTATATCAAGTCAATTTAGGATATTCAATTCAGCATTCTCACACATCAAAGGAGAGTATACCAAACTGATATCTTTGTTAGTATTTCACTCTCAATTAACATTTGAATAATGGACTGAGACAAAATGATCATGTCATATCACATTAATCAACATATTAAAATATTATTGAATAAAATATAATGAAGGTAACATTGATATTTGAAAACCAACCCTGGCCTGATCACCATTCTCATATCATAGTTTTCAATCACTTATGTTTCCAATTTAATTTCAATAAATTATTTAATTAATTTATTTTAATTCATATCTTTTAAAACCAATTAATTCCAAAAAATAAATTTTTACAATCATTGATACTAAAAAATTGGTTTTTTACATTCCACTTTTGGATACTAACTATGGTTAATCACTATACTACACTTTGTTAATATAAAAAAATTGTTTTTCATTGCCTCACAACAAGAATGCATTATCCGCCAATCAAAATAATCAGTTATCATCAAGGATATGTTCTCATCCCAAATAGGGGAACTAACCCTCCTCTTTAATAGTCTAGTAGGATCCTATTAGGATTTGAGTGTCAAGGATATATTCTCTTCCCCAGTCTGGGAACTGACCATCCTCCTTAATAGTCTATTAGGATCATATTAGGATTTGAGAACTTTGCGTGACAAATATGTTATTCGAATCAGAAAAGAGGATGTATTTCTTAGGATGGGTGATCAGAATACATTGAAGGGAATTTCACATTTTTTTTACATCTCATGGAAATATAAGGGTTATATCCTCATCATACAAATCAGATAGAGGTGGTAAAAATTCATCATACATGTCTCCAACATTGGGATCTCCCAAAATTCGTCGGATGACCAAGAGACTAATACTGACCTCCCCATGAACCAAGTGAAATGTTTCGATATACGAGATCCATTTAATAAGAAGATGTGGAAGGAGAGAGTGGTTTCAATGAAAATATGTTTGGGATACTCGAACTACTTCATATATCCCCATGGCCTTCTATTTGGTTTGAAACTCATCGCAGCTCAAGCGAACCCCAAAAGGCCACCCCTAGTCTTTACAGAATTATCCTCCATAACAAAGGTCGCATTTCAATCACCTACCTTGTTTTTCATTCTCTATGGCCTTCCACGCAATTCTATGTTAGCAATGAGCCTTATCTTATTGTCCTCGCAGTGCATCGTCTAGTGACTAAGGGGTATTGTTGAACATAGATCCAATGGTTAGGACTTTTTGTATGAATCATCCCTTTGCTGAAATGAGATCTCGAGGAATGTAGCTGTTATTAATTATCTTGGTTGCGGGTTGTTTATACCAATGTGGTGTTGTAATCATTGTATCTTATGAAAGACCAAATCTATAAATATGAAACCCATCTAAATTTGGGTATTCTGTTTTACCTTCACTAAGGAGTTTTGCTGAAGATTGATGAAATTGGATGATAGGGATCTAGTTATCGATAGAGCCCATCATATCTTTTATGGTTTTCAAAATAAACCATAGGTTTTCTCTTAATAATCATTACTTTTAGAATAAACTAAAATATCATCAATAAATAAACCCCTAAAATTATCCAAATATTCCTTGAAAATCTATTAATAGTATCCATGAATACACAAAGATCGTTTTTAATCTAAAAGAGCATAATTATGAACACATAATGGATATTTATAAAATAAAACATTTCCATCGTGATTTGATCCCTTTTCACCATAAAATGATGGTACCTAGACCTAAGATAATCCATTGAAAAAATAAGATCCTAAAATTTGATCAAAAAGACCATCTATATGGGGAAACAAATACTTATTCTTAATAGTAATGGATTTTAGTGCTTTATAATCAATTAAAATCCTTGTAGACAATATTTATTTTTGAAAAATTAAAATATGTTTTTCACATGGTGATGTGATAGGATAAATAAATTTCTCATAGAGAAAATATTGTAAATAATTTTTCAATTCAATCATTTATAATTGATCCATTTCATAAATAAGTTTATATGTTGTCTCAGAATTAGGAACTAACTCAGTAGGAAATTCAATCTCCTCATTAGGTATAACATTAGAAAAATCACTGACAAATACAAAAACACATTCATTATCTACATGGGAGTCAAAAATTTGAAATATCTCCATATTCGCAATAATTTTGCAATATAATATTCATTTTTACCTTTTAATAGTTTCTCAACTTCATAATATGTTATTAAAGGTATGAATTAATTATTTTATACAAAATAAAAATCATTATGAAAAAAATATATTTATCTCTACAATCTATTTTAGTATAAAAAATTAAAATCCAATCCATACAAAAAATAACATCAAAATCAACATAAGAAATGAAAATGATGTTATCATTTAAATCATTTCCATAAAAATAGAAGATTCATATAATTTAATATTTTACATAACTCTTTACCTATGTTTTTAAACAAAAAGTTATGGATTTATTTCATGAGATCAAAATTACAATTTATCATAAAATATCTCAAAAATAAAAGAGTGTGTAGTACATGAATCAAAAAAGATAATTGCATAGAATGAATAAAAATAAATGTATCTAAAACAACCACATTGGATGGTCCAATATTTACTAATTTAGTCATAAAGTATTTTGGAATACCTTTAAAATTTTGTTATTAATGATTAAAATCATTCATTACTATCTTTGGAAAAGTACTCACATAACAACCCATATATTTACAATTCAATAATCTAACAATTATATTATTATTGTTTTTATTATCATTTTCATTGATGTCATCAGAAAAATTTCCAAAAAATCATTATAAAAAACACTTCCCAGATTAAATAATAAATTTTTCATGGTTATTTTTACAATAATTATCAAAAAATGTTGACTGGATTTTATTACCTTTAGACTTAATTAATGTATGATTCTACATGTAATTCCATATAAGCCTTTTTTCTTGTTATAATTTTATAAACTATCATTTGAGAACTCCATTTTCACTATTCAAGGAACATAAAATAACATTCTCAAAAAAATCAGGGTAAGACAATTCTATTTGATAACTGGGATTCAATACAGAGTAAAACAGAATACATTTATTATCATGATCTCGAATAATGTTCGGTGCACACATTACCAAAATAGTGAAGTTTTCTTCATATCAGTCCACTGAAACTTTCAAATTTTACCTCAATTCCTTGATCATATTTTGCATCCTATTTTGAAAAAAACTATTAAAATATTTCTCTCGGAAAACTTGTATAAATTCATCCCATTCCACATTTTTAATCTCTTACATTTATCATTCTTTCTTAACCATTTACCACCATTGATCAGCTTAACCTTAAATATGGTAAATTAATGTAATTTTCTTTTTATTAACTAAAAAATAAATGACTTCATATGTGTTTTCCAGAGCTTTATTCCACACCCTATCTACGACCCTATCAAGAGATCCACTAAACGTTTGAGTGTGTTGTCTCATAAAATGATCCACTATTAACATGTTCCTCTATAATAGATCAAATTTCTCTCTATAATGGATCACGCCACCATTTATATCCTATGTAAACATATATATCATGTAAAAAATCATATACATTCCAATTTAAACAATTCATATCCATTAATTTGGATGGATATTTCCTCTTGGTACCTTCCTGCATCAGAATCCTTATTGCCTCTATGGAAAAGCGTTCTCGAAAGACATTGTTTAGAAAAAGTAATGTAATAATCCTCAAATTATATGTCATGATAACCATAAATTATAATCACTTAATGTTATACACTTCCTTTATCTTAACCCCTAAATTATTTTAAACCATTACTCTGATACCAACTATAAGGGCCTGAACCTTATTCAATCAATATTATCATTTTTATTCAATAATTCATTTCACTTAATTCCTCAAGATGATTATTGGTTTTGTAACGCCCTGACCCCATTTACCTAAAGTCGGTGCATTATTACGTAACATTTTCATGATCACAAAAATCAAGTCTCAAAAGACCGATTAGTTTAGTAACCTTGGAAACACTACATACATTCATAAATGTTACATTACAAAATAAAGTGAAAAACTACAACAACATAGTCTTCGTAGTCCAAACCCATATCCCCTTCAGACTATCCCTGCAGTTCAGTCATAAAATATTTCTTCCCATCCTGGAAAAAATAAAACATAGAAAGGGGTGAGCTCAAATGATCAGTAAGGATAACAATATAGCGGAAGCTTTTATAAATAAACATAAACATTTAAGGCAATGTATAACTAAAACAAAAGCCTTTTAAACTTTAACATAAGCATAATATGGAAAAAATAAAATGAAATAATGTCATTTACTTATTAATATGGATATTCTACTAGTCTAATAATAACATGCAATATCAATAACCACTTTCATAATGATGGAATGCATAATGCCAGACTATCATAACCACATAGCCAAGGCTTCGTGCCAAGACTACAAATAATATTTTGTCAAGGCCTCGTGCCAAGACACTAGTTTGTCTCATGAGACCGGCCAATGCATCGAAGAGCTATAGCAGGATCAACCCTTCACTTATTAAGTCCAACACATTCCTTGTATGAAAAGGTTTAAACATATCATAAAACACAACATAATCGTATAACATAAAACATGCATAAAGGAAACATAACATTTCCACATTTCAATCACAAGATATCAATACAACACAATGATATAATAAAAATATTATCAAAACCATTTTAAATACCATAACAAAAGAAAAGTAAAACATGGTATTTATTTTTCATTTTTAAAAAAAAGTTATGGCTTGTAGAGGAAGCTGAAACTCAAATAATGGTCATGGCGGCGGAGAAGTCTTTGTCTCCGCATACATAAGTCAAAACATTCCTTTTTTCATATAGTAAAAATGCTTCATACAAAAATATTCCTTTTGAATAAACGTAAAATTGAAAGGGGTTTATACACCGTATTAAAGAAAGTTGCGTATAAAACAAAATATGCCTCAATGAAAGGAGATTGAGACGAAGTCCCCTAAAAAGATCATTTTTTAAATAAAAGAGATATTTTATGTGTATTCACTATAAGTACACATAAATAAAGTACAAATACAAGATAGGACATAATAATATCATGACATAATTTGAAAGTAGGAGATTAACCCAAAGAACAGAAATTGGGTTAAGAAGTTCCCTTACCTCATGTCCGACTTGACTCGATCATTCTTTAACCTCTTGAATAATAAACTAGAGATAATATCTAATTTATTAAGAACCCTTTTCAATTTCATTATTCCTTTTATATTAGTTATTACCTTGTTATGAACATTATGTAATTATTTAAGTTAATAACGGTCGTTTTGTCGATCATTGGTACCTGAGTCAAAAATAAACTTCTTATAATTACAAGTTGTTTATGTGGTAGAATATAAATTATATAGAGAATTATTTTCATGATTTATATATAATATATATCATATATATCGATTATATACATTCATTTATAATATTACGTAACATTTAGAGGCAAGAAAAGAAATGCACCGTTCATGGAGACGGTAAGCCCTACGTACGCATGAACACTACTTTCATTTCTATTTTGTATTTAATGGAATGAAATCCTAATGATATAAAGGTATATTATAATTCCAGTATAATATCATATATAATACCATTTACTCCATCCTTTATACATCCCCCATATGGCATTAACGATTCAAATCACTTTGAGGGGGCGGTAGTCCGCAATTCCTAAAATGAAATTATTGTGTTTACCCATAATGGAAATCATAAAGGTATGCCATAAATAAAAAATACAGAAGCATAAGGAAAACATAAACATAATATATATCATATATAAATATAGTGACATCTTAATTGACACCATGAGAGGTGTTAAAAGAAGATTGAACAATCATCGTTTCGTGAGGCAGTAATTCGACACTCACAGAAACAGTATGTTCTTTAACCATTAGACAAAGGTGTGTGTAAGTGTAAATAAAATACTTCTCATAACAAAATCCTAGTATATTAAAGATACGGTTGTTTTTACAAAATAAATGAATAAAAAGAGTTTAAGTGGTTGGAGAAGAAAAATAAAACAAAAGAACACAAGTGAAGACATTACCTTTAAAATCGGGTACCTCTTTTTGATTTGAGCCAAAGGCTTCCTTGGGAAGACTTCTGCCCAAATTGAGGCTTTTAGGAGTAATATAGGGATGTTGAGAGAGTATTTGGGCAATGGAGGGCCGAGAAAAATGGCTCGAAGGTGTGAATAAGGTGGTAGAGGTGGGGGCCTTTTATAAGAGGAGAGGAGGGGCACTATTGGAAAGCAATGAAATGTTACATTATTATGAAGTAATTTTTTGATTTCAAAGGTCCCAAAATTAAATATTTCGAGGATAAGAAGATAAGGGTTCGAAATCCACCCATACAATAGATTTTTTACAAGTTTATGTCTTAGATTTTACATTATCTTTTAATTTTATTTAAATCGTTAATTAATGAGGTAATCGCTGCATAATCATGGTGTCATAAAAATATTAATTTATTTAATGTCTAAAAATTATATAAAAAAATATCATGATGTAGGAAATTTTTTTATCTTTCCAATTAATATTTATAGTCGAAACGTTAACTTATATAACCCCATGTAATAATTGTTTTATTAAAACAACACATGTTTGTGACGATTTTATTTTTACTTTAAATAAAAAGTTATTAATGGAATTTTCTTACCCAAGTGGCTCCATGGGGTCCCCAAGTTGACCCATGGATTTTCTTGGTCGGACATGAGTCACCCAATAAGGCTAGGACAAGTGTAACGGTAATTTCATATTATTATAACATTATTTTTACCTTAAGTTACACTAATTACCTTTAATCGTGATTAATAGAACTTAAAAGTTACTATTCTCCAAAAATTATTTTAATCACATTGAACTAAATTTTACTTCCTAATGAAAATGATTTATGTTGGATTTTTAAAATTCAATTCACAGAGGTGGTAAAATTTCATTTAAACAAAAAATCAGTTTTTTAACTACCACTTAGTGGTTTCACTATTCATCAAAAATCGAAGTTTTTCAGAACAACACCAAAAATTAACCCTAAGCAATATTTGATATTCCTAACTCAAAAATGATATCTATTTTTAAAAATTCAAAACATTTAATTTGAATTAATTAATTTAATAATTTAACCCCGATATCACAACAAATAGCGTGTTTTTAAGAATGAATATCAATCAAAAGATTGAAAATTGTTTATGTCCAATTTCAAAGTGAAATTAATACTAATGACAACCATTGGATAAAATGGTAAAAAAATATTCTAATTACACTTTATAACCACTCATTTTTATAATTTATCACTATAAATTATTTTGATTAAAAAAGTTGTTTTCAAGTATTTTTCACTATTCATCAAAAATTTGAAGTTCTCAGAAAAATACCAAAAATTCAACATAGGCTAATTTCAATATTCCGAATCCAAAAATGAAGTCAATTTTGAAATATAAAATTTATATAATTACAAAAAGTTGGTATTACTATTCATAACTGTTACTTTTATTGGATGCGGTGTGTTAGAACTTGAGGTTGCGTACAACACACACTGCTCTATTATTCAAAGAGGAGTGTACCATGGAAGCTTGGGGTTTTACATTCTCCTGTCCTTTAATAAATTTCGTCATCGAAATTTAAAATTTTTCTTTGAAAATAAAAGAATGAAAATAGAAAATACCTTTGTGGAAAACCCACATCGGAAATAAGGTTAATAAAAATATATCTTTAAAAGAAAGAAAGAGAAGTACAAATGTCACCCGAGATAGCCGATACTAGGACTCTATGAAAATATGTATATGGAGGAAAAAAAACCATCAAGGTCTGATGGAGAGTTGTATAAAATAGGATTAGGATAAAGTTAACTATAAGAAAATCACAATCCTGTGACTGGCTAAACAGACATTGATTCTCCAATTGGAAAAGATAACCGACAACATTTTTGTTTTAAGTTACCTTTCATAAATATGAGGAATTTATTTAGGAGATTTACTAAGAACGTAAGGAAATATACTTACTTATCATGTAGAATTTCATTCTTTAATAAATTTTTACCACAAACCCATCTTTCACTCCAAAAGGTAATAGAATTCAAAAATATTCTATTTATCATAATTGTATAAGGTTCAAAATATTAACACATACCATTTATATTAGGAAAACGTTTTTGTAATAAACAGGGACTTTCTGTAGGCTAGTGTTAGGTATTAAAGGCATGTCTCACTATGGTTGTGGGTTTGATTCCTATAGCTTTGTCCGATGCGACGGGTTATCCCCCAACCTACAGGTTGTCCTTTTCCTAAAACTATAGTATTATAATATTCCAAAAATAATCTTCATAAATGTTTTAACCTTAAAAAATAATATCCAAAGTTCATCTTAACCCATTCCAACATTTATAGTTATCCAAAATACCTCCGTCCAGACTTTCTCTAAAAGGTCTCCACATTCCAAAATCAATTGTATCATCAGATTCCTCAAACAAAGTAAAGTTTCTCTTATTTTCACATACAAAAATATGATTACCTTCATCATATTAAAACCTTAATTAAAAAAATAATTACTAAAGTACAATCCTTATATATATCACATTATTCTTATAACCATAATATAATCCTTGAGTCCAAAAGCACCAACACATTAATTATTCCACTTCAATTGTAGTAACAACATAAGATTGTCCTTGATCTCTTGGACTTTTCTGAGGTAAGTTTCCATGACGCTTAGGACAATCATTTTCATAATGCCCCATTTCCCTACAATTGTAGCATTCAACATTTATAGCCTCTTTCTTTCCCTTGCAATCACGAGCCTGGTGACCTTTTTTCCACATTTATAACAAACTCCCATTCCTTTCAGGAAAGTACCAGGATGATTATTCCCACAATTATCACATAATGTAAAATCCTTATTTCCCCTTTTCCCTTTATCTGTCTCTAGTTTTACCATTCTCTTCTTCTCTTACTTTACTTTATTGTCATAAGATTTAGAGAATTCCTTTTATGTCTTGATAGAACACGAGACTATGTCTTCATTTGTTGATAATGATTGTGATACTAAAGCTCGACAGGGAAATTGTTTTAACCCATTAAAGAAACTATCAATCTTACTTCTTGGGTTACGTATATAAACTGGATCATGTCTTGCTAACCTTGTAAAGTTGGCCTCATACTTTGCGACATTCTCATCCTCCTTCTGCCTCAGAATCAGAAATTTCTATTCCATATTTGCTCGATGTTCATGTGGAAAGTATTTTTCTAAGAAAATTTCCTAAAAATCCCTCCATTCCATAATTGATACTTCTTTATCTTCCATTGTGTTTTAAATCAGTAACCACCATTGATCGACATCTCCGGTGAGGCGGTAAACTGCCGTGACAACCTTCTCCCTTTCGCTACTCCCCAAGGCGTGGAATATTTTATCTAAGGAGTTTATCCATTTCTCAGCTACTAATGGATTTTCACCCCCATTAAATATTGGCTGTTGTTTCATCATGAAGTGGTTTAACATTGATCCTCCACGTTGCGGATCAGGGTGCTCCATACGAGTAAGATTACTATTCATAACTTGAGTGAGTTGTCCCAGTATGGTGATAAGTTGATCAGCACCAATTGTATCTCCAGCTCCACTATAATTATCATGAGCAGGAGGGAAATCCCTACATGGATTGCATGCATTGATACAATTTCCATTCCTCCCACTAGGCGCCATTTCTAAACAATGGCATAAAATAGATTAGTTTATGAATCAAAATACATAATTACAAACTTGTAAAACAGTTAACATAAACTGAACTATTTATTAATATAATCCATAATCAGAAAAATGTTTTCTTTGAGAAATTATATACTCAAAAACCCTTCATAGTGGTTTGTAATGAAAATGATAATTATCCTAAACATATCCCCCAATATTGTCGTAACCAAGAGTGTATCAAGGCCCGTTGTCATGCACTAGTTCCCGTTCGAGTCTAGATCAAAGAGGTGTTTTCTGGTTTTACCCCTAGGTACATCTGTACTAGAGCCGCCTCTACATGCTCATATCCAGATAGGGATGTATTTCTCAGAAAACTCATAATATCTCTATAATACTAAAATTCAAGGAAGTTCATCTATACTAATCCTCAAATTATTTCTTAGGAATATATTCTCTAATTAGCGTTTATCTAAATCTAGCTTCCAAGGTTAGTACTAAACTGCCTCTAATACCAACTGTAACACACCGACCCTAGTTACCCAGAGTCGGTGTATTATTACGTAACATTGGCATGATCACAAAATATCATGTCTCGAAAGACCGATTAGTTTAGTAGCCTTAGAAACACTAGATACATTCATAAATGTTACATTACATCATAAAGTTAAAAACTACAATAACATAGTCTTTGTAGTGCACAACCAAATCCCCTTCATACTATCCCTACAGGTCAGTCATAAAATATTTTTTCACATCCTGGGAAAAATAAAACATAGAAAGGGGTGAGATCAGATACTCAGTAAGGATAACAATATAGCGGAATCTTTCATAAATAAACAAAAACATTTAAGGTAATGTATAACTAAAACAAAAGCCTTTTAAACTTTAACTTAATCATAATATGGAAAAACTAAATTGAAATAATTCCATGTACTTAATCACATAGATATTCTACTAGTCGAATAATCACATTTAATATCAATAACCACTTTCATAATGATTGAATGCATAATGCCAGACTATCATAACCACGTAGCCAAGGCCTTGTGCCAAGACTACAAATAAAATTTTGTCAAGGCCTCGTGCCAAGACACTAGTTTGTATCATGAGACCTGCCGATGCATCGAGGAGTTATAGCGGGCTCCACCCGTCACTTATTATGTCCAATGCATTCCTTATATGAAAAGGTTTAAACATATCATAAACCATAACATAATCGTATCACATAAAACATGCATAAAGAAAACATAACATTTCTACTTTTCAATCAAAAGATATCAATACAACACATTGATATAATATAAACATTATCAAAACCATTTTCAATTCCAAAATAAAAGAAAAGTAAAACATGGTATTTATTTTTCATTTTTTAAAAAAAGTTATGGCTTATAGAGGAAGTCGAAACTCAAATAATGGTCACGGCGGTGGAGAAGTAGTTGTTGCCACATATGTAAGACAAAACATTCCTTTTTTCGTTTAGTAAAAATGATTCGTATAAAAATATTCCTTTTAAATAAAAATAAAAGTCAATGGGTTTTATACACCGTATAAACGAAAGTTGTGTATAAAACAAAATATGCCTCAGTGAAAGGAGATTGAGACGAAGTCCCTTACAAAGATCATTTTTCTAAATAAAATAGATATATTATATGTATTCACTATATTTAAACATAATGAATGTACATATACAATATAGGACATAATAATATCATGACATAATTTGAAAGTAGGAGATTAACCCAAAGAACAGAAATTGGGATAAGAAGTTCTCTTACCTCGTGTCCGACTTGACCCAATCGTTCTTTAACCTCATGAATAATAAACTAGAGTTAATTTCTAATTGATTAATTAACTTTTTCAAGTTCATTATTCCTTTTATATAACTTATTACCATGTTAGGAACATTATGTAATTATTTAAGTTAATAACGGTCATTTTGTCGATCTTTGGTACATGAGTCAAAAATAAACTTCTTATAATTACAAGTTGTTTATGTTGTAGAATATCCATTATCTCCAGAATTATATTCATGATGTATATATCATATATATAATATATATCCAGTATATACATTCATTCATAATATTATGTTACATTTAGAGGTAAGAAATGAAATGCACTGTTTATGGAGACGGTAAGCCGTACGTACGCATGAACCCTACTTTCATTTCTATTTCATATTTAATGGAATGAAATAATAATGACATAAAGGTATATTATAATTCCAGTATAATATCATATATAATATAATTTACTTCATCCTTTATATATCCCACATATGGCATTAATGATTCAAATCACTTTGAGGGGGTGGTAGTCCGCACTTACAAAAATGAAATTATCGCGTTTACCCATAATGGAAATCATAAAGGTATGACATAAATGAAAAATACAGAATAATAAGGAAAAAATAAACATAATATATATCATATATAAATATAGTGACATATTAATGGCCACCATGAGAGGTGTTAAAAGCAGATTGAACAATCATCATTTCGTGAGGCAGTAATTCACCACTCACAAAAACAGTATGTTATTTATCCATTAGATGAAGGTGTGTGTATGTGTAAAAAAAATAATTCTCATAAGAACATTCTAATATATTGAAGATACTGTTTTTGTTACAAAATAAATGAATAAAAAGAGTTTAAGGGGTTGGAGAATCAAAACCAAACAAAAGTACACAAGTGAAGACATTACCTTTAAAATTGGGTATCTCTTTTTGATTTGAGCAAAGGCTTCCTTGGGAAGACTTATACCAAAATTGAGGCTTCTAGGAGTAATATAGGGATGTTGAGAGAGTATTTGGGCAATGGCGGGCCGAGACAAATGGCTTGAAGGTGTGAACAAGGTGGTATAGGTGGAGGCCTTTTATAAGAGGAGAGGAGGGGCACTCTTGGAAAGTAATGAAATGTTACATTATTATTAAGTAATTTTCTGATTTAAAAGGTCCCACAATTACATATTTCGAGGATAAGGTGATATGGGTTCTAAATAAACCCATCTAATAGGTTTTTGACAAGTTTATGTCTTAGATTTTACATTATCTTTTCATTTTATTTAAATCGTAAATTAATGAGGTAATCGCTGCATCATCATAATGTCATAAAATTTTTAATTTATTTAATTCTAACAATTATATAAAAAATTTCATGATGTAGGAGTTTTTTTATATTTCCAATGAATATTTATAGTTGAAAAGTTAACTTATATAACCCCATGTAATAACTGTTTTAGTATAACAACACATGTTTGTGACGATTTTATTTTTACTTTAAAAAAAAGTTATTAATGTCATTTTCTTACCCAAGTGGCTCCATGGGGTCCCCAAGTTGACCCATCGAATGTCTTGGTCGGTCATGACTCACCCAATAGGGGTAGGACAAGTGTAAAGGTAATTTTTATATTATTATAACATTATTTTTACCTTAAGTTTCACAAATAACCTTTAATCGTGATTAATAGAACATAAAAGTTAATATTCACCAAAAATTATTTTAATCCCTTTGAACGACATTTTACTTCCTAATGAAAATGATGTATGTTGGATTTTGGAAATTCAAATCACAGAGGTGGTAAAATTTCATCTAAACGAAAAATTAGTTTTTTAACTACAACTTAGTGGTTTCACTATTCATCAAAAATCGAAGTTTTTTAGAACACCAAAAATTAACCCTAAGATATTTTTGATATTCCTAATTCAAAAATGATGTCTATTTTTCAAAAATCAAAACATATAACTTGAATTAATTAATTTAATAATTAATTCCCACTGTCATAACAAATAATGTGTTTTTAAGAAAGAATATCAATCAAAAGATTGACAATTGTTTATGTCCATTTTCATAGTGAAATTAATTATAATGACCAACATTGGATAAAATGGTAAAAATATATTCTAATTACACTTTAGAACCACTATATTTTATAATTTATCACTCTAAATTATTTTTATTAAAAAATTTGTTTTTAATTATTTTTCACTATTCATCAAAAATTGGAAGTTCTCAGAAAACTACAAAAAATTCAACATAGGCTAATTTGGATAATCCGAATCCAAAAATGAAGTCCATTTTGAAATAAAAAATTTATATAATTTCAAAAAGTGGGTATTACTATTCATAACTGTTACTTTTATTGGTCGCGGTGTGTTAGAACTCGAGGTTGAACACAACACACGCTGCTCTATTATTCAAAGAGGAGCGTACCATGGAAGCTTGGGGTGTTACAGGTTTAGAGTTTTAGAAATTGTTTTGGTAAATACTATATACCATTTCCGTGAATTATATGTTGGGTACATCAATTTAGTATCCATTATCCCAATACTACTAGACTTTTAATATAAAAACATTTTATTTTCATGAGAAATCTTTATAATTATCATCTTGAATTTTTATTTCATCAAATATCACCCTTAAAACCCATAAGAAACATTTGAAAACAAGGTAAAGGAATTAAAATATTTGTAACTTACATAAGAAAAAAAAACTTGTTTTCCATTTAAAAACTGTGTGATTGTTAAAGAGTTTTTTCTTCTAACTTAAAACAATTTGATTTCAAATCATTGTTTACATACACATGAAATTATATTCACTCTCTAAATTATTTCATAATGTAAATTATAGGGAAAATAAAATGAAAAATAATAATCAAGAGGACCCATGAATTTGTTTCTTCAAAATAAATAATTTTACACTAAGAGGACATAATCATTCATTTAAATCAAAGAATCGTTAATTTTCATTTTAGAATGATATTATTTCCATGAAAACACATTATAATATAGAGAAAATTCATGTAGGTGACATGTAACATCATCTTTATAGTACCCTTACAAGTGTAATAACAAATATGGTCACCTTTAAATACAAATATCTGTATAATATAGTCATTTCTAAAGGCATTAGAGAAGTATATCTGGCTCATCCTTCCTCATAAGCTATATGAGGCTCAACCATTAGCATAAGCTATATAAGACCCACCAATTGACATAAATTTTTTACAAGTACCATAAAATCCATGTAACATATAAAATAATTCGTTTCAATAATTCAACTTATAAGAATATTCTTTTGAGATGATAAGTAAAACCATTATAGATATCCAAACATCCATTCCATTCCAAACCCTTTTTGAAAAAACCTAAAAATGGAAGGATTGCTTTTATTGAAGAAAACATAGAAATTTTTAATGGAATTCAAAAATAAAATAATGGTTATGGTGCTGGGATAGACCATTGATGCCATAAAAGTGAAAACTAAATATTCCTTTTTTCAAAAGAAAGTCAAAAAATTTCATATAAAATATGTAAACCGATTCCTTTTTAACTTTTGTAATAATAACAAATGAGACAAAAAATATCATTTATAACTAATTTATGTCAATATTAATACATCTATAAAATAATTTCATGAATATTTACTTGTAAGAAAAATATTTTGGAAATAAATCCTTGAAATATTTAAGAAGTGGGTTTTACGGTAAAGTGCCAATGACCTCCAATCCGTATACCCATGCAAAAAATTTATCTTCTTAAATAATAAAATTATGTTAATAATTTAATTTCTTAATAATTTTTATCATGATTATTATTTCAATTATTATATTTATTACCGTGTTTTTTTAATTAATTAATCAATTATGTTCCATCAGACGTATTGACGATATTCAGTGCATATGTCTAAAATGACATCGATAGGTTAGATATGGTCAAAGTGGTCATTATTTCGTAATATCTATAATAATAATCATGATATATTTGTCCATTTTATATATTAATTATACTTTAAAATTCAGTCATGAAATATTATTATGAAAAAATAACTTGTTATGACCATAGATATGGTGGACCATACGTACACATGAGTAATATTTCCAGTTTTCATTCAATATGATGAGAAAAAGGGGGTATAATTTTATAATTATAAAATTATGATTATATCATAATATCATATTATTTCATTAACTAAAATTTTATTTTGAATCCATGTAATGTGGTCATGAATAAACAATCATATCGCTTTGAGGACGTGATAATCAACACATACGCAAGAACAACGTTATTATTGTTCAATTAATGGAAAGTTAAGAAAATATATATTTTTATTATATATATAGGGGTACTTATTTCATGAATATCATATATATAAATTTAATCCTTCATTATATACATCTATAATAGGCAGTGATGAAAAATTAATTACATCATTTTGTGAGGAGGTAGTCTTCTGAACACATGAATGATGGATTCATATCCCAATTGATGGAACAAGAATATGGATATATGTTATAAAATTGAAATAAAAACTTAAAAATTTACTTAATATACCAATTTTATTATTTCATCATGTTTTAATAGGATTTTCAGGAGTTATAAGATTAAATAAAACTAAAATATGTGTTTAAAAGTTATACATACTCTTCAGACAACCTCTTTTATTTATGACTTATACCCTCTAAAGATGAAATTGTTAAAAAATGATGGCATTGAGAACATGATTAGGTATGATATAAATGGATTTGGGTAGGTATTAGGTGAGATATAATGCTACAATAGATTGGTAAAGAGAGGAGTAGAGGTTCCAAATTAATTTTCATGGGAGGTGTATTCATAGAATGTCACAAAATATTAATTTAATATAAATTAATTTCTATGTTAGCAAGGATACATAGTGATATTATTATAATATAATATGACGACAGGTCGAAATAATGTAATAAAATAAAATTTTTACAACATTATATTATGTTGTTATGGTTTTGGACATTGATTTAACCCCGTTGACCCATTGATAATTATGATAATATCAATTTTTATATAATTTAGGGTTCAGTTAAGACACTATAAAAAGAAGAATAACCCATAAAGGTATAATGACTAATATTTTAAATAATATCCAATTGAACTCGATAATGATTTTATTTTTATGAATTTGTATCATCCAATGAAATATTAATTAATATAAAATATCATTAATGTCAATTTTGGAATTTTTCATTAAATTTGACTAAAATTACATCAAAATTGTAATTGAATTCAATAATAAAACCCTTTAATAAAATATAATATTTTATAGGTATCTAATAAGTTAGTGGTATTATTTTAGAAACAAATAAAACATTACTATTAGAGTTTATAAATTAATTTACCTAATTTTTCTACTGATTGCACAAGCACTCTGTCGACATTGCATAAACATTTAAGGTAACTATTCCCTTACTAAGAATTAAAAATAAATCACCATAATAAAAATTTTAATTACTATTAAAATAAAATTTAATATTCAATCATATCATATTTTTTCCCTATTTGAATATATAATAGTAATTTAAAAGAAAGATAGTTACATTTTATATTTTTTGAGTTTAAAAATTTTAAACATCAAAAGAAATTTTAAAAGGGGAGAAAATTCATATTTTAGAAGTTCGAATGATTATGGATGACATAAGCTCAAAAAAATTACATATTTTTGGCTGATGTTGAAACCATATTTTATGGTTTTATCCATGTTTTTTTCATTTTATGCCCTACCATTTTGACAAAGATATACTACAATTACTATTAATAATAGAAAAAGATAAAAAAAATATTTAATGAATTTTTATATTTTAACTCCAAATGTGGAATTAATATTTCAATATTTAATTTATACATATGGACAAAATCAATTTATAAATTAATACATATAATAGAATAGAAAATATTTTTTCAGAAAATGCGTTTTATGCCCAAAAATTACCTTATACCAAAAATAAGTGAACATTTAGTTAATTCTAATATTTATAAATTAATGATAAAGATTTTAATTTAATATAAAATTCATAGCATAGAGGTAAATTTAAATGAAATCAAATGAGTGTTAAGAAATTACTTTTCACCATTCACTGAAAAATGAATCTTTTTAGAAAAATTCCAAAAATTGACCCTAAACTAATTTTGTTATTTCAACTTAAAAAATGAAGTATATTTTCTAAAATTAAATTTATTAATTTATAAATTAATCCTTTAAATAAAACATTATAATATATGAAAATTAATTTAATAAGAGTGAAAAAACTTTGATCTTTATTGAAAAATAAGTTAACATTCTTATAATGAATTTAAATCTATAAATATATTAATGAAATTTAATAAAGAATAAATTTGATTTAAAACTAACATTGATAGGGATATAACACATGTGAGGGTATTTTTTAGGATTCTTTCATATATGAGTTATATTCTCAAGGTTACTCCCCCATTTTCATGAGCTTGGGGTCTCACGCTTAGTATAATGTACACAAGGTTACATAATCCAGGTTTTGAGATAGTGGTTTTGAGACATAGTTCACTGACTGAATGAAAATAATGTTTTCTATTATTCAGTCACTTTTAAGGAGACATAGTTCATAATAAATAGTTCTCAATTAGAAAATAGTAATAAAATTCATCTATAAAATAATAGGATGCATTGAACAACCCATCATAGAAGAAGAGTGAGACATTGGAGAAGAGAATTAGAGACTCTATTCAGAGACATTGATGCAAGAATAATATCATATTGAATAGAGATGTACAATCATATTTATTATCTAGTGAAGAGACAAAAAATTATATATACTATAAATTATCCATCATGGAACCAGTGAATGTAAGTGAACAAGAGAATGTCTATCTTGAGTGATAAATTAATGAGCCCTAAGCATTGTAAAGATAGTGTGCCTAGAATAGAGTGACAGTTGGTGAATCACAGTATACATTGAATTAGTGAATATTAGTGGATTCTATAAAAATAACACATCATCTATTTATGCTCCTTAGATATATCCATTTGTTGTGATAGAAGTAAAAAATATGTGTTATGTGTTTTCTTTACTTTCTAATATATTTGGTCTTGTTTCAGTAATTATTATATCAATTGACAACATAGGGACAAATGATTATAAATTAGTCAATTTTTATGAATTTTTTATTATGTAATTAAATTTTTATTTTTAATATTTTAAATGTTTTATATAAATAATTCATATATAAAGAATAAAATTTCCACCAAATTTTACAATACAATATTTTCTCAAAACTAATCTAGTATAATAGACAATTATAAAATTACCTTAAACAATTAAATTGGGAAATCAAAAAATAGATAGTTAATAAAACACTAATACCAAAAACATATTTTTATTGAAAGTAAAAAATGTAAAAGGAAAACTTCGTTGAATAATTACAATAGAAACACTTACTAAAAAATCAAAATATAATTTTTCATTTGATAATTTCAATCCAAATATTTCCCAAAAAAATATAATGGGAAATTCAAATAGGAAACACCAAAGAAAATTTTATGAAAATATTTACCAATTCCACCAGAAAATTCCCCTGAAAATAAAATGAAAAAATTTGTGGGTATATTTTATTGGAATTTTCTAACTAAATTATCAGTTAGATATTTCAATAAAATATTTTAATATAATATCTCAACTAATAATTTTAGTTGAATATTTAAATTTAATGTCATAATTCAATTTTCTAGTTTAATTTTCAAGTGTAATATTACAATAGAAAATTTCACTAAAATTCCTCACTATCGTATTTCAATGGGAAATATTATTGCATTATATAGTTGGAATTTTGAATATAATTTTCACCACAAATGATCCACTAGAATAAAAGTCAATATTGTTATGTAAAATCACATTGAAAGTTTTTATTAAATAATTTAAGTGGGATTTTCCAAGTAAAAGGAAAATTGGATTAGTAAATTTTAATTTTTTTATTTAAAATTGAAAACAAAACGTTTTATGTAAATTTTTATATGAAAATAATAAATAGATTTTCTAATGAATTTTATATAAAAAAAATTTAGTAAAATATTCCATTGGAAATTCCAATTAAAGTAATTTAATTTAAAATTTTAGTAAAATATTTAATTTAAATTTTTAAGTAGAGATTTCAATGTGAATCACCCACCAAAATATTTCACTGAAAAATTACACTAAATACCCATAATGAAGTTTTATAATTTTAACCATCTAAGAAAAAATCGAATAAAAAGACATCATTAAATTTTTATTGAACTATTTGGGATAATTGTTTCATTGAATTTTTTCAAAAGGATTGTCCACTTTAATTTAAATTCAAAGTAATATTTTCAAATGCCTCACTATAAATTTTCTTTTAAAATTTTCTATATAAAGTTTTATGGGAAATCATCATTAAAGATTTCAATTCAATTGATCCAATTAGCATTTTTTGATTTTTTTTAAAAAAATTATATGTGTTTATTGAAAATAATATTTTTTTTAAGATTCATTCAAAACATAATATAAAAAATAACATATGATTAGATGTAGTGAAATATTTTTCTGAATTAAAAAACCATAATTTATATTTATATTTCATAAAATTAAGAATTTCTAAAAAAAAATCAGAACTATAGAAAAACAATTCTATGAATTTATTTATGACCAATTATAGGTGAATAAATTTGTTTTTATTTTTATATAATATATTTATGAAAATAATTGTGTATTAAAATCATAAAAATTTAAAAATAAATTTAATTTATTAAAATGTAAAATTTTACTATGAAATTTCTTTTTCATTTAAAAAATAGAAACTATAAAATTTCATATTTTTTATAGAAAAAAATTATATTTTTAGATAATAAATTTCTATAGTGTTTTTTATTTATTAAATAGTTTTTATTTTTCATTAATATATTCATTTTTATTTTTATAAAAAAATAATTTTCATTAATTTTTTTTCCATTTTATTAAAATTAATTTATATTTATTTTAAAAATCACATCTAAACCAAACAAACCCCACCCATTTCTTCAAAAAATATTTAGTTCTATTTTGAAAACTGGTAAATTTTTATTATTTTAAATGCCCACTAAATCCTCCAAATTTTTAATAACTATTCATATTAATTTGATGAATTATTTTGGAATGAATCCTAGTTAACCATACATTTATAATAATTAATCACAGGTTTTATTTGATTTCCTCAATAGATTCTTCCATCCCTATATTAGATATCCTTTATATCTAAATTCATAATTTCATAATTTAAAAATAAATTAACTTCTATTTCCTAATACATATTCATAAAACATAAATATGTTATCTTATTTTTTAGTGTAATGGAATAATCTACAGATGTTAATGGAAGTTTAATAAAATGTTATTGAATATGGTTAAAGTTTTAATAATAATATCTCTTTTTTAATTGTGTTGGGATCAAATTCCATTAATAGGGTTCCAAAAATTTGAATATATCAAAAAAATTCTTAGTTTTTCATAATAATATAAAAATGAAATATTATTCAAAAAAACATAATTCAAATTTGATAGAGTTTGAAATGGATCTTCCTAAAATAAAAAACTTGTAAAATATACAACCATAATAATGGGATTCCTTCCTCGTCACTAAAACCAATGAGAAATAATACTTTTCTTAGTCCATATGTAACGGTTATAATGGGACCATCAAAATTTTGAAAGAGCTATTTATTGATGAACAATCCCAAAAAAACAAAACAAAATTTTAAATCATAAATAATTTATTTTATATCAGAATTGAGGTAATAAAAAATAAGAAAAATCATTTTCTTAAGAACATATTTCCCCGTACAGTATTGTTACAACACTAATTAACATAAAATTTATATTAAAACACATTTTGATCATTAGAATAATAACTAAATAATGTGATTTAACTTTTAGTGAGATTAATAATATATCATAATAATAGACACAATGCATTTTTTTAATAACACTTAATAATTGTAAATGTAATCAGAATTGAAAAAAATACATTTATGGAATTAATGATGATATACACTATCCAAATGATGTACAGTTCATTTCACATTTCACAAATCAATCAATGTCCATTTTCAAATAATTTTATGAAAATGTGAGCACATTTTCTCCGAATTGATCTTATAAGATGATTTTTTTTTACTAAAATGTCCTTTTTAAATTGAAAACATGAGTTTTTATTCATTTAGACCACATCATGAGTTATAATGATGTGTGGTTAAATAATACATGTCATAGATGCATCAAAGATCATTTTAATAGTGTTTTTTGACATTCCAATCATGTTTTCTTTGAATTGATTAGGTGAGAGACATATTGATCTAACATGTCATGTTGAAATTGAAAAAATTAGTTTTTAGTCAATTCAACAACCCCATAAACTAGAATGACATGTATGTGTTGAATTTTCATGATTTCATTTATATATAAAATAATTTTAATTTTTTTAGATTTCAACATATATTTTCATGATCCATATGTTTATAGTTCATAATAATATGTTATACATTGTTCTATAGTCTTTAATATAGATTCTATTAAATCATACATGTGGTCCTTTTGAATTTTGAAATGTGTCCTTACCTCGTTGTGTTATTCACAAATAGATTCATGATTTATATTCAATATGATTCATGTTAATCTAATATATATTAGTGGTAATCAAAGATGGGGATTTTATATTTTTATCTCATCATACATGAAACTATTTATTCATACAATTCATATGTATTTTTTGTTTAATATCATGAAACATGTTTGTAATCTTGATGTGACACATGAGATTCACCATATATAGCTATTAACATTTCCACCCATTTCATATTATGATGATGAGTGTCTGTCATGGATATCATTAGATGAAGGTTATTATGACTGATTTGACCATGACTATCCACCAGTCCTAGGGTGTTACTTTATAGCATCATTTTTTGAGCCTTCATCATTACCGTAGTAGCAGAGATCATAGGATATAGCAATTCCTCTGACCATTTTAAACTAGAGAATGAAAATAGTTATCTATTAGGATACGCTAATCACTATAGATAGTGATAGAAATACTTGGAATGAGTATGCACCTAAATCTGTGTTGTTAGAGTACATAGTTGACCTCATATATAGAGTTAAGTGGAGATTCATGGATTCTATTTGGATGATCTACTACATGATTTTTCCAACATTAAGCATTGTTGAAGAACCTGATTATCCATTTGGTTGGTAATACAGATTGGTTGAAATGCATCCTTAAGTCATTCAGTATATCTAATAAACTATTGAATCTTACTTGAAATCTTATCTCACTATTAACTATAGATATCTTTTTTTTGTACCTTTGTTTTTTATGGGTTTCTAGGATATCAACTATTGAATATTCACAATAAAAAATTAGTATAGGATTAATCTATCTTGTATAGTATCAATGTTCATTGAAAATAAAGAATCAATAGGAAAATAGTAAAAGTAGTTCTGTATAATTCACCTTTTACACTTCATTGTATGCTCAATGAATATCACTAATGAAAAACCCAAAATCCACTTTCCTTTATACATGGTCAATCATATTTGGAACCATTATCATGTTTTCGGGATTTTTAATCACCAAATGCGTGAAAGCACTACCCCTTGATAAAAATTATGATCAAGATAAAGTATATTTTCAAAATGGATTTCATGTATTGAGGGTACCCATATATGAGGAATCACATTCCTTACGTGTAAAATCTTCATTTAATGAAGAGTTCATTTCCACAATAGATGTATTTGGTGGAATATAATGAACCCATATGTTATATTCTATTAGTTTTGTATTCATCTAACTTCTTCAATGAATGTATATGTACATAAATTAATTATCTCAGAATTAATAAATTATGAAAACCATTGTGGGAGAGATTTTATTTTATTTTTAATTCTTGAAAAAAGATTTACCATACTCTATAGTTGAGTAAAATTAACACATGATATACATCATAACGATACAGATATAACATAACATTTGATATTAATTTTCAAAATATCATAGATGATAACATGGTAATTTCATAAAAATAATATACACTTATTCAAGTGCATATACAAAAATATACCTCTTATACTAAAATATCTAAATGGATCAATGGAAAACATCAAGAATATTTTTGAATCCATCCAAAACGTTTGGGACATGGTTTCTCAAACCCACATCATTTTGGGATAAATTATTTTTCAAAAACATATTCATTATACAAATACTAACTTTTGTGACCCTATAGGGATTAATAGTATCATAAACAAATATGAAATTCTTATTTTAATGATTTAAGAAACTATTGACTTCTATCAATGCATCAATGCTATTCAACCTACTATGGGGTTTGATGTGATCTATTTCAAACATATTAATACATCTATATTAACATTTTCTCTACTAAAATTATCATATACATCATATATATACATATATGATCACTTCATCCATGACATCAAGTGAAAACTATTCATGGAGAAATTTTAATCTAGTGTTGGACATCAAAACATTTCTCAATACTATGAAAAAGACCAACTTGGTCGATGAAAACATCATACGAAAGTAATTTTTTAGATTAGTAGTTGACATGAACCTAATTCTTTTTCAGAAGCATCATATGTATATTGATTAAGAATGACCATAAATTTCCTTAGTCTAACTCAATCAAGGCTTATAGGACTTTTCTGATCATATGAGTGAACAAATCTAATTTTAGGAGTGCTCAAACTAATGAAATGATCAGAAACGTAACCAACTAGGTAACACCCTAAAATTATATGATATTTTCAATTTAAAAAAAATTGAATTTATTTGATACCTTTTTTACGCACAACATTGAGTTTAAATGAATCACAACATACTATTAATATATTTAAATTTAATGTAATAGTTTTCACCAATTTTTAGGTTGTAGGGTATGAATATGATTAACTAAATTATGGAAAACTCATATTTAAATATGTATAATATTAACTCTTTGTTTTTAAATTGGTTAAAAATTAACATAAAAGTGTTCGATGATAAATTGACAATATTTTTTGCTCTGAAAAAACGATATTCATTCCTACAATGCATCATTATCTAAAAATGATTAATCTCTGTTGATGAATGATTATGAAAAAATTAATATGCAATATATTTAATATAATGGTTTATCATACATAATATATTTTATACTAGGCATGGAACAATAAAAACTCCATTTTTATATGTAGAAAATGAATTTCTCTAAAAAAGGGTTTCCTTGTGTTTTTTATGCTTATTAAAAAATTGTATTTCTACCAATTATAGAAATTGAATACTGTAAAATGGTTTCCATATATTGAATAAACATAATTTCCCATATTTACTTGGTTAATTTTTTTCATAATAAATATTAAATATAGTAAATTTTTAACATTATTAGGGTTTAAAAGGGTTTACCTAGTAAGGAGGGGGTTATGTTAAGAGATATGGTCTAAGAATTAAAAAAATGTAGAATTTATTTAAACTTTACCCATATTATATTCAAATTATTTTAATTTTTGAGATAATTTCTTTGAGTAAGATATCTATATATTTAAATATTTTAAAAAATTCAAAGAGTGCCATATCCCACCATTATAAAATGAATACCACATCTCCAATAATTTTGACACTTAATGTTCCTTCTTGATCATAAAATACCAAACCTAATACCTTCCTAACATCCCACCCCATTTCAAATAGCACATTGTTTTTAATAATGTCATCCTTTCAAGGATTTACGAGTAATCTAAATGAGGTTCTCAATAAAGAGGTATAACTCTTAATCAAGAACATTTATTTTCTTTAAACTTTTACCTTATCGAATCTCATTTTATCCATATAAAATAATTAATTCAGTATATTAAATATAATTAATTATCATTATGATGATATATAAACCATCTTCCACCTCCTTTTTACTAAATTAGAATTGAAAGTATCGCTTGTGCATATATATCGACTTCTGCTTCCACAAAATGATATGATTTATTTTCCATCACTATATTACATGGTTTTTCAGTAATATGGATAAAATATTTATATATAATATTTATGAAATAAATATTCTTCTTTATTTATAATATCTAGTCTACCATTCAATCTTTCCATCAATGGGAAAATGAAAACATCACTTGTACATACGTGTGGACTACCAATTCCAAAATGGGATACAATTTTTTTTTTAATTTAATCATTACATGGATGATAATAAGGATTTAGTTTGTGAATATATATGATATATATGATATAAAAATTATATTTATTGTTTACTTATTATTTAGTTTCTTTCATTCCAACAATCAAAAAGTCGAAACATCATTTATACGTATGAAATGACTTTCATCTCTATGAAGTGATGTAATTAATTTTTCATCACCAATTTATTTGAATAATTATAAAAATATATATAATGAATAATTAAAATTCTTATTTCATGATTAAGATTTTTGAGATGATGAAACCATAACCACGGATCATGTAACAGGTCCATCGAATTGAAACATGCCTAGAAAACTGAAATCTTTTCTCTATAATGTTCATTTAAATGAAGAAATTGTTAATAAAATGATAAGTTGAAATTATAATGGAATATTAAACATAAAATTATATATTAAATTTTTCTAGACTAATTTAATAATAAATCTATATTTATTATATGGTATATTTGAATTCATTGTAAGTAAGATGGGACTTGCAGTAAGGGTTTTTATGCCAGTCACATTTTATATTAGGATTGCCAATATTAAATTAACATTGAGGTAGATTATATGGATCTCATACATTTAACCCAATCTATTTGATTATAATATAGTTATTTTTTGTGTTTTTATATATTTTTTACACTTTCCTTTTATTGGTAATTAAAATGATCATGAAAATTTTCTAAATGAAAGGGAAACCTTATTTCCTCTTTTGCTGAACAACATTTTTTTATATATACATAATCCTAAAAATTGTCTTATAAAAGTTATAACCCATACATTTAATATTTTAAAATTTTCATTTTCAATACCATTTAATTTATTTGAAAATATTAAAAAAATATATTTTTAGTTAAATGTTTTCCGAAATAGTCATTTTAGACTTTTTACAAAGCCATTTTTTCCTTTAACATATACAGAATGACATGATTTTTCCGCAGTCATTACCATAATTTTATTTTATGCATAATTTATATGTTTCCATGGAAATATTTTATGAAATGAATTATCACAAAATACTGGGAATTTTTAGTTAATACTTTTTCAAAGGAAAAAAGATAATTTTATCATGATTGAGAAGAAAAGTTATAGTGGCCTCCTAAACGAATTTCCATTAATGGAAACATGCTTTTAGGATTTTTATGCTTCAATAGGTATATAATATTAAAACATGACCCACTTTCTTTCTCTAAAGAGCTTATGATGAAGTTGATAAAAGGTTGATTCCATGAAACCTGTTTGTTTTCCACTAGAAAATTATGTTATAATAAGGAATTTATGAAACATATTTATTTAAAATGAGTTATGATAGGATAAAATTATTAAATATTTATTAAACCCTTATCCTTTTATATCTTATGATAATATGATAGAATTAATTTGTTTTATCTTTTGGAACACATATGTATGCTATCATGATCTGATTTTTTGATTTAGAATTATATATCCCTCAAATGAATTGGGTAACGGTGATGGAGGTGAGAAACTCATAATAGATGATGGAGTTAATTAAATCCTAATAGATGATAGATTTAACTAAATGGATGTTATACCTAAGGGAATATTACAAATGACTGGGTAGGTATTTCTCTTGTGAGACATTGTCTTCAATGATTATATTTGTAGTGAAGAATGAATAAATAAATTTTTATTCTCTTCATATGTGTATTCCAAAAACTTATGAATTATTTTTATAACATTTTATCATGGATAAATATTTATTATTAATGTTTTTTAATTATTAGGTTTTTTATATTTTGTTTTAAAAACACAAATTTCCAAGAGTTATGAGTAATGATCATTGATTTATTGGGTATGTTTATTGTAGTTTATAATCATGTTCTTATACCCCTATGAATTTATTATAATCACTTAAGATAATTGGTTTCTATATAAAAAGTTAACCCCTACTGAGAACCATATCCCACACCTTTTTGGTTTCCTTTCCCCTAGATATGAATAAAGGCATTTTTGGATATTAAGAGAAGATATTTTTGTTAACTAACACATGGGTTATTTTAATCTAAAGGATAATATCATGAAGCATTGGTAAAGTATATATTATGTGGTTTTATGATAAAATACATCAATATCTTTTAACTGGAATGTTTATGGGCTATAGACATATGAACCTAGGACTAAAAACACAAAATGATTTGGACTTGGTATTAAAAAAATCATCATCAATGTACGACGAGTGGGATTAAGACTACACAAATATCTAAACACACATTGGGGTTATGTTTGGGTTAATTAATATATTAATTATAAACTATTATGATGGATTTTATTAGACGATGACCATAAATGACCAATGTTCATTCCAAAGTTTCATATATTGAAAACAAATCACTATAATTATTATTGAAAACCCTTTGATTTATATCTATGTTAAGTGATAGACCCAGGAGGATTCAAGATAACACTAACTCTGTAGGTAAATACAAAGACTTTCCTAGTTAGAAACCAAGTTAAATGGGTGGTGGTATGTGAAATCACAAGGATATTATCACCTAACACTTTCATGATATGAAAGTTGACATGAATTACACATATCTCTGAAATGACCAAAGTAAAAAATCAATATTGACTCTTTTTATGTGCCAACACCCACAATCATTTAGTTGTTCCTCTAATCCACTAATTAATGAGAAACATATCAGTACTAATAAAAATATATTTTCCATTCTGAAATGTTTAGAAAAAGGAAATTTTTATTGATGATATATCATTTTGAAGGAAATGAATATAAGTGGTGGAATCTTATGAAGAATACAAGTAAAGAGGGGTAAATTGAATCTAGGTAATGGGAAGAGTTTATGAAGATATTTTTAATATGTATTTTCTCAAAAATTTAAACAAATATAGAGAGGTATTTCTTTTAGATAAATTAGAAGCATGGGGAATCCATTAGTACCTATGAGAAAAATATCATAGCACTTTAAAGGTATGCTTCATGTTTTATCAATCACCCAGAATGAAAAATTTATAGATTATTTAGATTATTGATACCAAGTGACTGAATATAATTTTCTATAAGAGACTTTTATATATATAAGAAAATTTTTTATTGTGATCATCAAATGGAAATGTAAATTGGATACACCCAATGTTCTCATTGTTTTATGGATGATAAGTGAAATATGGAATTTCATGAAAATTCCAATAATTAAAACTATGGTGGAAAAAACTTTAATCTTCCTTCTGGTCATAAGTGTATAAGAAATAATGAATGATATTTCTATATTGGGCTTGTTAAATGATTAATTTTCGGAAAATAATTCAATTGAGTAAAATAATGTTAATGTTATGTGAAAATGTTGTTCAATGAAAGGAATGATGAGAAAGATCAGTAGAATATAGAACCCACATTGAAATTATATATTATTATAAAGTACATAAATTAATCTAATCAGTTCAAGAAAATGTGGGTTATTGATAGAAAGCGGTGTCATTATCATCATAATCCAAGGGAAGAAGAAAAATCTCATTCAATAACAAACTGTTGTAATGGGTCACAAGAACGAAGTGGTGAAAGGCATAGTTACCATCCCCTTGAGAATTGAAAATGTATTATTTTATTCTAGAACCGCCAATTATTCTATACATGAATAAGTTTTGATGAGTTTCATGCCGTTATGTTAATGATTATTTTTTGAGTTAACAATAATATTATTCAATCATACAATTATTTCATCCCAGGTATTTACCTCTTCACTAATAGAATTTTTTGCGAATATAAACCCCAAAAATATTTTTATCTTCCATATAGTTGAATTAAATATGATTTTGGGAATGTATTTGATCTCCCAATATTGATCCCATATCAATTTACATATAAGGTAAGTCAAGTTTGATATTATTAATCATCATATGGTAATGTGAGTATGAATACAAAATTCTAATGGATGTTACATCTATTTATGAGTCTTACAACTTATTCATGAGGTATATATTTCTAAAATGGTTGGGTTGAAACAAAACATTGAAGATATATCTATTTTTCTCAAATATTTTGATGGATTTCTAGAAGTGTTTCTAGTATTCCTCTGAGTCAAGAAGTTGATCTTTCAAAAGAACTCATACCTCATGCTACACTTTTTTACCAAGTAATCATATAGAATAAACTTAATTAAGTTATAGGAATTGATAAAGAATCCCTAGGAGAATCTTGATAAGGGATTTATACACCATATTGTTTCCCCATGGGGTGCATCCATTTTTTTGTTAAGATTGAATGTGGGTAAATTTATCATTGAATTGATTATCATCAAATTTATAAGATAACTAGAAAGAGCAGGTTTCCTCAACCATGTGTCAATGATATATTTGATTAATTATGATGATATTGATATTTTTTCCAGTCTGATATTCTATATGGATATCAATAATCAAGTGCCAAGTAAGAGGATATACCCAAGAGATTATTTCATATGGGGTATTGTCATTATAATGTTATAGTGATTCTCTTTAGACTTACCAATGTTGTAACTATATTAATTGATTTAATGAATATAGTCCCTAGAGGTTACATTGACTAGTTTGTAGTACTCAACATAGATGATATTCTTATATATTCAATGATTATGGAAGAACAGATAAAACATTTGTGGATTTTGCTAAAAACCCTACGGATGAAATTTTTGATAAATTTAACTAGTGTGAATATTAGGTATATAAATTCACATTTTTGGGACGTAGAATCTCAAGTGAGGGTATGCATATAAATCCTTTAATGATGGATTTTGTTGAGAAATATCATAGACTAGCCTTTTAAACCATGATGCATAGTTTTCATGGGGTAGATTGATACTACCAACACTTTATGATGGATTCATCACATATATCTAATCTAATAATGATTTTTGACTTAGGGAGATTAATGTGATGAATATTTTGAGGAAATAAAACTAATGTATTATAATTATCCTATCCTCACAATAAAATATAGATGATAATGGTTTCTGATCTGTAGTGATGAAAAAATAACGTAACCAACATGAATCCTCCTATAGAATGACATGGCGGTAGCAATATTTTCCTTCCAATTTAATATACATGAGAAAAATAATGTGAAACTTGATTTGGAGTTGGTGGTAGTAATTATTTCAATAGAAATATGGATAAATTAACTATTTTCTTAATGGTATGATATACATATTGATCATGAAATGTTGATGTATATATCCAAAGGTAAAGTGTTGAATATTATCTATATATGATTGTTGGATTTGATCAAAGATTAATAATTTTCAATACATTACCTCCCTAAGAAATAGATCAAGGTGGATAATTCTCTAATATATAATGACCATGGTAGTTTTCCCATTATGGTAATATAATGTGATATAATATTAATGGATTTTCAAAATATTTATCATAAAATTATGAAGAATGGGGACTGATCATATCTTTATCAGATGAATGTTCGCTGATCAAACCATGTTATAATTTATTAGGTGTAGAAGAATGGTGTGGGACTATAGAGTGGGCTGAAAAATGTTCTATATTTCTTCTATGAATGTCATATAATTATTAGATTCAAGAACAAAATATGTTTCCCATCAATATTAGCTTTGAAGAATGAGGTTTTGGTTGAAGTTCATAGTTCATCATTCACTATTCATATAGGTAGAACAATGATGAAGATAAATTTGAAAGTATATTTCTGGTGAGATGATATGAAAATGGATATTAAAGAGTATATATCTCAGTGACTACTATGTCATCAGGTTAGGTCTAAGAGACAGAATACTATGTGTATTTTAAAATCACTACATATACTAGATTAGAAATGAAAAACAAATTATCATTGATTTTATTGTCGAACTCCCCATAAAATTTAAATTTGATAATTTTATTTTGGATGTAGTCAATATCATCATAAAAAAACCTGTTATTTATATTAGAATAGATTTAACTCTTGATCAACTTAATTTATTATACATTAAGGGGTGACATTTTATGGGGTACATCTCTTAATTATATCTAGTTAGGATTCGAGGTGTACCACGTTGTTCGGGTGAAGTCATCAATTGGATTTGGATACAATTTCTTGTTTTAGTAATATGTATCATACCAAAACATATGGTCATCCTAAGAGGATCAGTCACACTATATAAAACATATTGTGTCCTTTCACTAGGGATATCAAATGTTCTTGGGATCAATACCCACATTTTGTGGAAATTTCTTACAATAATCTCTTTCACTCAAGATTTTAGATAGCTCCTTATAAATGCCTCTATTTAAGGAAGTGAGTTTCATTCATGTGATCCGATGAAGTTAGAGAAGAAAATATATTGGAAAATTATCTTGTGATGTAAAGGAATGATAAGGTTATATTTATTGATCAACACATCAAGTGTGGTCATAGTTGAAAGAAATTTTATATTGATAATAATCGATGAGATCTAGAGTTCAATGTTGGTGGAATTTTATTCATATAAATATTTCAATATATAATTTAAATATGGTTATGGAATTTAAGAAATGTAAAATATGAGACCTATATATATTTATCACTTTGAAATTCTTGATCGTATTAGGATGGTAGCTTATCACTTGGTGCTTAAATCGATTCTATAAAAAGTTAATGATGTGTTACTTGTATCTATCCTGAGTAAGTACATACATGATCCTTCATATTTATTGAATTGAAAAGTTATACCACAAGTAAAATATACCTATTATGTTTAAAAACTAGTAGAGATTATGGATCAATGAGAGAATGTTCTATAGAATAATACCACTCACCTGGTCAATGTTTTAGTGTGAAACACTAAATTTGAAAAATCTATGTGGGGATATAATGATATGATGATACTTAAGATTCCTTGTTAATTTTATGAAAGTGAAAAAACTTTGAGGGATAAATTATTATAATTGGGTAGAATGTATAACCATAAAAGTTTAAGATATATATTCCTCTTAAAATAAATTAAATTTCATTAATATCTTCAATTACACGGGACATTGAGTTTAAATGAACCTTGATATATTATTAAAATATCATTATCTAATTTAATTGTTGTCACATAGTCTTTATATTGGTGGGTATGAATTGAAAATATTATTTTTATAAATAATCATTGTTTAAATATGTATATAATTAATTCATTGGTTATAAAAAACGTTTTTGGAGGTATATAGAGAGGTTGTTTTATAAAAAAATATTTTTACGTGAACAATATGTTTTATTGAAATAAACTAAATTAATATATATCAATGAATTATTTAATGAAATTTATGTATATTATATATTCAATAAGACGTTTTGAAACTAATCTAATAGTTTTTTCTAGGCATGGTGTAATTAAAAATCTAGTTTTATGCTAAGAAATGTATTATTTTAAAAGGCTGTTTTCTAAAGTTTACTATCTAATTTTAAAGTAATTTATTAAAAATATGAAAATTAAATATTTTAAAATAGATTAAATATTTTAAATTAGAATAATAAATATAATTTATTTGGTTTAACGTAATTTTTTTTCATAATGAATTGTAAAAACAGAATAATTTTGTTACCACGTTTAGGGTTAAAATGGGTTTACATGGGCATCACCCTAAGATAAAAGGATTACAATTTAAAAAATAACATTATATAAATTTATATTATGATTTAATAAATACATTACCCTTCTCATATTCTATTTTATATAATTTGTGATCCACTTGACTTTATTTACTCTTTAAATTATTTATATATTTTGAAAATTTTCAGGTGTGTCCTCTCACTCCCTTGCAAAAGGATTCCACTTATTCGGTCTACATAACATTTCTCAAACAATTTTCCAATGAACATTAAATTCCATAATACATGTAAAATATCCATACACACAACATAGAGGCCCTTTTTTGATCAAAAAACAATCCTTTCAAGGATTAATGTGTAATCCAAATGTGGTTTCTCAATTGAGAGGTATAATGCTTAACCGAGCACTTAAATTTTTATTTCCTATGAAAACTTCTAAAAATAAGATATTTTATTATAAAATAACTACTTTAGTATATAAAATATACTAAATAGTTATTATAGTGATTGATTGACAATTTTCTACCTTCTTTATATCAAATTGAAATAGAAATTACTACTCGTGCGTAACTGTGGGAAACCGCCTCCACATAGTGATATGATTAATATTACATACCCACATTTCGTAGGTTGTAGGTATGGTAGATTTAATTTTTATATATGATATTTACGAAATAATTATGATTATGAAATTATAATATTTTATTTACCTTCTTACCATTCCATCTGTTGGAAAAAGATAATGTCGCACATCTGTTGGTGTGGACTCCACTGCCATGAGGTGATGTTATTAGTTTTTCATTTCCAAATTACATGGACTGTAATAGGGATATGTTTAATAATTATACATGATATAATTATAAATATGAAAAAGGTGAATTATTATTTACCTTTTTTACAACCAAAAAGACGAAACGTCACTTGTGCGTACATGCAGACTACCATCACCACAAATAATGAAATTATATTTATCAACAATTTAAATGAATAACTCTAAAATTATATATGATTAATAAATATAATATTTATGAAATGTCTAATATTCAAAATATAATGAAACCCTATCAAATTTCAAAGTACATGAACCACCAAACCGAAACATGTATGGAAATCAAAACTATTTTCACCAGAATGTTCATTTTAATGAAGACATTGTTAATAAAATGATATTTACAAATTATTAAATAATTATACATAGTATGTAACAAAACACAAATTTAAAACATATATATTACTTCATAATAGATAAATACTCATTTCATAACATAATTTTCCATATCATAATCAATTAGGTTTAGTGCCTTTGTAAAATTAGGTACATAAATTACAGGTTTATAAGTGAGAAATATCATCTCACACTATGTTGCTTAGGGGGGGGGGGTATACTAGGATTTAATGTGATCATGGTTTGGATAAATCTATAAACTCATTTTGATGGAATCTTACTATACTAATTGATAGAGATGTTAATGTTCTATCATGACATCTTATTGAGTTTGCTGAGAGTGTTTTGGATCCATGCCAAGCATATATTCTATTTAAACATATTTATTGGTTGATAAAGGAATATATTGAGGCTAATACCAAGGAATGTTATAAGTTTATCTATAATGTGGGGAGTGCACCATTATCCTTTTAAGGGTTTTAAACGACATATTTAGTTGAAATTTATTTTTCTCCGCAAGTTCTTGAGCTATAAGAATGGATGTTGAGAGGACAATAACGGTATTCATGTGGTGGGGTGTACTAGATCAGCCATTGTAAATGCCTCTCATGTAGTACATAGTTTTTTATGTTATGAGATAGGCTATTTTATAGTTAATATATCTTTTTTATATATGTTATCATATTGAGACAATATATGCTTTTATCCACCAAGTCTTCTCAGGGACGACAGGTTTATGGTTGGGAGATTATAAAGAACTGTTCTTTTCCCTACTGGAATTATGAGCAGAAAATTGAATTTTTTCCATTAGATTATTATAAGTGGTAAAATGATAATGTTCCTCAATCAGGTTGTCATGGATTTTATTTGAAAACTCTATTTATGTAATAGTAGGGTGTTTACCATAGGAAATGAGTTTCATAGACTCAAGATCCATTTGAATTTTAGTATAATAACCAATCTTTCATATTTAATTAATTAAATATTAAATTATTCATGCAGGTTCATTTTGATGTATCTATGGAATGGAGTTTTAGA
Organism: Viscum album; assembly: GCA_963277665.1. NCBI lineage: Eukaryota > Viridiplantae > Streptophyta > Magnoliopsida > Santalales > Viscaceae > Viscum > Viscum album. The sequence goes on along the minus strand of OY728125.1, from coordinate 270,766,952 downwards.
TTTATATTCATTCTCGACCATTGATTCCATAATAGGGAGGTTTTAATGGGTGGGTTGTAAGGTCAAGATGGGCACTAGGGCCAGGCCGAGCCACCTTTCTTTTTCATTTATTTTTATCCTTTTCATTATTTCCTTTTATTTTTATTCAATTTTTTACCTTTATTCACGTGTTCAAACTAGGGTTATTCGCACAAATGAGATATAAAATTTATAGAGAGATATATAAAGAGGGATACATAAAGTGAGTTACCGTTGTCATGCTTTGTACATGCTAGATTTTCTTACAGTAGCTTTGGAGATTGCAAATGGGTGAAGCTATGGTGGATTCCTCAAAAAGGTAGGTTGTTTTTATGTTTTTCTATAAACTACAAAATATTAACTGTTTTATAGATTTAAATCCCTATTATGATTTCTAAGTATTCCATCATGATTATACTATATTTTTTGAGGAAGAAAATGTGGTTTTAGACTGATTTGTGGGGTTTCCCATTTGGGAATATTGATCAAATGACATGAACATTCAAGAATACATGATATGATCTCTTTATATTTGGGAAATATGTTGTTTTTAGAAGTAAATTTTGTGTTTTGGGTATACATTATATGTGTTGGTACTCTGTCGTGTAGAAAAGGACCTAGCTAGAAAACCATTGTAGGGAAACATAGTAGTGTAGAGTACACATCCTGACCTTGTGTGGATTTAATGTCTGGAAGATATACATGTCAGGGTGTTATATATGGCCTAACCATGTGAGATACACTAGAAGATTCTCGATATAGGGAACACATTGTTTATATAAATAACATGTCATTTACTTGGGTTCTTTACATACTGAGTCTTGTTGGAGTATTCTCCAAGGTGATGATTCAGGGGCACATGTCGTGTACCAAGCAAACACACATCTACTTCCCCCTTATACCTACCTGAATGGATTGAAGGACTTCTATTTTTTATTAAATTTAGATAATTCTCCTATAAGGGTTGAAGGGGAACCCTTGACATTATAGGACCTGAACATCTTAATGAATTCATTTATTACAGAATATGACTACTTGAAACTACCCCTCCCCATAATTTTCATCATGATCAGATCTCCACATTTTCATGGTTGTACAAATAGTTTTTTTGTGCATAGGTGGACATGCCTTGTACTGATGAATAATTATATACCCTACCATTATTTAAAAACCATTAGCTCTGTTATGGTAAATGAACCTTGCTCTGAATCCTCTCTTGCATCTTGTTCATTGTAGAATATGTTTGGAAGCATCTTCACATCAGTTGGCCCAAAGACTCTAAGGTGGACCGAAAGATTAATGGTGGTGTAAAATCCTTATCGACCCAACAGTCTAGGTGGCCCGATGTCCTTAAGGACTCTATTCCCATTCCCTTATATCCTATTTTTCATGTATTTATTCCCATGAGTCAGAATTGTACTCAGGATTAGTTGATTTTGTGTACCATTCATTAGATAACATGATGGTAAAACCGTTTATGTGACATGATGAATCCAAGGAGGTGTCTGTGGCTTTTCCCTAAATAGATAGGTTCTTTCTATAGTAATCTAATCAAGTAATATCATGACAGAGATACCTTGGTATGATAAGAGCTGTTGTCTATCTCTTAGGATCAGTTCTTATATATTTACATTGAGGATGTCTATATTTACATATGTCCACTTCTATCCCAAGAGGATGTGAGTTTAGGTTTTTCTGAAGATCCCTTGTTGGATGCCTCTACTTATTTTTTGACCACGCGGTTCCCTTTTAGGATACCTCTATCATCCGACTGTTAATAAGTGTCCCTTGAGGGACATACACACATATATTATAACATAGGGAATTCCTAATAGGATCCATTTACCTATGTACTAATTTTAGGATCCCTTGTAGGATTCCTCTTATTACTTATTTTATTGTTAAGGGTCCCTAATAGGATGCATCTTCCAATATTCTATATCAAGGTTATCTTATAATATTCCTCTTTTCCTTAACATTTCTAGATCCCATATAGGAATAATCAATTTTTCCATCAAATATATGGATACCATTTAGGGTTACTTATCTTATGTGTATGCGTTTAGGATCCCATTTAGGTGTCCTATTGAATTTTTTGACATAAAGGACCAAGTTTATACCTTGATGTTAATTCATGGGAATATGGTAGTAGTGGTAGGTGAGGAATTCATCCACCCTCACACTTTTATTTATACCTTACATGTTGACTGTTGATACAGTGATGATTACTAGAGGTGCTTCTGGGTTGGTGGAAGATAAGCCTGACGCGATGTGTCATCATTTCCCTTTGGGTTTCCCATAACTATTTTATAGGATCTAGATTTTGAGCCATGTCATTATAATATTTATTTTCATACATAGATGTACTGCTTGGAATTTTTCTATTGAGCCTATATAATTGAATGAAAAATAATTTTTTTTATTTCTTAGAATCAATTTTGAGGAAAATGTGAGACACAAAAAAGTTATAAAAATTGAGTCATTAAACATAGAATGAAAAAACAAAATATTTAAATAAAAAATTAATTTTAGTGAAATATTACAACCTATAAAAGCCCCCGATGATGTGAAATTAACATTTTATCCAAATTTTCCTTAATAATAATTTCAATGTTGGTGTCCATAAAATCCCATGTCTAGATATATTCCTCCAGGATCATCTTGCTTTCATTTAATCCTCAATATAGAATTAAATATTTTTTGTTAATCCATGCTTTTTTATCCTTATTTTGATCATATTGAATCAATATCTCATAAATTATGTTTTCGTCCTCATTTTTAGCTTTGATATGGACAACTCTCTCTAGAAATTATTCCTTAGAGTGAATAATGAGCTATTGTCTGTTGGAATGGCCTGAAGGCCTTCATATTTTTGTTATTTTTATAATCCACCATTCAAGGGGTGAGGTAGAACACTTACAAGGATTAAAGGCATAGATACAATTACATGACCTGTAGTTATTAGAGGGAATCACCCAAACAAGACAACTTGGAACTGATCCTCCCTAGCATATGTCATGATGTCAATACTCCACCTTCACAGGGTGGGTCGGATAGATGTCCTATGCGAAGCTACACATGCCTCGTACCGATGGAAAAGCCATACCCTCCCATTATTCCAAATCTGGTTAGCTCTACTCTAGTGAAACTTTCTTCCATGAACACTCATCTGAAGCCTTTTTCCTTGTATTCAAACTCGTACATCTGAATTCAAGTGGCCCGAAGACCTTATGGTGGCCCAAAGGCCTTGATAATCTGTTGGCTCAATGGCCTTTGGTAGCCTGAAATCCTAGCAGGACCCATGGCCCAAACTGGTGGCCCAAAGGACCAAATGGATGAATAGTTTCGGCTACTATAGTACAGAATAGTAATTTCTACAGTTATTCTACAGTGCCTGCTACATCAATGCTACAGTGACCCAAAACTATGCCTCCACACAGATTTGATCTCATGTCTCTTGGATTCACCTAATGAGTCCTCACCAACCAGGATAAGGCTCATGTGCCATAATGAGCTATGACATTTTTCTTCTTTCACATACAACCTTACTATCATTCTCTTCCCAATAGGCCCTTATTCCTACAGTGTAACATCTATCATGTGAAGAAAACTACTATTATCCATTAGTAACACCATATTATGCTACAAGATTATCACCTTAAAGCTTATTATCCTTCTTATGAAAATCATCATTACCAGCTCCTTTACATTTAGGAACTTGTTGGCTATACAATTTTTAGATGACCTTGTTTCCATTATTTGAGGAAGGTATGAATTTTCGTCACTCCCTTTGGATTTCACTTCCTTGGTCACAATTCATCTCCATGAGTCTTGGGTACCATTATTCCCCTTGTTACTCCTTGGTATGTGAAATCCTCTACATTATATCACCTCAGTACAATCCACTAAGTGTTGATAGAAGTTGTCATCCTTAGATTCTGCATCACAGAGGGCTTGAACATTCGTATTGTCCCATATTTACCATTAACTGGTTCATAGAATTAGATATATTTTAAATAATTTTCCAAATTTTGATTTAGAAAATTTTTACTAGGACATAACATGATAGGTTCCATCAATCATCCCTCATTTATGGTAGGGGAGTCTTGAACTGAGTTTTCATGAGTCATGCATTAATAAGGGATTGTTTAATTTGAAATCAACTCCAATTAAGAATCAACTCTTATACAAATGTCCATAAAAAATAGAAATTTGGGATATCCGTATTTAGGTCAGTAGAACCCACTGAATGCGCTTCTTGAGAAACCCTAGCCCGGAAAAATAACAGCATTTGAACTTGATCTTTTGATCTTTCTCCTAGAATTAGGGACAAACCCTTGTTAGTGAGTCCTATTCAAATTGCTTCAATTATCCATATCACGTTCTTATGGTATTATTCATGGCCGATTTTCATATCATTCTCATGGTATATGGACATGGATGAAACATTACATTGTTCTAACTACCTTTTGTGCACACCCACTAAATCTGCTCTCATCCAATGAGGACCTGCAGAACTGAATTATGCTCCTCCAAATCCTGTTTTATCAAACCATAAACATACACCACTATAATATCATTATTTTATTAATGTGGACATTTATGGATGAAATATACAATTATATCACAACCCAACAGTTTCTTCAAACATTCATCATTCAAGGTTTCCAAAATATTTCCACAAGGACCTAACCCCTATACATCATTCTTCTGATAGTTTCTCTTGAACTCATGTCAATACAATTCCATCCGGTGACCCATAAACTTGCACTAAGAATATAAATAAATGGAACTACATATTTTTTGTAGGATATGGTTAATTAATTCTAGTGTGACCTCACCTATTGAGATAATATGTTTTATTATTATATTATTGGGATTTCTAGAGGTTCTTACGAGTATCAAGATTTTGAGAAAACATTTATGATATATGGGCATGGAATCCCATGAAATGATACTAATGTATGATTACACTCATCCAAGTAATGATGATGATTTCAATCTCTCTTGATTGAAATTTTATGAGGATAATTACACTCTCCTCGATTTGACTATACTTGTGGATGACTACACCCTCTTAAGTGATAGGGATAATAATGATCAACCAGGTTGATTATTTATCTATTGTGTTAGAAAAACTATTTCACATCATTGGATACTAATGGTTTATTAAGGTCTCCCATGGGATAGGTATGATTATTCTCTCTTTGATTAGAGGCTTTGAGGGTTGGGTATGGCATCTCACCGATGAGCTCTCCTTACATCACATAAGGGTCAGAATATTAGTGATTATTGGAGAAAAAATGTTGTGAACACATATGGACTTGGACCTAAGGAAAAAAATATGAATGTATTTAAATGGGGATCTTGGTAGGGCTTTTGTACCTAATCCATCTTTACAGGATGACCACATTTACTCCCTATAATCCTTCATTACAATGGTTGGAGGTGAGTACGGGTGAGCCTAGTGTTTGGATGAGTATCCCTCTATAGTGACATAGCTTTCCTAGAGACATTTCTGGCACTAGAAAAAAGTAGGTATTATAGATAGGGATAACATAACCAAATATCAACATAATGATACAATACATGATTGGTACAACATCTATCTCAATTCCCTTGAACAATATGTCTAGGTGATCATGATTTCAAACCCATGGATTTAATTGTGATGGTTTTCTGTGATTCATTCACCTTCATCATGCATAAACATATTTATGTATACATTAATATTTATATGAATATATATACATAGATAAATATGGATAAAAATGAAATCAAATTTCTAATAGACTTGGTAATGTACCAAGGCATAGATATTAGTTTCATGTTCATAGATTTTTTAAATTTCTAGTTTTTTCTTGACTGGGATTAGAATGCTTAATGATTATCAAAATATGAAAATATATTTATAGGATCATCATTGGGGAAGCCTACAAATGTTATTTCTTACCCATTTATGTTAACATCAGTGTGAATGCATACCATATGTCTGCTTTTCATGATGATCACAATAACAAGGTGTTTAGGGATAAGGACTTGAGTTACATGATCGAGTTGATTCACTCATGTAAATTCTTATGATTAGGATAGTGTAGTTAGATATAAATTTGAGGTCCGGTATATGGTCTGGCTCAGAGTTAGTAGTAGATCTCTATGCTTTTATTTTAGTTTCCTTGATGTACTACTGTATGTAAAGTCAGCCCAGTGGGTGACTAGTATTGTATGAATGAAATGGTTGTTTATACCCTATTATAATTTCGTTTATTAGTATAGAATTTTCAAATTCAGTTTATTTTTTTATTCATCCCTTTGATTATTTACTTCATGGATGATATCTAGTTATTTATGAAGTTTTTACTTTGATATTATCATGTAGTCTCACCACAAACTCACCCTAGGTACTTGTTTCTAGTCGGATACCGCTAGCTTGTGTATTGGAATGATTTAGTCCTTATAATGAACCAAATCTGATCACTAGATTAGTGGAATCTAGTTTTAGATGTTAAAACATGGCGTGAAATGTTTTTTTCACATTTTATTACAATTTATGATATTGTAGGCGCACGAATAAGGAATATGTTTGAACCTAGTATAGATATCAGTCTAGTTCAATGAAAAAACGTGTTATATTAAAACAATATTGGTTACTTATTACATGGAGTTGCTATTGTGATATATGATATTACTATTTTATATGATTTTTTCTTTGATTGAATCAAATTTTTTGTGGATGTTATAGTTTATTATTGATTTATAGCTCTTGGCCATTGGAAAGAGGCCAGGGATTGGTTTTGACTCTTAGCTAGAAAAGGTAAGAGTCTTTTCATAATTCATATTTGGCACATGGATACATAAGTTATAGGTATGCTAGTGTGTGGTTTTAATGATGATACATGGTAAATATTTAAAGTGTAAAAGAACATAAATGGTGTTTTCCAATATAGTGATTGGTGTCATTCTACCCAATTGAGCCTACATGCACACACATGCACACAATCACACACACACACACACACACATATATATATATTATTCTAATGGATGGTAATGTGGATCTATGTTGAGAATGTTGGTTGTGAGGTTCATGACCTCGTCCTCTTGAACATGAGGTTTAATGACCCTAATAGGTTTATAGGAAACATTTTTTCCCTGTGTTGTACCCTTTTTATGGTTTTGTTTATCCGGTTGGGTTATTTAAATGGTCAATAAAAATATATATTTTGTTTTACTTCATATATTAAAATGAAATTCTACTTATCAAACCTTTTATTATAGTTATCTAATATGATTATTGAGTATGATGATGGTAGGTACCATTATTTTTCTAGTGAATTTGACATTGAGGGCGTATTAAAGTATTTGGATACTCGATGTGTGTTAGTCCATTTTCTCTTTCTCATTAGTATTATGACCTCCAACGATTAGTTATTTATTTTGACATTCCATGATGATCATAAACCTTAAAGGCCATTTGAATTTTATTACCATCATAGGTTATTATTAAATTTACTCTCTTTGAGAGGATTTATCTTTTGGGATAGGTTGTTATACCTTTTATACAGTCTTTATGGATTGATCAGTAGGTCTAGGTGAGAGACCATTGAGGCCTCGAGTTATGCATTAGACCAATGTTGGATGAAGTTATTTTGGATCAAGGAAAACCTATGTGTGGGATTTCTTGGGTTTATTGGTTCCTTTCTAGGTTTTGAGATTGGATGTACTCTTATTTGAAAATGATTCATGGTTAGTGATTGGGTTTTGTGGTATAGGCATGTGGATGCCTTTGTCTTTTGATAAATATCCTAGGGTTATTATTTTTTTTGAGACTGATTTATATTATAAAACTATTCTTGTGCCCAGCCTGGTAAACCAATGTTTCACAATTTCTAATTTATTTAGAGCATGGGTAGACACTCGTGACTTGAAGGAAAATATGTGACAAACTGTCATGGAATAAATTGTGGAATAGGTGAGGTGCCAAATTTTGAAGGGGATTTCGAAAATTACTTCAATAATAATGAATTTGAAGTCTCATGTAGTGAAGTTATCTTAACATTGTAGTTGATGACTCATAAGTGATTTAGTTGGGTGACAAAGGTATATTCAAGTTACGGGTGGTGCTGTTTAAATCGACAATTGGTGAGTGTTCATGCATGAGACATGGATAATTATTTTACAAACATGGAATGAGAGTATTTTCTTGGGCATTATGGTTAATTTTCTAATGTCCCTCCATTTCTTATGTGACATCAGAAAAGAATCAGGTACTACAAGACAGTTAAACTGTGGCTGGTCCTAGACATGCTTATCAAGAGGCCTCGTGTAAGGTATTGGTTTAAGGAAATTTTAGTCAAATTTTGTGGGAATATGGCTTAGAAAGATATATATAAACCTTCTAATTGAATCATACTTTACTCTTTGTTATATATTTCCACGCTCGATCTTGGCCTCATCCTGAGTACACTGAGAGATAATGTGATCTTTGTCAAGCTTATTTTATTTTTAAATATCATTCCGTATTGATAATGGTACCTATTGGGGTTGAAATAGAGGAGTGGGATATGGTAAGCCATATGATTTGATGTGCACAACTAGCCATTGGAGGGTGGTGAACCTGAATTTCAGTTGAAATTTAGCATATTTTCTGTGTCGTTGAGTTTGATTTTGGTTATTGAGCTGACTATAGGGTTATACCTATGGTAGGGTGTACCAGATCGACCACAATTAAAATCTACCATATAGGATATAGTTTTTTTATCCAAAAAGGCTAGTCGTTAGACATTCAATATTTCTTCTTTGTGTAGATGATCAGGTTGAGATCATGTCTTTGTTTCTCCACCAAGGCTTCATGGGTATGAAAAGTATAATGATGTGGATGTTATAAGGATTTGTGTTATTAGGGACTATAATTTTGAGCAGAAATTATAATTTTTACTACCAAATGCTAGTAAGGGTTGGAATAATAATTTTTCCCAAGTATTTGATCTCAAATAATTTTTCTGACAACTTATTTGGTCTCAAATCATAGTGTTTACCCTATTATAGGAGTTTGGTAGAATTCTGAGCCATCAAAATCTTAGCACAATTATTAATAATAAAAATTTATCAATTATAAATTAAATTATTTGTGCAGGTTTGTTCAGTAATAATTTTTGAATGGGGCATCGGATTGAGATTATGTCTCCTCCATCAAGTCTGGTATGAGGATTTTCTTATATTAGGGAAGTAAACATGTGTTGTGTATCAGGGGTAGGATATTCCCACTTTTCTTTTTCTATTTTCATCACATTTTCTTTCGTTTCATTTACTTTTATTCTTTTCCTTCACGAGCGTCTTGTGTATTCCACAGTGGGGATCATTCTTATTCATGCGACCAAGAGTGATAAGGTATAGAAATAGAGAGGTAATTAGGGATATGGAATTAGATGTACCATCACAAATATTGGGATATGAAATATCATTGTGTGGTGGCCATGTAGTGTGGAAATGGGAAAGATTATGTTGATTCCCCCAAAAGGTATGTATTTTTTATGTTTTTCTATAAACCCCATTTTATTTATCATTTTATAGTTTTAAATATCTATTATTATTTCGTAGGAATCATTGATGGTTGATATGAATCTTTTTTGGGAAGCAAAAGGGGTTTTAATTCAATTTGATGTGTTTTCGGTTCAGGAATCCCGATCACATAGTGTGCAGATTCAGGAACATGCGCCATGTGTTCTTCTTATTAAAGGAAGAAGATATTTATAAAAGTGCACTTCATATATGGGGTATAAATTCTACGTATTGGTAATCATATTTGTATTAAATTACCTCTAAAGAAGGCCTATGTTGGGGCACATCGTCATGTAGAGTACACAACCATACCTCATTTTGGTTATAGGTCATATAGATATTCATAAATAGACATTAAACAAGGATAAGAAATGTGAGTAAAATGATAAGGTACCCCATGTAGGGTACGTAATATGTACAAGATCAACACAATATTTACTTGGGTTTATATAAGTCAATTCCTAATGGAATACATGCCCATGTTAGGATTCGAGGGTATACACTGTGTACTGAGTAAGCATGTAGTGTACAACCCCCTTCCACCCTCTTAGGTTCTTTCATATCATTGCTTTAGGTGTTAGAATTAGACCCATTAGTAGTCCATTCTGAGTTTCTATCAATTTAAAACATTATCGTGAAACCCTAGAGGTGATTTGAGGATGTTTGGGAGGCATATCTTGATTTTGGATAAAAAGAGAGGTTCTTCTACCAATAATCAAATACAGTTGTCTCATGAGAGTGAGACCTTGATCCGTGATGGGACATGTGACCTATTAAATGAATAATACCTGAATATTTTAATTTAATATGTCTCCCTTAAGAGATTTTACTTTCGTTTTGAGGAGGCCTTGATGTTAGTTGTTTTCGAGGACCCCCAGTAGGATGCATATACTTATGTTTTCACCTAGTGGATCTATTGTAGGATGCCTCTATCTTGTGACTATTACTATGGTCCCCTTAATGGACATTTTCACTTATATTATTACCACGGGAATACCAAATTTGATCCCTTTACCTTTGTAACATTACAAGGATCCTCTATAATATGCATCTACCTACGTACTCTATTGTTAAGGGTCCCTTATTGGATGCCTCTTCCTATGTATTATAATAATCATATCATATTGGATGACTCTATTTGATATAATTCCAAGATTACATGTATGATTTCTCCCTTTTCCCTTCATATGAAACCTTCCCATGTAGGATTCCTTCACTTATGTGCATACCTGAAGAATACCATTTGGGATTCCTCTTTAGTGTTTTGACTTGAGGTGGGTGCCATAATGTTTTAACAAAACTTTGAAAATGTGTTGGGGGATTATGTAGATATATAAGTGGGTGTCACCTTAGAACCCCTTATGGCCATTTAATCCCATGGGGATGTGGATGTAGTGGTTGGTTATGATTTCATCCACCCTCTATTGTTTAGACTTCACAAGTTTACTGCGGATTCAATAATGATTTCTATTAGTGCTTCCTAGTTTCTGGATGATGAGCCTTGAGTGATGCATAGTCCTTTCTATTTAGTATTCCCATATGTATTTATTGGAATCCAGTTTTTAATCCATGTTATTATCATATTTATTTTCATACCCTGAGGTAATACCAATTATCTATTTATCGAGCCCATATATTTGATTAATATATTATTGTGATTTCTAGAGGTTCTTCATAGCATCTAGATTTTGATCTAATAATTATGATATATGTGCGTTGTGTACATAGAAATGATTCATGTGGATGACTAGGATCTATTTATTAATGATTTTGATTCTTTTTTCCTCGGATTGACAAGTTATGAGAATGATTAAACACTCCTCGATCTGACTATACTCATGGATGATTACGGTCTCCTGACTAATAGGATTATTTCACTCATCCTGATCAATTAAATGACCATGATGTTGGACATGAAATTTCACATCATGGGATACTATTGGAAGGTTATGAAAAATTCAGTGATCGTAATGATTTCTCTCTCCCTAATTAGAGACTTCTAGGGGTGGTCATGAGGTCTTAGTGATGGTCTCTCCATACATCGCCAAAGGGTATGACCTGTTGGGATTATCCTTGTAGTTATGTTGTGATGGAATACATGGAAGAAACTAGGGATAAGACATTAGAATATATTTATATGGATAGAATGGTATAACATCCACCTATGATCCATATTTATAGGATTTCTAAATATACTCCATGTAATTCTTCATTATGGTTATTGGCGGTGAGTATGGTGAGACCAGGTTTAGAACAGGTATCTATGACAACCCTCCTTTTTATTACACAATTAAACAAAATTTATTACATAAAATTTACTTGATATAACATAGAATCTCGATATATCGAGTTTCTTTGGGGCTTTGGATCATTAGATAACAACTTAGAACATTAAATACAACATATTTATTGAAAACTTCCTTTACATTACCACTATATTCCCTCGTACTTAGCATTTCATGGGATTACCTGAGGACATGCATAAGAAAAAGGTGAGCTATATATCCCAGTAAGGGAATAAATATGGAGTAACATGAGGAATAAAATATATGTAATAAAATAGGCATATCATTAGATAACAATAAAATAATAAACATATTTACATGATAAAGAATGATAATCATAACATGGAAATGTGGCTACAACATTAAACATGGAATTAGCATGAGCCAAGTCTCATTGTACATGGAGCATGAGTAAATCCTCATTTCACATGAAGAACGATTAAAACCGAGTTTCACTTGAATTTTCATGATTAAACACCCATTTCACGTGATGTATCATGATACTATACTTTACCCAATGCATTTTAGCGCTATAAGAGCGCACCCTTGTTAAACATTTCATTTTATACATAAGTGTGCCTCATGGATCATATCACGTGGATTCATAAAACATAATAATTTATTCCATGATAAATGAATGGGTAATTTGTACATGTAAATTTATAATAAATATGTAAATGTGAATAAAGTTTAATACCCTTGATCGAGAAATGGGCAAGGTATTCACTACACAATTACATTGGCTTAGAAAATTGGTGCAATTTCGGTAGTGTAACGACAAGACGTAAGATTTCATAAAAATGGTTGATGAGAGAGAATGGAGTGTCTCATCATATTTAAATTAAATCGATAGTAAATAAGGTCTTATAGATACATTTACCAACATTTTTAAAGGAATTTAGAGTCATGATACAAAAGAATTTATTGAATGTAAAAGAGAAGAGAGAAATTTCATTCGAAATTTCGGCATAGTAATGGTTGTACATGGGAGGAATTTAGTGAGAGTGAAAGGGGTCTCCCATCATTCAAAAATAAATAGGTCAGTATGGAGGAGGTTCCAAACCATACCCCAAAATTTGTAATTGAAATTAATAGGGCATGAAAACATTAAGAAAATTGGACAAAAATGAGAATGGAAGAAAAACCCTTACTTGGAAGTGTGATTCAAAAGGCTTGAGAGAGGCTTGAGAAAGGATTATTTGGAGATTGGGGCACCTTGGGGGGATTATAGAGAGAGTAAGGCATAGGTTGGACGAACTCCAAACTCATTGAGTGAGGAGGAAGTGGGATATTGGGTGGGTTTGTAAAGGAAAGGTGAGGGAATTCTTTATTATTTTGGTTTGGGACACCTCACATTAAACTAAACCGAACGACAAACCAGACCATGGTTTTTTCCCATGGTTATTGGAAAAGGAAAGTGGAAAACAATATTTTATAAAGCCAAAGTCCAAAATTCTTAAAATAATGGGGTCTCTTATGTGGAGGTGAGTCACACTACCAAGGAAAACAATTTAAAAAGACAAGATGTTTAATAAGTCTTCAAGGACCCATTAATGCTTTCTAAAATAAGTCAAAAAACCCAAAACCACATTATTTTAATGGTAAAACATATATTGGATGAAAATAAAGCTTTTATTATTTTATTACATCACTATTGGGTCATTATGATGTCGTAAAACACATTATATATTTAAACTGTATTTAATTGTTTCCCAAAAATTTGATTGTCTCAGAAAATAATGACAAATTAACTGTTGGATAATTTCGACATCTTGATTTGAGAAATAATATTTATTTTATATAAATAATTATCTATATATGTTAATTTTTACATTTAAAATAAAACTGACATTTATCGAAAATTCACGGGTTTTGACAAAAATGGCTTTCAAACCTTAATAAAAATTAACATTTCTTTCATAAAATTATATGATCATATATATTTAATAAAAATTAATTTAATAAAAATAATAATATTTTATTAAAAAATTATTTAATTAAAAAATCCATTAATTAATCAAAATATATTTCTTAGTTGAACATTAACTAAAATTACTATTTGTGATTTTAAAAGGAAAAACTATTTACAAGGTACAATAATAAAATGAATGTATATTCATTATTATATAAAAAATATTGTACATAACCATAGTACTAATGTATTGTTACATTACCACTTACAACACCGACATAAGACCGAAGAGTAAGGTGTGCGATGGTGACAGACTCTTGGGGTGGATAGGATAGCATTGCTCGGGTGGTAATCTCTATCAACTTCCATTTCTCTCATAGGTGATCACGCTTGAGTTTAATATATTCAAGATCAGCTAGGGCTTGGTCAAGATCAAAGAACAATGATGCAAACTCCTTTATGAGCTCTGGCAAATGGGATTCCTATTGGGCACGTCTACTAGATGAGGTCATTGCTTCTTTGTCTGAGTAAATTGGATTTGTTAAAGCCCTATATTTATACTAATCAGGTTATCATTGTTCAACTACTATATTAGAAACGGTCTCAAATGTTAACATAAAACCAAAGAAGTTAACATATTTTATAAAAATTTTACATAAAGAGTCATTAAATTAGATCAAGAGGGATTTCCATTAATGAATGTTTTGGTCATTTCAATCTTCCACCCTAATTAATTTTTCCCTCGAAATTTTTTTCCCACACTAAAAAAGTTGTGGGTATGTATAATTCATCATTTCCTTTGATTCTCATGTTTATTCATAAAACTTGTGGTTTCTCCACAACACCTTGATGAGTGGCATTGTCTTATTTTGTAGAAGTTTTTCTCTACGATCTAGGATCTTCACTGGTTTCTCCTCCTAAGATGGTCATCCTCTAACTGTACCACCTCTAAAGAGAGTGCATGTGAAGGGTCCAGTATGTACATCCTTAAGAGGGATACATGAAAGACATTATGTACTTTGTCCATGGTAGGTGGAAGTTCTAGTCGATAGGCCATAGCCCCGATATGATCAAGAATCTCAAAGGGGTCAATGTACTGTGGATTTAACTTCCCTTACTTTCCAAACCACATGACCTTATTCCATGGAGATATGCGTAGAAATACCATGTCTCCAACATTAATCTCAGGGTCTAATCGACGGTTATATCCATAACTCTTCTGTAAAATCTTGGCTGCCTTCATATGTTGTAGAATGGTTCTCACCTTCTCCACCATTTGTTCGACCATTTCTGGTCCAAGAAGCTTACGCACATCGACCTCATCCCGACACGCCGGTGTTCTACACCTTTTCCTATAAAGGGCTTCATCTGGTGCCATATGGATGCCTGAGTGGAAACTATTATTATAATAGAACTCAACCAGAAGAAGATGTTGATCCCATCCTCCTTTAAATTCCATTGAGCACTCTCTCAACATGTCCTCAACCATTTGGATAGTCTTCTCGGATTGGCTATCAGTTTGAGGATGATAGGTCATACAGAAGTTTAGTTCAGTATTCATATCATATAGAAGACTCATCCAAAAAGTTGATATGAATCTTGGATCTCGATCGGACATAGTAGATAGTGGTAAAACATGCAGCCTAACCACATCTCTGATATATATCTCTGCCACTTGATCAAATAAGAAATCCTCCCAAATAGTACTGAAGTGTGTAGCCATTGTAGGACGATCCATAACAACCCATATTTCATTGTTTCCATTGGATTTCTTCAAAAGTATAGTGACAAAGTCAATGGTGATGTTATACCATTTCCATTCTGGTATGGGCAATGGTTGCATCATCCCTTTAGACTTCTTCCTTCACTTTCTGACACACCAGGAACTTTGATGTATATTTAGCAATCTCCTTCTTAATATTATCCCACGAAAAATGCTCTCAGAGATATCAATACATCTTTGTGTTTCCTGGGTGAATAGAGAAATTCAAACTATGTGAATTATCCAAATGTTCCTTCTTCAGGTCCAGATATGATGAAACACATAGTCTTTTCCCAATTCTCACAATTCCTTCTTCATTAACATTAAAATCCGAGGATTTCCCTTTTATGAAATCTTCTACTTTTTCCTCAATTCCCACATCATCATTTTAAAATATTTTAACCTTTCATAAAGTGATGGTTCAGCCATAATTGGTGAAAGGATTGATGATGCTCCCTTCTTTATGATTCCCATGTCCATCTTCATCAAATCTAGGAAGATTGGATCCTTTTCAGTTCTCATCAATGATATAATCGCTAGGTCCTTTCTACTTAGGGCATCTGCCACCTAGTTCGCTTTCCCAGGGTGGTAATAGAGTGAGAAGTCATAGTCTTTGATCATCTCTAACCATATTTGTTGGTGCATGTTCAACTCTTTCTGTTTGAATATATACTTGTGGCTTTTGTGGTCTGTTTATGTTTCATACATCTCCCCAAATAAATAATCCACCTAATTTTCAAAGAAAATATCACTATAGCTAACTCGAGGTTATGTTTTGGATAGTTCTATTTAGGAAAATTTAGGTGCCTTAAAGCATAGGCAACTACTTTGTCATTTATCATCAATACACATCCCAGGCCATTCTTTGAAGCATCACTGAATACCAAAAAAAGTTCTCCACTTGTGGGAAGAGTGAGAATGGGCACAATGTTAATCCTTATTTTTAACTCCTTAAAGCGTTTTTTACATTAATCACTCCAAGAAAACTTTACTCTCTTCCGAGTTATCTTGGTAAGAGGGTAGGAAAATCATGATAAATTTCTTACAAATCATTGATAATATCGAGTTAACCCCAAGAAGCTACAGATATCTGTTAATGATGTTGGCCTCGTCTATGCCTCAATTGAATATGTTTTGGAGGGATCCACATATATCCCATTGCTTGTGATGATATGGCCTAAGAATTAGACCTCCTTCAACCAGAACTCACACTTTATGTACTTTTCATAGAGCTTCTCCTTTCGCAAGGTCTCCAGTACAGTTCTCAGATGATCTTCATGATCCTCCTTGGTTTTGGAGTATATCAAAATATCATCTTTAAAGACTACTACAAATTTGTTGAGGTAATATCTAAAGACTCTATTATTCAATTCCATGGGGATTTCTGGAGCATTAGTGAGTCCGAAAGGCATTACATTGAATTCATAGAGCCCATATCTTGTACCAACCACAAATCCAGCTTGGAGAATTATTGTGCTCCATGCATCTGATCAAACAATTCATCAATTTGTGGGAGAGGATACTTGTTATTTATCGTTATTTTGTTAATCTCACTATAATCATTGAAATGGCGCATTGAACCATATTTCTTATTGGTGAAGTGGAATGGTGCACCCCATGGTGAAACACTTGGGCATATAAAACCTTTATCCAGATTCTCTTGTAGTTGTTTCTTCAAATCCTCATGCTCCAAAACATCCATTCTATAAGGATTCTTGGATATTGGAAATTCCCTGGGTATACGATCAATTGAGAATTCAACATCTCTTCTAGGTGTAAGTCTAAGACGTTCCTATGGAAACACTTCAGGGAATTCCCTCACAATAGGCATGTCTTCATGGATGGTTGCCTACTTAGACTCAATCATCAGAGCTAGATACCTGTGCTCATAGGGCAGTAATATCCACGCTTGAGATGATGGTGCTAAATAATATTCATCTTACTCCTTCCACTTGTAAAGAATCGGGGGTCTATTCTCAATATGAAGAGTGATTTCCCTCCCATGGAAATTTATGTTATCTCTATATGAGTAAATCCAATCCATGACAAGAATTGCATCAAATTCCACTAGAGGGAGTACGACGAGGTCCACCGGGAAGTGTAATCCACATATTATGACAGGTTAGGAGTTATATTCATGGGATGTAATGATTGCTCAATTTTCAGTACTCACTGACATCTTCACATCCATGATTTGTGGTGGTGCTGAGATTCTTCTACAAAACTTTTGAGATATAAAATAATGCGTAGAACCTGAATCAAAAATTATGTTTTCCATTATTGAATGAATAAGTAGTGTACCTATCATCACTTCATTTTCAGGGTTCACCTCGGCAGTAGTGATGGAAAAATCATTCCCTTGCTGCCATGGAGGTTGTTGGTTGCCTCTAAAAACTCTTGGCTTAGGGAACTGATTGGCAAGATACCCTGATTCATTGAAGTTGTAGCAATGAACCACAGATTGAGATTCGAACAGAGAATTCCTATCCTCTATCGCAGTAGTGGGTCTTTCTTCCCGATTCTTAATAGCTCGGTGCCCTTCTCTTCCAGACCTAATGCATTTCCTTGTCCCCTTTAGGCAATTTCTAGGGTGCTTCTTTCCGCACCTTTGGCAAGTGGGGTGCTGGATCTTCTTTGCACTGTTGGATTTATTCAACGGACCATCAGCATTGAATTCTACCTTACACTTCTTATCCCCATGATAACATTGATATTATTTGACCTCCATTTCAACCTTGATGGAACATATGAAAATTTCCTCATACATGTCGAAGTCACAGATTACCAGCACTTTCTGCAGGCTAGGTTTCAGCTTACCAAAGAAGCGGTAAAACATGAATTCGTGGGGTAACAAAAAATTCAGAAGTGTATCATGAAAGCCTTTTGAGGTTAGCCTCAAACGCTCTAATATATTCGTCATCTTTTTTATTATGGGAAAGGATGTTCCTCTCCATATTAAGTCGGAGGGTGAACGAGAAATATTAATCGAAAAACATCTTCCAGAAATCCTTCCTTTCCAACACCTCAATCTCCTCCTCAGGCTTCGTATTTTTGATCAATTCCCACCATTGATCAGATTAACCCTATATATGATAAGAAGTTAGGCGAGCCTTCCCTTTTTCACAACATTGAAGGATGGAGAAGATATTATCAATTGAGTTGATCCATTGTTCATCGATTGAGGTTTCAGATGATCCATTAAACGTAGGAGGCCTTTGTCTCATGAAGCTCTCGATAGCAACATGTTCTTTCTTAGAGGGATTGAAAGTTCCTCTTGACCTATGTTTCTATTCAAATATTGAGTTATATAAGAGTGAAACATGACAATTTTTATGATTCCCACTCTCATTGGATTGGGCATCTCATTAGTACTGTCATCATAGTGATCTTCACATCAGTTGTTAGCTCGAGTCCTCCAATTACTGGCCATTGGATGGAATAAAAGGAAAGTTAAGAGTAACACATAAAGGGTAATACAAAGACAAAACTGATGACTTATAAATAAATTTTATTTCCTTAACATATGAATCTATTGGATTCAGTCTATGTTATCCACGATTTAATTTCTATCATATATTATTAAGGAATTTTTTTGTCCCTTAATAATAGTTCGAACTGAGCTTGTAAATTTACCGAAGCATATCCCCCAGGAGTGTCGTAACCAAGAGTGTAGCAATGCCCGTCATTGTGCACCAGTTACCATTCGATTCTAGCTCAAAGCAATGTTTTCGGGTTTTACCCCTAGGATACATCTATGCTAGAGCCGCCTCTACCAGCTCGTATCAAGACAGGGATGTATTTTCATGATAAACCACTTACTCAATACTCACCAAAACATAGAAATGTTTTTATTGAACATAGTCTTGTATCTAAGGCTTCATTAGGGTTTTCTAATTTTAATCCCAAAAATAACTAAACCTATCCTCTGATACCAACTATGACAACCCTGATTTTTATTACATAATTAAAAAGAATTTATTATATAAAATTCACTTGATAAAACATAGAAGATATAGAAGTATAGTGTATTTGGGGCTTAGGATCATTATATAACAACATAAAAAATTAAATAAAACGTCTTTATTCAAAACTTCCTTTACATGACCACTACATTCTCTCGTATTTAGCATTGCATGGGATAACCTGAGGACATGCACAAGAAAATGGTGATCTATAAAGCCTAGTAAGATGATAAATGTGGAGTTACACGAGGAATAAAATACATGTTAGACAATATGAATATAATTAGAGGAAAATTTAATCATAAACATAAAGGCATGGAAAATCATCATAATCAAAAAAAGGAAATGTGGCGACAACAGTTAACATTGAATTAGCATGAGCCAAGGCTCATTGCAGATGGAGCATGAATAAATCCTCATTGCATATGAAGCATGAGTATAACCTTGTTGAACATGAATTATTATGAGTAAAAACCCATTTTACATGACGTATCATGATAATATAATGTACCAAATTCATTGGATCACTATAAGGGCACACCCTTCTTTAACATTTCATTTCATGCACAAGTGTGCCACATGGATCATATAATATGGATTCATAAAACATAATCATTTATTCCACAATAAAAGAATGTAGAATTAATACATTGAACTTTATAATCAATAAGTAAATTTGCCTAAAGTTGAATACCCTTAATAGTGAAATGGGCATTGTATTCACTACACTATGACATTGGATTAGAAAATCAGTGCAATTTCGGCAGCATAACGGCGTGACGTAAGAATTCATAAAAATGGTTCATGAGAGATAAAGGGGTGTATCATCATATGTACATGAAA
Source organism: Viscum album (assembly GCA_963277665.1). NCBI lineage: Eukaryota > Viridiplantae > Streptophyta > Magnoliopsida > Santalales > Viscaceae > Viscum > Viscum album. The sequence continues at coordinate 270,746,609 of OY728125.1, read as the reverse complement.
TGTACAGTAATTGGGTCATATATATAGTTGTCCCAACAAATTTAATGGAATTTAGAGTCCTAATACAAAATAATATTTGAATGTAAAAGAGGAGAGAGAAATTTCTTTCGGAATTTCGACATAGTAACAGGTGTACATTGGAGGTATTTAATGAGAGATAAAGGGTTATACCATAATTAAAACATAAAAATTGGAGTATGGTGGAGGTTTGAAACCATACCCCAACATTTATAATTTAAATTAAAATGTCATAACAATATTAAGAAAATTTGACAAAAATGCGAAAATAAGAAGAACCCTGACTCAGAAGTGTGCTTTCAAAGGCTTGAGAGAGGCTTGACAGAGGCTTATTTGGAGATATGGGAACCTTGGGAGGGTTATAGAGAGATTTGGGCAGAGTTGGGATGAACTCAAAATTCTTTGAGTGAGGAGGAAGTGGGGGCTTCAGTGGGTTTATATAGGAAAGGCGAAGAAATTCTTTATGATTTTGGTTTGGGACACCTCTCATTAAGCTAATCCAAACCAAAAACTAGAACATGGTTTTTTCCTATGGTTTTTGGAAAAGGGAAGTGTAAAAAAATAATTTATAAGGCAAAAGTACTAAATTCTGAAAATAATGGGTTTGATTATGTGGAGGTGAGTCACACTCCCAAGGAAAACTATTTAAAATGAAAAAACTTTTAATAAGACATGAAGGGTCCATTAATGCTTTGTAAAATAAGTCAAAAAAACCCAAAACCACATTATTTTAATGGTAAAACATATATTAGCCGATCAAAAATCTTATAGTATTTTATTACATCACTATTGGGTCAGTATGATGCCATAAAACACATTATATATTTAAATGGTATTTAATTTTTTCCCAAAAATTTGAATGTCTCAGAAAATTATGAGAAATTCACCATTAGATAATTTCGACATTATAATTCGAGAAATAATATTTATTTTATCTAAATAATTTTCTAAATATGGTAATTTTCACTTTTAAAATAGAAACGGGCATTTATAAAAAATTCACTGGTTTTGACAAAAATGGCTTTGAAACCTTAATAAAAATTACCATTGCATTCATAAAATCATATGATCATTTATATTTAATAAAAATAAATTTAATAACAATAATAATATTTTATTAAATTATTATTTAATTCAAATATCCATTAATTCTTAAAAATATATTTCTTAGTTGAACATTAACTAAAAATAATATTTGTGCTTTTAAAAATAAAAACTATTTACAAGGTACAATAATAAAATGAATATATAATCTTTATTATATGAAAAACTAATGTACATAACCACAGTACTAGGGTCTTGGTACATAACCCCTTATAACACCTACATAATACCGAAGAGTAAGGTGTGCGATGGTGATAGACTCTTGTGGTGGCTCGGATAGCATTGCTCGGGTAGTAATATCAATCAACTTCAATTTCTCTCATAAGCAGTCTTACTCGAGCATAACCTATTCAAGATTGGCTTAGGGTTGGTCAAGAGTGAAGCCTAATGATGCCACCTCCTTTGTGAACTCTGACAAATGGGCTTCATATGGGGAACGTCTACTGGATGAGCTCATCGCTTCCTTTGTCTGAGTAAATTGGATTTGTTAAAGCCCCATATTTATAATAATAAAGTGGTCACTATTCAATGGATATGTTAGAAATGGACATAATTATTAACATAAAACCAAAGAATTTTATATTTTATATAAACAATTTACATAAAGAGTCATTTAATTATATCAAGAGGTATTTCCATTAATGAATGTTTGGGTTGTTACAGTATCCCCCGATGGTGACATAGCTTGCTCCGAGACATTTCTAGTGGAAAAATAATTTGTATTGTTAATTGGAATTATAGAACCATATGTCAACTTAATGATAAAATACTTTTGTGTTATGACTTCCTTGTCAATTCCACCTCAAAACATGTCATGGCTATTGAGATTTTTAACCCAAGGATCAACTTCTAAGGGTTTTATGTTACTTCATTCAACTTATTTAGATATATAGATATTTCATGTATACATGTATAGTTTTGGGAATGCACACACACACACAGATTTGGACATACTAGAAAACAAATTTCCCAATCAACTGATATTATAAACCCATGGATCATATACTATTTCAAGTTCACGGATTTATTTATCTTTCCAGTTTTGTCTCAGCTATGAAGAGCATATTTCTTGAGAAATCACTTATGATAAAATATTTACTGGTCCATTATTTTGGCAGCCTTGTGAGATTAATTCTCTCCTTTCTACATGAACCTCATTGTGCATATATAACTTATGTCTGCTTTTCAGGTTTATTATACATTCATCGTGGATAGGAATGAGGCCCAATGTTTCATGGTTGATAAAAGCCACTCATGGGGATTCTTATGATAGGGCGGGTTCAATTAAATAGTTCATAGAGGATGGGTATGTTTTTGTCTTGGAGTTAATAGTATAGTATTGTACTCTTATTTTAGCTTATTTTATAAACTTCTTTATATATGGTAGGACCAGGGGGTGACGAGTGATTTATGTATGGAATAGATGGTTTTTATTTTATAGAATTTCATATATTAGTATCTAATACTCTATTTTAGTTTATTTATTACTTACGTAATTTATTTATTTATTTCATGGATAATATCTTGTTATTTATGTTTTTTTACTATGATATGATGGGATAGTCTCTGTACGGACACACTGTAAGTCCTCATTACGGTAGCCTGTGGAAAACATGTTTTAGAAAGAAGTCCATATTTCTATGGATATTTTATTTGTGTTCTGATCTACGATTTTATACATGTATATGATTTTCATTTAAATCAGCCCATATTTTTTGTGTATGTTATGGTTTATTATATATTTATTGCTCTTGGTCATTCGTAAGAGTCCATGGATTATGTTTGACATTTCAATAACTAAGGAAGAAGGCATATTATGCATCATATTTGGCATGTGGGATTCACATGTTATAGGTATTCTATTGTGTGGTTTTACTGATGATAGAGACCAATTGTTTAATGTGTCCACAAAAACCTAAATAGTGTTTTATCGTAATAGTTTTTGGTGGCATTCTACTCAATCGATCCTACTTTAATATATATATATATATATATATATATATATATATATATTCTAATGGAAGGTGATGTGGATCTATGTTGAGGATTTTGGTAATGATGTTTAATACCCATTCATCACGCACAAGAGTTGTAGTGACCCTAGTAGGTCTATAGGGCGCATTTTTTCCCATTGTTTCTCCCCATTTATGGTGTTTTTTCTCATGTTTGGTTATTTAAATTGTTAATAAGAATATATAATGTTTTTTATTGCATGAATTGGAATGAAATAATAATTAACCAACCATTTTTTGTAGTTATATAGTCAGATCACTTAGTACAATGCTGATAAGTAACTTGAAGAGTCTAGAGAAATTGAACTCGAGGGGGTATTACCATGACTGGATACCCTGTGTGTGTCAGTTGTCTATATATTTTCCTTTGGTATCATTACCTCTAAGGATAAGTTATTTATCTAGATGATCATTGAATATTAGGACCATTATAGGCCATATTGATAACATTGATCCTCACAAGTCATTATGACATTTTTCTCCCTTTGAGATGAGTGTCCTTTTGGGTAAGAAAGATAGAACTTTCAACCCATTTGTGAGGATTTATTAGTATGGATAGGTGAGAGACATATAGAACCCTAGTTTTGGATCAGATCCAGGTAGGTCTGAATTCTTTTTAATAAAGGGAAATCTATGTGTGGCGTTGGCCTAGGATTATGGGTTCTTTCTTTGGAAGTGAGATTGGTTGTATGCTCATATGAGATTAATTCATAGTTAGTTATCCTGTTTTTGTAGTTTACCCTTGTTGATGTATTTGTATTTTTAAGAAGAACCTAGATTGATTTTTTTATACGGGATTCGATGGAGGGATTATTTGGATGAATCGACTGATCAACCAATGTTTCTTTTATTGTGAATGTAGTTAGATCATGGGTAGATGCTTGTGACTAGAACAACATCAGGTGACATGAAGTGAAATAAAAACTAGTGCATATGTGATGTGTTTAATTTTGAAGATGATATCTGTGGGAGCTTAGATTTTAACAAAGTTTACATTCCATATATCATGATTTGCATGTACTTGAATGGGATGACTTGAAGGATCCTGGGTCAAGTGATAAAGGTACACTCCAGTTTCACATTGTATAGTTTAAATCCTAAATTGGTGAGTGGTCATGTGTGATCTCAGGAACTATGTTTTCAAGAATTTCGATGGGAATGGTTTCCAGGGAGTTATGTTTAATTAGATAATGTCCCTCCATGGTATATGTGACATCAGAAATGAATCGATTACTATAATATGGATAACATGTGGCATTGCTTAGTTTCACATTTTTTGGAGATATAGATTTAGGTATCTGTTAAAGGTATGTTTTTTCGCTTTTGATGTGTTATTCGATCAGAGATAAAAAACACATTCTGATATAATATTTATGTGATTATAGTTAGGGGTGATCAGGCTAAATCTTGAAATCATCATGCATATATAGAATGGGAATCAACTCTGTACCAAGCTTCTTTTATTTTTAAATATCTACATTTGTTAATAATGGAACCTATTGAGGTTGTTCTAAAGGTTATATATAAGGTAACCCATATAGTTGGGAGTGAACCATTAGAAATTTAAGTGTGGTGGACCTTTTTTTGAAATTTAACATTTTTGTGGGTATTGTAGATCATTGTTTTGTTGTTGAGAAAATTAGAAGGGCATTCCTATGGTGAAGAGTATGAGATCAGTCATAGTTAACATATTCCATGTATAAGACAGTTGTTTATCCAATGAGACAAGTCATTGGATAATTAATATTGCTTGTTATTATATATTTTCAGGTTAAGGGCATGGTTATTGTTGTCCACCAGGGCTTATTGGGTATTATAATGTTAAACGTGGAGATATAGTAAGGACATGTGTTTTTATGAAATCGTATTTTTAGAAGAAATTTTAATTTTTACCATCGCATGCCTAAAATGGGTAGATTGATAATTATACACAAGATGATGAGCTTGTATAATTTTTGTTGCAACTTCTTCAGTCGTATAATTAGGTGTTTACCCAATGATAGGAGTTTGGTTGAATTTAGAGCCATTTAAATTTTATAATAATAATTATAATTTTTCTATTTATTTGATTAAATATTAATTTGTACTCATAGGTTCATTCGGCCATATATTTTTAATATAGAATTATATTGAGATTTTTACCATATATGTAGTCTATAATGTTTATTTTTTCATAGGTGGGGTGTAAACTAATTTTGGGCATCAGGGTCAGGTGAGGGCCCCTATTCCTTGTCATTTCTTTTTTCTCCTTTTATTTATGTTCTTTTCTTTTTATTATTTTCACTCCTAGGACTCTCATGTATTACCCACGATTCTCCTCATTTGTATTTTGACTGAGAGTGAAAAGGGAGAGGGATAGAGAGGTAGAGGGATAGGGAAATAGAGGTACCGTCAGGATGATCCAGATGTGCTGGATCGTCGTGTGGTAGCCATGAGGTGTGGAAACAGGTGAAGCGTCGACTGATTCCACCCAAGGTTTGGACATTGTTATTTTTTCAATAAAACCCAATATATTTTCCTTTTTTATAGTATTTAATACCTATTATTCTTGATTAGGACCCCATGATGGTCGATCTATATATTTTTGGGAAGAAAATGTGGATTCGGGGTGCTTTGTGGTGTTTCCTATTTGTGAATCCCCATCAAAGGACATGAAGACTGAAGAAAAACTATTGTGTGCTCTTCCTATTTGGGGAAGATAATCTTTTCATAAGTACAACTTTTTATGGGTTATACACTCCATGTACTAGTACATGACCTTATAACCATGGACTAGGCTATAATTCTCTTGTAGGTTCACATAATATTTTAGAGTACACAACAACACCCCGTTTTGTTTTCATACCATATAGATGTACATTACCTTGTTCTATACATGTCCAGGCCAAGTGAGGTACATGAGAAGGTACCCTGTGTAGGTTACACACTATGTACATGTCCAACACGCAGTGTATAGGGGTTTTAACAATCCAATTCTGACTAGAGTACATGACCAGGTGGGGATTTGGGGGTTCACACCATGTGATGAGTAAACACACCTTTTAATTTCCCTTTCTAATCTTTTAGTGGGTTTTCAAGTCTGGATGCCTATGTTTTAGAATTTAACTAAATATTAGTCCATTATGTGTATAGTTTTCTGTTGAACATGATGGTAAACCCTTGAGGTGATTTGAGGACTCCAAGAAGAAGTTTCTTTGTTTTCCGTAAATATAGAGGGTCTTCCTATGATAATAGAATTCTTGTTTCTCATGAGAGTTAGATCCTGATTTGAGATGGGCTGTGGGAAATCCCCCATGAACTATTTTTATAGTATCCCATTGAGGACGTCTCCAACGAGATGTTCCCTTAAAGCACATGAGTCATTGTGGTTAATGATACATGAATTGTGTATTTGATTCCCAAAATAATAGCCTTGTTAAGGATGACCACGTGATCAAGATTTTGGACTCAATGAGTGAATTATGATTTATTTATGTGAATTTATTCACCTTATTCTTATACATACATATTTATGTATGCATTTATATTTATTGGAATATATATACACATATAAATATGGATATACGTAACAGAACATTTCTCTGTCGACTGAGATTGCAGACCATGGTATCAATTGTGGATTCAAATTATTGGACTTATTTATCTTTACAATTGTTACATATCAATAATGAGAATATTGTATGATCATGAAATTATGAAAGTAGATTTATAGGATTATTTTTGGGGAGGCCTGCTAAGAAAATTTATCACCCCTGTACATGTACCACAGTGTGAATGTATACCTTATGTTTATTTTTTAGGTTGAGAATAGATTCATCATGGATTGGGTTGTGGCCAAGTGTTTCATGATGGTACGATACCTCGAGTGTGTATTCTTATGATTAGGCATGTGTAGTTTGATAGTTTATTGAGGTCAGGTATGTGTTCTGGCTTGGATTTTATATTAGAGGCTAATAATAATATTTTAGTTACTTTTATGTACTATTTTATGTAAGCCTAGCTGAGTGGATTACTGGTGTTGTATGTATGAAATTGATATTTTAAATTTTAAAGAATTTAATTTATTACTATATACTATTATACATTAATTTATTTATTTAATCCTCACTATGTTTATTTACTTCTTGGGAGATATGAAGTTATTTTCGATGTTTTTACTATAATAAGGGGGAATATACTCTCTATAGAAGCACTGGAGGCTCTCACATCTAATTATAAACCTCTATAATTCAGAGATTCACTTTTGAGGACTCATAAAAGGATATCATAGAGCACTTGATTATTGGAATCTAGGTTTATATGTTACATGTGAGATATCAATATTTATGTAGTGCATTGGATTGAGAGATATGTATCACCCATCACATAATGAAAAGCATTTCTATGTGTGCCATAATATCACAAAACATTCATCATATAAAAACACATGAAAATAAATGGGATTTATTACACATATTTCTTATCATAACCCATGAAAAACGGGGACTCATAACACATTTATCATTTTAGAACCCATTTAATGAAATGGATTTTATAATACATTCATCATAACATATCCCATGGAAAAGAAATAGGTTTTATAAAAATATTATCATCATTAAAATAAACCATCCAAATAAATAGTAAGTATTGTATCATTTTATCATACCTCCATTAATATTTTGTGGAACATCAAAGGATGTCATATTAGATAAAAAATTATTTTGAAAATCAAACCACATGGAATATTTCATGAGGTAAATAACCATTCAATGAAAATAATATTTTTAAAACGTGAAACTTATAAAAAGTTCAAAATAATCATTTAAAAAACATTGAAAATTATAGTCTATAAACCATTTATCAATATGGATAGTCTAGAATTCTATTCATTTCATACATGTTAAAGCAATGAATCCTTTCACATATTTGGTAAAATTAAAAAATGTACAACATTAATAAAATGACAAATAGATTGCCTAAATGTTTTCGGTAAACATGTTTACATGGGTATAAATTACTTTAAACAATATTTCCTGGGTTTAGAAAAATTTATTTAGAATATTTTTAGAAATCATATATATGGAAGAAAAACATTTTCCGATCAAAGAGATAAATAATGTCCGGTTTTCATTAAAAATATTTTTTTAATTTTATGAGTACATAACAATATGAAAAAAAGGTAAAACATGTCTTATCATGAAATAACTATATTATTATAAAAATTAATAATTATTTGAGAAATATATTATAATATTTAATCACAACAAACAGGATCATAAACAATCCTGATAAACTATGTGAATGTTACAAAAACCCCTTACGACTTGGGTAACTTGTGAATCATAAGACCCATGAAAGAAATAAACTTATATGTATATGTATACAGAATAATATTCATGATAAAAATACTAAAATATATTCATGGTAAGAAAATTCACCATAAAACGAAACAAATTGTGAATATGGAAAATGTCTCCCAGAAGTAAAAGATAGACTGGAAATCCTATACCCTATGTATTGAAATCCTTCATACATGTTCAAACCTCCTATATTTTAAATATAATATTATTATTCATCTATTATTGATACATAATTTTTTTTATCTTCCATATATTATTTACCAATGACCTTTTATTACCCATTTATTATCAATTCTTATTTAAGAATGTTTTTTGTATTAACAGATTTATTTTTTGTGTGAGTTTTGATTTGGTATTTTCAGACCAATTTCATTAATATTGGATCTATAATATATATATATTGTTTAAAATTATAAAACTATAATATATAAGTATTTTATTATATATATGTATATGTAGATTAATTCATAAAAGTTATAGATAGAAAATGTAATATATCATTTATGGATATAGTAGGTTGTGCATAAACATGAATGTTGTATCCGTATTCTCAACTGATAAAGTAAATGAAAGGTAAATAATATAATACATTTATAGAATAATTTTTATTATATATAAATATCCCATATGTTCATTAAATCTATCATCTTTACTTTCCATGTAATGATAAAGTGGGGAATCATTCACATTGCTTCGTGATGTGGTAGTCCACCCTATAAACAAGTGACATTATGGCATACCCATGGAATGTAAAAGAAGAAGGAATATATGATATTATAAGTAAATAATAATTATAATTTCATAAATATCATATACATATGCTAAATACATCATTATTTCAAAAATTTGGAGGTGGTGACGGAAATCAATTTACATAGGTTCATGAGGTGGTAGTCCACCGTACATCCGATCAACTATTTAGTTTCCCATTTTTTGGAAGAGGATATGTATATATATTATGGAATTAAAATAATAAATTATTATTAAATGGGCGGTATTTGAGCTATTGTGTCATTATATTTATATAAAACCTGATAGAGGTGGGAGATTAAATAATATAAATACACAAATTCAATAATTCTACCTCTTCTTTATGGATCCTTTTTAGGTTTATAACTAAACTCTTCTTAAGAGAATTTAACAATACATATAAAGCCTCTAAGATATGGTTATCTATTTAAGGAATGTATTTAATTTGGTCTTATTGGAACTAATGGGTTTCTATGTTTGAAGTGGAGATGAGAGGGGGTGACCTTAAATATGCCGGGGAGAGCACACACATCAATTTTTGTGAAAGAATAAAGTGTACCCACATTTTTCACCTGCCAAAAGTCTCCCATGTAATTAATTTTATAAAAATAGAGGTAATAAGGTTTCATTATTTTCATATAATAGGTGTCTGATAAGTTTATAGGTCATTTTACCCATTATCATTTTTTTAATCATCGGGTAATCGTATTTTAACCCTAACCACAATAATTAATTTTTATTATTTTCAATTTTTATATTCCCCAAAAATTAAGTTGACCGTATTATATTATATTAGTTTTTCTAATTCTGTTTATTTAATAAATTTATAAAATGATCATTTTCTTATGTAAAAATTTTTAATTTAAAATTTAATATGATGATGTGATAAAAAAACTGTTTTCTAATGAAATTGTTTCAAAGTATAGAAAATTTTAATATCACAACTCTAAATTATATTTCTTATAAGGAAAAAATTGAATAAATAAATATATAATTGGTGTAATTTTAATACTAATTTTTTTAATATAATATTCTACTTTGTATGTTATTAAAATTAAAAGGTGCTTTTTGATAACATTCTGTATTATGTACTTTTCATCGAAAAACTAATCCTCTCATAAAATTATAAAAAATTCAATAAAATAAAATTTTCAGGTGTTTATTTCCAAAATGAAGTATAATTTTTCAAATAAATTACATTACAGTGGAAAATTAATGTTTTTTATATTTTTACAAAATTTAATAAAATAATGTTTTGAAAAATAGTATTTTCGAAACACATAATGTCATTACTAAAACCTAAGTACTTTTTATTAAAACAATTTATTTATATAAAATCAACAATATTTAATATTTAATAATTGATTATTATTATTCATACCTTCATCATTAATGAATATATTATAATAGTATTTTTTAAATAATAATATTATTAATATATTTCTATTTGTTAAAAACATAGTGTTGCATGTTACAAATGTGATCAAAAAACTATTTCATAAAATCTCAAGTTCTTATAGAGTTTGTTTTTGTATATTATTTTTAAATATATATATATATAATTAATCTATATTTATTTTACATGATATTTGAATGTGTATGAAGCAAGATGTGACATGTGGTGTTCAGTTTATGTTACAACCTCATTTCCTTTAAGGATTATCTATTCTAAATTTTAGTTTTTGTAAATTATATGGATAACATTCCTTAAGACCCAAATATTTTCTTCTCATTGGATTATTTTGTTATTTTTTTATATATTAGTACAAAAATTCTCTCATTTTTACACAATATGAGGAAATTATTAATTTTATATGAATCATGTTTCTTTTCCATGGATGATTATATGATGAAATGATGAATGTTTTATAATATTTGGGAACACTTATGTATGGTTTCCATTATGTAATTGGTGGGCCCTAAATTAAATATACCTTAAATGATCTAAGGTATGATTATGATTTTTAGAAACTCATAAGAGGTAAATTTCTTAATAAAATTCAATGATAAAATGGAGTTATATATATAAAAGTTACTTCTAAGAGAAATTTATAAATTTCTGAGTCTACATTTCTATTTTGGGACTTTGTCTGTAATGATAGTCTTATGGGATAAAATTAAATTTGGAAATGATTTTCAATGATTATGTGTGTGCCAAAAACGTATATATATTATGATTATTGTATTTATAAGGGATTATTATTGATTATTGATTATTTTTTACCCATAAAGTTGTGTCTTTTATTAAGAAAAAGCCTTATACCATGATTTACGATTATAGATATTTGATTGTTTGTGTATGAATTCTATAAGTAGTGATCATGTTTTGGTAACTTTATGCTTTTTTTTATGATCACTTCTGATTAGTGATTGATATCTTTTATTATAACCCTTACTAACATATAATCTCACCCATTCTTATATTTCATCCTCTTAGGTTATGAAGAGAGGTTTTAAGTAGGATATGGTTAAGAAGTGTAACATGTGAGATGAAATTTTTGGGAGATGCTAAATATCTATCATGAAATAATTTGATTATGTATCTAGTGTCTAATAAATCAAAACATTTATGGTTATGGGGGATATATTGTAATGATATGTTTTGAATTTTCATCTAAAATGATTTAATGATTATATATGAAATGATTCGGATGACTCAAAACAGCCACTGAATAGATTATACTTATGGATTGCGTAAGATGTTTTTCAAACTATGAATGTTATCATTCATCAAATTAAATAATCTCCAGAAAAAGGATTGATAATAAGCATGAAACCCTTAGAAAAAAGATGATTTTGTAAAATTCCATGGGATATAATTTAGTGAGTCACTATAAATAATATGTTTCATCTTATTATTTCATGAGTCCACTACTGATGTTAGTCATAAAATATAATCACAACCAATAATATTATGTGATTGTAATATAATAGGAAAAAATCAAATCCATAACATTAAAGGATATTATAATACCACTTTTAATGTAGAATATATTACTACACACATTAATGAATCATAAATAGATATTTTCATTGCTATAAAATTATGATATATTATATAAAAATTAGATCAATATCGTATGTATCGTATACCATGTTCCTCAATATGTACCTTTATATTTTATTGTGATAATGGATTCAATAATGGATATTCCACATCGGTTTTATGTATCCACAACATGGGTTTGTATATAACACATAAATTTAATAGGTCCACATTGGATGAAAACCATGAAACTAGATTAATATGTCATGTCATCTATAAAAAATTTGAAACTTAAATCAGTGTAATCCTTTTCAAAGAGATCACCCTCTCTTCTAATAATGAGTAATTTACCATTATTCCTTTTGAATCACTTGTTTAAATTCATAGAAACAATACATTTATCATCTCCCAAGATAGATTGGTATCTATTAGTTTCTCAATGTGAAAAGGTGACCCCAAATAGATTATACAATATGAAATACACAGTATATCCAATAGAGAATGCATAGGGGATTTAATTTAAAGTGCCATTTATAATTTCTGATGTTTTTTATATGTTTTCAACCACAATCAAAATGTATTAACAATATTTATAATGTTTTTGAGATGATTTGATGTGATTTATAAGTAACTCTAATGATTAATAGGTGACATTGAGTGGTTGAAAATTCATTATTTGTTTAAAGAATTTTGGAATTTTTGCTATGTTCTAAACCCTATGAACATATTAAGGTTTCCATACAATTTATAGATCTTATAGACTTCATATAGTTTTTCCTGAGAAGAAGTATGATTTTTTTTATCTAATTAACTCTTAAAATAACTTCATATGACTTATTGGGGCTGCATATAGATGTTTTTAGAAAATATTTAGTTCAAATTCAGATATAAAATAGATGGAATAATGTAATCAATTAAATGAATACATCATTGAGATCAACATTTAAAGGGTACATGAATCATTATATAGTCCCAAAAATCCTATGAAAAACCATGAATTTAAACTAACCCAATAAAGTACCTACGGAATAAAAACCATATAATAATGAATATATTGATGAGATTTTATGAACTGCAGATATTAAATCTGAAAATTATATTGTGTATACTTCATGTATTAAAAATATCATTTATTTAGATAATGTATTATTAAATCTATGAAATTGTAGATTCTCAATGAAAAAAGGATTGTTCTATATAATAATTAAAAAATCATGCCAATTTGTATGAAACTTAAATTCCCAAGGGTATCATGGAATATTATTATAATGGAAAATTCTCAAGATTCCTGGAGATTTAACATTACATTTTTACCAGGATTTAATTATTAAAGCCTTCATATTTCATGAGGATTTAAATTTAAATATCTATATTTATTATAATTGATTAAATGTTTTATTACAAAGGGAATAAATTTATATCCATACTCCATGGGAATTTATCTTATATAATATGGAAATATTATTCATGATTTTTTAGGAAATAAAAATGATAAATAAAGAGAAATGCTGAGTTTTATGAATTGTGAACGAGACAAGTTGATACTGTACTCCATTAAATATTACCTATATCATCTTGGGAGAAATATAGAAACAGATCAAATTGTGTGCATTTATGGTTTATGAAGATGTTGAGGCAACTAAATCTTGGTACTGATCTTATAGATTATTATTACTAGGGAGGAAAAACATTACCTCATGAATTTGTTCTCCCATTCCTGATAATATCTTTATAATGAAATGATAAGGGAGGTAGATGTGTATTTTTTATCTCCAATATATTTCGACAAGTTGAAGACCTTCTAAAAAATATATTATGTTTGATACTAACTTATCTACGAAACTTATGAATTTCTTATTAAAAATCATGAGGGAGGAGAATCATGAATAACTAGTGATTCAATTGTAAATAATGGCACTCATAATATTTGATTAGTGTGTGATACTTTCCCACAATAAGTGGAGGATATCTACTCAAAAACATTTTATATGAATTGATTTCCATTTATATGTTTTCCCAAATACCTTGAAGGCCTTCTATTTATTTTATTATGTATAATCCCCATTTTAAGGGTTAAAGGGGAAACCTTACATTTTCTATAGGCCTAAGGGAAAAGACCCATAAACGACCCAATACATGAAATTAAAGGCCAAATACTTAAAATACTTCATATAGTCCCTCCCCAACATTTTCATCTTGAAGGCGCCTAACTCCCCACCTTACATTGTTGATGGACTAGCATTACCCCATGAAGATCTTCATGGTGCCTCATCCCAAAGTCAATTTCCATACCATCTCATTCTTCCAATCTGGTTTGCTCTACTCTGGTGGTTTCTTTTTTTCTCTGAATCCTCGTCTTGGTCTGCTCTTGTGTGGTCTACCCTTCTTTTGAATTTATGTGGCCCAAAATACCTATGGATCGATGGCCATTGCGGATCCAAAGGCCCTACATATTGAGGCCCTATAGATCGAAGGACTTTGGTAACCCGGAGGCTATGAGAACCATAGGCCAAAACCAGTGGTCCAAAGGCCCAAATTGGAAGAATAGTGTCGACTACTACAGTACTAAACTATACCTGCTACAGTACTGCTTCATGACTGCTACAGTGCCCTTGGAATTCACCCTCTCCCAAGATTGATGGAGGTTATCTTGGATGTTAAGTAAGAGCCTCTACCTCTCCGGTACATGCTTGTTAGCAATGTACATTTATACTAACTATAATTAAATTATGATAATAAATTTAATGCATAAATAAGAGTTTAACAATATAAAGAGTAGCATGTAAAAATGAGGCTGAACATTGTAAAAATTTCTTCTGTATTTATTCATTTATATTTTAAAAATATAAATGAGGATCAAATTACTTGAAAGTGGATAGAAAATTTAAATAAACAGTTATTTTTATTGAGAATAACTTAGAAAAAATTATCTATTGATTCAATCACATCTCAGTGGTGTTTAAGGACATGGTATCTAAAAATTTTATTTTTCAAATGTTGGTTATCTATAAGATTCTTATTTAAAATGTTTTCTGAAAATTGAATTTTATGTCAATTAATACTAAGGAATCCCATTTTCTAATTAAAAGAACATTCATGGATGCAATGGCATAATTATTCCCTGTTTTTTATCATTGGTCCTTGATGTAAGTGATGTCATGAATATGGGTTTTCCACCCCTTGAGAGAGATTTCATGATGATATTTGTAGACATGAGATATTTAAATGTATATTGGATGGTTAAGAATGAAATTAAATCTCTGTTGAATGAAAATGTCCATAATAAAGTAATAGTTCTATAAATACTATATAAATGTTGGATTAAATTGAAAACATCTATGAATGTAATTTCAATGTCAATGATGTAAATATACATATTCCAAGGGAAAATTTCATGATATCAATAATGTTGAGGATTAAAATGTTGATGAATAATTCCCCTGGGTGAATGAAATTACTAGTCACATTAGATGATTTTATGATAAGATAGAATATTACACAATTGTCAAAACGTTCATGAGGAACTTTCCCAATAATTAGAACCAAATATTTTAGATTCATAAGAAAAATATGATAAATAAATAGATGAGATAAAAAATACTCTTCTGAATAATTGGATGATATATGATATTGTTTTTAAGAAGAAGGATATGAATAAAAAAAAATTTAAATCTATGAAAAAATTTAAGATCTAGGAAAATGAGGGTGGTAATTTTAGTGACTCAGAATAAGATAATAATATTGATGAAAATCACACATGAGTTATAGAATTTATATCTAAAAATATTAAAATGTGTCAAGTAAATAAAATGAAAAAATCCACAAAAATGGTTTTTGTTTTTTAGAATTAGAAAATTCTAAACAAAATATCCAATAAGTAAGAAAATTATGTAATTTGATGATGATGAGAATAAAAAAATAATAAAGGAAAGTCAAAATTTAGATCATTCAATAAATACCAGAATCTTTGCAATCATATAATAGGAATGGAAGGTAAATTGGGGAGGATTGTGTTTAGAAAATAAGAAGATAACTACACTTCATTAATAAGTGATTCTGGGGAATAACATGTTAGGAGAATCAAAAATTTCATGAATGATGTGGGAAAAAAGATGATAGAACAGACATTATTGAATAGGAAGAAGGCAATGAGGCCTATTTATAGAATATTCTAAGAACTAATCATGAAGTTATCTTATATAGAAACACTCAACGTAAAAAAATAAGTAAAACCCCTCATGAAAAAATATAACAAGCTGGAGAAAAATGAAGATGGATTTTATATTATAGATAATGATTACATTGATTTGATCTAGCTTTGAAAATTGAATGTGTCAAATAAGAAATGAAATGTAATTAAATTTGAAAAGAAAAGTGATGATCAAAAGTAAAAAAAACTTAATATGGAAAATTTCAGGTGTCTAATGCTAAATAAGAGTCTTAGGAAAATAATGGTTGGCGTATATAAGGATGTGGAAGTGAAGGATGATTCATTAAATAAATATGGAAAATGTTTCTCTCAAGTTCAATTAAAATATACACCTATTTTTATTGAAAATAGATGCCTTTTATAGATAATAGTATATTTTTAGAAAGGCTCAATTAGTTAACTTGTCATCAGAAAAACGTTGAGAGGAAGAATCCTCCATAAAAGGGGATTTATAATAGTGGAATAAAGGAGATACATCCTGGATAAATCAAAGGGAGGTCATGACTATACAAAATAAAGAATGGGAATTTTACAAATAGATTCAATGGTTGCTTGGAAGAACTGTTTTTAATGGCTATTGTCTAGGATGTGGTACTATTTGAGACAAAACATATGTTTTTAGTATAATTATATTTACAATTGAACTAGATATTTTAAAATATAATAGGGATATACCTATAGAATATAAATAAATAACCTATGAAGAATAAGACAAGAATATAAAGCACAACTATAGTACCTATTCTGAAATGTTATAATTGTATTGAGACTAACATTAAAATATGTGACTAGATTGGTCACTATAATGAATAAAATATAAACTTACTTCTAATTCAAACACAACTATTTTCCAATGAAAAAACGATACACAGTAGAAACAAGTGTCATGACCCAACCACTGGAACCACTCTTGGGCCGGTTGGGAAGAGAGGGATTAACACCAAATCCCACCTCTAATAGGCCATGGGTTTATGAATAACACTGATAGTATTGAACACATAAAATTATTTTCCTTACCATCCATATATAATTTAATGACAATATATAAGAAAATATCCACCAACCAAAATTGAAACATTCATAATAAACCACCAAAGTTCAAGAATTTAATTTCATATATGATAAAATCAATAGGAATATACCATAATAATAATTGGTGGGAACTATGAAATTACAACAACTCGAAAGAAACTCCACAAGGTAGTAACACCAATATCAACCACTAATATGATCCCAGAAAATAAAAAGATAGTTTATATATATACATAGGGTTTGTAATGAATGGAAATGGGTCAGCCCAACTAGTCACCCAAGCTGGCCTTTCACATAGTCCAATACCCGTGCCCGGTCACTATAGGCTGAAAAAAATCACATGGCAAAAGATTTTATCTTTTAGGAATGGTTTCTCCACTGTTAAACTAGAATGACCCATCCATGAAAAGGGATTTGAAAAAAAAATATCATCATAGTGAAAAAACATAAAATAATAAGATACTATAAAAACACCAAGACATAATATATAAGAATGACACAAATTTCATTTATAAAACATATCTCAAAACAAACCCCATAACTCAAAAGAATTGGAACCAAGAAAATGGAGGTCGAACATACATCCCACTGGATACAAAGCACCAAAATTACTCATCGTGAGAAAACTTGATGAGGCCATGTTTTATTCATCATGAAATGAACCACATTGATCAAAGAGATCCACTATATTACATGGTACCCTTATCTTTAATGGTGTGCTACAAAAATATTTTAAAAAAATACCAATAGAAAAAAGAATGGTGGGAGGAAAAAATTTCATTAAAAGAATAATATGAATCTATTTAAGGATTTTACCCATGGAATCCAATAAACTATTTTTAAAACATTTTCGAAACTAATGCACTTGGAAAGAAAAACATTTTCTAATGAATCTTTAATATACCATTAGTTTATTATTTTCAAATATAAATTATTTTCAAAGGAAAATACAATTCCACCTTAGTTAAAAAAATTAAAATTGAAAAAAATATCAATAAACCCATCAAAACATGGATAAGAATTACATAGTCATCATGTAATCATATTGATTCAAAATGGGAATAATATATCTCATCAAATTAAAACTACACTAATAAAACTCATAAAGTATATAAAACAATTTGGGATTTGTAAAGTGGACCTAGGGATCAATCCATTACGTTTATCATCAGGGAGTTGAAAAGTATTTATGCTATCTAACTAAAATGAAAGATATCATAGTCTTCTTTAGAAAAAAAATCCAAGAACTCTCATGGTTTCTCTGTAACAATCATGGATAATATCATGGCCTTCCCACCTTAAGGCTATCATGGTCCCCTAGAAACAAAATTTGATGCTTTCACTATCCTCCCAATGATGGATGAAATTTTTTTTTGGACAAACAAAATTCGAATATTTTGTGGTATTCCCTCCAAAGTCTCACACAATCCCTCTAAAACACCCTTATCTCACATTCCAATAAAACCATGTTCCACTCTAGGAAAACATGATCAGATAAAAGTTCTCATATAAAATAAACTATATCAAAAACCATTAAACAATACATCAACATTTTTTAAAAAGAAATTTCCCAATGTAAAATCATTTCGAAAACCTCATTATAAATATTATGAAACTCATAAAGCCAATTTGTTCTATTTTAAAAAACAATTGGTGTGTAACTAAGCGTCATCCATTTGGAAAACCCCCTTTAAACAACCTAATTTAGAAACAAATTCATGAATCACAAAAAACATATAACTCACATCATGAATAAATTATTTCATTCAAAATATAAACAACACAAACCAAAGTTGATTAGATATTTAAAGGAATTCCATGGAAAAATACCTTAAATATAGTCACATACCATAGATTCGGTCCCAACCATGTCTCATTCGATGATTACTTCTTAGAAGATAAATAACAAGTAATCACGCCACTATTCCTCAACAAAACCAACCACCCCCCCATCATGCATGATATATTCAACTAACACCCCCCCCCCAAAGTTATACACATCAAAAAAAAGGAATAGAATGTAAACAAAATTGGAAAGAAGAAAAAACCATGAAGAAATTTGGTTACCACATACAAAAACACCTAAAATGAGGTGAAATCACCACCAAGAAGGGGGGAAGAGATCAAATAACAATGAATAGATGTTGGTTTAATTGGATAAGGTAAAATAGGGATCAATATTTATGATATAGTGAGGTGCATAATCATAGAATGAAACTTGTAAATTCACATGGACAAGCTGTATGGTTTTTCCACACATTTAAGAAACCCCTGAACCAACCATATATGTGATAATTTCCACAAAAAATGTCTAACACTATTTATTATGGGTGTACCATGGTTTGGAAAACCATAATAAAACTATGCAAGAAATCACAATCACCCAATGAAACCCCTCACACAGTTAGCCACATTGTTAGACAAACCATGTACTAACTGTGATTCTTAAACTATCCTTCAAAAATATCTATTTCATAACCAATGACTTAGAACTCCATGAATGTAACAAAATTAAATAAAACTAAATATTATTCATACAGATGTCTTGGATGGTTTCAAACACTCCCCACCTTGAAAATTTTCCCCTAGAAATTCCTTGGGATTTCCTAGAAGAATACAGGTTAGGGAACTTCCCCCTTCCCCATTCTTCCCACTCCCATGTCTCTTAGATATAACCAACTTACATAATAATAACATAGACCAACATGATTGATCTATGATGGAGAATATTGTTATGAAAATCCATGATATGAATAGGATTTTTACCATGGTGGCTTTAGGATCTAAATGAAAATCTTCCCACATGAACACATGAGATGGGTCTACATGGGATCTTTTATGTAGGTAGAAGTATAATACATCATTTATCGAGGTTAGATATGTGGTAAAATCGATCTTATAGGATACCTTTCAAAAATTATACACAATTTTATACTTCCCAACATAATGTGATGCCGAATATCAATGCTTACCCAACCAATGATGACTCACTTGAATTGATACTTGAAGAAGAAACTAATAACAAACCTTAAAATACAATGGATGGTGAGTATTGTCAGAATATGACTTCTGGTAACTCTGTGTTATCACAAACTACTTTGGAATCATCAAAACTATCTTAGTCATCTCATATATCTTGATTTTTCCAATTATTAATGCTCACCCACCTGAGCCCAAAAAATAAGTGATTATAAATTCCACCCATAAAATTCCTCAAATGGGGCCATATAGATAAATTCCTGATAAAGGTTGTCATAATAAAACATGTTAAATTGATATTTACTTTCTATAAAAGATAAAAAATCAATAACACACACCTGTAATATATCCTATGGAGTCTGGATGATCCACTAATATTGTCCATCCTTCTATGGATGTTACATGGTTCTCATATTTAGATGGATTCCAAAAGAATCCTAAAGTATCTTACATAATACAGAATAAAAATGAGCATATCGGTCCAAAACTATCATTGATAGAAAATTATGGATCCAAAAAACCACTCTAATATACAATTATTTCATCCTCTACATTCATCAACACTATGATGAGGAGAAAGTGGGATAATTTTATCAGACGATCAACAACAAGCCATATCAAATATTTCCCACTCATAATATATAGAATCCCAATAATTGAATCGATATAGATCTCATTCAACTTCACAAAGTCATGGGGGTGGGTACAACAACCAGAATGGTCTCAAATAGTCAACATTGATCCTCTGGTACGTTAATCACCTGGAAATGATGCATGCCACAACACATCTCATCCTGGTCTACCCATACCATTATTTAAAGTTATAAAACATCTTGGTTACCCTAGAATGAATAACCCAATTATAATGATACACCTCACACATTAAATCCTTCATCAAACTGCTAGGAACTACCAGCATCTTATTAAAAAAAAGAAAACCATAAAAAGAATTAGACCAATCACTCGAGGTCTCACCACCATTTAAAGCACTACTGTAACACCCTAATATTCTATGAGAAATATTTTTTTTATGTGTTATGTTATATGCAACACCAAAGGAATCTTTCAATACACACAATACTGACTTGTCTGGCATTACACACAATCACGACCTTCCTCGATAGCATGTGTTGTACGCAATACCGGGTTTCACTAAAAAACGATATTTTATTATGGACTAGTCGTTATGAATATAATTAACTACATTTTTAATTTTATAACATTATTATTCATCTTACACATTTTCTAGAACATGATAAGAGAACAAAATAAATTTTTCGAGTAAAATAAGTATTTTTCAAAAAATGCAGTTTTGCCGCCTTTTGATAGAGCACCCACATTAAATCTAGTTTTTGACATGTTTATAAGTTCCATTTTACAAAATAAAATTATTATTTGAAATTAGGATAGAAAAATTTACTTTGGATAAATTTTGGATACTTTTCGGATAACTTTCATATTTTGATGAATAATACAAATACGCTAATTTTTTATTAAAAACAACTTTTTTCCTTGAGATAATTTATATTGATAAATTATAATATTGAATGGTCTTAAAGTATAAATATAATATATTTTTACCATTTAATATAATGTATGTCATTATCATTAATTTCACATTGAATTCATAGGTAAAAACATTTCAATCTTTGGCAAAGTTTTAACATCTAAAACCCGTTTCCTAACAACGAGATTAACATTAAATTAATTACTGCAACTTATGTGTTTTGAATTTTGAAAAATGGATTCCATATTTGGAATAATTATATCCAAATTATGTTTATCATATACTTTTTATTTTTGGGCATTATGAATAGTAACTACTGTAAATTTTATTCACCATAGTTAAAGGTAAATCAGTTAATTAAGGGTAAATATAAGATTATACAATTACCCTAACACCTGCCAAAATCCTATTGGATGACTAAAAGTAGACCCATATTACCTAATAGTCGGATTAGATTCATTTAACGGACTTTTTTCCATGAAAATAATTTAATTATTATTAAACCCAAAGAAAGTGACAAAATATCACTTTCTTAAATATTATAAGTATACTAATTTTACTTTAGTGATAAACTTAGTGAAACTTCGAACATGAATAGTCTCCAGAATGATAATACAATTATCTACATCATATGAATTTATTTAAAAATTTTTGGGATTAAATAGTTATCATTAATTATGACACAATAGTGATGTTGAAATTATTTTATTGATTGAAATATCAAATAAATGATCTTAAAAATATTGAAATAAATATATATGAACAATTTAATGTGCTCCACTACTTTTCTAGATACATATGACATTTTATGAATCTATTAAAGCTTTTAGTTCGAACATATCTTCTGTATATATTTTATTTAAATTCAAATAAATGAATAGTGTCAAAATTCACACTATTGTTATTTTATAAAAATAACATATTATAAAATTGATTAAAAAACAAAAAAAATATTTAAAAAGTATAAATTAAAATTTATATGGTCTAAAATGTCATAAAGTGTCAAATTATAGAAAATTCACAACACATATGTAATTATTTATAATAATTTAAAATTTAGAATATTATTACCACAAATAAAATTAAATTGATAAATAAGAATAAATCAAGTTGATAATGTTTAAAATAAATTCCAAACATGATTAAATTTTATTGGTTGATGGGATTACAACCATAGCTCATCTAATATTTGGATATGAGTCATTTTGGAAGTTTTTATGTGGGGTGGGGATTTAATGTAAACTAATATTTCTTATATTTCCAAAGGTGCCCCTCTCCTCCCTTATAAAAGGGCACCTTCTACTTCTCCTCCTCACACCAATTTGAGCCTTCAAACTCGGCCAAACCCTGAACATTTCACTTCCCCACTTCCTTAGAAACCTACGAGAGGGGCTGTTCTCCTCAAAAGACCAACTCTAGTACCCAAAGAGAATGTTTAAAGGAGGCACTTCGAGAAAGAGGTAATACCTTCTACCGTTTTCATCAAGTTCCATTCTTCTTCTACTCCCTCTTCTTTAGTTGATTCATTATGAAGTAATAAAATCAGTATCCCTAATATACTTATATGTTATTATAAATATGAAACAACCCTATTTCACCTTTTATCCATCCTATGATTAACAAAATCACAGTATGTGCATTCTCACATCCTACCATCTTTACCATGTGATGCGACTCATTTTACATGATCTTCAATTATTAATTATTATATAAATTAATTGAATGAATAAATATGATATATATTACACTAATACCAGTCAGGAAATGATGTATCTATAACCTAAAGAGAACAATAAGAATTTATTCGACCAAACACACATAAATACAAAAATTAATAAACACCCGAATGACAAGTAGCAATGAAATATTACTAATAAGAAGCTACGAATATGACCATATATGATATCATAAAAATGAGTATGAATCTGGAATAAGTCAATGACATTATTTAAATCATTATATAGGAGGTTCGGACACTTACATAGCAAATCAGACCTAAGGTAAGGGAAAATCTCGCAATTTCATTTTTATCTGATATTGTTTATACTTCCAAATTTACTGGGGAATATTTATCATCCACATCCATGTTTCTTCAATATTTAATATTATATATATCCTCCAAAAACTTTTCAAATCCAATTTTACCCTTTGGTGAGTTGTTAGTAAATTATATGAATGGAATCTTTTGTCGTATTTCGTATGAGGTACTTTTTGACTTTTCCGGCCAAAGTACGAGAAGAATGTTTTTTTAACTTATACGGCATGAATGGATTTTTAGGAAATTATTTCCAAGAAGCTTCCTTTACAGGTTTTCATGTTTATTTTTAATCAACTTCTTTTAGTTTAAAATTGTATGACATGTTAAGAAATGAAAAATGTTTTTGAAGTAGAAAGGATATTTTCCTCAAGAATGGTGTTCAAGTGTTTTATCAAAATTATTTTCCATCTAAGATAATGTAGGGTTCTGTTTCTATCCCTATTTTTAAATTTTTATGATTATGTTATGATGGAATTTGTTTTATGATGTCCTTTTATCTTATATGGATTATGTTATGATGGCATGATGTTTAAGATTCCCATTTTTATTGCATGGGTTATGATATGATGTATGATTTATGATTTTGTGGAACACATAAGAATGGTTTCATTATGAGATGGGTGGGACCTATATCTCTCTCTAATGCATTGGGTAAAGATTTATATCTCATGAGATAGACATGGCTGGAACGACAGGTTAAACCGGTTCAGTGAAACAGGACTGAAACGAGGAGTGAACTCGGTCAGAAATGGACATTGTCTGCTAAGATAGTCTTGGAAGTGAGTCTTGACTACTAAGAAATGATTTTATATGATTATGTGTTTATGCCACAAAGATTCATGTTTTAAGTTATGAATATTGGGATTACATTTCACTTCTATGGTTTATCCCATGTTATGATCTCTTTTGAAAGATAAGATTTTCAAAATGTTATGTTCTTATGAATATGATATGTTTGATATTTCTTTTGTTTACCCTTATTGAGGATTTGAGCTCACCCTTTTGTTTGTTTTCTTTTCCCCGGGTCAGGAAGAATTATATTAAGTAGGATATGCCAAAAAGGGACTCTAGATTTGATGAAATAAATGGGAGACAATGTATATGATTTATGAACCAGTTTTTTATGTTTCCCAATTTCTAAAGACACTGTACCTATACGGTCCGTTCATGGTTTTGTTATATGTTGTAATAAGTATGCTTCAATTTTGAATTAATAACCATGTATGTAATGTATGGGTCATTAAAACTACTAACTACAGTAATTTGGGTTCAGGTCCTGATCACTCCTAACCCAGTCGAGAGAGTGCGTGCACCCTTCACATTTTCTCAGATCACCATCCACTGATCATCAAACATCACTATCCCAATATTTGAAAAAAAACACATCAGACCCCACAAAACTACTAATTTTCAAACATCATGAACTAAAATCTTCTTACTGAAATCATCTGTGACCACGCTTCCCTTATCATGTGTATATGTAATATAAGAATAAAAATTCTGGTGGTATTCCTCCTAGAATATATGTATGAGGTTTAGATATATCTGTTCGAAAATATAAATCTAGTTTTTATGATCTAAATAAACTATAAAATGATCCCAAAAGTGGTAGACCCTCTACATAATCAATTCATGCATAACAGATGTTGATTTCTAGTCATGGGTTGGATAATTCCACGCATGTGCGCATAGTAACAAGCATCCATATGCCACCAATTTTCCATTCTATATCATCAAATATCCTAAATACGCATTGAATGAATCACAAAAGAAATTATAATAACTCCTTGTCTTAGGAATAATTAAAATAAGTGATGATATAAAATGGTTCAAAAATTACTCAAAATTACTCTAGCACTGCTCGCACCAATCTTAATTCATAATATTTCTAGTAAAATCCATCAAGGGAGAAGAAAGTCTAGAGAAGCTACAAACAAATTTCTATAACACACATCCAAGATAAGAAAACATTGGATCATTAACATGTGCTTAGTCCACTATGAAGACATGACTACTCAATCATTATTTAGATCTAATGAAACTCATACCTATGAAATCTCATAGGGCGTAAACAACATTTTTTAATCCAAACCAGGAACTTGAAATTATTTTCATATATTTGATTTACTCTCAAAAGACTCCAGACAACCGCCAGATAGTCAACATGACCTCCATCCCCTTCAATATAGAATACCATAAGATTTTAACAAAAAAATTACCAGAAAGGGTTCCACAATGTGATGGAAGAACCAACTCATTAATTCGATGAAAACTGTAGGATCATTAGTAATCCAAAATGGAATAACCTAAAAATCAATGAGCCCATATCAGATTTATAAAGATGTATTTCAAACATTCTATTTTAGCACCCTCAACTGGTGTTAACCAAATCTCATATCAATGTTTTTAAAAAACTAACCCCTCATAGCTGATAAATGGGATCATCAATTCTAGGAAAAGTGTATTATTCTTCATGGTCACCTGGTTAAACGTACTATATTCTATGGAAGGATAAAGGATCATAACAACCTTAA
The DNA here is from genome assembly GCA_963277665.1 of Viscum album. Taxonomy (NCBI): domain Eukaryota; kingdom Viridiplantae; phylum Streptophyta; class Magnoliopsida; order Santalales; family Viscaceae; genus Viscum; species Viscum album. The sequence goes on along the minus strand of OY728125.1, from coordinate 270,720,097 downwards.
TTTAAAATAGAACTGGTTAATATCATAGTTAAATTATAGGATGGATAAAACCCATTACCTTAAAGTCTACTATATAAAATTTCATCTCTTCATCTCATATGATGTCATCCGATAATATAGGATGTAAATATGCTTTCTCCGGAGGTGTATGGCAATAGTAATCATGACCTCTCACTAGGTAGGAAACCCAAAATATCCTCCAAGAAAATATTTTGGTGCTTTTCAAGGACCACGATAATTTCACCCACTAAACATAGCTCAATATAATTGATAATAAATATAGAAAACTAACCCTAGATAAACCCTAACTCTAAAGAAACAAGAACAACCCTCCCTTAATGCATATCCCAATATCACATAAATACATGAGTGGTCCTGTGAGTAGTAATGAACTGTAGCCTATAAAGATAATATATGAATAGTTACTTGAATATAATAAACCATTACATGTTTTTAACATGGTAACAAATGTCTATTTCTAAAATAATGAAGTCCTATAGGATATCCACACTAACTAACAAAGCATGAAACTCCTAGAATCTGAATCCTTTATTAATTTTCGTACTCAATGGGGTTAAAAAATAAATAAAATAAGGAATAAAATCCTCTATCATACCCATATAATCAATAAATATTAATTAAATTTAGGAATTTGATGTGATAGTGTAATAAAAACTATTTGAATGGAAGAAGAAATATACATCACACCTCGAATTATGACTAGACAAGAATCCATATCCTTTGGAATAACCTCTGCCACACAGAGATACCCTGGCTCAGATCCAACCAACATAACATTACAATGGGGACAATCACACTTAAATTTATAGAGAGAACCTCCACAATAGGAATCATATGATTTCACTTCATATCCTTTCAAAAAAGTGGAGCTCACACCACTGCCTCGTGATTCCAACTGACCAAAGTGATAAAGATTAACTAGAATTCAATCCCTAGAGGAATTACCTTAGAGTATTTATTAAATATAGAATAGTATATAATTAATTTCCACACTATTAACATAAAAATGTTTTAACCATCATATACACTAGAGGAGATAGACATGATGTTTTCTAGATATTATAGCCACTACCTCTCAGAGATTCATCCTAAATAAAATTCTACCAAGATGAAGAAATATAGATTCTTCCTAATGAAGGAACACCAATGATAATGTTTAATCCTATCAAATATACCAGTTCTATAGATTCCATATTTACCACCTATGAATAGTTTGGTAGACAAAGAATAATGATCACAGTTCTGATTTCTGGATCAATCCCATCTCAAAATTCGGAGCCTTTAGGTAATAATTTTCAATTTGATTTGGGGATACATGAACCAACATGATAAATATAAAGTCATACACCATTAGTGTGAAATTTCCTTAATCAAAAATCAAAAACTCATAGGCCTTTGTCTTGCTTAATGTTTTTCCCTATAATTTATGATTTAATTATAATATGAACTTAATCCATTTGAGATCCTCATGTCTTTTCGATAGCAATTGTGACCCCCCAACATCAAACCTCGTCCATCCAAAATAGTCATATAAAATCCCACTCTATTGTCTTAAGAGTGTTCAACACTCAATGACCCAATAATTACGATCCAATTACACCTCAGGACAATTGGGTCCCTTTTATCCATGTAGTAATGGTGGATCTTTCCTCATAAACTATTAATCATGGTCCATCATCCTTGTCTACGCACGACCACCCACATGACCCAAAAATTGGATCATATGAGTCACTTACTCTAATAAATATGGATCCATAAGATGGTTCTCTTATATGGTAATCTCAATTTCAACTTTTATATGGTTTGATGATATCATGTTGGAAAGCATTTTCTATAATAAACAGAAAACATGATTAATCAAGAACAATTCAACCTCAATCTATATAAAATAAACACAAGAAATATGCATTCAAAACAATTTATAATCAGCCCAAAAAAATATAAAATCACATAAAACCAATAAAAACTCGAGTTATAAACAAATAAGATATGGTCAAAAAGTCCCCCATTCCTACCTATCTTGTGCTGATAATAATAGATCTAGTCTACCACTGACTCCAAAAAATAAACCTTATTTGATACCATTGTGACATGAACCTACCAGGGCCAGCCTAAACTATCACCCAATATGGGTTTCCACCTGACCTTTAGTGCATTTTTTATTACTATGTGTTGATGATAAGAACCCGAAAAAACCAAATATATATTATGAATAGATTCAAAAAACATAAACTGGAATGACTAGTCCATATAATGGGAAGAAAAAAAAATATCAATGGATTGAATAGAAAAATATAAGGTAATAAAATAAACATTAAGAAATCCTCATATATAAGAATGAAATGATGTCCATATATAAATTTTATCTCAAAATATTCCCTAAAACTGAAAATAATAGCAACCAAACAAAAAATGGCCCAATATATATCCCAGGGGATACGAAGTCGCAAAAGGACTACTCAAGAGCCAACTCGATGGGTCCATGCCTCCTCTATCATGAAATTAATTATTCTAATCAAGAATATCCTCCCTGGAACATAGATTCATTTCCTTTACATGTGTCCTGCAAAATAATGTCTGCAAATACCCAATGGCCCATAAAGGGTGTGAGCCACAAAGCTCAATAGGATACCACTGTGAATCTATTTAAGGTATTTACCAATGAAATCCAATAAACTAGTCTAAATTTTTTTTCAATGCTAACCACATTATTTACATACCCTTTTCAATTGAACCATTGAAATTAATTTGGTTTAATCATTTCTAATAAAACCTAATTAAAAAACAATTTCATCATGGCTAAAACTAATCAACATGGAACATCACTATAAATAAACCCCCAAAAAGGGAAATAACAACATCATCATCATGTAATCATAAGGATATAAAATGGGTATAATATATATTATCACATAAAAATAGGGATAATTATATTCATGTAGTATGTATACCAATCTAACAAGTGTAACGTGAACCTATGGCTCCATCCATTAGAACTATCATGAGTGAGTAAAACATTATTGTAGCCAAATAATAAAAAAGGACCTATCAGGGTCATAACAAGGAATAAATCCATTTTTTATCGTAGTGTCTCAATAACCAACATATATTCTCTCACTATATTCAAACCAAAGGCTCTCATGGTCCCTTGGAAAACAAATTGGAAGCTTGTATGGCCCTCCCATAAATGGATCACATGGCCTATCAGATAATCCAATATGGAATATTTTATGGTCTTCCATATGAATTATAACACCCCAAGCTTCCACGATACACTTCTCTTTGAATAATACAGTAGTGTGTGTTGCATGTAACTTCATGTTCTAACACACACCACAACAAATCAAAGTAGCCGTTATGAATAGTAATACCTAATTTTTTAAATTTTATAAATTTTAACTTTCCAAATGGACTTCATTTTTGTATTCGCAATATCTAAATTATCCTATGATGAATTTTTTGTAATTTTCGGAGAACTTCCAATTTTTTATGAATAGTGAAAAATACTTAAAAACAACTTTTTTTAATAAAAATAATCTATAGTGATAAATTATACAATTTAGTGGTTTTAAAATATATTTATAATATATTTTTCCCATTTTATCCAATGGTGTTCATTAGAATTAATTTCACTTTGAAATTGGACATAAACAATTGCCAATCTTTTGATATATATTGTTTCTTAAAAACACGCTATTTCTTGTGACAACGGGAATTAGTTATAAATTTAATTAATAAAACTTATATGTTTGGAATTTTTTAAAATATTCATCATTTCTGAATTCAGAATATCAATTATATATTAGGGTGAAATTTTTGGACTATTCTGAAAAACTTCAATTTTTGATGAATAGTGAAACCACTAAGTGGTAGTTAAAAAACTGAATTTTTGTTTAAATGAAACATTGCCACTTCTGTGATTTGATTTTAAAAAATCCGACATACATGGTTGTCATTAGGATGTAAAATGTGGTTCAATGGGATTAATTTTTTTTTTGTGAATAGTAACTTTTAAGTTTAATTAATCGCGATTAAAGGTAATTAGTGAAATTTAAGGTACAAATGATATTATAAAAATATTGAAATACCTTTAAAATTGTTCTAACCCTATTTTATGAGTCATGGACGACCACGAAAATCCATGGGTCAACTTGGGGACCCCATGGATCCACTTTGGTAGGAAAATGACATTATAAATGTTTTATTTAATGTTAAAATAAAAATTCTACAAACATGAGTTGTTTTACTAAAAGAATTTTTAAATGGGGTTATACAAGTCATATTTTTTACTATAAATATTCAATAGAAATATAAAAAGTGTTCCTACATCATTATAATTTTTTTATAATTTTTAGACATTAAATAAATTAAATTATTTATGACACCATGATGATGCAATGATTACCTCATTAATTAACGATTTAAATAAAATAAAAAGATAATGTAATATCTAAGACTTACACTTGTCAGAAACCTATTGGATGAGTATATTTATTACCCTTATAAACTTATCCTTGAAATATATATGTGTGGGACCTTTAAAATCCGAAGCTCATTATATAATAAAGTATCATTTCATGACATTCCAAGAGTGCCCCTCATATCCTCTTATAAAAGGCCTCCACCACTACCACCTTACTCACACCTTCAAAGCCTTTTGGCTCGGCCATCCTCTTCCCAAATACTCTCTCAACTATCCTCTATTACTCCTAGAAGCCTCATTTGGGAAGAAGTATCCCCAAGTAAGCTTTTGGCTGAAATCAAAAATGAGTTACCCGATTTTAAGGTAATGCATTCTCTTATGTCATTTTGTTTAATTTTCCTTCTTCAACTCTTTAAACTCTTTTTATTCCTTTATTTTGTAAAAAAACAGTATCTTCAATATACTAGGATGTCGTTATAAGAAGTATTCGAGCTACAAATACACACACCTACATCTAATGGTTAAAGAACATACTGTTTCTATGGATGGTGAATTTCTGCCTCACGAAACGATGATTATTCAACACTCATATAATACCTTTAAATGTGGCCATTAATATGTCACTATATTTATATATGATATATCATATGTTTATGTTTTCTTCAAGCTTATTTAGTTTTCATTTATGGCATACCTTTATGGTTTCCATTATGGGTAAACGTGATATTTTCATTTTAGGAAGTGCGGACTACCGCCCCCTCAAGTGATTTGAATTGTTAATGCCATATGTGGGATGTATAAAGGATGAAGTAAATGGTATTATAAATTATATTATATTGGAATTATATTATACCTTTATATAATTATAACTTCATTCAATTAAATAAGAAATATAAATGAAAGTAGCGTTCATGCGTACGTACGACTTACCGTCTCCATGAACGATGCATTTCATTTCTTACCTCTAAATGTTATGTAATATTTTAAATGAATGTATATACTGGATATATATGATTTATATGATATATACATCATGAATATAATTATGGATATAATGGATATTTTACCACATGAACAACTTGTAATTTTAAGAAGTCTATTTTTGACTCAAGTACCAAATATCGACGAAACGACCATTATTAACATAAATAATTAAATAATGTTCATAACATGGTAATAAGTGATATAAAAGGAATAATAAACTTGAAAAAGGTTCTTAAGAAATTACAAATTAACTTTAGTTTATTATTCAGGAGGTTAAAGAATGGTCGAGTCAAGTCGGACACGAGGTAAGGGAATTTCTTAACCCAGTTTCCATTCATTGGGTTAATCTCATAATTTCAAATTATTTCATGATATTATTATGTACAATCTTGTATTTTATATTTATTTATGTGTACTTATAGTGAATACACATAATAGATCTATTTTATTTTAAAAATTATCTTTGTAAGGACTTCGTCTCAATCTCCTTTCATTGAGGCATATTTGGTTTTATAAAAAACTTTCATTTATACGGTGTATAAACCCCTTTGACTTTTACTTTTATTCAAAAAGAATCTTTTTATACAAAGCATTTTTACTAAACGAAAAAAGGAATGTTTTTTCTTACGTATGCGGCGTCAACGACTTCTCCGCACGTCGTGACTAATATTTGAGTTTCGGATTCTTCTATAAGCCATAAATTTTTTTAAAGAAAAATAAATATCATGTTTTACTTATCTTTTATTTTCGTATTGAATATGGTTTTGATAATGTTTTTATTATATCAATGTGTTTTATTGATATCTTGTGATTGAAGTGTGGAAATCTTATGTTTCCTTTATACATGTTTTATGTGATACAATTATGTTATTATTTAGATATGTTTAAACCTATTCATATGAGGAATGCATTAGACTTAATAAGTGATGGGTGAAGCCCGCTATAGCTCCTCGATGCATCGTTAGGTCTCATGAGACAAACTAGTGTCTTGGCACGAGGCCTTGAAAATATCTTATTTGTCGTCTAGGCACAAGGCCTTGGCTACGTGGTTATGATAGTCTGACATTATGCATTCCATCATTATGAAAGTGGTTATTGATATTGCATGTGATTATTCGACTAGTAGAATATCCATGTGAGTAAGTAAATGACATTATTTAGTTTTATATTTGCAATATTATGCTGAAGTTCAAGTTTGAAAATGCTTTTGTTTTAGTTATACATTGCCTTAAATGTAAATGTTTATTTATTAAAGCTTCCGTAATATTGTTATCCTTACTGAGCATCTGAGATAACCCCTTTCAATGTTTTAATATTTTCCAGGATGTGAAGAAGTATTTTATGAATGACCTACAAGGATAGTCAGAAGAGGATATGAGTGTGGACTATGGAGACTTTGTTATTAGTTTTTTTACTTTATGATGTAATGTAACATTTATGAATGTATCTAGTGTTTCCAAGGATACTAAACTAATCGGTCTTTCGAGACTTGATCTTTTGTGATCATGACAATGTTACGCAATAATGCACCGACTCTGGGTAACTGGGGTCGGTGCGTTACAGTTGGTATCAGAGGCAGTTTAGTACTAACCTTGGAAGCTATATTTATATAAACTCTTATTAGAGCACATAGCCCGAAGATAGACTTTGAGGATTAGTATAGAAGAACTTCCTAGAATTTTGGTATTATAGAGATTTTTTGAGTTTTCCGAGAAATATATCCCTGTATGGATATGAGCAGGTAGAGGCAGATCTGGCACAGATGTACCAAGGGGTAAAACCCGAAAACACCATTTTGAGCTAGATTCGAACAGGAACTGGTGCACGACAATGGGCCTTGTTAAACTCTTGGTTACGACACTCCCTGGAGATATGCTTAGAATAATTATCATTTTCATTACAAACCATTATGAAGGGCTTATGAGTACATACTTCCTTAAAGAAAACATTTTTATAATTATGGATTATATCCCTAAATAGTTCAATTTATGTTAAGTATTTTACAAGTATGGAGTTATGTATTTTAATTCATAAACTAATCTAGTTTATTCTATTATTTAGAAATGGCACCTAGTGAGAGGAATGGAAACCGTATCAATGCACACACTCAGTGTAGGGATTTCCCTCCTGCTCAAGATAATTATTGTGGAGCTGGAGATACAACTAGTGCTGATCAACTTATTACCGTACTGGGATAAGTCACTCAGGTTATGAATAATAACCTTACTCGTATAGAGAACCATAATCTGCAACGTGGAGGATCAATGTTAGACCGCTTCATGAGTCAACAACCGCCAACATTTAATGGGGGTACAAATCCATTAGTAGCTGAGGAAATGATAAAATCCTTAGATAGAATATTCCACACCTTGGGGAGTAGCAAAAGGGAGAAGGTTGTCATGGCAGTCTACCTCCTCACTGGAGATGCTGATCAATGGTGGTAGCTGATTCAAAACACAAAGGAAGATGATGAAGTATAAAGTATGGAATTGAGGGAGTTTAATGAAATGTTATTAGAAAAATACTTTCCACATGACCATCGAGAAGATATGGAAAGGCAATTTCTGAGTCTGAGGAAGAATGAGGATGAGAATGTTGCAAAGTATGAGGCTAACATTAAAAAATTTGCGAGGCATGCTGTAGATTATATACGTAACCCAAGAAGTAATATTGATCATTTCATTGATGGGTTAAAACCATTTCTCCGTCGAGCATTAGTCTCACAAACCTTCTCGTCGTACGAAGATATTGTCTCGTGTGCTATCAAGAAGGAAAATGATTTCTCTAAGTCTTATGACTTTAATGAAAAGCAAGAAAAGAAGAGATCTTCTGATCAATCTAGATATGGAAATAAGGGGAATAAGGGAAGAGTTGAATATTAGTCCTGCAGTAAATGTGGGAAGAAACACACCAATACTTTCTTGAAGGGAATGGGAGTCTGTTACAAGTGTGCTGAAAAAGGCCACCAAGCTCATGATTGCAAGGGAAAGAAAGTTTCTGTCAATGTGTAATGTTATAATTGTAGAGAGATGAGACATTATGCAAATGAATGTCCTAAGCGTCAGGAGAACTTACCTCAGAAGAGGCCAAGGGATCAAGGCCAAGCTTATGCTATCACTACTGCTGAGGTTGAAGCTCCGAAAGACGTGGTGGTAGGTAATTTAATGGTTTCCTCAAGTTTAGAAAATGCATTATTTGATTCTGGAACATCGCATTCTTTCATATCTTCCCAGTTTGCTAGGAAAATTAGATATTTCCAATTTGATTTAACAAGAGAATTGTCAGTCAAAACTCCAAAGGTAACTATCATTGCAACAGGGTTTTGTGAATAATTCCCCATTAGAGCACATAAATGTTCTTTATCCGCTGATCTCACTGTCATACCTATGATTGAGTTTGATATAATCCTTGGTATGGATTGTCTTTCAGACTATGATGCAAAGATTTATTGTAAGAAGACGGAGGTTACAATTTCTAATGATGATGATAAGGAACACCTTATTTTTAGAGCAGAATCGTCACCACCTAATTCTTATTTAGATCCACCCCCATTAGCTCTACTAAATTCAATTATTGGGGAGGAAGAGAATGAAATGACTATGGGTGCGAAAAGGAATGTTCAAATAGAGGATGTACCTATTGTGAAATAATTTGAAGATGCGTTTCTGGAAGATTTACCTAGACATCCTCTAGAACGAGAAGATGAGTTATTCATTGATTTAATTCCTTGATCAAGGCCTATATCAACGACCCATTATAGAATCTCCACCGTGGAATTAGTTGAACTAAATAAACAACTAGAGGAATTCAGTAATAAGGGATTTATTCGCCCTAGTGTTTCTCTATGGGGATCCCCTGTCCTTTTTGGTACGAAGAAATATGGATCTATGAGGTTGTATGTTGACTACAGGGAGATCAATGCTATAACAAAAATGAACAAGTATCCCCTACCTCATATTGATGATTTATTTGACCAATTGCGTGGAGATAAATACTTTTCAAAGGTTGACCTTCGATTTGGATACCATCAGTTGTGTGTGAAGAATGAAGACATTCCGAAGAAAGCATTTCGAACAAGGTACGAGCATTATGAGTTTACAGTAATGCCTTTTGGATTGACTAATGAACCCTCTGTATTCATGGATCTAATGAATAGAGTTTTCAAGGAATATCTTTATGATCTTGTGGTGGTATTTATTGATGATATCTTGGTATACTTCAAAATCTATGAAGATCATGAAAATCACTTGCGCATTATCTTGAAGACACTTATAAGGCATGAATTATATGAGAAGTTTAGCAAGTGTGAATTATGGCATCAGGAGATTTCTTTTCATGACCATATTGTCTCTAAGGATGGAAATTCCATTGATCCTTATAAGACCAAGTCAATCCATGAATGGCCAGCACTGACGAGTATAACTGAGGTACATAGCTTTGTTGGTTTGGCTGGTTATTATCGACATTTTGTCCAGAATTTTCCCCGATTGGCTAACCCATTAATGGAGCTCACACGTAAAGGGGTTAAATTTGTCTGGACAAAAGAGTGTGAATAATGTTTTGATGAACTGAAGAGAAGACTAGTCAACGCTCCTATATTGACTCTACCATTAGGGAACGATGGGTTCATTATTTATAGTGATGTATCAATGAAAGGACTTGGTTGTGTCCTTATTCAGAATGATAGGGTTATTTCCTATGCATCACGAAAGCTAAAAATTCATGACCAGAACTATCCTACTCATGATCTCGAGTTAGCTGTTGTAATCTTTTTTTTTGAAGATATGGAGAAATTATCTCTATGTTGAAAAATGTGAGATATATACCGATCACAATATTTTGAAATATATTTTATCACAAAAAGAACTCAACATGAGGAAAAGGTGATGGATTGATCTACTCAAGGATTATGATTTCACGATACACTACCTCCCAGTGAAGGAAAATAAGGTTGCAGATTCTTTGAGTAGAAAAGATCATGGAGTTTTGAACATGATGATAATTGAAATGGATCCTATTTTCATGGATCTAGTAAATATGAATATGGGAATCACTATGGAGGGTAAAACATCAAAAAATTTCAAATGGTTGAAAAACCATCTTTACTAGAAAGGATAAGGTTTTCTCAGGACAATGATGAAGAGTTGAAAAAGAAGATTAAAGTTGTGAATGATGGGCGATTGAGTGGCTTTGTTTATGAAGATGGAATTTTGAAATTTGGGAGGAGACTTTGTGTTCCCGATATACCTGATTTAAAGAGGGAATTATTGGGGGATTCTCATAGTTCCACTTTCTCTATACACCCTCGGAGAACCAAAATGTATAGAGATTTAAAGGTTCATTTTTGGTGAGACAACATGAAGAGGGAGATTTCTGATTTTATGTCAAGATGTACGGTTTTTAGACAAGTGAAAGGTGGAAGGCAACTGCCTGGTGGAGTATTGAAACCTCTTCCCATACCTGAGTGGAAATGGGATAATATTACGATGGATTTTGTCATGGGAATACCAAAGTCTCCTAAAAGGAATGACGCAATATGGGTTATTTTTGATCGTCTCACGAAGTCAGCACATTTTTTGCTATAAGGGAAGATCTACCACTTGAACGTCTAGCAATACTATATATTAATGAAGTTCAGAGACTTCATGGAGTAACCCTATAGATTGTCTCGGATCATGATCCTCGTTTTACATCAATATTCTAGAAAAGTCTTCATAAGTCCTTGGATACTGAACTTCGTTTGAGCACTTCTTACCACCCTCAAATAGATGAACAATCAGAAAGAACTATTCAAACCTTAGAATACATGGTGAGATCATGCTCACTTGACTTTCAAGGTATGTGGGATCAATATTTACCTCTGGTAGAATTTTCCTATAACAATATCTTCCATTAAAGTATTCAGATGGAACCATATGAAGCATTATACTGAAAGAGATGTCGCACACCAACCTGTTGGGATGAAGTTGGTGAAAGAAAACTTGTAGGCCAAGAACTGGTGGAGGAAACAATGGAAAACATGAATGTAATCCCAAACCACATCAAATCAGCTCGAAGTAGGTAGAAGAGCTATGCCGGAAACCGAAGGAACGATTTAGAATTTCAGGTAGGAGATCACATTTTCTTGAAGGTATCTCCATGGAAGGGAGTTATACGTTTCGGTAAAAAGGGTAAATTGAGTCCCAGGTACATCAGACCCTTCAAAATTCTAGAACGAATTGGGGCTGTAGCTTACCGTTTGGAAATGATTCCAAGTCTCTCCCAAGTTCATGATGTATTCCACGTATCACTATTGAGAAAATACATGCCTGACCCAACGCATGTACTCATCTATGAGGAATTATAAATGGAACCCGATCCATCTTATTGTGAAGAGCCCGTCAGGATTCTTGATACAAGAGAACAAGTGCTGAGAAATCAGACGACTCGTCTGGAAAAAGTTCTATGGAGAAATCATTAGATGGAGGAGGCAATGTGGGAACCTGAGGAACCTATGATAAAGAATCACCCAAGTCTTTTTATATAGTGATATTATATGAAATTTCAAGGACGAAATTATTTGGAGAGGAGAATTTAACACCCCAAGCTTCCATGGTACACTTCTCTTTGAATAATACAGTAGCGTGTGTTGTACGCAACTTCGAGTTCTAACACACACCAAAACCAATAAAATTAGCCGTTATTAATAGTAATACCTAATTTTTGAAATTTTATAAATTTTATCTTTCCAAATGGACTTCGTTTTTGTATTTGGAATAAAGAAATTATCCTGAGTTGATTTTTTTGTAATTTTCAGAGAACATCTAATTTTTTATGAATAGTGAAAAATACATAAAAACAACTTTTTTTAATAAAAAAAATTTATAGTGATAAATTATACTATTGAGTGGTTTTAAAGTATAATAATAATATATTTTTACCATTTTATCCAATGGTGTTCATTAGAATTAATTTCACTTTGAAATTGGACATAAACAATTGCCAATCTTTTGATATATATTATTTCTTAAAAACACGCTATTTGTTGTGACATCGGGAATTAGTTATAAAATTAATTAATGCAACTTATATGTTTGAAATTTTTTAAAATAGTAATCATTTTTGAATTCGGAATATCAATTATATCTTAGGGTGAAATATTGGGATTGTTCTGAAAAACTTCAATTTTTGATGAATAGTTAAACCACTAAGTGGTAGTTAAAAAACGGATTTTTGGTTTAAATGAAACATTACCACTTCTGTGATTTGATTTTAAAAAATCCTAAATACATGGTTTTCATTAGGAAGTAAAATATGGTTCAATGGGATTAAAATAATTTTTGGTGAATAGTGACTTTTAAGTTTAATTAATCGCGATTAAAGCTAATTATTGTAATTTATGGTAAAGATAATGTTATAATAATATGAAATGACCTTTAAAATTGTCTTACCCCTATTGGATGAGTAATGGAAGACCTATACAATCCATGGGTCAACTTGGGGACCCCATGGAGCCACTTTGGTAGGAACATGACATTAAAAACTTTTTATTTAATGTTAAAATAAAAATGTCCCAAACATGAGTTGTTTTACTAAAACAATTTTTAAATAGTGTTATAAAAATCATATTTTTGACGATAAATATTCCTTAGAAAGATAAAAGTATTTCCTACATCATGATAATATATTTATAATTTTTAGACGTAAAATAAATTAAATTATTTATGACACCATGATGATGCATCGACTACCTAATTAATTAACGATTTAAATAAAATAAAAATATAATGTAAAATTTAAGAATTAAACTTGTCATAAACCTATTGGATGAGTATATTTAGAACCCTTATCAACTTATCCTCTAAATATATAAGTGTGGGACCTTTAAAATCCGAAACTCATTATATAATAATGTAACATTTCATGACATTCCAAGAGTGCCCCTCCTATCCTCTTATAAAAGGCCCCCACCACTATCACCTTACTCACACCTTCAAAGCCTTTTGGCTCGGCCAACCATTTCCCAAATACTCTCTAAAAATACCTCTATTACTCTTAAAAGCCTCACTTTAGGAAAAAGTCTTCCAAAGGAAGCCTTTGGCACAAATCAAAAAAGAGTTACCCGATTTTAAGGTAATGTCTTCTCTTATATTATTTTGTTTAATTTTTCTTCTCCAACCCCTTAAACTCTTTTATTCCTTTATTTTGTAACAAAACCAGTATATTAAATATACTCTGATTTTTTATAAGAAGGATTCGAGCTACACTTACACAAACCTACATCTAATGGTTAAAGAACATACTGTTTCTGTGGATGGTGAATTTCTGCCTCACGAAACGATGATTGTTCAACACTCATATAACACATTCAAAGGTGGACATTAAGATGTCACAATATTTTTATATTATATATAATATGTTTATGTTTTACTCAAGCATCTGTATTTTTCATTTATGTCATACCTTTATGGTTTCCATTATGGTTAAACAAGATATTTTCATTTTAGGAATTGCGGACTACCGCCCCCTCAAAGTGATTTGAATCGTTAATGCCATATATGGGACGTATAAAGGATGGAGTAAATGGTATTATACATTATATTATACTATAATTATATTACACCATTATATAATTGTAACTTCATTCCATTAAATAAGAAATAGAAATGAATGTAGCGTTCATGCATACGTACAACTTACTATCTCCATGAACGGTGCATTTCATTTCTTACCTCTAAATGTTATGTAATATTTTAAATGAATGTATATACTGGTTATATATGATTTATATGATATCTACATCATGAATATAATTATGGATATAATGGATATTTTACCACATGAACAACTTGTAATTTTAAGAAGTCTATTTTTGACTCAAGTACCAAAGATCGACGAAACGACCGTTATTAACATAAATAATTACATAATGTTCATAACATGGTAATAAGTGATATAAAAGGAATAATAAACATGAAAAAGTTTCTTATGAAAATATACATTAACTATAGTTTATTATTCGGGAGGTTAAAGAACGGTCGAGTCAAGTCGGACATGAGGTAAGGGAATTTCTTAACCCAATTTCCATACTTTGGGTTAATCTCATACTTTCAAATTATGTCATGATATTATTATGTACTATCTTGTATTTGTACTTTCTTTATGTGTATGTATAGTGAATACACATAATAGATCTATTTTATTTTAAAAATGATGTTTGTAAGGTCTTCGTCTCAATATCCTTTCATTGAGGCGTATTTGGATTTATACACAACTTTCATTTATACGGTGTATAAACCCCTTTGAATTTTACTTTTATTCAAATGGAAACTTTTTATATGAAGCGTTTTTACTAAATGACAAAAGGAATGTTTTTTATTACATATGCAGCGACAACGACTTCTCTGCCGCCGTGACTATTATTTGAGTTTCAGATTCCTCTATAAGAAATAACATTTTTTTAAAGAAAAATTATGACGTCCTGACCTCCGGTATCCCGGAGACGGTGCTGTGGTTATGGTGTGTAATTTATCTCGTTCAAATGAATCAAATAAGTTACACATCATAACACATCAGGATGAACTTTCTGGTTTAGATCCTGGAGAATCGGAGACAACAACTTCGCTTCTTTATTGATGAGCTAAGAACAAAAATTATAACGACCCATACTTTACATACATTGTTAATACTTCAAAATTGAAGCACACTTATTATAACATATGACAAAACCACAAAGGACCGTATAGATATAGTGTCTTTAGAAACTGGGAAACATAAACAACTGGTTCATAAATCTTCTACAGTGTCTCCCATTTATTTCATCATATCTAGGGTCCCTTTTAGCATATTCTACTTAATATCCATCTTCCTGACCTGGGGAAAAGAAAACATAAAAGGGTGAGCTCAAATGCTCAGCAAGGGCAAATAAAGGAAATAAAAATCATATCATATCTTTTTGAAAATCAAAACCTGCAAAAGAGATCATAATATCTTAAAATGGAATAAATCATAGAAGTGAAAATGAGATTCCCATAATCATAACATAAAACTTGAAACTTTGTGGCATGCACACATAATCATGGAAAATCATTTCTTGTTAGTCATGACTCATTGCCAAGACTATCTTAGTGGACAAAGTCCCTTTCTGAACCGAGTTCACTCCTCGTTTCAGTCCTGTATCACTGAACCGAAATAACCTTCCGTTCCAGCCATGTCTATCTCATGAGATATAAAATCTTTACCCAATGCATTGGAGGGAGATATAGGTCCCACCCATCTCATAATGATACCATTCTTATGTGTGCCACAAAATCTTAAAACATACATCATTGCATAACCCATGTAATAAAAAATGGGATTCTTAAACAACATGACATCATAAAACAATTCATATAAGATAAAGGAATTCATAAAAATGTTTCCATCACAACATAATCAAATCCATGTAATAATAGGGATAAAAACAGAACCCTTTATTATCTTATATGGAAAATAATTTTGATAAAACAATTGAACTCCATTCTTGAGGAAAATATCCTTTCTTCTTCAAAAACATTTTTCCTTTCATAACATGTCATAAAACTTTAAAATAAAAGAAGTTGATTAAAAATAAACTTGAAAACTTTTAAAGGAAGCTTCTTGGAAATAATGTTTTAAAAATCCATTCATTCCGTATAAGTTAAGAAAAACATTCTTCGTACTTTTGTCGGAAAAGTCAAAAAGTACCTCGTACGAAAAACGACAAAAGATTCCTTTCATACATATTACTAAAAACTCACTGAAGGGTAAAAATAGATTTAAACAATTTTAGGTGGATGGAAATAATATTACATATTGATGAAACATGGATTTGGATGATAAAATACACCCCAGTAAATACTTACGAATAAACAATCTCGGATAAAAATGAGATTGTGATATTTCCCTTACCTTAGGTCCGATTAGCTTTGTACGTGTCCGAAGCTCCTGTATAATGGTTTAAATAATGTTATTGACTTATTCCATAATCATACATATTGATATGATATCATATATGGTCATATTCTTAGCTTCTTGTTAGTAATATTTCATTGTTACTTGTTACTCGGGTCTTTATTGCCTTTTGTTCTTATGCGTGTTTTGCCGAATAAATTCTTATTCTTCTATTAAGGTTATAGATACCTTATATCCAGAATGGTATTAGTGTAACATATATCATATTTATTCATTCAATTCATTTATATAATTACTATGTAATGATGATCATGTAGAACGAGTCGCATCACATCGTGGAGACGGTATTCCGTACGTACGCACGAGTGATGATATCGTTCCTATGATCATGGAACTGTATTGGAGTATATATATATTATTTCAGTATCAATATTACTTTATAATAATCATAAATAGTTACTCATTACACCATTATACCCATCCTTGTAAAGTGATGGTGGAAAAATAGATTACACCACGGCGTGGAGACGGTATTCCGTACGTACGAACGCACAGTGATTTCATTTTTCCGTGGGATGGATAGAAGGTGAATTAGGGTTGTTTCATATTTATAATAACATATCAGTATGTAAGTAATACTGATGTTATTACTTTATCATGAAACAACTAAAGAAGAAGATGTTGAAGAAGAAAGAAATTGAAAAGATCGGTAATGGATATTACCTCTTCTTTGGAACGCCTCTTTGAATCCTCCACTTAGGGAACTAAGATTGGTCTTTGAAGAAGACCAGGACCTCTAGGATTATTATAGGGAAGTGGAGAGGAGAAA
Organism: Viscum album; assembly: GCA_963277665.1. Classification (NCBI taxonomy): domain Eukaryota; kingdom Viridiplantae; phylum Streptophyta; class Magnoliopsida; order Santalales; family Viscaceae; genus Viscum; species Viscum album. The sequence continues at coordinate 270,702,929 of OY728125.1, read as the reverse complement.
ATGGCAGGGGTTTGCCGAGCTTGAGTGCTCAAATTGGTGTGAGGAGGAGGGGGAGGAGGTGCCCTTTTATAAGGGAGGAGAGGGGCACCTTAGGAATATCTCAAAATATTATTTTATATTAAAGTCAAAATCTGTTTATAGTGGCTCCAAAGGGTCTTATTTCGAAGATAAGGTGGGGATGGGTCGAAATCATATAAAACAATAGGATTTAGACATGTTTAGGGTATTATTTTATCCTTATCAATTAGATTTAACTCTAAGATAAATAATTTAACTTTTACCGTGTCTTTTTGTTTTCTTTCACTATATGGTTAATACACTTACTATAACATGCCAAAAGAACCCCAAATTGTTTAATATTAATATATATATCCATATCTATTTCATTTGGTCGATCCTTAGATTTTTAGTAATACAATAACAATTAATAATATAATATTTGATTTAAAAACTATTTTGTGTCAATTTTGACACTATTTGATATATGATTTTTTGTGAAAGTCATAACAGAATTATATGTTCGAACCAAGTTTATTAAATCAACATTAATATATCATAGTAACCTATAAAATTAGTGGAATTCATAAAAAGTCTTAAATTAAATTTATATTTGTGTTTATAACATCAATTATGTCAATATTTCATTAATAAGATAATTACTGCATCATCATTGTGTCATAAATAAATTAAATTATTTAATGTCTAAAAATTACAAATAAAATACCATCTTGTAGGAAATCTTTTTAGCTTTCTAATGAATATTTATAGTCGAATTTATCTTATGTATAACCCTATATTAAAAATGATTTACTTATTAAACTTTGATTTTACCTATTTTAACCCTTTTTTAAATAAATTAATAATAAATGTCCTAATCTAACCCAAGTGGGCCTAAATGGTCATATTTTATTCATAAGGTTGTTTTTGTTCGAATTACACTTATCCAATAGAATTAGGACATGTGTTAGGGTAATAATAATATCTTATTTACCCTTAGTTACCCTATTTACTATTAACCGCGGTAAAAAAAAGTAAAAAGTTACTATTCACCAAAAAATTATTTTTATCTCATTGAACCACATTTTACTTACTGATATCAACCGTGTCTGTCGGATTTTCAAAATTCCATTCACAGAAGTGGTAAAATTAAGTTTTATGAAAAATTCAGTTATTTTACCTACCACTTAGTGGTTTCACTATTTATCAAAAATTGAAAGTTTTCAGAAAAATACCAAAATTTTACCCTAGGCTAATTTCGATATTCTGAATCCAAAACTGAAGTCCATTTTGAAAAATAAAATTTATAAAATTTCAAAAAGTGGTTATTACTATTCATAACGGCTAGTTTTAATAGCATATTGTTGTTTAGTGAAACTCGGTATTGCGTACGACGCAAGCTATCAAGGAAGGTCGCGATTGCGTGTAAAGAAAGCCATGCAAGTGTTGTGTAGAAAAAGATTCCTTTGATGATTCATATAACATAAAAGTCTCGGGTGTTACATTCTACCCCCCTTAAAAAGAATTTCGCCCTCGAAATTCGTCACTTTGTAACAAACAGATGAGGATACTTCTCCCTCATCATATCCTCAAGCTCCCAAGTAGCTTCTTCAAGTTGGTGGTTCCTCCATAAAACTTTCACCAAGCGAGTGGTCTTGTTTCGTAGGACTTTTTCGCTACGATCCAGAATCTCTATCGGCTGTTCTTCATAAGAAAGATCTTGCTCCAGTGGTACAACTTCTGAGCTGAGTACATGTGAAGGATCTGGTATGTACTTTCTCAGGAGAGATACATGGAACACATCGTGAACTTGAGAGAGATTCGGTGGAAGCGCCAATCGGTAAGCTACCTTCCCAACACGATCCAGTATTTCGAAAGGACCGATATATCTAGGGCTCAACTTCCCCTTCTTTCCAAATCTCATAACCCTCTTCCAGGGAGATATTCGTAAGAACACTTTATCACCCACTTCAAACTCTAGGTCTTTTCTTCGGTTGTCGGCATAACTTTTCTGTCGACTCTGAGCTGCGCTTATGTGTTGTTGAATAGATCTGACCTTTTCTGCCATTTCATCAACGAGATCAGGTCCTAATAGCTTTCTTTCCCCAACTTCATCCCAGCAAGTTGGAGTCCTGCATTTCTTTCCATAGAGAGCTTCATAAGGAGCCATCTGAATACTGGAGTTAAAGCTATTATTATAAGAAAATTCCACCAAAGGTAGGTGTTGATCCCAACCTCCTTTGAAATCCATAGAGCAAGCTCTCAACATATCTTCTAGGGTTTGAATTGTTCTCTCAGACTGACCGTCTGTCTGGGGATGATAAGCAGTGCTGAAACTCAACTCTGTATCCAGAGTATGCTGAAGACTTCGCCAGAACTTCGAGGCAAATCTCGGATCCTGATCAGATATAATAGAAAGTGGTACTCAATGCAATCTTACCACTTCCTTTACATATATCCTGTCAAGCTGATCTAGAGAGAAATCCTCTCTAATAGCAATGAAGTGTGCAGACTTTCTAAGACGATCAACTATGACCCAGGTAGCATTATTGCCTTTGGAAGTTTTAGGAAGTCCTGTGACAAAGTCCATAGTGATGTTTTCCCATTTCCATTCGGGTATGGGTAATGGTTGTAACATCCCCTTAGAATTTTGTCTCTCAGCTTTAACTTGTTGACAAACCAAGCATCGAGAGACATATTCAGCAACATCTCTTTTCATGCCATCCCACCAGAAGTACTCTTTCAGGTCCCTATACATCTTCGTGCTTCCAGGATGAATAGAGAATGAAGAACTATGAGCCTCATCCAGCATCTCCTTCTTTAATTCTGGTATGGAAGGAACACAAACCCGATTCCTGAACTTTATTATCCCATCACAATCAAGGTTGAATTCAGGAACATTTCTCACCTTCTTTTGTAACTCGACATCTTCTTTCTGTGCCTCTTTAATCTTCACATGTATAGATGGTTGAACATTCATTTGAGAAAGATAAGATTTTTCCCCTTCCATTATAATTCCAAGATCCATCCTTTGTAAATCCATAAATATTGGATCTTTTGTGATCCTCATCATGGATAAACTAGCATGGTCTTGTCGACTTAATGCATCTGCCACCTTGTTTTCTTTCCCAGGGTGGTAATGGATTGAGCAGTCATAATCCTTAATCAGCTCCAACCATCTTCTTTGGCGCATATTCAGCTCCTTTTGTGTGAAAATATACTTTAAACTTTTATGATCAGTATAAATATCACACCTTTCACCATAAAGGTAATGACTCCAAATCTTTAATGCAAAGATTACCGCAGCCAACTCCAAATCATGTGTTGGGTAATTTTTCTCATTGATTTTCAACTGTCGTGAGGCATAAGCTATCACCATATCATTTTGCATAAGAACACACCCCAATCCCTTCTTGGATGCATCACTTTAGATCACAAACCTTTCTCCACTACAAGGCAGTGTGAGCACAGGTGCACTGGATAACCTTCTTTTCAACTCCTTGAAATTCTCTTCACATTCCTCTGTCCAGACAAACTTAAATCCTTTCCGAGTCAACTTGGTGAGTGGATTAGATAATCGTGAAAAATCTTTTACAAAACGTCGATAATATCCATCCAAACCAAGAAAACTTCGGATCTCAGTTACTGTTGTTGGTCTCGACCATCTTTTGATAACATCTGTTTTTGCTGGATCCACAGATATCCCCTCTTTTGAGATTATGTGACCCAAAAATGCAACTTTTTGAAGCCAAAATTCACACTTGGTAAATTTGGAATAAAGCTTCTCCTTTCTCAGGGTCTTCAATATAATTCTCAAGTGATCTTCATGCTCTTCCTTGCTCTTTGAATAGACAAGAATATCATCTATAAAGACTACCACAAATTGATCAAGATAGTCTCTAAAGACTATATTCATTAGATCCATGAAGATAGCAGGGGCATTAGTAAGACCAAATGGCATCACTATAAATTCATAGTGTCCATACCTTGTACGGAAAGCCGTCTTTGGTATATCCTCCCTTTTAACCCTTAATTGATGATACCCTGAACGAAGATCAATCTTGGAAAAGTATTGAGATCCGCGTAGTTGGTCAAATAAGTCATCAATGCGTGGGAGAGGATATTTGTTCTTGATAGTGATCTTGTTAAGTTCTCGATAATCAATGCAGAGTCTCATTGATCCATCTTTCTTCTTAACAAATAGAACAGGTGCTCCCCACGGTGATGCACTAGGGCGTATGAATCCCTTATCAAGTTTCTCTTGGAGTTGCTTCTTCAATTCCTGCAACTCAATTGGGGCCATTCTATAAGGTGTCTTTGAAATAGGCAAAGCACCCAGTACGAGTTCTATTGAAAACTCAACTTCACGATTTGGTGGAAGACCCGGTAATTCCTCCTGAAAGACATCATCAAACTCCCGTACAATGGGCATATTCTTAATCGTGAGTTTCTCACCAACCATTTGAGATAAATAACCTTCATTTAGTGGAATCAATACCCATATGATGGAAGAAATTTCCACTGGAAGGTTATGTTCATCCTTGCATTGATAGACGATCGTAGATTGATCTGGAATATGAAATGTGACGTCCCTTCTTTGTCAATTGATATGAGCTCCATGTAGAGAAAGCCAATCCATGCCAAGAATCACATCAAATTCCACTAAAGGAAGGATCACAAGATTTGCAGGAAGCACTTTCCCACAAACTTCGATCGGAGAAGAATTATAAACTTTTGATGCGACTGTTGTGCCATTAGGTGTTGTCACAGCTAACTCAACATCTAATTGTTGTGGTAATACGGTGATACCCTTAGAAAATTCTTTAGAAATAAAAGAGTGGGTGGATCCAGAATCAAATAAAACATTTGCTACTTTAGAGTGGATGGTAAGTGTACCTTTCACCACTTAGTTATCGTACTCCACATCGCTGATAGAAATTGCATGTGACTTTCCTTTGTCTTTAGCCTTAAGATTTTGTTGACGTCGACCATCATCATCAACCCTTGGATTTGGGCATTGATTGGCATAATGCCCCATCTCCTTGAACTTGAAACATTGAAGTGTAGTAGGTTCATTCTGTGTATCCCTTCCTTTGTTTGCGTCATTAGACATCTTCTTCCCATTATCACGGCATTCAAATGCCCGATGACCTTCCTTTCCACATTTAAAACATTTACTTGTCCCTTTAAGACAACTCCCTCCATGTTTCTTTCCACACTTTGAGCATAAGGAAAAGCTCATCTTCTTTTCCGTGTTCTCTTTAGATTTTTCTATGAATTCCATCTTCCTCTTCTTATCAAACCCATGTGACTGATGGGTTATTCCGATCTCCATCTCGACTTTGAGAGCACATCGAACGATTTCCTCATAGCTATTGAAGTCCCTTATGGCTAACGCCCTTCGAAGACTTGGTTTTAAGCCACTAAAGAATCGATCGATCTTACTCTCAGGTTGGATAATAATACCAGAAGCGTACCTTGCAAGTCTTGTAAAATTTGCTTCATAGGTACCAACAGATTCATCATCCCTTTGCTTCAGTTCAAGAAACTCTTTCTCCATATTTGTTTGGAGAATACGAGGGAAGTACTTATTGAAAAATAAGTTCTTGAACTCGTCCCATTCCATAGACTCAATTTCATCCCTTTGCCTCGTATTCTTAATAAGATTCTACCATTGATCAGCATCTCCTTCCAAACGATACACTGCTAGGATGACTTTATCATGTTCAGAACATTGATGAATAGAAAATATCTTTTCAGTAGTACTAATCCATTGTTCAGAAACTAATGGATCAGTAGACCCACTGAAAGAAGGTGGACGCTGCCTCATGAAGGATTCAACAGAATGTTGCTCCTTCCTTTGCTCGTTTGGAAGTCCTGCATGATTCATAGCCTGAGAAAGTTGTGTGAGCATGGCTACAAGATTTTTCATTCCAGCTCCCATATCGTTTGGTTGCTCAGGGGTACAATCATTGCATTGCCCATCGCATTCCGCATTAACACAGTTCCTTCGGGTTCCAGCCATTGACTAAAACCAAGAAGAATAGTGTGAGCAACACTAATTATAATAGGAAAACCACATAATTCAAGAATAAAATTTTCATGCTTAAGGTCTTATCCTAGGTTATTCAAGGCCATTTATAAAACACTAAGATTGTGTTCTATGCTTAGACTTATACTTAGGGTTCTTACTAAGGCTTTCACATCCTAGTTTCCAAAGGTTTACTATACCTTTGCTCTGATACCAACTATAACGACCCATACTTTACATACATTGTTAATACTTAAAAATTGAAGCACACTTATTACAACATATGACAAAACCACAAAGGACCGTATAGGTATAGTGTCTTTAGAAACTGGGAAACATAAAAAACTGGTTCATAAATCTTCTACAGTGTCTCCCATTTATTTCATCATATCTAGGGTCCCTTTTAACATATTCTACTTAATATCCATCTTCCTGACCTGGGGAAAAGAAAACATAAAAGGCTGAGCTCAAATGCTCAGCAAGGGAAAATAAAGGAAATAAAAATCATATCATATCTTTTTGAAAAACAAAACCCGCAAAAGAGATCATAATATCTTAACATGGAATAAATCATAGAAGTGAAAATGAGATCCCCATAATCATAACATAAAACTTGAAACTTTGTGGCATGCACACATAATCATGGAAAATCATTTCTTGTTAGTCATGACTCATTTCCAAGACTATCTTAGTGGACAAAGTCCCTTTCTGAATCGAGTTCACTCCTCGTTTCAGTCCTGTATCACTAAACCGAAACAACCTTCCGTTCCAGCCATGTCTATCTCATGAGATATAAAATCTTTACCCAATGCATTGGAGGGAGATATAGGTCCCACCCATCTCATAATGATACCATTCTTATGTGTGCCAGAAAATCTTAAAACATACATCATTGCATAACCCATGTAATAAAAAATGGGATTCTTAAACAACATGACATCATAAAACAATTCATATAAGATAAAGGAATTCATAAAAATGTTTCCATCACAACATAATCAAATCCATGTAATAATAGGGATAAAAACAGAACCCTTTATTATCTTAGATGGAAAATAATTTTGATAAAACACTTGAACTCCATTCTTGAGGAAAATATCCTTTCTTCTTCAAAAACATTTTTCATTTCATAACATGTCATACAACTTTAAAATAAAAGAAGTTGATTAAAAATAAACTTGAAAACTTTTAAAGGAAGCTTCTTGGAAATAATTTTTTAAAAATCCATTCATGCCGTATAAGTTAAAAAAAACATTCTTCGTACTTTTGTCAGAAAAGTCAAAAAGTACCTCGTACGAAAAACGACAAAAGATTCCTTTCATACATATTACTAAAAACTCACCAAAGGGTAAAAATAGATTTAAAAAATTGTAGGTGGATGGAAATAATTTTACATATTGATGAAACATGGATGTGGATGATAAAATACACCCCAGTAAATACTTACGAATAAACAATCTCGGATAAAAATGAGATTGTGATATTTCCCTTACCTTAGGTCCAATTAGCTTTGTACGTGTCCGAAGCTCCTGTATAATGGTTTAAATAATGTTATTGACTTATTCCAGAATCATACATATTGATATGATATCATATATGGTCATATTCTTAGCTTCTTGTTAGTAATATTTCATTGTTACTTGTTACTCGGGTCTTTATTGCCTTTTGTTCTTATGCGTGTTTTGCCGAATACATTCTTATTCTTCTTTTAAGGTTATAGATACCTTATATCCATAATGTTATTAGTGTAACATATATCATATTTATTCATTCAATTCATTTATATAATTACTATGTAATGATGATCATGTAGAACGAGTCGCATCACATCGTGGAGACGGTATTCCGTACGTACGCACGAGTGATGATATCGTTCCTATGATCGTGGAACTGTATTGGAGTATATATATATTATTTCAGTATCAATATTACTTTATAATAATCATAAATAGTTACTCATTACACCATTATACCCATCCTTGTAAAGTGATGGTGGAAAAATAGATTACACCACGGCGTGGAGACGGTATTCCGTACGTACGCACGCACGGTGATTTCATTTTTCGTGGGATGGATAGAAGGTGAATTAGGGTTGTTTCATATTTATAATAACATATCAGTATGTAAGTAATACTGATGTTATTAATTTATCATGAAACAACTAAAGAAGAAGATGTTTAAGAAGAAAGAAATTGAAAAGATCGGTAATGGATATTACCTCTTCTTTGGAACGCCTCTTTTAATCCTCCACTTAGGGAACTAAGATTGGTCTTTGAAGAAGACCAAGACCTATAGGATTATTCTAGGGAAGTGTAGAGGAGAAAATGGCAGGGGTTGGCCGAGCTTGAGTGCTCAAAGTGGTGTGAGGAGGAGGGGGAGGAGGTGCCCTTTTATAAGGGAGGAGAGGGGCACCTTAGGAATATCTCAAAATATTATTTTATATTAAAGTCAAAATCTGTTTATAGTGGCTCCAAAGGGTCTTATTTCGAAGATAAGGTGGGGATGGGTCGAAATCCTATAAAACAATAGGATTTAGACATGTTTAGGGTATTATTTTATCCTTATCAATTAGATTTAACTCTAAGATAAATAATTTAACTTTTACCGTGTCTTTTTGTTTTCTTTCACTATATGGTTAATACACTTACTATAACATGCCAAAAGAACCCAAAATTGTTTAATATTAATATATATATCCATATCTATGTCATTTGGTCGATCCTTAGATTTTTAGGAATACAATAACAATTAATAATATAATATTTTATTTAAAAACTATTTTGTGTCAATTTTGACACTATTTGATATATGATTTTTGTGAAAGTCATAACAGAATTATATGTTCGAACCAAGTTGATTAAATCAACATTAATATATCATAGTAACCTATAAAATTAGTGTAATTCATAAAAAGTCTTAAATTACATTTATATTTGTGTTTATAACATCAATTATGTCAATATTTCATTAATAAGATAATTACTGCATCATCATTGTGTCATAAATAAATTAAATTATTTAATGTCTAAAAATTACAAATAAAATACCATCATGTAGGAAATCTTTTTAGCTTTCTAATGAATATTTATAGTCGAATGTATCTTATGTATAACCTCATATGAAAAATGATTTACTTATTAAACTTTGATTTTAACTATTTTAACCCTTTTTTAAATAAATTAATAATAAATGTCCTAATCTAACCCAAGTGGGCCTAAATGGTCATATTTTATTCATAAGGTTGTTTTTGTTAGAATTACACTTATCCAATAGAATTAGGACATGTGTTAGGGTAATAATAATATCTTATTTACCCTTAGTTACCCTATTCACTATTAACCGCGGTAAAAAAAAGTAAAAAGTTACTATTCACCAAAAAATTATTTTTATCTCATTGAACCACATTTTACTTACTGATATCAACCGTGTCTGTTGGATTTTTGAAATTCCATTCACAGAAGCTGTAAAATTAAGTTTTATGAAAAATTCAGTTTTTAACCTACCACTTAGTGGTTTCACTATTCATCAAAAATTGAAAGTTTTCAGAAAAATACAAAAATTTCACCCTAGGCTAATTTCGATATTCTGAATCCAAAAATGAAGTCCATTTTGAAAAATAAAATTTATAAAATTTCAAAAAGTGGTTATTACTATTCATAACGGCTAGTTTTAATAGCATATTGTTGTTTAGTGAACTCGGTATTGCGTACGACGCAAGCTATCGAGGAAGGTCGCGATTGCGTGTAAAGCAAGCCAAGCAAGTGTTGTGTAGAAAAAGATTCCTTTGATGATTCATATAACATAAAAGTCTCGGGTGTTACAAAAATCCAAGACTTTTAAAGGCTCTATCAACCTGTAAAAATTTAACATAAAACATAGGGTGATCGTTGAAATACTCAGCAAGGGGTTTTTGAAAATACATAAATACAGCCTTTAAAAACTACTTTGAAACTACTTTTCCATACTTAAATGTTTTCATAAAGGAAAAACAACAAGACGAAACAAAAGTCGATGTACCACAGTTAAAGCACTTCATATTTACACACTAGAACACTTAGCTGGAACCCACTTAATAGGAAAGATAAGCATGATAATAAAATGACATGGGTTATACTAATTAAACTGTCCATAAATAAGAAAGGTGTGCTTGAAAAACAAGGTGTAAACATCATCAGAGTCGCGCACAAGCACATTATCTAAAAAAACACATCATGACATGATAAATGTAATGCAACATTTGTAATAAAATTATGGAAAAGAAAACTGTACATGCATCAACATTTCCATATCATATGTCTTGTGTATTTTTTAAATCTGATACTCATAGGTAAGGTTCTATAACCAAGGATATTCCTCTAGTCAGAGTAATCACTTGGTTGGTCATAAGCTAAGAAATGTATACTGACGGACTCATGGTCTCTGTGTCAAGGCCTTGTTCCATTACCTAAGGGTAACAACCCAATCTGACTGTCTCGAGAACTATCGATTCATCGAGGAGCTTACTTTTACCGGTCTCCAACCCGGAGGGCTTACATTAACCAGTCCCCAACCTGGAGGGTTTTCTTTTTACCAGACCCCATTCCGAGTAGTCCCATACATATCCTACATGTTGATAAGGTCATATATTCAAGGTGTCCCATACCTCTTTGAATATTTAATTTTCATTTCATATTACCCAAGGTTTCCCATAGCACTTTGGGTAATACCATTTTCATTTCTCATTACCCAAAGTGTCCCATACCTACTTTGGGTAATTTAGTTCTTATTTCATTATCATGTTGAGTCATATGCATGAATAATATGAATAAGGTAAAAATTATATAATTGGTTTACAAATACATGATATGACAGACAAAATTGATAATATTAAATAAAAATAGGCATGGTTCAACAAGCATACTATGTGAATAGAACAATTATTTAAGCACATAAAATGATGAATGTGTGAGATTTTCTCCCAAGGGGTATTAAATGATGAGTTTCTAAAATTCCAGTACATGGGAATGAACTACTTGGCATTAACTAATGTTCTTCATAGTTCATAGTACTTAAAACAAATCTCCATCCACTAATAATTACTATGGCATGCTTAGTATAAAAATAATAAACACTTGCAATCTATAAAATTCCAACAATTGGAAATAAACAACTTTAAATAAAATACTTGTCATTAATTATTGTTCTTCACTGGTGATAGAATTTTCAGTTAAACTCTGATCACTAACCATCACTACAGTGAGTTTGGTATATAAATAATTGAGTATTTTTACATATTAACATATCCCTTAAATCCCTTTCCTTTTAATACAAGTTTAAAACAGGCATAAGCATATCCATTAAAAAACAAAAATCATTTCCAGGGCGACATTAGTCAAGTTCATTGGTGTACCCATAGATACAAAGATATAAAATAGCATAGGGAAGCGCTAAAATCCTACATGCATAAAAATATTAATAACCATTTCTTGAAACTAGGGTTTTCAGATATTAATATTAAAAACACATACATATATAGGGATATATATACAGAAATTATATATATAGGTTTTCTCATAAATTAAACATGGTACACTTAAAATCTTAATACCTCTAACTACTTATCATTTATTCAGTTTGAACTTCAAAACCTTATGGGGATTTAAATGTTCATGAAACTATAAATACATAAATATGTAAAAACATTGTTTTTAACTATAACATAATTGTACATAAACCAAAAACCAAGTTCACATCAAAAATATTTTTCAAAGATAATTATTCATCTCTTAAACATCAAAACTGATTTCCATTCCAATACATTACCTTACATAAAAATATAGTTATATAAATATATACACCTTATGTAAAATCCAACCTGTTATGAATTGATTTTAGAAAAACCCTTTTCAAAAGTATAATTCTTAGTATAAAAATACTGAATAATCTTGGATACCCTAAAAATGGGTTTGAGTGATAAATATATATATATATTTGTATGTATATATATATATATATTCAAAACTATATATACAAAATACACTTAAACCTGAGTTTTAGGTTTGTAAAATAGGATCATTAAAACTAACTTAAAAAGGAAAACCCTTTTTAAATCACCATGGAAACACCCTTGAAAATTATTCAAAACCGAAGGGTTTGTGATGTGTATATAAAATTATATTAATACACCTATTGTATCACACCGAATACAAAATAAAGACTCAAAATAAACAAAATCTTTACATCATATTAGTGAAACAGGCTTCCAAAACCACACCCCATTTTTGAAAGAAAGAGTAATACAAATACATATCATTTATATGTATATATATATATTGCATGTAACCGATTAAACATGGAAGTTTTATACTAGGTTTTCTTTTATATAGAAGAAACAGAAGTACCCCTCGAAGGCAAGCACCCTAGGAGTATTATGATTAAAAGAAAAAATCTAGCATGGTATATATATATATATACACCTTTAAGTATAAGTTTTTTATATATATACCCATGTTTATATATAAAAACACCGAGGAGCATGGGTGGGTTTCTAAAAAAATACATGAAAATAGGACACCCATACAGGTTAAGGGAGAAGCTTCGCCGTAGAGGGAGGCTTTCTGGGTGGCTGGAGGTGGTCCGGTGAGGTCGCGACCACCAGGAGATGCTGCAAGGTAACGGCCTGGTGTCCAGCGGTGTAGCGCCGGAACTGGTGTGGTCGTGCACGGGGAGTGTGGTGCGGAACCGAATGTGGTTTGTGTGGTTGCGAGGCAACAGCGAGGAAGGTGTCACAGTGGCGTGGGTTCTCTTCGGAGGTCTCCATTTACACTGGGGTTTCATGGTTCTTAAAGGAAGACAATACGAGGGGGGTTAGGCCGATCCTACGGCACCCTAGGGAGGTGGGTGCATGAGGTCAACATAAACAGTGGTGAAGGAGGCGTCTCGGGCAAAATAAGTCTGGTTCGCGGGACCCCGTCGCGAGGTAGAAGACGACGCATTTGCGGAGAATGAAAAAAAAATAAAACTATGGATGGGATCCATCTTGGAGAAATCGGATGGACGCGGTGAAACGAGCGTTTTTAAAATACATCAACGGCCGAGATCTTCCTAGTTGATATCGGACGGAGGAGGACCATGCGACCTGCAACGGCTTCGCCGAGAAGGAACAATGCGTTAAAAAAAATGAAGAAAAACAGTACTATTTGATATTATTTATTTATTTTTTAAGATAAATATTTCATTCTAAACATTTATAACTAAAAGGATATTATAACCATTAAAATTTAAAAAATCAATTTATAACATACTTCACTTGTTGATTTATAAAATTATTTTTTTAAAAGACATGTAGTTTTTCCATAATTTAAAACAAATAGTTTTTAGAGATCTAATAAGATACATTTTTCAATTAATATATATACTGATGTAGACATGATGCTCGACACATTTTAAAATACTATGTTCTCCACCATATAAATATCATCATGTATTAAAAAAAATCAAAATAGATTCATTTCCAAGGATAATATTTTATTTTAATACTCGAAGATATAATTCTAATATTTTGTACTTTTTAAAATATTGAAATACCATAATATTATAAAAGCGTTATAAAGCCCAAATTTTTATAAAAAGATGCACATTATCCATTGAAACCCAACGGTCAAAAAATGATCATATTCCCTTAGAGGTCCATTATAAAAATAAGGGGTAGGATGTTTTACATTTTGAAAACACCAGACCCTTGGCGGATGGATCTCCTCATACCACTGGTTCTGAGTGAGTACGCGGTGGTTCTAGCGGTTTTATTTTTCAGGCTGATGGACCCTGAAGACGACGACTACCTGATTATGCGTGTTGTGATTCTCAGTAGTCTTGCTGTGGCCATCTTAGGTCTTGTGCATGGTACATTCAATTAGATGGGTCTTGTTGCAATGTATCTATTAAATATATAACAATTTATCGTATTCTTCATGTTTTTTTTATTTCCTTTCGAATTCTTTATTAGCACACAAAGCACAAAATAAAAATAAAACATGAGAAATCATTATAAGCACAACATTTTTCACTTGGACCAATTTATAAAAACATGGGGCGTCACATTATCCCCCTCTTAAAAGAATTGTGTCCTCGCAATTAGATCGGTGTACATACACTGAATTACTCACACAGCTTCCCTGTCACCCTTGGTGATGTCCCCTTTACCTCCACCACCCATGGAAGAAGTTACTATTCAACTCAATCCCCAGGGCAGAACAAAGCTTGTGGGTCTCCTCTTCCCAAATACATTTTTGGAAAAGTGGATCGTGGTTGAAACTAAGATCCCGTTTTATACAGGTGGTTTTCCATATATGGGAACGAGTGACATCAAGCTTCACGATATCCGCTTGGATTTGGTTCCTAAAGATCTCTCGAACCACTTCATATCTGAAGGATTCGATGAATGACCCAAAATCGCAGAGCTCCCCAAGCATGCTGAAGCACAAGATTTGGTATATAAAGACTGCGCGGAAGTCCAACTCCATTGTAGCTTCTCTGAAGGCTGTGAAGGCCAACCATTTATTATTCACGGTGAAATAGAGGAAGAGTCCCTCGTAGTACTTCCCTTTCTTTTTATAACTCTCGTACAGTGCATTGTCCATTTGGTTATACACATCTTCCGACCCTCGGAGGATTTGAAGGACATTCGAGATTTTTGATATTTCATAGAGGGTTTTGCACGTGTGTCGTAAGTTAACAAAAGGTTGGTAACTTTTTGAGTAGTATTTGTCTACAATAGTCTCTATGATCTCTATAGTAAGAGTCAAGAGTCTAGGCGTGGTTCGCTGTCTTTCCATCTGAGAAGTTTAAGAACAAACCCTACTTAGTAAAACATTAATGTTTTTGTGTTGTCCTAATTTTCCAGGGTTGCCTAAACCATTCCTCTGATACCAACTATGACGCCCTGTCCCCCGGTAACCCGGAGTCGGTGCTGTGGTTATGGTGTGTAATTTATCTCATACAAATGAAAAAAATATGTTACACATCATAACACAACGGGAGGAACTTTCTGGTTTTGATCCTAGAGAATCAGAGACAACAACATTGCTTCTTTATCGCTGAGCTAAGAACAAAAATCCAAGACTTGGAAAGGCTCTATCAACCTGTAAAAATTTAACATAAAACGTAGGGTGAGAATTGAAATACTCAGCAAGGGGTTTTTGAAAATACATAAATATAGCCTTTGAAAACTACTTTTAAAATACTTTTCCATACTTAAAATGTTTTCTTAATGGAAAAACTACAAGATGAAACAAAATTTGATGTAACACAGTTATAGCACTTCATATTAACACACTAGAACACTTAGCTAGAACCCACTTAATAGACATGATAAGCATGCTAATAAAATGACATGGGTTACACTAATTAAAGTGTCCATAAACAAAAATGGTGTGCTTGAAAAACAAGGTGTAAACATCATCCGAGTCGCGCACAAGCGCATTATCTAAAAAAACATCATGAAATTATAAATGCAATGCAACATTTGTAATAAAATTCTGGAAAAGAAAACTTGACATGCATAAACATTGCCATATCATATGTCTTGTGTTTTTTTTAAATCTGATACTCATAGGTAAGGTTCTATAACCAAGGATATTCCTCTAGTCAGAGTAATCACTTGGTTGGTCATAAGCTAATAAATGTATGCTGAAGGACTCATGGTCTCTGTGTCCAGGCCTTGTGCCATGACCTAAGGGTAACAACCCAATCTAACTGTCTCGAGAACTATCGATGCATCGTGGAGCTTAATTTTACCGGTCTCCAACCCGGAGGGCTTACTTTAACCAGTCCCTAACCTAGAGGGTTTTCTTTTTACCAGACCCCATTCCAGGTAGTCCCATACATTTCCCACATGTTGATAAGGTTATATATTCACGGTGTCCCATACCACTTTGAATATTTAATTTTCATTTCATATTACCCAAGGTGTCCCATACCACTTTGGGTAATACCATTTTCATTTCTCATTACCCAAAGTGTCCCATACCTACTTTGGGTAATTTAGTTCTTAGTTCATTATCATGTTGAGTAATATGAATGAATAATATGAATAAAGTAAAAATTATATAATTGGTTTACAAATACATGATATTACAGATAAAATTGATAATATGAAATAAAAGTAGGCATGGTTCAGCAAGAATACTATGTGCATAGAACAATTATTTAAGCACATGAAATGATGAATGTGTGATATTTGCTCCCAAGGGGTATTAAATGACGAGTTTCTAAAATTCTAGTACATGGGAATGAACTACTTGGCATTAACTATTGTTCTTCATAGGTCATAGTACTTGCAACAAATCTCCATCCACTAATAATTACTGCGGCATGATTGGTATAAAAATAATAAACCCCTGCAATCTATAAAATTCCAACACTTGGAAATAAACCACTTTAAATAAAATACTTGACATTAATTATTGTTCTTCACTAGTCATAGAATTTGCAGTTAAACTCTGATCACTAAAAATCACTACAGCGAGTTTGGTATAAAAATAATAGAGGATTTCTACACATTAACATAAACCTTAAATCTCTATCCTTTTAATACAAGTTTAAAACAGGCATAAGCATATCCTTTAAAAAAACACAAATCATTTACAGGGAAACATTAGTCAAGTTCATTGGTGTAACCTTAGACACAAAGATATAAAACATCATAGGCAAGCACTAAAATCCTACATGTATAAAAATATTAATAACCATTTCTTGAAACTATGGTTTTCAGATATTAATCTTAAAGACACATACATACATAGGGATATATATACACAAATTATATATATAGTTTTTCTCATAAATTAAACATGGTACACATAAAATCTTAATACCTCTAACTACTTATCATTTATTCAGTTTGAAATTCAAAACCTTATGGCGGTTTAAATGTTCGTGAAACTATAAATACATAAATATGTAAAAACAGTGTTTTTAACTACAACATAATTGAACTTAAACCAAAAACCAAGTTCGCATCAAAAATATTTTTCAAAGATAATTATTCATATCTTAAACATCAAAACTGATTTCCATTCCAATGGATTACCTTACAAAAAAATATAGTTATATAAATATATACGCCTTACATAAAATCCAACATGTTAGCAATTGATTTTAGAAAAACCCTTTTCAAAAGTATAATTCACAGTATAAAAATACTAAATAATCTTGGATCCCCTAAAAAAATTGGTTTGAGTGATAAATAAATATATATTTGTATGTATATATTTATATATATATATTCAAAACCATATATACAAAATACACTTAAACCTGAGTTTTAGGTTTGTAAAATAGGATCACTAAAACTAACTTAAAAAGGAAAACCCTTTTTAAATCACCATGGAAACACCCTTGAAAATTATTCAAAACCGAAGGGTCTGTGATGTGTATATAAAATTATATTAATACACCTATTGTATCACACCAGCTACAAAATAAAGACTCAAAATAAAAAAAATATTTACATCATATTAGTGAAACACCCTTCCAAAACCACAACCCGTTTTTGAAACAAATAGTAATAAAAATATATATCATTTATATGTATATATATATTGCATGTAACCGATTAAAAATGGAAGTTTTATACTAGGTTTTCTTTTATATAGAAGAAACAGAAGTACCCCTCGAAGGCAAGCACCCTAGGAGTCTTATGCTTAAAAGAAAAAAGTTAGCATGTAATTTATATATATATATACCTTTAACTATAAGTTGTATATATAAATATACCCATGTTTATATATAAAAAAACCGAGGAGCATGGGTGGGTTTCTAAAAAAATACATGAAAATAGGAAACCCTTACAGTTTAAGGGAGAATCTTTGCCGTAGAGGGAGGCTTGCTGGGTGGCTGGAGGTGGTCCGGTGAGGTCGCGGCCACCAGAAGATGCTGCAAGGTAATGACCTGGTGTCCAACGGTGTAGCGCTGGAACTGGTGTGGTCGTGCACGGGGAGTGTGGTGCAGAAATGAAGGTGATTCATGTGGTGGTGAGGTGACAACGAAGAATGTGTCGCGGCGGCGCGGGTTGGCTCCGGAGGTCCCTGTTTACACAGGGGTTTCATGGTTCTTAAAGGAAGATGATCCGGGGGTTAGGGCGATCCTACGGTGCCCTAAGGAGGTGGGTGCGTGAGGTCAACATAAACAGTGGAGAAGGAGGCATCTCAGGCAAACTAAGTCTGGTTCGCGGGACCCCGGCGTGAGGTAGAAGATGACGAGTTCGCGGAGAATGGAAAAATAATAATAAAACGACGGATGAGATCCGACTTGGAGAAATCGGATGGACGCGGTGAAACGGGCATTTTTAAAATACAACAACGGTCGAGATCTGCCTTGGTGAGATCGGACGGAGGAGGACCGTGCAGCCAGCAACGGCTTCGCCGACATGGAACAGTGCGTTAAAAAAATGAAGAAAAACGGTACTAGTTGATATAATTTTATTATTTTTTTATGATAAATATTTCATACTAAACATTTATAAATACAAGGATCTTATAACCATTAAAATTTAAAAAATAATTTTATAACATACTTCACTTGTTGATTTATAAAATTATTTTTTTACAAGACATGCAGTTTTTCCCTAATTTAAAACACATAGTTTTTAGAGATCTAACAAGATAAATTTTTCAATTAATACAGATACCATTGTAGACATGATGTTCGACACATTTTAAAATACTATGTTTTCCACCATATAAATATCATCATGTTTTAAAAAAATCAAAATAGATTCATTTCCATGTATAATATTTTATTTTAATACTCAAAGATATAATTCTAATATTTCTTACTTATTAAAATATTGAAATACCATAATATTATAAAAGCGTTATAAAGACCAAATTTTTATAAAAAGATGAACTTTATCCATTGAAACCCAACGGTCAAAAAAATGGACATATTCCCTTAGAGGTCCATTATAAAAACAAGGGGTAGGATGTTTTACATTTTCAAAACACCGAACCATTGACGGATGGCTCTCCTCATACCACTGGTGCTGAGTGCGTGCACGGTGGTTCTAGAGGTTATATTTTTCACGCTGATGGACCCTGAAGATGACGACTACCTGATTACCCATGTTGTGATTCTCAGTAGTCTTGTTTTGGCCGTGTTAGGTCTTGTGCATGGTACTTTCAATTAGATGGGTCTTTTTGCAATGTATATTTTAAATATATAACAATTTATCGGATTCTTCATGTTTTTTTATTTCCTTTCGAATTCTTTATTAGCACACAAAGCAAAAAATAAAAATAAACCATGAGAAATAATTATAAGCACAACATTGCTCACTTGGACCAGTTTATAAAAACCTGGGGCGTCACATTATCCCCCTCTTAAATGAATTGCGTCCTCGCAATTCGATCTGCGTACATACACTGACTTGCTCACACAGCTTCCCTGACACCCTTGGTGATGTCCCCTTTACCTCCACCGCCCATGGAAGAAATTACTATTCAACTCACTCCCCAGGGAAGAACAATTCCCGTGGGTCTCCTCTTCCAAAATACATTTTTGGCAAAGTGGATCATGGTTGAAACCAAGCCCCCGTTTGATACAGGTGGTTTTCCAGATATGGGAACGAGTAACATCAAGCTTCGCGATATCAGCTTGGATTTGGTTCCTAAATATCTCTTGAACCACTTCATATCTGAAGGATTCGATGAAAGACCCAAAATCATAGAGCTCCCCAAGCATGCTGAAGCACAAGATTTGGTACATAAAGACTGCACGGAAGTCCAACTCCTTTGCAGCTTCTCTGAAGGCTGTGAAGGCCAACCGTTTATTATTCATGGTGAAATAGAGGAAGATTCCCTCGTAGTACATCCCTTTCTTTTTATAACTCTCGTACAATGCATTGGCCATTTGGTTATACACATCTTCTGAACCTCAAAAGATTCGAAGGAAATTCGATATTTTCGATATTTCATAGAGGGTTTTCCACGTGAGTCGTAAGTTAACAAATGGTTGGTAACTTATTGAGCAGTATTTTTCTACAATAGTCTCTATGATCTATGTAGGAAGAGTCAAGAGTCTAGGCGTGGTTCGCTGTCTTGCCATCTGAGAAGTTTAAGAACAAACCCTACATAGTAAAACATTAATGTTTTTGTGTTGTCCTAATTTTCCAGGATTGCCTAAACCATTCCTCTGATACCAAATATGACGCCCCAAACCCCGGTAACACGGAGTCGGTGCTGTGGTTATGGTGTGTAATTTATCTCATACAAATGAAACAAATATGTTAGACATCATAACACATCAGGAGGAACTTTCTGGTTTAGATCCTAGAGAATCAGAGACAACAACTTTTCTTCTTTATCGCTGAGCTAAGAACAAAAATCAAAGACTTGGAAAGGCTCTATCAACCTGTAAAAATTTAACATAAAACATAGGATGAGAATTGAAATACTCAGCAAGGGGTTTTTGAAAATACATAAATACATCCTTTGAAAACTACTTTGAAAATACTTTTCCATACTTAAAATGTTTTCTTAAATGAAAAACTACAAGATGAAACAAAAGTTGATGTAACACAGTTAAAGCACTTCATATTTACACACTAGAACACTTAGATGGAACCCACTTAATAGAAAAGATAATCAAGATAATAAAATGACATGGTTTATACTAATTAATGTGTCCATAAACAAGAGAGGTTTGCTTGAAAAACAAGGTGTAAACATCATCAGAGTCGCGCACAAGCGCATTATCTAAAAAAACACATCATGACATGATAAATGTAATACAACATTTGTAATAAAATTCTGGAAAAGAAAACATGACATGCATCAACATTGCCATATCATATTTCTTGTGTTTTTTTAAATCTGAAACTCATAGGTAAGGTCCCATAACCAAGGATATTCCTCTAGTAAGAGTAATCACTTGGTTGGTCATAAGCTAAGAAATGTATGCTGAAGGACTCATGGTCTCTGTGTCAACGCGTTGTGCCATGACCTAAGGGTAACAACCAAATCTGACTATCTCGAGAACTATCGATGCATCGAGGAGCTTACTTTTACCGGTCTCCAACCCGGAGGGCTTACTTTAACCAGTCCCCAACCTTGAGGGTTTTCTTTTTACCAGACCCCATTCCGGGTAGTCCCACACATTTCCCACATGTTTATAAGGTCAGATATTCAAGGTGTCCCATACCACTTTGAATATTTAATTTTTATTTCATATTACCCAAGGTGTCCCATACCACTTTGGGTAATACCATTTTCATTTCTCATTACCCAAAGTGTCCCATACCTACTTTGGGTAATTTAGTTCTTAGTTCATTATCATGTTGAGTGATATGCATGAATAATATGAATAAGGTAAAAATTATATAATTGGTTTACAAATACATGATATGACAGATAAAATTGACAATATGAAATAAAATAAGGCATGGTTCAGCAAGCATACTATGTGCATAGAATAATTATTTAAGCACATAAACTGATGAATGTGTGAGATTTTCTCCCAAGGGGTATTAAATGACGAGTTTATAAAATTACAATACATGGGAATGAACTACTTGGCATTAACTATTGTTCTTCACAGGTCATAGTACTGGAAACAAATCTCCATACACTAATAATTACTGTGTCATGCTTGGTATAAAAATAATAAACACTTGCAATCTATAAAATTCCAACACTTGGAAATAAACCACTTTAAATAAAATACTTGTCATTAATTATTGTTCTTCACTGGTCATAGAATTTGCAGTTAAACTCTGATCACTAAAAATCACTACAGCGAGTTTGGTATAAAAATAATAGAGAATTTATACATATTAACATAACCCTTAAATCTTTATCCTTTTAATACAAGTTTAAAACAGGCATACACATATCCATTAAAAAAACACAAATCATTTCCAGGGCGACATTAGTCATGTTCATTGGTGTACCCTTAGACACAATGATATAAAACAGAATAGGCAAGCGCTAAAATCCTACATGCATAAAAATATTAATAACCATTTCTTGAAACTTGGGTTTTCAGATATTAATCTTAAAAACACATACATACATAGGGATATATATACACAAATTATATATATAGGTTTTCTCATAAATTAAACATGGTACACTTAAAATCTTAATACCTCTAACTACGTATCATTTATTTAGTTTGAAATTCAAAACCGTATGGGGGTTTAAATGTTCATGAAACTATAAATACATAAATATGTAAAAACTTTGTTTTTAACTATAACATAATTGTACTTAAACCAAAAACGAAGTTCACATCAAAAATATTTTTCAAAGATAATTATTCATCTCTTAAACATCAAAACTGATTTCCATTCCAGTACATTACCTTACATAAAAATATAGTTATATAAATATATACGGCTTACATAAAATCCAACCTGTTAGGAATTGAGTTTAGAAAAACCCT
Organism: Viscum album; assembly: GCA_963277665.1. Classification (NCBI taxonomy): domain Eukaryota; kingdom Viridiplantae; phylum Streptophyta; class Magnoliopsida; order Santalales; family Viscaceae; genus Viscum; species Viscum album. The sequence goes on along the minus strand of OY728125.1, from coordinate 270,680,482 downwards.
TTTCAAAATTATAATTCTTAGTATAAAAATACTGAATAATCATGGATACCCTAAAAAAATGGGTTTGAGTGATAAATATATATATATTTGTATGTATATATATATTCAAAACCGTATATACAAAATACACATAAACCTGAGTTTTAGGTTTGTAAAATAGGATCATTAAAACTAACTTAAAAAGGAAAACCCTTTTTAAATCACCATGGAAACTCCCTTGAAAATTATTCAAAACCGAAGGGTTTGTGATGTGTATATAAAATTATATTAATACACCTATTGTATCACACCATCTACAAAATAAAGACTCAAAATAAACAATATCATTACATTATATTAGTGAAACACCCTTCCAAAACCACACCCCGTTTTTGAAACAAAGAGTAATAAAAATATATATCATTTATATGTATATATATATTGTATGTTACCGATTAAACATGGAAGGTTTATACTAGGTCTTCTTTTATATAGAAGAAACATAAGTACCCCTCAAAGGCAAGCACCCTAGGAGTCTTATGCTTAAAAGAAAAAAGTTAGCATGGAATTTATATATATATATATACCTTTAACTATAAGTTATATATATATATACCCATGTTTATATATAAAAAAACCGAGGAGAATGGGTGGGTTTCTAAAAGAATAATTGAAAATAGGACACCCTTACAGTTTAAGGGAGAATCTTCGCCGTAGAGGGAGGCTTGATGGGTGGCTGGAGGTGGTCCGGTGAGGTCGCGCCCACCAGGAGATGCTGCAAGGCAATGGCCTGGTGTCCAATGGCGTAGGGCTGGCACAGGTGTGGTCGTGCATGGGGAGTGTGGTGTGGAACCAGAGGTGGTCGTGTCGTGGTGAGGCGACGACGAGGAAGGTGTCGCGGCGGCGCGGGTTGGCTCCGGAGGTCCCCGTTTACACTGGGGTTTCATGGTTCTTAAAAGGAGGAAGATCCGGGGGGTTAGGCCATTCCTACGGCGCCCTAGGGAGGTGGGTGCGTGAGGTCAACATAAACAGTGGTGGAAGAGGCATCTCGGGCAAACTAAGTCTGGTTTGCGGGACCCCGACGCGAGGTAGAAGACGACAAGTTTGCAGAGAAAGGAAAAGAAAATAAAATGACGGATGGGATCCGTCTTGGAGAAATCGGATGGACGCGGTGAAATGCGCATTTTTAAAATACATCAACGGCTGAGATCTGCCTAGTTGAGATCGAACGGAGGAGGACCGTTCGACTAACAATAGCTTCGCCAAGAAGGAACATAGTGTTAAAAAAAATGAAAAAAATGGTACTATTTGATATAATTTATTTATTTAATTTTTTAAGATAAATATTTCATACTAAACATTTATATCTGCAAGGATATTATAACCATTAAAATTTAAAAAATAAATTTATAACATACTTCACTAGTTGATTTATAAAATTATATTCTTAAAGGACATGCAGTTTTTCCCTAATTTAAAACACATAGTTTTTAGAGATCTAATAAGATACATTTTTCAATTAATACAGATACCGCTGTAGACATGATGGTCGACACATTTTAAAATACTATGTTTTCCACCATATAAATATCGTCATGTTTAAAAAAAATCAAAATAGATTCATTTCCAAGGATAATATTTTATTTTAATACTCGAAGATATAATTCTAATATTTCATACTTATTAAAATATTGACATACCATAATATTATAAAAGCGTTATAAAGACCAAATTTTTATAAAAATATGCACATTATCCATTGAAACCCAACTGTCAAAAAAACGGTCATATTCCCTTAGAGGTCTATTATAAAAACAAGGGGTAGGATGTTTTACATTTTCAAAACACCGGACCCTTGGAGGATGGCTCTCCTCATACCACTGGTTTTGAGTGCGTGCGCGGTGGTTCTAGCGGTTATATTTTTCATGCTGATAGACCCTGAAGACTTCGACTACCCGATTACCCGTGTTGTGATTCTCAGTAGTCTTGTTGTGGCCGTGTTAGGTCATGTGCATGGTACTTTCAATTAGATGGGTCTTGTTGAAATGTATCTTTTAAATATATAACATTTTATCGTATTCTTCATGTTTTTTTCCTTTCAAAATCTTTATTAGCACACAAAGCACAAAATAAAAATAAAACATGAGAAATCATTATAAGCACAACATTGTTCACTTGGACCAGTTTATAAAAACCTGGGGCGTCACAAAAATAAATACCATGTTTTACTTATCTTTAATTTTGGTATTGAATATGGTTTTGATAAAGTTTTTATTATATAAATGTGTTGTATTGATATCTTGTGATTGAAGTGTGGAAATCTTATGTTTCCTTTATGCATGTTTTATGTGATACAATTATGTTATGGTTTATGAGATGTTTAAACCTGTTCATATGAGGAATGCATTGGACTTAATAAGTGATGGGTGGATCCCACTATAGCTCCTAGATGCATCGGTATGTCTCATGATACAAACTAGTGTCTTGGTCCGAGGCCTTGATAAAATCTTATTTGTGGTCTTGGCACGAGGCCTTGGCTACATGGTTATGATAGTCTGGAATTATGCATTCCATCATTATGAAAGTGGTTATTGATATTTCATGTGATTATTCGACTAGTAGAATATCCATGTGAGTAAGTAAATGGAATTATTTAATTTTATTTTTTCCATATTATGCGGATGTTCATGTTTAAAAAGGCTTTTGTTTTAGTTATACATTGCCTTAAATGTTAATGTTTATTTATGAAGGATTCCTCAATATTTTTATCCTTACTGAGCATCTGAGCTCACCCCTTTAAATGTTTTAACATTTTCCAGGATGTGAAGAAGTATTTTATGAATAACCTGTAGGGATAGCAAGAAGAGGATATGAGTGTGGACTATGGAGACTTTGTTATTAGTTTTTCACTTTATGACTTAATGTAACATTTATGAATGTATCTAGTGTTTCCAAGGCTATTAAACTAATCAGTCTTTTGAAACATGATCTTTTGTGATCAATCCAATGTTATGAAATAACGCACCGACTCTGGGTAACTGGGGTTGGGGCGTTACATGAATGCTCACACAACCCCTCAAACAAAACACTCACTCACACCGCATGTAAGCCATTTTCCACTCCTGGCCAACACAATCAAAAACAAGTTCCCAAATCAAATAATATATAATGTAATAAATTTCACATAAGAAGAAATAATTTTATCAAAAACTCATTATTAATGAAAATTAATTTCTAAAAAAACCTTTTAAATAGTTTTAATCCCATAAAATATCGTTGATCTATTTTAACAAACACTCATTTTGCAGCCAAGGCACACCGATTTGTAAAACCGCTTTAATCATCCAATTTTATAAAATTATCCATGATTCAAATTAAACATGTAATACTCAAAAGGAATTAATTTATATCATTGAAATTTAAGTAATAAAATACAAAATAATTTATTAAATTTAAGTAATTCCCTAAAAACACCCTTAAATAGAGAAACCTACATCAAATTTGGTCCCATCCTCTTCACCTTCGATGATGACCACCCGAAAGAAAAATTATATGGCCTCACACATAAAATCCAAAAGAAACACCCTCCCAAAAACACAATCCATATATTCTTCCAACAATCCGACTAGGATTCATAATTTCCATATAAATGATAAGAAGGAAAGAGAAAGGGGAGCAACAAAAAATAAATAAATTGACTTACCTCAAGACAAAACACCATTATTTCAAGTGTAAATAGCCTCTTTGAAGGGTTGAAGATCTCTATAGCCAATGACAATATGATATAATCATAGGTAAAGGAAAAAGAGGTTTCAAACCTTAATAAATCAATAGGGAAATAATGATAAAAACACATTTTTAAGTGGTCTGGATAGAATGTAGAGTTTGTAAATATGGTTAGGAAAACCATGTGACTACCATGTGGTTACCACTGTCCCCACAAAAATCAACAAGATAGTTACTTATGTATGTTTCATTGTTCTGAAAACTATACTCAAAATGTGAAAACCCCCACTTCATATATTGGTATCCCTCTGTCACAGTCAGCCACATAGTTCGATAAACTATGAACCCATATATATCCTCAAAAAAATATCCATTTCTGACCATTGACACCTAGGATCTCCAAGAATGAACCAAAATGTTTAAAAAAGTCAAAATTAGATGTATTAGCGACCCGATGGGTGTCCTAAGTTGACTATATGATTATAGTGAGAAGGGTTCTCCATATAACCGATGTTGAAAATATGAATGAAAAATTCTAAATCCTAGTGAATAAAAAATTGAACCCAATGAATTTCAAAATAAGTTAAAATATATCCCATCCTCAACAAACCTAAGTCATATAATAATGAATATAGTTAATGATATCCAAATCAAAATATATATGTATTAATAGTACATTTTATTCACTTCCCCACTAGTTTGTCACTTTCATGGACCAATTCTAATCATCTTGTGCTATAATCCCTTCCATGTATCAAATCGACTTTGATATGAATTTGTTCTAGGCCTTACCTACCCTAGAACCACATAGGGCATAATATCTCATATTGGAATTAGTACATATATCATTATCATCAATATATAATCATCTCCATATCCATTAACAAGTAGTAAGTCTGAAATCCAATATAACCCATGTTTCCTGAATTATACCAAATTTCGTCACAACCCATGTGATTGCACCTATTGGAAACCAAAATCACAAGACCAAAATACATGTATTTGTTGTAACATAGTTCCACTCCAACATGCACATATATGAATAGTAAAATCATGATCCATCAAAACCCATGTAGACACATACAAAATACCTTAATCCATTACAACCAATATATGCATACTATGCTGAACGAGGAGTGGGTAAGAGGGATAATTATTCCATTATTTCCTTCACAAACCCAGATATTTAGGAAAAAACCTTACCCAAGTCATTTGGGAGTCAACTAACCATCCTAATTAGAGAGTGTAGTATATAAAATCATAATTTTTAAAAATTTTATCACTCACAAAAACACCAAGGGAAACTACCTAGCTTTATAATCAAATTCATTCTATCAACCCATAAGAAATGTGACATACACCATTGAGTCCTAGAGAACTAGATATCATAAATGCACAAAATAATCAAGCTTAAAAATATTTATCCTTTTTTACATGTAATTATAAATTAAAATTAATTTATTTTTAAATCAATTATAAATTTACGTTGAGACAAATTAATTCATTATAGGACAACATTATTTATAATTCAAGTTTTTTATTTTATGATTCCATACTCGTGCTCAGGGAATTCAATTCATCCCTCCCATGGTTAAATTTAATTTATCAACATAAACATAAATGACATGTTTATATAAATAATTTATTTATTATTTTATAATCAAGGTACTCTAGGATTAATCATAATTCACCACAAGGAGATAAAACAATATTGTATTTTCCAACTATATCAGCCATTAAGAATCCACAACAACAACCATCTGAAAATAATTCTTTAAAATGGAACCAAGAGTAAAATAATGGGAATTCCCAATTCTCAATCAATTCCTACAAACTTGATGTAATATTTAACATTATTAAAGATTATACATTCCATCCCACTATCATCAACCTCAAAATTACTATAACCTAACAAATCCATCACTTTCCTCTAGAAAAATTCCATGAAATGACCCGTTGGGGATCACATTTCCTATGGTAAGCTGAGTGAGACACCCCAATACGCCTCTAATGTGATAGGGGAAGGAAAACTAAATTGAGTAAGAGAAACTGAAATAGGAGTCCCTAGACTAATTACCTGTATGCACACAGACAACAGTATCTATGAAACAATGTAGAGATATAATAAAAAAGACTAACCATATAGAGAATAAACCATGCATGAAACAACCACTTGGAATGAATGAGAGTAAAATAGTGAAGTAAAAAAGTATACAGGGGAAAAATACATGCCAAACTGAAAATGTTGTCCCAAACGAAAAATAAAAACCAGATAAAGGGAAGTATGGAAGAGATCCTAACTCACAATCACCAAGGACGACCATTGAACATGATATGTTCCCAGATCTGTTAATCTCAATTAAAATTGAAACCATTGATATCACCACCGATATGAAAATCATTTGTATAAGACGCAACACATGTGAGTAAATCCCATGTAGGGGTGAGTATATACATACTCATTAGAAGACCAAAATTCCAAAAGAAGGTGGAAATAAAAAGATATAACAGGGATCTTAACCTGAAAGAAAAGTGGATAAGGAGAAACACAACATATATTCTAATAATGATACCAAAATGAGAGAGAAATGGGATCTATATATATACATCCAAATAATAATGATGTTCCTTATTAGAGCTCCAATGGTCCATCTCTAATTCCAAACACCATACAAAAGCTCACCAGAATATGAGTTAAATGTCATAATCCTCTCTAATAATATCCATAGTTAAGGGAGCACCAAATCACATAGATGACCCGCTCCCCACCAGTTCTCAATGTCAGGTGAGAACCACTACATATATAGAGGACTTGTACCCTCAATGAAAGGGGGATAACTAGATCTACATGTATAATGATTATGAGATACATTCACCCTAGTGAGATAAGTGAGTTTCAACCTCATCATCTCTCTGGTGATCCATCCTGATCACTACCATTATAGTAGCTTATCTAAAGGAATCATCACCCTAATAACACCTCATGATATATCTCTAATTCCAAAAATTATTAACACCATCGCATCGTACATGGAAAACCTCTCAGGGTAGGAATATCAAGGGCCCAAATCTGATTCTTGAACAAGGAGATATGGAAGGTTGGCAAATTCATAAAAAATAACACAATGTGTATATTAGCTTATAGGGCATGTGACCTCTTCGGGACACCTGAGTGTGTCCTTTTATATACATGTATTTTTTGTCCATGTGATTATACATGGAGTGTACATAAAGTACATGACATTTCTTGGTGGCTAAAATAATATTTGTTTCCTCCCAGTCTATACACATGTACTATGTCCATTCCCATGTCCTTTTTCCTATTCTTATGTACATGGTTGTGCCCTTTCTTATGTACAATCAGGGTCTTTCCGTATACTGCTGCACAGTTATGTCTCCATATACGGGGTGTCTTCCTATGTGCATTACCACATGGAAAGGTCCCACTACACAATATATACTCTGAGTATGTGGAGTGTAGTCCCTAAATAACCTAATACCTAAATGGTATGAACACACAACATGTTTCAATAAACCACAAGCCTTCTGATTAGGATTTACAAATGGAAAATCTAAATGGTCCTATAGAAACCATTTTTCCCATATTATGTACAGACCAACCCCATGGGATCCGTAGTAGTCAAAAAGGGCTTCAAAACCATTAATCAACACATATTCATGGATGAGGGTATATAACTCAAAGTACTTACTACCTCATGGATAAACCACTAATGCTTCACATAAAAAACCATTTTCAGAAGTTGATGCACATCTATCCAGTTTTGATAATCTCTATGGATGAAGCATATAATCACAACTTTTATTGTACCTATTGGTTAGTCCATTTATCAAGGGAGAAAATATCTCCCTCCAATAGTGTTTCACATGTCAAAATTAGAGGGGGGTATTTTGTTCCATTTAATTCAAAAAATAACGCCAGTTATATATTAACCTTTTTAAATCCACCAATGGACACCTTTAATAGAATTCTCAATAGTGACACAATTTTTGAAATTCCTAGGGTAAAACCCACATTCCATAAACAACAATGTTAAAGGATTTCCCATATGAGGTCCTGATCGATGATAAAAACATTTATACTAATAATATATGTGTCAGTGATTTACTATATATTATAATTTTTAATATATTAATTTTTGGGACCTGTGACACCCAAAAATAAAAACGACTATGAGGAATGATCCATAGATATATATAGAAATATTTGAAGGAATAAACTGGTGAAACTAGTGTTGTTACGTTATCCCACCCTCCAAGGATTTTCATCCTAAAAATCCCAAGCTACTAAAAAATGGTTGGGATATTGAGTCTGATTTTGTCTCTAAGATGCCCAAGATATCTCATGAAATCCCTAGTTCTTCAAATGTAGTTAAATCAAAATATTATTCCAACCATGAATGACCACCCAATATAATTATGAATTTTCGATGTGTAATCCAAAAAGGTGGATCCATCCTCAATGTACAACTCTCTATAGTGAAAAACATCTGAAGGTTTAGGCACACATCACCTCTACTAAAAAACAATAAAGATTTCATTCACTTGGTCTCACGATGAAAAAATTCCAATTTTTAAGTAACCTTTCCATCATTTGTTAAGTTTTTTAATGCCCTAATGAACCTCAGGGATTGCCTAATTACCCAAAATATTCTCCCAAATTTTCATAAGGTTGAGACTTGAAGGAAAACATTGTCCCCCTAGACAAAATCAAAAGTTCCACAATATCAATCCAAAAAATACTTCTATTTTCTTTGGGGTGTCCTCATGTTCTCATAGAATACCTAATAATTATTTTCCATTACCTACACCATCTCTGGCCCATTAAGTGAGGTCTCCATAGTCTCATTATAGCATAAGGGTAAACTACATGGTCTCTTTTTCAAGTGCCTTAAATGTTCCTTCTCAATATTAGAGTGATAAATATTAGTATAAGTTAACTATACAAATGGAAAATTATCCTCCAAGATCTTGGAAATGTCCAAACCACATGATCTAATATTATCCTCCAACACCGAGATAGAATACTTACTCTTCCTGTCCATATGGGGGTGAAATAAAATTCTCATATGTAACTAGTTCTTAACATTTTCATGTGTTTCCATCGAAAACCATGACATAAACTGACAATCATGGTTGGAGAGGATTTTCATGGGTACACAATGAATTAAGAATATCCTCCTCAAGTAAATTTTCCCCAAAATATACTCACAGGTTGTAGGAAAGTGTGCTAACGTGGAATGTTTCCCTATAATCAACCAAATAATATCATGTACTTTCACTATCCATGGAATAAAAATAAAAAAAATATTGTGCAATGCCATCCGACATATTTTCATAGACCTCAAGAGGTTTGAAGAAACCTAATGGTACCTGATATTCAGTCTTAACCTTTTGACATTTGAGATAAGAAGAGACAAATTCATAAATGCTCGGATATATTGGCATTGGCTTAACATGCATGGATATTACATAATATTTATTGAATATTCATCACATTACAAAATTTCATATATGAGGACCATAAAAGTTTATTTTCTTCAGAAATATGGATTCATAATCATCTATATTGGTTAACGATCTTCAATATATCGATTAATGATCTTCCCATTTAGTACACCTACTTGACACCATTCTTTATAACATAGGGAAGGGAAGAATAAGATAGGGGGAGATTATATGATCAGTAACATAAAATTAAGGGGACACATTTTCATAACATGAACATAAGGGTATGAGAACATGATAATAACATTTCTTGATCATACCCTTCATGTCAAAGATGACAGTATTGAGTCATGAAATAATATTAGAAATTCATAAGGAATGAATCATAAGGAAATCAAATAACATGATTCATAAGAGAATAATTTTTGCATAATACATAGACTTGTGGTATACACATAATCTTATAACATTGTGAACATGTGAAAATAGAAATAGGTTCAATAATTCAATTAAGTACCTAAAATCAGGTCCCCACATAAACATATGGACAAGAAACCAAGTAAACCCATAACAATGTGAACATGTAATCAAGTTCAAGAATGAAATCCTGACCATGTAATTATTTTTACACATTAGTTTTTGGACATGCAATAGGTCCTTGCATAAGATTATAAACATTTAATCATATTCTTGCATCAAAATATGGACATGAAACCATGACCATGAATAACATTGTTAAAATCTAATCACGTTTACACATAAAATTGAAAACATGTAATAGTTCATAGATAACATTGTGAACATGTAATCATGTACACATATAACATATATACTAATTAATCTCCCATCATTAGACAATGAATTTGAGGGATATATAGGTGTTACCCATCACATAATGTAATCATACATACATATGCTACAAGATAATAAAAAATTCACCATATCATTCCCAATAAAAGGATACAGGATTCATAATCTTTTTTATCATGGTATTACCCATGTAATAGAAACATTTTTCATAAATAAATTATCATCTTAATCATAAACCATTCAAATAAAGAATTAGAATAGTGTCCTTGGATGTTATCAACCATAATTTATAAACTATATAAATGTATTTTATCATAGATGTAAAATAATTTTCAGTGGAAGACATAAAATATTTCATGAGTAAAATATATTTTCTTCTTTAAAAAACTAGTTTTATAACATTTAACATTGTGAAATCCTTTTCCTTTTAAAATAACCTTGAAAAAATATAAATGAAGCATTAAAAACAGTTTAAAAAATAACTTGAAGATAATATTTTTTAAAATAATTTCCTTTATAATTAGATTAAAATAATATAATTTGTTTGTGAAACATGTTCGGATAATCTGGTTTTTGGATAAAATAGGTTTCTGAATGAAGAGTGGAACATGGGTATATTTTTTTAAAAATAATTTCTAAACATTCCTTAGTAAAAAAGAGTGTGAAAAATGGTATAATTAGATTAATATATAATGAATAAACAGAGTATTGTAGAATTTGGGATAATTATTGAGATATTGACAATAATATTTCATCTATGGAAGCATAATCATTAACAATCAAGATAAACGACGAGATTTTATAAATAAAATCTTACCACTTTGGTAACATTGAATCATAATCCACATGAAATAATAACATTACATAAAGCATATAATATAATGAAAATAATTAAAATCATTATATAACAGGTCAATGGGGATTATATACACTTCGAAAAATAATATAGGCACCTAACATAACATTTGTATCAAAATTGAAAATTGAGACAAACAATAATTTAATAATCTATTACATTTTGAAATGTAAACCCCACGAAAGAGAGATAATAAAATGGATATGTATATAAACAATAATTTATGGATAATAGTCATAGAATAAATTTAGGAGTAGTATATATATCACATAAAATAAATTAGTGGTGAATATCAAAAAAAAATTGTGTAAATAAATGTAGGACTAGAAATCCCCTAACATATTGAGTAACTTATGAATAAGGAGATACAAGAAAGAACATCATAAATTGAAACTTTTAATATCATAAAATAATGTAAATTAATTATATAAAATTTCATAGTTCATTATATACACCACACAATAATAACTAGTTATTAATATAGCATATATTCCATTGAAATAAAAGTTAGATGAGAAATCCCATACCTTAAGTCTTAAATTTATTCATACACATTCAAACCTCCTATATAATAAATATAATTTTATTATAAATATACCAAATAAAAATATTATTATATATAACACAATATATTATTTTATTATGACTTTATATTACATGTTTATCAATAATTTCATGTTAAAGTTATGTTTTGTGTAATACCCACTTTGTTTTTCATATATATTATGACTCTTTATTTATAATCCTATTACATAGATAATTATTTAGTTATTTTTAGAATTTTATAAATGATATATATTTCATATATATTAATTATATATTTAATTATAATATTATATCAACTAATGAAATATAAAATCATATACACTATTCAGGAAGATATTAGGTCGTACCTGTGCATGAACGTTGTTTTAGTTTTTTTATCATATTGAAAGAAATAAAGTAAATGATAGATATGTATATATATTTATATATTATAATTTCATTATAATTATTATTTCAAATATATCCAATATTTGTTTAGAACCATACTTAATATAATCCATGTAAAGTTTGAACGAATCACATTTCTTTGAGGAGCCCATAACCACACACCAACAAATTATGTTATCGTGCTCTTAGAAAATTGAAATCATGGAGGTATGTGTTATAAATTAATACCATAAGAATAAATAAATCAAAAATATCAAATATATAAGATAAAAATATTATTACCATCATTATTCTAAAACATTAAAGGATTTAATGGAATAATGAACGACGTTAGTTTGTGATGCGGTAGTCCGTCGTACCCAAGATCGATGATTGTGTTCACCATTTGATGGATGTGTGTGTCTTTTTAGGGACAAAACATAACATAAAAATATATATCAGTGTATTTATGATACTAAGGGTATTATATAATAATTTAATAAGATGAATTAAGGTGTTGGAGAATGAAATAAAACAATAGTTCTTGGTGAATGATGTAACGTCGTCTTAGGGTAATTTCATTTGGATTTCATGAAAGGATTAACATTTTTAAATTTCTACCCCAATTGATACTTAAAGTATGAGAGGTTAAATTTTGGGAGATTATTTTTTTATTTTTTTAGACCTTTAAAGGTGCTTGAGAAGTTTTAATAAGTGAGGGGTTGAGTGACCTTTTATAATGGAGCAGGAGTTGCATTCTTCTTAATACCCAAATGTAAACACTATTTTGTGGTTTTCCATAAATCATGTACATCAAATAATAGAACAATTATAAAAAAGATAGTATATTGTATAAATATTTCAATAAAATTGATTTTTATATGTTTCTAGTATATTTTCCCACTTAATTTATGTTTTCGTACGAAGTAAACTCATTTTTACCTTAATCACTATAATTAATTTTAAAACCAATATTTTTGATAAAAAAAATAAGTTAAAATTTTTATAAATTATAAATTATTCTTATTCCATAAAATTAATTAATTTTTCAAACTATAAATACATTAGTGGAAGAAATTAATATAAAATTAATCCCATGGATGGGATGATACAACAAGTTTTTAATGTGAAATTGTTCAAATGATTAAAGTATTTGTATACCCAATTTTAAATTCAAATTTATTCCAATAACTTAAATTGTATTAAAATATGTATAATATATCTAAATATAAATTATTACTAATTTAAATTACAATATTACATTATAATTTAGTTAGATGAAAGTGAAATCTTCCATTTAAATCCGTTATTTTTCACTATTTATCAAAAATTGAAACTTCTTAGAATATTAAAAAAAATACCCGGAGTAAATTTTGATATTATGATTAAAAAATGACATTTATATTTCCAAAAAAAATTATAAAAGTTTAAAAACTTCTTTTTAATATCAGTTCTAAATTTAAATGTGTTATAATTACCATTTATATAAAATACAACTTTTTATTTTTGGAAATTTGATTAGTTCTTATATTATGCCAATGAAATATAGTACATCAGTTTCAAAATATTTGATTAAATATATATTGTATAAAATTTATTAAAAAATTCATAAATTGTGGTTTGTTTAATTTAATTATTTAAAACATGTCTGTGCGAGGGAAAATTGTTTTATTATGAAGTGAATTTCTTTATTTTAAAATAATTCATACATTCATTTATAATTAATTGATAACTAGAGGATTAATTTTATATAAAAGTGTAAATAATAATTTCACAATTTATCTAATATTATTCATTAATACCATTCCAATGACTAAGTGGGATCTACAGTACTATTTTAATAAAAATATTAATAGCATATTGTGGTTCGATAAAAGATAGATTTTCTACTAATGCAAGCTATCGACAGAACTCAACATTGTATGTAACACAATCCATATATAGTTTTTTTATAAACCTATAGATAATCAATGTGTCTCATGTAGTGTAAGATTTTATTTTTTTTAATTCATGAAAAGCTTTGTTTTATCATATAACACAATCCATATCATGAGTTGTGTGAAATAAAAATATTGAAAAGATTAAATTAAATTGGACAACTAGATTTCCCTAAATCTATGTGTGGTAAATTCTACCAACTATAAATTTAATTCCTCCCTAAAAATTTATCTTGGTCACTAAGGGTCTAACACTTGTATGTTCACATCATAGAAACCTATATTGTAAAAATTAATAGTAAAATTTTCTTTCAGAAAACAAATGTTGGAACTATAATGATTACCCAAATAAATTCATAAGTATGTTTTTGCATATGGGAACAAATGTGGGAAGGGAATATTAGGCATGGGAATAAATTTAATAATTATATATCATGATTGAGTTAATTTATCACATGTAATTGATTGATCAATTTAATGATTAAGGACTCAAAACAATAAATCTATGATGATTTATAAGACAATAAATTGAATAGAAATTAAGTTATTAGGATAAATATTTTTCATTTTTCTCTTCCTGGAGTTGAGGAATTAATTTAATATCTAAGAAACATAAGGAAATAAACTCACTGGATTTAATTCCATTTCATATGAACAATATCACCATTCAGTTTTCAATTTCTAGATTTCAACTTCATCTCTTTATCCAAGAAATGAAGGTGTATTTTTCTTTCCAAAAGCACAAACAAATAATGAGGTAGAATTATAAGTCCTTCAATTTTTATTTAGTTGTCATCACTTCAAAATAGTTATAATTTCTAATCCAATATTTTTAAATCCTCATATAGAGAGATAATACCTTAAATGTATATAAACTAATCCAATATTTAAAATAAATATTCTATAAATGGTCAACTTTATAACCTTTCTGAAAGATTAAAATTCCAGAATTTAGAATGAATGTCACCAAATTTCTAAAAATTAGTATAATGTTGATCCATCATATATCATAAAGTATATCATTTTTTTCACTTATCAAACTAGTGAATACATTCATCAGGTATTCTCTTCAAACATGGTAATTACTAGAATTACCATAAATCCTTATTGAAAATTTTCATTCTTTATTATTCCAAATATTATTAAGCATATTCCTTAAATAAAAAATGTTGTATACTCCATCAATGAGGCAGTGAACTATATCTTCAACAAATCCTTTATCAGTTATTAGGTGATCGATACCATCTAATTCAATTTTTCCAAATCAATCATCTCTTTATCATATCTAAACACAATTTTCCCAATATCAGAAACACATTAAGGGTTATATATTCTTAATCAAAATATAACCCTTCCATTAAATCAAATTTATATGTCCTCAAAACCATTCAACGGGTCCTTTTAAATACATAATAAAAAATGAATTCTAAAAATACTTATATATATTTCATGATTCAAATTACATAGTCCTTGAATTCCAAAACATATATACATCAACCATTCATCTTTATTCATAAACAATTAATATGGATTCATAATCTTATTATTTAATACCTGTTTCCTAGAATAAAAAAAATATCAATCATGTCCTTGGGATCCTCAACCTTAATTTAATCTTACTTCACACATTTAATTTAATTAATACTATTAAAACATCACATTCTTTTCACATATCATTAGTTTATTCTTTTTTTTCCAGTAGTATATCCAATACTTATACCCCCTTCCATATTATAATCATTAGATTTACACTAATGACATCAATTTTCATAATGAACATAAATTACACATATAAATGATTAAATGTTAAATCCACTCCTTCTACTTCATTCCATTAAAAAACCAAAAAGAATATTGTGAGAAACACTTATTATTGGTGAAAACTACATAATTATAAAAATCACTTATAGGATGTGAATGTCATGAAACCTAATTATTTAATTGTTTAAATCTTAGGTTTGTCAAATATTATCCATAGTCCTTTAAATTCTTCATGATGGTTCATGAATAGCTTTTTAATTTCAATTGAATATCCCAGGGGAGTGCCAAACTAGGTGTTCTATAAGGCCCACAATCATGCACCATTTCTCGGTCGAGTTTAGCTAAATAATTTATTTTTTGTTTTTTTAACACTATATAAATATGTGCTAGAGACACATCGACATGTAGTATCGAGATAAATATGCATTTCAAGGAAACCACTCCGTATATCCTTTACCAACATTTGAAAAAAAAATCTTATATTTTGACTCATTCTTAGACTTATACATAGCGACATCTTAACACATATCCTTAAAAATATCCCCTAGGGGACTCACTACAGTTTTTTATCCTATATTTCAAAGGATGAATATACATTTCCTTTGATAACAACTATGGTGACCCATACATAATAGAAAAAGGTATTACATCATTTTAAATTAATATTCCACAATTTACATATGTACATTCATTAGGATCATAATATGTTATTGTCTTCTAAAATGTGGAAACATAATGTTTTATCTTTGTGAATATCTCCAACATCTACGTTAATGATCTTCTTATTTAGTAGTCATACTTAACAACTTTCCTCATAAATTTCATAAAGTAATAATTAGAAATAGTGATCCTATATTCCCTTTATGGGAAAATAACTGAGATATATAATCATAACAAGAACATAGGGTTATGAGAACATTAGAATAACATTTGAAGATCATCACCGGCATAACACAGATCATAATGATGATTCAATGAATAATGATTAGTAGTTAATAATACAAGAATCATAAAAAAATAAAAGGTCATGAGACATGAGATAATATCATTGTAATAATACATATAATTGTGGTATAAACATCATCATATAGTAGTGTAAACATGTGATAATAGAAATAGGATCACTAATTAGTCTAAGTCCATGGACTTAGGCCCTCATAAAAACTTATAGACATGAAACCAGGTTTACAAAAAAAATTGTGAACATGTAATCAGGTTCATAAATAGAATTTTATCATGTAATAGTGTTCAAATATAATCTAATCAATGTGACATTGGGTCCATATATAACATTGTGAACATGTAATCAGGTTCACACATAACATTTTAGACATGTAATAATGTTCAAACATAACATTTTGAATATGAAATCAGGTTCAGGAATAAACATATAAAAATAAAACAGGGTGCATTCATAAAATTATGAACACATAGTAAGGTAGATTCAAAACATTGTGAACATATAATTAGGTTCACTCATAATATTGTAAATATGAAATCATGTTCACCCATAACATATATTATTATGAGTCATCCATCATTACCTAATGCATTGGAGGGAGATATAGGTCCGGATCTTCACAATATGAAATCATACATACATGTTCCACAAGATAATAAAAAATTAAAAATATCATGAATAATAAAAATAGATGTTTTTCAGGATCATTTTATCATGGTAAAACCCCTGGAAGAGAAACAACATTCAAAAACTACTTTCCACATTAAACATAAACCATTAAAAGAATGAATAATATTTGTGTCCTTTGATAATATACCAAATAAAGAATAAACTATATTAATGGATTTCATGTTATATGGATAATAATTTTTAAATGATCATTAAAAACATTTCTTAAGGAAAATATCCTTTCCATTTTGAAAATTGTTTTTTAAATCATTAACCATATTAAAACCCTTTTTCATTGAAAATACCTTGAAAAAATATAAAGAAATATTTGATAATATTTTAAAATAATTCTTTGACCTACAAAATTTAAAAAAAATTCCGTTGGAATGAGAAAAATTACCATTTATTTTTTTCAAAATATATTTTAGAAAACAATTTTTTGAATAAAAAAGAATTCCGACTGAAGAGAGCAATAAGGTATGATTTAAAAAACATTTTATTAATTATCATAAGTACCAAATAGTGTTAAAATGGAACAATTACGTTAATAAATCATTAATAATTATAGGATATTAAAAATAATGATAATTATGGATAGTTGATTCAGAATATTTCATAAATGGAAGCATAATCACAAGTATTATTGATAAACAATAAGATTGAGCTAAAATCTATTACCACTTTGGTAACATGGAATATTGATCTTTATGTAAAATTAAATGAATCTTATAATTTCATGAAAATTATTATAATTATGATATAACATGTCAAAGGGGAAATATATACACCTTGTATAAGAATAAAGCTGCAAAATATAAAAATTAGTATCAACGAAGGAAAATTGAGACAAAAAATACATTACCAATTTCGTATCATTTTAAAAATAAACCCCATAAAAGTGAGACAATAAAATGGATATATAGATAAAGATAAATTTAAGGATATTCATCATATTATACATTCATTTGTAGTTTATACACTACAAAAAATGAGTGTTGAATATTGAATAAGGCTTTCATAAATAAAAGTGTGACTAGAAATCCCATTTCTAATTGAGTATGTTTTGAATCATGGGTTAAATAAAGGAATAACATCAATTGAAACTTTTATTATCATGAAATTAGATAAATTATTTATATATTGTTTAATAGGTATGTATACATAACAGATAATAACAATAAATGGTGATTATGTCATATATCTCATATAAATAAAAGTGAGCTGAGAAAACCCATTCCTTAAGTCATGAATTTCTTCATTCAAGTTCAAACATAATTTATAATAAATATAAGTTTATCATAAATATTAAATTTAACAATATTATTATATATCACAACATATATGATTTGATTATGAATTTTTTTACCTTTCTGTTAACAAATTCATGTTAAAGTTATGTTTTGGGTAATAACTATTTTTTTAATATATGTTATGACTTGTTCTTATTAATACTCTTACATAGATCATGAATTAATTATTTAAATAATGTAAAACATGATATAAATATCATCTATATTCATTATATATGTATTTATAATATTTTATAAAATATTTATATATAAAATTAGATACACCATTCGTGGAAACATTAGGATGTACGTATGAAGAACATTGTTTCAATTTTATTATCTTATTTAAAGAGAGAATGTAAAAGAAATATATGAATATAAACAAACACACACACACACACATATATATATATATATATTATCATTATAAAAGAATTTTTATTTCATATATATCAAAAAAATTTATTATAACCATCCTTAAGACATTCCATGTAAAGTGCGAACAAATCACATCGATTTGAGGATATGGTAGTCCACAGGCCCACAAACAATGTCATCGTACTCTCACAAAATGGGAATCATGATGGTATGTGTTATATAATAATTAAATAAGAATAAATACATCATAAATATCATATATATCATATAAAAATAGTATTTACATCATAATTACCAACCATTAATGTTGGTAATGGAAGAACGAATGACATCTGTTTGTGAGGTATTAGTCCTCCATACACACAAGTAATGATTGTGTATCTCATTTGATGGAAGTGTATGTAGGATTTGTATGAAACATTAAAATAACAAAATATTAGTATATTTAGGATACTTTGGTTATTATATAGTAGAATAATAATAAAAAATTTAGGTTGGATAATGAAATAAAACGAAATTGCTTGTTGAAAGAAGTCACCACTTCTTTGGGTAATTCCTTTTCTGTTTTCACCAAAGGACTAGCTTAGATTGATTTATTCAAAATGTAAGGATTGTATGTTGAGATGAGTGAAGTTGGGAGAATATTTGGTCAGGTTTTTTATGATTTTATGTGATTTATATGTGTGATGTAGTGGGGGTGAGTTCCCTTTTATAGTTTAGGAGGAGTGACATTCTTGTAAATACAAAAAGGTAAACACTATTGAGGGGTATCACTTATATAATGTGCCTAAAATAAATGAAATTTTCAATAAAAAATTTTTATATGGATAAAATATTTAAAGGTAATGAATTTGGTACATGTTTCTTGTTTATTTGGCCCCTTCATTTAAAGACTAACAACCAATTAATACCGTTTTCAAATTAATCGTTATAATAAATTTCAATTACATTAACTATTTTTTTTCCAATTTTTTTTTTTAAAATTGATATAAATTATAAATTATGCTTATTCCAAATATTTAATCCATTTTACAATTTATAAGCAATAAAGTGGAATAAATTAATATATAATTAATCTTATAGTCATGCGAGACAATGATTTTATAAAGTAAAAATGATAAAACATTTGAAGTTTTTTTTATAAAATTTCAATGTAAAACTGATTCAAATGACCTAATATGTATTAATATAAATATATATGATATAAATTTACTTTTATACCAATTTAAAATATAATTTAACTATTTAATTAAATTATCAAAAAAGTAGAATTCAATTAATATTCATCGTTTTGCACTATATATCAAAAAATAAAACATAGAAAAATATCCCAAATTCACACAATGAAAATTTTGATATTCCAATTTAAAAAATGAAGTTTATTTTTCCAAATAAAAATTATAAATGTGTCAAAAATTATATTTAAAATATTTTTTCCATTAAAATGCTCTAAAATTATCATTTTGAAATAATTCAACTATTTATTCACAAAGTAGGATTTATTATTAATTTATGAAAATATAATACATTTGATGAGGGTAAAAATATCTTATTCAATATGTAATAAATAAATTTTATTAAAATGATTCAACAAATTTGGTTTTTTAATTTATTGAGATAAAATGTGTATGTAGATAGAAAAATATTTTTCTAAGAAAAGGAATATATTTATTTTCCAATAGTTATACCTTTCTGTTGTAGAGAATTGATAACTAAAGGATTAATTTTATATAAATGTGTAATTCATATTTTCACAATTAAGTTCATATTATTTGTAACTTCCATTCCAAAAATCTATTTGTTACCAATAGTAATTTTTTAATAATAATATTAATAATATATTGTATTTTGGTAAAACTCATCCTTTCATACAACACAAGATATCAAAGGAACTCATAATTATGTATAAGACAAGATAAAATAGTGTTGTGTATACCATAAGCTAATATAAGAGTTTCATTTAGTGTAATATTAAATTTTTATAGGTCTTAACAGAAGAAAAACATAATGTTATCATATAATAGAAGCTATATTTAGTGTTGCATGAAATGGAAAATATTGAAAATATTAAATTTATATGATAAAAAATAGTTCAAAAAATATCGGGTTCTTACATACACTACCTTCTTGTCCACAAACAATTCTACACAATATAGTTTAAATATTCATCACACTAGGATATACAACCCTGAGGAAAGTGTGATACTCCTTCGATACCTCCTCACACAATGTGATTTGGACCACTGTAACTCTCTCTGAAAAGATTAGGTTCTCCCATCAAACATTGAATCCATCAAGTGAATCTCATGAGGATATCTAGTCATGTTTAACCTCATAGTTGATGTCTCGCAAGTGAGACTACCACACAAACTAAATAACTGGTGGATACAACACCATTAATTGATGATAAGATACACCACATTCCCCCTTTATGGTGTGCTGAAATGAAGATAATTTCTTAAAAACACCCTCCACATAATGTGAATGGGACAACCTACTAAGAGATTATACCACCACATTTACCTTCCCAAGGGTACATACTATTTTGAAGTCATAGACTTCTAGTAACTCCCTCTAATACATTTATATTAAGTATAGATCTCTCTAAAAGTAAGTGTTCCTAAAACTCTGATGGTCTGAGTAAATAAAAAAAATACCCCAAAAGATAGTTCCTTGAAATATTCAGAGTAAAGACAAAAAATAAAAACATTAACTCATGAGTACATATTTTTTGTCATAGGGTATCCACTCCTTAGACCCATAAGAGATCATTGTCTTACTCTACATCAACACACAACTAGTCCCATCTCTTGAGAAATCAAAAAACAAAATGAACTCAATGATCCCCTCCTGTAGACTCCAAACAGGAGCACTGGTCCACCCATGCCTTGACTATTAAGAGGATATGTAACCTTAATTATTCCATGTAAACATCTTCCCTTCCATTTCATGGTGTTAGAAGGGGAGATTATGTTTGAAAAGCCTTCAATGTACCTTTTGTAGTACCCTATCAAAAAAATTATACACCCCCAATACACTGTTTGGTGGCTCCCAAGAAAGTTTTACATTAGTATTTTCTTTAATAATAGCTAACCCATGATCATATATTACATGTCATAGAAATGAAACCTCATAGATATAGAAATAACAATTTGAGTGTAACAACTGGGCCCCATTTATAGCATAGACACCTCACCTAAACATGCCCATCATGTCATATCCCTCTAGGTTCCATCATTTTTTACGCAAACACATGGTCCCATCCCTGGGGACCACCCATGTTCCCGAACGGGTCATTTTACTAAGTATTTTCCTCATAGTCTAACACATGTTATTTACAGTATACTTTATCCCCACTCACACATATCCTTGGAATTTTCCCAGATGGTCACCCATCCAGGTCACTACTCGAGGCCAAGAAAGCATAACTGTAGAGTTCTAATTTGGTAGGATCTTGAAAATGTAGGTGAAAATTGTTGACATGAGTCATATCATTTACTCATTTAACTCTTTATCATTTTGGATTGTTACATTCAACCCATTTAGAGAACAACATCCTAGTGGTGGACCTTACATCTCAACCCAAGAAGTGAACTGCACTTAAGGCCATGTTACTGCTCTGATACAAATGCAACAATTGGGCCTTGCTGGTAGCACAAAACCCCACCTTAACATGGTTGTTGGGTGTTATCCCACCAGGTACAACTAGTTTACCCACATCCACATGGAATCCTACCACGGTCCCACCCACATGCCTGAATGGGTATTATGACTAATGATTTTCCCTATAGGCCAACACATGTTCTTTCTAGTGTGTTTTTTCCTCACACACATCTTAGGAAACTTCACATAAGGTCACCCATCTTGATCATTACTCCTAGCCAAACATTCTTATCTGTGGAGTTCTCATTAGTTATTCTCTCTAGAAGAAATGTGTAGCTTGTTGACATGAGTCATATAATTTAATAATTTAACCTGTTATCATTCTGGGGTGTTACATTCACCCCCCATTTAGAGAACAACATCTTCATTGTGGACAAAAAATCTCAATCTATGTAGTGCACTACACTGATGACTGGGTTACTACTCTGATACCAAGGCATCAACATTCCCCAATAATAACACAAACACCCCACCTTAATATGTTCATCGACTCCTAGGCTGCCAGCTACCACCAACTAACCCACAGACATGTGGTCCCCTCCCTAGGGCCCCCCATGTGCCCAAATGGGTCATATGACTATTGATTATCCCATAGGCCAACACATGTCCTTTCCAGTGTGTGTTTTCCTTGCTCACAAACATCTTGGGAAAATTGTAGAAAGTAAGACCTCCTTATAACTACTCGAGGAAAATAATTTTTAACTGTGGAGTTCTAATCAGGTAGGCTCCCAACAGTAAAGGTGTACCATGCTGACATGATTCATATCAATTAGTTATTTAACCCTTTATCATTCTACGGTTTTACATTACCCCCCCTAGAGCACAACATCCTCACTATGTACCCTACATCTCAATCTAGGCAGTGCACCACACTTAAGGCTATGTTACTACTCTGATACCAATGTAAACAATGGGCCTCTTCAATAGCACATACACCCCACCTTTGTCATTATAGGGTGTTACATCCACCCCCCCCCCATTTAGAGCACAACATACCTATTGTGGACCCTACATATCAACCCAGTAAATTCACCTTACTTAAGGCATTATTACTACTCTAATACAAATGAAACAACTAATCCTCGCCGTTAGCAAAAACACCCTTCTTTAACATGGCCATCGGGTCATAACCCACCAGGTTCCACCAGTTTCCCCACAGACACATGGTCCCCACCCTAAGGCCCACCCACCTGCCCGAATAGGTCATATGATTTATGATTTTCCCCACATACCATCACGTGTTTTTCCAGTATTGTTTTTCCTCACCCACAGATATATTGGGAAACTTTCCAGGAGGGCACACATCCACATAACTACTCCTGCCAAAGCACACTTTACTAGGGAGTTCTAATAATCCAGGATCTTGACAATAATGGTGCACCTTGTTGACATGAGTCATAAAATTTAGTCCTTTAGGCCTTTATCATTGTAGGTTTTTAAATTCAGCCCCCACCCTTGGATCATAATGTCATAATTGTGGGTCCTATATCTCAAAACAGGTAGTGCACCTCACTTTATATTAAGTTAATAATCTGATATAAATGTAACAAATGGGCCATGATGATTGCATTGAAACCCCCACCTTAACAAGATCGTTGGGTACTAGCCTGCCAAGTGCAACTAGTTTCCCCCACAGACAAGTTTTCCCCTCCCTAGGGCCCAACCACATGCCAAACCAGTCATATGATAATTATTGTCCCCATAGGTCGAAAAATGTTTTTCTAGGAAGTACACATAACAAAAGGCTAGGTTACTACTCTAAAACCAATAAAAAACAATGCTTTACTGATAAAACAGACCCACTACCTTAACATGGTCATCGAGTCTTAGTTGTCCAGGTTCCACCAGTTGCCCTATAGACACACGGTCCCCTCCCAAGGGCCCACCCACATGCTTGAATGGGTCATGTGACTACAGATTGTCCCCAAAACCAACACATGTTCTTTCCATTATGCTTTGTCACCACTCACATACATCTTGGGAAACTTTCTAGAAGGTAACACATTCAGATAACAAATCTAGCCCAAGAACACTTTATTGTGTAGTTCAAATCAGGTAAGACCCAAAATAGAAAGATTCACCATGTTGACATGAGTAATATCGTTTATTCATTTAGTCATTTATGATTCTAGGGTTTTACATCCCCCCTAGAGCACAAGGTCCATGTTGTGGACAATACATCTCAACCCAGGTAGTGCACCTCACTTAAGGATAGGTTACAACTTTAATATAAATTTTACAAATGGGCCCCGTGGATAGCATAGACACCCCACCTTAACAAGGATATTGGGTCCTAGCTAGCCAGGTGCCACCAGTTTCCCCCCACAGACACATGGTCCCCTCCCTGGGGCCCAACCACATGCCCAAATGGGTCATCTGACTAATTATTGTCCCTATAGGACAGAAACTTCTCTTCACAAATTCCTTTGTCCTCACTCACACCCATCCTGGGAAATATCTCAACAGTTCACCCATCCTGATCACTACTCCGGACCAAGTATGCATAACTGTGGAGTTCAGATCAGGTAGGCTCCCTAAAATAATGTTGTACCTTGTTAACATGAGTAATATCATTTATTCATTTAAGCCTTTAGCATTTTGGGGTGTTAGATTGAGATCTAACCACAAATATTGAGATCCCATTGTAAGTATAATAATATTCCAAATTGTGATGTGGACTCCTTCATTTTCATAACATATACGAGAATTTATTCAACCAATACAACCAAAAATAAATCAAATTATGGATGGATGTTCCAATTATTCATATACATGAATACACCTAGGGAATTAGTCCCACAAAAAAGTATCATCAGGAACTCCTAATGTCGTTGTGGACATCAAAATACCATCATCACAATATCATACATGTAAATTGTTTACTAATGGTATCCAAACATATGATTTATCTTTGAGAACTATCTCAAAATTTCAAACTAGTAGAAAATGTGATCAATCCAATTCAAGGGGTACTTTTTATTTATCATTACATTATCCACGTGATGAAAATCAACATAAATCCTCATGCCCATGTCCACCTTTTTCATGAAAAAAATTATAGATTCATATGGAACACACTGGGTCTGATATAACCTTACTCTTGAAGGTATTCTAACTGGACCCTCACCTTCTTGATCTTCGTTGGGGCCATCCCATTTTCCATAGAATATATTAATGTGGTCCCAAGGTCAAGGCCAATGTAGAAGTATATATCTCACCGCAGAGGTAATATGAAAACAATTATAAAGGAATACATCCATATAATCTCTCAATACCACTGGAATCCATATTCTTACTGATCCAACTACACCATGGGGTAAACTAACTATCATTTTTGTGATAAGTTGTTGTTTTATAATCGCAAGCCCCACCTGCTCAACCATAAGATCTCTCTCACCCATGAAGGATAATTTCTTATCATTTTTATGACGATACTTAACTATTATATGATTATAATATATTTGTTCATTAACCCTATAAAACTAGACCATTCCCGTGATGACTTCATATGGTTTCATTTCAACGATCAATAGGTCCTATGAGAAACTCTCCCCATAAAATGTTGGCTTAAACTATCATAATATGTGTGATATAGAATAATTTCACTTTGTAGAATACACTATCCATAGTTATTGGGATAAATTATTAACAAGAAGCTTTACCTCTCACACAAGGGATGCAGAGATAAAGGAAAAACTCACACTTTTTTCTATAAGTACTGGAGAAAGAGTAGAAAAGGCACATGCCAAACCTTGTATCATCTCATGAGAAGCCTGATCGTAATCCTTCATAACCCAAAACTTTATATAGTGTTGGATGAAAAATATATGAGCTCGGTGTTGGGAACCTAATGGTGTTGGAGGGAGTATCTCATAACATCTTCTTCCACCTTCAGTTCCTCCTTCTATAGCTCCACCCACTCCCCTATCAACACCACTACCCTATGGGATTCCCTAAAAACATATGAGAGATCCTTGTTTTTTGAAGTTTCCTTTACCATGATGGTTCATCCCCTTCCATCCTAACTTCATGACCCTAGAAAATATAAAACATCATGATCCATATGAATTCTACCATCACAATCACAACTTCCCCCCTCTCTAGGCTGAGCAGATCTTCTGTGCGACCCTTTTATGATAGATCCACGCATCCGAAATCATGTATGAGTACGTCTCCTGTAGAAGGACCCTAAAATATACCCCATGGAAGCTGTTTAAAATGACTCAATAACAAGATGAAAACTTTAGAACTCATCCACCATATTTCCCTCTAATAGGAATCACTTAATAACTATTTCTCTCCCTATCACTCCAATATAATTTGGTTGACTGAGGGAGTAAACACTACAATATATTTCTCTATCAAGGCACTGGTCAAAAATCCATTCATAGATATTTAAATCCCACACACTAATAAGAAAGAAACACATATGTTCGATGAACCACATGATGTAAATGGAATGAAACATATCACCCTACCAAAGAACTGTAAGATCATAAATATATAGAGTGTGCAAGATTTAAGGGTAATAATCATTGCATAATAGATGATGGAAGTAAAACCCTGAGAAATTCACCTCAAAATAGTTATGCATGATCATACTCTACCAATGAAATATTTCTCTATAAAGAAGACATTCACAAGCACTACCATCAGACCATTTGAAGTTTGATAATATTGAAAAAATAAACAAATTCCTTAATCTAAAGCTGCATTGTTGGATGGTATACCTCTCCATGGATCCTTAGTTTTCTCTATAGCTATATATTACATAATGTGATATTCCAACACATATCATTTACAAGACCTTTTAGAGATATTGGCTACACAAAAATAATTTGATCGCCCACCCGAAGCAATGGAAGTGGATATATGAATTGCTCAATCGGTGGAAACACAACTCTATTCTCACCAGGAGGAACACCTCATGAGTGGGCCCCTAAACATAGGCTTCATAACACATATAATTTTCCTCATGAGACTCTTTCAGTATCCAAGATGGCTATCATCCTGGATGCATCCTGAATTATGAATACAAATCATATTTAGATTAGTATATATTGGGTTATGAAACAAGAAATAAATTAACGTTGAATGACCCAATCATATATGATGCATGTACCATTGGTTCCCAACAACCAATGTATCGATATACTGATTCGAAAAAACATTTTCTATAGTCTTGGTGAATGGATACATATATTTTAGCATGAACATTTGATTATTTAGCCTAAAATCTTTGGTCGAGACACTCTGAATCTTTTTCTATAAGTTCCTAAACCAATATTTAATGTAAGGTCCATCTCTAATCCTTGACCTAGGGAAATATCGCCTCAAATACCACTCTATCATGACCTAACCCATCAGTGTCAACTTGAATTATGGTAATTTGAGTGAGACACCCCAATATCATCTCTAATAGTCTAGGGGACGGAGATAAGACATGAGTAGGAAAAAATAAACTGTATGTCCTTATCCCAAGAATATCTATGCATGTGCACATCTAGATCCATGAAATAGTGCATATATATAATAAAAGGAATGAACACCTCAAGTGTGAACCATGAATGAAACAACATCCAGTAAAGCATCAGAGTGCATCATTGTAGTAAAACTATATGAATGAAAGTAATAAACAACCAAAAAAATGAGGTCTCAACCTTAAAAAACTATAAAAAGGGAAGGACTGAAGAGATTCTGGATCACAATTTCCATGGTAAACCACTGAACATATTTGACACCAAGAACTGTAATGCTACACTGAAACTAGGACCACCAATATTACCACCATTCCATTTTTTTTCTACATAAGACATCACATGTTAAGGAAAATCTCATACATGGGGGAGTATGAAATTCCCATTAGGAACTCCAAAAATAAAAAAGAGGGAAATATAAAGATACAATAGTTAGATAAACACAAAAAAATAAGGGTAAATATAAACCCAATAGAAATTAATATAATGAAACCCAAAAAAAAGAGAAAATGTATATATATATATATATCCATAGTTACATAAGAAGAATGAGGTTTCATACATATCCAATGTTCAATCTATGATTCTCAATACCATATGAAACATCGCTGAAATTTGAGTGAAGGGGCGTGATCCTCACTTTTATTCACTACAACCAAGGGATCACCAACTATTATGGTGGACCCTCTCCCCACTAATGCTCGATGACGGGGAATAAAACATGATTGAGGGAGGAATTTTTCCTACTAATTTGTGTGAGAGAACAAAAACATCCTATGTAAATTCTTTGGGGGACCTGCTTCATGGTGTGATGGGGTGTACAGACCCCAATATCTTTCTGGAGATACATACCAATCACTACCATTTATCTATAGATACTAAATAAAGAATTAAACATGTAACACAACATGAATTATATATGATGAAAAAATAAAAGGATACCAACATTTTATATGAGAAAGAATCTCAGTATAGGCTACTCAAAGGGATAAATATGAGCCTTGAAGAAAGAGATACCCATGTTGGGAAAACTCTTATACAATTATGTAATGTGTACAAATGGAAACAAGATTTTTAACCTATACTAGATGCCAATAAATGACCTTTATTAAACATGGATCGTATAACCATGTCGTATACATGGAGTAAATGATGTGTCATGGAGGGAATGAACATATCCACCTTAACCATGACCATGTACTCAGGCCATGCCCATGTCCTTTTACCCTCTCCCATGAACCTATCCATGAATATGCTTGTGTTCATCTAATGTCTGGCTATGTACTGCTACATTACCATGTACCCTTTCATGGTGCGTCTCCCCTATACTCAGCCACATTTCCATGTCCCAATACATGGAATGTACTCCGATTATGTGGACTATTGTCCCAATAATTCTTTCTTCCCTGATAGGAACAACACCCGATGTGTTTTCATTAAACCACAAACCATGTGATTGGGATTTTGAAATGTAAATCTATATGAACATTCTAAAACACCTATTTCTTCCTGATTGAGTATCAATACACCCTCAGGGGGGGTCATTAGTAGTCATAAAAGTGGTTTAAAATTGTTATGAAACACATCCCAGGGGATTAGGGCATTAAACACAAATAACTTTCTAACTCTTATTGAAAACACTGAAGCATTAGGTCCAAAACCACAGCTGGAAGCTTTTGCGGCTCGATTCGGTCACTATCTCCATTATGAAAAAAGACTAGTGACAACTCTACTACCATTCCAATCTATTAAACTATCGAATAAGGGAGACACCCCCTCCCTTTTACCAAATTTGGAATCCAATATTGGTAGGGGTATTTTATTGATTTTTTTAATTAAACAACCAAAATTATTAAATTACCTTTATGATATTATAATGTTCTCTCTTAATAAAAAATCCAATTCCAAATATCATTATATCATTCCTAATGTAAACACTTTGATTTATAAACAACCATTGTCTCAAATTTCGCATAAATGGTCCCCATCAATAGGAAATCCATTTATAATGAAAATACAGGTTCACAAGATTCAATATATAATAATATTCTAATTATATTATTTAAATTATCCCTTGCACACAATCACTATTCCGACTCTAAAGAAATATCTATATATTTATATATATAGATATACTTATAGGAATGAACTAGTGAAACTAGAGTTATTACAAACCACACCAACCATACTATCATTACAGGAAATCTCAATAAGGGATCTTCCATCATTGAGAACATACAATGAAACATGGTTTCTTCAGCTCCAAAACAGAAAGGTAAACAATTTAAATAACTCCAAGGCCCACAAGTAGTTGGAAAATAATAATGTTCCCACACAATCCAAAACATTTATCCCTAGAAAATAACATTTTTTATTTCCATCTAGATTTATCCAATTAATTATGTATAGCTCTAAAAATACTACCATCAATAGAAATTAAAACTAAGATCTAGCCATTAACATCATTTAAGAAAAACCTTCATAATCAATAGTTTAATATAAATAATGGTAATCAAATTCCCTAGATTCTTCCAATAATCAGTTAATAAATACAATATTTTAATTCTTAATCCAATTTTATGAATATAAAACATGATAAAAAATACAATAATCATAAAAAGTAGATAACCCAAAATCTAGAAAATTAAAATTGGAATCACAAATAAAGAGAAAACACATTCGATCAAAACATTTCTACTAATTCATTCTTGTTTCAAGTCATTTTCTTTATATAGGTTAGTTTTTTCATTTATCAAAAGAACTTAATTCATGATACTTTCTATTTAGCTAAGGAATCTACTTTCATAAGATAAGACAATTATAATGTATGACTCATAAAAAGGATTATACTCAAAAAGTAACATCACTTTTCCTCAAATTTTTAGTAAACATGAAGGTACTTATTCCAGAACATAGGATACCCTAAATACCATTGTCATATCTAGTATCCCTTGTTTATATAATATAATAAGACAAACTAATAATATTTTCCTAAACAAACCATCTATCCCCATGTGGTAATATATCTAAAGTCCATCTTATCTATGTGCCATGTTATTTGATATAATACATTCATAAAGTCTCCTCCTATAATTCCCATCCTGGTTTGGTTATGAAGATCGGTATGATCCCCAAATCTACCCTCCAATATTCCATGGGAGGGAAACTAATAAAATGTGTAAAAGATGAATAGAAATTAGAGGCATTGACCTCCTTATAAAATTTTAGGATAAGTGATAAGATGAAATTGACAAACAAAAATAATCACATAGATATTAAACTATCACAAAAAATGATTGTAATATTATATATACAAAACAAACAAGAATATTCTAGGTAATGACTATGAAAATTCAACAGCTCAATAGAAACACTATAGTGTACTATATCTCATATCAGTCACTAAGAATCTCGTAAGAACCAAAAATTACAATATATATATTTAGGGTGGGAACACAAATATTCTCAGTAGGATCCTCCATGTAAAATCATATTAAATGTGAAAGAATCATAATAGAGAATAGTTAATTAATAAATAAAGCCAAATCTTTACCTAAACATGTAAAATGATACCACATCCTTACCATGTATAACTCACTAATAACACATATGAATATTCATATCCATATAAAAACATGTTTATATACAAGGTATCTCACATCCAATTTCCCATAGTTATTCCACTATCATTCCCCAATGTTAAACATCATGTTCTATAATCCCTTTTGTTCATCAAGTCGCCTCTGATGTGGGTTGGGCCTTGACCCTACCCACTATAGTCCCCCACAAGTCCCAACATCTCATGTAGGAATCAGTCTATATATGCATATCATAATCTCATCATCATCATCCCATCCATAAAAAACTCATATATTTGAAAGAAACTACAACCCATTTATCATGCATTATAACTCAATCCATCATAACAAATGCGAATACACCTATATGAATCTAGAACCACTAAAAATGGAATATATGTTGGCACCATAACCTCATGTTACTACAACACACACATATAAGTATAGTAAAATTTTGAGCCACAAAATCCCACGTAACCATGTACCTTATATCTTAATCTATTCTAGACTAGAAATTCCTACACGTCATGCTACATAAAATCGAGATAAAAAGAGGGAGAAGCCAGTCATCTGTTACATGAGTATCTATGATATTGATGAAGACAACCACACCAAAAATGTTATATCAACTACCCCAAATAATAATGTGGTAGAGCATAAGAAATAAAAAAATATATGAATTTTGTCACACAAAACCAAACAAAGGGAATGTACCTCTCCTTATATTTGAATTCAATCCATAGTCCTACAAGACAGCAATCTTCCACCATTGATGCCTTGATAAGAATATCACATATAAGAAAAAATAATAATGGTTCACCATATTTAACCATGCTCACTTGTAATTTTTAATTACCATTCACTCATTTTGAAAACCATTAAAAACAATAGTTCAAAATAATTAATTCATTATTGTCCAAATTTATTTTATTTTCACATAAAAAATTCCCGATGTCTATTCTATGATCCTTGAATGTTTCTATTTAATGATCCCTTGGTTCCATTTAATTTATGAACATAGAGAACCATCCCATGAGTTCAGTATTAATTTAATTGTCTTTCTATAATCCGGGTACTCTTTGAGTCATATGAAGATAACATAATAAGATTCAAAAATAATGAATTACCCAACTACAACATGTATTTGGGATCCACACAAATAACCCCATGGAAACCAGCAACTAAATACACCACCAAAGAATCAACAAATAGGAAATTTCATCTATCAACCCATTCCAACCATTATGGATTCATCTTCGACATTTATCTACCAGATACAATCCCTTCCACTATCACTGGAATAAATCCAACATCATATCCAATGAAAAATAGCCCATTCCATAGAAAATACCCCAATCATGCTCAGTTTAAGAAATAAAATAAGGGAATTACGATCCTAGAGAACATATAATGAAACATGGCATATCTAGTGCATAATATTAAGAAGAAACCATGGACATAAATATAAATAATAAAACCCTATAAAAAGAATAATGGGAAAAATCAATCCCAAATATTTCTCCCAAGAAAACAAACCATTTATTAAACTCTTTAATATACCAATTTATTTACCAACAAGAATCCTATAATAAAAAATGTAAAATGTAACTTTCAACTGTAAACATTTTTTGAGAAATACATTCATAGTTAATTGTCAGAAAGGAAAAATAATAATAAAATTATCAATATTCTTTTATTAATTAGTTAATCTATGTCAAATTTATATTTTTTATCTAATTTTAATCATATAAAACATGTTAAAAACCCAATATCAAATTAATTTGATAACACAGTTTCTAGAAAATCACAATAGATATAAGAAATAAAGCATCAACAGATGTGATCACAACATCCCATCCAATTCATTCTTAATTATAGAAATTATCTTCATTTAAATAGATTCCATCATTTAATAAATAATCTAATGTACTATAATTTCACATCAACACATAAAATAAATAGAAGTAATGAATCCCATACATTAATTAGAAGTTAAAAGTTCTCAGAACATGAACAAATAAATAAGAAAATAACATGACCAATATTGAAATAAACCACCTTGAAACCTATCCATAGAAAAAAAATATCAGGCTACACTCAAAACTCTTACCCAACCAATGGAAATCCATGAAAAAAACCATAATGAAGAAATATATCAAGTAATATTAAGAGGGGATGAGAAGAGTGTACCATGATCCACAATTCTTTGATATAATGATGAAATGATTTTTTTTCTCTCAGAGAAAGTGGTTAGAGAGTAGTCAGAGGGATATGAGTCAACTAGGGTTCTAAGGAAGAGAATGAAAATCAATCCAAGGAACTTCCAAACCTCTATATTTATAGTAACCCCATAAGGCCTCCTTCATTGAATTGAGACACATAAAACATCATTGGTGTATCTGGTAAATGGAAAATCTAATTCATCAAAACATTAATATTTATTTCCTCCCAATAATTACACGTATTCAAATAAATTTTAAATTCCCATAAAATACACAATTCCTTAATTGAAATAATGTTGTGGAGTATTTCAGGGGATATAGAATCCACTATAGCATCTCATAATGACCCTGGAAAATATCCATGTTTATTTTACCCCACCATTCAAATGCCTTTAATGTAGAAAGCTCCAGTTCCTTCATTCCTTATTTCTCTTATATATCTATCAATTTCAATCCGAATTATTTTGCACATGGAAAGGCTTGATAGCATGAGTGGAACCAGTCCTTCCAATACAACATGGTGTTTTCCCTCATTTATCACAAAGGTAAAATCTTTGACAGAATGGCTTGTAAAATGGGATCAATAGGTGTTTAGATCCCCATGGAACACCAAGAACCCCTCAAACACCTCATTACACTTAAGGACATAGAATGTAAAATACAAAATAACCACACTTTGATCAAATCACTAATCTAACTTCACTTTGGATTACACCATGCCCACAAAAAAAATGTGGTGGCTATCTATTTGGGAAAAAATCCAACATTGCCTTCATAATACCAATAATCATTCTTTGGGTATCTCCATTCCCCATGAAAACAAAATTGGATGGATTTTAGAAATTATATTCCTTATACAATTAAAATAAATCATTGATTATGATGCTTGATCCAA
This sequence comes from Viscum album, assembly GCA_963277665.1. NCBI lineage: Eukaryota > Viridiplantae > Streptophyta > Magnoliopsida > Santalales > Viscaceae > Viscum > Viscum album. The sequence goes on along the minus strand of OY728125.1, from coordinate 270,645,903 downwards.
CTCTAGTTAGAGGAGAATTCCATGGATTCCCTATAATAGTTTTCCTTTATATACATAAGTTAATAGAAAAATATTGAAATAAGTTGAATAAAATAATATTTGGATGATGAAATTTGGTAATGATAACTCCTTATATATTATTGGAATTGGGATACCAGAAATTGATCCTTATAGATTACAATAATTGGAAGTTTGTTTTGTTGATGTGATCAAGAATAACAAACTTAGTGTGAGTCAAGTATGTGATTTAGGTAAATGTTTTATTTTTAAGAGAAACAAATGCCCCATTAATTGATTCAAATATGGAAGAATAATCATGACGTTATAAAAGAAAAAATGAAAATATATTCAAATAAGAGATATAGGAAATTCCTACAATATCAATGATATAGAAGAAAATAATATTCTTCATATAATTGTTTCTCATATAAGCTATATTTATATTAGAAACATGTTAATATAATATTTTTGAGAGATATTTCAATGTTAAGAAGAGATAGATATATGATTTAAATATCCTATAAAAACTAATGATTACTTAAGGTAAGCATAAGAGAGTGTAGATACTATCCAATAGACCTCTTGTACTGGTTTTTTCATATTTACATGGTCCGTTGAGACATCAATATACTAGAAGTGAATTTTAATTTATTATAATCATTTATTAATGTATCATAATTATATTTTTAGATTTCATGAATCGTAAGTCACAAGTATTATAGGTGTTCAATTGTTTCAAAAGAAAGGCTGAAAGAGAGACTAGAGTTTACATCAAGATACTAAAGATAAACAATTGTAAGGAGTCAAACTGAAGTTCATTGGAATTTTTTATTACTAACTATTGGATCAATAACTAATATTACACTCCCTATACTACTCATCAAAATTAGTTTCTTAAATAATTAATAAATGATTAAAGAAATAGAAAGGACCCCATTAGATGAATTTTGAATGATATAGTTGTTATAGAGAGACGTTTTGTGCACAATTATTTGTATTCATAATCAATGTTCACATAAAAAACTGTAATAATACTATAGATGATATTTATTAAAAAATAAATCCAATATTTATTTATTACAAAGACTTCAATATCCCTTGCATCATGAAAATTAATAATCGAAGTAAGTGTAAATTGTATGAGAAAATAGGTGAATGTATCCATCTTGAATACAAATCAAATACAGCCGTCAGAGTATGATGATTAATAGAGGTTTAGGTTTTTGTGATGTGTATATCATTAAAAAACATAACAATAGTGTTGCAAGTAATACAATTTCAGTTTATCCAAAATATTACAATGAGCATAATTTTGATAAATTCATGGGTGAATATGTTAAAAAAACTAAAAATTGATGAAGATTAGTATGAACATACTAGTGATGAAGAGTATACTACTGAGAATGAATAATTAAGTATTAATTGTTGAAACTTATATAGAAGTATAAAAAATAAGTGGAAATAAAAATTAACCAATAAAAACCATAATAATATTCAAATGCGGTTGTCAAACATCTCTAATTAATTAAAATGATCCAACTTCTATACCTAATGATATCAAATATTTATAGAAAGTTGGTTCTAAGAATTTGTTTCTTAGAAAATTTGATAATAGATTCACTCTAAGGCTTTTCCTCAACCTAATGGATAAAAATATTGCAGGGACAAAGTTCATATACAAGAAAAATATTAATAAAAAGGAGAAATACAAATGAATAAGTTTGTACTTTTTTTCAAAGTCTATTCCAAAAAGTAATGTGCTTATTTTTATTTGGCCTTTTCTATTGTGGGAACACTAGAGACTATCGTGATATTTCTTTTAGTGGTAGTTAATAAGAAGTTTGTAGTTTTTCAAATGGATTCCAAATCTTCTTTCTTGGATGTTGAGTCGGTAAAGATGTGTGTATTGAGTTCCCTTTTGGTTTTGTCTTCAAAATGGTGATCATATGGTAAGAAAATTGAATAACACATTATGTGGATTAAAATAGGAACTTGTGGAATAGTATTCCGAACTATTTAGTTTCTTGATAGATAAGAGATTAAAAAATTATAAAGTCTATAGTAATCAATAAATATGTGAAATGAAGGTATGTATTATCATAATAATCATATATGTTAAAAATATCTTTTTTGTGATCAATATAGTTCATGTTTATTGTCTTATAAATATATTAATAAAAACATTAATTTATCCAGACTGGGTGAGATGAGATATTTCTCAGTAATTTGTGTCATTCAAGAAGGAAATGTATTTTTTATCCGAATATATGTATGAAATATAATTGGTGAATAATTTAAATATGTAGGGGTACATGTTATTATACACACCTAAACATGTTGGGATGATACTATCAACGGATATAGAAGGATATAGTGAAAATAAAATAGAATTCATAATATTTTTTAGAGGCTTTCTATATGTTACCATGTCAACACTAAATATTGTATTCACTATGAGTTTTGAAAAAACATATCTAAGTCATCCTAAGGTGACATATATTATGTATTTCATGAAGGTACTAAAATATAGCTAAGGGATATTGAGATTTGGGATGATTTATATAAAGTAAATTAACTCGAATCAGTTAGGTTATACTAATATAAACTATGTGGGAAACTGTGATAATAAATCATCCACTTCATGTGGAATTTTTATATAAGGGGTATGGAGTGTTATCTATAAATTGAATAAAAATAACTCTTACATTAATCAAAATATTTTTATACTACATGTTATTTCACCCAAATGGCATGGATAAAATAAAAACATTATTATTTTAGGGTGATGATTGAATGGTCTCATAAAATATCAAGTTATAATCATTGTGCAATTGATCTTTCTAAAAATCACATGCAACACTCGAGTTATAAGAAAATGGATATCATGTTTCAATTAATTAATGAAGGGGTGGGGGGATGGAAAGATAAAAATAAATTAATTCCTAATATATACCTTGTTACTGATTTTTTCTCCAAGGAAATTACAAATGTTCGGTTTTGATACTCACTGTTTGAACACGAATGTTCAACCCTTCCGTCAATTGTTAGGGACATTTGGAGGTTCCACACATTTCATTTGATTGTGTTGTCAAAGGGTTATAATATGCGTTCAAATAGTTCTCAACGAGGGGGGTGAAGAAGTGTATTTATTATAAATTTTTATTGAGAATCCATAAAGTATTATTACAATGAAAAGATTGTGGAAATTAAGAAGTGAGTTATTTAATTAAGGTGTATCTCATTAAATATACTTAGCCAAACATTTTTGTCACCAAGGGGTTAAAATTTCTCCAAAAACTACATTATATAGTTTTGCGGAGTCAAGATGAATCTTAGACAAGATAGGATGCAATTTCATGTTTTTGGATTTAAATTATTATGTTTTGAGAGGATTTATACATGTTTGAGAACAAATCTAATGTATAATATTGAAGCACCCATTGGAAATGTTTAATTATGGTTTATATATATTAAAAGGTGATTAATAACTCTAATGATGGAATTTTAATTTTTTTGAAACGATTTAAAGATATTTAGAATCCACTAAAATGATTTAGTGGTGTTTTTGAGTAATTATGAATAAATTAAATGTTTTATGTTATCAATAATTTGAGTCCAATCCAAAATCCTATGCACTTCATATGGTTTCCAAAATTCATAGAGTTGTTTTGAACTTTATAAATTTAACTATGCGAAAAATTCAATTTTTGTTAAATACATGAACAATATAATGGAAATCTTAAGGTTAATTGGGACAACATAGCTTTTCTCTATGAAAACATGGAGGTCAACATCAACATTTTTAGAGTTTTTATAAAATAGTTATATCATTTGAGATTTTATAGAGTTTCTATTATATATGGTATATTCAACATCATAAGGTTTAAAAAATCATATAGATAATTTTACGTTCAACAAACCCAATGATGTTTATTCCAAACTGAAACCTTATGATATAATGAAAATATAGATGAAACTTTATTAAGTATACATATTATATCTAACAATTTTTCTGTACCTATTGGTCTACAGAAATCACTATGCATAAGATTCAGTAGTCCATTATCCCTTTCCATTATAAACTAACAGGTACATTAGTAATATTTTCCAATAAAAAAATATATTCAATCATTAAATGATTTGTAATAGAATGGTTCCAAAATTTCATATTATGGGAGTACATAGATAAAATTCTCATTTATATATCAATTGAGATAATCCCAAGGGTTTGTGGGATTAGAATCGTATAGATCCTTCATATTTTGAATTAAATATATAATATTTTAAAAATATGGAATATATAATCCCTTTATCATATTTAAAATTTCATAAAACATTTAATTTAAATATATATAACTACTCTAGTTCTTAATATTAAATGAAAATACCTACAAGTCAAAATTAGATAAAGAAACAAAAAAAATATTCTTGGAAAGAAAATTCACTAATTCTTTTAATAACCCTCTAAATACAACTAAATTAAAAGTTCCAACCTCTGATACAGAAACTATTTCCCCATTTCCAATAAGATGTTATACATTACAACTTTCTCAATTCACTCTAATATCTATGTTTGTCTATATCAATACAAATTTGTGATGGGCAGTCAGTATCCAATACAAATGATTTGCAGTTTCTGAAATAGACGTCTATGAAATTCACATTCAGATGTTCAGAATGGTTCTCATTGAGAATACATCTCATCCTTAGATACCAATCTAGGTCTATATTAAAGATGATATATAAAAGTGATCTGAAAATTATTATCCCAATGTAGGTAATAATTTACAACAAATACATATCTACCGTGGGTATCATGTTTTATTAATTTATCTAAATGGATTTTAATTAAAGTGTATCCCCACTAAAAATAAGGACACAATATATCATATCCTTTTATTGATCAATGATCAATATTTCATAAAGTATTGACTCAAATATTGTATGTCTATCACAACTTATTTATTTGGGTTGGAAAACATGCCAATAATAACTATTGTTATTCTTAGATAGTTGAGAAGAAAACTCTATATTTGATCGATTATATGGATGAACGCTAAAATATTCCTATGTAAACATGAACTTATTATGGTATCCATGTTAGTTTCACCCAAAGAAAATTTCATTAATGGGTACCTAATCATATTGGTATGCCTCATTAATTTATTTTCATATAGAAGATAATATATTGGAATCCAACTATCATATTGCAAATCTATTTAGTGGATTTAATTAATTTTTTCAAGGAAACATTCATTTAGTATTCAAATGGGTATTATTTTAAAATTCCATTCAACTTAATATCCATCATATGAATATTAAATTAAGAATTGTTTCATCTCATGCTATATTTATTATTATATGTTTTCTTTCTTTTTTAGATACATGATTTTATTTTTTTATCTTTGGAATACCTATTATGTCCACTAATTTTTCACACCACATTAATGTGAAGCACATTACACAATTCAAAAGATTGGTATAAGGACCCGACCATAAAAAACTACATAATCTTGACTTAAATGAATAATTAAAATTGAGGATCTTTTCAGGTTTAGAGTTTTAGAGAATTATGACATAACTATTACATCTCAAAAGATTACAAAGTAGACACATCTACTCAGTTTCCATTTTTTCACAAAATAAAAACTCTTGAACAAAAGAGTCAGGTCTAGTTCCATGTTTTAGATAGCATGACATTTCCTTGATCTCATCCTTGACAGTATTCTACTTTATTTCCTGTGAAGAACATTTCAAAAACATCGGATGAGCATAAAAATCTCATTAAGGGTTATAAAACAAGGACATAAAACATCATTCCATGTATACATAAGATTCAATGAAATCATACTTTACACATAAAACAGAAGCGCTTGAACATACCTCTTGAAATCATATGGTTTATGAATAAATCATAGAAATAATAAGACCTAAAGGTAAATTGAGGCATTCATAACATTCTTTCATAGGGAGTAACCCTCATGGTTACGTTTGGAATACCCATCACAGTATATTCCCTAAATCTCATCGGAGAAACCTTAGCGTTTAACTCCTTCACATTACCCAATGAATTGGAGAGCTATTACGGGCTCACCCACCATAGGTTTATCACGGAACCACGTGTATTTGTTAAAATCCCCAAGAACCATAACAAAATCATAACACATAACTTAAGCATAAAGGAAAGATAACATTCCTACAATGCAATAAAAATATAAAATTTTTAGGTATTGAATTCATAAATCCTTTAAAATAAACCATTTTCAATACCAAAATATGTAAAAAGTGTATATGGTATTTATTTATCATTTGAAAACATTTCGTCTTGTTAAGGAAGCCATAGATCCAATGATATTCGCAGCGGTAGAAAACGACCTTGTCACCGCTTACATTAAAAAAAGAAACATTCCTTTTTGTCGTTTAGTAAAATGATTCATAGAGAAAATATTCCCTTTGAATGAAATGAAAATTAAAAAGATGTTTATACACTCTATAATATAAATTTGTGTATAAAACAAAATATACCTCAATGAAAGGAGATTGAGACAAAGTCTCTTACAAAGTCGGTATCCTTAGATTAAGGATAAATGAATTACATACTTATGTGTGAAAAATACAAATACACCCAATATAAGTGGATATTATGTGTAAAACAATCATAGGTATTCACACATATTAATATAATGACATATTCATGGAGTACAAGTGTAACCCAAAGAATTGAAATTGAGTTAAGAGGTTCCCTTGCAAAAATTCGACAACCCAACGGCGTCACATTAAAATTCAGAAAATGTGTTGATGAGAGAGAAAATGGTATCTCATAACTTGGACATAAAATTTACATCAATAAGGATATATTAGAACATATCCCAATATAATAAGATGTAAATTAAAAGACATAACAAAAGATGTCTTTTAAAAAGAGGAGGGTGAAAGGTTCCCTTACCGAATTGGGTAACTTCTGAAACGTACGCCCCATGAAGTAAGGGTCATTCAATCAATATGTAAATACCCATAAATTAAATTATATTACACAAAGAATAAAATCATGGGTAGTACATACACCACACAAAAGTAAATAGTGGAAAATCTAGCATGAATCTCACGGGAACAAAAAGTGAGAAAAAAATTCATTACCTCTTGGTAATCAATCGAGTCATATGACCAAAAGATAATAAGATCCAAATGAATCACAGAATACCAAGAATATCATGATAATATATATATATCAAATATAAGTACACAATACACCACATTCAATAAATAAGTTTCAAGCAATAGAAATATCAATGAATTAAATGTGAGATAAGAAATCCCTTGCGAAAATTCGGCAGCCTAACGACGCCACTTAAAACTTCTAAAAATGAATTGATGAGGGAAAGAGGTGGTATCTCACCATATGAACATAAAAATTACAGTAGGATGAATATAAAATAACATCCCCAACATAATAACATGGGGCTTAAAATAAATGACATAAAGGAGAATACATGAAAAGAAAGAGAGAGGTGGGATCCCTTACCTCATGTCCAGTTTGTCTTGTTCGTTTTGTTATATTATTGAATAATAAACTTTGGTCAATTTATAATTTCTTAAATAACTCATTTAAATTTATTATTCAATTCATATCACATATTATAATTTTATAATAAATAGTTAATTATGTCAGTTCATATCAGACGTTTATGTCGATGTTCGATAAATTTGTCCAAAATGAACATATTTGAAAAGAATTTCACATTTAGTTATACATACGTCATCTACAGAATAGTATTAATGATTTAAATATCATATATATCCACTATAAATTCATTTTATACTATTCGATAACATTTGGAGATAAAAAATGGAATGCACCGTTCATGGAGACGGTATGTCGTACGTACGCATGAACGCTACTTTCATTTCATTGTCATATTAATGGAATTAAAAATAAATGAGATATACATATATTATAATTTCCAGTATAATATATATGTTATATAGTTCACATAATTTCATTAATTGTATTCTTTATACATTCCATGTATTGCATGAACGAGTCCCATCACTTGAGGGGGTGGTAGCCCACACTTCCTCAAATGAAATTATCGCATTTGCACAACATGAAAAGCAGAAAGGTATGTTTTAAATATAAAATACAGAAGAATAGAGAGGAAATAAATATAATAGATATCATATATAAATATAGTTCCATCATAATTGCCACCATGAGAGGTGGTAGGAGAATATTTAACAATCATCGTTTCATGAGGCATTAATTCCCCATCCAAGGAAGCAATATATTCTTTAACCATTAGAAGGAGGTGTGTGTAAGTGTAGATCGAATAATTCACATAAAAACATCCTAGTATATTTATGATACTCGTGTTGTAACAAATTATGGTAATTATAAGATTTAAGGGGTTAGAGAAGCAAAATAAAATAAAATAACATAAGAGAAGACATTACCTTTAAATCGGGAAACTCCTATTGGTTTGAACCGAAAGGGTTTCTTGAAGAGATTTATACCTAAGGTAATGCTTCTAGTATGAATAGAGGGATATTTGGAGCTTATTTTAGTAGGGTTTGGACGAGAAAAAGGGCTTTATATGTGTGAGAGATTGGTAGGAAGTGGGGTCCTTTTATAAGGGAGAGGAGGGGCTCTTCTGGAAATCATGAAACTATTATTTTATTATAAAATAAAATTCGGTTTCTAAGGCTCCAAAAATAATTAAATTATATGATAAGGTGTCCCATGTTTGAAATAAATCATCCAAAAGGTATTGTACAAGTGTTGTATATTGTTTTAAACTTTATCTTCTTATTTATTTAATTTATTCATTAATGACGTAAACACTGCATCATCATTGTGTCATAAATAATTTTATTTATTTCATGTCTAAAAATTATAAAAGAACTACCTTGTTTTAGGAAATAATTTTCGATTTCTAATGAATATTTATAGTAAATAAGATAACTTTTATAACCCCTTGTAAAAATTGTTTTTGTAAAACAATACATGTTTGTGACATTGTTTTTACTTTAAAAAAGGTATTAATGTCATTATCTTACCCAAGTGGCTCCATGGGGTTCCACAAATTTACCCATGGATTGTCTTGGCCTCCCATGACTCATACAATAAGCGTAGGACATGTGTCAAGATATTTTTATATTTTTATAATATCATTTTTACCTTCAATTACCCTAATTACCTTTAATCGCGGTTAAGAAAACTTAAAAGTTACTATTCACCAAAAAAATATTTTAATCCCATTGAACCAAATTTTACTTACTAATAGGAACCATTTATGTCAGATTTTTGAAATTCAATTCACAGAAGCTGTAAAGTTTCATTTAACGAAAAATTTAGTTTTTTAACTACCACTTAGTGGTATCACTATTCATCAAAAAATGATGTTTTTCAGAAAAATACCCAAAATTCACACTAATATATATTTGATATTCCGAATTCAAAAATGATTTCCCTTTTAACAAATTCAAAACATAGAAGTTGCATTAAATAATTTGATAATTAATTCCCACTGTCAAAACAAATAGCATGTTTTTAAGAAACAATATCTATAAAAATATTGACACTTATTTATGTCAAATTTCAGAGTGAAATTAATTCCAACGACCACCATTGGATTAAATGGTAAAAATATAATTTAATTACACTGTAAACCCAATTAAAAAAATAATCTAACCATACAAATAAATTAGACTAAAAGGAAGTTTTGAATTAAAATACAACATTTTCACTATTCATTAAAAAATAAACTTTATCGGAAAAATAAAAAAACATAAACAAAGTAAATTTTGATTTCATGGTAAATAAGGATTTTATTTTGTCATAAATAATATATAAAATTGACAAAAAGTAGATTTAAAAAAGGTTTATCATCAAAAGGCAGTTAATCGACCTTTTAAAGAATATTAGAATATTTATTTTTAAAATTGGATTCATTTGCATTTTAAGCCTCTAAAATTTATTGAATAATGTAAAAACATTTAACAAACATATATAATCATATTTTAGTTAGTTCTGTTCAGTCCCGCCATTCCAACGGCTAGAAATTATCTACTATTTAATATAATATTATTATTTTACAAGTGTGCAACGTAAGATTTCAAAGAAACTCGTTGTTGCGTATTGGGTACGACATAGAACATAGCATCCCCATTAAAGTAAAATTAATATTTAATTCACAAATATTTATAAATATGAAAATGTAATATTCTTTATTTACTTGGGATGTTACATCCTCCCCCCCCCTTTTGGTTTTTGCTTCCTCGCAATTTTAAAATTGGGCTCGGAAACTTCATTGAAAGCCCCACATCGGAAAAGGAGTCAATAAAACTATCCATTTAAAGGAAAGAAAGAGAAGTACAAAGGTCACCCAAGACAGAAGATATTAGGGTTCCATGAAAACATGGATATGGAGGAGAAAATAAACGGTCAAGTTCTGATGGAGAGTGATAGAAAACATGTCTAGGAGAATGTTAATCACCAGAAAATCACAAACATGTAATGGGTTAAACGTTATTTTATTCCCCTGTAGGAAAAGTTAAAAGACAACATTTTTGTTTTAAAATACTTTTTATCGAGGAATTTATTGATGAGATTAACTAAAACATAATGAAACATACTTACTTGTCATTTAGACTTTCAACTTTTACTAGATTTCTTACACAAACTCATATATTATTAAAAAGATGAGTATTTAAGATGACTTGTTCACATTAAGAGCGAATTAATCAACTTCTAGAGAATCACCTAATCCAAAAAAGAGAACTATATATTTCCCATGTCTTTAGACCATTACCAAAAACAAAATTGTTATTATAATATCAGATAATCCCAAAAAAGGTAACCTTTTACAAAAATAAAAACTACTCTTAATCTCCAAAATTAGGCAAACAACACACAGTTCAACAAAGACCATTCAATACAAAATTTCCCTTAAAATTCTTAAAAAATAAACCAAAAAATGATTGAAACCCAAATATCTGATGGATTTAGTCACATAGTCTTCCATGTTAAATCTTAACATTTATCTCCAAATAATATTAGTTACTCTTAAAGACTCATACTGAAAATTAATTCACCTAATCACATATCTTCCATGATAGGTTAATAATTTCCATAGATAACCCAAAATAAAGTTATTCCCGATTCATAAGATCATCTAACTAAACATAATTATTCATACTAACCAGGGACTTCATGTAGTCCCGTGGTAGGCGATAAATTCCTGTCGCACATTGGTTGTGGGTTTGATTCTCGCAGCTTCATCCGACGCGGTGGGTTGTCACACGGTCTGCTTGTTGTCCATTTTCCAAAACTATATAATTCTTAAAAAAATTCCACAAAAAGAGATAAAATCATTAAAACTAACCATAACATAATTTATCCTCAAGTTTATCTCTTGCCTTTCATTTTCCATCATAACATATAGGCACCCAAAATTACCTCAGAAGTAAGGATCATATAAACCCTAATGGTTACATTTATAATTATTACATGAACTTTCACATCGAGTTGGTTATCTCATACATGATTCATTAGAGAACTCACCAAGGGTGAAGTCGTTAATCATGACTCCTTGATTTTTGGTTTGGAGTAACCACGAGATTCCTCAGTGAATCGCCCATTTCATCCAGTCTTTTAATTAGAGAATCACCACAGTTTCCTTCATACCCATTGTCACGTTGGTGCCTTCTGGATCCATCCATTTACTAAAACCAAAATTTCAATGTGAGTATATCAACTAAATCATCATGTAATAAAGATCAAGATAAACACTAAGATATAATTATCCAAGTTATCTCCAAATCATAACAATGAATCCATCTAATATAATAACCATTGTGGTTATACACAACTTGTCACTTATCATTAAACAACACACTAACCTCTGAAGTTATCTAAATCTACCTTCGATACCAAAAATAAGGACTCAGCCTTAAAACATTACATAATCTTCAATTAAATGAAAAATTCACATTTAGGATCTTTTCAGGTTTAGAGTTTTAGAGAATTAGGACATAAATATTATATCTAAACAGATTACAAAGTAGAAAAATCTACTCAGTTTCCATTTTTTCACAAAATAAAAACTCATGAACAAAAGAGTCATGTCTAGTTCCATGTTTTAGACAGCATGACATTTCCTTGATCCCATCCTTTACACTATTACACTTCATTTCCTGTGAAAAACATTTCAAAAACATGGGATGAGCATAAAAAGTTCAGTATGGGTTATAAAACAAGGAAAGAAAACATTATTCCATGTATACATAAGAATCGATGAAATCATACTTTACTCATAAAACATAAGCGCTTGAACATACCTCTTGAAATCATAAGGTTTATGAATAACTCATAGAAATCATAACACATATAGGTAACTTGAGGCATTCATAACATTCTTTCATATGGAGTAACCCTCATGGTTACATTTGGAATACCCATCATAGTATATTCCTTAAATATATTAGAAGAAACCTTAGCATTTAACTCCTTCGCATTACCCAATGCATTGGAGAGCTATCACGGGCTCACCCGCCCTAGGTTTCATAACAATTCCCAAGAACCATAACATAATCATAACACATAACTTAAGCATAAATGAAAAGATAACATTCCCACATTGCAATAACAATATAACATTTTAAGGTATTGAAATAATAAATCCATTAAAAAACCATTTTCAACACCAAAATATGTAAAAAGAGTATATGGTATTTATTTCAGCTTGTTATGGAAGCCATACATCCAATAATACTCGCGGAGGCGGAAAAGGTCGTTGTCACCGCTTACGTTAAAAAAAGAAACATTCCTTTTTTTCATTTAGTAAAACATGTCGTAAATAAAAGATTCCCTTTGAATGAAATGAGACTTTAGAAGGGGTTTATACACCTTATAGAAGAAATTTGTGTATAAAACAAAATATACCTCAATGAAAGGAGATTGAGAAAAAGTCTAGTGAAAAGTTGGTATCCTTAGATTAAAGATAAATCAATTACATAATTATGTGTGACAAATAAAAATACACCAAATATAAGTGGATATTATGTGTAAAACAATCATAGGAATTCACACATATTCATAGAATGAGATATTCATGGAGTAAAATTTTAACCCAAAGAATTGAAATTGAGTTAAGAAGTTCCCTTGCAAATATTCGACAGCCCAATAGCATCACTTTAAAATTCAGAAAATGAGTTGATGAGATCTCATCACTTGGAAATAAAATTTACATGAATAAGGAAATATAAGAACATATCCCAACATAATAAGATGTAAATTAAAAGACATAACAAAATAAGTCTTTTAAAAAGAGGAGTGTGAAAGGTTCCCTTACCCAATTCGGTAACATCCAAAACGTACACCCCCTGAAGGAAGGGTCATACAATGAATATGTAAATACCCATAAAATAAATTATATTACACAAATAATACAATCATGGGTAATACATAAACCACACAAAAGGAAATAGTGGCAAATGTAGCAGTAATCTCACAGGAACAAAAAGTGAGATAAAAACTCATTACTTTGTGGTAATCAATCGAGTCATATGACCAAAAGATAATAAGAACCAAATTAATCAAAGAATACCGGAAATATAATGATAATATATATATCAATTGCAGTAAAAAATACACCACATGAGATAAATAAGTGGTGAATAATAGAAATCTCACGGAATTAAAAGTGAGATAAGAAATCCCTTACGAAAATTCGGCAGCCTAAAGTCGCCACTTAAAACTTCATAAAATGAATTTATGAGGGAAATAGGGGGTCTCTAACCATAATAACATAAAAAGGACAGTAGGATGAATATAAAATAACATCCCCAACATAAGAAAAATGAGCTTAAAATAAATGACATAAAAAAGAATACATGAAAAGAAAGAGAGAGGTAGGATCCCTTACCTCAAGCCAGACTTGTCTTGTTCGTTTATTTATATTACTGAATAATAAACATTGGTAAATTTATAATTTATGAAGAAACTCCTTAAAAGTTTATTATTCAATTCATATCACATATTATACTATTATAATAATTAGTTAATTAGGTGATTTCATATCAGACGTTTCTGTCGATGTTCGGTACATGAGTCAAAAATGAACTTGTTTGAAAAGAATGTCCACGTAGTTATAAGTACGGAATATCCATAATAGTATTAAGGATCTAAATATCATATATATACACTATAAATTAATTTTATACTATTCCATAACATTTTGAGATAAAAAACGGAAATGCACCGTTCATGGAGACGGTAGGTTGTACGTACGAATGAATGCTACTTTCATTTCTTTGACATATTAATAAAATTAAAAATAAATGAGATATATATATTATAATTTCCAGTATAAAATATTTTTTATATATTTCACATATGTTCATTAATTTAATTCTTAATACATTCCACTTATTGCATGAACGAGTCCAATCACTTGAGGGGGCGGTAGTCCACACTTCCTCAAATTAAATTATCACATTTTCACAACATGCAAAGCATAATGGTATGTTTCAAATATAAAATACAGTAGAATAGAGAGGATATAAATATAATATATATCATATATATATATAGTTCCATCATAATGGCCACCATGAGAGGTGGTAGGAGAAGATTGAACGATCATCATTTCGTGAGGCATTAATTCGCCATCCACAGAAACAGTATGTTCATTAACCATTAGACGAAGGTGTGTGTAAGTGTAGCTTGAATAATTATCATAACAACATCCTAGTATATTTTAGATTCGGGTTTTGTTAAAAATTAGAGTAATTAAAAGATTTTTTGCGGTTAGATAAGCAAAATAAAAGAAAAGAACATAAGCGGAGACATTACATTTAAATCGGGTAACTCCTCTTGGTTTGACCCAAAGGGTTTTTTGAAGAGCTTTCTGCCTAAGTAATGCTTATAGAATTAAGAGAGGGATCTTGGGAGATTATTTGAGTAGATTTTGGACGAGCCAAAGGGCTTGAGAAGTGTGAGAGATTGGTAGGAAGTGGGGTCTTTTTATAAGGGAGAGGAGGGGCTCTTTTGGAAATCATGAAACTATTATTTTATTATAAATTTATATTCGGTTTCTAAAGCTCCAAAAATCATTGAAGTAGATGATAAAGTGGAAAATTTTCTAAAAACAATCATCCAATTTGTATTGGACAAGTTTTGGATATTTTTTTAAACTTTATCTTCTTATTTATTTAATATATTCATTAATGACGTAAACACTACATCATCATTGTGTCATAAATAAATTTATTTATTTTTTGTCTAGAAATTATAAAAAAATTACCATGTTGTAGGAAAGAATTTTATATTTATAATGAATATTTATAGTCGAAAATAGAACTTGTATAACCTCTTGTAAAAATTGTTTTAGTAAAACAATACATGTTTGTGACATTGTTATTTTTACTTTAAAAAGAGTTTTAATGCCATTATCTTACCAAAGTGGATCCATGGGGTCCCAAAAATTGACCCATGGATTGTCTTTGTCGAAAATGACTCATCCAATAAAGGTAGTACATGTTTCAAGATATTTTTATATTTTTATAATATCATTTTAACCTTAAATTACCCTAGTTACCTTTAATCGCGGTTAACAAAACTCAAAAGGTACTATTCACCAAAAAATTATTTTCATCCCATTGAACCCCATTTTACATAATAATGAAAACCATGTATATTGGATTTTTGAAATTCAATTCACAGAAGTGGTAAAGTTTCGTTTAATGAAAAATTCAGTTTTTTAACTACTACTTAGTGGTTTCACTATTCATCAAAAATGAAGTTTTTCAGAAAAATACCAAAAATTCACCATAACATATATTTGATATTCCGAACTCAAATTTTTTTTCCATTTTTCCAAATTCATAACATAGTAGTTTCATTAATTAATTTTATAATTAATTCCCACTGTCAAAACAAATAGTATGTTTTTAAGAAACAATATCTATCAAAAGACTAACACTTGTTTATGTCCAATTTCATAGTGAAATTAATTCCAATGAACACCATTGGATTAAATGGTAAAAATATTTTTCAATTAAACTTTAATCATAATTAAAACGATAATCTAACTGTACAAATAAATTAGACTAAAAGGAGGTTTTGAATTAAAATACATCATGTTTCACTATTCATTAAAAATGAACTTTATCGGAAAAATACCGAAACCACACACAATGTAAATTCTGATGTCCTGATAAAGAGGGATTTTATTTTGTCAAATATAAAATATAAAAGTGACAAAAAGTAGATTTAAAAAAATATTCCTCATCAAAATGCGGTTAATCAACCTTTTAAAGAATATTAGAATATTTATTCTTAAAATTGGATTCATTTGCATTTTAAGCCTATAACAGTTATTGAATAATGTACAAACCTTCAAAAAACATATATAATCTTATTTTAGTTAGTTCCGTTCAATCCCGCCATTCCTACAGGTAGATGTTATCTACCATTTAAAATAATATTATTATATTATTAGTGTGTGTTTCCCTCTAGAATTGGGGATGACCTTATTGATTTAAGGTTCAAACATTCCAATCAGTTTCTAACGGGTTTGTTCATAGAACCGAAAACATCCATTGATTCCAAATTCAATTGGACTTACTTTATATTGGTAGGAGCTCATATGTTATGCACTGATGGGGATTTGGAATTTGCATTGGTCGAGAGGATGGGAGGTCAGATTCATCACACCTTTTTGAGGGGAATTATTTTCTACTCCGGGACTCTCTTTGCATATTTAAGTTTATTTTGTGAATTTTTATTACATTATAAAGTATTAAAATAATCTTTCCATTAGATCTGACAATCAATGATAAATATGTATGAAATTTAGAGAATCTTTTATATGTATTCAAGGTTCTTCATCAATAGAGAATCAACTGTGTTTGTTTATAGATTCATAGTCAATGGTATCCTTTAATAAATTATGTAAAAGTATCTTGGTTATTATGATAACCATGCTGGTTTTACATCCACTTAGCAGAGAACTTGAAGTTTATTGTCATTCAGGAGGACATAGATCATTTTAGAGATGGGATCACTCCCACAGATGGGCTACCTACGTATCCTTGTTTAGAGAAGGAATCAAAACCCACGTAGTTCGAGTAAGGGAGTATGATGATTATGCAAGATTGATGGCTCAAAGAAAGATTTAATGATTACTTTTACACTCTAATTTCACGTGAGTCATGCTCGGTGTGAGAAACAATAGGTATTGGTAACACCAGACAATTTTTCCACGAAAGATTCAATGATGTGGGGCTTATGTATGTATAACTGCCCAAAATAGATGAGGATTATGATTTACTTCAGGGAAGAAATCCAGGAACAGGGTCCATAAAGGAATATGTGCTTCATAGAGATTTGAATACTCTAATTTTGGGGCTTAATCATAAGGAAGATTCCCAAATTAAGAGGGGACTTATTATTGGGTTTTACTCCTGAGAAGGAAGCCCAAATCAAAAGGAATTATGACTGGGTAAGAGAAATTAATACTGGGGCTTACTCTTTAAAAGGAGGCCCACATGAATGGGATTTCAAAAATTAAGGGACTTAGGGCTTACTCCTAAGGAGGATTCCAAAAATTCATGAGAATTTGGATTGGGGATTACTCCTGAAAAGGTGCCCCAGATTAAGAGAATTATTGTTGGGGTTATTCTTAAGGAGGATGCCCAAATTAATGAGGACTTGCGGCTTACTCCTAGGGAGGATGCCCAAAATTAATGAGAATTTAGACTGGTTCTTACTCCTGAAAAGGAGGCCCAGGTTAAAGATTCTCTCATCTTTAAATGATGAGGTTGAATGAATGAACTCGTTAACCTTAGATATGTAAAGATGTGTAAATCACTGGGTTTTGAGAGATGTTCCACAGAATTCCTTTCAGATAAGAAATGAAATCATGAAAACATGTTATAAATGGATATTAATAGTGTCCTAAAGACTGAATCTTGAATAGGAGAGGTGGAATTGAATAAGAAATGTGAAATAGGCAGGAAGGGAACCCAAAAGGATATGGGCGCGCAAGTCCTGGCAGGCGCACAGGTACTGCGTAGGCGCGCAAGTCCTGGTCACGCAGGTATACCTGCACAACACATGGGTACTTGCGTGATTATTAAGAAGTAGGGTAATACTCGGGAGATCCTTGACCAAAGCCTTTAGAATTATCACGAGGTACTTCTAGAAGAGTGGTGCGCAAGTTTTAATGAGTATGTAAGGAGGCGTGCAAGTGTGTCTGTTCCACTTAAGGGTAAAACACTTAAGCATGCAAGTGTTAGTGAATTCTAACACTTATAACTTATTCCTTTTGTTGAGACCTTCCATTCTAGGTAAAGAATTACCATAGAAATGTTTGGAAGACTTGAAGAAGAGACATGGGCATTCAGAGCTCTGTATCTGAATTCTGGAAAACATTCTCTCGAAATGGGGGGCCCACCGGGGCTATCTATAGGCTGGAGAAGACCCCGAGCGGTTTTCAAAGAGGGTGTGCAAGTCAATTGCATTACCATTAGGTGGCGTGAAAGTGTACTTGCGCAACAATAAGGGAACTTGTGCGACCCAAGGTCCTTTGACTCATTTTTCATTCCTTTGTCGATTTTTGATGTTTTCTTCAAAGGATGAATAAATTTGTGCTAAGTCATTTCCCATTCCATTCCATTAAACAATGTGATGAAAAGTAGCTTCAAAAAATTTCCCCCCTCAGAGTTGGTTCCGAAAGAATAAGGATGTGACTCTGAGGAAAAGAAGAAAACCAAAGGGAAAGAGGTGCGCAGTTGTTCACCGCACAACCGTCATCGCGAAGGTGTGAGTCGGGCAGGGGTGGAGTGCGCTGGCTGTAGGTGCGCAGGTGGCCGGCTTGGCCTATATATATGCGCTCATTTGTCGTGCATTGCACAGAACTTCGTATTTTTGATCTCTCACCAGGTAGGTCATCTCTGCCGCGCAAGTTTCTCTCTTTCCACTTTTCCTTTGTTGTGGCACTGCTGTCAAGGTATCCGGGCCTGTATGGTGATACTTGCACGTCAAATGATTGCGCGACACATTATACTTGCGCGACAAGTTTAGAATTGCGTGCCTTAATGCCTTTGCGATTTTTTCTGAAATTCCTTCACTAATTTTATGAAAAATAAACCCATTTAAGAGTTAATTTATTCAACAGTTGTGCAGATTCAATGGCTCCAAATAAAATTTGAATGGCTGATGAACTGGAAAGAAAAATTCTTGATGATATTTTGAACATCATTGGCCATGATTATTATACCGTTTGTGATAGCACTCTTCCGGATTTGGCTAAGTATTTGAAGAAGTATCATCGTGACTTCCCCGAAAGCATTTATCTGCCTTTGTATGGCTATTTTCATCTGCGAGAAGTTACTATTATATAAGCATAGAACTATCTCCCAATTTCTAGGTTTCAGAATTATACTAACTTTGCTTCAGAAAATATCTCATGTGGAGGAGGATTTATAAATGCTGGAATAGTGGAGAAGGCCCACCTGATACATCACAGCCCTTGTACGCTAGATCTAAAACCTCATCAGTCTGAGCTGCCACCACATTGTCATCATTTATTCTACCAAAATGCTCAGATGGATCAATCAAAAGGCCAGAAGAAAATTTGGGACTTCTGTCCTGGGGGAGGTGTGAAGCCAGCTTGGATGTGGGCATACTGGGTGAAATAACCCTGTGCAGTGTTTGTTGAGTATCTGAAAGGAGTGGCGATATACGAAGCTGTCTGGGTTGGGAAAACATATGTTTACAGACATGATGACTTTGTGACGGAGATACTCAGCCACTGGAGCCCAGAAACTAATTATTTCCATTTGACTCATGGAGAAGTAGGCATCAGTCTGTGGGATGTCCACAGGATCTCATGGGCTCCAATTTTGTGTGACATGTATGATGAATTTATTCCTCCCAAGGTGACTTGGAATGATTCAGAGAAGACTCCTTCTTTGGATCGGGAATTATTTAAAATCTTCCATAGGCTCAAGAGTTCAGAGACCTCCTTAACTCATTCTAGAAAGGATATTCATCTGGAGGAGTGGATAAATATATTTCTTATTCAGAAGAAAGAGAAGGATCCAAAGGATAAGGAGTCGAAGGAGAAAGGATTCAAGAAAATTAAATCCAAGGATAAGAGACCCACCCATCCTACAACCTGCCCAAAACATGAGAAGAGGGGTGCTCCTGGAAAATTATGGCCCACTCTAGAAGCAGGAGAGTTTGAGAAATGGGGAAATGAGGTGAATCAAAGGATCCCAAAGAATACTAGTCTGGTGGTCTTCTTGGCTTTATGGCTCAACGTTTATCTCTTACCAGTCAGGGACTCGAAGGGAGGCGTCAGGCCAGTGACCTTCATTATTGCGGAAATGCTGGCTGAGGGAAAAATGGTTGGGTTGGCTACCTCTATTTTAGCAAGGATTCACAGGAGTTTACTTTATGTCTTCATGGGTAAATCTCCTTTGAGAATAGTGGGACCATTCCAAGTTTTATGGGGATGGATCACCACTCACTTTAGGACTTATAATTTACATTATGGAGTACAAATTCTTGGAAGTTCGTTCAGTCCATCAGTGCAAGCATTCTATGGAGTTTGTCCATTAGATCTTAATGCCTATGACATGAAAGTGAGGCTGAGCATGTTTAATGAATGAAAGTTCTTTCCCTATGGAAATCTGCCAACCGGGAGGTTTTTTGATGATGGAACAACCCACTTGGATTTGAGGGAATACATACTAGCTTGCAGAGATGGTGTGATAGTTTCCAGGATTGACAGAGAAATTATATGTGAGGCCTATGCTTTATATGTATTTGCACGTCAATTCATGTTTCTGAAACATATTGATGTATCTCCCCCAGTACATGTTAGGTTAGAGCAACATCCAATTGTTTCTCGGCAACTGTGGTTGCTGACGTCAAGGGAGAAGACATGGGTGGTATTTGATCTACCAATTGAAAGGGTGACACACAACATGACTACATGGTGTGCCGAGAACTTGATAGAATCGTACCCAAAAGGGGTGCGGAATAACCTTGTTTATCAGGTGAGTAAAACAAAGAGGACTATAGAGAAAGAAACTCTCCCTCATGAAGGTGATGCTTCCCCACCTGAAGCTGATTCGCCAGATTCCTCCTCTAGGATTGGTTCACCAGATTCCCAAGATGGGGATGATGAGGCAAAAAAAGTGTCAAAGCGGCCTCATGCCCGATATAATCCTCCAGTCAGAATCAAAAGACCCGCTCCATCAACTCCTGGTGAGTTACTTCATTGGGGTACTTCAATCACTACTACTTTATAATGAAATAAGTCTTATTTTCATATTCTCTATCTGTAGTTGAAGGATCTGGGAAGAAACTGAAATCAAAGATTGTAGGACCTTCCTCGCAACCTTCATATCTAAGACCAGAGGCTGTCCAGACAAGGAAGAGTTTATACTGTGGTATTGAAACTTCCTGGCTCGATTTATGCGAGGGGCTACACCTCCCTGGAATAGGGAATCTTCTGGCTTCTACGGACATCAGTTTTGAGAATAACCCTGATGAAGTGTGGATTTATATCATAGATCTGGAAATGCTCATCTATGACACTGATGAGTCCATTCCTGTCACTAGGTGGGTGAAGGAAATGATTGATCGTGGCGCCACTAAGGGGACTGGGGGTTCTGGAGATGAGGAGTGGCATGATTATGTGGCTCCTGAAGATGTAAGTTTATTTCCTTATTTTCTTTGCAACATATTTCAGTCAGAACATTATTACTTAAGGAAATTATTTTCTTCACCCTGCAGCTTTCAGAGAAAGGAACAACTGTGGTTCCTTCGCCATAGTATATCCCTGGTGGTACTACCATCAGGGCTGCTGATGAATCTCCTCGCGAATCGGGCGAGATATCTCCAGGCCAGCCGGCCATGGATGAGAAGTTGGAAATGGCCTTCCATTATCCAATTCAGGTGCCTATAAGGGAGACTGCTAATACTCCTATGAATCCAAAAGGACAAAGGTGAGGAAGGAGGAATTCCACCGCTAAACACTTTATTATTAGTGGTAAGTACTTCGGATAATCATGAATTTTAATCCATGAAAAAGATTGCTAATTTTACTTGGGATTGCAGGGGAATCTTCAATTTCCCCTCTGAGGGACAGGACTGATCCTCCTATAAGGACCATGGTTGGTGCAATGGACCAATCGCAAATTCAGGCTGACTTGGCTGCTCCTGGAAAAGAGCCAGCATCTGTTCCCAGCATCCCTCCTGCTGGTGTTGCATTAAGAGAAGAACTTGCTTCTGGTAAGTTAACAATGCTTCATAAAATGTTGAGTGAAACATCTGCTGACTTTCATTCAGTGATACTTCAGGTTCAACCACTACATTGGAGCTTTTGGTGGCTATTGCAACTGATGTCGTGATTTTATCTGAAGATACTGTCCAGGGTCAGGGACCGCAGGATGAAGGTCACCAAGAAGATACATCAAATGCTCCCATTGGTGAGACTAACCATGATTCTGAGATGACATTAGATGAAATGATGGAACATGACGCATATTTCTAATATTTTATAAATCATGTTAAATTACCAAGTAATTTATAAGATTATGGAGGTGAGTGTTATCCTTCATCTTATTAAGAATAAATTCTTATTACAAGTCTAATCATGATTGGTTCAAAATGTGCAGTTCCATATGAACAAGCTTCTGAACTACCAATGCCTGAAGTGGTAACAAAAAAGCATACTATTGCAGAAGTGCTGGCGCAAGTGGAGCTGAACCCCGCAGAGCTTCCTCAAAATCGTCCTAAAGATGTTGTCGAGGCTAGGAAGGATGAGGAGGAGCCTTCTCAGGTTGCTGATCTACCTTTGGTTAAGTAATAACAATATTTGTGATTGTAATTAATTTTCAAGACAACCAATTAACCTTTGATATCCTTTGAAACTTACCAAAGCATTAAATTGATTATGCAGGGCCATCAATTGCAGTGGTTATATCTGGAGGTGAGGCCTCATCCTCCACCCAAATGGGAATTGTAAGTGAAGAAGCTTAGGAAAGGAGGGAAGGTGAAGAATAGGGCACTTCCTTAAGTGCATTAATACCAGATTACATGCCCCCCTATGATGATGATATCGAATCAGACCCAGATGTGCTTAAGGCGCTCAGAATTTCAAGACACAAGGCATGAAACAACATATGGAAAATAATATCTGAAGTGCCTCTTGAAGAGTTGTCATCAAAGATTTCCCGATTTTCGTCCCTATTCATCATTCTAGGACTTGGCGGTTTTCGATATCAGGATATCCATACCACAGTGAAACAGGTCATCTTAAGAAGGGAGCAGGAGAAAACGTGCCGTGAAGATCTGACCAGGGCGAAACTGTCAGCCAATATTGGTGAATTGGAGGCTACGATATCCTGAGATGAGGCTGACTATGCTGCCAAGAAGAAGGATCTGAAGCATAAGATCAAAGATAATGTCATCCAGCAGATGCACCTTCAGCAAAAGTTAGACGATGTTACTGGGGAACTTGACCAACTCAATAATTCACTCGAGGGAGCTGAATTGAATGGTATAAAGGCCATTGCGGATGCCATGAAAGCACTCCATCAGGCTGAAAAGAGTGAAGTTGGTCGAGTGCATGAGCTTCAAGTATCTACTGATGAAGCTCAGGATGAAGTTCATCAAGTGAATACTTATGTTGACAACCTTTTGTAATTACCTAAAAAATGGAAGAGACTCCAATCGGTGGATGTCCTTCTAATTCTTGTGTATAAAATGGAAAGAATGCTTTCATCTTCAATCACTTGTGCACGTATTTTCCTACTACATGCTTTAAATTTTTACCTAATCCAATGGGCCTAGTAAGAATAGTTTGATTTTCACTAGGATTATTATAAATAGTCCTACAAAAATTGAATCTTTTAATTTCTCAATGTTACCTAAATTATAAAAAATGTATGTTTAGTGAGATGGAACATGACTTTTTTTTTCAAAGTTCCCTTGTCTTTTGTGGGCAGTTTAATGTCATGCACTTCAGACATAAAGTGGCTAATGTTTAATGTCAAAATAGCTTTGACCGAAGGAATTAGAATTGACTCAATTCTTTGACAATTCATCTGAAAACATATTACCATACTCAATTATGAGGGAAAATATTTAAACTATGATTTTAGAATATTTAAATCGGAGGAATGGTATGAAAAAGAGCTAAAAGGCATTAGAAGAAGTAGTTACCAAGAATTAGGTTACCATTATCTAACAAACCCTTTAGGGGGTTGAATTATGCAGGGCCACCTTAGGGAATTGGCTGTATAGTCAAATTAATAGCATCTTTTGGTTGACAGGTCCATTATGTAGACTACTTATGCAAGGCCTCCTAAGGAAACGTGCTACAGAGTCAGGAAAAATAACTCTTAGAAATTTACTTTCCTAGTTCTAAAAAACCAATGAAGGTTTATATATATTCATATTTTCCAATGTATAGAGTTTGCTGTATCGAAAGAGGTACTTGAATATGGAGAAGATATTTCCAAACAAGATTATGGAAGAACTGGATGGATATCACTCTTACAAATGTCTGATCCAAATGTAGGGAAGGAGAATATAAATCATAGACTTGAATACTTTTAGATCATGATAAAGGATATGGGACAAATATGTTAAGGATGGCTATTTTTGTGGACCCCTACATATTATCATTATGACAAATAAGAACAAAAGTGGTTTTCCTCCCAATAATGAAGTTACCACTATTTAACAAACCCGTTAGTTGTTAAATTATGCAGGAACACCTAGGGGAATTGGATTCATAGTAAAATAATAGCATTTTTTGGCTGACAGGTCCGTTATGTAGACTGTTTATGCAAGGCCACCTAAGGGCACATGCTGCATGGTCAGGAAAAAGAACTCTCAGAATTTCAAGCCTTTTTTAACTAGAATTTAAGAAAAGGGTTATGAAGATATGAAGATATTTAAGGTTAGGATTATGACCCATAAATATGGGTATTTTCCAATGTATGCAGAGATACACAGATCAATGCTAACCTTAATCATGTTGTGGCTGAGTCCTGAATTGAAATGTTGGACTTCACTACATATCCCCTAAGGATGGGAATCAAGCCATATGTAGTTCTTGAACTACAGTTTGACGTCATGTGGGACAAATGGATTGGAGAACTTAGTTTAGGGTCATAGAGCTCAGACCATTATAAGAAACACACAGTGTGTGCTTTCATGGGGACTTTTCAGCCATGGGACTGAAAGTGGAATTTGGGGATAAGCCTAAAAGACTTGGGGATGGATTCGAGGGACACTTGAACATTCCTACGTATCCAATAAAGATGGTAATCAATCCCATGTAGTTCTAGAACTAACCTCTGTACAAATTTGGTTCATACATGTGAAGGATGAAAGGGGACTTTAGTGTAATGATGGTTTAACCCAAGATAAAAGGTTCGAGCATTGCCATGTATGCACGTAGTCTTTGAAATGAAAGATGATTGAAAATCAATGTAAATAATGAATCCCTCTCAGGTGAGGGTATCAAAGATTGTTATAGTTTATTTTCATACTAGACAAAAAGTGTTGTACAGTTTAATGTCGTATAGCAAGGACTAAAGTGAACCAATTTAAAGATATTGATTCTGGGGGCGGTTTCATGAATAAACATCGTACGAGATGGAGGTGAACCGTTGTAAAGAGATTGGTTTTGGGCTTGAACCATGGGAGGTTTCCTATGTACCCATCCTAGAAGAAAAGGATCAAAGTTTGCGTAGTTCAATTAAAGAATGAATTAGTGATCAAGTTGTTCTTGGGGACAATGACCTAAAAAATAGTGTTGGGACATACAAATGATTACTAGCCCAGAGAGAGTGTTATGGTTGAAGTTTTCTCTAAGATCATGTGAGTCATACTCGGTGTGAGAAACCAGAGGTAGAAACAACCCAAACGATGCACAGTTTAATTTAATGTAGGACATATGAAGGGACTATGCAGTTTTAATGTCTTGCAGTTAAGACTATTGATGATGCACAGTTTAGTGTCATATAGCAGGGAAAAAATACAATTTAACATCATGTAGGACATATTTATGAGATTTCTGTACAGTTTAGCATCATATAGTTATGACAATGGGGATAAAACAGTTAAATATCATGTTGGACAAAAGAGGGACTGTGCATTATAATGTCATGCAGTAAGGACAAAAGAGGACTTCACATAGGACGTATTAAGGTCTTTTCATAGTTTAACGTCATGATGGAAAAAAGTGCAAATAGTTTTTGGTCATATGCATGGAACATTGCTGTATAGTTTAATGTCATATAGAAAAGACGATGAAGGGGACACAGTTTAACATCATGTTGGATGAATTAGGGAAATGTTTCACAGTTTAACGTCGTGTTGGACGAAAATGCGAATAGTTTAAGGTCATATGCACGGATAGTTGGTTATGCAGTTTAACGTCTTGCTGGACGTAAGTATCTTCATTATAGTTTAGCGTCAAGTAGTTAAGACATTAGATTTTAACGTTATGTGGGACAAAAGTAATACAAATAGTTTAAGGTCATATGTATGTACTGTAGATGGTGCAATTTAACGCCTTGCTGAACATAAGGGATATTCAAATAGTTTAAGGTTGTATGCATGGACCATAATAATGTATTTTGTGTTTATACAAAATACTTCTTCAGAAATCTGGCATTGGTTGGGGTAGTGATAAGTTCTCTATCCATTGAGATTACTGAATATGCTCTATTGGAGTATAAATTATGTGTTGAATAAGGTCCTTCCCATTTTGGTTCAAAATTGAGAGGTTTCTTTCCTGGTATCATTGGATTTCTGAGAACCAATACCAGTTCTCCCTGAATGAATGAACAAAGATGAACTTTTTTGTTGAATGCTCATTCTATTTGATTCTGATAAACTTAAAAGTGGTGCAAAGTGCACAATATTTTCTCATCTAACCATTCCAATTCATTCAATCAATTTTGAAATTTCTCATCAGTAGATGACTGATCAAAAATAGATACTATGAGAGAAGGAAAGTGAACCTCAATTGTCAAGACTGCTTCCGTTCCATATACCAATGAATATGGAGTTGACCGTGTTGTAGTGCGGGTGGTGGTCTGATAAACCCATCAAGCATGAATGAGTTTATCATGCCATGAATTCCTATCTTTATCCACCATCTTTTGAAGTTTATTTGAAAGAGTCTTGTTGAAGGCTTCTATCTGGCCATTGGCCGCTGCATGATAACGAGATGAATTATTGGATTTAATGTTGTATTCTTGATACAAATTCTTTACCTCAGAAGATCAAAAGTTGGTTCCATTGTCCGCCAATATGGTATGAGGGACACCAAATCTGGTAATAATGTTAGACTTGATGAAGCTAACAATTCATTTAGAACTGACTTCCTTGAGAGGTATTCCCTCTGCCCATTTGGAAAAGAAATCAGTAGCAGTAAGAATATACTTAAACTGCTTGGTCGTAGCTGAAGGGTAAGGTCCCACCACATCCATTCCCCATGTGGAAAATGGCCACGAGTATTTATTTGTATGAAGCAACTCTGGAGGTTGATGAATGAAGTTGGAATGTGCTTGGAATTAATGACACTTCTTTGTGAAATAAACACAATCTTGTATCATTGAAGGCCAAAAGTATCCAAGCCTTTTAATCTGATCAGACAGTCTATGTGTATACTGGTGGGCACCACAAACTCCTGCATGCACTTCATTCATGACAACCATTGTCTCTTCACCATCAATGCATCTGAAGAGAACTCCATAAAAACCACATTTGTAGATAATTTTCTCTAGGTGATTTGGGCTATCATAAAGAGTAAAATTGACCACATGTCGCTGGATTTGTTCATTCTCGGCTCTATCAGGTAGAAGTGTTCCATTTTGAATATTTTCCCCGATAGGTGTCATCCATCATGTAGTATGACCATACAGTTCAGGAATGGGACTAATTTCATTAATTTCCTCTATTCTGGTTCGAACAAAAGGTTAAATTTCATGACGGTGGGCAATATTGATGGTTGTCTCGTCCCGATTTGGATCTGCCAGAGTTGTGGCTATATTAGCCAATACATCAGCTTGAGCATTTTGTAATCACGTGACATAAGAAAATGTCTGTTCTGTAGGAAATTCCTCCATTAACCATATGACATAATCAAACAAAAGGATCAGTTCTTCTTTTCTGATGGAATAATCCCCATTGACTTGATTGATTACCAGATCTGAATCACCTTTCACCTTTAAGTGATTCACTTGTGCTTGAAGCGCCAACTCCAAGCCTACGATGAGAGTTTGGTGTTCTGCTTCATTATTGGTACCACCTTCCCGTAATAAGAAGAAATAAGGTAACACTGCCTTTTCTTGATAAATGAGCACTATTCCTAAGCCAACTATGTTGAATTTAGGATTTTCCATTTTCCTCCCTGTTCGACTTCTAGAAGCACCATCAAATTACATTTCCCATACCTGGGGACTATCCTGAATAGAGAAGACTTACTCATCATGGAGTTCAATATCTGAAGATGTGTCTTCTACTAAAAGGTGTTCAGCTAGGAAATCAGCCATAGCTTGGCCCTTCATTGCCTTTTGAGACACATACTGAATGTCAAACTACTGCAAAATAACTGCCCACCTTGCCAGACGTCCTGTAAGCATTGGACGACTAAGGATGAATTTGTGCAGGTTATTGCGAGATACCAATTGGACCTCGTGATGTTGTAGGTAGTGTCTCAACTTCTGAACTGCAAATATTAATGTCAGGCAGCACATCTCAATACTTTAATATCGGGTTTCTGCTTCAAGCATAGTCTGACTGAGGTAGTATAGGTTGTTTTCATTCCCAGCATCATTCTTCTGTGCAATAATGTCACACAATTATCGCTCTAGAGTTTTCACATAGAGGATAAGTGGCCTTCCTTAAACAGGTGGCATGAGTACCGATGGACTCAATATGTATTTCTTGAGAATATCGAATGCTTCTTGACATTCTTCATTCCACTGGTAAGTGACTCCATTCTTCAACAATTTGGTGAAGGGTAAACTTTTTCCTATGAAATTGGAAATGAAACGCCAAATATAGGCTAAGTGTCCTTGAATTCCTTTTAATTATTTCAAATTTCGAGTAGGTGACATACCAAGGATTTACTTGGTCTTCTCAGGATCGACTTCGATACCACGATGACGTACAACAAAGCCAATTTTTTTTCCAAAAGGTTACCCCAAAAGAAAATTTTAAGGGGTTCATCTTCAAATTATGTTTTCAAAGCTTGCGGAATATGAATTCAAAATCATCCAAGTGATTAGAACGATGTTTTTATTTAACCTCCAAATCGTCCACTTAACATTCAACAAACTTCTCTAAAAAGGGATTGAAGATACGATGCATGGCACGCTGATATGTTTCACCTGCATTCATTAATCCAAAGGGCATTACCTGGAAGAAAAACACACCGTAAGGGGCTCAGAAGGCTATGGATTCCTCATCATCTGGAGCCATTCAGATTGGATTATATCTGGAAGATCCATCCATGAAAAAAAGTGCTTCATAGCCAGCTATTGCATCGATTAAATGTTCTGTAATCGGAACTGGAAAATCATCTTTTGGACAATGCCGATTAAGATCTATAAATTTGATGCAAACATTAATTTGACCGTTCTTATTTTTCACAGGGACAATATTATCCAACCACTTGAGATATTGAACTTCTCTGAAGAAGTTATCTTTGATAATCTTATCCACTTCAACTTCAATTTTGGAAGCATAAGTTGGGTGTGTTCTTCTTGCGACTTGCTTAAATCCTCAATGATTTTCTGGTAAACACAAATGATGAGTAGAAACATCAAGATAAAGTCTGGTCTTCTCTATATAGTTCCAAGAAAATATGACTCATTTTTTCTTTAAAAGGGAAATATACTTCTCTTGTTCTTCTTGAGTCATGGACGCAATGATTAAAGTGGGGCGTGGATCTTCTTTTGTACCCAGATTGATTTCTCTGAGTTCATCCAGAGTGGCAGAAATACCCTCTTCAAATGCTGGGGGAGCATCCCTGAGATCTTCTGCTTCTTCTTCGACATGTATAATTTCTTCCGTTTCTACTTTCATAGTAGATGATGAAGAAAAATTTATATGATTAGAAGAAATGTTAAAATTTGAACATCTTGAAGAAGAAGCTTCCATTTCTGACCCAATTGATAATGAAGGGTCTCTCCTTGGAAAAAAATAGGAAATGATGGATTGAGAATCAACATCATTGTTCACCTCTGATGTTGCTATAACTTCTTCTGGCTTGATTGGAATAGTATATACTTGTTGGATTTCAGCAGTTGAAATGAAGACATCTTCATTTGAGCTTTCATCATTGCGGGTGGATCACTAATTTCTCCCATGTTGTCTGGATCAATTGTCGTAATTGACATTATGAATCTTTCCATAAGAGTATTTTGATTTGGGTCTATCCTGTAAATTTGACTGATAGGCAACACATAATATATACTCACATGTGCAAAATGATTTACTGTAATCTTTTCCAAACCATACAGAGCATTAACTTTGGTAATCTCCTTTGTTGTGGATTCCTCCTTTCTCTTCATGTGGTAGAATTACACCTCAATGTATTGAGATTTACATGTCTTGAACTGGGCCTTATCACCATACAATGTCCCAACATGACCATCGAAACAATATTTAAGACATTGATGGTATGATGAAGGGATAGCCGCATGTTGATGTAGCCAGGGTCTTCCAAGAAAGATGTTGAAGGCTGAGTCTTGATCAAGAACCATGAAATCTAAATTAGATACAAGATCTCTAAACTAAGTTCTGAGTGTATCTTTGCCCAGTGGTTCTTGTTCATTTTTATCATATTCTTGTAACATCATAATAGAAGAAGATAAATCAAATTCTGTGAGGCCTAATCAACAAAGTGAACGAATGGTCATGAGGTTGACTCCTAAACCATTATCAATGAAAGCTCTTCAGATGTCTACGCTATTGACCTTTCCAGATAAGTACAAAGGTATAATATTTCCATGCATGCCATCATATTCATCTTCATCAGTATAAGATATTACTGTATGGAATTATGCTGGATTATTCACTACATGGTAGACATTAGCTGTAGCAATTTCAGTCTCAAACTCATGGGGACTTGACAAAGCCTCGATGAGTGCTTCCAGAAGATCCATTGATAAATTCAAGGCATCCATAATTGATAACATGGCCTGTACTTGGGCCAGGTGTTTCAATATATCATACTTTTGATCCAAAGGTATGTGTTTCCCAACAGGATCATGTGGTTTAGCAGGTTCCTTGGAAGTTGATGCTTTTGAATTTGATGAATCTTGTACCGGGATAGGAGTTGGTAATACTCTTGGATTTAGTAGATTAGACTGATTAGGTCTATTTACTTGTTGAGATGATGAAGATGGAACCCCCAACCGATCCTCCAAAATAACTGTGCCAGGATTGAATTTTCTCTTGTTGGAAGAATATTCTTGTTCTTGTTGAGCTCGCTGAAGGAATCTACCACACGTTTCTGTGGCATTCACAGTTCTAGCAAGGGTAGAATTGGAATAGTGGCTTATGAAAGAACCATGTGTTCCCCTGTATCCTGAGCCTCTAGAACTTCCTCTGATTCCTCTATTTGATATAGGGAATTCGGGCTCATCAAAATCGAAACAGAAACTAGCATATGGATCTGTTAATTAAATCATATTAACAAAACTGAAAATCAACTCATAGTCCGATGAAGACTCTTCCTGATTAGCCTGTTTAGGCTGTGCTGTTTGGTGGGGCGTTGCCCATTGCTTTGAAGTAGATGGCATGAAATCTGCCAGAGTCAAAGACATTATAGGCTTTAACACATAATCATCTTCTTCTGATTGTTCCTATTTCTTGGAATCATGCCGTTTCGTTGAGGATTTTCCCTCTGATGAAGAGGTTTTTGCGGCGGTATTCATGGCAGAAGGCATAATTGGTTTCTTCAACTGTGTTCGCAAAATAGCACGAGTTTGGTTGATTGTATTGCTGACCATCCAATCATCATATTTTTGTGCATTTTTTATTTTGTCTTACTGTCATTAAACTTCCTCCTCTGGAACTGTAGCAGTAACACATGCAACTTGTGCTGAAGAACCTTTCAGTTTAACTTGTCACAAATCGAACATTTTTTGCAGTATCTCATTAAAGACAAAACACTCCTGAATGGGATGCCCCAACATTTGATGAAACCAGAAATAGTTGGAATGGTCTTCATCTCCTTCCTTGTTTGGCCTCTTGGGCCTTGGAAATTGAACCAAATTATTTTCCAGAGCCGAAATGAAATAATAAGGAACTTTTTAATTTCGGAATGAGTAAAATTTTCTATTAAAATCTTCAAATTGTTTTCACCAATGATCATTTTTTTCATCTTGATGAAACAGCCTCTATTGTTGGTGCTCAGGAAGTGGATCCCATCGAGAAGATGAATGTTTTTAAGTAGATGTAGGTACATGTGCTTGTTTAAGAATAACTGTAGCATTTTCTGCTTTACCCATTCTCCTACCTAGAGCTGAGGGAATTACATGAGATTTAGCCTTAGTTTGTATAATAGAATCCTTAATCTATTGAGTGATTAAAGTAAGGTCTCAAAACCCTCCTGTGTATTTCACAGGGATCAGCGGTGTGTGCAACTCATCATGAAAATTTGTCACATAGATTGGCAAAAATTCCTCTTGAGGGAGTTCTAGGCCCAGGGAATATGTTAATCCCTTCCAACGAGCAATGAAATCTGAGACCCTTTCATTCTCCCTTTGCATACAGTTTGTAAGATCAAAAAATGTTGTCTTTGGCAAGTTTGAGATGAATTGGATAAGGAATTATTGGGGAAGATCAACCCAATCGGGAATTGATGGGGATTGCAATCTTGTGTACCAGACAATGGATGGTCCTTGCAAGGTTTGCACGAAGCCTCTGAGTTTCACTGCTTCTTGCTGTTCCGAAGTTCCCATCATAGGATCGCAAAAAGACACGTAATGGGTCAAATGTTGTTTAGGATTGCCTGACCCATTGAAAGTAGGGAATATAGGGTTTCCAAAACATGATGGGGGGAGATTGAATCTACCCATTCATGGTAAGATCTCTTTTCCGGTTGAACCTACACACGCTTCCCTTCCATAGTATATAATTGAGCTGTTAATGACTCAACGGTAGTTATTAACTTTTGAGAAAATTCTGGTTGAACTTGGACTTGGGAAGGTGCAATGATTGGAGCTGGTATAGATGTGGTGGCTGGTGCTGCAACTGCTAGTAGCACCGCCAATTATTGTTGCACTTGACCCATAAGATTAGACCTGTTAGGGTGTACTGATAGAGGAGGATATTATTGATCCATCTCAGTAGCTGCAACACACTCCCTTGGCTGATTGACTCTAGCACGCTTAGGAGGAAGACTACCCTGAAGTAGTTCTGCATTCATCCTCCTCAATTCTTCATTTCTTCCTCTTGTTGTGAAAATATTTTCTCTAATGAGAGAGACTGGCCTTCTCCAGAGGAAGGGTATATAAACTGATTCTTTCCCTTACCCTTGTTCGATCCCCTTTGGAGAGGGGGAAGTGGGTTACTTGAAGGAATACCCAGATTTTGTGTAAGCCTTTGATTTTGTGTATGCACACCTTCTTCATTTGTGTCTATGCGTACAACTTCTTGAGCAGGAACCTCTTCATCTGAGTCCCCTGAGTGACCCTCATGTTCTGGAGGATCAGAAACAACCGAATTAATGACATTAATTGATGCGTAATGCATCACATCCCTTCTATCAGAATTTCAGTGATATTTTCTTTTTCCATGCCCCTAACGAGACATTGCCTTTTGTTGATTTGATCCCTCAAGAACTTATTGGTGAACCGTAATTTAGAGAGAATATCCTGATAATTTGTATCTTCGTTCCTCATGTGGCTTCTTCCCCAATCGATAGAAGATCGACTTTTGCTGAGGAGGGGATTGATGATTTGAAAAAGTCCTCAGTCCGGTGGACTGGGGCTGTTCCTGCTGTCTTTTCTTAACTCCTCGAATCCTATTTGTTGATTCTGAGTGTTGGTTTAAAAGAGTCCCCAATCATGAAATATGGGGTGGCTCTTGACATGCTATGTCTGATAATTTCTTAAAATCTCTCTTAATCTTGTATATCTTGGTCTGGAAATTAGATGGATGAATCAATTGACATCTACTATTATCACCCGGTTCACAAGGCTGTTGGATGATTTCTGACACTTCTGTCACTTGATGATGTGCTTGCTCCATACGAGAGGCCTGTTCAATATTCTAGTTTCCTTGATGTAGGAGTAATTCAATAACCTGTTCTCTATATTCTTGATTTT
The DNA here is from genome assembly GCA_963277665.1 of Viscum album. Classification (NCBI taxonomy): domain Eukaryota; kingdom Viridiplantae; phylum Streptophyta; class Magnoliopsida; order Santalales; family Viscaceae; genus Viscum; species Viscum album. The sequence continues at coordinate 270,611,520 of OY728125.1, read as the reverse complement.
GAGAGGAATTAGTTGAATCCTATTCTTGGTAAAGCTTTTGATTATAAAAAAACCCATTGACTTTGGTCGGCCATGGGCAATAACATTTTATGAAACCAATTTCTTCTGGATTTTCGGACTAGAGAGCACCGTGAAATGTAGTGCTCCATGAACACCCCATCCCCTGACATGAATACCAGATGGGGCATTGGCAATTAACTAGCGCAATCTTCTTAGTGCACCAAGGCATGAACTCTAAAGGGCTCTCTGCTGCTTTTAAACCTTCGGATATCGAGATATTGATAGAGAGGCCAAGTCAATTTGACTTTGTAACCATTCTATTATCTTAAAATGATTTTCATATTCATCATAAGATAATATTTTCCTTTTCAACTAACAAATAGTTTTACATATGTTGAGATGAATATCATGAATCCCATCTTCCGTCAACATATCTGGAATGTCATACCGAGAGTCGGACAAAGGCCAAAGCATGACTGGCACTTCACCATTCGCTAGTTTTTTTTTCTCATATTCAGCATTTCCTCTTTATCATTTAATGAAGATTATTCTACCTAATTTGACCAGAGCTGGTGCTTCCTTGTTGTTTCATTTGATTCAATAGGATTGGTAGAGAATTCACTGATCAAACTAGAAGATGAATGACCCAGGGGTGGTTTGGAGAATGACTTGCAACCTAGGCTATCTTCTGATCGAGAAAGTATTTCACTTTCTAGCGATGAAGCATCAGACATCACTGGTTTTGCATTTGCATGTGCCTCAAGATAAGAGGGATTTCTCATCACCACATTTTCCACTGGAGAACATTCTAGGCAATGTGTATCACTACTGTAGAGAGGATATTCGAAGCGAAATTCATCATCATGGGGAGGACCACCATGGTGGGTTACAGCAAAGGATAAGATATCTTGCTCCTTGGGCTTCTGGCCACACAGAGGGTTATTGTAGCTCTAATCTGAAGATGAAACTTCAAGATTGGCCGAACTGTCATGAAGCAAGCCTTCACGAAGAAGCGTCTGTTGAAGACCTTCAGAATTAATGTTCCCACTATTGGGAAATGAGGGAGTAGAATCTTGTATTCCAATAGAAAAATGTCCGAGGGCTTCAAGAACTCTAGCATAGAGCAAGGCCTTGTTACAGATTGTCTCTTGATTTATTGATTGTGTTGGGGGGGTCTTCTTTTTAGACGCCATCTAACTCTCCTTGGAAACCACTTGTTGAAGAAAGTGGCAACTCTGAGCAGGTTTATGTGACTGATCAGGAGGGATAGATAAGTAAGGATGATGATCTCCACTCAAATAAGGATTATGTGCCTGACTTGGTTGTCTGTATGATATGGGGGAGTATGCCCCCACAACCCTCTTGGACTGGAACAGATGTGTGTGTCTGTTCGGGAGTGAAATGTTGATGTGTCACTCCACTGGTAGGGACATATTTATGTGTCTGTCCCTGAGATACTGTTGAATCTATTATAATATACTGACAGGAATCTAGGATATGAGAAGGTATTTTCTTCTACTCTTTCACCATTGAAAAAATGTTCTTGGTCACTTCAGATACCAGAATGGGGATATACGTCCATTCTGCTCTTGGAGTAGGTGTATGTTCCTTCTCCTGTCCTCCTTTTCCTGTCAATGAATCCTGACAATACTCAAGTGTGGGGGCAGAGAGTTGAGTCTGCCTCATGTTTGTCATCGGAGCATTCCGACTGACCTCTCCTGGTGCTACCAAACGAGACTGTTGGTAGGCTTGATCAATAAAAGCATGTGTATGTGCTTTCTGATTATACTTAGTCAATCCTGGTTGATGAGATCTATCATATGTAGTCAGAAGAGCATGCTGACTAGCTGATGACATATAAACAGGTGTATGTTTCTGCCTATAGTACTCCTCCGGAATTACCTGGCGGGATTGGCGTGATGCTGCTAGACGAGTCTGTTGGACAGTGGAATTAAAACGGATGAGTGTATGTTCCTGCTCATTGATTTCCACCAATTTAGGTTGGTAGACTTCTCTGAAGATGGAAGAGATGAGAACCTGCTCACTATTGATAGGATTTCGCCTCTGGAAATTCATCTTGCCTGCTCGGATTCGAGGAACCTGAGACGAACGCCTGGAGTCGATGCCCTCATCATGTTGAGGTTGCACTGCCTCACGAGTCTGGCGGCTATTGTTGATAGGATCCCTTGGGAAGAACTCCTCTCTCATTGAATTAAAGCCCCGAGGGACCGGCTCATTCACCTCCTCAGAATATGGGAGTGAATGGTTATTGCGTTCCGGGGATAACGAACCGAAACAGTTGGAGATGGTGGTTAGCACCACCTACTTCTTAATCACTGGTCATTGTTGTCCGGAAGACCGGAGTGAGTTGTTCACTTGGAGGGCTTGTCGAGCATCCTCTAGAGTTGGAATGGTACCGTGTTGATGGTACTCCTTAACCATAGCATTTGATACCCAGCGTTGAAGATGCTGAGTAGGTGATGTCGTCCTCGGAGCGGACGATGATCCAGAAGGAGTAGGAGCAGTGACATTTGTAGTAGAGGTTTTCACAGATGTGGACTTAAGAAAATCCATTCTCATAATGCAGAAGATGTTGAAAAAGAGTGTATGTTTTATAAAACAAACATAATCAAGATAAATTCGGCTGCTACATCTTTCGTATGAGCACATATGTCATTGATTGTTTTGTTGGCCCTCTCATTGAGTTTTAAATAGGGGCCTAATAAATATGTAAAAAATCATTTTAACTTGGTTAAGGATTCATGTCGGGTTCACCATTTTTTGTTTCCCTCTGGAATTGGGGATGACCTTGTTGATTTAAGGTTCAAACATTTCAATCAGCTTTTAACAGGTTTTTTCGTAGAACCGGAATCATCCAATGATTCTATATTCATTTGTTCTTACTTTCCAAAGGCAGGCACTCATTAGTTATGCACTGATGAGTCTTAGGGATTTTAATTGGTCGAGAGGATGGGAAGTCATACTGATCACACCTTTATGAGGGTAATTATTGTCTACTCCGAGACTCTCTTTGTAGATTTAAGTTTTGTGTGTGAATCCTTATTACATTACAAAGTATTAAAATGAGATTTCCTTTAGATCTGACAATCAATGATCAATATGTATGAAATTTAGAGAATATTTTATATGTATTCTAGGTTCTTCATCAATAGAGAATCATCGGTGTTTGTTTAGAGATTCTTAGTCAATGGTATCCTTTAATACATTATGTAAAAGTCTCTTGGTTATTATGATAACCATGCTGGTTTTAAAGCCACTTAGCGGGGAACTTAATGTTTATTTCCATTCAGGAGGACATAGATCATTTTAGAGTTGGGATCGCACCCATAGATGGGCTACCTACATATACTTGTTTAGAGAAGGAATCAGAAACCACGTAGTTCGAGTATGGGAGTATGATGTTTATGTAATATTGATGGCTCAAAGAAAGATGTCATGATTACTTTTACACTCTAAGCTCACATGAGTCATGGTCTGTGTGAGAAACAAGAGGTATTGGTAACACCAAACAATTATGACATGAAAGATGCAATGATTTGGGGCTTATTTTTGTATAATTTCCCAAAATAGATGTGTATTAAGATTTACTTCAGGGAAGAAATCCAGGAACATGGTCCACAAAGGTATATGTGCTTCATGGAGATTTGGATACTCTAATTTTGGGGCTTACTCCTAAAGAAGATGCCCAAGTTGGGAGGGGACTTATGATTGGGGTTTACTCAGGAGGAGGAAGCCCAAATAAAAAGGAATTTTGACTGGGTAAGAGAAATTAAGTCTGGGGATTACTCGTGAAAAGGAGGCCCAAGTGAACGGGATTTCAAAAATTAAGGGACTTGGGGATTACTCCTAAGGAGGATGCCCAAAATTAATGAGAATTTGGACTGGGTCTTACTCCTAAAAGGCGGCCTAGGTTATGAGAATTATGGTTGACACTTATTCTTAAGGAGAATTCCCAAATTAATGACGACTTGGGGATTTCTCCTAAGGAGGATGCCCAAAATTAATGAGAATTTTGACTACAGGATACTCTTGAAAAGGAGTCCCAGGTTAAAGATTCTCTCATCTTTAAAGGATTGGGTTTAATGAATGAACTCTCTAACCTTAGTGATGTAAAGGTGTGTAAATCACTGGGTTTTGAGAGATGTTCCGCATAATTCCTTTAAGATAAGGAATTCAATCACGAAAACATGTCATAAATGGCTTGGAAGAGTGTCTTGAAGACTGAATCTTGAATAGGAGAGGTGGAATAGAATAAGAAAGGTGAAATGGGTAGGTAGGGCACCCAAAACGATAGGGGAACACTTGTACTGGTAGGTGCGCAGGTACTGGGTGGGCGCACATGTCCTAGGTGCGCAGGTATACCTGCGCGACACATGGGTACATGCGCGATTGTTAAAAATCAGGGTAATACTTGGGAGATCCTTGGCCAATTAATTTAGAATTATCTCTAGGTACATCCAATAGAGTGGCGTGCAAGTTTTAATGAGTAGGTAATGAGGTGCGCAAGTGTGCCCATTCCCCTTAAGGGTTGAACACATATGCGTGAAGTGTTTGTGAATTCTAACACTTAGACCTTATTCCTATTGATTAGACCTTCCATTCATGGAAAATAATTACCTTAGAAATATTTGAAAGACTTTATGAAAAGACTTGGGCATTCAGAGCTCTGTATCTGAATTCTGGAAAAATTCCTATCGAAATGGGGGGCCCACCAAGGGTATTTATAGGCTGGAGAAGACCCCGGGTAGTTTTCAAAGAGGGCGCGCAAGTCACTTGCGCCCCCATTAGGCTGCGCACAAGTGTACTTGTACGACAGTAAGGGAAGTTGGGCGACCCAAGGTCCTTTAACTCCTTTTTCATTCCTTTGTCAATTTTTGATATTTTCGTCAAAGGATGAATCAATTTGTTCTATGTCATTTCCCTTTCATTCCTTTAAACAATTTGACGAAAAGGAGCACCAACAGTGTGCAACGTAAGATTTAAAAGAAACTCGTTGTTGCATTTTGGGTACGCCAAGAAACATAGCATCCCCTTTAAAGTAAAATTAATATTTAATTCACATATTTTAATAAATATGAAAATGTAATATTATTTATTTAACTGGAATGTTACATCCTTCCCCACTTTTGGGAACTGCGTCATCGCAATTTTAAAATTGGGCTCGGAAACTTCATTGAAATCATGACATCGGAAAAGGATTCAATAAACAATCCATTTAAAAGAAAGAAATAGGATTATAAAGGTCACCCAAGATAGCAAATACTAGGGTTCCATGAAAACATGGATATGGAGGAGAAAATAAACGGTCATGTTCTGATGGAGAGTGATAGAAAATATGTCTAGGAGAAAGTTAATCACCATAAACCCACAAACTTGTTATGGGTTAAACGGTATTTGATTCCCAATTAGGAAAAGTTAACATAAAATGTTTTTGTTTTAAGTTACTTTTTATCAAGAAATTTATTTATGAGCTTATGTAAAACATAATGAAACATACTTACCTGTCATGTAGACATTCATCTTTTACTAGATTTCTTACACAAACACATATTTTCTTCAAAAGATGAGTATTTAGGATGACTTGTTCACATTAAGAGTTCATTAATCAACATCTAGAGAATCACCTAATCCACAAAAGAGAACTATATATTTCCCATGTCTTTAGACCTTAAATAAAACCAAAATTGTTAGTATGAGATCATATAATCCCAAAAAAATGGTAATATTTTTCAAATATAAAAACAACTCCTAATATCCAACATTTGGAAAACAACCCAAAGTTCAAAGAAGACCATTCAATAAAAAATTTCCTTTAAAATTCTTCAAAAATAAACCAAACTATGATTTAAATCCAAATATTTGAAGGATTTAATCACATAGTCTTTCAAGGTAAATCTTAACATTTATCTCCAAATAATATCAGTTACCCTTAAAGTCTCATACTAAAAAGTAAATAACCTAATCACATATCTTCCATGATAGGTTAATAATTTCCATAGATAACCCAAAATAAACTTATTTCTGATTCATAAGATCATCTAACTAAAAAGAATTAATCATACTAACCAGGGACTTCATGTAGTCCAGTGGTAGGTGATAAATGCCTGTCGCACTTTAGTTGTGGGTTCGATTCCCGCAGCTTCATCCGACGCAACGGGTTGTCACACAGTCTGTTTGTTGTCCTTTTTCCATAACTATATAATTCTTAAAACATTCCCCAAAAAGAGATAAAATCTTTAAAAATAACCATAACATAATTTAACCTCAAGTTTAACTCATGCCTTTCATTTTCCATCATAACATATAGAAACCCATAATTACCTCAAAAGTAAGGATCATATAGACCCTAATAGTTACCTTTATAATTATTACATGAACTTCCACATAGAGTTGGTTCTCTCATACATGATGCATTAGAGAACTCACCAAGGTTAAAGTTATTAATCATGACTCCTTGATAGTCAGTTTAGAATAACCACGAGATTCCTCATTGAATCCCCCATTTCATACAGTCTCTTAATCAGAGAACCCCCACAGTTTCCTTCATACCCATTGTCACTTTGGTGCCTGCTGGATCCATGCATTTACTAAAACCAAAATGTGAGTGTGAGAATATCAACACAATCATCATGTACTAAAGAGGAAGATAAACACTAAGGTATACTTATCCAAGTTATCTCAAACTCATAACAATGACTCCATCTAATATAATAACCATTGTGGTTATACACAACTTTTCACTTATGCTTAAACAACACTATAACCTCTAAAGTTATCTAAACCGACCTTTGATACCAACTTTAAGGACACGGCATTAAAACATTACATAATCTTGAATTAAATGAATAATTCAAATTGAGGATATTTTCTGGTTTAGGATTTTAGAGAATTAAGACATAACTATTACATCATAAAATATTACAAAGTAGAAAAATCTACTCAGTTTCAATTTTTTTCAAAAAATAAAATCCCTTGAACGAAGGAGTCATGTCTAGTTCCATGTTTTAGAAAACATGACATTTCCTTGATCCCATCATGGACCCTATTCCACTTTATGTCCTGTGAAAAACATTTCAAAAACTTTGGATGAGCATAATAAGAACAATATGGGTTATAAAACAAGGAAAGAAAACATTAGTCCATGTATACATAAGAATGGATGAAATCATACTTTACTCATAAAACATAAGCCCTTGAACATACCTTTTGAAATCATAAGGTTTATGAATAACTCATAGATATCATAAGACCTAAAGGTAACTTGTGGAATTCATAACATTCTTTCATAGGGAGTAACCCTCATGGTTACATTTGGAATACCCATAACAGTATATTCCCTAAATCTCTCTGGAGAAACACTACTACAAAATAAGGCTATAGACACGGTTTGGAACCATGGATATAGGCCCAAAAACTATGTATATAGGTTATAGCCATGGTTTCATTAACCATGGCTGGTATTGGCATGGATATAGGAAAAAACCTATACCCACGGTTTGAAACCATGGGTATAGCCCTATAGCCACAGTTTGAACCGTGGAAACACCCTATAGCCATGGTTTTCAAACCGTGGAAGAATCCTAAGTCAGGAAATATATATACCCACGGTTGTAAACCGTGGCTATAAACCCTTTTCCATGGATTTAAACCTTGTCTATATCCCTATAGACACAGTTTAAAACCGTGGCTATATGTCCCCCCATTCCATAAAAAAATATCCCCCCTTCCCCTGCCCCCTTCCCCAACACACCCCATGCCCCCTACACTTCCCCCTACCCACGACACTTCCCCCCCTCAGCCCACTGCACACCCCCTTCCCCCCTGAACACACCCTCTTCCCACTACGCTTCCCCCCCAGCCCACATGCAGAATTCATCAATTACCTACAAGTATAAAACATAATTCAGAAGTTAATTAAATACATACAGAATTCAATTTAGAATTCAAAAGTCAATTACCCTCCACAAAAATGTCTCACAGAATTCAATTCAAAATTCAGAAGTTAATTTCCTACTGTATTTTCTTTCATTAAGGTTATTAAGCTAGAACATTTACCTTTGTGTCACATAATTGGAGAACGAAGCAAATTTAACTGGCTCGGTATTGATGCTGATAATAAATTCTACTAGATCAGGCTGCATGGTCTCTTTCTTCTTCATTCCATCACCATGACACTGATTTGTGGTGACTTTTAGTTTTTTGGATTTATTTAATTTAGGAAAAAACAATTCAAACTCTGACCATATTTTTTAAAGGATTTTTCCACCACCTCTTCCTGTTTCTCATGGACATGAAATGTTGTGATAGAACTATGAATTATAATACAAGAACTTCATCTTTTAGTGTTAGAGGTCCTTCTTTAAAAATTTCATCACTCCCCATACATTTGTCCTTCTCCCCTAATTTTTATTCCTTCTCCTTACATTTAAATTCGGTAATGAATTATTGAATTATAGCATTCCTTTTTCTCCACTTTTTAAAAACATGTAAAATATATTTTCATGATGGAATCGATATTTTTAGTGATTTATCATCCATTGCATCATCCCCCTTCTCCTTTTTTTAGTGTTTTGATGGTTTATTGTATTTCAAAAACATTTCTTCTTCAATTTTTGAACAATAATCTTCCCTGAAGAATTTAGTTAGTCCACTGGTGTCCAACTCCCTATCCACTTATTCATCTTTTTGAACCTATTTAAATACACATATATCTTCATCATTTTAATTTTCTCCATTCTCAACCACCATTTCATTAATTAATTTTGGCATGTTCCATTCTTATTGTTCATGTTAGCACTTGAGAGATTCCATTTATTTTTCTTCAGATGAGAATTGAAGGGAGGGTTCATTTTATTCTTTAGGATTCAAAGGTTTATCTTTTCAAGAAATATCAAATGTGCAACAATTTTCATCCTCATCAATATTATTTTCACCCAGAACCTTCACTTCATAAACCTCCTTCGTTTTATCCTCTTTTTTCAATCCATACATCAGAATGTAACAAAAAATTACTCACAAGGGAAGCTAAACTCATAATATATTGGGATAGGTTATTGGTAAAATATTCATTCTCTTTAAGACCTACCTCATGTTTTTCCATCATCGTGTCCAAAATTTAATTAGTCTTCATTAGAAATTCCAAAATTATATCATGTGAATCCATTTCATGAGGTACATGAAAGGAAGGTCAATCATGATGGTACTTCTCATCCCAAGATCATTTGGTTTTGAGGGTCATTGTATCCCTACAAATACGAACTTTCCTAGGCTACTCTTTATTATGACCATCATTCAGAATTTTGTTTTACTAATGAGGTAGCCTGTTTTTGGTATCCTGCTTACTCCAATGATGGTTTAACATAGTAAACCTACCCCATCCACTACACTAAAACAACCCCCACGACCACTACCTTAAACCTCATCCCTTGGCCCTATCCGACCCCTTAACCACTAACCCCCCCAGTCCAAGCCTAAACCTACCCCCCAGACCTAAACCCCAACCTAATCCTACCCCCACCCTGACCTAAACCTCACCTAACCCTAAACCCCTAAAGATAACCCTAGCCCTATCCCCCATAAACCCAACTCCAACCCCTTATCCCTAACCCCTTCCAGTCCCCTTGGCTCTAACCACCCCCAACCCATCCTAAACCCCCCAGCCCTAGCCCTTTCCCCTGCCTCTAATCCTAACCCTCCCATGGAAAATCCCCTGCCTCTAGTCCTAACCTTCCCCTTGTATTTCTGTCTAACAAAAGAAATAATGTCAATAAACATTAAATTTAATATAAAACAATGATAAAATAACTAATTATCATATTTAAGTATTCAATATCAATCAGAATTATTCTATAAAGATAAATAAAAAAACTGCAACCTAAAATGATATATGGCTTGTGATGGTATCCTTATACAGAGTGGGTAAAACAAATAATATTGCAGAAAAATCGAATGAAAAAAAGCTAATATAAATGGAGACAGAAAGGATAATTCAATTGCAACGTACCGATTTGAAGTGGAAGAACAACAATTACTTGAATCAATTGCTAGCTGGGAAGTGGGGTTCACAGTTCAGAGAAATATCGTTTAGGGAAAAATCATAGAGATGGGTTCTGAAGGAAGTGCGCTCAGGAATTAGGGTTGGAATCCTAGAGAGATCCATTCCGGAGAATGTGAGCTTGCGATGGAGGAAGTGAGCTCGCCAAGTAGGGTTCATGCTCGGGATGTAGGGTTGGAGGAGAGATCTCGTTGGGGGAGTAGATCTCATAGAGCGGAGATATATGTTCTAGGATGAGAGATTCTATTCGACGGAGGAAGTGGGCTCACGGGTTCATTCTTGGGAAGCATGGTTTGATGGAGTAGAGATTCTGTTCGACAGAGGAGAGATCTGTTCACGGGTTAGCAGAGACAGCTATTCGATGATGGGTTCAATGGAGGAGAGATTATGTTCATGGGAAGGAGGTATTTGGGGGGGTTTTTCCCAACATTTCTTAAAAACTGTAGGGAAATATTGGATAACCACCTATTACCAACAGTTTTGTGAAACTGCTAGTATAATTACCCCTAATATCCAAAGGTTTTTGAAAACCGTTCGAAATATCACCATTTTTACCCTTCACCAACGGTTTCCTTGATCCGTTGCTATAGGTTACCTAATCCAACGGGTTTTTCAAACCGTTGGTATGGAGGTGTTGGTATAGGTGGAGATTCCACTAGTGAATCTGTAAAACGATCTGTAAACATGTAATCTTATATCCTAAAAACATTGAAATCTATAAACCTGGAAACCTTTGAATCTCCATCATGCATACCTTACAAACAAGAATACCTTCATCCTATAAACCTAGTGACTAAAACCCACAAACCTAACATCCAAAAATCCAGAAAATTAGTAACATGTAAATGTGTAATGAACAAACTATCAACTTATAACTTCCAAACCTGCTAGCTTAAAAGCCTTCAAACCATGAAACCTATAATCCTGTAACCATAAAACTTGAAAAAATGAAAACATTCAAATACAAAAGTAGAAGAAAATCATTCTCTTGAAAATAAAAAAACTCAAGACCTGTAAAATAAATAAAATAGTAAAAATCTGTTTACATGTGTGGGAAATGAGCATTAAATTAAGTTGTTCACTAAAAATAATTACTTGAATATATCGCATAATATATTGTATTAGTGAATATAAAGTAAAATAAATAAAATAGTAACAATCTATATACAAATAATAAAGGTGGTCCACCAAGTGCTAACAATGTCACAAAGATACAGAAATAAACTCCAATAAATTGGTTGTTTGAAATATTCTTGATAGAATTAGTAAAAGCAAGATATGATTAAAGACTTTGCACTAAGGATGCTCAGCATTCATACAAACTAAAGCAGTGAAATCTGATTAATTACATGGTAACAAAAACTATGTAAACTAGAATGATGTCTATTCAAGTAAGTGTTTTTTAAACATACCATCAACTTACAAATCATCAAGGGGAACTCCAGCAAGTGCATCAATTAGGAAAGTGAATTGATTGATATGTAAATACCTGAATAAAGCCATAAATATGTGTAAAATGATAATTATCTTAACTAACGTCTCAGTTTCTTATAGTGTACCATGGCTTGAAAGCGACCTGAAACTGTGAGGTATGTTCCCCATCATTGAGTTGTATGAGAGATCCCTGTATGTTAAACACATCATTATAAAATAATATCCAATTGAATAAGAACCTTCTAATATAACAGATTTATAAAAGATATAAGTGGACTCAATAAATAAAAATAAAAATATGGAAGAACTCTAAAAGGATATTTTACAGAAGACCCCCCCCCCCCCCCCGAACAGAAGCCCCCTACTGGACCCTCCTGGATAGCAGTCCCCCACCCCCCATGCTCGACCCCCCTGGACAACAGCCCCGCTGGACAACCCCCCCCTGGATAGAATCCCCCTTAGAAAGAATCCCCCCCTGCAGGACCCCTAGATAGCCCCCCTGCTGGACAGCAGCCCCCACTGTTGGACCCCCTGGACAGAAGCCCCCCACCCCCTGGTGGACCCCCCTGGACAGCAGCCCCCCGAACCCCCTGTTGGACCCCCCGGGACAGCTGCCCCCACCCCCTGCTGGACCCCCTGGACAGCACCCCCCCTACTAGAGCCCCCTGGACAACCCCCCCCTGCTGGACAATAGCCCCCACTGCTGGAGCCCCCTGGACAGCCTCCCCTGCTGAACAGTAGCCCCCCCTACTAGAGCCCCCTGGACATCCCCCCTACTAGATATCAGACCCCCCTGCTGAAGATTTTTATGTCGAATGTACAATTTTTTAGGAAATAATTGGTTAAAATAATATGTTCGTAGTGGATATTTAACGGATATGCTAAAATAAAAATCTATTTGAAACATTATGAAATAATAAAAACATACCCAACATCAGTGATGCAACTAATTTTTAAAGATAAACAGCTCCAAAATGAGTCACTTCACCTCTTTCCATGATGGTGTATTTCCTTAAATTGTATTGTGACTCCACCCTGTGACCCTTTATGTAGGATCAGGAACTTCCCAACACAGTTAATGTTTACTAATGATTCATCACCCATTCTCATTCTAGAGCAGTTTTAATGCTCTAATCATATGTGCAATTTTTAAATTTTCAACAAAACAAAAAACATATAAATTAACATACTATTTAAATAATAACTAATAGTTATAGAAGTTTCTAAGACATCATCACAATATTAGTAAGCATTAATTTTATATGAAAAGGAATAAAGATTTATTTCTACCATTGAGAAATCATATATGTGATGTAATGTACTGTTCAAATAATAACTAATAGTAATGAACAATTAAACCGGAACACTGTAATTGTGAATGTCAACATAATGGAGATAGTTTCGAAACCAATCAAATATAACAAAATCTATACAAAAAGAAAATTGTGAAAATAATGGTGTGTGAGGTTACAAAATCTGCAGTTTATTAAATGATAATCACGTTGTACATTCCACGATGGTGTATTAATTCAAAATCTAGTGTTACTCCACCATGCCCCCTTACATGCTGGATCGAAACATTGCATTAATATTGATTATATTGAATATATATAATGCATAAATTAGCGGTAAAAAATATTACAATAAAAGTGGATTAAATATGGAGACAGTTAAAATAGGATAAAACATAAATGATAATCACATTATACCATTGTACATATGTTCACCCAACACATTGAAAAATATCTACACATAATAATTGAAAAATTAGAAATATAATGTATAAAATTAGAATAAATAACAAATCAATCAAACTGTATCATATTCAATAAATCAAAACAACTAAACCATAACCAAGGAAAATTTGACAATAAAGAAGACAATAAATTGAAACCAATAAATCATACCAAATTCAAATGAGAGTCGGCTGACGATCTGTAATACAAAACCCACCTGCACACCCCCTTGCACCCTCCCATTCCCCACCCCCACCTGCACATCCCTCCCCCAAGTAACCCCCCATGCCCTCTGTCCCCTCCCCTTCCCCCCACCTGCACACCACCCTCCCCCTGCCCCCCCCCCCCACCTGCACACACCCCTCCCCCTGCCCCCAGCACCCCCTACCCCGCACATGCACACCCACTCTCCCTACCCCGTGCCCCCTGCCCCCACCTGCACACACCCCTCCCCCTTCCCCCAGCACACCCCCTAACCACAACCCCCCCCACCTGCACACCCCCAGCAACCCCCCTGCCCACTGCCCCCACCTACACACCCCCTCCCCCTACCCCAAGCACACCCCCTGTCCCCTGCCCCCCCCCACATGCACACCCCCATGCCCCCTCCCCTACCCACCCCCCCTTCCCACCCCACACCCACCCTCCCCACCCCATGCACCCCTACCCACCCTCCACATTTTATTCCACTTTAACCACTTAATAAAACATGTGTATAAAGGATCATTCGTGCTGTTTTTTCAGAAAAAAACCCTTTTCACCTAGATCATGATGTTGGAATATTTCCAAGAATCCAATCATGAATATGGAATGAGTAGTTTTTCCCATTATTATTAATAAATCTTGATTTTTTGGATAATCCAGAATACTTTCCAAGAATGTGTATCAATTTCGTGGGGAGTTTATAATTACCAATATCGTTATGAGTCAGAGAATTCAAATGAAATTGAATTTTTAGTCTCCAAGTAGCGAGAGTTTCAAGAAGTGGTATTTAGAAAAACAATCTGGGTGGTGGGATGTCTCTTGAGGAGTTTTTATGCCTATTTAGGTGTTCATGTGGTTCATATGGTAATCAGGTATCATTTAGAGGGTTTCTAGTCCATTCCACATAATTTTAAGACCCATAAATTACCATGTCTAGGTACACTGGGTACCAAGTCTAATAAAGGAAAAAATAGTTTATTATGAGTTTTATAGTGGGGTATCCTCAAGTGAGGAAATAGGTATGGCTTACTGGATAGCCATGTGCTAGGTTTATGGTTTTGTTCTCTATGTATTTCATACTCCCTGACCGTATTCATGTGGGCCATGTATTGAATGAGATAGTGGTGGTACATGTTATGATAAGAGATCTGACCTAAAAAATATATTGGTGATATGAGATGAGATATGGGACCTCAACCTATGTGAGTGGGTGATATGATGAGATGATCATTAATAAATCACTTTATTCTTCAAACATCACTCATTCAGCTCAAATCACAATGATTTAAGCTGTTATGAATAACCCAATCAACGAATCAAAATAATCTATTATTCTTAAAATCTCATGATGTTTTTTTATCAAAAAGCTCTTTCACCCCCCTGCCCCTGCACCAGCACCCCCCTGCCCCACCCCTACCCCCTCTTTCACCCCCTGTCCCTACACCAATGCCCCCTTTCCCCCTTTCACGCCCCCATTCCCCCCCTAACACACCCCCTCCCTACCTTGCACCCCTCCCTCTGCCCCTTGCATCCCCACTTACCCCTCCCCACTGCACAACCCCTCCCCGCGAGCATTTCATGATATCATGCCAACCATATAAATATCAGATCATGGTGTAACCTAGGCATACCAAATTCTCAGGTCCAAACATCCAATTTCTAATCATGAATGGTTCCATGAATATATTCCAAGCATCCTGAGAAATTCTATTTACACCAATAAATTGAATGGATTGATGTTGATTCCTAGGCACCTCAGGTAATCACTGAATAAAAAACATCCCCCATGTCACCAAGCCAAATGGTCGGATCCCATGCATCCTGATCATGAATAAGTAAGATCATCAGGATTGACTGGATAATCCTAGGGATAACATAGTCATATCATAATAATAATAATCTTGAATAAAAATAAATATTCCCCTAATCCAACTCAGTTGGATCCTAGTTAGGCTGGGAATCCTAGGGACTTGTGGCATCCAAAGCATCCCATATAGACATGAGGTCGAATCCCAATGTCCCAATAATTCTTCATATGGTTCAACCCCCGAATCCTAGGATACATGTCCGGAATCCATGATGACATCATCATGTATAATTTGTCTCACAACCATACCACATAAGGCCCAAGGTCGGATCCTAGGAAACACTCTTAGGCAACCGCCATACCATCATCACATCAGTCCCATAGGTTAGGTCCCAAGAAGTACATCCGGGAACCATGGTTTCATCCAAAATAATTATATTAAGGTATAAACAAAAGCTAAGGGTTCTAAAAATTTCCAAACCCATCACTTATAATTCATAACCCCATGGGATTATACATTTGATGCAGGTTTTAAGGTGACAATCACTAAAATCTCTACCAAGGCCATATGCATCCTCTTAGGGTTGGAAACTCAACATGGCACCCATTGGGGTCCCATAGTAATAGAGGCACCCTCACACAGGTCCTCGGTCTCAATCAAGGTCTTGGTTCAAGAACTGATGCTCAATGTAATAAAATTTTTCATGGCATCATAATTAATAGAGCACACTATTTTTTACTACACAAGATATGTCATGTTGACAAGACTCAAGAGATGGTACATGACCCATTTTGGTCTTCAAGGTCTCACAATGTGTATCTTCTCACCCAACCCAAGTATATAACCTAGGCTAAGTGTGTCTCGAGTTAAGGTCAGACTATTAGTGTCCAAGGTAAACCAGCTAATACCAAGGTCCATCAAGGCATTAGCACTTTATAAATCATAATTTATGAATTTCAATTTAAGTAATTAAAAATGTTAATTAATTAAAACCAATTAAT
This sequence comes from Viscum album, assembly GCA_963277665.1. NCBI lineage: Eukaryota > Viridiplantae > Streptophyta > Magnoliopsida > Santalales > Viscaceae > Viscum > Viscum album. Next base: position 270,595,262 of record OY728125.1, on the reverse strand, counting down.
TTATATATTGGTTATGGGGTTAATTTAATTTATATAAATTTATTATTCATTAGCAAGAATGAAAGCCATGGGAATAAATCAAAAGAATAAATACCACATGGTAAAGTATTCATACCGCCTATATTTATTCGAAGATTTTATGATTATTTCCCAAAGGTAGGAAGAAGAATCCAAGGAACACCAAGGTCATTCCATGCTCTGTCTCATCCCACATCACTATGAAATATCCACACTCTCTCTAAGAAGTTTAAAACAATTATCTAAAACATTTGAAATTAATTTATCAGTTTAATTATAAAAGGTAATAATCATCAAAAATATAACTGGATACCTTATTATGTTGGAACCAAGTCCAATGACATCCCAAGGGTCTGTCTGATATCCCCGGACCTACATCAAGGAAAATCCCCAAAAAACAATGCCAATAAAATTGTAAATTTAATTTAAAATTTAGTGAAAGACTGAGAAAATCTACAATGAAAATATAAATTTCCAAATCGATGAGAAACCAAGTGTAGATGGAATCTTGGGATATCCTCATCCTAGGTTGTATGAATGACCCATGAGAAATGAAATCTTCTTTCATCTCAAGACATTTTCACATGCCTTTAAAGACTCGCACATCATAAAGCACATACAACTCATATAAATTGAAGAAGAAACTTAGGGACCACCTACCACATAGTTATATGAGCCCCTTCATCTGATATTGATGTATGGACCAATCTAAATCAACATGATTCCTCAATATAGATAAAATCCCCCATGTTATAGATTTAGAATTAAATGCCAAGAAATGGTGTGAGAGGTCGCGATGGGTACCGTCGAAGTTGGAGTGTCTCCCGCAGAGGGTATCCGGGGAGAGGGTGCCACCGTGAGATAGGTCGATGGCGGAGGGTCACAGATCATGGGAGGATGGAGTAGGATGGCACAGTCATGAGACAGGTCGATGGTGGAGGGTTGCAGGTCGGGGGAGGATGGAGGAGGAGGGTGCCGCCGTGAGAGAGAGGTCAAGGGTGGAGGGTCACTGATCGGGGGAAGATGGAGGAGGCTGGCGCGAAGAGTCTCATATCAGGGGAGAACATAGGAGGAGCCCGACGGATTTTGGGGGAAAGAGGGGGGGATGGAAAACAAATTGGGGGAGAACAGAGGAGCCCGACAGATTTTGGGGGAAAAGGGGGATGGATAATTTTAGGCACGATTTTTTAATTAAACCGTGGCTATAAATTGGCTATAGCCACGGACCTATAAAAAATGGCTATAGGTCAGTGGATATAGCCTTATTTTGTAGTATTGAAACCTTAGCGTTTAACTCCTTCATGTTACCCAATCCATTGGAGAGATATCACGGGCTCAACTGCCCTAGGTTTATAATGGAACCACCCGTATTCGTAACAATTTCAAAGAACCATAACATAATCATAACACATAACTTAAGCATAAAAGACAGATAACATTCCCACATTGCTATAACAATAATACATTTTAAGGTGTTGAAATAATAAATCCCTTCAAAAATCCCTTTTCAATAACAAAATATGAAAAAATAGTATATGGTATTTATTTTTCTTCTGAAAACATTTCATCTTTTTGAGGAAGCCATAGATCCAATAATACTTGCGGCGGCAGAAAAGGTCATTATCACCTCTTACGTTAAAAAAAGAAACTTTATTTTTGTCATTTAGTAAAACTCTTCATAGAGAAAAGATTCCCTTTGAATGAAATAAAATGTCAAAAGGGGTTTATACACCGTATAGAATAAATTTTTGTATAAAACAAAATATACCTCAATGAAAGGATATTGAGACAAAGTCTCGTATAAAGTCGGTATCCTTAAATTAAGGATAAATAAATTACATAATTATGTGTGAAAAATAAAAATACACCCAATATTAGTGGATATTAAGTGTAAAAAAATCAGAGGCATTCACACATATTCATAGAATGACATATTGATTGAGTACAATTTTAACCCAAATAATTGAAATTGAGTTAAGAAGTTCCCTTTCAAAAATTCGACAGCCCAACAACGTCACATTAAAATTAAGAAAATGAGTTGATGAGAGAGAAAATGGTATCTCATCACTTGGACATAAAATTTTCTTCAATAAAGATTTAGAATAACATATCCCAACATAATAATATTTAAATTAAAATACATAACAAAAGAAGTTTTTTAAAAAGAGGTGGGTGAAAGGTTCCCTTACCGAATTGGGTAACTTCCAAAAAGTGCACCCAACGAAAGAAGGGTCATACAAGGAAGATGTAAATTCCCATAAATTAAATTATATTACACAAATAATACAATAATCGGATGTACAAACAGCACACAAAAGGAAATAGTGGAAAATGTATCATGAATCTCATGGGAACAAAAAGTTAGATAAAAACTCCTTACCTCGTGGTATTTGTAACAGCCCAAGATTTTATAAAAAAAATATTCTTTTTAATTTTATTAATGTCTTGTGTTGTACGCTACACCAAAAGGAGCTTGCACAACACGCATCCTTGTCTTGCCTTGCATTACACGCAATTGCGACCTTCCTCGATAGCATGTGTAATACGCAATACCGAGTTTCACTAAACAACGATGTGCTATTAAAATATTATTAAAACTAGCCGTTATGAATAGTAATAACCACTTTTTAAAATTCTGTAAATCTTATTTTTCAAAATGAACTTCATTCTTGGATTCGGAGTATCGAATTTAGCCTAAGGTGAAATTTTGGTACTTTTCGGATAACTTTCATATTCTGATGAATAGTGAAAATTACTAAATTATAATTAAAAACAACTTTTTTAATCGAAGTAATTAATAGTGATAAATTATTAATTTGAGTGGTTTTAAAGTATATTTAGAATATATTTTTACAATTTAATACAATGTTGGTCATTGGTTGTAATTTCACATTTAAACCAGACATAATCAAGTGTCAATCTTTTGATAGATTTTGTTTCTTAAAAAACACGCTATTTGTTTTAACAGCGGGATTTAATTATAAAATTAATTAATGAAACTTCTATGTTATGAATTTGGTAAAATAGACTTCATTTTTGAATTCGGAATATGAAATATAGCTTAGGATGAAATTTTGGCATTTTTCTGAAAACTTTCAATTTTTGATGAATAGTGAAACCACTAAGTGGTAGGTTAAAAACGGAATTTTGTATAAAACTTAATTTTACCGCTTCTGTGAATGGAATTTCGAAAATCCGATACACACGGTTAATATCAAGGACTAAAATGTGGTTCAATGAGATGAAAATAATTTTTTGGTGAATAGTAACTTTTTAATTTTTTTACCGCGGTTAATAGTAAATAGGGTAACTAAGGGTAAATATGATATTAATATTACCCTAACACATGTCCTAATTCTATTGGACAAGTTTAATTCGACCAAAAACAAACTTAGGAATAAAATATGACCATTTAGGCCCACTTGGATTAGATTAGGACATTTATTATTAATTTATTTAAAGAAGGGTTAAAATAGTTAAAATCAAAGTTTAATATGTAAATCATTTTTAATATGGGGTTATACATAAGATAAATTCGATTGTAAATATTCATTAGAAAGATAAAAAGATTTCCTACATGATGGTATTTTATTTTTAATTTTTAGACATCAAATAATTTAATTTATTTATGACACAACGATGATGCCGTAATTATCTTTTTAATGAAATATTGACATAATTGATGTTATAAGCACCAAAATAAATGTAATTTGAGATTTTTTATGAATTCCACTACTTCTATAGGTTACTATGATATATTAATGTTGATTTAATCAACTTGGTTCGAACATTTAATTCTGTTATGACTTTCACAAAAATCATATATCAAATAGTGTCAAAATTGACACAAAATAGTTTTTAAATCAAATATTATATTATTAATTGTTATTTTATTCCTAAAAATCTAAGGTTCGGCCAAATGACTTAGATAAGGATATATATATTAATAATATACACTTTGGGGTTCGTTTGGCATGTTATAGTAAGTTTATTAACCATATAGTGAAAGAAAACAAAAAGACACGGTAAAAGTTAAATTAATTAACTTAGAGTTAAATCTAATTGATAAGGTTAAAATAATACCCTAAACATGTCTAAATCTTATTGGTTGATAGGATTTCAACCCATCCCCACTTTAGCTTCGAAATGAGACCCTTTGGAACCATTATAAACCGATTTTGACTTTAATATAAAATAATATTTTGAGATATTCCTAAGGTGCCCCTCTCCTCCCCTATAAAAGGAAGCCTCCTCCCCCTCCTTCTCACACCAATTTGAGCTCTCAAGCTCGTCCAACCCCTGCAAAAATCTCTTATCCACTTCCCTAGCAACATCCTAGAGGTTCTGGCCTTACTCAAAGACCAATTTTAGTGCCCTAAGAGGAGGTCTCAAAGAGGCACTTCAAAGAAGAGGTAATTACCGTTACCAATTCTTTCATCTTTATTTCTTCTTCCACTTCTTCTTCTTAGGTTGTTTCATTATGAAGTAATAACATCAGTATCACTCATATACTGATATGTTATTATAAGTATGAAACAACCCTATTTCACCATCTATCCATCCTACGGAAAAAGAAATCACCGCGCGTGCGTACGTACGGAATACCGTCTCCACGCCGTGGTGTAATCTATTTTCCACCACCACCTTACATGGATGGGTATAATGGTGTAAAGAATAACTATACATAGTTATTACAACATCATATTGATTATGATATATTGTATAATCCACTCCAATTCAATTCAATATTTATAGAAATGATATCATCGCTCGTGCGTACGTACGGACTACCGTCTCCACGACGCGATGAGATTCATTCTCCATGTTAACCATTTAAGAATGATTATAATGTATATATAAGAAATAATAATGAAATATATGACATTATAAAGCTATTGGATTTATGTATATATATACATATGTATGTCATCTACTTACTTCCATTTCAAGACAATAAGGAAAGGAAAACAACGTTCATGCGTACGTACGGACTACCGTCTCCATGAACGGTGTTTTTCATTTTATTTATCTACCTATTATATATATATATACTGAATATATATGATATATAAATCATATTTTATATTCTGGAAGTGATTAAATCATGATATAAGTAATAATGATGTCAAGAACAACAAGTCAAAACACCTACGATAAATGAAACGATTTTACCCAAAACGCTTCTTTAACATGGAATTTACAAAAGAACGGGTAATATAATGTCATAAGTGAACCATATATGATATCATAACAATGAATATGATTCTGTAATAAGTCAATAACATGATTTAATTCATTATACAAGAGGTTCGGACACTTACAAAGCAAGTCGGACCTAAGGTAAGGGAAATATCACAATCTCATTTTTATCCGAGATTGTTTATTCGTAAGTATTTACTGGGGTGTATTTCATCATCCACATCCATGTTTCATAAATATGTAATATTATTTCCATCCAACTACAATTGTTTAAATCCATTTTTACCCTTCGGTGAGTTTTTAGTAAAAGAAATGAAAGGAATCTTTTGTCGTTTTTCGTACGAGGTACTTTTTGACTTTTCCGACAAAAGTACGAAGAATGTTTTTTTTAACTTATACGGCACGAACGGATTTTTACTGTTTTATAAAGCCTTATTTTCATGAAGCTTCCTCTAAAAGATTTCATGACTATTTTCAATAAAATCTCTTTTTTATAAAATTGCATGATGTTTTGTGAAAAGAAATTGATTTTGAAGAAGAAAGGATATTTTCCTCAAGAATTCAATTCAAGTGTATTATCAAAATTATTTTCCATCTAAGATAATGAAGGGTTCTGTTTCTATCCATATTTTTACATTGATTTGACTATGTTGTGATGGAATTATGTTTATGAATTCCTTTATCTTATATGAATGGTTTTATGATGTCATGTTGTTTAAGAATCCCATTTTTATTACATGGGTTATGCTATGATGTATGTTTTATGATTATGTGGCACACATAAAAAAGGATTCATTATAAGATGGGTGAGACCTATATCTCCCTCCAATGCATTGGGTAAAGATTTTATATCTCATGAGATATACAGGGCTGGAATGGTAGGTTATACTGGTTCAGTGAAACAGGACTGAAACGAGGGTTACTCGATTCAGAAAGGGACTTTGTCCACTAAGATAGTCTTGGAAATGAGTCATGACTAACAAGAAATGATTTTCCATGATTATGTGTGCATGCCACAAAGATTCAAGTTTCATGTTATGATTATGGTGATCTCATTTTCACTTCTATGATTTGTTCTATGTTAAGATATTATGATCTCTTTTGCAGGTTATGATTTTCAAAAAGATATGATATGATTTTTATTTCTTTTGTATACCCTTACTGAGCATTTGAGCTCACCCTTTTATGTTTTCTTTTCCCCAGGATATAAATAAAGGTTTTAGGTAAAAAAAGGGAAGATCTTTATGGGAGATATTGAAGATCTTTCTCCACGATTAGAAGATTACGTTCCGAGTTTCCAAAGACACTAAACTATTACGATCCTTTAGTGTGTGTTTTTGTTATGTACTAAGTATTCCGCAAAAGTAATGTATTGTCCATGTACGATAAGCTTCGGGTCTCTACAGTTGGTATCAGAGGAAAGGTTTAGTCAACCTTTGGAAACTAGGATGCAAAAACGTTAGTGAGACCCCTAGAGATATTTCTAAGGTATGTCTAGGGATGTCCCTAGGGATAAGTATACGTATAGGTTATAGTAATAGAATTACGCTAACGATCATAGAATTAAACCTAAGATGTTGGATATTGAAGGTACTCCCCCTTTATTATGTTGTTTTCCCTTGCATGATTTTTGCCTCTCACACTATTCTTTTTGGGTTTTAGACGATGGCTGGAACCCGAAGGAACCGTGTTGATCAATGCAATGGACAATGCAATGATTGCCCTCCTGAACAAACAAATGTTATGGGAGATGGAGTGAAAAATCTTATTGCTATACTTACACAAGCTATGAATCATTCTGGACTTCCAAATGAGCAGAGAAGGGAACAATATTCTATTGAGTCCTTCATGAGGCAACGTCCACCTTCTTTCAGTGGGTCTTCTGATCCACTTGTGGCTGAACAATGGATCAGTACTACTGAAAAGATATTTTCAGTTCTTCAATGTTCTGAACATGATAAAGTCATCTTAGCAGTATATCGTTTGGAAGGTGAAGCTGATCAATGGTGGAATCTTATCAAGAATACGAGGCCAAGAGATGAAATTGAGTCCATGGAATGGGACGAGTTCAAGAACTTGTTTTTCAGTAAGTACTTCCCTCGTATTCTTCGAACAAAGATGGAGAAAGAGTTTCTTGAACTGAAGAAAAGGGACGATGAATCTGTTGGTACCTATGAAGCAAATTTTATAAGACTTGCAAGGTATGCTTCTGGAATTATCATCCAACCTGAAAGTAAAGTTGATCGATTTTTCAGTGGCTTAAAACCAAGTCTTCGAAGGGCATTAGCTATAAGAGACTTCAGTAGCTATGAAGAAATTGTGCGTTGTGCTATCAAGGTAGAAATGGAAGTTGGTGTTACATATCCATCTCATGGTTTTGACAAGAAACGAAAGACGGAGTTCAAGGAGAAATCTCAGAATAATGGTGAGAAGAAGATGAATGTTTCCTTATGCACAAAGTGTGGAAAGAAGCATGGTGAAGATTGTCTTAAAGGGACTAGAAAATGTTTTAAGTGTGGAAAAGAAGGTCATCGAGCAGCTGAGTGTCGAAGTAATGGAAAAAGGGTTTCTAATGATGTGAATAAAGCAAACACTGCAGAGAACGCACCACCAACACTTCAATGCTTCAAGTGCAAGGAAATGGGGCATTATGCTAATAATTGCCCTAATCCAAGGGTTTGTGATGATCAACATGAGCAACCACTGAAGGAAAAGGACAAAGGGAAGTCACATGCGATCACTATTGGCAATGTTGAATATGACAACGATGTGGTGGAATGATTAAGTGTTTATGTAATGGGATTCCAAAATAATGTTGTATCATTGAGTATTGCAATATTTATTGATGTGGTATTCAAAGTGATTGAGATATTTTTTGGAAATAAGATGATATGCGCATAATGAAGACGAGAAAATGAAATGTTTAATAGTATTCATGAGCTCATGATTGATATAAGGACTAAGTGATATCATGGTTTGAGTATATAGAATTTTGAGGATTTTGGTATGTGTAAAGTGTTAACTTTTAACTGCATTCAAGTTTTCACTAAGGTTCAATGGGTATTCAAGAGATTACAAGATTAAGGCCTTTGAATGTTTGGAATGTGACCAACAAGATATATCTTATGATATATGGGGATCAACGATGGTATTAAATCTCTGTTAATCGTTTTCACTATGTTATGAGAATGGACCGCAGTATTATGTATAAGCCTAAAGATTAGACTGGATTATGTTGGACATAAGTTAGTATTGTTTAAGGATAGAAGATTTTTGATATTATTGATGGGATGTTATAGTAACGTAGTTTTAGAAAAAGGAAAACCTGCAGGACGGGCGACAACCCATCGCTTCGGACAAGGCTATAGGAATCGAACCCACAACCGAAGTGCGACTGGCCTTTATCGCCTACCACTGACCTACATGAAGTCCCTGTTTAGTAGAAACTAGTGTTATTATATTAAGCAGTATGATATATGAAATATAAGCCCATTTTAGGAACCATATATGATTAATCCCACTATAGATCGACTTATGTATATAAATTTTGCTAACCTTTTGAGACAGATGGAATGACCCGTCATTCTATCACATGATCTGCTAACACTTCACGAATAACAAATTCAACTTAATTTATTTGAGAGATGAAGTGGAAATTGTTAAAGGCACAAACAACAGTGAGATTGTACCAAAATAAAGTAAGTATTTATTCTAATTCAAATTCTTTAACTTTAGGGAAATGATCTTGGAAACCAAAAATGTTGTCCTAGTTCTCTTATACCTGATGAATCAGATGGTACCTTAGATCGTCACAAATTTATGGATTTGTGATTACTGGCTTTTCCATAGCCATGTTCTCTACCACTCTCCATCAGAACATGATGGTTAGATTTCTCTTCCATATCCATATTTTCACCTATGTGGAAACCCAGTGATTAGTTTATTTGGGTAATCATTACATTTCATACTTTAGTTTTTAAAGCCAAGTTTTGGTATTCCTTTTTACGATGTGGGTTTCTATTAAAGAAACTTTCGAATAGTAAACCATTTATAACCGCGACGAATTTCGAGGGCGAAATTCATTTTAAGGGGGGTAGAATGTAACAGCCCAAGATTTTATAAAAAAAATATTCTTTTTAATTTTATTAATGTCTTGTGTTGTACGCTACACCAAAAGGAGCTTGCACAACACGCATCCTTGTCTTGCCTTGCATTACACGCAATCACGACCTTCCTCGATAGCGTGTGTAATACGCAATACCGAGTTTCACTAAACAACGATGTGCTATTAAAATATTATTAAAACTAGCCGTTATGAATAGTAATAACCACTTTTTAAAATTCTGTAAATCTTATTTTTCAAAATAAACTTCATTCTTGGATTCGGAGTATCGAATTTAGCCTAAGGTGAAATTTTGGTACTTTTCGGATAACTTTCATATTCTGATGAATAGTGAAAATTACTAAATTATAATTAAAAACAACTTTTTTAATCGAAATAATTAATAGTGATAAATTATTAATTTGAGTGGTTTTAAAGTATATTTAGAATATATTTTTACAATTTAATACAATGTTGGTCATTGGTTGTAATTTCACATTTAAACCAGACATAATCAAGTGTCAATCTTTTGATAGATTTTGTTTCTTAAAAAACACGCTATCTGTTTTAACAGCGGGATTTAATTATAAAATTAATTAATGCAACTTCTATGTTATGAATTTGGTAAAATAGACTTCATTTTTGAATTCGGAATATGAAATATAGCTTAGGATGAAATTTTGGCATTTTTCTGAAAACTTTCAATTTTTGATGAATAGTGAAACCACTAAGTGGTAGGTTAAAAACGGAATTTTGTATAAAACTTAATTTTACCACTTCTGTTAATGGAATTTCGAAAATCCGATAGACACGGTTAATATCAAGGACTAAAATTTGGTTCAATGAGATGAAAATAATTTTTTGGTGAATAGTAACTTTTTAATTTTTTTACCGCGGTTAATAGTAAATAGGGTAACTAAGGGTAAATATGATATTAATATTACCCTAACACATGTCCTAATTCTATTGGACAAGTTTAATTCGACCAAAAACAAACTTAGGAATAAAATATGACCATTTAGGCCCACTTGTATTAGATTAGGACATTTATTATTAATTTATTTAAAGAAGGGTTAAAATAGTTAAAATCAAAGTTTAATAAGTAAATAATTTTTAATATGGGGTTATACATAAGATAAATTCGATTGTAAATATTCATTATAAAGCTAAAAAGATTTCCTACATGATGGTATTTTATTTGTAATTTTTAGACATCAAATAATTTAATTTATTTATGACACAACGATGATGCCGTAATTATCTTTTTAATGAAATATTGACATAATTTATGTTATAAGCACCAAAATAAATGTAATTTGAGATTTTTTATGAATTCCACTACTTTTATAGGTTACTATGATATATTAATGTTGATTTAATCAACTTGGTTCGAACATTTAATTCTGTTATGACTTTCACAAAAATCATATATCAAATAGTGTCAAAATTGACACAAAATAGTTTTTAAATCAAATATTATATTATTAATTGTTATTTTATTCCTAAAAATCTAAGGTTCGGCCAAATGACTTAGATAAGGATATATATATTAATAATAAACAATTTGGGGTTCGTTTGGCATGTTATAGTAAGTGTATTAACCATATAGTGAAAGAAAACAAAAAGACACGGTAAAAGTTAAATTAATTAACTTAGAGTTAAATCTAATTGATAAGGTTAAAATAATACCCTAAACATGTCTAAATCTTATTGGTTGATAGGAGTTCGACCCATCCCCACTTTAGCTTCGAAATAAGACCCTTTGGAACCATTATAAACCGATTTTGACTTTAATATAAAATAATATTTTGAGATATTCCTAAGGTGCCCCTCTCCTCCCCTATAAAAGGAAGCCTCCTCCCCCTCCTCCTCACACCAATTGGAGCTCTCAAGCTCGGCCAACCCCTGCCAAAATCTCTTCTCCACTTCCCTAGCAACATCCTAGAGGTTCTGGTCTTACTCAAAGACCAATTTTAGTGCCCTAAGAGGAGGTCTCAAAGAGGCACTTCAAAGAAGAGGTAATTACCGTTACCAATTCTTTCATCTTTATTTCTTCTTCCACTTCTTCTTCTTAGGTTGTTTCATTATGAAGTAATAACATCAGTATCACTCATATACTGATATGTTATTATAAGTATGAAACAACCCTATTTCACCATCTATCCATCCTACGGAAAAAGAAATCACCGCGCGTGCGTACGTACGGAATACCGTCTTCACGCCGTGGTGTAATCTATTTTCCACCACCACCTTACATGGATGGGTATAATGGTGTAAAGAATAACTATACATAGTTATTACAACATCATATTGATTCTGATATATTTTATAATCCACTCCAATTCAATTCAATATTTATAGAAATGATATCATCGCTCGTGCGTACGTACGGACTACCGTCTCCACGACGCGATGAGATTCATTCTCCATGTTAACCATTTAAGAATGATTATAATGTATATATAAGAAATAATAATGAAATATATGAAATTATAAAGCTACTGGATTTATGTATATATATACATATGTATGTCATCTACTTACTTCCATTTCAAGACAATAAGGAAAGGAAAACAACGTTCATGCGTACGTACGGACTACCGTCTCCATGAACGGTGGTTTTCATTTTATTTATCTACCTATTATATATATATATATACTGAATATATATGATATATAAATCATATTTTATATTCTGGAAGTGAGTAAATCATGATATAAGTAATAATGATGTCATGAACAACAAGTCAAAACACCTACGATAAATGAAACGATTTTACCCAAAACGCTTCTTTAACATGGAATTTACAAAAGAACGGGTAATATAATGTCATAAGTGAACCATATATGATATCATAACAATTAATATGATTCTGTAATAAGTCAATAACGCGATTTAAATCATTATACAGGAGGTTCGGACACTTAGAAAGCAAGTCGGACCTAAGGTAAGGGAAATATCACAATCTCATTTTTATCCGAGATTGTTTATTCGTAAGTATTTACTGGGGTGTATTTTATCATCCACATCCATGTTTCATAAATATGTAATATTTTTTCCATCCAAATACAATTGTTTAAATCCATTTTTACCATTCGGCGAGTTTTTAGTAAAAGAAATGAAAGGAATCTTTCGTCGTTTTTCGTACGAGGTACTTTTTGACTTTTCCGACAAAAGTACGAAGAATGTTTTTTTAACTTATACGGCACGAACAGATTTTTACTGTTTTATAAAGCCTTATTTTCATGAAGCTTCCTCTAAAAGATTTCATGACTATTTTCAATAAAATCTCTTTTTTTATAAAATTGCATGATGTTTTGTGAAAAGAAATTGATTTTGAAGAAGAAAGGATATTTTCCTCAAGAATTCAATTCAAGTGTATTATCAAAATTATTTTCCATCTAAGATAATGAAGGGTTCTGTTTCTATCCATATTTTTACATTGATTTGACTATGTTGTGATGGAATTATGTTTATGAATTCCTTTATCTTATATGAATGGTTTTATGATGTCATGTTGTTTAAGAATCCCATTTTTATTACATGGGTTATGCTATGATGTATGTTTTATGATTATGTGGCACACATAAGAAAGGATTCATTATAAGATGGGTGGGACCTATATCTCCCTCCAATGCATTGGGTAAAGATTTTATATCTCATGAGATAGACAGGGCTGGAACGGTAGGTTATACTGGTTCAGTGAAACAGGACTGAAACGAGGGTTACTCGATTCAGAAAGGGACTTTGTCCACTAAGATAGTCTTGGCAATGAGTCATGACTAACAAGAAATGATTTTCCATGATTATGTGTGCATGCCACAAAGTTTCAAGTTTCATGTTATGATTATGGTGATCTCATTTTCACTTCTATGATTTGTTCCATGTTAAGATATTATGATCTCTTTTGCAGGTTATGATTTTCAAAAAGATATGATATGATTTTTATTTCTTTTGTATACCCTTACTGAGCATTTGAGCTCACCCTTTTATGTTTTCTTTTCCCCAGGATATAAATAAAGGTTTTAGGTAAAAAAAAGGGATGATCTTTATGGGAGATATTGAAGATCTTTCACCACGATTAGAAGAATACGTTCCGAGTTTCCAAAGACACTAAACTATTAGGATCCTTTAGTGTGTGTTTTTGTTATGTACTAAGTATTCCGCAAAAGTAATTTAATGTCCATGTACGATAAGCTTCGGGTCTCTATAGTATTCAATCGAGTCATGTGACCAAAAGATAATAAGAACCAAATGAATCACAGAATACCATGAATAGAATGATAATATATATATCAAAAGTTAGTACCCAATACACCACATACAATAAATAAGTGTCAAACAATACAAATCTCATGAAATTAAAAGTGAAATAAGAAATCCCTTATGAAAATTAGGCAGCCTAACGGTGCCACTTAAAACATCTTAAAATGAATTGATGAGGGAAAGAGGGGGTATCTCACCGTATAAACATAAAAAAGTCAGTATGATGAATATAAAATAACATCCCCAACATAAGAACATGGAGCTTAAAATAAATGACATAAAGGAGAACACATGAAAAGAAAGAGAGATGTAGGATCCCTTACATCAAGTCCGACTTGTCTTGTTCGTTTCTTTATATTCCTGAATAATAATCATTGGTAAATTTATAATTGCTTAAGGAAATCTTTTAAAGTTTATTATTCTATTCATATCACATATTATAATGTTATAATAAGTAGTTAATTATTTGAGTTCATATCAGACGTTTCTTTCGATGTTCGGTACATGAGTCAAAAATGAACTTGTTTGAAAAGAATTGTCCATGTACTTATAAGTACGTCATATCCAGAATATTATTAAGGTTTTAAATATCATATATATACAATATAAATTCATTCTATACTATTCCATAACATTTTGAAATAAAAAATGAAATGAACTTTTCTTGGAGATGGTAGGTTGTACGTACGAATGAACGCTACTTTCATTTCATAGTCATATTAATGGAATTAAAAATAAATGATATATATATATATATTGTATAATTTCCAGTATAATATATAATTTATATAGTTCACATAATTTCATTAATTTCATTCTTTATACATTCCATGTATTGCATGAACGAGTCCTATCACTTGAGGGGGCGGTAGTCCACACTTCCTCAAATGAAATTATAGCATTTGCACAACATGCAAAGCATAAACATATGTTTTAAATATAAAATACAGAAGCATAGAGAGTACATAAATATAATATATATCATATATAAATATAGTTCTATCATAATTTCCACCATGATATGTGGTAGAAGAAGATTTAACAATCATCGTTTCGTGAGGTGTTAATTCACCAACCACCGAAACAGTATGTTCTTTATCCATTAGATGGAGGTGTGTGTATGTGTAGCTAGAATAATTCTCATAAAAACATCATAGTATATTCTAGATACTTGTTTTTTAACAAATTAGATGAATTAATATATTTTTGGGGGTCTGAGAAGAAAAATAAAACAAAAGAACATAAGATAAGATATTACCTTTAAATCGGGTAACTCCTCTTGTTTTGAACCAAAAGGGTTTCTTGAAGAGATTTATGCCTAAGGTAATGCTTCTAGGATGAAGATAGAGATATTGGGAGCTTCTTTGAGTATAGTTTGGAAGAGACAAAGGGCTTTAGAATTGTGATAGATTGGTAAGAAGTGGGGTCTTTGTATAAGGGAAAGGAGGGGATCTTTTGGAAATCTTTAAACTATTATTTTATTATAAAATGATATTCGGTGTCTAAAGCACCAAAAATCATTAAATTAGATGATAATGTGGCCCATGATCAAAATAAAATCATCAAATAGGTATTGTAAAAGTGTTGGATATTGTTTTAAACTTTATATTCTTATTTATTTAATTTATTCAGTAATTATGTAAACATTGCATCATCATTGTGTCATTGATAAATTTATTTATTTCATGTCTAAAAATTATAAAAGAATTACCAGGTTATATAAAATATTTTTAACTTTATAATAAATATTTATAGTCGAAAGGATAACATATATACCCCCTTGCTATTTTTTTTAGTAAAATAGTACATGTTTGTGACATTTTTATTTTTACTTTGAAAATGGTATTAATGTCATTATCATACCCAAGTGGCTCCATGGGGCCCCAACAATTGACCCATGGATTGTCTTGGTCGTCCATGACTCATCCAAAGATGGTTGGACATGTTTCAATATATTTTTATATTTTAATAATATCATTTTTAACATAAATTACCATATTTACCTTTAATCGCGGTTAACAAAACTCAAAAGTTACTATTCACCAAAAAAATTATTTTCATCCCATTGAACCAAATTTTTCTTACTAATAACAAACATGTATGTCAGAATTTTAAATTCAATTCACAGACATGGTAATGTATTGTTTAATGAAACATTCAGTTTTTTAAATACCACTGAGTGGTTTCACTATTCTTCAAAAAATGAAGTTTTTCAGAAAAATTACAAAAAATTACCCTAATATATATTTGATATTCCGAATTCAAAAATGATGTACATTTTACCAAATTCATAACATAGAAGTTTTATTAATTAATTTTATAATTAATTCCAACTGTCAAAACAAATAGCGTGTTTTTAAGAAACAATATCTATCAAAAGAATGACACTCGTTTATGTCTAATTTCAATGTGAGATTAATTCCAATGGAAACCATTGGATTAAATGGTAAAAATATATTTTCATTACACATTAAACCCAATTAAAAAGATAATCTAACCATACAAATTAATTAGACTAAATGGAGTTTTTGAATTAAAATACAACATTTTTCACTATTCATTAAAAATGAACTTTATCGGAAAAATACCAAAAAGATACACAAAATAAATTTTGATGTCTTGATAAAGAAGGATTTTATTTAGTCAAATATAGCATATGAAACTGAAAAAAGGTAGATTTAAAAAAATTTAGTCATCAAAAGGTGGTTAATCGACCTTTTAAAGAACATTAGAATATTTATTCTTAAAATTGGATTCATTTTCATTTTAAGCCTCTAGAATTTATTTCATAAAGTAAAAACATTTAACAAACATATATAATCATATTATAGTTAGATCTGTTCATTCCCGCCAATCCAACAGTAAGATGTTATCTACCATTTAAAATAATACTATTATATTATTAGTGTGCAACGTAAGATTTAAAAAAAACCCGTTGCTTCATATTTGGTACGCCATTGAAAATAACATCCCCTTAAAAGTAAAATTAAAATTTAATTCACACATATTAATAAATATGAAAATTTAATATTATTTATTTACCTAGGATGGTACAATTAGTCTAGAACACTGAAGCTTCGTACGTGTATTGTGAGGGAGGGTGATGGGCCACAACCTCATAAAGGGTGGGAGATTGAATACTGGCATGGCTAAGACCTTCTATCTCCAGTCTAGTGCGCTCATGATTCCAATTGAACATTTGGTACTGATCCTACTTCCACTTCAAGAATAGGTTGGGGTCGATATATGTGGTGCCCTATATGTTTGGGTATGAAGGGTAAAGTGGTTAGTGTGGTAGTCTAGTATAAGGAGGCGAAGTGGGGGATAAAAATGGTCTAGTGTGTGGAGAGGGGTGGTGGGAAGTAGTAGGTTCCACTGGAGGTGCATCTTCCATAGTGTCCATAGGTGGGGGTGTAGTTGGGGCAGCCCCAAGAAGACCACAAAGACGAAAGCTAGCACCATCTGGCTCAAGAATTTGCATCCGATGAAGTAGAGTAATGTCAAAGAAAGGTGTCTTAAGAAACTCAAGAAACTATGTCTCATAGAATTTGATGTCCAATCGATCCATCAGAAGAGTGATAAACGATCCAGCAAAAATACCCCCCTTCATCTTGGAAAACATAGTCTTCAGATAATTTCCTTCATTGTCTGATAGAGCGGTAAAACAGGTGGTGACAATTCGATTTAACGCTCAATAGAGAGGGTTGAGTAATCAAGATGACTTGGCTATCTGAGGTACATAAGAATCACCATGTTGGGAAATTCTGTCCCAAATGTCTCGGGTTGTTGTGGGATCCCACTCAAGATGTGCCTCACCATAGGTGACACTCTGCACAGACGCACTGTCGTAAATTAACATAAATGTAGAAAAATCACCGAGTCTGAAATTGTATCTCTTATTCATGAGGTGGAATTTAACATCACCATCAGTCTCGCATATAAGGCTCTTATCGTCCTCACTGTATCCATCACAACACTGGAAGGTGGCCCGAAATTCCAATTCTAGCTCTTTGAAAGTGGATTGGTGAATGGCTAGGGTGTGTATGAGGTTTCCCTAAGTAATAAACATTTGAAACTCCTCTGTAATCCCTAGGGGTTCATGGTTCTCCAATAAAAATTGGTGATGGGGGCTCACTTCTTAAGTTTGAAAAGTCCTACACCGCATTTTCTGTTCCATTTTACTAAATTTTAAATGGGGGCCATGGGTAGAGGCGGAATCGGAGCCGCGTGCTCATTTAGGGGAAGACATAAGGGATGGGTTTTTTTGGCACCTACATGTAGCTAATAATAGACAAAAAAAATTCAGACATTCACAACAAGAGGATATAAAAATTTGAGGAATTAAATGTTTGAATGAACATAACCTAAGGGAAATCCCAAATCTAGAAATGGAATTCGAAATTAGGGTTTTTGTGATAAAATAATTGGTGTCCAAGTGGGTGCTAGTGAATCAGGGAAAAGCGTAGGAAAAGAAAGAAGAAAGTGTGGACACAAAGAAGAAGAAGAAGAAAAAAAATAAAAGAAGGTGGGGAATAATGGGTTTTCAGAACCCTTAGGGGAAAAGAGAAAGATAAAAGGGAGAAGATAAATAAGAGGATAAAAAGAAGAGGTGAATAAGAATTTTCCACGACGGAAGATGAAGACAAGGGAGGGGCTTCTTGAAGAAAAATAAGGAGAGGAGAGGATATCTGGCACACGAGCTGGAGGGGAGGAAAATTCATGATTTTGGAATGGAGGGGGTCTGGATTTTTATGAAATTTGGGTTTAAGTGGCCGCACAGTTTGGGGGCATGGTTTGGAAAATTGTGTGTCAACTGTTCAGCTGCCACTTGAATAGGGGGGGTCCAAGGTGCATGGTTTAGTGAAACCATGCCCCAACCATGTGGTTCATTCTGTTTGAAATCATTTTGAAACATTTCCTCTTTTGAACTCAAATAACCACTTCAAAATTTGAAATTATTTTTCCCATTTGAATTATACAAGCTAATATGAGTTTTTCTATTAGAAATACAAGCCTTTCATCATAAAAACTCAATAAAATATCTTTACTTATTTTGAGAATTATACTCTAAAACACACATTAAATAAAAATCACACTGACATGCATTCTGAAGTGCTCATAAAAAAACAATTAATTTTAACAAATTTTTTTCATAATGTCGGGTTACCACCTGGTCAATGATACATTTAGAGTATCTAGATTTACTTACCTAGGCCTTGAGCTACACATAATACATTGTGGATACTATGCCCACCATGTCCTCCATGTAGAGATAAGGCTTAAGGTGTTTCCCATTCACCTTTAAAATATGTTTGTCTGCCCCAGCAACTTCCACCACTCTTTGGCAGAAAACCTCGATCACTTGGAAGGGACCCAACCATTGGGATTTCAAATTTCCGGGAAAAAGTTTTAGACGGGAGTTAAAAAGTAATACTGTATCGCCTGTCTGGAAGGACGTTTGGGATATTATGTGGTCATGGACCTCCTTGGACTTCTCCTTATACAATTTTACATTCTTGTATGGCTCTGAACTAATCTCATCAATCTCGGTTAATTGAAACTTTTTCTTGTCTTCTATAGCCTTCAGATCATAATTTATAGCTTTGACAGCCCAAGAAGCCTTGTGTTCTAGATCCATGAATAAAGGCATAGTTTTCCATAAACTAATCGGTAGGGAAACATACTAAAACGTGTTTTGAAGTTTGTATGGTATGCCCACAATGCATCATCCAAATTTTTGGACCAATCCCTTCTTGAAGATCCCACACACTTCTCCAAAATACGCTTCAACTCATGGTTGGACACATCAACTTGACCGCTCGATTGGGGATAATAAGGTATTCCCTGGTTATAGTTGACTCCATATTTCAAAAGAACATTATTCATCAGTGTATTTTCAAAATGTCTGCCTAGGTCTCTTATCAAAACTCGAGGAACTCCAAATCGACTAAAAATTTTCTTCTTGAGGAAGGAAACAACGTCCTTGGACATGCTATGAGTTGTGGTTGCGGCTTCCACCAACTTGGAAACTTATTCCACACATACCAGAATATATTAATTCCAAAATGATGTGGGAAAGGGGCCCATAAATTCAATTCCCCACACATCAAAGACTTCTACTTCCTGGATAGGGTGTTGTGGAATTTCTGCTCGGTGGCCCATGTTTCCAATTCATTGGAACTGATCACATTAATATACCAAATAACGAGTGTCCTTATTCATGGAAATCTAGAAAAAACATAGATTGTAAAACCATCGCTATAGTACGATCAGACCTGTGATGCCCTCCAGCTGAAGAAGAATGAAAAATTTCCAGAATGCTTTGAATCTCCATGTCTGTTACACAACGGAGGATCACCCCATCCCCACATGAGCAGAAGAGCAGTGGGTCTTCCAAGAATATCACTTCACCTCAGACATGAATTGATTCCTCTGTTGAAATTTGAAATCTGGATGAACGAATCATGTGACCAATTAATTAGAAATGTCAAAAAAAAGATGACAATGGTGTTCCATCGATTGAGAATAGCTTCTAATCTAGAAAATCCTTCTAAATCTCACGGTTATCTTATTTTTCCAAAATGGGGAAATCCAGTCGGGATAGATGGTCGGCAAAAACATTTTAAATTCCCTTATTTTCTAGGATTTCCAAATCAAACTCTTGGATGAGGATTACCCAATGGATGAGTTGTTTTTTTCGTTCTTCTTATTCAAAAAGTACTTGAGTAAGGAATGGTCAGTGTAGACTACAAATTTTGATAGCACCAAGTAAGAGAGAAATCTGTCAAACGTGAAAACCAAGACTAATATTTATTTTTCTATGGCAGTGTAATTGAGTTTTATTGATTCATTAGGTGGATCACATAATATATATGTATGAAAAATATAGTACAACCTCTAACCAAGAACCACCCCCACCGCGTAGTCACTCGAATAAAAAACTTGCACAAATTGATCTTCCCAATTCGGGGAAATCATAATCGGAGCTTCGATCAATCTCCATTTTAGGAGTTAAGAGTATGTTATATGATTTTCATCAATCTCGAAGAGGGAATCCATCGACAGATGATTGGTCAAGGAGTGATCTATTTTGGAGAAATCATGGAAGAATCATCGATAAAAATATGCATTTACCATAAAACCCAAAATTGTCAGACTGAAGTGGGAATGGGCAGCTGCGAGATGACATCAATTTTTTACGAATCAAACTCAATCCCATTCATTGAGATCTGATGTCCTAAGATGATTATGTTTTGTACCATAAAATGGGACTTCACCCAGTTAAGAACTAGATTAGTGTGCTCGCATCTTTCAAGAACCAACTCTAAATTCCTCAAAAAAGTAGTGAATGACTTTCTGTATATAGAGAGTCATCCATGAAAACATCTAAAATATGCACCACTATATCATGAAATATTGCTAATATACTCCTTTGAATGGTGGATGGAGTGTTTCACATTCCTAACAACATCTGTCGATATGAAAAGGTCCCATACAAACAAGTGAATGTACTCTTTTATTGAAATTCCAGGGCAATGGAGATTTGGTTATACCTAGAACAACCATCTAAGAAAAAATATAATTCGTTCCATACCAATATATCCAGAATCTAATCGATAAATAGGTGGGGAAATGATCTTCTCTCATGGTATCATTGAGCTTCCAGTAATCGACACATACCTTCAATTCTGTGACAGTTCTAGTTGGGATAAGCTCATTCTTCTCATTGGTCACCACGATGATTATTACTTTCTTATTAACCACTTGTAGAGGACTTAACCATTGGATATCAGATATAGGATAAATAATTCTACTATCTAGTTGTTTGATCACCTCTTTCTGGGACACCTCCTTCATTGTTTGATTCGGTCATCATTGTAGTGGCTGAGAGGATTTTCCCCTTCCTCGAGAAGTATATTATGAGTGAAAATTGTGGGGCATATACACTTGATATCAATGACCATCCCGCGAAGAACCTATTTCTTTCTCTCGTGAACATTTAATAGATCCTTCTCTTAGTATTTTGTAAGTGTGGCATTAAGGATCACCAGGATTGTATTCTCATATCCAATTTATCCACATTTCAACGAAGATGTGATAGGTTTCTACTCAAAATATAGGGCCTTGAGAATAGATGGTACAATCAGCTCGACCTCAGCCCACTCTGACAAATCTGGAACTTCTTCCCAGAAACAATAATGGTCGCCTTAGTCTGTGATAAATTTCAATTCCTTGGTTCTTTTTCAGGCTAGATGTCCTCAATGATAGATTCATCAGTGAGTGAGTAACCTTCCAGGCCATCTTTCATATTCCCAAAGTGATCTTCCATTGTTTTCAACGCAAAAAAATCATCTTTTTTCTATTAGTGATACTTGTTTAACAACCTTGAGAACATTGTAAGAAACTTTATAATCCCATACTCAAAAGATCAACTCACCTTGGTGCACATTGATTAAAACCTTTCTGGTAGCCGAGAAGGGACTTCATAGGATCAAAGGTGCCTCTGGGACTTCTTCCATATCAATGATGATGAAATTTTTAGGCATAAGTAGTCTTCCCACATTTACTAAAACATCTTACAACAACCGTCGATGGTATTTGATTGACTGATCGACTTGTTTTATTGCCACTCGAGTTGGCTAGAGATCATTCAGCCCCAGCTTCTTGAAATCTCTGAAGGGAAAATGATTTTCACTGGCCCCCAAATCACACAGATCCTTTACAAACACACATGTTTTGATGGTTCATGGAATTTTTTATCTTCCCAGATCATGGATATTAGGATGAAGGGTGTGCTGAACCACTGTCGAACATACCTTGGTCAGGGGGGGGGGGGGTGCCCAGGTCCTCTATCTTCCACTTATTTGAAAGGATTTCATCCATAAACTACCTATATGTTGGAATATGGGTTAATGACTCTACAAATGGAATATTGATGTGTAATTTTAGAAAGACTTCCATAAACATGGAAAATTGACGGTCTAGCTTCTGTTGCTTCATTATTGTTGGAAATGGAAAAGTGGGTTCAAACGACTAACCACCTCATTTCCCATACTCTATAGATCTTCGGTTTACATTTCTAGTTCATGTTCAAAGGGGGATTTCTCAGTTTCATTTACTCTATCTGAGGAGAGTGTGGACTTCATTAGTTGTTCTTGACGTTTACTTGTAGTCGCTTTTGTGGTCAGCTCCACCCCGCTTTGTAAAATTACTACATTAGACTCTTCTCATGGATATTGTTTAGTATTGCCCAGGAATGTACTAGGCTGCCTAGAGGAAATCTTATTGGCCAGCTGACCAATCAGATTTTTGAGGCATCTAATGGATGCCTCCTGATTTTGAAATGTTATCTCAATAGTGGTTAAAAACATGGACATCATTTCCTCCAACCATGAGGGAGGTTCCTACTAAGGTGGTGGAGTAGTTTGTTGATGAGGTTTCTACCGTGGTGGTAGAGAAAGATGATGGTTTTGATACCCTTTCTATTTATAGGATCCTTGAATATATTGAGTCCCATGTATCTACCTTGGATAAGGATTTTGAAATTGTTGCTGACCATAACCGGGTGGTCTTTGTGGGCGGGGTTGAGGACTCTGTGGTTGCTGTCTCTGGCCCATATTCTGTTTATCCTGCCATCCAGGGTTATGGTATTGAGGGTAATTATTTTTTCCCTATATTCTGTGAGACATATCTCACCTACCTTGTAGATGGTCCAACACATTATCTTGGGCACTCCACCGTGGCATGATTATCTCCACACTCACTGCATGCTAGTGGACTAACCAAATGAACTAGAGACATATGTTTCATATTCAACACATCTATCTTCTTTGATACAACATCAATTTGGGCTGCAAGCATAGTGGTGGCATCAATGTTATGAATTACTTTTTTTGGGTGCCTCGCTCAGAATTTCACTAAATGATATTCACTAAAAAATGTCCAATAACTCAAATAGATCCTCTGTAGATTTACTCATAATTGTTATTCCAACTGTTGCATCCACTACTGACTTAGTATTAGTGGTGAGACCTCCTTAAAATCTGTGCACTTACATCCACAATGGTAGCCCATGATGAGGTTATTTTCTCAGTATCTCCTTGAAGCGCTCCAATGAATCATATAATGAGTCTGAATCATGTCAGTGGAAATTATATATCTCATTCCTCAATGTGAACATCTTGGAAGGTGGAAAGTAAATTGATAGGAAATCCTGGTCCAATGCATCCTAAGTGAGAATGGACCGTTTATGTAGACCCTTGATCCAATCTTTCACCTTATCCTGTAATGAGAAGAGGAATAACATAAGGTGGATGGAATCCTATGATACCCCATGGTATCTGAACGTATCACATATCTCCAAAAAATTTGATAGGTGAGCATTGGGATCTTCACCTATGAAGACTCTAAATTGGACAGTGCTCTGAATAAGTTTCATGCTTTCTGGATTAATCTCAAAATATTGGGCCCGAACTGCTGGTCTCACTATACCGGTATCTGCTCCATGGATGGATGGTAATCCATACTCCATAACAGTACAATGTGGAGAAATCTATTCCAACATTACTTGTGTTATGTACTATTACTTCTCCATATGGTAATACACCTGCTAATTCAGAGGTAAGTATAGAGGCTGATCTTGTGGAATGTATTGTTGTGGATGGGGTTGTCTAGATCCCAACATAAATTGATCCATCAGTCTCTGATGGTTCCGCAATAAGCACTCCATGAATGCTATTGATTGATTCTGATGCAACTCCTCCCCAACACACAATTTTGGGTTCCAATATATTTCAAACAGATTCCCAACACGTTAGATAGCCACTGGTTCTTCTTCCACATTCTCCACGGGATTGCTTTGGTTGTGATCACCCCTGAGTGAACATCGTTACCTGGAAAATTTTGATTCGATTTCAAGATCAAATGGAAGTAACTCCAATGACTCGGTACTCTTGGATCAAGTGACCCAGCCACTCATGCACCTAATGTCTTGAACAACACAAAATACACACCACGCGTAAAAAGGAAAAACCAAAAGTAATTAAAATATAAATGATTTAAGGAATAGAATTTTCAGATTTTTTAGAATTTTTTTTGGAATAGTCAATTCAATTAATGTAGTAAAAAACACAATTAAATTTTATCCCCAGCAATAACACAATAATTTGGTGTCATTCAAGACGATGTTTTATTTTTTAGCATTCCAAATTTAAGTTCCCTAATGTGTAAGAAGTATAGTTAATGTATAGGGTCGATCCATAGGGAGTATTTAATGCTATTATGTCTCTTGATTTTTTATTACTTAATTGAAGATAAAGAATTTAAAAATGAATGTTTGTTTTCTAGGTTAATTAATTTCCAAAAGTTCAAATGATAATACACTTTCAATTCCAAAAACTGTTAAGCTTCCAAATAGAAACATTCCCAAGCTAGGTATTGATGAATAATGATAAAAATGAGTCGAGGCTATGAGAACATATGTTGGTCGTCAAAAATCAATTTTCCTATTGTGTTGTATTGTTCATAATAACCCACATTTTTTGGTTTCATTGGTGTTAGAACTCCCTTGGTTCAGTGAGTTCTAAGTAAATATGTAGAAATCAACTCCTTGGCCTGGAAATTGAATTCTACTGAATTTTAGTTAAGATCCCCCCCTCTATAAATGACTAGTACACCAAATAATCATGAAAGTACATGTCATAATTATCTCGATGATCCATGGAAACTCTGTTCTTGGTCCGATACAGGGTTTCCAGAAAAATTAAACAAGAACATTGAGAGAATTAGGTGAGAGAAAAAGAACCACACGAGAATTGAAAAATAAATGGTTTAAAGGACCCCCATTTACCCAAAACCCCAACATAAGGGGGGAATTTAGTTACTCATGTAAAAAAGAAATAAAAACATACTGAAATAAATTGAAGAGTTCACTATAGTAAAAATAGAAGAGAGGAAAATGAAAAGTACCCAAAACAAGTGCTAACATTTTCTTCCAAAAGATGAGCCCCCAACTCTCCATCACCCACCAACATCCAATACTTCCCCCTTTTATTTTTTTTTCGAAGTCTCCTCTTCCCAAAATGGGATTTTCCCACTTTTCATAAAATATCAAGAAATATAATCCCAAGGTAAAGGATTAGGTAGAAACTGGAAAGGGAAAAGGGAGGGATCTGTAGTGATCCACACAGTTTGGGTGCATGGTTTGGTAGGTCATGTGTCAACTATGACCATGGTTCTGTATTCAAAAATTAAATCACAGGGCTTTCTTGGCCGGGTCGCTTGGTTTGGTATGCCTTGCAGAGACAATTCAGGAGGTTCTGTCTCAAACATCCCAAACCTCGCATAAAATATGGGGATGGCCGCATGGTTTGGTAATCCATGTGGAGACCATGTGGTATGCCTATATCTTGAAAATTTCAAGATCTTTCTTGCCTCTATGTCATGGTGATCAACCATGGTGTCTCCAAATCATCATGCATCAAGGTAATATGTCCTAAAGCCTTTTGTTCCCTTCTAAATCTCTAAAATATGCAATGTATTCAGGCTTTATCCCTTGGTGATTAAAAGACCTATCAAGGCATATTAAGCATGTGGACGTCAAGAAAAACTAGCCACATAACCATTTTTAAGATATTAATAAAAGTTGAAATTCTCTATGCACAACAGTGCATCTGTTATAGGAATCTGTTAAGATATGTTACTTTCTTTCATAATTGGAAACATCGACATGTTCGGCCTAAGTTCCCTAAACAGAGGATAATTGATAATGGAAAAAAAATCAAATATAATTCAATATTGATTGATGTAGGGAACGATAGTGTTTAGGTGTTGATCATGTCTAATAACATTCTACTTATTGACTTGGTTTTAGAACCAGTTTTTCCTTCCCAGATGGTCCCAGATTAGCATTCCATTTCTTAGTAGTCTAAGGTAGATGAAAGAAATGTTATTTTTTAAAAAATAGGTATATATTAAAGAGGTTAGTCTCTATATTGTTAGATCATGATGACTTTTTATCATCATACATGATGTACAGTGTGTCCTCAACTAACATAAAATAATAATTTCTTTACCAGTCCAAGATTAGAGGGGATTTACATTCTAATTAGAATATGGATTCATGAAGATCTATATGCGTCCACATATGGTCATTAAGTGATCCATAGTTAATGGGTTTTATGAATTAAATGGAAGTAATCATAATATATATTTAGTTAAAACCTATTCTAATAAAATTGGATACACCGTGCTTTGGAATATGATGATGGTGAAAGGGTGTGTCCAGGATTTGGAGGCACTATATAAATTGTAGATCCGTACCAAATTTATATTGATGCTGGGGATCTAGAACCTATAAAATTTTACTTTAAATTTCATATATATTAATGGATTTTACTATTAATATACACTTTATCACATATTTCTTTATTCTTATGTATAACATTAAATTTTATAATTTTTGAGAATATTTTCCCCATTGATAAGGTCATAGTAATTCCCTACTATGATGTGATTATTGAAATGATTTGGTTATATTCTTTAAAAATATGTTGTATGGTCATATAAATTCAATTTATGATAAATATATGATTATTAATATAAAGTAATAAATACTCATAAGAGGATGTGAGTTTATCTCATGAAGTTCCCATGTGGTAATTTCCATGATAAATGATTGTGAAGTCATACCAGCCAATAGGAAATCCACATACATGTCCTATCTTTGAGCACATGTAATGATCATTAGACATTAATAATATTATTAATCTATATCACGAGTTTCTTACTGAGATGTAATTCCATTAACTATGATAAAATATTCTCACAATGAATTGGGTACATTGGGTACGTTATAAGTGACATGTTATTAATGAATAAGTATATTAAGAATTTTCCAAATCCATATTTATAGATATTGAAATTTGAGATATATTTCGGAAATTAACTCACTAACATAGTTCTATGAACATTCATTATTGATAAGTTCATTTTAGATGGTCATAGAACAGATTATCAAGCATGTTGTCTAATGACACGAGTAAAAAAGATTGTAGATAAGATATTTTGAAAAAGTGATTAATTTTGATAGTGTGTGATCATATGTAATTGATAATGTTTTGTAGTTAACATTTTACTCTTATTCTCACTTATTTATTGTTATATGCTAATTTTTGAGATCAGAATAACTATCATAATGAAACAAATGAAGGAGAACAAAAGGATCAAAAAAATAATGTTTCCATTTATATTAATTAAATTATATATTAATATAATTATTTAAAATATATTAATCTCCAGATTATGGAATAATATTTATTTTTGAAATGATGAAATAAAATATTAATCACTATATTTATATATGAGATTAATATTAAAATAAATATATATTCATCATAAAGGGACTATTATAAGTTTTAGTTTGTTTATTTACATAATTATATTTATTATTTTAGGTTTGGTAAATGCAAAGGAAGTTCTAAACAATATGTCAGGTCCAATCGGAATGGTATATTAATTATATTGTATATAAATTATCTTTTCATTATTTAATGAAATTATATTTATTATTTATATGAGTGTTTCGAATTTCAAATAAGTAAATATTATTATTATTATTTAGAAATGGGGTTCTTATGGATTTTGTGAAAATATGTGTCTTGTATGAAATTAAATATTTTCTAACGTAGCTATATTTACACTCATTTATGTGATTTCTAACAATTAATTGTTTTTGTGCTCAAAGTGTCCCCTTAGGAAATTCTCTCAACCTAGAAAGAAAATTCGATAGAATTATCTCAATAATAGAGAGAAAACATCAAATTTCCTCCACATTTCAAGAATATGAAGAAATGAATAAATCAATTATCCTCAATGGATTGTTTGGAAATCAATGCTATCAGTGTAAGATGATCAATACCACTATACTAGTACCTAGTGTATCAACAAAAATGATTCAAGATCATAGGAGTCTATATGGATTGCCACTAGAGGGATTCTATCCCTGTATTCTCATAGAACAAATAAAGTACTATAAAATGGAATTTTGATGATAAATATATTCATTAAATAATGTGATCATGACTGAGGTAATTAATTATTTTTAATTAATATTATATATTACTACAACAATCATCTAGTTGAGAATAAGATGATTTGTATTACACACGACACTGAGTTTTCCTAAAACCATGAGATATTGTAAATATACCAATTTGGACAATATAATTTCAACTTAGCTATTAAATGTAGAAATAAAAAAATAAAAAAAATACATTCTTAATTTTATATACAATGTTTTTAGATAAATAACACATAATGAAAAAAATATACATATTTAAAGGAAAAGTCTATAGACTTTTTGAAAATACTATTTTCTCAAGAAAATGATTTTTATTTATTTTTTCTACAATAATTAAAGATATTTTTTAAAAAATTTAATTTTTATTTGAAAAAATAAATTTTATTTTTTATATATGAATTTATAATTTATCATATTAAGAATTTGTGATATTTTTTCAGAAAATTTTCATTATTTAATGAATATTTAAAAATATGGAATTTTAATTTAAAATTGTTATCTCGTTTGATTTATTTATAATGTTAAGTTATATTTTCAATTTTCATTATAGTAAAATTAAATAAATTATACATCCATTAATCACATTTAATTCATTCGAAGCAAATTTATAATGATTTTCGATATAAAAACATTGTGAATTTCAGAACATTTTCTCCTTAAAAATTTTGGTTGTCTTCACGTCTGCAGGATTAATTTTAAATTAACCATTCCCACTTCTATGAATTTAATTTTTAAAAATGTATTCAATATTTTTAATAAAAATAATTTCTAATTTATAATAATTTAAGCATAATTTTGTTCTTATATGAATCGTGAAATCAATAAAATTAAATTTTAGTGGTTAATGTAAAAAATAGATATACAAAGAGGTTAAACTAATAAGATAAATGTAAAATAATGACAAAACAACTTGAGGAAAAACCATTTGATGGATTTATTTATGAGTTGTCTCTTATTGGGTCTATAAATGGCCTTTTTTCATGATTTTTGCATCATATAAATTTTGGTATCTAATTGAAAATTTTTAAAAAATTAAAAGTCTACCAGCCATCTCACTTACAATAGGCTACTGCTGCTCCTGTACAATTTAAAACATCACGATATTTTAGATCATCCAATAAATACCAAAATCACTTCCAAATTTACCTAATATAATCAAATATTCCTCATTTTTGTCATAAATACATCCTAGGAAGAATTTTATTGCAAAACTAAATAAAATACCCAAAGAAGACGCGATGTTCATCAACAAGCATATTTGTTTCATTTATTCCTCCACCTCATTCAATTATTATTATAAAAATTTAACATAATAAAATCATTTTATTACATATACTGAGATATTTTTAATAAAATTTAATGACCTACAACCATCTTCACTTCCATTTAATGGGTTACGAAAAAATGATTCATGCTTACAGTGGGCTACATTCTTGTGAATAGATTCCATTCATTTTTCAATTAACACATATCATAGAGGAAAAAATGATATATTTATTGTTTAAATATTATATTTATGATCCTATCATTCTTCTGAAATTATTATATCACACCTAACTTCATTATTTCCATTTTTTGGGAATACGATAATGTCGCTCGTATGAACGACAGACAACCACCAAGCGAAGCGATGTGATTCATTCAAACTTTTCATAGAAGGAGTGAAATATATTTTTAATGAAAATATGTGATATATTTGAAATATAAAGATTATTTTATGACCATATATAATTTTATTTTCCTCTTATAACTCCTAAAACAAAATGGAAACAATGTTCATGTGTACATATGGCCTACCATTTCCATCAATGATGTATTTCATTTCCTATGAATAAATTATATTAATTACTATAAGCACATATATGTTGAATATATAATATTTTTACATAAAATATACATTCTTAATATGATGAAATCGGGATCAAAGTAATAAAAACAAAAATAACGAGTGGAAACACATATGAAAAACAAAGTGGTTATTACCTGGAACAAAAATTTAACATAGAATTGTTAATAAAAGGGTAATAAAAGGTGAAAAAAATAAAAAAAATGATATATATATATGATTATTTATATTTTTTATAATAATAATATATTTACTAAACATGAATATTTAATGAGTCAAAAATTGTCAAGACAAGAGGTAAGGGGATTTCTAGTATCACATTTATTTCGGAGGGCCTTAGGAAATATTCACCACTCGTTTTTGTGTTTGTGGTGTATATACTTCCCTATGATGCGATATATCATGAATATTTATCATTTACTGATAAATGATTTACTATTAATGATATTACTTCATATGGATTACCATTTAAGTGTTAATCAATAAGTAATGAATTTTTGTCTCAAGTTGACTTATGTGAGAATTTTATTATGTTATGCACCTATATTCTTTCACGAGGTGTACATACAGACCCCTGGAAATATAATATTTGGAATTCAACTATACTAATTATATTTTAAATTTCATATAATTTTATTCCTTCCTGGGTATTACAATTTAATTTTATCATAGTGGTAAATATTTTATGTTAAAATCACATAATTTATTGGGATTGTTTATGATTATGTTTCGGATAATAAAATCATATATTCATTCTCTCAAGAAACACATGAATTTTCATATACTATGGTTATTCATGATATTTTCAAATAAATTTTTAAACTATTTTATACTAATGATAAATGATATTTTTTAAATAAAATCCATATTTATTTATCTCTTCATTCAGAAATCTATCTTCATTCAAAACAACATTATCAAATATTTTTCAAATTATTTCTTTTTCTCCTATATGTTTTAAAATTATTGTTTTCCCATGATTGATTTTTTTAAAAAAATTGAATGGGATATCCATGTCATTTTCCAAATAACATGTATTTTCCTTTTACAAAAAATGTGAAAGGAAATTTTTTTGAGCATGTACAATAGGAATGAAACATCACATTATCATGAATAATATTTGATTTTACGATTAATTGTAATTTTTCAATGTTATTTTTGAATAAATGGACATTCAAAATGTTTTATGTTATAAAAAGTATTTTTCAAAGTGAAATGGAATTTTTCATCAAGATGTGTGTTGAATTATTTCTAAATCTTCCATTATAATCCATCATTTGTGTTTTAAGTGAAATGGATTTTAAAAATTTTTGTGTTTTTTTTAAAATTAATTTTCTTAGAAAATTTATTTTCCTCACAAAATTTATTAAATGGTCTTGGAAAATAATTTTCCTTCTAAGATTCCATCCATTTATTTTAACTATTATTTACATGGAATATTTACCAAGAATAAAATTATAATTCATTCTATGAATTCTTTATTACGAAAAGAAGTTTAAAAAACCCTTTTCTCTTCCATGAGATGTACATAATAGATTTAATATGAAACTCTATTCTTTTTCACTAGTTCTTATATGATGAAATAATAAAATGATTTTTAAAGTTGTCATTTTTCCATAGGTTATGATATGGTTAAATGTTTATAAACCCCATTTCATTTTGGGGTTAGTATGTGATGAATGTTTTATGATTCTGTGGAAGAAAAATATATGATTTTCATCATGTGGTGGGTTGGACCTATATCTCACACAAATGCATTGGGTAATGATAAATTTTATATCAGTTCAATGGTTAAACTGGTGGTTATCCCAATACAAAAAAGGATAGTATATGGGTGGTTATAACAAACCCAAAAAAAGGGTACACGGGAATTTATCTCACGCCCAAAGCAGATAAAAAAGTTTTTATCCCTATCCTAACATGTTATGAATGAATTATTATGTATCCTTGGAATAAAATTTTCTTTCATTATGTGTATTCCAAAACTAAATGTCTTAAACTAATTCTTTTCTCTCTTGGGTCATGCTCATTGATTACCTTATGATCCATGTATTATGAACTGTCAATCATTATGCCAAGAATCATGTTTAACATTAATGATATTGAGGGTATGGATTTCAAATGTTATGAGGATGTTATCATACCCCTATTCACATGCTTTTATTATTTATCTACCTTATTTAAAGTTAATAATCATCTAAGATCAAACATTATTAGGTTTATGTTCCCCAAGTTATGGAGATTGGACTTTATATAAGAGTACTAATGGGGATGATCTTTATAGAAGACATTGAAGATCTTATAAAACATGAGATGAATTTTTTCCATGTTCACAATGGAAATAAACCATTATAGTACTCACACAGGTTTTTTTATAATGTAATAAATATTCATATAAAAAGATGTAATATTTTTATATAAGAAGTCGGGGACAATATAATAGGTATCAGAGGAAACCTTTAATTATCCTTTCGAATCTCGGATGAGGAAAAATTAGCGAGATCCCTATGGATATATGTATGTATATTTCTAGATATGTTTCTAAGGATAAGTCTATGGATGATTTAATTTAAGGAAAAATGGCATAGATTTTTTTTAAAGGATAGGTCATGCATTTTCCAAGAAATTAGATCCCTATTTCGATACTATAAGTGGATGTGCCTTTTGAAACTAAATTTTAATAAGGGAAGGAAAAAGGATTATGTAGAGGAATTTGGATATCTTAAAGTGTTAAGGAGATATAAGATAAGCAATGAAAGTTTTCCAAATAGACCTACGCATCACACCAACGCCCAATAGGGCGAGTACAACTCAAAGGCGCAACCCCTGCGCTGAGGACCTATATCGAAGACCTACATTGGGGGAACAATGAATATGTGTAATTTTACAAACCTATGTAGGTGAGCTACACCCTGTACATATTCTAATGACCTACTCCAATGGATCCCTATTGAACAGGTCCCCTCATTTCCTATAAATAGGACCCTTGGTCTCCCCATTTTAGAGACTCGAATGTTGAAAGATGTCCCAAAGCTCCCATTGCACAACCCCTTCACCCAAGTCCGGCAAAGTTTCTAAGGTAGCTAACCAAAAAATGATATTAGAGATAATTAAAAGGTATATTCTAGATCAAAGTCCCTTCAGGGTCTAAAATACAAGAGGCTTGTTTGAGTACCCCCCCCCCATACAAAAGAAGTCACATATGTATGGTACCTTCCCTAAGTAAAGACCTATCCATGAATCCTCAATGGAAATCAAGGGAAACCCATGGTGATTAGGTTTAATCCTCATAATGTTTTATTGTCATATTAGTCTATTTACCAAGTCATATAAATCTTTCAATGGCAAAATCCCCCAATATAAAGCACTTTTAGCCACTCCTAAAACCTACGCGACACACCTATACCAGGTATATATGCCCAAGTCCTATGTGATATATCCTTTAAGAATTCTTCAAAACAACCCATGGAAGGGCCTCTCCTTACATGGCTTACTTTTCTGAATGGGATGATGTTGAAACCCTAACAAGACCTCATAATATACTAAACTGTTGGGAAGGCATGTCAATATGTCTCATATTTGGTTTTTCATTTATAGGGCCTTAGATTTCCCACATGTTTCATACCATAGGGTAAGAGTCCTTGGGATGTCTATATATTTTTATATATTTGGTCACATAGACTCTTTCCCTAGTGGAAGTGTTTAGGAGTTCCTGAGTTTTGAGGATTAGGGTTCGGGCCATGTCCACCCTATCTTGTCTCTAACATCCAAATGCTCTAGTACTTACTAGGGAGGGTATGGTTCACACCATATTTTCCTTTTGAGAAAGGAAAAGTATCCACCATCACCAACCCCCCCCCCCCCCACTATGAAACACATTTTACGGTATACATCCTGGTTTAAGCCATTACCCTTTCATGTAGGAGGTTTCAGACGTGCTCTTCTATACCTCCACTATGTCCTTCACTTTCATTCTTTCCTTACATTAGATCCATATCCAGTGTTAAGTGAAGAGAGGGAAGGTTCATAGATATGACCTCTTCCACTATAGGATCATTCTCTTCCACTAACAGAAGAGAATGTGTGCTTTGGTTGAATCATTCAAATCCTATTGTTTCTCACACCAAGGATGACTCATGTGGGCTTAGAGGTTTGTGATGATCATAACATCCACACAATCTACCTCATTTATTGAACTATGAGAACTGAAATATGCACCATAACTGGGATATGTAGGATTCCTACCTA
Organism: Viscum album; assembly: GCA_963277665.1. Classification (NCBI taxonomy): domain Eukaryota; kingdom Viridiplantae; phylum Streptophyta; class Magnoliopsida; order Santalales; family Viscaceae; genus Viscum; species Viscum album. The sequence goes on along the minus strand of OY728125.1, from coordinate 270,560,503 downwards.
AGTTCCAAGATCATGGTATATCCTCCTTAGATGTTGGTTCCAATCAAAACCCCCAATTTACTGGGGAATCCATTTTAAGAGTAAACCCCAACATAATCCCCTCAAAGGGCCATACACCCATTTGAGAAAAATGAACTACAAAGAATCTAATTTCCACCATAACTAGGATATTTCGGAAGCCTTAATAAGGCCTGAGATCCATGTCTTTTCAACCATAAATTGAGAAATCATACCCCATCATTGGGCATCCTCCTCAAGAGTAATCCCCAATAATAATTCTATTAACATGAAAATCCTTCTTAAGATTTATTATTGAGCTGATACCACAAATTTCCATGAGTTAAAACATCTCTCATAGACCATGTTACATGGAATCTTCTTAAAAAGTAATCCCCAACTCATTTGTCTCAAAGGACCATACTCTCTTATGAGACATACTGAACTACATGTGATTTTATTCGCATCCAAATGGGATATGTAGGAAGTATCCTTGAGGTTTAAACCCAACACCCCAAAAAACCATGTCCTTTCTGGGCCCCATTCCCAATAGGGTCTAATTCAACATGGAATTTCCCATCCCTTCTAGGTACCACAGGATGATCTAGCATAAATCCCACACTCGAACTATATGGGTTCTGACTCCATTCACAAGAATACCTAGGTATCCGGTCTATGGATTCTATCCCAACATATAAATGAAATCATTATCCCCAGATGAAAATAATCTCAATAGTAAACTTCTATATCCCTGGATGATAATAAACTCTAGAGTAACCCCTTTGTCTTCTTAGATGACAAAAAATCTAGAGTACCAAAATATGTGGCTATAAAATCCCCATATTTATAATAAAGAACAAAATAATCTCTAAGTAATGTTTTAAAGCAAACCATTGATGGATATCCTCAGATACAAATAAATGGATCTATAGAAGAAGATCCTGAGATACAGACAATTGATTCTTAATTCCATTCATGTTAACAATTGGTTGTTAAATACAAAGGAAACTCATGTTATACAAGGTGAATTAAAAAAGGATTCATGAACTTATGTTAAATCTATGAGAGATTCAAATAGTATGAAATAATTCCTCTCAAAAGGTTGTGATAAGCCCAACATCCAATCCTCTTGACCAATGCAAGTTCTTAAGAATCGTTTTCTCAACATCCTGATGAATTCATACCTTTGAAAAGAATGTCCCTATGGATATAGAACCATTGCGTCTTTCCAGTTCCATAAATAAATATAATGGAAACTGTTCAAAGATAATTAATCTGAAATAGAGTCCCATTTATGAGGAAAAAATGGTGAACAAAACATGAATCATTAACCAAGTTAATGATGTTACCGATATTTTAGACCCCTTTAAATATAAAAGGGTCGATAAGGAATTCAATCATGCATGTGTCCATCGACAAGGATGCATGTTTTATAGGTTTTCTAGATCATATCTATCATATATCAATAGTCACTCTTTTCCAATATCTCATATGAATCCAAATGGATTACTTAAGGTTTACATTCGTAAACTCCCTAACTGTTACTCAAGTCATATTCTTTTCCACTCAAAGGATGTCGTCACAGACTCAGAGTCTTCAGTGGTGGGTCTCCAATGCACACGTCTAACAGTACCATCAATAGGGTACTTTTATTACCCTAAAGGATGCCTGATATTCCATCCAGATCAATAAAAAACCCTTTACCATTCGGTCATTGATGATAATTGGTCCAAAAGAGGATGACACTGACTTCCATCCTCAATCATTTCAGGAGCTTAACCGTGAAATGAAATAAGGCATCCTCCCCATATATTAGGGAGGTGAATGAAGAGGTCACCCATGGACTCATTCCAAAGACACATGGGTCCTTCTCAAGTGATCCGTTCAAAAATCACCTTCTCCAACACTATGTGGTAGTGAATCCTCAGCATAACGAGGGTGTTGCCTTCGACCATCTAGTATAGGTCCCTCAAACCCACACATGAACAACAGACTGCTAAGGACCACAACCAATCAACAAGGATAATGTTCCCACCTTTTCTCCCTATAGAGAATCCCACCAACCTAGTTTGGTGGGAAATAGTGACTGAGCACCAACACCTGTCCACCTCCACTCCACCAGCTAGCAGACTCATCGGGCGGTACCCAAACAATCTCGCTATTCAAATATGGTGGAGTTCTGTGATCAAGAACATAAACCATATTACAACCATCAATCCAACTAGTAGACACATTTGGCTACATTCAAAGAATCGTGCCAACCAATTTTGGCTGAAACCTTACAGAAGTAACATACACCTGCCTCCACCCATCAATCCTTCTTACAGTCTCATTTGGAGGCACCCATTGAAGTCAGTCGGAATGCTTTGAGGACAAGCCAGGGGTAGTCTCGACACTATTTCCCCACACACAAAGAATATAAGTATCCCCTAATAAAAATGGAGGATAATAGAAATTCCAAACACCTACTCTAGATAGGTAATGGACATTTATTCCCATTCCATCTACTAATGATACAAGATACATTTTGGAAGTGATGAAAGGGTAGAAGAAAATCATTGCCCATATCCTAGAATATTTCCAAAATATCACAATAGAAACATCAATACTACCTAAGTGATAGACACAAAACACTATCCCAACACTTGGTATGACTCATCAACATTCCATACCAGAGGTGATACATACCACTACTCCCATATAGGAGGGATATAGGCCATACAACCCCATATTATACGTACAATCAGACTAGGAACATACATCCACTCTAATTAGAGATAATCAGCCTATTAGGATGGCCACTCCAAGGAAGGAATATACACCTAACCATGTCAACCACATCTCCAAGCAAGTGGGTCCGACCATTTGTAAATAAACGTCCAAGAAGAAGCCTCTCTAAAACAAGGATAGATAATCAAGATGTGATTTACAATTTAGATTTTCATAATATTGGAGTTCTAGAATACCTCAGACATCTATCTATTGTAGCTCAATATCTTATCATCCAATTACCAAATAATAGGAGCAGTGTTTTTTACTCTGAATGTCCTCATTAGTTTATTTCTCATAAAGGTTTTCTTCATTATAATCTGGTCAATCTTGGGAGCTTGTCTCCTGACGAGAGCTAGGATAACCCTCAGTATGGCCATAAGACCCGAGTTAAAGTGGATTTATTTCTTTCTTTAATCCACCATAATGGAACTCAATATGATGGTACTCACTACGAAAGTCCTCTATATAGTAGTATTTAATATTGTCAAGGAAATTTTGTATCTGAAAATTTAGTGATTAGAAATCCCTCTTATCTTATTTCACTTGAAAATACAATTGTAGTCATATCTGATGTTTTTTCACAAGTAGGTGAAATAATTTCTTATCCCTAAGATAGCCCATGGTGATGATCATTCTTTGAACCAACATTGGGCAACATCCCTTTCAATATAATAGAGGAAATCTCTCCAAATCTTGTTGAGTCTGATAAAGCAGCAGGAAAACCCAAAATTTGGTTTGATCAAGTAGAGAAACCTATATCAAAAGATGAAGATTATATATTGAACATGAGAAAGAAATTGGATAAGTGTGAAAAAACAATCATGATCATGCCTTTGGAAACCTCTCTATACAACATTCCAAAGATGTTGGGAGAAGATTGTAATCATGATATCTGCCTCAGCATATGGAAGACAGTTCATCACCTCAATGTAATGATATTGCATTTTGAAGAATATTAAAGACATGTCAAGGTAGTATAAGGGTTTCAGTGCCAAATTGACTTAGAAACACTCCATTTTTTCACAAAATATAAAATTCAATAAGTAGCAGGGAGCCCTTAAATGTGCATGCCTCAATGAATTAATTAGGTTATGACGTCTCATCATAAATACCCTATATAGTGTTTATAATAGAGGATGAGGTGTAATGGATCGCTACATTTCACTACACTCTCCAGCCAAAAAATCCCACCACAGGTGGTATCAGGAAATTTTATTTCCCATGGCTATATGAAACAAGTGGATTTTTTATGACCAAAGATATGCTCAACAAGGACAAGCCTTGACTAACTCTCATCGAATTAAGGCCCAAAGAGAGAAGGTTGTCGAACAAATTTTTCATAAAAAATATGAGAATATTGAGTAGGCCTCTCATTTATAGTTTTTCCATAATCATATTCAAAAAATGTCATAATTAATTCAGTGGTCATCTAAAATAGGTTATTTGAGTATATGTAGGATAATTCACCCAGCCAACAATCGGAATAGACTCCATAAAATCAAAAGCATAACTGTGGAAATTCCATCCCTAATAGTTCAGGAGACCCCCCCCCCAGCCCACAGGGCATGGGACATTTTTAAACCATTCATAAAATTCAAAAAACTGAGCGTGAAGGGTTGATCAGAAATAACATGAACTGCCCCATCACAGAGGGCGGGGGCGCTTTCTTATTCATAATCCCCACTGCGGCGAAATTCAATTTTCTACCAATTAGGGAAGAATTCAAAAAATGAACACACAACTGAACTATTATAGAATTCCCTTCAAGTTATTGTTCTAAAAAATATTCCTTTGGAATCGAAAAATAGTAGAACAAGATCTTGTAGAAGGTGCGGAAGAGGATGATCTCACATAGATACTAACAGAACACCTATAATGCATTACACATCAGTGAATTTCATTAATGTCGTTAATGTAGATTTTCTATAACATAAATCCAGATTAGTGGAGTCAAAAGAGGGATTTTATGTTCATGATACGGTTCCCATGAAATCAAATGAAAGAGTTTTGCGTACTAGAAACTTGAGGCTTGGATGGAATCAAGTCATTCACTAGAATAATTCCTTTCCACCTTTTGGAAACGTTCATAATAGGGGAAAATGTAAATGTTAGACTATATCTAACATTCTAGTTAAAGTTGGTCAATCCCTTTCATTGGAATAAATAGTTTCACAGTAGAAGGAAGACATGAATGAGTTTGGAACACTCAATCTAGAGTTACTCTGAGGTAGTCTTCCTACCATATACACTCCACAATAAAATCCCCAAATGGAACTTCTAGTTGGCATACATCAATCAAGATACTTGTCACAAAAAATGAGTGAGATCAATATTTCCATTTTTTTAGTTATACCCTTACAAGTCTATCCATATGGGTTACCACTAAGAGATTCTTGTAGTTCCACCACGTGTGGTCCAACTGGGCATTGCACCCATTAAGGCTCCAACCTCCACACCTGTTTAGGTCATGGATTAGCTAGATGTTCCACAAATTTTGAGGAGCACAATTGAGTCATCGATAGCTTGATTAGAAGATATGAAGGGACGATGTGCACTTGTACATCCAGAAAGAAAGGCTCACCCAGAATGGCTAGATTTGACTCCTCCACCACCAAAATTTTGAAATCCCACATTTCCAATATGCAATGGCTCAAGATATTTGGATATTCACTTAAAACATTTTTTCTCTAGTTGTGACCCCATGATAGTATCCCATAAAAACAAGAATCATGGAAACTTAGATGATTTTTTCAATCACTGTTGGGGCCATCCTTTGTATGGTAAACAAGTTTACCGTCTCGGTTGATTAAAGGATAGGAAGATCTCTGTAAAGAGTCCTTTTTCTAGTTCATCTCAATGCTACAAAAAACCATAGTGTTCAATCATATGAACTGAAAACAATGGTAGAATGAAGGATTCTCATATTTCAATCCTCGGTGGAAAGGATTGATGTATTCTATAAATCTACTGGTCCCTAAATAAAATTTGTTGCCTATTTGTGTGTCAAATTTCCATCAGGATTTCTACACACCATTGATCCCTAGGAAATACATAAGAGGGCTTCAGGACTATTATCAACTTCTCCATAGGTGGAGAATTCCATCGTAGAGACCAAATCTGAATTCTAAGTAATTCCATCAGCTTCAGGAGGAGGAGAAGATAAAGTAGAGGATACAAAAATTACACTTATGTAGGCCCATGTACACCCTCCAACATCAAAACCCTCATCATACAGTAGGGATCCACCTCCTAAGCTCATGAAACAATGACTGTTCCATCAAGATGATTAAGAAGATCAGAGGTGAAGTTCGTGTAGGAGTAAAAGAACAAAGTATACTCTTTTCAAAATGAACAGGTTCCTGGCTACTTCATATCAACTTTGGATAAATCCTAGTAAAGTTTACAAATCATATGAAGCTAAATAAAGATGGATATAAGGACCTACCAAACTATTTCCCATTTTATCATATTTTGGTACACCCTATCCTGATGTGTTTTGTATATAAAAACTCATGCAAAAGTTGGTGGGTTCTAGGAAAGTAAAAATGAAAAGTTCATCAGCCCAAGTAGCATATGTTTCTACTATTGAACTAGAGGAGGGAGGAAAATGGTAAGAAGTTAAAAGAAATAATTCAAAAAAATTTGATGAATAGATGGTTGTAAAAATGACCAAATGAACTCATGGAATCTGATGAACATATTTGAAACAACAAATTGTGCCTCCTCCCACATCCGCTGTACTAAATCCATCTTCATCAAAACCCAAGTCCTCCAAAGGCCAATCATCAAAGAAGAAACATTGAAATAAGGATAAAGATAATTCAGAAGAATATGAGCTTATGTCAATTCCTAATATATTGTTTACATTTAATGATTTCATACCAAATTTCTCCAATGCATAGGCACCACCCCACCAAATGGTGTTATAAGAGTCGACCAGTCAAGAATAATCATCATCAGAAGAAGAGTTGATATTTGGTTCTGTTAATGATATTCACATAATGAACCCCTTCTCAAATTATGATTATTATTATCAATATTATTTCCTTACACTTGATTGGGGAACTAATGGATAGGTTCATCAAGGCCAAGTATATTGGGGAATATGTGGTCATTCTAGAAGTCATTACTTCAACTACACCCATTATCAGACAATTTATGTGGCTGAAACTCTTGGGAGAGTCGTCCAGTGGGCTCAACAAGAATAAGAGAACTCTCCATGCATGATAGGACCTTCCCTAACATTATTACTTTGGAAGACCAGTTAGAGGATATGTCGAAACCACATCAGCGGGTGTTAATGCCTAGCCAACCTAATCCACCCAGGGAAGATGTACTTCCTACTCCTCCTTCAATGTGTTGTCCATCTATAACAGGGACATAACTCCCAAAGCACATTCACAACAGTATCTACATATAAGGAATATTAGTTGTAACACCCCAAGATTTCATAGTGTGTTATTTTTTTAAAACAATTCAATAACTTGCACTACACGCAACACCGAGTTCAAGCACACAATGACTTACCAAACAAGTAGTTCAAAAGAGTTAATGAATAGTGTTAACTAAATTTTAAACTTTATATAATCCTTATAATTATAGAATCCATATTATGAGTTCCTTAGACTTAATTTAAGAACAAATACATTTTCAGTATTGCACTTTTACCAACTTTTAATAGTGAACCCTTTTTATATCCAATATTTTAAAATTTTATATATCAATTTGACTAAATAAATTTACTTTTTTGAATAGGGACATAAAAATTTTACAATGAAACATCCCAAGATTCTATGGTACTCTTTCCTTTGAATAATACAGTAGTGTGTGTTGTACACAACTTCGTGTTCTAACACACACCACAACCAATCAAACTAGCCGTTATGAAGAGTAATACCTACTTTTTGAAATTTAATAAATTTTATCTCTCAAAATGGACTTCATTTTTGTATTCGGAGTATTGAATTTACCCTAAGGTGAAATTTTGGAACTTTTCGGATAACATTTATATTTTGATGAATAGAAAAAATTACAAAATTTTAATTAAAAACAACTTTTTTAATCAAAATAATTTATATTGATAAATTATGAGTTTGAGTGATTTTAAAGTATATTTAGAATATATTTTTACCATTTAATACAAATTTTTTCATTTTACATAATTTCACAATAATATCGGACATAAACCAGTGTCAATCGTTTGATAGTTATTATCTTTTAAAAGAACACTATTTTGTTTTGACGACGTGAATTAATTTCTAAATTAATTAATGTGACTGATATGTTTTGAATTTGGTAAAATATACATCATTATTGAATTCATAATATCAAATATATCTTAGGCCTAATTTTTTGTATTTTTCTGGAATCTTTCTTTTTTTGATGAATAGTGAAACCACTAAGTGGTAGTTAAAAAACTGAATATTTCATAAAACATAATTTTACCACTTCTGTGAGTGGAATTTAGAAAATATGAGAGACAAGATTAATATCAAGGAGTAAAATTGGGTTCAATGAGATGAAAATAATTTTTCGTGAATAATAACTTTTTACTTTTATTTACCACAGTTAAAAGTAAATATGGTAATTAAGGGTAAAAATGATATTAATATTACCTAAAACATGTCCTAATTCTATTGGACTAGTGTATATTTACCACAAAAAACATTAGGAGTAAAATATTATCATTTAGGTCCACTTGTATTAGATTAGGACATTTATTACTATTTAATTCAAAGAAGAGTTAAAAGAGTTTAAATCAAAGTTTATTTACGAAAACATTATTAATATAGGGTTATACATAAGATAAATTAGATTTTAAATATTCATTAGAAATCTAAAACGATTTCCTACATAATTATATTTTATTTATAATTTTTAGACATTAAATAATTTGAATTATTTATGACACAATGATGATGCAGTAATTACCATAAAAGTGAAAAATTAATATAATTGATATTATAAATACCCAAATAAATATAATTGGAGACTTTTTATGAATTAAACTAATTTTATAAGTTACTATGACATGTTAGTAATGCGTTAATTAACTTTTTTCGAAGTAATAATTGTGTAATGATTTTCACAAAAATCAATTTTTCAAATAGTATCAAAATTGACATAAAAGAGTTTTTAAAACAAATATTATATTATTAATTGATATTCAATTCTTAAAAATCTAAGGTTCGGCCAAGAAACATATATCATGATATTTGTATCATTAATGGACCACTTGGGGGTTTCTTGGATGTATATAGTATGTTTATTAACTATATAATATAAAAATACAAAGTGACTTGGTAAGTGTCAAACTAATTAACTAAGAGTTAAAACTAAAAGATAAGGTTAATATAACGAACCAAACCTGTATAAATTATATTGGATGAGTGGGTTTAGACACATACCCATATTAACCTTTAAATAATCCACTTTGGAGCCATTATAACCAGAATATTAATTTATTATAAAATAATATTTCTATCTTTTCCAAAGGTGCCCCTCACCCCTCTTATAAAAGGTCACTCCCCCTTCTCATTAATTCAAAACATAAAAGCATTTTATATAGGCCAAAACCTTCCCAAATACTCTATCAACTTCCCTCACTACAACCTAGAGGCCTTATTTTGATCCGAAAGTCAACCTAAGGAGCCCTTTTGATCAAATCAAAAGGAAGAACCCGAAGAAGAGGTAATGTTTTCACCACCCTTTTTCAAATTCATTTCTTCTTCAACATCTTATTTCTTTGTTATTCCCATTCTAAAATAATTAATCCAGTATCTCCTATATACTGTAATACTATTATAAATATGGTAAATCCATATTCAGTATTCTATCCATCATTTTAACGAAATTTCATCATACGTGCGTACGTACGACTTACCGTCTCCACGTCGTGGTGTAATTGTTATTCAATATATTATTATTTGGATGGGTATAATAATGATGTGTAATTCATGTAAATAATAAATATAACATGATAATGAATCTTTATATAGGATATACCATCCAATTAAATATTATTTTAACATCAAAATAATGATATTGTCGCTCGTGCGTACGTATGGACTACCGTCTCCACGAACGCAATGAGATTCATTCTCCATCGTATCCATTCAAGTATAATTATCATTTGATTATTTAAAAATAATGTTTAAGGACTTGATATCATTCTGGATATGAATGATATACAACCTATCCATGAAAAACATGGCTTACATAACAAACAATATAAAAGAAAATGAGTACGTTAACACCGGAAACAACAATAATATGAAGATATTATTAAAAAACCAATGTTAAAAGATCATATATGATATAATATTAATGTATATGATTCTTGTATAATTTAATAACAATTATTTCACCATTTCACAGGAGGTTAACATACCCCCAACCAAGGAAATGTAAAGGTAAGGGATTATTTCGCAATCTCTTCATTATCCGAGGTTGTCTATACGTAATAATCTACTGGGACTTCTTTATCATCCACATTCATGTTTCTTAAAAATGTATTTCAAAACATTTATTTTACTATTTACATTAATATGGGTTAAAGTCATTTATACCCTTGTTGAATTTTATAAGTGGTTTATAAAGGAATCTTTCCGTCGTTTTCCAAACAAGGTCCTTTTTAACCTTTTCGACATAATTAAGGTAAGAATGTTTTTTTAACTTATACGGCGGGTGCGGCTATTTTTCTGCTGTTATAAAATCGTCGAAGATTCCCTTACAAGATTATAATAATATTTTCAAAGAAAATGTTTTATTTTATAAATATATGACTCTTAATGATTTCAAAATAAAATGAGATATTTCTCTAAAAAGAGTTTTGATTTCATCTATGTCAACATCCTTTGATGGATTTTACGCTTATTTGAAGTTGATTTAGTATGATACAAAACTTCTATATTGTATTAAAGGTTTTGTAATATGTTTGACTGTGGATGTGTTATTTTTATACCATTCATGGTTTATGGATGAATTATTTACATTTTTTATGATAGTTTTAATATGAATGTTTATGTTATGTTTAATCATTTTCATATGGGAATGCATTGGACTTAATATGTGACAGGTGGAGCCCGCTATAGCTCCTCGATGCGTCGGTATGTCTCATGAGACAAACTAGTGTCTCGAAACAAGGTCGTGGGAAAATCTTATTTGTAGTCTTGGCACGAGGCCTTGTCAATGTGGTTATGATAGTCTGGCATTATGCATTCCATCATTATGAAAGTGGTTATTGATATATTATGTGAATATTCGATTAGTAGAATAACCACATGAATAAGAAAATGGATTTATTTCATTTTATTTTTTCCTTACTATGTTGAAGTTCAAGTTTAAAAGGATTTTGTTTTAGTTATACATTGCCTTAAATGTTTATTCTTATTTATGAATGTTTTCGCTATATTGTTATCCTTACTGGTCACATGAGCTCACCCCTTTTCAATGTTTTATTTTTTCCCAGGATGTGAAGAAGTAATTTATGAATAACCTGCATGGATAGTATGAGGCGATAAGAGTGTGGACTATGGAGACTATATTGTTGTAGTTTTCATTTTATTATGTAATGTAAAATTTATTAATGTATCTAGTTATTCAAAGGCTACTAAACTAATCGGTCTTTCGAGACTTGATCTTTCTTGTGATCATGCCAATGTTATGTAATAATGCACCGACTCTGGGTAACCGGGGTCAGGGCATTATAGTTGGTATCAGAGGAAGTTTAGTAAAAACCTTGGAAGCTAGATTTATATAAACTCTGATTAGAGCACATAGATCTAATATGGACTTTGAGGATTAGCATAGAATAACTTCCTAGAATTTTTGTACTGTAGATATTGTGTGAGTTTTCCGAGCAATACATCCCTATCTGGATATGATTAGGTAGAGGCGTCTCTGGCATAGATGTACGTAGGGGTAAAACCCGAAAACACTGCATTGAGCTAGACTCGAACAGGAACTAGTGCACGACAACGGGCCTTGCTGCACTCTTGGTTACGACACTCCTGGGGGATATGCTTCGGATAATTCTCATTTTCGTTACAAACCATTATGAAGGGATTATGAGTATATACATCCTAAAAGGAGACATTTTTATGATTATGGATTATATCCATAAACTATTTAATTTATTTTATGTGTTTTACAAGTTTGGGATTAGGTATTGTTATTCATAAACTAATCTACTCTACGCCATTGTTTAGAAATAGTGCCTAGTAGAAGGAATGCGAACTCCAGCAATGAACATGATCCAAAGAGAAATAAGGATCATATATTTCATGGTCTTAAGCCAGAATTTATAAGAGAAATATTCTCCCATGTATTATCATCATATGAAGAAATTATATCATGTGTTGATAAGATAAGTAAAGAGTTTACTGAGTCCTATGGCTTTGATGGGAAGCAAGAGAAGAAAAGGATGGAAGAGAGAAAGATGGTAAAAGGGAAGAGGGAAAAGAAGAATTTTCCCATATGTGATAACTATGGGACGAATCACACTGGAACTTGCCTGAAAGGAATGAGAGTTTGTTATAAGTGTGGAGGAAAAGGGCACAAAGTACGTGACTGCAAGGGTAAGATAATGGCTTCAAATGTACAATGCTTCATTTGCAAGGAGTTTGGACACTACGCGAACCTATGTCCCAGTCATCAGACTATGCTGCAAATGATGCTATTGGATAATAATCATGTTTTATACTACCACAGATAATGAGTAATGATTAGAGTTATAATGTTGATTATGTAATTTGAGTGTTGTATCAATAGTGTACTTGTTATAATAATTATTGAGTACATAAGGATTGTACTGAAGTACTATTTCATTAAGGACTTGAGATTGTTTGGAACAAAGAAAAGTGACTCAATAGCAGGCTAAATTTTTGGAAAATATATGGTTGAGAGAAAGATAAACCATAATATGGTTCTGATATCGAGGTAGTGATTTTAGAATAATACAAGATTGATTTGGATAAATTATATTGGATATTCTTGACTACCTTGAAACTGATTAATGATTTGTATATTCCATCATTGTTGGGGTTTACAACATTTTTGGATTGAAGGAGTATATCTATTATTCTTTAAGGAATAAGGGATCATGAATGTAATCAATAAGGTTTTATGGTAATTCAGGATGTTGTAGTGTTTTAAAAGAATACATGATGAAGGTGATCACATGTTATTACGCAACAAAAGGGTCTTCTTGTACAGGGTGTGAATCACCTACCACTGACCCATGTGATTTCCTGGATTGAATAATATCGTTTTTTAATGATTCTGCAAGATGAATTACAAATTCATTTTTTAACCCTATACGAATAGGATAAATGGAATATTATTTTTAAGTTCTATTATCTTTTAGAGTGAAAGATGAGTTTGTGGTAGAACTTAGTTAAAAGATGAGACTATACTTGTCAATCATATATTTTTCTTCTTATATTATTCAATGAAGAAATTAATTCCTATACTTTAGTGAAGGGATCTTAAAACTAAAAAATGTGTTGTCCTAATACCATATGTCTTGCTGAACCGATGGTATTTTAAATCATCATAGATTGAGGAAATTAAGGCCCTCAATTTTACACTTGTTTGTGATTGATGACCTCAATCAATACCTATAAATATTTATGTTTTTCCTCCAATTATATGTCTCTAATTTCCACCAATGTTCTCCGAATAGAGCTCAAAATTTGGTGGTGACCCTCTCATTTCTCTTTTCCTCTTATTAAGACTAAATTTTATCAACCCAATTTCCGATGTGGGTTTTCCCACAAAGGTATTTTCTATATTCAACCTTTTATATTCTAAGAACAATTCCAAATTGCGAGGACGTAATATATTGAAGGAGGGGAGAATTTAACACCCCATGATTTCATAGTGTGTTATTTCTTTAAAATAATTCAATAACTTGAACTACACGCAACACCGATTTCAAGCGCACCATGACTTTCCAAACAAGCCATTCAAAAGATGCTATGAATAGTTTTAAATAAATTTTAAACTTTATATAATTCTTATAATTTTAGAATCCATATTATGAGTTCCTTAGACATAATATAAGAGCAAATTCATTTTCAGTATTACACTTTTAACAACTTTTAATCGTGACCCCTTTTTAAATCCAATATTTTAAAATCTTATATATTCAATTTGACTAAATAAATTTACTTTTTAGAATAGTGACATCAAAAATTTACAATGAAACATCCCAAGCTTCTACGGTACGCTTTCCTTTGAATAATACAGTAGCGATTGTTGTACGCAATTTTGAGTTCTAACACACACCACAACCAATCAACCTAGCCGTTATGAATAGTAATACCTTCTTTTTGAAATTTTATAAATTTTATCTCTCAAAATGGACTTTATTTTTGTATTTGGAGTATCTAATTTATCCTAAGGTGAGGTTTTGGAACTTTTCGGGTAACATTTATATTTTGATGAATAGTGAAAGTAACGAAATTTTAATTAAAAACATCTTTTTAATAAAAATAATTTATAATAATAAATTATGAATTCGAGTGGTTTTAAAGTATATTTAGAATATATTTTTACCATTTAATACAATGTTGTTCATTGTACATAATTTCACAATTAAACCGAACATAAAAAAGTGTCAATCCTTTGATGGTTATTATCTCTTAAAAACACGCTATTCGTTTTGACGATGCGAATTAATTTTTAAATTAATTAATGTGACTGATATGTTTTGAATTTGGTAAAATAGACATCATTTTTGAATTCATAATATCAAATATATCTTAGGCCTAATTTTTGGTATTTTTCTGGAAACATTCATTTTTTGATGAATAGTGAAACCTCTAAGTGGTAGTTAAAAAACTGAATTTTTCATAAAACTTAGTTTTACCGCTTCTGAGAGTGGAATTTCGAAAATCTGTGAGATGAAGTTAATATCAAGGGGTAAAATGTGGTTCAATGAGATGAAAATAATTTTTGGTGAATAGTAACATTTTACTTTTATTTACCACAGTTAAAAGTAAATAGGGTAATTAAGGGTAAAAATGATTTGAATATTAACCTAACACATGTCCTAATTCTATTAGACAAGTGTATCTGGACCAAAAAAAACCTTAGGAGTGAAATATTATCATTTAGGTCCACTTGTATTAGATTAGGACATTTATTATTATTTAATTTAAAGAAAAGTTAAAAGAGTTAAAATAAATGTTTATTTACTAAAACATTTTTCATATGGGGTTATACATAAGATAAATTAGATTTTAAATATTAATTAGAAAGATAAAAATATTTCCTACATAATGATATTTTATTGATAATTTTTAGACAATAAAAAAGTTAATTTATTAATGACACAATTGTAATGCAATAATTACCATAATAGTGAAAAATTAAAATAATGGATATTATAAATACCCAAATAAATATAATTAGAGACTTTTTATGAGTTAAAATAATTTTATAGGATAATATGACATGTTATAAATTATTTAATTAACTTTTTTAGAAGTAATCATTCTGTTATTAGTTTCACAAAAATAAATTATTCAAATAGTGTCAAAATTGACATAAAAGATTTTTTAAAACAAATATTATATTATTAATTGATATTCAATTCTTAAAAATCTAAGGTTCGGAAAAGAGACTTATATCATGATAGGTGTATCATTAATGGACCAATTGGGCGTCGCTTGTATGTATATAGTAATATTATTAACTATATAATATAAATATACAATGTGACATGGTAAGTGTCAAACTAATTAACTAAGAGTTAAAACTAAAAGATAAGGTTAATATAATGACCCAAACCTCTATAAATTCTATTGGTTGAGGGGTTTTAGACCCATAACCACCTTAAACATTAAATAATACACTTTTTAGCCATTATAAACCGAATATGAATTTATTATAAAATAATATTTCTTGCTTTTCCAAAGTTTCCCATCACCCCTCTTATAAAAGGGCACTCCCCCTTCTCATTAATTCACACCTTCAAAGCCTTTTGGATCGACCAAAACCTGCCCAAATACTCTCTCAACTTCCCTCAATACAATATAGTGGCCTTAGTTGGATCGTAAAGTCAACCTATGGAGCCCTTTTGATCAAATCAAAAGGAAGAACGCGAAGAAGAGGTAATGTTTTCACCACACTTTTTCAAATTCATTTCTTCTTCAACATCTTCTGTCATTGTTATTACCATTCTAAAATAATGAATCCAGAATCTAATATATACTGTAATATTATTATTAATATGGTACAACCATATTTAGTATTCTTTCCATCCTTTGAATGACATGTCACCATACGTGCGTACGTACGGCTTACCGTCTCCACGTCGTGGTGTAATTGTTATTCAATATATTATTATTTGGATAGGTATAAAAATTATAAGTAATTCATGAAAATAATAAATATAACATGATAATGATTCTTTATATAAGATATAACATCCAATTAAATAATATTTTAATATCAAAATAATGATATTGTCACTCGTGCGTACGTATGGACTCACGTCTCCACGAACGTGATGAGATTCATTCTCCATTGTATCCATTGATGTATAATTATCCTTTGATTATTTAAAAATAATTTTTAAGGTATTGATATCATTCTGGATATAAATAATATACAAACTATCCATGAAAAACATGGCTTACATAACAAAACATATAAAAGAAAATTAGTAAGTTAACACCCGAAACTAAAATAATATTAAGATATTATTAACAAATAAATGTTAAAAGATCATATATGATATCATATTAATGTATATGATTCTTTTATAATTTCATAAATATTATTTGACCATTATACAGGAGGTTAACCTACCCCTAACCAAGGAAACGTTCAAGGTAAGGGTTTATTTTCCAATCTCTTCATTATCTGAGGTTGATTATACGTAATAATCTACTGGGACTTCTTTATCATCAACATCCATGTTTCTTAAAAATGTATTTCGAAACATTTTTTTACTATTTACTAGAATATGGGTTAAAGTCTTTTATACCCTTGTAGGATTTTATAAGTGGTGTATAAAGGAATCTTTCTGTCATTTTCCAGACAAGGTCCTTTTTAACCTTTTAGACAAAATTAAAGTAATAATGTTTTTTAACTTATACGGCGGCTATGGCTATTTTCCGCTATTATAAAATTGTCGAAGCTTCCCTTACAAGCTTATAAGAATATTTTCAAAGAAAATGTTTTATTTTATAAATATATGACTCTTAAATTATTTCAAAATAAAAAAGGGATATTTCTCTAAAAAGACTTCTGATTTCATCTATGTCAACATCCTTTGATGGATTTTACGCTTATTTAAGTTGATTTATTATGATACAAAACTTCCATTTTGTATTAACGGTTTTGTGATATTTTTGACTGTGGATGTGTTATTTTTATACCACTCATTGTTTATGGATGAAGTATTTACATTTCGTATGCTAGTTTTAATATGAATGTTTATGTTATGTTCAAACCTTTTCATATAGGAATGCATTGGACATAATATGTGACGGGTGGAGCCCGCTATAGCTCCTCGATGCATCGTTAGGTCCCACGAGAGAAAATAGTGTCTTGGGACAAGGCCTTGGAAAAATCTTATTTGTAGTCTTGGCATGAGGCCTTGGCTATGTGGTTATGATAGTCTGGCATTATGCATTCCATCATTATGAAAGTGGTTATTGATATTGTATGTGAATATTCGATTAGTAGAATATCCATGTGAATAAGTAAATGGAATTATTTCATTTTATTTTTTCCATACTATGTTGAAGTGCATGTTTAAAAGGATTTTTTTAGTTATACATTGCCTTAAATGTTTATTCTTATTTATGAAAATTTCTGCTATGTTGTTATCCTTACTGGGCATTTGTGCTCACCCCTTTTCAATGTTTTATTTTTTCCAGGATGCTTAGAAATAATTTATAAATGACCTGCAGGGATAGTATGAGGGGATAAGAGTGTGGAATATGGAGACTATATTGTTGTTGATTTCATTATATGATGTAATGTAAACTTTATTAATGTATCTAGTTATTCCAAGGATACTAAACTAATCGGTCTTTCGAGACGTGATCTTTCTTGTGATCATGCCAATGTTATGTAATAATGCACCGACTCTGGGTAACTGGGGTTGAGGCGTTACATTAGGCCATTTAGATCATAAGTATGGCATTTTGAAGAAACTTGACCAAGTGCCGACCAAGTTATCAATCTTGGATGGTCTGAATTTTTCAAGGATCTTCAAGACGCACTTATTTAGGCTTTTTCAATCCCTCAAGAGTTTTAAATCGGGGTAGATTCCTCTGAGGTATACCGTATAGACATTGATCTAGTAAAATTCCATGTAGTCATATCTCTCATAGACCACGATGAGGATGATTTCATGAAAGGGAAAAACAGACTAATGTATCTATCAGTAAATATAAATAATACTAATATTTGAAGAGCCTTTATTGATAATGGATCAGGTTATAATCTCATTCTAATCTGGATGCTTCATTTATTGTACCTCACTAAATCCCACTTGTCTCCCTCCACTCAGATGTTACAGGGTTACGATAACAATGAGAAAGAACATCTTAAAGTGATCACTCTCACAACTATGTTTGGGGATCTTGTATCTGGTTCAGAGTTCATTGTTGTTCAAAAGGACACCGGATTCAACATTCTGTTGGGAAGACCAATGTTACATCAACATACAATCATCCCTTCATCATACCATCAATGTCTTAAGTATTATTTCAATTGATAAATTGGGAGATTTCATGGCGACAAGGACTCGTTCAAAACATTTGAATCTCAGTATATTGATGCAATGTTTTATCAAAAAAAGAGGGATTTGGTCCATGACATGTAACTAACCAGTCCAGGTACCCTAGTTACCCAATAACCATGCCAGTCCTGATATAACCCAAAGGGAATTCCCAATCCGCACGGTCTGGAGACTAGCACAAGGAATCATACAACATACATGTGGAAACGAGTTTTCCAGAAGAATTTGGAAGTGAATGATAAAAGATTGTATGCATATCAATAAGAAAACTCCACTATGAGAAAAAATACTAGAATAAAAAGAGTCATAAAATCAAAAGTACTACAACCTAAAGTAATAAATATGAAAATCATACCCAAGGTCCCCAAGGACACAACTCACCAAGTTAAAGCTCAATAGTTGGATCCAACTCCAAGAAATCCCTTCCCATTCCTTGAGCCAGGAAGAAGAAAGTCTACAAACACCCAAAGACACAAGTAGGTTGTGAGAATAAGCTCAGTTTGATATCGCCAATGATTCCATAACATATTCCAAATATAGATTATCAAAATAAAGGCTTTAAATTTTTTATGATAAATTGGTTTTGAAATTCAAAATCATATTTATACAAAACATGCTATACATTTTCAAAATGATCAAAAATAAATTCAAATCATGGCCTATACATCACAAGAGATATAATATTTCTAAAATCAAGGCATAAGTAAAAAATTTATCAAAAATAGTTTATAAACATTCAAGGGCATGTAAAGTGGTTCTAAAAAATAGTGACATACAATTATATATCAAATATAAATAATCAAGCAAGAAACATGGTCATCATACAAAAGGTATGATAGTATTTACATTCATAATATCTATGTGAACTCATCAAAATATTTATACACAAGTCCATAAGACACTAGCCAAAGGAGACTTGTCACAAACCAGTCGGGGATGTGGCCCACCATATGTATATTTTAGAATGTTGTCGTAGGGTAGAGTGTATCCAAATAACTCAATAAATTCTATTGCTTGGATGCTACCATACATCTTGGTTGAACTATTTTAAGACTAATTAAAAATAAGATCAATACTATTCTTCCATTTCAAAAGTTCCAATTTTATTTCATTTAAAACCAAAATAGGTTTTATTCAAAAACTTCCATTTTAGACATGACAAAACCATTGGGTTTCTATCAAATCATTTTAGGACATTTTTACCAATTTGAAATATATTCAAAACCAATTCAATCATTAAAAAATATATTTCCACAATTATGTTAAACATTTTAATTGAAATAATTTCTTTCAAATTAACAATTCAAATTAATCAATTTAAGTAATCAAATTTCCACGAACACACTCACTTCAATATAATTGGGGTTTTCCCAAATTTCAATGCCAAAAACCATTTCAAATATCTCGATTCACTGGAATTGGTTTTTTATAAATTTAATTGAAATAAAATTTCAGAAATTGAATTTAAATCAACTGTTAAAATAAATCAAGTAATAAAAGGATAATCCAATTAGAACCACCTAATTCAAGGTCGAAGATGTGAGTAGTAATGATAATCCACCCAGGGTGTCTCAAAAAACTCCTCACACCATATTTATCATAAGCATTGACACACCTATGATCGATGCTCATCAAGGGTTCCTAGAACCAAAACATTTGTTTTATTTCACAAGGAATTAAAATATTACACGTGATTACATTTTCTCTATCCTGTATAATCCTGGTATTATTGTTTTATGTTTACACAAGCAATCAGAAAAAATATCCAAAATAATAATAATTATAAACCTCATTTAATAATTATGTCCCTTTAATTTTTTCTTAAGGAAATAAAATATTACATGCGATTACATTTTCTCTCTCCTAGATAATCTCTAGATTATCATTTTAAATTATCATATGAGATGATAATTTTTTCTCCATAGGAAAAGTTTTATGATATATAAATTATCATAAGTGAAAATAATTATCTTTCATGGAAAAATTTTATTTTATTATTATATGAATGCATGCACTTGTGATTGTCCATCAAAATAATTATCTTTGATAAACTCACAATTATATATATAATATTAATAATTAACTTGTGATAATCTCAAAATTATCATTCAATTAGTATATAAACTATCCATTGATAATATATGTAAAAATTATATTTAATATTTTCATTTAAATGATCTTTTATAATTCATTGGAATTATCATTGGATAATTTTTAAAAATTATCTATTGCTAAATTCACAATATTTACCTTTTGTAATATTACAAACAATAATTTGATAAACAGAATTTGATTATTTTGATTATAAAAGTCAATTGATAATATATTGGGATTATCATAGATAATTCTATAATGTTCTTATTTGAAAAATATGATAATTTTACTTTGATAAAACACATAATTATCCGATTATAATTTTGATAAACTAGATCACGTGAAAATTACATTATTATTATCCTTTATTTTTTTTAGAATAATATTCTAATAAAAAATTAACAATTTATCCATTTATAATTTAAAATTTATCCTTTGATAAATTAATTTCAAATATCCAATAAAAAGTGAAAAATCGAATCGAGGAACACCTTGCTACCTTCGAAATAAAAAATATTATTTGGATTCTTCTCGTCGAAATGAATTGAACGGTACTAACGGTGCATAATTTGGGTCAACAAAAAAAATTTATAGAAGATTAAAGATTTTGAGAATAAAGGAAAATAGAATAAAATTAAATAAAATAAAAAAAATTAAAATTACCTTGAAAAAATAAACCCTTAGGATCTTCAAACATGTACCGAGTAGATGGAGTTAGTGGGATCAGAATCAGATCATCGAAGGTTTATAGATTGCATGCAAGAGAGAGGTGGGGTCACTCGGACTCGACAGATTGAACCCAAGGTGAACAGAATCATTCTTTTTTTTTACACTGAGAATGTTCAGGGTTCCACAAAACATATAATTTGAAACACCATTTTTAATCCATCTTTCCACCGAATATTGCTGATTGACACAATAATTTCCCCAATCAAACTGTTATAGACATTAGAAAAGTTCAAAATAGTTTAAAAATGATGGTTTTAAAAAGTTAATAACTCATAAATGGTGGAAACGCTGTTTTGGGGAGAGGATATATAACACCCAAGATTTCATAGTACGTTATTTCTTCAAAGTAATTCAATAACTAGCACTACAAGAAACACCGGGTTCGAGCGCACCACAAGATTACCAAACTAGCCGTTCAAAAGTGGTTATGAATAGTATTAATAGAATTTTGAACTATATATAATCCTTATAATTTTATAATCCATATTATGAGTTTCTTATACATAATTTAAGATGAAAATCATTTTTTTAGATAAAAGAAGTATTTATTTCCAAAAAATGCATTTTTACCGCATTTTAATGATAAACCCTTTTTAAATCCAATATTTCAAACATTTATATATTCTATTTTACAAAATAATCTTCATCTTTAGAATCGGGACATAAGAATTTATTTTCAAAAAATATTTGGTGCTTTTCTGATAACTTTCATATTTGGGTGAATAGTGAAAAATACTATATTTGAACTGGATTTTTTTATCAAAATAATTTATAGTGTTAAATTATACATTTTAATTATTTGTAAGAATAAATAGATTATATTTTTACCATTTAATTCAATTCTGGCCATTGTAAGGAATTTCACTTTGAGATTGGACATAAACAAGTGTCAATCTTTTGATAGATATTGTTTTATTAAAAATACGCCTTTTGGTTTTGACAACGGGAATGAATTTTAAATTAATAAATGAAACTTCTATGTTTCGAATTTGGTAAAATATACTTCATTTTTAAATTTTTAATATAGAAATTATCTTAGGGTGAATTTTTGGTATTTTTTCTGAAAGAATTCAATTTTTAAAGAATAGTTAAAATACAAAATTATAATTAAAAACAACTTTTTTAATCAAAATAATTTATAGTGATAAATTATAAAATTGAGTGGTTTTAAATTAAAATTAGATTATATTACTACCACTTAATAAAATTTTGGTCATTGGATGTAATTTCGGATTTAAATTAGACATAAAAAAGTTTTAATCTTTTGATAGTTATTATATCTTAAAAAACATGCTTTTTGTTTTGACAACAGGAATTAATTTTAAATTAATTTAATCCACTTATGTGTTTTGAATTTAGAAAAATGTATTCCATATTTATAATCAGTTTGTCCTAATTTTGTAAATAGGTAACTTTTATTTTTAGACATTTTGAATAATTACTTTGGTAAATATTTTATTTACCATAGTTAAAGGGTAAATACGGTAAATAGGGGTAAAAATAATATTATAATAATATTAAATTACCCTAAAACATGTCCTAAACAAATTGGATGGTACATGTCCACCCATGTGCATCTTTAGGTAGATTTTGGGACCCCATGGAGCCACTTGTAACAGATAATGACACTTTATATTAATTAAGTTAAAGTAACGACATAAATGAAAAAAGCATATATCTTTTAGTAAAACAATTTTTACATAGGGTTATATATGTTATCTATTAGACTATAAATATTAATTATAAAGGTAAAAATATTTCCTACATCATGGTATTTTTTTATAATTTTTAGACACCAAATAAGCTAAATTATTTATGACACAATAGTGATGTGGTGTTTTGCTCATTAATAAATGATTTAAATAAATAAGATTATAAAGACTAAAATAATATCCAAAACCTGTCCGGTTCTTATTGGATGATTTAATTTCAATCGTGAGTCATCGTATCTTCATATTTAATGAGTTTTGGACCTTTAGAAACCGAATTTCATTATATAATAAAATAATATTTTCAGTCTTTCCTAAAGAGCCCCTCTTCCCCCTTATAAAAAACCCTCACCAATAACCAATTCCACACACCACTCAAGCCCCTTGTCTCATCCAAACTCAGCCCAATTAATATCCATACATCCATATCATCCTCCAAGAAGCCTTACCTTAGTCAGAAGGCACTTCAAGAGGTCCTTTTGGTTCAAACCAAAGGGAGTTACCTGATTTAAAGGTAACATCTTCTCTTAAGTTCTTTTCATTTATTTTGCTTCTCAAACCCCCTAAAATCATTTTTTCATTTATCTTATAACAAAAAAAAACATCCTAAATATACTAGGATGCTTTTATTTTATTTATTCAAACAAAACTTACACACACCTCCATCTAATGTGTATAGAACATAATGTTTCTGTGGACGGAAAACTACTGCCTCACAAAATGATGATTGTTCAATCTTCTACTACCACATCTTATGGTGGCCATTATGATGACACTGTAATTAAATATGATATTTATGATATTTATTTTATATAAAAGCTTATTTAATTCTATTTTATATCATACCATTATTTGTTTCATGTTCTATATATATATATATATGATTATTTCATTTGAGGAAGTGCAGACTATCGCCCCCTCAAAGAGATATGACTCGTTCATACCATACATGGAACGTATAAAGGACGGTGTTAATGAACATAAGTAACGTATATAAGATATTATATTATACTGTAACAATAATATTACTATGTATCATTTGGTTTTTACTCTTTTAAAATTTAAAATGAAATGGAAGTAGCGTTCGTGCGTACGTACGGATTACCGTCTCCACGAACGTGATGAGATTCATTCCTCATCGTAACCATTCAAGAATATTTTTCATTTTATTATTAAAAATACGTTTTATGAACTTAATTTCATTCTGGATACTAATCAAATACATCCTATCCATAACAAATACGGCTTATGTAACAAAACATATAAAGGGAAACGAATCAGTTAACACCGAAACGACGATAATACTAAAAGGCTATATTAGAAGATCATATATGATATCATATTTATGTATATGGTTATTTTATAATTTAATAACTATTATTTAAATATTATACTGGAGGTTAAGGTACCCTCGACCAGAGAAACATACAAGGTAAGGGTTAATTTCACAATCTCTTTTTTATCTGAGGATGTTTTTATGTAAGTATCTACTGGGACATCTTTACCATCCACATCCATGTTTCTTAAAAATGTATTCAAAAACATTCTTACTATTTTATTGACTATGGGTTAAATTCATTTATACCCTTTTTTGACTTCTTATAAGATTTTGATATTGGAATATTTCCGTATTTTTTCAAACAAGGTCCTTTTTAACCTTTTCGACAAAATTAAGGTAAGAATGTCTTTTTAAACATATAAGGTGGGTGCGGCTATTTTCAGCCATTATAAAATCGTCGAAACTTTCCGTAGAAGCTTAAAAGAATATTTTCAAAGTAAATGTTTTCTTCTATAATTATGTGACTTTTAAATTATTTAAAAAAAAGAGATAATTCTCTAAAATTGCTTTTATTTTATCTATTTTAACATCCATTGACGGATTTTAAGATTATTTGAAGTTGATTTATTATGATACAAAACTTCTATATTTTATTGAATGTTTTATGATATGTTTGACTGTAGATGTATTATTTTTATACCATTAATTTTTTATGGATAAAGTATTGACATTTCATATGCAATGTTTAATACGAATGATTATGTTATGTATAAACCCATTCTTATAAAGAATATATTAGACTTAATAAGTGACGAGTGGAGCCCGCTATAGCTCCTTGATGCATCAGTAGGTCTAATGAGACAAACTAGTGTCTTGTCACAAGGCCTTGAAAAAAATCTTATTTCTAGTCTTGGCACAAGGCCTTGACTATGTGGTTATGATATTCTAGCATTATGCATTCCGTCATTATAAAAGTGTTTATTGATATAGCATGTGACTATTCGACTAGTAGAATATCCATGTCTATAAGTAAATGGAATTATTTAATTTTATTTTTTCCAAAATATGTAGAAGTTCAATTTTAAAAGGCTTTTGTTTTAGTTATACATTGCCTTAAATGTTTATGATCACTTATGAAAGTTTCCGATATATTGTTATATTTACTGAGCATTTGGGCTCACCCCTTTATATGATTTATTTTTCCCAGGATGTGAAGAAGTATTTTATAACTGGCCTTCAAGGATAGTGTGAGGGGATATGAGTGTAGACTATGGAGACTATGTTTATGTAGTTTTCTATTTTATCATTTAATGTATGACTTATGTATGAATCTAGTGTTTCCAAGGCTACTAAACCAATCGGACTTTCGGGACATGATCTTTTGTAATCATGCCAATGTTATGTAATAATGCACTGACTATGGGTAACTGGGGTCAGAGCATTATTGTTGCTATCAGAGGAAGTTTTGTATAATCCATGGAAGATATCTTTAGATGAACTCTAATTATATGACATTACCCTAAGATATACTTTGAGGATTAGTATAGAAGAACTTCCTAGAATATTGATAATGTAGAGATTTTGTGAGTTTTCCAAGAAATACATCCCTATCTGGATACGAGTAGGTAGAGGCGGATCTGGCCCAGATGTACCTAGAAGTAAAAACCGAAAACACCACTTTGAGCTAGACTTGAACGGGAACTCGTGCATGAAAAAGGCCCTTGCTTCACATTTGGTTATGACACTCCATGGGTATACGCTTAGGATAATTCTCATTTTCTTTACAAACTATTTTGAAGGGTTTATGAGTATATACTTCCTCAAAGAATACAATTTTATGATTATGGATTATATCCATAAATCTTTCAATCTATGATAGGTATTTTACAATTTTGGAATTATTCATTGCAATTCATAAACTGACCTACTGTATTCCATTGTATAGAAATGGCGCCCATTAGAAGGAATGTGAACTCCAGCAATATGTATGATCCAAAGAGTAAAAAGGATCATATCTTTCACGGTATTAAGCCAAAATTTAGAAGGGAAATTTTCTCCCATGTATTCTCAACATATGAAGAAATGCTTTAATGTGTTAAAAAAATAAGTAAAGAATTTTCTGAGTCCTATGGCTTTGAAGGGAAGAAATATAAGAAAATGATGGAAGACAGAAAGATGGATAAAGGGAAGAGGGAAAAGAAGAATTTTCCCATATGTGATAATTGTGGGAAGAAACACCCTAGAACTTGCCTGAAGGGAATGGGAGTTTGTCATAAGTGTGGAGAAAAAGGACACCATTTACGTGACTGCAAGGGTAAGAAAAAGGTTTCAAATGTACAATGATTTATCTACAAGGAGTTGGGACACTACATGAAGCAATTTCCAAATAATCAGAGTATGCCCTAAATGATGCTATTGGATAATAATCAAGTAATGATACTACCACAGATGAGGAGGAATGATTAGAGTTAATATGTTGTTCTTAAAGAATTATGTCATTTGAGTGTTGTATCAACGATGAACTGGTTATAATAATTATGGAGTATATAAGGATTGTACTGCAGTACTATTTCATTAAGGACTTGAAATTGGGTGGAACCAAGAAAAATGAATCAATAGCAGGGTAATTTTTTGGAAAATATATGGTTGAGGGAAATATAAACCATAATATGTTTCTGATGCTTAGGTAGTGATTTTGGAATAATAAATGTTGGATTTGGATAAATTATATTAGATATTCTTGACTACCTTGAAACAAATTAATGATTTGTATATTCCATCATTGTTCGAGTTTACAAAATTTTTGTATATAATGAGTATATCCAGTATTATATGATGAATAAGGGAGCATGAATTTAATAAAAAAGGCATTATGGTAATTCAGGATGTTGCAGTATTTTAAAAGAATACATGATGATGGTGTTCACATGTTATTACGTGGCAAAAATGATCTTCATTGAATGATGTCTTTGAGACCCTCAATTCTACAATTGTTTGTGAATGATAACCTCAATCACTCACTATAAATATTTACATTTTCCCTCAAATTATGTGTCTATAATTTCCACCAATGTTCTCCTAATCGAGATCATAATTTGGTGGTTACTTTTTCATTCCCCTTTTCCTCTTATTAAGACTAAATTTTGTTAACCCAATTTCCGATGTGGGTTTTCCAACAAAGGTATTTTCTATTTTGAACCTTTTATTTTGAAAGAAAAAATTCAAATTTCTAGGATTCAATTTATTGAATGAGGGAATAATGTATCACCCAAGATTTAATAATACATTATTTCTTCAAAGTAATTCAATAACTTGCACTATACGCAACACCGGGTTCGAGCGCATCACAAGATTACCAAACTAGCCATTCAAAAGCAGTTATGAATAGTATTAACTGAATATTTAACTATATATAACCCCTATAATTTTAGAATCCATATTATGATCTTCTTAGACAAAATGTAAGAACAAATTCATTTTTTCAGATAAAAGAGGTATTTATTTCAAAAAATGCACTTTTACCACCTTTTAATGATGAACACTTTTTAAATCCAATATTTGAAACTTTTATATATTATATTTTAAAAAATAAACTTCTTCTTTAGAATTGGGACATAAGAATTTAGTTTCAATAAATTTTTGGTGCTTTTCTGATAACTTTCACATTTGGGTGAATAATTAAAAATACTATATTTTAACTGAAAACAAATTTTTTAATAAAAATAATTTATAGTGTTAAATTATACATTTTAATGGTCTGGAAGTAGAAATAGATTATATTTTTACCATTTAATACATTTCTGGTCATTTTATGTAATTTCACTTTGAGATTGGACATAAACAAGTGTCAATCTTTTTATAGATATTGTTTCTAAAAAATACGCCTTTTGGTTTTGACAACGAGAATTAATTTTAAATTAACAAATGAAACCTCAATGTTTTTAATTTGGTGAAATAGACTTCATTTTTGAATTTTTAATATCAAAATTATATTTGGGTGAATTTTTAGTATTTTTCTGGAAACATTCAGTTTTTGATTAATAGTTAAAATCCTAAAATTTTATTAAAAACAACGATTTTAATAAAAATAATTTATATTGATAAATTATACTATTGAGTGGTTTTAAAGTATAATTATATTATATAATTACCATTTAATACAATTTTGGTCATTGGACATAATTTCAGTTTTAAACTAGACATAAACAAGTGTTAATATATTAATAGTTATTGTTTCTTAAAAAACACGCTTTTTGTTTTGACAACGGGAAATAATTTTAAATCAATTTCTGCCACTTCTGTGATTTGAAATTAGAAAAATGTATTACACATTTAGAATGAGGAGGTCCAAATTTTGTAAATAGATAACTTTTATTTTTAGACATTTTGAATAATTACTTTGGTAAATATTTTATTTACCATGGTTAAATGGTAAATCCGGTAAATAACAGTAAAAATAATATTATAATAACATTAAATTACTCTAACATGTATCCTAAACCTATTGTATGATACATGTCTGACCATGGGCATAATTATGTTGACTTTGGGACCCCATGGAGCCACTTGTAAGTGATAATGACACTTTATATTAATTAAGTTAAATTAAAGACAAAAATTACATATGAATATATCTTTTAGTAAAACAATTTTTACATAGGGTTATATAGGTTATCTCATTGACTATAAATTTTCATTAGAAATCTAAAAATATTTCCAACATTGTATTTTTCTTATAATTTTTAGACATATAATAAACTAAATTATTTATGACACCATAATGATGTAGTGTTTACCTCATTAATAAATGATTTAAATAAATATGATTATAAAGACTAAATTAATATCAAAAACCTGTCCAATTCATATCGGATGATTTCATTTCGACCAGGAGTCTTCTTATCTTCATCTTTAATGAGTTTTGGACCTTTAGAAAACCGAATATCATTATATAATAAAATAATATTTTCAATCTTTCTCAAAGAGCCCCTCCCCCCTTATAAAAAGCCCTCACATCTATCCAATTCCACACACATCTGAAGCCCCTTTTTTCATCCACACTCTACCCAATTAAGATCCCTACATCCCTATACTCTTTCTAGAAGCCTAACCTTAGGCAGAAGGCACTTCAAGAGGCCCTTTTGGTTCAAACCAAAGGGAGTTACCCGATTTAAAGGTAACATCTTCTCTTTAGTTCTTTTCTTTTATTTTTCTTCTCCAACCCCCTAAAATCTTTTTTTCATATCTTTTATAACAAAACCAGTATCCTCAATATACTAGGTTGTTCGTATGTTATGTATTCTAACAAAACTAACAAACACCTCTACCTAATGGGTATAGAACATAATGTTTCTGTGGACGGCGAACTACTTCCTCACGGAATGAAGATTGTTCAATCATCTACTACCACCTCTTATAGTGGCCATTATGAAGGCATTGTAATTAAATATTATATTTTTGATATTTATTTTATATATAATCTTCTTTAATTCCAATTTATATCATACCATTATTCGTTTCATGTTGTATATATAGACGATAATTCCATTTGAGGAAGTGCAGACTACCGCCCCCTCAAAGTGATATGACTCGTTCATACCATACATGGAACGTATAAATGATGATATTAATGAACTTAAGTAAAATATATAAGATATTATATTATACTTTAATAATAATATACCTATGTATAATTTGCTTATCATTCCTTTTTAAAATTAAATATTAATTGGAAGTAGTGTTCGTGCGTATGTACAGATTACCGTCTCCACGAACACGATGAGATTCATTCCCCATCATAACCATTAAAGGATATTTTTCATTTTATTATTAAAAATAATGATTAAGAACTTAATATCATTCTATATATTAATCAAATACATCATATCCCTAAAAAATGGTTTATGTAACAAAACATATAAAGGGAAACGAATCAGTTAACACCGAAACGACGATAATGCTAAAAGAGAATATTAGGATATCCTATATGATATCATATTTATGTATATTATTATTTTAAAATTTAATAACAGTTATTTAACTGTTATACAAGAGTTTAACATACCCTTGAACAAGTAAAAGTATAGGGTAAGGGTTAATTTCACAATCTCTTTATTATCCAAGGTTGTTTTTACGTAAGTATCTACTAGGACCTCTTTATCATCCACATCCGTGTTTCTTAAAAATGTATTCCAAAAAATTCTAACTATTCTATAGACTATGGGTTAAAGTCATTTATATACTTTTATACTTTTTATAATATTTTTATAAAGGAATATTTCCATCGTTTTCCAAACAATATCCTTTTTAACCTTTTGGACAAAATTAAGGTAAGAATGTCTTTTTTAACTTATACGGCGGGTGAGGCTATTTTCGGCCATTATAAAATCATCGATGATTCTACTTAAAAGCTTATAAGAATATTTTCAAAGTAAATGTTTTCTTTTATAATTATGTGACTTTTAAATGATTTAAAAAAAAGAGATATTTTTCTCAAATAGTTTTGATTTCATCTATGTCAACATCCTTTGATGGATTTTAAGATTATTTAAAGTTGATTTTTTATGCTACAAAACATCCATATTTTATTGAAGGTTTGGTGATATGTTTGACTGTATATGTGTTATTTCTATACCATTCATAGTTTATGGAGAGAGTATTGACATTTCGTATGCTAGTTTTAATAAGAATGTTTATGTTATGTTTAAACCTATTCATATAAGGAATGCATTCATCTTAGTAAGTGATGGGTGGAGCCCTATATAGCTCCTCGATGCATTGGTAAGTCTCATGAAAAAACTAGTGTCTTGGAAGATGTCCTTGACAAAATCTTATTTGTAGACTAGGCACAAGCCCTTGAGTATGTGGTTATGATAGTCTTACATTACGCATTTTATCATTATGAAAGTGGTTATTGATATTTCATGTAATTATTCGACAAGTAGACTATCCATGTGAATAAGTAAATTGAATTATTTGATTTTATTTTTTCCAAATTAGACTGAAGTTCATGTATAAAAAGCTTTTGTTTTAGTTTTACATTACCTTAAATGTTTATGCTTATTTATAAATGTTTCTGCTATATTGTAATCCTTACTGAGCATCTGAGCTCACCCATTTATATGTTTTATTTTTCCCAGGATGTGAAGAAGTATTTTATGACTGACCTATAGGGATAGTCTGAGGGGATATTAGTGTGGACTATGGAGACTATGTTGTTTTATTTTTCCATTTTATCATGTAATGTATGACTTATTAATGTATCTAGTGTTTCCAAGTCTACTAAATTAATCAGTCATTTGAGACTTGATCTTTTTTGATTATGCTAATGTTATGTAATAACGCACCGACACTGGGAAACTGGGGTCAGGGAGTTACAGTATAAATAATAACATCCATTTTTAATTAAATTAATAAATTTAATTATTTAACCCAAGTATTAAATGTTTCCACAAATCCATTGCACATAAAAATTATACCCTACATATGTTAAACACTCCATTCCGGACCCAACCGTGGTCCCAGATTTATTAAACGATGAACCATTTGAGAGATATTAATGATTTATTATTTAAATATCAGATTAAATAATTAAATAAAATAAAAATGTTTATTTTTTTAGGGAGGAATCCAAACGCCCGATGCTTACCAATGTTATACCCTATCTTGGATAAACCCCTCATTCCGGACTCATCAGTTGTCTCAAATTTTCTATAGGATGCAATGTTTGAGAGATATTTAATTATTTTTAAAAAATAATATATTAAATATTATTTAATAACTTTATCTCATGAGTGAGGCATCCAAATTTTGTATTCCTTAAAATGATATACCCCTCCTATTGAAAATACCATATTTTGAACATAACAGTGGTATCATATCTCTCAAACAACATACCATTTTGGAGTTATTCAAATATTTTTAATAAAAAGTGTGTGCTTAATATATTATATTTAATAATTTTATTCCGTATTGACAGAGCCCTTTCGGGCCTCGGAATCTGCAAAAACTTAGTGTCAAACTCTAAGAAATATTCAATTGAATATTTCATGATGTTAACCGACAGTTAAGTCCTTTAACACATTTATCAAAAAATCATGGATAATTCATTATTTTCCATGTAATATATTAATTATTTAACATAAGGGGGTCTATCAATTTCGAAAATATTAATGTGATGTTACAAAATCCCCGCTATTGGATCTTTTTGTGCCCAGAAAGCCTATGAAGAAGCCTCTATGTCAAAATTTCCAGGCCACTATTCTATAATAAGTTCCTCCCTCTCACATGTCATGAGAATTTGAACAATTCTTCCATATCTCACAAACCGGAGTTATCTTCCACCCATAAATTACATTGGTCTCAGTATCTACAACCCTAACTAGCCATTTAGTCATAGATAAACTAGGTTCCACTTCAATTCCATGCCAAATAAAAACATGATATGGGTCAGATAAAAATATTCATGTTGAGATACATGGAACACATTATGTATTGATTTCAT
Organism: Viscum album; assembly: GCA_963277665.1. Classification (NCBI taxonomy): domain Eukaryota; kingdom Viridiplantae; phylum Streptophyta; class Magnoliopsida; order Santalales; family Viscaceae; genus Viscum; species Viscum album. The sequence continues at coordinate 270,527,657 of OY728125.1, read as the reverse complement.
CTATGGTGGTAGTTTCAAACGATATGCAACTTCCCCACCTGATGAAAAATGTTGAATGTTCCAAAAAAATTCAAAGTAAACTTCCCTTTCTTCCAAATCTATCGATGACCCAATTGGGTGAAACTTTCAAGAACACTTGGTCACCAACTTAGAACTCCAAAGTTTTATAGCAACAATCAACATAGGACTTATATTTTCTCAATTTTTTTAACATTCACTGACCAAAAAACTAAATATTTATTTTCATATATTTCACTAGACTTTTTCCAACCAAGGAAATTTCACCAATCTTCGACCAACTCATTAGATATTTACAAGGATGACCATAAAATGCCTCAAAAGAATCATTATAATCACGGACTGGTAACTGTTTATTATAAAAAATAAACCTCTCATACCACATGGTAAAATAGAAATGTTCGAAAGAAAAACAATAGGAAACTCAACAAAAACTATAGGGATATCAACACTCATTGAATCTTATTCCTAATCAAAAGAAAAAACTAATATCACTTTCCACAACTCTGGATAAGAAGATCTTGCTCAGCTCGACCTTGGGTCTCATTCTCGTTGAAAGAAAAGAGGCACACTAGTTGTATTAATTTATACCTGTAGAATATAACAATATATCTGAGCTTTATTGTCCATGAGCCAATCCATCCCGAATATGACACCAAGATATTACAGTTCAAGTACCATAAAACTCCATGAAATTTTGACATCTGATAGAGAGAAGACACAATAAAGACTATGGAGACCCTACTCTACGTTTTATACCATGGGGTGTAGTAAAATTCATTATAAAAGGTAAAATCTCCATAAGAATATTAAGAATATTAATTGTATGGGATGAAAATAAATGAGTGGGGTACACCAGTATCAAATATAGAAGTCATTAAAGATGAAGCTGTAATAATGATACCTATCATGGTTGCTGAACCTATATGAGCTTCCTCTAGAGACTCATCCACTACGTGAAGAATCATTGTTCCAGATACATGTGGCTTAAACAATTTTAGTCCATGAAAATTTTTATTGACCCACATTTTAGTAAGTTTCTGACGATCTCACCTCAATTAGATTCAGATCCACAACATGATTAAATCATTGAGGTTCTATAGTAGTCTCCTCCTAGATCTGATTCGCATGTCTTCTCAGAGGAATGTTGTTACCCAACAACAACATTCAAAAATGAGACCATAGATTAAAACTCAAAGTGATTAAAAATAGAAATTATTCTCCAAAAAAGGAAAAAAATATTAGTATTTCACTCTATCAAAATCACTATAGGGAAATGACTAGAACTACACAACAAGATGAATTTTCATAACCACCCCCAGTGACTTAATGTTCATTGTGGTGAGAGCTAGCTAGGAACTTAATCGTAACTACCTACTAAGTCCTGAAAATATTTCATAAATGCATACTGGCTTCCAAACAAAAGATCATCGTACCTATGATACCATTTTTTTACAAACCAATCCGGCTACCTTGGATACCCGATATCAAAGCTGGTCCTAATATAACCTGAAGGGTATTCCTGATCCTCACGGGCTAGCGACTAGAACCTAGCATCATACAACATAAAAGTGGAAACTATTTTGCCACAAGAATTCAGTAGAAAAAGATAGAAGATAGTATGCATATCAATAAGAAAACTCCACTAGGTGTAAAAGAACCAAAATACAAAGAGGCGTAAAATCTAGAGTACCATAACCCAAAGTACTAAACAAGAAAAACAGTCCCATGTTCCCCAAGGACACAACTCACCAAGTCCAAACTCAATAGCTGGATCCACCTCCATGATATCCCTTCCCTTTTATTGAACCTAAAAGAATAAAGTCCATAGACGCCTAAAGGCACAAATAGGGTTTGAGCCTAAGGCCATTAGGATATCATCAAAGATTCAACAAGAGATGCCAAATATAGATTATTCAAATAAAAGATTTAAATTTTTAATGATAAAATGGTTTTCAAATTGAAAATCATATTTATACAAAACAAGCAATAAATTTTTAAAATGATGGAAAATACATTCAAAGAACATGATTTACTTTACAAGAGCTGAAATATTTCTAAAGAAATTACAAAAATAAAACATTTATATAAAATAGTTTATATAAAATCATCAGGCATGTAAAGGAGTTCCAACATACATTGTCATACATTTATACCTCAAATATAAATTAACAAGAGAGGAACATGGTCATTTTCAAAAAGGTATGATAGTATTAAAAAACTATAGGATTCCACACTATCTATGTGAACTCAAAAAATGTGTATACATACATCCCTAGGAAATTGGACAAAGGACACTCATCACTAACCCGTCGGGGAGGTGACCCGCCAAAAGTATGTTTTAAAACATTGTCATAGTGTAGAGTGTATCCAAATATCTCACCAACTACCTAAAGATTGTATTCACTCTTACATTAGGCGTGAACTATTTTAAGACTACTTTAAAATATGATCAATCTCATTGTTCCATATCAAAAGTTCCAATTTCTTTAAATTTAAATTCAAAATAGGTTTTATTCCAATATAGGCGTTTTTTCACAAGATAAAATCTCTAGGATTCAATCGAATAATATTTAGCCATTTTCACCATTTTGAAATCCATTCAAAATCATTCCCATCATTACACAATTTATTACCACAATTATATTAAAAAAATTAATTGAAACCATTTCCATTAAATCAATGATTTAAATGAAACAATTTAAGTCATCCAATTTCCATAAACACACCCAATTCAATGGAATAGGGATTTTTTCAAATTTTTAGTCCAAAACCATTTCAAATATCTCAATTAACTAGAATCAGATTTTTAACATTTAAATTGAAATATAATTTGAGAAATTGAATTTAAATCAACAATTGAAATAAATCTAGAAATAGAAGGATAGTCAATTTGGATGATAATAAAAGAAACACATAACTTAAGGTCACTGATGTCAGTGGAAATGAAAATCCACCTAGTGTAGTTCAAGAGAGCATCTCATGACATTTTTATCATATGATTCGACACACCAATGGTCAATGATCTTCATAGTTTCCTATAACCAAAACATTTATTTTATTTTACAAGTAAGTAAAATATTACATGTGATTACATACTCTCTGTAATAGATAATCTCTGAATTATCATTTTATGTTAACAAATGAAATCACTAGAAATATAGATATGAATAATTATAAACCTCATTTGATAATTATATCCCTCTATTTTATTTCCCAAGTAAATAAAATATTACATGAGATTACATTTTATATCTCCTAGATAACCTTTGGATTATCATTTCAAATTATCATATATGATGATAATTTATCTCACTTGGATATATTTCAATATATATATGTATGTATGTATATATATTATCACATGTGATAATATTTATCAGTCATGGAAAATTTTCAGTTTATCATTATATCAATGCATGCACTTGCGATAATCCATCAGAATAATTATCTTTGATAAACTCACAATTATCGTTTTAATAATATTAATAAATAAGCTTTGTTAATATTGAAATTATCATTTTATTATTATTTTAATTATCCATTGATAATATATGTAATAATTGAATTTTATATTTCCATTCAACTAATATTTGATAATTTGTTGCAATTATCATTTGATAATTCTTACCAATTATCTTTTGATAAATTAACAATATTTATATTTTGGAATATTAAATATGATTATATTATAAAAAATTGATAATTTTATTTAAATAGTCATTTGATAATCTGGTGGGATTATCATTGAAAATTCTATGATATTATTATTTGAAAAATATGACAATTGTCATTTGATAGAACACGTAATAATCCCATGATAATTTCGATAAACTACATCACGTGATAATTACCTGATAATTATCCTTTAATAAATTGTATAATTATATTCTAATAACTATTTTTATAGTTTATACATATTTAATTTAGAATTTATCCTTTGATAAATTATTTTCAAAGATCCAAGAAAAAGTGAAACATTGGATCAAGAAATACCTTGTTGCCTTTGAAACAAAAAATTTTATTTTGGTTTTTTCATCGATAATAATTCAATTGTACCAATGGAGTGAAATTATGATCAAAAAACAAAATTTTATTTAAGATAGAAGATTTGGAGAATAAAATAAAATAAAATAAAATAAAAACATTTACAATTTCCTTGGAGGAACAAACCCTCACGCTCGGCACAAAAGGATTGGGAAGATGGAGTTCGCAGGGTCAGAATCAGATCAAACAAGGATAATAGATCACGTGAAAGAGAGATGCGGGACCACTCATACATGATAGATTGAACATGGGGTGAAAATAATTATTCGGGTATTATATACCAAGAATGTTAATGTAACACTCTAAATGAAAAAGGGTTAAATTACTAAATGATATGAATCATGTTAACAAAGTGCACCTTACTTTTCGGGATCCTACCCGATTAGAACTCCACAGTTAAGTGTGCTTGGCCTGAAGTAGTTATCATAAAGGGTGACCATCTGTGAAGTTTCCTAGGGTGTGTTTGAGTGAGGACTAAGCTCACTAGATAAGACAATTATTTGCGGGAGGGATTTTTCTTTAGTCAGATGACCAATTCAGGAACGTGGGTGGGCCCTAGGGTGGGGACCATGTGATGCGGGTCAACTGGTGGTACCTTGTGGGCTAGGACCCAACGACCATGTTACGGTGGGGTGTTTGTGTTGTCACCGGGGCCCAGTTGTAACATTTGGTATCATAGTGGGTACATAGACTTAAGTGTGGTGCACTGTCTCGGTTGAGATATTGGGCCTACAACGGGGGAGTTGTTCTCTATAGGGGGGGGGTGTAACACCATAGAATGATAAAGAGTTAAATGTATAAATCATTTGACTCATGTCAACATGGTGAACCTTAATTTTTGGAAGCTTAGCTGATTATAAATCCACAGTTAAGCATGCTTGGACTAGAGTAGTGATCAGGTGAGTTACCTTCTAGGAAGTTTCCAAGGGTTTGTGTGAGTGAGGACAAAGCACATAGAAAAGAAATGTGTTTGAATATGGGAATTGTCATTAGTTAGATGACTTGTTTTGGCATGTGAGTGGGCCCTAGGGTCAGGACCACATGTCTATGGGGAAATTGGCGATGCCAGGTGGTCCAGGACCCAACGACCATGTTAAGGCGGGGTGTCTATGCTGTCATCGGGCCCCGATTGTTACATAACATATGATGTTACTAGAATCAATGATTCTAATGGTCTAGAAATGATCCTAGATAACCCATTGAATAATCTTAATGTAGACTAATTCTTCTTATCATTTTAATTGAAAGGGTATGCTCAAATCAAGGTAGTCATTCAGTGTCTTCCATAATATCAGTGGTAGAAACTGAACCTGAAGTCAGAAGAGAAATGATTAACTCTCCAAATAGTGATGAAAGCCAGGATGGAGATGTATTCATTCCATATCCTCGAATTTTGAAAGCCTCTTATTCATTATCCAATCTAGAAGAATTTGTCTCCATAATAGAGAAAGATGGGGATGAGGATTCTTTCCCATAATTTTACCTTCAAGGCTTTTGGAAGACCCTATGTCATCAGTTGGGTCATAAATTGTTTCATCCTCTTCTGGATGTCCAAAAGTAGACTCATCCCTTAGCCTTGAAAATATTTCTTCTTCAGATATCATTTGATCCATCTACCAAGAAGTGGTGTAAGGAGGAACTCATAAAGAAGAGTAAGAATAAGAAGTCCTCAGAGAAAACCCACCAATATTGGAGGAAGGCATCTCCACCACTATAGATGAACTGAATTAAATAAATCTTGGTAAATAAGAAGAGACATAGCCCATAGTGATTAGTGTGGCCATGAATCTTCAACAGAAATAATTGGATACTTCATTTCAAAATAAACATCATGATGTGTTATCTTGGAATTATATAGAAATTCTAAGCCTTGACTCCAAAGTGTCCACCCATCATTTAGGGTTTCTAGAAGAACATTGAGGACCCAAGTAGGAATCAAGAAGAAAGCACCTAGCCCACGACTCTAAAATTGTTGCAGAAGTCGATAATATTATCTAAGATGACATCATCAGAGAGGTAAAATATCCCATATAGATTTCTAATATTTTTCTAGTGACAATGAAAAATGTGAAAATCATAGTTTTCAATGATTTCTGAGATCTCAGCTGACATTTTCCCAAAGATGACTTCCCGGTTCCAATCACAAAACGCTTGATTGAAGCAAAAGCTGGCTACGAGGCTCTCTTATTCATGGATGGATACACTGGGTACAACCAAATCATAATGGATCTAGAAGATGAATAATATATAGCCTTCAGATCCCCTCAAAGATTATTTTGTTATCCGTTCATACCCTTTGGCTTGAAGAATGCTGGTTCTACATATAAACGTGTTATGCACCCCACATATTCAAACCCTTGCTGGGAGAATTTTTTGAATGTTATGTTGATGAGTTAGTTGTAAAATATAGAAAATGTTTTAATCACCTGGATGATCTGGAGAAAATATTCAGCATGCTTTGGAAACATAATCCAATGTTGAACCCCTTGAAATGTGCTTTTGGGGTAACCCTAGGAAAATTTCACAGCTTTGTTTTACGCCATCGCAGCATCAAAGATGATCCTTAGACAAATAATTCTATTATTGGAATGTAACCTCATCGAAATATGAAATATTTAGTAGGACATCAAGGACACTTAGAAAATATTAGGTGCTTCATATCTAATCTTGTAGTTAGGACTTTATCCTTCAATAAATTTATTAATAAGGGGACTATATATCAATGGTCCAATGACTATCAAAAGGCATTTAATTCCCTAAAAAATTACCTCAAGGTAACATCGATATTAATTACACCTATTTATGGAAATCCACTCATTCTTTATGTGGAAATATTGGAGCGATCACTGCATTACATCCGTGCGTAAAAGAATGATGTTCGTAATGAAAACAACATTTACTATCTCAGTCAAACCATGATAGATGTAGATACTCAATATTAAAATATTGGGAAAATATTCCTGAAATTAATCATTGTAATTTAGAATATTAGGCACTACCTACAACATCACAAGGTTCCCTTGTCTTCTTAATATAACCTGCTCAAATATTTCCTCAGTCGTATTATACTGATGTGATGTCTTTCATGGTGGGTAGTTATTTTGAAGTAGTTTTATATATACTTTTTTCCATAGAATTAAGTTAAAGGATAAGACATGGAAAAATTTCCTACTAATCATTCATCTATTGAAGATGCGTCATGAAATACTGAACTACTAGATGAATATATCCATTATGTTCAAGATATCCCTTGAACAAGGAAATTTTATATTGATGGTGCTTTCAGAAGAACAGTGGGGAAAAGAACGGGTGATCCTAAGATCTAGGAATTGTGTTTATTTCCCCATAGAAGATAGTATTTCCATATTCTTTCCTATTATCAAAAGCCAGTACCAACAATGAAGAATAATATCAACCCATCACTCTCGTCCTGGAATTGGAACTCAACGTACTGATGAATCACCTAAAAGATAAAACTGATTCAGAATTGGTAATCAAATAGATCAATGGGGATTACTCCATAGGAAAAGAAGAGTAAATTCCCCTTTGAGATTAATTCCAAGGGTTAACAGAAAAATGTCCCTCAAATCCCATATTTTATTATGACCTGTTATCACAGAACTCCCAAGCTGATGCATTGTAAAATGCATCCACAACCCGTGAAGATCAAAATCGGGATGAAACAATAATCATCATTTCAAATTGTCATGTGATTTCACATTTTGTTACAATTAGAACAAATTATATCAATGAAATCAGACCCACTTCCAAACCATATGGTCATACCACAAGATAGATGGAACCTATCATTTAATATCTCCAAGATGGAGTACCTCCACAAGATAGAGTTGGATCAATGATGTTTTGTAATGAGGGGTCAATTTCAATATTTATGATGGCCTAAATCATCAGAATATCCTATATAAATGATGTTTCAATGATATTCTATTTAGATGCATGGATTGAGAAGATATTGTGGCCTTCATGAAAGAAGATTATAAAGGAGCCTGTAGCGCCCACCAGTCTGGGTATAGGCTTTCTAATCAAATCTGAATGCTTGGATTCTTTTAAACATTGAGGACGATGAATTGAAAATATTTAACTAAGAAGTTCCATCATTTACATGATCATGCCAACTTCATCTATAAAACATGATATTTTCTACATATTTCCAAATACTACTGGCCATTTTCTATATGGGAATGTATATAGTGGGACCTTACCTCTAACTACAGATAAGCAGTTTAAGTATATCCTTACTGCTACCAATTCCTCATTCAAATGGGATAAAGCAATACCTCTTAAATAATTAAAGGCCAAAATAATTGTTATTCTTATAAAAGATAATATAATTACTAGATTTGTTGTGCCTTATACCACATAGAAAGAAAACAACACCAATTTCAATTTTGTGGAGGTAAAGAATATTTATCATGATCATAATATCAAATCCAACCATTCATCCTGCTATCATTCAGTGGCCAATTGATAGATATAGGCTTTCAACAAGACTATATCAAACATACTTTATAATATAGTGGATAAATATAAGAATTATTGTCCAAATAATCTTTTTTATTCCTTATGGGAATATTAGACAACTACCCGTACTATAACCCGATAAACCCAGTACTCGTTGGTTTATGAAAAAAATAGTCATTCCCATTGAGTTTCAGTTACTGTCACTCTGAGTAACCAAATGAGATAAATTATCCATTGATGAGCAGTCTCATAAATGATTGGATGAGTTGGAGAGATTGTATAAAAAGATATTTAATACTTTGCATCAATGATAAGTCTATTAGAATCATATAGTATGAGATTTAAATAATAATGTTATCATCTATTCACTCATTAAAGGAGAATTCCTATTGGTCCTCCAAAATCCAATGAAACTAGGAAAGAAGCCTCCAAATCATCAGCCAATGTGTGAGGGACATTAATCTATACATAAGGTCTACTATGCTGGAGCTTATTCTTTAATTTCAATAGACGAAGAACTCATTACAACTCCAACCAATGTAAGGTTCCTAAAGAATTATATTGTGTAATCACACTGAAATCGTGTTATCTGTAGGATGTTATAATAAATAGAATCATATACTTCCATTCTATATAATGTTAAACTGCGTAGCACCTACGTTCATGTTTCATGATGGTAAACTTCATTGTACCTTAATCTTTGTCTCTCAACATTAAACTACACAACATCATTTGTCCTCACCACATGATATTAAACTGTACGGTTAATATCTCATTCAATTTATGTTAATAAATCTCCCAAGATACCACAAATTTACAATCTTTTTGGTCCCTTAAAAGATGAGTAACTTCCATAGATAGTAATTACTCACAAAATTGACACTCCCTTGTAGAACTAGAGCCCTATGTATCCCTACGTTTGAATCAGATTTGTATAGGGACCCCATTTAAAGGACTATATGTGGCTTGATTCTTTCAATATAATGATACATAGAGATACCTGGGTCTTATCCACTAGTCCATTGGCAATGTTTCTTTCATGTCAGGTCACCCACGTCCTTACTTCATGGCGATAAACTATGTGGTTCTTCAAAGAACTACATATGGATTGATTCTCATTCCAATGAGATATATAGAGACATTTAGATCTGCAATCCTGGGCCCAATCACAACTATAAAGAAACAATTTCCCCTTTTCTTGTATATGAACTAAACCTATACAAAGAAATCTTCTAGATCATATATTCAGTTTTTCATACCATTTTTGTGTCTTGGTTCTAAAATTTATTCTAGAATGTATTAGAATCCCCTCGTTTATCTCATCAAAATGTAGTTGGTGTGGAGAAAAACATTATCATGAAATACATATGTCTGGATTCACATCCTAATGAGATACATCATGAAGCTCAAATATCTACTATTTGGTACTGCTGTGTTAAAAAAGGCTCCAATTCCACATACAAATATAGTTAGTGTGGGGAATCATATATAAGAACTATATATGTCTTGATTCTCATTCCAATTAGATACATAGTGACAAAAATATATTCTCTCTCAGGTCCATCCATAAATAAAATAAATTCCCCCTTTCCTTAATTGTATGAATCAAAACTACCTAGAGAAAATTTCAAGAACTACATATAGCTTGATTCTCATCTCAATGAGATTTGTAGTGATGCCTAGATCTCTAAATATGGGTCTCTTGAAAATTTTAGAATAGAAAATGCCCTTCATTTACACATACCTAAGTCAGATCTGCATAGGGTTCTCTTCTAAGAATTATTAGTTGATTCTCATTACAATGAAATACATAGTGATGCCTAGAATTTCTGCATTAGGCCAAACCATCAGCCTGGAAATTGTAATAAGCCCTCTTCCCCATGTAAAAATCTAATTGATATGGGGGAAAAATTCAAGAGGTACGTGTGGTTGATTCATTTCCCTGCAAGATATAAAGTGATGTCCATTCCCTATACCGGATCTCACCCACCACTTAATCATCATACCCCCATTCATTCACTTGTTTTACCTTTGTGTTGAAAAGAAATCCCTTACCACTCCTTGTTTCTCACACCGAGTATAGCTCATGTGGGCTTAGGAATTGTTTAATGAGCTTCTCTACATAAATAAGGTGTCTCAAGTCCCATTTCTTCTAAGCAATGGTATTGGTTGTAAGACCTTAAAAGTAAAAATAGAATTCCTCATTGTATGAAAATAAACTACACAATCATCTCAAGAACTAAGTGTGATTAGATTCTCATTTTCCGGAGACACATCGTTGAAACAAGATTTTCACTCTTGGACCCAAACCACAATAGTTTGATCACTTCACATCTGTTCACCTTCATCCTCACCATTAGATATTAAACTATATGGAATTTCAAGGACTATATGTGGCTTGATTATCCTCTATATGAGATATGTAGTGACATCCAGACTATCAATCCTGGTCCTAGCCATAACATGATGCAGTTAATGACTCTTTTCTCCCATGTATTTGTGAGATCTATGTGATAATGTTTAATAAAATCTCACATCCAAGGTACGATCTCTTTATTAAAACGAAATTATGCCCCACTTTTTAATTCAATTAGTGTGTCGAACCTTTACTTAAGAACTATGTGAGGATTGATTCTTGATCCAACAAGACATGTAGTAACTCTTAGGCCCTATTCCCTAGATCAAACTCATTCTCTTATGAAATTTCATGTCGAGAAACACTTTTTCCTCACCATATGATGTTAAACTGCATGAATAATGTACTTACCACATAAAATATAACTACAAGGATCCACCCATTCCCTTCAAGTCGAGTAATTAATCTCCCTCACTGTAAGACATTAAACTCCATGGTACTCTATGAAATATTTAAGACTTGATTATCTTCCCATTTGAGATAAATAGTGAAAAACATAGCCTTATATCCTAGTCCCATCCATGAGAAAAATGAAAATTTCCCCTCCCTTTCATATGATCAAAATCTATATTTGGTTTTTAATTTTGGGCCCTCTCCTCAGAGAACCCATCAATAAAACCAGATATGTCCCTTTTCTACATATGAGTCAGATCTATGTAAGGGACTCCAAACTCATGGCTAATATCGATCCAAATCCTTAATTTGTACATGGTAGAATTCCTTGTTCACCCATCATACTATAAATCTTGAAATACATTCAGATATTTATAATATTTCTTCATTTTATGTTGGAAAAAGGTCTGATACCAAAAAGATCCTTTTCCAAACTGTGTAGTATGTTCCCCAGTTTTCCTTGCATCAGTTTCTCACATAATGGGATTGTCAACCAAAGGATTCCACTGTTTGGATATATAGAACATTACCTAGTTTTTCATACCTAAAACATCCCCCATAATAGGCTTGTCAAATAGTTGCAACTTCATTCTTATAATAAGCCTCTTCAATCACTTTAAGTTTCAAGGAAGCTAAATAGGAACCCGTAATTTAATGTGGTCATCCTTCGTGTATTTTCCTCATATATTTTCTCATGACCTGAAATCCTCTAAGAATGTCATTTAAATTTTACCCCTTTATATGTTCAAATCATATTGTAATAACCTTCATCTATTCAAACACATATATCATCTATTATTTTCATAATATTATTGTCCTTGTTGTATGACATAAAACTACGGACTCCATACTTCCTATGATTGGATCATACCTTTATAGAGTGCATATTCATCCAATCCTTTGGAAATAATGATTTGAAATATCCCTTTTGTATTCAGGCAATTTTCTCCATAAACCAAACTCTGTTCTTAGTAAAATATGAATGCCCATAAACTAGCATCGTCTTTTAGTAGTAGAATATCGAATTATTGAGAGCTCATTTACCATACTATGTAGTACATACCCCAGTTGGCCTTGCATAAAATTTTCCCACATAATGGGATTGTCAGTATAAGGATGAAATTGTTTTTATATATAGCACATTCCTTAGTGGGCCTTGTGTAATACATCCCTTATAACGTGTTTTCCAAATAGTGGTAACTGTTTACTTAGAAGAGACCTCATCTAATTCCATTATCTCTTTTCCTAAGTCATTATTTGGATCGTAAAATCCCCAGGTTGTAGATTACAATTATACCTTAACATACATGAATATTGTATCATATCTCAAACAAATTTCTAAGAATTGAAGAACCATCAAACCATCAGTCTAAGATAAAGACCATAAATCAAATCCCCTTAATGTCCTTGTTGTGTGACTTGAAAAATCACAACTCCCTTAATGCCCTTGTTGCATGACTTTAAATTGAAAAGATCCCTTAATTTCCTTTCTACATGACTTGAAACTACATATATCCCCTGAATGTCCTCATTACATGACTTGAATCTGCACATCTCCCTTAATGTCCTTTCTTCATGACATGAAACTTTACAAATCTATTAATTCCATTACTACATGAAATGGAACTGCACAGTTCCCCTTAATTTTTTTAATGGTTGGGGCAAAAGCCTCATTTTATTATTAACAGTTCCTCTTAATGTCCTTGTTGCATTAATTGAAACTACACATCTCTATTAATCTCCTTGTTTCATGACTTGAAATTAAAGAACCAAAGATTTTCAATGGAAATTCCCTTCTAAAAATCATGTCATTAAATTACATGAATACACGACATAATTAACTACTAAGTGATAAGTGACCTTTAAACATAAGTTTGGCACTTCTGTGTTTGAAATTTTCAAAATCTGAGCTACACAGTTGTGTTTAAGATGATTTTTGGAGTCTAATGAAACAAAAATAATTTTCAGTGAATAGTAACATACCATTGTGAATAGTAACATACCCTTATGAATAGTACTATGACCCTTATGAATAGTAAATCATCCAACAAAAGAGTAACCTTACCCATGAACAATTAAATAAAATTTAGACATCTTAGAAAGTGGCAATTTGACCTTAGTAAACGTTTTGGTATTTTGTAAGTCATAAATAAATAATTATAATTAATTAATTAATTTAAAAGAAAATTTATTTTCCTAAAATGATTTCATAAATTATAAATGTAATGTCTTATAATTTTTCGATAATTTTATTAGACCCGCTGTAATTTTTTAAAGCACTATAAATTCTTGTTTTAACATTTAAAAACCTTATTTTTGTAAATTATGATTTTAATTAAATATCAAATTAATAATATTTAGTAAATTATTTTTAAAAAATGGAATTTATTTTTTGATTATACATGTCAAAAAATGGTTGGGGGTAAAGTTTTGGGATTTTTCTGAAATACTTGAATTTTTTATGAATAGTGAAATGCCGTAATTTACAAAAATAAGCTAAATAATCTATTTAAAGAGTCATGTGTGATGTTCTGCTGATGTAAGCCCACTTGGTTCGGTATCACATGATAAAATTACTATTCTTGTTCATTCAATACTCACTAATCCTTCTCTTAGGGGAAATTAATAAACTAATGAATTTTATACTAAGGAAACCCCTCTCCCCTCCACTATAAATACCACCCTTCACACCCTCATTTCCTCACACCTCTAAAGCTCCAAGAAGTCACTAAACTGAAGCCAAACATCTTCCTTATCCCCTCTACCAAGTCCAAGAGTTTCTGGTCTCAACAAAAGACCATGCCAAGCTTCCTTAAGGAGGATCTCAAGAGGGAGATTTAAGAGGACATTAAAGACAATGAAGCATTCAGATACAAGGTAAGGGGAAATTCACAAACCCAATTTTCTTTCCTCGTGTTCTCACCCTTTCACTCCAATTTGGTATGGTCACTTATTAGAAATCATTTGTTCATCATTTTCTTTCCTTTTCTAGGATATACATGTTCACCACTATTTTTTATGTCAAACAAAATGTTTTCCAAAAGAACACTTCTTCTAAGAACTCACCTTTTACTTCTGATTCGTGGTTGATGGTTCTTGTATCAAGTATGTTATTCCCTTTTTTTTGAGAACCCAAATTTTATGAATGTGTTCTTGTGAAACCCATTAATTTCCATGGGTTATTTATGTTCGTCATTGATTTATTTTCTATGTGGCATGCATGATAATGATAATATTATGATGTGATGGGTGCGCCCTGAATTATATAGCGCAATAGGAATGTTTGAATGTGGCGGGTGCGCCCGGAATTATATAGAACTCCAATGCATTGGGTAAAGTGATGAATATCATGAGTAAATGCGAAATTATGTGTGAACAAGATGCTAGTTTGGTTCACAAGTATTTGTGGTAGTTAACTACTAAGACATTATGTTTCATTTTTGTGCATTGCCACATTTCAAGTCTTATATTTATGCTTCCTCTCATGTTCATGATATTTTTCCCATGTTATGATTATGCTCACCCTATGCTATATTGTTGTTATTTATCATCTTACTGGGATTTTATCTCACCCCTTTTGATGTATATCCTCAGGTGGCTACATATACTAAGGAGATGTTAAGTGCCAATAAGAAGATAGAGAAGAAGAATTTAAATAAATGTTTATACTTGATGTTGTAATTGTTATGTATGGTACTAGTTTTACAAAGACACTAAACCATTGGATCATCTATGTGTAATACTATTATGTTGTTTATATTTAAAATGATGTAATAGTAATGTAATAAAAGGTCGGGTTTCTATAGTTGGTATCATAGGGAGGTTTAGTTAATATGGGAATTAGAATTAGTTAACCCCAGAGAAAACCTCAAGCATGAGAATGTACAAATATGAACACAAGAATATCTACATAGGGATCACATATGTTATGATTTTAGTATAAATTTTTCAAATGAATAAGTTGTGTATTCATGAATTGTTTACTTATATTTTGTTCTAAACTTTTCTATTTTAGAAAATGGTGGGAACCGGGAGAAATCATGCCAACAACTCATGCGAGGGCCAATGAAACAATTGCCCGAACTACATCCCCAATGATTTGGGATGGGGAGTTCAAAACTTCATGGCGATTATTACCCAATTATCTCAGGTTATGAACAATAACCATAAAAATGGGGAACACCCTTCTTCAACAGAGAGGGAGAAACTGGCTATCGAATGTTTTATGCGGCAACGACCACCAACGTTTAGTGGATCTTCTGATCCACTAGTTACAGAATAGTGGGTCAACTCCATGGAGAAGATCTTTTCTATGCTTCACTGTTCTGATATGGATAAGGTGACCCTAGCCGTTTATCGTCTAGATGGAGAAGTCGATCAATGGTGGTCTTTGATTAAGAATACAAAGCCAAGGGAGGAAATTGAAGAGATGGAATGGTAAGTCGTTAAGATAATTTTTCTTAACAAGTATTTCCCAAGAACACTTCGCACAAATATAGAGAAAGAATTCATAGAGCTCAAGAAAAAAGAATTAGAATCTTTCTCAACCTATGAAGAGAATTTAAGAAGGCTTGAAAAGTATCATTGGGGGTTTTTAATCAACAAAGATAGAAAAATTGATAGAATCTTTAGTGGATTAAAACCACACCTTCAAAAGGCTCTTGAAATTCAAGACTTTGGGAGTTATGAAGAAGTTGTTAGATGTGCCCTCAAAGTGGATATGGAGTTTGTAGAATGGTTCCATGGCTATGGTGATAAGAAATGAAAGATGGAGTTTCAAGCCGGTGGATCTAATGATAAGGGTGGGAAGAAAACTCAACGTCCCACATGCCAAAAATGTGGAAAGTTGCACGATTGGAACTTTCTAAAAGGGATGGGGAAATTCTTCAAGTGTGGGAAAGAAGGACACCATAATCAAGAGTGTCAAAAAGACACAAAAAGGAAGGAGAATGTAGACGATGAAACAAGAGAACCAATCATGGTTCAATGCTACACCTGTAGGGAGATAGGGAACTATGAAAACGAGTGCACTAAACCTTGAGTTCTCAAGGGTAATTAGCGTTAGCAGTCACCAAAGACAAAGGAACAAGAGAAGGCTCATGCCATCACTATTTCGGAGGTGGAGCATGATAATGAAGTCATTCAAGGTACACTTCCAATTCACTCAAGAATGATAAAAGTATTATTTTATTCTAGTTCTATGCATTCCATTATATCTTTCAAGTTTGCTAGAACTATAGAATCGAAGACCCAAAACATTGAATTAGAGATATCTGTAAAAACACCAAGTGGTGCAATCTTTTCAAACCAAGTGTTTCACTCTTCTCATGTCAGCGTATGTTGGAAGATTGTTCCAAAAAATCTCTTAATACTTCCCTTGGTGGAATTCGATGCACTAATGGGAATGGATTGGCTCTCATTATATGGAGCACATATAAACTATCGGGAAAAGTAAATATCTTTTCATATTATGAACGATCACATTCTCCCTACAAATTCAAGGAAGATCATGAATCTCATTTGAAAAATACTTCAATGGTGTGGGTGTTTATTCCCTATAAAGAAGCATACCTTGCCCAAATGGTTTAGTCGAAAGAAAGTTTCATCCTTGAGGAAATGCCCATCATGAGGGAATACGTCGATGTATTTCCCGAAGAGTTGCCCAGAAATCCCCCGGATCGTGATGTAGAGTTCTCAATTGAACTCATTCCTAGAGCTACTCCTATCTCGAAGTGTCCCTATAAGATGGATCCTATCAAACTGGAGGAGTTAAAGAAGCAGCAGCAAGAGCATCTAGACAAAGGGATCATATGACCTAGTGCATCACCTTGGGGTGCACCAGTGGTCTTTGTGAAGAAGAAGGATGGAGCAATGTGTTTGTGTATAGATTATCGGGAACTCAACAAGATCACAATAAAGAAAAAGTATCCTCTCCCATGGATTGCTGACTTGTTCGATTAGTTAAGAGGTGATCTATAGTTATCAAAGGTTGATCTTCGTTCTGGATATCATCAGGTAAAGGTGAAGAAGGAAGATATTCAGAAGACTACATTCTGAACAAGATATGGGCACTATGAGTTTTTGGTGAGGCCCTTTGGACATATTAATGCCCCTGAAATATTCATGGATTTTATGAATAGAGTCTTTAGACATTACCTCGACAAATTTTTGGTACTTTCTATCAATGATAATATCATCTACTCCAAGATCAAAGAGGAACATGAAGAAAATCTAAGACTTCAATTGGCGACATTGAGAAAGGAGAAGTTTTACACAATGTTCAGAAAGTGTGACTTTTGGATGAAGCAAGTCACATTCATGGGACATGTGACCACAAGTGAGGGTATTCCGATGGATCCTTAAAATAAAAAGGTGATTTAGGAATGACCCAGGCCCTCTAGTGTCATAGAAATCCATAGTTTTATTGGATTATCTGGTACTATAGACGTTCTGTGAGAAAATTCTACTTATTGTCAAGCCTGCTAACAATGTTAATAAAGAAAAGGGGTAAAGTATGTCTGGATGGAAAATGTGATGGATGCTTCAAGGAGCTAAAGAGAAGTCTAATCACTGCACCTATACTCACACTGTAGAAAAGTGAAGAAAGTTTTGTGATATACAGTGATTCTTCAAATAATGTCTTGGGTTGTGTACTCATACAAAATGATAATGTGATATCATGCGCCTCATGACAGTTGAATATCCATGAGCAGAACTACCTGACACATTATCTAGAGGTGGCAGCCGTGATTTTTTCCTTGAAAATATGGAGGCACACCAACCACAACATCCTAAAGTATATATTCTCACAAAAGGAGCATAACATTCATAAAAGGATATGGTTAGAGATAATCAAGGATTACAATTTCTCTATTCACTATCATCCTGGAATGTCGAAGAAGGTAGTTGTTTCTCTAACAAAAAAAGAACTCTCTACTCTATCCATGCTGCAGATTGAGAAAGACCATATCTTCATGGATATGCAAAGAATGGATTTGGTAATCACAAGGGCAGGGGATATATCCTACCTTTCCCAGATTATTATGAAACCACCAATCCAGGAGAAGATTAAGGAATCACAAAAGGATGATGTGGAGATAAAAAAGAGGGTGAATGCATTAAAGGATGGGAAGCTGGAAGAGTTCCATATCGATGATGATGGTGCGATTCGGTTTGGAATGTGGAATTGTGTGCCTTCATCACCCAGGATAAAGATAGAGCTATTGGATAAACACACAGCTCAACATTATCTATCCATATGGGGAGTACCATGATGTACCATGACCTCTAAGAACACTTCTGGTGTGATAACATGAAGGAAGAGATTGTAAAATTTATATCAAGGTTCACGGTATGACAGATAGTTAATGTTGAGTGACAAAAGTCCAAAGGTATAATGCAGCCATTGCTTATACCCATGTTGAAATGGTAAAATGTTACTGTGGACTTTTTCACGGGTCTCCTGAAGACGTCGAAGGGAAATAATGTGATATGGGTTGTGGTTGACCGACTCACCAAGACTTCCCATTTTATCGATATTCAGGAAGATCTCCCGCTTTACCTACTTGAAAATATATATGTGAAGGAATTGGTGAGACTGCATGGTGTTCCAGTCTTGATTATCTCAGACTATGATCCACGGTTCACATCTAATGTTTGGTGGAGTCTTCAACATAATTTGAGTACTAAATTAAATTTCAGCACGACCTATCACCCCCAAACTGATGGCCAGTCTCAAAGAACTATTCAGAAGATTAAAGATATGAAAAGAGCCTGATCTCTTGAATACAAAGGTGGTTGGGATAAAAATCTCATATGGGTTGAGTTCTCATAGAACAATAGCTTCCACTCGAGTTTCCAGATGGCTCCGTATGAAGATCTTTATGGGAAGGGATGTAGAACTCCAACCTGTTGGGATGAAGTTGGAGAAAGAAATCTACTTAGACCCAATCTTGTTCAAGAGATGACAGAGAAGGTTCAAGTCATCCATAAACACATCAAATCTGCTCATAGTCGGCAAAAGTGCCGTTCTGAAAACCTTATAAGGGACTTGGAGTTCAATTTTAGAGATAAATTCTTCCTTTAAATATCTCCATGGAAGAGAGTCATTTGATTTGGGAAGCAATGGAAGTTAAGCCCAAGGTACATTTTCCCCTATGAGATCCTTGACCAAATAATATTTTTGGCCTATCATCTTTCACCTCCACTGAGTATGGATCAAGTTCATGATGTGTTTCATGTATCACTACTGAGAGAGTACATACCATACCCCTCACATGAACTAAACTCATTGGTGGTGTAGATGGAAGATGATCTCTCCTATGAGGAGAATCCATTAAAGATTATGGATCAGAGAGATAAGGTTCTATGAAACAAGACAACCCATATTTTCAAAGTGATGTGGAGGAACCATAAGTTTGAGGAAGCAACATGGGAAACGGAATAGGCAATGAAGGAGAAACACCCTCACCTGTTTGTGTAAAGTGAAATTTCAGGGGTGAAATTTCTTAAGGGGGGAAGAATGTAACGACCCAAAGTTTCTCATTGGAAATTCACTTCTTAAAATTATGTCACAAAATAACATGAAAAGACAACATAATTAACTACTATGTGATAATTGACCTTTAAACATAAGTTTTTCACTTCTGTGTTTTTAATCTTCAAAACCCGGCATACACGGTTGTGTTCAAGATGATTTTTGGAGTCTAATGAAACAAAAATAATTTTCGGTGAATAGTATCGTACCCTTATGAATAGTAACATACCCATATGAATAGTATTATGACCCTTATGAATAGTAAATAATCAAACATAAGAGTAACCTTACCCATGAACAATTAAATAAATTTTTGACATCTTAGAAAGTGACAATTTGACCTTAGAAAACGTTTTGGTATTTTGTAAGTCATAAATAATTAATTATAATTAATTAATTAATTTAAATGAAATTTTATTTTCTTAAAATGTGTTCTTAAATTATCAAAACAATGTCTTATAGTTTTTAAATAATTTTATAAGACCCTATGTAATTTTTGAAAGCATTATAAAATCAGTTTTAACTTTTAAAAACTGTTTTTTTAAGTAAATTATGATTTTAATTAAATATAAAATTAATAATATATATAAAATTATTTTTAAAAAATGGACTTCATTTTTGTATTCTTCACGTTAAAAAATTGTTGGGGTAAATTTTTCGGATTTTTCTGATATACTTGAATTTATTATGAATAGTGAAATACCGTAATTTACAAAAATAAGCTAAATAATCTAATTATAGAGTCATGTGTGATGTTATGTTGATGTAAGCCCACTTGGTTCGGGATCACATATAATTACTATTCTTGGTCATTAAAGACTCATTATTCCTAGTCTTATGGGAAATTAATAAACTATTGAATTTTTTTATTAAGGAAACCCCTCTCCCCACCACTATAAATACCACCCTTCACACCCTCATTTCCTCACACCTCTCAAGCTCCAATCCTTCCCTAAACTCTGCCCAAAAATCTTTCCTATCCCCTATCCCATGTCCAAGAGATTTCGGTCTCATCAAAAGACCAAGCAAAGCTTCCTTAAGGAGGATCTCAAGAGGAAGATTTAAGAGGACATTAAAGAGAAGGAAGCATTCAGATACATGGTAAGGGGAAATTCTCAAACCCAATTTTTTTTCCATGGGTTCTCTCTATTTCACTCCAATTTGGTATCCTCACTTCTTAAAAATAATTTTTTCATCATTTTGTTTCCTTTTCTAGGATATACATGTTCGCAACTGTTGTTTATGTCAAACAAAATGTTTTCCCAAATAACTCTTCTTCTAAGAACTCACCTTTTACTTCTCATTCAATGTTGATGGTTCTTGAATCATGTATGTTATTCCATCTTTGTTTTGAGATCCCAAATTTTATGAATGTGTTCTTATGAAACCCTTTACTTTACATGGGTTAGTTATGTTCATCATTGATTTATGTTCAATGTGGCATGCATGATAATGATAATATTATGATGTGGCGGGTGCGCCCGGAATTATATAGCGCAATATGAATGTTTGAATGTGACGGGTGTGCCCAAAATTATACAGTGCTCCAATACATTGGGTAAAGTGATGAATCTCATGAGAATATGTGAAATGATGTGTGAAAAAGATTTTCTCTTGGTTCACAAGTATGTGTGGTAGTTTACCACTAAGACATGATGATTCATTTTTTGTGCATTACCACATTTCAAGTCATATATTTATGCTTCCTCTCATGTTCATGATCCTTTTCCCATGTTATTATTTTTCTCACCCCATGCTATATTGTTCTTATATATCCTTTTTATGGGCTTCTAGATCCCCCCTTTTAATGTATATCCTCAGGTGGCTACATATACTAAGGAGATGTCAAGTGCCAATAAGAATCTAGAGAAGAAGAAATTAAATAAATGTTTATGCTTGATGTTGTAATTGTTATGTATGGTACTAGTTTTCCCAAGACAATAAACCTTTGGATCCTCTATGTATAAAACTATTATTTTGTTTATCATTAAAATGATGTAATAGTAATCTATGAAAAGTTCGGGTCGCTATATTGAAATTTCACATCACTCATTAATTTCCTTTATTCAGGACTTGAAACTGCACAACTCCCTTAATGTACTAATGAAAAGTCATGAAACTACACATCTCAATTAATTTCCTTGCTGCACGACTTGAAACTGCACATCTCTCCTTAATTTTCTTTCTTCATGGCTTGTAACTACATAGCTCCCCTAATTTCCTTGATGCAGGACTTTAAACTGAATAGCATATTATCAAAAATCCCTTAGTTTCCTTATTGCATGACTTTAAACTGAACAACATAAATTTCGTGTTGCATGACCTTAAACATCACATCAACATCATCATTTGTCATAAAATAACCTTCTCCTCTTGACATTGGTTATTTAACAAAATAATTCCTCTATCATACACGAAATTCATGTAGGAGTGGTTTTCTCATTCATGGACTATGTTGGAATAAATGTCCCATTTATTTTTAGACAACTTTCCCTAGAAAATCCACCAATTGTGGTCTTTAAACATCCAAATCCTAAACCCCTTTTTATATTAGAGATGGAATGTTACAATTTTTCAGAGACCATTTACCTTAATATGCAGTGTGTTCCCAATTTGTTCTTGCATATGTGTCCTATATAATAGGCCTATAATCATAAGTATCCCTCTACTTGACTATGCCACACATGACATAGATGACCCTACATAATGCAACCCCCATAACGGGTTTTTAAATTAGAGTTAAATTCATTATCATGAGATAATTCCACTATTATTATACTTAATGTTATAGATTTTATGACCCTAAAATCATGACTCGTGATTCCCCTATAAATTATCTAAATAATTTTGGGACCTTCCTAGCCATCAGTATTTGTTTGGGTTTTAATCTCAAAATTCATGGTAAATGTTGTTCATCCTAAAACACTAGACTTATTACACTGATATGCAAGACATTACACTACCAACAAAAATAAACATAGTACTCACCGGGATGGAAACCCACAAAGGGAACATTGGAAAAAAGTTGAGTCTTAGCTTGCTAGACCGAAACTATATAAGATTTAGGAAATATCAGGCAATAAAAAAGTTAAAAGGCATAAAATTTGATATGATAAAAACATAAACAATGGAAACCTAAGAAATAAAAGTCTCACACTCTAAGCCTCTTATATATTGAGATTAATAAAAAGGTATGGTGATGACATAAAAAGACACAAAGTTTACAGGGTTGTCCATATGACACTAATAGTAGTCAAACTATGCTCACTAGGCCCATTGAATTTGGTAATAAAAATAGAGCACCCCCATCCCTATCATCATATTTATGATTAGCCGGCATGAAGATGTAATATTATAAATTCAATATTTGATATTATGGTTGTAGGAGAAAGAATAGATGAAGACAAATATGATTGAAGAGAAAACCCATTTCATTTATTTAGAAAATTCTGAGGAACTTCCACATAATTGAGTATCTTTTTCTTATATTAGAATAGTTTTTCATTATGACACTTCATATGATAAACAGCCACCTAAGCACTATTAACCGCTTGCTGAAGCTCATCCTTATGACTATCTTTAGTTTCCTTGGACTTCTGAAGCACTTCCACAAGAACTCCAAGGTAAGTTAACCCTTCCAGTTAGGCTTCTCATATTGATTGATGGAGTCGTACAAGGCCCTCTTGAGAAGCATCTAACTCTGGATGAAGTCACAACACCTCTTTATGAAGGTTCCACACTTTAATTGATTTATCCTTAATTTTATGATTTAATTCTTGCAACATTGCATTATGGTAGGCCTCGATCTGGGATAACACGACTCAAAAACCCACAACATTGGTAAAAAGTTTGGCCTTTATAAGGTCTTGTAGAAGTTTATGCTCTTGTTTCCATTAGTGAACAATCTCCTTCACCGAATTATAAATTTGACAATAATAAAATCCACTAACTCCCAATATGTGAAATAGTGATGGAAGATGGACAAAATGTGAGGGAAGCTCTTCCAAAGGATCCTTAGATATCCTTTTAAAAATAATATACCATGTCTTCCCACATGTGATACCGAGGGAAAATTGTTGCACTGTGTCTGAATCTGAGTTAGTACCATTATGTGGGACATATTTTGGAATCAAATAACTCAAGGAATTGTCTTAATCTACTACCTCTCCAGCAGTAGGTGATTCACCTTCCACTACTGGTGGAGCCAATGTAGAAGCTTCACCTTTAGGCCTATCCATAGAAGTTTATAATACTAAATGACAAATAAGGATCATTGTTATCATAAAAAGAGTAACATGAATGTATCATGATCAAGATAATTAGTGACATTTACCCAATTATAAATCAGAATCTTGGAAACATTACTCCCTAAAATTATTAGTTATAGAATCCTAAACAAGTACTTCTTGATAACGAGTATTTTCTTAATATTTCCCAGTCACTATGATCATAGTTTTTGAAGCCTCTCCCAATTTTTAATTCTCTGTAGGTATATCTCCATCATCAATAGATTTGGGATGAAGTGGAATGTCTCTTTCATGGAGGTCCGTTGCGGCATTATCTATAGAAAAAGAATCATAAGTGGTACTTTGATTTAAAATATTAGATAAAATTAGAACTATGTATGACAAATGAATGAATGATAACTTACATCCTTTTAGTTACTCATTGAAATCCCCAAGATCCTGGATGGAACCTAAAATATCAATGTCTGGAATAAGAACATCCATTGCTTTAGGGTATATGGATTTGTATATAATATCACCCTCACCATTAAAGGTATTAATCAAATGTTGCTTTATTTCCACATTGGCTCCAAAAAAAATTATATCTGACAAATCATTAACTAGAATGTTGTTTTAAGGGCTTTCGGAATCAGTATCAACACCAAAACCTACCTCATACTACCCAGGATCACTGTTTCACCCTCCTAGAGAAATAAGAGTATCCGCATTAACTACCACAGGCTCCTCTGGTACCAAAAATAGATCTAAAATATTATGGAGAAAATAATGTTAGAAACAACCTATGTTACCAAGCATAATTGAATTTTACATCACCATGACCTTCCTCCCTTTCTATAAAAGAAAGAGTAGATGCAGCCACACCCTTTGACATTTCGTCTCTTAAAATAAAAGATTTATTGACATGAATCTATATGTTACCCAGGGTGTACTTATCCATCCTTGATGGGCCAATACCATGTCCTTTAATAATTTAAAGTGATACCGATCCTTGTAATGTATAAATAAGGTCATAATGTTTGTCAAGGAAATTGTAATATCAGATGACAATGAAAATAATCAATTTACTGTACGTTTAGACCAACTGTAATTCTATATTGCATTTACTTTTATAAGATAATATAGAGAATGTGTAACTCTTCTTGGAAGCGGAGACCTGATGTCATGGCTGAGGATTTTTTATATACATCACCTCCATCATAGTTCTCTATCTAAGAGATAGTCTTGAAGTCTCAAGGGTTTCATCTAATGTATTGATGGTGGAGCCTGTAGGCCAATACTTCAGGGACTCGATCACTATTCCTGATTCTTCACCTCTAATTTCAATCTAAAAAATATAGTCCCATAAAAATTAGTGATGGTTAATGAACAATATGAAATGAAACAAAATAAAATCCAAATGCATTATCAGTATTAACATAAATATCGCATTCATCTTCAGGGTGAACAATTACACCATTACATGTTCCTCGATCCATTATGTCAGATACTCATTTTGAGGCTGGGACTTGGCCATCAGTTACATATATTAATATATATGGCTCCTTGATATACTCTTTTAACTCAACTATACTATTATCCAAATGAAAATCCAAGAGTGATTTAGTATTACCTAAATCTGGAATTCAAATCTCGGACTGGAGAAACTCCCATGCATCCATGAGATTGTGATTAATGATTTCCCAATATTGGATTTACAAGGGTTACACATAGGTTGACATTTATGTGGTTGACTACGGTTAAAATTCAACATCCCTATATTGGAAATTCTCTTTAGGCCTTCTTTAAACATTAGAAGAATCATAGGATGAAATTGAGGCTTCCTCTCGATGATGCAGACTAGATCACCTTGTTACTGGGGAAATTGTCTCCCAAACCTTACTCTTATTAGTAGATTTTATGTGAGAACATTATAGAGGATCTATCGGATCTAAATCTACTATATCATCTTTAGTTCTAAACATTTTTCCACTATTTCCATGACAAATAGTTTTCATTGCCTCTACTTGATATGTTCTTCATGTAAAATCCCCTTGAGGTTATGCGGAAACCCATGCGTTAGAATATCCAATATCTAATAGAATTGATACCTCTAATAGAGTTAGAATAATCATCAATTTGTTTGTCTATAGTGCCGTAAAAATCCATAATTTTCAGGCTACCAGTGGGTTATTCACATGACTAACATATGTGGGAGGGAACATGCGTTATTTTTGAAGACATTTGAACTAGTGAGAAAACTTATAAAATAAATAATCCTCATAAATGATTTCACCATCAATCCTAGTTGAAAATAGACTGTCACTAAATTCCATTTTATAATCCCTCAGCTCGTGATTATCTTCCATACCGTTATGAAAAAAATTTCTCAGTTCGTATCTTATGAGAGGGTATGAAGCTGAAGTCACTGGATACATTTAGTTCATACGGTACTTCTTTAGGCATTAGTTTTAGAGGATGAATCCTAGAGAAATTTCGAATAAATGGGATAAATTGATCATTGGTGATCCTAACTAAATTAAACAATGAATATGAATTGAAATGTGCTGCAATACAGCCCCACAATACTTGGAATGGTCCTAAAAGTCTAAATGGAGCCTTCCAAATATAAAAGTGAAACATCCATTGATAAATTATTTCCAAAACATGGAAAACCAACCAAATCTACTTTCCATATGCTAACTTGGTGGTAATAAAAAAAGTACATAGCCTCACATTTCCACTAGAATCATGGACTGGAAGAATATAAATGTTAATCCACATGGCAAGGAAGTCGTTAATTTGTTCCATTGAATCAATCTTGAGTTTGAACTTATAACCCCAATGTTTGGAATTACCTTTCTCCAATATGGTCCAAAACAGGCCTAAAGCACCACAATTATTTGTAGTTGGTAAAATGGTAGGGCATCTTCAAGTAAAACATTTCTCTTTCACTTGTTCTAAAAATATTTCATCCACAATTTTTTTTGGATGTCAACTCTAGGATGGGGATATTTATTTTCTTTCTATATTTTTTTTTCTATTTTTAATAGCTCACAAGCCAATGGTGGTATCCTCTCAGTTTCATCTATTGTTTTATTTGGTTGAATGAATTAATCATACATCTACTCAATAATGGGAACCCTATATATTTTTTATACATCTAAAAAACAGAAGGCAACCTTACCACATATTAAATGTAATGGTTTTATGGGGAATCCATTGGATTAGTAATTCAGTAATGATGTCATTTTTTTTAAAATAAGTCTATCCTACTGAGATAGCTTCATAAAGGTGAAAATCCAATATTTCTTTCAAGAACCCTACACAAGTCTAGCATACCCAAAATTCTCACATCCATTCCGGATGCACTCCCCCTACATAGTGGAGATCTGAGTCTTCTTTCCATCCATTAGATTGATCTATCTCTAAGGTATGAAAATTTGAATCATAGACTTGGGGCCTTAGATCTACAACATGATCGATAATATCAATAGTACATCTACTATGATATAGAAAGCATCCAATATGGACGTTTCCCTTATCAATAGGGACACCCTTATTAGAAATGATGAAATAAGGATAGCTAATGTGTTTAAAAAAACAATTATTTGGGAAATAGTTTTTATGTGCCAGAATGTGGGAATTTTGTAGAAGCCCATGCCTATACAGAGGCATATAGTCGCTTAACATATATTCATGTTGATATGGAATCAAAACCTTCTCCATATCCGGAAGGGTACTGTCAACGATGTCGTAATAATATGGTTCAACGAATTTCATCATTTAAGTATGGTGTTCATTTTCTTCATCAGTAAAACCCATTAAGTGGTTCATGTACTACAAAAAAAAGAACCAATTTTCTCTCATTAAATAGGAATGTTAACTTAAGAATGTTCAAATTTTGACTCAGAGGAATTCAATAACTTGGAAATTATAAATTTCTTTATAACTCCAATATTTAGTCACTCTATGTAGGTCCTTCTACAAGATACCCAACAAAAATACCTTGGCAAGGCCCCATATAGGGAGATCCTTTGAAAAATTGACTTCGCATTGCTTCATTGCTCTTGTGGCTATAACTTGAGAAATTTTCACAGTACCTTCATTGGAGAACAATGTGATGTTTTTTATGAATGAGCTATGCAAAGAGAGAGAAAAAAAATCCAAAATAGAGGTGAATAAAAAAATTCATTGGGGTATTTATCGGAACCACTAGCCTATGTCGTTTACCTACACCGAATGACCCACCCTGACGACTAATATGGGAAAGCTATTCCAAAGTCCTATAAGATCACACATTAATTCTACATAATCTTTTTAGTCTTCACTCAGGACTGGACCCTCCTAATTTAGTTGGATCTAATCCTGATGAGGGTTTTGTTGACACTCCCTTATAATAAGGGATGGAAAAAATTATGGAGGGACTTAGAATATCTTAATGTGTCAAGGAGATATAATAGAATCAAATAAATTTTTCCAAATGGCCCTACACAACACACTTACACCCATGCCGACCATCGTAGTTCCTACTAGTGCAGGATAAAGGCACATCCCCTACGATGATGACCTACTTTGCGGACCTACACTAGGGGACCTACGTAGCAATGTAATTATTACACCCCCTACATGGGATAGCTATTATTTATACATATTCCATTGGACCATTTCATTGTATACCTTTCAACCAATTACCCCCAATTCCTATAAATAATACACTTGGGATCCCGATTTTAGATATTGAAATGTTGTAAGAACTCCCAAGGCTCCCATTGTGCTTCTCCTTCACCCACGTCCCCCAAATTTTCTGAGGTAGCTCCCCAAAAAATGATAGAAGATATAATTAAAAGGTATAAGAATGATAAAATTCCATTTCGGGTCTAAAACACAAGATACATATTTGAGGAACCTGCATCCATTACAAGAAGTCACATATTTAAGGTTTTTTCCTTGAGAAAATACCTATGTGGGACTCTTCTGAAGACATCAATGGTTACCTAGGGTGCTTAGGTTAAAACCCCACCCAAGTGTTTCTATCACGATTGTTTATTTCCCAAGGCATATTAATCTTTCACATGATAAATCCCCATCTTTAAATCACATTTAGTCACTCCTAGGACCAATGCGACACACCGATGTGGCACACCTATGTTGGGTACCAAAATATAGGACCAATTTAAGATACCCTTTAATCCCTCTTCAAATAAAACTATGGAAGGGCCTCTCCTTCCTTGGATCCCTTTTCTGAATGGGACCCCGTTAAAACCTCAACCATGAAGTCCTGATTTACTAAACCTTTGGGAAAGGTGCATTAGTGTGTCTCCTATTCGGGTTTGTATTTCTATGTTTATAGGTTTCAAACATGTGTCTTACCAGAGGGTAAGTATCATTAGGATATATGTAGGTTTTTATATATGTGTCCACATTGAACCTTAACCCAAGTACAATGTTGAAGAGTTCCCAGTTTTGAAGGATTAGGGTTTGGTCTACGTCCTCCCCTTCTTGTCTCTAAGATTCGAAACCTCTAGTCCTCATAAGGATGGTATGGTTCACACCTTCCTTTTCATTTGATAAATAAAAATTCTCCCTCACCACTATGGGTCCTATTTTATATAATTCATCTTATACTAAGACCTTATCTTCTCATGCGTGTGATTTAATTCGTACTCCTCTCTACCTCCACTGCATCCTTAACATTCATTCCTTCCTTACATTGGATTCATATCCAGTGTAAAGTGAAGAAAGGGAAGGATCATAGCCTTTACCTCTTCCCCCATAAGGTCTCCTCTTCCACAAGTGGAGGTGAAAGTGTAACTTTTTTAATCTTCCACATCCTCTTATTGCTCACACCGAGTAAAAATCACGTGGGCATAGAGGTTTTTTATGATCACAGCATCTGCACAATCCATATGATTTATTGAAAAATGAGAACTCTGATTCCCACCATTACTGGGATATGTAGGACACCTACCTTAGGTTATATCTCATG
The DNA here is from genome assembly GCA_963277665.1 of Viscum album. Taxonomy (NCBI): domain Eukaryota; kingdom Viridiplantae; phylum Streptophyta; class Magnoliopsida; order Santalales; family Viscaceae; genus Viscum; species Viscum album. The sequence goes on along the minus strand of OY728125.1, from coordinate 270,497,553 downwards.
GTAAATCCTACTCATAAGTTTTTTTCCCAAAACAAGGCCCCCAATTTATGAAGGCATCATTTTTAAGATTACGCCCCTGCTTAATCTTCTCAACATGCCTCACTCCCCTATGAGACAAATGAACTACAAGGAATATGATTCACACAATAAATGGGTTACATAGGAATCCTTCCTATGGACTGAGATCCGTGTCATATCATCCATAAAATAAGAAATCATACCCCCTCATTGGGTATCCTCACCAGGATGAAGCCCAAATCCTAATTCCTGTAACCTAGGCATCCTCCTTAGGAGTAAGTCCTAATTCAAGACTCCAAATTTCAATGAGTTATGGAATAACTAATGGAACCTATGACATGGAATACTCATCAAGATTAATCCCCAACTCATTTCTCTCAATTGACAATATTCTCCTATGAGACTTACATAACTACATGGGCTTTGATTCCCATCAAAATGAGATATGAAGGAAGCCTCCTTGAGGTTCAAACCGAAACCCCCAAAACAACCCTGCCCTTTTTGGGCCACATTCCCATCATGGTGTAATTAAACTTAGAGGTTCACATCCCTTCTAGGTACCTTGGGCTGCTTTAGATAATGTTCCACACCCAAACTACATCGGTACCAATTCCATTCACAAGGATACGTAGGTAGCCTATATATGGGTTTGATCCCAACATCGAAACAAATTAGATCTCCCTGGATGATAATAAATTCATGAGTAACCTTTTATCTCCCTAGAAGATGATGAACTCTAGAGTAACCCATTTTTATTCATGGATGATAATAAATACCAGAGTGACCCACTATGTGGATATAAAAAGGGAATCATCGTAATAATGACTAAATAATATCTAAGTAATGTATAAAATAATACCATTGATGGATGACCATGGATACCTATAGATTCCTCCATTGATGAAGAACCTCATATATATACATATGATTCTTAATTCCATTCATTATAATAATTGATTTCTAAATACAAAGTAGACACATCTAATACATGATGAATTAATGAAGGATTCATGAACATATCTTAAATCTATCAAAGAGTCCTGGAGTATGCAATAAGTCCCCTCAAAAGGGTATGATGAGCTCATCCTCCCATCCTCTCAACTAATGAGTTTTCTCAATAATTGTTGGCCAAACTAGATGATGAACACCTACCTTTGGAAAGAAGGTTCCTATGGATATAGATCCATTGAGTGTTTCTTTTTCTATTAATTAATCCTATGAAAATTGTTTAGAGATAATTATTTCTAAATAGATTCAAATTTATAAGAGAAATAGAGTACATAAAATATATATTCCTTGGTTTAAAGATTATGAAAAGGTCTCATTTATCTAGATTTGTTCGTTACCTAGTGCATGAGATCAGTCCTTACTAGACACTTGCTTTGACTCTCTTAGAGGATATGATATAGAAACTCACTTCTTTAAGAACCATCATAAACTATTTATATAGATAATAACCATGAATAAAATAGATAGAAAATAATGTGTCTTTATTTATACACCATTCAAGTGATTTTTTATGATTATGTAGTTCCCCAAAATGATTATTGTTGACCACACTATACTCTTGGTTTTAGTCAATTGCTGGAACATGAAGGATCTATGTTACTCATGAGAATGACATAAAATGAGATGATTTTACTTCTAATAAACCAAAATTTATTTTAGATGGAATGAAATATTTTTTTTCTTTTACCAATAAACTATTTCAAGATATTAATCAGGATGGACATAAAAATTATCCAAGGATGGGACACCATCATGTTGATTCATTCATGCGGAATGTTCCACCTTCTTTTGGTTGGTCTTTTGATCCAATTGTTTTTCATAAATTGATTAACACCAATAAAAATATTTTTCCACTCTCCTGTGTTTAGAACATTAAAAATTCATTTTTACAGTATAACATTTAGAAGGTGAATAATATCAATGGTTTACTCTTATTAAGAATATTATGCAATAAGAATAAATTGAATTCATGGATTGGGATGTGTTCAAGATTTTTTTAAATTAGTAATTTACTTTTAATCATCATATAAGGATGGATAATTATTTCCTTGAGATAAATCCAAATGAGATTAAATCTAATGGAACCTATAAGGTAAATTTTATAAGCCTATTTAGGTATGCTTCTAGTATTATCATCTAACCAAAATATATTTTTGAGAAATTATTGAGCGGCTTGACAAAGTCTCCAAAGGTAGTTTAGAATAAGTTATTTTAGTACTTATGAATTTAATTATTGATATTATATCATGGTGGAAATTAAGGCTGGAAATTTGTATCAACCCCATGGCATTGATAAGAAGTGAAAAATGGAATTCAATGTAAAATATAAAAACCATGAAGAGAAGAATATGAGTTTTCCTTTGTGCTTAATGTGTGGGAGGATACCTGAAGAAAATTTCATTAGTGGGACTAATAAATTTTTTATGTGGGGAGTGGAAGGTCATCAATCAAATAAATTATTAAATAATGGGATGAATTTACATAATGATGTGAATAATAATATTTCACTATAGAATGAACCCTACACACTTCATTTTTTGAGTTATGATAGGTTTGGACATTATTCTAACAATTTATCGAATCCTAGGGTTAATAATAATTATAAACACAAAAAAATTAAGAAAAAGGACAAAGAGAAAGCTTATCCATTCATAAAGGTTGAAGCGAATAGGGATAAATAGGGAACACTAATCCTCCCCTCATTAATAGGAAATTTCATGTTTTACTTTTTACGAATTATTCCAATTAAAATATTATTGTTCATCCATTAGTAAAGTATTATTATTTATGGAATAATGAAATCCCATTTGATATTCTATCAGTACAAGGTTGAACCCAGGTTCCCAATGAAAATGTTTATATATATGAAAGGATATTATATAAGGAATAATGTGCGAAATAACTTTTGTATATGTATTTATCCATGTAAAATTAACTTAAGTGTTATGGATACAAATTTTTTTTATGATATTAAGGTTAATCATAATTTTGAAGTCATTCTCACCCCTTTCGAGGTTTCATACGATGGTAATTTTTCAAGATTAAGGATATTTTAAGAGAAATGTATGGTAATACAAACCTTTCAATTTGTCTATCTTTTAGTGAAAATTTAATTTAATGGAGGAAATAATATTAAAGGTGATAGTAATCATTATAGTTTACCTTATCATTAATGATGATGGGATCATATGTTGTTATTTATCACCTTAATTTTTCATCACACTTCATTGATCATAGATAAGATTTCTCTTTGGACCCACTTTCAAAAATAAACATTAGGGGGAAGTGTTATGGTTTCATGAGGTACCGCATTCAAATGTATCTGATCAGGATATGATATTTTACTTGAGGTTTTGGAAATGTCTTCTACAGTATCTTGAAACTAAGTTTAGTTCTAGGATTGCATATCATCCTCACACATATGACTGGTATTAGGAAACAATTCAAACTTTAGAGGATATAGTAATATCATGATCTATTGGTTTCGAAGGTGTTTGGATAAATAACATCCAAAATTTTAGTTTTCATGCATTAATATCATTCACTCCAAAATTTATATGGATCCTTAGGAAGACCATTATGAAATTAAATATAGAACTCCAACATAATGGAATGATGTTGAATAAAAAAATCTATTGGTACTTGATAAAGATGATGTGATGGAAGATAAGGCCAGAGCCACTCCAGAAACATGTAATAACTATAAAATGTTTCCATAACATTTATGCTAATAATTTTTAAAGTTATAATGAATTTGAAGTTGGAAATAAGTTCATAATATTAATTTCCTTGTGAAACAAATTAGGGAAAACTAAATCCTTGCTATATTGGTACTATTAAAATACTTTATCGTATCCAGAAAACAGTTTATTGTCTTATGGTTCCACTGAACCTATCCTAGATTCATGATGTGTTACATGTATCACTCCAGAGGAAGTAAATCCTTGATCCATCACATATATTGAGATTAGAAGTCTTACTCCTCGAGTATGTTATTTTATATGACTAAAAAAATATAGATATTTTTTATTGAATAGTGAATGCTCTATGAAAGAAGACCACTCACTCTATTAGTGGTTTGTCGTGAAACCAAATGGTTAAGGAAGATACATGGGAACCTAAGAAATTTATGAGGTAAAAGTATCCTCATTTTGTATAAAAAATTGACTAATTTCTTAGGAGAAATTCATTTTAAGGGGGTAGAATGTAACACCTCAAAATTTTGTAATATATATATATTTTTAATTAAATTTAAACTTTACTATATTTTTCACTAAAAACAAAACCAAGTTAAGAATATGTTAAACTCAAAACCAATATAAAATTGTGTTACATGAAAAACCAAGTTATTTAATATCTATAATCAAATCCAAAATAGGAACTCTTTTTTTGAAACACTAGGTTTGCCTATGTTACACATGACACTATGTTTTTAAAAAACCATTACATTTTTTTCATATAGATATTTGAAAATACCATTATAACCATGATATTATACATAATTATATGAATAGTATGAAAAAAATTTAAATATTAACTATAATGGTTTCATATAAAAAAATAATATTGATAAAAAAGAAACTATTTTTTTAGAAAAGTCTTTATATGTTTTGAAATTATTATTTTTCAAAAAAAAATTGAATTTTTTATTTATTTTCGTGCACAATAATAAAAAAAATTAAAACATTGAGGAAGTAAATTTGGTAAAATAAAATTCATTTCTGAAATTATAATGTCAAAATTATCATTGGGTAAATTTTGTATATTTTTCTGAAAATTTGGATTTTTTAATGAATAATAAAAAACACTAAATTGTAATTGAAATACGTATTTATGTTTAATTTTTTAAAAAAGTTAAATTTTATTTTAAATTGATTTTAAAGTAAAATTAGTCCAATTACTCATCCCTTAATCCATTTAATATCATTGGAATAAATTTTATATTGAATTTTGATAAAAAATATTGGTGAAGTTTTGAACATTTTCTCTTTAAAAACATGTACTCACGTTATGCACTAATATTCAAACACGGGGTGTATATAAAGCCTCTTAGAAATTTAATATTATGTATATATGTATCCTAATGAAATTTTATGTTTAATTTTATGTTATTACTTCATTGGGATTATAATTTTTTATTAATAAATTGGTAAATAATTTATGTTACAATCTCATCATTTATGGAGATTTTTTATCTATATTTTTTCGATTGTAAAAACTTATAATTCTTAACCCAACAAACTAATGAATTATTTCTACTCTGGTCATTCCTGATATTTTCATGTAATAGTACCATTTTTCGCTCATACATATGATAATTGTAAAATTGTGTATAATAAAACCCAAATTTGTCTATCCCTTTAGTCAAAAATTCATTTTCATCCAAAACCATGATCTCTAAAAATGTTTCCAAATTATTATATTATTATAATAATATATTTTTAATTTTTTTTTAATTTTTATAGATTTTTTTTAAAGTATTCTACATGTTGTTTCCCAAACAATTTAATTTTTCCATTTGTTGAAAATTTAAAAGGGATCTATTTTTAATATGTACGACTAAAAATCATGTCATAATGAAAATTATTTCCCTTAAAGATTCAATTATATGTTTTCATTGTTATTTTAGAATAAAAGTGTTTTAAAAATAATTTATTCCTTAAAAAGTGTTCTGTAATTTGGAAAGGATATTTTCTTGAATAAATGTTTTAAATTATTTAAATGATTTCTTGATAACCTTTAAAGGTTATTTTCAATGAAATGGATTTTTAAAAAGTTTTATTTAAAAAAAATAAAATAAAATTTATTTTTCCTGAGAAATTTTTTAAATGTAATTTGAAAATAATTTTCCATATAAGATGTCATCTATTGGTGTTACAATTTCTTTACTGGTGATATAAACCAAATTTTCCATTCATATTTATTCTCTTAGTGGTTCATTATGACATTATATTTATGAAACCCATTTCTAATATATAGGATACACCATGATTGACTTATTATGTTACACACTACATTTTTATGATATATTCTATGAATAAATGTTTAAATTATTATGAAATATGTCTCCTTTACAAAAGTTATGATAAGATTAAATGTTTTTATAACTCATTTTATTTAATGCACTATGATATGATGAATGTTTGAGGATATTTTGGCCCATATATATATGATTTATATTATGTGATAGCTGAGACCAATATCTCCTGATAGTTTTTTGGATAATGATAAATTTATTATGTTCTCAATGAATACATGGGTTGTTAAACCAACCCTGAAGAGGATGGTACATGGGTGGTTAAACCAAGCCCGAATAATTAGGTGCATGGATGGTTAAAACAAGCCTAAAATAGGTATATAGGTGTTTATACCAAGCCTACCGTGATATGAATTTCTTGGAGCGTATCCCTGATATAATAATTTCTATCCTAATGTGTTAGACAAAATTATATGTCTTTTTTCAATGTTATGATATCATGGATCATGTTCTTCGATTTCCTTATGAATGAATTCTTATTAATTTCCAATGTTTATTCCATGAGTCAAGATTAAGATCATTGATGTGAGTTTTATGGTTTTTAAATATTATGGTGATGTTCTTATACATGTTATACTTATGTATCTCCCATGTATTTTCTTTATTGATAATATAAGCTACCCATTTCTTATATTTCGTTTCCCCAGGTTTTGAAGAATGGTTTATAAGTAGGAATAATAAATGGGAAAATATGAATGGGATACATCGAAGATCATTCTTGAATTAAGAATAATGTGTTTCGTATTTCTAATGGAACTAAACTATTATGGTCCTCTAGCGTGTGTTTTAATAAAATAATTAATATTCATCTAAATAGAATGAATATCCATGTACGAGAATCTTGGTTATATATACCTTTAAAATACATGGACGAGGTTGATGTTGGTTTGATTTTAATAGGAATAATAGAAAAATATTAAGTTTTGCATCATCTTGTGGGTTTAATGTTAAAGAAATTCATGTTTAAAAAATAATGAATATGCAGTATTATTTTTACATGACCAGATGTAGTTAGAAATAACTATGAATTTTGTTTCATATAAATGTTATTTACATGACTAGATCCACTATTTCTGTGATTTTGAATTCAAATATTTTTATCTCATATCATAAATATTTCAATTAAGAATATAAAAAAATATAATATCATAGTGAGGAGAAACTGATGATAAAGTTATTATTATTAATATTTTTATTATCACAAACATATATTACATGTTTTAAAAGTATATTTAGAGAATTTTAAATATGATAATATGAAGACTCTTGATATTGAGATAGCTATTTTTGAATAAGTGCAGTGGTTAAATTTTTTGTTGTGCTTGTAAATTAAAGTGATGTCTTTCTGGTGTATGAAGCGAACAATAGCAATATATCTTCATACTAGACAATTTGATATATAACGATGAAATAAAGACATATCTATTGTATCCTATCATTTAAATATTTTATTATTGAGAAATATTGTTGATGTGTGGGATGTAAAAACAGTCAAGAGACATTTATGTGAGTTCTATGGATTTTCCCTCATCATGTTAGATCATAATATTTTTTAGTGTATCATATTATCAAAAATTTTTACATTCAATCAAAGGACTAGATACTCACTTTGAGTTATTAAACTTGTAAATTACCTTTATTATCCCAATGTATGATTGTTTTTGGATTAATATCAAAATTCACTATAACCAGTGATAAAGGTTATTTTAAAGAGAAACTTAATTTTTTTGAATTACTGAATTGCCCCCATTTAAGGATTCCATGATCATGTGGTCCCAAAAGAATTTTTAGACAAATTTTCCAATCTTGGTGTATTACTAGTGAAAATCTAATGTAGTAATTGTTTAGCCTCAATGGATAATTCATATATATTGAGTTTCAATGGAATGTAAATGTTTTTTGGTAATGGTTTTCACATCTAGAGGGATATAATGTTTCCTCAACATATTTCGATTAGTTATGACATCATATAAGTAATACAATATCATTTTGTTCCATAAGATAATGATGCTTCCATCACTGAAATAGATAATAATAATTTGGAGAATTATTTTTATGTTAAGAATTCCATTTTATCAACTATTTATAATAGTAAATATATGAACGTTAAGGGGATAACAACTACAAAATATATCTATGATAAAATTCAAAATATCTATGAAGGGAAGATAAAAGTGAAGTGGGATAAGTTGTAGTTATAACTAAAATATAAGTATCCTGAAATGATTGATTATGAGACTTTTGTAAATTCATGTACATAAGTAAATAATTTTGGGAGTACCTTCAGAGGAAATGGTGATAAGATTAAAGATCATGTTATTGCTGAAAATATTATAAACTAATTACCAAAGAAATTTTCTTCTAATGTCTTGGATTTAGAAGAAAAATACATAAGTGATATTCCTCTCAAAGATATACACAGTATTTTAATTTAATATTAAATGAATATGGTTAATGATTTCAAGACAAAGGTAAAGGATAAAAATAAAATTTTATGTATAGCCTCCAAATCCAAAAATTGAAAGAAGATTATTTTTTGTGGAATATAAAGATGACTCTTTAAAGCGACACTCTGATATGGATGAGAAATTATCTAAAATTATGTACCTAGTTTTTAGAAGTGAGGGATGAGGAACAAGAAAGTTTAAAGGTAATATACCACTTCAAAAATTTAATTGTGGGAGTGGTAGATATTTTTAGCAAATGTTTCTAAAATAAAAAAAGATGAGGTAGTTTAGTATAAGATGAATGTCTCAAATTTCATTAAATTGGAGTTCATCTAGGATAAAATTATCTTTTAAAATAAATCATTAAAATTTATATATCAATCATAGGATAAATTTTCAATCTATTTATGTGAAAATTTAGGTGGTAATGAAGAAGGGTTGATTGATATTGATATTTATGCTGGTGTAAATATTATTATTGAAAAATTTATTGATGAAAACGTCACTAGTGATGAAAGAAGAAACATAAGAAGTGAATAAGAAGAAACTAAAATAGAGTTAATGAAAAAGAGAGAAATAATATATTGTCTTTAAAAATTTCAAAATATTGAAAAGGAGAAAAAGAATTTGAATAAATGCAATCAGTCTACTAGTATTATGGGAACAATAAATGATAAAGAAAATGCTAATATGTTAAAATAGATTAAAAATCTAAAGAAATATCATAATATTGAGAAGTCCATTGTTATTAAAAGGAGATAATATATTAGATGGCCTAAAAGGTAGTGTGGTCATGTTCAAATATAACTGTTCAAATTATAAAAATAAGTGAACTTTTATAGAATTATATTTTATAATTCAATTCAATAATATGTTGAATGTTCAAATAAGAATCATGTTAAAGGAATTAAGTTTATGTTTAAATCTATTGAGACCCAAAAATATTATAATTATAGGAATTATAACATTTATTAAAAGTGAATACTTTTGGTACCTCTAAAAATTTTGAACATAAGTCTATTATAAAGATAAGGTTTCCCGTATTTCACCAAAATCATGGTTCACAAAAAGAAATCAGGATTATTGAATGGAGGAAAGGAGAATGTAAAAGGCACTATTTTGGACATCATAATAATTTCAAAATGAGATCTTCTCTTTAGTTTTTTTTGAAATTAAAAGGCTCTGGGTATATATAAATGATGTGTCACATCAATTACATTTATCATGATTATTCATTAATATTTTTGAGAAATAAATTGGGGGGGAGTCATCCAAATCTATGAATCCAGATTCACAAAGGACCTAAACAAATATGATTTGAAGACTAAAAAATATATTTCAGTTGTTATAAGTAGTGTGCAAAAATGTGATATTCTAGGTAATCTTAGAAAATAATTTCTCATTATGATTCCAAAATAACAATAAAATAAGCCTCAAGAAATTGGTAAGGAAAAGGATATTTTTTTTAAAAGTACTTTTTAAAGTGTCAATGAATGAATGTTTGTGGATATTAGATAGTGGGTGTTACAACAGAATAATAGTGACCATTAATTAATCTATGAATGTTATAAAATATAAATAATTAATTTTTACCTTTTTAAATGATGGATCACTCAGTATTAATTATGTTGGTTTTATAGATATTGGAAGATAGAAATTTAAATCCAAGAAAACTCTTTACATTGGTGGGAATAAACACAACTTGTTATGTGTTTCAAATTTATATGATGAAATAAATTAGGCAATCTTCTAAAATCATGGGTCTTATGTAAGAACTCATAAAGAGTGAAACGTTTTTACAAAATATCAGGGAATTGGGGGAAATTAATTCCAAATTGTAGATGCTCAAAATTCATTCTACTTATGCACGAATGTTAAAAATGAATTATGAAACAGAATGCATGGTTATCTTTTCCAAAATAATGTGATAAATATTTATAAAATATAATTTGGTCAAGATATGAATAATATTAAGAGTTATACTGATAGTATTTTATCAATATGTTAGAAGGGGAAGATCTATAATTGCTAACAAAAAAGGGTTGAGATTCAGGTATTACATCCTTATAAATCAACCCATTAAAATATATTCTGGGCCAATGAGATATAAAACACATGTAGAAAATAAATTTTAAATTTCATAATTAATTTAATAAAATTACCTAGATTATGATTAAGAAACTAAAATTAGAGGTACTAACATTGTTCAAAATTTTTCAGAAGAAGTGATAAGAATGTGTGCGGTTAATATTTGAATAGATTTTATGTAGATAATGGTGTTGAATTCACTACTAAATGTTTTTAATATTATTTTGTAAAAAATGTAACTTAGCCTAAAATAGTGTATAATATACAACCAAATAAAACAGTGTCTCTTATTGGAATAATAAAAGCACTATAGAGATGTCTCATACAATGTTGATAGAAAATTATATTTCTAGGAATTTATGTTGGTAAGACAATGGAGTTGTTGTATAAATTCCAAATCCCTAATAATACTAATCAAATTTGGATATGACTACATAGGATATAAAACATAAGAATACACCAAAACTAAAACATTTCAGAGTGTTTGGAAGCCCTTGTATCATCAAGAATAAATGTGAATATCATGGTAAGTTTATCCAAGATGAGCTTCTATAATGTTTCTTGGTAAACCTACAAATTTAAATGTAAATCCCTAATATAATTAGGAGATTAGTTTAAGGTTTTATAGATATTATTTTATTACTCTTGAATTACCAAGGAAATAATTTTATGTAAATAAATTTATCTGTTTTTGTTATTTTCTACTAATTATTTTGAAAAACATGAATAAATAGTATACAATGATATTTTATTAGATTAAATTAAAACAAAAGGATATTATTACACCCCAAACATATATGAGAAACAATTATAAATGAATTAACATAGTCTAATATGATTGGATCAGATTCAAAATATCATCAGGATTTAAGAAAAATAGGTGGAAACCAAAATAACCCTAAGAACATCTCATTATTTCTGGTTTTCTAATTTTGAACCTAAATATGTTGAGGAATACTTATATAATAAAGAGTGGGTTGGTTATATGAGTGAATAAATAGATCAAATCAACTATAATTATACCTAGGAACCAGTTTCTAAACCTTGTGATAATAATACCATCGAAACAAATGTGGTTGATTTAAAATAAATTGAGATAAAAAGATGAAGTAGTGAGGAATACATTGAGATTGGTGTTTAATGGCTATACATAGAATAGAGAAGTTTGATTCTCTAGGACCTTTTCACTAATTGGAATTTTAAATCTATTGATGTGTTATTTAATATTTCTACACAAATACATTACAAGATTTATCAGATCGATGTCAATTATTAAGTTATCAATGGATAATTATAATAAGAGGTTCAAATTAAAAACATTTCAGTTTCAACTTGGAGAAGCTGAAATTTTAGTCTTCTAGTAAATGAAGGATTTAAATTGGTTACAAAAGTCCCATTATTATAGTATTCAATGATTGGAACCTTTTGGAAGAGGATTAATTTCTAAAAGGGAAGAGTGGAAAATAATATCTATATCAGAGATGACAAAGAGATATCCATCCATGTCATTTTTTATCTAAATGAAATCATTCTTCTATGAAATGATAAAGAAATATGTGAAAATATTTCAAAAGAAATGAAGGATTTATATTCAAATATATATCCTTAGATAGATGAGGTACTTTTTTAGTTGTCAAATCTCTAAATAAAAAGATCTAATTTTTATTTCTGAAGAGATATATGTAAAGCTACGTTTGAAAAGATTCATTATGGAGAAATCAATACTATTTCCATAATAATCTTAGTCAGAAAAAATGAATCCAAATAAAAACAAGGAAAAAAATTATTCCAATGGATTTTATAATGTTTATTGGGTGTTTCTTATTCATTACAACATTAAGACCAGATATTCAATCTACTGTCACTAAGGTCTAGTTATGAAAGCCCACCGAAATAATCTAATTTTATTGTAGGTAAAATGATTATCTCAGTATAATGGTAGAATATATTTTTTATTTATTTATGACTGAAAATAATATTTTGATCTCATTGGTTAGAAAAATGTAGAATTTATAGCCTCTAATAAAGACATTAAATCCATATGTGGTGGAGTTTTATTTATGGGTAAATGATGTCTGTTCTAGCACACAGAGAAGAGAAGTTCAATAACTTTGAGAACTACTGGGATAGAAATTTTTTTGATGTACCACATGATACAACTTCGTTCATATAGAATAAAACATTGATGGAATATCTGTAGATTATTGTGAGGAAAAAACATCATTTTTTGATGTGATAATCAGATTTTCTATCTATTTATCAATTAATACATTTCAACATTCAAGGAAAAATTACATCAACCACAAATATCACTTTATTCAGGAATATATGAGGAGAAATTAATTGAATTTATAGTTTATTAGAATGGATTAGAGTTCTGAAATGTTCACCGAGACATTATCTAATGTTTCATTCCATAATCTGAGGTTAAAGTTAGATGTTCGACCACACCTTGTGTAACACCCCGAGGATTTATGAAAAATCTTCTTTTAATTTCACTGATGTCTTGTGTTGTACGTTACACCAAAATTATCTTGTACTATACGCAACACCGTATTAGCTTACAGTATATGCAACACTATTCTTGGCTCGTGTTACTCACAATTTAATGTTCGTTTTGTGGAAATTATTATACGCAACATTAAGTATAGATTTTGTTTAATGTATAAATGAAATAAGTTTTTATTATGTTATACGCAACACCAAACGAATATTTCACTACACACAGCCATGACATTCCTTGCATTACACGCAATCAAGACCTTCCACGATAGCGTGTGTAGTACGCAACTAAACAAGATATTATTATAATATTATTATTAACTAGCCAGTAGGAATAGTAATACCCACTTTTTGAAATTTTATATATTTTATCTTTCAAAATGGACTTCATTTTTAGATTCAGAATATCAAAATTATCCTAGGTTGAATTTTTGGTATTTTTCTAAAAACATTCAGTTGTTGATGAATAGTGAAAACACTCGGTTACTATTTAAAAACTGACTTTTTATTTAAATAGTTAATAAATTTATTTAAATTTATTTTAGGTCAAAATTGATACATAATACCTATATTAGTTCAATGTAATTCATTGGAGTCATTTTATAATAATTTTTGATATATAAAAATTTTATTGAACTTTTCACCGTCATTTACCCACCTCCTAGGAAAATTTGAAAATTTACATAAAACATAATTTTACCATTTATGTGAGTGGAATTTCAAAAATCCAAGAGACACGGTTAATATCATTGAGTAAAATTTTGTTCAATAAGATAAATATAATTTTTGATGAATAGTAACTTTTTTACTTCTTTTTACCAAGGTTAAAAGTAAATAGGGTCATTAAAGGTAAAAATGATATTATTATAACCCTAACACATGTCATAATTCTATTGGATGAGTATAATTCGACCAAACACAACCTTAGGAATAACATATTACCCTTCAGGTCCACTTGGATTATATTAGGACATTTATTATTATTTTATTTAAAGAAGAGTTAAAATAGATAAAATCAATGTTTAATAACTAAACCATTTTTAATATAGGGTTATACATAAGAGAAATTATAATATAAATATTCAATAGAAACCTAAAATGATTTTCTAAAAAATATTATTGTATTTATAATTTTTAGACATTAATTAATTTAATTTATTTTTGACACAATGATGATATAGTAATTACTTTATTATTGAAATATTAACATAATTGATTTTATAAATACCCAAATAAATGTAATTTGGGACTTTTTATGAAATAGAATAATTTTTTAGGTTACTAAGAAATGTTAGTATTGATTTAATTAAAAAATTTCGAACTAATCATGCTGTTATGATATTTAAAAAATCATATACCAAATAGTGTCTAACTTGACATAAAAGAGTTTTTAAAACAAATATTATATTATTAATTGTTATTATATTCCTAAAAATCTAAGGTTCAGAAAAATGTATTAGATAACATTATATATATTAATAATTAACCACTTTGGGTTCATTTGGCTTGTTATAGTATGATTATTAACCATATAGTTAAGAAAACAAGAAGACACGGTAAAAGTTAAATTATTTAACATAGAATTAAATCTAAATGATATGGTTTAAATAGTAACCAAAACTTGTCTAACCCTATTTTTTGAGATTATTTAGACCTATCCCCACTTTATCTTCGAAATAAATCAATTTGGAGCTATTATAAACCGAATATTACTTTATTATAAAATAATATTTTAAGTTTTTTTCTAAGGTGCCCCTCTCCTCCCTTATAAAAGGGCACATCCTCCCTATTCTTTTTACACAATTTTGAGCCTTGAATCAAGGAAAAAACCTGACCATTTCCCTTCTCAACTTCCCTAAAAACATTATAGAGGGTATGGTCTCCTAAAAAGACAAACTCTAGTGCCTTAAGAGGAATCATAAAAGAGGTGCGTCGAAGAAGAGGTAATCTCTTCTACCGATTCTTTCTAGTTTTCTTTCTTCTTCAACTTCTTCTTATTTAGTTGTTTCATTATAGAGTAATAACATCAGTATCACTCATATAATGATATGTTATTATAAATATGAAACATCCCCATTTCACCTTCTTTCCATCCTACAGAAAACCAAATCACCGCCCGTGCGTATGTACGGAATACCGTCTCCACACCATGGTGTAATCTGTTTTTCAACCACCACCTTACTTGGATGGGTATAATGGTGTAAAGAATAACTATATATGGTTATTATAACATTATACTGATTCTGAGATATTATATCATCCACTCCAATTCAATTCAATAATTATGGTAATGATATCATCGCTCGTGCATACGTACGGATTACCGTCTCCACGACGCGATAAGATTCATCCTCCATGTTAACCACTCAAGAATGATTACAAAGTATATATAATGAATAATAATGAAATATATTACATGATAAAGCTACTTTATTTATGTATATATATACATGTCATCTACTTACTTCCATTCATTTCAATAAGGAAAGGAAAACAGCGTTCAAGCGTACGTACGACCTACCGTCTCTATGAACGGTGTATTTCATTTCATTTATCTATCTATTATATATATATATACTGAATATATATGATATATAAATCATGATTTACATTATGGAACTAATTATATCATGATATAAGTAATAATAATATCAAGAATAACAATTCCAAACACGTATGATAAATAAAACGATTTTACCCAAAACAATGCTTTAACATGGAATTTACAAAAGAACGGGTAATATTATGTCATATGTGAACAATATATGATATCATAACATTGAATATGATTCTGTAATATGTCAATTACATTATTTAAATCATTATACAGGTGGTTCGGATACATATGAAGCATATCGAACCTAAGGTAAGGGATAACTTTTCCAATCTCATTTTTATCCGAGATTGTTTATTCGTAAGTATTTACTGGGGTTATATTTATCATCCATGTATATATTTTCTAAAAATAGTTTCATGTATGTTTAAAGTTCTTTTTACCCATTTTTTGACTTTTATGACATGTTATAAAAGGAATATTTCTTTTTTTACCATATGAGGAACTTTTTGACTTTTCTGACAAAAGTACGAGGAGAATGTTTTTTAACATATATGACAAGAAAGGATTTTTACGGTTTCATAACACCTTATTTTCATGAAGCTTACTCTAAAATACTTCATGAATATTTTCAAAAAAATCCTTTTCTTTTAAAATTTCATGGCATTTTGTGAAAATAAAATGATTTTTGAAAAAGAAAGGATATTTTCCTCAAGAATTAATTTCAAGTGTTTTATCAAAACCATTTTCCATATAAGATGAAATTATTTTCATTTGTGTATGTTTCAATAATAATGTCTCTATGATTTACATGGTTTCAATTTTCTTATGATGAAATGAAATCCATCTATTTTAAATGGATTATTTTATGATGGGATGATGTTTATGAAACCCATTTTATTCTTCGGGTTATGTTGAATGATTTATTCATAAGTTATGGCACACATAAGAATGATTTCATTATAATATGGGTGGGACCTATATCTCTCTCCAATGCATTGAGTAAATATTTATATCTCATGAGATAGACATGGTTGGAATGGTAAGTTAGTCTGGTTCAGTGATGAAGGACTGAAACGAGGAGTGATCTCGATTCAGAAAGGGACTTTGCCCACTAAGATGGTCTTGGCAGCAATGCCTTGGCTACTACGGAATTCATAACATGTGGTTATTGGTTTCCATAATTAAATGTTTTATTCCCATGCTATTTTGTCATTATTGATGTTCCTTTGTGATATATGCCTTATTTACTTCCATGATTTATGTCATTGCTCAGGATTTTGATGTTTAGATTTTATGTTCATGTTTTTCCATTCAAATGCTTATGGATTGTTTTATGATATCTATGTTTACCTTACTGAGCATTTGAGATCACCCTTTTTATGTTTTATTTTCACCAGGATTTAAAAAAAGGTTTTAGGTAATAAAACAAAAGGGGGAGATCTTTATCGGATATGTTGAAGATCTTTCACCATGATTAGAATATTATATTCTGAGATTCCAAAGTCACTAAACTATTACGGTACTTATGTGCCTGGTTTTTTTATGTATTAAGTATTCCGAAAAAGTAATGTAATGTCCATGTACATCAAGTTTGGGGCCTCTACAATTGATATCAGGGGGAGGTTTAGTCAACCTTTGGAAACTATGATGTGAAAACTTTAGTGAAATCCCTTGAGATATTTCTACGGTATGTCTAGGGATGTCTCTAAGGATAATTATAAGTATAGGTCATAGTCCTAGAATTACAATAACGATATTAGAATTAAACCTAAAATGTTAGATATTGAAGTTACTCCCCCTTGATTATTATTTCTGCCTCTCACTATATTTTTTTGGGTTTTACAAAATGGCTGGTCAACATATCGTTATTACGCATATTCAGCAATCTCATAATATGATCAATAATATCAACTTTCGTAAGTTTCCCGACTCAGCTAATAATATAAATATGGAGTTTCATGATGATTATAGAGGAAAAAAAGTTCAATTTCCCCCATGTAAATCATATGGGAAGAGGCATCAGGGAGAATGTTTCAAAATAACTAGATGATTCTTTGGGTGTGTAAAAGAAGGACACAAAGCCAGTAATTTTAAAGGAAAAGGTTTAGTTAACCCCATGGACAAGGATAATGGTATTTCAAAGACATCAACAACGGTTAAATATTTTAATTGTGGAATGTACGGGCATTATGAATAATAATTCCCAAAGGGAAATTCTCATGAAAAGAATCATCATGGTCGTATGGGTTGTATTTATGTTAATGATGATGATGAGGATAAAAATGATATGCGAGATGAAATAATTGTTCAATATTGGTCAATGGTTTAAGAAGGTAGGGGAATGATTACATGTTTATCAAGAGTAATGTTGTACATGTAATCTCATGGTACTATGGAATAAAGAGACATCTAAGGATTGTTACACTATTGTTCTTCCTTATGTTTTTGAAAATATATGTTGAATGGTACTGGTAACCATGAAAGGATATTCAAATATTTTTGGAAAGCAGATGATATGCGCATAATGAAGGTATAAGGAGATAATGAAATGTTTGATAAAATTAATGAGCTCACGATTGATATAAGGAAAAAGTGATATCATGGTTTGAGTAAATAGAAATTTTGGGATTTTGGTATGTGGAAAGAGTTAACTTTTGACATCATTCATGTTTTCACTATGGTTCAATGGGTATTAATTTTTCAATAGAATACATGAATATGGTATTCACATGTTTGGAATGTGACCAACAAGATATATCGTATGATATATAGGGGATAAATGATGGTATTCACATGCTCGGCAGATGACATTTCCTGTCATTGTTTTCATTATACTATGAGCTTAGACAGAAGTATTTTGGATAAGCCTAAAGATTGGAATGGATTTTGTTGGAAATATGTTAGTATTGTTTAAGGTTAGAAATTTTTTCGATATTATTAATGGAATGTTATAAAAATGTAGTTTTAGAAAAAGGACAACCCGTAGGATGGGCGACAACCCGTCACATTGGACAAGGATGAGGGAATCGAACCCACAACCGAAGAGGGACAAGCCTTTATCGCATACCACTGGCCTATAGGAAGTCCATTGTTTGTATAAATTAGTTTCAATTTATTATGTGGTTTGATATACGAATTATACGTCCATTATAGGAACCATATACGATTAATCTCACCATAGATGGACTTATGTATTTTTAATAACTTTTTGTATGCTTTTTTTAAAACAAATAGAATGACCTATCATTCTATCGCATCATCCGTTAACACTTCACGGAATACAAATTCAACTTCATTCCATTAATAGATGAAGTGGAAATTGTTCAAGACAGAAACAAAAGTGATATTGTACCAAAATCAAGTATTTATTTATTTTAATTCAAAATTTCTGCAAGATTAGGTAAATGATCTTGAAAACAAAAAATGTTGTCCTAGTGCTCTCATATCTGATGAATCAGGTGGTAACTTAGACCATCACAAATTTATGGCTATGTGACTGTTGGCTTTATCATAGCCATGTCCTCTACCACTCTTTATCAGAACGTGTGGTTACATTTCCCTTCCATATCCATATTTTCACCTATGTTATCCAATGTGGAAACCGAGTGATTAGTTATTTTGGGTAACCGTTACATTTCATACTTTTGTTTTTAAACATAAGTTTTGGTATTCCTTCTTATGATGTGGGTTTCTATGAATGAAACTCTCAGGTAATAAACTATTTATAACCCCGACGAATTTTGAGGGTGAAATTCATTTTAAGGGGGGTAGAATGTAACACCCATAGGTTTTATGAAAAATCTTCTTTTAATTTCATTGATGTCTTGTGTGGTACATTACACCAAAATTATCTTATACTATACGCAACACCGTTTGACCTTACAGTATATGCAACACTATTCTTGGCTCGTGTTATTCACAATTTCAAGTTAATTTAGTGGAAATTATTCTACGCAACATTAAGTATAGATTTTGTTTAATGTATAAATGACATACGTTTTTATTATGTTATACACAACACCAAACGGAGCGTTCAATACACATAGCTCTGACTTGGCTTGCATTACACGCAATCAAGACCTTCCTTGATAGCATGTGTAGTACGCAATACCGAGTTTCACTAAACAAGATATGATTATAATATTATTTTGAACTAGCCGGTATGAATAGTAATACCCACATTTTGAAATTTTATATATTTTATCTTTCAAAATAGACTTCATTTTTGGATTCGAAATATCAAAATTAGCCTAGGGTGAATTTTTGGTTTTTTTCTAAAAAAACATTTTTTGATGAATAGTGAAAACACTTTGTTACTATTTAAAAATCGACTTTTTAATTAAATAATTATTTAATATATTTAAATTTATTTTAGTTAAAAATTGATACATAATACCTATATAATTTCAATGTAATTCATTGGAGTCACTTTATAATAATTATAATTATATATATATATTTTATTTAACTTTTCACCGTCTTTTACCCACCTCCTAGGAGAATTTGAAAATTTATATAAAACTTAATTTTACCACTTCTGTGAGTGGAATTTCGAAAATCCGAGACACATGTTTAATATTAAGGAGTAAAACGTGGTTCAATAAGATAAAAATAATTTTTTGTGAATAGTAACTTTTTTACTTTTATTTACCATGGTTAAAAGTAAACAAGGTAATTAAGGGTAAAAATGATATTATTATTACCCTAACACATGTCCTAATTCTATTTCATAAGTGAAATTAGACCCAAAAAAACCTTAGGAATAAAATATAAACCTTTAGGTCCACTTGGATTAGATTAGGACATTTATTATTATTTTATTTATAGAAGAGTTAAAATAGTTGAAATCAATGTTTTATAACTAAAACATTTTTAATATAGGGTTATACATAAGAGAAATTAGACTATAAATATTAATTATAAAGCTAAAAACCTTTCCTACAAAATGGTATTTTATTTATAATTTTTATAAATTAAATAATTTAATTTATTTATGACACAATTATGATGCAGTAATTACTTTAGTAATGAAATATTAAAATAATTGATGTTATAAATACCAAAATAAATGTAATTTGAGACATTTTATGCATTACACTAATTTTATAGGTTACTATGATATGTTAGTATTGATTTAATTAACTTGGTTCGAACTAATCATGTTGTTATGATATTTAAAAAAATCAATTACCAAAAAGTGTCAAAATTGACATAAAATAGTTTTTAAAACAAATATTATATTATTAATTGTTATTATGTTACTAAAAATAAAAGGTTCAGAGAAATGACTTAGATAAGGTTATATATATTAATAATGAACCAAATATGACTTTATTATAAAATAATATTTTAAGTTTTTCCTAAGGTTTCCCGCTCCTCCCTTATAAAAGGGCACGTCTTCCCTCTTCTCTTTACAAAATTTTGAGCCTTGAAACTCGGCCAACCCCTGAAAATTTACCTTATCAACTTCCCTATAAAAATTATAGTGGTTCTGGTTTCCTCAAAAGACCAACTCTAGTGCATTAAGAGGAATCTTAAAAGAGGTGCGTCAAAGAATAGGTAATCTCTTCTACCGATTCTTTCTAGTTTTCTTTCTTCTTCAAATTCTTCTTCTTTACATGATTAATTATAAACTAAAAACATAATTACCACTCATATAATGGTATGTTATTATAAATATGAAACAATCACATTTCACCTTCTATCCATCCTACGGAAAACTAAATCACTGCACGTGCGTACGTACGGAATACCGTCTCCACGCCGTGATTTAATCTTTTTTTCCACCACCACCTTACTTGGATGGGTATAATAGTGTAAATAATAACTATATATCATTATTATAAAATCATACGGATTATGAGATATTATATCATCCACTCAAATTCAATTCAATAATTATGGGAATGATATCATCGCTCATGCATACGTATGGATTACCGTCTCCACGACGCGATGAGATTCATTCTCCATGTCAACCACTCAAGAATGATTATAAAGTATATATAATGAATAATAATGAAATATATGACATGATAAAGCTACTTAATTTATGTATATATATATATATATCATCTACATACTTCCATTCAAGTCAATAAGGAAAGGAAAACAGCGTTCATGCGTACGTACGGCCTACCGTCTCCCTGAACGGTGTATTTCATTTCATTTATCTATATAATATATATATATAGACTGAATATATATGATATATAAATCATGATTTAAATTTTGGAAGTAATTAAATAATGATATAAGTAATAATAATATCAAAAATAACAGGTCCAAACACGTACGATAAATAAAACGATTTTACCCAAAACGCTGCATTAACATGGAATTTACAAAAGAATGGGTAATATAAAGTCATAAGTGAACCATATATGATATCATAACAATGAATATGATTCTGTGATAAGTCAATGAAAATATTTAAATAATTATACAGGAGGTTCGGATACGTACAAAGCATATCGAACCTAAGGTAAGGGATAACTTTTCCAATCTCATTTTTATCTGAGATTGTTTATTCTTAAGTATTTACGGGGGTTATATTTATCATCCATGTCCCTATTTTCTAAAAATGGTTTCAGGTATGTTTAAAGTTTTTTTCACCCTTTTTTTACTTTTAAAACATGTTATGAAAGGAATATTTCTTTTTTTACCATATGAGGAACTTTTTGACTTTTCCGACAAAAGTATGAGGAGAATGTTTTTTAACGTATATGGCATGAACATATTTTTAGGGTTTCATAACACCTTATTTTCATGAAGCTTACTCTACAAGATTTAATGACTATTTTCAACAAAATCATTTTCATTTAAAATTTCATGGCATTTTGTGAAAATAAAATGATTTTTGAATAAGAAAAGATATTTTCCTCAAGAATTCATTTCAAGTGTTTTATCAAAACCATTTTCTATCTAAGATGACATTATTTTCATATGTGTATGCTTCAAGTATAATGTCTCAATTATTTACATGGTTTCAGTTTTCATATGATGAAATGATATCCATTTGTTTTATATGGATTATGTTATGATGGGATGATTTTTATGAAACCCGTTTTATTTTTTGGGTTATGATGAATGATTCATGCTTAAGTTGTGGCACACGTAAGAATTATTTCATTATGAGATGGTTGGGACCTATATCTCCCTCCAATTAATTGGGTAAAGATTTATATCTCATGAGATAGACATGGCTGGAATGGTAAGTTAATCTGGTTCAGTGATACAGGTTTGAAACGAGGAGTGAACTCGATTCAGAAAGGGACTTTGTCCACTAAGATGGTCTTGGAAGCAGTGTCTTGGCCACTATGGAAATCATAACATGTGCTTAATGGTTACCGCAATTACATGTTTTATTCCCATGAAATTTTATTATGATTGATGTTCCATTGTGATATGTACCTTACATACTTCCATGATTTGTGACTTTGCTCAAGATTTTGATGTTTAGATTTTATGTTCATGTTTATGCATTCAAATATTTATGGATTGTTTTATGTTCTCTATTTTTACCCTTACTGGGCATTTGAGCTCACCCTTTTTATTTTTTCCTTTCCCCGGGATTTAAAGAAAGGTTTTTGGTAAGAAAACAAAAGGGGAATATCTTGATAGGAGACGTTGAAGATCATTCACCACGATTAGAAGATTATATTCCCTGTTTCCGAAGACACTAAACTATTATGGTCCTTCTGTGACTGTTTTTGTTATGTATTACATATTCCGCAAATGTAATGTAATTTCCATGTACATCATGTTTGGGGCCTCTACAGTTGTTATCAGATGGAGGTTTAGTCATCCTTTGGAAACTAGGATGCGAAAACTTTTATGAAATCCCTATAGATATTTCTAAGTTATGTCTAGGGATGTCTCTATGTTTAATTATAAGTATAGGTTATAGTCCAAGAATTACAGTAACAATATTATAATTAAACCTAAGATGTTAGATATTGAAGGTACTCCCCCTTGATTATGATTTTTGCCTCTCACACTATTTTTTTTGGGTTTTAGAAAATGGCTGCTCAACATATCATTATTATGCCTAATCATAAATCTCATAATATGATCAATAATCTCAACATTGGTAAGCTTCCCGACTCAGCTAATAGGAGAAATATGGAGTTTCATGATGATCATAGAGGAAAGAAAGTTTAATTTCCGTCATCTAAATCATGTGGGAAGAGGCATCAGGGAGAATGTTTCAAAGGAACTGGAAGATGCTTTGGTTGTGGAAAAGAAGGCCACAAAGCCAGTAATTGTAAAGAAAAAGGTTTGGTTAACACCATGTACAAGGATCATTGTATTTCTAAGTAATCAAAAACAGTTAAATGTTTTAAATTTGGAATGTATGGGCATTATGCAAACCAATTCCCTAAGGGGATGTCTCATGAAGAGAATCATCATGGTTATATGGGTAGTATTTATATTGATGATGATGAAGAGACTACAAATGATATGTGAGATGAAATAATTGTTCAAGATCGGTCAATGGTTTAAGAAGTTAGGGGAATGATTACATGTTTATCAAGAGTAATGTTGTATAAGTAATATCATGGTACTATGGAATAAAGAGATATCTAAGTATTGTTATACTATTTTTCTTCCTTATGTTTTTGAAAATATATGTTGAATGGTACTGGTAACCATGAAAGGATATTCAGATAATTTTGGAAGGCAGATGATATGTGCATAATGAAGGGACAAGGAGATAATGAAATGTTTGAGAATATTAATGAGCTCATGACTGATATAAGGAAAAAGTGATATCATGGTTTGAGTAAATATAAATTTTGGGATTTTGGTATGTGAAAAGAGTTAACTTTTGACAGCATTCATGTTTTCACTATGGTTTAATGAGTATTCATTTTTCAAAAGAATACATTATTATGGTATTCGCATGTTTGGAATGTGACCAACAATATATGTTGTATGATATATGGGGGATAAATTATGGTATTTACATGCTCGACAGATGACATTTCTTGCCATGTTTTCTTTATACTATGACCTAAGACAGATGTATTTTGGATAAGCCTAAAGATTGGAATGGATTATGTTGGATATATGTTAGTATTGTTTAAGGCTAGAACTTTTTTTGATATTATTGTTGGAATGTTTTAATAATGAAATTTTAGAAAAAGGACAACCCATAGGACGAGCGACAACCCGTCACGTTGGACAAGGATGAGGGAATCGAACCCACAACCAAATTGAGATAGGCCTTTATCCCATACCACTGGCCTATAGGAAGTCCCTGGTTATTATGAATTAGTTTCAATTTATTATGTGGTATGATATATGATGTATACATCAATTTTAGGAACCATATAAGATTAATCTCACTATAGATGGACTTATGTATTTTTTATAACTTTTTATAACCTTTTTTTGAGACAAATACAATGACCTATCATTCTATTGCATGATCCGTTAACACTTCACGGAAGACAAATTCAACTTCATTTCTTTAAGAGATGAAGTGGAAATTTTTCTAGGCACAAACAACAGTGAGATTGTACCAAAATCAAGTAAGTATTTATTTTAATTAAAAAACTCTTCAACATTAGTTAAATGATCTTGAAAAACAAAAATGTTTCCCTAGTGCTCTCATATCTGACGAATAAGATGGTACCTTAGATCATCAAAAATTTATGGCTTTGTGAGTGTTGGCTTTATCAAAGCCATGTCCTCTACCACTATCCATTAGAACTTGATAGTCAGATTTCTCTTCCATATCCATATTTTCACCAATGTTATCCTATGTGGAAACCCAGTGATTAGTTAATTTGGGTAACTGTTACGTTTAAAACTTTATTTTTAAAAAATATGTTTTGGTATTCCTTCTTACGATGTGGGTTTCTTTAAATGAAACTCTCATGTAATAAACTATTTATAACCCCGATGAATTTCGAGGGCGAAATTCATTTTAATGGGGGTAGAATGTAACACCCCGCGATTTTATGAAAAATCTTCTTTTAATTTCATTGATGTCTTGTGTTGTACGTTACACCAAAATTATCTTGTACTATATGCAACATCGTATTAGCTTACAGTATACGAAACACTATTCTTGGCTCGTGTTACTCGCAATTTCGTGTTCGTTTTGTGGAAATTATTCTCCGCAACATTAAGTATAGATTATGTTTAATGTATAAATGAAATAAGTTTTTATTATGTTATATGCAACACCAAACGGAGCTTTCACTACACGCAGCCCTGACATGGCTTGCATTACACGGAATCAAAACCTTCCTCGATAGCGTGTGTAGTACGCAATATCGAGTTTCACTAAACGAGATATTATTATAATATTATTATGAACTAGCCGGTATGAATAGTAATACCCACTTTTTGAAATTTTATAAATTATATCATTCAAAATGGACTTCATTTTTGGATTGAGAATATCGAAATTAGCCTAGGGTGAATTTTTGGTATTTTTCTAAAATCTTTCAGTTTTTGATGAATAGTGAAAACACTAGGTTACTATTTAAAAACTGAATTTTAATTTAAATAATTAATTAATTTATTTAAATATATTTTAGGTACTAATTGATACATAATATCTATATATGTTCAATGTAATTAATTGGAGTCATTTTATAATAATTTTAGATATAAAATTTTTTTTATTGAACTTTTCACCGTCTTTTACCCACCCCCGAGGAGAATTTGAAAATTTACATAAAACTTAATTTTACTGCTTTTGTGAGTGGAATTTTGAAAATCAGAGAGACACGATTAATATAAAGGATTAAAATGTGGTTCAATAAGATAAAAATAATTTTTGGTGAATAGTAACTTTTTACTTTTATTTACCACGGTTAAAAGTAAATAGGGTATTTAAGTGTAAAAATGATATTATTATTACCGTAACACATGTCCTAATTCTATTGGATAAGTTTAATTAGACCGAAAACAACCTTATGAATAAAATATTACCCTTTAGGTCAACTTGGATTAGATTAGGACATTTATTATTATTTTATTTAATGACAAGTTGAAATAGTTAAAATCGATGTTTAAAAACTAAAACATTTTTAATATAGGGTTATACATAAGAACAATTTGACAATAAATTTTCATTAGAATGATAAAAGGCTTTCCTACAAAATGGAATTTTATTTATAATTTTTCGACATTAAATAATTTAGTTTATTTATGACACAATAATGATGCAGTAATTACTTTATTAATGAAATAATAACATAATTGATGTTATAAATACCCAAATAAATGTAATTTGAGACTTTTTAGGAATCACACTAATTTTATAGGTTAATATGACATGTTATTATTGATTTGAGTAACTTTTTTCGAACTAATCATGTTGTTATCATATTTAGAAAAATCAATTACCAAATAGTGTCAAAATTGACATAAAATTGTTTTTAAAACAAATATTATATTATTAATTGTTATTATATTCCTAAAAAACTAAGGTTTTGAGAAATGAATTATATAAGGTTATATATATTAATAAAGAACCCCTTTGGGTTCGTTTTTCTTGTTATAGTATGTTTATTAACCAAATAGTGTAAGAAAACAAGAAGACATGGTATAGGTTAAATTATTTAACATAGAATTAAATCTAAATGATAAAGTCAAAATAGTAACCTAAACATGTCTGAAACGTATTGGTTGAGAGGATTTTGACCCATACCTACTTTAGCTTCAAAATAAATCAATTTGGAGCTATTATAAACCAGATATGACTTTATTATAAAATAATATTTTAAGTTTTTTCTAAGGTTCTCTTCTCCTCCCTTAAAAAAGGGAATCTCCTCCCTCTTCTGTTTACACTATTTTGAGCCTTGAAGCTTTGCCAACCCCTGCCCATTTCCCATCTCAAATTCCCTAGAAAAATTATAGAGGTTCTGGACTCTTAAAAAGACCCACTCTAGTACCTTAAGAGGAATCTTAAAAGAGGTGCGTCGAAGAAGAGGTAATCTCTTCTACCGATTCTTTCTAGTTTTATTTATTCTTCAACTTATTCTTCTTTAGTTTTTTCATTATAAAGTAATAAAAGAAGTATCAATCATATAATTATATGTTATTATAAATATGAAACGACCCCATTTCAACTTCTATCCATCCTATGGAAAAAGAAATCACCGTGCGTGCGTACGTACAGAATACCGTCTCCACGCCATGGTGTAATCAGTTTTTCCACCACCACATTACTTGGATGGGTATAATGGTGTAATGAATAACTATATATCATTATTATAAAATCATACGGATTCGGAGATATTTTTATCATCCACTCCAATTCAATTCAATAATTATGCGAACGATATCTTCGCTCGTGCGTACGTACGGATTACCGTCTCCACGACACGATGAGATTCATTCTCCATGTTAACCACACAAGAATGATTATAAAGCATATATAATGTATAATAATGCAATATATGACATGATAATGCTACTTTATTTATGTGTGTTTTTATATATATATATATCATCTACTTACTTCCATTCAAGTCAATAAGGAAAGGAAAACAGCGTTCATGCGTACGTACGGCCTACCGTCTCAATGAACGTTATATTTAATTTCATTTATCTATCTATTATATATATATATATTAAATATATATGATATATAAATCATTATTTACACTATAGAAGTAATGAAATCATGATATATGTAATAATAATATCAAGAATAACAAGTCCAAACACGTATGATAAATAAAACGATTTTACCCAAAACGCTGCTTTAACATTGAATTTACAAAAGAACGGGTAATATAAAGTCATAAGTGAACCATATATGATATAATAACAATGATTATGATTCTGTAATAAGTAAATGACATTATTTAAATCATTATACCGGAGGTTCGGATACGCTCAAAGCATATCAGACCTAAGGTAAGGGATAACTTCTCCAATCTCATTTTTATCCGAGATTATTTATTCATAAGTATTTACTGGGGTTATATTTATCATCCGTGTACTTATTTTCTAAAAATGGATTCATGTATGTTTAAATTACTTTTTACCCATTTTTGACTTTTACCACATGTTATGAATGGAATATTTCTTTTTTTACCATATGAGGAACTTTTTTACTTTTCCGACAAAAGTACGTGGAGAATGTTTTTTAACTTATACGGCATGAACGAATTTTTACGGTTTCAAAACACCTTATTTTCATGAAGCTTACTCTACAATATTTCATGAATATTTTCCACAAAATCCTTTTATTGTATAGTTTCATGGCATTTTGTGAAAAGAAAATGATTTTTGAATAAGAAAGGATATTTTCCTCAAGAATTCACTTCAAGTGTTTTATCAAAACCATTTTCCATCTAAGATGAAATTATTTTCATATGTGTATGTTTCATGTATAATGTCTCTATGATTTACATGGTTTCACTTTTCTTATGATGAAATGATATCCGTTTGTTTTATATTTATTATGTTATGATGGGATGATGTTTATAAAACCCATTTTATTCTTTGGGTTATGATGAATGATTTATTATTAAGTTGTGGCACATGTAAGAATTATTTCATTATGAGATGAGTGGGACCTATATATCCCTCCAATTAATTGGGTATAGATTTATATCTCATGAGATAGACATGGCTAGAATTATAAGTTAATCTTGCTCAGTGATACAGGACTGAAATGAGGAGTGAACATGATTCAGAAAGGGACTTTTTCCACAAAGATGGTCTTGGAAACAATTCCTTGGATACTATGGAAATCATAACATGTGCATAATGGTTTACACAATTACATGTTTTATTCCCATGAAATTGTTTCATGATTGATGTCCCTTTGTGATATATGCCTTGCGTAATTCCAAGATTTATGTCTTTCCTCAGGATTTTGATGTTTAGATTTTATGTTCATGTTTTTGCATTCAAATGTTTATGGATTGTTTTATGATCACTACGTTTACCCTTATCGAGAATTTGAGCTCACCCATTTTATGTTTTATTTTCCCCAATATTTAAATAAAGGTTTTAGGTAAGAAAACAAAAGGGGAAGATCTTTATGGGAGATGTTGAAGATCGTTCACCGCGATTAGAAGATTATATTCTGAGTTTCCAAAGACACTAAACTATTACTATCCTTTTGTGTCTGTTTTTGTTATGTATTAAGTATTCCGCAAAAGTAATTTAATTTCCATGAACATCATGTTTGGGGCCTCTACACCTTGTACGAGGATAAATTATATCAAAAAATTCAAATCATTCATCTTTTATATGGATGGTTTTTTCAATGGGGTATAAAGTTGAAAGCATTATTCATCCATTGATATATATTTTACCTATTTGGGTGACAACATATATTTACGGGGTTCTTGAAATTGATATTCATTGATTACCAAATGTGTAAATGATTTTAATTTTTTTTAAAAAGTTGTAGGAAATTTTTTGTATAGGTTGATTTTAATTTATATTTTGATAGTATGTTAAATAAGCTGTGGTAATAGATCAATTCTTTTTTGGAAAACATGGACTTATTTACCAATAGTTAATATTTCTTACTAAGAGTTTGATGATGGAGTGTCAATATTTTATTATAGATATTATTTATTTTGTATTCCAAGAATCAGTGATTTATTTTCATTAAATGATAATAAAATCCAAAGGTGGATATTATAGATACAAATTGACCATGAATTGTTTCATGATATGATGGAATTGGTTAGAAGGGAATGTTTATCCTTATGTTGTCAGATTTTATTATAAATAGCCTATAAAGATTAAAGTGAGAATGAGGATGTCACCACATGTAGAAAGTTTCATGTGCATGGAAGCAGAAGTGGTCATCGGAGTCCCTCAGTAGATAAAAGAAGAGGGAATTCTACAAAATCATTTGATGAAATTCTATTTTATCTTCTAGTATTAAAATATATTGATAAAAGATATAATCACCCATGATATTTTTTTAAAAATGTTGTTTGAATGAAATAATTAAGTGTATAAGTGAAAAATATTATGTTCCAGAAGTCTTGTGAATCCATGTTGTTGAATGTTCATGTAGGAGAACCATGTAGATTAATGGTCACATAGGTGAACCTTACATAGAAAAACCACATAGATGAATGGTCACATAGAGAAATGATGTAGCAGATTGGTTATATATTAAAACCTAAAATATTGAAAACAAATAGAAATTTTGGTCATATTGTTTTTTCCCAAAACATTGTATATTTCATTACATTGTTATTTTTGGAAAGGTATCTAAACTATTCAAGTATCTATTTTTAAAAGTGTAGTCGATTGGGTAATGTAGTTGTTTTCAATGACATTGTTGAGATTAAAGGTGGTTAGATGTTACGAGAAAGAATGATACGATTAAATATGGTTTGGTTTCATGGATTAAATATTGTTGAAATTTTTATTTCAATAAGAATGAATATATTGAAGGTTTTAGAAGTATATTATCATCGTGTTTAATATGTAAGTGAAAAGATTCTTGAGAGATAAAGAGAGGAGTTGGTGAATAAATTCAATTGTTACAAGAAATATTGTGATTGTGAATCGAAGTGATGTCTTTCCCATATAAAAAATATAAGAATAATATAAATATATCAACGTACTAGGAAAGTAGATTACAATATATATATATGGAATATGTATCTAGTATATATTATATTGAACCATTGTATTATTGTGGGATACACTTGATGTGAAAGATAAAAAACATATTCAGCATACTTTTATGCAAGTTTTCTGGATTTTACCTACCCATGATCATTCACAATAATTTTAGTGGACCTTATGTTCATGGGTTTTACCAGATCATTCCAAGGAATAACTACTCACATTGAGCAGTAAACCATATAAATCAACTATTTTCTATCTCGGCCTGATTGTGTTCAGTTTAACATCAAAATTCACTGTAACCCAGGAATAGTGTGGTTTTAAATAAAATCATAAAATTAATGAATCAGATATTCTCCTGCATCTAGTGATTCCATAATCATGTGTTAATACACATCTCTCTTGGTTCCAACGATCCTTATTATTTTTAACAGGGTTTAATTTTTTAGTCATAGTTTTTGTAGTCATGGTCATTATATATTTTTCATTATAACCCATAAAATTCATGTTAATAATAGACCAAACGGTGCTTCAACTATTTTTAGAACATTCATGTGGTTTTAAAGCTTTCAAACACAAATTTTAAATTATTTAAACATTTTATCATTTACCCATTTTAAAAAAAATCATTTCTAGAAATTCATTATTTTAGTCTCAATGTTTAGATATATTCATTTTCTTGTCTTCTCCTATTTATAAATAAGGGGTTAATAACACATGATTAAAATTTGAAGAACCCATACATAGGTTTTTATGAATTAGGAATCATAATTCAAGATCACACAGCATGTAGAACAATGTTACAAATTGTGTATCCTCTTTCATTACACAAGGACGAGTCCTAAAATTATTTTTATGCATCATAAAATAAACTACACACAAGGTCATAAACACAACATATTTAATACTATAGGATAACATAGGAATTGATTGATTACAAAGAAATACGTTAGTGAAAATTTAATTTTTTCGACATGTTTTAATGGTGAAAATCACAAAGTGCAAGAAACATCATGTACCTTTTACATTCCATGTGGGTATGAATGCTAATGCAATATAGAGGTTTCACATTGTGAAATGGGTTTAAATATTCCATGTAACTTATAAATGTTTCTTAGCTGAAATGAAAACCCAATCCATATCCATGTGTCATAGATATAGGGTGAGTATAATACACGGTGTATATATGGACTTTACACATCATATGTCTTATCCATCTTCATTAAATGTAAATTTTGTTTATTACTGTATTAAATATAAAACACAATTATATTTATGTCCTTAATTTATAGAACATTCCATGTGATATGTCATACAAATAATATTGAAATATTAACTAAATTTTAGTAATGAATTCTGAACCACACACCATTTATGGACATTACACACCATGCAATCCATATTCATTAGATGTATTACACATTAAATAAATTAACTTGTTTTCACATGTGATTTATCGAAAGAAAAGACCATGTAATTATGTTTCATTATGTGTATACAACACACCATTTGAGTTCATAGTACATGACCAAGAAACATTAAAGGTAGTTCAAGTTGGAAGAAGTTGTGTTTCCTCCAATTACATGATTTATACATAGTTAAATTTATAGTAAATATTTTATATTTTAAAAATAATAATAGAGGATTGGAATCACAAGGACTATTTGGATGGATACTAAGATAAATGAATTATTTAATCAATATACTTTATTGATTTTAGTTTGTTTACTAATAATAAAGGCTTATTTAAATAGGATCTAGTCTATTAAATGTGTATCCGTTATAGACATCGATAGTTATGAGATATTCCAAACTATTATTCGTTTGGATTTAATTTAATTTAATTATTTAATAGTTTACTAAAATTATTATAATTATTAAATTCGTGTTGTGGATTGGTATCCATCCCCTTGTATTTTTTTAAAGTAACTATAAATCCTTGTTTTATTTTATATTTACCCCATAAAAATTCCATTAGTTCTCATAAAAATTGGGTTAGTGAAGAATATATATGAATGGAGCTCTTAGGTTGTTGGAGTTGGTTCAATATGGAGTCGAGGTGAAATTGGCCTAGGTTATACACATGTTGTAGGTGGAATTCCCAAACTAAAGCCAAGTTAGTTTCAATGAGTTTTCCCCTAGGGTCAATAGATTCTCTATTATCTTCTCGCGAAAAAATTGGGTAAACAAAGTACATGATCATTCCACACATTTAATAATATATTTTTTAGGGTTTTTTATTTTATGGATTCTTTATCATGATCTTATAAATAATTTGATTAATTTTCAAGAATTATCTCATGTTATAAAACAAAAGTATTATGTGTAAATATTTTAAGAACACTTGGATAATTACTTTAAAAAAATACACTAAATGCAATCATGTCATATAAAAGGATAAAATATAATAATTTACAAATAAGAAAATCCCTCAATAAAATATTATTTAAGAATAATCCTCCATAACCTAAATTAATATTCTACCCTTGTTAAAGTGTCAGTTTATTCCATTAATGGGGGACTATTTAATTAGTGATAAGTCTTAACAAATACAATGTTTCAAATGTACCAAAATTGTATAGGATTTATTTTCCTTAGTATGTTTAATAAAAACTTGGATGAAAATAATGTGGAAATATGATTCAAGATTTCTGGATTGAGGACTCCACTCGATGGATCAAATAGTTATAAGATAGTAGATATAAGTTCCACATACATAAACACTTTCTTATAATTTTCACGTCCTTCATATAGATTAGAAGTAGGTAAATATGGAACGTTTCAACAATAATTTCATTATGAAAATCCTTTTGGTGTCCATTGGTGGGGGCTATTGAGACTTGATAAAATTATGGGAGGCTAATAACAAAATTACATTATTTCAGCTCATACATTTTTATAATGAAATAACGTACTTAAAATGTACTATTAAGTTTTCTAGTAAAATGGAAATTTCATCAACCAAGTTACCACTAACATCCCTCCTCATTCAAAACAATATTCTTATTGGTAGTTTCTTTTGGAAATGAAATATGTTATTCCATATTATATTACACCATAAAGGAAAGAATTTAGAAATAGAATCACTAATTTATCTTCCACCGGCAAAAAGGGAAGTGATGAAGTGATATCTATTTATTAAGAAAACATAGTCAATGCACTAGATGTTTTTTTCTATAAAATCATTCAGTTGTAATGAACTCATGAATTTTCATGAGAACATGGATTTCCATAGAATAATCAAATATATTTGTGATCATTATACAGATAGAGCTAGACATTACTATTTTGATATATCAAAGGCACTACTAATGGGAATAATTTGAGATAGTGTGCTAGCTAGGCTTCATGTGGTCAATAAAATCTGTTACACTGATAATCTAGTGGTACTAATGTTTATGTTTCCTGAATAATTGCACAATGATATCACAAATCCTGTACTCCATTAGGCATTGAGCAGTATGGTCATAAATTATAATATAAATAACATTGAGAAGTCTCTCCTATATCTTCTATAAATTTCAATGTTAATAAGGAAAACATGAAGAGTATTTTACATTTATGTTTAATAAGTGGAATGTCTAATAGAAGTGTTCCAAGTCTAACTCAATGTAGAAATACCATATGAAATGACCTTCCAAGAAAAGGAGATTTATGATGAATAAAATATAAATGGATTTTGATAAATTAATTTTTGGAAAAGTACCGTTGGAGGAATAATTGTACCACCACAATGAATTAAGGGGAATCTTTAGGTATTCTTGTTATCAAGTGAAATATAACAATATTAAAAAATCAGTTATTAAATATATCTTATTGTGTTTATATGTCTATTTAATTAAAATAACCACATATATTTATAATATTTAAACAAGGTGTGGTGGATTTATGAGACACTAATAATTCCAAGCTCACAATAATGGATATTAGTGGCTACCTCCTCACGTTACTTATTTGAATTTTCTTGGTTTTAAATAATTTTTATTATGCCCCATTACATGCCAAATACAATATTTATATGTACTATTTTTAAAATGATAAAATAATTTTTAAATATGGGAATAAATTTAATTTATAATTAAAATAAATTATATGTTATGGTGAAACACGTTTTAATAATGGTCTTTATGTGTTATATTACACAAACCATTTAACAATAATAGACAACAAAGGTAGTTTGCATGACTCATATCACACCTGAATATGACATCACTACTTTGGCCATTTAAATGCAATGAGAATAATTAAAATATACCAACATGGATATTAAAATCACTTTAAACATAAAACATATGGAATTTCTCAATACTTTTTTAAATAAAATTGACCAAAACTCTACTTAGGGGAAGGTAAAAGGGATAGAGAGATTATTGAATTAATTTATGTCAGTGTATATGGAATATCTCTTGTTGAAGTAAGGGGTGGATAGTCATACTTAATATATTTCAATAATGAATTTAATAGATATAAACATATCTAATTAATGAGTTATATATCAAATTTATTTTATAAATTCATGGAATATCAGTATGAAGTTTAGAATCATCTATGTATGAAAATTGAAGAACTCCCTTTAGACCATGGTAGAGAGTATCTTAACCAGGAATTGATTTATTATATATGGTTGTTTGAGATTCTATCAAAACTCACTTCTCCTTATACACCATAATGTAATGGTGTATGTGAAATGAGGAGTCACAACCTAATATACATGTCAATATCAATGATGAGCCTTGTAGGTATTCCATAATGCTTTTATTAATATCCTTTATATTTAGCAGAACCCATTCTAAACCAAGTGAAATTTAATTCTAATAACAACATTATATATCAAAAATGGTATGGAAATAATTCCTTTCTATAACATATATGAGTTTGGGGTTGTGATTAAATTTTAAATGATATCTCTAGTAATAAACATTCACCTTGGGGTATTATATGTATCACTATAAGGTAAGAAAATGAATCTAAAGGATATTAACCATAGGACACCTAATATTAGATGATATTAGATGATCGATAACTGAAATTCCTTGAGATGGATCATATATCTAAATATATATTCATTTTGAGTAAGAATTTATTGAGGTCAAAGATCATGATAAACAAACATTGGTATAGAAACAGATTCTAGAAAGACCTTTTGAAGAGGATGTTCTAGAGATACATGTACTACATAGGAATAAAAAATATTCTAGATATCATAAAAGATATGTTTTTTAGTGACCATGTTTGGCGAATCATTATTAGTTTACAAAAATTAACCTGAAACCCACAATGAAACATTAAGTGAACAATAAACTGCAATGCGGAAAGTTATGATGAATTGTGAAATAGTTTACATGTACCAACATTATTCATATATTTTGGTAGATCCTCTAGTTGATGTATACCTCATTGATTATAAATGGGTATTCAAGAGGAAGTTATATATGGATGGGAAAGTCTGTATTTATAAGAAATGTATAGTTTCAAAATGGTTTTAAAATATTCAATGCATAGTCTATGGGGAAACCATTGCACCAATATATTTTTTGAATTCCATGAAAATTTTACTTTGCATAAAACATTAAAATGCCTATGATATTTGGAAAATTGATGTCAAAATAGATGTCCTAAAAAGGATCCTTCATTACGATTTCAATATGAAATAACCTGAATGGTTTAATACTATAAAAGATATCATTAATTTATAATATATATATATATATATATATATATATCCATTTATTTATAAAATTAGGAATCTAGGTTTTGGAAAACATTATTTGATGAATATAAGAATCAAGTTTCTTACATAAATAATAAATGTGATCATTGAGTCTATAAGCAATTTAGTGGTTGTTAAATTATTATACTAATATTATATATTATTGAAATATTAGTTATGGGTAATGAAATACTAGTATTGTAGTCTATTTTGGGTTAGTATCTTCATGTTTTTTAATAAAACTATTAGGATAAGATACATACATTATTTGGATCAAGATCCATCATGATAAATTAAAGAGACTGATTTGATTAATTCAAAGTGCATATATTGACAATATATTAAAGAGATCTATAATAGTAAAATCCAAGTGGATATTATGTACAATTTCTTTATGAATGAAACTGTCCAAATAATGTTTCCTCAAACACGTTAGGAGGGATTGAGTTTAAAAATGATTTCATATGTGTATGGGATTGGGATAATCATGTATGTCATGATATAAACTATTCTATATGTCCTCAATCGCTTCAGAATGGAAGGAAAATATCATCCTAACCCATGTGATAACTATTTTAAGGAATTTAAGACCATCCTTTAGTATCTAAGATGTACTAAGGATATGTTCCTAGTTTTCAGATGAGATAAGGAACTAGCAATAAGAGGATATACATATAATATTTTCCAAAAAAATCAACATGATGTAAATTTGAAATCAATATTTATTTTCACTGTTAATTGATGTGTTTTAACCTAGAATATCATAAATAAATCTATGACTGTCTATTATACATTAGAGTGTGAGTATATTATGGCTTCTGATGCCATCAGAGAAATTGATTGGATATGAAATATCATCCACATTTTTGAAGTGGTTATTAGAATTAAAGAACCTATCAATGTGAATCGTGATTATACTTCAATGGTAGATATTTAAAAGGATATAAGGTCGCATAAATGGATGAATCACCTACCCTTGAAATAACATATCTCTACAGATTTTTCTCAAAGCAGTGTCATTATTTTAATCAGATTTTCCATTGAAGGAAATGAGGTAGACCAGTATACTAAATCCATATCTAATTATAAGAATTAAAATCATGTGAGATAAATTAAAATAATTTCTATTATTATTTCCATCTTATCAATGTGATCGTTTGTTGGAATTGGTTCCCTATATAAAAAAACATTGTAATTTATATTTTCTTTGTATTCATGGATTTTAATACTAATACATACATTATAAAATATTTATTTTTCATCAACTTAACATTAATGTGATATATTTCTAGTATATTTCCCTCTTTGATAAGTTCATAGTTATTCCTTTCTATATTGAGAATCTTGAAATTCTATGACTACATTATTAATATCTATATCTTATGGTCTTATGATATTATCAGTTGGGGCATTGTTGATGCAGACTATTTAGAATGTATATTTTTATAATAGATATACATATGAAATGGAAAACTCAGTTTATGGAGGCAGTAGGTCGTACGTATGCATAAACGATGTTTCTATTTTCATATCATATTGAACCGAAGTAAGTGAATAAGATATATGTCAGTAAATACATAAATATATATATATATATATATATCCAGTACAATTATTATTTCATATAAAAAATATTTATTAATAATATATATTTTTATAATCATCGTTGAATGGTGAACGTTGAAATGAATCTCATCGCGTTGGGGAGACGATAGGCTATGTATAAACACGAGCAACAATATCATTCCTTAATGATTAAAATTTGTGGAATTGGATGGTATATTAATTTTACAGATAAATTATCAAGTTATTCTCATTATTTATATAAATATCAATCATCATTATATCCATCGAAATAATATAGTGTTTAATAACAAATTACACCACGACGTCTAGACGGTAAGCCGTACGTAAGCACGCATGGTGACATTATCATTGATAGGATGGATAGAATAATGAATATGGTAGTACCATATTTATAATAACATCACTGTATGTAGAAGGTACTGGAGTTATTATATTGGTATGGAAATAACAAATAATGAGAATGTGGAAGAAGAAAAGAACTTTGAAAGAGGTTATAAAAAAATTACATCTTCTTTCGGTGTTTCCTTTTGTTTGAACAAAAGGGCTCCTTAGGTTGGCTTTATGCTCAAGGGAAAGACTATAGGTTGAATAAAGGGAATTTAGGAAGAGATTTGGGTAGGGTTTGGCTGAGCCAAATGGCTTTGGTTGAGTGAATTTTAGAGAAGGGGAAGTACCTTTTTATAAGAGAGGAGAGAGTCACTTCAGGAAAAGATTGAAATGTTATTTTATTATAAACTCATTTCTAGTTTATAATGGATAAAAATTGATTTATATCGAATCTAAAAGGGTTATGGGTCGAAATAATTTCAACCAATAGGTTTTAGACAAGTTTTGATCACCATATTAACCATATCTATTATATTTAACTCTTAGTTAAATAGTTTAACTTTTTCCATGTCCTCCAATATTATTATAATAAATGATGAATAAACATACTATAAAAAACCAAGAGAAACCCAAGTGGTAAATTATTGATATATCTAACTTTATCTAACTATTTTTACTGAACCTTATATTTTTTTAAATAGTATATCAATTAATAATATAGTATTTGATATAAAAACTCATTTAGGTTAATTTTGGCACTATTTGGTATTTTGTTTTTTTAGGTCATAAAAACATTATCACTTTGAAAAAATTATTTAATCAACTACAACATGTTATATTAAACTATAAAATTAATTTATGTCATAAATATCCTCAATTTTCCTTTATTTATATATTTATAATATCAATTATTTTAATCTTTCATTGATAATGTAATTACTACATCATCATTGTGTCAAAAATAAATTTAATTATTTAATATATAAAAATTATAAATAAAATACCATTATGTTGGAAATATTTTTATATTTCTATTGAATATTATAGTCTAATTTATCTTATGTATAAACCTATATTAAAAATGGTTTAGTTATTAAACCCTGAATTTAACACTATGAAATCTTATTTAAATAAAATAACTATAAATTCCCTAATCTAATAAAAGTTGACCAAAAGAATCATATTTTATTCCTAAGGTTGGTTTTGGTCGAAATAAATTTATCCAATATAATTAGGACACTACTTAGGGTAATTATAATATCATTTTTACCTTTAATTTTCCAAATTACATTTATCGTGGTAAATAAAAGTAAAATTTACTATTTACCCAAAATTATTTTAATCTTATTGAATGAAATTTTACATACTCATGTCAACTATTTCTCTTGGATTTTTGAAATTCAATTCACAGAAATGGTAAAATTATGTTTTATGAAAATTTGAAAATGTGCTTAGAAGGTGGGTAAAAGACGTTAAAAAGTTCAATAAAATTTTATACAACTAATTTTATTATAAAATGACTCCAATGTGTTACATTGAACTTATATAGGTATTATATATTTATTTTTACTTAAAATAAATTTAAATAAAATAAATAATTATATAAATAAAAATCAGTTTTAAACAATAATGCAGTGTTTTCACTATTTTTCAAAAATTGAAAGTTTTCAGAAAAAAACCAAAACTTCACCCTAAGATAATTTTGATATTATAAATTAAAAAATTAATTCTATTTTACAAAATTCAAAACATATAAGTTTCATTAATTAATTTTAAATTAATTCTCTTTGTCAAAACCAAAAAGCGGGTTTTTAAAAAGTAAAAACGATCAAAATATTGACATGTGTTTCTGTCAAATTTAAATGTGAAATTACTTATAATGAAATGAATTGTATTAAATATAATATAATTATAATTCCAATCCATTGAAATTCATAATTTAACACTATAAATTATTCTGATTAAAAAACTTTTTTAGAATAATGATTTAGTATATTTCACTATTCATCAAAATATTAATGTTATCAGAAAAGTAAAAAAATATCCAAACATAATTTTTATATCCAAAAATCTAATGAAAAATTTAATTTCATTAAATTGAATATATAAAAGTTTCAAATATTGGTTTTTAAAAGGGTTCTCCATTAAAAGAAGATAAAATTTTATTTTTTAAAAAATAATTCTTTTATATGAAAAAAATGAATTTGTTATTATATTATGTCTATAAAACACATAATATGGATTATAAAATTATATGGAATATATTAAATAAAAAATTTAGTTAATATTATTCATAACCGCTTTTTGAATGACTAATTTGGTAAGTCGTGGTGTGCTCAAACTCAGGGTCGCGTGTATCGTAAGTTATTGAATTACTTTGAAGTGACAATGTACTATGAAATATTGGGGTGTTAAATTTTCCCCTCCTTCAATAAATTGTGTCCTCTCAATTTGATATATTTCTAATATAATAAATGTTTAAAAATAGAAAAATACCGTTGTGGAAAATCCACATCGAAAATTTGGTTAACAAAATTTAGACATAATAAGATGGAAAGGAAAATAAAAAAGTCACAAAAAATTTATGATATCGATTAGAAGAACATTGGTTGAAATTAGAGAGACATAATTGGAGGAAAAAAATAAATATTTATAGTGATTGATTAAAGTAATCAATCACAAAAAAACTGTCAAAATGAGGGCCTCAAATGCATTAATCTATAATGATTTAAAATATCATTCGTTCAACTAAACATAAGGTATTAGGATAACACATTTTTGGATTTAAGATCCCTTCCATAATGTTTATGAATTAATTTATTCATAGAATAAGAGAAAAAACTATATTTGACAATTAGAGTTTCATCCTTCAACTAATTCCAACCACAAACTCGTCTTTCACTCCTAAAGATAATAGAATTCAAAAATACTATATTTATAATAATTCTATAGGGTTCAAAAAATAATTAATTTATAATTAATTTTTCAAACTATTTAAAGAAAACTACATTATACAGACCAAGGTATCCCATAGGCCAGTGGTAGTTGATGCACCTTTTTCACCCTTCGGTTGTGGGTTCAAGTCTCGTGGCCTTACTGGACACGACGGTTTGTCGCCTAACCTCCGGTTTTTACTTTTATAAAAATCCAAAAATAATATTATGAAATGATTTAACATTAACAATAGTATCCAATTTCAGACTTAATCAATTCCAATCATTAGACTTATCCAAAATATTTCTATCCAAATTTGCAGTCCAAAATGTATAAGGATGGTAAACACAATGAAAAAATTTCTTGGCATGTAATAACATTTGAATACCATCATCATTTATTCTTGTAAAACACAGTAACAACCTAAATTACCATAAAACCTTTTTGATTACATTCATGATTCCTTATTTCTAATGGTATACTGGATATGATCCTTATATCCAAAAATGATGTAAACTCCAACAATAATGGATTAAAAAACAATTAATTAGTTTCAAAGTAGTCAGGAATACCAAATACAATTTATCCAAATCAATCACATCTTATTCCAAAATCACTAGCTTGGTATTAGGACCATGTTAAGGTTTATCTTTCCTTCAACCATGTATTTTCAAAAATGTTTAACTTTCTCTTGAGTCACTTTTCATGGAACCATATAATCTCAAATCCTTAGTGAAATAGTACTACAGTATAATCCTTATTTATTTCCATAATTCATATAACCAGTACATTATTGATACAAAACTCAAATGAAATAAATATTTAATAAAAACATAAGAACACTAGTCATTCCTTTTCATCTGTGGTGGTATCATAACTTGATTATTATCCAACAACATCATTTTGGTCATACTCTGATGATTCGAACATTGATTCGCGTAATGTCTCAACTCCTTGTAGATGAAGCATTGTATATTTCAAACCTTTTTCTAACCCTTGTAATCACATACTTGGTATCCTTTATCTACACACTTATAACAAACTTTCATTCCTTTCAAAACTTTAACATGGTGATTCCTTCCAATGTTATCACATATGGGGAAACCGTTATTTCCCCTCTTCCCTTTATCCATCTTTATCTCTACTATCCTTTTCCTATCTTGATTCCCTTAAATGACATAGGACTCAGAGAATTGGTTACTTATCTTTTTAACATATGATACTATTTATTTATATGATGAGAATATTTGGGATATTATTTGCCTTCTAAATGTTTGATTAATACCTTGAAATACATGACCCATCTTGCACTTTGGATCATGTTTATTATTGGAGTTCTCATTCCCTCTATTGGCGCCATTTCTAAACAATGGCATACACTAGGTTAGTTTATGAATCACAATAAAAAATTCCAAACATGTAAAATACCTAAAATAAATTGAAATGATTATCAATATAATATATAATCATAAAAAAAGGTCTTATTTTATGATGTATTTACTCATAAATCCTTCATAATGGATTGTAAAGAAAATATGAAATATCATAAGAATATCCCCTGAGAGTGTCTTATCCAAGAGTGTAGCAAGGCCTGTTGTTGTGTACCAGGATACCCCGAGTCAAGCCCAGAAATCCTTTTCAGAGTTCTCACTTCTATTTACATCTGTTCCATAGCTGCCTCTACCTGCTCGTATATAGACAGGGATGTATTGCTGGGAAAATACAAAAAATATCTACATTACTGAAATTCTAGAAAGTTCTTCTATTCTAATACTAAATTTATATCTTAGGGTAATGTTCTCTAATAAATGATTTTCTAAATCTAGTTGCCAAGGTTTGTACTAAACTTCCTCGAACACCAACTGTAACACCTTGACCCTAGAAGCTTGGATCTGGTCCATTATTATATAACATTAGCATGATTATAAGGAATTAAGTCCTGAAGGACTATTCAGTTTAGTAGTCTTTGAAAATAGATTACATACATGAATGTTACATTACACATTCCAACATAAAACACAACAAAAATAACCTGTTGAGAATTCCATTATTCCCCTATCTTAACCCTGCAAATCAAACATAATACACTTCTTGGAATCCTAGGAAAACAAAACATAAGAAAGGGGTGAACTCATATGCTTCGTAAGGGTAAACAATTTAGTATAAGCTATAATCTTTTAATGAAAGACATGTAATAAAAATAAAAGCCTTTTAAAAACAAACATGAACATAATACGGAGAAAATAAATCAAACGTTACCATATAAACATTCCCATGGATATTCTACTAGTTGAATAATCACATGTAATAATAAATTTCATAATGAGGGAATGACTAATGCCAGACATCATTAC
This sequence comes from Viscum album, assembly GCA_963277665.1. NCBI lineage: Eukaryota > Viridiplantae > Streptophyta > Magnoliopsida > Santalales > Viscaceae > Viscum > Viscum album. Next base: position 270,453,404 of record OY728125.1, on the reverse strand, counting down.
CACATATTCAAGGCCTTGTGCCAAGACTACAAAAAAAATATTCAAAGCCTTATGCCAAGAAACTAGTTTGTCTCATGAGACCAACCGATGCATCGAGGAGATATAGCAGGCTCCACTCATCACTTACTAAGTCCACTGTATTCCTCACATGAAAATGTTTCAACATAACATAAGCATTCATATTAAAACTAGCATATGAAATGTTAATACTTGAACCAAAAACCCTAAATGGTATAAAAATAACAAATCCACAGTCTGACATATAAAAAAACATAAATACAATATGGAAGATTGTATTATAATAAATCACCCAAAATAAAGAATAATATCCAATAAAGTATGTTGACATAGTTGAAAATGATCAGAAAAACTCCTTGAGAGAAATATCCCATTTTCATGAAATCATTTAAAAGTCACACAAGTCCGAAAGGAAGAAATTTAAAAGAAAGTTTTGAATAAAACTGTCCCATACCACCTTGAAACTTTTGAAATGAATTAAAATTTTAAAATAATCATGTCCATATAAATAAATCCTTAAAATCATTTTTAAAACATGGACATTAATTAAAAATAATTTGAAAAATAAAACAACAAAACATTTAAAATTATGATCTTGATAAAGAGTCCCTTCCACAAAAAATTAAAATATTCATTTTGAAAACTTTTTAATGATACATGGACATGGATGATAAAAATGTCCAAATAAATACATAAATATAAAGAATCTCATACAATAATGAGATTAAGGAATTAACCCTTACCTTGCACTTTCCATAGGTTGAGGGTACATTTAACCTCCTGTATAACCACCATAGTATGATATTAAAATATACCAGAACCATATTCATATTTATTATTTCATACATGATTCATTTATGACTTTATACTGCCCATTTACAAATGATTTACATGTTAAATTAACATTTTAGGTAATAATTGCTTTCTTTATCGTACGTGTTTTAACATGTTATTCTTGATCGTATCATTTAGATCATAATTTAAATATATAAAAAACATAAAACATGATTTATATATGATATATATTTAGAATTTTATTATGTATAATAGATAGATATATGAAATGTAAAACACCATTTATGGAAACCGTAGGTCGTACATACGCATAAACGTTATTTCTGTTTTCATGTCGTATTGAACGGATGTAAGTGAATAATATATATGTAATACACACACACACACATATATATAATAATATTATTATTTCATATATTACATATTTATTAACAATATATATTTTTACAATAATCGTTTAATGGTTAATGTGGAAATTAATATCATCATGCCGGGGAGACAGTAAGTCGTACGTACACACGAGTGACGATATCATTTCCTTAATGATTAAATTGTGTGGAATTGGATAGAATATTGTTTAAAAAAAATTATCACGCTATTTTCATTATTTATATACATATTACTAATCATAATATCCATCCAAATAACATAGTTTTGAATAACAAATTACACCACGGCGTGGAGATGGTAAGTCGTGCGTATGCATGCATGGTGGAATTATCATTAATAGGATGGATAGAATAATAAATATGGTTTTAACATATTTATAATAACATAACAGTATGTAGAAGGTACTGTAGTTATTATTTTGGTGTGTAAATAACAAATAAATAGAAAGTGGGAGAAGAAAGTAAATTTGAAAAGGTGATACAATAATTACCTCTTCTTTGGGTGTTTCCTTTGGATTTGAACTAAAGGGCTCCTTAGGATGGCTTTCTGCTCAAGGGAATGCCTCTAGGTTGAAGTTAAAGACGTTTGGAGAATATTTGGTCTGGGGTTGGCCAAGCCAAATGTCTTCAGTTGTGTGATTTTGAGAGAAGTGGAAGTACCCTTTTATAAGAGATGTGAGGGTCACTTTAGGAAAAGTTTGAAATATTATTTTATTATGAAATAATTTTCGGTTTCTAATTGCTCCAAATTAATTTATTTAAAATATAATGTGTGTATGGGTGAAAATACACTCAACCAATGGGTTTTATACATGTTTAGGTCACCATATTAAAATTATCTTTTGAGATTTAACACTTAGTTAAATAGTTTAACTTTTACTATGTCCTCTTGTATTATTATAATAAATGGTTAATAAGATTAGTATAAAAAACCAATAGAACCCCAAGTGGTTCATCATTGATATATCTATCTTTATCTAAGTCCATTGGTGGATCCTCGTATTTTCAGAAATATTATATCAATTAATAATATAGTATTTGTTTTAAAAACTCTTTTATTTCAATTTTGACACTATTTGGTATTTTGTTTTTTTAAGGTCATAAAAACATTATCACTTCAAGAAAAATTTATTTAATCAACCCTAACATGTCATATTAACCTACAAAATTCGTGGATTCCATCAAAATCCTCAATTTACATTTATTTTAATATTTATAATATCAATTATTTTAATATTTCATTGATAAATTAATTATTGCATCATCATTGTGTCACATATATATTTAATTATTAAATCTATAAATAATATAAATAAAAAAACAATATGTAAGAAATATTTATATATTTCTAATTAATATTTATAGTCTAATTTTTCATAGGTATAACTGGATATTAAAAATGTTTTAGTTATTAAACTTTCATTTTAACACTTTTAACTCTTCTTTAAATAAAATAATAAAAAATCTCTTAATCGAATCCAAGTGGAAACAAAAGGTTATATTTTATTCCTAAGGTTGTTTTGGTCGAAATAAACTAATCCAATAGAATTAGGACATCTGTTAGTGTGATTATAATATCATTTTGACCTTTAATTACCCTATTTACATTTAACCGTGGTAAATAAATGTCTAAAGTTACTATTCACCCAAAAAATCTTTTCATATTATTGAAAAAAATATTACATACTTATATCAACCGTGTCTCTTATAGTTTTGAAATTCAATTCACAAAAGTGGTAAAATTATGTTTTAGGCAAATTTGCAAACGTGCCTAAAAGGTGGGTAAAAGATGTTAAATAGTTCAATAAAATTTTATACATCTATTTTTATTATAAAATGACTCCAATGAATTACATTGAAATTATATAGGTATTATATATCTATTATTACTTATAATATATTTAATTAAAATAAATAATTATTTAAATATAAAAGTCTGTTTTAAAAAATAACGTAGTGTTTTCACTATTCATCCAAAATTGAATGTTTTTCGAAAAATGCCAAAAAAATCACCCTAAGATAATTTTGATTTTCCAAATTCAAAAATTAATTCTATATTACCAAATTAAAAAAAAAGTTTCATTAATTAATTTAAAATTAATTTTTGTTTTCAAAACCATAAAGGGGTTTATTAAAAAGTAAAAACTATCAAAAGATTGACAAGTTTTTGTTTCAATTTTAAATGAGAAATTAATTATAATGTTGTGCATTGTATAAAATATAATATAATTATACTTAAAAATCATTCAAATTAATAAGTTAACACTATAAATTAATTTGATTAAAAAATTTGGTTTCAAAAAAAAAATAGTATTTTTCACTATTTATCAAAATATGAAAGTTATTATAAAAGTACCAAATATTTATCCAAACATAATTTTTAGGTGTTGATTCTAAAGAAAAATTTACTTTTATTTAATTGAATATATAAAACTCTCAAATATTGGTTTTGAAAATGGTTTTCCATTAAAAGGTTGTATAATTTCATTTTTTAAAAAATACTTCTTTTTTCTAAGAAATGAATTTGTTCTTATATGATGTCTACAAAACAAATAATATGGATTCTATAATTATATAGAGTATATAAAATTAAAAATTTAGTTAATACTATTCATAACCACTTTTTGAACGGCTAGTTTGGTAAATCATGGTACGCTCGAACCCGGTGTTACCTATAGCACAAGTTATTGAATTACTTAGAAGAGATAACGTACTATGAAATCTTGGGTGTTTCATGTTTCCCACAACATAGATCCAATAAAGGAATCACGCCAATGGCTGCTAGAAAATGAAGACTTGACTAATGACCTTGCTCTACAAGAAGCTAAAGATCAAGAGGCCATTAGAAACCTATCCTTGATAGCCCATGATCTTATTGAACTATAATCAAATTAGAGAAGTATAAGCATCAGTTGTGAAGGAGCTCACTGCCAAATTTTTACCATCAGTTGTGGAGGTCCACCCCATAGCACCAATGGTGAAGGGTTCCTTCATGGGAAAAATCAATCATTATTGCAGTATTATCTCCGATTGACCATTGTTGTTACCCTCGTCATGACCATAAGATCAAATAGAAACAAGGTTCTCTATAGGGTATATGATGCAAAAAAATCTACCTGTTGTCATGCATAAGATTATGATGGTTTTCCTTGCCATGATGGAATTCACATTGATGTTCCTCCCTGTAGTGACATTTCATGTTAGCAATAAGGTCCTCCCTTTACTATCATCCACCCTAAAGGTCCTCTCCCGTGAATAAAATAAATAAATTATCTATTCATTCGGGCATCAAGATATGATGGGAACCCTCCTCATAATGGAAGTTTCTTTGAATGTCCTCCCCACTGCAGAGACATTTCAGGTCTACAATAAGTTGCTCCCCTTGATTTCATCGACTTTTAATATCCTCCCTAGGGTATATGTGGAAACAATATCTCTACAGTGAGTAATAAAGATATGATGTTAGTCCTCCCCATGATAGCACCTACTTCAAAGGTCCTCCCCACCATAACATTTCATGACAACAAGAAGGAACTCCCCTTACTATCATCCTCCTTGAAGGTCCTACCCCAGGTATATACTATATAAATTATCCACATATTCAGGAATTTGGCTCCTATGGTACTCCTCATCATGATATCAACCGCTCTGAAGGTCCACCCCACAGTAACGTTTCATTTCATCAATAAGGTCCTCCCTTTGCAGAGTGAAATTCATTAAATACATAATACTATAAGGTCCTTGTAAATATGGGGTAATATATGATAGAAAACCTATCAATTAAAAGTAATATAATTTCTTAACTGGTAGAGTGATTTGGAAAACAATCACCTTCTATGACACCCTGTGACTATTTCTATAACAACAAGACCCCTATTATCCCCTACACATGAAACAAAACTGCAAATAAGTGACCATGTTGAAAATATAAATTAGAGGGGTCTCTAAAATAAGAAAAAAAGGATATTTTTCTCATAAGAATAAAATTGTCTAGGGATGACATACACGTTTTGTTTTTTTCGTCAGTCACATCTCAGTTTAACATACTAAGGGCATTGTAAAAAAATTTTATACATAACATTTTTTCAATCTATGAACAACTTTCCACCACCTTAACAAAAAATTATTGCCTTATAATTGGTATAAATACCATGTCAAGATATTGGGAGACTATATTTATCAAATGAATTTGTAATTCATTTCATTTTTGTGTAAACCACAGTTAGAGGGATGATGGAATGATCTATACCTGACATGCATCAATGAAATACATATGTTTCATTTTCTAATCATCGACCCCTCCACCTAGTGTAAACATCTAAGTATGGGGAAGAATGAGGATCTATAATTCACCCTATTCCTCATCCAGTATAACCTAGTACAAATGACATCCTATTATGTCATTTTTTCAAGGAATTTAATAAAAAAAACCTCTCCTAAGTAAAGGAGGCACACTCCACAATCATTGACCTTGAAATAGTCTCGAAAGTGATAGCCTCGATATGATCAATCCATCAAAAAACCCATGAAATATGAAACCGATAACATTCAGTATGATTACAGCTCAATGGAATCCAATCATCAAGCACTATAAATTTCCTCAGAAATAAATATTTCATGTTTAGAACTGACATCATAATTATTTGACACACAAACTGGGATGCATGAGATGAACAGAGCTATGATAGAATCAGCTATCACCACAATATGGTATATTCCACAACCTAAAGAATTGATGTAATTTTTAAAACAAAAATTTCCCATAAAACTATAAAATCCTAAGTAATGGACAACAAAAAGATAACGGGACATTCCTTATCCCACATAGATGGGTGTATTTTTACCTCAACCACCCCTCAATGAAAATCATTTTTTCCCGTTTAGGTTGGAAGATAATAGGTATGTTATGATATTTCTCCCCATCATGAAACTCATTTCCCATAAATGGGAGGAGCATCACTAGGATTTATAGAGGTTAGCACAATGTTAATATTTACAAGGAAACCCAAAGAGGATCCCAAAAAGGCCGGGAGAGGTCACTTAAAAGATGAAAACAACCCCCATAACATTTGATATCTATTAAAAATCCCACAATATGTTATCCATTGGTGAAAATTGTTGATGGAAATCTTATAGAAAATAGTTAAAATGATGTACATACATATGAAAATGGACGGGATTCTTCCACTCAGAATAAGTAATACACTATTAATGATTTTGAGGGTAACCAAAAGCAACGAATCACAAAAAATTTGGTTGCACTCTTGATCAATCCCATGATTCCTACTATGAGAACCTATATCATAGAGAAGAAAAAAATCATTATCATATATAAACCACATCTTCTTCTTAATGATTAGGATCTCCATATGCTTGAAAAAATATTTTCCCAGCATGTGGAAGAAATTATAGTGTTGAGGGGAATCAATGCACAATTTCTTTGAGTAAGAATTCATATCAAATATTATCTCTGTGGAGAGCCTCAATGTAAACTCCCACCAATTGTAACACATACACAAGGGTTCATCCTAGTAATTGAAACAAGTCTAGGTCATTTACCTAATTTAACAGCCATTAAGGAGACTACAAGAATGAGTCTAGGAAGATCCCCAAAAGATGTACCAGGCAAGATATCTTACTCAAATAGTGGCATAACGACCGCATCAGATCTTTCACATTGATACCCTGGTCTAATCTCAGTTTCAACAAAACACCCACCATGGTATTATCTATACCATTGAGTCATTTTAAACATGATTGGAAACCATGGAAGATAGGCGTGAACTAGTAAAACAAAAATAAAAACCTTTCCCTGACTGGGTGAGAGAAACCCCATCAACATAAAATTTTAGGAGTCCTTAATTTCCAATCTTTAATGGATTAGGTGACAAAAAAGAACCTATAATGTACTATGCATAAAATTATAATCCCATGATTGGAACCACTAATAAGTAAGTATTGGTGACACTCTAATGCTTTTTAAGAAGCCTATAAGTGTCGACCATTGTATGGTATACTAGTTTTACATCTACTTTAATAATGGAATAGGAATATCTATATCAGAAAGTCCACTTTCAGTTCAACTACGAACAATAAAATAATATAACAAGTGAACTATAGAACCACAAAGAGAGATAAAATGAGAGAGTCATGGATTTAATTTCTAGGTGGAAGGGGATGTCCTACTCCCTGAACTGACTGATACACTATGATTATATACCCACTCTCAACATTGAGAACCTTCACAATGAGATGTGAACACTGCTAATCCGAGTGAAGTATACAAGTGGGTTTTTGGATTTTTATACAATTTCCCAAATAATTTGAGATTCTATATAATGAACTAAGCTATATTCCCAGATAACTCCACCAGTCTTGGGGAAATGAGTAGGGAAGTCATAGTCAACATCCTTCACACATAAGACTGCCTCCACACCTTCCCCTACTAAAAAACCAAATGCATATCATGTAGAACCACCATGGATTCAAAAACAACCCCCAACTCAATATAATTATTGGATGGGAGACATGATGTATCATTTTGAGGAATTAAGGAATAGAGTTTACTCATTCTTATATGATCATGTATGGGGCTATATTATAGTAGTTGTGTAAAATGATTTACTCTATCTACCAGAGCCGAAAATTGACCACGAGGTGGATCTGGATGACCAACCAAATTATTTCCTCCTTCATTGGATACTGGGACACACCATTTAATAATTATTCCTCTTCAAATACATCATAAAGAAAATGATAGATTCTAGGTACATAAACCCAGGAAGGCCAATAGTAAAGGTGGAATGAGTTTCCACTACTACCCCTGTTGAAAGAGGTGAGTGTAAATATGTTGTAAGTGGGAGGTAATAGAATTTAGATTACAGTATGAATCAAAATAAAAACAACCAATCATATGGTATTCTCTAAGCATAGTTGAAATAACCAACTATATCCATGACTTCGTCTTCTAAAATGAACTTTACACCCACGATCCCATGACCCTCCGAGATCCAACCTTCCTAAAAAGGGTTTGACTAGAAAATTAGGGAGAAAGTGTAGAAAGATACACCTTCATCAAGGAAAAAATCATCTTTGACCCTATAATATTTTATCCCCTAATATATTAAAGAATAGGCACCACCCCACTGAATAGAACCACTAAAATCTGTCATTCGGTAAAATACCTCATCATATGAGGAGTTGATATTTGGTCCCATTAATCTCATCCACTTTATAGCTCCACTCTTTTAATATGATTATGGTTATAAACCAAAGTTCTACGCACCTAATTGGGGAATTAGAGGAAGATGGTGTTTGAGTTTAGGAAACAGAGAAGGTGCAGCTATGGTAGAATCTAGACTTCTAGCTGCACTCCTTCTTGAACTGTCAATGTTGTAGAAACTCATTGGAGAGAACATCAGTTAGTTTTTGATTAGTAGGAAAATAATCCTCCATCAAAAAAGATTCACCACATCCCTATCCCTTATAAATATCAATATGAATTTGAAAAATCATCTGATCACCCTTGGGTTTCAGGAAAATCCATCTGACCTAACCCATTATAGACCAGAGCACCTCTAACTCTGGTTTCAACGGCTGATCCATATTAATGAAAGGATAAAGTCACTAAAGTGCGTGTAAAAGAGACTAATAATATATGGATACAGTAAACTTTATACCATAAGTATGGAATCATGAATTATTTATTCTTGTTAACAACAAATCTATCAATCTTGGATACCCTGAGCTTATAAAAATTCCTCAGGGAAGAATTCGTCAGGGCTTATCTAAGGCATTAAAAGTTTGAAGTTGAAGGGGCCATTGTCAAAGTCTATCAGACAGAGACTAATCCAATGGAATTTCAGGTAGTTATATCCTTTAAATAATAATTTGAATATTCCATTATACAAGGACACATCAGACCCATGTGTGTGTTCAACATGATAAATGTTTTCTAAATATGAAGAGTATTCGTTGACAATGGATCAGGAGTTAACCTCATTCCACTATGACCACATTATGAGATGGGCTGTAATGAGTGTAACCTATCTCCTTCCACCAAAACATTTAAGTTATAGGAAAAACATAATCATAAGCCATTGGGCCAGATCATGCTCAAATCTTAGATTAGAGATCTCATAGACGACTCAATATTTAATGTGGTTCGGTTGAACATACCCTTCAAAATACTACTAGGAAGAAAACGATTTAATCAACATGAAACAAACCCTCCTTGAAACATAAATGCATAAAATACTACATTAATAGAAAAATTTGGACATTTTATGCTAAAAAGGCCCCATTCGAATCATATGAGCCTCATTATATCAATTCATGATTCTATCGGGGGGAAGGGAATATACCCATTGTTGTCGGTGTTGCTTGGGTCACTATTCTGAATGGTCTAAAAATGATCTAACCCAACCCATTTGAAAATAATTTATGAATATTATTTGATACCCATCTATAAGATATAACATATGAGTCCATATTCAGATGAATATTTAGCGATCTACGTGATTTCAATCATGACCACCGATTCCAGCAATGTTGAAAGGTTTACTAACTCCCTAGACAATTGTGAAATATCCGATGAATATGATTTTATTCCATCCCTATAACTCTATTAAATCCAAACCATGCCAACTTAGGAGTAAGATTATATATCCTTACTCAAAGTATATAAAGACACTCTTTCTCCATGTCTCACTTCATCCTCTCTATATTTTTGAGGAAACACCGCATTTTCACCTAGGTCTGAGGAAGTCAGATCATCTTTAAAATATCTAGATATCAACTCCTCTCCTAGATCAAAAGAACTCGTCCCAAGGCTCACTTACCTAAAAAAATTAGAAGGAAGAAGGTGAGGAGGAGGAAGAAGAGGAAGACCTGAGGGACACCCCACCAATGTTTTAGGAGGCCATCTCTACAACCATTGATGAGATCAGAAAAATAAATTTGAGAATAGAAGAAGACCTATGAACCACCTTGATTAGTTTGTCCATTTATTTCTAATAATAATAAATGTATACCTTAATCCTATGGAATCAACCAAATTAATTCTCTTTCAATTACACTGAAATTATGGTCCTTGATCCTAAGTTGGACACTCACCACCTTGGATTGATCAAGGACCTCCAGGTCTATAAAAAATCATCTAGAGGGATGCACATGACATATGCAGACAAAATAGATGCAAAAATTAATAATATAATCAGATCCAAAAACATTATAGAGGTCTAAAATACCATGTGGCTGGAAAATATAGTTCTTATCCAAAAGGGGAATAGGAAAATAAGATTCTACATTGATTTTAGATATCTCAACCAATACTTCCCAAATTATGATTTCCTAGTCCCAATCACAGAACTATGGATTGAAGTGATGACTTGATATGAGGATCTCTCCTTCATGGATGTCTATTCAGGATGTAATCAAATCTGAATGGACCAGGAAGATGAAGAATATAATTTCTTTAGGGGAAAATTGGGGATATTTTTCTATCAGTTAATTCCCATTGAGCTACATATTAATATTCCATGGACCACATAATCAAACCCTTACTATGAATGTTCAATGAATACCATGTCAATAACATAGTGGTTAAATATCAACAAAGCTCTGACCAAATGGTGGATCATGAAACCTCTTCAATAAACTATAAAAACCCAACCTGATAATAAACTGCTTGGAATGTGATTTAAGTATTACCTCAGAGAAATTACTTAGCTTCATCATATGAAATTTTGGTATCTATGTGAACCTTGAGAAGATAAAGGAAATACTTAGCATGTTACCTCCTTGTAACCTCAGATAGTTGAGAGGAAGTCAGGGGAAAATATCTTAATTTGGTGCATCATAGCCAACCTAATAAGAAATTTTTTTCCCTTTATCATGTTGATGAAAAAAGGTTATATAATAGTAGATCGATGATAATGATGATGTATACAAAAGTATTAAGAAATATATATTAATATCTCTAGTGCTAATGCCACATGTCGAAAGAATACCACTTATTTTTTATTTTATGTCCTCGGGGGAATCACTATGTGTGTTCCTCGCACAAAATAACATTTAGGTTATTAAAAATATCCATTATTACGTCATAAAAACCATGATCGATGTTGAGGCTCAGTGTTCTAATTTTGAGAAGAGTTGTATGGAACTAAAATTTGCGATCTAAAATTGAAGGTACTACCTAAAAAATCACATGGTCCATTTTTTCTCTCATTGTAACCCACTAAAATACATTTCCAGTCACATGATGTTGATCGGATTTCTGTCTCTATGGGCGGTCCTCCTAAAGTAGTTGGACACACAGTTCATCTCTTAGAAAGTGTCCAGAGGCTAGGTTTTAGTAGATATTCTACCTGATCACCCCTCAATAGAAATGACTTCACTAGATACCAAGCTCCCAAATGAAGAGGTACTCTCCATTCAAGAGGACTCCCAGATATGAGAGATGAATTTTTAAGGTGCATCCAGTAGGATGAAAAGAAATAGTATGGATGGACCCAATCTCATCAGTGTGTGGCAAGGAGACATTCTAGTATCTCCAGTAAATGCATTCATGACTTACTCCTTCCTGTTGTCAAAGGGGTGCATGAAAAATGATGTAAAATATCATTGCCTCATTCAGTACTGGAGCTGTCACTTAAAGTGAAAGTGAATCCCTTTAAGATAAAGGGTGATTTTGAAATGGTCATCAAGTACATTAACAATGATTATTCTATAAAAAAGGAAGGAATAATCACCCTACTAAATCACATCTAACGAATAATTAAAGAATCTTCATTTTGATCTGACATTGGATCATGTCCCTGAGTCAAAGAATTCCCAATCGGGGACACTACAAAATATAGCCACCTCTCTATCTGATACAGAGGGGGAATAAATAGTCGTCATAATTTCCGAATGGTCTCACTATTAATTCATGTCAGCATGGAAGAGATCAATGAGATTAACCTGATAATAGAACCATATAGTCCTAACACTAGTTGGATGAAACAAATTATAGACTACCGTCAAAATTGATAACTCCAACCAGATAGAGCCAAGAGATATAAAATCCAAATATGAGAGCTTAACATTATTCTCTATGACTGCATGAACCACAAAAACCAACAATATAAGAAGATATTAAATTTTTCTCTTAATAGGTTCATTGATTAAGGAGATACCATAGTTTTCATGATTGAATTGCATGTTGGAGCCTATAGAACTTGCTAGTCTGGACTCAAGATTTCCCACCAAATTTTATTTCATTGGTTCTACTCATCCTCTATAATGAAGGACTTTAATAAATTCACCAAAAACATCAATATCATCAAATTTCATGCGAACTTCATTCATCAACCCATAGAATTGAAACATACAACCAATTACACCTACCAATTTTCCATATAGGGAATGGATTTCAGAGGGATATATTCTCCTAACACATCTAAGAAGTTTATGTAAATTATCACTACAACTGATTCCTTATCCAATTATGCTAAATCCATACCCCTAAAAGATGTTCGGTATAGGAACATTATGTTTGAATGCTAACATCATCAATATATTTTTTCCCTGATATGATACTAAAGGAAAAAACCCACCAATTTCTGTTCTTATAGACTGGAGATAATATTTCAGAAGCATGAATTCAAGTCCAACCATTCATCTCACCACCATGTTTTGCCAACAGATAGATAGTGGCCTTCAAGAATAAACCATAAAATACACACTAGATGATGGTATATAAGGATAAAAAAATTTCTTGACAAGATTCTACGTGGCTTGTGTGATTATCAAACCATGACCTACACTTCCACATAGGATATCCAATACTCATTAGTACATGGGGAAGAGGTAGTCATGCCCATCGAGCATCAATTATAGTTTCTCTGTATTTACATATTTGATCATTTATCCACAAATGAGAAAACCTAAAAATGTCTATATGAATTATAGATATTGGATGAAAAAAATACTTCACAACTTGAATAATTCTGAAGTCCCACAAAACCAGATCGTGTGACCATTAACAAAAAGGTTCACCATCGATCATAACTCAAAGGAGAGATGGTTTTTGTCCATATGACTCAAATGATACCTAGAATGAAACCTCCAAAATTTGAACCAAAATGGGATGGACCTTATTCAATATGTAAGGTCAACTCTAAAATATTTAATTATCTTATTTTGATGGATGGATAGCTGACTGTGAATCCCACTGATTCAAGGTCCCTGAAAAAGTATTTCAGGTAGTCACATGACATCTACATGCTGATCACATGACAATAAACTTATTTTACATCATCCTCATCACATGTTGGTAAACTTAAGGACAAATGGTCCTAGTCATATCAACTAAAAAATCATGAAATTGTTTATCCATTCCATATGACATTAAATTTCATAGTTAACATCCCTCAAATTTAATGTTAATAACCCCCCAAAATACTAAAATATGAGATGATCATCATGGTCCCTTAAATATGGGCATCTTCCTTAGTTATAAGATCTTCTGACATCCTTCTAACCCCTTTTTGGGTTGAGACACCCTCATGGCTAGACATGATGAATAAAGGATGGGTAGCTTCCATGTGTAAGACCCACTCCTATTGTCCTAACCACACTATGATAAACTACATGAAACAACCATCCTAGTTGAATGATGTTAAACTGCATAACACCTTCCTTCCTTACCATATGACATTAAACTACATTTAAAATTACAAGTATCACAACTTTAAACTATGTTCATGCCTTTTTTATAATTGTGATGTGGAATAAGAAACTTTTGGCCCTCATACACATTAAGTTTTCCACTCTTCAATGCCACAAAATCCCATTTTTGGGAGACTCCTTCCCAAGGTCTGAACGTCAAGACCATAAACTAGAATCCCATGTTTAGGAATCCCAACATACAACTATATTTCAACCTCCTCAGTAATGTATATGTGGTGTGTGGGACTTCTTATTCCTTGTTAATATAGAGGTTATTACACCACCTTACCATGAAAGTCCCTTCTAGAGTGCTAACGAGTTTGGTTCAAACTCTATGACCATAAACTTGGGTTTATCATCTAAATCACATTATGTTAAACTAAAATATACATGGTACTACCTTCAAGAAATTAACACTAAGTTTTCAGCCCTTATAAAATATCTTTAAAAAGAATGACATTGTTGTCCATTTCACCAGACAATGAACTACCTAACATCTTTTCCCTTACTGCATGATGTTTAAATACACATGAATCATTGTTTTAATTAACAATTAACCACTAAAAGCTTGATCATTGTGGTATAAAGGTAACCCATGTTCCCACATGAGATTTGGATCCACGTAAGTATTATATTTTTGAAGAACTGTGTATGGGTTTATTCTTATCAACACTGGATACATAGTGACATTAAGACCTTACATACTAGTCTCATCCCCAAAAAATTGGGAAAAGTGCCTCCTATTTCATATGGGTAAGACCTACGAGGAGCATTTCCCATCCAGAACAAAATGTTTCTTGATTATTTCTTAAATAAACTACTTAGTAATATCTGTATATTACATCATAGTCCTTCCACCTAAAGATAAATAAATTCCCCCTCCCTGTATATGGGTAACACCAATACAGGGATCTTTCCTTCATGGATTATGTGTGTCTTGATTATCATTCTATGTTATATATAGTGACATCTAGACCTCATGTATAGGCCCAACCATTAAATACATGAAATGATCCCTCCCGTGAATGAAAACCAAATCAATGAAGGGGACTCTGAAGAAGGCCCTTTTGAAAGGTCTGTTTTAAGAAAAAAGACCATCCCTCTACATGAGTCAAATCTGTGTAGGGGTGTGTTTCAAGAACTACATGTGGGTTGATTCCAACCCACACACGATATGTATTGATGCATGGATCTCCAGATCTAGGTCTAACCACATCATTATACCTCTCATGTTGGGTCACATTCATCATCACCACAAGACATCCAACTAAACATGGTTTTATAACTATGTATGGCCTTATTTATGCCCACGTAGTATATGTAGTAACACAGAAGTATCCAATTCCCAGTCCCACTACAATAATGGATAAAAATTTCCTCCACTCTATGTATAGGTCAGATACTCACATAGAATTTTCTCATAACTATATGTTGATTGATTCTAATTTTGACATGATATTTAGCAACGACCGAATTCTTCATCATGGACCATCCTCTAAAAAAAGTAATATACCCCCACCCTTAATTATGTCACCTCTGTGTGGTAGAATAAACCTTAGTTTCCACCTCTTTCTCGCACAGAGAACAAAACAATAGGGCATTGGAGTTTCAATAGGGGAATCCATGCATGATTAAAGTGTACCAATCCACATCATATGGTCCTAGAGGAAAGGACTTAAAAGGCACACCAGATATTTTCTATTCACATAAAGAAACCTATGTCTTTATATCATGATGTTAAACTTCATATTAACTAAAGACCTATTTGTTTATTGATTCTATTTTTGATGAGAAATGATTTGATGAAAAGACATCATGTCTTTGTCTCAGCCATGGGAAACAAGTGTCCCCACCCCCTATGTACAAATAAAGATCTATACAGGAGAACTCAAATTTGGGTTCCTCATTCAGGAATGTATCATGGAAATAGTAATAACCCCTTGATATGATTCATATCTATGTAGGAAATTTTACAATCCATGTTTAATAAAATTCGGAATGTTTCTTAAATACCCATTCACATTCCATCCATTCATCAGATTCTATTCCCCGAGGGATTTTGGATCTTCAACATATTTCGTTGACCATTAGATACATGAGGGGTAGATTCTTGATTATCCCTTTGCTTTTTATGAATAATATTCCCCAGATGGATCTATATATGTTTCACACAAAAAAGACCACTCAAACAAAGGAAAATTATTCCAAATGAGAGGATTCTTATATCAACATAAACCCAATGAAATTGTTTCCCACATAATTTCTCCTCATACAAGGATCCTTTAAATAAATTTTTACACTTTCTTCTCCCTTACATATGTGGAATGTCAGAACATACCTTCCTAATGAGCCTCATATCACTCTTTTCCATGACATATAGTCCTTTTCTTATGAACCTTAATTTGAAGACCTCTTGAAAACCTCATTGCATTACATTAAAATGCATGGATTATGTCCTTGTCGCATGACACTAAACTTTTAAATTAACAAGAAAGAAATATAGCATGATTATTTTTTCAATGAGACAAGTAGTGATCCCTAAATCTTCAATAATGGGTCCATCCATGAGATAAAAATATCCCCATTTCTCTTTATATAGTATAGACTGACAAAGGATATTTATGACATTAAAACTAAATAATACCCATAATAATGCATGGCTTGAGCCATGTAACTATTGGTTATGTAGTGACACCCACATATCCAATCCTTGGTCAAGAAATAACAAAAGTTAAAACATCCAATTTTTATGTGAATAACTTATACATGCACAGGGAACCCCATAAGAACTACATACAACCTAATTTTCACTTTTATGGGATACATAGAGATGGGTGAATCCTATATTCTGGTACAAAA
Organism: Viscum album; assembly: GCA_963277665.1. Lineage (NCBI taxonomy): Eukaryota > Viridiplantae > Streptophyta > Magnoliopsida > Santalales > Viscaceae > Viscum > Viscum album. The sequence continues at coordinate 270,436,629 of OY728125.1, read as the reverse complement.
AAAAATACCCACTATCTTTTATGTGGGATAGATCTACATAAAATATTATTATATGTTCCTAACCCCATTCATGAGCTCGTATCCAATATAAAATTCCCCTTTCCCAGACAAATGATTGATTGGTGTGTGGTAGAAACTTCTTATAACAATGTATGGTTTGTTTCATTCCCTAATATGATACATGATGATAACTGATTCTCCAATCCAACATCTAATAATAGAAAATATAATGTGTGTACCTTCCCTAGGAGTTAGTCTGACCATCACAGGGAACCTTCTCAGACCTACGTAAGAGAATCATTTCTGAAAATTCCATGAAGTTTCGGCATAAAATACTCCTTTCACATTCAAGTACTTTACATTCACAAACTAAACTCTATTTCCAAAAAGAAATGAGTCCCTAAAAACCTTCCCAAAAATCATAAATTTAGGCCCAATTTCCTGAGAATACCTTTGTTTGAATATTCTTGATTTTCCCCAGTTGGCTCTGTATATGTTTCCCACAAAAAAGGATTTCAACCAAAGGAAAATTCATCCCCAAAAGTGGATTTTACTATCTCCATATTCCCCAATGATATTTAAATCCCACACCACTCCTAATAATAAGAAACCCACCAGATTATAGATTACAAACTTTCCCCCATCATTCTAAAGATGGTAGAACATTCTGGAACACATTATCTTGAAAAGGGTGAATCGTTTATTCCTCGGTCAAAGATAAGTGAACATAAATCATAGGACTAGAATTTCCATTCAACGTGATATTAAACCACATGGTCCATGTCTTAATCGTATGAAATTAATATAAACCATTCTCCAACCATCCTCTATACAATATGAATTCATGGGAGAGTGTTTTTTGATTCATATCCAGTTTTAATGTAGATTCCCTAATCGTTTTCAGACATAATCCTTCTAAAAAGACACTATTTTTGGTCTTGAGAAATTTGAATTTTCATAAAATTACCTAGCCATCGAAGATGGATGGACAATGTCCTGAGGAAACCATTTGTTTTACAATTCACAATATTCCCCAATTGGCTCTACATAAGTCACCCTTCAAACATTCCAATCAACCAAAGGAAACTTCATCCACATGAGAGGATTATCCTACCCCCATACACCTCAAAATTCATATTGGAAACCATTCTTCTCGGTAAAAATTTCTTATTTGACCTATATCATGTCTCAAATTCATATTTCATAAAACTAGGGTTATAAAAAATCAGTCATTCACGTCTGAATATATTCATAAATTCTCGTCAATAAGTTCTATTGGGACCCTTGCACCATAGTTAATGGTCAATGTCGTTTGACCTAAAACATCAGTGACATCATTCCAGTTTACAAGACTCAGAAATTCCAATATAAATAGTAAAAACACTCACCATGTTGGAATCACATATAGGGAACCCTAATTAACAGTCAATTACCATCTCTATAGACCTATTCATTCCATGGTTTATCAATGAATCGTGAAATCTAAAAAAAATTTTGGTCGAAAACCCGCAAAGGGTGGCCTAAGAAAAATTCCACCAATTCCCTCTAGGTCTGCACCATAGTAGACTTAGTTAAAACTATTATGGTAACATAAATGTCAAAAAGTTTCTATGTTTTTTCATTTAACCATAGTAATAGTTGAAACTACACTCACTGAGTCCCTCATCTCAAGAAAACATTCGAGAATTACATGATCATGTCAATTTGATTATCCTAGATGGTAATTGAACTTGATATCCAATGATGAAAAAATTAAATTAATAATAGGATATCATTTTTAAAAGAACGTTTCAAATTATAATTAATGGAAAGTACAGGAAAAGATAAAGGATAATCATTGGATGAAAAAAAAGGTTTTTGGTTTATTCAATAATAACAAAGAAACATCTGCATCCTATAGTATCCCTGTCTGAGTTGGATAGTGTGATTTCTTGATCCAATTAGTATATTATCAATGTTTTAGTAGTGCATTGACCATATCCTCTATGGCTCAATGAAGATCTAACAAGGTTGCGGTCTCATCATTTTCACTAGCCCACTTTACCACAGCCACTTCAACAAAATCCCATTATGTCATTTCCTCCTTTACCAATAATTCCACTTTATCAATAGATGCATTGTTTCGATCCAATTATTTCTTAAGTAGTTCATATTCCAAGATAAGATGATCCACCTCATTAAAAAGAGTCTCCAGTGAGGTCCTCTACCATGTATGTTAAGCCTATCGCTTTGTAGCCATCCTATCATGTTCAATGAATTCATTAAGAAGGATATTCTTAGCCATGACAAGATGACCTATATTCTCTATATTTGAAAGGTGATATTGGAGTGTATTAGCATTGTCCAAAAAAATTACATATTTTACTTTTTCATGGATATAATGATATTGAAACCCCACATACACATGAATTTGAAACAAGAGGCATAATTTGGGAAGTTCCATCAGTATGTTTGTAAAGAGGTTTTATAAATCAACATTCAAATGCCTTTTTATATTTTATAGTGGGAAAAGAAAAGTTCATTTAGTAATTCATGTTATACTTTGAATTTATCTAGTATGGAATAATATATTTATTAATAATTTCCACCAAAGGGACTCTTGATTCATCAACCTTAGCAAGCATTTAACTGGAAGCAGCCACTTCCATTGCAGTATTAGCAGGAAGAAACATCGGAACATCAACTGTGACCCTAGAAAATTATGGTTGTAATTCAAAAATTATAAATCTAATGCATAATATTACCATGTTTAATTAAAATGAAATGGAATATGGGAATTAAAATAGATCTACCTTCACACTTCATAACATTGTAATTCATAACCACCAGTGCCACACCTTCACCTGGTTGAAGGGATATTGGATCCTTGTTCTGCAAGTGTATCTCAAGTTCTTCCAAGGACACCCAGGTGTAGGAACATGATCATCCATGTTAGTGTTATAAAAAATATCACTCATGGAAACAATACTCATAAAAAATAATCATCACATAACTAAGGATGGAATTTGATTACGACTCCCTTGAGTTGTAATCTCACCATATTATATTATTGTGAACCCTAGATAGGAAGGATAAATATTCTAAATAGGACCATAGACCAATGAGGACACCCCCACTAAAGGGGAATAATTCACTAGTCATAAACTATCGACCCCTTGGGGCTTTGAAGCTACCTGATGCCCTCAGTTTTTCAGGACTCCCAGTCTAGTTTATCTACCATCAGAGAAGTCATCGCATTCATATCTGTAAGAGCATGATCAATATGCTTAGTTGATTTTTTTATCTCCAAAGTCCCTCTAATTATTAGTCTGGAAGAGTTATGATACTGATGAGATGCCTTCCCTGGGGCATGTGATCCCCCCATTGGCATCAATTAGACATGGATACCTATCTGGTTTAGCTACAACCACTGATGGTATCACTTTTGTCTCCGAAGAAGTAGGAGTTATAGACCCATTGGAGATTACTACCTGAATACTTAGAAGAAATACACCAATTCATGTGGATGATGATTAGTTACAAAATAAATACACAAAACATGAAAATTAAATAAATAAATGAGATAGTCACCAATTATACCCAACTTCATAAGTATAATTACCTTTGATTCTAGTTGGATTGTTACAGTAAGCCATGGATATGACCCTATAAAGGGAACAATGGATGGGGATGAAGTTGTAAATTCCCCATTAGGATCCTCGAGGACCAACTACATGTGCACCATTACCCCGGAGGATCCCTCTCCAATGAATCATACATCCAAAGGGAAATTATACCCCACAAACATATCCCATAGGGGTGTACTCCGGGGAAGTGATTGTTTCTAAAATCTCCCCTGGGTATGAAAAATACCAGGAGTCATGGATTATGTTCAAGATGATAAGAAAAAAATGGTTTGGTAAAAATTACCACATCAGCAGTCTCGCCTTGATCTGTCGTGATTAAATCCTTGTCTTCTACTCGACCAGACCAGTATGTTCTTCCTTTGAAATAGTGGAGCCAGGTAACCATTTCATCCAAATATATAGCCACCCCATATAGATATTTGTGAGCTGAGATCCATGTGGAATAAGTGACCAATCCAAATCTTGTAAGCTCATGCGGCTCTTCAGGAAGTGTCTCCTAGATACCTTCGACCCACGTGATTTTCCTTAAGGCATCACATGCCTTCCAATACATGAGTAATGCGATAGTAATGGGGATGGTTAACATTGGAGGATCATATTTTGAAAGAGAGGTGGGTTCCAAAATCCTCAATTGATTTCTAGGTCCCACATCCACTGTCGAACCCTCTAGGGATGGGAGTTTTCAAGACCTCATACAGGAATGAGGAATATCCCCAAACCTAGTTGTTGTAGGAGGGTCAATTTCATTATCACCCCTGGCTGAATTGTTGTCATTCTAGTCACCCTAATTAACCGCATACCTCACCAAGGTAGTAACTCACTAATAATATTTATGTCGGTTATTTTGGGGATGGATTGAGGCATTAATCTCTTTAATATTTGAATCCATCTTCTCATAGTCATCATTATAAGAGATAGTGGTAGGCACCGGAAAATAGCCTTGCTCGGTTAATGCATCCTCATTTTCTTATAGAAAGCACAATAGAGCTTTGGCTGAATGAGTGGCCCTCAATCAATCCCATTCACTACAGGCCTTTGGAATGGTGACATCAGGAGGGATGGATTCTGGATGTTGAAGAGTAGTGCTGAAAACATGGGAGGTTGATCCCTAGGTTATCAAAACCTTATTTGGGGTTTGAAAACAATGTATTTCCTTGGATTATTCCCATTACTAGAATGCCTAAATGTGTTCTTTTTCTTCCTTTAAACCTTAGGGCCTTTTATGGAAAAAAAATAGTGATTAGTTTTTCTAGTATATCTTTTGGATGTGATCAATTCCTGAACTCTGCATATGATATGATAAGTGTAGGCTCAAAACCCACAAAAGGAGGAAGCCCAATATGGAATCATGTATCTTCTTTTGTGAACATCAACATGAGTTGTCGATCTACAATTTAGTGTTTCTACTAAAGTTCATTGTTGAGGGTTGAAGTAAATATAATCTAGACACATTTGAATTGATATGAAAATTTGTAGGGTGGGTACCCTTCACCGATAAGATCTCTATCAATCTTGGTAACAAAGATGCCTTATTTAAAATAGATAAGATATTACCACCTGATGATGTCCCTAGATCCATAATTCACCAATATGCCCTAGGGTGGAACATAAGGATCCAAGGACAAACAAATATGATGGTTTGGTTGATCCATTTTCACCTTCATACTCCAGTCTGATGGAATTACCCCACTTATGATTTACAGGTATGGTATGAAGGTAGTATCTATTATCTCTTGGGAGTTTATATATCTGTATCCTCTAATATGGGATACTATCCATCCCATGATTACTTACATGGGACCCACTAGTCAGTGTGGTAGCCACCCCTTGCTGATCAAATTCAAAAAACGGTAAATATTTTCCAATACAAGAATAATGAGCATAATACTCCTTCCAGTGGCCAATTGTGCCTCCATGATAAAAGTGATTAATCTGACCCCGGTACCAGAATGACACACTAATAGCATTCATCCATTAAAAATCATGGAATGAAAGGCATTCAGATGGAACTTAGAAATGATATACCAGCCCCACACATTGAACTGAACCTCATCAATAATGGTCTAGTTGGTACTTATAAGGCTTCAGGATTCAATGTTTAGGAAAGTCTTCATTTTCCATGCACATGTCTCTTGCCCACTTCATGTAGAAAGGGTTTCAATCCAATTGGAAAAGGGTTGTTCTTTCTTTGTATGAGGATTACCTTCCAAAATAACATTTTCATTGTCAATAGGATTCATAGAAAGATATTTATTCATCTATGCGTTATCCTAGGCTAAATCTGGTAGGAGGAACTCATCATGCATATCACCTCTGATGGGAACCCCCCTGAGATCATCTGGACATCTTGGAGACTGATGTTGAGCACCCCATGCACTAAGTTGAATGTGTTGGTGTCTATGATCAACTTTCTAAAAAGTTGTTGGATAATTTTTTGGATTAGGGAAGAGTAGGTCTCCAATATCTATACTGACTCATAAATACCCATGTTTTGTTTCATAGTCTTAAATTCCTCTCATGTTTGGAAGACCGAAAAAGGCCACCCCCAGTTCAGGATGAATAAGCCCCGAGGGTGAATGACCCATTTCAATGAGCACTCTATTTTATCGCTTCCATTGGATTTACATGAAATTCATGGTTGAAATTAATTTTATCATCTAGTTCCCACAATATTTCCTTTGTCAATCGATGAGTATAATTTATAAGAGACCAGACAGTGTGGGTTTTTCGGATGAATTCCCCCAACAATAAAATGATAGATCATGGAATATTTAGATTTTCCAATATCCAACTCGTGGGTTGATTTTTTGGGTATGGTTTCTAAATTTAAACATTTGACATTAACCCAAATCTATAAAGGGTAAAACTTTTTGAAAATATATTCCCCTTTGATCGACACTAAGAATTCCCGCTATGAGTTGATGGAGTGGGTTTGTAGAACCCCAAGAATTATTAATGTGTAAATTGTTTTGATAGTTTATAACCTAATGATAAATTATGAAATATTTAATATTTTAAAAAAATTAATATGTTATGTATATTTCAATTTATTCAATATTGTGTTATCATGCACCACACATGACAAAGAAATTCTTCGATTGTTTTTGCTACACGAAAGTCCGAGTTTACTGATCAACGAAATATTATATTATAAGAAATTACATATCCATTAAAATGGTAGTTATGAAAGATATTAACTAAACTATGAAAATATATGGTTTAGGAATAGATAAAATAAATTACCAGTTTACCAATTAATTATAAATGAATATAAAAACCAATTGAAAATAAAGGAATTTCATTATGCTCATAAAGTTTTTTTATCCGAATAAATTAAATTAATTATGATTAGTGAGTTATATTAATGAAATATATATGTTATATTTTCAATAAAATGTTTCTTTATTCATCCAATAGATATGGTTGGCATAAGAAAGTAACAAATCTACTATTACACATAAAATATTTATATTTTTATAAAGGAATTTTTACCGTATTTTTCTGTGATCCTATTTTAAATCCATTTTTGCACATTCATATATTATATATGTAAAAATATATATTTTTTATTGTAACATAAAAATTAAAATTAGGTAATTTTTTTAATTTTTATGAGAAGTTTCTTTTTTTATGAATAATTAAAATAATAAATTTTAATTCGAAACTGCTTTTTCATCTAATTTATTTATGATAATAAATATAATATTTTGATTTTATTTAAATCATAATTTAATAAATTCTCCCTATATTAATACAATTATTTCATTAAAATCTATTTAAATTTTAAATTTTATATAAATCATAGTAATCTTTTGAAGGTTTTAACTTAAAACCCCAATTGTTGTCCTTTCTATGAGATTAATTTTAAATTAATTTCTGATACTTATGAAAATGGAATTCAGAAAAATAAATTCATTATTTGGATTAAGAATAATTTACAATATATAATAACATTAAATTAGTTTTGGGAAATAAAATATTAATGAATTCGGTTAAAATTAATTACAGCAATTAAGAGTAAAATTAGCTTAACAATAGAATAAACCTTATACTTAAGAGCTCTAATAACCTATAAAATTTTATAACATCCATTGGATCTTAATATTATCTCTATTATCCATTTTATATGATTTTTTCTATTATTATAGCTAATTGACATGGGAAAAATGCCAGTGTAATTCTCTTTTAAAAAATTTACCAAAATGTCACTCCACTTCCACTATAAAAAGGCTTTCACACACCAACTTACACATAACTTTAAATCCCTTTGGATCACAAAAACTCTAGTAAAATAATATCCAAAAATCCCAACCCTAATCTATAATCCCCAAAAAATACATAAATCAAACCACGTCTTTTAGTATAAACCAAAAGGAGTTACCTAAAAACAAGATAATATTCTTCAACGATCAATTTCATTCTATATACCTATCCATCCTGATTACTATTCATACTAAATTCTTATATAATAACCTAAGTATCCTAAATATTTTTTGTATTTTTATATTCTACGTTTTATACCTACACTAACACACACATTCATATAATAGGTAAAAAACTTACCAATTCGTGTACAGCGAGCTACTATCTCACAAAATGATGATTGTTTGTTCTAACTTTACCACAACTCAAAATGGGAATAATGAAGGAAATGATATTTATATGTGATATATATGATATTTAAAATTTCCTTATCCTTCTATTGTTTTTCTATAATACATAAATTTATGATTTCCATTTTGTGGTAATAGGATAACATCATTTGATGAAGTGTGGACAATCGCCTTCTCAATGCAATGTTATTAATTCAAGGAATACATGGAATATATAAACTATAGTTTTAATAAACCTATGTGACATATATGAAAAAACTATTATACAAAAATTATAATATACGTATATATCCTTTAATTTTCATTCTCTTAAATATGAAAATGAAATGGAAGTAACGTTCATGTGTACGTAGGACCAACTGTCTCTAAGAACATTGCATTTAATTTTCTATCTACAAGTATTCTGGATTATTAAAAATTCATATATTTTGAATATATATGATACTTAAATTATTTCGTACATTGCGTACATGATAAAATCATGATTGACATTAGAAGAGAAAAATAACAAGTCAAAATATACTCGAAAAAGTATCAAATTAATAACATAAATAGTGAAAATAAAGAAAGATTATTAACACATTTGTAATGATATATTAAAAAAATATAATATATGATATTATAAATATTATTATTATTTTTTTATAAGATAATAATATGATTTGAACCCCTATATTTAAGGTTAGTGTTCATTCAATTGAAATGAAACGCAAGGTAAGGGACTTTGTCTCAATTACCATTCACATAGGCAGAATTTATCACCATGAACCTAATTTATTATATATAGTGTATATAAAAAACATTAACATATATTATAATTAATATTTCCTTATTCATAGTATTTTTTGTTTCAATTTTAAGTAACTCTCTTGAGGGTATTTTAATTTAAAGTTTCCATGTGGTAATGAATTTCATTAACTAATTCCTTTTCATTGGGTAATATTACATGCTCATTGACATTAATATTCAATGAATATGTGTGTAATCACTTTTTAATATCTATTTTTATATTTTCACTTTTTTTATTCATATTTACATTTGACAGACATTATCTAGTAGTTGATTTGTTATCAAATTAATGTTATGTTATTTTCAAGGGTTTACAAAAAATTCTTATTTTGTTCATAGTTGTTTACAGATGACTTTCCATTAGAAGAAATTATTGGGTCATTATTAAATAAATACATTCACATTCTACTCCAATGTTAATTAATTACCATTTCAATGTAATAATACAATTTTCCCTCTGTTTTCTTCCCAAAATGTTTTATAAAATGTTTTCATGAAAACCCAACAGCATTTCTATCTTTAGTTGGAGAACATGTTTCCTTATAAAAATAATTTTTTCTAAAAAGGATTCGAAAAATTTTAGCCATCCAAGAATTATTTATTAAAGAAGGTTTTACTTTTTTTCTTTTACAAACTCTTTGAATGGAATATTTTTGTCTCCTTACACATACAGATCTTTTTCAACCTTTTTTCCATACCAAAAGAATATTCTATTTAAATTCTATGACATATTATATGGATTTACCCACTGTCATATCATTGAAGCATAATTTAAACGTTTAAAAGTTAATTTTATGAAGAAAATATGTTTAAAATTTATTTTCAAAGAAAATTATTTTCAATGAAAATTATTTTCAAAATGTTTTTCAAAATGAAAAGTATATTTTTCCCAAAAATGTTTTGAAAATATATTTTGATAGTATTTATATTCATCAACACCAATAACCTTTTATTCTTAATGATAATGGGATATTTTTTATTGATATAAACCTAATTCTTCCTCTGGATGTTTTATGATTCATTTGGCCAAGGTTAGTATTCAAATTCAATTCCTTGATTCATTTTCCTGGTCCCCTTGAAATAAAAATTACCAAGTGAACATTGATCATTAAATTTCACCAAAATATCTATATCATTTTACATGGATATGATTATTACCTAAACCATATAAAAATTTTAAATATGGTTTCTACTTTGAATGTTATTTTATATCAAGGGAAATATTGTTAAATCCACATATTTTAATCATTGTGGATATTTGATAATCAAATGTTTTTAGGAATTAAATCTATTTTTTATTATATATTGAATTATTTGGATAGATAATAAATGGGAAGGGACCAATTATGGATATTCCATTAGTGCATGGGTAGTATCATAAGAAAAAATCAGTTGGCTAGCCTAAGCTATTAGGTTTTTTCCTAGTACGTTATAAACCATCTAGTGTAAGGTATTGATAAAAAAAGTACCATGTACCTTGGAAACATGGAATCCAATAGTTAATAATTTCCTTCATTTTTATTCAGTTTTTATAATTCAATATAATTTTTCATTTACTTTATCTATGGATAAATTCCATTCTCAGTTCATTGAGTAAATGAAATGTGTTTCAGTTTCTTACCTTTCCATATTAATTATGCCTTATCTTGTAATCTAAATGGAATATTTATTCAGTTACTTAATTTTATATCTTTTTTTGTGCACTTCCTTCTTAATTTATTGATTACATATAATGTGTGTTTTGTTATTTACCGTGCCATATTTATCATTCTTGTTGATTCATTATCTTATATTATTTACTTAACATTAACAGAGCATTTGAGATTAACCTAATTTTTTTTCCTTTTCCCATAAATCTAAAAATATTACTCAGAAATATACAAGGATATGTTAGATGGAACAAATTAACCCTCTAATAATGAAAAAAATTGTGTTGTGTTTAGTTTTTTCAGATTTAATATTGGACCCGTGAATGTATTTGAATTACTAAGACTACTAAACTCTTTGTTCCTTCCAGACATCATTCATTGTAATCATACCAATGTAATGGTAATGGACATCAACTCTTAGATTCTGGGGTTGGTCACTATAGTTAGAATTAGAGAAGATTTATTAGAAATGTTGAGAATAATAATTATGGAAACATATATTCGAGAACATTACCTTGAGAAAGAATTTGAGGACAATTATAGAATAACTTCATAGAGTTTCTGTTAGATAGAGATTATGTGGTTTTCATAGAAATAAATCCATGTATGGATATGAAAAGTGGATGTGGTATTGGCACATATTTACTATGGATTAACAACACTAAGATGGTAAATTGGGACTGACTTGAGCATAACATGGTCAATGAAAATAGGAATCACTCCATCCTTGGTTTAAAACTACCTAGGAATATTCTCCGGAAAATTCACATTTTCTATACAAACTATTATGAATGATTTTAATGGATAATAAAAATAAATTTCCTTTGTTAAACTATTGACCAAGGAAGAACTTATATTGAAATATAATGGTTTATTTTAGAATTACATTGTAAAAATATTTTTACCATTATAATTTTAATTATAAAAATCACAAAACATTTAAAGATTATTTAAAATTGTAGAATCACATGTGTATTCATTAAATTAAGAGTAATGGATACCATCATGGGATTATGATATGGAGGCAGATCATAGGTTCAAAGTACTAAAGAGCTCTTTTCTATTTTATATAATAAGTGTCTACCAAGATTAAAAGAATTTGAAAACCTTTTTTAAATTATATGTTCTAGTGGAAAACCTATGTAATGAAAAATGCCCTTATATTTTAGTGACTTCTATTTAATGTTATTTATTTCCTTTACGGTTTTTATTATCATTATTGACATTGTAATAATAGTCACATTAGGTTATTAGGTTTTAAAAAAATTTGATTTATTGAAAACAATAGAGAAAAGATTATTAAATGATTAAATTTCAAGGATGTCCATCATAATTATTTTGGAAATTATGTTAATATATTATAGAAAAGGGAAACATATTTTCCCAATGACAACTCATTAAATCCAGAAAGGGAATGGGATATGAACCCATGAACGAAGGATGATAAGGGTTTAATTATAAACACTGACCTACACAATATCCTTTTTAATGTGTATTTATTTTTAGTTAAACAATTTTATGAATAAATATTAATGAGGACCCAGTGGTCATACTTTTTTATAGAGATTAATTAATAACCATAATAGAATTGGAGAATAGTTAGTAACAAATAGTTAGACTTTTCACTCTTTTATGGGCCTTAATATACATCAAAATATTATTTTAGTGCTTCAGGAATCAATTTTAATTTTTAGATATCCATTTCCCAATGTAATTGATGAATTTGAAATTGATCAAATAAAAATGAAGTGATGAAATTTTGTTCATATAAATATATCAAGTATGTATATTTCCTTATAGTCGTGGTTAATAATTGAATTAATCAACATTAGTAAAATTATCCTAAAATAACATGTTTTCTTAATACCCTAATTTTTATTGAAATGATGGAATTTAAATCAACATAGATTTATGAATTTCATGCCATAAACTTTCCATTTATGAATAACTAGTTGGTGATTTATGACCTCAATCACTCCCTAAAAATAATTATGTTTTTCCTCCGTGTATGTATCTCTACATTCCATTAATGTTCTCATACTTATATAACTAGTTAGGTGTTAGTCCATGTGACCTTTTTACTTCCTATTCTCTCTTTTATAGAGGATGTTTTACAGACCCTTCCTAGGATGATGGATTTCAACAAAGAAAATATCAATTAATTTATTACCAAGGTTGAGTTTATATTGAAAGGATGAAATTTATTTATGGCGGGGTGAATGTAACACCCAAGACAATCTAAAAGAGTACCTTTTATTTGATAGAGTATAACCTATCAATAATTTATGTTATATTCAATATTTTAAATAAAATTAATAAATTATATTTCTTGAAATGGATTCAATAATAAGTTAGCTTCTGTCACACACAATAAAGTATTTCCTCTATATCTTATGCTACACACAAGATCGAGTTTACCGAGAAACAATATATTTTATTTTAAGATGTGAAATAACTAATAAATTAGTGGTTATGAATAATATTATATAACTTATCAAAATATATGGTTTGTAAAAATAGAAAATGAATTCATAGGTTACAAAATTTATTAGAAATGAATATAAAAACAAATTTAATATAACAGATATATTTTTATACTCACAAATGTGTTTCATCATAATAAATTAAATTAATTAAAATTAGTTAATTATATTAATTAAATATATGTTAAATTTCCAATAATTGTTTTTAATTAATCCAATATATATTATATGAAAACTAAAATAAAAAACCAAGTATTACACATAAAATGTTGTATTTTTAAAGTCACTTGTGCAACCTTTTAATGGAGAACCAATTTTAAATCCAATTTTTTAAAATTTAAAAAAAATTATATGTCAAAATAAACTTAATTTTTGATATATGAACATCAAAATTATTTTAGGATTAATTTTTGGTATTTTCTTAGGATGTTTCGTTTTTTATTAACAGTTTAAATTTTAGTATTTTGATTGAAAACTTCTTTTTCATATACTTTATTAATAATGATAAATTAATTTTTTTTAGATTTAAATGTTCATAAAATAAATTTTAAATATATACATTCAATTTAGATCGTTGGAATCAATTTCACTTTTAAATTTTATATCAAAACATAGCAATCTTTTAAAAAAATTTACTTTAAAACCCTGCATTATCATCCCGTCTACAGGATTAATTTAAAATTAATTTCTACCACTACATTGATTTTAATTTACAAACATGGATTAAATATTTGAAAATAGAATAATTTATAATTTCTAATATCAAAAAGTTATTTCTTTACCAAAAAACATTATTTAATTCAATTAAAATTAATTACATCGATTAAGAGGAAAATTAGTTTAAAATAGACTAAACCATAAACATTAGAGCCAAAAATGTCCTAGAAACATGTCCAAAATCCATTGTATGTTCATATTTATACCCTATACTACCTTGTATATAATTTTGTTTTTTATTTTATCCATGTGTATTCGGAAAAACGTTGGTTGAATTTCCTTTTCAAAAATTTATAGAAATTCCCCACCACCTTCCACTATAAAAATGAACTCACTCCTCCCACTTAATCACGCCTATAAGGACAATTTTCTTGAACAAAATATGATAAAATGGTCTCAAAAAACCCACCACATACTATTATAATTCTCACCAAGGGATTAAAGATAATAAAGGAAGTATTTTGGTAAAATTCAAAAGGATTTACCCTAAGACAAGGTAATATAATTCAATGATCACTTTTATTTAATTTACATCTCCACCAAATAAAATATTATTATTAAAATTTTATATAACAAACTAAATATCCTAAATATACAAATATTTTCATATTATAAGGTATCTAAATTCACATACAGACACTTCTATCTAATGGTAAATGATCTTATGGATTCGTGTACGGTGAACTACCACCTCGCAAAATAATGATTGTTTGTTCTTCCTTTACCAACTCTCATGGTGGGATTTATGATAGACTCATTAAATATATATGATATATATGATATTTATAATTTATTTATGATTCTTGAATTTTATATATAACACATAACTTTATGTTTTCCATTTTTTTGGAATATGATAAAATTGTTTGTGGTAGTGTGGACTATCACCTCCTCAAAGTGATTGATTCGTTAATGCTATACATGGAATGTATAAAAGATGATTTTAATAATTTAATGCGACATATATGACATTAATAAAATAATATAAATATTATATAAATATATATCATTTATTTTTTATTCTTTTAAATATGACACAGAAACGGATGTAGCGTTCACTCGTACATATGGTCCACCATCTACATGAATAGTGAATTTCATTTCTTATCTCCAAATATTATGGATTATCATAAATAAATATATATTGAATATATATGTTAATTAAATCATGGTATACATCTTTCAGATGATGAAATCGAGATATTCAAAGGAAGATCAAAAATATCGAGTCAAAACATACTAAAAAACTTGGCAATTAACACCTTAAATAGTGAAAACAATGAAGGATTATTAACTAATGGGTAATAATATATTATAAAGAGGTTATATTTGATTTTATGTATATGAATATAGAACTAATATAATTTAATAATTTTATTTAAACTGTTATAAACTATTTTGAATGATTTTCACCTCAAAGGAAACACAAGGTAAGGGACTTCGTCTTAATTTTTATTCTCCAAGGCATAAATTATATTTTTTCACCTAACATCCTATATATTGTATAGATACATTAAAATTTACATGTAATATAATTAATAATTTATTATTCATGGTATTTTTAGATTAAAATGTATTTATTTCTTCTAATGGGATTTTAATTTAAAGTTAAATATTTTTAAAAAATTTCATTACCTAATTAATTTATGTTGGGTTATATTACACCCTCATTGGCATTAACATTCTAATATTATGTGTGTAATAAATTTTTATTTCCTATTTTTTTATATACACTTTTATTAAGTGGATTTAAATTATTTGTAATTAATCTATTCATTTTTTATTCTCACATCGACATTATGGTCTTTTCAAGGGTTTTCTATACAGTCTAATTTTCTTCGAGAGTTTTTACATTTGAATATAAATTATTGGAAATTATCAAATCCGCATTTAATAAATCCTTTCGCTTTATTCTACTTCAGTTATTTTTGACATTTTCTAAGTAATAGTACCCTTTTCCCAATTTAAAACTCAAAATATTTAGAAAATGTTTTCAAGAAAACCCAACATCATTTCTTTCTTTTTTTGGATAACAAGTTTTCTTAGAAAAGCAATGTTTACTAAAAGGTTTTTCAAAGAAACAAACCTTTAAAAAATATTTATTAAATACATTTTCACCATATTTCTATTTTTGAAAAACCTTAAAAGGAATATTCTTGTATCATTCTAGACAAGGTACTTTTTTAACCTTTTTACCCTGAAAAAGGTATGTTCATTTTATAATGTACAACATGTATGGATTTACCCACATTCCATTCATCGAATCTTAATTTTCACATTTAAAAGGATAGTTTTTAAAGAAAATAATTTTAAAATTTATTTTCATAGAAAATTATTCTAAAATTGAAATTGTTATTTGTCCATAAATAATGTTTTCAAAATAGATTTTGATATTATTTCTATTCATTAATGATAAAAACAGTTTAATTTTCTCAACATGGGATATTATGTATTGATATCATCCTTATTCTTCATATAGATGGTTTGTGATTAATTTTTTTATGGATAGTATAGACATTAACTTCCTTAATTAATTTTTGTAGTCCCCCTGAAATAATCAATTAATAGTGACCATTGACAAAAAATTTCCACTAAATATCCATATCATTTATCATGGATATCATTTTTATTGAAAATGTATACCATTTTTACATATATTGTTTACTGTGAAATTTATCTAATATTTGGGGAAATATTGATAAACATTCATCTTTTACACAACACGAATATTTGATAAGGCATATTTTTTATAAAATAAATATATTATTAGATATATGAGGAAATTTTTTGGGAATGAACAACATGGTTGGGGCCCAATTATAGATAACAACTCGATGAATTAGTCATCTCATGAGATGAAATTAGTTAGATAACCTAAGATAATGGGTTTTTTACTTAGTGTGTTATAAACCAATTTATGTAATTTCTTAATGGTAAAGGATTTATGTACCTTGGAAGCATGGATTCCAATAGTTAATCGTTTACATTATTTTTATTCAATTATTATTATCCATGAGATTTATTTTGACATTATCTTTTGATTCATTTAATTCTCATCACTTTTATTAAATGGAAAGTGTTTTATTTTCTTACCATTCCATATGTATTATGACTTATCTAGTTATTTAAATTTCTTGTGTATTCAGTTAGTTAGATTTATATATTTTTTATGATATTATTTCTCATTTTTTTGATTACTTTGCATGAGTGTTTAATTATTTACCTTGATATAATTATTATTCTCATTGATTTGTTATCTTTTTCGTTCAACTTAACAGTTACCAAGAATTAGAGAAAAACCTTATTTTGTTTCCTTTTTCCAGTTATCTAGGAAGTGTAGTAAGAAGGATATTCAAGGATATTCTAGTTGATATAAAGGTAACCATGAAAGAATTAAAAAATGTCATAATTAGTGTATTCATTTGTAATCTAGGAGTAATTTAAGTATTTTGTTTACCAATCCCACTAAACTCTTTGGTCCTTCAAAATTTCATTCCTAATAATCATTCCAATGTAATGGCTACAGAAAATATCATTAGACTTATGGGGCCAGGCTTATATATGTTTGATGATGATTTTAACATTATTTTCAACTGAATCGACCATACCATTTCTCCTTTCGTCATCAGTAAAGAGAAGAGTAGTTGTAGTAGTAGAAGTAGCCTGCGAATTTTCCATCATATTGTCTACACGAAAACCCAGAAGTAAGGGAATTATTTTTTATAACAATGGAATATTATTAAGTCCCATAGAACTATTTGTTCACAAACCAATGGTCAACGAACCATTAGTTCATGAAACACTCACATGTGAACTAATAATTCACAAAACACCTAACCCATGAACAAAAAGTTCATGAATGCTCTACCCGAGAAGCATTGTCCAGTGAAACATCAACCTGTGAATTGATGGTCTAGGTAATGATCCATCTGTGAATCGTATAAAATCTATGTGTAAGATCTATGATTATCATTCACATTTGAGACTTTCAGTTCTGGGGTGATTTGTAACACCCCAAGATTTTGTGATTTTTTTAATTAATTTAATCTCTTTATATTATCACATCACGTAACAATTAATATATATATTATTATTTGATAATAGAATTAAGTTTGATATTATTTTATATGAAACGACAAGGGACGCTTTCACTATACGCAACACCGACTTGGCTTGTGTTACACGAAACACCATGTATCTACGAAGCATCACTTTACTATTATAATATTTAGATAAGATATTTATAAACTAGTAATTCCACTTGTTTTATTAATAGTTATAACTAATTTTTAAAATATTATTTATAATGGTTTTGATAATGAGAAATGTAATTTATTGTAAAGTCTATATTTGTAAAACTATTTTTTTATTAAAATAATTACTTTTTATATCCTTTAGAGAAAAATAATAAAATTAATTTTATACAAAAATAGAAATTTAATTTGGTGAAAAATACATTATTTTCTAATTCAAAATAACATAATTATCTTATGGAGAATTTTTGGTATTTTTCTAAAAAGTTTCAATTTTTTACGAATAGTAAACAAATACAAAGTAGTTAAAAATGACTTTTTCATTTAAATAATTATTTTTACACTAAATTTATTTTAATGTCCCAATAGATAAATAATTAACATATTATTCCAATTTATCTCATTGGAATATTTTTCACAACAGAATTATATATAAAAATTATTGAACTTTTGAATGTCTCTTTTACCCTCCTTCTAGCCACATTTTTTGGATTAGCAGTAAACTTAATTTTACTGTTTCTCTGAATTGAATTTCAGAAAATGGACATAGATGGTTGTAATCTGGATGAAAAATTTGATTTAATTGATCATAATAATTTTTATCAAATAGTTACTTTTAGATTTTATTTACCACGGTTAAAGGTAAATATGGTAATTAATGGTAAAAATAATATTATAAAAATATAAAATTCCCCTAAAATGTGTCCTATTTTATTTTTTATATGTGTTTCTAGACCGAAATAACCCTTATTTCAAAAATATGATCCTCTTTAAGTATCTTTTGTTAGTTTAAAACATTTATTATATTTTATTAAAATAATAGTTAAAAAAGTACTTTTCAAAACTTAATAACTAAATCATTTTTATGTATGGTTATAAATAATATAAACTAGACTATAGATATTCATTTTAAATATAATAAATTTATGTTAATAAATATAATTTATTTTTAATTTTTAGTGAATAAATAACTTAATTTAATTTTTTACAATAATGATTCCGAAATTGTTTAATTAATTGAGATATCAAATAAATGATATTAAAAATTTTCAAATAAATATAATTTGAATTAATTAATGAAACTTGTGAATTTTATAGATTACTCATAAATTTTAGGGACATATTGGATTTATTTTTTTTGAATATATCGTGTTAGTTTTATATTTTTTTTAAATGAAAATATTGAATAGTATCAAAATTGACATCAAGGACACTTTAAAATAAATAAAATTTTATTAAATGTTATAAAATTTATAAAAAACTAAGGTTTAGAAAAATAACTTTGATAGTGTTAAATATGTAATAAATTATCCAATTGGGGTTCTTTTGGAATTTTATAGTAACTATATTAACCCAATAGTGTAGAAGGACAAGTTATCACAGTAAGAGTTAAATTGTTTAACTAAAGGTTAAAGCCAAACGATAAGGTCCATTCTATGACCTAAACATGCCTAAAAATAATTTTTTTATATTATTTCTTCCAATAAGCTTATGAAATTATAAATAACTCACTTTGGAGCTATTTTAAATTGAAATTCATTTTATAATAATTTAATATTTTTGGAGTTTCCAAAAGTACCCACCCTCCCTCTTATAAAAGGACACTTATCATTGTCTTTAATTCACACCTCCAAAGCCCATTGGCTTGACCAAACCCTGAAAATTTCCTCTACCAACTTACATTAATATATCTTAGAGGCCATAAGTTTAGAAAAAACTTCCTATGGAGTCCTTTTGTGAGAATAAAAGGAAGATAACCAAAAAAAGAGGTAATTGTTTTGTCACCTATTTCAAAGTTATTTTCTTCTTATACGTCCTATTTATATGTTTTTTCCATAACAAAGTAATATATATAGCATCTAATATATGATATTTTTTATGGGACAACCATATTCATCTTTTTACCCATCATATGAAAAACAATATCACCATGTGTGTGTACGTACACATTATCATATGCACGTCGTGGTATAAACTATTATTCATGTACACTTTATTTATAAGTAGATGAAGATGAATATAAAGGAATTAAATAATAAATTTGACATAATATTTTATTCTTTATCATTTTAATTCCATCCAATTCTCTACCCTTTAACAATACGGAATGATATCATCGCTCATACGTACGTAAAACATACCGTCTAGACGATGCGATGAGATTAATCTTCCACATTCACCATTCAAGGATGATTATAAATATATATACTATTAATAAGTAATAAATTCATGATATAATCATTATAATATAATAATGATATATTTATATATATACATTTATATAAATGTGTCATTTACATACTTTCTTTCAATACGATGTTTAAAACGGAAACAACATTAATGTATAGGTATGACTTACCATCTTCAGGAACGGTGTAATCCATTTCATACATTGTTGAGATATAGGTTAATATAATAAAAATATACTGGATATAAATGATATTTATACCATTATTTACATTCTTGAATAAGGTATATGTACAAGGACCAATGATATGGCAAATTAAGACACTTGCAGAGAAAAAATCGAAAATTACCCAAAGTGAAACATTAACAGAGGATCGTTAACAAGCAGGTAATTGAAAATCATAATCAAAACATATAATGTATTACATATAAGAATATTATTCTTTAATATATTTATAATAAACATATATTTATTTTATAGGAATATTGTTCTAATACGAAGAGATTCAAGACATAAGGCAAGTGATTATTTTTGTATCGCCTTTATTTATTTGAGATAATTCCACAGACACTACTTGTTTATTATTTGTGGTGTATGTACTACCCATGAAATTATTTTATGTGTCTTATCCCGAATATTATTATACTTACATATTTTTATAATTTTATTTTTACATGTCTCATATCATTCAATTGATTAATAAGTGATGTGTGTTAATTTCACAAACTCTTCCATATTTGGGATTGTTTCTTTTTAAGTCTCTATTGCTTAGTATTTATCATCAATGTCCATGATCTCTAAAAATGTTTCTATAAAATGTTTTATTATTCTCCTGTGGATGTTTAAAGTCATTTTTAATAATTTTTTCCTTTTTACAACCTAGTTTGAAAGGAATATTTCTTTCATTTTCCAAATAAAATACTTTTTGACTTTTTTGGTAAAAGTACAAGAAGAAATTTTCCACTTATATGGAATGAAATTATTTTTATTCTTCCATAACACCTTATTTCATTGAATCATCCTATACAATAATTCAAGTTAATTTTCAAATAATAGGTGTTCTTTTAAAATTTCACAACATTTTATGAAAAGAATACTATTTCTGCAAATAAATGATATTTTACTCAAGAATTGTATAAAATGATTTTCCGGATTCCTTTATATGTTTTCAAAGTGGTTTCAAAGAAAATGGTTTTGAAAATATTTTATGTTTTTACAAGTAATTTTTATGGAAAATTCATGTTCCAATTGATCATTCAAAATCCTTCCCAACCTATGATGACATACTTAGTTATTATTTCAGGAATACCATCCGTATTATTTTTTAGAACGATTTATGTTTTGATGGAACGATGTATATGAAACCCCATTATTTTAATAGGTTATGAATTTAATGAAATTATTATGTATAATGTCCCTTTTCATAGGTTATTATACGTTTACATGTTTTTGACACCCATTCCATTACATTGATTATGACATGATTGTTTATGAACATGTGAACATGTATGTATGATTTCATTATGAGATTGGTGGGACCTATATCTCCCTTAAATTTATTGTGTAAAGATGGAAAAATCATAAGGTATATATATGTTATGTATGAACCAGAATTCATTTTCCTAATTCTATGCATGCACCTAGATTTCATGTCCATAATTTATTGTGTGGAACTAGTTTTCATGTCCATATGTTTATAAAATTGCTCGATTTCATGTCTTTAATGAGTGAACCTATTACTATTTTTACGTTTTCACAATGTTATAAGTTGATGAGTGTGTCACAATATCATGCCTTATGTCAATTTCATGATCTTATAGATTAGGTTATTTGATTTCCTTATGATTCATGTATACCTTTGACATGCAACGCTTGATCTTCTAAAATTATGATCACATTCTCATACCCTTATTCTCATGATTATGATTACATATATCCCGTGTTTACCCTTATTGAGCATTTGTGCTCACCCTTTTCTTACGTTTCCTTTCTATAGATTATGAATAATGGATTTATGAAGATTAATAAAGATGGAGATTTTTATGGGACATATTAAAGATCTTTCACTAGGATAGAAGAAATTGTTTCCCTGTTTTCAAAAACACTAAACTATTATAGGTCCTGGGCCTTTATTGTAATAATGCACTAAATATTCATCTAAAATTATGTAATATCCATGTATATTAATCCTAGGTCAGTATATGATTAACATTAGATCACCGAAAGGTTGTTTGTAAAGGAAGTACTACACAGAAGTAGAAGCATTTGAGAGACTCTGTAAAGCCCTGAGTTCACTGAGAACTCTAGTAAATGGAATGTTATTTGGGCACCATATTTATATGTGTGGTACCCTCTTGAATGTCCACTTGAGTACCAAAAATCAGTTTAAAATAGGACCACATTCTATATCATAATAACCTTCTCTCCATCTAGATCAAAACCCCTTTTGATGGGGGCATTTGTGGGGTCATTAAAATTTAGCATATAAGAAGAAGAGGTTTTAAATACGTTGAGGGTGGAATTAAACCTAGAAGAATGTAGGAAGAAATGATTTTCAAAAGGGTCCAACTTCTTAGGGTGGTTCACTTCCACTAAGAAAAAACCATATTGTGGACCACTGCTCCACATTGCGTTTTGGAATTTCACAAAGCACCCCACATATGAAATTGTTCACTGGACGAGGTGCTACCAAAAAAAGTCTAGAAATGAAACAAAGTCATTTAAGGGTTCAGGGTTCAATTTTCCCCCAGAAAATAACCATATATACAAACTAAATAGTTCATAGGTTGAGCAGGTACCATCTCCTAACTCAGATGAAATAATGTCATCTTGTGGGAAGGGTGGTGAATTTTACCCTGAAAACAATAGACTCTTAGTCTCTTGAAAAATATTATCAAGACCCAACATGGATTATTAACCATGATAGTATATGGATCTTCCATTATTCTATAAAAATACCATAGCGTAAAATGAATGAAATGGTACATGGGACCAAACTAAAGAGAGATGAGCGAGATTTGGGATGAGGAAAAATAAAATCCAGAACCTCTCTATTGATTTTCATTAAATAAAAATATATCATATAGTAGTAAAGAGGAAATAATAAATCATCCTAGCATCTTAGAACTCAAAAACCATTTCTTAAAATATTCCATGAGGCATAGAAAGAATGGACCATTTGTAAAATAGGATCCCATATAGAAAAATACGATGTGAGTAGGATCCTTCCCTGCGTCGAAACATACTACATAAGAGGAACTCATCCCCGTGTAGAAAAATTATACATGAACAAAACTTGGACATACGTAGAAAAATTCTATGCAAGCCAAATTCAGGTCCAAATACCAAAAAACTATGTCGAAGGCACCGTCATCCATATAGAAATATGGTACACCAAGGAAACCCACCCTTTCAAAGAAATTTCTACACGGAATGGGGAATCCTCTACTATTATACTCTCCACCTCTCATCTCTTTTTTCTATCATTTCATCAATCCCTATATTGGACCATCCATAAAACAATCTAATGATATTAGTCCAAGTCCCCTTCTAAAACCACATGAAATTTATGATAAGATCATTGGGAACATCAGCGTGTCCTCTTGAGTTTACATACCCATGGTAAGTGGAGTCATTTGGGTTACTACCTTAATATGGAGGACCCTCATAATATTATTGGATATCCACTCACATGGTTATGAGGGTTTTGAAATTAGGGTACTCATGTGAACCTCCCCATTTTTATTGGTGAGGGAAGGTATCACGCTTGCCTATCCCTTTGAAATGGGATGATATTTCCCACCCAAAGAACAAATTTTAGGGCATCCCTCATAGAGTAATCCCATAGAAATTCTTGTTGGAGGAAAAACGTTTCTCCTCTTCACCTCAGCCCAAGTTCATATCCAGATAGGTCCCAATGTGTGACTGTCATTTTTAATAAAATAAAACATGAAACATGCACGCTAATCACCCTCTCACTCTCCCATTATGATTCAGCACCACTTCCACCAACGGATATAGTGGAATCATGTGATATTCATATATATTTATTTCTATTGTTTTTCAAACCAATTATGACACACATGGGATTATAGGTTTGTGGCAATCATGACATTCACATGGTCCCAACCAAAAATCATCCACCAATAAAGTATAAGTCTCGATCATATCATCTCAAATTGGCCACCCATTTTTTATAAGTCCCAACCAAACATAGAAGGAGCCTCCTCCAAGGATATAAGTCCCAAATTCAATCCAAGTGGGTCACTTCCATGTATAAACTGTGATCATGTCCCTTAAATGGGTATCTTCTATGTGTATGTCCCAACACTTACTGAACAACATGTGATTTGATTCCCAACTAAATGGGATATGTAGGAAGCCTCCATGAGGTCAAAAATGATCATCGAAATCCACCATAACATTCATTGGGCCATATTATTTGTAGTTTCGAACCCTTATAGGAGACCATATATCTTCTTGGCCTCTGGGTCTACCTCGATTTATGTCCCCCACCATCCTTGACCAATCACATTTCACCTAGGTGGACTTTAAACTAAATGGATGGGTCCTTGTAACCTGAACTTAAATAGTGATGTCCCCTATAAAATGGCACTGAGTTATGTTGATTTTGATTCCTCTCAAAAGGTTAAATAGGAATCCCATCTTATGGGTTCAATCCCAATCCCTAGACAACTTCTTTCCCCCTGAATGAAGGTAAATTTCAGTGTTCCCCACTATGTGGCTTAAAACCAACGCCATCCTAATAAACTGTTAATGATTCTATGATACACTTAAAAAGAGAACATTTATTAAGCCCCTCAAATACATATATATATTCTTAAATTGATATAGAACCTCAGATACATACAGATGATTCTGGACCCATGCTTACTTATAAGGGATCAGTAATTCTAGTTGATATATATATATATACTTGGGAATGAATAAATGATTCATGGATATATCTTAAAACTATATGAGAGTCCCAAAATAGGAAATATTTCCCCCTAAAATGGAGTTATGAGCATGAATTCTGATCCTATCGACTACTGTATGTTGTTATGTGTCATTGTCCACGCTACCCATTGACCTCCTGACATTGGAATTTAGGCCAGATAATCATGGATATGAGATCCATTGATGATTTCTGACCCCAAAAACAAAATCTTTTGGGGCCATTTGAAGAAACTATAACTGATGTATGTTATTTCCCAGAAATTAACCCCTTGAAATCAACGACTCAGCTGGAAAAAAAATCATAATTCAAATGGTGAACCTAATGTGAAACCACATTACTATGATATCTCCTTTACAAGATAAAAAAGATGTATTTTCTAGTTCTCTTCAAACCATTTCTCTCTAAACCCAAAATATCTTCATCGAAAATAAAATGGTGATCCTGATGTGGAGAAACTTGAATACGAAATCTCTTTCATAAGATAATAAGGATGTATTTCCCAGTCCTCTTCCCACCATTTATTTCCAATCCCAAATGATATTTTTCAAAAATAGTGCGAGAGATGAATTGAAGTGGTTGATGATGATAGTAAGGATATTGTGTAACATAATTTTTGAAGTATATTTTTTCCATTAAAATTATGAAGAGAGTATAAGGTATGATATGGAGATGTGTAGAAGGATTTTTTGGGAGAAATATTTCACAAAATATTGCCTTACATCATGGTGTATCTTAAAATACACATTATAAATAAAAAAACATTGATAGGAGAATATTGTGGGGGGGGGGGGGTTTATGCCATTACAAATTGGGTAAACATACTGTGTGAAATGAAAACATTGAACAAGATATAAAATATTGTGTTTAAAAATAAAGTGGATCTATAAATTGGGAGGATTTGTGTGACAAAACATAATATTTGATGTCTCAAGATATAAATGTATCTATTAAGAATGTTGAAGCCCAAAATTGGAATAGTGGTGATTATGGTCATGTTTGAAGTCATAGTAGTCTATAGAATCTTGGACATATAAAGTAAAAATAAATAAATAAAACTTGGTTCCATGTGGTGGTAATTGAAATATTTTCAAACATGAGGAATCTAATATCTTTACATATCCACATCATGGTTCATTAGATATAATAATTTTGTTAAGGGTGTTTCCCTTAAGGTTTATCTTTATGAAAGGGGACACCCACTATCAGTGTAGTGGTTGTTTTGGTAGACCCATTAATGGAATTTTAAAGATTGTGGGAGTTAAAAATTATCAATGAAGATAATTATAAGGTTTAATAAAAAAAATTCAAGTAATTTGATGATTGAGGTGAAAAAAATTTTAAGTCTCATAGATTAAATAAAAAATAGATTCTTATAAGTGTCTATACAGTAATGACTAATTTTCATTAAGTCATTTCAATAGTGTATACTATTTTTTAATTTTATTGTAACGTACAGGTGAAATTAACGTAAGTGTAATCTATGATTTTCATATGGGTGATCATGGAGTTTCCATGAATATAAAAAATTTGGGAAGCTAACATGGTACATGAAATGTTATTTTAAGAAGATAAAAGGATTTTTTAAATTAAAATTATCATCCATGATATATTGGTGTTTAAATGTATTTTTTTAATAAAGTTACTTAGAAGGATTATATAAGTTTTTTAATAGAGATATCTATGGATTTTTGGGATTTATCCTTTGAAAATAAATATGTTTTTTGGATAATGAACTTTAATGTTTGAGAATTATAGAAATTACAGTACTAGAATTATTTTACATTTTATTTTATTTTTAACAGGATATTATTAAATGAGAAAGGTGAAAACATTGAAATGAATAATGAAGACCATGTATGGTCTCTATCATTAGTGGAGTTATGAATTCTTATATATAAACTTTTCAACGAAATTCCAGGAAAAGTGGAAATGATTCATATTTCCATATGCAGTTCTTCAAGAAGAGTGTTAAATATGTTTTCTATACCAAGAAATCTATAAAAGAGAGCAACATATTCTTAATTTAAATACTAGTTATTTAAAACAAAAATATACCTTCACAATATTGACATATAAATATTCAAATAGATATTGAAGCACTATATTTTAAATTTGGTTCAGGATAAAATAGGATATTGTAGTGATAAATTTTATAAGTTATTAAAGGTGTGATGCTTGAGAGAATAGAACAGAAGGTTAAAAAGGATTTAACTAGAAATAAAGTAATAATATCTTTGAGGATAATTCCTATCTTTGAATTATAATCATCTTGGATATGGTACTTCTATACTGTAAGGCAAAACATAGTCACAACACTCAACAATTTGGAGATGCTTTAATCAAATTAGAAGAATAAATATGGAATCATTTTGAATGTCATATTTATCTAGAATCAAAGATATATGTTTTTTAACTCTATTTATTTGAATAATAACTATGTGTTTATAAACTATTGGAGGAATAAATGAAGTCTACAAGTTTACTTCATCCTATAACTATGATGTGTGTAACAGAAAAGAAGTTAAAATTATAACATATATTGGTAGTCAAACCTTATCTAAGCCATTGAAATATCCCATGTAATGATTATTAGAGTCCTTGAACACTAAAATATCATTGAAATTTTCTCCTTAGATTATCCCTCAAATGTGAAACAAGTAAAATATTATGTATTTGTTATATCTTTTAATAAATATCTATTTTATCATCCGAGATAAGGTATATTATGAATTGGATATTTAATTAATTTTTCTAACATAATACAAAAATCCACAAAGAAAAAAACTATGTTAAGGAAATGTTTAAATCATTCAATGCCCAGATTCACCAAACATATCCCCTCTCTAGGTGTTATATGACTTCTTGTTCACAATATGTGGTATCAAAGAAAAAATGTTCTAATTTGAAGGTTCAATATAAATCTATTTAGATTTATAGATCACATAGAATCAATATTGAACCCATCACTATTTAAAGGAACCAATTTTTATTACTAAAAAAATAAAATTATCACATTTGTTTAGATTTTAATATAAGATTTTAAGTAATACGTTAAATGATACAATGACTTGAAAAATCATAGTGAGAGTATATGTGTTTCTAGATTATAAAATATCATATTTGGATGTCACTTTGATGACTGTTTTATGAATATCACCCATTGTGATACTACATTCAATATAAGAAAGACACTTTAAATAATTTATTGGAAACTAATTGGAGTATACAAAATTTGAGGACCCAATAATGTAGAAGATAGTAAAAATGGTCAATAAGATAAACTAGGGAATATTCTTGTTAAAGAACACCTTATGATAAAAGGAAATAATAAAAAGAAAAATAATCATCATAATCATACATATATAGAATCTATAACATAGGATAATGTTTATGATTCCATTTTTAATACTATTTCTCATATTTTTCAATAAGATATTTGTAAATATATAATTCTATACCCCCTAAAAGAAGATAAAGTGTATGAAGAGTCTATCAAAGAAGTGGAAATTGTGTCAATAAATTAATATAAATGATGTTAATATAGATATATAAAAATGATCCTATCTTTTTTTATAAGGTGAATTAACTGGGATTCAACCATCAAGGGTATATTTCGTATATAATGATTTGGTCATGGAAACAAATATCAAGAATAGTACAAGATGATCAATATTACTACATAAATATTATTGGTAAAATAATTATAGAACAATGTGATATACAAATAAAACCTTAAAACTATATATTAAATAAAATAGACATAGATAAAGAACAAAAGGAGATAATTATCCAACTGGAAACTCAACATGAAGAGAGGAGATGATGTGGAAATGAAGCCTAATAAATTTTTTGGAAAATGGAAACCCAAATAAAGAAAAAATATTAAAAAAAATATTGAAACCAATAATAATTATGTAATAAAATTTAAATAGAGTGAGATAAATGACCATTCCTATAAAATAAAAAATATAATAATCAAAAAAGAATGAACTATTGAAAAATGAAAATATTGATCAGTGAGTGGAGTGAAAAATGGAACAAATCTCGATATAATGTCCTAAATGAAAATTCCAACCAAATATGAAAGAGATTAATCTATAAGGAAATAATGTTTAATGTGATAATACTATGAAATAATGGGAACAACATGATTGTGCGTTAAGAAAATCAAGGACTCAAGGATTGAAGAATAAATTTTGAACAGAAATATCAATTAAGGCCTGGAAATAAGTTTTATTGATTTTATAGGAGATTTTTTGATTTTTATAAACCTATACATATGGAATGAAATTTTATTAGAATAAAACATATTAATCTATAAAATAAGTTCACTATCTTATAGGATAATCATATATCACAAAACCAAGTACATTAAGAACTAATAGTATAACACTAAAAGATTCTCTTAAGGATAGAAAGAAAGTTTTCATGAATGTTTAATAAGAATATGGAAGCTTATTCCGATACGACGATGATTCCAACGATTATTAAGAAATATTATCCAAGTAAAATTAAGTCTAAAAATAATCTTATGACCATTATCGGTAAATAACCAAGCATGCTGTAGTGGTTTAAAAAAATATCATCACTAGGAATGATATCAAGGGTTGGGGAAGATCTCTAAAATTGTGGGGGAAGAATATCAAATAAAGAAAATATAGAGAATAAATAGAGGAGACATTCACTAGTGGGTTTTATAGAACAACCAAAATGAATTCCATGCCAAATAAAGAATCTACAAACAAAAAGAAGATTGTGAATCTGCCAAATCAATGCATAATCAAATGTTATAAGCTATTAAAATTGGCCCATAAGGTGGAAAAATCATAGAATAATGTAAGTAACTTACATAAAAAATTTAATGATTCTAATACATGAATGTTTAATTCTAAAAAATATATTTATAAAGAAAGTGGTAGAAATTGTGTTGTTCAATAGAGATCAACTTTGAACGTTTGGAAGCGACTTTGAAGAAAAGGGGTTTTCCATCATGAATAACCACATTCCTCCAATTGAGGATCATGAAGGTACCCATATCCCCAT
Source organism: Viscum album (assembly GCA_963277665.1). Lineage (NCBI taxonomy): Eukaryota > Viridiplantae > Streptophyta > Magnoliopsida > Santalales > Viscaceae > Viscum > Viscum album. Next base: position 270,406,308 of record OY728125.1, on the reverse strand, counting down.
GTGAAATATTTTTCTAATATCTATTTTATGTAGTGTATAACCAAGGGGGATATATTTTCTATGAGATTTAATGTAACTAACGGAGGTGGATGAAAAATGACAATAAGATAAAGAGAAGATATTTGTTTGTTCTAAAAGGAGACATAATTTTATAAGATTCAACTAGTATTAAACATGAAAAAAATCTTGCAAGGAGGAACCTAACATAATAAATGGTGCTATCAAACCACTCTAACAGTCAATGATTATTATGGAATTTTCATGCTACAATAAAGGATAAAATGGATAAGATCCTAATACCAATGTAATGTTAAGAAAAAAGTCTCATCTGAATTTTTTAGTGGTATAAAGATGTGTATGATTTTAAAAAATAGTATTATGATAGTTTATTGGCACAATCAATCCATGAATAAGGGGAAATATTTTTTGTTACATTGAAACATTCATGATTTTCCTTTTTATTTGTTTTATAATAATAAGGATGTATTATATGGTTGTTCTAAAGATAATTTAAAGATTAAAAATTAATATATCATTAATAAAGAGTTTTTTCTCCATTTGTAAGACCGTTTGATGACTTAGTGTCAAGTGATAGTAAAATTTACGGGGATTTTGCGTTGAATTATTGAAAGTATATTTATCTTTATTTAGAATAGATTATTCCCCATGAACAATAGTTGTACACATTTTACAAGTGTCATGTCCCACATAGTTGGTATCCATTATTTATCCTCGAATGGTTTTCTATTATCGGAGCATAACAAAGGTCACATGATGGGATTAACTTAAGAAATCTATATAATTAAGTGTTCTGTGAATTAAGTGAGTGACAATGATGGATCCGAATTATTGGAATAGAATATTGTTTCAAAAATATAACTCTAGCTCAATAGTCTTATATGATAATAAATTACTTAACCCAAAATCATAAACTAACTTATTAGAATCCTTGAACGTATCTACACTATGTTTTATAAATAATACCATATAGGTTAATTTTATTAATTATAAAATTTATAGTTTCACTATTTGATATGAAGATAATATATAGTTAAAGATGAAAATGGGAATGAATATGATTAGGGTTAACCTCTACAAATATCAGAGAAATGACGGTGACTTTAAATAAAAATAAATAAATAATCAATGTGAGGGTAAATTTAAAGAAAAATTTAGATTTGGTTATCGGTGGAGACCATTTTCAGTATGATTTCAAAGGGTGAGATACTCATGGTTTCAGGAATCCATAAACTTGTAATAAAATAAGTGTTAAAATAATGATGGTTAGACTCATAATAGTTTGGATAAAAATATCGAAATGGGGTAGAATTTTTCATCTGAAGGAGTTGGGTTAATTTATATTTTTTCGCAATTATTGGTGATATTTCCACGTACTAGATATGGTGAATAATATAAAAGAATATTAAATTATTTTTTTGGATATAAAAGGAAATTGATGGGGAAAATATGATAGATGATGTTTTATATTAATATTCAAGAATATTATGTCTTTTGTAATGAGGCAGAGTATATAAGGTATGATATAGTGATTGGTAGAAGGATTTTGGTGATAAAATATTTCACCAAAAAATACATGTATTGTTGCATTGGGAAAATATATTTTTGAAAAAAAAATCAATGGAGTGCATTTCGAAATATGGATTTTGTATTCCATTTGAAATTGGGATTGTTTTTATAAGAAATAGAGAGATAGCCCATAGAATAAATGTTTTCATTTTAATAAGGAGTGGAGTATGACATAGGGAGAAGGTGTATGACAAGTCATATTGACCGATGTTTATGGATAAATGTTTCCTTATAAAAATGGTAAATGATTAAAATATATAATTTAATACATATATATTACTTCATTATATATTAATATTCAATATTTAATACAATTAGACACACCCTATAAATGTAAAATTATTGATTCTTTCAAAACTATCTGTATAATAATTTATTTCCTGAAATATCTTTAACATCTTCCATAAATATCCTCTATAATAGTACACTTCATTGTGATACCCCACATAAAACCATTCTTCAAATCCCGAGGAAAGGAAAGATGACAATGATTGAGACCAGTTTCTCAGTAAGATAAAACCAAATATATTTTAATCAAAAATCAAGTGTGAGCATAATATAATCATAAGGGTATGAGAACATGATAATAATTTATGATAATCACACCCAATCATTCAAAGATCTTTAATAATAAATAAGGGTGTAATTATTATTATTAAAAAAATATAAGTCATAATGGAGTGAATTTATCAATAATATATCATCATCCATAAGAAAATATAATAAGTATATGATATAATTTATTGGAATACACATAAGAGACCAAAATCATTTCCGTAGTCAAGGATCACTATCATGACTTTCATTGTTGATTTTTTTCACTCCATATTCTATCATTTTCATTATCAAGGTTCACTCAAAAGACTATCATAAAGAAAAAATGTCCCTTATTAAATGATTTACCACCCTATCCCAATACTAAATATCTCATGAGATATCAATCTATACCTAATGAATTTTTGGGAAATATAATTCCAAGCCTTTCCATAAAATAATAAAAATACATGAACATTTATTCCACTAAGGTGGACCAATAATGTAATATACAGACATTTCCTCATTTGATATAAATATTTAAAATATAAAAAATTATACACTCCCAATAATAGTGAAGTTTTGGGTATTTAGAGACTCGACATTGAAATTCATATTTTTAATGTATATTCAATGTCTCCAAAACTTTATTTCATATTATTACCCATCTAGACAATTCATATTGAGAACCATCCATAAAAACCTTGGGAAGAAAAATAAAATATAGGGTGAGGTCTGACTCTTAGTAAGGGTAGACACGTGAGATATCAATCAATGATGAACCTTGAGAAAAAGTGTATGAGAATATAATAATAACACAATGAAGTGATTCCTAGTAAATTTAATATCTATAATCATGATTCATGCAACAAAAAAATTCATAAAAAATAAAATATTCCTAAGAGTGTGGAATCCTAAATAATCAATCATTATCCATGAGAACATAACATAAAAATAGGAATACGGGGAAAAATAAACTTATAAAATTTTGAATATATATAAACAGAAATATCTTTACTTTTTAAGATAAATTCTTGAAATTAGTTCTATGTGTAAACTATTTATCAGGATACTAAATACAAGAAAAAACATGTGGACATGATTAAAGGTCTACTCATAAGTGTATGGACATGTAACCACGTCTACACATATTACTAGGAATATAAAATAAGGTTTAAAAATAAATAATTATCACATTATCTATATATAGTTAACCAGTTCATTGAAGGGATAGAATTGACCCATCATTAAAATAATCAGGATCCATTCATATGTATGCCACAAGATCTTGAGAAAATTTAACATTTCTTCGTTACATTTCCTATAGAAATGAAAATGGGTTTCATCAATATTTCATCATTATAACCAAAACAATTAGTGATAAATAATTAAGAAAGAATCATATAATAATATCCCATGTGAATTATAAGTAAAATTAAAGGATTCATCATAGATGAATAATACCTATAAAATATCACTTGTAATATTTATTGATAAAAAGACCCTTTTATTTTTAAATATCAAATTTAAAATAATAATATTTCTGAAATATTGAGGAAAAAAATTTATTTGAAATGAACCACATAAAAAATATGTGGTAAGATTCAACGTAGAGAAAAGTCTTGATGGTGGGAATTTTTTTTCATTCATTATAAATTAAATTTGTACATTATTTTCAACCCTTTTTAAAAAATAAAAAATAACTTATTATAAAAACATTTCAATAAAATTATTCCTTTTAAGCCATTTAAAATGAAGTAAAATTTAATGAAAATGACGTTTTTAGATTTTTAATATATAGATAAAAATATATTAAATCAATATCTAACGGAATGTAAATGGAATAAAAACTTCAATGAACAATGAAGAAATATCGTTAGCTTTTATTTATGAAAATTTTATCATTAATTTTATTTAAAAAGAAAATAAAATGGTAAAACTCTATCTAACTTAAAAAAATAAATAATGGATAATAAATATTAAATGGTTATTTAAGATAAGGATCATAAAATTTATTTCAAAGGAAATTCATGCATAATCAATCCTGATTAAATGATATTGAATCATAAATCTCACACCTCTGGTATTGTGTTGCATCATATGATTTCAAACCACATTTATAATAAATTTTGATTTATTATAATAATATTCCAAAATGGTATTCATATATATCTTACCATCTATGATTTACTTATAACATCTTATTACCCATTTTTTAACATTTCATTATTAAAATTTCTTTTTTAGGTAAGAATCGTTTTGTCTTTCACACTTGTTTTCACTCAGAAGTTCCAATCCTTATATATTGATCTTGGATCCATATTCTATAGAATTAAAATCATTTTGTAATTACTATAGTTGATAAATAAATAATAATTTATTAAAAGTCATTGAAAGTGGTGATGAATATTTAATACCATCACTTTGTGGAGATGGTAGTCCGTAAGTATGCATTGGTGATGTTTATACATTTGAATAGTTATAATAAATGAATAATAAATAATAATAATAACATTTTAGAAGAATTATTATATCATATATATCATATGTATTAACTAAATAATTCATTACTTCAATCTATATAGAGTGAACAGGAAAAAAATTCAAAATGCTTTAGAAAGCTGGTTGTCCAAACGTACACACGAGCGATGTTATAATTTTTCAAAAGATGTAAAAGAAATAAGGTATATAAGATAATATAGTTTAAAATTTATAATTAGGCCCTAAATATCATATATAAACCATAAATTTATCATAATTACCAATACCGGATCTTGTTGATAGAAATAGATTCATATCATTTTTTGGAGGATGTAGTCCACACATACATACAGGCGATAATTTTATTTATCAATTGATGGAAATGAGGGGGATAATGGTTGATAAATAATCATAATTCCATTTTAAAATATTGATTAAATTTAATATTTATTTTATGATTAATATAATAAATTATATTAGGTAGAACAAGAAATAAAATGAATGATTCGGGGTAATATTATCTCTTCTTCTACGGTATAATTCCTTTAGATCCCATCTTAAGGACCATTCGAATGGTCTTTTATAAATTACACAAAACATTAATTCATATATATTTAATTTTAAAAGATAATTTTTTAAGGTTTGGTTTATAAATGTTTCTAAAAGTGGGTTAATGAAAAGGAGGAGGGGTGTCATTCTATAAAGGATAAAAGTGGCACTCTTGTAATATTTCAAAACATTAAAATATGATAAAGTCACATTCATATAAATATTGTTTAAAACTAGATTAATTTAGAAGGAAATATTACATGGGATATAAATAAACTAATCCAGAATGATTTAGTAATTATAACCCTTATATCATTCATTTATCCCCTTGTTAACCCTTTTCATCCTTAACAATGGTAACATATTTTTCAATCATTAAGGGTTATAAATTTATATATAACGTAAAAACTGAAAGATTTTTTTTTAAATATTAAATATTTAAAACCTATCTAATCCACCTTGTCTTTTTTTAAAATTTATATTATTTTAAAATATTTTAATGAAATATTATAAAACCAAAAATATTTTTAATACAATTTTCAGACAATTCATTTAATTTGACTTCAATGTTAGGAATACCACAATGTATTTCAGATATATAACATTTAAAAAGAACTTCTAAATTATAATTATCCATTATGTTTTTTGGGAAAAAAATAATTTAACCACCCATTACATATTATAATGTTTTCAAAATTATTTATTAAATGTTTATAATATTCAAATGAGTATGGTGTTATTGTTGTGTATTCATTTGAGGAAAGTATATAATCATAAATAATTAAAAAGAATTAAAATAAAATATTTATTAATTTTCAAAATAATGAATTGAAAATAAACATAAACTATTTTTATCCCTTAGATAAAAAATTTTGGGTTTTAAAAGAAAAGTGAGTCAAATTGTTTAAATTTTTTCACATACAATAATATAAGTCATATTTAAAGAAAATGTAAAAAAACAATAGAATGGAATCTTGGATACATATGGTTGACTTACAATCAAACAATATATTAAAGGTACTATTTAGGGTTATTTTAACGTCTAATCCCATAGTTTTAATCATATTTTTCCTTTCTTACACATATCTATGTGAAAATTATTTTATATGGTAACTATTAGTATTGAACAATAATTAAAGGGTCATATTTACCATATTTTAACCAAAAAATTCCAAATATGGAGTCTATTTTTCAATATTCAATTTATAAAAGTTGTATAATTAATATCAACAAATATTCATAAATGGTTGTGAATTATATTTAGAAAAATGGGGTTTTAAGCCTAAAAATTATCTTACATCAATATATTAAATAATATCAATTCAAAATTATTTAATTATAAAATTCTAAATAAAAGATATATTATCTAAATTTAATACCAATTATAAAATATAATGGTAATTTTAAATTATATAATTTAATGAAAAATTTATAGTATTTGAAATATAAGTATTTTCATTATTCATTAAGAAATAAATCATTTCAAACAAATAAAAAAATATCACCCCAAATATAATTTTCATATAATTATTAAAACAAATATTTTTTGTTTATATAATAAAATTCCTTATAGTTATAGAAAATATTACTAATATTATCCCAATAAAAACTATTTTTGGGGGAAACATTATTTTTTATATCTATAATGACTTTACAAATACTTTAGTTCTTATTTCCAATACATTAATCAATAAATTATATTAATAGAACCATTATATAGATAATTCATAATGTGGTTACTCATATTCATGCCCTCTAATTAAAATAATATGTTGTAACTTTTAGATTAGATGATAATATTTATACAGTTTATCGCAATACACTTTAAAAAGGTGTGGCATGTCATGAAAATTTACGAGCTTATTATTATTTTAAACCGAATTATATGAGAATTAAATTACCCCCCTTAATAAATTTTCCCACCAAATTTTATCTCAATCATAAAAGGTTTTTTATTTGAAAATACATTTTATAAATTTATATCATACAAATGGATAAAACTCATCCTTTGAAAAAGGGAAGTAGGAATCATAAATTTTATATGAAAAAAATATAATAAGTTTCCCAGATAAGAATAACAATAGTGGGAAGTTAAAATATAGAAATAGAAAATAAAATTACTTCTAAGGTTTAATGAAGAGTGATATAGAATATGTTTGTGATAATTTTAAGGACTAAAGAACTATAAAGAAGTAAGTTGATAAAATTCTATCAATTCATAAGAAATAAAGTTAAAAGATAAACATTTTTAATTCATGATATTTTTTCTATAATTGACGGATTAGTTTACTATCATGAAAGAGAACATGAAAAAATAAAATTACATGATATATTTTGATTTAATAAAAAGAATATGGTCATTTGGTTATGCTTTGACAAATGTCCACTTCAGCACTTACTCTATAAAATGAATAATCAAGATGTTTTTTTATATTTGAAGCATGAAAATTAACTTATAATGGATTATAAGATCCAAAAAAGAAATTTTATTCCTTATTACTTTAAATACATGTCAAAACTATAATGTTTACCCAATTTTTAACACATAGAGAATTTAATAGAACACTACCTTCAATAGCTTACACAACACACAACGCTTAGATTAAAAAAACCATAATATATTATTAAAATAATTTTATTTAACCATTATTGTTATTAAATTGCCTTTAAAATTAGTGATATGAATAGAAATAATAATTTAATGAAAAATATATTAAAATTATTTAAATAATATAAATTCATATATTAATTCCAAATAAACAAGTATTCAAATTTCAATAAATTAATTTCATGCTTAAAAAATACTTTTCAAAAAAATAATTTTCATTTCTTTGGAAAAAATATTAAAAGAAATTTCATTTTAATTTAAAAATCTTAATTTATAAATTGTGAATAATGTTTGATATCATAATATCAGAATTCACATAGGGATAATTTTTTGAATTTTTTTTGGAAAAGATTATTTTTTAGTGAATAGTGAAAAATAATGTTTTTTAACACTACCATTTAGTTTCAATAAATTAGGAAATTTAAAAATCCCATTGTATTTTTGATTTTACAATTAAGTGAAATTTGAAAATTTTATTTATAATAATATAATTTATTTCATTTGAATCATAATTTTTCATGATTTTTGTATAAGTCTAATTTTATGCATAAAACACAGTTTCTAAAAACAATTTTTCTATGCATAATGTTTATTGATTTTTATTAATTAAAATGACCAATAATATGGATGATTTGAATTAAATTTATATAATTTATATTTATTTGTTTGAATTAAAATTCATAAAATGATTATTTTTGGTCATAGTGTTTATGTATGATCAACAAATCATGAAAATGAATTTCTTCAAAAACCTTTTTTCAACACATTTTGTAGGATTAATTTTATATTAAAATCTACAAATTTTGTTATTATAATTTTTAAAAATTTATTTTATATTTTGAATCATAATATTTAATATTATTTAATAGGTTAAAATTAATATTTAGACATATTAAATATTAAAAGTAGAGAGAAAGTAGTTGAATTTGTGGGGAAATAAATTTTTGAAACTGAGTAACCTTAGAGGTAAATTACATATCATGTTTAGAAAAAGATTATTTTGGAATTGTGGTGTTATGGATCGATAATATAACCCCTCCAGTAAATTATTTATAAATTTTTGAGTTGCCTGACTTGAAAGTGACTTCCCATTATTGAATAGTTTTGTAATTAAAAAAATCAACTCCCTATCACTTATAAAATGGAACCTATTATCCACTAATTTACTCACATTAAATTCATTTTGTTTAAAAAAATAAATAAATAAATCCTTTCCTTAATTCCATTAAAATATTTTAGATTCATTTTTTGATCATAAGGCCAATCTAGGGAGGCATTAGTTATAATCCTAAAGAGGTGGTCCAAATAATAGGTATCGTTCTAAACCAAGAATATTTGTTTTATTTCATATTTCATATCCATTAAATATTTGTAAATCATGATGATTTAATAACATAATTATTCCCAATATACTAAGATGCTATTTTCTTAGTGTAATAACCTACATTTATATCATCATCCATCAAATGGGAAATGAATCCATCATATTTGTGTACGGTGGACTACAGCCTCAAGAACATATGTAAATAATTTTTCATAATCTCTTATAATGGATGTTCAAGATGATGCTTTTAATTATTATATATATGATATTAATGAAACATTAAACAATTTGGAAAACTATTATATTATATAACTTTTTTCTTTACAATTCATTGAAAAATGATTATGTCGTTCATGTGCACGAAGGACTACCTCTTCATGAAGGGATGTAATTCGATTTTATTACTACATCACATATATGGTATATGTAAGTGTATTTAAATAAATAATATTATATTTTTAAAATAATTATCCTTATGTAAATTTAAAATATCACTTACCTTATTTCAATCATGATCGATAAAAAATGGTTACTCATGCGTACGTATGACCGACAATCTCAATGAGTGTAATGTAGTCTATATTTAATAATAATCATTGATGGATCGTATTAAAAATATAATTGATATATAAAAATGATAATTATATAATTAATTTTCTTACTTATATTATGTAAGATGTCTTCTTTTACCATTTTCAACCTATCGAATTCCTCTTAGAGACATGAATCAAAAACCATCAAAACACCTCATAGGAACATCGTTGATTAAGTAAATATATATAACATGGTTTTAAATTAAATAAAAGGATTGATGAAATTTAAAAACATTATTAATAAATTATGTACTTAATATAATTTTATTTTTTTAACACAATGCACATACATCATGAATTAAACTTGAGGTAAGGTATTTTATAAATGAATTTCATTCATTATGTTAAATTTCTTCTTCATTGTATTTGATATACTAAAATTACATGTGTAATGACCATTTATTATTTTATTTTCTATTTCCACTTTTTATTTTGTACCTACACATGAAACCAATAATAACTTCATTGATCAATTCTCACTTCAATAACACGACCTTTGAAAATGATTTTCTCTTAATTTACTTTCATTGAGTCATAATTTTATATCATTATTCAATTTCATTTACTAGGTGTATATAATTCTGTTTTTATATGTTATATCATGAATCATTCATACATTATTTTATTTCAAGATATAATTGAATTTAATTAATAAAAATAGATTTTATATTAATGCTACTAAAGCGGTAAAGGATTTATGTTACAATATTTTTTATTTTAGAAATTTCATATGTTCAAGGTTACATTGGGGGATATCCTATGCAATTATTTTTTTAAACCACATCTCTCTTATTATCCTCTGATAATGAATGTGGTTTACATTGTTTGGTTTCCTTCTCATCCTTTATTTAACAATGAAACATCAAGAAAACAATTTGTAAGTGATACTGATCTTGTATGTTAATTTAAATCTTGAATTGTTCTCTTCCATGTAAATATTTTATTTAAATTATTTTATATAATGATTTTAATATTAAAAAATGATTTAATAATTTTATTTTTACCCCTGATGGAATTTGTTTTAAAAAATCAATAGAAATATTTTTTTCCCTTATCCGAACAAGGTCCTTTATGATTTTTTATGAAAGTGTGAAAGGAATTTTTTCTTTTCACTTATACATCATGTGTTGAATTTCGCCCCATCATGACCACACAAATACTTTAAAAATAAAATTTAAGTTTCAATGGTTCTTTTTTAAAAAAAAATCCATAATTTTTTGGAATTTTTTTTATTTTTAAGAATGGATTTCAATTTCAAAAGTGTATTTTCTTTGTGAAATATTCCATGTAATAATTATATATATTTTCTTCAATAATAACATCCTTCAATGTTATGGATTATTTCTAAATTTTTTATATACACATATCTCTAAAAAATATTCTTTGACTATTATCCCTTCCACTAATGGGGTATTTCATGCATTATGTTTATTTCCTAAATTCCTTCATTATGAAATTTCCTTTGATTATGATAAGAGATATGATTACGAAACCAATTTCATTTCAAGGGTAAATTGTTATTACCAATTATTGATTTTTGTTTTTTGGAACACATAATCACGAACATATTATGATGGGTGTACCAAAATATCACTTCAATGCAGTTGGTAAGTCTTTAGTCTCATAATACATCATGTATGGGCTTAGGGAATAAACATAATCCATTATATGACATTCTCCACCATGTTATATTATCTTTGTAGTTATCTTTGACTCATGTTTATGTTATGTGATAAGTTACAACCACTAGTCCTGTGTTTCCATAATCTTATGATACCTTATTCTTTATTTTATGCTCTATTTGATTACTCATGTGGCTTATCTTTCATTATATCATGTTAAACATTTGACTCACATGTGATATTTCCTTTTCATGTGTGTTCCCTCCTATGTATCATCCTAGTGGGGCTTATGATGTGACTCCACACACTATCCTCTAATAGGCTAAAAGATAGTGGCTAGATCCATGTAGTCATTTTGTGACACCCACTTATTTTATGGTATGTCTCTTTTTAAAATTTAACATCTTTGATAGCTTGCATTATACTGAGCACCGAGACTTAAGAAAAATGATAAATATTATTATTGAAACCTATTCATTGGAATTGAAGGAATAGAAGGGATTAATTAAAATTTGAAAATATATTTTACAATTTTTTATAAAATAAAATCATTGATTACAAGTTAATTAGAAATAAAAATAAAAACCAATTGAACATAAAGGATTTGTTTTTATAAAAAAATATTTTTATGACCACAAGGATATTACATATTAAATTAATCACTCTTATTGAAATATAATAATGAAATTTATATATTAAATATTAAATTAAATATGTTTAAATTAAATTAATATTTTTGATAGGCTTAGGATAACAATAAATCCAATATATAAGCAAAAAAGATAGATTTTCTAAAATGAACTTTTACTGGCTTTCAATGGTCCACATTTTTTAAAAATAAATTTTTACCATTTTATAAATTACATTGAACAAAATTTAAATAATTTTTAAAATATGAATGTAAAAATTATATTAGGCTGAAATTTGTTAATTTTTTTGAAAATATTGCTTTTCTAATGAATAGTGAAAATCCTAGTTTTTATAAAAAATAATTTTTTTTATATTAATATTATATTTATTATTTGAATATTCAAATCACCTATTAAATTATAAATAAAATTTAGGTATCTTATGAATTAAAATATAATATATTTATACCATGGAAGAAGTAGATAAATGTTTTAAAAAGGATAAATTATGTTTTGGTATTTTTTCAGAAACAAAAATATTTATTTGTAATTTTATAATTAATATAATTATTTAAAATAAATTTTATTTTCATAAAATTGTCTTATTAATTAATAATTTTTCTTCTCATGATTAAGATAAAATTTTACGGGACCATAATTAATTTTTCAATGTCATAAAAATCATTTGTAATTTTAAAATCAGTATTTTTCAAATAAATGACGATTTAAAATAAAAATTAAATTTATCATATTGATAAAATAGTTTTCAAAAAATTAAGTTGATTTATTAATTTTACACATCAAAAAAATTTACGGTGAGTTTTTGGGAATTTTCTAAAATAGTTCAATTTTTATCAATAGTAAAATATAGTAATTTATGGTATATGTATATTATAAGTTAAATATAGTATTTCACAAGTCATTTATGTTGTAATAACAATAATATAAATCTATACTTATCTATTTTCTATATTCACTCATGGGAATAAAAAAAATCATAGTCGTTACACAAAATAATAAAGTAGTGAATAAAATAATCAAAAAACACCCTTCTCCTCCACTATAAATATCACCCCCACCACATCTTCTCCTCACACCTCTGAAGCCTTAAATATTTTTAAATTTATACCCAATACCACTAATAAACCTATTTCACATGTTCTAGAACTTCTATCTCATCCAAAATACAATTTCAAAGTTCTTTAAGGACGATCTGACTGAGAGGAATTGAAGAGGTAAAATCCCCTTTCATTCTTTTAATTTGCTTTCATTTTATTTTCTTTTATTATCCTTTACATACCCCTTTAGTCCTAAAATTAAATATAAATCTAGTAACTTATATATAATTGAATTTTATAATGTTAATTTAATATCAACCCTCAATTTTCTTTTCGTCAATTTTTTATTCTAAAAATGAAAACGTCATCTATGTGGTGCCGATTTACCACCTTCATGGATGAAGAGTTTTCATTTTTCATTTATTCCTTCAAGGATGATCATGAAACCATTTTAATTTTTAAAAAATACACTAATATATGTAAAACAACTTATTTAATGTCATGTAACCACTACATATACACAATATTAATTCACAAGAAAAAACCAATTCGTGATGATCGAAGAAGCGCCAACATGATCTAAATGTATATCATTAACTCTTTACCTAATCAATCATCCTCATATATAGAAATAAAATGATATATAAGACCATTAAATATCCTAAAATTACATTAATGAAATATAATATTAATTCTATATAACTCTTCTCATTTAACATGATCTTTCATACAAGTATACAATTGAACCAATCAGGAAAACCAAGGAAATGAACACTCCCAAACAACAAAATTGAATATCATAACTCATCAAAAAGGACATAAATAAACTTATTAAAATTATCATAAATCACATAAATTTTTAATATGTTTTTAATAAAATTATTAATAAATCTAATTTCATTATCTAGCACCTTAATAACAAATGTAGAACACTTGCGGACATAACATAAGGGTTTTCTCTTCTCACTTTTTTTCAGTGAGATGTGCATAATTTAATACTTATATTTTGTCTATGTTGTATGTATACTATGATTGTATGTATCATATCATGAGTTACTTTATCTTAATGATATTAAATTTCTCATGTCATTATTATTAATTTTATGGTACACAAGATTCGATTGGTTAGAAAGTGGTAAGAGTTTCTTCTAGAACCTCCATTTTTAATTTGAGTTACGATTTCTCCCTATTTAACCCAATGTAAGTCTACATTATTTTTATATAAATCCTATACATTTATTTTTTATGTTGAAAAATAATTTATCCAAATCACATCAGATTTATGTTATGTGTAATTACATATTTCATAAGGCTCCCTTTCAATTCTTCTAGTTAAGAAAGCTCGATTAAAGGGAACATCCCAGTTTCTTACCCATATTCAAGTACCATCCATAATCAGTTTTAAAACACCATTATTTTTCTAAAATCACCCTCTTTTCATGAAAACTATATTTTTTCATTTTGGTTTTATACAAAAAATTATGGTTCTTTCTGTTTTAAATAATCTTTTATATTTTCTCTTATACCACACTGATGTGTCCGAGTTCTAAATATTCTTAAAAATGCTTTTTTACTTATTGGGAATCATTTAAGCCTTAGACATAATTTCATTGTCCTTTATTTATCATTTATGGGATATAAATTTTTAAACTATTGTTTTATGACAAATAAAAATTATTTTCCAAAATATCTCTTATTTTAAAATTAAATAAGTGGTTCTCTCGTTTCATTTTTACTTTTGTGAGATTCATGCCTTGTTCATCGCTTATTAATTGTGTGTTGTGTATGTACTTCCCTTTTATATATAATATCATGATTATCATCATTCTTATGATATTATAAGTTTCATTAAATTTTATTCCTTCATTAGGACTATTATTTTGATGTTTCAATGTGGTGTGGGACACTTTGGAATATTTAAATTTTATTTTCCTCAAGAATATTTCAGTTGTCTCATTATAAAGTATCTTCAACTATGTCAACATCCTTTGTCTAATCTTTTAATTCATTGAGGTTTATCTCTTATGATACCATATAACATATTTTTGTTCTAATTTTATGTTTTGTTTGACTATGGATGAGCTAATTTTATATGATTCATGGTTTAAGGGTAATCTATTCACATTTTGTAAGCTAATTTTTCAATACAAATGGTTACATTTTTTAGGTTTCACCCTTTGTGTTTGGGGAATGTATAGGATTTAGTATGTGATGAATGGTTCCCTTAGTATCCCTTAAATTCCTTAGTAGTTATCATGAGATAAATTAAATTTGGACTTGGATGAGGCCTTTCCCATTTATTTTTAAATATGGATTTATCCAAGGACTTAACCATTTGTTTCAAGATGTCTGGGCTAATTACTTGAGTTTATATTTTAGATGTAAATATTTATTCATACTATAATTATGATATTAGTAATTGGTAATACATTTTATTATTACAATAGTAGAATATCCATGGTTTGGTTTCATTCAGATATGATTATTCATATGGAATTATCTATTCAGCTTTTATTATATCCATATTATTCTTAAGATTATGTTTTAATGGAGTATGTTTTTAGTTACTCACTTTCCTTATTGTTTATTCTTATTTACGTTAGGTTTCACTATATTTATTAAACTTATCGAGCATCTAAGATCACCACATTCTTATGTTTTATTTTCCCAATAAAGTGAAGACATATACTATGAATGACATGCAAGGATAGTCTATGAGGTTTTGAGTGTTTCCATTAGAGTTCCTAAATTGTTTTTCCTTTTAAGTTGTAATGTGAAAATTATGTTTGTATCTATTTTTTAAGATATACTAAACTATTTGGTCATATGGTATGTGAATACATATTTATAGTATCAATGTAATAAAATACTGCATTGTCTCTAGGCTACTCAGGTTGGGGTCTTTATAGTTCCTAACAAATAAATATTTTTAAAACACATAAAAATAGATTTAAAAAACATTTATAAGGTAAAATTACCCTAATATATACTTTGAGGATAATAATAGAATAAATTCCTAGAATTTTGATAAGGTATAGATTATGTGGGTCTTCCTAGCAATACATCCCTATATTGATTTTACCGGTGGATGTGGTTATGAAACAGATGTACCTAGGGGTAACAACTCTGACAAGGTGCATCGAGACTAACACAACATAACACAGTACATTACAATGGGAACTACCACACACAAATTTTTGACACTCCTGATGGATATACTTAGGATAATTCACATTTTCTATATAACCCATTATGATGGATAAACATGTCCCTAAAGAAACAATATTTTTGGTTATGTTATTATTAATAAATAATTTTCCTATTTATGTTAAGCGTTTTTCTAGTTCAAAATTATGAATTATGAAACATAATCTATTTTAGTTTATGAAATTTTAATAAATATATACTAACTTAAGGAATGTAAACTTAAACAACTCATATATTCCATGAAGGAATTTACCTCAAATGCAAGATAATTATTTTGCAGCTGGAGATGAGAAACATATAACTATATTAGGAAAACTGATTCAGGTTATGATTACTAACCTTAATAACATTGAGAATCATGAACCATAATGTGGTGTGTCAATGTTAGATAGATCAATGGTACAAAAACCTCCATTATTCCTTGTGACTAAAAATCTATTTGTAACTAAGAAATTGATAAGTTCGTTAGAGATGATATTTATTGCTTTGGGAAGTAATGAAAAGGGGAAGGTTATCATGGTAGTTTATCATATCTCAGGATATGATGATCAATGGTGGTAAATGATTCAATACACAATTTAAAAGGATGATATTTAAAACATGGAATGGAAGGATTTTAAGGAAATTTTCATAGGAAACTATTTCTGTTGGGTACAACAAGTAAATATAGAGAGGAAATTCTTGTGTCTAATATAGAAAGGGAATAAAAATATATCAAAGTATGAATCCAATAGTACAAGGTTATAAAGGAATAGTATGGATTTCATATTCAATCCATAAAGAATTATTGATCAATTCATTAATGGGTTAAAATAATTCCTCTGAAGGAAACTAGTTTCCCAAGCATTTTCATTAGATGAGGATATAGTCTCATATTCTATTAAGAAAGAGAAATTATATTTTATGTATTATTAATTTAACATAATAAAATAAAAGAATAGAATTTTAGAGAATGATACATATTAAAGGAAAAAAGGGAAAGAGTGATTTTTACATATGTGAGGATTATGTGAAGAAACATATCTATACTTTCTGGAATGGAATGAGAGTTTTTTACAAGTTTAGAGTTTAAGGTCACCAAGATCATCAAGGTAGGGAACACAAAGAACCTATAAATTTGAAATATATTATATATAAAGTGATGATGCACTACACAAATTAATGACCCAGGATTAAAATAAATATTTCTTAGAAAAAGAAAATAGATCAAGGTAAGGCTTATGTTGTTACTTAAAACAAAGTGGAATAATTAATGTATTTTTTTGGATTCAAGAATTATGTTATGATAATCGTGTTATATTAATAATGAGATATATAAGGATTTTATTAAAGTACTTATTCTATAGGGATTTTGATGTATACATGGTTTCAATAGGGTTTTTAAGGAGATCAAGTTATTAATATATTTTTTATGTGGTATTTAGAGATACATTATTTCTAGAAATATTACGGTAAGTAGATTTTGGAAATTTAGTTACCTTAATTATTAATAGTTGGTCTTTGAAGTTGGACAAACATATTATGGATGGGTCATAAAGTTAAATACTTAAGCAATGGATTAAGGATATTGTTGATTATGATCAATGTATTAATTATCATATTGGATAACCTATGATAAAAATATTTGTATCAGTGAACATTTAAAGGTTGACGGAATGATTGTTGGATCTTATTATTCAAAAAATTGATTCATTTATATACATTTTTCTTGAATATCCATCTCTATATTTATGGAAGAATGTGGAGATAGGTATAAGGATAAACAAAAGTAGATATTATGACATTTAAATGAATCAAGTAAGTTTATTTTGACAAGTACATTTTAGTATATTAAAAGAAACAATCAACTCCTGGAAAAGGATTTTAGAATAAAAACATTATATATTTAATTATACTTATAAGAAATCAATGGTCTTTTAACTGGTCACGAGTTTACGGTTTTTATGGTAGAATTTATAAAGACCATGTTTTCTATCACTCTATATCATATCTTCATATTTAGATTTATCTTCCACGTCCATATTTTTACGAATGATCTCCTATTTCAGAATATATCTCTTCTGGTGACCATCACTATTTTCTTTACCACTTTTTAAGATGAATATTTATAAACTGTTTTTATGATTTGGGATATCATAATATTAATTTTATAGAATCAACCTTTAATTTTTCCAGTGAAATTTCATATTATAATGAATAAATTTATTGACGGAGTGGAGAATGTAACACCCCAATATTTTACATTATGTCTTGTTTTGAAAATCAACTTCTTTGATTTCTTATGTTACTCATAACATCGAACTTAACCAAATGATTAAATATTATTATTATGACCTATCCATAGGAATAGTGGAAACAAAATTGATTAATTAAATTATGAAATTATAGTTTACCCATTTTTATTAAATGAATTCATTGATTACCAAAAAATTAAAAATGAAAATAAAAACCATTTCACCATAAAGGATGTGTTTTTATAAAAAATATATATTTATAACCACAATGAAATTTTATCTTAAATTAATTACTATTATTTAAAGAAAAAAATTAAATTTATATATTATATATTCAATAAAATATTTTTAGATTAAATCATTATGTTTTATAGTCTTAATATAAGAATAAATCCATGTTTTAAACATATAAAGATATATTTTCTATAATGAAATTTTACCTCCTTTTAATGAAATGTGTGTTTAAAATATAATTTTTGATCATTTTATAATTTTTTTGAACAATATCAACTTCATTTCAAAAATAGGAAAGTTAAAATTAGCTTAGGGTGAAAGTTTGGCATTTTTCTGAAAATATTTATTTTCTGCGAAATAGTGAAAAATCTAGATTTTAATAAAACAATAATTTTTATTATATTAAAATAATATTAATGATTTTAATATATGAAATTATACATAAAATTTAGGTATCGTATGAATGAATATATAATATATATATTTTGTGGAATAAGTAGACACATATTCTAAAAAAGATAAATTAAGTGTTGGTATATGTGTGAAAAAATGTTAATTTAGAGTTTTATAATTAGTATATTGATTTAAAAAAATAATTTCTATAAAATAAATTCATTTATTAATAATTTTCTGTATTAGGATAATGGGATAATATTTTGAGACCATAATTAATTTCTCAAAGTGTTATAAAATAATTTTTTATTTTAAAATCGGTATTTTTGAATAAATTATTATTTTAATTAACAATTATAGTTATCATATTTAGAAAATGATTTTCTTCAAATGGATAATTTTTTTTATTTTAATGCTCATAGAATGGTAAGAGTTAATTTTGGTGATTTTTCGGAAATAGTTGAATTTCTTCTTAATAGTGAAATATGATAATTTAGGATATATATACATTATAAATTAAATACAGTATTTATTAAGTCATTAATGATGTAAGAAAAAAATATCAAACTATCCCTATAAATTTAATATATTTATTCATGGGAATCAAAAATATTCATAGTTTTGAACCAAAATAATTAACGGATGAATTAAATAATCAAAAAACATTCATCTTCTCCACTATAAATACCACCTATCACCACTTCTTCTCCTAACAACTCTAAAGCCTTGAATATTGTCAAATTTATACCCAATACCTCTCCCAAAACTCTCCCACACTTTCTGTTTCTTCTATTACCAACCAAAATACCAAATCAATGTTCCTTAAGGAGGTTCTCAAGGAGAAGAATTCAAGAAGTTAAATCCCCTTTCGTTTTTATAAATTTTCTTTCATTTAATTTTTATTTCTTTTACTTTTCTTACATCTTATTTCTTGAAATGAATGATAAATACAATATATTATATAAATACTATAATTTTATTATGTTAATGTAATATACACCATCAATTATGTTCTCTTCTATTTTTTATTTTAAAAATGAAAACGACATCCATGAGGAACCAACTTACCACCTTCGTGGACAACCAGTTTTCATTTTTCATTTACAACTTCAAGGCTGGTCATAAACCCATTTTTATAGTAAAAATAGACATTAATATTTATAATTCAACATATTTGATTTTATGGAAATAGTTCATAGAGATAACGATATTTCATAAGTGAAAACTAGTTCAAGATGATCGAAAAAACACCAAAATGATCAAAATAGTTATCATTTGCGATTTAACTAATAAATAATCCTCATATCTAAAAAATGACATATAAGACCAATAATAATCCTATAAGTTAATTAATAACATAAAATTTCATTTATTTATAACTATTCCCATTTCACATGATCTATTGTACATTTATATAAGTGATCCAATCATGAAAACGAAGGAAACAAACACTCTTGAATGATGAAATTGAATCTCGTAACTCATCAAAAAGGATATAAATGATATAAATAAAATTATATTAAAAAAGTACATGTTTAATTGGTTATTAATTAAATTATTAATGAATCCAATTTCATTATCCTACACATTAAGCGAAAGTGTAGAACACTTTTGGACATAAGGTAAGTGTTTTCTCATCTCACTTTTATTTCGGTGAGATATTCCTTATTCACCACATATATTATGTGAGTAGTGTTTTTATACTTTCCTTTGATGTATCAAATCATTATTTACCTTATATATAAGGTATTAAATTTTTCATTTTATGGTTATTAATTTTATGGGACCTATGATTCGGCTGATTAGAATATGGTATTGGTTTATTCCTGAACCTCTATTTTTTATTCGGGTAACGCTTTCCCTCTCTTTAACCCAATGTAATTATATTTTATTTTTATATAATTATTTTAAGTTCTATTTATATTTTTTCAAAATCATAGATATATATCATTTCATATTTCTTTTATGGGGAAATACAAATTTTATAAGGTTCCCTTTTAAATTCTTCTCTTTAAGCAAGCCTGATTAATGGGAACTTCCCAATTTCATACCCATTTCCAAGTACCATACATAATCTATTTTAATGCACCATTATTTTTATAATACAACTATTTTTTCATCAGAAAGTATCATTTTTAATTTACTTTTTTATATAAATAACTATGTCTTTTCTATATTAAAGACTCTTTTATATTTTCTCTTAAACCATACTAAACATTCCCATTACTAAATATTCTTAAAAATAATTTTTACATGTTGTAAATAATTTATGCCTCAGATATACTTTCATTTTCCTTATCCTTTCTCTTCTAGTATATTCATTTTAAATTTCTTATTTTTTGAAAAATACAATTGATTTTCTAAAATATCTATTCTTTCCAAAGTAAAAAAATGTGGTTTTCTCATTTCACATTTACTTTTGTGATATATACGACTTGTTCACCACTTATTCCTTATGTGTGGTGTATGAAATTTCCTTTAATATACAATATCATGAGTCTCTTTTTTCTCATGATTTTATAAGTCTCATTTATTGTCATTCCATTATAAAGATTATGATTTATGTGTTTCAAATTAGGATAGTATACATTGGAATGTTTAAAGATTATTTTCCTCATGAATTTTGAAAAGGTATCATTTAATAGTGTCTTCCTCTATTTTAATATACTTTTTTGAATATTGTAATTCATTGAGGTTTATCTCTTATGATACTATATACCATATGTTTTTAAAGGTTTTATGATCAGTTTGACTGTAGATGTGCTATTTTAACACCATTCGTTGTTTATGGTTAAATATTTCACATTTCATATGCTAGTTCTTCAACAAAAATGTTTCTGTTGTTTATGTTTCACCATTTTTAAATAAATAATGATTCAAAATTATTAAGTGACGGATAGTACCCACTATATCCCATCAACGCATCGGTAGGTCTCATGAGACAAACTGGATATGGACTTGGTCAAGGCATTTCCCATTTATTATTAAAAATGGATTTGGCTGAGGCCATAACCATTTATTTTCATATCTCATGGTTGAGGCCTAAATGGTAGGTTTCATATGTCCATCATTATTACATTAAGTATTTGATAATCCTTATGATTATTCGACTAGTAGAATATCCATGGTTTAGTTTGATTCTCATATTGTTATTTATATGGAATTATTTAATCTTATTTAATTTCTACCATATTATATTCAAGATTATGTTTTAATGGAATGTGTTTTTAGTTATTCACATTGCCTTATTTTATATTTTTATTTATCTTAACATTTGTTGTATTGTTTACCCTTAATAAGAATCTAAACTCACCCCTTTCATATGTTTATTTTCCCTATGATAAAAATATGTATATTATAAATGACATATTGGGATAAGGTAGGATATTATGAGTGTTTTCATTAGAGTTTCTATGTTTTTTCCCTTTAATGTTGTTATGTAATAATAATTCATGTATCTGGTTTTTCTGAAGCTACTAAACTATTCGTTTCTTTGGGATGTCAACACTTATTCATAATTACAATGTAATAATGTTAGGCATAGGATCCAGGAAAATTGATTCGGATTCTCTATACATATCACTAATATGGGAGGCCTTAGCTTAAGTACATGTACACATTCACACATCTCCATGACTATACATATGATAATATATAAAAACATCTAAACAACCATGTATGAATACATCTGAATATCACAACCAGAGTACAATAGTGAGTAAAGTAAAGTAGACAGTACTAAATAAAATCCCGCCACAAATGTCTCAAATACTAGTCCAAACTAAAATAAACTGGAAGTACAATAAAAATACCACAGAAACACACCTTGGTATATCCAAAATAATTAAGTATTTTCTAGTCCTAGAAATTTATAGACTCTATTGAAAGTTCAATCATCTGCACAAGACACGACACATTCTAGAAAAGCCCGGGCATGGGTGAATCTAACAACACTTATTAGGACACCCAAAAATAAAAAATCATACAAAACATTATACATAATCATCACTACACAGGTATATTTCTATTGCACATATAACATAAATATCTATATATACTCAAAAAAGACACACATTCTGAAAATGGCAAGTTGCAACTACAATACACTATCCTAGGATCTCATCTCAATCGATTGAAAAAACAATCATTTGGGATAACATAATCTTGAGTCGTATCGTACTGATGAAGTATATCTAATAGGTAACACTCAATGGGTCCCTCCATTATAATGCAATGCTGAAATTCTAAAGAGAATATTATACACAGATGTAGATCACTCGAAAGGCCATGGCATGATACAAATAACTCAATCTAGATTACACTTCTATGTAGAGGATTGGTTCCCACATAGTATTTATCACGATGATACCAAGTACTCCACTTAGAAAATTAAGATGAATAGAGGATCTCACTCTGGGCCTCATGTAGGGATTCCAATGACTATGTTCAAGAATCTATACTAAAGGGATTATGGTCCTAGGAGTTAGAGATGGTACCATAATAACCTTCAAGGAAAGGATATAGGAATGCACACTAAAAACAATTCTCCATGATATAGAGGATAGGGGATCCAATCCATGTATAATAATGTACACACCAAGTAGTACAGGTCATAAGCCAGGTCCCTTGACCACATGTCTTACCCGTCTAAATTGACTGTGTATATTGCCTATGTCTGTGTAGAAGTACATGGAATATAGGAAGTCTATGTACTATTCTCATGTTCCAGTACATGTCTTCACCCTGTGTACTCATGACCATGCACCAGTACACAACTGAGCCCATTAGTTTGGTCCTTGTCATGTCTGTGTGGGGTAGTACACAACATGCTAAAACCCACGTAATCCACCTTGTGTTTGTGTAACACTGAGGTAAAATCTAAGTCACAAATTAGGGGTCATATTTCTTCTGATCATTTACTCCTACTTAAAACCATATCCACCACAAAGCGGACCACATACGTTGTATAGATCCGGTTTATATGTCGTGTAGTGCAGGGTTATATAATCATATATCCTGATTTTTTTGTCTTCTCTTCGATCCATTCTTCAATGTGGAGACCACCATACCTTGAAAATCATGAATCCAACCCCGAAGAACATTTCCATCACCAAACAACATGGTTAGGCCCTTAGATATACTCGAAAAATATATTTAAATGATATTCTTCATTGTGTGTTTTAGAATGTGAAATCAGGTGTCTACGTCATCTGATATGCTATCACTACAACCATCTCGCCTCTATCATTTCATAACAGTACTATATCGACAATATCAAATTTTTCCATTATTAAACAAGATCACAACGATCAATTGATCGGGATATTTCAATCCCGGGACCAAATGAATAACATACAAAGTGAACAATGAACCAGTGGGGAAAAGCACTAGAACAAACCAGAGGATCAAAACTCAATCAATGTTTGTGTCAATCTCAATTCATTTACAAGATAATTACACTGAAAAATTAATCAATTCAAATTAATTCTCCCAAAACCACCGCACAATAACCCATATCACAAATATGCATGATCCACGGATCAATCTTTTGGTCGATTGATCTATATTCATCAAAGGAATCAAGAAGGGGGAATAAAAAATAAAAAACAACTTCACTAACTTGATTCAGATTGATCGCTTATTAAGAAATAATATTTATCACATTGGTTGGTGAGATCATTTGATTATGTCTCACACTGGTCGTTGATATCTGTTTTGGTCATCGCCCATCATCAGGATATCCTCTAATGGCTCTAACTGCTCTCGTCAATTTGCAGGGTTCTAGGATAACCCTACAAATTTTCCTCGAGCACATATTTAATGATGAAAATCAGGTGTATAAATCACTTTTTCAACAAAACAAATAAAATAATTTTTTTAATTTTTTAATTTTTTACTCCCATGACATCTTTTTCAACATATGAACCGTGCTGACTAATGTTTTTTCATGCCGAGGGTAATCCTCTCATTCTAAATTCGACGATTCCCTCATATTTCTCATCCATTCACCCATTTAGGATTTGTTTCATATTTTTAGGAAATCTTCTTGAAAATTATATTTAATATACTTAATATATCTTAAACATTTAATCTGGGAACACCAATCCATGGAATTTCACGCTATCTCAACAGCTAAAAACAAAAATAATTAAAAAAATATATAAAAATAATACATGAAAAATCAAATTTATTATTTTATACCCAGTTTGGGTCTTTACATCTCATAAAAGAAAAAACAGGGGCTATACAAAGAGATGTGGGCACTAAGCATAAATCTGATCCTCTCACTCCCATGTAATTCCCTAATCATTATTTTGTTACCACCAGACACCTAGTAAAGGAATCGATCATCCACGAAGGATCCTCTCCTTTTGATACTCAATCTCAACCAAGTAATCAGAATGGGTAGTTCATCTCTTGATTTCTAACTCATCCCATTTGATAACTTCCAAATCATTATGTACGTACATCCTTGACTATGACATGTGGAATACATCATGTACCTGATATAACTGTCGAGGTAGAGCTAAGTGGTATGCTACCACACCAACTCTATAATGTATCTGGTAAGGGACAATTAATTTTAGTTATAGATTTCCACCCTATCCAAATCTTCGTTATCCACATCGAGGTGAAAATTTACGAAAAAGTGGTCTCCTTCTTTGAATTTGAATAGTCTCTACCATCTTTCTACATAAGACTTCAGATGGATCTATTTAGTATTTTTCCTCTCCTGGAAGATCTGAATATTCTTGTTAGTTTCTTGAACTAACTCTCGTCCAATGAGTGCTGACACTCCAAGTTCATTCCAGCAAAGTGGTCACCTACTGTTCTGGATATACAAAGCCTCTAATTGTTCCATACCGATGGTGGAATGGTAATTGTTGTCACATGCAAACTCCACCGGTGGTAGGTGCTACCCCAACTAATACCAAGGGATAACATGAAACTTCATAGCATTTACTATCTAACATGAATGGTCCATTAATTCTAGCCATCAATTTCGGGGTGAAATGATGTTCCCAAGCGTAAATGAATCCTAAAAGTATCTGGTAATCCCTTCCACTATCATGATTTGAATAAAGAATCACATATATAAATGATTGTTAATGGAACACCATGGATTTTTACTATCTAGTGAACAAAAAGGTTTTTCAAGATCTCTACTAAACTTTACTACCAAATTTCTATGAATTAGGCCTACTAGTTGAGTTGGTTCATGATCACCTATATTAAATAATTTCTCTAGGAAGAATAGGGTAATCCCTTCATGAATTATAGGGATATCTCATCCCACTTACACTATGAAACCCCAATGGGTTGAGCCAAAACTGTTGGGATGTGGTGCTCAGCCTTCACTTATATACAAGGAATCAAGAGACAAACTCTAAAACTTCTTTCTTCATTATTTTCCACCAGAACATACATTGGTCTTCCAATTATATCTTTTTCGTACCTTGATATACCTTCAAAAGATATGTATGAAACTATATGAGAAACATTTTATGTAATGTCACTGGTATAATCATGTGTCCAATGAAAAGAATGACATGATCCCCACCTTATGAAAATATATCAGGAGAATGTCCATTGGATATCTGTGTACATAGGGTCTCACAGTCAACATCAAAAAACTAGGACCCACTAAAGCATTGAAAAGTTAAGGGGTAAAAACAATCGACTGGACGTATGATGCTCCATCTCCATCCACAAAGGATAACTATAATGAGGAAAACTACTCTGATGTCTCATTTAGAAATTAAAAACATGATATCCATCCAAGATAATTTTCTACAATGCTCCCTTTCCTAGGAGTATAGACAATTTCAAAGTCATAATACTTGAAGAATCATATCCAATGCCTCTATCTCATGTTAAGATCCTTCGGAGAGAATATATAGTTCAGAATCCTTTGATCATAAAAGATGATAAATCGCCCACCAATCAAGTAGTTTCACCACATCCTCAGTGCGAATACTACCACTACTAACTCACGATCATGGGTTTTGTAGTTTTTCTCTGGTGGTCTCAAAAGATGTGAATCATAGGTAGGCCCCACCAACCTCATCATCCGAACACAATTATTCCCGGTTTCTAATGCATCACATAACACTATGTACTTTCCCCATGGAAATCTTATGATTGGGTGTTCATCAAACTCTACCTCAACTGCTGAAAACACTAATGGCACTTATCCTTAGAAATGATGGGATGCCCCTTCCAAGTAAAAGTTATTATGGGAGATAATATCCTAGAGAAATAAAGTATGAATATATGTAAATATCCGGTCAAAACCTAGGAATCTTATCACCTCCATCACCCTCTTGGTTGGAACCCAAGCTAACATTTCCTCTACAATGGTCGGGTGCAATACCATTTTATCTATTGAGATACCATGTCCCAGAAAGTTGACCGCCTAAATAAAAAAAGCACTTCAAGTGATTTCTATAAAGTTGGTGCACCAATAGTATGTCCAAAACTATACTCAAGTTTCTTGATTTCTCCCCCTTGGATTCCAATCACACAAGGATATCATTTATGAAAACTACAATAAACTAGTCTATGAACGATTGAGAGATCTGATTCATGATTCACATGAAAACTTTTGGGGTGTTATTTATTCCAAATGGAATTACCAAATACTCATTGGGCCCGTATCACCATCTTAATGTCTTATTCGGTATATAATTATTTCGTACTCACAACTGTTGATAGCCTATTATGACGTCAAACTTCAAGAACCATCAATCCCCTCTCAGGTGATCAAAGTGTTCATCGATACTCATTAATGGATACTTGTTCTTCATGATCACCTAGTTCAAGTGACGATAATCAACACACAACCTCATGATCATAATTTCTTTTTGGGAAAACAAAACTAGGGCTACTTACTTTGAAAAAACGGTTCTAACAAATCCCTTACTCTTCATATCCTCCAACTAAACCCTCAGCATTAGACACTCTGTGAGAACCATCTGATATGCTAGTGAAAATATCGGTGTCATCCCAGGATGTATATCATTGAATAATTTGATCTCTTAGTGGGTAGGTAATCCTAGAATTCCCTCATGGAAGATATTCTTATAATCAACTAAAAATTTAAGAAACTAGGAACTCATAAATTTCACTACACAAAGGGTCAGTCTAAGAAAGTCAAAACTAAAAAAGAAATCAGTGATAAAAAGACAAGTAGTTTTGAATGAAAGCATAAAGCCAATGAAGCTAAGTTGTAAATATGGAGCATCATATTTGATGATATGAAAATGGTTTATGATGAATGTTTTGATGAAAACTTTACTGGAGTAAATTAGATTTTCAGTAGCATCAGAAGCATTGGGGAGAAAATGGATGAATCAACCATTGTGAAGTAGTTGATGAGAAATTTTCCAGATATGTTTGATCTAATGGTTTCAAATCTGGAAGACTCATATGATCTATAATTTGATGAAATTTATAATTTTTTCATTATATATGAAAAAAAATTACGACTTTTAAGAAGAAATAAAAATTTTTAAAGGCCTTTGTATTAATGGTAAAAGGTAAAGAAAGAATCCAATAAGAATCATAATTAAATGATTTTGAGGATGAGGAAGTTGAACAAGACATCAATAAAATAATTTTATTATTTATAACAATTTTTAACATAGGCATGTGGGATGTAAAAGTAAAATAATCACTAAAATGCTAGAATTTAAGAGTGCATCCCTTAAGGTGAGAAATCCAAAGAAGATAATGGAATTCATTATATTAGAGTGAATATTGAAATTATGAATAGATTTAAAAGCTAAGGATGAGGTATGTCAATCACAGATTAAAAAAAATTATTTAGTTATTTATTCCATGACAATTATTGGGGATTTTTTGGTTGATGAAAAAATGAGTTAAAAGGGGAGATTTATCTTTTCACTGGAATTTTATGATGTGCTTGTAGAAGTATGTGCAACAGTTTTTATGTCATTGATAAATCTGATTATTTATAGCCCCTTAGACTATAATTGTGACATTTTTAGCATGATTTAACATGCATGGTTGCGTAAGAATAGAATTGAAAACCTCAATCACATCTCTCTTGTTTTCTACATTGGGCTATCCCAAGTATACATAGAGTTTATTAATAAATGATATTTTCTAACAGCTTCATGTGAAATCATCCCTCTCACCGAGGTATTCAATAATAAATATTTTAAAGGGAGGATAACATATTTTTGAAAAAATCTAAAATTTTCCTTTACATTTGATTTCCAATAATGGGAAAAATGTTTGGAACACATATTGACTCCTAAAAAGTGTGCAAAATTGGTATTGAAAACAAATATACAATGGGGGTGTTGGGCCTAGTGTTGCATTTGTTTTCAATGATATATAAATATGTGTTTAGAAAGATGGAAATGAGAAGTGGTGATGCCTAGAGAATTGTTACAGATTCATGTTATTTCAGATGATTTCATTCTTGGGAAATTCTATATGAAACTCTGACGATTTATGTGTTTATATTTAAGTCATAAATAAATATTCTATGAATTTTTCACATTGAATACTAGAAGTGAATACCATATAAATATTTATTCTATTGATGATGTGATGATTTAAACATTTCTATGAAAGGAATTTATATATTATAAAAGAAAGGGATAAATAGAGGGAATGAAAAATATTTATATACTGTTACATCATTTGAATATGGTAGATTGGAATTTGATGAGGAGATTAATATGTCTTATAATTGGTATTCAACATTATACTTATTATTTAATAGGAATATTTTCGTTATAGCATCATATAAAAAAGAAGTAATCCCACTAGCTTTTCAAGACAACATTAATTGAGGAACGTGAGGGACCTAGAGGCCAATCATGCCAAAGGGAGGATAGCTCAAGTCAGCAAGTAGGTGATAAGTGTCGTGTATAATCCCCATAGGGTGTAGGCATGTGTATAATGTATGTAGATAGAGAATACATGAAGATGCTCATAGGTGGACCAAGAAGCCCATTTTAAATTCCATAGACCATGTGTGTCAAGGCCTATGTGCGAACATTTAATTATGTAGTCGGGTGTTGTCCCCGATACTGGCTCAAGGTGTTACCGACATGGAAATATATAACAAAAATCAACAGAATTACGCATCATTCTATGTGGGACACAAACTTACACGTATTGTTCATTAATTTAAAACAATATTGATTGAACTTCAGCCACATGATGTGACTCATCTTAATCATTCGATCATGTTGGGGACATTTCCTTATTCTTAGGCCTTCGACTGAGGATCTCTGGTATGTTGGATTACCATATGTACCCATGATTGGTCGATTTTTCCATTGTTTAAATATAAGGCCAATGGGATGATTTATTCATATCAAACATAATTCAGTCATGCAATCTGACATCTTTCATGCATGTGAATAATTCAACGGACATGTTTTAGACAAACTAAAATTGGTTGTTTTAAAAGTTGATTCATGTATGAGAGATTTCAGGATTTAAATCAAAGGGTATGTGATCCTCATTAAATACATGTGAGGTGATCACATAAAATGATCAACGTAAAAACACCTTGTTTTTTTGGTATCGCATGAAGATTCAAAGGACCTGATATCCTAGGGATTCTAAAATGTCCAAGACTTGATAGTTTTTGTGGGATGTTTAAATAAGTCTTGTATTTGGCTTGAAATTTGGATATAATGTTGTGTGATCCACCATCCTCATTGCATATAAAAGGATAATTCCTTATATTTGAGCCTTACAATTGATCATCATTTAGAGAGAGATCTCAAAAAATAGATCATAGCGACATGATATTTCATAATGAGAGAATACATCCCATATAGATTCAATTGTGCAAGGGAGAAGAAGATCTCACAAGAGTTCAAAAAGTGGAAATCACTCTTGATTTTATTTGTGAATAATCTTTTTTTTGTGATTAAATAAGGATTGAACAATAATGTTTCCCCTTGGTTTGTGAAAATAACATTGAGAACCATTGTTTTTGCAAAGTCTTTCATGAAGAATCTTACATGTCCTATGAAAATAAGTTTGATAAAACCATGAGAATGTGTATACTTACAATGTGTTCTCAAAGAAGAATAAATTTCATGCATAAATAAACCCAAAATCTAATTCATTTTTCATACAATAATTATGTGAAA
This sequence comes from Viscum album, assembly GCA_963277665.1. Lineage (NCBI taxonomy): Eukaryota > Viridiplantae > Streptophyta > Magnoliopsida > Santalales > Viscaceae > Viscum > Viscum album. The sequence goes on along the minus strand of OY728125.1, from coordinate 270,375,109 downwards.
CAAGCTAGTGTATGTGTTTACATGCACTGAAAAACAAATTGTATAGTGTGTGTGTGTGTGTACAAGGTCTGCATGAAGATAAATAAGGTGGATAGTGTATACACAACTCATTCACAAAGCAGTTTCATGGTACATCATACACATGAATATCATAACATACATTCATTCTATATAAGTGAGTTTAGTTACTATTTAAAAAATAAGTTGAATGTGGTGCATTTATATACATTCATACGTACCAACATTGAGATACCCAGAATAAGATACTTTCAGGTTACATGAAATCCATAATTGAGATGTCAATGAATTGTGTTCATAATTCAAGAAGTGGGTTTGATATTATAAAAATAATATTATAGCATTAAATAATATATAATATTGTGTTCATAACTTTTACACATATAAGTGTGGTTGGGACTTCAATCATAAAGAATCATAGCTCTAGAATTCATCGCACCAAGGTAATAGAGTATCTACTAGTGATCAGACTCATTTGAGAAAGACTAGAATCATAGAAAAGGTATTTGAATTGTAAAAGAGAAAGTTTGATTTAGAAAGACCGTGTAGGATGATCATGAAAACATATTCTTGTATTCGATAAAGATAGAAGAGAAGAAGGAGCTTGTAGTTGCGGGGAATAATCAATTTCTTAAGTGGCTCAAAACTAGGGGCATAACCAATATTGTGCAGTTGGGGGGTACAACCAATTGGTGAACAAGAACTAGATATAGGGGGTATAACCATTTTTTAATTGGTTTTATAAAAAATTAATGATTATAATGACCTTTTATAATTGAATCCATCTTGGGAGGAATAACCAAAATATAAAGTAGTTGGTATTACTACCAAACCATGAAAATCATTGTGTTTGATGCCTTTATTGCATTATTTTAGGTATGGTTGAGAGACAAAAGAAGAGTGTATAGAGACTTTAACCATCAAAAAAGGATGAATTATGATGGTAAAATACATAAAATGTAAAAGGGACCACTAATTCACCCTTCCCTCTCTCAGTGACCTTATACTAATTTGGGCACATCAGGATCGAATTGCCAGGTAGGTAGAGGATGGAGGCATATATGTTAGAATTTTATCAGTAACCATGAATTTAATATAGGATAATATAGAATGGGATTCCTTGTATGGTGGATATCTATAGGAAATGTTCATTGTAAAAAAATACAGAACCCCTTCAGATGGATTTGGAGGGAGAAGATCCAAGACATATGATCTATTCTTTCATCAAAAACCAGTTCTATGTGATTAATCAAGAAGGATAGCAGGATACAATAGGCTTAACTTTTGTAGTAATAATAGGGTTGGGAGTTTGTTGGGATTCCTCATGTGTCTATAACCATATCTCTTATTCTCTTCTTCAGGAACGTATCCCGAATTTATTAGTTTAATTATTAATCCACAATAGTGGGAGGTCTTCAATGGTATTTTTATCAAATCAGGTCATTATTGGATTATTGTCACAAGTTCCTCATCCTTCATGTTCTCAATGAAAGACTACCATCAGGTTATCCAAGAAAACTCTAACCAAGATGCATATGGAGCTATTCCCTAGTGTAAAGAGCATCTCGAAAATACAAACTATCTTATATGGAGAATAAAAAACCACACGCATCCTACAGATGAGGCAGTGTGTCACAAGGGGTTTACATAGTTTCAATGTGTGAATGTTGTAACACATCCCAAGAAGATTTGGTCTCCCATATGTTATTTGAAGTTGAGAGCACATACTTCGTTTTTATAAGATTCATTGTTTTTAATGGGACTAATGTTCATGGGATTTTCAGTGACAAATTCCTTCACTCCTGGTTTCATGGAATGGAGGATAATATTCATTAAAGAAAAGCGGGACCACTATTTATATTGGTTGGAAATTGGATCATAGATAATGAAACTAAAATATATTTACATGAAGGTTCATCATGTTCATTCGTGGAACTGATGAATAGGTATAGTTACATGATGGATGATCTTGACCCTCTACTAAAATAGTGAGATATATCCCCTTTTGTGTGGTCCCTCATGGCGGGTAGGGGTTCTACACTGGTTTACTAAAGGCTGAAGATGTAGGGGGGAATGGTTTTTATGTATTCCCCTTAATATTGGGCTTAAACGGATCATTGATGGCTCACACAATGATGGTGAAACGTAGGTTTCAGGAGTTGTGGGTGATCATCCCAGTTTTGTTTTTCTAGCCTTCATCATGTTCCATGGATGGGGCGACTCCCTCAAAGAAAAGGCCTTATCATTTCTTAAGAGTCTATAGATATACCATTCCCATAGACTCTCATCAGATATGGTGAATAAATACTATTCCAATATTCAGAAGGAAATCCATGATGATATCCTCAACCCATGGGTGATGATCTACTATATTTGGAAATGAAATGTATTCTCAGCAGTCGCATGAATATATCACACACATTAAGAGAGGATAATAATGTGTAAGGATTACAAGCATCTTAGGCCTCCTCTGACATTGAATATATCATATTTACTACTCTTGGATTCCTTCCCCCATGTGTGTTAGTATAGTCTATGTTGATGCCCTTGGTATGCATTATTTTAGACCTCCTTGACATTATTATGCCTCAACCCCTATTACTTTTATAAAATTCTCATGATTTTGGATGGGAATAAGATAATGGGAATGAGGATACAATCCCTGGGCCTCATGGAGTGATTCCATCCTTAGTCCCCCTGACTGTATTATCCAATGATCTAAAAAAATTTGAATTTAACCCTCATGAAGGCTGATTCAAAAAACTCACTCTAGAATGAAAGAAGGAGGGAACCTTCTCTGACTAATTCAGATGGAGGGAACACACCCAAGATTATACCAGAGTAAAACTGAGAAGAATAAAGATTCTAAAATGAACTTAAAGATTTTCATGGTTTGTACCTAGGGGTACCTAACATGTGTCACTAATTATATCCCTTCTCATGTCTTATAGTCTCACATGAAATATTTTATTCAAAATACATGGTGTTTCCAGTAGGGTACACTGCATGTAGAGGTCAGTCTTTCACTCAACATGACATCTAGTCTAGCTCTTGTACTATAGTATATGCCAATGTACTCGGGGAATTCCCATGTACACTAGTCAAGTTCTACTACTTTCTAAATTACATGGCGTTGGAAACCACACCACACAAAATGTAGGAGTCATACCAACACTCTACATCTATCATCTTCCCAAGACTATATACATTCCAAAGTATATGGATTGTTCCAGAACACACATGGAATGTGGGTTCACATGACCACCTTGTCATGTACCCCTTTAACATTCCATGATGTTCTCTGAGGGAAACATGAAATTTGAACCAATACATATTTTTTTATAATGATACATGGACTAATAGAAATGTACTCCTTACTGAACCAAAGGTTTCTGAATGAGGGTCACATGTAATTTCAGTAAATAACAGTACATGTGATATGTAACTCAAAATATAAACCCTATCTGAAGCACAGATAGAACTACCTGGAATGTGTTCCTCTGAACTACATGGTGTGTAGTTTAGAAATATCTAAAAACCATTGGTCCTCACTCAGTTATGATCAGACTTCTTCCCCCTTCTCTTCAACTATAAATCACATGCATGAAATGTGATTATTGGATTGACTAAGCCTGGTCATCACTAGTGGTTGGATTCTGGACACCCCTTTCACTCGACAATCATATGATGTTGCACTGTATCACGGGAATGCCAAAACCCATGAAAAAATAGATCCAATGATTCATCCTCGATCAATTTTCTCAATCGTCACTCCAAGATCGCATTGTCAACCTCATATATGAACGTGTAGTTTTAATATGTTGCACTAAATAATGATTTAAGAACAGTCACTTATCGAGTATTTTTTGAATAGTATTTCAAATAGAATATTTTTTATTTCCATTTAGAGAACATGGGATGAAAATTAAAAAATATAAAATTGAGGAAAAAACCTCACCATTGTTTGGGTTAACCTTGATTCATTTTCATAAAGAATAAAAAAAGAGGGGAATGTACAAGGAAAATCTCAATACTATTACAGGGGAGAAATTCATCAAACATAATTCAAAATTCAACCTATAAATTAATATTTAGAATGATTGATTCCCTTTTATATAGGATAAAAAATTACAAGATTAAAATAGTTATAGAAAATTTCCTTCCTTGTGTTTAGATAAATAACTGATGAATAATGTTTCTATATCATTTTCATTGATGAGTTCCAGGAACTCCATCGATGATGATGATCCTCCTAGTACTCTGATTTTTGATCCATGATCCCACAGCAATCCACCAATACTACCACCACTAGAGTTCTCCATACTCTAATTCCCTATAGGTTTATGCACCTAACCCTTGGTAATTCTCTATAATAGTGTTTTTAGAGAGGATATTATATATAATAAGTATTTAAACAAATAAATAAATTTATTTTTTTATTTATGATCCCTCTATTGACCACTCTTAAACCAAATTCCGAACAAAAACAAAGATAATGTCCCACTTAGGGAAGAAATGGTACTATGGACTTAATGGAAGTCTCATATTTCCCATATAATACTTAGTTGGTAGTTATTGCATTATCTCTTAAAAAAGGATCATTCATGACATAAATGTTTTAATATTTTTAACATATTAGCTATAAGATCTTCATGCCTCATAATTATGCACCGACTGTACAGATTAATCAAAACATATTACTATTAATATTATATTGTGTTATATAGTAATTTCAAAGTCATTACATTCTCTCCACCTTTAAAGAAATTCATCTCAATAAGTGAAAACAAACATAGAGATGTGATGATATTGATATTTCACATAGATCTTTATCATGGATGAGATATTTGGAGTTGGTTCCCTTTAAACCAACTTCTTTATACTTTATGATAAACTTGTATTCATTAGAGGAATATTAACAAACTCTTTATCACATTATGATTGTTCTTCTATGTGACATAGTGTGTGATAATTTCCTAAGAATATCTATCGCACTAAAAGGTTATAGTGGATCCCTACTATGATGAGAACTCCAAAGTTCCATGACACTATTTTTGAATATATGTTCTATGGCCGAATGATAACATTTGAAGGGACACAAATGATATAGGATATCAAGGGTGGGAACTCATGAAACTTTGAGTCACCATGTCATGGTGTGCGCCCTTGGTAATATCCAGGAATATATTATGAAAATAAGACCTTCCATTAGGAAATAAATATTCATAAGTGTCATTGGATGCTCTTATCTGTGGATGTGTGTATTTGTTCATAGACTTTAATATTATTATTAACATGTATTATTACTCGTGCACTTATATGCATTGACAAAAATCATTATGGTAGATATTCATGGTAAGGTAGGATATGTTAGCTGTGTCACAAGTAATATTGCATTAATGAATAAAGTGGGAATGAATTTTTCACTTCTATGGAAATAGATATCTCAGAGCGTTTGATGGAAATGATATAGCCTATCTAAATCAATGTACATGGTGTTCTCTAGGAAATTTCTATTCTGATTAGTCAAATAATGAGAAATTGAGCACATGGGTTGATGGAACATACATACAACAAGATTGATTTGATATATTAGGGAAAAGGGATTATATTACATGATAAGTGTTCGTAAGAGGTGAAATGTTGTTGCGAAATCAACTTCTATATATTGGGTGACTTCAACCATTGCTAGAAATTAATCTTGGAATTTATGCAAGCCCACCTAATTCTAATGAGAAAGAGGCATATAGGGTCACACAATAAGTGTATCTATTATATCACTTAAATAATTTATTACTTAACATGTTTAATAAATATTACACCCAATTGGGCTTTAATAATTATTCAAATATTCCTGATCACATTTATTTCATTAATAGTTATTTAAGAGAATATATTTCGGACAAAATATTTATTTATCGGTGAATAATGATGTTATATTTATTTAATAAATAAAAAGTCATTTTTAAGGCCCGGTAAATATTGAGGAGGATTGGGGGACCAATCAATGGGTCCAATAATAAATATTGTTAAATATTATTTGGCTAAATAATATTTAAATATATCATGCATGTTAACAACATGTTATGGAAATAATAGTATTTGTATTGTTATTTGACATGGGGTTTCACATGGAATAATAAAATAAGTAACGGAACATGTGTTAATTATTTATTGTTACCTGGTGAATTAAATTCCTCGTTATGTTATTATTCTTCACTAGCACCCAGAGACTCCCTCAGCAACATCCATAGATTCGTGGAGCACGTGTGGATCACCGATAGAGGATTCATATACTTGGATTCTAAATCACAATGAAGTTTCACCTTGGACTCATGGTCGAACACATCAATGAAGAAAGACTCACCTTTGAGGTAATTATATAATTTAATTTAATTAATTATAAACAAAATATGTCTATCCTCTCTTCTTGGCTTCAGGTTATATCCTTTTTCTTCTATCTTTTATTCAATTATATGGATACTGGCTCTTATCTTCATATTCATCCCAGATTAATCATTTATCATTGAAGTTTTCAATGTTAGTTACATGATCATCATTTGCTTCCACTGCACCTAGAACTTGAAAGTGTTAACGAAGTTGTCATATTTTTGTTTTTAATTATTTAAATAATTCGTAGATGATTTATTATTTAAAAATTTATTTTTTCAATTCATGTTTAATTGTTATTGTAATCTAAATTTTTATATCTACTCTTCCTCTCTTTTTTTCTCAAAAATCTAACATAAACGAATAATTATTAGATTAAAATTACATTGAGGATCTCATGAGGAGGCACCGACGATTCTATCCAGGTAACACGACTATACACACCATGTATTTTGAATTACGCATCTTAAAATCTCCCATACATTCCATGTAATTCGGATCACACACCATGTAGTTGTGTTCAGTGCATTGGAGTTATTTTGAATTACTCTATCCATGTGAATTAATGATATGTGGTGTATTTAATTCTTACACCATGTTTTGAACAAGACATATTGGTGCACAGAAATCTAGCCAACACGTTGTCTGGCCCACTTAACACGGCGTGTAGTCCCATCAGGTTATGGTCAAGTCGTGTATCCCATAAATGGCTTGCCCAGCTGGTGACCATGTAATGTATATTTGACACGATGTGTGGCCCACTAGGCATGTCGTACACTCTGAATATTTCCAAAGTACACGTCACATGTCGTTTCCCCAGGCATGTACTTCGGATGGATGGTGTGTAGGGTACATGTTGTGTAGTCAGATCTAAAGTACATTTACTTTTTATAGATTACATGGATTTAAATATTTATTATTACATTATGTAACACTTTATACATATAACTTCATGTGGGAATAAAGCTGGGACACAATGTGTGATAGGTTTTTGATATTATATATATAAATAATTGTTTAATTAAGATATCTGTAATGTTCAAAGATATGCACATCATGTATGAGTTGTATTGAAATTATAATTTTGTGTGCATGAAACATGTCACAATGAATATTGTGTATACAAGTACAATACATGCTGGGTAGTTTTGGATAGTTATTAACCAGGCTGCCTCTAAGGTATACGTTATGTATAAGTTTATGGATGAGAATATTATGGAAATTTAGAAAAGTATTAAGATAAAAAGGATTGATTAATTAAAGATAATTATTAACCAATTCCAGTGTAATTTATCTTAATAAGAACGATTAAGGAATTAAATTATAGTTTTATTAAATACATAATTTTTTTCATGTATGTGGATGATCATGAGCTAGACCTGGCCTCTGTATGTCATTTTTTTTCTTTTAGTTTATTTATTAAATTAAAATATTGGTATTTTTACCTTCTCCTCATTAAAATGTAGGTCCTAAGTACGCATTTTTTTCTTTTTTGTAAACCCCCTTTTACCCCTCACTTGTTTGTGAGTTAAAAGAATATGTAATGGGTGGAGCTCCCAAGCTAGTGGAAGTGGTTCAAGTTAGGCGCATAGGAAAAACCAATCCAAGGAGAAACAAAGGTGGATAGGTGGAAAGCTATAAAAACGAACATTAAACAGTTCAATGTGTTTCTCCCCTAGGTCAGGGTTACTTTATCAACTACTAGATAAACTAACCAATATTAAATCTCATGATCATACCCTTTATTTATTTCTATCGGGTGTATGGTTATTCATTATGTATGTTTGACGTGATTACATAATTAATTATCTAACAAGCATACAAGAAGGAACTAAAATAAAACCATCTTATGCATAAATATTATCTATACATGGTTAGTCACATAAGTATATCCCATTTAATATTACCAAGAATGTGAAATTATAATAAGTGTAAATTTACACAAAAATGATAAAATTCATTAATTAAATATTAATTCGGTATAGCCTTCCATTACTTCAGTAAGAGTCGAACCATATTTCAAAGTTATTAACCAACCCCTATTGGGGTGATTTCAATTATTGGAGAATTATAATTTGTGGTTTTAGGTTTACTTGAATTATTTTATATCAATGGTTTACTTCCTCATTAGGACATGGTGTAACTGAGAGGCAAATGTTGAAGAAATCCAAAAATTAAGGATTTTAGGATTGGGGAGTCCACTTAAGAGATCAAGGAGCTATGAAGTTAATGCAATTTTCATTTGGAATGCCTAATAATAACCTTTCAAGTTGTTTGACCAACCCTATTTGGGGTTATTCAAAGGGTAATATGGATCCCTATCGCTAGATTTTCCAAGAAATGGGATATTATGAAACCATTAGTGAGGCATATTGGGTTTTGATAAAATAGTGGGAGGCTAAAAAATGTTAATTTATTTATTTGCAAATATTTGTCAAGATAAAGAAATAAAACTCTATTCATCTTATTTGATGAAACAACAAAAAAAATACATCAAACATATCATTGTGATCCATACTCGATAAGGAAAACTGTCTCACCGGCACTAATTTTCAAAAGTGGAAAATACACCTTTGAGTTATCCTTTTCCATGAGTTGAAACGTTTTTTAATGGAAGATAAATTATGAGTTGCGCCTGGAAATGAGAAAGTGATGAGGAACTCTCTATGTATGCGAAAAATCTGAATGACACTATGGATGTTTAGTGCCTCATGTTGTCATCCATGGCCAATGAGATCTTAAATAAACATGAGGAAATTGATGCTTATAGCATGATGTCTGGCCTTCAGGATCTCTATCATTAGAAGGCGGGATAGGAGAGGTATGAGATTTCCAACCCTTTTTTCACTAACAATCTTGGAGATTCTATGTCATTTGGACCACATTTAGTGATGCTTATTGGCTAAATTGAGCACTTGTACATCTTAGGGATTAAATTCCTAGATGAGTTGCGTATAGATCTCATACTATCATCACTTTCCAATACCTTATCTAATTTGATTGTGAATTATAATATGAGCAATAATGAGAAGATTTTATAGGATCTTCTTACCCTGATTCTCCAAGTGTATATAGACATGGGCATGAAAACCCCACAGTCCTTATGGTAAATATGAATGGGAAGAAAAAGTCAAGGGTGCTAAAAATTTATAAACAATATAAATATTCTGGTCACTATCTGACCAAGAAGAAGAAGATCCAAAGGCAGGGCAAGGAAAATGAGGTAGTATGCTTTTCATGTGGAAATTCAGGCCACTAGAAGAGGAAATGCACCCGAAGATGAGGGGAATCCAAAGGTGTGTTTTTTATCAAGTGAAATCATTCCATTTTTACACATTGGGTATTAGGTACAGCTTGTGGGTCTCACATCTATATTCAAATGTAGGAACCAAGTATATTCTGGAAAATTGGTAGATTAGAGGTGGATCTACGAGCTTCCAATGGTGTGAGGATGGCTTCTCTTTACATTGGTGACTACCACCTCACATTGCTGACAAGAATCATTTTAGTTTTACATGGATGTTATTATGTACCTATGGTTACCAAGAACATAATTAATGTATTAAGTTTAGATATAGATGGATTTATTTTCATGTTCCCAAAAAAATTTTGTTACTTTTATAAGGAAAAAATATGTCATGGTATGGTGCATTTAAATAATGGTCTGTATGTTTTAAATTATGAGAACCTAGTATTTGCAATTGATAACGAACCATGTTCACATGACTCATACAACACCCTATTGTGGAATCACCACCTTGGTAATGTAAATGAGAAGAGCTTGATAAGGCTCTATCAAGATTTTTATTTAGACTCTTTTGAGCTAAAACCACTTGATAGGTTCCATGCTTGTTTATAAGGGAAAATAAACAAACCACCATTTGGAGGACAGGGTGAAAGGGCCACAAAGCTTCTAGTATTGGTACACACTAATGTGTGTGGATAATTTTTAGTATTAGATAGAGGTGGATATTCTTACTTCAATAATTTTAATGATGACTTTATTAGATATGTCTATGTCTAGTTAATGAGGTATAAGTTTGAGTACTTTGAGAAATTCATGGTGTTCAAGAATGAGGTAGAAAATCAGCCTTGTAAGAAGATAAAGAAGCTTCAATTGGATCAAGGTGGAGAATATCGTAACCAAGAGTTCATCCACTGTTCACTGGATTCTAGGATTCTATATGAACTCACTGTAACTTATACACCATAGTAGAATGGTGTTAGTGAAAGGAGGAACCATACAATGTTGGACATGGTAAGGTCTATGATGAGTCATGTTGACCTTTCATTATCCTTTTGGGGGTATGCATTGCAAAATGTGGCACACACATTAAAATAAGTACCATATAAGGAATAAAATGGGATTCCAATAAAGCTATGGAGTGGAAATAAACCCACCTTGTCTCATACGCGTGTCTGGGGGTGCGAGGAATTTGTTAAGGCTTTCCTAGGAAACAAACTAGTACCCTAGGGAATGAAGTGTATCTTTATAGGGTATCCCATGGAAACAAAGGGATATTACCTATACAAACCCTCATATAAGAAATGGATTATTTCTAGACATGTCATCTTTTCTGAGAGGGAGAACATCCTCAAAAATGATAGTGGGAGAAAGATTGACTTTGATGAAGTCGATGATCAAGTTACATAGGAGTTGGTACAAGAACATGTTCTATAGGTCCCCATGGGAGAGGTGGTTCTTGAAACACAAATACTACATAAAATTACAAGATTGCTAAGGGAACTAGAGAGATGTGGTTTCCTTGTCACCAAGGACGGTGACTCATTATTGTAAGAAATTGATGAATCTCTCTCCTTAATGGAAGTAGTAGAGAGATCAGAAGCTATTAGATGGCTAAAAGATATGAATTTTGAGATGGATTCCATGTATCAGAACCAAGTCTGGGTTATATTCAATGCACCAGTTAATGTAATGCCTCTTTGGTGTAAATGGGTATTAACCAAGAAACTAGACATGGAAGGTCAGGTTATTACCTCTAAAGAAAGGCTAGTGGATAAGGGTTTTAAACTGTGTTAAGGAAGTGACTATGATGAAAATTTTTCACCAGTTTCCATGTTTAAATCCATAAGAATCATACTATCCCTAGAAGCATTCCCTGAATATGAAATTTGGTAGATGGATATCAAAACTTCATTCCTTAAGGGTAACCTTCAAGAAGATGTCTACACGATGCAACAAGAAGGGTTTCTGACACCAGGTGATGCTAAAAGGGAATGGAAGTTGAAAGATCCATTTATGTATTAAATAAAGCATCAATTTCATGGAACATTTGATTCAATGATGCAAAGAGAATTTGGTTTCATTAAGAATAAATGTAATCTATGTGTTTAAAAGTGATTTAAATTGATTGCGTTCATTATTCAAGTGGTGTATGTTAATGAAATATTTCTTATTTGAAATGACATAACATTATTGTATTTATTCAATGAATGGTTGACTAATTGCTTCTATATGATGGAAATAGGTGTGGAATTCTATATTTTAGGGATCATGATCATTCATGATAGATCCAAGAGGCTTCTTGGACTATGTCAAAGTACATACAATGACCAGATACTAAAGAGATTTAGTATGGAACAATCTAACAGGGGATTGGTTACAGTGTGACATGGTATACATATTTCCAATAAAATATATCCCCATACATAACATGAGAAAGATAGGAGGAGTACGATTCCATAAGCATCAGTGATAGGATCTATCATGTATGCCATGTCATGTACCAGACGTGATGATGCCTATACACTGAGAATGGTAGGAAGACATCAAGAATATCCACGAGAATAGCATTGTACTACTATCAAGACAGTACTTAAGTATCTTAAAAGAACAAATGATATGTTCCTGAGGTATGGATAAAATTAGAAGCTTGTCATCAGAGGGTATGTTGATGCTGATTTTTATACAGATCAAAATGATTTGAAGATGAAATTAGGATATGTTTTCTATCTCAACGGAGAATCTTTGGCCTGAAAGATTTCAAACTAGCATGTTTTCGCTAATTATATGGTGGATTCCAAATATATAGAATCTTATAATACAACTAAAGAATCCATAAAATTTTCTAGGAGATTGATGTGGAACCTAGCATTAAGGATCCCATTACATTGTATTATGATAATACTATAGTGGTGGATCTTGAAAAGGAGGAAAGGTCACATAAATGGAAAAGGAACATACTCTAAAAGTATTACATATTGAGGTATTTAAATCAAAGGGGTGATTTTTTAGGGATCATAATGTCCAGGGAAGAGAACCTGGAGGAACCCTTGACTAAAGGATTATCTCAGCTGAATCATTAATATCATAAGAGAGCTGTTGGACTGAAGGTTGTTAACAGTTGGATCTAGTGCAAGTGGGAGCCTATTGGAGTTAGTGCCCTAGAAACCAACTTTATTGTACTTTATGATAAACCTTTATTCATTGGTAAATATTAAAAAAAAACTATGGTATCAAGATAGATCTTCTGCATGGCATAGTATATGAAAATGTCCAAAGAATAGTTGTCACACTAAAAGGTCACATTAGATCGCTACTATGATGAGAACCGAAAAGTGCCATAACACTATTCTTGAATATAAGTTCCATAGTCGGATGATATAATTTGAAGGGACACAAATGATATAGGCTATAAGGGGTAGGACACATAAAACTTTAAGGAACCTTTTCATGGTGTGTGCTCTTGGTAATATTCAGGATGATATCATGAGAACAAGACCCACTAGTAGAAAATCCACATTCATAAGTGTAATTGAATGTTCATATGTGTGGATGTGTGTATCATTCCTTAGACTTTAAGGGTTATTATTAATGCGTATTATGAATCACACACTTAGATGTATTAAATAAAACCATGACGGTTGAAGTTCACAGAAAGGTAGGATATGTTGGGTGCGTCCGGAGTAATATAATATTAATGAATAATGTGATAAATGATTTGTCACTTCTAAGGAAGTAGATATCTTAGGCCATTTCAGGGAAATGATGTAGCCTAAGTAAATCCATTTCCAAGGTTTTCTCTAGGAAACTTCCATTCCAGGAAGTCAAATAAAGAGAAATCAATCGTATGGGTTGATGAAACATACTTGCAACCTGCTTGATTAGAGATTTCTGGACAAAAGAATTATATTACACAGTAAGCATTTATATGAGGTGACATGTTGTTGTGACATAAAAATCATTTTCTTGTGTTCCTTGACCCATATCTAGATAATAATCTTTGACTTTAGGAAAGAACACATAATGCCAATGTGAAAGAGGCCTAGAGGGTCGCACACTATGTATAGACAATATCACAATTAAATAATTTATTATTTAACAAGTTGAATAAATATTATTCCTAATTGTAGTTTAATAATTATACCAGTATGCCTGGTCACATTTATTTCATCTCTAGTTATTTGAGAGAATATGTTATGGACTGAATATTTATTTATCGGTGAATAATGAAGATTTATTTATTTAATTAAAAAATAGTTATTCTACAAGGCCTGGTAAATATTGAGTAGGATTGGTGAACCATGTTATGGGTCCAGTGAGAAATAATATTAAATATTATTTAGGTAAAAAATATTTAAATATAACATCCAACATAAGCACATTTCATGGAAATAATAGCATTGCTATTATAATTTTACATGGGGTTTCACATGGAATAATAAAATAAGTAAAAAAAACTTGTTCTAATTATTTTTTGTTACCTGGTGAATTAAATTCCATGTTATGTTATTATTCTTTAACTAGGCACGGGGTCATTTCACTGGATAACTAATGGTTGGGCGTAAAAAATACTTGGAGAAAAAACTACCGAGCCAAGAGAACACTTCCCTCTACAATAAAACTCTGAAGAAGGAGGTAGATCCTCCTCCACCATACCTAGTAGAATGATTTAAAAGTTATTCTCAAGGCGATCAAAGGTGGACATTGATAGTGCATGGATCTTCCCTTATATCACTCGAAGACTCCTTCGGAAATGTCTATAGACTTTGATTACTAGGTCACCAGCATTCACCAGGGCATTCAGGGGGACATTACGACACTTCAATATGGGGAATTCATCCTTCCAATACCATCCATCCATAGCCATCTGGCCATCCCTCTGTTCTTCACTACTTTAGGGAGAATATTCCAAGGTTTTAGTAGTAGATCACGATTCAACATCTTGATTTCTAGGGTCAGACGACGAGTGCACTCCAGCACCTCATCCACCATCGAGTAGAAGGAGTTGGTGTTGTCTAGATTTCAAGTAGGGAGTCAAATATTTTTTCTCAATGCTCTATTTTGTAAAATTTTCTTTAATATAAACATCTATATGTTTAACTATTTTAATTTGTTGAAGTAGATCATGATGTTAGGATAATATTATTTGGGGGAATAGGTTATCCCGCTAGATTTTTTGATCTGTTGATTATGTATTCATTTCCTACTGGATAACTCTCTCTCTCTCTTTCTCACATCATCTATACAATTATTTTATTTTAAATGTAATGTATCAATGAAAACTATCCTTGATTGGAACTAATTTCTAACTATTTTCAACAAGAGGATTTAACTGAAAAATTAGTCAAGATCAAGAGAGAGAGTGGGTTCACAGAGTTTAAATGATAAGTTAAACTCGGTTAATTCTGATTGTTTAACCATTACATGATCGAAGGATTTCTGCAGTCGAGATAACTGTTGTTGTTATTTAGTCAAATGTGGACCAGAAAAAAAAATCTGGCCAACCGCTTTCAATAAAATTATGATCCATTCCTTTAAATGCATAAATAAGGAGAAAATAATATTGAATTTGGCCACTTGATTTCCCATTCTCTATCGTACCGACTGCTCAAGATAGTTCCCACTACAAATTGTCTTCCTATTGTTTGTACTGCCTCTTGCACTCACCAGTTCACCTTCAGTTACTCAAAAAATTATTTTCAATCACTCCACATCACCACCACCAACTGGTTTTTTTTTGTTTTTTTGGTAGGTCACCTAGAACTAGATTAGGCCTCTCTATGGTTCGACCATGTCTTACAACATTTATAAGTAGTGTTTTTGTTATAAATTTTAGTTTGATGCCCATGCCGAATAATGAATGAGTGTGAAACTTTTTGCTCAGTTGCTGGGGAGGACACGTGTGATAAAAAAATCACATATTAAAAAAAATGAGAAAAAAACAATAAAAAAATCTTCAAAATGAAAATTCAAAAAAAAAGTGTGAACTAATTGCAAACAAACTAGGTCTAAGTCTTAATACTTAGTATATAGTAATCCTAAAATTGATAAGAACCTCAAGGAATTGAAAAGGAACAAAGATAAGATCAAAATGGAATATAATGAAATGAAAAACTTGGAAAATCCACTTCCAGAAAATTTGAACCAACCTATAATGACGAACCCACCTGGAAATGAGATAGTTGGGTGGCACGATTTGAGAGAGTTCTTGCTAACTTTAGTGTATAGTAACCCTTCATGCATTAGGCTCTCTCCTAGGTCTAGGAATTATCAAATTAATAAATCCATTATTATTCAGTTTCCTACCTTCAATGGAATTCCCAGTGAAGACTCTCTTGACTTTATTAGAGCCTTATATTGTTGTGTCCAGTATCTTCCTCCCAGGGGTATCACTGAGGAAGAGATTAAATTGAGAGTGTTACCCTTCTATCTCAAGGTAAATTCTGGGACCTTGTTTCAACCATCATAAGAAGAAATATTTTTCATACGGGATCAATTATATAATAATTTGACAATGAAATTTTATCCTAGGAGGTTGACATCAAAAATTAGGCCCAAAATCACTGGATTCCTTTAGGATGAAGGAAAAATATTCCATGATTCATGGGACCGTTTTACAGGTTTTCTTAGGTAGTGTACAACCTATCAATGTACACCCCAATTCCTCATGGAAACCTTCTACAATAGTCTCACCCCTTACCACCAAACCTTGGTGGATTAGTCTTCCAGTGGAGACCTTAGTGATAGGATTGTGGAGGATCTCCAATAAATCTTCACCAACTAGCTCAAAATTTCCACTACAAATGCTCTATGAGTAGTATCATTGTAAAAAAAGAACCCAATTATTCCCCTCAAACTGAATCCCAAGCTGATGGGTTTTTCAATGAAAACACCCAAAACACAGTTAGGGAGCAATGTCACCACTCTGGCATGTATAGCCACTCTCAAACCTACTTTCTAAACATTTGTATACACGTCCTGCCCCACGAGACTCTCAACTTTTTTGGATATGGACCTCGAATGTAGCCTAGGAAAGATCCATTTTCAACACCTACAATCATGGGTATAGTAATCATTCAAACTTTTCTTAGAGGGAGCAGGGAGTCCTTTAACCTGTTGTACCTCTTGGATTCCAGTAGCCTCCTAGGCAGTAATTCAAACCCCAACCCAAACCACAGAATGAGTCGTCTAACTTGAAAGATGAGGTGAGATAAATGTACAATTGGTTGAAAAGAATTTTTGATGAAAAAAAGACTAAAAATTATTATGATAAGGTTTAAATGGATTAAGGAATGAAAAAATTGGAAATTAAAATGGGCCAGTTAGCTAGTGATGTATGAAGTAGAGACAAATGTAGGATTCCCAACAACATTGAATCCAATACTAAGGATAATTCAATGGGTGTGACCACAAAAATTAGTCTGTAAACACACCAAGATCCTAGGAAATACCCCCAAACTTCTGAAAATGAAAATTTGGATGAAGCTGAAAACTCAAAAAAGGAAAAACCTGAATCAGGAAAATAGGATAGCAGCACCGGAACCCCTCTAGTTCCTTCTATTCTAGCTCAAAAACCCCAAATAAAATTTCACGAAAAACAAATAAAATAAATTTAATAACAATATTAAAGAAGAAGGTGTAGATTTTCCCCCAATCGTGAGAAATTTTTCCCCTGCCATTCCATTTTCTGAGAGAATAACGAAGCCAAATCATGATTCTAAACTGTTGAAATTTATGAAATTAGTCAAAAAGACAAACATTTATATCACATTCCGTGAAGCTCTCATTAAAATACCATAATATCTAAAATAACTCAAGAAAATATATTCAAACAAAAAGACATGGGAATAATTTTCCACCTATAGATTAACTGATGAGTGTAGTTTTGTCTTGATAAATATGATACCTCTTAAGCTTCAGGACCCAGGTAGCTTTTTCATCACTTGAAACTTTGTGGATAGAGGTGGTAAGTTCAACTGTTTCTGTGACCTTGGTGCTAGCATCAATCTTATTCCCCTATCAATTTTTATCACTTGAGATTAGGAGTTCCCAAACCCTCCACTATTGTGTTACAGCTTGATAATTGCTACATTACTCATCAAGTGGGTAGGGTTGATGATATGTTAGTGGGTGTAGGAAAACTCTTTTTTCTAGATAAATTTCTTATCCTTGATATAGATTGTGACTAGGATGTCCCATATCATTCTTGGTAGGACCTTATTAATAGCAGGGGGAGTTCTGATAGATGTATCTAAGGCGGAACTGCTTTTCAATTTGGATGAACAGAAAGAGGAATTCATTGTGTTTAAGAAAATCGAAGAAACCACCCACCCAATATTCCACAAAGAGGAGATGTAATTTTCTAAGATTAGGTTTGATAAGGAAGAAGATGAGTTCCTGAGGATGATAGATGAAATCAATAGTGAATCAGAAATCCCTCCAGTCACTTTTATGGGGATCATCACAATTAAGGAGAGAGAATCTATTGATGAGTTTGAGGGTGAGTTTTTGGAGTACCTAGATGAGTTTATTTTGGGACACATTAATACCGTGAGAGCGGAGTCTAATTTTGAGGAGAATTATTCTGTAAGCTCTAGTGATGAGGAGGATGTCTTTTTTACTTCCTTCTTCAAAGACAGCTTGAAGACATTAGGCCACCCAGGCCCATGTGTCTTCCATAAAGTGAGTCACCACCCACCCTTGAACTAAAGCCCCTCTCTACCCATCTCAAATATTACTTCTTAGGAGATAGTTCCACCCTTCCAATTATCATTTAATCTAACCTTGAGGTAATTCAATAGAAAAATATGCTAAGTGTTTCGAAAAAGTACATGTCATTCAGAGGTTGGTTGATTGCTAATATCAAGGGGATAAGTCCTACCTTCTACATGCATAAAATTCCCATGGAACCTGAGTGTAAAACTTGTCTTTATATTAGAATTTATAAATGGTATGAACTAACTTGAAAAAATATAAGGATTATAATATGAATTCATTGGTTACCAATTAATTAGAAACAAAATTATATACCAATTTAATATAAAGGAACTATTTTTCTTTTTATGCTCCCAAAGTCATTTTGTGTTAATAAATTAAGTTATTAAATTATATTAATGAAATATATATGTTATATATTTATTAAAAGATTTTTATATTCATCCACTATATTTTATTGGCATGGTATAAGAACAAACTCAATTTTATGCATAATAGCATATATTTTTCAAAAGGTTAATTTTATCACCTTTTAATGGTGAACACATTTTTAATCCAATTTTTGACACTTATATAATATATTTCACAAAATAAACTTCTTATATTAAATAATAATATAAAAAATTACATTGGATTAATTTTTTGGTATTTTTCTGATAAGTTTCATGTTTTGATAAATAGTTAAAAAAATAATAACTTTTAATTGAAAAACATTTTCTCATCTAAAAAATTTATACTATTAAATTATATTAGTAAATGAAGATAAATTATAATTGGATAAATAATTTATCTTTTAATATAATTTTTTCATTGAAATTAATTTGAAATTTAATTTAAATAAAAAACGTTTCAATCTTTTATATGTTTTAACTTTAATAACTCATTTTCTCACCCAATCAACGAGATTAATTTTATATTAATTTCTATAAATTCCATGTTTTAAAATTTGAATCATGGATTTAATATTTGGTATAAGAGGATCCAAATTTTCTAAATAGGTTTCTTTATTTTTTGGAATTATGAATAGTAACTTTAGTAATTTTTTATTAACACGGTAAAAGGTAAATTGGGTAATTAAGGGTAAAAAATAATAGTATCAATAATAGAAAATTATTCTAACACCTTTTCTAATTATATTTAATAATTTTGTTTAAACTAAAATCATACATGGGCATAAATTATTACCATTTTAAGCCACTTGAATGAGAGTAAGATGTTTATTATATTGTATTTAATGAAAAGTTAAATATTTCATACTAAACTTTTAATTAACTATATAATTTTTAATATAAGGTTACACATAATATAAATTGGACTGTAAAGAGTAATTTGAAAGATAAATGTTTTTATTTACCATGGTAATTTATTGTAAATTTTAAAAAAATCCTTAATGGATTATACAATGATGATGGATTTTTTTAATTAATCAAAAATACTAATAATAATAATATTCAAAATATAAAAATAAATATAGTTTTATATAATTAATGTCATCCATGAATTTTATGGATGAGTTTTATATTTTAGTGAAGAGTTAAAATATTTGGTTTGAATATATCATGTTATTATGATATTTTTAAAATGACAAATAAGGAATAGTGTCAAATTTGACACTAATGATATTTTATAAAATTAATAGTTAATTACATTATTAAAAAAGAATATTCAATAAGGAAAAGGGTATGAGATATGGTAGAATATATAATAAATGGAAACATTATATTCCAATTGAAAATTTATATGTAAAAATTACATTCTCATAACATTAAAAACATTGCTAGCATAGTTGAAATTAAAATAGGTTAACTAAGGGTTAATAAACTAATATAGTCTAAAATTACCTAAAAACCAGTCAAAAAATTATTTTTTGATGATATTATAAGATTATATCATATTATATTCAAATAAATTTTATTTTTGAGTTATTTTTATTGATATTTAATTTTATTTTAAATTAATATATTAATAAATTCATAAAGTTCCCCTAAACACAATTATACAATGGCACATCCTCCCTCATTTATTCACGGAACATTAATCCATTTACCGTGACCAAACCCTAACAATTTACCATATAATCTTCTATATCCACTTTCTATAGGTTCTATTATTCTCAAAAGATCAACCCTACTGTCCCAAAAAGGAGATCCAATGGAGGTTCTCTAAGGAATAGGTTATCATTTTTACCGACTCTCTCGAATGTCTTTCTAATTATACTTCCTATTCATGTGTTTTTTACATTATATAGTAATAAATACAATATAAAATATATTATTTTCTATTATTATGAATATGGAACAACCTTATTTCAAATTTTATCTTTCCAATGAAAATTGAAATCATCACATGTGCGTGCGTACGGCCGATCATCTCCACATCGTGGTGTAATCTATTTTTAATAATCACTTTACATGGATGAGTATAATAATGTAAATAAGAGATAAAAATGATAATTATAACATGATATTTTTTATTAAAAAATATATACATCATCCACTTCCATATTATTTCACTATTAAGGGTATGATATTGTCACTCGTGTGTACGTACGGCCTACCTTCTCCATGACATGATGCAATTCATTTTCTCTTATCACCATAAAATAATGATTATATAAATTCATATAATGAATAAAAATGATTTATATTACCTTAATAACTCTCTAGATAAGACATAACTATGACTTATACACATGAACAAGGACTTATATAACAAAACATGTATAGGGAAATATAGCAATTAACCCCTGAAATAAAAGTAATTATAAAATGTTATTAACAAATGGGTGATAATATGATCATATATTTTATCATAAATATAAATATGGTTCATTAATTAGTTAATAACTTCATTTAAACCATTATATAAAAGGTTTGGATATGAATGAAGGAAATCATACCTAAGGTAATGGAATTTCATCTAAATTTTTATTTCCCGAAGATACATATCATATTCACCACTCACTTATTTTGTGTTGTGTATATACTGACCTATGAAATGTTATATTATTAATTTACTTGATTTTATTATATATAAATATTTAATTTATGTTATTATTTTTATGGGGTTCATATTCTTAAAGTAACTCAATTAGTATGGGATTTTATATATCACATTTATTTCTTTTTCACACACACCTTATACACTACTTGTTTCTTCTATGAGGTGTATATACAATCCATGAATGTATTTTATTATTATTATATAGAATATTTTGGTATTAAAATATAAATATAATTATTATTCATTCATGGGTAATATGATTCTACTCATTATAAAATGATGATTATTTATTTCATAATCTCATCAATATTTGGGATTGTTTAATTTTAAGTATTCAATGGGAAATATTTATCTTCGAAGAACATGTTTTATAAAAAAATCAAAAAAAAAATGTTTTTATTATTATCCTATAGATTTTTAATTTGATTTCCACACATTTTTTAATTTTTACTACATAGTTTGGATGGTATATGATTATTGATTTCAAAATGATGTACTTTGTAAATTTTCTGGAAAAAAAATATGAGTAATGTTTTTTAACATATATGTAATGAAACAAATATGATTTCATTAAATAATAATTCATTGGATCATCCCTTATAATATTTCACGTTTATTCTTAAAGAAAATTAGTTATTTTAATATTTCTAGGAATTATAAAAAAATGAAAAAATTTCAAAGAAGAAAGGATATTTTACTCAAAAATTATTTTCATGTGATCTCAAAAATTTAAATTTCATATATGATAACATTATTTAATGTTACTTATTATTTAATGGGGATTTTTTCATGGATAATATCCCTATTATTCCTATATTTGGTTTAGTTTTTATGATTAAATGGTATTAATAAAACCCATTTCTTTTCCATGGGTTATGTTATGATTAAATAATGTTTATGAAACCCATTTCATTCTTTATGTTATGATAGAATGAAAGATTTATATTCTTGTGAAACACATATTTATGATTCCATTATGAGAGTGGTGGGGCCTATATCTCCCTCCAATTAATTTGGTAATGATTAATATCTCGTTAAATATACATTGGTATTTTGGGGAGTGAACTTCGTTTAGTAAAGGACATTGTCTGCTAAGACAGTCTTGGAAGTAAACCTTGAATACTAATATGGTCATAGTAGTAAACCATAACTACCAAGATAGTATGGTGAGTGAACACCTACTACTAAAATTGAATTGAAAATGATTCCAGGACTACGATAGAAATTATTTTAAATGATTTTTTTCTATGAAAATTTCCATGTCTTGTTTATATGTTATTATTTTTAAGATTATGTTCATTATATTCATATGATTATTCCTTACGAACTTCCAATATTTAGGCAATGATACCTTTTTATGATCATTGATATGCATGGTATGATATTCTCTTTTCATGATCATGTTCATAAACCCTTATTTTCCTAATTATTTTTACATGTCTTCCTTGTTAACCCTTAAGGAGCATCTGAGATCAAACCTTTTTATGGTACCTTTCCCCTAGGGTACGAAGATGGGTTTTTGTTAGGGGTACTAAAATGAAAGATATTTCACAAAATTTGAAGAATGTGTTCAATTTTTCAAAATGAACTAAACTAATATGGTATTTGGGCCTTTGTTTGTGTAATGTATGAATGTTTTAGAAAAAATCATGTAATATTCATGTACTTAAATAATGGGTCATTATATTAGGTATAAAAGAAAAAATTTAGTTAACCATAGGAAACTGGGATGAGAAAACCTTAGTGATGTCCCTTGGTATATTTATTATTATATTTCTAGGTATGTCTCTAAGGATAAGCATAAGGCTTCATAGAAAGGTGTCATAACTTATAAATACTATAAGTGACCTACCAGGAATATATGTTTTTTCATTATAATCAGTGTTGCTCACACTATGATTTAATTTTCTAGTAAATGGAGAGAACCATATGTAATTGGGATAAAAATGAATATGATGGAAAATTTTGTGACTATAAGAAATGCAATAGGGTAATTACTGGAGAGAAATATTTTTTGATTATGTTGAATGAGATATCAGATAGATGATTAACAATGTGAATTTTTGTGGTATTAATAAGATATCGAATAATAGGAATAAGGAATTTTATTAATTTTCACATATAGAGGAACATAGAGGAACGAATATTTGTATTACTTCATGTCAAGAAGAAGGTAAGAGAACCTAGATGAATGCCTAAAATGGTGGGTAAGATGTTATATATGAATGAAAAAGGGTCAGAGAGTGATGACCTTTCATAGAGTAAAATGTATAATATATGAAAAGCATGGGAATTTCCCAACTCAATGCCCTGACCTAATAACTTACCTCTAAACCAAAGAAGTACCTATTTTATTCCAATCCTTGAAGAGGACATATTTAAGTGTTTATGAATTAGGATTAAAGAGTTATGAAATATATCAGGATTTGTTTCCTCATGTGTCTTTTGTTTGGGATTTATAAGAATATATTTAATGGTTAGGATGGACTACAAATCTGATTTAATGGCATGGTGAAATTTTGACTAATGGAAGATAACACTTAATATGCTCTTGATGTTGAGATAATGATATTTGGATAAATATATGTTTGATGTGAATAAGTAAATTTGACGGTAACGATTTCCTAATAACGTATTAAAGAGTTTTTTGAAAAATTGTTTTATGCCATTATGGATTATGTTTAAATATTTTTGGATTTAATGAGTATATCTAAAATTTTGAATAAGTAAACATGCATTTTTGTCGATAAGGATTTATGGTAATTTAAGTTATTACCATGTCTCAAAAGAATAATTGATGAAGGTATTTACATGTTTAGAATTTGATAGCCAAGAACAACCAGTTTTTATATTTGGGATAAATTTTAATCTTGTTTAGTTCAATTCATTATAATGTTTTCTAATTTCATCCTTTTTAAGGGTTATATGGTTAGCCATTTTTTGAATGGTTTAAGTTAAACTTCAGATGATATTTTTAGAGATTAAAGTATTATATTTCCATATGAGGATTTATGTATATCGGATAAAATGTGTTAACATTTTGTTATGATAAAGATAGATATAAGGATCTATAATGGATCTCAAGTTCTACTAATTCTATATGAATAACATATTCAACTTCATTTATTTGAATAAGAGATAAAGTAAAAAATTCATCAAGACACAACAAATGGTATGGTTTTCCTAAAATCATGTATGTAAACCTTCTCATTCTTAGACTTCAGTAAAAGGGTCTTTAAATTAAATTTTATCTAGTTATAATCATTTTAATGATATTAATGACCTTTTTCAATCCTATTTGGGTTATGAATTTGTGATCATTGAATTTCTCCTGACCATGTTTTTTTTTCACTCTCCATCAAAAATTGATTGTTAGTTTTCACATAAATTTCCATTTTTTCACTCTCTACCTGTTTTATCCTATGTTGAAACCTAGTTATGAGTTTCTTTTGGTAACCATTAAGATTCCAACTTTTCCTTTTAAAAATGAAGTTTAAGTACACATTTTTAGGATATCAGTTTCTCTGAAAAAAACATTACATTATTAAATCATTGACAACCTAAATGAATTTCAATGGTAAAATTATTTTTATAAGGATGGTAGAATGTAACACCATGAGATTTTTTTGAAATATTCCTTTTCTCTCAAATTAGTTTAATCTTTTTTATATTTTTCATTTCACACAATAATGAATATAGCTTTTGTTATACGGAATACTCTATATTGGGATTGCATTATATGCAACACCAAGTCGATATTGTTTTACACAAAGCAAATAGATTATCATGTGGTATAAATAACACTATGATTGTATTTTTTTACACAAAACACCTAGTTCTTTTGATACACGCAAGGAATAGTTTTATAGAATAATATTATATTATAAAATTATTATTATTTAAAATAATAAGATATAACCAAGATGTTAAATTAGAGGTTATAAATATTATTAACTAACATATTAAAATATATGGTTTATAATATAGATTCATTGGTTACCAATAAATTAGAAATGAAAATTAATCTCAATTGAATATATAGGAATTATTTTTATTTTTATTCTCCCAAAGTAATTTTTATTACTAAATTAAATTATTAGATAATATTAATGAAATATATTTGTTATATATTCAATAAAATCTTTTTTTTATATTCATACAATATATTTTATGGGCATGATATAAGATTAATCTCAATTTTTGGAATAAAAACCTATATTTTCAAAAGGGTAATTTTATTAACTTTTAATGGAGAACCATTTTAAATCCAATTTTTATAACTTTTATATATTTTATTTAACGACATAAACTTATTATTTTAAATATGAATATAAAATTTACTTTGGTTTAATTTTTGATATTTTTATATTAAGTTTCATGTTCTAAAGAATTGTAAAAAAAATACAAAATTTTAATTGAAAACAACTTCTTTCATCAAAAAAACTTATAATGTTAAATTATATTTTTGATTCTTTTAAATTATTATTGGATAAAATTTTTATCGGTTAATATAATTTATTACATTGAAATTATTTTTATATTTAATTTAGATATAAAACTTTTCAATATTTTTCCTCTTTTAACTTTTATAACTCGTTTTCTCACCCCATCAATGGGATTAATTATAAATTAATTGTGGAAACATTTGTGTTTTAAATTTTGAAAAAATTGATTTCATATTTTAAATTAGAGGGTCCAAATTAGGTAAATGTGTTTCTTTAATTTTTCTCATTATGAATCTTAATTTCAATAAAATTTATTATTAACACGGTAAAAGGTAAATCTTGTAATTAAAGGTAACAAATAATATTATGAATAATAAAAAATTATCCTAAAACATTTCAAACATTAATTTCATAAGTGTTATTTGACCTACATCATCCTTGGGTAGGAATTATTGCATTTTTAATCCACTATAATGAAATTAGGACATTTATTATAATTTATTTAAAGAAAAGTTACAGATGTCAAACCCATATTTTTAATAACTATAAAAATTTTAATATTGGTTTATACAGAAAATAAAGTATACTATAAATTTTCATTTAAAATATAATTTTTTATCACGTTAATTTATTTTTAATTTTTAAGCAGCAAATATAAACCTTAAAGGCGTCTACAATGATGATGCAATAATGGTTTACTTAATGGAAATAGTGAATAAATGATATTCAAAATAATAAAATAAATATAAATTGATATAATTAATGTCATAAAACAATTTTATGTAATAATTTGACATGTTAGGTAGGATTTAATATAGTTGGTTTGAAGATATCATATTGTCATGGTATTTTTAAAAAGAAAAATAATGAAGAGTGTCAAAATTAACGCCAACAATATTTTCTGAAAGTAATATTTTATTAAATTATTGAAAATCATAAAAATATTAAATAAGGAATATGGGATGATATATGGTTTATAATATCATAAATGAACCAAATTTTGTCCAATTTAAACTTTATATGTAAAAATTACATTCTCTTTTCATTAAGAACATACTTAGCATAGTTAAATATTAAATAGGTTAACTAAAAGTTAATAAAAACGATAAGGTCTAAAATTACATCAAAACCGATCTAAAAATTATTTTTTGATGATATTAAAACCTTATATAATATTATATTTTAATAAAGTTTATTTTTTAGGTATTTGGATTGATATTGAAGTTATTATATATTAATATATTAAGAAATCAAAAAAGCTCCCCTCACCTCAATTATAAATGGGAATGACCTCTCTCAATTCATCACACCACATTGAGCCTTTTATTTTAACTAATCCCTACTAATTTCTATTTTGAAATTAAATATACACATTCTATAGGTTCTTGTCTTCTCAAAATACCAACCCTAGTGTCCCTAAGAGGAGTTCCAAAGGAGGTTTTCTAAGGAAGAGGTAATAATTTTTACCAACTCTCTCAATAGTATTTCTTCTTCTACTTCCTATTCAATTATTTCTTACATTATAAAGTAATTAAACTAGTATCACGTATATTATGTTATGTTATTATGATTATGGGACAACCATATTCCACCTTTTATCCATCCTATGAAAAATGAAATGACTACAAGTGTGTACATACGGCATTCCATCTCCACATTGTTGTGCAATCTGTTTCCTCATCACTTTACTTGGACAGGTATAATGATGGAAATAGTAGATATAAATGATAATGATAACATTATATTAATTCTAGAAATATAAAAAACCATTCTCTTCCATATTATTTCATCATTAATGGAATGATATTTTCGCTCCTACATACGTACGACATACAATCTCCACGATGTGATAAAATTAATTCTCATTTATCTCCATAAAAGAAAGATTATATAAATGAACATAATGAGTAAAAATGATATATATTAATATACTAAAATTATCTATATGACATTATTATATCCTATTCACATGAACTGAGACATATACAACAAAAAATATCATAGTAAAATGAATCAATTAACACCCGAAAGGAAAGTAATAATGAAATGTTATTAACAAATCGGTGACAAGATGATCATATATGATATCATAAATATAAATATGGATTTTTAATAAGTTAATATCATTATTTTAACCAATATATAATATATTTAGATATATATTAATGAAATCAGACCTAAGATAATGGAATTTCATATCACTTTTTATTTTCATGAGATACATGTCATACTCACCAATAGCTTCTTTTGAGTGGTGTATATACTAAAACATGACTTGTTATATCATTAATTTCTTTTATTTAATTATATAAAAATATATAATTGATTTTATTATTTTATTTGGTTCCTGATTCTAAAGTTAATCAAGTAGTGAGGGATTTAATAACAGGCTTTTATTTATGTGGGACACATGCCTTATACACTACTAATTTCTTCTACATGGTGTATATAATGTACAAGATTGTAATTTATGATTATTATATAGAATATTATGGTATTTTCATATCCATATGATTTTATTTCATTCATGGGTCATATCATTCTACTGATTATAAATTTTTGAGTATTTATTTCATAATCTCTACAATATTTGGGATTGCTTCGTTTTAAGTCTCTATTTGGAAACTTTTATTTTCCATGTCCATATTTTTTTAAAATGCTTTCAAAAAAATATTTTAAATATTATTTTATGGATTTTTAATGTCCTTTTTACCCATTTTGTACTTTTAAATATATGCTTTGAAATTAATATTTCTTTCGTCCTCCAAACGAGGTACTTTGTGACTTTTCCAACAAAAGTACGAGAGGAATATTTTTCATAAAATTTTAGGAATGAATGGATTTTTATTCTTTCATAATATATTAAACACTTGATTCCTCCATTATAATCTTGAAAATTTATTTTTAAAGAAAAAAGTTTCTTTTAATATTGTATTTCAGTTTAAGAAATGAAAACATTTTCAAAAAAAGGATATTTTTCTTGACAATTATTTAAAAGTGATCTATAAAAATTATTTTCCATCTATAATAAAATACTTTAATGTAACTTATGATTTAATGGGGATATTTTTCAAGGATATTATCCCTATTATTCATATGGGTTTTTATGATTATTATGTAATTATATTTAAGAAACCCATTTATTTTCCATGGGTTAGGTTATAATTGAATGATGTTTATGAAACCCCTTTCATTCCATGGGTTTTGGTAGGATGGATGACCTATGTTCATGTGGAACACATATGAATGATTTAATTACGAGATGGTTGGTACCTATAAATCCCTATAATTAATTGGGTAACGATTTATATCTCATGAGATAGACATGGCTAGAACCGATACTGAACTCGGTTCAGTAAACGAATTTGTCCGCTAAGATGGTCTTGGGAGTGAACCTTAACTACTAAGATAGTCACGGAAGTAAACCATTACTACCAAGATGGTATGGGGAGTGAAACCATACAACTATGATGGTCTTGGAAGCAATGTCTTGACTACTATGGAAATCATTTTATATGATTATATGTCTGTAAAAAAATCCTTATCTTATTCATATTTTATGAATTTAGGGATTATGATCTTTATTTAATTATGATTTACATCTTATGAAATTACTATAATTATTCTATGGTTCATTTTTATAATAATTTTCACATAGTTAGTGATCTTTTATTTTTATGATCATGTTCTCATACCCTTCTGCTCATGATTATGTTTACATGTCTTCCTTTTTACCCTTACTGAGTATCTAAGATCACCCATTTTTATGTTTCCTTTACCCCAGGTTATAAAGAATGTTTTATGTAGGTGAACTAAATGGGAACACCTTTATGGGAAATAATTAATATATTTCGATAAATTATAATAGTGTGTTACATGTTTCCAAAGGCACTAAACTAGTATGTTTTTTGGGCCTATATTTGTGTAATTTATTAAATGTTCCTAAAAAATGAAGTAATATCCTTGTACATCAAGCATAGGTATTTATAAGTATGGTTATTAAAAACTAATAGATGGTAGGAAATCATGAATTATGAAACTGATTTTGTATATCAAAACCTAGTTTGGGTCCTGGTTAGTCATCCAGTTGACGTAAATCATTTTCGGTGAAAATTGGTATTCATGAGAAAACTGGACATGGAAGGTAAATTAAGTACCTATAAAGCAAGTATATAGTCTAAAGTATTTAAACAGTGTTATTCAATTGACTAGTATGAAAAAATTTCTCTATTTTCCATGTTTAAGTACATCACAATTCTACTTTCTTTAATACCTTACCATGAGTATGAAATTAGGAATATGGATGTTAAAACATCAATCCTTAATAAAGACCTTCACAAATACATCAATACAACACAACAGTAAGGGTTTTTTAATCCAAGTTATTTCAAAACTATTTTCATATTGTAGATATCCATTAATAGATTGAAGAATTAATGTAGTTCATAGAAAATTTTACTCTATAAAGTTATTAATGAATTGGGTTTCAATAAGAATGAATGTGATCCATGTTTTTATAAAGTTTTACAGATAATGTTTTTGTTATCCTAGTAGTATATGTTGATGAAAAATTACTTATTAGAAATGACATGCCCAAATTATAGTGTATTAAGGATTGGATAAAAAGTGTTTCTTGATTAAGTACATAGGTGAAGTAGGATATGTTGGGTGCATCATGATAAATATTTCATTAATGAATAATGAGGGAAAGGATTTAACCCTTATTCTCATTAATGGATATTTATATCTCATTCCCTTCGATAAAAATGGTAGTGATTAATAAATCCATGGAAATGATGTTCTATAGGAATGTTCAATTTTCAGAAAGTATTATAACAAGTTCAATTTCAATAATGTCAAAGAAAGATATATTTCGAAAATAGGTTTATGGCGCCATAATGCGACCTTCTTGATTAGATATGTCATGATAAATGGATTATAATACATAATAAGTGTTTGTCTAAGGTATAATGTCATTGTTTCATAAACATGTTTCTTTAAGGGTTTCATGGCATGTTACCCAATGAAAACATTAGACTTTGTGCTTTTTATTATAATTCCACTGATAAGGAGGCCTAGAGGTTCACACATTAAGTGTATCCAAAACATCAATTAAATAATAATACTATTTATTATTTGATAAGTTTAATAAATATTATTCTCACACATGGTTTGATAATTATAATTGTTTTATTGATATCATATATTCTTTCACACGTAATTCTTGAGAATATTTTGTGAGAAAAGTATTTAATAAATATTTATTTTCTATTCCATGAATAAAATATTGATTTATTTTTTGTCGAATAATGTGTTGATATTTATTTATTAAATAAATAGTCAATATTCAAGGTCCAATAAAAATTTTGTAGGAATGGAAGACATAGGTTAATGTTCTGGTGAGAAATAATATATATTGAATATTACTTTAATAAAAAAATATATAATTGATTCATGAGTTTAGTGTGTGTAAAACAATAAGAATAATATATTTATTGTATACATGAGGTTCTATATATATTATGAAAATTATAAGGATGTGTGTGGAATCATTATTTTCTAACCCTAGCAGTATATAAACCAAATTATATTATTTCTTTTAGTATTTCTATTTGATTTTTTGTTTACAACAACATTTGAAGAAAATATCTCAAGGCACAAGAGATATCCCTTCCCATGTAACTCTCTAAAAAATTGAAATTGTTCCTCCCC
Organism: Viscum album; assembly: GCA_963277665.1. NCBI lineage: Eukaryota > Viridiplantae > Streptophyta > Magnoliopsida > Santalales > Viscaceae > Viscum > Viscum album. The sequence continues at coordinate 270,343,582 of OY728125.1, read as the reverse complement.
CTACACCACTTTTGATTCTACATATATCCAAGATAATACTTCTTTAAATTATTCTCAAGGTGGTCAAAGATAAATGAAACATTCATATCTACCACACTAGAACACAAATATTCCTATAATGATGTTCAAAGGTTCATATAGAACATGTGGATCACCACTAAAGGGAATATACACACGACTAATATAACAAAATGATGGTATGACGTAGATTCATTGGGAGATTCATTAATTATGAAAAAATTAATTGCAAGGTAATTCATTAATTGTTAAATTAATTATAAATAATATTTGATGATCTTTCTCTTTGGTTCTGGGGTTATCCTGTAAATTAATATGTGATTCAATTCCATTGGTCGTGACATTTATGGTCGATGTAAATATTGTATTATTCATATATTATGATAAAAAAGATATGTTGGACATGTATGATCCAATGATTATGTTGTATTCGGAACCTATAGTGCCTCACCGACACGCTGAATAAGTAAAGCGGTAACAATCATAGATGGTTTCACACTTTACCATCCTCATCCTTGAGGTTTAACTACATAGAGTTCAATATATTTTATACCTCTCAATAGAGAATATAAAACCATTATGTTTATGTATGCTACTATGGTAACTCCCTTGGCTGGCTCTCAAGCTAGCAATGCCTCATGCTTTGCTGGTTCCACTATCACTCCCATGTCTGAATAGACATATCCCATGAGTTGGTCCTTCTGAATCCAAAACCATTAATTTGAGAGCATCCCACAAATATGGTACACTTGGAGCATTTCCAAAACCATCATCAAGTGTATTGTGTGCTGAAAATCTGACACCATGTACACAAGGATTTCATTGAAGAAGAAAATCATGAATTTGTCCATGAAGGTTTGAAGAAATCATTTCACAAGTCTCAATGATTCCTATAGGGCATCCAAAATGTCTAAAGGTATCACAATTAACTCAAAGTAAACATAGTAGCTTTATTAATACTAATTTAGTATAAATTCCACCCATACCATGAGCTAGTGATAACATGTCTTGTGTTTAAACTCCAAAACACACATCACCCCTAACCATTACTCAAATAATTCATTAATTATTAGGGTTGGATACTCCATTACAAGTCACCTAGTTTAGAAGGCATTAATCCACCAATAATCTCAAGCTCAATTATTTCTTAGGATAGCTAGTAGAACACACTGGGTATAAAAAATACCCAATTTTTTAGATTCCCCAACTGCACCTTGAACTCTCATAGTTATATAGGGTCATCAGATATTCTTGTGTAGTTATCGAGATACTCTTGGTGAAATTATATGAAGAAAAAAAATCATTGGGGAGGACGGGTTCACGGAGTTCAAATGAAAAGTTAAACTCTGTTAATTCTGATTGTTTAACCATTACTTGATCAAAGGATCTCTACAGTTGAGATAACTGTTGTGGTTATTTAGTCAAATGTGGACCATACAAAAAATCTGGCCAACCGCTTTCAATCAAATTATGATCCTTTGGTTTAAATGCATAAATAAGGAGAAAATAATATTGAAGTTGGCCACTTGATTTCCCCTTCTCTATCGTACCAAATTCTCAAGATAGTCCCCACTACACATTGTCTACCTGTTGTTTGTAGTGCCCCTTGCACTCACCAGTTCACCTTCAGTTACTCACACAATGATTTTCACTCACTCCACTTCACCTCCACCAACTGATTTTGTTTTTTTTGGGTTTTTTAGTAGATCACCTAGCACTAGATTAGGCATCTCTATGGTTCGACCATGTCTTACCACATTTCTAAGTAGTGTTTATGTTATAAATTTTAGTTTGATGCCCATGCCGAATAATGAATGAGTGTGAAAATTTTTGCTCTGTTGCTGGGGAGGACACATGTGATAAAAAAACAAAAAAACAAATATTTTAAAAAATGAGAAAAAAATATATAAATCAAACAGAAATATTCAAAATGAAAATTCAAAAAAGTGTGAACCAATTGCAAGAAAACTAGGTCTACGTCTTAATACTTAGTACCTAGTAATCCTGGAATTGATAAGAACCTCAAGGAATTGAAAAGGAACAAAGATAAGATCAAATTGGAAGATAATGAAATGAAAACGTCGACAATCCACATCCAGAAAATTTGAACCAACCTATAATGATGAACCCACCTGGAAATGAGATAGCTGAGAGGAACAGTTTGAGAGAGTTCTTTCTACCTTTAGTATATAGTAACCCTTCATGCATTGGGATCTCTTCTAGGTCTAGGAATTATGAAATTAATAAATCCATTCTTATTCAGTTTCCTACCTTCAATGGAATGCCCAGTGAAGACTCTCTTGACTTTATTAGAGCCTTATATTGTTGTGTCCAGTAGATACCTCCCAGGGGTATCACTGAGGAAGAGATTAAACCGAGAGTGTTCCCCTTCTGTCTCAAGGTAAATTCTGGGACCTTGTTTCAACCATTATAAGAAGAAATATTTTTCATATGGGATCAATTATATTATAATTCCACAATGAAATTTTATCCTAGGAGGTTGACATCATAAATTAGGCCCAAAATCACTGGATTCATTCAGGATGAAGGATAACTATTCCAGGACTCATGGGAAAGTTTTAGAGGTTTTCTTATGTAGTGTACAACCCATCAACGTACACCCCAATTCCTCATGGAAACCTTCTACAATAGTCTCACGCCTTACCACAAACCTTGGTGGATTTGTCTTATAGAGGAGACCTTAGTGATAGGATTATGGAGGAGCTCAAATAAATCTTCATCAAACTAGCTCAAAATTCCCAGTACAATTGCTCTAGGAGAAGTATCATTGTTAGAAAAGAACCCAATTCTTTCACTCAAACAGAATCCCAAGATGATGGGGTTTTCAATGAAAACACCCATAACACACTTAGGGAGCAATGTCACCACTCTGGCACGTATATCCACTCTCAAACCTACTTTCTAATTTTTTGTATACATGTCCAGCCTCATGAGAGTGTCATATTTGTTGGATATGGACCTCGAATGTATCCTAGGAAAGATCCATTTTGAACACCAACAATCATGGGTATAGGAATCATTCGAACATTTCTTAGAGGGAGCAGGGAGTCCTTCGACCTGTTGCACCTCTTGGATTCCAGTAGCCTCCTAGCCAATAATTCAAACCCCAACCCAAACCTAAGGACGAGTCGTCTAACTCGAAAGATGAGGTGAGATACATGTTAAATTGGTTGAAAAGATGGTTTGATGAACAAAAGACTAAAAATTATTATGATAAGGTTAAAATGGATTCAAGAATGAAAAATTTGAAATTAAAATGGGGCAGTTATCTAGGGATGTAGGAAGTAGAGACAAAGGTAGGCTTCCCAACACCATTGAATCCAATCCTAAGGATAATTCCATGGATGTGACCACAAAAAGTAGTCTCTAAACCCACCATGATCCTAGGAAATAACCCCAATCTTCTGAAAATGAAAATTTGGATGAAGCTGAAAACTCAAAAAATGAAAAACCTGAATAAAGAAAATAGGATAGCAGTACTAGAACCCCTCTCGTTCCTACTATTATAGCTCAAAAACCCAAATAAAATTGAACGAAAAAAATACAATAAAGTTAATAACAATATTAAAGAAGATGTTGTAGATTTTCCCCCAATCGTGAGAAATGTTTCCCCTGCCATTCCATTTCCTGAGAGAATAAAGAAAACAAATCATGATTCTAAACTGTTGAAATTTATGAAATTAGTCAAAAAGACAAACATTGATATCACATTCCTTGAAGCTCTCATTCAAATCCAATAATATCTAAAATCACTCAAGAAAATCTGTTCAAACAAAAAGACATGGGAATAATTTTCCACCTATAGATTAACTGAGTAGTGTAGTGGTGTCTTGATAAATAGAATACCTCTTAAGCATCAGGACCCAGGTATCTTTTTCATCACTTGAAACTTTGTGGATAGAGGTGGTAAGTTCAACTATTTTTGTGACCTTGGTGCTAGCATCAATCTTATTCCCCTATCAATTTTTTATCACTTGAGATTAGGAGTTCCCCAACCCTCCACTATTGTGTTACATCTTGCTGATAGGTCCATTACTCATCAAGTGGGTAGGGTTAATGATATGTTAGTGGGAGTAGGAAAACGCTTTTTTCTAGATAAATTTCTTATCCCGAATATGGATTGTGACTAGGATGTCCCTATCATTCTTGTTAGGACCTTATTAACAGCAGGGGTTCTCTGATAGATGTATCTAAGGTGAAACTGATTTTCAATTTGGCTGAACAGAAAGAGGAATTCATTGTGTTTAAGAATGTCGAAGAAACCACCCACCCAATATTCCAAAAAGAGGAGATGTGATTTTCTAAGATTAGGTTTGATAAGGAAGAATATGAGTTCCTAAGTATGATATATTAAATCAATAGCGAATTAGAAATCTGTCCGGCCACTTTTATGGGGATCATCAGAAGTAAGGAGAGAGAATCTATTGATGAGTTTGAGGGTGAGTTTTTGGAGAACCTAGATGAGTTTATTTTGGGACACATTATTACCCTGAGAGAGGAGTCTAAGTTTGAGGAGAATTATTCTGGAAGCTCTAGTGATGAGGAGGATGTCTTCTTTACTTCCTTCTTCAATGATATCTTAAAGACATTTGGCCACCTAGGCCCATGGGTCTTCCCTAAAGTGAGTCACCACCCACCCTTGAACTCAAGCCCCTCCATACCCATCTCAAATATTCATTTTTAGGAGATAGTTCCACCCTTCCTATGATCATTTAATATAATCTTGAGGTAATTCAATAGAAAAATATTCTTAGTGTTTTGAAAAAGTACAAGTCTTTTAGAGGCTGGTTGATTGATAATATCAAGGGGATAAGTCATACCTTCTGCATGCATAAAATTCCCATGGAACCTGAGTGTAAACCTTGTCGTTATATTATAATTTATAAATGGTATGAACTAACATAGAAAAATATAAGGTTTATAATATGAATTCATTGGTTACCAATTAATTAGAAAAAAAATTATATACCAATTTAATATAAAAGAACTATTTTTATTTTTATGCTCCCAAAGTCATTTTGTGTTATTAAATTAAGTTATTCAATTATATTAATGAAATATATATGTTATATATTTAATAAATTATTTTTATTTTCATCCACTATATTTTATTGGAATGGTATAAGAACAAACTCAATTTTATGCATAACAGCCTATATTTTTCAAAAGTGTAATTTTATCACCTTTTAACGGTGAACCCATTTTTAATCCAATTATTGACACTTATATATTATATTTCACAAAATAAACATCTTATTTTAAATAATAATATAAAAAATTACAGTGGTTTAATTTTTTGGTATTTTTCTGATAAGTTTCATGTTTTGATAAATATTAAAAAAATAATAAATTTTAATTAAAAACAAATTTTCTCATCTAATAAATTTATACTATTAAATTATATTTGTAAATGGTGTTAAATTATAATTAGATAAAAAAATTATCTTTTAATATAATTTTTTCCATTGAAATTAATTTGAAATTGAATTTAGATATAAAACATTTCAATCTTTTCTATGTTTTAACTTTAATAACTCTTTTTAACACCCTATTAACGATATTAATTTTCAATTAATTACTATAAATTCCATGTTTTCAAATTTGAAACATGGATTTAATATTTGGAATAAGTGGATCCAAAATATCTAAATAGGTTTCCTTTATTTTTTGGAATTATGAATAGTTACTTTAGTAATTTTTTATTAACACGTTAAAAGGTAAACTGGGTAATTAAGGGTAAAAAACAATAGTATCAATAAGAGAAAAATATCCTAACACTTATTCTAATAATATTTAAAAAAAAAATTAAACTAAAATCATACATGGGCCGAAATTAAAACCATTTTAAACCACTTGAATGAGAGTAAGACGTTTATTATATTTTATTTAAAGAAAAGTTAAATATTTCATACTGAAATTTTAAATAACTATATCATCTTTAATATAAGGTTACACATAATTAAAATTAGACTATGAATAGTAATTTGAAAGATAAATTTTTTTATTTAGAATGGTAATTTATTATAACTTTAAAAAATCTTTAATGGATTATACAATGATGATGAATTTTGTTAATTAATTAAAAATAATAAAAAAATAATATTCAAAATATTAAAATAAATATATTTTGATATAATTAATGTCATCCATGAATATTATGGATGATGTTTGTATTTTAGTGATGAGTTAAAATATTTTGTTTGAATATATCATGTTTTTATGATATTTTTAAAATGAAAAATAAATAATAGTGTCAAATTTGACACTAATGATATTTTATAAAATTAATAGTTTATTACAGTATTATAAAAAATATTCAATAAGGACAAGGGTATGAGATATGGTAGAAAATATAATAAATGAAAACATTACATTCCAATTGAAAATTTATATGTAAAAAATACATTCTCATAACATTAAAAACATTGCTAGCGTAGTTAAAATTAAAATAGGCTAACTAAGGGTTAACAATATAATATGGTTTAAAATTTCCTAAAAACCAGTCGAAAATTTATTTTTTGATGAGATTATAAGATTATCGCATATTAGATTCAAATAAATTTAATTTTTGAGTTATTTTGATAGAGATTTAATTTTATTTCAAAATAATATATTAATAAATTCAAAAACTTCCCCTCAACACAATTATAAAAGGGCATCTCCTCCCTCATTTATTCACGGAACATTAATCCATTTAGCTTGACTAAACCCTAAAAATTTACCTTATAAAATTCTATATACACTTTATATAGGTTCTATTCTTCTAAAAAGATCAACCCTAGTGTCCCAAAAAGGATATCCAAAGGAGGTTCTATAAGGAATATGTAATCATTTTTACCGACTCTCTAAAATGTCTTTCTTATTATACTTCATCTTCATGTGTTTTTTACATTATATAGTAATAAATACAATATAAAATATATTATTGTCTATTATTATGATTATGGAACAACCTTAGTTCACCTTTTATCTTTCCAATGAAAATTTAAATCATCACATGTGCATGCGTACGGCCGATCATCTCCACATCGTGGTGAAATCTATTTTTAACCATTACTTTACATGGATTTGAACGTACGACCTACCTTCTCCATGACATGATGCAATTCATTTTCTCTTATCACCATAAAATAAGGATTATATAAATTCATATAATGAATAAAAATGATTTATATTACCTTAATAAAAATCTATATATGACATAACTATGACTTATACACATGAACAATGGCTTATATTACAAAACATGTATAGAGAAATGTAGCAATTAACCCCTGAAATAAAAGTAATTATAAGATGTTATTAACAAATGGGTGATAATATGATCATATATTATATAATAAATATAAATGTGGTTCTTTAATTAGTTAATAACTACAATTTAACCATTATTTAAAAGTTTTGGATATGAATGAAGGAAGTCGTACCTAAGGTAATGGAATTTCATCTAAATTTTTATTTCCCGGAGATACATATCATATTCGCCACTCACTTATTTTGTGTTGTGTATATACTGACCTATGAAATTTTATATTATTAATTTCCTTGATTTTATTATATATAAATATTAAATTTATGTTATTATTTTTATGGGGTTTATGTTCTTAAGGTAACTCAATTATTATGGGATTTTATGTATCACTTTTATTTCTTTTTCACACACACCTTATACACTACTTGTTTCTTCTATGTGGTGTATATACTATTCATGAATGTATTTTATTATTCTTATATAGAATATTATGGTATTAAAATATACATATAATTATAATTCTTTCATGGGTAATATGATTCTACTCATTATAAAATGATGATTATTTATTTCATAATCTCATCAATATTTGGGATTGTTTAATTTTAAGTAGTCATTGGGAAATATTTATCTTCGAAGTACATGTTTTATAAAAAAAAACAATATTTTTCTTATTATTATCCAATGTATTTTTAATTTTAGTTCCACACATTTTTTAATTTTTACTACACGGTTTGGAACGTATATGTTTGTTGATTTCAAAATGATGTACTTTGTGACTTTTCTGGAAAAAAATATAAGAGTAATATTTTTTAACATATATGGAATGAAAAAAATATGATTTAATGACAGAATAATTCATTGGATCTTCCCTTATAATATTTCAAGTTTATTCTTAAAGAAATTTTTTTCATTTAATATTTATTGGAATTATAAAAAAAGGAAAAAATTTCAAAGAAGAAAGGATATTTTACTCAAGAATTATTTTCATGTGATGTCAAAAAATTAAATTTCATATATGATAACATTATTTAATGTTACTTATGATTTAATGGGGAATTTTTTCTAGGATAATATCCCTAGTATTCCTATATTTGGTTTATTTTTATGATTAAATGGTATTAATAAAACCCATTTTCTTTCCATGGGTTATGTTATGATTAAATGATGTTTATGAAACCATTTTTCATTCTCCAGGTTATGATACGATGAATGATTTATATTCCTATAAAACACAAATTTATGATTCCATTATGAGATTGGTGGGGCCTATATCTCCCTCTAATTAATTTTCTAATGATTTATATCTCGTTAAATAGTCATTGGTATTTTGGGGAGTGAACATTGTTTAGTAAAGGACATTGTCTGCTAAGACAGTCTTGGAAGTGAACCTTGAATACTAATATGGTCATGGGAGTAAAACATAACTACCAAGATAGTATGGATAATGAACCCATACTAATTATATGGAATTGAATATTATTCCAGGACTACTATAGAAATTATTTTATATGATTTTTTTTCTATGACAAATTCCTTGTCTTATTTATATGTTATTATTTCAAAGATTACGTTCTCTATTTTCATATGATTATTCCTTATTAACTTCCAATATTTAGGCAACGATACCTTTTTCTGATCATTGATATGCAGTGTAGGATATTCTCTTTTCATGATCATTTTCATATACCCTTATTTTCTTGATTATTTTTACACGTCTTCTTTGTTCACCCTTAATGAGAATCTGAGATCAACCCTTCTTATGGTACCTTTCCCCTAGGGTACGAAGATGGGTTTTGGTTAGGGGTACTAAAATGAAAGATATTTCAAAAAAATTTGAATAATGTGTTCCATTTTTGAAAATGAACTAAACTAATATGGTATTCGGGCCGTTGTTTGTGTAATGTGTGAAAGTTTTAGAAAAAATCATGTAATATTCATGTACTTCAAGCATGGGTCATTATATTAGGTATAAGAGAAAAATTTTATTTTACCCTAGGAAACTGGCAAGAGAAAACCATAGTGATGTCCCTTGGTATATTTCTTATTATATGTCTATGTATGTCTCTAAGGATAAGCCTAAGGATTCATAGAAAGGTGTCATAAATTATAAATACTATAACTGACATTCCAGGAATATATGTTTTTTCATTATAATTAGTGTTTCTCACAGTATGATTTAATTTTTTAGTAAATGGAGAGAACCATAAATAATTGGGATAAAATTGAATCTGATGGAATATTTTGTGAATATAAGAAATGTAATAGGGTAATTACTAGAGAGAAATATTTTTTGATTATGTTGAATAAGCTATCAGATATATGATTAACAATGTGAATTTTTGTGGTATTAATAAGATATCGAATAATAGGAATAAAGAATTTTATTAATGTTCACATATATAGGAACATAGAGGAAAGAATATTTGGCTTACTTCATGTCAAGAATAAGGTTAGAGAACCTAGATTAGTACCTAAAATGGTTGGTAAGATGTTATATATATATAAAAAAGGGTCATAGAGTGATGACCTTTAATAGAGTAAAATGTATTATATATGAAAAGCTTGGGAATTTCCCAACTCAATTCCCTAACCTAAGAACTTAATTCTAAACCAAGGAAGTACCTATTTCATTCCAGTCATTGAAGTGGACATATTTAAGTGTTTATGAATTTGGATTCAAGTGTTATGAAATATATCAGGATTGTTTTCCTCATGTGTCTTTTGTTAGGGATTTATAATAATATATTTAATGGTTATGATGGACTACAAATATGATTTAATGGCATGGTGAAATTTTTACTAAAGGAAGATAAAACTTAATATGTTCCTGATGTTGAGATAATGATATTTGGATAAAGATATGTTCGATGTCCATAAGTAAATTTGACTGTAATGATTTCCTAATAACGTATTAAGGATTTTTTGAAAAATTGTTTTATGCCATTATGAATTATGTTTAAATATTTTTGGATTCAATGAGTATATCTAAAATTTATAATAAGAAAACATGCATTTTTTTGATAAGGATTTATGGTAATTTAGGTTATTACCATGTCTCAAAGGAATAATTGATAAAGGTATTTAGATGTTTAGAATTTGATAGCTAATAACAACCATTTTTTATATTTAGGATAAATGTTAATCTTGTTTAGTTCAATTCATTCTAATGTTTTATAATTTCATCCTTTTTAAGGGTTATATGGTTATCCATTTTTGGAATGGTTTAAGTTAAACATCAGATGATATTTTTAGAGATTAAAGTATTATATTTACATATGAGGATTTATACATATTGGATAAAATGTGTTAAACTTTTGTTATGGTAAAGATAGATAGAAGGCTCTATAATGGATCTCAAGATCTACTAATTCTATAAGAATAACATATTCAACTTCATTTATTTGAATAAAAGATAAAGTAAAAATTCACCAAGACACAAAAAATGGTATGGTTTTCCTAAAATCATGTATATAAGCCTTCTCATTCTTAGACTTTAGTAAAAGGGTCTTGAAATAAACTTTTATCCAGTTATAATCATTTTTTATGATATTAATGACCTTTTTCAATCTTATTTGGGTTATGACTTTGTGATCATTGACTTTCTCCTAACCATGTTTTCTGTAACTCTCCTTCAAAAATTGATGGTTAGTTTTCACATAAATTTCCTTTTTTTCACTCCCCACATGTGTTATCCTATGTTTAAACCAAGTAATGAGTTTTTTGGTAACCATTATGATTCCAACTTTTCCTTTTAAAAATGATGTTTCAGTACACATTTTTCGGATATCAGTTTCTTTGAAAGGATCATTAAATTATTAAATCATTGATATCCTAAATGAATTTCAATGGTAAAATTAATTTTATAAGTATGGTAGAATGTAACACCATGATATTTTTTTGAAATATTCATTTTCTCTCAAATTAGTTTAATATTTTTTATATTTTTCATTTCACACAATACTGAATATAGCTTTGCTTATACGAAAAACTCTATGTTGGGATTGCATTATACGCTAAACCAAGTCGATATTGTGTTACACAAAGCACATAGATTATCATGTGGTATAAACAAAACTATGATTGGATTTTTTTACACAAAACACCTATTTATTTTGATATTTTCATTACACGCAAGGAAAAGTATTATAGAACAATAATATATTATAAAAATATTATTATTTAAAATAATAAGATATAACCTAGATGTTAAATTAGATGTTATAAATATTATTAACTAACTTATTAAAATCTATGGTTTATAATATAGATTCATTGGTTACCAATCAATTAGAAATGAAAATTTATCTCAATTGAATATATAGGAATTATTTTTATTTTTATTCTCCCAAAGTAATTTTTATAAATAAATTAAATTATTAGATAATATTAATGAAATATATGTGTTATATATTCAATAAAATATTTTTTTATATTCATACAATATATTTTATGGGCATGATATAAGAATAATCCCAATTTTTGGAATAAAAAACCTATATTTTGAAAAGGGTAATTTTATTACCTTTTAATGGAGAACCATTTTAAATCCAATTTTTATCACTTTTATATATTTTATTTAACAAAATAAACTTATTATTTTAAATATGAATATAAAATTTACTTTGGTTTAATTTTTGATATTTTTATAAAAAGTTTCATCTTTTAAAGAATTGTAAAAAAAATACAAAATTTTAATTGAAAACAACTTCTTTCATTAAAATAATTTATAATGTTAAATTATATTTTTTATTATTTTAAATTATTATTGGATAAAATTTTTATCGATTAATATAATTTATTACATTGAAATTAATTTTATATTTAATTTAGATATAAAAACTTTTCAATATTTTGCCTCTTTTAACTTTTATAACTCGTTTTCTCACCCCATCAATGGGATTAATTATAAATTAATTGTGGAAACTTTTGTGTTTCTAATTTTGGAAAATATATTTCATATTTTAAATTAGAGGGTCCAAATTATGTAAATGTGTTTCTATTATTTTTCTCATTATGAATCTTAATTTTAATAAAATTTATTATTAACACGGTAAAAGGTAAATCGTGTAATTAAAGGTAACAAATAATATTATAAATAATAAGCATTTATCCTAAAACATTTAAAACTTTAATTTCATAAGTTGTATTTGACCTAAATCATCCTTGGGTAGGAATTATAGCATTTTTAATCCACTATAATGAAATTAAGACATTTATTATAATTAATTTAAAGAAAACTTACAGACGTCAAACCCATATTTTTAATAACTATATAATTTTTAATATTGGTTTATACAGAAAATAAATTATACTATAAATTTTCATTTAAAATATATTTTTTTATCACGTTAATTTATTTTTAATTTTCAAGCAGTAAATATATACCTTAAAGGCTCTACAATGATGATGCAGTAATGGTTTAATTAATGGAAATACTGAATAAATGATATTCAAAATAATAAAATAAATATAAATTGATAAAATTAAGGTCATAAAACAATTTTATGTAATAATTTGACATGTTAGGTAGGATTTAATATAGTTGGTTTGATGATATCATATTGTCAGGGTATTTTTAAAAAGACAAATATTGAAGAGTATCAAAATTAACACCAATGATATTTTAGGAAAGTAATATTTTATTAAATTATTGAAAATCATAAAAATATTAAATAAGGAATAGGGGATGATATATGGTCTATAATATCATAAATGAACCACCTTTTTTCCAATTTAAACTTTATATGTAAAAGTTACATTCTCTATGCATTAAGAACATCCTTAGCATAGTTAAATTTTAAATAGGTTAACTAAAAGTTAATAAAAAAGATAAGGTTTATAATTACATCAAAACTGATCTAAATTTTTTTTTGATGATATTAAAACCTTATACAATATTATATTTTAATAAAGTTTATTTTTTAGGTATTTGGATTGATATTGAAGTTATTATAAATTAATATATTAAGAAATCAAAAAAGTTCTCCTCAACTCAATTATAAATGGGCACGACCTCTCTCAATTCATCACACCACATTAAGCCTTTTATTTCAACTAATCCCTACTAATTCCTATTATGAAATTAAATGTACACATTCTATATGTTCTTGTCTTCTCAAAATACCAACCCTAGTGTCCCTAATAGGAGATCCAAAGGAGGTTCTCTAAGGAAGATGTAATAATTTTTACCAACTCTCTAAATAGTATTTCTTCTTCTACTTCCTATTCATTTTTTCTTATATTATAAAGTAATTATACTAGTATCACGTATATTATGAGATGTTATTATGATTATGGAACAACCATATTCCACCTTTTATCCATCCTATGAAAAATGAAATGACTACAAGTGTGTACATACGACATACCATCTCCACATCGTTGTGCAATCTATTTTCCTCATCACTTTACTTGGACAAGTATAATGATGGAAATAGTAGAAATAAATGATAATGATAACATTATTTTAATTCTATAAATATAAATAAACCATTCTCTTCCATATTATTTCATCATTAATGGAATGATATTTTCGCTCGTGCATACGTACGACATACCATCTCCACGACGTGATAAGATTAATTCTCCTTTATCTCCATAAAAGAAAGATTATATAAATGAATAGAATGAGTAAAAATGATATATATTACTATACTAAAATTATCTATATGACATTAATATATCCTATTCACATGAACTGATATTTATACATCAAAAAAATCATAGTAAAATGAAGCAATTAACACCCGGATGGAAAGTAATAATGAAATGTTATTAATAAATCGTTGACAAGATGATCATATATGATATCATAAATATAAATATGGATTTTTAATAAGTTAATAAAATTATTTTAACCATTATATAATATATTTAGATACATATAAATGAAATTAGACATAAGGTAATGGAATTTCATCTCACTTTTTATTTTCATGAGATACATGTCATACTCACCACTAGCTTCTTTTGAGGGGTGTATATACTAACAAATGACATGTTATATCATCAATTTCTTTTATTTAATTATATTAAAATATATAATTGATGTTATTATTTTATGTGGTTATTGATTATAAAGATAATAATGTAGTTAGGGATTTTATAATAGGCTTTTATTTATGTGGGACACATTCCTTATACACTACTAATTTCTTCTACATGGTGTATATACTGTTAAATATTGTAATTTATGATTATTATATAAAATATTATGGTATTTTAATATCCATATGATTTTATTTATTTCATGGGTCATATAATTCTACTGATTATGAATTTATGAGTATTTATTTCATAATGTCAACAATATTTGGGATTGCTTCGTTTTAAGTCACTATTGGGAAAAATTTATTTTCCATGTCCATATTTTTAAAAAATGTTTTCAAAAAAGTATTTTTAATATTATTTTATTGATTTTTAATGTCCTTTTTACCATTTTTTACTTTTAAATATATTCTTTGAAATTAATATTTCTTTCGTCTTCCAAATGAGGTACTTTTTTACTTTTCCAATAAAAGTACGAGAGGAATATTTTTCTTAACATTTTTGGAATGAATGGATTTTTATTCTTTTATAATATCTTAATTACTTGATTCATCCATTATAATCTTGAAAATGTATTTTTAATGAAAAAATTTTCTTTTAATATTGTATTTCATTTTATGAAATCAAAATGTTTTAAAAAAATGATATTTTTCTACATACTTATTTAAAAGTGATCTATAAAAATTATTTTCCATCTATAATAAAATTCTTTAATATAACTCATGATTTAATGGGGATATTTTTCAAGGATATTATCCCTATTATTAATATGGGTTTTTTATGTTTATTATGGAATTATATTTAAAAAACCCATTTCTTTTCCATGGGTTAGGTTATAATTGAATGATGTTTATCAAACCCCATTCATTCCATGGGTTTTGGTATGATGGATGAACTATGTTCATGTGGAACACATATGTATGATTTAATTACGATATGGGTGGTACCTATAAATCCCTATAATTAATTGGGTAATGATTTATATCTCATGAGATAGACATGGATGGAACCGAGAGTGAACTCGGTTCAGTAAAAGAATTTGTCCGCTAAGATGGTCTTGGGAGTGAACCTTAACTACTAAGATAGTCACGGAAGTAACCCATTACTTCCAAGATGGTATGGGGAGTGAACCCATACCACTATGATGTTCTTGGAAGCAATGTCTTGACTACTATGGAAATCATTTTATATGCTTATATGTCTGCAAAAAATTCCTTATCATATTCATATGTTATGAATTTAGGGATTATGATCATTATTTAATTATGATTTACATATTATGAAATTACTATAATTATTCCATGGTTCCTTTTTATAATAATTGTCACATAGGTAGTGATCTTTAATTTTTATAATCACGTTCGCATACCCTTCTACTCATGATTATGTTTACATGTCTTCCTTTTTTACCCTTACTGAGCATGTGAGCTCACCCATTTTTATGTTTCCTTTCCCCCAGGTTATAAAGAAATGTTTTATGTAGGTGTACTAAATGGGAACACCTTTATGGGAAATAATTAATATATTTCAATAAATTTTTATAGTGTGTTACATGTTTCCAAAGGCACTAAACTAGTATGTTCTTTGGGCCTATATTTGTTTAATTTATGAAATGTTCCTAAAAAATGAAGTAATATCCTTGTACATCAAGCATATGTATTTATAATTATGGTTATCAAAAACTAATAGATGGTAGGAAATCATGAATTGTGAAACTCATTTTGTATATCAAAACCTAGTTTGGGTCCTGCTTAGTCATCCAGTTGACGTAAATCATTTTCTGTGAAAATTGGTATTCCAGAGAAAACTGGACATGGAAGGTATATTAAGTACCTATAACGCAAGGATATAGTCTAAAGGATTTAAACAATGTTATTTCATTGATTAGGATGAAAAAATTTCTCTATTTTCCATGTTTAAGTACATAATAATTCTACTTTCTTTAATACCTTACCATGAGTATGAAATTTGGAATATGGATGTTAAAACATCAATCCCTATTAAATGACTTCACAAATACATCAATACAACACAACATGAAGTGTTTTTTAATCCAAGTTATTCCAAAAATATTTTCATGTTGTAGATATCCATTAATAGATTGAAGAATGAACATAGATCATAGCAAATTTTACTCTATAAAGGTATTAAAGAATTGGGTTTCAATATGAATGAATGTGATCCATGTGTTTATAAAGTTTAGTGATAATTTATTCGTTATCCTAGTAGTATATGTTGATAAAAAATTACATATTAGAAATGACATGCCCAAATTATAGTCTATTTAGGATTTGTTAAAAAGTGTTTCTTTATTAAGGACATAGGTGAAGTAGCCTATATTTTAGGTATCAAGATAATTCTTGATAGATCCAAGAGGCTTCTAGGACTATGTTAAGGAACATACGTTAACGAAATATTAAATATATTTAGTATGGAAAATCCAAGATGGGATTAGTTCTAGTGTCACATTGTGTACATAATTACAAAAAAATGTGTCCTTTGACACAATATGAGAATTATAGAATTATTAAAATCACATATGATTTAGTGATATGAACAATCGATAATTTCTTATTATGTACTTGATTTTTCATACTTGTTGATCATTGTAGGTAGATATCAAGAATATCTAGGTGAACAAGATTAGTAAGATAAAAAGGATTTACTTATGTATTTGAGAATAACTAAGGATAGGTTTCAAATGTATGGAGGATACAGTGATTTAGTCATCAAGGTTTATATTTATGCATATTTTCAAATAGGTAAAAATGATCTAAAGACATGGTCAAGATGTTTTAGCTTTATCAACGGAGTAGATGTAAGGAGGAAGAGTTCAAAACGTCCATTTTTCACCATTAAATAGTGAATACTAAGTATATTGAATCTTATGATGTATCCATAAAATCTATTTGGATACAAATAATTTTCTTTGATCCTGATGTGGTACCACTCAGTAAAAACCCTATCAAATTTTTTTGTGTTAATATTAGTTTGGTGGCTCTTAAAAAAGAGACCTGGTCACACCCACATCTGACGCACACACATTATAATTCTCACTTCTTGAGAGATTTTTATCATATGAAGGATGTTACAGTAAGAAAATATTCCATGGAGGAAAATGTGGTGAACCCCCTGACTAAAAATTTATCTCAACATATGTATGAGTATTATGTGAAGTTAACATACTGAAGTTTGTTCACAAATCACTCTACTGAAAGTGGAATATTGTTGTAATTTTTTCCTTAGAAATAACATATGTATGATTTTTTATTACCTATATTCATATTTTCAAATATTAATAAACTCATTACCACATCATGATTTTTCATCTACATAAGATTGAATGTGACAATGTCTTAAGAGTAGTTGTTTCTTTGAAGGGTTATATTTATTCACTACTATGATGAGATACCAGAAGTTCCATGATATCTTATATAAATATTTTTTTAGATGAATGAAATAATTTTTGGGGACTAAATGATATAGGCTATTAGGGGTGGAGACTCATAAGACTTGGTGGAACCTTTTCAGGGTGTGAACCCTTAGTAATTTCCGATGTTGGATATTATGAGAATGAGACCCCAAATTGGAAATCAATATTTATATATGTAATTTTATGTTCCTATATTTCTAGGTTTGTATAGCTACTTATACTCTAATATTATTATTAATATATGTTATGTGTCATGTACTTTGATGTATTGACAAAAAAGTGATGAAATTGGTTTGTGGTGAAGTAGGATATGTTGGGTTCATCATGATAAATATTTCATTAACGAATAATGAGGGCAAGGATTTAACCCTTATTCTCATTAATGGATATTTATATCTCATTCCCTTCGATGAAAATGGTATTGATTAATAAATCCATGTACATGATGTTCTATATGAATGTTCGGTTTTCAGAAAGTATTATAACAAGTTCAATTTCTATAAAGTCAGAGAAAGATATATTTCGAAAATAGGTTTATGGCACAATAATGTGACTTTCTTGATTAGATATGTCATGATAAATGGATTATAATACATAATAATTGTTTTTCTGAGGTATAATGTCATTGTTTCATAAACTTGTTTCTTTATGTGTTTCATGTCATGTTACCCAAAGAAAACCATAGACTTTGTGATATTTCTTCTAATTCCATAGATAAGGAGGTCTAGAGGGTCACACATTAAGTGTATCCAAAACATTATTTAAATAATAATACAATTTATTATTTGATAAGTTTAATAAATATTATTCTCACACATGGTTGATAATTATTATTGTTTTATTGATTACATATATTCTTCCATAGGTAATTCTTGAGAAAATTTTGTGAGAAAAGTATTTAATAAATATTTATTTTCTATTCTGTGAATAAAATATTGATTTATTTTTTGTCGAATAATGTGTTGATTTTTATTTATTAAATAAATAGTCAATATTCAAGGTCCAATAAAAATGTTGTACGAATGGAAGACATAGGTTAATGGTCCGGTGAGAAATAATATATATTGAATATTAGTTTAATAACAAATATATAATTGATTCATGAGTTTAGTGTGTGTATAAAAATAAGAATAATATATTTATTATAGACATGAGGTTCTATATATATTAAGAAAATAATAAGGATGTGTGTGGAATCATTATTTTTTAACCCTAGCAGTATATAAACCAAGTTATATTATTTCTTTTAGTATTTCTATTTGTTTTTTTGTTTACAACAACATTTGAATAAAATATCTCAAGGCTCAAGAGATATCCCTTCTCAAGTAACTCTCTCAAAAAATAGAAATTGTTCCTCCCCCTGCACCACTTTTGAATCTACAGATATCAAAGATAATCCTTCTTGAAATTATTCTCAAGGTGGTTAAAGATAAATGAAACATATATATCTACTACACTAGAACACAAATATTCCTATAATGATGTTCAGAGGTTCATATATAACATGCGGATCACCACACAAGGGAATATACATGTGACTAATATAACAAAATGATGGTATGATGTAGATTAATTGAAAGATTCATTATTTATGAAATAATTAATTGCAAGGTAATTCATTAATTGTAAAATTAATTATAAATAATATGTGATGATCATTCTCTTTGGTTTTGGGGTTATCCTGTAAATTAATATTTGATTCAATTACATTGATCATGACATTTATGGTCGATGTAAATATTGTATTAATCATATATTATGATAAAAAGGCAAAGTTGGACATGTATGATCCAATTCTTATGTTGTATTCGGAACCTACAGTGCCTCACCGAGACACTGAATAAGTAAAGGGGCAACAAACATAGATGGTTTCACACTGCACCATCCTCATCCATGAGGTTTAACTGCATAGGGTTCAATATATTTTATACCTCGCAATAGAGAATAAAAAACCTTTATGTTTATGTATGCTACTACGGTAACTCCCTTGGCTGGATCTCAAGCTAGCAATGCCTCATGCTTTGCTATTTCCACTATAACTCCAATGTCTGAATAGAGATATCCCATGAGTTGGTCCTTCTGAGTCCAAAACCATTAATTTCAGAGATTCCCATAAATATGGCACACTTGGAGCATTTCCAAAACCATCATCAAGTGTATTGTGTGCTGAAAATCTGACACTAAGTACACAAGGATTTCATCGAAGAAGAAAATCATGAATTGGTCCATGAAGGTTTGATGAACCCATTTCACAAGTCTCAATGATTCCTCTAGGGCATCAAAAATGTCTAAAGGTATCACAATGAACTCCAAGTAAACATAGTAGCTTTATTAATACTAATTTAGTATAAATTCCACCCAAACCATGAGCTATTGATAACCTGTCTTGTGTTCAAAATCGAAAACACACATCACCCCTAACCATTAGTAAAACAATTCGTTAATTATTAGGGTTGGATACTCCATTAAAAGTCTCCTAGTTTAGAAGGCATTAATCCACCAATAACCTCAAGATCAGTTATTTCTTAGGATAGCTACTAGAACACACTGGGTATAAAAAATACCCAATTCTGTAGATTCCCCAACTGCACCTTCAACTCTCATAGTTATATAGGCTCATCAGATATTCTTCTGTAGTTATCGGGATAGTTTTGGTGAAATTATATGAATAAAAAATTCATTGGGGAGGGTGGGTTCACTGAGTTTAAATGAAAAGTCAAACTCGGTTTATTCGGATTGTTTAACCATTACTTGATCAAAGGATTTATACAGTTGAGATAACTGTTGTGGTTATTTAGTCAAATGTGGACTAGACAAAAAATCTGGCCAACCGCTTTCAATCAAATTATGATCCTTTGATTTAAATTCATATATAAGGAGAAAATAATATTTAAGTTGGATACTTGATTTCCCCTTATCTATCGTACCGACTTCTCAAGATTGTTCCCAGTACACATTGTATACCTGTTGTTTTTACTTCCCCTTGCACTCGCCAGTTCACCTTCAGTTACTCACACAATGATTTTCACTCACTCCACTTCACAACCACCATCTAATTTTGTTTTCTTTTTTTTTGTGTTTTTGTAGTAGATCACCTAGGAGTAGATTAGGCCTCTCTATGGTTCGACCATATCTTACCACATTTCTATGTAGTGTTTATGTTATATATTTTAGTTTGATGCCCATGCCTAATAATGAATGAGTGTGAACATTTTTGCTCTGTTGCTGGGGAGGACATGTGTGATAAAAAAAATTCACATATTTAAGAAAATGAGAAAAAAAACTATAAAAAACAAAAAAAAATCTTCAAAATGAAAATTCAAAAAAAGTGTGAACCAATTGCATAGAAACTAGGTCTACGTATTAATACATAGTACCTAGTAATCCTAAAATTGATAAGAACCTCAAGGAATTGAAAAGGAACAAAAATAACATCAAAATGGAAGATAATGAAATGAAAAATTGGGCAATGCACTTCCAAAAAATTTGAACCAACCTATAATGATGAACCCACCAGGAAATGAGAGAGGTGAGAGGCATGGTTTGAGAGAGTTCTTGCTACCTTCTGTGTATAGTAACCCTTCATGAATAAGGCTCTCTCCTAGGTCTAGGAATTATGAAATTAATAAATCCATTTTTATTCAGTTTCCTACCTTCAATGGAATGCCCAGTGAAGACTCTCTTGACATTGTTAGAGCCTTATATTGTTGTGTCCAGTAGCTTCCTCCTAGGGGTATCACTGAGAAAGAGATTAAATTGAGAGTGTTCCCCTTCTGTCTCAAGGTAAATTCTGGGACCTTGTTTCAACCATTATAAGAAGAAATATTTTTCATACGGGATCAATTATATAATAATTTCACAATGAAATTTTATCCTAGGAGGTTGACATCAGAAATTAGCCCCAAAATCACTGGATTCCTTCAGGATGAAGGAGAACTATTCCATGACTCATGGGACAATTTTAGAGGTTTTTTAGGTAGTGTACAACCCATAAATGTACACCCCAATTCCTCATGGACACCTTCTACAATAGTCTTACCCCTTACAACCAAACCTTGGTGGATTAGTCTTCTAGAGGAGACCTTAGAGATAGGATTGTAGAGGAGCTCAAATAAATCTTCATCAAACTAGCTCAAAATTCCCAGTACAAATTCTCAAGGAGAAGTATCATTGTTATAAAAGAACCCAATTCTTCCCCTCAAACTGAATCCCAAGCTGATGGGTTTTTCAATGAAAACACCCATAACACACTTAGGGAGCAATGTCACCACTCTGGCATGTATAGCCACTCTCAAACCTACTTTCTAAACTTTTTTATACATGTCCAGCCTCATGAGAGTGTCATCTTTGTTGTCTATGGACCTCGATTGTAGCCTAGTAAAGCTCCATTTTCAAAACCTACAATCATGGGTATAGTAATCATTTGAACTTTTCTTAGAGGGAGCAGGGAGTCCTTCGACCTGTTGCACCTCTTGGATTCCAGTAGCCTCCTAGGCAGTAATTCAAACCCCAACCCAATCCTAATGATGAGTCGTCTAACTCGAAAGATGAGGTGAGATACATGTTCAATTGGTTGAAAAGAAGGTTTGATGAACAAAAGACTAAAAATTATTATGATAAGGTTAAAATGGATTCAAGAATGAAAAATTTGGAAATTAAAATGGGGCAGTTAGCCAGGGATGTAGGAGGTAGAGACAAAGGTAGGCTTTCCAACACCATTGAATCCAATCCTAAGGATAATTCCATGGATGTGACCACAAAAAGTAGTCTCTAAACCCACCAAGAGCCTATAAAATAACCCCAATGTTCTGAAAATGAAAATTTGGATGAAGCTGAAAACTCAAAAAAGGAAAAACCTGATTCAGGAAAATATGATAGCAGCACTGGAGCCCCTCTAGTTCCTGCCATTCTAGCTCAAAAACCCAAATACAATTGCACAAAAAACAAATACAATAATGTTAATAACAATATTAAAGAAGAAGGATTATATTTCCCCCCAATCGTGATAAATTTTTCCCCTTCCATTCCATTTCCTGATAGAATAATGAAACGAAATCATGATTCTAAACTGTTTAAATTTATGAAGTTAGTCAAAAAGTCAAACATTGATATCACATTCCTTGAATCTTTCATTTAAATCCCATAATATCTAAAATCACTCAAGAAAATCTATTCAAACAAAAAGACAGGGGAATAATTTTCCACCAATAGATTAACTGAGGAGTGTAGTGTTGTGTTGATAAATAGGATACCTCTTAAGCTTCAGGACCCAGGTAGCTTTTTCATCACTTGAAACATTGTGGATGGAGGTGGTAAGTTCAACTGTTTCTGTGACCTTGGTGCTAGCATCAATCTTATTCCCCTATAAATTTTTTATCACTTGATATTAGTAGTTACCCAACCCTCTACTATTGTGTTACAGCTTGCTGATAGGTCCATTACTCATCAAGTGGGTAGGGTTGATGATATGTTAGTGGGAGTAGGAAAACTCTTTTTTCTAGATAAATTTCTTATCCTTGATATGGATTGTGACTAGGATGTCCCTATCATTCATGGTAGGACCTTATTAACAGCAGGGGAGTTCTAATAGATGTATCTAAGGAAAAACTGATTTTCAATTTGGCTGAGCAGAAAGAGGAATTCATTGTGTTTAAGAAAATCCAAGAAACCACCCACCCAATATTCAACAAAGAGGAGATGTAATCTTATAAAATTGGGTTAGATAAGGAAGAAGATGAGTTCCTGATGATGATAGATAAAATCAATAGTGAATCATAAATCCCTCCTTCCACTTTTATGGGGATCATCACAAGTAATGAGAGAGAATCTATTGATGAGTTTGAGGGTGAGTTTTTGGAGAACCTAGATGAGTTTATTTGGGGACACATTATTACCCTGATAGAGGAGTCTATGTTTGAGGAGAATTATTCTGGAAGCTCTAGTAATGAGGTAGATGTCTTCTTTACTTCCTTCTTCAAAGATAGCTTGAAGACATTAGGCCACCCAGTCCCATGTGTCTTCCCTAAAGTGAGTCACCACCCACCCTTGAACTCAAGCCCCTTCCTACCCATATCAAATATTCCTTTTTAGGAGATAGTTCCACCCTTCCTATGATCATTTAATCTATCCTTGAGGTAATTCAATAGATAAATGTGCTTAGTGTTTTGAAAAATTACAAGTCTTTCATAGGATGGTTGATTGCTAATATCAAGGGGATAAGTCCTACCTTCTGCATGCATAAAATTCTCATGGAACCTGAGTGTAAACCTTGTCATTATATGAGAATTTATAAATGGTATGAACTAACTTAGAAAAATATAAGGTTTATAATATGAATTCATTGGTTACCAATTAATTAGAAACAAAATTATATACCAATTTAATATAAAGGAACTATTTTTTTTATGCTCCCAAAGTCATTTTGTGTTAATAAATTATGTTATTAAATTATATTAATGAAATATATATGTTATATATTTAATAAATTATTTTTATATTTATCCAATATATTTTACGATCATGGTATAAAAACAAACTCAATTTTATGCATAACGGCCTATATTTTTCAAAAGGGTAATTTTATCTCCTTTTAATGGTGAACCCATTTTTAATCCAAATTTTGACACTTATATATTATATTTCACAAACTAAACTTCTTATTTTAAATAATAATATAAAAAAATACATTGGTTTAATTTTTTGGTATTTTTATGACAAGGTTCATGTTTTGATAAATAGTAAAAAAAAATAATAAATTTTAATTGAAAACAAATTGTCTCATCTATAAAATTTATACTATTAAATTATATTCATAAATGGTGTTAAATTATAATTAGATAAAAAATTTATCTTTTAATATAATTTTTTCCATTGACATTAATTTGAAATTTAATTTAGATATAAAACGTTTCAATCTTTTGTATGTTTTAACTTTAAAAACTCATTTTCTCACCCTATCAACGAGATTAATTTTAAATTAATTACTATAAATTCTATGCTTTAAAATTTGAAACATGGATTTAAAATTTAGAATAAGAGGATCCAAATTATCTAAATAGGTTTCCTTTAGTTTTTGGAATTATGAATAGTTACTTTAGTAATTTTTTATTAACACGGTAAAAGGTAAATTCGGTAATTAAGAATAAAAAATAATAGCATCAATAATAGAAAATTATCCTAACACTTTTCTTAATAATATTTAATAATTTAGTTTAAACTAAAATCATACATGGGCCAAAATTATCACCATTTTAAACCACTTGAATGAGAGTAAGACATTTATTATATTTTATTTAATGAAAAGTTAAATATTTCATACTAATATTTTAAATAACTATATAATTTTTAATATAAGGTTACACATAATAAAAATTAGACTATAAATAGTAATTTTAAAGATAAATGTTTTATTTACCATGTTAATTTATTGTAAATTTAAAAAAATCCTTAATGGATTATACAATGATGATGAATTTCTTTTAATTAATCAAAAAATAAAAAAAAATATTCAAAATATTAAAATAAATATAATTTGATATAATTAATGTCATCCATGAATTTTATGGATGATTTTTATATTTTAGTGATTAGTTAAAATATTCTGTTTGAATATATCATGTTTTTATGATATTTTTTAAATGGAAAATATGGACTAGTGTCAAATTTGACACTAATTATATTTTATAAAATTAATAGATTATTACATTATTATAAAAGAATATTCAATAAGGACAAGGGTATGATATATGGTAGAAAATATAATAAATGGAAACTTTATATTCCAATTGAAAATATATATGTAAAAATTACATTCTCATAACATTAAAAACATTGCTAGCATAGTTAAAATTAAAATAGGTTAACTAGGGGTTAATAAAATAATATGTTTTAAAATTACCTAAAAACCAGTCAAAATTTTTTTTTGATGAGATTATAAGATTATATCATATTATATTCAAATAAATTTAATTTTTGAGTTATTTTTATTGAGATTTAATTTTATTTTAAATTAATATATTAATAAATTCAAAAAGTTCCCCTCAACACAATTATAAAAGGGAACCTCCTCCCTCATTTATTCACGGAACATTAATCGATTTAGCTTGACCAAACCATACAAATTTACCTTATAATCTTATATATCCACTTTCTATAGGTTCTATGCTTCTCAAAAGATCAATCCTAGTGTCCCAAGAATGAGATCTAATGGAGGTTCTCTAAGGAATATGTAATCATTTTTACCGACTCTCTCAAATGCTTTCTTATTATACTTCCTCTTCATGTATTTTTTACATTATATAGTAATAAATACAATATAAAATATATTATTGTCTATTATTATGATTATGGAACAACCTTAGTTCACCTTTTATCTTTCCAATGAAAATTGAAATCATCACATGTGCGTGCGTACGGCCGATCATCTCCACATCGTGGTGTAATATATTTTTAATCATCAATTTATATGGATGAGTATAATAATTTAAATAAGAGATAAGAATGATAATTATAACATGATATTTTTTATGAAAAAATATATACATCATTCACTTCCATATTATTACACTATTAAGGGTATGATATTGTCGCTCGTGTGTACGTACGACCTACCTTCTCCATGACATGAAGCAATTCATTTTCTCTTATCACCATAAAATAAGGATTATATAAATTCAGATAATGAATAAAAATGATTTATATTACCTTAATAACACTCTAGATATGAAATAACTATGACTTATACACATGAACAAGGACTTATATAACAAAACATGTATAGGGAAATGTAGCAATTAACCCCTTAAATAAAAGTAATTATAAAATGTTATTAACAAATGGGTGATAATATGAGCATATATTATATCATAAATATAAATATGGTTCTTTAATTAGTTAATAACTACATTTAAACTATTATATAAAAGGTTTGGATATGTATGAAGGAAATCATACCTAAGGTAATAGAATTTCATCTAAATTTTTATTTCCCGGAGATACATATCATATTCGCCACTCACTTATTTTATGTTGTTTATATACTAAACTGTGAAATGTTATATTATTAATTTCCTTGATTTTATTATATATAAATATTTAATTTATGTTATTATTTTTATGGGGTTCATGTTCTTAAAGTAACTCAATTAGTATAGGATTTTATGTATCACTTTTATTTCTTTTGCACACACACCTTATACACTACTTGTTTCTTCTATGTGGTGTATATACTATCCATGAATATATTTTATTATTCCTATATAGAATATTATGGTATTAAGATATACATATAATTATAATTATTTCATGGGTAATATGATTCTACTCATTATAAAATGATGATTATTTATTTCATAATCTCATCAATATTTGGGATTGTTTAATTTTAAGTATTCATTGGGAAATATTTGTCTTCAAAGTACATGTTTTATAAAAAAATCAAAAACAAAGTTTTTATTATTATCCTATGGATTTTTAATTTTATTTCCACACATTTTTTAATTTTTACTAAACAGTTTTAAAGGTATATGTTTGTTTATTTCAAAATGATGTACTTTGTGACTTTTCTGGAAAAAATATAAGATTAATTTTTTTTAACATATATTAAATGAAAAAAATATGATTTCATGACATAATAATTCATTGGAGTTTCCATTATAATATTTCAAGTTTATGCTTAATGAAAATTTGTTCTTTTAATATTTCATGGAATTATAAAAAAAGTAAACAATTTCAAATAAGAAAGGATATTTTACTCAAGAATTATTTTCAAGTGATCTCTAAAAATTAAATTTCATATATGATAAAATTATTTAATGTTAATTATGATTTACTGGGGATTTTTTTCTAGGATAATATCCCTATTATTCCTATATTTTGGTTATTTTTATGATTAAATGGTATTAATAAAACCCATTTCTTTTCCATGGGTTATGTTATGATTAAATGATGATTAGGAAACCCATTTCCTTATTTAGGTTATGATAGGATGAATGATTTATATTCTTGTGAAACACATACTTATGATTCCATTATGTGATTGGTGGGGCCTATATCTCCCTCCAATTAATTTGGTAATGATTTATATATCGTTAAATAGAAATTGGTATTTTGGGGAGTGAACTTCGTTTAGTAAAGGAAATTGTCTGCTAAGACGTTCTTGGAAGTGAACCTTGAATACTAATATGGTGATGGGAGTAAACCATAACTACCAAGATAGTATGGAGAGTGAACCCATACAACTAATATGGAATTGAAAATGATTCCAGGACTACTATAGAAATTATTTTATATGGTTTTATTCTATGACAAATTACTTGTCTTACTTATATGTTATTATTTCAAAGATTATGTTTTTTATTTTCATATGATTATTCCTTATGAACTTCCAATATTTAGGCACTGATACCTTTTTATGATCATTGATATGTAGGGTATGATATTATCTTTTCATGATCATGTTCATATACCCTTATTTTCCTGATTATTTTTACATGTCTTCCTTGTTTACCCTTAATGAGCATCTGAGATCAACCCTTTTTATGGTACCTTTCCCCTAGGGTACGAAGATAGGATTTGGTTAGGGGTAATAAAATGAAATATATTTCACAAAATTTGAATAATGTGTTCAATTTTTCAAAATGAACTAAACTAATATGGTATTCGGGCTTTTGTTTGTGTAATGTATGAAAGTTTTAGAAAAAATCATGTAATATTCATGTACTTCAAGCATGAGTCATTATATTAGTTATAAGAGAAATTTTTTTTTACCCTAGAAAACTGGGAGGAGAAAACCTTAGTGATGTTCCTTGGTATATTTCTTATTATATGTCTAGGTATGTCTCTAAGGATAAGCCTAAGGCTTCATAGAAAGGTGTCATTACTTATAAATACTACAAGTGACCTACCACGAATATATGTTTTTTCATTATAATAAGTGTTGCTCACACTATGATTTAATTTTTTATTAAATGGAGAGAACCATAAGTAATTGGGATAAAAATGAATCTGATGGAAAATTTTGCGACTATAAGAAATGCAATAGGGTAATCACTGGAGAGAAATATTTTTTGATTATGTTGAATCAGCTATCAGATATATGATTAACAATGTGAATTTTTGTGCTATTAATAAGATATCGAATAATAGGAATAAAGAATTTTATTAATGTTCACATATAGAGGAACATATAGGAATGAATATTTGGCTTACTTCATGTAAATAAGAAGGTAAGAGAACCTAGATGAATACCTAAAATGGTGGGTAAGATGTTATATATGTAAGAAAAAGGGTCATAGAGTGAGACCTTTCATAGAGTAAAATGTATTATATATGAAAAGCATGGGAATTTCCCAACTCAATGCCCTGACCTAAGAACTTACATCTAAACTAAGGAAGTACCTATTTCATTCCAATCATTGAAGAGTACAAATTTAACTGTTTATGAATTTGGATTCAAGAGTTATGAAATATATCAGGATTGTTTTCCTCATGTGTCTTTTGTTGGGGATTTATAAGAATATATTTAATGGTTAGGATGGACTAAAAATCTGATTTAATGGCATGGTGAAATTTTTACTAAAGGAAGATAACACTTAATATGTTCTTGATGTTGAGATAATGATATTTGGATAAAGATATGTTTGATATGAATAAGTAAATTTGACGGTAATTATTTCCAAATAACGTATTAAGGATTTTTTGAAAAAACAATTTATGGTATTATGGATTATGTTTAAATATTTTTGGATTTAATGACTATATCTAAAATTTAGAATAAGTAAACATGCATTTTTCGATAAGGATTTATGGTAATTTAGGTTATTACCATGTCTCAAAAGAATAATTGATGAACGTATTTACATGTTTAGAATTTGATAGCCAAGAACAACCATTTTTTATATTGGGGATAAATGTTAAGCTTGTTTATTTCAATTCATTCTAATGTTTTATAATTTCATCCTTTTTAAGGGTTATATGGTTAGCCATTTTTGGAATGGTTTAAGTTAAACTTCAGATGTTATTTTTAGAGATTAATGTATTATATTTCCATATGAGGACTTATGAATATTGGATAAAATGTGTTAACCTTTTGTTCTGATAAAGATAGATAAAAGGATCTATAATGGATCACAAGTTCTACTAATTATATAGGAATAACATATTCAACTTCATTTATTTGAATAATAGATAAAGTAAAAATTCATCATGACACAACAAATGGTATGTTTTTCCTAAAATCAAGTATGTAAACCTTCTCATTCATAGACATTATTAAAAGGGTCGTGAAATAAAATCTTATCCAGTTATAATCATTTTTTATGATATTAATGACCTTTTTCAATGTTATTTGGGTTATGACTTTGTGATCATTGACTTTCTCCTGACCATGTTTTCTATCACTCTCCATCAAAAATTGATGGTTAGTTTTCACATAAATGTCCATTTTTTCACTCTCCACCTGTTTTATCCTATGTTTAAACCTAGTTATGAGTTTCTTTTGGTAACCTTTAATATTCCAACTTTTCCTTTTAAAAATGATGTTTCAGTACACATTTTCAGGATATCAGTTTCTCTGAAAGGAACATTAAATTATTAAATCATTGCTAACCTAAATGAATTTCAATGGTAAAATTAATTTTATAAGTATGGTAGAATGTAACACCCTGAGATTTTTTTGAAATATTACTTTTCTCTCAAATTAGTTTAATCTTTTTTATATTTTTCATTTCACACAATACTGAATATAGCTTTTGTTATATGGAAAACTCTATGTTGGGATTGCATTATATGCAACACCAAGTCGATATTGTTTTACACAAAGCACATAGATTATAATTTGGAATAAAAAACACTATGATTGGATTTTTTACACAAAACACCTAGTTATTTTGATATCTTTCATTACACGCAAGGCAAAGTTTTATAGAACAATAGTATATTATAAAAATATTATTATTTAAAATAATAAGATATAACCTAGATGTTAAATTAGAGGTTATAAATATTATTAACTAACGTATTAAAATCTATGGTTTATAATATAGATTCATTGGTTACCAATAAATTAGAAATGAAAATTTATCTCAATTGAATATATAGGAATTATTTTTATTTTTATTATCCCAAAGTAATTTTAATTAATAAATTAAATTATTAGATAATATTAATGAAATATATGTGTCATATATTCAATAAAATATTTTATTATATTCATAAAATATATTTTATTGGCATGATATAAGAATAATCCCAATTTTATGAATAAAAACCTATATTTTCAAAAGTGTAATTTTATTATCTTTTAATGGAGAACCATTTTAAATAAAATTTTTGTCACTTTTATATATTTTATTTAACAAAATAAACTTATTCTTTTAAATATGAATATAAAATTTACTTTGGTTTAATTTTTTATATTTTTATAACAAGTTTCATGTTATAAAGAATTGTAAAAAAATACAAAATTTTAATTGAAAACAACTTCTTTCATTAAAATAATTTATAATGTTAAATTATATTTTTGATTTTTTTTAATTATTATTGGATAAAATTTGTATCTATTAATATAATTTATTACATTGAAATTAATTTTATATTAATTTAGATATAAAAACTTTTCAATAGTTTTCCTCTTTTAACTTTTATAACTTGTTTTCTCATCCCATCAATGGGATTAATTATAAATTAATTATGGAAACTTTTGTGTTTTGAATTTTGAAAAATATATTTCATATTTTAAATTAGAGGGTCCAAATTATGTAAATGTGTTTCTTTTATTTTTCTAATTGTGAATCTTAATTTCAATAAAATTTATTATTAACACGGTAAAAGGTAAATCATGTAATTAAAGGTAACAAATAATATTATAAATAATAAACAATTATCCTAAAACATTTCAAACATTAATTTCATAAGTTGGATTTGACCTAAATCATCCTTGGGTAGGAATTATAGCATTTTTAATCCATAATAATGAAATTAAGACGTTTATTATAATTTATTTTATGAAAAGTTAGAGATGTCAAACCCATATTTTTAATAACTATATAATTTTTAATATTTGTTTATATAGAAAATAAATTATACTATGAATTTTCATTAAAAATATATTTTTCTGTCACGTTAATTTATATTTAATTTTTAAGCAGTAAATATAAACATTAAAGGCGTCTACAATGATGATGAAGTAATGGTTTAATTAATGGAAATACTGAATAAATGATATTCCAAATAATAAAATAAATATAAATTGATATAATTAATGTCATAAAGTAATATTATGTTATTATTTTTAATGATATGTAGGATTTAATATAGTTGGTTTGAAGATATCATATTGTCATGGTATTTTTAAAAAGACAAATAATAAAGAGTGTCAAAATTAACACCAATGATATTTTATGAAAGTAATATTTTATTAAATTATTGAAAATCATAAAAATATTAAATAAGGAATAGGGGATGATATATGGTATATAATATCATAAATGAAATACCTTTTTTCCAATTTAAACTTTATATGTAAAAATTACATTCTCTTTGCATTAAGAACATCCTTAGCATAGTTAAATTTTAAATAGGTTAACTAAAAGTTAATAAAAAAGATAAGGTTTAAAATTACATCAAAACCGATCTAAAAATTATTTTTTTATGATATTAAAGCCTTATATAATATAATATTCTAATAAAGTTTATTTTTTAGGTATTTGGATTGATATTGAAGTTATTATAAATTAATATATTATGAAATCAAAAAAGTTCCTCTCACCTCAATTATAAATGGGAACGACCTCTCTCAATTCATCACTCCACATTGAGCCTTTTATTTCAACTAATCCCTACTAATTTCTATTTTGAAATTAAATATACACATTTTATAGGTTCTTGTCTTCTCAAAATACCAACCCTAGTGTCCCTAAGAGGAGATACAAACGAGGTTCTCTAAGGAAGAGGTAATAATTTTTACCAACTCTCTCAATAGTATTTCTTCTTCTACTTCCTATTCATTTTTTTCATACATTATAAAGTAATTAAACTAGTATCACGGATATTATGAGATTTTATTATGATTATGGAACAACCATATTACACCTTTTATCCAACCTATGAAAAATGAAATGACTACAAGTGTGTACATACGGCATACCATCTCCACATCGTTGTGCAATCTATTTTCCTCATCATTGTACATGGACAAGTATAATGATGGAAATAGTAGATATAAATGATAATGATAATATTATATTAATTATAGAAATATAAATAAACCATTCTCTTCCATATTATTTCATCATTAATGGAATGATATTTTCGCTCGTGCATACGTACGACATACCATCACCACGGTGTGATACGATTAATTCTCCTTTATCTCCGTAAAAGAAAGATTATATAAATGAATAGAATGAGTAAAAATTATATATATTACCATACTAGAATTATCTATATGACATTAATATATCCTATTCACATGAATTGAGACTTATACAACAAAAAAATCATAGTAAAATGAAGCAATTAATACCCGAAAGGAAAGTAATAATGAAATGTTATTAACAAATCGGTGACAAGATGATCATATATGATATCATAAATATAAATATGGATTTTTAATAAGTTAATAACATTATTTTAACCATTATATAAGATATTTATACACATACTAATTAAATCATACCTAAGGTAATGAAATTTCCTCTCACTTTTTATTTTCATGAGATACATGTCATACTCACCACTAGCTCTTTTTGAGTGGTGTATATACTAACACATGAATTGTTATATCATTAATTTCTTTTATTTAATTATATTAAAATAAATAATTTATGTTATTATTTTATGTGGTTCATGATTCTAAAGTTAATCACGTATTGAGGGATTTTATAACAAGCTTTTATTTATGTGGGACACATGCCTTATACAATACTAATTTCTTCTACATGGTGTATATACTATTCAAGATTGTAATTTATGATTATTATATAGAATATTATGGTATTTTCATATCCATATGATTTTATTCCTTTCATGGGACATATAATTCTACTGATTATAAATTTATGAGTATTTATTTCATAATCTCAACAATATTTGGGATTGCTTCGTTTTAAGTCTCTGTTGGCAAATATTTATTTTCCATGTCCATATTTTTAAAAAATGTTTTCAAAAAAATATTTTTAATATTATTTTAAGGATTTTTAATGTCTTTTTTACCCATTTTGTACTTTTAAAAATATTTTTTGAAATTAATATTTCTTTCGTCCTCCAAACGAGGTACTTTGTGACTTTTCCAACAAAAGTACGAGAGGAATATTTTTCTTAACATTTTTGGAATGAATGGATTTTTATTCTTTTATAATATCTTAATTACTTGATTCCTCCATTATAATCTTGAAAATTTATTTTTAAAGAAAAAATTTTCTTTTAATATTGTATTTCATTTTATGAAATTAAAACGTTTTCAAAAAAGGATATTTTTCTACATAATTATTTAAAAGTGATCTATAAAAATTATTTTCCATCTATAATCAAATTATTTAATGTAACTTATGATTTAATGGGGATATTTTTCAACGATATTATCCCTATTATTCATATGTGTTTTTTATGTTTATTATGGAATGATATTTAAGAAACCCATTTCTTTTCCATGGGTTAGGTTATAATTGAATGATGTTTATGAAACCCCTTTCATTCCATGGGTTTTGGTAGGATGGATGACCTATGTTCATGTGGAAAACATATGAATGATTTAATTACGAGATGGGTGGTACCTATAAATCCCTATAATTAATTGGGTAATGATTTATATCTCATGAGATAGACATGGCCAGAACCATGAGTGAACTCGGTTTAGTAAAAGAATTTGTCCGCTAACATGGTCTTGGGAGTGAACCTTAACTACTAAGATAGTCATGGAAGTAAACCATTACTACAATGATGGTATGGGGAGTGAACCCATACCACTATAATGGTCTTGGCAGCAATGTCTTGACCACTATGGAAATCATTTTATTTTCTTATATGTCTACAAAAAATTCCTTATCTTATTCATATGTTATGAATTTAGGGATTATGATCTTTATTTCATTATGATTTACATCTTATAAAATTACTATAATTATTCCATGGTTCCTTTTTATAATAATTGTCACATAGGTAGTGATCTTTTATTTTTATGATCACGTTCGCATACCCTTATGCTCAGGATTATGTTTACATGTCTTCCTTTTTTACCCTTACTGAGCATGTGAGCTCACCCATTTTTATGTTTCCTTTCCCCCGGGTTATAAAGAAATGTTTTATGTAGGTGAACTAAAGGAGAACACCTTTATGAGAAATAATTAATATATTTCAATAAATTATAATAGTGTGTTACATGTTTCCAAAGGCACTAAACAAGTATGTTCTTTGGGCCTATATTTGTGTAATTTATGAAATGTTCCTCAAAAATGAAGTAATATCCTTGTACATAAAGAATAGGTATTTATAAGTATGGTTATTAAAAACTAATAGATGGTAGGAAATCATGAATTGTGAAACTGATTTTGTATATAAAAACCTAGTTTGGGTCATGTTTAGTCATCCAATTGACGTAAATCATTTTCGGTGAAAATTGGTATTCATGAGAAAACTGGACATGGAATGTAAATTAAGTACCTATAAAACAAGGATATAGTCTAAAGGATTTAAACAATGTTATGGAATTTACTAGGATGAAAAAAATTCTATTTTCCATGTTTAAGTACATCATAATTCTACTTTCATTAATACCTTTCCATGAGTATGAAATTTGGAATATGGATGTTAAAACATCAATCCATATTAAAGACCTTCACAAATACATCAATACAACACAACATGAAGGGTTTTTTAATCCATGTTATTCCATAAATATTTTCATGTTGTAGATATCGATTAATACATTGAAGAATGAATCTAGATCATAGAAAGTTTTACTCTATGATGGTATTAAAGAATTGGGTTACAATAAGAATGAATGTCATCCGTGTGTTTATAAAGTTTTAGTGTTAATGTTTTCGTTATCCTAGTAGTATATGTTGATGAAAAATTACTTATTAGAAATGACATGGCCAAATTATAGTTTGTTTGGTTAAAAAGTGTTTCTTCATTAAGTACATAGGTGATGTAGCCTATATTTTAGGTATCAAGATAATTCTTGATAGATCCAAGAGGCTTCTAGGACTATGTTAAGAAACATACGTTAACCAAATATTAAATATATTTATTATGGAAAATCCAAGATAGGATTAGTTCTAGTGTCACATTGTGTACATAATTCCAAAAAAATGTGTCCTTTGACAAAATATGAGAATTATAGAATGATTAAAATCACATATGATTTAGTGATATGAACAATTGATAATTTCTTGTTATGTACTTGATTTTTCTTACATGTTGATCATTGTAGGTAGATATCAAGAATATCCAGGTGAACAAGATTAGTAAGATAAAAATTATATACTTATGTATTTGAGAATAACTAATGATATGTTTCTAATGTGTGGAGGATACAGTGAGTTAGTCATCAAGGTTTATATTTATGCCTATTTTCAAACAGGTAAAAATGATCTAAAGACATAGTCAAGATGTTTTATCTTTATCAACGGAGGAGATGTAAGAAGGAAGAGTTCAAAACATCCGTTTTTCACCATTAAATATTGAACACTAAGTATATATAAGCTTATGATGTATCCAAAGAATCCATTTGGATACAAATAATTTTCTTGGATCTTTATGTGGTACCACTCAGTAAAAACCCTATAAAATTTTATTCTGTTAATATTAGTTTGGTGGCTCTTGAAAAATAGACCTGGTCACACCCACATCTGACACACACACTTTATAATTCTCACCTCTTGAGAGATTTTTATCATATGAATGATGTTACAGTAAGAAACCTTTCCATGGAGGAAAATGTGATAGACCCCTTGACTAAAAATTTATCTCGACAGATGTATGAGTATTATGTGAAGTTAACAGACTGAAGTTTGTTCACAAATGACTCTACTGAAAGTGGAATTTTGTTGGAATGTTTTCCTTAGAAACTACATATGTATGATTTTTTATTACCTATATTCATATTTTCAAATATTAATAAACTCATTACCATATCATGATTTTTCATCTACATAACATTGAATGTGACAATGTCTTAAGAGTAGTTGTTTCTTTGAAGGGTTATAGTTATTCACCACTATGATGAGATACCAGAAGTTCCATTATAGCTTACATAAATAATGTTTTTATAGATGGATGAAAAAAAATTTGTGGAATAAATGATATAGGCTATTAGGGGTGGAGACTCATAAGACTTGGTGGAACCTGTTCATGGTGTGAACACTTAGTAATCTCTTATGCAGGATATTATGAGAATGAGACCCCAAATAGGAAATCCATATTTGTATATGTAATTTTATGTTCCTTTATTTATAGGTTTGTATAGGTACTTATACTTTAATATTATTATTAATAGATGTTATGTGTCATGTACTGTGATGTATTGACAAAACAAGTGATGAAATATGTTTGTGGTGAAGTAGGATATGTTGGGTGCATCATGATAAATATGTCAATAACGAATAATGAGGGAAATGATTTAACCCTTATTCTCATTAATGGATATTTATATCTCATTCCATTCGATGAAAATGGTATTGATTAATAAATCCATGGACATGATGTTCTATAGGAAGGTTCAATTTTCAGAAAGTATTATAACAAGTTCAATTTCAATAATGTCAAAGAAAGATATATTTCGAAAATAGGTATATGGCACCATAATGTAACCTTCTTGATTAGATATTTCATGATAGAGGGATTATAATACATAATAAGTGTTTGTCTGAGGTATAATTTCATTGTTTCATAAACTTGTTTCTTTAGGGGTTTCATGGCATGTTACCCAAAGAAAACCTTAGACTTTATGCTATTTCTTCTAATTCCTCTGATAAGGAGGCCTAGAGGTTCACACATTAAGTGTATCCAAATCATCAGTTAAATAACAATACTATTTATTATTTGATAAGTTTAAAAAATATTACTCTCACACATGGTTTGATAATTATTATTGTTTTATTGATTTCATATATTTTTTTACACGTAATTCTTAATAATATTTTGTGAGAAAAGTATTTAATAAATATTTATTTTATATTTTGTGAATAAAATATTGAATTATTTTTTTTGTAGAGACCCGAAGCTTATCGTACATTGACATTACATTACTTTTGCGGAATACTTAGTACATAACAAAAACACACACACAAGGATCGTAATAGTTTAGTGTCTTTGGAAACTCGGAACGTAAACTTCTAATTGTGGTGGAAGATCTTCAACATCTCCCATAAAGATCTTCCTTTTTATACCTAAAACCTTTCTTTATATCCTGGGGAAAAGAAAACATAAAAGGGTGAGCTCAAATGCTCAGTAAGGGTAAACAAAAGAAATATCAATCACATAATTTTCATAAGAACATAACATTTTTTGGAAATCTTAACCTGCAAAAGAGAGCATAATTTCATAACATGGGATAAATCATAGTAGTGAAATGAAATCATAACTTAAAACATTACTCATTGTGGCATACACACATAATCATAGAGAATCATTTCTTGTTAGTCAAGACTCATTGCCAAGACTATCTTAGTGGACAAAGTCCCTTTCTGAATCGAGTAATCCTCGTTTCAGTCCTGTTTCACTGAACCGGTATAATCTACCATTCCAGCCATGTCTATCTCATGAGATATAAAATCTTTACCCAATTCATTGGAGGGAGATATAGGTCCCACCCATCTCTTAATGAATCCTTTCTTATGTGTGCCACAAAATCATAAATCATACATCATTGCATAACCCATGTAATAAAAAATGGGATTCTTAAACAACATGACATCATAAAACCATTCATATAAGATAAAGGAATTCATAAACATAATTCCATCACAACATAGTCAAATCAATGTAAAAATATGGATATAAACAGAACCCTTTATTATCTTATATGGAAAACAATTTTGATAAAACACTTGAATTGAATTCTTGAGGAAAATATCCTTTCTTCTTCAAAATCAATTTCTTTTCACAAAACATCATGCAATTTTAATAGAAAGAGATTTTATTGAAAATAGTCATGAAATCTTTTAGAGGAAGCTTCATGAAAATAAGGCTTTATAAAACAGTATAAATCCGTTCGTGCCGTATAAGTTAAAAAAAACATTCTTCGTACTTTTGTCGGAAAAGTCAAAAAGTACCTCGTACGAAAAACGACAAAAGATTCCTTTCATATTCTTTACTAAAAACTAACCTAAGGGTAAAATTGGATTTAAACTATTGCAAGTGGATGGAAACAATATTACATATTGAGGGAACATGGATGTGGATGATAAAATACACCCCAGAAAATACTTACGAATAAACAATCTCGGATAAAAATGAGATTGTGATATTTCCCTTACCTTAGGTCCGACTAGCTTTGTAAGTGTCCGAACCTCCTGTATAATGATTTAAATCATGTTATTGACTTATTAAAGAATCATATTCATTGTTATGATATCATATATGGTTCACTTATGACATTATATTACCCGTTCTTTTGTAAATTCCATGTTAAAGAAGCGTTTTGGGTAAAATCGTTTCATTTATCGTAGGTGTTTTGACTTGTTGTTCTTGACATCATTATTACTTATATCATGATTTACTTACTTACAGAATATAAAATATGATTTATATATCATATATATTCAGTATATATATATATATAATAGATAGTTAAATAAAATGAAAAACACCGTTCATGGAGACGGTAGTCCGTACGTACGCATGAACGCTGTTTTACTTTCCTTATTATCTTGAAATGGAAGTAAGTAGATGACATACAAATATATTTATACATAAATACAATAGCTTTAAAATGTCATATATTTCATTATTATTTCTTATATATACTTTATAATCATTCTTAAATGGTTAACATGGAGAATGAATCTCATCGCGTCGTGGAGACGGTAGTCCGTACGTACGCACGAGCGATGATATCATTTCGATAAATATTGAATTGGAGTGGAGTGGATTATACAATATATCAGAATCAATATGATGTTGTAATAACTATGTATAGTTATTCTTTACACCATTATACCCATCCATGTAAGGTGGTGGTGGAAAATAGATTACACCACGGCGTGGAGACGGTATTCCGTACGTACGCACGCGCGGTGATTTCTTTTTCCGTAGGATGGATAGATGGTGAAATAGGGTTGTTTCATACTTATAATAACATATCAGTATATGAGTGATACTGATGTTATTACTTCATAATGAAACAACCTAAGAAGAAGAAGTGGAAGAAGAAATAAAGATGAAATAATTGGTAACGGTAATTACCTCTTCTTTGAAGCGCCTTTTGGAGACCTCCTCTTAGGGAACTAAAATTGGTCTTTGAGTAAGACCAGAACCTCTAGGATGTTTCTAGGGAAGTGGAGAAGAGATTTTGGCAGGGGTTGGCCGAGCTTGAGTGCTCAAATTGGTGTGAGGAGGAGGGGGAGGACGTGTCCTTTTATAGGGGAGGAGAGGGGCACCTTAGGAATATCTCAAAATATTATTTTATATTAAAGTCAAAATCGGTTTATAATAGTTCCAAAGGGTCTTATTTCGAAGCTAAAGTGGGGATGGGTCGAAATCCTATCAACCAATAGGATTTATACAAGTTTAGGGTATTATTTTAACCTTATCAATTAGATTTAACTCTAAGTTAAATAATTTAACTTTTACCGTGTCTTTTTGTTTTCTTTCACTATATGGTTAATACACATACTATAACATGCCAAACGAACCCCAAATTGTTTATTATTAATATATATATCCTTATATAATTCATTTGGCAGAACCATAGATTTTTAGGAATAAAATAACAATTAATAATATAATATTGGATTTAAAAACTATTTTGTGTCAATTTTGACACTATTTGATATATGATTTTTGTGAAAGTCATAACAGAATTATATGTTCGAAACAAGTTGCTTAAATCACCAATAATATATCATAGGAACCTAGAAAATTAGTGGAATTCATAAAAAGTCTAAAATTACATTTATTTTGGTATTTATAATATCAATTATGTCAATATTTCATTAATAAGATAATTACTGCATCATCTTTGTGTCAAAAATAAATTAATTTATTTAAAGTCTAAAAATTATAAATAAAATATCATTATGTAGGAAATCTTTTTAGCTTTCTAATGAATATTTATAGTCGAATTTATCTTTTGTATAACCCCATATTAAAAATTATTTACTTATTAAACTTTGATTTTAACTATTTTAACCCTTCTTTAAATAAATTAATAATAAATGTCCTAATCTAATCCAAATGGGCCTAAATGGTCATATTTTATTCCTAAGTTTGTTTTTGGTCGAATTACACTTGTTCAATAGAATTAGGACATGTGTTAGGGTAATAGTAATATCATATTTACCCTTAGTTACCCAATTTACTATTAACCGCGGTAAAAAAAGTAAAAAGTTACTATTCACCAAAAAATTATTTTCATCTCATTGAACCACATTTTAGTCCTTGATATTAACCGTGTCTCTCGGATTTTCGAAATTCCATTCACAGAAGCGGTAAAATTAAGTTTTATGCAAAAATTCAGTTTTTAACCTACCACTTAGTAGTTTCACTATTCATCAAAAATTGATGTTTTTCAGAACAATGCCAAAATTTCATCCGAAGCTATATTTCATATTCTGAATTCAAAAATGATTTCTATTTTACAAAATTCCCAACATATAAGTTTCATTAATTAATTTTATAATTAAATCCCGCTGTTAAAACAAATAGCGTGTTTTTAAGAAACAATATCTATCAAAATATTGACATTTGATTATGTCTGGTTTAAATGTGAAATTACAACCAATGACCAACATTGTATTAAATTGTAAAAATATATTCTAAATATACTTTAAAACCACTCAAATTAATGATTTATCACTATTAATTATTTCGATTAAAAAAGTTGTTTTTAATTATAATTTAGTAATTTTCACTATTCATCAGAATATGAAAGTTATCCGAAAAGTACCAAAATTTCACCTTAGGCTAAATTCGATACTCGGAATCCAAGAATGAAGTTCATTTTGAAAAATAAGATTTACAGAATTTTAAAAAGTGGTTATTACTATTCATAACGGCTAGTTTTAATAATATTTTTATAGCATATCGCTGTTTAGTGAAACTCAGTATTGCGTACTACACACGCTATCAAGGAAGGTCGTGATTGCGTGTAATGAAAGGAAAGACAGGGATGTGTGTTGTGCAAGATCCTTTTGGTGTAGCGTACAACACAAGACATTAATAAAATTAAAAAGAATATTTTTTTTATATAAAATCTTGGGCTGTTACATTCTACCCCCCTTAAAATGAATTTCGCCCTCGAAATTCGTCGGGGTTATAAATGGTTTACTATATGAAAGTTTCTTTAATAGAAACCCACATCGTAAAAGGGAATACCAAAACTTGGCTTTAAAAACTAAAGTATGAAATGTAACGATTACCCAAATAAACTAATCACTGGGTTTCCACATAGGTGAAAATATGGATATGGAAGAGAAATCTAACCATCATGTTCTGATGGAGAGTGGTAGAGAACATGGCTATGGAAAAGCCAGTAATCACAAATCCATAGATTAGTGATGGTATAAGGTACCATCTGATTCATCAGGTATAAGAGAACTAGGACAACATTTTTGGTTTTCAAGATCATTTCCCTAAAGTTAAAGAATTTGAATTAGAATAAATACTTACTTTATTTTGGTACAATCTCACTGTTGTTCGTGCCTTTAACAATTTCCACTTCATCTCTTAAATAAATGAAGTTGAATTTGTTATTCGTGAAGTGTTAGCAGATCATGTGATAGAATGACGGGTCATTCCATCTGTTTCAAACAAAAGGTTAGAAAAATTATATACATAAGTCGATCTATAGTGAGATTAATCTCATATGGACTTATACTTCATATATCATACTGCTTAATATAATAAAACTAGTTTCTACTCAAGAGGGACTTCCTGTAGGCTAGTGGTAGGCGATAAAGGCCAGTCGCACTTCGGTTGTGGGTTCGATTCCTACAGCCTTGTCCGAAGCGATGGGTTGTCGCCCGTCCTGCAGGTTGTCCCTTTTTCTAAAACTACGTTACTATAACATCCCATCAATAATATCGAAAAAAAACTTCTATCCTTAAACAATACTAACTTATGTCCAACATAATTCATTCCAATCATTAGGCTCATAATACTGCAGTCCATTCTCATAACATAGTGAAAACGATTACCAGAGATTTAATACCATCGTTGATCCCCATATATCATAAGATATATCTTGTTGTTCACATTCCAAACATTTAAAGGCCTTAATCTTGTACTCTCTTGAATACCTTAGTGAAAACATGAGTGCAGTTAAAAGTTACCAAAATCCTCAAAATTCTATATACTCAAACCATGATATCACTTAGTCCTTATATCAATCATGAGCTCATGAATACTATTAAACATTTCATTTTCTCGCATATCATCTTATTTCCAAAAAATATATCTCAATCA
Source organism: Viscum album (assembly GCA_963277665.1). Taxonomy (NCBI): domain Eukaryota; kingdom Viridiplantae; phylum Streptophyta; class Magnoliopsida; order Santalales; family Viscaceae; genus Viscum; species Viscum album. Next base: position 270,300,185 of record OY728125.1, on the reverse strand, counting down.
CTTTGAATACCACATCAATAAATATTGCAATACTCAATGATACAACATTATTTTGGAATCCCATTACATAAACACTTAATCATTCCACCACATCGTTGTCATATTCAACATTGCCAATAGTGATCGCATGTGATTTCCCTTTGTCTTTTGCCTTCAGTTGTTGCTCATGTTGATCATCACTAACCCTTGGATTAGGGAAATTATTAGCATAATGCCCCATTTCCTTGCACTTGAAGCATTGAAGTGTTGGTGGTGCGTTCTCTGCAGTGTTTGCTTTATTCACATCATTAGAAACCCTTTTTCCATTACTTCGACACTCAGCTGCTCGATGACCTTCTTTTCCACACTTAAAACATTTTCTAGTCCCTTTAAGACAATCTCCACCATGCTTCTTCCCACACTTTGTGCATAAAGAAACATTCATCTTCTTTTCATCATTATTCTGAGATTTCTCCTTGAACTCCATCTTTCGTTTCTTGTCAAAACCATGAGATGGATATGTAACACCAACTTCCATTTCTACCTTGATAGCACAACGCACAATTTCTTCATAGCTACTGAAGTCTCTTATAGCTAATGCCCTTCGAAGACTTGGTTTTAAGCCACTGAAAAATCGATCAACTTTACTTTCAGGTTGGATGATAATTCCAGAAGCATACCTTGCAAGTCTTGTAAAATTTGCTTCATAGGTACCAACAGATTCATCGTCCTTTTGCTTCAGTTCAAGAAACTCTTTCTCCATCTTTGTTCGAAGAATACGAGGGAAGTACTTACTGAAAAACAGGTTCTTGAACTCGTCCCATTCCATGGACTCAATTTCATCTCTTGGCCTCGTATTCTTGATAAGATTCCACCATTGATCAGCTTCACCTTCCAAACGATATACTGCTAAGATGACTTTATCATGTTCAGAACATTGAAGAACTGAAAATATCTTTTCAGTAGTACTGATCCATTGTTCAGCCACAAGTGGATCAGAAGACCCACTGAAAGAAGGTGGACGTTGCCTCATGAAGGACTCAATAGAATATTGTTCCCTTCTCTGCTCATTTGGAAGTCCAGAATGATTCATAGCTTGTGTAAGTATAGCAATAAGATTTTGCACTCCATCTCCCATAACATTTGTTTGTTCAGGAGGGCAATCATTGCATTGTCCATTGCATTGATCAACACGGTTCCTTCGGGTTTCAGCCATCGTCTAAAACCCAAAAAGAATAGTGTGAGAGGCAAAAATCATGCTAGGGAAAACAACATAATAAAGGGGGTGTACCTTCAATATCCAACATCTTAGGTTTAATTCTATGATCGTTAGCGTAATTATATTACTATAACCTATACGTATACTTATCCCTAGGGACATCCCTAGACATACCTTAGAAATATCTCTAGGGATCTCACTAACGTTTTCGCATCCTAGTTTCCAAAGGTTGACTAAACCTTTCCTCTGATACCAACTGTAGAGACCCGAAGCTTATCGTACATTGACATTACATTACTTTTGCGGAATACTTAGTACATAACAAAAACACACACACAAGGATCGTAATAGTTTAGTGTCTTTGGAAACTCGGAACGTAAACTTCTAATTGTGGTGGAAGATCTTCAACATCTCCCATAAAGATCTTCCTTTTTATACCTAAAACCTTTCTTTATATCCTGGGGAAAAGAAAACATAAAAGGGTGAGCTCAAATGCTCAGTAAGGGTAAACAAAGGAAATATCAATCACATAATTTTCATAAGAACATAACATTTTTTGGAAATCTTAACCTGCAAAAGAGAGCATAATTTCATAACATGGGATAAATCATAGTAGTGAAATGAAATCATAACTTAAAACATTACTCATTGTGGCATACACACATAATCATAGAGAATCATTTCTTGTTAGTCAAGACTCATTGCCAAGACTATCTTAGTGTACAAAGTCCCTTTCTGAATCGAGTAATCCTCGTTTCAGTCCTGTTTCATTGAACCGGTATAATCTACCATTCCAGCCATGTCTATCTCAGGAGATATAAAATCTTTACCCAATGCATTGGAGGGAGATATAGGTCCCACCCATCTCTTAATGAATCCTTTCTTATGTGTGCCACAAAATCATAAATCATACATCATTGCATAACCCATGTAATAAAAAATGGGATTCTTAAACAACATGACATCATAAAACCATTCATATAAGATAAAGGAATTCATAAACATAATTCCATCACAACATAGTCAAATCAATGTAAAAATATGGATAGAAACAGAACCCTTTATTATCTTATATGGAAAACAATTTTGATAAAACACTTGAATTGAATTCTTGAGGAAAATATCCTTTCTTCTTCAAAATCAATTTCTTTTCACAAAACATCATGCAATTTTAAAAGAAAGAGATTTTATTGAAAATTATAATGAAATCTTTTAGAGGAAGCTTCATGAAAATAAGGCTTTATAAAACAGTATAAATCCGTTCGTGCCGTATAAGTTAAAAAAAACATTCTTCGTACTTTTGTCGGAAAAGTCAAAAAGTACCTCGTACGAAAAACGGCAAAAGATTCCTTTCATATTCTTTACTAAAAACTCACCTAAGGGTAAAATTGGATTTAAACTATTGCAAGTGGATGGAAACAATATTACATATTGAGGGAACATGGATGTGGATGATAAAATACACCCCAGAAAATACTTACGAATAAACAATCTCGGATAAAAATGAGATTGTGATATTTCCCTTACCTTAGGTCCGACTTGCTTTGTAAGTGTCCAAACCTCCTGTATAATGATTTAAATCATGTTATTGACTTATTAAAGAATCATATTCATTGTTATGATATCATATATGGTTCACTTATGAACTTATATTACCCGTTCTTTTGTAAATTCCATGTTAAAGAAGCGTTTTGGGTAAAATCGTTTCATTTATCGTAGGTGTTTTGACTTGTTGTTCTTGACATCATTATTACTTATATCATGATTTACATAATTACAGAATATAAAATATGATTTATATATCATATATATTCAGTATATATATATATATAATAGATAGTTAAATAAAATGAAAAACACCGTTCATGGAGACGGTAGTCCGTACGTACGCATGAACGCTGTTTTACTTTCCTTATTGTCTTGAAATGGAAGTAAGTAGATGACATACATATATATTTATATATAAATACAATAGCTTTAAAATGTCATATATTTCATTATTATTTCTTATATATACTTTATAATCATTCTTAAATGGTTAACATGGAGAATGAATCTCATCGCGTCGTGGAGACGGTAGTCCGTACGTACGCACGAGCGATGATATCATTTATATAAATATTGAATTGGAGTGGAGTGGATTATACAATATATCAGAATCAATATGATGTTGTAATAACTATGTATAGTTATTCTTTACACCATTATACCCATCCATGTAAGGTGGTGGTGGAAAATAGATTACACCACGGCGTGGAGACGGTATTCCGTACGTACGCACGCGCGGTGATTTCTTTTTCCGTAGGATGGATAGATGGTGAAATAGGGTTGTTTCATACTTATAATAACATATCAGTATATTAGTGATACTGATGTTATTACTTCATAATGAAACAACCTAAGAAGAAGAAGTGGAAGAAGAAATAAAGATGAAAGAATTGGTAACGGTAATTACCTCTTCTTTGAAGCGCCTTTTGGAGACCTCCTCTTAGGGAACTAAAATTGGTCTTTGAGTAAGACCAGAACCTCTAGGATGTTTCTAGGGAAGTGGAGAAGAGATTTTGGCAGGGGTTGGCCGAGCTTGAGTGCTCAAATTGGTGTGAGGAGGAGGGGGAGGAGGTGTCCTTTTATAGGGGAGGAGAGGGGCACCTTAGGAATATCTCAAAATATTATTTTATATTAAAGTCAAAATCGGTTTATAATGGTTCCAAAGGGTCTTATTTCGAATCTAAAGTGGGGATGGGTCGAAATCCTATCAACCAATAGGATTTAGACAAGTTTAGGGTATTATTTTAACCTTATCAATTAGATTTAACTCTAAGTTAAATAATTTAACTTTTACCGTGTCTTTTTGTTTTCTTTCACTATATGGTTAATACACTTACTATAACATGCCATACGAACCCCAAATTGTTTATTATTAATATATATATCATTATATAATTCATTTGGCCGAACCTTAGATTTTTAGGAATAAAATAACAATTAATAATATAATATTTGATTTAAAAACTATTTTGTGTCAATTTTGACACTATTTGATATATGATTTTTGTGAAAGTCATAACAGAATTATATGTTCGAACCAAGTTGCTTAAATCAACAATAATATATCATAGGAACCTAGAAAATTAGTGGAATTCATAAAAAGTCTAAAATTACATTTATTTTGGTATTTATAATATCAATTATGTCAATATTTCATTAATAAGATAATTACTGCATCATCTTTGTGTCAAAAATAAATTAATTTATTTAAAGTCTAAAAATTATAAATAAAATATCATTATGTAGGAAATATGTTTAGCTTTCTAATGAATATTTATAGTCGAATTTATCTTATGTATAACCCCATATTAAAAATGATTTACTTTTAAACTTTGATTTTAACTATTTTAACCCTTCTTTAAATAAATTAATAATAAATGTCCTAATCTAATCCAAGTGGGCCTAAATGGTCATATTTTATTCCTAAGTTTGTTTTTGGTCTAATTACACTTGTCCAATAGAATTAGGACACGTGTTAGGGTAATAGTAATATCATATTTACCCTTAGTTACCCTATTTACTATTAACCGCGGTAAAAAAAGTAAAAAGTTACTATTCACCAAAAAAAATTTCATCTCATTGAACCACATTTTAGTCCTTGATATTAACAGTGTCTCTCGGATTTTCGAAATTCCATTCACAGAAGCGGTAAAATTAAGTTTTATGCAAAAATTCAGTTTTTAACCTACCACTTAGTAGTTTCACTATTCATCAAAAATTGATGTTTTTCAGAACAATGCCAAAATTTCATCCCAAGCTATATTTCATATTCCGAATTCAAAAATGATTTCTATTTTACAAAATTCCCAACATATAAGTTGCATTAATTATTTTTATAATTAAATCCCGCTGTTAAAACAAATAGCGTGTTTTTAAGAAACAATATCTATCAAAATATTGACATTTGATTATGTCTGGTTTAAATGTGAAATTACAACCAATGACCAACATTGTATTAAATTGTAAAAATATATTCTAAATATACTTTAAAACCACTCAAATTAATGATTTATCACTATTAATTATTTCGATTTAAAAAGTTGTTTTTAATTATAATTTAGTAATTTTCACTATTCATCAGAATATGAAAGTTATCCGAAAAGTACCAAAATTTCACCTTAGGCTAAATTCGATACTCGGAATCCAAGAATGAAGTTCATTTTGAAAAATAAGATTTACAGAATTTTAAAAAGTGGTTATTACTATTCATAACGGCTAGTTTTAATAATATTTTTATAGCATATCGCTGTTTAGTGAAACTCAGTATTGCGTACTACACACGCTATCAAGGAAGGTCGCGATTGCGTGTAATGAAAGGAAAGACAAGGATGCGTGTTGTGCAAGCTCCTTTTGGTGTAGCGTACAACACAAGACATTAATAAAATTAAAAAGAATATTTTTTTTATATAAAATCTTGGGCTGTTACATTTTGTCTAATAATGTGTTGTTATTTTTTTATTAAATAAATAGTCAATATTCAAGGTCCAATAAAAAGTTTGTACGAATGGAAGACATAGGTTAATGGTCCGGTGAGAAATAATATATATTGAATATTACATTAATAAAAGGAATATAATTGATTCATGAGTTTAGTGTGTGTAAAAAAATAAGAATAATATATTTATTATAGACATGAGGTTCTATATATATTAAGAAAATAATAATGATGTGTGTGGAATCATTATTTTCTAGCCCTAGCAGTATATAAACCAAGTTATATTATTTCTTTTAGTATTTCTATTTTTTTTGTTGTTTACAACAACATTTGAAGAAAATATCTCGAGGCTCAAGAGATATCCCTTCTCAAGTAACTCTCTCTAAAAATTTAAATTGTTCCTCCCCCTACACCACTTTTTATTCTACAGATATCAATGATAATACTTCGTGAAATTATTCTCAAGGTGGTAAAAGATAAATGAAACATTCATATCTACCACACTATAACACAAACATTCCTATAATGATGTTCAGAGGTTCATATAGAACATGTGTATCACCACTCAAAGGAATATACACTTTACTAATATAACAAAATGATGGTATGATGTAGATTCATTGGAAGATTCATTAATTATGAATGAATTAATTTCAAGTTAATTCATTAATTGTTAAATTAATTATAAATAATATGTGATGATCATGCTCTTTGGTCCTGGGGTTATCCTGTAAATTAATATTTGATTCAATTCCTTTGGTCTTTACATTTATGGTCGATGTAAATATTGTATTAATCATATATTATGATAAAAAAAGCTAATTTGGACATGTATGATCCAATGCTTATGTTGTATTCGGAACCTACAGTACCTCACCAACACGCTGAATAAGTAAAGGGGTAACAAACAGAGATGGTTTCACACTGCACCATCCTCATCGTTGAGGTTTAATTGCATAGATGTAAATATATTTTATACCTCGCAATAGAGAATATAAAACCTTTATGTTTATGTATGCTATTACGGTAACTCTCTTGGCTAGCTCTCATGCTAGCAATGCCTCATGCTTTGCGGGTTCCACTATCACTCCCATGTCTGAATAGACATATCCCAGGAGTTGGTCCTTCTGAATCCAAAACCGTTAATTTGAGAGATTCCCATAAATATGGTACACTTGGAGCATTTCCAAAACCTTCATCAAGTGTATTGTGTGCTGAAAATATGACACCAAGTACACAAGGATTTCATCGGAGAAGAAAATCATGAATTGGTCCATGAAGATTTGAAGAACCCATTTCACAAGTCTCACTGATTCCTCTAGGGAATCCAAAATGTCAAAAGGTGTCACAATGAACTCAAAGTAAACATAGTAGATTTATTAATACTAATTTAATATAAATTCCACCCAAACCATGATCTAGTGATAACCTGTCTTGTGTTCAAACTCAAAAACACACATCACCCCTAACCATTAGTCAAATAATTCGTTAATTATTAGGGTTGGATACTCCATTACAAGTCACCTAGATTAGAAGGCATTAATCCACCAATAACCTCAAGCTCAATTATTTCTAAGGATTTCTAGTAGAACCCACTGGGTATAAAAAATACCCAATTCTGTAGATTCCCCAACTGCACCTTCAACTCTCATAGTTGTATAGGGTCATCAGATATTCTTGTGTAGTTATCGGGATACTCTTTCAAACTAATAAGAAAATAGTTGTATCCTTCTACACTCAATATTATACCACTAAGCCTAGGATTCCTTATTGATGTTCCCAATCAGGATCCAAGTATCACTGAGAGGTGGATGGGGTGAATTAGTGATATCTTTTTCTTTTTATGTTTCCTTATTTTTGAAACAACCATATCCTCCTATTAAATATTTTCTTCCCTACGGAACACAAACAACCAAAGGAAGACAACATTTACAAGGTTCACTACCTAACAAGAGTAGCTACATCCTTGGTATGGTACATAAATAATTTGGTACCACACAATGCACTAGAAAACAATCCTTTGATGTGGAATACAATGAGTAGGATATACCCTTACAATCATGTTGCACTTGGAAAAAAATCTGCAAGTGCATGTGCACCCTCTTAGCACAAATATGGAATTATAGTATTTCAGTGCTTCATTACAATTAAATAAGTGTATACATTGAAGTGCAAATCTTCAATTTCTTACCCAGAAGCCAGTAAAAATTTTCTTACACACAACTGAATACGTTTGAAGACCCCAAATTTTTCACTCACCCTTTTAAGAGTCTTGCACGCAACTTTTATGCCACACGTTCATGATTCATCTTTTTTCGTGAAACACCTCTTGCACGGAACTCTCTTCTTGCGCGCATCTCTCTTCTTGCGCACAACTTCTCCTTCTTGCGCACAACACTATTTGTTTCTCAGACTCTCATATTCTTAATATTTTTCAACACCTCAGAGCTCGGGATTTCTCAAAGTGTCGAGCCAACATAATTGGAGGGGTTCACCCTTTATTTATAGATCTCATTGACCCCTGCGCACAAAAACCCCGATGTATCGTGCAAGATCCTAACGCATTGTGAAAACCCCCATTTGATGTCTCCTTATACGTGTAAATCTCTTTCGCACCAACCTTATCTTCCGGGCACTTCTTGTAATCTTTCACAGACTTCATGCCTTTACCATTTTTCGAAGTTTGGACCTCAAATGAAGCCTCCTGCACAGAACCCCATTTTACGTCGCATTTGGCACGTAAGTCTCTTTCACTCCACCCTATTATTTCATGCACTTATTGAACCTTTCATGCGCTTACTTTTCCATTTTTCAAAGTTTTTACTTCGAATCATACCTTGCATGCAAGATTCCAAACTACCTTCAATCTTGTGCGCGAAACCAATCTTTCACACAAAACCCCAATATTTCACGAAAGCATATCCTTTGCCATATTTTGATGTTTAGATCATGGAAAACCACTTGTACGCAACATACCAAGCCATATTCAAAGTTGCGTGTAACATCCTATTCCAAAACACATTTCATCTCCCGATTTTTAGGCCCTAAAAATTTGTAAACACTAGAAAATGGCACCACATTAGAACATTCTTTTTTGCCTCCCCCAAATCATACATTCCTTTCACATGTTCTCTCTTCATTGTATCTCATAACCATTTATTATATTTCATCACTAAATCCACTATCGTGATATGTATCCTTTGATTGAATAGCTTTAGCAACATCAGATTTTCAATGAGAAGTACTGAAACTTCACTATCTTCCAGCAACATCATTCTTTCCAATCAACACTTGATATGATTGGAATCACATTCACTCCCCCTTTCTTCATAAGGCTTGCATCACAAGTTTTCCAAACTTATGATATTTTTGAAATACAAATCATCAAATCATTATCTAATTTAATGTCCTCTACAAAGTGAATTGATTTATCTTCATTGAAAACAAAAAGATAACACTCTGTAACAGGAAACTCTTCTTACTTCCTTCTCCATCCAACTTGGTCCCAAAAATATCCCACATTATATTTTGTTGTCAACCAATATTCGCAAATCACTGAACTTTGTAACCTCAAGCAATGGATCAATTATCAACAATTCTAAGCCTACGTGAGCTAGCTCATTGTAGGAAACAATAATTATTGACAGCCAAAACCATGCTGGCCAAAAGTATTGACTATGATATTTCATTATTATATCTCATCTGCCAGCCTTCTCCATAACATCTTCTAATCATCTACCTCAGAATTCATCACTTCTTTAGCTTTCCTGGAATACAAAAAAAAATCTACAACCATTTCAAAAAACAGTTAGAATAGTTCACACACATACATGTTGGATTCCCAACTTACCCACAATTCCCCCTTTATGCATGCTTCCATAAGGATAGATTTATGAAACAATTATCACCATTGAAAACACTATCCCAAGGTAAGATGGGAGTGGGGATAGAAACACATACCTTGTCATTGATGAGAAGGATGTTGGTCGCCCATGTTCAACAACCATTTATCAAATGGTTCCTTTGGTAATGTTTTTGTGAATATGTCAGAAACTTGTTCTGATATAGGAACGTACTCCAGCCTCAATTCATTCCTATCCACCTACTATTTGATGATGTGTTACGTCATGTCAACGTGTTTTGAATGAGAATGTTGTACTGAATTACTTGTTAAATTGATTGCACTCTGATTATCACCGCCCAAGATCAAGGGGAGCTTTACTTCAACAAGTAGATCTTCCAACTGAGTCATCATCCACATTAGTTGAGTAGAATCTTGATTAGAAGAAACCTACTCATATTCTGATGTGCTAAGAGTTACTAAATTCTGTTTCTTGGTATTCCAACTAACACAAATTCTCTCCAAAAAGAAAACTCCGCCATATGTGGATCTTTTATCATCAACATTTCCTGCCCAATCAGCATTTGGATACTCAAATAGATCAATATATCTTGAGCCATAATACCTGATTCCAAAATTTTTTGTGCCTTTGATATATCTGAGAATTCATTTTCCAGCAATCAAATGGGATTCTTTATGAGAACTATGAAATATTTCATATAAAGTGACAACATAGACGATTTCGGGTCTTGAGGTAGTCAAATACAAAATACTTCCAATCCGCTTTTGAAACTCTTTCTAATAAACTTTCTTACCTTATCTATCTTAATACAACTTGGTACCCACTTAAATTGGTGTGGACATTGGGTTCGAATTTTTTATCCCAAAATTATTCATAAGTTCCTTAGCATACTTTTCTTGAGATAGAAAGATGTGATTCTTCTTCTGTGAAATTTGCAGTCCAAGAAAGTATTTCCTTTCTCCCAACATGTAAATTTCATATAACTTCTTCATCTCCGTAGAAAATCTTTCACATGATCTTTCATCATTCCCAGTAAATATAATTCCATCTACATAAACAATAACGTTTAGTGAAAACTCTCGACACTCCTTGATGTAAATATTGTTGTCAACTCTAATTTTCTTAAAAGTAAACTTCCTTAATCATCTATATAATTTAGAATACCATGCCCTCAAAGCCTGTTTTAGCCCATAAAAATCTTTCTTCAACCAGCATTCACAACTTTCATCCCTTACAATAACAAATCCACTAGGATAATCAATGTAAACTTCCTCTTCAAGTTCACCATTCAAGAATGCATATTTTACTTCCATTTGAAAGATTTTGTATCCTCGATGTGCAGCAATAGAAAGAAAGATTATGACTGTTTCTAATCATTCCACTGGAGAAAAGGTTTATCAAAATCAATGCCTTCAATTGTGAATACCCTTTTCAAACCAATCTTGATTTGTTTCTTATTACATTACCTTCTTTAGTCAGGTTCTTCCAGAAAACCCACATTGTACCAATAATGTTATTGTTGTCCATCTTGTTTACAAGTTCCCAAGTATCATTCTTCTTTATCTTATCAAGCTCTTCATTCATAGCATAAACCCATTTTAGATACTAAAATGCTTAATTTAAATCATTCGGTTCAACTTTCGAATAAAGTAAAGCATGTGTTATAGCATCCATTGTTCTTCTTGTTTGAACCCTATGATGTTGATCTCCAATAATATTCTGAGTCTCCACTTGTTTCCACAACCTAGGAAGATTTTTTCAAATAGAATCTTCATCACTCGAGATTTTGGAGTCATATTCCTCTTCTTGAGTAAGATTAACACAGTCTACAACATTATCAGAATTGATAGAAAAATATTCCCTATCCTGTTCAACTTCCATATCAACATATGACTGATTTTATTTCTTAGCACATTAATCAACTTTTACATCTAAATAATCAATAATTATTCTTGTTTCTTTTTTGAAACATCTATATCCTCTTCATTCTATATCATATCCATGAAAACTTCCATCATCTCTTATTTTCTCAAACTTTCCAAGGATTCCACCTTTCTTCTTTATAATTCATGGACTCCCAAAAACTATTTAGTGTTCTAAACTTGGAGTTTTTACATAGAAATTTTGTATGGATTCATATTTGAGTTTGTCCCATAGAAACAATGGTTCTGAATATACACTATAGTTCTCATGGATTTCCTCTAATAATAATGATAAAGACTATGTTCAAGTAACATAGTTCTCCCCATTTCCACCAAACTTTGGTTATTTCTTTCAGCAACCCCATTTTTTTGAGGTGTGTATGGGGAACGGAACTCATGTTGATTTCCATGTTTCTCCAGGTACCTTTCTAAATATTCATTCTTATATTCTCAACCAATATCATTTCTCAACTTCTTCACTGAATACTCACATTCCTTCTCTACTTTTCTCCAAAAACTCTTAAACATTTTCAGCGCATCTGAGGTATGTATCATATACATAACGCAAGTTATGTGAGTAAAGTCATCAATGAATTTAATGAATTATTTATCTCCATTGGTATATTGCATGATCATTGGTCAACAGATATCATAGTGGATGAGTTCCAAGGGTCTTTTTGAGAGAATTTCCACTCTCTTATGAATAGATTTTGTAATCTTCCCTTTTTCACAAATAGTGCAACACCAATATCTTCTTCTTAATAAATCAGGCATATCTCAGACACTATCTCTCTTTGATAACTTGCACATATTTCTATGACACATATTTCCCTGCCTTTTTTTGCATAACTGATTTTCATCCACCACACCCATGTAACAAGAGGTCTGCACTTCACCAACTTGGAACAAATTCCCCCTTGTATGTTGGCCTCTTGTAACTATATTTCCATCATTTTTACTTTTCAAAAAAAATACATCTTTTCTAAAGATAACATTGTTGTCCTCATCATAGAGTATTGATTCACTAATAAAGTTATGTTTCATCCCATCAACATATTGTTTTTTCCATGATTTTATCTTTTCTTTTCCAATGAAGGTTGATCAGACACCTTTGATCCTTATAGATTCATCATTTCCAAATTTCATTGTTCCTTATTTGGAGTATTAACATTATTCAGCAACTTTAATTCTTCTATCATATGAGAGGAACACCCACAATCAAGAATCCATGGGTGTTATCTTTTTGTTGATTTCAAAGCAGTTTCACCAATGAGAGATTTTTGTTCTTCCTTTTCTTCCACATTTCTTTGTGCTTCCTCCAATTTCTTAGCCAAATCAATGTGTTCTGGCCAAACAACCATGAACTCTTTATTTTCAAACTTATTAGACCTTTCTATTTTATATTTTAAAAACTCTTGATTCTGTGGATTATTAAGAAACTTTTTTTTCTCTGGTAACACACTAAGGAAACCCTTAGCAAGATGTCCAGGTCGATCACATATTTCACAAATAGTTTCTAGTGGTTGGAACTAATTCTCAACTTTCACACCAACCTTATCAGATATCTTCTAAAATTTCTTAAGAGATTTTATCTTTTGAAAGTATTGAATCCCCCTCAATCCTTGTCTTTAAAAACATTTGGAATAGTTGTAATATTGTTGGTTGAACCAACACATATTTTTCATATGTTCAAATCCACCACAATACCAGTAGTAGCAGTAGGATGACTATTTTCTTCAGAAACATCAATACTGACAGGATTTTTGAACATGCTTCTCAAAAATATTCTTAACAGAATTATGTTGACCATCGACCTTCATATTTTCAATTATAACTTTATTATTCAGATCAGATTTCTGTTCATTCTTACTAGAACCAGAAGTGGTAGACATCTTTCTAGACTCAAAATTTTTAGATGCTTCTGATTTTTTAGTATTTCTAACTATGACCACATACGTCCCCCTTCCAATAATTCTCTTATTAGTACCTATTCTGTCTTTATTTTCAACCTTTGATGGCATTTTTTGTTGATCCTTATCAGGCTCATTCTTTGTAGAACATTCACCAACTTCTGTAACAGAATTTTTGAGCCTTCTGTTTGATTCCTTGTAATGCCTCGACCACGGTTACCCAGAGTCAATGCTTTGTTACGTAACATTGGCATGATCACAAAAGATCAAGTCTCGAAAGACCAATCATTTTAGTAGGCTTGGAAGCACTATATACATTCATAAATGTTACATTACGTGATTAAGTGAAAAACTACAATAACATGGTCTCCATAGTCCACACTCATGTCCCCTTCAGACTATCCTTGCAGCTTAGTCATAAAATATTTATTCACATCCTAGGAAAAATAAAACATAAAAGGGGTGAGCTCGGATGCTCAGAAAGGATAACAATATAGCAGAAACATTCATAAATAAACATACGCATTTAAGGAAATATATAACTAAAACAAAATCCATTTAAACTTGAACTTCAGGAAAATATGGAAAAAATAAAATAAAATAATTCCATTTACTTATTGACATGGATATTTTAATAGTATAATAATCATATGCAATATCAATAACCACTTTCATAATGATATAATGCATAATGCGAGGCTATCATAGCCACATAGTCAGGGCCTTGTTCCAAGACTACTACTAAGATTTTGTCAAGGCCTCGTGCCATGACACTAGTTTGTCTCATGAGACCTACTGATGCATCGAGGTGCTATATCGGACTCCACACATCACTTATTAAGTCCAATGCATTCATCATATGAACAGGTTTAAACATATCATAAACCATAACATAATCGTATCACATAAAACATCCATAAAGGAAACATAACATTTCCACATTTCAATCTCAAGATATCAATACAACACATTGATATAATAAAAGTATTATCAAAACCATTTTCAATACCAACATAAATTAAAATTAAAACTTGGTATTTATTTTTCATTTAAAAAATGGTTATGTCTTGTAGAGGAAACCGAACCTCAAATAATGGCCACGGCGGCGGAGAAGTCATTGTCGCCGCATACGTAAGACAAAACATTCCTTTTGTTTTTTAGTAAAAAATTTTCGTATAAAAAGATTACTTTTGAATAAAAGTCAAAGGGGTCTATACACCTATAAATGAAAGTTGTGTATAAAACAAAATATCCCTCAATAAAGGAAGATTGAGATGAATTCCCTTACCTCATGTCCGACTTGACTCGATTTTTCATTAACCTCCTGAATAATAAACTAGATTTAATTTCTAATTTCTTGGGAACCTTTTTCAAGTTCATTATTAATTTTATATTACTTATTACCATGTTATGAACATTATGTAATTATTTAAGTTAATAACGGTCATTTTGTCGATCTTTGGTACTTGAGTCAAAAATAAACTTCTTATAATTACAAGATGTTCATGTGGTAAAATATCAGTTATATTCATAATTATATTCATGATGTAGATATCATATGTATAATATATATCCAGTATATACATTCATTTATAATATTACATAACATTTAGAGGTAAGAAAAGAAATGCACCGTTCATGGAGACGGTAAGTCGTACGTACGCATGAACTCTACTTTAATTTCTATTTCGTATTTAATGGAATGAAATCATAATGATATAAAGTTATATTATAATTAGAGTATAATATCATATATAATATCATTTACTCCATCCTTTATACATCCCACATATGGCATTAACGATTCAAATCACTTTGAGGGGCCGGTAGTCCGCACTTCCTAAAATGAAATTATCGCGCTTACCCATAATGGAAATCATAAAGGTATGCCGTAAATGAAAAATAAATAAGTATAAGGAAAACATAAACATAATATATATATCATATATAAATATATTTACATTTTAATGGCCATCATGAAAGGTGTTAAAAGAATATTGAACAATCATCGTTTGGTGAGGCAGTAATCCGTCACCCACAGAAACAGTATGTTCTTTTACCATTAGACGGAGGTGTGTGTAAGTTTAAATCAAATACTTATCATTAAAACATCCTAGTATCTTGAATATACTGGTGTTGTTATACAATAATTGAATAAAAATGGTTTAAGGGGTTGGAGAAGCAAAATAAAACAAAAGAACATAAGAGAAGACATTACCTTAAAATCGGCTAACTCTTTTTGATTTGTGTCGAAGGCTTCCTTGGGAAGACTTCTGCACAAAAGGAGGATTCTAAGAGTAAGATAGGGAAGTTGAGAGAGTATTAGGGCAGAGTTTGTCTGATCCAAATGGCTTTTATGGTGTGAATAAGGTGGTAGATGTGGGGGCCTTTTATAAGAGGAGAGGAGGGGCACTCTTGGAAATTCATGAAATGTTACATTATTATGAAATGATTTTCGGATTTTAAAGGTCCTACAATGATATATTTCAAGGATAAGGTGATACGGGTTCGATATATACCCATCCAATAGTATTTATACAAGTGTAAGTCTTTGATTTTACCTTATCTTTTCATTTTATTTAAATCGTTCATTAATGAGGTAATCGCTGCATCATCATGCTGTGATAAATAAATTTATTTATTTAATGCATAAAATTTATAAAACAATAACCATGATGTAGGAAATATTTTTATATTTCCAATGTATATTTATAGTCAAAAATATGACTTGTATAACCCCTTCTAAAAATTGTTTTAGTAAAACAATGCATGTTTGTGACATTTTTATTTTTACTTTAAATAAAATGTATTGATGTCATTATCCAACACATGTGGCTCCATGGGGTCCAAAAAATCGTCCAATGGTTTGTCTTGGTCGTACATGACTAATAAAATAAGAGTAGGACATGTGTCAATATATTTTTATATTCTTATAATATCATTTTTTCCTTAAATTACCGTAATTACCTCTAATCGCGGTTAATAAAACTCAAAAGTTACTATTCACCAAAATTTATTTCCATCCCATTGAACAAAATTTTACTTCCAAATTATAACCATATATGTCATATTTTTTAAATTATGGTCAGAGAAGCGGTAAAATTTCATTTAAATGAAAAATCAGTTTTTTAACTACCACTTAGTGGTTTCACTATTCTTCAAAAATTGAAGTTTTTCAGAACAATACCAAAATTTCACCCTAAGCTATAATTGATATTCGTAATTCAAAAATAATTTATATTTTAAAAAATTCCATACATATAAGTTTCATTAATTAATTTTGTAATTAATTGCCACTTTCAAAACAAATATCGTGTTTTTACGAAACAATATCAATCAACAGATTGACAGTTGTTTATGTCCAATTTCAAAGTGAAATTAATTCTAATGACCACCATTGGAAAAAATGGTAAAATTATATTCTAATTATACTTTAAAACCACTCAATAGTATAATTTATCACTATAAAAATTTTTTATTAAAAAAGTTGTTTTTATGTATTTTTTTACTATTCATCAAAAATTGTAAGTTCTCAGAAAAATACCAAAAATTCAACATTGGCTAATTTAAATATTCCGAATCCAAAAATGAAGTCCATTTTGAAATATAAAATTTATATAATTTCAAAAGGTGGGTATTACTGTTCATAATGCCTACATTGATTGGTCGCGGTGTGTTAGAATCTCGAACTTGCGTACAATGCAAGCTATTGCATTATTGAAAGAGAAGCATACCATAGAAGATTGGGGTGTTACATTCTACCCTCCTTCAGTAAATTTTGTCCTCAAATTTTGAAATTGTTCTTTGAAAATAAAATATGGAAAATAGAAAATACCTTTGTGGAAAACCCATATCAGATTTAGGGTTAATAAAATTTAGTCTTAATAAGAGGGAAAATGGAAATGAGAAAGTCACCACCAAATTAGGGTTTCGAAAAGGAGAACATTTGTGGAAATTATAGACACATAATTAGAGGAAAAATTATATATTTATAGGGATTGATTGAGGTCCTCAATCACAAACAATTGTAAACTTGAGGGCCTCAAATCCATCAATCTATGATGAAAATATCATCAGTTCAACAAAACATAAGGTATTAGGATAACATATTTTTATTTTAATATCCCTTCACTAAAGTTTAAGAATTAATTTATTCATAGAATAAGAGAGAGGTATATATATATATACTTGACAAGTAGAGTTTCAACCTTTATCAAATTTCTACCACAAACTCATCTTTCACTCAAAAAGAAAATAGAACTCAAAAATAGTATATTTATCCTAATCGAACAAGGTTCCAAATATTAACACATACCACATAGATTTGGAAAACTATTTTGTAATAACCATGGACTTCCTGTAGGCTACTGGTAGGTAATAAAGGCCTGTCGGACTATGGTTAAGGGTTCGATCCCTACAGCTTTGTCTGACGCGACGGGTTGTCCCCCAACCTGCACGTTGTCCTTTTCCTAAAACTATAGTATTATAATATTCCAAATATAATCTTCAGAAATGTTTTAGCCTTAAACAATACTATCCAAAGTTCATATTAATCCATTCAAACCTTTATAGTTATCCAATATACATCTGTCCAGACATTCTCTAAAAGGTCTCTAAATTCCAAAATCAATTGTAACATCAGATTCCCCCCAAAATGTAAAGATTCTCTTATTGTCACATACTAAAAATAAGATTTCCTTTATCATATTAAAACCTTAATGAAAACAACAAGTACTGCAGTACAATACTTATATATATGACAGTATTCTTATAACCGGAATATAATCATTGAGTCCAAAATCACCAATACATTAATTATTCCACTTCAACTATAGTAACAGCATATGATTGGCCTTGATCCCATAGCCTTTTCTAAGGTATGTTTCCTTGGTGCTTAGGGTATTCATTTGAATAATGCCCAATTTCTCTAAAATTGTAGCATTCAACATTGACAACCTCTTTCTTTCCCTTGCAATCACAAGCCTGGTGACCTTTTTCACCATAGTTAGAACAAACTCCCATTCCTTTTAGGCATGTACTGGGGTTATTCTTCCCATAATTATCGCATAATGGAAAATCATTCTATCCCTATTTCCCTTTATCTCTCTCTTGTTCCACCGTTAACTTATTCTCTTGCTTTACTTTATTGTCATAATATTTATATAATTCCTTTTCTGTCTTCATAGAACATGAGACAATATTTTCGTACGTTGAGAAAGATTGTGATACTAAAGCTCAACAGATAAATGGTTTTAACCCATCAAAGAAATGATCAATCTTACTTCTTGGGTTACGTATATAATATACAGCATGCCTTGCTATCCTTGTAAAGTTAGACTCATACTTTGCGATATTCTCATCCTCCTTTTGCCTCAGGCTCTGAAATTGCCTTTCCATATCTGCTCGATGGTCACGAGGAAAGTATTTTTCTAAGAAAATATCTTTGAACTCCCTCCATTCCATATTTTATACCTCATCATATTCCTTTGTGTTTTGAATCAATGAACACCATTGATCAGCATCTCCAGTGAGGTGGTAAACTGCCATGATAACCTTTTCCCTTTCACTACTCCCCAAGGCATGGAATATTTTCTCTAAGGAATTTATCCATTGCACATCTACTAAGGGATTTTTACTCCCTTTGAATGTTGGTGGTTTTTGCCTCATGAAGTTGTCTAAATTTTATCCTTCACGTTGTAGATCATGGTGATCCATACGAGTAAGGTTATTATTCATAACCTGAGTGAGTTGACCCAGTATGGTGATAAGCTAATCAGCACCAGTTGTATCACTAGCTCCATTATAATTATTTTGAGCAGGAGGGAAATCCCTACATGGAGTACGTGCGTTGATACGGTTTCCATTCCTTCCACTAGGATCCATTTCTAAACAATGTCATAAACTAGATTAGTTTATGAATCTAAATACATAATAAAAAACTTGCAAAACAATTAACATAAATTTAACTATTTATGGATATAATCTATAATCATAAATATGTTTTCTTTGAGGAAGTATATACTCATAAACCCTTCATAATGGTTTGTAAAGAAATTGTGAATTATCTTAGGCATATCCCCTGGGACTATCATAACCAATAGTTCATCAAGGCCTGTTGTCGTGCACTAGTTCCCGTTCGAGTCTAGATCAATGTGGTGTTTTTGTTTTTTACCCAAAGGTACATTTGTGCCAGAGCCGCCTCTACCTGCTCATATCCAGACAGGGATGTGTTTCTCGGAAAACTCACAAAATCTCTATAATACCAAAATTCTAGGAAGTCCATCTATACTAATCCTCAAACTCTATCTTAGGGTTATGTGCTCTAATCAGAGTTTATCTAAATTTAGCTTCCATGTTTAGTACTAAACGACCTCTGATTACAACTGTAACACCCCTACCATAGTTACCCAGAGTCAGCTCATTATTACCTAACATTGGCATGATTACAAAATATCATGTCTCGAAAGACCAATTAGTTTAGTAGCCTTGGAAACACTAGATACATTCATAAATGTTACATTAAGTCATAAAGTGAAAAACTACAATAACATGGTCTCCATAGTCCACACTCATATAACCTTCAGACTATCCATGCATGTCAGTCATAAAATATTTCTTCACATCCTGGGAGAAATAAAACATAGAAAGGGGTGAGCTCAGATGCTCAGTAAGGATAACAATATAGCAGAAACTTTCATAAATAAACATAAAAATTTAAGGCAATGTATAACTAAAACAAAAAACTCTTAAAATTTAACTTCAGCATAATATGGAAAAAATAAAATAAAATAATTCCATTTACTTATTCACATAGATATTCTACTAGTCGAATAATCTCATTCAATATCAATAACAACTTTCATAATGATGGAATGCATAATGCCATACTATCATAACCACATAGTCAAGGACCTTTTCAAAGACTACAAATAATATTTTATCAAGGCCTCGTTCCAAGACACTAGTTTGTATCATGAGACCTACCGATGCATCGAGGAGCTATATCGGGCTCCACCCGTCACTTATTAAGTCCAATTCATTCCTCATATGAACATGTTTAAACATATAATAAACCATAACATAATCGTATCACAAAAAACATGCATAAAGGAAACATAAAATTTCCACATTTCAATATAAATATGTCAATAATACATATTGATATAATAAAAAAATTATCAAAACCATTTTCAATACCAACATAAAAGAAAAATAAAACTTGGTATTTATTTTTCATTTAAAAAAAGGTATGGCTTGTAGAGGAAGCCGAAACTCAAATAATGGTCACGGTGGAGAAGAAGTCGTTGTTCCTGTATACATAAGACAAAACATTCCTTTTATCATTTAGTAAAAATTATTCATACAAAAATATTCATTTTTAATAAACATCAAATGGGTTTATACACCGTATAAAAGAAAGTTGTGTATAAAACAAAATATGCATCAATGAAGTGTGATTGAGATGAAGTCGCTTACCTCATGTCTGACTTGACTCGATTATTCATTAACATCCTGAATACTAAACTAGAGTTAATTTATACTATCTTGATAACCTTTTTCAAGTTCATTATTCCTTTTATATCACTTATTACCATGTTATGAACATTATGTAATTATTTAAGTTAATAACGGTCATTTTTTCGATCATTGGTACTTGAGTCAAAAATAAACTTCTTATAATTACTAGTTGTTCATGTGGTAAAATATCCTCTATATGCATAATTATATTCATGATTTAGATATCATATATATCATATATATCCATTATATACATTCATTTATAATATTACAGGACATTTAGAGGTAAGAAATGAAATGCACCGTTCATGGAAACGGTAAGACGTACGTACGCATGAACACTAATTTCATTTCTATTTCGTATTTAATGGAATGAAATAATAATGATATAAAGTTATATTATAATTCCAGTATAATATCATATATAATATCATTTACTCCATACTTTATATGTCCCACCTATGGTATTAACAATTCAAATCACTTTGAGGGGGCGGTAGTCCGTACTTCTTAAAATGAAATTATCGCGTTTACCCATAATGGACATCATATAGGTATGACATAAATTAAAAATACAGAAACATAAGGAAAACATAAACATAATATATATATCATATATAAATATAGTGACATCTTATTGGCCACCATGAAGGGTGTTAAAAGAATATTGAACAATCATCATTTTGTGAGGCAGTAATTCGCCACCCACAGAAACAGTATGTTGTTTAACCATTAGACGGAGGTGTGTGTAAGTGTAAACCAAATAATTCTCATAAAAAAATCCTAGTATATTTAATATACTGGTTTTGTTATAAATTAATGGAATAAAAAATGTTTAAGGGGTTATAGAAGCAGAATAAAACAAAAGAACATACGAGAAGACATTACATTAAAATCGGGTAACTCTTTTTGATTTGAGTCAAAGGCTTCCTTGGGAAGACTTCTGCCCAAAATGATGCTTCTAGGAGTAAGATAGGAAAGGTGACAGAGTATTTAGGCCACGTTTGGATGATCCAAATGTCTTTTATGGTGTGAATAAGGTGGTAGAGGTGGGGTCCTTTTATAAGGGGAGAGGAGGGGCACTCTTGGAAAGTCATGAAATGTTACATTATTATGAAATTATTTTCGGATTTTAAAGGTCCAAAAGTGATATATTTCTAGGATAAGGTGATTAGAGTTCGCAATCTAACCATAAAATAGGCTTTATAAAAGTTTACGTCTTATATTTTACCTTATCTTTTCATTTTAATTAAATCGTTCATTAATGAGGTAATCGATGCACCCTCATGGTGTGATAAATAATTTTTTTAATGCCTAAAAATTATAAAAAAATTACCATGACGTATAAAATCATTTTATCTTTCCAATGGATATTTATAGTAAAAAATATGACTTTTATAGACCCTTCAAAAAAATTTTTTAGTAAAAAAATACATGTTTGTGACATTTTTATTTTTACTTTAAATAAATGGTATTAATGTCATTATCTTACACAAGTGGCTCCATGGAGTCCCAAAAATCGTCCCATGGTTTTTTTTGGTCGGCCATTACTCATCCAATAATAGTAGGACATGTGTAAATATATTTTTTTACTACAACTTAGTGGTTTCACTATTCATCAAAAAATGAAGTTTTTCAGAACAATACCAAAAACTCACCCTAAGCTATAATTGATATTCAGAATTCAAAAATGATGTCTATTTTACAAAATTCCATACATATAAGTTTCATTAATTAATTTAATTATTAATTCCCGCTTTCAAAACAAATAGTGTGTTTTTAAGAAACAATATCAATCAAAAGATTGACAATTGTTTATGTCCAATTTCAAAGTGAAATTAATTCTAATGACCAAAATTGGATAAAATGGTAAAATTATATTCTAATTATACATTAAGATCACTAAATAGTATAATATATCACTACAAATTATTTTTATTAAAAAGGTTGTTTTTAAGTATTTTTTACTATTAATAAAAAATTGGATGTTCTCACGAAAATACCAAAAAATCAACATAGGCTAATTTCGATATTCCGAATCCAAAAATAAAGTCCATTTTGAAATATAAAATATATATAATTTCAAAAGGTGGGTATTTCTATTCATAACAGCTACTTTGATTGGTCTCGGTGTGTTAGAATCTCGAACTTGCGTACAATGCAAGCTATTGTATTATTGAAAGGGGAGCGTACCATAGAAGATTGGGGTGTTACATTACTCAGCATTAGAAAGTTTATGTTTGAAAAGTTACAACTCATCTTATTTTTCCATAATCTTTACTTCCAGATGATCATTACGATTTTTTTATCTCTCAAGATAATTTTTAGATCATCAATCTCATTCTCATATTTTGTTTCTTTTCCTGAAAACATGTTTGGTCATTTGATGAAGAATTTTCATTTTAAAATTTTATGTTTTCCTTCTGAAGCCTTCTGATATTTCTCAAACATTCCTTCATCTCTTCTTTCAGATACAGTTCATGTTGACTTTCTTCTTCTTCAGTACTACCTCTCTCATAATCATCATTATTCACTGTTGCAAAAAACGTACTCTCTCTAGCTTTCTCAGTTATAGATTTCTCTGATTCAGTATCGCTATCATCATCTTCTTCATCTTTTGACAGAAAGCTTCTTCTTTTAGATTTGAAGAACTTAATATCCTTACCTATTCCAGAATATTTATCTGTTTCACCTTATTTCTTCCATGACCTTCTTGGTCTTCTTTCTTCTTCATCACTCTCTTCATATTTCTCTTTTTGAGAGAAATTTTCCGAAAAGTGGCCAGCAGCTCCACTTTCAAAAAATTTCAAAGGGAGTTTCCGTTTGTATTTCCCAGTGCTGCTTTTATCATTTTTAGAAAATAAGGATAAAATTTCATCAAAATTCTGACTTACCTCATTTTTAGTGTCGGATTCACCAACTTCTTATTCAAAATGAATTTTCTTCGACTTTTTGTTCTTTTCTGCCTTGAAATACATTTCTCTATTGGATTTTACATTTCTCTTCATAGTCTTCTCCCTTCTTATTTCATATGTTATAAGATTGCTATGCAAATCATCCAGAGATAATGTTTTAGGGTCTCTGTCTTCTAGTGATGAAACTTTAGCATCAAATTTGTCAGGAATAATTCTCAAGATCTTTTCAATAACTGTAGAATCTTCCAACGTTTAAACAAGACATATTATTGTATTGACAATATCATTTATCCTAGTAATGAAGTCCCCAATAGATTCAGATTCTCCCGTTTTCAAGTCTTCACACTTCAGCCTCCAGATTTGTAATTTTTCCTTCTTTACTTTTGTATTTCCTCCATATATATTCTTCAGTTTTTCACAGATTCCTTTGGACGTAGCAACACCATTCACTCTTATAAATTAACACTCATAAAGAGATGAGAGTAACACATTTTTATCACTTCCATCATTCTCAAGATTCATCTTATGAATAGGAGTGAGAGGAACCCTATCATAAATAGTAGGAATTCCATCTGTTGTTGTTTTGAGAACTTCAAACCCAAGAGACATAAGATAAGGAATCATTATATCTTTCCAAATATGATAATTATTCCCATAAAATATCAGAATCCTATTACCGTTCACACAATTCAGATTCTCCGTCAAAACATCTCTTCAAAACTTCAGCAAAGAACAAACGAAGGAAACCTCCCTCTGATACCAATTGATACTCCCAGTCAGGATCCATGTATCACTGAGATGGGGATGGTGTGAATTAGTGATATATTTTTATTTTTATGTTTCATTATTTTTGAAACAACCTCTTCTTCCTATTAAAGAGTTTATTCGCTATTGAACACACACAACCACAGGAACACAAGATTTATAAGGTTCACTACTCAAAAAGAGTAGCTACGTCATTGGTATGGTACAAAAATAATTTTGTACCACACAATCCACTGGTCAACAATACTTTGATGTGGAATACAACAAGTAGGATATACCCCTACACTTGTGTAGCACTTGGAAAACAATACACAAGAGTGTTTCCACCCTCTTAGCACAAATAAGGAATTATAGTATTTTTGCGCTTCTTTATAATTAAGCAGTTGTATTCTTCAAAGTACAAATCTTCACTTTATTACCCAAAAGCCAGTATGAAAAATCTTATGCATAGCTGAATGTGTGTGAAGACCCAAAATATTTCGCACACCCTTTTAGGTGTCTTGCAGACAACTTTTATGCCACGTGGGAAAGATTGATCTTTTGTCCCGAAACACCTCTTACGTGCAACTCTCTTCTTGCGCGCAACTCTCTTCATGCATGAAACTTCTCATTCTTGCATGCAACTCTAATTATTTCATGAACTCTCCTTTTCTTAATATTTTTACACACCATAGAGCTAGATATTTTTCTAAGTGTCAAGCCAACACAGTTGGAGGGGGTCACCTCTTATTTACAGACCTCATTGTCCCCTATAAGCGAAAACCCTGATGTGTCATGCAAGATCCTGAAGCATCGCGCAAAACCCCATTTGACATCGCCTTAGGCACGTAAGTATCTTTTTCACCAAAATTATCTTTCGTGCACTTCTTCTAATTTTTCATGCACTTAATGCCTTTATCATTTTTCGTAGTTTGGACCTCAAATCAAACCTCACACACAGAACCCCATGTTACATCACCTTTGGCGCATAAGTCTTTTCACACCACCCTCTTCTTTAGTTAACTTATTGAATCTTTCGCGTTCTTCCTTCCTTTTTCATTTTTCAAATTTTGGACCTTAAATCATTCCTTGCATGCAATATTCCAAACTACCTTCAATCTTGCATGAAAAAACCAATCTTGCGTGCAAAACCCCAATATTTCAAGAAAGCCTCTCCTTTGCCAGATTTTGATGTTCAGATCATGGAACACCACTTTCACAGAACATACCGAGTCATCTTCAACTTTCACATAACATCATTTTACAAAACACCTTCTTATTCTCCCAATTTTCAGGCCCTAAAAATTGGAAAACACTAGAAAATGGAACCACCTTAGAATGTTCTTTTATGCCACCCAGACCATCCATTCCTTTTTCATGTTATCTCTTCACTGTATCTCATAACCATTATTTGGATTTCATCATGAAATCCACTAGCATGATATGTAACCATTGATCAAATAGCATTATCATCATCATATTTTCAATGGTAAGTACTGAAACTTCACTATCTTCCAGTAGCATCATTCATTCCAATCAAAACTTTATATGAATGGTATAACCTTTACTCCCCCTTTATTCATAAGGATCACATCCCAAGTTCTCCAAACTTATAATATTTTTGAAATAAAAATTAGAAAATAATCATTTGATTTAATGTCCATTACAAAGTTAATTGATTTATCTTCATTGACAATAAAAGACAACACTCTGTAACTGCAAACTCTTCTTAATTCATTCACCATCCAACTTGGTCCCCACACTTCTCCCCAATTATGTAAAATTTTATCCCAATAGCTTCGTTATACAACACACCTCACTATTAACTTTCATATAAGCATGGATAGTTTGAAACCAATAAATATTGAGGAATGAATTATAGGACACAACTACTGACTATGAAAATATTCTATGTGAATCTCCATCTCCGTCCAATGTCTGGTCAAACTATTAATGTAAGTGTGTGATCATCAAACCTTGATTATAGGAGTCTATGAACATAAGTTTTTAGAAAAAAGACTCCACAATAATTGAAAGGTATCAATAATGGTATGCATACATTGAAAAGTGGCTTGTGATTGTGTAAGAACTACAACTAGACACGATAAGACACATATCATGCCTCACAGAACGCCCAAAGCATTTGGGTCATAAGCTCCCACCACCTCTAGCCATCATTTCCATTTCCCACCAATTATATGCAACTACGGACCAATATAAGTTGCTTATCACATCAAAATAAACTAAAATGTACTAGTTAATGGAACTCATCCACCACACCTCGATACCATATTCTTGGTGAAGCACTAACTTACCCACAAAATTTTAAATTGGGTCATTAGAACATGTCTCAGTGGGGATAGTGTCCCTCTTCCTTTCATAATTGAAGACACATAAATCATCACCAACACATGGCTCTACTAACTCCCATAGATTCTTAGTATAATTAACACTAATAGGACCACCAAGAGGGGTTATAACCAAGTGGTACACTCGTACCATAGGCTCACACCAGTACTTTACCACCTGAGAAGTAGGTCTAACACACCACAGAACATTGGTGATCTCTATCTCTAAAACACATGATGTGTACTCAGCATAGGTGAGTCCTTTTTCGGAACCACTTGAACCAACTACTAAATAACCTAACTATTAGAATCTACCTAAACCACCTAAGGTGGGTTAACATAATACAGAGGGTGGATAGGTTTCTTGTAATCCACCCTAAGGAACCACTTTCTACACATTTCCAAAAACAGAATCCTCTTCACCAAGTATACCATAACATTGATCTCACTATAACATCTTATATGGTTGTTAGAAATCCTAAAATGGATGAGATATTACAAGATTAGAAAATTAGATCTAGGTACCTAACTCAAGAAGGACATGGAAACCATAACACATTATAATATGCTGCATGTACATATGATTTCCCTATAACCAGTGCCTATATGTACCATGTTAAAAATAAGGTTATCAAAGTCCTGGCGAATAGATACATCAATTTCCACAGCAACAGTGGATTCTCTATCCTAAAAGACAAACACAAAACACTTTAACATTAATTCCATACATCCCAAACCAAACCACACAACTAAATAATCTCAAAACCCTAGTCCTAATATGACCTCCTCCAATACCACTTTGTCAAGACTCAATATATTGGGGCCTTCCTGGAAGGCATTACGCTGAAAATGACACCCTAATCCCCTCTCAAATAGGCTAGGGGCTATAAGCTACCACTAATTAGGTATATCACACACATGGAGTCCATAATCTAAAGTTCCTATACACAAGAACACAGCACCATGCACCAATGTAAAATGTAAAGATAAACTACTCATGACATAAATGAATTCATAACATTTATCCCACATCAGACTAAAACATATAGTAAAAAATTTATAAAGGTCCAAATAAAATACCACCAAAACTGAAAAATCACCCAAACATCAAACACAAGGGGGTGGGTACCCCAAATAAACTCTTGAATCCATCTATGACCCATCTAGCCTAACAAATCTCTACACCCCCATAGTCCTCCATTGATTCCATTTAAAGGCATATCTTCTACATAAGGAATGACATGTGTTGGAAAGTCCCATGTAGGGGTGAGTATAAACATATCTAGTATGACACACTGGAATCCCCAAACAAAAAGCAACAAGATAGTAGTCATCTAATCATCATGAAGATATGTCATGTAACGACCCAATGTTTTATTAATGGAAGTCCATCTTGATCTAATTAAATTTCTCTTTATTTTTATATAAAATGTCAACTTCTTTGGTTTTATGATAAGCATTTTCACCATTTCTAATATAGCGGTTGAATAGTGACCACACGATTAGTATAAATATTGGACTTTAACAAATCCAATTTACTCGGATAAAGGAATCAAAGGCCTCATCCATTATAATTTCCCCATATGAAGCCCATTAGTCAGAGCTCGGAAAAGAGGTGGCGTCTTTGGGCTTCGCCTTTTGACCATGCCCAAGATGAGCTTCATCATTTCAAGCTCGAATGTGACCATCTACGGGAAAATTGGAAGTTGATTGAAATTACCACTCGAGTGATGTTATCTGAGCCACCTCAAGAGTCTGTCACCATCGCACACATTATCCATAGGTCTTATGCAACTATTTTAAGGGGTTATGTAACAAATAAGTATTAATATGTTCATTTACATTATTTTTGTATATAACAATGAATATAATTTCTAGTAATTTTTGATACATTGTAAATAGTTTTTAAAGTACAAATACTGTTTTTAGTTATTATTTAATTAAGAATTATATTCTATTAAATTAAGGGATTTTTGAATTAAATAATATTTTAATAAAATATTGTTATTATTATTAAATTAATTTCTTTAAATATAAATGATCTTATAATTTTATGAATGAAAATATAATTTTTATTAAGGTTTCAAATCCATTTCTATCGAAACCCGTGAATTTTTTATAAATGTCTGTTTTTATTTTAAAAGTGAAAATTAACATATTTATAAAATTATTTAGATAAAATAAATGTTATTTCTGTAATCAAGACGTCAAAATTATCCAACGGTGATTTTTTCATAATTTTCTGAGAAAGTCAACTTTTTGGGTAAAAATTAAATATCGTTTAAATATATAATGTGTTTTATGACATCATAATGACCCAATAGTGATGTAATAAAATACTATAATCTTTATTTTCCACCAATATATGTTTTATCATTAATATAATATGATTTTGGGTTTGTTTGACTAACTTTTAAAAACATTAATGGACCTCTCAAGACTTATTAAACACCATGTCTTTTAAAATTAATTTCCATGGGAGTGTGACTCAACTCCACATAAGCAGCCTCATTATTTTAATAATTTTTTACTTTGGCCTTATAAATTTTTTTTCCTCTTCCATTTTTGATAAATCATGGGAAAAATCCATGGGATGGTTTGTGGTTTGGATTAATTTAATATAAGGGGTCCCAAACCTAAATAATAAAGAATTCCCTCACCTTCTCTATATATACCCACCCAAGATCCAACTTTCTCCTCACTTAAAAGCTTTGGAGTTCGTCCAAAATCATCCATACTCTCTCTAGAATCCTCCCAAGGTGCACCAATATCCCAAGAAGCCTCTCACAAGCCTCTCTCTAGCCTTCAGAATCAAACTTCCAAGTAAGGGTTTTTTCTTCCTTTCTCTTTTTTGTCCAATTTTCTTTAAGTTGTTTTCCCCTTTTAATTTCAATTATGAATGTTGGGGTATGGTTTTTATCCTCCCTAATACTTCCCTATTTATGTTGTAATTATGGGATACCCTTTTCTCTCTCATTAAATTCCTCCCTTGTACACTCGTTACTATGCCGAAATTCCGAATGGAACTTCTCTCTCCTCATTTACATTCAAGCAATACTTTTGTATCATGAATCTACATTCCATTACAATTGTTGGGACATGTATCTATATGACCTCCTTACTTTCCATTTCATGTAAATATGATAAGGATCCCCTTTTCTCTCTCATCAACTATTTTTATGTATTCTTATGTCACGTCGTTACGCTGCCGAAATCGCACTGATTTTCTCAGCCAATACCATTGTGTAGTGAATACCATGCCCATTTATCCATCAAGGGTATTCAAATTTATGCACATTTACATATTTATTATAATGTTTCATGTATTAATTCCACATTCCTTTATCATGGAATAAATTATTATGTTTAATGAATCCATGTGGCAAACTCATGCATGAAATGAAATGTTTAAGAAGGGTGAGCCCTTATAGCGCTCCGATGCATTTGGTAAAGTATAGCATCATGATACTTCATGTGAAATGAGTGTTGACTCATGATAATTAAAGTGAAATGAGGGTTTACTTGTGCTTCAGGTGCAATGAGGATTTACTCATGCTCTATGTGCAATGAGCCTTGGCTCATGCTAATTCCATGTAAGTGTTGTTGCCAAATTTCCATGTTATGATTATCATTCTTTATCATACCTTTATGTTCATGTTTATTTTATTCTCTATTGATATGCCTATTTTCTAACATGTATTGTAGTCCTCATGTTATTCCATGTGTACTCCCTTACTAGGCTTTATAGCTCACCCTTTTCTTATGCATGTCCTCAGGTTATCTCATGCAATGATACGTACGAGGGAATGTAGTGGTCATGTAAAGGAAGTTTTCAATAAAGATGTTGTATTTTATGTTTTATGTTTTTATGTAATGATCCTAATACCAAAAGACACTAAAACTCTCTATATTATTTATGTATCTATTGAAGTTTTATGTAATAAATCATGTTTATGTTTGTAATAAAATCAGGGTTTTCATAGTTGGTATAAGAGAATGGGTTTAGTTATTTTTGGGATTAGGATGAGAAAACCCTAGTAAAGCCTTGGAGATAGGACTAAGTATAATAAAAACATCCCTATGTTTTAGTAAGTACTAAGTTAGTTGTTTAACAAACAAATACATTCCTTTCTGGATATGATCAGGTAGAGGCGGCTCTGGTACAGATGTATCCTAGGGGTAAAACCCGAAAACACCACTTTGAACTTGACTTGAATGGGAACTAGTGCACAACAATGGTACTTGATGCACTCTTGGTTATGACACATCCGAGGGATATGTTTTGATAAATTCAAAAGCATAGTATGAACCCTTATTAAGGTAATTAAAAAAAATTCCCCTACGAATATATGTTAGAAAGTAGATCATGAAAAGCCTAGATTGAAGCTTATAGACTCATGAGTAAGGAAATAAAAGTTTATTTATAAGTCATCAACTTTTGCCTTTGGATTACCCTTTATGTCTTACCCCTACCATTCCTTTTATTCCAGCCAATGGTCGGTAATAGGAGGACTCGGGATAACAACCGTTGTGAAGATCAGTGTGACGAATGTACTAATGAGATTCCCAATCCAGTGGGAGCGGGAATCACGAACTTTGTCATGCTTATCTCTCATATAACTCAAGTTTTTAATAGAAACATGGGTCAAGAGGAACGTCCAAACCCCCTAATAAGGAAAAAGTCGCTATCGACAGCTTCATGAGGCGTTGGCCTCCTACTTTTAGTAGATCATCCGATCCCACGATCGCTGAACAATGGATCAACTCCATTGAAAAGATCTTCTCTATCCTTCAATGTTCTGAACAAGAGAAGGTTCTCCTAGCTGCTTATCCTATAGAGGGTGAAGCTGATCAATGGTGGACGTTGATAAAAAATACGAATCCTGAGGAGGAGATCGAGGCATTGGAATGGAAGGATTTCTGGAAGATGTTTTTTGATAAATATTTTCCACGCACCCTCTGGCTTAAGATGGAATGGGAATTCCTATCCCTCAAGAAAAAAAGATGAAGAATATGTTGGAGTGTATGAGGAAAACTTCACAAGTCTTGAATGATACGCTTCCAGCTTTTTCGTTACCCTCGAATGCAAGGATGGCTTCTTCTTTGGTGGGCTGAAGCCTAGATTTCAAAAAGTATTAACGATCCGTTACTTCGACAGCTATGAAGAAATTTTCCGATGTGCCCTCAAGGTCGAAATGGAGATCAAGGAATCATATGGGTATCATGGGGACAAGAATCGTAAGGTGGAATTCAATGCTGGTTGTCTGATTGATAAATCCAACGGTGCTAAGAAGATTCATCACCCCAATTGCCAAAAGTGCAGACAGAAGCACCCTGGAAATTGCCTTAAGGGGACGAGAAAATACTTCAGGTGTGGAAGAGAAGAGCACCTAGCTGTTAATTGTCGTCAAGAAAGACATGAGGCTACGACAGAGGAGAGGAACACTCTGTTCAAACCACAACGCATTGTTCAATGCTACAAATGAAAATAACAGGGTCATTTTTCCAATCATTGCCCTAATACAACTTTTTTCTGAGACAACCAACAACCTCCGAGGCAGCAAGGAAGAGCTTTTGCCATCACTTCTACCAAAGTGAACCCCGACAACGAAGTGGTGACAGGTACGCTAGTTATTCATTCAAGAATAGAGAACGTACTTTTTGATTTAGGTTCTACACATTCTTTTATATATCGAAAGTTTAATAGATCAATCCCAGCACCACCACAAATCATGGAAGTGAAGATGTCGGTGAGTACAGAAAATGGGGAAATCATTGCATCCCATGAATATAAGTCCTCCCATGTTACAATCTGTGGATTGAATTTCCCAGTGAACCTTGTCATACTCCCTATGGTGGAATTTGATGCAATTCGTGACATGGATTGGATTTCCTTATATAGAGCCACTATAAATTGTCGGGAGAGGGAAATAACACTCCATATGGAGAATCGACCCCCGATTATTTACAAGTGCCAGGAGGAAGATGAATCTCCTTTAGCTATATCATCTCAAGCATGGATATTACTTCCCTATGAGCATGCGTATCTGGCTCAGATGATTGAGTCCAAGGAAGAAACCATCCTTGAAGAAATGCCTATTGTGAGGGAATTCGCAGAATTGTTTCCTGAGGAACTACCAGGTCTTCTTCCTAGAAGAGATGTTGAGTTATCAACTGAACTTATACCTAGGTCTCTACCAATATCCAAGAATCCATATAGAATGGTTGTTTTTGAGATTGAAGAGATGAAGAAACAACTACAGGGGAATCTGGATAAAGGGTTTATATGCCCAAGTGCTTCACCATGGGGTACACCAGTCCTCTTCGTCAAGAAGAAGGATGGGTCAATGAAGCTTTGCATCGATTATTGTGAACTTAACAAAATCACAATAAAGAACAAGTATCCTCTCCCAAGAATTGATGAATTATTTGATCAGCTACGTGGAGCACAATACTTCTCCATGGTGGACTTGCGGTCGGGATATTATCAAGTAAGGGTGAATAAGGAAGATGTACCCAATATTGATTTTCATACAATATACGGTCACTATGAATTCATAGTAATGCCTTTCGGACTCACCAATTCTCCAGAAATATTCATGGACTTGATGAATAGAGTCTTTAGAGATTACCTTGACAAATTTGTGGTAGTCTTTATAGATGATATTCAAATATACTCTAAAACCAAGGAGGATCATGAGGAGAATTTAAAAATTGTACTAGAGACTTTGTGCAAGGAGAATCTCTATGAAAAGAACATCAAGTGTGAGTTATGGTTGAAGGAGGTCTCATTCTTGGGCCATATCATCACAAGAAATGGGAAATCTGTGGACCCCTCCAAAACAGATGCACCTGAGGGATGGCCGAGGCCAACATCGGTAACGGATATCCGTAGCTTCTTGGGGTTAGCTGGATATTATTGAAGTTTTGTGAGAAATTTCTCACGATTTTCCAACCCACTTACCAAGATAAATCGAAATGGAGTAAAGATTTCTTAGAGTGATGAATGCAAAGAAAGCTTCAAGGAGTTGAAAAGGAGGCTTATCACTGCGCTCGTTCTCACTTTACCAACAAGTGGGGAACTTTTTGTGGTATTCATTGATGCTTCAAAGAAGGGCTTAGGCTGTGTGCTGATGCAGAATGATAAAGTGATATCCTATGCCTTAAGGCAGTTGAAAATCCATGAGAGAAACTATCCAACGCATGGTCTAGAGTTAGAGACGGTGATATTTTCCTTGAAAATCAGGCGGCATTATCTCTATGGGGAGGAATGTAAGATATATACTGACCACAAGAGTCTTAAATATATATTCACATAGAAAGAGCTTAATATGCTCCAGAGAAGATGGATAGAGCTCATCAAGGATTATGAATTTTTAATACATTACCACCCTGGGGAAGTGAACAAGGTGGCAGATGCCCTAAGTAGAAAGGACCCTGCGATTCTATCAATGATGATAATTGAGAAAGATCCAATATTCTTAAACATGATGAAGATGGAAATGGGAATCATAGAGAAGGGAACATCATCAATACTTTCACAAATGATTGCTCAAACGTATCTTTTGGAAAGGTTAAAGGATGCTCAAAAGGATGATGTGGGAATTCAGGAAAAATTGGAAGCTATAAAAAAGTGAAAATCCTCAGAGATTAATGTTAATGAAGAAGGAATCGTGCGGTTTGGGAAACGACTATGTGTTACATCAAGTCCGGAGATGAATAAGGAACTTTTGGATCATGCACATAGTTCAAATTTCTCTATTCACCTAGGGAGAACAAAGATCTATCAAGACCTCCGAGAAAACTTTTGGTAGGATAATATGAAGAAGGAGATCGCAGAATATACATCAAAGTGTCTGGTGTGTCAGCAAGTGAAGGCATAGAGGAAGAAATATAGGGGGATGATGAAAAAATTGCCCATACTATAATAGAAATAGAATAACATCACCATGGACTTTGTCACCAGACTTCCAAGGACATCCAAAGGAAGCAATGCAATCTGGGTTGTTGTGGGTCGTCTTACAAAGTCTGCACACTTCATTGCTATACGGGAGGATTTCTCTTTGGATCAACTGGCACATAAATATATCAGGGAAGTGGTATGGTTTCATGGAGTACCACTATCTATTGTGTCTGATCGAGAACCAAGATTCACCTCTATGTTTTGGAAGAGTCTTCAACATGCTCTGAATACTGAACTGAACTTCAGTACGGCCTATCATCCTCAATCTGATGGCCAATCCGAGCGGACTATCCAAACACTTGGGGACATGTTGAGAGCATGATCAATGGACTTTAAAGGAGGATGGGATCAATATCTTCCTCTGGTTGAGTTCTCTTCTAATAAAAATTTCCACTCGAGCATCCAAATGGCACCATATGAAGCCCTGTATGGGAGAATGTGAAGAACAACGG
The DNA here is from genome assembly GCA_963277665.1 of Viscum album. Taxonomy (NCBI): domain Eukaryota; kingdom Viridiplantae; phylum Streptophyta; class Magnoliopsida; order Santalales; family Viscaceae; genus Viscum; species Viscum album. Next base: position 270,264,869 of record OY728125.1, on the reverse strand, counting down.
TATATTGGGATGAGGTCGGTGAACGTAAGCTTCATGGACCAAAAATGGTCGAGGAAATGGTGGAGAAGGTAAAAAACCTTCAGAATCATATCAAGGCAGCTCAGAGTCGACAGAAGAGTTATGCAGATAATCATCGATGAGACCTTGAGTTTAAAGTTGGAGACATGGTGTTTCTACGCATATCTCCTTGGAAGAAGGTCATGAGGTTTTGAAGGAAAGGGAAGTTATGTCCAAGGTACATCATCCCCTTAGAGATTCATGATCGTGTCGGGGCTGTGGCATATCGACTAGCACTTCTACCTGCCATGTCCAAAGTACATGATATCTTTCATGTATCCCTCTTATGGAAGTACATACCGGACCCTTCACATGTACTCTCTTCTAAGGTGGTACAATTGGAAGATGATCTTTCTTATGAGGAGCAACTAGTGAAGATCTTAGATCGTTGATAAAAAGTTCTACGAAAGAATACAATGCCCTTAGTCAAGGTGTTGTGGAGAAACCACAAGTTTGATTAAGCGACTTGGGAAATAGAGGAAATGATGAAGCTGAATTACCCACATCTGTTTTAGTGTGGGAAAAGAAAAGTTTCGGGGGAGAAACTTCTTAACGGGGGAATATTGTAACGACCGAAAGTTTCATTAATGGAAATCCCTCTTGAACTAATTAAATGTCTCCTTATGTTTATATAAAATTTCCACTTCCTTGGTTTCATGTTAATAATTTTTACCGTTGCTAATATAGTCGTGGAACAGTGATCACACAATTAGTATAAATATACGACTTTAACAAATCCAATTTACTCAGACAAAGGAAGTGATGACCTCATCCAGTAGAATTTCCCCATAAACAGCCCATTTGTCAGAGGTCGGAAAAGAGGTGGCGTCTTTGGGCTTCGCTCTTGACCAAGCCCAAGCTTAGCTTCATCATGTCAAGCTCAAACGTGACCGTATACGGGAAAAGTGGAAGTTTATTAAAATTACAACTCGAGCGATGTTATCCGAGCCACCCCAAGAGTCTATCACCATCGCACACCTTACCCTTACGTATTGTGCGGCTATTTTAAGGGGTTATGTAAAAAATAAGTAGTACTATGTTCATGTAAATTATTTTTTTATATAATAATTAATATAATTTCTAGTCATTTTTGATACATTGTAAATAGTTTTTAAAGTACAAATAGTGTTTTTAGTTATTATTTAATTAATAATTATATTTTATTAAAATAAGGGATTTTGAATTAAATAATATTTTAATAATATATTATTATTATTATTAAATTATTTTTTATTAAATATAAATGATCTTATAATTTTATGAATGCAATTATAATTTTTATTAAGGTTTGAAAGCCATTTCTGTCAAAAACTTTGAATTTTCGATAAATGTCAGTTTTTATTTTAAATGTGAAAATTAACTTATTTACAAAATTATTTAGATAAAATAAATTATATTTCTGGAATCAGGATTTTTAAATTGTCCAATGGTGAATTTTTCATAATTTTCTAAGACAGTCAAATTTTTGGGTAAAAATTAAATACCGTTTAAATATATAATGTGTTTTATGACATCATAATGACCCAATAGTGATGTAATAAAATACTATAATCTTTATGTTCGTCCAATATATGTTTTAAAATTAAAATAATGTACTTTTGGGTTTTTTTGACTTACTTTTCAAAGCATTAATGGACCCCTCAAGACTTATTAAACACCTCGTCTTTTTAAATTAATTTCCATGGGAGTGTGACTCACCTCCACATAAGCAACCTCATTATTTTAAGAAGTTCGTCCTTTGGCCTTATAAAATATTTTTTCCTCTTCCCTTTTCCAAAAACCATAGGAAAAATCCATGGGATGGTTTGTGCTTTGGATTAATTTAATATAAGGGGTCCCAAACCTAAATAATAAAGAATTCACTCACCTATGCTATAAAAACCCGCCCAAGCTCCCACTTCCTCCTCACTAAAAACTGTTGGAGTTCGTCCAACCTATACCCTACTCTCCTTATAATCCTCCCAAGGTGCCCCAAGCTCCCAATAGGCCTCTCACAATCCTCTCTATAGCCTTTTGAAGCACACTTCCAAGTAAGGGTTTTTTCTTCCTTTCTCTTTTTTGTCCAATTTTCATTAAGTTGTTTTCCCTTTTAATTTCAATTATGAATGTTGGGGTATGGTTTTTCACCTCCCTCATACTTCCTATTTATGTTTTAATGATGTTATACCCCTTTATCTCTCATTAAATGCCTCCCATGTACACCTGTTACTATGCGGAAATTCTGAAAGGAACTTCTCTCTCCTCATTTACATTCAAGCAATACTTTTGTATCATTAATCTAAATTCCATTAAAATTGTTGGGACATGTATTTATATGACCTACATATTGTACATTACATGTAAATATGATGAGGAACCCCTTTATCTCTCATCAACCATTTTTATGAATTCTTATGTCACATCGTTACGCTGCCCAAATCACACCGAGTTTCTAAGCCAATGCCATTGTGTAGTGAATACCCTGCCCATTTCTCCATCAAGGGTATTCACCTTTATGTACATTTAATTATTGATTATAATGTTTCATGTATGAATTAAACATTACTTTATCATGGAATAAATTATTATGTTTTACGAATCCATGTTTTATGATCCATGTGGGACACTTATGCATGAAATGAAATGTTTAAGAAGGGTGCGCTCTTATAGCGCTCCAATGCATTGGGTAAAGTATAGTATCATGATACGTCCTGTGAATGAGTTTTGACTCATTCTAATTCAAGTGCAACGAGGGTTTACTCATGCTTCATGTGCAATGAGGATTTACTCATGCTCTATGTGCAATGAGCCTTGGCTCATGCTAATTCCATGTTAAGTGTTGTTTCCACATTTCCAAGTTATGATTATCATGATTTATCATACCTTTATGTTAATGTTTCTATTATGATCTATTGATATTCGTATTGTATAACATGTATTTTACTCATCATTTTATTCCATGTGTACTCCCTTACTGGGCTTTATAGCTCACTCTTTTCTTATGCATGTCCTCAGGTTATCCCATGCATTGCTAAGTATGAGGGAATGTAGTGGTCATGTAAAGGATGTTTTCAATAAAGATGTTGTATTAAATGTTTTATGTTTTTTTTAATGATCCTAATCCCCAAATACACTAAACCTCTCGATCTTCTTTGTTGTATCAAGTGTAGTTTTATATAATAAATCATGTTTAAGTTTGTAATAAAAGTAGGGTTGTCATATTTCAATCACAATATGATACATAATAATAGAAAAACTAATAACCTAGATATTCTCAAAATTAGTGACCACATCTCAAGGTGTGGTCACATCATCATTACCAACCTTGTATTATCTTATAATCTCAATGGGTAATTCTCATCTGGGATAAATCACTCCACTAGCCTTGGTAGAACTGATGGAACTAATCCAATAGGTCGTGCATGTCAAGCCTCACCATACTGATGGAACCCATCTATGAGGACACACTAACCAGGTCTAACCATAAACAAGTGAAAAAAAACATCGAGGGATCTTATATGAAACATGCTTAATTGGACTGCTTCTCACAGGAAGACAATAGATGTTGATACACAGATAGGGGATTAAACCCAAGGCCTATAGGGAATACCTAACCCTAACTGGAATAAACCCCTATATGGGGGATCATGCCTCTGTATGTTGGTCACATGATTCCCAAAACCCTATATAGGGATCAAGATAATGAGAATGAGGATGCAACCCCTGGGCCTGATAGAGGGATTCCTGCTCTAGTCCACCCAAGTAATATTTTCAAATTCTCTAATAAAAAGTCACATTGAACCCTCATGGAGATGGAATGAGAAAAATCAAACCATAACAATAAAAGTACTGAACAGACCCTCAAATATATAGATGGAGGGAACACATCAAAGCTCATATGAGAGATGAAATGAGAAGAACAACTGCTCTAACTTTCTCTTAAAGAATTATACGAAATGTACATAGGTTTACCCAATGTGTATCACTAATATCGGCACTTCTTGTGTCTTTTGTCCTCACACAAAATGTTTGCCTCTAATTACAATGTGTTTCCATTGGGGGTACATAGTGTGTAGAGTTGGTTCTTATACTCGACATACCTTCTAGTATAGCCCATGTACTATGGACCATGGCCATGTACACTATCCATGTCTGAGTACTTTCCGAAGAATACATAGTATACTCCACATCACATGGCATAGAGGGTTGGGAATTCTCTTTTCATGTGTCGGCTGCCCAATCCTATGTACTTTATGAAGCATATACTGTGTGCCCCAACACACACGACGTGTAGGGCCCCATGGACACCTACGTGTGTACTCCCTATACACACCAATCTATTCTCCAAGGGAAATGTGGTGTGTGATCAGACATACACAATGTGTAACACTAAATGGAATACTATGTGTTCACTCATTATACATTCCATTCCAGATGGAAGAGTGTCACATGGTGTTTAAGTAATTTAAATTTCATGTGATATTTAACTCAACAAGTATACCCTAGCTGCTTCACAGTGGGAACTACATAGAATGTGTTCCTATTTACAACACATCATCTAGCTCATAATTTTCATGATACAACCAATTCACATCAGGTTCCTCAAACACTACTTCCTCCTTCACTTCAAATAAAAATTACACCCCTTAAATATGGATATACACTTGATCGGTCATGGCCATTGTTGGTGGTGGTATTTCAGTCACCCCTTTTTCTTGGGAACCATCTATCATCATACAGCCTCACTAGAATTCCAAAACCTAAAAAACAAGAACCTATGATCCATCCCTAATCTACTTTTATCATCTTCACACCTTAATGATGAAATTGACCCAAAATATTAAGCCATAGTATCAATCCATTATGATAATGAATTATTTTTTAATGATCTTCTACCGAGTATTTGTCGAATCACTCATCAAATCGAATACTGATGATGATCATGAAAAGAACATGGTGAGAAAATAAAAAAACAGAAACATGTGGAATTAACCTTTTCCATTATTTAGTTTGGCCATAATTCACTGTCATAAAGGTGACAAATGATGAGGAATGAACAAGGAAAATGAAACCCTAATCTCTTGGGAAAAATTCATCAATCATAAATCAATATTCGACCCTTGAATAAATTTTTAGAAGGATAAATTCATGTTCGACATGGGATAAATAATTATAGATGCCATTTTAGATTCCATGGAATGTGTTCCTATTAGACTCCATGGAATGTGTTCGACATGAGCACATGGAATGTGCCATTTTAGACTCCATGAGTGCTCATATATGACATTTTGGACTCCATTCAAGAATTATTCCATTATTTTCAAAAATTATGAGCACTCATGATATATTATATTTAATATTTTTAATATATCCCCACTGAGGATCTATAAGCCTTGTAATTAAACGCTAACTCCATGCCTCACTCTGAATTTTTTTCAACAAATATTCCAATGTGTTACACAAAAACTGCAGATTCATTACAACATGAGATCCATGAATTTTGTACTAATATGTGCATCCATATAATGAATGTAGATACATCGATCAATAGTGAAATTTTTTAAATCCCCAACCCTTTTTCTTCTGTTTCACACCTCAATACCTTCAATTGGTATCAAAGAGAGAATGTGAATTTTTATGAAAAAAAAAATTAAATTTACCTTAAATTCAAGAATATAGTGTCCTTATAGATTCATTTATGTGAAAAGAGATCCAGTCCGATATAATATGGTCAATATAGGGCCGTCTGAAGATCAAAAATCAGATATAATCCATTTTTATGGCACTAAAATAAAGAACATGCATATATATATATATAAACATTTTTCTGGAAGGATTCTTATCGGATTATAGTTAATAGAATAGGGAATTTTTACCAGGTCCTTTTTCAATAAAATTGTGGATTATTCAAAAATAATTGGTCAATTCAGGATTTAATAGTCTTTAGAGATTTTTTACTAAAAATTAAGGATTGAGGGGGCTAGTGGATAATACAAAATATTGAAAAATAAAAAGGGTGACTGGGGAAGTTTTGGATAGTTCATAAGAATGAAAAAATTACAAGGTAAAATTGACGGTGAAACTATAGTATTCCAAAAAAAATTCGTTAACTGTGAAAGTAGTGACACCACCCCCTCATTTTTGGCCTTCCCATCACATCACAACGCTTGGTTCTCTAGCCACCCCACTCTGCAGATCCATTGCACCACCTCATATTATAGTGCTAGTATGACCTATTTCCACCTGGAATTTTGGCGCCCATCACCTACACAACTTCTTACCACCTGATACGTACCGGTTTCCCCCTTCCCATTGGCCAAATATGCCAGCCCAAATTGATTTACCCACTCTCATAACTAGTATAGTGTAAGTATGAGATCGATTCATAGGGATAAATTAAAGAAATTTTTTTATTGTGTCATAATTAATTAAATAAAGTATTATTGAATTTTAGAGTCAATATTTGAGGTTTGTGAGAGTTGTTATAAATGGTTGAGTGATTTATTCTTTAAATTCTCTAATGGTTAATCTTAAAAACATGAAAACTCATAAATTATTTTTAAAAATTAATGCAATAAATGTCTTGGGGTTGTGGGTGTTTATGAATATCTTCAAAAATTGATTTCCTTATTGTTATGTGTTTTTCATAATATCTCACATCTCTGGGGTTCACATGTATCGAAACCCCCTTGCTCTAATGAGTTATTATTAAGTTAATTTAAATAAATTTCTTGGTCCAAAATTTGGTATTAATAAATTTATGAAAATAGTCCCTTTTGAGAAAACTATTGCACCAAATGATCATTGGATAACTCATTGTAATCCTCCTGGAGATCCTGAAAATATTATTTCTTGATCGGATATGGAATTTCCAAAAAGATAAGGAAACAAATTGTAGGAAAAATTATGAGAGGTAGAATCAAAAATCATGAACCCAGCTAGTAAAATTAATCAACATTGAATCTGCATCTCCACATCACCAATGCATAAGGGAAATCATATACTCATTGAGTAAATGAAAACAAAAAAACTCATAATACCTAAAGAGTTCATTATAGCTGAGAAATGAATAATGAACGCCAAGTAACTAAAGGAGAAAAAATTTCAAAAATTATCTAGAATGAGTTTGAAGCTCCCCTCTCTAAGAAATATTGCCTTTAGATGACTTCATTTCTCTAAAATAGTCCCCTCTGTAATAATTGGTCATCCCCCATTGTCCATGGGTTGTTAGGGGTCCAAATAATGGGTCAAACGATGAGTAGGAGGGGTTGATAGAAGGTAGGTGGCCAATGTTTTACATTCACATGGTTTAGGTGCATGGTTACTTTAACAATGCACCAAACATGCTTCAGGTTCTTCCTTGAGGAATTGGGGTACACATTTTCCTGGGTTGGTCTGCATGATTGGAAAACCATGTGGAGACCATGTAGTAAGCCACTATCTCTAAACCAGCACACCTCACACGGTTTCTTGGACAGTACACACATCATTCCAAACCATTTAGAGACTTTGCATGAGGTTACATTTTGGTATTACAAGATCTACATGGTCATAAGGGTTGGGGGACTCATTTTGGGTGACTCAACAGTAGCATACACCATGGAAAAACATCTAAAAGCCTCTGATTTCCATCGAATCGTTCGGTTATACCATATCATGTAATACATTCCTTTGATGACTAAATTACACCAATCAAGACATGTTTAGGCTGTAAAATCATAGAAATTTATCCAAAACCCATTTTTAAAAATCATAACAGAATGGAAATTCCTTTTTTACATGATTGAATCAAACTCCCACACATTTGATTGGTTTTTTGTCCTCAAACAAGTTCCCATAAAATTATCTCAAATGAGTAACCAAATAAATTGGTAGAAATTTCACAGGTTAGATAAACTGAATTAATATGGATTTTGTATGAATATTTTTTAAAATTACTATACGGATTCTTAATGAATCACCAATATTTGATGTTAGCAAAAAAAATAAGCTCAATTCAAAACATTCAAATATTCATTCCAAAATCATTGTTGTTTAAAAAATAAAATTGTCCTTCATTATTCCATGAAATTTCCAACCGCTATTTAAATATCATCATATACTTAGTTATGTTAACCCCAGATTTCATCATCACTAAATGGTGGCCAATAAATTTTATAATTCACAAAAACTCATTGACTTGAAACTTTTGAAAAATGATTAATGGTCACTAAAAAATATTGGTATGATTTTACATATCAAGAATTGTTTTCATTTGGATAAGATAATATCATTAAAATTTATGCCCAATTTTTTATGTCAAATCATGATGATTTTGGGAGCAAGTCAGGAATTCATGAAATTAAGTATGTGTAATAACCACTTCAGTGGAATAAACAATTTCCCTAATTCACTTCTCTTTATGCATAAATCAATTTTCATTTTAATTGGTTCTATAATTTTAACTACTCCATCACAATGATCATTTTTAAAAATAAATTTTTTATGAATGATTATTTAATGGTTTCTCCTTAAGTATTACAATGTCTATTCATATAAAAAATGAGCTTATCAATCTGTACATATGATAAATTTCAAAATTATGTCTCTGAAATTTATGTTTATATAGTTGATATACATGTGTGGAACCTATAACAACCTTTTAGAAAACCCCTGAGAAAAACATGTCATCCAATTTACTATTAAGGTAATGATTCAGTGGGTTTCCGTATAGGATGAAAATTTAATGTAGAACATAAAACTCCCTTATAAATGGCGGAAGAGATTTCATCAGTTGGTGTGTGAGAGCCCTCCTAGAGAACAAGTGTCTTCATGCTGTAAAAATTGATCCACTTACTAGGGCTCTATACAAGGAAACTAGAGAGATTGAACCAATAATATCATTGTAGCAACAAGTGGAATGAGGAAGAAGCACCCAATCACACCATTCAAGAAAGATATAGTAACATCTACAAAACAAGGCTAGTTCAAAAATAGAATTAGTAAATATCATGTAGAAAAAAATTATAAAATGTAAGAGAATCAGTTCCATCTTATAGAGGGATAAAAGCCATATGGATCGCAGAACTGTGCACAATCTCTTTCAACCCATAAAGAATCTGTCAGGGTCAGATCCGAGGCCATCACTTCAATGGTAGGTGCTACTGATGGGTTCACTGGCAGAGGGGGTCCCTAGGTGGGATCTGGGTGAAAAGAGGAATCACCCTACATGTAATAGGATTGGGGATATATGGCCAGGGGATAGTAAATATTGGGTTCATGGAGATTATCTATTCTGTTGACTACTACATGTCATCGAGTGGCCTCGAGATTCCAATCAAAAATAGCGTATAAATCTTGCTTTCACTTCCAGAAGAGATACAGGTTTCCATATGGATTTCCCTCCATGAACGGTTTTTTAGAATACGTTGAGTGAGGTGGATGCTATAGAGATTTGGTGAGTCATGAGTGGTACTCCTCGGTATGTGGGGAGGAGTGGTGGGAAGAATCAAGGTGGGGTGATGTGGGTTAGGGTCAACCTAGCCTTCATCTTACTGGCCTCTAAACCGGTACTCTCTACCATCATATTCCACCATTCTCATGAAAAAGGCCATTGTGAGATCAAAAAGAAGGGATGGTTTGATATTAATAAAATCATCCTCATCATAGTCAATGTTAAGGCATTCTATAATAAGTGTGATGAACGGCCCTCAAAAAATGCCCCCCTTTAGTTTTGAGAATAGTTTCAGAAGTTATTGTGTGGAGATGAAGGTGAGGTTAATGGGAGTGTCAGTAATCATGGAGTGAAGAAATAACAAATTCCAAAGGATGATGTTGCCTTTTTTGTACACTAGGGTGTGAAAAAAGTGGTAATGATCCTATGACAAATGTTATGGATGGGGTTTGGGATGTGGGAGTTCATGTAAGTCTACAGGATATAGATATCTCAAGTCTAGTAAATGGTAAACCAAAATTCTCTAGTAGCCATAGGATCCCATTATTATTCTAACTCAACATACTTAGCACCCTAAACATAATTTTGATCATATACCCCCAATGAAGTTGGAAAATTCCTTTATCTGAAAGATAATGTTACGGTTCATTAGGAGGAATTTTATGTCGCCTTCCTCATCTATCAAGAATCCATTCTCATCATCTCTATATCTTTCATGACACTATAAGGTGGCAGTGAATTCCAATATAAATTCTTTGAATATGGGTTGGTGAACACCAAGTGCTGCAATGAGGTTCCCTTGATCAATAATTAAATCCAGCTCATCCAAAATATACAAACCCTCAAGATGTTGTGGTGAGAATAAGTGGTGGGTATTAATCACATGTGTGACAAACACTAGATAATTTTTGTTCTCATATTTATTAATAATATTTAGGTGGGGACCAAGGGGTTATCGGAGTCAGAATATATAGCTCTTTTTGAGGATGGCATTGGGGTTTGGGTTGGTGATCCTCTAAGAAGTGGAGTACACACATATATATGGCACAGTTGACAAAAATAATAGGTAGAAACATGAATAATTAATATGAAAAACCTAAATAAACTATTGAAATCTAAAATTATGGATAATTTGTTCATAAAATATTGGTTTTTACGAAGAAATCATTTTTACATGTGTGTGGATGGATAGTTTTTCAACAATTGGTTAGAAAAAGGATGAGTAAAACATACTTTGAATAACAAAATAAATTTTGAAAAGGATGTGTTGGAAAATCATGGTATCCATAACCCTATGGAAGGATAGAAGAGAAAGATAAGAAAATAAGAAGAAGATAAAGAGGGAGGAGAAAAATAAGAGGGAGAAAGGTGAGTGAAATCCTAATGTGAAAGATCCGTTGGAAGAAGTGGGATTAAGACTTGTGGGTTGCTGAGGGAGGGGAGGAGGAGGTGCATGGTTGGGAGGAGGATGAGGATCACGATTTGGGTAGAAATTAGGGTTTGGTTCTATAGAGTCCCCAAACATGACATACATGGACATGACATTACTTCTTTGGAATACTTAATACATAACAAAAACATACACACAAGGACTGTAATAGTTTAGTGTCTTTGGAAACTCGGAATATACTCTTCTAATCGTGGTGAAAGATCTTAAACATCACCCATAAAGATCTTCCCCTTTTTTTCTTACCTAAAACCTTTCTTCAAATCCTGGGGAAATAAAACATAAAAAGGGTGAGCTCAAATACTCAGTAAGTGTAAACATATAGAACATAAAACTATCTATAAACATTTGAATGCAAAAACATGAACATAAAATCTAAACATCAAAATCTTGAGCAATGACATAAATCTTGGATGTACGTAAGGCATATATCACAAAGGAACATCAATCATGATAAAATTTCATGGGAATAAAACATGTAATTTTGGAAACCATTAAGCACGTTTTATGATTTCCATAGTAGCCAAGGCATTGCTGCCAAGACCATCTTAGTGGACAAAGTCCCTTTCTGAATCGAGTTCACTCCTCGTTTCAGTCCTATATCACTGAAGCAGATTAACTTACCATTCCAGCCATTTCTATCTCATGAGATATATATCTTTACCCAATGTATTGGAGGGATATATAGTTCCCAACCATTTCATTATAAAACCATTCTTACGTGTGCCACGACTTAATCATAAATCCTTCATCACAACCCAAAGAATAAAATTGTTTTCATAAACATAATCCCATCATAACATAATCCATATAAAACAAATGGATATCATTTCATCATAAGAAAAGTGAAACCAAGTAAATCATAGAGACATTATAATTGAAACATACACATATGAAAATAATGTTATCTTATAGGGAAAATGGTTTTGATAAAACACTTGAAATTAATTCCTGAGGGAAATATCCTTTCTTATTCAAAAATCATTTTATTTTCAAAAAATGCCATGAAATTTTAAAAGAAAATGATTTTGTTGAAAATATTCATGAAATATTGTAGAGTAAGCTTCATGAAAATAAGGTTTTATGAAACCATAAAAATCCTTCCATGCCGTATAAGTTTAAAAAAATTCTCCTCGTACTTTTGTCAGAAAATTCAAAAAGATCCTCGTATGGTAAAAAAAGAAATATTCATTTCATAACATGTCGTAAAAGTCAAAAATTGGTAAAAGGGACATTAAACATGCATGAAACCATTTTTATTAAATAGGGACATTGATGATAAATATAACCCTAGTAAATACTAACGAATAAACAATCTCGGATAAAAATGAGATTGGAAAAGTTATCCCTTGCCTTAGGTCCAATATGCTTTGTACGTATCCGAAACTCCTGTATAATGATTTAAAAAATGTCATTGACTTATTACAGAATCATATTCATTGTTATGATATCATATATGGTTCACTTATGACTTTATATTACCTATTCTTTCGTAAATTCCATGTTAAAGCAGCGTCTTGGGTAAAATTGTTTTATTTATTGTATGTGTTTGGACTTGTTATTATTGATATTATTATTACTTATATCATGATTTAATTACTTACAGAATTTAAATCATGATTTATATATCATATATATTAAGTATATATATATATAATATATAGATAAATGAAATGAAATACACCGTTCATGGAGACAGTAGGTTGTACGTACACATGAACGCTGTTTTCCTTTCCTTATTGACTTGAATGGAAGTAAGTAGATGACGTATATATATATACATAAATATAGTTTCTTTATAATATCATATATTTCATTATTATTCATTATATATACTTTATAATCATTCTTGAGTGGTTAACATGGAGAATGAATATTATCACGTCGTGGAGACGGTAATCCGTACGTACTCACGAGCGATGATATCGTTCCCATAATTATTGAATTGAATTGTAGAGGATGATATAATATCTAAGAATCGGTATGATGTTATAATAACCTTATATATTTATTCTTTCCACCACTATACCCATCCAAGTAAGGTGGTGGTGGAAAAACATATTACACCACGGCGTGGAGACGGTATTTCGTACGTACGCACACGCGATGATTTCGTTTTTCTTAGGATGGATAGAAGGTGAAATGGGGTTGATTCATATTTATAATAACATATCAATATTTGAGTGATACTGATGTTATTACTCTAAAATTAAATAACTAAAGAAGAAGAAGTTGAGGAAAAAAGAAAACTATAAAGAATCGGTAGAAGAGATTACCTCTTCTTCGACGCACCTCTTTTAAGATTCCTCTTAAGGCCCAATAGTTGGTCTTTTGAGGAGACCCGAACCTCTATAATGTTTCTAGGGACGTTTATAAGGGAAGTGGGCAGAGTTTGGCCGAGCTTCAAGGCTCAAAATTGTGTAAAGAGAAGAGGAAGGAGGTTCCCTTTTATAAGGGAGGAGAGGGGCACCTTGGGAAAACCTTATAATATTATTTTATAATAAAGTCATATTCGGTTTATAATTGCTCCAATTTGATATATTTCGAAGCTAAAGTGTGGATGGGTCGAAATCCTCTCAACCAATAGGTTTTAGAAAAGTTTAGGTTACTATTTTAACCTTATCATTTAGATTTAATTCTATGTTAAATAATTTAACTTTTATCGTGTCTTCTTGTTTTCTTACACTGTATGGTTAATAAACATTATATAACAAGTCATAAAAACCCCAAGAGGTTCATTATTAATATATATATCTTTATCTAAGTCATGTGGCCTAACCTTAGATTTTTAGGAATAGAATAAAAATTAATAATATAATATTTTTTTTAAAACTATTTTATGTCAATTTTCACACTATTTGGAAATTGATTTTTGTAAATATCATAACAGCATTATTAGTTCGAATAAGTAAATAAAAAAAATTCCAACATGTCATATTAACCTATAAAATTAGTGTAATTCATAAAAAGTATCAAATTACATTTATTTAGGTATTTATAACATCAATTATGTTAATATTTCATTAATAACTTAATTGATGAATCATCATTGTGTCATAAATAAATTAAGTTATTTAATGTCTAAGAATTATAACTAAAATACCATTATGTAGGAAATATTTTTATATTTATAATAATTATTTATAGTCTAATTTATCTTATGTATAACCCTATATTAAAAATTATTTAGTTATTAAACATTGATTTTAACTATTTTAACTCTTTTTAAATAAAATAATAATAAATGTCCAAATCTAATCCAAGTGGACCTAAAGGGTAATATTTTATTCCTAAGGTTGTTTTTGGTTGAATTAAACTTATCCAAAAGAATTAGGACATGTGTTAGGGTAATAATAATATCATTTTAACCCATAATTACCCTATTTACTTTTAACAGTGGTAAATAAAAGTAAAAGTTACTATTCACCAAAAATTATTTTTATCTTATTGAACGACATTTTAATCCTTGATATTAATTGTTTCTCTCATATTTTTTAAATTCCACTCACAGAAGCGGTAAAATTAAGTTTTATGTAAATTTTCAAATTCTCCTAGGAGGTGGGTAAAAGACGGTGAAAAGTTCAATAAACTTTTTATATGTCTAAAATTATTATAAAATGACACCAATGAATTACATTGAACTTATATAGGTATTATGTATCAATTTTTACCTAAAATAAATTTAAATAAATTAAATAATTATTTAAATAAAAAGTCGGTTTTTAAACAGAAACCGAGTGTTTTCACTATTCATCAAAAACTGAAAGTTTTTAAAAAAATACCAAAAAATCACCCTAGGCTAATTTCAATATTCTGAATCCAAAAATGAATTCAATTTTGAATGATAAAATTTATAAAATTTCAAAAAGTGGGTATTACTATTCATATCGGCTAGTTCATAATAATATTATAATAATATCTCGTTTAGTGAAACTCGGTTTTGCGTACCACACATGCTATCGAGGAAGGTCTTGATTGCATGTAATATAAGCCATGTCAGGGTTGCATGTAGTAAAAGCTTTGTTTGGTGTTTCTTATAACATAATAAAAAATTATTTCATCTATACATTAAACAAAATCTATACTTAATGTTGCATAGAATAATTTCCACAAAACGAACATGAAATTGTGAGTAACACGAGCCAATAGTAGTGTTGCATATACTATAATCTAATATGATTTTGCATATAGTACAAGCTAATTTTGGTGTAACGTACAACACAAGACATCAATGAAATTAAAAGAATATTTTTTCATAAAACATTGGGGTGTTACATTCGACCCCACTTAAAATGAATTTAGCCCTCGAAATTCGTCGGGGTTATAAATAGTTTATTACATGAGAGTTTATTTCATAGAAACCCACATCATAAGAAGGAATACCAAAAATTATCTTTAAAAACTAATGTATGAAATGTAACGGTTACCCAAATTAACTAATCACTGGGTTTACACATAGGATAACATAGGTGAAAATATGGATATGAAAGAGAAATCTAACCATCAAGTTCTGATGGAGAGTGGTAGAGGACATGGCTATGATAAATCAAATAGTCACAATGCCATAAATTTGTGATGATCTAAGGTACCATCTGATTAATCAGATATGCGAGCACTAGGACAGAATTTTTGGTTTTCAAGATCATTTCCCTTATGTTAAAGAATTTTTGAATTAAAAGAAATACTTACTTGATTTTGGTATAATCTCACTGTTGTTTGTGCCTTGAACAATTTCCACATCATCTCTTAAAGAAATTAAGTTGAATTTTTCTTCCTTGAAGTTTTAACGGATCATGCGATAGAATGATAGGTCATTATATTTGTCTCAAACAAAAGGTTAAAAAAAGTTATTAAAAATACATAAGTCCATCTTTTGTGAGATTAATCGTTTATAGTTCCTTAAATGGACGTATACTTCTTATATCATACCACATAATAAATTGAAACTAATTTATACTAACCCGGGACTTCCTCTAGGCTAGTGCTATGAGATAAAGGCATTTCGCTCTTCGGTTGTGGGTTCGATTCCCTCATCCTTCTCCAACACGATGGGTTCTCACCCATCCTACGGGTTTTCCTTTTTCTAAAAATACATTATTAAAACAATCCATCAATAATATAAAAAAAATTTCTAGCCCTAAACAATACTAACATATGTCCAACATAATCCATTCCAATATTTAGGATTATCCAAAATACTTTTGTCTAAGCTCATAGTATAAAGAAAACATTGCCAAGAAATTTCATCTACCGAACATGTGAATACCATCATTTATCCCCCATATATCATACGGTATATCTTGTTGGTCACATTCCAAACATGTGAATACCATAATCATGTATTCTCTTGAAAAATGAATACCCATTGAACCATAGTTAAAGCATGAATGCTCTCAAAAGTTAACTCTTTCCACATACCAAAATCGCAAAAATTCTATTTACTCAAACCATGATATCACTTTTTCCTTATATCAGTCATGAGGTCATTAATATTATCAAACATTTAATTATCTCCTTATCCCTTCAGTACGAACATATCATCTGCATTCCAAAAATATACGAATAACCATTCATGGTTACCAGTACCATTCAATATATATTTTCAAAAACATAAGGAAGAACAATAGTGTAACAATCCTTAGATGTCTTTTTATTCCATAGTACCATGAGATTACATATACTACATTACTCTTGATAAACATGTAATCATTCCACTACCTTCTTAAACCATTGACCGATCTTGAACAATTCTTTCATCTAACATATCATTTGTAGTCTCTTCATCATCATCAACATAAATACTACCCATATGACCATGATGATTCTCTTCATGAGACTTTCCCTTTTGGTATTGGTTTGCATAATGCTTGTACATTCCACATTTAAAACATTTAACCGTTATTGATGTCTTAGAAATACCATGATCCTTTTCCATGGTGTTAACTAAAACTTTTCCTTTCAAATTATTGGCTTTGTGTCCTTATTTTCCACACCCAGGGCATCTTTCAGTTCCTTTGAAACATGCTCACTGATGCCTCTTCCCACATGATTTATATGAGGGAAATTGAACTTTCTTTCCTCTATGATCATCATGAAACCCCATCTTTCTCTTATTAGCTGAGTTGGGAAACTTACCAAAGTTGAGATTATTGATCATATTATGAGATTTCTTATTAGACATAATAATGATATGTGGCCCTCCAGATCCAATTTCATTTGGTCACTCATGAAAAATATCATTACATTGTCCATCATATCATCCATTACCGTGAATCTTCCCGTTTCCAACCACTTTCTAAAACCCAAAAAAAATAGTGTGAGAGGCAAAAATCATAATAAAGGGGGATTTCCTTAAATATCTAACATCTTAGGTTTAATTCTAATATCTTTACCATAATTCTATGACTTTATCCTATACTAATAATTAACCTTAGAGATATCCCTAGACATACCTTAGAAATATCTCTAGAGATTTCACTAAAGTTTTTGCATCCTAGTTTCCAAAGTTCGACTAAACCATTCCTCTGATACCAGCTGTAGAGGCCCCAAACATGACGTACATGGACATTACATTACTTTTTCAGAATACTTAATACATAACAAAAACAGACACACAAGGATCGTAATAGTTTACTCTCTTTGTTAACTTGGAATATAATCGTCTAATCGTGGTGAATGATCTTCAACATCTCCCATAAAGATATTACCCTTTTGTTTTCTTACCTAAAACCTTTCTTTAAATCCTCGGGAAACGAAAAACTAAAAAGGGTGAGCTCAAATTCTCAGTAAGGGTAAACATAGAGAACATAAAACAATCCATAAACATTTGAATGCAAAAACATGAACATAAAGTCTAAACATCAAAATCTTGAGCAAAGACATAAATCATGGAAGTACGTAAGGCATATATCACAAAGGAAAATCAATCATGATAAAATTTAATGGGAATAAAACATATAATTGTGGAAACCATTAATAAAATTGTATGATTTCAATAGTAGCCAAGGCATTGCTTCAAAGACCATCTTAGAGGACAAAGTCCCTTTCTGAATCGAGTTCACTCCTCGTTTCAGTCCTGTATCACTGAACCAGATTAACTTACTATTCTAGACATATCTATCTCATGGGATATAAATCTTTACCCAATGCATTTGAGGGAGATATAGGTCCCACCCATCTCATAATGAAATCATTCTTACGTGTGCCACAACTTAAGCATAAATCATTAATCAAAACTCAAAAAATAAAATGGGTTTCATAAACATCATCCCATCATAAAATAATCCATATAAAACAAATGGATATCATTTCATCATAAGACAAGTGAAACCATGTTAATCATAGAGACATTATAGTTTAAACATACACATATGAAAATAATGTCATCTTAGATGGAAAATGTTTTTGATAAAACACTTGAAATGAATTCTTGAGGAAAATATCCTTTCATGTTCAAAAATCATTTTCTTTTCACAAAATTCCATGAAATTATAAAATAAAAGGATTTTTTTGAAAATAGTAATGAAATCTTGTAGATTAATCTTCATGAAAATAATGTGTTATGAAACCATAAAAATCCGTTCATGTCATATAAGTTAAAAAAACATTCTCCTAGTACTTTTGTCAGAAAAGTCAAAAAGTTACTCGTATGGTAAAAAAAGAAATATTCCTTTCATAACATGTGCTAAAAGTAAAAAATGGGTAAAAGGGACTTTAAACATACATGAAAACATTTTTATAAAATAGGGACATGGATGATAAATATAACCCCAGTAAATACATACGAATAAACAATCTCAGATAAAAACGAGATTGGAAAAGTTATCCATTACCTTAGGTCTGATATGATTCGTACGTATCCAAACCTAATATATAATGATTTAAATAATGTCATTGACTTATTACCGAATAATATTCATTGTTATGATATCATATATGGTTCACTTATGACTTTATATTACCTGTTCCTTTATAAATTCTATGTTAAAGCAGCTTTTTGTTAAAATAGTTTTATTTATCGTACGTGTTTGGACTTGTTATTATTGATATTATTATTAATTATATCATGATTTAATTAACTAAAGAATCTAAATCATGATTTCTATATCATATATATTCAGTATACATAAATATATATATAATAGATAGATAGATGAAAGGAAATACACCGTTCATGGAGACAGTAGGTCGTACGTACGCATGAACGTTGTTTTCCTTTCCTTATTGACTTGAATGTAAGTAAGTAGATGACATATATATATTTATACATAATTAAAGTAGATTTATCATGTCATATATATCATTATTATTCATTATATATACTTTATAATCATTCTTGAGTGGTTAACATGGAGAATGAATCTCATCGCGTCTTGGAGATGGTAATCCGTACGTACGAACGAGCAATGATATCACTCCCATAATTATTGAATTGAATTGGAGTGGATGATATAATATCTCAGAATCAGTATAATTTTATAATAAACATATATAGTAATTCTTTTCACCATTATACCCATCCAATTAAGGTGATGGCGGAAAAATAGATTACACCACGGCGTGGAGACAGTATTCCGTACGTACGCACGCGCGGTGATTTCATTTTCTGTTGGATGGGTAGAAGGTGAAATAGGGTTGTTCCATATTTATAATAACATATAAGTATTTTAGTGATACTTATGTTATTACTTTATAATGAAACAACTAAAGAAGAAGAAGTTGAAGAGGAAAGAAAACTAGAAAGAATCAGTAAAAGAGATTACCTCTTCTTCGACGCACCTCTTTTAAGATTTCTATTAAGGCACTAGAGTTGGTCTTTGGAGGAGACCAGATCCTCTATAATGTTTCTAGGGAATTTTATAATGTAAATTGTCAGGGTTTGGCCGAGCTTCAAGGCTCAAAATTGTGTAAAGAGAAGTGGAAGGAGGTGCCCTTTTATAAGGGAGGAGAGGGGCACCTTAGGAAAAACATAAACTATTATTTTATAATAAATTCATATTAGGTTTATAATAGCTCAAAATTATTTATTTCGATGATAAAGTGGGTATGGGTCGAAATACTGTCAACCAATAGGTTTTAGACATGTTTAGGTTACTATTTTAACCTTATAATTTATATTTAATTCTATGTTAAATAATTAACTTTTATTGTGTCTTCTTGTTTTCTTACACTATATGGTTAATAAACTTACTATAAAAAGACAAAAGACCCCCAAGTGATTAAGTATTAATATATATAACCTTATATAAGTAATTTTTAAGATCATTAGAATTTTATTAATAGAATAAAAATTAATAATATAATAATTTTTTAAAAAACTATTTTATGTTAATTTTGACAGTATTTGGTAATTGATTTTTGTAAGTATCATAACATCATTATTATTTCTAAAAAAGTTAATTAAATCAATAATAACATGTCATATTAACCTATAAAATTAGTTAAATTTAGAAAAAGTCTAAAATTAAATTTATTTGGGTATTTATAACATCAAATATGTTAATATTTCATTAATAAAGTAATTACTGCATCATCATTGTGTCATAAATAAATTAACTTATTTAATATCTAAAATTTATAAATAAAATACAATTATGTAGGAAATCTATTTATCTTTCTAATGAAGATTTATTGTCGAATTTATCTTCTGTATAACCCTATATTAAAAATGTTTTATTTATTAAACTTTGATTTTATCTATTTTAACTCTTCTTTAAATAAAACAATACTAATGTCATAATCTATTCCAAGTGGACCTAAAGGGTAATATTTTATTAATAAGCTTGTTTTTGGTAGAATTACACTTATCCAATAGAATTATAACTTGTGTCATGGTAATAATAATATCATTTTTACCTTTAATTACCCAATTTACTTTTAACTGTGGTAAATAAAAGTAAAAAGTTAATATTCACCAAAAATTATTTTTATCTAATTGAACCACATTTTACTCCTCGATATTAACCATGTCACTCGTATTTTCAAAATTCCACTCACATAAGCGGTAAAATTATGTTTTATGTAAATTTTCAAATTCTCTTAGCAGGTGGGTAAAAGACGGTGAAAAGTCCAATAAAATTTTTATATATCTAAAATTATTATAAAATGATTCCAATGAATTACATTGAACTTATATAGGTATTATGTATCAATTTATACTTAAAATAAATTTAATTAAATTACATAATTATTGAAATAAAAATTTGGTTTTTAAATAGTAACCTAGTGTTTTCACTATTCATCAGAAAAACTGAATGTTTTTAGAAAAATACCAAAAATTCACCCTAGGCTAATTTCGATATTCCAAATCCAAAAATGAAGTCCATTTTGAAAGATAGAATTTATAAAATTTCATAAAGTGGGTATTACTATTCATACTGGCTAGTTCATAATAATATTATAATAATATCTCGTTTAGTGAAACTGGGTATTGTGTACTACACACGCTATCGAGAAAGGCCTTGATTGCGTGTAATGCAAGCCAAGTCAGACATGCATGTAGTGAAAGCTTTGTTTGGTGTTTCTTATAACAGGATAAAAACATATTTCATTTATACATTAAACAAAATCTATACTTAATGTTGCGTAGAATAATTTCCACAAAACGAACTTGAAATTGTGAGTAACACGAGCCAAGAATAGTGTTGCATATATTGTAAGCTAATACAGTGTTGCATATAGTACAAGATAATTTTGGGGTAATTTACAACACAAAACATCAATGAAATTATAAGAATATTTTTCATAAAACCTTGGGGTGTTACATGTTCAATTTCGATTTTAATTTTTTTGTCATTTTAAAGTTCCACACGGTTTCAGCACATGGTTTACTTAACCATTTTATAACCATGCAGATTTCTACCAGAGTGAGGATTTCTACTTTCAATGGTTTCTGTATGATCTAGATGGTTTTTAAATTGTGCAAGACTCATGTAAGAAGCCATTACATTAATTTTTATGTGTACACTGTTAGGGTTTATGGTTTATTAAACCATGAAAAAACAATGTGTAAACCACTTTCTATGAAATGTTTTAAATTTCCTCCATTTGATTGAAATGTAACCCTTTAAAAAAAATTTATTCCCCAATTATTTTTAATAGAGGATTTTATATTTCTATTGGATTTTCAAGTTTAGAAAAATAAAATTTCAGTAATATATATGTCACCTTGCATTTATCCTTTGACTAAGGCACATAAAAAATTAAAAACTCACCAACATGATGCTCTAAGCACACACAAACAAACAATTATTTTCAATGTATTTTCAAAATTTCAGGTTACCTATGAGTCAGTTGTACGTTTATTATATCAAGATTGAAATATCTAGACCACTTGTTACCTAAATTAAATTGTGGATACTATTCCCACCATGTCTGCCATTTGAAACTAAAGTATTTGATGTTGTCCATTCACATTGAACATACAACCATATTCGGCAATATATTTCACAATATCATGGTGGAAAACATAGACTACATTGAATGTTCTCAACCATTGGGACATTATCTTTCCTTCAAATAATAATAACCGTGAATTATATAACAATACCTAGTCAATGGGCTAGAAGGTTTTTTGAGATATTAGGCAGTAATGAACCTCCTTTGTCTTCTCTTTGTAAATAT
This sequence comes from Viscum album, assembly GCA_963277665.1. NCBI lineage: Eukaryota > Viridiplantae > Streptophyta > Magnoliopsida > Santalales > Viscaceae > Viscum > Viscum album. The sequence goes on along the minus strand of OY728125.1, from coordinate 270,242,331 downwards.
TAGAATTTGCATATGCTTCCAAATAGATTTCATTGAGCTCATATAATTGGAACTTCTACTTATCTTCAGAGTCTCTCAAATCATAATTAAAATCATTGACCACCATTTATGTATTATTCTTGAGTTACAAATTTAATTTAAATGTCTTTCCATATACCAATATGAATGGGGATATACCTAATAGAGTTTTGAAAGCAGTCTAGTAGGACCATAGAGCATCGTTTAGATACATAGACCAATACTTCATCGATGAACCTACATTATTTTACATAATTTCACTATGTTCATGGTTATAAGATTCAACTTGGCCACTAGATTGGGGGAGGTATGATGTTCTCATATAGTACTTTACCCTGCACTTTCAGATAACATTCCTCATCATGGAATTATCAAAATGTTCTTGTTTCTAATTCTTTTTGTCGAGGAATTCCCACCCAAGCATGTGTGTTAACGTTCACTAATGGTCACATTGTACTTTTCATTACTACTTTCTAAAGGTGGGTGGTATCTATCACCTCTTCAAGGACGTTTTATCCCTGATTAAAATGGGATGATGGGATTTTTGTTCCCCCTTCTATGGATTCCTCCTTGAAACTTGTCGCCTAGTCTGGGTATCCCTGAAAGATTAAGAAATTGTATGTGAAACTCGTTCATGGTTCCATATCATCTTGGATTCAAGTAAATTATGCTAATTCATTCAAGAAATTGCAATGCATCCAGTCGAGGAAGAAACCATCGTTTAAGTGAGAAGTCACGCTGAGGCATCTGTGGCATGTCTTGATGATAGAACACTGTAACACCTATATTATTCCTCATCATAGGGCTTCTCAAGGGCACAAAAACCTGAGGCTTCCTACATAGATCTCGGGGTATTGTATGCTAGAGGCATGTATCTAATGTTTTCCATGGTTTCTTAGGTTTATAATTGACTATTTCACGAGTTTAATGTGTAGTGGAGATGGATCGAACTGATCAAAACACAGAAGAGAGTGGATCAGATGGGTACATCCCTAGGAGGGAGCACCTGATCTGTTTATTATATGGATAGATCAAAACGTCCAATGAGGAAGGACCTAGGATGGTGCGTCCCTAGAAAGGAAGGTTTCACACTGTGATGGATGATCTGGACACCACAAGGGGATGATTAGGGAAAGGGAGTCCCATTAAAGGGGACACTATGGTTTACCATTGGATGGGATTGAACCTGAGGGAGGATTCTTACATACCCTACCTAGAGGAAGGGGATCAAAAACCATGTAGTTCAAAAGGATGATTTGAAGATTATGCCCTTTGATAGACAGGGTGCTACTAGGAGAAGCAATCATGTGGATTAATGGGGCTTATGCACTAAGATGATCCATATGGAAGGCATGATTTCACTGAGATCTGGATACCCAGGGAAAATCATGATGGATATGGGGAAAGTGTCAAAGGGGAGATAAATGGAGGTCAACCTAGTGTGAAGGGAACCGATGCAGAGATGATGGTGTAATTCTTGAACCTCAAGGAGGTTTTCTATGTATCCCCATTATAGGGAATCAAATTATATGTAGTTCTAAATTGGGGCATAGAATTAGGGTGTACACAAAGGATAGTGACCCAGATACATGTGGGGGCTTATATGTGGTTAGTAACCCATCACAAGAGGGATACTCTTTGTTGGAGGAGTATGGATCGAGTTCGGGGATTATGCATGGTTAGATTCCTGGATGGATCAAAATTATTTATGGAGGTGGATCCAGGAGATGTGTCCTGAGAATAGACGATTTCACATCTGGAGGGTACATCCCATGTAGGGATCACCAATGTTTATGATCGGTTGGATTGAACCTCATGGAGGCATCCTACATACCATGCCAAGGATACATGGAACAAAACACATGTATTTTAGGATGGTGATGTAGTTTAATGTAATTCGGGATGAGGTTGAACTGATATGAAGTGGTCAGAACCGGTGGTTGATGGTCTTGAACCTCATGGAGGCTTCATACGTACCTTGATTGAAAAGGGAAAGGATCAAAGTCCATGTAGTTTGGAAAAAAATGGGGCAAGGGGCTTTTTCATAGCTAGTTTCCAATTAGAGGATGTGATGTTTGATGCTTACTCAAAACCCACATAAGTTATGATCGGCATGATAAAAAAGAGGTAGAAACAAACCATCCAATCATGTTGTGAGAGATGTGGCCATGAGGAATGGAGCAGGGCTTACGCATGGTTAGTGGTCTCCCATAGTGGCCCAAAGAGATGAAGAATGAAAATTACTCCATAAGGGTTTCCCGAGGAGGGTTTACAAATGTACGAGGAGTATATGGACATCATACATGGATCACCCCTTCATGGAGGGTTGGGCCTTTTGTGGATACAGACCGAGGCGTGCATGGCGACAAATCACCGAGGTAGAGAAAACAGAATATTGAAAAGGCGGTAAGCGAGAGGTGCATGGTTCCATTCCCTTAATGGTCATATTAGGCCTACCACACGTGATGAAACTCACAACTTAACATCATGCATTGAGGGTGTGGGTTGTTTGGTAGTTTAACATCTCACATCTCAAACGATTAGGACTAACTCCTCACCCATTGGACTTACATAACTTGCATTGACCCACACTTGGGGCGGTAATGCACAACCAATTCCCAAAGAGAGTGAGTTTCGGGATTGGTCACTTGAGGGGATCACATTAGCATGTCTATGAAAATACTCAATACCTATTTGTGTGTAAATAAGCATGATGCAAGGAAACACAACATGATTCACTACTCAGCGAACCATGAACTCACTTCATATGATCCTGGAGGGCCACACGAGAGAGGGGTTCAAGAATAATATGTCCTTATAGAGAGGGGCTTCATGAATCTAGGGTGATCTTGGAATATAAGGGTCTTCACAAATAAACGGACCTCGCAAAGCATGGTTAAAATGATCACAACAAAGAGAGGAGCTTCATGAAGCATGATGACCCAGTCGAGGATTGGAGTCAACATGTTCTTGGAGGGAACTTCGCAAATATATAATGCTCTGTGAAGACCTGATTAACCAAAAGAGACTCCAACCATCATGATGGCCATAGGGATTCACGAAGGGAATCCCCACATAAATCGGAGTAAAAATGGAGTAAAGGGAAAACTAGTTCGCAATTATCAAATACCTTGGGTGATGCATTTTCTCGATGGTTTGCAGAAAAAATGGAGCTTCAAGAATTGAGAGCTCAGAAGGCAAAACTTCATGGTGTCTATCCTTTGGAAGGGGGTGGGTCCATCTATTTATAGGAACCAGAGATCGTGATTCTCTGAAGGTGAACTGCTAAGGAAATGGATATTGAAATGCAGAGGCAGTTTCTTTAGATTGCAAAGGATTCCATCATTTTCTCTATGGTGCTTGCAGCGTTTGTCGGACTCGAAGAGGCTTCCATCATTTCTCTACGGAGGTCTCAGAGCTTTTTGGACTAACATAGGATTCCTTCTATTCTCTACAATTATCACAGAGGATCCCCAGCTATAATATCTATGTTTCTCATGGTGCCGAAGGTTTTTGCGAAGTAGATTCAAGAGGGAGACCCCTTGGTGAGTTTTTTATGTTTCTTTTGATCCATTTTAAGGCACATATTTTGGTGCCAACAAATTCCCCCTTCAGAATGGGAGCTGAGGACAATACTGGGTTCATATTCTAAGGTTAAATTTCCAAAAAACACATAGATTTTGAAGCTAACTCACTATGGCAGTATGTGAAGTGCAGGTTAATATCACCATGATGCTCACCATGGACAAGGGTTTCACGAATCTCTAGAGGTCGTCACCAATAAACAACGGGTGAGGACCCCTATTTTTTCACATTTTTCTTTGTGAACATATTCTTGAGATTTCAAAACATGAATCTACAACACCCCCAAAAATTCAGAAACGGTTTCCAAGGATCGGTGCCCTGAAAAAGCTTCTTAGTGAACTAGTGCATCACGATACCTTTTTTCACTAGGAAGCATAGTGACTCCTTCAAGGCTCTATAACCATGTGCTCCACGATCCATGCTTTGCGAAGGAGCTATATGAATGAGCTCTTTGAATGAGCTTCGTAACAATAGAATGAAATCTAAAAAAGTCCTGAATCTGAATGGAAAACCAAGGAGATCCTTGGGAGATCATTTCATATGCTTCTGGTAGAGAAGAGATATTAGATAATCCTGAAATTAGAGAATGCATGCATAATCATTCTGACAGTGATTCCTTGGTGAAGCTACTATCATAAGGGAAAGATTATCTCTAATATAAGAGACTGACATTGTACGGTTTTAGTCTAAGGGACAGTTTTTTTATCCCTGAAGAAAGAAGGGATGAACCAGCTTACTGGTTCTAGTTCATGTCCTCCCAATACCAGTGGTTCAGGGCTGCTAATGACCATACCTGTAATGACCACATGCCTGTTGTCTTTGACTTTCTATAAAACCACCTCAATAATATTGATGGGAAAGTGATGCCGCCAGAGGTATCTTCTCCTCAATACCACACCATTCTGAATGCAGGCTTAGGGAACCCAAACAATGGTTGGACCAATAATTGGGACCTGTGTCAGTGCAGAAACATCACAGATAACTAGGCCTGGGCATACTAGGTATGTGCATCTTGTGACTAGTTCAGGGTAGAGATGAGGTGGGTATGTTTGTACAAAGCTATGTGGACTTCTGAATTCCACATCTACTAGAAAAAACATATGATTACAGAGTTACTGATTTGGCTTTCATCGTGGACCAACACCTTCCATTTCCATTATGGGGAGGTCGGCATCAGCCTATGGGACCTCCAGTAAATCCCAAGGGATTCAATTCTGGGGGTGATGTATGATGAGTTCCTTCCTATGGAGAAAACATGGTAAGACTTAGAGCATATTCTACTAATATGAAAGGAAATGATTGACCTAGTGTTGGGTGATGAAAAAAATTCAGTGAGGGACATCCATTTCAAGTAGTGGTTTGGACGCTTCCTACATTTTTCACTAAAGCATGCCGCTGAAGGGGAGGAGTGGCCTATGAATCTACCAGTTGGACCTCCCACTTCACCAAAGGAAACTCAGCATAGCAATAAAAATTTATACTAGTGAATCTTAGAGGACATTCAATGGTATCTGTGGGGGTATATTTTTAACACTGAGCAATAACTGGTTGTTAGGCTGGTTGGGTTTTTCTATTCACTTAGTTTCGGCTGGATGTTTCCGGTCAGGGATATGGACATGGTAATGCAACCGAGAACATTCATTATGGCATCCATGATAGTGATGGGGTACTGTGTTAACCTCATATTCTCGGTACTCTCAAAGCTATAAAAGGTTTTGCGGCACATTAATGAGGGAAGGAAGCCACATCGGGTATGTGGTCCACTGCACTTCATGTATAGATAGATAGCAGTGAACATAAGGGTTTACGAGTACCAGAACCCTATTACCCCTCCTGAGCCAGACTTTTGACCTTCCATTCTGAATACAGTGGTCAGTTTCCCAACGAATATGACTTCCCCAGTAGTGATGGTCATAGTATAGAAGGTGGAAGAATTCAATTTCAATCCATTCCTACTGCCAACGGGAGTATTTTCTTTTGATGGACATGGAACTAAAGAGCATCAATCATACATCTTGTCCTTTCAAGGTGGAGTTCTAGTAGCATGGGTATATTGTTAGCCTATATGTGAGTATTTCACCCTACAACATTTTGTAATGAAATTCTGGTGCATTCATAGGTTGATCGCACAAGTTTACTTGGGAGTTTTCCTTCTGGACCTCCCATGTGTGTTGAGGTAGATGTCTCTCATGTTCACATGAGAATATGGGAAAATGTAGAATGAGTAGCCTCTACCTAGCTATGCTTATTGTCCGGTTGAAGTTTATGCAAAGAGATGCGAGAAATATGAAAGGCGTCTTCAAGGGTTCCCTCAAATGATTAATGGGTTTTGGGGTACTTAGGTGCAGCACAGTGGCTGAACAAGGTCATATCTCAAAGAGGTAGTAACTGAAACATCTTCTTAAAGGTATTCTAAAAATAAAATAAAATAGAATAAAAACACTACATGAAAGGATATTATTTTTTTATCATTTATAAAACTAAAATATGTGTTTTGGATGAATATTGAATTTTTTTTAATTTTTAAAAGAAATTTGATTAATAAAGCCCAATGAGAAGGGGTTTCTTTAGAAAACTTTTTTAGAAAGTGAAATAGATCTAACTATACCTATTAAATCATGTATTAATCATTATTATTTAAATTAATATCCAATTAATTACTATCCCTTAATTTTTTAAATCCCAAACCCTATAAGAATTAACTTTACCACAAAATGAAGTGAATTTAACCCTAGGATAACTTCGGAACATTCAATCACAACACCCTACATTGATTGATGTTCAAACATTAGTTTATGGTTATTGGTAAATTAAGGAACATTACCTCTCTATAAATTAGATTTAATTGAGTTTACAGATTATATTTTAACACTAAAAATTGATCCCATGTGATTTTGAATTACCAATTAAGTTTTCGCTCTCACATTTCACACCATTCCCAACATCGTGTGATTTGTGTTTATTGTTAAATTGCTTGATTAGTTTCATTTAAATTAAAAAATCAAGAAATAGATCATATTATTTAAATTAAATTATCTCATTGATTCAAAATAAATAAATGAATGAGGTTATAGGTAGATCAATTACTAAAAATAACTACTCTTCCATGGGCGGTGTAGTCATCGTAGAAACATTTTTCATTTGAAAAGGTTTAGAGAGAGTAGAACCCAATACTGTTTATACTCTTGAATTACATCCCAAAGAGGAAGAATAATGAGGAAGAGAAATAAAAAAACATAGTAAAATAGAAGAAATTAAATAATAACTAAAGATTTTATTATTCAAAAAAAAGTATCACAACACGAAGAAGAAGAAGAAGAAGGCTGCGTCGAAGGGATTCTTGCTTCATGAACTACCCTTATTTAAATTTTTTCAAAATTGGAGTGTATCCACTAATAATAAGACCTAAAATTAAAAATTCACATCCCAACCCCTCCAAATGAGAAAAAAACTAATTTATATAGTGATGGGGAGGCTAGGCTCAAAGTGTTTTCAAGTGTGAATAGGGAATCTCGGCCAAATATTTTAAACCAAATTGTATCTACCATTTGCCCACCAAAATGAGTGAATAATCGGTCCTTTTGAAAAGATGATTTGTGAAAAAATAATTTCTCTAGATACTCTAAAAATTTTGGCCTAATATAATTAATTATGGAGATTTTATGGCCTAAATACAGAACCCATGACCAATCAGGTGAGTCCAGCCCAACTTTGACTTTATGGCCCATTTTCACCAATCAATTGCATGAATTAGCTCCAATTTCATTAAAGAAAGTTGTATCCCACTAAATAAGGAGCATATTTTAAAAATTAAGTTCAAATAATACATATAAAAATATTTATGTCTGAAATTCTTCAGTGAATTTTAAATGGTAAAACTGGAATTTTCATCAAATATTCAATAAATGGTCTAATCCCAAATATTTCTCAAACGAACACATTTACCACAATGTGTGTACATTATATTATTTATTATCAACACAATATTCAATAAAAATGTATCTTATCAACTCCCCCACACTTAACCTTTTTCACTCCTGGGAAAAACCTCATATCACGTATTTTAAAAAATTGTGACAAGTAAACATCAATATCAAAAAAAAAATTAAAACATATATCCTTGAGATCCAAAAATTCCACACCAAGAAAAAAAAGATATCATGCCTCATAAAAACCATTATTTCAAGTTCTCCCTTTATACCATTCAATATATTTCTACTTTATTTAGTCTCCCATGCACAAAACACTTACCTCACTTGAATTTTCTCTTATCACATAAATGTCAATTTTTACAATGTCTTTCTCATACAAACTCATATAAGGGTCACCATAGTATTGAAAAATTCCTACATCACCACCTGATGTGAGTCGAGGAAATAAGTTTATCATGGGGATTTTTCAGGGTTGTTCTGTGGATTTCGGTTGGGAGGATTTATATGTGAAAACTTTTGAGGTTGAATGAAGGGGGCTTGAGAATTTTTTTAGAAATATTGAATTAATCTAATTTTCACATAAATATGGTCACCTATTAAATCATCATAGAATCAATTCATGTCCACCATCATGAAAGAATAAAGGAATGTGCACACCATTAAACATTTTTTTAGTAAAAATGCCAATATTATCAAACATGATTTTCATGAATGCTCTAGATAGGCATAACTTTATCCCTCTAATAGAAGCTCCACAAAGGCACATCTTCACTTATCATGAAAGCTCCAAAAAAAAAAAGCTTTCAATATAATAATTTTCTTTAGCAGCAAACACATCTCTTAATAATTTAATTTTTCACCCAAAGTATCATAGAATGTGGCAGCACAACACCCGATAGCTTCCCCCAAACTTATGTTCAACTAGATTATGCAATTTCACTACAAAAATTGGTTGTATATGAAAAATTGGCTTGTAATGTGGAAAACCTAATAGGATATTCATAGATAATAAGGGATACAATGATTAAATGTTCATGTTAGGACATTATAAACAGGATTCTTATGAAATAGGTGATTTAATACCAAAAAAATGCCTCAATCATTTAAAACAGAAGTACCTAAAACCCTCACGTTTTGAAAGGAAAAAAAATCAAATTTCAGTTATATAAATCATGGTTTGAGTCTCTAAAGAAGTGATATAAATGTAAATAAAATGAAATTAATTGTTTAGAAGCCTCATAAGAAATTGATTTAAAATATAAAGGTAGTGACATGTGGAATGGGATTCAAAATACCGAGTACTTTTCATGAAATTACTAAAGATTTGAACTTGAAACAATATCCTATTTATCATTAATTTAATCTTAGTTTCATGGGATAAATTGTTTCACTTATCGATATGGATTTTAAAATGGTGATGAGAATCATTTCAGCTCATAATTTTAAAAAACACACAAAAAAATTTAAAAATAAACACACAAATTTTGAAAAACATGCAATTATTTTTTTGAAAATCATTAAAAAACAGGAAAACAATTGAAATTACTAAAATAAATGGTCCAATCCCCACATTTAAAATATTTCATTGTCCCCAATGTTAACTCATGAGATGATATATGCACATGAAATTTAAAATTTTAAATAGGACCAAGAATAAAAAAGATAAAGGTTTGGGAATAGCCTGATATGCTCAAGTGATGATGGGGTCATGTAGTGTGATGAAATACACTGCATCAGTAGGATGTCCCTCAATTTATTTCTTCAAACATTTCTCATTGACTATAAAGATCCTTCTTGTTTCCTCTTGTGTGATATCCACTACACCATAAGGAAAAATATTAGTCACAACATATGGACCTAACCATTTGGAACACAACTTACTAGGCTTTATCTTTAGTCTGAACTATAGAGAAGGAATTTTTATCCAACATGAAACTCCCTTTGTTGGATAATTATATCATGAGATGCTTTTGATATTTCTTTGTATATTCATGAGTTCTCATATGAATACAATCGAATCTCTTCAATCTCTTGAATTTTCAACTACTATTGGATTCCATCTTGGTCCAAATCCATGTTGCATTTCTTTATAGCCTAATAAACATGATGCTCAACTTCCATAAGGAGATTAAATGCTTTCCTAAAAATGATCTGAAGTGGGTACATACCAATGTGTGTCTTTTATGTTGTCCTATAAACCCAAAGCGCATCATCCAAGCACTTTCTCCAATCATTCCTATCAAGCTACATGGTTTTCTCCAAAAAAATCAACTCCCTATTTGAAACCTCAACCTGGCCATTTCATTGGGGGTGGTATAGTGTAGATTTTTTGTGTTTCACCCCCAAATTCTAAAGGAGGGAAGAAAAATTACAATTGCATAAGTGTGTCCCTTGATTACTAATGATGGCCTTCAGTACTCCAAACCAACAAAAAATCTATTCTTTGAAAAATTCAAATACAACATGATAATCATGCATCCTGGTGGCCTTAGACTCCACTAATTTTCTCACATAATCAAAATAAACCAAAATATTCCAAAAAATGACTCATAAAATCAATGCCCCACACATCAAAAATCTCACAGAATAGTATGGGTTGTTGGGTCATCTCGTGTCTCCTAGAAATGTTCCTAGTGTGTTGGAAATGAGAGTATGGCTTAAAAAACACATGGGCATATTGGAATAAACTAGGACAATATAATACAGAGTTCAAGACATTCTTATCTGTCTATGGGGGTCCAAAGTGTAGAACACAAGCAAGTGTGTGATAGAATTTTAGAACAGACTCAAACACATGATCATGAGCACAACTCCTAAAAAATTGAGCGCTACACATCCTCAAGAGGTAGGGGTCATCCCACACATAAAACCTAGACCCACTCTTTAATTTTTGGACTTGATGTTTCCTTAAATTTTTAGGAATTTCATAGGCCAAAAGTTAGTTAACTAAATTAGTATACCAAGGATGTATAACTGAGATGCAATAAAGATGCTCATCGGGGAGAGTATCCCAAAGTGGTACCTAGTCAATGGTGTAATCCTCTAGTTCATGAGTAAGCCTTCTCATGTGGTCCACCAATAGGTTTTCCCACCCCTTCTTATCCTTTATCTCAATATCAAATTAAAAAAGAAGGAGCATACATTGGATTAGCCTGGGATTTGCATATGGCTTCTTCAAGAGGTACCTCAGAGCTGTATAGTCAGAAAAAACCACTAGTTTAGAGCCCAATAAATATGAATATAATTTTTCTAAATAAAATATGACAGTAAGAAACTTCTTTTCCATGGTTGTGTAATTTGAATGAGCCAAATACAATGTCCTTTAAGAATAGGCGATCACATGTGAATGTCCCTCAACCCTCTAATATAAGACAGCTCCAACCGCGAAGTTGGAGGTGTTACACATAAGCTCGAAAGGGAGATCCCACTATGGAGGATTTATGATAGGTTGAGTGGTTAGATGTTGTTTTAGCTCATCAAAGGAATTATTTCAAGAAACATCAAACACAGAATAAGAATCCTTTTGAAGTAATCATGATATTGGATGAGAAATATTACTAAAATCTTTAATGAAGTGCCGATAAAATCCTGCATGTCCTAGAAAAGATCTAACATCAGGCACACAAGAAGGATAGGGTAGGGATGAAATAATATCTACCATATATCTTTCAACCTCTATCCCATGTTTGGACACCACATGCCCTAAGACAATCCCATGTTCTACCATGAAAAGAAACTTTTCAATATTCAAGACCATATTCTTCTCAATAAAATCATTCGAAACCTTTCCCAAACTATTTTGACATTCATAAAATGAGGATCCATACACTGTAAAATCATCCATAAATACCTCTATGAAGGTCTCAATAATATCAAAATAAAATACTCACCATTCATATCTGAAAGGTACCCGGTGAATTGCAATGTCCAATTGGAATCCTTCAATAGAAAAATGTGCTAAATGGACAAGTGAATGTTGTCTTCTCTTGATCCTCCATAGCAATAGGTACCTGAAAATATCAAAAAAATCCATCCAATAAACAATATTGTGTTTTCCCAACTAGTGTCTCAGGAATCTGATCAATAGACAGGAGTGGTAAATGGTCTTTGTGAGTTGACTGATTTAGTTTCCTATAATCAATACACACACGCCAACTACATTTCACCCTCATTGGAACTAACTCCTCTTTTTCATTTTTAACAACAATTACACCAATTTTCATAGGTACAACCTGAATAGGACTCACCCTATGGGAATCTGAAATGGGATAGATTATACCAGCCTCGAGCAATTTTTCAACTTCTTTTTTAACAACTTTCAAAAGAGTAGGATTTAGTCTCCATTGTGGCTGCCTGACCCGTTTATCCCCATCATCCAAAAGAATCCTATGCATGAAAATGGAGGGGCTAATACCAAATATATAAACCAAGGTCCACCCGATTTCCCTGATATTCTCCCTCAAAATATTCGAAATTTTCATTATGTTCAAAAGGAAGTTTATTAGAAATGATAATAGGTAATCTTTTACCACTCAAAAAGTATGAGTATTAGAGATTAGGTGGAAATGGATTGAGTTCCAATATAGGGGGTACTGTATTGATGGTGACTTTTAAGGAACTGAAATATGTGCACAAAGAGCATTAGTATTAGAATATACATCATCAAAAACCGAGAATTGTTCATCAAATCCATTATCATACTCAACAACCATGTCATAATCACAGTTCACATGATAAAAATAAGAATATGAATCCATTTCAAAATCAAATCTAAGAGAGGCTTGTTCATTAGAAATAGGTGTGTAAGTGCTCTTAGTCATCAAACTAGAACCAAAACTCATAATCTCCCTAAGAATAGGACAATAAAATTCCATGGGGTTTTTATTTGGTGGTTCAAAATGGGAGATAACAAAAGAAAAATGGTCCTCTGAGGGGTACTTCATAGAGTTCATAACATTAAATATCATAACTTCATATCACAACTCCATGGAAAGTGTACCCTCAAGGACATTTATGACCGTTTTAGAAGTTTTGAGGAAGGGTCTACCTAAGATAATGGGTTCATGAGAACATACATGATCATCATCTATGTTAAGCATGTAGAAATATGTTGGAACGATCATGTCTCTGACCAGGAAAAGTAAATCTTCAAGGAATCCTACTGGATATGATGTAGCTCTATTTTCCATATGCACCACTACTCTCATTGTTTTCAACTCACCAACCTATAAAGAAGAAAATACAGAGTGAGGCATTATATTTATGGATGCTCCTAAATCACAAAGAGCATCAGAAAAGTGAAACTCCACTATGGTGCATGGGATTGTGAATGTCCCTGGTTCATTGAACTTTGTTGGCATTCCTAGAGTTGGTTTAATGAGTGTTGAAACATTCCTTCCAAGATTTATTCTCTCATTTCCCTTGTTCCCTCTTTGATTGGTATAATGTTATTTTAAAAAGTTGGCATACCTAGGTATTTTCTTATTGGCTTCAAGTAAAGGGATGTTTATCTTCACGTTCTTGAATGTATCAAAAAACTTCTTTTTTCATAACCTCTTCAGATATATTTTTGGTTTTAGAAACTCATTTTGGAAATGGAAGGGGTTTAGAAGGAACATCATCAATATTTTTCTTACATTTATCTTTCTCCTTCGATTTTCCATCAGTTGGTATGGAATGGGGAATCTACAGAGTTGAGGTGAATCTTGGTTGAATGATGGGTTAAAATGTATCAATTTTTTTCTTCCCACTTCTCAATGTGATGGAATTGACATTTCCCTTGGGATTTGGAGTTGGTTGGTAAGGTAGATTTCCAGAATTATTACTTACCAGTTCAAAGAGGGAAGTGGAAATCTGGCTCATTCGAGTCTTCAACTCCCTCAACTTTGAGCCTTGACTCCTCATCTCATTCTGTTGATTAAGAACAATTTTTTTCAAAATATCATCTGTATTAGAATCTACCTTTTGTTGAGAATTCCCTTGTTGTTGAATTATTGATTCTTGGCCTTTAAATCACCTTTGGGTTGTTGGAAACCATGTTGGTAAGGTGGATGCAGTTGGAAGTTTTGTTGAAAGGGGGGCCTTTTTTGGTTTCCAGATACATAACTCATGTCGGATTGATCCTTATACCCTTCGTTGTATATTGGTGCAAAGGAATAAAACTTATTTTTGGGATGTGGTTGTTTCTCTTGCTGATATGGTCTCCCAAGAAACACTACTTCACAATCATATGTTCTTATAGTTTGGGGAAACAGTAAGTTGGGTGTCTTGTCTTTGTGAAAATTCCATAATGCCTTGAAGAAGGTGGTTTGGAAGTCTTTCTTGACAAAGCAATCTCTCTCACCATAGTGTTCAATTATTCCAACTTAGAATCAATCTAATGATTTTCATGAGTGAAAGGGAAAACCTGATGTACTCCCATGACATGTGGTGTACCTCAATCTCCAAATTGTTGGGAGCTTTGGGCCAAATTGTCGATCAAGGCACGTGCAACTACTGGTGTCTTTTCAACCAATTACCCTCCAGTTGTGGCATCCACCGTGCTCCCCTACATAGGTGTTATTCCTTTATATAAGTATTGGATGTGGAGTTTCTCACTGATTTGATGATGTGGACAGCTTGCCCACAACTTCTTGAATCTCTCTTAGTACTCATACATTGACTCCCCTTGTGCTTTATTGATCACTAGTATCTTCTTATGAATGGAATTGTCCATGATTTTGAAAAAACTCTTTGTATGGAAATACGTTTCAAATCCTTCCAACAAGTTACATTTTAGGCTGTAAATAATACTTCAAGTCTTTTGCAGCTCCATCAAGTGAAAATGGGAAGGCCCTTAGTTTGATTTGCTCTTCAGATAAATTTCATGGTTTAAGGGTTGAGAAAACCACATTAAATCCCTTATGGTTTTTATTGGGATCCTCACCAGAGAGGCCATGAAATTTTGGAAGTAGGTGAATTAACCCAAATTTCAGTTCAAAGTATGATTCAAGATTTGGGTATGCAATGCAATTTGGTTGATAATTAATATCAGGTGCATCATATTATCAAATGGTTCTATTAAATTTGTTTCCATTATTTTCAGACATTGTTTATTTTTTTATGTTTTAATTTTTATTGCTTCCAATTTCAATGTTCTCGGAGTGGAAGAATTCTCCAACTGGTTGAATATTTAAGCTTCATGTAGACTGAAAATGTATTATTCAAGCCCGAAGACTACGTTCAATCTCAGGTTCAAGATCTAAATGATCCTCAGGATTAGTTTGTGCAATAATTCGATGAAATATAAAAATTTAATGAAGAAAAGTGGACCATGATAAAAATAAAAGAAGTTTAAGTCGGTCCAATAAAAATAAAAGAAGGGAGTAAAAGAAAAAAACTTGCGAAAAGGGAAAGAAGAAAGAAAGGGGAGAAGAAAATAATTAAATGAAAAATAAAATAAATATATCTAATTGGTTGAATAAATTACTTGAATCCCTAGAAATGGAGCCAATTTTAAAGGCACTGTCATGGGTGCCCTCAAATGATTAAGGGTTTTTGGGGTACTTTGGTGCAGCACAGTGGCTGACCAAGGTCGTATCTCAAATAGGTTGTAATTGAAACAAATTATTAAAGGTATTCTAAAAAAATAAAAGAAAATAAATACACTACATTAAAGGATGGGGGTTTTATAATTTATAAAACTAAATAAAGTTTGTTGGTTGAATATTTTTTTTATTATGAATTGAAAGTTGATTAACAAAGCACAACGAGAAGATGTTTTTTAGAAAACATTTTTTAGAATGTGAAATCGATATAACTATACCTCTTAAATTATTTATTAATGATTATAATTTAAATTAATATCCACTTAATTATTATCCCTTAACTTTTTAAATCTCGAACCCTATGAGAATTTACTTTACCACAAAGATGATGATAATTTTACCCTAGGCTAACTTCGGAACATTCAATCATATAACCCTACTTTGATTGATGTTCTAAGGTAAGCTTATGGTCAGTGGTAAATTAAGGCATATATAATTTCTAGAAATTTTAATTAATTGAGTTTAGGGATTATATTTGAACACTACAAATAGAAACCACGTGGTTTTGAATTACCATTTAAGTTTGCGCTCTCACAATTCACACAATTCTCAACCTCGCGTGATTTGTGTTTATTGTTCAATTGCTTGATTTGTTTCATTTAAATTATAAAATAAATTAATAGATCATATTACATGAATTATTTTATCTCATTTATTCAAAATAAATTAATATATGAGGTTATGGGTAGTTCAATTACTAAAAATAATTACTCTTACATGGGCGGTGTAGTCATCGTAGAAACATTTTTCATTTGAAATGGTTTAGAGAGGGTAGAACACAATCTTGTTTCTACTCATGAATTCCAGCCCAAAGAGGAAGAATTATTAGGAAGAGAAATGAACAAAACAGTGGAAAATAGTAGAAGTTAAATAAGATATAGATATTTTATTACACAAACAAAAGTATAACAACATGAAGAAGAATATGATGAATAAGATGAAGAAGAAGGCTTCGTCGAAGGGACCCTTACTTCAAGAGCTACCCTTATTGAAATGGTTGGATAATTGGAGTCGATCCAATTATCATCTTCCATAAACTTCCCAATGCACACCCCAACCCCCTCTAAATGATTAAAACACCAATTTATAAAGTGGTGGGGAGGATAGTCTCAAAGTGGTTTCAAGTGTGAATGGGGAATCTCTGCTAAATATTTTAAGCGAACTTGCACTGCACATTTGACCACAAAACTGGTGAATCAGTTGTCCTTCCAGAAAGATGATTTGTGATAAAAATTATTCCTCGAGCACCTCTCAAAATTTGGTTCTAATACATGAAATTGAAAATAAGTCATGGCCCAAATACAGAACCCATGAGCAATCTGGAAAGTCCATCTCAACTATGTCTTCATGGCCCATTTTCACCATCCAAATTCATGTTTTACCTCAAATGTCCTAAAAAAAGTTGTATCCCATTAAGTCAAGATCCTATTTGACAAATTATAAGTTCAAATAATATATATCAAAATATTTATGTCTGAAATGATTTAGTGAATTTTAAACGATAAAACTGGAATTTTCATCAAATTTTCATTTGAATGATCTAATTCCAAATATTTCATAAATGAACTCATTTACCACAATGCGAGGATATTATACCATTTATTATAAATAAAATTTTCAATAAAAATTTGTTTTACCAAAATCCTAACTGGGATAATTTCTAAAGAAACAGACTATCTGTATTGATGATGGGGTTTCCCCTCAACCCCGGGGTAGGGGTCGAGCAATATCAAAGACACGTCACAGTGTAGCAGCAGCAAGGCCAGTGATTCCAAGGATTTCACTACGAGAAAGTGGAAGAGTAACGATGGTTTTATTAGAAGCTCTTACTAGGCAGATCCTGGAGGGAAGGAGGCCACCTAGAGGGTTCATGAGGATACCCACTCAAGCTCATGGGAAGTAGTTGTGCCGTATAGATCTTCCAGAGGATACTGTTTTTTAGAATTCATAGGACACTTGGGACATCGACAAACAATTTTATAGTCCCTCCAAGATGTGGTTCCACCTTAACCATATCGAGATGGATATTTTAGGGATCATCTATGGAATGTATAGCTTTCATTGGTCATAAGAGGAAGGGGAACAATACGTCGATGTGTTGTAAGACTTCATGCATTCTCGGGACACCCTGCTTCCAATGACAGATCCAGTGAAAGTACTGCTCGATCAAACATCCCCCCCAACTATTCACTGCTAAGATGAGGGATCATTTCACTTTACCTAATGATTAAGAGGAGTCCTCTAAGGTTGGACAGGCTAATAGGGGGAACCCTTTTGGGGATGGTGAAGTTGCAGCCTCAGATCTGAGAGAGCTTGCTGAAACTCTTGAGGTAAACTCTAAACCATTCCATTGTGGAACATCCATATATAATTCTGGATTCTCAACTAAAATTTTTTCTATGTTGGAGAACCTCATACGCAAGGAACCTTTCCATATAACAGCAATAATATCTCTCATTTTCGCATCCGGGACGATTGAAATGTTAGAATCCAACAAGCCAGCAAAACTGAGGCTGACCATTTTGGAATCCCCAGAGTTCCCAGCCATATACGGGGGGCCACGTCCTGCGATTCCAAGAGAGACAAAACAATGTCAGGATCAACTATTTTAATTATGTATGTCATCTCTCTTACAAAATTGACACTCATATCTATCAAACCTAGAAAACTGACATTTCACATTTTCATCTGAACATTTATTTGGATGGCATGATCCATGCTTGTGAGGATGGCTGGAGATCCCAGAACTCCTTTCTTGAGAGGAACACTGATCATTATAGAATTGGATGATTGGGATGACCAAACTATGCTGATCACGAGAACGGGTAGGACCACTAGCAGGATAGAACCAAAACTTGCCGAGGTGGGATCTAGTGATGAATATTAACCAGATGACATGGAGCCAAATCCAACCAATAAGACGCCATATGAGGTTCCTAATATTGAAATTCTAGAGGTATTTGTAGAATAAAAAATTTTCAACCTTAAGGAGTTGGATGAGAACCCCGTTGACGAGGAGGATAATAAGCACATTTGTCGCTAATTGTGGAAAATGATCAAGCACTTCATTAATGACATCCTATAATTAGGTAAAATAATTCTTATGGGAAAATGTCACCCACGGCTGGGAGACCTTTGTTTCGGATGAATGGATGCACGAAATCATTACATTCTCATCTAGTTTTATCTAGTGGATAGAATATAGGAGAATAATCATGGCCTTGGTGTTGGCTGGTAGTGGAGGAAGTATTTCAACACTCAGAAGCTTCAAGAGTTTGAACAAGATATCCAACACTAAGAAATGTGGCTAAATGAGCGCTCTTCTTTTATTGGCACCCATTCATAACTCATATCACAACTACAGGTTCACCTGGTAGAAGACAAGGAGTAGGTGAGGCGAGAATCTCTTGAGGTGGATGACATCTTAGCTGATATGGATTGAGCACAGACTAAGGCTGATGAACTGTTCTCCACAAATAATGAGGAATAAAGGGATCACAAAAGACAACAAAAGATCTATTATTCCACCTACCTGAGGGCGTCAGATCTAAGACGCTCCATTGAAGAGGAAAATCCGCAGGGACATTATTTTTCCAAACTCGAAAACATATTTCCCAACATGTTTATTTAGTCTTCATTCATGGAATCTTGTTTCTTATTTTGACTATTTCACCTTGATCACGCCTGTAAAACAACAAATGATCAATCCCTAAGCTCGTGTGGGCCATGCCTAATGTGTGAAGCAAGGGATGACTATGTAATTTCTCAATTTGGACATGATAGAGTCATTCAATCATCGAACACTTAGGGTATGAATGGCCACCCATAACATTCGAGATAGGAGAGGGAATTTGACTAGTGAACATGGTTCTCAAGACAACCAATTCCCCTTTCCCAATGTGTTCTAGTGCACGAGTGGGATAACACAAGGGAATTGGAATAAATATGAACAAAGGTAGATGAGAATCTTGAAAAAAACTAAAAATTTAGAACACAGTGAGGGTATCATGATGATGAAGGATAAATATAGACCATGTTCACAACACTTCATTCATATCATGTAATCCAAAAATAGAGACACAAAATTGAGGTCCAACTTCTAATTGTATTCAAAACATGGGCCCAAACTTGAAGTGTCATATGGTGTCCTCCGGAACGTTGACCCAAGATTGTAGGTGAGCCAAACTGGCATGGGAGGAGGCTATTAGGGTGTCCCTTCAAATGTGGAATAGTATGATGATCTTAAATAAAGGGCATGCAATGTGTGAATATGGAGTGAGGGATATTTGAATGGGGTCCAACACTCTAAAAATTACACCACCATGAAAAAAGCGCATTGGGTGAGCGTATCGGCCTGAATCAAGATCAAACTTACTCCCAAATAGGACCTCTCTAGCAAGGACCTAGGATGACTTGCTGTTTTATATCATGAAAAGGAGGATTATAGACACGTATTTTAATATCATACGACTAGGGAATATGCATGAAATAGTTTAACGTTATATAACTAATAAGTTTCACACATTTTAAGGTAATTCTTCTTGGACCCTAGTCAAAAATTTAAATTTCTGTTGCGTTGACTGGGGAATCCTTTTTTAAGGTTTTAGAGTTTGGACTGTCATAGGAGGCAAAGGTCCTGGAAGGTTAATAAACATGGGGCTAGACTCATTGACCAAATATCTGGGCATTGCTACATATCCCATAAGGATGGGAATCAATCCATATGTATTTATTAAGATTCCATGAGGTTTAACATCATTCATTAAGGATTTAGATGAAAGGGAACCCACTATGGAGGGATTACATGGTGTGGATACTACAAACCTGACATGAATGAGGACCGAAGAAGTCCACTCCACACCACCTGCTCCCAAAAGAAATCATAGTCCAGAAGACCAAAAGTGGGGGAACTTGGGGCTGGACCATAAGATGGGTGTTTTTATGTATTACATGGCAATGGGAATCAAGCCGTGTGTATTTCATAAGATGTCGTGTAGTTTTACATCATTCGGTAAGGAAAAAAGTTACAATGTATTTTAATGTCATGCATCTAAGACATGGGCATTCAAAAGGATAAATGTGTAGTGTGGCACATGACCTGATGTGAATGAAGACCAAAGATGCATCATAACATACCACACACATTCATCAGGGGGATGGAAGCCAAAAAAAGGATGAAATGTGGAGTTTTCAATTCTATGGATAGACCTGGAGATGAGATTCTCAGATGTCACTATGTATCCTAGTAGGGTAGGAATTAAGCCACATTTTTCTTGAAAAATGGCACAGTGAATAACCGGTTCCCATGGTGATTCCCTCTTGAATGAGAACACCATAATGTTTTTCCATTTTTTCCCATCTATCTAATATGTTTTTTGTCTCAGATTAAGGTTATATGACAATACCATTCCACGTATTTAATCATTGTATGGTAAGGATGGAATAGATCCGAGTTTAAGGTCATAGATCTTGGCACAGGGGGACCCGATGTTTTGTGTATAGGTATTACCCTTCCAAAACTCCTAATCCTACATGATCTAGGCTCAATGTATGAAATAAAAAGTGATGTCAGGCCTTCCCCCTCACATGAGTGTGCAATAGTTGGAAGGAAATTTCAGTTAGGAACAATTCTTTTCACACTAACATTCTTACTTATCCTGCATGAATGCATTGAGTAACAACAACAGGCATGTCGAAGATCTAAAAAGAAGAATGGGTAACAGACCCCACTATTTGGGATGCAATGTGAGTGGAATGATGATGATTTATAACTATTGACCATGTTCAAAACACAATATCCATTCCATGTTAGCCTAGGATAATAAAAAATAAACAAGGACCGACTGATGACAATATTCATAATTTAGGACTTGTATCAATTTTTTGTTTGATATCCTCTGGGGTGTTGGACTAGGATGGTAGGTGAGCACTTAGGCCATGAATTCATACCATTAGGGGGTACCTTTGGATGTGAAAGATGGTGGAAACCCAAATGAAGTAATGTGTGAAGCATTGATTATACCTGATAAGTTTAATCATCATGTGCTAAGGACAAGTGCAAGGAGGGGTAATATCAAAGACAATACATGGAATGACTTTTGTAAACCTCACATGAATGAAGATCTAAGAATTTCACACCACACCATGTACTTCTACAAGAAACCACTCTAAAAGAGCCAGGAATATGAAAAAAGGTTTGTTCGGACCATAAACTGGAATTCTAGGAAACGCTATATATCTCAAAAAGATGGGAATCAAGCCACATGTAGTTCTTCAATGTCATGGAAGGTTGATAATACCAAAATAGGGCAATATCCTCTTAAATTAGTGACATTGTAGTTGTTATACAGTATAATTTCATGCAAACTTATACAATAAGAATCTTAGTTTAGGGTTGTAGAGATTGGGCCTTAAAGTTACCAATTTAATGTCATGTGTGTAGGGCATTCCCATGTAGTTTATCGTCATACAGAAAGGATGGAGAAAATGAGGGATATTAATGGAGGAACATGGTGAATTTTTGAAAACCTAATGTGAATGAGGACCAAGGTGGGTCACATACCACACTACATACTTATGGGAAAAACAAAATCCAGTAAAGGGATGAAAAGGTTCACAATGATGTGGGTGGGACCAGGGATAAAATTCAAGGGCATCACTATATATTCCAATAGGGTGAGAATCAAGCCACACATAGTTCTAAAATGGAATGGCCAGTGACCAATTCCAAAGGAAAAATGCCTTCTCAAATAAATATATCATATGTTTGGGTAGTTTATCATCATACAGCTCGGATGTGGAAGGTTTAGTTTAACATCATATAATAAGGACAAAAGAGATCTTAGTTTATATACATAGAGCTTGGACCAAAAGGGAAATATTACTAGAAAAAAGTGTGTGACGTGGTTCCATAAGGTAACCCCAACATGAATGAGTACCAAGGGATTACACACTACAAAATGCACTTCCAAAATAATACACATGGTTAAATTTCATGATTCTTGTACTTTCAGACTAGAGCTCCATGTTTAGGGTCACATATTTTGGACCGTGAGGTGCGCACCTCTTCCATGTGGGCATGAATCTTATCAAAACCCCTAAGCCCACATGATCAATGATTGGTTTGGGAAACAAGGGGTGGAGAAGACCCAAACAATATGTGGAATCACATGATAGGGGAATGGAGTTTTGGGGCTAGGAATATCCTAACAATGCTAGTCCTTTCTCTCAACGCACAAAGGATCATGGAGGAATAACACTGAAGGTGTTAAAATTCTTCCTAGACATAAGTAGGTGGAAAGGGATGTGAATTAGGAGACCAATATTAGGGGCACAAGGGGGTTGGAGATAATGATAGAGGATAACTACTAACCATGTTCATAACATATTATCCATATTTTATGAACTGAAATTGGAACAGACAACTAAGGATTGATCACTAAACATATTCTAAATGCGAGACTTGTATCGTGTTATTGTTCGAAATACTATGGGATATTGTACAAGGATGGTAGGAGATCACTAAGTCCAAGAATCCATACCTTTAGGGGGTCCGTTCAAACGTGAAATATTATGGGGGCCCAGATAAAGAGACATATGGAACGTGGAGATGGAATGAAAGCATGTCCATACAGAATCCAAAACTCTAGGACCCATATCACAGCACATCTCATGCACTTTGATGTGGAGGTACATAGGTAGAGGGGCTCATCTTAGGGAGAGATTACATAGGAATATGATAAGAAGAAAGAGGAAAAATGGGTCAATGAATGTGAGATTGGACACAAAGATCGAATACTCGAGCATTTCTACGTATCCCACAAGCATGGGAATAAATCCATACATAGTTCATGAAATTTCGTGCATTTTAACATCTTGTGGTAAAGATGTAGGGTGACAATGCAATTTATCATAATATGGCTAAGACAATGAAGAAGGATAAAGTCTAAAAAGGGATTTGAATGGAATTGAAAAACAAACCCAAAGTTGACAAGGATAAAATGTGTCTGCACCACACCATACACTCTAAATAGGGGACTAAGGAAAAGGGGCCAGAAAAGGTTGAGGGGACTGGGGATAGATCCGAAGAAAGATTCATGGGAGTTCCTATATATCCCATGAGGATGGAATCAATCCAAATGTAGTTCTTGAAGGTTCTATATAGTTTAACGTCATGCGGTAAGGATGGGTGTGATGAGGGATACTCTTGAGGGGGAGCACACGGTGTGTCTATTGTAAACCTAACGTGAATGAGGACTAAAGAGATCACACACCCCACCACATGATACCAGAATAACCAAGGCCAAAGGGATAAGAAAACTAGAAGGTTTGTGGAACCTAGGGCTGGAACCAAAGAAAAATTCCCATTCGTTCCTACATATACCCTAAGGATGGGAATCAATCCAAACATAGTTATTGAGATTCAATTTAGTTTAAATTCATGTGGTAAGGATGTAGATTCAAGGAGATGATCCTAAGGGGGGAACATGGTGTGGCTACTATAATCCCAATGAGAATAATGATTAGGGGGCTCATACCACACCCTACATCCTAAGAGGGAAATCATGCTATGGGGCATGGATAAAAGGAAATATTTTCAGTTCCTATGGTTGGACCCAAAGACAAAAGGTTTGAGTGTTCGTACGTATCTCATAAGGATGGGAATCAAGCCACATGTAGTTCTTGAAACGTCATGCATTTTAACGTCATGTAGAAAGTATGGATAAATAGGGAGGTTCTCTTAATGGGGAGAACATGGCATGTCTATTATAAACCCGGTGTGAATAAAGACCAAAGAAGCCTCATATGACACCATGTACTCCTAGAAAATCCCTAAGTCAAGAAACAAAAGATGGAGGGACTTAGAGATGGAATAGAAGACAAAATGAATGGGCATTTCAACATATCCCATGAAGATGGGAATCAATCTGCACATGGTTCTTGAAATATCGTGTAGTTTAATATCATGAGGTACGTATGGAAGAGATCTTAGATTATGTTCTTAGAGCTCAGACCGTAGGATATGTTTACCATTTTCAGTTTATTGTCATGCAAGATGAATGCTGGGTAGTTTTACATCTTTTAGCTTGAGTGGATCATGAAGTTTAGCATTTTGTGGAGAAGATGAAGTGGTTATTCTTAAGAAAAATATTATTTGAGGAATTTGGAATTGTTGGGAGGATTAATACACTCACCATCCCTAGCGACCAATCAGTATGCACCATTGGGGTAAACCATGTGGATAATATAAAGTCATGCCCACTTAGGAACCAAATTTGGTGGATTTCTACCAGGTATCATCGATTTTCTTAGAGATTAAACCATATAAACCTATAGGAAATAAAAATATGAACCTTCTTGTTGAAATTCTTGGCGATCTTATTTTGGTGCCCCTCTAGATTTTGCAAGGCAGGAAGTCTGTTCTCATCGAGGGATTCCAGTTGAGCCAGATGGGCTTCAGCTACTTTTTCAACGAATTTATATCATAGGCATCTACACAGAGTGATGTAAACTAAATCTCAATATGCAGGAATGCCTCTATTCTGTAGACTAGGGAATATGGGGTCACATGGTCATAATTTTGAGTTGTCGTTCGATAATCCCAGAGAGACTTGGGGAGCTTGTCCGGCCATTTTTTTTACCAACCATCTTCTACAGAATGTTATAGAGGGTCCTGTTAAATGCATTTATCTCACCATTTTCTTGTGCATGATTGTAGAAAGTATGGTTGGATCAGAAATTGTACATAGAGTAAAATTTATTCAGTTTAGAAGCCCTTAATTTGGAACCATTATCGGTGATAATGACGTGAGGGACTCTGAATCAATGGATGATGTTAGAGCTCATGAATTCGGAAATAAAATGGGCCTTAACATCCTTGAGTAGGATCACCTCCATCCATGTGGAAAAGAAATATGTGGTAGTCAAGATGAACATGTATTGGAGAGTTTTTGCTATCGGATATGGCCCCACAACATCGAGTCCCCATACTGTGAAAGTCCAAGACTATATGGTATTATGAAGAGGCTTTGACGGTCAATGCACAAAATTAGCATGGATCCAACACATGTGGAACCTCTTGGAGAACTCGATATAGTCAAGATCGCGATGGGACAGATATATCCCAAGATTTGGTTCTGATGGGAGATCTTTAGTCCATCCTAATGTTCTCTATAGGAACTGGCATGAACTTTCTACATGACTTAAGGGATTTCATCTTCTTGAATGTAGTGGAGGAGGGCTCCATTGAACCCACGCTTGTAGAGGATTGGTTAAATGCTAATACCACACTATAGGGCGAACTGCATTTCTTGCTGACAAATTCTCTCACATTCTATCTCTTTCTGTCGGAAGATTTTGGTTTTGGAGGTACTTGATAAAAGGAGTTTTCTAACTAGGGGTCTCTTCTTCTATGGTAGGGGGACTAGAGGTCCTGATGCAAAGGCACTAGTGGCGAGATGGCTCACCTGCTAGATTTTATCATCATATAAGGTAATGGGAGTGATGAATCTTTGGTGTTCCACATGGATAATAAAATAATCTTGATTGGTCTTTGTAAGAGAAGCAGAAAAGATGGCCAAGGCAGCATCTCAACCATTCTGTGATTGATGGAAATAAGTAACCTCTGGTGGAAGAGAGAACATGTCCATTAGCTAGAGAGAGCACTCTTACAAGGTTACAAGCTCTATATTTCAAATGATGTTGTTACCATTGATCTTCTTAATAACTAACTCAGAGTCCCCATTAACATGAATGTGAGTGACGTCAATCTTGAGGGCCAGCTTGAGGGCATTGATAAGGGCCTCTTACTCAGCTTCATTATTGGTGAAACCTTATGATAATAAGAATGAAAATATCATGAAATCCTATATAGGCATGATTAAAATGATACCCAGGCCTACTCTATTGTGTCTGGGATCATTAAGCCTTCTACAGGTAGGGATCTAGGAAGCATTGTTGAAGTGCATCAGCCAACATGGCATGGATTGATCCCCTAAGAGGATAGTCTCATCTGAGAAATCAATGTCTGAATACTGCACTCTGGGGGGTGTATGGGTGGCAAGGAAGTCTGCTAGCATCTGACCTTTGACAACATTTTGCAGTATGAACCTGATATCGAACTGTTGAAGAATCATTGTCCACCGGTCTAGACTTCCTATTAATATGAGGTAGTGTAGAATATAATTTAGCAGGTCCACACGGAACACTAGTTTTATCTCGTGGTTTTTTAGATAGTGTCATAATTTTTTCACTGTGATTACCAGTGTAAGGTATCTCTTCCTGATAGAGGAATATCTGGTCTCTGTATCAAGTAGCATGTGGCTGAGATAGTATAAACTATTCTATGTCCCTTAATTTTCCTCTAGGCGAGAAGGGTTCATGGGGAACATTCTAGGTCGGTTACATAAAGGACCAGCAAAATTCCAGAGATTGGTGGCATCAAAACTAGAGGCTACATTAGGTACTTATTGATCTTCTCAAAAGTGTTCTTGAATTCTTTATCCCACTGGAAGATGGATCATTTTTTCATGTGTCCAGAATAGTGCTTACACATGCCAACCAAATTCACAATGAAGCGACATATATAGGCTAAGTGGACTTGAAAACCTTGAAGATCCTGATGGTTACCCAAAGGAGATAGATGAATGATAGCCTTAATTTTCTATGAATCAATATTGATGCCTTTGTATCTGATGAAAAAGCTGAGGAATTTTCCAGAGGTGACCCCTAAGTCAAACATTTAGGGGTTCATCTTCAAATGGTTGGAGTGGAGGAATCCAAAAACCTTATCAAGATCTCTAATTTGGTCCTAAAGAAGGTAGGATTTTATCAATAGGTAATCTACATAGAATTCCACCAATTTCCCTATGATCATCTTGAATATGAGGTTTGTGTCATACTGATAGCTAGCCCCTGCAGTCTTTAGGCCGAAAGGATATCCCTGGTAACAAATATTAACTTGTTGTGCTCCGAAGGTGGTAGACTATTTGTCCTCAGGGGCCATTAATATTGCATTATATCTAGAATATCCATCCATGAATTTGAGATCCTAGTATCCAGTGGTGGATTCGATCAATTATTATGTCATAGGAAGTGGAAATCATACTTCAGATAGTGATGGTCGAGGTCTCAGAAGTCAATGTAGACTTCAATCTGTCTCTTCTGCTTCCTAACGGGCATGATTTTGGCTAATCATATGGGGTACTAGAATTCCTTGGTGAATTTTTCTTTGATAATTTTATCAACTTTGTTCTCTACCATGGTACTGTGTGAGGGGTTCATTTTTTTGTGATCCGGTTTGAACCCACGATGGTTAATTGGGAGACCAGGGTGGTGGACGACAACCTGAGGGTCAAATCCTGGAATCTCTCCATAGATCTAAGTGAATACATCTCGATTCTACTTCAGGAAATCCACATACTATTGATTCTATTCTATAGTAATAGCTATGCTAAATAGCATTGGACTCGAACTTACCTTGGTACTAAGGTTCACCTCTACCAACCCATCAACGGTGGTGGAGACACCTTCCTCAAATACAGGAGGAGCGTCCACCAAATCCTATTCATCATCTGCAGTGATAGTTTCATCAGAAGGGGGAATTTATTTTTAGTTTACTAACCCTGATGGAATGCTGGTGTCGGCCTGAGCAGTGGTAGAACAATCATCAGAAGATCCCCTCACTACTAAAACCATTCGGATAAATGTTGTCGATCTGATTCCATCAGGCCTTCGATCAAGGGGGGCATGCTTTATAATATAGAAGCAATAGTGGTGTGTCAACTTAAGTTGGTTCAAACAATCCCATGGAAACAATCATGTATGGAATAATTTTGTTTCCATGGGGTGAACATCACAATATCTTACAGGGGGTAGGGGATCTATAATCACTCGATTCTGATTTGTGTATGAGTTTGAAGTGATCTTCTGATACTCCATATATCTGAGAATGTGTTTCCCCCTCATCCTATATATAAAAAATAAATGTCCCATTTCTAGGGTTGTGGATTCCAATGTATGTATTGGGAGGATGAAGGCATCGTCCAAGTTTATCCATGGATTGGACACAATGGTAATGTGCTCAACCCTATTGGCATGAACCTGTTTGTCCTTGCACTTTTAATAGTTGGCACATATGTAGTAGGGATTAAAAGAGTAAAAGTGAGAAATTTCCCCCTGGAGTATGCCTACTCGACCATTAAGGGAGTACTTGAGGCATTGGTGATAGTAGGAAGGAACTGTTGTGTGCAGGTAGATCCAGGGTCTACCCATGAATGTGTTGTAGGCGGTGTCCTGTGAGACAACCAAAAATATAGTGTTGGAAACCCAACCACCAAATTTGGCCTTCATATGGATTTTTATAGTCGACATCTACTCTATCCTATCATAACCTTGAATCATTAAAATAGAGGGATTCATATCTGCTTCAGACAGTACTAGTTTGCAGAGTGTCCAATTCGAGATGAGATTGATCCCAGAACCTGTGTCAAAAAAAGAGTGATAGTCTTATATGCTATTGAACTATCTAGTTATGTAAAGCGGCTGGATGTGCCCCTGTATAGGTGAACCTTTATCTTCTCAAGATAATAAGATGATGTCCTAACATTCTGCATTCTCAAATTCCTCGGCAAGGAAAGCATCTTCATCTGCTACAATTGTTTCTAATTGGAGGGGCATTCTCAAAGCATATATAAGGGATTCATGCATATCTTCGAATAGGAGGTGGGACCCAAGGATCAAGAGATTCACAAGGATAATAGAGAGTTGATTAGTTATATCATACATCTGTTCTATACACTCATTTCTAATAATAGTAGGTTGCTCTGTGGCAGGAGGTATGACGAGCACTACTTGTTGAACTGACGGATTCTGGATGGGGTTGGGGATATCCTGCTACTCACTAGTCGAACCATGAAAAATTACTACTAGCTGATGGCTGGATGACTGAAGTATATCCACTAATGAGGACGTATGATCATATCATGGTCACGACAGTTCAGCTAGATCGAGCAACACAAATGGTGGTGGGATAAAATTTGGTGGTACAAACCGGGAGGACTGTATGTGCTAAGTTCTGTGATGAGCCTGCTATTTAATAGCAGTGGCATGCATGACTCAGTTGGAAGGGCTAGAAAATTCATTCTTATGGTTCACATACCCACCGTTTTGCGTATTATTGCATCGACTAGGGACATTAGTAGGGTCTGCATGGCATTCCTCATTGTCAGGAACCATATAAGGGTCCACCAACTCAATGGTGTTTACTGAGACATACTCTTGATCATTTTTTAAAGAATCCTCAATTACTAAGAGGACACTTGGGGAAATTCGCATCCCTGGTGTAATGAAGTCTCTGAGTGTACAGGATGAATTTGGCACAGGCAGGGGACTTTTCTTTACCTTGTGTTGTCGGTGCCTAGCCTTCTATAAAGATGATGGATGAGACGTGGATGCAGGAGTGGCAATTGGGGAAGGTGTGGCGACTTCAGAAGTTTCTGGAAGATTTAGATGAACACCGATGATACCATGTGCATGAGAGACTACCTTGCAATATATCTGGTCATCTTACTTATGAGACCCATGGTTAGAGACCTGCTATCATTCACCCTCGTTGTCACTGTTAGGCTATGTCGAGATGCACGCCACCGATGTCGAGGCTGAACCCAACCTAATTATGTTATTTTTCACCTAGTCCGAGTTCCAATCCTTGAACACAAAAAATTACTTGAGATTATTTCCAAGGATCATGTGATAGGGGAAGTAGTTGGGGTAATCAATAAGATCAGCCTCTTCAGGACTCCTGCATTCTAGAAAACATAGGATTCCCTGATCCAAGGTACTCTGAATGTAGTCAAGGACCTAAACCTCTTCAAATTATTAGGCATGGTTCCAGTTTCATGAAAAAGTGACTTTTGGGGCCTGGCTCAAATGAGGGGTAAAATCCTAGAGAGGGGGTGTAACTTGGCTATCTCACCTAGGAAGCGGTGGTTGACAGGGTTCCACTTGTTGATTTTGATGTGGGATTTACTAACCCTGAGTCTAAAGCTGAGGTGGTGGTCCCTGGTAAGGTTGTGGAGGTGCATCTACCAGAAATAATTCTAGTGGCACGTGGGCCTCTACCTACATGAAGATGGCCATATCAACTTTAGAATCCCTTCTTGCAGGAGTTTCAGAAGGCAATGGACATGCCTGTTTGGCCTGTTATGAGGCTTCCTCTAGGTATTGATCCTTATGGGATAAATAACAGAATCCACCAAGGAAGTTCTGAGTGATGATGGAAGAAACCAATTCATTATTTACATTCCCCACACACATAATTAGAAACTTCTCTTGAGTTAGAGGCATGTTGACTGAATACATGATACCCTTCCATGTATTGAAAAAATCAACGATGCACTAATATACCCTCTTGTTGCACTTTAATAGGTCAAAAATACTTGTCTTGTGGGTACTGGAGCTAAATTGATACAGAAATTTCTTACGTTGATATTACCAAACACCTATAGATCCATTGGGTAACTAACTATACTAGAAGAACGCAGGTCCCTCCAGTGTCTATACGAAGAACCAAACTTAGTAGCATCCTGTTGTGCTTGAGTCCCTAGAAAAGCTCCACACCTTGAGATAAAGTGTTCCAAGTGTTGCAGCGGGTCACCCATCATGTTGAAGGGGGAGAATGTGTGGTTTTCAAAATATGGGGGTGTCGTCATGTCATCAACCCATGTTGGATATGTCTTGCCATCTGGTGGTATTGCCACGTACCAAGTCTCAAGATCCTCAAGACGGGTGATGCGAGCATCCAGCGGATTGACCGAAGGAGGATTCCAATCCTGACAAGGGTTCCTAACAACCAGAATGTTGGTGGGATATTCAACATGGAAGGTAGTCCTAATGACTCATGGGAAAACTCATGGAATAATCTATGGAGCTATTTTAGGGTTTACCTATTGAGAATATTGAGGAAGAACTTGTTGATCCACATAGGGGGATTTGGGGGTAAGATTCTTTTGCAGCTCAGGAAGATTCGATGATGCATACCGTGCTCTGTATCCATATACTCCAGAATCTACCCTATCTATATAGGAAATGTTTTCAATGTCACTGGGAGGAATCTCACCATTAATAATTTTCACCTTCCCTTACTGCCCTGATCGAGGATCACCATAATCTAAACATCGCTTCGCAGCATGTTCAGTAAGTATCTCATTGATGGCCCTTTTTTTTCCTCTGTGAGCTATTGGCGCAACATAGCATTTTGGGGTCATCCTCCATCTTTAGTACTTAAACAGATGGATTATATGTTTTAGAATATCTAGGGGGACCTTTTCACTTATTGGGGTCCCACCCAAAGGGCATTGACCCTCTGGGCTCAGTAAGGATTAGAAAATGCCTATGTTGATGAGTAAACATGCCTGGGGGATCCATCAGGTGTGGTACTTCCACATGGGGTAGGTTATCGTCAAGTATTACTATATAGACTTCCTTCTCTATGGGCTTATCCATATTTATGGTGACTACACCTTGAGGCATGTCAACAATATGACCTAGTAAATCAGGCTGGAGCCGGATCGAACTGAAATAGAGGGATGTATACTTCCCCCCAACCACGGATTTTCACATGTGGGGAATACTTCAATAAAAACTTGGTGATACATAGTGAATCTTTGAATGCATCTTTGTTAGAGGCTCCGGTGTTAACTAGATGAGGTGGAATGCTGATCCACGGGGAGTGCGGCTAATTCAACCTAGCAGTATTACTGTCCGAGGCTGTTATGGTGCTCCTAGATATATGGATAAACCAACCGATGATAGTGGAGGTAGAAATGCATCACCTAAAGTGTCCTAATGAAGCATGTGATCTCCTCCTAGGTGAGGGACCTTGTAATGTTAAAGTCTAGAATCATAGTCAGTAGGAATATTTTGAGGAATTGATTCATGGTGATAATTTCCAAAATGCTCCTTCACTCATCAGGGAGATCTGAATTCTGATTCCCACTCATCAATTGGAGGTGGATAGAGAACAAACCGTGGAACTGATATAGATCATTACGGTAGTGAACTGGTCGGTGGGGAGTAAGGTGAATAGGACGACAAACCACTACATACTGCACTATCTCCTGGGGACTGTACTGACTGTATCACCACATCCATGTATGTAAGAGGATGGTCGCTACTTCATGTACCAAGATGGTGGTCATTTTTGTTGGATCAGGCTGGTTTTCATCATCTTACAAACCCCAGATTGACTCTATGTGATCTCTTGTCAAGGAAGAGAATGAATCATGCGATAGTAGAGAATCCTACACAACAATACCCATGAAATGAGTAATATTCCCCTCCTCCTATTTATATTTGCAGATGGATTTGGGGATCTAATGTATCTAATTGTCTAGGAGGAAAAATATGATACGTTGAGTTCCCAACCCATACCCTGATATAGAGGATCAGGGTGAAGGATCCATCATCAAATCGTACTTCGCTTCAAAATCTGAAAAGAATACGGGATGCAAAAAAAATATGGTGCTTCCCAGGGCTCTTTCTTTGGTGGTGATGGTTTTCCCTCTTACCTTAGGATAGTTCATCGAGTATAGTTGAATCATCGACATGGGGAGGACCTTGATGAGGTTTGTTTTTTGAGCAGGGATGAACTCTGTCTGGGTTGATTGAGATGTAAGGGGGACTTTTGCATCGGTTGTCGTTGGAGTTGACAAGGCATCCACTTTGGTGGACCAGGGCATGAGGAGCACTCGAGCATATGTCGAATGGCACATGGGGAGGACCTCTATGTATGTTTCCTAAAACTCAGGGATGACCTCCCTGGTAGGGAGTTCTAGAGTGGGGAGGGACTCCACTGAAGCTGGTGAGAATATGGGGAGGACCTCCATACTAATAGGTGATGGAGCAGAAATGAAATGCACTCTGGTTGGTGATACCTTAGGTAAACCCTCCACTTGAGCTGTTGATGACACGAGGAGGGAATTCGCATTTATGACATGAAAAATGGGAAATAAATCCACACCTAAGATCATGGGAATGGGGAGGAACTCTGTGATGGGTTCCGATGAGGGTGACATGGGGAGGACCTCCATGCTGGGCTTGGGAGATGGGAGAACCTCCACTAAAGCTGGAGATGGTTTGGGGAGGACCTTTGTACTGAATTAAATCATATAGAGTAGTCCCATGATATATTCTTCTCATTATAGTGACCAAAAAGTAAACACAGACCACCCAAGGGGTGGATGGGGCCTCAATCCCAATTGGTTGTAGATGTGATTCTATTATATAGAAATAGAGGATGGATAGTGTGCGTAAACGGTGGCATGGGACAAAGAATTTTTTGAATATGAATCTCTCTAAATGTCATCCTCATAATACTACACGTTATGTTGACGTTGGGGTAGCCAAACTAGAGAAAACTAGGCAGGGCTGGAGAGCTACTCCTTAGTCTATGGGACCGGATGGTTATGTTGATGTGGCCTAATGGGAGCCCTCCATAGAGGCTCCCCAGATGAAGTCGTATCTAGGATTACATAAACATCCCTCACCTCATCGGTGTAAGGGATTGAATCATAGGAGAGTTCCAAGGAGAACCTCCAAAAATGGTTGAATGTTGGAGTGGGGAGTAGTGGCTCTATGCGTGGCCCTTGGGATGGTGGCGACATCGAGGCGTAGAAGCCTACAGATCTTGGCAGGCCATTCCCTAGTTAGGATGACCCATCCTATTCATATCTCCAAATAAGAGTGTTATCACCCTTCTCTGGATAACCTTTGAGGGTGATATGTGGTGTGAGAACCCTACAATCATATGCATAGAAGCTGTCGTGGTTGGGCTGGAGTCGTGAAGGAATGCTACAACATCATTCCTCATGCCCCTATGACTGTGGGAAGGTGGTGATTGGTTCCCTATAACTATAGCTTATGTATTTCAAAGCATGTAGATTTAGACATCAGTATAGATATGTGGAAATCAATTCTTATTGCCCCAGCATCGTTCAGTTTTCCTTGGTTGGAGAGAATTATACATGCTAACAATGCCATATAACAGAATGCACGATGGTCAACTACCCAAAATTCATGTAAGTTTCACACCAGACCCACTATTTTCTTGGCGACACCTTGCTCCAGATATCTGAATCTGGTGGCACGCTCATTATTTGATGCCTCAAACACTACTAATCCCCATTTTGAGGATAATTCCTTTATGTCGGGTTCACCATTTTTGTTTCCAACTCATTCTGTTGGGGCACGCCAGTGCGTGTGTGCATGTCGATGCTCACCGACGGTCCTGTTGTACCTCACATTCCTAGTTTCTAAAGGAAGGTATAATTTTCCACCTCTTTGGGTACATTTTGTCCTTGATCAAAATAGGATTATGGGATTTCAGTTCCTCCTTCCATGGATTCCTCCATGAAACTCATCGCCTAGTCTGGGTCTCCCATAATGATTATGATGTTGTTTGTGAAACTCATTCTCGATGCCATCTCTTTGTGGACTCCGGTTAAACATGCTACTTCTGTCGGGACATTCCAAGGAGTACAATCAGGGCAATAACCTTCGTTTATGAGAGTAGTCATGTTGAGGCATCTATGGCATGTCTTGATGCTGGAACACAGTTACACCTATATTCTTCCTCATGAGGGGGATTCTCAAGGGCACAGAAACTCAAGTCTTCCCACATTGATCATGTGGTATCATATTCTAGAGGCATGTATCTGTGGTTTTTTTCATATTCCCATGTTTAACACATAGTATGTTGAGATTTTAACATCTAGCAGAGACAAATAAGACTAATTGGAACACTGATGAGAGTGGATCAGATGGGTACATCCCTAGGAAGAATCACATAGAGTTTTTACCATATGGATGGAATAGAATTCCCAATGAGGATGGGCCTAGGATGGAATGTCACTAAAATGAAAGGTTTCACACTGTGAAGGAAAATCTGGACACCACAAGGGGAGAAATAGGGAAAGTGGGTCCTAGCAAAGGGGAAACTAGGGTTTACCATTGGATGGGATTGAACCTTGGGGAGGCTTCCTACATATCCTACCTATAGAACATGGATCAACAACCCACATATTTGAAAGGGGTGATTTGGGGCTTATCAACTGAGATGGCTCGGGTAAAATCAAGATAGATATGTAGGAAATGTCAAAGGGGGAGATTAATGGAGGTGGAACTGGTGTGAAGGAAACCAGTGTGGAGATGACGGTGTTGGGATTTAACCTCAATGAGGTTTCCTACGTGTACCAATGGTAGGGAATGAAATTCCACACAGTTCAGAATTGGGTCATAGAAATGGGGTGGACACAATGGACATTGACCCATAGACAAGATGATACTTGTGCATGGTTATCATCCAGTCGCAAGAGGGATACTCTAGGTTGAAGGATAATGGAATAAGTGTGGGTCTTATTCATGGTTAGCTACCCAGATGGAAAAAATGCCTTATGGAGCCAAATCTAGAAGATGTCTCCCAGGAATGGATGATGTCACATTAGGAGGGTGCATACCCTTGAGGGAGCACCAAAGTTTATCGTCGGTTGGGTTGAACCTCATGGAGGCATCTTACGTACTCTACCAAGGAGATAGGGATTAAAACTCAGAGTATTTGTGATGGTGATGCGGTTTAATGCCATGAGGGACGAGGGTGAACTGACATGAAGTGGTCGGGATTGGTGGGTGATGGGACTGAACCTTATGGAGGCTTCCTACATACCGTTCTTGAAAAATGAAAGTATCAAAGTCCAAGTAGTTCGTAAAAAAGGTGGAATGGGTATTATTCATGGATAGAGGACCATCGTAGGATGTCATGTTCGATTATTACTCTAATCCCACTTGATTCATGCTCGGTGTGACAAACAGGAGGCAAAAATAGACCACAATATCATGCCGTGAGATATGCGGCCATGAGGAATGTTGTGGGGCTTATGCAAGGTTAGCAGCCTAGGGAGATGGAGATTGAAACTTACACCAAAATGGAAGCATGAGGAGGTTTTCCATATTTATGAGGATGATATTCCCATCATATTAGGATCATACCGCGAAAAATCACAGAGGGATAGAGGAGGAAGATTGAAAAGGTGGTAAGTGATAGGCTCCCGATTCCATCCCCTTTATGGTCTTCTGAGTCCTGCCACACATGTGGGAACACACAGTTTAACATCATGTGTTGGGGACATGGGTTTCTTGGCAGTTTAATGTCTTGAAACATGGATGATGAGGACTCGCTCCTCACCCCTTGAACTTACATAACTTGCATCTATCTACGCTTAGGGGTAGAAAGGCATGAGAAATTCACTATGGGAGTGATATGGATGATTTTTCACTCAAGGGTCTGATGTTATCATGCCTATGAAAAGATGAAATATTCGTTAGCATTCATATGCGAAAAAGCAGGAGGCAGGGCAACACAATGAGAGGAATTGCTCGGGGATCCATGAAGTCACCCCATACGAGCCTAGAGGTATGAATGGGAGAGGGGTTCACAAAGAAGAATGTCTCACATTGAGGGGATTCGTGAAGCTTAGGTTATTTGCACAGAGAAGGGTATTTTCAAAAGAAAGGGCCTCGTGAAGAATGGTGAAAATGACCACCCCAAAGGGAGAATATTTGTGAAGCATGATGACCCAGCCGAGACATGGAGTAAATATGTTCTTGGAGTGGGATTCGTAAACACATAATTATCCCTGAGGACCTGAGGACCCAAAATGGATTCCTAACTTTATGATGGCCATAGGGATTCATGAAGGTAATCTGCACTTGAAACAGATGAAAAATGGAGCAAAGTGGAATCTGGTTCGCAATGGTCAAATATCGTGGGTGATACATTATTTTCAATGGTTCACATATCTAAGGGTGCTTCGCAAATTGATATCTCACAAGGAAAAAGTTCAGGGCGTCAATCCTTTTGATGTTGGGAGATCTATCTATTTATTAGCCCCATGGATTGTGATGCATTGAAGGTGCGCTATGAAGGAAATGGTGATCAATGATCAGAGGCTGTTATGTCATATCACAATGGCTTCTATCATTTCTCATCAGTGCTCTTAGAGGTCTTCATACTCGCAGAGGCTTCCATCATTTTCCTATGGAGGTCTCAGATCTCATAGGATTCATAGAGGCATTTATATTTTCTCCACAACACTCGCAGAGGATCCCTAGCTGTCAGCTCTAGACTTCTCACTGTTCTGGAGGTCGTTGCAAAGTGGATTAATGAGGAATTCCCTTTGGTGAGTTTTCTATCTTTCCATTAAACCATTTTAAGTCTTGGAATTTGTGGAAACCATGACCCCTATCATTTATGAGGATTTAGGGAACACCAAAATAGTTGAATATGTGCTTCTTTTTAAAATTTATGACAACCTTTATCGTATTGTTGGCTATGGTAGAAAATTATATCCATTTAGACACATAATCCACACATACCAGAATGTATGTGTTGTCGTAAGATTATAGAGATGGTCCCATGAATTCAATACCCCACTCATAAAATATTTCCACTTTGAGGATATGGTGTTGAGGCATCTCATCTCAACATCCAATATTTCTTATCTAATGGAAGTTATCACACCATGCCACAAAGTGGTGGGCATCCTTATGCATGGTGGTCTACAAAAATCCAAACTATAAAATCTAATAAATTGTATAGTCCAACCCATGATTGCCTCTAGTAGAATATTAGTGAAAAAACTCTAGGATTAAATTTAATTCATTACACAGTACACATCAGTGAATTATTCTGTCTCCACATGATCAGAAGAGAAGTGGATCTTCAAAAAAAAATACTTATTTACTTCTGATTGAAAATGAAGTCTTTTTTGATAAGAGAGATCTGGATGATGTAATATAATGGATGTGTAATTGGTGAAATACATGAACAGTGGATGGGGTGCAATGGAAACTAAGAAAATGTGTTCATATGGAAATTCTTATTTGATCTCTCTATCTTCTTCTCCTTCCAAATGAGGAAACTCCAAGTGGAAGAGATGAACAGCAAAAAAATCTCCACCACCATTCTTGTCACGAATAACCAAAAAACTCCTAGAGAAGAATCACCCAATGAATGAATTGTTTCTTTGCATTTTTTTTGTTAAAGAGGTACTTTAGTGATGTATAATCATTATACACAATGACTTTGGATCTCACTAAGTATGACTGAAATATTTCAAAGTAAAATACCACCACCAAAATTTCTTTTAATATGTTGGTGTAATTGATTTGGGATTTATTTAAAGTATGGATCACATATTAAATAGGCCATAAGATTTTGTACAACCACTTCCCAAGAATTTCTCTCATTACATAGTATCCAGCATAACACATAAGTTCAAACTACTCTTTCTAATTTGGAACAATCATGGTCGAAGATACTACCAATATATATTTTAGAAGATAAAATTCCCTAACACGGGATTCAAATAAATTAAAGATAGGATCCTTTGAAAAACTATTGGTTAATAGATGAGCTATCTTTGAAAAATATCACACAAACCACTTGTAAAATCCCACATTCCCAAGAAATATCTATATTTCACAGACATAAGTGGGAATGGGTATATTGGATATCACATCTATCCTTGATTAATCCACTTCAATTCCTTTCTAAGAGATCTAGTGGCCCATGAAAATACTATTATGAACCATAAGATGGCATTTCTCCCAATTCAAGACCATATTTGTTTGATCACACAATTCAACCACCATTTCCAAGTGTTTCAAGCATGCCTCTATTTTTGATTGAAATGGGTACAATCATTAAGGAAAATGAAATGGTCTGATGGAGATTAGTTAGTAAATCCCTTTTATATTGTTATGTATATTACAAAGTTTAAGTAGTTAACATCAGGTTCATCCCCATAATGGTTTTATATTTTTGAATGGTTTCCAATGGGTTTGTTCATGGAACTGGAAACACCCAATGGTTTTGTATCCATGGGGACCTTATTTCTAAAGGTAGGTGTTTTTTAGGTGTTTTGACCTATGATTCTTAAGAACTCTAGTTGTTTGAAAGGATGGGTGTTCAGGGTCATCACACCCTTTTGGGGGGAATTATTACCAACTCCCAAACTCTCTTATAGATTTAAGATATGTTCATGAATCCTTCATTAATTCCCAAGTATGATGTGGGTCATCCAAAAAATAGCAATCAATTACTATCATGTGATTACTTTTGAATCATCTATATGTATCTAAGGATCTTCATTGATGGAGATATCTAAATTTATCTGAGTTTCTACATCAATGGTATCCTCTCATATACTACTTAGAGATTATTTGTTTATTATTAGGATGATGCTGGATTTCTAGCCATGAAGTGGGACACTTTGGAGTTTATTGTCACACACATAGATGAAGTTCACCCTATAATTTATTTTCATCTAGGTAGATGAATAACACTCCGGAGTTTATTTTTGTCTAGGGAGAGGTGCATTGTTTGATGTTGGGATCAATCCCATAAATGGGCTTTATATATATCCTTGTGAAAGGAATCAGAATCCATATAGTTCAATGTCACTTAATGGGGAACATCATGAATTATATGGTCATGTGATGAGGACCTAACCATACAATTTAATTTCATGTAGCTAGGATGTCTAGGAAAAATGTTCCTAGTCAATGTTTAGTGTGGGACTTATGTTGAAATAGCCTAAGGAACATGGAAGGGATATGAGTTTCCAATTTTAATTAGACCCTACTGGGGATATGAAAAAAAATAGTAGGGTTAATTTAGGATTTGGGTTTGAACCTTAGTTTGGATTCCTACATATCCCATTTAGATGGGAATAAAATACCCCATAGTTTACTAAGTCTTATAGTGAAGTATAGCCCTTTGAGAGGACAGGTTGGGGATTAATGATGATAATGATACAACTTTGAAGGTATTATGAGGGAGGTTTTAACTCGTGGTGTTTTAGAGTATTAATTCAAGGCTTACTCCTAAGGAGGATGCTAGGATTAAGGGAATTATGACTAGGGCTTACTTCTAATGAGGATGCACAGTGAGATCGGGCCCTAGGTGGGATTCCCACATATACTGGTTAACAGGAATCAATGTTCTCATAGTTAAATCCTTCAGGTGTATTGTGTTGATGTTTTATCCATCACTAACCTCTAATACCACTTGAGTCATGATCGGTGTGAGAAACAAGAGGAAGCAGAATATTTTACAAACAACACACTTTTCTTCCTTCACTAGTGGAAGAGGTCAGGGATACGGTAGAAGAGTCTAGGGCTACAGTGGAAGAGGTTGAGGCTACGGAAATTCACTCTCTTTATTTTACATTAGACAAGACTCCAAGTTAAATAAGGAATTAAGGTCAAGGATGCGGAGGTGGAGATGAGGAATAATGAAAACTCCCATAGGAAATTCTAGGTTCTTACACCAGTATGGATTCCCATAAATTGATTATATAGTGGTAGGAGGATCTCATTCCATGTGGAATACAAAAGAAAGTTTCATCCTTACCCTTCTTACTATGAATCGAAGGCTCCAAACCTTAGAGACAAGAAGGGTCTGACATAGTCTAAACACCAATCCTCCAAAATGGGGACTTATCAAAACTGTCCCTGGGGTAAGGTATCCCATGACTGTAGATGTACAAATCTATAGATTCCCTAAGGATCCTAAACCTCTTGTAGGATAAGTGCGGGAAACCTGTGACTGTAGAAATACAATTCCAAATGGGACACACTCTGGCATATGATTCCCCATGGTTTTTTAAGTCATGAGGTCTTGTTGGAGGATTTTATTTTAACCCTCTCATAAAATAGATCCAAATGAGGAGAGGGTTGACCAAGAATGGATTTAAAGAATGCATGATAGATGGCTCATGCATGCTAGAAGGTAAGGCGAACCAAGGAGGATCGTGTAGGGAGGTGCTTCACATAGGTAGTCTTGGGAGAATAGATAGCACCATGTATGA
This sequence comes from Viscum album, assembly GCA_963277665.1. Classification (NCBI taxonomy): domain Eukaryota; kingdom Viridiplantae; phylum Streptophyta; class Magnoliopsida; order Santalales; family Viscaceae; genus Viscum; species Viscum album. The sequence continues at coordinate 270,201,285 of OY728125.1, read as the reverse complement.
AGGACCACCTAAGATACTACTATTGGGTGATACCTTGATCAAACCTTCAAGGGTCTCCACAAGTGTTCCCAGAAAAAAGTCACGTAAGTCCCTGGGTAAATAAAGGGACCTTGTGCTAGTCTTAATTGATTAGGCGTTGGGTGAATTCCTCGTTTAGGTTTTGTTTATTTTAAACCCCATAATGACTTAAGATCCATTATTACCGTATAATTTATTCTTCTTTGGGTGATATAGAACTACCTAAAAGGTTTTAGAGGACTTGAGCGAAGCACTAGGGTGATCAGAGAAACAATTAGCCTTTGGGAAATTTTTTTGTCCAAATGAAGACCACAGGGGCCTACGTATAGGAAAATATGGGACCCTAGGTGAAGGTGTCTTTTCACACAAGTGGGTGGCGCGCAGGGGATTGCATATCGATGGTGCATTAGGGTACCTTTGACAAACACCTCTTTAGGGATTTTCAATTCTTGGATTTCTTCATCTATTTTATCCTCTCTTTTTCAAGGCCTTCACCTTTGTTTCCTTTTCATATATGTGATAAAATATAGTGTCAACCCTGTAGACCCCGGAAAATGCGTTCCTGAAATTTTCCAAATGCTTCCATATACGATCCAAGATCGTAGAACTTTTCTTAAGCTTCGATTTGGTAGGTCACAGGGCCCGAACGGAGCTACGGAATAGGAGTTATGGACATTTGAAGTTGGGATGGAAATCTGGTTCGCGAAGCCCATTTGTGAAGCCCCCTCCGTGATCGCGGAGCGCTGCCGCGAATTAATGAGGCGAGAGGCTCCGCGAACCTATTTGACGTTCGCAATGCGCCGCAAAGATACTTCGCGAAGCACTGATGCGAAGCACCTGAGCATCGCGGTCCTACGAAGCTCCGGAGGCGGTAACTCTCCGCGAACGAATTTGACGTTCGCGAGCACGCCGCGAAGCTCCTGAGGCGGCATGGATGTTCTTCTTCGCGGCGAACCTTGCCGATAAATACACAGCTCACCCCCCCCCCTTCTCAAGGGGGGATGGCCATAGCCACTTCACCCCTTGGGCGGCCGAGCGGAGCTCCGCATCGCGGCTCCACGAAGCCATGCTCCGCGAGCAGCTTCCTTCGCGTTGCTGCTCCGCGAGCCGAGACTCCATGAGTCCATGCTCTGCGAGCCTATGCTCCGCGATGCTGCTCTGCAAGACCAAGCTCCGCGAGAGCCCTTTGCTCCGCGAGCCCATGCTCCGCGATGCTGCTCCGCGAGACCCCTTTGCTCCGCGAGAGACCATTGCTCCGCGAGGCCATGCTCCGCGAAGCTACTTCGTGAAGACCTATCCTTCGCGAGGATCCTACCTTCGCGCCCACCGGTCCATACCACGGGGGCTGCGCCCCCGCACCCTCACTAGGTCTCAGTGCCGGGCTGCGGTCCTAGCCCGGTCCCTTCGCCACCGTCACAGACCCCCCATGAAAAATCGAGAGTCGCACCGCGAACTTTTCAGGCCGGGATGCCGGGATTTTCCATTGCGCCCTTATCCTCTCCCACCTTCAACGTATGGAATACCATCATTTGATACACTCCTCCACACACCATGAAACACCTTGAGTTGATGTATTCCTCTTGGTTTGTTTCCTATGTCGTGAGTTGAGGTTCTCATCATCAATTCCCCGAGTACCTTAAGTCGAACCATTCCTCAGGAAACTCCTCCAAACCCAATCACTTGGCTCCTATGCCAGGTTGAACCAGAAAGGGCCACCCTTGCGTAAGTCCCAACACTAACCATTTCTAGGCATCATCTGTCTAATAGTCCTATCTACATGACTATAAACTGTAGTACACCTTATCTATCAAATGATAGGATGCCTCTTCCCCTATACGAGAGATGCCTTATGCTTTTAGCATAAGATGACAATAGTCCCACCTACATGACTATAAACTGTAGTATTCTCCCTATCTAACAAATGATAGGATGCCCCTTGCTCCAAGAAAGAGATGCCTTATGCTCCTAGCATGAGATGCCAATAGTCCTATCTACATGACTATAAACTGTAGTACACCCTATCTAACAAATGATAGGATGCCTCTTGCCCTATACGAGAGATGCCTTATGCTCCTAGCATGAGATGCCAACAGTCCTACATAGAAGACTATAAACTGTAGTATTCTCCCTATGTTCCTAACGTAGGATGCCTCTTGTTCCAAACAAGAGATGCCTTATGCTCCAAGCATAAGACGCCTAATGTCATGACTACAGTGGCATGATTCCAACGCCCCTTGGCATTATCCCGCTTGTGCACTAGCGCATAGGTAAATGCCTCAACTCACCAGCAAGTTGGGGTGCCCTCATGGCTAGACATGAGGAAGACATCCGGACAGTTCCTTGTGTAATACTCATTCACCATTGCCGCTCCATTTCAGCGGTAAGCCATTGATATCCCTTTCCAGCGGTAAGCCGTTGCGACCCCATTCAGCGGAAAGCCATTGACATCCTTTTCCAGCGGTAAGCTGTTGTGATCCTATTCAGCGGTAAGCCATTAACATCCTCATCCAACAGTAAGCCGTTGACATTCTTTTCCAGTGGTAAGCAGTTGTGATCCTATTCAGCGGTAAGCCGTTGACATCCTCATCCAGCGGTAAGCCGTTGTGACCCCATTTAGCGGTAAGCCGTTCACATCCTTATCCAGCGGTAAGCCGTTCACACCCAATCCAATGGTAAGCCGTTGAAACCCCCAATCAGCGGTAATCCGTCATAAGAAGAACTACGTGGTCTTTGATCTATGTCAAGGCGTGGTACGTAGGAAGCCTCTTCAAGGCTCAAGCCCGAAACTATCATCATCCTTTTTCTTTGGGCCTCCATCCTGGAGTAAGTCCCAGCACCGTGGGCTGCCTAACGCGTAAGCCCCTCTTCGCTTCTCACGGACGCATCCTTCGCGACGTTATCGTCAGGTCCTTGCATCCTCTTGTTTCTCACACCGAGCATGACTCACGTGGGCTTAGAGTGAGCACCGACCCTGACCTCCACCCTTAGAGAACTACGAGTACTTTGATCCATGTCAAGGCATGGTACGTAGGAAGCCTCCATGAGGTTCAAGCCACACCACCCATCATTTATTCACGCCGGGTCCCATCCCCGTCCAGCAAGACGTTAAACTGCATTTCGGTCCAATGGCAAGCCATTGCGACCCATCCCATTTTAACTATGAGGACTTTGATCCATGTCAAGGCATGGTATGTAGGAAGCCTCTATGAGGTTCATGCCATATTGCTCGGTTGTTCATTCAAGTTGAGTTTCGCCCTCGTCCAGCATGAAGTTAAACTGTATGCCCCTCCCTTTGTCTTGCATGACATTAAACTGCACACCCATTCCCACCTGAACTACAAGGTCTTTGATCCATGTCAAGGCATGGTACGTAAGAAGCCTTCCAGAGATTCAAGCCCACCACTCATTGGACCAATGTCCACTTTCACGTCGGTTTTCCGACAAAGCCCCATTTGAACTACGAGGTCTTTGATCCATGTCAAGGCATGGTACGTAGGAAGCCTCCACGAGGTTTAAGCCCACCCATCATCCAATTCACGTCGAGTTCTACCTACGTCCAGCACGACGTTACACTGCAATTCCAGTCCGACGGAAAGCCGTTGTGACTAACCCGAACTAAGAGGTCTTTGATCCATGTCAAGGCATGGTACGTAGGAAGACTCTACGTGGTTCAAACCCACCATCCGGTCGTTCCGACCTCATTCACGTCGGTTCACCCCCGTCCCGCATGACGTCAAACTGTATTCCCCAATCCGAACTACGAGGACTTTGATCCATGTCATTTCATGGTACGTAGGAAGCCTCCTTGAGGTTCAATCCCAACAATCATTGGCCCAAACCGTCTCCTAGTCAGTGTGCCAAGCCCCCATTTTCAATCCCATTTCCCATCGGACCAAGGTCCCTCATTTACGCCGGTTCACCGACACCCACTGCTCGTCGTTTATTCACGTCAGGGTTCACTACCGTCCCGCATGACGTTAAACTGTATTCCATCAATCCTTTTAACTAAGAGGACTTTGATCCATGTCAAGGCATGGTACGTAGGAAACCTTTACAAGGTTCAAGCCCACCATTAGTGGACCCACGGGTCTACTTTCACATCGTTTCACCGATGAAACCCTTTGAACTACAAGGTCTTTGATCCATGTCAAGGCATGGTACGTAGGAAGCCTCCCCGAGGTTCAAGCCCATCTCTCATCGGACAAAGGTCCACCTTCACGTCGGTTCACTAACGATGCTCGTCGGACCATGGTCCACCTTCACGTCGGTTAGCTGATGTCACCATCCATCGGACCAAGGTCCACCTTCACGTCGGTCCACCGGCACCACCCGAACTACGCGGACTTTGATTCCCTGCCACGGGGATACGTAGGAGGTCTCTTCGAGACTCAAGCCCAACTTCACTGTCGCCCCTGCGATGGTCCCATTTCATTCCCCCTCGACTTCATTCATCCATCCATCACCCATCCTGATTCTCACCCGGGCCGCCACATCCCAGTGGGACCATGCCATCCACCTCCTCGCTGCTCCTTGCGGCGCATGGGCCGCTTTCCATGTGTAAGCCCAAGCATATCTCGGGGTCGTTGTCCTCTGTATACACCCTGATTCATCACCTCTTCAAACTACGTGGGTTTTGATCCTTGTCCTCTACACAGGGTACGTAGGAAACCTCCAAGAGGTTCAATCCCAAACAATGGTAATGTACCCCATCCTGGGGTGCACTTCCCCTGAATTGCCCTCAGTGGTGTTCAGACCAGCCATTACGGTGTGACATATCCCCTTTACGGGACACACCACCATCGATCCGTCTCTATAGGACATTCTGATCACCCACATTTCGTCTCCATAAGATGATAAACTCATGGCCTACCTCGTGATAAACATGAGATGCCTGAGGAAAACCTCGGATGACACGCCTTTGGCGTAACCGTCTTCGCAAGACGTTAAACATGCTGCATACCCTGTGTTAAACATGGGAAGCTGAGGAAAACCTCAGGTACATGCCTATGGAATATGATTCCATGCATTCAAAGTGGGATGCCTCGTGTTATGCACCCTTTAGATGCCCTCTCATGAGGAAGAATACAGGTTCCCCAATGTCCATGCACCCAGAGATGCCCTGACATGCCTGATGTTGCCGTCTACTCCAACCGAAGGTCGCTACCATGTCAAGACCCCATGGAATGTCTTGACGGAAGTAGTTTAATTAACCAGCGTCCATGACGATATGGCACCAGGATTGAGATTCATGAACAACGTATTAAATCTATGAGGGAGACCCAGACTAGGTGATGAGCTCTGAGGAGGAATCCACAAAAGGAAGAACCGACATCCCATCATCCCGTTTCGATCAAGGAGCAAACGTCCCTGGACAAGGAGAGAATGCCACCCGCCTTTGGAAAGCGGGAATGCGGGGCAACAAGCAGCGCATCTTCCACAGATGGATGTGCGCGACCCGACGAAAGCGTCGGAAACAACCCCCCCCCCCCCCCCCCTCAAGATTTGATCTGATCAATAAAAATGTGTCAGATCCTGAGGCAAAGGGGTGAAAATGATTGAAGAGTCGTGAAAGCTTCCATGCTTATCTATCTGATCTAGTATGTTTCACAAGATAACCACAAATGTAGGCTACCTCTTCTAAAAATATAGAATTCATTCTAATGGAAGGATCTCATGACAAGAAAATTTAACTCCTCCCACGAAATTCCTCCGCACAAAATACGAAATGATTTTCTCACTGAAGGCTTCATTTGATAATGTACAGTTTGTATTTGGCTACATGAGGCCTAGGCTTGGGTGACTGTTTTGTGTAAAATATTTTTCTTTCTCAATACTAGTGCATTAAATCAATTCCATTTTCATGAGACACTTGAGCACCATAATTCCTTTGTCAATGTTTTATGATTTCCATGGTCTTCTTGAAAATGGATCATTTTTTAAATGAACTTATAATTTCTTTGAAGGTAAAATTGCTATTAAAAAGACTTCAGTTTCTAATGAACTGACCATAAAATGGATTAATGTGACGATGAAAATCATTGGGAATGATTATTATGACATCTACGATGAAATCCTTTCTGATCTGGTGGTGTATCTGAATAAGTAAAATCGTGATTTTACAAAGAGTTATTATCTTCTACTTTATATTTATATCCATGTGCAAGAGTCCCATACACAGGATCCAAAGAACTATCTCGCAGTCTCTTGGTTTCAAGACCATAATAAATTCCATTTCACTAACATTTTTTGTGCAGGTACATATATTAATGTTGGGACAACATCTATGGCATGTTTTATGCATCACATCCTATGTGCCCGAGATCTAAAACCACACACAGTTGAACTAATGTTGCATTTCTATTCATCCATTTTTTGAGATTCACTGACAGATCAATTTAAGGGTTGAAAAAAAGGGTTGTATTTTTTCCCAAAATGGGGTGTTTATCCTTCATAGATGTAGGTGTACTGGGTATGAAAACCCTATGAAAATTTAAAAAATAGTAGGAATATGTTAGAATTTATGAGGTTGTGTGGGTAGGGAAGACCTATGTATATAGGAATGATGAGATTGTGTTGAAGCTTTTGAATTTCTGGATTCCACAAATAAATTCTATTCATATAAAAAATTATAAGTGGGTATTAGTTTGTGGTAAGTTTACATGATCTTCAGGGCTCGGATCCTCTGAGATATGTATAACAAGTTCATCCCTCCATGGAAAATATGGATTGACACTAACAGAGTCCGATATTTGGCATGTTATCTACTAAAAATAGCTCATGATATCAAGAAATAAAGTCCCCATATAAAAGGTGATATTCATCAAGCGGTGTGGAAGAAAATACATCTAATGAATAAGGTAGAAGGCCCTACTTCCAAGTGTCTAAAAAGTTGTCCCAAAGTTCAAAATAGAAGTGCACCTGGTACTTTTTGGACAAAATTGGAAATGGTAGAATTTTACTAGTGGTGATACAATATCAACCCCAAAATTCAAGCTAAGATGCGTCGTTTAGGTTTTCTATCCATGTGGATTAGATTAGATTTTCTTCTTTTCCATTATTATAAGGGTATCATAAGGCCGTGAAAAATTTTGTAATGGAAAAGTTAGCGGGGAATAATTTAGTGGGGTTGGCCACCACTATTTTGGGAAAAATCCTCAGTAGTCAGAGACATATTCATGTAGGGAAATATCCTTTCAAAATATTGGAACTATTGTAGGTTTTATAGGGTTGGATCATGGCTCATTTTAGGACTTATTCCATGTAGAGTGGGATCTAGGTCCCTAGGAGTCAATTCTGATAATACATCCAGGATGTATCTTGTATTTCAACCCTATATTTTCAAACTCATGAAATTCAAATAAGGTTGAGCTTATTCAAGAAGTTAAACTTCTTTATTTATGGTAAAATTCCCATGAAATGATTTTATTGATGATGGGAAGGCCAATATTGAGCTAAGGTCATACATGCTAGCTTTCCGGGATGATGTATTAGTGACTAGGATTGATGGTGAAATCATATGCAGTGCTTATTCCTCTTACCAGTTAAAATTCCAATTCAAATGCTTGCAACGAATTATTATGTCCCCTCTGGTTCACATTAGATCATAACAACATCTGATGGTGGCACGATATTTATGGCCCCTTACAACTATAGAATTGATGGGGGAATGATAAACATACCCGCAGCTGATGCAACTAGTATATTGACCACCTCGTACGTCGAATCTTGTATTGAATCATAAATTGAAGGCGTGATTGACAATATTGTTCCTTGGGTTGAGGTAAAGAGGCAATGGAGGAAATATCCTTATCCTTTGGAAGGTGCTTCATCTCCTTCAGTGGTTGTGTTATCTGAGTCAAAGATTGAGGAAAACAATATTTCCTGTTCATCAGAACGACCTCGTGAAAGATATAATCCACCCACCAGAATCAAATAGGTTACACCATCATCACTGACTGAAACTGCACCTAGGGGGTCTAGTCTCCATCACTGAGAAGAGAATCGGGTTATATTTTCTCATCTTCCATATGTGATGGATGGAATTATGAATCCCTTAAAATATTGGATTAGGAATCACCCTCACAGTAGGCCAAAATTTATTCTCAATACATAAGGCAAGATGTAGTCAAAATATGGTAGGATTTGTCTTTTGATGCTGAAACTATGTAGGAGATCCTATGTGAGGGGTTTCATATTCTAGGGATAGGAGATCTCCATGCCTCACCTAATATTTTCTTTGAGTACAATATTGTTGAAGGGGAATTTGATATTTAGGATCTAGATATGCTCATTTATGAAACCAATAGTCAGGTCTCTACCAAAAGGCAAGTGAAGGGTATGATAAAATGTGTTGTTGCCGAGGGGATTGATAATTCATATTTTGAGGAATGGTGTGACTTTGTCAATCTTAGATATATAATTTTTCTTCTTATAACATTATTTTCATATTTTCCTTTATCTTTTAGCTAATGTGCTATTTCTTATGGGGATACCATCTTCAATTGCAGATGGATAAGGGAAAATTAATTGAGGTTTGATCACCATGGTATAGTCCAAGTGGTACTCTGCTTGGGGTTACTGAGTCACCCCCTGAATCAGTAGAGGTATATCCCAGAAAACAGGCCACAGTGGATGAGATAGAGGTATAATTCTCACCTGTAATATATATTTTTGAGGAGCTGTATTATATATTAATTTTGAATAATACGAAGAATAAAGGATGTGGAAGAGTGAAATCCTTGGATACAAACTTTGTCAACAGCTGTAAGTATTTCCTGAAATCATTAATTTCAGTCCTATCCAAATAATGTATTTAAACTCCCTATAATTTTAAGTATTTATTCCCTTAAGAAAGTCACAAATGAGCCTCCAAGAATCAAAGAGGGTGCTTCGAACTTACCAGATATTCTTTCCAGTAAAATGGCTCCTTTGATTGAAGAGGTGTCATGGCTAGAGAATAAACCATATTCTCTTGGAAATCCTCCTATTAATGCATGCAGTTGTCAATGAGGAGGTTGTTCAGGGTCTCAAGTCATCGTAGGAGGGCCATGAACCAAATGCTCCATGTGTTACCACAAATGATACTAACATGGGTGTTGGGATGTTAATAGAATCCATGATAAACATTCCATTCATTTTGATGAAATGTTGGAACATATTAATATTCGTACCAATTTAGAAGAATTTGGGGAACTATATAAAGAATCAAATGGACATGGGTCTTTATTTTCGATCCAATCAATATTTGTATTCCTAATTTCTTAATCAGGAATAATTGGAATGCACATCTCCATCCAGGAAAACTATTATAATGATGGTGCATGGAGAAGGTTTCGAAATCAATCTCAATCCTACTATTGAGGGAGAGCCAGATCAGGTAGATATTAAAACAAAAATTCTTCGCGAGCCTCATCTATAAAATCCTAGGTAGATCAAGGGGAGTTCCCCTCTTGAAGAGGTGCCAACCCAGACAACTGAAGATGGGAATTCTAGGGAGGAATCATCCACGATTTTGACTTATTTTTCGGTAAGGACAACTAACTATTTTTACTTTGACTCACACTTTATATTATTTTGATGTTAACAATGATTTTAATTCATCATTTAGGATTATCAGCTTCCATGGCTAGGTCTGAGGGAGAATCTTCTGCATCAGCTTGGCCAGCATCGGAAGGCAAGTCAGCCACTTTTTAGGAGGGACAAAATAGGGCACTTCTTTGAGTGCATTGATCTTGGAGTATATATCTCCTCATGAAAGTGACTCTGAATTAGATCTGAAGCCGAAAAACACTCTTTGCATCACATGCCACAAGGTTTGCTGATAAATGTAGAAGATAATATCTGACACACCCCTTGAGGTTTTTCCTTCAGAATCCTATGATTTTTATCTTTGTTAATCATGTTGGGATTTGGTAAGTTTGATTACCATCCAATATACACTATGGTGAAAGAGAAAAGTTTTTGGAGAGAACAAGAGAATAAGCTTCAAAAAGACCTTAAAAGTCTAATCTACTCACCAACATGGAATATTTTTAAGTGGAACTATCCCAAGTGGAGACCACCCACAACACAAAGTTGGAAGCATTTAAACATAAAATCAAGGAGAAGTATATTTAAGTTTCACATATACAGTGGGAATTGGATTCATCTTAGGGCAACTCTAACAACTCTACTATTCATTAGGAGAATCCCAAATGGAAGGGAAAACTACCAATGTGGATTCCATGGAAGAACTTCTTCAATCTGAGGAGACTAAGGTTGGTCGACTAACTAAGCTTTAACAAGTAGTTGATGAGGATCATGAGTTTGTTCAACAGATAAAGAGTTCTATTGAATCCCTCTTATAATATATGAATGAGAGACTACATTTTTGTGGATGTTCCTCTAATTTTACTCCTTAAATGAAAACAATTTTGTTTTCAACCATATATATCTTCATCCATACTTTACTCTTGTAAAAATAATATGAAAACTGATTTCCATAGAATTACATATTCATATCAGCAAATCATAATTACACCGATAGGGATGGGAGATTTTAACATTTACTGAAACCAGGGCGTCTAGTGAGCATTGTTTGACTTTTACTAAAGTTATATAGAAAACCCTACAAAATTTTTGTTTTTGTGTCATAACCCTAATTCTTGCCTAAGATTAGTATGAGATAGACTTATTGGGTGAGAATTGTGTTTTTATTAGGATTCCCTATTTGATTTTTCAACCTAACAATATTTGTTCCTTTTAAATATTTATTACTCGATATTGCCTAAAAATACAAAATGTAGGTCTAGTGAGATGAGACTCGACTATTTTCTATAGTTACCTTTATAGTTTTTCAACCCGGTGAGAACCATGTCTCTTTTTGGTAGGCAATTTAAATTCATTCATGTTGGAATAATAAAGCTAGTGTTTTAGGTCAAATAGCTTTAACGAGGAATTTTGGGATGATAACCCAAACAAGTCTTGGTGATTATGAATGTTCCAACATACTTCAGATATTTCCATGGGAATTCTCGAGCCATGATTATATGGCTCCCGAATATAAAACAGTAAATTTGGGAATAGAGGAGGTATCTCCTAAGAAGAAATCTACGAATAGTTGACAAACCCATTATGAGGGTTATTTTATGCAACACCAACTGGGGAATGTACTGTATGGTCAAGTAGAGGTATACTTAGACTGATAGGCCTATTATGGGGGTAACTTATGCAAGGGTATTGGGGGCACATACTACATAGTCATCTATGGGAGTTTTGATTAATTTTGAAATTCTATTACTCTTGGGTGAAGGAAGTTTATAGAGATTTGGGTTTCTCAATACGATAAGGGGTGGTTTTCCAGGGTAAGATGTCTGAAAATGAAGGGAATAATTGTGTTGGTGCAAGAAATTAAGGGGAAATCACTCCAATATGAATTTGATGTGTAAAAGAGGGTAAATATTGTTAGTTAACCAATGTCAAGGGGAGAAGGATACTTTTATAAAAAAGGATGATGTATCGTGTAGTTTAAAGTCGTGCGACTAAGAAATTATGATGTGTAGTTTAAAGTCATGTAGTAAGGATACTGTGTTGTGTAGTTTAAAGTCGTGCATCAAGGAAATTAGGGGGGATATAATTTAAGGTCTTTATCATTGATCAAAAAGGTTGATGATACTCCCATTTTTGGTAGTTTATTTTGAACTGTTCTACCATGTTCAGTTATGGAACACTATTATAAAACATGCCTTTAACAATGTTGGTATTTATCAGTGCTATAACAAAAGCTAATAAATGGCATATTTATAAGTGATAAATAAATCACTAATAAATTTAACCTTTAATTAGTGCATCCTTATTAGAACTAATAAAGGAAACCATTATTATAACTTTATTTTAAGTGTTGATAAAGATATTCCTTATTAGTACTTTATTTTTAGCCCTAACACAGGGTATCCTTTATCAACGCTTTAATTTTAGCACTCATAAAGGGTATCCTTTATCAGTGCATTATTTTTAGTGTTAATTATTATTTATATAGATAAAATGAAATAATTAAATAAATTAAAAAATAAAAATGTGTTTATTATAAAAAATATTACGAATTTTATAAATTAAATAATTGTTGATAAAAATTAATAGATCGATTATACATTATTAATTATTAAACATTTTATTAATTATATAATTATGATAACTAATGTTATTAAATTTTATATTATATATATATATATACATATATATATATATATATACATATATATAATAATTTATAAAAATATGATTTATTTATTAAAAAATATTTATATGCTTTACATTAAATAGTCATGTGTTTATTGAATAATGGTTTATAATTAAAAATTAATATGATTTAAAAATATTGACTATAATTTCATAGTACTCGACATATAATTGAATATTGTTTGATTTTTTCAATTTAACACCGATCAAATGTGTGTTATACTGATTTATATATACGTAATTAATGAATTTTTATATACAATGCACAAACACCAAAATATCCATTTTTTAAATATTTTCACTGTGTACTCATTCTTAATTTATTCAACTTTTCTCAATTTTAACATTGATACATGCACTTAAAATGAGATATCCATTAATAATCTTAATAATATATTTGTAAAAAAATATTTATAAATAAATATATTTATAAATGTATAGTCACTATATTAATACAATTATATATTTATAATTATAAATAAATAAATTTTTTTAAAAATAATAAATGTAATTATAAATAAATAATTATTTATATTTAAATAATTATTAAACTTTTAATAAATTTACTTAAATAATAAATATATTAACTATATTTATATTTATGTATAATTATATAAATATATATAATGATATAAATAATATTGTTTAAAAATATTTCTATAATTAGAAATAAAGAATTATCAAATTATATTAAATATATTTAAAAAGGAATATATTTACTATAATGATATTTATTTATATTTATTATTTATTTATAAATTAATACAATTTTTTATTTATATTTATAATTATAAATCCTTTAACGGTGCTTCAGTAATAAACACTTATAAAACAATCTTTATCTGTGATTTTTCTACGCTGATAAAGATATGATTTATCAGTGCTAAATAAAGTGCTGACAAAATGAAGATTTATCAGTGCTCTAATTTTAGCGCTGAAAAAATTGGTTTTATCAGTACTTTTTTATTGTTGATAATAGTTTCCCAATATATTTTAAAAACCCTAACCTCTTTCAAACTCATAATGATATCAGGATATTTCCATGGAATCCATCCACTTTCTGTTCTCCTCCTCTGTGAATCGAAGCTCGAATCACACCACTCGACTACTTTCGATTCCCCAATTGCTTAAACAACTCATCCGACAACCGGTTTTAGATTGTGGTTGCGATGTGGATGGAGTTTTGCATCACTTTATATCTATTTCTCCGGATGAGGTAGGTGGTTTCATGCCCTAAAAATTTTAGATAATTTAATTTTCTCGCTTGGTTAATTTTTTCAATCTTTATAGTTTATTTTGGTGGTGTGAACATGATTTGGAAATTCTTTAACATGAATTTATGTTGAAAATAAATTTTTTTAAAGAGAAATTGTTATGTTTCTATGTAGGCCTTGTCGTGAAAAATCAGTGGGAGTGTTCAAATAATTGTTTCAGTAGTACGAAATGTGTTTTTGTGGGTGATTAAGGTGTGTCTCTCTGTGTGTTGAAAAAGTATTTTTTATTGGAAATGGATCATTTTGGGAAAGTTATCATTGTTGTGTGATTTTGAGTATGAGTTGTGAAGTGTTTAAAAAATGAATAATTTTTTTTTGAAATGAAATTTAGGAAGTTGAAATGGTTTATTAAATGTTGTGAATTTTGCAAAATGTATATTCAAAGGGTTTGGCATAATTTATGTTGGGTTTGGGTTTTATAATGGAAAATGGCTATATTGTGTGTGTGTGTTTTAGTGTGGTATTTTGTGGAAGGGTTTTATGTGTTGCTTAGAAGGTGAAAATCATGTTTTCAAAGGAGTATAAATGCAGAGAGGTTTTGATGTAAGTTCATAAATTGAATTGACATACTTTTTCAGGTTGAACATGTTTTACCTTTTTGAAAATGTGAATTCTAAATTTTTTCAAAGGACGGAAGACATGTTTTGAAAATAATATCTAGTTGTGTATAAATTTGTAGAAAAAGGGACATGCTAGGTAATTGGTTGAAAATTGGTGTAAACTCTGGTTTTGTTAATTGGGAGTACTCTATAAATTAGTCAATAAATTTATTAAATTATATCACTGTTGAAATTATGTTCGATGTGGTTATGAGGTGTATTTTATTTTAAAAGTAGCATTTTCATGTGAACTTGGGTGTGTTTTTTATATAAATCCTTCCAGTGCCTCTGGGGATTATTTCAGAAAAAAATTTAAATGAGTTATTAACATACATAATAGGTTTAATTCATGTTTGTGAAATTATTTTGTGGGTATATTTTTTCAAATTGGTTTTGGGTGTGATGGTAGTGTTTCACTATGTGTACTTTGTTTGGCATGACTTGTGTGTGTAAATGTGTTGTGTTAGTGACATGTGAATGTGAAACTTGATTGAGAACAAATAAAATGGAATCCTTGGTAAACGGGTAACTTGATTTTTCTATGTTAGGGAATCTTAATGTTTTCACTATAAAACCATTTTCCATAGAACTAATGTATTTTTTAATATTTATGTTTAATTAATGTCTTTTTAGAATTAATCAAATAATAATTGTTTTCTTATATAGTTGGATTATTTTTTTGAGTTGAGGTGTTGTGTCCAACTTTAATGCTTCTCCTCCCTTAAAATCAATTCACCCATATAGTGGTGCATTTATCACTTTCTTTCAAGTTACCTCCACTTCCCTTATAGGAATAGAAAGGACGCTACCTATTCTCAATCATAGTGGTAATCTGGATGTTTTCACAGTAAAATCATTGTCCATAGAATTAATTTATTGTTTCATATTTATGTTTAATTCATATTTTTCTAGTATTACTCAAATAATAATTGTTTTCTTATATATAAGGATTTTTTGTTCGACTTGGGGTTCTCTATCCAACATTCATGCTCCTTCTCCCTTAAAATCTTTTCAGCCTTGTAGTGGAGCATTTATCACTTTCATTCAAGTTACCTCCACTACCTTTGCAAGTAGAAAAATGACACTACCTCTGCTCAATCATAGAGTTCATCTTGATGATTACATAGTAAAATCATTTTCCATATAATTAATGTATTTTTTCAAATGTATGTTTAATTTATTTATTTTTAGTATTACTCATATAATAATTTTTTTATTATATAGGTGGATTGTTTTTTTTGATTTGGGGTGTCATGTCTATATTTCATGCTTCTTATCCCTTAAAACCTTTTCACCCCTACATTGGTGAATTTATCAATTTCTTTCAAGTTACCTCCATTTCCTTTGCAGGAATTGCAACAATGCTTTCTCATCTCAAACAGAAAGGAATCCTTGATATTGGCAGAGTAAAATTATTTTCAATACAATTAATGTATTGTTTCATATTTATATTTAATTTATTTATTCTTTGTATTACTCACATAATATTAGTTTTCCTATACATGTGAATTCTTTTGTTCGAGTTAATGTAGTTTTTTTCAAGATTCTCATGCAGTGATGGTAGTTTGACAAGAAAGTCAATGTAAATCGTGGAAATATTGGGAGTTAGGATTGATTTTGAATGTATGTAATAATTATTATTTATTTAATTGTATAAATTAATGTTTTAAATGTTTATAATATAGTTTTTGTTTCTGGTATATATGTTGTAAAGTTTATTTCATTTAAATTCTATGTTCGGACTTATTTTGTTGATATATCAGGAGTGTTTCTGGTGATTCCGGTGTTGTGGTGTGATGTAATAGTACATTGTAGTGGTGTTTTATTGTGCTGTTACTGCATACTACAGCATGGCCTTTTGACAGTGTTTTTGAAATCATTTTTTAAGAATGTATTTATCTGGGCTTCTAAAAGTAGTGATAAATATTGCATTTATCAGCTCTTCTACAGCGTTGATAAAGAATTATTTTAGTAGTGCTTTAAAAATCACTGATAAATGTCCCCTTTATCAATGCCTTTTCAGCGCTGGTAAAATTCCTAGGATTTTAACGTCACTGATGTTTTCAACTATTTTCTAGAGCTGATAATGGCCATTGCTAGTGCTATTAAAAGACTATTTTGTAGTAGTGGAAGGAGAAAATTTAATGTTGTTATTTGGAAATTCCCAGATCCGAAGGATGGTAAGGGAAAAAGAGATTATGAAATTATAGGAGGTCTCTCTCAAGAATGATGTAGCCACTAATTGAAAAACATGTTATAGGGGATGTTTTATGCAAGGAAAACTGGGGCACGTACTGTATTGTAAATAATGTAATCCTTCAATTGAAAAATCTGTTATGAGGGTTTTTTTATGCAAGGCTAACTGGTGTGTGTACTTTATAGATAGGCAAAGGAGGTCTTAAGAATTATGAAATTCTTTCGTTAAAAGACAATGAAAGTTTATAGAGATTCGTATATTCCCAATAACAGAGTTTGGTTTGTGGAGAAAAGTTATTGAATACAGAAGATTTATTCCAACTCATGATTTCTAAATAATTTGGGGAATTGGAATTCTTTGAAGGTCTAAACCAAATTCAAGAAGTTGGGTTCTTATAGTTTTAGGTCATACGACTAGGAACAGAAGATTATGGAAACAATGGATGGTATGTGGTCAAATGGCCCAAGATTATTCTATTATTATTTTATTGTATGATGATAGGAATTGTAAACCATGTTCATGGAGAATTTTAGGTTGGGATAAAGGAAATGGGACAAATATGTAGATAATTACTGCTCATTTAAATTGACGGTTCCAGAAAACATTCATCAAAATCATAAAGGTACTTAATAGGATTCTCCTAGTAATAAAGTTACTACTGGTTGAAAAATCCATTATGAGTTTTATTTTTTGCATGGCCAACTGGGTAATACACTGCATAGTCAAAATGTGAAATCCTTTGGCACGTAGGCTTGTTATGGGGGCAGTTTATACAAGTCAAACAAGGGTGCGTACATCATGGTTAGGCAAAGGATATCTCTGGTTTTAGACATTATAACACCAAAATATGAGGAAAGGTTATAAACATCTGATAGTACTCAATATTAGGAGAATGAAATATGAAAAGGGGTATTTTTCAATGTATAAAGGAAGAATTGGACTGATAATGGCCATAAATTTGGAGTCCCTTGGACAGATTTGACTCATATGTTAAAGGGGGGCATCTCTTGTTTCCTTGGAGGGTTCTCAAATGAGGGGACCTATAATTAAATCTCTTTTATAGATTTTTTTGATTTTATGTAGGATAAGGGGAATTTTCTTTTACCCCGTGGTTTGGGTTATGGCCTGGGGCCTAGGCTTCTCAACGTATTTCAATGGAATGAGAATCAGACCACATGTAGTTCTTGAAGGATCATGCATTTTACCATCATGTTACCAGGATGTCCAGTGTTCCTTTTAACATCTTGCAACTAGGACACAAATAGCCTCAATTTGAATAGATGAACCTTTCTTATACAGATAATTACTTTAACAAGTCCCAATCCAACGTGAGTTGTACCGGGTGTGAGAAACAAGAAGTTGAGAAATTTCTCCTACGGGACAATGGTAAAACATGTAATGGATAAGAGAATTTCAATTATGTATTGGATGATCTAGGATATAGTATCCTGGTGTTACTACATATCTCATTGGGATGATAATCAATCCATACATAGTTCTTGATATTCCCTGAAGTTTAACATCATGCAGTAAGGACAAAGATGAAATAACATTAATGGATGAGAACATTGTGGCCGAACCAAGGTGTAGGGACCGAGCATCTCTATGTATCTCATTGGAATGACAATAAAGCAACATGTGTTCCTCAATAGGTTCCTTTTGAAGATCTAATTCGCGAATAGGACATAAAGGGTCTTTATGATTTAATCAGGGTTGGAACCGTGGTAGGAGATCTAGGTGTCACTGTGTATCTTATTGGGGTAATAATCATGCCACCTGTATTTCTAAACAAAACCTCCCTACGTAGGTTTGATTCATACACACAGGGTATAAAGGGGATTTTCTAGGCATTATGGCTGGATTCGAGATAGGATATCCTTGTGTCAGTATGTATCTTGATGGGTCAAAAATCAAGCCGCCAGTAGTTATTGATAAAGTTCCTCATGCAGGTTTGATCCATACACAGGGAAAATGAATGTGTTTCATTTTTCAATGACAAAGTTGGACCCAAGATTAGAGATCTGGGAATCACTGCTTATCTTTTTGGGGCAAGAATCAATCCATAAGAAGTTATTGATAAAGTTCCTCATGCAGGTTTGAATCATACATGGAGTGGGTTTTTTTTAAATTATGGTTGGACCCAAGATAGGATACCTAGGTGTCACTAAGTATCTCATTGGAATGAGAATCAAGCCACATGTAGTTCTTGAATATGGTTCCCTAAACCAACTGATGTTTGATGTGAAGAAGGGTTTTTTAATATTTTTTAGAAATTTTAGAGAATAATGGTTGGATTCAAGATAGAAAATGGTATGAGAATCATGCCATATGTTCTGGAGGATTACACATTATAGATTTTATTCATACATAGGGAAAATGGAAATTTGATCTTTATGGTTGTGGTTGGGACTATGATTGGGGATCTAGGTGAAAATATATATTTCATTTGAATGATAACCAATCCACAAATAGTTCTTGATAAACCTTGTAGTTTGTTGTTATGTAGTGAGGATGTGGGTCACCTGATGTGAAATAAAAATTGTGGTTGGACCAGGGGATAAGACTTAGGTGTGGCTATGTATCTTTGTGGGGAAATAATAAATCTACATGTAGTTCTTGATAGTTATTCCCCATGAAGGTTTGATCCAAACACAGGGAGAAATGAGGCTCCAAACATTGGGAGAAATGGGGCTCAAGTGCCACTAGGGAGTGGAAATGACGCGAGTGAGGCTTTTTCATGGAAGATACTCATCTTTTTTGGGACCAAAAGGAGTGTCTAATCATGGTATATTGGGTATTTTTTTTAATTTCATACAAGGAATATGTTAACCATACCATTTAATGTCATGTGGTGAAGAAAAATGTTGCTATAAATTTTAACATCTTTCACCGAGGACCACATGTCATGCAGTTTATCGTCATTAGATAAGCATGATGATGCTAAACAGTATAACATCATGCAACATGGATGTATATGCTACTATGTAGTTTAATTCCCCATATCTATGATGAACTCTGTGTGATTACACAAAGAAATTTTCCATTAACCATGCATTGGTTGGAGTTATAGTGAGTTATCCATCTATTGAGATTAAGGAATAATCTCCATTTGATTGGACCATATATATGGAGTAAGGTCTCTACCACTTTGGATCAATATTTAGATGGTTATTTCTTGGTATCATTAGAGTCCTAAGGACTAATACCAATTATCCTTGGAGAAATGATTGAAGAAAACCCTTCTTGTTAAAGGCTCCAACTATCTAGTTCTGATATACCTCCTAGTGATGTAAGGTATGCAATCTATTTTCATCCAGTCACTCCAATTCATACAGTCATTTCTAAAATGTCTCATTTGTGGATAGCTGGTCAAAAATGGAAATATATAATGAGGTAAATTGAACATCAATGGGAAATACTACATCAACTTTTACACTAATGAGTAAGGGGTTTTTCGTATTAAACTATGGGTTGCAGTTTGATAAGCCCATAAGGAAGGAAATATCTTGTCAACAAAATATTTATTAGCTTTATTCGCTATTTCTAGATTACGTTTTATAGGGTCTTTTTAAAATCCTATATCTATTCATTGGTTGTTGCATTATGGGAATATGAATGGTTTAATTTGATATTGTAATATTAATATAGCTTTTCTTCCTCTTTTAAACCAAGACTTGTGTCATTTTCCATCAATATGGTATGAGGGAAACCAACTCTAGTAATGATGTTAGCTTTGACAAAGATAAAAATGATTTTAGCTCTGACTTATTTGAGGGGTATTCCCTCATCCCATTTTGAGAAGAAATTGGTAGTAATAAGGATATACTTAAACTAATTAACCGTATTTGGGGGATAAATCCAAACTATGTCCATTCCATAAATAGCAAATGGCTAGGATTATTTAGTTATATGTCACAACACTGAGGGTTTATGGATGAAATTGGAAAGAACATGGCACGTATGACACTTCTTAGTGAATTATATGCAATCCTGCATTATCAAAGGACAAAAGTGTCCAAGCCTTCATATTTGATCAAAAAGCCTATACCCTGATTTGTGGGCACCATAGGCTCCTATGTGTAATTCTTCCCTAACAGCCACAATCTATTCTCCATTAATACATCTGAGAAGGAATCCATCAAATCCTCATTTTTAGAGGACTTTCTGGTGATTTGAGCCATCATAAAGAGTGAAATTAGCCGCTCGTCACCAGATCTCTCTTACAAACCTGTTCGGTGGAAGTGATCCATCTTGGAGATATTCCATTATGGGTTTCATAAATCCCATTTTTGGACTACATGGCTTAGTAATGGGGTAGATTTCATTAATTTCCTTTGTTTTGATTTGAATAAAAGGTGAAACCACATAAAGATGGGCGATACTAATGATTGTTTCATCCTGATTTGGATCTACTAAAGTTTTAGCTCCATCTTCCAATGCATCTTCCTAAGCATTATGTGATAATATAATGTGATTCAATGTTGGATCTAAGGTGAATTTTTCATTAAACCTTTTACATGATCACAAAGGGGAATTATCTCTTTTTTCTAATGGAATAATCCCCATTGATCTACTTGATTATCAACTATGAATCACCATTCACCTATATGTGGTTCACCAGTACTTATAATTCCAATTCCTGGCATGAAATGAGAGCCTAATATTCTACCTCATTTTTTGTTACCACCTTCTAATAATAGGAATTATTATAGTAACACTGCATTCTCCAAGGAGATAAGAACAATTCCTAACACATCTTTTCTGATCTTAGGGTCTTCCAATCGCTTCCCCATTGGACTCCTAGAAGCACCATAAAAATACATTTCTCATTGTTTGGGATATTTCATTAATATAGAATGTTTATTCATCAAGAAGATTAATATTTTATGAAATCTTCTATGAAGATGGTTTCCTAGCAAGGAATCTTCCAAGTCTTGTCCATTTACTACTTTCTAAGGAACAGAATGTATATCAAAATGCTACATGATAACAACCCCCATGCTAGACGTCATATCAGTATAGGAAGACTGAGGATAAATTTGAGAGTGTTATTGTGATAAATCAATTGCATCTCATAGTGCTACATGTAGTGCCACGACTTCTGAATAAAAAATATTATTTCCAGACAACTCTTCTCAATATCTGAATATCAAGTCTCTACATTGATCATGGTTTGAGTGAGATAATAAAGGTTGTTTTCATTCCCATAATCATTCTTTTGTGTGTGGAAATCACCTAGTGATCACTCCAAGTCTGTCACATACATAATTTGCATCTTTACTTCAATATGTGGAGTCAATACATGTGTTCTCAAGAGGTATTTTTGAGGGAATCAAATTATTCTTGACATTCATTGGTCCACTAAAGAGTGACCACCTTCTTCATCAATTTGGTTAAGGGTAAACACTTGAATGTGAGGTTTTATATGACACACAAAATGTAAGACAAGTTTCCATGAGTTCATCTCCACTATTTCAATTTTTGAGTAGGTGACATACCAAGTATATTTTATGTCTTCTTAGAATCAACTTATATTCTATAATGGCATACAATGAAGATGATAAATTTTCTCGAAGATACCTCGAATGAACATTACCAGGGGTTCATCTTTAGATTATGTGTTCATAGCCTAATAAATATGGTCTCTAAGTCTTCCAGTTTGTCATATCATTATCAATCCTTGACTAATAGATCATCAAAGTATCATTCAATAGACCTCCCTAAGAAGGGTTTGAAGATGTTATGCATAACATGTTGGTATGTAGCACCATCATTCTTCGAGGAAAAGGGCATAAACCGATAGTATAATACTATATAAGGGGCTATAAAATCTATGGATTCTTCATCTTATGGGTCCATATATATTTGATTGTACCCGGAGTATAAATCCATGAAGGAATGGGCTTAGTAGCTAGCTATTTCATCAATTAAGCTTTTTGTGATTGGAATTGGGAATTCATCTTTAGGACAATGACTTTTGATATATATGAAATCAATGAAAACTATGATTTTTCCATTATTAATTTTCATAGGGAAAATTTTGGATGTCCATTTCGAGTAATGAACCTCTTGGATGAAGTTAGCCTTGATGATTTTTTCCACTTCAACCTCAATCTTGGAGGTGCGGGTCGAGTGCATCTTCCTGGCTACCTGATTGTATCCCATATCATTTTATAGAAAACCCAAGTTATGGGTGGCCACCTCGGGGTCAATCCCTATCATCTCTATGTAATTTCCAGAAAACACATCCTGATGGTACTTTAGGAAGGAGGTGTATACCTTCTATTCTTCAGGAGCCATGGCCACACTAATTATACTGGGGAATGGGTCTTCTTTTGTAACCATGTTTATTTCTCTAATTTCATCCATAGTATTGGAGATTCCTTCCTCAAATGATTGAGGGGCATCACTCAAATCTTTTTTTTCCTCCCCTTTCACTTGCTTCACTACTTGTGCATCTTCCTAGGGAGGATATGATAAAACAAGTTCCTTGTAGGGATAAGGGAAGTCACTATTCATACATCCCTAGGATGAGATAATCATTTCAGGCTCACATGCTAGCATGCAGCCTTCTTGGATCCATTAAGGGGAAATGGGGGATAGAGAATGAGTATTTTTCTTTCTTTTATAGTCATTAAGACTTCTTTCAGTTTAGCTGGAAAAACCAGGCTTTGTTAAACCTAAGGGTATAAAATAAATAAATTTTCATTCAAGCTTTATTTTTCATTTATATCACTAAAAACTTCTTCAATGCAATTGGAGTCAACTGTCATGATTGACATTATGGAAGCTACTGAATGAAAATTTGAATTTTGGACCACCATTTCTATTTGATTATTAGGTCACATGTAATCTACATTGAGTATATTAAAAGGGATAGCTGGGATCATCTACAATCCATTTGGAGCATTGATTTGGGTGGCATAATTATCCATTGATTGCTTCCCTTCATTATGATAGAACCCTACATCAATGTAATGTGTCTCACATGATTTAAGCGGGGCCTTACCATTATACATTGTTCCAATTTTACCATTGATAGAATATTTGAGAAATTGGTGGTATGATGAAGGAATGGCCACATGCTAATATTTCCAAGTTATTCCTAGTAGAACACTGAATTTTGTGTCCTACCAGACCACTATGAACCCTCAGTCAGATAACAGATCTATAAACTGAGTTCTGAGTGTGATCTCACTGAGATTTTTTTGCTCATTCTTGTTATAACCATGTAACATTAGAGTGTAGTGAGACAAGTGATATTCATAGAGACCATTTTATGATGTTTCTAGATTGGTGTAAGGATGACTCCTGAGCCATTGTCAATGAAGTATCATCAGATATCAATGTTATATAGCCTATTGGATTTATACAAGGGTCTTACATATTTCTGTTTGACAGGATCCTCATCTTGGTTTGATAATGAAATTACTACATAAAAATTTTTAGGATCATTCTCTGCATGATATACAGTAGCAGCAGCGAACTAAAAGTCAAATTCCTAAAGGCTTTACAATGCCTCAATGAGTTCTTCCCAGAGGTCTTTTGACATACTCGTATCATCCAAGATTGATAACATAGCTGAATCTTGGGATAATGATTTTAATACATCATTTGTTTTGTCCAAATTTATGTTATTTCCATAATTAATATTCTATTTTTTAGGCACTATAGGAGATGTTGTTCTTGGTGTAGAAGGACCATCTCTTAAGGAATAAGATGGAAGTTCTCCTGCTCTTGGTAGATTAACCGTCTAGGTCTGCCTACCTGCCAAGGAGGTCGTGGTGTATCCTCTAACTGGTCTTACAAGAAAATTATGTCAGGGTATACCCTATCATGTGTGGAGGAAGAACTCCCTTGTTCTTTTTTGATATTTTTGGAGATCATTCCCATGAGTTTTAGACTCATAGATGGTTCGAGTGGGGGTTTCGTTGAAGTGGTAGATCCTAGCATGACCACATCGTCCTCTATATCCTCGACCCTAATAAAGACTTTCCCAATTTCCCTAATAAAATATGGAAAAATATTGTTCATAATCAAAATCAATATATGATTAAGGATGTGTTAATTGAATAAAATTAATTGTACAATATATCAACTCTTCATCTGATGAATATTCTTCATGAGGGGGTTAACCCTTGATATACCGTTTGGAGGGGTGGTGCACATGCTTTTGGTATAGTTGGAATGAAGAATTCTAAGGACAAGGAAAACGTTTTTCCTTGACATGAGATCATCTTCTTCTGATTGTTCCTTGTCTTTTCGTACATGTATCTTCTTTGAGGATGGCCCTTCAGAGTACTGGGCTTTTGATAAAGTTGTATTTTCAATAGTATAAGTGGTGAGAGGAATAGTCTATTGATTTAACTATGTTCATAGAATGGAATGAGTTAATTTGATTGTTATTTTGACCATACGGTCACAAAAATTCTTCTCAATAATTTTTTTTACTTCTTTCCACTCACCTTCCTCCTCCAGATTGGTAATAGGAACATGTTCTACCTGGGTTGGTGAATTGTTTTAGCTTCACTTTCCTAGAATCCACCATATTCTGTAGGAGTTCCTTGAGAAAACACTCTTAGATGGGATTCCCCAATATTTTATGGGAGGGGAAATATTTTTGGAGATCCTAATCACCTTATTTGTTAGGTTTATTGGGATTTGGAAACTGAATTTAAGTTGTTTTACAAAGATAAGATGAATTAGTTGGGGTCTTGGTCATTTCTAAAAGAATAGACCCTATTTTTCAACTCCAAAAACTATTTCCTCCTCTATTATCTATGATCATATTGATGAGGCAGTCATTTTTGTTGATGCACTGGAAGTGGATCCCTATGGTATGGTGTGGGCTTTGGAATAGGAGAGGGTGCAGGGGCCTATTTATGTGTAACTGTATTGACCTTTTCCTTTCCAGTTATCTTTCCCTGAGCTGATGGGATTACCCGAGACTTGACCTTGGTCTCTGTGATGGAGTTTTCCAGCTATTCAAGAATTGTGGCCAAATCCCTAAACTCTCCTTTATATTTCACAGGGATCAACGATGTTCACAACCAGTCATGGAGATTTTCAACACAAATAGGAAAAATATCATCTTGAGGGAGTGGTAGGTTCAAGGAGTAAGTAAGTCCTTTCCACCAATCAATGAAGTCTGAGGCCCTTTCATTCTCTATTTGTTTGTAGTTCATAAGATCAAAGAATATTTTAATCAATAGAATTGATCTAAACTAGAACGGGAACTTTTGATAGAGATCCTTTCATCTAATAATTGATCATAACTACAAAATAATGTACTATTAAAATGTTGGCCCCTGTAGTGATTGCATGAAGAATCTGAGTTTCACTACTTCCTTCTGCTTAGGGGTCCCCATCATGGGATCACACTAAGAGAGGAAATGCATAAATTGATACTCAAGATCTCCCAATCCATTGAAAATCTGAAATATAGGACTCCCAAATATTTTCATAGGAGGGGTATCATCTACCCATTCGGGGTATGCCTTATTATATGGATGTACTAGCAGACATCATCCTTCCAGTGATTTCAATAGAGTTGTTAATAATTAAATGGTTTTTATAAGCATTTGTGGAATATCTGGTTGAGCTATGACATGAATATGTGTGGTGGATGGAGCATGAATGTTTGCAGGGACTAGCAGGACCACAGGTGGTGGCACTACTGGTATCATTTGTGGGTAACCAATAGGGGAAGTCCTATGAGAACATGCATGACCATGTTCATTTTGTGTACCTAATGGAGCGAATTCTTGATCTATTGTTTTGGGATTGAAATATATTGGTCGTTTATGTCTCCCTTTGAGCGGATGTTCCCTATATACTTCAATTGTTATAGAAAATACTCTTTGATGTTGTCTGAAAACTAGAAGTGTGAGTTGAGGGTTATCTTATAGAGCATATCTAGAAAGAAGCCTTCATTGGAATAACTCTGCATCGAGTCTTCTCAACTCTCTCATTTCCTCCTCTTGCTGAAAAATATTTCCTCTAGATAAAGGGATTGGCCTTCTCCGAAGGGAGGTGATGCATGGTATGACCCTTACCTCATCCCTTATTAGGTTTATTTCGAGAAGGTATTGGTTTATTAGTCAAGGGGATGTCCAAATTTTGGGTGATCCTTTGGTTTCGGGTATGCACACTACCTACATGCATTTCAGTGTTAACCATCTTGGGAAAAGGAACTTCTTCTTCAAAATCCTATGAATTGGTATTTTGTTCTATAGGTTCTTCAATAATGGTGTTGATGACATTCACATATTCATAGTGCATCATTGGAATTCCTCTAGTATTTCTATAAGATTTCCTTATTTCTTCTATCAATGAGACCTTGTCCTCTTCTTTGTTGGTTCACTGGGGTCTGTTCGTTGGACAGTGATTCGAATGGAATTCCTAAAGAGCTCAGTCAATCTCTTTCTATGTGATTTCACTATATCATGGGATGTGAAAAATTGAGAGGATTCACTCTACAGTATCTTCCCTAATTGGTAGAAGACTGATTCCCACTGAGGAGGGGGTTGTTATGGTGAAAACACCCCTATCACAGAGGGATAGGGTTTTTCCTCTTCTATCTTTATAGCCATTCAAGATAGGTTAGATGATCCCAATGGTTGTGTTAAAAAATCACCCAACCCTGCAGGATGGGGTTGTTCCAAAACAATTGTGGCTAATATTACCACTCGTTCTCTTCTGATTTTACAGATTCTGGTCCAAACATGGGTTGGGTTCATTATTCACCACTCACTTAAATCATCCATTTCAGAATACTATTGTGCAATTTTTGACATTTTCTCAATCTAACAGTTGACATCCTCTAAGAGGTATTCCTGTTCAATGTTCACAAATGCTTGACGCAAGAGTATCTCAACATTTTCTTCTCTTTTGGCCTAACATCGATGAGAGTCGGTTGAGGCATTTTCTTGTTGTGCATATCCCCATTCATGAAAAAATTCCATTTTTTGTATCTGGCTTGGGTAAATGACATTTCAAGATTCCACAATCTGTGGGCTTTACTGGCTTAAGAGCATAATGAAATAAAATACTCCATGTACACCCCATCCTCTGATATGAACACCATATAGGGTATCTTTGATCAGCTTTTGCGACCTCATTAATGCATCGAGTCATGCATGGCCCCTTTGTGATTCTCAATATTTGTATTTTGGGAAGCCATAAGATATGCCAAGATAATTTAGTTTTGTAAACCTTCTATTTCCCTTCCATGATTTTGATACTCATCATATGGTAACACATTTTCTTTTAGGTGATGAATAGTTTTCCATGTGTTGAGGAGGATTTAATGCATATAATCTTCCACCAACACCTCTATAATGCTATATTTAGGAGTAGATAAAGGCTGGAACATGACTATCATGTCATCTTTATCCATATTCTTCCTCATGTTTAGTAGAACTTATTTTCCTTTCACAAGGGGTTCCCCAATGTAGTCTGACCAGAGTGGACGCTTCTCGATTTTTTTACAACAAGCAATGGGATTGGATGAGATTCCATGTACTATGTTGTAAGTAAAATGACCCAAAGGTGGTGCGAATAATGACCATTTTCCTGGGATGCCTTTCATTTGATAAAGGATTTCACCTACCAGTGGTAAGGCATCATACATGAATAGACTTTTACTTTCAAGTGACTCATAATAGGAGGTCTTTCTCATCAATACATTTCCAATTAGATTAATCTTTTGAAAATTTGAATCACTGCTATAGATAGAACTTTAATAGTGATCACCATCATGAGGAGGTACATCATGGTGGATTACAGCAAGGGTAAGACCATTCTTTTCCTTGGTCTTCTGGCCACATGGAGGATTTCCAAGGCTCTCATCACGATATAGGATCTTGAGATTGACCGAATTGGTTCCATGAAGCAAGAATTCATGGTTAAGTGTCTGATGAGGACCTTCAAAAATACTAATACTTCTCTCATAATTTGGTGATTGGAGTGTAGGATCATGATCCTTGAAAGATAAATGTATGAGGGATTCAAGAAATCCATCCTTAAGTGGAACCAGATTGTAGATGTGCTCTCGATTTTCCAATTATGTTGGATGAGACATCTTCTTAGATGGATTCTCATGATTTATTAGAGCCACTTTCTAGGAGAAGTGGTTGTCATGTGTAGCTGTCTGTGCCTGCCATGGAGTGACCACCAAAATAGGCCAATTACCTCCATTTAGATCGGGTGTTTGTTATTGATCCTACTGTCCATATATTATGGGGGAGTTTTCCCCATGACCCTCTTGGATGGGAGAAAAGGTGTGTGTATACTCTAGGTGAAATGTGATGAGCCACCCCACTTGTGTGGAAATAGTTATATGTCCATCCCTTGAGCACTATTTTCATCACCATGATGATATCCTGGAAAGTCTATAGGATATGGGCAGGGATTTTCATCCACCCTTTTACCATTTCTAAGATATTATTGGTGACTTCAGCGATCGGAATGGGGATATACATCCATTCTGAATCTAGAGAAGTTGTATGTGACTACTTCTATCCTCCATTTCCTACCATTGGGTACTAATAGTACTTGTGGGAAGAGAGTTGAGTCTTACCTTTTCTTGTATTTAGGACTTTCTGACTGAATGTTTTATTTCCTGCCATACGAGGCTGCTAGTAGCCTGGATAAATGTTGGATGGTGTGTACTCCTAATCACTATTTACTGCCAAACATGGTTAGATAAATTCTTTGAGTGCTTCTAGACAAGTCTTATTTTAGGCATGGTGGGTTCAAGAAGGTGTATATTCCTACTTGTAGGTTGCTCTTAAATTTGGTTATGGGGATCTTTGAATGCCTCCAGGTGAGTTAGATACTGGATGAATGAAGTCGAATGGGTGTATGTGGCCACTAAATATTTTCCACCAAACTGGGTTGATGGGATTCTCTAGAGGGAGAACAGATGTAAGCATACTCTCTATTGGACGACATTCATCCCTAGTGGGCCATTTTCCATTCCTGGGGTTAAGGGACTTGGGCTGGATAGCCAAACGCAACAACCTCATCATTTTGAGGGTTAACTACCACATGGTGTTCACGATAGAGATTTCTAGAAATATACCTTGGGAAGGACCCATGTGTCTCATCGATGAGTCTATAGGTGGCCTCCTGATCCAAATACCTGAAATATTGTAGAGATTTATTTTTTCATTATAGTGATAGTATACCAAAATGGCTGAATATAGTGGTCAGCATCTTCATTTTCAGAACTGCTTATTGTCTTTGACCAGACTTATGGTGGTACTAGTTGAGCTGTAGGGAATGTCAGGTAGATTCCAGTGTCGGGATCATACCATTTGGATGGTACCCTTGGACCAATGAGTTTGAGATGCATTATTGGAGATGTTGGGTTGGTTATGGAATCCTTCAATTGAATGAGGATCTATCATGAGTAGCAGTTGAGGAATTCATTGGTGAAAACTTGATGGAGGACATTGGATCAAAGGGAATTCAGGAAATAAGGTTCTTGTAAAATCATCAAACACAAACAATGAACTCTAAAAAAGTAGTATCTCTCTTGATTGAACACAAGTATGATTGATTACCCTATTCGGCCCTCATTTCCATTGGGAATGGGAAGGGAATAACTGGTTGGTGAAATTATCATTTTGGTTAAGGTTTCACATCGGGTTCACTATTTATTGTTTCCAATGAAAATGGGAAAAATTGTTTTGGTAAATATAATGGGACAACCTAGAATTGTTAGTACATCCATTTTATATTGTTTAAAAGATTCCATATTTTATGTTGTTAACTTCAATTTCAGCACATAACGGCTTTCTATTTCCGAACGGTTTCCAAAGGGTTTGTTTAGGGAACTAGAAACACCCAATGGTTCTATATACATGGGGACCTAATTTCCATAGGTGGAAACTCATTGGGTGTTATTATCAATGATGTTTAAGAACTCATATTGTTTGAGAGGATAGGAGGTCAGGCTCATCACACCCTTCTAGGGGGAATTATTTCCTACTCCGAGACTCTCTTATTGATTTAATATATGTTCATGAATCCTTCATTAATTACCAAGTATGACATGGGTCATCCCAAAATTAGAAATCAATTATTATCATTTTTGGAATTCAGTATCATCTGTATGTATCAGATGTTATTCATTGATGGAGATATTTGTATGTATCTGAGTTTCTCCATCAATGGTATCCTCTCATATAATATAGATATTATATGGTTGTTATTACTATAGTGCTGGTTTTCTAGCCACAAAGTGGGGAAATATAGTGTTTATTGTCATCTAGATAGATGAAGTTCACTCTAGAATTTATTATCATCTAGGTAAATGAAGATCACTCTGGAGTTTATTATTGTCCAGGGATATGGGAATTGTTTGATGTTGTGATAGAACCCATAAATTGGATTCCTATATATCCTTGTGAAAGGAATCAAAAACTACATTTTTCGGTGTTGTTTAATAGGATACATCATACCTTTTTTGGTAATGTGACGAGAACCTAACCATACAGTTTAACAACATGTGGCATGGACATCTTGGAAAAAGGATTCTAGTTAAATTTTATTGTGGTAATTATGCCGAAACAACCCAAGGAACCTGTAAGGGATATGAGCTTCCAAGTTGAATTAGACCCTGATGGAGATATGGACCAAAAAAGTAGAGTTAATTTAGGAGTTGGTTTTGAACCTTTGGGAGGCTTCCTATGTATCCCCTTTGGATGGGAATCAAATCCAACATAGTTTAGTAAGTCTTGTAGGGAAGTATATCCCTTTGAGAGGATATGTTGGGTCTTACTCATAAAAAGGATACCCATGTGAAGGTACCATGAGGGATGTTTCAACTCATGGTGGTTTAGAGGCTTAATTTGGGGTTTACTCCTTAGGAGGATTATATTTTCAGAGAATTAGGATCGGGGCTTACTCCTAAAGAGGATGCCCAGAGAGCTCGGGCCTTAGGTGGGCTTCCACGTATCATGGTGTTGACACTCTGTTCCTTCATAGAGTTTTAAAAAATTACAAAGGGAAATACCTTATAAAAAAAGAGGATAAAACACATGAAGAAAGTCAGGATTTGAAAAGGATTGAACATTGAATCGCCTTAGTCTAGAAAAAACACCATCAGCACGGGAGGTACTTGCATGCCACACTCTATCATGTAATCCACTTGCGTGCCCATTCTCTTTTCTCCCAAGGTCCTATTTTTTCCTATAAATAGACCCTTAGTGCCTTTATTTGTATGGCCAAATTTCACGGAAGCCTAATTTCTGCTCTGGTCACCCTGAGCCTTCTCTCAAGTCTTCTGAAACTTTCAATGTATTTCTTTAACACCTAGAGTAGAGGAATTGAAGGAGGATCATAGGAATTAAGTCCTTTTAGTTTTTTAAATCCGTAACACTTTCTCCGCTAAAGTTCCCTATCTCTTTAAATCAGAAACACTTGCGCACCACCTATTCCTCTCACTGGAACTTGAGAACCCTACTTCTGGGAATACATATGAATACTATTGAAGGCTTGATTCAGGTCTCTCCCAAGTATTAACATGCAGGTTGTTCATTACTTTGTGAAGATCAGGTCACCCAAGCCTACTTTTGCGCCCATAATTTTGTGCCAATATCAACTTGGGTGCCCCTCTTTGATTCACCTACTCTCTTCGGTCTACAAGCTATTAAGCCCTCCTCAAATCCATTAATGGAAATTATTATTCTTAATTGCCAAACTTATCTTAAAGGGATTCTATTGAGACCTCCACCAAAACCTCCTGACATATCAAACCATTGGGAAATGCACATTACCGTGTCTCCTATTTGGGTTTTTATATCCGTAGTCAAAGGTTTCCCACATATGTTTCACAATGGGGTTAGGATTCATGGAGTGACATTGGATTTTTATATTTTTAGTCACCTTTCTCCCAAGAATAGTGTTGGGATGTTCCCAATTTGGAGGATTAGTGTTTGGGTTCTGACCTCCCCTTCTCGTCTCTAAGACCCAGAACCACATGTCTCTGGTAGGGAAGGTAATGTTCACACATACTTTTCCTTTTGAACAAAGGATAAGTCTCCCTCCCCTACCAAGGCCAATTTCGGGGCATCCATCTGGGTGCAATCCATTGACCTTTAAAGTAGTAGGTTTCAGTCTCACTCCTCTATACTTCCTTCACCTTTACTCCTTCCTTACAATGGACCCTTTTCCAATGTAAAGTGGATAGAGGGAAGGTTTGTTGCCTCACCCTCTTCCCCGATAGATTCACCTGCATCCACCATTATCATCATAGGAACACCCTCTTCCACCAATGGAGGAGGAAAAGTGTGGGTGAGTTTTTTAATCATTCACATCCTCTTGTTTCTCACACTGAACATGACTCACATGGGATTAGCGATTCGTGATGATTACACCATTTGAAGAAACACCCCTAGGGAATGAACTACAAGAACTATGATTCTCACCATAACTGGGATACTTAGGAAGTCTTCATCAAGGATTGAGCTCATTGGATATCCTCTTTAGGATTCTAACTCAAATTCCCTTAATCTCTAGAAACTTTCCTAGGATTAAGCCCCAAATTAAACCCATAAATCACTAAGGAATCCTTTTCAGCAAGTAAGCCAAAACTCATTTCTCTGAAAGGACTATACTCTTCTATGAAAATCATCGAACTACGTGGTATTTTATTCACATCTGAATGGGATACATATGAACCCTCATTTAGGTTCAAACCTAACACTTTAAATCAACCTTGTTTTCCCTTGGCAATATTCCCAACAGGGTCTAATCTTACATGGAAACCCATAATCTTTCAGAGTTCTTTGGGCTGCTTCGGCATAAGTCCAACAACAAAATTTGACTAAGAACCTTTCTCTTAGATGTCCTTACCACATGAAATTAAATTTTATGGTTAGGTCCTTATCACACAACATTAAAAGGAATGATGGGTCGCATTAATCAGCACTGAACTATGAGGGTTTGGATTCCTTTTGCAAGGATACATAGGTAGCCCATTTTATAGGTATGATCCAAATATCAAAATAAACCTTCATCTCCCTGGATGACTATAAATTTCAGAGTGCCCCACTGAGTTTCTTGAAATCCAATATCATCATAATGATGATTAATAGAGTCTCTAAATAGTATATGAGAGGGTACCATTGATGTAGAACATGAAATACATATAGATATATCCATTAATGAAGGACCATGAATACATACGGATAATTCTAAATTTCATTAATAAGTGATTGAAAATTCCAATGGAAACATATTATATACTAGGTAAATTAAAAGGATTCATGAAAATATAATAAATTTATATTGAGAGTCCCAGAGTAAACAATAATTCCCCACAAAAGTGTTTGATGAGTCCACCCTTCCATCCTCTCGACCAATGCTTGTTCTTAAGTATCATAAAGTTCAAATTTAATGAACATTGACCTTTGGAAATAATATCCCTTTTGGATAAAGATGTGTTGGATGTTTCTGGTTCCATGAATAAATCCAATGGAATCTTCTTGGAAGTAGTGATTCTTAAACTATGAACACACGTTTCAAGGAACTACCAAACAAAAATGGTGAACCCACGTGAATCCTTAACCATGTTGATATTATTACCCACCTGTTAGGCCCCTATAAGTTGATAAAGGAAGTCCATACAATGGAATTAATCATGCATGTATCCATATAAAAGGTGTTTCTTTAATATATTTTATTATTGTTTTCATGTTTTCTCATAACTCCCTTCACTCCAAATGGATTCCATCAAGTTTGCACCCGTGAATGTCTGGGTCGATGCTCAAATTGGATCCTAATCCACTGGAAGGACGTAATCGCCTACTCAGCGTCTTCAATGTTCGGTTTCCAGGGTACTAGTAAGGAACTACCATCATCATGGTATTATCACAACCTTGGAGGCTACCCAATAGGATCTCCATATTAATAATAACACTCGATCGTCCGGTCAACGATGACCAATGATCAAGAATCTGACGTTTCCAACCACCGCCTTCAACCGTTCAGGGTCCTTATTCCCAAAATTCAATAACCAGTCTCTCCCATACTATATGGAGGTGGACCAAGAGGTCACTCATAGTCTCAATTCAAAGATTTAGGGGTCCTTCATGAGGACTCCCACAAACAATCGTTTCCAGCAGAATCATGCGGCAGTAAACCCCCAACATGACGGGGGTGTTTCCTCTAGACGTTCGGCCCAGGTCCCCTATACCTAGGCATGCATGAAGAAACACCAAGAGGAATGTCCGGTCAACATGGAGTAGATTCTTATCCTTGACTCCTTTGAATAATTCCATCAACCTATCTTGATGGTAAATAATGAGCGGTGACATACGCCCATCTGTCCAAATTATACTTCCCATCAGACATGTCTGGTAGTGACCCACCAATCCCACCAGGAAAATTCAGTGGAGTACCGTGAATAGGAACATACAATTGTTTAAAAATTACCATCTAGTTAGCATACTTGTCTGACAGCATTTATGGAATCCCTCCAATCAAATGTTGTGGCAACTAGAAAACAGGAACATACACCTACTTACACTCACAAATTCTACCAGTAGTTTCATCTGCCATTATGGAAAGAAGTTTGTCAAGAATACATGATGGAAATTAGCCAAAATATACATACACCAACCAGCATTCATCAAGCATACCAACAATCTTGTCTGCAAGCACCCAAAGAAGTTATTTGGGAATATCTGATGACAAATCTAGAGAAGACTCAACTCTCTTCCCCTATACATGAGTACTGTCAGTACCTATTGACAGAAAAAGGAGGATAAGAGTAGGCACATACACCTACATGAGATACAGAATGGATGTATATTCCCATTCAAGCCACTGAAGTCTCCATAAAAATCTTATCAATGGTGAAAGGGCATACAGAAATTCCTTCCCATTTTCTGGAAGCATGTCAGAATATCATAACAAAAACTTCAGCAGTACTATGGGAACAAACACATAAATCTTCCCCCACACCGGGGATGACACATCGTTATGCCATCCGAGAGCATATACATACCTCTTTTCCAGTCCATGAGGGTTATGGGGCATACTCTTCCATATCATACAGACAACTGGATTTGGAACATACACCATTTCCAATTGTTGGTAATCATCCTATTCTGATAACCACTCCAAGGCAGGCACATACACCTGCCCATGACAACCACTTCTCCGATCAAGTGGCCCCAACTAAGTGTAAGAGAGCATCCAAGAAAAAGTCTCTCCAAGCATAGATGGAAAATCAAGATCCAAGCTATGATTTGAATCCTCTTAATGCTGGAGTTCGTGAATCCCTCAGACATTTATCTATTTCAACCCAAGTTCCTACCCTCTCATAACCAAATTATGGGATTAGTATCAGTAATTCTGAAGTTCCCCATCGGACAATTCATCATTAAGGATTGCTTCATGAAAATTCAGTCAATCCAGAGAGCCTATCACCGAATGTGAGCCAAAGAAACCATCCATGTGGCCATAAGACAAAGGATAAAGAGTGTTTATACCATATTATAATCCACCATAGTGGTCCTCCTCATGATGGAATTTTCTGTGAATGTTCTCTCTGGAATATTATTTCTCACTGTGAAGATAATTCTATAATTGACAATGTAGTAATGATAAATCCCTCTTATCTCAAGTCTCTTTCCAACACAAGGCCAATCATGTCTGATACCTTGTCATTAATGGGTGAAATACTTTCTCAATCAAAGGACATATTATGGGAATTTTCACTATTCAAACCTCCCTTGGGTCATTTGCATTCTAATACAATAGAGGAAAAAGTGACTGATTCCATTTTTTTTAATAAAACAATAGAGATGCATCCACTTTGGATATATCAAGTGGAGAAACCTCTAGTGAAATATGATGAAGATATGTTAAACATGAGAAAAAATTGGCTAAAGGAGATGTACCAGTCATGTTATGGACTTTGGTAAACTCTCAATATAAAATTCTATAATTGATGGCAGAAGATTGCATTCATTGTGTCCAATTATACTTATGAGAGACTCTTCATCATTTGAAAACCAAAGTATTACCATATGATGAATATCAAAATCATGTAAGTTAATAGAAGGTTTCAAGCATTAAATGGACTTGGTATCTCTCTTCATTTTCAAACATCCAAAGGATGAGAATAAATAGATAACCCTTCAGTATGCATGCCTCAATGCACTAAAGAGGCTGTGCGAGTTAATTTATGATACCCCATCTGGTGTTCATATTAGAGGATGGGGTCCACATGGAATATTTCATTTCATTGTGCTCTAGAATCAATAAATCCCGCGAAAAGTGGTCTCATGAAATGTTATTTCCCATGGTTGGTTGTAATCAAAAGATTTTGTATGTAATCAAATTTATGCTCAAGAACATGCCTCAACTAGCTCTTATCAAAGTCAGACCCAAAGAAGGAAAGTTGTTGAGATACATTTGCATCATGAATATGAGAATATTAAGAAGGCATCCCGCTTAGAAGATGTTAGCCATCAGATGATCCAAATGTCTTAAATAGGACAACGATCTTCTGAAATAGCTGATTTGAGTGGCTTTCAGATAATGCACCCAGCTAATGTCCAAACCAAAATTCGAAAAATCAGAAGAGGAGTTGCGTGAATCTCAGCTATAACAGTTCAAGGGTCACCCCAGCCTATAGGGTTGGAGGCTTGTTTAATTCTACCTTGAATTCAATAAACAAAGTTCAATGGTTTGAAGAATAAGAACAAAAATATCTCCAGCCTACGGGGCTAGGGGATTTTTAACATCTATAATCCCCTCCTCAACAGAAGTCAGTTTTCTCCAGATTAGGGAAGAATCCATGAAGAGAGTGCACAAATGAACTATACAAGGATTCCCTTGAGGTAATTGTCCATTAAAAAGTTCATGGGAATTCATCATATAGGAAATCAGAGTCTCATGGAAGATACTGAAAGATATTATCATACAAGGATACTAACAGAATTTCATCAATGTATTATGCGTTAGTAAATTTAATTAATACCATTGCATAAGATCCTCTATAAAATGAGTATAGTTCAAGGAAATCATAATATGGAGTTCTTATCCATAATATATTACACACTGACGCAAATGATGGAGGTGTGTGTACCTGAAATCATAGGCTTATCGAGAATCTATGTACGCCCTCAAAAAATCAACTCCCATCCCTTCTAAAGGTAACTAACAAGGGGAAAGGTAAAATTCAGACCACGTCTCACTTTTCCACAAGAGAAGGTATATATTTTTCACTTGAATGAAGATTTTCATAGAAATAAGAGGAGATTAAAGCGTTGGAAAGACTCAATAAAGAGTTACTTCAAAGCATCATTTTTGATAGACATGATCCCCAAGTTGATCCACCAATTGCACATCTTGTAGTAGCTCCTAAGAAAAGAGGATTTGTGGTAACTATAGATATGGATAATGAATTCCCTCCATTGGGTACACAGCTTGGGCAGGATCAAACACATCCTTATAAGTCTGTCCCTGTGGGTTATCTAAGATAAATATGAGCACAACCACCAATGGTTTTGCTAGTTGTTGCACCAGTTCAATCTCTAGAGACTATACCTCTATAGGTCCCAACTCATCCGAAAATTCCCCAAATTCATATAAACATGATTAAGGGATTAATAACATGATTGGAAGTTATGGATGAATGGCGTGTGTGAGTTCAGCCGAAGAAGATAGCTTACCCGGAATGGGTTGATCTGATATCTCCCTAACCAAATTTTGTGAATACTACATTCCCAATATTTAATGGTTCCAGAGATATAGAGAAATACTTAATACATTTCATTTCACATTGTGATCCCATGATGGGGACTCCTCAATAACAAGTAGTAAAAATCAGATGTTTTGTGCAGTCATTACAGGGACCAACTTTTGTCTGATATACAAGTTTTCAATCTCGATCAATTAATGTATGGGAAGATCTCCATCCGAAATTCCTTCTTCAATTCAGCTCAACATTGTTGAAGACTGTAGTTTTTGATATTATAAATTTCATGAAAATGGAAAACGAAAGAGTTTTAGATTTCATTTCTCAAAGGAAAGGATTAACATATTTCTTAAATCTAGCACTTCCTCAGGAAGAGTTGCTACCAATTTGTGTGGAAAATCTATGTGATGAGTTACGCACACCACTGATTATGGTGAAATACACAGGAGGATTTCGACACCTTGCTTCAATTTTCCAACAGGTGGAGGATTATATTTAAGAAACTAAAGATAAATCTCATGTAATTCTATCAGATCTGGGAAGTAGAACAAGAAAATAAGAGGATGCTATAGTCACACTCAAGAAAGCGCATGTACCAGCTTCCACTTCAAAACCTTTGTCATATCGAAGGGATCTCCCTCCTGAGTGTCAGCAGCAATGATCGCCTCATCAAGATGATCAAGAGATCAAAGGCAGAAACAGTTTGAGGAGTTAAAGAACAAAGTTTATTCTTTTCAGAATGAACAGGTTCCCAGTTACTTCATCTCATCTTTGGAAAACAATTTGGTAAAATTGCCAAGGAAAAAGAAACCAAACAAAGAAGGATATATATATATTCTAAATTATTTTCCCTTTCACTAGATGTTGGGGCATCACATTCAGGAGTGTTTTTTAAGGACATCCTCCAAAAAATGTTAGACTCTAGAAAAGTTAAGTTTATAAGTTCATCATCCCAAGTAGCATGTGTTACTACTACTGATCCAGAGGACGAAGGAAATGGTAGGGAGTCAAAGGTAAAAATGCGCAGAAATATGATGATTGAATGATCAATAAAAAAAATCAATCGAACTCATTCCATTCTATGAAAACAGTTGACACAACAGATTGTGTCTTCCTACACTCCTGTAACAGAAAACCCACCTTCCCCAAAAGATAAGTCTTCTAAAGTTCAATCCACAAATAAGCGACATGATCAAAATGAAAAAAGAGATGTTATAAGAAGATGAGCTCATATCGAGGCCAAATTTTTCCTTAAATCTAGAAGATTCCATTCCGTCAGATTCAAAAGAATGGGCAACTCCACACCAAACGGAACAACCATAACTGACCTGTCAATCAGAATCGTCATTAGATGAAGAATTGATCTTCGGTTCTGTCAATGTTATCCACTTAATGGATCACTATACCAATATTGATTCGGGTTATGATGATCCTGAGTTCCCTATACCTAACTGGGGAACTAGAGGAAGAAGCCAAGGTCGAGGATACATGGATAGACGTGGGTATTTTAGAAGCCACTATTTTAACTCTACCCCTGACGAACCGTATAGGAAGAGGAAAGTCGTGGGAGAGCCCTTTAGTGGGCTCAACAAG
This sequence comes from Viscum album, assembly GCA_963277665.1. Lineage (NCBI taxonomy): Eukaryota > Viridiplantae > Streptophyta > Magnoliopsida > Santalales > Viscaceae > Viscum > Viscum album. The sequence goes on along the minus strand of OY728125.1, from coordinate 270,161,667 downwards.
AACAAGGAGATCCTTCCACACATGGCAGGTTCAGTCCTGACTTGATTATTTTGGAGGACCGATTAGAGGTTACACCATCTTTCTCTTAGTAAGTAGTTAGACCTATTCATTCTAATCTACCGAAGCTAGGAGTATTTCCAGCTTCTGCTCCGACACAGGGTACATCTACATCAGGAGCATCAACTTATAAGGAACCTACAGAACCACATCTCCATATGGGGAAATGCATACATATGGACCAAAATTATGATGTTTTAAAAAGATGGCCCATGTACCGGCCAAGTTGTTGATTTTTTATTCTTTGAATCTATCAAAAGATCTTCAAGAAGCACTTATTGAGACTTTATCAAGTACTCAATAGTTTAAAACTGAAGCTATTGATACTGAGGTTTATCCTATATTGAATGATCATATAGAATTTCATACAGTTATATCTTTTATGTATGAAGATGATGATAATGTTGTACATGGATATATCAGTCCCTTGTATATATCTGGAAAAGTCAATGACATAGAAATCTGATGAGAATTAATTGATAATGGAATAGGAGTCAACCTCATTCCTATTTATACAATTTATTGATTGGGCCTCACTGAATCTGACTTTTCTCCTTCCACTTTAATGTTTCAAGGTTATGACAATAATGAGAAAGAACCTTTAGGCAAGATGACACTTAGAACTCAGTTTTTGGATCTTGTGTCTACTTCAGATTGTATAGTTGTCTGTCACGACACAACCATTAACATTCTTCTTAGAAGACCATGGCTACATCAACATGCAGCCATATCTTCGTCATACCACCAATGTCTCAAGTACTATTTCAATGGTCAAATTGGAACATTTTATGCTAATAAGGCATTGTTAAAAAAATTTAAATCTTAATACATTGAGGCATAATTTTATCACATGAAGGTAACGAGGTCCGTGATAAAGGAGGTAACTAGAATTAATGCTATGAATGTCCTAGAAAAGATCCCAACAAACCCATTCAAGCATTTGAGTATAGATTATGTGTTACCTATCTATAAAATTGAAAGGATAAACCAAAATATGAACAATCATCCAATGAATCACATAATGTCAATTGTTGTAATCGAGCATGACCGCATAGGAGAAATTGCTGATTTATAAAGAAGTGATGGAAGCTTAAATAGAGATGTATTCATTTCATCCACCTAACTTCAGCAGGCCTATTCTCTGCCAATTAGATTAGAATAAGTTTTAATAATACTAGAGGAAGGCAAGGATGTTGATTCCCAAGTCATCTTATCCTCTTTATTACTCCACAAAGACCGCTCATCATTAGTAGGGTAAAAAATGAAGGCCTCTTCTTTAGGGTGTTCAAATACTAACTCCTCCCCCAGCTCTAAAAGTTTTGCTTCATCACCTTCTATGAAAGTAGAAATTGAATAAGTGATATGTGAGGAAGAAGAGGAAGAATATATTTGAGACACTCTTCCATCATTTGGGGAAGGTGTCTCTACCACTGTGGATGAGCTCAGAGAAATAAATCTGGTTACTGAAGAAGATCCACGCCCCACTCTAATTAGTTTGGCTATGAATTCTGAAGAGCAAGAGATGTATACCTCATTTATAAAGCAACATCAAGATATATTTTCTTGGAATTGTATAGGAATTCTAGGTCTTAATACCGATGTAGCCACTCATCATTTGTGTTTTCTAGAATAACATCGAGGATTCAAGCAAGCAACAAGAAGAACACACCCAACTCATGCCTCTAAAATTGAAGCTGAAGTTGATAAGCCTATAAAGGATAAATTTTTCAGGGAGGTTCAATATCCAAAATGGATGGCCAACATTGTCCCAATGAAAAAGAAGAATGGGAAATCATATTTTTCATTTATTTCAATGATCTTAGCAAGTATTGTCGTAAAGATAACTTTCCAGTTCTGATCACAGAGCTTTTAATTGATGCAAAAACTAGCTATGAAGCTCTTTCCTTAATGGATGGATACTCTGGGTAAAATCAAATCCACATGGCCTTAGGGGATGAAGAGTCTATATCCCTTAGAGTCCCTCAAGGTGTCTTTTTCTATCAAGTAATTCCTTTTGGCTTAAAGAAGGCAGGTGTAACGTATCAATGTGTCATGAACCATATCTTCAATCCCTTCTTTGGAAAATTTGTTGAATGTTATGTGGGTGATTTGGTGGCTAAATCCAAACAACATTCCAATCACTTGGAGAATCTGGATACCATATCCTGTAAACTTCATCAACATAATTTGAATATGAACCCCTTGAAATGTTCTTTTGGGGTAACCTCGGGAAAATTCCTTAGCTTCTTTGTATGCCATCGTGGCATCGAAGTTGATCTTGAGAAAAAAAGTAATCCTTGGCATGTAACATCCTCAAATTTTGAAATAATTAAGAGGAATCCAAGGACACTTGGCCTATTTTTGTCTCTTTATAACGAATTTGTATGTAATTGTTTTCCATTCACTAGATTAATGAAGAATGGAGTGACCTATCAATGGACTAAAGATTGAAAAGATGCATTTGATACCCTTAGTAAATATCTCTTGAATCCAATGGTATTAATTCCAAATGCTTAAGGAATACCACTTATTATCTATGTTATAGCTTTGGAGCGATCACTGGGTTCCTTCCTTTCCCAAAAGAACAATGTTGGGAATGAAAACAGCCTTTGCTATCTCAGTCTAACAATGCATGATACCGAACCTTAGTGTTCAAGTATTGAGATGTGTTTTCTGGCATTAATATTGGTAGTTCATAAATTTAAACACTACCTACAACATCATGATGTCTAATATGTGTTTCACAATAACTTTCTCAAATTTATCCTCAGGCGTCTTGTGCTTATAGGGCATTTGGCATGGTGGACAATTATTTTACACCAGTTGGATATCCATTTTGTGCCTCATAAGGCAATAAAAGGCCAATCTTTGGTGGATTTCCTTGTTTAGCATCTTTCATCAGAAGATAAATTATTGAATACTGAACTTCCTGATGGAGAGGTCTTCTCTATTCAAGATAATCCCCAATCATGGGAATGGTACATTGATGGTGCCTCCAAAAATCCAACAGGGAAGAGAATGGAAAACCCTGAACTCAACAAAGTTGGGTTAGGAATTTTACTTATATCACTTGAAAAGGTAGTGTTTCCTTATTCCATCCTATTTTCGGAAGGTCGAACCAACAATGAGGTAGAATATCAAGCTCTCATTGTATGCCTGGAATTGTCACTTTAGGAACAAGTGAACCACCTGAAAGTGAAGGGTTGTTCAAAGTTGGTAATCAAACAAATAAATCGGTATTATGCTATTAGAAAAGAAGAGTTAATCCATTTATGTGATTAAGTCAGAGGGTTAATGGTTGAATTCCCCTTAGAGCTGATATTGTCTTATGTCCCACGATCACAAAATCCCCAAGCTGATGCACTGGCTAATGCAGCCACAGCCCCGGTAGATCTGAATCGGGATGAGATAATTATTAGTATTGCCCATCGTCATGTGGTCTCACATTTTGTTCAATCTAGAATGGAGTAAATTAATGAAATTATCCCTATTTATGAACCATATGGTCATACCATGGGATGGATGACACCCATCATAGAATACCTTCAAAATGGAGAACGTCCATCATATAGAGATTAAAAAGAATAGATATGATGATGGGTGGCCAATTTTACTCTTTATGATAGGCCAGATCACCAAAAGATCCTCTAAAAATGAGGCTCTGATAGAATCCTCATCATATGCACCTACAGAGAAGAAACTCAAGCTTTCATGAAAGAAGTACATTCAGGAGCATGTGGTTCTCGCCATACTAGGCATAGGATTTCTAATCAAATCTAAAGTATTGGATACTTTTGGCCTTCAATGATGTAGGATATCATAGATTTCACTAAGAAATGTCATTCCTGCCAAGTGTATGCCAAATTCATTCATCAGCCACTATAGTTGTTACAAATATCTAAATACTCCTGGCCATTTTCCACATGGGTAGTGGATGTTGTAGGACATTATCCTCCAGCTACGTCTAAGAAGTTTGAGTATATTCATACTATTACTGACATCTTCTCCAAATGGGCTGAGGCAATACCTCTCAATGAAATTGAAGCCAAACCCATTTCCAGTTCTGTCAAAACTAACATTATCACTTTATTTGGTGTCCCACATACTATATTTATGTACAATGGAACCAATTTCTATTTTTTTGAGGTAAAGAAGTTATATCAGAAGCATAATATCAAATCCAACCATTCATCTCACTATAATATAGTGGCCAATGGATAGATAAAGTCTTTTAATAAAACCCTAAAAAATATACTCAAAAAGACGGAGGATAAAGATAAGAAATTTGGGCATTTCTTTATGGGATTATCAGACTACTACATGTACTACTACTCAGGAAACTCCCTACTCATTAGTGTAGGGCATAGAAGCAGTGTTGCTAATTTAAATTCAATTTCCTTCACTCTGAGTTTCAAACTATGATCAGTTTTCTACAAATGAAAAGTGTCAGAAATGATTTGATGAGATGTAATGATTATACAAAAACAATATTTCATACTTTGCATCATTTAGAAGTATAACGGAACATAATTGTGTAATCCTTTAACAATAAAGTTTACCTTGGTTCATTTCTTCAAGGAGAATTGGTATTGGTATCCACGACTCCAATGATATCATGAAAGAAACCTCCATAGCTTGAAGCAAAGTGAGAAGGACCTTATTCCATATATAAGGTGTACTCAAATGAAGCTTATTCCAAAATCTCAATGGATGGAGATCATATTACAACTCCAACAAATGTGATATTATTGAATAAATACTTTGTGTAACTACACAACATGTCCTTGTAGCATGAATCTAATGTGCACAACATAGAGTCCTAGTCTCAAGACATTAACCTGCATAATTACCATAATCATCTATGTTTCATGATTATAAAATTCAGAGCATATTTGTCCTTATTTCATGATGTTAAACTTCACGACATCATTTGTCCTCATTACAAGACATTAAACTGTACAGATAACGTATTCTATATCTGATTTTAAGAGCTTCCATAGGCAAGAATCATTGACATCATTGCTACCCCCTAGTGGAACATGATTTCCATTCCTCCCTATGTTTGAGTCAGATCAACATAGGGGCCTCATTTCAAGAACTATTTGTGTATTGATTATCTTCCATATGAGATACGTAGAGATGCATGGATCTCCAATCCTAGGACCATCCACAACCACAAAATTTTTTATTTCCTTTTCTACTCCTATATATGAACTAGATCTATACTGACCGTTCATTAAAGATATATGCTTTTATTTTCATACCATTATGTGTCTTAAGATTAATCATTCTTCTAGATTGTATTTAAAGCCCTCGTATCCCACATCAAACTCAATTGGTGTGATAAATTATTGTTCAAGAACTACGTATGGCTTGATTTTCATCCATATGAGATGTGTAGATATGAATAGATCTCAAATCATGGGCTGAGCCATGATAAAAAACACCCCCTTTATTCCCTATGTAAGAATCAAACCTGCATAGGGAATGTTTAAAGAACTATGTATGGCTTTATTCTCATCCATATGAGATACATAGTGACATCTGGGTTTAATTCCGTGTTCAAGCCAAAATATTTCCTTTTTTCTGTCGGAATCACTTCATGTCCTTGCTACATGACTCTAAACTACACATCATAAAATTGATTCAAAGAAAACAAGGAAAGTCTCCATTTTACATTTGAGTCATATCTATGTAAAGGAATACAAACTCATGGACAATATTGATTCAAATATTTCTCATATGTATTGATCATTACCCCCTTACATATTTCACACTCTTAATTTTGAATGTTTTTAGATCTTCAAAATCTTTATTATAGTTTCTGGGGACAGATTTCCTAATATCTAAGAACTCTTTTGCCTAATTATGCAGTATGTGCCCTTAGATGGCCTTTCATAAGTTGCCTACATAATGGACCTATCAGTCAAAGGATACCACTATTTGACTATGAATCATTTTCCCTAGTTGGCCCTACACAATATAGCCCCCATAATAGGTTTTTAAAATAATGGTAATTTCATTCTTGGTTAAGGTGTCTTTTATCCCCACAAAACATTGATAAAAATATACACGAATCTGTATTTTAAAGCAGTCATTCATGTATATTTATCCCATTAACTTTCTATCAATCTGAATGTCTTCAAGACTATGGTTTACACATTTACCTTTCCATGTGTTCAAAGAAATGTGAAATAACCTTGGATCACTTGACCACATATAATATATTGTTTCTATTTTTGGTCCTAGTGGTATGACCTAAAAAACTACAGACACCATACTTCCTATGTTTGGGTTAGACCTCCGTAGGAATAACATTCCTCTAATTCTATGGGAGTCATGATTTGAAATAATCTTCTCGTATTTAGGTACCTTTATCCATAAACCAGAATCTATTCTGTGGAAAATCTGAATCTCCATAAACATTTTTTGGATTTTTAGCAATAGAATGTAAAAAAAAATTAGAGCTCTTTTTCTTGACTATACAGTTTGTGCCCCTAGGTGCCCTAGCATAATTTACCTACATAACAGGTCTATTAGTAAAAATATGTCACCATTTGAATATGTCGCATATTCCCCTATTGGCCCTGCATAATACATCCCCTATAAGGGGTTTGTCAAATAATGGTAACTCCATTCTTGTAAAAGACTTCCTCTAATGAATTTATCCATTTTATTCCCATATCTTTCTTTGAATTTATAAATTCCTAAATCGCAGTTTACAATTCTTCCCTTCCATACCTGAATATGGTAGTATGTTTCGAAAAAAACTGTCAAGAAATTTTGAGAGTCTCATACCTTTGGTCAAAGATAAATACCTTACATTAAATCCACACAATGTCCTCACTTCATGACTTAAAACTGCAGAGTAAAATTTCATCACTGCATGACTTAAAATTGCACTGTACAATGTCCTCATTGTATGAATTAAAACTGAATAACATGATATCATAAATTCTATTTTTTGAAAAATTTTAACCATTCCTTATACACCAAATTTGTGTAGAAGTGGTTTTCCTATTCATGACAAATGTCAGAATATGTGATTCTTTATTATTAAAATCTCTTTCCTTGGAAAAACCACCCACTATGGTATTGAGCCACCCAAATATTATTTTCAATTTTTTATCAGTAGTGAAATTTTAAATTCCCAATATATCTTTTTCTAGACTATGTAGTACATTCCACTAGATGCCTTGCATAATATTTTCCTACATAACAGGTCTGTCAGTCAAAAGATACCACTATTTGGCTATGCAGCATATGCCCTAATCGGCCCTGTATAATAAAACCCCTGTACTGGATTTTTCAAATAATGGTAACCTCATTATTTGGAGATACTTATTTTATGTTTTTACATGTTTTATATTTTTTTACCATAAAAATCATGAATCAAGATTCCCCTTGGAAATATTTAAAGAATATTAGATAAATTCTTAGCCACTAAGTCTTATTTGGGATCCAATTTCAAAATTTATGGTCAAAGTTGTTCAACCTTAAACACTAGCCCTTTATAGTCCAACACACATGACTCTAATCTACCAAAAACAGGAGACATGGTACTCACCAAATTGGGAACCCACAAAGGGAACTCTGGACAAAAGTCGAGTCTCGGGTCACTAAACATACATTTTGTATGGTTTAGGTAATATTGAGTAATAAAAAGTCAAATGATACAATGTTTTTGGGGTTGTCTGTATAACCCTAGTAAAAATAAATTTGTGCTTACTAGGTCCATTGTCTTAGGTAAAAAAAATCAGCTAGCAATAATGAAAACATAGATGACTGAAGGAGAAATGTTTGTCGTTTATGAGTAAAAAACAAATTCACGGGGGAGTATACACAAACTCAATTCTCTATTCATTTAGAAATAACAAAAGGTTTACTACATAAATTATCTTTTGTTTAATAACCTATTGAATCCCATCAGCTACCTGTTGAAGTTTTTTTAGCTGACTAGATCCGTTCTCTTCAGCATGATGGAGTGCTTCCTTAGAATCAAAAGTAGATTTTTCACCATCCTTCTGGAATTCTCCTATTTAGTTATGAAGCTATTCAAGCTCCCATGTGATAATATTTAATTTCTATTGAATTCACAGCTTCTTAAAAGTATTTTCTTTAATATTCTACTTCAGTTCTTTTAACTTTGCAGTATGATTGGCTTTAGTTTGGGACAATGTTGCTTGGAATTCATTGGTGTTGATCAATAGTTTAGTCTTTATCAAATCTTGTAGAAGCTTCTAATCTTGATCCTTATTTCGAATAATATCTTTCACTGTAGTATGAATTTCATGGTATTCAAAACTGCCAAATCCCAGTGTGATAAATATAGATGAAAGTTATGGAATTATTACAGGAAGTTCTTCAATAGGCCTTTTAGATATTAATTTCCATATATTTTCCCAAGATTTACAACGTGCAATATGAAGGTAATTTTTCAGTTCTGGGTATGATTCATAATCACTATCGTAAGGTGGTACATATTCAGGAATTAATCCACTTAAATAAGTGCCTATTCTACTCTTTCCTTAACAATGGTTGTTTCACCTCCTAAAATTGTTGGAGATGATGCCAAGGCATCACCTCTGGACCTAACCATTGAAGGTGATATCCCTATATGGTGAATTAAATTGTTGTTATGATTAGTTTCAAGTGATAACAAAAGTGATTACAATCACTATATTAGTATCTCTTACCTAACAGTAGGTCGGTAGATTAAGAAGACTCCTCCCCAATATTCTCAGTTTCAATAGTTGTGTTGATGTCTTTGGGTGGGGAATGCTCTCTTTAATATACTCAGGATCTTTGGAATGAATCTCCGGAAGATATTCTATCTCAAGATTAACCTGATATAATGTCTCCGCAATGGTAGGAATGAAATTAATATCAACTCTTCTATCATGCATTATCATAGCAGCAGTATCTTTAGAGGGCACTGCATATTTCAACCAATCATGGCTAGAAATTTAATCACAATAAGATTAATAGGATGAATAATGAAAACTCATGTTTAGTTGATCATATACAAGGAACTTCAAAATCTTCTAAAGCATTTGGTATATAAACATGTTTTAATACTTCTTCAAAATACATGCCAAGGTTCTTCATAACATCCAATGATATCCCAGATCACAGGTTAGTCTCACCCATGTGAGTACTTGGCGTGTTTGATTTGAAACCTTCCTATGAAAACCTTTGACCATGAATAACTTCCTCAACAACATTTGTGGGGTCAGTATCAGTTGTCATGGGATGTTCTAGTGCATGTGATGAACCTAAAGTATCACAAGATAGAATTTAGTTGTCTTCACATTTGATGTCTTATAAAGCATTGTTGATTTACCAGAGGTTTCCTCTCTTCTGATAGAAAGAATATAAGTAGTGTTGGGAACATACGTTAGTTCCTTTGGCCTTAATGCCTCTTCAGGAACTTCCAGGTTAGCAGGAATTTGTGATTTTTTAGAAGCACACTCTATAGTTCCTCAAATATTATCAGTATTTTTTTTAGAGAAGAATGAGAAGAAGCTCCTAAAATTTCAAGAAGTTTAAACACTTTTTCAAGAATAAGGCTAAAATTCATGTTGTCATGAAGGCTTACCACTACTGAGAAAATGTTTAACCATGGTCTTCTTTATTCGATACTTTTTTTCTTCTCTTTCTTATGAGGACTTGCATCATCATCTCCAAAAATAGGTATTAGAGACTGCAATTCCCTTTCTATCTCATCCTCCATGACCTGTTGGCCAAGGGATATTTCTTCTAATTCATGGGGTGATCCAGTATCTCCAAGAGCAGTGTCACTAGCGTTATATTGTGGAGATGTAACTTCAATTGATTTTCCATTATCCAACTACAAGTTAAGATGATGTTTTCCCTAAGTAACAATGCTTTGACTAAATTCAAATTGAAAAGTAGAAGGGAAAATGAGAAAAATGAAACTTACATCTTCTAGATCCATGAAATCATGCAATTATTTATATAATTAAATATTAATCCCCTTAGTGGTACCACAACTTATCATTTCCTACACCCACTTCACGGTGGGAATTGATTCTTCAGTTGTGTATATGATAATTTCTAGCTCTCAAATGTAAGTTCTCACTTCATCTAGATTGTTATTAAATAGAATATCAGAAGATAACCACAGATACCCTATTCCTAGAATATGAAACCCTTCACATAGATCTATCCATGTGGTTTTAACATCATAATGTAAATTTTTCCATCTCTAAATAGCCTCTGGTCATATATATTTAGAATGCATACCAATCGGTTGTGAAGAGGATCCTACAGTCTTGGATTTAGGTTTCCTCCCAATTCCCGCAGTCACAGATGGGGGATGAGAAAATGGGACTCATCTCCCATGAGAATTATGGAGACTAGATCGCCTCGGAATATCCTTCGTAGGTATCAATGGGGTGGCTCTCTTAATTATGACAGGTGGATTATATCTTGAACGAGGTCTCTTTGGTGAATTTGGAGCCTCATCACCTCCACCCTCTGACTCTAGTGAGTCGGACCCTAATGACAAAGAATTACCTTCCAAATGAAGGGGTTCCTTCCTACTACCTCTCTTTATCCCTGCTTTAGGGATAGCATGGTTTAATACCCCTTTAGGGTATTATGTGACCTAGTTTTCAGCATAGTAGATAGTCAATCTACTTATTACATCAATAGAAGGTAAATTAAATGTTTCCCCAGTCTTCTCCATAGATATCAGTGACCATAGTTGTTAGGAAAACATTAGATGATTCTCTAATCTGACATACACAGGGGGGATACAGTAATTTGTTTCAGACATTTGAACTGACACACAAATCTATAAGGAGCATAGGCTTAACATATGATTTCTCCATCAATCCTGGTGGCCAGTACACCATCTCTGCAAGCTAACATGTATGACATTATCTCTAAATTGTTCATTCCATCATCAATGAATCACACCATAGGTGGATTCCCATAAGGGAATAGATGAAATTCCTTATAGATACTCAACCTGGACTTGATATCATAAGCATTCAGAGATAAAGGTGAAATAATAGAGAAAGCCTAAACAGACGACCCGAAAGAACTTCCAAAGACCCGTACCCCTCTTTTCACAACATAAGTTATGAAATGACATGTAATACACCCCCATAACACCTAGAATAGTTCTTCTATTCTAAAAGGAGACATCCCTCTGTTAATATGAATTATGCTCCTATGAATCTTTTCCAAAATAGGAGTGTCCAACCCTATTATCCTTCTATCGACCAGCTTGGTCACGATAACAAAAGTTCTTGTCCTCACGCCTCATTTGGAATCTCAGACTGGTAATAAATACATGATGAGACACATCTCCAGGAAACCTCCTAGATGTGTCTTCACATGAATTTTGGAATTGGCTTCATATCCCCACTTCTCAAACTCTCCTTTCTCTAATTTTTTCCAAAAAGTGTTAGGTGTACCTCTATTCTCTTCCTTTGGACTGCTGGTCGGATGAGTGCAGGTAGGACCTATTTCCTTTATCTTTACCAAGAATATTTCCATTCACTCCTCTAGATGAATATCCCTTCTTGTGTGTGACTTAGTGGTGGTCGCATGCTTGAGTTTATAAAATATTTTCATCAAATAAGGAACCAAGGCTAGTGTCTTCTCTGAGTCATTCCATGTCACCTTGGGGGAATAATCTCATCATATATATCTCCAATGATTAGAGCTATTGAGATATTGTAGACATCCCACAAACTAATGCCCACTTCTCCATGAGTCAAATGAAAAGAATTATTTTCTGTACTCCATCGTCTTAGTAACTCCAACAGAAAATCATAATTCTTATACACATAAGTTTTCCCAACCCATACAGCCTCATAAATCCCAACAACTTTTAAGTAATTTTTAAATTCCTCAAACTTCTTGCACACCCAATATTCCCACATCCATGTATTTTTACACCCCCTCTTGGGAGAAAATATCAACTTTTCTTCTAGCCTTTGGATTGATCTCTTTGAAAATCTCAAAACATGGATGAATAACAGTGTGTCTATAGCTCAGGTGTGTGTGATTTCAAATCTGGAGCTCATGGGTTGTGATGCATGATATGAGCCTTGTCTACTATCACAGCATTATCATATGATCCCCCAATAGAAACATTGGTAGAAAAAAAGTTAGTATAGTATTGAAACCAAGAAATTGGAATATAGTTCTGTGTGTGTTGAATATTGAAATCAGGTAGATGACCATAAGTATATAAAGGGAAATAAGTGATCTAGGGAAAATTGAAGTGATATTTCTTCAGATATTTTTCTAATTCTGGAAGTGTGGTGTCACAGACGTCAAAGTAGTCATGACCGATAATGTTCATCATGTCATCAATATTCTTACTTTCCAATTCATCAGTGGTTCTGGTTCTTTTGGGAGCCATTGAACCTACAAAAGAGAACAAAAATCATATTTAAAGTAAGTTTATTTTTGATGTTTCTACAAAATAATTGAGAAAAATGGAAAAAGTAATTAAGGCATGCAAGTGTGAATTTGGCGTGAAAATATAAAATAGCGTGCAAGTGTGGTTCCCTAGTTATAGTGCGCAAATGAAAAACATACAAAATAAGCATGACTAAATAGGATTGTCCGAACGAAAGTACTTGCACACCGAGATCTGGATTTCCAGAAGTCATGGGAATTTTCTTAGAAGTGAAGCCCATATATATATAAGAAATGTTAGTCACCTTGTGTGCCAGAATCATCCGCGCTACAACTTTCTCTATCCATTTACATTATGTTCTGCAACTTACATGACCCAATCCCAAATTTTTTCTTATTCATTACATTACCTTAGTATAGGATCCTCTTTTCATTCTAGATCCAATTCTGAGGGGGGATCTTGTTGATACTCAGTTCCTTCATAGAGTTTAAAAAAATCACAAAGGCAAATACCTTAGAAAAAATATGAGAAAACACATGAAGAAAATCATCATTTTCAAAGGCTTGAATATTGAATCACCTTAGCCTAGACAAAACACAGTTAGCACACAATTTACTTGCAAGCCAGAATCTGGTGCACAAGACAATTGAGCACCCATTCTACTTTCACCTAGGGTCCTATTTGTTTCTATAAATAGACCCTTGGTACCTTCATTTGTATAGATGAATTTCCCTGAAGCCTAATTGTTTCTCTAGTCTCAATAGTTCTTTGACCAAGTCTTATGAAACATTCAAGGTAGTTCTTTAACACCTAAAGAGGATGAATTGAATGAGGATCATGGGACTTAAGTCCATTAAGAGTTTGAAATCCATAACACGTGTGCGACTAAAGCTCCCAACCTCCCTTAATCAGAAACACTTGTGTGCCACCTATTCCTCTCACAAGAACATAAGCCCCCCACTTCTTGGAATACCTTTGAATACTCATGAAGGCTTTAGTCAGGTCTCACCCAAGTATTAACATCTAGTTTTTTTGTCACTTAAGTGAACATCGTTTCTCCCAAGCCTGCTTGCACTGCCATACTGTCACGCTAGTATCTACTTGGGTGCCCCTATTTGATTAACCTACTCTCTTCAGTCTATAATCCACTAATCCCTCCTCAAATACATTAATGTTAAGGATTATTCTTCATTGGAACCCTAGTCTGAAAGGTATTATTTTGAGACCACCACCAAAACCTCCCGACTTAACAAACCTTTGGGAAAGGCACATCATCGTGTCTCCTATTTAGGTTTGTATATCCGCAGTTAGAGGTTTCTCACATATGTTTCACAATGGGGTTAGGATTCATTGAGTGTATGTGGGTTTATATATCTGCAGTCACATGGAGCTTTATCCTAGTAATAGTGTTGGGAAGTTCCCAATTTAGAGGATTAGGGTTTGGGTTCTGACCTCCCCTTCTCGTCTCTAAGACCTGAAACCTCAGGTCTCTGGTAGGGAAGGTACGGTTACCACCTACTCTTCTTTTTGAATAAAAAACAAGCCTCTCTCCCCTACAAGGACCAATTTTAGGGCATCCATCCTGGTGTAATCCCCTAACCTTTCAAGTAGGAGGTTGCAATCTCACTCCTATCTACTTCCTTCATCTCCACTCCTTCCTTACATTGGACCCTTGACCAATGTAAATTGAATAGAGTAAAGGTTCATCACATCACCCTATTCCCCAGTAGCCTCACCCTTGTCCACTGTCTTCGCCATAAGTGTGCCCTATTCTACCAGTGGAGGAGGAAAAGTGTGGGTGCGTTTGTTGAATTTTTCACATCCTCTTGTTTCTTACACTGATCATGACTCACGTGGATTAGATATTCATGAAGATTACAAAATTTTTACAAACACCAACAAGGAATGAACTATTAGAACTCGGATTCCAACTATAACTAGGATACATAGGAAGCCTTCATCAGGGATCAAGCTATTTGGTTATCCTCTTCATGAATCTAACCCAAATTCCCTTATTCTAGGCATCTTCCCTAGGAGTTAGCCGCAAATTAAACCCAAAAATCGTCAATGGATCTTTTTCAGGAAGTAAGCCCAAACTCATTTCTCTCAGAGGACTATAATCTCCTTTGGGACTCATCCAACTACATGGGATTTGATTCCCATCCAAATGGGATACTTAGGAAGCCTCTTTGAGGTTCAAACTCAACACTTGAAATCAACCATGTTCTTCCAGGGAGATATTCCCAATAGGGTATAGTCTTACATGGAAATCCATATTCTTTCTGAGTTCCTTCTGTTGCTTCACCATAAGTACCACACCAAACTTTGACTAAGAACCTTTTGCTAATATTTCCTTACCACATGACATTAAACAATAGGGTTAGGTCATTATCTCACAACCTTAAAAGGTATGATGTGTCCCATTAAGCAGAACCAAACTATGAGGGTTCTTATTCCTTTCACAAGGAAAAGTAAGTAGCCCATTTTATGGGTACGATACCAATATCAAAATAAACCTTTGTCACCCTGGACGGAAATAATTTCCAGATTGCCCCACTAAGTGGCTTAAAAACTCGTATCATCATAATGATGATTAAAACATATCTAAATTTTATATGAAAGGATACCATTGATGGAGAACTGAGAATACATATGGATATCTCCATTAACGAAGGACCTCAAATACATATAGATGATTCTAAATTTTACACATGTTAATAAGTGATTGAAAATTTAAAGGGAAAACAATGATATACTTGGTGAATTAATAAGGATTCATGAAAATATCTTAAATTTATAAATAGAGTCTAGGAGTAGAAAATAATTCCCCCCAAAAGGGTGGGATGAGTCTATCCTCCCATCCTCTTGACCAATGCATGTTCTTAAGTATTTTAAAGTTCAAACTTAACAAATTTCTACCGTTGGAAGGTTGGTACCTTTTGGATAAAGAAATGTTAGATGTTTCCAGTTCCATGAATAAATCCAATGGAAACTACTTGGAAGTAGTGAATCTTAAACTAAGAACACACGTTTCCTGGAACTACGAAACACCTAGTTAATAGGAATCAATGTCCTTATATTTTAATCCTTTAGGTGGATTGTGTAGATGTATTGATAATCACTAACCTCTAAGACCATTGAATCATGATCAGTGTGATAAACAAGAGGATTTACAATATTTGATAAACCACACACTTTTCCTCCTTCACTGGTGGAAGAGGTTGGGGCTACGGAAGAAGAGGCCAAGGCTATGGCAGAAGAGGTCAGGGCTACGAAACTTCCCTCTCTTCAATTTACATTATATGAGAGCCCAAGGTAAAGAAATAATTATGGTTAAGGGTGTGGAGGTGGAGAGGATAAATAATACAACCTTATACTGGAAAGGAAAGGGGATTACACCCAGATGGGTTCCCATAAATTGGTTCTACAATAGGAGTAGGATCTCATTCCATGTTGAATGGAAAAAAGAAAGTGTGATCTTGACCCTCCCTACTGGGAACCGAAGGCTCCGAACCATAGAGATAAGAAGGGTCATACATAGTCCAAACCCCAATCCTATAAGATGGGGACTTCAAAAACTATCCCCAGGGTTAGGATCCCTGTGACCATAGATATACAAATCTATATATTCCCTAAGGATACTAACCCGGTAAGACAAGTGCAGGAAACCTCAGACCGTATAAATAAAAATATAAATGGGGGACACTCTAAAATTTCTTTCCCCATGGTTTTGTGAGTCAGGAGATCATAGTAGAGTATTTGAATTGATCCCTCCCAGAAAAAATATTCAAATGAAGATAGGGTCATCTGTGAATGGCATTAAACAAGGCCCGATGGATGGCTTGTGTAGACTAGAAGGTAGGACGAACCAAGGAGGATTGCACAGGGGCATCACTCCACCCAAGTAGGTATGGGATAATAGATATCACCTTGGGTAATGTACCACCTATACAAATACACTTGGGTGAGACCTTTCTCAAGCCCTCAAGGTTATCTACTGGTGTTTTTGTAGGTAAGTTTCATAAGTCCTTTCTTAAACAAAGGGACCTTGCAATAGTCATCATTGATTAAGGGTTGGGTGAATACCTCACATAGGTGTTGTTTATTTTAAAACCTTGGATGACTTAAGTTCCTCTATTCCCCTTAAATTTACACCTATATAGGTGTTATAGAACTACCTATAAGGTTTTATAGGACTTGAGTGAAGCACTAGGGCGATCAGAGCAGCAATTGGTCTTTGGGAAATTCATCCATCCAAATGAAGACCTCAGAGGCCTACTTATAGAAACATATCAGAACATGGGTGAAGGTTTATTTTCCCACAAGTGGGTGCAATTTAGGGGCTTGCGTTCCAATGGTTCTTGAGGATACATTGGGAGAACTCCTCTTTGGGCCTTTGCGATTCTTGGATTTCTTCATCTTTTTTCTCCTCTTTTTTCTAAGTCCTTCCCCATAGATTCCTATTCAGCTAGGTGATAAAATGGAATGTCAACATCCTAAAAAGACCTTTCATAGATGGATAATTCATCCACGAAATATTCCATAATATTTTCAACCATGTCATGAATGATATAAAACATACACCACTGAAAGGTGTATGGAGTGTTACTCATAACAAATAACATATGTCGGTAGGAAAATGTTTTTATGGTCATGTGATGGTGTTTTTCTCTGGATCATTAGGGGAAATATAAATCTAGTTATATTCTAAATAAACATCAAAAAATAAATAAAATTGGGGCCTCACTAATCGCTCAAACTTCTTATCCATGAATGGGAGTGGGAATTGGTCGTTCCTTGTGGAATCATTAATCTTCTGGTAATCTATACAAACTCTCTTACCCCTGACAGTTTGAGTCAGGATCAACTCATATTTTTTTTTGGAATCACGGCGATGCACCCCTTTTTTGGGTACCACTTTCAAGGGGTTGACCCAAGGACTATTTAAAATTGGATAAATAATTCTAGTGTCTAAAATTAGTATCACTTCTGTTTTTTCAACTTTCATCATTTGAGGATTCAACCATCATTTTAGTTTTCAGCATGGTTTACCTCCCTCTTCTAAAAGTACCATATGAGTACATATAGTTGGGCCAATTCCCTTAGGTTCATCCACCATCCAACCAATTACTTTATTTGTTCTTTTGAGGACCAGTAAAATTGTATTTTCTTTTTATTGTGAGAGGGATGCATTGAGAATAACAGGGTGTGTATCCTTGTCCCCCAAATATTCATACTTCAAAGATGATGGGAGAGGATTTATCTCTAATTGTGGAGCCTTAGGAAGCCAAGGCATGATGGTTTCAACTACTTATCCTTCCTTATTTTATTGAATTAATGCTCATTGCCAATAGTGATCTCTATTTCATGAAATATATTATAGATCTTCATGCTCATGTTTTGGAAGGATGTCCACTGAATCCACCTCATCAGTAGAAGTAAATATTTCTATGTCAACTATTATACAGTCAAATTGATCTTCAAATATTGATAAGGTGCTACATTACTCATTCTCCACAAATGAGGCCTATTTGACTACTTTGAGTAAGTTATAAAATACTCTGTCATCTCCCACTTGAAATATTAACTCCCCTTGATGAACATCAATCAAAAAATTGATCATAACTAGGAAGGGCATCCCCAAAATTAGAGGTACTTTTGAAACATCCTCCATGTCAAGGATAATAAATTCGGTTGGGAGGATTAACTTTCCATCCTTCACCAACACATATTCAAGAATCCCCTTTGGATATTTAATCGAATGATCAGCCAATTATAGGCCAAAACGAGTGGTATTTAGTTCATTAAGTCCCAAATTATTGAAAACATAAAAAGGTATTAAGTTCACACTATCCCCAAGATCGCATAGGGCCTTACCAAACTCACAAGATCCAATTGTACACAGTATAGAGAAACTCTTGGGATCTTGAGGTTGTGGAGGAATCAAATTTTGTACCACCATGGAGCACTCCTTATTGAGATGAATGTTTCCCAAATCCCCCATTTTCCTTTTTTTGGAAATAATATCCTTCATAAACATTTTGTATGTAGGAATTTGGCTCAATTCCACTACAAAGGGTATATTGATGTGGAGTTTCCTTAAAACATACATGAATATTTAGATTGCTGGTCCAATTTCCCCTACTTCATTTTTTCCAAAAAAAGGAAAGGTGGGTTCATAAGTCTTGAACACCACCATTTCTTTATAATGCATGGGCCCCTTTATTTTGAAATCTTTTTTTTTCGGTAATGATCCGCTATTTTAGATACATTTTACAAATAAGTTGCATATTTATTTTTATTTTCAGCTTCACCTCTTCCTTGCATCACGGTCACTTTCTGTGGATGCTCCTTCCCACTTCTTAAAGTGGTAGAATTAGCCTCCTCCTATGGGTTTTTCTATGTGTTACATAGTAGTGTTCCCATTTTTCTTGTGAATATTTTATTTTATAGCTATAAAATCTAGTCCTCACGACTATGAATGGATGCTTCTTGGTTATGGAATTTGGTTTTGGTAGTGGTGATGAATTTTTACATCATCTCATCCAACTTTGATGGTTGTTCCTTCTACAGTTGTTCCTGAAATACTTATTATTGTTGGTGTGGTCAGGGAGGTTGTCTAGATGAGGGATTTGATACCGTTTCTATTGATATTGGAATTCTTGGTTTGATTTCCCAATCATTATATTGGATATGGATTTTGATATTTTTGATGTCCAAAATCATGTCTCTTTTGGGGTTGTAGTTGAGGATTTTTTTGTTTCCCCCAACCCATATTCACATTATCCTGCCTTGAAGGTTTCTAGTATTGAGGGTATAGATTGGTCCCTCGGTTATGAGATAAATAACTTAATTCACATTTCGAGGGGATGAAACAAGTCCTCAGACATTCACACATGACGTGGTTGTCGCCACATTCTTTACAAGCTAAATGATTTACCTCTTGAACTTGAGATGTTGTTTTCAGATTCAATGCATCTATTTTCTTTGACATGGAATCAAGTTGATTAGTGATAATTATAGTGGAATCTATATTATTCATACCACTATTCTATGTTCCCCTCTCAGAATTCCATTGTGTGTTATTGGAAAACATGTCTTCTAAAAGATCAAATAGTTATTCATGATATTTTCTCATTACCATTCCTCCTATAGCCACATTCACCAGAGATTTTGTGTTCATCATGAGTCCCCCAAACGAAGTTTGAACTTGAATCCATATAGTAATACAATGATGAGTAAAATTCCTCAACATTTACTTGAAACATTCCCAAGACTCATATAAAGATTCTAACTCGTGCTGCTGGAAATGTTGAATCTTGGATCTTAATGTCACCATCTTGGATGGTGGAAAGTATTTGGAAAACAAATCCTGACTTAATTCCACCCAAGTGAGGATGGAACACTATGTAATCCATTTAATCCAATATTTAACATTGTCCCTTAATGAGAAGATAAATATACAGAGACGAATTTCATCCTCCGACACTTTTTGGTAACAGAACGTATCACATATCTCTAGAAAATTTAAAAGATTGGAATTTGGGTCTTCACATGTTAATAAAACAAATTGAACCTTATTCAAAATAAGTTGCATAATGGCCGGTTTAATCTCAAAAAATTTGGTCTGCATAGTTGGCCTTATAAAGCCCGTGTCTTCCCCATGAATTGATGGAGGCCCGTACTCGATAATAGTATGGCGCAGAAAACGTTTCTCTTGATGAGGTAGAGGAATATACTGCTACTCCTATGAAAAAAGACTTCAATTCAGAGGCATGTATGGCTACTTCTCTGGTGGAAGATATTATTGGGGTTTTTGTTGGTCATATCCCGACATAAATTGATTCGATGGTCTTTGATGATTCAGTGGCATTACCTCTATAAATATGGGTGGTGGATTTGGGTTTGGTTCACCATCAGTTGTGAGATATTGGTTCTAATTTCAATCATGATAAGATTTATATCCAACACCATGAATGTAATATGGTTCCTCCTCTTCCAAATTCACCAAGCGTTATTTTTGGATGTATTCTCCCACGAGTTTCTGATTCCTCGTAGATAAGGTTTGTTCAATTTTTAGGTCGAATAGAAGTATTTTCGCTGACTTGTAACTCTTGGAATGAGTGATATGGCTACTCATACACCTATGGTCTTGTAAAACACCAAACAACACACCAAGAATAATAAAAGAAAAACAAAAACAACTAAAAATATAAATTGGAATAAGATTATTATTTTTCAGAATTTTTGATTATCTATACATAACTAATACAAACTCAAAATGAAAAAACACCATTTAAATTAATTCAAGGAAACAACCCCATAATTTTGTGTCATTCTAGCCAAAATTTTACTTTTGTTGGCCCAAATTGATTTAATAACTCTCACAACTAGTATAGTGTAAGTATGGGATCAATCCATAAGTACAAATTAAAGTGTTCTATTTCTTGAGTCATAATTAATTAAATGAAGGATTGATAAATTTTAGAGTCGATATTTGAATTTTGAGAGAGTTATTCTAAATGGTTGAGTGCTAATTCTTAAAATTCGTTAATTGATGATCTTTAAAATAGTAAAACATGGAAACTATTTTTAACAATTAATGGAAGAAATGTGTCGGGGCTATGGGTGTTTATGAAGATCATCAAAAATCTATTTTCTTATTGTTTTTTATTTTTCATAATAACGCGAATTAATGGTTTTTACATGTATAGAAACCCCCTTGGTCAGGTGAGTTTTGATTAAGTTAACAGAAATAAATTTCTTGGTTCGAATTATGGATTTTATAAATTTTATGAAAACAACCCATTTGAGATGATAATTGCACCCAATGATCATAGGATAACTCATCATAATCCTCTTGGAGATCCATGTAAATTCCATTCTAGATCTGATATGGACATTCCATCAAGATAAGGAAAGGGATTATATGAGACATTTTGAGAGGTAAAATGATAAATCACGAACACAACATTTAAAATTAATCACCAATGAATATATATTGTCCACAAACCCAAAATAAAAGGATAATTTGATACTCATTGAGTATATGACATCAAATAAGCTCTTAATACATTAGAAGTTTATTAAAACTAAGAAAACAATGATGACTGCCAAGAAACCAGAAGAGAAAAATCTTCTAAAACTATCTAGAATGTTTTTTAACCTCCCATCTCTAAGGTGGATTTCCTCCAGAGGATTAATTTTCTCCAAAATAGTCCCCCTGCATTAATTGGTCATCCCCCACTGTCCAAGGGTGGTTAGGGTTCCAAATGTAAGGACCTGGCCTCAGTTGCCCGAATTCGGTGCCTTATTTAATTACATTGGCATATAAATAAGGAATATGCATCCCGAAGGACCGATTGGTTTAGTAGCATTGGAAACAAGATACATACATAAGTTCATCATTACAAATTTAAATTAAAAGCAACATATAAATTCCTGTGACAACATTCATAACTTCTAGGTTATTTCTGCATGTCATTCATTATAAAAATATCCATGTCCTAAGAAAATGTAACATAAAAAAGGGGTGAGGTCAAACACTCAGTAAGGGTAAGCAATAAAATGGAATATATCATAATCATAAACATTAGGAATGTTGAATAACTAAAAACAAATTCCTTTAACAAAAAACTTGAACACATTATGGCAGGAATAATAGTTGAATAAATAATTTTATAGTAAAAAATAATCATGCGTATTCTACAAGTAGAATAACCACATGAACCGTAAATACTATTTTCATAATGAGGTAATGCATAATTTTGGACATCATAATCATACAGTCAAGACCTCGTGCCAATAATATAAATAATCGTTCTATAAAGGCCTTGTACCAAGACTGTATTTTGTCTCATGAGACCCACCGATGCACTAAGGGGCTATAATGGGCCCAACTGAAACTTACTAAGTCCATTTAATTTCTCATGTGAATTAGGATAATCAAAACCAACATATACATTCATATTGGAATTAATATATGAAATATAAATAACTTTCCTCGAACATTAAGGATAAACACTAACTATTTAGAGTAATTTGGTGAATGGTCATAAGATAGCACATGCATAGACAAACTAATAATAAACCATTAAATTAAATATTTTATATGATACCATAAAATATTAATCCTAATAATACATAAAAATCAACAAGGTTGTTGAAATAGATGAAGATACTCTTATAAAATCTTTGAGTAATTCATGAGATAAATTCTCTTTTACTTTGAAAAGAAAAGTTCTTTTGGAAAAATATTTATTATAAAACCAAAAGTGAAGTAATATAGTATTTTCATAACAAAATGAGTTATTTTATAAATATAATGGTTTCCAAAAATATATTATATAGTGATCCTGAAAATAGGAAAGAATTTTAGAAATACCCATCAAACATGATTGTTTATCAGGAAGGATTTTTGAAAGGTCCTTTTAAAACATATAACTCCCCATAAATAAAGGTATGATTATGGTTGGAAAACATATACATAAAATTAAAATATAAATTATGAGGATTATATATTAATGAATATTAATTTTATTGAGGTAAGTAGATAATAAAAGTAACCAGAATTAAAATGGAGGTTCGGGTACAAAACCCACACCGTAAGTCTGAATGTGTTCCGATATTGAACTTAAGGTCATAGAATATGAAATTAGACTTATTAATAACTTAATTAATAACCTATTATACATTTATTTAGTATATAATGATTTTATTAAGTTCATTATGTCTTAATTTATAAGTTATAATATTGAATTCTGTTGATCAGGAGTGTTCGTTTCCTTTGTTTTCATGATCGGTATATTTGTATATGCGTACGAATGTTCATGTGGAAAGGTTGTAATTATCTAGAATTGAAATTATATATTTTTTAGGAACATCAATAAGTGTTTATGGTTATATATATAATTTTTTTACATAGTATGTGCATCAATCATTGGATTAAATATTAATGACAATCACTTAGATTATTTGGCGGTATTTTGATTATTATGAACTAGTTTTGTCATATAAATTAATAATATGTACATATACTAGTTCATGAATATTATGATGGTTATAATAAATATTTTCTTGTGTGGATAAACCATCAAAATAGTTTCATGACCAGTAATTAAGGATAAATTTATGAACAAAACTTCAATGCTGCGAAAGTTGTAAATTGGAACCTCACGAATGATGATTTCATTTATAAAAGAGAGAGATTAGGAGAGTAAGACGATTGATAATGATTATTACCTTAACATGGTATAATTACAGTATATATATTATGATATATTTATAAGGATCAATTGTATAGAGAATGTTAGGAGATAATAACAAAATAAGATAAATTGAAATAAAACTAAATTAAAAAGGAAGATGATTTACCTATTATAATATCCTCCTTGAGAACCTCCTTAAGAGAAGGGGTTTTGGTCTTTTGGAAAGACCAAGAGCATATAGATGTGTGGAGTGACTAGTAAAGGGTCTTTGTTCAGAAATTTTAGGATCATAAAGGCTTATAGAACTGAAGATAAGAGGGAGTGAGGGGGGGGGGGGGTTTATAGTGGAGGAGAGGAGGGTTTTCCTATTTTTTACTCATTATTTTATTATTTTGACAAATACAAACAATAGTATTGATTATAGTGACCATAAATAGTAATAAGTTCAATTTATTGCAAACCAATTATCATTTACATCATCCAGGACTCAAGCATGATGCAAAAATTCACTTATTTAACATATTTCGTAAATTATCGAATTTCACTATTCACCAAAAATTCAAGTATTTCAAAAAAATCCCAAAAATATACCCTAACAATTTTTCCACATGTAGAATTCAAAAATGAACTCCATTTTTTGAAAATAATTTTATAAATATGATTTATTTAATTTTTAAATAAAATAATAATTTATTTGAAAAATAATAATTTTTAAAATGTAATTCGTTTTAGATCACATTGAAAAATTAATCAAGATCATAACCTTAAGACAATAAAATAATAATATGATTTACTATTCATAAGGGCCATATTACTATTCAAAATGGTATGTTACTATTCACAGAAAATTAATTTTTTCTTATCAAACTTTAAATATCTTACTGAACGCAACCGTGTATGTCAGTTTTTTGCAATTCAAATCATGGAGGTGGAATTTTGTAGATACTTCGTGTTTCATGCATTAAATGTTAAATTTATTTCAAAAATCATGGGGTGTTACATAATCCCCTCATTACATTAATTTCATCCTCAAAATTACCAGAATGTTACCTCACAAAAATATTTGGGTAGTTCTTAATCATAAGATCCTCAGGATCCCATGTTTCCTCTTTGATTGTTTGGTTTTTCCAAAGTATCTTTACTAGTCAAGTCATCTGATTCCTCAACACTTGTTCTTTAGTGTCTGTCACGAACCTACCCAAGTTGACCCTGAACCGGTCACCTGAGCTGGTCCACGACATGGCCCGAGAGGCGTTCCCAATCCTCCCGGGTTGGCGACAAGAGGATAGGCATCAACAGAGGTTGTGGGAACGATTTCGCCCAATATAAATAAATAAAACAGCAGGAATAATACAGAGCAGTGCAGAATAAATAAACCAAATAAAGTGACTAAATAGGAGTAGAATAAAAATAAAACTGACCAAACACGACGTCCGAACTAACTCCAGGTGACCTCGTCAGTCGCTCTCCGACTCAATGATCAAGCATCTCCCTAGGTGAACGCACTCAAGCTATAGCATGTACAAACACTAGAAAAAGAAAATAACTATAGGCGTGAGTATTAAAACTCAGTAGTCTAGCCTGATATCTATTCCCAATTCACTACCTTTAAAATAAAAGGAACACCATTTCAAGTTTGAACTACAATTTATAAAAAATATTTTTTTTATAAGTATTTTACATAAAAACAAAGTACGAACCATTTCCCTTAACCATTTCCAAATTTGGGTTCATTTAATTAGTTTCAATGTATTTTTAGAAAGGGAAAGTGATGTTTATATTTTCAAATTTGTTCAAAGAAGATTAAACACTTTCATTTAAAAATAATTTCATAAAAACCTAATCAAAAGCAATTTACAACTTTTCAAGGAAAACAATACACCATAAATGCACAAAGTAAAACACACAGCAAGGGAAATGTAGGTATACATATGAGCATCATAATAACTACTGCAATCAACAAAAGCCGAATAGACATGGGTGAACCTAAGAGATCGAGAATAAACCAGAAGACTCCAATACGTGAGAAATCATCCTTATCGACAAGTCATTATAAAATCAAAATGCACAATACGCTCGACCATCCTCTCTCAGGAAGGTCGAGGGAAAATCCCATAGTAATAAACCCAATATATCCACCTACTATGGGCCACTGGTGAATACCATAACCTACCAGTGCATCAATCATTCTTAGAATATTCTCTCAATATGCCAGATTCCCATGTCTCAAGTGTTTGTAAAGTGGGTGAGCAAACTGATGCCAACCGAGCATCCAATCATATATATATAGATAAAGCACAATAGGCATCACCCTGAGCCACTCCATGGGACAACCTCTTGACTTTAACTACTCAAGTACCCGAGAGCCTTTAAGCGTGGTCTCCCATGCAATCAATTGCATCTAAGGCATGAGTGTTATCTTAAGAGGGTTTTCATCAAAACAATCACATCATTTTCCATAAAGTGCCAAATGAGAATTAAACACCTTTCACAATCACTTCTAAAAAAATTAAAACTTCTTTAAAAGGCGATAACTAGTTTAAAACCAGTCAAGGAACCCACAAAACACTACTTCATAGGCTGCCAATATTTTTATAAAACCAAACCAAAACATTTTATTTTTCCAAATAAACATTAAGATCCAACCGGGTAATTTCTCAAAAGAACCAAAGCACTTGTTCATGCTTCAAAAGAAATCATTTAACATTAAACCAGAACTCTATTTTATATTCCGTGAATTATTTTTAAAATCCAAATGGGCATTCTTTCATTATTGGGTGTCCGCTCGTCATGAAAATGTTTCATGTGTCATGTATAAAATAAACAGAACTTTCTTACACTGAGTAATTATAAAAAAACAATTCTCTAATAATATTTCATGATTACTAGAATTAATAAAATATTTAATTTGAACAAATAGTGTGTGCAAACAGAAGAAAATAATGTAACTTAAATTTTAAAAGCAGTGCGAAGGGAACCTACCTCGGATACACGGCGCGACAACAACGCTCGCCCTGAATCATGGCGCAACGACAAGGAAACTTCAGAGACAAGGCGCGACGACAACGCTCACTCGAAAACGCCATGCGCGGGTCCTAATAATCCTAAACCTACCAATAAAAACTCACTATCAACTAATACCCATAATCCAACAAGAGTAAAATGATAATAATAAAAATAATAGTAATAATAATAATAATAATAATGAAAATAAGAATAAGATTGAGAATAAGAATAATGATAATGACAATAATAATAATAATAATAATAATCATCATAATAACAATAATAATAATAATAATAATAGTAATAACAATAATGATAGTAAGAATAATAATAATAAGAATAATAATAATAATAATAATAATAATAATAATAATAATAATAATAATAATATGAATAAGAATAATAAGAATAATAATAACAACAACAATAATAATAATAATAATAATGATGATGATGATGATGATAATCATAGTAAAAATAAATAAATAAATAAATAAGAAAGAAAACATGGGGTATGCGACTGGCCGTGGTGCAGCGGCGAACTGAGAGGAGCTGGGGCTGGGTCGCGCGGCTACTAGGAAGCCGAGGTAGGGAGGTTCGAGGGATTCGTAGGGGTTGTTGTGGACAGAGGAAGGGAGGGAGCTACAGCGGGCTGCTAGAGGAATCCGGTCGAGGGGCTGCAAGGGAGGTCGACGGCTGTACGAGAGGATGATGTGTGGGTTGCTGCAAGGGACGAGGGAGCCGAACCAAGGGGAGTGAGTACTTGTAGGGAGCAGGAGATCTATGTGGTTGGTCGTGAGGTTGGTGGGTGCTGGTGCGAAGGAGGAGGGCTGTGCGTATTGGCTGGAGAGCAAACCAGAGAAAAAAACCAGAAGGAGGGCCGTGCGGGGTGAAGCGCTATGCGACGGAGCAAGCTGGGTAGTGGGATTTGCTATGCACTTAGGGTGTCCGCTGCAAGGAGCATGGTGGGAGAAGTTGAGGGGGATTTGCTGTAGGAAGTAGGAGGTCGGCTGAGGTCTTGGAGGAGGTGAGGGCAGAGGGGACTGCATGCGCCGGATTTGTAGCGATTGAGGGAGAAGGGTACTGTGTGCATCGGAGTAGCAGCGGGGGAAGGAGAATCACTGGTATACATCGCCACACCAGGAGGGAGGAAAGAGGTGACGAGGGAGGTCGGCCGCTGAAAATCATAAATAAAAAAAGGGCAGGAGGTCGAGGCCATGGGGGTGGCGGCGCGCAGAGAAGGAAAGAATAATGGGGGGATAGAGAAGGGCTAGGGTTTCACTTAAAAAAACAACAATAAATAAATAAGGAAAATAAAAAATAAATAAAATAATCATAAGAAAAATAATCATAATCATAATATTAATAAGATGATAGTAAGATAGTTCATAAAAAAAATTTCAATTAGCATTAGTTTTCATTGTAGTATTTATAATAACACTAATAAAAATAAAAATAATAAAAGTATTTACATAATTTTGATAATAATAAAAATAACAATTTTAGTTTTCATAAAAAATATTAAAATTCCTAATGACCATAAAAAATTTTAAATGACATACTAAATTTAAGTCTATTTATTTATTTTAATTCTTCAAAGTCGAAAAGGCCACGCAGTTGCGTGGGCGAAGCCGAGCAGCGTCGCACTCCTCCCGCGCATCCAACATTGTTGAACCCAAATGTGAACTTTTTATCAAAGACTTATAAATTTAGTGCGGGACTTACCTCGGACCCCATCAAAATAATTTAAAGTCAAGAAAATCATTAAATAAAATAAACGCACCGGTCGGGGAGTGACAATTCTCCCCACCATAATGATTTCCGCCCCCGGAAAGCCACCACAATATCCAGCTGATCGATCAACACCTAAGGGTTCCACACAACACCATCCAACCTCTTATCCCAAGGACATCACAATGACTACCAATGGGACTGAACCTCATTGCCCAAAATAAATCACCAACAGAGGGGAGGCCTGAACGGGCTCCCCACCATTAGAACTCAACTAGCATTTGATAACGACTTAAGATAAACCCAAAGAGACCCATGGTGGGTCTCCCCACCATAAAGGACCGACCTATTAGTGACCAACCAGAATTCCAACTTAGGCCAGAACCAGACCTTACTCAATCTATAAAAAGCACAGCAAAAACATTTAAACCTCTCACTCTCATCCCAAAGGGATAGGTTTTGATCGTAAAAGTTTGCGCAAACCAAAACCCTTACCCCATGGGCGGGGAGGCTGGGCCCAAGGATTGGATCACTGAAACTTGGATGGAAAACTACTCGCGACTCACCACTTGGGGATGGACAAAAACCAAAGTCGCAACTGATTCACTTGGTGGTCCATGCAAGGCAACTAATCAGCACATTGCGTTCAAAAAGGCACAATTACTGATATTGCACAGGGGATAAATCCAACATGCTCTCTGAGACGAGAGGAAATTTATAACGACAGAGAAACCCCAATAGACGCGCTAAAATTTCCTCACTCCAATGATAGAGGCGCAACCTTAACCAGAATCCTTAAAAATTACCTGGGGGTTCCTGACTACGCGCTGGCTACACTTCGAGGCCTTTTGGCTAGAGCTCTGATGGATGAAGCGTCTCCTACCTCGCAGTCAGGTTTTGCTAATACCAATAATAAATAAACATCTTTTGATTTGTCAAAATAAAAGAGAGAGTTTTGAAATGAAAACTGCACTGACATTGGAAACTGGAGTTCATCAAAAGACAAACGACATCTCATACATGTCAAACCCCAAAACACCATCAACACAACTTCAACGATAAAATATCACTTACTCTGAAAGGAAACTTACAACAAAAACTCTGAACTAAGACCCAATATCACATTAATTCTGAGAACTTCCTCTGCGACGCTTTCTTGCAACGCCCTGACAAAATCGTCGCATGTGACCCAGGCGTCCACATGCTCGACAGGGCTTCAGAGCACTTGGGCACGATGGCTTCTTGTGACCCAGCTTTCCACACTGATAACGCACAATAATATCTCACTCCGAAGAGGTTGATGAAAGATCTTAAGGCCTTTTGATTCCATGACCTGCTCCATCCACTTTCATTTTCTTACGAATCTACTTTCTAGAATCCTCACCGCTACTCATAGGGATCGATGGAGGGAGGACTACTTCGAGCACTCCTTCCATCGTGGCTTCGACAGGAAAAGCTTCTCTCACCTCATCGAAAAAAGAATTTTGGTTGGACTCTGACACCTTTGACTATAAATTAGGGCGGAGACCCGCCTCGAAGCATCGAGCCTTCATGGGGTCATTCGTGGCATACCCTGAATCATTATGTACTAGCTCCACAAAGCGCTAGAAATATTCCAACATGGGTCCATTGACCTGCTAGAGTCAACACATCTCCATCCTCTTTCTCAACCTTTCTTCCTTAGAGAAATACTGGCGAATGAAGAAATCCATGAAGAACTCCCAAGTAATCTCTTGACGGGGCTTGTTCCAAGACACTAACTACCACCACATCCACGGTGAACCTTCAAGCATGAAGTTCGCAAACTTGACCTTCAACGACTCGGGCAACTCGATGAGGTTCAAGTCCCTTTCAATCTTCTGCATCCACTCCTCTACTATGTAAGTTTCTGCTTTACCATAAAAGAGAGGTGGATCCAGCTTCCAAAACTCAATTATAAAATCCTTAGGTTGATCAACCGTACTACGGTCACCCATCGAATTTTCAAAGGGATAACCGTTGGACAAGGAAAAGACGAAAACCCAATCAAGGCCAACTCAAGGAGTGAATAAAATCCTCAAAATCAAACACTCCATAGGTGACAAGATCAAAACACGTGAAAACAAGTTATCATAACTTCAAAACTTGCCTCTTTGAAAAAATCATTAATTTAAAACAATTTTTTTGGTGGGTTAAACCCTCGCCATTAGTTTCCATTAGATTCTCACTCACATGCATGTATCTGTGCCACCCTGGGAATCCATCCACCATACCAGAAATCCACCCACATTTCCAACATACCACTATTCATGTGAGCACTCATAGGAACACCAAGGCCAAAACAAAGCTACTTCATTTTCTAAAAATAAATCATTCATACCATTTCTTTTAAATCAATCAAAAAATTAAACATGTCATTTCAAACAACCAATTTTTTTTTCAAAAACCATTTTTTTCTGATTCAGACCACTTTCAGAAATCGATGGAATCCCAGAATAACTCAACCAAGGAACTAGTGTCAGTGGGTGACTTGACCATATGGTTGGCGGCCATATGAAAAACATGTCACCGACAAGGAGATCATTTTTGCACCATGCCCCTAGTTCAACATGGCTTGCCAGACCAGGTGGATTAGGACTATTAGTCCAACACCATTTGTCATACACCAATCGCAAAACATTTACATAAAAAACCCAAATAAACAAATTAAACAAGACTTCCCATGGAAACCCAAGGGTCAGAACGAGCAAGTGTTCATGATGCTCTTCTCGCACCTACCCCTCAAGTTCCAACAATCCTACTCCATCTACCTTGACATCCCAAATAACAAAAGGGAGCTTTGAAAATTGAGGTCTGCTAAGAGCCGACCTCTTCTAATACCATTTTTTCACGAACCAACCCGGGTCAAACCTGAACCGGTCTCCTGAGCTAGTCCGCGACATGGCCCGAGAGGCGTTCCCGGTCCTCCCGGGATGGAGACAAGGGCTAGGGCATCAACAGAGGTTGTGGGAATGATTTCTCCCAATATAAATAAATAAAACAGCACGAATAAAATAGAGCAGTGCAGAATAAATAAACCAAATAAAGTGTCTAAACCGAAACAGAATAAAAATAAATCTGACCAAATACGATGTCCGAACTAACTCCGTGCGACCTCGTGGGTCTCTCTCTGACTCAATGATCAAGTGTCACCCTAGGCGAGTGCACTCATGCTATAGATTGCACAAACACTAAAAACAGAAAAGAACTATAGGCATGAGTATTAAAACACAGTAGGCTAGCCCAATATCTATTCCCAATACAATACCTTTAAAATAACAGAATCATCATTTCAAGTTTGAACTACAATTTATAAAAAAAAATATGTTTTTCTAAGTATTTTACTTAAAAACAAAGTATGAACCACTGCCCTTAACCATTTCCAAATATGGGTTCATTTCATTAGTGTCAAGGATTTTTAGAAAGGGAAAGTGATGTTTATATTTTCAAATTTGTACAAAGTGGATTAAACACTTTCATTTAAAAATCATTTCATAGAAACCTAATCAAAAGAAATTTACCACTTTTCAAGGAAAACAAAACACCAGAAATGTACAAAGTAAAACTCACAGTAAGGGTAATGTAGGTATACATATGAGCTTCATAATCACTACAGCAATCAACAAAACCCGAATAAACATGGGTGAACCTAGGAGATTGAGAAAAAAACAGAAGACACCAATACATGAGAAATAATCCTTATCGACATGTCATGATGAAATCAAAACACACAATATGCTCGACCATCCTCTCTCAGGCAGGTCGAGGGAAAATCCCATAGTAATAAACCCAATATATCCACCTACTATGGGCCACTGGTCAATACCATGACCTACCAGTACAACAATCATTCTTAGAATATTCTCTCAAAATGCCAGATTCCCATGTCTCAAGTGTCTGGAAAGGGGGTGAGCCAACTGATGCCAACCGAGCATCCTATCATATATATATATATATATATATATAAATCACAACAGGAATCACCCCGAGCCACTCCATGGGACAACTTCTTACCTTTAACTACTCAAGTACCCGAGATCCTCTAAGTGCAGTATCCCAAACAATCAATTGCATCTAAGGAAGGAGAGCTATCCTAGGAGGGTTTTCATTAAAACAATCACATCATTTTACATAAAGTGCCAAACATGCATTAAAAACCTTTCACAGTCACCACTAAGAAAATTAAAAATTCTTTAAAAGACCATAACCAGTTTAAAACCATTTAAGGAACCCCCAAAACACTACTTCACAGGCTGCCAATATTTTTATAAAACCAAACCAAAACATTTTATTTTTCCAAATAAACTTTAAGAGCCAACCGGGAAATTTCTCAAAAGAACCAAAGAAATTTTTCACGCTTCAAAAAAAAATCATTTATCATTAAACCAGAACTCTATTTCATAATCCGTAAGTTATTTTTAAAATCCAAATGGGAATTATTTCATTATTGGGTGTCCGCTCGTCAGGAAAATGTTTCATGTGTCGTGTATAAAATAAACAGCACTTTCTTACACTGAGTAATTATAAAAAACAATTCTCTAATAATATTTCAAATTTACTAAAATTAATAAACTATTTAATTTGAACAATTAGTGTGTGCAAATAGCAGTAAATAATGTATCTTAAAGTTTAAAAGCAGTGCAAAGGGAACCTACCTCGGATACATGACGCGACAACAACACTCGCTCTGAATCGGGGCGTGACGACAAGGAAACTTCAGAGACAAGGGGAGACGACAACGCTCGCTCGAAAACGCCCTGCGTGGGTCCTAAAAATCCTAAACCTACCAATAAAAACTCACCATCAACTAAAACCGATAATCTAACAAGAGTAAAATGATAACAATAAAAATAATAGTAATAATAATAATAATAATAACAATAATAATAATGAAAATAAGAATAAGAATGAGAATGAGAATAATGATAATAACAATAGTGATAATAATAATAAAATAATAATAATAATAACAACAACAACAATAATAATAATAATAATAATAATAATAACAATAATGATAGTAACAATAATAAGAATAAGAATAAGAATAATAATAATAATAATAATAAGATGAATAATAATAATAATAATAATAATAATAATAACAATAATAATAATAATAATAATAATCATGATGATAATCAAAGTAAAAATAAATAAATAAATAAAAAAGAAAGAAACCTTGGGGTATGCGGTTGGTCGTGGTGTAGCGGTGAACCGAGAGGAGCTG
Source organism: Viscum album (assembly GCA_963277665.1). Lineage (NCBI taxonomy): Eukaryota > Viridiplantae > Streptophyta > Magnoliopsida > Santalales > Viscaceae > Viscum > Viscum album. The sequence continues at coordinate 270,128,015 of OY728125.1, read as the reverse complement.
GGGCTGGGTCGCGCGGCTGCTGGGAGGCCGAGGTAGGGAGGTACGAGGGCTTTGGAGGGGTTTCTATGGACAGAGGAAGGGAGGGAGCAGTGGTGGGATGCTATAGAAATTCGGCCGAGCAGCTACAAGGGAGGCCGATGGCTGTACGAGAGGATGATGTGTGGGTTGCTACAAGGGAGGAGGGAGCTGAAACAAGGGAAGTGAGGCATTGTAGGGAGCAGGATATCCGCGGGGTTGGCCGTGAGGTCGGAGGGTGCTGGTGCGGAGGAGGAAGGCTGTGCGCGATGGCTGGGGAGTGAACCAGAGAAAAAAACCAGTATGATGGTCGTGTGGGGTGAAGCGCTATGCGATGGAGCAACCAGGGTAGTGGGATTTGCAGGGTAGTAGGGGAGTCCGCTGCAAGGAGCAAGGCAGGAGAAGTTGAGGGGGATTTGCTGCTAGAAGTAGGAAGCTGACTAAGGTCTTGGAGGAGGTGAGGGAATAGGGGACTACGTGCGTCGGATTTGCAGTGAGGGAGGGAGAAGGGGACTGCGTGCATCGAATTTGCAGCGAGGGAGGGAGAATCACTGGTCAGCTTCGCCACACCAGGAGGGAGGAAGGAGGCGACGGGGGAGGCCGGCCGCTGCAAATCATAAATAAAAAAAGCGCAGGAGGCCGAGGCCATGGGGTTGGCGGCACGCGGAGAAAGAAAGAAGAATGGGGAGAGAGAGAGAAGGATTAGGGTTTCCCTTAAAAAAATAACAATAAATAAAAGAGGTAATTAAAACATAAATAAACTAATCATAATAAAAATAATCATAATCATAATATTAATAAGATGATAATAAGATAGTTCATAACAATATTTTTAATTAGCATTAGTTTTAATTGTAGTATTTATAATAACACTAATAAAAATAAAAATAATAAAAGTATTTACTTCATTTTGATAAGAATAAAAATAAAAATTTTAGTTTTCATAAAAAAAATATTAAAATTCCTAATAACCTTAAAAATTTAACATGACATACTAAATTTATGTCTATTTAATTATTCTAATTCTTCAAAGCCAAAAGGCCATGAAGTTGTGTGGGCGAAGCCACACGGCGTCGTGCTCTGCCCACACGTCCAATGTTGTCGAGCCCAAATGTGCGCTTTTTATGAAAGACTCAGAAATTTAGCCCAGGACTGACCTCGGACCCCAGGAATATAATTTAAAGTCAAAGAAATCATAAAATAAAATAAACTCATCGGTCGGGGTGTGACAGTGTCCATAATCCGGATAATCTCTTCACAGCAAGATTGGTCATGTTCTAATTCTATACCTTCAGAATTGAGGACCTGCGTTGGGTCAGGCATGTAATTTCTTAGCAATGAGATATGGAACTCATTGTGTACTTTAGATTGGCATGGTTGCATAGACAAATGATATGAAACATCTCCAATTCAATGTAGAATTTCAAAAGGGCTTATGTACCTGGGGCTCAGTTTCCCTTTGTTCTCAAATCTTATAACACCATTCCATGGAGATACATTTAGGAAAACATGATCTCCCACTTGAAATTACAAATACTTAGTTCGATTAAAAGTATATATTTTTTGCCTTCTTTGAGTTGATTTGATATGGCCTTGAATATTATTTACCTTCTCTATTGTTTCCTCCACAAGTTATGGTCCCACTAGCTTCCTTTCATCAACATCATCCCAACATGTTAGTGTACGACATCTCTTTCCATACAATACCTCATATTTTCCCATTTTAATACAAGAATGGAAACTATTATTGTAGGAAAAATCCACTAAAGGTAATTGTTGGTCCAACATACCTTGAAATTCAAGTAAAAATGATATCAACATGTCCTCTATGATTTTTATTTTCCTTTCTGATTGCCTGTTAGATTGAGGATGATAAGTAGTACTCAAACGAAGCTCAGTATCCAAGGCTTTCTAAAGAATTTTCTATAATTTTGGTTTAAATTGTGGATCATGATCAGAAAAAATTGAGATACGTTCTCCATGAATTCTCACATCTTTATTGATATAGATTCTTACTAGGCACTCTAGTGGAAAATCCTCCCTTATAGTGAGAAAATGTGAAGATTTTGTAATTCGATCCATAATTACCCATATTCCCTCTTTCTTTCACGAAGTTTTTGGTAATTGAGTGACACAATCCACAGTGATGTAATACCATTTTCATGTAGTAATAGGTATATGTTGAATGACTCCTCTTGTATGTTTTCATTCGTCCTTCACTTGTTGAAAGACTAGTCATCTAGATACATAATCACCAATTTCCCTCTTCATGCTATCCCACCAGAAACATTCTTTCAAATCTCTATAAATTTTAGTGATACTAAGGTGTATAGAGAAATTTGGGCTATGTGTATCATCCAATAACTCCCTTTTCGTATCATGTAGAGAGGTAACACATAGCCTCTTCCCAAATTTCATAACTCCATCATCACACATGAAATCAGCCAACTTACCATCTTTCACAGAAATAATTTTCTTTTGATGATTCTCATCATTATACATTGAAGCATTAATTCTTTCCAACAAAGAAGATTAGGCATCCATTTGAAAAAATTAGTGATGTTTCACCTTCATTGATAATCCCCATATTCATCCTCGCTATATCCATGTACAAATGATCCTTGTAAATCCTCATTTTGTTGAAAACTCCATGATCCTTCTTACTCAATGCATTAGCTACCTTGTTTAAATTTCTTGGGCCATAGTGTATGGAACATTCATAATCCTTGAGTAGTTCAATCCATTTCTTTTTCTTCATGTTTATTTCTTTCTGTGAGAATATATATTTTAGACTCTTATGATATGTACATATCTCACATTTTTTCCATAGAGATAATTTTTCCATATCTTCACAGCAAAGATTTCCACTACTAACTCAATATCATGATTGGCATGATTTTTTTTAATGAATTATTAACTTCCTTGATGCATAAGCAATAACACTATCATTCCGAATAAGAACAAAACCATGTCCTTTCCTTGATGCATCAATATAGATCACAAACCCACCATTCCCCAATGGTAGAGTTAAGATTAGTGCATTCATTAATTCTTATCCAATTATTTGAAACAATCCTCACATTATTTTTTCCATAAAAACTAATCCCCTTTACGTATAATCTTGGTCATTGGGTGTTCTAATCAGGTGAAGTTCCGAATGAAATGCTGATAATAATTTGTTAAACCAATAAAACTATGTACCTCAGTTATGTTCATTGGATTATTCCATTCTTGAATAGCCTTTGCCATGGTAGGATCAACAGATATTCCATCCTTAGAGAAAATGTGTCCAATAAAGAAAATTGATTGAATCCAAAATTCACACTTGCTAAAAATACTATATAATTCATTTCTTCTAAGAGTCTTCAGAATGGTGTGAAAGTGATTTTCATGATCTTCCTAGATTTTTGAGTATACCAAGATATCATAAATAAATAGCACCACAAAGTCATCAAGATATTCCATGAAAAAAATATTGATTAGATCCATGAAAATAGAGGGTAAATTAGTTATTCCAAAATCCATTACTGTAAATTAATAATGCCCATACCTAGTTCAAAATGCTATTTTTAGAATGCCTTCCTTCCTCACAAGGAACTGATGATATATAGATTGAAGGTAAATCTTTGAAAAATATTATGCTCCATGAATTTTATCATATAAATCATCAATATGAGGTACGTGATACTAGATCTTTATTATTATAGCATTGATCTCTCTATAGTCAATGCAAAACCTCATAGCTCCATATTTTTTCTTGAATAAAAGAATACGAGCTCCCCATGGAGAAACACTAGGGTGAATAAATCATCTATAACTCAATTAATCTAGTTGTTTCTTCAGTTCCACTAATTCCACAATGTCCATTATATAATGGGTATTTGATATGGGCCTTGAATAGGGAATTAAGTCAATTGAAAACTCAATTTCCCATTATGTAGGATGTCCTGGTAAATCCTCTAGAAATACATAAACATATTCTTACAAAATAGGTACCCCCTCTATTTGAACATTCGTTTCCTCACCCATAGATATTGCACTCCCTTCCTCCCCAATAATTGAATTTAGTAGAGCTATTGGAGGTCGATCTAGATGATAATTAGATGGTGATTTTCCTTCCCTAATGATAAGGGATTCCATATCATCCTCAAAAATTTTAACCTCATTATTTTAGCAGTAAATTTTCACATCATTATTCGAAATTAAATCCATACCAATGATTATATCAAAGTAAATCAAGGGTATGACAATAAAATTAGTAGATAAATCTTGTTTATATTCTTTAATGGAGACTTCCTTATACAACTTTGTTGAAATGATATTTTTCATAGGAGTTTTGAATGAAAAATCCCATATTAAATAAAATTGTAAATATCTAATTTTCTTGGAAAACTAAAAATATATGAAAGAATGTGATTGTAAAAAATAAAATAATGTATTGTCTAAGTTCATGGAAATGATTAAATTACATTCCACCACATAATTAGGAACTTCAACCTTCGCACATTTGATAGCATAATCTTTGCCTTTCTCCCTTCACCTTCTTTAGGGAATGTTTCCCTGACACTTAGGGAATTCATGTGCATAATGTCCCATATTTCTATAACTGTAGAATTTAATATTGATATCTTATTTCTTCCCCTTGCAATCCAAATATAGGTTTCCTTTTTCTCTTCTCTTTTAATAGGCTCTCATTCCCTTCAAGAAATTGTGAGGGTGTTTCTTCCCAGAATTACTACAGGATGGAAGTGTAACTCTTCCCTTCTTCCCCATTTACTTATTTCCTTTTCCAAAGTTTTCAGCAACCCTATTCTTCTCTAGCTTTCCTTTAAATTCATAAGTCTTAGAAAATTCAATTTCCGTATTGATAGCACTTTATACTATATCTTCATATGATGAGAAACATTGGGATACTAGTTCCATTCTGAGTAATGGTTTAAAACCATCAAAATATCAATAATTTTTTCTTCTTGGATAACATATATAGTCCACAGCATGCCTTTCCAGCCTTGTAAAGTTGGATACATACCTGGAAACATTTGTATCATCCTTCTGACTCATATTCAATAATTCTATTTCCATATCCGCTCGTTGTTCATGGGGGAAATATTTTTCTAGGAAGATTTCCTTAAAATACCACCATTCCATATCTTATATTTCTTCCTCCACCTTTGTGTTTTGGATTAATGACCACCATTTATCTGCATCTCTCGATAGATGACAAACTGCCATTAGAACCTTCTCTCTTTCATTACATCCAAAAGAGAGAAATATATTCTCTACAGAACATATCCATTACTCAACTACAAATGGGTTTGTAGTCCCATTGAATGATGGAAGTTGTTTTCTTATAAAGATATCTAACATATGTCCCCCACATTGTGGTTCCAGATTCTCCATATGGGTAAAGTTATTATTCATAACCTGATTCATTTGTCCCAGAATAGTTATAAATTTCTCAGCACCAGTCACAGCCCCAAATCCAACATCATTTTCTTGCATAGGAGGGAAATCCCTACATGGGACATGCATGCTCATGTGGTTGACATTCCTTCCACTAGGCACCATTTATTAATAATGGCATAAACTATATTATGTTATGAATCATAATGTATAACACCAATGTAGAAAAATATTTACCATAAATTGAAATTCTATACATACCCAATCTCATAATCATAAACATTGTTTCTTTGAGAAAACATTTAAATTTAAATCCATCATAATGGATTGTAATAAAAATTTTAATTATCCTAAGAATATCTTCCAAGAGTGGAAAACCAGGTGCTTAGTAAGTCCATTTGTCGTATACCAGGATACCCCAGGTCAAGCCCAAAACTCCTTGTCGGAGTTTTCACTCCTAGGTACATCTGTGCCAGAACTACATCCACTTTCAGTATCCAAAAATGGATGTATTTCCTAGAAATATCCAAATAATATTTTCTTTACCAAAATACATGGACGTTCTTGTATGTTTATCCTCAAAAAATATGTTGTGGAATATTTCCATAATCTACATCTTCTAAATCTTGTTTCCAAGTTTTCTACTAAACTTTCTTTGATACTAACTATAAAGACCCATCCCTGGTTACTCGAAGTCGGTGCCTTATTTAATTACATTGGTATATAAACAAGGAATATGGATCTCGAATAGTATAATTGGAAATAAGATACATACATAAGTTTATCATTACAACTTTAAACAAAAAACAATATAGAAATTCCTTTGAAAACATCCATAACTTCTAAGTTATTTCTGCATGTCATTCATAATAAAAATCGTCATGTATTGAACCAATGAAACGTAAGAAAGGGGTGAGATCCAAAACTCATTAAGGGACATCAATACATGGGAAGATATCATAAACCTAAACATTAGGCATGTTTAATAACTAAAAACACATTTCTTTAACCAAAAACTTGAACATATTATGGGAGGAATAAGAGATGAATAAATAATGCCATAATAAAACATAATCATGGGTATTATACTAGTAGAATAACCATATGAAACATCAATGATATTTTCATAATGAGGGAATACATAATATGAGACATCATAACCATATCGTCAAGGTATCATGCCAAGACTATAAATAATCATTTTGTCAAGGCTTTGTGCCAAGACTGTAGTTTGTCTCATGAAACCTATCGATGCATCGAGGAGTTATAGAGGGACCCATATGAAACATACTTTGTAAAATTCATTCCTTATATTAATGGGGATAAACATAAACAACATATACATTAATATTGAAACTAATATATGAAATGTAAATAACTTTCCACAAACATTATGCATAAACACTAACCATTTGGCGTAAATTGGTGAATGGTTTTAAGATAGAAAATCCATATCCAAACTAATAGTAAACTATTAAATTAAATATGTTAGATGATACCATAAAATATTAATTCAAATAATACAAATTATTCAACAAGAGTGTTGAAATAGGTGAAGATACTCTTATAAAATCTTGGAGTAATTCTTGAGATAAATACTCTTTTACTTTGAGAAGAAGAGTTATATTGGAACAATATTTTTATAAAACCAGAAGTTAAGTGAGGGAATATTATTATAATAAAATGAGTGATTTTATAAATATAATGGATTCCAAAAACATATTATAGAGTACCCTTTAAAATAGGTCTGAATTTGATGAATTCCTTTGAAATTGGATTGTTTATCGGGACAGATTTTTGAAAGATCCTTTTAAAACATATAACTCCACAAAAATACAGGTATGATTCTGGTTGGAACACATATATAGAACATTAAAATAGAAATTATGAGGATTAAATATCAATTAATAATAATTTAATTGAGGTAATTAGATAATAAATGTAACCCAAATGAAAATGGAGGTTCAGGTAGAAAACCCTGACCTTAAGTTTGAATGTGTTATGCTCTTGAACATAAGGTCCTAAAATATGAAATTGGACTTATTAATAACTTAATTAATAACCTATTAGACATGTATTTAGTTTATCATGATTTTATTAAGTTCATCATGTCCTTATTTGTAAGTTATAAGATTGAATTCCGTCATTCAAGAGTGTTTGTTTCCTTTGTTTTCATGATTGGTATATGTGTATGTTCGTATGGATGATCATGTGGAGAGGATGAAATTCACCAGAATTTTAATTATATATTATTTATGAACATCCTGAAGTTTTAATGGTCACATATAGAATTTATTTACATGGTATGACTATGAATGATTGGATAAAATACTAATGACAATCACTTAGATTATTTGGCAGTGTTTGGATTATTATGAACTAGTTTTGTCATATAAATTAATATTACGCACATATACTACTTATTGAATATTAAGTAGGTTATAATAAATTTTTTATAGTCTGGTTAAACCATTAAAATGGTTTCATAACCAGTAATGAAGGAGAAATTGTAGAACAAAACATCATCGTCCACGAAGGTTGTAAATTGGAACCTCACGGACGATGATTTCATTTATAAGAGAGAGAGGGAGAGAGAGAGAGTAAGAATATTGATAATGGTTATTACATTAACATGGTATAATTATATTATATAGATGATATTGGAGTTATAATGATCAATTGGACAGAGGAGGTTAGAAGAGAATAAGAAAATATGATAAATTGAAATGAAACTAAATGAAAAAGAAAGATGATCTACCTCTTGAAATAACCTCCTTGTGAACCTCCTTAAGAGAAGGGTTATTGGTATTTTGGAAAAAAAAAGAGATATAGGAATCTTGGAGTGACTAGGGAAGGGTATTTGGGCAGAACTTTGAGTATCATAATGTCTTAGAGGAACGAAGATAAGAGGGAGTGAGGGGGTTTCTTATAGTGGATGAGAAGAGGGTTTTCCCATTAATTTACTCATTATTTGAATATTTTTCGAAGAAAACCAATAGTACCAATTATTATGACCATAAATAGTAATAAGTGCATGTGATTTCAATCCAATGGTCATTTACATCTTCCATGACTCAAGCATAATTCAAAAATTAACTTATTTAACATATTTTCCAAATTATCGAATTTCACTACTCACCAGAAATTGAAGTATTTTAGATAAATCCCACAAATTCACCCTAACCATTTTTTGATGTGTAGATTTAAAAAATGAACTCAATTTTTTGAAAATAATTTTCTAAATATAATTAATTTAATTTTTAAATAAAATAATAATTTATTTGAAAAATAAAAATTTTAAAACTATAATTTGTTTTATATCACATTGAAAAATTAATCAACATCATAACCTTAAGATAATAAAATAATAATATGATTTACGTTGCATAAGGGTCATATTACTATTCATATTAATGTTCATAAGGGTATGTTACTATTAACTAAAAATTAATTTTGTCTTATCAAACTCTAAATATCTTACCAAACGCAGCCATGTATGTCAGTTTTTCGAAATTCAAATAAGAGAGGTGGAAAAATTATGTTTATTGGACAGGTTATAAAATGTGGTGTTTTGTAGAGACTTAGTGTTTCAGGCATTCAATATTAAATTTATTGGAAATATACTGGGTTGTTACAACAAATCTCGGGTCAAATGAGGGGTAGGAGGGGTAGATAGAAGGTAGGTTTACAACTATTAACCTTCGCACAGTTTAGGTGCACAGTTAGTTTAACTGTACACCAACCGTGCTTCAAGTTCTATCTTGAGGGATTGGGGCACATGGTTTCCTAGGTTTCTCCACACACTTTGAAAACTATGTGGAGACCGTGCAGTAAGCCACTATCTCCAAACCATCACACCCTACACAATTTCCTGGAGGGTCCCATAGTTTGGAAAACTATTCATAAACCAAGAATGAGGTTTTGTTTTGGTCCTCCAAGCTCTACATGGTCATCAGGTTCGGGTTTCTTGGTTGGTGTGACTCATTATTTGCATGAACCATGGAAAAAGGGTCCAAATTCCTCTGATTTCTATCTAAATTTTCCAGTTATGCCATTTCTTCTAATACCTTACTTTGATGACTACATTACGTCTATCAAGACATGTTTAGGTTGTAAAATATTAATAATTTATCCAAACAACCATTTTAAGTTAGGATAAAAGAATGTGAATTCTTTATGCACATGAGTGCATAAAGTGGTGATCAACCAATGTATATATGGATTTTATTTATTTATTTATTATATCATGTGTTTGATATTTTTTGTAATTAATTAAGTAATTAGACAGTCTATGCATCATCTATATTTATCATTATATGTATAAGGGTCTTCCTATCATAGAGAACTATATTGAATGTGCATTACACATTCTCGAGACATTGCGACATACATTTCAGTATTTATGCATTAGGATGAAGTTGAATTAAGATATAGATCATGACAACATGAGGTTGTATTCTAGACGAGACATAGATACATTGATCCTAGATGTGAGTTGTGATACGTAGAATAAATGGCTCAGTTATTTTACCTATAGGGTCATGGTTGATGCATTATGTCTAAATAGATCATCCAATTACCAATGATAAAGGACAATCACATTATTTTATTTTATTTAAACATTGTTCATTATTGCATTTGGGGTATTCGAGGGAGAACGATCACATAAAATAATAAATTAAATGCATAGATTAAAATATATATAGACACAATGAATGTTTTGTATATAATTCATGGTCATGTTTTAAGTGATATCACAATATATGTTCATATAAGATAGAAAATGAATCCATTAATTGATAAATAAAGACCCTAAAATAAATATTTTTTCATAACACCTTTTGTCATTTTAATTTGAACAATACTGGGTGTGTGGGGTGCTCGTCAACCATATTTGAGCGTTCCTAATACTATTGGGGACTTATTATGAAAGAGATGGATTGTATTAACATAATATGATATCACATAAGTATATATAGAGAGTTTTTTGAACCATTAGAGAAAATTGTTGAGTAAATCAGTTATATGATTTCTATAAGATGAAACATCACTCAACAGTTCAAGGAACTGTGAGTTAATATGGTTAGAAAGTAAAATTCCTACCATAAAACTCTCGGATTAGTGTTATATCATATCTTATACAATGATTATAGGTTTTATGGATCATTTACACTCAAATAATCTACCAATTGATTATTTGAAATCTAGTAGTGAGGGATATCAGTGTTCAATAAAATAGTGGGAGACATCTAATGATTTAATTAATCGATAATGTATAATTAGTAATAAAGATTAAGTAATAATATTATTAAGTTTTATTATTGTAGAAAAATGGAAATCGATATTATATAAACACTTTGATTACTACTAGACAAATAACATTTCCTCATCATCATGATTTTCCAAGAATAGTATGGTCACTTGTGCAATGTTCTACGATATAGGAAATTCTAAGAGCCTAAGTCTACACTACCTGTTAAGCTACCTCAAAAAACAAGCGTGTAAAAGATGCTTATAGGTGACTCATGTATGATTTCTTTTATTTTTACATCATAATGAAATCATCAATGCCTAATGTTTTTTAAAAAAATAACATCATTACACTAATGTTTTCACATGTTTTTTCATCTCCGAGAATCCTACAAGGAGAAAGAGAAGCGATAAATAAAATGAGATGGTGATTACACTAAATATATATAAATTGATTGTTGGGTCACAATATTTAAACACATCCCATTATTATAAATTCTTCACCTAATTTCTCTAATTTTTGTAAGATTGAATAATTAATATTATATAAAAATGATTTAATACCTATTGGGTATGTTTTTTCAAGTTGATAAAAACTTAATGAAAGATTAATCTTTAGTTATTATGGTGAACAAGTTGAAAGATAATGAAAAATGACAATGAAAAGTTTAATTACAAAGAACCTTCGTAATTCCCATTAAATAAAAGAATTTGATCATTATATAAGAGATTGTTTTCTATGCATGTCATGAGAAAAGTATAAAGAAGATAACATGCAATGGACTGAAGTATAAGAAAACATATTCTTACACTTAGTGTAATTTTATCATTGTTTGTGATGTTTCTATCATACTTATAGAGTATTAAATACGATATTCCTATCACATATCTATATTTAAATATAGTAGACAAGTATTAAAAGAAATTTTTTAAAAGTAACTTGAATTATCCAAGTGGTTGACAAAAGGGGATTCCTATGTTAACAGTGAGAAGTACACAACTTCAAATTTCCTCATTTATTGATTCTTATTGAAAGTTTATTACGTATTACCAGAAAACATATCTCTTATTTCCTTTATAAACAATGAGACACTATTCAATTTAATAATGAATGTTGTTTATAGAATTTTATACACAACCAATAGTTCAGTAATGCATGAATCATTACCAATACAAGATGAATATAAAATTCAAGAATCTAATACCTAGTTCTGGTAAGATAATTCTTTATCGAGTAAAAAAATATTTTCAAGGATATACCCAGTATGGTTTTAGAAGATTTGGATCCAAATATCTATGTTATTATTGAAAATTTTACTTATTTAGATTTGGAAAAAGAAACCTTTAGAAATAAATGTAGGCCACAAAGCTTTTAGAACTGGTTCAACTAGATAGAGTGAACTATTATGAGGTTAAACTAGTGGTAAATGTAATTAATAAGATTTATTTAATGTTTTAGGTAATAAAAAACTGAATTATGAAATATTCACGGTTATAAGATATGAGTTGCACTGGTCTCCTATGTCTAAGAAAATCTTGACTAAGCATTCATTGATCATGAAATGTATAGTGTATTTATTCTTAAACTCACAATTATGTATACACACAAAATCTATGATAGTAGTAATGAGGATTGATGATGAGTCTTTCATGAGAACATTGATCAAAACAATTATCATAAAATAATTTCTAAACAAACATTTCCTGACACACATTATAGTCATGATGAAAGTAAATCTTGAATCAATGTTAAGATTTATATGCATTATAGATAGTTCCATTATTCTTAAAAACATGCATAAAAAATAGAGTAATTATCCCATAAACATGTGCCAAATATAATGAAAAATGTATATAATATCAGTTATATTATGATATAAATTCATCACGACATAATAACATTTTTTATACAAGAAGTTTTTTTAAATATATAAGAAAAATTTCAATAAGAAAATCACAATGTGAATCTAAATTAATTATCCTAAAGGTTTGTACGGATATTAAAAAAGGTACCTGGTATAGAAAAATGATAGTCAATTTTTGTTCTATATTTCCGTAAAAGGGTGCACATGTCGATTTGAGATAGTGGGAGAAATATTTACTTGAGTATAGTCAAGGTTGAAGATGCACAAGTTGTTGGAATAGGAACAAGCTTCACAAAAGCATATGGAAAAGGAATGTTCTAGAGACATATACTATGTAGGATTGTTAAAACCATAGTGGTAGTTTTATATTAAAAATGATAGGATATTCATTATTCATTTATAATAATGAATCCTATAAGTAAATAGTATATGTTAATTAAATAATATTGAAATTTTTAATAAAAACAAAAATGGATTCCATGTATCAAATTACAGGTGCTTAGTGTTTTGGATGATTCCTATATTGATTCTACACTTGTATTCAAGAGAATAAATTCATGGATGTTCAATATTAGACCAATGAGGCATGATTAATAGTCGAAAGACACAATAATATAGACATAGTCTATGATAGAGCTTCTGTACAAATTATCATGATTAATCCATTAGAATTTTATTTATCATAACTACTTTATTTGATCATTTTATTCAGCATTGGATGTTAAGGACAACTTTATTTGAGAGTTTCAATATCATAAAACAAATCAATCAATGAAATTATAGAATTACAATAATTATTTGAAGTTATTTAGAGTGTACTTAACCTTTTACACATATTACTACATGATTTTAAGAATAATTGACCATCAAATACAAACCAATGATCGTAAAATCTAGTATATTTAGAATATTGGGTACGTAATTAGAAAGCATGAAACCAAAATAAAAACATATTTTCTTTAAATATTCATAATGAGCTCTAAACTTCTTTTGAGATCTGAAATATTCATAGGATGACATGGGGAATACATGAACAAATGGATGAGCTAAAAATCCCAGTAAGGGAATAAATATAGGAATAAAGCATAGCATATGGGTTAGAAGGAATAACATGACATCATATAAAGAAGTGGAACATGAGTAATCAATGTGAATCATAAAATATATAAAATGGAATCATATAATCATTGAAATATAGGAATTTTTCATAAATGTATAACATGACAAAACATGAGTTGAGGATAACAGCTAAGAATATATATATTGGTAGACAATGTCCCATAAATCAATCAGATTTACTACCTATCCAAACATAACATCTCATGAGACTAAAAATTACCCAATGAATTAGAGTGATATCTGGGCTCACCCTTCATAACATGTTCATTCATATGTGTGCCATATAAATAATCAAACATAAGGGTTTCCCATGCTGCTTCCATAGTGGTGTAGTGGTACAAGGTCAAGGGCCATAGAAATGTTGTTCAGTGAGGTATGGGGTTTGATTCCTATGATCCTAGTATTGTGGGAATTTCCACCTACCATGCTCCACTCACCTTTTCAGGTCACTTGGTGTCTCATGGTGTGGGAAAAAGGGTGCACACCACCAACCTCACAAATTGTTGTGTCGGACCATCACTGATTGGACTATTACCCCATGGGACACTCTACCATCTCTGCTGGCAATGGATACTTCCCAACTAGGACTTCTCCAGATGACCTCTCCATATTGAGGGTGTTTTATGTGTGTTTAGGGTTCAAAAAGGCCACTCCTAGTGAATCCCTTTTAAAAAAAGAGATAGGGGTCACCCATTGAAATAAATAGGTATTGTAATCATTTCATAAGGAATAACTAATGGATGTATCCTAATGGTGTCTAGAAAGGAATGGATTTAAATAATACCTAGAAATTATAAAGTGTAAATAGGGATATATCATGACAAATTTTTTCCAATTGATGTTAAAACATATAAAATAGTGTTTTAAGAAACATTAGAAACGACCGAATTTAGTGCGCTTTAAGGAAAGATATTTAAGAGTATTTCAAAAAGAAAAAGGCATAATTGATTGTATAAACCAAAAATGAACGAAAATAGTTTTTCATGATAAAATTTTTTATTTTATAAAAATAAAGTTTTCTTAAAATTTATTATGTATGGTACTTGAAAATGGGTAGGAAATTGGAAAGTTCTATTTAATCGGGCTTGCTTACCAGGGGAACTTGTGAAGGGAACCTTTTAAAACACGTATTTAATCAAAAATGAAAGATGAATCTATTGGGATATAAATTTATGGTAAATAAGAAAAAAATAAATGAGGATTACATAATAATAAATAAGAATTATATTGGGCTAAAGAGAGAGAGAGTGTAACTCAAAAGAAAAATGGAGGTTTGGAGAGAATTGTAACAACCCGAGATTTTATAAGATACATTCTTTTTAATTTCATTCATATCTTCTATTTTACGACACACCAAGATTATCTTGTGTTATACACAACACCGTATTAGGTTGCAGTATACGTAACACTTTTCTTGGCTCTTGTTACACACAATTTTCATGTTCGTATGATAGAATTTATTCTACGAAACATTGAGTGTATATATATATATTCAATGTATAAATAAAATATGGTTGGATTCTATTATACGCAATAACAAAGGAGTCGTGCACTACACGCAACCCTGACTTGGCTTGCATTACACGCAATTGCGACCTTCCTCGATAGCGTGTGTTGTACGCAATACCGTGATTTACTAAACAACGATATATTATTATAATATTGTTATGAACTAGCCGTTATGAATAGTGTTAACTATATTTTGAATATTATAACATTATTATTCATCGTACACATTTCTAGAACATTGTATAAGAACAAAATAAATTTTTCAGGTAAAATAAGTATTTTTCAAAAAATGCAGTTTTACCGCCTTTTGATGGAGCACCCACTTCAAATCTAGTTTTTGACATGTTTATAAGTTCAATTTGACAAAATAAAATTCTTCTTTTGAATCAGGATATAAAAATTTACATTAGATAATGTTTTGATATTTTTTCCGATAACTTTCATATTTTAATGAATAGTAAAAACACGCTATATTTTAATTAAAAACAACTTTTTTCATCGTAATATCTTATGTGGTTAAATTATAATATTGAATGGTTTTAAAGTATAAGTAGAATATATTTTTACCATTTAATATAATGTATGTCATTAGCATTTATTTTACCTTGAATTCATAGGTTAAATCAATTCAATCTTTTGCAATGTTTTAATGAAAAACTCGTTCTCTTTCGACAACGGGAGTAATATTAATTTAATTTCTGCATCTTTTGTGTATTGAATTTGGAAAAATGTATTACATATTTGGAATCAGTGGGTCCAAATTATGTTCATAAGCTACTTTTTATTTTTGGGCATTGTGAATAGTAACTACGGTAAATTTTATTTACTATAGTTAAAGGTAAATCGGGTAATTAAGGGTAAATATAAGATTATAAAATTACCCTAACACTTGGAAAAATCCTATTGGATGGCTAAAAGTAGACCCATATAACCTAAGGGTTGGATTAGATTCATTTTATGGACTTTTTTCCATGAAAATAATTTAATTATTATTAAAACAAAAGAATTTGACAACATGTCACTTTCTTAAATATTATAAGTATAATAATTTTAATTTAGTGATAAAAATCATGAAACTTCGAACATGAATAGTCTCCATAAAGATAATACAATTATCTACATAATAGGAATTTATTTAGAATTTTTAGGGATTAAATAATTATCATTTATTATGACACAAAGATGATGCTGTAATTGTCTTATTAATGAAATATTGACATAATTGTTGTTATAAATGACCAAATAAATGTAATTTGAGACTTTTCATGACTTACATTACTTTTCTAGGTTCATATGACATGTTATTGTTGATATACGTAACTTGGTTCGAACTTATCATTCTTTTATGAATTTCATAAAAATCATGTACCAAATAGTGTCAAAATTGACAAAAATTAGTTTTTTTAAAAAATATTATATTATTAATTGTTATTTAATTCCTAAAAATCTAAGGTTCGGACAAATGTCTTAGATAAGGATAGATATATTAATAATAAACATCTTGGGGTTATTTTGGCTTTTTATGGTAAGTTTATTAACCATATAGTGTAAGAAAAAAAAGACACGGTTAAAGTTAAATTATTTTACTTAGAGTTAAATCTAATTCATAAGGTTAAAATAATAACCTAAACTTGTCTAAATACTATTGGATGAGAGGATTTCGACCCATTCCCACTTTATCTTCAAAATAAGACCCTTTGGAACCATTATAAACCGAATTTGACCATAATATAAAATAATATTTTGAGATTTTCCTAAGATGCCCCTCTCCTCCCTTATAAAAGGGCACCTCCTCCCTCTCCTCCTCACAACAATTTGAGCATTCAAGCTCGTCCAACCCCTGAAAAAATCTCTTCTCCACTTCCATAGTATCATCCTAGAGGTCCTGGTCTTCTTCAAAGACCATCCATAGTTCTTTAAGTGGAGGTTAAGTGAAGGCGTGTCAAAAAGAGGTAATATCCATTACCGATCTTTTTTCAATTTCTTTCTTCTTCAACTTCTTCTTCTTTAGATTTTCATGATAAAGTAATAACATCAGTATTTATTGTAAATTGATATGTTATTATAAATATGAAACAACTCTAATTAACCTTCTATCCATCCTACGGAAAAATTAAATCACCGCGCGTGCGTACGTACAGAATACCGTCTCCACGCCGTGGTGTAATCTATATTCCGCCACCACATTAATTGGATGGTTATAGTGGTGTAATGAGTAACTATATATGATTATTATAAAGTGATATTGATCCTGAAATAGTATAAATACACTTCAACACAATTCCACGACCATGGGAACGATATCATCGCTCGTGCGTACGTACGGACTACCGTCTCCACGACGCGATGAGATTCATTCTCCACATTAGCCATTCATGAGTGATTATAAAGTATATATATAATGAATAATTATGAAATATATGACATGTTAAATCTACTGTATTTATGTATATATATATGTATGTCATCTACTTACTTCCATTCAAGACAATAAGGAAAGGAAAACAGCATTCATATGTACGTACGGACTATCGTCTCCATGAACGGTGTGTTTCATTTTTTTATCTATCTATTATATATATATATATACTGAATATATATGATATATAAATCAATTTTTAAATTCTGGAAGTAATTAAATCATGATATAAGTAATAATAATTTCAATAACAACAAGTCCAAACACCTACGATAAATGAAACGATTTTACCCAAAACGCTTCTTTAACATGGAATTTACAAAAGAACGGGTAATATAAAGTCATAAGTGAACCATATATGATATCATAACAATGAATATGATTCTGTAATAATTAAATAAAATTATTTAAATAATTATACAGGAGGTTCAGACACATACGAAGCAAATCGGACCTAAGGTAAGGGAAAATATCACAATCTCATTTTTATCCGAGATTGTTTATACTTTGAAATTTACTGGGGTGTATTTTATCTTCCACATCCATATTTCCTCAATATGTAATATTATTTCCATCCACATACAATTGTTTAAATCAAATTTTACCCTTCGGTGAGTTTTTAGTAAAGGATTTGAAGGGAATCTTTTGTTGTTTTTTGTACGAGGTACTTTTTGACTTTTCCGACAAAAGTATGAAGAATGTTTTTTATGGCATGAATGGATTTTTAAAACATTATTTCCAAGAAGCTTCCTTTAAAAGTTTTCAACTTTATTTTTAATCAACTTTTTTTATTTTAAAATCGTATGACATGTTAATAAAGGAAAAATGTTTTCAAAGTAGAAAGGATATTGTCCTCAAGAATGGAGTTCAAGTGTTTAATCAAAATTATTTTCCATCTAAGATAATAAAGGGTTCTATTTTTATACCTATTATTACAGTGATTTGATTATGTTGTGACGGAATTATTTTTATGAATTCCTTTATCTTATATGAATTGTTTTATGATGTCACAATGTTTAAGAATTCCATTTTTATTACATGGGTTATGCTATGATGTATGGTTTATGATTTTGTGGCACACATAAGAATGGTATAATTATTAGATGGGTGGGACCTATATCTCTCTCCAATGCATTGGGTAAAGATTTTATATCTCATGAGATAGACATGGCTGGAACGGTAGGTTATACCGGTTCAGTGAAATAGGACTGAAACGAGGGTGACTCGGTTCAAAAATGGACTTTGTCCACTAAGATAGTCTTGGAAATGAGTCTTGACTAATAAGATATAATTCTCTATGATTATGTGTGTATTCCACAAAGTTTCATGTTTTATGTTAGGATTATTGGGATTTCATTTCACTACTATGATTTATCCCATGTTATGAAATTATGCTCTCTTTTACAGGTTAAGATTTCCAAAATTTTATGTTCCTATGAATATGATGTGATTGATATTTATTTTGTTTACCCTTACAGATCATTTGATCTCACCCTTTTATGTTTTCTTTTCCCCATGATATAAAGAAAGGTTTTGGGTAAGAAAAGTAAGAGATTTATGGGAGATGTTGAAGATCTTTCACCACGATTAGAAAATTAAATTCTGAGTTTCCAAAGACACGATACTATTACGATCCTTGTGTGTGTGTTTTTGTTATGTACTAAGTATTCCACAAAAGTAATGTAATGTACATGTACGTTAAGCTTCGGGTATCTACAATTGGTATCAGAGGAAAGGTTTATCCATCCTTTGGAAACAAGGATGCGAAAACGTTAGTGAGATCCCTAGAGATATTTCTATGGTATGTCTAGGGATGTCTCTAAGGTTAAGTATACGTATTGGTTATAGTCCTAGAATTGCGCTAACAATCTTATAATTTAACCTAAGATGTTATATATTGAGGGTACTCCCCCTTTACTATGTTTTTTTCCCTAGCATGATTTTTTCCTCTCACAAGATTCTTTTTGTGTTTTAGTTAATGGAGGGAACCAGAAGGAATTCGGTTTACATTGAATCCAATGGACAAATTGGTGACTATTAGAAAAAAAATTGTGTAATTCCTAGAGAGAAAGATCCTGTGATTATGCCAAATCAGTCATCGCGATATATGATTAACAAGGTGAAATTTAGTGGTATGCCTAATTCATCAAAGAAGAGGAAGACAAACTATTATGCATGTTCGCATGTTGAAGAGAATAAAGAAAGGAAGATTGAGATTTCTAAAGAAGGGAAGAATAACCTTGAGGAATACCTCAAATGGAGGGACCGATGTTATCTGTGTGGAGAAAAGGGTCATAGAGTGACATACTATTATGGAGTTCAATGTCTTATTTGTGGAGAACATGGGAATTACCCAACTCAATGCCCTGACCAAAAAAGTTACTTCTAAATCAAGGAAGGACTTATTCCAGGACAATCATTGAAGTGGATGGACTGAAGTGTTTATGTATTGGTGTTCAGGAATAATGTTGTTGAGGTACTTTTATGGTGTATTGAAATATTTATGTATTGGTCTATTGTGGTTTTCAATAATTTTATGGTACCGGTAACCATGAAAAGTGATTCAAATATTTTGGAAAGTAGATAATATGCGCATAATGAAGGGATAAGGAGAAAATGAAATGTTTGACAGTATTCATGAGCTCATGATTGATATAAGGACTAAGTGATATCATGGTTTTAGTATATGGAATTTTGAGTATTTTGGTATGTGGAAAGTGTTAACTTTTAACTGCATTCATGTTTTCACTATGGTTCAATGGGTATTTATTTTATCAAGAAAATACATGATTAAGGTATTCACATGATTGGAATGTGACCAACAATATATATATATATATATGGCGGATAAATGATGGTATTCACTTGCTTGGTTGATGACATTTCAAGTAATCGTTTTCTTTATACTATGAGCTTGGACCGGAGTATTTTAGATAAGCCTACATATTGGAATGGATTATGTTGGACATATCCTATGTATTGTTTAAGGATAGAACTTTTTTCGATATTACTGATAGGATTTTATAGTAAAGTAGTTTTAGAAAAAGGAAAACCTGCAGGACGAGCGACAACCCATCGCATTGGACAAGGTTTTGGGAATCGAACCCACAACCGAAGTGCGACTGGCCTTTATCGCCTACCACTGGCCTACAGAAAGTCCCTGTTTAGTAGAAACTAGTTTTATTATATTAAGTAGTATAAGTCCATTTTAGGAACTATATAAGATTAATCTCACTATATATGGACTTAGGTATTATTATTTTGATAACTTTTATAACATTTTGTTTGAGACAGATGGAATGACCCATCATTCTATCACATGATCTTCTAACACATCACGAATGACAAATTCAACTTCATTTCTTTAAGATATGAAGTGGAAATTGTCCAAAGAATGACAAACGGTGAGACTATACCAAAATCACGAAAGTATTTCTTCTAATTCCAATTTAATCAACTTTAGGGAAATGATCTTGAAAAACCAAAAATGTGGTCCTACTGCCCTTATATCCGTTGAATCAGATGGTACCTTATATAATCAAAAATCTATGGCTTTGTGAATGTTGGATTTTTCATAGCCATGTTCTCTACCACTCTCCATCAGAACATGATGGTTAGATTTCTCTTCCATATCCATATTTTCACCAATGTGGAAACCCAGTGATTAGTTTATTTGGGTAACCGTTACGTTTCATACTTTTGTTTTTAAAGATTGGTTTTGGTATTCCTTTTTATGATGTGGGTTTCTATTAAAGAAACTTTCGAATAGTAAACCATTTATAACCCCGACGAATTTCAAGGGCGAAATTCATTTTAAGGGGGGTAGAATGTAACAACCCGAGATTTTATAAGATACATTCTTTTTAATTTGATTCATATCTTCTATTTTATGACACAACAAGATTATCTTGTGCTATATGAAACACTGTATTAGCTTGTAGTATACACAACACTTTTCTTGGCTCTTGTTACACACAATTTTCAAGTTCATTTGATAAAAGTTATTCTAAACAACATTGAGTGTGTATATATATAATCAATGTATAAATAAAATATGGTTTGATTCTATTATACGCAACAACAAAGGAGTTTTTCACTACAAGCAACCCTGACTTGGCTTTCGTTACATGCAATCGCGACCTTCCTCGATAGCGTGTGTTGTACACAATACTGGTATTTACTAAACTACGATATATTATTATAATATTGTTATGAACTAGCCGTTATTAATAGGGTTAACTAAATTTTTATTTTTATAACATTATTATTCATCTTACACATTTTTAGAACATGGTATAAGAACAAAATAAATTTTTCGGGTATAATAAGTATTTTTCAAAAAATGCAGTTTTGCCGCCTTTTGATGGCGCACCCACTTTAAATCTAGTTTTTGACATGTTTATAAGTTCAATTTGACAAAATAAAATTCTTCTTTTGAATCAGGATATAAAATTTTACATTAGATAAAGTTTTGATATTTTTCCGATAACTTTCATATTTTAATGAATAGTAAAAACACGCTATATTTTAATTAAAAACAACATTTTTCATCGTAATATATTTTGTGGTTAAATTATAATATTGAATGGTTTTAAAGTATAAATAGAATAAATTTTAACCATTTAATATAATGTATGTCATTACTATTGATTTTACCTTAAATTCGTAGGTTAAATCAATTTAATCTTTTTCAATGTTTTAAAGAAAAACCCATTTTCTTTCGACAACGGGATTAATTTTAATTTAATTTCTGCATCTTTTGTGTATTGAATTTGGAAAAATGTATTCAATATTTGGAATCAGTGGGTCCAAATTATGTTAATAAGCTACTTTTTATTTTTGGGCATTGTGAATAGTAACTACGGTAAATTTTATTTACTATAGTTAAAGGTAAATCCTGTAATTAAGGGTAAATATAAGATTATAAAATTACCCTAACACGTGTAAAAATCCTATTGGATGGATAAGAGTAGACCCATATAACCTAAGGGTCGGATTATATTCATTTTATGACCTTTTTGCCATGAAAATAATTTAATTATTATTAAAACCAAAGAATGTGACAACATGTCACTTTCTTAAATCTTATAAGTCTAATAATTTTAATTTAGTGATAAACTTAATGAAACTTCAAACATGAATAGTCTCCAGAAAGCTAATACAATTATCTACATCATATGGATTTATTTTCAATTTTTAGGGATTCAATAAGTATCATTTAGTATGACACAAAGATGATGCAGTAATTGTCTTATTAATGAAATATTTGCATAATTGATATTATAAATGCCCAAATAAATGTAATTTGAGACTTTTTATGACTTAAATTAATTTTCTAGGTTACTATAACATGTTATTGTTGATATAAGTAACTTGTTTAGAACTTATCATTCTGTTATGAATTTCATAAAAATCATGTACCAAATAGTGTCAAAATTGACATAAATTTGTTTTTAAAACAAATATTATATTATTAATTGTTATTTAATTCCAAAAAATCTATTGTTCGGACAAATGACTTATATAATGATAGATATATTAATAATAAACAACTTGGGGTTCTTTTGGCTTGTTATGGTACGTTTATTAACTATAAAGTGTAAGAAAACAAAAAGACATGGTAAAAGTTAAATTATTTAACTTATAGTTAAATCTAATTGATAAGGTTAAAATAATAACCTAAACTTGTCTAAATCCTATTGGATGAGAGTATTTCGACCCATCCCCACATTTTATTCTAAATAAGACCCTTTGGAACCATTATATAATAATGTAACCATTCATTACTTTCTAAGAGTTCCCCTCCTCTCCTCTTATAAAAGGCCCCCACCACTACCACCTTATTCACACCTTCCAAGCCATTTGGCTCGGCCAACCTCTGCCCAAATACTCTCTCAACTTCCCTCTATTACTCCTAGAAGCCTCAATTTTGGAATAATTCTTCCCAATGATGTCTTTGGCTCAAATCAAAAATGAGTTACCCGATTTTAAGGTAATGTCTTCTCTTATGTTATTTTGTTTTATTTTGCTTCTCCAACCCCTTAAAATTTTATTATTCCTTTAATTTGTAACAAAACAAGTATCTTCAATATACTATGAGGTTTTTATGAGAAGTATTTGATTTAAAATTACACACACCTTCGTCTAATAGTTAAAGAACATACTGTTTCTGTGGTTGGAAAATTTCTGCCTCACAAAATGATGATTGTTCAATCTTATATTAACACCTCTCATGGTGGAAATTATGATGAAACTATTTTTATATATGATATATATTATGTTTTTGTTTTCCTTATTATTCTTTATCTTTCATTTATGGAATACCTTTACAATTTCCATTATGGGTAAACGCGATAATTTCATTTTAGGAAGTGCGGACTACCGCCCCCTCAAAGTGATTGGAATCGTTAATGCCATATGTGGGATATATAAAGATGGAGTAAATGATATTATATAGGATATTATAATGGAATTATAATATACCTTTATATCATTATTATTTCATTCCATTAAATACGAAATAGAAATGAAAGTAGCGTTCATGCGTACGTACGGCTTACCGTCTCCATGAATGGTGCATTTCATTTCTTACCTCTAAATGTTATATAATATTATGAATGAATGTATATACTGGATATATATGATATATATGATACCTAAATCATGAATATAATTTTGGATATAATTTATAGATTACCACATGAACAACTTGTAATTATAAGAAGTTTATTTTTAACTCAAGTACCAAAGATCGACAAAACGACCGTTATTATCTTAAATGACTACATAATTTTCGTAACATTGTAATAAGTGATATAAAAGAGATAATGAACTTGAAAAGGTTCTTAAAAAAGTAAATATTAACTCTAGTTTATTATTCAGGAGGTTAAAGAGCGGTAGAGTCAAGTCGAACACAAGGTAAGGGAACTTCTTAACCCAATTTCTGTTCTTTGGGGTTAATCTCCTAATTTCAAATTACGTCATGATATTATTATGTCATATCTTGTATTTGTACTTTATTTATGTTCAATTATAGTGAATACACATAATAGATCTATTTTATTTATAAAAATGATATTTTTAAGGGAACTTCTTAACCCAATTTCCATTATTTGGGTTAATCTACCACTATCAAATTATGTCATGATATTATTATGTACTATCTTGTATTTGTACATTATTTATGTGTACTTATAGTGAATACACATAATTGATCTGTTTTATTTAAAAAAAATTCTTTGTAAGGGACTCCGTCTCATTCTCCTTTCATTGAGGCATATTTTGTTTTATACACAAATTTATTTCATACGGTGTATAATCCCCTTTGACTTTTACTTTTATTCAAAAGAAATATTTTTATACAAAGCGTTTTTACTAAACGACAAAAAGAATGTTTTGTCTTACGTATGCGGCAACAATGAATTTCCACTGTCGTGACTATTATTTGAGTTTCGGCAACCTCTACAATCCATAAATTTTTTTAAATGAAAAATAAATACCATGTTTTACTTTTATTTTATTTTGGTATTGAAAATGGTTTTGATAAATTTTTTATTATATCAATGTGTTGGATTGATATATTGTGGTTGGAATGTGGAAATATTATGTTTACTTTATGCATGTTTTATGTGATACAATTATGTTATGGTTTATGATATGTTTAAACCTTTTCATATAAGGAAAGCATTGGACTTAATATGTGGCGGGTGGAGCCCGCTATAGATCCTTGATGCATCGGTAGGTCACATGAGACAAACTAGTGTTTTGGCATGAGGCCTCGACAAAATATTATTTGTAGTCTTGGCATGAGGCCTTGGCTACGTGGTTATGATAGTCTGTCATTATGCATTCCATCATTATGAAAGTGGTTATTGATATTGCATGTGATTATTTAACTAGTAGAATATCCATGTGAATAAGTAGATGGAATTATTTCATTTTATTTTTTCCATATTATGCTGAAGTTAAAGTTTAAAAGGATTTTGTTTTAGTTATACATTGCCTTAAATGTTAATGTTTATTTATGAAAGCTTCTGCTATATTGTTATCCTTACTGAGCATCTGAGCTCACCCCTTTCAATGTTTTAATTTTTCCAGAATGGGAAGAAGTATTTTAGGAATGACCTTCAGGGATAGTCTGAAGGGGATATGAGTGTCAAAAATGGAGACTATGTTATTGTAGTTTTTCACTTTATGATGTAATGTAACATTTATGATTATATCTAGTATTTCCAAGGCTACTAAACTAATCACTCTTTCGAGACTTGATCTTTTGTGATAATGCCAATGTTATGAAGTAACGCACTGACTATGGGTAGCTAGGCCTGGGGCGTTATAGTTGGTATCAGAGGTAGTTTAGTACTAACCTTGGAAGCAATATTTAGAAAAACTCTGATTAGATCACATAGCCATAAGATAGACTTTGAGGATTAGTATAGAATAACATTCTATAATTTTGGTATGATAGCGATTTTGTGAGTTTTCCGAGCAATACATCCTTGTTTGGATATGAGCAGGTAGAGGCAGCTCTGGCACAGATGTACTTAGGGGTAAAACCCGAAAACACCGCTTTGAGCTAGACTCGAACGGGAACTGGTGCATGACAACGGGCCTTGCTGCACTCTTGGTTACAACACTCCCGGGGGATATACTTAGGATAATTATCATTTTCTTTACACACCATCATGAAGGGCTTATTAGTACATACTTCCTCAATGAAAACATTTTTATGAATATGGATTATATCCATAAATAGTTCAATTAATGTTAAGTATTTTACAAGTATGGAATTATGTATTTTGATTCATAAACAGATCTTGTTTATGTCATTGTTTAGAAATGGGGCCAAGTGGGAGGAATGGAAACCATATTAATGCACGCACTCCATGTAGGGATTTCCCTCCTACTCAAGATAGTTATTGTGGACCTGGAGATACAACTAGTGCTGATCAACTTATTACCATACTGGGACAACTCACTCAGGTTATGAATAATAACCTTACTCGTATGGAGCACCCTGATCCGCAATGTGGAGGATCAATGTTAGGCTGCTTCATGAGGCAACAACCTCCATCATTTAATGGGGGTACAAATAAATTAGTAGCTGAGAAATGGATAAACTACTTAGAGAAAATATTCGATGCCTTGGGGAGTAGCGAAAGGAAGGAGGTTGTCATGGCAGTCTACCGCCTCCCTAGAGATGCCAATCAATGGTGGTCGCTGATTAAAAACACAAAGGAAGATTAAGAAGTATCAAGTATGGAATGGAGGGAGTTTAAGGAAATTTTCTTCGGAAAATACTTTCCACGTGACCATCGAGCAGATATGGAAAGGCAATTTCTAAGTCTGAGGAAGAAGGAGGATGAGAATGTCAAAAAGTATGAGGCTAACTTTACAAGGTTAGCGAGGCATGCTGCAGATTATATACGTAACCCCAGAAGTAAGATCGATCATTTCTTTGATTGGTTAATACCATTTCTCCGTCGAGCATTAGTATCACAATATTTCTCAACATGCGAAGATATAGTCTCATGTGATATCAAGACAGAAAAGGAATTCTCTAAATATTATGACAATAAAGTAAAGCATGAGAAGAAGAGAATAGTGGAACAAGAGACAGATAAATGGAAATATGGAAAGAAGGATTTTCCATTATGTGATAATTTTGGGAAGAATCACCCTCATACTTGCCTAAAAGGAATGGGAGTTTGTTATAAATGTGGAGAAAAAGGTCACCAGGCACGGGATTGCAAGGGAAAGAAAGAGGCTATCAATGTTGAATGCTACAATTCAAGGGAAATGGGGAATTATGCAAATGAATGTCCTAAGCATCAGGGAAACATACCTCAGAAAAGGCCAAGGGATCAAGGACAATCTTATGCTGTTACTATAGTTTAAGTGGAATAATTAATGTATTGGTGCTTTTGGACTCAAGGATTATTTTCTGGTTATAAGAATAATGTGATATATATAAGGATTGTACTGTAGTACTTGTTGTTTTCATTAAGGTTTCAATATAATGAAGGTAATCATATTTTTAGAATGTGACAATAAGAGAAACATTACTTTGTTGGGGGAATCTGATGAATTGATTTTGGAATATAGAGACCTTTTAGAGAAATTATGGACAGAGGTATTTTGGATAACTATAAAGGTTGGAATGGATTAAGTTGAACATTGGATAGTATTATTTAAGGTTAGAACATTTCTGGAGATTACTTTTGGAATATTATAATACTATATTTTTAGGAAAAGGAAAACCTGCAGGTCGGGGGATAACCCCTCGCGTTGGAAAAAGCTGTAGGAATCGAACCCACAACCATAGTGTGACAGGACTTTATTACCTACCACTAGCCTACAAGAAGTACCTGGTTCTTACAAAAGAAATTTCCTAATCTAAATGGTATGTGTTAAAATTTGGAACCTTATACAATTATGATAAATAGAATATTTTTGAGTTCTATTGCCTTTTAGAGTGAAATATGGGTTTGTGGTAAAAATTTGTTAAAGAATGAAAGTATACATGACAAGTATGTATATTCCCTTACATTCCTAGTAAATCTACTAAATAAATTCCTCTACGTTATAAAAGGTAACATAAAAAAATGTTGCTGGTTAACTTTTCCAACTGGGGATTCAATGATCGTTTAACCAATCACATGTTTGTGATTTTCTTATGGTTAACTTTCTCCTAATCCAGTTTTCTACAACTCTTCACCAGACCTTGATGGTTTGTTTTTCTTCCATATCCATATTTTCATAGAATCTTAGTATGGGCTATCTCGGGTGACCTTTGTACTTATCTTTCTTTCTTTTAAAGTTATATTTTTATTAACCTTATTTCCGATGTGGGTTTTCCACAAAGGTATTTTCTATTTTCAACCATTTATTTTCAAAGAAAAATTTCAAATTGTGGGGACGCAATTTATTGAAGGATGGGAGAATGTAACACCCCGAGCTTCCATGATATGCTTCTATTTCAATAATTAAATAACTTGCATTATACGCAAGTTTTAGATTCTAACACACCGTGACCAATAAAAATAGCCATTATGAATAGTAATACCCACCTTTTGAAATTATATATATTTTATATTTCAAAATGGACTTCATTTTTGGATTTAGAATATCGAAATTATCCTAAGTTGAATTTTTTGTAATTTTCTGAGAACTTCCAATTTTTTATGAATAGTGAAAATTACCTAAAAATAAATTTTTTATTCAAAATAATTTATAGTAATAAATTATACTTTTGAGTGGTCTTAAAGTATAATTATAATATATTTTTACCATTTTATCCAATTGTGGTCAATATAATTAATTTCACTTTGAAATTGGACATAAACAATTGTCAATCTTTTGATATATATTGTTTCATAAAAACACGCTATTTTTTGTGACAGCGGGAATTAATAAAAAAATTAATTAATGAAACATATATAGTTGGAATTTTTTAATATAGACATCATTTTTGAATTAAGAATATCAATTATAGCTTAGGGTGAAATTTTGGAACTGTTCTAAAAAACTTCAATTTTTGATGAATAGTGAAACCACTAAGTGGTAGTTAAAAACTGATTTTTCGTTTAAATGAAACATTACCACTTCTGTGATTTGATTTTAAAAAACCCGACATACTTGGTTTTCACTAGGAATTAAAATGTGGTTCAATGGGATTAAAATAATTTTTGGTGAATAGTAACTTTTAAGTTTAATTAATCGCGATTAATGTGAATTAGTGTAATTTAAGGTAAAGATAATGTTATAATAATATGAAATGTCCTTTACACTTGTCCTACCCCTATTTGATGAGTCATGGCCGACCAAGACAATCCATAGGTCATCTTGGGGACCCCATGGAGCCACATTGGTAGGAAAAGGACATTAAAAACATTTTATTTAATGTTAAAATAAAAATGTCACAAACATGAGTTGTTTTACTAAAACAATTTTAAAATGGGGTTATACAAGTCATATTTTTGACTATAAATATTAATTAGAAATCTAAAACTATTTCCTATCTCAGGATAGTTTTTTTATAATTTTTAGACATTAAATAAATTAAATTATTTATGATACTATGATGATGCAGCGATTACCTCATTAATTAACGATTTCAAAAAAATGAAAAGATAATGTAAAATATAAGAATTAAACTTTTCAAAAACCTATTGGATGAGTATATTTCGAACCCTTATCACCATATCCTCGAAATATATAAGTTTGGGACCTTTAAAATCCGAAACACATTATATAATAAATTAATATTTCATTACTTTCCAAGAGTGCGCCACTAGTGGAAATACGGGTTTTAACGTCGTCGTAATAACGTCGGTTTTTTAAAAACCGACGCGAATATTATGTGCGGGGAATATATGGCGTCGGTTTTACAAAAAACCGACGCCAAACGCCGAAAATCGACGCCGAATTTTTTTAAAAAAATGTTTTGGCGTCGGTTTTCTTCAAAACCGACGCCAATAATAATAATAAACATATTTTCCGCGTCGGTTTTCCTCAAAACCGACGCGATAAATAATTAAAAAAAGAATTTTTGGCATCGGTTATCAATAAAACTGACGTAGAAAATAATTTTAAAAAATATTTCGGCGTCGGTTTTCATTAAAACCGACGCCTAAAATAAAAAAATAATAAATTTTCATCGGTTTTTTGGAAAACCGATATATTTTCGGCATCGGTTTTTTCAAAAACCGACACCAAAACTAAAAAAAAATATTCAGTTTCGGTTATTTTAGACACCGACAACGAAAATAATTTTAGAAAAAAAAATATTTTGGCATCGGTTTTCATTCAAACCGACGCCGAAACTAAAAAAATATTATTCAGCGTCGGTTATTTTAGAAACCGACATCGAAATGTATTTTTTTCATTTTCGGCGTCGGTTTTCTTTAAAACCGACGCAAAAGATCAAACAAAAGTTGTAGATAATTTCTCAAGCTTCATTTTGACAGGTCGTAGAGCAAAAACGGACTTACGGTTCAAAAGTTATAGGCGTCGGAAGTTAACGGTTTTGTGACTTGATTTTTGGCGTCGGTTTTTTTCAATAACCGACGTTAAAAAACAATTTATGGCGTCGGTTTTGAAAATAACCGACGCCAAAGATCAAACAAAAGTTGTAGATAATTCCTCAAGCTTCATTTTGACAGGTTGTGGAGCAAAAACGGACTTACGGTTCAAAAGTTATAGGCGTCGGAAGTTAACGGTTTTGTGACTTGATTTTTGGCGTCGGTTTTTTTCAATAACCGACGTTAAAAAACAATTTATGGCGTCGGTTTTGAAAATAACCGACGCCAAAGATCAAACAAAAGTTGTAGATAATTCCTCAAGCTTCAGTTTGACAGGTCGTGGAGCAAAAACGGACTTACGGTTCAAAAGTTATGGGCGTCGGAAGTTAACAATTTTGTGACTTGATTTTTGGCGTCGGTTTTTTTCAATAACCGACGTTAAAAGATACTTTTTGGCATCGGTTTTGCAAGTAACCGACGCCAAATATCAAACAAAAGTTGTATATAATTTTTCAAGCTTCAGTTTGACAGGTCGCGGAGCAAAAACGGACTTACGGTTCAAAAGTTATGGGTGTCGGAATTTAACGGTTTTGTGACTTGATTTTTGGCAACGGTTTTTTTCAATAACCGACGTTAAAGGACACTTTTTGGCGTCGGTTTTCCAAATAAACGATGTTAAAAGTAATTTTTTGGAATTATTTTTTCAAAAACCAATTTTAATACCCAAACATGTGAATATTTTTAGCATCAATTATATATTTAACCGACGTTAAAAGTAAAATTTCAAATACGCGGCTTCGATATTTCAATTTTTTCCCAACGCGCATTCCTTTTTTCAAAATCCCGCTAAAATTTTATTAAATCGCCGCCATAGAAATTCTAATTTACACTATATAAAAGATCGTCCTCTTTCTTTCATCATTTTTGACATCTACGATACAATCAGTATTTCAAATATTCTTCAATCGACGATTTCTACAAGGTATTTATTCTGATCACTTAATTTCATTATTTTTTTTTTCATCACTAAAAATATTATTATTTTTATGATGATGATGAATTTATCTTCTAGTAGAGAGAAAAAAATAAAACTTCCGCATGAGATTCATTAGTTGTGCAAAATTCTTTATCACTCACCATTTTCATTACCGTATAACATCGCCCTTAAAACGAAGTGAAATAATGTTTAACAACATATCAACTCAAATGATTTGAAAAAATAATTAATATTAGTTTCAATCATTAATTATATTTTCTTGTTCATTTGTAATATACATTTTGATTCCTTTTTCTCATGCATTCTTCGAAGAAACTGATATCGATCGACCCATAAAGAGGTACAACTTACAACAACCATAACTTTTGAACCATAAGTCCGTTTTAGCTCTGTAACCAGTCAAATCGAAGCTTGGGAAATGATCTATATTCCAATATCATGACTTTCAGGGTTTTGACGTCGGTTTTTTTGAAAACCGACGTGGAAAATATATTTTTTAGAAAATGTATTTTTCGCGTCGGTTTTTATCCAAAACCGACGTTAAAACTCGTGTAGAAGCTAGATTTTGACGTCGGTTTTCTAAAAAACCGACGCCAATAACCCCCGAGGTCATTAATTTTTGCGTCGGTTTAAAAAAACCGACGCCAAAGACCCCCAGTGCCTGAATTTTGGCGTCGGTTTTTTTAAACAACCGACGCTAAAGATACCCGAGGCCCTACAATTTGGCGTCGGTTTATATAAAAACCGACGCCAAAGACCCAATGGGAAAAGATTTTTAACGTCACCACTACCACTACCACCTCTCCTCTTATAAAAGGCCCCCACCTCTACCCCTCCTCTCCTCTTATAAAAGGCCCCCACCACTACCCCTCCTCTCCTCTTATAAAAGGCCCCCACCACTACCACCTTATTCACACCTTCCAAGCCATTTGGCTCAGCCAACCTCTGCCCAAATACTCTCTCAACTTCCCTCTCTTACTCCTAGAAGCCTCACTTTTGGAAGAAGTCTTCCCAATGAATTATTTGTTTCAAATCAAAAAAGAGTTACCCGATTTTAAGGCAATGTCTTCTCTTATGTTATTTTGTTTTATTTTGCTTCTCCAACCCCTTAAAATATTTTTATTCCGTTCTTTTGTAACAAAACCAGTATCTTCAACATACTAGGAGGTTGTTATGAGAAGGATTTTATTTACACTTACACACACCTTCGTCTAATGGTTAATAAAAATATTGTTTCTGTGGTTGGAGAATTTCTGCCTCACGAAACGATGATTGTTCAATCTTCATTTAACACATATCATGGTGTCCATTATGATGAAACAATTTTCATATATGATATATATTATGTTTATATTTTCTTTATTATTCTTTATCTTTCATTTATGGCATACCTTTATGATTTCCATTATGGGTAAACACGATAATTTCATTTTAGGAAGTGCGGACTACCGCCCCCTCAAAGTGATTTGAATCATTAATGCCATTTGTGGGATATATAAAGGATGGAGTAAATGATATTATATAGGATATTATAGTGGAATTATAATATACCTTTATATCATTATTATTTCATTCCATTAAATATGAAATAGAAATGAAAGTAGCGTTCATGCGTACGTACGGCTTACCGTCTCCATGAACGGTGCATTTCATTTCTTACCTCTAAATGGTATATAATATTATGAATGAATGTATATAATGTATATATATTATATATATGATACCTACATCATGAATATAATTCTGGATATAATGTATAGATTACCACATGAATAACTTGTAATTATAAGAAGATTATTTTTAACTCAAGTACCAAAGATCGACAAAACGACCGTTATTAACTGAAATGACTACATAATTTTTGTAACATTGTAATAAGTGATATAAAAGAGATAATGAAATTGAAAAAGGTTCTCAATAAAGTAGAGATTAACTCTAGTTTATTATTCATGAGGTTAAAGAGCGGTCGAGTCAAGTCGGACACAAGGTAAGGGAACTTCTTAACCCAATTTCTGTTCTTTGGGGTTAATCTCCTACTTTCAAATTACATCATGATATTATTATGTCCTATCTTGTATTTGTACTTTATTTATGTGTACTTATAGTGAATACACATAATAGATCTATTTTATTTATAAAAATGATATTTTTAAGGGAACTTATTAACCCAATTTCCGTTCTTTGGGTTAATCTACTACTTTCAAATTATGTCAGGATATTATTATGTCTTATCTTGTATTTGTACATTCTTTATGCATACTTATAGTGAATACACATAATTGATCTATTTTATTTAAAAAAAAGTTCTTTTTAAGTGACTCTGTCTCAATCTCCTTTCATTGAGGCATTTTTTGTTTTATAAACAACATTCTTTTATATAGTGTATAAGCCCCTTTGTATTTTACTTTTATTCAAAAGAAATATTTTTATACGAAGCATTTTTACTAAACGAAAAAAGAATGTGTTGTCTTACGTATGCGGCGACAATGAATTCTCCGCCGCCATGACCATTATTTGAGTTTCGGCTTCCTCTACAATCCATAATGTTTTTTAAAATAAATATAAATACCACGTTTTACTTTTCTTTTATTTTGGTATTGAAAATAGTTTTGATAACGTTTTTATTATATCAATGTGTTGAATTGATATCTTGTGATTGGAATGTGGAAATCTTATGTTTCCTTTGGGCATGTTTTATGTGATACAATTATGTTATGGTTTATGATATGTTTACACCTTTTCATATAAGGAATGTATTGGAATTAATAAGTGACGGGTGGAGCCCGCTATAGCTCCTCGATGCATTGGTAGGTCTCGTGAGACAAACAAGTGTCTTGGCATGAGGCCATGACAAAATCTTATTTGCAGTCTTGGCACGAGGCCTTGGCTACGTGGTTATGATAGTCTGGAATTATGCATTCCATCATTATGAAAGTGGTTAGTGATATTGCATGTAATTATTCGACTAGTAGAGTATCCATGTGAATAATTAGATGGAATTATTTCATTTTATTTTTGCCATATTATGCTGAAGTTCAAGTTTAAAAGGCTTTTATTTTAGTTATACATTTCCTTAAATGTTAATGTTTATTTATGAAAGCTTCTGCTATATTGTTAACCTTACTTAGCATCGGAGCTCACCCTTTGCAATGTTTTAATTTATTCAGGATGTGAAGAAGTATTTTAGGAATGACCTGCAGGGATAGACTGAAGGGGATATGAGTGTCGAAAATGGAGACTATGTTATTGTAGTTTTTCACTTTATGATGTAATGTAACATTTATTAATGTATCTAGTGTTTCCAAGGCTACTAAGCTAATCGGTCTTTTGAGACTTGATCTTTTGTGATCATGCCGATGTTATGAAGTAACACACCGACTCTGGGTAGCTGGGCTCGGGGCGTTACACACTCGACCAACTTCACTCTTTTCAGCCTGATGGAGTGCTTTCTTGGCATCCGCAATGGTCTTCATACCATTCGTTTGAACTCCCTCCAGTGAATTATTGAGTTGGTCAAGTTACCCAGTAACAACATCTAACTGTTGCTGATGGTGCATCTTCTGGACGACTTTTTCATTGATCTTATGCTTCAGCTCCTTCATCCTAGAAGCGCAGTCAGCCTCAGCTCAGGATAAATCAGCCTCAAATTCGCCAATGTTGAATGACAGTTTTACCCTGGTCATATCTTCATGACACTTTTTCTCCTGCTCTCTCCTAAAGATGACTTGTTTTACCGCGGTATGGATTTCTTGATATCCAAAACCGCCAGGACCTAGCATGATGAATTGGGACGATAATCGAGGGATCTTCGATGATAGATCTTCTAAAGGCACCTCAGATATGATTTTCCATATATTATTACATGCCTTACGTCATGAAAATATGAGCACCTTAAGCACCTCTGCATCTGATTCAACATCATCATCACAGGGGGGCATGCAATCTGGGATTAATGCAGTTATGGAAGTTCCCTGTTCTGCTTCTTCCCCCCTGACCCAGATTGCTTCACCTTTTACTACTATTTGGGCAGAGGCTGAGGCCTTACCTCCAGATCTAGCCACTATAGTTGACAGCCCTGCATGTTTAATTGAAAGCTTTAGTTAGCTTCAAAGGATAACAAAACAATTGATTGTCTTGAAAATTAAGTACAATCACAAATATTGTTATCCCTTACACGGCAGTGGATCATAATCCTGAGAAGACTCCTCCCCATTTTTCACAGTCTCAACAGGATCGTCAAGATGGGTCTCAGGAGGGTTTACTGGGTTTATCTCTACTTGAGCTAATGTTTCTGCAATGGTTGGGTTGACATCAATGTCCACACCCTCTTCAGGCATTGGCAGTTCAGCAGTTTCTATGGATGGAACTTCATATCATTTTCAGTCATGATTAGAAGTGTCAATTATAAGAAAATTTTCTGGGAGAAGGATAACACTCACACCCAAGGTCTTCTAAATCACATGACAACCTAGCATGATCTTAAAAGTTTTCAAAAGACATGCCATGATTCATCATTTAATCCAATTATATTTCAGAATCCTGGTTAGTATCACTATTGGGAGCATTTTATGTGTCTTCTTGACGACTTATGTCCTGCAACCCCTGACCCTGGACAGTATCTTCGGGTAAAATCACAGCATTAGTTGCATCAGTTGCAACAGTCCCCAGAAGCTCTAATGCAGGAATTGAACCTAAAGTATCACATAATGGAAGTCAATCAGTGTTTCATTCAACATTTTTATGAAGCATTGTTGAGTTACCATAGACAGGTTCTTCTCTTCTTGTAACAGCAGTGGGAGGGATACTGGGAATAGATTCTAGCTTTTCTCCAAGAGCAGCAAAGTCATCTTGGATCTGCGATTGTTCCACAGCACCCTCTGTGGTCTTTGAAGGAGGATCGGTCCTTTCCCTCAGGGGGGAAATTGAAGAAGCCCCTGAAATCCCCAGAAATATGAGTAACCATGTGGTCATGGGTATAAATTCATGATTACCCGAAGGACTTACCACTGCTAATAAAGCATTTAGATGTGGAATTCCTCCTTAGTTGCCTTTTCTTCTTTGGTTTTTTGGGAGTATTGGTAGTCTCCCTTATTGGAACTTGGATTGGTGAATGGAAGGCTATGTCCAAAGCCTCATTCATGGCCTGTTGGCCTGGAGATATCTCGCCCGGTTCACGAGGAGAATCAGCAGCATCCCCGATGGCAGTACCACCAGGGCTATACTGTGGCGAAGGAACCTCAGTTCCTTTCTTTGCAAGCTGCAAGATAAAGAAAATAACTTCCTTAACTAAAAAAGCTTCGACTGGAATTATGTTTCAAGGAAAATAAGGAAAATAAGGAATGAAACTTACATCTTCAGGAGCCACATACTCATGCCACTCCTCATCTCCAGAACCACTATCCCCCTCAGTGGCACCATGATCAATCATTTACTTTACCCACCTGGTGATAGGAACAGAATCATCAGTGGCGTATATGAGCATTTCCAGCACTCTGATGTAATCCCGCACTTCATTAGGGTTATCCTCGAATTGAATATTTGTAGAAGCCATAAGATTCCCTATTCCAGGAAGTTGTAGGCCCTCACACAAATCCATCCAGGCCGTCTCAGTACCAAATTATAAAATCTGCCATATCTGGACAGCCTCTGGTCTTAGATATCAAGGCTGAGAGGAAGGTCCTACAATCTTTGACATCAATTTGTTCCCAGCTCATTCAACTACAGATAGAGAATAAGAAAATATGACATATTGCTTTATAAAGTAGCAGTGATTAAATTACTACAATGAAGTAACTCACCAAAAGTTGATGGAGTGGGTCTTTTAATTCTGGCCGGAGGATTATATCGGGCCTGAAACCACATTTCCACTGGTTGTGCCTCATCATCCCCATCATGGGAATCCGGTGAATTAGTTCTAGAGGAGGAGTCTGTCGAATCAACTTCAGGTGGAGAAGAATCACCTTCACGAGTAAGGGTTTATTTCTCTACATTTATCTTCCTTTTTCCCACCTGATAAACTGGGTGATTCAATATCCCTTTGGGGTATGATGTTATCCAATGTTCGGAATAATATATAGTCAAATTATGTGCCGATTTTTCAACTGGTAAATCAAATACTGCCCCAGTATTCTCCCTTAATGTCAGTAGCCATAGTTTCCGAGAAACCATCGGATGTTTCTATATCCTGACATGTACAGGAGGCGATACAACAATCTTTTGCAGACATTTGAATTGATGTGCAAATCAATATGGAGCATTGGCCTCGCATATGATTTCTCTGTCAATCCTGGCTACTAACACACCATCCATGCAAGCTAGAATGTATGCCCTCAAATCCAAATGGGTTGTTCCATCATCAACAAACCACCCAGTTAGTGGACTTCCATAGGGAAAGATGTTGAATTCCTTAAACATGCTCAGCCTCACTTTCATGTTGTAGGCATTAACATCTAATGGAGCAACTCCAGAGAATGCTTGAACTAACAGCCTGAAAGAACTTCTAGGAATTTTTAATCCATTCTTTACATTGTAAGTCCTGAAGTGAGTGGTGATCCATCGCCATAAAACTTGGAATGGTCCCACTATTATTAAAGGATATTTAACCATGAAGACATGAAGTAAACTCCTATGAATATTTGCTAAAATGGGGCTATCCAACCCAACCATTTTTCCCTCAGCCAACTTTTCCACAATGACGAAGGTCCCTGGCCTGACGCCTCCCTTCGAATCCCTGACTGGCAAGAGATAAACACTTAGCCACATTGCCAAGAAGCCCTCCAGATGAGTCTTCTTTGGGATTCTTTGATTTACCTCATATCCCCACTTCTCGAACTCTCATGCATCTAGAGTTGGCCAGAATGTGCCAGTAGCACCCCTCTTCTCAGGGTTTGGGCAGTTGGTAGGACGTCTGGGCCTCTTATTCGTGGATTTCTTTTTCTTGGATCCTTTTTCGTTAGGCTACTTCTACTTTGGCTCCCTCTATTTCTTCTCAATAATAAATATATTCATCCATTCCTCTAGATAAATATCCTTTCTAGAATGAGTTATTGCGGTCTCTGAACTCTTGAACCTGTGGAAGATCTTAAATAATTCTCGAGCTAAAGCAGAAGTTTTCTCTAAATCATTCCAATTCACCTTGGGAGGAATGAATTCATCATACATATCGCCCAAAATTGGAGCCCTCGAGATCTTGTATACATCCCACAGATTGATGTCTACTTCTCCATGAGTCAGATGGAAAGAATTAGTTGCTGGGCTCCAGTGGCTGAGTATATCTGGCACAAAGTTATCATGTCTGTAAACATATGTTTTCCCAACTCAGACAGCTTCGTATATCGCCACTCCTTTCAGATCCTCGACAAACTCTACACAAGTTTGTCGCACCCAGTATGCCCACATCCAAGTTTGATTCACACCCCCCCCCCCCCAGGACAGAAGTCCCAAATTTTCTTCCAGCCTTTGGATTTATCCATCTAATCATTTCGGAAGATTGAAGGATGACAATGTGGTTGCATATCAGGTGTATGATCTTTCAGATCTGGTGTGCAAAGGCTATGATGCATCATGTGGGCCTTCTCCACTGTTCCATCATTTAGAAATACTCCTCCACCAGAGATATTTGCTGAAGAAAACATGGTGTAATTCTGAAACCATGAAAATGGAAGATAGTTCTTTGCTTCTGGAATGGCGACTTCTCGCAGATGACCATAGCCATAAAAAGGCCGATAAGTGCTCTGTGGGAAGTCACAATGATATTTCTTCTGATACATAGCCAAATCCGGAAGAGTTATATCTTTGAAAGTATAATAATCATGGACAATGATGTTCATCATATCATCAATCCGCTTGCTAGCTAGTTAATCAACGATTCTGGGTCTACGAGCCATTGATTCTGCATAAAAGTTGAATAAATTAACTTTTATGTAAGTTTATTTTTCATAAAATTTGTGAAAGAATACGAAAAAATGGATAAGGCATTAAGGCGTGCAAGTATGGATGTGTCACGCAAGTGTTAAAAGTGCCACGCAAGTTTTTGTCGCGCAAGTGTCACCGCGCAAGTCATATTACCTACACAGCAGTGCGGGGGTGAAGAAACAACGGAAAGAAGAGACTTGCGCGGCGAAGATGACTTGCACGGCGAGATCTCGAGAGTCCGGAATCAGATGCCATGCGCGAACAATGACAGTGTATTTATAGGCCAGGCGGACCATCTGCGCTCCTACACCCAGTATGCTCCAGCCCTGTGCGATTCGAACCTGCATGCCTAGTATTGCGTACTGAAAGACCTGCGTGCCGCCTTTCCTTGAGTTTTCTCTATTTCCTCTGAGTCAAATCCTCTATTCTCTCCGGATCCAACTCTGAGAGGGGACTTTTGTTGACGCTCCTTTTCATCACAGAGTCCAAAGGAATTTAAAGGGAAATGAATTAGCACAAATTGATGCAACCTTTGAAGAAAACATCAGAAATAGACAAAGGGATGAAGAAGGAGAACATTTCACATGTGCCACGGAAGTTCTATCACTGTCGCACAAGTCCACTTGCGCGACCTAAGTGATAACCGCTCGGGGTCTTCTCCTGCCTATAAATAGACCCTATGGGCCCCCCATTCGAGAGAGGAATTTTTCTAGAAACTCGTATTTAAGCTCTCGGCGCCCTAGTCTCTTCTCAAAGCTTCCGAAACACTTCTAAGGTAATTTCTGACCTAGAACGGAAGATCTAAAGAGGGGGAGGAAGGCCTAAGTGTTGATACTCATCAACACTTGCATGCCTAATTGGCCAGCCCTTAAGGGAAATGGCCACACTTGCACGCTGCCTTACTCATTAAATAGAACTTGTGAACCTCTCTTCTTGAAGAATATCAATAGGATTCTAAAGGCTTTAACCAAGAGTCACTCAATTATTACCCTACTGATTAACAATCGCGCAAGTACCCATGTGTTGCATAGGTATACCTGCGCGACCAGGACTTGCGCGCCCACGCAGTACCTGCGCGCCTGCTAGGACTTGCGTGCCCCTGCCTTTTTGGGTTCCCTTCTTGCCCATTTCACCCCTCTTAAGCCATTCCACCTCTCCTATTCAAGCTTCAATCTTCAAGACACTCTTCAAAGCCATTTATGGAATGATTTCTTGATTTTACTTCCTTATCTGAAAGGAATTATGTGGAATATCTCTCAAAACCTAGTGATTTACACATATTTATGTCACTAAAGATTGAGATTTCATTCATTCGACCTCATCCTTTACGATGAGAGAACTCATTAACCTGGGCCTCATTTTCAAGAGTAAGCCCCTGTCCTATAATTTGGGCATCCTCCTCAGGAGTAAGCCCCAACCATAATTCTGAAATCTGGGCATCCTCCTTAGGAGTAAGCCCCAATTCTTAATTCCCTTAACCTGGGCCTCCTTTTCAGGAATAAGTCTCACCCTAAAATATGGGCCTCCTTTTCAAGAGTAAGCCTCAGTCCTCTAATTTGGGATTCCTCCTTATGAGTAAGCCCCAAACCCCTAATTTGGGCATCCACCTCAGGAGTAAGCCCCAACCATAATTCTCAAATTTGGGAATCCTCTTTAGGAGTAAGACCGAAACCATAATTCCCTTAACATGGGCCTCCTTTTCAAAAATAAGTCTCAGCCTCAAATATGGGCCTCATTTTCAGGAGTAAGCCCCATGTCCCTTAAATTTTCAAGTCTCTTAACCTGGGCATCCTTTTCAGAAGTAAGCCCCAATCTTAATTTCTCTTAACCAGTCCTGATTTACTTTTGATCGGGGATTCCTTCTCAGGAGTAAAACCCATTCATAAGTCCTCTCATAATTTGGGCCTCATTTCCAGGAGTAAACCCCAAGCTAGAGTATTCAATATCATTGAAGCACATATAACTTTATGGACCCTGCTCCCAGATTTCTTCCCTGAAGTAAATCCTAATCTTCATTTATCTGGGCAGTCATACATACATAAGCCCCACATTATTTCTTATGATTGCATCGTTCATGGCACAATTGTATGATTTTTACCAATACCTCTTATTTCTCACACCGATCATGAATCACGTGAGCTTAGAGTGTAAAAGTAATTATGACATCCTTCATTGAGCCATCAATCATAAACATCATACTCCCTTACTCGAACTACGTGGGTTCTGATTCCTTTTCTAAAACAAAGGATATGTAGGTAGCACATCTGCGGGTTCGATCCCAACACTGAAATAATCTATGCCCTTATAAATGACAATACACTTCAAGTGCCCCACTGAGTGGATTTAAAACCATCATGGTCATCATAATGACCAAGATACTTATATATAAATGTGTCGAAGGATACCATTGACCAAGAATCTCTAATAAATACAGATGATTCTCTATCATTGAATAACCTCGAATACATATAAAAAATTCTCTATGTTTCCTACATATTTAATCATTGATTGTCAGATCTGAAGGAAAACTCATTTTATACTTGGTAATGTAATAAGGATTCACAAACATAACGTAAATATATAAATAGAGTCCCAGAGTAGACAATAATTCCCCTTAAAAGGTGTGATGAGTCTGACCTCCCATCCTCTCGACCAATGCAAATTCCTAATCCTCGTCAGTCCACAAACTAATGAGCACCTACCTTTGGAAAGTAGGTCCAAATGGATGTGCAATCATTGGATGTTTCCAGTTCTACGAACAAACCCGTTAGAAACCTATCAGATTGTTTGATCCTCCCATCAAGGAGGTCATCCCTAAATTTCAAGGGGAAACACCGATGACCACCTCATCGTTCTTCATCAGATCCACATTGGCCAGAAAGTCCTCCTTTACAATGCAAGGAAGAAGTTGCATATAGGTAAGCTTTCTTCCTAATAGTTTGGCCAAGACATTGTTACTAATGTATCTCCATCTTTTGTGGTTCAGATTTACAATAAAGAGACCAAGAAAACCTTTACTATCAAAGGCCATCATCTGAAGCACTTCCATGAAGCCATTTCAGAGTTCCTGATAGAGGAACTCCAAGTTCAAGAAGAATTCTATGAATTAAACCCACTAGGTTTTATCCTTCCTTCCCACATTATATTTCATTATAGTGAGGAAACCTCACCATTTTGGTGTGGGGTGGTTATATACTTTGTTTAGTTTGGAAT
Organism: Viscum album; assembly: GCA_963277665.1. Lineage (NCBI taxonomy): Eukaryota > Viridiplantae > Streptophyta > Magnoliopsida > Santalales > Viscaceae > Viscum > Viscum album. Next base: position 270,085,289 of record OY728125.1, on the reverse strand, counting down.
TTTAATCATCTTTCTTCTTTTTCTCTTTTTTTCTAGTTGTATAGTATTGTAACTTTCCCCTATTCCCTCACCCTCACCTTTGTGCTGGAATATTACTTTTTTATTCTCACTTTATCGTGGAAAATGATGCATGTTTAATCAAGAATGTTATTGAAAATGCAAGTGTAATTTCTATATTTCATGTTGTTTTAACATTCAAAAAAATTTGATGAAATGTGCATTTCATCAAGAATTCAATATTGTAGTGTGAATTTATTTTAAAATTTATTTCTTTGTTGATGCTATAAATTGTTTTATCATTTTGAATCCTTTGAGAAGAATGGTACCCCTTGTGTGTATAGTTTAAGGGAAAATCATTTCACTTAACCTCTCCACACATATTTTCACCCAACCATGAAGTTTAAAACATTTCTTACTTAATAGAAGGTAAATATAATTAAGGTTAATTTTTCTCTACCTTAAAAAATGATTTTCCCATACATTCATTCCGTATATGATCTATTTCATTATTGTATTATATTGACCTATGTGTGTGTACCTGTTATATGACTATTTTGCATCCTCAAATTACAAAATAAAAAAAGGTTGTATATTTGGAATGTTAAAAACCACCCTTCCTCAACTTTTGTTCTATTACAATTTCTGTCGTGAGGGAATCAAACAAGGTTTGGGAGAGGAATGTGAGATTTTTTCCAAGTGAAAATTTTAATAAAATGAGGGGAGTAATAAAATGTGCAACATATGGGGATATCTATGATGAGATCTTGTTGTTTGACTTTTGGGAATGCTTAAGTGAGTGGGTCCAAAATTTTGATTGCAAAGGATGTAAGGTAGGTTCAATGGAATGGATCATGTAAGTATACAATTTTTAAAATAACATATATTTACTCAATAAAAAGTGAGAAGAATAACATGAAATGGTTGTAATGCACACACATGGATAATTAGTGACATGATTAAATTTTGAATTATTTTCTTCAATTGGTATCATGCATCTCTTTGAATTTCATTCAGATACATTTTTTGAGACATCTTTTTCCATGATCATTGAGAATAACTCCTTAGTGTGATTTTTTCTTTGATCGCATTTCTATCAAAAAATAAATTTTCATTAAATGATAAATATTTATGAATTTGGAAATATATACATAAATAATTTTTAGAAATATGAATTTTCCCAGGAGTGAAAATTTTTAGGTGTGGGGGTGTGATCACACCATGATTCATTGTTTCGTTGTCACCCTTTCACCATTGTGCTAAACTGGTTTTGTATTGAAAATTATAAAAATAATAACAAATTTAAATTTCTGTTTGATTCAACTATTTTATGTTTATCAGTTTTAAAATTATAAATGATACTTTTTCTGATAATTTCATTGTAGGTGGAGGTGATTTGGAGGGCCCATGATGATGTCCAAGAAAAAAGGCCCAAACTGCACAGGATCCAATCATACTAGTAGACTCAATCGCGCACTACAATTATACTGTGCATTCAAATGGGCTGATATTTTTTGGAATGGTCCAGAATTAAAATTTCCACATTTCATATGAATCAATTAAAGCTTCATTCATCCATTAATGGGGTCATCCAAACCAATCTATCTATGGAATCAGATCTGCACAAAATCAAAAGTGGTGTTCTGTATTCTGTATATATCTCTCTATTTGATTGTCAAAATGGTTCCACACATCAGTGGAGATATTCAGGAGTTGTGGATACAATTTTTTTTTCAAAAGGTAGATAAAACTTTCCATACATCTAAAACTATGGGCCAAGTGGTTATAATAAATTCGTGTGCCCAAAACCACCTTCAACTTTGCCTGTAAAATGGAATCATGGCACCTCATTTGTATGTTCCAATAAAAAGAAAAGTTCTACCATTTTGCAGAACCAAAGTAGTCCTATCCTCATCCAAGATGTTCTAGAGGCCTCTATCCTCATATGAAGATCAAGGATAATGTGGAAGTTTCACCTGAGCCTCCTCCTCCTCCCGATGTCGAGCTAAGAGGTGGGTGATTAATGCGAGGGGGATACACATTTGAAGAGGGAGTTCCGACACATAATTCTCTACTGGTTTGATGTATTTTATGGTTTGTAATTATTCTTTTATATGTATATTAAATTGTTTTGATGCATTTAATTGAAACACTTCTTATTTCATAACTGATAGGTGTGTATTTTTAAGTGTGCGGCTTATGTTGTTCTGATTAGACAATATAAGACTCCTCTTCTTTCCCAAACATTGGAGATTACAGTGTTCATTGAAAAGAATTAATTCATTCTTAGGATTTGGAACATGAATTTTGGTTATATAATTTCTATCAAAGGGATTGATATATATTCTTCCATAGAAGTGAAAAATCCTTTCTCGCATTATTCATCAATGTAGTATTACTCGTGACGCACCTAACATATCCTACCTCGCTGTGAGCATATATCGTCATAGTTTTCATCAATACATATAAGTGTGTGACTCATAATACCCATTAATAATAGCATTAAAGTGAAAGGATCAATGCACACATCTACAAATAGGATCATCTAATAATACTTAAGAATATGGATTTTCTACTAGTGGGACATTGTTCTCATAATATCCTCCTGGATATTTCTAAGGGCGCACACCATGAGAAGGTGCCTCAATGTTTCATGAGTCCCCGAACCTAATAGCCTTTACCATTTATGTCCCTTCAAAAGATATCATCCGGTCATAGAACATATATTCAAGAATAGTCTCATGGAACTTTCGGGTTCTCATTATAGCAGGGATCCGCTATGACCATTTAGTGAGACACCCATTCTTAGAACTTTATCACATACTATGTCATGCATAAGAACAATCGTGATGTGATAAAGAGTTTATTAATATTAATCCAATGAATACATGTTTATAATAAATAAAGAATAAGTTGGGTTTTAGGGCACCAACTCCAATAGTGATTCATTCATTCCTTATATGGATTCCAAGGGTTTCACTTGATTGTTGATATAAAATCAGTCAAGAGTGACTTTTAGATTTAGAATCTCTCCCATGATCATGATTGTACAAGTTTGGGGATTTTCCCACTGATGTTTTATGATGATTTTTTGGTATAGTAGAAATTCATAGCCAATTTGAGAAGATCATGTGAGGAGTATCACAAGCCATTGGAATAGACCTATTTTACTAACGAAGGGCTTGCATTGATGGATTTGGGCCTAAACATACACTTGGGCCTTGATGTCACTGTATATAGTTTAAAATTTAGAAACAAAATGGGGTAATTGGGATCTGAAATCATGAGGCTTTTGATACCTTTCTATTTTCCAATATGTTCCTACAAAATAAAAATAAAAATATGATTAGTTGAAATCAAATAAAATTTAATAGTCAATCTGTTCATTTTGGAATGGCCCAATTTGGTTAGATTTAGATCTTCTTTATTTCAATATCTTTGAAGAATGGGATAAATGTAAAGACCAGGATTTTTCCATGTAATTTTTTTAATTATATGGGAATATTATGAGTATGAAAAAATTGACGGCGCATGATTTTGAGGCTCGGAGTGCCCTAAATTAATTTATGAACTTTTTTTCATGTTCGATCAGTAAACGTGCGAGCTGGTTTTTATAAATTTTGAACTGGTGCTTGGAATTGAAATCCAAGGACACAGTTGAACTCGCAGTGCCAATATTCTCTTAAGGATACCTTCACCTTGACGGTAGTAGGTTGAGGGTGGAAGTTAATTTTTCACTTTTTCGAGGGAGAAGATAAATAAAATTATTTCACATTTTATTTTTCTTTTGAAACCTCTCTATTTGAGTTATAAAGGTGGGGACCACCCGAACTTGAAAACCCCCAATTTTAATTCAATGGTGGGGACCACCTGACCCTTGACCTCCCCCTTTAATGGGAGATAACTCTTGGACTTCCTCCACTTTAATTGTGCCACCTTCCATTAATTAATTATTCCAATATCAACTTAATTAATGGAAACCTCTAATTAAATAAATAAAACTTAATTTAATAAGTTGGATATTCATTTTTGGTGGAATTGGGGAAGTCTCGGAAAAAGGTGGGAGTTGGGAGAACTTTGTAGAAACTCTTCCTCTAATGAAGAACGCTCTCACCAATGAAGAATAAACATTGCAATCAAGAAGAAGGACGACGCATGATCCCGAATTTGGAAGCGTGTTGTGGAAGAAACGATCATTGGCACCCTCATTGCCTCCATCGACTTCATCTCGCGACACTACCAAGGAGAAATCAAGGTAGGGTTTACTGTTGTTTGTATACTCCCTTACCTCTTTCTTGTCATTGTTCATGATTCAAGAACATTTAAGCCACTTGCTACCGTTCTAACATGGAGGGTGTGGTCCAAACAAACACGGACCGAACTCTCCGCAACCTATGTGAATTTTTGGTGGTCATGAATCATTGGCGGCTTCCCGAGGCAAGTGCGGAAATTTTCAGAATGAAGATTGGGCCACCAAGGCACACCCGGTGACCCGATGAACGTCGCTGGTGACTATGCTGGTGACCGACACCAATGTCCTCGGGTGTAGCGGTCGGCACTCTGGTCGTCCGTGACGAAGACGGCGGCGTGACCGCACCGTCGGAGAATGGTCGCGGCCCATCGACCACGGTGGAGTAAGGGCGGCATCCAGCCATGAAAAAGGGAGGCGGTGGCGTGCGTCCGCACAGCTGGGCGTGCAAGAGTCGCGACCTTGCGTTGCGGCGGCAATGCGAGGGCGGTCGGCTCGCCGCCGGCCCCGGGTGAGGGCGCAACGCATGACCGCACCGTGCGGAAGAAGCTGGCCTACCGGCCAGTTTTGAGCCCAGCAGACCATGGCATCGCAGGCTGCCCAGTGGCCTGTCCAGCGCAGGCCGCCCCGCGGGCTGGGTCGGACCGGACCTAGACCAACTTCGAATCGTTTTGTTCTTTCGGTCATATCCTGAGCTACGGGCGTCCGTTTAATGAACCGTCTATGGCACCAGAAACCTTGAAGAGAGATGTTCCTTTTGTTATAACCCACATGAGTTTTGGATAAAGTTGGCGTATGGCCGGGTTGGATCGAACATGAATCTAACTGGGCCCTCCCAACTAAAAGGCAAAAAACATATAGACTAAGCGTCTGATTGACGCACCGTCTGTTGCCTTGAGACCCCTATAACGTGGAGGTCCTTTGGGATACATATTCGTGGGACTTTTTGGTAGTTGGATTATGGACCTGTGGCTTGAGGAGAGGACCCTCCTGGAATCAAGCGAGCTTAGTGTGGGAACCCTGTGGCTGGATGTATGATGAGAAAGGGGTCCTATGTGGGTCTGTTCCTTAGGATCATACATGATTCTGTGCTTTGGGACCCTACGTGGGTATGTGTTCTAGTATCCCACTTGGATCTACTCTAGGATTCCAAGTGGTATTACTCTATGATCCTATGTGGGTTTGTTGTACTAGGATCCTACATGAATCTGACGATTAAGGATCCTACATGGGTCTACCTCTTAATAGAGTAAGATGATTCATTTGTTACAAATAATCACCCTTACTGTCATACCAAAGTTATACCATATGTGAGTTGAGTCCTTACCTATGTGGTAATCTTTTGTGTGGCATACCTTTGTGATTCATACCTTCATGGGGATACCTTTGTGGTATTCTTCTGTGTGGCGTTACCTATGTGGTACCTACCTTTGTGGTGATACTTTGTGGTATTATTCTGTGTGGCGTTACATTTTTGGTACTTACCTTCATGGTGTTACCTTCATGGTATTCTTACCTTCATGGGACAGTTGATCTTTGGGCTTTCGAGTTGGGGCCTTGTGTTTCCTCATGAATGAGATGGGTATACTTGATAACATAGGTATATGTATGGGGATATACCTAAGTAGGGTTGTCAGTTGTTTTCATGCTGTTTGGTTTATCCTTTGTGGATTGTGTGAGACCTTTGAGGGTCTCGAGGTCCCAACTGAGTATCGGTACACTCACATCTACATGGGTTATGCCCGCACCTTGTTTTGTTTGGTGCAAACGACAGAAAACACTGATCGAGGCTGAGGGTACCAGGACTAGAGGTAGCTCGGAGTTGAACTTTAGACGAGGCGTACTACAGTGATGACTGTTCGAGAGATGTACTGACCCTTCAGGTAGGATCCTTGATGGGTGTTTACAGGAGCTGTTCCAGGTTACCTATACTTCCTAGTTTTCATGTACTTTCCAGTTGATCTTGTATTGTAGCCCCTTTTTCTTTCTGTAAACACCATGTTTACTATATAGTTTTACTTTGTGCTTGTATCCTGCTTTGTACTTAGTTGTATGAGTTTATAGGTTATATTGGAAATGCCTTCCCAGTTTTAGGGAATACACCTTTTGGTGTTAGTCACTAGCCCCTAGCTTATGGAAGGTGGGCTTAGGGTAGTCACGGCACAGGCCCCGGGGGACAGGTCATGATAATAAATACAATGAAAATTCTACTCTAAATTGACATGGAAGAACTCGGTGAGACTCAAACCCAAGACTTTACAGAGATTCTAAAACTACTTTGAACCCTGGGGGTAGATTTAGATCTTCATTAATGACTCAAATTCCTTCAATTTTCAATTAATTAGCTTCGTACTCCCATGGATTAACAACTGGTTTGGCTAAACAATTTAATTTTGTTTTATTCTTCAAGTCAATGTCACAACTGTGAAATGGACCGAACTGGTTATGGTTTGTTGTTTCTACTAGAAACATCATAGTTCTGGGATTCATTGGGGAATTCTACCAATCACATAGTGTGTTATCTCTTGAGGACCCACAATTGTTGCATGGGGATGGGTCGTGGCCTCATAATTTTATCAATAACGGCACAAGGGAAAAATCAATAGCCAAAATCATTATCCGTTAAAAATCAAATTTTTCCTCATTTTCTCTATTGTATTGAATTGGGTTTCTCTCCCTTTATAAACATCTTTAGCTACTTTAGTTTAGAATTCAATGTAGTCGTTCAGTTTTAGTTTGATCGACCTTCATCAACTATGAGATCTCAATCCACACTAGGATCGGCTAGGATTTCATTTGGTGATGGTGGTATGAGATCATCTTATTGGATCAAATGTGACACAAATCCATCTTATTCTAGTGACATTGGTCAAATATGTGCTTGGATTATTCTAACTATCTTCAACAGTGACTCATATTCATCTACAGGGATTGATCTTTGTCTCCTTGTTTAGTATCAGTGGGTTTCTAGACCAGATGGCATCTTTATTTGGTTTTATAATACGGTGGCATGGATGGATCTAGAAAACTCAGGCTTTGGCGGTGTGATATAGTACCATCTCATCTTATTTGGTCTTCTTCAAGCTTGGTTGATCATGGTTTACCTTTATTGGAATAGGTAGTTCAACTTCATCAACAAGCTTCCCACTGGACTTCATCTCTTATTCATCAGAAAGAATGAGTGGTGTGATCGAGGGTTCTAGTTTCAAGGTCTTAGATATCTTCATCGAGTGAGAATAGGTTCCTCCAACGAACTGAGATTCAGTGCAGCAAGCTTTAGTCAAACATGGGCAGTGTGAAAATTGTACATGTGGTTAGTTTTCCTTTTCTAGATATTTCCAAGCATGGTTGCATTATATTTTTAAATAGTGGACATTTTGGGACTTTTCCAAATTTCATCCTGTATTTTAAAAACATAATTTCAATGTTGAATTTTTTCCAAACAAATTCCAATTATATTAAAAAAAATTAAACCACATTCAGTTTTTGATAAATAAATTTCAAACTTTTTTTTATATACCAATTTAAATCATATTTTATTCCAAAGAAAATTCATTATTATAAAACCAAATTTTAACCCAAATTGAATATTGAGATTCAAAAAAATTTCGCTATATGGATTTTGAATTATTTCAAAAACTATATTTAAAAAAGTCACAATCAAAAAATAGGGATTTATCAGTGCTAAAAAAGACCTTTATCAGTGCTTTTTTAGCACTAATAAAAGTTAAAAAAAATTGGAGACCCCCTTGCACCCACCCACGCACCACTACCTCTACTTGGAACTCGAGACCTCTGTATTGTGCTCATGCACCATTACCACACGTTCATCTTGTTTTGTTCTCCATTTAATGATATATTTATTTATATATATATATACAGTTATATTTATTTGTATATTAATATAGAATTATATTAATATATATATATAGTTAAAATGTATATATTTATTCGTATATTAATATATTTTTATCTATTTATATATATATATATCTGTATATTTATTCGTATATTAATATATATTTATAAGATTAGTTTTAAATACATTTATAAAATATGTTTTTTTGTGTTTGTAAATAAATAAATACATAGATTCATATATACAACATGCATACAAATGTATATATATTATATATGTTCATATTTGTAGGTATAATTATACATATATATATATATATATATATTATATTCATATGAATATTCATATGTAAGAATATATAGATAATATATATCGGTTTTCTAATACAAACACACACTTATATATATATATACACACACACACACATTATATATGTATATAAATATTAATATATTTGTATTTAAAATAAAATGTATATGGTAAGCCTTATATAATGAAAAATATACTTTATATGTAAATATGTTTGATTAATTATTTATAAAATTAAATTTTTATGTGTGAATATATAAAAAATATGTACATGTTGATATATGTTTTATTATAAATAATGATACATTATGAAAAACAATAAAATTTCAAATCCATAATATTAATATAAATGTAATCCTTTGGAATAAATTTATTCCCCACTGAAAAAGAGCAAAAAGGTCCCCTGAAACAAGGCTAAAATTTCATTGAATGTTAAAAAAATTGGTTATCACGACTAAAAACTCTATTTTGGAGCCCTTTTGTGACTTTTTTTCTCAAAACGTTTGACAAAATGTTCCCTTGTTTTTCTAGTGCATATATCTCATCGTATCCTTCGATTTGATATGTGGTAGAGCTCAAACGGACACCCGGATCAAAATTTACGATCATTTGAAGTTTCAGTTATGTTTTCAACTTATTTTCGATCTTTTATTAATTTTTTTTGATTTTTCATGTCTTCAAATTGTTATTAAATGATTATTACTCATTTATAATTAGAAAATTATTAATTTATAATATTTTTTAAAATATTTTATAAGCCATTATCACTAAATTTATTATATATTAAGAGTAAATTCTTATTTATACTTATCTAAAACATATTTTAAATATATATATATTATATTTATATCAATATAAATATTTTTATATATTTATATATTAATATATTATTTTTAAAGATTGTTTTTTTTTGAAATATACCCTTTATCAGTACTAGTAAAAAAACACTGATAAAGACCCCATTTTATCAGCACTACTAAAAAAAGAGCTGTTAAGGGGTGGACCATTTAACCACACTAAAAAACACTCATAAATGGGGTATCTTTATCAGTGCTAAAAAAAATCGTTGATAAAGGGGTACTTTTAACATCACTTTTTTTTAGCATTGTTAAAAGTACCCTTTATCAACATTTTTTAGTACTGATAATGGTACCCCCATTATTAGTGCTTTTTTAGTGCTTTTAAAGGGTGGCGATGTGAAAACCTATTTGTGTGGTAGTAAATTAAATTAATACAATCTATTTAAGATTTTTAATTATAGATTGAATAAACCATCCAAACATCATATTTAAAAATCAAAATTTTTCTTTACCATTTTAATCTAATGAATGAATAAATCAATAAAAAATGATTTGATCCAATTAAAATTTATCTTAGGAATTCACAATGTCAACAAAAAAGAATGATTACCAAATATTTAAATTAAATATAGGGGTTATTTTAAATGAAAAGTGGAAAAAATTGAAAATATTGGATCATGTCAACAATACCTAAACCAAGAGCTGGTTTACGTTATCATCCTATAAATAAAAAAATCTCTATAAAAACTATTTCTTTCCTTGTTCAAATGTTGTAAATAAATTTGTAACAAATAGTACAGTAAGAACATATAAGTATGGATCAATCCAATTTGGTCCAAAAAGAGGTTATTTTTATAAATATTTTAGGTCTATTCAAAAATATATTAATAGATATATGAAATATTTATGGATTCCTATGGACTTAATTTCTAACCATTCTAGACCAAACTGAAATGGGTACCAAAATCGATTTTTATTTGATTGATTTATAAAAACCATCATGAAAATATCCTATAAAAAACTATGTTATTTGGATAATGGATGTTCATGACATATGATAGGGGAAATCTCAAGCTTCTAATGTTTGACCAAAGTGGAAGGTGGAAATGTCACGTTTGGTGACAATGCAAAAGGAAAAAATATTGACCTTAATCATGATGGTAATTTTAAAATTTGTTTAATTTATAAAGTCATATTTATTGATGGATTAAAATATAATCTACATAACATATCTCAATTATCTAATGATTTTCTCCATGTCAAGTTTGATGATAATGCATGAAAGATTTATGATTCATTTAGGACCCTAGAATACCTTGATAGGGGAGGGATGAATCAGGATATCAAAAAAAATCAATGTAAAGGAACTTGTCCTTGTTTTGGTAGGAACATGTTAAACCTATCAAATAGAGACTTGAAAATATTATAAACTATTATATAGAAATAGAAACACAACACAACAGTTTTACTTGGTTCAATACTAAGGGTTATTCCAAGGAGCATACATTGAATGTGTGTTGATCATACCTAAATACACTATGCTTTACGATAAACTGTGGATTAGAAAATATTATACATAGTCACTCCCCCTTTGTTAATAAACCTTTAGAACTTGTATTATAACATTTGTATGAAAAACAAACACCCAATGGATCTTATATCACCCATAAAATTGCATCGCATCAAAAAAAAATTAAAATAGTAAATAAAAATGGAGAGAGGGGAAACTGTAACCTTCTCATGAAATGGAAGGCAACTGAACATCAAGGTTTAAGTGAGGTTTCTCAAACATTGGTAGTTCTAAAGGATTATTAAGTATATGATCCACTTAATCATTAGTTTCAACATGATTCATTTTAATCACACCTTGTTCAAACATTTCATTGATGAAGTGATATTTGATCTCAATATGTTTGGTATGATAGTGTTAAAGCAGATTTTTCATAAGATCAATCGCACTCGTTTTATCAAAGTGTATCACCATCGACTATTTCACCTCATCACCAACATCAGCAAGTTGTTGCTTCATCCACAATAGAAGAGTGCATTCCATTTTCAGAGAGATGTACTTCACATCATAAATACTTATATAAGTTCTTTATTTTTCCTTTATAATCCATCTCACACATTTCTATCCAATGACAACTTCCCACCACTTTTGGAATTTCAATCTACCACAACTTCAACCCAGTTAGCATCAGAAAATGATGATAATTCATTATCTCTTACTAATAAAAATATTAATCCAAATATGAGAGTACCATAAATAGATATATCATGATTATTTAAACTAATGAAAAATGATATTCCTTTAGAGTATTTTAGAAGTGAGACACTAAACATATTTCAAAGATGATATCTGGTTGTGTTGCAGTCAAATATAATAAGTTTTAAATGATACACTAGTACAAGGTAGGATGAAAAAAATTTCCATCCTCATTCTTTAAATGTTTTTCTCGACCACAATCAGAGTTTACTTTGGTTTGAAGTCATGCATATTGAATTTATTGAGAATCTATCTTGTATAGTTTTCCTAAGAAAGGAAGGTGTTTTCCTTCTTCTGAATAAACTAATGCCCCAAAAAGTTTCTGAGTTCACCGATCATAGACATTTCAAATTATGATTTCATGTGATCAGTAAATTATTCCATTGTTTCATGCCTGCTTACACAAAAAATAATATAAACCACAAACACAAGCACCATAAATTGATCTCCCTGTGAATTGTTCACATAGGTATTATAGTTAACAACTCCTCTTTTAACTTGTAGCTTCTTCAGATATGAATCTATTCAAGAATACCATGATCATGGTTCCTTATTTAGATCATAAATAGATTTATTTAATCTATAAACATTTGTCTCATATTTTCCAATCATAAATCCCATTGGTTATTCAATTTAAACTCCTTATTCAATAATGCCATTTAAGAATTCCATTTTAATATCTATTTGAAAAAATTTATGCCCACTTTTAATCTCAATGTATAGGGAGAGAATAATCGATTCCATTCGAGAAACTATAGAAAATATTTGTTCAAAATAAATTCCTTCAGTCTATAGATAACATTTACACACTAGGCATTCCTTATAATTTATCAAATTTGATAACTCATCAAAAAAATTGATAATCCACTTTCTTCCAGTCATATTTTGATTTTATGGTCTCTTAACTAGAACCCAAGTCCAGTTTTTTTTCAATATAGTATTGTTCTTCATTCATGTCCTTAATCCATGATTCAAACTTTTCTTCTTCTTCAAAATAGTTTAGTTCCATAATTGATAAGATAGAATAACATGTTATATTCTTCATTCTGCTTGTATTTTTAGGTGTAGTCCAGTCCCCAATAAAGTTGGATTTGATCAACTTATGCTCTTTTACTTCTCCTGTGGGGTTTAGGTGAGGTTATTTAGTAATGGTTTCATCTTCTAATTATACTTTTGGATCATCATTATTTTGAGAACTCTGGTTATTGGGAAATCCTTCCATAATTTCTATATTTTAATCTATCCTTTTTCCATATTCTTTTCCATCATTAATCATATCAACATATGATCTCCTTGGGTTACTCATAGTTTTATTCTCAATAATCTTGAAATAATTTCTCTCCCTAAAATTTTTAAGATTATTATTGTAGAATTTGTAGGCTTTATTATTCATTGAGTAACCAAGGAACATTCCATCATCTCCGGAATTATCATACATGAAGTGATTTCCTCCATTGTTCTGGATGAAACATCTACTTCTAAATACATGAAAATACATTAGTGAGGAATTCCTTATATTCCATATCTCATATGGTATCATGTTATCTTCTATACATATCACTATTTGATTTTTACTATACACTATAACTTAAACATCCACATTATAGTATTGATGAGAAATAAAATTCTCAATCAGTATAGTTTTGGCCATATTATTCACATGTCGATTTCTGCGTTCAATGAACCCTTTTTTATGTGTTATCACTAAATAAACTTCATGATTGATCCCATTTTTTGAGGTAATTTTCAAATTAAACGGATGTGTTTTCAGCTACATTTCAAAATTGTAATATATTGATTATACAGCTAGTTTCATTCTCAACTCTTCATAGATATCTCTTCATGCAATCAATCACTCCCTATTTGTGGTGCATAAATATCACACACATCATTCCAATATAATCATCAATATAAATAATGAAGTATGTATATTCATATATTCCAGACAAATTCATTAGACTAGACACATCTGTTTAGATGATATCTAATAGAATTTATGCCCAGTTATTCCTCAGCTGAAACGAATTATAGACCATCTTTCCTTGCATACAACCACCACATGTTTTTTCTCAATAATGCTTCAAATTTGGAATTTTAACAATATACTTTATCTTGGATAAGTTTTTCCATGATCTATTGATTAATGTGGCCTAGCCTCCAGTGCCACATTTTTTATTCCTCTTTAATTATTAATAAAAAAATATTTAATTTACTGTCTACATGGTATAAATTACCATTTTTCTTATAGCCTTTCATGGTATAATTATCTGTCTTACCATTGATGGTAAACCTATTATAATTAAATGTCACTACAAGTCTTGAGTCATAGATTTGTCTCACACTATAAATATTGTGATGAAAACCATCAATCTAAAGTAATTTTTTTCATTATATCATCATTTTCTAATTGTGTATTTCTACTGCCTTTGGTTTTTAAGGCACCATAGTTTCTGAATTTCACATATCCATAATCCTTTTTAAAAAAAATTTCAAAAAAATCATATCTTATAATTTGGGACGATAATCCACAATCAAGAATCTAGGTTCTATAGTTTTTTTTTGCTTTTAGAGTTATTTCTTCAAGGTTGTGTTTCTCAATCTTCTTATTTTCCTTTCATGAGTATATGATATAGTGGAGGAAAAAACGTAATTTATAGTCCCTTTTAAATATTCATGGTTTATTAATAATCATTTTATTCTTCTAATGGATAGTACCTATTTTCAAGGGTAATTATGTATTGTTGACTGGTATTGACTTATCTCAGAGTCATGTAGTTATTGTTCCCACCTTTTTGTTTCCTACAATGAATAGCTTTCTAGAAAAAGTTAGAACAGTGGAAAATTTATTAATAGAAATTATTTATTCTATATAATGAAGGTTATGGTCTCATTATACTTTTTTGAATTTAATGTGCTTACCAATCTAGATAGCTCCTTACCTCTTCATAGTATGACATGGATAGCCCAGAAACCCCCAGAATTGACATTTCATAAGAGGAGATATCTTACAACTTTCATTCCTATGAATTTCCCCTTATTTTGTATAGTTATTTGAACGACGGCCCTATCTAGATAATTTAGGATTATTTTCATCTGTCTTCTATGTTTGGTTTGAAGATGTATATATTAGGATAGTACACCCCTTTGTGATATGTCTAACTTTATGCTTCCCTTTTCATTGGCTCAACCCATTTCCAATCATTTATAATTTTATATCACACCCAATTCCAATTTTTCAAATAAATTTTGATCATTGATCATTCATGGATTTCAATACTCCTTTAGAACCATGTTTAAATCTTTCTAAGAGCACTAAATCTGAAAACCTTCCAGATTATAATTTTTTTTACATCCCACGTTTTTTATCTAGTTTCTAGTTTACTCTTTAAATAAATGACTTTTTTCTTCATGTACCCTATCAATCTTATCCTTTTACTCTAGTATCAAGGTAATTTCATTAATGAATTTATCCTACTCTTATAACATGATTTTAAAACCCACAACATCTTTTAATCTTTCAAGAGTTTTCAAATTTTATTCTTCCTCTCCTTACAATTGAGAAACCTATACTTAAATATGGTCTTAATACTCAGATGACTCATTCAACAAAGATACCATTTATCTATTTTATTTAATTTAATATCAAGATCATCAAAATCACCCTCAAGATCCACCTTGAGATCTACAAAACTTTTCAAATGATTTTCATCATCTTTCATAAGTTCTAAATTTTCAACTGTATTCATCATGGAATCTTCAATATCAAATTTAAACTCTGAATCTATATCCTCCAAAAAGTTATTATTATCTTGTTTCTCTTTGTACAAGAATCACTTTCACTTTTATTTATTTCATGGTTTGATGTATCCCTTTTTATGTAATGTCCTATAAGGCCTCTACATGATTTTTGTTTCACTTTCTATATCATCAATTCCCCTTTAGCACCAAGTAGCAATGTCCCCTACTTTACCACATTAAAAGTAAGGCAAAGGAAGCTTGAATTCAAATCTCTCTTTTACTCTCATGATTTTTTTAAGGAAAAATAGAAATAATTTTGTCATCTACATCGTCTTCATCATCACTAAATTTGGAAATGTAAATTTTTTCAATGGATTTGAATGTTATTTCCTTACTCATATTCTGTGTCTTTTGGTTTTAATCTCATTTCATAAGCCACTAGATTATATATTAGGTCATCAAGAGAAATTTTAGACAAATCTATTTCATTAAGGGTTAATAGTTTTAGACTCTATAGTTGTGGGAGTATTATAAATATTTTATTCACACTCTCAATATCTTTAATTTATTCCCCAAGTCCTCGAATATCTCTAATATCATTAGTGATGCGATTAAAGAAACTATACAAATTTTTATCTAGATGATATTTCATATCATTGAGTTGATTGTGAAAAAATTGAATTTTATCCTCCTTTACTTTGTTATCCACTTTGTATATATTTTATAGTTTCTCCCAAATGGAATTGACTGTAGTAAATCTCATCACCTTCAATGATATTTGATCATATAGTGTTGCGGTAATATAATTTTCAGCTTCTTCATATACATAAAACATTTTATTATTTGTTTAAATAATAGAAAAACTTATTGTATCACTAACCTGAATCAATTGAACTATGGAAAAGAGAACTTCCACCTCAACAGATCATATATGAGACCTCATTATACTCTTCTAAATTTGTAATTTTCATCAATAAAAAAGGGGAACATCCTTGACATTCACTGAATTCACTATGAAAACAAAAAAAAGGATATATTTAACACCTATAAGTTGTATCCACTAATACCACTTGTAGGAACCTAGAACACCCTAACAGGGGAGGGGTTAATTAGGATGTAAACTTTTTCTTTTAATGAGATGGATCTTGTCCCCATGGTGGTAGGAACTTGTTAAACCTATCTGATGGAATCCGTAAAATATTAAACACCCATATATAGAAATAGAAACACAACATAGAAATTTTACATGGTTCACCATTAAGGGATAGTCCAGGGAGCATACACAAACAATGTGTCAGCCATAACTGAATATATAAAGATTCACTAGATATTTTGGATCGCAAAAGATAATATAGAGTCACTCTATGCCAAGATCGCTATATTTATAAGAATTTTTGGGATATCACTTTTCCTCCCTAATATCACTTCCATCGACACCCCCTTAATCATTATCATGGGTGAATTCTGACTCAGTTTATTAAGTTGAAGTATCTTCAATAGATTAGACACATAAGAATTGTTCTCCGATACGTACAAGACTCTGAATGCACTACATTCTAGAATTGATGCACTTGAATACATTGTTCACTCAAACCAGATGTTCAAAACCTGCTGTTTTCATTAGTACATTTCACAAAATTCCCTCCATGAAACTCCCTTTTTATTTCAAATATATTTTAGATTACAAAAAACTACATATTTTTCAAAGCTCCCAACCTTCATTAATCCCTCGTCCTTCATGAATCTGCCATCCTTTTCAAATCTCTCAGCCTTCGTGGAACTCCAAACTGTCCAAAAACATTTAGTATTCATGAAACTCTCATTTATGAAATTATTTAGTTTCGGTTGGGTCTTAACAATTATTTTCACGATGATTCTTCTCAAGAAGAGTTCTGGATTGATAAAGAATTTCCTTCTCATAAGAGGTTCTTGAAATTAGAGCAATTCTCTATTTTTCCAAATTCTCTCTGTGTCTCAAATGATTAGTGGCCACCTATTAATAGAAATTTCCTCTTTCTGAATGTTTAAAGATCAACACATCCTTTTCATAAAATTCTTTATTCATGTTTTTAAATATCCTTTTCTTTACAAAACTTTGGTGAAATTATTCTCTTTTTGAAGCCTCTCGTAGTCGTGTAGACTGCCATCTTTCCATCATGCATCAGCTAGAATTCAAAAAACCTCTTTCATGAAACTTCAAACTTTTTTAAAAATATATTCCTTTATGAATCTCTAAGTCTTTTAAAAACATGAATCTTCATAAATCCCAAGAATTTTCAATATTTGTAAATATTCTATCCTAGAAATTCATATTTTTTTAAGCTTGCCCCTTCCTCTGAATTTTGAGATTCAAAAATTTAGAAATATTGGGTAATGAAGCCACCTTCAACGTTAAATATACCTACACTATAAGATCACTTGGCTTGAAAACTACCCTATCAACCCATTGTGGATTGAAAAACAAAACACAAAAAAAAATTGTTTCCAACTGTGAGAAATATGTATTCCAAAAAATTTAAATTTAATTTATTATTTACTGATTTGAAGAATTATAATGTTTATGTAGTTTATTTAAATTCCATATTCCCTAAAAATATTTCTTCTCTAAATTCCTTTCATCGTTGATTTTGGTTGTGGCATAGGATAATAGACCACAATAATATATACTCTCTCATAAAGATACCAAAAAGGGTTTAGTCAAAGATCTACCTACACTAAATTTCCCAAATGATAATGTGTACAATTCTTGTCAAAAGGCGAAGAAAAATACAGTGTCTTCTAAACCAAAAAGGGGGTTTTCACCTATTAACCACTATAAATAGTTCACATGGACTTTCTCTCACCATCTATAGTTTTAATATTAGTCAAAAACACTATAATAATGTAATTTTTTGTGATTATTCAAGGTTAACATGGGTATATTTTGTGGTTAATAAAAGTTAGGATTGCAACTGCTTTGCAAAGTATGGAAAATCTATAGATGACTTTAAATTACATTCCATTATGTGTGTGAGAATAGATCATGTTCATGAGTTTTAAAATCAAAATTTTGATTCCTTATTCTCACTACAAATCTATAATCATATGTTTTATTTTCCTTAAACACATCAACAAAATGGTGTGGTTGTAGGAATAAATAAGACCATTTAAGAAATAATTTAGACCATGATCAGTGAATATGACTTACCAGTTTATTTTTGGGTTGAATTTGTAAATAAATCTTGTTATGTTATTAAGAAAGTCTTAATAAGACCTATTTTAAAGAAGACTCTATATAAATTACGTAATGGGAGGAGGCCAAAGGTAAATTATTTCAAAACTAAATTCTAAAAAGTTTATATTCTCAATACAAAGAATAATTTGTATAAGTTTTCATCAAATAGAGTTGAAGGAATTTTCTTTGTTAATTCTACATCCTATAAATCCTATAGAGTTTTTAATAAAATATCAAAGTTTTTGGAAGGATCTATTCATGTCACATTTGATCAAACAGATCCACATGAACCTAAAGTTTACTTAGAAAACCTGGATGATGTTATATCTAATTTAAACATCAATAACACCTATAAAATTAATGTCCATTATATTTATTTACTTGAAAATCACATATAAAATATCATTTTGATGAACTAGATCCTAAGGAAAAACTAGAAGAAACTACTATTCTCATTAAAAAATAGAACCCATAGAAGTAATCCATTAGATTTTGTTATTGGAGATCTAAAAATAGGAATGCAAACTGAAGAATCACATAGAAACCAGGTTGAATACCAATAAGTCCTTTTACATCTTGAACCCAAGAACATTAATGAGTAAATCAGTTATGGACTTTTGTTGATATATATGCAATAAGAGATAAATTCTTTTGAAATTAATAGAGTGTGGGAACTAGTTGAGAGACCCAAATACTATTTTTCCATTAACTCTAAGTTGGAATATAGAAACAGGATTGATGAATCTAGAAATTTTATTAAAAATAAATCAATATTGGTGGTGCAAGTTTATAGTCAAGGATAAGGTACTAACTATGAGGACACCTCTTTACCTATAGCTAGACGTGAAGCCATTAAAATACCGCTTTCTTATATAGAACATCTAAATTTTAAAAAAAGGATTTCAAGAGTGGTTTTCTTTATATTTATATTTGTTGGGATGTTGTTTTTTAACAACCCACAAGATTTTCAAATCCATATTTTCCAAATCATTTGTTTTAAAATGAAAAAATTAGTTCATGGTTTAAAACAATCTCTAAGAGATTACTATGATAGGATCATATCATACCAAATTTCAAATGGTTTTGTAAAATGTTTTTTTAATCCTACCCTTTTTATCAAATGAACATAAAAAGATGTTTTGGATTCAATGTTTATGTTTATAGTATTACTTTTGGTTCTTAATAAATTGTTTTCATACTGAATTTTCAAAAATAATGAAAAATTAATTTTAAATGAGTTTAATGGGTAAACTAAAATTATTTCTTTGTTTTCAAATCTTTTAAAATAAAGAAGGAATTATTTTAAACCAAATCAAGTGTGTTATAGATCTTTTAATTTTTTTCATGGATAAATTAAAAGGAAGTGATACTCTAATGAGAACAAAATTTAAATTGTATCTTAATGAAACTAGGAAGCTAGTTGAAAAACCCATTTTTAGAGGTATGATTGGGACTTTTCTTAAATTAACAGTTATCTGTCCTGGAATAATATTTAGTGTGTGTATGTGTGCTTGTTTTCAAGCGAACCCCTGAGAATGTCATTTGAATACTGTTAAAGATATTTTCAAAGACCTTGAAATTATAACTGACATAAGACTATTCTACATTAGAGAACATTATTTTGATTTTATTAATTATTCAAATGCATATTTTAGTGGTAGTATGTCATATAGAAAATGAACCTCTAGAAAATGTAATTTTTTAGGAAGGTCTCTAGTATCATGGTTTAGTAAAAAGTAGAAACTTATTACATTGTCCACTACTGAATCTAAGTACATAATTGTAGTCAGTTTCTATGAAAAAATTGTGTGGATGAAACACACATTGTTATACTATAGATATCAATTTAGACATGTTCCAATAAACTGTGATAATATAAGTGTTGTTAAAATTTCTAAGAAACTCACGTATCATTCAAAGACAAAGAACATTGATATAAGACAAAAAATTTTGAGTTATAATTTTTAAAAGGGTGATATAACTCTTTAATTAATTGTCAATGAACATAATATTACATAAATATTTACAAATACTTTGAATATTTAGAGATTAATCTATATTCGACATGAACATGGAATGATAAATTTTTCTTAATCATTTATTCCCCTAAATTCATTTGAATATGGTATAACTAAGTCATTATTTATGTGATATCATTACCTCACTACCATCCAGACTTGATATAGGTACAAGTGATACATTTTGGGATATCCCATTCAGGTGATACCCTTTGGATGTTATAGTTCAGGTACTACCTTTTAGGTACACCATTCAAGTTCTGCATTTTGGTTGATATCGTCTGGGTGACACCTTTGAGGTGATACCTCTCGAGTGCTACCATTAAAGTTCTATTATTCAAGTGCTACCTCTAGGTGATACCATCAAGTGGCACTATCATTTAATTCCATCAGATGATACTTTTAGGTACTAACGGTGGCTTCTACTGTTGATTTATATTTTTGTTTGGTATCATTAGATGCTACCATAGACAAACTTACATGATCTTCTGGTATTATTGCTAATTTTTTCTTTTTTTAACACATCAAATCCATATTATACTCAAATTAACATCCTTTTTTTTAATTATTTTGATTCTGTAAATAATTTAAATACTTATTATAGTTTGAATTGATTCCTCAATCATGTTCTCCCTTCAAAACTTATATCCCCTTTTCTTTCAAAATTTACTTTCAACCATCATCCTCTAACCTATGAGCCTCTATTGTAATGGTAATGATGAAACACACCATCTCCTATAATTATCCAAATGAACCACAACCTCATAATAAATCCAAAGGTGAATCTATCCAATGAGTCGAGCTGAGAAATCCCCTAATTTCATCTCAATTAGTTGTTTCTGAGAAGAAAATAGATGAATCTTGGATGAAATTAAGAAAGTCGCTAGTATGGAAGGTTATTCAAGAGTAGGGATGGATGAATAGGTTTTCTAAGAATGATTTCCCATTCTATCCAATACTGGGTTTTGATTTATATTTTTATACTAAGATTGAGTTTAGAGAAAATAAGGAATTTATTAAGACCTTGGTTGGTGTGAAGGAACTCACAATATCTTCAAATCAGTAGGAAAAATGTTTGTGAGTTCCTCATTAAGGATTTTATGAGGACTATAAATTATTTTATCCTATCAGTCATACTAAATTTGTTTTTGAGGATTCTCCTTAGGATATTAATGGGGATAGAAACCCTAAAAGATAAAATAAAATAGAACATGTTGTAAAATTCAGGCTTCTCTTCATGTTTATCCAGCACATGTTATGTCCTAGGACGGGGGAGTTAATTTTTTTAAGATTATAGGATGTCTTCTTATTATACCTTAATAAAAGTGGGGATGAACTTAATTGTAACGCCCCGACCACAGTTACCCAGAGTCGGTGCTTTATTAATTAACAATGGCATGATCACAAAAGATCAAGTCTTGAAATACTGATTAGTTTAGTTTCCTTAGAAACACTAGATACATTCATAAATGTTACATTAATTCATAAAGTAAAAAAACTACAATAACATGGTATCCGTAGTCCACACTTATATCCCCTTCAGTCTATCCCTGCAGGTCAGTCATAAAATATTTCTTCACATCCTGGGAAAAATAATACATAGAAAGGGGTGAGCTCAGATGCTTAGTAAGGATAACAATATAGAGGAAAATTTCATAAATAAACATAAGCATTTAAGGAAATGTATAACTAAAATAAAGCCTTTTAAACTTGAACTTCATCATAATATGGAAAAAATAAAATCAAATAATTCCATATACTTATTCACATGAATATTCTAGTAGTCGAATAATCACATTCAATATCAATAACCACTTTCATAATGATAGAATGCATAATTTCATACTATCATAACCACATAGTCAAGGCCTTATGCCAAGACTAAAATTAAGATTTTGTCTAGGCCTCGTGCCAATACACTAGTTTGTCTCATGAGAACTGCCGGTGCATCGAGGAGCTATAGCGGGCTCCACCTGTCACTTATTATGTCCAATGCGCTCCTCATATGAACAGGTTTAAACATATCATAAACCATAACATAATCGTATCACATAAAACATGCATAATGGGAACATAACATTTCCACATTTCAATATCAAGATATTAATACAACGCATTGATATAATAAAAACATTATCAAAACCATATTCAATACCAACATAAAATAAAATTAAAACATGGTATTTATTTTTAATTTAAAAAAAGTTATGGTTATAGAGGAAGCCAAAACTCAAATAATGGTCACGGCGGTGGAGAAGTCGTTGTCGCCGCATATGTAAGAAAAAACATTCCTTTTTTATTTTAGTAAAAATGAATCATATAAAAATATTCCTTTTGAATAAATGTAAAGGTCAAAAGGGTTTATACATCGTATAAAATAAAGTTGGGTATAAAACAAAATACGCCTCAATGAAAGAAGATTGAGACGAAGTCCCTTACCTCATGTCCGACTTGACTCGATTGTTCTTTAACCTCATGAATAATAAACTAGAGTTAATTTATACTTGCTTTAGAACCTTTTTCAAGTTAATTATTCCTTTTATATCACTTATTACCATGTTATGAACATTATTTAATTATTTAAGTTAATAACGGTCGTTTTGTCGATCTTTGGTACTTGACTCAAAAATAAACATCTTATAATTACAAGTTGTTCATGTGGTAAAATATCCATTATATCCAGAATTATATTCATGATTTAGATATCATATATATCATATATATCTAGTATATACATTCATTAAGAATATTACATAACATTTAGAGGTATGAAATGAAATGCACCGTTCATGGAGACGGTAAGGCGTACGTACGCATGAACACTACTTTCATTTCTATTTCGTATTTAATGGAATGAAATAATAATGATATAAAGGTATATAATAATTCCCGTATAGTATCATATATAATATCATTTACTCCATCCTTTATACGTCCCACATATGGCATTAACGATTCAAATCACTTTGAGGGGGCGGTAGTCCACACGTCCTAAAATGAAATTATCGCATTTACCCATAATGGAAATCATAAATGTATTCCATAAATGAAAAATAAAGAATCATAAGTAAAACATAAACATAATATATATATATATATATCATATATAAATATCATGACATATTAATGGCCACCATGAAAGGTGTTAAAAGAATATTGAACAATCATCGTTTCGTTAGGTAGTAATTCGCCACCCACAGAAACAGTATGTTCTTTAACCATTAGACGGAGGTGTGTGTAAGTGTAAACAAAATCCTTTTCATAAAAACATCCTATTATATTTAATATACTGGTTTGGTTATAAAATAATGAAATAAAAATGGTTTAATGGGTTGTAGAAGGAAAATAAAACAAAAGAACATGAGAGAAGACATTACCTTAAAATCGGGTAACACTTTTTGATTTGAGCCAAAGGCTTACTTGGGAAGTCTTATTCCCAAATTGAGGCTTCTAGTAGTAAGAGATGGAAGTTGAGAGAGTATTCTTGAAGAGTTTGGCCTAGAAAAATGGCTTCGATTGTGTGAATAAGGTGGCAGAGGTGGGGGCCTTTTATAAGAGGAGAGGAGGGGCACTCTTGGAAAGTCGTGAAATGTTACATTATTATGAAATGATTTTCGGATTTTAAAGGTCCCACAATGATATATGTCAAGGATAAGGTGATAAGGGTTCGAAATCCACCCATAATATAGGCCTTAGACAAGTGTAATTCTTAGATTTTACCTTATCTTTTCATTTTATTTAAATCGTTCATTAATGAGGTAATCACTGCATCATCATGGTGTGATAAATAAATTTATTTATTTAAATCCTAAAAATTATAAAAAATTACCATGATGTATGAAATCTGTTTATCTTTCCAATGGATATTTATAGTCAAAAATATGACTTGTATAACCCCTTGTAAAAATTGTTTTAGTAAAACAATACATGTTTGTGACATTTTTATTTATACTTTAAATACAAGGTATTAATGTCATTTTCTTACCCAAGTGGATCCATGAGGTCCCAAAAATTGACCCATGGATATTTGTGGTCGTCCATGAGTCATCCAATATGAGTAGGACATGTTTAAAGGTAATTTCATATTATTATATCATTATTTTTACCTTAAATTACTCTAATTACCTCTAATCGCGGTTAATAAAACTCAAAAGTTATTATTCACAAAAACTTATTTTCATCCAATTGAACAAAATTTTACATTCTAATTATAACCATATATTTCAGATTTTTGAAATTCAATTCATAGAAGCGGTAAAGTTTCATTTAAACGAAAAATCTATTTTTTAACTACCACTTAGTGGTTTCACTATTCTTCAAAAATTGAAGTTTTTCAGAATAATACCAAAAATTCACCCTAAACTATAATTGATATTCCAAATTAAATAATGATTTATATTTTACAAAATTCCAAACATATAAGTTAAATTAATTAATTATATAATTAATTATCACTGTCAAAACAAATAGTGTGTTTTTAAGAAACAATATCAATCAAAAGATTAACAATTGTTTATGTCCAATTTCAAAGTGAAATTAATTATAATGACCACCATTGGATAAAATAGTAAAATTATATTCTAATTATAATTTAAAACCACTCAATAGTATAATTTATCACTATAAATTATTTTGATTAAAAATGTTTTTTTAAGTATTTTTTTACTATTCATCGAAAATTGGAAGTTCTCAGAAAAATACCAAAAATTCAACAAAGGATAATTTCGATACTCTGAATTCAAAAATGAAGTCCATTTTGAAATATAAAATTTATATAATTTCAAAAGGTGGGTATTAATATTCATAATGGCTACTTTGATTGGTCGCGGTGTGTTAGAATCTCGAACTTGCGTACAATGCAAGCTATTGCATTATTGAAAGAGAAGTGTACCATGGAAGATTGGGGTGTTACGTTCTCACCTCCTTCAATAAATTGTGTCCTCACAATTTGAAATTGATCTTAGAAAATAAAATATTGAAAATAGGAAATACCTTTGTGGAAAACCCATATCAGAAATAGGGTTAATAAAATTTAGTCTTAATAACAGGGAAATGGAAATGAGAAATTCACCGCCAAATTAGGGTTTCGAATAGGAGAACATTGGTGGAAATTATAGACAAATAATTAGAGGGAATATGTAAATATTTATAGGGATTTATTGAGGTTATCAATCACAAACAAGTGTAAAATTGAGGGCCTCAAAGCCATCAATCTATGATAAAAATATCATCAGTTCAAAAAAACATAAGGTATTAGGATAACACATTTTTGTTTTTATATCCCTTCCCTAAAGTTTAAGAATTAATTTATTCATAGAATAAGAGAGAGGTATATATATATATATACTTGACAAGTAGAGTTTCAGCCATCAACTAATTTCTACAAAAAACTCATCTTTCACTCAAAAATATAATAGAACTCAAAAATATTATATTTATCCTAATCGTACAAGGTTCCAAATATTAACACATACCATTTAGATTAGGAAAACTATTTTTTAATAACAAGGGGCTTCCTGTAGGCTATTGGTAGTTAATAAAGTCCTGTCTCACTATGGTTGTGGGTTCGATCCCTACAGCTTTGTCCGACGCGACGGGTTAACCCCCAACCTGAAGGTTGTCCTTTTCCTAAAACTATAGAATTATAGTATTCCAATAATAATCTTCAGAAATGTTTTAACCTTAAACAATACTATCCGATGTTCAACTAAATCCATTCCAACCTTTATAGTTATCCAAAATACCTCTGTCCAGACTTTCTCTAAAAGGTTTCTAAATTCCAAAAATCAATTGTAACATCAAATTCCCCAAACAAAGTAATGTTTCCCTTATTGTCACATACTAAAAATATTATTACCTTCATCATATTAAAACCTTAATGAAAACAACAAGTACTGAAGTATAATCCTTATATATATCACATTATTCTTATAACCAGAATATAATCCTTGAGTCCAAAAGCACCAATACATTAATTATTCCACTTCAACTGTAGTAGTAGCATAATATTGGCCTTGATCCCTTGGCCTTTTCTGAGGTATGTTTCCCTGACACATAGGACATTCATTTGCATAATGCCCCATTTCCCTATAATTTTAGCATTCAACATTGACAACCTCTTTCTTTCCCTTTCAATCATGATCCTGGTGACCTTTTTTCTCCACATTTATAACATACTCCCATTCCTTTTAGGCAAGTACTGGGGTGATTCTTCCCACAATTTTTGCATAATGGAAAATCCTTCATTCCATTTTTCCCTTTATCTATCTCTTATTCCACAGTTATCTTTTTATCTTGCTTTACTTTATTATCATAATATTTAGAGAACTCCTTTTCTGTCTTGATAGCACTTGAGATAATATATTTGTATGATGATAAAGATTGTGAGACAAGGGCTCGATTGAGAAACGGTTTGAACCCATCAAAGAAACGATAAATATTACTTCTTGGGTTATGTATATAATTTGTTGCATGCCTCGCTATCCTTGTAAATTTAGCCTCATACTTTGCGACATTCTCATCCACATTTGGTGTCAAACTCAGAAATTGTCTTTCCATATCTGCTCGATGGTCACGAGGAAATTATTTTTCAATGAAAATATCTTTGAACTCCCTCCATTCCATATTTGATACTTCATCATCTTCCTTTTTGTTTTGAATCAATGACCACCATTGATCAGCATCTCTAGTGAGGTGGTAAACTGCCAGGATAACCTTTTCCCTTTCACTACTCCCCAAGGCATGGAATAATATCTCTAAGGAATTTATCCATTACTCAGCTAATAAGGGATTTGTACTCTCATTTAATTTTGGTGGTTGTTTCCTCATGAAGCGGTCTAACATTGATCCTCCACGTTGTGGATCAGGGTGATCCATATGAGTAAGGTTATTATTCCTAACCTGAGTGAGTTGTACCGATATGGTGATAAGCTGATCAGCACCAGTTTTATCACCAGCTCCACTATAATTATCTTAAGCAGGAGGGAAATCCCTACATGGAGTCTGTTCATTGATACAGTTTCCATTCCTTCAACTTGGCACCATTTCTAAACAATGTCGTAAACTAGATCAGTTTATGAATCAAAATACATAATTCCATACTAGTAAAACACTTAACATAAATTGAACAGTTTATGGATATAATCCATAATCATAAAAATGTTTTCTTTGAGGAAGAATATACTCATAAACCCTTCATAATGGTTTGTAAATAAAATGAGAATTATCCTAAGCATATCCCTTGAGAGTGTTGTATCCAAGAGTGAAACAAGTCCCGTTGTCGTTTACCAGTTCCCGTTTGAGTCTAGATCAAAGCAGTGTTTTTGGGTTTGACACCTATGTACATCTGTGTCAGAGCCGCCTCTACCTTCTCGTATCCAGAAAGGGATGTATTGATCATAAAACGCACAAAATCTCTATAATACCAAAATTCTAGGAAGTTCTTCTCTACTAATACTCAAAGTCTATCTTAGGGCTATGTGATCTAATAAGAGTTTTTCTAAATCTATCTTCCAAGGTTAGTACTAAACTGCCTCTGATACCAACTGTAACGCCCTGACCACAGTTACCCAGAGTCTGTGCTTTATTACGTAACATTGGCATGATCACAAAAGATCAGGTCTCGAATGACGGATTAGTTTAGTAGCCTTGGAAACCCTAGATACATTCATAAATGTTGCATTACGTCATAAAGTGAAAAACTACAATAACATGGTCTCCATAGTCCACACTCATATCCCCTTCAGACAATCCCTGCAGGTTATTCATAAAATATTTCTTCACATCCTGGAAAAAATAAAACATGGAAAGGGGTGAGCTCAGATTCTCAGTAAGGATAACAATATAGCGGAAACATTCATAAATAAACATAAGAATTTAAGGAAATTCATAACTAAAAAAAATAGTTTTAAACTTGAACTTAAGCATAATATGGAAAAAATAAAATTAAATAATTCCATTTACTTATTCACATTGATATTATACTATTCGAATAATCACATGCAATATCAATAACCACTTTCATAATGATGGAATGCATAATTCCATACTATCATAACCACATAGTCAAGGCCTTGTTACAAGACTACAAATAAGACTTTTTCAAGGCCTCGTTCCAAGACACTACTTTGTCTCATGAGACCTACCAATTCATGGAGGAGCTATAGCGGGCTCCACCCGTCACTTATTAAGTCCAATGCATTCCTCATATGAACAGGTTTAAACGTACCATAAACCATAACATAATCATATCACATAAAACATGTATAAAGGAAACATTACATTTCCACATTTCAATCTGAAAATATCAAAACAACACATTGATATAATAAAAACATTATCAAAACCATTTTCAATACCAACATAAAAGAAAATTAAAACATGGTATTTATTTTTCATTTAAAAAAATATATGGCTTGTAGAGGAAGCCGAAACTCAAATAATGGTCACGGCGGCAGAGAAGTCATTGTCGCCGCATACGTAAGACAAAACATTTCTGTTGTCATTTAGTAAAAATGGTTCATATAAAAAGATTCCTTTTGAATAAACGTAAAACTCAAAGGGTTTTATACACCATATAAAAGAAATCTGTGTATAAAACAAAATATGCCTCAATGAAAGGAGATTGAGACGAAGTCCCTTACCTCGTGTCCGACTTAACTCAATTGTTCTTTAACCTCCTGAATAATAAACTAGAGTTAATTTCAAATTTCTTGAGAACCTTTTTCAAGTTCATTATTCCTTTTATATCACTTATTACCATGTTATGAACATTATATAATTATTTAATTTAATAACGGTCATTTTGTCGATCTTTGGTACTTGAGTCAAAAATAAACTTCTTATAATTACAAGTTGTTCATGTGGTAAAATATCCATTATATCCAGAATTATATTCATTATTAGATATCATATATATCATATATATCCATTATATAAATTCATTTATAATATTACATAACATTTAGAGGTAAGAAATTAAATGCACCGTTCATGGAGACGGTAAGCCGTACGTACGCATGAACACTACTTTCATTTCTATTTAATATTTAATGGAATGAAATCATAATGATATAAAGTTATATTATAATTTCGGTATAATATAATATATAATATCATTTACTCTATCCTTTATACGTCCCACATATGGCATTAACGATTCAAATCACTTTGAGGGGGCGGTAGTCCGCACATCCTAAAATGAAATTATCGCTTTTACCCATAATGGAAATCATAAAGGTTTGCCATAAATGAAAAATACAGAAGCATAAGGAAAAATAAAACTAATATATATATCATATATAAATATTGTGATGTCTTAATGTCCACCATGAAAGGTGTTAAAAGAAGATTGAACAATCATCATTTCGTGAGGCAGTAAATCACCACCCAGAGAAACAATATGTTTTTTAACCATTAGACGGAGGTGTGTGTAAGTGTAAATAAAATCCATATCATAAAAAAATCCTAGTATATTTAATATACAGGTTTTGTTATAAAATAATGGAATAAAATGGTGTAAGTGGTTGGAGAAGAAAAATAAAACAAAATAACATAAGAGAAGATATTACCATAAATTCAGGTAACTCTTTTTGATTTGAGTCAAAGGCTTCCTTGGGAAGACTTCTGCCCAAATTTAGGCTTCTAGGAGTAAGAGAGGGATGTTGAGAGAGTATTTGGGCAGAGGTTGGCCGATCCAAATGGATTTGATGGTGTGAATAAGGTGGTAGAGGTGGGGGCCCTTTATAAGATGAGAGGAGGGGCACTCTTGGAAAGTCATGAAATGTTACATTATTATGAAATGATTTTCGGGTATTAAAGGTCCCAAAATGATATATTTTGAGGATAAGGTGATAAGGGTTTGTAATCCACCCATCCAATAGGCTTTAGACAAGTGTAAGTCTAAGATGTTACATTATATTTTCATTTTATTTAAATCGTTCATTAATGATGTAATCGCTGCATCATCATGGTGTGATTAGTAAATTTATTTTTTTAATTCATAAAAATTATAAAAAATTTACCATGATGTAGGAAATCTTTTTATATTTTTTATGGATATTTATAGTCAAAAATATGACTTGTATAACCCATTATAAATTTTTTAGTAAAACAATACATGTTTGTGACATTTTTATTTTTACTTTAAATAAAAGGTATTAATGTCATTATCTTACCCAAGTGGCTCCATGGGATCCCACAAATTGACCCATGGATTTTCTTGGTCGTCCATGATTCATCAAATAACATTATGACATGTTTAAAGGTAATTTCATATTATTATATCATTATTTTTAACTTAAATTACTCTAATTACCTCTAATTACTGTTAATAAAACTCAAAAGATACTATTCACAAAAATTTATTTTCATCCCATTGAACCAAATTTAACTTTATAATTATAACCATGTATTTTGGATTTTTGAAATTCAATTCACAGAAGCAGTAAAACTTCATTTAAATGAAAAAACAGTTTTTTAACTACCACTTAGTGGTTTCACTATTCATCAAAAATTGAAGTTTTTCAGAACAATACCAAAAATTCACCCTAAGCTATCATTGATATTCTGAATTCAAAAATGATGTATATTTTACAAAATTCAAAAAATATAATTTTCATTAATTAATTTTATAATTAATTCCCACTTTCAATATAAATAGCGTGTTTTTAAGAAACAATATCTATCAAAAGATTGACAATTATTTATATCCAATTTTAAAGTGAAATTAATTCTAATGACCACCATTGGATAAAATTGTAAAATTACATTCTAATTATACTTTAAAACCACTCAATATTATAATTTATCTCTATAAATTATTTTCATTAAAAAAGTTGATTTTAAGTATTTTTTTACTCTTCCTCGAAAATTGGAAGTTCTCAGAAAAATACCAAAAATTCAACAAAGGCTAATTTTGATATTCCGAATAAAAAAATGAATTCCATTTTGAAATATAGAATTTATATAATTTAAAAAATTTTGTATTACAATTCATAACTGCTACTTTGATTGGTCGCGGTCTGTTCGAATCTTGAACTTTCATACAATTC
Source organism: Viscum album (assembly GCA_963277665.1). Lineage (NCBI taxonomy): Eukaryota > Viridiplantae > Streptophyta > Magnoliopsida > Santalales > Viscaceae > Viscum > Viscum album. Next base: position 270,053,788 of record OY728125.1, on the reverse strand, counting down.
AATCTATTGCATTATTGAAAGAGAAGTGTACCATGGAAGATTGGGGTGTTACATTAATCATTATAGATATATTATGGTGTCTCTGATGAAACTGTGTAATCCTACTTCTAGATATAATTCTATAGTTTATCCCAATATGATATATGTTATGCTATAAGAAAGAGGGTTTGGTCATGATGAAGAAAAATAACCACTCAATGTGTTGGTTTTTTCATAAATAAAAATACATGTAGGAGGATGATAGTCAATTGGAATCCTTGGAATAATAAATGGGTTTTGGACAGTGAAAGAGTTTATGAAAAATTCAATCCAGTAAAGAACCCCACAAGGCCTAGGGATTTGGTCGATCCAAATTTAGAGCCACATAAAGTTGTGTCTTATTATCCTCATGAAGAAGTTTTTTGAGCTAGTGTTGAAGTGGATATAGAATTAGTTGATTTGGTTGAGGAAGAATAGTTAGTTTCTAATTTTGTTAAATCTATAAGTTACCCTTGTACTATTATAAGTCAGACTATATCCTTTGGGAATCATAAATATCTTTTTCCCTTAACTTATAAGGAGAGATTACTGGATGATGATGAAGAATCAAATACTAACATTTCTAATGCTACTTATTTTTATAGATCTTATTTTGAATTATCAAAATATTTTATTGTAATTTATAATGAATCTCTGTATGATGTTGATGATAAATATAAGGATGAAGATACTAATCACTTCAGATCTATTTATTATTTTGGAAAGACTATAAGTAGTTATTGTGACAATAATTCCAAAAGTTATTCAACGATTCAAGTTATCATAATTCTAGTGAGATCTGATATATGGTATGCAGTGACTAAGGGGTATAAGTCATTAGGGTCATCTATTCTTAAACTATTTTATTCATATTTAGATTATGATGATGGTGATTATAATAGGGGAATTCCACCTAAGCATGGTAGACCTATCATTTGAGATGTTCAGAGGGATCCCAATGGATCTTTGGTGGATGGAATAGATTAGGCTGAGATTCACCAGACCTTTCCTTAAGATTGTATGGATAGAGATGTTGTAGTATTATCTACAGATTTAGTGCATGATTAAAGAGTCAGCCTTTAGTTTTGTGGTCATGGATCACCTTCTACCCATGTTACATATTCACATATTCAAAAGAGTTCTCCTTCTCCTCCTCCTCATTCAAGTATTATGATCAGATCTAAGATAAATTCATTTAAGGAAGATATTATGGAAACTCTTTCTGTTCTTCCCAAGCCATCTACCAATTTGGATATATCTCTTTGCTAATATGAAATCATGTTTTTTGTATCTTTGGTTGTGAACACCTTCAGTCCAATTTTTTTCAAAGGATTCATAATTTGGATGTAGGTATTAGGAATATGGTGGAGCACATTTGAGTAAGTCGTAATACTTTAGATGTTGTAAGGATGAACCAAACCCAGAGATATGTTACCATTTTGGGAAGCATGAATCCCTTTCTACTACTATTAAGGATTCATCCTCCAGAGCTCCTCCTTGTTTTATGCTTACTACTTTTGATATTCACTTGGTGAGAATCATGGTCCAGGAAGAGTTATAGAATGTTTCTATAGATACTTCCACTTATCATCACTAATAACTAAGGAATATAGTGTCCCATGATGAGTATATCTGTAAGGTTGTTATAGATTGTTTTAATGATGGATGAAGTGGGAGGGAAATAATTATTAAATATGTAAAGTACTAAATTTATAATATTTTTACTAAGAATTATCTCATTTCCCATTTTAATTCTTTTTCTGGGAATCTATGGATGCCTCATGTTACTAGGTGCTTTAAAAAGTAATCGATTCAGTTGAAAGTGATAGCCCCATTATTTATGTTATTCGTGAAGGAAAAGAAATAATGCTTTCAAGTGATGAATCATAGTGGTTAAGTGATCACCCAATTTGTTGAGCTGATGGAACCTTTTCTCTATAATACAGTGATAGTTATCTTTGATCCACATATTATGCCTCTAAATTCATGTATTTTCACTCCTATTTTAGTTCTGTTCAAACTACTTCTAAAACATTGATCCCATTTGGCCTTACTCCAGAAGAGTTAGTGAGGCATCTCAGGATAGCTAATGCCCAAGGCGAAGACCTTATAGATCTTTCCACCATTCAACGTGATGATGGTTTAGACGAAGATTTTGATTTGATATGGATACTTTCTTTTTTATGATATACTCACATAACTTTGATCTTAATGGATATTTATTACTCTTTCATATTTTATCTCTACTATGACATACTTTTTTATTCTATATTATTATTTACTTTTATGCCTTTTTGATAATACCAAGGGGGTAGCACATGTATGTTATATCTTGTATGATAACTCTATTTATATTTTTTAAAATTTTTAGAATAAAAAGTGATATAATTATTCTTTTAATAACTATGTGGAACTTTATTTTTATACTCTAATTCTACTCTAAAAATTCATTGAAATATACTGTTTTGGATTTATTTTCAACCATGATTTTTTATTATAAAAAGTGGGAAATATTTAGCTCAGATCAGAAATGTTTTCTTTTAATTCTCATAAATCATATTTTTTTTATCACTATTTTTTTCATTGAATGATAAAGCTTCATTATTTATCAATTTAGATAAAATCTCTCTAAGTACAAGCTGATACCGTCAGAAGTTATCCTAATACCATTAGAAAATGTTTGTTATCATTGGTCAAACATTTATTTCATTAAAGAGGACTTCTTAAAATACTATAAGAGACATGCTACCATCAAAAAAAGTCTCCTTCCTCCAGTTGAAGTTATACTACCACCAGAGGTACTTTCTACTACAAAAAAAAGTTTTCTACCACCAAGATAATTCTACTACTAATAGAGAAAGTTTTATACTTCCATAACAACTCCACTACTGCTAGAAGGTTCCACTACTACTAGTACAAATCCTCTATTTCCATAAGTTCTCGCTACTTCCAAGTAAATCATGCCACTTCCAGTTTATTTCTGTTACCATCAAGTGAGTTTTATGGCCCTCAAAATCTATTACCTTTTATTTATTCTTCCTTTGAGGTTTATGCTTCCATTATTATTTATAGTTAAAATTTAAATTATGTTCCTATGGATAGTTTATATAATTTATTAAAAATCAGAGTGACAAGGTTTTAAGAATTATTATTCTTAAAATGGATGATCTGTAGAATTGATGACAAATTAATCTATTCCTGATTTACCACTCGGTATAAAAATTTATTTTATTAGTATCCTACAATGGATAATTAGAGGTTTTAAAATCTATAAATCCAAGGATCCCCTCATGCACACATATTGGTTGGTTGGATTACTATATTACTGGTGACTGATGCGATAAGTGAACATGACTATTTAAGTGTACTTATTGAAATAAATTGGACTATATATGATGTATACAACACTCTATTTTTTATTAAAAAATAGAAATATTCCATAGTTCATTCGAAATGACATCAATGATAGATTTAAAGATAATTAAAAATAAAAATAATATCATTTATCATCATCTCAAGAGAACTAGAGAAAGGTAACTTCAAAAGTTATTCAATATTCTTCATGTCTTATTCTATGTTTTATTTACTTTCAAGTTGTGCTTGCATTAGATTTTTAAACCATGATCATAATTGATAGTGTTGTATTGAATCATGCTTTGAAACACTCAATACAATTATTTTATTTCTTTGATCCCATGAATAAATATGTATGATTCTTGGTGTATCCTAAACTACATTGTGTGCAGTTGTATCAGTAAAACCTAGTCTAAGTTATGGATTTGTTTTTTTAATAAACATTCTTGGAAGTGTTTTGTTTTCAGGTGGATCGGATTAAGTCTCAGCTTGATACTAAACCTCTCATATTTATATTTATGGTGTGTTATTTATTTTTTTCTTCGTTTTTTTTCAATAGTTTATTTTTTAAAACTCATATTAATACTCTAATAGTTAGCATAAATCATTGTTATATATAATGTGTTTGATGTTATTAGATTTTTTTCAGAGTTAAATTAATTTAAATTTTTTTAACTTTGTTGTGATTGAGCCTTTAAGAATAATTTTGAAAATATAAAAGTATATATTTCTACTATTTTAGTTAACTAAGCTTATTTCTAAATTAGGGGAATTTTATTTTAAACCGTTTTTAAACAAAAAATTTAGTGGAACCCCAATTCACCCTCATATTGAGTTCTATACCATGATAAAAAATATTTATTACTAATACGAAAATAATCCGATAGTATCCATGAAGAAATAAAATACTAATAAAATTGATGTAATCAATTGAAAGGATAGAACCATAAGCAAAGAAAAGTAAAATGCTCTTTCATCACATTAATTATAAATAATTTTGATTTTATTTTTATTTTCAAATATATATTTTTAAGTAACAAGATTTTCCCTCAATGTTGTACTAGATAATAGATAAAACAAAATTATTTCAACCAAAAGGTGAAGATTAATATTAATTATTTTTTAGATGTAATGTAAGAAATTTTGAAAAAAAAAGACGCACTACGAAAACATGAAATGAGATAGGTGAACATTCTATTTAAATATTAACCATATTTTCATATATTTAAGTAAAAAAATTATAATCTATATAACCCATAATAACATATATTATTTTAAAATAAAAAAATAAATATAAAATAATTTAAGGATTATATGAAAAAAAATGTCACTCAAAAAGACTAATTTTACAACATAACACATCTTATGTCCCTTAACAGTATTTTAATTTGATGAATAAAATATTTTAAATGTTACGCAAATATAAAAATGAAATAAAAAAATGTCTTTTAAATTACAAACCAACAAAATGTTATGTTATTAAAACATAAATTTAAAAAAAATTATAATTTCAAAATCATTAATATGATGATGATGATGATGATGATGATTAAAAAATGATACAAAAAATCTAAAAATGTAAGAATAAGATAAATAACAAGAAAAAATTAGAGATTAAACAGATGATAGGGATGAATATTGTAGTTCTCATGAATGATATGAACCAAAAACTGAGATAGGTTAATAAGTGTTAGCCAATTTTTACAAATCTTATTAATTAACTTCGATTTAAACATTAAATTAAAATAATATAACTTTTCATTTAGATCACTCTCTCACCTGAATGCTTAAAAAACACAATAGTAATCATATTTACAAGATCTTCCCTCAATATGGGTTATAATATTTTTCCATGACAAGTACTATTCAGGCCAAAAATTAACACATCAATGTCATAAAGTGAAATATAATAGAATTTATGAATTTATCTTCTTTGATATTAAATCAATAAAATACCACAAATGATTAACAAGCCTCTTACATTACAAAAATAATATGAAACTCATAATAAGAAATATTATAATGAAAACAAGATTTTCATCATCATTAACAATGTGAACTTCCACTCTTTGTATAAAGTCCTATAACATCCACCAAGAGTTTTTCAATATCTCAATATAAGATTTCTCTCTTTTGAAACCCCAATCTATCAATGCCGAAAAATATTTCAATGAGTCACTCTATGTTTTCTCCAAACATACATTTTATTCAATTTTTTATTTTATTGGTGATTTCTAATCAATAGATAACTAATTTATAATGAAGATATATCAAAATTTAATAATTTCTATACTTTTTGATCCTATATATTTCTCTCACCCTCAAAAATGAACAAAATAATTTTTTTATATCAATATAGTAAATTTAAATTTTCCTTCACTCATCCAGGATCTTATATTTTATTCATATTTGAATAAATAAATAAAAACCAACTTCAATTTAAATTCCTACGTTTGGAAACATTTCATTGAATAGAAATCCATATATGTTAATGTTCATTGAGTATAAAATGATAATTTCATATTTCATTGAGTATATTTCACATGTTGAGTTGATTATATTTTTTATACCACATTAAGAAACTTTTTATTATGTCAATACATAACATTTATGTAGATTAACGCCTCAAATATACCACACATAAATTGAATTAATTGAATTTCATTATATATATTTGAAAAAATCCAAAAATGTACTTTATGAAACAAGACGAGTTGACTAGAAGTAAATGTATACCACATTAAAAAATATTTTATTTAGTTTCTTCCAAATTATTCAATAAGTATCATTTTTTATATATATGTATTTGAAAACATAATTAAATAAATACAATACATCATAAATTATATCAAAACAATATCCTTTAATATTTCTACTTTTGATAAGATCTCAAATAAATATCCATAATGTTCAAAATAAAAATAATTTAAAAAAATCACACAAAATAAATAAAATGAACTATGTCATACTTAGTCTTCAGTAATCATACATGCATCATTTCTTCAACAATAATAAATTTCATTCTAATCATGTGATATTGATTAATTTTTCATATGTTTTTTATGAATTTTTTAGTTTATATTATGGAAAATTTGTTTTACTAATGTCCTTATGTAATTTTGATGATTCAAATGTTCTATGAACTCTACATTACCCAAGGTATAACATATAGTATGATTAATATGTTTTTCATTTTCCTTATTTAATAATTTTTCCATAAAATATTATATATATATATATATATATATATTCTATTCCCATCAAAAGATATTACTCAAAACAAAATTTATGTTTTGTAAATTTCAAACATATGTTTGATGTAATTACAAAATCTATTTCAATTTAAAATTATTTAAGAAGACATTTATCATTAAAATAAACCTTCTATTAAATTCATAGAACATGTGTTATACACTTATATTTTGTGAAAAATACTATATGTTTTGATAATTTCATATGCATGTTTTGTGATAAAATTATTAATGTGTTTTTTCTTTATATTACCTTTATTTTAGATTATATTCATTCAGTAACCTATTCATGTTTTGTTCACACTTTAGAATGTAAAAACATGTTAAAAAAATTGAAAAGTTTCTATGTTTTATAAAATATTTTGTGAGACTTAAGTTCATTAAATAAATATGAAGTAACATATCATATGTGCTTATATTGAATGAATAGAATAATTTTTTTGTGTTTTTAAATTGAGAATTTGTAATGTCCTGGTTTCAGAATCCACCCAGAGGCACCCCGTACCTGGTTGGTAACTTGGCCTCAAGCACATTTTCCCAAACGCCAGAGGCTACCGACTAGAAACGAGGGCCTTGGGTGTGATAGTGGGAAAACTATGCCCTTATTGGTAGAGTACACAGTAGATGTAAACAAAGCATACAATAGCAGAAGCAGTGAATATCCAACAGCAATAAATAGAGGAAGACTAAAACAATAAACAACTGAAGCACACATGTATATATGAAATGATGCATGATACATATGTCTAGGAAAGCATCCAAACAATTCACAATGTTGAATACAATACTAAACCAAATTATAAAAGAAAAACAGATAAGAAACTCCTCAGCAACGCAAGCCTTGGCTTGGTCCCATGCTCTCCTGATCCAAAGAAATAAATTACCAGAAGTCAAAGGGCATTTTCTCTTGTCTATACCAGCAACAACATAATCTTTTTGGGCCCAAAATCATGGCCCAAATAGGGTGTGAGACTAAAATTCCAGTATGAAACCACCCGAAGATCTGTGCCTAATAGTCAGTGAGTATATGGCAGGTAACAGTACAGTAAGAAGTAGACAGTAATAGTAAACAGCAGGCAGTAAACAGTAAGTAGTAACCGGATGATATACAACAGTAATCAAACCACAGAACAACAATAAGTAGAGAAGTAAACAGCTAACCACAACAGGAACCCCTCTAGGAAGTTCTCACAGCCAACCCCTTTGGTCATATCCAAGAAGTACCAACAACCCTCTGGGTAGTGCACTCAGCCTAACCCCTCTGGTTTGGTTATACGAAATTATAAGACTCTCTAGGGAAGGTCGCTCGGTCAATTCCCCTTATAGTCTAGGATAGTCAGGGACTACTTGAGGAAGATCATGTGGTCTAACCCTCTTATAGCCCCATGGTCTAGAAACTCTCTGAGGAAGTTCACTCGGTCAATTCCTTCTATAGTCTTTGGTCTATCACAGAGTCTCTAAGGAAGCTCACTCAGTCAATTCCTTCTCTAGACTGGAAAGGTTTTAAAGAAATTAAAACAAAGTAAAGACTCTCTAAGGAAGCTCACTCGGTGTAACCTCCTGTAGTATATAATATCCAAGACTCTCTGGGAAGCTCACTCGGTCTATCCCTTGTAGTCTATAATGTCTAAGAATCTCTGAGGAAGCTCACTCGGTCTACCCTCCTATAGTCTATAATAACCAAGACTCTCTAGGAAGCTCACTCGGTCTATCCCATAGAGTCTATAGCACCAGTTTCTCACGGTCCCATGCCAGTCAGTGCATAATAATTATATAAGTCCAAAGTACACCTACAGAGCTACTTGGCTAACCAGTCTACAACATAACAAGCATGTCAAGAATATCATTCCTTCCGATAGTCACAAGGCATGGAAAACATGTATAATTGCCAAATGAAAACAAGACCCCAAGGTCGTAACAAGAACAAGGCATGTGAAAAACATCCAAGCATAGAAATTATCCACAAACATGATCAAATTACCTCTACATAAGCATACAAGCATGGAAGGAAAACAATAGTGGAAAAACGGTAAACATGAAATACCCCGTTCACGGGTATTTGTGGAATTTGCACATAAAACTCAAAGACTTCGAACAGTAAGGCAGAAACCACCTACCTTGATGCTAGGAGATCAATATACTTGAAACATGAGGCTTGATTCTCCTTAGAACATCGTCGATCTATGAAAATGCACAAACTTTTCAACCCACGATAACTTGAGAAGGAGGGATAATCATGTAATGAAACTCAAGTAGAAGGAAGAGCTCACCGTTGTGGTTCCAATGCAATAGACGGCGGTTGATTCAGAAAACAGACGGAGGCTTGGGGGATCGGAGGATGTTTACAGCCGTACAGGTCTCTCTCGGTCGAGGAACCTAGAGAAGAAGACAAATCTGTCAATTAGGCACGACCCCGGTCCGTTTAATGAAACAAATAAAGTACACGACATGTACTTCTAGGGTACACGGTGTGTACTTGGCCTTTCCGTACTCCGCTTTAAGCGGCCTCCACATCACCCCTACACACCGTGTGTGTGGCCCGGACACGGCCAACACACGGCCTAGCGATACATCAATGTACACGGCGTGTACTTCGAAAATTTCCAGATTATTCTCTTTTTCTCAAAATGACCAAAAAAGGAAAAACACACCTAAAAAAAGATTCGGGTTTTACAGAATTATTCTTTTATTCCTCTTTAATTAGATTCTACAGGCATCATTTATCATCTTTTATTCAAATATTTTATGGCGTTATGAAATATTTTATCTGTTATAAATTAATTTGTGAATAATTTAATAAATTAATGACATAAAATACAACAAAATGAAATCATGGAATCCATATTCTTCCCATTGAATATTTATAATAATATAAATATTTTTATATCCCTGGTTTATTGAAGAAATACCAAGTAAATGAAAATATGTTCCCTTGACTTATATAACTCATTAGATAATAAATTTTAATCCCCCGTTTATTTTTAAAATTTATTCACATAGAATAGTGTACAATTTATATCATTTCTTTCAATTTGGTAAAATACCAAAATTAATATATATGGAAGGGGATTCAAAAGTCACCCATCATTTCTATAGTTAGGAAAAAAGAATATCAATTATTAAAATTACCTCTTGAAATCATTCTTTCAATAATGAGTAAGTAAAAAATGTTAGAAATTTATTCCATTATAAGAAAATATTACAAAATAAATAAGTGATTTAGAATTTTTTTTATTAATAATAAGATACATTATATAAATGTGTTTTGTTCTTGATTTCTTCCCTAAATTATTTGATAGATTTATTATTCATTGGTTTCCATGTCCAAATCATAATGAAAATTTAATTTTCACATTTAGGAAATTATGTTGTTCCTTTATATATAAATTTTTTTGTGTGTTCTTATATAATAACAAAATACTAAACTTCATCATTACTAAGTGTTATAAAATTTTTGTTTTTATAATAGCATGTCATAAACATTGTTATGATTATTAGTGCAACACCTGAATTAGATTTTCCTTCACCCACATTTACTAACTGATTAGTATCAATGTCACCAAAAAAAAATTCTCTCTAATTATTAAATAAAATATCCTATAATCAATTATTTATTTAACACATCTCAATATTATTTTATCTGCTTTCATATCTGCTTCTTTTGAATTAGTTTGAAAACATACACAAACTGTCACTGTATAAACTATACCATCCCTAGATATTGTCATATATATTAATATTATAAATAATTTTCTAAAATATATTTGATCAACACTTATTCCAGACCATTATTTACTCAATTCCATTCCAAGTGTGTTAAACGTTTATATATTCTTGGATTATTCTATCCTAAAGTTCTTTAATAAATATCAAACAAATTTTTCTTTTGATAAAGATATCTAATTTTTCTATTTAATCTCTTATGGTAACAAAAATAATTTTAACTCAACATATAATTAGATATAAAATATTTTATTCATTATTTAAATAAAATCCATATAAATGTACTCTTTTCATGCGTAAAAAGTAATGTCATCAACATAGAATATTGAAATTAGATGTCCTACTTAAATAGAGATTAATACATCACCTTTCATGAAATTATTATATTTTAAAAAATCATCCAATTTAGAATACCTTGACTATATATCATGTTTTAAATCATATAAATAATTCTTTAGTTTGTACACTCAATCCTAATAATATTCTGAAAAAAATACTCAATTTTATCAATGTAAACTACTTCTTGTCACTCAGCTTTTATCAATGAAAACATAACATCTATTTGTTATTCCATATAGTTTCATTAACATAAAATTATTTAAAAAATACTAAAATATTATATTCTTGAAATAGTAATTATCTTTATTATCATGACAGCCCCTACCGGTACCCCTCATTGACTAACATTGAATATAGAAAAGAACCCTAAATATCACTTTCAATATTTTATAGGGTAGATACTATGACTGAGGATATAACACGCATACATATGGAAGGAATTACCCTAACAATTCTTGGAAAATGATAAATAATCAACCAATAAACTCTATAATAAAATTAAACCAATACCAAATCATGTAATTTCATGTAAAGAAAGACTAAAAGTGAGGATACCATGAGAAACACAAATAGAAGTGACTCAAAATGCCATTAAACCTTAGAAAACCACTAAAAAGATATAAAGGCCCAAATTAATATCCAAATCCATCCTATGAACCTGAAAAAAAATTATATATATATGGGTGGTCATACCAATATACTTAGTAGGTTCCTCCCCAAAACCAATCATGAAAATATGGAAGTATAATACCAAATCCAGAGTGAAAAAACAATGAAATTAAATATTCACCTAAATTAGTGCATCTAAGTTCCTAACCTCTCCATGGTTCACTCACCAAATATTTAACTAAATATATTTACACATCATTGAAAAAAAATATATAAATAGAGTTACCTCGCATCCACTATTTCACTAAACCAGCCACCCTAAACCCAAACTTCTTATGTCTTGGAACCATCATCCCCCCATAAGTCATAGCACACATATCTAAAAATATATCCCATCCACATCCACATAATCATATCCAAAACTACAAATCACCGTTATAATGACACATCACATCCACATCACCATAACATCCTTATAATCACATTGTTAGATCAAGATCCATTACACCTATATATATTTACACAATTAAAATCTGTAATCCATTATAACCTTGATCTAAATAATTCTAAAACCTTATGTCACTAGATCCCACATATACATGTATGTCATAATTGTGAGCTAATATACCTCATATGAGTATAAAACCTATAACCATAAACCATCATAGTCTAGATATACACACATACTATACAATATATGGGAGATAAATTGGGGTGGGTGGAGTAGTCGACCATCTTTATCATTTACAACCTAGATGTTGGGAGAACACCTAAAACCCAAGGCCAAATATGGTCATTGATTTTGTTATCCATCTCGGGTGGTGGAGAGTAAGAAATAACATAACATATTGGATTTATATCATAAAACAAAACCATTCAAAGGAAAAATACCCATCCAAATACTTTAACTATAACTTCCTGCATAAAAATATAACTTATGACACAAATAACTAGGAATCTTAGGCCCTCTGAAGCACAAAACAAATGTCAAGATTCATCCTTATTACTTATCATTTAGTATTAATCAAACACCAACCATTTTATAATATCCTTACATCAATTATACATTAATATTACTATTAATAATCGATATCCAAGGTTCAATTATATAACATTATATGTCTAGTTACCACAACCCATAATCATTAAATTGTCTACTTAATCAATGGATTCTTATTCTTATTAACATATAAATAAAAAACTATAATCATTATTAATAAATTTCAACAATTAATCACAATCCAAATACAATATCATCTTTGAACCTCTAAGAACCACCCACTATTAATTAATTCATTAGTCGTTTTCCATTTCATAATTCTAGGGAAATAAGATACAATAACACCACTACTCATAAAGAAAACACAACTGATTATGTAAGAAAATAGTATCAATATTATAATAAAATAATGAATAGAAAATAATTAAAAAACTTCAAAATAATAATAAATTAATTGGAAGAAAATAAGAAAATATGATCTAAACACCACCTTAATCTCAATTCAGCCACCATGATACCATTCCATACCAGCTATAATGTTCAACCATTAGCCACAAAAATCCACTACCACAATAATTTCAGAATGGTATGAACACTTAATTTTTAACTAACCCCGATTTTAATTTTAATTAAAATAATAACAAGTGGTATAATATTCCAAATATAAATCAGAAAATCATATGACCACCTAAAAAAATGTTAATAAACCATCATTATTGCTTCAAATAATTCACAAAAACTTGGAACAAACAAGGACCAAACATAGTCAACCACTAATGTTAATTCCAATAATAATAATAACGTAATATTTTATTATCATGTTAATTAAGTCAATACATTATTAGAATATTTAAACAAGAAACAAAACCTAGTAAAACAATAGCTAATAGAAATGATAAGCACTAATCAAGTATTATTAAAACAACACTCCATAATCTTAGTCAATTCTAAGTAATAATGACAAATTTGATAATGACTTGTTCATTAGCCCCCTTGTATTTCCGTCATCAAGTTGTTTAATAAGTTTTAGTCTTGAGAAGTATAAAAAAGAAGCCTTAAAATCATATAATTAAATGATCACACTATCTAAAAAATATTATAATCTAACAACACAGGTAAAATCCTAATCTCATGTGAATCCATACCACCATCCGTTTTTTTTTCTTTATATTTATTTAGTTTATTCCTAATCATTAACCATTTAAAACTAAATCATGATAATACCACACATACACATAGTAAATAGAATAATTTTGAAATATATCACCTCAATAAGATGCTTCAATGATGACTAAACAAGATAAGATGAAGGACAATGAGCACTGATCACAAAACCCTATGATAAACCCATGAATCCTAAGAACATCATCCCATTATCTATAATCTATCAATAATTGATAATGAAAACAAAAAATTTGATAGAATAAAACATCCACATCTTGGAAGTAAGGAATGGGAGAAGAACGAAGAGAGATAAAGAGGACAAAATAAGATACCTTGGATCAAATCTAGTCATTGAAAAAAGTGAAGGCCCAAGGATAGACCATATAAGACAATGTTAATACTACATAATCCCATATCCTCTTATGGTTTTAGAGAATAAGGATAAAGTATAATTAATTCAAGATTCACATCAAATTTATTGGTAAAACTAGAAAACACTATGTCATAGTGTTCTCAGGATCTTTCACATCGTAACTAGCCTTGATTCGATGATCATGGCCTAATATACCCATATAGATCCTCCTTTTTCTCAAATTAAATGATTGTTTCTTTTATTATAATTATTATGTTAATGGTGTGGTTAATGGTGTCTAGAAAAAATATTGAAACACATCAAAATCACAAAGTAATCCCTAACCTTCTCCCTTAACCTGATCAAAATTAGACTAGGAAAACGGCATAGACTATACACTATGGTACAACATAACCTTAAGAGATAGAACGAAGGAACTAAAAAAGAATGAATTTATGAAATGATTCTTATAATCATGATGTAATCTATCCTTGCATGAGATTAAACCAAACTCAAACAAATCTATCAGGCTATCATAAAGTTCTATCCATGCCACAATAGACACAACACAATGTAAACTGATAGGAAATCACTTATGATTAACCTAGGGGAATCTAATTACATAATAATGGTAAAATATATCCCAAAAACATTAATGTTATAGAAGTCATACTTCATAATGCAACTAGCCTACATGAGATTAATTAAAAATACCACGAAACTCATCACATTACAACCAGAATTCTCTCTACACAATAAATAAATCCCCTGTAGATAGCTAAACTCTTAAATTTCATTCCACCAATCCCAAGCCTCAATACAACACTAATACTACAATCCAATCCTCACAATGTGATGCATTAGGAAAACCAAAAGACTATTTCTCCCACCATTAGGCCACCACCCAAAACCCTCAAACTCCCTTAGGTCCTAAGAAATAAAAAATTAAGTATTTAGAAAAATACGCGCACTTATATTTCTTGAAAATAAATCCAACTAATATGGGAATACCAATTTCTTCCTAATTAGTCCTTAATTTCAACTAATACACCTTTTTCACTAGATGCGTCTCTAAACACCCACTTGGTTCAAATTATGTTATTTCCATTTAGATAATGGGAAAATATTAAAAACAATTATTCTCAATCTCGTTCAATTATTCACTCATGGAATCAACCCATTAATTATAAAAAATTGAATCATTAATTGAATTTTAATCAATTTTTTATATCAAATATGGTTGATCCATGAATTTCAATATTCTTGTAGTTTAAACGAAAACAACTATTTCTCTAAATATATATTCTACTTAAATATACATTTTTGAATTAAAATGAATTTGTTTTGAACTTCAAAATAAATATCCTTTTTTATCATAAATAGTGCATTATAAATCAAATTAACCAGCATGTTGTTAATTTTCAAATTCATCTTCATGGTATTTAAAAAAATCATTTTATTTTAGATTAATTTTTCAATGTCTTCATCATGAAACACACCCCTTAGTAGTTTAATTTTAATGCTTTCTACATAATAGAAGTCTTCCATTTTTTTAATTATTATTCCATGTAATGGAATAGAATTTTCACAAGCTTTCCTCTGACATTATGGGGGTGTCGAATGGTTTTAGAGAGAATTTATAAGTTTAAAGGAGTTGTTTCAAAAAAAGTATGAAAATTATGAAATTAGTCTTAAAGTTTTAAAATTTATCTCTAAAATTTTCAAAATTAATTTTGATGTTTTAAAGTGCTTAAAATATTTTTAAATGTAATATTGAAATAATAGTATTTCTTAGTCATGATTATTTATCAGTTTATTTTCATTAAAATTAGTGATTTTAAAAACATAATTTTTTTTACCATAATGTATAATTATTTTATAAATGCATAAAGGTATATTTTAGTTTTTTGTATGTGTATCATTCATTTCATGAGTAAATTTTAGGGTGGATATTATTTCCATCTATGACGGTAGTAGTGTGTCTTGTGTATAAGTTATGTGCATAATGCATATGGGTAGATTAGGGCTGGAGCATTGCATGTAAGTGAAATCCATGATGAGTAAAGGTCATCTGAAATTTTAAACTCATGTAATGGTAAAGATGTATTCTATTATTGATGTTCCTTGGTCTTCTGAACCTCGCATGAAGTTAATGCATGTTTTGAACTATTTTTGTAAAGATGGATTCTTATGTCGTATAAGGGAAATGGATTTCATGGTTTTAAGTCTCACATGAAGGTAGTGGAGTAACTCACATAAAATTTCATTTTATATTCAAAAGCTCAGGTGTAGGTCATGATGATTTCATGAGGGTAATGAATATATAACGGTTAATTATATTAGCCTTACGCAACGCATGCATCATACGTATAGGTACTATTTTTTTTAGAAAATCAATTTTACTTATTAGTTATGATTTCGACATGTGTTTGATAATATAAATGGAAATATAAACTAAAATTTATGATATTAAATTATTTATGTGAAAGATAATTTAATTTTTGAATTACTTGAAAATTGGGAGTATTAAAAGGATCAAGAGAGACATATAAAAATAAAAATGGTTTCAATATGAATTAAATGTAAAATTGATGAGTTTTATAGGAAATATATGAAGACATGTAACTATTGTTCTTAAAAATAAAAGAGCCCTTCTCATTTGAGTTTCTTAATTCTTTATCAGGTTTGAGTGATCCAAAATCATCCATTATAGTTTGAAGAGCCATCTATATTATTTTGAGTAACCTATAAAAGTTCCAGATCATGATTATCATTTTCCCTCTCCTTTTTTTGAGTGAATAAAATCTTGAAACTTCTTCAAAGTAAGGGTTTTAAGACGTCTATTTTTATTTATAATAGGTGTGAAATTAGAAAGTTTTAGTTTACGTTTTTCAAATATATAAGGGCCTAGCCAGAAACATTAAATAATATTTAATTATGTTAATAATTCAAATTGGGGATCATTTCAGGTTTAGAGGTTTATAGAATTAGGCCATAACTTGTTACACTACATCTCAAATATTACATGTAGACACTTCTACTCAGTGTCCATTTTTCCATAAAATAAAAACTCTTTGAAAAAAAAGAGATATGTATAGTTCCATATTTTAAATAGCATGACTTTTCCTTATTCCCATATTTGAACCTATTCCACTTTATGTCCTATGAAGAACATTTAAAAAATATGGGATGATCAAAAAATCTCAATAAGGGATACACAAAGAAAGAAAACTGTTAGTTTTTCAAAACAACAAGTAAACCATGAATATTTTATCATAAGAAATACTTTTCACCTTTATGAAGTAGTAAATACTCTCCACTGAATAAAAGATCATCACTTACCCTTTTGTAACCAAAAGATTACCATAAAACCCATAGAAATCACACAAAACATATAAAGGTAACATGGTACATAAACATACTTATATTGAATAACCATACACTCAACTTCCTCACATATCACTAAATGGAATAGTCATATGGCTCACTTCCACACCCAATGAATTGGAGGTTATTACATAACCACCCATACTAGTTTATCACGGCACCACCCGTCATTTGGTTTATCACGTAACCACCTATCAAATGTCCAAGTTCCATTATAAAATCATAACACATAAAATATTTCAAATATAAATATTTCACTAATAAAATTTCATTTGCAATAAAAATAAATCATTACAAGATATTGAAATAATAAATCAATTTCAAAAACCATTTTCAATACCAAAAAACCCAAAAATAGAATAAGGGTTTTTTTCATTTTAAAAAACATTAAGGCTTATAGAGGAAGACAACTAATGATTATGGCGGCAGAGAGGTCATTGTCACCGTAAATGTTAAAAAAATTAATTTTGTCATTTAGTAAAACTCTTCATAGAAAAAATATTCCCTTTGAATGAAATTAAAAGTCAAAGGGGTTTATTATATACCATATAAAAGAAATACGTGTATAAATCAAAGTATGTCTCAATGAATGAAGATTGAGATGAAGTCCCTTAACTTGTGTCTGACTTGACCCGTTCGTTATTTAATTTTATGAATAATAAACTAAAGTTAATTTATACTTTCTTAATAACATTTTTAAAATTATATTATTCCTTTTATATCACTTATTACCTTGCTATAAAAATTAGTTTATTATTTGAGTTTATATCGGACATGTTGTCGATGTTCACAACTTGAGTTAAAAATAAACTTGTTATAATTATAAATTGTCCATATGGTAAAAATTTCATTATCTCCAGAATTCTATTAATGATTTATATATCATATATATCATATATATCCATTATATATATGTATTTATAATAGTACATAACATTTGAAGGTAAGAAATTAAATGCATATTCATGGAGACGGTAAGTTGTGCGTACGCATAAACGCAACTTTCATTACTATTTCATATTAAATAGAATGAAAAATTAATGATACATAGGTATATTACAATTCCAGTATAATATAAAATATACAATTTCAGTAAATCCATCCATTATACATTCCACGTATGGCATGAACGAGTCATATCACTTTCAGGGGCCGATAGTAGTCTGCACTTCCTCAAATGAAATTATTGTAATTACCCACTATGGAAACCATAAAGCTATTCAATAAATGAAAAATACAGAAGAATATAAACAATATAAATATAATATATATCACATTTAAATATATTTCCATCTTAATGTCCACCATAAGAGGTGGTATGAGATAATTGAACAAATCATCATTTCATGAGGCAGTAGTTTGTCGTCCACAAAAACAGAATGTTCTTTACCCATTAGACAGATGTGTGTGTAAGTTTAGTTCGAATCCTTTTCATAAAAACAACCAAGTATATTGAGGATACTGTTTGTTTTATAAAATAAAGGGAAAAAAGATTTTAGGGGGTTGGAGAAGTAAAATAAAACAAAAGAACATAAGGGAAGACGTTACCTTTAAATCGGGGAACTCCATTTTGTTTGAATCAAAAAGGATTTCTTGAATTGACTTCTACCTAAGTTAAGGATTCAAGATGGAAGGGAGGGATATATTAAGCTTAATTGGGTAGTGTTTGGATGATACAAGAGGATTTAGAGGTGTGAGGAATGGGTTAGATGTGATGGTTTCTTATAAGGGGGAGGAGGGTCTCTTTAGGAAAGTTTGAAAATATTATTTTATTATAAAATTATTTTCGGTTTCTAAAGGTCCAAATCTCATTATACAAGAATATAAGATGACTCATGTTCGAAATAAAATCATCTAATAATAATTTTATAGGGTTTGGATATTTTTTTAAATTTTATAATCTCGTTTATTTAAATCATTCATTAATGAGGTAAACATTGCATCATTATTGTGTCATAAATAAATTTATTTATTTGATGTCTAAAAAAATACCATGATGTAGGAAATATTTTTATAATTGAAATGAATATTTATAGTCTAAGATATAACTTATATAACCCCTTGTAAAAATTTATTTATTGAAAAATATATGTTTATGACATTTTTGTCTTTACTTTAAATTAATTAATATAAAGTGTCATTATCACTCTTAAGTGGCTCCATGGGGTCCCAAAATCGACCCAAAGATGCCCATTTTCAGAAATGTATCAACCAATATTATTGGGACACATTTTAGGGTAATTTATTAATATTATAATATTATTTTTACCTTGAATTACCTTATTTACCTTTAATCGTGGTAAATAAAAGTAAAAATTTATTATTCACCAAAAATTATTTTAATCATACTGAACCACGTTTTACTTACTGATAACAACCATTTATGTTGTATTTTCTAAATTCAATTCACCGAAGTGGTAAAATTTCATTTAAATGAATAAGTGAGTTTTTTAACTACTACTCAGTGTTTTCACTCTTCATCAAAAATTGAAGGTTTTTAGAAAAATACGAAAAAATCAGCTTAATCTATATCTGATATTCCGAATTCAAAAATTATGACTATTGTACCAAATTGAAAACATATAAGTTTCATTAATTAATTTAAAATTAATTCCATCTGTCGAAACAAAAATCGTGTTTTTAAGAAATAATAACTATCAAAAGATTAACACTTGTTTATGTATAACTTCAAAGTTAAATTACATCCAATGATAAAAATTGGTTTAATTCATAAAAATATAATCTAATTACTCTTTAAAAACAATTAAAAAGATAATCTAACCATATAAATAAATTAAATTAAAATGTAGTTTTGAATTAAAATACAGTATTTTTCACTATTCATTAAAAAATGAACATTATCAGAAAAATACCAAAATTTCATCCAAAGTAAATTATGATATCATGATTCTAAATAAGAATTTTATTTTGTCAAATAGAACATATAAAAGTGAAAAAAACTAGATTTAAAAAGGGTTTTCCATCAAAAGGCGGTAAATCGACCTTTTAAATAATATTAGAGTATTTATGATTAAAATTAGATTCATTTGAATTTTAAGCCTATAACTTTTATTGGATAAATTTAAAAACAATTAATAAACATGTGTAATCATATTTTAGTTAGTTATGTTCATTTCCTTCAATACAATGGCTATGCATTAACTACCATTTAGAATAATAATATTATATTACTATTTTTCAGTATAACTCAACATTGTGTGCAACATGAGATTTTAAAGAAACACATTGTTTCATATTAGGTACGTCATCGAACATAGAATCCCCTTTAAGGTAAAATTAATATTTAATTCACAAATATTAATAAATATTAAAATTTTATATTCATTATTTACATGGGATGTTACATCCTTCCCCCCTTTTTGGAAATTGTGTCCTCACAATTTTAAAATTGGGATTGGAAACTTCATTGAATGTCCCACATTGGAAAAAGAGTAAATAAAACTATAGATTTAAACGAAATATAGAGAATTAAAAAGGTCACCCAAGATAACACATACTAGGATTCCATGAAAACATAGATATGGAGGAGAAACTAAGTTTCATGTTTTGATGGTGAGTGATAGAAAACATGATTAGAAGAAAGTTAACCACCAGAAAATTACAAACATGTGATGGGTTAAAAGGTATTTCATTCCCCGATATGAAAAGTTAACTAAAAACGTTTTCGTTTTAAGTTAAATTTTATAAAGTTGAGGAATTTATTTATGAGATTAACTAAAAACATAAGGAAACATACTTACTTGTCATGTCGAATTTCATCCTTTACTAAATTTCTACCACAAACTCATCTTTTTCTCCAAACAATGAGTAAATAAGATGAATTGTTCACATCCAAAGTGATAGAATCAACTTCTAGAGAATCACATAATCCAAAAAATATGAACTATATATTTTCCCTATCTTCAGAAATTAACCGAAATCAAAATGGTTAGTACAAGATCAGATAATCCCAAAAAATAGATAATCCTTTAAAAAAGATATTATTCCTAATCTCCAAAATAATACAAACAAAACCAAAAGTACAACAAAGACCATTCAATAAACAATTTTCCATAAAATGATTCAATGTAAACCAAACTATTATTGAAACCCAAAACTTAGAAGGATTTAATCACATAGTCTTCCACATTAAATCTTAACATTTATCTCCAAATAACATCGACTACTCTTAATGTCTCATACTGAATTGTAATTAACCTAATCACATATTATCTATGATAGGTTAATCATTTCCATAAATAATCCAAATAACCATAAAACATATATTCTTCCAAAATAAAATTTCAACCATTTTTCCACAAATGAAATCCCATAGTATTCTATTTTCCTTAGTCATATAGTGTTTCCCCAAAAGATAGAATGTCTTCCAAAATAACTTTTATCACTTAATCACCATATCATTTTCCTATACTAAGGATATCCATTTGATAAAACAGAAGTTCCCAAATCAACTTATTCTTGATCCATAAAATCATTTAACTAAAATAATAACTCATACTAACTAGGGACATTATGTAGTCTAGTGGTAGGTGATAAATTTCAATCGCACTTTGGTTGTGGTTTTGATTCTTGCAGCTTTTTCCAACGCGATGGGTTGTCACACGGTCTGTGTGTTGTCCTTTTTAAAAAACTATATAATTTTATAAAATTTTTAAAAATGATATAAATTCATCAAAAATAACCATAGCATATTTTAACCACAAATGTTATCTCATAAATCGCATTTTCATCCCAAAAAGTAATAATATGTAATTGCCTCAGATTCAAGGATCATATAAACCCAAATGGTTCTTTATAACTATATCCACAAAAGAATAAATAATTCTTCCTTGAATAACATTTTCACATATCAAACTTCGGGTTTACACATACTAGAAAAAGTCTTCCAAAGTAATCTCATCATCAAAAGAGTCTTGATACTTTTAAGCATTTCATTGTCCTAAAATATAGCATAACTCATGAATACCTTATATGTAGACTTCTTACTCATTTAATGTTCTTTATGATCTATCAACCATTATTTCCCAAATTATTCCATAAGACTTATTTCCTTTCATTGTTCATTGTCGGTTTCCTCATCCTCGATTGGAATGGAATTAGGTATTGGTAAACATATATTTGGATGGTCTTGTTGATCCCAATCCCGAACCTTCTATATAGGACATCTTTTTTTATAATGAGCATGCACACTACATTTAAAACATTCAACTGGTCCCTCAGAAAGAACTTCTTTCCCTTTCCTAGAGTTAATTGGATGCTTCCTTTTTCCATGGTAGGTTTTTTCTTTATAACCTTGATTACCACATCTGAAACATCTTTCTGTCCCTTTGAAGAATTTTCCTAGGTTTTTCTTTCCACATCCTTGACACATAGGTTTTTTAATATACTTACCTTTATTATTATTACTTGAACTTCCATAGGGATTTGTTTCTCACATATATGATGCCTTATAAAAAACACCAAGGTTCAAGTCATCAATCATGACTCCAGATAATGGGTTGAGAATAACCAAAAGTGTTCTCATTGCATATCCCACTTCATTCGGTTTCTTATTCAGAAAATTGTCACACTTTTTATCACATCCATTGTTACATTGGTACCTGATAGATCCACCCATTTACTAAAACCAAAAAGGCCAGTGTGAGTATATTAGTGAAATCATCATATAATATCTTATTAGGAGGGTAAATACTAAGATAGATGTATTGATGTTATATTAAACTCATTCAATTTATCTAAAATAATGATGTCTCTTTCTAATATTCTAACCATTATCGTTATGTCACTTTTTCTTAAATAACACCCTAACATCTAAAGTTATCTTAGATGACATTTGATACCAACTGTAAAGCCCCAGCCTTAAACATTAAATAATATTGAATTAAGTTAATAATTCACATTGAGTATCATTTCAGGTTTAGAGATTTAGATAATTAGGCCATAACCTATCACATTACATCTCAAATATTACATGTAGACACTTCTTCTCAGAATACATTTTTTCCATAAAATAAAAACTCTTTAAAAAAAGAGTCAGTTCTAGTTCCATGGTTTAGACAGCATGACTTTTCCTTGTTCCCATCTTTGACCCTATTCCACATTATGTCCTTTGAAAAACATTTCAAAAACTTGGGATGAGAAAAAAAGCTCTGTAAGGGATACACAAAGAAGGAAAACTGTTATTTTTTCAAAACAACAAGTAAACCATGAATATTCTATCATAAGAATTTCACCTTTATGAAGTAGTAAATACTCTTCAGGGAATAAACGATCATTACTTACCAATTTGTAACCAAAATATTACCATAAAACCCATATAAAGCACACATAACATATAAAGGTAACTTGGACATAAACATACTTTGATGGAATAACCATATAGTCGACTTCCATAAATATCACTAAATGGAATAGTCATATGGCTGACTTACCCAATGCATTGGAGGATATAATGTAACCACCCGTCCTGGTTTATTACGGCACTACCTGTCAATTGGTTTATCATGTAACCACCTTTCAAATGTCCAAGTACCATTATAAAATCATAACACATAAAATATTGGAAATATAAATATTTCACTTATAACATTTCATTTGCAATTAAAATAAATCATTTCAAGATATTGAAATAATAAATCAATTTCAAAAACCATTTTTCATACCAAAACACCCAAAAATAGAATAAGGGGTTTCTTTTTCATTTTAAAAAAAAATTAAGTCTTATAGAGGAATCCAACTAATGATTACGGCGGCGGAGAGGTCATTGTCACCGAAAATGTTAAAAACATTCCTTTTGTAGTTTAGTAAAATGATTTTTAGAAAAAAAATTCCCTTTGAATGAAATTAAAAGTCAAATGGGTTTATTATATACCATGTAAAATAAATTCGTGTATAAATCAAAGTATGCCTCAATGAAAGGAGATTGAGACGAAGTCCCTTACCTCGTGTCCGACTTGACCCATTCGTTCTTTAATTTCCTGAATAATAAACTAAAGTTAATTTATAATTTCTTAAGAACCTTTTTCAATTTTATTATTCCTTTTATATCACTTATTACCTTTCTATAACAATAAAATAATTATTTGAGTTCATATCGGACATTTTGTCGATGTTCGGAACTTGAGTTAAAAATGAACTTGTTATAATTTTAAATTGTCAATTTGGTCAATATTTCATTATCTCTAGAATGGTATTCATTATTTAGATATCATTTATATCATATATATCTAGAATATATATGTATTTATAATAGTACATAACATTTGGAGGTAAGAAATGAAATGCACCTTTCATGGAGAAGGCAAGTCGTACGTACGCATGAAGGCTACTTTAATTTCTATTTCATATTTGATAGAATGAAAAATTAATGATACATAGGTATATTATAATTCTAGTATAATATCATATATGTAATTTCAATAACTTCATCCTTTATACGTTCCATGTATGGCATTAACAAGTCATATCACTTTGAGGGGGCGGTAGTCCGCACTTCCTCAAATAAAATTATCGCATTTACCCACTATGGCAACTATAAAGGAATTATATTAATGAATAATAAAGACGAATAGAAACAATATAAATGTAATATATATCAAATATAAATACATTTCCATCTTAATGGCCACCATAATAGGTGGTATGAGATAATTGAACAATCATTGTTTCGTGAGATAGTAGTTCATCATCCTTAGAAACAGTATATTCCTTACCCATTAAACAGAAGTGTGTGTAAGTGTACTTCGAATAATTTTCATAAAAACAACCTATTATATTGACGATACTGTTTTTGTTATAAAATAAAGTAACAAAAAGAGTATATGGGGTTGGATAAGTAAAATAAAATAAAAGAACCTAAGGGAATATGTTACCTTTAAATCAGGTAACTCCCTTTGGTTTGAAACAAAATGATTTCTTGAAGTTCTTTATTCCTAAGGTAAGGCTTATAGGTGTAAGAGAGTGATGTAGGGAGCTTAATTGGGTAGATTTTGGATGTTCCATGGGGCTTGAAAGGTGTGAGTAATGGGTGAGAGGTGATGGATTGTTTTAAGGGGGGTCTCTTTACAAAAGTTTGAAAATATTATTTTATTATATAATGATTTTTCGTTTCTAAAGGTCCAAAACTAATTAAAGAAGAATATATGATGACTCATGTTTGAAATAAAATCATCCAATAATAATTGGATAGGTTTTTGATATTTTTTTATATTTTATAATCTCATTTATTTAAATCATTCATTAATGAGGTAAACACTACATCATTATTGTTTCATAAATAATTTTATTTATTTGATGTTTAAAAATTAGAAAAAATACCATGATGTAGGAAATATTTTTAGATTTCAATTTAATATTTATAAATTAAGAGATAAATTAAATGACCCCATGTAAAAATTCATTTACTGAAAGATATATGTTTATGTTGTTTTTGTCTTTACTTTAAATTAATTAATATAAAGTGTCATTATCACTCTTAAGTGGCTCCATGGGGTCCCAAAATCGACCCAAGGATGACCATGGTAGTAAATTTATCAACTAATAAGATTATGAAACATGTTAGGGTAATTTAATATTATTATAATATTATTTTTACCTTGAATCACCCTATTTACTAACAATCGCGGTAAATAAAAGTCATAAGTTAATATTCATAAAAAATTATTTTAATCCTATTGAAACACATTTTACTTACTGATAACAACCATGTGTGTTTTATTTTCGAAATTCAATTCACAGAAGTGATAAAATTTCATTTAAATGAAAAAAATCAGTTTTTTAACTACTACTCTGTGTTTTCACTATTCATCAAAAATTGGAGGTTTTCAGAAAAATACCAAAAAATAAGCCTATTCTTTATTTGCTATTCTGAATTAAAAAATTATTTCTAGTTCACCAAATTCAAAACATATAAGTTGTATTAATTTATTTAATATTAATTCTCTCTATCAAAACAAAAAAAACTTGTTTTTAAGAAATAATAACTATCAAAAGATTGACACTTGTTTATGTCCAATTTCAAAGTGAAATTACTTCCAATGACCAAAATTGGATTAATTGGTAAAAACATAATATAATAAAACTTTAAAAACAATTAAAAATATAATATTTACACGTAAATAAATTAAATTAAAAGGCAGTTTTGAATTAAAATACAGTATTTTTCACTATTCATTAAAAAATGAACATTATCAGAAAAATACCAAACTTTCATCCAAAGTAAATTTTGATCTCTCGATTCTAAAGAAGAATTTTATATTTTCAAATAGAACATAAAAAGTGAGAAAAAATTAGATGCATTCGACCTTTTAAAGAATATTAGTGTATTTATGCTAAAAATTAGATTCATTCGCATTTTAAGCCTCTAACTTTTATTTGATAAATGTAAAAACATTTAATAAACATGTGTATTCATATATTAATTAGATCTATTCATTTCTATCAATAAAACGACTATGTGTTAACTTCCATTTAAAATAATAATATTATATTATTATTATTCAGTATAACTCAACATTTTGTGCAACGTGAGATTTCAAAGAAACTTGTTGTTGTGTATCAGGTATGCCAACAAACATAGAATACCCTTTAAGGTAAAATTAATATTTAATTCACAAATATTAATAAATATGAAAATTTTATATTCTTTATTTACTTGGGATGTTACAAAATAGGTGTGATTGACCATGATCAGATAAAAAATAAAAAAGAATCACATGAAGTAAGACTATTCAATAATCTTGAAATATGTAAAGGAAGAAGTAAATTTATTAATACCACATGATTTTGTTTAATTTATTCTTCTGAAATAAATCATCGTATAAGATTATAATTGTATTCTTTAAATTATTTATAGGAATGGGAAATATGATCTCATGTATTAGATTTATTTTAATCGGTCAAACCTATAATATGGAATGTATTAGACTATAATTAACATTATTTCATGATCTAAAATTTATAGAATTTAAGTAGAGGTTTAATTATTGCATGCCACTGGATTTTTATTAGTATTATTATTTTCTGAAATGGAAATCAATGTAAAATATTAAATAATGTTATCATGTTCAATTGAATTAATAATATTTGATAGTATTAAAATTATCTAAGAGATAAGGAAATGGGACAATAACATGTTTAGTGTAAATATTATTTTATAATATGAAAATAAAATGTTATATAAATTTTCAAATTATTGTATCATTTTTGAAATTAGATTATTAAAGTGGTATAATTAT
Source organism: Viscum album (assembly GCA_963277665.1). Classification (NCBI taxonomy): domain Eukaryota; kingdom Viridiplantae; phylum Streptophyta; class Magnoliopsida; order Santalales; family Viscaceae; genus Viscum; species Viscum album. The sequence goes on along the minus strand of OY728125.1, from coordinate 270,026,335 downwards.
TGATTGCATAAATAATTAATATTTCATCTAATGGGGTTCATATAATTAATTCTTGGGTTATTATGATCACTATGTTTTTATGATATTTTGTTATTACCTCATGATTTACTAAATTGTGTGCTATATAATTTTTTGTTTTTTTGTTTTTTGTTTTTTATCATGGTCAATTTCCTGAAACATATAAAAACATAAAGTTGTTAATTTTATGTAATTAATAAAAGAGGCATGATATTAATTACCTTTCCTCATGTAACTTTTAGCACTATAGATATAATTATTAGAGTCATGTATGGTTTATTACTAGCTATTTTTATCTATTTTTTATAGTTTTTTATGTTAATGACCTATGTATAATAAAACGGTTAATTCAAGATGGTAATTAAAATGGTTGACTTCTCAAGACAATTTTTTGGGGGATGATTGGGTGCATTTGTAATTGTGGGAGGATTGACTCAATACCATGGACTTATTTTACATTAAATTTTTATACAAAAAATAAATTCAATGTGTATGTATAATCTAGAAATTTAGATCCATGATGTGACTGATTCATAACCTTTTTTGGTTAGAATGAATTGATGAGGAATGGGTAGGAGGTCCATGAAAATATTGATGGTTAATTATATGTTGAGAAATTGGAAAAGAACCTGGGGCTACAGTGATGGTTGATTCCTATTATGGAAGGACATATTACACTATGTGTAATGGTGTGAACATGACACTGATCGGTTGGGATGACTTTAGATTATGTAATTATCATAGATATATCTTAATCTCTCGTGATTATTTTTTAATGGACAGATGGGAGAATATTATTTATATGATTGTTTTCCAACCACATGTAATAATACAACTCTATGTATGGTAAGTGAACTGTTATTTTCACATCTTATGATAAGTCTTATATTACCTAGTTAATTTAAAAAGATATAAATGAATTTAATTAAATGAATGGGGATGGTTTATGTAGAGGATGAGGATTAGTTTGGAACCACAAGGGGTGAATCAGGGGTCCACACATTTTATGAATTCCCTTCTATTTCAACATCTTAAACTAATTAATGTTCTCAATACACTCAATGATTTCATTCAATCTCACATTTGTGTGCAATAATAATAATAAATAATGCATCACACAATATTTACATGGTTTTAATAGAAGGCACACTTCTTTCCATATTGGATATAACCCCCATTATTGATTCTCTATAGTAGTCTTATTATCAATTATAGTAGCTCTTGATTCTATAGAATTATAATTGGTTATACACCTCAATCGCCTATATTTGGTAACAACTGGTTAAACTACCTAGTTTTTTATCCTCTAGTTGTGTCTAGTTTTCCTCCCAATCCCATCAACTCTTCTTCTTCAATTGGTTATATTCCCCAACCACACTTCTTCTTATTAACTGGTTATACAACCCAATAATTACACTATTTAAAAAATGGTTAAACACTCTATCTACAAGATCCACTTCTTCCCTATTGATCTAGTATTAGAAATTAAACCTTCTGATTCAGAGTGATCATCCTCTATGAGCTAGTGTGATCACAACTTATTGTGTACCTCTTAAAGTTATTCAATATCTTATGTAAACAAGTTTATTGGTCTTGAAACTCCTTCCACACTAGATTGTAGAATGATATGGTTCTCCTCAACTTCCTTGAATACTAAGGTAGATCACCTTTAGAGACTCCTAGATTTGACTCAAATTCTTCTCTCTTCTCAAAATAGAGTTATGTAGGTCTCTCAGTGCTTCAACTATATAGAGTTTTTAGAATAGTTTTAGCATCAAAGGATTAGATCATCAACTTCTTTATAATATTTTAATAAATATATACATAATAATATCTTGTATATTAACTCACATTAATTATCATTATTTGGAGAACGTGGTTTTTCTCATTTATAATTCACTCAATGAATCCGAATTATTTCCTCATTAATTTGGATTATTTATTCTTGTTTAATGTCACATAATTTCTCCTCATCAAATGTAAAGAGAATAAAAATTCATGAATCATGGTATATTTTCATTGAAATCCTAGCTCAGTAGAAACATTACACATTGAATATATTTTTTGTCAGTATCTAGACATGCATGATATAAGTGGTCTTCCTCACATAAATTCTGTTCAAAAAGATATCAAAATACATGTTCCGTATATTTATAAATCCTATTATATTTTATATGCATAAATTATGCATAAAATTGATCATAAAAACATTTATATCTCTCATATGCATTCATCATTTATTTTTCACCCAAGTTAAACCTCATACAAAGAATAAATTCATGCATGATTCGAGTTCCCTTTGAATGAATTATAAATTATGAAAACCTCATAATTCTCAATTGTCTCACATTCATGAAAGTGTAACTACATGAATGTGTTATAATCTCAATATTAGCCATTCATAAATTTATCTTCATCAATGTTCAAGATATTCAACTTGATCTTTATTAACTTCATGGCTCATGATCATTAAAACAATCATGGTAATATGCCACTTTAATGTTTCTTAGATTGATTTTTTGTGTTAAGTAAGGTTTAATTTCATAGATAAACTCATGTAATGATTGATCATAAATGATCAGTTGATTCTCAACTTAAATGTAAGTACATGTGGCTCAAACATGGAAGACACTACATTCATAACTCTCATGGTAGGTCATTGAATTCATACTATTCACAAAAGATATGTTCCCTTCAATTAATTTCCTCACACATGGTTGGTTTGTGCATGGTTCTTCATTATAGAATCTCCATGTGTCTATCATGGTATCTTGGAGTTTTGAACGTGTACAAGATGCCCCATTCTTGTGGAAATTTCACTTTCCATGTACTGCAAATTCTCAATAAAAACACCTAATTTTAGTTGACTCTTAAATACATAGTATCTTGAAATAATGATGCACAATAGTTGAAATATCATTCATGTGGTCAATACATTGATCATGAAGTACACGGTCAATCTAGTGTGCATTCTCATTATTTATAGAAGATCCACTATCATTACAAATGGACAATCAATGTATAATCCATACTCACTTAATCTTATCATCTCATTTACCATTGAAACTGAATATTGATATAATCTCAAGATAGTTTGTCTTTTATCATTGGAGTTCATTAAAACTTGATCGGTGGATTTGAATCACAAATTCATTGTACACAAAACTAGATGTTAGAATAAGGATTTGGAAGGAAGAATCCAACACCATAGGATTATCAGACAATTGTGATGAAATAGTTCATTTAGCATCTATTCTTTCCATGTTCTTAATGTGAAGAAATAGTAACCACGACATCATGTCCCACATTAGAGATACCTAATCACATATGCGAATTTATAACCATATTTGTTCCCTTATCCCCACAAAATGAGTAATCATGTTTGCTTTGGGAGCCCCTCACACACAGTTGTTATTCTAATGGGTATAGTGGCACCTCCTCCACTCCCTATATGCACTCTATGCATATGGTTTCTTTCCTTCCTATGCATACTATTGACTCTAATATAATCCTCCCTACCACATCGGGTGAGTCATGCAGGCTAGATCCCTCAATAATTACATGGAATTCTCAATAAATATTATCTATGAATTCAAAATTGTTCTTTCTTCAATCAAATTTATAACAAGCCTTTAAACATTATTAATACTTAATCAATCATCAGATAAAATTCTATTTAGTCTTGGACTTATCCATATTATTTATCCAAGCTAGTATCCTTACAAACCATTTCCATTAATCATGGAAACACCTTAATCAAATTATGAATTTATATGGATAATTTGTCAAGAATTGTATACAATTACATTTGTATGGATTTATCAATAAATTTCACCAATAATATCCTCATGAAATAATAAAATATTTCATGTCCTTATTCTTCAAATATTCTTCATGTAATAACTACAGAGAGTCCTCAATAAATGATCTCCCTAAAGTAGAAAATGATCTTTCTTCAAGAACCATTAATACATGTATTTAATAAAAATTAATAGTTTAATAATCATTGGATAAAATACTACTTATTATTGAACTTATACTAATAAGTTCTTTAATATAACAGCCTCACAAACCATCTTCATTAATCATGAATGTACCTCAATCAACTTATAAACTTACATGGATGTGTTATCAAGCATGAAATTCAATGCATTTTCAACATCACAACAACTCAATAACATTATGTAATTACATGGATTATTTATTAATAACTACATCCAATTACTTTTCATAAACAAATAACTTAAACATATAATAAGATACATTGACCAAATACCATTCTTTCTTGGAAATTTCAATCACTCCCTTTGAATTTTTTGACAAGGCTGTAAATCCTAAATACCATTATATTTGTTAAAATTGATTCTCTATACTCCCCATTATTTATAAAAAAATAAAAAGGCTAATTTAAGAGTTTTTTTATATCATATTATTTATTTCAAGTCACTCAAACTCTTCCCTCTTTTTTGAGTGAATAATGATACCACATGGTTGACTTAGTTGAGATTCGTTACTTGGTGTACTATAAGTCTACGTGGGATATCCCATTATATAAAACATGGGATAAAAAATTCAGGTTTTCTAGAGTATATATAAATTTCTATGCATGTGATACCATTCTAAAAAATTACTCATTTCCCAACTAGGGCCTGTGTAAAATAGCCTTATTAAGAAATATATTGTAGCCTTCACACATCTCAACAAACTCAAAAAAATCTTGTGAATAGAAAAATACCCCCCCTGTCTCTTATTTTCATAAAACACTCCCTTTTAATAAGATCATTTTTACATAATAAAAACAGAATGAATCTTTGGTTCAATACCTCATTCATCAGGTTTTCCAAGATTTCAAGATATTCCATGTTTATTCGAAGGTTTTTTAATAAAATCATTAGGGTTGCTTTCCCTAAAGTGATACACTCTTATAACTCCATTTTATGATGGTAAATAGAATAATTAAGGGGTAACTTCTTTATATTATCTATTAGTTACATCCCTAAACATTCTCTTTAATTCTTAGATTGTTAGATCAAACACTTCAGATAATAGAGAATAAAGAAGGACTTCTTTATTTCTCAAAAGTAACAATGAGGCTAATAGATTCCTCCCGTTATAGGCCACTCTTTCAATAAAACATGAACCTTACCTTTTTGTTGAACATACTTTTCAACTATAGTCATTTTAACACATAAGGTTTCGTGTGATGTACATTTATTTAAAAATAATTCCTACTATTTAGGTAGAATCTCCATGCATTTATGTGAAGCATGACCATATTTACCACACCTTTCTCACAAGTCAATAACTTTATCCTAGTTTCCATTGATTGACATATTACTTTATTTATTTTTAATCTTTATATTATTTTATTAAGTCAATTTATTCTACTGTCACCGTAATATATACTGAAGTTTCTATTGTTTCTTCTATTTTTTCCATAAATTTTCTCTTCTCTCTTTTTCTTTGATCCTCCTTTATTTTGTATTTTTCTAATTTTCATGAATTGAAATATTTCCTAAATAATTCATTGATTTGTGTTCAGACCTCTAGAAACATCATAAAAAACCTATAAACCTTCTTATATTCTTTTCTGGTGAAATATGTCCATATTTCAAAGGCTTTGTAACTTATGGTTTTTGAGTGGATTGACCACCCTTCCGGACACATCTGGGGTAAAAACCGTTTATATACATTATCACATCCACCATTGGTGAATTAATTTATTTTTTAGATGTTTTCACCATCCATATTTTCCCATAATTTTGTTTTAAACTTGTACGAGTGATTTAAATGACATAATTAATAAGCTTTTTTCTCGGTTATTGGATACCTTCATCTATGAGCTTGAGATGAATGAATCTTCAAATGATATCAAACTATTTTAGCTACCATTTTGAGTTTTATATAAAGGAAGAATCACTTCAGATACCTGAATAGAAGAAATAATTTTCTTAGCATATTGGGAAGTTAGAGAAATTTTTTCCTCTAGATATTTTAGTTTGATTCTCAACTCTACACACATTACGTTGAGAGTACTCTTCTTGTCGGAAAAGAATCTCAAACATTCTTTCCAATACTTCTTCACCATCTTATTTTTAGCTTCATGCACTTTTATTGATTCCTGTGAAGAATTATAAAGTTCATTAATTATTTTTATTTTAATATATAGATGATCATTTTTGAAATCCGTAGAGATATTATGAAACTTTTCAAGTGCATGGAAATATTCTATAAATATAATCTCAGATACATTTTTTTAGAAATATACATTTGAAATTGTTCTTAATAATTATAAAATATATAATTTCAAGTTATAATTTATATATCCTCATATTTAACAAGGTTTTGGAGTGTAACACTAAGATATTTTATGATATATTTATTTCTAAATAAACATAATCTCTTTGGTATCTTATGAAACACACAACCCTAAGTTTAAATAAATAGTAATATAGTATACTCTTAACATATAAATTATATTGTAAGTTGTGAATGGTAATAACTAAATTATGGAAATTATATAGTTTATACATGTATAAAATAAATTAATTAGTTATAAATTGACTAAAAATGAAAATAAAATGATTTGTAAGAAAAGGAAATATTTTTCTGAAAACTATTTTTGGAAGAAATGTATTTTTATCTTAATAAATTAATGTTATAACTATTTCTGAATGATTTTTATGATATTTTAATGTATATTATATTTAATAAAAAGTTTTATCATTCATATAATATATTTTTTCTAGGGTTTAATAAGAATAAATCTTATTCTATGCTTAAAACTCTATTATTTCTAAAAATACGTTTGGTCATGTTTTATGAAATTATATTCAAATTTATTTTTATAAATTTTATAAAATTTATTTGAAAAAACTAAATTAATTTTTTAAATAAACCTGTAGGAATTATCTTAGATTTATTTTTTATAATTTTTTAAAAAGATTAATGTTTCGATGAATAGTGAGAGTACCGATTTTTTTTAAAAAAAAATTCATTTTGTTTAAAGAATTTGCAAAGTTCTATTTTGTTTTAAAAATGTTTTAAAATTAAAATTAGTTTAATTATATTGTTATTAATCCAATTTAAGTCATTTGATTCAATTTTAGGTTTATTTTTTATGTAAAAATATTTTTATACTAAAGAAAACGCTTTCTTTGTAAAACTACTTTTTGTCATGTTTGCAGGTTTAATTTTATATTAAATTATGCCACTTTAGTTAATTGAATTTTAAAAAATGTATTCAATATTTTGAATCATAGTTTTTAAAATTAGTTAATAGTTTCTGGTTAATTTTCTTCATAATAACTATTTAAGGCAATAAAGATATGTTACATGGTTAAGGTTAGAATAATATTATATGAGGGTTAAACTAAATAAACAAGGGTACAAATAACCTAAAAATTTATATAATTTCAATTATATTAACATATATATACCCTATATAATATAATATTTGTGAATCATTCATTTATGATTCATTATGGGTGAATAATACATTTATATATTTTATTCTTTTCAAAATTTCCAAGTGTATCCTCTCCCCCACTTATAAAAGGAAACACCATATAATCTCTTATACACACAAAAAAATCCTTATAGTTTGTGAAATATGTGACAACTAGGCCCCAGTGAAAGCACAGACACCCCGCCATACATGGTCGTCAGGTACGGGCCCACGAGGTACCACCAGTTGCCCCACAGACACATGGTCCCCACCCTTGGGCACACCCACATGACTAAGCGGGTAATTTGACTAATTACAGTTCCCACGGGCCAACACATGTCCTTTCCAGTGAGATTTTATCCGCACTCACACACACCTTGGGAAACTTCCCAGAAGGTCAACCATCCTGATCACTATTCCAGGCCAAGCACACTTAACTGTGGAGTTCTAATCACGTAGGCTCTTGAAAAGGAAGGTGCACCATGTTGACTTGAGTGATATCATTTATCCATTTAACTATTTTATCATTAATGGGTGTTACATTCACCCCCCCCCCCCCCTTAGAGCACAACATCCTTGTTGTGGGCCATACATTTCAACCGATGAAGTTCACCACACTTACGTCTGGGTACCACCTCTAATACTAAATGTGACAACTAGACCCCGGTAACAGTACAAACACCTCGCCTTAACATGGTTGTCGCGTGTAGTCCCCAACTTGGGGCCCACCCACATAATTAATATTTAAGCCAATAAAAATATGTTACCATGGTTAAGGTTTGAATAGGTTTATCCAGCGGTTAAACTAAATAAATGAGGGTAAAAATAACCTAAAAATTTATATAAATTCTATTATATTAACATATATAGACCCTATATAATATAATATTTGGGAAGGTTCCATTTAGGATCCATTATTGGTGAATAATACATTTATATATTTTATTCTTTTCAAAATTTCCATGTGTGTCCTCTCCCCCACTTATAAAAGGACACAACATATACTCTCCTCTACAGAATTAAAAATCCTTATAGTTTGTAAAATATGTGACAACTAGGCCCTAGTGACATCACAAACATGCCGCCATAACATGGTTGTTGGGTCCTGGCCCACCAGGTACCACCAGTTGCCATGCAGACACGTGGTCTGCACCCTGGGGCCCACCCACATGCCTGAACAGGTCATTTGACTAATGAAAGTCCCCAGAGTCCAACACATATCCTCTCAAATGTGCTTTTGTCCTCACTCACACACACCCTGGGAAACTTCCCAAAAGTTCACCCATCCTGATCACTACTTTATGCCAAACACGCTTAACTGTGGATTTCTAATCAGGTGGGATCTTGCAAAGGAAGGTGTGCGTTGTTAATATGAGTCATATTAGTTATCCATATAACCCTTTTATCATTCGGGGGTGTTACATTCACCCCCCCCCCCTAGAGCACAACGTCCTCATTGTGGGTCCTACATCTTAACCCAGGTATTACTCCACACTTAAGGCTGGGTACCACCTTTGATACTAAATGTGACAACTAGGCCCCAAAGACAGCACAGACATCCTGCCTTAATATGGCTATCAGGTCCTGTCCCACCAGGTACCACCTGTTACCCTGCAGACACGTGGTCCCCACCCTATGGCCCACCCACATAATTAATATTTAAGACAATAAAAATATGTTACCATGGTTAAGGTTAGAATAGGAATATCTAGGGGTTAAACTAAATAAAAAAAGGTAAAAATAACATAAAAACTTAAATAAAGACTATTATATTAACATATATAGACCCTATATAATATAATATTTTGGAAGGTTCCATTTAGGATCCATTATTGGTGAATAATACGTTTATATATTTTATTCTTTTCAAAATTTCATTGTGTGTCCTATCCCCTACTTATAAAAGTAAACACCAAATACTCTCCTCTACAAACATAAAAATCCTTATAGTATGTTGATATGAGTTATATCATTTATCCATTTAACCCTTTTATCATTCGGGGGTGTTACATTCACCCCCCCCCCCCTTTAGAGAAAAACATCCTCATTGTGGGTCCTACATCTCATTCCAGGTATTGCACCGCACTTAAGGCTGGGTACCAACTTTTATACTAAATGTGACAACTAGGCCCTAGAGACAGCACAGACATCCTGCCTTAATATGGCAATCGGGTCCTGGCCCACCAGGTACCACCAGTTACCCCGCAGATATGTGGTCCCCACCCTATGGCCCACCCACATAATTAATATTTAAGACAATAAAAATATGTTACCATGGTTAAGGTTAGAATAGGTTTATTTGGGGGTTAAACTAAATAAAAAAGGGTAAAAAGAACCTAAAAACTTAAATAAATTCTATTATATTAACATATATATACCCTATATAATGTATTATTTGGGAAGGTTCCATTTAGGATCCATTATGGGTGAATAATACGTCTATATATTTTATTATTTTAAAAATTTCAATGTGTGTCCTCTCCCCTACATATAAAAGGAAACACCATATACTCTCCTCTACGCACATAAAAATCCTTAGAGTTTGTGAAATATGTGACAACTAGGCCCCAGTGACAGTACAAACACCCCACCTTAACATCTTAGTCGGGTCCTGGCCCACTAGGTACCACCAGTTTCCCTATAGACACGAGTTACCCACCTTGGGGCCCACCCACATTCCTAAACATGTCATTTGACTAATAATAGTCCCCACGTGCCAACACATGTCCTTTCCAATGTGCTTTTGTCCTTACTCACACACACCCTGAAAAAATATCCGAGAAAGTCACCCATCCTGATCACTACTCTAGGCCTAGCACGCTTAACTGTAGAGTTCTAATCAGGTAAGATCTTGAAAAGGAAGGTGCTCTTTGTTGATATGAGTCATATCATTTAGCCATTTAACCCTTTTATCATTCGAGGGTGTTACATTCACCCACCTAGGATCCATTATGGGTGAATAATAAGTTTATATATTTTATTCTTTTCAAAATTTCAAAGTGTGTCTTCTCCCCTACTAATAAAAGGACACTCGATATACTCTCCTCTACACACATTAAAATCCTTGTAGTTTGTGAAATATGTGACAACTAGGCCCCGTGACAGCACAAACACCCCACCTTAACATCTTAGTCGGGTCCTGGCTCACTAGGTACCACCGGTTTCCCTATAGACACGAGTTACCCACCTTGGGGCCCACCCACATGCCTAAACAGGTCATTTGACTAATAATAGTCCCCACGTGCCAGCACATGTCCTTTCCAATGTGCTTTTGTCCTCACTCACACACACCCTAAAAAACATCCCAGAAAGTCACCCATCCTGATCACTACTCTAGGCCCAGCATGCTTAACTGTAGAGTTCTAATCATGTAATCTCTTGAAAAGGAAGGTGCTCCTTGTTGATATGAGCCATATCATTTATCCATTTAACCCTTTTATCATTCGAGGGTGTTACATTCACCCCCCCTAGGATCCATTATGGGTGAATAATAAGTTTATATATATTATTCTTTTCAAAATTTCAATGTGTCTCCTCTCCCCTACTAATAAAAGGTCACTCCATATACTCTCCTCTATACACTTAAAAATCCTTATAGTTTGTGAAATATGTGACAACTAGGCCCCATGACAGCACAGACACCCCACCTTAACATCGTAGTCGGGTCCTGGCCCACCAGTTTCCCTACAGACATGTGTTCCCCACCTTGAGGCCCACCCACATGCCTGAATGGGTCATTTTACTAATAACCTCTCTCCTAATTATAAAAGGACACACCATATACTCTCTTATACACTTAAAAATCATTATATTTTGGGAAATATGTGACAACTAGGCCCTAGTGACAGCACATACACCCCACCTTAACATCGTAGTCAGGTCCTGGACCACCAGTTGCCCTGCAGACACGTGGTCCCCACCTTGACGCCCACCCACATGCCAGAACGGGTCATTTGACTAAGGACAATCCCCATAGGCCAACACATGTCCTTTTCAGTGTGCTTTTGTACTCACTCACACACACTCTCAGAAACTTCCCAGAATGTCACCCATCCTAATCACTACTCCAGGCCAAGCATGCTTAACTGTGGAGTTCTAATCAGGTAGGCTCCTGAAAAGAAAGGTGCACCATGTTGATATGAGTCAAATCATTTATCCATTTAACCCTTTTATCATTCGGGGGGTGTTACATTCACCCCCCCTTTTAGGCTCCATTATATGTGTATAATACGTTTATATATTTTATTCTTTTCAAATTTTCAAAGTGCATCCCCTCCCCTACTTATAAAAGGACACCCCATATACTCTCCTCTACACACATAAAAATCCTTATAGTTTTTGAAATATCTAACAACTAGGCCCTAGTGAGAGCACAAACACCCCACTTAAACATCGTAGTCGGGTCCTAGGCCACCAGCTGACCTTCAGACACATGTTCCCCACCTTGAGGCCCACCCACATGCCTGGACGGGTCATTTGACTAATGACATTCCCCATAGGCCAACACATGTCCTTTACAGTGTGCTTTTGTACTCACTCACACACACCCTGAGAAACTTCCCAGAAGGTCACCCATCCTAATCACTACTCCAGGCCAAGAACGATTAATTGTGGACTTCTAATAATGTAGGATTCTGAAAAGGAAGGTGCACCTTGTTGATATGAGTCAAATCATTTATCCATTTAACCCTTTTATCATTCGGGGGTGTTACATTCACCCCCCCCCCTTTAGGATCCATTATGGGTGAATAATACGTTTATGTATTTTATTCTTTTCAAAATTTCAGAGTGCATCCTCTCCCCTAATTATAAATGGACACACCATATACTTTCCTATACACACTTAAAAATCCTTATAGTTTGTTAAATATGAGACAGATATTCCCCAATGACAGCACCAACACCCCACCTTAACATCGTAGTCGGGTCCTGGTCTACCAGGTACCACCAGTTGCCCTGGAAACAGGTGGTCCCCACCTTGGGGCCCACCCACAATCCTGAACAGGTCATTTGACTAATGACAGTCCCCACAGGCCAACACAAGTCCTTTCCAGTGTGCCTTTCTCCTCACTCGCACACACCCTGAGAAACTTCCCAGAAGGTCACTCATCCTAATCACTACTCCAGGCTAAGCACGTTTAAATGTGGAGTTCTAATCAGGTAGGCTCCTAAAAAGGAATGTGCACCTCGGTGATATGAGTCATATCATTTATCCATTTAACCCTTTTATCATTCGGGGGTGTTACATTCACCACCCCCCCTTTAGAGCACAACATCATCATTGTGGGACCTACATCTAAACCCTGGCAGTGCAACGCACTTAAGGCTGGGTACCACCTTTGATACTAAATCTGAAAACTGGGCCCCAGTAATAGAACAGAAACCCCGCCTTAACATGGACATTAGGTTCTGGCCCACCAGGTACCACCAGTTACCCCGCAAACTCATGGTCCCCACCATGGGGCCCACCCACATAATTAATATTTAAGACAATAAAAAAATATTACCATGGTTAAGGATAGAATATGTTTATTCGGGGGTTAGATAAAATAAACAAGGGTAAAAATAATCTAAAAACATAAATAAATTCTATTATATTAACATATATAGACCCTATATAATATAATATTTGGGAAGGTTCCAGTTAGGATCCATTATGGGTGAATAATACGTTTATATATTTTATTATTTTTAAATTTTCCAAGTGTGTCCTTTCACCTACTTATAAAATGAAACACCACATACTCTCCTCTACACACTTTAAAATACTTATAGTTTGTGAAATATGTGACAACTATTCCCTAGTGACAGCACAGACACCCGACCTTAACATGGCAGTTGGGTCCTGGCCCACCAGGTACCACCAGTTTCCCCGCAGATATGTGGTCCCCACCCTAGGCCCACCCACATGCCTGAATGGATCATCTGACTAATGACAGTTCTCATAGGCAAACACATGTCCTTTCTAGTGTCCTTTTCTCCTCACTCACACACACCCTGGGAAACTTCTCAGAAAGTGACCCATCTTGATCACTACTCGAGGCCCAACACGCTTAACTGTGGAGTTATAATGAGGTAGGCTTCTGAAAAGGAAGGTGCACCTTGTTGGCATGATTCATATCATTTATCCATTTAACCCTTTTATCATTCGGGGGTGTTACAATCATTTATATACTCTCCTCTACACACTTAAAATCCTTATAGTTTGTGGAATATGTGACAACTATACCCCAGTGACAGCACAGACACGGGCCCACCCACATGCCTGAATGGGTCATTTGACTAATGAAAGTTCCCACGGGCCAACACATGTCCTTTCCATTGTGTTTTTTTCCTCACCCACACACACCCTGGGAAACATCCTAGAAGATCACTCATCCTGATCACTACTCCAAGCGAAGCACGCTAAACTGTGAAGTTCTAATCAGTTAGGCTCCTGAAAAGGAAGGTGCACCTTATTACCATGATTTATATCATTTTCCCATTTAACCCTTTAATCATTCAAGGGTGTTATGATAATTTATATACTCTCGTATACACACTTAATATCCTTATAGTTTGTGAAATATGTGACAATTGTGCCCCAATGATAGCACAAACACCCCACCTTAACATGGTCTTCGGGCCCTGGCCCACCAGGTATCACCAATTTCCCCACAGATATGTGGCCCCCACCCTGGGGTCCACCCACAATCCTGAATGGGTCATCTGACTAATGAAATTTCCTAGGGGCCAACACATGTTCTTTCCAGTATGCTTTTTTCCTCACTCACATGCACCCTGGGAAACTTCTCAGAAAGTCACCCATCCTGATCACTACTCCAGGCCAAGCACGCTTAACTGTTGAGTTCTAATGTGGTTGGATTATGAAAAGGAAGGTGCACCTTGTTGGCATGATTCATATAATTTATCCATTTAACCCTATTATCATTCTGGGGTGTTATGATCATTTATATACTCCCCTCTACACACATAAAAAACCTTATAGTTTGTGAAATATGTGAAAACAATGCCCCAGTAAAATCACAGACACGAGCCCACCCACATGCCTGAATGGGTCATTTGACTAATGACAGTTCCCACGGGCCAACACATGTCCTTTCCAGTGTGCTTTTATCCTCACTCACACACACCCTGGGAAACTTCCTTGAAGATCACCCATCTTGATCATTACTCCAATCCAAGCATGATTAACTGTGGAGTTCTAATCAGGTAGGCTCTTAAAAATAAAGGTGCACCTTGTTACCATGATTTATATCATTTAGCCATTTAATCCTTTTATCATTCGCAGGTGTTACGATCATTTATGTATTCTCCTATACACACGTAAAAATCCTTATAGTTTTTGGATTATGTGACAACTATGCCCGAGTGACAGCACATACACCCCACCTTAACATGGTCGTCAGGTCCTGGCCCACCAGGTACCACCAATTGCCTCGTAGAGATGTGGTCCCCACCCTGGGGCCCACCCACAAGCCTGAATGGGTCATCTGAATAATGACAGTTCCCACGACCCAACACATGCCCTTTCTAGTATGCTTTTGTCCTCACTCAAACGCATACTGGGAAAGTTCTAATGAGGTAGGCTCCTGAAAAGGAATGTGCACCTTGTCGGAATGATTCATATCATTTATCCATTTAACCCTTTTATCATTCGGGGGTGTTACGGTCATTTATATACTCTCCTCTATACAATTAAAAAACCTTATAGTTTGTGAAATAAGTGACAACCATGCCCTAGTGACAGCACCAACACGGGCCCACCTACATTCCTGAATGGGTCATTTGACTAATGAAAGTTCCCACAGGCAAACACATGTCCTTTCCAGTGTGCTTTTGTCCTTATTCACACACACCTTTGGAAACTTCCCAGAAGATCATCCATCCTGATCACTACTCCAAGCCAAGCACCCTTAACTATGGAGTTCTAATCAGGTAGCCACTGGAAAAGGAAGGTGCACCTTCTTACAATGATTCATATCATTTATCCATTTAACATTTTTATCATTAGCTGGTGTTACGATCATTTATATACTCTTCTCCACACAATTAATAATCCTTATAGTTTGTGAAATTTGTCACTACTGTTCCCCAGTGACAACACAGACACCCCACCTTGACATGGTCGTTGGGTCCTGGCCCACCAGGTTCCACCAATTTCCCCACGGATATGTGGTCCCCACCCTAGGGCCCACCCACAAGCCTGAATGGGTCTTTTGAAAAATGACAGTTCCCAAGGGCTAACACATGTCCTTTCTAGTGTGCTTTTGTCCTCACTCACATACACCCTGGTAAACTTCCCAGAAGATCACCCATCGTGATCACTACTCCAGTCCAAGCACACTTAACTGTGAAGTTCTAATCAGGTAGGCTCCAAAAAAGGAAGGTGCACCTTGTTGACATGATTCTTATCATTTAGTCATTTAACCCTTTTATCATTCGGGGTTGTTACGAACATTTATATACTCTCCTCTACACACTTAAAAATCCTTATAGTTTGTGAAATATGTGACAACTAGGCCCCAGTGACAGCACGGACACCCCACCGTAACATGGTCATCGGGTCCTGGCCCACCAGGTACCACCAATTGCCCCGCAGATACATGGTCCCCACCCTAGGTCCCACCCACAAGCCTGAATGGGTCATTTGACTAATGGAAGTTCCCATGGGCTAACATATGTCCTTTCTAGTGTGCTTTTGTCGTCACTCAAACATACCCTGGTGAACTTCCTATAAGGTCACTCATCCGGATCACTACTCCAGGACAAACACACTTAACTGTGACGTTCTAATCAGGTAGGCCCCTTAAAAAGGAAGATGCACCTTGTTGTCATGATTCATATCATTTATTAATTTAACCCTATTATCATTCGAGGGTGTTGCGATCATTTATATACTCTCTTCTACAGACATAAAAATACATATAGTTTATGGAATATGTGACAACTAGGCCCCAGTGACAACACAGACACCCCACCTTATTTGTCGGGTCCTGGCCCACCAGGTACCACCAATTGCCCCACAGAAACATAGTCCCCACCCTAGGGCCCACCCACAAGCCCGAATGGGTCATTTGACTAATGACAGTTCCCACAGGCTAACACATGTCCTTTCTAGTGTTCTTTTTTCCTCACTCACACACACCCTGGTAAACTTCCCAAAAGGTCACCCATCGTGATCACTAATCCAGGCCAAACACACTTAACTGTGAAGTTATAATTGGGTAGGCTCATAAAAAGGATGGTGCGTCAAGTGGACATGATTCTTATCATTCAGTCATTTAACCCTTTTATCATTCGGGGTTGTTACGATCATTTATATACTCTCCTCTACACACTTAAACATCCTTATAGTTTTTGAAATATGTGACAACTAGGCCCCAGTGACAGCACAGACACCCCACCTTAACATGGTCATCGGGTCTTGTCCCACCAGGTACCACCAATTGCCCCTCAGATATGTGGTCCCCACCCTGGGGCCCACCCAGAAGCCTGAATGGGTCATTTGACTAATGGCAGTTCCCATGGGCTAACATATGTCCTTTCTAGTGTGCTTTTTCCCTCACTCACACACACCCTAGTAACTTCCCATAAGGTCACCCATCCAGATCACAACTCCAGGCCAAGCACACATAACTGTGATGTTCTAATTAGGTAGGCTCCTGAAAAGGAAGATGCACCTTGTTGACATGATTCATATCATTTAGTCATTTAACCCTTTTATCATTCGGGGGTGTTACGATCATTTATATAATCTCCTCTACACACTTAAAAATCTTTATAGATTGTGGAATATGTGACAACTAGGTCCCAGTGACAGCACAAACACCCCACCTTAACATGGTCGTCGGGTCCTGGCCCCCCAGGTACCACCAATTGCCCCGCAGAAACGTGGTCCCCACCCTGGGGCCCACCCACAAGCCTGAATGGGTCATTTGACTAATGACAGTTCCCACGGGCTAACACATGTCCTATCTAGTGTGCTTTTGTCCTCACTCACACACACCCTGGTAAACTTCCCAAAAGGTCACTCGTCGTGATTACTACTCCAGATCAAGCACACATAACTGTGAAGTTCTAATCAGGTAGTCTCCTGAAAAGGAAGGTGAACCTTGTTGACATAATTCATATCATTTAGTCATTTAACCCTTTTATAATTCGGGGGTGTTACAATCATTTATATACTCTCCTCTACAAATTTAAAAATCCTTATAATTTGTGAAATATGTGACAACTAGGCCCCAATGACAGCACAGACACCCCACCTTAACATGGTTGTCGGGTCCTGGCCCACCAGGTACCACCAGTTGCCCCGCAGATAGGTGGTCCTCATCCTGGGGCCCACTCAATGCATGAATAGGTCATTTGACTTATGGCAGTTCCCATGGGCCAACACATGTCCATTCTAGTGTGCTTTTGTCCTCACTCACACACACCCTAGAAAAACTTTCCAGAAGGTCACCCATCCTTATCACTACTCCAAGACAAGCACGCTTAACTGTGGAGTTCTAATCAGGTAGGCTCCTGAAAAGGAAGGTCCACCTTATTGCCCCGTAGGTACCACCAGTTGCCCCGCAGATACGTGGCCTCACCCTGGGGCCCACCCACATGCCTGAATAGGTCATCTGACTAATGACAGTTCACATGGGCCAACACATGTCCTTTCTAGTGTGCTTTTGTCCTCACTCACACACACCCCGGGAAACTTATCAGAAGGTCACCCATCCTGATCACTACTCCAGGTCAAGCACGCTTAACTGTGGAGTTCTAATGAGGTAGGATCCTAAAAAGGAAAGTGCGGCTTGTTGGCATGATTCATATCATTTATCCATTTAACCCTTTTATCATTGGGGGGTGTTACGATCATTTATATACTCTCCTCTACACACTTAAAAATCCTTATAGTTTGTGAAATATGTGACAACTATGCCCCAGTGACAACAAAGACATGGGCCCACCCACTTGCCTGAATGGGTCATTTGACTAGTGACAATTCCCATAGGCCAACACATGTCCTTTCCCGTGTGCTTTTGTCCTCACTCACACACTCACTGGGAAACTTCCCAGATGATCACCCATTCTGATCACTACTGCAATCCAAGCATGTTTAAGTGTAGAGTTCTAATCATGTAGGCTCCTAAAAAAGGAAGGTGTACCTTGTTACCATGATTCATATCATTTATCCATTTAACCCTTTTATCATTTGAGGGTGTTAAGATCATTTATATACACTCCTCTACACACTTAAAAATCTGTATAGGTTTTGAAATATGTGACAACTACACCCGAGTGACAGCACATACACCCCAGATTAACATGGTTGTCGGGTCCTAGCCCACCAGGTACCACCAATTGCCCCGCAGATACGTGGTCCCCACCCTGGGGCTCACCCACATGCCTGAATGGGTCATTTGACTGATGACAGTTCTCATGGGCTAACACATATCCTTTCTAGTGTGCTTTTGTCCTCACTGACACACACCCTGGTAAACTTCCCAGAAGTCCACCCATTCGGATCACTAATACAGGACAAGCATGCTTAACTGTGAAGTTCTAATCAGGTAGGCTCCTGAAAAGGAAGGTGCACCTTGTTGACATGATTCATATCATTTAGTCATTTATCCATTTAACCCTTTTATTATTTGAGGGGGTTACAATCATTTATATACACACCTCTACACACCTAAAAATCTGTATAGGTTGTGAAATGTGTGACAACTATGCCCGAGTGACAGCACAGACACCCCACCTTAA
The DNA here is from genome assembly GCA_963277665.1 of Viscum album. Lineage (NCBI taxonomy): Eukaryota > Viridiplantae > Streptophyta > Magnoliopsida > Santalales > Viscaceae > Viscum > Viscum album. Next base: position 270,007,113 of record OY728125.1, on the reverse strand, counting down.
CATGGCCGCCGGGTGCTGGCCCACCAGGTACCACCAATTGCCCCGCAGATACGTGGTCCCCACCCTGGGGCTCACCCACATGCCTGAATGGTTCATTTGACTAATGACAGTTCTCACGGGCTAATACATGTCCTTTGTAGTGTGCTTTTGTCCTCACTCACACACACCCTGGTAAACTTCCCAGAAGGTCACCCATTCGGATCACTACTCCAGGACAAGCACGATTAACTGTGAAGTTCTAAACAGGTATGCTCCTGAAAAGGAAGGTGCACCTTGTTGACATGATTCATATCATTTATTCATTTAGCCATTTAACCATTTTATCATTTTAGGGGGTAACGATCATTTATATACACTCCTCTACACACTTAAAAATCTATATATGTTGTGAAATATGTGAAAAATATGCTCGAGTGACCGCAAAGACACCCCACCTTGACATGGTCGTTGGGTCCTGGCCCACCAGGTACCACCAATTGCCCCGCACATATGTGATCCCCACCCTGGGGCTCACCCACATGCCTGAATGGGTCATTTGACTAATGACAGTTCTCATGGGCTAACACATGTCCTTTCTAGTGTGCTTTTTTCCTCACTAACCCACACCCTGGTAAACTTTCCAGATGGCCACACATCCTAATCACTACTCCAGGACAAGCACGCTTAACTGTGGAGTTCTAATTAGGTAGGCTCCTAAAAAGGAAGGTGCACCTTGTTGACATGATTCATATCATTTAGCCATTTAACCCTTTTATCATTCGGGGGTGTTACGATCATTTATATACTCTCATATACACACTTAAAAATCCTTATTGTTTGTGAAATATGTAAAAACTAGGCCCCAGGGACAGCACATCCACCCCACCTTAACATGGTCGTCGGGTCCTGGCCCACCAGGTACCACCAGTTGCCCCGCAGATACGTGGTCCCCACCCTGGGGCCCACCCACATTCCTGAATAGGTCATTTGACTAATGACAGTTCTCACAGGCCAACACTTGTCCTTTCCAGTGTTCTTTTGTCCTCACTCACACACCACCTTAACATGGTCATCAGGTCCAGGCCCACCAGGTACCACCAGTTGCCCCGCAGATACGTGGTCCCCACCTTGGGGCCCACCCGATGGTTGAATAGGTCATTTGAGTAATTATAGTTCCCACGGGTCAACACATGTCCTTTCCAGTGTCCTTTTGTCCTCACTCACACACACCCTGGGAAACTTCCCAGAAGGTCACCCATCCTGATCACTACTCCAGGCCAAGCATGCTTAATTGTGGTGTTCTAATTAGGTAGGCTCCTGAAAAGGAATGTCCACCTTGTTGCCTCGTAGGTACCACCAGTTATCCCGCAGATACGTGGTCCCCACCCTGGGGCCCACCCACATGCCTGAATAGTTCATTAGACTAATGACAGTTCCCACAGGCCAACACATGTTCTTTCTAGTATGATTTTATCCTCACTCACACCCCACCTTAACATGGTCATCAGGTCCTGGCCCACCAAGTACCACCAATTGCCCCGCAGATAAGTGGTCCCCACCCTGGGGCCCACTCACATGCCTGAATAGGTCATTTGACTAATGACAATCCCCACGAGCCAACACGTGCCCTTTCTAGTGTAGAGGCCCCAAACATGACGTATATGGACATTACATTACTTTTGCGGAATACTTAATACATAACAAAAACAGACGCACAAGGACCGTAATAGTTTAGTGTCTTTGGAAACTCGGAAAATAATCTTCTAATCGTGGTGAAAGATCTTCAAAATATCCCATAGAGTTCATCCCCTTTTGTTTTCTTACCTAAAACCTTTCTTTTAATCATGGGGAAAAGAAAACATAAAAAGGGTGAGCTCAAATGCTCCGTAAGGGTAAATAGATAGAACATAAAACAATCCATAAACATTTGAATGCAAAAACTTGAACATAAAATCTAAACATCAAAATCATGAGCAAAGACATAAATCTTGGAAGTACGTAAGGCATATATCACAAAGGAACATAAATCATGAAAAAATTTAATGGTTATAATACATGTAATTTTGGAAACAATTAAGCACACGTTATGATTTCCATAGTAGCCAAGGCATTGTAGTCAAGACTATCTTAGTGGACAAATTCCCTTTCTGAATCGAGTTCACTCCTCGTTTCAATCCTGTATCACTGAACCGGATTAATTAACCGTTCCAAACATGTCTATCTCATGAGATATAAATCTTTACCCAATTCATTGGAGGGAGATATAGGTCCCACCCATCTCATAATGAAATCATTCTTACGTATTCCACCACTTAAGCATAAATCATTCATCACAACCCAAAGAATAAAATGGGTTTCATAAAAATCATCCCACCATAACAAAATTTATATAAAACAAATGGATATCATTTCATCATAAGAAAAGTGAAACCATGTAAATCATAGAGACATTATACTTGAAATATACACATATGAAAATAATGTCATCTTAGATGGAAAATGGTTTTGATAGAACACTTGAAATTAACTCTTGAGGAAAATATCCTTTCTTATTCAAAAATCATTTTCTTTTCACAAAATGCCCTGATATTTTATAAGAAAATGGTTTTTTTTTAAAATATTTATGAAATATTGTAGAGTAAGCTTCATAAAAATAAGGTTTTATGAAACCGTAAAAATCTGTTCATGCCATATAATTTAAAAAAACATTCTCATCGTACCGAAAAAGCCTTAGAGCCAGGTGAAACCTGCTCCCATAAGATTAAATAAGAAAAAGTTTAAAAAGTACAAAACCACTCAGGAAAGGGGAGCTTTACGAAATCTTGTATACACAGTACCAATTCTATCATTGCACACAAGATCATTGCAATACTCAGGAAGAACAAAGGTCCAACTAGAGCTCACCTCTAAAATTTCCCTTTTTGAGAGTGCATCCGCCACTTGATTTGCTTCCCTGAACACATGAGAGACTTCAAGGGTAAGTTGTTCAGCCATATTTAAAGAACCAGTCCAAACAGGAAGCATCCTCCATGGAAAAAAGGACTTTAAACATACATGAAACCATTTTTATAAAATAGGGACATGGATGATAAATATAACCCCAGTAAATACTTATGAATAAACAATCTCGGATAAAAACGAGATTGGAAAAGTTATCACTTACCTTAGGTTTGATATGCTTCATACGTATCTGAACCTCCTGTATAATGATTTAAATGATTTCATTGACTTATTAAAGAATCATATTAATTGTTATGATATCATATACGGTTCACTTATGAATTTATATTACCCGTTCTTTTGTAAATTCCATGTTAAAGCAGCGTTTTGGGTAAAATCGTTTTATTTATCGTACGTGTTTGGAATTGTTATTCATGATGTTATTATTACTTATATCATGATTTAATTAATTCCAGAATTTAAATAATGATTTATATATCATATATATTCAGTATATATATATATAATAGATAGATAAATGTAATAAAATACACCGTTCATGGAGACGGTAGGCCGTACGTACGCATGGACGTTGTTTTCCTTTTCTTATTGACGTGAATGGAAGTAAGTAGATGACATATATATATATATAAATACATAAATACAGTAGCTTTATCAGGTCATATATTTTATTATTATTCATTATATATACTTTATAATCATTCTTCAGTGGTTAACATGGAGAATGAATCTCATCGCGTCCTGGAGACGGTAATCCGTACGTACGCACGAGCGATGATATCGTTACCATAATTATTGAATTGAATTAGAGTGGATAATATAATATCACAAAATCAGTATGATGTTATAATAACCATATATAGTTATTAATTAAACTATTATACACATCCAAGTAATGTGGTGGTGGAAAAACAGATTACACCACAGTGTGGAGGTGGTATTCCGTACGTACTCACGCGCGATGATTTCATTTTCCGTAGGATGGATAGAATGTGAAATGGGGTTGTTTCATATTTATAATAACATATCAGTATATTAGTGATACTTATGTAATTACTTTATAATTAAACAACTAATGAAGAAGAATTTGAAGAAGAAAGAAAACAAGAAAGAATCGGTAGAATAGATTACCTCTTCTTCGACGCACCTCTTTTAAGATTCCTCTTAAGGCACTAGAGTTGGTCTTTTCGGGAGACTAGAACCTCTATAATGTTTATAGGGAAGTTGAGAAGGTAAATGGGCAGGGGTTTTCCGAGTTTCAAGGCTCAAAATTGTGTAAAGTGAAGAGGGAGGTGGTGCCCATTTTTAAGGGAGGAGAGGGGCACCTTAGAAAAAACTTAAAATATTATTTTATAATAAAGTCATATTAAGTTTATAATAACTCTAAATTGATTTATTTAGAAGCTAAAGTGGGGATGGGTCTAAATCCTCTCAACCAATAGGTTTTATACAAGTTGAGGTTACTATTTTAACCATATCATTTAGATTTAATTCTATGTTAAATAATTTAACTTTTACTGTGTATTCTTGTTTTCTTACACTAAAGGGTTAATAAAATTACTATAGCAAGCCAAAAGAACCCCAAGTGGTGCATTATTAATATATATAACCTTATCTAAGTAATTTTTCTGGACCTTATATTTTTAGGAATATAATAACAATTAATAATATAATATTTGTTTTAAAAACTATTTTATGTCAATTTTGACACTATTTGGTAATTGATTTTTGTAAATATCATAACAGCATGATTAGTTCGAAAAAGGTTAATTAAATAAATAATAACATGTCATATTAACCTATAAAATTATTATAATTCCTAAAAAGTATCAAATTACATTTATTTGGGTATTTATAACATCAATTATGTTAATATTTCATTAATAAAGTAATTACTGCATCATCATCGTGTTATAAATAAATTAAATTATTTAACGTCTAAAATTTATAAATAAACTTCCATTATGTAGGAAAGATTTTTATATTTCTAATTAATATTTATAGTCTAATTTATCTTATGTATAGCCCTTTATTAAAAATGTTTTAGCTATTAAACTTTGATTTTAACTATTTTAACTCTTCCTTAAATAAAATAATAATAAATGTCCTAATATAATCCAAGTGGACCTAAAGGGTAATATTTTATTCGAAAGGTTTTTTTGGTAGAATTATACTTATCCAATAGAATTAGGACATGTGTTAGGGTAATAATAATATCATTTTTACCCTTAATTACCCTATTTACTTTTAACCGTGATAAATAAAAGTAAAAAGTTACTATTCACAAAAAATTATTTTTATCTTATTGAACCACATTTTACTACTTTATATTAACCGTGTGTCTCGGATTTTCTAAATTTCACGCACATAAGCAGTAAAATTATGTTTTATGTAAATTTTCAAAATCTCCTAGGTGGTGGGTAAAATACGGTGGAAAGTTCAATACATTTTTATATATCTAAAATTATTATAAAATGACTCCAATGAATTAAATTGAACTTATATAGGTATTATGTATCAATTTTTACCTAAAATTAATTTAAATAAATTAAATAATTATTTAAATAAAAAGTCGGTTTTTAAATAGTAACCCAGTGTTTTCACTATTCATCAAAAACTGAATGTTTTTAGAAAAATACAAAACATTCACCCTAGGCTAATTTCGATATTCTGATTCCAAAAATGAAGTCCATTTTGAAAGATAAAATTTATAAAATTTCAAAAAGTGGGTATTACGATTCATATCGGCTAGTTCATAATAATATTATAATAATATCTCGTTTAGTGAAGCTCGGTATTGCGTACTACACATGCTATCGAGGAAGGTCTTGATTGTGTGTAATGCAAGCCAAGTCAGGGCTGCATGTAGTGAATGCTCCATTTGTTGTTGCATATAACATAATAAAAACATATTTCATTTATACATTAAACAAAATCTATACTTAATGTTGCCTAGAATAATTTCCACAAAACGAACTTGAAATTGTGAGTAACACGAGCCAAGAATAGTGTTTCATATACTGTAAGCTAATACGGTGTTGAATATAGTACAAGATAATTTTGTTGAAACGTACAACACAAGACATTAATGAAATTAAAAGAATATTTTTCATCAAACCTCGGGGTGTTACATTCTACCCCCCTTAAAATGAATTTCACCCTCGAAATTCATCGGGGTTATAACTGTTTTATTACATGAGAGTTTCTTTCATAGAAACCCACATCGTAAGAAGGAATACCAAAACTTATCTTTAAAAACTAAAATATGAAACGTAACGGTTTCCCAAATTAACGAATCATTGGGTTTCCACATAGGATAACATAGGTGAAAATATCGATATGGAATAGAAATCTATCCATCAAGTTCCGATGGAGAGTGTTAGAGGACATGGCTATGATAAATCCAACAGTCACAAAGCCATAAATTTGTGATGATCTAAGGTGCCATCTGATTCATCAGATATGAGAGCACTAGGATAACATTTTTGGTTTTCAAGATTCTTTCCCTAATGTTGAAGAATTTTTGAATTAAAAGAAATACTTACTTGATTTTGGTATAATCTCTCTGTTGTTTGTTCCTTGAACATTTTACACTTCATCTCTTAAAGAAATGAAGTCGAATTTGTCTTCCGTGAAGTGTTAACGGATCATGCGATAGAATGATAGTTCATTCTATTTGTCTCAAAAAAAGGTTAGAAAAATTTATTAAAAATACTTAAGTCCATATATGGTGAGATTAATCATATATGGTTCCTAAAATGGACGTATACTTCGTATATCATACCACATAATAAATTGAAACTAATTTATACTAACCAGGGACTTCCTCTAGGCCAGTGGTATGCGATAAAGGTCTGTCACTCTTTGGTTGTGGGTTCAATACCCTCATCCTTGTCCAATGCGACGGGTTGTCGCCCGTCCTATGGGTTATCCTTTTTCTAAAACTATATTATTCTTACATTCCGTCAATAATATCGAAAAAAGTTCTATCCTTAAACAATACTAACATATGTCCAACATAATCCATTCAAATCATTAGGCTTATCCAAAATACTTTTGTCTAAACTCATAGTATAAAGAAAACAATGGCAAGAAATTTCATCTGCCGAACATGTTAATACCATAATTTATCCCCCATATATCATATGATATATCTTGTTGGTCACATTCCAAACATGTGAATACCATAATCATGTATTCTCTTGAAAAATGAATACTCATTGAATCGTAGTGAAAACATGAATTCTTTCAAAAGTTAACTCTTTCCACATACCAAAATCCCAAAATTTCTATTTACTCAAACCATGATATCACTTTTTCCTTATATCAGTCATGAGCTCATTAATATTATCAAACATTTCATTATCTCCTTATCCCTTCATTATGCGCATATCACCTACTATCCAAAAATATCTGAATAACCTTTCATGGTTACCAGTACCATTCAACATATATTTTCAAAAACATAAGGAAGAAAAATAATTTAACAATCTTTAGATGTCTCTTTATTCCATAGTACCATGAGATTACTTATACAACATTACTCTTGATAAACATGTAATCATTCCCCTACCTTCTTAAACCATTGACCAATCTTGAACAATTCATTCATCTCACATATCATTTGTAGTCTCTTCATCATCATCAACATAAATACTACCCATATGACCATGACTATTCTCTTCATGAGACTTTCCCTAAGGGCATTGGTTTTCATTATGACCGTACATTCCACATTTAAAACATTTAACCGTTGTTGATGTCTTAGGAATACCATTATTCTTGTCCATGGTGTTAACTAAACCTTTTCCTTTACAATTACTGGATTTGTGTCCTTCTTTTCCACACCCAAAGCATCTTTCAGTTCCTTTGAAACGTTCTCCCTAATTCCTCTTCCCACATTATTTACATGAGGGAAATTGAACTTTCTTTCCTCTATGATCATCATTAAACTCCATCTTTCTCTTATTAGTTGAGTTGGGAAACTTACCAAAGTTGAGATTACTGATCATATTATCAGATTTCTGATTAGGCATAATAACGATATGTGGACCTCCAGATCCAATTTCATTTGGTTTCTCATGAAGAATATCATTCCATTGTCCATCATATCCTCCATTATCGTGAATCTTCCTATTTCCAGCCATTTTCTAAAACCCAAAAAAAAATATTATGAGAGGAAAAAATCATAATCAAGGGGGAGTAACATCAATATCTAACATCTTAGGTTTAATTATAATATCGTTACCATAATTCTAGGACTATAAACTATACTTATAATTAACCTTAGAGATAGCCCTAGACATTCCTTAGAAATATCTCTAGGGATTTAACTATAGTTTCGGAATCCTAGTTTCCAAAGGATGACTAAAACTTTCCTCTAATACCAACTGTAGAGGCCCCAAAATTGAGGTACATGTACATTACATTACTTTTGTGTAATACTTAAAACATAACAGAAACTGACACATAAGGAACGTAATAGTTTGGTGTCTTTGGAAACTCGAAATATAATCTTCTAATCATGGTGAATGATCTTCAGCATCCCCCATAAAGATCTTCCCCTTTTGTTTTCTTACCTAAAACCTTTCTATAAATCCTGGGGAAAATAAAACATAAAAAGGGTGAGCTCAAATTCTCAGTAAGGGTAAACATAGAGAACATAAAACAATCTATAAACATTTGAATGCAAAAATGTGAACATAAAATCTAAACGTCAAAATCTTAAGCAAAGACATAAATCATGGAAGTACGTAAGGCATATATCACAAAGGTACATCAATCATGATAAAATTGAAGGTGAATAAAACATGTAATTGTGGAAACCATTAATCACATGTTATGATTTCCATAGTAGTCAAGGCTTTGCTGCCAAGACCATCTTAGTGGACAAAGTCCCTTTCTGAATCGACTTCACTCCTCATTTCAGTCCTATATCACTGAACCGGATTAACTTATTATTATAGCAATGTCTATCTCATGAGAAATAAATCTTTACCCAATGAATTGGAGGGAGATATAGTTCCCACCCATCTCATAATGAAATCATTCTTACGTGTGCAACAACTTAAGCATAAATCATTCATCATAACCCAAAGAATAAAATGGGTTTCATAAACATCATCCCATCATAACATAATCCATTTGAAACAAATGTATATAATTTCATCATAAGAAAATTGAATCCAGGTAAATCATAGAGACATTATACTTGAAACATACACATATGAAAATAATGTCATCTTATATGGAAAATGGTTTTGAAAAAACACTTGAAATGAATTCTTGAGGAAAATATCCTTTCTTATTCAAAAATCATTTTCTTTTAATAAAAGGCCATGAAATTTTAAAATAAAATTATTTTCTTGAAAATAGTCATGAAATCTTGTAGATTAAGCTTCATTAAAATAAGGTGTTATGAAACCGTAAAATTCATTTCATGCTGAATAAGTAAAAAAAAAATTTCCTCGTACTTTTTTCAGAAAAGTCAAAAAGTTCCTCGTATGGTAAAAAAAGAAATATTCCAGTCATAACATGTAGTAAAAGTCAAAAAAGGTTAAAAAGGACTTTGAACATAACTGAATCCATTTTTATAAAATAGGGACATGAATGATAAATATAACCCCAGTAAATACTTATGAATAAACAATCTTGGATAAAAACGAGATTGGAAAAGTTATCCCTTACCTTAGGTCTGGTATGTTTTGTACGTATCCTAACCTCCTGTTTAATGATTTAAATAATTTCATTGACTTATTATAGAATCATATTCATTGTTATGATATCATATATGGTTCTCTTATGACTTTATATTACCCGTTCTTTTGTAAATTCTATGTTAAAGCAGTGTTTTGGGTAAAATTATTTTATTTATCGTACGTGTTTGGACTTGTTATTTTTGATATTATTATAACTTATATAATGATTTAATTGATTCCAGAATGTAAATCATGATTTATATATCATATATATTCTGTATATATATATATATAATAGATTGATAAATGAAATGAAATACGCCATTCATGGATATGGTAGGTCGTATGTACGCATGAACGCTGTTTTCCTTTCCATATTGACTTGAATGGAAGTAAGTATATGACATATATATATATATATACATAAATAAATTAGCTTTAAAATTTCATATATTTAATTATTATTCATCATATATACTTTATAATCATTCTTGAGTGGTTAACATGGAGAATGAATCTCATCGCGTCGTGGAGATGGTAATCCGTACGTACGCACAAGTGACGATATCATTCCCATAATTATTGAATTGAATTGGAGTGGATGATATAATATCTCAGAATCATTATTATTTTATAATAACCATATATTATTACTATTTACACCATTATACCCATCCAAGTAAGGTGGTGGTGGAAAAATAGATTACACCACGGCGTGGAGATGGTATTCCATACGTATGCACGCGCGTTTGTTTCGTTTTCTGTAGGATGGATAAGAGGTGAAATGGGATTGTTTCATATATATAATAACATATCAGTATATTAGTGATACTGATGTTATTAATTTATAATGAAACAACTATAGAAGAAGAAGTTCTAGAAGAAAGAAAACTATAAAGAATCGGTAGAATAGATTACATCTTCTTTGATGCACCTCTTTTAAGATTCCACATAAGGCACTAGAGTTGGTCTTTTGAGGAAACAAAAACCTCTATAATGTTTCTAGGGAAGTTTATAAAGGAAATGGACATGGTTTGGCCAAGCTTCAAGGCAGAAAATTGTGTAAATAGAAGAGGGAGTAGGTACCCTTTTATAAGGGAGGAGAGGGGCACCATAGGAAAAACATAAAATATTATTTTATAATAAAGTCATATTCGGTTTATAATAGCTCCAAATTGATTTATTTAGAATCTGAAAAGGGTATGGGTCAAAATAATCTCAACCAATAGGTTTTAGAAAAGTTTAGGTTACTATTGTAACCTTATAATTTAGATTTAATTCTAGGTTAAATAATTTAACTTTGACCATGTCTTCTTGTTTTCTTACACTATATGGTTAATAAACTTACTATAACAAGCCAAAAGACCCCCAAGTGGATCATTATTAATATATATAATCTTATCTAAATCATTATTCCTAAACGTAGATTTTTATAAATAGAATAACAATTAATAATATAATATTTATTTTAAAAACTATTTTATGTCAATTTTGACACTATTTTGTAATTGATTTTTGTGAATATCATAACAGCGTGATTAGTTCTAAAAGATTTAATTAAATAATTACTAACATGTCATATTAACCTATAAAATTAGTTTAGTTCATAAAAAGTCTCAAATTACATTTATTTGGGTATTTATAACATCAATTATGTTAATATTTCATTAATAAAGTAATTATTGCATCATCATTGTGTCACAAATAAATTAAATTATTTAATGTCAGAAAATTATAAATAAAATACCATTATGTAGGAAATCTATTTATCTTTATAATTAATATTTATAGTTGAATTTCCCTTATGTATAACCCTATATTAAAATTTTTTTAGTTATTAAACTTTGATTTTAACTATTTTAACTCTTCTTTAAATAAAATAATAATAAATGTCCTAATCTAATACAAGGGACCTAAAGGGTAATATTTTATTCCTAAGGTTGTTTTTGGTCGAATTAAACTTATACAGTATAATTAGGGCATGTTTTAGTGTAATAATAATATCATTTTTACCCTTAATTACCCTATTTACTTTTAATCGTGGTAAATAAAATTATAAAGTTACAATTCACCAAAATTTATTTTTATCTTATTTAACCACATTTTAATCCTTTATATTAACCATGTCTCTTGTAGTTTTGAAATTCAACTCATAGAAGCGGTAAAATTAAGGTTTATGTAAATTTTTAAATTATCCTAGGAGGTGGGTAAAAGACGGTGAAAAGTTCAATAAAAATTTTATATATCTAAAATTATTATAAAATGACTCCAATTAATTACATTGAACTTATATAGGTATTATGTATCAATTTTGACCTAAAATAAATTTAACTAAATTAAATAATTACTTAAATAGAAAGTTAGTTTTTAAATAGTAACCCAGTGTTTTCACTATTCATCAAAAACTGGAAGTTTTTAGAAAAATACCAAAAATTAACCCTAGGTAATTTTGATATTCTGAATCCAAAAATGAAGTCCATTTTGAAAGATAAAATTTATAAAATTTCACAAAGTGGGTATTACTATTCATACCGGCTAGTTCATAATAATATTTTAATAATATCTTGTTTAGTGAAACTCGGTATTGCGTACTACACAAGCTATCGAGTAAGGTCTTGATTGCGTGTAATGCAAGCCAAGTCAAGGCTGCGTGTAGTGAAAGCTCTGTTTGTTGTTGCGTATAACATAATAAAAACTTATTTGATTTATACATTAAACAAAATCTATACTTAATGTTGCGCAGAATAATTTCCACAAAACGAACTTTAAATTGTGAGTAACGCGATCCAAGAATAGTGTTGGATATACTGTAATATAATACGTTGTTTCGTATGGTACAAGCTAATTTTGGTGTAACATACAACACAAGACATCAATGAAATTAAAAGAATATTTTTCATAAAACCTAGGGGTGTTACATCCAGTGTGATTTTTCCCTCACTCACACCCCACCTTAACATGGTCGTCGGGTCCTAGCCAACTAGGTACCACCAGTTGCCCCGCAGATATGTGGTCCCCACCCCGGGGCCCACCCAATTCCTGAATAGGTCATTTGAATAATGACAGTTCCCATGGTCCAACACATGTTCTTTCCAGTGTCCTTTTGTCCTCACTCAAACACACCCTAGGTAACATCCCAGAAGGTCACCCATCTTGATCACTAATCCAGGCCAAGCATGCTTAAATGTGGAGTTCTAATCAGGTAGGCTTATGAAAAGGAAGGTCCACCTTGTTGCTCCGCATGTACCACTAGTTTCCCTGTAGATACGTGTTGGCCTGTGGGAACTATCATTAGTCAAATGACCTATTCAGGCATGTGGGTGGGCCCCAGGGTGGGGACCACGTATCTGCAGGGCAACCTGTGATACCGATGGGGCAACAAGATGGACCTTGCTTTTAAGGATCCTACCTAATTAAACTCCACAGTTAAGAATGTTTGGCCTGGAGTAGTGATTAGGATGGGTGACCTTCTGAGAAGTTTCCCAGGGTGTGTGTGAGTGAGGACAAAAGAACACTAGAATGGACTTGTGTTTTCCCGGAAAGGACACGTGTTAGCCCGTGGGAACTGTCATTAGTCGAATGACCTATTGAGGAATGTGGGTGGGCCCTGGGGTTGGGACTGCGTATCTGCGGAGCAACTGGTGGTACCTGATGGTCCAGGCCCCGATGACCATGTTAAGGTGGGATGTGAGTGAGTGAAAAATCACACTGGAAAGGACATGTGTTGGCCTGTGGGAACTTTCATTAGTCAAATGACCTATTCAGGCATGTGGGTGGGACCCAGGGTTGGGACCATGTAACTACGGGGCAACTGGTGGTACTTGCGGGGCAACAAGGTGGGCCTTCCTTTTTAGAAGCCTACCTGATTAGAACTCCACATTTAAGTGTGCTTGGCATGGATTAGTGATAAGTATGGGTGACCTTCTAGGAAGTTTCCCAGGGTTTGTGTGAGTGAGGACAAACACATGTCCTTTCTATTGTGCTTTTGTCCTCACTCACACACACCCTGGGAAACTTCTCAGAAGGTCACCCATCCTGATCACTACTCCAGGCCAAGCACGCTTAACTGTGGAGTTCTAATCAGGTAGACTTGTAAAAAGGAAGTTTCACCTTGTTGAAATGATTCATATAATTTATCCATTTAACCCTTTTATCATTTGGGGGTGTTACCTTCACCCCCACCCCCAGAGCACAACGTCCTCGTTGTGGGCCCTATATCTCAACCTAGGCAGTGCACCGCACATAAGGCTGGGTACCACCTTTGGTACTAAATGTGACAACTGGGCCCCTGTGACAGCACAGACACCCCGCCTTAACATGGTCGTCAGGTCATGGCCCACCAGGTACCACCAGTTTCCTCGCAGACACGTGGTCCCCACCCTAGGGATCACCCACATGCCTGAACGGGTCATCTGACTAATGACAGTCCCCACAGGCCAACACATTTTATTTCTAGTGTGCTTTTGTCCTCACTCACACACACCCTGGGAAACTTCTCAAAAAATCACCCATCATGATCACTGCTTCAGGACAAGAACGCCTAACTGTGGAGTTCTAATCAAGCAGGCTCCTGAAAAGGAAGGTACAACTTGTTGACATGTGTCATATCATTTAGCAATTTAACCCTTTTATCATTCAGGGGTGTTACAAAATAACTGTAAAATCTTCCTTTATTACACTTGCCCCTTGACCAAGATTCCCTGGTTTGATCATAAAACCATCCTTGGAGAGCTGTAGATATAAACCTAAAGATGTTTTCCGAAGAAGAGGTATAGTTCTTAACCATACATTTTCATTTTATTTGTTCTTCTACATCCTTAAAATATTATTCAAATATTCTTAAACAATAACACAGTTATATTAAATATAATTATTTTTTGTTATGTAAATTTAATAACTTATATCCGTCTCCTCTTCCGTCAAATGGGAAACAAAACTATCGATTGTGTGTACGGTGGATTGTCGCCTCGCGAACCTATGCCATTCGTTTTCTATCACTACTTATCAGTGATGGATATAATGATGGATTTAATTTATATATATATAATTTTTGACATAATTATACTTATTTAATTTTAATGTAATATCTACCTTCTTACCTTCCAATCCATTGAAAATTTATAACGTTGATCATGCGTACATGTGGACTACATCCTCCACGGAGTGATGCGATTTGTTTTTCATTTCCATTTTAAATGGATGGTTATAAGGATAGATTTGGTAAATATATGTGATTTATATAATATAATAATCATTCATAAAAGGTGAATTATTATTTACCTTTATTTCATTCTATATTTCAAAAAAGGAAAACAACGTTCGTGCGTATGTTCGGTTTGTCGTCTCGATTAACAGTGTAATTCATTTTTCTATCTATAAATTGTATGGATGAATATAACTATGTATATATTGAATATATATGATATTTATATAATAATAAAAAATCTTGATATTATGTAACCATGATCAATGTAGAAGGACCAAAATCACCAATCCTAAACATACATGAAAAACGAAGCAGTTATCACCTAGAATAGTGATTTTAATAAAGAAGTGGTAATAAACAAGTGATAAAAGGTTATAAGTAAATCATATATGGTATGATATATATATAATTATAGTAATATAATATATTAATAATAATCCAATATTTATTATATGGGAGGTTCAAATGTGTACAAAGGAAGTCATACCAAAGGTAAGCGTTTTATGTTACAATCTCATTGTTTATCAGGATTGTTTATTATTAAGATATAATGATGAAATATTTTTATCTACCTCTAAAGAATCTCATTAATTTTCTTATCCTTTGGTGATTTCTATATAATGCATATTTTCTTCCCATTTTCCACTCTTTAATAACATAAGAGAATGTAATAATGTTTCTAAGGAATCTTCTTGTCATTTTCTGAATGACATACTTTTTGAGTTTTTACTAATGTGTGAAAGGAATGATTTATTTTAACGTATAAGAAATAAAATAAATTTCCTACTTTAATTACCACTCAATGATTTTAATATTCCATTAAAATGTTTCTTGGTTCTTTTAAAATAAAATATTTTCTATAATATTTTTAAAAAAATTATATTTCAGAAAAGTGATTTCGAAAAATAATGTTTATTTTCCTCATGAATGATTTTAATTATCTTTTTATGGTATTTATATTCATCAATGATAAAAAAAATTATTTTTCATATTATTTACTTTATATGTGATCCAATTATATTTTCCTTATTCATTATCTAAATGATCTATGATTATAACAATGATATTTTTATGAAACCTATTCACTTTCCATGGGTTATGTCATGATGAATTAATGAGATGATTATAAAACTCATTTATTTTCTCACTGGTAATAACATAATGAAATTTTTATGAAACCAATTTCTTTTTCATGAGTTATGATATAAAAAATATTATTTTTTTAACACATATGTATGATTTTCATTATGTGATGGGTGGGATGAAAATTATATTTCCCTCCAATGTACTGGGTGAAGATGGATATCTCAATAGATAAACATGACTAGAAAGGGAGGTGAAACCAATTAAATAAGGGTCAATGACCACTATGATAGTCTTGGTAATGATCATTGACTACTAATATGGTTTGGGAAGTTATCATAATCCACTATGATAGTCTTAGAAGTAATCCTTGACTACTAAGGAAATTATTTTCTATGATTATGTGTATGAGAAAAACTAATGTATAATGCCTATGTTATTCTCAAATGGCTCATGGTCTTTTATTCCTTTATGATTAATGTCTTTGGATCTACCAGTATTAATTTAATCACTCAAGATTATGATCTATGATGTGTAGGATATAGTTTTTAAATGTTAAACTCATGTTTTTATACCTTTGTGATCGTGTGTTTAAGTGATTATTGGTATCTCCCTTGTTTACCCGTGCGAGCATGAAATCTCACCCATTATTATGTTTCCTTTACACAGTTTTTGAATA
Source organism: Viscum album (assembly GCA_963277665.1). NCBI lineage: Eukaryota > Viridiplantae > Streptophyta > Magnoliopsida > Santalales > Viscaceae > Viscum > Viscum album. The sequence continues at coordinate 269,990,507 of OY728125.1, read as the reverse complement.
AAGGTATTTTGTATTATATATCTTAGAAGGGTTTTTGTTATGAAGAACATAGTGAGAGATGATTTAGTTCACTTGTGAACTAGTTGGTTATATATCTAAGTTTCCAAAGGCACTAGACCTGTAAGATTTTTTCATGGGTCGTTATGTTAGGTAATTAATATTCATCTATTAATATGTGATATCAATGTATGAAATTATGGTCACTATAGTGAACGAAATTCAATATTTACTTTTTCTACATAGTCCATTCCCCAATTATTTAACTTCTTCTTCAATATGTGATCTATCAATAAGAAGTCAATTGATAGTACCAACAATCCAATTTACCACTTATTTTGGAACTTTCATCAAATGATCTTTAATATTAGATTGAAGATCATTAATTGATGAACCATTATCATATATTGAATGATATTCATTATAAGAATCATAATCAATATAATTATTATAACTTATACCACTCTAGTTACCTTGAATTGGTGTTGTATCTCCATTTAATTTTAGATTATTCTTTAGCTTCCTTGCCTCTCTTTTATTACTACATTTCTATATCATTGTAAATATATCTAGATTTTTAACAATAGGAGTATATTACATTTTCTCTAGCTGATAATGTTTAAACACATCCTAAAACAAACACTTCATTAAGGATATTAAAAACTATTAGTGAAAATATTTGTGTATTGAGAGGGAACATATCCTATTATACCACTTGGGGATCCCAAGGATCAGTTATGAACCACTGAGGGTGGGGGGGAATCAGTTGTCCACTATTTATATAAAATCCCTTCGAATTCAACCTCTTAAACTGGTTGAGGTTCTGGATATACTCAATTATTTCTCTCAAACTCACCTTAATGTCTAGTAATAATAATAAAGAAACTAGCACATCATATTTATGAGGTTTTTTCTAAAATCTTATTCCTTTCCATGTTGACTATACCCACACCACCAACCACAACATATATTATCCATTTTAATCTTATTATCAATTATAGTATATCCAAAGTACACATGGGTGTGATTAGTTAGACCCCCAAAATAACTAGTCTTCAATTGAAACTGGTTATAATCCCTATTAGTCGATCCTCCAATTATGTCTGATCATCATCCCCAACCTAGAAACTCTTTTACCTTAGTTGGTTATACTCTCCAAACAGATATATTTTTCTCAAATAGTTATACACCCAATCCATGATCCTCTATTGAAACTATTTTGATACCCCAAATACCCGATATTATTCTTCTCTTTTGATTCAATATTAGAAATTACTCCTTCAGAGTGATTATATTTAATGAGCATGTAGGATCAGGCTTTCTCATGTACTTCTTAAAGATATCTAATAGTTACTTGGAACAAGTTTCTTGGTATTGAGACTCATTCCATGACATATTCTGGAATGATCTAGTTGTTTTCAATAATATCATGTATATTAATTAACATTTTACCATTATTGGAAGTAGGTGATTTTTATCATTTTTTATTCTGTGAATGAATCTACAAATTTTTAGGTACATATTTGCATCACACTTGAAGATATAACTAGAAAACCATAAATGATGGTTGGTTAAGTTAAATATCATAGAAATATAGACAGTAAAACTCCTTATATTATCTTATGACACTTTAACTAACCATACCTAAATAGGATACACTCCCAAAGGGATACTGGAAGGGAATTAGCTACCCAGGTCGACATGGTTATCCTAACAGTCCCTCTCCAAGGAATCACATGACCCTAGAGACCTATCAAAGTTACTAATGAAATGATAATCATGTATTCTAACATACTAAGGGTTAATATACCTCATATGAAAAATACTTTTATCAGCACCACCATTTCTGAGTCACATCATGGAATAGTCCTTATGGTCGGTTATAAAATAATGTAAACAAGGCAGTCCAACTAAGAAGAATGCCACCAAAAAACTATATGGGAATCACTATTTAGGTTTTTTAAAAACATTAAACAGTCAGACTCATTGATCTATAAAATAAAACTCTAGAAATCCTATAACATTTTGACTCTACTTTCCAAATATTAGTAATAAACAAATTCTTAGTGCCTCTACTGACTAAGATTCAAAATCAATCTCAAGATTCTCTATAATGGGTAAAGATATAGAAATCCAAAAAAAATCGTAAAATTTACATCATGTGTGTCTCTCTCAAGATAAAATCATACTACACTATAACTTCATGAACCGAGAACACCAAACCCATATCCATGGTAAACTAAAATTCTCATCAAAATTAGTGTTCTCAACACACCAGTCCAATATCCATTACAAGTTGTAAACCATCCATGTTCATGTATTAACGTACCTACTCCAACTGAAATCTCGTATTTAAATCCATATCCCTTCCTCAAACCTTCCCCTAACACCTTCAACACCCAAAATAAATAAATAAATAATCTGATAAGTTCTGAGCCTTTAAAACTGTTATTTTTGGGTGTTTTGGTGATAATGTTTTACATATGTTTTTTATATGAAGATTTTGTCTCTGTACTAATAAAACTGAATTAAAATAATCTAAAATATATGAAAACTATAATAAATAACCTTTATATATAGTATATTTCATATACTATATAAAGAGATAATATATTATGGTTCTAAAAATTGTATTATTATATTCCCCACCTCAATATCAGGATTGTGTTTATTTTTGTATAATTATTAAAATTATCGAATTTAAGGGAGAAATGATATTAAATTTTTGAATTTTTCAAAGTTTTTCATAGTTTTATGCTTGTTGGATGGCTTTGTAAACAATACAGTTTTTCATAAGAAATTCAGTGCCTTGTGCTTGGTTAGTACACTATTAGGTGAACTATGTAACTCCAAGGGGAAACTATGTGGGGTGTTTTAGGTGTGGGTCTCTCATGTGAGGATGGAGAATGGTTTAGAGAAACTACATGGAAAAACCATTTGTCCAAACCATGTGGTAAAACCATGTAGCATCTCCCAGGTGTAACAATTTTTATCCACATGGTTGACATATAGCTTGGAAAACCATGCAGTCAAACCATGTGACCAACCCAAGTGTTCGAAAATGTGAATGTTCTAAAATAACCTTCTTTCAAATTAAACCCTAAATGGGGTCATCTAATCCTCGTTTTCTCAATTCAACCAAATGGGATCCCTATATGAATCCCCTCTTTACATTCCCTTGGATTTTGGACTCCTCCAATATGATTCAAAGTGAAGTCTTCAAGGTTTTGTATTATTTATCTTCCTCCTTCCTTTATATTTATGTTTCTACTTCATCCTCTAACTATTAATCTTGTTGATCAAATGCTAGGGTGAGGTTTCTTCTAAATTTATTAAGATTAGTAATGTTTAGGGTGTGCAGATTGTTCCTTGATTCTTTCTCTCTCTATATCTAAGGGTTTCATATTATCCATGCTTGATTGAGGTGGATGTCTTAATGCCTTTGTTTTTCTTATTATACCATGTGATGATTAGAGTTTCTTCTAAAATCATTTTTATAAAATTCCACTTGTTTTTTGGACTAATAAATTAATTCTTAGTGTTTTATAAACCAAATCCATTATCAAAATGGGTTTTTGGGTGTTGGTTTCTAAACTATGATTTCATGCTCATTTTTCACTTTTTAAAGTAGAAAAGATTTTTAATGTCAATCTCATAGAGATTCGATTCATGGATAGCAGTCCGTATAGAACACTTCTTTGTAGACCACCATTCTATGAACCTTATACAGATGGACTCTTTGCAAAACACCATCCCATATAGAAAACAATATGGGACTCGGGTCCTTCAGTCTCAGTACCCTTCTGCATAGTTTTCAACATTATCTCAATGCTTCCATGGTTTTTATTAAAAACCCTCTCTATAAAACTCTCTAATGAAGGGCTAGGCCCCAAATTGACCCCTTCACGATGTACCACTCTAAGGAAACTTACAAAGCCTCCATATATGTGTGATTAGAGTAAAGGTGAAACTAGTGTGTCCTCTTGATCATACATTCGCATGGTAAATGAGGTCCTATTGGTAACCAACCTAAAAAGAGGGATCCTCATAATGTTTTCAATAATACATTCGCGTGGTAACGAGGGTCTCAACCTTGGAAGTAGTACTGGGGATCTCCGAATTTAATACAGTGAAGGGGGGATACATTCCTTTCTCTTTGATATGGTTTAGTACTGGATCCTTCTCATATATTCTCTAGAACCAGGGATAGAGAATCCCTCCTAGAGTAAGGACCTAGTCTTTATTAAGGGTTTTATCCACCTACATGTGTAATAACCTATCCTAGTTATGAAAACAAGAGAGGGAATGGGTTCCAAAACAATTTACATCTCTCATGTCCTTGACCAGGTTATGAATATGAAAGAGGAAACATGCACATTAATGTCATTTCTCTCTCTTTTATCCCTAACCCTTTCCACCAGCAGATGAAGAAGACTGTACGGTTTTCCAAATCTATGTCTTTATCCGATTTCTCAAACTGAGCATGAATCTCATGGGCTTAGAGGCTTGTGATGATCATGACACCCACAAGATCATATATCTACGCCAAGAAGATATTACCTTTCCATATCTACCTCTCACCTCCCAAATGGGAATCTTCCATAGGTTTAAGCTCCAATTCTACTGAACTATGTGGGATTTAATTTCCATCCAAATGGGATACATAGGAAGCCTCAATGAGGACCAAACCCAACACCCCAAATTCATCCTAAACTTGTATGGGCTATATCCGAAGTAGGGAATATCCAACCTGGGATTATATACACATTCTAATTCCATCATGTCGCTTCGACGTAAGTCTCACACCAACCCCTTAATAGGAGCATTTATCTTAGACATCCTTGTTGTATTATTTTAAACTACATGTTAGGTCCCCATCACACGATCTTAAAAGGTATGATGTGTCCCATTAAGTGGAAAAAAACTATGTGGGTTCTGAATCCTTTCATAAGGATATGTAGGAATCCTATATTATGGGCCCAATCCAAATGTCAAAAAGATCCCCCATCTCCATGGATGATGAAGAATTCCAGAGCACCCAACTGTGTGGCTTAAAACCACCAACATTATAATAAATGATCTAAAAAAATATTATATGTATAGAAAAGGGTACCATCAGTGGAGAACTGAAGGACCCCGGGACACCCTGAGAGGGGAGGGGTGAATCAGGGTGACCACTTTTTCTTCTACTTTGTTGGATCTTGTTCCCACGTTGGTAGGAACTTGTTGAACCTGTATGATGATTACGATCAAAATGAAAACATTCACATGCACAGAGAAGACACAGTCATTTTTACTTGGTTCACCACTAAGGGCTACGTCCAAGGAGCATACGCCGACAGGTTGCCGGTCGTACCTAAATCCACTATGCTTCACTAGCTGCGGATACAAAAGTTCGGGTACAGACACTCTGTCCCAGGCTGACTGCCTTTACATAAGGTTTAGGGATAGCTCACTGCTTCCCTCGGGTCACTCCCGTTGACTCCCCCTGGCTCACTGCCGTTGGTGAAGTCTCACTCAGTTTATAGACATGTAGGTCTCTTCAATAAATTTGCATTAAAGTCTTTGCCTCTGCTCAGCACGAGACTCTGCTTGCATCGAAGTCCGGAAGAGATGCACTAGAACGCACAGAACCACTGAACTGGATAACCAAAATGTGCAGACAAACCTTATTGAGAAGTATGCGAGACATCAACCATTTGCGCGCAAAATCATCCTATTGCGCGCAACATCTTCTTTTGGTGCGGAAAAATATTTCGCGCAAAAATCCCCTTTTTCGCGCAACTCCAAATATTTCGCGCAAGCTCCTTTACGCGATCCTTTTCGCGCATCAGACCTCGGATCTTCTCTAAGTCTTCCAACCCACCGAATGAAGGGGGTCACCTCATATTTATAGGCGACTGAGACCACTGCGCGCAAAATCCCCTTCGGCGCGGAAAATCTCTCATCTGGCGCGTAATCTTTCCCCCAGCTTATGTATTTCGCGCACAACCCTTATTTTCCGCGCAGCCCATGCCTTTGCCATCTTTCACCAAACTGATTCTGAAACAGCATTTGCGCGAAAAAACTATCTCGCGCATCCCGCTGTTTTTCGCGCCCAACTTAAGTATTTCGCGCACATCCCTGCTTTTCCGCGCAGCCCATGCCTTTGCCATTTTTCACCTCTCTGAATTCGAAACACTGTTTGCGCGAAAAAACTATTTCGCGCATCCCGCTGTTTTCCGCGCCTAACTTAAGTTTTTCGCGCAAGCCTCTTATATTTCGCGCACCACTTCCGTTTTCTGTGAAGCTCCTTTTGCAGACAATCCATGTCTTCATTTTCCGATTTTGAGGCCCAAAAATTTGGCAAACACTGGGAAACAGCGCCACCTTCAAAACTGTTGTCTGCTTGAACTGTATGATCACTTTGCTGGAACACATTCGGAACTTCCACTGAGGATTGACAACAAACACAAACCATACACCAAATCATGCTTTGAAAAACCTGGTTCCAACAATCTCCCCCTTTGGGTTTGTTGGCAATCAGAATAAATTCAATAGATCTCCAACCATGAGCAAATCCAAAACGCAAGAATCAACTCAGCCAACACTCTAAGTCTACGTGAGCAATGCTCGGTGTAGAAAACAAGAGAGGAAGCTTGAATTGGGTCTTAGTATTTTGAAATTCTCCATGACGCCCGATGTTATCCTTATTAAACTTCTCATCACAATCTTACACTTCCATCACAGATGAATTTCTTGCCGTGAATTTCTTGCCGTGAATTTCTTGCCTTGAATTCTCTTGCCGTGAATTTCTTGCCTTGAATTCTCTTGCCGTGAATTTCTCGCCTTGAATTCTCTTGCCTTGAATTTATTCCTTTCTCCCCCATTGACAATAAAACCAAAGACCGAAAAGTTTGTTCAACGTTCAGCTCAAGCCATACTCCCCCTGGATAGTATCTCCCCCATAAACCTGCATCACAGCCATAAACAGATAAAAACAGTCAAAACACACGGGGAGAGGGGACTTCCGGAGCCTCCTTATGCAGTAGGAGGTGGTCGAACACCGAGGTTCAACCGATGCTTCTCGAACACAGCCGCGGACAATGGCTTGGTTAGGATATCAGCCACTTGCTCATTTGTTCCAACATGATCCATTTTAATCACGCCTTGTTCAACCTTTTCTTTGATAAAATGATACCGTATTTCAATATGTTTTGTACGAGAATGCTGAACCGGATTCTTCGTAAGATCAATTGCACTTTTGTTATCACAATAAATCACCATTGGTTGCTGCACCTTATCACCAATATCTGTTAGCTGCTGCTTCATCCAAAGAAGTTGAGTTCATGCTTTTGTGGCGGAGATATATTCAGCTTCAGCAGTACTAAGAGAAGTACTTTCTTGTTTCTTGCTCAACCAGCCAACACATTTCTGCCCAATATAGAAAGCTCCACCACTTGTGGACTTTCTATCTACAACATCACCAGCCCAGTCAGCATCAGAAAATGCTGATAATTCACTGTCTCTGCCTGCAGCAAAAAATAACCCGAAGTTATGTGTACCTTGAATGTACCGCATGATTCTTTTTACTGCTGCTATATGTTCCTCCTTTGGATTACTCTGAAACCGGGCCGCAAGGCATGTTGCAAAGACAATATCTGGCCTTGTCGCTGTCAGGTACAGCAGGCTGCCAATGATCCTCCTGTACATGGTGGGATCAACAGAGTTCCCATCCTCATGCTTTCCAAGTTTAGTTCCAACTGCAATCGGAGTTGACATTGGTTTGGAGTCTTGCATATTGAACTTCTTCAGCAGCTCTCTTGCATATTTTTCCTGAGAAATGAATGTGTATTCCTTCTTTTGAATAACTTGCAGCCCCAAGAAATATGTGAGCTCCCCAATCATAGACATTTCAAATTCTGATTTCATGTGGTTGGCAAATTCATCCACTGATTTCTTCCTACTGCCACCAAATATGATATCATCAACGTAGACAAGAACCATGAATTGATCTTTTGGAGAATTCTTCACATAGAGATTGTGATCAACTCCTCCTCTTTTGAATTCCAACTTCTTGAGATATGAATCTAGCCGTGAGTACCACGCCCGTGGTGCCTGCTTCAAACCATATAGAGCTTTCTTTAGTTTGCAGACCTTTGTTTCATCGGTACCCAAGACAAAGCCCACTGGTTGTTCAATGTAGACTTCTTCTTCGAGTACACCATTCAAGAATGCCGTCTTGACATCCATTTGATATACTTTATATCCTCTTTGGAGTGCCATGGCAAGGAAAAGCCTTATTGACTCCAGTCTAGCCACTGGAGCAAAGGTTTCTTCAACATCAATGCCTTCAATCTGAGAGTATCCTTTACATACCAGTCGTGCCTTGTTTCTGATGACACTTCCATGCTCATCAAACTTATTTTTGAAGATCCATTTGGTACCAATCACATTGTGACCTTCGGGTCTCTGGACAAGATCCCATGTCTGATTCTTATCAATCTGATCTAATTCATCATTCATGGCTTTCACCCAAGATTCATCTTTTGCAGCTTCTTCGAAGGAGGATGGCTCTACAACTGATAGAAATGCAGATTGTGTGGTATTCCTCATCCTTCTGGTTTGAGTGGGTGCACTCCTATCCCCAATTATGTTGGATGGATCAATCTCAGCTCTTCGATTTCTCCTGCGAGGTTCAGTAGTATTCTCTTCAGCCATAGTTTCTTCTTCAGATTCTTCTTCTGAGTCAACATCATCATGTGATTGATGAGTGTTTTGAACAGCTTCCTCTATTTCTGCATTTGTAGGTTCTTCATGTTCAAATTCTTCATGACTTTCGATCACATCAGCATATGACGTCCGTGAAGCATTTGTGGTTTTCTCTTCAATTATCTTAACATCATTGCTTTCCACAATCCTTCCCAAACGATTGTTGAAACATTTGTAGGCTTTGCTGTTCATTGAGTAACCGAGGAAGATTCCTTCATCTGCATTGTCACCATATTTCCCCTGATTTCCTTCTTTGTTCCTGATGAAGCACTTACTTCCAAAGACACGAAAGTATTTTAGAGAAGGCTTCCGTCCATGCCACAATTCATATGGTGTCTTTGTCTCACCCATATAAAGTCCTGTTCGATTCTGAATGTACACTGCAGCTTGAACAGCCTCTTTCCAGTAATGTCGTGGAATACGACTCTCAATCAGCATAGTTCGTGCCATGTTGTTCACCTGTCGATTCCTTCGTTCAACAACTCCATTTTGTTGTGGAGTTCTCACAGCAGCTACCTCATGTTGTATCCCATGCTTCTCCAGATAATTTTCAAATTCAATGGACGTGTATTCTCCTCCATTGTCAGATCGCAGCACTTTGATTGTTCGTCCAGTATCATTCTCGGCGATTCGCCGATATGTTTTCATGCAGTCAAGGACCTGTCGTTTCCGGTGAATGACCATCACACATGCCATTCGACTGTAATCATCTATGAAAAGGACAAAGTACCTTTCTCCATGAGTTCCGGCAACATTTATTGGACCACAAACATCTGTATGAATCAGATCAAGAAGGTGAGATGCCTTTTTCTTCTTTGGCCGATATGAACTGCAGACCAGCTTCCCACGAATACAAGCATCACAGGATTTTTCACGCTCACGCTTCAGGTTGGGAATGTCCATGACAATTCTCAATTTTGATATTTTCTCCATGTCTTGTTGATTGATGTGTCCCAATCTCCGATGCCACAGATTGTTTTCTTCTTCAACAGTCATGTAACATACATTCTCTTCACTATCAACCTGATACAAGTTTCCTTCTGTTCTGCATCCCTTCATGAGAGAATTGCCAGTTTTTCCCTTGATAGTGCAGCCTTTCTGATTAAAAGTAACAACAAGTCCTGAGTCACAGAGTTGACTCACGCTGAGGAGATTATGACGTAGGCCATCTACGTAAAGGACTTCAGTCTTCTTTAGTTCTCCATTAGCTAATTTGGTACTTCCACTCCCTTTGATTTTCAGAGCCCCATCATTACCAAATCTTACTGTACCATCAACATTCTTTATGATATTTGTAAGTAGACCGGCATTACCTGTCATATGAGATGAGCAACCGCTATCGAGAATCCAGGTACTGTTGTTCTTTGTGGCTTTGAGAGCTACCTCTGCAAGGTTTGATTTCTCAATCTTCCTCCTTTCCTTCCATGAGACATTAGATTGAGTATATAGAACTGATGGCCTTTCAACTATCTCTTCCGCAAACCCAGGTTCTTCATAGTCAAAGTCTTCTTTAAGAGGTGAGAACCTGTTTGAAAGAGAAACATCGTCTTGCTGACGAGACTTGACATGTCTGGAACTTCTGTATGAGGTGTCAATGTCCCTTCTCTGCCTGCAATTAATGGCCTTATGACCAAAGTTAGAACAATGAAAACAATATCCATAGAAATTATTTCTTCTATAAGAATTAGGATATGAAATTATTCTCCTTTGTTGAGCATCTATATCTTCTCCATTCAGATAGCTTCTTGCCTCTTCACAATAGGACATGGTATGGCCCAGATAGCCACAGAACTGACACTTCATGAGAAGAAATGTCTTCTCACTTGAATTTTTCCTCATAGCTTCTTCCTTGGGAGAATAGCAAGACTGTCTGCCATTTTTGAAAGTTTGAGGATAATTTTCAGGTCTCCTTTTAGTTTGGATTGAGGGTTCCTTTTTCAGCACTCTAGGTAACATTTCAACATGTTCAACTTCCATCTTATCTTTCTTTTGGATCTTTGCACTTCCAGCAGTTGATGACTCAGCCTCACAACCAATTCCACTCTTTCCCATGCAAGCAGGTCTTTGATCACTCAAGACTTTTCCAACCCCATCTGAACCACACTTGGCTCTTGCAAGTAATTCTGCATCTGAGAATCTTCCGAACTGTATTTTCTTCCTCGATTCTTTTGGAACTAATTCTGTCTTCATTTTACTCCTCAGAGTAACTACTTCCTCCTCAAGACCCTCAATAGTCTTGGATTTTTCATCCAGTCTGGATGTGAGGTCATTGATGACCTTTGCTTGCTCTTCAACTCTCAGTTTCAGATCAACTGCATCATCATTGCTTTCAATTATTTTAGACTGTACCTTCACAAATTCTTCCAGTCGTTCAATTTCAGCTTCAAGTTGATCAACATATTCAGTTGATTCTTTTACAATTGATTTCCACTTATTGCAGCTCTTACATTTAATCTTAAGCTTACTAACTGCATCCTTAAGTTGCACCTCAGGATCTACACAAGTTCTCAGTTGTTTTTCACCATCAGTATCTTCTGACTTTTCAACAGTGGCCATCATAGAAGCATGGTTCCCAGTTTTGAATTCTGGTTCTTCTTCATCACAGAATTCATTGTCATCTTCTTCCTCTTCACAGACAAAACTCTTCCTTTGCATTTTCTTACCAGATTTGAAGTCTCCCTTTTTGAAGAACCTTCTTTGAGGCTTCTTGAAGTTTTCATCTTCACTGTCATCATCATTGATATTCTTCAAGCACTGAGAGGCAATATGCCCAACTTTTCCACAACGGAAGCATGCGAGAGGTAACTTCCCTTTGAATTTCCCTTTCCCCTTCTGGAACTTCTTTGCAATGAGAGAAAGAATTTCTTTCTCTTCGTCATCATCACCGCTACTATCCTTTGAGATTTTCAATTTATCCATGGCCTTGAATGCCATTTCCTTGCTCACCCGAGTCGTAGCATCTTCTGGTTTGACTCTCATTTCATATGCTACCAAACTGCTCAGTAAGTCATCTAAAGAAAGTTTGGAAAGATCTCTTTCCTCAAGAGCTGACACCTTCGCATTATACAGAGGTGGAAGTCTTCTTAATATTTTCTTTACAATATCAATGTCTTTGATTTCTTCGCCTAGACCCCGAATTGCTCCAACCACTTCAGTAATTCGATTGAAGAAAGAGTCTGCATTCTCGTCTGGATGCATCTTCAGATCATCAAACCGATTGTGTAGCACTTGTAGTTTCGCCTCCTTCACTTTGCTATCACCTTCATAAATATTCTCAAGTTTATCCCACATAGATTTTGCTGAGGTGCAATTCATCACCTTCAGGTAAATCTGATCAGAAAGGGCAGCAGTGAGAGCATTCTGTGCTTTAGCATCTGCATCAAGAAGTTTCCTGTCTGTTTCAGTCATAGCCAGACCTGTTGGATCAGTGACATGTATTCCTTGCATGGTAGAAAAAAGAACTTCCATTCCAAGAGATCTTAGATGAGATCTCATTCTGTTCTTCCAGATCTGGAAATTGCTTCCATCGAAGTGAGGGACTCCCCTGACATTGACGGCGTTTTCCATGATGAAGAAGGTCAGATTCAACACCAGCAACCTCGCTCTGATACCACTTGAAGGACCCCGGGACACCCTGAGAGGGGAGGGGTGAATCAGGGTGACCACTTTTTCTTCTACTTTGTTGGATCTTGTTCCCACGTTGGTAGGAACTTGTTGAACCTGTATGATGATTACGATCAAAATGAAAACATTCACATGCACAGAGAAGACACAGTCATTTTTACTTGGTTCACCACTAAGGGCTACGTCCAAGGAGCATACGCCGACAGGTTGCCGGTCGTACCTAAATCCACTATGCTTCACTAGCTGCGGATACAAAAGTTCGGGTACAGACACTCTGTCCCAGGCTGACTGCCTTTACATAAGGTTTAGGGATAGCTCACTGCTTCCCTCGGGTCACTCCCGTTGACTCCCCCTGGCTCACTGCCGTTGGTGAAGTCTCACTCAGTTTATAGACATGTAGGTCTCTTCAATAAATTTGCATTAAAGTCTTTGCCTCTGCTCAGCACGAGACTCTGCTTGCATCGAAGTCCGGAAGAGATGCACTAGAACGCACAGAACCACTGAACTGGATAACCAAAATGTGCAGACAAACCTTATTGAGAAGTATGCGAGACATCAACCATTTGCGCGCAAAATCATCCTATTGCGCGCAACATCTTCTTTTGGTGCGGAAAAATATTTCGCGCAAAAATCCCCTTTTTCGCGCAACTCCAAATATTTCGCGCAAGCTCCTTTACGCGATCCTTTTCGCGCATCAGACCTCGGATCTTCTCTAAGTCTTCCAACCCACCGAATGAAGGGGGTCACCTCATATTTATAGGCGACTGAGACCACTGCGCGCAAAATCCCCTTCGGCGCGGAAAATCTCTCATCTGGCGCGTAATCTTTCCCCCAGCTTATGTATTTCGCGCACAACCCTTATTTTCCGCGCAGCCCATGCCTTTGCCATCTTTCACCAAACTGATTCTGAAACAGCATTTGCGCGAAAAAACTATCTCGCGCATCCCGCTGTTTTTCGCGCCCAACTTAAGTATTTCGCGCACATCCCTGCTTTTCCGCGCAGCCCATGCCTTTGCCATTTTTCACCTCTCTGAATTCGAAACACTGTTTGCGCGAAAAAACTATTTCGCGCATCCCGCTGTTTTCCGCGCCTAACTTAAGTTTTTCGCGCAAGCCTCTTATATTTCGCGCACCACTTCCGTTTTCTGTGAAGCTCCTTTTGCAGACAATCCATGTCTTCATTTTCCGATTTTGAGGCCCAAAAATTTGGCAAACACTGGGAAACAGCGCCACCTTCAAAACTGTTGTCTGCTTGAACTGTATGATCACTTTGCTGGAACACATTCGGAACTTCCACTGAGGATTGACAACAAACACAAACCATACACCAAATCATGCTTTGAAAAACCTGGTTCCAACAAGAACCTCAAATACATAAAGATGTCTCTATCAATAAAGAACTTTTGATACATATAGATGATTCTAAAATCAACCCAGACTAAATAATTGATTGTTGATACAAGGGAGACATGTTTTATATTTTTGATTTAATAAAGGATTCATAGATACATCCTACATCTATAAGAGTGTCCCAAAGTAGGCAATGATTCCCCCCCAGAATTATGTGATGATCCTGACCACCCTTTCTCTCAGCCAATGCATTTTATAAGATCTCATTGGATAAATCCAAGTGGTCTCCTCCCTTTGGACAGCAGGTCTACATCAACTCGAAATGAGTGTGGGTGCGTAGAGCTTCAGAAAAAAAAATGGTGAACCCGATGTGAATCCTTATCCAAAATTACAGTGTTTGTCACATGTCATTCCACTTCATGACCAATGAAATAGGGCGAAAACATGGATCCCAAATATTTAATTATGCATGTGTTCATTTATTTAGATGCTAATTTGATAGGTTTTCTTGATTTTTTATCATATGTATCCCAGAAAGTTTTACAATATCATCCTTAAATCCAACCCAATGGCCTCATTTCAACTAATCCAAACTTTTTCATCCACTTTCAGGTCCTCATCAAATTAGAGGACACTGTTTCCAACCAAAAAACTTCATCACTAGGTCTCAAATGTGCTTGTTCAGTAGTACTATAAAAACAGTTCCATCATAACCCTGGAGGACTGTCGACAAGCTATTTAGCTTATGAAATCCCACCAGTCATCCACTCAATAAATTTCTGTGTCCTAGAAGCAAACAGTACGAGTTTTCATTTCAAATCATTTTGAGATACAATCCCTAGAATGCTATAACAAATTCCTCCCTTATCATAGGGGGGATAATCTAGAGTTCACCGAAATCCTTATCCAGATGACACATGGGTCCCTCCAAATGGATCCTTCTTATAGTATTTTCTGCCAACACCATGCCACAATGAACCCTCATCATGATGAGGGTCCAATCCTCAGGAGTCTAGACCAGGTCACTCAGACTTGGGAAATTAGGATGGACCACCTAGTGAAGTGACTAGAAAATTAGAAGTAGGGTCTCACCTCTCTTCTCTCCAAATAACCCCACAAATAAATATGGGAAAAAAATTGTGAGCATCTACACACACCTAACCACGCCCATCAAGAACACCAAAATGGTTTGGTGGCACCTATAGAAATTGGTCGATAGATCCTGACTACCAACAGGGGAAGACCCATATCTCTACCTCCGTACCTGATTATTATTGGTATATCCTGGAAATAAATGGAGGACAAGAGAAGGAATACATCCTTACTACAGTTACAGAATGGGCATATTTTCCCGTTCTAGTAGAAAATTTTCCCCTTATATCCTTGAAATGATGGAAGTACATGCATCTATTCTTGTCCACATTCTATAAAATTTCCAAGACATAATGATCACATCAATGGTGACTAGGATACAGAAACACAACCCCGTTTCCTCATTTGAAATGACTTGGTAGAATAATTCGAGAGTCACCATGGATAATATGCATACACAAACACCCTTATAGGAGGGTCATGGCCATCCCATGATAAATAGACAACCATATCAGGCCCTAATATCTATTATAATTGTATGTCATCTATCTATCCCATTGTCCATAGAAGGGAAGGAACATATCCCTATGAAAACTCTAGATACATGTTAGAATCTTCCGATAGTGACCTGGGATCTAATCAAACAAACTTTTATAAATGAAAGTTATCACCCATAATAGGTGTCTCCAATCACCCGAGTGAAGACATTTAAAAATAATCCTCAAAAATTATGATTGGAAAATGAATAGATGATCTAAAACCCTGCTCTGATGAAAGATGGTGTTCTTGAATCCCTTATACGTCAATCTATATTTTATCAATATCCTACTTATCTATCACTAAATTATTGAGATAGTATAGGTAGTTACGCATTTCCTCCCCAAAATCATACTACCAAAAGTTCCAGAGGTCCTCCCAAGACATCTTACCATGAATACATAATTCATTTCCATAATATAATCAATCTGGAGATCTAATCTCTTGATGAGTGTCACGTTATCCCTCTATGTGGCTAAAAGATCAAACAGCAAGAAGGTCATACCCATTCATTATGTTACCCTAAAGGACCTCCTTAGGGTATACGCTGCAAATTTTATCCTTGAATTTGTATATAAAGTTGTGATAGTAGTCCTCCACATGCTGAAATTTATTTTAATTTTCCTCCATACATTGATATTTCATTTCATCAATAAGTTCCTCCCCTTGATGAATCAACTCTGATAAACCCCTCCTACCGCAAGGTTCTTTTTGAAAATGAGTACAGTCATTCTTGATGCCTCGTTATTGATAAGAAATATTCTTTATCAACTAGAATATATCCCAAGGCAGCTGTCATTCCCTAAACCACCCTTAGATTTCCAATCTTCTAATAAAACTAAACAAATCTCTATTGACCCCATTATTTACAATAAATAAATGGGAAAACATCCACTTTATTCATATCTGGATGAGGAACCTATCACAAATGATGAAGGAAACATATTTATCATGAGGAGACAATTGGTGAAGGATAATATTCCATTATTGTTATGGCCTTTAGCTACCCTAAAATTCATCATTCTAGAGGCATTTTCGGATGACTATGTGCCTGAAATCCACTTAAATATATAAACCCATCTTCATAAATTGAAAAAATATGTATTTACATATAATTAATACCCAAATCACATCAAGGTAATAGAATAAATGCACTACTAAATTGACTTAGAGTCTCTCCTAGATACACGGAACCTGAAATTGGGAAAGAAATAATGGTCCCTTAAATGTGAATGTCTCTATGCGTTAAAATAATTTCTTCATAAAATCTTTTACACCCTATATAGTGTTCATATCAGGGGATGGGGTGAACATGGGGTGTTGAATTTCACTTCTCTCCTTGATCAGTAGAAGCCGCCTAAGTTGAAATCATGCAATGTCATAGCCTCAGGACAACTTAGGGAAAGAGGGTCTACTAATAACATATGATATAATATAGAATAAACATCCTATAATGACTCACAAACATGTTGGGATAAAAGAGAGTGAGCCATCAAAAGACTCATGCATAAGGCATCTTAAAATATCGAACAAGATTCATGCTTCAAGGAAGTCAATCATTAGATAGAGCAAATGTCTACATAAGCAGGTTGTTAATGTTCAAATTATACAATTTACCCGACCAGTGTTTGGAAAATTCTCTATAAAATTAGAAGATCATCTTCAGTAGCTGTCGTAGTGGTATTATAGAAACAAACCCAACCCACAGGGCCAGGGAATTTTTAACACAACCCTTAAGGCCAACAATTCAGGCCAAAAACATTGTTAAATTGGAATAGGATCACCTTTAACATGCATGGCTGGGGGAATTTTTACCTCAACCTCAGTGAAATTCAGTCTTCTATCAGTTGGGGAAATTTTCAAAATATGAATCTTCCCATTTCATCCCATACCATGATGCAGTTCCAAGGACATGAACAACATAATTGTCTTTAGGATCCCTTTAGATAACCCTTCACTGGAGATATTTTAAGGGATACATTAAAGAATGTATGAGATCCTCTAATGATTGTAAGTAGAAATGACCTCTTAAGAGAACAAACACTCCTAGGAACCATATCTATTCTAGTGGATTCTCTTGGAACAATTTCTTCTCCCATTATTTAGATACTGATGAATATTTTGTAATGTGGTTCACATCAATAAATGCCATTAACACTACTTCTGAAAATATTTCATTACATCAGGATAATACAGGAAAAATATGAGGACGTGTCCATTCGAAATATGGTCCACACTAAAATAAATGAAGAAGGTTTATGTACCATCAATTAGAGGATTGCCCAAAATTTAGGAACTCCTTTGAATTCTTCATTTCCTCCACAATGAACATTGTCCAATGAAAAGAGTGAGGATATAGTTCAATCCAACCTATTACCTAAGGGTGTTGAATCCCTCACACTCAAGTAAATACTGGCTTAGTATGAGATAGAAATGAGGGAACTAAAAAGGATCAATACTGAATTACTCTGGGTGATATTCCCACTAGATATGTTCTTCCATCAGAATATCATTTCACTCCTCTAGATGATGTCTCTTGACAAGAAGTGATCACCATACTGAAGAAAGTATATTATCAATGACCACTCAATTAAAGAGTGAGGCGACCAATATATTTGGAACCAGTGACAGATGAATAATGATATTTCCCTCCATTGGCTAAGAAATTAGACTAATGTCAGTCAAACTATATCTGGCCATCACAAGCACAAATGTAGATTGGACCAAAACATCTGGTTCATCTTGTTGTGCCCCCTCCTCTGGACCTCGCTCAGATGGATATTCCTATAGGACTTTTTGACACTATTGAATCATTGAGAGCCTAGATAAAATCTATGAAAGGAAAATGAGTGCTAGTGTATCCGAAAAGAAAACCTTACCTTAAATGGGTAGATGTGACGCTTCTCCTACCTACTTTTGAATATCCTATGTTTACAATGTTTTACAATTTGGGATATCCTACATTAAATACATTTTTTATCTCATTGTGTCCCCATAATTAGAACTTTTTTGAAATAATAATACATCCAACTATGTTTCTTTGTAAAAACTTTGTAGGGAAAAACTTTTTTTTGGTATATTAGTTTACCTGTAGGGTCAATTAAAGAATGGGAAGGTCTCTTTTGGAAATTTCTTTATCACTTAATCACAATTTTATGAAAGAAAATAGTCTTAGATCCCTCAAACTACAAAAAAAAGATAATTAGAGAGTCTTAGATTTTCATTCTAAGTGGAAGGTTCTAAATTATATTTTGAATTTGTAGTTTCCATAAGATGATATGATGGTTCTTTTCATAGAAAACGTCATTGATGAGATGCAACCACCACTCATAATATTCAAATATATTGGTGGGTTCTGAGAACTTGTTGAAGTTTTGAAAATATTGGAAGAATCTATATTGTGAAATAGATACAAATCTAGACTAGTACAGGTCTGTTTTGGAAAGAGGATAGGCAATGAAAAAGCTACAATTGTCACTCTAATACCATCTCCTTCACCGACTCCAGCTCTGAAGCCTTCACCTTATTGTATGGTTCCCCCTATAGGGTAGAAAATGAAGCAACAAAAACTTTATTAGGGTGAAAGGATGGAACCTAAATGTGCCCAATTTGAATAATGGAAGAATAATGTTTACTTCTCCTGAGATGATAAGGTTCCTAGTTACTTCTTATTAGCCTTGTAAAACAACTTGTTAACTTTTCCATAACTCATAAGACCCGATCAAGTCAACATTGAAGACCGCATGAATTATTTACCATTTAACCAAATGTTAGGTAAAACTATCCAATATTGTTTCTGTTTCAAATATTTCCTATAAAAATGGTTGATTCTGCTCAGGTAAAACTGGGAAAACCACTAGCATAGGTAGTGTGTGTTTTTTATGTTATTTTGGAAGGAGATGGTGATTGGAAGGAAGTTACTATAAAATTTGTGTATATATTTAGTGATTGGATGACTATAAAAAAATCAACTAGACTCAATTTATTCTATGACCATAGTATAATAAACCAATTAATCCCCATGTATCTTCTTCTACATCACAATAAAATTTGTAGGCATTGCAACCATCCAAAGTCCAATCTTATAAAAAATTGTATGGATATAAGGGAGGTAAATAAACATGGGAATAAGAACCTTAAATGAGGAAAAAGTTATCATTTAATCTCTCTGACATCAAGACTTCATTCCCAAGAGAATGGGTATCACCCTACAAAATGGTACAGTGAGCACCAACCCATCAAACAGAGTCCTTATCTGATGGAGAGTTGATATTAAGGTCCATTAATTTCATTCATTTAATGGATCCATTATCTGATAATGATTACTATTGTAAACCTTATCTTCCCATGAAAAATTTGGGAGACATGAATTGAGGGTATTTTGGGATGGAAAATCGTGGTCAAACAAAATATGTTGGCCACATCCCTGTTATATCTATTTATGCTGCTGAAACTCATGGGAAATTCATTTGACAAGATCAACAATAGTAGTAATACTCCTACATGAAGGAAAAAAAATCATTCAAAAGTTATCATTTTCAAAATTTTATTTATGAATATGTGACAACCTGATCAACTCAAGAAGATTTGTAGGACATGACAGCCTGATTCAACCGTAGAAAAAATGCTCTCTACATTTTCTCGACCAACTAACAAAACTTCCTCAAGCGCATTAGCTCCAAAAATGCCTTCTATGGAATAGTTACATATAGGGAAATGTATACCTTTAACCCAAAAGTATGACATTCTAATGTAATTATCCACAGATCTGAAAAAAAATCAATTCTAGATGCTCTCAATCTATGAATAGATCTCTGAGAAGTACTATTAGAGGATTTGTTGTGCCCTCAAGAGTATGAAGATGAAGTTGTTTCTGCTAGGGGATATTTTGTAGAGGTTGATCCCACATAATTTCATGTAGTAATCTCTTTCAATGAAGACGAAAAATATGATGTTATATATAGAAACACTTTTCCTCTATACATATTTGGGAGATTGGATGACATTGACATCCATTGATCTTTCATTGATAATGGATCAGGCATTAACTTCATTCCTTTCGGGATGCTTCGATAATTGGAATATACTAAAGCTAATTTATTCCCTTCCAATCTAACACTACAAGGGTATGGTAAAAGTGAACAAACACCCTTTATCTGTATCAATATTAGAGCTATGTTTGGGGATATGGTATCTGAATCCAAGTTCTTGTTCATCCGAAAAGATACAACTTTCAATGTCATACTAGGGTGGACTTGGTTGCATCATAATGCGGTGATCCCTTTATAGTACTATCAATTCCTTAAATACTGTAGCAATAGGAATATTGGGACATTACAAGGTGACCTATATCCATTTGAGTCTTGTGAATCTCGACATATTGATGTATGCTTTTATCAAAGAGAAGGGAAGCAAACCATAATTGATGGTGTCACTCAGGTAACCGCTCTGAATAGTCTGTAAATGACCCCAACTAATTCATTCAAGGATGTTGATAATGAATATGTGATATCCATCAGTCAGGTTGAAGATACTAGATCAAATTTAGATACATGCTCATTGTTTTTCATGAGATCAAGTATGCCATTTGAACCTAAAATACTTGAATAAATATTTGAATCATATATTGGTAGTGATAACTCAAATAGAAGTGATTCAACATTATTCTCATAACTAAGACAAACCAACACCTCATCAGATTAACTTATAGAAGTCATGATATCACTGTTGGAAGCTAGATCTTGGAACACATACCTTTCTACTAAATTTAATAATTCCCATTCACCTACCATCTATCCAGACAGGTATATATTGGAAGAGGAAGAAGAAAAAAGAGAGGTAGAAAATGACCTGAGGGACTCTCCTCCAGTATTTGAGGAAGAAGTATCCACCACTATCGATGAAATATGAGAGATAAATATGGGTACAGAAGAGGATCTGCGACCAATGTTGATTAGTGTAGTTATGACCCTTGATGAATATGTGATTTACACATCTTTTATGAAGTGTCACTAGGGCATTCTTTCTTATAATTAAAAAATATATTTCCAGCATTAATCCTCATGTGGATACCCATCATTTAGGATTTCTAGGAGTCCACTATGGTTTCAAGAAATCATACAGAAGGCCACATCCAATTTATGCTGCAAAGGTTGAAGCTGAAATTGAAAAACTTGTAAAATCCAATTTCATTTAGGAAGTGCAATACCCAAAATAGCTTGCCAACATTTTCCCTATCATGAAAAATGAATGGGAAGATTAGGGTTTGCATTGGATTTAGAAAACTCAACCAAAGTTTTGTAAAAGATGAATTCTTGATTCTGATCAAAAAAATTCCAATCAATTCAATGGATGGATATTAAGACCTTTCATTCATGGATGGATATTTAGGGTACAATAAAATTTAAATGGCCATAGATGATGATGAATATACTTCCTTCAGGGCTCCCCATGGAGTATTATACTATAGGTCGACACCTTTTTGTTTGAAGAATATTGGAATTACATATCAACCTGCCTTGCATCACATCTTGAAAACCTTCCTGGGAAAATTATTCAAGTATTATGTTGATGATTTGGTGGTAAAATCAATGAAACATTCTTATCACCTTTCCAATTTGGAAATCATTTTTTTTTTCAAATTTGACAACATAGTCTAAAGATAAATCCCTTGAAATGTGCTTTTGGTGTTACTTTAGGAAAATTTCTTGGCTTCATTGTATGAAATCAAGGCATTTAAATAAAACCAAAGAAGAATGAGTTAATTCTGGGTATTTACTCTCCTAAAAACCCCCCAAAGAGTTAATAGGAATGCAGGGACACCTTACCTACATTCTACACTTCATAGCTAACCTCGTAGGCAAGTGTTTTCCCTTCACTGGGTTGATAATGAAAGGGGTCTTGTTCCAGTGAATTGATGACTTCCAAAAATCATTCAACAACCTCAATAAATATCTCATAATCCCACCAATGTTAATGCCTCTAGTCAAAGGAGTGTCTTGTATCCTTTATGTGATGACTCACGAATGATCACTGGTTCCTTCCATGTGCAGGAAAATGATAATGATAGTGAAAACAACAATTATTATCTTAGTCTCACCATGCTAGATACTAAGACTTGGTATTCAAATATCTATAGATCTGTTTAGCATTGATTTTTTCAATTCAGATTTTAAGGCATTACCTACAGCACCATGAGGTCTATTTGATTTCTCATATTGACCCTCTAAAATATATCCTATATTGTCTTATTTTTAATAGATGTTTGGATCAATGGATTATCATTATAAAATAGTTTTATATCTAGTTTACATCACCGAAGGATATAAAAAGGTGGGACTTAGAAAAAATCCTAGATAAACAACACTTTATAGAAGAAGTGTTGATGAGTTCCAAACTGTCAGACAACGAAATATTCTCCCTTCAAGATTCTACCCAAATGTGGGAAATGTACTTTGATAGTGTATCTAAATCCCAACCATAAAGATATTAAAAGACCAAAGGCTCAACAAATTTAGGTTGGTAATCATTCTCATTTCACAAATAAAGGAATTTTTACCTAATTCCTTTCTTATATGATAAAAATGCACTAACAATGAGGATGAATCCCAACCCCTCATTATAGGTTTGGAGCTAGAATTGAAAATAATGATGACCCACCTGATAATAAAAGGTTATTTTGAGTTGGTAATAAAGTAGATCAATGTTCATTACACCATTAGGAAAGAAGAGATAATTCCCCTGCTCAATCATGTTTGAGGGTTGATGGATGAATTCTCCTATGAGATAACACTAAATCATGTCTTACATTCACAAAATTTTTAAGAAGATGCATTAGAAAATGTTACCATGGTCTTGGAAAATCTATATCAGGACGAAACATTCATTATCATCTCCCATTGTAGAATAGTATCATCGATTCATCAAAGTGGCATGGAAGAGAACAATTAGGTCAATTCTACCACTAAACTAGATAATGTTGCAAACGTGTAGATGAAAACCATCCTGGAATACTTTTAAAATGGGTCCCTTCAGTCAAAAAATGTTGTAAAAGAATATATTTGAGGGTGGATGGTCAATTTCACACTTTATAATAGTCTATGTCTTCATAAGGTTCTTCACAAGTGAAGCTTCGATTGAATTCTCCCCAGATGCATTGATGGATAGGAGATGACTACCACAAAGAAATAATTTCATTCTAGTTCTTGTGGTTCCCATCAGTCAGGAAACAATATTTCTCACCAAATTTGGAGACTTGTATATTTCTAGCCTTTGATGAAATAATATTTCATATAATTGATCAAAAAAATTCATTCTTTTTTAGTACATTGTAACTTCATCCATCAACCCCCATAATTTTTATATACATCTATATACTCCTAGAATTCACTATATGGGGAATTGATATTTTAGTGTCGTACCCTCTATCTATGACCAAGTAGTTAAAATGTATCCTTACAACTATTTACTTCCGTTATAAATGGGCTATGGTGATACCTCTTGGGGAATTTGGGACCAAAATCATCATCAATTTCATGAAGTCAAAAATCAGCACTAGATTTTTTATCCCTCACACAATACTGATGGAAAACAACACCAACTTATGTTCTTCCAAATTCAAGAAGTTGTACTAGTATTACAACATCAAATCCAACCATTCTTCCTACAACTATATAGTGGGAAATTTAATGATAGAGGCTTTAAATAAAACTCTATCTAACATTCTCTAAAGAATGGTGGATAATGAAAATAAATATTGATCTGACAAGCTTTTGGACACTTCATTGGCCAACTAAACCACAATCCACACTACTACTCAGGAAACCCTGTATTTTCTATGTTACGGAATAGAAGAAGTGCTACCATATAATTATGATTTCCCTCACTTAAAAAAGATAGTTATGAACAACTCTAAAATGATGAACAGTCATAGAAGCATTTTCACATGTTGGAGTGAATCAATGAGAAAAGGTTTTATATGCTGCATAATTTGGAAATATACCAGAATCAGATATCATGATCCTTCATTAAGAAACGTTGTCTTTATTCATTCATTTGGGGAGAACTGGTTTTGTCTTTGAATACTCCAATGATGCCAAGGAAGAAACCACTAAAGCGTTAACTAGTGTAGAGGGTAACTTATTCCATACACAAGGTCCACACTAAATGATATTCCTTTTTAATCGTAATGGATAGGTAATGCACTACTCCCACTAACAATGCTAGATTTTTCAAGAAATACTTCATGTGATAAAACCACTAACCTTCATCCTTATCGTATGATGTTAAAATACATGGTCTCTTTTTTTTCTCACAACATGATTTTAAATTGTAATGTTGATGTCCTTGTCACAATGATGTTAAACTGTATGAAATATTTCATTGATACTTGATGTTAAAATTCATAGCATCATTGGTCCTATATGCTTGACCTTAAAATGCATTACCAACATCCTAGTCACAAGATGTTAAAATGTAAGATAACATTCTCACTATATAATGTAAAAATGCATGGTTTATATCCTTGTTGCATGATATAAAACTGTGTAACACTTTGGTCCTTACCTAATAGGTCCTCACTCCTAATGTTAATCTGCTACCACACCCCCAACCTGTATATCCCCATAATTATGTTTGGATTGATTCCTATCTACCCTAGATACGTACTGATTCCTAGACTACATGTCTTAGGCCTATCCTCAAATCCACCCTTTTAGAAGATATTTTTTGACAACCATTGGCCCTTAAGGCCTCTATCCATGTTATGTGTTTTCTCTTGTTGGATAGTGAGGACATCCTTTTACCCTCATATTGGTTAAATATTTATAACTTTAAACAATTTAAAAGAAATTTTATTAGTGATATAATCTAAAACTAAAAGATGACATAGTCTGATCTATGTGACTCTAAACTACATAGAATAACATCCTAGTAACATTACATTAAATTTTATGACAAATCCCTCTCCACATGACATTAAATTGTATGGTCCATGTCCTTATTTCATGATGTAAAACCTCATAATATTTTGATCCATAATTGAGTGGATCATGATCCTTGGTGTTGGTATCCCACCACACCTCCATTCAAGAACTACGTGTGGATTGATTCCTTATATAAATGGATATATAGTGATTCATAGATCACCAATACTAGGTCCATCTACAACATATAAATTCCCCCCCCCCCTATGCATGGGTCCGACCTTTGCAGGGAGATCTATCCTAGAGCTATGTATGGCTTGACTCTCCTCCCAATGAGATACATAGTGATGCCTAGAATATATGTCGTAGGCCCATCCATGAAGAAAAATAAATACTCTCTCATGCATACAAACAAATATCTATGTAGGATAACTCCACTCTACATAGACAATGTTGGTCCAAATGTTTCCTTCTGTAATCGAACATATTCCTTCCACACATCATACTCTTTATCCTAGGAAATTTTGTATTTCCATAAACTTTCCTCGACCATCGATGGTGAAATTTCATATTACTCAGGACACCTTTATTTTGACTATTCATAATATGTCCTTGTTTGTCTGTACATAAGTATCCATTAAAAGTCTTTTCAATCATAGGCATATTAATCCTTAGGAAAGACATCTAATATCACTATAAAACCTAAAAACATCATGATGTAAACTGCGTTTTGAGCATGGTCCACAATCAATCCTTGCATACTTGTACCATATCATTTATCTT
Organism: Viscum album; assembly: GCA_963277665.1. Taxonomy (NCBI): domain Eukaryota; kingdom Viridiplantae; phylum Streptophyta; class Magnoliopsida; order Santalales; family Viscaceae; genus Viscum; species Viscum album. Next base: position 269,964,450 of record OY728125.1, on the reverse strand, counting down.
GATCCAAGAACCCCTAAGATCATGGTTTATAATTTACATTCTCATGTATGAAGCATGTTAGAACATTCATGACCTAGAAAACCTTATCACTCAACGTTTCCATGACATCACATAACCTTCATCCTTGTTTTATGATGATAAAATGCATATTTTCCAGGAACTATGTATGGATTTATTCTCACCCCTATGACATATATAGAGACACCCAGATCCTATATCCTGGTACAACCACTACATGGTCAAATTCCCCGATCCTTCCTTCTAATCACCTCTATGAGGTGAAATAAACCATTAACACTCCCTATTTCTCACACAGATCATTTATCACACGGGCTTAGGAGTTTTGTTAAAGTCTTCCCCACATGATCAAGGAGTGTTAATTCACATCAGAGTTAACATGGTCCTAAATGAAGGACCATAAAATTCACACCAAATTTCTTTATAGTGTTACATTAAATTTCATGGATGATGCCCCTTACATGGTGTAAAATTGCACAATTATACAGCCCTCTCTCGAGAGGAACAATATGATGGGTGTTGTTATCCCACCACCCATCCATCTAATAAGTACATGTGGCTTGATTCTTACCTTTATGGGATATGTAGTAATGCCTAGATCCTACATCTTGGTCATGCCACAATATAAAAATCCTCTCACTCTTTTATATACGATCCAAATCTGAATAAGAGAATATAGTAATAATTATCACCCCATTTTTTAGCCCTTATTCGAAGAAAAATTCCCCCTATCCGTAAAAAAATCGACCAGTGTGGGGAATCATTCCAGAACTATGTATAGCTTGATTCTCACTTTAATGATATATATAACGATGCCCAGACCCTATGTATCAGGCCTATCCACAAAAATAACACCACTCCTTGTACATGGGTCAAGCCTTCATAGGATACCCTTTCCCTATTATTAGGTGATTTCGACATGAAATTCTCCTTTCATAATCCGACACCTTACTTACAAAAATCAAACTCTATTAATAGGAAAATATGAGTCTTCGTAATATTCCCCCATCCATCAATGATGGAATGTAATATTCCTAAGGAAAAATCTATTTTTACTATGCATAATATTACATTTTTTGGATCTTCATAATTCTCCCTTAAAAGGCTTTTCAATAAGATGCATATTCATCCTTATGAGATACCCATTCTATATTTTTAATCTTTGATAACTTTGGGGTTGAAATTGCTTTTCAAACATGGTTTTTGGTCATTCTTTGCATACTTGTCCGATATAAGTTTTCAAATCCCGAATCCCTCAGATTACAGAATACAACCTTCCCCGGTCATGCTTAAAGGATGATGGAACATTCTTGGTTAGGTCACCATGGAATGGAAAATCATTAATCATTGGTCAAATTCATGTGTTTTAGGAGAAATAATCATACATCCTTGAAACATGATGTTAAATTGTGCGGAAATGTCCTTTTCACAATGACATTAAACAATATGACACTCATCCAAGTCCTATGGCATTAAACTGTAAGTAAAGGTCCTCGTCACAAGACCCTAAACTGTAGAACACCTAAGTCCTTATAGCATGACATTAAACTGTATGACACATGATTTATTCTATATGACCCATTACCTATATGAGTGCTAGATCCATGGAAAGGTACTTAGTAATGGCTTTGGAGACTCACATTATTCCAATACCATGCAAGGATGAAATATGAAAATGTCTTTCCATATATAATAATTGGATCTATATAGAGGATCCGTCCTTTCTCAAGGATTCATTGGTCATGGCTATCATTTCCAACCATGAGATTTCATAGACATCAATTATGTACTTATATGAAATCCAATTGAGGAAAAAATGCTTCCACGTGTTCTCTATCACATAATCTCATATGGATTTAAATTATTTCCCATATTTCCTCTTGTTTCACACACTGAGCATGACTTATTTGAGCTTAGAGAATTCAGAGAGTCATTTTGATTCGCATAATTGAGTTACATTTTTTATTTTTCAAAGATAAGAAACTTTTACCAAGGGCCAATTAATTATGACCACTTTTTCCGTAGTCATGAGGTATTGACCTATGTAGAAGTATTTGGTATAAAAATCATCAATTACTTAGAATATTGATACTCATTTCTAGTGTATGAGTTAAATCTAAAAAGAATATTCAAAAACATGTTCACTTTTTGATGGATATATTCTAAGAATAAAATTATTCTCTATCTGCACAAGAGTCATATCTATGTAAGGAGTTTCATATTCAGGGCACACAATATAGCACCCCAAACACTTCATAGTATGTTTCTCTTAAATATATTCTAGTTATAGCCTATATTTCATGAATAATTGAGACTATATGTAACAAAACATGGTTAATTATATGAGATATACATAACCAAGCCATTAAACATAAATTTTCCAACTCTATGATTTGAATTTTAAAAATATGACATACACGGTTGTGTTCAAGATGATATTTAGAGTCTGATAGAATTAACTTAATTTTCAGTGAATAGTAACCTACCCTTATGAATATTAACCAACCCTTATGAATATTAACTTACCCTTATGAATAGTAATATGAATCATATGAATGGTATCCATGCCCTTGAATGTATAAAATAATTTAGGCACCTTAAAAATGAAGATGAATATTTTAAGTGTTTATATTTTTCAATTAATTAATTATTTTAATTAAATATTTAATTAATCATATTTAGAAAATTAGTTTTAAAAAATATAGTTCATTTTTGGATTCTATATGTCGAAAAATGGTTAGGGTGAATTTTTGGTATTTTTATGAAATACTTAAATGTTTTATGAATAGTAAAATGTGATAATTTATGATAAATGTTAAATAAGGAATTTATTGAGTCGTTGATGATGATCTACTGATGTAAGACCAATTGGTTAGAATTAACATGAATATATTAGTGTTATTGGTCATGGAATACTCAATATTGGTTGTCTTAAGAGGAAATAATAAATTAATGATTATAATATTAAGAAAACTCCTCTCTCCACCACTATAAAACCCCCTCCTTCACTCCCTCTTCTCTTCACTCCTCTCAAGCCTTGTTCCATGCAAATATTCTTCCAAAATCACTCCCAAAGATCCTCCCCCACGTCCAAAATCTCCTAGAATCTTGAAAATATCAAAACCTCTCCCCTTAAGAGGTTCTCAAAGGAGGAAGTCTCAAGAGGTTAACTCCTCTTTCCAATTCCTTCATTTCTTTAATGTTTTTCTCTTTTTGTTTCATTCCTCACCTCCCTTCACCCAAATAGTATGATAACTCCAGTAACAAAAATGTACTGGAATTTTTTTATTCTAATGGGATATTTCATTATCTTCTCCCCTTTCCCCACCCTTTATTTTTGGAGAAATGAAATCATTGTTTGAGATGTTCTAATTTAGCACATTCAAGGACAACGATTTATCAATTTCTATTATAATATTTAATTCTGGTCATGAAAACATTTGTGTTATGGTTGAACCATATTATTATATATGTAATATATCCTATTTTTAGTTATTTTATCCTTTTTTACAAATGGTATTAAGTTATAAAGAAAAACATGTTCATTTTAATCAAACCCACCATTTAACCAAAACGGTTGTCACTAAGGTTATATATATGTAATAATTCGACCTCACTATAAGTACCCAAATTAAATTTAAATCCATGTAATATCCTGGAAGTTCACTAATGGAATATAAATTCATTTTTGGACAACCACATCCATCTTTCATATTTATCCGAACATGAAAATAAGTGAAGCGATCTTTAAAAAATAGTATTCAAACGAGCCCAAACAATGAAATTGAACATTATAACTAATAAAAAAGTATTTGAATGAAATAAAAAGGGTTATAATAAATAATTTAAATATATTATAGGGTTTTTACTTATTAATTAATAAGCCTAATTTGTTTATTCAGGTCTTTAATAACAAGTCAAGAACACCTTTAAGCATAAGGTAAGGGATCCTTTCTCACACATTTGTTCAAGAATCTCCCCTATGTTGTACCATTTTATTTTTAACTCCTAATTATGGGGTATGTTTTTGGACCTCCCTCATACTTATATTTGACGTATAAATGATTTAATACCCATTTATATCTCATTAATCCCTCTCAATAAAACTTGTTACCATGTCGAAATGTTTGTATGGGGTTTCTCATCTAACTTTCATTTCTGTGATATTTTCATTGTTCGCCACTTATTTATTGTATGTGGTATATGTGTACTTCCATTTGATATATAATAACATTATTATATTTATATTCATGTTATTAAATGATTCATTTTAGGTTTATTAAGTTCTGGTCATATGATTCGACCGATTACATTGTGGTGGGATACTTTGTCTCAACTACTATTTTGTTGTGACTAACTTTGTATTGTGAATCTAATAATCCTTATGTGGTGTACCTACTACCCACTTGAGATCACTTTTCATTTGCAATTATATTTATATTAAATATCCATAATCTCATATCATAGATATGTTTTTTGTATAAATCGTATACCATTTTACATACGGTGTTTATTTGGAAAGTTATTTTAATTATGGAAATATTGATGAATCTGTATACTCTAATCTATATGGATATTGAAAATGAATATTGATCTTTTTTTGAATCAATTTAAAAATAATGATTTGGACATGAAGTGTCGGGTGGGTCCCGCTATAGCCCCTCAATGCGTCGATAGGTATCATGAGACAAATCAGTTTGGCGACAAACCCTTCGAGTTTGTTTCCAAAAATCAGATGGGTTTCTACCCATAGAACTAAACCATTTTAACGGTATTATGGTTTCATGTGCTAGATACATGACCTCCAATTAATAATCATTCTCTTTATTCATTATCAGTTTTTACTATCCATGAGTTTTTCACTATGAAAAAATCTATGGATGCAGTTTCATTCCCAGTTTATTAATAGCGTGAGTTTTTCATTTTTTCACCATGCCATATTGATTATGTCAGATTGATTATGATTCACTTATTATTGTATTCATGATTCTGCTATTTGTAACCCTTACTGAGCATTTGAGCTCACCACTTTCATTTTTTTCCATCAACAGGTGATGAAGAGGTGATCGTTTATTGAGTTCATGTGGTTATAGTTTTTAGTTTTTGTTATGTATTGTATTTTTTAACCTTTTCCAATGTAATTTGAGTTACATATATATATCTAGTTTCTTCAAGACTACTAAATTGATCATTCCTTTGGGATTCTCATTCCTTCTAACCATGAGAATATCACAAGTAATTCATCATCTCCAGCCTAGAGGGGTCGGGGTGTTACTTTTGGTATCACAAGAAGTTTAGTAGAAAACTTGGAAACTAGAGTAGGAAAAGTATAGTAGGGAAAAAAACCCTAAGGGTGTATTTGAGGATAAACTTACAAGAAATTTCTGGAATTTTGGTAAGGAATAGATTATATGGATATTTTAATCCATACATCCATGTCTGGATACAAGTAGGTAGAGGCACCTATGGAACAGATGTATCTAGGGGTAAAAACTGAAAACACTGCTTTGAGCTAGACTCGAATGGGAACTGGTGAATGAAAATAGGCCTTGTTGCACTCTTGATTATGACACTCCCAGGGGATATTCTTAGGATACTTCAATTTTTCTTTACATGCCAATATGATGGAGTTTAATGTAAATTTTTCCTTAGAGAAACCATGTTTATAAGACTAGCTATGTATAGAATTTCAATCTATGTTGAGCTCTTTTCTATTAAATATTAATAAACTAATCTAGTGTATCCCAATATTTAGAAATGGAATCTAATGGAAGAAGTGGAATCAATACACATGGGAAAGGTTGGGATCTCCCTACTAAGCAAGTCAACACAGTCAATGTTAGAGCAGATCAGATCATGACCATATTGGGAAAACTTACTCGGGTTATAACGAATAACCATTTCACACCTGTGTTGGATCATTTCATGCTATAGAAGCCACCATATTTTAGTGGGACTACTAACCCAGTGGTTGCTGAGAAATGGATCAATTCCCTTGAAATGATATTCTCGGCATTAAGATGCAATGAAAATGAAAAGGTAGTACTGGCAGTATATTGTCTCAAGGGTGACGCTAATCAATGGTGGTCCTTGATTAAGAATACCACGGAGGAAGAATAAATATAAGATATGGAATGGAGTACTTTTAAGGAAATATTCTTCGAAAAATATTTCCCTCATGAGCAATGAACTGAAATGAAGAGGAATTTACTTAGCTTAAAACAAAGGGAAGAAGACAGTGTTGTAGAGTATGAGGCTACTTTCAAAAGGCTGGCCAGGTATATCGTAGATTACATACGTGACTCGGAATACAAAATTGATCATTTCTTTGAAGGTCTTAATCCAGGTCTTCGAAGGGAACAATATTTTCAATCATTTTCTTCATATGATGAAATTGTATCAAAATCCATCAAAATAGAGAAGGAATTTGCTAGATCAAATCTTTTTAAAGGAAACCAAGATAAGAAGTGGTACTTTGATAACAAAGAAAAAGGAGAAGCATCAAAGAAGAGAAAGGGGACAAAGATATTCCCATTATGTGAGAAATGTGGAAAGAATCATCTCGAGAAATGGTTGAAAGGCATGGGAGTATGCTATAACTTTGGAGAAAAGGGTCATCAATATAATGAATTCAAGGGGAAGAAACAATTAAATGATATTCAATGCTATAATTGCAGAGAGATGGGACACTATGAAAATGAGTGTCTTAAGCGCCAAGAAAACATGCCTTAGAAAAATACAAGAGAACAAGGGAGAGTCTATGCGATTACAACCACAGAGGTTGAAATTCTTAATGACGTGGTGGAAGGTACTTTAATTGTTTACTCAACCTTATCCAACACTTTATTTTATTTTAGATCAACACATTCATTTATTTCTTACCATTTTTCCAAGAAAATTAGATATGTCCAATTTGATTTAATAAAGGAGTTGTTAGTCAAAACTCCTAGGGGATGTATCATTGCAACAAAGGCATGTCGACTAGTCCCCCTCCGGACACCAAAACGTGCTTTAGTTTATAACCTTATCATCATAAAAATGATTGAATTTGATATAATTATATATATGGATTGGCTGTCAAATTATGATGTGAATATTTATTGAAAGAAGAAGGAAGTTGCAATTTTTGAAAATGGTGTAGAATCCCTTGTCTTTAGGGCAGAAACTTCACTGCCAGATTCTTATCTAGAACCACCCCCAGTAGCTCTACTGAATTCAATACTTGGAGAGGAAGATAAATCAATATCTAAGGGTGAGGAAAGAAATCTTCAAATTAATGATGTGCACATAGTGCAAGTGTACATTGATGTATTTCCAGAGGATTTACCTGGACATCCTCCAGGGAAGGAAGTTGAGTTCTCTATTTATTTAATTCTTGATGCAATACTTATATCAAAGACTCCCTGTAGAATGGCCACTATGGAATTAGTAGAGCTAAAGAAACAACTAAAGTATTTGAGTGAAAAAGGATTTATTCGACCTAGTGTTTCTCCATGGGGATCCTCTATCCTCTTTGTCAAGAAGAAAGATAGATCCATGAGGCTTCGCATTGATTATAGGTAAATCAATGCTATTAAAATAAAGAATAAGTATCCTCTACCCCAGATTGATGATTTATTTGAAAAAATTGATGGATCTCAATAATTTTTGAAGATTGAACTTCGATCCTGATATCATCAGTTGTATGTAAGGAAGGAAGATATTCCTAAGACATCATTTCAGGCCAAGTATGGGCATTACGGGTTTACAGTGATGCCTTTTGGACTGGCTAATGTACCCTATGTTTTCATGGATTTAATGAATAGAGTTTTCATGAAATATCTTAATAATGTTTTGTGGTATTCATCAATTATATCCTTGTATACTCAAAAATATATGAAGACCATGAGAGTCACTTGCGGGTTATTCTATGAACTCTTATAAGAAATAAATTATATGGGAATTTTAGCAAGTGCGAATTTTGGCTTCAATCAGTTTCTTTCCTAGGCTATATTGTCTCTAAGTATGGAATCCTAGTTGATCCTGCGAAGACAAAGGCCATCCAAGATTGGCCCACCCCAACAAACATAACTGAGGTATGTAGTTTTATTGGCCTAGTAGGTTACTATCGGCATTTTGTTTAAAATTTTTCCCAACTGCCTAACCCACTAACCAAGCTCACGCATAAAGGAGTTTTGTTTCTGTGGACAAATGAATGTATAGAATGATTTGACTAATTGAAGAGAATATTGGTCAATGCTCCAATTTTGACACTTCCATCTCAAAGTGATGGATTTTTAATATACAGCGATGCATCAAAGAATGGACTGGGTTGTGTCCTTTCGCAAAACGATAATGTTATTGCTTATGAATCAAGACAGTTGAAGAATCGTGAGGAAAATTATCCAACTCATGATCTTGATTTAGCAGTCGTAATCTTGTCTCTAAAATATGGAGGCATTATCTCTAAGGATAGAGATGTGAGATTTATACGGACCATAAGAGTTTGAAATACATTTTCACGCAAAAATAACTCAACATGAGGCAAATAAATGGCCCGATTTACTCAAAGATAATGATTTTTCAATACAATACCACCCCGGAAAGGAGAATAAGGTGGCAGATGCATTAAGCAGAAAATATCATGGCCTTCTGCTCAAATGAGGATTGAAAGAGATCCTATATTCATGGATCTACTAAAGATGGATATGTGAATTGTTATGAAAGGGGAAACATTGTTCCTCTTTAAAATGATTGCTAAACCATATTTATTAGAGAAGATAAAAATCTCTCAATCTGGTGATGAGAATCTAAATAAGAAAATTAATGTTGTCAAGGATGGGAGGATGGATGACATCGTGTATGAAGAAGGAGTTCTAAAATTTCGGAAGAGTTTATGTGTTCCATCAGTACCTGAGATAAAAAGGGAACTATTAGAGGATTCTCATAGCTCAAATTTCTCTATACACCTGGGTAGCACCAAGATGTATAGAGATATGAAGAAATATTTTTTGTGGGATAATATGAAGTGGGAAATTGCTGACTACGTGTCAAGATGTCTAGTTTTTCAATAAGTGAAGGCAGAGAGAAAACATCCCAAAAGAGTGATGCAACCTCTACCTATTACTATGTGGAAGTGGGATAACATTAAAATGGGTTTTATCACTGGACTACCGAGGACTCCTAGAAGGAATGATGCAATATGGGTAATTGTTGATCGTCTCACAAAATCAGCACATTTACTTCCTATAAGAGAGGATTTTACACTTGAGCACTTGGTAAGACTTTATATTAATGAAGTTGTAATAATTCATTGTGCACCTATATTTATTGTGTCTGATCGAGGTCCCCAGTTTACATCAAAATTATGGAATAGTTTCCAGAAGGGTTTGAATACTGAGCTTCATATGAGTACTGCTTATCACCCCCAAACTGATGGACATCCTGAAAGGGCTATTCAAACTCTAGAAGAAATGTTGAGTTCATGATCTCTTTACCTCCAAGGTATGTGGGATCAATACTTGTCTTTGGTGGAATTTGCATACAACAATAGTTTCCATTATAATATTCAAATGGATCCATATGAAGCATTATATGGAAAGAGATGTCGAACCCCAACTTGTTGGGATGAAGTTGGTGAGAGGAAACTTATAGGACCATAAAATATTGAAGAGACCACGATAAAGGTGAAGAAAATACAAGCCCATATTAAAGAAGACCAAAGTAGGAAGAAGAGTTATGCTGACAACTGGAGAAAGGAATTGGAATTCCAAATGGGAGATCATGTATTTCTAAATGTATTTCTATGGAAGGGTGTCTTAAGGTTCGGTAAGAAAGGGAAACTAAGCCCCAGGTACATCAAACCATTTGAAATTCTGGAAAGAATCAGAGCTGTAGCTTACCGTTTAGTGATTCCGCCAAATCTCTCCAGAGTTCATGATGTGTTCCACATGTCTTCGTTAAATAAATACATGTCAGACCCAATGCATGTACTCACATATGAAGAAATTGAACTGGAACCTGATTTTTCATACTATGAAAATCGTATTAGGATTCTTGACACAAGGGAGTAGGTATTGAGAAATCGGAAAACTTGTATAGTAAAGGCTCTTTGAAGAAATCAGAATATAGAGAAAGAAACAAGGGAACCTATGGATGTTATGAAAAAGAATCACCCACATCTTTTTTGTGAGATTCATACATAACATTTCGAGGACGAAATTTCTGAAGGAGGGAATAATGTAGCACCCCAAACACTTCATGGTATGTTTCTCTTAAATATATTCTCGTTATAGCCTACATTTCATGAATCACTAAGCCTATATGGAACAAAACAAGGTTACTTATAGAAGATATCCATAACCAAGCCATTAAACTTAAATATTCCAACTCTAAGATTTGAATTTTAAAAATCTGACATACACGGTTGTGTTCAAGATGATATTTAGAGTTTGATAGAATTAACTTAATTTTCAGTGAATAGTAAACTACCATTATGGATAGTAACCCACCCTTATGAATAGTAACTTAACCTTATGAATATTAATATGAATCTTATGAATGGTATCCATGCTCTTGAATGTATAAATGAATTTAGGCACCTTAAAAATAAAGATGAATATTTTAAGTGTTTATATTTTTGGATTAAATAATTATTTTAGTTAATTATTTAGTTAATCATATTTAGAAAATTATTTTTGAAAAATGGAAATCATTTTTGGATTCTACATGTCAAAAAATGGTTAGGGTAAATTTTTGGGATTAATCTAAAATACTTAATTTTTTTATGAATAGTAAAATGCGATAATTTACGATAAATGCTAAATAAGGAATTTATTGAGTCATTGATGATGATCATATGATGTAATCCCAATTGGTTCGAAGTCACATGTATATATTATTGTTATTTGTCATGTAATACTCACTATTGGTTGACTTGAGAGGAAATAATAAATTAATGATTATAATATTAAGAAAACTCCTCTCTCCTCCACCATAAAAACTCCCCCTTCACTCCCTCTTCTCTTAACTCCTATCAAGCCTTGTTACATGCCAATATTCTACCCAAATATCTCCCCAAGATCATCCCCCACGTCCAAAAGCTCCAAGCCTCTTAAAAATACCAAAACCTCTCCCCTTAGGAGGTTCTCAAAGGAGGAAGTCTCAAGAGGTAAAGTCATCTTTCCAATTCCTTCATTTCTTTTAAGTTCTTTTCTTTTTGTTTCTTTCCTCACCTCCCTTCACCCAAATAGTATGATAACTCTATTAAAATTCATTTACTAGAATTTTTTTATGCTAATGGGATATTTCATTATCTTCTCCCCTTTCCCCACCCTTTATTTGGAATAAATGAAAGCACTGTTTGAGATGTGCTAATTTAGCACATTCAAGGACAACAGTTTATCAATTTCTATTATAATCATTAATTCTGGTCATGAAACCATTTGTGTTATGGTTGAACTAGATTATTATATATGTAATATATCCTATTTTTAGTTCTGTAATCCTTTTGTAAAAATGGTATTAAGTTTTAAATCAAAACATGTTCATTGTAATCAAACCCACCGTTTAACCAAAACGGTTATCACTAAGGTTATATATATGTAATAATTCGACCTCACTCTAAGTAACCAAATTAAATATAAAACCATGTATTCTACTAGAAGTTCACTAATGGAATATAAATTCATTTCTATACAACCACTTCCATCTTCCATATTTATCCGAACTTGAATATAATTGAACCAATCTTTTAAAAACAAGTAATCAAACGAGCTCGAACAATGAAATTGAACATTATAACTAATCAAAAAGGCCTTAAATAAACAATAAATGGTTTTAATAAATCATTTAAATATAGTATAGTTTCTGTACTTATGAATTAATAAGCCTAATTTGTTTATTCTGGTCTTTAATAACAAGTTAAGAACACCATCAAGCATAAGGTACGGGATCCTCTCTCTCACTTTTGTTCAAGAATCTCCCCTATGTTGTACCCTTTTATTTTTAATTTCTAATGATGGGGTATGTATTACGACCTCCCCCATACTTTTATTGTGACATATAAATGATGGAATACCCCTTTATCTCTCATTAATCCCTCGCAATAACACTCATCACCATGTCAAAATGATTGTAAGGGATTTCTCATCTCACTTTCATTTCTGTGACATTATCATTGTTCGCCGCGTATTTCATGTATGTGGTATATGTGTACTTCCATTTGATATATAATAAAAATATTCTCTTTATATTCGTGTTATTAAATGATTCATTTTAGGGTTATTATATTCTGGTCATAGGATTCGACCGATTACATTGTAGTAAGAGACTTTGTCTCAACTACTATTTTGCTGTGACAAACTTTGTATTGTGCACCTAATAATCCTTATGTGGTGTACCTACTTCCCATTTTAGATCCCTTTTAATTTTAAATTATAGTTATATTAAATATCCATAATCTCATATCATGGATATGTTTGTTGTCTAAACCGTATACCATTTTACATACGGTGTTTATTTGGAAAGTAAATTTAATTATGGGAATATTGATGAATTTGTATACTCTACTATATATGGATATTGAAAAGGAATGTTGATCTTGTATTGAATCAATGTATAAAGAATTATTTTGAAATTCAGTGGCGAGTGGGGCCCTCTATAGCCCCCCGATGCATCAGTAAGTCTCATGAGACAAATCAGGTTGGCGACAAACCCTTCGAGTTTGTTTCCAAAAATCAGACGGGTTTCTACCCATATAACTAAACCATTTTAACAGTATGATGGTTTCATGTACTAGATACATGAAATCCAATTAATAAGCATTCTCTTTATTCATTATCAGTTTTTACTATCCAGGAGGTTTTCACTATGAAAAAATATATGGATGCGGTTTCATTCTCAGTTTATTAATGGTGTGAGTTTTTCATTTATTCACCATGCCATACTGATTATGTCAGATTTATTATAATTCACTTATTATTGTATTCATTCTTCTGCTATTTGTAACCCTTACTGAGTGTTTGAGCTCACCCCTTTCATTGCTTTCCATCAACAAGTGATGAAGAGGTGATCGTTTATTGAGTTCATGTGGTTGCAGTTTTTAGTTTTTGTTATGTATTGTATTTTGTAACCTTTTCCAATGTAATTTGAGTTACATCTATGTATCTAGTTTCTTCTAGACTACTAAACTAATTGTTCCTTCGGGATTTTCATTCCTTCTAACCATGCCAATATCAAAAGTAATGCACCGGCTCCAGCCTAGAGGAGTCGAGGTGTTACACACAATCCTTGTTTGAGGTGATCACTCGCACATGTATTGGTCAATGTTGTTGGACCAAAAAGACTAAATGCATTTGTCAGTCCTAGAAAAGCATAAACTACTAATGAAAAGTTATGTAATAGTAATTGGGTTTCAAACCCACAAAGGGAAACCAGGTCAAAAGTCGATTCTTGGTTCTCTTGGTCATATGACCCAAGAAAAATTTAATTGCATCTTATTGTTCCCATTATAGAAATTTAAATTAAATTAGACGTGGACATTATGAAAAATGATCCAACACCAGTATTATTGTTAGAATTTCATAGGAAAGTTAAAATAAATAGATGGATGATTAAGAACATCAAAGTTTCTATTCACTAGAAAATGTTTGGAGGAATATCCATATCTTAGAGACTCTCCTTGATATTATTGGTCGATGAGAAGTGAATAAAATGAATACAATGAAATTTGACTTGTATGATTCAACATATTGTTTAATTCTTGATGTGAGGTGTCAATTTCCTGGTCAAGATTGGTTCTCTTCCTGGCTTCATCTCTGGTTAATGGACAGATTTTCGTTACAAATTTGTTTAGATTCCGACTTTTTTGTTTGATGGATTCTAGCCCTATGATTATTGATGAAAACTATGTATTTATTATAACCACATGAGCCTCATATTCTCACTTATATGTAGTCCATAGAGTGATACAATCATGAATTTGTGCCTCCTTGGTAGCTAAATGATGTGTCTCAGTAACAGAATCCATTGAAGCTTTTTCCTGATTGTTGGAAAGATTAAATTGGATAAGATTGCATTCATAAGCAGCTAATTCCTTCTGAGAAATTATAAATTGATGAATAAGGGAAAGAAAATTTTGATAATTGAACCCGCCTATTCATAATCAAATGAAGAGTTGATGAAGGCTATCCACTTTGTCAACAATATTTTTAAATGGTGTCTTTGTGATGATAGTTTAAGATTAGCACCAAGCCCATTTTTTCATGGCCTGATGTTCAATGGAAGAAATAGGATCCAGATCCTCTTTACCTACATCTACATGTATATAATATTAGATCATATTCTATATAGAAATACATGCTTCAAATTTTGATACTAAAGGGGGAAAGTCTTGTATTACTACCCCTTGTTTAATTTTAGGGACTAAACTGGCATGTTTGGTGTTGATTAGTGGAATATCCAACACCATCTCACTGATACTAATTTCATCAAGGCTGCCAATAGTTTTAGTAAAAAAATTCGGTTCTACACTACTACAAACAAAAGGGTAACATGAATATAAAAATCTCCCATAAGGCTTAGAACATTGGGACATATGTATTTCTCCCTCAGAAATTAGTGAGGAGAGCATGAAAAGAATAGAACTCAGAAAAACCAATGGTTTATGAATCCGTTAGACTATTTTTCCCTACATCCTATCTAGATAGTATTCTATCTACGTTTTGGAATAACACCATGACAAGTTAGTATGGTATTTTCCAAAAGGTAAAAAAATTTCCATGCCATAGTCGTCAGGCATCATCATCAACCACATTTGGCATAGGATGACTTGGTGTGATTTCTTTTTAATCCTGATGACGGATAAGGATGCAACCTGTTTCAGAAATCCAAATTTTCGTGTGAACCTTTAGGGAGAATAAGGTTCCAAAATGGTGATCCCATCTACCATAGAAATCATAATCCCATTTCGTAATGAGATGTTGTAGGATCTTTCTTCTAATGTTCCACCACCATTATGCATCACCACTTCATAATTTGATGGATAAGGATTGAAAGAAAAATAGGAGAGATCTTAGAAGCATTGTCGGTGACAATAGATGTTGGGAAAATGATATTAATGTTAAGTAGTGAGGGGGAAAATTATGAATGAGGGATCAATGCAATATAATTATATTCATAACATTGATACTATTCTGCAACCCATACAAATAAAAATTGAAAGGGACCTCTAAGGAAATTCGAAGATATTCCCTCCTGTATATGACCTAGTAACTCATTAATATGAGCGATGGTGGGTAAAAATATGTTGATGGATTATCCCTATGACAACATTCTTTCCATCATCAATGTGTATACCTTAACACTATTATAAGCATCATGATATGGAAAGATCCATCCACTCAAAAACATAGAAAAAATCTCAAAAACCGAAAGTCTAGAGATATGTCTAGCTAAATCCTGTAACCCCATGCAGAGTGTTGGGATGCCTCGATAGTGGCCAAGTATGAACCTGGAAGACCTTGATATTTTTGAGTTAGATGAGTCCTCATGAATTGAACCTTTGACCTCAGAACACTAGCTTGCATAAATATCTTTATCCAATCGGTGAATGGAATAATCAAATGAGTGTCGAGGGGATGACCGAGTGATTTCTCTATTGTGATCAGTAAATCTCTCGCTAATAGAGAAACTTGTTTGGTATCTCTCTAGATGTTATCTATAGGAAGGTACTCATCATACATGTTACTAATAATGAAATTTCCCCTAATTTATAGATATCCTGCAAACTGATTTCAACTTCTCCATGCAATAAGTTGAAGGTGTTAGTGCTTGAACACTAATGGATAATTAATTCCGGAAAATTCCATTTTAGATAATACACTGAAAAATGTGAAATCTGTGCTTCTTGATATAATCTAATAGAATTTAACCATTAGAAAAAATCCATAAATATATTTCTCACTAAGAAATCTTAATCCCATACATCATAACAACTCCCTCTAGACCACAAATACCACTTTTAACTCCACCCTCCATTTGGATCACATCGTGAGAGGTTAACAATGGAAGGATCATATTAAGTTGTAAACCATAATGAAATGTCATAATTATGTTGATTACTCTGGGTCCGTGAGGAACCATTTGGAGTGAAGACCTTATCTTAAACCAATTCATAAATAATGTGTCCAGAAGTGGAAATGATCACTTGAACGTAATCTAAGGACACCTCAATCCAAGTAGGTGGGAGATTTTGATCAGCCGGTTGAATTGGAGGATCATCTTGAATCCAAAATTTTCATAGAGGTAATTTGTTTGAAAATTGATAATCTTGAGCTATATATTAAGGAGACTCCTATGAATTCCCTCTTAAGTAATTACATGATGTCGAAGATTGATTTCGATATTCCTGGTGATTGAAATTATTCTCTCAATCGATGATGAAGTATTCATAAAACTAGATAGAGTTTTTTTTACTAGGTTCTATTTTATCCCTATAGTAAGTGAAATCAACAAAAATTTGTCATATTCTTCAAAGTGGAAAAATACCCCACATGGAAAGTCTGGTGAACCACGTTGCATGCTATGCGATCCACAAAGCACTTCAGTCTCTATACAGAATACATTATTGGTATGTGAGAATAATTCAACCAAAAAGGTAAAAATAAATAGTTTAGAGAAAATAAATTCTATTGAATGTAATTTTTTACTATATAGGAATGGTCCTCCTCAAATAAAAACATTATTCAATGAATTTTGTTACGCAGGCAAGCTTAGAGTGGACCACAAAGCACTTGATTTCAAAAGGTGACAAATGAGTTGATCCCGACACCTTTCATATATATGATCCCTTCTCTAAGTCCACATGCACCTAGAAAAGAATCCCACAAAGCATTAAACCGGACCAACTTCTTCCTAATAATGGACTCTTATTCATTCCGATCAGACCTCATTCTGATGGGGGCATTTTATTGGGTCTAGAAAAGTTTACATGAAAAATCATAATCCTTTTATGAATTTTTGAAGGGGTGGATTAAAAACAATTTGGATATTTCATGAAGATTAAAATGGATAAATACCAGGATCCACAAAGGAGCCCGGTATTCCATATATCACACTCGTTATTCAATTCTCTACTCCATATAGCACTCTTTCAAAGCATCCTCCACAAATGAAAACTCATTTGTGGGGTGAGGCATGATTTTCATCCACCCACAGAATAATTTTCATTTATGTTTGGAGGAATGATTTCCAATCCCCATACAAATGAAAATTTGTTTGAGGGGTCAGGCATCTTTTCCATGACCCCTGAAAATGAAAAAACAATTACAAGGTGAGGAATGGTTTCTAGGCCCCCCACAAATGAATTTTGATTTGTGGGGCGAGGGGTCAACTTTTTTATCGGAAAATGAATTTTCCACAAACCAAAATCCTTTGAGGGTGGCGTTTTTTGGTTTATTTCAATCAAACCAAGAGAGAGGATACACATGTAACCCTATAAAAACCTCATATAATGATGATTTGGGGGAATATAGACTATAGTTGATACATAGTGTGAGAGACGAATGGAGAAACAGACATTCTGAGCAAGAAATTTAAGCAGTTAATCATTTACCATATATTGTAAAGTAAAAGAGGGCATAAGAAGAAGTCCACATAGAAAAAGACCCTTTTAGACAACCTTTCTCATGGAAAGTCCCTTCATGGAAAGAATTCCACATTTTACACTTATTTTCGGACCACCGTTCCATGAAACTTATGTGTATGGACACTTTGTGAACCACTATCTCACATAGAAAATAGTATTTGTGGTGGGGTCCTTCAGTCTCGGTACCCTTCCTTATAGAGTTCAGCCTTATCTCGACCCCTCCATGAACTGTTCAAACAAACAACTCCATCAATATCTCACATGAAGCACTAGGCCCAAAATGCATCCCTTTGTGAAGTACCACACCAAGGCCTCTTCCAAAGTCTCTAGATATGTGTGCTCATAGTAAAGAGAACACCAAAATGTCCTCTCTGTCATAAATTACCATGGTAAATGAGGTCTTATTAGTTACCTACCTAACAATGAGGGTCCTCTAAATGTTATCAATCATATATTCATGTGGTAATGAAAATTCCAACCTTGGATATAGTACTAGGTAACTCCCCCATTTCAGATGGTGAAGGGGGTGCTTGTTTGTCCCTTTGATGAGGGTTAGTGTTGGATCCTTATCTCAACTTTTATCGAACTTGGGATGGGGAGTCCCTCATAGAGTAATCCCCTAGTCTTACTTGAGATTTGTATTTATATGAATGTGTATGTCTATATCATAGTTAAAAAACCAAGAGAGGAGATGGGCGATGGGTCCCTTTCTCTCTCCCATAACCTCCACTTAGTTACAAAAATAAAAGAGGAGATAGGCACATAAATGCCCTTAATCTCTCTCATAACCATAACATCATCCACCAATAAATGATGGAGATTATGTGGTTTGTCAGATATTTAACTTCCTCTTGTTTCTCACATTGATCATGACACATGTGAGCTTAGATCTTAGTGATAATCATGACTCCTACATGATCATATATTTTCTTCAAGAGGAGATTCCCTTTCTAGATCTTCCTCTCACCACT
The DNA here is from genome assembly GCA_963277665.1 of Viscum album. Classification (NCBI taxonomy): domain Eukaryota; kingdom Viridiplantae; phylum Streptophyta; class Magnoliopsida; order Santalales; family Viscaceae; genus Viscum; species Viscum album. The sequence goes on along the minus strand of OY728125.1, from coordinate 269,945,835 downwards.
CAAATGGGACTCCTCCATATCCATGATCCATAATCCTACTAAACTATGTGTGATTTGATTCCCATCCAAATGGGGTATGTAAGAAGCCTCCCAGAGGTCCAAACCCAACACCCCAAATTCACCCTAACCTTCTCTCAACCATATCCCCAAAAGGGTCATATCCAACCTGGGGGTCCATACTCCTTCCAAGTCCCCTGGGTCGCTTCATCTTAAGTCCCACACAAACCCTTGACTAAGAACCTTTCACTTATATGTCCTTGTTGTGTGATGATAAATTTCATGGTTTGGTCCTCATCACATGACCTTAAAAGGTGTGATGTGTCCCGTTAAGTGGCACTGAACTGCATGGGATCTGACTCCTTTTACAAGGATAAGTAGGAATCACATATCATGGGCCTGATCCTGATGTCAAAATAACACCCATCTCTCTATATGATAATAACTTCTAGATCACCCAAATGTGTGGCTTAAAACTAGCATCGTAATAATAAACGATCTAATAATCTCTTATTCACATACAAAAGTGTACCATTGATGGAAAACCTCATATGAATACAGATGTCTCCATCAATGAAGAACCTCAGATACATTCAGATGATTCTGAAATCAACACATTCTAAATAATTTATTGTTGATATAGGGTTTACATGTTTTATATTTGGGATTTAATAAGGAATTCATAAATACATCTTAAATATATAAGAGTCCCATTGTAGGAAATAATCTCCCCCTAGAGGGTGTGATATGCTCAACATCACATACTCCAGGATAATTCAATTTCTAAGATCTCATTGGATAAATCCAAGTGGTCACCTACCATTGGAAAGTAGATCTACATCAACTCAAAATGAATGCGGGAAAGATGTGATTTGGAAAAAATTGTTCTGTACATGATATTTATCTTAATGGATGTTGGGTGGTTATGTATGTATTATTATGGATGATAAGGGATTCCCTAATGACCTATGGTTAGTCATATGGATTTGGTATGATCATTAGATAGTAAGGATCATATATTACCTTGATTTTCACCACCGTAGAAGTTTCCCATGAGTTTATAGTATATTACTTAGATTTGTTTATTGTCATTTATTTATTTATGGTTCTATTTTATCATTCATTCACCATCTCCTTCTGAATTATATTTTTTTTACTTTGTCTTATATTTTGAAATGTTACAACGTGTTTCTAGTCTTGTAATTATGTTTGATATTTTATTAATTTATTTCCACTTTATATGTTTTTCATTTACTTTTTCTTATACATTTTTTGTCTCATTTAATTACTATCAGGTTTTAAATTATGTTGTTTCTAAAATTTCTTTTTAAATGAGTTTTGGGAAACCATGTTATAAAAAGGATTTATAAAGTGACGATATATGTTTGATTTTAGAAAATATTTGGCTTTTTAAGGAATTTTAGGAATATTTATGAGTTGTTTCCTCTAAAAGATAAATGGTTTTTGTAAGATCCAATATTTTTTCTAGAACATTACACTTTGAGTTTTGGTTAAATGTCTTTTTTTGGGTTTTCCTTCTTCTTTAAACCATGGTGGTCGAGTGTCTTTTAGGGATGGAGATTTTATATAGGAAAAATTACATATTTTTTTAGGGATGTATGTTTGTGTGAATTAATAGAGTCTAGAGGTAAATGTGTAATGGGATTATCAGTGTTATCCATGGTTTTGATGGTATCAGAGGTGGTTTAGAATTTTCCAGTGAAATCTAGGTTGAAAGTTGTATTCTGGATAGTTTCACTTCATGGATGGTTTACACGACGTGAACCTATTTCCAGGAAGACATCGTGAACTTGTTCGGAGTGTAAAATGGTTACACACTATGAAATTATTTAATGATGTGAAATGGTTGATCATGTTTATTTTAACCTGAGGTGATGTGTTTTTTGATGTATCTTGTAAATTGAGAAATTCACATCGTGAAATGGTTTCACACTGTGAATCTATCGGGGTTAGAGGTTTTAAACCATGTTGTGCATATGATTTTATATCATTCAGCATGAAGCTTCCTCTCTCAAACCATACAAAGACTCTATGTTATTTTGGAGTGATTCCTTCCCTTCCCTCGATCAAGAATTTAATCCCTAGTGATTTTCTTTGCTTTGGTGTTTCCTTTTCCTTCTTCTATCCTTCGTTATAGTGGTGGGATCTCTTAACCATGGTTTAATCTGGTATAGATCTTGAAGTCTGTAAGATCTATGTTTTCCTTGTGATCACCATTGCCTTTACTCTTATTGGTGTTACATATTGGAAGTGTTTCTTTGATTTCCATATAAATGTAGGTGATCTAAAAAATCCCTTTAGTGTATTTCTATTTGTTCAAGAATGTGAAATATTATATGATTTCCCTAACAAAACACATGTATTAAAAAATAGAATAATGGGTGATGATAATCATGTGTTTGGAATACTCTTTATATCCCTTTGGATCCAATGGTGTTGAGACTTGTCTTGCAGCTACATGTAGGATGAACCAACCCTTGAATAATAAAGTACTATAAAATGGATTAAAATGTGATTTATTATGACAAGAACTATTAGGTTATTTCTTGTGATATAATCACATTTGAAAATTCATTCATTTATTATTTAATGAATGGTGATGAATTGATATAAATAGGTGTATACACTACAATTATAACAACTTAAGCAATAATTTAATGAATAAATGGATAATTAACAGACAAACAATAATTGGCTAAATTGACCATTACAGATTTTGATGTTATGTTTTGTTATCCTGAGGATATGACTTGTGTTATGATTTATAATGAAATTCTTATATAAAGGCACTTTCTCTGTTATGTCTAAATTATTATATAAAGGGATTTTCCCGATGATGCTGAAATACATATATAAAGGGATTTTCCCAATGATACTAAAATTCTTATATAAAGGGATTTACCTAGTTATTCTCAAATGCTTATATAAAGGGCTTAGCTTGGTGATGTCGAAATGCTTATATAAATGGATTTTCCTAGTTATGTTGTAATGATTATTAGGCTTGTCCCAGTTATGTAATTAGTCCACACACTCATGGTTTATGTTGGAATGGTTGTGCTACATGCTCATAGATATTCCAACATAGTGCCAAAGCAAGTTGATTGTTATATCATATTAATTGATTAATTAATACTCCTAATTATCACTTTATTTCATGCACTTATTATCAGACGGGTTTTGTTTAGACATGGTGGTGTCGACGTACTGAGTTTTACTCACACCCTATTTTGGACTCTATTTGGTACCTAAGTAGATTTCATGGATATAGGTTTGGACAAGGAAAAAGGACCTTATTTTTGATTGTTTCTTTCTGGATGGGTTGGAGATCTTGGATATAGGATCGACATGGGGTTTGAAGCTGGGGTCTTTTGAGTTTATTAGAGTTAGTGGGGTCTTTTATCTATCTATCATTTAATTTTACATTTAGATACATTTCATCCTATCATTACATTATCATTTTATTTTTATTGGATTATTCAGTCAACATTTATTGTTTGGTTTATCTGATGTGATGTATTGTTTCTGCTATTTTCTATTAATCTGATTTTTTTTATTTCTATTGTACCACAACTCTATACCATGGGGTTTAGTCTCCCCACTATGTTATCTAAACCACCACTTCTAGTCATTAGCCTCTGGTGTATGGGGAGGCACACTTGAGGTCGAGTAACCCACCTAATTTGTCCACGTGAGAGAGTGTCAGATCAGGGGACATTGCAAAGTGGTATCCGAGGAGCACGTTTTTATTTTATGTTGTATTGATATTAAGGAAAGGTAGGAAGGATACTAGGATTTGTCCAGACTTGGTAATGATCTTGTGAATGGGATTAGATAACGCATGTATGGGGGGAATCTGAGTTCTAGGGATAGGATTGTTGTTCATGATGTTCACTTTTTACGGTTGATATCTTTTAACATTGAGTGATTCACATGTTTTGTGATGTTATTATTTCATGAGATTTATACTAATGGCCCAGCATGGTGAAATATGAGTATGAATGCATCATAATGGGCACATTGGGATATATATTTACATGCATTGTTCATGATAGTGATATATTTATTTCATGTGATATATTTTCTTATATAATCTATGAAATGGGATCTATGTTTTATCTAATAAATGAAATGAAAGAACTGTTATCATATGTCAATTATCTTATTAATCCATGTTTAGAGAGATCATGAGAATGTGTTTCTCTATTATTGTCACATGTTGAGGATTAATTTCTTATTATCCAATGTTCTAAGGAGTGTGTTTGTCTTATAGAGAAAATGCCTCTTTGTCATCTTTGAATTGAGTGTTAGGAGAGTGACAATTAGCACACTCCTAGCACAGCTGAACTGGAGATTTCTATATCTTATTAGTATTAGTTTGTGGTGGTTTTTTTATGAAATATTAGTGTACTCTAAGTCTATAAATGATCATTCCCAACATATTTACATCATCTTGAGTACATTGAGAGAGCATCGGTTTTATGTCATACAAACCAAATGCAATTTTCTGGATTGATAATGTGCACTTCTTAGTCCATAACATCTTAGAGGCCAGAGTGTCAGTGGACTAGAGAAATTTACATTCGTGGTCTCTTTGGAGAAACCCAAGAATGTATTCAAGATTCGGATTTTTTTGGTTTTAGCGGTTTATTATTGGCACTTCATTCAGGACTTCTTCTACCAGGAAACACCAATGTCTCAGCTGACCATGAAGGGGTGATGTTTGTTTAGTTAGATTCTTATAATGGAGATTTTTAGGAGATGAATGGAAAGTTGATCTTAGAACCTATCCCCACTTTACATGTTCTAGGTAAGGCATATACTGAATATTGTGAGAGTTGGACTCGATGCAGTTTTGATACAGGGTGATTGTGTGGTTTCTTATGGCTCCAAACAGCTGAGACTACATGAGAGGAATTATAAAATCATGATTTGGAGTTAACAGATGACCTGGAATGCAGTAGACACTATCTTTTGGGTGAGAGGTTTGTGGTGTACATAGACTACAAGATCCTTAGGTTCATCTTTCCTCAGCGAGACCTAAACCTTCGATAGAGGAGGTGGGTTGAGTATTTATAGTCTTTGGACTTTGAGATAGATTATACACTTGGAATGGTGAACATAATTATCGATGCATCGAGATGAAAGACATGGATAGAGGTAATTTAGGAGTCTTTTGATGAGTAGTGGATGATGGTGCTCTTTACAGACATGCATCTAGATGTTCAACGGTCCCAAGGAGAAGTAGCTTTGACTTCGGCATCTATTATACCCATGATTCTTGAGTGGATCAAGACAGAGTATTTATCTGATCTAGAGGGATTAGATCTGAGAGATATCTTATATGGTGGGGATCTTTCACACCCCGACCGACACTATTCTTTATTATTTATTTTATTCATCCTTGGTCTTATTTTATTTTGTGTTTGAGTGGGTTAAGAGCCAATTTGATGTTTTTTATGGTTTGTTATTTAGATATGGGCGTTTTGGCCTTGGCAGTATCTTGCACATGGGCCGTGCACGATTTGGGAACCCTACAGCTACGCCCCAAGTAACTGTGCGGTCTTCCTGTGTTTTAAATAAAATAAATTTAAATAATTGTTTAAATAAAAATAATTATATTATTAGTGTTGAGAATATTATTCTTATTGTTATTAGTGTTAGAAAATCAGTATTATTATTACTGTTACTAATCATATTATTATCATTATTATTATTATTATCATTATTTCAGTTGATATTTTAATTTGGTTATTATTGTTAAATTATCATTATAATTATAAAATTATCAATTGATTATTATTTTATTAATTTTTTTTCAAAATGGATTTAGTTTTCATTTCTTTTGGGTTTTATTTTCTTTTTAATTCTATTTTATTTTCTTTTTTATTACCTTTTTATTCTCTTTATTTCATTTTTCTTTTCTTTTTGTTTTCATTCTTCTTTTTTTCTCTTCTTTCTTCCCTCCTCCCCTCGCGTTGCGCCTCACCCCTCCCCCTTTCCTCCTACATCACGACGCCGGCCTCCCTTTGGCTGCTCTCCCTCCCATAGCCTCCTTGCAGCGAGCCACCACCGGCGCCCCGCTCTCCCTCCCTTGCCTCTCCGGCCATGAGCCTCCCTCCTATCAAGTCGACATCCTTGCTTGCTGACCGAACAGTCACGCCGACGACCTCCTCCCACGAGCTGCCGCTGTTGTCACCGTCGTCCCAGCGCATGCCGTTGCTGCCATTGCCGGTGACTCCCCTCCCTCCTTCTCCTTCTTCATTTGGACAATTTTTCTTTTTCTCGTTGCCTGATTTTTGTTTGGCCAAAAAACCTATCTTAGGGTTTGACCCATTATGGTTTTCTTCCAATTTCATGGTGGGCGGTGCCTCACCCGGGTGATTTTGGATCGTAATCCGACATCCGCTGCTAAAGGCGAAGTGGATTGACTCTTTTTCGGTTCTTTGTCAACATTTGAGGTATGGTTTTATATCATTGATTAGTTTCGTAGTTATTGTGTGGCATCCTTTATGTGTTTTAAGGTTGGTGGTAATTATCTTGTAGTAAATTGGTCGCTGCTTTGTGTTTTCGGTCCATCTCAGTTTTTCGGTCACCATTTGAGGTGATTATTCTCTTATTGCGTTGTTTGATTTGGTTTTAATTGGAGCCTTTGGTATTTTTTTAGACTCTCTTGCCTTATTGTGATGTGTTTTGGTATGAAATTGGTGTGTGTTTGGCCTTAGAAGATGTTTTTGAGTGGGCGTTTGTGTTCAAAGTTTGGTAATACTGCTTGGGGTTGTTTCATAAAATTTTTAGTGGTTTATTAAATCTTATAAAGTGTTCGAGACATGTTTGGATATTTTTTTGGTGTGCGTATATTTTCAAAAGTGGGTTTGAATATTCAAATGGAGGCATTTGTGTGTGTATGCCTTGTTGTGAAAATATTTGGACGTGTTCAATCAATTGTTTAAGTAGTGTGCCTTGTGTTTTTATGGGTACATGAGGAGTGTATGTGTGGAAAAAGGATCTTTGATGGGAAATGTACCACATTGGGAATATTTTACTTGTTTTTAATTTTTCAATACGTCTTGCAAATTCTTTCAAAATATGGAAAGTATGTTTTAATATCACTTTGGTGTACAATTTCTTTTAAAGTTACGTTTTGATATAATTTGGGTTTGTTTCTTTTGTGTAAATTTTGTGGTGCTAATATTGAATTATTTCATAAAGTGTTCTATTAATTTATTAAATGATATGTGTAGTGCGTTGGACCTCGCTACGATAGTTTTGGGTCGCGAGTGTCGAGGTATCCTACATGTACATGCATAGGGTAAGGCATATATATATATATATATGCCCTCTTTGAACATATTCCCTCATGGCGCAGAGAATATGTGCAATGCGGCTAGGGGTGTATATATATATATGTATAAATGCATATGCGTTTATGCACCATGTGTCGGTTCGAGTGGTCGTCGACGAATAATGACATGTTTGAGGTAGGTCTCATATGCCCTGATCTTTAATTAGAATTTCCATAATTGCTTAGTGTTTTATTAAAGGTGCATCTTCTTCTTCTACATGAAATACATATTCAATATATATATATGTGTGTGTGTAAATGGTTTTGGTTCTTGAAAAGTGATTTCTTTAATTTTTCAAACATAAAGTAGGTATTTCTAATGATGCGTGGTCTTTTGACCGATTTTGTTATAAATGTGAAATGAAACGTTGTTTTCCAAAGAAGTTTCAAAATGATCTCCAAAATGAGTTTTGGGTGAATATGTTTTCTAAAGAAAAATCATTCCTTTGGAGTAATGAGGCTCTATTAGCACCTTGAAAATGAATAGTGAAAGTGAAAAACACCTCTTAAGGCATGCCCCATTATTTTTGAAACATGATATGTATGTTAAATGTGTGATTAGGGATATGTACCTAATGAAGAGGCTTATGAGATGTTTTATGACATAAAAGGGGGATGCGTTTAAGGAGGGAGAACTGTAGTGAGGGGTTGAATGCGTTTTGGATAAATAAAGTGTTGTGTACATATATGTTTGCTTGATAAAAACTCACCACCACTTGAAATAGAGAACAATGGGAAACCTGTGTATCTAGGTGGGGGAAAATAGGACTTGTGGGTTAGTGGTCTGGAGGTGACTTGACCTGGTTTCACAGCAGGTTTGATGATTGCAACACTAACTAAACATATAAATGAATGAGGTTTATGGTCTTCCAAGCCACGTTTTCTGAGGGTCGTGGCCTTCTAAGCCACGTTTCACTGAGGCAAGAAGATCCTAGGTCCCCAACTAACACTAGCTACTTGGGGACTTCCCATGGTTCTTGTGATACGATTTTCAATTCAGTTGTTTCATGCTTGTTCCCTATTTTTTGAAAATCGTATTTTTAAATCTAAATTGGTCTCCTTTAATTTTGAAAAGTTAATGCATGCACAAAACCTATTGTGAAAAGAGAAGAGAAATATTTTCCTTGGAAATTAAAGCTTGTTATTTTAATTTGAAAGGAGAAAAAGACATTATTTTGTTATGCCATATTTTCAAACTAGCATGATTTGGATTTCTTATTAATGGCAGTGGCGTAGGGTGTTTTTGTATTTTTGGCTTTCCTTCTGAGCATCTCGGTGCTCATGCCTACTTTATCTCTTCAGTTCTGGGATTTAGTTTTGGATCGATCGCTCTGGGTTTTATGTTTGGTGGTGACCCATGGGGTCACTTGGAGGTATGTCTAGTTGGTTACCTTTATTTATTTATTTTCCTTCTGTTGTTATTGTTTACTCGTTTGTTCTGTTTATTTCTATTTATCTGTCTTTTGTTTTCTAGGCTAAATCCTTCCCAACTGCTTTTTTTGATGCCTGACACTAGTTGTCAGCCCTTAGGGATCGAGAACGCCCTTCGGGCCATGCCGCGGACAAACTCGGGTGATCGATTCAAGGTCGACCTAGGTTGGTTCGTGACAAAATGGTATCAGAGGGAGGTTTAGCCCATGTCCTTTGGGGATGTCTGATAGTTTGGATTTAGGATTGTCGGAATCTAAGTGGTTAATTGCAGGTAGGTTCCTGATCACCACCTATTCAGAATGACCCTTGAATTGTCAGGGTTGTCCGGGATGGTCTTGCCTCAAAGTCCACGTCTGGCTCCCGATTGTTTTCAGACACCTTAGTCCTGTTTGCATGTTTCTGTTAGTTTTTAGTTTTGGTGGTAATTCTGGAGGGGTGCATGGATGTTGTGCATATCATGGAAAGCCGTGCGCAGACCATGCAATCGCCTCTGATGACTCCCTATGTGCTCACCCGGTTGGTGCACAGTCATCCAAACCATGTGACCAAACTGTGTTTTCCAGTTGTTTATTTGAGAATTTGGAATCATGATTCATTTAGTGAATTGGTTGTTCTGGAATGTTCTTAGTGTGAGTTTTAGTTGGTTTTTGGGTGCTTCTCTCAGGGTTCAAAATTGATGATTGACCCTTTGAAATTGGATTTCCAAAATTAAAATCTTGGTTTCTCTAAAAATACAATGAGTTGTTTTGAAGATGCATGTTCTTTGAGGAACTATTTTGGGATATTTTAAATATTTTGAAAAGCGTAAATCGAAAGTGGATTTGGAAAATGTTTTTGGGACTTTTGAAATTTTTCTGAAGTATGAAACTAATGTCTCTTGGAAAAAGGAATTTGGAAATGATCTGTTTGACATTTTGTATTTTTATGGATGCCCACGTGTATGGATTAATGTAATTGGATGTTGATGGTTGTTGGTATGCATGGATTGGTGCTCGAGTCGGCACAAGAATGTTCACACAAGAGGATTCATGGAATACCAATGGTGGGTGCTCAGTTTTCAAGGCATGTTTTGTTTTCCAAAGGAATGTTTTGATTAGTGATGTGCTGGGACGAATTTTGTTTAGGAACTTTTTAAAAAGTAAACTGATTTTGAAAGGTTTTTAGCATTCAGGTGGTTTGAAATGGGATGGTTCTGAAGATGGATATTTGTGAAATTGGGGTTATGGTTTGGTTTTGTAGTGTATTATTCTATGGGCTTGATGCTTGTTTTCGAGCTGGTGTTTCAAGGTTGAAATAATGTTTTATGTTTCAGTGAATGATTTATGGTTAAATGTGGAGGCTTGTTTTGTGATGTGTTTCAGGTTGTTTTTGTGCTTCTTGTTTAAAGTATGCCGCAAAAAAAATTTATAGGTCCCCGAGGGGTCATTGTGAGTTGTTATTTTTACCTAGACTCATAGTGGAGTGGTGGGGTTATTTTCTTTTCATTGTTACTTGTTTTATCTATGGTGGTCGAGGTTCGATAGAGGTTGCGGTGTAACTTGAGGAAGTCGAGTGTTTCTTCGGGTCGTTAGGAACCCCATATGTTGTGACGGGAAAGTTGTCCTGGTTTTCTTCGAAGGATAATGTTCGGGCTAGAGAAGGGTGATTGATATCGTCTCCTTCCAAGTTGGGGTCACAAACTGGGAAAAATGACAATATTGTTTTTCAAGGTACTCGTGAAGGGATCCCCATCTAGTACAGAGAGTGAATTGGGGGAATATGTTCTTGGCATGAGTTTTCCCTTAGTTCTTGTTTCTCATTCCTAAGACCACGCAATCGCTTGATTCCAATGTGGTCGATTTGGAAACTCAAATCAATTCACCGTAATCTTCTGAAGGCTTGTCAACAGTGTGGCTGTTTGGGTCACTTGGGGAAGTCTTTAAGTGGTCATTCTAGAGGATGAAGTTTTAGTAGGGGGTTGTTAGTTTCTGACTATGGTGCATCAAATGCTTCAATACATTAGATCTTCAACCATAGGTCTCAGAGCTAAGCTTTTCACACAGTCAGGCAGTTTCTAGGTGCAAGGGAATACACGTCCAACCTGTCGTCTATTGTCTGGGAAGAGACCGGTTAAGTTTCCTCTTCATGTGGTTGTCTGTTTGGGAGGGGGAGCTTATTTTGGAGGTCATGTTGGCCTCTTTTACGATGTTTTCATGGTTGTGTCTTGTAGATTATAAAATCTCTAATGGCTAGTCTTCCCCCTTAAGCGGTTTTGAGTTTTGGGTGTTTTCGGTTTGAGATGTTGTGTCATGGGGAAGTGGTGAGTTCGGAGTCAGTGTTCGTTTCGGGTTTCTCCGGTTTGGACCCACCTACTGTGTAGGAAGCCACCCCGTGTCGGTGGATTCATAATGAGGAATTCAATTTGCATGGTTGAAACTAAATTGAGAGCTACCATGCGGGTGCTTTTGGACTACTCGGTTTCTAATATGGTGGGGAAACCCACTATGGGTCTTGCCAATGTCTTCCCTCAAGCTAGCTGAGTTTGGATTGTGAAGTTAAGGGGGCACACCAACGTCATGGGTCTTGTTTGGTTTTCTAATTTTTTTCAATTTGGGAATGTCAGTATTCGGCTAGAGTCCTAATATGGTGGGGAGACCAACATGGGACAAATTCATGGAGAACTTAATCTTCATGGTGTTCTTGTCGGGGAAACTCTATGCCTCTGCTCCACCTGACCCCGATCAATGTAGATGATGGGTTGTATAGAAAATGTTCATTGGAGATCTCATGTGGACTCTAGTCATTTCTATGTTTGGGGTCGAGGTGTTTCAGGTTGTGGTTATGTTTGGAAATGTGAGTATCAGGTCGTTAGTTCTTTTTCTTTGTAGTCTGGGTCTCGAGGTTTCAGGTCTTTGGTGGAAAGTGAGTGTTTGATCCTCAAGTTGTAGGGGTTTCATTTTAAGAATCATTGCGCCCTTGTTTCAAGCTTTGAACAGCCGAGTCTTTTGGGACATTATGGGGGAAAAGTGTCATGGTGGGGAGAATTTTCACACCCCGAACCAACACTATTCTATTTTAATTATTTTATTCATCCTTGGTCTTATTTTAGTTTTTGTTTGAGCGGGTTGAGACCCAGTTTGATTTTTTTACAGGTTGTTATTTAGAAATGGACGTTTTGGGCTTGGCAGTATCTCGTGCGTGGGTCGTGGAAGATTTGGGAACCCTGGGGCTACGCCCAAAGTAACTGTGCGATCTGACTGTGTTTTAAATAAAATAAAATTTAAATAATTGTTTAAATAAAAATAATAATATTATTAGTGTTGAGAATATTATAATTATTATTATTACTGTTAGAAAATCAGTATTATTATTACTGTTACTAATCTTATTATTATCATTATCATTAACATTATTAATATTATTTCAGTTGATATTTTAATTTGGTTATTAATGTTAAATTATTGTTATAATTATAAAATTATCAACTAATTATTATATTATTAAATTATTTTTTTCAGAATGGCTTTAATTTTCATTTTTTTGGGTTTTATTTTCTATTTTATTCTCTATTTATTTTCTTATTATTTTATTTTTATTATCTTTATTTCATTTTTCTTTTCTTTTTATTTTCTTTCCTCTCTTTTTTCAATCCGTTATCCCCTCATCCCCCCGCGTTGTGCCTCACCCCTCCCCCTTTCCTCCTTCATCGTGCCACCACCCCTCCCTTTGGTCGCTCTCCCTCCCGCGGCCTCCTTTCGGTGAGCCACCACTGCGCCCCACTCTCCCTCCCTCGCCTCTTTGGTCGCGTGCCTCCCTCTTATCGAGCCGACCTCCTTGCTCGCTGACCGAACAGTCACACCGACGACCTCCTCCCCCGAGCCGCTGCTGTCATCGTCGTCGTCCTAGGCGCAGATTGTCACTGCCATCACCGGTGACTCCCCTCCCTCCTTCTCCTTCTTCATTTGGACAATTTTTATCTTTCCCCATTGCCTGATTTTTGTTTGTCCGAAAATCCTAGTTTAGGGTTTGACCCGTTGTGGTTTTCTTCCAATAACGCGACCAATCAAAATAGCCATTATGAATAGTAATACCAACTTTTTGAAATTATATATATTTTATATTTGAAAATGGACTTCATTTTTGGATTCGGAATATCGAAATTATCCTAAGTTGAATTTTTGGCATTTTTCTGAGAACTTCAAATTTTTTATGAATAGTGAAAAATACATAAAAACAACTTTTTTAATCAAAATAATTTATAGTGATAAATTATACTACTGAGTGGTTTAAAAGTATAATTATAATATATTTTTACCATTTTATCCAATGGGGTTTATTAGAATTAATTTCACTTTGAATTTGAATATAAACAAATGCCAATCTTTTGATATATATTATTTCTTAAAAACACGCTATTTGTTGTGACAACGGGAATTAGTTATAAAATTATTTAATTCAACTTATATGTTTTTAATTTTGTAAAATATTCATCATTTTTGAATTCAGAATATCAATTATAGCTTAGGGTTAAATTTTGGGATTGTTCTAAAAAACTTCAATTTTTGATGAATAGTGAAACGACGAAGTGGTAGTTAAAAAACTAATTTTTCGTTTAAATGAAACATTACCACTTCTGTGATTTGATTTTCAAAAATACTACATACATGGTTTTCATTAGGAATTAAAATGTGGTTCAATGGGAATAAAATAATTTTTGGTGGATAGTATCTTTTAAGTTTAATTAATCGCAATTAAAGGTAATTAGTGTAATTTAAGGTATAGATATTGTTATAATAATATTAAATGACCTTTACACTTGTCCTACCCCTATTGGATGAGTCATTTACGACCAAGACAATACATGGGTCAACTTGGGGGCCCCATGGAGCCACTTTGGTAGGAAAATGGCATTACAATACTTTTTATTTAATGTTAAAATAAAAATGTCACAAACATGAGTTGTTTTACTAAAACAATTTTTAAATGGATACATGAAAGTCATATGTTTGAATATAATTATACATTAGAAATCTAAAAATATTTCCCACATCATGATATTTTTTGATAATTTTTAGACATTAAATAAATTAAATTATTTAAGACACCATGATGATGCAACGATTACTTCATTAATTAACGATTTTAATAAAAGGGAAGGATAATGTAAAATGTAAGACTTAAACTTGTCCAAAGCCTATTTTATGGGTGTATTTCGAACCCGTATCACCTTAACCTTGAAATCTATCATTGTAGGACCTTTATAATCCCAAAATCATTTCATAATAAAGTAACATTTCATTCCTTCTAAGAGTGCCCCTCCTCTCCTCTTATAAAAGGCCCCCACCTCTACCACCTTACCCTCACCTCTCAAGCCTTTGGCTCAGACAACCCCTGCCCATTGTGTCTCTCCACATCCCACTCTTACTCCTAGAAGCCTCACTTTGGGTAGAATTCTTCCCAAGGAAGCCTTTGAGCTCAAATCAAAAAGAGTTTCCCATTTTAATGGTAGTGTTCTCTCTTGTGTTCTTATGTTTTATTTTTCTTCTCCAACCCCCTAAACTCTTTTTATTCATTTCTTTTGTAACAAAAAAAGTATTATAAATATACTAGGATGTTGTTATAAGAAGTATTCGAGCTACACTTACATACACATACATCTAATGGTTAAAGAACATACTGTTTCTGTGGATGGAAAATTTCTACCTCATTAAATGATGTTTGTTCAACACTCATATAACACCTTCAAAGGTGGACATTAAGATGTCACTATATTTAAATATGATATATAATATGTTTATGTTTTACTTATGCTTCTGTATTTTTCATTTATGGCATACCTTTATGGTTTCCATTATGCGTAAACGCGATATTTTCATTTGAGGAAGTGCGGACTACCGCCCCCTCGAAGTGATTTGAATAGTTAATGCCATATGTGGAATGTATAAAGGATGGAGTAAATGGTATTATACATTATATTATACTGGAATTATAGTATACCTTTATATAATTATAATTTCATTCCTTTAAATATGAAATAGAAATGAAAGTAGCGTTCATGCGTACGTACGGCTTACCGTCTCCATGAACGGTGCATTTCATTTCTTACCTCTAAATGTTATGTAATATTATAAATGCATGTATATATTGGATATATATGATATATATGATATATAAATCATGAATATAATTTGTATATAATGGATATTTCAACACATGAACCACTTGTAAATATAAGAAGTTTATTTTTTACTGAAGTACCAAAGATCGAAAAAATGGTCGTTATTAACATAAATAATTACATAATGTTCATAACATGGTAATAAGTGATATAAAAGTAATAATGAAAATGAAAATGGTTCTTAAGCAAGTATAAATTAACTCTAGTTTATTATTCAGGAGGTTAAAGAACGGTCGAGTCAAGTTGGACACGAGGTAAGGGAACTTCTTAACCCAATTTCCATTCTTTGGGTTAATCTCAAACTTTCAAATTATGTCATGATATTATTATGTCATATCTTGTACTTTTAATTTCTTTATGTGTACTTATTATGAATACACATAATAGATCTATTTTATTTAAAAAATTATCTTTTTAATGGACTTCGTCTCAATCTCCATTCATTGAGGCATATTTTATTTTATACACAAATTTCTTTTATACGGTGTATAAACCCCGTTGACATTTACGTTTATTCAAAAGGAATCCTTTTATATGAATCATTTTACTAATTGACATAAGGGAATGTTTTTCTTTTCGTACATATGTGGCGATAATGACTTCTCCGCCGCCGTGACCATTATTTTAGTTTCAGCTTCCTCTACAAGCTATAACTTTTTTTAAATGAAAAATAAATACCATGTTTTAATTTTCTTTTATTTTCGTGTTGAAAATGGTTTTGATAATATTCTTATTATATCAATGTGTTTTATTGATATATTGTGATTGAAATGTGGAAATGTTATGTGTCCTTTATGCATGTTTTATGTGATACGATTATGCTATGGTTTATGATATGTTGAAACCTATTCATATGAGGAATGCATTGGACTTAATAAGCGACGAGTGGAGCATGTTATATCTCCTCGATGCATCGGCAGGTCTCATGAGACAAACTAGTGTCTTGGCATGAGGCCTTGACAAAATCTTATTTGTAGTCTTGGCATGAGGCCTTGGCTACGTGGTTATGATAGTTTGGCATTATGCATTCCATAATTATGAAAGTGGTTATTGATATTGCATGTTATTATTCAACCAGTAGAATATCCATGTGAATAAGTAAATGACATTATTTCATTTTACTTTTTCCATATTATATTTATGTTCATGTTTAAAAGGCTATTGTTTAGTTATACATTTCCTTAAATGTTTATGTTTATTTATGAAAGCTTCTGCTGTATTGTTATCCTTACTGAGCATCTGAGCTCACCCCTTTCAATGTTTTGATTATTCCAGAATGTGAAGAAGTATTTTAGGAATGACCTGTAGGGGTTGTCTGAAGGGGATATGAGTGTGGAAAATGGAGACTATGTTATTGCAGTTTTTCACTTTATGATGTAATGTAACATTTATGAATGTATCTAGTGTTTCCAAAGCTACTAAACTAATCGGTCTTTCGAGACTTGATCTTTTGTGATCATGCCAATGTTACGCAATAATGCACCAAATATGGGTAACTGGGGTTGGGGCGTTACACATGGTGTCCGGTGCCTCACCCGGTGATGTTGGTTCGTAATCCGACATTCACCGCTAAAGGCGAAGTGGATTGACTCTTTTTCGGTTTGTTGCCGAGATATGAGGTATGGTTTTATATTGTCGTTTGGTTTTTTAGTTATTGTGTGGCATCCTTTATGTGTTTTAAGGTTTTTTGTAATTATATTGTAGTGTGTTGGTTGTTACTTTGTGTTTTCGGTCCGTCTTGGTTTGTCGGTCACCATTTGATGTGAAGATTCTCTTATTTCCTTGTTTGATTTGGTTTTAATTGGAGACTTTGGTATTTTTTTAGACTCTCTTTCATTATTGTGATGTGTTTTGGTATGACATTGGTGTGTGTTTGGACATAGCAGATGTTTTTGAGTGGGTGTTTGTGTTCAATGTTTGGTAATACTGCTTGGGGTTGTTTCATAAAATTTTTAAGTGGATTATTATATCTTATAAAGTGTTTGAAACATGTTTGGATATTGTTTTGGTGTGCATATATTTTCAAAAGTGGTTTTGAGTATTCAAATGGGGGTATTTGTGTGTGTGTGCCTTGTTGTGAAAATCGTTGGACGTGTTCAATAAATTATTTAAGTAGTGCGCCATGTGTTTTTGTGGGTACATGAGGTGCGTATGTGTGGAAAAAGGATCTTCTATGGGAAATGTACCACTTTGGGAATGTTTTACATGTTGTGCATTTGTCAATACATTTTGTAAATTCTTTCAAAAGAGGGAAGGTATGTTTTAATGTCACTTTGGTGTACCTTTTATTTTAAAGTTACGTTTTGATATAATTTGGGTGCGTTTCTTTTGTGTCAATTTTGTGGTGCTAATTTTGAAGTGGTGTATAATGTGTTCTATTAATTTATTAAATGATATGTGTAGTGCGTTGGAACTCGCTACAATAGTTTTGGGGCACGGGTGTCGAGGTATCCTACATGTACATGCATAGGGTAAGGCATATATATATATATTCCCTCTTTGAACATATTCCCTCATGGTGTGGGCAATATCTGCAATGCAGCTAGGGGTGTGTATATATATATGTGTGTATAAATGCATGTGTGTGTATGCGCCAAGTGTCGGTTCGAGTGGTCATCGACGAATAACGACATGTTTGAGGTAGGTCCCCTATGCCCTGATCTTTAATTAGAATTTCCGAAATTTATTAGTGTTTTATTAACAGTGCATCTTATTCTGTTACATGAAATACATATGCAATATATATATATATATATATATATAATTTTGGTTCTTGAAAAGTGATTTCTTTAATGTTTCAAACATAAAGTAGGTATTTCCAAAGATGTGTGGTCTTTTGACCGATTTTGTTGTAAAAGTGAAATGACACATTTATTTCCAAAGAAGTTCCAAAATGATCTCCAAAATGAGTTTTGGGTGAACATGTTTTCTAAAGCAAAATCATTCATGTGGAGTAATGATGCTCGTTTAGCTCCTTAAAAATGAATAGTGAAAGTGATAAACCCCTCTTAAGGCATGCCCCATTATTTTAGAAACATAATGTGTATGTTAAATGTGTGATTTGTGATATTTACCTAATGAAGAGGCTTATGCAATTTTTTATGACATAAAAAAGGGGGATACGCTTAAGGAGGGATAATAGTGGTGAGAGGTTGAATGGGTTTTTGATAAAGAAAGTGTTGTGTACATATATGTTTGCTTGATAAAAACTCACCACCACTTGAAACAGAGCACAATGGGAAACCTGGGTATCTAGGTGGGGGAATGTAGGACTTCTGTGCTAGTGGTCCAGAGGTGAATTGATCCGGTTTCACTGTAGGTTTGACGATTGCAACACTAACTAAACATATAAATGACTAAGGGTCGTGGTCTTCTAAGGCATGTTTTTTGAGGGTCGTGGCCTTCTAAGCCATTTTTTCTGAGGTTCGTGGCCTTCTAAGCCACATTTCACTGTGACATGATGATCCTAGGTCCCCAACTAACACTACCTGCTTAGGGACTTCCCATGGTGCATGTGCTACGATTTTCAATTCAGTTGCTTCATGCTTTTTCCCTCTTTTGTGAAAACCGTATTTTTAAATATAAATTGGACTCCTTTAACTTTGAAATGCTAATGCATGCACAAAAACTATTGTGAAAAGGGAAGGGAAATTTTTTCCTTGGAAATGAATGCTTTTTATTTGAATTTGAACGGAGCGAAAGACATTATTTTTTTATGCCTTATTTTCAAACTAGCATGATTAGGATTTATTATTAAAGGCAGTGGCATAGGACGTTGTTGTATTTTTGGATTTCCTACAGAGAATCTCGGTGCTCATGCCTACTTTATCTCTTTAGTTTCAGGTTTTAGTTTTGGATCGCTCAAGCTTGGTTTTATGTTTGGTGGTGACCCATGGGGTCACTTGGACGTATGTCTAGTTGGTTACCTTTATTTTTTTCTTCCATTGTTTGTGTTTACCAATTTTTTCAGTTTATTTCTATTTATCTGTCTTTTATTTTCTAGGATAAATCATTCCCAACTGCTTGTTTTGATGCCCGACACTATTTTCTAGCCTGTGGGGATCGGGAACGCCCTTCGGGCCATGTCGCGGACCGACTCGGGTGACCGGTTCAAGGCCGACCAGGGTTGGTTCATGACAGGAGCCACCATTAGGATGGTCTCTTGGAATTGATAATTAATGTTCTTCTTATTCGTGTAAGAGTATAGGTTATTATGGTCTTGTGTAAGGAGTTTATGAGAAAGTTTCATGCTTCTACATGGGTGGTACATCCAATTCTAAAAAAGATGTATTGTGACCTCCATAGGTAGTACTAGTGGTTAGGAATAAAGAATGAGTTAGTGGTATTCAAAGTGAGATGCATCACCTTTCAGCAGGTTAAAGACGAGCATCAGAGGCCTATTGGGTTATTACAACCTCTTCCCATTCCGGAGTGGAAATGGAATGATGTCACTATAGATTTTGTGACAGGATTACCCATGAACCCTTGCAAGAAGGATTCAATATGGATGATCATAGATTTACAGAAAAAGGTATCCCACTTCTTCCCTAGCAGGGATACCTTTACTGCTGATGATCCGGGGAGTCTTTACATGTAAGAGAATGTTCTTTTTTATGATGTTCTGAGGAGTATTGTTTCTTATTGAGATACATGTTTCATGTATCAGTTCTGGTAGGATATTTAAAAGTATTTGGGATCATAGGTTCTTTTAAGTACATCCTATCACCCAAAGACTGACGACCAATATGAACAGATAATTCAGATTATGGAGGATACATTACGTGCATGTGTTTGGGATTTCATTGGATTGTGAGAGAAACATATGGAACTCATAGAGTTTGCGTATAATAATATATTCCAGGAATCTATCTAAATGGAACTGTTTGAGGATTTATATGGTAGGTCATGTCGTTCACCTGTTTTTTGGTTGGAGTTAGGTGAGTCGGTACTTGTTGGACCAACTCTCATGTAGGAGACATCTGAGCAGGTTCAATTGATCAGGAAGTGGTTGGTGACCACTTCGAGTAGGCAGAAATCTTACAATGACCATTAGAGATGACCTTTATAGTCTGAGGTTGGTCATCATATTTTCCTTAGGGTGTCGCCTAGGTTGGGGTAATGTTGTATCAGGAAACAGCGAAAGCTAGCTCCCAGGTTTGTCGAGGCATTTGAAATAATGGAATGGGTTGGTACATTGGCATATTGATTGGCCCTTCCACAATGTTATAGTTCCATGCACGATGTGTTTTACATGTCACAGCTTTGGATATATCATCACGACCCTTATTATGTGGTGGACATTGATGAAATCAAGCATGGTGTAGATGCATCCTTTGATGAGCATCTGGTACGGATTATAGAACATAATGAGAAGTATATCGAGGGTACGAATATACCTCTAGTTCAAGAGCAGTGGTAGCATGGGAATGTACAAGATCAAGGAGAGGTAATTTCATATGTGGGCATAGTGGCCTGAATTTCTCTCTGAAACCCTACAGTGATGCATAGAGTAGCTTAAGGATGAGTTGTTATATGGTGGAGAGGTTGTAAGATCTCATCTTTTTTCAGGTACATCCCTCTTTCATTTTTGGTTGAACCACTTTTTTTTTGTTTTCCATCTTCTTTAAACCTTGGTGGTCGAGTCTCTTTTGGGGATAGAGATCTTTTTTTTGGGAAAATTATCTAATGTTTAGGGATGCATGTTTGTTTGAATTAATTGAGTCTGGGTATATATGTGTCGGTGGCTTGTGAGGGTCATCCGTGGTTTGGAAGACTTCGAAGGTGGTTTAGAATTTTCTTGTGAAAGTTAGATTGAAATCTGTCAGCTAAACATTTTTATGTCATGAATGGTTTACAGAACATGAACCTGTTTCCAGGAAGATATTGTGAACTGTTTCAGAGCGCAAAATGGTTACACGCTGTGAAACTGTTGATCGGAGTTATTTTAACCTACAGTGATGTTTTTTCTGCATATCTCAAAAATCAAGAAATTCATTTTGTGAAAGGGTTTCACGTCATGATTCTCTTGAGATCTGTAAGGTTTGATGTCCGGAGAACCAACTGTTTTCTACTTTGATTACATGAATGTTCACTTATTATATATTGTTCATTTTTCTGCATGACTATAAGATAATAATGTCCTGGAATATTTGTTGCATTGATAAGGTAATGGCAGATCCCATCTATGATGAGAACATTGAAATGCTATAACAATATTCTTAGATAAAGTTCTACGGTTGGATGACATACTATGATAGGACACATAGTATACAGACCGTCATGTGTGAGTACTCGTTTGAAGACGAGACTCTCTCTCATGGAGTTTGCACTTGGTAATCTCCAAGATGGGAGATTATGAGAACTGTCCCACCCGTAGCAATTCCGCATGTCATGGTGTCATCGGACATTTCTTTCTACGAGCGTGTGTAATGGTCCTTATACTGGAATATTATCATTAACTCGTGTCATGACTCGCTCACTTAGATTTACTGAGGAAAACCGTCACGCAGACAGTTGGTGGGAAGTAGGGTACGCTGGGTGCGTCACGAGTGACATGTTGTTAATTGATAAGTCGAGAAAGGATTGGTACCTTCTATTTATGGAAGTTGATATCTCGGCCCGTTGATTGAAATATAACTATCTCATTAAATTCCATGGCCATGGTGTGAACGACGAGTTTTTTTCAGGTAGTCAAAGAATGAAGGATCAAGCATATAGGTTTATGACACTTCCATGAAACCTGCTTGATGAGATATCGAGACAAAGGGATTAAATTACACAGTAAGTGTTCGTATGAGGTGATACGTCAATGCGGCGTCAACTTCTTTCTCTTGGGTGCCTTGACCCGTTGCTAGACAGTAATCTTGGACTTTAGGCAAGCCCGCCTAATGACAACGAGAAAGAGGCCTAGAAGGTCACACACTAAGTGTATTCATGTATCTCAAGTAGAATAAAGATTATTACCATACTTGGTTTACTAATTATTCAAGGAAGTCTAAATCATTTTAATGATGGAGGAAGAAGGAAATGAAAAACAAGATATACACGCCGTGTATTAAAGATTACACGTCATGTAGTTTTTCATGGAAAACAAGTACACGCCGTGTATTAATAATTACACGTTGTGTAGTTTTATTTATTGAAAGGAAATGAATAAATGAAAAAAAGATATACACGCCATGTACATTGAATTTACACACCGTGTAGTTTTCAATGAAAAACAAGTACATGTCGTGTATTTATTAATACACGCCGTGTAGTTTTTTCAGTCGTGATTTTGAGGATATAATATTGTTTTTAAATGATATTTATTATAATCATAATGTGCACATGTCAATGAATTAATTATTCGACATGGGGGTTTTAAATAAGAGTCAATGGTATAAATAAAACGTGTAACACATTTATTTATTGTCATAACTCTACAACCTCAAACCCGATTATAAATATCCTCACAACCCCAACTCTTTTCCAGTGTGTAACACACAAGAGAATTCTTTCTAGGTCGAAAGAACTTCTTCCACCAAGAACTCTCTCAAGACTGAGAGATATCATCTTCCATCGGATCAAGACGATCTAAGGCGGACAACGCAAAAAAAGGTTTCTCCACGCTAGCACCCGGAGAATCCTTTAGCGACATCCCGAGATACGAGGTACACATGTGGATCACCGCTAGAGGAAGTCTACACTTGGCTTCTGCGACGCAATGACGAATCACATCGGAACATGATCAAAAAATCAATGGAGAAAGAACACCGCAAAAGGTATTTCATTTCAATTAATTAAATTAATTATAATCAACCTATAACGATCCTACTTTGTGGTTCTAGGATTTTCTATTTCTTTTGTCTATTTCTGTGATTCGATCCGTGGAGACTGGCGTTTATCATCGTATTGATATCAGATTGATCATTGCTAATGACAAAAATCTAAGTGGGTACATCCACCCATGTGCTTCCGCTGCGCCCGGAACCTTCAAATGGTATCAGAGGGAGGTTACAACGTTGATTATAGTTATTTAATATTTTTTGATAATTTACGCATTTACATTTGATTCAATTCTAAATAAATCGTTCTATAAATCTGAATAAATAATATTTGTTCTTCCTCCTTCGTTTCTCGATTCATATCACAGAAACGTCCTTTTAATTTTAATTTTGATTAAAATAAAAACAAGGAACTCATCCGAAGGATCCTCTCTTTCTGTTTGTACAACACGGGATTACATGATGTGTACTTAAAACTACACGCCGTGTACTTAGGTTCAATGAACCGGAACTGGTCCTCCAAACCACGCCATGTAAATTTAATATGCCTAAGTATTAATCATGCCATGTTTACTAGAATTGTACGGAACGTGGAACCAGAATACAAGGGGTGTATGTTGGAGCAACACGCTGTGTAGTCCGTTCCTGCCCAGGTGAAACCGTGTACAAAGATAAGCCGCGTACCGCGTACACGGGATCTCCAGGCTGGTTACCGCGTAACAAGGAATTACACGCCATGTATGACTCATCTACATGTCGTGTACTCCAAAATTTCCAAATTACAGAAAACACGCCAAAGCCGCCGGCGTGTACTTTGGATAAATGGTGAAAAGAAATACACGCCATGTAATTATAAACTACACGCCGTGTACTTTCTAGAAATGGAATTTTACCAGGTTTCCTCCAATGTACAAAGACCCATACAAGGAATATGGATGAGAATAATCTCAATGAAATTCAGAAATGAATTTAAGATAAAGAATTGATTAATTATAAGATCATAATTAATTGAATTCGAGCGCGACTTATCTTAAATGAAAGAATTATTAGAAGAATTTGAATTCTAAATATGCGTAAATGTCATTGCATGCTATGGATGATCATGATCTAGACCAAAGACCCTTTGTATGTGTGTATGGTTTCATTTAAATTTGTTTAATTTTAAATTTGTTGGCCTGTTAGCCTTTTTCCAATAAAATTTAGGGCATGTGTGCCCATGGTTTCATTAATGTAAACCCATATAATGGAGGATCTCCCAAGCCATAGGAGACGGTTCAAATCCCTAAGTCACGGTGGAACCGACACAAGAAGATACAAAGGTTGACAGGTTGGAGCTGCAAAACACGAACCATCGGGTTCAAGGTGTTTTCCCTAGGTCAGGGTTTGCTTATCAAAAACCGCTAGATAAGCTAACCAATAGAATCTCATTATCATGCCATCTTATTTTATTTCTGTCTAAATTGCATGGTTTATTTATTATTTATGTGTTGTTGCAATCACATAATTAATGAAATAAACAAGCATGTAATGATAGAATAAAATAAAAACCAGACTATGCGTAAACATTATCAGAACATGGTTAATCACTTAAGAAAGCATCACTTAATTTTAACAAGCATGTGATAATGAAAAACTACGCATAAAAGATTAAAATCCCTCAATACCATATTATGTCAGACCAAGCCTTCTGTTGCTTGATTAAGGGCAAGACTCAAAAAAAACTATGTGTTTGACCAACCCTTGTTGGGACACTTACTTTTATAAAGGAAGCCCTTATGAAAGATTTCGGTTTGACTTAACCATATTACATCAAGAGGAGTAGACCTTTCTAGACTTGATTTAATATTGGAGGCAAGAGTTGAGGAAATCCAAGTCAAGATTTCAGGATTGGGGAGTCCACTCAACATATCATGGAACTGTAAGCTCACAGTTGGAAAAGACCTGCCTACCTAAATACCTTCAAATAGCTTGACCAACCCCTGTTGGGGTTATTCGAAGGGGAATATGGATCCTTGCCACTAGAATGTCAAAGCAACTAGACATTCCGAGTTTAATGGTGAGGGCCTTCGGGACTTGATAAAATAGTGGGAGAATTAATAAATTCATTTATTATTTTTCATAAAATGTAATCAAGAAAGTACTGATATATCTGCTCTTTTAAAATTGTAGAATCAAAATGACAAACTCGTCAACCACATTTTCTCTGCGATCAATTCTGGATAAAGACATTATCCTCACCGGCGGTATCTTTCAGGAATGGTTTAGGTGCTTTTAGGTTATCCTACACTATGAACGAAAGTTTTACGTGCTGGAGTCCTCACTTCCTGATTCTCTTACCCCAGGGGCGAGTGATGAAAATTTCCTGGTCTATGATCAACATTTGAACGATGCTCTCGACGTTCAATGTTTGATGCTCTCATCTATGTCTAGTGAGCTCATGAAGTCTCATTAATACATGGATGCATATAGCATGCTCGGGCACCTCCATGGTCTATACCCGGAGAGAGCAAGACAAGAAAGGGTTGAGATTTCCGAGGCTCTATTCCAGAGCAATCTTGGAGAGGGTACCCCAACTGGGCCTCATGTAGTCAAGCTCATTGGATACATTAAGCGCTTGGAGGTTTTAGGGTTTAAAGTCCCTGAAGAACTGGGCACCAATCTCATTCTTTCATCACTCCCCCAGATCTTCTTGAACTTATTTGTTAATTTCAACATGATCAACATTGAGAAGTCTCTATCTGATCTTCTTATCCTTATTCACTAAGTAGATAATTACATGAAGCGTTAAAATCCTTCTGTCCTTATGTTGAATAAAAGGAAAGGGAATGTGAAGAGATTTAAGCCCAAAGATTCTTCAAGGCCTTCCAAGAAACGGAAGATCAAAGGGGAGTCAAAGGAACATGATGTTGTTTGTTTCGCATGTGGCAAGAAGGGCCACTGGAAGAAAAACTGCACCTGGCCTAGAAAGCAAGGAAATGCTTCAGGTGCGTTTTTCATCGAATGCAATCTATTTATTTCTATAAATTGGGTATTAGATAATGCTTGTGGTGCTCACATATGTATCCAAATATAGGAACCAAGTAGATTCTGTAAGGGTTGGTTTCCTCAAAACCAACTGTTTTTGTACATTGATTACATGAATGTTCACTTATTATATATTGTTCATTGTTCTGCATGACTATAATATAATAATGTCAAGGAATATTTTTTTTCATTAATAAGGTCATAGCAGATCCCCGCTATGATGAGAACCTTGAAATGATATAACAATATTATTAAATAATGTTCTACTGTTGGATGACATACTATGATAGGACACATAGTATACAGACCGTCATGTGCGAGTACATTTAAGAAGACGAGACTCTCTCTCATGGAGTTCGCACTTGGTAATCTCCAAGATGGGAGATTATGAGAACAGACCCGCCAGTAGTAATTCCGCATGTCTTGGTGTCATCAGATATTTCTATTTGCGACCGTGTGTAATGGTCCTTAGACTGGAAGATTATCATTAAATCATGTCATGACTCACACACTTAGATTTACTGATAAAAACCATTACGCAGACAGTTGGCGGGAAGTAGGGTACGTTGGGTGCGTCATGAATGACATGTTGTTAATGGATAAGTCGAGGAAGGATTTTTCCCTTCCATTTATGGAATATGATATCTTGGTCCTTTGATTGAAATAGAACTGTCGGATTAAATTCCATGGACATGGTTTTAACGAAGATTTTATTTCAGGTAGTCAAAGAACGAAGGATCAAGCATATAGGTTTATGAAACTTCCATGACACCTGCTTGATGAGATATCAAGACAAAGGGATTAAATTACACAGTAAGCGTTCGTATGAGGTGATACGTCAATGTGGCGTCAACTTCTTTCTCTTGGGTGCCTTGAACCTTTGCAAGACAGTAATCTTGGACTTTAGGCAAGCCCGCCTAATGCCAACGAGAAAGAGGCCTAGAGGGTCACACACTAATTGTATCCAAGTATCTAAAGTTGAATAATGATTATTCCTGTACGTGGTTTAATAATTATTCAAGGAAGCCTAAGTTTTTTTATATGATGGAAGAAAAAAATAAAATAAAACAAGTACACACCGTGTATTATTAAATGTACACGCCGTGTAGTTTTATTTTGGAAAGGAAATGAATAAATTAAAACAAGATATACATGTCGTGTACATTTAATGTACACTCCATGTAGTTTTCAATGAAAAACAAGTACACACCGTGTATTTATTATTACACGCCGTGTAGTTTTTCCAGTCGGGACTTGGAGGATATAATATTTTTTTAAATGATATTTATTATAATCAGTGTGGGTTCATGTCAAGGAATTATTTATTCGACATAGGGGTTTTAAATAAAGATTCAATGAAATAAATAAAATGCGTAACACGTTTATTTATTGTCTTAACTCTATAACCCCACACACCCGATTATAAATATCCTCACAACCCCATCTCTTTTCTAACACACAAGAGAATCGTTGTGCACAACATCTCTGGAGAATTCTTTCAAGACTAAAAGAACCTATTTATCCAAAAATGCTCTCAAGACCGAGAGAGATCCTCTTCCCTCGGATCAAGAAAATCTGAGGCGGAAAACGAAAGAAAAGGCTTCTCCACTCTAGCACCCAGAGAATCCTTTGGCGACCTCCAGAGATACAAGGTACACGTGTGGATCACCGCTAAAGGGAGTCTATACATGGCTTCTACGATGCAACGATGGATCACATCGACAACGTGATCGGGAACATCAAAGAATAAAGAACACCCAAAAGGTATTTCTTTATAATTAATTAAATTAATTATAATCAACCTGTAACGATCCTTGTTTGTGGTTCCGGGAAAAACCATCTTCTTTGTCTTTTTCTGTGATTCGATCCGTGGAGACTGGCGTTTATCGTCGTATTGATCCTGGATTGATCATTGCTAATGACAAAAAGCCAAGTGGGCACATCCACCCACGCGCTTCCGCTGTGCCCGAAACCATCAAATGGTATCAGATGGAGGTTACAATGTTGATTGTAGTTATTTAATTTTCGTTGATAATTTACGCATTCATATTTGATTCAATTCAAAATAAATAATTCTATAAATCTAAATTAACTAGATCTATTCTTCCTCATTCGTTTCTTGATTCATATCAACATAAACGACCTTTTAATTTTAATTTAGATTAAAATAAAAACGAGGAACTCATCTGGAGGAGACGCTCTTTCTGTCTGTACAACACGGGATTACACGGCGTGTAATTAAAACTACACACTATGTACTTAGGTTCAACGAACAGGCACTGGTCTGCCAAACCACGCCATGTGAATTGATTATGCCTAAGTTTTAATCATGCCGTGTTGACCAGAATAGAATGGCACGTGGAAACCGGAATACACGGTGTGTATGTTGGAACAACACGCTGTGTAGTCCGTTCTAACCTAGGTGAAACCATGTACAAAGGTAAGCCGCGTACCGCGTACACGGGATCGCTAGGCCGGTTACCGCGTAACAAGGAAGTACATGTCGTGTATGATTCATCAACACGCCGTGTTCTCTAAAATTTCCAAAGTACAAAAACACGTCAAATCCCCGGCGTGTACTTTGGATAAACGGTGAAAAGAAAAATACACACCGTGTACTTTCCAGAAATGGAATTTCACCAGGTTTCCTCCAATGTAGAAAGACCCATACAAGTAATATGGATGAGAAGAATCTCATGGAAATTCAGAAAGGAATTTAAGATAAAGAATTGATTAATTATAAGATCATAATTAATTGAATTCGAGCACATCTTATCTTAAATAAAAGTACGATTAAAAGAATTTAAATTCTAAATATGCGTAAATGTCGTTGCATACTATGGATGATAATGAGATAGAACAAAGACCCTTTGTATGTGTATGGTTTCATTTAAATTTATTTAATTTAAATTTGTTGGCCTGCGAGCCTTCTTCCAAAAAAATATAGGGCCTGCGTGCTCATGGTTTCTTTAATGTAAACCCATTTAATGAAGGATATCCCAAGCCAGAGGAGATGGTTCAAATCTCCATGCCGAGGTGAAACCAACACAAGAAGATACAAAGGTGTACAGGTGGGAGATACAAAACACGAACCATCAGGTTCAAGGTGTTTTCCCTAGGTCAGGGTTAGCTTATCAAAACCGCTAGATAAGCTAACCAAATAGAAGCTCATGATCATGCCATCTTATTTTATTTCTTTCTGATTGCATGGTTTATTTATTATGTATGTGTTGTTGCGACCACATAATTAATAAAATGAACAAGCATGCGAAGATGTAATAAAATAAAAACCGTACTATGCATAAACATTATCGGAACATGGTTAATCACTTAAGCAAACATCACTTAATATTAACAAGATTGTGATAATGCAAAGATACACATAAAGAATAAAATCCCTCAAATACCATATTAAGTCATACCAAGACTTCCGTTACTTGATTAAGGGAAAGACTCAATTAAACTATGTGTTTGACCAACCCTTGTTGGGACACTTACTTTTATAAAGTAAGCCCTTATGAAAGGATTCAGGTTGACTTAACCATATTACATCAAGAGAAGTAGACTTTGCTAGACATGATGTAATATTGGAGGCAAGAGTTGAGGAAATTCAAGTCAGGATTTCAGGATTGGGGAGTCCACTCAACAGATCAAGGAACTGTAAGCTCACAGTTGGCAAAGACCTGCCTACCTAAATACCTTCAAATAGCTTGACCAACCCTTTTTGGGGTTATGCGAAGGGGAATATGGATCCTTGCCACTAGAATGTCAAAGCAACTGGACATTCCGAGTTTAGTGGTGAGGGACATTGGGACTTGATAAAATAGTGGGAGACTTAATTAATTTATTATTATTTCTCATTAAAATGTAATCAAGAAAGTACTAATAAATCTTCCCTTTTAGAATTGTAGAATCAAGATGAAAAACTTGTAAACCACATTTTCTCTATGATCTATACTGGATAAAGAAAATATCCTCACTGGCAGTAACTTTCACGAATGGTTTAGGAGCCTTCGGGTTATCCTAAGCCATGAACAGATGTTTTATGTGCTGGAGTCCTCACTTCCTGATTCTCCTGCCCTAGGGGCGAGTGATGAAGATTTCCTGGTCTATGATCAACATTTGAACGACGCTCTCGACGTTCAATGTTTGATGTTGTCATCTATGTCTAGTGAGCTCATGAAGTCTCATGAAGACATGGATGCCTATAGCATGCTCGAGCATCTCCGTGGTCTATACTAGGATAGAGAAAGATAGGAATGGTTTGAGATCTCCAAGGCTCTATTTTAGAGCAAGCTTGGAGAAGGAGCCCCAGCCAGGCCTCATGTAGTCAAGCTCATTGTCTACATCGAGCGCTTGGAGGTTCTATGGTTTAAACTCCCCGAAAAACTGGGCACCGATCTCATTCTTGCATCACTCCCCCAGAGTTTCTTGAACTTTTTTGTGAACTTCAACATGAAAAACATTGAGAAGTCTCTGCCTGATCTTCTTATCCTTATTCTCCAAGTGGAAAATGAAATGAAGCATGAAAATCCTTCTGTCCTCATGGTGAATAAAAGGAAAGGGAAGGCGAAGAGCATTAATCTTAAAGCTTCTTCAAGGCCTTCCAAGAAATGGAAGATCAAAGGGATGGAAAAGGAACATGATGCTGTTTGTTTCGCATGTGGCAAGAAGGGCCACTTGAAGAAAAACTGCACCCAGCCAAGGAAGCAAGGGGAAGCTTCAGGTGCATTTGTTATCGAATGGAATCTATCTGTTTCTACTAATTGGGTATTAGATACTGCTTGTGGTGCTCACATCTGTATCCAAATACAGGAACCAAGTAGATTTAGTAAGATTGATCGAGGGGAGGTAGATCTACGAGCAGCCAACGGAGCCAGACTTGCTGTTGTTGCTGTCGGGGACTACCACCTCACATTGCCAACTAGAATGATCTTAGTGTTAAAGGGTTTCTATTATGGGACTTCTGTTACAAAAAACATTATTTCTGTATCCAGATTAGATACTGATGGATTCATCTTCAATTTTGGAAGTGGATGTTGTTATTTTTATAAAGTTGGCATTTGTTTTGGTAGGGAACATTTATATAACGGCCTTTATGTGTTAGACTACACAAACCAAGTAATGGAAATAGATAACAAAGTTAATTCACATGAATCATACCACACCCAACTTTGGCATCACCATCTAGGTCATGTCAATGATAAATGTTTGAAAAAATTACATCAAGATGGGTATTTAGATTCTTTCGAACTAAAACCACTTGGTGCATGTCATGCGTGTCTACAAGGCAAAATGACCAAAGACTCATTTAGTGGGAAAGGTGAAAGAGATAAAGAGCTTCATGAATTAATTCACACATATGTGTGTGTACCATTTCCAGTTGAAGCAAGGGGTGGGTTCTCGTACTTCATAACTTTTACTGATGATTTTAGTAGATATGGATATATCAATTTAATGAGGTATAAGTCAAATTCTTTTGATCAGTTCAAAGAATACAAGAATGAAGTTGAGAATCAGCATGGTAAGAATATTAAGAAACTCCACTCAGATAGAGGATTAGAATATCTTAATCAAGACTTCATTGATTTCTTACGAGAGTTTGGGATTCTATCTCAAATCACTCCTCCTTACACACCGCAGTGGAATGGTGTATGTGAATGGAGGAACCGCACCCTATTGGACATGGTGAGATCAATGATGAGTCATGCGAGTCTTCCATTTTCCTTTTGGGGATATTCATTATAAACAACAACGCACATACTAAACCAAATACCGACTAAATTGATAAATGGTATTCCATACGAATTATGGAGTGGATGCAAAGACATGTTATGGAATTTACATGTGTGGGGTAGTGAAGCATTTGTTAAGGCCTCTTCAGGTATCAAACTTTCACCCCAAGGCACAAAGTGTATCTTTATAGGATATCCCAAGGAAACAAGGGGATATTACTTATACAACCCCTCATACAAAAAGGTTACAGTGGCAAGACATGCCATATTCTTTGAGAGGGAGCACATCTCCAAAAGACATAGTGGGAGCGAGATAGACTTCGATCAAGTCGAGGCTCAAGATACACATGAGTTGGTACAAGAACAGATTCCACAAAGCCCCGTGGAAGAACAATCTGTTCCAGAGACACAAGAACTGCGTAGGATCACGAGAGAGGTGAGAGAACCAGAACAATATGGTTTTCTTGTCACCGAGGATGGTGACTCATTATTGGTTGACAATGATGATCCTCTTACCTACAAGGAAGCATTTGAAGGCACAGACATTGCCAAGTGGAAAGAAGCCATGAATTCTGAAATGGATTCCATGTACAAAAACCAAGTCTGGATTTTGGTAGATCCTCCAGTTGATGTAAAGCCTATTGGTGATAAATGGGTATTCAAGGAGAAACTGGACATGGAGGGGCAAGTCGGCACCTACAAGGCATGACTGGTTGCAAAAGGTTTTAGACAACGTCAAGGAATTGACTATGATGAATCCTTTTCACCAGTTGCAATGCTGAAGTCCATCAGAATCCTATTGGCCATTGCTGCTTACCATGACTATGAAATTTGGCAAATGGATGTCAAAACAAATTTCCTTAACGGGAACCTCCAGGAAGATGTCTACATGACACAACCTGAAGGGTTTGTGACTCCAAAGGATGCCAACAAGGAATTCAAGTTGCAGAAATCCATTTATGGATTGAAGCAAGAATCAAGGTCATGGAACATTCGTTTTGATGAAGCTATTGCAGAATTTGGCTTTGTTAAGAATGAATGTGAGCCTTGTGTCTACAAAAGGATTAGTGTAATTACAATAATTTTCCTAATAGTATATGTTGATGACATATTTCTAATTAGAAACGAAGTACCTGACTTACAGTCAGTTAAGGCATGGTTTTATAAATGCTTCTCCATGAAAGACTTGGGCAAGGCTGCATATATTCTTGGGATCAAGATCCATCGTGATAGATCCAAGAGAATGCTGGGCCTGAGTCAAAGTACATACATTGACAAGATAATGAAGAGATTCAGTATGGAACAGTCCAAGAGGGGATTGTTTTTAGTTTCACATGGCATTCATCTTTCCAAGAAAATGTGTCCTCAGACACATTAGTAATGAAATAGAATGGCAATGATCCCTTACACATCTGCGATTGGGTCAGTCATGTATGATATGCTATGTACAAGGCTAGATTTTGCTTACGCATTAAGTGCAGTACGAAGATATCAAGCTGATCCAGGAGACCGCCATTGGATGGCAGTAAAGACTATCCTTAAGTATCTGAGGCGTACTAAGGATATGTTCCTGGTTTATGGAGGAGATGAGGAACTAGTCATCAGAGGACATGTAGATGCTAGTTTCCAGACTGATCAAGATGACATGAAGTCGCAGACTGGATACATCTTCAGTTTGAATGTTGGTGCAGTGAGCTGGAAGAGCTCAAAACAAAGTGTGGTGGCAGATTCTACAGTGGAGTCCGAGTATATCACAGCTTATGAGGCAGCTAAAGAAGTAGTTTGGATGTGAAGCTTCGTCCAAGAGCTGGATATTGTACCAAGCAGAAAAGATCCTATCACACTCCATTGTGACAATACTGCAGCGGTGACACTAGCAAAAGAGACAAGGTCACATCAGCGGATAAAGAACATACTTCGTAATTATCATCTCTTGAGGGATTTTTCTCATAGAGGTGAAGTTGCAGTGAGCAGTATTTCCACGGAAGACAACGTGGAAGACCCATTGACTAAATCCTTGACTCAGGAGAAACATGATCATCATGTGAGGTCTTGCAGACTAAAAGTCGTAGGTAGTTGGCTCTAGTCCAAGTGGGAGTTTGTAAGGGTTGGTGTCCTCAGAACCAACAGTTTTTGTACTTTGATTACATGAATGTTCACTTATTATATATTGTTCATTGTTCTGCATGACTATAATATAATAATGTCCTGAAATATTTGTTGCATTAATAAGTTCATAGCAGATCCCCGCTATGATGAGAACCTTGAAATGCTATAACAATATTCTTAAATAAAGTTTTGCGGTTTGATGACATACTATGATAGGACTCATAGTATATAGACCGTCATGTGCGTGTACTTGTAAGAAGACGAGACTCTCTCTCATGGATTTCGCACTTGGTAATCTCCAAGATGGGAGATTATGAGAACAGGCCCGCCAGTAGTAATTCCACATGTCTTGGTGTCATCAGATATTGCTATCTACGAGCGTGTGTAATGGTCCTTAGACTGGAAGATTATCATTAACTCATGTCATGACTCGCGCAGTTAGATTTATTGACGAAAACCTTCACACAGACAGTTGGCGAGAAGTAGGGTACGTTGTGTGCGTCACGAATGACATGTTGTTAATGGATAAGTCATGGATGGATTTGTCTCTTACATTTATGGAAGTTGATGTCTCGGCCCTTTGATTGAAATAGAATTGTCGCATTAAATTCCATGGCCATGGTGTTAACGAAGTGTTTATTTCAGGTAGTCAAAGAACGGCGGATCAAGCATATAGGTTTATGACACTTCCATGAAACCTGCTTGAAGAGATATCGAGAAAAAGGGATTAAATTACACAGTAAGTGTTCGTATGAGGTGATACGTCAATGCGGCGTCAACTTCTTTCTCTTGGGTGCCTTGACCCGTTGCTAGACAGTAATCTTGGACTTTAGGCAAGCCCGCCTAATGCCAACGAGAAAGATGCCTAGAGGGTCACACACTATGTGTATCCAAGTATCTCAAGTTGAATAAAGATTATTCCCGTACATGGTTTAATAATTATTCAAGTAAGCCTAAGTTGTTTTAAATGATGGAAGAAAAAAAATAAAATAAAACAAGTACACGCCATGTATTATTAAATGTACACGCCGTGTAGTTTTATTTTGGAAAGGAAATGAATAAATGAAAAAAAGACATACACGTTGTGTACATTTAATGTACATGCCGTGTAGTTTTCAATGAAAAACAAGTACACGCCGTGTATTTATTATTACACACCGTTTAGTTTTTCCAGTCGGGATTTAGAGGATATAATATTGTTTTAAATGATATATATTATAATCAGCATGGGCGCATGACAAGGAATTATTTATTCGACATGGGGTTTTAAATAAAGAGTAAATGAAATAAATAAAACGCGTAACGCGTTTATTTATTGTCATAACTCTATAACCCCACACACCCGATTATAAATATCCTCACAACCCCATCTCTTTTCTAACACACAAGAGAATCATTGTGCACAACATCTCTGGAGAATTCTTTCAAGACTGAAAGAACCTATTTCTCCAAGAACGCTCTCAAGACTGAGAGAGCTCCTCTTCCATTGGATCAAGACGATCTAAGGCGGACAACGCAAGCAAAGGCTTCTCCACGCTAGCACCCGGAGAATCCTTTGGTGACGTCCAGAGATACAAGGTACATGTGTGGATCACCGCTAGAGGGAGTCTACACTTGGCTTCTGCGACGCAACGATGGATCACATCGACAATGTGATTGAGAACATAAACGATGAAAGAAAACCCAAAAGGCATTTCTTTATAATTAATTAAATTAATTATAATCAACATGTAATGATCCTTGTTTGTGGTTCCGGGACAAACCATCTTATTTGTCTTTTTCTGTGATTCAATCCGTGGAGACTGGCATTTATCGTCGTATTGATCCCAGATTAATCATTGCTAATGACAGAAAGCCAAGTGGGCACATCCACCCATGCACTTCCGCTGCGCCCGGAACCATCAGATTCAAGAAGATTGATCGAGGGGAGGTAGATCTACGAGCAGCCAACGGAGCCAGAATCACTGCTGTAGCTGTCGGGGACTACCACCTCACATTGCCAACTGGAATGATCTTGGTGTTAAAGGGTTTTTATTATGTTCCTTATGTTACTAAAAACATTATTTTAGTATCCAGATTAGATACTGATGGATTGATATTCATGTTTGGAAATAAATGTTTCTACTTTTATAAAGATAGCATTTGTTTTGGTAGGGCACATTTATATAACGGCCTTTATGTGTTAGACTACACAATCCAAGTAATGGAAATCGATGACAAAGTTAATTCACATGACTCATACCACACCCAACATTGGCATCACCGGCTAGGTCATGTCAATGAGAAACGTTTGACAAAATTACATCAAGATGAGTATTTAGATTCTTTCAAACTAATACCACTTGGTGTATGTCATGCGTGTCTACAAGGCAAAATGACCAAAGCCCCATTTAGTGGGAAAGGTGAAAGAGCTAAAGAGATTCTATAATTAGTTCACACAGATGTGTGTGGGACATTTCCAGTTGAGGCAAGGGGTGAATTCTCATACTTCATAACTTTTACTGATGATTTTAGTAGATATGGATATATCTACTTAATGAGGTGCAAGTCAGATTATTTTCATTGGTTCAAAGAATACAAGAATGAAGTTGAGAACCAGCTTGGTAAGAAGATTTTGAAACTCCACTCAGACAGAGGAGGAGAATATCTTAATCAAGACTTCATTGATTTCTTACAAGAGTTTGGGATTCTATCTCAACTCACTCCTCCTTACACGCCACAGTGGAAGGGTGTAAACGAAAGGAGGAACCACACCCTGTTAGACATGCTGAGATCAATGATGAGTCATGTGAGTCTTCCATTATCTTTTTGGGGATATGTATTACAAACAACAACACACATACTAAACCAAGTACCAACTAAATCTATAAATGGTATTCTATACGAGTTATGGAATGGGTGCAAATCCATGTTATCGAATTTACATGTGTGGGGAGCGAAGCATTTGTTAAGGCCTCTTCAGGTAACAAACTTTCACCCTGAGGCACAAAGTGTATCTTTATAGGATATCCCAAGGAAACAAGGGGATATTACCTATAAAACCCCTCATACAAAAAAGGTTATAGCAGAAAGACACACCATATTCCTTGAGAGGGAGCACATCTCCAAAACAGATAGTGGGAGCGAGATAGACTTAGATGAAGTCGAGGCTCAAGTTACACAGGAGTTGGTATAAGAATAGATTCCACAAATCCCTGTGGAAGAACAATCTATTCCAGAGACACAAGAACTGCATAGGAGCACGCGAGAGGTGAGAGAAACAGATTGATATGGTTTTCTTGTCACTGAGGATGGTGACTCATTATTGGTTGATGATGATGATCCTCTTACCTACAAGGAAGTAGTTGAAGGCACAGACATTGCCAAGTGGAAAAAAGCCATGAATTCTGAAATGGATTCCATGTACCAAAACCAAGTCTGGATTTTGATAGATCCTCCAGTTGATTTAAAGCCTATTGGTAATAAATGGGTATTCAAGAAGAAACTGTACATGGAGGGGCAAGTCAGCACCTACAAGGCACGACTGGTTGCAAAAGGTTTTAGACGGCATCAAGGAATTGACTATGATGAAACCTTTTCACCGGTTGCGATGCTGAAATCCATAAGAATTCTATTGGCCATTTCTGCTTACCATGACTATGTAATTTGGAAAATGGATGTCAAAATAGATTTCCTTAACGGGAACCTCCAGGAAGATGTCTACATGACACAACCTGAAGGGTTTGTGACTCCAAAGTATGCCAATAAGGTATGCAAGTTTTAGAAATACATTTATGGATTAAAGCAAGCATCAAGGTCATGGAACATTCGTTTTGTTGAAGGTGTAACACAATTTGGCTTTGTTAAGAACGAATGTGAGCCTTGTGTCTACAAGAGGTTTAGTGGAAGTGCAGTCGTTTTCCTAATAGTATATGTTGATGACATATTACTAATTGGAAACGAAGTACCTATCTTACAGTAAGTTAAGGCATGGTTTCATAAATGCTTCTCCATGAAAGACTTGGGAGAAGAAACATATATTCTTGGGATCAAGATCCATCGTGATAGATCTAAGAGAATGTTGGGCCTGAGTCAAAGTACATACATTGACACGATACTGAAGATATTTAGTATGGAACAGTCCAAGTGGGGATTGTTTCCAGTGTCAGATGACATTCATCTTTCCAAGAAAATGTGTCCTCAGACACATGAGGAAAGAAAGATATTGGAAAGGATACCTTACGCATCCGCGATTGGGTCAGTCATGTATGTTATGCTATGTACGAGGATAGATGTTGCTTACACATTAAGTGTGGTAGGAAGATATCAAGCTGATCCAGGAGACCTCCATTGGATGGCAGTCAAGACTATCCTTATGTATCTGAGGCGTACTAAGGATATGTTCCTGGTTTATGGAGGAGATGAGGAACTAGTAATCAGAGGACATGTAGATGCTAGTTTCCAGACATATCAAGATGACATGAAGTCGTAGACTGGATACATCTTCAGTTTGAATGGAGGTGCAGTGAGCTGGAAGAGCTCAAAACAATGTGTGTTGGAAGATTCTACAGTGGAGTCCAATTATAGCGTAGCTTCTGAGGCAGCTAAAGAAGAAGTATGGATGCGAAGCTTCGTCCAAGAGTTGGATGTAGTACCGAGCAGTAAAGATCTTATCACACTCTATTGTGATAATACTGCAGTGGTGGCACTTGTAAAGGAGTGAAGGTCACATCAGCGGAAAAAGCACATACTTCGGAAGTATCAGCTCTTGAGGGATTTTTTCCAGAGAGGTGAAGTTGCAGTGAGCAGTATTTCCATGGAAGACAACATGGCAGACCCCTTGAATAAAGACTTGACTCAGAAGAAACATGATCATCATGTGAGGTCTAGCGGACTAAAATTCGTAGGCAGTTGGCTCTAGTCCAAGTGGGAGTTTGTAAGGTTTGGTGTCCTGAGAACCAACTGTTTTTTACTTTGATTACATTAATGTTCACTTATTATATATTGTTCATTGTTCTGCATGACAATAATATAATAATGTCCTGGAATATTTGTTGCATTTATAAGGGAATGGCAGATCCCCACTATGATAAGAACCTTGAAATGCTATAACAATATTCTTAAAAGAAGTTCTACGATTGGATGGCATACTATGATTGGACACATAGTATAAAGACCGTCATGTGTGAGTACTCGTAAGAAGACGAGACTCTATCTCATGGAGTTCGCACTTGTTAATTTCCAAGAAGGGAGATTATGAGAATAGACCCTCCAGTAGAAATTCCACATGTCTTGGTGTCATCTGACATTTCTATCTACGAGCGTGTGTAATGGTCCTTATACTGAAAGATTATCATTAACTCATGTCATGACTCGCGCATTTAAGTTTACTGACGAAAACCATCACGCAGACAGTTGGTGGGAAGTAGGGTACGTTGGGTGCGTCACGAGTGACATGTTGTTAGTGGATAAGTCGAGGATGGATTTGTCTCTTCCATTTATGGAAGCTGATATCTCGGCCCTTTGATTGAAATAGAACTGTCTCATTAAATTCCATGGCCATGGTGTGAACGACGAGTTTATTTCAGGTAGTTAAAGAATGAAGGATCAAGCATATAGGTTTATGACACTGCCATGAAACCTGATTGATGAGATATCAAGAAAAACGGATTAAATTACACAGTAAGTGTTCATATGAGGTGATACGTCAATGCAGCATCATCTTCTTTCTCTTGGGTGCCTTGACCCGTTGCTAGACAGTAATCTTGGACTTTAGGCAAGCTCGTGTAATGCCAACGAGAAAGTGGCCTAGAGGGTCACACACTATGTGTATTCAAGTATCTCAAGTAGAATAAAGATTATTATTGTACGTGGTTTAATAATTATTCAAGGATTCTTAAATTTTTTTAATGATGGAGCAAGAAGGAAATGAAAAACAAGATATACACGTCGTGTATTAAATATTACACGCCGTGTAGTTTTTTATGGAAAACAAGTACATGTCGTGTATTAATAAGTACACGCTATGTAGTTTTCTTTATGGAAAGGAAGTGAATAAATGAAAACAAGATATACACGCCATGTACATTGAATGTACACACCGTGTAGTTTTCAATGAAAAACAAGTACATGCCATGTATTTATTAATACACGCCGTGTAGTTTTTCCAGTCGGGGTTTTGAGGATATAATATTGTTTTTAAATGATATTTATTATAATCAGCATGTGAGCATTTCAAGGAATTAATTATTCGACATGGGGGTTTTAAATAAGATTCAATGGAATAAATAAAATGTGTAACACGTTTATTTATTGTCATTACTCTACACCCTCAAACCCGATTATAAATATCCTCACAACCCCAACTCTTTTCCAGTGCGTAACACACAAGAGAATTCTTTCAAGGCCGAAAGAACTTCTTCCACCAAGAACGCTCTCAAGACTGAGAGAGATCATCTTCCATCGAATCAAGACGATCTAAGGTGGACAACGCAAGCAAAGTTTTCTCCACTCTAGTACCCGGAGACTCCTTTGTCGACGTCCCGAGATACGAGGTACACGTGTGGATCACCGCTAGAGGATGTCTACACTCGGCTTCTGCGACGCAACGACGAATCACAACAGAATGTGATAAAAAACATCAATGGAGAAAGATAACCGCAAAAGGTATTTCTTTACAATTAATTAAATTAATTATAATCAACCTGTAACGATCCTACTTTGTGGTTCCGGGACTTTCTATTTCTGTGATTCGATCCGTGGAGACGGACGTTTATCGTCGTATTGATCCCAGATTGATCATTTCTAATGAAAAAAAGGCAAGTGGGCACATCCACCCACGCGCTTCCGCTGTGCTTGGAACCTTCAAGATCAACGGTTTTAAACTGTGATGTGCGTATGAATTTATATTATCCACTTTGAAACTTCCTCTCTTGATCCCTAGGGAAACTCCGGGTGATTTTAGAGTGATTCCTTCATTTTCAGATGTCTCAATCTACCATTTAATCTCAGGTGAGTTACTTTACTTTGGTTATCCCTTTTCCTTCTACTATCCTTCGTTGTGGCATTGGGATCTCTTGATAGTGGTTGAATCTGGTTTAGATCTTGATGTTTATGTGATCTATTTCTTCCTTGTGATCACCATCACCTTTGTTCTTGTTGGTGTTGTATGTTGGAAGGATTGCATTGATTTTCAGATAAAGGATGGTTTCCAAAAACAAAGTGCAATAGTCTGTTTCTATTTCTTCAAGTATGTTCAATATTATGTGATTGCGTCGACTCAACGTTCGCCTTAAAAAATATAATAATAGGTGATGATTATCATGTGTTTGGAGTACTCTATGGACCCCTTTGGATCCAATTGTGTTGAGACGTTGCTTGTGGCTACCTATAGAGTGAGCCTACCATTGAATAATAAAAAGCTAGAAAATGGTTTAAAATATAATATAGAATGACATGAAATATCATGTGACTGCTTGTAGTTTGCTAAATTGGCCATTGTGACTTTTGATGTTATTTTGTGTTATCCTAGTCATTATGAATTTTGTTGTGATTTATGTTGAAATGATTATATAATGGGATTCACCTGGTTATCTTGAAATTATTATATATATGGATTTTCCCAATGATGCTGAAATGCTTATATAAAGGGATTTTCCCAGTTATGCTGAAATGCTTATATAAAATACTTAGCTTGGTGATGTTGAAATTCTTATATAATGGGATTTTACATATTATGTTGTAATGTTTATAGGGCATAAACCGGTAATGTGATTATGTCATGGAATTGTGGTTACTGTTGGCATGGTTGTGCTAAATGCTCAGATATATTTTGGCATGGTGCCAGAGTGGGCTGATTGTTGTATAGTATTAATTGATTAACTAATACTGTTAATTATCGCTTTATTTGATGCACTTTTTATCATACTGGTTTTTTTTAGGAGTAGTGGTGTAGATCTACTTAGTTTTATTCACACCCTATTTGGATCTTTGGTTGGTACCCGAGCAGCTTACATAGATGCAGGTTAGGACAAGGGAAAAGTATAATGTTGTTGATTGTTGTTTGCTGGATGGGTTGGAGCATGGAGATGGGACCGACGTGGGGTTCAGAACCGAGGTCTTTTGAGTTTATTTGAGTCAGTGTGATCTTTTCTCTATATTACTTTTAGTTTGAAATTTAGATACATTTCAGTATGTCATTACATTGTCATTTTATTATTATTGGATTACATAGTCGACATTTATTGTTTGGTTTATTTGATGTGATGTATTGTTTTTGATATTTTTTGTTACTCTAATATTTGTTTATTTCTACTATATTACAACTCTGTGTATAAGGCCCCAGCCTTAAACCTTACATAATCTTGAGTTATTACAAGATTACACGTTGAGGATCTTTTCAGGTTTAGAGTTTTAGAGAATTAGATCATACAACTTGCATTACATTCCACATATAAACAAAGTGGTTACATAAAGATAGTATTCTTATTTCCCATCAATGGAAACATATTTAAAATAAAACATGGATTCTTTATTGACACTTCCTTGACACTATCATCATATCATGTGCCTTTCCCTTGACCTGTGAAAAACATTTCAAAATACTTGGGATGAGCATAAAAATATCAGTAAGGGATATAAAATTATGGAAAGGAAACATGGGTACATATATACATAAGAATGAAATCATACTTTACCCATAAAACATAATCACTTTAACATACCTCATCAAATCATGAATAAATCATAGAAATCATAAGACATAATGGTAACATGAGGCATTCATAACATTCTTACGTAGGGAGTAACCCTCTTGGTTACGTTTGGAATACCCATCAAAGTATATTCCCTAAAATCTCTTCGGAGAAACCTTAACGTTTCACTCCTTCGCGTTACCCAATGCATTGGAGAGCTATATCGGGCTCACCTGCCCTTAGTTTGTCACGGAACCACCCGTCTTCATAATAATACCCAAGAACCTCAACATAATCGTATCACATAAAACATGCATAAAGGAAACATAACATTTCCACCTTTCAATCACAAGATATCAATACAACACATTGATATAAAAACATTATGAAAACCATTTTCAATACCAAAATAAAATAAAAGTAAAAAATGGTATTTATTTTTCTTTTAAAAAAAGGTATGGCTTGTAGAGGAACCCGAAACTCAAATAATGGTCACGGTGGCGGAGAGGTCGTTGTCACCGCATACATACGACGAAAACATTCCATTTTTTCATTTAGTAAACGCTTCGTATAAAAAGATTCCTTTTGAATAAACGTAAAAGTCAAAGGGGTTTATACACCATATAAAAGAAGGTTGTGTATAAAAAAAATATGCCCCAATGAAAGGAGATTGAGACGAAGTCCCATACCTCAGGTCCGACTTGACTCGATCGTTTTTTAATGTCCTGAATAATAAACATGAGTTAATTTCTACTTGCTTAAGAACATTTTTCAAGTTCATTACTCCTTTTATATCACTTATTTCCATGTCATTAACACTATGTAATTATTTAAGTTAATAACGGTCGTTTTAACGATCATTGGTTCTTCAGTAAAAAATAATCCCTTTATACTTAAAAGTTGTTCATGTATCCATTATATCCAGAATTATAATCATGATGTATATATCATGTATATCCAGTATATACATGCATCTATAATATTACATAATCATTTAGAGGTAAGAAATGAAATGCACCGTTCATGGAGACGGTAATCCATACGTACGCATGAATGCTACTTTCATTTCTATTTCATATTTTATAGAATGGAATCATAATGATATAAAGGTATATTGTAATTCCAGTATAATATCATATATAATATCATATTTCCATCCTTTATACATCCCACATATAATATTTAACGAATCAAATCACTTTGAGGGGGCGGTAGTCCGCACTTCCTTAAATGAAGATATCACATTTACCCATAATTGAAACCATAAAGCCATGCCCAAAATGAAAAATACAGAAGCTTACGGAAAAAATAAACATATTATATATCATATATAAATATAGTGAAATCATAATGACAACCTTTGAAGGTGTTAAAAGAATTTTGAACAATCATCGTTTTGGGAGGCATAAATTCACCATCCACGGAAACAGTATGTCCTTTAACCATTAGATGTTGGTGTGTGTAAGTGTAGCTCGAATCCTTCTTATAAAAACATAATAGTATATTTAATATACTAGAGTTGTTACAAAAAAAATGAATAAAAAGTTTTTAGGGGGTTGGAGAAGCAAAATAAAACAAAAGGACTCAAGTGAAGACATTACCTTAAAATCGGGTAACTCCCTTTGGTTTGAGCACAAAGGCATCCTTGGGAAGACTTCTTCCCAACGTGAGGCTTCAAGGAGTAATAGAGGGATGTGGAGAGACAAAATAGGCATGTGTTGGCCGATTCAAAGGCTTTGGGAGTGTGGGTAATGAGGTAGAGGTGGGGCCTTTTATAA
Source organism: Viscum album (assembly GCA_963277665.1). Lineage (NCBI taxonomy): Eukaryota > Viridiplantae > Streptophyta > Magnoliopsida > Santalales > Viscaceae > Viscum > Viscum album. Next base: position 269,901,803 of record OY728125.1, on the reverse strand, counting down.
GAGGAGAGGAGGGGCACTCTCGGAAAGTAAAGAAATGTTACTTTATTTGAAAACGATTTTCGGATTCAAAAGGTCCCACATTGATATAATTCGAGGGTAAGGTGATAAGGGTTCTAAATCTACCCATACAATAGGTTTTGGACATGTGTAGGTCATAGATTTTACATTATCTTTCCATTTTATTTAAATCCTTTATTAATGAGGTAATCGCTGCATCATCATGATGTCATAAATAATTTAATAAATTTTATTTCTAAATATTATAAAAAAATATCATGATGTAGGAAATATTATTATATTTATAATGAATATTTATAGTCCAAAAGATCATTTATGTAGACAAAATTAAAAATAATTTACTTAGGTGATACATTCTTTGTCATATTTAACATTCTTTAAAAAAAAGATAAAAAGTCACTTTCTAACAAAAGTGATTCCATGGGGCCCCCAAGTTTGGCACAAGGAATACCATGGTCGTCCAAATGACAACCATTAGCCTTAGGACACATGTTGTGGTCTTTTGGTATTATTATGATATCATTTTATTATCCTTAACTACCTGATTACTCATTAATCAAGATAATTAAAGATAATTACCGTCGTTACTATTCATAATGTCCAAAAAACAAGAGTCTTGATTACATAATTTGGACCTTCTCATTCCAAATATTTAATCCATTTTACCAAATGTCAAACAGAGAAATTTCAATAATTGATTTAAAAATAATTACTATTTTCAAAACAAATAGCGGGTTATTTTGAAACAATATCTATGAAAAGTTTGGCATTAGTTTATGCCCAATTACAAAGTGAAATTAATCCTAATGACCACCATTGGATTAAATGGTAAAAATATATTCTAATTTAACTTTAAAACCAATTCAAAATATAATATAATCATATAAATAAAGTTGATTAAAAAGCAGTTTTGATGCAAAATGCAGGATTTTTCACTATTCATTAAAAAATGAACATTGTCAGAAAAATACAAAAAATTCACACAAAGTAAATTTTGATGTCCCAATCATAAAGAATAAGTTTATTTTGACAAACATAGCTTACAAAAGTTTCAAAAGATAGATTTAAAAATGGTTTTCCATTAAAAGGCAGTAAAACAATATTTTAAAAAATATTATTGTATTCCATGCTTGAGATTGGATTTATTTTCATTTTAATCCTCTAAAACACTATCTAATTCATTATTAGACATAGATAAAAATATCTATTATTCATTACTTACTTGGGATGTTACATCCTTCCCCCCTTTAGAAAATTGCATCCCCGCAATTTATTTACTTATCGAATAAATGGGGGTACTTATCTCTCATTGCATTTTCAGATTCCCATGTTGCCTCTTCCATCATGTGGTTTTTCCACAAAAACTTTACCTTATTAATCACCTTATTTCGTAACACTTTCTCCGTGTGGTCAAGAATCTGTGCTGGTCGTTCCTCATAAGATAGGTTCTCTTCCAACTGAACTACCTCTGGACTCAAAACATGAGATGGATCTGGCATATACTTTCTCAACATCGAAACGTGAAAAACATTGTGTACCTGAGATAAACTCGGAGGTAAAGCCACCCGATATGAAACTAATCCAACTCTCTCCAGAATTTAATATGGTCCAACGAACCTCGGACTCAGCTTTCCTTTCTTACCAAATCTCATCACACTTTTCCATGGTGAGACTTTGAGAAAAACATGATCACCTACCTCAAAAGATAGATCCTTCCTCCTGTTGTCTGCATAACTCTTATGCCTACTCTGAGTTGTTCTCATGTGTTTCTGAATCAGCTGAACTTTTTTTTCCATCTCATCTACCAATTCTGGTCCCATCAACTTCCTTTCACCCACTTCATCCCAGAAAGATGGAGTTCGACACCGCTTCCTGTATAACGCCTCAAATGGATCCATCTGTATATTGGAATGAAAACTGTTATTATATGAAAATTCAACCAAAGAAAGATGTTGGTCCCAACTTCCCTGATAATCTATCGAACAAGCTCGTAGCATATCCTCCAAGGTCTGAATTTTTCGTTCTGACTGCCCATCTGATTGAGGATGAAATGTTGTACTAAAATTTAATTCAGTACCCAATGACTTCTGAAGGTCTTTTCAAAAGTTAGAAGTGAACCTAGGATCACGATCAGATACAATGGAGAGGATAACTCCATGTAACCTTACTATATATTTAAGATACAAACGGGAAAGTTGATCTAGGGAAAAAATATCTCGTATAGCAAGGAAATGAGCAGATTTAGTCAAGCGATAAACAATAACCTAGATTGCATTATTACCTCGAGATGTCTTCGGTAATCCCACAACAAAGTCCATGGATATATTCTCCCATTTCCACTCTGGCACTGGTAAAGGATGAAGCATCCCTTTCGGTAACTGTCGCTCTGCTTTAACCTATTGACAAGATTCACACTTCACAGTAAAATCAACAATATCTCTTTTCATTCTATCCCAGCAGTAATACTCCCACAGATCTCTATACATCTTAGTACTGCCAGGATGAACTGAAAACGGAGAACTATGAGCTTCACATAACAACTCTCTCTACAACTGTGAATCACAAGGCACACGAAATCTCTTCCCAAATCTCAAAACGCAATCATTATCAATGTTGAATTCAGGCAACTTACCTTTCTGAACCAGCTCTATCTTTTTCTGCATCTCACTGTCTTGCTTCTGTGCTTGCTTGATTCTATCTTATAGAGATGATCTCACTGATACCTGAAAAAAAACAGAAGAACATCCTGCACCAACAACTTCTATGCCAAAGTTCATCAAATCTTTAACCAAAGGATCACGTTCCAAATGCAACATTGCTAATGAAGCATTACTTTTTCGACTCAAAGCATCAGCCACATTATTTGCTTTTCCCAGATGGTAATGAATTGTACAATCATAATCCTTGATTAATTCTAGCCATCTCCTCTGTGTCATGTTTAACTCTTTCTTAGTGAATATATACTTTAAACTTTTGTGATCAGTATATATTTCCCACTTTACTCCATACAAGTGATGTCACTAAATTTTTAATGTGAAAACAATAGTAGCTAATTCCAAATAATGTGTAGGGTAATTTACCTCATGAGTTTTCAACTGTCGTGAAGCATAAGGAATTACCTGATCATTCTGCATTAGGACGCAACTAATTCCTTTCAATGAAGCATCAATGTATATAACAAACTAACCATTCCTGGAAGGTAGTTCCAAAACTAGAGCATTCACCAATGTTCTTTTCAATTCCTGAAAACAATCATCACATTCTTTTGTCCAGATAAACATAACACCCTTCCTAGTTAGCTTAGTCATTGGACTAGATAACCATGAAAAATTTCTAACAAACCTTCGGTAATAGCCTTCCAAACCAAAGAAGATACGAATCTCAGTTACATTTGTGGGTCTTGGCCAGTCTTCCACAACTTTTGTTTTTGCCGGATCAACAGTTATCCCATCTTTAGAAACAATGTGACCAAGGAAAGAAATTTGTTGCAACCAAAACACACACTTTCTGAATTTTCCATACAGTTTCTTTTCTTTTAAGGTTTTCAAGATAACCCATAAATGCCATTCATGCTCCTCCTTACTTTTAAAAAACACCAAAATATCATCAATGAAAACCACCACAAACTTATCCAAGAACTCATGGAAAATTCTATTCATTAAGTCCATGAATACAGCAGGTGCATTGGTTAGCCTAAAAGGCATTCCTACAAATTCATAATGGCCATATCTTTTACGGAACACGGTCTTCGGAACATCTGATTCATTTACCTTCAGCTAATGGTACCCTGATCTCAAGTCAATCATTGAAAAAAACTGAGCTCCCTGGAGCTGATCAAACAAATCATCGATATGAGGCAAAGGATATTTGTTCTTAACAGTGATGTTATTCAAGGATCTATAATCAATGCAAAGTCTCATTGAACCATCTTTCTTTTTAACAAATAAAACAGGATCACCCCATGGTGATGTGCTAGGTCGAAAGAAACCTTTCTCTAATAAATCTTGCCATTGCTCCTTCAACTCTAAAAGTTCAATTTGAGCCATTCGATAAGGGGGTTTTGAAATTGGATTAGCATCAGGAACTAAGTCAACAGTAAAATCAACTTCCCTATCTAGTATTATTCCAGGAAGCTCATCAGGAAAAACATCAGGATACTCATTTACCACTGGCACATCATTAATCTGAATAGTTCCTTTATTTTAAACGATGTGTGCAAGGTAACATTCATTTCCATATTTTACAAGTTTCTTGGCCTCTTGATAAGTTATCAACAGTAAGGGTTCGTTCATGTACACAAACTAAAATTATTTCTGAAAAGAAACTTCTTTAGCACTACATTAAATCTTAGAATGGTAAATAGAGAGCCAATCCATACCCAGGATAACATCAAACTCTACTAGAGGTAGAACAATAAGATTTTCAATTAGGTTCTTTCCACATATAAGGATAGGAAGATTCTTATAAATTCTTTTTGCCTCAAAATTTCCCCAAGGTGTTTTTACCAAAAGTTCAGGAGTCATTTCTTGAGATGGTATTCTCATTTTACTAGAATAGTTTTCAGAGATGAAAGAATATGTGGACCCCGAATCGAACAACACACTGGCATAATCTGAAAAAACAAAGTACCTGATACAACTTCATTTGATGGCCCGACATCTGCTGAAGTAGTTGCAAAGGATTTCACCACCCCTTTCTGCCTGTAGTCTAACTGCTTCCCATCACTCAAGCTCTTTGTCGGACACTCGTTTGCATAGTGACCCATCTCATTGCACTTAAAACATTTCTCTAACTGTAAATCAAATTTGGCCTTACCTTCACCTTGATCTTTTTCAGTGCAATCACGAGCATTATGTCCCATCTTACCACATCGGTAGCACTTTCCAGAATTCAGAAGACATTCCCCAGCATGCCTTTTTCCACATTTATCACAAAAAGGAAACTTAGATTTCTTACCATCAGACTTTTTTGAAGAATTCTTCCCTTTCTCTTGCCACCTTGGTCTCTTCTTCTACTGGTTGTTATAGAACACTTGATCATCGGAAAACTCCATTTCCACCTTCTCAGCACATCGAACAAGATTTTCATAACTTTTAAACTCACGAGAAGCTAATGCCCTTTGATATTTTGGCTTTAATCCTGAGTCAAAACGATTGATTTTACTATCAAGGTCTCGGATAAAATTTGGAGCATACCTTGCCAATCGAGTGAACCTTTCTTCATAGGTAGCCACTGAGTCTTCCTCATGCCTCAATTCCAAGAATTGTTTTTCCTTCTTATGTCGAACAGCCTTAGGAAAATACTTTTCAAGAAACATACCTTTGAATTCATCTCAGTCAAGAGCATCAATCTCATCAGCGTCCCTGATATTTTTAACCATTGTCCACCACTGATCTGCTTCACCCTCCAAACGGTAAATAACAAGACTAACCTTTTGATTGTCTGAACACCCCATGACATCGAAAATCTTCTCCAGTGCTTTAATCCACCCTTCAGCTAGCACAGGGTTAGATGATCCTCTGAATGATGGGGGATGTTGCCTCATGAAATGTTCCACCACTGACATGTTCCTCCACAGTTGATCTGGCTGATCTCGTGCATGGATACCACCACCATTTATCGCTTGAGTCAACTGCATCATTACTGCAACAAACTATTCAGTTCCAATTCCGACCATCTCAGGATGCTGATTCAGAAGGTTATTTCCTTCTGCATGCCTTCCTAGCACTGCTTCCCTGTTTCCTCTACGGAAAAGCATTCTGAACAAACATGTCTTAGACGAAGCAACACGGTAATCTTTAAATACTATATCACTTCAATTTGACCATAAAACAATATTTTTGGATAATAATTTAATAGAACTCTAACTCCTAAAGTTATCTAAACCGACCTCTAATACTAACTATAAGGCCCCAACCTTAAACCGTACTTAATCTTGAGTTATTACAAGATTACACGTTGAGGATATTTTCAGGTTTAGTGTTTTAGAGAATTAGATCATAAAAATTTCATTACATTCCACATATAAACAAAGTGGTTACATAAAGATAGTATTCTTCTTTCCCATCAATGGAAACATATTTAAAATAAAACATGGATTCATTCTTAACACTTCCTTGACACTATCATCATTTTATGTACATTTCCCTTGACCTGTGAAAAACATTTCAAAAAACTTGGGATGAGCATAAAAAGCTTAGTAAGGGATATAAAAATATGGAAAGGAAACATGGGTACATATAAACATAAGAAGGAAATCATACTTTACCCATAAAACATAAGCACTTTAACATACCTCATAAAATCATGAATAAATCATATAAATCATAAGACATAAAGGTAACATGAGGCATTCATAACATTCTTACGTAGGGAGTAACCCTCTTGGTTACGTTTGGAATACCCATCACAGTATATTCCCTAAAATCTCTTCAGAGAAACCTTAATGTTTCACTCCTTCGCATTACCCAATGCATTGGAGATCTATATCGGGCGCACTCACCCTTAGTTTATCACAGAACCACCAGTCCTAATAATAATGCCCAAGAACCTCAACATAATCATATCACATAAAACATGCATAAAGGAAACATAACATTTACACCTTTCAATCACAAGATATCAATACAACACATTTATATAAAAACATTATGAAAACCATTTTAAATACCAAAATAAAAGAAATGTAAAACATGGTATTTATTTTTCTTTTAAAAAAAGGTATGGCTTGAAGAGGAAGCCGAAACTCAAATAATGGTCACGGTGGCGGAGAAGTCGTTGTCGCCGCATACGTACGACAAAAACATTCCCTTTTTTCATTTTGTAAAAGATTCATATAAAAATATTCATTTTGAATAAATGTAAAAGTCAAAGGGGTTTATACACCATATAAAAGAAGGTTGTGTATAAAACAAAATATGCCTCAATGAAAGGAGATTGAGACGAAGTCCCATACCTCGGGTCTGACTTGACTCAATCGTTCTTTAATGTCCTGAATAATAAACATGAGTTAATTTCTACTTTCTTAAGAACCTTTTTAAAGTTCATTATTCCTTTTATATCACTTATTTCCATGTCATGAACACTGTGTAATTATTTAAGTTAATAACAGTCGTTTTAACGATCATTGGTACTTGAGTCAAAAATAAACCCTTTATACTTACAAGTTGTTCATGTATCCATTATATCTAGAATTATAATACTGATGTATATATCATATTTATCTAGTATATACATGCATTTATAATATTACATAAACATTTAGAGGTAAGAAATGAAATGCACCGTTCATGGAGACGGTAAGCCGTACGTACGCATGAACGCTACTTTCATTTCTATTTCATATTTTATAGAATGGAATCATAATTATATAAAGGTATATTATAATTACAGTATAATGTCATATATAATATCATAGTTCCATCCTTTATACGTCCCACATATGGTATTTAACGAATCAAATCACTTTGAGGGGGCGGTAGTCCGCACTTCCTTAAATGAAGATATCGCGTTTACCCATAATGGAATCCATAAAGGTATGCCCAAAATGAAAAATACAGAAGCTTAAGGAAAACATAAACATATTATATATCATATATAAATATAGTGACATCTTAATGGCCATCTTTGAAGGTGTTGAAAGAATGTTGAACAATCATCATTTCGGGAGGCATAAATTCACCATCCACGGAAACAGTATGTCCTTTAACCATTAGATGTAGGTGTGTGTAAGTCTAGCTCTAATACTTATTATAACAACATCCTAGTATATTGAAGATACATTAGTTATTACAAAATAAATGAATAAAAAGTGTTTAGGTGGGTTGGATATGCAAAATAAAACAAAAGGACTCAAGTGAAGACATTAACTTAAAATCGGGTAACTCCCTTTGGTTTGAGCTCAAAGGATTCCTTGGGAAGACTTCTGCCCAAAGTGAGGCTTCAATGAGTAAGAGAGGGATGTGGAGAGACACAATAGGCATGGGTTGGCCGAGAAAAAGGCTTTTGGAGTGTGAGTAAGGAGGTAGAGGTGGAGGCCTTTTATAAGAGGAGAGGAGGGGCACTCTTGGAAAGTAAAGAAATGTTACTTTATTTGAAAATGATTTTCGGATTCAAAAGGCCCCACATTGATATAAATAAAGGGTAAGGTGATCAGTATTCGAAATCCACACATCCAATAGGTTTTGGACATGTGTAGGTCTTAGAATTTACCTTATCTTTCCATTTTATTTAAATCCTTTATTAATGAGGTAATCACTACATCATCATGATGTCATAAATAATTTAATAAATTTAATGTCTAACAACTATAAAAAAAATCATGATATAGAAAATCGTTTTAGATTTCTAATGAATATTTGTAGTCCAAATGATCATTTATGTAGACAAAATTAAAAATACATTACTTAGGTGATACATTCTTTGTCATATTTAACATTCTTAAAAAAAGATTAAAAGTCACTTTCTAACAAAAGTGATTCCATGGGGCCCCCATGTTTGGTACAAGGCATCCCATGGTAGGCCATGAGACAACCAGTATCCTTAGGACACATGTTGTGGTCTTTTTGTATTATTATGATATCATTTTATTATCCTTAACTACCCGATTACTCAATAATCAAGATAATTAAAGATAATTACCGTCGTTACTATTCATAATGTCCAAAAAACAAAAGAGTCTTAGTTGTATAATTTGGACCTTATGATTACAAATATGTAATACATTTTACCAAATTCCAAACACAGAAATTGCAATAATTGATTTAAAAATAATTCTCGTTGTCAAAACAAATAGCGGGGTTTTTTGAAACAATATATATGAAAAGTTTGGCATTAGTTTATGCCCAATTCCAAAGTGAAATTAATCCTAATAACCACCATTCGATTAAATGGTAAAAATATATTCTAATTTAACATTAAAACCAATTCAAAAGATAATCTAATCATATAAATAAAGTTGAGTAAAAAAGTATTTTTGATGCAAAATGCAATATTTTTCACTATTCATTAAAAAATGAACATCGTCAGAAAATTACCAAAAATTCACACAAAGTAAATATTGATGTCCCAATCATAAAGAATAAGTTTATTTTGACAAACATAGCTTATAATATTTTCAAAAGATATATTTAAAAATGGTTTGTCATAAAAAAGCAGTAAAACAATCTTTTCAAAAATATTAGTGTATTCCATGCTTGAGATTGGATTTATTTTCATTTTAAGCCTATAAAACACTATCTAATTCATTAATAGACATATATAAAAATATCTATTATTCATTACTTACTTGTGATGTTACACTGTGTCATGGGTTATAATCTCCCCATTGTGTTCTCTTCACCTGTGGTGCTAGCCGACAGCTTCTGGCTTATGGGGAGGCACACTTGAGGTCTACTAACCAACCTGATTTGGCCACATGAGAGAGTGTTGGATCAAGGGATGTTACAATTTTACATTTATGTATTTTATTTTAATCTAACATTCATAGACTATTTTTTAAATGAAATGCATGGACTCTCATGAAATCATGCAGGGGTATTATGTTCATTCTCTACTTACACTACTCGGTGTTTATAGACAAAGTGGCTTCTAGAGGGTTCAGGTTAAAGTTTCTGGGTGGCTTTGTCTATGGTATTTTCACTTCTTTGGTCGCCCATGGTGAAGATCATGTTTCAGACATTCGATGGTGACCTCAGATCATGTGGAGGTTATAGCTTGGTATGTGAGTTCTTTTTTTTATTGTGGTATGTGTACTTACAACCAAGTTGGCCTTTCTTATATCTTTAATTTTTTTTACTTTGATATGTTGTTGTTGAGTTGGGAGTGCATTTATTGTTATGCCTTTTTTAGTTTTAAATTATGTTTTATAATTTTTTATTTGACTTTCATGGACGCCAAACTTATGGACGCACCATGTCAGAGTTTTAGTAGAATTTTGTTGCATGTTTAATAATATTTATCTGGTGAAATTGGTCTTATTTCTTATGTTTTAATGCTCTGGCACTAGTTTTTCAGCCCGTGGAGATAGGGAACGCACTCTGGATCATGTCACAAACTCAGTCGAGTACCCGAATCAGGGGTAGCATGTGTTGGTTTGTGACATTATATATATGATATCTATAGGTATAACTATTTTAAACTATCATATATGACAAAATAACATCATATATAGATATTTCTGTAGTAGTTTATTTGTGATTGGGTTTGCACCCTACATCACCTAATTTGAAAAAAAATGAATAAGTGAGATATTTTTTATAAATAACATGTCACATGATGCAAAATAACATATTAAATTAAGATGTAGTAAATTTTATATTATTGGAGAAATTTATCTTTTATAAATTATGGTGTAAAAAATACAACCTTTAAGTCATCCAAGAATCACATTTATTTGAATACATCATATATATTGTTGCAAACTCCTTTTGATAGAAAAAAAGATTTAGAAATTATTGACAAATGAATCCAATAATTGACGTGGATGTGCGTCAAATAGGAATATACGTACATATTTACATACACATACAATTGTGTGCGATCACCAGTATTTTTACATACAGAAACCCCTAATTCAATTGATTCATACCTAGTATCAATTTCCATATATGTTTTTGCACCATGTGATGAAGGGCCTCGTAGGTGAACAATTATATGTTAAAAATAAATGAAAACTTATGAAGAATCGGCAAAATTACGTAAGATTTTAATCATATATTTTAATTAATATGAAAGGTAATTGACCTAGAAAAATAAATTTATTATTTTATTTATCCAAATCGATGATGATGTGACATGATCCAATAAGAATTGCGCAAATGAAATGGGTAAAACCAATTTTTTTTATTTTACCTTTAACTACTTTTATTAGATAGATTTTAACTTTACTAAAAGAAAATCATATTTTTCTAATAGTATATAACTCAACGATACCTCACCGAGATTCTGAATGGAAGGGCGCTACCACTGTGGTGCGCCCTCAGGGCTCATATTTAAAATATTAACAATGATATTTAATTTTAAAATTACAAAATTATGAATGAGAAAATAGGTGAAATCTAACCATATGTTTTTTACGGGATATTAAAAGAATGTGAATGTAGAAATAAGTGACATTTTTTTTAAATTATGTGAGATACATTAAATTCACTTAATAATATGTTTGGGGATAGAGAAAAAAAATGAAAATAGGATAATAGGGATAAGAAAGTTAATTTATAAAACATTAAATTTAACTTGCGTAGAATAAACGATAAAAGTAAAGTTGACTTTGCTGGGTGTACCGCTCATTCTATCCATTTTAAATAACCCATTATTTTAATTAATAAAAATTGAAATCATTTGACAAATTCAATTTTTTTTAATTTTTGTAAAAACTAAAATTTGACTATCATAGATAGAAACGGTTAGGTGGTCGTTAGATATTAGGGGGGAAAATACTATTAAAAGTTGAGGTCGAAGCCTTAGTTTATTCAGTGAAGGGGCTACAGTACAAATAAAATCATTGCAGTACAGGGATGAACACGGAGATACTCAAACTCGAGACCTCGCCGAGACCCACAGGAGGAGCTACCAACGGAGCTGCACCCTGAGGGAAGGAAAAATACTATTTTTTTTCAAATATATTATGAAACGTTTGGATAGATAAATGTATCCAAAACTATTTTATTTTAATATTAAAAATATTTTCTGTAAAATTATAAATATGATATGCACCAAACTCAAAATATTTTTTTTATAATTGTAATGACATTTAAAAATTTATTATTGATTAATAATAATTTTTATAATGAGGTTCTGATTTATCATACCCTAAGGGTACCACTTTAACTTTTACTCATTTATTAGTTGGGTTTTCAATTTGTTACTCCAATTTGTAACTCCATATAAATATGTTTGGGTATAAATACAAAAAAAATTAAGATAATAGGGATGATAATTAATGAAAAGGATGGTTGACTTAGAAAAATAATTCCAATATTTTATTTTATCGAAATAGAGGATGATGTGTGGTGGTATTGGAATTGTGAAAATTAAATTGGGAAAGACAAATAAATTGTTATTTTTATTTATTTTTTTAAATATATTTATTTGATATATTTAATATTTAAATTATTAATATGTTTTTAATTACTACATTTTTTTCATTTTCTATATTTATATTTAATATAATCTATTTACACCAAACGATAATAAATAAATATATATATATATTCTCGAAATGGAATTCCTCTGTGTGATCCTTTCGAACCATCCACACAGGAAAACCCCCCTCCCCCACGAAGAGGGCACTCCCCTGAGGTAGCGCCCCAGCTGGGGAGGAGTCGTCGCCAGCCGAGATGACAGAGCATCCCGAAGGGTAACGACCCGACAACGATGGTCTTTCACAGTGATCCATGCAATAACAGAAGCTCTAGGATATGACGAAGAAATCCACCAAGTCGTCACTCAGCTTCTCCGCTGGCGATCCAAGAACAAGGGTGAACCAGAGCTCTCCCTTCAATCTTGTCTCTCTCTCTCTCTCACCATATCCGTGGAGCTTTTTAATTCAATCGATCTCTCCATGATCTGATTCCTCTATGTCAAATTTGATATGGAAGAACAAAGTGTGTAAATATACCCCTAAGAAATTGCAATCGGTTGCAACAAATCAATAGAATGATAGAAATGAACCTCTTAAAAGAAAGGAAACCTAACAACATGATAAATCCGCAAAACAAACCACATTAAGATAATTAAAAATTATGTGTAAAGGTTGATAAAGTGGCCATGTTAGTCTAATAAAATCTACGGTTTTAGGGTACCAATGATGCGTAAAGGTAAAGACCAGCACTACGTAAGGGTCAAACTGCCACTTGTGTAATGGTACCATGCTGCTTTGTAAGGGTACCATGTTGCTCACGTAAGGGTATAAATCACTTACGTACATTTTGATCCAAAGCCGCGTAAGGGTACACAACACTTACATAAGGGTACATGAGAGATATGTAAAGGTCAAGGGACCTTATATAAGGGTAAGACAAAGCTACCAAATCCAACATAAGGGTACCCAGAGAGTTATGAAAATCCCACGTAAGGGTAAAAGTAAGGATAAGAGCAAGGGTCAGGGGAAACCCACATAAGGGTAAAACCACTGAACCAAAACCTATGTAAGGGTCAATACAAAGACTTGAAGATGAACACAAAAAAAAGAAAAACAAGCATATTAACATGAAAATATTTAATGGAATATTAACATATCATATTAAAATCTACATTTAATTAACAACACAAAAAGGGGAAACCAAAACAACAAATCCTTCCAAGTGTTATCCACTTACTCATGAAAAGAGAGAAGTTGGGTAATGAGAGAAATTGTTTCTTCCTTGGGGGAAAAATATGTGAAGAAGGAAACTAATACAAGTTCATCCAATAAGACAATGAAAAGTTCCCAAAAGTATGTTCAACATACAAGGAAGAAGTGATTATATTGTGGTAAGAGAGTACACGCACTACAAAATATTTACCTTTTTTTTCCAAGAGGCTCATATATATTGGTAAAGATACATTTTCTATTGATAAAAAGTTTTACCAATAGATATGTCATTATCACTAAACTGTCGATAAAAACTCTATTACTAAATGTTATTACGATAGATAAAATAGTTCTGTTACTATTATATCAATACCAACAGATAATATATATGTTGGTCTATGTGTTTAGAAAATATATTCATATGAGAAGTTTATATGTTTGTAATAATATTAAAAACATATAACATATGTTTATAAATTACATTTTACTAATATGTATAAATTATTATTGTTAGTAAAATTTCATATTATATTTATTAATTTATCATATATAATACACGTGTTTTAATTATCACACCAAAGATGCTTTTAACACATGTTCAAATTTAGAAAAAGATCAATTATATTAATAATGTAATTTAATACAAAATGAATCAATACATAGTTGATGTTTCTGTGAGAGTTGGTGTCCTAGAACCAACTGTTTGAACTTTCATTACATGAATATTTAATGAATTAAATATTAAATTAAAAATTTTATTACATATTTTTCATTTTTTTTCATGACCTAAATGTTGTAGGTTCTGGGCGCAGTGGAAGCGTTGGAGGGACGGTTCCTAACTTTGCTTTTTTCCATATTCAATGAACAATCTGTGATCTATGCGACGATGAATGCCGTGATCCACAGAATTGAATCAAAGAATCGAGATAATGGAATAGAAACCCAAAACTAAGAGAAAGTATCATCATATATTGTTTATAATTAATTTAATTAAATAAGTTTACCTCCAAGTTTTATTCTTTCTTCTTTGATGTGTCTGACCACAAATATGGAGTGCACAGTTGTTGCGTTGTAGAGATCAAAGGTATATCTCCTCTAGCGGTGACCCATATGTGTTCCACGAATCTTCAGACATCGCCAAAGGAGTCTCCGGGTGCTAGCATGAATGATCCTTGCGCTTGCTTCGTCCACCTTCAATTACCTTGAGAACCGCTTCCAATGCATTTTCTTGATCTGGTGAAGGAGGGTCACTATCATTCTTGAGAGCATTCTTGGAGGAGAAAGAACTATCTATGCTTGAGAGGTCTTTTCCAAAATGTTGTGCATAACTGAATTGGTGTCGCTTGGCTTGCCCTTGGATAATGTGAGAATAATGTGACCGAACATTTATTTCACGAGGGTAATAATAAAATAATTTGCATAAGTGCCTTTAATTATTTCATTAAGCCCAGCGAAACCCCCATGTCAAATAATAACAGCAGTATTATTATTTCCTCACACGTGCTTAACTTGCGAGCTATAATTAAATATTATTTAATCAAATAATATTCAATATTATTATTTTTACTGAACCCTTAAACTCATTCCACCAATCCTCCTCAATGTCTATCGCACCATGAATAATGACTGTTTGTTTATTAAATAAATATCACTTCATTATTCACTGATAAATAAATAAATATTATATTAACCAAAATAGAAAATAATTATTTATTAATTATTTCCCATACAATATGTTCTCTCGAATAACTAGTGACAAAATAAATGCGATCAGACATACATGAATAAGTATTAATCCATGATCGAGAATAATATTTATTTAACTTGTTAAATAATAAATTATTTAACTGAGATTTTGGATACACTTAGTGTGTGACACTCTTTCTCAGTGACATTAGCTGAACCTACCTAAATTCCAAAGTTAGCATCTAGCAACACGCCAATACACCCATAGAGGAAGAAATTAATGTCGCAATGACATGTCACCTCATACGAACGTTTATCATTTAATTTAACCCCTTTATCACAATATCTATAATCGGACAGCTTTCATGCTAGTGCCATCAACGTATACGGTCAATATCTCTTTCATTGACTTTTTAGAAATAGAACATGACTACAGAATACCATGACTATGGATTTATTTAGACTATATCATTTTCATCAAAGGGTCTGATATATTAATTTTCGTTAGTGAACTAAATGAATAAATCCTTTCTCACATTATTCATTAATTCATTATTACTCGGGACATACCCAACGTATCCTATCTCACTGCGAACATATGTCATCCTGGTTTCTATCAATACATCAAAGTACGTGACTCATAATATCCATTAATAATTATATTAAAGTCTAAGGACCAATACACACATCCACAGATAGGAACAACCAATGATACTTATAAATGTGGATTTCCTACTATCGGGTCTCATTCTTATAATATCCTACTGGATATCACCAAGGGCGTACACCATGTGAAGATATCACAAAGTCCTATGAGTCTCCACCCATGATAGTCTATATCATTTGTGTCCCTAAAGTGATATCATCTGGCCATAGAACATATATCTAAGAATAGTTTCATAGCACTTCCGGGTTCTCATCATAGCGGGGAAATGCTATGACCTTTTAGTGCGATGACTACTCTTGGGACATTATCACATACAATATCACGCAGAAGAACAATCACGATGTGATAAGAAATTTATTAATATTCAAAACCATGAATATATGTTATCATAAAGTACAAAGAAGTTGGTTCTAGGGTATCAACACCAACAAATGTGATAATGTCCTAGAGTATTTGTCACATTGATAAGGTCAGAGTAGTTCCCTACTATGATGAGAACTTTGAAGTGTTATGAAAATATTTTCAATATAGTTATGCAGTTGGATAACATACTATGATGAGACACATAGTATATAGACTGTAACACCCCAAGCTTCCATGGTACATTTCTCTTTGAATAATGAAATATCTTGCGTTGTACTCAACTTGATGTTTTAACACACTACGACCAATCAAACCAGCTGTTATGAATATTAATACCCAATTTTTGAAAATTTATAAATTTTATTTTGAAAAATAGACTTCAATTTTGGATTTGGAATATTAAAATAGCTTAGGGTGATTTCTTGTTATTTTTATGAAAACTTTGAATTTTTGATGAATAGTGAAAACCACTGAGTTATTGTTTAAAACCGAATTTTGATTTAAATAAATAATTATTTTATTTAAATTTATTTTATGTAAAAATAGATACATAGTACCTATATATGTTCAATTCAATTCATTGGAGTCATTTTATAATATTATTAGATATATAATATTTTATTGAACTTTTTACCGTCTTTTACCCACCTTTTAGGCACATTTTCAAATTTGCATAAAACGTAATTTTACCGCTTCTGTGAATTGAATTTCAAAAATCTGAGAAACACAATTGACATCAGTAAGTAAAATGTGGTTCAATAAGATGAAAATAATTTTTGATGAATAGTAACTTTTGACTTTTATTTACCACGGTTAAAAGTAAATAGGGTAGTTAAAGGTAAAAATGATATTATAATTACCCTAACATATATCCTAATTCTATTGGATAAGTTTTTTTTGAACAAAATAAACATTAGGAATAAAATATGACCCTTTTGGTCCACTTGGACTAGATTAAGACATTTATTATTATTTTATTTAAAGAGGAGTTAAAAGTGTTAAATTCAAATTTTCATAATTAAAAATTTGTTAATATAGAGTTATACATAAGATAAATTCGACTATAAATATTCATTAGAAAGATAAAAATATTTCCTACATAATTGTAATTTATTTATAAATTTTAGACATTAAATAATTAAATTTATTTATGACACAATGATGATGCAATAATTCCTTTTTATTGAAAGGTTAAAATAATTGATGTTATAAATATCCAAATAAATGTAAATTAAGACTTTTGATGCATTCCACTAATTTTCTAGATTAATATGACATGTTAGGGTTGATTAAATTTTTTTTTTGAAGTAATCATACTTTTATGACTTCCACAAAAATCAATTACTAAATATTGTCAAAATTGACATAAATGAGTTTTTAAAACAAATACTATATTATTAAATGATATAATAGTCCAAAAAATCTAAGGTTTCTCCAAAAGACTTATATAATAATATATATATCATTAATGAACCACTTGAGGTTCTATTGACATTTTATAGTAATATTATTAACCATATAATATAATAATACAAGAATACATGGTAAAACATAAACTATTTAACTAAGAGTTAAATCTAAAAGATGAGGTTAATATGGTGACCTAGACCTATCTAAAACCTATTGGTTGAGATTTTTTCGACCCATACCCACCTTATCATCAAAATAAATTATTTTGGAGCCATTATAAACTGAATATTATTGTATAATAAAATAATATTTCATGCTTTTCCTAAAGTGACCCCCACCTCTCTTATAAAAATGTACTTCCCTTTCTCTCAAAATCACACCTCCAAAGCCATTTGGATCGGCCAAAAACTGCCCAAATATCCTCCCAACTACCTTCCCTTCAACCTAGAGGCCTTACTTTGATCATAAATCCAACCTATAGAGCCCTTTTGATCAACTCAAAAGGAAACACATGAAGAAAAGGTAATAATTTCACCACCTCTTTTAAAGTTATTTTTTTCTTCCACTTCCTCTTTATTTGTTGTTTCGATACCAAAATAATAACTCCATTACCTTATAAATACCATGATTTTATTATAAATATGTTACAACAATTTTCATTATTCTATCCATCCTATGAATGACAAGTCACCATACGTGCGTACGAACGGCTTACCGTCTCCACGTCGTGGTGTAGTTTGTTATTCAAACACTTCATTATTTGGATGAGTATAATAATGAGTCTAAATGATGTAAATAATAAATATAACATGTTAATGATTCTTTATATATGATATACCATCTAATTACATACGATTTCACCACCAATAGAATGATATTTTCGCTCGTACGTACGTACAGATTACCATCTCCACGAACGCGATGAAATTCATTCCCCATCACAACCATTCAAAACAATTTCATATTTATAATTAAAGATAATGTTTAATGACTTAATATAATTCTGTATATTAATCATATACATCATATCCAAAACAAACATGTCTTATGTAACCAATCATATAAAGGAAAACGAACCAGTTAACACCCGAAATGACGATACTACTGAAATATTATTAACAAAGCAATATTAGAAGATCATATATGATATCATATTTATGTAAGTGGTTCTTTGATAATTTAATAACAATTATTTAACTATTATACATGAGGTTAACATACCCTCAATCAAGGAAAAGTATAAGGTAATGGTTAATTCAACAATCTCTTCATTATATGAGGTTGTTTATACGTGAGTATCTACAGGGACCTCTTTATCATCCACATCCGTGTTTCTTAAAAATATATTTCAATTTTTTTACTATTTATTAGACTATGGTTTAAAGTATTTTATACCCTCATTTGACTTTTTATAAAATGGTTTGAATGGAATATTTTCTTCGTTTTCCAAACAAGGTACTTTATGACTTTTCAACAAATTAAGGTAAGAATGTTTTTTAACTTAGACGATGGGTGTGGCTATTTTATGCTGTTATAACACCTTCAAAGCATCCCTTACAAGATTATAAGAGTATATAAAAAAAATATTTTCTTTTATAATTATGTGACTTTTAAATGATTTCAAAATAAAAAAAGATATTTCTCTCAAATAGTTTTGATTTCATTTATGTCAACATCCTTTGATGGATTTTACACTTGTTTGAAGTTGATTTATTATGATACAGTCTTCCATATAGTATTGAAGGTTTTGTGATATGTTTGACTGTGGATGTGTTATTTTTATACCATTCATGGTTTATGGTTAAAGTATTAACATTTTGTATGGTAGTATTAATATGAATTTTTATGTTATATTTCAACCTTTTCAAATGAGGAATGCATTGGACATAGTAAGTGACGGGTGGAGCACTCTATAGCTCCTCGATGCATCGGTAGGTTTCATGATACAAACTAGTGTCTTGGAACAGTGACTCGACAAAATCTTATTTGAATTCTTCGAATGAGGCCTTGACTATGTGGTTATGATGTCTGACATTATGCATTCCGTCATTATGAAATTGGCTATTGATTTTTCATGTGATTATTCGACTAGTATAACATCTATGTGAATAAGTAAATGGAATTATTTGATTTATTTTTTCAATATTATGCCGAAGTTTATGTTTAAAAGGCTTATATTTTAGTCTTATACATTGTATTAAATGTTTATACTTATTTATGAAAGTTTCTTCTATATTTTTATTCTTAATGGGCATATGAGCTCACCCCTTTCTATGTTTTATTTTTCCCAGGATGCGAAGAAGTATATTACGATTAACTTGCAGGAATATTCTAAGGATATAAGAGTGTTCAAAAAGGGTACACAATGTTGTTTTTTATATTTCATGATGTAATGTAAAACTTATGTATGTATATAGTACTTCCAAGGCTACTAAAATGATCAGTATTTCAGGACAAGATTTCTTGTATCATGACAATGTTATGTAATAATTCACTGACTCTGGGTTACTGGGGTCAGGGTGTTACATATACCATCAAGTGTGATTACTCGTAAGCAGATAAGACTTATTCTCACAAAGTTTGCACTTGGTAATCTCCAAGATAGGAGATTATGAGAACAAACCCACCAGTAGAAATTCCACATGTATTGGTGTCATCAGATATTCCTATCTGCGAGCGTGTGTAATAGTCTTTAGACTTTAAGATTAGCATTAATGATTGTCATGACTCACACACATAGATTTCCTGATGAAAACCGTCACGCCATATGATTAAGGGAAGTAGGGTACGTTGGGTGCATCACGAATGACATGTTATAAATGTATAAGTCAAGAAAGGATTTTTACCTTCCATATTTATGAATGTTGATATCTCGACCATTTGATTGAAATAGAATCGTTTCCCTAAATTCCATGTCCATGGTGTAAAGATTAGTTTATTTTATATAGTCAAAGAATGACATATCAACCATATAGTTTATGACACCGTCATGCAACCTACTTGATGAGATTATGTGACAAAGGGATTATATTACACAATGAGAATTCATATATGGTTGTCATCATTGCGACTTTAAGTTCTTTCTTTTGGATGCCTTGACCTATTACTAGACAATAATCTTGGACTTTAGGCAAGCTGCCTAATGCCAATGAGAAAGAATCCTAGAGGGTCACACACTAAGTGTTTCTGGTGGTCTCAATTAAATTATATTTGAATTTAACTAATGAAATAAATACTATTCTCGAGACCGAGGAATAATTTTATTTAAGTTATATTTATCGTATAAATTAAATAAATATTTATTAACTGTGTTGCGAATAAAATATATTTATTTATTTAATTGAATATTTAATATATATTTATTTACAAGTTTGTGAATAAAATATTTATTCAATATAATAAAATATTTATTTGGGTGTTCAATAAATACAAGAGGAGTTTGAATAAACCAAGGCTCTGTCCAGTGATAAAATAATTATTTATGAGTCGGTAAATATTATTTATCCATTTTTCACAAGTTGGAGCACCATTAAATAATAATACTATTATTATTATTATGTGGCATGAAATTTCATTAATGGTTATAATTATATTTAATGGTTGTTATGCAATTAAATTTTGAAACTGAAATCACAACTCTATAAATAGACGGCTTCATTTATTGTGTAATTTATTCGAAACCAATTCCATGTTTGGGAATAGAAATTTTTTTCATACAAAGAATTCTCTCTCAACTCCTTCACCTCTCTCCCTCTCAAGAATGAGAAACCCTAGAGATAATTTCTTCAAAACCAAAGATCGATCGATCAAGAACGAACAAAACAAGACATTTGATTCACCGCACTAGCACCCAGAGAACGAGTGGCATTGCTTGAAGACCATTAAAGCACGTGTGGATCACTGCTAGAGGAATTATACCATTGGATCCACACAAGTCCAACGAAGACAATATGGAAGGGCCTTTTTAGACGATCAACAATCATTAGTGAAGAAATTTCTTAATCCCAACTATTTATTTCTTCAGATATTAAATAAATTAATTATAAATTTGATGAGCAAGATCCCCACTCCTGATTTTTGGAAATGATTATTAAACGAAATTTTAATATAACACCCACCAATGCACGCTTCCACTACGCCCAAAACCAACAAGTGGTATCAGAGCAATTAGGTTTAAATTTATAATTATTTATTTGTTTGTTGATCTATGCATAATTTTTGTTAGATTTTATTTCATGTTATTCATTCTTTAATCCGATTTGAATTAATATGTTATCAACATATTAATCATGTTTTTTCAGTGTTTCATTTTCTCAAAGGTTTAAGAACAAATGAAGAATGATCGAAGATGCCACTGGGAAGTGCCAAATCAGTGGCTTGTGAAATTGGGTTACACGGCGTGCGGTTAGAGCACACACTATATTCCCATGCACAATGTGTCTAGATGCACCGCATATTTAATTACATGCTGTGCTTTTATTGCACAACATGTGTTGATCAGGGCAACTTAGCACACAACAATCAAATACATGGTGTGTAATCCACATGTACACACCATGTAGTCTGGCTGAGTCAACACCTCAAAGTCCTATGCATGTGGCATGGATATACGATAACCAAGGTACAAGAACTGTATCTGTATGTACACGCCCTGTAGTCTCCCATTAATGGAAAAAATTAAAATTACATTAAATTTGAAATTGTAGATTTAAAACCTTACTTTATTTATTATCACATTGTTGTGTGTTTGGAAATTTGATAATGGTTTTACAGAATTTTAAAATGCTCAATTAATTTATTGAAATTAATATATTATTATTGGTTCTGTCGTTTATTTACCATAAATTTCATTAATGATGAGTATCTCCAAATAATATCGAATTAAAATTAAGATGAAATAGAATTATTTTATTAATTAAGTAATGCAAGTGTGTTTATCTTAAATAATAAAAGGAATGAATAATGAAATGAATGATAGCCATTTACTTTTGTGTATTTTTTTTCATGTGTGAATGTTCATGAGCTTGACCAAGACCTATGTATGTGTTATAATTTATTTAATTAAATTTATTACATGGTTTTTCAATTTTTCAATATTAAATTAAATGATGGAATGTGAGTCAGCCCTCCATCTATTATTATGTAGGACTTACATGTCTAAATATATTTATGCAATTCCCTTTAACCAATCATTTGGTTCCCCTCACCTGTGTGTGAGTAATAAATATTATTAATTAATGGACCATCCAATGACACGTGGGAATGGTTCACGATGGAACCATAATGATGCCAACTCAGTGATACATATGTGGACATGTGGAATACTATAGATTATGCGTAGTCTGGCATAAGGAGTTATTTCCCCTAGGTCATAGGTTGATTTAATGTATTCTCATTAAATCAACCATTATATAAGCTCATGATCTGGTCATTTAATTAATTAATTATTTTATTTGTAATATATTCAAATTATATTTATTGATGTAAGACCATGTTCATATAAAGGAATGAATTAATATATAAAGACAAAATTTAATTAAAATTGATTATGTGTAAATGTTTTATCCAAACATGGTTAATTAAATAAGTAAACATCCACTTAAATATTAACAAGACATGTAATGGATAAAAAAAGATAAAAATTATGCATAATAAAATAAAATACCTCAATATAATATTAAGCCAGACTAAGACTTCTGTTACTTGATTTGGAACAAAACTCAATAGAACTATGTGTTTGACCAACCCTTGTTGGGACACTTACTTTTATAAGGGGAGTTCTTATGAAATTTTTGGGTCGAATTAACCATTCTACTTCAAGAATAGTATCCCGTTTTAGACTTTGTGTAATTTGAAGGCATGTTTTGAAAAAATCCAAGCCAAGATTTCTAGATCGGGGAGTCCACTCATTAGATCATGGAGGAGAAAGACCACAGTTGGCAGATACTTACATACCTAAATACCTTCAAAATAACTTGATCAACCCTTATTGGGGTTATGCAAAGGGGAATATGGATCCTTGCAACAAGAATTTCCTATAAAATAGACATTCCAAGTTCAATGGTGAGGGATTTTTGAGACTTGATAAAATAGTGAGATATTTAATAAAATCAACTAATTATTTCTCACAAAAATCTGTAATCAAGAAAAATACTAATAATCTACTCTTTTAATTGTATAATAAAATGACAAGATCACTATAACTATGATGACTATTGGATAAAGACAATATTCTCACTAGAGGTAACTTTCAGGAGTGGCTTAGACACCTTCAGGTTTCTCTACACCATGAACGGAGATCTTACATACTAGAATCCGCAATGAATGATCGAGATACTCAAGAGGTGAGTGATGAAAAGTTCCTAGTCTACGAAAAACATATGAATGACATAGTTGATGTTAAATGTTTGATGCTTTCCTCTATGTCTAGTGAACTCATGAAGTATCATGAAAACATAGATTCTTATATCAAGCTTGATTACCTTCATGGTCTTTACCAGGAGAGAGCTAGATAGTAATAGTTTGAGATTTCTAAGGTACTCTTTTAGAGTATTCTTGGAGAGGGTTCCCCATCTAGGCCTTATGTAGTCAAGATCAATGGATAAATTGAGCTCCTAGTGGTTCTAGGGGTTAAACTCTCTAAAGAACTGAACACTGATATCATTCTAGCATAAATCTCTCAGAACATCTCTAGTTTTATTGTGAATTTTAATATGAACAACATTGAGAAGTCTTTGCCAGATATTCTTGTCCTTTTTCTCTAAGTAGATAAAGATATGAAGTGAGAAAATCCATCCATCCTTATGGTGAAAAAATATAAAGGGACTGTAAAGAGCTTTAATCCCAAAACTTCTTCACGCCATTCCAAGAAGAAGAATATCAAAGGGGAAGCAAGGGAACAAAATGTTGTCTATTTTGCATGTGGAAATAAGGACCAGTGGAACAAAAACTAAACCCAACTAAAGAAACAAGGGGAAACTTCATGTTCATTTGTTATCAAGTGTAATTTATCTATTTCTACAAATTGGGTATTAGATACAACTTTTGGTTCTCACATATGTATTCAAATATATTAACCAAGTAGATTCATAAAAATTTATTGAGGAGAGGTAGATCTACATGCAACCAAAGGAGCTAAACTTGCTGTTGTAGCTATCGGGGACTACCACCTTACATTGAGACCATAATGATCTTGGTTTTAAAGGGTTGTTATTATATTAATTCAGTTACCAAAAACATTATTTTTGTATCCAGATTAGATACAGATGAATTCATTTTCAAATTTGGAAATAAATTTTTCTTCTTTTATAAATATAGCATTTTTATGGTAATACACATTCACATAACAATATTTACATGTTGGATTACACGAACCAAGTAATGGAAATCGATAATGAAGTTACTTCACATGTCTCATACCACACCAAACATTGGAATCACCGACTAGGTTATGTAAATGAAAAATGCTTGACCAAATTACATCAAGATGGATATTCAGATTCTTTCAAACTAAAACCACTTGGTGTATGTCATGCATGTTTACAAGAAAAAATTACCAAATCCACATTTATTGGGAAAGGTGAAAGGGATAAAGATATTCTTGAATTAGCTCATACCGATGTGTGTGTGACATTTCCTATTGATGCAAGGGATGAGTACTCATACTTCATAACTTTTACTAATGATTTTAGTAGATATGAATATATTTACTTAATGAGATATAGGACATATTATTTTGATAAATTTAAAGAATACAAGAATGAAGTTGAGAACCAAATTGGTATGAAGATTAAGAAACTCCGCTCTGACCGAGGTGGATAATATATTAATCAAGACATCATTGATTACTTACCGAAGTTTGGGATCCTATCCCAACTTACTCTTCCTTGCATGGCTCAGTGGAATGGTGTAAGCAAAATGAGGAACCAGACCTTGTTGGACAAGGTGAGATCAATGATGAGTCATGCAAGTCTTTCACTATACTTTTAGGGATATGAGTTACAAAATCAACACACATACTAAACCAAGTAATAACTAAATTGATAAATGGTATTCCATAAAAATTTTAGATTGAAAGAAAAACCATGCTATGAAATTTACATGTGTGGGGAAGTGAAGTGATTGTTAAGGCCTCTTCAGGTAATGAACATGCACCCTAAGGCACAAAGTGTACCTTTATAGAATAACCCAAGGAAAAAAGGGGATATTACCTATACAAACCCTTAACCAAAAGGGTTATATTGTCAAGGAATTCCATATTCCTTGAGAGGGAGAACATATCTAAAAATGATAGTGGAAGCGAGATAAACTTCAATGAATTCAAGGCTCAAGGCACACAAGAATTGGTACATTATTAGATTCCAAAAAGCCCCATGTAAGAAGAAACTTTTTTAGAGAAACAAGAACTACGCAGGACAACAAGAGAGGTTAGAGAACAAGAACAGTATGATTTTCTAGTTTATGAAGATCGTAATTCATTATTAGTTGATAATAATGATCCTCTAACCTATAAGGAATTAGTAAGTGGCACAAATGTTTCCAAGTGGAAAGAATCCGTGAATTTTGAAATGGATTCATTGTAAAAAAACACACCTGGATTTTGGTAGACCCTCCAATGGATGTAAAGTCTGTTGGTTAAAAATGGGTATTCAGAAAGAAACTGGACATGGAAGGACAAATTAGTACCTATATGGCATTACTGGTTGCAAAAGGGTTTACACAACATCAAGGTATTGACTATTATGAAACCTTTTCACAAATTGAAATGCTAAAATACATCATAATTATACCTTCCATTTTAGATTACCATGACTATGAGATTTGGAAAATGGATGTCAAAACCACATTCCTTAATAGAAACCTTCAGGAAGCTATCTACATGACACGACCTGAAGAGTTTGTGACTCCAAAGTATTCTAATAAGATATGCAGGTTAAAAAAATCCATTTATGGATTAAAGAAAGCATCCAGGTCATATAACATTGTTTTTGATGAAGGAATAATATAATTTGATTTTATAAAGAATGAATGTGAGCCTAGTGTCTACAAACGGTTTAGTGGAAGTGTAGTCATTTTCTTAATAGTACATGTTGATGACATATTACTTATTGGAAATGAAATACCAGTCTTACAGTCTGTTAAGACTTGGTTGAATAAATTATTTTCCATAAAAGACTTGGAAGAGGCAATATATATTCTTGGGATAAAGATCCATCATGATAGATCCAATAGGTTTCTTATCCTAAGTCAAAGTACATCCATTAACAAGATAATGTAGAGATTCAGTATGGAACAATGCAATAATGGATTGTTACTAGCATCACATGGAACTCATCTTTCTAAGAGAATGTGTCCTCAAACCCATGAGGAACGAAATAGAATGTAAATGATTCCATACACATCATCGATTGGGTTATTCATGTATGTTATGCTATGTACTAGGCTAGATATTGCCTACGCACTAAGTGTGGTAGACAGATATCAAGTTGATCTAGGTGAACACCATTGGATGGTAGTCAAGACTATCCTTAAGTATCTGAGGTGTACTAAGGATATGTTACTAGTATATGGAGGACATGAGGAACTAGTCATTATAAGATATTCATATTCTAGTTTCTAGATTGATCAAGATGACATAAAGTTACAAACTGGATACATCTTCACATTGAATGGAGGTGTTGTGAGCTGGAAGAGATCAAAGAAGGCTGTGGTCAAAATTTCTACAGCAGAGTATGAGTATATTATAGGTTCTTAGGTATCTAAAGAAGTAGTTTGGATACACAATATAATCCAATCACTTGATGTGGTACCTAGAATTAAAGATTCAATCACACTCTATTGTGATAATACTGTAGTAGTGGATCTCACAAAAGAGCCAAGGTCACATTAGTGGATGAAGAAAATACTATAGAAGTATCATCTCTTGAGGGATATTTCTTAGAGAGGTGAAGTTGTAGTGAGAAATATTTCCACTAAAGATAACATGGTAGATCCCTTCACTAAAGCCTTGACTCAGCAAAAAAATGATTATCATGTGAGGTCTAACAAACTGAAAGTCTTAGGCAGTTTTCTCCAGTCCAAGTGAAAGTTTGTTAGAGTTGGTGTCCTAGAACCAACAGTTTTTAATTTGATTGCATGAATATTTGATGTATTAAATATTAAATTAATCATCTTATTACATATTTTTCATTGTTATACATGACCATAATGTAATAATTTCCTAGAGTATTTGATGCATTGATGAGGTCATAGTAGTTCCATACTATGATGAGAACCTTGAAGTGTTATGAAAATATTCTTAATATAGTTCTGTGGTTGGATAACATACTATGACGATATACATAGTATATAGACCTCCAGATGCAAGTACTTATAAGTATATGAGACTTCTTCTCATGATTTTGGCACATGGTAATCTCCAAGATGAGAGATTACGAGAAGACACCCACTAATAGAAATTTCGCATGTTTTGGTGTCATCAGATATTCCTATCTGCGAGTGTGGGTAAGGGTCCTTAGACTTTAATATTATCATTAATGCATGTAACGACTCACACACTTAGATTTGTTGATGAAAACCGTCATGCCATATTTTGGCGGGAAGTAGGGTACATTGGGTGCGTCAGGAATGACATGTTATTAATGGATAAGTCAAGAATGGATTTTTTCTTTCCATATTTATGGATGTTGATATCTCATCCCTTTAATTGAAATAGAACCATTGTAAAAAATTCCATGACTGTGGTGTAATGATGGGTTTATTTCAGATAGTCAAAAAATGATGTATCAAGCATATAGGATGATGTCACCATCAATAAACCTTCTTAATGAGATTATGTGACAAAAGAGATTACATTACACCGTGAGAGTTCATATGTAGTTGTCATTATTGGGACTTTAAGTTCTTTCTATTTGATTCCATGACCCATTGCTATATAGTAATCTTGGACTTTAGGAAATCCCGTCTAATGCCAACGAGAAAGACTAATATAGGGTCTCACACTATGTGTTTTTGGTGCTCTCGATTAAATTTTATTTGAATTTAATTAATGAAAAAAATATTCTTCTCAAGACTAAGGAATAATTTTATTTAAGTTATATTGATCGCATAAATTAAAGAAATATTTATTCACCGGATTATGAATAATATATATATATTTATTTTATTGAATATTTGATAAATATTTATTTTCCAGTTTGTGAATTAAATATTTATTTAATAGAATAAAATGTTTCTTCACGAATTCAATAAATACAAGAGGAATTTGAATGGACCAAGACCATGTACAATGAAAAAATAATTATTTAATAGTCGGTAAATATTATTTAACCATTTTGGGCAAGTTGACACACCAAAAAATAATAATATTATTTCTGTTATTATTATTATGTGTCATGAGATTTCATTAATGGTTATAATTATATTTAAGGATTTTTATGCAATTAAATTTTGTAACTGAAATCCCAACTCTATAAATAGAAGGATACCTCTATTGTGTAATTAAATTGAAACCAATTATAAGTTTAAGAATAGAGAATTTTTGCGTATAAAAAAGTCTATCTTGATTCCTCCTCCTCTCTCCCTCTCAATAATGAGTAACCCTAGAGATAATTTCTTTAAAACCAATGAATGAGTGATCAAGAACAAACAATGCATGACATTTGATTCACCATGCTGGAACCTAGAGGGATTCTACCCTTTGATCCTCACAAGTGCAATAAAGGAAATCTTGAAGGGTATTTTTAGACAATCAACAATTATCAAAGAATAAATTTCTTAAGCCCATGTATTTATATCTTCAGATATTAAATAAATTAATTAAAAATTTGATGTGTAAGATCCTCACTCTTGGTTTTAGAAAATAGTTATTAAAATAAATTTTAATATATCACCCACAAACGAATGCTTTCACTGTGCTCGGAACCAACAATTTCTTGATCCCTAAAAACTTCATAAAAACACAAAAACCTACCATGATAAAAGAATAGATACTCCCACCATAGATATTTCATCACCCCAATGTAGAACACTAGAAGAAACAAATCAAGTTAGGTCCTATACTAGTGAGGAATCTCATGTCATTGTTTTGTCGCACCCTTCAGCTTTAAGATCTACACCACAAAACCAAAGAGAATACACATAATAAAATGGGGTGAATAAAATAATAAATTTATAAAAAAGTGAACACATTATGTAATAGTGTAAAATCATCTAAATAGAAATATACTAATGAGTTAATACAACACACCCCTGCCATAAAACTAACCAAAGGAAGAACACTCTTCTCACATGTTCATTAGGTACTTGGACACACACACACATGAAACCACCTACAAAATAAAAAAATACATCCAAAGAAAAAAATTCAATTAAAACAAATGAATTGAATATGTGCACTGAAAATAAATGCCAACAAACCATAAAAAAAATCCTTGAAACTATCAATATACATACCAAAAGTAAATTTTTATTTACTTTTTAAAAATTCAAACTGAATATTAATAAAAAAAAAGAACATCCAACCATAAAAAAATCAAATTATTTATGCATTCATTTACAATCAAACATAAAAATAGTCATTTTTATTTACTCTTGAAATTGTAAATATGCATAAAAAAATGAATATGCATCCAAAACCATAAACCCCTTAGTATGTTAAAAATGTTAATCAAACTATAAATATGCAACCAAAATCTAGGAGATATAATCTAAAATACATATATCTAACTTTTTTCACTGAACATCCCATTGGAATGCGAAAAAAAATTGATCTAAAAAACATATATCTATATTTTTTCACTGAAAATGGAATTAGAAAGTAATAAGAGTGTAGTCATTTCAACTACTCTAAACTATTTCACAACATCATCTAAACCCAGACCATGTTGAACAGACAATGGTGTAATAGCTTGGATTACCCATTTTTATTCACATTCATAGATAATAACCAGCAGCTCTAAATTTTCCATCATCCTAGAATTAAACAATGATTTTATTGCAACATTTAGACCATGAGAACTCAACACAAACAATGATTTATTATATTACCCGTTTTAATTATCTTTTAATGACCATGTATGGATTTTCATTAAAAAAACGAAATGATTCTAAATATTTCATAATATATAAATATCATTACCAAAATAAACCGGCTTTTCATGAAATATTAAGTTAAATAAATGTGTGTTATGTCACACGACATACATTTATTTTTTTTATGTTAATTGAGATAATTACAGTGTTGAAAAAATAAATTTAAAACAATTACCATAGTATTGACTTTTTGGCAGCATCACTTTCACTATATTTAAATAGAAACATGAATATGTTAATGCCATCAACACTATGTGAATTAGACAGAAATAAAGAAATGTATTCTCTAGAGAATAATGAAATTAATTCTTCAAAGAATTTATAATAAATTCAGAATTTTATACCATATATGAAGAGTGTTCCTCCATCCTCCCTTCTATTTTAGTTAGTGAAACTTTCATCTTGAATCGTGGATTAAATATATTAAAAAAAACAAAAGAACAAGTCAATTAGGTTTTTATTGCATGACACAATCATGGGAGGGATGTAGATAATAATAAGAAAAGACTAATAAGAAAGTGTGATAGACGACAATCGACATCATGCAACACATAGAGGATGAGGAGAGTGAGGGAGGATAATGGAAGAATAGACGGAAATGACTGGGGAGAAGGATTTTATTGATTTTGAATGGGAAGAGAGAGTGCGAGTGGAAGGGAGGGGGAAAGAAAGGGTGGAGGGATTAGTGTTTCTATGGCTTGGTTCTCTCTTGATCTTGAATAGAATGGGGGGGAGTCAAGTGTGATGGAAGACATCAGACAACAAGCATGAAAAGATCAATTTATAGAAAAAAACTTCAATACATTTTTCACATTACTAAAATCTTAGTATATAAGACAATTTGATTAAAAAAAGTAACCATATTTCATAAGACTTATCATTCAAAAGAACAAAAACATTTTTTCAAATACATATCAGATTTATAAAACAAAAAAAATATTTATAATCTTGATTATATATTTAAATAAATTTATTTTTAGAATGTTTATAAAAATTTAAGATTAAACTAAAATGAATATATAAATGAAAAAAATCAAGTAACCAATCAAAAATTATGGGATAGGTATCAAATTGAGTTGATTTTATCCAAAATAAATTAGGAATGTCCAGAACAAATAGAGAATATATATTTAATAGAGAGAATGGTTGGGTAGCTCCATACAATTATCAAAAGTTGTGTTATTTGAGCTGAATCTTAGTACCTGAGAGGGATAGGTGGCAACACCTTGAGTCTCTTATGCCAGGTATCACAAAACACACAAACCATTGAAATATTATATTGGCACCCTAAAACACCTGTAAATAGCCATAACATGAACCCTTTACTGATGCCATGAGCTGTCCTTCATGTAACACCTTAAATTAAATTGAAAGCATAGAAAAAATAGTTAAAATCAGGAATACATTTTAGCCAACAGTGGTAGCCAACCCAAGTTTATTAATGTGAGGTCCCATCACCAATCCAAGCAGAAAACACAATCCCCATCTTAGCCCTTGATCCAGTCATGTTTAGGAACTCCACCATGAATGGTCCTATATAATAGACAAGACCACCCACCTATGATATTCCAACTTCATGCCTTGGTCTACTCATTGACAGCAGCACATATCATGAAACCCTACAACTTTACCTCCTATATACAGTTGTAGTGAGCTCCAAGATGATACACATTTGAAATGGTGTTACACAAATCTCCTTGTTTTCCTTTGATCACCTTGATGAACTATATAACTCACATATGGACTAGACATCACCTTGACCAAACTCAAGACTCCATGTCTAGAAAAAAAAATTTAAATACATCACAAAAAATTTATTATTAGGAATATTTTGAGTTTACATGGAAGTCAAAGTGAATCTCTCATATTTTATGTCTTGATCCAATTCAGAGAAAAAGATATTTATTTGTGAAAATACCTGAAAGAATGAGTTCCTTTTTCTATCATCAGGGTCATCTAATTTAGAGTGTTCTCCAGATGTGGCATGTAAAATCAAAAGACTGCCATTCAAGATAAATGATAGAAACATTAAGAAAACATGAACTTAAGTTACATGTAGCATATGATATATAATTATAATATTTACATAAATACATATATAACATTTTCATATAGTTAAAAATCTCTCTTATTCCACATATTAATAGCAACATGATTCTTTGAAAATAATAATCCAGTGTAGAATGAAAATATGTATTTTTTTGAAAAACATATTATGCTATTGAAATCCTTGTGAATGGTGAGTTAACATTTCCAACAAAAGTAGATAATAAAAGAACCAGGTGACCTATATAAAGGGTAAGATAAAATAAAATCCACCAAAAAAATTAAAAAACATAAAATCGTCATCAATGATAACCATTTACAATGATGAGAAACCAAAAAACATGGACATTAATGATTGAAAGGAAACATATAAAGGTAAAAATAATAAATTATAATGGTTAATGGTACAAGATTCCAAATAGGTTGTAGAGATCACCCATTATGAAAATTATTACCTACATTGTATAAATCATACAATGAATTCTTAAATATAAACTATTATAGAAATTTAAGTATTAAAATTCCATGATTTTTGGATGATGGTGAGTTGTTGTGATGATATTAAAATGATATTCACGCATACCACACAAAGGTACGTACATGTGATGGTACATATAAAAAACATTGAAAAAATAATACCAATTCAAATCTCTGAGTTTTATCCATAAATATATCATCTATTACTAAATTTTCATTGGTAAAAATTACTTTTTTGGAGTGATTGTTTAATGAATTGATAGTATGAACTAAAACTATTGAAATATTAAACAACTAAAATAATCCAGATATCACTTTAACTCACCATATATTTAAAAGAATAAGAAGATAATTACCTCATCAATTTCATTGTGAAGAAATTTTGAAGAAACTTTCAAATAGATACAATAAAGGAAAATAGAAAAAAATAAAGCACAAGAATTTTGATTTAGTAATAAAAATTATACCCTTATCCCTGAAAAAATAACCTAAAACCATAACATACATACTACTATATATCCAATCATGTGAAGTGGAACCTGAATGGAGGGACTTAAAATGAACTTGCAAGTATCTTTTATACCTACTAAAAAAAGGGTAACATCAACCATATAATTGAAAATCATATGCCACAAAAATAAGAAACTACTAATCAACTTTAAAGACCTAAAATCTCAATAATACAGCCTTATGGTTTGAAAGTAGACATTTTCAAACAATATTGAACCTTATAAATTATAGTCTATTTACACATTAAAAAAATGATGTGATCCAGTTTCATATTTCCAATATATGATAATGGTTTACCTAAAAGAATAATTGAGGAGATTTTCCCAAATTATATCTCAATTTGTTTAAGTGCATCCAAGTCACTTTGGGACTTAATTGTGATTCAAATATTGAAAGTAAGAACTAGGAAATAGACATAAAAACATGCATAAATCATGTAACTTTTAGTATAGGAATATTAAGAGAGTAATAAAAAATTACCTTCCATCGATGATGAATTTTGAGTGGATTTTAGAAGATGAGGTAATCATAGTACATGCAAGGAAAGTATGAATAGAATATGGAGAAAGGATGATATTGAAAAAAAGGAGAGGTCAATGAAACAAAACCTAAGAAAACATAGTGTTGCACTAGTGGATACAAACTTTTGATGACAAATAGTAGGATGATGAAATGAAACCTAAGCAACAATTATGTCATGGCATTGGCATACAATTACATCAATAAGTGTAATAATTAATTATATATAATATAAAAATATTTATTTCTAAAAAAATGTTTTTTTCTTTTTTTGAGTTTCTATAATTTGAATTGATATAGTTAAAGTTGTTATAAATTTGGATTACTTATCAATATTTTTATATTACATATATTTATTATTGGTTGGAGTAGGACACTCAAGAGGGGGGTGAATTGAGTTCCTATAAAAAATTTTGTTAAAAAGTTTATTTAAAAGATTCCCCTAATTTAAAACTAAACATGCTAGTTAATAAAAGTAGTGAATTTATAATAGTCTGACTGTTCAACAAATTTCTTAGAAGATTTATTATTTATCTGTTGGAGAAATATGATATATTGATACAAATTTTGAAACTAATATAATAATCCAAAATAGTTATAAACACCCGCAAAGACTAACTATCAAAGTAAAATTCAGTTTTCTGAAATATAGGTAAAAACAGAGAAAACTAAATTTGAAATTACAATAGATATATAAAAAGAGGTTCATTCTCAAGATGAGACTTAGTCCTCTCTACTTGGTGATCACCTGCCACCAAGAAGTCTATATAGATACATGTTTTGATCCACACCCTAGATCGGGGTTTACATAACAGTACACAGACTGTCCAGGTCACAAGACATCTACCACATTTCTACATAGGAACAAAATACAACCAGGTCACACATGACCTCTTACAAAATTCTACATGGGACAAATAAGTGTAAAAAGATATTTGTGTTAGGATATCTAGTGTCCTCCAGTTTAGTTCTGGAGACAATTTTTGTTTTACAGACTGATGCACACACTGCTAAAAAATGTAACAAAAAACACACAATAGATCAATAAGTATAAGATAGGGTTCAGAATGCTTTCTGTGTTATGTAGTTCATCTTTGGACTCTTTGATATATCAGAGTTGAAGAAGGAGTCCTCTTTTGGAAGCATACACTAAAACAGAGTGTCATGAATCACTATGTTCTATCTTCCAGGAAGATGAGATGTTCTTCTCCTTAGGTTCAGTTTAATGATACAGAGATATTGAAACTTTGATGGACACCAATTATATGGTTTAGAGCAAGCAGGAATTAAGAGTTCCTTGTGTGTTCTTCCTTTTTGTATGTTGCTTGTGTGGGTCTGCTACTATGTCTACACATATCATTGTATATGTGTTTCATGTGCTACTTCTTTCAGCTCAAGTCCTTTTCTTTTATACTCCTGAAGCCTGAAAATGTCAATGTTTGAGGTAGTTGTTTCACCTCATATTCTAACACCCTCATTAAAGATGTTTGCAAAAAACATTAAATTAATCATTCACATTAAAACATCCAAAATGTGATTGTTAGAAATAATATTAAATAAAAGGAAATGTAAACAGACTATCAATGACTCCTTTTTCGGTGAATGATGCATCGGTGACTCATTCCATTGGTGAGTCCTTCTATCAGTTTTGGTGTCTCATTCTATCGGTGTCTTATTCTTCCTGTCTGTTTTTACATTGGTGAGTCCTTACGTCGGTAACACCATGCATCGGTAGGTCAGTCCTTCTATCAATGAGGCAATTGAACTGTCAGTGAATCATTTGAACTATCAGCGAGACATTCTATCTGTTGGTATCAGTGATTCCTTTGTGGTGTCATCATTGGTGACTCAATTGTCTATCGGTGTAAGCTTTTCATACTTAGGAAGTATTTCTGTTTGGACCGCCTTACAACATAAATATTATCAAAATATTTTAAACTTATATGTGATCATAGATACTGATAATTACACATATTGAAACTTAAATAAACATGATTTATATGATTATACATGATTAATAAGATTTTACATGATCTGTGATTATTAAAACCATTAATAATAGAGAGGGTGACCAATAGTCTTCAATGGACCAACAATCTCCCTCGTTTTGATGATCACAAATTATGTCATTATAAATTACAATAATTTTATGGGTAATATAATCATTATACTTATAATCTCCCATTATTGATGAATTTTATCAATATATAGATAAATTTTAGAGGTAAAATAAATAGCAATGATATCAAAGGAAACAAAAAAATAATGATATCAAAGACTAATGACTTTTCCCCATATATAATTTGAGTTTAGGAAAATTAAATACATAAGAATGGTATCAAAGATAAAATAAATATGGATAATTACAAAATGTTCTCCCCCTTTTGGGATTATAAAAAAGTGAAAGGGTGTCAAAGGATAAAATCAATAATGAAATGGAATAAAAGGAATAAACAAGAAGGAAACATATATTAAAGGAATAATATGTATCGGTAAATAATAGATATAACACAAATATATGAAATAAAAGATCATTGAATTCCATTAAATAGTTAAGTACAAGGTATTACAATAATCGGTGAAAGACAAAAAAATATAATATATCCGCCCTATCAAAGAGTTATCTACACTACTTCTTAGGATCCGGAGGTTCCTTCCCTTTCTTAGAGGGATCAATTGAAGGTCCCGTGGGTGGTGGATGAGAAGCTAGAGGGTCTGAAGAAATCTTCATAGGAGGTAGGATCACTCCTTCTAGAACAGTAGGGGAAAGGCTAGGCTTGTGTTGTGGAAAAAAAAGTGGTTGTATCTACTCTTGGAACACTGGCCTGATCTGAGTGAAATCTTGAGCAACTGATATCATAGGTGGAGGCACTGATCTAGCGGGTCCAATAGGTGCATCAGTAGGCACCATAATTGCTTCACTCTGCACATGAAGGTATGGCTTCAACATCTTGATGAAATTATCAATTATGTTACCACCATACTTCATAGATTTCTCAAAATCATCTTTATTCTCCATGAACTTGTCAAGAAAAGGTGTACAATACTTAAATTTTTGAAATTTATGCTTAAAAGTTTTTTTCACTGGAGGCAATGTCAAATTATCTATCAAATATTTAAAAAGACCAGTCAACTGATGTTTGGTAATAATATTCCTGAAATAATAATCCACCTTCGCTATAATCTAAGCATTGGAAGTCTCATCACTCTTGGAATAGAGCCTTACAATATCATGAACATCGTTAGTATTCTTATCAATTTTTGCAAGGCTGTGCAACCAAGAAGTACCAAACAGAGCTTGGAGCTCTTCCTTAACAACATTTTTAACTACCTCATTTTCCAAGGCCAGAGATGTCTGACCAGAGGTAGAAGGAACAACCAGAGATGAGGTATGGTCCTTAAGCACTTTAAGCACCATATAAAAAAAACCATTATACTTAGAGGTCAGATAATTAATTGAAGAGACAAGCCTAGTCATTTGTTTTTTCATCTTGGTGGTGTTGGCAACAATTGTTTCATCCATGGTGATTAAGTTTGGTTGAATCTCATCTATAACCTTTTCTAAAATTTTGGATGCATCAGGCTCACTCACACCAACTGCCTAAATTGGAGTAGGAGAAACTTGAACAAACCACTTCATCACTTCAATTGAATATTTTAGAGAGTGTGATTCATTAATCAGATGACTGTTTTCTATTCTAGATTTTTTAATCTCATGGAACATCTGAGATTGAACTGATACCCTCAAATATGAAAATATATCATCTTTTAACTTCTCAAAATATGATCTAGTGACATAGTCACTAGGAACTGAAACAATAGAAGAAGTAGGAACTGAGAGAGATGCAACTGCCTGAGGTATCTCAACAAGAACACACTCTTTAACTGGTGGACTCTATGGAACTGTTACACATTCCTCAACATCAGAGTTAGAATAACCTAAGTCAAGGAAAACATACCCAGAATGCCATTACCATTCAAATAACATAGAGGATTTCAAAAGAGTGAGTGTGTTAACTATCACTCTTCCAGCTTGAGGCTCCCCATCGAATTGATCTCTTATATCTTGAATATCCCTCTCAATCTATTCTCTCCTCACTAGTTTCTTACCCTCAACACGGGATATCGTTCATTCATAAACTAAATGCGGTGCAAGGATCATTTGAGCATACACTTCTCTTTGAGTTTCAACTACTCTTCTTTCTTCAACAACAACTATAGAAGGTTCTACAACAACTTTCTGAACCAAAGCATCAACCATCTCTACATATCCACCTTGATCATCCTCATGATGGTCACCATAACTTTCACTAACTTCACCACTTCCTTCATCA
Source organism: Viscum album (assembly GCA_963277665.1). NCBI lineage: Eukaryota > Viridiplantae > Streptophyta > Magnoliopsida > Santalales > Viscaceae > Viscum > Viscum album. The sequence goes on along the minus strand of OY728125.1, from coordinate 269,863,387 downwards.
TCATCACCAAGTTTAGAGTCATTATCTTCAATTCCATTTATATTAGCATTTTCTTCACCTCCTCTTTCACTATATCAATGAGAACCACTTTTACTGCCGATGTTACTTTCATCACTGCTAGATTATTATTCTTCTTCTATCTCATATTATTATTCTACTTCTAATTCATCTTCAGAGATACCAGACTATATAACATAATCTACACTGCCTAAGACATATGTCTCCTCATCTCCATTAGTGTTAATAGTGAGTTCATATGAGGATAAAGCAAGTGGTGGACTTAGCGATCCAAAAGAAAATCATTAGTTTCTACTATGGTGTTAGGATCACTCATATAATCGATTAGTGACCCTTGATCTCTAACTAATGTGACCGTCTATTCTTACTCATTTGAAGAGTAAAAAACTTCCTCATTTGGACACAAACCAGGATCAACCATATATCTTGGCATAGTTGGATAGTACACTGGATTGAATTTCTCATTTAATTTCTCCTCATCCATAACTCATTATTTATTCCATGTATTCCAATATATTTCCATCCTTTTATATATTTCTTTTCATAGGTATATCCCAATGAACTCTGAAACAATCTCATCAGTATCACTAACACATCCCTTCTCTTTCAACATGCATGAGATCATTCTAGAGTAAAACAAAGAGTTGGTCTTGCAAGAAGGCTTGATCATCTCCCTGATATGAACTATGAGATATCTACATAGGATTACCTTAATTACCTTACTTAGAAGATACACCAAAAAAATATCTTGATATTTTAATGAAGCAAAGTCCCCTTTCTTAGGACAGATTTGGTGCTGAATGAATTTGATTTTTTTTTCACTCCCTATCTAATATTGTAGAAATAGGAATCTTCTGCTTGTCATTGTCAGTAAGCTCATTCAGAGCTGTCTCAAAATAGAAGAGTTCACTATTAGGTGGAGAACTACCATGATAGTCATCAAACACACCCTCATGGGGTACCTTAAGACATTCAAACCACTATCTTGATGAAAAAGAAATTCTCTTACCTTTAATTATAGAATTAATCCAGTAAACATCACTACATTCCAACAAAAAATCGTTATTCGTATTAAATTCAAGTACTAAATTTGGGTAATAGAGCATTTCGTTATTTGAGAACCACTCAAGTAATCCCTAATCATGTAAGACCCTAAGCATTAAAGACTTTCTTTCCAACAGCCATTCTACAAGAACCTCCTTTTCTGGAGTCACTACACGGTTTGATAGAGTAGGATTCATAGGTCCTAAATATTTTCTTGATTCCCCTTTCTGTTTCTTAGCTTCATGAGACCCATTGCCTGAACCATCTTCAATAGATCGCTTCACACGCTCCATTCCAATAGTTTGGTTTAAAAGTCAGGAGGTGAAAGGTCAGGGGTAGAGAGAGATAGAAATGACTGAGTGAGTGTAAGGGTATGTGAGTAGAGTGGATCGACTTGAATTTATATCATTTTAGTGATTTTGAGATCAAAAAATTGTAAACCAGGTTCAACAAAATAAATGAAACAACATCATTTTGGTAAAAACATAAAACAGATTAAAACAGTGAGCCATCAATGTCGACATGAATTTTTTTCCATAACACTAACGGTGTCAGCATGAAAAGGTGTCGATGATGGCATTAAAACTATGTCATCATGACATAGTGTTGGTGTCAGCATGAAACAACATTGGTGTCAGCATGACAACTATGTCAGATTCATACTGTCAGTGTTGGCATGACAACTTCACTTAAAATTATCAAATGAATATCAACATAAGGTCCTATATATTAATAATTACCAAATCATGTATGGTGTAGTTCATTCTTTCAGTGTTCAATGGCTTAGTGAAAATGCCAATAAGCTGATGTTTACTGACAATGAACTCTAAAGATATATCACTTTTTTGATAATAGTCTCTCAAAAAGTGATTTCTTAAATTGATGTGTTTTATCCTAGAATGTGAAAAAAGATTTTTAAAAATATTAATATCACTTGTGTTATCACAATTTATAGGTATATGTTTGAATTGATATCCATAGTCTAGTAATGCATGTTTCATCCACAAAATTTGTGCACATAAACTAATGTATGCTATGTATTCGGATTTGGAAGTAGATAATGCAATAGAATTTTGTTTTCTATGACAACCTGAAACTAGAGACCTGCCAAAAAAGTGACATGTTCCAGAGGTTCTCTTTCTGTCTAACTTACAGCCACCAAAGTCAGCATCTAAATAACTCACCAAATCAAATGTTTTTCCTCTAGGATATAAAAGTCCAAAATTGGTTGTATATTTGAGCTATTTAAAAATCCATTTGATAGCATTTAAATGATATTTTTTTGGGTTTTCTTGAAAACATGCACACATTCACACACTAAACATAATATTTGTCCTAATATAAGATAAATAGATTAAACTCCCAATCATTCCTATGTAATTGGTTTGATCAATAGTTTTACCATCTTTATCAAGGTCCAACATACAAGTGGTAATCATTGGAGTGTCACTACTCTTAGTGCTTTTAAATCCAAATATTTTTAATAGATCATTCGTGTATTTAATTTTATGCAAAACAACACCTTATTTATTTTGAAATATTTGAAATCCAAGAAATATTTTGATTTCCCCCATCAAACTCATCTAAAATTATCTTTACATCATCTTTGAAAAATCAACAAATAAAGAATTTTTAGAAGATCCAAAAATAATATCATCTACATAGATTTGTACTACTAAAACATCTTTGGAAATTACTTTTATAAAAAGGGTAGGATCTGCAATAACTTTTCTAAAACCTTCTGCTTTAACCCATATAGATCTTTAGTTAATTTAAAAACATGATTTGGAAAGTGGGGATTTGTAAAACTAGGGAGTCGTTCAAAAAAACATCCCCAATTATATAACCATTTAATAATTCACTATTGACATCCATTTGATATAGTTTGAAATCAGTATGTGATGCATAGGCAAGAAGTATTCTAATGACCTCACGTTTATCTACTGGTGAAAAGGATTCCACACATTCAATCCCTTCTTCTTGACTATAACCTTATGCAACCAATATATCTTTGTTTATAACTATATTACCATATTCATCTACTTTATTCCTAAACACCCATTTAGTGACTATAGTCAAGGTGTCTTTGAGTATATCTACAAGTTTCCAGACTTTTTTTCTTTCAAACTGATTTAACTCTTCTTGCATAGCCATCACCCAAAATTCATCATTGATAGCATCATATATGTTATTAGGTTCAAGATATGAAAAAAAAATATTGATGTTCAACCTGGTTTTTGAGAGAAGATCTAGTCTGAGTTCTTTTATCTAAATCTCCAACCATAGAATCTAAAGGATGGTTCTTGAGACTTCCAATAGGTTTAGAAAAATAAGGGATAGTGACTTCAGGTTCTTCTACAGGTTCGGGTTTATCATGACTAGATTCTAGAGAATTTCTAGAACTAAAAGTTTTAACAAATTCCTTAACCTAATAGTTAGAAGTTTTAGTATTGATGTCCAGATATGACATATCATCCACAAGATTTTCTAAAGTGGTCTTTGACTCATGTGGATCTGTCTCATCAAACATTACATGTATATATTCTTCTACACATTTTGTTCTCTTATTGAAGACTCTATAGGATTTACTACAAATTTAATAACCTAGGAAAACTTATTCATCACTATTGGAAGATTTGTTTCCAGATTATCCTTAGTGTTAATAATATAGACTTTTCAACCAAAATCTTTGAATTAGTTAACCTTGGGTTTTCTATTGTTCTACAACTCATAAAGAGTTCTCTTAAGGATAGGTTTAATCAAGACTCGATTGATTATATAGAATTTTGTAATGATAGCTTCTGCCCAAAAGTATATAGGGAGGTCATACTCACTAATAATAGTTCTATTAAATTCTTACAGGGTTCTATTTCTTCTTTCTATAACTCCATTTTTCTTGGGTATTCTAGGAGAATAGAAGTTATGACTATATCCATTTTGTGAGAAAAATGATTCAAACTCATGGTTCTCAAACTCACAACCATGGTCACTTCTTAAGGTTTTGATTCTAAGACCACTATGATTTTCTATAGTCTAAGAATACTTGGTGAAATGAGAGCAAGATTCACTTTTGTGAGCAAATAAGAAGGTCCAAGTATATCTAGAGTAGTCATCTATAAGAACATAGGCATAGTGCTTTCCACTTATACTTGAAAATATATATGGTCAAAACAATTCCATGTGAACCAACTCAAGAGGTTATGAAGTTGAGACTTATTTATTTGGTTTGAAAGATATTTTTAGTTGTTTACCTTTTTGATAAGGATTAAAAACTTTTTAATTTGGAAACTCAATTTTGGGTATATCCTTGACTAAGCCTTTTCTAGTAAGATTTATATGTGAGTGTATATTGTAGTTCCCTAATCACTAATGCCAAAGACAAGATTCTATGAAAATCAATCAAATGAGAAACACTTTGAGAAATTAACGAATCTAATTCAACAACATAAATATTTTCATTTCTAAATTCATAAAATATTAACACATTTTTATAATTAAAAACATTGCAAGCATCATTTTCAAATTTAACATTAAAACCATCGTCACAAAACTAGAAGATACTAAGTAGGTTTTATTTTAATACATAAAAAAGTACATTAGAAATTAAAATTGAGTTAGAGTTACCAATATTTTAACACCCCAAGCTTCCACGGTACGCTTCTCGTTGAATAATACAGTAGCATGTGTTGTACGCAACTTCGAGTTCTAACACACACCACAACCAATCAAACTAGCCATTATGAATATTAATACCCAGTTTTTAAAATTTTATAAATTTTATCTTTCAAAATGGACTTCATTTTTGGATTCAGAATATCTAAATTAGCCTAGGGTGAATTTTGGGTATTTTTCTGAAAAATTTCAATTTTTGATGAATAGTGAAACACACTGAATTATTGGTTACAACCTACTTTTTATTTAAATAATTATTTATTTTTTTAAATTTATTTTAGTTCAAAATAGATACTTAATACCTATATAAGTTCAATGTAATTCATTAGAGTCAGTTTATAATAATTTTAGACATATAAAAATTTATTAAACTTTTCACCGTCTTTTACCAATCTCCTAGGAGAATTTGCAAATTCACATAAAACATAATTTTACCGCTTCTATGAGTGGAATTTCAAAAATCAGAGAGACACGGTTAATATCCAGTATTAAAATGTGGTTCAATAAGATAAAAATATTTATTGGTGAATAGTAACTTTTTTACTTTTTTTTACCACGGTAAAAAGTAAATAGGGTAATAAAGGGTAAAAATGATATTAATATTACCCTAACACATGTCCTAATTCTATTGGACAAGTTTCTATCGACTGAAAACAACATTAGGAATAAAATATTATTATTTAGGTCTACTTGGATTAGATTAGGACATTTTTTATTATTTAATTCAAAGAAGAGTTAAAAGAGTTAAAATCAAAGATTAATTACTAAAACATTTTTAATATAGGATTATAAATAAGATAAATTCTATTATAAATATTCATTATAAATATATAAAGATTAAAGACATAATTATATTTTATTTATAATTTTTAGACATTAAATAATTAAATTTATTTATGACACAATGATGATGCATTAATTACCTTGTTAGTGAAATATTAAAATAATTGATATTATAAATACCGAAATAAATATAATTTGTTACTTTTAATGAATTAAACTAATTTTATAGGTTAAGATGACATGTTATTATTGATTTAATTTACTTTTTTTTAAGTAATCATGCTGTTATGATTTTCACAAAAATTAAATACCAAATAGTGTCAAAATTGACATAAATGATTTTTTAAACAAATATTATATTATTAATTCATATTCTATTCCTAAAAATCTAAGGTTCGGACAAAGGACTTGTATCATGATAGGTGTATCATTAATGGACCACTTTGGTGTCTATTGGATGTATATAGTAAGTTTATTAACTATATAATATAAAAATACAAAGTGACATGGTAAGTGTCAAACTAATTAACTAAGAGTTAAAACTAAAAGATAAGGATAATATAATGACCCAAACCTATCTCAAATATATTGGTTAAAAGGATTTCGACCCATCCCCACCTTAGACTATGAATAATCCAATTTGTATCCATTAGAAACCGAATATTATTTTATTATAAAATAATACATTATGTTTTTTCCTAAAGAGTCCATCACCCCGCTTATAAAAGGGCACTCCACCTTCTCATTAATTCACACCTTCAAATCCATTTCCCTCGGACAACCTCTGAAAAAATATCCCCCCAACTTCCCTAACTTCATCATAGAGGACTTATTGTGATAAAAAAGACAACCTAATGAGCCCTTTTGAACAAATCAAAAGGAAGAACCTGAAGAAGAGGTAACGTCTTCACCACCCTCTTAAAAGTTCTTTTCTTCTTCAACTTCTTATTTCCTTGTTATTTCCATTCTAAAATAATAACTACAGTATCTTTTATATGATGTGATGTTATTATAATTATGGAACAAACAAATTCATTATTCTATCCATCCCTTGAATGAGATGTCACCATACATGCGTACGTACGGCCTACCGTCTCCACGTTGTGGTGTAAGTGTTATTCAATATATTATTATTTATATGGATATAATAATGATGTATAATTCATGTAAATAATAAATATAATATTATAATTATTTTGTATATATGATATAACATCAAATTATATATTATTTTAATATCAAAATAATGATATTGTCGCTCGTGCGTACGTACGGATTACCGTCTCCACGAACGTGATGAGATTCATTCCCCATCGTATCCATCGAAATATAATTCTCATTTTTTGATTAGAAATAATGTTTAAGGACTTGATATCATTATGGATTTGAATAAGATACAACCTATCCATAAAAAAACGGCTTATGTAACAAAACAAAGAAAAGAAAATGAGTAAGTTAACACCCGAAACGATGATAATACTAAGATTTTATTAACAAAGAAATGTTAAAAGATCATATATGATATCATATTAATATATATTATTCTTGTAAATTTTAATAGCAATTATTTCACCATTATACAGGAGGTTAACCTACCATCAACCAAGGAAAAGTACAAGGTAAGGGTTTATTTCACAATCTCTTCATTATCCGAGGTTGTTTATACACAATTATCTACTGGGACCTATTTATCACCCACATCAATGTTTCTTAAACATGTATTTGAAAACATTCTTAATATTTTATAGAATATAGGTTAAAGTCATTTATACCCTATTTTGACTTTTTATAAGAAGTTTATAAAGGAATATTTCTGTTGTTTTCCAAAAAAGGTCATTTTTAACCTTTTCGACAGAATTAGGGTAAGAATGTCTTTTTTTAACTTATACGACGGTTGCGGCTATTTTATATCGTTATAAATCATCAAAGCTTCCCTTAAAAGCTTATAATAATATTTTTAAAGTAAATGTTTTATTATATAATTATGTGACTTTTAAATGATTAAAAAAAGAGATATTTCTCGCAAATAGTTTTGATTTCATCTATGTCAACATCCTTTGATGGATTTTAAGCTTATTTGAAGTTGATTTATTATGATACAAAAATTCCATATTGTATTGAAGGTTTTGTGATATGTTTGACTATGGATGTGTTATTTTTATACCATTCATGGTTTATCGAGAAAGTATTGACATTTTGTATGCTAGTTTTAATACGAATGTTTATGTTATGTTTAAACCTTTTCACATGAAGAATGAATTGGACTTAATAAGTGACGGGTAGAGCCCGCTATAGCTCCTCAATGCATCAGTAGGTCCCATTAGACAAACTAGTGTCTTGGCACAAGGCCTTGACAAAATATTATTTGTAGTCTTGGCATGAGGCCTTGACTATGTGGTTATGATAGTCTGGAATTATGCATTCCATCATTATGAAAGTGGTTATTGATATTGCATGTGATTATTCTACTAGTAGAATATCCATGTGAATAATTAAATGGAATTATTTTATATTATGCTGAATTTCAAGTTTAAAAGTCTTTTGTTTTAGTTATACATTGACTTAAATGTTTATTCTTATTTATGAATGTTTCCGCTATATTGTTATCCTTATTGAGAATCTGAGCTCACCCCTTTCTATGTTTTATTTTTCCTAGGATGTGAAGAAGTAATTTATGAATGACTTGTATGGACATTATGAAGGGATATGAAGTCAAGAAGTTGTTTTAGTATTTTTCACTTTATGATGTAATGCAAACCTTATGAATGTATCTAGTTATTACAAGCCTACTAAACTAATAGGTCCTTCGAGATTTGATCTTTCTTGTGATCATGACAATGTTATGTAATAATGCACCGACTCTGGGCAACTAGGGTCAGGGCTTTACAGTTGGTATCATAGGAAGTTTAGTACAGACCGTGGAAGCTAGATTTAGATAAACCTTGATTGGAGCACGTATACCTAAGATGAACTTTGAGGATTAGTGTAGAAGAACTTCCTAGAATTTTGGTATTGTAGAGATTTTGTGAGTTTTCCGAGAAATAAATCTCTATCTGGATATGAGCAAGTAGAGGTGGTTCTGGCACAGATGTACCTTGGGGTAAAACTGTAAAACCTCGCTTTGAGCTAGACTCGAATCAGAACTGGTGCACGACAATGGGCCCTGCTACAGTCTTGGTTACGACACTCCCAGGGGATATGCTTAGGATAATTTTAATTTTATTTACAAACCATTATGAAGGGTTTATGAGTATATACTTCCGCAAAGAAAACATTTTTATGATTATGGATTATATCCATAAATAGTTCAATATATGTTAAGTATTTTATAAGTATGAAATTATGTATTTTGATTTATAAACTGATCTAGTTTATGCCATTTTTTAGAAATGGCTCATAGTGGACGAAATGGAAACCATATCAATGCATGCACTCCATGTAGGGATTTCCCTCCTGCTCAAGATAATTATAGTGGAGCTGGTGATTCAACTGGTTCTGATCAGCTAATCACCATACTGGGACAACTCACTCAGGTTATGAATAATATCCTTACCCATATGGAGCACCCTGATCCGCAGCATGGAGGATCAATGTTAGATCATTTAATGAGGCAACAACCACCAAAATTCAATGGGAGTACAAATCCATTGGTAGCTGAGCAATGGATAAGTTCCCTAGAGAAAATATTTCAGGCTTTGGGGAGTAGTGAAAGGGAAAAAGTTGTCATGAATGATTATCGCCTCACTGGAGATGCTGATCAATGGTGTTCATTGATTAAAAACAAGAAAGAAGATGATGAAGTATCTAATAAGGAATGGAGGTAGTTCAAAGAGAATTTCCTAGAAAAATACTTTCCTCGTGACCATCGAGCAGATATGGAAAGGCAATTTCTGAGTCTGAGACAAAAGGAGAATGATAATGTCGCAAAGTATGAGGCTAACTTTACAAGGCTAGAAAGGTATGATAGAGATTATATACGTAACCCAAGAATTAAGAATGATTGTTTCTTTGATGGGTTAAAACCATTTATCCGTCGAGAATTAGTCTCACAATCCTTCTCATTGTACAAAGACATTGTCTCATTTTCTATCAAGACAGAAAATGAATTCTCTAAATATTATGACTTTAAAGAAAAGCAAGAGAAGAAGAGATCTACTGATCAATCTGGAAATGTAAATAGGGGGAAAACAGGAAAAGTTGAATATCAATCCTGCAGTAAATGTAGGAAGAAACACCCTGGTACTTTCTTGAAGGGAATGAGTGTCTGTTACAAGTGTGGTGAAAAAGGCCACCAAGCTCGTGATTGCAAAGGGAAGAAGGAAGCTACCAATGTTCAGTGCTACGATTGCAGGGAGATGGGACATTATGCAAATGAATATTTTAAGAATCAGGGGAACTTACCTCAGAAAAGGAAAAGGGATCAAGGCCAAGCTTATGCTATCACTACTACTGAGGTAGAAGCTCTGAAAGACGTGGTGACAGGTAATTTAATGGTTTCCTCAAGTTTACCAAAAGCTTTATTTGATTCTGGATCATCGCATGGTTTCATATCTTCCCAATTTGCTAAGAAAATTAGATATTACAAATTTTATTTAACAAAGGAGTTGTCAGTTAAAAATCCAAAGGGAAGTATCATTGCAACAAAGTTTTGTGAATCAGTCCCCATTAGAGCACATAAATGTTCTTTATCCACTGATCTCATTGTCATACCTATGATTGACTTTGATATAATCCTCGATATGGATTGGCTTCCAGACTATGATGCGAATATTTATTGTAAGAAGAAGGAGGTTACGAATTTTGATGATGATGATAAAGAAAACCTTATCTTTAGAGCAAAATCGTCACCACCTAATTCTTATCTAGATCCACCCCCATTAGATCAACTAAATTCAATTATTGGGGAGGAAGAGAATGAAATGACTATGGGTGAGGGATGGAATGTTCAAATAGAGGATGTACCTATTGTGAAAGAATATGTAGATGTGTTTTCAGAAGATTTATCTGGACATCCTCTAGAATGAGAAGTTGAGTTTTCCATTGATTTAATTGTTGGATCAAGTCCTATATCGAAGACCCCTTAGAGAATGACCACTGTGTAATTAGTTGGACTAAATAAACAAATATAGGAATTGAGTAATAAGGGATTTATTCACCCTAGTGGTTCTCCATGGGGAGCCCCAGTTCTTTTTGTTAAAAAGAAAGATGGATCTATGAGGTTTTGTATCGACTACAGGGAGATCAATGCTATAAAAATAAAGAACAAGTATCCCCTACCTCACATTGATGATTTTTTTTACCAACTGCATGGAGCTCAATACTTTTCACAGATTGACCTTCGATCTGGATATCATCAGTTGTGTGTGAAATAGAAAGACATTCTGAAGACAACATTTCGAACCAGGTATGGGCATTACGAGTTTACAGTAATGCCTTTTTGGCTGACTAATACACCCTCTGTATTCATGGATATAATGAATAGAGTTTCCAAGGAATATATTTATGTATTTGTAGTGTTATTTATTGATGATATCTTGGTATACTCAAAAATCTATAAAGATCATGAAAATCAATTGCGCATTATATTGAAGACTTTGAGAAGACATGAATTATATGGGAAGTTTGGAAAGTGTGAATTCTGGCTTCAAGAGATTTCTTTTCTTGGCCATATTGTCTCTAAGTATGGAATCTCTGTTTATCCTTCTAAGACCAAGGAAATCCACGAATGGCCAGCACCAACGAGTATAACTGAGGTACACAGTTTTATTGGTTTAGCATGTTATTATCGATGTTTCGTCCAGAATTTTTCCCGATTGGCTAACCCATTAACGAAGCTCACACGTAAAGGGGTTAAATTTGTTTGGACAAAAGAGTGTGAGTAATATTTCGAAGAACTGAATAGAAGATTAGTTAATGATCCTATAGTGACTCTACCATCAAGGAATTATGGGTTCGTTATTTATAGTGATGCATCAATGAAAGGACTTAGTTGTGTCCTTATGCAGAATGATAGGGTTATTGCTTATGCATCACGACAGCTAAAAATTCATGATCAGAACTATCCAACTCACGATCATGAGTTATCTGCTATAATCTTTTCTTTGAAGATATGGATACATTATCTCTATGGTGAGAAATGCGATATTTATACTGATCACAGGAGTTTGAAGTATATTTTCTCACAGAAAGAACTCAACACGAGGAAAAGGAGATGGCTTGAACTACTCAAGGATTATGATTACATGATACACTACCACCTGGGGAAGGAAAATAGGGTGGTGGATGCATTGAGTAGAAATGATCATGGAGTTTTAAACATGATGAGAGTGGAATGTGATCCTATATACAAGGATCTAGTAAAGATGGATATGGGAATCACCATGGATGATGAAACATCAATGCTTTTTCAAATGGTTTCCAAACCATCTTTACTAGAAAGTATAAAGAGTTCTCATGCCAATGATGCAGAGTTTAAAAAGAAGATTAAAGCTGTGAATGATGGGAGATTGAGTGAATTTGTGTATAAAGATGGAATTTTGAAATTTGGGAGGAGAATTTGTGTTCCCGATATACCTGATTTAAAAAGGGAATTGCTAGAAGATGCTCATAGTTCCAATTTCTCTATACACCCTGGGATCACCAAAATGTATAGATATTTGAAGGAACATTTTTGGTGGGACAACATGAAGAGGGAGATTGATGATTTTGTGTCACGATGTATGTTTTTTCAACACGTGAAAGCTGGAAGGCAACAACCTGGTGGAGTATTGCAACCTCTTCCCATACTTGAGTGGAAATGGGATAATATCGCGATGGACTTTGTCATGGGACTACCAAAGACTCCTAGAAGGAACGATTCAATATGGGTCAGTGTTGATCATCTTATCAATTCAGCACATTTCCATGCTATAAGGGAGGATTTACCACTTGAACGTATAGTGAGAATATATATTAATGAATTTGTGAGACTTCATGGAGTAACCCTATCGATTGTTTCTGATCGTGATCCCTTCTTTACATCAAAATTCTAGAAAAGTCTTCAGAAATCCCTGGATACTGAACTTCGTTTGAGCACTGCCTACCACCCTCAAATATATGGACAATTAGAACGGAATATTCAAACCTTAGAAAACATGTTGAGATCATGCTCACTAGACTTTCAGGGTATGTGAGATCAATATTTACTTCTGGTGGAATTTTCCTATAATAATAGTTTCCATTCTAGTATTCAGATGGCACCATATGAAGCGTTATACGGAAAGATATGTCAGACACCAACTTGTTGGGATGACGTTGGTGAAAGAAAACATCTAGGCCCAGAACTGATGGAGGAAACGATGAAAAAGGTAAAGGTAATCCAAAACCACATCAAAGCAGCTCAAAGTAGGCAGAAGTGATATGCCGATAACCGAAGGAAGGATTTGGAATTTCAGGTAGGAGATTATGTTTTCTTGAAGGTATCTCCCTGGAAGGGAGTTATACGTTTTGGCAAGAAAGGGAAATTGAGTCCCAGGTACATCGGACTTTTGAAATTCTAGAATGAATTGGGGCTGTAGCTTACCGTTTGGCAATGCCGCCAAGTCTCTACAAAGTTCACGATGTGTTCCACATATCACTATTGAGAAAACAAATTCCTGACCCAACGCATGTACTCACCTATGAGGAATTATAACTAGAACCCGATCTCTCTTATTGTGAAGATCCTGTCAGGATACTTGATACGAGAGAACAAGTGCTGAGGAACCGGACGACTCGTTTGGTAAAAGTTCTATGGAGAAACCATAAGATGAAAGAGGCAATGTGGGAACCTGAGGAACTTATGATGAAGAACCACTCGAGTCTTTTTATGCAGTAATATTCTAGAAATTTCGAGGATGAAATTATTTGAATTAGGGGAGAATTTAACACCCCAAGCTTCCACGGTACACTTCTCTTTGAATAATACAATAGCGTGTGTCGTACGCAACTTCGAGTTCTAACACACACCACAACCAATCAAACTAGCCGTTATGAATAGTAATACCCACTTTTTGAAATTTTATAAGTTTTATATTTCAAAATGCACTTCATTTTTGGATTTGTAATATCGAAATTAGCCTAGGGTGAATTTTTGGTATTTTTCTGAAAACATTAAATTTCTGATGAATAGTGAAAAAAACTGAATTATTTGTTAAAACCAACTTTTTATTTAAATAATTATTTATTTTATTTAAATTTATTTTAGGTAAAAATATATACATAATACCTATATAAGTTCAATTTAATTCATTGGAGTCAGTTTATAATAATTTTAGATATATAAAAATTTTATTGAACTTTTCACCGTCTTTTACTCATCTCCTAGGAGAATTTGCAAATTCACATAAAACTTAATTTTACCACTTCTATGAGTGGAATTTATAAAATCCAAGAGACATGGTTAATATCAAGGAGTAATATTTGGTTCAATAAGATATAAATGTTTTTTGGTGAATAGTAACTTTTTACTTTTATTTACCACGGTAAAAAGTAAATAGGGTAATTAAGGGTAATAATGATATTAATATTACCCTAACACAAGTCCTAATTATATTGGACAAGTGTAGCTCGACCAAAAACAACCTTATGAATAAAATATTATCATTTAGGTCCACTTGGATTAGATTAGGAAATTTATTATTATTTAATTCAAAGAAGAGTTAAAAGAGTTAAAATCAAATTTAATTACTAAAACATTTTTAATATAGGGTTTTACATAAGATAAATTCAATTATAAATATTAATTAAAAATATAAAAATATTTACTACATAATTATAATTTATTTATAATTTTTATACATTAAATAATTTATTTTATTTATGACACAATGATGATGCAGTAATTACCTTGTTATTGAAATATTAAAATAATTGATATTATAAATACCCAAATAAATATAATTTTAGACGTTTAATGAATTACATGAATTTTATAGGTTAATATGACATGTTAGTATTGATATAATTAACTTTTTTGAAATAATAATGCTGTTATAATTTTCAAAAAAATCAAATACAAAATAGTGTCAAAATTGACATAAAAGAGTTTTTAAAACAAATATTATATTATTAATTCATATTCTATTCCTAAAAATCTAAGGTTTGGCCAAAGGAATTTTATCATGATAGGTGTATAATTAATGGACCACTTTAGGGTCTCTTGGATGTATATAAGAATTTTATTAACTATATAATATAAAAATACAAAGTGACATGGTAAGTGTCAAACTCATTAACTAAGAGTTAAAACTAAATGATAAGGTTAATATAATGACCCAACCCTATCTAAAATCTATTGGTTGAAAGGATTTAGACCCATAACCACCTTATAATTTGAATAATCCACTTTGGACCCATTAGAAACTGAATATGAATTTATTATAAAATAATACTTTAAGTTTTTTCTAAAGAGCCTCTCACCACTCTTATAAAAGGTCACTCACCCTTCTCATTAATTCACACCTTCATAGACATTTGGATCGGCCAAACTATGCCCAAATATCCCCCCAACATCCCTCACTTCATCCTAGAGGCCTTAGTTGGATCATAAAGCCAACCTAAGGATCCCTTTTGATCAAATCAAAAATAAGAACCCGAAGAAGAGGTAACGTCTTCACCACCCTCTTGAAAGTTCCTTTCTTATTCAACTTCTTCTTTCCTTGTTATTTCCAATATAAAATAATAACTACAGTATATTCTATATACTGTGATGTTATTATAATTATGGAACAAACTAATTCATTATTCTATCTATCTTTTAAATGACATGTCACCATACGTGCGTACGTATGACCTACCATCTCCACGTTGTGGTGTAATATATATTCGATATATTATTATTTAGATGAGTATAATAATGATGTATAATTCATGTAAATAATAAATATAACATGATAATGATTCTGTCTATATGATATACTATCCAATTATATATTATTTTAATATCAAAAGAATGATATTGTCGCTCATGCGTACGTACGGATTACCGTCTCCACGAACGCGATGAGATTCATTCCCCATCATATCCATGCAAATATAATTCTCATTTGATGATTAAAAGTAATGTTTAAGGACTTGATATCATTCCGGATATGAATAAGATACAAAGTATCCATAAAAATCATGGATTATGTCACAAAACATATAAAAGAAAATGAGTATGTTAACACCCGAAACGACGATAATACTAAGATTTTATTAACAAAGTAATGTTAAATGATCATATATGATATCCTATTAATATATATGATTCTTGTATAATTTAATAACAATTATTTCACCATTATACAGGAGTTTAACCTACCATCAACCAAGGAAAAGTACAAGGTAAGGGTTTATTTCACAATCTCTTCATTATCCGAGGTTGTTTATACGGATTTATCTACTAGGACCTATTTATCATCCACATCCATGTTTCATAAAAATTAATTTGAAAACATTCTTACTATTTTACAGAATATGGGTTAAATTCATTTATACCCTTGTTTGACTTTTTATAAGATGTTTATAAAGGAAAATTTCCGCCGTTTTCCAAATAAGGTCTTTTTTAACCTTTTCGACAGAATTAAGGTAAGAATGTCTTTTTTAACTTATACAGAGGATGTGGATATTTTACGCTATTATAAATCGTCAAAGCTTCCCTTACAAGATTATAATAATATTTTAAAAGTAAATGTTTTATTTTATAATTATGGGACTTTTAAATGATTTCAAAAAAAGAGATATTTCTCTCAAATAGTTTTGATTTCATCTATGTCAAAATCTTTTTATGGATTTGAAGCTTATTTGAAGTTGATTTATTATGATACAAAACTTACATATTGTATTGAAGGTTTTTTGATATGTTTGACTATGGATGTGTTATTTTTATACCATTCATGGTTTATGGAGAAAGTATTGACATTTTGTATTCTATTTTTAATACGAATGTTTATTTTATGTTTAAACCTATTTATATGAGGAATGAATTGGACTTAATAAGTGACGGGTGGAGCCCACTATAGCTCCTCGATGCATCGGTATGTCTCATGAGAGAAACTAGTGTCTTGGAACAAGGCCTTGACAAAATCTTATTTCTAGTCTTGGCACGATGCCTTTACTATGTGGTTATGATAGTATGGAATTATGCATTCCATCATTATGAAAGTGGTTATTGATATTGCATATGATTATTCAACTAGTATAATATCCATGTTAATAATTAAATTGTATTATTTCATTTTATCTTAGTCATATTATGCTGAAGTTGAAGTTTAAAAGGCTTTTGTTTTAGTTATACATTGCCTTAAATGATTATTCTTATTTATGAATGTTTCTGCGATATTGTTATCCTTACTGAGCATCTGAGCTCACCCCTATCAATGTTTTATTTTTCCCAGGAGGTGAAGAAGTAATTTATGAATGACCATCAGGGATAGTATGAGGGGATATGAATCCATGATGTTGTTATAGTAGTTCTCACTTTATGATGTAATGAAAACCTTATGAATGTATCTAGTTATTCCAAGGCTACTAAACTAATCGGTCTTTTGAGACTTGATATTTCATGTGATCATTCCAATGTTATGTAATAATGCACCGACTCTGGGAAGCTGGGGTCAGGGTGTTACAAATCTGGCCAAGGCCAATGATTTTTTCCATTAGTATTGCCACCAAATGTGACATGCCCACCATCAATATTTATAAAGTACTTGAAGCATGAATAATACTCTGTCATGTGTCTTGAACATTCACTGTCGAAGTACCTACCTGAATGGCCCAAAGGACTTTTATTATTATTTTTGATAATTCACCTTTCAAGTGGTGTGGTGGAACCCTTATAAGGCTCAAATGCTTAAAAGACAATTACATGACCTATAGGTCTTAAGGGAATCACCCAGATAATAAAACATAGAATTGCTCCTTCCCAGAAAATGTCATGATATTAGCACTCCACCTTTACAAGGATAGTCATCTAGATATCCTCTCCAGAGCTGCATAGGCCCAGTACTGATGATAATGTTATACCCTCTCAATCTTCCAAATCTGGTTAGCTATACTCTGGTGAATGTGCTTGCTCTAAATCCTTATCTGGATCTTTTTCCCTTTTAATATGACCGGTATATCTGCATATTTCATGAGGTCCAAAGCCCTTGGTGTGGACTAAAGGCCTTGAGGTGCCCAGAAGGCCTTGTGGTGACCCAAAGGCCTTGAGAAAAAACGAGCCCGAAGGCCTTGGGTGGCCCGAAATCCTTTTAGGAAGCGAGGACCAAACTGACGGCCCAAAGGACCAGATGGTTAAATAGTTTCAACTGCTATAGTACCGAACAATACATAGTACAGTAGCTACTATAGTACAACTACAGTAACCTGAAAATATGTCTCCACCCAGATTTGATCCCGGGTCTCTTGGATGCACTTTTTGATTCCTCACCAACCGGGCTAAGGCTCATGTGCATCCACTGTCCAAGTACCATAAACATTTATAGGATATTTTCAAATAGCTTTCCTATAAAAACATATTAGACAAGAAAATATTTTGGTACCCATATTTGTTTGGGTCCATCAACATTAGAAATAACTGTTTTGGGAACCCAAATTTTCTTCATGGGTTTCATATAAGTTGCATGTAAAGTATTTGAAAAATAGACTTTATTTGGTCCAGAAAAACATGGAACAATAGAAGATGTTTCATGGATGGAACTTGCAGAAAATTTTCCAGAACTAGGCATAAAACTGGATTTTACATATTTTGATACAAAATGAGTTTTAGTTATATTTATCATTCCTGGTTGTTATCCTATTCAAGTAGTATATTAAGTAGATAATTTTTTACAAACCATTTGAACTAATATTTATTTTCTATTGGTACATCTTTCTAGGTCTTTCTTCAATTGCTCATTTAATACCTGAAGCTCATTATTTTCCTTAAGCAGTTGAGAATTTTTATCTTTCTCTACATTAAGTCCAGATTTAATATTAGTAGTCAAATCATACTATTTCTTTAAAGATTTGTATTTATCCTTTAGTTCATTACAAGTGTCTTCTAGCATTTTGAAATATTCAAACATTTGTTTATTGGTTATGTTTTCAGAATCACTTTATTCTCTAGAATAGTAAGAATTATGTTTTGGAGAGTTTAGTGTTACCTTAGATGTGTTTTTCATAAAACACATATTTTCCTTATCATACTTTTCATCATGAGAGGATTCTGAGTCACTTGAGCTTTCCTCAAAAGCACTCTATGTTGCCTTCATGGTCATTTTATACTTTACATCCTTATCATCATAATTATTCTTATACTTTATATTGGGATAGTCATCCATTACATATCCCTTTATTTTTCATTCATAAAAAAGGATTTCATTTGAAGAGTCACTTGTTTTCCAATCCTTTTTCCAATGTCCCTTATAATTATACGTTCCTTTGTAGTTGGGATTTATGAAAAATTTCTTCTTCGTGTAGAATTTCTTAAACCTTCTGGTTATCTGAGCCATCCCCTAATCACCATATATTGATGATTGTTCATTACATGAAATTTCAGTTTCATCTTGATCTTTGTACTTCTATTTGAGTGTAGTTGATTTGAAAGAAATATATTTTCTTTTGGTTTCATCATCCTCTTCTTTGTTTACTTTTAGTTCTTCCTCATACATCATCAACTTACCTATTAGATCCTTTATTGGAAAAGCGATGAAGTCACATGATTCTCTTATTAATATAGAATTCCTTCTCCATATATCTGGTAAGCATATGAGTATTCTCATGATTTGATGCTTAGCTATAAATGGTCTTCCCAAAGAGATCACGGTGTTCACAATTTTTTTAAACCTGATATACAGATTAGAAATAAGCTCATCAGGCTTAATTTTAAAATTATCATAATTAATAGTACAAGTGTTAAGTCTCATTTCTTTAATATTAGAAGTTCCTTCATGTGAAATAGCTAAAGTGTCCCAAATATCATAGGAAGATGTACAAGCATATATTCTATTAAATTATTTATCTCCTAGTGCACAAAATAGTGCATTAATAGCTTCATAATTGTTATTATAAGTAGTCTTCATGGAATCACTCTAGGTATTCCTAGCAGTCTTTGGAATTTCGTATTTATCTTCTATTACTATCCAAATATTAAAGCCCATACTCTCTAGATTAATTTTCATCTTAATCTTCCATTCAGAATAGTTTCTCCTATTAAAGTATGGAGGTCGGTTTGTAGCAGCAGCTTCCAATCTATTATCCATACTAAAGAAAATATTTAAAAGGGCTAAAAATTTATAATTAATATAAATGTTATGATCTTTAAAACAAAACTAAATCACAGTTGAAAATATTTGAAAAATATTTTTAATGGACTTTCCTCTGATAACAAATGTTGTTCAGAGTAGGACACTCAAGAGGGGGGGGGGGGGGTTAATAGAGTTCCTATAAAAATTTCTGTTAAAAAGATTATTTAAAATATTCCCCTAATTTAAAACTATATAGGCTAATTAATCAAAGTAGTGAATTTATAATAGTATGACTGTTCAACTAATTTATCATAGGATTGATTATTTCTCAATAATAACAATATGAGACATTGATACAACTTTTAAAACTAATATAATATTCCAAAATAGTTATAAACACTAACCAAGACTAACTGTCAAAGTGAAATTTAGTTTTCTAAAATACAGGTAAAAATAGAGAAAACTAAATGTGAAAACACAGTGGATATATAAAAAGAGGTTCAGTTTCAAGCTAAGACTTATTCCTCTCCACTTAGTGATCACCTGGAACTAAACAGTCTATATAGATAAAGTTTTTGATCCACACCCTGGATTGGGGTTTACACTATAGTACACAGACAATCCAGGTCATAAGAACTTTTCCATAGTTCTACCTAGGAACAAAATACAACTAGGTCACACAACACCTCTACCACAGTTCTACGTGGGATAAAAAAGCATAAAAATATAGTTGTGTGAGGATATCTAGTATTCTCTAGTTCAGTGTAGGAGACGGTGTGTGTTTTATAGAAAAATGCACACACTGCTCAAAAATGTAATAAAAAGGAACACAACATGGAAATAAGTATTAGACTGGGTTTATAAGGCTCTGCATGTTATGCAGTTCAGCATTGGAATCTTTGATGTATCAGAGTTGAAGCTAGAGTCCTCTTATGGAAGCATACACTAAAACATAGTGGTGTGAAGCACTATATTTTATCTTCTAGAAAGATGAGATGCTCTTATCCTTAGGTTCAGTTGGATGCTATAGAGATGCTGGAACTTTTATGGATAGTAGTTCTTTGGTTCACAACAAGCAGGAATGAAGAGTTCCTCATGTGTTCTTCCTTTCTATATGTTGCTCATGTGGGTCTACTACTGTGTCTATGCTTATCTTTGTGTATGTGTTTCATGTGATGCTTATTTTAGCTCAATTCCTTTTCTTTTATACTCTTGCAGCCCAACAATGTGCATGTTTGAGGTAAGTGTTATACCTCGTATTTTGACATCCTCATTAAAGATGTCTGAAAAATGTATTAAATTAATCAATCGCATTAAAACACTCAAAATGTGACAGTTATAAATAATATTAAATAAAAGGAAATTTAAATAGTATATCAGTGACTCCTTTGTTGGTGAATGATGAATCAGTGACTCATTCCATCCGTGAGTCCTTCTATCGGCATTGGTGTCTCATTCTATCGGTGTCTCCTTCTGTCAATCTGTCAGTGCGTCGGTGATTCCTTGCGTCATAGCACCATGTGTCAGTAGGCTAGTCCTTTTTTCAGTGAGACAATTGAACTGTTGGTGACTCATTTGAACTATGGGTGAGACATTCTGTCTATTGGTATCAGTGAGTCCTTTGTGCTATCAGCATTAGTGACTCAGTTGTCTGTTGGTGTAAGCTTCTCATACTTAGGAAATATTTATGTTTGGACTATCATACAACATAAATATTATCAGAATATGTTAAACTTATATGTGATCATAGAAACTCATAATTACACATATTGAAACATAAATAAATATGACTGAAATGATTAGACATGATTAATAAGATTTGACATGATTTGTGATTATTAAAATCATTAATTCTATAGGGGGTGACAAACAGTCTCCTATGGGCCAAAATTTATTTCATGAAACAATATTAAATTATTAATATTATAATTTAGTGTATAAAAATGAGACTTTATTGAAAAATATACGTTTCACCATTAAATAATTAGTAAATATATATTTAATAACTGATAAAATATTTATTTTTGTGGGATAATTTATTTTAACATGATTTTCGAATGGTAAAAAATTTGTTGGTAAAAATAATTAATAATAATATATTCATTTTTTGGAAAAAAATTGTTGGTATTAATATGATATAAAAAACATATTTAACTGTTATTAAATAATTTTTTAGTATTAAATAATTAATATCAATGAATATATCTATTGGTAAAAACAATTAACAGTAACTAAAATTAATATCAATAAAATATAATATTGGTTGGACTTACTGATTTATAATTTATCATTAATTTTTTTTCGGTATAAGTCAATTATTTTGTTGATTTTTAAATGATCTATTTCAGAATATTTTTCAATCACGTTTATTAATTTTTTTATTGATTATCATGTTTTTATTTATTATGTTAATGAAATTAATTTTTTGTAATGTTTTAAATTTTATAAAAAAAGTATTTAAATGTTTATAAAAGGGAAAACACGAGAAAATATAAGATAAAATTGAAAATTAAAATCAATTAATAGGATATTTTTAATAAAACCTATAAAAGTAAATATTGTCTTGTCATAATAATATTGATCTGTATAGAAAAATTGGGTTCTATTAATTGGTTATTATCATTGAATGGTTTATTGTAATAAATATAAAAAGATTTGTTGGTAATAGTTATTAATAATAGAAGTTTTAGAAGAAAAATATTGGTATTAGTATGATAAAACAATATATCCGTTGGTAAAAATAAGCATCGGTACATAAAATCAATACCAATAAAACTTAATATCTATTGGAATTTCTCATTTTTATCTCTATGGGAATTGATCACTTTTACAAACAGATGTATTTTATGTCAATAAATTTATGTTGATTTAAGTATTTTTTTTGTAATGACCATGGATCATTCCATGACTTCCATGAATGAAAAATTGAATGTGAGAAAACATAAATAAAAAAGGGAGTGAGTCTAAGAAATAGATAGTAGTATTTTCATGGTTATTGACAATAGTATGAGAAGTTTCCTAATTAGGAAAAATAAAGAGACGATGAATAGGTATGGGGAAGCTGAAACCAGGTATGATACATGGCTATTAGATGTATGATTCTCTTTCATGGCAAGATGAAACAAAAAGGGGGTCTTGGAAAGGTGAAAAAAAATAGAAAAGCCCCTTTGAGCTCCAAAAACCATTGTTGCAAAGTCCACATGAAAGGAAGAAAGTTCACAAGCTTACTAATATACTAACCATATAGCCAAATCAACTGGATTCAAATAGAAACCTAGAGAAAGATGAAATGAATGCATTGCTTTGATAAAATTGAGAATCCCATTTAAGCTAATAAGAATGTTCAACAAGGGTAGAAGCTCATGGATCCCAAAGGTGAACAAAGGTAAAATGTGAATGGTGAAGAAATATTAAGTGGTATAATCATTTCAAACATACTACTCCACTGTCCTTCAATATATATTTAGCAGTCTCTCAATAATGGGTTGAGAAGGTGATGATGGTAAGAAAGTATACCTTGAGGGGAAGCTCCAAAAATGTGTGGAGCTTCTAGATATTTAATAAATTTCACTGAATATAGAAATCTAGAAATCCCCTTCAAAATGTGAAGGTTTTGGTTTGATTTCATTCTCTCATTCTTATTATAACATTTAAATATTGTGTTCATTAGGGGTGAGAGTGTTTATCAAACATATGCCAACTTCTAAAATGTTTTGATATATTTTTTTATGTGAGTGCAAGTTACCATGAATATTCTTGAAAATTTGTGTGAGGTTCACCCAAAATATGAATGTTATAAATTGGTATCACAAGTGGTGAAAATATAAACTTGATTAGATGATGACACTTTTCTAAAAGAATGTGATGTCAAGTTCAAATATCATGATGTTATGTTATGAAGTAGTTGGGGATGAAACAAATCGTTCCCAGTATAAAAAATGCAACAAAATCATTTGTGAGAATCTCCAACAAGAACAGAATCCATAAAACAAGTAGAAAATAAAAATCAAGTGGGATTTTAATGTGGAAGAGGAAGACGAATTTTATTGAGAATATTCCATTAAATTACAAGTGATAGTATGTGATGATATTGTAAAAGGCGTAGTCTTGATATTTTATATTTATCTTTTTAAAATCTTAAATCTACATTGATTATGGATCGATGGATGGTTGTAATTAGTAATGTAATATATAAATTGGGAGGAAGGATAAAAAACCTAGTTAATCGAACAATATTCAAATGGGTAACAAAGTGGTACATCATCATAATACAATAGGAGGAGGGCCAAAACCTAATTAATTGAAATGGAAAAGAAAGAAACAAAAGAAAAGGTAAACACAAAAATTCTTATTCAGCGACCACACCAGTCTTGAATATGGAGGTGGGCATTGGGGTGTGAAAGAAAAGTCATATATGGTGGAGGATGATATATAAAATCCTTCATGAACTCAACACAAACACCACTTATGTGGGTGGATCTAGTGCCTTTGGTGGATATGGTGGCTTGAGAACTGGTGGCCTGACCCATGCTGCCCCTATGAAGTAGGGAGATAAGAGTATTGTAGAGAGTGCGAGAAGCAGTACATGTAACCACCCAACCCAACCTCTTCCACCGCTCTTCGCCATTCTCAACACTCACACCTTTTTCTATTGGTAATCCCTATTTATACCTCCCAACCCACCTTCCTTGAGTTTTTTATATATGGGATTTTTATAGAAAAGGGATAGGGTTACATATATTTATAAAAATGGGTCTGAATATGCGTAAACTCTGTTCACGCATCTTCGACGTGAAGAGATGCGTGAACAGGGTTCACGCATCCTTCACAGATTCTATAAAGGATGCGTGAATGGGGTTTACACATCCTTTTAAGAGGGAATATAGGATGCATGAACCTCGTTCACACATCCCGCCGAAAAAATATATAAGCCCCCCCCCCAAATTTCATTCTTCTCCTCTGAATTTTTCTATGAATCGCTACAGAATTTCATTCTCAACAAATTTTTGCTGCTTGTAAGAAGATAAAATTTCTATTTAAATTTTCAATTGTTTAATTGTGTATATTTATTTCCTTTTTATAATTTATTTATTTGATTTGTGATATGTAGAAATTAGTTTTTGTGTGTATGGTTTATTTATTTCATATGTATTGATGTATAAATTAGTGTCTTTTGTATGATTTAATTTTTGAATGTTGTGTCTGTTGTATGAATTAATATTGAATGTTTAGGAAATTTAATTATGTTATGTCTAAAATGTTATATGAATTCACATTGAATGTTTATGAAAATTAAATATGTTATTTTGAAAGTAATATTAATTTAAATTATAATATTTTATACACTAGTTATATAATTTATGAATAATATATTCGTTATGTGTTTCATATTTAAATTTATTAAAAAATATATAGAAAAATCTTTTTTAAATGGTATAAAAATAGTCTGTATAATTAATAATTTTAAATTATATTAGTTATAATTAAATTTATTAAATATAAAAAAGATGTAGATATTTAATATGTATTTAATCAAGTAATAAATATAATAAGTATACCAAAAAACATGGTAAGTTGTGTGATGACTGATCTTGAGATGACCGGCCAACGCATAATTGAAATTGCATGTCTTATTTTGTGAATGTAGTTATTTAATTTGTAATAATTGCATTTATTTTTCCATATTGATAACATGTGAGTCATATCTGACTAAGTATGTAAGGAACTGCATGTACACTTAAAAAAGTTATGTATTTCATACCCCTAGACCCCCTCACATGCATGTGAGTAAATTTGTAATTAAAAGACAATCAACAAGAGACATCCCTGAAGAAGCATCCCCTAAGAGGTGTCCCCAAAGAGACATTTGAGAACAAGCATTCGATAGGTGACATTTCTGTTTGAAAGGAGACCGATGGTTGCTGAAAGATTTTATAATAGATGCTCTAGGAGTCTATCCATAGGTTTTGGTTAGTTTATCAATTAATGATAAACTAATCATAAGTCTCAAGATCAAGTCATGATTTATGATTCATAAGTAATTAAAATATATTAAATTAAATTAAATTTTATTTTTCAATAATACCATCATCACTATACCTCAATAGTGAAAAATCGATACATAAAAAGTCTCAAGATAAAGTCAATTATTCAAAACCAATTTAAATAATGTAATATATTGAAGTATTATATAATATTTTATTAATTATTTTTTATAGGTAATAATGTTTGTGAAAATATATTGCAATGGCGAGACCATTTATATGGAACAGGTATTTAGCTATAGTGTGCCACCTATCAAAGTGGTAAATCTTCATGGTTGTATGACATTGGATGTAGTTCATAATAATATTCATAATCAGTTAAAACTGAGGATCGATCAATCAATTTCATCAATCACATATTGACATATACAACATTATGAACGTTTCTGGCACACTGAGTACCCTTTGGTCGATGATAATGATTGTATGGATGCATCTTCCTTATTTAGACTGCAGTATACTAATGGTTTTATGGAGTTGTATGTGGTGATTTCTGATATTTATGTGGTGAAACTGACTACTACAGAACCATTTTTTGAGAGATCAGTAAAAGTTGGTCCTTCACATCAGTCTTTTGAATTTCCTACTTCTAATATAACTCTATTAATTGAAGAAAATTATGAATAAGATGATCAAAATTAGGAAGGAAATGTAGATGAAATCCCTTTGTGTGCTGATATAGTGAATTAAAGTTTATCCGAGGGAGAAGAATCTGGGGAGCCATAGAGAGATGATGTGGGTGAGGGTGATGTGGGGAATGAGAGATGTGGGTGAGGGTGATGTGGGAAATGAACCTTCTGAGGTTCCTTTGAGATACAAGAATCCATGACATCCACCAGTTAGCGGTAATCATCCTTTATTATTGAGTTCCTTAGTTAAAGTAATGTCTCACGAACAACATTTTGATTGGTATGTCGTTAAAGGATGTTATGAACTCCCTATCATTATAGGGAATAGGTCTCCATAAAATGATAATGCCATCTACATCGAGTAGGAGTTTGAAAGTAAAATTTCCATGAAAAATGTGATAAAGCAATACCACATTGGGCGATATTTCACATTTGTGGTTGATGAGTCAAATAAGAAAAAATATATCATTCGTTGTGAAAAATATTGGCCAACATGTAAACTTCGATTAAGGTAAATATTTCATATTTTTTTGTATGTTGTAGGATAACCAAATTAGAAGGGCCACATACTTATGTGTATCCAAGCTTGTCACATGATCACTCTTCCCTTGATTCAGAGTTTATACCAAATGTTATTTGTGAGATTATATGAACATATTAGGATGTTCCTATTTCCCTTTTTCAGGAAATAGTTCAATAATTTTATAAATATAATATATCATATACCAAAGCATTTAATTCAAAACAAAAGGCAATTGTAAAAGATTATGGTGATTGGGATGAATCTTATGCTATATTTCCAAAACTCATGGAATTGTTGTCTCTCAACAATCAAATTGTTTATTAGTTGGACACTATTGAGTATATATCCCCCAATCACTGAGTTGATCAAACAAAGTTGAAGTTCAATATGTTTTTTTGGGCATTTAGGCCATGCATTGCTATATTTCCCTATTGTAAACAATTTATTCAGGTCAATATCACGTTCCTTTATAGAAAGTATACATGTTTTCTACTCATTACTTCCAGACAAGATGGAAATCGTTCTCCTATTCCAATTTCTTTTTCTATTGTTGAAAAGGAGAATTTCGAATGCTGGGGCTAGTTTTTATCATATGTACGTGTTCATGTCACACAAAACCAGGGCGTGTGTCTGATATCTTATTGCCAT
This sequence comes from Viscum album, assembly GCA_963277665.1. NCBI lineage: Eukaryota > Viridiplantae > Streptophyta > Magnoliopsida > Santalales > Viscaceae > Viscum > Viscum album. Next base: position 269,835,798 of record OY728125.1, on the reverse strand, counting down.
TGAGTGATTATAGAAGTCAAGTCTAGTGATGAGGTTTCATGGACTGAGCCAAATGCTTATCATCATTATTGAATTAGACACATTTCATGTAATGCACATAAGTATTTCCGAGATGATGCAATAAAGAAAACGATCCTCAATTTGGGTATGTTTTCAAAACATACTTTTTTTAAACAAAATTCAATCTCTATATTAATAGATTACTATCTTATGGTTTCATCATATGAGACCTAAAAATAATGGTTTGATTTACACCTTTAAGAGATCCAAAATACTAATGAATATGCGTATGAATATATGATGCATATTTTGAAGGAAAAATGGTCATTAACATATGATGGTCATAGAAGGTATGCCGATATGACTAATAATATAGTGGAGTGAATAAATGGGGTCCTCAAGGGTGTGTGCAAACTCCCAATCATAGGGTTAATGGAAGATACATTTTATAGATGTGTTCACTACTTTATTGACCAGTCCCAAAAGGCCTATCAGAGGATGGAAAACAGAATGCGTTTTACGCAGCATTTCCAAAGTGATATTTTTTAGATTCTGAATGAAGCTTCAAGATGGACTATTATAGCCTTTGACAGGGAAAATACGAGCTTTCTGGTAACACTGTGCTACGACTGGGCTACATGCACTAGTGGTCAAGTGTTTTTAGTGATGTTAGATAACATGTACTGTGATTGTGGAAGCTTTCTGACATTTATATATCCATGTGCACATGTTATCACATATTGTGCTTTGATAAATATATCATGGGAGCCATATGTTGACCCGATGTATCACATGAGCACTTTGGTTAACTATTATAGTGTAGCTTAGATTCATGTTGGTGAATTTCATTCTATCTCATTGCCTACTGATCAGCCAACAATCGTCCCTAATATTTCCAGGTTTCATAATTTTCTTTTGTTTTTGTTTATGATTTTCTCAATTTTAGTGATTTTTTTAAATTACTGGATTCATACTACTAGGTTATGACCTCGAGTAAGACCAAAAGCAAGTAAAATCATAATTTAAATGGATTTTCCATGACAATGAGGAGGGAGAATACAATGCAGTATTTGTCATGCAGAAGGACATACTCGTAAGAGATATACCCAAGTGGAGGAAAAATCTCCACATCTCGTCAGCCATGATCGAGTCTATGTATGGTATCATGAATATCTATTTTTTTATGTTGAAGTTTTAATATTGAATCCTTTTATTTCTAACTTTCTCAATTTCTGACATGTTTCAATTTTGGTTTTTCTCGTTTTTGGTTCTATAATAAAATATTTTGTAATACAAAAACTATTAAAAAAATCAACATAGAATGAAAATGAAAATATCATGCTTCCACATGTAAACAATACACTAATCCATACACAAAAAATCAAGTATATATTGAAAATACTAACACAATCATTTTTCATTTGATTGTTGTAGATTTTTTTAAATAAAAGTTTAAATTTTTTAATGAATTCACTATAAAAAAGTAACGATGATATCATTTTTTTAGATGGAAGGTTTTCCATTGCTCACATCTCAGGATAGTCATGTATCATTACTTCTTTTATAGGGACGTATGGTTCCTCCATTTATTGTACGTAGATCTCACCATTTCCATCATACCGAACCACCTACCACTACCATCCCTCATTTTCGTTTTGGATGGATTCTATGGTGTAGCGATTTACGACTTTACCTTTCTCAATCATCAACTCATAGCCATGTTTCTAGAGAGATAGAGGCCAGAGTCACATAAATTCTATTTTAGGGAGGGGGAGATGACTATTACCCTGTAGGATGTGTCCATTATGTTGGGCCTCCCCATTGATGGTGCAACTATGATAGGCCGAGTTAGAGCATATTTTCCAGAGCTTGTTTATAGAATACTATGCATAGAGGTCCCTGATGATGGCAGGACCATCGTCAGTGGTAGATTACACATTCCTTGGTTAGACCATCACTTCACATAGTTATCAGAGGATGCTGCTGAGATCATCATATTGCGATTTTCATGTGCTTATATTTTGAGTCTGATCGGTGACACACTTTTTGTTTATCACTCCAATAATTTTGTACATTTGATGTATTTATCTTTTTTGGATGATTTGGACAAGGTAGGCTGGTATAGGTGGGGTTTTTCTTGTCTTGAATATACATACAGGGCACTATGCAATGCATGTTGCATCGATAAGATGTAGATCACAGGATGCGTGGTTCTTCTACAGATGTGGGTATGAGAGCACATCCCTCTTTTAGCTCCACATGCTCGTGTGCCATTTCGAGAAGTTATTATAGTTGAGGCTCCGCATGTACGTTGGTATGTTATTCCTTCCTTATATTGTCTAACTTAATTGTATAACTTTCTATTATGAAATGTAAATATAACAATTTTATCTACAGGTGGAGTCAAGAACATCAACATTCAGATTCCCCCAGACATGACGTCCATGCCTACAGACTTATGTTGGACAGAATTTGACCATATGATGTAAGTGATTATTATTTATATTTTTAAATATTTATTCTTTATTGTACTTTTATTCATTTATTAATTGATTTTTTTCATATTTTATGGATTCCATATACAAATGCTATTATGTAGACTCTTACATCATATTGTACAGTGATACTTTATATCAGCTCCTACAGGGTTCCATTCATTCATTTTCATATAGTCTAGTGGCATCAGACCGATAGAGTTATGAGGCAGTTCAGATTCTTTCAGCCTGTTCCTAACCCACCCAGTCAGTTAGATTCAATGCATTTCCTAAAAATGTCAGGGAAGTGATATTTTTATTGGAGGAGATACCATGCCAGATATATTGATTTATAGGACAGATGACAGGAGTTCCAGTTGCGAGCGGCAGGGACAATGCATTTTCATTTGGTGGATCAGATGGATTACATATCTTGGTACTATAGGTCCCCAGTCAGATTTCTGGCATGATATGGCTGAGGCTTTCATGAGATGGTATACATAGTTCCATCCACTGTTCATTAGAATTTTTATTCATATTACTTAACAACATAATTTTTTTTCATAGGATTATAGTATTTTTCATCTACTTAACATGTCTGATCCAATAGAGATCATCGTATTTGACCCAGCATATGTTCACACCCTCGTCACACAGTTGCTTCCTTTGATGGATGAGATTTATCACAGCATTTTCTTTGATCCACCACATGATGAGGAGGTTGTGGATCCTATTGAGCATCATATAGATGTCCCAGGGGGTGATGACCTTGTTATGGATCTTGCTATTCCATTGGAAGAGGATGTTTATATTGATCAGTTAGATGCTGATGTTCCACAGGAGGAGGTTGTTTAGTATGATCAATCATATGCTTCTCCAGCTTCTCAGGCTCAACCACAGGTAGATACAGACATTGAATGGGTTGAGTTGGATTCTTTATTACAGACATCCACTGCACAACAACCATCTTCTTTCCATGTTGGTGAGAGTTCCAGCTAGACTCCACTATCGTTAGATGCAGGACAAGGTACAAAGGGTGAGACTGTACATCCACTGCCTGTCACATAGGAGGATGCGGAGGTGGCTGCTGAGGATGATGTGCAGCGTATTCTAGAGCATATATAGAGATGGAAAAAATGTGGACGCATCCAATATAAACCTGTCTGTGGGGAAGAGGTGCATCCACGCTAGAGGTTTATATTATGTTGACTTTTTATTTACAATACATTATGTATGTGCATTACTATTATCATTTATAGAATTCTAATTTTTTTAATGAGTGTCTTACTATCATCAAATTATCTTCCAAAATTAATAATTTCTATTTGGTATTTATTAATAAATATTAATAATTTGGATGAAAAGATCCGTGAACATCAAGAAATCTTGAAAAATATTATTGATCTCATTGATTTGATTCTAAAAAACATGGAACATTTTTTTTGTTTAAAAAAATTAAATTGAATGAAGAATAATTTCAATGAAAAATGGATAATTGTGAAGAGTATATTATTATGATTAAAGATCAGAAAAACCACTATATGATATGTATGGAATTAGAAGTTCATTTTTCCAATGTTGATAAAATACATATTCAATCTTTATAAAAGGACACATTTTCTATTGGTACACAATTTTCATTGGAGGATTTTACTATTAAAATACATACATCATGTGATTAAATTATGGACATAATGAAAAGGATTGATTTCGTACTCTTCCAAAATATGAAACAATACTTAAGAGGGTTAAAAATGTGTTAAAATATGTATATCAATTAGAATCAAATATAATTACTGTAGAAAGGGGTTGTAATTGAATTAATCATATACATAATAAAAATTTGCCTCTAAAAAATTGATGATTTTTTTATTTAATCTTTCTTTCAGATGAGTGAATAGGGTTCACGCATCCTATATAAACTTCATACAATATGCGTAAACCTTGTTCACACATCCTAGCAACGGTGGATGCAAGAACATGGTCCACGTATCCTTTGTCGAATCTGTGAAAGATGTGTGAACTCCATTCATGCATCTCTCCATGCCTAAGATGCGTGAACGGGGTTCAAAAATCTTGATACCCATTTTTAAAAATATTTCTAACTCTATCCCTTTTCTATAAAAAAACCCATATATAAAAAAAAATCCCACCTTCCTTCCCCAATTATTTTTTATACTTTTTTAATTTTTATATTTATTTACATTTTTTATCACTAGTATTCATTATCATTTTGAAACCATGTGGAATGCTACCTACTAGTCTTCAGTCAATTATTTCTAGTATTTTTTTGGAAAAAACTATTCCCCATCTCTTGAACTAGGACTTTTGAACCACCACTACACCTAACAAATTGATATTTAACTTTAATTAACAACATTTTGAAGTTTTTATGACATATAATATACGTGTATTTTTTATGTTGATTTCTATTTTATATGTAATTTTTTATATTTTTAGATTATCATCATTAATGTGTAGGTTATTTAGTCATATAATTTCACACTTTTGTGAGTGAGGTCCAACAAAAAGCCTTGGAATATTCAACATAATACTTTTAAGTATAATAAAAATTCTTGTCTTTAAATATTCTCCTTTGAAATTTATGTTTTTAAAAATTTCTCATGAGAATGACCCTCCATGTTTTAAATTTATTGCCTTTGAATTTTTTTTCATGTTTCATAGTTATACTTTTAAAAGTTTGATGATCCATTTTATTTTATATGTGACAACTGTTTTAGTTATTAGAAGTTTTGGAGTAACAATTATACCATTTTATGATTAAAATAAATTTTACTATGTTTCATTGGTATTAAATTTTTATCATTTCACAATTAAATTGATAACAAAAAATTTTGTTAAACATATATAAAAAATATAAAGTAATTTATTTCATAATATTATCAAGTAATTTTTTTAATGATCAAAGGAATAAATTTTTATATATTTTAATCATTTTGTTTTTCAAATATTTTTTTTCATAGACATTATTTGTATTTTATAAGTATTATTTATACTAATGTTTGATTAGATTATTTGACCAGGATGTCAATTTAATAAATATTATTCATATATGTCAATTATTTTTTATTAATCAAATACTCATAAAGATACGAGTATAATTGATCTACAAGGTAAATTTTATGCAAAAATATTTTTAGGGGATTAATCAATGTATTAATTTCACAGGTATATTTTAAATCGAGTTGTCTAAAAATGAATTTATTTAAATGTGATGGTGTAAGGGAACATTTATTTCTAAATAAATTTTTGAAAAATTATTAGAAGACCCATCATTGGGAATAGTAAATCTCATATCACTGATCAAAAAATATTTTGATCGATATTGATTTGATAATGAATGACCCAATGAATGCAATGCTCGGTGCACTACTACACATATGCCCTTTAATAGCATGAAAATCGTCTTTTAACAGCACTGTTAATCACATCAATGATAAAGGGGGTTCTTTATCCTTGGTAAGAAAAGCACTGATGAAGACCATGTTTATCACCCGTATTTTTTCACTAATAAAGGCCTAGCCACCTGCAATCTGATGTTGATATAATAACACACCCAGAAACACAACCTGCAATTTGAAATGCTATATAAAACCTATAATTTCAAACAATGCAATAATTTTAAAAAATGATATATAAATTTAATAGAAACCATGAATACAAAAATTTCCACTCATAATATATAAAAAAAATAAACACTGCTATTTAAAATTCAAATAAATTTTTTTATATCAATACATTTACAATTATCAAAAAAAATTCTAAAAAATTAATATTTCATCTTTTGATGCCTGTGATCCTATCTAAAAAATGTCTACCCATGACATGAGTTGTCAAACAAATCATCTCAACCCAAGAAAAAGATTACGCCTATATAAAAAACAAATATTATGCTAGTAATACTATAAATAAATAAATGAAACAGTAATATAAAGGAATACATTAATAAAATGTCAATATTTTATAAAAATAAAACATTTGAAGTTATATCGGTCACACCGTGCATTATATTAAGTTGGGGTTTAATCCTAAATTTCCCAAATGAGTTATGGATCGTTGTCCTAAAATATCAAAATAATCCAAAAGTTTTTTCTTGGTTTTGTGTATGTCACTTATTCTTTTACTAAAATTAATGTCAATTTTAAATAATAAAGCATTTCATGTTATACCAATCACACCATTAATTAGATTGAGTTGCGGATAATTTCTTCCTATCACAAATTACTGATGTATCGTTGTCCTAAAATATCAAAACAATCCGAATGTGTTTGCATGATTTTCAGTATGTTAGTTGTGTTTTTTTACTAAAATTTCATTTCAAACTAGAAACACACATTTTGAGTCTTATTGGTTGCATCATACGTTAGATTGAAGTGAGAATACTTCATACACGTCACAAATGACTTATTAATCAGTGTTCTAAATTATCAAGACAATCATAGTGTCTTTTCTTGGTTATTAGAGAGTGGCACATTTTGAACTAAAATGTCAATTTTAAACTGATAACACACGGTTTTAGTCATACCAGTCACACCGTGCATCAGATTGAGGGACAATTGACTCTTGAATGTCATAAATGACTCATGGATCATTATACTAAAGTATAAAAACAATACAAATTCATTTTCTTAGTTTTCAGTATCTCACATGTTGTTTTTACTTAAATTAATGTCAATTTTAAATTAAAAGAGACACTTTGAGTCATATCAGTCACACCATGAATCAGATTGAGGTAATATTGACTCCTACATATCAAAAATGACTCATGTATAATTTTCCTAAAGTATCAAAATAATCCAAATGCGTTTTCTTGGTTTTTAGCATGTCACTTGTTGTTTTTTACTTAAATTAATGTCAATTTTCAATATAAAAGACACATTGGGTCATTCCAGTCACACCGTGCGTCTTATTTAGGTGATAATAACTCCTACATATCAAAAATGACTCATGAATAATTTTTTTAATGTATCAAAACAACCAGAATGCGTTTTATCAGTTTTCAGTATGTCAATTGTTGTTTTTTACTTAAATTAATTTCAATTTTAAATAAAAAGACACTTTGAGTCACCACAGTCACACCATGCATTATATTGAGGTACAATTTAATTTTAAACATAAAAAATGACTCATGGATCATTTTCTTAAAGTATCAAGACAATCTGAATGCATTTTCTCGATTTTTAGTATGTTACATGTTGTTTTTTACTTAAATTAATGTAAATTTTAAATAAAAAGAGACACTTTGAGTCATACCATAAACATCATGCATCATATTGAGGTTTGGTTTATTCATAAATTTCAAAAAAGACTAATATAACATTTTAAAAAAATATCAAAACAATCTGAATGTGTATTTATTGAATTTTAGTATGTCGGTTGTGTTTTTTTACTAAAATCTCATTTCAAACTGGAAACTCGAATTTTGAGTCATACCCGTCGCTTCGTGCATCGGTTTGATGTGAGAATACTTCATACACATCACAAATGAATTATGAATCACTATCCAAAATTATAAAGACAATTGGAACACATTTTCATGGTTTTCAGTGAGCGACACATTTTGAACTAAAATGTCAATTTTAAACTGATAACAAACACTTTTCTTTTGTATCAGTCACACCATGCATCATATTGAGATTTTGTTGACTCTTACACGTCAAAAATTATTCATGGATCACTTTCCTAAATTATCAAAATAATACGAATTCATTTTGTTGGTTTTCAGTATGTCACTTGTTGTTTTTTACTTAAATTAGTGTCAATTTTATATAAAAAGAGACACTTTGAGTCTTACCGGCCACACCATGTGCCATATTGAGGTGTGTTTGATTCCTACATGTCACAAATGAATCATGGATCATTATCCTAAAGCATCAAAACAATCATAATGCTTTTTCTCAATTTTTAGTATGTCACTTGTTCTTTTTACTTAAATTAATGTCAATTTTAATTAAAAAGAGACAGTTGGAGTCATTCCGAAACACCATGCATCATAATGAGGTATTGTTGACTCTTACACTTCAAAAATGACCCATGGATCTTTTTCTTAAAATATCAAAACAATCTATATGTTCTAGGTCATTTTTCAATATATCACTTGGTGTTTTTACTTAAATTGATGTCAAATTTAAATAAAAAGAGACAATTTGAGTTATACTGACCAAACCATGCATCATATTGAGGTGAAAATGATCACTACACATCAAAAATTACTTATAGATCATTTTACTAGAGTATCAAAACAATATGAATATATTTTCTTAGTTTTCAGTCTGCCGGTTTTGTTTTTTTACTAATATGTCATTTCAATCTTGAATCATGTATTATGAGTCATATCGATTGAATCATGTTCCATATTTACAATAGGATACTTCATACATGTCAAAAATTACTTATGAATTGATTTACTAAATTATCAAGACAATTGGACTGTGTTTTCTGGGTTTTAAGTGTGTGACACATTTTGAACTAAAATGTCAATTTTAAACAGATAACAGACACTTTTAGTTATACCGGTCACACTGTGCATCGAATATAGTTGTGGTCAATTCCTACATGTTAAAAATAACTCATGGATAATTTTACTAAAGTATCAAATAATCCTAATTCATTTTCTCTATTTTCAGTATGTCACTTGTTTTTTTTTACTTAAATAAATGTCAATTTGAAATAAAAAGACACAATTGGAGTCATACCGGTCACACAGTGTGTCTTATTGTGGTGCGATTAACTTCTACACATAAAAAATGACTCATGGATAATTTTCCAAAAATATAAAAACAATCCGATTGAATTCTCTCATGTTTCAATATGTCACATGTTATTTTTTTACATAAAATAATTTCAATTTAAAAAAAAGGTACACTTGGAGTCATACCGGCCACATCGGGAATCGTATTAAAGTGTTGTTGACTCCTATACATCAGAAATGACTCATGGATAATTTTACTAAAATATCAAAACAATATGAATGTGTTTTCTTAGTTTTTATTATACCACTTGTTTTTTTTACTTAAATTAATGTTAATTTTAAATAAAAAGAGATACGTTGAGTTATATCGGACACACCATGCATAATATTGAGGATTCAGTTAATTCATAAAAGTCATAAACTACTTATATATCATTTTTATAAATTATGAAAATAATCCAAATGTTTTTTCTCAGTTTTCAGTATGCCAATTGTGTTTTTTACTAAAATGTAATTTGAAACTGGAAACATGCCTTTTGAGTCATACTGATCACATAGTGCATTAGTTTGATGTGAGAATACTTCATACACATCAAAAATGACTTGTGAATCAATTTAATAAATTATGAATATAATCATAGTGCATTTTCTTGGTTTTCAATGAGTGATACGTTTTAAACTAAAATGTCAATTTTAAATTTATAATAAACACTTTAATCATAATGGTCACACCTTGCATCAGATTGAGGTGTGGTTGATTCCTACTTGTCACAAATGACTCATTGATCATTTTACTAAGGTATAAAATTAATATGAATGTGTTTTCTTCGTTATTAGTATGTCAGTTGTTCTTTTTTCTGAATTTAATGTCAATTTAATATAAAAATACAGACAGAAAGCCATACTTGCCACACCATGCATCAAATTAAAGTGCATTTGATTCCTACACATCAAAACTAACATATGGATTTTTGTCATAAAGTATCAATATGATCTGAATGAATTGTTGGGAAAAAATACCTCAAGGAAAAATTGTAGTTTTTTTGTTGATTGTATTTGTTAACAAAGCAGGTTTCCATGGTGAATTTTCATGTTAAAGATATGTTGTTGACAATTCATGTTGACAAAGAACCATGACAAAAGAATGGATGATCTGGAAATGATATAAAGAAACAGATACAAAGTGGTGTCATTTTCCAGTGTTTTTCAAATTTTTAGTGTCCAAAATTTGGAGTTTGGTGAGCATCACGAAATATGGATTTCCTTGAATATCTCACTAAAATATGGAAAAGGCATGAGTTTTGTGAAGATAGGCTTTATGGATTTGATTTCACAAATACCAAAAGAATGTTGAAGGTGATTCTTCGTGATTACGATGAGCTTCGAGAACGGTAGAGTTGAAGAGCATTGCGGCGGGAAGGGCATTGCGAGTGGAGCTTTGTGGCGAAGGCTCGAAGGAATTGATGGGATTCTTCGTGATTATGAAGAGCTCTGCGATTGGAAAATTTCCATGGTGATTCGTGATATTGATAGAATTTAGGCATAATTTTTGGGGCTTCGCAATTTGTGATGACGTGGAATTGACTTCACGCAAAAGGTTCAAGGGTCGGTGGAATCACCTATAAATAGGTCTCAACACCCTCGAGGGAAGGAGAGAGTTTTCGAAGAAAATATTTTTCTCTCACCTCACGAAGGTGGTTCACGAATGCAGTGTGCTTCGTGAAAGAAGAGCTTTACAGTGGATAATATAGCTCTTTGAATATTGAGAGTTCCGCGTTGGATCAGTGAGCTTCGCGAGGGAAGTCACTCTGTGACAACTTGATCTCCACGAAGGCCTATGCTTTGTGAAGGCTTAAGCTTCGCGAAATGGTAGGAGCTTCGTGAAGGCTTGTTTGAGCTTCGAAAAATTTGGAGCATCGCAAAGCAGGGTGCTTTGCGAAGGTACATCCCAAAGGATGGTGCTCAGTATTCAGCGAAAAAGGGTTATTCATCAGTGGATGAAATTTATACATCAACAGAGCAACTGCATACAGTGGAGGATGAATTCCTTAGTGGTAATGAAGATACCTATAGGTATATAAAGTATGAGTGGATCTTCTGAAGAAGTAGTGAGCTCATTTCAGTTGATAGAGCAGTGAGTTGTCATATTGCAAGTGGTTGTAAACCAGGAGGGACACTGAGTCCGCTTCGACTTTGTAAACAGCATTGTGCTTATAGTGGAATCGGTACATCAGCACACTATTGGTGTATACACCTTGGATGTAGCCCAGCGAGGGTGAACTAAGTAAAAATCACTATATCCTATGCGTTCTTTAAGGTTCATTCATACTCTACATCGGGAAGGAGAGAGAAGAGGGTTATGTCTAACAGAAAAAACAAGATCAAAAGGGGTAGTTATTTTAATCTGTCAAACCCTGATTCACTCCCACTCTTAGGGTATCTATCCTAGTGGACCTAAAAATTGGTATCATAGGGAAAGGTTGATTTAAATTTCTATCACAAATGGAGTTCATCAATCATAAAGGGATTCCAATCTTTTATGGGAACAATTTTAAGCTATGGAAGAATCAGATGAAACACTACTTTAGATCATTGGGAATGGATGTATTTACAATATAAATGCACGGTATCACAGCTGATATTAATATTGGTGCATTATCTGATGCTGAGCGAAGAGAATTGTATGCTGACACAAATGGAATCAATGCTTTAGGGGGAGCCCTATCCAATGTGATCTACACAAAGGTGATGTCATGTAAAACCTCACATGACATGTGGGAAAGGATATTAAATATATATTAAGTAGATACAAAGGTCAAAGAAGAGAAGCTGCAAGTCTTGTGGAACAAGTATGAAGATTTAATAATGAACTCGGATGAGTCTGTTGATGGATTCTTTGATAGGGTAAATGTTGTTTTGGAAGATATGTGGGGTCTTAGAGAAGTCATTGAAGACATAAAGATCGTAAAGCACATATTGAGGAAACCTCTAGCTCGGTTCAATCTAAAGGTTTTAGTACTGTAAGATAAATATCCAAAGGAGATAACACTGGACAATCTGAACAGTACCTTGGTTGCATATGTAATGATAAATGATGATAACGAGGCTATGGAAAAGGGGAAATCTAAAGAAGTGGAATTCAAGGACATGAAGAATCTCACCATTGAAGATTCTTAGGAGGGAGAAGAGACAGATGAGGTGATGTCATTCCTCTCTCAAACCTTCAAAGAGGAAAAGGAAAGTTTAAAGGGAAACTTCCATTGGCCTGTTTTCGATGTGGAAAGGTCGGTCAACTTGCAACAAGGTGTCCTAAAAAGTTCCAAGAAGATGATTATGTTGATGAAGATAAAATTCCCAAGAAAAAGACATCAGTCTATTGGAAAGGCACGAAATAGTTCAAGAGAAATGAATTTAAGAAGAAAAATATCCTTTCAAAAGAATACGATAGTTAGGATGAGACTAAGGTTGAGGAGGTTGAAGAGATAGAGAATTTCAAAGACCATGGAGAAAATTATATGGTGGCAGTTTTCAGCAGTACTCAAAAAAAGGAAGAAACCGAAATTAATGAAGAAGAAGATTTTGAAGGAAGAATAGATATGCAAGCTGAGTTAGAGGCTACTCTTGAGGAGATAAATGTTTGGAGAGACAAAACAAAGAAATCCAACAAATTTGTTCATGATTCCAAACTCTATATGCAGCAGCAGGAAGAGGAGAAGTCCGAGTTGATGGAAGAAATTGAGAAACTCAAGTCATCAACACCAGAGGACTCAGAATTAGTCAGTAAGTATAAAATAATGATTGAAGAATAGAAAAGGGAGATCGATGACTTGGATAACACAAGAAAATATCAAATCAAGTGTATTAAATAACTTGAAAGAGAAGTTTTCGGTTTTCGGAAAAAGGTTAAGGATCAAGAAAAGCTCTTGATTCCTATTGGGATATAAGGAAAGTAGATCACTAAAAAAACCGAGAAGCTGAAAGTAGAGAATAGTGGTTCAGTTGAAAGGAAGCATCAATTATATTCATATTCTAAGGACGATGGGGGGTTTGATCAAAAACAAAAATCTATGAAAATTGAAGTCAGACCACAAGCACCCATTCTAAGATTGAAGGTTGATTTGGGCACAAAGAAGAATCAGAATATTCAAAGATCCCAAGGTAAAACTCGTAGTATAGAAGTGACATGAAGGAACACACCTTACAACAGGTGTTATTATTGTGGAAAGATGGGACATTCATAGTATGTGTGTTCCATAGCCAAGAGATATCGAAGGGAACAAGAAAAAAGGTGGAATTCAAATGGAGAAAATTTCTCCAGAACATATTACGAAGGACACTGTTTCTGGTGTGGAAGATTTTGGAACATGGCTAGGGACTGCACTTCGACCATACCGAGGAATGCACCAAAGCATAACCAAAATGTTCGCAAGTAGCAGATCAATGGACCAACAGGTGAGTTGAAAATGAAAACAGATTTGTATATTTTCAAGATGAAACTAGTCCATCATACTTAGAGAAAGAACAGATGTCTCAATCCATGCCGAGTGTGAAGGACAAAATATGAACCAAGAAGAATAAGGATGAGAATACCGTGGTGGTAGAAATTTCCCTTAAGGCATTTGATCGCTCTGGTGTGCGGATCCTTGAAAGTGGTTGCACATATCACATGATAGGTAATAAGGATCTTGTTACAGGCGTAAAATATGAAAAAGAAGGTGTTTTCAAGTTTGGAAATGATGAAGGCCTCAAAATTATTAGCTCAGGAAAGGCCAAGTTTGGGGGCAAAGTGATGAGACGTGCTGATGTCTTAGTAGTAGAAGGCCTCAGCCATAATTTTCTCAGCGTCAGTCAATTATGTGACTCAGGAAATTCTATAAGGTTTACTATGAAGATGTGTATTGTAAAAGTAAGATATGGTGCAGTGGTCCTACATGGAAAAATAACAAAGGGAAATCTCTACCTGTTAAGTGGAGAAGAAGATATGTGCTTTTTTGTCTAGATAGGAAGAAAACAAGATGTTGCATAAAAAACATGGCCATCTATGCCAACCGTCCCTGGAAGATCTGGTAAATTGTGTTGTAGCAAGATACCTCCCTAAGATATCATGTGATCTTACTCACACATGTGATGCATGCCAACAAGGGAAGATCATCAGAAAGACATATAAGGTAATGGAAAAGAAGTCAACAAGAGTGCTCGAATTGGTGCATGCTGATGTTTGTGGTCCTATCGCACCAAGATCAATTGACAGAAAGAGGTACTGTATTCTTTTCATTAATGACTATAGCAGAATGGCATGGGTATTTGTTATTTCCCATAAGTCAGATGTGTTCATCTGCTTAAAACAGTACCAGAGGGAGTGTGAAAGGATGATAGGACAGAAAATTTTGAAGCTTCATACTGACAATGGTACGAAATTCACAAACAGTTAGGTTGAAGGATATCTCAAGAAACATGGGATAAGGCATCAAGTTTCTTTAATAAGAAATCTCCAATAGAATGGAGTGGTTTAAAGGATAAATTGGATCATCAACAACATGGCCAGAATGATGCTCATTGAAAATACCTACCAGAGAAATTTTGGAAGGAGGAAGTTTTGACATTGGTCTACATTTCTAACAGGGCTCTGTTGTGTCTGAAGGAAGGAAAGACTCCATACAAGATGTGGTATGGAAATAATCCAACAATGAAATACTTACAAAAATTTTCAAGTAAGTTCTTTATCCTCAACAAATAAAAACATAGGAAATATGAGTCACGAGGAGATGAAGGGATATTCCTTTGCTACTCAGGAAAAAGTAAGGCATATAAATGCTTTAACAAAAGGTAGTGAAAAGTAGTTGAGAGCAATGATTTCAATGTAGTGGAGAATGAGGAGATCATTGAATAATGTAGTGAACAATTTCCTGATGAGAGTGACGAGGAAGAAAACAACGCAGGGGGAGTAGAAGTGGATGATGTTGATTCAAAAGAAGATAATGATGATGAGAATGAGGAAGTAAAATCTGTATCTGCACAAAAGCCAAGGAGTCAAGCAGAAATTGACAGGAAGAATATCATTGGTGATTAGTCAGCTCCAGTTCAGACAAGAAAAATGAAATCACTATAGAAGACATCTTTTCTATCTCAGTTTGAGCCGAAATGCATCACTAAGTCAGCTGAAGATGAAAATTGGGTTCAGGAAATGAACAAAGAGCTTGATCAGATTGAGAAGAATTAGACATGGGAGATTCTTTTGAGGCCCGAAGATAAGAATGTCATCAGGACTAAATGGTTCTATTGCAAAAAGATGAATGAAGATGGAACAATGATTCAGAAAAAAGCACGATTGGTGTTCAAAGGATACTCCCATATAGAGGGAATAGATGTTGATGGGAAATTTTCACCGCTTGCGAGACTAGAGATAATCAGATTATTTCTAGCCATTCATGTGCAACGAAAGTTCAAAGTTTTCCATATGGATGTCAAGTCTGATTTTTTGAATGCGGTTATGGAGGAAGAAGTGTATATCAAGTGGCCAGATGGATTTATCATTCATGGGGATGATAAAGAGGTTTTTAGACTGAAGAAGTCATTGTATGGACTGAAACAAGCACCATGATCATGGTACTCAAGGATTGATCAGTACTTGAAGAAGCTTGGTTTTCAGAGTGTGGGAGTTGATTACAATCTATATTTCAACAAAAATAGTAATCAAAGGATGCTGATCCTAGATTATATCGATGACATAATATTTGGCAGATCAGATGAAGCTCAGTGCAAGAAAGTTTTCCTAATTCATAAAAAATGAGTTTGAAATATCAATGATTAGTGAGCTAACATTTTTCCTTGGTCTATAAGTGACACAAGGAAGGAATGTAACATTCATTTCTAAATCAAAATATGTGAAGGATGTTTTGAAAAGATTTGGAATGGAAAATACCAAGGAGATGAAGACTCTGGTTTCTACCTAGATGAACTTATCGAAAGATGATAATGGAAAGGCAGTTAATATCACAGAATACAGGCAGATTATTGGGAGTTTACTATACCTGACAGCGACGAGACCTGATATTATTTTCACCACCTTCCAAGTAGTACGATATCAAAGAAATCCCAATGAAAGCCACATGTTTGCAGTGAAAATAATACTTAGGTATATCAAGGGCACAGTGGGATTCGACTTGATGTATAATGGAAAATCTCAGATAGAGTTATTCGGATATACTAAAGTAGATTGGTCCGGTTCAGCAGATGACAGGAAATCAACATCAGGAGGTGCATTTTATCTTGGTGGACTATTTATTTCATGGCTAATCAAAAAGAAAGATGAAATTTCATTAAGCACCGCAGAATCTGAGTATATTGCGGCCACTCAATCATGTACACATTTATTGTTAATGAAGGAGAAACTTAATGATATGTGAGTTGAAGTGATGTCTCCGATCAGAATCCAGTGCGATAACTCAAGTGAAACCAATCTCATCAAAAATACTGTCCATCACACAAGGATAAAGCACATTGAGATAAAGTATCATTTTATTAAGGAGAAGGTTGACCAGGGAATCGTGAAGTTGGAGTATGAGCCTACAGAACTACAGGTTGTAGACATTATGAAGAAGGCCTTAACTAAGGAATCTTTTGAGAGACATCGACTAGCTCTGGGAATCCAGTTGACTCCCTACACTTGAAAAAGTTTGGATGTGGGACCCCCTCTCTGAGAGGTATTGTGTGTTTTTCTCTAATGTGCTAATCTGTGTTCCTTCCAATATTGCGGACCCCAAAAGGGTGACCTTTGGGTTCCTTGACACAGGGGGAGAAATAGTGACACCTCAAGGGGTAGAAACTATGGCTAGGGAAGGGAGAAAATGTCTTAGTAAAATATATGGGGAGATGCTAATAGGTGAATTAGTGAGATAGGGGGATAGAAATGAGATAGGGGGAGTGTTTTGAAATCTAATGATACTAGAAGTGATCGATCAAAGATTAGATATCAAGATAGTTAAGGATCATGCTAAAAGAAAAAGAGTGATGTTGGAATGGTGGGAGAAGGGTTCTAGAAATAAACAATTGGTATCAATTTGGAGATTGGTATTAGTTTGGTGTCAACAGATGGTGTTTGAAATGAAGTTATTTATTGATGAACTTTTCATACTACTCTTGTTTCTCACACAGAGAATTCATCACATGGGATTAGAGTATGTGGTAAGTGAATCTTTGGTCTCTATCTAAATCAAAAGAGGTGAAGGATGGTTGATGATGGAAGGAGACTCAATGAGGTATCAACATGCAGAAAATCATTCTGAGAAGAGTTTTCAACAAACCCAAAGGGGGAGATTGTTGGGCAAAAATCCCTCAAGGTGACATTGCAGCTTTTTTTTGGGTTGATTGTGTTTGT
Organism: Viscum album; assembly: GCA_963277665.1. NCBI lineage: Eukaryota > Viridiplantae > Streptophyta > Magnoliopsida > Santalales > Viscaceae > Viscum > Viscum album. The sequence continues at coordinate 269,818,235 of OY728125.1, read as the reverse complement.
TGAAAAAGTAGGTTTCCATGGTGAATTGTCAAGTTCCAAAGATTTTTTTGACAATTCATGTTGACAAAGAACCATGACAAAGGAATGGATGATCTAGAGGCTATATAAAATAACAGATACATGGTGGTGTCGTTTTCCAGTGTTTGCCAAATTTTTGGGGTCCAAAATTTGGATTTTGGTGAGTATCATGAAATATGGATTTTCATGAAGATATCATCAAAATATGGAAAAGGCATGAGTTTTGTGAAGATAGGCTTCATGGATTGGATTTCGCAATGACCAGAAGAATGTTGATGGTGATGATTCGGGATTACGTGAGCTTCGCGAACGGCAGAGTTGAAAAGCATTGCGGTGGTGAAGGGAATTGTGAGTGGAGCATTGCGGATAAGGTGCAAAGGAATTGACGGGATGCTCCGTGTTTACGACGAGCTCCGTGATCAGAAAATTGCCATGGTGATTTGCAATATTGATAGAATTTAGGAATAATTTTGGGTGCTTTGAAATTTGTGATGATGTGGCGTTGACTTCACACGGAAGGTTCGAGGCTCGGTGGAATTGCATATAAATAGGCCTCGACCCCCTCGAGAGAAGGAGAGAGTTTTTGAAGAAAATATTCTGCTCTCGTCTCACAAAGGTGGTTTGTGAAGGCAGTGTGCTTCGCGATAGAAGATCTTCGCAGCGGCTAATCTAGCACCGTGAATGTTGCGAGCTCCGCGTTGGCTCAGTGAGCTTCATGATGGAAGTCTCTCTGCGACGACTTGAGCTCCCCGATGAACTAATATTTGTGAAGGCTTGAGCTTCGTGGAAAGGTAGAAGCTTCGCGAATTCTTGTTTGAGCTTCGCGAAATTGGGAGCTTCGCGAAGTAGGGTGCTTTGCGAAGGTACTTCCAAAAGGTTGGTGCTCAGTATTCAGTGGAAAAGGGGTATTCATTAGTGTTTGAAATTTGGACATCAACAAAGCATCTACATACAATGGAGGATGCATTAATTAGTGGAAATGATGATACCTATAAGTCTATAAACTGTGAGTGGATCTTTTGATGAAGCAGTGGGCTGACTTCAGTTGAGAGAGTAGTGAGTTCTCAAATTATGAGTCATTGTAAACCATGAGGGACAGTGAGTCCGCTTCGAATTTGTAAACAGTAGTGCGCTTATAGTTGAAATGGTACATCGGCACACTATCGGTGTATGCTCCTTGGACGTAGTTTAGTGAGGGTGAACCAAGTAAGAATCATTATGTATTGTGCATGCTTTAAGGGTTATTCATACTCTACATCGGGAAGGAGAGAGAAGAGGGTTTGTCAAACAAAAAAACAAGATCAAAAGGGACAGTTGTTTTAATCTTTCATACCCTAATTCACCCCCCTCTCAGGTTATCTAGTATAGTGGACCTAACATGAATTTTCTTATTTTTTAGTATGTCAGTTGTTCTTTTTACTAAAATTAATGTCAATTTTAAATAAAAAGAGACACTTTGAGTGATACCGGTCAATTAATCTTTTTTCTCAGTTTTGAGTGGGTTAGTTTCTTTAATACCAACTATATTGATCCAAAAATTTAATATATATAATCACATCTTAGTAGATTAATATTCCTTATATAACATAATGATCTATGCCAGAATAGTTTTGGTCTAGTGATTTTTGAAACTTAGAAACATAAAGAACTAGTTCATAAGAGTCTCTCATTAAGTTATTATTTACTAGAAACCTTCTTAGAAATATCATTTCTAAACCATTCTTAATAACCTAAGGATATAAAACATAAAAAAGGGTGGTCATAGATGCTCAATAAGTCTAAACAATGAGGATATCAATAATCATAAAAGGATAACACAAGAATAATAATAACATTACCTTCTCATTGAATTATGAGTTGCAGTAGAGAAAAAAAATATTATGAGGAAAAACAAGTACATTAAAAAGAACTTTACCATTTCATTGAATTCTGAGTTACAGCCTCAAAGACCAATCTCTTAGGAGCATGATTTATTTCAAAAAAACTTCCCTGACTCGATCAAGGGAATTCACCTATATAAGAAAACAATTTTATGTGAGTAATATTTAAAAGAAGTAAATTAAACATAAATATCAAACAATCTAATAATTTTATAGAAGTCAAATCTTCATGCTATTTTTGTACATTCTCCTATCATGTATGACTCCCATTCTTTTTCAAGCACATCTATATCGTCTTGTGAATATGAGTCTTCTCAATGGTCATAGTAGTACTGGAAAAATATATATAAACTAAGGATTAATAAATATTTTAAATGAAATAGTAACTATCTTCGAAAATAACTCTTTAGGGATGCTAGTTTTTTCATGGAATATGATATCACTCATAAATTTACAAACATAATAACAATAATAGTTTCTATTGATTTGTTTCAGACACTACAGAAACATTGAGGAGAATAAGTAATTTGTTTTGATATGTGCTTGGATAGTGAAATATTATTATTTATACCCAGATACTTGTCCATTCATAGTACTTGTCTTGGTCCTCATGCTTATCCCCTGGCCTCATTCATTGTCTTTAACGATATTGATGCACCACCCTATCATAGCAGAATCCTCATTAAAAGATAATATAAATTATATAACTTGATGTTTAGTTTTAAAATTTTGTATCTATTGTATTAAAAATTGAAAAAATCCATCATGTGTGGATGGTTTTTTGGATATGCATGCATTGAATCTAGGAAATAAAACTTTAGAGTATCCAAATTTATTGCAATGGGCATCCAATGATGCCTAAAAACACAAAAAGGCATAAGTAATGAAAGAAATGAAAATATATTTGATATGATTCAATTGTAGAGTTTTACCCTTTCATTGTTGGTATTAAATATAGTCTGTTAACTAAATTTTTTATTTGAAATTATTTGATCATACTTATAACTATTTCATCCTTTTTATTGGTATCTATTTTTATTTGTTCTATAGAGCTGATGTGAGGACTAATGAGTCCAAATTTTCTTTTATGGGAAAATCAATTCAATTTTTTTTTCATAAATACACGTTCCAAATATATGAAATGAATTTAGTCATAATTATCACAATATATCATCTTTTGTAAAATCAAGTCATGAAAACATACCTCATGTATACATTTACACCTGAGTCGTTGAACCAATCATAGTCGAGTATTGCACTCACACACTCAACACTAATGAAGTATTGATCTTTCTCTATGTATATATTTTCTTCAAAATCAACTATGTGATTAGGACCATTTTTTAACTTTGTATCCACATGATCCTTCAATAATATAAGTATAGATAACATGTTGTATTTTTGTTTCATGCATAACCATGGTGTCAAGTTATAATTTACTAACATAACCATCCATGTACTGTTAGTGATTCTTTGAAAAACTAAATTTCATATGTCCTTTAAAAACTATTTATAAAACCACATTTGAAGTCCCATTAAAAAACCTACCATTTACACAAATTCCTCATTAAAATAACACACCCTTTTAAAATAAACCAATCTGTTCCAAACACTCTTTCACAAAACCCCAATTCCTTTTTTAATCCATTCAAGTCAACTTCATGACCCAATAATCATAATCATTTAAAATGAAAAAAAACCTCTATATTTAAAAATTTTCATTTAAAACTACACACACCCCTTATTAAAATGAAACCAACATTACTTACACTTTCAAAACATTCACATTCCTTTATAAAAGTCAATCATGTGACTTGACAAACACTTTTCATGCAACCTAAGTCCATGCCATGTGTTTTAATCATTTTAATGTTATTTAAAACCAAAAAGGGTATGTTTAACACATATAATTTTTTAATAATGAATTCAAAAGAGTTGATTCATTTTAAAATATCCACTTAGGCATTATCACAAACACATAAATACCAAGAGAGGCACTTTATAAAGGATACATGTATAAAAAATAACCAATATTTTATAAAATATAAATCTATAAATATTTTATCATGTATCTCATTAATAAATAGTATGAATCTTATATTTTACTCTCATAATACTACTGAGGAGTGAATAACTGATAAATAAATACATAAGTATCACTTGGACATGATACTTTTGAACATTAAGTCACATCTCTTCAAAGTGGGAAACCATATTTCAATTGATGCTTGAATCATGTACTACCTGATCTTGATCCTTCGAATATGGTACATTAGAAAAAATGTTCCCTTTTTTGAGGTTATAAATTAAGTCAAAGTTAAAGTACTATAGGTACTCAAACCTTCCCTGTTATCAATGGTTCATTTCCATTTGTGATTAAATATATTTCAATCACTTTTTTAATGTATTCCAAAAATACCTCACCCTAAAGACAATACCAATAAAACCTCATGGAAAGCACCATTATTTTCAAATCTAGAAAAGGATTTGAGAAGTTTATCTTATGTGTCCTTAACATTCTAGACCCATAAGAAACCACATGACTATCATGGACTGAAACTATTCACATACAGACTCCTGATACATCACAATATAAGCCATACTCATTACCCAACTCATTTATGGTTTAGCTTGGTGTTTTCATCAATCTACCATTAATATCATAAAAGGATCTCTCATGAACATATAAGAAAAGAACAGATACCATGTTCTTGGTTAAGGACTTCTAAGAACTTCTAATTAGTAAGAATCCTGGTTGACCCTATGGTAATAACTAGAGATTCACAAAAATATTTGGATCTCAAAAACATTCTTTGGCCTTTATAAATAAATTATAACATATAACTTCTATGGTTCTAAAAATATGATATCCACTAATATCATTTTCCCCGTGAAGTATACAGTATCAATCCAAAACATACACTTAGAGATCATGACATATAGTTGATTCTCCCTAAGATTTCTCAAAATGATCTCCATATATCGATCATGTTCCTCCCTCAACTTGGAATACATTATGATATGATTGAAAAATATGGCCATAAATTTATCTAAATAAGGATGGAAGACCCGATTCATCTCAACCTTGAACACTACCATTTTCTTTTTCAAACTGAATGACATCACTAGATACCTATACAATACATATGTAATTCTAAATATAGTATGTGGTATATCAAAATACCTCCCCATAAACTGATGATAATTTGATATCAAATTGATCTTAGAGAACACTTTACCACCTCTAAGTTGATCAAATAGTCCATCAATAAGTATAAGTGGATATAAGTCGATTTTTATCACTTAGAATAACTTATAATAGTCCACACATATTATCAATTATCAATTTAAATTTTTATGGAAAAAACTAAGGAACCCCAATGGGACATAATAATTCATATGATCCCATTCACCTCGAAGTCGTTCAATTGAGCATTTGTTCTCTCATAGCTCTAAAAGATCCATATTATAGAGTGGAATAGATATATTCTTCAAACCTAGTAAGATCACAATCATAAACCCAACCTATCCGTTTGGTGGTAACCTAGAGAAGTCCTTGGGAAATACATCTAGGAACTTTTCAATGATAGAAAGACTGACTGACTGATGTTTCTCTCTATCATTCAAAATTACTCTAGAAAAATGGGCTACGATTATACCCATCTATATAATTATAGGTTCAATATAACTAGTTTTCATATATAAATATCCAATATATAAATAATCATTACCCTCGAAAAATATAATTCCACCCATTGATGAAAAAAATTGATCTAGTAGATACATCACTACATGGGGGTTTTTAATTATAGTCACAGACTAGACTCACAGTTTTCATGTCACTAGAACCTTATCTTTCCATTTTTGTGTCTATATTAAGTGAGAATTAACGAGTTTAAAGGTAAAAATATCAAATAGTGGTGAGATATTCTATTCATCCATTTTTATATATGTGAAATTCTTATCGCCCACTTCTATTTACCTCCCACTTTCAATCAAATTATACATGACCAAAGGTGAGTAGGGAGTTGTTGGATCACCTAAAAGGAAGTACAAGCCTCATCCTCAATAGTCCAAGTCTGTGTGATCTCTAAACTCTCTTAGTACTTATGAAATACCTCACAATATGTTGGGGGAGGCATCAATGAATGTTTACCTAAAATGCCTCCCATGTAGTACTATCCCGTTCAATGAGATATGGGATTTTTATGCTATTATTTTATCTTCCATAATAAATTCCCAGGGTATGTATTGAATTCCCCTAAAAATCCTATTTACCCTAAAAAATCCTTATATTGGAAACCCCTAGAATGTAATTACTTGAACTATTGTCATTTTTTTCAATAAACACATGATAAGATAAGAACAATCACAATATCACATCAAATATTCACAATACATTACATCTCAAAATAAAGAAATCATTAAGGTAACATCCAAAAAATGGATAATTATGTCGAAATAACGAAGTAAAATACTATCAACATAATAATGGAGATTTGGGGGATTAAAAGACTCACAGTGGTAGCACCTGAGGAACTAAGTTCGTGGCAGAGGTGGGTTCGCAGAGTAGAACGACTTCACAATAGAGGTGGCCTTTAGTAGCAGAGTACACAGAGGAGTTGGGTTCGTAGTAGATGGGGTTCAATGATGGAGGTGATGTTCATGATGGAGGAGGGATTCTTGGTGGCGGCGACGGATGAGGAGGATTCAGTGATAGTGGAGGAGGAGGAGTAGGAGTCAGTGGCAGTGGAGGAGGAGGAGGAGTCAGTGAAAATGGATGAGTCGATGATAGTGGAGGCGGAGGAGGAGGAGGATGAGGTGGTAGGTTTCAACTTCCATGAAAGCTTGAGGAATGTGAGAGAAGAATGATACTATTTGGGTTTATTTATAAAATTAGGTAAACCTTTTACCATAACTACCTAAAAAGTGCAGATAAAAGTATGTTTTATCAGTTCTAAAATAGAAAGCACTGATAAAACATTCCTTTATCAGTGATTTTGTAATGACATGAATTTTCTCCAATTTTATTTTTATAAATTAATTGGAAAAATTCCAAGACTAGGCTTTGAGATGACCTGCGATTATATGTCCAGGGGTGCTCGGAATGATTGTTTGAAAAATATTAAATTTTTAATAGCACACACACTTGAATTTTCTAAATAAGTGAAATAACTCTTAAACGGGTACCCAGATCAGAAATCTGAGGGCACCATTTAGATCAAAGTAATGGCTTTACCTTAGGTGCAAACTAATCTTGGGCAACACAGAACATATCTAGAAAAATCACCAGGGGTGTAACTATAAATAAAATAATAAAATAAAAAATTATTTTATTTTGAAATCCTAATAACACATAAATGGTAACACAGATTAAAAGTATGTGACCTCTGTTGAGTCCATAAGGGGGTGTTTTCCTTTGGCGGGGCCTAACCTTGATTGATGCGGGTCAAGGGTGAAAGTTAGTTTTGGGATGTGAACATCATTAAAATATTTAATAAAAATATTTTATTTGGACATTACGTGTTGATGCACTGGAGACTTCCTTTTTTAAAAAATACTTGTTAGAGGAATTTAGGGTTATCTCCATAACCCAGTATTTCCCTTAAGTCAAGGGGAAGGAATCTCTCTCCTAATGATGAACATCAGTGAATCGAGGATCGATGATGACACAGGTATTCATTCTTCATCAATTATTGATCGAATCATCACGGTAGGTTGTTTCCCTCTTTGTGATTTCTTTTTACCTTCTTATAATCAAATGAAGAATGCAGACCATCCCACAAACATGTTGATCTGCGGTTCAATCATTCTTATGAGGTGGATAATTATTGCAGGATCAAAGGGAATAGATCATGGTGACTATTCTACTGTTGGTTTCTTCATGATCCTACTAACAGGAATGGATCAAGGTCAACTTACCAAAGCCAAGATCTGTTCTAGGGGATTACATGTGCTTTATCTCACCACTAAATCTATTGGATTCTTTATGTGTTCTTTCCCCTTTGAAACCCTACGCGGGCGATCAATTGATGTGACCATGATCCATGGAGAAATGATTCAAGACTAAAGGTAGTGATATATGACAAAATTATGGAGGCATGATGGGATCGCATCAGGTATGCAGAGTCTCATGTTGGAGGACGTGATGAATGGTGGGCCGCTGGAGGTGAGGGTAGTGCTTGGCCCCGCAGGATGCCAAATTTAGGCGGGGCACACAACTATGGTCTAGCGGAACCACGCTGAAGGAGGAGTCTGAGATGGTGCAGAGTGTGGGTGGTATATGAGAGCCACAGTAGGAGGTCGTGGTGGCGTTAACAGTGGGATATGGCTCAAAGGCTGCGTTGGAGGAGGACACCATAGCAGCAGGGCTGCTGGACTAGGGGGTCGGGACACAGTTCCATTCACGTTGAACTCAAAGGTCGTGTTGACTAGGATCGAACGACCGATCTGTGAGCTAAAGGAGCTATCCTACATGCAGCAGGCTTGTTCGGGCTGGCCTAGACCGACCAGGTTAGGTCGGCCAAAGTGGGTCAGTTCGGGTTGGTTGGACCGGGTTGGGTCAGATCCAAACCAGACCCTTTTTACTAAATTGGTCATATCTTTCAAACTGTGTATGCATTTGATGTTCCATTTGTAGTGTTGAGACCCTTGAGATGAGGTGATCCTTTTGATATAATCTAATTGATTTTTTGTGGAAGTTGGAATAAGACCTAATGTATTGAGAAGTAGGTTCTCCCATAACAACCGCGCTACGAGTGGAATCCTATGCATTACTGTTACTGTAATCTTGGTGAGTACTTGACTCGGGGGATGCTTGACCCATTGACGCTATGTGAACCACCAACGTTCTGTGTGCCACTGATTCTATGTGTGACACCGATGCTTCATGCTCCATCGACTCTCCATGCACCATCGCCATCCCGAACACCATTACAACTTTGGGCACCACCGACGCTCCGTGTGCCACTGATTCTCCATGCGCCATCGAAGCTCCATGCGCTATCGATGCTCTGTGTACCATCGACACTCTGTGCACCACTGAAACATTTAGTGTCATATAGACTCTTAGATATGTGGACTACAATATGAAATCCTCATCTTTGGACTTTATACTTGAACCTATGTGAGTTGACCGTATTGATTGTATTTCATGTGTTTGCTTTGTGGTATAATTCTTGTACTTCATAGTGGTGTTACCCTTGTGGTTTTAAGGTCCCTAATGAGTATTTGTTTACTCACCCCTACATGAGATTTTGTTGTACATGTCACGCCCTGTATAGATGATCGATACTTTGATGGAGTCTTAGGTGGAATAGATCTAGGTGGTGCTTAGAGAGAGGCCTTATAGAAGAAGAGTGATTTAGTGAATTCTGATAGATGTTTCTATAACTACCCTTTAGGAAGGGTTTTATATATAAGAGTTTTAGGATCTTGTAGTTTTCCTTTTAGTTGGGATTGTATTTTGGAGACATGTGTGTGTGTAAAAGTGTTCTGAAAAATGCCTCCCATTTGTGAGATATGCCTACTCGGTGCTAGTCTCTAACCCCTGGCCTATTGGAGGTGGGCTTGGGGTAGTCACAACATGGGTCTCAGGGGATGGGTCATGATAGAGTGGTATATGAGCTGGTCAGTTCTACCTATTTAACCAATATTACATGATATTGGATTGGGGTCATAGTGTCGAGTGTTTCGAGTTCAGCATTTAGGCCAAGTAATCCAGTATTGGTGCAACGACCGATGTATCCATACCCAAAGACTCTAAATTATTCTTTCCAACTCGATACATGAAAACAATTATTTTAGGGAAGATAATAGTACATGAATCATATATTATTGAGTGTTTTCTAATGTCCTTCTTGAGTCAGTGTTATCTCATGAGATATACTCTATTGACTATGGTACATCTTGATCTATTTCAAGATGCCACCACGTAGACATCAATCCAGGATTTTGATGCGCGATCATGAGGATTATCTACATAATGATGTGGCATCGGTACAAGGACCAGTACCATATATAGAACCCTCATGTGGTGTACTAGTGAAACCACCATGTAGAGAGCAGTAGTTACTACCAGAATTACCGACATAGGATGCACTCCGGTTGAGTGCGTTTCATGAGTTCCATAGGTAGAGACCTCCCAGGTTCAGGGGTGAGGAAAACCCCCTCGTAGTCGAGGATTGGCTAGAGGTGGTTATGCATGTCTTCTGCATAGTCTGGATTTCTCTCGACCAGATGATAGTTCTAGCCAAGAGTCTTCTACATAGATCAGTGCGAAGATGGTGGAGCTTAGTGATCTAGATTCATGAGGTGATTATCCTCACTTGGATATACATTGAGTGTCTCTTCAGGGAGAATTTCTTTCCAGTGATGTTACACTCTGTAGATATATAGAAGCTACTAAATTTGCAGTAGGGCAGCCATACATTAGCATAGTACTCAATGATGTTTATAGAACTTTCTCACTACTACTCAGATATGGTTTGGGAGAATTATTTAGGGCTTGTACCTTCGATTAGGGACTAAACTGGGAGATAAAGGCGCACATGATATCTCTTATCATTTCAACATATTATAGGGTACTAGAGAGAGATATGATAGTAGAGAGATTTCTAGTGAAGAAAACACCAGTAATAGTAGCAACCACCGACCATCAGGTAGTTGAATCTTCGGTAGTAGGTAGCCGAAAACTGACACAGGGATCTAAATGGATCAAAAAGTATTGTGGATGACCCCAAGACACAGGGTCAGTGATGAGAGTCTCCCAGGGTAGAGTGAGTCAGTAAAGGGATATGTTGTGCTACTCATGTGAAGGTTGGAGACACATGACTTGAGATTTCATGACTCGCCGTATAGATGATCAAAAAATGGTTGAGAGACCACCGAGGTAAAGGCGAAGGCAAGAACAAGGTGGTCCACCACGAAACGAACATGGAATAGTTGATGGATGGGCAGGAGGAGGTGAGCCGAGGTCTTAGGTACTACCACCACCACCCCCAAGTGGTCCACTATGGGCTTAGGGAGCTAGTGGTTTGGGACAAGGACAACTTTAGGTGAGGGAGGCTTATTACCCCGGTGATCCAGAGATGATTAGAGGTACGATCTATTTATTTTCCTCCCTAAATGCAGTTTTGATAGATACATGTGCCAGTCACTCTTTTCTCACCATGACCCTTGTTTGAGACACAACAATTCCAACTGTTTACTCGATCCCTATGCTTAGAGACTCTTATGGAAGGAGATTCGATGATCAAACACTGGTTCCAATAGTGTTCCCTTACTCTTGGGGGCAAGAGCTTCAGTTTGGATCTCTTGGTGGCAGCATCGAGGCCTTACGAAGTTATCCTTGGTATGGACTAATTATCCACAGTCCATTCCCAAATTGAATGTTTCAGGAAAAAAGTCCGGTGTGTCTGCGAAAATGGGACTAGCTTTTCCTTTATCAGTGAAAAGGAAACCCAATAAGAATAGGATAACTTTGCACAGATGAGGGTGAAGCTGATCACACACTAGTTGTCTAGCATGACCCTTGGTACAGTAGATGAGACAATTCCTCAATTTCCTACAGTGGTGGATGAGTACGAGGACATCTTTCCGAAAGATGTTCCAAGATTAAATCCTTATTGGGAAGTATAATTTTTCATTGATTTATACCTTGGAATGACACTGATATCTACACCTACATATCATATGGCTCCTAAGGATCATTGTGAGTAGGGGGTATACTTGAAGGACTTACAGAGGAAGGGATTCATAAGACGTAATGTTTCAACCTGGGAAACCCCAGTTTTAATTACCAAGAATCTAGACAAGAGCTTGAGGTTATTTGGGGACTTATGGAACCGGAACCAGTTGAATGTGAAGAGTAAGTATCCACTATCAGGGATTGATGAACTCTTAGATCAATTGAAGGGAGCAAGGTGGTTCTTAAAGATAGACCACAAATATATCTATTATCAAATTCATGTATGGGATGAGGATGTACCAAAAATAAACTTCAGATATCAATACACCCACTATGAGTAATTAGTGATGCCATTTAGTGTGATGAATTCCCCAACAGTGTTTATGGAACTCATTCATAGGATCTTCTAGCCTTACTTAGACCGGTTCGTCATGGCCTTCATTGATGACATCATAGTTTACTCGAGATATGAGGAGGAGAACACGATACACTTTAGGATGGTCTTGGAGACACTCCAAGAGCACTAGATTTTTGGGAATCTCTCGAAGTGTCAGTTCTGGAATCGGGAGGTCCACTTTTTGGGAAACATCATTTCAGACGCTGGAGTTGTAGTAGATCCAGTGAAGATTGAAGAGGTGATTGCTTGGGAGCCACCTAATAGTGTTAGAAAGGTGTGGAGTTTATTTGGTTTGGATGGGTACTATCAAAGTTTTGAACATGAATTTTCTAGGGTAACAATACCCTTGAAGACCTTGACATGGAAAGGGCATCATTTCATGTGGATAGGGAAGTTCCAGCAGTTCCTTTAAGAGCTGAGGTAGAGATTGATGAGAACTACCATCCTGAGACTACCAGAGTAGGGTGTTGAGTATTTGGTGTTTTTTGATGCATCAAGAACCTTTCTTGGTTGTGTCTTGATGCAAGGGAAATGGGTGATTGTCTATATTTCACACCGGTTGAGGAAACATGAGCACAAATACACGACCCATGATATTGATATAGTAGCGATAGTCTTCGCATTGAAGATGTGGACATGCTACCTAATGGGAGAGAGATTTACCATCTACTATGACCACAAGGGTATAATGTATATCTTCTATCATATAGATATGAAATTGTGATAGAGAAGATGGCTATATTTCCTCTAGGACTACGACTTTGGTGGAAGATATTCTCAGTAGGAGATCTGGCTTGCTGTTGCTGAGTGAGGCGTCAGAGTTGTTAGCTGGCTTAAAGATATACTTTGTGGGTAGAGATGAAGCAGCTTACCTCCAGTCGATGGTTTTCACCCGTCCACTCTTACACTGAGTCAGGGAGGCACAACTCGTAGAAAATGACTATGAGACTTTACATGCTCAAATGTCCATAGGGAATTCCCTTGATAGATATTGGAAAGGTGGGGAGCACATCATTATCTTTAGAGGACACACAATAGTACCAATGACATTGTAGGAGGAGGTCTTGAGGGAGTTAATTAATTCCCCTTTGACAGCACATAAAAGATTGGAAAAGATGTATCAGTACCTCTGATGTCAGTTATAGTGGGTGAGGATGAAGAAGGTGGTATAAGAGTTCATTTCTCGATGCCTCACTTGTCAGTAAGTGAAGACTGAGCACCAGGTTCTAGTGGGTTTTACTCAACCCCATGAGGTTCAAGAGTGGAAGTTGGATGAGATATTGAGGGACTTCATGACTGGTTTACTAGGCACATCTAGGGGACATGATACCATATGGGTGATCATTGACCGACTCACCATGTCGGTCCACTTCCTACCGATCATTGAGAAGCTTTTAGTAGAGAGCTTGGGATGCCTCTATGTACAGGAGATAGTTCGGCTTCATGGAGCTACATCAATGATCATCTTAGATCGCGATGCTATCTTTACATCCCGGTTATGGAAGGGATTGAAGAAGGCATTTGGGAATCAGTTTCACTTGAGTAGTATATTTTATTCCTATATGGAAAGGACCATCCAGGTTCTATAAGACATGCTACGTGTTTGCATCCTATACTTTGGCCGCAATTGGTAGGACCATCTACCTTTGGGTAAGTTTTCGTATAACAACATATACCACTCCACCATTGGTATGAAACCATTTGAGGCCTTGGACAAGATAACATGAAGTTCACCACTATATTAGACAGACCTAGGAGAGTTAGTACTCATGGGTCCAGAGTTGGTATGGGATACCACTAAGAAGGATCAGATCATCCATGAGTGGATGAGGACAGTATAGAGCCAACATAAGTCATACGATGATAGGAGGTGGATTCCTCTAGAGTTCTAGGAGTATATCCTTTGTGGGTGGTATATTCCTTTGGTGTGCATTCAGTGGAAACATGAAAATCCGCTGAAGATCCCTTGGGAGGGGGAGGCTCAGATTCATACTCATTACCTTATATTTTTTTGTTGAGTAGAACTTGTTTTGTCTTTCAGGGGTCGTAAATCCATAAGGTTGGGAGAATTTAATGACCTAGATTTTATCTAGTTTTATTTTTATATATAATTGGGAAAATTCTGAGACCAGGCGCTTGAGATGACATGCTATTTCGAGGGCTAGGGTGACTTGAATGATTGTTTGAAAAATGTTGTTTTTAATAGCTGCATGTGTGAATTTTCTGAAAAAGTGAAATAAATATTAAATCAGTGTCCGGTTTGGAAATCCAAGGGAATACTTGATCTTAGAGTAGTGACTTTACCCTTGGCACGACCTAACCTTGGTCAGCGCAGGTCATCTATAGAAAAAGTCACTAGTGGTGGAACCATAAATAAAATAATTAAATAAAAATTATTTTATTTTGAAATCCTAATAAATCATAAACAGTAACTGAAATTGGAAATTAGATACCACCATTGAGTTCATAAGGTTGTGTTTTCCTTTGGTAGGTCCTAACCTCGACTGGCTTGGGTGAAGGGTGAAAGTTAGTTTTTGTACATGAACGTCATTAAAATATTTAATAAAAATATTTAGTTTGGATGTTACGTGTTGACGTAGAAGCAATTTCCTTTTTTTAATAAGACGTGTCAATGGAATTAAAGGTTACCGACATAACCCCTGAATTCCCCTGAGGTAAGGATAAGGAAGATCTCTCCCGACAACAAATGCCGAAAAATTGAGGATCAATGATGACACAAAACTCCGTTCATTGTCAACGACTGATCCAATCATCGAGGTAGGGTGTTGATATTTTTTTGAATTATTTTATCCTTATTAGAATCAAATGATGAATGCAGACCAACCCACGAATAGGTTGACCCATGGTTTGATTTTTCTTGTGGGGTTGATAATTATTATGCGATTAAAGGGACTCGATCTTGGTGATTATTCTGTTGTTAATTTCTTCATGATCTACCTAACATGAATGTATCAAGGCTAAATGAATAGGGCCTAGATCCATTATACGGGTGTTCATGTGTTATATCTCTCCCCTAAATCGATCGCATTCTTCATGCGTTCTTCACCCTTTTAAACCCTACGTGAATGATCTATCATTGCGCCCATGATCCATGACGCAACGATCCGAGACAGAAGGTAGTGATCCGCGACGAAATTGTAGAGGTGTGATGGGAGTGCAACAGTTAGGAAGGGGGCCATGGTAGAGGGTGTGAAAAATACCAGGCCGCTGGTAGGGTGGCCAGCAGTGAGGGCAGTGCACAACCGGGGGGGAGGCTGGGTTTTAGCGGGGCACACATCTGCGGTCCAGTGAGACCGCCTCGGAGGAGGAGCTTGTGGTAGAGCAGTCCGTGGGCGGCAGATGGGATCCATGGAGGAGACCGCAATGGAGGCTATGGTGGGATGTGGATTGGATGATGAATTGGAGGAGGACCCTGTGATTGTAGATTCATGGGACCCGGGTGCCAAGACGCGGTGCTGTCCATGTTGAACGCAGTGGCCACATTAACTAGGAGCGCACGACCGAGCCGTGTGATGAAGGAGTTGGGCCACATGTAGAAGAATGTACTGTTTAAACTATGATACATTGGAGTTCTAGTGGGATAGTCCACACAGTATAGCGGCCCAATGGACCAGGTAAGTTTAGGTCAGTCGGCCCAGGTCGGGTCGGACATGGACCAGACCAGACCCATTTTACTAAATTGGTCATATCTTTCAAATCATGTGTCCATTTGAAAAGACGTTGTGGAATTGGGACCCTTGGGATGATTTGGTCCTTTTGAAATAATCTATGTGTGTTATTTTGAAATTTGGTATATGAACTAATTGCTTCAGGAGTAGGTTCTTCCGGAACAAGAGCACTACGAGCGAAATCCTACAGCTAGCTGTAACTATGTAATCTTAATGACTACCTAACATGGGGGTTGCATGACCCATTTACGCTATGTGTGGCACCGATAATCTATGAACCATTGAAGATCTGTGCACCATTGATTCTCCCTATACCATTGACACTCTTTGTGCCATCGATGCTCCGTGCCCCATCGATGCTTCATGTGCCATCGACGTCACAGACACCATTACCAGGTGCGATCGATGATCCATGTTCCATCGATGCTCTATGTGCCATCAACACTCCGTGCACCATAGACACTCCATGATCCATCGAAGCTCTGTACCCCATCGATGCTCTGTGTTCCATTGACGCTCCGTGGGTGATTGATGCTCCATGCGCCATCGATGCTCCATGCTCCATCGACGCTACGTGCACTGCCAACACTTTTAGTGTCATAGAGACTCAGATATCTATGGAATAAAACTTGAAATCCTTCTCTTTATACTTTAGACTTATACCTGTGTTAGTTGACTATAAATAACCTCAACCCGAGAAAAAGATTCCACCTATATAAAAAATATATTATGTGATTAATACTATAAAGAAATAAATGAAACATTAATATGAAAGAATACATTTATAAAATGTCAGTATTTAATAAAAAAACACATTTGAAGTTATATCTGTCACACCATGTGTAGAGACCCGAAGCTTGACATACATTGACATTACATTACATTTGTGGAATACTTAGTACATAACAAAAACACACACACAAGGATCGTAATAGTTAGTGTTTTTGGAAACTCGGAATATAATCTTCTAATCCTGGTGAAAGATCTTCATCATCTCCCATAAAGATCTTCCTTTTTTATACCTAAAACCTTTATTTATATCCTGGGGAAAAGTAAACATAAAAGGGTGAGATCAAATGCTCAGTAAGGGTAAACAAAAGAAATCTCAATCACATTATATACATAAGCACATAACTTTTGAAAATCTTAACCTGTAAAAGAGATCATAATTTCATAACCTGGGATAACTCATGGCAGTGAAATGTAATCACAATAATCATAACGTAAAATATTAAACTTTGTGGCATGCACACATAATAATAGAGAATAATTTCTTGTTAGTCAAGACTCATTTCCAAGACTATCTTAGTGGACAAAGTCCCTTTCTGAACCGAGTCACCCTCGTTTCAGTCCTGTTTCACTGAACCGGTATAACCTACCATTACAGCCATGTCTATCTCATTAGATATAAAATCATTACCCAATGCATTGGAGGTAGATATAGGTCCCACCCATCTTATAATGAATCCTTTCTTATGTGTGCCACATAATCATAAATCATACATCATCGCATAACACATATAACAAAAATGGGATTCTTGAAACATCATGACATCATAAAACAAATCATATAAGGTAAATGACTTCATAAAAATAATTCCCTCAAAACATAATCAAATCAATGTAATAATAGGGATAAAAACAGAACCCTATATTATCTTAGATGGAAAATAATTTTGATAAAACATTTGAACTCCATCCATTAGGAAAATATCATTTCTACTTCACAAAAACACTTTTTTTTTTCTTAACATGTCATACAATTATAAACTAAAAGAAGTTGATTAAAAATAAACTTGAAAACCTATAAAGGAAGATTCTTGGAAATAATTTTTTAAAAATCCATTTCTTTCCGTATAAGTTAAAAAAACATTCTTCGTACTTTTGTCGGAAAAGTCAAAAAGTACCTCGTACGAAAAACGACAAAAGATTCCTTTCATATTCTTTACTAAAAACTCACCAAATGGTAAAATTGGATTTAAACATTTTTAGGTGGATGTAAATAATATTTCATATTCAGGAAACATGGATATGGATGATAAAATACACCCCAGTAAATACTAAAGTATAAACAATCTCGAATAAAAATGAGATTGTGATATTTTCCCTTACCTTAGGTCCGATTTGCTTCATAAGTGTCCGAACCTCCTGTATAATGATTTAAATAATGTCATTGACTTATTACAGAATCATATTCATTGTTATGATATCATATATGGTTCACTTATGACTTTATATTACCGGTTCTTTTGTAAATTCCATGTTTAAGAGCGTTTTGGGTAAAATTGTTTCATTTGTCGTCCGTGTTTTGACTTGTAATTATTCATATGATTACTTAGATCATAATTAATTAATTATAGAATATAAAACATGATTTATATATATATATATTCAGAATATACATATATATAATAAATCAGTAAATGGAATGAAATACACCGTTCATGGAGACGGTAGGCCGTATGTGCGCATGAATGCTGTTTTCCTTTCCTTATTGTCTTGAATAGAAGTAAGTAGATGACATATATATATAAATAAATCCAGTAGATTTAACATGTCATATATTTCATGATTACTTATTATATATACTTTATAATCATTCATGAATGGTTAAAGTGGAGAATGAATCTCATCGCGTCGTGGAGACGGTAGTCCGTACGTACGCACGAGCGATGATATCGTTCTCATGCTCATGGGACGATATTGGAGTGTATGTATACTATTTCAGAATCAATATAACCTTATAATAGTCATATATAGTCATTATTTACACCATTATACCCATCCAAGTAAGGTGGTGGTGGAAAATAGATTACACCACAGCGTGGAGACGGTATTCCGTACGTACGCACGCACGATGATTTCTTTTTCTGTAGGATGGATAGATGGTGAAATAGGGTTGTTTAATACTTATAATAACATATCAGTATATTATTGATACTGATGTTATTACTTTATAATGAAACAACCTAAGAAGAATAAGTGGAAGAAGAAATAAAGGTGAAAGAATCGGTAACGAAAATTACCTCTTCTTTGAAGCGCCTCTTTGAGACCTCCTCTTAGGGCACTAAAATTGGTCTTTGAGGAAGACCATAACCTCTAGGATGTATCTAGGGAAGTGGAGAAGAGAATTTGGCAGGGGTTGGTCGAGCATGAAGGCTCAAAGTTGTGTGAGGAAGAGAGGGAGGAGGTGCCCTTTTATAAGGGAGGAGAGGGGCACCTTTGGAATAACTAAAAATATTATTTTATTATAAAGTCATGTTCGGTTTTAAATAGCTCCAAATTTATTTATTTCGAGGCTAAGGTGGGGATGGGTCGAAATACTCTCATCCAATAGAATTTACACAAGTTTAGGTTCCTATTTTAACCTTATCATTTAGATTTAACATTAAGTTAAATAATTTTTCTTTTACCGTGTCTTCTTGTGTTCTTACACTATAAGGTTAATAAACTTACTATAAGAAGCCAAAAGAACCCCAAATTGTTTATTATTAATATATATAACCTTATCGAAGTCATGTGGCCGAACCTTAGATTTTTAGGAATAAAATAACAATTAATAATATAATATTTGTTTTAAAAACTATTTTATGTCAATTTTGACACTATTTAGTAATTGATTTTTGTGAAAATCATAACAGAATGATAAGTTCGAAAAAAGTTAATTAAATAAATACTAACATGTCATATTAACCTATAAAATTAGTGGAATTCATAAAAAGTCTCAAATTAGATCTATTTGGGTATTTATAACATCAATTATGTCAATATTTCATTAATAAGATAATTACTACATCATCTTTGTGTCATAAATAAATTAAATTATTTGATGTCTAAAAATTACAAATAAAATACCATTATGTAGGAAATCTTTTTATATTTCTAATTAATATTTACAATAGAATATATCTTATGTATAACCCTATATTAAAAATGTTTTAGTAAATAAACTTTGATTTTAACTCTTTTAACTCTTCTTTGAAATAAATAATAATAAATGTCCTAATCTAATCCAAGTGGGCCTAAATGGTCGTATTTTATTCCTAAGATTGTTTTTGGTCTAATTAAACTTATCCAAAAGAATTTGGTCATGTTTTAGGGTAATAATAATATCATTTTTACCCTTAATTACCCTATTTACTTTTAACCGTGGTACAAAAAAGTAAAAAGTTACTATTCACCAAAAATTATTTTCATCTCATTGAAACACATTTTACATACTGACATCAACCGTGTCTCTCAGATTTTTGAAATTCCACTCACAGAAGCGGTAAAATTAAGTTTTATGAACAATTCAGTTTTTTTAACTACCACTTAGTGGTTTTACTATTCATCAAAAATTGAAAATTTTCAGAAAAATACCAAAAATTAGGCCTAAGCTATATTTGATATTATGAACTCAAAAATGATGTCTATTTTACCAAATTCAAAAAATATCAGTTGCATTAATTAATTTAAAAATTAATTCCCGTCGTCAAAACAATTAGCGTGTTTTTAAGAGATAATAACTATCAAAAGATTGACACTTGTTTATAACTGGTTTGAATGTGAAATTACATCCAATGACCAACATTGTATTAAATTGTAAAAATATATTCAAAATATAATTTAAAACCACTCAAATGAAAAATTTATAATTATTAATTATTTTGATTAAAAAAGTTGTTTTTAATTATAATTTAGTAATTTTCACTATTCATCAGAATATGAAAGTTATCCGAAAAGTACCAAAATTTTACCCTAAGCTAATTTTGATATTCTGAATCCAAAAATGAAGTCCATTTTAAAAAAATAAAATTTACAAAATTTCAAAAAGTGGTTATTACTATTCATAACGGCTAGTTTTAATAATATTTTAATAGCATATCGTTGTTTAGCAAAACTTGGTGTTGCGTACAACACACGCTATCGTGAAAGGTCGCGATTGCGTGTAATTCAAGCCAGGTCAGAGATGTGTGTTGTGAAAGCTCCTTTTTCTGTAGTGTATAACATACGACATTAATGAAATTATAAAGGATATTTTTCGTAAAGTCTTGGGGTGTTACACCATGTGTCCTATTGAGGTGGGGTTTATTCCTACACATCAAAAATGAGTTATGGATCGTTATCCTAAAATATAAAAACAATCTGAATGTTTTTTCTCAGTTTTGCATTTATCAATTGTTCTTTTACTAAAATCAATGTCAATTTTAAATAATGACTCATTTGGAGTTATACCAATCACACCGTGTGTCGGATTGTGGTACGACTGATTCCTACTTATAAAATATTATTGATGGATCGTTGTTCTAAAGTATCAAGACAATCCAAATGTGTTATCTCAGTTTTCAGTATGTTAGTTGTGTTTTTTTACTAAAATGTCATTTCAAACTGGAAACACACATTATGAGTCATATTGGTCATATAGTGCATCAGTTTGATGTGAGACTATTTCATAAACATCAAAAATAATTATGAATCAATTTCCTAAATTATCAATACAATTAGAGTACATTTTCTTGGTTATCAGAGAGTGACATGTTTTGAACTAAAATATCAATTTTAAACTAATAACTGATAGTTTTAGTCATACTGGTCAAACCATTTGTTGTATTGAGGTGAAGTTGACTCCTATAAGTCATAAATGACCCATGGATTGTTTTCCTAAAATATCATAACAATAAGAATGTGTTTTCTTGTTTCTTAGTATGTCACATGTTGTTTTTACTTAAATTAATGTCAATTTTAAATAAAAAGAACACTTTGAGTCATATCGATCACACCATGCATAGGATTGTTGTACAGTTTACTCCTACATGTCAAAACTGACCCATGGATCAATTTTATAAAGTATAAAAATAATAAAAATGCGTTTTATCAGTTTTCAGCATGTCAGTTGGTGTTTTTACCTAAATTATTGTCCATTTTAAATAAAAAAGACATGTTGGGTCATACCGGTCACACCGTGCATCATATTGAGGTGGGGATAACTCTTACACTTCAAACATGACTCATGGATCTTTTTCATAAAGTATGAAAACAATACGAATGCGTTTTATTGGTTTTCAGAATTTCACTTGTCGTTTTTACTTAAATTAATGTCGATTTTAAATAAAAAGAGACTTTGGGTCATCCTGGTCACACTGTGTGTCGTATTGAGGTAGGATTGACTCTTAGATGTCACAAATGACTCATGTATCATTTTCCTAAAGTTTAAAATCAATCGAAATGCATTTTCTTAGTTTTTAGTATGTCACTTTTTATTTTTACTTATATTTATGTCAATTTTAAATAAAAAGAGAAACTTTGAGACATACCAGCCACATTGTGCATCATATTGAGGTGCGATTGATTATTACATGTCATAAATGACAAATATATCATTTTAATAAAATATCAAAACAATTTGAATGAGTTTTTCTTGGTTCTTAGTATGTCGGTTGTGTTTTTTACTAAAATGTCATTTCAAACCAGAAATACGCATTTTGAGTCTTACCCGTCGCATCGTGTGTCAATTTGATGTGAGAATACTTCATACACATCACAAATGAATCTCTCTCCCAAATTATCAAGATAATAAGAAACATTTTCATGGTTTTCAGCGAGTGACACATTTTGAACTAAAATGTCAATTTTAAACTGATAACGAACACTGTTTTTCATATCATTCCCACCACGCATCGGATTGAGATGCAATTGACTCTCACACATAAAAAATTACCCATGGATCATTTTTCTAAAGTATCAAAATAATATGAATGTATTTTCCTGGTTTCCTCTATGTCAATTGTTGTTTTTTACTTAAATTTATGTCAACTTTAAATAAAAAGAGACCGTTTGAGTCATACCGGCCACACTATGTGACAGATTAAGGTGTGGTTGATTCTTACCTATCAAAAATTAATCACGGATCATTCTACTAAATTATAAAAACAATCAGAACACATTTTCTTGGTTTTTAGTATGTCACTTGTTCTTTTTAGTTAAATTAATGTCAATTTTAAATAAAAAGATACTCTTGGAGTCATTCGGGAACACCGCACATCATATTGAGGTGTGGTTTAATCATACACATAAACAATTACCCATGGATATTCTTCTTAAAATATCAAAACAATCCAAATGTGTTTGGTCAGTTTTCAATATGTAACTTGGTGTTTTTACTTAAATTGATTTCAAATTTAAATAAAAAGAGACACTTTGAGTTATTCCGACCACACCCTATGTCATATTGAGGTGAATCTGATTTCTATACATTAAAAATGACTTATAGATCGTTTTCCTAGAGAATAAAAACAATATGAATATGTTTTCTCAGTTTTTAGTCTGTTGGTTTTGTTTTTTTTACTAAAATGTCATTTTAAACTTGAATCACACATTATGATTCATATCGATTACATCGTGTGTTATATTGACATGAGACTACTTCATACACATCAAAAATAACTAATGAATTGATTTCCTAAATTATCAAGATAATAAAAGAACATTTTCTTGGTTTTCAGTGAGTGATACATTTTGAACTAAAATGTCAATTTTAAACAGATAACAGATACTTTTAGTCGTACCGGTCACACCATGCATTGGATAGACTTGTGGTCGATTCCTACATGTCAAAAATGACTCATGGATCATTGTACTAAAGTATCAAATAATCCTAATGTGTTTTCTCGGTTTTCAGTATGTCACTTGTTCTTTTTTACTTAAATTAATGTCAATTTGAAATAAAAAAGACACACTTGGAGTCATACTGGTCATACTATGTGTCTTATTAAAGTGATATTGAATCCTACACATAAAAAATGACTCATGGATAATTTTCCTAAAATATAAAAACAATATGATTGTATTTTCTCAGGTTTCAATTTTTTACATGTTCTTTTTTACTTAAATTAATGTCAATTTTAAAAAAAAGGTACACTTGGAGTCATATTGGCCACAACGCACATCGTATTAAGGTTCGGTTGACTCCTACACATAAAAAATGAATCATGGATCATTTTACTAAAATATCAATACAATCTGAATGTGCATTCTTAGTTTTTAGTATTCCACTTGTTGTTTTTACTTAAATTAAAGTAAATTTTAAATAAAAAGAGATACTTTGACTTATATCGGCCACACCATGCATCATATTGAGTTTCAGTTGTTTCATGAAAGTCATAAATGACTTGTAGATCATTTTCCTAATGTATGAAAACAATACGAATGTTTTTGCTTTCTTTTTCAGTATGTCAATTGTGTTTTCTTACTAAAATGTCATTTCAAACCGGAAACACACATTTTGAGTCATATTGATCACATCGTGCGACATTTTGACGTGAGAATACTTCGTACACATCACAAATGACTTGTGAATAACATTCCTAATGTATTAATATAATCGTAGTGTTTTTTATTGATTTTGAATGACATACACATTTTGAACTAAAATGCCAATTTTAAACTGATAATAAACACTTTTAGTCATATCATTCACACCGTGCATCATATTGAGGTGTGGTTGATTCCTACATGTCAAAAATGAATCATAGATTAGTTTTCTAAAGTATAAAAATAGTCTAAATGTTTTTTCTTGGTTTTTAGAATGTCTGTTGTTCTTTTTTCTGAATTTAGTGTCAATTTAATATAAAAATACACATAAAGCCATACCGTGCATGAGATTGAGGTGCAGTTGATTCCTACACATCAAAAATGTATTATGGATCATTTTATTAAAGTATCAAAACAATATAAATTCATTTTATTAGTTTTTAGTATATCAAATGTTAATTTTACTAAAATTAATGTTAATTTTAAATAAAAAGTGATACTTTGAGTGATACTGATCACATAAATTTTTTTCTCAGTTTTGAGTAGGTCAGTTGCTTTGATACCAACTATATTTACCCAAAAATTTCATACATATAATCAAATCTTAGTAGATTAATATTCCTTATATAACATAATGATCTATTCCAAAATAGTTTATGTCTAGTGATTTTGGAAACAAGGAAATATAAAGAACTAGTTCATAAGATTCTCTCATTAAGTTATTCTTTTCTAGAAACCTTCTTAGTAACATCATTTCTAAAACAATTCTTAATAACCTAAGGAAATGATACATAATAAAGGGTGATCATAGATGCTCAATAAATGTAAAAAAGGAGGATATCGATGATCATAAAAGGATAACATGAGCATAAAAATAACTTTACCTTCCCATTGAATTATGATTTTCATTATAGAAAGAATAAAATTATGTGGAAAAACATAGTAAATTAATTTTTTTAACTTTTCATTGAATTCGGAGTTTCATCCTCAAACCCCAATCTCTCACGAGCACTATTTGTTTCAAACAAATTTCCCTGAATCGATCAAATAAATCCCCCTGTATAAGAAAACAATTCTTATGTGAGTAATAGTAAAAATAAATAAATGAAACATAAATATAATTCAATCCAATACTTCTATGGAAGTCACATCTTCGTGCTATTTTTGTACATTCTCCCATCAGGTATGTTTCCCATTCATTTTGGATCACATCTATATCATCTTGTGAATATGAGTTTTTCAACAGTAATCATTGTACTGGAAAAATATAAATAAACTAATGATTAATAAATATTTTAAATGAAATAGTAATTATCATTGAAAATAACTCTTTAGGGATACTAGTTTGTTCATGGAATATGATATCTCTCTTAAATTTACAAATATAATAACAATAATCTTTTCCATTTATTTGTTTCATACACTGCAGAAACATTGAGGAGAATAAGTAATTTTTTTTGATATGTGTTTGGATAATGAAATATTTTTATATATACCCTGATACTTGTCAAGTTTTAGTACTTGTCTTGGTCATCATGCTTATCCCCTAGCCTCATTCCTCTTCTTTCCTGATATTGATACACCACCCTATCATAGAAAAATCCTCATTAAAATATAATATAAATTATATAAACTAATGTTTAGTTCTAAAATTTTGGATCTACTGTATTAAAAATTA
Source organism: Viscum album (assembly GCA_963277665.1). Taxonomy (NCBI): domain Eukaryota; kingdom Viridiplantae; phylum Streptophyta; class Magnoliopsida; order Santalales; family Viscaceae; genus Viscum; species Viscum album. The sequence goes on along the minus strand of OY728125.1, from coordinate 269,792,593 downwards.
AAAAATTCCATCACGCATGAATAGTTTGTTAGATATGTATGCATTGAATCTAGGAAATGGATCTTTTGAGTATCCAAATTTATCGCAATGGGAATCCACTACTGCCTAAAAAAAGGAATAATTAATGAAATAAATGAAAATATATTTGATATAATTCAATTATATATTTTTACCCTTGAATAATTAGTATTAAATAGAGTCTATCATATGAAATTTTTCTTTCAAATGATTTTATCATACCTGCCACTATTTCATCATTTTTATTGGTATCTATTTTCATTTGTTCTGTAGAGGTGATGTGAGGACTAATGAGTCCAAATTTTCTTTCATGGGAAAATCCCTTCAATTGGTTTTCATATATACACCTTCCAAAAATATGAAATGTATTTAGTTATAATTAACACAATATAGCAGCTTTTGGAAAATAAAATCATGAAAACATACCTCATGTATACATTGATACCTAAGCCACCTATCCAATCATAATCGAGTATTTCACTCAGACTCTCAACACCAATGAAGTGTTGATCTTTCTCTATGTACATATTTTCTTCAAAATCAACTATGTGATTTTGACTATTTTTTAACTTTGTATCCACATGATCCTTCAATAATATAAGTATATATAACATGATGTATTTTTGTTTCATGCATAACCATGGTGAAAAGTTATAATTTACCAACATAAACGACTATGTACTGTGAGTGCCCCTTTGAAAAACTACGTTTCAAATGTCCTTTGAAAACTGTTTATAAAACCACAGTTGAAATCCCATTAAAAAACCAACAATTTACACAAATTCTTCTTTAAAATAACACACCATTTTTAAAATAAACCAATCAACTCCAAACACTCTTTTACAAAACCCCAATTCATTTTTGAACCATTCAGGTCAACTTTATGACCCAATAATCTTAATCATTTAAAATGAGAAACAACCCTCTATATTTTAAAATTTTTCATTTAAAACTTCCCAAAACCTTTATTAAAATGAAACCAGCATTACATACACTTTCAAAACAATCACACCCCTTTATTAAAGCTAATCAAGTGAGTTGAAAAATACTTGGCATACAACGTAAGTCCATCCCAAGGGTTTAAATCATTTTAAAGTTATTTAAAACCAAAAAAGGGTATGATGGACACATATAATTTTTTAAGAAACATTTCAAAACACATGAATCATTTTAAAATATCCACTTAAGCATTTTCACAAACATATAGATCCCAAGAGATATTCTTCATAAAGGATACCTGAATAAAAAATAACAAAAATTTTATAAAATATAAATCTATAAAATGTTTATCTTGTATCTCATGAATAAATAGTATTAATCCTTTATTTTACTCCTATAATACAACTAATGAGTGAATATGTGATAGATAAAGGTATAAGTGTCACTTGGCCATAATAATTTTGAATATAAAGTCACATATATTCTAAGTGGGAAATCATATTCCACTTGATGTTTGAATCATGTACCACCTAATCTTTATCCTTCCAATATTGTATATTAAAAAAATATTCTCCTTTATGAGGGTATAAATTAAGTCAAAGTTAAAGGAATTTTGGTACTCAAACCTTCTATGTTATCAATGGTCTATTTCACTTTGTGATTAAATATATTTTAAACACTTTTTTAGTGTATTCCAAAAATACCCCACCCTAAAGATAATACCTATAACACTTCACAAAAAGCTCCACTATTTTCAAATCTAGGAAAGTATTTGGGAAGTTTCTCTTATGTGTCATTAACTATCTAGACTCATAAGTAACCACATGTCCATTATGGATCGAAACTGTTCAAATACAAACTCCTGATACATCACTATATAATCCATAATCATTACCTAGCTCATTTATGGTTAAGATTGTTATTTTCATCAATAGCCCATTAAGATCTTAGAAGGATCTCTCATGAACATCTAATAAATGTAACCATACCGCATTATTGGTTAAGTAATTCTTAGCACTTCCAATCAGTAAGAATCCTAGCCAACCCACTGGTAATAACTAGAAATTCCCAAAAATATTTGGATCTCAAAAACATTCTTTGGACTCTCTAAATAAATTGTTACATCGAAATTATAAGGTTCAAAAAATAAATTATCTACTAAACCCATTTTCCCCATGAATTGTACAGTATAAATACAAAACATACACATTGAGATCATGTAATATAGTTGATTCTCCCTAAAGTTTCTCAATTTTATATCCAAACATCGAGTATGTTCCTCCCTCAACTGGCAATACATTATGATATGAATGAAAAATATGGATACAAAATTATCTAAATAAGGAGGAAGAACCAATTTATCTCAACCATGAACACTAAAATTTTCCTTTTCAAACTAAATTACTTCACTAGATACCCATACAATAAATACAAACTCCTAAATATAGTATGTGTTATATCAAAATACCTCACCATAAACTGATGATAATTTGATATTAATTCGACCTTAGAGAACAGTTCAACACCTCTAAGTTGATCAAATATTCCATCAATATGTATAAGTTGATATATGTTCATTTTTATCGCTTCACATAACTTATAATAGTCCACGCATATTCGTAATTATCATTTTTACTTTTTATTGAAAAAACTAAGGAATCCCAAGGTACATAATCATTCATATAATCCCATTCACCTCAAAGTCATTCAATTGAGCCTTCTTCCCTCATAGCTGTACAAGATCCATATTATATGGTTAAATAGATATATGCTCGACACCTAGTAAGAACAAAATCATAAACTCAACCTATACATTGGGTGGTAACCTAGAGAATTCCTTGGGAAATAAATATTGAACTTTTCAATGACATTAGTACACACTAACTGATGTTTCTCTATATCATCCAAAATTTCTCTAGATAAATGATCTATGATTCTACCCTTATATAGAAATATAGGTCCTATATAACTAGTTTTTATTTCCAACTCTCCAATATAGAAATAATCATTACCACCAAAAAATTTATTTCCACCCATCGATGAAAACAATTGATCTAGTAGATACATCACTACATATGGGGTTTTAATTATATTCACAAACTAGACTCATAGTTTTCATGTCACTAGAATCTTACCTTTCAATTTTTGTGTCTATATTAAGTGTGAATTAATGAGTTTAAAGGTAAAATTGTCAAATAGATGTGAGACATTCTATTGGTACATTTTTTATATATGTGAAATGTTTTGTCTCCCTCTTGTATTTACCTACCACTTTTAATCAAATTATACATGACCAGAGGTGAGTAGGGAGTGGTTGGATCACGTCAAAGATAGTATAAGCCTCATCCTCAATAATATGAGTCTATGAGATCACTTAACTCTCATAGTACTTATTAAATACATGACAATAGGTTGGTGGAGGAATCCATTAATGTTTGACTAAAATTCATCCCATATAGTACTATCCAGTTTATTGAGATGTGGGATTTTTATGCTTTTATTTTATGTTCCATAATAAATTTTCTTCGTATGTATTGATTTCCACTAAAAATCATATTTTCCCTTGAAAAATCATTAGATTGGTAACCCCTAGAATGGAATTAATTTAACTATTTTCATTTTGTTTCAATAGACACCTGATAAAAATAATTAAAATCACAACATCACATCAAATATTCAGAATACATCACATCTCAAAATAACCAAACCATAAAGGTAACATCAAAAAACTAGATAATAATGTCTTAATAACAAATTAAATGTCTATCAACATAATCATATAGATTTGGGAAATTAAAAGACTCAAAGTGGTAGCACCTAAGGAGCTGGGTTCATGGAAAAGGTGGGTTTGCAGAGTAGAAGGGCTTCACAATAGAGGTGGGCTTCAATAGTAGAGTAAATAGAGGAGGTGGGTTCGTAGAAGATGGGGTTTGATTATGGAGGTGATGTTCATGATGGAGGATGTATTTGCAGTGGTGATGGAGGATGATTAGTTAGTGGAAGTGGAGGTGGAGGAGGAGGATGAGGAGTAGGAGTTAGTGGCTGTAGAGAACGAGGAGGATTTGGAGACAATAGAGTAGGATTCAGCGGCTGTAGATGTAAAGGAGGAGGAGGAGGAGGTGGAAAGGTTCAACATACATGATATCATGAGGCGTGTAAGATAAGGAGGATACTATTAGAGTTTATTTATAAAAACGGGTAAACCGTTTACCAACACTAGCTATAAAGCACTGGTAAAGGAATGTTTTATTAGTGCTAAAATAGAAAGCGCTGATAAAACATGCCTTTATTAGTGTTTTTTTAATGAATTATATTTTATTAGATTTTATTTTTTTAAATTATTTGGGAAAAATCCAAGACTAGGAACTGAAATGAAGTGTGATTCCATGGTCTGGGGTAGCCATAATGATTTTTTGAAAAATTGTAAGTTTTTAATAGCACGTGCGCGTGACTTTTATGAAAAAGTAAAATAACTCTTAAATGGGTACCCGAATCAGAAATCCAAGGGTGCCATCACTAGTACAGAAAAGTTTTTTATGACGGTTATTTTTTATTTTTTAAATCTTATTTTGGCCAAAATTATTATTTGAGACGTTATAAGTATTGTTTTTATGGTGGTTATTTTAAAACCGATATAAAAAACAATAATCCGAAGGGTTTTTTAAGTTGGTTCATCAAAAACCGATGTGGAAAACGCTTCACAGTCATAATTTATTATGGTGGGTTTTAAATAACCGATGTGGTATCTACTTTTTCACATCTGTTATAGATTAACCAACATAATAAAAAGTGCCTCTGAAGAGTTTATCACGTTGGTTATGACTATAAACGACGTGATAAACTAGTCTGCCCATGGTTTTTCACGTCGGTTAAATGATAACCAATGTGAAAACATATATACTACATCGGTTATTAAATTACATCCATAAAATCCTATTTCATTCCATTTATTATGTCGGTTATCAAAAAACCAATGTAAAAACTTATTTTTTTCCATTTATTAAATCTCTTATGAAATAAACGATGTAAAAACCCCTTCCAATGCATTTGTTACGTTGGTTTTCAAATAACCATTGTCAAAACCCATAAACCTGCATTTTTTACGTTGGATATAAAATAACCGATGTAAAAACCAATTTTTTTTAATAAAACCATTCAAACACAACTATGCCCTGCATAATAAAACATGAAACATACCAGAAACAGACCAAAAATATAACAAAACCCGACTAAAACCAGACCAAAACCATCCCATCCCACTGGACACCCCTCCGAAACCCTTGGACCCCCCACCCCCACCCCTGAACAGCTCCACCCTCTTGGAAAACCCCACACCCCACTGGACAACCCTCCCACACCCTTGGAAACCATCCCAAACCACTGGACACCCCCACACCCCACACCCCTGGACAACCCAACCCCTCCGGAACAGCCCCCACTCCCCTGGACAACCCTCCCAGCCTCCTGGACACCCTCCCACCCCCTTGGACACCCTAGACACCCCCACCCCACTGAACTGCCCTCCCATACCCCTGGAAACCCACACCCCACTAGACACCCCCACACCCCTGGATACTGTAGAGACCCGAAGCTTATCGTACATGGACATTACATTACTTTTGCGGAATACTTAGTACATAACAAAAACACACACTAAAGGATCGTAATAGTTTAGTGTCTTTGGAAACTCGGAACGTAATCTTCTAATCGTGGTGAAAGATCTTCAATATCTCCCATAAATATCTTCCCTTTTTTTTACCTAAAACCTTTATTTAAATCCTGGGGAAAAGAAAACATAAAAGGGTGAGCTCAAATGCTCAGTAAGGGTATACAAAAGAAATAAAAATCATATCATATCTTTTTGAAAATCATAACCTGCAAAAGAGTTCATAATATCTTAACATGGAACAAATCATAGAAGTGAAAATGAGATCACCATAATCATAACATGAAACTTGAAACTTTGTGGCATGCACACATAATCATGGAAAATCATTTCTTGTTAGTCATGACTCATTGCCAAGACTATCTTAGTGGACAAAGTCCCTTTCTGAATCGAGTAACCCTCGTTTCAGTCCTGTTTCACTGTACCGGTATAACCTACCATTTCAGCCATGTCTATCTCATGAGATATAAAATCTTTACCCAATGCATTGGAGGGAGATATAGGTCCCACCCATCTTATAATTAATCCTTTCTTATGTGTGCCACATAATCATAAATCATTCATCATCGCATAACACATGTAACAAAAATGGGATTCTTGAAACATCATGACATCATAAATCAATTCATATAAGATAAAGGAATTCATAAAAATAATTCCATCACAATATGATCAAATCAATGTAATAATAGAGATAAAAATATAACCCTTTATTATCTTAGATGGAAAATAATTTTGATAAAACACTTGAACTCCATTCTTGAGGAAAATATCCTTTCTTCTTCAAAAACATTTTTCCTTTCATAACATGTCATACAACTTTAAAATAAAAGAAGTTGATTAAAAATAAACATAAAACTTGTAAAGGAAGCTTCTTGGAAATAATGTTTTAAAAATCCATTCAAGCCGTATAAGTTAAAAAAAACATTCTTCGTACTTTTGTCGGAAAGTCAAAAAGTACCTCGTATGAAAAACGACAAAAGATTCCTTTCATATCTTTTACAAAAAACTTACCGAAGGGTAAAATTGGATATAAACTATTGTAGAAGGATGGAAATAATATTACATATTGAGGGAACATGGATGTGGATGATAAAATACACCCCAGTAATTACCAAAGTAAATACAATCTCGGATAAAAGTGAGATTGTGATATTTCCCTTACCTTAGGTCCGACTTGCTTTGTAAGTGTCCGAACCTCCTGTATAATGATTTAAATCATGTTATTGACTTATTACAGAATCATATTCATTGTTATGATATCATATATGGTTCACTTATGACATTATATTACCCGTTCTTTTGTAAATTCCATGTTAAAGAAGCGTTTTGGGTAAAATCGTTTCATTTATTGTAGGTGTTTTGACTTGTTGTTCTTGACATCATTATTACTTATATCATGATTTACTCACTTCCAGAATATAAAATATGATTTATATATCATATATATTCAGTATATATATATATAATAGGTAGATAAATAAAATGAAAAACACCGTTCATGGAGACGGTAGTCCGTACGTACGCATGAACGCTGTTTTCCTTTCCTTATTGTCTTGAAATGGAAGTAAGTAGATGACATACATATGTATATATATACATAAATCCAGTAGCTTTATAATGTCATATATTTAATTATTATTTCTTATATATACATTATAATCATTCTTAAATGGTTAACATGGAGAATGAATCTCATCACGTCGTGGAGACGGTAGTCCGTACGTACGCACGAGCGATGATGTCATTTCTATAAATATTGAATTGAATTGGAGTGGATTATACAATATATCAGAATCAATATGATGTTGTAATAACTATGTATAGTTATTCTTTACACCATTATACCCATCCATGTAAGGTGGTGGTGGAAAATAGATTACACCACGGCGTGGAGACGGTATTCCGTACGTACGCACGCGCGGTGATTTCTTTTTCCGTAGGATTGATAGATGATGAAATAGGGTTGTTTCATACTTATAATAACATATCATTATATGAGTGATACTGATGTTATTACTTCATAATGAAACAACCTAAGAAGAAGAAGTGGAAGAAGAAATAAAGATGAAAGAATTGGTAACAGTAATTACCTCTTCTTTGAAGTGCCTCTTTGAGACCTCCTCTTAGGGCACTAAAATTGGTCTTTGAGGAAGACCAGAACCTCTAGGATGTTTCTAGGGAAGTGGAGAAGATATTTTGTCAGGGGTTGGCCGAGCTTGAGTGCTCAAATTGGTGTGAGGAGGAGGGGGAGGAGGTGTCCTTTTATAAGGGAGGAGAGGGGCACCTTAGGAATATCTCAAAATATTATTTTATAATAAAGTCAAAATCGGTTTATAATGGTTCCAAAGGGTCTTATTTAGAAGCTAAAGTGGGGATGGATCGAAATCCTATCAACCAATAAGATTTAGACAAGTTTAGGTTATTATTTTAACCTTATCAATAAGATTTAACTCTAAGTTAAATAATTTAACTTTTACCGTGTCTTTTTGTTTTCTTACATTATATGGTTAATAAACTTACTATAACATGCCAAACGAACCCCAAATTGTATATTATTAATACCTATATCCTTATCTAAGTCATTTGGCCGAACCTTAGATTTTTAGAAATAAAATAACAATTAATAATATAATATTTGATTTAAAAACTATTCTGTGTCAATTTTGACACTATTTGATACATGATTTTTGTGAAAGTCATAACATAATTATATGTTCGCACCAAGTTGATTAAATCAACACTAATATATCATAGTAACCTAGAAAATTAGTGTAATTCATAAAAAGTCTTGAATTACATTTATTTTGGTATTTATATTATCAATTATGTCAATATTTCATTAATAAGATAATTACTGCATCATATTTGTGTCATATATAAATTAAATTATTTGATTTCTAAAAATTACAAATAAAATACCATCATGTAGGAAATCGTTTTAGCTTTCTAATGAATATTTACAATCGAATTTATCTTATGTATAACCCCATATTAAAAATGATTTACTAATTAAACTTTGATTTTAACTATTTTAACCCTTCTTTAAATAAATTAATAATAAATGTTCTAATCTAATCCAAGTGGGCCTAAATGGTCATATTTTATTCCTAAGTTTGTTTTTGGTCGAATTACACTTGTCCAATAGAATTAGGACATGTGTTAGGGTAATATTAATATCATATTTACCCTTAGTTACCCTATTTACTATTAATCGCGGTAAAAAAAGTAAAAAGTTACTATTCACCAAAAAATTATTTTCATCTCATTGAACCACATTTTAGTCCTTGATATTAACCGTGTCTCTCTGATTTTCGAAATTCCATTCACAGAAGCGGTAAAATTAAGTTTTATACAAAATTCAGTTTTTAACCTACCACTTAGTGGTTTCACTATTCATCAAAAATTGAAAGTTTTCAGAAAAATACCAAAATTTCACCCTAGGATAATTTCGGTATTCCGAATTCAAAAATGAAGTCTATTTTAACAAATTCATAACATAGAAGTTGCATTAATTAATTTTATAATTAAATCCCGCTGTTAAAACAAATAGCGTGTTTTTAAGAAACAATATCTATCAAAAGATTGACACTTGATTATGTCTGGTTTAAATGTAAAATTACATCCAATGACCAACATTGTATTAAATTGTAAAAATATATTCTAAATATACTTTAAAAACACAGAAATTAATAATTTATCACTATTAATTATTTCGATTGAAAAAGTTGTTTTTAACAAAAATTTAGTAATTTTCACTATTCATCAAAATATGAAAGTTATCCGAAAAGTACCAAAATTTCACCTTAGGCTAAATTCAATACTACGAATCCAAAAATGAAGTCCATTTTGAGAGCTAAAATTTCTAAAATTTTAAAAGGTGGTTATTACTATTCATAACGGCTAGTTATAATAATATTTTAATAGCATTTCATTGTTTAGTGAAACTCAGTATTGCGTACTACACACGCTATCGAGGAAGGTCGCGATTGCGTGTAATGAAAGGCAAGTCGAGGATTTGTGTTGTGCAAACTCCTTTTGGTGTAGCGTACAACACAAGACATTAATAAAATTAAAAAGAATATTTTTCATAAAATCTCGGGCTGTTACATTCTACCCCCCTTGAAATGAATTTCGCCCTTGAAATTCGTCGGGGTTATAAATGGTTTACTATTCGAAAGTTTCTTTAATAGAAACCCACCTCGTAAAAAGGAATACCAAAACCAATCTTTAAAAACGAAAGTATGAAACATAACGGTTACCCAAATAAACTAATCACTGGGTTTCCACATAGGTAAAAATATGGATATGGAAGAGAAATCTAACCATCATGTTCTGATGGAGAGTGGTAGAGAACATGGCTATGGAAAATCCAGTAATCACAAATCCATAGATTTGTGATGATATAAGGTACCATCTGATTCATCAGGTATAAGATCACCAGGACAACATTTTTGGTTTTCAAGATCATTTCCCTAAAGTTGAAAATTTGAATTAGAATAAATACTTACTTTATTTTGGTACAATCTCACTGTTGTTCGTGCCTTGAACAATTTCCACTTTATATCTTAAATAAATGAAGTTGAATTTGTTATTCGTGATGTGTTAGCAGATCATGTAATAGAATGATGGGTCATTCCATCTGTCTCAAACAAAAGGTTAGAAAAATTTATATACATAAGTCGATCTATAGTGGGATTAATCATATATGGTTTCTAAAATGGGCTTATACTTCATATATCATACTTCTTAATATAATAAAACTAGTTTCTACTAAACAGGGACTTCATGTAGGTCAGTGGTAGGCGATAAAGGCCAGTCGCACTTCGGTTTTGGGTTCGATTCCTACAGCCTTGTCCGAAGCGATGGGCTGTCGCCCGTCCTGCAGGTTGTCCTTTTTCTAAAACTACGTTACTATAACATCCCATCAATAATATCGAAAATCTTCTATCCTTAAACAATACTAACTTATGTCCACCATAATCCAGTCTAATCTTTAGGCTTATACATAATACTGCAGTCCACTCTCATAATATAGTGACAACGATTACCAGAGATTTAATACTGTCATTGATCCCCACATATCATAAGATATGTCTTGTTGGTCACATTCCAAACATTCAAAGTCCTTAATCGTGTATTCTCTTGAATACCTTAGTGAAAACATGAGTGCAGTTAAAAGTTAACACTTTCCACATACCAAAATCCTCAAAATTCTATATACTCAAACCATGATATCACTTAGTCCTTATATCAATCATGAGCTCATGAATACTATTAAACATTTCATTTTCTCATCTTCATTATGCGCATATCATCTTATTTCCAAAAAATATCTCAATCACTTTGAATACCACATCAATAAATATTGCAATACTCAATGATACAACATTATTTTGGAATCCCATTACATAAACACTTAATCATTCCACCACATCGTTGTCATATTCAACATTGCCAATAGTGATCGCATGTGATTTCCCTTTTTCCTTTGTCTTCAGTGGTTGCTCATGTTGATCATCACTAACCCTTGGATTAGGGCAATTATTAGCATAATGCCCCATTTCCTTTCACTTGAAGCATTGAAGTGTTGGGGGTGCGTTCTCTGCAGTGTTTTCTTTATTCACATCATTAGAAACCCTTTTTCCATTACTTCGACACTCAACTGCTCGATGACCTTCTTTTCCACACTTAAAACATTTTCTAGTCCCTTTAAGACAATCTCGACGATGCTTCTTTCCACACTTTGTGCATAAGGAAACATTCATCTTCTTTTCACCATTATTCTGAGATTTCTCCTTGAACTCCATCTTTCGTTTCTTGTCAAAACCATGAGATGGATATGTAACACCAACTTCCATTTCTACCTTGATAGCACAACGCACAATTTCTTCATAGCTACTGAAGTCTCTTATAGCTAATGCCCTTTGAAGACTTGGTTTTAAGCCACTGAAAAATCTATCAACTTTACTTTCAGGTTGGATGATAATACCAGAAGCATACATTGCAAGTCTTGTAAAATTTGCTTCATAGGTACCAACAGATTCATCGTCCCTTTGCTTCAGTTCAAGAAACTCTTTCTCCATCTTTGTTCGAAGAATACGAGGGAAGTACTTACTGAAAAACAAGTTCTTGAACTCGTCCCATTCCATGGACTCAATTTCATCTCTTGGCCTCGTATTCTTGATAAGATTCCACCATTGATCAGATTCACCTTCCAAACGATATACTGCTAAGATGACTTTATCATGTTCAGAACATTGAAGAACTGAAAATATCTTTTCAGTAGTACTGATCCATTGTTCAGCCACAAGTGGATCAGAAGACCCACTGAAAGAAGGTGGACGTTGCCTCATGAAGGACTCAATAGAATATTGTTCCCTTCTCTGCTCATTTGGAAGTCCAGAATGATTCATAGCTTGTGTAAGTATAGCAATAAGATTTTGCACTCCATCTCCCATAACATTTGTTTGTTCAGGAGGGCAATCATTGCATTGTCCATTGCATTGATCAACACGGTTCCTTCGGGTTCCAGCCATCGTCTAAAACCCAAAAAGAATAGTGTGAGAGGAAAAAATCATGCTAGGGAAAACAACATAATAAAGGGGGAGTACCTTCAATATCCAACATCTTATGTTTAATTCTATGATCGTTAGCGTAATTCTATTACTATAACCTATACGTATACTTATCCCTAGGGACATCCCTAGACATACCTTAGAAATATCTCTAGGGATCTCACTAACGTTTTCGCATCCTAGTTTCCAAAGGTTGACTAAACCTTTCCTCTGATACCAACTGTAGAGACCCGAAGCTTATCGTACATGGACATTACATTACTTTTGCGGAATACTTAGTACATAACAAAAACACACACTAAAGGATCGTAATAGTTTAGTGTCTTTGGAAACTCGGAACGTAATCTTCTAATCGTGGTGAAAGATCTTCAATATCTCCCATAAAGATCTTCCCTTTTTTTTACCTAAAACCTTTATTTATATCCTGGGGAAAAGAAAACATAAAAGGGTGAGCTCAAATTCTCAGTAAGGGTATACAAAAGAAATAAAAATCATATCATATCTTTTTGAAAATCATAACCTGCCAAAGAGATCATAATATCTTAACATGGAACAAATCATAGAAGTGAAAACGAGATCACCATAATCATAACATTAAACTTGAAACTTTGTGGCATGCACACATAATCATGGAAAATAATTTCTTGTTAGTCATGACTCATTGCCAAGACTATCTTAGTGGACAAAGTCCCTTTCTGAATCGAGTAACCCTCGTTTCAGTCCTGTTTCACTGAACCGGTATAACCTACCATTTCAGCCATGTCTCTCTCATGAGATATAAAATCTTTACCCAATGCATTGGAGGGAGATATAGGTCCCACCGATCTTATAATGAATCCTTTCTTATGTGTGCCACATAATCATAAATCATTCATCATCGCATAACACATGTAACAAAAATGGTATTCTTGAAACATCATGACATCATAAATCAATTCATATAAGATAAAGGAATTCATAAAAATAATTCCATCACAATATGATCAAATCAATGTAATAATAGAGATAAAAATATAACCCTTTATTATCTTAGATGGAAAATAATTTTGATAAAACACTTGAACTCCATTCTTGAGGAAAATATCCTTTCTTCTTCAAAAACATTTTTCCTTTCATAACATGTCATACAACTTTAAAATAAAAGAAGTTGATTAAAAATAAACTTAAAACTTGTAAAGGAAGCTTCTTGGAAATAATGTTTTAAAAATCCATTCAAGCCGTATAAGTTAAAAAAAACATTCTTCGTACTTTTGTCGGAAAGTCAAAAAGTACCTCGTATGAAAAACGACAAAAGATTCCTTTCATATCTTTTACAAAAAACATACCGAAGGGTAAAATTGGATATAAACTATTGTAGAAGGATGGAAATAATATTACATATTGAGGTAACATGGATGTGGATGATAAAATACACCCCAGTAATTAACAAAGTAAATACAATCTCGGATAAAAGTGAGATTGTGATATTTCCCTTACCTTAGGTCCGACTTGCTTTGTAAGTGTCCGAACCTCCTGTATAATGATTTAAATCATGTTATTGACTTATTACAGAATCATATTCATTGTTATGATATCATATATGGTTCACTTATGACATTATATTACCCGTTCTTTTGTAAATTCCATGTTAAAGAAGCGTTTTGGGTAAAATCGTTTCATTTATTGTAGGTGTTTTGACTTGTTGTTCTTGACATCATTATTACTTATATCATGATTTACTCACTTCCAGAATATAAAATATGATTTATATATCATATATATTCAGTATATATATATATATATAATAGGTAGATAAATAAAATGAAAAACACCGTTCATGGAGACGGTAGTCCGTACGTACGCATGAACGCTGTTTTCCTTTCCTTATTGTCTTGAAATGGAAGTAAGTAGATGACATACATATGTATATATATACATAAATCCAGTAGCTTTATAATGTCATATATTTCATTATTATTTCTTATATATACATTATAATCATTCTTAAATGGTTAACATGGAGAATGAATCTCATCGCGTCGTGGAGACGGTAGTCCGTACGTACGCACGAGCGATGATATCATTTCTATAAATATTGAATTGAATTGGAGTGGATTATACAATATATCAGAATCAATATGATGTTGTAATAACTATGTATAGTTATTCTTTACACCATTATACCCATCCATGTAAGGTGGTGGTGGAAAATAGATTACACCACGGCGTGGAGACGGTATTCCGTACGTACGCACGCGCGGTGATTTCTTTTTCCGTAGGATGGATAGATGGTGAAATAGGGTTGTTTCATACTTATAATAACATATCAGTATATGAGTGATACTGATGTTATTACTTCATAATGAAAGAACCTAAGAAGAAGAAGTGGAAGAAGAAATAAAGATGAAAGAATTGGTAACGGTAATTACCTCTTCTTTGAAGTGCCTCTTTGAGACCTCTTCTTAGGGCACTAAAATTGGTCTTGGAGGAAGACCAGAACCTCTAGGATGTTTCTAGGGAAGTGGAGAAGAGATTTTGTCAGGGGTTGGCCGAGCTTGAGTTCTCAAATTGGTGTGAGGAGGAGGGGGAGTAGGTGTCCTTTTATAAGGGAGGAGAGGGGCACCTTAGGAATATCTCAAAATATTATTTTATATTAAAGTCAAAATAGGTTTATAATGGTTCCAAAGGGTCTTATTTCGAAGATAAAGTGGGGATGGATCGAAATCCTATCAACCAATAAGAGTTAGACAAGTTTAGGTTATTATTTTAACCTTATCAATTAGATTTAACTCTAAGTTAAATAATTTAACTTTTACCGTGTCTTTTTGTTTTCTTACATTATATGGTTAATAAACTTACTATAACATGCCAAACGAACCCCAAATTGTATATTATTAATACATATATCCTTATCTAAGTCCGTTGGCCGAACCTTATATTTTTAGGACTAAAATAACAATTAATAATATAATATTTGATTTAAAAACTATTTTGTGTCAATTTTGACACTATTTGATACATGATTTTTGTGAAAGTCATAACAGAATTATATGTTCGAACCAAGTTGATTAAATCAACACTAATATATCATAGTAACCTAGAAAATTAGTGGAATTCATAAAAAGTCTTGAATTACATTTATTTTGGTATTTATATTATCAATTATGTCAATATTTCATTAATAAGATAATTACTGCATCATATTTGTGTCCTAATTAAATTAAATTATTTGATTTCTAAAAATTACAAATAAACTGCCATCATGTAGGAAATCTTTTTAGCTTTCTAATGAATATTTACAATCGAATTTATCTTATGTATAACCCCATATTAAAAATGATTTACTTATTAAACATTGATTTTAACTATTTTAACCCTTCTTTAAATAAATTAATAATAAATGTCCTAATCTAATCCAAGTGGGCCTAAATGGTCATATTTTATTCCTAAGTTTGTTTTTGGTCGAATTACACTTGTCCAATAGAATTAGGACATGTGTTAGGGTAATATTAATATCATATTTACCCTTAGTTACCATATTTACTATTAACCGCGGTAAAAAAGTAAAAAGTTACTATTCACCAAAAAATTATTTCCATCTCATTGAACCACATTTTAGTCCTTGATATTAACTGTGTCTCTCGGATTTTCGAAATTCCATTCACAGAAGCGGTAAAATTAAGTTTTATGCAAAATTCAGTTTTTAACCTACCACTTAGTGGTTTCACTATTCATCAAAAATTGAAAGTTTTCAGAAAAATACCAAAATTTCACCCTAGGCTAATTTCGGTATTCCGAATTCAAAAATGAAGTCTATTTTACCAAATTCATAACATAGAAGTTGCATTAATTAATTTTATAATTAAATCCCGCTGTTAAAACAAATAGCGTGTTTTTAAGAAACAATATCTATCAAAAGATTGACACTTGATTATGTCTCGTTTAAATGTAAAATTACATCCAATGACCAACATTGTATTGAATTGTAAAAATATATTCTAAATATACTTTAAAAACACTGAAATTAATAATTTATCACTATTAATTATTTCGATTGAAAAAGTTGTTTTTAACTAAAATTTAGTAATTTTCACTATTCATCAAAATATGAAAGTTATCCGAAAAGTACCAAAATTTCACCTTAGGCTAAATTCAATACTACGAATCCAAAAATGAAGTCCATTTTGAGAGCTAAAATTTCTAAAATTTTAAAAGGTGGTTATTACTATTCATAACGGCTAGTTATAATAATATTTTAATAGCATTTCGTTGTTTTGTGAAACTCAGTATTTCGTACTACACACGCTATCGAGGAAGGTCGCGATTGCGTGTAATGAAAGGCAAGTCGAGGATTTGTGTTGTGCAAACTCCTTTTGGTGTAGCGTACAACACAAGACATTAATAAAATTAAAAAGAATATTTTTCATAAAATCTCGGGCTGTTACAGATACCCCCTGGACAGCCCCCACCCCTCCTAGATAGCCCCAACTCCCCTGGAAAACCCTCCCACCATCTTGGACACCCTCCCATCCCCATGGACACCTTGAACACCCCCACCACACTAGACAACCCTCCCATACCCTTGGAAACCCCCACCCCACTAGACACCTCCACACCCCTAGATACCCCCTAGAAAGCCCCCACACCTCCTGGATAACCCCCACTCCCCTGGACAACCCTCCCACCCTCCTGGACACCCTACCACCCACATGAACACCCTAGACACACCCACCACACTGGACAACCCTCCCACACCCTAGAACCCCCCACTAGACACATCCATGCACCCTTAGACACCCCCTGGACACCCCACCACCCTCCTGGATATCCCTCACACTCTCGGAAACCCTCCCACCCCCATGGACACCCTCCTATCCCCATGAATACCCTGGGAACCCCCACCCTACTGGTCAACCCTCCCAGACCCATGGAAACCCCCCACCCCACTGGAAACCCCACCCCTAGACACCCCCTAGACAACCCCCACACTCTTGGACAACCCCCACCCACCTGGACACCCTCCCACCCCCATGGACACCCCAGACACCCCGACCCACTGGAGACCCCTTCCACACCCCTAGAAACCCCCACACCACTGGACACCCCGCACACCCCTGGATACACCCTGGACAGCCCCCACCCCTCCTGGACAACCCCCACTCCCCTGGACAGCACTACCACCCTCCTATACACCCACCACCCCACTGGAAAACCCTCCCACACCCCTGGAACCCCCACCCCACTAGACACCCCCACTGGATAGCCCTCCCACACCCTTGGAAACCCATCACCCCACTGGACACCCCCACCCCTGGACAACCCCCACCCTCCTGGACAACCCCCTACCACCATGGACACCCCGGACACCCCCACCCCCATTGGAAAACGCTCCCACACCCTTGGAACCCCCCCCCCCCCCCCCACCACCCCACTAGACACCCCGCACACCCCTGGATACCCACTAGACAACCCCCACCCCTCCTGGACAGCCCCCAACCCCTAGATATCCCTCCGACCCTCTTAGACGCCCTCCAACCCCCATAGACACCCTGAAAACCCCCACCCCACTGGACATCCCTCCACACCCCTGGAAACCCCCCCACCCCACTGGATAGTCCCCCACACCCCTGGACACCCCCTGGACAGCCCCCACACTCCTGGACAACCCCCACCCCTCCTGGACACCCTCCCACCCCCATGGAAACCCCAGACACCCCCACCCCACTCTTTCACCCTCCCCCACCCCTAGAAACCCCCACCCCATTGGACACCTCCCCGCACCCCTGGACACCCCATGAGAAGTCCAACCACCCTCCTGGACACCCCCACCCTCTTGAACACCCTCCCACCCCAATGAACACCCTCCTACCCCCATGGACACCCTCGAATCCCCCACCCCACTGGACAACCCTCCCATACCTCGAGAAAACCCCACCCCACTGGACACCTCCACCCTTGAACACCCCATGGACAACCCCTCCCTCCTGGACAGCCCCCACCCTCCTGGACACCCTCCCACCCCCATGGAAACCATAGACACCCCCACACCACTGGAAAACCCTCCCATACCCCTGGAAGCCCCCGCCCCACTAAACACCCCACACACCCATAGATACCCCCTGGATAGCCCCCACCCATCCTGGATAGACCCCACTCCCCTGGACAGCCCTCCCACCCTCCTAGAAAACCTCCCACCCCCATGGACACCCTGGAAACCCCCATCCCACTAGAAAACCCTCCTAGACCCCTGGAAACCCCCTCCCCACTGGACACCTCCCAATGGCCAGCCCTCCCACACCCCTGGAACCCCCACCCCACTGGACACCCCCACACATAAACACCCACTGGATAGCCCCCAACCCTCCTGTACAACCCTCACCCTCATGGACACCCTCCCACCCCCATGGACACCCCGAACACCCCCACCTCACTGGACAACCCTCCCACACCACTAGAAACCCCCACCCCACTAGACACCCCGCACACCCCTGGATACCCCCACCCTCCTGGACACCCTAGAAACCCCCATCCCACTGGACAACCCACCCACACTCCTGAAACCCCCACCCCACTGGACACCACCCCCACACCCCTGGACACCCTGCCCCCAAAGACCAGAATCCATACCATAAAAACCATCAGAACTAGACCAAAACAAGAAGTAGGGAAAAATTAAACATTCACATATATAACATTCAAAACATACAATGTCAACTAAAAAACCTAGATCCAACCTAAATGACAACCAAATACACAATTATAATGACAATATTCAAAATTACATTTTACACTACAAACAAACTAAAATCCAATCAAACCTTTAAAATAATTTGACCCTTCCACTTGTAAGTGTTTTAAATCTTGATAACTATAGGGTTGAGGGACATCAAATAGCTAAAACGTAAAAGGCTAGTAGTTAACATGTATAATGAATAAATCAAATGAAATATTATGTCAATTTTTAAAAGGAAATTTTTTCCAGGTCAAAGTTCACAAGTGTTCTAGTTGTAATTATTTCATACATAAATCTTATCATAAAATATCAGCATTCGACAAAGCCTTGTTGTTCATGAAAATTGTTTTTAAATGAGTGGAAATTCAAAATATTATTTTTATGTAAAACATTAAAAAGTACAAATTATAAATGGACATTTACCTTTACTTTTACATATTTGATCTTGGCACTCATTTTATTTGGGTTTTTTTTGAAAGTAGACCCATCCCCTGTTAGAAAATAATATGACTGGGATAAATTTAAAATGAATTATAATATATAAAACTATTAAGAAATTGAAACTTACTTTTGAGAGGACCAGTTTGGAATATACCTAACACTGAGGGGGGGGGGGGGTGAATCAGTGTTGTGGACTTTTAAAACCAATTCCAAATTTTGTCTCTGTACCTCTTGACCTGTTAGGATCTTGATTCTCTTACTCTATTTTCCATGTCTCATGCAATAATAGAAAGAAGTAGAAATACACACATGATTTTTTTATATGTTTCACTACTCAATAAGAATATCTACATCCTTTACATGCATGGATATGAATATTTCATGGATTCTAATCTATGATGTGATAAACTATTACAGTGTAGTGGGTAGAAAAACAATCCTCTAGCCAGTGTGAGTCCCTACACTTGGGGGGGGGGGGAACAATCCTCTTTCCTGGACTGGTGATTGCCGAGTCCAACTTGCAGCCTCTAGCTGGTTCTTTATACTACCTACAAATAAAGTATTATTCCTTCCTCAAAAGGTATATTTTGATCTTCGTCTTCTTTAGTGCTCTTCACTTGATTAATTGAAAAGTAGTAGGAAAGAAATTCTTCCTTCTTTCCATCTATTCTTTTCTAGTGCAACACCAACTGCAATAGACTTCTTCTTTCTTATTCTTAGTACAACAAACAACTATAGTAAAACTTATTCTCTCTTTTTGGCTAGAATCACAAATACCAATGTGATTATTCAAGTTCTGAAGATCGGTTCACTTGAATCATCTTAATCAAACTACCCTGAATAATTTTCAGAATTCAGTTGGGAATACTTTGTTCTTCTTCTTCTTCTCTTCTTTCTCTTTGACAATGTATAATAAGGAATACTACTGCAGTGTCTTAATCTCTTTCTTCAATTCTCAATACCAATACATGAGTGTATTCATATAATCCCTTCTTCCTTTATGCAGATATGATTTTAGTTACACATATGTCTACTCATCCCACAAGCAACAACACCCCTGTAAATAGTTTATACAAATCGTGCAACCAAAGAGTGGTCACCTTTGTGAATGTAGATAGCACCACGAGTCTTCTTCTTCACATAGAGGACGCGTGATTATTCTTCATAAAACTAGGGATGATTTGTGGATATGTCTTTTTGAAGCACTACACAGGTGAGTATTCACCGATTGTGTACTCATGGGATCTCCTTCAAAAAACACCGTGAGGGATTGAGAAAACCAATCACTTGTTTGTGCCTTCTTCTTTGCACATAGGGTGCAGTTATCTTTCTTTGCAAGACACATAAAGAGTGCATAACACTTGTTAAAGGCATGAGGTACCCTCAAATATTTCGCGTATCCTTCTAGGTGACTTGCACGTAAAATTAAAACCTTGTGCATGAAAACCCCTTTTGGTGTGAAAAAGGCTTTTCACACAACTCTTCTTTTTCGCGAAACACTGTTTTTTCGCACAACAGTTCTTTTTCGCACAACAGTTCTTTTTCACGCGTCAGAGCTCAGGATTTGTCTAAGTGTTGAGCCTTAAAAAATGATAGGGGTTCTCCTCATATTTATAGGCATTTTTACCCTGCACATAAAGCACTAATCCATGTGTAAAACTCTCTTTATGTGCGTAAAAACTATTTCAAGCAATATCATATTTCGCACAATGCTACAATTTTTCCGGCACCTCATGCCTTTGCCAATTTTTGAGCTTCTGATCTCGAAACACCTCTTGCGTGAAAAACTTCAATCCTCTATTTCGCGCACCATGCCAATATTTCATGCACCATTTTATTTTTCGCACATCCCTCTAATATTTCACACACCGCTTTATTTTTCGCATATCCTGATAATATTTCCTATGCCACTTTATTTTTCGTGCACCCCATTGATATTTCATGCACCGCTTTATTTTTCGTGTATCTCACTAATATTTCATGCATCCCTTTATTTTTTGCTTACCCCGCTGATATTTCGCACAAATATTTATTTTTTACCCACCTCTCTTTTCCAAAAACAACTCTCTCCATTTTCAGATTTTCAAGCCCTAAAATTTGGAAAACATTGGAAAATGGTGCCACCATAAACTCTTCTTTAGTGCCGCTTCTAGATTTTCCATTCCTTTTTCATTGCTCTATTCACTACTTCCCATAACCATTCTTCATATTTCATCATGAACTCTACTATCGTGGTATATATCCTTTGATAGACCAGATTTAGCGTCGTTATAATTACAATGTAAAGTACTGAAACTTCCCTATCTTCCAGAAGCATCATTTTTTCCAATCAAAACTGTATATGACTGGCATCATCATTTCTACCCCTTCCTTTATATGTCTTGCATAACATGTTCTTCTAACTTATTATATTTTTGAAATACATATCATCAAAGCATTGTCTGATTTCAATCACAATTCTTCATTGTTGGAGAAAATGTATCACCTTTGATACATGTTGTTTGAACATAGGATCAGCTCAACAATCATCTGAATTTACTTCATAGAGAATTTCCCAAGTTTGACATTCAATGATATGATTTCATAACAATTATCCAGGCATAATCACATCAGCTAATCTCCATTAACTTTTGGGTCCTTCATCTTGACTGATATTGTCAACTGTTGACAACAAATACAATCTTCATACACAAAGTGGTCCCAACAATCTACCCATTTTTATTTTGTTGTCAATACCTTAAAGTCTCTGCAGATGAATGTGTCAATGTCAAAATGAGAATCTTATCTCTCCCTATATGTTCATTTCATTTCTCTCCCCTTTATTGACAAGAAATAAAAAGTTCATGGTAGAGAGGGTATCATCCCATACTTAAGCAATGTGCCATCAATCATTTCACTCTAATTCTACTTGAGCAATGCTCGATGTAGAAAACTAGAGGATTTTATTTAGACAACAAATTTTCCCATTACTCACTGAATATGACACCTCATGATATGATAAATCATACACTTGTCTTCAAGGGTTTTCCACTTTTATTCTAGGACGAATATATTGAATGTGATAAGAAACAATCAACCTGAAATTCGTGCACTCACTTCAAAAAATGGATAAAAACATTCAAGTGAAATTGGCAGGATAAGTGGCCTTGGGGAACTTTTATAATTCTTATGTCACTGAATGACTTAGTTACTACCACATTGTAAAAATATATTTATTTTGAGTAACCAGAAATGAGAGATTATGAAATGAAATTCCTTTTCTAATGACGTAGTCCTTAGACAATATTCAGATTTTTTGAATTTAGTACCAACTGAAGTTGATAGTAATTAAGATAATGACTCTATAAGTTTCTTCATGTGTCACCCTCTCAAGGGAACACTTCTCATCACTAAATATCAGGTTCTCCCCCGAAGATATTTCTTCACATTCAATTCCCTGTATTTAAATAAAAAATACAACACACCATGATTTATGGGAATAAGGTGGATCTTCCATGGGATTTGGAAGTCTGAGAGGATTTTCTCAACCAAGATTCTCCATTTTCTCCACTACTCACAATTTTACATTTTACCTTTAATTTTTAATGTGGATGTGTGGATGTAAAAACTTCTTCCATCTCTTTGTGTGTGAATCTTTTTTCTTCAAGGGATTTCAAAGCACAAGAATCTCCTAGTGCAACATTCATAATTTTGAGAAATTCTGGTTGGGCTAGAGTAAATTCAAAGAAACTTTTAACAGTATGGCTATCCTTGTTGCACCTCACACAGAAAACTTGTTTTTCTTCATGTAAGATCTTCCTTTTGCTTTTAGCACAAGTCTTAGCCTGTGCATCTTCCAGCTTTCTCATTCATTCCAAATCATCTGTCCAAACCACAAAAATATCATTATTGACTGAGGCATCACGATTGGATCTTATACATGGATTCTTCTGAGTGACTTCCTTCATAGTAGTTCTTTTGGATGCACCACCCTTCACCTTATTGGATTTAGAATCCAAGGACTTATCATCTTTCTTTCTTGAAATATTCTTGGGAGAATTTGTTTTCACATTATTCATCTGATTTCTTCTTAAGGATGCTTATTCATTCTTACCCCGCTTATGTGGTCTTATTTTCTTATCAGTTTTGGGTACCAGTTAAAATGAAAACGCACCATTCATATTACCACTCCCATTGCATACATCATAAATGTTATCTAACATTCCAAATCTATTTTCAGTATACAGATATTTTTGGATTTGTGGATGTTTCTTCTTCTTCTCTGGATTTCTCCCCCTTGAGATGGTCTTTTTCTGTGATTTTACATTTAAGGGGTTGTACCAACAATCTAGTGTACAATCCCCAAATCTATTATAGCCCCAACATTGACCAACAAACCTTGACTTCTTTCTATATTTTTTATAAGGTTTCTGAATCTTTTTCTGGGTATGTTTTGCTTTCTGTGGAGAGATATCTTCCATACTCTTTACCCTATCCACCATAGCCATGGTGGTAGGTTTCTTCTCACTTTTCTTCATCCATACTTGTTTAGAGTTTTTCTTCCAACCTGCACTTTTTTGTAGAAAAACTTTTATACACACTAGTACAAGTTGGTATGGATGGTGCCTTTACTTTCTCAAATATTTGTGATAGATCAATGAGAGAAACTATGATCTTCTTGTCACATGTTGGAGGTCTTTGGAGAGTAGAATCCTCCAGTGAACATTGAGTACTAGCAGCAACTGTTTCCTTCTTTTGTGGAGACTCAATATGTGACTTCTCAAGATTGGTCAACTGAGCTTCAAATTCTAGAAATCTCATATTAAGGATGACTTCTTGGTCTTCAATCATAGTCATCTTCTCTTCAAAGAACTTCTTTAACCTTTGAAATTCATCTTCATGGATCCTTAATTTGTTTTGTAACAAAGAGTCAAGTTCTTTGATCTTCTTGTAGTCTTCTTCTAAATATAATTCCTTGACATCATTTTCGTTTTTCAATTCATCTTCAAGTGAATGGATCTTCTCTTATAGAGTATTATTAACTCCCTCTCTTTCTTCAACATCTTTGAGCTAATTTGAAGAACATAATTCAAATTCCCTATTTGTTACTTCAAAGGATCCAACCTGTCTAGAGAGCTTTATATATTCAACAATTTTTGCTTGTAAGCCTTTCTCCAAAATATTTGTTTCTTATTCCAGCTGAGTGATGTTTTCCTGCATGTATTGAAATACTCCAAAAACCAGGGACGTACTCTCTTCAGGAATACCTTGAAAAATAATTTTTAATCTATCAACTGATATTTCTTGAGGTGTTGTAGATTGATCATCACCACTTGTGCCAGCATTTTCATCATGAGAATAATTTCCAAATGTACTAACACTCAACTCTTGATCATTTAAGGTAGGAAGGTTGTCCATATTCATTGCGGGAACTTGAGACACCTTATCATTAAATTCAATGTCTAGTGTGTCTTCAATGTCAACTAGATATGGAGAACCAGATGCTTCCTTTTCTTTAGATAAGAGGAAATTCTTCTTCAACTTTCTCTTCTCTTTCTTTTTCATTTTCATCATGGTCTTGGTAGATATAGACATCTGATCAAAGGTAACTAAATCTTAATTAAGACTTCACTTCATTGATGACTCGAGAAAGGAACTCAAGTCTTAAAAAGAGAATAGCTTCACTATAGAGAATCCAACAGAGGTGAACATGTCCCTATGATACCAATTGAGAGGACCAGTTTGGGATATACCTAACACTAATAGGGGGGCTGAATAAGTGTTGGGGAATTTTTAAACCAGTTACAACTTTTTTCCTGTACCTCTTGAACTGTTAGGATCTTTATTCTATTATTCTCTTTTCCCTGTCTCATGCAATAATAAAAACTAGTAGAAATATGCACACAATATTTTTACAAGGTTGACCACTCAATAAAAGTAGCTATGTCCTTTCCATTCATGGATATGACCAGTGCATGGAGTATCCACTATTATGTGATATGCTATTACAGTGGAGTGTCTAGGAAAACAATCCTCTAACCAGTGTGAGTCCCTACACTTTGGAGGGGGTGGGAAACAATCCTCTTTCCGGGATTGGTGATAGCTTATTCCAACTTGCAGCCTCTAGCTGGTTCTTTATACTGCCTATAAAGAAAATATTCTTACTTATTCAAAAGGTAGGTTTTTCTCTTGTTCCTCTTTAGTTCTCTTCACTTGATTACTTAAAAAGCAGTAGGCCAGAAATTCTTCCTTCTTTCCTTCTCTTCTTTTCAAGTGCAACGCCAACTTCACTAGACTTATTCTTTATTATTCATAGCGCAACAACCAACTGAGCTAAAAATTATTCTCTCTTCTTGGATATAATCACATGTACTAATTTGATTATTCTGGTTGTGAAGATCGGTTCACTTGGCATCATCTGAATCAAACTACCCTGAATAATTGCCAGCATTCAGTTGGGTATACTCTGTTCTTCTTCTTCTTCTCTTCTTTCTCTTTGACACAGTATAATAAGGAATTCTACTGCAGTGACTTAATATCATTCTTCAATTCTCAATACCAATTCATGAGTGCATCAGTATACATCCTTCTTCATTTTTGATGATATGATTTCAGTTTCACATTTGTCTCCTCATCACACAAGAAACAAAACCCCTGCAAATAGTGTATATAACCAGTGAAACCAGAGAGTGTTCACCTTCGTGAAAGTATATAGCTCCGTGGGTATTCTTTTTTACACAAAGGATGTGTGATTATTCTTCATAGAACTTGTGATAATTCGTGGATCTATCTTCATGAATCACTACACGGGTGAGTATTCACCATTTGTGTACTCTTGGGATCTCCTTCACAAAACACCATGAGGGATTGAGAAAACCAATCACTTGTTTGTGCTTTCTTCTTCGCATAGAGGGTGTGGTTCTCCTTCTTCGTAAGAAACTTCAAGAGTGCATAGCACTTGCTAAAGGCATGTGGTACCCTCAAAATATTCCCGCACCCTTCTAGGTGACTTGCCCGTAAAATTCAAACCCTGCACTAGCTTTTCATGCAACACTTCTTTTTCACGCAACACTGGATTTTCACGTAGCACTTTAGTTTTTTCACACAACACTCTCTTTTTCACGCAGCCCTGGCTTTTTCGTGCAGCACATTCTTTTTCGCGCAGCACTGGGGTTTTCACACAACACTTTCTTTTTCGTGCACCACTTCTTCTTTTCACGCACTACTCAATACTTCAAATTTTTTGCGCATCAGAGCTCGGGATTTGTCAAAGTGTCGAGCCTTAACAAATGAGAGGTGTTCACCTAATATTTATAGGCATTTTTTACCCTACACGTAAAGCACTAATCCGTGCATAAAACTCTCTTCATGCGCATAAAAACTCTTTCATGCAACATCATATTCTTCACAATGCTGCAATTTTTCACACACCTCATGCCTTTTCCAATTTTCAAGCTTTTGATCATGAAACATCTCTTGCGCAAAAAACTTCATTTCTCTATTTCTCACACCACGCCAGTATTTCGAGCACTGTTTTATTTTTCGCGCTCCTCAATAATATTTCTTGCATCTCGCTAATATTTCACGCACACCACTTATATTTCGTGCACCGCTTTATTTTTCATGCATTCCACTAATATTTCATGCACTACTTTATTTTTCACGCACCCCACTAATAATTTTCACACCGCTTTATTTTTCACGCACATCCCTTTTCCAAAAACAATTCTCCCTATTTTCTGATTTTCTGGCCCTAAAATTTGGAAAACACTGGAAAAAGCACCACCTTAAACTATTCTTTTATGTGGCCTCCAGATTGTCCATTATTTTTTCATTGCTATCTTCACTACTTCCCATAACCATTCTTCAACTTTCATCAAGAAGTCCGTTATCGTGATATATATCCTTTGATAGACCGATTTTAGCATCATCGGAATTAAAATGGAACGTACTGAAACTTCCCTATATTCCAGCAAAATCATTCCTTCCAATAAAAACTTCATATGACTGGCATCATCATTTATCCCCCTTTCCTTCATAAGTATTGTGTCACAAGTTCTCCTAACTTATGATATTTGTGAAATACGTATCAATAAAGCATCGTGTAGTTTTAATCACCATTCTTCATTGTTGAAGACAATGTATCACCTTTGATATACATGGTTTGAACATAGGATCATCTCAACAATCATATGAATTTAAAAAATAGAGAATTTCCCAAGTATGAAATTAAATGATATGATTTCATAACAATTATCCAGGAATCTTCAAATCACTCGATCTCCATTAACTTTGGATTCCTTAATTTTGACTGATATTGACAACTGTTGACAACAAATACAATCTTCATACACAAAGTGGTCCCAAAAACTTTTCCAATCATGAGATTTCATACCCATCAAATTCAAATCCTTCAAAGAGACACAATTTTTTTACATTTGAAGAATAACCTTGAGTCACTTTGATATCATGAAGACAGTGAAAAAGTTAATTTCCTCCCTTTCAGATAAGGTATGACAAGCCGGGGGAAGAAATGATCGTCTTCTATTAGGAGAGGGAGATAACTCCAAACGTATTCCCATTGATAGTAAGTCTAATCTATCATTCACCCCATCTTTTGTCTTTCCTTTAATATCTAGAAATGTTCCAATCAAACTATCCAAAATATTCTTCTCCACATGCATGAAATCAATATTATGTTTCACATCATGATATCTACAATATGGTAGCTCAAAAAATATTGACCTTTTCTTCCAAATATGTCTATCATTACCAGATTTCAATGTCTTTCCCAATATCACATCAAGGTTTTACACCCTCTCAAAATACTCATAAAGGGATAAAGGTTTTAGAGCAATATCAAATTCTTGTGATCAATTGAATGCCTTTTGTAGTCTTCTATAAGAGTAATCCATAGGAAAAACCTTTCGATGACCCATGTACACTGTTTTCCTTCCATGATGCAATTGACAATATAAATTCTATTGTTCACAAATTAAACATGATTTATGCCCCTTAACACTGTATCTAGACCAATTTCCATATGTTGGGAAGTCATTGATATTTAAAATAAGCACTGCATGCAATTGAAAATATTCCATTTTATAGGAATCATACACTCTAATACCATCCTCCCATAAAAGTTTCAAATCATCAATCAATGGTGACAAGAAAACATCAGTATCATTTCTGGGTTGCTTCAGACCAGAGATCTTTATACTCAATATGACATATTTGTGCTTCATACAAACATAAGGAGAGAGGATGTAAATTACCAATAATATAGTCCATGAACTATGTGTTCTACTGAGGGTTCGGTATGGATTCATTCCATCTGTGCACAAAACTAGTCTGAGATTTCTAATTTCATTTCCAAATGAAGGATGCTGCTCATCAATTTTCTTCCATTCTGGTTAATTAGTCAGTTGATGTCTTTTTTAATCACATATCCACTAATCAGGATGACATCTTAAGCTTTTTTCATCATGTGAATTAGAAAATAAATGCTTCAAATGATGAATTATAGGATGATACCAAAATACCATGGAAGGGATCATTGTAATCTCTACATCAGCTTGTGATTTTTCTTTCAAATTATACCATGATTTCCCACATTTAGGAAACTCTGATAGAAATTCATATTCCTTCCTATATATCATAGAACCATTCAGACATGAATATATTTTCTTGTATCCGAATCCCATCGGGTGTAATATTTTCTTGGCCTTATAATGTGAATTTAGAAGGTCATTGTCTTTTGGAAGAATGTCTTTCAATAATTGTAGCAGATTTCAAAAACTTATGTCACTCCATCCATGTTTCACCTTCAGGTTAATCAATCTTAACACCGCTGAAAAATATGTAAAATCCGTACAACCAGGATACAATGGTTTTTCAGCATCACCATATATACGTGCAACTGTCAGTTCTATCTCAATTTTTTCTGTTGCAATATCACATATCATTTCTTCAATTCCATCGGAGTTACCATCTTGCAAATCATCATCATCAGTAGATCTAACATTCGTTCTAGTTTCACCATTCCAAATCTAGGGGATATAACTCAGATTAAAACCATGAAAAATTAGATGATCTTTGATCTCTCTATCTTTCAACTTCTTTATATTAAAACATCTCAGGCATAGACAGAAAAATGTCACTACTTGGAACATTTTGTTTAGAAAATTACAAAAAGGCATATACACCAACCTCATATTCATTACTCATTCGATATGTCGTAACCCAAATTTGACTCATTATTACATATAACAAATATCAAAATTATACATCTTCTTAAGATAAGAAAAAAATATATTTATATAAAAAATATCATAATTTGAATGTAAAAAAAATTTAAATATAAAACAAATCTATGTGAATTTGAAACAAATATGCATGAAAATGATTTGAAAAATAAAATATAGTTAGATATAACAATTTTAAATTCATCTTGGATCCTTTCTTTTTAAGGTACACAAAGAATACATCCTTATGCAACTAGATACAAAATTCACCCTTCTATAAAAAATAAATATGAAGTGTAAATATTAAAATATGTATACATTCACTTCTAAAAATTACACATATCCCAATGATTTGAAACCATTGGGATAGCCCCTAAAACCATTGGGATAGAATACCCCAACGGTTTCACACACCATTGGCATGATGGTCGTTGCAATAGCCCTATACCAACGATTCTACAGGAACTGTTGTTATAAACTACCTGAAGTTAAAATATTCCAATGGTTTCAATGAGACCATTGGGATATATATATACCAAGGGTGTGTCCAAGGGTGTAGGGGATGTCCAGGTGGGGTGGTGGGGGCTATCCAAGGGGGTAAGGACTGTCCACGGGGGTAGGGGCTATCCTGGGTGTCCTAGGGGGTAGGGGGTGTCTAGGGTGTAGGGGCTGTCCCTATGCGTTTCATTTAAATAAAATATTCATTTGCTATTAGTTTGAAATACAGGAAAATAAACATAGTTTTTCTAAAAATAATCCTCATGAAAACATTTAAAACCAATCATTCAATTTTACCAAATAGTCACACCATAATTAGGGAGCATAATTAATAATGACATAATGAGGGAAATGGGTAAGTAGTGTTCAAGTAACCATACCAGATGAGGCACCTAGATTATCCTCCAAAAATAACAAGTTTCAGAGAATATGATAATACCTAGGAGCTTCAGGGAAAATCTAGAACATATTTTAACCTAATTCATCCTTTTTGGCGTGCCTGATGCAATCAAACAACCCTAACACACGAGGGGTACAAGCCCCAAAGCAGATCATGTTTATAATAAGGGTCAATTAGCTAGAGCATAATATTAAACTAGTGCAATAATCATTCTAGAATAATCCACTACCAATTATAGGCTACCATGTTATGTCTAAAACGGAAATGATATGAGGAGTATCAAATAATCAACCATATATAAAGAATAAGCACAAGACACACATAAGCCACACACCCACAAGAATCACCCCAGAACACCACTCCAAAGAAGTCCCCTTACCTTGGGGCCATCAACGAACAATGGAAGTCCCACACCAAGGACATTCCCATTCCTTTTAATAATGATAAGGCAAGAGACACATTCCATGTAGAGTTTTCCAATGAAAACCCACTTTCTGAAAGTTCCAACCGGTCCCCACCCATTCTTTTAAAATAAAAACGTTTTCAAAAGTATCCAAACACACAATTTAAGAATCCATGAAATATTTGGAACACATTTTAAAAGGCACAACATCATTTGGAAATCACAAACCACTTATAAGGGCCAACCAGGCTTTTAATCAAAAACTTGTTGTGCATGGCTATGTAAAATAATTCCACAAATTTTAATTCAATGGTAATTCAACTTGATTTAATTCTAGTAATCATTTGAAAAATTATATATTTTAAACAAGAATCAAATCAAGGTATAAAGATCAATAAATCAATGATTCTTAAATTTAAAGGACAATACATAGGGGAACCTACCTCAATCCAAGATGCCTTCAATGATGACCTCTCAAAATGGCTTCAAGAAGGTCCAAATGAGCAAGGAATACCAAGAAGAACTGTAACAAGAAAAAACACTAAATTTAGAAACAAAGAAACAAGAACCCTAGACCAAAAGAACCAATGAAGAAGAACAACTAAGTAGGAAAAGGAAGAAAAAGAAGAGGGAGAAGGAGGATATTATATGGAAAAATCACCCCCAAACTTGTAGAAACCACTTGGAATCACCATTGGAAGGAGGTGAGAGGCATGGAGAAGAGGAAGAGGAAACTCCTAGGGTTTCATGTTCCAAATGGGGGAGAAAGAGGCGTTTTGGTGTTAAAACATGATAGGGAAAATGGTAAAAAATAATTTTTAAATAACTCGGGCACTGCGCATGGTTAGGTTGCAGCCCATGGACACCACCACCCACTAAACAGTACCCCGACCTACTCTGGACACCCCAAACCCCTAGAAAGCCCCACCCCTAGATACCTCGACCCCCTTAGATAGTCTAATCACCCCTAGAAAACACCATCACCCCTAGAAACCCCCAACTTCCCCTAGACACCACCCCCACTGCCTACCCACTTGGAAACCCCCCTGGACACCCCACCCCCTGGATATCCCCCTCACCCCCCTCGACACCACCCCCACCCCCTGGACACCTCTACCCCATTGGAAAGCCCCCTCACCCCCTAGACACCACCCCCACCCCCACCCCCTGGATAGCCCACTCACCCCCCATGGACACCACCCCAACCCCTTGGACACCCCTACCCCATTTGAAATCCCCCTAACCCCATGGACACCACGCCCACCGCTACCCCCTAGACAACCTACTCACCCCCCTGGACACCACCCCCTCCCCCTTGGATAGCCCCCAACCCTCTGGACAGCCCCCACCAATTGGAAAAACCCCATCCATCTGGATAGACCCCCATCCCTCATGGACACCCCCACCCCCTAGACACCCCTACCCCCTTGGACAACCCCCTCACCCCCCTAGACACCCCTCACCCCCTTGACACCCCTACCCCCTTGGACAGCCCCCCTCACCCCCTAGACACCACCCCACCCCCTTGGACACCCCCAACCCCTTGGATAGCCCCCACACCCCCTAGAATCTACCCCACCCCCTTTTAGACCCCCTAGATACCCAACCCCCTGGACAACCCCCCAACCCCCTGGACACCCCCACCCACTACACAACCCCCCTAGAAACCCCCTGTACGCGCTCACACACATTATAGAACACAAAAAAATCGCAAACTTTCAAGATATCACTTCCATTTGATTATTTTACCAGAAAAGAATTTATTATGATATAAATGAACACTATGAAACTTACCATGATAAAAAGAACAAAAAAAATAACATCTCAAAAAATTAGTTTAGGGCATCGTGGAAAATAAAAACTGAAACTGAGTCGTGTGAGGCTTACTTGATTATTGCGAGTTGACTTGATAGATCTGATAATAATAAATATGAATAATGATGTTTGAGAAATGAGGCTGTAGGGTACAAATTCGAATAATTGTTTCTAGGTTTTCCATGTGAGAGAGACAAGTCACAGGTCGCTCGATCAAAGAAAACAGAATGACTGGATACAGGGTGCGATAAATCATTTAAAAGCTTTAACATGCCAGTTATTTAATAACTGATGTGGTAAACTATTTTTTTAATGTTTATAACATTACATATTAAATAACTAAGGTAGAAAACAATTTATCACGTCAGTTAATTTATAACCGTGTGATAATTGTCACTTTTTTCATGTCAGTTCTTTTGATAATCGATGTGATAAATTGCCGAGATTAGATTTATCAGGTCAGTTATTTTATAACTGATGTGATAAAGCACTAAGATTCGATATATCATGTCATTTATAAAATAAACGATGTAAAAAATTGATTATCATCGATTTATCACGTCGGTTATAAAATAACTGACTTGATAAATCAATTTTTACAGCTTTGCACATCGATTATATAGAACCGACATGAAAAATACCGACGTGTTAAGCGTTTTTCCACTAGTGTGTTGAACACGTTGGTACTCTGAGATCAACGCACTAGTGGAACATTTTTATTTTGAAATCCTAATAACTCATAAATGTTAACGTAGATTGTAAATACAGGACCACCATTGATTTTTTAAGGGGGTGTTTTCCTTTGGAAGGGCCTAATCTCGACTGACACGGGTCGAGGGTGAAAGTTAATTTTCAGACATGAAAGTCATTAAAATATTTAATAAAAATACTTTATTTGGATGTTACATGTTTAGAGGTGAGATGGGAGCATATCAGGTAGTAGGAGGCTCACATTGGAGGGTCCGACGAATGATGGGCCGCCGGTGGTGAGGGCAGTGCTTAGACCAACAGGAGGTTGGGTTCCTGTGGGGAACACAACCGTGGTCCAGCAGGACAATGCTGGAGGAGGATTCCATGGAGGTATAGAGAACGGGTGGTAGATGAGATTCATGGTAGGAGGTCGTGGTGGCGGCAGTGGCGGGATGCGGCTCAGAGGCCGCATCCGAGGAGGACCCCATGGCAGTAGGGCCATAGGACTAGGGGTCGGGATGTGGTGCCTTCCATGTTGAACTCTAAGGCCATTTTGAATGAGAGTGCACAACCGAGCCATGAGCTGAACGAGATATCCTACATACAGCAGGCTGGTTTGGGCTGGACCAGACTGACCAGGTCAGTGTAAGGGTTGGTGTCCTGAGAACCAACTATTTTGTACTTTGATTACATGAATGTTAACTTATTATATATTTTTTATTGTTCTTAATGACTACAATATAATAATGTCTTGGAATATCTGTTGCATTAATATGGTCATGGAAGATCCCCGCTATGATGAGAACCTTGAAATTCTATAACAATATTCTTAAATAAAGTTCTACAATTGGATGGCATACTATGATAGGACACATAGTATACAGACCGTCATGTGCGAGTACTTGTAAGAAGATAAAACTCTCTCTCATAGAGTTCGCACTTGGTAATCTCCAAGATGGGAGATTACGAGAACAAACCCGCCAATAGTAATTCTACATGTCTTGGTGTCATCAGACATTGATATCTACGAGCATGTTTAATCGTTCTTAAACTGGAAGATTATCATTAACTCATGTCATGACTCGCACACTTAGATTTACCGATGAAAACCATCTCGCAGACAGTTGGCGGGATGTAGGGTATGTTGGGTGCGTCACGAGTGACATGTTGTTAATGGATAAGTCTAGGAAGTATTTGTCCCTTACATTTATGGATGTTTATATCTCGGCCTTTTGATTGAAATAGAACTGTCGCATGAAATTCCATGGCCATGGTGTAAACGATGAGTTTATTTCAGGTAGTCAAAGAATGACAGATCAAGCATATAGGTTTATGAAACTTCCATGAAACCTTCTCGATGAGATATCGATACAAATGGATTAAATTACACAGTAAGAGTTTGTATGAGGTGATACATCAATGGGACATCGACTTCTTTCTCTTGGGTGCCATGACCCATTGCTAGACAATAATCATGGACTTTAGGCAATCCCGCCTAATGCCAACGAGAAAGAGGCCTAGAGGGTCACACACTATGTGTATTAAAGTATCTCGGGTAGAATAAAGATTATTCCGGATGTGGTTTAATAATTATTCAAGGAATCCTAAATCGTTTTAATGTTAGAGGAAAAATAAAATTGAAAAACAAGTACATGCCATGTATTATTAAATATACATGCCGTGTTGTTTTCATTTGGGAAAGGAAATGAATAAATGAAATCAATATATACACATTGTGTACATTTAATGTACACGCCGTGTAGTTTTCAATGAAAAACATGTACACACCGTGTAGTTTTTCCAGTCGGGATTTTGAGGATATAATATTGTTTTATTAAATGATATTTATTATAATCAGCGTGAGCGCATGTCAAGGAATTAATTATTCGACATGGGGGTTTTCAATAATAGTCAATGAAATAAGTAAATCATGTAACGGGTTTATTTATTGTCATAAATCTACAACCTCAAACTCAATTATAAATATCCTCACAACCACAACTCTTTTCCGACATAAGAGAATCGTTGTGCACAACAACTCCGGGGAATTCTTTCAAGGCTGAAATAACCTCTTCCTCCATGAACGATCTCAAGAACGAGAGAGATCCTCTTCCATCGAATCAAGATGATCTAAGGCAGACAACGCAAGCAATGTTTTCTCCACAGTAGCACCTGGAGACTCCTTTGGTGATGTCCCGAAATATGAGGTACATGTGTGGATCCCTGCTAGAGGAAGTCTAAACATGGATTCTGCGATGCAATGACGAATCACATCAGAACGTGATCAAGAACATCAATGAATAAAGAACACCCAAAAGGTATTTCTTTTAAATTGATTAACTTAATTATAATCAACCTGTAATAACCCTACATTGGGGTTTCGAGACATTCATTTTCTTTGTCTTTTTCTATGATTCGATCTGTAGAGACTGTCATTTATCATCATATTGATCCTAGATTGATCATTGTTAATGAAAAAAATCCAAGTGGGAATATCCACCCATGCGCTTCCGCTGCGCTCGGAACCTTCAGTCAGGTCGGGCGGCCCAAGCGGGTTTGTTTGGGTTGGTTGGACCAGGTCGGGTCGGACTAGGATCATACCCTTTTTACTAAATTGGTTATATCTTTCAAACCGTGTATCCATTTGATGATCCATTTGTAGAGTTGGGACCCTTGAGATGAGGAAATTATTTTGAGATATTCTAGGTGAGTTTTTGTTGAAGTTGGCATATGACCTAATGGCTTGAGGAGTTGTTTCTCCTAGAACAAGCGCTCTACGAGCAGAATCCTCTGGCTGCCTGTGACTATGTAATCTTGGTGACTACTTGACTTGGGGGCTACTTTCCCCATTGAATATCCATGTGCCACCAATTCTCAATGCACCACCAATGCTCCATGCGACACCGATGATTCATACGCCATCGAAGATCCATGCTACATCATCATCCCAGACACCATTACTGCTCCGAGCACCACTGACATTCCATCTTCCACTAACGTTCCGTCTACTGTCGATGATCCATGCGTTATCAAAACTCTATGCGCCATCAACACTCTGTGCACCATCGAAAATTTTAGTATCATAAAGACTCAGATATCTATGGACTAAAACTAGAAATCCTTGTCTTTGAACTTTATACATGTACCTATGTGAGCTGACCATATTGACTTTACTTCGTGTGTTTCCTTTATGGTATAACTCATGTACTTATTAGTGGTGTTAACCTTGTGGTTTTAGGGTTCCTAATGAGTATTGTTTTACTCACCCTTGCACGGGCTTTTCTTGTATGTGCCGTGTTCTGTGTGGATGATCAATACTTTGATGGAGTCCTCGGTGGACCAAAAATAGGTGGTGCTTAGATAGAGGCCCAATAAACAAGGTGTGCTACAACGACTTCATAAAACTATATCTGTACCTACCCTTTAGTTATGGTTTTTTGAGGATGAGTTTATGGATATTGTAGTTTTCTTTTTAGTTGGGAATTTATTCTGGCCCAGTTTAATTTTTAGTTTTGTATTGTTACTCTGTGGTGGGTATCTTCATGGTATGTATGCATGTTTAGTTAGTGTTTTTAGTACTTGAATTTTTCTTGGAGACATGTGCATGTGTACAGGTGTTTAGGAAAATTCCTCCCATTTGTGGGATATGCCTACTCAGTGCTAGTCGCCATCCCCTAGCCTATTAGAGGTGGGCTTGGGGTTTTCCCAACATTGTTCTCAGGGGATGGGTCATGATAGAGTGGTATCAAAGTTGGTTGGTTCTAACTAATGAACCAAGAGTCTATGATATTGATTTATGGAAATACTGTCGAGTGTTTCAAGTTCATCTTTCAGGCTAGAGAATCTAGTGTTTGTGCGGCGACTGTCGTATCGATACACTAGGACTCTGAATTCTTATTTTTTACTCGGTACATGAAAACACTGGTTTCAGTGAAAATAATAGTACGTACATCATATAGGATTGAGTGTGTTCTCATGTCCTTCTTGAGTCAGTGTTATCTCACCATGTATACTCTATTGACTATGGTATGTCTTGATCTATTTCAAGATGCCTCTATGCAGACAACCAACCCAGATTTCGATGCATGATTTTGAGGATGATCTGCCTAATGATGAGGTGTCAGTACAGGGACCAGTACTGGAGATAGCACACTCAGGTGGTGTACCAGTGATACCACCACCCAGAGATTAGTAGTTACTACCATCATTACTGGTAGAGGATACATGCATGCTACGTGAATTTCATGAGTTCCATAGGCAGTGACCTTCCAGGTTTAGGTGTTAAGTAAACCTCCAGGTAGCTGAGGATTGGATGTAGTTGGTTACATGTGTCTTCTGCCATGTGTGGAGGCCTCTTGACCAGATGAAAGTCCTAGCCATTAGTCCTCTATGTGGATCAGTGGTGAGATGGTGGAGCGTAGTGATCCAGACGCATGAGTAGATGACCCTCACATTGACAGACTTCAAGAATCTCTTCATAGAGGAGTTCTTTCCCATGACGTTACACTCTATACATATACAAGATATATTGCATCTCCAGTAGGGCATCTAGACATTAGAGGATTACTCAGATAGGTTTACAGATCTTTCTTTCTACTACAAAAATATGGTTCGGGACCCATTCTTTAAGGTCTAGAACATTGAGTAGGGACTACACCTGGAGATCATTGAATCCATGATATCTATTAGAATTTCTATATATGCTAGGGTACTAGATTGAGCTCTGATAGTAGAGAGATTCCTAGCAGAGCAGACAATGGAAATAGGAGATACCACTGAGTATCAGGTAGCTGAATCTTCGGCAGTAGGTAGCCGACAACTAAATGAGGGATCCAAGTGGATTGGAAAGTTCAGGGAATGACCCTAGGACACAGGGTTAGTGGTGCGAGGCTCCCAGGGTAGAGTGAGTTAGAAAAGGGATAGGCTATTCTACTCATACAGCGGTTGGGGAAACATGGTTTTAGATTTCCAAATCTCTATAAAGATGATAAATAGATGGTAGATGGGAAATCAAGGTAGAGGTGAAGGCAGGAACAAGGTGGTCCACCATTTTAAGAACACGATAGAGGATTTGGATGGGAAGGGGGAGGTGGTCAGAGGTTTATGGTACCATCACCACCACCCCAAGTGGTCTACAATGGGTTTAGGGATTTAGTGGACAGTGATGTGGCTAACTTCAGGTGATGGAGGCTAATGAACCCGATGATTTAGAGTTGATTAAAGTTGCGATCTATGTATTTTCGACCCTAGCTATAGTTTTTATTGATACAAGTTCTAGTCACTCTTTTCTCACCATGACCCTTGTTCGATACATGAAGATTCCTACTGTTGACTTGATCCATATGCCTATATAATCAAATGGAAGGAGATCCTATGATCAAGCACTGGAACCATTAGTGTGTTCTTATTCTTTGGGGAGAGATTTTTGGTTGGGATCTGTTGGTGGCAATGTCAATGCCTTACAACGTCATCCTTGGTATGAACTAATTATCCACGGTCCATTCCTAAATTGACTATTTTAGGCATATAGTATGGTGTGTTTGCAGAGATGGGACCGGGGTTTCCTTTTTCAACAAAAAGGAAACCAATGAAGCATATGATAAACTTAAAAATAGTTGGGTGTAGTTGATCACACACCATTTGGCTAGCATGACCCTTGGTACAGTGGATGGGAAGAGTCCTATGTTTTCTTCAGTGGTGGATGAGTATGAGGAAGTATTTACAGAAGATGTTCTAGGATTAACTACTCATAGGGAAGTAGACATTTCATTGATCTATACCTTGGGAAGAAACTGATATATACACTTACATATTGGATGGCTCCCGTGGTGATTTTTGAGTTAAGGGTATATTTGAAGGACTTACAGAGCAAGGGATTCATAAGACCCGGTGTTTCACCATGGGCGACCCTAATTTTGTGTACCGAGAATCCAGATAGGAGATTGAGGTTATGTGGGGACTTATGGCACCTGAACCAGTTGAATGTGAAGAGTAAGTATCCACTACTGAGGATTGATGAACTCTTCGATCAACTGAAGGGATCAAGGTGGTTCTTGAAGATAGACCTCAGATCTAGCTATCATCAGATTCATGTACGGGAAGAGGATGTACCGAAAATAAACATCAGATATTTATACAACCACTACGAGTACTTAGTGATGACATTTGGCATGATGAATTCCTCAACATTGTTCATGGGACTCATGAATAGGATATTCTAGCCTTACTTAGACCGGTTCATCGTGGTCTTCATTGATGAAATCCTAGGGTACTCGAGATCTGAGGAGGAGCATGCAATACACATTAGGATGGTACTGGAGACACACTGAGAGCACTATATTTATGGGAATCTCTCTAAGTGTTAGTTATGGATTCGGGAGGTCCACTTTCCGGGACACATCATTTCAGAGGCTAGAGTTGTATTATATCCAGTGAAGATTGAAGTGGTTATTTCTTGAGAGCCACCCAGGAGTGTTACCGAGGTGAAGAGTTTCTTTGGTTTGGATCGGTACTGTCGAAGGTTTGTACCCAATGTTTCTAGGCTAAAAATACCCTTGAATAATTTTACAAAAAAGGGATCCTTTTGTGTGGATTGGGAAGTGCCATCAGTTATTTTAGGAGCTAAGGCAGAGATTGATGAGCACTCCCATACTGAGACTATCGGAGGAGGGTGTTGAGTAAGTGGTGTTCTATGATGCATCAGGGACCAGGTTTGGTTGTGTCCTGATGTAAGGGATAGTGGTGATTACCTATGGTTCACAATAGTTGAGGAATAATGAGCAGAACTAGATGACCCATGATATTGAGCTAGCATCGTTAGTATTCGTATTGAAGATGTAGAAAAACTATTTTATGGGTAGGCAGTTTACTATCTATTGTGACTACAATAGTCTAAATTATATATTCTCTTAGATGGATCTTAAATTGAGACATATAATATGGCTAGATTTATTCTAGGACTATGACTTTGAGTTTTTCTGTACTCCTAATAAGGGGGATGTAGTGGAAAACACTCTCAATAGGAGATCCGGCTTGAAGTTGCTGAGTGAGGTATTAGATAAGTTGGCCACATTATAGATATCCTTTGTGGATGGAGATGAAGCATCTTACCTCCAATTGTTGTTTTTTACCCATCCAATCCTACTATGAGTTAGAGTGGAACAACTCAAAGATACCGACTATGAGACTTTACATGGTCAGATGTCCACAGGGCATTCCCCTGATAGATATTAGAAAGGTGGGGAGCTCATCGTTCTCTTCAAAGGATGCACAATAATACCAATGAAATTGCAGGAGGAGGTCTTGAGGTAGTTCTATACTTCCCCTTTGGCAGCACATCCAAGAGTGGAAAAGACGTATCAGGACCTCTAATGTCAGTTTTGGTGGTTATGGATGAAAAAGATGGTGGAAGCGTTCATTTCTTGATGCCTCACTTATTAGTAAGTGAAGGATAAACACCAGTATCTAGTAGGTTTGACTCAATCCCCTTTAGGTTTCAGAGTGGAAGTGGGATGGGATATCAATGGAATTTTTGATGGGTTTACCACACATGTTCATGGGACATGATACCATCTAGGTGATCATTGAATGACTCACTATTTTGGTCCACTTCCTACCGATCCATGAGCAGAGTTTAGTAGTGATATTGGGATGCATCTACATGTAGGAGATAGTTTGGATTCATGGGGTTCCATTAATAGTCATCTTAGATCACGATGATATGTTTACATCCCAATGTGGAAAGGATTGAAGGAGGAATTTGGGACCTAGTTACTCTTGAGAAGGAAATTTCATCCTTAGATAGAGAGGACCATCCTGGTTATATTGGACATGCTACGCGCATGCATCTTAGAATTTTGAAACAATTGGGAAGACCTCCTACCTCTAGGGGAGTTTTTTGTATATCAACATATACCACTCCATCATTGGTATGACACCATTAGAGGCCTTGTATAGGAGACCATATATTTGACCACTATGTTATATAGATCTAGGAGATTCAGCACTTATGGGTCTAGATTTTGTACGACCTACCATCGAAAAGTTACATATCATCCATGAGTGGATGAGGACTAGACAGAGCCAATATAAGTCATATTATCAGAGGAGGCGGAGGCCTCTGGAATTCGAGGAGAGAGACCATGTGTTCCATTGGGTCTCACCTTAGTGGGGATTGCAGAGATTTGGTCAGGGCGAAAAGTTATCTCCTAGATACATCCACCCTTTTTATATTCTAAGTAGAGTTAGTGAGGTGGTGTACCACCTAGCTCTACCCCTATAGTTTC
The DNA here is from genome assembly GCA_963277665.1 of Viscum album. NCBI lineage: Eukaryota > Viridiplantae > Streptophyta > Magnoliopsida > Santalales > Viscaceae > Viscum > Viscum album. Next base: position 269,750,925 of record OY728125.1, on the reverse strand, counting down.
ACTGGGTGCATGATTTCTTCCATGTGTCATAGCCGAGGAGGTACATGCATGATTCATTGCACGTCATCGACAGGGGAAAGCTGGACATTGATGATGGGGATAATTTCATGGAATACCCAGTGGAGAGCGAGGATTTATATAAGAAAATACTTCATGGGTGGTAGATTCCTCTGGTGTGCATTTGGTGGCGGCATGAGAATCTCTTGAAGATCACTTGGGAGTGGGAGGCTTAGATTCGTACTCAATACCATTATCTTTTTGTTGAGTAGAACTTGTTTTGGTTTTCAGGGACATAAATCTCTATGGTGAGGAGAATGTAATGACTCATATTTTCTCTTGTCTTATTTTTAAAAATTATTTGGAAAAAATCTAAGACTACACACTTGAGACAGCGTGCGATTCCAGGGCCTGAGGTGTTTGGAATGACTGTTTGAAAATTTTTATGTTTTTAATAGCACGTGTGCATGAATTTTCTGAAAAAGTAAAATAAATATTAAATGGGTAACTAGTTCATAAATCCAACGGCATTGTTGAGCTTAGAGCAGTGACTTTACCCTTGGTGTGACCTAACCTTGGTCGATGTGGGTCATATGTTGAAAAATTAACCAGGCGCGTAACCGTAAATAAAATAATTAAATAAAAGTTATTTAATTTTGAAATCCTAATAAATCATAAATGGTAACTCAAATTAGAAATCTGAGACCTCCGTTGAGTTTGTAAGGGGGTGTTTTCCTTAGGTAGGGACTAACCTAGACCAGCACGGGTCAAGGGTGAAAGTTAGTTTTTAGACCTGAACATCATTAAAATATTTAATAAAAAATATTTAATTTGGACATTACATGTTGACACAATGAAGGTTTCATTTTTTTAATAAGTCATGTCAGAGGAATTCCTGGTTATCACCATAACCCCTAAATTCCTTTAAGGTAAGGAGAAGGAAGCTCTCTCCCGACAACGAATGTTGGCAGAGCGAGGATCAATGACGACACAGACCTCCGTTCTTTGTCAACGACCGATCCAATCATCGAGGTAGGGTGTCGATCTCTTTGTAATTTATTTTTTCCTTATTAGAATAAAACCATGAACAAAGACCAACCCATGAACAGGTTGACCCATGGTTTGATCATTCTTGTGGGGTGGATAATTAGTATGGGATTAAAGGGAATATATTTTGGTGATTATTTTGCAGTTGGTTTCTTCGTGATCCCTCTAACATAAACAGATCAAGGTTGATAGAACAAGGCCAAAATCCATTTTGTGGGTGTTCATGTGTTTTTATCTCTCCCCTAAATTGATTTCCTTTTTTACGCTCTTCTACCTTTTAAACCACATGCGAACGATCGATCGTTGCACCCATGATCTATGGCGCAACAATCCGAGAATGAAGGTAGTGATTCACGATGGCATTACAGAGGTGCGAAGAGAGCACAACAGGTAGGAAACTGCTCAAGATAAGGTGTAAAAAAAATAGAGGGCCACTGGAAGTGTGGATGGTGGTGAGGGAAGCACATGGCCGGGAGGGAGGCCAAGTTCCGGCGGGGCACACATTCGCTATCTAGTGGGACTGTGCTAGAGGAAGATCCCATAGAAGTGCAGGTCGTGAGTGGAAGAAAAGAGCCGCAAAAGGAGGTTGTGATGATAGATGTGGTGGGATGAGGCTCGAAGGCCATGTTGGAGGAGGACCTTGCGGAAGTAGGGTCGTGTGACCAGGGGGTCGAGAGGCTGTGCTCTCTGCATTGAACGTGGCGACCGCATTAATAGGGAGTGCACGACTGAGCTGTGTGATGAAGGAGTTGGACCGCATGCAGCAGGCTGGGCTGCTTGAACCGGGCTGCTCTAGTGGTCTAGCTTACTAGACTGCACAATCTAGAAACCCAATGGGCCAGGATGGTTTGTGTCGGTCAGCCCATGTCAGGTCAGACCCAGACCAAACCAGACCCTTTTTACAAAATTTGTCATATCTTTCAAACAGTGTGTTCATTTGATCAGACATTTACAGCGTTGGGACCCTTGTGTTGAGTCGGGGCTTTTGAGATAATATAAGAGAGTTCTTTGTGGAAGTTTTTATACAACCTAATGGCTTGAGGAGTAGATTCTCCCGGAACAATAGCTCTACGAGTGGAATCCTGTGGCTGGTTGTGAATATGTAATCTTAGTTTATGTGACTTGGGGGATGATTGACCCCTTGACGCTATGTGTTCCACCGATGCTCCATACACCATTAAAACTCTGTGCACCATCGACACTCCATGCACCATCGATGCTCCGTGTTCCATCGATGCTTTGTGTTCCATCGATGCTCTGTGCCCCATCGATGCTCCGTGTGCCATTGATATCCCAAGCACCATTACCGCTCTGGGTGCCACCGATGCTCCATGCGCCATTCACACTCCATGCACTGTCAACACTTCGTGCACCATCGACACTGCCTCCGCCATCGACACTCTATGCACCATCGATGCACCGTGCACCATCGACGCTCTATGGGCCATCGACACTCCGTGGTCCATCGATGCTTCATGCTCCATCGACGGTTCGTGCGCCATCGATGCTCCATGCGCCAATAATTCTTCGTGCCGTGCAAAAACTTTTAGTGTCATAGAGACTCAAATATCTTTGGACTACAACTAGAAATCCTTCTCTTCATACGTTGGACTTGTACCTATGTGAGTTGACTGTACTTCCTTTGTTTTCTTTTAGGTATACTTCGTGTACTTATTAGTGGTTTTACCCTTGTGGTTTTGAGGTCCCTATTGAGTATTATTTTACTCACCCATGCACGAGCTTTCCCCGCACGTGTCTTGTCCTATACAGAATATCGATGCTTCAACGGAGTCCAAGGTGGACCAGGACTAGGTGGTGCTTAGAGAGAGGCCCGATAGATGAGGTCTTCTTTAGTGTCTTCCGATGGCATTTTTATAACTACCTTTCAGGTAGGGTTTTTTTGCGGATGAGTTTCAGGAGCTTGTACTTTACCTTTTTGTGTACTTGTATTCTAATCCTGTTTACTTTTCCGTTTTGTACTGTTACTCTGTGGTGGTTACCTTAGTGGTATGTATGCATGTTTATTTAGTGTTTTCAGTTCAACACTTTTGCTTAGAGACATGTGTATAGGTGCTTAGGAAAATGTCTACCATTTGTGGGATATGCCTACTCAGTGCTAGTCACCAACCCCTGACCTATTGGAGGCGGGCTTGGGGGAGTTACGACACGGGCCCTGGGGGATGGGTCGTGACAGTTTTTTAGCGCTGATAAAGATAGGCCTTTATCAGTGCTAAAAAAGCATTGATAAAACTACAATGATAATAAATTATTTATATTTATATGTATATTTATAAAATTAAATGTATAATAAGTAAATAAATAAACATTTATTTATAATAATAACTATAAATAAATATTTTTTATTAATAATTATAAATTTATAATAACTATATTTATTATATTGATAATTATAAATTTATAATAAATATATTTATTATGTTTATAATTATATTTAATTAACATCTTTATTATAATTTTATAATTATTTAAATATATCGATATTTATTTAGAATTATAATTGTAAATATTTGTATATATTTATTAAAATTTTATAATTATTTAACAGCTAAAATTTATATATATTTATTTATAGTTATAATAAATATATATTTATTTATAGTTATAATCACACACACACACACACACATATATTCATTTCAATAATTATAAAATTATAACAAATATATTTATTACATTTATAATTTTATAAATATATATAATTAATATATTTATTATAATTTAAAAATTATTTAAATATATATGTATTATTTATAATTCTAATTATAAATACTTTTATTTATTTATGAATATTTGTATATATTTATAAATATATTTATTTAATTATATATAAATATATATAATATTTATTATAAATTTATAGTTATTTAAATATAAATATATATTTACTTAAATAATTATGAAATACTTAAGAAATAAATATATATTTATTTTAAATATATATTTTTTACATATATATTTTAATTATAGTCACACACATATATATATTTAAATACTTATGAAATAAAAATTAATATATATTTATTTAAATAATTATGAAATTATATATATATATATATATAATTAATATATTCATTTTAATTTCATAAGTATTATAAATATATTTTCATTTTTGACTATATATAATTAATATATTTCTTTTAATTTCATAAGTATATATATATATAAATATATTTATATTTATGACTATAATTAAAAAAATATATTTATAATTATAATTATTAATATAATAAATATATTTATTATAATTTTATAATTATATATATATATATATTATTTATAATTATAAATATAAAAATTTGTATATATGTATAAATATTTGTTTATATTTATAAATATATTTCTATAATTATATATATTTATAAAATTATAATTAATATAAATATATTTGTTATAATTTTCTAATTATTTAAATATATGTATATTTATAATTGTTATTATAAATAAATATATTTATAAATATTTGTATATAATTATAAATATATTTATATATATATGTATATTAATATATATATATATATATTTATATATTTATAAAATTATAATAAATGTATCTATTGTAATTTTATAATTTTTTATATATAATTATAAATATAATAAATATATTTACTATTTTAAAAAATTAAAAATATATATATAAATATATATATATTTATAATTATAATTATAAATAAAGATATTTAAAAGGTATTTATATAGAAATGTAAATATAATAAATAAATTTATCATTTAATTTTTTTTGTAATTTTATAATTATATATATATATAATAATTATTTAAATATATTTTAAAAAGTAATTATAGATAACTAAATCTATTATATATACTAGACTTGGCTTCCTTCTACCTTATGTGTAAACTCCACACTACTCCACGTCACCCGAATCCAATATTTCTTCCGTCCAAACCTAAAACATTGTCGACCAGTCCCGCCCCCGATCGGGATTTACTCTGTTAGGGTTCCCACAGCTCTCCTCGATTCCACTCTCCCACTCCCCTCTACGAATCCTCACTCCCACTCCCCTTCCCCTTCCCGAATCTCCTCTCCATTCATGCCTCCGCCTCTGCATGATCCACCTTCGGCTCCTCCTCCTTCAGCTCCTCCGCCTTCTGCTCCTTCGCTCCACCCAGGGTTTTCGCATAAAACCACATAGTATGCCTCATGTTGCTCCGCCTCCACCTTCATGCCCTCTACATCTGGCTACTCGACCTATGACTGGGCTGCCTCCGGTAGTTCTACCTTCAAGGAACCTCTGCATTGGGCGGCTCCACCAATGATTGGTCTGCCTCCAGTCGGTCTGCATCTGGCTCCTCCGCCTCCACCTCCAACACTGGCTCCCCCGTCCTCTCCACCTCCTCAATTTTCTCTGCCTCCTTCTCTATATCCATTTCAATTTATTGGTATTTTTGAATCATTTAGGTTGATGATAAGATTATATATTTAAACGGGGAATGATTATACGTAGGTTTCAATTTTTTCAGAGAAGATGGAGAAGCAGAAACGACTTAAACATGCTTGTATTGATGTGAGGTTGGGGGCCTCTTCTAGCATTGTTTCTTATACTGTAACCTAACCCCCTAATGTGATCAAAATTAGATTCCAGGTCAAAATTCACTACCATGATTTCGAATTTCCACACAACTGCATTCTGAACTATTTCTTATACTCTATGAAAGCAATATTGTCAATGTATTTGTATTTATTTAATTTTTTAAGGAAAAAAGTCCGAGAAAACCAATTGTGTTTTCCCAGTGGATTGGAGCCTACTCTATAATTTGTTATGTGTACATAGTTCTTCTGTGATGGGTCATTCAACCCTTGATTTCTCTATTTCACGTGTTACATATATTATTTTTTTTCTACCAGGAACATGCCCCACTTGGTTCACTAAGATGACTCACATACTGTTTTGATTTAATACCCACTATATTGCACTGTTTCCTTCCCTTATAAAAATGGAAGTTTTCAATGAATGATCAAAGATGATGTTAATGTCAATGGAGGAACCAGTCTGTTAATTTTATGTTGTGTTATTAGTAATCGAGTCCTTCATTGTCACTAACATCATATTTGGATCCTTAAATTTAATTTTCCCTTAAAAAATGATGGTAGATTGTTTCCCTTCCTTCCATCACATTTTATCTTTATATTTTCATTTTAATTATTGAACATCCAACTTAGAAACAAATTGTTTCACTCAATCATAGGTTCAACTGAAGCCTAATTCTTCATGGGTTATCAGTGGTAGATGTTTCAATGGAAAATCAAAGTATATAGGGATGTACCAAGCTTATAATAATCTCCTTATAGAAGATTTTTGGGCATCTATTCCTTTATGTTTTTTATTTTACTTTATTGTGTATTTATAGTGAAATGTATCTGTATTTTTGCCTCATTTTGTTTGTTAATTAATACATGATAAACGCTAAAATGTAAGAGCACCAGACCATATCTTTTCTTATTAAAATGAAATTTTTTTCATGAGGCTGGATTTGGTATGATTTCACATTACAATAATGATAAATTTCTTCATGATTTTATGGACAAAAATTTCTCTTCCTGCATTTCAAGATAGGCAGTGTCTCTGCATGACTCATGGTTATGCCATACACAACTATACAGTTTTCATATTTACAAAAGCTGAAGTAAATTGTTGCTATCTCATCCACATGTGTGTTCTTGTTAAATGATTATAAAACATGTATTTCAATATTCTGGTGAACTAGCTACACATCTAATTATACATGTCCATATTAAAGTGTATCGGTCCTTTCACTTGCTCTAAAATTGTTGATGGTTTGAGGAGTGAAATTTTTTCCTATAATTCTACTTATAACACTAGAACAATTTATTGTTGGGTTTCAGGAATCATTGATTTCTCTATGCTTTCATTTGTGGATATTAATTTTTTATTCTTCTTCAAAAAAACTTATATAATGTATTGAGTCAACAAATGAATCAATGGAGCTGTAATGGACCAGACCTCTCCGGTCCATTACTTTGTGAAAATGTGGTGTTGGAGGTGTTCCGGGAGGTCAAGGTGACTTATCCCCAACACATTGCCAAATTTCCAGTTCTGTGAATAGTGTTTCCAGTTTTATGAACAGTAACAGATCGGTCTCACCGATCGGTCTGACTGATCGGTCTCACAGATCGGTCTCACCGATTGGTCTGACAGATCAGTCTCACTGATCGGTCTGACAGATCGGTCTGACAGATCGATCTGACAGATCGTCTCACCAATCGGTCTGACAGATCGGTGTCACAGATCGGTCTCACCGATCGGTCTGACAGTTCGGTCTCACAGATCGGTCTCACCGATTGGTCTGACAGATCGGTCTCACAGATCGGTCTCACCGATCGGTCTCACAGATCGGTCTCATCGATCGGTCTGGCAGATCGGTCTGACAGATCGGTTTCACAGATCGGTTTCATGTACAGTAACGGTGGGTGAACAGTGTTTCCAGACTCCTATAGTTTTTCCCATTTTGATGTTTCCTTTGACGTAAAATACATTTAAAGCCTTATTTTATGGACTCTTAAGGCCGATTAAAATGCCATAAATCCTATATTAATTATTCCTAAGGCTTGGAATGTTTTACTTGGTCAAACCGCGTGGGTTAATGCGATCCGTTTTTAATGGGGAATTAACCGGATCTTAAACCGTCCCCTCGTTAAATCTTAAAAAGGGATGAGATATCATTCTCCCTTGTTCTTTCCCTTTGTTTTCAACTAAGAGATGATAGAACCTTTCAATCCTTCCCGTAGGAGTTGCACAATCAATCTTTACTCCCAGGATTGGTTCTGCTCTGTTTTGGATGCATCCGAACTCTGTTGGTCAATCTTCCCAATAAGTTGTCACGAGAGGAGGATTGTGACCCAGTGTGTGGATAAAGGATGTCAAGAAATCTTCTAGGTAGGGGATTCATGGCTTCTCTAATTGTATATGTGCAATCGTAGAATTAGCATGATTTATCCCTTTGGATCACAATGAAATTGACCTAATTAAACACTTTAACCTGATTAAGAAAATTGGTTGATCGCATGTTGTTTCTTTATACCGTGATAACAGTTGCCTCATTTTTTGCTAGATATAGTGATATCTTTGTTTTCTTTGACTTGTTATTCGTTCATGATAGAAATTGATAATGAACGTAATGCTGGAATTAATTGTTAATTAATTGGATAAAGATAAAGAAGCATGTAAATTAATCTGGTTATTGCAGTTGTTGTAGTTGTTCTAATTTGAGGATAATCAAATTAGGGAAGTAAGCATGGTTATGTAATTGTGATAGCTTACTGATTAGGTATCCGTGATTGGAACCTACAAATAACAAATCTGCCAATTCAATATGGAATAAAGAACAAATTATGTGGGAATTTCTAAAAGGGTTCTGAGTTACCTTCTTGTTTGCTAAACGGTCAAGAGCCCATGGTTGTGATTGTTGTTTTTCTGCTGCTTGTGCTGTGATGTGAGACTGGATGTCCGTTGTGATATGTGGAGGCGTGGAGGCCTTGTGGTTATGGCAGTGGATGACGCTTAGAGTGGCGATATGCATGAGTTATGCATGTGGGTGTCGGGGAGGAAACCAGGGGTGACGGAATGGGATGGATGTGGTTGCTGGATGCTTGTAGTTTTCTTTGAATGTTAACCTGCTTTGCTTTTCCCCACTGCTCAAGGCAGCTAGTCTTGCTACCCTTCTTCCGAAGGATGCGAAGACGCGCGGGGTATGACACTTGCTTTCCGTGTTTATCCTCTCGAGGGAGAATGGTTCCATGCTCTTTCTATTGGCGGAAAAGACTCGACAGGTAGTATATCTACTCATCGTGTTGAGCCTCCTTTGTGTTTAGAAGCATAGGATGCTTTTCAAGAATGCCTGGAAATATGGAAAAGTAATTCTGTAATGAATTTTTGATTAAATGGTGAAAATCCACGGGGATGGAGATACTTGAATTTAAAGGTGATGTGAATCTTAAAAGGAGCATTTGTTTTTGAATGTGATGCCAATTCAGTGTAATGAAGAATTGTTCATTCTTAGTTAATGTTTAAAGAATTAATTAATGTACAGTGGAACTGATAAAATGAGAACGGGGTAATCTAATAAATCTCATCAATTTTTTGTGTGCTTATAGGATACCTAGTCTTAGAAGTAGCAGCTAGGAGTCTGAGAGACGTTAGCTGCAGTTGTATCTAAGACTAGGTAATGCCCATAGTGTGGATGTGAGTTACATATATATTCTGTACTTTTTGTGTTTCTATACGCTAATCCACCCTGTTGGTAAGGGCAACTGACACCCCGGGGATTTTGAGCCCTGGGGGGTGTTTTCCCCAACATTCTGATGGGAGGTCGAATGGCTGACTACCCCCTTTGGCCCCGCTCTCTTCTCTTGGTAGATACTTGTGCCATGAGGCACAGCAGTTAGTTACCCCATATATGTGTGTTGAGGGCTATAATGGATTGTGGTTATTCACACACCTATATTCTTGATATAGTATCCTATGGACTACTATAGGTGTAACGTGTATAGGCTATGATGGCTTGAGGATCCTTACTCGGAGTATGGGCTGTAATGGATTGAGGTATTATACCCGACGTATGATTCACGTTATGCGAGCTGTGGTGGCTCCCGGAAACTACCTGGTTACTTTTGGTTGTGAGGACGGTCTGGTGCTTCGCCTAGGTGTCTGCCGGTAGGCCTATGTGGTTCACGAGGTGCAGATTGTGGAGCTTAGCCCAGGTGTCTGCGGGCAAGCCTTGGAGAGAGATGCACATGACGTATGTCGTTGGGGCAAAGAGGCAAACCAGTGGGGAAGTAGTAGCGGGGTACCCTTGATATTATTTACTATATGCTATATTCCTGTATGCGTTACTTGGTGAGAGTAGCCATGGTGAGGTTGGGAACATTGTATACCTGTTTAGGTGACGAGTTAGTTTCACTTGTTGTTCACTGGGCATTAGCATGCTTTCTTTACTTTTTCACGAGAGGCTTGGGGAGGAACCTACTGAGTATACTGTTATACTCACCCTATGTATATATAAACTGTTTTTCAGGTCACTTGGAGCAGGTTGGAGATCAAGATGGTTACTACTAACCTGCGGTTGGAGGAGCTGTTCGGGCTCGTGGTCGCTGTCGTTTTACATTCTTTTGGGTACTTCTAGTTTCCCCTTTCATTTGTAGTAATTTTGCATGACATTTCATATATGTACTTGGATTTCTATTATTTTTCAGTTATGAGTTGGAGTTGGTTGGAGTCTATTCTATCTCTCTCTTCTGCATGTGTTCTCTTAGAGGGTAATTTATCCCATTTGTATGTTTATTATACCCTCGGTGCTAGTCGCCAACCCGGGGCCTACTGGAGGTGGGACTCGGGGGTCATTATCTCTCTTCTCACATTTCCGGCCCAGGAGGGGTACACTTTGTGGGGAAGGGGTTGTGACAGAGTGGTATCAGAGGTATGGTTGAGGGATAGGACGGAGTTTGGAGTTAGGCACATGTGAGGAAGCATGGGATGGTAGGGAAACAGTGTCATTCATGTTTAGAAAGTGGAGTAAACACTGGAGACCGGCAGAGACATAGGTGTTTAGGGTCCCCTATGATCTGTTGCATGGACCTTTAAGTTTACGATGGCTACTAAACAAAGTGATACTGGTTGCAGGGTAGAGACCTAGGAATGGATCATGCATCATTATTCTTTGTGCCTGTGTTTGAATGGGTAGACCTTGGGATAGGTAACCTAAACATTATAAAACAAAACAATTAATTAATTAATGTTGAGTCTTCCATATTCCAGGATTAGGAGCTCTAACAGTTGTTATTTTACAGGTATGGCTCCAGGTCGACGTCCTCGTCAGGTTTGCGCAGAAGATGCCCAGCAGGCTGTTCCAGTAGATCGTCGTCAGGTAGAGGTTGACGACAATGACACTTGGAGGAAGACACTCTGAGAGTTTCAGCGCCAGAGTCTACAGAAGTACGATGGCTGCGTTTCAGATGTAGTCACAGAAGACTGGTTGGAGGAGGTCGAGATAGGCTTCAGTTTGATTCGTGCTCAGAAGGAACACTGGGTGTCCTTGGTTGTGACGATGCTGCATGGAGAAGCAAGGCAGTGGTGGTTCTTGTTCCTTGGGGATCGCGAGGAGTCAGCTATCTCATGGGAGGAGTTTCGAGACAGGTTTAGAGTCGAGGTTCTTTCATCGACTGCGAAGGCGTCCAGTCGCCAGGAGTTTCTTACCCTTCGACAGGGGTGCTCCAGTGTTCGGGAGTTTGGAATCCGTTTCAGGAACCTTCCACGATATGCTTCAGACCTATTGCAAGATGAGGAGCCCAGAGCGAGGCATTTCGAGGAGGCTTTGCGTCCAGAGATCCAGCGCCAGGTCACCCCATTTATGCTAAAGACATATCTTGAGGTGCTGGTGAGGGAAGAGGTTGTTGAGAGGACTTTGGCTAGGACCGGATCGTCACGAGAGGGGAATCTTCGTGATTCCTCACAAAGCAGATCTGTGGTCCGTGGTTCCTGGTTTTCAGGGCAGAAGAGTTTCCGTTCACCTGGGGTTAGGTCCCATCCCTTTCCATATCGTTTCTCCAGAGGTAGCAACTCTCAGGCCTATGCCAAAGGATCAGGCGGTTGTTTTTCTTGGGGTGGTCGTGGTCATCAGAAGAGGGAGTGCCCAACTTTTCAGAGCAGTCATCGTGCACTAAGCGCTCCGCTCCAGGTTCCTCCATTGAGGAAGTTTCAGCCGAGGCAGCAGCAGCAGGTTGCACCAGCTTTAGATCACCCGATGGTAGATTGAGCAGGCAGAGGACAACCCAATGATGCTCCCCATCCTCATAGAGTAGAGCGTGGCCGTGGTGGTGGTCGTCATCAGGGTCAGAGAGGCCGTGGAGGAGGTCGTGGTCAGCATCATGCTCTAGCGTTGCCAGCCCCAGGCGAGCCAGATGTCGTTCGAGGTACCCTTTGCTTGTTTTCTACCTTGGTGTATTCCTTGTTTGATTTAGGAGCAACACACTCCTTCATATCACCTACCCTTGTCCATGCTTTGGGACTTGAGGTAGAGAGACTTCCAGTGCCCTTGGAGTTGACTACGCCGGTTGGAGGTTGAGCTGACTTGTTTGAGGTATGTAGAAACTGTGAGCTAGTGTTGGGACAACACTGCTCTTGGGGAGATTTCCAATGTTTATGAATACAACCATATGATGTCATACTCGACATGGATTTTCTGTATTCGGTACAGGCTATTGTGGATTGTTACAGGAAGAAGGTCATTTTCTTTGACGAAGATGGAGAGAAAGTGGTGTTTGTGGGTGAGCGAGATCCTCAGATGAGTCATAAACGAGATCCATCCTTATCATCCATGATGGCTGGAATGATGTTGAGTTCTTCTGAGGTTCAACAGTAAGCGTTTCCTAGGGTCGTAGAGGAGTACCCTGACGTCATTCTAGAAGAGGTTGTATCCTTACCCCCTCGATGAGAGATCGAGTTTGGGATCGAGCTATAGCCAGGAGCATCTCCTATCTCTATGTCTCCGTATAGGATGGCCCCTTCTGAGTTATGAGAGCTACGTATACAGCTCGATGGTCTGTTGTAGTGTGGTTTTGTACGGTCAAGTGTGCCACTATGGGGTGCACCAGTTTTGTTTGTGAAAAAGGCTGACTGCAGTTTGCGGTTGTGTGTCGATTATCGTCGATTAAACAAAGTGACAATAAAGAACCGCTATTCACTTCCACGTATTGTTGACCTATTTGATCAACTGAAGGGTGAAAGTTGGTTCTCAAAGATCGACTTGCGGTCAGGATATCATCATATGTGTGTAAAAGATGAGGATATCCCGAACACTGCTTTCCACTGTCGTCATGGGCATTATGAGTTTGTTGTAATGCCATTTGGCGTGACAAATGTTGCAGCTATTTTCATGGGGTTGATGAATTATGTGTTCCATGAATTCCTGGACAAGTTTGTTGTGGTTTTCATCGATGACATCCTTCTGTACTCCACATCTGAAGTGGAGCATGCAGAGCATCTACGAGCTGTTTTGGGAGTTCTTCGCCAACATCAGTTGTTTGGTAAGTTGTCCAAGTGTTAGTTTTGGACTTGAGAAGTTCGTTTCATGGGGCATGTTGTGTCCCAACAGGGGGTAGCTGTGGATCCTTTGAAGATAGAAGCAGTGGTGTCTTGGGAAGCCCCTAAGACCGTGTCAGAGGTGCGAAGTTTCCTTGGTCTTGCAGGCTATTTTAGGAGGTTTTTAGCCAATTTCTCCCGAGTTGCGACTCCTCTAACATCTTTGACCAAGAAGGATCAAGCATTCATATGGACTGAACAGTGTCAGGATGCTTTTGAATATCTAAAGGAGAAGTTGGTAAGTGCTCCAGTCCTTTGTCTTCCAGCGGAGGGAGTCCAGATTGATGTTTTCTGTGATGCTTCACATCTGGGGCTAGGATGTGTTCTCATGCAACATAGGTTAGTTGTTTCTTATGGGTCTCGGAAGTTGCGTCCCCATGAATGCAACTATTACACCCATGATCTTGATTTGGAAGTCATGGTGTTTTCTCTAAAGTTGTGGAGACATTACCTCATTGGTGAGCACTTTGTGGTTGTCAACGATCATAAGAGTTTGAGGTATGTTTTCTCCCAACATGACTTGAACTTGAGGCAGCGTCGGTGTATGGATTTATTGCAGGAATACGACTTTGAAATATCTTATACACCTGGAAAAGGGAATTTTGTAGCTGATGCACTAAACCGAAAGTCACGTAATGACGTTGTGCGTGAATCTGGTTATTCCTGTAGAGTGATGGAAGAGCTAGCAGCTTTGCATCTTGATATGGGAGAAGTTGGGGGTAGAGGTTGTCTTTTCCAGATGATGGTGTAGTCATCCCTGATGCAGATGGTGGAAGAGTATCAGTTGGGTGATCTAGAGGTGGAAGTCTGGAGAGACAGAGTTGTTTGTGGTGAGGCCCCTGATGGTCAGTCGGAGGATGAACGACACCGAGTGTTGTATCATGGTAGGCTTTTTGTTTGCTTGGCGATGCGCGAGATGGTTCTCTGAGAGTTCCATAGTTCACCCTTCGCAGTACATCCCGGTGTGACGAAGATGTACCGATCCTTAAGGAGTCAGTTCTGGTGGCCTGGGCTGAAACTTATGGCTATAGAGTGTGTGTCTCGATGTTTAGTCTGCCAAAAGGTGAAGGCTGAACACCGTGTTCCTGGTGGTCTTCTCCAGCAATTAGAGATTCATCAGTGGAAGTGGGAGGACATCTCAATGGACTTTGTTACAGGTTTACCTCGAGCTCTGGGAGGACATGATGCTATATGACTGGTAGTGGACCATTTAACAGAATCGTCCCACTTTATAGCGATCAAGGAGTCGAGCTCAGTGGAAGTTTTGTCGAGGCAGTATCCAGATGAGGTGGTGAGACTTCATGGAGTACCTAGGAAGATCATTTCTGATCAAGATCCTTGTTTTACCTATAGGGTGTGGAGAGGTCTCCAGCATGCTTTTGGCTCTCAACTGTGTCTTAGCACTACTTTTCATCCTCAAACGGATGGTCAGACAGAGCGAACCATCCAAAATCTTGAAGACAAGCTGCGCTCTTGTGTTCTTGATTTTGGAGGTTCATGGATGAAGCACTTACCCTTGGTAGAGTTCGCTTACAATAATAGTTTTCACTCTACCATCCGTATGGCACCATTTGAAGCCTTGTATGGACGGCCATGCCGTTCTCCGTTGTGCTGGACTGGGTTCGGAGAGTCAGCAATTCTCGGACCAGAACTAGTGCAGAATACAATAGAGATGGTTCAGGTGATTCGTGAGAGGATGAAGACAACAGAGGATCGTCATAAATCATATTCTAATCAAATAAGGAGACCCTTAGAGTTTAATGTTGGGGATCATGTGTTTCTGAAGGTGACTCCCCGTTGTGGGTAGCGAAGGTTTGGTCGTGGAAGTAAGCTTTCTCCCCGGTTTGTTGGGCCTTTCGAGGTGTTAGCTCATGTTGGAGCTGTGGCGTATCGAGTAGCACTTCCCCCTCATATGAGTCAGATATATGATGTTTTCCATGTATCACAGCTCTGTCGTTATCTTCATGATGAATCTCATGTTATCGATTGGGGAGAAATCGATATTAATGATGATGCAACCTTCGAGGAGCAACCTGTGGAGATCCAAGAACACAAGGAGAGGTGTTGTATGTGCGTTCTATTCCCTTATTTCGTATCTTGTGGTGACACGGTGGCATGGAGGAGAGTACCTGGGGGCGTGAGTCACAGATACGTGCTCAGTACCCAGAGTTGTTTAATGTTTAACTCCATTCAAGTAATGATGTTTTCTTTATGGTTGGACCTTTTATGTTTTATTTATGTACCTTTGATGTGATGTTATGATTTAATTGTTTGAATATGGATTGCTTGTTTCCATTATCTCGGATGTCGTAGTTTTGTTCCTTCTTTTGAACAACTCATAGTGGTTTTCCCCTGAGAGTTATCTTATGGGGTGGTTGTTCGGACCCCTCTTTTCTTCTGGGTTGGTTTTAAATTCTCGAGGACGAGAATGTTTTGAGATGTATCTAATGTAATGGACCAGACCTCTCCGGTCCATTACTATGTGAAAATGAGGTGTTGGAGGTGTTCCGGGAGGTCAAGGTGACTTATCCCAAACACTTTTGTCAAATTTCCAGTTCTATGAATAGTGTTTCCAGTTTTATGAACAGTAACAGATCGGTCTCACTGATCAGTCTGACAGATCGGTCTCAGAGATCGGTCTGATAGATCAGTCTCACTGATCGGTCTGACAGATCGGTCTCACAGATCGGTCTCACCGATCGGTCTGACAGATCGTTCTCACAGATCGGTCTCACCGATCGGTCTGACAGATTGATCTCAGAGATCGGTCTCACCGATCGGTCTGATAGTTCGGTCTCACACATCGGTCTCACTGATCGGTATGACAGATTGGTCTCACAGATCAGTCTCACCGATCGGTCTGACAGATCAGTCTCACTGATCTCTCTGACAGATTGGTTTCACAGATCGGTTTCATGTATAGTAACGGTGGGTGAACAATGTTTCCAGACTCCTACAGTTTTGCCCATTTTGACGTTTCTTCTGACATAAAATACATTTAAAGCCTTATTTTAAGGACTCTTAAGGCCGATTCAAATTCCATAAATCCTATATTAATTATTCCTAAGGCTTGGAATGTTTTACTTGGTCAAACCGCGTGGGTTAATGCGATTCGTTTTTAATGGGGAATTAACCGGATCTTAAACCGTCACCTCGTTAAATCTTAAAAAGGGACGAGATATCATTCTCCCTTGTTCTTTACCTTTGTTATTAACTAAGAGACGCTAGAACCTTTCAATACTTCATGTAGGAGTTGCACAATCAATCTTTACTCCTAGAATTGGTTCTGCTCTGTTTTGGATGCAACTGAACTCTGTCGGTCAATCTTCCCAATAAGTTGTCACGAGAGGAGGATTTTTACCCATTGTGTGGATAAAGGACGTCATGAAATCTTCCAGGTAGGGGATTCATGGCTTCTCTAATTGTATATGTGCAATAATAGAATTATCATGATTTAACCATTTGGATCACAATGAAATTGATCTAATTAAAAACATTAACCGGATTAAGAAAATTGGTTGATCCCATGTTGTTTCTTTATAACGTGATAATAGTTGCCTCATGTTTTTCTAGATAGAGTGATATCTATGTTTTCTTTGATTTGTTATTTGTTCAGGATAGAAATTGATAATGAATGTAAAGCCAGAATTAATTGTTAATTAATTGGCTAATGATAAAGAGGCATGTAAATTAATCTGGTTATTGCAGTTGTTGTAGTTGTCCTAATTTGAGGATAATCAAATTAGGTAAGTAAGCATGGTTATGTAATTATGATAGCTTACTGATTAGGTATCTGTGATTGGAACCTATGAATAAAAAATCTGCCAATTCAATATGGATTAAAGAACAAATTATGTAGGAATTTCTAAAAGGGTTCTGAGTTACCCTCTTGTTTGCTAAAGGGTCAAGAGCCCAGGGTTGTGATTGTTGTTTTTATGCTTCTTGTGCTGTGAAGTGAGCCTGGATGGCCGTTGTGATATGTGGAGGTGTGGATGCCTTGTGGTTATGGAAGTGGATGACGCCTAGAGTGGCGATATGCATCAATTATGCATGTGGGTGTCAGGGAGGACACCAGGGGTGATGGAATGGGATGGATGTGGTTGTTGGATGCTTGTGGTTTTCTTTGAATGTTAATCTGGTTTGCTTTTCCCCACTACTCAAGGTAGCTGGTCTTGCTACCCTTCTTCCGAAGGAGGCGAAGACGTGTGAGGTATGCCATGTGCTTTCTGTGTTTAGCCTCTCGAGGGAGAATGGGTTTATGCTCTTTCTATAGGCGGCAAAGACTCGACGGGTAGTATATCTACCCACCGTGTTGTGCCTCCTTTGTGTTTAGAATCATAGGATGCTTTTCTAGATTGCCTGGGAATATGGAAAAGTAATTCGGTAATGAATGTTTGATTAAATGGTGAAAATCCATGGGGATGGAGATACTGGAATTTAAAGCTGATGTGAATATTAAAAGGAGCATTTGTTTTTGAATGTGATTCCAATTCAGTGTAATGAGGAATTTTTCATTCTTAATTAATGTTTAAATAATTAATTAATGTACAGTGGAATTGATAAAATGAGAACGGAGTAATCTAATAAATCTTTTCAATTGTTTGTGTGCTTATAGGATACCTAGTCTTAGAAGTAGCAGCCAGGAGTCTGAGAGACGTTAGCTGCAGTTGTATCTAAGACTACGTAATTCCCATAGTGTGGATGTGAGTTACATATATATTATATACTTTTTGTGTTTCTATACGCTACTCCACCCTGTCAGTAAGGGAAGCTAACACCCCGGGGATTTTGAGCCCTGGGGGGGTGTTTTCCCCAACATTCTGATGGGAGGTCGAATGGATGACTACCCCCTTTGGTCCCGCTCTCTTCTCTTGGTAGATACTTGTGCCATGAGGCACATCAGTTAGTTACCCCATATATGTGTATTGAGGGCTGTAATGGCTTGTGGTTATTCACACACCTATATTCTGGATATAGTATCCTATGGTCTACTATAGGTGTAACGTGTATAGGCTATGATGGCTTGAGGATCCTTACTCGGAGTATGTGCTGTAATGGCTTGAGGTATTATACCCGATGTATGATTCACATTATGCGAGCTGTGGTGGATCCCGGAAACTACCTGGTTTCTTTTGGTTGTGAGGACGGTGTGGTGCTTCGCCCAGGTGTCTACAGGCAAGCCTATGTGGTGCAAGAGGTGCAGATTTTGGAGCTTAGCCCAGGTGTCTGCGGGCAAGCTTTGGAGAGAGATGCACAGGACGTATGTCGTTGGGGAAAAGCGGAAAACCAGTGGAGAAGTAGTAGCGGGGTACCCTTGATATTATTTACTATATGCTATATTCTTGTTTGAGTTACTTGGTGAGAGTAGCCATGGTGTGGTTGGGAACATAGTATACCTTTTTAGGTGACTGTTAGTTTCACTTGTTCTTCACTGGGCTTTAGCATGATTTCTTTACTTTTGAACGAGAGGCTTGGGGAGGATCCTACTGAGTATACTGTTATAATCACCCTATGTATATATAAACTGTTTTTCAGGTCACTTGGATCTGGTTGGAGATCAAGATGGTTACTACTAGCTTGCGGTTGGAGGAGGAGTTGTTTGGGCTCGTGGTCGCTGCCATTTTACTTTCTTTTGGGTACCTTTAGTTTCCCCTTTCAGTTGTAGTACTTTTTCATGACATTTCATATATGTAATTGGATTTATTTTATTTTTCAGTTATGAGTTAGAGTTTGTTGGAGTCTATTATATCTCTCTCTTCTGTATGTGTTCTCTTAGAGGGTAATTCCTCCCATTTGTATGTTTATTATACCCTCAGTGCTAGTCGCCAACCCGGGGCCTACTGGAGGCGGGACTCGGGGGTCATTATCTCTCTTCTCACATTGCCGGCCCAGGAGGGGTACACTTTGTGGGGAGGGGTAATGACATAGTGGTATCAATGGTCTGGTTGAGGGATAGGATGGAGTTTGGAGTTAGGCACAGGTGAGGATGCATGGGATGGTAGGGCAACAGTGTCATTCATGTTTAGAAAATGGGGTAAACACTGGAGACCGGCAGAGACATAGGCGTTTAGGGCCCCCTATGATCTGTTTCACAGACCTTTAAGTTTACAATGGCTACTAAACAAAGTGATACTGGTTGCAGGGTAGAGACCTAGGAAAGGATCATGCATCATTATTCTTTGCACGTGTGTTTGAATGGGTACACCTTGGGATAGGTAACCTAAACTTATTAAAACAAAACAGTTAATTAATTAATGTTGAGTCTTCCATATTCCAGGCATAGGAGCTCTAACAGTTTTTATTATACAGGTATGGCTCCAGGTCGACATCCTCGTCAGGTTTGCGCAGAAGATGCCCAGCAGGCTGTTCCAGTAGATCGCCGTCGGGTAGAGGTTGACGATGATGACACATGGAGGAAGACACTCCGAGAGTTTCAGCGCCAGAGTCTACAGAAGAACGAGGGCTAAATTTCAGATGCAGTCACAGAAGACTGGTTGGAGGAGGTCGAGATAGGATTCTGTTCGATTCGTGCTCGGAAGGAACACTGGATGTCCTTGGTTGTGATGATGCTGTGTGGAGCAGCGATGCAGTGGTGGTTCTTATTCCTTGGGGATCACGAGGAGTCAGCGATCTCATGGGAGGAGTTTCGAGACAGGATTAGGGTCGAGGTTCTTTCATCAACTGCGAAGGAGTCCAGTCTCCAGGAGCTTCTTACCCTTCGACAGGGGAGCTCAAGTGTTCGGGTGTTTGGAATCCGTTTCAGGAAACTTCTACGATATGCTTCAGACCTGTTGCCCGATGAGGAGGCCAGAGCGAGGCATTTCGAGGAGGCTTTGCGTCCAGAGATCCAGCGCCAGGTCAGCCCATTTATGCTAAATACATATCTTGAGGTGCTGGCGAGGGCAGAGGTTGTTGAGAGTACTTTGGCTAGGACCGGATCGTCACGAGAGGGGAATCTTCATGATTCCTCACAAAGCAGAGCTGTGGTTCGGGGTTCCCGGTTTTCAGGGCAGAAAAGTTTCCGTTCACCTGGGGGTAGGTCCCAGCCATTTCCATCTCGTTTCTCCGGAGGCAGAAACTCTCAGGCCTATGCCAAAGGATCAGGCACTTATTTTTCTTATGGTGGTTGTGGTCATTAGCAGCGGGAGTGCCCGACTTTTCAGAGCAGTCATCGTGCACCGAGCGCTCCACTCCAGGTTCCTCCGTTGAGGCAGTTTCAGCCGAGGCTGCAGCAGCAGGTTGCACTAGCTTAATATCACTCGAGGGTAGATGGAGCAGGTAGAGTACAACCCAATGATGCTCCCCATCCTCATAGAGCAGAGCGTGGCCATGGTGGTGGTCATCATCAAGGTCAGAGAGGCCGTGGAGGAGGTCATGGTCAGCTTCGTGCTCTAGCATTGCCAGCCCCAGGCGAGCCAGATGTCGTTCGAGGTACCCTTTTCATGTTTTCTACCTTGGTGTATGCCTTGTTTGATTCAGGGGCAACACACTCCTTTATATCACCTACCCTTGTCCATGCTTTGGGACTTGAGGTAGTGAGACTTACAGTGCCTTTGGCGTTGACTACGCCAGTTTAAGGTCGATCCGACTTGTTTAAAGTATATAGAAACTGTGAGCTAGTGTTGGGACAACACCGCTCTTGGGGAGATTTCCTATGTTTACGAATACAACCATATGATGTCATACTCGACATGGATTGGTTGTAAACGGTACAGGCTATTCTGGATTGCTACAGGAAGAAGGTCATTTTCTTTGATGCAGATGGAGAGAAAGTGGTGTTTGAGGGTGAGCGAGATCCTCAGATGAGTCATAAACGAGTTCCATCATTATCATCCATGATGGATGGGATGATGCTGAGTTCTTCAGAGGTTCAACAGTTGGCGTTTCCTAGGGTCGTAGAGGAGTACCCTGGCGTCATTCCAGAAGAGGTTTTATCCTTACCCCCTCGATGAGAGATCGAGTTTGCGATCGAGCTATAGCTAGGAGCATCTCCTATCTCTATGTCTCCGTATAGGATGGACCCTTCTGAGTTACGAGAGCTATGTATACAACTCGATGGTCTGTTTCAGTGTGGTTTTGTTCGGCCAAGTGTGTCACCGTGGGGTGCACCGGTTTTGTTTGTGAAAAAGGCTAACTGCAGTTTGCGGTTGTGTGTTGATTATCGTCTATTAAACAAAGTGACAATAAAGAACCGCTATCCCATTCCACGGATTGTTGACCTATTTGATCAACTAAATGGTGCATGTTGGTTCTCAAAGATCGACTTGCGGTAAGGATATCATCAGATGCGTGTAAAGGATGAGGATATCCCGAAGAATGCTTTCCGTTGTCGTCATGGGAATTATGAGTTTGTTGTAATGCCATTCAGCATGACAAATGCTCTAGTTGTTTTCATGGGGTTGATGAATGCTGTGTTCCGTGAATTCCTGGACATGTTTGTTGTGGTTTTCATCGATGACATCCTTGTGTACTCCACATCTGATGTGGAGCATGAAGAGCATCTACGAGCTGTTTTGGGAGTTCTTCGCCAACATCAGTTGTTTGGTAAGTTGTCCAAGTGTTAGTTTTGGGCTTGAGAAGTTCATTTCATGGGGCATGTTATGTCCCAACAGGGGGTAGCTGTAGATCCTTCGAAGATAGAAGCAGTGGTCTCTTGGGCAGCCCACAAGACCGTGTGAGAGGTGCGAAGTTTCCTTGGTCTAGCAGGCTATTATAGGAGGTTTGTAGCCAATTTATCCCGAGTTGCGACTCCTCTAACAGCTTTGACCAAGAAGGATCAAGCATTCATATGGACTGATCAGTGTCAGGATGCTTTTGAATATCTAAAGGAGAAGTTGGTAAGTGCTCCAGTCCTTTGTCTTCCAGCGGAGGGAGTCCAGTTTGATGTTTTCTGTGATGCTTCACATCTGGGGCAAGGCTGTGTTCTCATGCAGCAGAGGTCAGTTGTTTCTTATGGGTCTCGGCAGTTGCGTCCCCATGAATGCAACTATGCCACCCATGATCTTGAGTTGGAAGCCGTGGTGTTTTCCCTAAAGTTGTGGAGACATTACTTCATTGGTGAGCACTTTTTGGTTTTCACCGATCATAAGAGTTTGAGGTATGTTTTCTCCCAACGTGACTTAAACATGAGGCAGTGTCGGTGGATGGAGTTCTTGCATGAATACGACTTTGAAATATCGTATCCACCTGGAAAAGGAATGCTGTAGCGGATGCACTAATCCGAATGTCACTTAATGATGTTGCGCGTGAATCTGGTGATTCCTGGAGAGTGATGGAAGAGCTAGCAGCTTTGCATCTTGATATGGGAGAAGTTGGGGGTAGAGGTTTTCTTTTACAGATGATAGTGCAATCATCCCTGATGTAGAAGGTGGAAGAGTCTCAGTTGGGTGATCCAGAGGTGGAAGTCTGGAGAGA
The DNA here is from genome assembly GCA_963277665.1 of Viscum album. NCBI lineage: Eukaryota > Viridiplantae > Streptophyta > Magnoliopsida > Santalales > Viscaceae > Viscum > Viscum album. The sequence goes on along the minus strand of OY728125.1, from coordinate 269,728,333 downwards.
CAGAGTTGTTTGTGGTGAGTCCCCTGATGGTTGGTCGGATGATGAACAACACCGAGTGTTGTATCATGGCAGGCTTTTTGTTCCCTTGGCGATGCATGAGACGGTTCTCCGAGAGTTCCATAGTTCACCCTTGGCAGTACATCCGGGTGTGACGAAGATGTACCGATCCTTAAGGAGTCAGTTCTGGTGGCCTGGGCTGAAATGTATGGTTGTAGAGCGTGTGTATCGATGTTTATTCTGCCAGAAGGTGAAGGCCGAACACCATGTTCCTGGTGGTCTTCTCTAGAAATTAGAGATTCCTCAGTGGAAGTGGGAGGACATCTCAATGGACCTTGTTACAGGTTTACCTCGAGCTCCGGGAGGACATGATGCTATATGGGTGGTAGTGGATCATTTAACAAAATCGTCCCACTTTATAGCGATAAAGGAGTCGAGCTCAATGGAAGTTTTGTCGAGGTGGTATCTAGAAGAGGTGGTGAGACTCCATGGAGTACCTAGGATGATCATTTCTGATCGAGATCCTTGTTTTACCTCTAGGGTGTGGAGAGGTCTCGATCATGCTTTTGGCTCTAAACTGTGTCTTAGCACTGCTTTTCATCCTCAAACGGATGGTCAGACAGAGCGAACCATCCAGAATCTTGAAGACATGTTGTGCTCTTGTGTTCTTGATTTTGGAGGTTCATGGATGAAGCACTTACCCTTGTTAGAGTTCACTTACAATAATATTTTTCACTCTACCATTGGTATGGCGCCGTCTGAAGCCTTGTATGGCCGGCCATGCCGTTCTCCGTTGTGCTGAACTGGGGTCGGAGAGTCAGCAATTCTCGGACCAGAACTACTGCAGAATACAACAGAGATGGTTCAGGTGATTCGTGAGAGGATGAAGACAGCACAGGATCGTCAGAAATCATATTCTAACCAAAGAAGGAGACCCTTAGAGTTTAATGTTGGGGATCATGTGTTTCTGAAGGTGACTCCCCGTCGTGGGCAGCGAAGGTTTGGTTGTGGAAGTAAGATTTCTCCACGGTTTGTCGGGCCTTTCGAGGTGTTAGCTCGTGTTGGAGATGTGGCGTATCGAGTAGCACTTCCCCCTCAGATGAGTTGGATACATGATGTTTTCCATGTATCATAGCTCCGTCGTTATCTTCATGATGAATGTCATGTTATCGATTGGTGAGAAATCGATATTGATGATGATGCAACCATCGAGGAGCGACCTGTGGAGATCTAAGACCACAAGGAGAAGGTGTTGTGTGGGAGTTCTATTCCCTTAGTTCGTGTCTTGTGGCGAAACGGTGGTATGGAGGAGAGTACCTGGGAGCGTGAGTCACAGATACGTGCTCAGTACCCAGAGTTGTTTAATGTTTAACTCCTTTCAAGTAATGATGTTTTCTTTATGGTTGGACCTTTCATGTCTTATTTATATACTTTTGATGTGATGTTATGATTTAATTGTTTGGATATGGATTGTTTGTTTCCATACTTTCGGATTTCGTAGTTTTGTTCCAGCTTTTGAACAACTCATAGAGGTTTTCCCCTAAGAGGTATCTTATGGGGTGGTTGTTCGGACCCCTCTTTTCTTCTGGGTTGGTTTTAAATTCATGAGGATGAGAATGTTTTGAGAGGTATCTAATGTAATGGCCCAGACCTCTCCGGTCCATTACTTTGTGAAAATGTGGTGTTGGAGGTGTTCCGGTAGGTCAAGGTGACTTATCCCCAACACTTTGCCAAATTTCCAGTTCCGTGAATAGTGTTTCCAGTTTTATGAACAGTAACAGATCGGTCTCACAGATCGGTCTCACCAATCGGTCTGACAGATCGGTCTCACCGATCGGTCTGAAAGATCGGTCTCACCGATCAGTCTGACAGATTGGTTTCACAGATCGGTTTCATGTACAGTAACGGTGGGTGAACAGTGTTTCCAGACTCCTACAGTTTTTCCCATTTTGACGTTTCTTTTGACGTAATATACATTTAAAGCCTTATTTTATGGACTCTAAAGGCCGATTAAAATTCCATAAATCCTATATTAATTATTCCTAAGGCTTGTAATGTTTTACTTCGTTAAACCACATGGGTTAATGCGATCCGTTTTAAATGGGGAATTAACCGGATCTTAAACCGTCACCTCGTTAAATCTTAAAAAGGGAAGAGATATCATTCTCCATTGTTCTTTCCCTTTGTTCTCAACTAAGAGATGCTAGAACCTTTCAATCCTTCCCATAGGAGTTGCACAATCAATCTTTACTCCTAGGATTGGTTCTGCTCTGTTTTGGATGCAACCGAAATCTATCGGTCAATCTTCCCAATAAGTTGTCACGAGAGGAGGATTGTGACCCGTTGTGTGGATAAAGGACATCAAGAAATCTTCCAAGTAGGGGATTCATGGCTTCTCTAATTGTATATGTGAAATCGTAGAATTAGCATGATTTAACCCTTCGTATCACAATGAAATTGACCTAATTAAACACTTTAACCGGATTAAGAAAATTGGTTGATCACATGTTGTTTCTTTATACCGTGATAACAGTTGCCTCATGTTTTTCTAGATAGAGTGATATCTATATTTTCTTTGATTTGTTATTCGTTCATGATAGAAATTGATAATAAACGTAAAGCCGGAATTAATTGTGAATTAATTGGCTAATGATAAAGAGGCATATAAATTAATCTGGTTATTGCAGTTGTTGTAGTTGTTCTAATTTAAGGATAATCAAATTAGGGAAGTAAGCATGGTTATGTAATTCTGATAGCTTACTGATTAGGTATCCGTGATTGGAACCTACGAATAAAAAATCTGCCAATTCAATATGGATTAAAGAACAAATTATGCGGGGATTTCTAAAAGGGTTCTGAGTTACCCTCTTGTTTTCTAAAGGGTCAAGAGCCCATGGTTGTGATTGTTGTTTTTCTGCTGCTTGTGCTGTGATGTGAGCCTGGATGGCCGTTGTGATATGTGGAGGCGTGGAGGCTTTGTGGTTATGGCAGTGGATGATGCCTAGAGTGGCGATATGCATCAGTTATGCATGTGGGTGACGGGGAGGACACCAGGGGTGATGGAATGGGATGGATGTGGTTGCTGGATGCTTGTGGTTTTCTTTGAATGTTAATCTACTTTGCTTTTCCCCACTACTCAAGCCAGCTGGTCTTGCTACCCTTCTTCCGAAGGAGGCGAAGACGTGCGGGGAATGCCACGTGCTTTCTGTGTTTAGCCTCTTAAGGGAGAATGGGTCTATGCTCTTTCTATAGGCGGCAAAGACTCTACGTGTAGTATATCTACTCGTCGTGTTGAGCCTCCTTTGTGTTTAGAAGGATAGGATGATTTTCTAGAATGCCTGGGAATATGAAAAAGTATTTCTGTAATGAATGTTTCACTAAATGGTGAAAATCCACATGGATGGAGATACTGGAATTTAAAGGTGATGTGAATCTTAAAAGGAGCATTTGTTTTTGAATTTGATGCCAATTCAGTGTAATGAGGAATTTTTCATTCTTAATTAATGTTTAAAGAATTAATTAATATACAGTGGAACTGATAAAATGATAACGGAGTAATCTAATAAATCTCTTCAATTGTTTGTGTGCTTATAGGATACCTAGTCTTAGAAGTACCAGCCAGGAGTCTGAGAGACGTTAGCTGCAGTTGTATCTAAGACTAGGTAATGCCCATAGTGTGGATGTGAGTTACATATATATTATATACTTTTTGTGTTTCTATATGCTACTCCACCCTGTCGGTAAGGTCAACTGACACCCCGGGGATTTTGAGCCCTGGGGGGGTGTTTTCCCCAACATTCTGATGGGAGGTTGAATGGCTGACTACCCCCTTTGGCACTGCTCTCTTCTCTTGGTAGATACTTGTGCCATGAGGCACAACGGTTAGTTACCCCATATATGTGTGTAGAGGGTTGTAATGGATTGTTGTTATTCACACACCTATATTCTGGATATAGTATCCTATGGACTACTATAGGTGTAACATGTATAGGCTATGATGTCTTGAGGATCCTTACTCGGAGTATGGGCTGTAATGGCTTGAGGTATTATACCCGACGTATGATTCATGTTATGCGAGATGTGGTGGCTCCTGGAAACTACCTCGTTACTTTTGGTTGTGAGGATGGTGTGGTGCTTCGCCCAGGTGTCTACGGGCAAGCCTATGTGGTGCACGAGGTGCAGATTGTGGAGCTTAGCCCAGGTGTCTGCGGGAAAACCTTGGAGAGAGATGCACAGGACGTATGTCATTGGGGAAAAGCGGCAAACCAGTGGGGAAGAAGTAGCGGGGTACCCTTTATATTCTTTACTATATGCTATATTCTTGTATGCGTTACTTGGTGAGAGTAGCAATGGTGATGTTGGGAACATTGTATACCTGTTAATGTGACGAGTTAGTTTCACTTATTGTCCACTGGGCTTTAGCATGCTTTCTTTAATTTTGCACGAGAGGCTTGGGGAGGATCCTACTGAGTATACTGTTATACTCACCCTATGTATATACAAACTGTTTTTCAGGTCACTTGGAGGTGGTTGGAGATCAAGCTGGTTACTACTAGCTTGCTGTTGGAGGAGGAGCTGTTCGGGCTCGTGGCCGCTGCCGTTTTACTTTCTTTTGGGTACTTTTAGTTTCCCCTTTCAGTTGTAGTACTTTTTCATGAAATTTCATATATGTATTTGGATTTCATTTATTTTTCAGTTATTAGTTGGAGTTGGTTGGAGTCCATTCTATCTCTCTCTTCTGCATGTGTTCTCTTAGAGGTTAATGCCTCCCATTTGTATGTTTATTATACCCTCGGTGCTAGTCACCAACCCGGGGCCTACTGGAGGCGGGAATCGGGGGTCATTATCTCCCTTCTCACATTTCCAGCCCAGGAGGGGTACACTTTGTTGGGAGGGGATCATGACAGGAGCATTAACAGGTTGTGTCATGACCATTTGGTCAAACCCAATTGATCTTATTAGGAACATATTAGCTACACAGTGTGAGCCTAAGGTACATCATTTATTCAATATAGATATGATGTTTTTTTCCTGCTCAAACATTATATGAAACAAACATGTCAGAATCTCTACATCCTGGTGTTCCCAAACATGCAGTCTTCATTTGTGGATATAACAAAAACCAGTGGCATCCTGGGCCCGTATGTTGGGGTGTCTTTTACCCTTGTGGAGATATTACCATATTCTATAATACAATTTGGTACCTATGATACATTCAAGATCTTGTCATTGGTTAGTTTCTTGTCATCATCATTCATGTAATAAGCTGGAATAACTAATATGAATCATGTTGGGTGACATGTGAATGGCCAAAACATGCAACATATGGAATCTAGCTGGGTATCAAATGATTCCATACATACATTTTTGCAGAATACATATACATAATTGTTTTCACATTATAAATTGGATATTACATATACTTAATTGATTCTAGATTTCTTATACATATGTGTTTTCTTATATGTAATTTTTTTCATATTGCTTAAACATATGTATTTTCAGATTACATATTGCAAACTTTTTGCCGATTGCATATTAGTAGATTTCATTTTTAGTTAGTGCTGTTATAACATAAATGGGAAAATGCATCAATGGAGCACTAACAGGATCTGTCATGACCATTTGGTTATACCCAATTGATCTTATTAGGAACATATTAGCTATAAAGGGTGAGCCTAAGGTACATCATTTATTCATAGGAATATGATGTTTTTTACTGTTCGAACATGATATGAAATAAACATGACAGAATCTCTACATCCATGTGTACCCAAACATGCAGTCTTCATTTGTGGATATAACAAGAACCAGTGGCATCCTAGGCTTATATGTCAGGGTGCCTCCTACCCTTGTGGAGATCATACCATATTCTATCATACAATTTGGTACCTATGATACATTCAAGATCTTGTCCATAGATAGTTTATTGTTATCATCATTCATGTAATAATCTTTAATAACTAAGATAAATCATGTTGGGTGACTTGTGAAAGGCCATATCTTTCAACATATGGAATCTAGAGGGGTCTCAATGGATTCCATACATACATTTTTGCAGACTGCTTATATGTAAATGTTTTCACATTATAAAGTGAATATTGCATATACTTAATTGATTCCAAATTTCTTATAAATATTTGTTTTCTTATACATAATTGTTTTCAGATTTCATACACATGGGTATTTGTATATTTCATATGGAAGATTTTTTTTTGATTGCATATTAGTAGATTTCATGTTCATTTAGTGCTGTTATAACATAAATAATTAGTTTCTATGTATCAAATAATTTTATATAGAAAAAGAAAAATTATTCTATATTTTGTTTCAATATACAATATTCGATAGGTTCTCTAAGATATGTTTCTTTATTTCATTATCGGCGAAACAAAAAAGTTGAATAGGTATTTATATTTATATTATCATTGTTTTATTCTAAACATAACATTGAAATCATTGAAAATTCTTTTTTTATGAAGGATGATAAAGAAATTGAGTCGGAAAAAATTTGCTGAACTGATGTTGGGTTTGTAAAATCAACCGTACATGTTTTATACACTCAGGAATAGATCTGTACTCTTGATTTATATGTATTTTTATTGAAACATTATAATTGAAAAATATTCATTTTTTTCATTTATATTTTTTCGATAGTAAAAACATAAGATTCATTTATTCTTTTCAATTGGATAGAAATTGAAATTATTTTCAGATTGCTTATACATAACTCTTTGTAGATTGATTATATTCATTTATGAATTTTTTTTCAACTATACATTCAGATTTTCCCCTTCAGGTTTTTCTCTACATTAGGCTTAATCTTTTACTACAAGAACAGGTTTTCCCAATTATGGAGTTTTACTAGTAATGGATTGCAATTTAAGTTAATTATTATTTAATTCACATAAACATACGATAGTGACCTCTATGATGTTTTCTTTATCAATTTCATAATATATCAATTTCAATTGATTCTTTTTGACTTCATCTAGGGCTTAACTAGGTTGTTCCTTTTATTGATTCTAGATCAATTGGACAATGTTTGTGGGGGGAGTTTTGAGAAAAATCTACATTGGTATGCTATTTTCATCCCAATTGTGATTTTCTAATAGATGAACTACTAATACATGTTTTGTGTTCATTTAATTTGATTTTTTCAATTTTATTTTCCTAATTTCTATGTTGTTCTAGATCTAATACATGTTACTATTACATATTTTCAGGACTATTGATCCCTATTTACATTTAATGCATATTTTAGGATTTCCTATTATATTTTTGGTTTTATCCTTACACATGACATTAACATTACATGAGGTATTTACCTTTATGTATGGTTTCACACTTATATGTGACACTTTTTTACCCTTAATATTGGAGAATGCATATGTTTTCCTTTTATCGAAGGATGATCAAATAGCTCTGGTGCGGGCTTAGCATGTTTCTTCACTGGTAATGGATATCAATTTAAGTTAAGTATTATTTAATTTACATAACCATTCGACAGTTACCTCTATTATTTTTTCTTTCTCAATTTAATAATATATCTATTTCAATTGATTCTCATTTACTTCTGCTGGGGTTTAACTTGGTTGTCCCTTTTAATGATGCTAGATCAAGTGGTCAAGGTTTGTGGGGGTATTTTTGAAAAAAATATACACTGGTATTCTATTTTCATCCCAATTATGATTTTATACTAGATGAACTACTACTATATGTTTTGGGTTCATTTAAATTGATTTGTTTAATTTTATTTTCCTACTTTCTATGTTGTTTTGGACCTAATACATGTTACTATTACATATTTTTAGCACTATTGATCTCTATTTACATTTAATGCATAGTTTAGGATTTCTTGTTATATTTGTGATTTTATACTTACACATGACATTAACTTTACATGAGGTATTTACATTTATTTATGGTTTCACACTTATATGTGTCGCTTTTTACCCTTAATATTGGACAATTCATATGTTTTCCTTTTATCGAAGGCCGATTAAATATCTCTATTGTGGGATTAGTATGTTTCTTCACCATGTTTTCTTTATCTCATTGATTATCATTGATACTCATTATACTCCTGTGTCCAATTAGGAGTTTCCATGCGCCCCACTAGTTATTTTTTTATATGTTGTTCGAATTGATCCTTTGGTTTTGGTCATCTATATGGATTCCATTCTACATGCCATGCTTTCTTCACCTATTATATTTTTTTGCAGCATGATATCCCTACTACTTTGTCTCGTTAAATTTGACAGGAATCACTTATTAGATTTGGATTTTCATTGAGTGAGTGTTGACAAGAAGTTCAAGTTTTTAGAAATATCTCAAAGAAGATGAAGTGGGAATTGGGGTTCCCAATTGGCTATGTGATCCTCAATCCTTTTCGCACTGAACACCTATATCAGGTCTTATATTATGGTGGAGATTTTGTGTAGAAGATGAGTTTCTTGGAATCTCTATAGTGTAAATTCATGTGCGGAGGTTGCAAAATTTTTCTATGTTTATAAGAGTTTGATAAGAAATTGTGGCCAGGAACATGCATCCCAATGGGCCAACTCAACCAAATTTATAGGGGTAAATCACACCATGAGGCAAGACATTTGACTAGGAAGGATGGATCACATATGTGTATTTATGTTTATGTTGAAGAAAATTTCAGTTGCAGGCAGTCTTAATTTCGCAAAATGTGTTCATCATCATTATAGTGATGTTGACTCTTATCATGCTGGTATATGTTACCTATTTCATTTTCCAACATCCATGTTTGTGGGTATATTTTTTTATATTGAAGTAGATTTCAGTTGCAGGTACTCTTAATGGCTCTAAAATTTTTATTATTTTAATGTGTTTATTATTTTTCTGATTATTATTTTAATTTTACATATTCTTTTATAAAAAAACATGCTCAACATGTTTGGTAAGCCCATATTTTCTATTTTTTTATTATATTAATGAAATCGTTTATCTTTGTAAATTCATATCTATCACGTTCTGTCTTTAATCATTTTTTAGATTTAATAGGTGTTCCTTTATTATTTTATTTTGTGTTTTACCCCAATCTTGAAATTCCATTTTAGCAATGTCCTATTTTTTGAGAATTGGATCATTGAAACCAATTATATTTCATTAATTAGTTTGTTTTACAATAAATGGTCTTCTATATTTTTTTCCTTCACATATTTCTATTTTTTATCTTGAATTAATGACTTGATTTCACTACAACCATCATGAAGAAATACTTCATCACAACTGCAGAATGATATGAAATTCAAATCACTGCAACACTTTCATTCATATTCATTATTAGTAGAAAAGTAACATATGATAATTTATTTTTTGTTGGAAACATGCTTACAGAATGTGATTTAAATGAATAGATCTTTTAAATAAAAAGTATTGAACCTTTTGAAATAGGAGGAGATTTTCTTTCATCTTCAACCCTGGTCATGCATTAAGGCATGGGTAAAATTGTATTTGTTTAAAGGGTGTCATAATATGTTTAGATTGACATAAATGTTTCCAATTTACTGGGCTTAGAAGTAACATTAACAAACCAATTTTTTTCACTTACTGCGTCTTTCTTCAGACCGGGGTCATGATAGAAGAAGAGATCCTTTCTTGGCATGACAACCCTTCATCCCATCATTCCATGTCTGCATGTATCTAGGTACAAATTTTCAAAAACCTTATCTACTATTAAATATTGATTTAATCTGTGTCTGTTCAATGCTGTCCACTGTGGTGTAACCAACTATTCACTTATTTGATTCCAAGGGTGTTGAAGTACATATCATAATGCTTTTAGAAATATAAGGTGTCTTGCTGATGCATTTTTTCCACCATAATTCCTGATATTCCCCCTCAAAATATATGTACATGATATTGAACTAGAATACATCTCCCCCAGAACACCTAAACTACCCCTTATAAAGGTACCTACTATTTCTGGGTTCTTGAGTACCATTGAACTGGAATTCATCTCCACCATAAATGGTTGTTTTAAAAAATCTAGGGATTTCCATGATAACTATGAAAATTGTTCTGATAAGACACTATATGTAACACCCCAAGCTTCCACGGTACGTTTCCCTTCGAATAATGCGATAGCGTGTGTTGTACGCAACCTCGAGTTCTAACACACACCACAACTAATTAAACTAGCCATTGTGGATAGTAATACCTACTTTTTGAAATCATATATATTTTATATTTCAAAATGGACTTCATTTTTGGATTCGGAATATTGAAATTAGCCTAGGCTGAAATTTTGGTACTATTCGGATAACTTTTATATTTTGATGAATAGTGAAAATTACTAAATTTTAATTAAAAACAACTTTTTTAATCAAAATAATTAATAGTGATAAATTTTGAATTTGAGTGGTTTTAAAGTATATTTAGAATATATTTTTACCATTTAATATAATGTTGATCATTGGGCATAATTTTACAATTAAACCGAACATAAACAAGTGTCAATCTTTTGATAGTTATTACCTCTTAAAAACACGCTTTTTGTTTTGACAGCGGGAATTAATTTTAAATTAATTTCTGCCACTTCTGTGTTTTGAATTTAGAAAAATGGATTCCATATTTTGAATCAGGATGTCCAAATTGTGTAAATAGGTAACTTTTATTTGTAGACATTTTGAATAATTACTGTGGTAAATATTTTATTTACCATGGTTAAGGGTAAATCCGGTAAATAAGGGTTAAAAAATAATATTATAATAATACAAAATTACCCTAAAACGTGTCCTAAACTTATTGGTGGACACATAACCGACCATGATCATCCTTGGGTCAATTTGGGGACCCCTTGGAGCCACTTGTATGTGGTAGGGACACTTTATATTAATAAAGTTAAAATAAAAATAAAAATGGCATAAGCTTACATCTTTTAGAAGAACAATTTTTACATAGGGTTATACATGTTGGATTTTCGATTATAAATATTCATTAGAAAGATAAAAAGATTTCCTACATAATGATATTTTATTTATAATTTTTAGACATCAAATAATTTAAATTATTAATGACACAATAATGATGCAATGTTTACCTCATTAATAAATCATTTAAATAAATAAGATTATAATGATTAAAATATTATCTAAAACCTATCCAATTCTTATTTGTTGATGTTATTTATAATATGAGTCATCTTAGCTTCTACCTCAATGATTTTGGGACCATTATAAACCGAATATAACTATATTATAAAGTAATACATTCACTCTTTCCTAAAGAGCCCCTCTTCTCCCTTATAAAAGGAGACCACTTCTACTCATTCCTCACACCTCTCAAGCCACTTGGCTCGTACAAACTCTGCCAAAATAAGATCCCCACATCCCTATCCTCATCCTTGAAGCTTCCCCTTAGGCAGAAATCATTTCAAGAAGTCCTTTGGTTCCAACCAAAGTGAGTTACCTAAATTAAAGGTAACGATTTCTCTTAAATTGTTTTCATTTATTTTGCTTCTCCAACCCCCAAACTCTTTTTATTTCCTTTCTTTTGTAACAACACCAGTATCCAAAATATACTAGGATGTTGTTATAAGAAGGATTCAAACTAAACATACACACAACTCCATCTAATGGATGATGAACTTAATGTTTCTGTGGATGGCAAACTAACGCCTCACGAAACGATGATTGTTCAAATACATCTTACCGCCTCTCATGGTAACCATTATGATGGCACTGTAATTAAATATTATATTAATGATATATATTTTATATATAAGCTTCTGTAATTCCATTTTATTTCATATCCTTATTCGTTTCATGTTGTATATACATACGATAATTTCATTTGAGGAAGTGCGGACTACCGCCCCCTTAAAATGATATGACTCGTTCATACCACACATGGAACGTATAAAGGATGGTGTTAATGAACTTAAGTAACATATATAAAATATTATATTATACTGGAATAATAATATAGCTATGTATCATTTGGATTCAATTCTTTTAAAATGAAAAATTAAATGGAAGTAGCGTTCGTGCGTACGTGCGGACTACCGTCTCCACGAACGCGATGAGATTCATTGTCCATCATATCCATTCAAGTATAATTATAATTTGATGATTTAAAAATAGTATCTAAGGACTTTATATCATTCTGGATATGAATAATATACATCCCATTAATAACGAATATGGCTCACATAACAAATAATATAAAGTAAAATGAACCCGTTAACACCCCAAATGACGATAATTCTAAGATATTACTAACAAATCAATGTTAAAAGATCATATATGATATCATATTAAAGTAAATGATTCTTGTATTATTCAATAACAATTATTTCACCATTATACAGGAGGTAAACCTGCCATCGACCAAGGAAAAATTACAAAGTAAGGGATTCTCTTATCTCACTTTCAATTCCGTGAGATTTCCATTGTTCGCTACTAAATTATTGAAAGTGGTGTATTGTGTACTTCCATTTGATATATATTATCATGATTCACTTTATATTCATGTTATTCTGTAATCATTTGGTGGTTATTAACTTTTGGCCATGCGACTCAGTTGATTAACGTGGTAAGGGATTTTCTTATCTCACTTTCAATTCCGTGAGATTTCCATTGTTCACCACTTAATTATTGCATGTGGTGTACTGCCCATGATTTTATTCATTGTGTAATATAATTTAATTTATGGGTATTTACATAATCATGTTATGATAATTCTTTCATGGGTGTATGTTTCGTAAGTTACCTAATCGATATGGGAATTTGAGATTTCAATTTCCACTCATTTGGCTTTACACATATTTCATTGATTATATTACTCCAAGATTATGTGTGGAATCGCTATTCATTTGATTATGCCTTAATTTCCACTCCCCTTTCTATGGATATACTTTTGATACACATAATCACTCCATTGAGAAATTCTCAAGTGATCGGTATGAACTTGATAAGAGTAATTTTAACTCAATCTCCATTTGTTGAGTTAAATATCCAATTCGTTGGTGTTGTTTCTACAAGAGTATGTGTGAATATCCTTTGATTGTTTTACACTGAATATTCAATCATATATAGTGTATTTATATTTTTCACACATAATTATGTCGTTGATTTATCCTTAACCTAAGGATACGGCCTTTATGAGAGATTTCATCTCAATTTACATTGAACTGAGGCTTCTTTGTTGATATACACCAAATCACTTTTATGCGGTGTATATAATGTACTTGACATAGTATATCATGAATCCCTTTATTCTCATGATATTACAAAGTTTTTATTACCTCAATTATTTGTATTCAAGTGTCTCTCTTTTGGTTAGAACCTCAAACCAAAATACCATTTTAAAATGTTTTAAAGACTTATTCTTCTATATCTTGCTCATTAATGTCCATGTTTTAAAAATGGTTTTAAGGATTTATTTATATGGACATTAAAGTTTTAAAATTAAAACTCCTTTTAAAAGTTTCAAAGTGGTATGGGACACTTTGATTCAAAAGTCTACTTTTAAATGGCTTCTTGACAAATAGTGTGACTTTTAAATGTTTTCAAGAAATGGGGGATATTTATCTCAAATAGTTTTGATGATTATTTTCATCTATGTCAACATCCTTCATTATTCATGATTGAGGTTAATGTGATACAATAAAATCTTCCATATTGTATCAAATGAGTTATGTTTGACTGTGGATGTTCTATTTTTATTCATGGTTTGTGGTTAAAGTATTGACATTTCGTATGCTAGTTTTAATACGAATGTTTATTTTATGCTTAAACCTATTCATATGAGGAATGCATTGGACTTAATAAGTGACGGGTGGAGACCGCTATAGCTCCTCGATGCATCGGTAGGTCTCATGAGACAAAGTAGTGCCTTGGCACAAGGCCTTGACAGAATCTTATTTGTAGTCTTGGCACGAGGCCTTGGCTAAGTGGTTATGATAGTCTGGCATTATGGATTCCAACATTATGAAAGTGGATATTGATATTGCATGTGATCATTCGACTAGTAGAATATCCATGTGAGTATGTAAATGGCATTATTTCATTTTACCTTTGCCATTTTATGCTGAAGTTCTTGTTTAAAAGGCTTTTGTTTTAGTGTTTATGCTTATTTATGAAATCTTATGCTATAATGTTATCCTTACTGAGCATCTGAGCTCACCCCTTTCAATGTTTTATTTTTCCCAGGATTATGAAGAAGTAATTTATGAATGACCTGCAGGGATAGTATGAGGGGATATGAAGACAAGATGTTTTTTTTATGATGTAATGTAAAAAAATTATGGATGTATCTAGTTATTCCAAGGCTACTAAACTAATCGATCTTTCGAGACTTGATCTTTCTCGTGATCATGCCAATGTAATGTAATAATGCACCGACTCTAGGTAACTAGGGTCGGGGCGTTACAGTTGGTATCAGAGGAAGTTTAGTACAAACCTTGGAAGCTAGATTTAGATAAACTCTGATTAGAGAACGTAAACCTAAGATGAACTGTGGGGATTAGTACAGAAGAACTTCCTAGAATTTTGGTATTGTAGATATTTTGTGAGTTTTCCGAGCAATACATCCCTGTCTGGATACGAGCAGGTAGAGGCGGATCTGGCACATATGTACCTAGGGGTAAAACCCGAAAACACCGCTTTGAGCTAGACTCGAACGGGAACTGGTGCACGACAACGGGCCTTGCTGCACTCTTGGTTACGACACTCCCGGGGGATATGCTTTGGTAAATTCACAAGATTAGTATAAACCATTATTAAGGGAATACAAAAAAATGCCCCTAAGAATATATGTCGGCAAATAGATAGTGGATAACCTAGATTTTAACATAGGGTACCCCAAGTTAGGATATATTGTTCAATTACAAGATTATCCTATTATGTCTATTTTTTTACATTGTTATTAGATAAGTATTCAAAAAACCCTAATTGTATTTTTTTTTGTTAGTTGAAACATGGAGGGAGCAAGATCACGAACAACTCTTCTCTCTCTTCCTGAAGAACTACTTACAATTATTATCCAGAAGTCATGCGCACACGATGTTGAATCTTTTTCAAATGTCCACGTTACATGCAAACAACTTTATGAGACATCCAATACCTCTAGCATTGCACGATTCTTTCAAGGATCAAGTACCGACTATGGGATAATGTTGCGCTCTCAACTTTCTTACCACGCTAAGCATGGGAAGTACCATCAGGGTCTTTTCAAATTATTCACTTTATCTCAAAATTACGATGCACTAAATGATTTTCTAGATGCTGCAGAAGAGGGAGACCTTCGAGCAGCCTATATGTATCAAATTATATATTTATGTCTTTTGGGATATACGAAAACTGATTTACCAAGACCTTATTTTGAAATATTTGAAGATGAATCAGTGAGAATTTTTCTAAAAAAACATGTTAAAGACGATGTATCAAAATTATATATAAGAAATACCTATTTTTTATGATGCATCGATGCTTCCATCAATATAATCCAAAATGGATGAGGAGTTTTTGGGTAAAGGAAGTAGATGATTTTGAAAAATTCCTGAGGTACCATTGTGACACATGAACGCATTCTACCAAAAGTCAAATCCGCCTAGTCTCTCCAGAGTTCATGTTGTGATCCACATACCTCTAGTGACAAAATACATGCTTGACCCAATGCATGTGCTCACCTATGAAGAATTATAACTGGAACTCGATCTATCTTATTGTGAAGATCCTATCATAATTCTTCATACCAAAGATCAAGTGTTGAGAAACCGGATGACTTGTCTGGTAAAATATCTATGGAGAAATCATAAGATGGAAGAGGCAATGTGGGAACCCGAGGAACATATGATGAAGAACCTATGTGGAAATAAATGGATGGTGAAATGTTTAAAAGTGTTAGTGCTCTTTATTGATGAGATTACTTTGGAATAATTTTCTCTTGTATGTGTAAACCTGCAATTTATCATGTGAAAATGATATCTGAGGAAGAATTATATTTTCTATTGCGGATATAGTTATAAATAACCATTTGGTCTTATATGATCATTGGGTTTGAGGAAATTATAAGTTATTATAATTTGGGATGAAAATGAAAGGTATGATATAATATTTGTGGTTAAATTATGTTATTTTGAGGAATTTATCTCATTTTGGTAATATTATAAAATATATTTTTTGAAAAAGGACAACACGTAGACCGTGTGACAACCCGTCGCGTTGGACAAAGTTGTGGGAATCGAACCCACAACCAAAGTGCGATTGGGATTTATCGCCTACCACTGGACTACGTGAAGTCCCTGGTTAGTGTGACTATTTTTTTTGTAAAATGATTGTATTGATCAATAATAAGATGATTTGGGTTCTTATGTCTTATCAAATGAATACCCTTGGTATAGGAAAATGATTTGGTGATTAAGTGATAAATGTTATTTTGGAAGATGTTCGCTTTGTTGGGAACACTATATGCCCAAGGAAAATAGAATACAATGGGGTTTCATTTGTAGAGTAATGGTGGATTTTTATCTACATTTTTATTGTTGATTTATAGTGATTTGGGTTATTTATGGAAATGATTAACCTATAACAGAGAATATGTGATGATGTTAATTACTTTTAAGTATGTGACTTTAAGAGTATTTGATGTCATTTGGAGATACAATGTAACATGGTAGACTACATAATCAAATTCTTCTATGATTTGGGTTTCAATATTAGTTTGGATTATATTAAAGGATTTTAAGGACAATTGGTTATTGAATGGTATCTATGTAACTTTGGGGTATTGTTGGTTTAATTTTAGAAATTAATATTAGTGCATATTTATCTCAATGAATATCCTTTTGGGGGATCATTAGATCATTCACTTACCATTTTTGTTTTGATTAATCTTCAAAGACAATGTAAATATATGGTTTATCCTGCATGGATCATGTGATTCTATAGAAGTTTATTCTAGCTCTTCCAGTGTGACCAAGTCTTATTGAATACTCATCGTTTAAAAAAAATTGAGTTAGTGGTGGAAATTTATTAAAGAGTGAAAATTTACTTAAAATGTAAGTATATCTCATAATGTTCTTAGTCAATATCATAAATGAATTCCTCTTCCTTATGTAATGTTACTTTAAAAAAATGTTGTCCGTTTACTTTCCTACTAGGAGACTAATGGTTGTTTGTCCCAACACAAGTTTGTGGTTTTCTCATTGTTAACTTTCTCCTGATCATGATTTCTATCCCTCTCCATCAGAACTTGACACTTAGTTTATCATCCATATCCATGTTTTCTTACATGGAATCCTAGTATGGGTTATCTTGGATGACCCTTATACCTCTCTTTCTTTCATTTAAAGTGATAGTTTTATTGACTCTTTTTCAGATGTGGGACTTTCCATTATATTCCCAAGCAAAATTTTAAAAATTGCAAGGACGCAATTTATTGAAGGAGGGGAGAATGTAACACCCCAAGCTTCCACGGTACGTTTCCCTTCGAATAATGCGATAGCGTGTGTTGTACGCAACCTCGAGTTCTAACACACACCACAACTAATTAAACTAGCCATTGTGGATAGTAATACCTACTTTTTGAAATCATATATATTTTATATTTCAAAATGGACTTCATTTTTGGATTCGGAATATTGAAATTAGCCTACGCTGAAATTTTGGTACTATTCGGAGAACTTTTATATTTTGATGAATAGTGAAAATTACTAAATTTTAATTAAAAACAACTTTTTTAATAAAAATAATTAATAGTGATAAATTGTGAATTTGAGTGGTTTTAAAGTATATTTAGAATATATTTTTACCATTTAATATAATGTTGATCATTGGGCATAATTTTACAATTAAACCGAACATAAACAAGTGTCATTCTTTTGATAGTTATTACCTCTTAAAAACACGCTTTTTGTTTTGACAGCGGGAATTAATTTTAAATTAATTTCTTCCACTTCTGTGTTTTGAATTTAGAAAAATGGATTCCATATTTGGAATCAGGATGTCCAAATTGTGTAAATAGGTAACTTTTATTTTTAGACATTTTGAATAATTACTGTGGTAAATATTTTATTTACCATGGTAAAGGGTAAATCCGGTAAATAAGGGTTAAAAAATAATATTATAATAATACAAAATTACCCTAAAACGTGTCCTAAACTTATTGGTGGACACATACCCGACCAGGATCATCCTTGGGTCAATTTGGGGACCCCTTGGAGCCACTTGTATGTGGTAGGGACACTTTATATTAATAAAGTTAAAATAAAAATAAAAATGGCATAAGCTTATATCTTTTAGAAGAACAATTTTTACATAGGGTTATACATGTTGGATTTTAGATTATAAATATTCATTAGAAAGATAAAAATATTTCCTACATAATTATATTTTATTTATAATTTTTAGACATCAAATAATTTAAATTATTAATGACACAATAATGATGCAATGTTTACCTCATTAATAAATCATTTAAATAAATAAGATTATAATGATTAAAATATTATCTAAAACCTGTCCAATTCTTATTGGTTGATGTTATTTAGAATATGAGTCATCTTATCGTCGACCTCAATGATTTTGGGACCATTATAAACCGAATATAACTATATTATAAAGTAATACTTTCACTCTTTCCTAAAGAGCCACTCTTCTCCCTTATAAATGGAGAGCACTTCTACTCATTCCTCACACCTCTCAAGCCACCTGGATCGTCTAAACTCTGCCAAACTAAGCTCCCCACATCCCTATCCTCATCCTTGAAGCTTCCCCTTAGGCAGAAATCATTTCAAGAAGTCCTTTCGTTCCAACCTAAGTGAGTTACCTAAATTAAAGGTAACGATTTCTCTTAAATTGTTTTCATTTATATTGCTTCTCCAACCCCCAAACTCTTTTTATTTCCTTTCTTTTGTAACAACACCAGTATCCACAATATACTAGGATGTTTTTATAAGAAGGATTCAAACTACACATACATACAACTCCATCTAATGGATGATGAACATAATGTTTCTGTGGATGGCAAACTAACGCCTCACGAAACGATGATTGTTCAAATACATCTTACCACCTCTCATGGTGGCCATTATGATGGCACTGTAATTAAATATGATATTAATGATATATATTTTATATATAAGCTTCTGTAATTCCATTTTATTTCATATCCTTATTCGTTTCATGTTGTATATACATACGATAATTTCATTTGAGGAAGTGCGGACTACCGCCCCCTTAAAATGATATGACTCGTTCATACCACACATGGAACGTATAAAGGATGGTGTTAATGAACTTAAGTAACATATATAAAATATTATATTATACTGGAATAATAATATACCTATGTATCATTTGGATTCAATTCTTTTAAAATGAAAAATTAAATGGAAGTAGTGTTCGTGCGTACGTGCGGACTACCGTCTCCACGAACGCGATGAGATTCATTGTCCATCATATCCATTCAAGTATAATTATAATTTGATGATTTAAAAATAGTATCTAAGGACTTTATATCATTCTGGATATGAATAATATACATCCCATTAATAAAGAATATGGCTCACATAACAAAGAATATAAAGTAAAATGAACCCGTTAACACCCCAAATGACGATAATTCTAAGATATTACTAACAAATCAATGTTAAAAGATCATATATGATATCATATTAAAGTAAATGATTCTTGTATTATTCAATAACAATTATTTCACCATTATACATGAGGTAAACCTACCATTTTCCAAGGAAAAATTACAAAGTAAGGGATTCTCTTATCTCACTTTCAATTCCGTGAGATTTCCATTGTTCGCTACTAAATTATTGAAAGTGGTGTATTGTGTACTTCCATTTGATATATATTATCATGATTCACTTTATATTCATGTTATTATGTAAATAATTTGGTGGTTATTAACTTTTGGCCATGCGACTCAGTTGATTAACGTGGTAAGGGATTTTCTTATCTCACTTTCAATTCCGTGAGATTTCCATTGTTCACCACTTAATTATTGCATGTGGTGTACTGCCCATGATTGTATTCATTGTGTAATATAATTTAATTTATGGGTATTTACATCATCATGTTATGATACTTCTTTCATGGGTGTATGTTTCGTAAGTTACCTAATCGATAAGGGAATTTGAGATTTCAATTTCCACTCATTTGGCTTTACACATATTTCATTGATTGTATTACTCCAAGATTATGTGTGGAATCGCTATTCATTTGATTATGCCTTAATTTCCACTCCCCTTTCTGTGGATATACTTTTGATACACATAATCACTCCATTGATAAATTCTCAAGTGATCGGTATGAACTTGATAAGAGTAATTTTAACTCAATCTCCATTTGTTGAGTTAAATATCCAATTCGTTGGTGTTGTTTCTACAAGAGTATGTGTGAATATCCTTTGATTGTTTTACACTGAATATTTAATCATATTTAGTGTATTTATATTTTTCACACATAATTATGTCGTTGATTTATCCTTAACCTAAGGATACGACCTTTATGAGAGATTTCACCTCAATTTACATTGAACTGAGACTTCTTTGTTGATATACACCAAATCACTTTTATGCGGTGTATATAATGTACTTGACATAGTATATCATGAATACCTTTATTCTCATGATATTACAATGTTTTTATTACCTCAATTATTTGTATTCAAGTGTCTCTCTTTTGGTTAGAACCTCTAACCAAAATACCATTTTAAAATGTTTTAAAGACTTATTCTTCTATATCTTGCTCATTAATGTCCATTTTTTAAAAATGGTTTTAAGGATTTATTTATATGGACATTAAAGTTTTAAAATTAAAACTCCTTTTAAAAGTTTCAAAGTGGTATGAGACACTTTGATTCAAAAGTCTACTTTTAAATGGCTTCTTGACAAATAGTGTGACTTTTAAATGTTTTCATGAAATGGGGGATATTTCTCTCAAATAGTTTTGATGATTATTTTCATCTATGTCAACATCCTTCATTATTCATGATTGAGGTTAATGTGATACAATACAATCTTCCATATTGTATCAAATGAGTTATGTTTGACTGTGGATGTTCTATTTTTATTCATGGTTTGTGGTTAAAGTATTGACATTTCGTATGCTAGTTTTAATACGAATGTTTATTTTAGGCTTAAACCTATTCATATGAGGAATGCATTGGACTTAATAAGTGACGGGTGGAGCCCGCTATAGCTCCTCGATGCATCGGTAGGTCTCATGAGACAAACTAGTGTCTTGGCACAAGGCCTTGACAGAATCTTATTTGTAGTCTTGGCACGAGGCCTTGGCTAAGTGGTTATGATAGTCTGGCATTATGCATTCCAACATTATGAAAGTGGATATTGATATTTCATGTGATCATTCGACTAGTAGAATATCCATGTGAGTATGTAAGTGGCATTATTTCATTTTACCTTTGCCATTTTATGCTGAAGTTCTTGTTTAAAAGGCTTTTGTTTTAGTGTTTATGCTTATTTATGAAATCTTATGCTATAATGTTATCCTTACTGAGCATCTGAGCTCACCCCTTTCAATGTTTTATTTTTCCCAGGATTATGAAGAAGTAATTTATGAATGACCTGCAGGGATAGTATGAGGGGATATGAAGACAAGATGTTTTTTTATGATGTAATGTAAAAAAATTATGGATGTATCTAGTTATTCCAAGGATACTAAACTAATCGATATTTCGAGACTTGATCTTTCTCGTGATCATGCCAATGTAATGTAATAATGCACCGACTCTAGGTAACTAGGGTCGGGGCGTTACACTATATGGTTGTTATGGAGTGATTCAGAGGAACTATAGAGGTCACAATATCCACAATTTATTCTTGTATTTCTTAGTAACTACATAAAGGATTAGGAGAAGCCAAAATATTATGTTTATAGATTAGCTGCAGATTAAAAATGGGAATTTATTCTACTTGCTAGAAATTTTTTACAAGTCTAAACTTCACATATATCTATTTAAAGACAACAGTTTTTTCTTTATGAATTACAATTATTCCTTATCACATATCATATTTTTTTATTAAAACAACTATTCTTTAAGTAAATTCTCTTCAACTGTGTTTTATAGTATGCATTATTGATTTTCTAAATGCAGTTTCTGTTGAAGTGAGGTTTCCATCCTTGACTATTCCTAAATGTTTCACATTAAAATTAATGTATCTTATTTGAACTATTATAATGTTGTCTTATTAATAGTCACTTATAATTAAAAATTATTCACCACCTATTTTTGAGTAAAATAAATTAAACGTTATTATTTCTTTTCAGCTATTACAATTAGTAATCTCTTAGTAAAAATAATAATAATAATTACATATCACTATGCGTACGCATGGGCGAGTAATAGTATTTATAATGAGAGGATTCTAGGGTTCAAAATTTCTCAAATGGAAATCCTCTGATGGAGTGGAAGAAGGCGATTCAGGCGTCTGGGAAATCATGGATTTACCTATCTTCCTTGGAATAAAATGTCTCTTAGAAAAATATATTTCAGAACTATCATCGATTCCAAAGGCTTCTTCGAGACCTTATATTCACAGATCTAGAGACTAGGGTGCTTGTAGGGATGTGGTGCCATCAGATTTGATGGCGGCGGGTGCTGTGGGTTGCAAATCTAGAGACGCTTTGGTGATGATGTTAGAATTGATGGCAGTGTTCATTGTGGGTTATAGATCTGGAGATGAGACAACGATGGCTGGTTTTCTTCAGGGTAGGGATATTCCAAGATGTAGTTATAATTTTTCTGTGATGACACCAGTTGGGGCAAGGTTGAGGGGTTGAGGATCCTGTGGAGTGGCGTTGAGATCTGGTGGTGTGGTGCTGGTTGGTAACCCTCAAGATTGTGTGGTGCCGACTGCTTCACATCACCATATCTTTTCGGTTTACAATGATTCTATAGTTGCGATGATTCGTAGGAAGGGAAACATTTCCCATATTAAAGATGATGGTGAGGTGGTCGTCGAGAACCTCAAATTGGGTAAGAATTTGATCATCTCAAGAGTAATCTTACCTAAGGGTTAAAAAATGTGGAAGATGGAAGATCGGGTTTCATGACTCTCGTTGGTGTGGCGATTTAGCAATTGGAGATGCGTCTCGATGGGTAGATGATTTTCTATATCCTCTTCCCCACAGAGGATTTGATTCTATGGGAATGGGGTCTCAGATCAGTCCCTCACAAACCCGACATCACACATTTTTGAGAGTGGGATAAACATTTCAATCCTTTGGAGGTATGCAATTACTCTGTCCAGTTGCGGGTTAAATATTTTGGCCTTATTTGGTTATTGTGTAATCCAACTATACTCAATGATATTTCATTATCCATTGTTGTCCGGATTAATCTTGATAGATAAACAGAACTGGTTCCCTATAGAAACTATGCCGGTTTTTGGGTTGAATTAGACTTGGCATAAACCTTGGTTGATAAGGTTTTCTTTCTACTGATTTGGATGAACTCGAATTAAGAGTTTAATATAAAAAATTCCCAAAGTTATGTAATGAATTCATATTTATTGGGCATGATTTCTCATCTTACAATCGTTATAGGACCTATGCTTATTGTGAAACTTGCAGTCATGAAAAATGAAACTCTTTCAAAAAGGCAAGAATGTCTGATGGAATTTATGGATAGATAATGAGTTGTGTTAATACCCACTCTCCAGCTAGACGTGGGATGCAAGATACTCCACCTCTGGATAAACCTGTGGATCCAGTGGGAGATGATTTGTGTCAGAGGGAAGGTACTGATGCGTGTCTTAGATCTGACCATTTTTTTGGCAACAAGATGGCTTCCAGGTCTTGGGTGCAAATTGTTGAGGATAAGGCTGCTACTGAGGTTTGCATGGCACAAGTTTCAGGTCACCCTAGAATGATCATGAATCCCCCGTCTTTGTAGGGTGTGATGGGAAGTAATCACGTGTATATGGTTCAGATAATTTCATATAAAATGGAATGGTTTTTTACAATGAATACATCCATTGAGCAAGGGGGAGTGCCTCTCCTACTTTCAATGGGAAAAATAGGTTAGGAGAATGTGGATGTTTCTGCTAATTATGACGATTTGGAGAAGATTGAAGTGGATATTCAAGCTGAAGTTGAAAAATAATTGATTCAAGAACAAGCTTTGAATTACTATATCAAGAAGGGTAAAGCTAATATGTTCTTGTCCTCTCCTAATAATAAGATTACAGTGTGTACAAATCCTGTGCAGGACCCTGTTTTGGAAGAAGTGGGAGGAACTTGGCATCATGCTAGGACTTAATAACAGGGTCTTCATCTAAAAAATCATGGTCCTGGATGCAGTTGCGATGATTGGAATGGTTCAAGAGGGCGTGATCAAATATACACCAGGTCTTCTTTCAAAGATCACACTATGGAGGAGCAAAATCTCAGGGAGAAGTACTCTGTGCTCTTCTATAAATAGAAGTCAGAATCTGAGTGGGAAACTACTGATGATATTGATGATTCTGACCACAATCATGGGGATAAACCTAATCCATATCATCTGTATTGTTTTTTCCTCGATGGAGGACATGAATGATTGTATTTAACCATCCTATCGTTTGTCTCATTTACTTTTTTTCTAATAAGTTTGATGGGTATGGGTTGGGTTTTACAATTTGTACTCAAATGTGTTCTCATAAATATTTATAATTATAAATGTAATAAATATATTTATTATTTGAATATATTGATCATGATTTTAAGTATATATGAGAACATAATAGCTTCATAGGAACATGAGTCATATACACTAAGTAATGTATATATCATAAACAAGTCATCATATATATGGAAAATATGAATAGTAACGAGGGTGTAATGTATAAATGAACATTCATGATGAATATATAACATATAAACGTCAATTATATTCATGAATCAATTGAACAAGTTAATTGTAAACACATATTTATTCATAATCAGAATGGTGTTGTTAGGTCCACTAGGCTGAGTACCCTGAGAGGGGGGTGAATCAGGGTATGACTAATTTAGAATTAAAGCCCATTCAGATCTTGTTTCGATATTAAGAAAAAAACTCTCCTCTCCCTTTTCTAATTCACAATATAAACAGAAGGTAAAGAATGCACAAGACACATTAATTTTTACATGGTTCCCGCTAAGGGCTACGCCCAAGGAGCATACGTCGACAAGTTTCCGGTTGTTCCAAATTACACTATTCTTAAATAGATGTGGATTACAAGGTTCGGGCACAGTCACTATGTCTTAGGTTCACTGCATTTACAAGGTTTAGGGTTAGCTCAATGCTTTCCCAAGGGTCACTCCCTGTTTCTCTCCCTCTGTCTCACTGCCGGTGGAGAGGATCACCTTCTTCCTCTTCCTTCGCTCACTGCCCTAGAAAGGATCCACTCATAGTTTATAGACATGTAGGTCTCTTCATTTTCATGAAATAATGAATCTTATTCTGTATGTAGATGCTATTTTGAAGTTCAACTTTCACCCATAGATGAATCTCTTTTTGCACCGAAAGTATCGAGAAAACATTCATCTTCCGCGCAGCCCGAAAATCACTGCCGAAACTAAACCTTACGTGGCGCGCAAGTCTAACTCGGCACGCAAGTATTAGTGCGCAAGTCACAATGGGCACACATGTCTTCCTCAACCACTTGCATGACTCAAGCTTCTGCAACTCCAAACCTATGCGACTCACTTCCTTCCTCGCCTAAACCACCTCAGGCGCGCAACCAACACTTGGTGCGCAACTTCAAAACTGGCGTGCAAGTCCCACTTGCGCGACACACCACCACTTGCGCGACCACCACACCTACATGACAGGATCTCTGAATCTTCAAAGTGTAGGACTCTGGTAAGAAATGAGGAGGGGTGGTCAAGTATTTATAGGCAAATTGACCACCCTGCGCGATGGCGCGCAAGTCACCTGCGTGACCCAGTCTCGTCGCGCAAGTCTTCTGTCCTTAAAGACACTTGCGCGACCAACTCAAAAACTTGCGCGAACCTATTTCATTTTCCATATTTTGATCCTAAGATCATGAAAAACATATGGTGCACAAGTTTCCTATACTCCAAGTCCTCGGCGTGTAAGTCCCTTTTCCAAAAACACTTTTCTTCATTTGAACCACCTTCAGATCGTCCATTCCATTATCGACATTCTTGAATCAATCATGGATCGTTGACCATAGCTCTTGAACTCGACATTCCACCATGAAATCCTCTTTGTCAACAAATCACCACTCAGATGTCCACTTTGTCAACAAACACAATCACCTCAAAAATGCTTCAATGATACCTTGAGGGATTTTTTCCCAACAATATCCCCCTTTGGGTTTGTTGAAAATTCTTCCATAAAAAGATACATCGTTGAATATTCAGCCTCCATTCACCTTATTTCAATTCTGATAGAAATCAAGGATTTAATCAACACATACTCTAAACTCACATGAGCAATGCTCGGAATGAGAAACAAGAGTAAATGAAAAGTGCATCAATGAATAACTTCACCTATGAAACCCACTATTGACACCAAACTGATACCAATTGAAAAATTGATACAAATTGTTGATACTTCATTGATACCATTTTTTGGAAATACCAATTGTTGGAAATATTCTTACCACATTCCAACACTACCCTTCTGCACCACTTCTCTGCTTTTATCACGATCATCAACTATCGTGATTTTTATTCTTTGATCAATCACTTCTAGCATCGTCAGATTTTAAAATCTCCCCCTTTCTCATTTCTCCCCCTATCTGGCTACTCCAATGGTCAGCTTCTCCCCGTATATGCCATGATTTCTCAAATAGCCACACTTTCTCCCCCATGAACAATCACTGTTTTCTCCCCCTTTGTAAAAGAACCCAAAGGTTACTCCTTTGCAGTCTGTAACAGAGTAGAAAACACATATCAATACATTAGGGAAAACAAATCATACCTTGGGGAGGGGGGGTGTCACATCTACACGCTTTTAAGTGCGAGGAATCGACTGAACTCCCAGAGCCAGTCGATGCCTTTCGAATGCTTCCTTGGGTAAGGCCTTTGTCAGAATATCTGCAACCTGTAACTATGTAGGCACATACTCTAACTTCACAAGCCCTTGCTCCACATTCTCCTTGATAAAATGATATTTGATCTCAATGTGCTTTGTCATTGAGTGATGAACATGATTTTTTCTAAGATTGATGGCACTTGATTTATCACCCTGGATTCCAATCAGATACTTCACTTCAACTCCCATATCGTCATGCTACTGTTTCATCCATAATAACTGTGTGCATGCTTGAGTGGCCACAATATACTCAGCTTCTGCGGTGCTTTATGAAATGCACTCCTGCTTCTTGATTAACCAAGCAATACATAGTCCGCCAAGATAGAATGCACCTCCAGATGTTGATTTCCTATCATCTACTGAACCTGCCTAGTCGGCATCTGTATATCCCAATAACTCTGTCTGAGATTTGGCGTTATATGTCACGATGATGTCCACCATGCCCTTGATATACCAAAGTATTCTTTTCACTGTGAGCATGTGACTTTCCTTGGGATTACTCTGATATCTCGCTGCTTGGAATGTGACAAAAACAATATCAGGCCTTGTCGCGGTCAAGTACAAAAAACTTCCAATAATTTTCCTGTATTCTATGATATTAACTGCCATGCCATCCTCATCTTTTGATAATTTCATCTGGGTAGAAACCAGAGTTTTCATCTCCTTGGAATTTTCCATGCCAACCCTTCTTAACACCTTCTTTGAATATTTGGATTGAGAAATGAATATTCCACTCATTCCTTGTGTCACCTATAGACCAAGGGAAAACGTTAGCTCTCCAATAATTGACATTTCAAACTCATTTTTCAGGAATTCGGAAAACTGTCTACACTGAGCTTCATCTGATCCACCAAATATTATGTCATCGACCTAGACCAGCACCATCATCCTTTTATTACTATTGTTGTTGAAATAGAGATTGTAATCAACTCCACCATGCTGGAAACCACGATTCTTCAAGTACTGATCAAGCCTTGAGTACCATGCTCTTGGTGATTGTTTCAGCCCATACAACGCCTTCTTCAGCCCACAAACATTGTTCTCATCCTCATGAATGAAAAAACCATCTGGCTACTCAATGTACACATATTCTTCTAGAACCACATTTAGAAATGCAGATTTGACATCCATTTGGAACACTTTGAACATTCTTTGCACTACTATGGACAAAAATAATCTGATTGTCTCCAGCCTTGCAACCGGTGCAAATTTCTCATCTACATCTATTCCCTCTATCTGGGAGTATCCCCTTCACACTATCCATGCTTTGTTTCGAATCACGGTTCTATATTCATTCATTTTGTTGTGATATACCCATTTAGTACCGATGACATTCTTGTCTGCTGGCCTCAAAACAATATCCCATGTCTAGTTCTTCTCGATTTGATCAAGCTCTTCATTCATAGCCTGAACCCAGTTTTCATCTTCAGCTGCATGGGAAAAACATTTCGTCTCCACCTGAGATAAAAATGATGTTTGTTGTAATGACATCATTTTTCAAGTCTGAACTGGAGCTGTCTGATCACCAATGATATTCTGCCTATCAATTTCAGTTCGACTTTTTGGCTTCCTTGAAGTCACAGACTTGGAACTTTCTTGTTCATCATTGGTATCTTCTTCTGAGTCAGCCTCTGCCACTTTTACTCCCCCTGTGTTGCTTACCTCATCATCACATTCATACAGAAACTATTCACTAGGTCGCTAAGTATTCTGTTCATTTTCGACTATAGTGACATCAATGCTCTCAACAATTTTTCCCAGCCTCTTGTTGAAGCATTTATATGCTTTGCTTTTCCCTGAGTAGCCAAGTAATATCCCCTCATCTTTTCATGCCTCAAAATTCATGTTATTTTCTTTGTTGAGAATGAAACACATACTTCCAAATATTTGAAAGAATTTTAATATTGTATTCTTTCCATACCACAGTTCATACAGAGTCTTCCCTTGCTTCAAACACAACAGAGACCTGTTCGAAACATAGACCGATGTCAAAACTGCTTCCTTCCAAAATTTCTCTAGAAGGTCTTTATCAATAAGCATCATTCTGTACATGTTGTTGATGACCTGATTTCTCCTTTCAACCAATCCATTATGTTGGGGAGTTTTCACTGATGAAACTTGATGCCTTATCCTGCATTTCTCGAGATAGTCTTCGACTTGACTGTTTGTGAATTCCGTACCGTTATCAGTACGAAACATCAGAATTTTTTGCCCAAGCATCATTTCTGTTGCCCTCCTATACAGATTTATTCAATTTAATACATCTATCTTATGGGTAATGATGAATACCCAGTCCATTATGCTATAATCATCAATGAAAAGGAAATAGTACCTTTTCCCATTTATAGCTCGTGGTGAAATAGGTCCACATACATCAACATGTACCAATTCGAGCACTCTGGATGATATCTGTTCTTTTTTCCTGTATGTTTCTTTAATGATCTTCCCTTGTTGACAAGCATCGCATGTATGAGCACGATCACATGATATTTTGGGAAGGTCTCTAGCAGCATCACATTTTACCAGATCTTCCATAGATGGTTGGAATAGATGACCAAGTCGCATATGCCACAAGTGGTTTTTTTCCTCTCTAGATAAAATACATATATCTTCTTCCCCACTTACAAGGTAAATATTTCCCTTTGTCCTTTTTCCTTGTAGAACAACTGCCCCATATTTTCTCGTGACAGTACAGCTCTTCTTGGTAAACCGTATAGAATGTCCTGAGTCACACAATTGACTGACACTGAGAAAATTGTGACTGAGACCTTCTACAACCAAGACATCAGCACGTCTGATTTCTTTGCCACCAAACCTAGCCTTTCCTGATCCAATTATCATCAGGAGTTCATCATTTCCAAACGTGAAAACTCCTTTGTCATATTTTATGCCTGTAACCTGATCCTTGTTTCCTGTCATGTGAGACGTCCAACCACAATCAAGAATCCACACACCAGAACGATATGATGATTTAAGGGAAATTTCAGAAACTAATACCTTCTCTACTCTATTCTTCTTAGTCCATATTTTTTTCTCCATACTCAGTATAGATTGATACTCATGATCATTCTTAGAGTATGATGGACAAGTTTCATCTTGTAGAGCTACAAATCTGTTCTAAACTTTTAACTCACTTGTCGGTTTATTGATATGCTGCTTGTGAACATTTTGACTACGCTTTGGTACATTTCTATGAATGGTCGAAGTGAAGTACCTAGGAATGTGCCCAAATCCTCCAAACCAAAAACAGTGTCCTTCAAATAATGTTCTAGAAAACAATTCTTTGTTTGGCTGCCACCTTTGTTCCTTTTTCCTTCGGTATCTTTTGTCTATGGAACACACATACTGTGAATGTCCCATATTTCCACAACAATAACACCTGATATAAGGTGCATTTTTTCTTGTTACTTCATCACTACGAGTTTCCCCTTGGGATCTCTGAATATTCTGATTCTACTTTGTGCCCAAATCAACCTTCAATCTCGGGACGGGTGCTTGCAGTCTAAATTCAACTGCCATAGATTTTTGTTTCTGATTAATCCCTGAATCAGCCATAACTTATGAGCTCAATTGATGCGTATTTCCTGCTAAACTACTAGGATATTATTTCTTCTTTTCAGTCTTCGTATTAACCTAGTTTCCAAAAAATGTGTTGGGATTTAAAGGTTTTTCCTGGACTTTAACTTTTCTCTACAGACCGACAACTTCCTCTTTAAGCTCTTCGATACGCTTGATGTGATCATTCACTTTTCTATTCAAGCAATCGATCTCCCTTTTCTGTTCTTCAATCTTGAGCTTATGCTCATCAACCTTTTCTGTGTGCTCTGGCCTGGAAGACTTAAGATTTTCAATTTCTTTCACTGGCTCAGATTTCTCTTCTTCTTGCTGTTGCATGTAGAGTTTGGCATCATGTACCACCTAGTTGGATTTCTTTGTTTTTTCTCTCCAAACATCTATCTCTTCAAGAGCTGCTTCTAATTCGTCTTCCATGTCAACTCTCCCTTCAATTTCTTCTTATTCCTCATCAGTTTTGGTTTCTTTATTTTCTTGAGCGCTACTGACAACATCCACCATTTCATTTTGTCCACGATCTTTGCAGTTTTCTATCTCATCAATTTTTTCACCCTCAGACTCATCTAAACTGTCTATTTCTTGTGAAAGAATATTCTTCTTCTTGAAGAAATTTCTCTTGAACTGCTTCTTCCCTTTCACATTGGCTGATGATTTTTTCATGGGAATTTCAACTTCATCTTCATAGTTTTTTTATTGAAACTTTTTGGGGCACCATGCAGAAAGATGACCAACTTTTCTACATCTAAATCAAGCAAGTGGAAGCTTCCGTTTGAATTTTCCTTTTCCTCTATGAATATTTGAGGAGAGGAATGACATTACCTCATATGTCTCTTCTTCTTCCTGAGAATCTTCAATGGTAAGCTTCTTTATGGCCTTAAATGCTACCTCATTGGACTTCCCTTTTTCCACAACCTCATTATCTTCATTCCTCATTTCATATGCAACCAAGGTACTATGAAAATTGTCCAGTGTCAGCTCTTTTGGATCTTTATCTTGTAGTATTGACACATTCGGATTGAACCAAGGTGGAAGTTTCCTCAAGATGCGCTTTATGATATTTATGTCTTCAATGACTTCTCCAAGACCTCGCATATCTTCCACAACAATGTTTAACCTATCAAATAATGCATCAACATACTCATTCGGGTTCATTTTCAAATCTTCATATTTGTTCCACAACACCTGCATCATTACCTCTCTGACCTTTGTATCCCCTTCATATATATCCAAAATCTTTTCCCACATGTCATGTGACATTTTTCATGACATCACCTTCATGTAGATGGGATTGGAAACGGCTCCCCCTAAGGCATTTATTGCTTTGGAATCATCATCCAACTCTCTGTGCTCAGCTTCTGATAATGCACCACTATTAATATCAGCTGTTATACCATGCATAGCTTCTAAACACATATCCATTCCCAATGATCAGAAATAGTGTTTCATTTGATTATTCCATATATGAAAATTACATCCTTCGAAGATTGGAATCCCTATATGATTAGTGACCTCCATTGAGAGAAGACCTAATATCAACCATTACCTCTGATACCAATTGTTAGGTCCACTAGGCTGAGTACCATGAGAGGGGGGGTGAATCAGGGTATGACTAATTTAAAATTAATGCTAATTCTGATCTTTTTTCGCTGTTAAGAAAAACACTCTTCTCTCACTTTCCTGTTGCACAATATAAACAGAAGGTAAAGCATGCACAAGACACCGAAATTTTTACTTGGTTCACCGCTAAGGGATACATACAAGGAGCATATGCCGACAAGTTTCCGGTTGTACCAAATTCCACTATTCTTCACTATATGTGGATTACAAGGATCAGGCAAAGTCACTCTGTCCCAGACTCACTGCCTTTACAAGGTTTAGGGTTAGCTCACTGCTTTCCCAAGGGTCACTCCCTGTTTCTCTCTCTTTGGCTCACTACCGGTGGAGAGGATCACCTTCTTCCTCTTCCTTCACTCACTGCTGTAGAAAGGATCCACTCACAGTTTATAGACCTATAGGTCTCTTCATTTTCATGAAAGAATGAATCTTCTTCTATATGTAGATGCTCTATTGAAGTTCAACTTTCACCCGTAGATGAATCTCTCTTTCCACTGAAGGTATCGAGCAAACTTCCCGCTTACACGCAGCCCGGAAATCACTGACGGAACTAAACCTTACTTGGCACGCAAGTATAACTCGGCATGCAAGTATCATCGCAAAAGTCACAACGGGTGCGCAAGGCTTCCTCAACCACTTGCGCGACTCAAGCTTCTACAACTCCAAACCTGCGTGACTCACTTCCTTCCTCTCCTAAACCACCTAAGGTGCGCAACCAACACTTGGCACGCAACATCCAAAACCGGCACGCAAGTCCCACTTGTGCGACACACCACCACTTGCGCGAACACCACACCTGCGTGACGTGAGCTCTGAATCTTCAAAGTGTTGAACTCTGGTAAGAAATGAGTAGGGGTGGTACAATATATATAGGCAAATTTACCACCCTGTGCGATGGCGCTCAAGTCACCTATGCGACCCAGTCTCGACGCGCAAGTATTCTGTCCTCCTAGACACTTGCGCGACCAACTCCCAAACTTGCGCGAACCTGTTTCCTTTTCCATATTTTGATCTTCTGATCTTGAAAAATATATGGCGCACAAGTTTCTTATACTCCAAGTCCTCGGCGTGCAAGTCCCTTTTCCAAAAACACTTTTCATCATTTGCCGATTTTCAGGCCCTAAAATTTTGCAAACACTGGAAAACGGTGCTATATTGTATCTGTTCTTTTTTTACCACCTCCAGATCATCCATTCCATTATTGAAATTCTTGAATCAAACATGGATCATTGACCACAACTCTTGAACTCGACATTCCACCATGAAATCCTCTTTGTCAACAAATCACCACTCAGATGTCCACTTTGTCAACAAACACAATCACCTCAAAACGCTTCAATGATACTTTGAGGGATTTTTTCTCAGAAGGTGAAAACCATGAGTTATGAACCCATGATTCCAAAATTTATTGAAAGAAAAATACTGAAAGTACGATGGGAAAAAGAGATGAGGATTAGAAACATGTAAATAAATACCTCAAAGAAAATAGGGAATCATCAATGGGATCAACCACCACCCCTCCACCTTGGATGAAGCCCCCTTCTCCATGTTTTAGGATACTGCCAGCTGCCATCAGTCTCCTCTGATGGGATTGGATCTACCACCAAACATATTCCCTCCAAGACCAATTTAATAGACTCAACACCTAGAGACCTTCTATAAATTAGTAGATCACCATGAACACTCTTAAATTCCGCACTGAAGAATTATTTACGTTTGGAACTGTTTAAAATATTGGATAGGATAATAGGGTTTTTACCAGAGTTCAAATCTTCATGAACCACATCATTCTTAGAAGTGTCACCACTCCCCCGTCCATCCATGAAATCCTCAATAAGTGTGTCCCGGTTCTTTTCCGCAACCACTTTAGAGGGTTTACCCTGCACACAAACATCACTTTTCTTCTTCACTTTGCGATCAAAAGATGTGATCATTTCCCCCTGATCCAATTGAATATTACTTGTAACCTAAGTGTCACACTCCTTTTTTAGAAAACACATGCTCATCATCATGTTCATGTTGTATAGAAGTAGAATTTCCTTGCACGTTTCCTTCATGAGTAACCGGTCGAAATGATTTACTTCCAGGAACTACACCAGAGTCATCAGGAAAGGGACCTTGATGAACTATTGTAGTATGTGAATCAAAATACAAAGTAGATCAATGCTTGAAAACAATATATCTCACTGCATTCACCTGCTCATGACCAGAATTAG
This sequence comes from Viscum album, assembly GCA_963277665.1. NCBI lineage: Eukaryota > Viridiplantae > Streptophyta > Magnoliopsida > Santalales > Viscaceae > Viscum > Viscum album. The sequence continues at coordinate 269,693,897 of OY728125.1, read as the reverse complement.
AATTTCCATTCACGCAAGAAACCTCATTCAGGGTAGACTCACATACCTTCCCCATATCTGTTGGGATGAATGGGTCAAGGGAGGGTGCTTCTTTATCATCCATAGCAGTAACCTTGGATGAGGAATCTCCTCACTTCAATACCCACACTACACCTTTGGGTGGAAAGGACTTGATCTTATCAACCAATCTGCATTGAGAGATATCATGCCCAAAAAACATAAAAAATTAGCAGAAGTCTGGAAACAATTAATACTCAATATAAATCTCAATTTTTTAACCATTCACAATGAGATACACACAATCCGGCCTAGGAATCGAGAAGTCAATATCAACCAAAACCCTAGAATAAAAACTAAATTTTCCTTCAATGGTATTATCATCAATCTTGAGAGGTGCACTGATACAGGAGGAAATGTCCTTAAAAATTTGTGGGTTCTAGAACACCCAACTATGGCCATGAAATCTAACACTAACTTTAGCATTACTATGTTTCTAATGAAGTGAATTAAAATTGAAATGCCATTCCAAAATTCTCAAAATCCCTGGGTTCAGGTTATAAAAACTAGAACCCCAATCAGTATACCTATGAGGCTTTGATTGAAAGATTAAATTAAAGTATACCTTACTACTGAGGATGATTTTCTTAGCAAGAAAAGCCTCAGATTCGACCCAAATTACCTTTTAGGTCTTCTAAAATCGAGGGTTTATCACCCTTTTCCAAAATCATCCTTCCAATCCGCAAAACACAACATGAATACTACTATTCATTGATGTCTCTTTGATTGAAAAAGGTAGAAATATTACCTTCATCGGATAAAATTTGAGGTAGATTCGAATTTGACACCTTCATTCCATCATATGAAAGGCACTTCAAATTGAAGACCTCTGCAAAATAAACACCTTTCACAGAAGCCCTTGAGGGCGTTTTGGTAGCTGCCAGATCAAACACCATGAGACACCTATCGAATGTCACCAGAAGTAGCATTATGGAGTAGACCTAAAGTAGGTCGTAGCCTTGACCTCACTCCCGTCATGGGTACCAGGTGCAGATCTGATGAAAAACCCAGATTTGATGCAACCAAGGTGGAATGATGACCGGGAACTGACCTTCAGACCAGATCGTGTGGCGTTGAACTTCATCCTTGCCAAAGGTGTGACCAGATCGCTGGACCGAACCTTCATCTCCAAGGATGCAAGTCAAGATCTCAAGAAGATGAACCACCATTTGTCTTCCAAGGCCGTAGGGCCAAATTGCAAGGACGCCGACCTTCGTCTTCACCACAACCAACCCTAGATCATGCTTAACCAAAAATTGTTGTTGAAGCTCCATAGGAGGACCCTCCTCGAGACCTCATCTCCTTCATCATAATTATCTATATATCTATATTTATTTATAATTATAATTATAAATATATAAATATATAAATATATAAATATATAAATATATAAATATATAAATATATAAATATATAAATATATAAATATATAAATATATAAATATATAAATATATAAATATATAAATATAAAAATATAAAAATATATAATATATAAATATATAATATATAAATATAATAAATATATTTATTATTTAATGAAATTATATATATATATATATATTCGAATTACTAAAAAATATATATTAATTATAAAAAATCATTTTTATTTAATGTGTAGAAATAAAAATTATTCTTTAATATAAATATAATAATTTTATATAAATTAATAATATTTTTTATTAAAAAAATTTATCAGTGCTTTTAGAAAGTGCTGATAAATCCCCCCGTTTATCAATGCTTTCTGTTTGGCGTTGATAGATGCCGATGCATCCCGTTCCCGGATCTGTGGTAGTGGTGACATGATATGTCGATTTACTTTTGAAGAGATTAATTTCATGAATAGTGACATTGGAGGGTGTAATCACTACAATAAAATTCCCTATGTTTCAATTATTTTGTCTTTAGTTGTGATTTAAATCACTGATAGAATATTTTACCATGGTTTTGCAAAACCCACAAGAAATGAGCTGTCATGGTACATTTCATCATGGATTTTTAGGTTTTCTATTGTTCTTGAAGAAAAATATGAAAAAACTGTTAAAAATAATAATTTTAATGTCCCTATTTTCTTAAATCAATAATTTAATGACATATATTAAAAATATTTTCCACATTGATGAATAAATAGTACACATAAAAACTCTTGACTATAATGTTTTCCATTTCCTCTATTCAAAAACCCACATGGAAAATATTTTTTTCATCATATTTTTTCAAATTTTATTTAATAAGGGATGATGAAAATATTTTTATCATCTTTTAAAAAGAAATAAATGAAAAAAATTCCAAAGTATAGTGTCCTTTAAGTCGATTATTCAAAAAATTTATTGAAAATTAGGTCATAAAAATATATATAACAACAAAATATCATCACTCCATATAATATAAATAAATTTAAATTCATTTCTTTTGATGAAACTACTGTGAAGAAAATATAAAAAAATATCACGGTGTAAAAAAAACTTCCCTAAAAAAATATTTTTCTTGTCGTTTTTTTAAAATCATCATAAAAAATATATTTCACTTCTATTTTTTTAAAAAACCCTAATGAAAAAACACATTTTTTAATAAATGAAATATAAAAAGTCATTGAAAATGTTGTTAGTCCAAAATATCAACCCAACTAAATAATTAAATATTTTTCAGTATTATTTTTAGAATAGCCAATATGAAAAATATTTTTAGTATTGTTTTTTAAAGAAAACTTATTTGAAAAATATTTCGACAGATTATTAGTTATTATAAAATATTAATTAATTAATTATTGATTATTAATAAGTTTAATTGTTAATTATTAATTGATGGTTGTTATTTAATATATATGAATTAGTAATTAGTATTTAGTAATTAATTACTAATTAACCATTATTAATTAGTAATTAAGAACTGAAAATGATTAATTATTACTAATTTATTATTATTATTATTCATGAGTAATTAAAATTTATTAATTATTAAATATTTTATATTACTAATTATTAATTATTAATTTTTAATTATTACTATAAAAAATGTTATTTAGTTTTGATTCATTAGAGATCGAAGGTAAATATTAAAGGTGATTTAAAAACAAAATAAAATCTAACAAGTGTTGAAATAAGTGATGATAGTTGGGTATTTTAAAAGGGTTATAATTACCCCTATAAAATAAATATTTATTAATTAAATAATAATTAATTACATATTTCTGTGGATTTTTAAGATATATATAAAATATCTATTCATTTTTTAATTAAGTAGGTTTGATGGTGATAGTAAAAATAATAATAACAACAACAATAATAGTTGGAACAACAACAATAACATCATAAATTCTAATTACTAATTACTATTTAGAAATTAATAATAGTAATTTTAAATTAAAAATTAAGTATATAAATTATATAAATTTTAATGCATTAAATATATATATATATAAATATTTACATACAATATACAAGTAAAATATGTGCGTGTGTGTTTGTGATAATCATTAATATCACTACTACAAGACACACAATATTGAGTGCTACCCTTTATCAGTGCTAAAAAAGAACTGAGAAATAGAACCCCTTTATTAGTGCTAACTAAAAGCATTGATAAACAAGACATTTAATAGAACTAGACAAATTTCTGATAAAAGGATACCCTTAATCAATTTTAAGACATCTCATTCTTGTGATGACAAAAGGTATACATCATAAAAAAATTATATAATATTAGAAATTATGTTATAGTATATAAATAAATTTATATCAATATGGATATAATATATTTGATTAAACATGATTTATATAATACTAAATGTGTTTTTACACTTAATATATAATATATTTAGTGAAAATTGTTATAAAATTATTAAAAAGTAAAATTAATAAAAAATTTATTGATTATTATTCAATAATAGAAATTGAACACTACTGCAAATATAGGCTTTATTACCACTATAAATTATCTTCATCGGTGATAAAAAAAGCATTAATGTTGCAAGTGCGTTTAAAAGCTGATGACTATTATTGTCACTGATAAAACAATCCTTTATCGGTGTTAAAAAAAGGAATTGATAAAGTGTTTCCTTTATCAGTGCTAAAAAAGGAATTGATAAAGTGTTTCCTTTATCAGTGCTTATTTTATCGTTGATAAAGGGGGTCATTTATCAGTATTATAGAGCACTAATAAATGCCAAGCTGCAGCAACATATAGTTGAAATTTATACCACACTAGAGTACTAAATATAGAATTTAATTTCAATTAAATCTACCTCAAAATACCAAAAACATTTTTCAATTCTTATAGACATTTAAAACTATGGTATGTGCTATTAAATTGGTATTTACAATTTATCCCAAAAATTAATAAATTTTAAAACTTTGTTATGTTATCTTTGGATTGTAACACCTTGAACATGCACTTCTATATTCAGTACTAAAGCATGCTATGTATTATTTTTGTATAATAGATAACTAAAAAAACACACAGTACATTATAAAAATGAGGACCTTTTCTGGTATAGGTTTTGGAGAATTAGACAACAACTTAAATATATTGAATCACAGTTTTCAAAAATAATTACAATATATCTAATTGGATTCAATTGTATTAACACCTCAACTGTCCTTTGAACATCTATGGAATCCCGTGAAAAACATTTTCAAAACTTTTAATGAGCACAAAAATATCAGTAATGTACATAAAGAATGAAAAACCATTAGTTCAATGAGAACATGAAAACCCTTTAAAAACCCTTTTCTTGAAAACTCATAAGCAGGCATAGAAACATCATGAAGTTTCCTTGGGACATATTTACCAGATCACTATGACAATAAACCTTAAACATGGAATAAATACTTGGTAAACATCTATCTATGGAGTACCCAATGCATTGGAGAGCTATAATGGGGCTCACCTGTCATATCTTGAGCTCTAATGGGCTCAAACCAATATATCATGAGCAATAATGGGCTCAATCAAACATATCATGAGCTATAATGGGCACAATACAACATTTCTTGAGCTATATTGGTCTCAAACAAAGATAACTATGTCCATGGAACATATCACTATTAAAACACTGGATAACTCATTTGATCCCTTGAGAAAAACACATCAATGTTTTCAAAATTCCCTTTTTTGTTAAACAAATCACTTTTAAAATATAAAAATTGTGAACATAATAATGAAATAATATTCATCAAAATATATCATGTCAATATAGAATGGAAATATCATAGTAATAAATCATCATGAAATCATTATAACTACTCATTCTATATAAACAATCTTTTGGAGTTTCATTAAGGAGACTTTTAAAAATATTTTTAAAGTAATGTCCCTTGAAAATATAATTGGAGGGAGAATTAATATAATGGAATGGATATGTGTTAACAATTTAGATACACATAATAAAACATAATATAAAAAAATTTATCAAAAATATTCTTAATACCAGATAAGGAATAAAGTAGAAGATCAACCCAAAGAATGGAAATTGGGTTAAGAATTCCCTTACGAAATTCTGGCATGGTAATGGATGCACATGGGAGGGATTAATGAGATAAAAATGGAGTATATAATCCTTAATATATCATAAGGCCAGTGTGGGGGAGGTTCAAAAACATAAAAATTCATTAGGAATTAAAAAACATAAAGAGCATAACATAGGGGAGATTCTTGAATAAAAGCGAGAAAGAGAGGATCCCTTACCACACGTTCGACTTTACTAAAAGGTGTTTAAGTATCCTGTATGAAAGTTAAAATTGTTTTATTAATATTTTAAAGAAACATATTAATGTTTATAACACCTTTCATGATCATTTTATAACATCATTCTACCCATTAATTAATAATATTTTGTTAATTCCAATCTTTTCAGGTGCATTCATCACATGGTTTCCATAATCGGTTCGTGATGGATATTCTTTTCGATTGGATGTGAAACCCTAGAATTACAATGGAATGGTATTTAAATATTTTCATAACCATAAATTATACCATTTATCATTTTTAATATTTACATGAGGATGGTTTAAAAGTTAAAACATTATTGATATTCATTTAGGTCATTTTCGAAATTCTTTTGTCATAATGAAGTAATTTTTTTTATAAATTAATAAAATGTGTTCCATAACCTTATATATGATATAATTCATAAATTATAATCTGGTTCAACCAAAAAAATGGTTTCATGATCTGTCTTGAAGGTAGTAAAAGAAATTGAAATCACATCGTCCACAATCTCTGTAAATCGACACATCACTGACGGTGTTTTAATTTCTTGAATAAGTGGGAGATGGGAAAAAGTATAATGGTGAATCTACCGTAAAAATGATGACATACAGAATATGTAATATACTAGATCATTAATTTCTATTGGATAATCGGTGGTGAGGAAAGAAGAAGAATAGGAAATAAAATGAAAATAAAAGAAAGAAAATAAAAGTGGATGTTAACATATGGATCTCCACTCCTTGAGATCCTCCTTAAGGCCTTTGATTTTGGCCTTTTGGTGAGAAAAAAGGTATTGGACGCTGGGAAGGGTCCTGGGAGGTTTATTGGGCATAAATTAGGAAAAGATCAAGGCTTGAGAGGTGTGAGAGGAAGGGGGGTGTGGGTGGAATTTATCGTGGAGGAGAGAAGGAATTTTACAATGTTTTAGTTATTAGTTAAATATTATTTCTGTAGACTATGAATAGTATTAATTATTGTGAAAAAATTGCAAATAGAGCATGTGAGTTCGAACAAAGTGTGCTTACATCAACCATGATGTAAAAAATAGTGTATTTAACTGATAATTTATACACATGGTATTTTACTGTATTTATCTATTCATAAAAATTCAATATTTTATAAAAATACCAAAAATTCACTCTAACCATTTTTTGACATGTAGAATTCAAAAATGAACTCCATTTTTTGAAAATAATTTTTTAAACATGATTATTTTAATTTTTATATAAAATCATAGTTTACTGGAAAAATACAATTTTAAAATTAAAACTACTTTTCTAACACTTTCGAAAATTACTTAAGGTCTCTTAAAATTATATTATAATCATAATTCATAAAAATAGTTACTTATGAATATATTTTATGAAAATAAAATTTCATTTAAATTTTTAAATTAATAATAAATTTGTAATTAAACATATATGAATTACAAAAATACCAATGCTTAATAAATAATTTTTAAAATATTTATTTACTTATGTTATGAAATAATAATATCATATTGACACTTATGAGATTGATAAATTCTTTTTACAATTTCATTGGTGAATTCACTATTCATAAGGGTTCATTACTATACATAAGGATCAAGTTACTATTCACAAGGGTACATTACTATTCATCAGGGTCAAATTGCTATTCATAAGGGTACATTACTATTAAAAAGGGCATGTTACTATTCATAAGGGTACATTACTATTCATAAGGGTATGTTACTATTTGGAAGGGTAGGTTACTATTCATAAAAAAATATGTTTATTCTATTAAACTACAAAAAACATACTGATCGCAACCATGTATGTCCGTTTTTTGAAATTCAAAACACAGTTTCAATAAAATTATGTTTAATGGTTAGTTTATAAAGGTCACATAGTATTTAGTAGTTCATTTAAGCACATAGTGGTTTATAAAAAATATCTTGGGATGTTACATTCCCCACCCCCATAATTGAATTGCGCCGTCAAAATTCATTCATTGTAATTATATATATGAATTTACATATCAATAATTATGAGAAAAATACTTTCTTAAGTGTAATTAATTAACTATAAGATTAAAAGTAAACACTATCACATAAATTTTTCTAAAACAAATGACAACGTCTAATCTCCAAAGTTGTCTACACCATTCCTTTGATACCAACTATAACACCCTGAACCCGCTCTTTTGGATTCAGTACTAAAACATGTGGTGTATTTTTTTTCTGTATAATAGATAACTGAAAAAACTACACAGTACATTATAAAAACGAGGACCTTTTAAGATCTAGGTTCTGGAGAATTATACAAAATCTTACATATATTGAATAAGAGTTTACAAAAATAATTACAATATATCTAATTAGATTCATCGGTAGTAGAAAACTAACTATCCTTTGAAAATATAAGGAATCCTGTAAAAATAATTTTAAAAACTTGGAATGAGCACAAAAAGATCAGTAAGGTAAATAAAGAATTAAAAACTGTGAGTCCAATGGAAACTTGAAAACCCTTTAAAAACCCCTTTCTTGAAAAATAATAAGCATACATAGAATCATCATGTAGTTTCCTTGGGAAATATTTACCATATCACTCTTACAATCACCTATACACTTGGAATAACCATTCAGTCAATATCCATCTCCAGAGTACCCAATGCATTTGGGAGCTATAATGGGGCTCACCCATCATATCATGAGCTATAATGGGCTCAAACCAACATATCACGAGATATAATGGGATCAACCCAACATATCTTGATATATAATGGGATAAAACCAACATATATAGATCTATAATAGGCTCAACCCAACATAACTATGTCCAAGTAACATATCATGAATAAAACACTTTATAACTCATTTGAACCCTTGAACAAAACACATTAATGTTTTCAAAATTCACTTTTTTTGTAAAACAAATCACTTTTAAAATATAAAAACCATGCACATAATAATGAATTCATATTCATCAAAAAATATAACATCTATATATAATGGAAACATCATAGTAATAAATAATCAAGAAATCAGTATAACAACTAATGCCATATAAACAATATTTTTGAATGTCATTAAAGAGACTGTTAAAAGGATTTTAAAAGGAAATTCCCTTGAAAATATAACTGGAGAGATAATTAACAGAATGGAATGGACATGTGTATACGATGTAAATAAAAATAATATAACATAATATAAATAAAAAATTCACCACACAATTAATCTTAACACCACATAAAGAATACAGTAGAAGGTTAACCCAAAGAATGAAAATTGGGTTAAGAACTCCTTTTGGAAATTTTGTCATGGTAATGGATATACATGGGAGGGATTAATGAGATAGAAATGGGGTATCTCATAATTAGTATATTATAAGGGAAGTATGGGGGAGGTTTGAAAACATACACCATCATTAGTAATTAAAAAAACAAAGTGCATAATATAGGGGTGATTCTTGAATAAATGTGAGAAAGAGAGGATCCCTTACCTCAAATTAGACTTGCCTAAAATGTGTTTAAACCTCTTGTATGAAGGTTAAAATAGTTTTATTAATATTTTAAATAAACATATTCATGTTTATAACACCTTTCATGGTCAGTTTATAACATCATTCCACCCATTACTTCATAATATTTTGTTAATTCTACTGTTTTCGGCTGCGTTCTTCACATGGTTTCCATGATTAGTTCAGGATGGATATTCTTATCAATTTGAAGTGAAAATACAGAATTATAATGGAATGGTATTTAAATATTTAAATAATCATAAATTATACAATTTATTATTTTTAATTCTTACAAGATGATGATCTATAAGTTAAAAATTTATTGATAATTGTTTCGGTCATTTTGGCGATTCTTCGATCATAATGAACTCATTTTGTTTTATAAATTAATAACATGTGTAAAAAATAATTCCATAACCTTATATAAGATATAATACATAAATTATAATCTGTTTAAACCATAATAATGGTTTCATGACCAATGTTGAATGAAGTAAAATAAATTGAAATCACATCATCCACGGTAAATCGACATATCACAGACGATGTATTAATTTATTTAATACATGGGAGAGGAGAGGAAGTATAATGGTGAATCTACCATAAACACGATGATAAATATAATATTTAAGATACAGGATCATTCATGCCTATTGGATAAGGGTTCGTGATGATAGAATAAGAATAGGAAAGAAAACGAAAATAAAAGAATGAAAATAAAAGAGGGTTTTTACATCTTGATCTCTTCTCCTTGAGATCCTCCTTAAGGCCTTTGGTTTTGTACTTTTGGTGAGAAAATTTGGTATTGGATGTGGGGAAGGGTCTTGGGAGGTGTATTGATCTGAACTTAGTTAAGGATCAAGGCTTGAGAGGCGTGGAAGGAAGTGGGGGAGTGGGTGGTATTTATAGTGGAGGAGAGGAGGAGATTTACATTATTTTAGTCATTAGTTATTGTTATTTCTCAAGTCTATCAATAGTCTTAATTATGGTGAAAAATAGTAAAGAGATAATTTTAGTTTGAACCAAGTGTGATACATTATCCATGATGTAAAAAATAGTATATTTAACTGATAATTTATATATACTATATTTTACTGTATTTCACTATTAAAAAATTAAAGTATTTCAGAAAAATCCCAAAAATTCCCCCTAATTATTTTGATGTGTTGAATTCAAAAATGAACTCCATTTTTCGAAAATAAGTTTCTAAACATGATTAATTTAATTTTTAAATAAAATCATTATTTACTTGAAAAATACAATTTTAAAATTAAAACTACTTTTCTAACACTTTAAAAAATTACTTAAGGTATTTTAAAATTATCTTATAATCATAAGTCATTAAATAATTATTTACGAATACATTATATGAAAATAAATTTTCATTTAAAATTTTAAATTAATCATAAATTTGTAATTAAATATATATGACTAACAAAAATACCAACGCTTAGTCCTTAATTTTTAAAATAAATTTTTACTTATATTATGACATAATTATATCATATTAACACTTATAAGATGTATTAATTCAATTTATTATTTCATTGGTGAATTTTCTATTCATAAGGGTACATTACTATTCACAAGGATCAAGTTACTATTCATAAGTTTACATTACTATTCATTAGGGTCAGTTTTTTATTCATAAGGGTACATTAATATTCAAAAGGGTCATGTTACTATTCATACGTGTACATTACTATTCATAAGGGTATGTTACTATTTATAATGCTAGTTTACTATTCACCAAAAAAATATATTTATTCTATTAGACTCCAAAAAACTTTCTGATCATAACTCTGTATGTCTGTTTTTTGAAATTCAAAACACAGTAGAAGAAAATTTACATTTAATGGTTAGTTTATAAAGGTCACATAGTATTTAATATTTCATTTAGTCACATAGTGTTTTTTTAAAAATCTCAAAATGTTACATGGATCCCCCCTGAAAAGAGTCTGATCATGCTACCAGTTGCTGAACAAACCACCCCAGCTCAACCAAAAGCATGTAAGTGTATAAAAAGATTCTTATGTTAGTAAGACAGAAAATATATAAATTAAACATAAATATGATACAATGCATCAAAAAAAATGTCACTTTTAGAATAAAAACATACACTTCGAGTCATAATGGGTACACAGTATGTCAGGTTAATGTGTAATTGATTCCTAAACGTCACAAAAGATTTAAGGATATTTTTCCTAAAATATCAAGAAAATGACAAAACATTATCTTAGTTATGCGTATATGACACATGTTTTGAACTAACATATAAATTTTCAATAAATATATGAACTTTGATTCATACTGACAACACCACTTGTCAGATTTATGTGCAGTTGATTCCTAAACATCAAAAATTATTTATGGACAAATTTACTAAATCTTTAAGATAATATGATCATTTTTATTGGCTTTAAGAGAGAGACACTAATTTTCCACTAAAATTCCATTTTTAAATAGAAAACTTGCACTTTGAGTTATACTAGTCACACTGTGTATCGAATTGATGTGTGGCTGATGCCTATACATCAAAAATGACCTATGGATTTTTTTTCTAATGTATCAAGTCTATACGAGTGAGTGGCATGTGTGTTTAGTGAGTGTAACATGTTTTTAACTAAAATTTCACCTTAAAATGGAAAACACGCCTTTTGAGTCTTACCTGTCACACTATTTATTAAATTGAAACATGGTTGATTTATACTCATCAAAAATAAGTTATGGATCATTTACATAAAATATATAGATAGTATGAGTGTCATTTCTTAGTTTTTAGCGACTGAAATACTTTTAACTGAAATTTTACTTTAAACTAAACAAAAACACTTTAAGTCATACGGGTGACACTGTGTAACAGATTGAAATGTGAATTATTTATAAACATCACTAATATTAATGTATTGTTTCCCCAAAATTATCAAAACAATCTGAATTTTTTTCTTGGTTTTTAGTGAGTGACACACATTTTTAACTAAAATTCAACTTTTAAACTAAAAAAATCATTTTGAGTCATATCACTCACACTATGTATCAAATGGATATGTATGTGATTCCCACATGTCACAAATGAATTATGAAACTTTTTCCTAAATTGTTAAGAAAATATAAGTGAGTTTTCTAAATTTTTAATGAGTGATGCATGTTTTGAACTAAAATTTCACTTTTAAATTAAAAATAAGCAATTTGAGTCATACTGGACACACCATGTAAAGTCTCGAAACACAAAATCCCATAGCTAGTGATTACATTATTAAATTAGAATTATATTCAAGAAATAACATCCCAAAGGGCTCAATAGTATAGAAGTATTTTAAAACTAAATACATACTTGAATCTCATATTACATTTTAAAAAATAAAATACAACATAATATTTTAGTTAAGAAAATAATTATTCCCCCTTGAATATCCTTACATATCAATCATAATACACATTCTGGAATCACAGGAAAAGGAAACATAGGAAAGGGGTGAGATCAAATGATCAGTAAGGGAATGTGTATAACAGAAGTTATCATAGGGTAAATAAGGCATGGATAATATGGAAGGAATAAATGAAGATCAAATAATTCCATATAAATAATCACATGAACTTGAATCTTATCCATTGATTACATATCTTTTAAATAATAACATATACATCAATAACTAAATTCATAATGATGGAATGCATAATGTGGGACATCTGAAACTTATCATCGAGGCCTCATGCCAAGACATGTTACATAAATATGTAAATCCTTGTTCAAATACCCAACATGTTTTGTCTCTTGAGACCTACTATAGCATTTAGGGTATATATAATTATATTCCACACCTTTCACTAAATATTTCCAATGCATTAATTATATGAATAAAAAATAAAACTTAATCAACAATCCTTAATAATAAAAAACTATCTGCATAGGAAGAACTAGCATACAGAGTGTCTATAATTTCCCCATTCAAATTGATGATAAACCATCTAGATAAAAATAGTGGATGGTACCATTATAATATATCCTATATAAAACATAATATTCATCAATGGGTTTATACATAGAAGAATATACTTTATAAATATAATTAAAAGATTTCTTGAGGAAAATGACATTTTCATTTTTAAATCACTTATTCGAAATATAAAAAATTTAAAAATACCAGGGAAACAATTTTCATTGGAAACAACCCTGTAAAATTATAAAGGAACCTTAAAAAAATTTAGTGTTCATGATAGTTGAAAATTCCATTCATGTGATATATGTTAAAACAAAATTTCCTTTCATATTTTGATAATAATCCAAAAGTACCTCATTCCTAAATCAATAAGAAGATTCCCATGGTTTTTTATAGAAATTAAAAAATGGGTAAAAATTAATTAAAAAAATACTATTATAATATTATAAAAAATATTTAAAATATTTTAAAGAATATATTGGTAGGGAAGAAAAAGATTCCCAGCCGAATAGAAAATAATGTCAGTTTTCCATAAAAATATTTGTTTAGTATATTGAGTACTTAAAAAGATGAAAATGAAATAAAAAATCATAATTTTAAAAAATAACCATAGAAAAATAAAATATGTTGTGTTTATGATATAAATAGAAAATAATTCCCCTAATCTAGATTTAAATATAAACAATCATAAATAATGATGAGATTGTGAAATAAACCCTTACTTCAAGTTCAACTTTGTTCGAAAGTTCTCTAACCTCATGTATAATAATGTTAAATTTACTACAAATCTATAAAAAATCATTTAAAAACAAATAATATCATATATTATCCACTTATTATATTTTAACTCCAATTTATTAATAATTCATTGTTAAAATCACTATTTTTGTGTGTTAATTGTTTTATTTTTCATGGATGTTTCGGTTCATCAATTATGATACTTGTAATTTGATCATTGTTTCATAAAACAAAAGATTTTAATAATGATACAAATATCATATATATTCACTATATACATATTTATAACCATCCATAAAAGGTAAATATTGAAAAATGAATTGCACCATTTGTGGTGATGGTAAGTCATATCTACACATGAATATTGTTTTCACATTTTGAAGGATGGAGTGAAATAAATATAAATAACAACTAAACTTTTAAAAATCATAATAATATCATATATATCATATTTATTCATTAAATATATCCTTATTTTCATCCATTTAATGTGGAAATAAAAAACGAATCACATCACTTTGTGGAGGTGGTTGTCCACACGTACGCATGAGCGACATTATCATTTTCAACGAATGCGAAGATAAGAAGGTAGATATGATATTATAATTATATAAAAATAATTATTTCATAAATATAATATATAAAAATTTAAACCATCATAATAACCATCCATTAAATATGGTGATGGAGAATGAATTGTATATCTACACGGAGGTGGTTGTCCACACTTACGTACAAGCAATAATTTCACTTCCCATTTGATTAAATAAAGGGTGGATAATGGTTGTTCCATAGTCATAATAAAATTTAATTTAATTTTGGAAAAATAATTTATAATTTTATAATTAATACCATAGATGTAGAGGAGGTAGAAGAAGTAATTTGAAATAGGTTGGGTAGGATGATTACCTCTCCTTCAATTGTCCTCCTTTAGATCATTTCTTAAAGACCCTTGAAATTTTCTTTTAGAAATACCAGTATCTATATTTCATAGATATTCAAGATTAAAATAGAATTGAAAATATTTTGGTCAACTTATATGGCTCAAAGTGGTGTATATAATAGGGAATAGGTGTTTACTTTTATTGGTTGGAGAGAGGAAATAATTGGAATTTCTTATATGATTAAAATTTAATAATGTCATAGTTTATAAAAATGATAAAAAATGGACATATTTTATAATTTGGGATAGTATGAGGCCAAAATTTTTCCATAAAATATGATTTATAAATTTTTAATTGGAAAACATACCCTTATCACTTGGTTCAACCCTCGGTAAACCCATTTTAACCTTAATCACAATGAATGTTTTTTACTCGTTTTACAGTTCATTATAACCATAAATGAAAGTGGCCTCAATAAAAAATTTTGAAAATATAATTCAAAATATATAATCCATTTTATCAAATTTAATTTACAAAATTGGTAGTATTTAATTTAAAATTAAACCCGTAAAATGTGACGACAAACAGTTTTCCAGAAAACATGTTCTCTTAATTATAAAACATATTTATACCAAAATAAAACATAAAATTAATTATACTTACCTTAATTGGATTATTCATAATATAAATAAATTAATTTTACTTTTTAAACAATTTTAAAACAAAATTTAACTTTTTTAATTCTTTAAATTAAATTAATTTTTCCAATGAAAATCAGTATTTTTCAATATTCATCGAAAAATCAATCATTTTAGAAAATTCCCAAAAATACACACCAATATTTTTTTGATATAATCATTTAAAAAATAAATTTAATTTTTTCTAATACAATTTCCCAAAATGGTAACAATTAATTATAATTTATACACAAAAATGCAATAAAAACCATTTTTAATGTAAATAATTGTTTTGAAACATAAAATGTATTTACTAAAAATCAAGTACTTATTTATAAATATATTTTAATTATATAAAAAATTTATAAATACTTTTTAAAATTTGGTTATTCTCATTCATAATTTCAATTTACTAGATAGTATATACTGGTATACTATGTTACGTTTTATTTAGACTCACAGTTTCATGTATCACATGCTATCAAAGAAATTAAATTTATTTGAAGGAAAAAATATCATAAATTCCTATGGTGTTACATTATACCCCCATTAAAATGATTTTCCCTATACTTTAATTTCACTTTGATACAAAAAATTATGACTTCTCTGTTTCATCACATCCTAGGGTTCCCAAGTAACTTCTTCAAATTTCAGATTCCCTCATAGAACTTTTACAAGGTGATTAGTCTTTTTCTGAAACAATTTATGTCCATGATCCAAGATTTATACCAATTATTCTTCATAGGAAAGATCATTCTCTAGTTTTCCTACCTCCCAATTTAGTATATGTTAAGGATCAATAGAGATATATGGAACACATCATGAACTTGAGAGAGTTTCTGTAGAAGCACCAAGTGATAAGCTAACATCCTTACTCAATCAAGAATCTCAAAGAGGCCAATATACCGAGAGATCAAATTTACCTTATTTTCAAATTTCATAACCTTCTTCCATGTATAAATTTATAAGAATACCTTCTCAGTAACTACAAATTTCAGATTTCACCAATGATTGTTAGAATAATTTTTATGTCGACTCTAAGATACCTTGATGTGATGTTGAATGGATCTAAACTTATCTTCCATTTATGTAGTGACCCTATTTTTTCCTTCAAAGACTTAGGAATATATTAAATAATATTTTCAGAGCCAGGTGCTGAGATGACATGATATTATAATTCCCAGTGAGCCCAGAATAGATATTATAAAAATATTAAATATATTAACATCATGTCAAGGTATTTTTCCTAAAATAGTGGGATAAATCCCAAAAAAATATCAAATTTGAAATCAAATACCATATTTGAGTTTGAAATGTAGAGTTTATCCCGGTACGACCTAGGGTTGGTCAGTGTTAGATGTCTGGTTGTGGAAGTCCTTTCTAATGTAATTAATTAAAATAAATAATTAAATTTATTTATATTATTTTAAATTCCAATGAACTAATTACCTATATAAATAAATCATTGAAAAAATTCTATAGGTTTAGTTACATAAACTGTGGGAGTATTGATAGGATCCTTAAGCATTATTCATAGGCAGATCACATTAGAGGATGATGAGTGATCAGATAGAGGTGGATCAAGAGGTTGAGATTGTAGTTGGACTTCTCCTTTACTAGAAAAAATGTTATTCAAAAATTTATCAATCTAAATTGAGGCTGATCTCATTATTTGTTTATTTATCCATCTCTATTAAATTGTTTAAGCATAGATTGGATATGCTTTACGTGATTTTATAATCATATGTTCTTCGCATGTGCCCGATATATATTTTAAATTTCTTATTTATATTTATTCTTGATTTTCCATTCTATTCAGTATGGATATCCTCGATTTAGGTTTTTTGGACAAGAATAATTGGCCAAAAATGTTTTTACCTTTTTTTCTTGTGCCTTTCCCTAACCTGTACTTCAAATTCTTCGCCTTTGACACACAAGGTCACGGTTCAACATTACCGGGGTGGGATCAAGCCTGATTGAAACACTAGATTCCAGGAAGTTTTGAAAATGATGAAAATTATGGTGTTTTTATATGGATAAAGAAGTATTTTGAGTGATAGATTATAAATCTAGGATCCAAAAGCGGCGAAGGGAAATGAAATGCGCACGAGACACGTGGTATCTTCAAGCGGATCACTATAATATGTTTTCTGGTCATCAAAGTCTGGGAAATGATAAATAGAGGTGTTTTCATTATTTTTAAAGTGGTAAAAAAGTGAGATTCATAAAAAAATATGTGTATCTGAAAACCATATGAAGTTTCTGACCTTTTTGAGGAAAACCCAACTACACATCATGTATCCTGAAAGATCACATGACGTATAGCCCCACCTAGCCATGATAGTAGGGTTTCAAAAATATTTAAGAATCACATGCCGCGGGGTTGAGCCCACACACCATGTGACCCTACCCGAGTTTCCAGGTTGTGTGCTAGAAAGAACATGCCTAGGACCCCTTGCGGTTAGACATGCCATGTACTCCAGGAGTACAAGATCATGGCCTGATACACGGGCACAACCAAATACATGACCAGTGACATGGGCATGGACCAAAGTATATTGGAACAACCAGTTATACACTGGTAGGTCCTGAGCGGCTTAGACATGCCTTATACCACATATACACACCATATACGTTTAAATGGATTCCAAGCCATGTTTATAAGAGAACTCGGTCCGGTAATGAGGTAGTGGATCATACTGTGTGGAAGCCCATATATGTTGTGTATTCCTTCCTTCAAATTATTCCTATTTTATATCATTTACTTGGATTCATATTTTCTCTCACAAGTAGACTATTAAGAACAGATTTATATATAGAATGAGTTGGTTTCCTTTGCATCCAAATATGAGATATGATGTGAGATGTTCTGAGCATAATGCTTCTTTTGGAGATGTTTGATGATGGTAGTGATAAGGATAGGATCTTCAGAGTGATGTCGGAGTTATAACTCCCCAGGCACACTAGGGTGTGGGTCCCCCATATTCTTTACACATATTGAGTTGGAACTCCCCTATACTATAGAGGGTGTGGGTCCTCTATCTACAAGAGTGGCACTCCCCTATCTTTGAGATATGTTAGCGAGTAGTTCCTCCATGGGGGTTGTGGTGCCCTCATCTATGTAGCATAATTGTAAGGATCGAGCCCCTTTACTCATATTCTAGAAATGTTATGTGGGATGCATATTTAGGATTTTTGGATCCATTGTTTATAGAACACAATGGTGAGGTGTGGGCTCCTCTACACAGTTTCATATGAGGTTGTACATGATGTTGGGAATTAGAGATGGACCTTTGGATAAATGGGAATACTCGTTGTTCTTTTCTGGGCTATGGAGATGGGTATCCCCTTTCTCTCTCATTTGGGATTCTTATTGAACATATATGTGTGTTTATATTTGTTGTATCAGTTTCTTATTGACATACCATTGATGGGTTTAGATGACTACATTTTTTGTATCCCTCTATCACTTACTTTTCAGTTTTCAAGGGTCCTATTGGGTATGTATATACTCTCCCCTATATGAGATTTTCCTGCACCTGTCATGTCTTATATAGACAATGGAAAGATTGATGATGACTTTGGTGGAGCATATTGATACTTGGGTGCATTTAATGTGTACAATGTTCAATATTATAGATCATGAGTCAATTTTTTTTTTCAAACATCATTATTTATAGTTTTTTTTCAATTTGATAATTCATTTCTTTTTGGATGTGTATTTATCCCCTTTAAACTTTGGTTTTGTTCTATCATAATTCTATGTATTTCCTAGAGGTTATTGCATTAAGGTTTTTATCTATATGTTTCTATCATTTATTATTTCTTTTCACTATTTAATGGAGACATATGGGTGTGTGTGTGTAGGTACATTAGGAAAAGCCTCCCATTTTATATTATGGATTCTAGGTACTTGTATCCATCCCCTATAGTATTGGAGGTAGGCTTGGGGTTGTGGTGGCATGGCCTTGTTTTGGCCAAGCCGACATTGGGTGGGCCAAGTCATTACAAAGTGGTATCAGAGTAGTTCATTCATCATGACGTTGTTTGGAGTTTCCTTTTACGAGGGTTAGTTGGGACTTACGGAAACAATGTAAAAGTGTCTTGAGTATGGCATTAGGTCTAGAGAACCCAATGTTTGTGTGGTGGCCAATGTATCCATTCACCAGGACGCTGACTACGTACTTTCAAACTAAAGATACCGAGACATCAGTTGTAGGGGAAAAATGGTTCATGGATTATATAGGATTTAGTTATTTGACTATACTTCTTGAGTCATCTCCCTAGATATTCTCTTTGACCATGGTATGTCTTGATAATTTTCAATGTTCCTCTATGATGACAACCATCTAAGTTATTTAGACAATTTCATGATGATGCTCGTTTGAGCGATGATGCCTCAGTTTCAGGACCCATAATTGAGGCATTACCTCAAGGATAAAATCGGGTAGTGTTACCACCTATTGAGCAGTGCATGGACCCACATCTAGTGGTCCAGGTGGATGATCGTCTGCCTATTGGGTAGTCAATGGATTCAACATGACAAGATGATAGTACACATAGGATTAGTTAATTAGATGAGTTATAGTGACACATAATGTTGAGATTTCATGGTGATACAAAACCTCGAGGAATTGGTTTAGGTTTTCCATCATTTTTACCTTGAAATATAAGATAGTTTCAATGAATACTAGTCTTCTTCAAGAGTAGCATTGTCTCTGGAGGCACTAGAAGATGTCATACCAGTTATAGGTTCATATCACGGGATTCATATAAAGAGATAACCATGGATTTATGGTGATCTTAATTCCCATGAAAAATGGTAGAAGACTGACATGAGCATACGGTGTGAAAGTCTCTATTGGATAAGACCCCTCTTGATGGTGGTCCTTGTGGTGATAATTCTCAAGGGATACATTGGTTATTGGTAGTGATATGTGTTGGTTATGTTCAATGTGACTTCAGGAATGAATGAAGAGGGGTACTTCCCCCACTTAGAAAGATCCTTGTGATGTGATTGAAATTGTTTGGGTGAGCCAGTGCCCCAAAAGTGGATAGTGTTGTGGTATGGTAGATGAGTTCCTTGGACTTGTTTTTTATAGGTCATTTTGATGTGATATGGTGTCAATGTGGACCGTATATAAGTGGATAGGTGGTAGATGGTAATGATGGATTCAAGTAGTTAGGGACTGTGACCTCGAGACTCTAGGTGTGATCGAGGTATATACCTTGTCTTCACTACTCTAGATTCAGTTTGGGTATGTAGTTTCAAGACACTTTTCAATGGATATAGCCCATATTCAAGGCCTAGTGATACCAATATATCATTTTTTATCAACTCATGAATTTGAGGCTCCCATAGAGAGGATCAATGATCACACACTTTTATTGATAGTGTGACCTGACTCCAGGAGGGGAGAGATAGCCTTATGTGGAATCATTCCATAGCTGGAAGTTGGGTCATGTGATGTTTTCCCTCGTCATAGACAAGATTCTTACTATCCATTCCTAGATGTCTATCACTAGTGAGGGTCACAATGTACCTATGGTAGTGGTACAAGGTTTTCCTTCTTGGGTGGGAAGGAATCTCATGTAGAGAAGGAGGAGATCATGTGTATAGGATATGAAAATTTTTATTAACTATATTATATAAACCATAGAGTAGTTGAATATTCGAGAATCTAGTTTAGTGAGCAAGTGGAGAAGTATGAGGATGTCCTTCCTGACGATGTTCCAAGTTTACCTCCAATTGGGAGTTTTATTTATTCATGTACTTGCACCCGAGATGTCCTAATATTTGCACTAACATATCAAATGATTATTATAACTATAATAGATGCAGGTGTAGTTGGAGGAACTTCAAGAGAATGGATTTATCAATCCCAGTGTCTTGCCCTTAGGTTGATCCAATTTTGTTCATGAAAAATTCGGATGGGATCTTGATTTGTTTTTTACTATCTCCTGAACCAGGTAACAACAATGAAAAAATACCCCTTTCTGAGGATTGATGACCTCTTTGACCAGTTGCAAGGCGCATGTTTGTTCTTGAAGATCGACATAAGGATTGACTACCACTAGTTGAGGTTTCATGATGATGATATTATAAAGATGACGTTCTAGTATTTTTATGGACATCATGAGTTTTTGGTGATGCCTTTTGGTATAATGAATACCCCCATTTTGATTATTTCTTTGATGAACCAGATCTTCCAGCATACATAGATTTGTTTGTGGTTTTATTTATTGATTACATACTCATTTAATCTATATGAGAGGAGTAGAATTCATGAGAACAGTCCTAGACTTACTTTGGAAGAACCATATTTGTGGTATGTTCTCAAAGTACCAGTTTTTGATCCCCGAGGTTCACTATTTAGGTCATGTCATTTTTTATCATGGCTTAGCCGTGGAACCCAAAATATTAATTCTATTCTTTATTTAGATCCACCCAATATTGTGACAGAGGTACAAATATTTATTGACTTAACATGGTACTCTAAGAAGTTCATGCCTATCATTTATAGAGTTTCATCTCCTTTTATCTCGATAATTTGGAAAGGGGATCCAATTACTTAGACAAACTAATGTTAGTGAGATTTTTGAGAATTTGGGGATGAGGTGGAACCATGATTCTATGTTGAGACTAATAATGGAGGCCATGGAGTAAGTAGAGTTTTGCGATGCATCTATTGTTTGTCTCGGTTGTGTATTGATTAAGAGGTAGGAAGTGATCACATATGGGTTGAGGAAGTTGATACCCCATGAGTAGAACTATGTGATTCATGACCTGAAGTTTATAGTAATAGTCTTTTCTCTAAATATGTAGAGGCACTATATTCTTGTTGAGTACTTCATTGTTTAATCAAACCACCAAAGTCTAAGGTATATGTTCACTCAGAGAGATCTTAACCTGAAATAGACATATTGGCTGGAGTTACTATAGGACAATGAATTTGAGACAATCTATAATCCTAGTAAGGGAAAATTGGTGGAAACTTCTCATAGAATCAAGTCTCATTCATGATTGGTGGAGGAGACATATGAAAATTTGTATTCTTTGAAGCTAACTTTGGTGTGGGAGAGGGGTGGAGCTTTTATTTAGTTGATGTTGTAGACTCATATTCTCCTTTAGCATGTGAGAGATGCTCATTTAGGATACATAGACCATGTGGTTCTTTATGTCTATAAATCCTTGGGGAATACAATAGATGGATTATGTAAAGGAGGGGGGAACATCAACCTTTTTTGACGAAGGATGGTGGTTCCAGTCGTGATGCAATATGAGGTGATTATAGAGTTTAATACTTATCCATTGGATTCACATATCAGTTTGGAAAATATGTATACAGACCTTTAGCGGCTGTTTTGGTTGGCTGGTATTAGGTATAGCATAGCTGAGTTCATCTCTCTATGTCTCACATGTCAACAGTTGAAGGATGAGAACTAGGTTTTAGGAGGTTTGGAACAACCTATAGATATCCCATAGTAAATATGTGATAGAATATCTATAGACTTTTTAATAAGGATTTCATAGAAATCAAGATTACATGACTACATCTGGGTGATAGTTGAATGACTTTACATGTAGGTACACTTCCTTTTTATCACATAACAATGTTTTGTAGAGTATTTGGGGGATTTGTAAGTGTGGGAGATCGTCTGACTCCAAGGGGTATCCTAAACCATTGCATCTTATTGTGATGCATAATTTATGTCATGGTTGTGTAGAGGATTTCTTTAAGACCTAGTTTAGGACTAATACAACATTTCATTACCATATAGATTGGAAAAATAAGAAAAATATCCATGAATTTAAGGATATGCTAAGGGACAATGTGTTAGAATTTGGTCAGATCTGGGAGGATCACTTGAAACCATTAGAGATTTCTTATAATAATAGCTATCACTCTACTATTGGCATTAAACCATTTGACGTCCTATATGGGGGAACCTTCCGGTCACACTTATATTGGATTGAGATTTTATCGGAATATCTTGTTCAGCCAGAGAGGGTACTGACATCAATAGATAACTTTTAGGTGATCTGTGAGCACATGAGGATAGCTTAATGTTGACATAAATCTTAATAATATCGACGTTATAGTCCACTTAAGTTCGAGCAGGGAGACCATGTTTTCCTGAGAGTCTCCCCATGACGAGGATTTTGGATATTTGGCTAGGTAGACAAGCTATCACTATGGTTCATCGGGTAGTTCTAGATTCTGTGGAGGGTTGGAGAGGTTACTTACAACCTAGCCTTACCCCCATATTTTTAATGAATAGATGATATCTTCCATGTGTCACAACTGAGAAGATAAATTCATGATCTAATGCACATAATTGACTATAGAGATATGGACAATGAGGAAAAATCCACATTTGTGATTTACCCAATGGAGATCATGTATTGAAAAGAGAGGATCCATTGAGGATAGAAAAATCCATTTTTTCATGTGTTTTGGAAGCATAATAGCGTGAAGGAGAGATTTTGGGTGCGATAGAGCAAAATGCGGGCTCAATATCGCCATTTTTAAGATATTTATTTTTGGAAAAAAAATCCTTAGATGAGGGGAGAATGTACCGACCCTGGTTTTTTCCTTGTAATAATTTAGAATAAATTAAGGAGTATTTTTGGATATAGGCACTGAGACACTGAGATATTATGAGGCCCACTGATCCTAGAATTTATATTATAAAAATATTAAAAATATTAATATAACATGTATTTATTTTTCCTAAAAAATTATAATAAATCCCAAACTGAGTATCTAATCAAAAATATGACACCATTTTTATGTTAGGAACACAGGGTTTACCATAGGTGCGACCTAAGGATGGTCGACATAAGACATTCTGTTGAGGAATTCATTGATGGTGTGTTTAATAAAATTAAAGTTAAATTTATTTATTTTATTTTAAATTCCCATAACCTAATTACCTATATAAATAAATCATTGTAAAACTTATCTTGGTTTAGATGCATAAACCCTATGAGGATTGAGATGATCTCTAAGAACTATTAATTGCTAGATCACATCGAAGGATGATGTGTGATCTGATTGAGGTGGATCAAGAGGTAGTGAATGTAGTGATACATATCCTTTTTTAGTGAATGAATTCGTCACCAATGATCAATACCAATTGAGTTAGGTCCCAGAAATTATGATTTTCTCCCTCCTATTTATATTATTTATGCATGGATTTGATCTTCTTTATTTGATTCCTCGATCGCACATCCTTCCGATGAGATCTATATAAAAATTAAATTATTTAATTCCATTTATTCTTGATTTTAGATGATATTCACCCTATATATACCTGATTTATGATCATTGGATAAGAACACTTGGAAAATGATGTTTTTAAATTTTTTCTTGTGCCTCCCCCACTCGTTGTTCATATTATCAACCTTTTCATATGGGGTCACGATTAAATATTGTCTTGGAGGGTTAAAGAATGATTGAACCCCCAGATTTATGATGGTTTGGTGAATTATGAACACATTGGAGTTTTTTGTATGGATTTGGATAAATTGAAAGTGATACTTCATGAATCTGGGATCCAGAAGTAGCGACGAGCGATGAGTTGCACACGAGATGCTTCGTGGCTTCAAGAGGATAACTAGAACCTAATTTTTGAAAATTAGAGGCTGGTAAATGATGGATAGAGGTGTTTAACTTTAGTTTTGGGTGGTCATATGGATAGATTCATAGATATGGGTGTGGATATGAATCCTGTGTGAAGGTTATCAACCTTATGTGAAACAACCAACCACACACCATGTATCCTAGAAGAACACATGGCGTGTAGACCCCCTTAGCGGTGGTGATAGGGTTTTGGATAGAGTTAAGAATCAAACTCCATGTGTCTGAGACCACATGTCATATGAACCACCCTAGGTGGCCAAGATGTGTGATGGCTGACACAGGACTAGGAACTCATGTGGTTGGACACGCTATATACTCTAGGAGTACACGATCATGGGCCGACACATGGGCACAACCAAGTACACAACCCGATACACGAGCATGGAAAAATATACATGGGTAGACCCAAGTATCCAAGAAATTCCATGTACCACCTGTACACACCGTGTATGATGACATAGATTCATAGTCATTCATTGAGGAGAGAATGGTCAGACGACAAGGTGGGGTCACATGCCTGTGGATCCCGCATACACACCATATATTCCATCCTTTGAATTCTTCCTCTCATATATCCTTCATTTAGACATTGATTTTAGCCTGAAAGTATCCTATCATGAGTAGAATTTCATATAGAATGTGGTGGTGGAATTCATTGTGGCGTACAACATATGATGAGAAATGTTTTGATAATTTGTATTCTTCAGGTGATGTTTGATGATGGAATTTATCAAGGAAGGATCTTCATAGTGATTCCAGGTTCAGAACACCCTTGGAATACTAGGGTTCATGTACCCCATATTCTTTACATAGGTAGAGTATGAACTCCCCCATACTATAGAGTCTGTGGGCATTCTATCTACAGAAGTGGCACTCCCCCATCTTAGATCTCTAACAGCAAGTAGGTCCTCCACGAGAGTTGTAGCAGCCATGGTTATTGTGCACAATATAAGGGAGTGATTCCCTCCATTAATATTATGGTGAGGTTATATAGGATTCATTGTTTTGTGTTATGACACTCTTAGGAATGGTGTGAAGTGGTGAGGTGTGTTACCCTCTAAATTGTTTCTTTTACGATTTTAAAAAAACTTGACTAAAGGAAGGTGTTGATCCCAAACACCTTTGAAATCTAGATAAAAAGATTTAAAAGTTTCCTCCAGGATTTGAATGGTTCTGTCAGACTGACCATATTTCTGAGTATGATATGTGGTATTGAAAAATAAATTTGAATCTAGGTCTTATGATAGACTTCTCTAGAACTACGAGGTAAACCTTGGATCCCAATCAGATACAGTATAATGTGGTGCTCCATAAAACCTCAACACTTACTTAATATATAGTATTTAAACCTGATCAAGATATAAATATTCCATGATAGGAATGAAGTTTTTTTTTGAATTTTTAAGGTGATCGACTATAACCCAAATAGAATTATAACCGTTACATTTTTTGGGGTGTGTGATATCAAAATCCACGCTGATGTTTTCCCATTTCCATTATAGTATGACTGCAAAATTCCTTTACTCTTTTGTCTCTCAACCTTAACATGATGACATACCAAGAATTGAGATATATACTCTGAAATATCACTTTCCATGTTATCCCTCCAAAAATACTCCTTAAGATCATTATACATGTTTGTACTTCTAGGATGAGTAGAGAATGATGAACTATGAGATTCATACAACAAGTCATTCTTGAAGCTTGATATTGATAGGAAAAATACTCAATTCCTAACCCTTATCATTATATCATGATCATGTTTTAACTTTAAAACTTCCCTCACATTATTCTACAATTAAAAATCTTCATTTTTCACCTTCTCAGTCCTCTCATTGATGGATGGTTGAACATTCATTTGAGAAAGATAAGATTTATCCCCTTTTCTTATTATTTCAAGATCCAACTTATAAAAATATTTAAATATTATATAATCCTCATAATAGAAAAAATATCTTGTTATTCTTGACTGAAATCATCATACACCTTTTCTCCTTCCGAGGGTGGTAATGTAACGAGAAATCATAATATTTGATTGAATCAAACCATCTTATCTGAAGAATATTTAACACTTTATATATAAATATATACTTAAAGCTTTTGTTATAAGTATATATATCACACATTTTATCATAAAAATAATTCTTTCATATCTTCAATAGAAAAATTACCACTTCCAGCTCCAAATCACGTGTGGGGTAATTTTTTTCATGAATTTTAAATTGGTGAGAGGCATCTGCTACCACCATGTCATTTTGAATGAGGATGTATCCTACTCCCTTCTTCAATAAATCACTATAGATTATAAACCATTCTCTACTATAGGGTAGTGTAAGAACATGAATTCTGACCAACCTTATCTTCAGTTCTGTGAAATTATTTCATCTATGCATAAGAAATTAACACCATTCTGAGTCAACTTTGTGAGTGGATTAGATAGTCATGAGAAATCTCTCACAAAGTGTCATTCATATCTAGGAAACCTAAGAAAAATATGGCTCTTGGTTACTGTGGTTGGTTTAGGTCATTTCTAAATTATATCCTTATTTAAAGGATCCATCGATATACCCTCACTTTGGATTATATGACTCATGAATGGAACATTATGTAGCCAAAATTCAAACTTGGTAAATTTTTCATAAAACATCTCCTTTATTAGGGTCTTCCGTATAATTATCAAGTGATATTCATGCTCTTACTTTAATATATAATAATATAATCTATAAAGGCTACCACAATTTAATCAGGGTAATCTCTAAATATTATATTTATTTAATCCTTGAAAACCATAGGGGAATTAGTAATATCGAATGGAATAAATATAAATTCACAGTGTCCATACCTCATATGGAAGGTTGTCTTTGGCATAAACACATTCTGGATCTTATAAAATGATACCTAGATCGAATATTAATCTTTAAAAAATATATATCTTCTCATAATTGATCAAACAGATCATTAATATGGGGTAAAGGATACTTGATCTTAATAGTGATCTTTTTATGTTCCTGATAATCAATTAAAATACGTATCAGCCCATATTTATTCTTTACAAAAAGAATAGGTGTACCTCATAATGAAGAAATGGGATGAGTGAATCCTTTATCTAGATTATCCTGGAGTTGGTTCTTCAATTCCTATAACTCAATCAACTCCATTCAATATGGATTGTTTGAAATAGTTATTGAAAAATTTATTAGTTCTATTGAAAAATCAATATCATGATTCCAAGGAACACTTGGAAAATCCTCAATTAATACATCAATATATTCCCAAACAATAGTGTTAGTTCATCTAGGTTAGATACCCTGAAAGGGGGGGTGAATCAGGGTATGAATGATTAAAAAAACTGACCCTATTGATCTTGTCTCACTGTTAAGAAAGACTCTCTTCTCTCTCTTTCCTGCAGCACAGTATAAACAAAACCTAAATTATGCACATGACACAACGATTTTTACTTGGTTCACCCTGACTGGGCTACATCCAAGGATCATACACCGGTGATGTGCCGATGTACCAAATCCACTAAAAGAACACTATTGTTTACAAAGTTTAGGATAGATCACTTCTAATCCTAGGCTCACTGCCTTTACAATGTTTAGGGTCATCTTACTACTTTCCCAAGGGTCACTCCCTGTTTCTCTCTCTCTAGCTCACTACTGGTGGAGAGGATCACCTTCTTCCTCTTTCTTTTATCACTGCTCCGGAAAGGATCCAATCACAGTTTAACGACCTATAGGTATCTTAATTATCACTAATGAATACATCCTCTGTTGTATGTAGATGCACTATTGAAGTCCAAATTTCCCCTGTAGATGAATATCACTTTGCACCGAATGTATCGGGCAATCTTCCAGATTTCATACAGCCTTGAATCATTGTCGTGCTTAAACCATACCTTGCAGCCTTCTCCATGCTAGAACACATGTCTTTCTACACAAGTTAAAACTGGCACGCAATTTCGCCTCAACCACTAGCGCGATAGTAGCTTCTAAAACTCCAAACTTGTGCGACTCACACCCTTTTACGTCCAAACCAATTTTGACACACAACCATCAACTGGCGCACTTCTTTAACACCTGGCGTGAAATTGTCACCAAACCACTTGCATGACACCCCCTTCTTCAACTCAAAACTTTGGCAATTCCTTTCCTTTCTCTCCCAAACCACTCTGGACGCGCAACAATCAACTGGCGCACAACTTCTAATTGCGCGACCACACCACCACTTGCGCGACCACCACACTTGTGTGGAGATAGATCTGATTTTCTCTAAGTGTTGAACTCACACCGAATGAGGAGGGGTCGACCTCTATTTATAGGCATTTGAACACCCTGCACGACGGCGCACAAGTCTCCTTTCGACACGCAAGTTTCGGCACGACAAGTATCTACCGCGCAAGTCACTTGCGCACCCAACCCTAAAACATGGGTTCCCCTTTTCTCTTTTCCATATTTTTATGTTTAGATATTGAAAAACATATGGCGCACAAGTTTCCTGTACTTCAAGACAACGGTGTTCAAGTCCCTTTGCCAAAATTTCTTTTCTCCATTTTTCGATTTTCAGGCCCAAAAATTTGGCAAACACTGGAAAATGACACCACCTTGTATCTTCTCTTTTTGTACCGCCTCTAGATCAACCATTCCTTTTTTGACGTTCTTGAATCAAACATGGATCGTTAAACACATCCCTTGAACTCGACATGCCACCATGAAATCCCCTTTGTCAACAAATTTCTATGTCATGGTTTGCTTTGTCAACAATCACAACATAGATGTCCACTTTTTCAACAAACACAATCACCTCAAAAATGCTTCAATGATACCTTGAGGGATTTTTTCCCAACAAATCTTCAAATTTTTTATGTTGAGTTTATACACAACCATTTCAGATAAATATATCTCCTGGAATGGAAGCAATACCCATAGGATGGATGTAATTTCTATTGGGTTATTAGGTATATCCTCACATTGGTAAATAATCATAGGTTGATTTTGAATATGGAATGTGAATTACCTTCCATAGAAATTGATATGGGATATAAAATAAGAGATCCAACCCATTCCCAACTTTACATAAAATTAAACTACTGTACGAATAAGAAATGTTTCAAAAATCACATTCTAAAAAACTTATATCATATAGGATCTATAAACTTGAGATGCGATAATCTTATAGTTAAGAGTTTTCAACACCATTTCAACATCTAATCATTGATGTGGTGATGCGATAACATTATAAAATTCTTAATATATAAAATTGTGGGTAGAACTATTATAAAATAAAATATCTTCAATTAAAGAATGGATTATATGTTTATATTTTCACCACATTTCTAGGAACATCCACTTGGATATAGCAATTGTACAAACTTTGTCTTGTCCCATTGGATTATTTTTTGTTGAGTTCCCTTGATGTTTGGGACATTGGTTGGAATAGTTTCCTATATACTTACAGATATAGCACTATAATTTGATATATTCTCCCTTACCATTGTATTTGTGAGAATGAAGACCTTTTCACCACACTTAAAGAAAAATCTTTTTTACTTTTAAGCATTTACTAATGTGTTTCCTTCTACAAGTATCATATATTGGAAAATCCCCCTTTATATTCTTCCCCTTATCTATTTTTTTCTCAAACATCCTCTTATTCTCTTCCTTTATTTATAATAAAAAAACCTGGATAATTCAATAAATATCTTGATAGAATATGATATTATATCATTATATGATGAGAATGTGTTGGAAACTATTTCCATTTGAATGACTAGATTTATCTAATCAATGAAATGATCAATCTCACTATTTGGACTACACAGGTAGTCCACAACATTCCTTTCTAACATTGTAAAGTTAGATTTTTTACTTATAAACATCTTCTTCTTCCTTTTATCGTAGACTCATGAATTTTCTCTCCAAAACCACTTTTTGTTCACCAGGAAAATATTTTTCAAAAACAAGTACCATAAAATCCTTCCACACTATGCTTGCTGTTTCCTCCAAATCCTTAGTGTATTGATTCAATGACCACCATTTATCCAAATCCCTCATGAGATGATAAACTACCACTAAAACCTTCTCCCTTTCTTCTCATCCCAAAGTTGGAAAAATCTTTTCTAAGGAACTTATCCATTGCTAAAAAACAAATGGATTTCTTGTTCCATTGAATGGTGGAGGATGTTGTTACATGAAAGGTTATAATATTGTTACACCACATTGTAGATTAGCATGCTGATCTATATGAGAAAGGGTATTGGTTGTAAACAGATTCAAAATCCCAAATATAGTTATATTTTGTTTAGTTGTAGATCAATATTCATTATCGTTCCATGAGGGAAATCCCTATATAGATTATTTTCATTGATATGGTTTCCAATCCTTACAATTGCCAGAATTTTTAAAAAATATAATACAAAAGATTAAATTATAAAATTATGAATCATAATGTATAAGTTCAAAAATGGTGAAGCACTTCACATAAACTTATAAATTTATGCATATAAAATTTAAGAATCATATTCTTTTTGGGAAAATTATAATGTCATAAAAATATTTTCAAATATTTTATAATTTTCTATAAATAAAATATGAATTAACCCAGGAATATCCCCAGAGAGTGAAAAAGTAGGTGTATAGTAAGGTCTCATTCACTATATACCAGAATGATGGCCAATATATTCTCGATGAACTCTTTTTAGGGTTATCACCCCTAGATGCCTCTCTTCCAAAACCACGTAATTGTATAGTATCATGAGATAGATGTATTTTTAGGAAAACCACATAATATCTATCATATCAAAAGTTTATGACACCATACTAAAATTGGACATATCTTTGAAGTGTGACATAGGTCTATATTCACTAATCTATGTTTTCTTAAATATTGTTCTCAAGGTTTCTAATAAACTTACTTTGATACCAAATATAATGTCCATAAAACTATAATCCCATATATGGTGGTAAATTTATTTAATTGGTACTTGATACAAGCAATCACATCCAAAATGACTGAATAATTTATTAGTCTTGGAAAACATGATACATACTTGAATCTCATGTTACATTTGAAAACAAAAAATAGAATACAATATTTTTCTTTGAGAACATTATTATTACGTCTATAATATCCTTTAATATCAATCATATTACACTTTATGTCATCCTGGGTAAATTAAAAATAAGAAATGGGTGAGTTCAGATTCTTAGTAGGGGAGTGCGTAAAATGAAGCTATCATTGAATAAATAAGGCACAAATAATATGGAAGAAATAAATGAAGATCAAATAATGACATATAAATAATCACATGAACTTTAATCTTATATATGGTTGAAATAATTGTTACAATAATCTCATGGAAATCAATAACTAATTTCATACTAATGGAATGTATAATGCGCTACATTTGAAACTTACCATCGGGGCCTCATGCCAAGAAATATTACATAAATTTGTAAAGCCTTGAATAAATTCCCAACATGTTTTGTATCATTATACCATGCAATTAGTTGATGGTATATGTAATTTTGGTCCCCAACCATAACTTAATAATTCAGATTCATTCATCATATTAATAAACAATACAACTTTATTAACATGCCTTAATATTCAAAAACTATCCGTATAGGAAGAACTAGTATACAAGATTTAAATACTTTCCCCAGTCACACTGATCATACAACATATATAAAAAATGGTGTATAATATCATTATAATATATCTTTATTAAATAATAAAATTCAATAGAGGATGTAAACATAGATGAAAATACATTAAAATGATCACTGGAAAACAACTTGTGGAAATTACCCTTTTCATTTTGAAATCAATTATTCAAAATATAAAAATTTATAAAATATTAGGAAAATTTATTTATTAGGAAATAAATATGTAAAACTATTAATTAATCCTCAAAAAATTTATATTTCATAATATTGTGAAATTGTGTTCTTGTCGAGTATGTTAAAACAAATATTCCTTTAATATTTTCACTAAAAAGTTAAAATTACCTCATTCAGAAAGCGATAGGATGATTCAATTAAAAATATTTTATATAAATTAAAACATGTGTAAAAATTAATTTCAAAATTCTTATTAGAATATTGAAAACATTTTAAATAAAACTTGGACATGGAATAAAAATATTCATGACTGAATAGTAAACAAAGTCGGTCTTCCTTAAAAACATTATTTTGATATTTTGAGTAAATAAAAGAGAGTGAAATGAAAGAAAAAAATACAATTTCCAAAAAATAACCATATTAGAAGAAACTATATTGGGGTTAATTTATAAATATCAAATCATTCACCCAACTATTACTTAAAGTCTATACTGAATAATGATGAGATTGTGAAATAAACCCTTACCTCAAGTTTGATTTTCTTTGGAAGTTCTCTAACCTTATATATAATAAATTTAAATTTAGTATAATTATATAAAAGAATACTTTACATACTTATTATATCCTATATGATCCACTTATGATATTTCAACACCCATTTATTAATAATTCTTTATTAAAATCATAAATTCTGAGTCTTGACTGTTTCGTTTTTCATATATGTTTATGTTCATCAGCTCCAAAAATTTTACTTTGATCATGGTTCCATATAATATAGGATATTAATAATGATATAAATATCATATATATTCATTATATAAATATTTATATTAATCTATAAAATTTAGATATAGAAAAATGAATTACACTGTTCAGGGAGATGATAGGTCGTACGTGCCCATAAACATTGTTTTCACTTTTCAATGGATGGAATGAAAGAAAGATAAATAATAATTATAAATTATAAATTTTTTATAATATCATATATAGAGTATATATTCATTAAATATATCTTTATTACTATCTATGTAATGAAAAACTAGTCACATTTCTTCACAGAGGTGGTCGTCTACACATATCCATGAGCGACGTCACCATTTTCCAATGGACGAGAAAATAAGAATTTAGATATGATATTATAATTACAGAAGAATAACTATTTCATAAATATTATATTTAAACATTAAAGCCATCATAATAAAAATCCATTAAATATGGTGATAGAAAATGATTTGTATCACTAAATGGAGGCATTATTCCACACGTACACATGGGCAATACATTCAGTTCTCATTTGTATCATAATTAGAATATAGGGTTAATAATGGTGTTAAAATAATCCAAATAAAATTTTATTATATTGAGGGTAATTAATTTATTATTTTACTATGAATAAAATATATTTAGAGGATGTATAATAATAATTAATTTAAATATGTTGGGTAGGATTATTACATTCCCTTCAACTGGCCTCCTTTAAATCAGTTCTTAAGCACCGTTGGAATGGTCTTATAAAAATAAAAGTACCTAAAATTCATGGATAATGAATTTGAAAAGATAATTGGTATGGGTTTGTTCAATATATATATCTCAATATGGTGTAAATAAGAGAGTGGAGTGGTGTCCTTTTATAAGTGGGTGAGATAACTCACTTGGAATGTTTTAAAATATTAAAATATAATACTGTCATACTCAAGAAAAATGATTCAAAATGGATAGATATTATAATTTGGAGTAGTATTGGGTTGAAATATTTCCATAAAATAGTATTTAGAAAATATTAATTGTCAAACAAACTATTATCTCTTCGTTTAGCCCCCAGTAATCTCATATTAACCTTAATCGCGGTGACAAATTTTTACAATTTTTACAATTAATTATGACTAAAAATGAAAGTGGATTCATTAAAAAAATTTTAAATGATGATTAAAGATATATAATCTATTTTATTTAATCATTATCACAAGAGTTTCAAATTTTAATTTAAATTAAACCTTCAAAATGCGATGAAAAAGTGTTTTCAAGAAAAAAATGTTTACTTAAGTATAAAAAGTTTTTATACCAAAATACAACATAAAATGAGTCATAATGACCTTAATTGGATTATAAATAATATAAATTAAATAATTTTACTTTTAAAATAATTTTAAAGAAAATATAAATTAGTAAATCTTATGCACAAAATGGTAGTTTTCAATAAATATCAGTATTTTCACTATTCATTGAAAAATCAATATTTTCAGAAAATTATAAAAAATTAACTCTAATATAATTTTAATATTTGGATTTAAAAAATGAATTTAATTTTTTAAAATTAAATTTATAAACTTTGTATAAATTAATTATAATGTATGCGAACATAAATGCAATAAAAACCATTTATGAAGAAAACATATTTTCGAAGCATAAAATGTCCCTATTGAATATTGAGTACTTATTTTCCAATATACTTAAATTATATAAAAAATTTATATATATATTTGAAAATTTGGTTATTACTATTCATATAATCAATTTACTATGTAGGATATAACGGTATACTATATTATGGTTTATTTTGACTTTTGGTTGCATCTATTGCACACTATCGAAGAAATTAAATTTATTTAAAAAGAAAAATATCAAAAAAAATTGGGTGTGAAACAACATGTGTCAGATCAAAGTGCACCTGATTACTACACATAAAAAATTACATATGGATCATTTTCCTAAAGTATTAATATAATCTGACTATTTTTCTTAATTTTGATTATATGAAGTGTGTTTTGTACTATGATGCATATTTTGAATAAAAACCTGAAATTTCTATCATACTAGCCACACTGTGGGCCATATTGATGTGAAGAAGATTCCCATAAATAAAAAAAAGACTCATATATTTATTTCCTAAATTTTCAAGATAATCTGAGTGCATTTTGATGGTTTTCAGTTAGTGGTGTGTGTTTTGAACTAAATTGTTACTTATAAATTGGAAAGACGCACTTTGAATCATAAAAGACGTAAAATGTATCAAAATTTGGTGAGGTTGATTCCTATATTCCAAAAATGTATAATGGATCATTTTCTTAAATTATTAAGAAAATTTAGGTATGATTTCTTAGTTTTGATTATGTGAAGCGTGTTTCTATACTAAATTAATGATCTTAAATAAAAATATGTACTTCTTATCATATCGGCCACACTGTGTATCAAATTTTTGTTTATATGATTTTTATAAGTTAAAATGAATTATATATTTCGTTAATAAATTATCCATACAATCTGAGCGTGTTTTATCATTTTTTAGTAAGTGACGTGTTTTTGGAACTAAAATTTTACTTTTAAACATAAAACACACAATTTCAGTCATATACGACACACCATGTATTAGATTGATGTGTGGTTAATTAAATCACATTATAAAAACTATTTATCTATCATTATAATAAATTATCAAGATAATATTATCATGTTTTCTTGGTTTATATCACATGATACATGTATTGAATTAAAATGTAGATTTTAAATCAAAACATACACTTTCAATCATACAGGTCACACAACGTCTCAAATTGATGTGTGGAAGATTAAAACATGTAAAAACGGACTTATAGATTTTATTACAAATGTATAGAGATAATATAAGTTTTTCTATCATTCTTTTGTATATGACACATGTTTTAAACTAAATTGTCAATTTTAAACCAAAACAAACAATTTGAGTTATGCTGAGAACACTATGTGTGAGATTAACATTCGGTCAATTACTATAGGTTAAAAATAACTTATGGATTATTTTATTTAATTATAAATAGAAATAAAGTTTATTTTTTCTTTTTTCAATGAGTTACCCCTATTTTTAACCATAATATCATTTTTTAAACTATAAACATGTACTTTGGGTCATACCGGTTACACCGTGTGTCAGATTAACCTATGGTAAATTCCTACATGTCAAAAATTATGTATAGATAGTTTTATTGGAATATATTGATAATATAAATGCAGTTTCTCTATTCTGAGTGAGTGGAACATGCTTTTAACTAAAATGTCATTTTAAATTGAAACCACACACTTCGAGTCATACCAGGAACACCACCTATCAGATTGATGCGTGGATGATTTCTACATGTCACAAATGATGTATGGATCACTATAAAAAATTATAAAGTCATTTTGAGTGTTTTTCCTTTGTTTTAATGTTGCGACACACCTTTTTAACTAAAATGTCACTTCTAAATAGAAAATAAGAACTTCAAGTCATAATAGACAACTGGTGTGTCAAAATGTTGTATGGTTAATTACTATATGTTATAAATTATTTATGGATCATTTTCCTAAAGTATCGATAAAATAAGAAAATTATTTCTCAGCTTTCAATGAGTGAACCATGTTTTTGAACTAAGATTCCACTTTAAAAAAACACACACATTCATTATACTAGCCTCATAATATATCAGATTGAAATGAGGATGATTCCTACACATCATAATAGAATAATGTAAATACCCGTAAATTTCAAAGAATTTTTTTTTGTAAATTTTTTGGGATTTTATGAGTACGCAATTTCTGACGACACCTAATTCCGAGGCCCGGTGTGCCCAGAATCAATTTCTGAAGTTTAGCTCGGGTACGTTTAGTGAAAAAACGAGCGGGTTTTTTTATCTTTTTAACTGGAGCTCGAAATTGAAATCCGAGGGTACTGATGGAACTGCAGTGCCGATAATTGCTTAAGAGGACCATTACTGATGGTGCGTTTTCTTGTGAGAAGTTAAAAAAATGTGGATTAAATGAGAAGTAAAATAAAATTGTGTTATAATTTTATTTCTTTTCCTAAGTGGTTTTAATCTACATGGGGATGTTGGGGTGGGACCCACAAGTTTATAACTAATCATGTTAGTATATTAATAAGGTGGGGCCCACATGACCCCCAACCATTCGCATTCCCTAACCCCTTAACTCCCCCCTTTAAATTTTTTAAACCCCCTTGTAATTAAGTGGGTGGCTTATCCTCTCCCCACCTTCCTCACATTAAATCATGCCAACTCACTTAATCAATTAAGAGAGTTATGTGTTTGAATTTTAAAATTTAAATGCGTGGGATGAATTAATAAAATATGATGAGACTTATTTTATTTTGTGGGTTAGCTTGTTGTGTTATGTTTTTGGGGAGAAATCTATTCCTTTTGGAATAACATCATCTCCTTTGTTGAAGAACTCCAAGACTCCGACGAAGAACTTCGACTTGGAAGACCCGGTTTTCTCCTTTCTCTTCCTCCTCCGCGACAAGGGAGGAGACACCGAAGATGACGAAATCGATGCCATCGTCCACAGTGCTAGCCAACCGCCAACTTCCTTCAAGGTAGGATTGTGTTTATGAATGATCAACATCGTTTTTCCTTCCATGTTATTGGTTCTCTCTAAACCATTTTCTATCGAACTAATATCGAAGGAACCGGACCAAACTAACATGGTATGATTCCTCTTTCGTTCTTGTTATATGGTGTTCTCTTACCGTTCTTGAGCGGTGAATCAAGGCATGTTTTTAGAGCCGATAGGGGGCCCAAAAACATCGTAAACAGCCTTGGAACATCGGGAAGACCTAGGAATGGGGGTTTTGTATCAAACGGATCATCGGAAGAAAGGACAGACGCCTAGGGAGGCGTGCTGGCCAGAGGCGTCGTTTCTAGAAAATTACAGAATAAACATCGTGTACTTCCAAATCATACGCCATGTAGTACAAGCGTTCAATGGCAGAAGTAATGGACATCAGAAGAGGTGAAACAAAATGTGTGACAGTGGTCACACATCATGTACTGTTCACACAGTTTGACAGAGGAGACTTCGATGGACATGGCCTGTATTCAAGGGATATACACGGACACAGGCAGAACCACATCGCCATGATGCACGGCGTGTACTACCACCACCATGGAAGACGCAGATTTATGAGTCTCGGCGTGTAATCTGGGTGATACATGGACTCGGGTAGAACCATACGGCCAAGAGGCACGACGTGTATTCCGGAAATACACAGACACGGGGTGGAGTACACAGACATGTACTCCACCACACGGCCAGGCATGGCCAGCGCACATGGAACCAACCCTAGAGGTTTGGACACGACGTGTAACCATATTACACACCATGTATGTACTTATCTACATGACCAACCCTACAACTTGGGTTGTATCACATGGGCAGTACCTGGTGACTGATGACACGATGTGTATCTTTAACCAAAACGTCGTGTACTTTTGGAAAATGACCTGGTCGTCCTGTTCTCCTTGACTTGGGCACGTTTTTCTTGGTTTTTTTCCTATGACGTGGGGAAGAACTACGGGATACATCAACTCTGTTATTCGTGACAGTTGATGTACCAATATTTGACTCGAGGAGCAGACCCTCCCAGAATTGAGCGTGCTGTGTGTGGGAACCCTAGAGCTGGCTGCAACTGTGACGACGATGGATACTTTACTTTGATCCTACATGGGTTTGGCAGCGAGGACGACTGTACTTGGATCCTCTATGGGTTCGACAATAATGACAACTGTACTTGTATCCTACGTGGGATCGACAAAGATGGTTACTGAACTTGGATCCTACGTGTGTTCGGTAGCGACGACTTCTGTACTTGGATCCTACTTGGGTTTGGTGGAGAAGATGATTCAGAGGATACATCTAATCTTATCCACCCCTCTTTGTGAATAGTATACATGTGTGAGTTGAGTCTTGACTTAAAATCATTATCTTCGATATGATTGACTTGATATCCTGTGTGGATTGGGTTTTGATTTTCTGTGTGGATTGGGTTGAACTTTCCTGTGTGGACTGGGTTGAACTTGGGCTCGGAAGTTGGAGTTGTACCAGAATTGATGACTTAGGTATATGTATGGGCATATACCTAAGTAGTGTAGGTTAATACTTCGTATTTGTATCTTTCCTTTGTGTTTCATCCTTTGTGTATTATGGGAGGCCTTCAGGGGTCTCGGGGTCCCTACTGAGTATCGTATACTCACCCCTACACCGGCTATGCCCGCACTACATTGTGTTGGTTGCAGACAACAGAAAACGCTGATTGTGGTTGAGGCCTGAGGAGCGGGATGGTATACGAAGGTGGACTATTAGGTGGGAGGTACACGGAGTGGAGGGCCGGACCGAGGAGCCGACGAGACTATCTGTACTCACCCTTCAGGTGGGAGTTCTGAAGGACGTCTTGGTGGTTGTTGATTTACTATTCAACTATTGTACTTTCTTATCCCAGTTGTACTGTAATTTTAGTTGTGTTTGTATACTGGCCCATTTAAATTCCCTCACTACTTTTGTAATCAGTTTACTTAGTGTTTAAATCAGCTTGCATACTCTGTGGTGTTTTTTTTCTTATATAATGGAAATTCCTTCCCTTCTATATGGATTTACACCTTTGGTGCTAGTCGCCAACCCCTGGCCTATGGAAGGTAGGCTTGGGGTAGTCCCGACACGGCACCTGAGGACGGGTCATGAAAAATTGGTATCAGAGGAGTCTGTTCTACCGCAGAACTCAGGACACTGATAATTTCTTCCATATAAAGTGATAGTGTTAAGGGTATTGAGTGTGGTTATTATTCCAGGGAGTCTAGTGTGGGTGCGGTGGCTGACGTATGCATACACTAAGAACCTGACTTTTGGTTTCCAACTCAGTGCACGAAAACATTGATTGCATTTGTGTTTCAAAGTTTTTTTTGTGATTACTTTGTGTCAGCTCACCAGGTATAGTGTATTAACCGTGGCACACCTTTTTCTTTTAGGATGGCACCACAATGGAAGCCATATTGGTTTCCGATCTTTGTGAGATATGACAACCCACCGAGCGACGAGGCCTCGGTGCAGGGCCCCATTACAGTGGAGGCATCAGTGGTACCTCTACCAGCCGAGCCGCCGATGCCACCAGCCCCAGCAGTTGAGAGTGCACGTCTCCTGAGTGAACTGAATGAGTTTCAACATCAGAGACTGCCCAGGTTCTATGGGGAGATGGACCCTTAAGCAGCCGAGGATTGGATGGAGGCTGTTGTTCGAGTTTTCAGATTGGTAGGGACACCAGTAGATCTTATGGTGATCCTTGCGGCGAGTATCCTGCACACGGAAGGAGGTAGATGGGGGAGCCTGATGCTCCAAGTGCACGATGAGGCATCTTTTCTTTGGAAGGAATTCAAGAGCCTCTTACGCTCATTGTTTGTTCCATCCACCATCCGTGCTGTGCGCATTTAGGAGTTACTACAGCTGCGGCAGGGAAGAATGATAGTAGCCCAGTACTCGGTGAGATTTACCGACCTCTTGCGCTACTCCACTGACATGGTACAGGACCCATTTTTCTAGGCCCAGACCTTCAAGTAGAGACTGAGGCATGAGATCAGGGATTCGATGTTCTCCCTCAGTATTCCGACAAAGGCGGGAGTACTGGAGCGAGCCCTTGTTGTAGAGAGATTTCTTGCTGAGCCTACACCAGCCGCGAGACCTACCGCAGGGCGGCACGTAGCGGAGTATTCTGTAGATGGCAGTCGATAGATGTCACAGGGGTCCAAGAGGACTATACCATCAGGTTGGTGACCTCAGGATACTGGTTTGGAGGTGTGGGGAACACACAATATAGCCAGTCATACGAGAGGCAGACAATGCAATTCATGTGGTTGGAAGGGCCATATGACTCGTGACTGCCTGACCCGCCATGATAAGGAGCAACAGACAGTTGAGGTACCACTCCGGAAGAGGCATAGGTTCAACCATGGCAGTCCTCAGGGATCAGGTGGACAAGGTATAGGAGCTGGCCGAGAAGTAGGTGGTGGATGACGCTTTGCGGATCTACCACCACCACCACCACCAGGAGGTCCACCCTGACCACATGGAGCTGGTGGGAAGAGGTAGGCATAGATTCAGGAAGTGGAGGCCTACGACCACGGTGCACCTAAGATGATTCGAGGTACTATCTGTGTCTACTCCACCCTTGCTGCAGTTCTTATAGACACATGAGCGAGTCATTATTTCATTGTCGCTACCCCTGTTTGGAGCTCGGAGATTCCGACAGAGCTGTTGGATCGATCCTTATGGCTAGAGACTCCTACGAGAGAAGGCTCGATGATTATGCACTGGTGCCGACAGTGTGAGCGTACTCTTGTAAGCGAATTCTTCAACTGAGATCTTCTTATAGTGGCGCGGAGGCCTTACGATGTCATGTTGGTAACAGATTGGTTATCTATGGTCCATGCTTAGATCGACTGTATTAGGCGCAAGGTGCGGGGTGTCCGCACAGATGGGAGCTGGTTCACCTTCACCGGCGAGAAGGGAGCCTTTGTAGCACAAGATGGACTCAAAAAAGGAGAGGACAACCGATCACCCATCAATTGGCTATTCTCATCCTAAGAGCAGTTGATGTGCGGAGTCCGAGTTTTCTTATTGTGGTGGATCAGTATGCGGATGTTTTTCCTAACGACGTTCTAGGACTACCTAATCGCAGAGAGGGAGACTTCTATGTTGATCTATATCCTGGGACAACCCTGATATCTACTCCAACATATCAGATGTCTCCCACTGAGCTTCGAGAGCTACAAGTATAGCTGGAGGACTTGCAGGGCAAGGGATTCATTCGACCCAGTGTTTCACCATGGGCTTCCCTGATTTTGTTCGCCAAGAAGGCAGACGGGATCTTGCGACTGTGTATCGACTACCGTTGCCTGAATCAGGTGACTGTGAGGAACAAGTATCCACATCCAAGGATTGAAAACCTCTTCGATCAACTCAAGGGATCACGATGGTTCTCAAAGCTAGACCTCAGGTCAGGCTATCATCAGCTCAGAGTTCGAGACGAGGATGTAAAGAAGATGACCTTCAGGTGTCAGTATGGCCACTATGAGTTCTTGTTTATGCCTTTCAGTGTAACCAATGCTCTAGCAGTGTTCATGAGTCTCATGAACAGGATATTCTAGCCTTACCTCGATCTATTTTTGGTATTCTTCATCAAAAACATATTGATTTACTCGACTACTAAGGAGGAGCACACCTACCACTTGCGGGTTGTACAAGATACACTCTGAGAGCACCAGATTTATGGTAACCTCTCTAAGTGTCAGTTATAGATTAGATAGGTCCACTTCTTGGGGCACTTCATCTCTGAGGCGGTATTTGCGGTGGATCCTGCGAAGATCGAGGCAGTTCTAGCTTGGGAGCCACCCAGGAGCGTAACAGAGGTGTAGAGTTCCCTAGGTCTGGCTGGGTACTATAGGAGATTTGTGCCAGACATCTCCAGAGTTTCAGCACTACTTTCAGCTATGACGAAGAAGGGGAAACCCTTCGTGTGGTCAGATAGATGTTAGTAGAGCTTCCAGGAGCTGTGGTAGAGATTGACCAGTGCACCCATCTTGAGGCTTCCGGAGGAGGGAGTAGGGTACGTAGTTTACTTTGATGCATCAGGGATCGGACATAGAAGTGTCCTGATGCAGGAGAGGGAAGTGATCACCTATGAATAACGAATGGTGAGGCAACATGAGAAGAACTATGCTACCCATGACCTGGAGTTAGCATTAGTGGGCGTCTCATTGAAGATGTGGAGGCACTATCTGATGGGCAAGTGATTTATAGTCTATTCCGACCACCAGAGTCTTAGGTATATCTTCTAGAAGAAGGACCTGAACCTGAGAGAGCGGCGATGGCTCATGTTCTACACTTTGATATATTCTATACTCTTGGGAAGGGGAATGTAGTAGCTGATGCTCTTAGCAGAAGGTCGGGCTTCCAGCTACTTGGAGAGGTGACAGAGCAGCTAGCCGCGTTGCAGATATCCTTCATGAATAGAGATGGGTAATCCTTTCTTTAGTCACTCATAGTCACTCCTCCACAAATTCAGCGGGTCAGGGAGGCACAATGTGCGGATGTTGACTGTGAGATGTGATGTGCACAGATATCCACTGGACATGCACCTAATGGATTTTCTATAGGAGGAGAGCACTTCGTCCTTTTCAGAGGACATACCATGGTACCAGTTGCATTACAGGAGGAGGTACTGAGAGGGTTTCACACTTCCCCATTGGAGGTACATCCAGGAGTAGCGAAGATTTACCAGGATCTCAGACGACAGCAATGGTGGTCGGGTTTGAAGAAGGATGTGGTAGTGTTTGTTTCATGATGCCTCACCTGCCAGTAGGTGAAGGTGGAGCACCAGGTACCGGCATGCTTGGTACATCCCTTATAGGTCCCAAAGTGGAAGTGGGACGGGATATCCGGGTATTTTGTGATGTGACTTCCACGTACTTCCAGGGGACACGACTCCATTTGGATGATTGTCGACCGACTCACCATGTCGGCCTACTTCTTACCTATCAGAGAGAAGGGCTCAGTGGAGAGACTGGGACACCTCTACATTCAGGATATCTTATGGCTTCATGGTGTGCCATCTTCTATTGTCTCTAATCGAGACGCTCTCTTTACTTCCCTGCTTTGGAAGGTGTTGTAGGAGGCATTTGGGACGCAGCTACGCCTAAGCACTGCCTTTCACCCTCAAATAGAT
This sequence comes from Viscum album, assembly GCA_963277665.1. Classification (NCBI taxonomy): domain Eukaryota; kingdom Viridiplantae; phylum Streptophyta; class Magnoliopsida; order Santalales; family Viscaceae; genus Viscum; species Viscum album. The sequence goes on along the minus strand of OY728125.1, from coordinate 269,649,408 downwards.
GGTCAGATGGAGAGGACCATTCAGACTCTCAAGGACATGCTTCGTGATTGTGTCCTTGACTTTGGTCGTAGCTGGGTGGATCAACTACCCTTGGTGGAGTTTGCGTACAACAAAAGCTACCACTCCACCAGCAGGATGACACCATACGAGGCATTGTACGACCGACCTTGAAGATCACCTATGTGCTGGACAGACGCTGGGGAGTCAGCACTTGTAGGACCAGAGATGGTCCATGCCACAATGGAGATGGTACAGATCATCCAGGAGAGGATGAGGACTCCTCAGAGTTGAAATAAGTCCTATGCTGACAGGAGGTGGAGACCACTAGAGTTAGAGGATGGCAAACATGTTTTCTTACGGGTCTCACCTCGATGTGGATTACGGAGATTTGTTCAGGGCAGCAAGTTATCTCTGAGCATCATTGGACCATTCCAGGTTCTCAACAGAATAGGCGTGGTGGATTATCACCTGGATCTTCCACCTCAGTTGCACCGGGTGCACGACTTCTTCCACGTATCTCAGCTGAGGAGATACATGCACGACCCGACGCATATCATTGATCACGGGGATCTGGACATCGATGACGGGGAGACATTTGTGGAGGTCCCATTTGAGATTGAGGATCGACAGGAGAGGGTCCTACATGGATGGTCGATTCCTCAGGTGCTGATCGGGTGGCAACACGGGAATCTCCAGGAGAGAACATGAGAGTGAGAGGCTCATATGCATACACAGTACCCTCATTTCTTTCCCTAGTTTATGATGTATCTTTATGGGGATGTAAATACCTGAGGTGGGAGTAATATAAAGACCCGTAAATTTCATGAAAATTTATTTCTTAAATTCTTTGGGATTTTATGAGTACGCTGTTTCTGATGACACCTGATTCTGAGGCCCAGTGTGCCCGAAATCAATTTCTGAAGTTTAGCTTGGGTACGTTCAGTGAAAGGACGAGTGGGTTTTTCAATCTTTTGAACAGGTGCTCGGAATTGAAATCTAATGGCACTGATGGAACCGCAGCGCTGGTAATTGTGTAAGAGGACCTTTATTGAAGGTGTGTTTTCTTGGGACGAGTTAAAAAAATGTGGATTAAATGAAAAGTAAAATAAAAGTGTGTCACAATTTTATTTCTTATTCTAAGTGGTTTTAATCTATATGGGGAAGTTGTGGTGGGACCCAAAAGTTTATAACTACTCATGTTAGGATATTTGTGAGGTGGGGCCAACATGATCCCCAACCATTCACATTCCCTAACTCCATAACTCTCCCCCTTTAATCATGTTAAATCCGCTTGAAATTTAGTGGGTGGCTTCTCCTATCCCCGCCTTCCCCACATTAAATCATGCCAACTCACTTAATGAATTCAGAGAGTTATGTGTTTGAATTTTAAAATTTAAATGTGTGGCATGAATTAATAAAATAATATGAGACTTATTTTATTTTGGGGGTTAGCTTGTTGTGTTATGTTTTCGGGGAGAGATCTATTCCCTTTGGAAGATCATCATCTCCTTTGTTGAAGAATGCCAAGACTCCAAAGAAGAACGTCGACTTGGCAGACCCGATTTTCTCCATTCTCTTCCTCCTCCGCGACAAGGGAGGAGACACCGAAGAAAATGGAATCAATTCCATCGTCCGTGACGCTAGAATACCACGAACTTCCTTCGAGGTATGGGTGTGTTTATGAATGTGCAACATTGTTTTTCCTTCCATGTTATTGGTTCTCTCTAAACCATTTGCTATCGAACTAATGTGGAAGAAACCAGACCAAACTAACATGGTTTGATTCCTCCACCATTCTTGTTATATGGTGTTCTCCTACTGTTCTTGAGCGGTGAATCAAGGAAAGTTTTCTGAGCCGATCGGAGGCCCGAAAACATCGGAAACGACCTCGGAACATCAGGATGACCTAGGAATGGGAGTTTTTTAGAAAATGGATCATCGGAACAAAGGATGGACGCCTCAGGAGGCATTATGGCCAGAGACGTTGTTTCTAGAAAATTCCAGAATACACAGCATGTACTTCCAAAGAACATGCCGTGTAGTACAAGCATTCAGCGGAAGAAGTAACGAACATCAGAAGAAGTGAAACACGATGTGTGACACCGGTCACACGACGTGTGCTGTCCAGACATTTTGACAGAGGAGACATCGATGGACATTGTGTGTATTCAAGGGATATACACTGACACGGGCAGACCCACATGGCCACGAGGCACGACATGTACTACCACCACCATGGCAGACACGGCTTCGCGAGGCTCGGCGTGTAATCTGGGTGATACACGGACACAGGCAGAACCATATGTCCAAGAGGCACGATGTTTATTCTGGAAATACAAAGACACGGGGTGGAGTACACGGACATGTACTCCACCACATGGCCAGGCATGGCCAGCGAACATGGAACCGACCCTAGAGGTTTGGACACGACTTGCAACCATATTACACACCGTGTATTTACTTATTTACACGACAAGCCCTGCGACACGAGCCGTATCACACAGTCAGTACCCGGTGACTGATGACACGACGTGTATCACTTACCTACACGCCATGTACTTTTGGAAAATGGCCTGATCATCTTGTTCTCTGTGACTTGGGAATGTTTTTCTTGGTTTTTCCCCTATGACGTGGGACAGAACTATGGGATACATCAACTCTGGTCTTCGTGACATTTGATGTACCAGTCATTGTCTCAAGGAGAGGACCCTCCGAGAATCGAGCATGCTGTGTGTAGGAACCCTAGATCTGGCTGTGACTACGATGATGATGGCGACTGTACTTGGATCCTACGTGGGTTCAGCATTGAGGACGACAGTACTTGGATCCTCCAGGGGTTCAGAAGCGATGAAGACTATACTTGGGTCCTACATGGGTTCGACAGCAATGGTTACTATACTTGGATCCAACATGGGTGCAGCAGCGATGACTTTTGTACTTGGATCCTATGTGGGTTCGACAGAGGAGATGATTTAGAGGCTACATCTAATCATCCCCACCCCTCTTTGTGAATAGTATACCTATATGAGCTGAGCCTTGACTTAAAAAAAATATCTTCGATATGATTGACTTGCTATCCTGTGTGGATTGGGTTGTACTTTCCTGTGTGGATTGGGTTGAACTTTCTTGTGTGGATTGGGTTGAACTTTGGCTCGGATGTTGGAGCCGTACTAGAATTGATGACTTAGGTATAAGTATGGGCATATACCTAAGTAGTGTTGGTTGATACTTTGTATTTGTATATTTCTTTTTTGGTTTATCATTTGTGGATTCTGGGAGGCCATCGGGGGTCTCAGGGTCCCTACTGAGTATCGTATACTCACCCCTGCATGGGCTATGCCTGTAATACGTTGTGTTGGTTGCAAATGACGGACAATGCTAATCGTGGTTGAGGCCTGAGGAGCGGGACAGTATACGAAGGTGGAATATTAGGTGGGACATACATGGAGTGGACGGTTGGACCGAGGAGCAGATGAGACTAACTGTACTCACCGTTCAGGAGGGAGTTCCGGAGGACGTCTTGGTGGTTGCTGCTTTACTATTCAGCTGTTATAATTTCTTATCTCAGTTGTACTGTACATTCAGTTGGGTTTGTATGCTGGCCCATTTACTTTCCAACACTACATTTGTACTCAGTTTACTTAGTGTTTACTTCAGCTTGTATATTTTGCGGTTTTTGTTTTCTGATATAAAGGAAATTCCTTCCCTTTTATCGGTATTTACGCCTTTGGTGCTAGTCGCCAGCCCCTGGCCTATAGACGGTGGGCTTGGGGTAGTCATGGCACGGGTCCTCAGGACGGGTCGCGACAAATAATGAATTTTTTTCTTAAATCATATAAATAAATTCAGTTAATTTTCTCAGTTTTCAATTAGTAAAGTGTGTTTTGAAATTAATTATTACTTTTAAACTAAAAACATACACTTTGAGTCATACTGGGTTCACCGTGTGCCAAATTTATGTACATTTGATTTCTACATGCAAACAATGTATGGGTCATTTTACTAAATTATAAAGATAATTAAAGTTTGTTTGATCGATTATCAGTGAGTGATTGTGGTTTTTAACGTAAATTTCATTTATAAACTGAAAATACACACAACTAAACATAATCATATTAAATAGAGAAAAAAAATCTATATAAAGGGAAAAAATAGTACCTGAGTGAATCATCATTGTCAAAGGCATTGTAAATAATTGATTTTTATTCAAGAATATTTTTCTCTTAATATAGAAAAAAATGTTTAGAGAAAAATCAGTTCTTGAAAAATTCACCTCTCTGGATTTCTAAAAAAATTTACTAAATAAAAAGAAGATAAAATGAAAAGGAAATTAACTAAATAAATATGTATATAAAATGATGATTAAATTAAATAAATATGTAGTCATAAGTCACATATTTATGATATTTGAATACATTATGACACTAATTATTATGCCCACTCATTTCCAAGCAATTCTATTTCATCTTATAAATATGTAGACTGTATAAAATCCTAGTTTTACTAACATAATTTAAACAAAAAATTATTAATAAATATTTTAAGTGAAATTATAATTATCATCAGAAATACCTCATTGGGGATGTTAGTTTTTTGAATGATTGTGATATCTTTAATAAATTTTAAAATGTAATAACTACAAGCATTTCCATTAGTTTGTTCTGGACACTATAGAAATTTTGAGAACAATATGAAATTTATTTTGATATAATTTTTTATAATAAAATATTATTATATATAACATAATAGTTATATAGTTATAGAAATTTATTTGCTTATTATGTTAATAGAACAACCTCATATAAATTTTTTAATGATTTTTAAACACCTACCTATCATAATTTGTTTTCATTAAAATATAATATAAAAAAACTAACATGAAGTTTATTCGTAAAACATTGAATGTAGTGTATTTCAAAATGATAAACATTGTCATGTAATGTCAATTTTATAGAAATATGTGCATTAAATTAAAAAAATAAATCTTTAGAGTATCCAATTTGTTACAATGAAATTCCAGTGCTTCCTAAGTAATGAATGAAATGAAAATATATTTTATATAGTTATAATTTAAGGGTTTACCCATGAATCATGAGTATTAAAAAGTGTCTATCATATGTAAGTTTCATGTCAAACAATATGACTTGTTGTCCCACTGTTTATAAATATTAGATTTTCTTATAATGATTTTTGTGTAGAAGTGGTGTGAGGACTAATGAGTTAGAAATTTTGTTTGTAGGGTTTTATATTCAAATAGTAATGATATATATGTCAATAAAAATATGAATAATATTTAAATTTATTTAATATAGTATGTCAAATATTGGAAAAATAGATTATGAAAACCCACCTCATGTATAATTTTATAACCAAGACTCCCCATAATTCATTCTTACGGATTTCATCTACATTTTTAATACCAATATAGTATGTAATGGCCTCTTTATATTTTTTCATCCTAATAAATTATGGTTGTAGTACTATATTTGAATTTTGTATCTGAATGGACTTGTAATATTAGTAAATATGAAAGTTGAATTAGTGGGGAAATGGTACTCTCTTAAGGTCTTTTTGATTGATTGTTTGGTCCTTTAGATTGTTTTTTTCTTAGACTCTATGTTTCCTCTTCCATTTCTCTATCTATAAAAACATTCTATTGTTCGTGCCTTTTTTAATTAATTGTTAAAGGGTTTTCATGTGGATATATGAATAATCAAGGGGAACATGTAGCTAGACACTTAGCTCATGATCTATAGGAATACCAACTACGACATGATATTTTGGAAGTTTTTTTCATATAGAACATCTCCTTGGATATTGTATATTATACCTCTCAAAATAAGGATATGGGTGGGTGATGATAGATATAAATCAAAATAAATTTAACCCTATTGAATATTAGTATAGGAAAGGTATTAGTATATTCTTGTTTCATATTTTTTATTAATAGTTATGAAAAAATGGATTACCTTTGCTAAGGTTGTCCTTTAAGTGGAATGGCTAGCCTCAATGATGGGGGGGGGGGGGGCTGGAACTTTATGTAGTGGTTATTTCTATATTGTTTTGTTTCATTGATTCCTTCATATAACATTCTATAGAAACTAAAAACACCAATTATGTTTTTCTACTAACACATTTTTTGTGCCTGTATCCAATCCATTTTTATCTATATCCCCTTGTGCATTTATTTTATCAAAATATGATTGAGGTGACACACTAAAACCCAAACCTCTAACGTGTCCATATTTTTGTGGTCATTTCAAGGCCACTAAAGGTATTCGTTCAATTGGTACATTCAATGATGATTCTAATATCTAAACTAGATAAAAAATATAGAAAAATAAATAGACATTGTTTTGTAATATGAGTTTAAATTGGATTTAATTTTTATTATATCATACTTATACATGATTCTTATATTATTTTAGTGTATTAATATGGAATTTATGTTACATAATTAATTTCACACCGATCTAATTATTCCATAAACCATCCACAAATTCTCCAATTTTGTATTAAATTTCAAAATAAAAAATATAGATATGTCTCTCCTTGATATTCTTACATTATATTTCCATGTAAGAAAGGATATGAAGCATAAAAATATTCTTTTCTTATGGTGAATAAGAGGAAATTCCATACGAAGAACTCCAAGAAAAACCCCAAGTCAAACTATTTTTTGAAATTCCCTTACAAGAAGAGGATGATAAAGAGGAATGTTGTTTAATTTTATGTTATTTGTTTCAAATGTGGAAATAAGGTACACTGGAAGAAAACATACACATAGGAAAAGATGTAAGAGAAGCTTCATATGTGCTTGTTGTTGTGTGAAATATATCTATTTATATAAATTAGTAATTAGATACTATATATGGTGCTCAAACATTTATTCAAATATAACAACCAAGTAGATAATGGAAGGTCTCTTATAACGTGGTTGATCTTTGAAGATCCAATGGAGATATAATTTCTATTGTAGATTTGGAAACTACCTCCTCACATTGCTGTCTAGAATGATCTTGGTTTTTAAATATTGTAATTATGTGTCTTCAGTTATAAAAAAATATTTATATGTCAATACATATTATAGATTGATTTATTTTCAAATTTGGGAATAAGTGTTTCTTATTTTAAAAAAATCATTTTTTATGTTATGGTTTATTTAAATAGTAGCCTTTATGTGTTGGATTACACAAAACAAGAAATAAAAATCTATAATGAAAATAGTTTATATGAATCATATCAAACCCAACCATGGAATCACTGGCTTGTTCATGTAAATTAAATGTGGTCAACCACATTACATCTATATGGAATTATAATTCATTTGAACTAAAACCATTTGTTATATGTCGTGGATGTTTATAAGGAAAAATGATTAAATCCCTAGTTAGAGGAAAAGGTAAAAGAGAAATAGATCCTCTTCAATTGGTTTATACCGATCTGTGTGGACCATTTACAAGTGAAGCCAGAGGTGTGTACTCATAATTCATAAATTTTAATGATGATATGTATATGTATACTTAATGAAGTATAATTTATATTATTTTGATAAATTCAAATAATAAAATAATGATGTTGAGAACTAGATTGATAATAATATTAAGAAACTCCAATTCCAACATGGTAGAAAATATACTAATCCAGGATTCATTGATTACTTATGGGAGTTTTGGATTTTATCTCAACTCACACATTTTTTTACACCATAAGTAAATGACATAATTAATTGGAAAAACTACACCCTGTTAAAATTGGAGAGATCAATGATGATTGCTGTGAGTATTCCATTATCCCTTTAGGGATACAAATTATATACAATAACACATATTATAAACCTAGTTCCAAATAATGAAACAATTATAATTCTATATGACCATTGGTGTGTCAATAAAGATGTGTTGTTTCATATATGAGATTGGGGTTGCAAATCATTTGTTAAGGCATATTCAGGTAACAAAATTATACCTTATGGTACAAAATTTTCCTTTATAAGATATCCCAATAAATAAATAGGATATTACCTATTATACGCACCAAATAAAAAGGTAATAGTGTTAATAAATTCCACATTCCTTGATATGGTGCACTTCTCTAAGAGATAGTGGGAGTGAGATACACTTAGATGAAGTCATGGATTAGGATTCACAATAGTTGTCACCTGAAAATGTTACACAAATCCCTATGGAAGAGGATATTCCAGATACACAAGTATTGTGTGGGAGTACAAGAGAGGTTAAAGAAAAAGAAAAATATGTTTTTTTATTCATTAAATATGATTACTCATTATTATTTGATAATAATGATCTTGTAATCAACAAGAATCAATGAGTTGAATAGAAGACTCCAAATAAAAAGAATCCATAAATTATAAAATGAATTTTATATACCAAAAAGTTCTTTGTATTTTATTAAATCCTTAATTGTGTGTAAATCCCATTGACTACAAATGATTAATCAAGAAGAAACTATACATGGATAGATAATTCTATACATAGAAATATCTAATTATTGTGAAAGGGTTTAGACATTATCAAGATATAGAATTTGATGAAAAAATTTCAACAATTTCTATACTAAAATCCATCTATATTACACTTTCCACAACAAACTTACATGGTTATAATATATTGATTATGGATGTCAAAACAATCTTTTTTAATGGGAACCTTTAGAAATTTTTCAAAATGACAAAACCAAATAGGTTTGTGACTCCAAAATATTCCAAAAAGACCTGAAAGTGGAAAATATAAATTTATGGATTAAAGGAATGGTTCTCTCCAAGGTTCCAATCCTCCATAAGGGTTTTCCCTAGATCATGATTTCCACTAAGTAATTCAACACCACTTCAGATCTATATAGAACTACACTATTTTCTCTTTTTAGGGGCCATCAACCTTCAGTTGATGCATTTGATAGATTAGTGTTTGAATCATGGGGGCTTCAAGATTCTTCGGTGGTGGGTCTTCTTTACCGACACCATTTTATGATACGATTTTCCTCAAAGGTTGATCTTATTGCTGCTTGGTCCAGTCATCCTCAAGCTCTTAATGGATATAGATTTTACTTCTTTTGCTGTTCCTTCGAGTTCAACATGTGTTGGGATGAGCCGGAGACGGTGGTGTGGGTATGTTTCCTAGATTTACCGCTTCCTTTTCTTATTCCTTTGTGATTATAAGTATGTTAAGGAAATTGGTTGGTAGATATCTATGTTTGGATAGTAGGAATTCTACAGTTTCTCACCCTATCAACCCTCAAGTTTGGATTGAGTCCAATGTTTCAAAGCCTCCAACAGATTGGATTTGGATTTTGGTTGGAAAATAATTCAGATGGAAACAACAGGTGGTTTTCCAGTATTGGCCAATGAACTTTTTAGGCTGTTAATGGGTAGGAAATCCCATCCTTGGATTCTATCATGGAAAAAGAATTTAGAAAATGTTGATCCCCCAACCAGAAGGGTCTCATGTGCAGGTCGACCCCGCTGTGATCGAGAAGACTCGAGATAGTGTTGGTTTGGATAGGTCTAGGGAGGTGCGTGGGGAAGTCTTAGAGGAATGGGAACTAATAAGGATTCAATCCTATTAGGGTGAGGAGTTAAAGGTCTGATCTGAAAGGGAGTTCTCGGGAGGTCCAACTCGTAAAATTAACTTCTTTAGTGGCACATGTTACAGTGAAGGATGCTATGGTTAGGTAACCCGAGTCGTGGGTTTTGGATGTCCTACCCCGCTTAAGGCATGATTTTGGGGTTACCCCATTATTGGTGGGTGGAGTGGATGCAGTTCAAGTGTAATGAATGGATAAATAGTTCTCCTTTTATGTGGATGTGGTGGAGCATCCAATCTCAGTCTTCCATATCGATGATGGTGTGGAGAACTTGTCAGTTAGAGATGTCCACAGCCCTGGGGTCTTTCAAGGTCTGGAATGGGATGGAACTAAAAAATAATCTCAATTCATGGGTCAAGGATATGATCATCCCATTGGTTCAGACTTGTTATCATGTAGTTGTGTCCCTATGGGCGACTACAGAAAAGAGGCTGAGCCATCTGTAATGTCACTACAGGGGAAGTCTTTTTTTATCGCTGGTATATAATATTATCATGGACAAGGAAGGAAGTATGGTGTTAGTGTATTGATATCCTTAGACCCAAACAATCCCATTCCTAAGTCCTCATCCTTTCGGAATAATGAGAGTGAGGGGAAGAAAAATAATGACATGGAGGATAAATAAAGCAAGGTGGACTCTCTGTACAGGCTGAGGCCTCTCAAAGAAGGCCCAAGGGTTGATTTAAAAAACCATTTTGAAGTTCTAGTGGTTCAATAACAAACATTGACACATGATGAAGATGATTTAGGTGATGAAATTTTTAGAAAACTCGCAGTGGATAGTTTGGACCATTTCCAAGGGAAAGGTCCCTAAAACCCAAGAAGGAAGGAGAAAAAGGAAAGCGTGACTTAGGGGAATGCATTGTTTTCGAGGGGAAATAACCCCAAGGGACACAAATACTATTCTAACTTTCCTAAACTGATGTAAACCAAGTCAGAGAAGAAAGGTGGAATTAAGGATAGAAACGGCCTACAAGAGAGGGAAACTAGTGATTCAAGTAGAAAACCAAGAGTGATGGAACAAGAGGTAGGGGAGTGTTTGAGGCTCATATTCCACTCCAAAGAGTAAATTATTTAAAAAGCACTTCTTCCCAATGCCTCAAATAAGGAGATTTTAATAATTAATGAAAGAAAGTTGTAGGTTGAGGCCACATTGGAGCAAGACGCGTGGATAGGCAAGCAAGACCAAATCATCACCTGAGGCTTCAACCATGGAAAAATAACCTTGGATTAATTCCTTCAAAAAAAGGATAGATTGGATTATTACCTTGAAGAACTTATTAGGGAGGATCCAGAAACTCAGGTTAGTACTCTTCACTGGGAATTATATAGAGCGTATGACTCAAATAATCTTAGTCTTGTGTTTAATAATTTTGTGAGCTCTTTCAGCACGTAGTGGTCTTTGTGTTGAAAACTATGGTTTCACACTTTCCCTTAAAGTGGCTTAATAAAAATTTATATTTCGATGGATGGATGAGCCTTGTGTCTATAAGTGGTTTAGTTTAAGTGTGTTCATTTTACTGATATTGTATGTAGATAAAATACTAATTATTAGAAATGAAATAACAGTATTATAGTCAATTGAATCCTAGATGAACACATGATTCTATCTGAATAAATGAAGAGAAGAAAAATATATTCTTAGGATCAAGATACAACATGATAGATCCAAGAGGATGATTGGATTAAGTCAAAGTAAAAACATTTACTTGATACTAAAGTGATTTAGTATGAAAACAAATCCATGATTGGATTGTTTTTAGTGTCACATGGAATTATTCATTCTAAAAAATGAGTCCTTAGATATATAAGGAGATATAAAGGATATAAATAACTCCATATGTATCATGGATTAGGTGATTCATATATGGTATGCTATGTACTTGGACAAATGTTGCATATTCCTTAAGCATGGTAAGAAGATAACCAGATGAACCAAGTGTCCTCCATTTTGTGGATGTAAAGACTATAATTAAGTTTCTGAGGCATCCTGGTGATATGTTCCAGGTATACGGAGGAGAGAAATAAATATTAATCTAGGGATATTCATATTCTAGTTTCCAAATATATCAAGATGATATAAAATCATATTTTTGATATATCTTCACTCTCAATGGATTTATTGTGAGATGGAATTGCTCAAAAAAAGTTGTGGTCACTGATCTTACAATGTAGTATGAATACATTGTAGATTTTTAGGTATTTGAAGAAGTTTATTGGATACAAAACATAATTTATGAGATTGAAATCATTCATAGAAGTAAATTCCTTATGAAAATATATTTTAATAATAAAATAATGGTTACTATTGAAAAGGGTCCAATTTTACATTAGAGAACGAAGTACATACTTCATAAGTATCATCTCTTGATGAATTTTTCTCAGAGAGGAGAAGTTTTAGTGAGAAAAGTTTAAACAAAAGAAAACATGGTGTATCCCCTTAACTAAATACTTATCTCAATAAAGAAATAATCTTAATGTGAGATATATAAGACTAAAATTTGTTATTAGTTGGCTCTAGTCTATGTGGGATCATGTTGGAGTTGGTTTCCTAGAACCAAATATTTATACTTTAGATTGTATATATATTAATATAAGTGAATATTTTATTACATATTATACATTTATCTATGTGGACATATTATAATATTGTCATAGAGTATCTTTCACATTTAAATTGTTATAGTAGTTCCCTAATATGATGAGAACATTGAAATTCTATGAATATATTCTTAAATTTTACTCTACGGTTAGATAAAAATATATGATGGTACACATACTACACTGACTGTCAAGTGCGGGTACTCGTAATAGGCTAAGATTTTATCTCCTAAAGTTCACACTTTTTAATATAAAATGTCTGAGATTATGAGAACATATCCACTAGTAATAATCCCGTATTATTGAATGTAATTGGACATTCCTGTCTATGAGCATCTGTAATGATCCATAGAATTTATTATTATTATTAGTGTATGTCATGAATTGTGAACATTGATGTTTTATCATAAAGTGTTACTACATATGATTGAAGAAAATTTTGGTATACTGTGTGTGCAATGAATGATACATTATTAATGAATTATTTGAGGAAGGATTTATCTTTTCCAAATTAATGGTAGTAGATATCTTAGACCTTTAATTGAAATGGAACCACTACATTAAATTATATGGTCATGGTCTATCATAAATTTTATTTCAGATAGTCAAAGAATGAAATATCAAGTATATAGGTTTATGAAAAATATGTGAAATTTTCTTTATGAAATATCATGATAGTTTGATTATATTAAATAGTGGATTTTTGTATGTGGTGGTTATCTTTGCGATATATCCACTTCCTCTTTGGGTTCCTGGACCCATTGCTAGATAGGTTTCTTATAAATTTGGAAATCCAACCTAATTTTACTAAAGAATAGGCCATGATGGTCACACAAAATGTTTTTACATTGATATCAATTGAATATTATTTATATTGAATGATTTGAGTGCATATTATTCTCCCAAATGAGAAGTAATATTTATCAAGGTTTTATTGATTGGTCATAGATATTAAATAAATATTTTTCAACAAGGTAATTTTTTAATTAAAAATATATAAAATATTTATTTATCTCTTATTATTAGAAAGTTAATAAATAATTATTTATTTATTAACTATGTAATTAATTATCAAATAAATAATTTATTTAGTTATGAAAATATTAAATGAATACTTATTAACTAAATTGTGAATATGATATTTATTTATGTATTTATTGAATTAATTATATATAAATATTTATTCAAGAATTTAATAAATTGTGTGGAAGATTAATAGACCGAGTTTCATATATGATGATAAATATTTATTTACAAGATTAGGAAATTAATATTTATCATTACGTAGGTTTGTGTACACCATGAGATAAAATAATAATGTTATTAGATTACATTTCATGAGGTTCTTTATGATTTTCAGATATTATAATGGCTCATTTTGAAATTAATAAATATTTATCCTTGGACTTATGTCCATAAATAGTCTACTATATCATTTCAAAAAAGGTTAATCATTAAGAACAACATTCCACTCAACTTATTCCTCCTCCACTCTTCGTCTCAAGACTGAGTGTTATTCCCAAAGGTGTTTGGTTGTAGTTTTTTAGTTATTATTATCAATGTACTAATGAAAAATTTAATAACTTGGGTGATGGACTTGTGTATCCACCCAAAGGAAGAGTTGGAGTTTCCCATAAGGATTGAGTAATGAAATTGTGGTCCTTCAAATAGCTGGCTAGGAAGATTCGGTGGACCCACACATAAAAGGTTAATTGTTTGTTGAACCTATGGCAAGTTATATTATATAACTATGAAAAATATGTGTTCTGTAGGTTCAAAGTAGATGGCATAGATAGCTAAATTTTAGCTGAGTTGAATAGAAATAGATCAAGATTGATTCAAGAAGAACTACACTAGATCCAATAAAAGAGTTCTTTGGAATAATCTTTTAAGAGTGTTCTTATATGATAAAAAACCTCAAAAATGTGTTTAAAAAAAATTTGTAATTATTTTTATTATTTTAATAAACATTGGAATAATCTTAGAGATGATTTAAATAATTTAGAGAATACTAGGAGAAACTAAGATTATATTCAAAGGTATCTATAGAAATATTCATTTTGGAGTTCATGATAAAATTTCTAAGCCTTTATCCTAAAGCTTTTCCAAATTTATTTTATGAATTCACTATGATATAACACTTTAGGTAATGACCATAAGTCTTTGTGTTTTATATAAGATATAATTTTATTACTTTATAGTCTACTAAAAATGAACCAATGAATAATCATATGATTTCTGCCTCAATGGATGTTGTGATTATAATAATTCACTATAATTATTTGATTTAATTAATTTATCTTCATAGATTATAAGGATGAATTCATAGGAAGGAATTTGGAAATTTCAAGAGCATAAGTATTCTAAATATTAATGTAATAATTATTTTTCTGAGCATAAGTCTTTGAATAGAGTGATTTACTGAATGTAAGTATTCAAAGACCCCAATGTAAAGATTCAATACTTATGAAAAATTTTAAGATATTCTAAATGAAAAATAGAGTTTTATATATTTAAATAGATGAATAAAAATAATTCAAATAGGATAATCAATGTGTTTCCCAACCATAGTATAAACATCACAAACACCTAAATTGGTGCGTGATCCAAAATATAGAAGAAACAAATGTTGGTCTTTAACCATGGGAATTTAAGATGAAATCATTATAAAAAATGGAGTTTCTATAATTTTTTAATTAAGAGGAAATGAAAATATAGAGATTTATTAACTATAGTTTTGAGTTCAGAACATCATGAATCTTATTTCATCCATGAATCATGCTTGTTATCGAAAAAAGTATAGTAGGAGTTAAACTACATGTATTTCATGATATTGAAATTTTATTTATCTTCTTTTTAAGAATCATGAAGATGAATACACATTGAAGATTTTATGTTTATTAAGTGATTGACTAGTAATTTGTGAATTAAGGTGAGAAAACCCATTAAATATTGATCTGAAAATAAAAGTACTTAAATGATCATGATCCAAGGCTATTCGATCATTCAAGATGAACTAAGATAGAATTCTAGAAAATTTTCCAAGACTGAAATCTTGAAGAGATGAAAATAAAGGTGAGATGAAAC
The DNA here is from genome assembly GCA_963277665.1 of Viscum album. Classification (NCBI taxonomy): domain Eukaryota; kingdom Viridiplantae; phylum Streptophyta; class Magnoliopsida; order Santalales; family Viscaceae; genus Viscum; species Viscum album. Next base: position 269,634,117 of record OY728125.1, on the reverse strand, counting down.
TATTGTGTGAAGATATTATATTAAAGGATGTACTAGTTTTATGGAATTTCTCACACTGTAGAATGAGTACCACATTATAGATGTAGTCTTGTATATTCATGTATAAAAATAAAAAAACAAGAATTTTTTTGTAATAATTTTGAAAAGGAATATGAGCCTCAACCTACCATAGAATTTTTAAATATATTTTCTTATCATGTTTCAAAAATTTGAATCATTAAATAAGTGTTTTATTATAATACAAATTGAGTGTAATAAGAAGTGCATTAGAATACATGGGAACCTGAACTGGGTATTCTATCATTGCGCTTTTATTCTAGAAGTCACTTTCTCCTCTCAACATACCTTTTATGATATTTTAATTAATTAATGAGCCACTCATGCACATGAGTGGATGTTAAGATTGAGGAGAATTATATTGAAAAATAAAAAGGAGTCACTACTGCTGGTGTATGTTCTTGAGATCATATAAGATAGTAAAACTAAAGAGATATCAAATAACCAGAAAAAATAGGTGGAGCCAGTAAAAATGGTAGTGAAGAAGTATCAAATAAAAATAATATAGTTTTTCAATACTATGTTACTTGATGGTCATAAATGAAGGTGTCAAACAAAGTGTATTTTTATATGAGGATGCCCATATAGAATCTAAAGAAGAACTAAAAGTCAGAAAATTTTAGAGACTATGTTGAATATTATGAGTTGTTTAAGAGCTTAATAAACCAAAGAATCTATGAATCAAAATAATAAGATCATTTTTGTGGGTGTATTAGTAACCTTGGACATATTTTTATCTTCTTAATAATAAGGAAAGAAGCTGGGAAATAATGGGCACCAATGATTGTGGAAAGACGTATAAAGACCTATTTACTTTTTTCATATACAAGAATCTTCTTACTTGTATAATATGGTAACTACAACTCTATAATATAGTTGACAATGTTTCAAGATAATCCCTATAAAACCCATCATAATTGATGATATTATTATAGTATAGAATCTATGACTCAATAGTATTTGATATGGTAAAGAGTATGTTTCACACATCTAGGCCAGAACTTATAAAAATATCACGTGTGAATATTATTTATATTTTTACATTTCATGTGGTTATGGTTGGATAAGAAAAAGATAACAAGATCCATATACGATTTAGGAACTAATAAGAGTTCAAATACCAAAAGTGATAAATCTAAAAAGGAATAATTATGTTATTGGTAAAATTTGGACATCACTTGATTCACCCCCCTATTAGGTGTCTCAACATTTTCCACTAGGATACTACAATTGGAATCAAAGTGATAAGTTACCTATAATTGGATCTTTTTTATAATTAAAATTCTTATCAGATAATTTTTTACCTCTACTAAGGACAAAAAATGTTTCTTATTTATTTTATTTGATATATATTAGGCACATTTTTCATTTGTTTAAAGAAAACCCCCAGACTGAAAATCCTAGTACTATTTCTATTGAAATAAAGGCTTTGGAAAATACCTTGGGAAATAAAAGAAACATAGAATTTGAGAAGATCAATAAGAATAAAAATATGTAAGAGGAACAACAACTCACTGAAGGTATTTAGAGTAGTAGGTATCTTTTTAAATATATTGGTAATGATTCCTCTTATAAATTTAGTGCAAGCTATGGAGGAGTTGATTTTGATGAGTCACTTAATGAATTTTATTTTTATTTTAAGAATTAACCAAAAAATATTCCGGAAGATTTTTTATATATGTTCTCATATATTAAGGTACCAGTTGATAAACATTAATAACAAGAGAATGTGGCTGATGTAATGGAAAAAGTATTGGTAAAAAAGATGAGTCACTAACACACTATCGAAAATATTATACAAGGCAAGGAATAATCATACATACTTTTAAATAAAATAATTTCTTTAGCTTATGAAGAATTTCATTGGGTGATTTATGATAAATAAATATCAAAGTATGTTGTCAAGGAAGTAGTTCATGCATTACAGAAGCTTCACAAAGCCTCCATGTTTTCCCAACTATAAGTGTTATCAATGCGGATAAAAGAGATTGATTATTACCTCATAATGAAAAAATGTATAAGGTTAAAATTAAGAAGTTGAAAAATTATTGGGAATGTGGGTTGAGATCATTAGATGATTATAAGAACACTCAATGATGTATCAAAGTGCTTGAGATTTGACACTAAAGCCCACACCTCATGCTCATAAATAAGGTATCCCATGACTTAGTAAAATCTGATAATACTAAATCTGGATTTTTTGTAAGTGCATGAAAAAAAGAAAAATTTACCAACATGGAAGGATAAAAATAATGGGTAATCCACCAATATGTCAAGGATATAAGTGATAACGTCTAAGAAAAACTGTTCCTCAAATGAACCCCAAAATATTAGGATTTCCACTCAAAATTAGCAAGGTACAAAATCTAGAGAGACTGCACATAAAATTAGAATAACAAGGATGAATATAATGTGTTGGTGATACTAGATATTTAGGCCCATGAATATGGATTTTCTAGAACAATATTATAGTATTTACAATTTAGAGAAGTATTAAATCAAGTGGGAAGATAAATAATGGAGACAAACTACTAAAAATAATCAGACTTCATGGGAAGCGAATTTTTTTTGTGGGAACAAATTTTAAATATTGAATAAATTTTATAAAATGTGCAATATTTTTTTCATAATTTTAATGAATATTAATTAAATAATTCAATGATGGGTAGAGAATTTAATGAATTTTGGAGATAATCCCTTGATGGGGAGCTCAAAAAATGTTTGAATCTTCTAGATATTTAATAAATTCTGTTGAATCTAAATATCTAACCCCCCTTCAAAATGTGAAGTATGAGGTAGGATTTTATTCTCTTAGCCTCATTATGAAATTTAAATATTGTGTTTATGAAGGGATGGGGGTGTATTTATCTAACCTATTAGAACCCGAAACCTAGAATATTTTGATGTATTTTTTATGTGAGTGCATGTTCTTGAATTTTCAGGAAAATATGTGTGAGGTGTCCCTAAAATGTGAAAGTTATAAATTGGAATCACAAGTGGTGAAAACATAGACAACCTTGTTTTATAAGATTATATCTCATATTTTCTATAAATGATTAACCCAATTAGACATGTAGTTTATTAGTTGATGACATATTTTTTAGAAAAATGTGATTCCAAGTTCAAATAATATAATGATATGTAGTTATGATGCTCTTATATTCTTGGGAGGAAATAGATTAGTCTTGGGATATAATGAACGATTCAATAAACAATTTTTTGAAAATATCCAATGAAAAGAAAATAGATAATATAAAAAATAAAATATAAATCAATACACATGATTATATAATTAAAACATAGAAAACCCATTTGAAAAACCACTCCCCTATATACCTATGTCTTTTCTTTGATAATCATCTCATGAAAAAATATAACCCCTCATAGATCAAACCCAAACAAATAAACTTTTAACAGAATCTCAAATAATCTCTTTAACAACTTAATATATCACTATTCATTGATCTCTATACTCAAAAGTCCATTACACATACTTCTTACATGTTCCTTTCTGCTATGTATGTATTTTATTTCATATCTCCCCTTGAGTTACTACTTAAATTTACAGGAAATCTCCCCACATTTTATAATTTGGGGTTTTCCCTTGGGTAAAAGAATGAAAAATAAGGTAAAAAAACTTATACCTTTTTTAAGGCTATAAGTGACTATATCAGTGGGCCACATCTCAATCTTAAAAAAACTTTGGATGAACCTCAACATTATAATCACCTGCATCTGGTAAAAAATAATTTTTTCTGAAATAATTCTCTCAAGTATAAGAAGATTAGATTACATGGGAGAAGCTAATGTTGAAATCTTTCTCTCAAGTAAAAGGTATTATATTATAGTTGTTAATATGGTACTGAAATCCCCATGGATATAAATTATAGGGAGAAGAATTTGATGTAGAATATTCCTCCAAATTATAAGTGGTATAAAAGTGGAATCAGAAGATATTATAAATAGAGAAGATATTGGATAAATATTTATTTTACATTAATTATCAATTGATGGAGCATTGTAAATAGAAAAGTAATATTTTAATTGGAATGAAATATATTAAAATAATAACCTTTTTATAAATAATTACTTATTTTATTGATTGGATATGAAAATTTGAACAATATTTATAATGGAGAATGACTTCTATATCATCAAATAGAAAAAAATAAAATAATAAACGGGCCAAAAGAAGGTGTATTAAAAATAAAAATAAACCAACAAAACTGAAGGTAAACACAAATTATTATTCAGCGATGACATGAGGGAAGTGATTGAAAGAAACAATGCATGTAACCACCCAACCCAACCTCTTTGCTGGATGTAGCCCCAATTTTTCATCACTATTATTAACCCTTATATATTAATTTCTCTACTGATGATTTTATTAGTTGCGGTGGATCCATATTTATACTTTCCAATGATGACTAACCTACTTTCCTTCCTAATTAATATTTGTATACATTTTATATTTATTTAATGTTTTATTATTAGTTATAGTATTAATTAATATTTTAAAAACATATGGTGTGATACCTGAGTCATCCATAGTTAATAATTACAAGTATTTATTTATTTTTAATTTTTGGAAAAAAGCTTTTACCCCATTAGTTGAACCTAAACAGTGAATTGGATTTTCTGTAAACATGGTGAAGTCTTGTATCATATTACTTTTGTAGATATGGGATTTAATAGTTCTAGAACTATTACTCATCCCCACTAAAAGAGAATTTATTTTGTAAGAACCACTAAAAATTGAAATATTTTATCATCAATAAACATAGAACTGATAAAAGGGACCTTCAGTAGGGCTAAAAAACACCATTAATTGGGATCCTTTATCAGCTCTAGTTTGACACTGATAAAGGGGACCCTTTATCAACACCTTTTTAGTGATTTTTAATGAGACATTTATCAGTTCAATTTTAACATGGATTAAGTGACCATTTATCAGCATTATTCTTAGTGCTGATAAAAGTCTTGCTATAATAGTTTCCTTCTAAAATTATACCACATTGCGAAGAAAATATAAAAATTAATTATAATTAAATTTCAATAAAAAAACACTTTATATTTTTTTTTATAATATTGGTTTGTAAAATTACATTGGTACTAAATTTTTAAACAAGCATAAAAAAAATTCAAAAACATTAATGTTCTATTTTCTTTGGCCCCCAACTCCCTCTCAAAAATGGCTGATGAGGCTAATAATGATTAAACAAACTATCTCACTTCCAAAAGAATAATTCACCTATATAAAACGAATTTATTATGTTTATAATATTATAAATAAATAATTTAAACATAAATGTGAAACAATTAATTTATAAAACTCCACTTTTAAACTAAAAACATAAACTTTGAGTCATACCAGTCATATTGTGTGTTAGATTAATGTGTGGTTAATTATTATGTGTCACAAATGATTTATGTAACATTATACTAAATCATTAAGACAATATAAGTGCACATGGTTAGTTTTAAGTATGTGATGTGTGTTTTGAACTAGAGTGTCAATTTTAAACTAAAAATAAACACTTCGAGTCATACAAGAAACAACATGTGTCTTATTAATGTGTTGTTAATTACTTCACATCACAAATTATTTATGGATCGTTTTACTAATCTATCAAGAACATATGATAACATTTTCTCAATTTTACGTTTTTGACAAGTGTTTTGAACTAAAATTTCAATTTAAAAAAAACACACACTTTGAGTCATATAGGTCACAACATATGTAATTGTGGCTAATTTATACATATCAAAAGTTACTTAAGGATCATTTTACTAATGTATAAGGATAATATGAGTTTGTTTTCTTGGTTTTTAGTGAGTGAAACCTATTTTTAAAAAAATTGTCATTTTTAAACAAAAAATATGCACTTTGAGTCATATTAGTCACACCATGTGTTATATTGATGTGTGGATGATTACTTCATATATAAAATGACATATGGTCAATTTTAAGAAATTATTAAGATAATCTAATAAATGTTTATTCGGTTTTAGTGAATAACATGAGTTTTTAACAAAAAAGTTATTTTTAATCTATAGAAACACATTTCGAGTCATACCGGTCACACCATGTATCAGATTAATGCATGAATGATTCTTCAATTTCATAAATGACCTATGGATGATATAAAAAATTATCAAAATAATATGAATAAATTTTCTTAGTTTTGAGTATGTCACACTTCTTTTTAAATAAAATGTCATTTTAATACAAAAATAACACATTTTTGAGTCATAATAGCCATACCATGTATTAGCTAGAGGTAAGGATAATTCATACACATAAAAAATTAACAATGGATCATTTTCCTAAAGAATTAAAACAATATGAATGTTTTTCTTAGTTTTGAGTTTGTCAGTCATCTTTTGAACTAAAATGTCAATTTTAAATAAATAAACACACTTTGAGTAATATATGTCACATCACATGTAAGAATAATTTTTTCTTGATTTCTAGACATCAAAAATGACATAAGGATAATTTTTTAAAGTATTAAGACAATTTGAGTGTGTTTTATATGTTTTAAATGAGTGAAACATGTTTTAACTAAAATTTCATTTTTAAATTGAAAACTCTATCTTTGAGTCATACCAAACATACCATGTGTTATATTGATGAAAAACTAATTCTTACAGATAAAAAATGAATTATGGATAATTTTCCTAAAGTATCAAGATAATTTGAGCATGTTATCTCAATTTTAAGCTAGTGACACATTTTTTGAGTAAAATTTCTCTTTTAAACTAAAAAACCCATTTTGAGTCTTACTAGTCACACCATATATAAGATTAAGTTAAGACAAATTAAAATACATAAAAAATGTATTATGAATAGTTTAAATAAATTATAAAAACAATATAAATATTTTTTCTCAATTTTGGGTATCTCACACTTCTTTTTAACTAAAATATTATTTTTTAAACCAAAAACACATATTTCAAGTCATGTTGTGCTCACCATGAATCGTATTGTGGTAAATATAATCCCAAAATGTATCAAATTAATTATATATAATTTTATTAAATTATAAAAATTATATATATGTGTTTTCATAGTTTTGAGTATGTGACATGTGTTTTTAACTAAAATGTCAATTTTAAATAAAAAAACCCATTCGGAGTCATATCGGTCATACCGTGTGCCATATTGACATGCGATTTATTTATACATGTCACAATTGACTCAAGGGTCATTTTAATACTTTATAAATATAATTTGAGTGCGTCCACTTGGTTTTTAAAGAGTGACATATATTTTTAAATAAACTTTCATTTTTAAACCAAAAGCATGCATCTTGAATCATACCTGTCACATCGTGTATTAGATTGACAAGATGATGACTCCTACACATCAAAAATGGATTATAGATAAATTTTATAAATTATCAAGACAATAATAGTGTGTTTTATTATTTCCTATTTAGGGAAATATGTATTTTACTAAACACTCATTTTTAAACCAAAACCATACATTTTGAGATGTATTGGAAATTCCATGTATCGAATTGATGTGCAGATAAATCCTAAATTTAAAAAATTACTTATGGATAATTTTAATAATGTATAAAAACAATATAAATTAATTTTATATATTTTGGTATATCACACATATTTTTAACTAAAATTTCATTTTTAAATAATATCAAACACTTCAAGTCATACTGGTCACACTGTATATTGGATTGAAGTTTGGTTGATTCCTACTTGTCGAAATTGACTTATGGATTTTTTTACTAATGTATCAAATTAATGTAAATGTGTTGGATTCGTTTTGATCATGTCACATGTCTTTTTAGCTAATATGTCATTTTAAACTGAAAACTCACACTTTGAGTCATACCAATAATAACATGTGTTTGATTGATCTATGGATGATTCATACATAACAAAAATTATATATGGACCATTTCCTAAATTATCAATGCAATATAATTGTGTGTTATTTCTTTTTAGTGCGTGATACATGTTTTTAACTATAATATCATTTTAAAGTGAAAACACTATTTTTGAGTCATACCGGTCACACTGTGCATTATATTATAGTAATAATTATTCATATATATCAAAAGTGAATTATGGATGATTTTATTAAATAATAAATAAAATATAATTTTTTATGAGTTTTTAGTATTCCATACATATTTTTAACAAAAATTTCATATTAATCTGAAAACCCACAATTTTCGTCATTTTTAAAATAGAAACCCACATTGCTAAACATAAACAGATAAAATAAAGAAAAAATAGATCTATGATAATAAATAATACCTTAGCACATCATCTATTTGATTAATTTTGTGATAATTGATTACTCTCTAAGAATTTTATGCTCTTTATAGGAGAAAATGATTAGAGAAGAATCAATTCTAGAGGAAGTCACCTTTTCATGAACTCTTTAAAAATTAAGGAAATAGGTAGTAGATAAAAATGATAAGAAAATAAAATAAGTAGATAAAATGATGAGAAAATTAAATAAATAAGTAGTATAAAGTAAACTCTTCATGATTCCTGCATAAATTATAACACTGTGTATTCTTCCCTTTCACTTCCAAAAGTAAATATTTTCTATTTTTAAAATGTGGATTGTTGAAGGTTATATTAGTACTGTAAAAATATCACTAAAAATATGATCAAAAAATATTTTAAATGAAATAGTAATTATCATTAGAAATACCTCTTTAGGGATTATCATTTTTTGATGGTATACAATATCTTTCATAAATTGGAAAATATAATAACCGTAATCTTTTCCATTAGTTTGCTTCAGACAATGTAGAAACATTGAGAAAAATAATTCATTTATTTTGATATATGTTTCAATAGTGAAATATTATTATATATACCCTTATAATTATCCACTTTTAGAATTTGATATGCTTATTTTTCTCATGGACTGTCCCTATTCATTGTTTTTAATGATATTTAAACACAAACCTATCATAATTTTCTCAATTGAAGCATAATATAAAATTTATAACTTGAAGTAAATTTTTAAAATGATGCATGTAGCATATATTTTTTTTAAAAAAATCATCTTGTGTGGTATATTATTTGGGTATCCTAATGTTGAATCCGAAAACTAAATAATTTGAGTAAACAAATTGCTTTTAAGGAGAAACCAATGATCCTTAAAAAATAAAAATTAATAAGTAATAAAAGGAATGAAAATATATTTGACATGTATAAATTAGAGAGATTTACCCCTGAATCATAGGTACTAAGAAGAGTGTATCACCAGTAAGATTATTTTTAAACATTATGGATAATTTTCCACTATTAATGAATATTTCTATTCTTATGATGATATTTTTAGTGTATAAGTAATGCTAAGACTAATGAGTCCAATTTTTTTTTTAAAGGATTTTACATAAAATAATACTGATATATACACCTGTAATGAAAATGAATAACATTTAACTAAAATTAACATACATGATAATCTATTGGACAGACAAATTATGAAAACACACCACATTTATACATTTAAAACTGATATTCCTAGCCATATAAAATTAAGGTTTCTTGTACATTCTCAAGACCAATAAAATATATAATGGATGATCTATAAATTTATTCTTGAAAATAAATGATGGTCATATAACCATATTTTATCATTGTATCCATATAAACATTTAATATTAGTAAATACAGAAGTTGAATTGGCACAGTAAGGGTACTTTTAGAAGTTATGTTCAATTCATTGGTTGATTCTTTAGATTTTTTTGATTCAACCTTTAGTTTCTACTTCATTTTCGATGTACTCAAAAAAATTACATAGATTATGACTTTTATCATTAATTTTTAATGGTTTTCATAAAAATAATTTTTAAAGGATTAACTTCTTGTCTAGATGTATTTTTTCAAGAACAATCAACCATGCTATGAAAGTTCCAATAACAATTTAGATTATGTTAACATCCAGATTATCAAGGGGAATAGGTATCTTGAAACTTGTCTTGTGAGGTACATGAATTCCCACCCTCACATGACCTTTTGTAAGTAGTTTGTTGTGTAGAATATCTCCTTGGATATTTTACATTATACACCTCACAATAAGGCAATGAGTGGGTGCTGATATATATAAATCATGATCATTTTCACACTAATAATATTACTATAAGAAATGTATTAGTGTTTTATTATTTCACATTTTAAAAATACTATTATGAAAAAATTATTACCTTAGTTAAGGAAGACTTTAAGGGGAATGGATCACCTAAAAGTTTGGGGAACTTCATGTAATGGGTTTTATTATATTTTTTATTCTCTTAGATTACTTCCTATAAAATTATCTAAAAACCTATACTACCAATTATGTTTTTATTATAGATCAACTATTCATGTCCACATCTCCTCCATTTTATTATCTTTACCCCTTGTACATTTAATTTATAGAAATATGTTTGGGGTGACACTCCAAAACCTAAAACTCTAACACAACCATATTATTTTGGATGCTTCAAGGACACTGAAAGTAGTCACTCATTAAGTACAACTGTTGATGATTCTTATATCCAAAAAAGATAAAAAAATATATAAGAATAATTAATTACTATTATGTAATACCCATTTAAAGCAAACAAAGTTTTTATTATATCATATTTACTTATTCTTCCCATATTTGTTGTGTGTTTTCATCTATCAGTATTCCATATTTATTTAAATTATCATCCTTTTAGAGCACATTTTATGGGATGTGAGAGGCTAGGGATTTTGATTCATCAATATGAATATAAAAAAGGAACAAAACTATGTCATTGTTTCATGACACATAATGTTTTTAATAAATATTTAAAATACATACCATTTTTTCAATTGATGTGTACACTATCCTTGATTTATGTTATGGGTGCACAATGCTTATTTGAAGCCCCCAGTTTCTATTTCATAAATTAACAATTCTTAATCAAAGTGATTAATATATTTATTTTCGATTAATATATTTCTAATCACAATATAGCTAAAAAGATGATCCCTCCTCAGAGTTACCAATAAATGAATTCCATTTTTCCTAGTTTATCATGTGTGAATCCATATTTTTTGGGTGTGGGTTTTCTTTCATTTTGCATTTCTGAGATGATTCTTTGTAAGAATTATCTAAAAACATCTATAATAATTTCTAGAAACCATTTATACAAATTTTATTCAAGAATAATCTAATATAAATGCACTCAATATGGGCTAAAAAAGAGTAAATCAATGTTTCGTTATTTTATTATTTAGTAAAATAAAGAAATAATATCATAATGCTACCCTAATCTGTTCCAAAATCAGTTCCTAAAAAATGGGCATACAATTGTTCCATTTGTCTACATCAATCACACTTAAATTTGAGTGATGACTCCAATGTAACTAATTAAAATGGAAAATTTGAGGTAAATAGGTTTGTCATGTGCATTCCATACAACCTCGAAGTTGATGCCTATGCTTCTTACCATAATATTTTTTGTTAACATTGTTGCAATAAAATGCTCTATTTTATTTTTTTAGGGCATAGGTTATTCACCTTCTAGCACTTCGTCATATTCAATATAATGAATATGTTATTATTTGAGATTTCTATAATTAGTGTGTAGAGAAAATTATTGTTCCTCTATATTGGGAGAATCCACATGTTGAAAAATCTGTTATTCCTTATGACAGGGAGCATCTGTATGTGGGGAATCCATTATCTATAGATGTAGCTGAACATTTAATTTAGATTATATAATTACTGTAGTGAATAGATAATAATATGAGGTAACTCTATGTATATTAAAAATATATATAACCCACTGAACTCACTTTTTTTATTTAAAGTATAATGTGATTTGAACCCTCTATCGACTATCCAAATACCCTCATTGTGGTGTCCTCAGACATAAAACACCTCTTATATACTAGGACCACTATGAAATGATTGAAATTTCCCAATGAATGGGTCATTCACATTTGAATCAATATATGACCTTTCAATTGTCTTCATTGATAAAAGAAAAATTGAACACTTTATATTTATAGGATTCTAAGAATAAATACTTGTACTAACTATTATTACATTATGAATGGTTTTAAATTGCACCCTTCCTTACTAAACTCCACTTCAAAAATCCCAATCCATCTATTTTAACTACAATCATGTTTTCGACAAAATTGCACTGAAAAAATCGGCATTAGGAATGTTGTAAAATATCACTCCTATATTTTTTGAGGATGAAAATGTATGATATATTAGCATAAATTATATTTTTATCCTTTCTACTAGATACATTAATCAATTTGTTCACAAGTGTAACTCCAAAATTTTTTATTGTACAGCGTTCATCATTTTACTTTTTATAAACTATATAACCATTAATTACATAACCATTATTAGATAATAAATGCACACCTAGTTCTCTAGCTATCCATCAAAGTCATTCTAAAATTGAATTCATATTTTTTTTTGACAACATAAAAATATTTTCTCACAACCATCCTATAAACATTCAATTATGTGCATTTTATATATAGATTTTATCCCTTATTGGTTTCAAATTTGTAAGAATTACTTTGTGGGTTTCAATATATAGAAAAAACTATAAACTATTATTTGAAACATATCAGTGAGCCTACTCCCACTCTGTAATTGAAATTGTGACAACATGTATTCGGGAAATTTCTTAACCTAATAGTTTCATGATGTGATGAGATTTTTGTAGACCAAGGATTTCTACATTAGACATGTTGTTGGTAAATAATTCAGTGTCTTCCTAAAAAATATATCACTCTACAATAAAACAATCTAGAAGACTTAAATTTTTAACATACCACTTCCAAATACACATATACCGTTCAATTGGGTAAATACATCAATAATATACAAGACCAAAAAACTAGATCTCTATAACCAAGAGAAGCATCAAGTGAACCATTATATCAAAGAAGGATGGTGGGAAGAAAATATCCAATTCACATAATATGAATGCAATTTCTGTTCCATAGTTGACAACTTCTCTGGGTTTATAACTTTAATTCATATGAATTTGAAAAAGAAACAATGATTGGTTAATATTTGATGTACATTCTTAGGAGAAATGAAACATAAAGATACATTCATTATATCTTACATCAAATCATGAGAGTCATATTATTTTAGGGAATTTAACTTTTAATTAATCCTTGAGACAATATTATTGATATTTTACGAATATCCCTATGGAACCTTTACATCATTTAGAAATTTATTAAAATAATATATATATTTACCCAATAGAGTGTAAGAGGATGGTGTAATAAAGTTCCATCTTTCACCCTCTACTGCTGCTAAATCTCCCGGTATCCTCATGCTTATCATATACAACCTAGCCTTAATTTCATCCTTTATTTTTTTTGGTTCATTTAGTAATGTGCTAATGGCACCATCACAAACATTTTTTTTCTATTTGTATGACATCAAGAAAATTTCATATGTACAAACAATTCCATTACTCTAATACGAAAATATAACCGATCACTTTTTCAAATTTGGTTTTATCACATTTTTCGAAGAAGGTTTACCAAAAGCATTGGGAATATCCTTTATTTTATCAAATAGTTGATCAGCTGTTAGCGGAGATTATTATGGACCTTCTTCTGAATTCCCATTGAATGATATTTTACAGGATTGGTATTATGTCATCCAGGTAGAATTATATGATGCACTAGAAATATAGTCTTCAATGAATGTTTCAACCAGGTTGAGTGTGTTCATTATTCACAAATCGGACACCCTAGAGTTCCTTTAATGCAATATCTTGAAAAAAATTCTACAAGTACTAAAGTAATTTATTGTACCACACAACATGTATCTAAATGTAAAATATACATTTCTATAATCATCATACAATGTAACACTTGAACACCACATTAATTTTAAATATTTGACTAATAGATCCAAATAAACATCAATATCAATACCATGCTGTTTTATTCCTAATATAAGAAGTTACAACATAATGTATTTTCACATTATGCATAGGCACAATGGAAAGTTATAATTTACCAACATAACTGGCCATGTACCGTGAGTGCATCTTTGTAAACCTAAAAAATTCACTCCATCTGAAGATAGTGTAAAATGAAGGCTTCCCATCTTGTTTCAAATTCAGGATACTCAAGATCAATTTTCTTCAACTGAGATGAGTTTGTTGGGTGGTGAAGTTTCTCTTCATAATTTATAATATTTGTGTTACATGTCAATTTCCTTGCGGTATTATCATTTACATATAGGCCCCTAAACCATAAAAGAATTTGAAAGTACCACAAATATTTTCAAGGACTTGATTAAACTCTCTTATGTTGAGACACACCACACTGGGCATTTTTTACATGATTCATGTTCCTTGAGAAACAATATATAGTTATTTGTACTTGCATGAATTATTTTTAGAGATCATGCCCATGGAATGAATCCTTCAGTGTTATATGTTCAGAAAGGTAGATCGTTATATTTTGGAATCATATCATTTAATATAGAATGTTGTCCAGTAAAGATGGTGTCACTCCATCTGTTTCTAGCTTTTACATTATATAACTTTAGAATGGATCTAAATGTTGTATATTTAGTATAACCAATATACAATCACGTCTTTTCACACCACTTTAACCCATAAAACAATATTCAAAAATCATGAATTTCATTTTAAATTGTCTTTGTAATTTCATCAATACTATATTCATTATCATTCACGCTTGTAATCATATCATTGTTACAGTCTTCATCATTGTTTATGCTTGTAATCATGTAAGATTATCCATAAGACACAGTGTTGTCCTAGTCACTAGTTAAATTATGTTTTTTCCTTGTGTTTAGTCCAACATTTATAATTTAGATCTATTCTATGATTGATCAAGTGTTATGAAAAAACTTCTAGACTAATTAGTATTTAAAAACAACAATGTAAACACAAAAAAGTAGTTAAGAAGGGACATAAACCTGACATTTTTCAAACATGATAAACTCATTAACACCATCTTTGTATTCTTTTGTCATACTGTTGGAATCCATCAATTTTTGATTCATATCCATCCTATTCGATTCAACAATAGTCATATTTAAAATAATAAATAAATACACAGAAGATATGAGCTTAGAACCCTAAGAGACAATTATTTAGAGTCACACACACACACATATAGTCATGATATTTCATATAAAGTTTCACTACATCAAAAACTTGTTAGAACACATAAAGACTAATAATTATATGAATTTAAAGTATTAAAACATTTTTTTTAATTACCAGATGTCACATATCATAAATCATTAGTAATTTTTAAATGGATTCATCAAGGATGATAATTTTCTCCCAATGACTATCAATGTTCACAAGAAACCCATGTATTTCTATAACTAGATAACTATTAGGGCATATATAACATCATTTCACTATCAAAACATATATCAAAACAAATTACTTATTTTTCACAATGTTTCCACAGTGCTTGAAACAAATTAATCACATCAATTATGGTTATTTCATTTTTAAATTTATGAAAGATATCATATTCAAATTCTTCATTTTTTAATAATAAAAATAAAAAATTTAATATTCCATGATGTTTTGAAAATTGTTATGATTTTGAGTAGAATGATAAAAATGAACGCTTAAATCAAAATAACCAAAATTTTCAAATTTCAAAACCATGAAAAGGATGCATTTAGTCGCTAAAATATTTTTAACGAGTAATCGAAAACAATGATTATCAATTGCTTATAATTCTCTAACTACTTGAAATGTATGCTCATATATTGAATTTTCTTTTGATAAACACATAATCCAAAATTTGAGAATAAACGACATAATATAGTGGCACAAAATGATTATAATTCATGGATTATTTTTCCAACACATATCAATCAATGCATCTTTAAATGAGGGGAAATTTTAAATTGGGAAAATGTGTTTTTGGAGGAAATTAAATACGGTAAATATCATGTTACTCACGAGGAGAAAAATAACTATTTCATAAAATTTCTTAAAAAATATTAAGATGTTGATGATTTGCAATCAATGTTACTTGACAAAAATAATGTTTGATGCTTCATGCATTTCAAACTTCCTCTTAAGTATTGGTGATAATAGAAATAACATCAAAAAAGATCTCCATTTTAGTCTTAACTGATAATTTCAAAAGGAATGTGTTGGAATGCTATAGATACGAGCAAGGGAAGATCAAATCAAAAAAATTATGCAAAACACATGAAAGATCAATTGAGATTCCATAAGAAAAAGTTCAGAATTTCATACCTTCAGTTTTGAGGACCGATTTATCCAAAAAAACTGACTTCGACTGCAGCATACATTCAGTTTTGTGAGACCTAGAATGTGGCATGATAAATAAGTGATCTTCTAGGATTCTTTTATAAAGAGGATGAAGTGTTTTATCTTCTCTTATTGAAAATAGAAGACAAAATTGTATTTTATTAGCGCTAAAAACACATGCCTTGAGAAATATTACCTTTTTCAGTACCGATAAACGTAGTATTTCTCAATGCTTACTGTTTTAGTGCCGATAAAATATACTTTTATCGACGCTTATACTAGTGCTGAAAAAAATGAAAAAAATGAAAAAATTAATAATATTAATTATATAAATGAAAAAAATCATTAAAAATAAAATATATGAACTATATAAATTATAAAATATTAAAAAAGGAATTTAAATTAAATAATTAAATAAATTGAAAATATATTGAATATATTAAAACATAATAAATAAATATTAAAAACAAAATAAATTCTGAAAATATTAAAAATTGATAAATAATATTGAAAAAATGATTGTTAAAAATGAATAAATAAATTTGAATAAATTATAATAATATTAAAAAAAGTGAATTCATAAAATTAATTATGTAAATGTTTATCACATAATAAATTAACAAAATGAAGAAATAAATGATATTAATTATATAAATAAGAAATTATTAAAAATAAATAATATTAATAATTTAAATTAAGAAATTATTATAAATTGCATTTAAATAAATTAAAAATTTAAATTTCAAATGACTTAAACATTTTAAAACTTAATAGACAAAAAATGAATTATATTATTCCTATAAATTACAAAACTATTTAAAATATTTAAACATTGTAAATAAATATGCATAAATAAATATTAAAAAATTACTAAATTCAAAAATATTTAAAAATTAATTAATATTGAAAATGAATAAATAATATTAATTGACATAGTATTAGAAATGAATAAATAAAATTTAACAGATTACAAAATTATTTTAAAAAATGAATTTGTACGGTTAATTAATGAATTGTAAACCAATACAAAAATGAAGAAAAATGAATAAATTAATAATAAAAATTATATAAATAAAAAAATTATGAAAAATGAAATATATTAACTATTTAAATTTCAAAAATATTAAAAAATGAATTTAATTAAATTAATTATAATTTTTTAAGCATTTTAAAAATATTACAACTTAATAAATAAAATTGAATAAATATTAATCATATAAGTCAAAACCATATTGAAAATAATGAAACCTAGTAAGTAATTATGTATAAATAAATATTAAAAAATGAATAAATTCCAAAAGTATTAATAATTAATTAATATTAAAAATGAATGAATAATATTAAATGCAATAATATTTAAAATAAATTAATAAAATCAATTAAATTACAAAAAATATTTTAAAAAGTGAATTCATAACATTAATTACATAAATTTAAAAAAATAAAAAATGAATAAAAATGAATAAATAGATAATATTATTTATATAAATAACAAAACTATTAAAAATGAATTATATTGACTCTACAAAAATATTAAAATTGAAATGATTTTATATAAATCAATAATATATATTTCAAATATATTGAAAATAATAAAACATAATACATAAAATAAATAAATATTAATCATATAAATAAATTTTTTTTGAGAATATTAAGACTTGGTAAAAAATTTGTATAAATTTTAAAAAATGAATAAATTCCAAAAACTTTAAAAAATAATTAATATAAAAAATGAAAAAATATTAAAAGAAATAATATTAAAATTGTATAAAAAATTGAATAAGTTACAACAATATTTTTTTTAAAAGGGATTTCTTAATATTAATTACCTGAATTACTAGCTCATAAAAAATGAATTAAAATTAATGAATAAATATTAATATTTTTGATAATTATTGATGCATCTATTGTGTTGATTGTGTATAAAAAATATAATTAATTATTAACCATTACATTCAATTACATACACATGCATGCACATACATAAACATACATTTCTATACATACGCATACACATACACAAAGACATACACATACACATACACATACATATACACATACACATACACATACACATACACATACACATACACATACACATACACATACACATACACATACACATACACATACACATACACATACACATACACATACACATACAGATACACATACACATAGACATACACTTACACATACACTTACACATACGCATACAGATACAGATACACATACACATACACATACACATACACATACAGATACACATACACATACACATACACATACACATACACATACACATACACATACACATACACATACACATACACATACACATACACATACACATACACATACACATACACATACACATACACATACACATACACATACACATACACATACACATACACATACAGATACACATACACATAGACATACACTTACACATACACTTACACATATGCATACAGATACACATACACATACACATACACATACACATACACATACAGATACACATACACATACACATACACATACACATACACATACACATACACATACACATACACATACACATACACATACACATACACATACACATACACATACACATACACATACACATACACATACACATACACATACACATACACATACAGATACACATACACATAGACATACACTTACACATACACTTACACATACGCATACAGATACACATACACATACACATACACATACACATACACATACAGATACACATACACATACACATACACATACACATACACATACACATACACATACACATACACATACAGATACAGATACAGATACACATACACATACACATACACATACACATACACATACACATACACATACACATACACATACACATACACATACACATACACATACACATAGACATACACATACACATACACATACACATACACATACACATATACACATATACACACATACACATACACATACACATACAAATACACATACACATACACAGACACAGACACATACACATACACATCCACATGCACGTACACATACACATACACATACACGTACACATACACCTAATCATACACATACAGATACAAATACACATACACAAAGACATACACATACACATACACATACACCTACACATACACATACACATACACTTACACATACACATACACATACACAAACACATACACATACACATACACATACACATACACAGACACAGACACATACACAGACACATACACATACACATACACATACACATACACATACACATACACATACACATACACATACACATACACACACACATACACATACACATACACATACACATACACATACACATACACATACACATACACATACACATACACATACACATACACACACACACACACATACACATACACATACACATACACATACACATACACAATCACATACACATACACATACACATACATATACACATACACATACACATACACATAAAAATACACATACACATAGACATCCACATGCACATTTACATGCATAAACATATACATACACATTTTTATACACATAAACATATATAAAATTACATAAAGGTTCATGCATATACATACACATACATACACATACATATACACATACACATAGAGACGCAATCATGTAAATCAACACACACACACACACACATAAATGTACATATGCAAATAGATACTAACACACAAATATATATATATATATAGACACACACACACACATACAAATATAAACATACTCATACACAAAACATAACACATACATACACATAAAACATACCCACATGAAATTACTAACATATACATACATCTATATACACACACATGTATACATATACATAAAAATATATGTATGTATATTTTAAATTATTTAATATGAATATCAATATATTGAATCAAATTTGAGTCACATATTTAAATAAATATATTCATTTTTATATTTATAGAATGGAATAAATAAAATTTTAATATATCATGTTTATATTAGTTATTTATACATTTTGTTATTATTGTATATAAATATACTCTTAAAAGTTTTATTGATTAGTATAAATTTGATAATATATATATATATAATTATGAAAAGAAAATCGATTCTAATTTTTTATTATAAATTATGATAAAGTTGAACCTTTATCAGTGCTCACAAAATAACTGAAAAAGGAAACCCTCTTCTCAACACTTTTTTAGCACTCATAAAAGTGACCTTCATTAGCACTTTTAGCTAGAACTGATAAAATTATCCCCTTTATTAGCGATTTTTTATTAAGCAATGAATATCATGTGATCTGTATTAGTGTCTATGTCATTTAAAAATATTAAAAACCCCTTAACTACATGAAATATCAAATATACTTCTTGAATATAAAAAAAATCTTTTTATTAGGATTAAAAATCACATAATATGAAATAATGTGGACATTAATGTAATAAAATAGACGGTTTATATTCCAATTTTATATTTTAGAATTTCTAAAATCTTTTTTTATAATTCAACACATTTTTTAATTCAATTACCCCTAATTATCAGCACATGTATATTTAGTATATATGTTCACCACTCACATGATTCCTATAACAATTTCCTATAACATCTCCCAACCTAAAATTAATCCTAATAAAAAATGTTTAACTATTGAAACAATCATCCAAAAATTTAAATGTGTCTTTTTTATCACAAACAGTTCCTTAAATTTGTTATAATGAAATGGCTGAAATGGTGGTGGAAACCTTCAGGAAATATGGATAAACATGCTTTCTTGTATACACGTGTCATTCTACAAGTGTGAAACAATAATATATTTAATTTAAAGGAATATCTAAAATTGGTATGTATTCTACATAACAGAGATATTTAAGGATGACCTCAAATGTTTCTTTAATATTTTTTGTAATGAGGCCTTATATGAGTGTAAAATTATTTAGTGATGAATTAGAAATTAATATTTCATATATATTTTGAGTATTTTATGAATTAATTTTTTAAAAATTAGTAAGGTACGAAATATATATTAAAATGACATTTCATCATAAGACATTGAAACCTTTGAATCGACAATATGCCTATCAATGATAATATTGAAGTTTATTGAAGAAATTTTGTATAAGTTATTTTGAAAATATTATCATTTTCACATAGATGTTAAATATCATCAACATACATAATTGAAATATGTTTATTTTTGTATTTTTTAACATATAAGTTCTTATACAATTTAATTTTTCTAAATTCCAACTCATTTTGAAAACTTAGGGGTTTTTTCTGTAACGACCCGACCCCAGTTGCCCAAATTCGGTGCATTATTACATAACATTGGCATGATCACAAGAAATATCAAGTCTCAAAAGACAGATTAGTTTAGTAGCCTTGTAATAACTAGATACATTCTTAAGGTTTTCATTAAATCATAAAGTGAAAACTACTAGAACAACATCTTGGATTCATATTCCCACATAATATCCCTACAGGTCATTCATAAATTACTTCTTCAAATCCTGGGAAAAATAAAACATTGAAATGGGTGAGCTCAGATGCTCAGTAAGGATAACAATATAGAGGAAACATTCATAAATAATCATAAAAATTTAAGGCAATTTATAACTAAAACAAAAGCCTTTTAAACTTAAACTTCAGCATAACATGGAAAAGATAAAATGAAATAATTCCATTTAATTATTCACATGGATATTCTACTAGTCGAATAATCACATGCAATATCAATAACCACTTTCATAATGATGGAAGGAATAATTCCAGACTATCATAACCACATAGTCAAGGCCTCGTTCCAAGACTACAAATAAGATTTTGTCAAGGCCTTGTGCCATGACACTAGTTTGTCTCATGAGACCTACTGATGCATCTAGAATCTATAGTGGGATCCACCCGTCACTTATTAAGTCCAATGCATTCCTCATATGAATAGGTTTAAACATAACATAAACATTCGTATTAAAACTAGTATACGAAATGTCAATACTTTCACCATAAAACATGAATGGTATAAAAATAACACATCCATAGTTAAACATATCACAAAACCTTCAATACAATATGGAAGTTTTGTATCATAAAAAATCAACTTCAAATAATCTTAAAATCCATCAATAGATGTTGACATAGATGATATCAAAACTATTTGAGAGAAATGTCTCTTTTTTTGAAATCATTTAAAAGTCAAATAATTATAAAATAAAAAATTTACATTGAAAATATTCATAGAAGCTTGTAAGTGAAGCTTTGACTATTTAAAATGGTATAAAATATCCGCTTCCACCGTATAATTTAAAAAAAGACATTCTTACCTTAATTCTGTAAAAAAGGCTAAAAAGGACCTTGTTTGGAAAACGACGAAATTATTCCTTTATAAAGTTCATATAAAAATTCAAAAAAGGGTATAAATGGCTTTAACCCATATTCTGTAAAATATTAAGAATGTTTTCAAATAAATTTTTAAGAAACTAGGATGTGGATGATAAAGAGGTCCCAATAGATAATTATGTATAAACAACCTCGGATAATGAAGAGATTGTGAAATAAACCCTTACCTTGTAGATTTCCTTGGTTGATGGTAGGTTAAACTCTTGTATAATGGTGAAATAATTGTTATTGAATTATAAAAGAATCATATATATTAATATGATATCATATATGATCTTTTAACATTGATTTGTTAATAAAATCTTAGTATTATCGTTGTTTTGGGTGTTAACTTACTTATTTTCTTTTATATGTTTTGTTACATAAGCTATGTTTGTTATGGATAGGTTGTATCTTATTCATATCCAGAATGATATCAAGTCCCTAAAAATTATTTTTAATTATCTAATGAGAATTATATTTGCATGGATACGATGGGGAATGAATCTCATCTCGTTCGTGGAGACGGTAATCCGTACGTACGCACGAGCGACAATATCATTCTTTTGATATTAAAATAATATATAATTGAATGGTATATCATATAGACAGAATAATTATCATGTTATATTTATTATTTACATTAATTATACATCATTATTATACCCATCTAAATAATAATATATTGAATAACAATTACACCACAAGGTGGAGACGGTATGTCGTACGTACGTAGGTTTGGTGTCATGTCATTCAAGGGATGGATAGAATAATGTATTTTTTTTGATAAATAATAATAATAACATCACATTATATAGATGATACTTGTGTTATTATTTTATAATGGAAATAACAAGGGAAAAAGAAGTTGAATAAGAAAGGAACTTTAAAGAGGGTGGTGAAGATGTTACCTCTTCTTCGGGTTCTTCCTTTTGATTTGATCAAAAGGGCTCATTAGGTTGGATTTATGATCAAACTAAGGACTCTAGGATGAATTGAGGGAAGTTGAAAGAATATTTGGGCAGGGTTTGTTCGAGGAAAAAGACTTTGAAGGTGTGAAGAATTCGTTAGAAGTGGTCTCCTTTTATAAGGGGGGGATGGGGCTCTTTAGAAAAAACATAAAGTATTATTTTATAATAAATTTATATTCGGTTTCAAATGGCTCCATAGTGGATTATTCAAAGTATAAGGTGGTTATGTGTCTAAATCCTTTCAACCAATAGCTTTTAGACCGGTTTTGGTCATTATATTAACCTTATCTTTTAGTTTTAACTCTTAGTTAATTAGTTTGACAGTTACCATGTCACTTTGAATTTTTATATTATATAGTTAATAAACATACTATATACATATAGGAGACCCCCATGTGGTCCATTAATGATACACCTATCATGATATAATTCCTATGGACAATCCTTATATTTTGATGAATAGAATATCAATTAATAATATAATATTTGTTTTTAAGAAAACTCATTTATATCAATTTTGATACTATTCAATAATTGATTTTTGTTAAATTTATAAAAACATTATTAATTAGAAAAAAATACATTTAAGCAATCCTATCATGTCATATTAACCAATAAAATTAGTTTATGACATCAAAACTTTCAAATTATATTTATTTTAACATTTATAATACCAATTATTTAATTCATTCATTAATAAGGAAAACACTGCATCATTATTGTGTCAAATAAATTTAATTATTAAATGTCTAAAAATTATACATAATTTATCATTATGTAGGAAATTTATATATCTTTATAAAAAATATTTATATTCGAAAATAAAACATATATACCCTTTATAAAAATTGTTTTTCTAAAAGATATATGCTAATGTAATTTTTGTATTTACTTTAACATAATTAATATAAAGTGTCATTATCACTTACAAGTAGATCCATGGGGTCCCAAAATCTACCCAAAGATTCCCATGGTCAGAAATGTATCAACCAATTGTGTTGGGACACGTTTTAGGGAAAATTAATATTAATATAATATTATTTTTTACCCTTATTTACTGAATTTACCCTTTAACCATGGTAAATAAATTATTTACCGATGTAATTATTCAAAATGTCTAAAAATAAGAGTTACCTATTTAAATTATTTGGAAATCCTGATTATAAATATGGAATCCATTTTTCCAAATTCAAAACACATCATTGGCAGAAATTAATTTAAAATTAATTTCCGCTATCAAAACAAAAAGTGTGTTTTAAAGAAATAATAACTATCAAAAGATTGACACTTGTTTATATCTATTTTAAATGTGAAATTATGTAAAATGACTAAAATTGTATTAAATGGTAAAAATAAATTTTAAATATACTTTACAACCACTCAAATTCATAACTTATCACTATTAATTATTTCGATTAAAAAAGTTGTTTTTAATTAAAATTTAGTAATTTACACTATTCATCAAAATATGAAAGTTATCCGAAAAGTACCAAAATTTCACCCTAGGCTAATTTCGATATTAAGAATCAAAAAATGAAATCAATTTTGAATGATAAAATTTATAAAATTTTAAAAATTGGTTATTACTATTAATAATAGCTACTTTTTTTAGTTGTGGTGTGAGTTAGTACTTGAAGTTGTGTACAACACATGCTACTGTATTATTCAGCGAGAAGCGTACCACAGAAGCTTGGTGTGTTACATATCCCCCTCCTTCAATAAATTGCATTCTCGCAATTTATAAAATTGGGCTTTGGAATATAAGGGAAAGTCCCACATTGAAAAAAGAGTCAATAAAAATATCACTTTAAAAGAAAGAAAGAGAAGTACAATGGTCACCCGAGATAACCTATACTAGGATTACATGTAGAAAAACATGGATATGGATGATAAACTAAGTGTCAAGTTCTGATGGAGAGGGATAGAAAACATTATCAAGAAAAATTTAACAACAAGAAAACCACAAACTTGTGATGGGACAAACAGTCATTAGTTTCCCAGTAGTAAAAGTAAACGGACTACATTTTTTTATTTTTAAGTTACATTACATAACGATGAGGAATTCATTTATAAGATTGACTAAAAACATAAAGAGATATACTTAATTTTTAATTAAAGTTTCATTCATAAATAAATTTTTACTACTAACTCATTTTTAAACGATGAGTATTCCAGAAGACTTGGTCACACTAGAAGAGATACAATAAAATTCTTATAGAATCACATGTTCCATGAAGAATAAACTATATATTTACCTTGTGTTTAGAGATTAATCAAAACCAAAACGGTTAATATAAGATCTGATGATCCCCCCAAAGTTTATTTCATTAGAGAATGAAGCACTAACCTTAATTTCTAAAATTAAACCTACAATACCCCAAAGTTAAATAAATAGAATTCAATAAATAATTGTCTTTAAAATCATTTAATAAATTCCAAAATAATATTGAAACTAAAAACTTAGAAGAATTTGGTTATGTAGTCTTCCACGTTAAATAGTATATCCAAATGAGATCAACTACTCTTATAGTCACATATTTAAAAGTATTTAACCTAATAACATATTCTATATTACAGGCTAATCATTTCTATAAATAACCCAAATCACTATATATCCATAATAAAAACATAGATAAATATCCACCACTACTCCTCAAATGAAATCCCAATGTATTCTATTTTCCTTGGGCATATAGTGTTCCCAACAAAGAGAACATCTTCCAAAATAACATTTATCACTTAATCACCAAATCATTTTCCTATACTAAGGGTATTCATTTGATAAGACATAAGATCCCGAATCAACTTATTATTGATTAATAAAACCATTTAACTAAAAATAATAGTCACACTAACTAGGGACTTCACGTAGTCCAGTGGTAGGCGATAAACCCCAATCACACTTTGGTTATGGGTTTGATTCCCACAGCTGTGTCCGATGCGATGGGTTGTCACACGGTCTACGTGTTATCCTTTTTCATAAAATATATTTTATAAAATTACCAAAATGAGATAAATTCCTCAAAATAACCATAACATATTTTATCCACAAATGTTATCTCATAACTTGCATTTTCATCCCAAATTATAAATACTTTTAATTGCCTCAAACCCAATGATCATATAAAACCAAATGGTTATTTATAACTATATCCAAAAGAGAAAAGATAATTCTTCCTCAAATATCATTCTCACATGGGAAACTATAGGGTTACAAATACAAGAGAAAATTATTCAAAAGAAAACCCATCAAAAAGGATCACTAATACTTTTTAAACATTTCTCTAACCATTTATTTCCCCATAGCTTCTTCTTTGACTAAGAAAATATCCTATAGAATAGGGCATTCACTCGGGTAATGTCCAGGTCCCCTACATTTATGACAAATGACTATAAATGGATTCTTTGGACCATTTTTATCTTCTTCCATAGTACTCTTCATTTTTCTTCCGCAATTCTTCCCTTTATGTCCTTCCTCCCTGCGTGTAAAGCATTTTTTGTCCCATTGAGACACTTTCCTGGGTGTCTCCTTCCACATTTCCTACATGATGTTAATTGAGGATTATTTTCTCCATGGTCTCCTTTGCTGGAGCTCTTATAATTCATCACCTTTCTCTTCTTTTTTGAGTCCGGTAATTGTTTAATATATATATTGCTGATCATATTTTTGGAAAATTGATTTGGAATGAAGACGATATCTTTTACGCCTATCAACATTACATTTTTTTCTCATTTTCACCACTTTTCCCACCTTGTACATCATTATCAAAGTCACTATGAATTCCTTGGAATCCATCCATTGACTAAAACCAGAAATCATTGTGTGTGTAACAGTAGCCATAAAATTATTTAGAGAATATCATGTCACCATATTCTCAATTTGAAACGCATTAGGATTAACCAAGGTCATTTACTCTCATCTAATATATAATACTTCAATTCAGTTTGTAAATAAAATGTAAATTATCCTAAGCATATCCCCCGGGAGTGTCGTAACCAAGAGTGCAGCAAGGTCCATTGCCGTGCACCAGTTCCCATTCGAGTCTTTCTCAAAGTGGTGTTTTCAGGTTTTACCCCTAGGTACATCTGTGCTAGAGCCACCTCTACCTGCTGGTATCCAGACTGGGATGTATTGCTCTGAAAATACAATACCAAAATTCTAGGAAGTTATTCTATACTAATCATCAAAGTTCATCTTAGGTCTACGTGCTCTAATTTGTGTTTATCTAAATCTAGCTTCCAAGGTTTGTACTAAACTTCCTATGATACCAACTATAACGCCCTGACCCCAGTTTCCCAGAGTTGGTGCATTATTACATAACATTGTCATGATCACAAGAAATATCAAGTCTCGAAAGACCGATTAGTTTAGTATCCTTGGAATAAATAGATACATTCATATGTTTTGCATTACATCATAAAGTGAAAATTACTACAACAACATCGTGGCTTCATATCCCCTCATACTATCCCAACAGGTCATTCATAAACTACTTCTTCACATCCTGGGAAAAATAAAACATTGAAAGGGGTGAGCTCAGATGCTTAGTAAGGATACAAGTATAGCGGAAACATTCATAAATAAGAATAAACATTTAAGGCAATGCATATGTAAAACAATATCCTTTTAAACATGAACTTCAGAATAATATGGAGAAGATAAAATGAAATAATTACTTTTAATTATTCACATGGATATTCTACGAGTCGAATAATCACATGCAATATCAATAACCACTTTTATAATGATGGAATGCATAATGGTAGACTATCATAACCACATATTCAAGGCCTCGTGCCAAGAATACAAATAATATTTTGTCAAGGCCTTGTTCCAAGACACTATTTTGTCTCATGAGACCTACCGATGCATCGAGGAGCTATAGCGGGCTCCACTCATCACTTATTAAGTCCAATGCATTCCTCATATGAATAGGTTTAAACATAACATAAACATTCACATTAAAACTAGCATATGAAATGTTAATACTTTCTCCATAAAACATGAATGGAATAAAAATAACACATCCAAAATCAAACATATCACAAAACCTTCAATACAATATAGAAGTTTTTTATCAAAATAAACCAACTTCAAATAAGCTTAAAATTCATCAAAGGATGTTGACATAGATGAAATCAAAACTATTTGAGAGAAATATCCCTTTTTTTAAATCATTTAAAATTCACATAATTATAAAATAAAACAATTACATTGAAAATATTTTTATAAGCTTGTAAGGGAAGATTTGACAATTTATAATGCTATAAAATATCTTCATCCATCGTATAAGTTAAAAAAATACATTATTACCATGTTTCTGTCGATAAGGTTAAAAAGGACCTTGTTTGGAAAACGACGGTAAGATTACTTTATAAACTTCTTCTAAAAAGTAAAACAAGGGTATAAATGACTTTAACCCATATTCTGTAAAATAGTAATAATGTTTTCAAATACATTTTTAAGAAACATGGATGTGGATGATAAATAGGTCCCAATAGATAATTATGTATAAACAACCTTGGATAATGAAGAGATTGTGAAATAAACCATTACCTTGTACATTTCCTTGGATTATGGTAGGTTAACCTCCTGTATAATGGTTAAATAATTGTTATTAAATCATACAAGAATCATATATATTAATATGATATCATATATGATCTTTTAACATTGCTTTGTTAATAAAAAATAATATTATTATTATCGTTTCAGGTATTAACTTACTCATTTTCTTTTATATGTTCTGTTACATAAGCCATGTTTTTTATGGATAGGTTGTATCTTATTCATATCTATAATGATATCAAGTCCTTAAATATTATTTTTTATCATCAAATGAGAATTATATTTGCATGGATACGATGGGGAATGAATCTCATCGCGTTCGTGGAGACGGTAATCCATACGTATGCACGAGCGACAATATCATTCTTTTGATATTAAAATAATATATAATTGGATGACATATAATATAGACAAAATCATTATCATGTTATATTTATTATTTACATGAATTATTCATTATTATTATACCCATCTAAATAATAATATATTTAATAACAATTAAACCACAACGTGGAGACGGTATGTCGTATGTACGCATGTATGGTGGCATGTCATTAAAAGGATGGATATAATAATGAATTTGTTTGTTCCATAATTATAATAACATAACAGTATATAGAATATAATGGAGTTATTATTTTATAATGTAAATAACAAGTAAAGAAGAAGTTGAAGAAGAAAGGAACTTTAAAGAGGGTGGTGAAGACGTTACCTCTTCTTCGGGTTCTTCCTTTTGATTTGATCAAAATGGCTCCATAGGTTGGATTTATAATCAAAATAAGGACTCTAAGATGAAGTGAGGGAAGTTTAGATAATATTTGTGTAGGGTTTGGCCGAGCCAAAAGGCTTTTAAGATGTAAAGAATTTGTTAGAAGTGTTGTCCTTTTATAAGGGGGGGGGGAAGTGGCTCTTTAGAAAAAACATAAAGTATTATTTTATAATAAATTCATATTCAGTTTTAATGGCTCCAAAGTGGATTATTCAAAGTATAAGGTGGTTATGGGTATCAACCCTTTCAACCAATAGATTTTAGATAGGTTTGGGTCATTATATTAACCTTATCTTTTAGTTTTAACTTTTAGTTAATTAGTTTGACATTTACCATGCCACTTTGTATTTTTATATTATATAGTTAATAAACTTACTATATACATATAAGAGACCCACAATAGGTCCATTAATGATACACATATAATGATATAATTCCTTTGGCCGATCCTTAGATATTTAGGAATAGAATATGAATTAATAATATAATATTGGTTTTAAAAAAACTCATTTATGTCAATTTTGACACTATTCAATAATTGTTCTTTGTTGAAGTCATAAAAACTTTATTAATTCGAACCAAATTCTTTTAAGAAATCCTAAAATGTAATATTAACCAATAAAATTCGTGTATGACATCAATAATTTCAAATTATATTTATTTTAACATTTATAATACCAATTATTTGACTCACTCATTAATAAGGAAAATACTGCATCATTATTGTGTCATAATTAAATTTAATTATTCAATGTCTAAAAATTATAAATAAAATATCATTATGTAGGAAATATTTTTACCTTTCTAATAAATATT
This sequence comes from Viscum album, assembly GCA_963277665.1. Lineage (NCBI taxonomy): Eukaryota > Viridiplantae > Streptophyta > Magnoliopsida > Santalales > Viscaceae > Viscum > Viscum album. The sequence goes on along the minus strand of OY728125.1, from coordinate 269,603,217 downwards.
TATTGTTTAAAATATAACATATATAACCCTTTGTAAAAATTGTTTTGCTAAAAGATATATGCTAATGTAATTTTTGTATTTACATTAACTTAATTAATATAAAGTGTCATTATCACTTACAAGTGGATCCATGGGGTCCCAAAATTGACCCAAAAATTTCCATGGTCAGAAGTGTATCAAACAATAGGGTTAGGATACGTTTTATGGAAAATTAATATTATTATAATATTATTTTTTTACCCTTATTTACCGAATATTACCATTAACCATGGTAAATAAAATATTTACCGAAGTAATTATTCAAAATGTCTAAAAATAAGAGTTACCTATTTAAATAATTTGGAAATCCTGATTCCAAATATGGAATCCATTATTCCAAATTCAAAACACAGAAGTGGCAGATATTAATTTAAAATTAATTCCCACTGTCAAAACAAAAAGCTTGTTTTTTAGAAATAATAACTATCAAAAGATTGACACTTGTTTATATCTGGTTTAAATGTGAAATTATGTACAATGACCAACATTTTATTAAATGGGAAAAAGAAATTCTAAATATACATTAAAAACACTCAAATTCATAATTTATTACTATTAATTATTTTGATTAAAAAAGTTGATTTTAATTAAAATTTAGTAATTTTCACTATTCATCAAAATATGAAAGTTATCCGAAAAGTACCATAATTTTACCCTTGGATAATTTCGATATTAAGAATCCAAAAATGAAGTCAATTTTGAAAGATAAAATGTATAAAATTTCAAAAAGTGGTTATTACTATTCATAATGGCTAGTTTATTAGTTGTGGTGTGAGTTAGAAATTGAAGTTGCGTACAACACACGCTACTGTATTATTCAGTGAGAAGCGTACCGCGGAAGCTTGGGGTGTTACATTTTCAACCCTTATATATCCTCATCATTTGACTAAAAATTGATACATCATGATCAAGTTTAAATAACTCAATATGTTGATTCTCATCTCTTATTAAAACTATCCATTTAATAATATTAATTTTTGATATATTTGAAACACATTACACATTCTATATTTTTTCATTAAAAATATTTCTTTATTATTTGAACATATCCATATGAATTGGTTTCAATGTGAGTGTGTTGTTATATTTTATATATTACTAGAATCAAGCCACCACTATTCGGTGCTCGTTATTTCTATTATGAGAACCCACCAAATAGTTGTTGTTGAGCATTAAAAAAACGAATATTTATTCCCCACACCCCAACTCGATTTCAACCTATTCTACCACAACCCTATTGGTGCTATCATAACCCACCACTACTGCCCCCCAATTTTCCTCTATCTGATTTTGATAGTGCCAGACATTGCCATTTCACCGTTCCACCAACCTTTCCTTCTCGTTTCAGTGATTTTTATTTTATATAATTTTTTTGAAATGAAAAAATATTATAATAATCCTAGGTTAAAAATATTTTTAAAACTAATAAAGAAATCCAATAAAGTCTTTATCCCCTTTCTTGTTTTTTGGGGGAACTGAAAGGCATTATGACTGTCAACTCCTTTCACCCAGGCCAAAATCAAAAGGCATTAATCTCTCTAATGCCTTTTTTATTTTTTTTTAGTTTATGTTTTCTATTAGTAAGTTTATGTGAGCCTTTAGACTAACCTTTTATCATAGTTTAATTTTTTTATTTTTATTATTTTAATTCCGTATGAATACGTTCTCTTTTTTTTAGTTTTTTAGTGTTTATTAGTCATTTGTTGAGTTTTTTATATATATTATTTTTAGACACACATATATATACAAATTGTTTTTTAATTCCATTATTATTAACAATTAATTTTTTTATATTAATAAATTATTTATGATTTATTTTAAAATTATATTGTTATAGTTATGTTAATAATTATATCATTTACATCATTATTAATTTTTATTATTTTAATAATTATAGATATTTATTAATATAATAATCATGTAATAATATAATTAGTATTTATTTATAATTCAATTATTAACATTTAATTATAATAACACAACTAATTATACATCATAGTAATGTATGTAACAATAAAATAGTTAATAATAATTATGCCTATAATATTTTAAAGAGTAAATTTAATGTTTTAAGCAATAGTGTTTGTGACATGTAAATTATCTTTTGTTTATTATATTTACGATATTTTTTATTTTAAATTATTTTTTATATGTTGATTTAGTATTTCAAATTTCATTTAGATTGTATTTAAACTTTATAATGTTTACGCTTTCAAAGTAACCTACATGGAACATAATAATGTTTTAAGTAGGTGGTATTGATAGTCTATAAATATTAAAGTATAAATAAAATCTAAATGATATTTGACACACCCACTAAAAATATAAAAAATAATTTAAAATCCCAAATATTTCATAAAAATAATTAATGAAGATTAATTTTAATGGCACAATATATTGTTGTTTTAAAACATTACATTTTTATTTATAATTTTTTTTTATTTTCCTTTCATTTTCAAGCTTTTATATGTTTAGTCAATGCTCTGAATTTCACATAGATTTTAATTATATTATAATTTTTGTTCATATATATATTTTAATGTGGAAATATTATGTTTTTAATCAATAATGTTTCTTTCTTGTAAATTAATTTTTGATTATTATAATGATGAAATCATTTTTATTTTCAAAAAAATTCTGGAGGTCTAAGATATGTTTTAATTTTTAATCATACTATTTTTATAGTTTATATTTTATAATATTTTAAAGTTACCTATTTTAAATTTAATATGTTTTCATTTGTTTCAAGTAGTCAACTTTGAAGGATTAGAAAATATAAGCTATGATTAAAACATTAATAAAAATTGAAACAATGGCTAAACATGTAAAAAATAGTTGATAGTAAAAATAATTTCATTAATTTAATATAAAAACAATCATATAGATGATAGAATCCATTATTATTTCAAATGTATTAAGTCAATAGAAAAAGTATAAATAAATTAGTACAATCACAATGTACGATGATGTCTCGTTCCACAATCTCGTGTGCGAATGTGATATGTATTTTGAGATCACTGATATTTGTGATGGGGTGGAGTATGATGACCTCGAGAGGGAGCATCCTATAGAACTGGAACCTAATTTTTCTGATTCTATACCTATGACTCATTGGGAGGAGGTGGCATTTGGATGTCGTCATGTGCACCAGATCTTTCTGCCACTACTTAAGTGGAATGACCTACCATCATCTGCTGGGGGAACCATAAGGTCTACGAAGGCACAGTTACAAAAGGTGGAGGCATGATAAATGAACCCTGATATGTTCTAGGATCAAATATACCGAGGAAAAAATATACATATCCTAATAATATAAATGGATTACATGCCTCCTAGTGCACACCCATAATCAGTTGATGCTGGACTACTAGAGGTGCGACCTCCACTTGTGGAATTGGTGAGGCCTCATGTGAAGTATGACACAGTCTATGTTGTCACCGTCATGGTTCCTCAACATCAGTATCTACTGGAGGTGGAAAATAATAAGGAACTTCTTATCCCTATTTAGTAACATCATATCTCTGAGGTGGGTGATCAAAGGTAATATCACGTTGAACAAGATTCATTGGAATCATCTCCTCTAATACAGCTTGGAATGGTGCCTAGATAAAAACCACACCCTCCTATCAACCAAGCATACAAATAATATTTTAAATTCATGTATGATATTAATAGATTCAATATGAATTAAAAAAATCATACCAAACTAACTAATGTCAAGTTATTTAATTATCAGATTCTAAATCCCTCTACTGTGTGGAGTAAGATAAAATATAGAATTCAGTATATACCATGAATCATACATGACCTTCAATTAAATATGGAATGACACCATATGAATTACCATGATACCAAATTAATCATGTCTATCCCATAGGTTAAGATACTCAATGTGTCGTTAGCAGCAGTCAACATCATCCAACCCTATCGGCTTCACATAATCAAAGCACTAATGAATGACTTGGTGGAATTAGAATTTGATACACAAATCCAAATTGGTATGTGAAACTATCTAAATGGTTCCACTCAACAATAAAAAATTGAATCATAGGAAAAACAATCCTGGCATCATAAATCCCATCAGTGAAGTATATGGGAAACTGGTCTAATAAAGTCTAGTATAGTAGCCATGATATCAGAAATGACATGTGAAATCAGTTAAAATATATTGTAACTAATTTAAAAATGATAACATTATGAAACTAATTAGATAATAAAATAATCTATAAACATACATTGGAATGTAGTATACTATCCAATATGAGACATTATGGATCAAAATTATGTCACAGAGCCATAATGAAGTGGTGTTCTTGACTCTACCTATAACATACAATATTGAAAGTGATAAATAATACGAAATATATAATAATAACTCAAATTATCATAAAAAATAATAAATATTATTGATCATACCAGAATCCATGCAAAGTGTCGTGCAATGAATCAATATGACTTTCCAGACCATCAACAATAGGGGTGAGGGGTGAGATGCACTCCCATGACCACATCTGAATAAGGACACATACCCTGAGATCATTGTGATTATATCATCATTCCATGAATAACGATCTGTACATGTATGCCAATCATGTAGATCCCAATATGTATCTCCTAACCCAATCAATGTCCTCCATTAGCACCAGATATATCATGCACACATGTTTATAAGAGAGATCATCACATAATGTCACTCTAATGATCCATAATATATATTCACAGGTGTGACACATGACAGTACGCCTATCAAGGTTAGTGGGTAATTGTGCAATGTGTATGTCCATCCAACACATAGATAGTGACTAACCATCTATAGTATCACCACCACCACCACAATGTTATGACTAATAAATCACTATCAAATCTCAAGAAATTATCAAGGGATGCATCTTATAAATGCAATTCCCCAGATAGGGATACCAAGCATAACTACCACATCCTCAAGTTTGATGGTCATCTCTCCCTTAGTCAATTGAAATTTTTGAGTCTTAGGAATCCATCCCTTGGTGAGGGAAATGAGGAGGTGATGATCAATAAAGTTATAATCAGTTACAGTGATTTCATAGAATCTAACATGGAATAGGTATGGAATAATAGAATATGGAGGTGTAATGTGATGATAATGGTGCACTCTATGAACCCTAATCTATAGAACCTCATAAAACGTGATAACCTCATGTGAAACATTCCTATACTGCTCAGTGAGTAGATTAGTATCCTCCATCTCTATATATAAAAGTGAAATATATCTTAATTACGTGTCAAATATAAATATAATGTTATGTTTTCTTGGAGTTGGTGGCCTAGAACTAACTATTTTGTACATTATTCATTAATGAATGCTTTATCACATCTTGATTGTTCTTCTGCGTGACAATGCATTCGATGATGTCCTAAGGATAGCTATTGCATTAAAGGGTCATAGCGGATCCCAACTATGATGAGAACCTGGAAGTGCCATAACACTATTATTGAAAGTATGTTCTATGGCCGGATGATATTATTTGAGGGGCACAAATAATACAGGTCATTAGGGGTGAGGAATCATAAAATTTTGAGGCACCATCTCATGATGTGCACCCTTGGTAATATCCAGGAGGATATTATGTGAACGAGACCCACCAGTAGGAAATCCACATTTCATAGTGTCATTGGATGTTCCTATATGTGGATGCGTGTATTGGACCTTAGACTTTAATATTATCATTAATGAGTATTACAACTCGCGCACTTAGATGTATTGATGAAAACTGTGACGACACAGTGTTCGCAGTGAGGTAGGATACGTTGGGTGCATCAAGAGTAATACTGCATTAATAGATAATTCAAGAAAGGATTTGTCCCTTATGTACCATACTGGAAGTAGATATATCAGGCCCTTTGATGGAATTGATATAGCCTACATAAATCCATGTCCACGGTATGGTATGGGAAAGTTCAATTCCAGGAATTCAAAGAAAGAATAATCAATCACATGGGTTGATGGAACTAGCATGCAACCCACTTGATTAGAGATATCGAGACAAAGGGATTATATTACATGGTAAGCGTTCGTAGGAGGGGACACGTCATTGAGGCATTAACTTCTTTCTCTATGGGTGCCTTGGCATGTTTCTAGATGCTAACCTTGGAATTTAGGAAGGCTCTGCCTAATGCCACTGAGAAAGAGGTCTAGAGGGTCACACACTAAGTGTGTCCATGTATCTCATTTAAGTATTAATTTAACATGTTGAATAATGATTATTCCCGATTGTGGTTTAATAATTATTCAAGGATGTCTGATCGCATTTATTTCAACACTAGTTATTCAAGAGAATATATTGTTGGTGAAATAATATGTATTTATTAGAAATTAATTCAGTTACATTTATTTAAGAAATAAATAGCCATTACTCAAGGTCTAATAAATGAGGTGGAGGAAAATAAATAAAAATGGAAAAATAAAAGTACACGCCGTGTATGTTTTTAAATGCATGCCGTTTAGTTTGTTTTTTCAGGATTCATGTGAAAATATTGTTTATTTAATTAAATGATATTAAATGTGTTACATCAGATGCATGTCAAGTAATAATGATGGTCAACATTCATTATTAAGACATGGGGTATTACTAAGTATTAAATGAAATAATTAAATTATTTTGGGTAATTAATTCATTTTATTATTCTAAGTATTGTAAATCCCAATTACATTATTCTCAATAGGGCTTTTCCATTTGGGTTGTGAACAATGGATTGGAAATACTCTCAATCCAAGAGATAATTTCCTTTCCACCAAGAACACTTTCAAGTTACGAAAGCAAGATCCTCCACCAGATCAAGGCGATCGAAGACGGACATCGCAAGCGAAGGATATTCCATGCTAACACCCGGAGTTCCCTTCGGTGACGTCCGGAGATACGTGGAGCATGTGTGGATCACCACTAGAGGAATCCTACACTTGGATTCTACGACGCAACGAAGGATCACAATATCGTGACCAGAGGCATCAACGAAGAAAGAATTCCATTGAGGTAATGCTTATGAATTAATTAAATTAATTATAACCAACATATGATGATCCTCCTCAAGGGTTCCAGGAATCTTTTTTTTTATTTTTCATTCTTCATTATATTCTGAAGATCATGTGTTTTATATCATGATGGATCTCGGATTGAACGTCGTTTAATGCTAAAATTAATGTTGGCCAATCCCACCAACGCGCTTCCGCTGCGCCCGGAACCTACAAGTGGTATCAAAGCGGTCATATCTTTGATTATAATTATTTATTTTTTCATTGGTGATTTATGCATTTAATAATTTAGTTGTTTCAATTCAAGTTTAATCGTTCTGGAAATCTGAATATTGAGATCCATTCCTCCTCCCTCATTTCTCATTCACCTCATAGAAACGAATTTTCTTTTAATTTTGATTAAAATAAAATAGAGGAACTCATATGGAGGATCGAAACGTTTCTAGCTGTACAACACCTGAATACACCGTGTGTATTCGGAAGTACACACCATGTCATCTAGGTTCAACGCAATGACCGATCTGCCAAATCAAGCCCTGTATTGAGGTCATTTATGACACCATGTGTTGACCAGAAAGAGGTGGCACATGGTTTTCGGATTACACACTGTGTGGTCCAACTGAACACGGCGTGTAGTCCCTTTGGGTTCGGGTTGGGCCATGTACCCCGTACATGGCTCTCCTAACTGGAAACCGTGTAATGAGGAAACTACACAACATGTGTCCACTGAACATGCCGTGTACTCCAAAAAATTTCCGAAGTACATTAACATGCCATGTCCCCGGGCGTGTACTTCGGATGGACGGTGAAGAAAATTACATGCTGTGTAGTCGGGACTACACGCCGTGTACTGACCCAAATTATTCAGATTTATTAAAATTTAATTATTATATTATACAAACCCTTGAGACATGTTCCATAGTGCTGGTGTAAAGCTGAGGCACAACAGGTGATATGTGTTTTATATACGTGTGTTTAATTTAACATCTGCGTAATGAAAGGGAATTCACCAGGTTGCCTCCAAGGTAAAAGTTACATACAAGGATAATTTTAAATGAATGTATTTGTTTAGAATTATTATGGATGAGAATCTTAAGGAAGTTCAGAAATGGGTTTAATATAAAAGGATTGATTAATTAAGGATAATTAATTAAATCAATCGTGATTTATCTTAAATAAGAATGATTAAATAATTTAATGCTAGTTTTATTTTTGCATAAATTTAGTTTCATGTGGGGATGATCATGAGCTAGACCGAGACCTTTGTATGTGAATGGTTTCTTTTAATTTATTTATTTAAATTATATTTGTTGGCCTGCGAGCCATATCCTCATTAATATGTAGGGCCTGCGTGCCAAGGGATTCTTTTATATAAAAACCCCTTTTTACCCCTCAACTGCATGTGAGACAAATGAATATGTAATGGATGGCGATCCCAAGATATTGGAGGTGATTCAAGTTAGGAGCCGAGGTGAAACCAATCCAAGGAGATACAAAGGTGGAAAGGTGGAATGCTGTAAACACGAACCTGCAAGGTTCAAGATGTTTTCCCCTAGGTCGTGGGTTAGCTTATCAACCACTATATAAACTAACAAATATAACAATCTCATGATCATACCATTTATTTTATTTCTGTCAGTTTCATGGTTTATTTATTGTGGGTGTGTTGTCACGATCACACAATTAATTAATATAACAAGCATGCAAGATGGAACTAAAATAAAAAAAGATTTATACGTAAACATTATCTTAGACATGGTTAATCACTTAAGTATATCCCACTTAATATTAAAAATCATGTAATCAAAGATAGTAAAATGGAAATTTACGTATAAGGGTAAAATCCCTCAAAAGAAATATTAATTCAGTATAGCTTTCCATAATATTGGTTAGAATCGAACCATAGTTCAAAGTGCTTGACTAACCCTAGTTGGGGTGCTTTCAATTATCGGGGAATTGCAATTCAAGGTTTTGGGTTGACTTTACTTGGTTCGCATCAAGGGATGATTTCCACAGAAGGACTTGGTGTGACCATGAGGCAGAGGTTGAGGAAATCCAAAATAAAAGGGTTTCAGGATTGGGGAGTCCACTCAGAAGATCAAGGAGTTGCGAGTTAATGCAGTTGGCATTTGGAATGCCTACTTAAAACCCTTCATGTTGCTTGACCAACCCTAGTTGGGGTAATGAGAAGGGAAATATGGATCCTTGCCACTAGAAAATTTAGAAAACAGAATATTCCAAAGTCAATGGTGAGGGCTATTGGATTTCGATAAAATAGTGGGAGACTAATAAGTATTAATTTAATTAATTGTCTCAATTTTTGTAATAAAGTACTAAACCTTTTCTCATCTTACTTTTCAGAAATGGAAAGAAAATTATGTCAAACATATCATTGCGCACCATACTCGAGAAGGAAAACCTTCTCACCAGCACCAATTTCCAAGAGTGGAAGAGGCATTTATGCGTCATCCTTCGCCACAACAGAAAATTTTATGTGCTGGAAGAGCCTATTCCAGTTCCGCCTGGGAAAGAGGCCAGTGATGAGGAATTATATCTCATAATGAAACACATGGATGATGCCACAGATGTCCAATGTTTCATGCTATCGGGCATGCCAAATGAGCTTTTGAAGCAACATGAAAACATGGATGCATATAGCATGATGTCTCACCTTAAGGATCTCTACCAAGGGAAGGAGAGATAGGAGTGGTATGAGATCTCTAATGCTTCGTTCACCATGAAGCTTGGAGATTCTGCGCTAGTTGGGCCTCATGTAGTCAAGCTTATTGGATACATTGAACGCCTGGACATCTTAGGGATTAAATTCCCTGATGAGTTGCATACAGATCTCATCCTATAATCACTTCTGAAGACCTTATCTAGCTTCATTGTCAACTATAACATGAGCGACAATGAGAAGATTCAATCGGAGCTTCTGACCTTGATTCTCCAGGTAGATAAAAACATGGGGTGTGAAAAACCTGTGGTCCTTATGGTGAACAAGAAAAGGAAGGACAAGGAAAAAGGGACAAAGACTTATAAATGGTCTGAAGCCCCCGAGCACCGTCCCTCCAAGATGGGGAAGATCCAGAGGCAGGGCAAGGAACGGGAGGCAGTGTGTTTTGCATGTGGAAAGCAGGGCCACTAGAAGAGGAACTGCACCCAGAAGCGTTGGGATGCTAAAGGTGCGTTCGTTATCGAGTGCAATATTTCTATTATTGCCCATTGGGTATTAGATACAGCTTGGGGGGCTCACATATGTAGTAAAATGCAGGAACCATGTAGATTTAGAAAGATCACCATAGGAGAGGTGGATCTTCGAGCTGTCAATGGCGCAAGGCTGGTCGCGTTGGCTATTGGTGACTACCACCAGACATTGCCTACTGGGATGATTTTGGTTTTACATAACTGTTATTTTGTGCCTAGTGTTACCAAGAACATAATTTCTGTATCCTGTTTGGATATGGATGGATTTGTTTTCAGGTTCCGAAATAAGGTTTGTCTTTTTTATAAGAACAACGTATATTATGGTATGGCACATTTGAATAATGGTTTGTATGTATTAAATTATTAAAACCAAGTGTTGGAAATCGATAACGAAACAAACTCACATGACTCATACATCACCCAGTTGTGGGATCACCGCCTTGGTCATGTAAATGAGGAGCGATTGACAAAGAACTCTCAAGATGGATGTTTAGACTCTACTGAGCTAAAACCACTTGATAGATGTCACTCTTGTTTACAAGGTAAAATGAACAAGCCTCCTTTTGATGGACAGGGTGAAAGGGCCACAAAGCTTCTAGGATTGGTACAGATGGATGTATGTTGACTATTTCAAGTAGAATCTAGAGGTGGATATTCTTACTTCCTTACTTTTACCGATGATTTGAGTAGATATGGATTTTTCTACTTAATGAGGTATAAGTCAGAAGCCTTAGTGAAATTTAAGTAATTCAATAATGAAGTAGAGAATCAGCTTGGTAAGAAGATAAAGAAGCTTCGATCGGATCGAGGTGGAGAATATCTGATCCAGGAGTTCATCGATCTTCTACGGGAGTCTGAGATTCTATCTCATCTCACTCCTCCTTATACACCACAGTGGAATGGTGCTAGTGAAAGGAGGAATCACACATTGTTAGACACGGTGAGGTTGATGATGAGTCATGCAGATCTTCCATTTTCCTTTTAGGGATATTCATTACAAACTGCAGCATAAACATTATACCGAGTACCAACTAAGGCGGAAAATGGAATTCCCTCCGAGTTATGGAATGGAAAGAAACCCATTTTCTCACATACATGTGTATGGGGATGTGAGGCGTTTGTTAAGGCCTTATCAGGCAACAAACTAGCACCCCAGGGCATGAAGTGTATCTTTATAGGATATCCTAAGGAAACGAAAGGATATTACCTATATATCCCTCATGAAAAAAAGTGATTGTCACCAGACAAGGCATCCTTATTGATAGGGAGCACATCCTCAAGAAGGATAGTGGGAGAAAGATTGACCTCGATGAAGTTGATGCTCAAGATACACAATAGTTGGTATAGGAACAAGTTCCACAGGTCCCCATGGAAGAGGTTCCAGAAACACAAGTACTACGTAGGAGCTCAAGATAGTTAAGGGAACCAGAGAGATTTGGTTTCCTAGTCACCGAGGATGGTGAATCATTATTTTCGGACAATGATGAACCTCTCTCCTAAAAGGAAGCAGTAGAAAGATCAGAAGCTGTAATATTTCTAGAAGCTATGAATTATGAGATGGATTCCATGTATCAGAACCATGTTTGGGTTCTGGTCGATGAGCCAGTTGATGTATTGCCTGTTGGATGGAAATGGGTATTCAAGAGAATTCTAGACATGGAAGGTCAGGTTAGCACCTATAAAGCAAGGGTAGTGGCTAAAGGATTAAGACAGCGTCAAGGAATTTACTATGATGAAACCTTCTCGCCGGTTCCCATGATTAAATCCATAAGAATCCTACTTGCCATAGCAGCATTCCATGACTACGAGATTTGGCAGATGGATGTCAAAATAGTATTCTTTAATGGGAACCTTCAGGAAGATGTCTATATGACACAACCGGAAGGGTTTCTGACACATGGTGAAGCCAAACAGGTTTTCAAGTTGTAGAAATCCATTTATGGATTAAAGAAATCATCCAGGTCATGGAACATTCGATTTTATAAATCCATAAAGGAATTTGGTTTCATTATGAACGAATGTGAGCCATGTGTTTATAAGAGGTTTAATGGGAATGCGGTCTTTATCCCAGTAGTATATGTTGATGAAATATTTCTTATTGGAAACGACGTACCAGCCTTACAGTCAGTTAAGGACTAGTTGAACAAATGCTTCTCCATGAAAGATTTAGTTGAACCAGCCTACATTCTAGGGATCAAGATCATTCGTGATAGATCCAAGAGGCTCCTTGGACTAAGTCAGGGTACATACATTGACTAGATACTAAAGAGATTTAGTATGGAACAATCCAAGAGATGATTGGTTCTAGTGTCACATGGCTTACATCTTTCTAAGAAAATGTGTCCTCAGACACAAAAATAGAAAGATAAGATCAGAAAGGTCACATACGCCTAGGCTATAGGATCCATCATGTATGCCATGTTATGTACCAGACTTGATGTTGCCTATGCACTGATCATGGTAAGTAGATATCAAGGAGATCCAGGGGAACAAATTTGGATTGTTGTTAAGACTTTTATTAAGTATCTGAGAAGAACTATGGATATGTTCATGGTGTATAGAGGAGACGAGGAGCTTGTCATCAGAGGGTATACTGATGCTGGTTTTTAGACAAATCAGAATGATCTGAAGTCGCAATCTGGATATGTTTTATGTCTCAATGGAGGAGCTGTGAGTTGGAAGATTTCAAAGAATACAGTTTTTGCCGATTCTACAGCAGAGTCCGAGTATATAGCGGCTTCTGATGCAGCCAAGGAAGCCATCTGGATTCAAAACTTTGTCCAAGATCTAGATGTGGTGCCTAGCAGTAAATATCCCATTACATTGTATTGTGATAATACTACAACGGTGGCTCTTGCAAAAGAACCAAGGTCACATCAATGGACAAAGCACTTACTCCGGAAGTATCACCTTTTGAGGGATTTATATCAGAGGGGTGAAGTTGCAGTGAGCAGAGTGTCCACAGAAGAGAACGTGGCGGACCCCGTGACTAAAGGCCTATCTCAGCAGAAGCATGAATATCATGTGAGAGCTAGCGGGTTAATGGTTGTTAGCAGTTGGCTCTAGTCCATGTGGGAGTCTGTTGGAGTTGGTGGCCTAGAACCAACTATTTTGTACTTTATTCATTAATGAAAGCTTTATCACATCTTGATTGTTCTTCTGCATGAAAATGCATGTGATGATATCCTAAGGATAGCTGCTGCATTAAAGGGTCATAGCGGATCCCTACCATGATGAGAACCCCGAAGTGCCATAACACTATTCTTGAAAGTATGTTATATGGCCGGATGATATTATTTTAGGGGTAAAAATAATATATGTCATTAGGGGTGAGAACTCATAAAACTTTGAGGCACCTTCTCATGGTGTGCACCCTTGGTAATATCCAGGAGGATATTATGAGATTGAGACCCGCCAGTAGAAAATACACATTTCATAGTGTCATTGGATGTTCCTATCGACAGACGTGTGTATTGGTACTTATAATTAAAGATTATTATTAATGATTATTACAACTCGCGCACTTAGATGTATTGACAAAAATTATGACGACACACTGTTCGTGGCAAGGTAGGATACGTTGGGTGTGTCACGTGTAATACTGGACTAATAGGTAATGATAGAAAGGATTTTTCCCTTCTGTTCCATAATGGAAGTAGATATCTCAGGCCCTTTGATGGGATTGATATCGCCTACATAAATCCATGGCCATGGTAAGGTATGGGCGAGTTCAATTCCGGGAAGTCAAAGAAAGAATAATCGATCACATGGGTTGATGGCACTAGCATGAAACCCGCTTGATTAGAGATATCAAGACAAAGGGATTATATTACACGGTAAGCGTTTGTAGGAGGTGACACGTCATTGCGGCGTTAACTTCTTTCTCTATGGGTGCCTTGGCGTGTTGCTAGATGCTAACCTTGGACTTTAGGCAGGCTCCGCCTAATGCCACTGAGAAAGAGGCCTAGAGTGTCACACACTAAGTGTGTCCATGTATCTCATTTAAATATTAATTTAACAAGTTGAATAAAGATTATTCGCAATTGTGGATTAATAATTATTCAAGGACGTCTAATCACCTTTATTTCAACACTAGTTATTCGAGAGAATATATTGTGGGAGAAATAATATGTATTTATTAGCAAGTAATGCAGTTACATTTATTTAATAAATAAATATCCATTACTCATGGTCTAATAAATGAGGTGGAGGAAAATAAATAAAACTGGAAAAAAAAAGTACACGCTGTGTATGTTTTTACATGCACGCCGTGTAGTTTGTTTTTCTGGATACATGAGAAAATATTGTTTATTTAATTAAATGATATTAAATGTGGTACATTGGATTCATGTCAAGTAATAATGATGGTAAACTGTAATTATTACGACATGGGGAATTACTAATAATTAAATGGAATAATTAAATGATTTTGGGCAATTAATTCAATTTATTATTCTAAGTATTATAAATCCCAATTACATTATTCTCAATAGGGGTTATCCATTTGGGTTGTGCACAATGGATTGGAAATACTCTCAAGCCAAGAGATTATTACCTTTCCACCAAGAATTCATTCAAGTTATGAAAGAAAGATCCTCCACCAGATCAAGGCGATCGAAGATGGACATCGCAAGTGAAGGATCTTCCGCACTAGCACCCGGAGTTCCCATCGGCGACGTCCGGAGATACGTGGAGCACATGTGGATCACTGCTAGAGGAGTCCTGTACTTGGATTCTACGATGCAATGACGGATCACATGATCATGACCAGAGGAATCAATGAAGAAATAATTCCATCGAGGTAATTCTTAAGAATTAATTAAATTAATTATAATAAACATATGATGATCATCCTCAAGGGTTCCGAGACTCTTTCTTTTTCGTTATTCGCTCTATTCCAAAGATCTGGCATTTTATATCGTGACGGATCTCGGATTGAATGTCGTTTAACGCTAAAATTAATGTTGGGTAATCCCACCAACACGCTTCCACTTCACCCGGAACCTACAATGTTTAGAATAATATTATAACTGCTAGAATGTAAGATATAACATGCCTATTCCCATTATTTTATGAAATATTTCTTACCAAAAGAAAAGGGAATATCTTCATGCTTCTCAAAGAATATTTCTAATGATTTTTTAAAATCCTTATTCTTCCATGTCAACATCCATTAATGATTTTCATCTTTCCTAATTTATATTTTCAAAGGCGAATGGGTTTTCCTCCATTTTGTTTTGGAATAGAGTCATGTTTTAAAGGGGGTTTACATTAAAAATAGGTTTATGCACATATATGTTATATTAGTTATATCAACCTTATGGATTGAGGCTTTATTTCATTTCTAGAATGTATACTAATAGATATTTTAATTTATTTATAATTTCTCACATGATGGTATATTTCAAGGTTATTTTCTCAAATTATTTCTTTATAGAGTATCTATTAGTAGTTTTATTATGCTTTTATGTAATATCTCATGTACTTATTAATATTACATGTAATGTGAATATGAAATTATTTTTATGAAAACCAAAGAATGATATAAAAAATGGTTTTATCTCCTGAAAAATCTTGTTAAAGGGAAGGGAATCATATTGAAAAAAAGATTTATTTATTGAAATGATATAAAATTTAGGAATGTTTATCTTGTGTATGATTCTTGTAAATGGATGTATAATTTATCAAAATTATGTTATTTGATAATAAAAATACTAAAAAATGTCAAAGAATTCAAAAAATTAAGGAGTTTATATTAACACCATGTAATTGATAAAAAATTTCACATTAGTGGTAATACATCATCATGGATGAGAGTGTGAACACGATATAGTAATTTTAGGAAATCATTTCCTATCATGACCTTCCTAATGAAATATTACACATCTCAAATGTTTCCCTTATTCTTGAGGATAGTCTATCTTATTCCATATCATGCTTGACTTTGGTCTCCCTCACTTTCATAACCTGTTGATGTTAGGTATCAATATGAACTGGTCTTCAGGCATTGGGAAATGTTGAAACTCCCATAATAAGTGCCCATTGTACAGGATAATATTTATCAATATTGTCTAGGTGGTATAATGAATCATTATATGCTTTGCATAATATGTTCACAGAGGCACATAATGCAATGAAATTTTCACATGGAAACCACGATACTTGTTAGTTTCCACGTTGAGAATGCCTCACTGAAAGTAATACCACAAGGACTCGACCACTGATACCTTTGATGGGGTCCTGAAACTATTACTCCAAATTGATAGTCTTCTCAGTTGAAAAGGCGCACTCAATATGTAAAGTATTCTTTAATGTTTTATTAATCTCTCATTAAAATTTTTGTCAATAACTTTTTCCTTACTGAATCCTATGAATAATTTGTATTCCTATTTAAAGGAATTGCTTGACACAATAATAAAATGAATCATAAACTAGTACATTTATTGGTAACTAGAAAACCACCTTTAGGATTCAACATATTCACTCTACAATGTTTGTGGTCATGGGTCCATACCTCTAACCCTATCTCATTCCAATGTCCATTTTTCTTTTGGAATCCGCGTTATATAATCACACACTACCTGAATAGACCTGTATATTTATTCTAATATTTTTTCAAAAATCAATTGATTTATCTCATATTCTACTTGAATGTTATCATATCTAACATAAATTAATTTTAGCATTCTATTGAAAAAGTAAATAAATAAGAAATAGATGTTACACCAAGACTCATAATATCCTTCTTTATAGTTTTATTATAGAAGGTTTTTCAAATGTTTCTAATAATGTGTCTGATTACGTACCAATGATTTTCATTCTGGGGTCTCTATATAATATGATCTGTATTTATTACATTATTGATAACCCAATGATAATTAGATATCAAAAAGAAACCTTGAAAATAGATCCATAATGGAAACTTAAAGCGACATAGGTGAGTGGCTTCCATATTTGGTTTCCATAGTCAACAATACACCTTTTTATTTTTCATATAGAATTGTCCTGACAATTTGTATGAACTAATTTAAGAAATGAAACTTGATAATACAATAATGGAATGCTTATAACAACCGATGAAATTTGATATGATATGGACCGTTTTGGTTATAAATAGATACATGTTTATTTATATCAACGTGGAAGAAAACTTTTCCGTTGTGTCTGAATGTAGATAGAAATTGTGGCCACACCCAATATGAGTCATCCCAATCACCACAGACCATGAAAATTGTCTTCTGATTTACTATCCATACCTTTATATAGGAAATATTATAACCCAAATTTTGTTGTATCATCTCTTGAACAATGGTTACAAACACATTTTGGAGGTCTTGATCATCTCAACAATAATAGATGAAAAAAATTCACCATCCAATGATGTATGATCTTCTGTTAGGTTTGGATGAATGAAACATTGAGTTGCCTCAATCTTAGAAGTTCTCAAACCCCCAATTTCAATGTTATAATTCATCCTCAAGAATAATCTACAATCATACCCATATTTAGCACACTATATGATGTATTTTGTACAAATTTAATCATAAAAAAATATAGTGTGCCTTAATATGAAATCATTTTATCATGCTTTTCATGGAATATTTTATTGTAAAATTTCTTCCAATATATAATGTTTTGTCCAGTTCACAAAATATATCATCTAAAACTCCAGGAAACTTAGTTTATGGTGTGATAAAATTCCAATTGAATTTAGGAAAATATACTTTTTCTTCTGACCAAGATGTAAATGGGGGTGGGTTATTTATTGTGTTTTGAGGATGAAATAAAACGAATTTATTTATACCAACTTCCTCCCCAACTTTTACAAATTCCTCCTCCCCATCATCATTATATCTATCTATTCTATCATTTAAAAACTTCTCATTATCAAAATGATCTTTCTATAAATCTAGAACATGAGTTTGGTTGTCATATTCCATATTATAGGGAATACACTCATTTTCTTGGGATGGAAATTCATCAATGAATATTGTGTGCCTATGTCATCATACAATTAGATGATTCTATTGTACAATGGAAACCTCAATATATAAATAAATCATCACACCATTTTACCATTGATAATTTAGAGGTTTTTCTTGGACCTTCTCCTCATCAGGAGCCAACAGAAAAGCTAAATTCCACATTTTAGCTTGTAATTCATTATTTATATAGCCAATAGATTGGATCTATTGATTAGGTCCTTGATTTCAATGACCAAAAACTGTTTTCCAAATTTCTTTTAGGGTTAAACAATAAAATGACATAACCATTTTTGTTGTGTGGTTTTTTCTCAGTGGCCCTACGGTTCCATAGATTTGGATATTGAATAAATTTCTGCCATAGATCACCCTCATCTAATGAAAAAATTTTCTAGGTCCTTTACCTCAAACTTTATTTACCTCGATCGCATTGGATCCAAGGGCCATGTAACTTTTTCTGTGGTGGTTGTTTTTCTGTGCGGGATTCCTTCATGTTCTATAGTCCTATGGTTTTGCTTTCTGGAGCTCAATCGAAAGAGACTCACCACAAATCATCCTATGAAGGCTCCATAGCTGGTAGTTTTCTCAAATTTTGGCCCTATTACAGAATATTATGGTTTTTATGGTTTTTTGTATGGATTTGGTTGCCGAAGACATCTTCATAAATGCTTTGTTTGCAGTGGATACTATGTTTCTTTGTTTGAGAATCATTCGCTGTAGCTCGAAATTCCTGAGAATTTCTGGATCACCTTTTTTCGCACTATTATTTATTCAGGCTATTTTGTGCATGAACCTACTTTGGTCAGGTTCGACAGATTCTATTCCTATTTGGATCGGGTTGGTAGCTTTGGGGAAGGCAGGTCTACTAGTGTTCATTTTAGGTTGTTTCACCCTAGTGGGGAGTTCACTCACTATTGGAATTATTCTAGCCATGGTGTGGATGGAGCTATTATTCCGAGGGGCTATGGTGGTGGCGGTCTTGGGTCTTGTGTGACTGGGTCCCTGCTTGAGGATGTTTTGCAGGTTTTTTAGTGAACTGCAGGATTGTGTTGTTGGGATATTTTTGTGGTTGGGTCACACACTGTGGATGGTGTGGTCACACGAGGGTCCTAGATGTGGTACTAGTTGTTTTTTGGCTTGGAAATGGTCCAGGGGACTGCTCATCTATTTTCTGGTGTCAGTTCTCAATCAACCTTAGAGTTATTTTTTTTAAATAAAAAACACGTTTGGTAAATAATATTGAAAATCAGAAATAATCATGTATTACTGACCACAAAATATTTACATTATCAAAATTTTATAACGCATTCTTATATCCTGAAAGATGACAATAATTTTTCATAGTATAATTGTTAATAACCCTAAAGGTATGTTGAGTAGTTTATAAAGAGAATTAGAATCATCTAAATAACATCCTATGGGAGTGTCAAACTTGGGGTACATCACGGCCCATTGAGGCGCACCAGTTCCCAATCAAGTCTATCATAATAAATTGTTTTCAGGGCAATTACCACTAGGTACATCAATGGCAGAGACACATCCACTTGTAGTATCTATACAATAATTTCATTACATAGATAACCACATAATTATCAATTTACCATAATTTTTAATTGTTTTCTTATATCCCCAAAGATGAAACTAATGAATAATAGTATAATTTTCAATGTTCCAAATGGTATATTATAAGGAGAATTTAAATCATCAAAATAATATCCTCTGAGAGTGTCAAACAATGTGAGAAACAAGGCCCATTTTCATTAACTAGTTCTTGATCGAGTCTAGCTTAATACAATGTTTTCAAGGTTATTACTCCTAGGTAAATATTTTTCAGAGCCACAGCCACTTGTAGTATCTAGATAGGGATTTCATTTCTTAGACAACAACATAATGTTTACTTTATCGAAATTTTATAACTACTTAATATATCCTTAAAGATGACATATATACTTCATAGTAAAATATTTAATCATCCCAAAATTATTTTCAATAGTTTATAAAGTGAATTTGAATAATCTAAAACAAATCCACTGAGATTATTGAACTAAGTGTGAAACAAGGTATGAATAATCTAAATCGTGGTAATAACAAATCAGATGTGTAGTTAAGACTCTTTGTTGTGTAGCTAGCCCTATTTGATCCTATGTTAATTCTATGTTAATATAATGTTAATCAATAGATAATTATTATTTAATACTATGTTAATCCTTTTTTAATAATTTCATAGTCATTAACTTAACATTCAATAATTAATCGTTATTGAGTATGTTTAAAGTTAAATAAATATTAATCATTAATTAATCCAAAGTTAAGAATTACATAATCCTAACCTAAACACTACCCATTATTATGTTAATCATTCCTTAATCATTTGTTAATGAATAATTAATCACTCATTAATATTTTATTAATCATTCATTAATAAATATATATAATATAGTCTGTTTAAAGTTACTTAATAGTTAATCATAAACTAATTATTGTTTAATAATTAATTAATCATTAATTATTGAAAATTCAATAATTCCTTAATCATGGATTAATGTTGAAACTCCATTTTTTCACATGGATGAAAAAGTAACAGAGGGAATTTTATTAGGAATAAGAGAAGAAAGAAAATGTAAAAGTATAAGGATCGAGAAATAATCCAAAGGCTGTTTTCTGAAATTTCCCCAAGTATTGTCTGTGTGCAAGATAATTTCATGGAACCCTGCGTGACTAACCTGCACAAGCACCTACGCAATAACCCTACACTGGATGTACAAAACCAATGTGAGTTCTCAAGAATCATATGTCAAAATAACTAACGAGCTTCTGCCTTTGGAATATAAGTCCCAATGGATACAGAACCATTGGGTGTTTCTGGTTATACAAAAAAACCTATTGAAAATTGATCGAAAATGATGATTCCTAACCAAAACAAAATTTTAAAGATGAAACCAAAATGGTGAACCCGACGCGAATCCTTAACCATGATGACAATGTCACCCATCTGTCAAGACCCTTTTAATTGATCAAAGAGTGCCAACCAAAGAAATCAATCATGAATGTGTTCATAAAAGAAGATACTATTTTAATATGGTTTTCTTGTTTGTGTCTGTCATATATTCTGGGAACTTACTCTCAGAGATCCCTTCAATACAATGGAATCATTCCATTATTCATTGATGAATTATCTAATAGCCAGTTAGGATAGGTCTTCGTGAATGTGGAGGAAACTATCACTAACCCAACATCTTTAACATTGGGTCTCAATTGCACTGGTTTAGGAGTACCATAAGAATGGTACCATCTTTAACTTGGAGGCCACATGACAGGACCTCCATCTCCCAGGCCCCACCAATCACCCGGTCAGTGATGACCAGTAGTCCTAAAGTAGATGGTGATGACCACCATCTTCAAACATTTTGAGAGTTTTTCCTTGGAATGAAACAACTATTACCTCCCTTACCACATGAGGGAGGATTAAGAGGCTATATACAGTCTCATACTGAAGACACATGGGTCCTTATTAAGGGATCCTACAAACAATTTCTACCACCAACACCACATTATAGTGAGCCCTCTATATGATGAGGATGTTTTACTCGATCAAATGGCCTAGGTCCTTTAGACCTGGACACACAAGATGGCCCATTAGGGGAAAATAATGGTGAAAATGGTTCAAGGTCACACCTCTATCCCCTCCGAAGAAGCCCACCAATCCAATTTTGTGGAAAATTGCGAGAAGGAACATACACCCACCCACATTCATTGAGCTAGCCAGTAGACTCCTATGGTGGCATATAAAGAATATCGCCAAAAAATTTGGAGGAAACCCACAATAAGGAATATATACCTTCCTGTACTCACCAAGCCAACTTACAACCTCATTTGGCAATACCCAGAGAAGTCAGTCGGAAAGTCCCAATGACAAGAAGTGGGTAGACTCAACCCTCTTCCCCTATGCATGAGGATTTTCTGTATCCAATGGAAGGAAATGGAGGATAATATTAGGAACATACACCTACACTAGATATATAATAGACACATATCCCTATTCCAGTCACTAAATTCATCAAAAACATCCTAGAAATGGTTAAAGGGAATACACAAATCCCTTCCCATATCATAAATACTTTCTATAAAATCATAAAAGAAATGATAGTAGAATCCAAAGGACGGACACATAACTCTATCCCCATTAGTGGGTTGGTTCATCAATATGTCACCAGGAGAAGATACATAGTTATGCACACATCCAAAAATGTCATGGGGAAAACTCTCACGTATCATACAAATAACCTGATTGGGAATATACACCTAGTCCAATTATAGATAACTGGCCTATCCTAATGGCCACTCCATAGAAGGAAAAAAAACCAGTCTATAACAACCACCTATCCTATAAAGTGGCCCTAATTACTCATTAGAAGTCACCCAAGATTAAGCCTCAACAAACACGATTGAAAGATCCAGAGCTGTTATATGATCTAACTCTACTTAATGTTGGAGTTCTTGAATATGTTAGATGATTATCTAGGGAAGATCAAGATCCTAATTTCCAATTACATACTTATGGGAGAAATAACAGTAATTATGAAGGTCCTTGTAGGACAAATCACTATGAAGGATTGCTTCATAAGAAAAATCAGTCCGATCTTGCGATCCTATCTATGGATGAGTGCAATGGAAAACCTCAGTGTGTCCATAAGAACAATGAGCAAGAGGGTAATCCCCTTTCTATAATCCACCATGGTAGTCCTACCAATTATTTCGGTCACTAAAAAAGTTCTCTCTTCATTATTGTTTCAAATTTTCAAGAGAATTATCCAATTGTAAATGTAGTGACGAGAAATCCCTCCTATCGCGAGGCACTTGTGAACACAAAACTAGACTTTTCTGATGCCTAATCATTAGAAGGTGAATTCTGTTTTCAAATAGAAGAAAACCCAAGGTGATGGTCATTCTCCAAACCACCATTGGGTCACTTATCTTTCAGTAAAATAGATGAAGCCCCTACTGATCTTGTCTCTTATGATAAAGCAACCATGAAGTATCCTCTCTAGTCAGATGAGGTAGAGGAACCTCTATTTAAAGATGAAGAAGATGTGATAAAAATGAGGAAAAAATGGATAAATATGAAATACTAGTAATTATATAGCCTCTAACACTTCTGAATACAACATTCTAGAGGCTTTTTTCAGAAGATTGTATTCACGAAATCCACCTCAACTTGTGGAAAACTCCTCGTCACTTGAAAGAGAAAGTATTACCCTACGATGAGTATCAAAGTTATATAAAGGTAATATAAGGTTTGAAACACCAAATAGACATGTAATCACTCCTATATTAAAAACATACAAGGACCACGATACAACATATATCCCTTCAATGCTTAAGCCTAAGTTCATTAATGAGGTTGAAACAGCTGATTACTAATGACCCATCTGGTGTTAGAACTAGAGGATGGGGTGCACATAGAGTGTTACATTTCACCATGATTCCTAATAAGAAAATATAGAAAAATATTATATCATGAAATTTCATAACTTTGGTCAACTCCAACATATGGACCTTTTCCACGAATGAAGATATGATCAACAGAAACAGGCCCCGACTGACTCTCATCAACGTCGGTTCAAAAGAGAGCAAGCTGTTAAAATAATATTGCACCAAGAATCTGAGAATATTAAGAATGATTCGTACATTGAGGATTTCATCTATAAGATTGTGCAAATATCATAAATACTGAAATGATCTTTGGAAATGGTTGATCAAAGTGCATACCAAATGATGCATCCAACCAATGTTCGAACACAAATTTTTAAAATTAGAAGAGAAGTTTTGGTAATATCATCCATACTAGTTTAAGAGAATCCCGATCCCACAGTGTTTATATATTTTTTAACCTAAACCTCAAGGCCATAAAACTATGACCGAATGGTTGAAAAACAAGAATATGAATATCCCCAACCCTCAGGGCTGGGGTATTTTTACCTCAACAATCCCGTATTCAATGGGAACCAATATTCTCCCAATTAGGGAAAATGTCAAAAAGTGGATCCTCTCTATTCATGCCATATCATGATTTGGTTCTTTTACTTTGAATAAACACAACATAACTATCAATAGATTCACTTCAGATTACTATTCACAAAGCATCTCCTTAAGAATCATCAAAGGAGAGGAAAAGGCCTCATTGAGGATGTAGAAGAAGAAAATATCCCAAAGACACCAATAAAATGACTAAAATGTATTACACAATGGTGAATGTTATCAACACCACCCTCAAAGATCCTATAGAACACGAGACCAATTCAGAAGATTCGAAATAGGAAGTTATGGTTCACAAGGAGGTCCATAACGAAATGAATGAATGAGGTGTGCATACCCTAAACGAGAGGATTTCCCTGAATTTGGGAACTCACTTGAACAATCCATCATTAACTATTCAAAATGCACCCATAAGGGAAAGGGGTAAGGGTCATATTTTACCTCACAATCCCCATGATGATTTTAGATCCCTTTCTCTAGAGGAAATGTTTTCTCAGTAAGAGGAAGAAATAAAAGAATTGAGGAGACTCAATGCAGAATTACTCTGAGATATCCATAATGATAGATATGTTCTACAATAAGATCATAAAATCTAACTTCTAGATAGATAAAAAAATAGAGTTTTCCACATTGGTAGAAGCAGATCTAAAACATTCTCTTAACATGGGATATTAACCAATATATTTGGATCACGCAGTAGTGGATTGGGAGTTCCCACTGTTGGGTTTTCAAGTAGAACAAGATCATGCACATCCTCACAGGCGTGACCTTATTGATTATCCACAAAAAATATCAAGAGTACCACCACCAGCAACCTCACCAGTCGCCGTACCCATTCAGGCTCCAGCCACCACACCTATTCAGGTCTCAGCTCTACGATATGTTACTCAAATTATTATGAAAAATATTGAGTCACTAACAGATTTATTGGAAGATATGGAAGAATGATGCATGCTGATACATCTAGAAAAGAATATTACCCTGAATAGGGAGATATGATACTTCCCTAACCAGACATTAGGAATCCAATTTTTCCAATTTTTAATGGCTTGAGAGACCCATAGTAGCACTTGATGCATTTTATCTCTCATTGTGATCCCATGATGGGTACCCCTAAATAGTTGGAGGTGGTGAAGCTCAGGTTCTTTGTAAAATACCTATTTTGACCATCTTGTGTGTGGTATATGAGTTTCCAATCTCAGTCAATCACTAAATGGGAAGACCTCCATTAGAAATTCCTCTTCCAGTTCAGCTCAACACATTAGAAGACATCAGTTTTTGATCTCACAAACTATAATCAAAGGGAGAATGAAAGGGTCTAAAATTTTGTTGCTTAGTGGAAAGGATTGACTTACTCCCTGAACCTACCACTCCCTCAAGAAGAGGTGTTTCCCATCTATGTAGTAAATCTTCATGATTATTTTTACACACCATTGATACCTATTAAATACACATGAGGATTTTGGGACCTTGCCTCAATTTCTCAATAGGTGGAAAATTACATCATAATGACCAAGGAAAGGTCTCATGTAATTCCATCGACTAAGGGAAAGAGAACAATAAAAGATAAGGACACTCTAGTTACACTTAAGTAGTCCCTTGTACCTACTCCTACTTCAAAGCTCGTACCATATCATTAGGATCAACCTCTTGAGTGTTAGTAGAAATATCCACATTGTTAGAATGATCAAAGTTATCTGAGGAAAAAATAGTTTAAGGAGATGAAAAACAAGGTCTATTATTTTAGAATTGAATAAGTCCCCAACCACTTAATCTCAGCATTGGAAAATAACATAGTCAAGTTTCCAAATCATAGGAAGACCAAAAAATAAAGTGAGGAAGATCTCCGAAACTATTTCCCCTTATATATAATGATAGTGCACCCCATCTAGGATTGTTCTATTTTTAAAGACCTTCTATAAAAGGTGGTGGACACTAGGAAGGTGATGTTGGAAAATTCTCCCACCTAGGTTTTATATGTTTATACTACCAACAGAGAGGTGGAAGGTGATTTGAACAAAGTTAAAAGCAAGAGTACATATAATTTTAGTGACTTGATGGTCAAAAAAATGATCAACTAGACTCATGCTATTCTCCAAGCATAGATGAAACAACCCGCTGTTCCCTTGACTACATTCACTACAGCATAATCAGCTTCTGATGTTGTGTCAAAGGACAAAATTATTCATAACCTTAGAAAACTTCATGCCAACAATCCCAAATTTACAGGCACCACCTCGCCAAATAGTACAATAAGAATCAAACCACATAACATAATCTTTATCAAAGGAAGATTTTGGTTCCATTAATGTTATTCAATTAATGGATCCCTTCACAGATGGTGATATTGATTATGAACGTGAATTCCCCATGCTTGATTGGGGAACTGGTGGGAGAAATAATCAAGGTAGAGGTTACAGGGGAAGACATGGTTATTCCAGGTATCACTATTTCAACCAAAACCCTACTCAAACAATTTATGGAGCTAAAAATCATCGGGGAGCCCTCCAAAAAGCTCAATAAGAACAAGGAAACTCCCCCACACATGATACAGTCTTCCCTGGCATGATTTTATTGGAAGACCAATTAGAGGATATGTCATTACATAATCAACCTCGGTGTGTAAGCAGACCCTGATAACCTAATACACTATGAATTAAAGAATTTTAAACTCCTATTCTGAGGAACGATCTATCTACATTAGGTGCATTAGCTCCTAATGTACCTTAGAAAGAGCTTCCCCAAGCTAGGAAGCACAGACCTCTGGATCAGAAATATTATTTTTTAAATTAACTGGCCCAAGTATCAATTAACTTATCAATCATGGATGCTTTGATTTTACCAAAAGGCATTCGATAATCACTAATATAGGCCTTTTCAATACCTCAAGAGATTGAAGTTGAGATTTTTTGAATTTTATCATGCAGAGAAGGATCCCGCAGAATTACGTGCTGTAATCTATTTCATAGACTAGGATGAGGATGTTGTTTTATAAGGACACAAAATGGCCTTGTATATATCTGGCATAATAAATGACATTAATATCTGATGTGCCTTTATTGTCAATGGATTAGGGGTAAACCACATTACGGTTTGGGAACTTCACAAACTGGGTCTCACTGAATCTCACTTATCTCCATCCACTCTAATGTTACAGGGTTATGAAAAGAATGGTCATGAAACTGTTGGAAATATTACACACAGAAGTCAGTTTAGGGATCTCATGTCCAACTAGAAATTCAAGCTTTTTTGGTTGGATACAAATTTCAATGTTCTTCTGGGAAGACCTTGGATACATCAGCATGCACCCATTCCTTCATCATACCACCAATGTCTCAAATAATGTGTCAATGGTAAAATTTGGAAAGTTTTTGGTGACAAGGCACCATTAAAATACAATGAGTCATAGTAAATTGACCCATGATTCTATTTTAAGAAAGAAAAAATGTCCATGGATAATGATTTTACTTGAATCTATGACCCTAATGGTCTTGATATGATCATGGAAAGCCCTTTCAAGTAGATCAATGCATTGTATGTTCTTCACATTAATCAAATTGGAAGTGTGATCCAAAATTCTTGCACTCATTCAGTGGATTCTATAATTTAAGTCATGTAAACTAAACCCAAAAATCTGGGAGAAGCTATTAACTCTCAGAGTTGTGATGAAAGTCAAGTTGAAAATTCCATCATTCCATCCTCCATGATTTAATAGACCTCTAATACATCAGCTATACTTGAAGAAGTTTTCATGACAAAGGTAGAAAATAAAAATACTGACTCCCAACTCATCGTCTCCTCCATAGAACCCCAAAAAGGCCCCTCATCATTGATTATGCCAGAAATGATTGCTTCATCTTATGGATGTCCAAAAGAATATTCCTACCTTAGGTCAAACATTCTTTATTCATCACCAAACCTACAAAAATAGGTATAATAAGTAAAAAAATAAAAATAGAAAGAATAAGAAGAACTCAGAGATGTGTCTCCAACTATTGAAGAAGGTATCTCCACCAATGTGGATGAACTCAGGGAGATAAATGTGGGTACAATGTAAGATCCACTACTCACTCTAATTAGTGAAAACATTAATTAAAAAGGAAAATAGATATATAATTCCTTATTGAGGGAACATTACGATCTATTTTCCTAGAATTACATATAGAGTCCAAACCTTGATCCCATGGTGGACACCCATTATTTGGGTTTTCTAGAAGAACAATAGGGATGCAATTAGGTAGCCAGAAGGACACACCAAACTCAAACATCCAAAATTGAGGTTGAAGTTGAAAGGATAATTAAGGATGACTTCATTAGAGAGGTGAAATAACCACAATGGCTAGTCCATATTTTCACAATGAAAAAAATGAATGGGAAAATCTGAGTTTGTATTTATTTAATAGATCTCGGCTGGAATTGTCCTAAATATGTCTTCCTGATTCTAATTGTACAACTCTTGATCGATTCAATAGCTAGTTACCAAACCCTCTCCTTCATGGATGGATACTCTGGTTATAACCAAATCTAGATTTCCCTAGAAGATAGAGTATCCATAGCCTTCATAGCTGCCCATGGGGTATTTTTCTATCGGGTAATGATCTTTGGCTTAAACAATGATGGCACCACATACCAAATTTCCATGTATGACCTATTCAAAACCATCCTAGTGAAATTTGGTGAATGTTACATTGATGAACTGGTGGTAAAGTCCTGGAAATGTTCTGACCCCTTGTATGACTTGGAAACTATCTTCAACAAGCAATGACAATATAAACTGAAGATATACCACATAAAATGTGATTTTGGGAAAACCTTAGGGATATTTCTTGAGTTCATTGTATGTCAACGTGAAATTGAAGTTGACCTTGAGAAAGAAAAAGCTATCCTTGGTATGCCATGTCCTTAAAACCTAAAAGAGTTGAGAGGAATTCAAGGAAAATTGGCCTACATCCAGTGCTTCATAGCCAACCTTATAAGAAAGGGTTTAACCTTCACCAAAATAATGAAGAAGGGTGTCACATATCCATGGATCGGTGACTGTCAAAATGAATTTGACATGATCAAGAAATACCTATTGAGTCCACCAATATTGATGCCAGTTGTAGTAGGGAATTACACTAATTCTTTATGTGATTTCCATGGTGAAATCATTAAGAATGTTCCTTGAAAAAAATAATGATAATGGTAATGAAAAAAACATTATTATATTAGTGGAACAATGATCAATACTAAGACTCATTATTGAAATATCAAGAAAAGATGCATGGAATTAATATTTTTTGTTCAGAAGCTGAGGAACTACCTGTCATATCATGAGGTCCATTTAGTTTCACTCAATAACCCAAAAAAATTTATCCTCTATCATCGTATACTGACAGAATGTCTGGAATAGTGGGAAGTTATTCTATAGTAGTTCGATATAAAGTTTGTGCCTCAAAAATTAGTGAAAGGTCAGGCCTTGGCAGATTCCCACATTGAACACCCTTGTATAGAAGTGACACAATTAAATAATAAATTTAATGAGGAATAGATATTATATATTTAGGACATCCCCAAAGATAGAAAATTTATTTTGATGATGCATCTAGGAGTCCAATGGAAAAAATAATGGAAGACTCTACGCTTAACAAAGTTGTCTTGGGGATTGTGATTATCTCCGTAGAGAAGGAATCATTTTGGTACTACTTATTGTTATCAAAAGAATGTACTAATAATGAGGTGGAATATCTAGATCTAATTGAAGACCTATAATTGGCACTCTATGTACCAGTGAACCTACTAGAGGTGAAGGGTGGCTCAGATTTGGTAACCAAACAGATCAATAGAGAACATTCCATTCGAAAAGAGGAGTTAATCCCACTGTGTGATTATGATTGAGGGATAATGGCCGAATTTCCCTCAAATCCGAAATTAACTCATATCCCAAGATAAAAAAATACATATAACGATGCATTGGAAACTTTATCCACAACCCTAGAATATCCAAACTAGGAAAAAATAGTCCTCAACATTTCCCATCATCGTATAGTCTCAACTTTTGTTTAAGTAAAATCATAGAAGATTAAAGAAGTTAGCCCCATACTAAGAAATATGTTCTTACCATGAGATAGATGAAACCCATCACTGAATACCTCCAAGATGGAGTAATTTAACTAAAAATAACTGGGAAATAGAAAATCTGGTGATGAGTGGTTAATTTCATTCTTTATGTTGGAAAAAATCACGAGAAGGTCCTCTAAAAGTGATTGTTAGATGGAATCCTTATCTGATGCATCGATGGAGAAGAGACTGCAACTTTCATGGAAGAAGTACATATAGGATACTATAGTTCCCACTATTCTGGGACATGTTTTCTAATTAAATATAGAAGATTGGATTTTTATAGCCTTTGATGATGTAGGATTTCATAAAATTTACCAAGAAGTGTCATCTCTTCCCAGTGGATGCCAGCTTCATCCATCAACCTCCAAAGTTTCTACATAAAACAAAATACTCTTGGATATTTTACATATGGGGAATGGATAACATGGGGCCTTATCCCCCATTTAAATATAATCAATTAAAGTACATCCTTACTGCTATAGATTTCTTCTCCAAATGGAGCAAGGCAATACCTCTCAAATAAGTCAAGTCTAATAGAATTTTCATCTTTGTAAAATTGAATATCAATTCTAGATTTGGTGTACCTCATACTATATTAATAGAAAAAAACATAACTTTTTGTTTTTCCTAGGTAGATAAGCTATATCAGGAATAAAATATCGAATCCAACCATTCATCCTACTATTATGTAGAATCTAATGGATATATAGAGGATTGTAACAAGACCCTATAAAACATACTCTAGAAGATGGTGGGTAAGGATAATAGTATTTTCATGGAAATATATTGCATGACTTATGGAATTACCGGACTACAAACCTACTGCATCATGGGAAACTCTGCTTTCATTGGTATAAAAAAAACAACAGTAATGTCCATTGAGGTTATGTTTCCACCACTCTGTATCTGTGATCAACTATATATATATGAGAAATCCTAGAAATGACTGGATGAGTTGGAGTGACTAGATCAAAAAAGACTACATACCTTGCATCCCTTGGAAGTCTATCCAAATCAGATAGTGTGATATTTTAATAAGAAGGTATTCCTCCATTAATTCCTCTAAGGAGAATTGGTATTGGTATTGGTATTTAGGACTCCAATGATACCAAGAAAGAGGCCTCAAAAGATTGAACCAAATTGGGAGAGACCGTAATCCATACACAAGGTCCACTATAATATATATTATTCCTTGATCTCAATGAATAGATAACTCAATACGACTCCTACCAATGCAAGGTTCCAAAAAAATTACTTCATATAATTACACAGATTCCATCATATATGCAAGATGTTAAAATACATAACATCATTTACGTTCATATTGAACGACTTTAAACTACGTAGCATCATCATCCTTATCACATGATGATAAATTGAATGACATGAGGCCCTAGTTGCATGACCTGAAACTGAATAACACAATAAATAATCACCACACAACATTAAACTATGTGGTAAACACCTCCCTCATTTGGAATTAAGAGACCCCTCAAATTAGCATGAGTTGACACTCCTTGTGGTCCCTCAAAAGTTGAGAATCTTCCATGTGTAAGACCCACTCATGTCATTTACACTCCATAGTGGCACTTGATCCTCTTTTACAGCTATAAATCATTGTATTATATCATCCATACCATAAGAAAATAATCTGAACGAGATTTCAAGAACTACGTGTGGCTTGATTCCTTCTCTAGAATTATATGTAGTGAAACCTAGGTCCTATCCCCCATTCCATCCACAATGTTTTTTCATGTCAGGTGATCCACATCCTCACTGTATGATGATAAAATACATGATTCTTCAAGAACTAAATTTTTATTGATTCTCATTCCAATTATACCCAAATCTCCTATCTCATGTGTAGCCACAACTACAATGAA
Source organism: Viscum album (assembly GCA_963277665.1). Taxonomy (NCBI): domain Eukaryota; kingdom Viridiplantae; phylum Streptophyta; class Magnoliopsida; order Santalales; family Viscaceae; genus Viscum; species Viscum album. The sequence goes on along the minus strand of OY728125.1, from coordinate 269,570,959 downwards.
AATCCCCTATTCGTTATGTACGGACTAGATCTTTACAAGGAACTTTTCCAGAACATATGGCTGGATTATCTTACCACCTTGTGTATTGGGAACAACTGTTATTCCAGAAAATATCAAATCTCCTTTGCCTTCATCAAATCCCAATTGGAATAGGGAACCATATTCATGAACTACATGTGTCTTGATTCTTACATCAACAAGATACATAGTTACACCCAGATTTCCAATCTCAGGTCCAACCATACTTAAAACAAAAAATACCCTTTACTCCATGTGAACCAATTCATACCAGAATAGGAAATTTTCTCATGAAGTACATGTATCTTTATTCCTTACCCATAAAAATATGTAGTGATGCCTAGTTCCTATACCCTAGAATAACCGCATGATTTCTATTCTTACATGTCAGTTCATCCTCATCCTCACCCCACAATGTTAAACTTCATGGAAGTTCAAGAACTACATATGGATTAATTCTCATCCAAATGAAATATGTAGTGAAAATTGGATCATATCTCCTATCCCAACCAATATACAATCTAAATGCTCATATCTTTCATTTTTGATGCCTTTGGGTTGTGGAAGAAACTTTTTCCACTCCTTGTTTCTCACACAAAGAATAGATCCGATGGTCTTTGAAAATATGGTAAAAGAGATTACCTATATAAATATGGAATATCAATTCACATTGGGGTTACCATGGTCCTAGTTGTATGACATTAAAATACACACCATATTTCCTTGCCTCATGACAATAAACATGTTGATCTTCTTAAGAACTATGCATGGCCAGAATTTCCCCCCAATAAGATACATAGTAACTCCTAGGTCCAACAAACTAGTCTAAAAAAAGTATTCCTTTTAATACTAATATCACTCATGTCCATGCTGCATGATGATAAACCCCATGACCCTTTAAAAACTATGTGTGGCTTGATTCTCACCCCTATAAGATGTGCAGTGTTGTATAAATATTCAATCATAGGACTAGCTGCAACATGATGAAAGAAATTCCTCTATTCTACCATGTAAGATTCATATATTTATAATGATATTTATTATGTGTTCTCATACTGGGTATGAACATATATTAAAAAACCCCCCATGTCCTCTACACCTGAATTTAATCAGTGAGGGGGGCCATTAGTTTATTAGAACTACATAAGGCTTTATTTTCATCCTATGAGATATATAGTGATGACTAGTCCCAAGATCCTATTCCTATCCATGGGGAAATAAAAATACATCCTCTCTAATGTATAAACAATGTTCCATGCATGATCTTTTATTTTGGGTTCCATCCTTAGGGGGTCCACCATGGAAATAGAGACACTGCCTTTTACCTACGAGTAAAATATATGTGAGGGACTTCCAAATAATGAAAAATATTCGTCCAAATGATTCATTTGTGCTCAGAAATATTCCTTCCACATGTCATACTCCTAATATTGGACACTATCAAATCTTTATAATCTTTCCTCAGCTTCTAGTTGTAGAATTTTGGATACCTAAGAGCTCTTTTTCCTGACTATGTTGTAATATCCCCTAGTTAAATTTTCATAAAATAGCATATAAAATGGGTTGGTTGGACAAATTATGATACCATTTGAATATTTAGTATATTTCCTAATCAAACTTTCATAAAATAACCCATTAAATGAGGTTTCTAAGAAATGGTAACGTCACCCTTTGGAGAAACCGCTTCTATCCCTATGAGCATTAATGAAAATATTCTAGAACATGTCATTCAATGTATGTGGTAATCCATTTAACATTTATCTTGTATCGTTTATCCTGATCTGATAAATATCCAAGACCATGGTTTATAAATTTTTCATTCATGTCCAAAGTATGCAAGAGTGACCTTGGCTCGATTAGCCACATATTATCTATCGTTTCGATAATATCATGGCCCTAGTCACAAGACCTAAAAATACATGCATTTTTTCTTCCTATTCTAGGGTTAGACCTATGTAGGTATCTTCCTTTCACAATTACTAGAAAATTTGACTTAAAATAACCCTTATGAATTTAGGTACTTTCCTTCTGTAAACCAAATTATGTGCGCAGGGAAATACAAATATCTGTAAACTTCCATTGGCTTTTAGCGATTGAATGTCAGAATTCTGGAGGACTTCTTTTCCTAACAATACCATAATACACCAGTGGGATTTGAATAACATATCCCTCAAAAATGGGTTTCAGCCAAAGGATTTAACTGTTTGACTATTCAGTACATGCCCTAGTAGGGATTAAATAAAATATCCCACAAAACAAGTTTATCAACCAAAAATAACTTCATCCTTGGAAGAGACCTCCTCTAACATCATAATCTCGTTTTTCATATCAATCTTCAGATCCAGATATCCCTAGGTTATAGCTTACAATTTTATACTCTTATAGCTGAATATGGTAGCATATTTAGTAGAAAATTACCATTAATGGGCGAACAATCAAACTTTCTTTCAAAGATAAAAACCATAAATTATTTCCCCCCTAATGTCCTTGATTAATGAATTTAAACTATACAAAATAATTTTCTTACACTAAGCCTTTAAACTTCATAGCATATCACCCTCACCTTATAGAGTTAAACTACGTAGTCAATCACCTGATCACATTACATTAAGATGCATGATACTTTTACCTATGTGAGAAAGGTCCCTTCCACCATGAAATTGATAATATAAGAAAAGGAACCCTCATTTACACAGAAAAAACTCATGAAGAAGTGGTTTACCATTCACTGCTAGTTCCAATATATATATTCCCTTCATTCTCAGAGACCTCCCTTTGGAAAAACCACCTAGCATGGTCTTAAGAAATCTGAATCCTAAAATTCGACCATAAAAATAGAATGATATAATTATTGAGAACTTATTTTATTTACTATGCTATAATATTACCTAGCTATCTTTGCATAATCTTCTCAAAAACCTCATATCCTATTATCCAAAGAATTCCACTATTGACTATGTAGTACATGACCTAGTAGTCCTTGTGTAAAATAGCTCACAAAATGGGATTGTCAACCTGCGACAACTTTATCCTTAGGAGTTACGTCCAATATTCCCTAATATAATGTTTTTATCCAAGAACCACAAAATTATGGTTTAATATTCCCAACTGGATATCTGAAGAATGTTGGAACATTCTTGGCCTATAATCCCTATTTGAGTCATTATTTCAAAACTTATGGTCAATGATTTTCGACATAAAACACTATCCCCATTAGTCTTGCACACACAACATTAAAATTCCCATAAAAAGTGACACAATACTCTCCAGATTGAAAACCTACAAAGGTAAATCTATAAAAAAGTTGACTCTCAGCTCACTATACCTTCACTCTGTGTGTTTTAGGAAAATTCTATCAATTAAAAGAAAATGACACAAGAATTTTGACGCTAAAATCCTGCAAAGGGTGGACTAAGAAAAATACAAGTCTTTCCCGCTAAGTCTCCTTAAAAATGATATTAGGAAAATAGTATGGGTTATGTAATAAAAAGATATAATTTTTTTAGGGTTTTCTATACAACCCTAGAAATAGTCAAACTATGCTCACTAGACCATGTGGATTTGGTAAAAAATTAAAGCTCCCCCATACCTATCGTTGTGATTATGATTAGTTGGTATGAAGATGTCATGCTACAAAAATCAAGTTTGATGTTATGATCATATGAAGAGAAAAGGGATGATGATATATAATATTAGAAAAAAAATTATTTTCATTTATGAAGCAATACTGGAGTTACATACACTATATGGAGTCTCTCTGTCATATATTACAGGATCTATTTAACATAACATTTAATATATTTAACGGCCTCCTGAGCCCTATCAGCAGCTCACTAAATCTCAAAAAATCGACCAGCTTTAGTCTCCTTATCCTGAAGAATTTCCTTTGTTGTAGCTACAATGGTAGTTGACCCTTATGTTTGGGATTCTCCCAATAAACGGTGGATTTGTTTGAGTTCCCTATTGACAGACATCTAATTCTTGATGAAGGTGAGAAACTTGAGGGGTATTCTCCTTGATTTTCTTCTTAAATTCTACCAGTTTTGTGTTATGGATGAACTACTCTTGGGATAATGAAGCTAAAAATTCACCCATATTGGAAATTATATTGGAATTTATGAGGTCTTTCCACACATTATGTTCTATCTACCTCCTACGAAAAATATCTTTTATAGTAGTGTGGATTAGACGGTAATGAAATACACTCAATCCCAACTTTCTAAACAGAACTATAAGTCATTCAAACTGTGAAGTTAGGTCCTCTTGAGAGGTCTTAGAAATTATCTCCCAGATGATCCACCAAGACCTACTTAGTGTGACACTGAGAGTAGCATATAGATCTAATTCTAACTTAGAGTTGCTATCAATATGAAGAATTTACTTAGGAACTAAATCAGTCAATGAAGTTCCCTTATGAGCCCCTCCAAGATAGTGGCTTCCCCACCTTCTGATGCTGGTTGAATTAGTATAACATATCCACCCTCATACCTAGTTGCAGAGGTTGATAATCCTAAACAATGATTTAGAATAATTTTTAGCTTCAAAAAAAATAGTGAGAGTGGGAAACAATCATGATAATTGGTGAAACATTCCCAATAATAGGTATGTAATATGAGAGGATTCTTTCCTAGCCTCCTCTACTCCTATAGTTTGAACTAGATCCTCTTGATGATGGGAACTCTCCTAGCTCTACCCAAGACTAGGTAAATGAGGCTCAAGAAGACTTCTTGTTTTAAGGTCCACCTGGGTTATCCCCTCATCAATACTGGGACAAAGATGGATTTCAAAGTCTTGTCTATGAACTGTCACTACAAAATTTTATGTAAATGGAGCTACACATTCCAATTAGTCATGATTAAGTAATTAAGCATAAAAAATTGATTGAAAAAAAGATAAGGACTCACATCCATTATGTTCCCTATTAAGTTCTTCAAATTCTTATAAATTAGTGGAGTTTCTAGTGAATTCCATTATTTCGTCAAAGGTCATTCCAAGATGTTTCATGTAATATATTTAAAATCTTAAGTCCCATGATAATATTGTCCATGGAGATTCTTGGAATATTTGGATCATGATCTGAAACATCTCACTCCTCTGATAACATTAGACCCTAAATAGCTCCCTCGATGATAGTCGTAGGGTCAACATCAGTCATCGTAGGATCCTATGGTCATGATGTGAACCTAAAATATTATAGAGGTCGAAGTTATTCATTGACATATGACATCTTATGATATACCATTGACATTAAAAAAATACTTCCTCTATCTCCACAACTGTGACCGGAATGGTGAAAGAGGTAGTAACAGGAGGAGATGTTGCAACCTCAACCCTCAACACTTTTTCTATTAAGGGATATGATTCACCCAAAGGGATCCAAACTTGGTCTAAAGTACTTCCTCACTGCTTTGAGGTTTTTCTTTAACTCCCTTGAGTGAATAAAGGTATGGTGTTCCTATAATCTGAGTAAGTTTAAGAACTTGTTATTGATAAAATAGATATTAATGCTTTCATAATGGTTTAACACTACAGAAGAGGAATTTATCCAAATCTTTCACCCTTCAACATTCCTTTCTTTTCACCCTTTCTGATGGAGGTGGGAAAAAATCAATATCCCCAAAGATAGGTATTACAGGTTGAAATGTGTATTTTCCCACAATTTTTGGCTTCCATTGATCGCTTCCCTAGGAATATTTCTCTCAATTTTGAAGGTGATTCATTAGCCTCGATCGGGGTCCCATTTGGGACATATTTTGGTGAAGGAAACACAATTTTTATACCTTAGACTGCTAAAATTCAGAGTGAACATCCTCTCAACAACAATAATTTATTACAAATAGAGAAAGAGAGCATGGAAAGAGGAAATGAGAAAAGGGAACTCACATCCTTAGGATTTTTTTAATAAAACCATTACTCTGAAGACGAATAATCGATCTATTATGAAGTTCTAGGTATATTCATGTACTCCACCTATGTCATGGCAGGAATTATATTGTCATTTTCATATATGATCATTTAAAATTCTTTGATGTAAATCCTTACCTCAACAGGATCATCCTTAAATCCAATATCTTGTGGGGCTCATACATATCCAATCCTTGGAATTTTTTGCCCTACATGAAGGATTTCCCTTTTGATTCTGACATCATAAGACATGTCCTACCACAATTAGAGTGCCTTGAGTTATAAAAATTCCAAATACATATTAGTCTGCCATGAATATGACTAAAAAACTTCATATTTCATGGGTATACCAACCCTCTTCCTCACAAATGATGGACAAGAATATGGAACCTGACTCTCTTCTTATCAGAGACTACTGGACAACCTAGGTGAAACCTCAGTTGGTGTAACCCTTTTGATTATGTTTGGTGGACTAAACATTCACGATGTATTTTAGATGCGTTGGGAAACATGTCATCCTCACTCTGTGACCCAGAAAAAGTATCCTCCAAAAGAGATAAATAACCTTCCAAAAAAGGGGTACCCTTACCACTAAACTTCCTTTTCCCAACTTGAGTAAAACATTTTTCCAACACCCCTTCAAGTTATGATGCAATCTAGTCCTTGGCATACTTGGAGGTTATTCCCCTGGTTGTATCTGCTGTTGGTAGGTTGATAACCACCCACGTCAACTCCATGGATATGAGCATACAAATCTTTCATGCTACAATTATATTATTTTTTAAATTGATATGCACTGGGGGGAGACGTTTATATACTACAAGTACTTGAACTACAATGAAAACATGTAATGAGCTTAGGCCTCACATATAATATCACCATCGATTCTTGTCAACCACAAACCATCCCTGAAGGCCATCACGTGTGACCTCTACTCATTGTTAGCCTTACCTTCATTATAAAATCTCCCTATGGGTGGATTCCTATAGGTATAGTAGTTGAACTACTTAAATAAACTCAAACTTGTTTTTATTTCATTGGGTTTTAAGGATAGGGGTAGAATAGCAAATACATCCGGGACATTTGGTAAAAACTCACTCTCGAGGACCTTGATCCGTCTCTACATGATTTAAGTTTCGAATTGAGTTGCGATCCACAACCAAAAAACCTAATATGGTCATATGTTTTTGAAAGGATCCTTCTCTATATGAATATGATATAGGCTTTATGTATTTTTTCCAAGACTAGGGTGGCCATCCCTGGAAATTTTTTCTCTATAAGCTTGGCCACTACAAAAAATGTTCCTGGCCTTATGAGACCATTATAATCATGAACATGCATCAAATAGTTTGTAATCCACATGGCCATAAAGCCCGCAAGTCATGTCTTAGAGGGAATGTCTAGTATGATATCATAACCCCACTTTTCATACTCCCACTTCTCCAAATATGGATAGAAGGTGTCGTGCATGATTCTATTCACCACATTAGGATAGCCTGTTGTATTTTTGTAAGTGGGAAATTCCACATTCTTCCTTATGGAAGTGCTCATCCATACCTCTAGATGAATATCATTCTTTAGGTGGGGGTCTTCCTTCTTAATATCATTAGCTATTTTTTATAGATCACTTGTTAAATATGGTGTGATGTCACTATCATCCCACATCCTCTTGGAGGGATAAATGTGTCAAACATATTCTAAAGGGTTGGATCCCCAAATAGCTTCTGAACATTTCAAAACCTGATGCCAAATTATCCAAGCATTATATGGAAAGAATCCGTCTGTGGGATTTAATGGTTTAGTAGATCTGGAATAAACTCAGTATTCCTATACACATAAGTCTACCCTACCCAAAAAGCCTCATATAATCCAATATCTTTCAATTCCTTTTTAATTATGAATAGGCTTGTTGCACCTAGTATTATCACATCTATACTAGATTAACACCCCCTTTTAGGCAGAAATCCCAAACATTCCTCTATCTCGTTGACTGACCTGTCTATGAATCCCAAAATATGAATGAATAGAAATGTGGATTTATTCAACCATGTGTGGTGTTTGATCTGGAGTACATGGGCTATGATTCATGAAATAGACTTTGGATGATGTCACAACATTGATATATACACACATGATACAAATGTTGGAAGTTATAAAATTATTGTTATCTTGAAAATAAGAATGTGGGAAGTAGTTATTCAGAGATAGTGTGAGGAACTACTGTAGATGGAAATGACCATAAATTGACAGATAAGAACTTTAAAAAATCACGATGATATTTCTTTAAAGACACCACTAGATCAGGAAGTGTAGTATAAAAAATGTCATAATAATCATTCCCTATGACTTTCATCATATCCTCAATCTCTTTATTATCCTGTTAATTAGAAATTGACATTACCTATAATCCATTGAACCTACAAAGAAATTTCAATTCTGTTTCTGGATAAGTTCATTTCTAGAGAAAGATTGAGAAAATTAAAGAAATTTCAAAATGTCATGAACTCTAGAAAGTTCCGTTCTTATGTACCTCACACAGATTCATCATGTAGGTACATTGTTTATGACCCCCATGCAAGTCACTCTCCTAAGACTATGCATCCTTTAGACATTTACATACCATGTATACACAAACAAGAACTTCAGTGAAAGAGATTCAGTAAAGGGTCTGCGTGAGAGACTTTTGTGGAGAGACCTAAAAGTTTGGAGTTGCAAGAGCCTTTCACCGAATGAGAATCCTATTTATAGATGAGGATGTATCCTTACATGGCCTGTATACAGGATATGATTACACAGAAGACTAAATCAGACCACTATAAGGTAATCCCTATGTGAATTACTTTGGAGAACCATTTATCCTTTTCCTCTATATACCTCAGGATTAGACCCTTTTCTTTCAATAAGATCCAATACTTAGGGGGGGGGATTTTTTGACACTCTATTTTGTCACATAGATGAAAAGGAAACAATGGGAAATATATTAGGCATAATAGCATAAATAATATATAAAATTCAAAGGATTGTGAAAGCATCCAAAGGATGTTCACCCAAATTTCACGAAGTACCATCAGTGTGCAAGGTACCTACGTAAAACACTATCTGACCAACCCGCATGAGCACCTGTGTGATACACCTTCACATGATGGACCCTTTTCCCATCTTCCCACATTATCCTATAAATAGGTCCTTCAAGTCTTCATTTAGAGAGATAAAAATTCCTAAAGTAAAACCGATGCTATGATCACCATATTCCTTCACTCAAGACATTTGAAACATTCCAAGTAGTTTTATAACACCTTAAGAAGATTAAATTAAATAGGGATAGTGAAACTAATGTACATACATGGTTTAAATTAAACAAAACCTGCATGAGGAGCTCAATCACCCATTGATTAACAAAGACTTATGTGACAAACCATTCCTAAAATGGAGACCTAATAATGTCACCTTTGGGGACAACTATGGATACCCTTGAAGCCTAGAGAAATGTATCTCCCAGGTGTAGTCACCCAGGAGGTCCATCACCCAAGGTGATACCACTTTTCCTTATGCCTAATTGCATGAAGCACCCCCTGTGTGAGCCTCCTTGGTTCACCCTAACCTCTAGGATATGTGATCCTCCCATCATACATTCTTCAAATACATCCATGTAAGGCCATATACTCCTTTGGATCCATTGTTTGAGAGGGATCAAGTTTAAACATTCACCTATACCCTCATACTTACACAACCATGGTGACAGGCACACCAACGTGTCTCCTATTTGGATTTGTATTTATATGTTCAGTGGTTTCCCACACATACCTGAGATGATGGTTATGATCTACATGGAATGTGTGAATTTTTATTTCCATGGTCACTAGGACCCTTACCCCTAGGAAAATTTAAAGGAGTTCTCAGTATTAGGCACTAGGGTTAGCACCCAGTCCTACCCTTGCCATCTCTAAGACCTGGTGCCTCCAATTCCAAGTAGGGAGGGAAGGGTTACACTTTCATTTCCATTAGATATAGAATGTAATCCTCCTTCCCTACTATGTAAAAAATTAAGGGCATAACACATAGAGAAATACCCAAGACTTTCTTGTGAGAGATTATAGTTTAGCTCCTCTATACGTCCTAGTCACTAGGTCAGAGAGGGGATGGACACATGAGCCTTCTCCCCTCTCTCATGTTGCCTTTCCTCATCATTCTCTAGACCCTAGTCCCATTCCAGGGTAAAGTGAAGATATGGAAACACCATAGCACCGACCTATTCCATCAATAGAAGAGGGGGATATGGGATGTTCACACTCAACACACCATCCCTCTCCCTTTGTGATTTTTCCACATATACACTTGCAGACTGAAGCAGATTTTGTGGTATCTCATATCATCAACTGCCTCTTATTTCTCATACTGATCATGACTCAAAAGGGATTAGAGGTCAATTATGATCATGAAATCTACATGATCCATGCCACTAATTTAACTATGAGAACTATGATTCATTATCTAATAAGGATACATAGTATGTCTACCTAAGGTCTGAGTTCAATGGGAATTCTCCTCAAGAGTAATCCCCAATCATAATTACATTTGAAACATGAATCCTCTTGAGGAGTAAGACTCTAAGAAAGCCTCTAAACCACCATGAGTAGAGACATTCCTCATCTTACCATCATTAAGAATTATCTTCAAGAGTAATCCCCAACATAATCCTATCAAAGTGCCATATCCCCCTGTGAGATAAACCCTCAAGGGCCTCCATAGGCGTAAGTACTCAAAACCAAACAATAAGGGCTTTGATTATTCTCTAAATGGGAGATATAGGAAGCATCCAGGAAGTTTACATTAAAAACCCAAAATCAAACTTTTTATCCCTGGGCCATATTCATATAAAGGTCTAATACAACATAGAAATTCATATCCTTTTCAGGTTTCCTGGGCTGCTTCAGCACATGTCCGACACTAAAATTTGACTTGGCAACATCTTCCTAGAAATCCTTCCTGCATGACGTTAAATTTGATGGTTAGGTCCTTATCACATTACCTTAAAAGCTATAATGTATCATGTTATGTGACACTTAACTATAGGGGTTTTGATCCTTCACATGAAGATATGTAGGAATCCCATTTTAAGGGTCCCATCCCTATATCAAAAAAATTCTTCTCTCCCTGGATGATGATACCCTGTAGAGAACCCCACTGAGTGGATAAAAATCCAATATCATCAATAATAACGACCAAATAATCTCTTAGTAGTTCATAAGGGTATACAATTGATGGAGAACCTTAGATACATAAAGATGTACCCATTTATTATGAACCTTAGTTATATAAAGATGATTCCAAATTCCATACATGCTAACAATTGATTTCTAATTCAACGGGAACCCACATTATACTTGGGAATTAGTGTAGGATTTGTGAACATATCTTAAATCTATAAGAGGGTCCCAGAGTAGGAAACAATTCCCACTAAAATGGTGTGATGATCCTGAATTTCCATCCTCTGGACCACAGTGAGTTCTTAAGCATCATAGGTAAAAATACTTAATGAGCACTTACCTTTGGAAAGTAGTTCCCTATGGATAATGAACTGTTGGGTGTTTCTAGTTTCACAGAAAAACCCATTTGAAACCCTTTGAATATGGTGATTCCTAACCCAAACAAAATTACGAATATGAGACAATTAATAATCAATTAATCACTATTTAACCATTTTTATTCATTCGTTAATCATTGGTTAATCGTTATTTAATTATTACATAATCTTTTGTTAAGGAATATATAATCCTAATTTAATTATTCCTTAATCATTTTATAATAACCTAGTAATCATTCCATAATTAATAATTATTAAGTAGTTACATCAAATTTATTTTCCATTTAATTACTATTTAATCATTTTAGGCGCTTAGTTAATAGATAATTAACAATTAATAATTATTTATTTATTTGTTATTCATTAATTCATCATTAATTAATCCTATGTCAATCACTCAATAATAATTACTTAATTAATAGTTATTACTTATGTACTTTATAGTTAGTTATGGGTCAATTAATAGTTCATTATTATTTATTTGTTCGTTAATCATGAGTTAATAATTAATTAATCATTTTTTAATCATTTTTTAATTATTGGTTAGTCATCAATTAATCATTACTTAATCATTCATTAAGAATTAGTTAATACTAAGTTAGATAAACCTTAATCACTAATTAATCATTAATTAAATTATAGTTATGAAGTAGTTACTCTAAAGTTAATTATTAGTGAATTATTATCAAGTCATTATTTAACTAATTACATTATAGTTAATTAATAGTCACTATTTAATTAATTATTAGTTAATAATTACTTCATCATTAAGTAATCCTATGCTAATCATTCCTTAATAATTGATTAATCATTCTTTAATCAATCATTAATTATTATTTTACCATTCATTAGTCATTAACCATTCTTTAGTTAATCATTATGTAATCATTCATTAAGTATCAATTAATCTTAAATTAACAATGAATTAATTATTCATTCATCACTCATTAATCATTACCTAATTAATAGATATTAATTAGTTACTTTATAGTTAATTAATAGTTAATTATTAGTTAAATATTTGTTTATCATTAAGTAATTAAAGGTTAATCATTCTTTAATCATTAGTTAGTCATTTTTATTAATTTTAGTTAATCATTACTTAAACATTAGTTAATCCTATGTTAATTATACCATACACTTTTATTAATCACTCATGAAAGATTAATTAATTAATAGAAATAAATTACTTACATTATAGTTAGTTATATTTTAATTAATATTTCATCATTATTTAATTATTAGTTAATCATTAGTTAATCATTAACTATTCATTATTTGATCCTAAGTTTGATCAATGTTAATCCAAGGTTATTAGTTGTCTAATAATTCATTAATCCTAAGTTATTATTGTTATTTAATTAGTTAATCATTTATTAATCATTACTTTAGAATTAGCTAATCATTAGTAATTTAATAGTTAATAATTAGTGAATCATTATTTCACTAACATTTATTAATCACAAAGTTAATATTAATTCCTAATTTTTATCACTAATATTTAAAATTACCATGTTACACTAAATATTAATATTCTTATAATAGTAAATCTATTACTAAAACTAATTATAAATTATTAACTCCAAATTCATTATTAAATAATAATATTTTACTTACCCATATTAATTATTATTTATAAATTATATCTATCTAACTAAAAAACCAAGTAAATAACATATTTAAAACTAACTAAAAACTAAACAACTAATAAATTATTTAATTTAAAATAAATATGAAAAAATACCTCTATATGCTACTTTGAAAATTATGCACTTATAAAATTCTTCTCTCCTTTAGGCCACCGAAAACACCACACACAAGGTAGAAAACACTAGGAAAATTTAGAGAGAGAGGGAGTGAAATTAGAGAGAGGTGGGATGAATTGATTGTGCAGAAGGGGTGGTGGTGGTTGATATTTATAGGGGCTAAAATAAAATAATTATTAAAAAAAATACATTTGACCTCAATTTAGGTGAATTAAATTAACATTCAAAACACCTTTCACATAAATTAAGGGGAAATACATTTTGTGTGTTATCACCTTTCAAATTCTTTTCCATGTCATCGATACAGATAAATGAAAGGAAAAAGTGACTTTTACCACAACACATTTTGACATAAAACAAAAGGTGGAAAGGCTGATGCTTCCTTTATGTATTTATTTTAATTTTTTAAAACTATTTTTAATTTAATTGTTTTTTTAAAAGATCATATATATGAAAAAATTCCCCTTCCAACCATTTCCTTCACTGCTGATTTTGTTGCAACTTTCCACACCTCCACTATTAAAACCTACTTGCTACTCGTTGCTGGTAGATACGATGAATTGATGTCACCAAATACCTTCTCTAAGTATATATGTATACGAACCAATACTTTCAGGTTTTGGCTAAAACAAACCGACTCATTTATTACTCAAGTCTCTACATATTGCCCTTGACCTGACCAGTTTATTAACTTGATCTTGAAAATTTGAAAAATTAAATAAATTATATATATAATAACCATTATATTGAAATATTAAATATATAATATTTTTTTAAAAAAATAATTATAATATATAGTTTATTCATGTTAGACAGATCACATACCAAGTCACTTATTAAAGATTACATCCAACACTATTATTAATAGAGATTTAAAATTAGGCCACCTTAATAATTGGGCCAATAAAATCATGCCCTATTAGGATGTTTTATTGAGATAGGTTTTCCCCTGAAACTTGTAACAGTCTAACTCAAAGGTGATGAATTATTATTTTTTAGGTTTTTCAATATTTTATTTATAATATAAAATTAATGCACATTTGAGGGATTTTTGTACAATATTATTAAATATTATTTTTTATATAGTGGAATAATTTATTTACATTGGACAAAAAATTAATTAACTTTTGAATTTTAATTTATTAAAATAATATAACTTATCTATGTTCAATAAATTAATTATATATATTGATAAACACAATATTCATTTTATTGAATTAACTAACAATATTTTTTTTATATTTACACTATACTCTTCATGGAATTTTTATGTTTATTTATATTATATATGACATTTTTTATAGTTTTAGATCATTATCATTACATGTGGGTTATCTAGTCATCAAATTTAATATTTTTGTGATTGAGGTCTAATAATACCCTTGGTATACTCAACAGAATATTTTATAATTATAATAAAAATTATTGTCTTTAATGTTTCTCCTTTAAAATTTATATTTTTAAAAATTTCTAATGAAAATTTCTCTCAATATTTAAATTTAATGTCTTTAAATTTTTTAGCATACATATACACATGTTTTATAGTTATATTTTTAAAAAGTGGATGATATATTTATTTTTATATGTGTGATATTATTTTAGTTAATATTAGTTTTTAATAACAATTATATTATTTTATATCTAAAATAAATGTTAGAAGTGTTTTATGATTTTAATTTTTTATAATTTTGTAATGTAATTTGAAAACATACTTCATTAATCATATATAAAAAATGTAATATAATTTATTTCATAATTTTAATAAGTATATTTTAATTATTAAAATAATAAATTGGTATATATTGTTTCTTATTGTTAATGTAATAATTATTTTTTGATATATATATTTTATTTTTTATAAGGGTTAATTATACTTATTTTTTATTAGTTTATTTGACTAGGATATTATTTAATACTTAATTTTATTATATGTAAATTATTTATTACTATAAAAATAAACATATAGATAAGATTAGTATTGTTCTATGAGATAAATTTTATGCAAAAATATTTTTGAGGGGATTAAGAAATGTATTAATTTCACCAGTGAATTTTAAAGTTAATTGTAAAAAAAGATACTTTTTAAAATGAGATAGTATGAGGGATTTTTTTTTCAAAAAATATTTTGAAAAAATATATGAAATAACATCATGGGGAATAGTAAATCTCCTATCATTGCTCATAAAGTGTTTATATGGATGTTGATGTGGTAATAGTTTACCTGACGAATGTAATTATCATGGAAATGATATTTCTATTTTCTTCTAAAATGAGTATTTTCATGAATAATGACACATGGGAGGGGTTTTTCCTTGTAGATAGTCTGGTTGAATTCCCTAAGAACTTCGGCTCTTGTAATATCTTAAGCCTAAGGGCCATGTAATCTCTGAGCCTACGGGCCTTGTAAGGTTTCCCCCTCATCCCTTGATAGGGGGTTATCAAAAATCAATAAAAATTAAGGCCTTTGAGCCATTCAGACACATGAGGGAGTAATTACCAGAGGAAAATTCCTTATAGCAGGAATAATTTTATGCTTAATGGTAATTTCAATCATTGATAAAATATTTCAACACAATTTTTCTAAATCTCCATGAAATGGGCTGTTAGGGGACATTTCATGGCGGATTTTTAGGATATCTATTTATCTCAATCAAAAATATCAAAAATATTATAAAAATATTAACTTTAAATCCACCTATTTTACATTAGTTATTAAATAACATACATTAAAAATATTTTCCACATCCATGACTAAATATTAGACATAAAAAATATTGAATCTAATATTTCCAATGTTAGTTATTTAAAAACCAAAATGGATTTTTTTCACATGATATTTTTTACATCTCTTATTTAATATCCATTGAAAAAATTTCAGGTTTGTTATAAATTAATCAACATGGGAAATCTCAATTATGGTTTCCTTCAAGTAAATTACTCAAAAAACATCATGAAAATTATGCCCTAAAAATATTGTAATGAAAAAACATCATCACTCCACATAATATAATTATATTTAACTTCAACTTTTAAAAAAATATGATGCGAAAAATATACAAAAAATATCACGGTTTCAAAAATAACTTCTCTCAAAAAATACATTTTTCTTATTATTCTTTAAAACCATTTTGAAAAATATTTCTCACTTAAATTTTTCATAAAATGAAATGGAAAAAAATATTTTATATAAATTTTTAAATAGATTTCCTGAAAAACAAGTCTATAACAATTATGTTATACCAAAATATCATCGCACCTAAATAGTTATATATTTGCATGATTATTTTTAGAATAAATTAAATGAAAAATATTTGTAATTATGTTTAAAAAAATAATGTAAAAATTTTTCAGAAAATTATTAGTTACTTTAATATCTTAAATAATTATTAACTACTAAATATTAACAAAAATTATTAACAATTGATAATTGTTAATAATCAATTAGTGGTTATTATTTAGTATATATGAGTCAGTTATTATTTATTATTAATTAATATTGAACTATGAATTAGTTATTTTTAATTATGAAATAATAATTAATAATTATTACTACTTGATGATTATTATTCATGAATAGCTACAGGTTATTAATTATTAAATATTTACTATTACTAATTACTAATTATTGATTATTTATTAACACTATAAAAAATGATATTTAGTGGTGATTATTTAGAGATTGATGATAAATATTAAAAGTGATTTTAAAAAATAAAATATATTTTTACCACTACTAAAATAAGTGGTTATAATTTTTTATTTTAGTAGTTTTTTAAATTTCATTCTTAAATAAACATTAAGTAATAAGTTAATATTTAATTACTTATTTAGTAGTAGTTAAAATTCAATCTAATATATATATATATATATATGTTTTTTAAGGTTTGATGGTGATAATGGTGACAACAAAAACAACACGAACAATAACTGGAGCAGCAACAACAACATTAATACTAACTAATAATTGATAATAATAATTTTCAATTATAAATTAAGTATATACATTATATAAATTTCAATGGAATATATAAATATATATTTAAATATTTAAAATCAATATACAAATACTATATATAGATATGTAAAAATAATTATTATTAGTACTATAAAACACGCAATATTAAGTGCTACCCTTTATTGGCGCTAAAAAAAGTTCTGATAAAGGGAACCCCCTTATCAATGATAACTAAAAGTGTTGATAAAGGTGATATTTATCAATGCTAAAAGAATACATGGTAAAGGGGCACCCTTTATTAGTACTAAGACACTTCTTTTTGTCGTTGATGAAAGACATACATCATAAAAACATTTTATATACTACTAAATATTATACTTTAGTATATAAATATATTTGATTAAATATTATTTTTATATTACTAAATGTGTATTTAAACTTAATATATAATAAATTTAGTGAAAATTATTTATAAAATAATGAAAAAATAACATTAATTTAAAATATACTAATTTTTATTCACTAATAGACATTTAGTAGAACTACATATATGGGCTTTACCGGCACTATAAATTTCCATCATCAACGTTGAAAAATAACCAATGTTATAAGCATATTTTAAATCATATAGATTTTAGCAGTGTTAAAAATAGTGTTGATAAGGGATCCCTTTATCATCATTAAAAAATAACTGATAAAGTGGTCACATTATTTGTGGGTTTTTTAGCATCGATAAAGGGGGCCCTTTATTAGTTATTTTTTAGTGATGTGAAAAATATCCCTTTATTAGTGGAATAAATAGAATTGATAAATGTAGAATTTTACAACATAAAACAACACCAAATATAGAATTTAATTTAATTTAAAATATTGTTTTTTACAATGAATATATACATGTCAAACATTGGTATGTAAAATTTATCACAAACATCAATAAATTCAAAAACATTGTTTCCTCGTCATTGGACCCCCTATCAAAAGATCCTATCCATGGAACCAATTTTCTAAAAAAACCACCCCATATCGAACAAAATAGTGTACCTATATGAAATGAAAATTCTATAGTTGGTAATAATAAAAAGATATAAATTGAATATAAAGAGGATTCAATGCTTTAATAAAGTGTCACATTTAAATTGAAAACGTACAATAATCATCATGTTGGGAATACCAAGTGTTAAACTGATGGATGGTTGATTACTATATGTCACACATGATTTATGGATCATTTCCATAAACTATAAAGACAATAAAAGTTAATTTTATTAGTTTTTAGTATGAGACAAGTTTTTGAACTAAAATGTAAATTTTAAATAATAACGTACACTTTGAATCAACCTACCACATCATGTATGGGATTAATATAAGGATGATTCCCACACATCTCAAATGATTTATGAATAAATTTCCAGAAATATCAAGACAACTCGACTATGTTTTATTGGTTTTTAGTGAGTGACACACATTTTAAACTAAAATGTCATTTTTAACTAAAAATAAACATTTTGAGTGATACCAGTTATACCATGAACGATATTAACTTTTGAATGATTATTACATGTAAAAAATGACTGATGGACCATTTTAATAATGCATGAATACCATACATGTGTGTTTGAATACTTTCAAGGAGCGAAACATGTTTTTCACTAAAATGTCCCTTTAAAACTGAAAAAAAACATTTTGAGTCCTACCAGTCACACCTTGTATAATATTGTGGTGAAATTGATTCCTTCACATCAAAAAATAATTATGTATAATTATCATAATTTATTAAAATAATATGAATGAATTTTCTTGGTTTTTATTATATCATGTGTCTTTTAAACTGAAATGTCAATTTTAAATAAAAACATGCACCTTTAGTCATACCAGACACACCATATGTCAGATTGATGTGTGGATAATTTCTATAAGTAAAAAATGACTCATTTATCATTTTAGTAAAGTATCAAGATAATTAAATTTTGTATGATTGATTTTTAGTGAATGTCACTTATTATTATTTAAATGTCATTTTTAATTGAAAACACACCATTTGAGTCATAAATGTCACATCATGAATCAAATTGACCTTCCATTGAATCATACTCATAAAAAATAATCATATATTTATTTTTTATTAAAATATAAAAATAATATGACTGTTTTTTTGTTTTTATTGAGTTTCATGTTTTCAACTAAAATATCATTTTAAACCAAAAACACATACTTTGAGCCATATCACTCACACAATGTATTAGTTTGAAATGAAACCAATTTATAAACATCAAAAAATGTCTTATGGATCATTTTACTGAAGTATAGAAATAATATTAATGATTTTTCATTGTTTTCAATGAGTGAAACATGTTTTTAACGAAAAATTTAGTTTTAAATAGAAAACAGGTACTTCAAGTCATACCGGTCACATCGTGCATCAGATGGAGGTATGGATAATTCTTAAATATAACAAATTAATTATGAATAATTATCTTAATGTCTCAAAATAATATGAATTAAATTTTTTTGGCTTTGAGTATGTCATGCGTCTCTTGAACTAAAATGTCAATTTAAAATAAAAACACGCACTTTGAGTTATACCAGCCACACTATGTGTGCAATTGATGTAAAATTGATTCATAAACATAAAAAATTGCATATATATCATTTTAATAATATATCAAGACAATACACATGTGTCTTACTAGTTTTAAGTGAGTGATACTCATTTTAACTAAAATGTTAGTTTTAAATTGAATATTTGCACCGAGAGTCATATCAGTCACAATTTGTACCAGATTGATATAAAAATAATTTATATTCAAAAAAATGTCATATTGATTGTTTTACTAAGATATAAAGATAATTTTGGTGGGTTTTCTCATTTTTTTAGTGAATGGTATGTTTTTTTACTAAACCATCATTTGTAATTGAAAACATGAACTTTTAGTCACATGTGTCACATCATGGATAAAATTGATGTGAGGATAATATATAAATGTCACAAATGAATTTTGTATTTTTTTACTAAAGATTAAAAAATATATAAATGTGTTTGATCAGTATTCAGTGAGTAACACAAGTTTTTAACTAAAATGTCACTTTTAAAATAAAAACACCAACTATGAGTCATACCAGTCACACCATGTATCTGATTGAGATATAACTAATTCCTACATTTTGAAAATGACTTATGGATATTATTCGTAAACTATAATTCCAATATGAAATGGTTTTCATGGTTTTCATTGAGTGAAACATGTTTTGACCTCAAATGTCACTTTTAAATTGAAAACACGCATTTTGAGTCGTACAAGGAACACCATGATTCAGATTGACATGAACCTATTTAAAACAGACTATAAAGGACTTATGAATCATTTAAACGAAGTATAAATAAAATTAAAGTGTTTTTTCTTAATTTTGAGCATGTGAAATGTGTTTTTTTTAAAATGTTTATTTTAATTAAAACACAGAGTTATAGTCACACCTGAAAAAGCATGTGGAAGACTGATGTAAAAATGATTACTATATATCAAGAATGAATTATGTACCAATTTACTCAATTATCAGGATAATATGAGTTCGTTTTCATGTTTTCTAGTCATTGATACGTGTTTCAAACAAAAGTTTCACTTTTAAAATGAAAACATGAATTTTGAGTCATATCAGGAATACCATGTATCATATTTAGATACATTTGATTCCTAGATGTCATAAATTGCTTACGAATCATTTTATTAAAGTATCATGAAAATCCAATCATTGTTTTTCAGGTTTTTGTGTGTGAAATGTGTTTTTTAATAAAATGTCGATTTTAAGTAAAAAGATAAAGTTTCTATCATAACAGACACATAGTTTTTCATATTAACGCACAGATGATTGCTATACATAAGAAATGAATTATATATCAATTTATGAAATTATCAAGAGAATTTGAGAGAAGTTTTTTGGTTTTCAATTAGTGACTCATGTTTTGAACTAAAAGTTTACTTTTAAACTTAAAACACACACTATGAGTCATAAAAGGAATGATATGTGTTATATTTTTGCGTATTTTATTCCTACATATAAAAAATGACTGATTTATAATTTTCTTAAAGTATCAGGTAAATATGAGCATGTTTTCTCAGTTTTGAGTGGGTAATATATTTTCTAAATTATAATGTTTTTTAAATTAAAAAAATGAAATTTTAATCATACTGGGAACACAATATGTCAGATTGATTTTTTTACTATTCTTATAAGTCAAAAATTATTTTTCGATCACTGTCCTAAAGTATTAAGACAATATAGGTGTGTTTTCTTATTTTTCAGTATGTAATGCCTGTTTTAAACTAAATGGTAAATTGTAAACTAAACATTTAAAAATTGAGTAATACTAGGAGCACTATGTGTTAGATTAATTTTTTTTCAATTCTCAAATTTCTAATATGAATTATAGATAATTTTACTCAAATATCAAAACCAACCAAGTGTGTTTTCTGAGTTTTCAATGTATTGCACATGTTTTTAACTAAAATGCCATTTTTAAATAGAAAAAACGCACTTGGAGCCATATCAAGAACATTATGTTTTATATTAATATGTGATCAATTTATAAATGTTAAAAATTACTTATGTATTATTGATCTAAATTATCTATACAATTTGAGTATATTTTCTCATTTTTCATTGAGGGTCACAGGTTTTTAACTAAAACAACATGTATAATTAATGTGTGGTTGATTCTTATATGTCCTGAATGATATATGTATCATTTTAATAAAGTATAAAGAACATATAAGCCTGTTTTATTTCTTTTTAGAGGGTGATTCATGTTTTGAACTAAAATGTCTCTTTTAAACTGAAAATGGTCACTTCGAGTCATACCTGGCACACAATGTGTCAGATTGATGTACAATTGATTCAAATATGTATAAAATTATTTATATATACTTTTTATAAAGTATCAAGACAATATAATTTTTTTATTTGTTTTCAATATGTGATTTTTTTAACTAAAATGTCAATTTTTAATAAAAACATGAATTTTCAATCACACTGGTTTCCATGTGTCAAATTGATGTGTAGAAGAATCATACACATAGAAAATGACTTGTGGATCATTTTCAAAATTTATCATGATAATTTGAGTGTGTTTTCATGGTTTTAGTGAGTCACTTGTGTTTTGAACTAAAATGTTACTTTCAAACTGAAATCATTCACTTTAATTCATAATGAGGAATTTTTTTTCAGATTTATGTTTTGATGCTTCATACACATCGCCAATGAATTATGAGACATTTTCCAGAAGTACCAAGATAATCTATGTTTTATGTTCTATTTTGAGTTAGTGATGCAGGTTTTAATCTAAAATATCATTTTTAAATTGGAAACATACACTATTTAACATATAAATATAAAATAAATATTAAATTTATCTATAAGGAGAATAAATAGTGCCTAATTGCATTATCCTTATTGAATACATTGTCAAGAATTGAATTTTATCCAAGCATTTTGTCCTCTTAATACAATACAAAATGGGTGGAGAAAAATCAATTTTTGATAAAGTCTCATCTTCATGATATTTGGGGAAATTATCTAAATAAATATTGAATAGAAATGATGAGAAAAATTAACTAAAAAATAAGTAGATAAAATATTGGGAAACTTAACTAAATAAGTAGTCGGAATTCTCCTCTTCATAATAACCACATATATTCTGATACTATGTATTCTACCCATCAATTTATAACTAAATATATTGACCATTTTAAATATGTATAATTTGGATAAATCTATTAGTGTTATTAAAATATAAATAAATATATAATTAATAACTATTTTAAATGTAATTGTAAATATCATCAATCATAATTTGTTGGGGGTTCTAGTTTTTTGATGGAATATGAAATATTTCCTAAATTTTATAACACAATAACTATAATATTTTCCATTATTTTGTTTTAGACACTATGTAAACATTGATAATATCTCTTTGGATACAGTACACTTTACCCCTCTCAACAAGGATATGGGTGAGTGTTGATAGATTGAATTAAAAATAAATTTTCCCTTTTATAATATTTGTACTGGAAAGGTATCAATAAATTATTGATTCTATTTTTTCAAAAAAAAAGGTAAAACATTGTGGGGAATTTCTAGCCTCAAATAATGGGGGGGGGGGTGATCTTCATATAGTTGTTATTGTTGTGTTTTTTCTTCCCTTTTATTGAGTTTTATAAAATTTATCCTAAAAAACATAATTCTAATTAATTTTTTATTCTAAAACATTTATTCACTCATATATATCTTATATTTTCATATCTTTATCCCCTTGTAAATTTCTTTTCTCAAAATATGTTTGAGGAAAAACTCCAAAACTCCCACTTAGGATGCAGCTCTATTATTCTTGCCAATGAAAGTAGTCATTCAATTTTTACTAGCGACAGAAAATCTTGTGTCTAAACTGAATAAAAAATATATGAAATTATGTATTCATTTTTATGTAATAATATTTTAAAGCGACTTTTTATTATATTATACATACATAGGATTCCCATTCTCTTTGATAATTTTCATCAACAAGTATCCCCTCTTTATTTATTTGAGCCTACTTCTATAGAACCTAACATGGGATTGAAGTTGATTTGGATTTTGATTCATAAATATTCATATGAAAAAAGGAACATAATTATGATTTGGTTTCATTCCTCAAAAAATTATTACTATAGATTTAAAATATATATCATTTTTTTTCATGTAAATCATACCCCATCCTTACATTATGGTTGCGGTACGTTAGTTTTTATGTACATTTATTATTTTCATCACTAAGTAGCTATTTCATAAATTAATTATTCTTAATCAAATTGATTAATAAATGTATTTTCTAGTAAATTTTACCAATCAAAATGTACTTGAAATGTTTCTTGCTCATGATAGATAATAATCACATTCCATGTTTTATGGTTTATCTGGTGTGAATATGTCTATGGTGTGTGTGGGTTTCCTGTACCTTCATTATCTTTGAGATGATTCTTTGTAAGAATTGTCTGAATGGATCTATGAGCATTTTCAGTGAGCATTAATGAAACTTTAATTTGATAGTATTCTAATATAAATTCACACTACAAGGGAGAATGAAGATTATATCTATGTTTCGTTATTGTATTTTTTTGTTCAAATAATGGAATAATATTATAATATTACCCTATTACCTTCCAAAATTAGTTCCATTATCATAGGAAAAATATTTCACCATGAATCTAAATATTTCCTCACCTAAATTTTACTAATGACTCCATTATATAGAATGAAAACGGACTTGTTAGGTTTAAAAGGTTGTCCTTGTTCATTCCGTCCACCCAAGAATTTTTTACCTTTATTTATAACCTTAATATTTTTTATTAATACTACTGTGATATGACAGTCCAGTTTCTTTCCCATACATAGGTTTTCCACCTTCTAAAATTTCTTTTATTTAACATTTTAAAGATGTCGTTCCTTAGGATTGGTATCATTAGAACATGGAAAAACCTATTCTTCCTTAAGATAGAGAGAATCGACAAGTGGATAAACCTATTATTCCTATGTATTGGTCATATTAATATGTAAAGAGTCCATTATCCACAAAAGAAGATGAAAATTTAATTTATATTATGTAAATACATTATTGAAAACATAATACTATGATGTAACACAATGTATGTCAAAAAAATCATTAACATTATTGGTCTCTCTTTTCTCTTTTAAAGGATGATGGGATTTGAACACTCTATCATGTATCCAAATACACACATTATGGTCTCCTATGACATACAAGAGTCATCCTCATTTGAATGGACATCTTTCCCTGAAGTGATTTTGGTCGATAACTGAATAATTGAAAAATTTCTATTTTTTGGAACTAAGATATAAAATTATTATACTACCTATGATTGCACTATGAATGGTTTATCCATGTACCCTTCCTTATTGAAATCCACATTCAAAATTCTAAATTCATTAATATTCACTATACTTTTGTTATTAACTAACTTTAATTATAAAACCATCTTATGGAAAATTTTATAATCCACCTACCATATTTTTTAATAATTAGAATGTATGAAATATTTAGGTAAATTGTATTTCAACTCTTGGTAATATATACATGAATTGATTCTTCCACAAGAGAAACTCTTCAAATTCTCATGGTACTACATTCATTGTGTTACTTTTTATAGAACATATAACTATCAATTACCTAAAAATTATAAGATATACAAGCAACCATGGTCCCATTAAAATAATTTGATGTTATTATAAAATTCTATTCATATTTTCAAGTAAATTATTAAAAATATATTTTTTAAACTATCCTATAAACTATAAATTTTGTGTATTTGATATCTAGAATTCATCCCTAGATGGATTGAAAAGCCTAATAATTATTTTTTAGATTTAAATATATGGAAAATACTCTAAACTATTATATACGACAAGAATGCGAGTCTACCCCCACTCTATAATATTAATATTGACAACAACTGTTCTGAAAATCCCTTTACCAATAAGTCCCCTGTTGTGATGAAATTTTGGTAGAAAAATAATATACACATCAAAACGTTATTTGGTATATAATTTAATGGATAATTCACCAATATATAGCTTTTTAATACTATAACACCCTAAGTTTTTAAAATAATACTACGCTCGACAACTTTCTTTACATGAAACAACTGGATTTATGTGAAATGGGATTTACTAAGAAATATTAGTATTTAAATGTGACGGTCATAAGATAACCATTTAATTGTAGGGTATGAATAATATTAAAACAATTATGAAATATATATATAAATTTCGTAGTCAATAAAAATTTATTTATTATTGACTAAGAACCACACTAATTTGATTTCGAAAAGTTATTTTGTTCTTCAAAAATAGATTTTCGTAAATATGTTTATCGTTTTTTATGAGAAAATATATAATTAATTAATAGAACTTATATAAAATTTATTTGATAAAACGGATATCATATTTGAAATTATCATGTAAAAAATATCTTAGATCTAATTTTCTAGTTTTTTTCTAAAAAGATTAATTTTCCAGCTTATAGTGAGAAATACTGATTTTAATTGAAAACAATATTTTGAAATCTAGAATTTTAAAAGTTAAAATTTTTCAAAATAGTTTCAAAGTAAAAATAGTTATATTATATATTTATTAATGAAATTAATTTTTTTGGAGTCAATTTTATTACTTAAATTTTTATGAAAACATTTTCATACTTAAAAATCCATTTTAATGAAACAAATTGTTTTCATTACATTTTAATTTTTAATGTAAAATTAAATTCAGACACTTCCATAAATTGAAATAAGAAAAATTTATTAAATATTTTTAATTAAGATTTCCAAATTTTGTTAATAAGCCCATTTTATTTTTGGTCATTATGAATAATAACCATAGTAAATAATTGACATCATGGTAAGGGGAAATCAGTAAATTAATGTTAAAAATTATTTGAGAAGGAATAAAAATGATCATACTACTTTCCATTTTCCTGTTATATTAGTGAATTTCATATATATCCATAAAATTTTCTAAAATAAGGAAAATTGGTGCCACATTTTTTTCGATTTTGAACTTTATATTATTTTATGTAAAGAAAAGTAAAAAATGTACTTCATGTTGTCATATTATCTCTAAATTTTTTACACGATGCTAAACATTTGATATTTTTGGTTATAAAAGGTTTATTTGTAAAATAAATTATTTTTTTACCACATTAAATTATATTAATTTTCATTTATTTTATTCTTACCTTAAATTCTTACATAATGCCGATACAACATTTCTTTAGTTAATAGAAAAATAAATTAAATGATTTTAAAAATGTTAAAAGTAATATAATTTGAATAACTTATTGATTATTATGAATTTTTTAGCTAAAAATAACATATTATAGGCATGTAAATAAATTATATTCTAATTACATGGTTTTTATGTTGTTTTAAAAGTTGAATAAAATGAATAGTTATAGAAACTACATTTAAGTTATTTTATTAAAAATAATATTTTAATAATTTTTTTAATATTTAAAAAATACTATATCCCTCCAAGTAGTTTTTAGATGTATAAAAATATCAACAATGGTCTATTAATGGAACACATTTTCTTTTATAGTAACTATGTTAACCCATAAAGTGTGAAAACTTCATTATCCTGGTAATTCTTAAAATTGGTAAATACTGGTTCAAATAAAGAGATAAGGGTAAAAACCTAATATAAAATTATAAAAATTTTATTTTATTATATTATATTGACACATAATCATCATATATTTGAATTCTATTAGTTTGGATCATTTTTTTCAAGAAAATTAAGTTTTATTAATTTAATATTTTAAGTAATTCCAAGAGTTCCCTCCCCTCACTTATAAAAGGGAACCTCCTTCCCTCTTTTATTCACACTTCAAAATCCTTTAATTTTTCACAAAACCTATGAAAATCACTTCCTAACATCACATCCCACATTCTAGAGGTCTTTTCTTGGGAAGAATACCATCAATAGAAGGTTTTAGGTTTACATTAAAGGAAGTTGTTTGAGGACGATGTATTGTCTTTAACCGAATGTTTTAGTTTATTTCTTCTTCTACATCCTTAAAATACTTTTCAAACATGATGAAATAATATCATATATTTCTTACATATAATTATATGTTATTATGTTAATTTCATCATCTACATCCATCTCCTAATCTATCTGTAGAATCCCTAGTCCGGAAGCCACTAAAAGGGTGCACTGAGCCAGGTTGTCCACATAACCTCAAAAATATCTTCCTAAATGCCAGAGACTGTTGAATAGAAGCAAGGTACTTTTTTAATGTGTCTGAGGGGAACACTATTCCCTCATAGATAATAAGTAA
Organism: Viscum album; assembly: GCA_963277665.1. Classification (NCBI taxonomy): domain Eukaryota; kingdom Viridiplantae; phylum Streptophyta; class Magnoliopsida; order Santalales; family Viscaceae; genus Viscum; species Viscum album. The sequence goes on along the minus strand of OY728125.1, from coordinate 269,542,850 downwards.
TATACAATTTATGAAACATGAGTTTATAGCAAATAGAGGAAGCATATAAATAACCAATTTGAAGGAGAAGAAAATAAACAACCCCAAATAAATATATAATAAGTACGAAATATAATAAATAAACTAGATAAAAAATGATATAATTATAAGATGTCTCTACAAAAATGAGAGTACATAAAATATGAAATACAAGAATGTAATCAAAACTACAATGAAATTGACATGAAGTGCAACAACTGCATCACGAGAAGCAACTCAGTCTTCTGCCCCCAAGCTCCCTCCTAAGTAGTAAGTCACACTCAATAATTGGAAGCATCATGCTTCTCATTGTCTGTAACTTTGAACATAGTGTCTACTTAGTTACCAAATGATGCCTGAGTAGGGGGTGAGATAAAATCTCTGTTGGCCGACACCCATAGTGTCTAAACATTTCTATTTCATTCTATAGAAAATAGAAGTTTACAAAAAATGATAAAAGTGGGAAATCAAATAAGAAAAATAGATTAAATATATCTTGTTTAGGTTCCTCCATGAAATCCTTCCTATATCCCCTGCTTCGGCTCAAGATGAGAATCTAAACAAGGTACTTGTAATAAGAAAGGTGTATATATATAAATATATAAAGGCTAGAAATAAAAAGGCAGACAAAATGGAACAATACACCAAGCTTGTGCTTTAGACAAGAGACTAGTTTATGTGTGAACAAATTGTTCTTCAAGCACTAGAAATTTATGACAATTTACGAAGGAAACAAAGGATGCATAAGTAAACACTTTCCATGTGTTATTATTATTATTATGTTGAAGTTGTAGATTTGGAGTCTGAGCCCATACTGAAGGTATTATTATAGTATATCCTTCAATTAATGTAGTACCATCGTGACCATACAAGGAAATGTTTCAAAAGTCCAAGTATCGCTCAAGGTATGGCTTTACCATGAGTCCATCCCGATCATGCATTGAAGGTGGTCGAGTATCATGCAAGTCTTAGTTTATCCACTTTACTAATGGGTCCATCCTCGATGATCACTTTGGGAACTGGTGTCACCAAAAGTATATTGAAGGCATGGGGAAGTCCTTGTTTGGAAAAGACTAAGACATAACCCCTTGCATGTAAAGGTAACCAGGCAGGAATGGAGAGTCCAAGCATGGTTCCTTAATATGAAACCCCCATTCTCTCACCACCTTGAATTTAATTATATTTCACAGAACATATATCATAGAGTTGCATTTATAATTGCAACTAAACAGTATAAGTAACATGACCTCAACAAATGATAATATAAACTGAGGTGTTATAGCCAAATCAATTTATCAAAAAAAGCAATAAAAATTAACATATTAGTTTAATAAAGTCAAAAAAGGATAATAATTGAATAATGAAGAAAATCATTAGGCAATAATTAACCAACACAAACAAATGTTCATTGTTCACAATTATCTAAAATAATTTATTTAATTATAACTCAACAAAAGATATCACACAACATGTGCAATTAATTAATTTAGGGCTAAAGGAAAATAGGCCAAAAACATCGGCATACCCGAAGGGGTGTTCAATTATTTTGAAACAATTCATATAGGTTAGATTTCCTCTCAAAAATGTGCGAAGGTTAAGAAAAGTTGTTTATTTAATTTATAAAGGGTAAAAATATACACCACTGGTAGGAACCGACAAGCAGCACAATGTGTAATTTAAATGAAACAACCAAATGAAGGGAACAATAGTAAGCACCCTCCCTTTTACTCATAGAGGATTCTATGCTAAGTGAGAATACTATATTTTACTTAAAATAGGAGAAATCAGATGATTTTAGAAAAACCCCAATTTCAAGTAAATTAATTCCATGATAGACTGTGTGATATATTTAGAACAAGATCAAATGATTTTTCGTTCGTGTTGTCAGCCTTATTGAGAGCTTCACAATCCACCAAACGACATCGAAATTGGAGGAGAAATGAGGCTGCAGTGATCACCTGAAAGAGGATGGTGGTGCACACCACCTAGCTGGGGGAGGTGCACCACACACAAGAGAGGAGGATGAAGAGAGAAAGAGAGAAAAAAAGAAAATGGAAAATAAAAATGAAAATGAAAAATAAGAAAATAAGGAAAAATCGAAAAGGGAAGATAAAAAGGAAATAGATAAAATAGTAAAATAAAATTGGAGGGAGAAATAAAAATAATTAAATAAAATGGCTTTACCCCATTTTAATTTTTTAATATTTCTCTCCAACCATTTTCATTTTCATTATTTATTTTTATCCACTTTTTAAATTCTTTTTAACCTCATTAAAATTATTTTTATACCTTTTAATCCTTTTAATTATTTTAAACTGAATGTTTCATTGAGGCACAATGTAAAAATTTTCATAAGGAACAAGAAATTATTTAATTAATTTAAATAGCTTCCCAGGACCCGCAAATAGGGTGTGCGGGAACACTTCTTGAGTTTATTTAAGAGTTTGGACATGAAAAATTAATAGTCTGTACGGTGATTAAAACTGAGACAATAAAACCTCCCCTCCTAAAGACAACTCATTTCCGATTTTCCCTTCCAATGGTAGTGATAAATCATCTTGGAAAAAATCCATCCATTGAGCACACACATCAATCTCCCGCTCCTATGTTTCATCTTGAATGCATTTGTGTTTCCATAACACCCTGACCAGAAGAACTGTCCTGTCTTGAGGAACCTATATGCTATGGTTTCTGATACTAATAAAATGATCTTCAAAGGATGCATCCACTTCCTGCTCGATATCATCAGGATCAAAAGAGTGAGATGAGTCTGAATGATACTATCAAAGTTGAGATACATTGAAAATGTCATTAATGGAGAGGTATCTCTGAGGTAGAAATAATTGATAGGCCACCGACCCAACACTTTCTAGTAGCTCAAGTGACCTGATGTATCTTAGTGATAACTTCCCCTGTCTCCTGATCTATCTGTGACCCAAACATGAAAAAACATGTAGAAATACTCGATGTCCCACCTCAAAATTAAGAGGTCTGCAGTGAAAATCGATATAATATTTTTTCCTGGATCGATCTATAGTCATACACATCTGTATCAGTAGAAATTTCTTATAAGTCTCCTGAATGAGTTGAGAACCTAATAGATTTCCCTCACCACCTTCAGGCCATCATAAAGATAAATGACAAGATCTTCCATAGAGAGCCTCATACAAAACCATTTGAATTTTCTCCTGGAATCTATTATTATAGATAAACTGAACAAGAGGAATATGTTTCTCCAAAGAAAATCGAAAATAGAGGATACAAAATCATAGCATATCCTCTAACACATGTGTGGTCCTCTCGGACTGCCCATTGGTCTAAGGGTGATATGAAGTACTCAAGAGTACTTTTGAACCCACCACTTAATGAAACCCTTACCCGAACAGTGAAGTAAAATGAGAATATCTATCTGAGAAAATAAATTGAGGAAATCCATGAAGTCATACTATCTCCTAGATATACAGCCTTCTTAACTCATCAATAGAAAAGGTCTCTCAAATAGGAAATAAGTACACATCTTTGGTCAATCAATCGATAATTACCCACACTTCATCGCTTCCTAGAGGAGATCTTGGAAAGACTATAACGAAATCTATGGTGATTTAATTCCATTTCCACTTAGGAATGGATAGAGGTTCTAGGATTATAACAGGTCATTGGTGCTCTACCTTCACATGCTAATAGGTGGAACACCGAGTGATAAAACCTACTATCTGCTTCATCATACCAAACAACTAGTATTGACGAAGCATGTATCTATACATGTTGATAAGTCATGGATGAACTTACCAAATTGAGGTGTGAGATTCATTCATCAGATCTTCTTGTATATTTGAAGGTACCCACACACAACCAAGATAAATAGAGTTTCACTGCCATCAACAACCCAACCAAGAAGAGGGTTCTCTCCTATGATGCTTTCTCTCAACATGATAACCTCTAGATTAGATAAATGTTGAATATAATCTCACTCAATAATAAAGGTTGTCACTGTACGAACTGTTAGAACTAGTTTCCCATGTTATTCCTAAACCTCTAGATGCATCTCAGAAAACAAATTCATCATCTTCCACTCACTACTAGATACCTGTATGGCTTCTGTCTGCATCTTGTAGCTCAAAGCATCTTCCATGGAGTTTCCCTTAACTAGTGTATAAGCAAGATCAAAATCGAATGACTAAAGGTATTCGACCCACCTATTCTACCTTAAATTCATGTCTCATTGTGTGGATATATATTTCATGATATCGTTATCTGTGTAAACAACGAACCTATCACTCAATAAGTAGTGTCTCCAACAATGTAAATCATGAACCACATATACTAACATGAGGTCGTGTGTAAATCAGGATTGAAGCTGAGGTTAGTCATCACTTTAACACCTGAAAAGATTTTTCAAAAGCATCTAACCAGATAAACTGCAAACCCTTATTAGTCAGAGCCATAAGAAGCACTGCTGAGTGAGAGAAATCCTAGATGAAACACCTGTAATAGCCTGCAAGCCCTAAGAATCTACATATGTTAACTTTTTTTGCGTTTCTCCTCTGAATCTATGGTGGTCAAATTTTCTGGGTCAAATGACAAGCCTGCATCAGATATTATATGACCCAAGAAGTGAACTTTATCAATACAGAAGTGGAATTGTATGATCTTTTCATATAGATAGTTCTCTCTTAGTGTACTCTGCATGATCTGAAGATGAGTTTCATGGTCATGTTTGGAAGGTGAATACACTAATATGTCATAAAAAACCACCACATAGGAATCAAGGTATGAGTGAAAACATGATTCATCAGATCCATGAAGACTTCCAGAACATTCAAAAGGTTTAATGGCATAACCAAATACTAATACAATCCATACCTACTCCAGAATGCCATATGTGGTATGTCAGATGGTCGCACACACACCTGGTCATATCCTTACCTCAGATCAATTTTGGAGAAATCATTTTCTCCACATAGATGGTTTAAGAGGTCAACTATATGGGGAAACAAATATCAATTATTTACAATAATATGGTTGAGACAAAGATAATATATTCCCAATCCAAGGTTCCATCTGTCTTCTTAGAGAAAATAACTGGTGAAACCCACAATGATGTGCTCGGTATGATAAAACCCTTACCTTGAGGCCTTCAAGATGATTTTTGAGTTCATGTAGCTCTATAGTTTCCATCCTATAATGATGAAAACACAATGGTGCTGCACCTTGCACTATATCGATAGTGAACTACACATCCATCATGGGAGGTAAGCTAGATAAATCCTTGTAGAAGACATCCTTGAAATAATTAAAAATGGGAGAAAAATCCACTAGCTGTGTTTCCTAATCACTCATGAAGAGACTTACTAATTGAACTATCACTCTTCCCAGCCCTGTATATTTAAGTCCATCTCGATTTTCCTACATATCATATTCTCCTTTGTAAAAATATATATCCCCCTTAGGGGATGTAAAGGAAACCCGACGACAATAGAAATATACTTGGTCACAATAAGGAGTGATACAATTCATTCCAAGAATGACCTCGATGCCATAAATAGTGACGATAAAGTAATTATAAAAGAAATGATACACACCTCTCTCAAGGGGGAACTCTATTCACTAGCGTATGCCCTTGTTCTGACACATAGTGGAGTGTCGAGATACATTACATTGCACAAATGCTCAATTGGAAGACCAAGCCTTTCAACACTAGGAATAGATGAAAAGGAGTGTGATGTACCAGTATCAAAAAAGGAAGAAACTAAAGTAGAGGCTACCATAATAGTACCTATAATCATAAATGGTCTTGTGCTATGTTCCCATGGTGTTGATTAAACTACGTACATAAGACCTGAACCATGGTCTTGAGATTTTTCCTGATTAGCCTAAGTAGTTCCGCTCTACTAGCGTTGATAGATTGGAACTGGAATTCCTTGACCACGAACTCCACCATTACCTCATCCTAAACCATGTCACTGGTGTTATATGCCTAAGATATAACATCCCACTAATGCATAGTGGTGACTCAAAGCATATAAATTGCATGTTGGACCCTCTGCTCTAGAAGTGTCTTGAGAAGATCAAAGATGGAACTTATGAATTATTTCTATGACTCTACAACATGAGTACCACCATTCCCCAAGAAGGTGGGAGGGTGCTACTGTAGGAAGTCTCGTGTGAGCTCTAACATAGATGAGGGAGGTCTTGGATGATTATTGGATGATTGCATAAACCAGAGTAGACTATCTTGAACTGACCATTAGGTATCATCAAAATATCAATAGGAAGTGGTACCGTAGGTGGTACTATTGGTAACACCACATGAGACACTACAAGATGGACCTTTTATGGTTAAGGAACCACCAACATTGATGTGTGATCATTGCCACTCTCTTAAGGCCTGACATGAGGACGTCGTGGTGGCATTGTTCTATAATATCTTAACACCAACCTTTAAAAAGTGTTCACAATAGAATAATAAGACATTAAAGGTGCAATAAGAAGGGTTTGAATATAGCCTACCTCTTATCACTACCCAATAGTTAGCCCGCTCTAGGAGCCAAGTCTAGATAAGAAAGAGTAAACATCAAGGATCACTAAAATGGGGCTTACAGCCTATTTCCAAAGTAATTTTAAGTTAACATCCAAACAAATATCACAAGTTTATATTTAAAAAACATACACTTAAAAATTTTATAACCAGGCATAATAACACTCACATGTAAACATGAAGATGCAGGATCAAAGTAAATATGGGATGGAAATATGCAAGTCATTTTAATCCTATAGTGCCTAATATGATGTAAGTAAATTGATTTCCTTAATATCATTAGACTACAATGGTAAAAAAATTTATCTCAATAATACCAATATCAATACCACTATAAAAGAAGTACGTCACCCAACAATGAAATCATATCAACAATAATTGACATAATCAATAACTGCAATCCCATCCTAGAAATTTGTGTTTCCCCTATACATGTGTTAGCTATGTCCAAGAATAAGGTAAGTTCCAAATCCATATATCATAGTCTTCTATCTAACCCAAATAGAAAGACGAAAAAACCCTCGGATACAACTTTGTAGCCTCCCCATCCTGGAAGCCACTGGAAGGTTGCTCCGAGCCGGGTAGGCCACCTAACCTCAAGTTGATCTTCTTGAACTCCAGAGGCTATAGAGTAGTAGTGAGGGTCTTTTTAATGTGTCTGTAAGGAATACTATTCCCTCATAGGTAATAAGTAATAGAAAATGGGAAAAACATGTGTTTATAACAAATAATAGAAGCATATAAATAACCAAAATATAGAATAAGTAAATAAACAACCCCAAATAAATATATAATAAGTACGAAAGATGATAAATAAACTAGATACACAATGATGTAATGATAAGATGTCTATGATAAAATAAGAGTATCGAAAAAAGGAAATACAAGCATGAAATAAAAGATATAATGGAAAACACCTAAAGTGTAACAACTGCATCACAAGTAGAAGCTTAGTCCTCTTCCCCCAAGCTCCCTCTTAAGTAGCAAGACACACTCAAGAACCGGAGCACTATGCTTCCCATTATATCTAACTAGGAACGTAAAGCCTACTTGGTTACCAAACAGATCATAATCAAAATTTTCCTAAATAACCCAAGGAGTATATAATAAACAGGTTTCATATCAAAATCACGATGTTTTAAAAAGTGATTAAAAACATGATCATTATATCATTCAATACCCATAGAATGGGAATGATGGTTTTATATATTTAAATTCTAGAATAAAATATATCATTTTTATGTTTTTATGAGTACCCCAAGAAATTAAATATATTTGGGTATTCATATAAATAAAATAAGATAATTTAATTAGATATATAGGGATATTTTGAGATGAAAAATATGCAGCATAATGGCTAAACAACATGGTTTTAGAAAACATTAAAAAGAATTGGGACAATAGTATCCAATCCAAAAAAAATCATAATATAATATTGGGAAAAAATAAAATGTAAAAAATAATATTTTATGGAAACATGAAACTTATACCATGTAAAAGATAACTTGGATGATGAAATAGAGAAGTCGAGAATTCCTTTACAAAAATTCAGCAGCCTAACAGCAGGACTTCAAATTTAGAAAACTAGTTCTTGAGAGTGGAAAGATTCTATCATAATTTTTAAATAACCTGGCTAGAAATAAGGATATATAAAAACATATCCAAACATAATAAAATGGAAACTTGAAGACATATCATAAAGGAAGACTTGACTAATAGAGGAGGGTGAAAGGATCCCTTACCTTGAAGAGTAACTTCAAAAATCTCGAATGTTGGGACCTTTGGGTCTTGAGGGAACCTTGTGATGACTCCTTGAGAGGTATAAATACGAGATATTCGTTGTAGAGGAATTTGAAATAAATGAAATAAAAAAATGGCTTGTTATTTATAGAAAAAGTGAGAGAATATTTTATTAATATCCAAGGGACACATCATTTGTGGTATTTGCCAAAACATGGGCATTCCCATAGTATTTGCCCATAGTTTTGGCCACGTGGGACAAATAATATAATATTTTAATCCAAATGAGTTTACCAGCCTTTTAAATTACATATTACACCATTATGATGTCATAAAACACACCTAAAACGCAAATACTTTATTTTTTACTATTCATTGAAAAACAAAAAATTTTATAAAAATATCATAAATTTTTTAACACCCCAGTTAAATAAATAAAATGAAATTTTTATATTTATCCCTATTTGTGAATGAAATTTTAATATTAATTTAAGGGAACGCTATGATCGATGGCTTACCCAATATGCAACAACAAGTTCCTTTGAAATCATACGTTGCACTCTAATAATAAAATAATTTTATTTTAAATGGTAGTTAACACCTAGCCGTTGTAATGACGTAAATGAACAGAAATAACTACAAAATGATTATATATGTTTTTCAAAAAATTTTACTTTTTACAATAAATGTTAGTGGATTGAAAATGCGGATGAATCCAATGTTAAGTGTAGACATTCTAATATTTTTTTAAAGGTCGATTAACCTTCTTTTGATGGAGAACCTCTTTTAAATCCACTTGTTGACAATTTTATGTGCTATATTTGACAAAATAAAATTCCTCTTTAGAATCGGGACATCAAAATTTACTTTGTGTAAATATTTGGTATTTTTCCGATAAAGTTCATTTTTAATGAATAGTGAACAATTTGGTATTTTAATTCAAAACCTTTTTTTAATCTAATTTATTTATATGATTAGATTATTTTTTGAATTGGTTTTAAAGTGAAATTAGAATATATTTTTACCATTTAACCCAATAGTGGCCATTGGAATTAATTTCACTTTGAAATTGAACTTAAACTAGTGTCAATCTTTTGATATATATTGTTTCATAAAAACAAGGTATTTGTTCTGACAACAGGAATTAATTATTAAATTAATTATTTTAACTTATATGTTTTGAATTTTGTAAAATGTACATCATTTTTGAATTGGGAATATCAAATATAGGTTAGGGTGAATATTAGGTTTTTTTCAGAAAACTTCAATTTTTGATGAATAGTGAAACAACTAAGTGGTACTTAAAAACTAATTTTTCAGTTAAATGAAATTTTACCACCTATGTGTTTTGAATTTCAAAAATCCGACATACATGGTTTCCATTAGGAATTAAAATGTGGTTAAGTGGGAATAAAATAATTTTTTGGTGAATAGTAACTTTTAAGTTTTTAATCGCGATTAGAGGTCATTAGTGTAATTTAAGGTAAAAATAATGTTTTAATAAAATGAAATGACCTTGAAACATTTCCTACCATTATTGGATGTGTCATGGCTGACCAAGAAAATCCATGGGTCAACTTGGGGACCCCATGGAGCCACTTTGGTTTGTAAATGACATCAATAACTTTTTATTTATAGTTTAAATTAAAATGTCACAGACATGTGTTGTTTTAATAAAACAATTTTTACATGGGGTTATAAAAGTCATATTTTTGATTATAAATATTAATTATAAAGATAAAAAGATTTCCTACATCATGATATTTTTGTTATAATTTTTAGACATTAAATATATTAAATTATTTATGACACCATGATGATGCAGTGATTACCTCGTTATTTAATGATTTAAATAAAATGAAAAGATAATGTATCATCTAAGACCAACACTTGTAAAAAACCTATTTCAATGTGTGGATTTAGAACTATTATAACCTTATAGTCGAAATATATATTTTTGGGACCTTTAAAATCTGAAAAACATTTTATAATAATGTTACTTTTCAAGACTTTCCAAGAGTGCCCCTCCTCTCCTCTTATAAAAGGCCCCCAACTCTACCACAATACCCACACCTCTAAAGCCTTTGGCTCGGACAAAACCTACCCATTTTGTCTCTCCACATCCCTCTCTTACTCTTAGAAGCCTCACATTGTGCAGAAGTCTTCCCAAGGAATTCTTTGATCTCAAATCAAAAAGAGTTACCCGATTTAAAGGTAGTGTCTTCTCTTGTGTTCTTATGTTTTATTTTGCTTCTCAAACCCCCTAAACTCTCTTTACTCCATTATTTTGTAACAAAAACAGTATCTTAAATATACTAGGATTTTTTTATAAGAATTATTTGAGCTAAACTTACACACACATCCGTATAATGGTTAAAAAACATACTGTTTCTGTGGATGGCGAATTATTACCTCACGAAACGATGATTGTTAAATATTATTTTAACACCATTAAAGGTGGCCATTATGATGTCACTGTATTTTATATATGATACATATGGTATTTATTTTTTCCATATGATTTAGTATTTTATATTTAAAACATACCTTTATGCTTTTCATGTTGTGCAAATGCGATAATTTCATACGAGGAAGTGTGGATTACCACCCCCTCAAGGGATGTGACTCGTTCATGCAATACATGGAATGTATAAATAATGAAATTAATGAACATATGGGACCTATATAACATATATATTAAACTGGAATTATAATATATATATATATATCTCTCTCAATTATTTTTAATTCCATTAATATGTCAATGAAATGAAAGTAGCGTTCCTGCGTACGTACGACCTATCGTCGCCATGGTCAGTGCATTTCATTTCTTTTTATCTCCAAATGTTATGTAATATTATATAATGAATATGTACTGGATATATAATATATTTAAATCAGTAATACTATTCTAGAGATGATTTACTTATAACTACATGGACAATCATTCTCAAACAAGTTCTTTTGTTGACTCATGTACCAAACATCGACAAAAATGTCTGATATGAACTCACATTATTAACCAATTATTATAACATTATATAATGTGATATGAACTGAATAATAATATTTAAAGGAGGAACATAAGCAATTATAAATTTACCGAAGTTTATTATTAAGGAATATAAAGAAACGAACAAGACAAGTCAGACATGAGGTAAGGGAACCTACCCCCCTCTTTCTTTTTAAGTACACTCTTTTATGACATTCCTTTTAGGATAATCTTTCTTATGATTGGGATGTTCTTTTATATTAAAATTACTGTAATTTTTATGTTCATATGATGAAAGACCCTATTTTCTCTCATCAATCCATTTTGGATGTTTTGATTGGCGCCGTTAGGTTGCCGAATTTTCGTAAGAGATCCAACCTCTCTCTTTATTTTTAAGTACTCTCCTTTATGTCACTTCTTTTAAGCTCCTCTTTTTTATGTTGGGGTATGTTATTTTATATTAATCTTTCTGTAAATTTTATTTTTATATGATTAGAGAACCTATTTGATATAATCAATCCATTTTTGGATGTTTTAAGTGGCGCCATTAGGCTGCCGAGTTTTCATAAGGGATTTTTCATCTAACTTTTATTTCCGTGAGATTTATGTTAAATTTTACTCCATTTCCTTTGAGTGGTATATGTGCTAACCATTATTCTACTCTTTTTGTAATATAATTTCGTTTATGATTATTTACATAAATTTTGTATTGTCCTTCATTCATGGGGTTTATGTTTCGAAAGATACCCAAGTCGGTAAGGGAAATTTTCACCCTCCTCTTTTTAAAAGACTTATTTTGTTGGGTATTTTAATTTATATATTTTAATGTTGGGATATGTTCTTCTATATCCTTATCGAGGTAAATTTTATGTCCATGTGAGGATATACCCTTTTTATCTCTCATTAACTCATTTTCTGAATTTTAATCTGACGTCGTTAGGCTGTCGAATTTTACCAAGGGAACTTCTTAACCCAATTTTGATTTCTTTGGGTTCAACATGTAGTTATTGAATATGTCATCCTTTGAATATGTGTGAATGACATTTTATTGTTTTACACATAATATCCACTTATATTGGGTGTATTTATATTTTTCACACATAATTATGAGATTAATTTATCCTTAATTTAAGGATACCTTCTTTACAGGGGATTTCATCTCATTTTACATTTCTATTGAGAATTCATTGTTGTTATGCACCAATTCAATCTCATATGGTGTATATACTGTCCTTTGGAATATTATATCATGAATTCCTTTATTCTCAAGATATTATGAAGTTATGATTAAATGTTATTCTTCAATTATTGTATTCAAGTGTCTCTCATTTTGTTAAAAACCCTTTAACTAAAATAACATTTTAAATATTTTAATGATTTATTATTATAAATATTTCACATTAATATCCATGTTTTCAAAATGGTTTTAAGGAATTATTTATATGTATATTAATGGTTTAAAATGTTTAAAGATTCAAAGTGGTATGGGACATTCTGATTCAAACATCTCATTATTAAATGTTTTAAATGGTTTTGAAAATGGTTGTTAGAATGGATTCATTATTTCAATATCTTAAAATGTTATATTTTTATTGAAATGTGGTAATGTTATATTTCCTTTATGATTAAGTTATGTGCGATGATTATGTTATGGTTCTTGGGCATCGTTTATGAATACGGGTGGTTCCGTGATAAACTAAGGGTGGGTGAGCCCTATATAGCTCTCCAATGCATTGGGTAACGTGAAGGAGTTAAACGTTAAGGTTTCTCCGAAGAGATTTAGGAAATATACTGTGATGGGTATTCCAAACGTAACCAAGAGGGTTAATCCCTACGTAAGAATGTTATGAATGCCTCAAGTTACCTTTATGCCATATGATTTCTATTGAGTTATGCATAAATCTTATGATTTCAGGAGGTATGTCAAAATGCTTAAGTTTTATGAGTAAAGTATGATTTCATTGATTCTTATGTATATATGGACTTATTTTTTCGATACATACTTTTATGATCCTTACTGTGCTTTTGATGCTCATCCCAACTTTTTGAAACGTTTTCACATGACATGAAGGTGAATAGGGTCAAGTATGGGAACAAGGAAATGTCAGGCGGTCTAAAACAAGGAACTAGACATGACCCTTTTGGTCAAGAGTTTTTATTTTGTGAAAAATATGGAAGCTGTGTAGATGTGTCTACTTTGTAATCTTTGAGATGTAATAGTTATGTCCTAATTCCTTAAAACTCTAAACCTGAAAAGATCCTCAATGTGAATTATTCAATGTAATTCAATATTAAGTAATTTTATAAGTTTGGGGCCTTATAAATTTACCCTAACATAATATCAATTTTATGTATTAAAAAATGAACTCCATTTTATTAAAAGAATTATCTAAATATCACATATTTAATTTTTAAGTAAAATCACTATCTACCAAAAAAATACTAATACTTAACTAATAATTTCTGAAACAGTTATTTAATTATGCTATTATATCTCATAACCATTAAATATGACTAAATTATATTTATACTTAATTAAGTGAAGTTACTATTCCATTGGTCACATTAATATTCATAAGGGTAATATTACTATTCATAATTTACTATTCACCAAAAAACAAGTTGATCTTATAAAACTCTAAATTTCTTACCGATCAAATATTTATATTTCCATAATTTGAAAATAATTTCACATTATTAATTATTTAAAGTATAAAAAATATTTTAAAATTCTATTTTTTTCAATATTCATCAATAATATGAAACTTCTAAAAAATCATCCTATATTTATTTTAACATTTTAAATTCACAACTTTTAGCATAATATGAAGTAAAATTTTTATTGATACCAATGGATTACACAAATTAAATAAGGCCTTGTTACATATCTCCTTATGAAAAATTCATAGGACCTAAGATTATGGTGTGATATTTTGATAGAATCTTGGGGTGGATCAGAAAACATTTCCCGAGTGGTGATTTCTATTAGCTTGAACTTCTCCTGAAGGTGATTACATTCAAGATTAACATGTTGAAGCTCAGCTTCGGATTGGTCCAATGAAAATCCCATTGATGCTACCTCCTTCCCAAGCTTTGAAATATGGGCTTTGTATAACCTGAGTCTACTGGATGAGGACATCAACTCTTCTTTATGTATTAATTAACTTTGATCATTTGTATTTATAAACAATAATCATAACTTTAACATTATAATTTTCAGTGGTCATATTGACCAAAAATCATATAATAGTCGCAACCCAATGGTCTCATTTTTATTATACTCACTTAATTAAAAAAAGATATAGTTTTGGTTAGTACAAAATAAAATAACACATAAATTCAGGAATGAAATATTATTTAAATGTTCTGGTCGTTACATGGGTTTACCTTGGAGTTATACTTAGAAGATAATGGTTAAAATGACCTACCAACTTGTAAAAATATTATAGAATATCCATATTTATACCTTATACTTTCCCAAATTTGATCCCACGGTTATTTGAAACCATTATTCTTATGAATGACTTTATAAATTTGGAATTTTTTGGGAAATTTCCAAGTAATTTTAAAGAGGGTTCCCTTTCCCCCTTATAAAAGGCACCCTATATCTTCACTTATTCACAACCATCAATCCATTTGGATCAACAAAAACCTAAAATAATCACTCCCAAACATTCTTATACATATTTTAGAGATAAGTTTCCTCCAAAAAGACCATCCCTAGGGTCTTTTAGAGGAGATCTGAAGGAGGTTTCTCTTAGAGAATGTAATTATCTTGACAAAGATCATTCATTTTATTTATTCCCTTTCCACCAACAATTGTGTATTAAAAATTACAATATAATATAACTATTAAATCCCATATAATGAGATTTTAGTATGTTTATGGAATAATATTTATCAATATCTACTCCGATCAAATGATAAACAAAATCATCAACCGCGTGTACGGTAAACTGCCACCTCATGAACCGATGGAGTTTGTTTTCCATGGAAACCGTTCATGGATTGATATAGTGATGGATTTAAAACATTTTTATGGTATTTATGATATTATTATACTTATTTAATAATAATATCACATATACATTTTTATGTTCCATTCCATTTTAAATATGTTAGCGTCACTCGTGTGTACGACGATCCACTTCCTAGGAAAGCGATGTGATTCGTTTTTCAGTTATGATTTACATGGAATGTAATAATTATAAAATTAATTAATATATATGATACATATTATATTATATATATTATTTAAAATTAATATATCACACACTTCATTACCCTTTGACTCTTTAAGGGAATCATATCGTCACCCATGCGTACATATGTCCTACCATCTTCACGAAGCAATGCGATTCATTTTCCATGTAAAACATTCATAAATGGCTCTAAAAATGTATCTAATGAGTAAATAATATATTTATAACATTATTTTAATTATTTAGATGATATATATATATATCCCATGCACAAGAAGTGATAATTTCAGGACAAAACCTGCATGAGAAAACAAGGCAATTAACATCGTCTTACATGGCTTCAACATATAAGTAGCTACACATTATTAAGAAATGGATAAATAACCTCATATAAATATATATGAATTCACTATTAAGATCCCAATATTTTTCAAATAATAATGTTTAACCTATGATCAATTTTTAGGTTAATCGGTCCCGTATCGATATTAGGAAAAGATTGTCAAATATATCTTAAATCTACAAGAGAGCCCCTTAGTAGGAAAAGATTCCCCTCAAAAGGGTGAGATGAGCCTGAAATCCCATACTATCAACCAATATGTGTTCCTAAGTGTCATTGGGTCTAAAATCAGAACTTACCACCTACATTTTGGAAATAAGGTTTGTACCCATTTATGGATGTGGGATCCATTGAGATTTTTCAATAAGAATGACAATGGTGACTCGACATTAATAAATTTTCATGAAATTAAACCCCTCACGACTGACCGTCTGGAAAAAAAATGTACCTCACATTTCACCATTATGTTGAAAAAATGGACCACTTGATGTGATCTTATCAAATAAAATATTGATAAGTTAATAATGCATTGGGACATTTTTATTTTCATATTTTAGGGAAAAACTGTTGAGCTCGATGTAAAACAGTCAAATAATAGGATGATCAATTTAAAATGTTTTAGGCCACTTTGTTTTCATATATTACACAAATAGAGTTGATAAGCCTGAAATAAATCTTAAAGTTGAACATTTGTAACCAACATTCCCATGAAATAATTCCATCCACTCTTTAAGAAGACCATTTGATTAGAATGATAGGATTGGGAATGAAAGGAAAATTGTGTTAATAATGCATATCTGATTGAACACATCTCATGAATATGATAATGAATTGATTAGTGACCATTCTCATTATTATCTGTATGACTATAGATAATACTCTCAATAAAATCACCCTGATCCAAGATAATGTCTTCATCCAACAAATGTTCTATAAAAGCATCTATGGTTTTAACCCCTATAGGTTTCCAAGTAACCTCAACCTCCCAAAAAATTCAACGTCAGGTGGAGAATGAAGTGGTTTAGGCATACTATCATCATGGTACAATAATGACCAAGAGTCTACCCATGAGGGTCTCCACATGTTGAAATTGATGATTCCACATTGTCCAAGTAAAACTGTATAAAATCTAGCGGTCCTCATTTCCACAACTAACCGTTTCAAGAGAATATCATTAGATCACAATAATCACCACCTTTAGTATCTAATGAAGGTGGACCAATGAGTAAAACATGGATACTTACATGTTTCAGAACTACTGAGGAGGGCTCCTGTCAACCTTGATCACTAATTCCACTAAACCAGTACCCTTTAGTCACCTACTGAGGGTACCACCTAACACACTTCCACCTTTGACACCCATGCACGTGCAATAAGGAAGACACATAGGGTGTGGAAGGATTTGGACATCCAGGAGAGGGATTATATCCCCACTTTTGATGAAAAAATTTTCTGGCATATTTCTTAATAACGAGCGAGCAAGATCTTATCCCTACACACTCAGAACAAGTTTTTAAGGTGTATTACTATAGAAATCATGGGAGAGGTCATATCCCTACCCCATGCATGTATTTTATCAACATATTATGGTGTCATAAGGAGGACCTAAGTGGGCTAAAATTACTGCTTCAATTTAAGATGTCTCTCAGCATATAGTGGGGAAAAATATGAAAGATTATATACCTATGCACACTTTTGTAAATATCCATTTCATTTTAGAAATAGATAATGAACTATGTAGGTATATTACAACACTGGTACAAATACATGGACAAATTAATATTCTTATACCTACTACCATGGAATCTTAACAATCTAATCATTATAAACAAGTGGTTACTTTAGAGTAAGCACACATTATTTCTTCAGTCCAGGAGGATTATGAACATATTCTTGTAAAGGATGAGGAACCAAACTAGGATCACATTATCATTCCAACTAGGTATCTCCAGGTGAGTGTGGAAAATTTCATGAGATAGGGGGACATTTCTATCAAAAAGCCCAATGGAATGTTCCAACGGTCCAAGATAGGACTCATATCCCCATCCTAGGTGGGGCTCACCAAGTGAGAGGGGAATATTACTTAGGACATGCTCATATTTTTATTAAAGAATACGAGAGGCATACTCCAAATTTCCAAGATCATGATTATATATTTTTTCAATATGGATCATAGAAAGTGAGAGTGTCACATCCCTCTATAAATGCTCAGATTCCCATCAGTGAATCTGCCTGGCATATTCCAGCAGATCATAGATGTCAGGCTCATATACCTACTTCCAAAAATGAAATACTGCACCAAAATCCTTATAAGTATATACATAATAAGGTTCATATCCTTTCTCTAATTCTAGAGTTCTATCAAAATATTTTGATAGAGAATGACTATTCGTATTGGGTTCATATTCCCTCTACAACCAGGGCTCAACATGAGAGAGTGGCACATTCCTTTGGAAAGGCTGATATTCTTATCAAAAATGATCAAAAACATATTTCAAATGCTTAGGATTAGGATCAAATTCCCATTCTGACTGAGTATCACCAAGTGAAGGTGTCACATGCCTCAGGGCAGGCTCATATTCCTACGAATAATGAAGAATCTCATTGGAATACTCTAGTAGTTTCTCAGCAGTGGACTCATCCTCCCGTAGCACTAGAGGTTTATCAAAAAGTTCCAAAAACCATTATACAATAGGCTAATATCCCTATAAAATTCCAAAATTAAGGACGGTATATTCCATCCATGACACAAAATGAGGATTATATCCCTAATATTCTCAATTCTATTATCCTTGAGTTTTTTTGAGAGACATTCTCAAAACCCCAATGGTCTGTCGACTCTTCGAACAATGAGGAAGATTATCGTTACTATGATATTCATCATCGTGGTACTGTGTATATAGATCAAAAGGACTATACTCTCTAAAAAGTTATATGTTAAACCTTTCTAGAGTGATATCTCTTATGTACAAGGAAATCACCCCCTTGACCAAAAACCTACATTTAGAGAGGTGTATAAAACATAGATAACTTTGTTTAGAGAGGTGATCAAAAAATTAGCCTCAAATATATATAGTTCTCCATCAACTCCTAGAAACACTACATTTCAGTCAGCAGATGACCCCAATAAGCACCATCTGTGTTTTGATCGGATGAAGGTGTGTATGTATGATTAAGAGGAAGAATACATTTCTATATAGAGAGAGTTATCCAAAAACAACCTCTCCCCCATGTTTTGGCCTCTTTATACTTCTAACTGTGAGATCCCAGATGATCTATAAAAGGATTTCATGCCTTATCTATGTAAAAAATTTGGTAAAATCACTAGGGATTTAAGGATAGACACCACCCCTATCTAGGATATGATTAACACCTTCAAACTATCTAGATAATATATTATCTTCTAGACCTATCTACTATCTCCATGGACTAGGATCCAAAACCAGAAAATCATAACAAAAATCTACAACACAATTTTCTACATTGCGTCACAACTCTTCGATAACTTATCTCTGAAGCTACCTCATGCATCTATATTCAAGGATGGGGGAATCACGGAGAGTTTCACTTCATCGCACCCCTAGAACAATAGAACCCCTCATATAAAATTTCCTATAATGTTATAACGTCCAGAAAAATTAGGGGATATGTAATGATCGAGCAAGTTCGTCACTACAAAAAAATACCCCCAGTTCAATGGTGGCAAGACAACATGATCATAAGAAGAGGATAGACCACATAGATTTTAATTAATCCCCTTGAAGCAATGGGAATTCAATTCAGACATGGAATTCAATTTTATGACAAAAAAAAACAACATACTATAAATAATGACCCCATTATGGAATGCCATTACAACCAACTCCCACACGAGTATAGTTGCACCGTATCAAATGGGCCGCAGTATCAACTTCTATAGATTCCATCCAGGAATGAACCCAACCCACCAGGTTGGGGGTATATCTTCCACCGATTGCACCTCTTGGATCATAAATTCCTAAGATGATTTAGTACATAGTGGAATCAGTTTAAAACAAAACCTATCCCACTGGGTTGGGGGAATTTATATCTAAATCACCATCACTAGGTTCATCACCCCATGGGAGGGCCCTATGGAAATCAATGGGGGTTCTAGATCAACCTAATCCCACAGGTTTGGAGGAATTTATATCTCAATGCTTGTCTGAGGAGTCAAAAAATTCTTAAATGGAAGCATTAGATCCTCTAAAATGGGATTGATCAATTCCAATTGTGGCCCCAAATAACCCCCATCCTGTATGGATTTGGGAAGTTTTATTATCATCATCACAACAGAGGGAATCCATATTCTCCAGGTTGGGAGGTAAATATTGACATTAAAAATTCCATCCATTCCTCACACCACATGAAAACCTATAGTGTTCAGGTCCAATTTGGCATCCATGACCAAAACCCCCTTAAGGACATTACTCACATGCCAAGATAGGAGGAGCGTACAACGAAGGCAATCAAAACCCATCTAGGTCACAATAAAAAATGACCCAATATGTCCAAGGGATCAATGAATGACCCAAGTATAGGTAGTGTAGAATCATCCTACTTTATTGAAAGTAATAGGACAAATTCTATTTCTTGATACACCTCTAAAAATGTAATCACAATCAAAACACCTGATAATGTAGATCAAGACACAGATGCAGAGGGAAACAACATGGAAAAATTACCGTGAGAGGAAGGTGGCTTGGATGGACCATGTGAGGCTGCACACACGCAGAACCAAAGGAAGATCCAAAACATGGCACCTATGAATATCAACCTGCTACATATATGGTGGAGCACTTCCAAGGATAGAGGGAAAGATGTGGACACATCCCAATCCCCACCCAGAAGAATCGAGGTTCCTTCCATGAAGGGAAATTTTTCACAATATGAGAATGAGATATAAACTCTCAGACAACTCAATGAGGATCTATTTAGGGGAAATATTCTCATTGATTATTGTCTTCATAATGAAGTGAATATTCCTCCTCTAATAAATATTTAAAGCGATGATATTCCTACAAGAGTGGAATATGAGCATCAAACTGGATCCATATCTATGAATCCAATAATTATAAATAAAAAATTTGAAAATGATCATGAATTACCTCCATTATAGTAAAAAACTCTAACTAACTAGGGAGATCATTCATTATGTGGAAATATTGAGAATTAATAGGAGATGAATATGGGGCCACCTCACTGAGCTGTAGCTTCTCCCTCTAGATTGTTGGTGGCTCAGACAATAGTACCCCATGAACATATTAATTCCATCAAGTCCCCATCTACTCAAATGGAATCCCTGGAAGAGTGATTCCCACTTTTGAATCCTGAGAAGAATCTATATCCTGAGTGGGTGGATGAAAATTTTTCTCCACCCAATTTTTTTCAATCCTACCTTCACCCCCTTCGATGGTGCATGTGACCCTAAAAAACATATAACACAAATTGTATCCCAATTTTTTTTGTTGATGATCCATCGGGATCAACAGAAGGAGACTAGGTAGAGGTATTATCTACAGACATTAATAGGGCTGACCTTTTTTTTGGTACAAGAGATTTCCAGTTGTATTCATTGTAGGATTGGAAGACCTTTGTCAGTAATTCAATTATCAATTAATCTACACACTAAGGAAAATTAAAATCATCAACCTGATAAACTACAAGGAACACAAAAACGAGAGGGTGGTTGACTTCATATCTATATGGAAAGTTTTCCCTTTTTACTCAGCATCCATATCTCATAATAAAAACTACTATAACACTATATTGAAAATCCCTTATATAAGTTTTAGATACCTATGATTCTAATGATGTATCCAAGCATATTTCCTGAGGTCAATGAAATGTCACAATGATTGGAAGACACCATTCAGTGAGCCCAATCCAAATCTCAACTCATGTCGTCAATATAAGAGAAAAGGCTTAGTAAAATAGATTATTTAGCTATAACTCTCAAACCAATAGAGATGCCCATCCAAGCACCTTGGAAGCCCTTGAACTGCTCAACAACTCCTATTGAGTGGTAACAATCATAAAATTTCCCTGAGACGAAGGAGAAGATAAATTAGTGTTTACCGAGATTTGAGTAACAAATGAATAAAATATACTCCTTTTGAAATGAATAATTCCTTAGTAATTTCCTGGGACCCATGTTCAATAACATGTTCAAGCTGCCATAACCCAGGAAGCCCAATGAGGTCAGCCTCAGCAATCATCCTGACTAATTCCCTTTCTAATAGAGGCTGGGTCAAAACATCTTGGATTTATTCACCTCTCAAGATATCCTCTAAAGCATTGTTAATTCTTTATAGGTGGTGTTGGATAACTCCCTTGAGTAGGTGTCTAGGATAACCATCATTGAGTTAGATGAATAAGGTGATTGGAAAAAAGTTATAGATAGGCAAGGATATAATTTTAACAACTAGATGATTTAAAAATAGTTGACCAAGAATATGAGTATGCCTCATAATACGGTTTTCTTGCTTGTATCTGGGGAAATCGTGGCTGCATGAACATGAACCAAAGATACATGGGACAATAATAGTGCGTTCATACCAAATATTTTGGTCACATACCTATAGAGGAAAGATATTCAGTTGTGAGCCATGGGAAAGAACTATAGTAGGCCCTAACAAGACATGGAGGTGGACTAGAACCCTCTAGAAGCTAGCCATTCATAGTTTTCTTACACGATCGCCTAGCGGGGTGGTGAAACTATCTGAATAACCAAAAAATGAAGAAATGGACCCTCTTATCAGATAATTTAGAGGAATATGGGTAGTGTTTCATTTTTATCCCACATTTCATCATGTTCCCCGATCACAGAATGATCACATCAATGTGTTGGATAATGCAGCCATAGTCATGGATGACCCTGATTAGGAGGTGGTAGTCATCTGTATTATGCATCGATGAATGGTCTCATCGATCATCATCTATTACATTGAATAAATCAAACAGGTAAACACTACCACAAATTAGGATGAACATGAATCCAACCTTGGATGGTTGGAGCCCATAATTGGTTATCTCCAAAATGGGACTCTATTGACAGACCGAGTTGAAAGGGAATTGATTGAATAGAGAGTGGAACAATTTACCTCATGTGGTGGTCCAAATGAGTATAAGGCCCTCTATAAGCGTGGATTCGACGGAATACTTAAATTTATAGTAGAAGGAGATATTCTTGACATCATGGTAGAAGTACATGCGGTATCCTACGATGCTCATCAATCTGGGACCAGGTTCTCCCACTAAATCTGGAGGCTGGGTTACTACTAGAAAATAATGATACATGACTGTGTGTAATTCACTAGGAAGTGTAATAAATTCAAGATTCATGTAAAATTAATCCATAAACATCCAAAATTTCTACAAACAACTAAATATTCCAGTCCATTTTTCAAATGGGGAATGAATATTGTGTGGCCATATCCCTCAGCCACTACTAATAAGTTCTAGTACATACATACTGATACCAAATTATTTTCCAATTGGGCTGAGGTAATACCCTTCAAGGAAGTTATTTCAAAGAACATCATCAAATATGTAAAGTTCCATATCATCACTAGGTTTGGAGTCTCTCAAATAATATTGATGGACACCAACACTAGCCTCTGTTCTTTAGAGTTGAGGAAATTTTACTGGGAGTACAACATTGAGTCCAATCACTCATACTCCCATCATGCAGGGATAAATGGAAAAATATAGTCCTTAAATAAGACTCTATCAAATATACTCTAGAAGATTGTTAATAAAGAAAAAAGAAGTCCAGACCAGAAAAAATTCTCCATACTTTATGGGCCTACCATACCACCTTCCGTACTACTACACAAGAAACTCCTTATTCATTGGTATACAGGACTGATGTAGTGTTACCTATAGAATTCTAGCTACCCTCACTTTGAATAGAAATTTATGGTAAAATATTGGATGGAAAGTAATCAAAAAATAGGATGGATGAATCGGAGTGACTTGAAGAAAAATGGTTGCATACATTGCAGAACCTTGAAGTTAATCAGAATTGGATCGCACAAGACTTTAATTAAAAGGGTTTCTTCTATTTATTCTTCCAAGTATAACTAGTGTTGGATCATAGGAAAAAAATGATACTGGTAAAGGAGCCTATGAAGCTGGAACCAAAATGGTAAGGTCCTTACATTACACATAAGGTATATCATGACAGAGCATACTCATTGTCCATAATGGACAAGATGTTTCACACCCCCTCTAATGTAAGGTTTATTAAAAAAAATACTTTTCATAGTTTACGCCATGTTTCTATCATCTCAAATGCATGTCATTAAACTACATGACATCTCTCATCTCTACAATAAGTTATTAATATGCAATAAATCTCTTGTCCTGATAGAAAGATGTTAAACTGAATGAAATATTTCATTTTGACAGTAAGACGTTAAAATGTATGTCATATCTTGTCCCAGCAGCAAGATGTTAAACTTTATGATATATCTATTCCTGGAAGAAATATGATAAACTGTACCACAACACCCATCCTAGTAGTAAGAACTTAAATTTCAAGTATTCTATTGTCCTGGAAGCAATATGTTAAAATGAACAACATCTCTCTCCTAGACAATAGGACATTAGAATGTATGACATCTATTATAACTATAACAAGATGTTAAACTATACGACATCTCTCATATTGGATTCTGATGCACCTGATTTTTGTATGTGTTTTCACATACTTTATTGAAAATAAGAACAAGTTATAAAAAATTACCTACAATTTAGTGGACAAATACTTTGATTTTTATGATCTTGTTCATTTTCAAGATATTTATGGCCAAATACACAAACCAGGGTAGAACTGAGAAACAATTTACAACTACACGGCCTGTACATATATACACTCCCTGTACATTCATGCTTAGACATGGGTTGACCAGGACAAGTACATGGACAAGTAACCAAAAGTTGTTACACAATGTGTTCACATACTACATGCCATGTAAAACCTTCTAGAAGCAGTTTGTGGACAAGAATAGTCAACACACCCATGTGGACAGCTGAAGAGGACACGCCGTGTTCAAAATATACATGTTGTGTATACCGTTCTAGATGTGGTAGATGGATGAAAAATGAGACTACACACCATGTATGACAGTGCTACATGCTGTGTATATCTATATACTAGGGGGCACCATGTTCCAAGTCAATGATGGCATGTTAGGCCTCCTACTAGTGGAGAAAAAAAGGGAAAAAGCACGTTGAAAAGAGTACACACAGTGTAATTTTTCCACACTCCATGTAATTATATTTTCTAAAAAAGGGGTCCTTGGAAATCAATTAAAGAGAGTGGTGTGTGGAGAGAATGTGTGGAGAAAAGGTTGAAGGTCTAAAGGAGAGAAGATATGCCGCCGTACTACCCCCATTCTAATGTCTACCGATGAATCATTCCCTCATAGAAGTTTCAAAGCATGATCACATTATGTATCAAGGGATTTGTACTTATCTTTTTCACTATGTGCAACTAAATAACCAGTGTGTTGGGGTTGTGGGAGATGATGAGTTGTAATTTAAATTAGTTGCTATCAATATGTTTGTTCCTTTAACATGTTCTTATTCTTTTTAAATAACTTCATTTTATCACTGAAAACTCTGAACTAGACCAAGGGAAGAATTTTTAGGGAATCAAAAAAAGAATAACAATGAATATTTTCTTGATCATTGGAAGCATTCGTTGACTCAAAAATGGAATAATACAAATGAAGAGCTTTTAAAAAATAACTACCTGACCAATGAGTTAGTTTCTTCAGCTCTAAATATAAGTTTACAAGACCAAGGAAACTTTATTACAAATTGAAACCCAGAGTGTTGGGTTATTATGAACAGCACAACATCATAATAAATTTGATTTAATAATCAACTTCTCATATATCCATAACCCAAACACATTTCTCTCCTTATCTATATCAAAATCAATTTTCCCATATTTTCTTTTATTCATTAGGTATTTTAGTAAAGAAACTTAAAACCAATTATTCTTTTTATCCAAATAACAAAAATAAACTCTAAATTCGGCACACTTCACTAAGACAAAAATAAAAACTAAGTTAATCAAGATAACAATAACTTATTTTGTTCCCCATGGATTGTCCCCTAACCAGTGCTATACTTGTTAGGGTAAAAATAATTTCAGAAACCGATAACATACCTTCAGTGAAATGACTCGAAAAATTATGGCACCATTTCCGGGGATAAAGAAAAGTTTCTTTTTCTTATTTTAATTATGTTTGTATCAAATTTTATTTAAAATAAAAAAAATTAACAAAAATATATTTTCTAAACTCATTTATATTTATCTTTATTTTTATTTGTTTACGCTTGGTTTGTTTTGTATTGTGCAGGTCATTGTATGTGTGAGTGGTTACCACACACATTCCAAGAATGCTGAGTCATTAGGATTTTTTCCAATTGACCTAGAGATTAAACAGATGCTTTTGAGGTGCCAACGAGTAGTCATGGCCGAGCACAACCACAACAACACCATGGCACAGAACGAGAAATGAAATACATCTATTATTCATGGATCTAGAAAATAGTTAGGATCTAAATATAATTGTGACCAACAAGATCCACTTGCTCCAGGGTATGGCCTGAAACAACTTCAACAATTCCAACCGGAGAAAATTCCATTTCTACACCTATGTCAGGGGCCATACTACGCCCCTCAGGAACAGCAATACATGCCAGCTTCACTACCTCAACAGCCACCTCCACACCATACCCTCATGGATTACGGCCTGCTATCTATCCACGGAGTTGTCACGGGTTTCGTCCGTCCACCGGTGTAGGCCCAACACTTCGAGATCAAGCATTCTATCATACATCAGATCCAGAACACTGTTCAATTTAGTTGTCTTCCCAGTGAGGATCCCAATGCCCATCACTCCAGCTTTCTGGAGGTTTGCGACACTTTTCTCTACCATGGAGTGTCTATAGACACTATTTGTCTTCGCCTCTTCCCCATCTCTCTAAGGGTAAGGAGAAAGACTAGATTAAATTCTTTCTACAACCATCTATACTCACCTAGGAGGTGCGATCCCAGACATTCCTATCTAAATACTTCCCACCCTCGAAGACGGTGATGCTTCGGAAAGAAATACATAACTTCATGTAGCGTGAAGTATAGTCATTATACGAATCATGGGAGTTCTTTAAGGAGACGTTGCACAAATTCCCACACCATGGACTCCAACTTTGGATGCAGGTCCAAACACTCTACAGGGGACTCATGATGAATACACAGTCTATGGTAGATGCTACTGCTGGAGGTACAGTAATGAGGAAATCCCCTGAAGATATTTTCAAACGACTGGAAGAAATGTCTGCCAATAGCTTCCAGTGGAATTCTGAACGGGGCACACAGAAACGAGGTATGCATAAAATTGATGCTACCACTATGCTTGATTCCTAGTTGGATGCTGTGTTCAAAAACATCAATGTGCTATATCTGAAGGTTGCATCCAAAGTACATGCGAAAAAGCATCCGACGTCTAGCGAATGTGGTGATAACCACTTCATGGGAGAATGCCCAGGTTCTTTTAGAGGCCTTTCAAAAAGTGAGGTAAGATATGTTTCCAAAAACTGAGGGCCAAAATTGTATCAGTAGTACCAAAACCCGGCATGGTGTGATCAACAAAACACAGGTTGGGGCCAATAACAACTGAATCTTCCACCCAACTGACCACCCAACTACAACCATCCACCTTATCAGAACCCGTACCAGAGGTAAAAACATGCCCAACATGGATCTTATCAGTAGAAAGGGTATCCAAACCCTCACCCACAATAGTCGTGGTAGCCACCACCACCAGCATCTCAACAACCACCTCGGAAGGAGAACACCTCAAGGATTAAGGATCTCATGACCAAATTTATATCTATTGTTGGAACTGAAATTCAGAATCCAGATGCTTCTATTCGAGGACTAGAGAACCAGATTGGTCAGATGGAAAACCAACTCTCAGGATGGAAACTCGATACACTATCAGGTAACAGTGAGAAAAACCCAAGGGAGGAAGCCCTTGCCATCACGCTACGAAGTGTAAATGAGCTACCACAGCTGCAATTGGCATAGCCAGGTGCATCCACACCCCTTTTTGGTGAATAAGGTACAGATACAGACCCTTCCTCATCCCAAAAACCACAGAAGGAGGCTTAATAGAATAATGTAAAGGAGTTTTTCAAACCCTTTAAGCATGCCTTACCCTTCCCAGAGAGATTGAAGTAGAGAAATATGGACCACCAGTTCAGAAAATTCATGGAAATGTTTAAGAAGCTGCACATAAATATAACTTTTTCAGAGGCACTGACACAGCTGCCCATTTATGCCAGTTTCGTGATGGAAATCCTCTCCAACAGAACAAATATGGAGGTTCTAGGAACCATTTCCCTAACCAAGTAGTGATCTGCAGTGATCCAACAGTCGATTCCTCCCAAACTCTAAGATCAAGGTATCTTCACTATTCCATGTCCTATTAAACCATGTGAGTTTGGGAAGGAATCATTTGAATTATGGGCTAGTGTGAACCTCATGCCCCTCGGAGTTTTCAAGAATATAGGGCTCCATGATTTGAAGCCTGTAGAGACCCGAAGCTTGACGTACATAGACTTTACATTACTTTTGCGGAATACTTAGTACATAACAAAAACACACACACACAAGGATCGTAATAGTTTAGTGTCTTTGGAAACTCGGAAGGTAATCTTCTAATCGTGGTGAAAGATCTTCAATATCTCCCCTAAAGATATTCCCTTTTTTTTACCTAAAACCTTTCTTTATATCCTGGGGAAAAGAAAACATAAAAGGGTGAGCTCAAATGCTCAGTAAGGGTAAACAAAATAAATATCAATCACATCATTTTCATAAGAACATACCATTTTGGAAATCATAACCTGCAAAAGAGAGCATAATTTCATAATCATGGGATAAATCATGGCAGTGAAAAAGTAATCCCAATAATCATAACTTAAAACATGAAACTTTGTGGCATACACACATAATCATAGATAATCATTTCTTGTTAGTCAAGACTAATTCCCAAGACTATCTTAGTGGACAAAGTCCCTTTCTGAATCGAGTAACCCTCGTTTCAGTCCTGTTTCACTGAACCGGTATAACCTACCGTTCCAGCCCTGTCTATCTCATGAGATATAAAATCATTACCCAATGCATTGGAGGGAGATATAGGTCCCACCCATCTTATAATGAATCCTTTCTTATGTGTGCCACATAATCATAAAACATACATCATCGCATAACACATGTAACAAAAATGGGATTCTTGAAACATCATGACATCATAAATCATTTCATATAAGATAAAGGAATTCATAAAAATAATTTCATCACAACATGAAAAAAATCAATTTAATAATAGGGATAAAAACAGAACCCTTTATTATCTTAGATGGAAAATCATTTTGATAAAACACTTGAACTCCATTCTTGAGGAAAATATCCTTTCTTCTTAAAAAACATTTTTCCTTTCATAACATGTCATACAACTTTAAAATAAAATAAGTTGATTAAAAATAAACTTGAAAACTTGTAAAGGAAGCTTCTTGGAAATAATGTTTTAAAAATCCATTCATGCCGTATAAGTTAAAAAAACATTCTTCGTACTTTTGTCGGAAATGTCAAAAAGTACCTCGTATGAAAAACGATAAAAGATTCCTTTAATATATTTTACTAAAAACTCACCAAAGGGTAAAATAGGTTTTAAACAATTGTAGGTGGATGAAAATAATATTACATGTTGAGGAAACATGGATGTGGATGATAAAATACACCCCAGTAAATTTCAAAGTATAAACAATATCGAATAAAAATGAGATTGTGATATTTCCCTTACCTTAGGTCCAATTTTCTTTGTACGTGTCCGAAGCTCCTGTATAATGGTTTAAATAATGTTATTGACTTATTCCAGAATCATACATATTGATATGATATCATATATGGTCATATTCTTAGCTTCTTGATAGTAATATTTCATTGTTACTTGTTACTCGGGTCTTTATTGCCTTTTGTTCTTATGCGTGTTTTGCCGAATACATTCTTATTCTTCTTTTAAGGATATAGATACCTTATATCCAGAATGGTATTAGTGTAACATATATCATATTTATTCATTCAATTTATATAATTACTATGTAATGATGATCATGTAGAACAAGTCGCATCACATCGTGGAGACAGTATTCCGTACGTACGCACGAGTGATGATATCGTTCCTATGATCGTGGAACTGTATTGGAGTATATATATATTATTTCAGTATCAATATTACTTTATAATAATCATAAATAGTTACTCATTACACCATTATACCCATCCTTTTAAAGTGATGGTGGAAAATAGATTACACCACGGCGTGGAGACGGTATTCCGTACGTACGCACGCGCGGTGATTTCATTTTTCCGTAGGTTGGATAGAAGGTGAATTAGGGTTGTTTCATATTTATAATAACATATCAGTATGTAAGTAATACTGATGTTATTACTTTATCATGAAACAACTAAAGAAGAAGAAGTTGAAGAAGAATGAAATTGAAAAGATCGGTAATGGATATTACCTCTTCTTTGGAACGCTTCTTTGAATCCTTCACTTAGAGAACTAAGGTTGGTCTTTGAAGAAGACCAGGACCTCTAGGACTATTATAGGGAAGTGGAGAAGGGATTTTTGCAGGGTTTGTCCGAGCTTGAGTGCTCAATTTGGTGTGAGGAGGAGGGGGAGGAGGTGCCCTTTTATAAGGGAGGAGAGGGGCACCTTAGGAATTCTTAAAAATATTAATTTATAATAAATCTAACCCCACATAAAAACCTCCAAAAATGACTCATATTCGAAGCTTATATGAGATAGGGTTGTAATCTCATCAACCAATCAAATTTAGACATGTTTGGATCTTATTTTAAACCATATCATTTTGATTTATCCTTATTTAATCTATTTAAGTTTATTTGTGGTAATAAAATTCTAAATTTTAAATTATAACAAATAATTACTTATTTGTTGTGAATTTTCCATAATTTTTTACTTTATAACATTATAGACCATATAAATATAAATTTATAATTTTTAAATATTTTTGTGATTTTTAAACAATTTTATAATATGTTATTTTTGTAAAATAACAATAGTGTCAATTTTGACACTATTCATTTATTTGAATTTAAATAAAATATATACAGAAGATATGTTCGAACTAAAAGCTTTAATATATTAATAAAAGGTCATATGTATCTATAAAATCAGTGTATCACATTAAATAGTTCATATAATATTTATTTTATTATTTTTAAAACCATTTATTTGGTTTATCTCTTAATAAAATAATTACTACATCATTTTTGTATAATTATTTAATATACTTATTTGTTGTATAAAATTTAAAATAAAATTCTATTATGAAGATAAATATATTACCTTTCACAATAATACTTTTACGCGAATTTATCATCTTAAAATCACAATAGTTAAATTGTTATATTTATTAAATTATGAAGGTGACAACTTTGGCATCATTTAAAATAAAATAATATAAGTGTCATAATCGCTTTTATAAGGCTCCAAATGGTCAAATATTCGACCATTGGATGCTTATGGTATACATTTACAAGTCCAATAAGTTTTGGTTAGGTATTTGTGCATTTTATGGTCACTATTAGTTTAAAAAAAACATTATTCTTGATTTTTCACTAGATAAACAATTTCTGCATCACTATTGTGTCATAATTAATGATAATTATTTATTCCCTAAAAATTATAAATAAATTTATATGATGTAGATAATTTCATTAGATTTCTGTATACTATTCATGTTTGAAGTTTCATGATGTTTATCACTAAATTAAAATTAATATACTTATAAAATTTAAGAGAGTGACATGTTGTCACTTTCTTTGGTTTTAATAATAAATAAGTTATTTTCATGGACAAATGTTCATTAAATGATTCTAATATGACCCTTAGGTGATATGGGTCGACTTTTAGTCATCCAATAGGATTTTGACATTTGTTAGGGTAATTTTAAAATATTATATTTACCCTTAATTACCCGATTTACCTTTAACTATGGTAAATAAAATTTACCGTAGTTACTATTCATAATTCCCAAAAATAAAAAGTAGCTTATTAACATAATTTGGACCCACTGATTCCAAATATGGAATCCATTTTTTAAAATTCCATACACAGAAGTTGCAGAAATTAAATTAAAATTAATCCCGTTGTCGAATAAAAACGGGTTTTTGTTTAAAACATTGCAAAAGATTGAATTGATTTAACCTATGAATTCAAGGTAAAATCAATGATAATGACATACATTATATTAAATGGTAAAAATATATTCTATTTATACTTTAAAACCATTCAATATTATAATTTAACCACATAAGATATTACGATGAAAAAAGTTGTTTTTAATTAAAATATAGCGTGTTTTTACTATTCATTAAAATGTGAAGGTAACCAGAATAATATGAAAAATTTATCCAAAGTAAATTTTTATTTCTTGATTCCAAAGAATAATTTTATTTTGTCAAATTGAACTTATAAACATGTCAAAAAATAGATTTAAAGTGGGTGCACCATCAAAAGGCGGCAAAACTGCATTTTTTTGAAAAATACTTATTTTACCCAAAAAAATTATTTTGTTCTTATACCATGTTCTAGAAATGTGTAAGATGAATAATAATGTTATAAAATTCAAAATTTAGTTAATACTATTCATAACTTCTAGTTCATGACAATATTATAATAATATAACATTGTTTATTAAAACCCGGTATTGTGTACAACACACGCTATCGAGGAAGGTCGTGATTGCGTGTAATGCAAGCCAAGTCAGGGTTGCATGTTGTGAAAGAATCCTTTATTGTTTCGTATAACAGAATCCAACCATATTTCATTTATACATTTAATATATATATATATATATATATACTCAATGTTGCGTAGAATAACTATTATCAAAATTGTGTGTAACACGGTCCAAGAATAGTGTTGCGTAAACTGCAAGCTAATACGGTGTTGCGTATAGCGCATGGTAATATTGGTGTAGAATACAACATAAGACATTAATGAAATTAAAATAATATTTTTTTCATAGAATCCCGGGGTGTTACATTCTACCCCCCTTAAAATGAATTTCGCCCTCGAAATTCGTCGGGGTTATAAATAGTTTACTATTTGAAAGTTTCTTTGATAGAAACCCACATCGTAAAAAGGAATACCAAAACTTATCTTTAAAAACAAAAGTATGAAACGTAACGGTTACCCAAATAAACTAATCACTGGGTTTCCACATAGGTGAAAATGTGGATATGGAAGAGAAATCTAACCATCATGTTCTGATGGAGAGTGGTAGAGAACATGGCTATGGAAAAGCCAGCAATCACAAAGCCATAAATTTGTGACGATCTAAGGTACCATCTGATTCATCAGATATAAGATCACTAGGACAACATTTTTGGTTTTCAAGATCATTTCCCTAAAGTTGAAAATTTGAATTACAATAAATACTTACTTTATTTTGGTACAATCTCACTGTTGTTCGTGCCTTGAACAATTTCCACTTTATCTCTTAAATAAATGAAGTTGAATTTGTTATTCGTGAAGTGTTAGCAGATCATGTGATAGAATGACGGGTCATTCCATCTGTCTCAAACAAAAGTTTAGCAAAAATTATATACATAAGTCGATCTATAGTGAGATTAATCATATATGGTTCCTAAAATGAACTTATACTTCACATATCATACTGCTTAATTTAATAAAACTAGTTTTCTACTAAACAGGGACTTCCTGTAGGTCAGTGGTAGGCGATAAAGGCCAGTCGCACTTCGGTTGTGGGTTCGATTCCCACAGCCTTGTCCGAAGCGATGGGCTGTCGCCCGTCCTGCAGGTTGTCCTTTTTCTAAAACTACATTACTATAACATCACATAAATAATATCAAAAAAAAGTTCTATACTTAAACAATACTAACTTATGGTTAACATAATCCATTACAATCTTTAGGCTTATCTAAAATACTTTGGTCCAAGCTCATAGTATAAAGAAAATGATTACTTGAAATGTTGCCAACCAAGCATGTGAATACCATCATTTATCCCCCATATATCTTGTTGGTCACATTCCAATCATGTGAATACTTTAATGATGTATTCTCTTGAAAAAATATGAATACCCATTAAACCTTAGTGAAAACATGAATGCTGTCAAAAGTTAACTCTTTCCACATACCAAAATCCAAAAATTCAATATACTCAAACCATGATATAACCTTCTCCTTATATCAGTCATGAGCTCATGAATACTATCAAACATTTTATTTTCTCTTTATC
This sequence comes from Viscum album, assembly GCA_963277665.1. Taxonomy (NCBI): domain Eukaryota; kingdom Viridiplantae; phylum Streptophyta; class Magnoliopsida; order Santalales; family Viscaceae; genus Viscum; species Viscum album. The sequence continues at coordinate 269,508,625 of OY728125.1, read as the reverse complement.
CCTTCATTATGCGCATATCATCTACATTCCAAAAATATCTGAATAACCTTTCATGGATACTGGTAACATTAACCAGACAACAATGTAACAATCCTTACATGTCTCTTTATTCCATAGTGCCATGAGATTACTTATACAACATTATACATGATAAACATGTAATCATTCCACTACATTCTTAAACCATTGACCGAGCTTCAACAATTCTTTCATCTCACATATCATTTGTAGTCTCTTCATCATCATCCACATAAATACTTCCCATACGACCATACTGATTATCTTCATGAGACTTTCCCTTAGGGCATTGGTTTGCATAATGCCCGTACATTCCACATTTAAAACATTTAACCATTGTTGATGTCGTAGCAATACCATTATCCTCATCCATGTTGTTAACTGAACCTTTTCCTTTGCATTTTCTTGCTTTGTGTCATTCTTTTCCACACCCAAAGCATCTTCCAGTTCCTTTGAAACATTCTCCTTGATGCCTCTTCCCACATGATTTACATAGGGGAAATTGAACTTTCTTTCCTCTATGATCATCATGAAACTCCATCTTTCTCTTATTAGCCGAGTCAGGAAACATACCAAATTTTACTTTGTTGATCATATTATGAGATTGCTGATTCGGCATAATAATGATGTTTGGACTTCCAAATCCCATTTCATTATGAAGAATATCATTCCATTGTCCATCATATCCTCCATTATCGTGAATCATCTTGTTTCCAGCCATTTTCTAAAACCCAAAAGAATAGTGTGAGAGGCAAAAATCATAATAAAGGGGGAGTAACTTCAATATCTAACATCTTAGGTTTAATTCTATGATCGTTGGCGTAATTCTAGTACTATAACCTATACACATACTTAACCTTAGAGACATCCCTAGACATACCTTAGAAATATATCTAGGGATCTCACTAAAGTTCTCGCATCCTAGTTTCCAAAGGTTGACTAAACCTTTCCTCTGATACCAACTGTAGAGACCCGAAGCTTGACGTACATAGACTTTACATTACTTTTGCGGAATACTTAGTACATAACAAAAACACACACACACAAGGATCGTAATAGTTTAGTGTCTTTGGAAACTCGGAAGGTAATCTTCTAATCGTGGTGAAAGATCTTCAATATCTCCCCTAAAGATATTCCCTTTTTTTTACCTAAAACCTTTCTTTATATCCTGGGGAAAAGAAAACATAAAAGGGTGAGCTCAAATGCTCAGTAAGGGTAAACAAAATAAATATCAATCACATCATTTTCATAAGAACATAACATTTTGGAAATCATAACCTGCAAAAGAGAGCATAATTTCATAATCATGGGATAAATCATGGCAGTGAAAAAGTAATCCCAATAATCATAACTTAAAACATGAAACTTTGTGGCATACACACATAATCATAGATAATCATTTCTTGTTAGTCAAGACTAATTGCCAAGACTATCTTAGTGGACAAAGTCCCTTTCTGAATCGAGTAACCCTCGTTTCAGTCCTGTTTCACTGAACTGGTATAACCTACCGTTCCAGCCCTGTCTATCTCATGAGATATAAAATCATTACCCAATGCATTGGAGGGAGATATAGGTCCCACCCATCTTATAATGAATCCTTTCTTATGTGTGCCACATAATCCTAAAACATACATCATCGCATAACACATGTAACAAAAATGGGATTCTTGAAACATCATGACATCATAAATCAATTCATATAAGATAAAGGAATTCATAAAAATAATTTCATCACAACATGAAAAAAATCAATTTAATAATAGGGATAAAAACAGAACCCTTTATTATCTTAGATGGAAAATCATTTTGATAAAACACTTGAACTCCATTCTTGAGGAAAATATCCTTTCTTCTTAAAAAGCATTTTTCCTTTCATAACATGTCATACAACTTTAAAATAAAATAAGTTGATTAAAAATAAACTTGAAAACATGTAAAGGAAGCTTCTTGGAAATAATGTTTTAAAAATCCATTCATGCCGTATAAGTTAAAAAAAACATTCTTCGTACTTTTGTCGGAAAAGTCAAAAAGTACCTCGTATGATAAACGATAAAAGATTCCTTTAATATATTTTACTAAAAACTCACCAAAGGGTAAAATAGGTTTTAAACAATTGTAGGTGGATGAAAATAATATTACATGTTGAGGAAACATGGATGTGGATGATAAAATACACCCCAGTAAATTTCAAAGTATAAACAATCTCGAATAAAAATGAGATTGTGATATTTCCCTTACCTTAGGTCCAATTTGCTTTGTACGTGTCCGAAGCTCCTGTATAATGGTTTAAATAATGTTATTTACTTATTCCAGAATCATACATATTGATATGATATCATATATGGTCATATTCTTAGCTTCTTGATAGTAATATTTCATTGTTACTTGTTACTCGGGTCTTTATTGCCTTTTGTTCTTATGCGTGTTTTGCCGAATACATTCTTATTCTTCTTTTAAGGTTATAGATACCTTATATCCAGAATGGTGTTAGTGTAACATATATCATATTTATTCATTCAATTTATATAATTACTATGTAATGATGATCATGTAGAACAAGTCGCATCACATCGTGGAGACAGTATTCCGTACGTACGCACGAGTGATGATATCGTTCCTATGATCGTGGAACTGTATTGGAGTATATATATATTATTTCAGTATCAATATTACTTTATAATAATCATAAATAGTTACTCATTACACCATTATACCCATCCTTTTAAAGTGATGGTGGAAAATAGATTACACCACGGCGTGGAGACGGTATTCCGTACGTACGCACGCGCGGTGATTTCATTTTTCCGTAGGTTGGATAGAAGGTGAATTAGGGTTGTTTCATATTTATAATAACATATCAGTATGTAAGTAATACTGATTTTATTACTTTATCATGAAACAACTAAAGAAGAAGAAGTTGAAGAAGAATGAAATTGAAAAGATCGGTAATGGATATTACCTCTTCTTTGGAACGCTTCTTTGAATCCTTCACTTAGAGAACTAAGATTGGTCTTTGAAGAAGACCAGTACCTCTAGGACTATTATAGGGAAGTGGAGAAGGGATTTGTTCAGGGTTTGGCCGAGCTTGAGTTCTCAATTTCGTGTGAGGAGGAGGGGGAGGAGGTGCCCTTTTATAAGGGAGGAGAGGGGCACCTTAGGAATTCTTAAAAATATTAATTTATAATAAATCTAACCCCACATAAAAACCTCCAAAAATGACTCATATTCGAAGATTAGATGAGATAGGGTTGTAATCTCATCAACCAATCAAATTTAGACATGTTTGGATCTTATTTTAAACCTTATCATTTTGATTTATCCTTATTTAATCTATTTAAGTTTATTTGTGGTAATAAAATTCTAAATTCTAAATTATAACAAATAATTACTTATTTGTTGTGACTTTTCCATAATTGTTTACTTTATAACATTATAGACCATATAAATATAAATTTATAATTTTTAAATATTTTTGTGATTTTTAAACAATTTTATAATATGTTATTTTTGTAAAATAACAATAGTGTCAATTTTGACACTATTCATTTATTTGAATTTAAATAAAATATATACAGAAGATATGTTCGAACTAAAAGCTTTAATATATTAATAAAAGGTCATATGTATCTATAAAATTAGTGTATCACATTAAATAGTTCATATAATATTTATTTTATTATTTTTAAAACCATTTATTTGGTTTATCTCTTAATAAAATAATTACTACATCATTTTTGTATAATTATTTAATATACTTATTTGTTGTATAAAATTTAAAATAAAATTCTATGATGAAGATAAATATATTACCTTTCACAATAATACTTGTACTAGAATTTATCATCTTAAAATCACAATAGTTAAATTGTTATATTTATTAAATTATGAAGGTGACAACTTTGGCATCATTTAAAATAAAATAATATATGTGTCATAATCGCTTTTATAATTCTCCAAATGGTCAACTATTCGACCATTGGATGCTTATGGTTTACATTTACATGTCCAATAAGTTTTGGTTAGGTATTTGTGCATTTTATGGTCACTATTAGTTTAAAAAAAACATTATTCTTGATTTTTCACTAGATAAACAATTTCTGCATCACTATTGTGTCATAATTAATGATAATTATTTAATCCCTAAAAATTATAAATAAATTTAAATGATATAGATAATTTCATTAGCTTTCTGTAGACTATTCATGTTCGAAGTTTCATGATGTTTATCACTAAATTAAAATTAATATACTTATAAAATTTAAGAGAGTGACATGTTGTCACTTTCTTTGGTTTTAATAATAATTAAGTTATTTTCATGGAAAAATGTTCATTAAATGATTCTAATCTGACCCTTAGGTGATATGGGTCGACTTTTAGTCATCCAATAGGATTTTGACATTTGTTAGGGTAATTTTAAAATATTATATTTACCCTTAATTACCCGATTTACCTTTAACTATGGTAAATAAAATTTACCGTAGTTATATTCATAATTCCCAAAAATAAAAAGTAGCTTATTAACATAATTTGGACCCACTGATTCCAAATATGGAATCCATTTTTTAAAATTCCATACACAGAAGTTGCAGAAATTAAATTAAAATTAATCCCGTTGTCAAATAAAAACGGGTTTTTGTTTAAAACATTGCAAAAGATTGAATTGATTTAACCTATGAATTCAAGGTAAAATCAATGCTAATGACATACATTATATTAAATGGTAAAAATATATTCTATTTATACTTTAAAACCATTCAATATTATAATTTAACCACATAAGATATTACGATGAAAAAAGTTGTTTTTAATTAAAATATAGAGTGTTTTTACTATTCATTAAAATGTGAAAGTTACCAGAATAATATGAAAAATTTATCCAAAGTAAATTTTTATTTCTTGATTCCAAAGAAGAATTTTATTTTGTCAAATTGAACTTATAAACATGTCAAAAAATAGATTTATAGTGGGTGCGCCATCAAAAGGCGGCAAAACTGCATTTTTTTGAAAAATACTTATTTTACCCAAAAAATTTATTTTGTTCTTATACCATGTTCTAGAAATGTGTAAGATGAATAATAATGTTATAAAATTCAAAATTTAGTTAATACTATTCATAACGTCTAGTTCATGACAATATTATAATAATATAACATTGTTTATTAAAACCCGGTATTGTGTACAACACACACTATCGAGGAAGGTCGTGATTGCGTGTAATGCAAGCCAAGTCAGGGTTGCGTGTTGTGAAAGAATCATTTATTGTTTCGTATAACAGAATCCAACCATATTTCATTTATACATTTAATATATATATATATATATATACTCAATGTTGCGTAGAATAACTATTATCAAAATTGTGTGTAACACGGTCCAAGAATAGTGTTGCGTAAACTGCAAGCTAATACGGTGTTGCGTATAGCGCAGGGTAATATTGGTGTAGAATACAACATAAGACATTAATGAAATTAAAATAATATTTTTTTCATAGAATCCCGGGGTGTTACAAAGCCTGCCGGATTAGCCCTTCAACTTGCTGACTGATCCATCAAACATCTGAAGGGTCTACTGGAGGATGTGCTGGTCATGGTGGGTAGGATGATCTTTCCCACATATTTCATCATCCTTTGATATGGAGGATGACCTGGAGGAACCTCTCATCTCAGGATGGTCCTTCTTGTAAACTGGGAAGGTATTGATCGATGTGCCCCAAGGGGAGCTAATTATCCTGGTAGGAGATGAGAGAGTCCCCTATAATGTTCTAAAAGCTGTCAAGCATGAATCATTATATGATAACGAGGAATTTTATGCAGTAAACACCATGGATGATCACTTGATAACAAAAGGGTATGATCTGGAATGTTATTTTACTTTAGATAACTTTATCATACTAGACATTCCAGTTGAAGAGGAGCCAGAGGACATGCAATAGCTAGAAGTCTAGGGCGGCCACTACTGGAAACGTGAAGTTGTTCCAAATAGTCTGGAATGGGAAAACGTGCAACCACTTGTACATTTGATTCCCAAGGTGGATGACCTAGAACTGAAGCCTATTCCATATTCTCTGAAGTACTGGTATTTGGGATACCATCAAACATTTCCTATCATACTTAGCGCAGAACTATCAGAGGAGCAGGAAGATGCACTTTTGCAGGTTTTGAAACATTAGAATAATGCTATTGGGTGGAAATTCGCTGATTTGAAAGGCATCAATCCTATTATTTTCACACACAAGGTGCTATTTTAAGAAGGTTTGAAGCTATCTCGATAACCCCAGTGGTGCCCGAATCCCCCAATGAAGGAAGTTGTAAAAAAGAGGTGATTAAATTGTTGGATGTTGGAATCATCTATCCCATCTCGGATAGTCCATGGGTGATTCCCCTACTAGTGGTACCCAAGATGGGAGGTATCACTATGATTTGAAATGATAAAAACAAGCTCATCCCCACACACACTGTCATGGGATGGTGAGTCTATGTGGATTACCGGAAGCCGAAGGAAGCCAAGATGAAAGATCATTTTCCCCAGCCTTTTATGGATCATATGCTAGAGAAAGTAGTGGGGAACAACTTTTATTGATTCCTCAACATCTATTCTGAGTACAACCAAATTTCCATTGCTCTAGAGGATTAGGAAAAGAGCACATTTACTTGCCCCTATGGTACGTTTTCTTATCGAAGGATGTCTTTTCGCATGCACAACGCCCCCACCTTCCAGCGTTGTATGCCCTCTATCTTCCATGACGTGGCGGAAGAAATCCTGGAGGTATTCATGGATGATTTTTCCATTTTCAGAAAATCATTCACCACTTTTTTACGACACTTGGATCTAGTTTTTCAAAGATGTGAAAACACTAACTTAGTTTTGAGCTGGAAAAAGTGTCATTTCATGGTGCAAGTGGCATCATCCTTGGCCACATAGTCTCAGTGAATGGGATAGAGGTGGACCCTAAAAATATAGAAGTCATTTAAAGACTACCTATTCTGACTTCCGTTAGCTCCATCTACAAATTCCTGGGGCATGAAGGTTTTTAAAGGTGGTTTGTCTGTGAATTTTCAAAAATAGCCCATCCCATCAACAATCATCTGATCAGGGATGCCATATTTGAATTTGATGAGCCATGCACCATAGATTTTGAGAACTTGAAGCATCACCTGGTGGAAACTCCAGTGATGATTTCTCCCAATTGGGAGAATGAATTTGAAGTGATGTGCGATGTTATAGACTACGAAGTAAGAGAAGTCTTGGGCCAACGACTTGGCTGGATTTTACAACTTATATATTATGCCAGTAGGATTGTCAATGAGGAACAAATTAACTACACCACCACAAGAAAGGAGATGTTGGAAGTGGTTTTCACATTTTACAAGTTCCGTTCTTACTTAGTGTCATCTAAAGTTATTGTTTATACTTACTATGAAACACTAATGTACCTACTGAACAAGAAAGATGCAAAGCCCCGATTGATCTGCTAGGTGATCCTCTTACAAGAATTTTATCTGGAGATATGAGATAATAAAGGGAGAGAGAATGTTTTTGTTGATAATCTCTCCTGCCCGGAGCTTCCTCATTTGGAGAAGAAGGAAGATCGAGAGATCAGGGTGGATTTACCTGATGAACACCTCTTTTCAGTCAACGAAACACCTAGAACTTGGTACACTGATGTTTCAAATTTTATGGTTACAGGTGCCATTCACCGCGACCTCTCCTTCCAGCAAAGGAAGAGGTTTCTCTCTGATGTTAAGAGTTACTTCTGGGAACATCATCTTCTGTTCCGATCATGAGGAGACGGGGTGATCCTTTGTTGCATCCCTGAAACTGAAGTTCCTGGAGTCCTTAAATTTTTCCATGCTTCTATAGTGGTGGGAAATCATGTCCCTGACCATATGATAGCAAAGATCCTACAATGTGGGTTTTTATGGCCCAACATGCTAAAGATTCTTGGGAATTTGTTTCATATTGTGATCGATGCCAGAGGACCAGTAATGTGGGACGTAGAGATGAGATTCACCAACACCCCATCCTAGAGGTCATGATTTTTGACGTAGGGGGAATATATTTCTTGGGTCCATTTCCCCCATCTTTCGGGAACACTTACATCCTGGTCTATGTCGACTATGTCTCCAAGTGGGTGGAAGCTGCTGCTACAACTCACAACATGGCCAAGGTTGTCATAAAGTATTTGAAGAAAGATATTTTTTAGTAGGTTCAGAGTTCCTCGAGTACTGATCAGTGATAGAGGGACCAACTTCGTAAAAACACTGATGAGGGGAATACTATCGAATTATGGAGTAAATTATCATATAGGGACACCATATCATCCCCATTCCAGTTGATAAGTGGAGCTCTCTAACCGTGAGCTCATGCAGATCCTGGAGAAAACAGTGAGCACTTCTAGGAATGGCTGGTCCAAGAAGTTAGAAAATGTTTTATGGACATATCAGACTACTTTCCAAACACCACTGGGAATGTCCCCATTCTGCCTAATCTGTGGAAAACATTTCCATCTACTAGTAGAATTGGAACATAAAGCATACTGGCCTGTCAAGGCCCTAAATTTTGATTTGAATGTAGCTGAAGAGAAGTGAAATTTCCAACTGTCAGAACTTGATGAAATCAAATTAGAGGCGTATGATAATTTCAAGCTATACAAATAGAAGACACGAGAAATTCAAGACCAGATGATTTCATGAAAATATTTACAACACGGTGATCAGGTACTTCTCTTTAACTCTCATCTTTTATTATTTCTTGGGAGGTTGAAGTCATGATGGTCAGGACCATTCCAAGTGATATGCGTATTCCATCATGGAGTGGTGGAAATTTCTGGTGAGAATGGTCAACCATTCAAGGTAAATAGGCAATGGTTGAAAGTGTACCATCACATGGATGGCACGGTGGGAACTTTTTACACCGTACATCTTAGGTAATAAGAGGTATGTAGGTCAAGCCAACGACCTAAAACAAAGGCGTTTCCTTGGAGGAAACCCAGTGGTTTCACACCATGTACTACCGATTCACACGGCACGTACTTATTCATTTTTGTTTACCTTTTAACTATTATAAATATATTGCTTAACAAAGTAATAAAAATGGATGATGTCAGTGCTGATGGTAAGGTCACTGTAGTTTATTCGATCTGTCATAGTTTCGAATCCCTCCTCACCTACCTTTGGCACGGGGTTCCTCCTTTTCCTCTTCATATATTATTACACATAGTGAGTAGTATTTTTCATATATATATATATATATATATATATATATATATTATTAAAGGAAAACCCATGGTGGGGATGGATCGGTTGGCCAAGATCGTAACCCGGCTCCGAAAGACCCAGGTTCGAATCCTAACAACCGCCCAATTTCCATCATTTTTCCTTTTAATAAAACCACACAGTGTGTCTTTTGTTATAATTCGTGTGCACCATGTTTTCATTCTCAAGCTGAAAAGATTTATTGGAATAAACAAATTCATGCAGGTGAAGTTGGCATATTGGAAGAGTCTCAGCCCTGGATCCAAAAGTCCCGGGTTCAAACTTGGATAATCTCCCTGCTTCATCCCTTTTTTTCTAATTAGAAACCACACGTCATGCATTTATTTTTACTATGTAACATAGGTCTCTTTACGTTAAATATATTTAAATAATATAAAGGAGCATCAGTACAACCTTTTCTCCAATGGTTGAGGGTTTCTGTTCCGAACGACCAATTGCCGGTTCGATCCTCGCTCCAAGCACCAGACCAAAGTTCTAATTCTCTTTTCCCAAATTTAAAACACACGACGTGTATTTCCTGATACATAAAGTGTATAGTTTTATTTATTTTATAAATTATGTATATTATATATATATATGTATTTTATTATTTTTAATTTTTAATATTAATTATTATATAGTTTTCAATAATAATTATATATATATATATATAAACTTAAAAAGGGATACATGGAATGTAGCCTGTTGTACATGCCGTGTACCTCAGCAATAAAAGCCGCGGACCCCCCAGCTTCAGCCCGTGTCACGCAGCTCCTTCCCCTCTTCCCGTTTCTTCCCCTATATGACACCCGAACCCCCTCTTCCCAAATCTGCAGATTTTGGGAGTTTTTGTTTCTAATTTCTTCTACATTGTGATCTTCAGTCTAGGTACGCCCTTCAACACCCTGTATTTCATGTTTTCATAAGCGTTTAGGGTGATTTGTGGATCAGATGACCATTTGGATTTCGCGATACATGAGAATGATTTGACGAACACACACTGTGTACTTTTGTACATGGACATGCACTGAATGCTCTGTGATTTGAATATACATAGTGTGTATGTTCGGTACACACCGTGTACCATCCCCCATCAAGCCCGAGTATCTTTTTCACATGGCCTCGCACACCATTTTTATATACATGATGTGTATGTTCAGAACATGTTGTGTATATCATTTATTTCAGCCAGCCTATGTGTACCACTTTACATGGCCATTTCCACTTTGTTCTTCCATGCGCCATATGGTCCTAGCACATGACATGTCCTGTGTTGTTCGAACTGCTAAACCGATGGTTGTGTCTTTGCCAACACATTACGAGGACCACTTTCTGAGAACATGGAGTGTATGTTCGATACACGCCGTGTACCATTCCCTAGTCTATCCTCTGCTCCCTCATCGTGTCTGTCCACTGAACACGGGATGCTAACCCACTTTGAATACACACTGTGTACTATGGATGTACACACTGTGTACTTTTTTCTTTTTCAGTTTTCTCACATTTTCATTGCTTCCTTTTTATTTTCATTTTCTTTTTTTTGGTTTTTCTTTTTTTAGGGTATGGCATATAAAGATCCTTCCCATGGGAAGCGGCCCTGCCACTGAGGGCGAGAGGCAAATCTATCATCACATACGACTCTGGCCCTCGACGTCACCAGATCCGGACTCTCCGGTGTACCAGCTCCCTCCGTTGGCTATCCTTCCACAACTCACTGCGTCCATATAGGCTGGTCCTAGTAGCGCCGCACCTCCACCATCTAGTACCAAGCCTCTGCGCACCACCCTTTCTTCTCCACCAGCTTCCACTCAACCTGAGCCATCCTCATTCACAGTTTGTCCATCATCGACTGCCCCATCCAGTGACCCTCTGTCAACTGCAGCCACTCTGCCCCTAGATCCATCTCCCACTTTTGCACTTCCACCTGGACTGGGACCTATAGGTGTTAACTAACCTTGCATGGTGTTCCTGGTCACCGACTTAGCACATGACTGAGTTCAAAGCTTCTATAGCCACCAGATCCCATTGAGCAGCCTCTATCTCGATAGCAACATCCCTCAAAACCTAGGCATCTGAGGTGAGTTAGAGAATCTCCTTGGACACAATCAATTACTGATGATCTTCTAGGTCAGTACTCCTATTTTCCATAATTTTTTTTGGAATTTACTGGTTCATTCGAGTTCAAAGGATCTAAGTATGAGGAGACACTTGGTGATGTGGTACCCATGGTCGTGTTCCAGCTAGGCGGCCAACCCTTTTCCCTTACCATGACTGAGTTCAGCTGAGGGTGAAGTTTTTATCCTCATCCCATCACCCCACCCCCTATCTCCACCCTGGCTCATCCTAAGTGCTCTGATCTCGTTTCTATGTGGTGGGATATTTCTAGCCCTGACCACCGCTTACACCTACTTTACAGAAGAGAACCCATATAGCTGACCCTATACTTCGCTTCAACCACCTGTAATTAAACGCCATTATTTTTCCCCGCCATGAGGATATGGGGGTCATGACCAGTCGTGACATGGATCTCCTCACCTGTGTCATCCAAACAGGACTACCTGGACCTCCCTTACCTTCACACCTCCTATTTCCATGCCATATTTACCGACTGTTAGGGAAACCTGATCAGTGGGTTTTACACTACCCTCCTTGGCCACCACCTCAAGGGTTTTGAGCATTCTATTCCCCATGACTCGTTAGGTCCCCCCCAGCAGATGGAATATCTCATGATTATTCACATGGGATTTTTCTGGAAGCTGGGGGTGCCTAATACTTGCCCAGGCCCCACCCCAACCACCTGCTGACCCTCTGGCCCCCACGGATGCACCTGATCCTCCTTCCCCTCCACATCCGGCTTCCCCACCCCATCCCCATTCTTATGACCCACCTATTTTGGCCTTCCTTCTTCTATTACCACAACTAAACCCACTCCTTCGGTCAATCTATCTTTTTCTCTCATCCTAGATGTGATCGAGCAACACTTAGTTCATCTCGACCGATGCCAAGACCGCCTAGAGTAGATGTTGGGCATTCTTCTTCAGAATCATGGTATTCCACTACCCCCAGCACCTACCTCTACCTCAGTTCTTGGCCCATATACCGTAGCTCCACTGTCCTTTACTGCACTGGCCATAGATTTCATTATCCTATCCACCAAGGGCCATGCTGCTTCTATCACTGGAACCAGTCTGGGGAGTGATGCCGAGCTTCCTATTCCGAGTCCATATCCTACGGCTCCTACTTCTACGACTTCTCTTCCAGGTGAAGATTCTGAGCCTATGGTTTCCACTACTCATGATCCTTCTCTACCAGTTGTTTCTGTACTAGATGATGTATCTTCTAAGGCGACCCCCTTACTGGTTTTTATACACATGCCTTTCATTATATATATATTTGTGATATCCTATTCTTTTGTATGTTCTATATGCTTTCATTGTTCTCTCTCCAACTCCATCACAGGTACTCTGGAACATTTTGGGATGCATTATTCCACCACCTCCCATTTTTATTCACCTAGACACGAGGGGAGTATTGTTTTTCCTTGTTTTTCCATTGTTTTATTTTTTTCCTTTGATTTACTTCTTTCCTTACTTCCCCTCATTTTGTTCCACTGTTGTGTCCCCACATTCCCTTATTCATTTTCTGTGGAACTTGGTGGACCATATGAGATATTACGTATGGCGGGGGTGGGGGTGTCTACCAATTTAGTCCTTTTCCCTTGTCATCATTATAGGAGACATTATTATTAGAAGATATATTTGAAAATTTGAAGACATTTTGGTTAATCATATTTTTAAATAATAAAGCGAAAAGTGGGAAGTTTTTAAAACCATTTCAGGTTTATTTTGTTTCTTAAGTGTTTTAAAATTATTGCTGATATAGTTTTAATTACAACTTGTAATCCTTGGCTAATTACAATGATTAGAATAATAATATTTATGCAAGTCACGGACTGATTGTATCTGTATTTGTTTTTACCACTCTTGAGAGGTATTTTAAACCCTTTTTCATATTCTTTCTAAAACCCTCTTTCTTGAGAGATTCTTAGGATATAAATAACTACCAGAATTTTCAAGTTTTCTTTTTCTAAACATGAATAATTTTTGAATTAAATTAAAATGATTGAGGAAATAGATTGTTTTAACCCCTTTATCTTGAGACCTACCCTACATCTTATCTTCTTGAAGCCCCTAGAAACCATGAATAACCTTTACAAGAAGCCATATTACAAGCCTATTTTCCTTCCCACCCTAATTCATTTATGATTTTTCATGATTTTTCACTTGAGCTTAAAATAAGGGATTGAAAACACATGGACTACTTTTGTGAATTGTCATGAAAGTAAGTATGGGGGAGAGCCTCATGATCATTTGGGGCAAAAAAGGTTACAAACATCTATTTGTGGAAATTCTAAATATTACCCTTTGTTATTAAAAAAATGGTACAGAAAAAGGGACCTTATACTCACTTGCTAATTTGGGAACCTTACCTACCTAACTAAAGGAGATAGTGGTGATGAGATCATTTGATAAAGCTTGATGAGGACACTTTTTACAATAAGCTTAAATTTTATTATCATGCAATGTTATTTAAGAATTCAGCCGCCTTTTTCAAGAATCAGAGTTATTTTTCACATCTATACCCACCAAACTTTATCCATAGAAACAAATGATCCTTTTTGAAAATCCCTCATGATTTTTGTAACTCAAAATTTTCAAAAGTAGAGAACTAGAATTCTGGGAAACCTATGGATAGAGAGTATATATCTTTGATTGAGCATAACATTACATTACAAACATCATGAGTGTTGAGTACATTACTGGTGAGGTAAATCATCAAGTGGCTTTATTATTTTTGAAAGGTTGAAACATGTGGTTAAAAGAGGATGACACAAGTCAATTGAATTATATATGAGTCATGATTAGAATATGTCATGAATTGAAACTGTTTTTTAGCTTTTTGGAATTTTCTCCTGTGACTTATTATTTACATTTATGATTGATTGAATTCATTCATTTTAAAATATAGACTCTTTTAATTAGCTGTTGAGATTTACTTGAGGGAAAGAAAATGAGTAAGTATGAGGGAGTTTGATGCACCTAATTTGTGTATACATTTTCACATACTTTATTAAAAATAAGAACAAGTTTTCAGGAATTACCTACTATTTAGTGGACAAATACTTTTATTTTTTTGATCTTGTTCCTTTTCATGAGATTTATGGCCAAATACAAAAACCGGGGGAGAATTGAGGAAAAATTTACAACTACAAGGCATGTACATATATACAGGCGGTGTACATTCAATCTCAGACATGGGTTTTCCAGGACAAGTACAAGCCCAAGTAACCAGTAGCTGGTAAATGCCATGTTCACATACTACACGCCATGTTAACCCTTCTAGAAGTAGATGGTGGACAAGAAGAGTCGACACGCCCATGTGGCCGGATGAAGGGGACTTGTTGTGTTCAATATATACAAGCTATGTATACCTTTCTAGAAGTGGTTGGTGGCCAAAAAATGACACTAAACACCGTGTATGGCAGTGCTACACTCCGTGTATATATACCTACTACGAGGAACTATGTTCCAAGTCAAAGACAACATGTTAGGACACCTACAAGTGGACAAAAACAAGGAAAAAAGTGAATTGACAAGATTACACACCATGTACTTTTGCTACATGCTATGTAGTTATATTTTCTATAAAAGGAGGCATTGGAATTCAGTTCAAGAGAGTGGTGTGTGGAGATAAAGTGTGGAGAAAGGGATGAAGGTTTGAAGGAGAGAAGCTCTGCCACCGTACTACCGCCATTTACCATCTATCGAAGAATCATTTCCTCCTCAAAGTTTCAAATCATGATCACATCAGGTATCAAGGGATTTGTGCTTCTGTAACTAAATACCCAATGTGTTGGGGTTGTGAGATCTGATGAGTTGTAATTTAAATTAGTTTCTATGAATATGTTTTTTCTTTTTACTTCTTATTATTCTTCTTAAATCACTTAATTTTATAACTGGAAATTTAGAACTAGACCAAGGGTAGAATTTTCAGGGATTCATAAGAAGAATAACAATGAATATTCTCATGATCATTGGAAGTATTCGTTGAATCAAAAATGGACTAAGCCAAATAAAGAAATATTAAAAAATAACTACCAGACCAAGGAGTTAGTTTCTTCAGATCTAAATATAAGTTTAATAGACCATGGAAACTTTATTACAAATTGAAACCCATAGTGTTGTGTTATTATGATCAAAATAACATCATAAATAATTTGATTTAATAATAAAATTCTCATATATCCATAACCCCAACACATTTGTCTCTTTATCTATACCAAAATCAATATTCCTATATTTTATTTTATTCATTAAGTAATTTATTAATGAATTTTAAAACCAATTAATCTTTTTATCCAAACAAAAAAAATCAACTCTAATATTATGCACACTTCACTAAGACAAAAATAAAAACTAAGTTAACCAAGAGAAGAATAACTTCTTTTGTTCCCTATGGATCGACCCCTTACAGGTGCTATACTTGTTAGGGTAAAAATAATTTGGGTCACTGATAAAATACCTTTGGTGAAATGACTTGCCAGTTTTATGACATTAAATTGCATATGTTTATTTTCAGAACATGATAATAAACTGTACGAAACTCATTCTTAAATCATAACATTAAACATCACAACATATTATGTCCTTGTCACAAGACATTAGACTTGACTTAAATATCCTGAACGCATGAAATTTAGTTGTAAAGAGCTCATTCTTACCACATGACGTTAAACTAAATGGAATATTTATTCACCGTATGACATAGAACAACACATGAATCACCATATCACAAAAAACTCATCACACATGAGATAGATCTATTGGAAAGAAAGTAGAAGTTCCCATATCCCTATGTGGGAGTTAGATCTACTTAGGGAATTTCTTCATCCAATAAAAACATAAGGATTAATTACTGCCATCACAAGATACGTAGCAATGATCGGACCCTTAGTCTTGGACTCAACCGAAATATTCATTTTCTTCCACATCAGGTGACCATAATCCTTACCACATCTAGTTAAACTACATGAATAATATCCCAACTACATGATGTAAAATTGCATGGATCCCCAATATCCATCTTTATTCAAAATGGGTGACCCTCATCCTTTCCACATGAAATTAAAGTACGTGGAATATTTTTTAACCACATGATACTAAACTTCATGGACACACAATATTCATCCTCTTTCATGATGAGGCACCCACATCCTTACCACACGATGATAAACTACATGAATGATGTCCTCACCACATGATATTAATATTCAATAGTTTCAAGAACTATATAGAGATTGATTCACATTTTTAATGAGATATATAGGGACAAATCATTCCTATAACTTTTTCTATCCATCACATGATATAAAACACTCCTATCATCTCTTTAATCTCCTCTAAATCACGGGTGTAACCCTTTCCATTACTCGTTTCTCATATCGAGCATAACTCACATGTGTATAGGAATTTTGGTAAGGGAGTCACTGAAAAAATAATGAATACAACCCATGATAGAGTTATCATGGTCCTAGATACAAGACCATAAAAGGAACACCATGAGCCCTCACCACAATACATTTAAATTCATGGTTGATGTCTCATGCGTGATTCCATGAGGGCCCCCACCCTTGGTGTTGGCCTCCCACCACACCCATATTAAAGAACTATATGTGTATAGACTTTTTTAAATCATAGGATACATAGTGCTGCTTGGATCTAAAATCCTAGGATAAAAAACTAAAATTAACGAGAACAATTCCCCCTCTACGTATAGGACAAACCGACATATAGTGTTTCTTATTAAATAACTATGTGTGACTTGATTCCTATTATCAGAAGACACACAGTGATGCCTAGATCTCCAACCCTAGGTCCAATCACAACAGATAAAAATAAAAATCCCCCCTGAATGCATATGGGTCATACATTTGTAGAGAGTATATTAGTCAATAACTACACATGTATTAATTCCTATCATCATTGGATATGCAGTGAAGCTCAATATTCCATTCGTGGATGCAACTACAATTTTCCCTTTTCACATCGAGGAGCCAAAGTCCTTAGCACATGAAGTCAAACTACATGGCCTCTCAATAAATATCTGTGAAATTATTCTTTCCATCACATGATACATAATGACACCAGAATCTCCAATCCTTGGACTATATAAAATAACTGATAGAAAAAATTAACCCCAAAGTACATAATATTTGAATCATACAAGCTCATTTCACCTATGTATGAGTAATATCTATGTACAACTTGCCTATGCATGTAATATATTATGCCCAATTTCTTAAATTGATACCCATGTCCTTACTGCATGATGTTAAACTGCCAGGAAAAAAACAAATCCTTACCACATGATGTAAAACTTCAAGTAAAACATCCTTTTCACACATAATTAATCTGCATAAAAAATATATTGCTACTACTTGATGTTAAATGTTGCAGACCATCCCCGATAATCATTCCTTATCAAAGGGCCACATGTTGCTGACCACACCCAACCAAATCATGGGGTGTTTCTTCCATCTTTTAAGAACCTCAATTCATAAAACACACTTCATGTCTCAGGTTCTTTAGGTTACCATAAATATTACATGACCCCTGGAAAAAGATACCAATCTTCAAGGGACCATTTGTTTGATTATTCATGCATGCCTATGGATCTTGTATATTCACCTATGTTCATCAACCAAATGTGTCATTTTGTTAAAGGTATTTATGATCTTTTTGAGCCTTGATGTCACCATGGAATAACATAACACCATAGTGTGTTCTAGTCCATTAGCGATATGATTCTACCATTTCATTACTCATAAACTGAGAACCTGGAACCATGATATTCAATATTTTCATCTCCCACTCAGAAGGATGTTGGGGTACTCTTAACCCTATGTATCCTAATTAGGATCTTATGTAACATTCCCATCATAGTAGGTTCATCACTAAAACTAAAAAATAGGCCCTTAACAATGCTAAAAATGGAATTTATCAGCACCAGATAAGCGATGACTACCAGAGTGAGATTAAAAGCCTGAGTTTTTTTATCAATGCTAAAAAGCGCGGATAACGGGATATATTTTAGTGTTCTTTTACAGAGAACTACCCACCAGTGTTGTGTGCTGTAATAGAACACCGAAACGCCAAAAACACCATGAAATCAGAAAAATAATGTATGACTATAGAACTTAAATGAAGAGAAAACAATCTAGGACCATTTTCTTTGTTTTGGTGATGTGATGTGCATTTTAATCTAAAATGATACTTATATATTAAAAAAACACACTCAAAGTCATAGCAGTAACACCATGCATCCAATTGAGGTGAGACTGATTCTTACATTTTTCAAATTACTTATGGATCATTTTTATAAAGTATCAAAACAATATGAATGTGTTTTCTCAGTTTTGAGTATGTCTCTTTTATTTTTACTAAAATTTCATTTTAAACTAAATACACTATATTATGTGATTGATATTTCTTTTGTTTACCCTTACTGAGCATTTCAGCTCATCCTTTTGTATGTTTTATTTCCCCAGGTCAGGAGGAAGGTTATTAAGTAGAATATGCCAAAAAGGGACGCCAGATATGATAAAATAAATGGGAGGCAAAGTAGATGCTTTATGAACCAGTTGTTTATGTTTCCCAGTTTCTAAAGACACTATACCTATACGGTCTTTTCTTGGTTTTGTTATATTTTGTAATAAGTGTTCTTTAATTCTGAAGTAATAACAATGTATGTAAAGTATGGGTCGTTATACCGTGACACATTTATTAGCGCTCCCAAAAAGGCTCTGATAAATATAACATTTATCAGTGCTAAGTTAATAATCTCTAACAAAATGAATCCCTATCAGTGCTTTTTTCGTGCTCATAACTAATTATAATAATTTTTTTAAAAAATAATAGTTTTTAATAAAGGTATAATAATTATATATAATTAAAATACTTATAATAATACTTTTTATAAAATATTAATTTTATTATTCATTGAATATATAATTATTTATTAATAATTATATAAATACTTTTTTAAAAACTGATATTTATATCCTTATATATATTTATATAATTATATATATAGTAAATATATTCATTATTTAAATAAATTTATTATAATTTTATAATCGTTTATCTAAAATTATATAAATTTTTTTAAACAAATTTTATTTATTTATTTATAATTATAAATGTATAAATATTTTAAATATACATTTATAAATATTTTTTACAACTGAATTTTTAACATTATTAATGAATATTTAATCTCAAGTGCATGCATATTAAATATGAGTAAAATTTATGAATTAAAAATGAGTACAATATTGAAAATTTTGATATGTTGGATAAATATAAATAATTAGAAAATGGATATATATTGAAATAATGATGAATGAAAATTTAAAATTTTAAAAAAGTAAATAAATACATATAAAATAAATAATATAAATTGAATAAATTACCCAAAAATATTTGTTTTTGTGCATTTGTATATAAAAATGTATTAATTACGTATTTGTTAATTAAATATAATATGTTTGATATACGTTAAGTTGAAAAATCAAACGATGTTCAATTATATCCATTACTCGTTGTAATTAGTGAGTATATTTAATTCAATATAATTTTTAATTATAAACCATTATTCACTAAATATATTACTATTTAACATAAATCATAAATAATATTTTTTAATATATAAATCATTTTTATATACATTCATATATATCTATATATAAAATACGTACTATTTATTAACATTATCAATTATTATTTAATTAATAAAAAGTTTAATATTTTCCTAAATTCACTTATTTGTAGTCTTTATATATTTAATTATTTATTTTACATATATCTTTATATTTAATAAATACAACTTATAATTTATATATAATATTATCAATTTATTCATTTTTATCAAAAATTAATTAATGCATAAATTTTTTAATATTATTTTAATAAAATA
Organism: Viscum album; assembly: GCA_963277665.1. Classification (NCBI taxonomy): domain Eukaryota; kingdom Viridiplantae; phylum Streptophyta; class Magnoliopsida; order Santalales; family Viscaceae; genus Viscum; species Viscum album. Next base: position 269,488,319 of record OY728125.1, on the reverse strand, counting down.
ATTTTAATTTTAATTTATCTAATTATTTCATTTTATTCATACTTGTATCAGTGCTAAAAAAGTATTGATAAATGATTCATTTATTGCTGCTAAAAATAGAACGTTGATAAAGGGTGTCCCTTATCTAGGCTAAATATAAAGTGCTCATAATGGAAACCCTTGATCAACACCAAAAAATGGGCTGATAATGGTTTTCTATTATCAGCCCAAAAAATATTTGCTGATAAAAGGTTCCTTTTATCAGCCCTAGAAAAAGCCCTTCTAAAAGTACATTTTATTAGCACTTGTTTTAGAACAGATAAAGGGCACCTTTATAACCACATGTTTCTGGCACTGATAAACGCCAATGATGGTAAAGGGTTGTTTTGTAGTAGTGATATCAAATGTCCTCACCACATGTTGTTAAACTATATGGTACCTCCATAATTATTTATGTATTGATTCTCATTATAGTGAGATATGCAGTGACACATAGGCCTCATGTATTAGTCATAGCCATAGTGTATGGATAAATTCACCCTCCTTTACATAAAAACAATGATCCATGTAGGATCTTTTAGTTCAAGTCACCCCATATGATGGCCCACAATGGAAACCAAGATTTCCTCCTGTTACATATGAGTCAGCTATACGAAAGGGACTCTACCCTTCATTTCTTATGTCTATCCAAACACTCCACTTATTCTCAAAAAAATACCCTACACATGACATACTCCTAATCATTGAAACTTTTAGACCATTATAATATTTCTTTAGCTTCTAATGATAGAATTTATGGTACCTAAGGACTAGTTTTCCTAATTATGTTGTAAAATGCCCCAATTTTATTTAAATAAGTTACCCAAAAAATGATCTTAACAACCAAAGGATTCCACTATTTTACTATAAAAAACATTCCCTAGCTAGATTTACATAAAGTTGTGCATAACATGGGTTTTTCAACTAGTGGTAACTTAGTCCTTGGGATAAGCCTCTTCTATCTTCATAAGTTTGCATGAATCTATGTTGGAACCTGTGACTCAAATAATTATACATTCATCCCTCTCATATTTGTCCCATATCCATTCTATAGAAATGAAAAACCCCAAGACTATGGTTTAGAGTTTCCCCTTCATTTTTAAAGTACAAGGGAATGAACTTTTCCTGGTAGGCCATAGGTCACCCTTGGTTTCTATAATTATACAGTCCTAAGAATATTCAGACAATCATAAGGAACTATTTTTCCCATGGTTCGGTCAGAATGGAATTGGAAAAATTTTCCTCCAATTCCCAGGTAATTTTGAATAAAACTGATCCTCCTATATTCAAGTACCTCCTTCCACAAGTTAGAATCTGTGCCTAGGGAATTATGAATCTCCATAAACATCCTTCTATTATTATAAATATAATCGTAGAATCAGAATAAAATTTTTTCCTAACTATTTTGTAACACACCCCAGATGGCTTTGCCTAAAGTAGCCCAAAAATGGGGTTTTCAGCCAAAGGATGCCACTATTGACTATTCTGTAACATAGCCCATTTGGATTTTCATAAATGATCCCACAAAAGAGGTATTTCAATAAATGGTAACTTTATGCTTAAGAGAAACCTCATCTATCATCATAATACCTTTCCCAACAGTAATATTTGGATTTGAAAATCCCTAGATTACATCTTTTCACATTCCCTTCCTCATACATAAATGTAATGGTACATTATCGAACAGGTTTCACAAAATGGGAGAATAATTAACCTTTCATTAAAAGATAACGAACATAAATTATATCCCCTATAATGTCCTTGTTTTGATACATTAAACAGCATAAAAAAACTTATTGTGCAACTTTAATCTGAACAACATAACATCCTCTCCATAAGATGTTAAAATTCACGGTCAATATCCCAGTCACACGTCCTTAAAATTGTACAATATTTCAACCTTTTTTTGGAATTGATTTCCCCCTTACATCAATCATTTATCAAAATGATCCCTCCTTCACATAAGCCAAATTTGTGTAAAAGTGTTTTTATCTTTTAGGACTAATTCTAATAAAAATTATCTCTAAATTCGTAGAAACCTTCCTTTGGAAAAACCACTCATCGTAGTCTTGATAAATAAAAATATCCATAAACTCCATTTGGTCATCAATGATTAAATGTAAAAATTTCAAATGAACTTATTTTCCTAACTATTTATCAATATGCCAAAGTAGTCTTTGAATAAAGTATCCAACATAATAGGGTTTTTAGTAAATAGCTGACACTATTGACAATGTTGTTACAAGCCTCCATTAGATTTGCATAATGTTTACCAATAAATGAGTCTTTGAACCAGTGATAACTTCATCCTAAAATGATACCCCTACTATTCTAGAACATCTTATATTAGATTTCGGAAATCAAAAAACCATGGCTCAAGAATCCCAATCAGGTATCTGATGAAATTTTGAACATTCTCAGCCTAAAAACCTTATTTGGGTCATCATTCCAAAAAATTGGGTCAAATATTTTTGACCTAAAACACAAGGCTCACTATTCTATCCTGTATTATAGTAAACTATCCAAAAAAGAGACATTGTACTCACCATATTGAAAAAATGTAAAAGGAACTCTGGATAAAAGTCGAGTCCTAGCTCACAAGACCTACACATCATTTGGTTTAGGCAAAAAAATTGAGTAATAAAAAAAATAAGTCACAAAAAATTTTACACTAAAAACATTAAAAAAGTGGTCTAAGAAAAATCCAAGTCTCACTTAAAAATCCTTCCCTATATTGAGATTAGAAAAAAAATATGGCGATGACACAAAATACACAATGTTTGTAGGGTTTTCCATATAACCCTCGCAATTGTAGAACTTCCATTTCTATGCCCCATGCATTAGGAAAAATTAGAGTATACTTCCACAATTGAGATAGCTCTAAATCTCAAAAAATGATTTCTGAATGCATCAATGTTCCCTATAGATACCTTAAAACTGTTGTACCCCTCTCTCTTGGATTTTAATGATCACAATCACTCTCATCGTGTTCTAACTTGTTTTCAAGTATTTTTGATGATAGGAAAAAGGTTTCCAAAAAGTTGGCCCAAGAATACTGGAAAAGGACTCTCTGAGTCCACCGGCCAACAGGTGGATTACCACCGGCCAACCGGTGGTCTCTGGAAGAAGCAATGCTCTCTACCAGGTTCCACCGGTCAGCCGGTGCCTGACCACCAGCCGGCCGGTGGAACTAGACAGTAGGCCTTGCCCACTGCCAGGTGCCACCGGCCACCCGCGTCTGAATCACCGGCCCGCTGGTGGAACCAGACAGAGAGCTTGCTCTCTGTCTGAACCACCGGTCAGTCGGTGGCCCAGCACCGGCCAGCCGGTGGAATCCAGACAGAATGCTCTGCCTTCTGTCTGGAGCACCGGCCAGCCGGTGGCCAAGCACCGGTCAGCCGGTAAGCCCAGTCAAACTAGCCGTTGGGCTTTGACCGGACATGTACTTTTGATCCCCAACGGTTCCGGAAGCCCTCCAATGGCTATATTGAAGTATTTGGGGATATTTCTCCTATAAATAGATGAGGATGGATTCCGGGAACATCATCGATACATTGGAATGATATTTTGATCCCTTGAACCTCTAACGACAAATCTCTAAGGCTACTTGTGATCCATCTCCATCCTTGAAGCTTGGGCTGCCTCTACATCAACTACTCTCACACTCTTGGCGCTCAAGGCTTCCTCGTGTTTGTTGTAATTTATTTATTTCAATTTCTTAGTTATTCATTGGGTTTGTATTAAAACAAACCATCCTTTTCTTCCTCACTTTCATTTTGGGTTTCTTGCTACAACCATCATAAAAAAGCAAGTTGTACGAAGGTGATCTAGCCTACCTTAAAACAGCTAGTGGGTTTCTTGCTACAACCATTAAAAAGCAAGCTGAAATAAATCTCTCAACTGTTGAGTTGGGAGCGGAGACGTAGGCTTTGGTTTAAGCCGAACTCCGTTATCAAATTGTGTCTTGCCCCTTTTTATTTCTGCTGCATTTATAAATTGTTTTTAAATTGTTAATTAATTTTTAAAAGGCAATTCACCCCCCCCCCCTCTTGCCATCACTCTCCGACCAACAATTGGTATCAAGGGGACGTTTGTGTAATACCTTAACCGGTTACAAACCTAAAATCCATAGTGATGGCTTCTTCATCACAAGCACCCGAAGGGTATTCCATGACTCGGGCTCCATTCTTTGATGGAACCGACTACACTTATTGGAAAACTCGCATGATTACATTTCTTAGAAGTATTGGATATCCTATATATAGAATTTTTATACAAGGCTACACTCTCTCTAGCAAAGATGAGTCTAAATGGACCCCTGAAGACATTGCTAATTTTGAGCTTGATGGCAAATCCATGAATGATCTTCATTGTGGGTTAGACCGTAATGAATTTAATCGTATTTCTACTTGCACCACTTCTCATGAAATTTGGAAGCTTTTGGAAGTGACCCATGAGGGCACTAACAAAGTCAAAGACACTAGATTAGATATGTATCGTCAAGACTTTGAAAGTTTCACCATGCACCCACACGAATCTATTACGGAAATGTTTACCCGCTTTACTGATGTGTGTAATGGGAGAAAGTCTCTTGGAGATGATATTTCTGCAGAGACAATGGTCAAGAAGATTCTTTGGGTCCCACCATGCTCATGGGCTCCAAAGGTGACGACAATCCAAGAATCGAAAGATGTCAAGAAAATGCCGGTTGAAGAACTCATTGGATCACTTATGACCTATGAGATTACCATGAAGAGGCAAGAAGATAAAGAAGGTAAAATCTTCAAGGAGAAAAAGAACATAGCATTCAAAGCAAAGCAAGAAAGCTCCTCCGATGATAGCGAATCCGAGATTGCTCAACTTGCAAGAAAAATGGGCAAGTTCATGAAGAAAAAGAAGAATTTTCAAAGGGCACGAAAGGAAGAGCCAAAAGCAGAAAAAGAAGTTACATGCTTTGAATGTGGAAAGAAAGGCCACATCAAACCGGAGTTCTCTCTTTTCAAGAAAAAGTTAAAGGAAAAGAAAAACAAGAAGGCTTTCAAAGCGTCAACATGGAGTGCAAGCGATGACTCCATGTCTTCAAGTGACTCAAGTGATGAAGGTGGAAAATGCCTAATGGCACTTGATGAGGTATCTTCTTCCGACTCCTCTTCCCCATCTTCTTCTTTTAATAATGACATGTCTTATGAAGATCTCCAAAATGCGAGAGATCAATTAGAGGAAGGTTTTCACGAACTTACCTCTAAATTTTTTGCCTTAAAAAAGAAACACAAAATTCTAATTTCTAAAAAAGATCAACTTCTCAAAAAGAATGAGGAACTTGCCCTTAAAGTCCAAGATATTCCAAATGTTGATTCTTTGAATTCAACTATTAATGATTTAAGGGAATCTCTTGCCATGTTCACCCAAGGTGAACAAAATTTGACCAAATTGCTAGGTTCTCAACGTTCGGCTAGAACCACACATGGACTTGGCTTTAACAAGCAAGCCACCTCTTCTAGAGAACCCACTACTTTTGTAAGGGGGATCTCTCAAAATAAATTTTGTAATTATTGTAGAAAAACCGGACATATGATTTATGAATGCGATTGTAAAAATGCTAGATATGGCCGCCCCAAAATCATTACCTACTCGGATGAATATCTTAGGATGTATCCCTCTAGACAAGTATGGGTTCAAAATTCTCTTTTAGCTAATCTTTCCGGACCCAAACTTATATGGGTACCAAAATCTATTCTCTCTTGATTTTGTAGGAAAAACACCAAAGAAGTAGGCCTTCGAAAGGCTCGTGGTATCTCGACAGCGGATGCTCGAGGCACATGTGTGGCAATCCCTCCGAGTTCAACTCCGTTGAAGAATTCGATGGAGGATACGTCACCTTCAGTGACAATTCAAAAAGAAAGATCGTCGGAATATGTACCATTGGTTTTGGTAGCACCTCCTTAATTAAATATGTTTTATTTGATTAAGGTTTAAAACATAATTTAATTAGCATTAGTCAACATTGTGATAGTGGTTTTTCGGTGAATTTTCAAAATGATTTATGCAATGTGTTTGATTTTCAAAACAAATTGATATTTTCTGCTTCCCGTTTTCAAAATGTTTACATTATTGATTTAAAGTCTTTAGCTAGCCAAAATGTTAAATGTTTAAGTGCTCTTGACAATTAGTCTTGGCTTTGGCATAGAAGGTTGGGGCATTGTAGCTCTCATTCACTTCTAAAGCTTAATAAGAACAAGCTCATCCGTGACCTTCCTAAACTTAAGTTTAAGAAATATTTGATTTGTGAGCCATGCCAACTTGGCAAGCAAAACAAATCTTATTTCAAATCTAAGAAGGAAGTGTCCACTTCAAAGTCTCTTGAGCTCCTTCATCTTGATCTTTTTGGTCCTACCCCTGTAGCAAGTCTAGGTGGAAAATCCTATACCTTTGTCCTAGTAGATGACTTTTCTCGCTTCACTTGGGTTTTCTTTTTATCCCATAAAAATGATGCTTGTAGAACCTTTTTGAAATTCTATAGGAATGTAGAAAACAAAAAAGGATATACACTTATATCGCTTCGTAGTGACCATGGAGGTGAATTCGAGAACAAAGAATTCGATGAATTGTGTTCCTCTCAAGGATACAATCACACCATCTCTGCCCCTAGGACTCCTCAACAAAATGGAGTGGTTGATAGGAGAAACCGAACTCTCCAAGAAATTGCTCGAACCCTTCTTAGTGAATTCAACCTCCCTCAATATTTCTGGGCCGAGGCGGTAAACACTGCTTGTTATACTATCAATAGAGTCCTTGTAAGACCCCTTCTTAAGAAAACCCCCTATGAACGTTGGAAAGGCAAATTCCCCAAAGTAGGTTATTTTAAAGTGTTTGGTTGTAAATGCTTTATCCTTAACACAAAAGATAACCTAGGGAAATTTGATGCCAAATCCGATGAAGGTATTTTTCTTGGGTACTCCAACTCAAGCAAAGCCTATCGTGTCTTCAATAAACGTTCAAAAACTATCGAAGAATCATCTCATGTCAAATTTGATGAAACTCTTCCAAAACCTCACTCGGTCATTGAAGATGTTGAAGATAATATTGATAAGCTTGAATTAAATGATTCCTCTTCTCCTCTCAAGGAGGATGATGATCATGAACCTTCTTCGCCTTCCTCCTTGCCTAAGGTTTGGAAACCTTCTAGAGACCATCCTTTAGAAAATGTTATAGGTGATCTTCAAGCCGGTACTAAAACTAGAAGATCAATCCTCAACGAGGTTGAACATCAAGCCTTTCTTTCTCAAATAGAGCCTCAAACCATTAATGATGCCATTAATGATGAGAATTGGGTTCTTGCAATGCAAGAGGAACTAAATCAATTCTCTAGAAATGATGTTTGGACTCTTGTTGAAAGACCCAATGATCATCCAATTATTGTCACTAAATGAGTTTTTAGGAACAAACTTGATGATCAAGGAAATATAACCCAGAACAAGGTTCACCTAGTAGCTAAGGGATATAATCAAGAAGAAAGAATTGATTATGGTGAAACCTTTGCACCCGTTGCTAGATTGGAATCCATTAGGATCTTGTTGGCATTCGCCGCTCACTTAAATTTCAAACTTTTTCAAATGGATGTTAAAAGTGCTTTTTAAATGGTTTTATTTCAGAAAAAATCTTTGTTGGACAACCCCCCGGTTTTGAAGATCCAAAATTTCCAAATCATGTTTTTAAATTAACCAAGGCTCTATATGGCTTAAAACAAGCCCCTCGGGCTTGGTATGAGCGGTTAACAAATTTTTGTTTAGAAAATGATTTTAAAATGGGTCAAGATGATTGTACCCTATTTTTAAAACACACTTTCAAAGATCTTTTAATTGTCCAAATTTACGTTGATGACGTTATCTTTGGTTCAACCAAAGAATCAATTTGTACTGATTTTTCAGATTTAATGAGAAAAGAATTTGAAATGAGATTTATGGGGGAATTAAAATTTTTTCTTGGTTTTCAAATCATTCAAAATTCAAATGGTATTTTTCTAAGCCAAGGAAAATACACAAACGAACTTTTAAGTTGTTTTGGTATGGATCAAGTAAAAGAAATTAGTACCCCCATGAGTACTTCTTGTAAACATACGTTAGATGAAGCCGGGAAACCGGTGGATAACAAGATTTATAGGAGTATGATCGGGTGTCTACTTTACCTAACTGCGACCCATCCTGACATCATGTTCAGTGTTTGCCTTTGTGCTCGTTTTCAAGACAATCCCAAAGAATCTCCTTTTAAATCAGTCAAAAGAATTTTTAAGTATTTAAAAGGATCCAAAAACATTGGTTTGTTTTATCCCTCTAATACTTCTTTTGAACTTTCTTCATATTCGGATGCTGATTTTTGCGGATGTCAATTAGATCGTTAGAGTACTAGTGGAACCTGTCATCTGCTAGGCAAGTCCCTTGTTTCATGGAGTAGCAAAAAGAAAAACTGTGTTGCTCTTTCTACTGCCGAGGCCGAGTACGTAGCAGCTGGTAATTGCTGTGCCCAAATTATTTTGATGCAGCACACTCTCTTGGATTATGGCCTTTCCTACGATCATGTACCTATACGGTGTGACAACACTAGTTCCATTAGTATTTCTAAGAATCCAATACAACATTCTAGGACAAAACATATAGATTTAAGGCATCATTTCCTTCGTGACCATTTTCAAAAAGGGGATATCACTTTGGACTTCATTTCTACTGATTTCCAATTAGCTGATATTTTTACCAAACCGCTCCCGGTTGAACGTTTTGATTTTATTAAGGGGGAGTTAGGAATGATTCGTCAATGAGCACTACTAAATATTTTACTCTTTTTGGCTTGATTATATTTTTTTAAGTTATTTAAACTCTTTTTTATTTTTATTTTTATTTTTTATGAATTTTAATACCACCGGTCAACCGGTGGTACATCACCGGTTAATCGGTGGTGTCAGGTTTTTCTTTTTTGGGCCGGCCGGAGGAAGGGTTAAAATTAAAACCCTTCCCCTTTCTCTCACTCTCTCTCTCGTGCACCCCCTCCATACCCGCGGCTCCTCCTTGCCCTAGCCTCCTTTCTTCCTCCTTGCTCTCTCAAACTCCTTCTTCTCTCAATCTCTCTCAATTTTTTTCCCTTTTTCCATCATGGGTCCTCGCTCTTCATGAAAAGGAAAGGGCATCTCTCAAGAAGCACCTCCTCCTCCTTCAATCCCTCAACTTTCGGAAATTTGGCATGACAAAGTCATTCTGCCTGGTAGAGTAATTGATTATCCTTGGCTTTCTTCTTCTCGTCTCGATCTTTTCTCCATCATTGAATATCAACACTGGCACTCTTTTTTTGATCCTCTTAAGAAGGATGTTATTTATCCCCTTCTTGTCAAAGAATTTTATGCTCACCTGACGTGGTCGGTTTCTGACGACGTCGATACCATTTCCACCACCGCTCTTGGGCAACCCATCACTTTTACTTCTTTGGAGATTGCCAGAATGCTAGGGGTTCCTCATGTTGGACCTCATGCATTTGCTCAGGGGGAGTTTCCTCGGGACCATGATTTTGATCTTGCTGTCCCTCTTGAGCATCTCACGGGGCAGCCCAACGATCCCATTGTCAATCTCTCCCAGCTCTCCCCTAACCATCGCATCATTGAGCGCCTCATTCAGACCACCCTTGCACCCCGTATCGGTGATCACGATACGGTGAAATTTATTGATATTTATCTTCTTTCTTATATCACCAGAGGCGTTCATTTCAATTTGGTCTGGTTCCTATTCCGGGCCATGTCTTATGTGGATGAGCACCCGCACCAGTCCAAAACTCTACCTCACGGGCGCTTTTTGACCAAAATCTTTACCTTTCTTGATGTCCCTCTCCGTGCTACCTCCTTCGAGCAGCCAAAGAAGGATAGCATCATCAATTTTATGATGGTGCAACGGATGAACATTCGTTGGCATCCTTGGCGTCAGGAGTGGATTACTGACAAGGATGACCTTCTCAAGGCTTACTCCCCTCAGACACATTCACACCCTCCTTCCCAATGCCATGACTCCTGCTATTGCCGCTTCCTATCCTCTTTTAGATAGTGAGGACAGTGGTGCTGATGTAGAGGAAGGGAGTGGTGACAGCGAAGGTGAGGCTGCTGCTGCTGCTGCTGATGAGGAAGATGTAGCGGGTGATGATGCATCAGAGCCTGCTGAGGCTGTGCCCCCTCCCGCTGATACTGGTGGCTTGTCGGTGACGGATGATCAATTCCTTCGCTTCCAGGATCAAATTGAGACCTGGATCGACTTGCAGTTTTCTTACTTCAGCTCTCAGTTTGATCAGCTCCACTCTCGGATCGATTCTCTTGATCGTCGCTTTGAGGCAGTCCAGGCTCCTCCAGCTCCTCCGACCTTCAGGCGTCGTCGTCACTCTCGGCCCTCTAGGAGTGAATAGAGCCTTTCCTGTTTTTTTGACTTGTCTTTGTATTTGTATTCTGAACATTCTATGTAACGTTTCATCTTTTATAAAATTCAAGTTGTCTTTTCTATCAATCCTTTTTGTCATTTCTTACTTCCTTATTATTGTTTTTCAAATTTTCTTTCATACTTTTCCTCCTATTTTGATAATCCCAAAGGGGGAGAAAAACTCTCTATTACATAGTTACTTATTTCATTTAATTAAGTGCTCTTTTTAAAAGTTAAATTTTAAGTTATTACTTTCATAAAAATCTGTTTTTAAATGGTTAAGTTATTAATTTCTATTGTTTCTTTTAAAGGACCTATGGTTACATTTTCAAAATGAACCATTCTCTTTATTTCAATCCTTTCAAGATTAATATCATGATACATCTATGAAATTCTTTTATTCAAATGATCTCTAAAAATTTTCCATATCCAAGTTTCTTATTTCTTTTTTACTTGGCATATCCTTTTTAAAAGCATTCTCATTTGTGATTGTGATCATCAAAATAGGGGGAGATTGTTGTACCCCTCTCTCTTGGATTTTAATGATCACAATCACTCTCATTGTGTTCTAACTTGTTTTCAAGTATTTTTGATGATAGGAAAAAGGTTGCCAAAGAGTTGGCCCAAGAAGACTGGAAAAGGACTCTCTGAGTCCCCCGGCCAACCGGTGGATTACCACCGGACGGCCGGTGGTCTCTAGCAGAAGAAATGATCTCTTCCAGGTTCCACCGGTCAGCCGGTGCCTGACCACCGGCCAGCCGGTGGAACCAGACAGTAGGCCTTGCCCACTGTCAGGTGCCACCGGCCACCCGGTGTCTGAATCACCGGCCGGCCGGTGGAACCAGACAGAGAGCTTGCTCTCTGTCTGAACCACCGGTCAGCCGGTGGAATCCAGACAGAATGCTCTGCCTTCTATCTAGAGCACCGGCCAGCCGGTGGCCAAGCACCGGTCAGCCGGTAAGCCCAGTCAAACTAGCCGTTGGGCTTTGACCGGACTTGTACTTTTGATCCCCAACGGCTCCGGAAGCCCTCCAACGGCTATATTGAAGTATTTGGGGATATTTCTCCTATAAATAGACGAGGATGGATGCCGGGAATATCACCGATACATTGGAATGATATTTTGATCCCTTGAATCTATAACGACAAATCTCTAAGGCTACTTGTGATCCATCTCCATCCTTGAAGCTTGGGATTCCTCTACATCAACTACTCTCACACTCTTGGCGCTCAAGGCTTCCTCAAGTTTGTTGTAATTTATTTATTTCAATTTCATAGTTATTCATTGGGTTTGTATTAAAACAAACCATCCTTTTCTTCCTCCTTTCATTTTGGGTTTCTTGCTACAACCATTATAAAAAAGCAAGCTGTACGAAGGTGATCTAGCCTACCTTAAAACGGCTAGTGGGTTTCTTTCTACAACCATTAAAAAGCAAGATGAAGTAAATCTCTCAATGGTTGAGTTCGGAGCGGAGACGTAGGCTTTGGTTTAAGCCGAACTCCGTTATCAAATTGCGTCTTGCCCCTTTTTATTTCCGCTGTATTTATAAATTGTTTTTAAATTGTTAATTAATTTTTAAAAGGCAATTCACCCCCCCCCCTCTTGCCATCACTCTCCGACCAACAAAAACATGCTTTTTTCATTCTATGTGAATCTAATTCTATGGGGGGGATTTTTTTGACACTACAAAATACGATTCATGAACTTTTCCACAACATTCATTTTGTGACCCTCACTTAGACAACAAATGTCATGTCTGAGTAGAGTAATATCTCCAAGTCAGAAGAAGATGTAGGTTTTAATTACATTTTCCAAAAGACTACTCCAAAATGGATAATATGTAGAAAGAACCCCCCTATAAAAGTAGGACCTATATATTTTATGTTCAACGTAAAAAAATGCATCAATGCATTAAAGTGAAATTTATATGTTTTTTTGAGAACATTTGGTGTATTCATCTTAAAAATAAGTGTACATCCCTTTGAAATATTGGATTTTACATGCCATTGAGCCCAAACAAACTCACAGATAAAAAGATGTGGCTCTCAGATGTTGAGAAAAATATTGTAATGGAATTTTCATCCCCACACATGCCTTTTGTGCAGGCTACTTGCACATAAAACATACACATCTTCACTATGCATCAAATCTTCACATTATCCTTATACATGGGACCTATGCATTGGACCAATGCATTATCCATTCACATTAGACCTATGCATCATCCCTGTTCATGAGACCTACACATCAGACTTATGCATTAGCCCTATGCTTGGGACCTATGCATCAGACCTTCATATCGACCCAACGCATTGGACTTGTACATCGGCCTAACACAGCATACCTTTGAATCAACACTGCATATAATCCCTATGTACCAGCCCTGCTCATTAGACCAACACATCAGCCATAGGACATGTGCATCAGCCATTTACATCATACTGACACATCAACTTACGTGCAACCCTACGTGAGCTATAAATCTCGCACATGGTTCCATATTTACCTATAAATAGGACCCTAAGGCTTCTTATTTTTACAAATTATAATTCCCAATGGGATCCCAATGCACTACTCACCCTTTTCCTTCACCCAGGCCCTTGGAAACCTTTTAGGTGCATATCTAAATCCAGAAGAAGATAAAATTAAGGGGTGATATTGAATCAAAATTACTCTCAGGGTTTAAAATAAATAAAACTAGTGTAAGGAAATCCATCCCCATTTGGTTGATGAAAAATATCCTGAGGTCCCCTTACCTAAATAGGGACCTATGTGATCCCCTTCTATAAAAAACTATTGTGACCCTGGAATAATTGAGAAAAGCCATAGATAAGGGTTGTTTCTGAGGTGGTCCATCTCTCAGGGTACCATCACCTCTCCCCGCTCTACCTACATGAATCATCCCTTTATTGAGCCTCCATTGGCTCACCAAATCCTACCTACATGAGAATCACTTGGCTCAACTTAGTCTCTACCTACATGAGACTATAATTTGTCCCACTTCATAGCCACTCATGGAAGGATCTCTCATCCTATGGATCCCTTCTCCCAAAGGGACCAAATTAACCCCCCCCCCCCACTAAAGCCTCCAGATCTGTAAAAAATGGTGAAATGAACACTATAACATCTCCCATTTGGATATTCATTCCTATGGTCAGAGGTTTACTTCAATTTTTCCACCTAACTGTTAGGGTTATTAGGGTGCATGTGTACATGATTTCCCATGGTCATGGGGACCCTGACCATAAGAACGGTGTTACAGATTTCCTATTCTATGATACTAGGGTTAGTACCATGCCCTACCCTTGTAATCTCTATGACTCGTATCCTTCGGTTCCAATTGGGGAGAGTAAGTATTATACTTTCTTTTCCATTAAACATGGAATGAGATCCTCCTCTATCACTATGGATCAAATTTTACATCAACCTTCCTGGAGTAAGCCCTTAGACTTTATTGTGGGAGGATGCACTCTTTATCCTCTTCACCTCACAGGCCAGGTCTGGGTGGTTAGTCTAACATGATAGTCATTGATATGAAGATTAAAGAGGGGATGGGCACTGGAGGTCTTCTCATCTCTTTTTCCCTACCCTCTTACACTAGTGGAGGTGGAGAAGTGTGTGGTTTTCCATGTATTTTTATTCCTATTGTTTCTCACATTCAATCATGAATCATTATGAATCGTATGGGCTTAGAGGATGGCCATTATCATGAAAATCACATGTCATATTCATATTTCAATGGAGAAACAAATTTTGTATCTTCCTCTATCCTTCCATTAGAGTGCCTCCCAAGTCATAGTACTCATGTCCATGTATCCAACCTCATAGAAAAGAATATTTTGTGGTTTCTAAAATCTTTTTTTCCTCTTATTTCTCGCACTGATCATGGATCACGTGAGCTTAGAGGTTGATGGTGGTCATGAAATCCGAATGACTCCAAACCCATGGGATCATTCCAAATGTAAGACCCAAAAAATCCAGGTATTACTCCTTAGGAGTAATCCTCTACACAACCTATGTAAATCCTTCTCAGGAGAAAACTACAAACCAAACCAATATCAAGGAATCCTCCCAGGAAGTAAGACCCCATCATAACAAGCATTCTCAAAGGAAACCTTAATTTTTATGTCCTAACTTATTGAACTATGAGAACTGCAATTCCTAATATAATCAGGATAAGTAGTATGCCTACCTAAGGCCTAGGCTCAATTGGCCTCCTCCTTAGGCGTAATCTCCAAGCAAGTCTCCAAATCACCATGTGTCAAGACATCCCTAATGGACACCCTTTTTTAAAGGTATTACTATTTAGAAGTAAGCACCAAATTAATACCCCTTTAAGGGACATACTCCCGTTTGAGACATACCCACAGGCCTCTATAGGTGCGGGCCCTCACAACCAATTGATATGGGTTTTGATTCGCATAAAAAAGGGGTACATTGGAAGCATCCCTGAGGTCCAAAACTGACACCCTACGTAAAACATATTTTCTCTAAGCCACATACCCAATAGAATCTAATTTAGTATGGAAATTCATATCCCTTCCAAGTTCAGTAGGCTTCTTGGGCATAAGTTCCACATCGACATTTGACTATGAACCTTTCATCTAGATGTCCTCACTGCTTGATGTAAATCTACATGGTTTGGTACTTCTAACATGAATTTAAAATGTATAATGTTCCCCATTAAGTAGCACTAAACTAGATGGGTTCATATTCCTTTCATAAATATAATTTGAATCCCATCAGTTGGGTTCAATACCAACATAAAAAAATCACACATGTCATTGTTTGAAGATACACTCTAGAGTGCCCCATTGTGTGGATAAAAAACCAACATCCCCGTAATAATGAACAAATAATATCTAATTAGTAAATTAGAGGACATCATCAATGGAGAACCTCAAATACATTCAAATATCTCCACTGATAAAGAACTTTAGATACATACATGTCATTATAAGTTCCATACATGCTCATAATTATTTGTTAATTCAAGATTGACCTGTATCATACTATTTAATTAATGAAGGTTCAAGAACATATCATAAATATATAATAGAGTCTCTGAGTAGGAAAAAAATCCCCCTAAAAGGGTGTGATGATTCTGAACTTCAATCCTCTCGACCAATGTAATTTCTTAAGCATCGAAGGACAAACATACCAACAAGTGTATCTATTTGGAAAATAGGTCTCCATGGATAAAGAACTATTTGGTTTTTCTAGTTCCACAAACAATCCTATTAGAAACCATTTGGGAACATTGAACCTGATGTGAATGATTACACAAAACTCAAACCCATACAATCGATCCCCAGGACAACAATGAAAATTTCCATCATAAAAAATGGTGAACCCTCTGTTAATTACATAAATGTGGTACCTACTTCATATGATAAGAAAGGATATACTACCCATTTATTGTCGTACATTTTTCGTTAAGGAACTCAAACATATTTCCATCAAAAACACATATTATACTCTTTGTGGTGGCTTCAAAAAACTATATGGTTACTATATGGTGATCTAATATGGGATGATATAATTATTTGATGCATGATGAGATATTTTAATACATATCCTAGGTGTCTACGAGCATGCTTATTTTCAAGAGGGATGGATCAGGAGGTGCGATGATGTGATTATGTGATGCATGAGTTGAATGTTTTGATGCATGAGGTGAATATTGTAATACTTATGCGAGGATGTGATCAACCAACATATATATAAACTATTTTTAGGTCAATAGGAGCAGCTTGGAGATTGATATGGATATTACTAGATCATTGTTTTGCAAGAGAAGTTTAAGTTTCTCGGTCACTGTTGAATTTACCTTTTTAGTATATGTAGTTTCCCTTTGAATTGTTTTAGTTGTCACAACCCGTCCTCGGGGCCCGTGCCGGGACTTCCCCAAGCTTGCCTTCCATAGGCCAGGGGATGGCGTCTAGCAACAAGGCGTAATTCCCGATAAAAAGGGAAGTCATTGCCGTTGTAAAGTAAAAAAACACACAGAGTAAGAAAGCAGAAGTAAACACTAAGTAAAAACTGGGTACAATAGTATGTGCGGAAAAGTAAGTGGGCTAGAATACAAACCCAATGTGAAAGTAAAGTACAACTCGAAAGGAAAAACAACAACTGAAAATAAAGCCACATCGTGGAGCCTTCCACTGGAAGTCCCACCTGAAGGGTGGATACAGATAGCCTCCTCAGCTCCACGGTCCAGCCGTCCACTCCGTGTACGTCCCGCCCAGTGGTCCACCTCTAGGTACCGACTGGCTCCACAAGCCTCCACCATGATCATCGTTGTCTGTCGTCTGCATCCAACACAATGTAGTGCGGGCATAGCCCCTGCATTGGTGATTTTAAGCTACTCAGTAGGGACCCCGAGACCGCCTAATGTATCCTAGAATCCACAAAGGATAATCTACAATGAAAAGATACAAACTTGAAGTAACATCTGACACATCTTAGGTATATGCCCATACATATACCTAAGTGATCAATTCCAGTTCAGCTCTAACATCCAAGCCCAAGTACAACCCAGCCCACACAGGAAAACATAACCTGTTCCACATAGGAATTCAAAACCCAATCCACACAGGAAATCATAACGTAATCCACACAGGATATCAAGTCAATCTTATCAAAGATAAGATTGAAAGTCAAGACACAACTCACACATGTATACTTCTTCGTAAGACAATAGAGATGATCAGATGTATCCACTGATTCATCTAAGTCATCGGACCCACACATGATCGATAGGTACTAACCCCGCAATGACCCAAAAAGGATCGATAGGTACTAACCCACGCAATGACCCACAAAGGATCGATAAGTACTAACCCCTACAATGACCCACACAGGATCTGACCCACACAAGATCGGTATGCGCTGGCCCACACAGGACCGCTGAGCGCTGACCCACACAGGATCTGACCCATACAGGATCGATAGCACTGCTCCACACAAGATCGCTGAGTTCTGTAGTCATCTCCATCGAATCCACGGAGGATTTCTTTACAGTGGTCATCGTCGTCGTAGTCGCAACCAACTATAGGGTTCCCACACATAGCAAGCTCATTCGGGGAGGGTCGGCTCCACGAGCCGAGGGACGGATACATCAACTGACACAATGTCCAGAGTTGATGTATCCAAAAGTTCCTTATTGTCAAAAGGAACTCAACTTGACAGATGACGCATCAACCAGACTCCTGGTCTGAGAGTTATTGGCATTTTCGTCCTAAGGGCCCGGTTGGTGTTTAGGTCAAAACTAACTCGACCAAAATCCAACTGAGTCCAAACCTCGAGCGGAGTAAAAACAAAGGACCTTCTCAGTAAGAGGAATCCAATAAAGTCGACGGAACGTCAATCGGATGTCCGGAGCTCAAGTTATAAGTGTTTCCGCTCCGAGGGCCCGGTTGGTTTCGTGTTCGAACCAACCCGGCCGAACACAAAGTTCTCCGAAACCATGAGTGTAATATACCGAAATGACCATCTGGATCCAAGGATCACATTACAGCTGACAGTGCATCGATCGGAGGTCGGTATCCCATGTTATCGGCAAAAGACTGGAAGAGGTCCGAAAATGGGGGTTTCTGGCCCGGACCGACCCGTCCCGAGAAACCCTGGGTCGGCCGAAACTAGGTCGACTCGAACCGGGTCCGGTTCAGCCCGCTTGGGCATGGCCCGGCCTGGCTGGCGCGGCGCGGCCCGGCCCAGCGCACTGGCACGGTCCGCTGGCCAGCTCAGCGTGACCGAGCTGGGCGAACAGGGGGGGGGGGGGGGGGGCGGCGTTGCCCCCTGTTTAATTCAACACGGCCCCCACGTGGGGGGACACTCCTCCCTTCCATCCGGGGGTTACGAACCCCCAGTTTCTCCCATGACCGGCCGACCCACTCCGGCCTACCGGCTGATGCCGCCACAGGATCGGCGCGGTCCCGTCCCCCTGATCCGACACTGGCAGATGGAAGCCGGCCGCTGCTCCTTGCTCCGCCGCGGCCCCGCTTCAGCTGCGGTGGTTTCGTGATTCTCCGGTGCAGTGCGACAACGCCACACATCCTTGCCACATGATCCCGCGCGATGCGACGACACCGTGCCATCTCCGTTCCAAACAATAACAAGGTCAAAAACAAAATTAAGGGATGAGGGCGGCCGTGTTTGTGCGGTCCGTCCCCCTCCCGTTAATCGATTGCAAGCGGCTATGATTACGAATAACGCTCGAATATTCACGAACTTATATTCAATCCCCTACCTCGAGCGTAGTTGAACGAAGGCTCGTCGCAGAATTGAACGTCGAGGAAGAAGGCGTCGCGGAAGGAGAGGGTCGTTGGCGTCGCGGTACACGGCGTCGCGTCGTCGATCTCCGAGGAAAGTGTCTCTCACCGTCGCCCGTCGTCGGAGGTCAGCGTTCATCATCGGTGGCAGTGCGCTCTTCGCGTTCTTCGATGAATAAGAAGAACTTCAAGACATAGATATTTTTCTCCCAATCCTCTCCAAACCCAACAACTCTACTAAAATAAGTGTTTGTCTTATTTTATTTCTCATGCCAAGTATTTGAATTTCAAACATTTGAATTAAAGTCACTTAATTAATTAACATAAGTTTTCTAATTAAATGGAAAGTTTAGGGAGTTAGGGAATATGAAGGGGTGGGGTTCGTGTGGGCCCCACAACCCTCATAACCTTTCTTGGGATGTTTCCCCAACTTCCACTCAATGGACTACCACTTAGAATGACAAATTAGAATTTCTAGATCAATTTTATTTTTAACTTCCACATTTTTTAACAACTCCTCCCGAGTAAACGAAACCCTAGAAATGGTCTTCTTAAGAAATTACCAGTGCTGCGGTTTCATCGGTGCCCTCAGAATTTGATTCCGAGCACTGGTCCAAAATTTATAAATTCCCGCTCATTCGTTCACTGAACGTACCCATGCTAAACTTCAGATAAATATTCCAGGCACACCGGGCCTCGGAATCAGGTGCCGTCAAAAACTGTCTTCCTGTAAAATCCCAAAGAAAATTAAAAAAACATTTCCCTTGAATTTTATGGGTCTTTACATTACTCCCACCTCAGGGATTTACATCCCCGTAAAGATACATAAAAAACTAGGGAAACAAATGTGGGTTCTGTGCACACTTCTGAGTCTCCTGCTCCCAAATGCTCTCTTGGAGGGTTTCGTGCTGCCATCTGATGCGCACTAGAGGAATCGAATGTGCACGTAGGACCTACTCCTGTCGATCCTCGATCTCCACTAGGACCTCCACAAAAGTCGCCCCATCATCAAAGTCCATCTCCCCATGGTCAATGATATGCATCGGGCCGTACACATATCTCCTCAGCTGAGACACGTGGAAGACGTCGTGCACCCGGTGCAACTGAGGTGGTAGAGCTAGGTGATAAGCCACCTCGCCAATCCTGCTGAGGACTAGGAATTGTCTGATGAAGTTCGGAGACAACTTACCACCTCGTCCAAATCTCCGTAATCCAGGTTGAGGTGAGACCCGCAAGAAGACGTGGTCACCATCCTCAAACTCTAGTGGCCTCCGCCTCCTATCAGCATAAGACTTCTTCCGGCTCTGAGCTGTCCTCATCCGCTCCTGTATGACCTGGACCTTCTCTGTCGTTGCCTTGATCATCTCCGGTCCCACAAGTGATGACTCCCCAGGGTCCGTCCAACACAGCGGCGAACTTCAAGGTATGTCGTACAACGCCTCGTAAGGTGCCATCCCGATGGTGGAGTTGTAGATGTTGTTGTACGCGAACTCCACCAAGGGTAGGTGATCCTCCCAGCTATGACCAAAGTCAAGGACACATGCACGGAGCATGTCCTCAAGAGTCTGAATGGTCCTCTCTGTCTGACCATTATTCTGAGGGTGAAAGGCGGTGCTCAGACGCAGCTGCATCCTGAATGCCTCCTGCAACCCCTTCCAAAGCTGGGAAGTAAAGCGAGCATCTCGATCGGAGACGATGGATGATGAAACACCATGAAACCATACAATCTTATGAGTATAGAGGCATCCCAAGCTCTCCATTGAGACCATCTCTCTGATGGGTAAGAAGTGGGCCGACTTGGTGAGTCGGTCGACAATCACCCAAATGGAGTCATAACCTCTGGAAGTGCGTGGAATTCCAGTAACTATGTCCATAGATATCCCATCCCACTTCCACTTAGGGACCTCCAAGGGTTGTACCAACCCTTCTGGTACCTGATGCTCTACATTCAACTGATGGAAGGTGAGGTATCAAGAAATGAACTCTTCTATAGGAATAGACTGTAAAGCGCTCGCCCATTAGAGAGCGTCACCACATCATGTCAGCGAAGTCCACTACTGATAACTCTAGGTCATGGGTATCGTAGTTCTGCTCATGCTTCCTCAACTGATGTGATCCAAAGGCGATAACTGCTCGCTCCTGCATCAGGACACATCCGAGTCTGGTCCCTGATGCATCACAATAGACTACGTACCCCACTCCCTCCTTCAGTAGCCTCAAGATAGGTGCGCTGGTCAATCTCTGTCTCAGCTCTTGGAAGCTCTGCTGACATCTGTCTGACCACACAAAGGGTTGCCCCTTCTACCTTAACGTTCTACAAAGCTACATATATTTCTCCTTTTCCGAAGAAAGAAATCTGGTCTCATCCCCAGGATGAACCACGTTCCTTGCATAATATAGTCAATCCTGTCATGATCAGTTAATTCATGCCATGGATGACGTCGTAAGGCCTCGACCCTGCAACCAATAGATCCAACCGTTACTCTCGCCTCCAAGGGTTGAGTCACACTGTCGGCATCAGTGTGAGGTCACTAGGTCTCCTCCTGTAGGAATCTCGTATGTGAGGGTCATGTAAATAGTTTTTAACTGTAACCTCTTAGTATTAATATACAAAAAAAAGAAAGAAAATGTCACTATTGCAAGTGTCTTTTATTACTGCAACTCAAAGTACAAGGACACAAGTCTATACAAAAAATGAAGCTAGAGGCATTATGGGAAAAGGCCTCCATGCCTGGAGCTAGTCCCGCACTTATCCAATCGCTTCTGGAGCTCTATAATCGTAAGCTTCAGCTGATTGAAGATGTGCTCTCCCCTATGGTCGGGTTGGACCTCCTGGTGGTGGTGGTGGTAGAGCCTCAAAACGTCGTCCACCACCTTCCGCTTGACCAGCTCCTCAGTCTCGTCCACCAGCTCCCTGCTGACCACCATGATCGAACCTCTTCCTCTGCCTGGGTGGCTCCTCAACCGTCTTCTGCTCCTCTGCATGGCAGGTCGGGCAGTTACGAGCCAAGTTGCCCTGCCTGCCGCATGCATAGCACTGTCTTCAACTCGTAAGATTGGCTCTGCGGCGTGTTCCCCATACCTCTGAGCCAGTATCATGTGGTCATCCACCCGATGGCCTGGTCCACTTGGACCTCTGTGACATATGTCTACTGCCGGCTGTAGAAGACTCCGCTACGAGCCGCCCTGCGATAGGTCTCGTTGCTGGTGTAGGCTCATCAAGAAAGGTCTCAATGAGAAGGGCTCAATCCAGTACCCTTGTCTTCGTCAGAATGATGAGGGAGATCAGCGATGCCCTAATCTCATGCCTCATTCCCTGCTCGAAGGTCCAGTCCCAGACGAATGGGTCCTGTACCGTGTCCTTTGAATAGCACGAGAGGTTGGTAAATCTCGCCGAGTACTGGGCGACCGTCTTGATGCCCAGCTGCAGCTATAGTAGCTCCTATATGTGCACCGCTCGGAGGGTGGCTTGAACGAACTTTGAGTAGAAGAGGCTCTCAAAGTCCATCCAGAGGAGAGATGCCACGTCGTGCACCTAGAGCATCAAGCTCCACCATCTTCCTGCTGCCGCGTGCAGGAGGCTCGCTGTGAGGATCACCATGAGGTCAGCTGGTGTCCCAACTCACCTGAAAACTCAAACAACCGCCTCCAGCCAATCCTCAACTGCCTGAGGGTCTATCTCCCCACGGAACTTGGGCAGTTGCTGACACTGAAACTCATGTAGTGCACTAAGGCGACATGCACTATCAGCGGCTGGGGCTGGTAGCATCGGTGGATCGGCGGGTAGTGGTACCGCCGGTGCCTCCGCTGAAAAAGGGCCATACAACGACGCCTCCTCGCTTGGTGGGCTGTCGTCTCGCACAATGCTCGAAACCCTAGCTAGCTGCCGTCGTGGGTCCATACTAAAAAGAAACAGGTGTGCCATGGTCAAATAGTATACCTGGTGAGCTAACAGAAAGTAATCATAAATCTAACTTTTGAAACAGACATGAAATCAATGTTTTCATGCATTTAGTCGGAAATCAGAAGTTGGGGTCCTGGTGTATGAATACATCGACCATCGCACCAACACTGGACTCTCTGGACTAATATCCACACTCAATACCCATAACACTATTGCTTCATATAGAATAAAGATCAGAGTCCTGAGTTCTGAGGTTGAACCGAACTCCTCTGATACCAATTTGTCATGTCTCGTCCTTGGGGCTCGTGTCGTGACTACCCCAAGCCCGCCTTCCATAGGCCAGGGGCTGGCGACTAGCACCAAGGTGTAATTCCTAATAAAAATGGAATGCATTGCCTTTGTAAAGTAAAAAATCACACAGAGTAAGAAAGCCGAAGTAAACACTAAATAAAAACTGGGTACAATAGTATGTGTGGAAAAGTATGTGGGCCAGAACACAAACCCAATCTGAATGTAAAGTACAACTCGAAAGGAAAAACATCAACTGAAAGTAAAGCTGCATCATCGAGTCGCCCACTGGAAGTCCCACCTGAAGGGTGGGTACAAATAGCCTCCTCATCTCAATGGTCAAGTCGTCCTCTCCGTGTACGTCCCGCCGAGTGGTCCACCTCTTGTACCGACTTTCCCCACAAGCCTCCACCACGATCAGCGTTGTCCGTCATCTGCATCCAACACAACGTAGTGCGGGCATAGCTCATGCAGGGGTGAGTATAATCTACTCAGTAGGGACCCCGAGACCCTAGAAAGTCTCCCAAAATCCACAAAGGATAATCCACAAAGGAAAGATACAAACACGAAGTAACATCCGACGCTACTTAGGTATATGCCCATACATATACCTAAGTCATCAATTCCAGTTCAGATCCAACATCCAAGCCCAACTACAACCCAGTCCACACATTAAAACATAACCTGTTCCACATAGAAATTCAAATCCCAATCCACATAGGAAAACATAATGTAATCCACAGTGGATATCAAGTCAATATTATTGAAGATAAGATTGAAAGTCAAGACTCAACTCACACAGGTATACTTCTTCGTAAGACGATAGAGATGATCAGATTTAGCCACTGATTAATTTAATCCATCAGACCCACACAAGATCGATAGGTAATAACCCCCGTAATGACCCACAAAGGATCGATAGGTACTAACCCACTCAATGACCCACAAAAAATCGATAGGTACTAACCCCTGCAATGACCCACACAGGATCTGACCCACACATGATCGGTATGCCCTGGACCACACAGGACCAATGAGCGCTGACCCACATAGGATTTGACCCACATAGGATCGGTAGCACTGATCCACACAAGATCTCTTAGTGTTGTAGTCATCGTTGTCGAATCCACAGTGGATTTCTGTACAGTCGTCATCGTCGTCGCAGTCACAGCTAACTCTAGGGTTCCCGCACACAGTAAGATCGCTTGGGGATGTTTTGCTCCACGAGCAGAGGGGATGATACATCAACTGACACAAAGTCCAGAGTTGATGTATCCAAAAGTTCTGTATCGTCAAAAGGAACTCAATGTGACAGACGACGCATCAATCAGACGCCCAGTCTGAGAGTTATTGGCTTTTTCGTCCCAAGGACCCGGTTGGTTTTTATGTCAAAACCAACCCGACCATACTAAAAATGCATCCAAACCTTGAGCGGAGTAATCTAAATGGTCTGTCTCACTAATAGGAATCCAACAAAGCCGACGACACGTCAATCGGACGTCTGGAGCTCAAGTTATAACTGTTTCGGCTCCGAGGGCCTGGTTGGTTTCGTGTTCGAACTAAACTAGCCGAACCCAAAGTTCTCCGAAACCTTATGTGCAATATAAAGAAACAACCATCTCGATCCACGGATCGCATCGTAGCTGACGGTGCGTCGATCGGAGTTCTGTAGACCATGTAATGGGCAAAAGACCAGAAGAGGTCCGAAAATGGGGGTTTCGGGCCCGGACCGACCCGGCCCGAGACCCCCTGGGTCGGCCCGAACCGGGTTGACCCGAACCGGGTCCCAGTCCGGCCTGCTTGGGTTCAGCCCGGCCCGGCTGGTGCGGCCCATCCCGTTGCGCTGGCGCGGTCCCCTGGCCCGTTCGGCGTGACCAAGCTGGGCGGACAGGGGGGGGGGGGTGATTCCCCCCTGTTTAAGTAAACGCGAACCCCACGTGGGGGCCGCTCCACCCTTCCAGCCGGGGGTTACGAACCCCCAATTTCTCCCCTAACCGGATGGCCCGCTCCGGCCTGCCGGCTGCTGCCGCCACGGGACCGGCGCGGTCCCGTCCCCCTGCTCCGACGCCGGCGGCCGGAAGCCGGCCGCCGCTCCCTGCTCCGCCGCGGCATTGGTCCGACCAGCGCGGCCTTACGGCGCTGCGCCCCTCCATCGCGGCCCTGCTCCAGCCGCATTGTTTTTTTCATTCTCCGGCGGGGTGCGATGGCGTTGTGACCTTGTTCAACTTCAACGGCGCGGCGCGACGGCGCCACGCATCCTTTCCGCATAATCCCGCGCGGAGCAACGACACCGTTCCATCTCCGTTCCAAACCACAACAAGGTCAACAACAGAATTAAGAGAGGAGGGTTGGATGTGTTTGTGTGGTCAGGCACCCTCCCATTAATTGATAGAAAGCGACTATGATTACGAAGAACACTTGAATATTCACGAACATATATTCAAACCCCTACCTCGAGCGTAGTTGAACGAAGGCTCATCGCGGAAGAAGGCATCACAGAAGGAGAGGGTCGTTTCCATCACGGAACACGGTGTCGCGTCGTCGATCTTTGAGGAAGGTGTCTCTCACCGTTGCCCGTTGTCGGAGGTCGGCGTTCTTCATCAGTGGTGGTTCGTTCTTCACGTTCTTCAATGAATAATAAGAACTTCAATCCTTAGATATTTTTCCCCCAATCCTCTCAAAACCCAACAAATCTAATAAAATAAGTGTTTGTCTTATTTTATTTTTCATGCCAAGTATTTGAATTTCAAACATTTGAATTAAAATCACTTAATTAATTAACATATGTTTTCTAATTAAATGGTAAGTTAAGGGAGTTAGGGAATATGAAGGGGTGGGGTTCGTGTGGGCCCCACCACCCTCATAACCTCCCTTGGGTAGTTTCCCCAACTTCCACTCAAAGGACTACCACATAGAATGAAAAAATAAAATTTGTAGATCAATTTTATTTTTAAGTTCCAAAATTTTTAACAACTCCTCCCGAGTAAACACAACCCCAGAAAAGGTCTTCTTAAGCAATTAACGGTGATGTGGTTTCATCGGTGCCCTCAGAATTCGATTCCGAGCACCGGTCCAAAAGTTAGAAAATCCCACTCATTCATTCATTGAAAGTACCCGAGCTAAACTTCAGATAAATATTTTGGGCACACCGAGCCTCATAATCAGGTTCCGTCAGAAACTGCGTTCTTGTAAAATCCCAAAGAAAATTAAGAAAAACATTTCCTTGAATTTTACGGGTATTTACATTAGTACTATATGAAATTAAATATATACACTTTATATTTATTTAATATATATAAGTAATTGTTTATTATTGCATATATATTTTGTATCTCTCTTCTACATGTTCTATTAGAGGGTAATGCCTATCGTTTTTCTATTTATTATAACCTCAGTGCTGGTCTCCGACCTAGGGACTACTATAGGTGGGACTTGTTTAGTCACCATGTCCATTCTCTCATTATCATCTCGGTAGTGTTACTCTTTAGGTGTAGGGGGTCACGAAAAATTGTTATTAAAAGTTCATGTTATGCGATATGATGGAGTTTGAATGTAGGCATAGGTGGTATTTCAAGGGTTGGTGGGGAAACATTGTCGGAAATGTTTAGGGAGTGATGTGAACATGAGAGACCAGATAAGACATGGGTATTTAGGGCCCTATGTGATTTGATCCTCAGACCATTATGTTTACTGAGCCTACTAAGTAAAATGATAATTTTTGTTGTGTAGATACATAGAAAATTATCATTCATCATTCTTATTTTTTTCTCGTGTTTGAAATGGGTAGAACTTGAGATTGGTTAAAACAATAAAATAATAAAATGAAATAATCAATTATTTAATGTTAAGTGTTCTATGATCTAGGTTTATGAGCTCTAAACAATGCCTTTTTTGTTGGTTGGATCCCATGACATCATTATATGGTTCATGCTAAATATTTTTACTGGGATGTGCCCAAAAATCACTAAAATAGAATGTTGATGATGAGGACACTGGGAGGATGATACTTAGAACAGTTTAATTCCATAGTTTTACAAAGAATGAGGGATCTATTTTAGATTCAGTCATGGAAGACTACTTAAAGGATTTTGATATATCTTTCAGTGTAATCCATTTTCAAAATGAGAAATTAGTTTCATTGAAGATGAAGATACTACATAGTGTAGAGAGGCAGTGGTGGTTCTTATTACTTAGGGACATTTAGGAGTCAACAGTCTTATGGGAGAGTTTAATGGACTAGTTTTGAGCAGATTTTCATTCTTTAATTGTAAAGGAAGACTTTCACTAGGAGGTAATTACCCATAAACAAGGTAGTTCCATTATGTGAGAGTTAAAGATCCATTTTAGTACCCTTCTATAATATTAATTAATCTTATTTCTAGATGAGGTGGCCATGGAAAGGTATTTTCAGGAATCTTTGTGTCCATAGATCTAGTTCATGGTATCCTTGTTCATGTTTTTGAAATATCTTGAGGTTCTATAAAGTGTATATGTAATTGAGATGAAACATGGTAGAATTGGATTATTATAAGAGTGGAGTCAATAAAAATCCTCAGGAAGTTGATATGTGGTCTGAGGTTCCCAGTTTTCAGGACAGAAGAGTCTTCAATTAGCTGGGGATGTGTTCATGCCCTCATCATCACGTTTATACAGGGGTGAAATCTTTTGTATATATTCCATGAGATTATATGTGTGTTTTTCTTGTGGAGGCTGAGGTTATATAGAGAATGATTATCCAAACATTCCATGAAATCAACATGCACCAGTTGTTCCACTTGAGTTTCCTCTATTGAGGTAGTTTCAATAGAGGAAACATCAATAGGGTGTTCTAGTTTGGTATCAAAAGAGAGGAGATAGTGTGGGTATATGAAAACCCCATGATGCTCCTCATCCTCAACTATTATTACATGTTTTTGGAGGTGGTAATCAGTAGGTTTAGATAGGATATGGAGTAGGTCTTGGTTATCTTCATGATCCAGCATTACCCGTACTGGGCAACCTAGATATCGTTTCAGGTACCATTTTGTTGTAATCTACACGAGTGAATGAATTTTTTGATTCGATTGACACACACTCCTTCATATAACCTCCCAATATCCATTATTTGGGACATGAGGTAGATAGGTTTTCCATTTCCTTAGTGTTGACTATGCTAGTTGGAGGTCGACCTGACTTGTATGGAGTATATAGAGACTATGAGCTAGTGTTGGGGAAACACCGCTCTGGGGAGACTTCCTATGTCTACAGATACAACCATATGACATCATCCTTAGCAAGAAATATTTTTATTCAATGAATGATATCATCGATTTATTTAATAGGTATGTTTTATTATGTGATGCTGATAATTATAAAATAGTGTTCATTGGTGGGAGAGACTCGTGAATGGTTCATATGTGCATTCTGTACTTATCATCAATGATGATTGAGCTGATTCCTAGTTCATTGGAGGTTTAGTAGTCAATGTTTCCCAGGGTTATAGAATAGAACCATGATTCTTTCCAAAAGAGGTTGTAGCATTACCTCCTCGATTGGATATTGATTCTTGGATCTAGCTATACCCAAGAGTGTCTCCTATCTCAATGTCTCCATATAGGATAATGCCTTCTGAGTTGTGATAACATTCTAAACAACTCAAGGATCTGTTATAGTGAGGTTCTATTCATCCAAGTGGGTAACCTTGTGGTGCATCTGTTTTTTGTGTGAAAAAGGTAGATAATAGTATGTGGGTTTGTATCAATTACCATTGCTTGAATCGTATGAAAATAAAGAACTGCTATCCACTTTCATGGATTTATGATTTGTTTAATAATCTGAAAAAATAAGGTTGGTTCTCAAAAATCTATCAACATTCAAGATATCATCATATACATTTTAATGATGAGGATATTCCAAAAAACAATTTTTGACCCCATCATGGTAATTATGAGTTCGTTGTGATGTTGTTTAGTGTGATGAATTATCTAGCCTAATTAATAGGGATGATGAACACAATGTTTAAGGATTGTTTGAAAAGTTAATTGTTTTTTTTCATTGATGGCATCCTTGTTTACTCTATGTATGGGTAGAAGCTTGCAGTGAATCTATGTTAAATTTTGGGAATTATTCATCTTCATCAGTTGTACAGTTTTTTGTTTATGTGTGAGTTATGGACTCATGAAGTTCATTTTTAAGGAATTTTGTATCCTGGTAGGGAGTATTAATACCTTCATAGATTGAGGTAGTGATTTCTTAGGTACCCACAAGATTTTCCCAGAGGTGTGATGTTTCATTAGTATAGCTGACTACTACAGGTGGATTATCATTAATTTATCTTATGTTGTGACTCCTATAATATCTTTTACTAGTAATGATTGGAAATTCTTGTGGAATTACCTGTATCAG
The DNA here is from genome assembly GCA_963277665.1 of Viscum album. Lineage (NCBI taxonomy): Eukaryota > Viridiplantae > Streptophyta > Magnoliopsida > Santalales > Viscaceae > Viscum > Viscum album. The sequence goes on along the minus strand of OY728125.1, from coordinate 269,459,009 downwards.
GTGGCATTCAAGTACCTATAGTAGAGGTTGGTTAGTGCTCGGGTACTTTGATTTCTTGTAGAGGGTGATTAGTTTGAGGTTTTATATAATTCTTTGTGTCTTGGTTTATGTTTTGTTCTAATGAAACACCGATTAATATTTTGTTATGGGTAATCTTAGTTATATACCTATGACTATTTCTATGCCACCCATGATGTCGAGATGGAAGCTGTGGTGTTCTCCAAAATTTTTTAGTGACATTACCTCATTGATGAGAATTTTTTTGTTTTCACTAATCATAAGACCATATGATATGTATTCTACCAATATGAATTGAATATGAAAAAACGTAGATGGATGTAATTCTTATAGTATTAGAATTTCAAGATATCATATGCTCTACGAAAGGAAAATGTTGCAACTGGTTCACAGAGAAAGAAGTCACATAGTGATTCCATGCATGAATCTAGAGATTCTTAGAGAGTGAAGTAAGGACTTTCAATGATGCTTCTGGATATGGGATTGGTTGTAGGAAGAGGTTTTCTTTTCCAAATTACAGTGTAGTCATCTTTTGTGCAATGGTTGTTGATGTCCTAGAAATGGGATTAGGAGGTAGAGATATAGAGGGATCATGTTTTTCAATTTTTCCTTTGATGGTCGGTCTAAGTGTGGACAATATTGAGTGTTGTTCTAGTGGAGGATTTTTCCCCTTAGATGATGGGTGAGTTGGTTATCTTGGATTTTCATAGCTCAACATTGGTGGTACATCCTGGTGTGATGATGATTTAGAAAGATCTCAGAGGTCAGTTTTGTTGTCCTGGTCTGAAGCATATATTTTTGGAATTTGTGTCTAGATATTTTGTCTTCCAGATGGTAAAGGCTGGTCATCATTTTCCGTATGGTTTAATCGAGCCATTATATGTTCCCCAATGGAAGTGGGAGGGTACATCAATGGATTTTGTTATCGTTTTAGCATGATATGAAGGGGGATATGATTCTATATGGGTGATAGTATATTGTTTTATGAAATCATTCCACTTTATAGAGATTGAGGAGTCGAGATCAGAAGAGTTTTTCTAAGGAAATATCTTGAGGTGGTGGTGAGACACCATGGAGTCCAGAAGAATATCATATCTCATTATGATCCTAATTTAACATCCAAGGTATTTATAAGTATCCAATATGATTATGGATTACTGTTAATCTTTATCGTTTCTTTTTATCTAAAAATGGATGTTCCTAAAGAGTATACCATCAAGATTCTTTATGATATGATGCATTCTTGTGTCTTGGATTATGTAGATTCATGGATGAGTAAACTTCTCTCGGTTGTGTTTTATTACCAAAAAATATTCACTCCACCATTCGTGTGATTTTATTATACGATTTTTATGTTTGACCCTTCCATATTCTATTTTGTAGGACTGGGTCAAAGATTCAACAATTCTCAAGCTAGAACTGGTATAGAATATGATAGAAATGGTTCTAGTAATTCATGATATGATAAAATAAACACAAAATCGTTAAAAATTTTAGGCTAATTGTTGGAGGATACATCTATGTTTTGACATTGGAAACAATGTGGTTTTTAAGGTGACTCCTCATCATGGTAAGTTATGGTCTATTCATTAGAGTATGGTTTCTCAAAAAAAATTCAAACCTTTCATGGTGTTTTCATGAATTGGATCTATGGTATATCACATATCACTCCCACTTTAGATGATCCTAATACATGAAACTTTTAATGTATCATATCTCTTCCATTACCTTCATAATGAATTTCACATCATATATTGGGGTGAGATTTATTTTGATGATGATTCGACCCATGAGGGGTGGCCCATGGAAATCTAGTACCACTTGGAGAATGTGTTACATAGGTATAATATTATATAGGTTCATGTATTGTGGTGGTATGATTTTGTAGAATATATTCCCAAAGAAAATGATTAATACAAATGTTCTAAGTATTCTAGTATATTTTTGGTTTATCTCTTCTCTTATTGTTGCACACGTCTTTTTTATTGAACCTTTTACAAATTTATGATACGGTTTTATCTTTTTTCCTTATTGTGGCCTTTGTCTTATTTTAGAGGTATATTCCATAGAGGGTGTTGTGGAGCTGGTTATAGATATAGTGTAGTTTTGTGATTTAATCCTATGATGATGTGTCAGTGCTCTTATGCTGGCAATATTCTTCACAGGTATCTTATAGGGTGGTTGTTTGGACAACCCATTTATTTTCTCACTAGGTTTGGTTTTGGATTCTCAAGGATGAGAATTTTTTTATAGGTATCATATGTGAGTGACCAGATCTATCTATCCCACCCCTTTTCATGTTTTTTTGAATTACATGGATCATGGGGGAGGGTTAGTGGAGTTCTAGTGGTGTTAATTTGAAAAAATATGAAATAATTGTGAATTTACATTGTAATAGTTGGTTTTACGACATAAGTATGTTTTACGGTGTATGTTTTTCCAATGGACTAAAGAGTTTTATGGATTTTATTTTATTGGTGATGGAAATTATTTATTAAACCTTAAATTGACAATGTGAATTAAATATGATCCATGTTGTTTGAGTTGACTCAATTTTTGGTGTAACTTAATGTTCAATGTGTTTAGGATACAAACTGTTTGTTTTTGTCAATATTATACTCTATGTAGTTTTCTTTTAAAGATATTCCATGATATGTTTTCTCAAACTGTACATATTATCTCCCAATTATTTATGAATCCAATTTTGTTTCTTTGGCCTTTTGGGATCCCTTCAAAGGGGACTGATTCTGGGCTTCCATTGTTGGATCTATGGAATTCTGTGGTTTGTTCTCTTTCATTCTCTTATGGTTCCTTGATATGTTTCCTCTTGAATTTTCTCTCCATATGATTGAAGTTTCCCCTCCATTTGCAAAATTCATTTTAGTTTTTGTTGGAATTTTCATGGAATAGCAACCTAGGAGGTATGCAGTCTTCTTATATGAGAGGTGATTATGATCCACAATGTTGGTCAATTTTCATTTGAAGAACATTGAGGATTTTAAGGAAGGAGAATCATTTATTATCTTATATTTACAAGAAATCATAAATTTAGCAAGGTTTATCCCTTTGTATAGTATTGGAATTAACCTATTAAATATTGAATGAGGTTAAATAATGAAATTGAATTATTCTTAGTGATCGCATATTGTTGCTTCCCACCATGATAATGGGTTTCCTCTTAAATTTTTAGATAGTTTTATATCTATTATATTATTTTATTAAATTTTTTTATGATTAGATTATAATGATTCTTTTGTTGGAAAGTGTTAAAGAATATAAACTCGTCATTTTTTATTGGTTAGAGAAATCATTAATGAATATACATGTTTAAATTAATTTTGTGTTTCATATAATTTTATTGTAATTAAAATTAATTCAATACACATTTTTAGTAGAGTATGATCTTGCATGTGTTAATGGAATTTATAAATAATGTGTTTTATGTTAATTCCAGTTTATAAGAAGAATAATAAGGCATGTTAAATTATACTTGTTCTTTTCATAGTTTGATAAAACTAGTTTTGAGGTTCGAGATCATATTTAGTTGTTTTATATCTTATTATAGATTATTACATAGGTTTCCCATAGTTCGAACCTATGAATAATTAAACATTTAATTCAATATGAAATAAAAACCCGCCTTTTATTAAATATAAATATTTTCTGCAAATAGTGCCCATTTTCTTCTAAATGTTGGATTCCTTGTAATGGGATACATGAGATCTCATTTTCATGTGAAGGATATGTTCCTTGTTTTTAGGGACAAGTTATCATATTGATAATTCTTGTTTTCTTGATAATTTTTTATGTTCTATAGTTGTGTGTCTTTCTATTTGGTGTGATATGATATTGGTATGGCTGAGTTTGGAATTGATGAGTTGATATAGGGTGTGGAGGCCTGGATGACATGCAATAGTTGACGCATGTGATGTCGATATGCATTGGGATATGCATGTGGGTGTTTAGGATTACATCAAATATAATTAATGGTGTTAAATATGGGATTAACTATGAATGTAATAAAGGTGGATGCTTACTTTTTATGAATCCATCTAATGGTTGGTGTCTATGTTACTTATTTCGTTTGTATTCCTTTTCCCAAAGCTTTTGGTTTCTAGACGTGCTTGGTTACATGTTTCCTCTTAGTGTTCAAGTCGGGTGGTTTTCTTCTATTACCTTGATTATAGAAAGGAATATTGTTTAATAAAAGAATTAACCTATGTTGTTGGTGTTGGTTGCATGAAAATTCTAAAAGGATGTTACTGTTGAGAAATCATGGAATTAGTTTGGATTATTCTAGAGGGAATAGACATGGAATTGAAGGATAATAATTTTTAATGAGGAATAATATTGTTGGTCAATTAATGGATAATAAATAAATTAATCTAAATTTAATTTATCAATTAAAATAAAGTAATTTAATGTAGTACTTTAAAATTATTGTGTACTTTTTTAAATCTAATATTAGTAGTGGTAGCTAGAAGTCCAAGTGAAATTTGTTTTAGTCAAGTATATGACCGGGTTATTATCATAGTGTGGTTTTTATATGAATTTTATATTATATATTTTTTTATTTCATATTCTACCTCATGAATTTTAGAAAGGAAAACTAAAACCTAGTGGACTTTGGGTGGGTGTTTTCTCCAACATCCCAATAGTAGGATGGATGGATGACTAACCCCTCTAGCCATACTAAATTTTCTTTGTAGTCTATGTGCTGGTATACATAGGGTTTAGTTTACCTATATATATGTGTGTATATAGTTGTGATGTATTGTGGTTATTTCAAAAAAAATTATATTTGTATATAGTTTCCAAACTATTATTATAAATATGATGTTTAAAGGTTATGATTGATTGAGGTGCCTTACTCATTGTATGGGTTTTGATGTCTTGAGGTATAGTACTTGATGTGTGATAAAAATCATATGAGCTATGAGTAATCCTGAAAAATATCACGTTATTATATGAGGATGTGATATTGGAGTATTTAATTATGTGATGAATGAGGTGCATGTTGTGATACGTATACTAGTTGTCTGCGCGGATGCATACTTTGGAGAGAGATGGCTCAAGATGTGTGACATTGGGGTAGACTAGAAAACTAGTGGGAAATCCATAACAGGGTAACCTTGATGTTTAATTAATATAATATATAAACTCCTATATGTGTTACTTAGTAAGAGTTATCCATTGTGAGGCTGGGAACATAGTCTATCTATTTAGGTGATGAGTTAATTTCATTGTTGTTCACTGTGATTTCCCATGATTTATTTATCTTTTACAAGGGAGGCTCCTGGGTGGATCCTAATAATTTTTTATTATTCTCATTCAACATATATAAAAACATTTTTTCAGGTTAGTAGGATAATATTGGTGATTGGTCTAGATATTACTAGATCTACATTTTCTATGAGATATTTAGGCATCGTGGTCGCTATCAAATTTACGTTTTTATTAATTGTAGTTTCCCTTTTAATTTTTTATTACTATATGGAATTACATGTATGAACATGGGATTTATTTTATATATCTAATAGGTTTTTATTGGTGTTTTATCTTATCTCCCTATTTTGTTTCTTGTCTTAGAGGGTAATTCATATTATTTTTAGGTGTTTTATATCCTCAGTGATAGTCACTATATCGAGGCCTACTAAAGGTGGGACTCAGGTGGTTACCTTCTCCCTTCTTTCATTATCATCCCTAAAGAAGAACTATGTTGGAAGGGGGCTTGTGAAATTAATTGTTCTCCTTGATGACAATGTCATGACAGGTGGAGATGTATATTAGAGTTTTTCATGTCTTTTCATAGAGTGGTTCAACCTTGGTGCTAAATTATTTTACTATTTCTAGGTTTTAGTATTTTTATTTTTATTTTTACTCTATCACTCAAATGTTAGTCTTTGATTCATTTATCATAATTGGTTTTGTTTCATGCATCATTCAATGAGATGTCATAGATTTTATTTATTTTTTATTCCTCTTATGAAGGTTATGAGTGAGAAATAAATAGGGTAAATGAGTCCCCTTGTATCTTTATTTCTATACACTTGTAATTTATTACCATCCTTTAGTGTTTGTGGAATTCTTTCTAAGGTTGTTAGAACCTCTGACTCAGCCTAAGAGGATGGGTTGGGCAAGGATGTTACAAATGGTGTCAGTTTTTTAGATCCTTCAGTAGAGATGGTAGAAAAGAGATAAGATGTTGTAGGAATAAAATGTATAGTATAAAAATATTTATATAAAATTTCTATTTCCAATTTCAAGTTATTTTGGTATTCAGGTTACAAAATGCATTTTCAATCACTTTTAGGTGTGTTATCAACTCATCATCATGGGTTTGTCCAATGAGTGTTAGGAATCTTGTATTAGTAAATTGAATTCTTACTAGGATTTAATTATCCACAATTGTACTTGTGTTTAATAATTTATTTTTTGATTGTTTAGTTGATATTTAAAATATAACCATGAAGTGATGAGTAGTAAAAGTTCTAAACTATTGACTTTTGAAATGGTTTATAGAAAAAAATTCCACCGGTGAGGAGAACAAGAAACTGGTGAGAGGGATCAGCTGAGATTGACATCGCACCTAAACCACATGCGTGTTAGAATTTTGTTTAGAGTATCATGAAATCCATTGAGGTCTTTCAAAAGGCACTTAGTACAAATAATTCTCATCCAGTGAATCACTCGGTTGGATTTCTAAAGTAGAATCCAAAACTTTTTCATGGTTATTATAGACATGAGCTTGCTAGATATTGTTGTGTAGGATCACCAAGATTTTTTATTTCTTGGGGACACCAAAAGTAATTAATGTCCATATTGAAACATATATGCCTGGGTAACTGGCACTAGCATGGTGGGACTTAGTTGTTCAAGATTAGGTGGATCATGATCTCATATGGAAAATATTTATGGAATTGTTCAATGAAAAATTATTTCTATAAATCATCAAAATATTAAAGATATTATAATTATTTTAAATATAATAAAGAAGAATTTCAGTGGATGATTATGATACTAAATTAACAAATCTTGATCACTTTTCTCTGAAGGTAGATGTGAGTGAGAGGCTAAATAGCGTATCATGGAAGAGGGTATCCAACCTATGTTTCTCTCAAAGGAATTAATGATTTGTATTACTGAATATGTAGAAATATTGAATAATGTTTTATTTCGAGATAGATATATTACAAAAAAAAATAGGAAGAGGGGAAACCTTGGTATATCTTATTTCTTGGGGGAAATTCAATGTCAAAAATAAATTCTAGAAGAATGTTACTACTAGGGTAGAAATACATTAGAGAATCAATCCACTTGATTGGTCTCTTATCCACCACATGATAGTAGTGAACTAGTATATTTACAATGTTTCTCTCTTATATACTAAAAGAAGGAATGTAATTCACTACAAATTAATTTCTACCATTGCCTCAAGAAAGGGAATCTCAAAAAGTGTTGTAATAAAATTATAAAATAAATGGATGGAACTAGCTCAACTAAACTCAAACATTGTATACATAGATGAAGAAATCTCATTTGACTAGTTATCACCCATAGAACCAGGTGAAACAGGATACCTCGAGGAACACTTCAGGTGTTCAATCAACACATTGGTATGGAGGAAAGATCTATCTTGCAATAGGTGATCAGAAACTATATAGAGTAGATGTAACAACCCGAGCTTCCACAATACGCTTCTCATTAAATAATGCAATAGCTTGTATTGTACGCAACTTCGAGTTTTAAAACACAGCAACTAATCATAGTAGCCGTTATGAATAGTAATAACCACCTTTTAAAATTATAGAAATTTTATATTTCAAAATGGACTTCATTTTTGGATTCGGAATATCGAAATTAGCCTATGTTGAATTTTTGGTATTTTTCTGAGAACTTGTAATTTTTTATGAATAGTGAAAATACTTAAAAACAACTTTTTTAATCAAAATAATTTATAGTGATAAATTATACTATTTAGTGGTTTTAAGGTATAATTATAATATATTTTTACCATTTTATCCAATGGTGGTCATTGTAATTAATTTAACATTGAAATTGGACATAAACAATTGCCAATCTTTTGATATAAATTGTTTCTTAAAAACACACTATTTGTCGTAACAGTGGGAATTAATTATAAAATTATTTAATGCAACATATATGTTTGGAATTTTGTAAAATAGACATCATTTTTGAATTCGGAATATCAATTATATCTTAGGGTGAAATTTTGGCATTGTCCTGAAAAACTTCAATTTTTGATGAATAGTGAAACCACTAAGTGGTAGTTAAATAACTGATTTTTCGTTTAAATGAAATATTACCACTTCTGTGTTTTGATTTTCAAAAATACGACATACATGGTTGTCATTAAGAAGTAAAATGTGGTTCAATTAGATTAAGATAATTTTTTTGGGAAATAGTAACTTTTAAGTTCTTAATCGCGATTAGAGGTAATTAGTGTAGTTTAAGGTAAAAACAATGTTTTAATAATATGAGATGAGCATGCCACTTGTCCTACTCCTATTGGATGAGTCATGGCCGACCAAGACAATCCATGGGTCAACTTGGGGACCCCATGGAGCCACTTTAGTTGGAAAATGACATTAATATATATTTATTTAATGTTAAAATTAAATTGACACAAACATGAGTTATTTTACTAAAACAGTTTTTAAGTGGGGTTACACAAGTCCATATTTTGTCTATAAATATTCATTAGAAATCTAAAAATATTTCCTACATCATAGTATTTTTTTTATAATTTTTAGACATTAAATAAATTAAATTATTTATGACATCATTATGATGCAGCGATGACCTCATTATTTAACGATTTAAATAAAAAGAGAATATAATGCAAAATCCAAGGCTTACACTTGTCCAAAGCCTATTGGATGAGGATATTTCGAAACATTATCACCTTAGCCTCGAATTATATAAGTGTGGGACCTTTAGAATCCGAAAAGCATTGTGAAATAATGTAACATTTCAATCATTCCAAAAGAGCCCCTCCTCTCCACTTATAAAAGGCCCCCAACTCTACCACCTTATTCACACCATCAAGCCATTTGGATCGGCCAAACTCTGCCCAAATACTCTCCCAACTTCCACCTCTTACTCCTAGAAGCCTAACTTCGGGAAGAACTCTACTCAATGAAGCCTTTGGCTCAAATCAAAAAGAGTTACCCGATTTTGAGGTAATGTCTTCTCTAATGTTGTTTTGTTTTATTTTTCTTCTCCAACCCCCTAAAATCTTTTTATTCATTTCTTTTGTAACAACAAAAGTATAATAAATATACTAGGATGTTGTTATAAGAAGTATTCTAGCTACACATACACACACCTACATCTAATGATTAAAGAACATACGGTTTCTGTGGATGGTGAATTTCTGCCTCATGAAACGATGATTGTTCAACACTCATATAACACCTTCAAAGGTGGCCATTAAGATGTAAGTATTTTTATATATGATATATGATATGTTTAGGGTTTACTTATGCTTCTGTATTTCTCATTTATGACTCACTTTATGATTTCCATTATGGGTAAAACGCGATAATTTCATTTTAGGAAGTGCGGACTACCGCCCCCTCAAAGTGATTGAAATCATTAATGCCATATGTGGGATGTATAAAGGATGGAGTAAATGGTATTATAGACTATATTATACTGGAATTATATTATACATTTATATCATTATGATTTCATTCCATTAAATACGAAATAGAAATGAAAGTAGCGTTCATGCATACGTACGGCTTACCGTCTCCATGAACGGTGCATTTCATTTCTTACATCTAAATGTTACGTGACATTATGAATGAATGTATATACTGTATATATATGATATATATGATATCTACATCATGAATATAATTCTGGATAAAATGGATAATTCACCACATGAACAACTTGTAATTATACGAAGTTTATTTTTGACTCAAGTACCAAAGATCGACAAAACGACCGTTATTATCTTAAATAATTACATAATGTTCCTATCATTGTAATAAGTGATATAATAAGGATAATGAAATTGAAAATGGTTCTTAATAAGGTATATATTAACTCTAGTTTATTATTCAGGAGGTTAAAGAACGGTTGAGTCAAGTCAGACACGAGGTAAGGGAATTTCATAACCCAACTTCCATTCTTTGGGTTAATCTCCTACTTTCAAATTATGTCATGATATTATTATGTCCTATCTTGTTTTTGTAATTTATTTATGTGTAATTATAGTGAATACACATAATAGATCTACTTTATTTAAAAAAAATGATCTTTGTAAGGGAACTTCTTAACCCAACTTCCATTCTTTGGGTTAATCTCCTACTTTCAAATTATGTCATGATATTGTTATGTATTATCTTGTATTTGTACTTTCTTTATGTGTACTTATATTTAATACACATAATAGATCTATTTTATTTATAAATGATCATTGTAAGGTAACTTCTTAACCCAACTTCAATTCTTTGGGTTAATCTCCTACTTTCAAATTATGTCATGATATTGTTATGTATTATCTTGTATTTGTACTTTCTTTATGTGTACTTATATTTAATACACATAATAGATCTATTTTATTTATAAATGATCTTTGTAAGGGAACTTCTTAACCCAACTTCCATTCTTTGGGTTAATCTCCTACTTTCAAATTATGTCATGATATTATTATGTATTATTTTGTATTTTTACTTTATTTATGTGTAACTATAGTGAATACACATAATAGATCTATTTTATTTTAAAAATGATATTTTTAAGGACTTCGTCTCAATCTCCTTTCATTGAGGCATATTTGGTTTTATACATAACTTTCTTTTATATGGTGCATAAACCCCATTGACTTTTATGTTTATTCAAAAGTGTTTCTTTTATAATTATGTGATTTATAAATGATTTCAAAAAAGAGATATTTCTCTCAAATGTATGAAAATCTAGTGAAAATGTATATGTATTTAACGCAAGCTTAAAATGTTGTTAGAAAACCTGACTCTCGAGTGTGGTAGACAGGAATGAATTAGGCGTGGACCCATCATGGCCTGCAATTAGTCGAGCAGTCTCAGAATTAGTTATTTTGTTTTCAGAAGCTTGAATAATGTTTTCAGAAAAACACTGGAGTATATTTGAGCAATTTTAAATGTAAGTATCTTTTAAAAATTAAACTGGTATTTTGATACCGCAATTAATTTCAAATGGTATTTTTAAAAAAAATGGTATTCCTAAATGTTTATATTCCATTTTTCATATAAGTAATGCATTAGACTTAATAAGTGACGGGTGGAGCCCGCTATAGCTCCTCGATGCATCGGTAGGTCTCATGAGACAACTAGAAGTGGAATTGGCCGAGGCCCTTTCCCAATTTGATTTATGGTTTTGGCCGAGGCCTTAATCATTTTAGACGTCTTGGCCGAGGCCTTGACAAAATGTTTCTGAATGTCTGGCATTATACATTCCCTCATTATGAAAGTGGTTATTGATATTGCATGTGATTATTCGACCAGTAGAATATCCATGTGAATAAGTAAATGGCATTATCTCATTTTACTTTTGCCATATTATGTTGAAGATCATGTTTAAAAGGCTTTTGTTTTAGTTATATATTTCCTTAAATGTTAATGTTTATTTATGAAAGCTTCCACATTATTGTTATCCTTACTGAGCATTTGAGCTCACCCCTTTCAATGTTTAAATATTTTCTAGGATTTGAAGAAGTATTTTATGAATGACCTTCAGGGATAGTCAGAAGAGGATATAAGTGTGGACTATGGAAACTTTTTTTATTGTAGTTTTTCACTTTATGATGTAATATAACATTTACGAATGTATCTAGTGTTTCCAAGGCTACTAAACTAATCGGTCTTTCGAGACTTGATCTTTTTTGATCATGCCAATGTTACGAAGTAATGCACTGACTCTGGGTAGCTGGGGTCGGGGCGTTACAGTTGATATCATAGGCAGTTTAGTACTAACCTTGGAAGCTAGATGTAGATAAACTCTGATTAGAACACATAGCCCAATGATAGACTTTGAGGATTAGTATAGAAGAACTTCCTAGAATTTTGGTATTATAGAGATGTTATGAGTTTTCCGAGCAATACATCCCTGTCTGGATACGAGCAGGTAGAGGCGGCTCTGGCACAGTTGTACCTAGGGGTAAAACCCGAAAACACCGCTTTGAGCTAGACTCGAACGGGAACTGGTGCACGACAACGGGCCTTGCTGCACTCTTGGTTACGACACTCCCGGGGGATATGCTTAGGATAATTCTCATTTTCATTACAAACCACTATGAAGGGTTATGAGTATATACTTCCTCAAAGGAAACATTTCTTTTTATGATTATGGATTATATCCATAAATAGTTCAATTTATGTAAAGTATTTTACAAATATGGAATTATGTATTTTATTTCATAAACTAATCTAGTTTATGCCATTGTTTAGAAATGGCGCCTAGTGGAAGGAATGGAAACCGTATCAATGCACGCACTCCGTGTAGGGATTGCCCTCCTGCTCAAGAGAATTATGGTGGAGCTAGTGGTACAACTGGTGCTGATCAGCTTCTCACCGTACTGGGACAACTCACGCAGGTTATGAATAATAACCTTACTCGTATGGAGCACCCTGATCCGCAACGTGGAGGATCAATGCTAGACCGTTTCATGAGGCAACAACCACCAACCTTCAATGGGAGTACAAATCCTATAGTAGCTGAGCAATGGATAAATTCCTTAGAGAAAATATTCCATGCCTTGGGGAGTAGTGAAAGGGAGAAGGTTGTCATGGCAGTTTACCACCTCACTGGAGATGCCGATCAGTGGTGGTCGCTGATTCAAAACACAAAGGAAGATGATGACGTAGCAAATATGGACTGGAGGGAGTTCAAAGAGATTTTCTTAGAAAAATACTTTCCTCGTGACCATCGAGCAGATATAGAAATGCAATTTCTGAGTCTGAGGCAGAAGGAGGATGAGAATGTCGCAAAGTATGAGGCTAACTTTACAAGGTTAGCGAGGCATGCTTCCGATTATATACGTAACACAAGGAGTAAGATTGATCATTTCTTTGATGGGTTAAAACCATTTCTCCGTCGAGCTTTAGTATCACAATCCTTCTCATCATACGAAGATATTGTCTCGTGTGCTATCAAGACAGAAAAGGAATTCTCTAAGTCTTATGACAACAAAGTAAAGCAAGAGAAGAAGAGAACGGTGGAACAAGAGACAGATAAAGGGAAAAAGGGAAAGAAGGATTTTCCATTATGTGATAATTGTGGGAAGAATCACCCTGGTACGTGCCTAAAAGGAATGGTAGTTTGTTATAAATGTGGAGAAAAGGGTCACCAGGCTCGTGATTGCAAGGGAAAGAAGGAGGCTATCAAAGTTGAATGCTACAATTGTAGGGAAATGGGGCATTACAGAAATGAATGTCCTAAGTGTCAGGGAAACTTACCTCAAAAAAGACCAAGGGATCAAGGCCAATCTTATGCTGTGACTACAGTTGAAGCGGAATAATTAATGTATTGGTGCTTTTGGACTCAAGGATTATATTCTGGTTTTAAGAATAATGTGATATATATATAAGGATTGTACTTCAGTACTTTTTGATTTCAGTAAGGTTTTAATATGATTAAGGTAATCATATTTTTAGTATGTGACAATAAGAGAAACTTTTCTTTGTTTGGGGAATCTGATGTTACAATTGATTTTGGAATTAAGAGACCTTTTAGAGAAAGTATGGACAGAGGTATATTGGATAACTATAAAGGTTGGAGTGGATTAAGTTGATCTTTGGATAGTATTGTTTAAGGTTAAAGCATTTCTGAAGATTATTTTTGGAATATTATAATACTATAGTTTTAGGAAAAGGACAACATGTAGGGTGGGGAATAACCCGTCGCGTTAGACAAAGATGCAGGAATCGAACACACAACCATAGTGCGACAAGCCTTTATTTCCTAACACTAGCCTACAGGAAGTCCCTGGTTATTACAAAATAGTTTTACTAATCTAAATGGCATGTCATAATATTTGGAACCTTATACAATTAGGATAAAAAGAATATTTTTGAGTTCCGTTACCATTTGGAGTAAAAAATGGGTTTGTGGTAAAAATTTATTAACGAATGAAAGTATACATAACAAGTATGTATATTCCCTTACGTTCTTAGTAAATCTCCTAAATAAATTCCTCAACATTATAAAAGGTAACTTAAAACAAAAATGTTATCGGTTAACTTTTCCAACTGGGGAATCAATGACCGTTTAACTAGTCACAAGTTTCTGATTTTCTTGTAGTTAAACTTTCTCCTAATCCTGTTTTCTATAACTCTCCATCAGACCTTGATGGTTTGTTTCTCCTCCACATCCTTATTTTCATAGAATCCTAGAATGGGCTATATCAGGTGACCTTTGTACTTATCTTGCTTTCTTTTAATGTTATATATTTATTAACCTTATTTCCGATGTGGGTTTTTCTCAAAGGTATTTTCTAAGTTCAACCTTTTATTTTCCATGAAAAAATTCAAATTGAGAGGACGCAATTTATTGAAGGAGGGGAGAATGTAACACCCCGAGCTTCCACAATACGCTTCTCATTAAATAATGCAATAGCTTGTATTGTACGCAAATTTGAGTTCTAAAACACCGCAACTAATCATAGTAGCCATTATGAATAGTAATAACCACTTTTTAAAATTATAGAAATTTTATATTTCAAAATGGACTTCATTTTTGGATTTGGAATATCGAAATTAGCCTAAGTTGAATTTTTGGTATTTTTCTGAGAACTTCTAATTTTTTATGAATAGTGAAAATACTTAAAAACAACTTTTTTAATCAGAATAATTTATAGTGATAAATTATACTATTTAGTGGTTTTACGGTATAATTATAATATATTTTTACCATTTTATGCAATGGTGGTCATTATAATTAATTTAACATTGAAATTGGACATAAACAATTGCCAATCTTTTGATATAAATTGTTTCTTAAAAACACACTATTTGTCGTAACAACGGGAATTAATTATAAAATTAATTAATGCAACTTATATGTTTGGAATTTTTTAAAATAGACATCATTTTTGAATTCGGAATATCAATTATAGCATAGGGTGAAATTTTGGCATTGTTATGAAAAACTTCATTTTTTGATGAATAGTGAAACCACTAAGTGGTAGTTAAATAACTGATTTTTCGTTTAAATGAAATATTACCACTTCTGTGTTTTGATTTTCAAAAATCCAACATACATGGTTGTCATTAAGAAGTAAAATGTGGTTCAATGCGATTAAAATAATTTTTTGGTGAATAGTAACTTTTAAGTTTTTAATCGCGATTAGAGGTAATTAGTGTAGTTTAAGGTAAAAACAATGTTTTAATAATATGAGATGAGCATGAAACTTGTCCTACTCCTATTGGATGAGTCATGGCCGACCAAGACAACCCATGGGTCAACTTGGGGACCCCATGGAGCCACTTTAGTTGGAAAATGACATTAATATATATTTATTTAATGTTAAAATTAAATTGACACAAACATGAGTTATTTTACTAAAACAGTTTTTAAGTGGGGTTACACAAGTCCAACTTTTGCCTATAAATATTCATTAGAAAGATAAAAATATTTCCTACATCATAGTATTTTTTTTATAATTTTTAGACATTAAATAAATTAAATTATTTATGAAATCATTATGATGCAGCGATGACCTCATTATTTAACAATTTAAATAAAATGAGAAGATAATGAAAAATCCAAGGCTTACACTTGTCCAATGCCTATTGGATGAGGATATTTCGAAAACTTATCACCTTAGCCTCGAATTATATAAGTGTTGGACCTTTAGAATCCGAAAATCATTGTGAAATAATGTAACATTTCAATCTTTCCAAAAGAGCCCCTCCTCTCCACTTATAAAACGCCCCCACCTCTACCACCTTATTCACACTTTCAAGCCATTTGGCTCGGCCAAACTCTGCCCAAATACTCTCCCAACTTCCCCCTCTTACTCCTAGAAGCCTAACTTTGGGCAGAACTATTCTCAAGGAAGCCTTTGGCTCAAATCAAAAAGAGTTACCCGATTTTGAGGTAATGTCTTCTCTAATGTTGTTTTGTTTTATTTTTCTTCTCCAACCCCCTAAACTCTTTTTATTAATTTCTTTTGTAACAACACCAGTATCCTCAATATACTAGGATTTTGTTATAAGAAGGATTCGAGCTACACTTACACACACCTACATCTAATGGTTAAAGAACATACGGTTTCTGTTGATGGTGAATTTCTGCCTCACGAAACGATGATTGTTCAACACTCATATAACACCTTCAAAGGTGGCCATTAAGATGTCACTATTTTTATATATGATATATGATATGTTTATGTTTTACTTATGCTTCTGTATTTCTCATTTATGACTATATTTATGATTTCCATTATGGGTAAAACGCGATAATTTCATTTTAGGAAGTGCGGACTACCGCCCCCTCAAAGTGATTTGAATCGTTATGCAATATGTGGGATGTATAAAGGATGGAGTAAATGGTATTATACACTATATTATACTGGAATTATATTATACATTTATATCATTATGATTTCGTTCCATTAAATACGAAATAGAAATGAACGTAGCGTTCATGCTTACGTACGGCTTACCGTCTCCATGAACGGTGCATTTCATTTCTTACATCTAAATGTTACGTGACATTATGAATGAATGTATATACTGTATATATATGATATATATGATATCTACATCATGAATATAATTCTGGATATAATGGATAATTCACCACATGAACAACTTGTAATTATAAGAAATTTATTTTTGACTCAAGTACCAAAGATCGACAAAACGACCGTTATTAACTTAAATAATTACATAATGTTCCTATCATTGTAATAAGTGATATAATAAAGATAATGAAATTGAAAATGGTTTTAATAAGGTATATATTAACTCTAGTTTATTATTCAGGAGGTTAAAGAACGGTTGAGTCAAGTCAGACACGAGGTAAGGGAATTTCATAACCCAACTTCCATTCTTTGGGTTAATCTCCTACTTTCAAATTATGTCATGATATTATTATGTCATATCTTGATTTTGTAATTTATTTATGTGTACTTATAGTGAATACACATAATAGATCTACTTTATTTAAAAAAATGATCTTTGTAAGGGAACTTCTTAACCCAACTTTCATTCTTTGGGTTAATCTCCTACTTTCAAATTATGTCATGATATTGTTATGTATTATCTTGTATTTGTACTTTCTTTATGTGTACTTATATTTAATACACATAATAGATCTATTTTATTTATAAATGATCATTTTAAGGTAACTTCTTAACCCAACTTCCATTCTTGGGGTTAATCTCCTACTTTCATATTATGTCATGATATTGTTATGTATTATCTTGTATTTGTACTTTCTTTATGTGTACTTATATTTAATAAACATAATAGATCTATTTTATTTATAAATGATCTTTGTAAGGGAACTTCTTAACCCAACTTCCATTCTTTGGTTTAATCTCCTACTTTCAAATTATGTCATGATATTATTATGTATTATTTTGTATTTTTACTTTATTTATGTGTAACTATAGTGAATAAACATAATAGATCTATTTTATTTTAAAAATGATCTTTTTAAGGACGTCGTCTCAATCTCCTTTCATTGAGGCATATTTGGTTTTATACACAACTTTCTTTTATATGGTGTATAAACCCCATTGACGTTTATGTTTATTCAAAAGGGTTTCTTTTATAATTATGTGATTTTTAAATGATTTCAAAAAAGAGATATTTCTCTCAAATGTATGAAAATCCAGTGAAAATGTATATGTATTTAACGCAAGCTTAAAAATGTTGTTAGAAAACCTGACTCTCGAGTGTGGTAGACAAGAAGGGATTGGGCGTGGACCCATCATGGCCTGCAATTAGTCGAGCAGTCTCAGAATTAGTTATTTTGTTTTCAGAAGCTTGCATAATGTTTTCAGAAAAACACTGGAGTATATTTGAGCAATTTTAAATGTAAGTATCTTCTAAAAATTAAACTGGTATTTTGATACCGAAATTAATTTCAAATGGTATTTTTTTTAAAAATGGTATTCCTAAATGTTTATATTCCATTTTTCATATAAGGAATGCATTGGACTTAATAAGTGATGGGTGGATCCCGCTATAGCTCCTCGATGCATCGGTAGGTCTCATGAGACAACTAGAAGTGGAATTGGCCGAGGCCCTTTCCCAATTTGATTTATGGTTTTGGCCGAGGCCTTAATCATTTTAGACATCTTGGCCGAGGCCTTGACAAAATGTTTCAGAATGTCTGGCATTATACATTCCCTCATTATGAAAGTGGTTATTGATATTGCATGTGATTATTCGACTAGTAGAATATCCATGTGAATAAGTAAATGGCATTATCTCATTTTACTTTTTCCATATTATATTGAAGTTCATGTTTAAAAGGCTTTTGTTTTAGTTATACATTGCCTTAAATGTTAATGTTTATTTATGAAAGCTTCCGCATTATTGTTATCCTTACTGAGCATTTGAGCTCACCCCTTTCAATGTTTTAATATTTTCCAGGTTGTGAAGAAGTATTTTATGAATGACCTACAGGGATAGTCAGAAGAGGATATAAGTGTGGACTATGGAGACTTTTTTTATTGTAGTTTTTCACTTTATGATGTAATGTAATTTTTACGAATGTATCTAGTGTTTCCAAGGCTACTAAACTAATCGGTCTTTCGAGACTTGATCTTTTGTGATCATGCCAATGTTACGAAGTAATGCACCGACTCTGGGTAGCTGGGGTTGGGGCGTTACAGTAGAGTAGGATATCACAACCAAAAAACTCAGTCCTTACACAGTTCAAGGTAACATCCTTATTAACTCAACTCTTTTCATGTCATGTTTGATATAGTTGCATCAGTTTATTTTTTTTCCACTTGTGTGGTTAATAAATTGGGATTATATGAGAAAACGATGCCTCACGCAATTAGTATTATGAACCACATCAGATAGTGTGTGTGTAAAGGAATCAAATGATTAGATTCCTCTATTACCACTGATGTGGTGAAATTTATCTAGGACATTATAGTCTTTGAAATTGATGTTTTTTAATATTATATTTATAATGGAATGGATTGTATATTTCAAACCCAATAATTTCTAATATTCTTTGAAAGTTTAATTCAGATCCCTAGATCAAACACTCTAGGTATTCAAAGGGGGTTGGGACATAAATTATTGTAGGGTGAGACCTTTAGTCTTATTGGAAAAAACAATCTCATGTCAGTTTGTTACAATTACCCTGGATTGTATAGATGAAACAGGAAATTGGAGTCTTCATGCCATAGTGAATCAACACTTAGATATTTGTGAATTATTTCTCTAGGTTACCGCATAAGTGGTAAATCAAATTTTCTATCAATAAATTATAAAAAAAATCCCTATTTTTAACCTATCATATAGATTATCTCCAATATAGTTCTGGTAATTAAATTTCTAATTAAAATAATTAGAGAGTAAAGTCTTCATCATACCCATCACATCACCTTGGTCTATGTTATTTATATTTGTAAAAAATGTCGATGGATACCTTCTGTTATGTGTTGATTATAATAAACTAAAACATGTTATGATAAAAATGCCTCACCTTATTCCTCAAATTAATTATCTATTTGATCATCAAAAGGGATACAAGTGGTTCAATATGATAAATATACACTCAAGATATCTTCATCTCTAAGTTATATGTGAGAATATTTTGAAAATAGAATTCCAGAGTTGATGTGGTAATTATGAACATGTATTCATGCCATTTTGTTTGATGAATACATATTATGTCTTCATGTAAATTATGAAATATATCTTCCATAGGTACCCAAATTAATGTGGGGTTCTTTTTTGAGGATTTATTTATTCTCTAAGCAAGAATGACCAAGAGGCGCACTTGGAAATTATACTGAACACATTATCAAATCACTGATTATATGCTATGTTTTATATGTTTTAATTATATTTACAAGAAGTTTTTTACCTTAGGTACATCATTTTTTAATAGGGAAAAATAATTTACCCTACGAATATTGATGTAGTTATCTCTTAGTAACTACTAAATGATGTCTTTAAGATATGAATGATTTTGGCATTAACGGTCTATTATCATCACTTTTTTTATGATTTCTCAAGGATTTATTATATTATAACTACGTTAATGAGAAAATATTTTCTATTCAGATTGAATTATGAGTTTCATAAATTTTTTCTAGAGTTTAAATCTCATATCACCTTAGAAACCATACTAATATATTTTGAAATTGGTCATGGATATGTGCTATTTTTTGATGCATATGGATCCAATCTAGTTTGTGTTATCATGTTGGCAGATCATTTTTCTCCTATAGTTCAATGAAGTTGAGAATTAATGAGATGAACTGTTAAATTCATGACTTCTAATTATCTACATTTTTTATGCATCAAATAACATCCATAATTATCTCTTTAGGGAAAATATCACCATCTTCACCGATCATAAGAGTTTAAAATATATTTTTCCTCTGTGAGAATTGAATGTAATGAAACTAAAATGGTTGGATTACCTTCCAATATTTTATTTTATGATTTAAAAACATGGAAAATGGAATTTGGTTTAAAAGTATTTCAATAGAAAGTCATATAATGATGTTTTAAGGGAAGCTCATGACTAGTGGAATTTTATGAGTGTTACTACTAAAATGTATCTAGAATATACCACAATGAATGAATGTATAATTTAATACCTATACAATCTTGTTCCTAAAATGGTTTTCATTTTAAAAGTGGCTTATAGAGTAGATCCTAATTGCATCACCATTATAGAAGACATGAATTATAGGGAGACTTCTGATGGCTTGAAAGAGGATGTAAACTCTTTGTTACACTTTCAGAACTGAATTATGGTTCCTAAATCCCATTAGGAATAGATTATTGTTTCATATCACCATTAAAAATGGTCTATTCATAGTGGTATTTAGAAAATATACAAGATAATTAATGATCATTTTTTGTGGTCAAGTATGAAATGTAATATTATAGGATACATTATGAAATGACTAACATTTAAATAGGTAAACCTGGGCACCAATGATTAGTTGATATGTTTTAATCAATGCCTATACCTGTATGGATGTGGGAGAAAAATATCATGTAATTTTTCATAGATATATTGAGGATGATTCATAAGCATGATGCTATTTGGGTAATTATGGATCGACTCACCATGTCAACACACTTCCTCCCAATCAAAGTGTCTAACACAATATAGTATTTATAATGGTCATACATTCAATATGTTATCAAATTTCATGGAGTTCTAGTTTCGATAATCTTTGATAGTGTTCCTTTATTCACTTCTGGATTCTAGTGATCATTGCAGTAAGATCTCAAGAATCATTTGACAACGATCACAACATATCATCCTCAAATGGATGGGTAGTTAAAATAAACAATTTAGACTTTAGAGGATATGGTTTGAGATTTTTTCATGGAATTTAGTGCCTCATGGGAAGAGCATTTGACTTTTTCATAATTTTACTATAATAAAAACTACTAAGAAATGATAAATATATACACTTTCTGTGCGTTATATGGACTTCCTTTTTGTTATACAATATTTATAATGAAAATATAATAAACATCACAAATTAAACCTAGTTTAGTCTATAATACTACAAAGAATATCAAAATGATCTAGAAGTGGATGGCCACGACGTAGAGATAGAAGAATTATTATATATATCATCATCATTGACCTTATATTATAATGTTATTGAACATGACTTATTGAATGTTTCATTGAGTCTTTGTCCTCAATGATGTGGAAAATAAGGTAATATGGACCCATGGTATTTTTGGACCATTCGAGATTGTTGAACAGATTGGAAATGTTGTGTATCTCTTAGCATTGATACCAATATTTAGTGATGTCTATAATTTCTTCGACATATCTCAATTTAATAAGTATCCACTTGTTGACACCTGAAAATGATCATTGGAAAATATAGTATGGAGGAAATCCCTGAAGCATGGGTATTATTTTCTCTAAACAAAATGGAATAAAATGTAGTTGAATCAACTGGATTGGGTAAACATTATAATGACACATGATCCCATGAACTTTATAAGGTCATGAAAATGGGTCACACACTAAACATTATTTTCTTATTATCACACAAATCCCCTTTAGTAATCCCTATTATTCTTGTGAATGAGTCCTTACAGTCAGAGATAATCATATGAAGGCAGCTAGATGAGTTCCTCCAAACATGCGTCTTGTCAATCAATTGACACATCTTCCCCATACAAAGGACTTCAGACACATCCATTCATTCTGCGATTCACCTTCATCTTCATAGTCAAAAAGAGGGATTTTTTGTGACAATAATAACACATCATCAGGAGAACTAGTATTGATCATGTGATGCACCATAGTCAAGTAGAGTTATTGTATATGGAAATAATCACATGATGTCACAAGATCCCCTATCGTAGTAAAATAAGTGAAAAAATAAATTGAAAAAAGGGGAATGATTCTCACAAAGGGATTATATGATGGTATTTACTTGAAAGGGGTTATATGCCTCAGGTGATCACCATTGATCATGAAAAATCCCTTGATGTGTTTAGCTAGTCTTTTGGAGGCCCACTTCACTAGCCACCTTAGTCTTGTGAAGAACCCAAGACAAGTTTCCTTCAATCATGCAAAAGTCATCCCATAGGTGTTCTGATCTCATGAATACTCCTAGAGATGTCATCCTCACCTTGTAACATCTCATTGAAATATCAACATAGTTAATAGAAATCGATTTTATTGACCAAGGTCTAATAAACAAGGAGATAGAGGAGTATTTCCATAATCATAGTTATCATGTGACGCCATGGATGACCCATGGAAGGATCATGAAAATAGAATGATACTAAAACCCCCCATGGATTACAAGTCATATTTTCAAGATACATGTAGAATTAGGTATCCTATAACTAAGCATCAAGGCTTATAAATCCCTCCCCCACAACAAAAAACACACATGATGATGACTGATACAAGGGAGCATGGGAGAGGACTTATCAGAGTGGAAAGTTATGCAATTTCAGTGGTCCTCTGCTAGGTAAATTCTAGGGAATGTCCTAATTGATCACACAAAATGGATATATGATTTTAATTACACTATATAGATCAAGAAAAGGACTTCTAGCATGCGAACCAAATTATTTGAAGGAAATCTTAGGCATCAAATGGGCAAATCAAAACCTAAAATAGGATTATTCTTGACAAACCTTGAAAAAAATATTAAGTAAATATTAGAAGAAGACTAAAACAAGATGTAAGTCTTATGAAGAGTTGGATATGCCAATTCTCTTTTGCTTTTCATGACCAACATGGACCATGAGACCGCACCGGGGCTTGTCACCCAAGTCATGTGACACCCCCCAAACATGTCGTTGGGATCATGTGATGCACCTTAGACATGTCAAAAAATTACACGATGACACCATGGAATGTCACTATTGTCTTGAAAATTCTTCAAGGATTTCCAAACATATATCACAATGTATGCCAAATATGTATCCCAAGTCTTCTGATGTCCTTCAGAATTGTTATCCAGGTCCTATGATGTCCACTAGAAAAGTCATCTGGATCTTACGACGCCCCCAGACATGTGACCCGGGATATGTAGTGGCACCAAGGCTTAAAAACCAAGTATCATGACGTTTATACATGTCACAAAGGCCTTGTGATACCCTCCAAAAATTTTATCCATGTCTCATAACACCCTCCAGATATTTCATCCATGTCTTTTGACACCCTCCATAAATTTTGTTTAGGTCTTACAACACCCTCAAAACATATCAGCTCGATCACATGATTCCTACTGGAAAGTCAACACAATCATGTGTTTAATTTTATACATGTCTTATATGAAGTCATTGAATGTCCATACATCCCCATACATTTAATACAGACACCCCAGACATGTCATGAAAACAATTACGACATGTTATGCAGATAATTAGGATATTATAAGGGCTTCTCTAGTGCATAAGTCCCAAATACATATATGGTGTGATTAATCAATTTTATCCTTTATTTCTCACACCAAACATGGATCATATGGGATTATGGATTTTCAATGATTATATCATTCACTAAATGAATCTCCCTAGACTAGGAATCCTTCATGTGTAAGACCCATTCTATAGAATGACATGACTTCCCCCATACAATGGAATCCACCTCATGGTATGTCCTAAAATATAGATTAAACTATAGTGAATATGATTCTTGTTAAAAATAGAATATGATAAACAAATCCATAAGGCTCAGTATCAATACCCAATGATAAATTTCCCAAATAATTTTTTATACATGATTTTAAACTACAATTTTTAGTGAACTATGTCGGTTTTGATTCCTATTATAATCAAGATATGTATAATGCCTCAAAAAGGATAAATCACATCCACATGATATTAATCACCACCTTGGAAGGTAGTAAATCCCATAGTTCCTTATAATATGTATTCATAGTATAATAAAATACCCATTTATAAGTAATTATGGGAAATGGATGAAGAACCTAAAATATATATAGATGGAATCATTAATTGACCCCTCTTGACACATGGAAGGATTCAACACTTGATCATTTTGTTAGGGAAACCGGTCAAGTTGATAGATTTGGAAGAGAGTTTTTAACATATAATAAATCTAAAAGAGATTCATAGAGTATGAAATAATTACCCCTATTAGGTTTTTATGATTCCAAACTCCAATACTATTATCCAATTTGAGTTCTTAAGTGTTGTTGGGTTTGAATCCCCAAAGGACCACCTGCCTTTAGAAAGTAATTTTGTACTCAGTTATGGATGTTGGAACATTTGGGAGTTTCAATTAAGGAATAAAATGGAGAAACTAATGATATTTTTTGTACAGAAATTAAAACACCCTAATCAACAATTGGGTGGAACCAAGCATGTTTTTTTCATAAAAAATGGTGAATTCCACATGAAATAATTTCACTATGACACCTCTTTAACATGTTAAAATGGATAGACTACCATGTTCTCATCTAACAATATTGTTCCTACCATTTGTTATTTTATTTAGAATAAAAAATGGTGACTCTGATGTGAAATTATATAACCATTAAATCTCTTTTATGGGTTAAATGTGATAGAATTGCCAGTTCTCTTAAGACCATTTTGTTCCAACCATTAGTCATTTTTTTCCAAATAAAAATGGCCAACCTGATTTGAATATATCAAATAATAAAAATGATCAGTTGACCATGAATTGGACCATTTATTTTTATGTATAATATGACTATAAAAAGTTCACACCTGATGTGTAATCCAATATAATTTTGGTTCTCATGTAATATCCCATTCTCATTGTAAAAATTCCTATCGAGAAAAATATTCGAACTAGGAATATGAATGAAAAATTGTGTTACTTGTTCATATTTTTTTGAGAATATATAATTTGTACCATGGTGTATTTATTAGGTACCTTTATCCTTGTTATCATTTTTACTATAGATACTACTCTCACAAATAGCACCAGAATCGAGATCATGTCTTCATCCAGTGATTGTTCTGGATAATTATATATGGATGCAACCCCTAAAGGTCATAGGATGACCTCACTCACCCAAAACCTTTATCATTGGGTGGAGAATGAATTGTTTCCTTATTAACATCTATATGGTATGAAGAAAACATTGGAGGATATATGAAATGGTCTATATATGTTGTAAATGATGAGTCAGCGTCATCGAAAGAAAGATGTAGTGAAACTAGTGGTTCTATTTGTCACTACCAATCACCTTGGAATATTATCCGTAAATCAATAAAATCATAACCTTATTTATATAAGGAATTTGTTTCAAGGAGTTAAATATGCGTCCATTGATGTTAAGGATGTTTCATGGAGGGATCCTGTTAACCCCTATCCCTATCATCATCTCGCTGGTTCCCTTAGTTGCCTGTTGAGAGCACCACCTGGCACATTTTACCTCAAATGCTCATTCACGGAAAACATGTTGTATCAGGCATGGAAAGATGTAAAAAATTAGAGGTGGTCTCATATTCATACCTTTAATAATGAATCCCAACAACATATTCTAGTTGTAACTAGTGGGAAGGATCATTTAGCTGCCCCCTATAATCCAGTCTACCGGAATATTCTAATAATAGGAATTGGGGAGGTACTTATCCCATCTCCTCTACATGAATCCCATCATCTTATTCTAATGGAACAAGGATTATACAGGATTTATATCTCAACATTAATTGAATATATCTACAAGTAAATATTGGTTAAAAAAATTCAAAGGCCTACATTTCAATGCAAAGATTGATGAAATGCGACTACATTCAAGCAACTACTGAATAACTCAACTTGCTTATTTTAGCACTTGTATACATATAGATACAATAACATATTCCAATCTCAATAGAATAGTTAGAACAACACCGTGTTTAGTATGAAAAAGTGGATGGTTTGGAGTAAGCACACATTCTTTCTCTTGTCTTGGAGGATTATTGGAATATCTCGGTAAATAATGAGGAACCAGACCAAGCACATATTCCTATTATAACTAGGGCTCACCAAGTGAGAATGGAACATCCCTTAGGATATGCATACATTCCGATCGAAAAATACTGGTGGTGTAACACCCCAAGAATTAAAAAATATATTTATTATAGAATGCATGGAACATTGAGTCTCTACAAACACCACTTTGTTATAACCTAGCCAAGTAAACACAATCATTCCTCCTCTGTGATTTGAATTTTGAAAAACTGACATACACGATTGATTTCAGAAAGATATTTTGAGTTTGATCAGGCCAACATTATTTTTAGTGAATATTAACATACCCTTATGAATAGTAACTTACCCTTATGAATAGTAATAAATATTAAATTGGATAAAAATATAAAATTCACCTATGAATGTATAAATACAATCTGGAAATCTTAAAAGTGAAAAAATGATCATAGTATAAGTATTGGTATTTTTGTATGTCATTAATATTTTAATTACAATTTTTTGATTAATTTCATAATTTAAAATGGAAATTTATTTTCATAAAATGTAATCATAAATTTTTATTTTATTGTGTGATGGTTATAAGATAATTTTATGCGACCTTGATTAATTTTTCATGGAGTTATAAGACATGTTATAGTTTTAATGTAGTTTTTTTAAATAAATTTGGATTTTATTTAAAAAATTAATAAAAAATATATAGAAATTTATTTTCCAAAAATGGTGTTAATTTTTTGTTTCTACAAGTAGAATAATGGTTAGGGTGAATTATTTGTATTTTTATGAGAAAATGTAATTTTTTATGAATTGTGAAATACAATAATATACCATATATACAAATTATCAGTTAAATACACTATTTATGACATCATGATTGAACTAAGGCCACTTGGTTCAAACTCACATGTGCTTATGACTACTATGGGTCACATGAATAAACACTATTGGTTTTATTGAGTGAATTAATAAAATAATGAATAAAATATTCAAACATGAATCCTCTCCTACACTATAAACCCCCCCCCCCACTCTATCTCTTATCCTCACTCCTCTAAGACATGAAGCTCCTAAAAGTTATCCCCAAATACACTTCCTGTAACGACCCAAAATTATGAATAAATCTTGTTTCCTAATTTTTTATGTTATTTTATTTTATACTCAAAAAAACAGTTTCATTGGATAACATGAGTATAATTAAAATGATACCGTTGTGTTTCAACTATTATATGAACATTGGTCAATATGACCATTAGATACTAAATGTGGCGATTTTTTGTCTCTAAATACAAGTGATCTTGGTTAATTAATATAGAAAGAAGATTTGATGGCCTCATCCAGAAGTCTCAAGACAATCGAATCCCATCTAACAAAACTTGGGAAGGAGGTAGCACCACTGGGCTTTTCTATGGAACAATACCAAGCTGAACATCATCGTGTGAAGCTAGAATGGAATCGCCATCACGAGAAGTTAAAACTGATAGAAATTACTACTCGTGAAATGTTTCTGAGCCGCCCTTGGATTCTCTCACCTTAGCACACCTTGCACATAGGTCCTATGTTAGGGTTATAGGGGGCTATGTAAGGAGACCGTAACTGCATTGTATAATTCATTGAGATAAATAAAGTTGCGTTTTCATCTAATGGTGAAGTTTGTAAATTATCAAAAGTATGGATAAATGTTGGATGTATATTATTGATGAATTTGAAAAAAGGACTTTTTAAAATATTTTTGTAAAACCTAAATAATTAATGATGTGTAATGATTTTTAAAAATTTCACTTCTGCAAATGTGTTCGGTAAGAAATTTGAAATCTAATATGAACAACTTAATTTTTGGTGAATAATAATTTAAAAATAGTTATTTCACGTTCGAGATTAGTAATGTGACTAAATGGATTAGTAATCTCACTTAAAGAAAGTATTAATATAATATAGGCACCTTGATTAAGTAATGTGATTCAATAAAATTGGTAAATAACTATTTCAAAAATTATTAGTCATGTTTTAGTTTTTTCGGGTGAATAGTGTTTTTTAATTAAAAATAAAATTAAAAATATATTGAAATATATATTTTAAAATTGTGCTTATTTATGAATTCAGAGCATTGATATTATGTTAAGGTAATTTTTTGGGAGTTTTTTTTGAAAAAAATGAATTTTTGGTGAATAGTGTTTTTATTTAAAAATTAAATTAAAAATATTTAAAAAATTATTTTTTTAAAATGGAGTTTATTTTTGAATTCAGATCATTGATATTATGTTAAGGTAAATTTTTGTGAGTCTTATGAAAAAAGTTGAATTTTCAGTGAATAGTAAAAATACAGTTTTAGGGTTTGGGTATGTTTAATGTCATCATAACTGCATCCTGTTGATGTCATGGGATATTTTTAGGGATAGTCAACTAATGAATTTTAAGATAAGGTATGAGGTGTCCCATGTGGCCAATACCATGTGGAAATACCACTTGTTTTCCCAATACCACCAGTGAGGTGTCCCTTAGCCTTTAATACCTTGTCCCCTCACTTCCCCTATAAATACCAAGCCATTCTCTCATCCATTCCATTAAAAAATTCTCCTCAACGATGTTATGGTCCCGTTACCTCCCAAGGAGTCCTCCCAAGGTTCCCTCAAGCCTCCCAAGGTCCAAAACATCACGATTTCGAAGTTACTCTTGAAGGTAAGGGATCCTACCTCTCTCTTTCTTACCAAGTACTCTCTTTTATGTCATTTCTTTTATGCTCTATGTTCGTATATTGGGGATGTTATTTTATATTCATACTACATTTATTTTAATTTTAATAATATGAAATACCCCATTTTTCTCTCATCAATTCATTTTAGGAATGTTTATGTGGCGCCGTTTGGCTGCAGAATATTTAAGGGATTCTTTCACACTTCTCATTTACAACTTCTATTTTAATGTCATGTCATTAAAGATAATTTTATTATGTTTTAGTATGATATCTATATATATCATACTGATATTTTATGTTCATTTGATGAGAGACCCTATTTGGTCTCGTCAATTCATTTTTTTGAAGTTTTATGTGTCACCGTTAGGCTGCAAAATTTTCATAAGAGAAATCTTATTTTTGTCTTCCTTCCATGTTTTTCATTTCATATGGTATGTCATTAAAATTTCATTACCATGATATTATATCCTTCATATCCTGTCCCTATACTATTTTATGGATCATTTATGAGTGG
Source organism: Viscum album (assembly GCA_963277665.1). Classification (NCBI taxonomy): domain Eukaryota; kingdom Viridiplantae; phylum Streptophyta; class Magnoliopsida; order Santalales; family Viscaceae; genus Viscum; species Viscum album. Next base: position 269,429,157 of record OY728125.1, on the reverse strand, counting down.
GTGACCCATATCTTCTCTCTTTTTAGTATTTTCTAAAACCCTATAACATAGCCGTTATGCTGCAGAATTTTTGTCTCAAATTGTATATCTCTTTATCTCAAATTATTTTATTTTGTTAGGTGAATAATCAAAGCACATTATTCTATAGGGGTATTCACATATATATAAAAAAAAAATTATGTTAATTATGGGACTTACATACATGAAACCCCTTTTCATTTTTTCGTGGGTTTAAAGTGACATAAAGATCACGTCTTTAATGCAGTTTTTTAAGTTTGACGATTATGAAATGAAACCCATTTCTTTTATGCTATATGGGTTGTTTATGATACCATTTATGATGATATATGTGGATCACATGAAAATAAATGAAAATTTAATGGTGCGCCCTGATAGCACTGCAATGCATTTGGTAAAGACTTAATCACCTGAGATGACCATTTTTAACGACACCTTGGTGAATATCTTTGGAAATTTTTAATGACACCTTGGGGATGGACCATGGTGAAATGGAAATGATTGTATATGTTAAATGTTATATCCACATATTAATGTTATGAAACGTGTTATTTTTATTAGGATATGCCTCATGATCTCTTTCTCATGACTAAAAGTTATTTTTCATGACATCTGATGTATCTGAAGATCACATGTAAAATGTTTCCCTTGATTCCCTTACTAGGCCTTCTGCTCACCCTTTCCTTTGATGTATGCTCCTAGGTTATGAGATGCTATAATGAACATCAGATGAAGAAGTGAAGAATCCTTTCAAGTGTTTTAGAAGAATGTATTATGTTGTCATGTATTATGTTCTTGGTTTCTGAGACACTAAACCTTAAAAATCCTTTGTTTGGTATAATGTAATGAATGTTTATGTGATAAAAAACCAGGATGTTATAGTTGGTAACAAAAGGAGGTTTAGTTATTTGAGGAAAATAGGATATGAAAACTTTAGTAATAACTCTATTGAAAAGATTAAATATAGGAAATCTTCCTTGTATTTTGGTAAGTATTGAGAAAGTGGGATCCAAACAAATAAATCCATGTATCGATACGAACAAGTAGAGATGGCTCTTGCACAGATGTTACTAGGAGTGAAAACTCTAACAAGGTGTTTTAGGCTTGACATGGGGTAACCTGGTGAACGAAAATGGGCCTTGCTTCATTCTTGGTTTGAAACTCCCATTGGATATGCTTTGGTAAATTCATCTGCTTCGTATGAACCATTATTAAATGGAAAAAGATAAAATAAAATAAATATTCACATAAGAATATATGATCATGGATAACCTAGATTGGAACCTAGGGGATCACATGTAAGGGTATACTTTTCTTCTACAAGTTTATCCTTCTATGCTTTATGTTTCATTTTCATGAATATTGGATGAGTATTGAATCCACCAAATTATACATTCTTTTCTTAGTTGATGGTGGGAAATGGGAGAACATGTCCCAAAAACCAATGTGATAGGAAATTTGAATATTTCCATATTAATATGACATAGATGACGAGTGATCAAGTTGAACATATTTTGATTATGCCAAACCAGCTATCAAAAATCAAAATTATTAATTGGTATCTAGTTGAATGCCCAAATTCATCAAGGAAGAAGAAGACGAAGTCTCAAGGATGTTCATATGATAAAGTAAATAAGGGAAAGAAGACCCAATTTCTTTTGTGCAAAAAGTGTGGATGGAGACACCAAAGAGAATGTCACAAAGGAACTGGGAGATTTTTAAGTGTGGGGTGATAGGGCATAAAGTAGACAATTGATTTAAAAAATGGATAATGTGATGAATAGAGATAAGGTTCGATCTAATGTACCTTATACTTGTCAATGTCGTAAATATGGAGAAGTTGGACACTATCCAAGGAAATTCTCTCTTGAAAGGGATGCGAAGCATGATGAGCATCAACAATCTTCAACGACACGGGAATAATGCAAGTCCTATGCTGAGATGGATCATGGTGACTAATATACATGTAACTTCTTCGCAATAATTGTCTATGTCATGTTGTATTTTAGTTCGTTCCCTATGAGCATATCATTAATGTTTTCTAAGAACATCAAGTCAGTACCTAAGATGTTTTTATATCATTAAGTAAAACATATATTGTTAAGTACCACATGTTGATGATGTGAATCTGTTCTTCATGAAAAAAACATGATTATGGGATTAAAAGATGATTTTTATCATGGAAGACGTTCAGTATTTTGGGAACCCAATATAATCGAGGTAAATATATTACTAAGTTATTTTCGTTGAGTAGTAAGGGTTGACTTATATTTTGAAGAATCGATGAATTTAAGGTGAACTTATAGTAATTTATGTTACTTATGGAAATGAGTAACCTATCTTGGGTAAAATATTTTTAGTTTAGTTACTTTTGTTATAAGATGTTAGGAGTGGTTGATATTGTTTGGAGATGAAAGATAAAGTTTATCTTGGAAGAATATGATATCAAATCCTTCTTATATGTGGGATTCAATCATAGTTTTGTTTATTTTGAGGAATTTTAAGGATAGTTATTTATGGAATGGTGTATGATGAACTTTGGGAAATACCATGGAATTTTAAATATCTAAAAGTACTTTCCCTTCCTATGGGGTTCATTCTTTTTGAAGGGTTGTTTTATCTGACCCTTTCTGTTTTTGGGATAGTTTATAAAGATAGAAGAAATAGATAGTAAATCTTGTCTGGGTAATATAATTCTCTAGAATATGATTCTTGTGAATTTGATGATACAAAGTGTTTTTGAATTCTCATCATTTGGAGAAACATTTAGTTTTGGTAGAAAGTTATTAAAATATGAAACTGTACATGATGTTAGATATATTTCCTTATGTTTTTATTCTATACAGTAATTTAATTACTCAAAATTCTGAAAAGGAACGTAAAACAAAAAAGTTGTCTGTTAACCTTTCCTACTGGGAAATCAAATACCATTTTTCCCATCTCATGTTTGTGATTTTATGGTGGTCAAATTTCTCCTAATCATGTTTTCTATCACTCTCCATCAGAACATGACCTTTTTTTTCTATTCCATATCCATGTTTCCATACGTGGAATCCTATTAAGGGTTAACTCGGGTGACCATTCTACTTCCCTTTCTTTCTTTTAAAGTAATAGTATTACTGACTCCTTTTCCAATGTGGGACTTTCAATGAAATTTCCAATCCCAATTTTAAAAATTGCGAGGATGCAATTTCTTAAGTGGGGAAGAATGTAACGACCTGAAATTTTGAATAAATCTTGTTTCCTAATTTTGTGTGTTATTTTATTGTATACTCAACTAAACTATTTCATTTGATAACCAGAATATAAATAAATTGAGACCATTGTGTTTCGACTGTTATATGACAATTGGTCAATATGACCATCAGAAACTATATGTTGTTGTTTTTGTCTCTAAATACAAGTGATCTTGGTTAATTAATATAGACAGAAGATTTTATGGCCTCATACAGTAGTCTTGGGCCAATCTAAGCCCATCTGATAGAACATGGGAAGGAGGTAGCACCACTGGGATTTGCTCTGAACCAAAACCATGCCGAACATCATCGTGTGAAGTGAGAACAGAATCTCATTCACGAGAAGTTCAAACTCATAGAAATTAATACTCATGCAATGTTGTTTGAGACTCCCTCAGATTATCTCACCTTAGCACACCTTACACAAAGGTCATGTTCTAGGGTTATAAGGGACTATTTAAGGAGTCCTTAACTGCTTTGTGCAATTCATTGAGATAAATAATATTGTGTTTTCTTCTTATGGAAAATTTTGTAAATTTTCAAATGTCCGGATAAATGTAGGATGTATATTATTGATGAATTTGAAAAAATGGACAATTTAAAATATTTTTGCAAACCTTAAATAATTAATGATGTGTAATTATTTTCCAAAAATATTCTTCTGCAAATGTGTTTGGTGAGAAATCTGGAGTCTAATAGGATCAACATAATTTTTGGTTAATAGTAATTAAATAATAGTGATTTTACCCTTAGGATTAGTAATGTGACCAAATGGATTAGTAATCTCACTTATAAAAAGTATTAATATAATATAGGCACCTTGATTATGTAATGTGATTCAATAAAATATGTAAATACTATTTTAGAAATTATTAGTCAAGAATTAGTTTTTTCATGTAAATAGTGTTTTTTAATTTAAAATTAAATCAAAAATATTTAGATAATTATTTTTATAAAAAGGAGTTTATTTTTGAATTCAGAGCATTGATATTATGTTAAGGAATATTTTTGGAAGTTTTTAATCTGAAAAAAATGAATTTTCGGTGACTTGTGATTTTATTTAAAAATTAAATTTAAAATATTTAGAAAATTATTTTTATAAAATGGAGTTTATATTTGAATTTAGAGCATTGATATTATGTTAAGGTAAATGTTTCCTTGTTTTTTTGAAAAAGTTGAATTTTCTGTGAATAGTAAAAATACAGTTTTAGGGTTTCGGTATGTTTAATGACATCATAACTGCATCATGACGATGTCGTGATATATTTTTAGAGATATTAGACTTAGGAATAGTAGTATAAGGTATTAGGTGTCGCAAGTGGCCAATACCATGAGGAAATACCACTTGTTTTGCTAATACCACCAATGAGGTGTCCCTTGGCCATTAATTCCTTGTCGCCCCACTTCCCCTATAAATACCAAGCCATTCTATCATCATTTCCATTCCAAAATTCACCTCAATGAAGTTATGGTCTCCTTACCTCCCAAGGAGTCCTCCCAAGGTGTCGTCAATCCTCCCAAGGTCCCAAACATCATGATTTTGAAGTTACTCTTCATGGTAATGGATCCTAACTCTCTCTCTCTTTCCAAGTACTCTCTTTTATGTTATTCCTTTTATAGTCCACGTTAATATACTAGGTATGTTCTTTTATATTCATCCTACTTTACATTTCATGTTTATATGTTGAGAGACCCCTTCTTTCTCTCATCAGTTTATTTTAATAATGATTAAGTTTTGCCGTCAGGCTGTCGAATTTTTAAGGGATTCTTTCACCCTTCTAATTTTGATGTTCTATTTTCATGTCAAGTCTATAAATTTCCATTTATTATGTTGGGGTATGACCTATATATCTATCATAATGATATTTTATGTTCATATGAATAGAGACCCTATTTGATCTCATCAATTATTATTTTTAAGTTTTAAGTGACGCTACTAGGTTGCCGAATTTTCATACGAAAAATCTTATTTTTTTCTTCCTTCCATGTTTTTCATTTCTTATGTTATGTCATTAAAATTTCATTACCATTCCATTGTATCATTTATATCTTGTCCCTATACTACTTTATGGATCATTTATGAGTGGGTGACCAATGTCCCCTCTCTTTTCAGTATTTTCTAAAACCCTATAACATAGCCGTTATGCTGCATAATTTTCATCTCAAAATGTCTCTCTCATTATCTCAAATTATTTTATTTTATTAAGTTATTACTGAAATATCATTATTCTATAGGGGTATTCACATATATATCAAAATGGTCTATTTTAATTTTGAGACTTACATTCATGAAACCCACTTTCCTTTTTCTATGGGTTTAAAGTGACATAAAGATCATGTCTTTAAAGCAGTTTTAAAAATGTGATGAATATGGAATGAAACCCATTTATTTTATGCTATATGGGCTGTTTATGAAACTATAGATGATGATATATGTGGCTCACATGATAATAAAGGAAAATTTAAGGTTACGCCCTGATAGCGATACAATGATTTGGGTAAAGACTTAATCTCTAGAGATGACCATTTTTAACAACACTTTGGTGAATAACCTTGGTAATTTTTAATGACACGTTGGAGATGGACCTTGGTGAAACAGAAATGATTTTATATGTTAAATGTTTTAGCCACATATTCAAGTTATTAAACACATTATTTTTAGTTTGATATGCCTCATGATCTCCTTCTCATGCATTATTGTTTTTTTTCATGACATTTGATATATCTCAAGTTCACATGTAAAAACTTTCCCTTTTTTCCCTTACTAGGCCTTATTCTCTCCCTTTCCTTTGATGTATTCTCACTGGTTATGAGATGTTGTATTAAACATAAGATGAACAAATGATGAAGCCTTTCAACTGTTTAATAATAATGTTTTATGTTTTCATGTATTAAGTTCCTGGTTTCCAAGACACTAAACATTAATGATCCTCATTATAGTATAATGTAATGAATGTTTATGTGATAAAAAGGCGAGATGTTATACTTCCTTATTCACTCCCCAATTACAATATGCTCTTTTTCATAACAAAAGACAAAAACCCCTTCCCTTAAATATATTTTCAAGGAGGTGGATTGAAGAGGTAAATTAACATTTTATTTATTTAATTTTCGTTTCTTGTTCCATTATATTATTATCATCTCCTTAACTCCCCTATCCAAATGACCATCATAACTCCTTTATCATCTATATAATTTAATTATATCATATGAATTGAAGAACCATCATCAATATTTTTACTCTCTCATTTTTATTGTACAAACAAAACCCTCGTCCGTGAGGTTCCAATTTAAACCCTTCATGGACGATGATGTTTTCTTCATCAATTTATGCTTAATTACTGGTCATGAAACCATTTTAAGGTTGATATTGACTAAACTAAATGTTTTATATCCTACTAAATATTCAGGGACTGGTATCTTTACATGTTATTATATCATCAGACCAAACTAGTTTCTAATAATCAAATTACCGCTAAAATAATATATTAGAATGTCATTAATATTTTATCTATTGATAAATCCTCATTACATGTAGAAAAATTATATAAATGGTCCTAAAACCTATGGATGTTCATTATAATTGTTTAAATTCAATTCTGGAGATTTACATCCATTCCACATGATCTCTATTACATAAATACATGTGAACTGGTTATGAAAATCAAAAGAACGAACACTCTAGAACGATGAAATTCAATCTTATAACTAATCAATAAATACATTAAGGGATTAATAAAATCATGATGAAATAAATAAATGTTTAATGGTTTCTGAATTATGTTATTAAAAATTCTTATTTCATATTCCAGGACATTAATTTCAAGAGTGGAACACATTCAGACTTAAGGTAAGGGGTTTCTTTATCTCACTTCAATTTTTTTGAGATATTCTATATTCACCAATACTAATAGTTTATGGTTTAAGTATAATTCCCATTAAAGATTAATATCATGAATATATTTATTTTCATGTTAATAAATTTGTCATTTTATGATTATTAATTTTGGTTCATACAATGCTATTGGTGACAAGGTTTTAAGTATTCTCTACTCAATCCTCCATTTTCATTCGGGTTACTCTTCTTCTATACACTCCTAAAATAAATTCTTATTTATTCCTGTTTAATCCTCATAACTTATGTTTTAATGTTCTATAAATATGTAACAATTAGAATCCTTGTATATTTTATGGGTAGTTACATGTTTTAAAATAATCTTTCAAAAAAAGTGTTATCGAAATGCAATCTCGATTCAAGGAACTTCATGAATTCATACCTATTTTTAAGTTTACACTATAATCTATATTAAGACATATTTATCTTTCTCAAATAATAAATTTTATCATGAATAATATATTTTGGTTCATGTTTTGTTTTATTAAACAAAAAATGCCTCTATTCTTTAAAATCCTATAATATTTTCCTTAAATTGCAATAATTGTTTTTATTTATAAAGCTTATTGAATACTCTTTTTAAAATATTTCTCCTTAATGAGACATTATTGATGACATAAATATAATTTAAATTAAATTACATTTTCTTTTCTGGGATGTACATGTTTACAATCTTATATAATGACAAATAAAAATGATTATCCAAATGAACCCTTCTTTCCAAAGAGAAAATGAATTTTCTCATCTCACATTAACTTTATTGAGATATGTGCCTTGTTCACCAAATATTTTTTTCTTGTGGTGTATGTACAGAAAATTGGAATATCATATAATGTGTCTCATTATTCTCATTATTTTATCATGTATTTTGGATATTAATGTTTCAAGGTGTTATGGGAAACATTGTATTGTTTAAGGATTATTTCCTCAAGGATTTTTCAATGGACTAATTTAAAAGTATCTTCATCTATGTCACAGTCCATTTTTGAATATTTTAATTCATTTAGGTTTATATCTTATGATATTATCTATCATATTTAATCGAATGGTTTATGATTAGTTTGACTATGGATGTGCTATCTTAAAACCATTCACCAATTTACTCCGAATGGGTAGTGTTTATTCATAATGTTCAGGGAAAGTTATTTAAATTTCATATGTTGGTTTCAATATGAATGTGTATGTTGATTATGTTTATACATATTTATATTAGGAATTAATTGGACTTCTTATGTGATAGGTGGGGATCTTTATAGCCCCTCAGTGCATCGGTAGGTCTCATGAGACAAATAGGCATGGACTTTGCCAGGGCCTTTTACAATTTGACATATGGTTTTGGCCGAGGAATTAATCATTTTTAGATGTCTTGGATGAGGCCCTGACAGTACATTTTGAATGCCTGACATACACATTTCCCTCATTATAAAGCTATAAATTCATAGTTCATGTGGTTATTCGACTAGTAGAATACCCATGATTATGTTTAATTATGACATTATTTTTAAGCTCTTTTTCCTTCAATATTGTGTTCATGTTTATTTTTAATGGAATGTGTTTTAGTGTTTCACCATGTATAATTTTTATGTTTATGATATCATCCATTGTATTTATTACCCTCACTGAGCATCTGATCTCACCCCTTTCTTTTGTTTCATTTTTTTAAAAACAAGAAAATTTTTTCATGAATGACTTGTAGGGATAATGATGGAGTGGTAGATGTTACCAATAAAACTTATATGATGAATTTATTTTAATGTTTTAATGTTGATCTTTTATGTATCCTGTTTCCAATTATACTAAAAAACTAACTCCGTAGGGATGCATATTCCTTGTTTATATGCCAATTTAATTAAATAAGACACCATCTCTGGGCTACTAGGGTCTGGTCCTTACATTTGGTATCAGAGGACGTTTAGAAGAAAACATAGAAACTATATATAGAAAAATTATATTAGTGAACAAAACCCTAAGATAGTCTTTGGGGATAAAAATAAAAGGACATACTAGAATTTTTGTAAGGAATATATTATGTGGTTGATCAAGAAAATACATCCCTATCTAGATATGAATAAGTTGAGGTGGCTCTGGCACATATGTATCTAGGGCTAAAACCCGAAAACACCACTTTGAGCTAGAATTGAATGTGAAATGGTGAATGAAAATGGTCCTTGCTAAACTATTGGTTTGACACTCCCAGGGGATATGCTTTGGTAAATTCATAAGCTTATTACAAGAAATTATGAATGATTTTCCCCAAAGTATCCAATGTGTACAGTTCTAGGATTTATGATGCAGAAATTAATGTTATGTGTTATAACATGTTTGGAGATATAGATATTTAATCATTTTATGAGATAACATTTAATATCAAATTGATTAGAAATGGGGACTAGTAAACGGAATTAGAACTTCACCAATGCACGTGATGAGAAGAGTAAGAAGGATAACATCTCTGATGGTTTTAGTCTATCATTTCAAAAGAATATTGTCTCACAATTATCCTCATCATATGAGGAAATAATATCATGTGTTGACAAGGTATTTAAGGACTTATCTGAGTCCTATTGATTTTAAGGGAAGAAAAATAAAAAAAGGATGGTAGGGAAAAATGGATTAAGGGAAGAATGGAATGATATATTTTTTCACATGTGATAATTGTGGAATGAAGCACATTGGTTTATGGTTGAGAGGAAAATAAGTTTGCATTAAATGTGGAGAAAAAGGACACCATGATCATAATTTCAAGATAAGGACAAAATGTTCCTATATTCAATGCTTCAACTACAAGGAGATGAGGCACTATAAGAATCAATGTACCAATCTTCAAACGAATATACCCCAAATGATGATTTTGGATAATGATCAAGTTACGATGCTACTAAAAATGAAGTAGAATGATTAACATGCCCAGTCAAGAATCTTGTCATTTGAATATTTTGTCAGTAACGTACTGATTGTAAGAATTACATGATATATAAAGATTGTAATATAGTAATATTTTAGTAAGGATTTTAGGTTGTACAGTTAATGGTACAAAGAAAAAGTGTTTTATTAGAAAGATAAATTTTTTTTAAAAAAACAAGATTTAGGTAAAGACAACCCTTAATATAAATCTGATGTTGAGATAATGATGAAGGAATGATTGATTCAGATAAGTACTAACTACCTTACAACTGATTATTGACTTGTCTAGAAGTGTTCTATGCTATCATCAATGGATTTTACATCACTTTTGGATTTATGGAATATATCCAATAACATGTATCTTACATAAGGAATATGGAAGAATTCAAGTTTCCCATATAGTTTTTATAGTAATTCATGTTTTTAACATATTTCAAAAGGATACAAGATGATTTTATTCAAATGATTAGAATGTTAATTTTAGATATTCTTCTGGTTGATTAAGGGTCAATGATAATTTCATCATAGAAATTTAGAGACCTTCATTACAGTGTGTTGAATGATTATATTTTGGAAATTTTAATTATTTACGAAATGGTTTAAGTTGATCATTTTTTGGGTTTTATAGTTTAGTGTCACTACATGATGTTTGGATTATTTTTCCATGACAATGTCATCCAATTAGGATGTGTTGTTCTATACTAACCGATGCATTTGTGATTCCTCTTATTAATAGAATATTTTAACCACATTCTTGATGTGGGTTTATCATAAGGGAATTTTAATGTATCAACCATTAACTTTTGAAGTTCAATTTAAAATTTTGAGGAAAAAAGTTCTGTATGAAGGGGATAATGTAACACCCCAAGAATTTACAAATAGATTTATTATAGAATGCATGGAACACTGAGTCTCTATAAACACCACATTGTTATAAAATATCCATGTAAACATAATTTTAACACCTCTTCGATATGAATTTCTAAAAAATTATTTACATGGTTGCGTTCAGTATGATATTTAGAGTATGATAAGAGAAACATATATTTTTTTGTGAATAGTAACATACCATTATGAATTGTATGATACTCTTATTAATATTAAAAAAATAGTAAATTGGCTAAAAAAATAGAAACTTCACCCATGAATGTATTAATAAAATTTTTACATCTTAAATGTGAAAAAAACAACCATAGTATATCTATCGGTATTTTTTTATTTCATAAAAATTTTAATTAAAATTTTATGATTAATATAATAATTTAAAATGGATATTTACATTCCTAAAATGTAATAATAAATTTTTATTTTAGTTTCTTATGGTTATAAGATATCATTATGGGATCTTGATTAACTTTTCATGGTGTTATAAAATGAGTTGTAGATTTAATGTTGTTTTTTGGAATAAATTATGATTTTATTTAAAAATTAAATAAAAAATATTTAGAAACATATTTTCAAAATTGGAGTTTATTTTTTAATTTGACACATCAAATAGTGTTTGTGGGGATTTTGTTTTGTGTCATACATAAAAACATGAATTTTTTGAAGAATAGTGAAATACTGTAAAATACCGCATATGCAAATTATCAGTTAAATACACTATTTATGACATCATGATTTATTTAATGAGACTTTATTTGAACTCACTTTCTTGTATTACTATTAGGGGTCACATGAAACACCACTATTGGAATTCATGAGAGAATTAATAAAATAATGAAGAAAATATTCAAAATTTACTCCTCTCCTAAACTATAAACCCCCCTCCACCCCTTTTCTCCTCACTCCTATAAGACATGAATCTTCTCAAAGTTATACCATAATTTCCTTACATAGTCAGTACTCCTATCCTAGAATCTATTGGTCTTGAAAAAAGACCTAAACCCCTTCCCTAAAAATGATTCTCAAGGAGGTGGATTCAAGAGGTTAATTCACATTTTATTTCTTTCATTTTCATTTCATGTTATTTTATATTATTATCCTCTCCTCACCTATTAGGTATAAATGACCATGATAACTCCCATATAATATATTTACTAGAATTATATCATGTGAATTGAAGGAAAATAATCAATATTCATACTCTCTCCCTTTTATTGTATAACTGAAACCATCGTCTGTGAGATTCCAATTTACAACCTTTGTGGATAAAAAATTTTCATTCTTCAATTTATCCTTAATTACTGGTCATGAATCCTTTTTTTGGTTGAAAGAGACTAAAATATATTTATTATAACCAACTTAATAATAATGAAACATTATATGTACATGTTATTAAATCATAAGACCAATCTAGTTCCTAATAATCAAAATACCCCTAAAATAATCCAAATGAAAGTCATTAATATTACATCTAATGATTCACCCTCATTACATTTAACAAAATGATATAAATGAACATTAAAACCTATTTATCATCCTAAATAATATTTAAATTCCATTATGGAGATTTACATCCATTCCACATGAACTCCATTACAAAAAAACAAGTGAACCGATAATGAAAATCAGGAAAACTAACACTCTAGAACGACGAAATTCAATATCATAACTAATCAATAAAGACATAATGGGCTTAATAAAATAATTATAAACTAAATAGATGTTTAATATGTTCTGAATTAAGTAATTAATAGGTTTAATTTCATAATCCAAGATATAAATTTCAATAGAGGAAAATATTCGGACTTAAGGTATGAGGTTTCTTCATCTCACTTCCATTTTTTGTGAGATATTCAGTATTCAACACTAATTCTGGTGTATGGTGTATGTATACTGACCATTGAAGTTTCATATCATAAATATATTTATTTTAATGATAAAAAATTTATCATTTTATGATTATTTATTTTGTGTCATTCAATTCATTTGATTACAAAGTATTAAGTGTATTTTTCCTGAACCTCCATTTTCATTTAGGTTTCTCTTCTTCTCTACGGACCTAAATTAAATGTTTATTTATTATAATGTACTACTAATTTTTTTTTCTAATATTCTATATATTTATACCAATCATAATCCTTCTTTATTTTATGGGTAGTTACATGTTTTAAAATTATCTTTCAAAAAAAGTGATACAAAAATACAAGCTCGATTACAGGTACTTCTTGAAATCATACCTATTTTTAATTTCACAATATAATCTATTATAATCCATATTTATCTTTTTAAAATAGAAATGTTTAACATGAAAAATCTGTTTTGGTTCATTTCTGGTTTTATTTAAGTAAACATTTTTTGTGCATTAAAATCCATTAATATTTTCCTTAAATCGCACTGAAATGTTCTATTTATAAAGATTCATTAAAAATATTTTTAAATGATTTAAACTTAATAAGACTCTTTTTAATACTAAAATATAATTTTAATGAAATAAACTTTTAATTTCAAGGATGTACATGTTTATAATCTAATTTAATGACCAATAAAAATCATTGTCCAAAAGAACTCTTCTTTTAATAGAATTAATGTTATTTCCCATATCACCGTAACTTTATTTAGATATATACCTTGTTCACCACTTATTTATTTCTTGTGGTGTATTTAATACCCTTTGGTATATCATATAATATGTCTCCTTATTCTTATGATATTCTAAAGGATTATTATTTGAATATTTAAAGGTGGTATGAGGCACTTTGGAATGTTTAACTATTATTTCCTATTGGAATTTTCAGTGGTCTCATTTAAAAGTATCTTCATCTATCACTACGTCATTTGTTGAATCTTGTAATTCATTGAGGTTTCTCACCTATGATACCATCTACCATATTTAATATCATGGTTTACGATTATTTTTACTATGGATGTGCTATCTTAAACCAATTCACAAATTTACGCCGAATGGTTAGTGTTTCTGCTAAATGTTTGAGGAAAGTTATTTAAATTTTATATGTTGGATTCAACGTGAATGTGTATGTTTTTTAAGTTTATATCCATTCATATGAGGAATACGTTGGACTTAGTAAGTGTCTGGTGGGGCCAGCTATAGCCCCTCAGTGAATCAGTATGTCTCATGAAAGAAATAGACATGGACTGGGCAGAAGCCGTTTCCAGTTTGTTATAAGGTTTTGGACGAGGCCTTAATAATTTTTAGAAGTCATGGTTGAGGCCCTGACGGTATGTTTTAGAATGCTTGTAATATAAATTTACCATATTTTGATGTAATAAATTCTTATTTAATGAGGTTATTATACTAGTATAATACCCATGATTATGTTTTCCTATGGAATTATTTATTCAGCTCTTACTCCAGCCATAATGTGTTCAAGTTTATTTTTAAAGGGATGTGTTGTAGTTATTCACCCTATATAAATTTTATGTTTATGATATATTTTTCTGTATTTTTTACCCTTATTGAGTATTTGATCTCACCCTTTTCTTATGTTTCATTTTTTTAGGACATGAAAAAGTTTTTTATGACTGAATTGAAGGGATAATATTGGAGTGGTGGATGTTCCCAATAAAACTTATATGTTGAATTTATTTTCAAGTTGTAATGTTGAACTTTTATGTATCATGTTTCCAATGATACTAAACTACATGGTTATTCAGGATGCATATTCCTTATTTATATTCCAATGTAATTAAATAAGGCACCAACTCTGAGCAACTGGGTTTGGGTTGTTGCATGTGGCATAATCCAAAGGCAATAGACCAAGATAATATTTACAATCTAATTGGGGATCACCTATTCAAAGGGGAATATGATTCATGACAGGTTCATATCCCTATCAAAAATACCGATGACATACTCTAAAGGCCTAGGATCAGTCTCATATCCTTGCTCTAACTGGAATCACTATGTGAGAGTAACACATGACTCAGGACAAACACGTATTTATATCAATGAAGATACTTGGAATATTCCAGTTTCCCAAGGAATCTAAGAACACATCCTTACTTCCGTCAATGAATGACTAAACCAGCATACTTCAAAGTCCATAAAAGAGAAGAATCATATACCTTATCCCATTCCTAGGTTACATTGGCATATTCCAGTGGTGAATTCATATTTTGACTGTGCTCATATCTCCACTTCATCTAATGTTGAATGACTTATTCTAAAAACCACCCAAAAGAATGTTCATATTTTTACTGATAATATAGAATCTCAAAGGCATATCCCTACAACTTCTCAGCATTAGTATCATATTCTCCCATCAATAAATATTTATCAAACTATTCTGGTTGTCTTCATGGATTAGGATTATATCCATACTCAACCACAAATGGCAGGTCAATATATTTACGTTATGACATAGAATGAGGGTCATGTCCCTAACCTACTCAATACCAGTTTTCTTCGGGCTATTATATGCATAACTAAAACACCTCAGGGGTCTAACAACTCTTCAACCAATGTAGAAGAGGATCAGTACGACTATATTACTCCTGGTGGTATCATAGAGAAGTATCGCATGGGATATACTCCTGACATATTCCATAGTTAACCTCCCCATGGAAATATCTCCCTAAGATAATGAAATTCTCGCATTTCCCAGACACCTCTAAATAGAGTGATTATCAAAACTAAAAAACCTTCATATAGAGTGGTGATTGAAACACTAGGGTCAACTATATATATTTCACAAAAAAATAATAGAAACCCTTCACCAATGTAAGATAGAGACCCAGAGAATAGAACTCTATGGTCTGACCAGGTGGAGGCATGTATGTGTGATGAAGAGGAAGCGAACATTGATATATGAAGTGAGTTAGCCATAAAAAGCCACCCAACTATGTTCTGGACCATCACCATGTCTTTCTATTAGATATGAGATGATATAAAGAAAAATTACATGTCTTATATATGCCAAAAAATGTGGGAATATCATTAGTGATTAAAGGCTATATGCCTCCCTTAACTAGGATATGAAGGTCTCCTTCTAACCATAAACATACACTATTGTCGGTTAAAACTGACTGCTATCTCTATGGCACGAGACTTGAAACCAAAAAATCACATCTTATTTATATAAATTTCCTAAATCCATTACATTAGAACTCTTTATAGATTGATTGATAAAGCCTCATCATGTTTCTGTATCCAAGGAGGGGGAATGTATGGAGCATTGCACATCACCACACACATAGAATAACAGAACTCCCAAGATACGACATCTCATAGTATCATATCACCACTACGAAATAGGATTTAATAGTTCTATTAAAGGGACATTAATAATTCTTATAACTCATTTTCTACAAAAGTAGTGTTTGAGAGAATGATTTAATAGTGATCGCAAAAATCACTGTTAAAGGGGTCCTTTAACAGCCTTTTTTAGAACTGATAAAGGAACCAATTATCTGTGCCCAAATAAAGAATTGTTAAAGGGGTAATATTATATTTTTTTGGACCTCTATAAGATAGACCCCTTTATCAGCACTTCCATGGCCCCTTTAATAGAGATCCACACCCTACCCCCTTTATCCCAACTGTTCACCCCACCACCACTTTAACAACGCTTTCCAAATTTATAACCTCCTACGCATGCCTGGATTCGAACCCTCCACCTATCTTTTGAAGATAGAATGCCTTTTACACTACACCATATTGTTTTATTGTATGTTTAATGGTATTTATATATATACTTATATAATTATATAATTATTTTTAAATACATTTATAAAATATATTTGTGTGACTGTGATATATATACTTATATTTATTAAATATAATATATATTAAATTTATTTACAAATATAAGAATATAATATATATATATATATGTTTATCAATACACACATATATGTATATATATTCATTATATATATACATGTTTATAATGTAAAAAATGGTTATATATTGCTTTAAATACATTTAAAGAATATATATTTATTTTCATATATTAGAATATACATATACATATATATATTTTTTAATTATTTACACACACATGATTATATATAAACTATTCTTTATAGTTATATATATATACATATTAGTGCATTTGTATAAGGTAAATAAAATAGAAAACTTTTTAATTTAATTAAAATTAATTATAAATATTTGGTTTATATATTTAAAAATACATTTCTAAATAGATATGTTGATATGTGTATTTATATAAGTGATTTATTATATGTAAATATAAGAAAATATGTATTTATTTAAATATAAATAAAACTGCATTATGAAAAATGATAAAATTTAAAAACTATAATATCAATATGAGTGTATTCCTTGGGAATAAATTCATTCACCACAAAAATAACAGACAATAAGACCCCATTAAATGAGGCTGAAATTCTGTTGAATCTTAAAAAATGGGGATTCCCCAACAAGAAAATCAGTTTTAGAGGCCTTCAAAGGATTTTTTTGGAATAAAAAGGCAAACATAGTTTCATTGGTCATTAGTGTATTAAGATCTACATAGCCATTGATTTTATATGTGGTAGAGCCCAGAAGGACACCGAGATCGAAAGTTATGGTTGTTGTAAGTTCATGTCATGTTTTCAATTTATCATATGTTGTTCATCAATTAATTTAATTTTTATTTCGTACTACTATTATTACTCAATAATAATTTCTAAATTATTAATTAATAATAATTTTTAATTATTTTATAATCCATTTTCACTAAATATCATATATATTATGTTCACATTCCTATTTAGAATTATCTAAAACACATTTAAAAAATATATGTTATATTTATATCAGTATAAATATATTTCTATAAATATAAATATATTTAAAAATTAATATATTATTTTTAATGAAATATATATATATATATATATTATGAAATATACCCTTTATATGTGCAAGAAAAAAACTCTTGTTAAAGGCCCACCCTTTATTATATCTTTTTTTCATGAACTGATAATGGGGGGACCTTTATCAATTATTTTTATAAGAGTTGATAAATGGCCCCCTTTAATTGGAATTTTTCTAGGCCTAACAAAGGGGGTCTTTAACATCTCTTTTAGATATTGCTGGATAAAACAATCTTTGTAGTAGTGCAGCCTCCAGTGAGAGAAGGTTATTGGGTAACATGTGTTTCTATTTGTCACCATAATGGAATACCCCCACTTAAATGATGCTAAGACATCACAATTTGATGAGGAGGATAGCCAACAAATCTTTGAACTGTGCCCCTCAAAGAAATGGGATTGAATTTTTGACATGGAATATTATGTTATGGTCAACCCAAAAACATCTCGTAGAACATGACTCCCATCATGGGATACCATTTCACCAAGTACATACACATGCACAATTTCTCCTAATCAAAAGGGTCACAATAGTAGCTTCCATAGTAGTTGTCCAAGGGAAAATGTATCCCACCAGTTTAGGGGAATATTTACCACAGACTCTACCCCCAAGATTATCAATCTCGGAGAGGATTTAGAATGTATTTGTAGCATCATAAAATAAAACCTAGTACATAGGGTTGAGGGAATTTTTATCTCAATCTACATCACTATGTTCTTCATATCTTGATAGGGTCATAGAGAATTTAGTAGTGGTCCCAGATTATCCCCAACCCACAGGGTTAGGGGCATTTATATCTCAATACCCATCCTAGGAGTCATCAAATCCTCTACTGAAATCATTAAATCCTCAAAACATAGATAAAAAAGTTCGAATGACATCCTAGAATTGTACTCACCCTATAGGTATGGTGTAATTTTCTTCATCATTGTCTATGTGATGGGATTTAGTCTTCTCCAGGTGGGGAGATAAAAAAATAGTTGGAATACCATCCATTCCTCCCATCATAACATGAAATTTTTTTATTCAGAACTCATTTAGAAAACATGAATTGAAACTTCAAAAAGTTCACTATTCATTGACTAATATAGGATTAATTTATGGAGAATCATGTCAAACCCTATAAGAGTCATAATCCAAAAAATACCAATAAGGCTACGGGTCATAAAAATAACCCTTATGTGAGTAGTAAAAAATCACCCTATTACGTTTAGGGTAATGGTACAACTACTATTTCCAAATACACTTAATTGAATTTCATCTCCATCAACATAAAATACAATTTGGATCCAGACACAAATTAAGAGGGATGCAATACAGAAAAAAAAACCTGGAGAGGTTGGTGATCTAGATAGACCAACTAAGGCTTCATGAACATTAAACCAGAGGGGAATCGAAATGATAACAACCTGTAATATTGAGTCTCCATTAATGTAGAGGAACACTAAAAGGATAATGGAAGAGAAGTTGTCATATCCCACTCGTCACTGAGAAGAGATGTTATTCTTTCCGTGGAGAAGCAGTTTGAAAAATATGAGAATGATATACAAAATACAAGACAAATCAATGAGGGGATACAAATGTGAAAATTCCCACTAGGTATTGTCTTCAGGATGATATGAATATTAATCCTAACATACATAATGAAAGATACAATCATCCTACAAGAGTGTAATTTCAACGTTAGATAAGCTTAAAATCTAGTTAGTTGGTCTACATAAATGAGGAAGTCGAATGTGATCATGAATTCCCTCAATTTTGGAAACATCATCTCCCCCACCAGGGAAACCATTCAGTCTTATCATGGAATTATAATTAGTAGGAGATGAAAATGGTACCACCTTATCAATCCCTACATGATACTTGTACGTGGTAGATGGAAAAAATAGTAGTACCTCCAAAACTACTCAATGTCATTGAGTACCTCGATGCTTGCATGGAATCTATAGAATGATGATGCACATCTATGTAGTATCAGAATAAGTCATAACCCAAATGGGTGTATTTCACATTACCCCCACCCAATTTCTTAAATCTTACCTTCTCCACATTTTATGAAATGGGATATCGATAACAACATTTAATACACTTCACATCATGATGCAGATTGACGAAGGGCCCTCGAGATCAAAAAAAGGAGACCAAGATGATCTGTTTTGTACAGACTCTAATAGGGTTAACATTAATTTCACACAACATCCTTCTACAAGGATTATTTTCAGGATGTAAAGATCTTCATCATAACTCCTTTATCACTTAAACTATATTCTATGAAAAATGATTTTTTTTGACATATAGACTGAAAGTGGTACAAAAATGATAGGTTGTCTGAATTTATAGAAATATGGAAATGTTTAACCTACTCATTCAAATTCCCTCTCTCATAGGAACAATTAATATAACTATGAACCAAAAATCTTCTAGATTTGTTGATGAAACCATTGATCTTGATGAAGTATCCAAGTGGGATTTTGTGAGTTTGAAAAAATTGCATAATGTTTTTAAGATTCCATTTAACGGACTATAGCTAAGTCTTAACTCATGCCCTTGTCATAGGGGAAAACTATCATTAAGATAGATTGTTATAGTTACCCTTAAACCATTATAAATGCACATTCAATCACCTAGGGAAGTATTGATTCTCCTGGTGCCTCCAATTGAGTGGAAGAAAAAAAAAATCTCCCAATAAATGAAGTAAAAAATAAATTCTGTTTTCCTGGGGTTTGATGAATGGATGAATAAAGCATAATAATTTTTAAATGAGTATGTCCCCAATTATATCCTTGTATCCATGGAAAATAACCTACTCAAGATACCACATAATAGGAAAACCAACGGGTTTAACCTCACTGGTCATCACAGCTACTGCCCCTTCTATAGAAGGAAAGGTCATGCCATCCCTGTTTTATTTATCTTCAATGTCATCCCCCAAATCACGTTCAATTATGAGGTAATTAATTTTGGAGAATTAACATACGTTGGTGACATTTTTAATCGTCACCTAGTCAGAAGAAGAAATTGATTGGAATAAAGTTCCTTCCTAGTATGGGTAGAATTTTGACTATTGGATGACTTAAAAGATAGTTGACCAATATCATTCAACTATAAGAGAACAAATTCTCAAACCAATAAAGATACAATTGACTGGGTAGGTGATATTGAATACTCATCCAATAGGTGAAAATAATCATTATAAATAAAATGAGGTAGAATATGAAGAGTCATATTCATCTCTTACACAATCTCTGACTCTTTCAAAATTCCATCATGAAACATTTGAAGCATGAGGAATACTCCATAAAATGGAACCCTCATTGAAATAAGAGATCATATTTGAATCTATTAATATATTAAACTTAAAATACACCCTCTTTGATGATGAATACACCTCTATGTATGAGGTCTTCATACCTCACTAGGGAGTTGGAGTCTGCAGGAATAAGATCTGAGGATATTAGGGAAAATATGGTCATGGTAAAACCAAATACCACATTAAAATCCCCACATAGGATATATCTACACCTGAGACTCATGGGAAATCACTCTAGTGAGGCCAGTAAAAATAGAGGGGTTCCCCAGATCCATATAGTAGTCATCCTAGCCCAATCATCCCACATAACTTACTAGAAGGGGTGTGGTTATCTGATTAGCCCAGACAATGTGGATGGTTAGTGTGACCTACGTTACTGGGAGAAGATTCTCCATAAAACTTTGAAAAAGCACCAATATTATATAACATCAAAACATTATCTCTTGAGCTATATAATAGTGTAAAAATACCTATTATGAGGAAAGAACCTTTTGTAAAAATGTATGAAATCATGAAATTTTTGGTAGATGTCCTTGCCAAAATCTCAATTTTGTATGCTATCTATATTCGAAAGAACTCTTAGAAACACTCATCTATTCCAATTGAATCCCATAGGATATCAAGAAATAAGTATTTGTAGCTGAGGTTTTTTGAGTGGAGATTATTCCATTATAATTCCATATCAGCATATTGTTCACAAAGTAGTAGGAAAAAGCAGTCATCCAGGGACATATCATACACCTCTATGTTTCTATAATACTTGCCAATGTGTAAATACGAAGGGCTCTGATTGATAATGGTTCCTGGATCAACCTCATCCAGATTCAAACTCTTCAAAATTTAGGATATAATAAGGGGGTTTATCTCCCAAAAAGCTAACCATTCAAGTGTTTGATAAGAGTGAAAAAACCACTAGAGAAGATCATGATCAAAACACATTTCAAGGACATCACATATAACACTGAGTTCATGGTTATCCAGAAAGACTCAGCTTATAATGTCGTACATAGATGAAATATATTCACAGCCACATAGAGGTACCTTCAATATTTCATCAATGGTTGAAATACGCCATCAATGGGAATGTCACCATACTACATGGTGACAGTTCTCCCTACAAGTATTGTGATGTTTTATATTCTATGGAGTGTTTCCATAAAAGAAATGGAAAAAAATAAAGGTGGTTTATTATATGTTGGCTACAAGAGCCAATGGAATGGGGACTATCCATGAATATATGTAGATTATGATCAATAATGATTATGTGATACCCATAAACCTAATTGAGGAAATAGAAATAATCCTAGATGTCCGTGATTCTTCTTTCCCAAGTGAAAGAATGAAAAAAATCAGCTCCAGAATCTTTCTACAATGAATTGAGTAGATTAGTGTTCATGCCAAGTTGGACGGATAAGGAAGTAATAAATGTTAGTTATTACAGATTGTTGTCTTTTTTTGTCAATGAAGCTAAATCAATTCACTTTTTAGAGGACTTGAAAACTATGAAGATGCTTTGCTGATTTTTATTTCACAAATATTGTATGATTGGAGAACTTGTGATTCAATCCTTATGAAGAGTATAGAGAGTAATGAAGTTATTTTGGAAAAGAAAAGATAGTGGCGCACAAGTCAAGAGTGGTGTGCATGTATTGGCGCGCAAGTGTATGTGGCATGAAATTCATATATCAAGATCATCTCATCAAAATATGACAAAGGAAATAAAGTGGCATGGAAGTTAAAAATTGGCACGAAAGTTATAAACCGGCGCATAAGTTTTGGAGCGGCACACAAGTACATGTGGCATGCAAGTTTATGTTGTGCACAAGTCATATATAAAGATCATCCATTCAAAATATGAAAATGGAAATAAAGTGGCACCCAAGTTAAATATTGGCGCACAAGTCAAAAACTAGCGCAAAAGTATAAGGGGCGCGCGAGTTTGGTGCTCTAGTGTATGTTCCGCACTTGTCATATTTCAATAGCATCGTATCAAAATATTAAAAAGGAAAGAAAGTGTTGTGAATGTGATGGGGTGGCATGCAAGTGATGGGGCAGTGCGCAAGTAGGAATGCCGCACAAGTGTTTTTCATGTGCAAGTCACCAAAATTCCTATAAATAGACAACTAGCCTCCTCATTTAATTAATGATCAATACATAAAGTGAAAATTAGAGCTCTGATCGCACAATTAGTAGAAGGTGCTATGATCGCGCAACAAGATGAGGGTAGCATGCAAGCTGAAGTGGAGTGTAAGCTAAGGGTTATTTATAAGGAACAAAAGTAGGGTGTCTCCAGGTTTTGTTCTGCAAGTTTTGTCACGCATGTTTTGTCGCAGAAGTTTCTAGTGGTACGCCAGCAGGGAGGTGCTTTCAAGAAGTTGGTTGTGTATAAGCCAAAGGTGGCACAGAAGTTTTGGGCTATGCTCAATGGAAGCGCACATGTAGTGAGTAGGCACGTAAGTCGGTGGCACGCAAGTAGTGTGGCATGCAAGTGGGTGGCGCGCAAGAAGGTGGCATGCAAGAAGGGAGGCATGCAAGCAGGGAGAAACGCATGTAGGGAGTGGCGCACAGACTGTCTATAGGAGTATGTTCTTACCAGCTTCTGGGTAAGAATGTGAATAATTTTTCTGAAAGATTTGATTTTCGAAAGTTCCTCATGAAACACGGAATTATTACATTATGCTATTTTTTATAATACGGAGCACACACACTATTGGATTATTTTCAAAGTGCTATTCAAGTGTAAGGGTATATCCTACTCATTGTATTCCACATCAAATGATTGTTTTCTAGTGGATTGTGTGGTACTGGATTGTTTTTGTACCATACCAAGGATGTAGCTACTCTTGTTTAGTTGTGAACCTTGTAAATCATATGTTCATCTAGTTTTCTTTGTTAATCATGGAAGAAACTATTTAATAGGAGGTGAAGGTTGTTTCAAAAAGTAGGAAACATCAAAAGAAAAATATATCACTAATTCACCCCTCCCCCTCTCAGTGATACTTTGATCCTAACTGGGAACTTCATTTGGTATCAAAGGGACTGGTTCCCTTCATTTATTCTTTGCTGAAGGGGATGAAGAGAGGTTGTGATAGAGAATCGAAATTGCTTGAACTATATGGGGATTCAGATTTTTGATGGAAAAAACTATCACATATAAAAGGACAGAAAGATGCCTTATTTTATGTCTCTTAGATATGAAGTTATTGAAACTACAAAAAATGTATTTTCTGCTATTGATGAAAAAGTTCCTCTTACTCTTTTACATAAGAAGAACCCTGCGAATGATGGAAGAGATAAAAATTCATTACTCTCATCTCTTTCTGAGAGTGAATTTTTAAGTGTGAAAGGTGTTGCTATATCCAATGAAATTTGGGACAAACTGAATAACATCTATGAAGGAAATAAAAAAGTGAAGAAGGCTGAACAACAAATCTGGAGACTAAAGTATGAAGACATGAAAATGGGAAAATCATAATCTATTAGCGATTTATTTACCAGGATAAATGATATTTCTAGTAAAATCAGATCTCTTGGTGAAATGTTGGAGGATTCTACAGTTGTCGAAAAGATCTAGAAAAATATACTCGATAAGTTTAATGCTAAAGTGTCTTCATTAGAAGATAGAGACCCTAAAACATTATCATTGGAGGTTTTTCATTGCACTCTCATTACTTATGATATGAGAAGGGAGAAGACTATAAAGGCTAAAAAAATTTATAGGGAAATTTCATTCAAGGCTACAAAGAGAGAGAAGTCACACAAAACACTTATAGAAGATGATGCTGGTGAATCTGATTCTGAAGATGTGGTATGTAAAAATATTTGATGAAATATTATCCTTGTTTTCTAAGAATGTGAAAGAGTTACATGGAAATACAAGGGTAAAATTCCCTGGAAATGTTTTGAGTGTGGATTCGTTGGTCACTTTGTGGCTAACTGTTCTCAAAAGAATAAAGAAGAAGATAGTGATGATGATAACAGAAGGCCAAAAAGGTTGGGGAAGAAACAAGATGACAAATATAAATGTTTTTCAAAGGGGAAGGATAAAAAGTTATACAAATAAAAAAGATGAATCTTTTTATCTGAAGAAGAAGATGAAGAAGATAGAGATGATGAATCTGATAAATTATTTGCTAAAAAAACTAGAGAAAATGCCTTTATTGCTATAATGGATAATGAAGAGTACGAGAGGAACAATTCAAAAGGAGAAGAAACTCAACATGAATATCATCTGAAATAAGAGTTGAAAGAATTCTTGAGGAAGATCAAAAGTCTTGAGATGGAAAAAAACAAGATGATAAATAAAAATTCCAAATTAAACAATCAACAAGGTTTTATGATGAGAAAATCAATATGGAAAAGGAGATTAATGATCTGAAAAATTCTCTTGAGAATACAATTAATTGTAATGATCATATTGAAGTAATGCTGAAGGAAAAAGAAAAAGAGTTGTAACTTAGCCAATAGAAATATTATAAAGCTAAAGAAATGAATATCCGTTTAAAAAATTCTATATCAGAAGTTTGTGAATGTTCTAGTGATAATGAACCAAACAAGGATCCAAAAAGTTACTTTCAATGGTCGAAATGACAGACTGAACTAGTTATGATAAGAACAAGGCTGTAAAGACATCTAATACTTTTGGTTCTATTAAATGTGAAATTATAAAGGGAGTTAGAAATGAAAACATCAACATTGATGGTCAGCATTGTTCTATCAAGAAGGTTGTTGAGAAGCGTGTTCACAAATCTCATTAGTATAGAAGTTTCAGTTACAAATATTATTTCTATGGATATTGCTAGTATTGTGGTGGATTCAGATACATGGAAAATATGTGTTGGTTCAACCAAAAACATTACAACTATTCCATAAGTTTTGAACGACAAGGATGAGGGGAAGTCAATCCTATCAATATAGAAAGTCTCCAAATAAATTTCATAAGATATATGAGAAGACTGGTGTGAAAGTTGAGAATATGTCCCAACCACTGGAATCTATTTGTGAAATATGTGATCGACATGGACATCTTGCCATGTGCTACCTTAGTGAGTTACCAAAGAAACAAAAGATTCATATTAATTCACAAAAGACAGAGTTTTTTAATGCTAAAATGGACAGGTCGAATAAGTCCGAAATGAAAGTGTCCACGGTTTCCTGGCTAGAACACATTGACCTGGCTATGAAATTGGTGGAAGCACAACAGAAAGTGAAGGACCAGGAAGAACAAAAAGCTTTTGTTGTCAAAACTTCTTTGAAAGATACCAAAGGATAACATCCATGGATTCCTGATAGTGGGTGTTCATATCATATTACAAAAGACTTAAATTTGCTGAAGAATGTGAAAGACTTCAATGAATGAACTGTACCATTTGGAAATGATGAATCTCTGAGAATCAAAGGTGTTGGATCATCCATCATCAGAAAATAAAAATTGATATCTAAGAAAACATTATATGTTGATGGGTTGAAACATAATATTTTTAGTGTTTCAAAACTTTTTGATGATGGAAACAAAGTTATATTCAAAAAAGTTGGGTTCGTTGTGAAATGTGAAGATGATGGAAATATAGTTACAAGAGGCCAACGTACAAAATGATTTTTTTTTCAAAGTCGAGGAAGTAAAAAATTATTCTTACATGGGAATGTTGGATAAAAATCAGTTATGTAATAAAAGGCTGGGACATATGTTTCAAAGAAACATCTGTAAGTTATCAATGCAAGACAGTGTCTGATATATGCTTGATTTATCAAGAAGAAGATATTGATGCTGCACAATATGTGAAATGGGAAGATTATAAACTCTTTTTATATGAGAGTTGAAATTCGTTCAAAACATCCCTGGGAACATATACATTCTGATATATGTGGACCAATGTGAAAGAAATAAACAAATGGAGATAAATACTTCATTGCATTTATTGATGACTTTACCTACATTACTTGTGTTGTGTTCATGAGACATAAGTCAGATGCTTCGAAAATGACTATGATTTTCAGGAGGAAAGCCGAAAAGGATTGTGAGTATTCAATGATGAAGTTGAAAACTGATAATAGTGGTGAGTATAAGAATAAAAAGTTTGAAAGTTACCTTGAGAAACATGGAATTCAGCATGATATTAGTTCACTATACACACCTCAACACAATGTGGTTTATGAAAGAAAGAATCGATGTCCGATGGAAATGGGGAGAACTATGTTATTTGAACATTGTATTTCTCATTATTGTTGGAGGCATGTGATGAGCACTGCTGTTTTTATTCAGAATCGATACTTCTATAGGCCAAAATCAAATATGACACCATATGAATTTTTCTATGGAAAAACTCCATGTCTGAAACATTTAGGAGTATTTGGTAGTCCATGCATTGTAATGAAGAAATGTTGAAACGTTGGAATGTTTTAACAAAGAGGATATGATGAAATATTTATTGGTTATGCTCTAGACGGAAGTGGATATAGGTGTCCCAACAATGAAACAGGAAGAATTATTGATTCTTCAGATGTAAATATTGTTGAAAATTTGGATAAATAAAAGCAGTCATATGTTTATGTGGAAGTTGAGAAGGATAGAGAAGCTTTTAGTAATGATTTTGATAATGCTACAGAGTGTGTTAATCCTATCGATGAAGAGTAATCTGACTCAGAAATCTCGACTGATGAGGATGAAGTTCGAACAACTCATCCTAGGTTGAGGAAACAAGTGGAGGCCCAGAATATTATTGGAGATAAAAATTAGAGGGTTCAGACAAGAAGATCAACGAATGCTCGATTACATACTTATATTTATTCGAAATATGAATCAAATGATGTAAATGAAGCATTTAAGAATCTATAATGGGTTGATGTAGTGTATAAAAATCAAGATAAGGTAGAGAAGAATGATACTTGGGAACTTGTTCCCAAGCTGGACAACAAGAACATTATTGGTACAAAATGGGGTTTCCGGAACAAGTTGAATGAAGAAAGTAAAGTAATAATAAACAATGAAATATTGGTTTGAAAAAGGTATTCAATAATTGAAATCATCGATTTTGATGAAGCATTTTCTCCATTGGAAATATTAGAAATAATTAGAATCATTCTTGCAATTACTGCCCCACAAGTTTAAAAAATCGTTCAAATGAATGTCAAATATGTATTCTTGAATGGTAACCTTGAAGAGGATGTTTAAATTGATCAACCTTGTGGATTTGTTATTGTAAAGGATAAACGTTATTTGTGCAGTTTAAAGAAGGCTTTGTATGGGATAAAACAGGCTCTGAGAGCATGGTATTATAAATTATATACATGATTAAAGAAGATGAACATTTAGAAAGGGAGAGTTAAGAGCAATCTATACATCAAGGAATGTCAGGAGTTTTCACTGATCATTATTGTTTATATCGATGATATAATATTTTCTAGAAATGATGAATTATATGGTGAATAATTTTCTGAGGAGATGAAAAAGTTATTTGATATCTCCATGCTAGATGAAATGAAGTACTTTCTTGGGCAACAAATTTCAAAGAAGAAGAATCGTGTTTTTCTGTCTCAAGAAATGAATTCTAAGACACTTCTGAAAAAGTTTGGAATGGAAAATTTGAAACTTGTTCACACGCCAATTTAAGTGGGAACCAAGTTGTCTAAAGATGGAGAACACTAGGAAGTTGATCAGAAAGAGTTTCGAAAGAGGATTGGATGTCTGTTGTATTTGACTGCCTCAAGACCCAATATCGTTATGCTATCACTTTATGTGAAATATTTCAGAGTGCTCCTAAAGAGTCACATTTGATTGCTAGAAAAATAATTCTCAGATATATCAAAGGCACAACAAATTTCATAATCATATATGATGGCTCAGAAAATATTGATATATTAGGGTATTCTGATGCTGATTGGGAAGGAAATGTTGATGATTGAAGATCCACATCTGGTGGATTTTTCATTCTGGTGAAATGTTTCCTTAATTGGCATACCAAGAAATAGAATTCAGTAACTCTTTGAATAGATGAATCGTAGTATGTTGCTGCTACTCAAGCTATAACTCAACTAATGTGGGTGGAGACTCAACTGGAAGATATACATGTTGAAGTAATTCTATCATTTCTCTTGGGTTGTGATAATGAGAGTGCAATCAATCTTACAAGAAATCCAGTATAACATTCTTGTTCAAAACACATTGATATAAAGTACCACTTCATCAAAGAGCAGTTGGATAAGAATTAATTGGAGCTGGAGTATGTTCCTACATCTGAACAGGTTGCTGATATATTCACAAAACCATTACTGAAGGAAGAATTTGAAAATTGAGGTTGAACATGGGTGTCTAACTTCATTCTCATCAAGGTTAAGATACATGTTTCTGTCCCCTCTCTCATATTACATTAGGATAGTTCTATCCAGGGGAGAATTGTTTCATAAATCTATCCTTATGGAAGGAAGAATACTTGGGGAGTAGTGGGTAAGCTGTGAATCCAACATGTTTGCTTGTGGACTATTCTAACTGTTTGTTGGAGTGGTTGTAGGAAATAATGTTGTTTTATAGGAATGTTGACAAAGTGAAGAATGCTGAGGTAGAAGCTTGATATATGATCTGAAGAAGGCTGAGGAGGTATGCTCATGAGATTTCATAGTCACTGTTTATAGACAACAAAGTTTGGTTGCCAATAATTCTTGTTTCCTATAACGAGTTTTCTCACGTAGGCTTATAATTGTTGGTAATTAATCCATTGCTTAAGGTTACAAAGTTCAGTGATTTATGAATCATGGTTGACATCAAAATCCAAAGGGGGAGATTGTTGGGACCAAGTTGGATGGATAAGGAAGTAAGAAATGTTTTCAATGATGGAGTGTTGTATTTTTTTGTCAAAGAAGCTAAATCAATTCACTTTTTAAATGACATGGAAACTATGACAATGCTTTTCTGATTTGTATTTCAAATATATCATATGTTTGGAGAACGTGTGATGCAAGACTTATGAGTAGTAGAGAGAGTAAATAAGTGATTTTGGAAAAGGAAGGAAATTGGTGCACAATTCAAGAGTGGTGCGCAAGTATTGGAACAGAAGTATTGGTGCGCAAGTAATCGCCCACAAGGGTAAGTGGAATACAAGTCATATTTCAAGATCATCACATAAAAATATGAAAAAGGAAATAAAGTGGTGTGCAAGGAAAAAATATGTGTGCAAGTCATAAAATAGCGCGCAAATGCTGGAGCGTTGCACAAGTACATGTGGCGTGCAAGTGTATGTTGCACACAAGTCATATTTAATGATCATCCATTCAAAATATGTCAATGGATATAAAGTGGTGCGCAAGTTAAATATTGGCACGAAAGTCAAAAACTTTCATGTATGTATAAGTGGTGCACAAGTGTTACCCGCAAGGGTATGTTCCGTGCAAGTCATATTTCAAAATCATCATATCAAAATATGAAAAAGTAAAGAAAGTGTCACACTAGTGATGGAGAAGAGTGCAAGTGATGGATCCACATGCAAGTAGGAATTCGGCCAAAGTGTATGTGGCACGCAAGTCAAAAAAATTCTTATAAATAGACGAATAGACTCCTTATTTTTTTAATTCTCAACACTTAAGAGAAAATTATAGTTCTGATCACGCATGTAGTAGAAGGTGATCTTATTGTGCAAGTAGAATAGGGTGTCAAGCAAGCTGAAGTGGAACGCATGCTGAGGGTTATTTATAAGGCACACAAGTAGGGTGTCACACTAGTTTTGTCACACAATTTTATATAGGTTCACAACCAGGGAGGTGCATTCAAGAAGTGGGTTGTGTATAAGCCAAAGGTGGTTCACATGTTGTGAGATGTACTCAATGGTGGCACACAAGTAGTGAGTAGGTGCACAAGAAAGTGGAACGCAAGTAGTGAGGCATGCAAGTAGGTGGCACACAAGCAGGGGGTGTCAAGAAGGTGGCACGCAAGCAGGGAGGCGCGCAAGCAGGTGGCGCGCAAGTAGGGAGGTGCACAAGTAGGGAGTGGTGCACAAGATGTCTGCACCAAGAGTTTCTTACCAGCTTCTGGGTAGGAAAGTGATGAATTGTTTTGAAATATTTGATTTGCGAAAATTCATCAAGAAGAACAGAATCATTACATTACCATATTTGTGCTAAGAGGGGGCACACAAACTATTGTGTTGTTTTCAAATTGCTACATGAGTGTAAGGGTATATCCTACTCGTTGTATTACACATCAAAGGATTGTTATATAGTGCACTGTGTGGTATTGGATTGTTTAAGTACCATACCAAGGACGTAACTACTATTGTTGAGTAGTGAACCTATTAAATCCTATGTTCCTGTGGTTGTGTGTGTTCATTAGGGAAGATACTCTATAACAGGAGGTGAAAGTTGTTTCAAAATGCAGGAAACATAAAAAGAAAAAGATATCACTGATTCACCCCTCCCCCTATCAGTGATACTTGGATCCTGACTGGGAACTTTATTCAGCATGTAAATGTCTCATCCCATTACCTCTCTCATATCGACCATGACATATATTCCCGTAGATTCCCTATGTTATAGAAAAGTGACTCAATGAACTCATAGACTGAAGTCAAGGAGGATTTCCTCCAGAATGTACGTCCTACATTTGAGGAAGGCATCTACACCATCATCGAGGACCTCAGGAAGGTAAATCTAGAAATAGAAAAAGACCTGCGACCTATATTGATTTGTATATTCCTTCATCTCGAGGAGAAAGATATGTACACATTATTTAAAAATAAACATCGATATGTGTTCTCTTGTAATTATGCAGAAATTCTTGGATTTAACCCTAATGTGGACACACACCATCTAGGTTTACCCAATGACCATCAAGGATTCAGGCTAGTGGCCAGGAGGATGCACCACTCTCATGAAACTAATTTAGAGTTGTAAGTTGAAAAATTGATCAAATCCAAATTTTCTCAGGAGGTGAAATACCCATGATTGACTTCCAACATCATCCCTATAAAGAAAAATAATGGGTATATTAGGGTCTTCATCGATTTTACAGACCTTAATCAACATTTCCCAATGGATGAATTTCCATTGCCGATCACAGAACTCTTGATCAATGTAACTATTGCCTTATAAGTCCTTTCATTTATGGATGGGTACTCAGGGTACAATAAAATAAAGGAGAACCTAAATGTGAGGAATCCAATACATTTAGATCACCCCGATGGAATATTTTTCAATTAGGCCATTCCCTTTGTATTATATAATTTTAGTGGTGCTTATCAACATGCTCTGAATCATATCTTTTATCCCATATTGCGATGAATATTACAATGTTATGTCGATGACTTGGTACTAATTGTTTTATAGTTATGTGATTGCCACATGGATCATCAAAAAACCGCCGAAAAGTAGCATTAGTACATTTTGAAGATGAATCTGAGGAAGTGCGCTTTTGGGGTAACATCTTGAAAATTATTTATCTTTTCGGAATGATACTATGGCATAGATTTTGACCCATAAAAGACCACTGTAATCATATAAATGTCACCTATACATAATCTCAATGAAATAACAGGGATCCAAGGGATCCTTGATTACATTCAGTATTTAATTGCTTACAAGACTGGAAAACCTCTCCCCTTCAACAAGTTAATTAAGAATGGAGTATCCTAACTATGGGATGAGGACATACAAGAAGAATTTGAGAATCTAAAGTTGTACCTGCTATATAAAACAATCCTGATGCTATTGGTGGAAGGAAAAACACTCATATTATCTGTGTCCTCTATATAATGAAAACTTGGTGCTCACCTCACATAGAAAAATTATGTGGTGAATGAGAAAAATATCTACTACCTAAACAAAATAATTCCAGGAACTGAGATATGATAGAATGATGTTGGGAATAACAACCTCATTCTCAACTCTATAGTGAAAAATATGAGGCATTACTTACAGAATCACAAAATCCACCTAGAGTCTCGTATTGACCTGATTAAGTATTTCTATGGAAACTCTATGTTGACCATGAATTTTTCCTAATGGGTGATTATTCTACAATGGTTTGAAATCTAAATAATGTCACCAGAGGCAGTGAAAGGGTTGGTCCTAGATGATTTCCTTACAGCACATTCTACCCCAGAAAGTACACCATTAGACACTGAACATCTATATGAAGAAGTTTTCTATGCCCATGACACTCCTCAAACATGAGAGACATATTTTGATGGTTCTTCCTAGAGTACTATTAGTAAAAGAATGTAAAATAAAAATAATAAATAGGTTGGTATAGAGATTGTATTTATTTCTTCATTCAATGTTTGTTTTCCCTAATATTTCTCACTATTAGAATATTTCACAAATAATGAGGCTGGATATCAAGCCCTCACTACTAGCATGTAACTAGCCCATTAATGGTAGATAGCCTACCTGAACATCAAAGGGGATTTGGAGCTAGTGATAAAGTAGTCCAATGATGAATATTCTATCAAAAAATAAGAATTGGTCCCTATTAGAAGCTCTATCAGAGGATTAATAGAATTATTCCCTTTTGAACCAAGGATTCATCATGCCCCTCAATCACATAATGCTCATATAAATGAACTAGATATTTTAGATACATATATGGTAGCCCTAATCAGGATGAGGTGGTCTTACATATCACACACTAAAGGATGGTCTCATTAGTCATCATCAATGACATGGAAGAAAATCAGATCGAAACTACCCTAGAAAATGATGAACTGATATCCACCCCCAGATAGATGGAGACCTAAATTAACTATCTTTAAAATGGGACACTCCCAACATAATGGGTCATAAGGGATCAATCACAGTGTGGATTAGTGAACATTACCCTTTAGGATGGGTCACATGCGAAGAAATCCTTCTACAAGATTGGCTTCAATGGAATCCTCCTCTAATTCATAACATAAATTAAGATACCCACCATCATGGAAAAAGTATTTACATGATACTATAGATATCATCAGTTTAGGAATATGCACTCCATCCAAATCAAGAAGTCTGGTTACTACTGAAACACAATGATAGGGGACTATGTGGAATTCAAAGGAAATGTCAAGTATTCTAGATTCTTGCACAATTTATCCATCAACCGCCCAAATTTCTACATGCATCTAAATATTCTTTTCCATTTTATGTATGGGGAATGGAAAACATTACCAACTTCTATTATACAAAGTTAATGATGATTTACCAAGAGTAAAATATTGATTAGAACCATTCATTATGCTATCATGTAGTTGAAAATGGAAAAATAGAGTCATATAATAAGAATATAACAAACATAATATAGATTATATTAAATAAGGATAAGAAGTCATGGCTGGAAAAGATACTCCATTATATATGGTCCTACTACACCACCCTGAGTACTACTACAAAAGAAACTCTATATTCATTATTATATGATACTGATATATTTTTTCCAATACAAGTACAATTTTCTTTTCTTCAAATAGCTATTTTTGGGAAACTATTAGATGATGAGTATTCACAAAAGCAGCTATATGAATTAATGATTCTTGATGAGAAAAGGTTTCAAGATTAAAAAACATTAAAGTCCATTAAAATTGGATTTCATGGTCCTTCAATAAAAATATTCATCTCTACTCATTCCTTCAAGGAGAACAAGAATTGGATCTCCGAACCTCAATGATACTTGGAAAAACATCTAAAAGTTTAATCCCAAAAGTGAAGGGCCATATATCATATATATGATCCATCATAATGGAGATTACTCATTGGACACAATGTAAATGTAATTTGTCACACCCACAACAATTTTGAGGTTTATTAAGAAAAAATTTGCAGAGATACAATCATAACATTATGCTTCCTGACCACATGGCGTTCAACTATATGAAAGACATGTTGACCACCTGACATTAAACTATATTAAAGCTGTCCTGTCCACATGTTGTTAAAAATTATAGAAGACACAATGACCACAAGATGTTAAATAGTACAGAATAAATCTTGACCAAATGATGTTAAACTATACAAAAGAAGTCCTGAAACCAAGACTTAAAATTACATAGCATCTCTTGTCAAAGTCGCAAGCTATTAAACTACATGATATGTACATATTACTTGACATTAAATAATAAGGAAAACATCATCACTATATGAAATTAAACTACATGGGAAGCATCATATCATATATGATTTACCACACATGAGCTAGATTTATGAAAAGTGGAAATTTAGTGCCTCTATCCCTGTGGGAATCTCATATCCACATAGAGAATCTCGCCATCCAAAAACAATGTGTTTCTTGAATCCCACCGTCAATGGATATGAAGTGATGGCCAGATATAAAATACTAGGACTAGACAAAATATATCTACCCCAATCATAATATATCATACTTTTTGACAACATTCAAGACTATTTTTCATTGTAGATAAGCTTCTTCTTTACTGCATGATGTTAAACTGCACAACTGATATCTATACAACATGATGTTAAACTACATGGTTTTTCAAGAAATACATGTGGATTAATTCCTACCATTATAGGATACATAGAGATTCTCAAATCTCCATTATTGGGTCAAATCACAATATTTCATTCCTCACATAGAATCACCTTTATCCTTACATAATGATGTTAAACTACATGGATAACTTCCTTTCTGCATGAGGTTATACTACACGATTTTTGAAAACTTTCTACAGATTGATTCTCACTCCAATGAGATATGTAGGGGCACACAGATCTTATATATTTTACCATCCCCAACATAATACAAGTGCTGTTGTCCTTTCCTTTAATTGCTTCTCTATGGCGAGAGAAAATTTATCCATTCATTATTTATCACACTAATCATATCTCAAAGAGGATTAGGAATTTTGGTAAAGTATTCCCTGTATGATAGATACATGTCAAGTCATGATAGATTTGGAATGATTCTAGATGAAAGACCATAAAAGGATCACCATGAGTTATTGGTTCATGATGTTAAACTGTATGTTCAATGTCTCTTACATGACATAAAATTACACATTACTTTGGATCTGAATTGAGAGTACCACTGTCCCGGGTGTTGGTCTCCCACCAAAAATCCAATAATGAACTACACACAACATGGTTCTAATAATCACAGGATACATAGTGAAATCGGGTTCTCTAGTCTTAGGTCCTACCACAATGCTAAATGAGAAGAATGCCACCTCTGCATATGGGTGTGACTTGTGTGGATATTTTCTTATCAAGTAACTATATGTTGCTTTATTTCTATCATAACATGATATTTATTGATACTTTAATCTAAAATCCTATGTCCATCTACAAAAATCAATGGTAATAATTCTCCCTCTGTATATGGGCCAGAGTAGTGTGAAGTGTTTCCCATTTTGGAATTACATGAGGCTTTATTCCTATTATCAAAAGATATATAGTGACACAGAGAAAAACAATCCTAGGTCCAACTAAAATAATAAATGGGAACAATTCCCCCAATTAATATAGGTTAAACCTACATAGAGAGTTTTCTATTCAATAACAATCTGTATCTTGATTCTTATCATCATAGGATACATAGTAACACTTATATCTCCAATACAGGGTTCAACTATAATAATTAATGGGAACAATTCCCCCTATACATATTGGGTAGACCTAAATGGAGTCTTTCCCATTCAAGAACAAAATGTGTCTTGATTCCTATCCTCAGAGGATACATAATGATGGAAAAATATCAAATAATGGGGCCTTCCAAATAAATCAATGGGAATAATTCCCCCTCAATGTATGGGTTAGACCTACATGGAAAGTTTCACATCCAAGAACTATCTGTGTATTGGTTTTCAACATAAAAGGATACATAGTGCTTCCTAAATCTCTAATATTGGATCTAGCTATAATAATTAATGGGAACAACACGTCCCTTTGCATATGGGTCAGACCTATGTGGACAGTTTCCTATTTTTGAACTATGTGTGTCTTGATTCCATTCATCACAGAATATGCTGTGACATATGAATCTCATATCCTTTTTCTAGATGAAAAATCAACTTAAAAATATATACCTCTCTATGTACAAGTCTGACCTGCACAATGAGATTTCAAGCTATTACTATGTGTGGATTGAGTCATAACATCATAGGATATATAGAAACACCAAAATCTCCAATGATGGGTTTAGATGAAACATATAAAGTGATAAAAATCCACCCCTAAATACATATGGTCTAGACCTATACAATGAATCATATGAAACCCACTCTTTAACAACATATCTTACTGCCTAGTTTTCCCTTATTTCTCACACCTAACATGACTCGTTTCATCTTATAAAACATGGGTGGTTTTTCTAGCTGATGTAACTGATACATATCTAAGATTGGGGACCATTTCCTAGTTGAATTAATTTAAACTGCATAGCATATTTATGTTCTTACTGCATGATGTTCAACTACAATGAAATGAAAATGTCCTCACCACATGATGTTAAATAGTAAGGAAAAAATCATGGTCACATGACATTAAAACCACCTGATAGGTCTGTCCCCACTATATAATGTTAAAATTTTTAGTCCATCACCCATCAGTATTACCTATCAATGGACTAAAAGAGCCTAAACCTATTCAGTCGTAACATGGGGTGATTCAATCATCTCTTAAGCACCTCAACCTATAAATTACACTTCATTTCATGTGTGCCCCAGGTTTTCTCCAACCATTCATGGACCTTGTGAAGGAGAAGAGATCCCTCTCTATGACTATGTTAGTTTAGGTTTTGGTAATAGCGTAAGAGTGCGATGCGAATTTCCCAACATTTCTTTTTTATGTGTTTAATGATGAATATGATATCTAAATGAAAACAAACACTGTGTTAAATACAATTGAATCAAATAAGATTGAAAACATGAATAATGTCGAATCCATAGTGAGAGGATCATCACATATTATTTATAATTATTTAATTAAATAAGAATTACCTTGTGGGAATTATTTCTTCATGTATAGATCTAGAAATATGACTAAGATATGTAGTCATTTCATTGTAGGAATCATGTGCATATTCCCTCTAGTGGTGATCCACAACTGTTCTACTAATCTCCAGACATCGCTGAAGGAATCTACATATTCTAGTATTGAATATCATTATGCTTTCATCACCTGCCTTTGATCATAATGATAATTTCTTCCAAATCATTCCCCTTGACTTGGTGGAGGAAGATTACTCTCTATTCTTGGGAGAAATCGTGGAGAAAAGATATATCAAGTGCTTGAGAGAATTTTCCAATTGCTTTGTACACAACCAAAACAAATTAATTGTCATTTTTGAGAAAATAAAACAACTAGGATTATATATTGTTAGGGTTAAAATATAATAATTTTTCATGTTATCTTAATTATTTATTTAATCATAGTAAAAAACCCCATGTCAAATAATAATAATAATATTATCATTTCTCAACATGTGATTAACATTGAGACTTAAAATTAAATATTATTTAATAATATAATATTCAATATTTATTATTTTCTTAGTGGACCTAAAATCATGGTACATCATTGCTATATAATATTTATCTGACCTTGAATAATTTCTATTTATTTATTAAATAAATATCACATCTTTATTCACTAATATGAAAAAAATATTATATTCACTAAATAGAATTTTTTTATTAAATACTCTGATCACATTATATTCTCTCGAATAACTGGTGATTGAATAAATGTGATCAAGTAAACATGAATTATTATTAAACCACATGATGGAATAATATTTCTTCAAATTCTTAACTAATAAATAAAAATATATTATTTAACTGAGGTTCTTGGATACACTTACTGTGTTACCCTCAAGGCCTATTTAACAGTGGCATTAGGTTAAGCATCCTAAAGTCCAAGGTTATAATATAAAAACACTCCAATGAACCCATAAAGAATGAAGTTATGTCCAAAATTACATAATAACTCTTACATATTCATACTATATAATGTAATCCATATATCACAATATCTCAAATCAGTTAGGTTTCATGACAGTGGGATCAATCTATGTGCTCGATGTGTCTTTCTTAGTTTGTCTTGAAATATAACATGCTTATAGAACACCATGGACATGGATTTATTTAGTCTATATTGTTTCCATAAAAGTGGATAAGATATTAACTTCCATTAAATAACAGAAGGGATAAATCCTTTCTCACATTAGTGATTAATGTAATATTTCTCATGATATACCCAACGTATCATGCCACTCCATGAATATTTGTCATCATAGTTTTCATCAATACATAAAATTATTAGACTTATAATACTCATTAATAATAATATAAAATTCTAAAGACCAATACAGATGTCCAAAAATAGGAACATCCAATGGCATATATAAATGTAGATTTCAAACAAGAAGGTCCCATTATCATAATATGTTACTGGATATTATCAAGGGTGTACACTAGGATAAGGTGTCTCAAATTCATATGAGTCTCTAACCATGATAGATTATATTTTTTATCTCCCTAAAATGATATCATCTAGATATAGAATATATTTATTTCGAAATAGTGTTGTAGCACTTCTGGGTTCTCATCATAGTGGAGAACTGCTATGACCTTTTAGTGTGACAACTACTCTAGGGACATTATCACATACTCTGTTACAATGAAGAATAATCATGATGTGATAATATGTTTATTAATATTCAAAACTATTAATATATGTTATCCTAATGTATATATAATTTGATTTTAGGGCACCAACTCCAACAGACTCCTACTTGCACTAGAGTGAACTACTAATAACATTTACTCTACTTTCCCTCACATGATACTCATGAATCATTTGAGATAGGCATTTAGTCATGGGAACTAGAACTTTCAATTCCATTCTGACTCTTCTCACTTTAACAACACCCCTTTGGTAAAAATTACTCAAGAAGTGATTCTTCCAGAGTACATGCTTTGTCTGTTGGTGTGACCTTGTATCTTTTGTACAATCCACCACTATAGTATTATCACAATACAATGTGATAGGATATTTATGGCTAGGTACCACATCAAGCTCCTAGAAAAGTTCTGAATACAAATCGATTCCTTGGCTACATCAAAAGATTCTATATACTCATACTCTTATATCGAATCAGTGACAAATGGATTCTTTAAACACTTCTAGGTAAAAAATAATCCATTGAGACATAAAACATATCCTAACTACGAATTCAAAAAATTTATATTTTTCTGGAAACTACCATCAATATAACCAAAGATTACCAATTTATCATCTCATATATACACCAAGAAAATATTCTTATTTCATCTCAATTATGAGGTATAGCCTTAAAAACAGTTTAATGTTGTCCTCTTGGATCTTCTTGATATCTACCTACCATTCTCAATACATTGGAAACATTAAATCTAGATCATAGCATGGAATACATGATGAATCCTATTGCTGAAGACTATGGGATCTAACTCTTTATCTTTTTCTCATGTTCTGTTTAAGGATAAATATTCTTAGAAATATGAAAACCATGCAACACTAGAATAAATCCCATATTATATTGTTCCACAATAAATATATTTAGTATTTGGTCAACATATTTACTTTTACATAGTACAAGAAACCTGTTGGATATATCATTAATGATCATTATCCCTATAATATAATCTTATTTACCTATGTCCTTCATGATGAAAAACTTTTTTAACCAATCCTTGACAGACTGTAAGACTGTTATTTCACTTCCAAAAAGAAATATGTCATCCAGATATACCACAAGGATAACAACCACATTCCCAGTAATCCTCTTATAAACACATGAATCCCATTAATCCTTAATGGAACAAAATTCTTTTATGGACTCATCGAATCAAATGATCCATGACATAGATTACTATTTCAATTCATAAACTGATCTATGAAGCTTTAAAATATCTTTGGCATCACCTGGAGTCCAAAACACTTTTGGTAGTGTCATATAGATATATTCTTGATGGTTCCCGTTAAGGAATGATGTTTTTACATCAAGGTTAAAAATTTTATAGTCATGGAAAACAGCTATAGAAAGTATTTTTCTCATGGATTTAAACATGGAAACTAGTGAAAGGATAAAATTATTGTCAATTATTTGATGTTTTTTAAACCATTTATCAAGTAACATTACTTTATATGTATTTACATTACCTACCATGTCGAATTTACTCTTGAATACCCATTTTTATCCAATAGGTTTTATATCAACATGTGCATCAACCTAAACCCAAAATTGGTTCTGATATATGGTATTAATTTCAAAATTCATGGATTTTTTCCATCTTGTCACTTCTTTGACCTCAAATACTTCTTTATTGGAGAGTGGTTCATCATTGTGAACCAATAATGAGTCAACATCTTCAGGGACTAGAAAACCATATCTCTCTAGTTCTCTTACCTCTCTTATGAAACAACATAGTACTTCTCTTTTAAGAACTAAAAATTCCATGGGGACCTATGGAATCTGATATTGTACCAACACATGTATATCTTGACATCAAATTCATTGAAGCCAATCTTGCACTCATTATACCATTGGAGGACGTGATCCATCTCAAGAAATATGGCTTGTCTAACGACAATAACATTTTTATCTGAGGTGTTGTATAGGCATTATCCATTTATTTCCTTGGGATGACATAAAAATATACACTTTCTTCCTAAGAAGGACTTAGCAAACTTCTTGAAACCCCATACACATGTATTCAATAAAATGGGTTTATTTCTTCTCCATAATTTGAATGGAATTCCATTTTCAACTCTATTTGGTACACAATTTAATTTATATACCACAGTTTTTTATTCATATTCACAAATGTATAATTGAAGATATAGATGACTCATTATTGACCTTACCGTGTCTAACAAGGTATGGTTCCTCCTTTTAATAACACCATTCCATAGTGGTTTGTAAGGTGGAGTGAGTTGAGATAGAATCCTAAACTCCCATAAAAATTAGATGAATTATTGGTTAAGATATTCACCACCTCAATCAGATCAAATATTAATTGTCTTATTTAAAATTTTATTCTCTAATTAATTATTAAAATCATTGAATTTCTCAAAGTACTCTGACTTATACCTTATCATGTAGATACAAACATATCTTATTTATCTTTTTTTCAGTTGATAATCTAATTAATTATTAACTTCATTGAATTTAATAAAGGACATAGACTTATACCAAATCATGCAGATATATCTGTATCCATGAAAGTCATCTATAAATGTTATGAAGTAAGAATATCCACCGCCAGATTCAACAGAAAATGGTTCACACACATCCGTGTGTGCCAATCCTGGAAGCTCTATGGGCCTTTCACTCTATCCACCAAATGGTGGATGGTAATTTTTCTTTAAAAAAAGAATGAAATATTTTAAGTTGTTTTAGCTTAGAAGAATATAAATAACCATCTTGATGGAGCTTTTTCAAAAACATCTCATTTACATGACCAAGATGATGATGCCATATATGGGTGTTATATAATTAGGGTGAACATGATTTGTTATCAATTTCCAACACTTGGTTTTTGTAATTTAATATATAAAGAACATTATTTAAATGTTCCATACCATAACATAGGTTTTCCGCATAAAAACCAAATTTTATTTAAAATTTAAAAATAAACCCATTTGTATCTATACATGATAACAAAATTATGTTCTTGGTAACTATAGTTACATAATAACAATATTTTAAAACCAAAATATTTTCTATAGGAAATGAGATTTTGTAGTCACCAATGGATAGGGAAGCCAACCTCGCTCCATTGGAATCTCTCAGATCCACCCATCATCTAGATATATCTCGAAATATAATTGGTTCCTACATTTAGATACACATTTGTGCACCAAAAGTTGTATCTAATACCGATTGCGTAGATATTGAAATATTACACTCGATAACAAATTCAACTTTAACACCCCCTATTTCTGAGTGAGTTCTCTCTTAGAAAATGACACCTGGATTTATGTGGCCTTTTTTGACTATACACATCTACCTATGATCATGTATATGAGCTCCTGACCATCAAAAAATGCAGCATTACATTGAGAAAATGTCTTTCTGATCCTTCTAATCCGGAATATCATTGTGGTGGAATGTATCACCTTATGGTTTTTTGGGTTTTCCCCGACATGATTTTTCTATACCATCCTCATGACTCGAAAACAATGGATCAAGATATAAAATCCCCATAACCAAACTATTCAAACATAATCAATATCCTCAAAGATATTTCACCTTGTTTTGTACCATTTTTCAAATAAGGAATGAAGTAATCTATTCTCAATCCTTTTAATGGACCGCACAATGTAACTCAAAACCACATATTGTAGGGCTCGAGCCTATGACCCCAAAATATAAACTTCCATAGGGTGCGAGAACCCCTCCAAAATAGTCTTTTTCTCTATACTCCACTTTATTTTACATACATATTAGTCTTCAAAAAGCCTTCCTTGCCCTTGAAAATGAGTATTGATCACCCTACATGGATATCCATGTTAGCCCTATGGACTCATGCATAGGGGCCTTTGACATACCAACTAGGGGTATCTCCCCCTTACAAGTAAGAAACTCTAATCCTCCTGAGAAATAGTAATATCTGGGGGGGAAGTCAACACATTAGGGTGTTTTGGTTCATCCCCAATTTGTCTATCCCATTCCATATTCATCAGTTCCAAATTTTGAGTTATAAATTTCACCACCGACATTCCAAATAACTAGGTGGACTCGACTTCCCTATTATTTTTACCCTCAATGAATATTATCTTCATAAATCATTCATGGCACATGGAAAAGAGTTGGAATCCTGT
Source organism: Viscum album (assembly GCA_963277665.1). NCBI lineage: Eukaryota > Viridiplantae > Streptophyta > Magnoliopsida > Santalales > Viscaceae > Viscum > Viscum album. The sequence goes on along the minus strand of OY728125.1, from coordinate 269,385,295 downwards.
TTTCATAACCACACATGTAATCACCATGGGATCATGCATAAGGGTCTATAAACCACCCACTAGAGGCATCTCATTCTTGGAGGAATGGAACACCAATCCTTGTGATCCCAGACAACAGCATGAAGAAACTCAACACCATAGTGGGTTTTGGGTCATACCCAGTATGTATAACCCATTCCATATTCTTCAATCATGTCCTAGAATAATGTTTTTAAACAATATCATTTTTGAATCCTTATCTCATGATTTTAAACTACATGGAAGATATCATAACAACATGACATTAAACATCATAATATATGTCCTTATCGCAGAACATTAAAATAGGTGGATGACATTACTTCATGAAAATAATATTACCAGAATTAGAAATTCAAATCTAGAAGACCCTAACATATAGCAACAGAAGGCCTGAGATTGAAGACACCAAACTACAACAATATAAGGTACAATCTAGTGGATCATGAACTATATAAATAACAGATTCTAGTTATAAGACCCTAAACTACATAAATATAAGGTACAATCAAATCAAAATAATCTACAGTAGTAAAAAGTCCAAGATAGAGGACCCTAAACTACAAAACAGTAATGGTCTAGATTTTCAATCCTTAAAATAGAAAATTTAAAGATACACAATTCATAGTAGGTTGAAAAACTAGTAAGGGAATCCTTGGAAAATGTCGAGTCACTTCTTGTTGGATATGAACATTATATGATCCATGAAATATTGAGAATTCATGTGATGGAAAAGGCGTAATAATTTTTAGCTCTAAAACCTATAAGTGGGTAGCCAAATAAAAATCCAAGTCCATTCATGATAATTCTTCTCTTATGTGAATCTTGGGTAAAAACAATTAATATGAAACGAAAATATATAAATCTTTGAGGGATCATCATTTTTTCCAATAAAAATAAATCTATTCTTGCTAAGTTCACTGACATCATCCAAAATTATTGAATTCTTCCTCATGGATAAATAATTTACTGATGTTATCTTTTTGGATCACGTAATATCAAGACAATTGAAGGAGGTACATAAATGTGTAATATCAAGTCAGAGGGAATTCATGAGTGTTTTTAAGAAATATAATATTTTGATTTAAACATTAAAATCCAAGAATTAATGTTTACATGATTTTATTCAAAAGATGGAATCATTTATTTTCTACTTAACAATAATATTAATGAAATTTCATGGACATGAAGAATAAAAGAAATCTGGACAAAGTTATGTAATGTTTCAGAAGATTCATTCATTGATAAGGTTCACAAAAAAAGGAATATCCAAATTTTAGAGGCTCTCTAAGGATACCATAAAAACAAAAATATCAGTAATTTGAATTCATTAAGGTTTTATTGGATTGATTTTCCAAATCATCCACAGTCTGGTGGGAAGCGTCGATTGAGTGCAAAAGTTCCATCCACCCCATTTATTCTACTAGATCCTAAGGATAAATATTCTCAATAAAAGAAGAAAAACTCCTTATTTATTTTTTTATTATTAATTAATTATTATGGTGACACTAAAAGATCAAAGTTAGAGAAATCTATGATCTCCATTGGTCTCACCATCTATACAATCATGGAATACATTAGTTCATGTAGTTGAGATATTATCTGATAACTTTGATCCTGTACATCCAAATATTCCCTTTATAATATGAACAAAGGAATACACATTCAAGATCCTGAAATTTCCCATTGATACTAGCCTAATATTTCAGTGTCAGAAACATTTGTCTCGTGATTTCATTCAGAGGATTGTGATCAAAGCCACCTACAACCAAATCATGAAAGATTTTGTGAAGGTGTTTATATTGTTAAAAATACATTTTAAAGGTAGTCTCAGTGATCACGGTGCGAGTCTAATGAAATATTATCCCATTTCAGGCTTTTTCCTCAACAAATGTTGGGGTGGGAAGGTCAAAAAGAAGAAGTAATGGCTATGATGATGAAGAGGCAAGAGAAGAAGTTTCTCTTTCTCTTCTATTAAATGATGAATCATTCTCAACTAATACTTAAGGACTATATTCCTTGAAAAATTCATTCCTTCTAATGGTATTTTCATCACCATCATGAGAACACTTATTTGGAGGATAAAAAATGTCATAAATTAACTCCTTTGTTTCTATAGATAGGGGGTTCAATGAAGTATAAGGATTATCCACCTGACAAACTAATCTATTCATTAACCTGCTTGGGTAGGATTCCACCCACGCCTAGGCATAATCATATAAAAATAATATGAAGGTTCCAATATGTGGGAGAATAATCTCAGTGTTTGTGTCTTCAAATGCCAATATTATCCAAAATTAGCGGATAATCCAAAGATAACGTTCTCCCCGTAAACCATCTAACGAGAGAGTAGAAATCCTTTGAATGCTTCTAAATTGGTGAGAAAAACAATAAATGGTATATGGTTCTCAGATAATAAACTCGTACACGCATGCCTCAAGAACCCTATCCTGAAGAGAGATTTCGTATAACCGCTCATCAAGAGAGTCACTACCATGATCAATAATTGGCCCAGTCAAGGAGGGATAAGGCATAAAGTTGAAATTTTTGGGATGAATCACCATGTCAATAACCTCTTCCAGGTATAGTAGTTTTACCTCAACTGTAGATATTTTTATCTTCGAAGGATGAAATGAGGTATCAGGAATACCAGTAGTGTTTTGGCATTTATAAAAGTGAAAATTCTATTCGATCTAGATGAATATGAACTAGAATGGGCATTTAATACTATAAGAAATGTTTTCTTATAGGATATATCCCAATAGTAGTTATAAATGAGAAAATTTGGTAAAACTATGTTAAGATTCCACCCCACTACTAATAGATATTCTTTCGCTAGTGTGCCAACTTGAATTCCCGAGCGTGTGTCCCCAGTAGGGAAAATCCATCTGTTCAAAAACATACATAAGAAACTTTTTATACAAGGAATTATGGATATCTCTAATCCCACCTTATAACCCCAAGTGGCATACTCCAAAACCTCAAGGGTTTACCAATAAGATCATGTACTCTCATGAACCTAATCAGAAGATCATTGATGAGGGTATATAGGTGTCCGCCAAGATGCACAATGGTAGAAAATTATTTTTATAAATTCCACAAAGGAAATGAGTGAGTATATATTCATATCATTCCTTAAATTATCTTTCATAATTTAAAGAATGTCCCTTTCCAATATTGTATTTTTATAGTGTCATTATAGATGTCTGCGGTAGGAAGGATCTTATCATACATATTCCAAATGTGATATATGCCTTCTAGTCAGTAAATGTCTCAGAGGACGATCCCTACCTCACTCAAGGATAGATGGAAGGAATTACTACTAGGGAACCAATGGATAATAAGTTATGTATGAAAATATAACTGATGATGGATGATGAATGGAGAAATCCATACTACCTCATCAAGGTGGAAAATGTTTAGCTGATCGTAAAATTCTGAGAAGCACATTCTAAACCAGAACAACCATTACCATTCATTATAAAGATTTCCACTGGATCACATGTCCCACTTTGTGCTCTAGATAGTTCTTGTATTATTTAGGGAGGGGAAAATTATTCTGGAATAGCTTTAACAAATAGGCTAGTGGGATAAATCACAACTTTATAGACCTAAGGAGAGTTCTCAAGAATATAATACAAAGCCTAGGACCATGCTATAAATAGTTTTATATCCTCATAAATCAACTTTTGATCGAAATATGGGGAATATGACAACCAGAATGAATGGAGGTTATATTCAGCTGAGGTAATGATAGAATCATCCGATAAGAAAAATTCATATAATGGAAAATGTAGTGAAAAAGGATAAATATGGAGTTCATTAAATAAGATCCTCTAAAAAACCTATTTGTTGGAATCCAAATGATATAGAGGGTCCCCATTATGATTCCCAAAAATCATAGCTCTCTGGATTGCTGCGGTGAGAGATTCATGGAAATTAGAATCCATGTGTATAAAATCATAATGTATATGTTTGATAAATTAAGGTATCCTATCAAAATAGGTACATGACTCTAATAGAATCATTAGAATTTCATGAACCAGAAAGTGATTCATGATCACCAGACCTTATACAAGTCTCACGAACTTCCTTACCTATAGAGATCCTATGAATCGAATAAAACATAATGAATATAATGATCACATAATATATTACGAGACTTTGGATTTCACGATACTGATATGGTTACGTGTGCAACATGATGACCACAAAATCATGTGATCGAACCATAATATCATACATAACTGGAAATACAACCCTACAGCTGATAACCAAGGTGAAAATTAATGAAAATAATGAATATTGATAATATGATTTTTTGAATAACAATTTTGTAAACGCAAATCACATGATTGAATCTCACGAATGAATCCCATGAATCAGGTTTTTTGAGTTTAAATGATTAGATATTTTTATTGGTTATTAAAAAGATTTCACGTGAAACAAGTCTAATGATGAGGTCTTGTAAAGGACTCACATAATGGGAACCATGTGCGAGAGCTATAGAAATTAAAATTTACCAGTGCAATGAGCCACCCCTCACTCCCCTATTTACAGTGCACTTTGTGGAATTCCATTGGTCACCTAAAAAACAAAATATCACCCAGGATATTGATTGGTGGTATCCCGAAAAACCTTGGTATGTGTTTACACTCCTCATAACTGAGTCCTTGTCCCTGTGAATGTCACTCCTAGGCGGGATTTGTTTATTTATTCCAAATGATCATTAGAATAACTATAATTAAAGAAATAACAAAATCTTGAGTATTATTTTCTTCACAAAATAAATTAATAAAAGGAAGTAGAATCATGGAGATCACATAACCTTTAGAAGGAAAAATGATCCAGTGACCCTTGAAGGTGATGTGAATTGATCATGAACTATTCATTATTTCATTATTATCACCCGAATATCATTTAGAAATCACTATGATTATTTTAAAGGAATCCTAAGAGGCATAGATGTTCATACTGAGGCTACTAGATGAATTCCTTTGATCATATAACTTATCAACCAATGGAAACATAGCAATCATCCAAAACCGACTTATAAAATAAATACAGATAACAGTAGAAGCCTCATATGATGGGGAGTATAATTTAAATTCATGAAATTTACTCATAAAATTTTCAATACCCCACAATTCCCCTAGAAACATGAATTTCTTATCCCATTAGAGCATGTTGGCAGGCCACCTTCATCATGCGAAGGACCTCGAACAAGTCTATTAAATAATGTGATACACATTTTGCTCCAAATATAGGAAGAGGGATTGTATTTCTCAATTATCACTCCAAATCATTAGATATATTATTGATCACGAGACACACCATAGACAAGTAGAGTGATTTTCCAGGAAAACACTCACACAACGTTGCACGATACCATATCCTTTAAAATAAGGAAGGATATAAAATGAGAAAAGATATATGATTCTAATGAAGGGAAGATATGTTGGAATTCACATTAAAGGAGTTATAAAACCCAGGTATTCACCATTGATCTTGTGAAGATCCCTTGACATGTCAGCCAAATCCTATGGAGGCCCCTGGATGAGCTGCCTTAGTCTCATGAAAACCCCCCAGAAAATTCATCTTTGATCGCACAAAAGCCATCCCATAGGCATCCTAATCTCCTGAACGCACCTAAACATGCTTTCCGGAACTTGTGAAATATCAATAACGTGTCAAAAATTTAAATAAAAATCCATTTGAGTAGGTGATTTATAATAAACATGTAGATGGTAGAGAATTTTCATGATCATTGTCATCATGTGGTGCAATGGATGACCCAAGACAGGATCATGCAAATAGAATGATAAAAAAATCCCTCCACCAACTCCAAAGAATGTTTTTGAGATATGATTCATTATATTTGGTGTATAAATAGGGTTATGAGGCCTACAAAAACCCCCCATAGAAAAAAACACACATGATGGAGACCGCTACATGGGAGCATTGAAGCAGACATCTTTGAGTGGAACGTTGTGTGATCGAAAAGGTATTATGCCATGTAAAATATTGGGAATGACCTAAGGGATAAAACCACATATAAATTATCTTCGCAATATCACTCAATAGATCAAGTGAAGGACTTCCGATATACTATCCAAATTATGCGAACGAGGCTCCATATGTCGACTACGTCATGCAAAACCTAAAATATGATGATTCTTAAAAAACCTTGAGGCACATATTAAATAAATATTTGAATAAGGCTAAAAAATTATTGAAGGTGTGTAAAACTTAGGACAAACTAATTCTCATGTTCTTCGAATGACCAAAAATTATCATGCAACATCAATCAGGAATGTGTCCCAGCTCATGTGACACCCTCCAAACACGCCATTTAGATTATGTGATGTCCCTTGGACATGTCAAGAATATTTGGTGGAAACACTGGGGAATGTCAACCAGCTCTTGTAAATTCCTCCAGGTTTGACATTAATATATCATGACAAACTTGAGACATTTCATCTATGTAGTGTGATTCCCAACATAAAATTTAGATAGGTCTTGCAATGTCCTCCAGAAAAGTCCTCCAAACCATGCAATGTCCTCCAAAACATGTCACCCATGATATGCAGCAACACTTGTGTCTGCCAACCATGTATCATGGAATTGTTTCAAAATGTCACCTTGATATTGTGATTCCCTCCATACATGTCTTCTATGCCTTTGGAATCCCTCAAAATATGTCATCCACATCTTGTGACACACTATAGACATGTCATCCAGGTCTTGTGACACCCTCCAAATATGTCAGCCAAATCATGTGATGTCCTTAGGGAAATTCAACTTGATCCTACGGTTGTTTTTATACATCTCTTCGAGGAAACTAGGAAAAGATCGGAAATCCACTTACATGTTATAAAGACACCCTATATATGTCAATAAGACAATCAGGATATGTTAGGAATACAATCAGGGCATGTTAGGTAGATGTCATGGGACATGATAACCTTGTCGAGTTGACATATTCTTGAATACCACCAATTGAACTACGAGAATTCTAATTTCTTCTATAAGCAATATACATATGACATATATTCCTAAGTAATGAACTCATACGTGCATTCTAATTGATGTAATTCCCTCCATATCTCATATATTCTAACCCATTGGACCCAAACTCTCCTATGGATTCATCTCCCTACCTCATCCCTTAGCAGATCGAGGAGCTAAAATAAACCATGAGAACTATGATTCCTGTATAAATAGGATACACATGAATCATTTTTAAGGCTTAAGATACATATAATACATATTATAAGGGCTGAACTAGATCATAATTCCTAAATGGATATTTGGTTATAATGATCACTTATTATCCCTTATTTCTAATAATGAGTATATCTCATGTGGGCATAGTTATTTTCAATGATCATATCAATCATATCATGAATCTCCCTAGACATGGTAACCATAGTTTGTAATCCCCATTCATTGGAATGATGTGATATCCCCCATACATGGGCATCCACCATGGGGTATGTCCCAAGGGTGTGATTGAACTACTATTACTCTAGTTCTAATTATAAAAAAGATAGATTACATTCCTCCCTAAGCATCGCGATTAATAACTAGTGGCTAATTTTACTCATGTATATTCTTTTCACATGATTTTAAACTGAACAGTTTCAATAAATTACATGGATTTTGATTCCTGTTATAAATGGAATGTATAGGATTCCTCTTAAAGGTCAAATCCCATCCTCAAGATATTAATCTCCTCACTAGATGGTAGTAAATGCCAGAGTACCTTGTAATATGAATTAAAAATACACATAGATAACCATTGATAAGTAATGATGTGAAATGGATGATGAAACATAGTTACATATTGATGGGATTATTAATATATCCCTCTATACACATGGATGTATTCAAAACATGGTCATTTTGTTAGGGTAACTGACCTATATTGAGATTAGAAATAGATTCTAGAACGTATCTTAAATATACAAGAGAGTCTAAGAGTATGAAATAATTATCCCTAAAATTGTATAATTATCCTGACCTTCGTTCCTCTCAACCAATATTAGTTCCTAAGTGTTTTTGGGTCTCAAACACAAATGGAAATTCTTACTTTGGAATGTAGGTCTATACTCAGTTATGGATGTGGGAAACGTTGTGAGGTTTTATTTAGGAAGGAAATGGTGAACCCAACAAGAACAATTGTACAAACATTAATCCACCCAAAATCAATCGCTTAGAAGAACTATTTATATTATTTTATCAGAAACAATGGTGAACCCAATGTGAAATCATTAAACTATAACATCTCCTTCACATGATAAAAAGGATAGACTTAACAATTCTCATCAGAACACTTTGTTCCAACCATTCTTCATTTTTATTGAAACAAAAAATGTTGAACCCAATATGAAATCATTTAACTATGAAATATCTTTTATTGGTTTAAAAGGATAGTGCACTCAGTTATCGTTATACCATTTTTTTCTAACCATTTATTATTTTCATCAGAACTACACCCAGATCCCAATCTTGTGATTGGTTTGGAGCGTATTACTCTTGGACTAGATAAAAAATTTATCCATGTACTAATTTGAATTGTGGATAGTCAATAGAAGATCCTACATGGAACAATTATACACTTATTTTGAATATTATGGTTTTATGGTAATATTTAGGATGAAACATGGTAACATAAGAATGATATTTGTGAGAAATGGCATAAACTCTCCCAAAGCACCAAGAATATCTAGCTTCCTAGTGATGGAAATATTAAAGGTGGGGTAAATTTTACACCCCGAGATTGGGGTATATCCTTATGCACATAGTGTTTTAAACCCTTTTTCATTGTTTTAGTTGGGTTCATGATATTGGGTGATGTGTTTTGAGAGTTTTCTGTGTTTTTGGTTTTTATGGGTCCACCATGGATAGGAAAATGATCGTTGTGTTAGGTGTGTTATATTAGTTGTGTCCCTATGCAGTATGGGAAATCCAAGATTCCTGTTTAGTGGGAACAGTAGTGGGTGTAACACCATAGGGGTATCACTTTGAAAAATGGATTAAGAGGCCTCCAAACACAATTATATATGGCATAGACTGCCTAAAATGGATTATGCATATACACTAATGTATGTGGGATAGTCAAGGAATGTCTTCCTCATGTAAACCATCTAAAGGCACCATGATTACTTTTGGATACAATAGGGCATGGTGATAGTTAACCGGGCTTTTTAAATGGCTGGTATTTACTACTATCTTGGGTTAAAATCCTTGGATCATCATATGTTTAGTTTGGAATGGATTTTAATGTGGTTTTTGAGAATAAGTCACCTTTTATAACCCTTACATTTAAGATTTCAATAATTTCTTATCTAGTATTTTAGGGTGATCATTGAAAGAATTCCTATGTATTATTTTTAGAGATCTTGGGTATTTATATTACATGTGTTTTATGATTTCTTCTCTCTCAGTTTTGTGCGGTGGAATCAACTAACATGAGGTAGGTGGATTCTTTCCCACTCTGTTATTATAGAACTTGATGGCTCAATTTGTCATAAATCATTCTTGTGTATTATTTGAAATTACTTGAGTAATTTATATTGAAAAACTATATTGGTTAATGAATTCAAAAAGAGAGTTTTGAAATGTATAAACAATGTTGTTTTCTAAGAATCATTGATAAAAATATGGATTCAATGAATTAGTTATTTGGTATCATGGAATAACTGGGATTTAATGAGTGATTTGGGAAAAATCACAGTCATGATATACCATAGTAAATGTGGGATAGAACTTGGTCATGATGTACCGATGTAATTATGGGTCACCAAGCGGCGACTGGGTTAGAGGATGGCTCACCCATCATGATTATATGGAGGACCATGGCTTGAATGTGTGTGTTTTTGAACATGGGATGGGTATTCGAAGTAGTAAGTAATAGTGATATTACATGATTAATGTTTTCATAAATTGAAATAATTTATGTATTTTTTTATAACTTTTATTTTCTTTTCACAAATTTTATTAAAAATTTATTAACTTGTTCTTTTCCTAGTGGCATGTGTTGGGAAGTATCTATGGATTACCTATGGGTGTTATACTCACCCCTTTATTGGGAACATTAGTGAATTCTCAAATATGATTACCAGGATATGGAAAATGGGTATGTTTTATAATTATATAGTCTCATTCCTTGATATTTTTTTCATGGTAGGTGAAGATGGATATTGGAGTTGTTCGTGTCTTTTCATGGAGTGGTTCCACCTTGGTGGTAAATTCTTTTGTCATTTTAATGTTTTTGTATTACTTTTTTACTATTATACTATTACTCTGATATGGGTATTTGATTCATTTAGTATTATTGTGTTTTTATAGATAATTAATAGAGTTGTTATTTGTTATTTATTTCAATTATTATATTAATGGAAACATATAAGATCCCTTGTATTGAACCGGATGTAAATTATAAAGGAATTTGAATTTGAATTTAGTGGATGGGCCAAATTTTTAAATGATATTGGAATTTAAATTATGATATTTGTAACTCTTTAAAATGTTTATAGGCATGTTTTAATGATTGATAGGTGTCTCTTAATCTCTAATGAGTTTTGCGATTTTTAGGATTTGGAAGCCCAATTTTAAGATAGGCATTCTTGGATGAATGTTTGGAACATGGTTGGTGATAACTATGTGACAAAATCATGAGTCCCCTTTTATATAGGCACACGGTTTATTAACTATTAAAAGGGCCCTAGTAAACTATGCTACATTGTGAAAGGTTGTAGAGGGATTCACATAGGTTATGCATGGTTTGTCTAACTTTATGCCTTTCCATGTGAGGGGGTGGGGAATTTGGACAACGTAACTACATAGGCCTCACAATGTTATTCAAAGTGTGCCCCTTGCTGTGTGAGGCCATGTGCCACTTGGATAGTATAGGTGCATGTTTGGGGAACTATTTTTCTAACTTTGAATCCAAACCATGAACCCTATTAAAATGGGTGAAATTATAGTTTTACTCTCTTTTAATTTAACACAAATATTCATTCCACCTCCTTCAAATGCATTTCTCCTACTCCCATGTGTGAGATCTCACTATCCCTCTCCTAGGCATTGCTGATTATATATTATCCATGCTTCAATTCGGGAATCATTATTTTCATTGGAAGCCTATCAATAATTTTATGATTCATATTCCTTATTTTATTAGGTTCTCCAACCATCTATGCGTTTATACTTGTGTGAGATCATATACCCTCTTTTTAGGGCATATTTTCTAGTTATCTGATTTCTATCATTCGATGAGTGAAACTTCATTGGTATATGGTAGGTGGTCTAGATGCTTATCCCATAAAATTTCAATATTTTTAAATTTCTTATGTTTTTTTCTCAAACCTTAATTTCAATTTGTTTCTCATAATTTATTAAATACTATAAATTAATTTCCTACATCATATACATGATGTTACTTAGACCCTTTTACATGGATAATGATTGATTATCTCAATAGAAACCACCAGTTAAGGTGGGTTCAAATAAATATTAATGATTATTGGTCTATAGTTGTGACTAAAGTACTCTTAGGGCGTGTTGACCTTGAATCGTATGGACTCTTAGAAGTTTTTGTGGGATGTTTTAGAATATGGAACTATCATGAGCACTTAGGGTGTCTTAGGTGAATGTTAGAGACCATGTTCCAACTATTTGGTTATATTGAATGAAATGAACAGTTTTTTATTATTAATGTTTATATATTTTATGGGAAAATATTCGGATACCCTTAAAATTGGAACCATGGAGCAAAATAAATTAATGAATGAATGATTAATCTTGTATAATAATTAAATTATAAATTGAGTTTATGTAGAAAATAATATTGACCCACTTTCTATGACTTTGGAAAAAACAACTTACCATGTTGGTTTTGGCTTATCAGGTAATAGTGAAATGTGTATATGCTTTAAATGAAATGGGAATTATGGACATGACTAAATGGGATGCAAGTAAATGAGATTGGGATGACATTTTCACTTGGAAATTTAGGTACTTAATAACGAAATGATTGAAGGTATGCTGAATTTTAAATTGTCATTGATAATCTCATTGACTATGTTTAATTACTAAATGGAATATGAGTAATTTCTAGTTTATAACCTGAGATTTACCTGGATTCTAAAACCAATTTTCTAGGATGGTCTTTTAAGGCAATTTAATTTAATGAATTATAATGATTAAGTGACGTTGAACATAATTCCCCTCATTATTAATTTAATATTGTCATACATGGTGATCCTCATTATTTATTGCAATTTTCATACATGGAGATCCTATTTATTATTCATAATTTTCAAACATGGTGATCCTTATTATTTAATAAGTTTTTTGGACATGATGATCCACATTATTTTTTGAAAATAGTGTACATGGTGCTCCTCGTCATTTATAGGGAGTGGTTGGACTTGACACTACATGCCACATTATTTAGATTCTTGGTTTGATTGTTGTAATTTAAATATGAAACCAATATATGATTATCATTTCATATGGATTACTTGGTAATACACAATAAGTCCCGAGACAATTTGTATAAAAGGTAAAATTCTCAGATGTTTTTCATCTTAGGTCAAAGCACACATAGTTTGCCAGAGATCCTATGAAGAGAATGAGCCTGGAATAGTTTATATTAACATTAACACATTAAATATATTATACTTATTTACTATATATGGTATATTCAAAGGTACAATTAGCATTAGAAACTATTGGTGGTGGCCTGCTGTATTTTACTCACCCTTTTTAGGCTGTTGTTTGGTACCCACAGAGATCTACTAACTTCATGTTATGATTGGATTCGTGATTCTTTATTTTAGAAAATATGGGATAGAACTGGACATGTGAGTAGTAGTTGATAATGTAATTAGGATGGGTTATACAGTTTAATTAATTTATTAATATATTCTTCTATTAGTCTAGCCTTGTTGTCTGTATTACCTAAAATATGTTGACTACATGTATTTAAACACACCATGTTCATGCATGGATGTTTTTATTAGAACATTATAAGTAGCTTATTTATTATTTATCAGATATTTATTTATCTTATATTTTTATATCATAAAATAATTCATCTGATTTATTTAGAACTTATCAAAATGGTATAGTTTCTCTACTATAACACCATTAGACAATTGAAACTAGCTAACAACCACTAGAATATGGGGAGGAACACTTGAGGCCTTGTTTCCAAGAAATATTTTTATTGTTTATAAAATAAACTGTGCGAGGATGTGACAATGTAGAATCAAATATTATTTTTCCATTTCATAGAATTTCTTTATGGCAGATTAGAGACTAGGAATTTCTCAGAAACTGGTAAGTATCTCAATAATGGGAATGGAAACCCATTCATGAGGGAATTATCAATTATAAAAGGTTATAATTTTTGTTCCTATTTTTTATTACAATTGATTTTCATTTCACCTTGAGTGAATATTTTTTTCTTTCCACTAGTTAATAATTTATCGTATTAATCTCTTGACCTGATTTTTAAATAAAGGAGTCTTGTTCATGAAATTTTTAGACACATAGGATTCACATGGAATGGCCATGATTATATGTATACCATGATTGTTTTATTATTTCCATGTAATCATGTATTCTATGCTAATGTGGTACTTGTTTGTGTTGTGGTTATGGTATATAGTAGGTTGAATAATGTGTCTTCATTAACCTAAATGGTCTTTTCCCAAATATCTTAATAGTGGAATTCTGTTTATCCGGCCTGAAATGCATTATAGAAATTAAATGATTTTGAAATAATTAATGAATTATCTAGAATAATATATTTAATTTTCATGGAAATAGGTTTTTAAAAAAAACTCACATCATTTCCTATGGAATTATGTTAAATTGTGTGCTAATTACAACTTATAATGGCATGTAACTTCATAAATTAGGAATGATTATCCATATAACTGAGTCCTTATATGCATGACTCAATCTTTGTAGGTGAGTTTTAGAATTGTATTCATATTATATAATCCCATTAATGGATTGTTAAATATTTAATAAAATAATTTTTAATGTGTTTCACTTATTTGGGATGAAAATTGTAATTTATAGACTTTTTTCCCATAAATTGGGAATGGATTATTATATAACTAGACCCATTTGTTAATTATTTGACACTTATATGTCTATTATATACTTCTTATCCCTTGGTTATTAATAACTTGGGGTGTGTGTGTATTAAATGGAATGGTCATTTAAATTATCATTGACCACTAATATTTTTTTTTGTATAAATGTATGGTGGTATATTACTAAACCAATATTCATGAAATGGTAAAATACATGTTTTATTGTTTTGTAAAATATCCATTATGAGGCTTCATTTAATTAAAATTCCAATTACAACCTAAATGGTTTTCCCACTATTTCTTTGAATTAACATTTTCTTTAACCAATATATTTTTGAGAAGTTTGGATAAATAATGGTTAAAGGGAAAATATGATATTATCCCTACTATGTTACATATTTTAAGTTATGTAAGTTTGATGTATAGTTTAAAAAATGTTTTACTTTATTATTGGTACAAGTAATTTCAAATATTTGAGATTCTTTAAATGTTTACAATAAATGTGGATTTTTGAAATGTATTAAATAAATACTTTCTATGTTGTTGATAATAATGAACCCTCATATAAGGGTTATCTTTTGTTTTTACATGATATATGTATTGAACAGTAACACATATGTTTCCCGTGATTCTTAGTTGTATTCTTTTCTATTATTTCTTATACCTAGAGGATATGAGGTATATCCTAGTGGCCTTTTTTATGTGAATCTAGTTTTAATGTCGACTCCATGTATATGGGTTGATTTATCCCATTATGGTTGCTCCTTTAGAGATTAAGAGATAGTAAACATTTTCACCAATTTCTATGTCATTTTTAGTGTTGCATGTCTAACCATTCGAATTGGGTGAGAGTCTTGGTTGATGAAACGACACCCCCATATAGGGGGTGGTTGTTTGATGAGTTGAGCCTCAAGGGGGTATTACTATAAATAGATACCCAATGAGTGTTAGATCCTTATCCATTTCTATTAATGTTATGGCCCTCCAAAGATCACTCACCAATGAGGATTATCATATAGGATCAAGGCTCGGTGGGGTGATTCTTGGAATGTGATGTTCTTACACCAATTTTGAATAATTCTGACCATTTTGGGTTTATGGTGTTTTACCGAGGCCTTAATTTCATCTATTTAGAAATAGTTTATTGGTATGTTATAAGTTTGGTAATATAGTCCCTTAAGTGGGATATGATTCTTATGTGAGACACCATAGGGATAGGTGGATGAATTTAATGTCCTTATTTTGAGACATGATTGGTAGGGATTAATGGGCGACATAATCGTCATTATCATTGACTCAGACCCCAGTAATTTAATGATGTTTGGTTTGATGGATGTAAGTATATGATAGAAGTTGGCCCATGTTTACATATACCTTTTTATATGGTGATCATGGTTATATTCTCTTTTCAAGATCGATGAAAAAAAGGTACTCAAGTTTTATGATATAAGAATAGTGATAATTATGATTTTTATGGAAGAACCTAGGGTGATTGTGTATCTATATTAGCTTATATGGGAATTAATTTTTGGGTTCCCGGCCTTATTGACATATGGTTGTGTGGTTGATGATTCAATTTATGAAATGGAATCATGAGGCAAGAATTAGTTTGATAAATCATGGAACGATTGAGGTTTACTTTTTCAAAGAGGAGTTCTATGGAAGATATTATCATGTTAAAAATTGATTTGTGGAGTGGCATGAAAAACATTACCTTATTGATGAATGAATCATGGGAGTGTGATTCAGGTCTTGAACATGGTTCTATGGGAGTTCACACAAGATGTACTGGGAATGATAGGAATTGTATATTCCTATTGAACACGATACCATTCAAATTATTAATTGATAAGCAGTCAAGAGTGAGTCGAGGACCAATGGTTGTATATAAGTGATGTTTTTGGTAGGGGTTCTTGAGAGTTTTGATTTAATTATAAATTTCTCTCTGAGGTATAGGTTCTCAAAAATAACTTGAGTTCCATGAAATGATTGAATGTGGGTGGACCATGAAATGCATTTTTGGGGGATGTGGTGTCGAGTGTTTGTTAAGGAAAGTATGTCATGGATTGGTGTGACCATTTCATGGGGATATCCATACATTCATATTGACGGAATCATAGGTTAATTCTATTTTATAGGTGATCATGTCAATTATCTTGACATTGTCCTGAGTTTGGTGAGAGAGAAACAACTATGCATCGAGCTATCTAAATATATTTATATGATTTTATGAATGCGATCCTTGGGATTTGGGCTTGAGGAACGATTTAAAGTGATCTATAAGGTTGGTACTACACAATTATCCATTTGTGGATGGTGACCCTCATTGTAAGTTGAAACATAACAAGCACCATTGGAACTATTATCTAGAAGTGGGAATGGGTTATGTGTAACAATTGTTATAGTTCTTATGGTTAATTGTTTTTCGACCCATGTAATTCTTTATGTTTAAAGATGGATGGATCATAGGGCGTTTTAATTAAGAATTAATTTTATTAGTGTGAAGATTGGAGTTCTTATGTCTGGAGTGGGACGTCAATTGCCAGTGGGTGACCCTCATGAGAGGTGGGTCATAGTACATTGAGACTAATTTTGTGTCGGTCATTTTTGATCACAAATTTCATTTGATAAATGAAATAATGTACATGTATATTTATAATAAAATGTTAGGGACATGAAAGATAATGGACTTGGTGGAGTCTGGGTGTGGGAGTCATGCCTGAGATATCTTGTGGCGATCCAATGGTTTTTCTCTGGTATGTTTGATTTTTTATGTTATGGCATGGTGACGGTTTTGGATAGGGGATGGTTCGACTAGGAGAAATCATTGTAAGTTTTGTATGTGCATCAATGAGAGTTCTTAGAAAAATATCGATATTCCTTGTGGAAAAGTTTTTGGAATCTAGTTTTGGGTGAAGCGTCAATTATTGAAGAGTGGAATTTTTGAATGAAGGAGTCCAAAATTAGTCTGAGTGTTGCTTTCTAAAATAGTAATATGTTATTGGGATGAACCATATTTTAAATTCCATAAGGATAATATGGGTTTATTCTATAGGTCGGTTGTATATTTTCAAGGAAATGAAAATGCGACCAGGCTAGCTTGGTAAATTAGAATTTGACCATTTAGATCATGGACTGAGAACGACATCCTCACATATAATTAGGAGGAATGAGTTAAAAAACATTTAAATAGTGTCTCTAGGATGCTAAGAAAGTGTCTCAATTAACAAGTATAATTATGGATGCATCATGGTTCATAATTGGTTGTTGGAAGTTAGAACATGTGGTGGGGAGAACTATAGGATAAGTAATCAAAGTGAAAACAAGATGAGATTTAGTATGTGTTGTCTTTATGTTTCATTGGTGAGAATGAACATTGGATCAACTTTAGCTTCTAGGTCAACTTAATTTTAAAGTTTCACTTTGGGAGTATGTTGGGAATTTGGAAATGCAATGCAACTGTTTAGATGGAATTCACAACCTAAGCAGTTGATGTGATGTTGTTGTCGTCTATCGAGGATTCTTAAGGATGGGAATTTATAAGGTTGGGAGTTTTAAGATCCGATATTTTTAACTAGTTGGAAATTATAATGTAATTTGAATTTTTATTTTTCCGACAAGAAAATTTTTTAAAGGATCTTTGAATTGAAATTCCAAGAGTCAGAACTCTTTAAAATTTTGTTTTTGGATGCATTTTAAGGAACAAGAGGTGTCTTGGAAGCCAGAATGAGTTTTGGGAGCTTCTTTATTCAAAATATTAGTTTTGGGAGAGAAATACATATTCACATGATTGACACATGGTTAGTATTAACTATTTTCCCAAATCATGCATCCCTTTTTTTATAAGTGCGTGGTTTATTTTAAATATGTGAAGGGCCCAGTAAACCATGAAACATTGTGTAGAGTTTCAAAGTGACATTAATTGGATATGAATCGTTTTTCTAACCATTTCCCTAGCCACATGAAGGGGTGATCCATTTGTATTGTGTTATCACACAAGATGCACATGGTTTTATAACTATAAACCTAAATATGTGACATAATTTTCCACTTAGACAGTAGAGGTACACTATTGGTTTATTGTTTTTCTAACATTGCAGTCAAACCCTTCACCAAATTAATTTTTTTTTAAATTCCAATTTTCCATCCTTTATTTTAATCTAAATCATCTTTTGTCTTCCATAAAAAACATAGCACCTCCTCCCATGTGAGAGCTACCCCTCTCCATGACATAGTCTTTGACGATTATCCTTTATTCGAGCCTTGAATCGAGTGATGTAAATTTTGTTGGATCCCTATTATTAATTATATGATTACTTTTTCTTGCTTTATTAGTTTCTCCTGCCATCTTCGGCCTTATACCCATACTATCTCATATATCCTATTTTTAGTGTGTTTGTTTATTTTTCTAATTTCTCACATTTCAGTCTGAATCAAAGGCCAATAATGGGTGAGTGAAGCTTACTTGTATAATGTAGGTGGTCTAGATGCTTCTCCCTTAATTTTTCATCATTTATAAATTTTTGTTGTTGTTTCACACACATTACTTTAAGTGTGTTGATACTAAATTATGAAATACCTTACATTAAATTACTAGACCATAGAAGTGATGTTCTTTAGATGCTTTGACATGATATAAGGTTGACGACCTCAACACAAACCGTCACATAAGGTGGGATTGAATAAATATTGATTATCATTGATATTTTAATGCCACTAAACCACTCTTGGGGGTGATGACCATGAAAAATATATTATGTAATATTAAGAGGAACCTTGGGATATTTTAGGTTGTTGGAACCCTCTCGAGCACTTAAGGTGTATTGGGTGAACATTAGATCCCCTGTTCCTTCTTCATGGTTTTCTTGGAAGAAATGAAAAATTTTTAATTATAAATGTTATAGAATTTAAATAAAAATCATGGGTGACCCTTGACATTGTTATGATAGACTAAAATAAATTAATGAATGAAAATTTTATCCTTTATATAAAGTAAATTAAAAATTGATAATACATAGAAAATCATTTTGACCATCTTTCTATGCCTTTTAACCCAACCACCTACTAGGGTAGGTTTGGCTTGTCAGCTAATGATGTAATGGGTAGTTGTTTTAAATGAAATTTGAATTATGAACATGACTAATTGGGATGAAATGGAATGTGAATGGGATAACCATGTAAATTGGAATTTTTGTCTCTTATTGATGAAATGACTAATGGTACATTGAATTTTAAATTTGAATGAGTAATGTCATGGAATATGTTTAATTATTACATTTAACATGCCTAATTTCTGTTTTATTCCTTGATACATACCTAGATTCGAATATAGAATGTATAGTTTGGGATCAAAAGGCATTTCAACTAAATTAATTTTAATGATTAAGTGATTTCATACATAGATATCCCCATTATTTATTTGAAATTTTTATATATGGTGATCCTCATTATTTATTGAAATTGTTGGATATGGACATCCTCATTGTTTATTGAAAACATAAGATATGAGTATACTTATTATTTTTTAATGTTTATGGACATGAAGTCCCATATTGTTTATTGAAATTTTTGGACATGGTGATCCCTATCATTTATAGGGAATGGTTAGACTTGACACTCCATTCCCCATAGTTTAGATATTTATTTTAGTGCTTATTATTTAAATATAAACTCCCATATGGTTATAATTGCACATTGAAACATTGGTAATAAATCATGGGTCCCAAATCTATTTATATAATAGGTAAAATGATTAGAGATATTCTGTTTTAAGCTGAAGCATGTATAGTTTTCCAGGGATCCTACGAGGAGCCCATGTATGACTTGGTTTATATTTAAATTACTACATTACATTTATAATAACTAGACACTGTAAATTTTAAATTCACATACTAGATTAGAATTAGTCACCATTAGTGGTGGTCATATGATTTTTACTCACACCCTATTCTGACCATAGTTTGGTACCCTGGAATATATCCTGACTATATGTTAGGACTTATACAATGCTTATTTGTTATTGTACCTTTTAGGTTGAGATTTGGCACGAGAGTAGTGTCTGAGCATGTAGTCAAGATTTCATTTGT
The DNA here is from genome assembly GCA_963277665.1 of Viscum album. NCBI lineage: Eukaryota > Viridiplantae > Streptophyta > Magnoliopsida > Santalales > Viscaceae > Viscum > Viscum album. The sequence goes on along the minus strand of OY728125.1, from coordinate 269,365,074 downwards.
AGTTAGAGTATTTTATTTATTTATTCTTCTATCATCTTATCCCTATTATGTGTATTATTTTGTTGTATGTTGACTACTTGTATTATGACTGAACATGTTCATGCATAGATATTTTTATTGGAACATTTATGGTGGTTTATTTATTATTATTTATTAAATATTTATTTATCTTCCCGTCTTATATAATTCATTTATTTCTTCACTGTATTTAGTACTGATTAATAGGGTATAATATCCCTACTATACCACCTTTAAACCCTTGATATTAGTCGAAAGCCTCTGGCCAATGGGGAGGTGCACTTGATTTCTTATTGCCAACTTGTCCAGTTATAGTTAATATAGTGAACTTAGGTAGTATGTGACATTATGTGTGTTCATAAACATAGTAAATCATTATCCCCCTTGTGAATTCATGTTTTGCCTTTTTTCATTTATTTCTAACATTTAGTGTATGGGGATTGTCCCATATAGTTAGTAACACCTCCAACCCATCCCAAGCCAATGGGTTGGGTAGGGGTGTTACATATATTGTAGTGACACATAACCCATCCTAATGGGTACATTTAAAAAACACCACTAAGGACTATAATAGACACTAAATCATAAGTATCATTCACTACTAACCGTTTTCAACTCTATATCACCAACTAACCCCCACATTCTACATAAAACAACCCTTGAAACATTCATGATTAATGTTAAAACTTATCACTCATCCATTATCATAATTACCTATTTTCCAGCAATATTACATTCATTATACCTTTCCTTTATCCATATTTAATTTCAAACCATTAACTATCCATCACCCACATTCATCTCAACTGATATGCATTAATTTCAAATCGTTTAATGATTCATTAACAGTTCACTACTCATTTCAATTTTCATTGTTACCAACCATTTCCCACACCACATGGAATATATACTAGAACCCTATAATAAAAAAATTAATGCATGAAGCACCCATAAAAACCTACAAAATTACCGCACAAATTCTAAAATAAAATTCTTTTCCATATAACAAGACAAAACACTATATCCTCACCACATAACGCCCCATCCACCACTACTACATTATCTCATGCCTACCAGGGAAACTAGTCATAAAACCCACTATGAAGCTCATTATAATGACCTGAAACTTGCCACAATAATCCACTACAAAACCAAACCAACAATAGTAATATAAAAAAGAATAGCAATAATACACAGAAACCAATTTTTTGAACAAATCACTTCCATACTTACATTTGTAAATCATGCTTTTATAATATGTTTAAGGAGTAGCCTCATTATGGGTAAAGATTTCACACAACTGATTCATTACTATATTTATGTATTTTTCATTTTTATGAGAGGTTATTCGATCAATTTAATCCTAGAAATAACAAATAATTATTTTAGTAAATAACACTCAATAGAAACATCAAGCAACCATATATCACATGAAATATCATAGAATCATATAAAACACATGGTAAATATAATTTCACTTGAATTTCATTTAGTATAATTCATTTTATTCATTATTTTAATCCTTAACATACAACCAAAGAAAAAAATCAAGATAGTTCCACTATTTACACAAAATAAATAGGGAGATATTTCGATTCCACTACCTGAAATTGAGCATCAATAATCACTCCATAAGATCAAGTAGATAGAGATGATCACAAGTCCTATATTATGTGAGGTAAACTGTAATAAACCTATATAAAAATAACATCCATAAAACTATTACTCCAATATAACCAAAATAAATATAACTCCTATTTATAGCCCTGATATGAATAAGAATAATTATAGAATCCAAATGATGAGAAATAACCCAATTTTGATCACAAGTAGTAGATACCCGAAAGATGAGGCAAAACGAATATCAATGGGAACTCAAAGGACTTTGGGGGAGCACCTTTGGATGCCAAGGGTTCAAAAGAATGATGAAATTTTGAAGGTCTTGGATGATCGTCCAAATTTATACTGGTATTACGAATTCATTTAATCATAGTTAGATAGATTAAGATCATGTCATAGTGAGGGTAAACTAAATAAATCTCAAGAAATCACATTGGGATCTACCTTATATCACCCTATTAAATTATTTTTCAATTAACATAATTTGATATGGTTGAGGTTGGTTCATGGGGCTATGGTCATCCTCATGCCACAACATTTTTGGTCTTTAAAACCACACTGGGGTCCTCATACCAAGCCATTATGCAGTAATAGCACCCGACACAATGGTTTCCAAAAAGGTATAACCAACAAATCAACCCCCTATGGAGTCATGGAACAATATTTAAGACCACTACAGGATGACCACTAATTTTAAATTTAATAAACTCTATAAACCCTTTTCAAACAACCATTGGAGTCCCCCACCCTATAAAAGATCCATACATAAGGGTAAAATCCCATATATAAGGATCCATCTTAATAGAAAAGGGAATTTATATTTAATAAGTTCCTCTCCAAAACTATTTATTATATGACCAAATATGGTCACATCATGAAAAAACATCCTCAAAATTGTGTGTCTCAAGAATCTCATGGACTACACCCCAAACCATGACAGTAGAATGAAACCATGACCCAACCACTTATGGCATGACACAACCAACCATAGATATACCATATCTTCTAGTAAACCATTCATGGTTAAATATCCATTTTCATGTCACGAAACACCTTCTAAAGCTAAAATTAAATCTTTAACCCCATATCATTTCCTCAAACCTTCCTTCGACACCTTCAATGCCCACAAAAAGTAATGTAATGATTCAAGAAGAATTGCTCCATTACAACAGCTATTACCTAGTTTTTTATTGACAACATTTTAAATTTGTTTTCATATTATAATTTTGTGTCTCTGTACTATAACAGCTACATTAAAATAATATAAAATATATGAAAACTATAAAAATAACATTTATATGTAGTATATTGTATAGAATATATAATAATACAATATATGATGGTTCTAAAAATAGTAATATTATATTCTCAACCTCAATATTATGATTGTGTTTATTTTTATTTAATTTTTATGTTTTTGGAATTTAAGGGAGACCTAATATTTTTTTTGGAATTTTTGAGAGATTTCACTGGTGTACTATTGGTGCATGGTTTGGAAAATCATACGACTGTTGATGGGCAAGTTAGTGCCTTTCTCATTGTTAGCACAAAATTATGTAAACTATGAAACTCCTTGGTAAAATGTGTGAGGTGTTTTTGGTGTGGGTCTCTTGTACATAGATTGTGCACAGTTAAGAAAAACAATGCCGCCAAACCATTCAGAATCTTATCATGAACCATCATAGATAACCTGGTACACGGATGCCAAGCATACTTTGGCATAGCCCGATGGGATTCTCATTCCCCATGGGATGGTGATTATCACTTGTAATTGTACAAGAGGAAACAAGGAAACACATTTTTTCCATATAAAAGCAAATGATAAATAGTACATGTTAGTGAAACAAACAAGTAAAACATAACTAAAATGATATATCATAAAAAAAACATAACATTTATCAATGAAAATATTATAAATTTATTATAATAGGTGGATCACATCTCCATTGATCACCTCCATAACTCCAGGACCCATGATCAATTACACTCACCTCCTCTAAGAGGCAGTTTTCCATTTCTTGAACCTTGCATAGGATAATCAACAAACACCTGAACGAGATGGTATGGTGTGATATAAGAATCCAAGTAGGGTCTCACCAAGTATTCTATAATCAATTCCATAAAAATTAATCAAAAAATGATTTAAATATAAATAAAAGAGGCATGGCGTAGCATTTATATATTTTTTAAAAACATGAGTTCATAATAAAAAAGAATGAAAGATACATTAAAATATGATTAATTGAAATTTTTATAAAAATATATTTCTTTATATTAGTTGGCATGAAAAAAATTAAACAACTGAAAATAATCATTGAGTCAATCATATCAATGCACCATGTAATATGCATTGTGGTATGTTAGTTTCAATCAATATAATCGTAGTAAATATACAACATCATCATTAATTCTGAAACCTTCCATTCGGGTGGAACTTGCATTTAGGCGTCGTATGTGGTTGTGTGATGGAGATGCTTTTGTGGCTCCACATTCTTGATTTCTAATGGCTGGTGGAATTCATCACTTATTCATATATGTCTTCTCCATAATAGAAATGGGATGAGGAGATGTCGGTTCAGCCGTCCATGGATTCATCCTCAGAATTTGTCAGCAACTACAAGTCTCCCTTATAGATTAATACTTTGTTCGTGAAACTCATTCCCGATGCAATCACTTCATTGACACCGATAAATTACCCTGCATCTGTCTGGACATTCCAAGGGGTTAAGTTAGGGAAGCAACCTTCGGTCAGGAGAGTAGTCGCGTAGGTAATCGCTGCCATGTCTGGGCACTAGGACATTGGTACACCTATATTCATCATCACGACAGGTATTCCCAAGTTCATTGAGAACAAAATAATCCTATGGTTATCACAAGGTATATTATTCCATGGGAATTTTTTCAAAGGTTTTCCTCAGGCATCCAATTTTTAAACAAAGGATAGACCACGAGTTTAACGTCTAGTGGAGATGTGGGTTGTGAGTTTAACATCTTACGAAGAGAGAGGACTGATGAAAGAACCTGTGAAGTTATATCAGATAGGTATATACCTAGGAAGGAGAAACTAGATGGTTTATGAGGAATATGAATTAGAACACCCAATGAGGGTGGAACTAAAGGTGGTGTGTCCCCTAAAGGAAAGGTTTCACACTATGAAGGTTGATCTGGACACCACAGAGGGTGGATCAAGGAGGTATACCCAAATGATGAGGACACCAAGGTTTATCATTGGTTTGGATTGAACCTCATGGTGGATTCCTACAAACACTTTTTAGAACGATGGGATGAAAACCCATGTAGTTTATTAGATTGAGTGGGGATTATGCACTATGACTACCGATCGCAAGAGGATTTCTCTTGGTTGGATTGTGTGGGGCTTACACACTAATATTATTTGATTCTGATAGGAGAATATATGATGTGGATGAATGAGTATTACACATTAAGATATCCCATATAGATGATGTAACTCCACCTTGGAATGGGTGAGGCGGAGAAATAGATGACTAGGGCTTACTCATTGGGTCTACCTAGATGAATGGCATGATCCCAACGGGACATGGAGTCCAAGGTAAGAATCCAGATGTTTATGGATGAAGTGGGAGAAATTACTGTAATGGATGGGTTATAGAGGGTGTTGGTATTGAACCTTAGGGTCGTTTCCTCCATATCCTTGTTTAATTGGAATCAAATCCCACCTGGTTCTGAGATGGGTATTGGGGATTACACCTAGGGAGGAGGCCCATTCCAAGGATTATCTAGAAACCATTTAGGGAGTACTAGGGCGGTAAAACCCTAGGAGGGGGGAACCAAATTTTACATTTTTTGGTATTGAATATTATTGAGTCTTCCTACGTACCCATTTTAGAAGCCATGGGTGAAAACCAACATAGTATGTCAGATGGACGATGCGAGGCTTACCTCTGGAAGTAGCCCATATCAAATCCCAGGATTAATCCACGAGGGATAACTGGATGAAGAAGGGTGTCATGGTAACTTTTAACCTTTAATCCCATGTGATTTATGATTGGTGTGAGAAACAAGAGGAAGTAATAGACTAGATGGTTGCATCATGAAATATGCTTCATCAAGGGATAATGTGGGGATTACGTATGAAATCAGCCCATGGATACAAAGCTCAAAGGGAGTGGGATGGGTTTTTAATAGTCCCATGTACCTATCTCCCCTCTAGTATTTTCATACAGAGGAGGCAAGGAGGAGAAAGAGTTCTATCTCTCAAAATAAAGGCTTGGGGATTACACTAGGATGGTTGTCCTTCCATGTAGGGTGAGTGTCGTTTAATGTGAGGATGATCTCATTCTATGTGAAGATGATGTCACTAATATGGAGATGATTGGGAATGGAAAATACATTAGGTGGGTAAATCTATGTGAATTAATTAAGTTAGGATATAGTTTAATATCATGTGCTAAGGATGATGAAACCCTATTTTTTAACATCCAACAACATGGATGATGGGGTCTCACCCTCACCACTTGGAGTTACATAGATGATACCCACCCACACTTGGACTTAGAATGACACAAACAATGCTCAGAAGAGTGGGGTGGAGGATTCATAAATCTTGGAGTCCATGTTAGCATAGTTATGTGAAAAATCAATAGACATTAGTGTAACAATGCGAAAAAATAATATGTGAGGCCACATAACAAGGATAACCACACACGAGACAATGAAATAACTATGCCCAAAATTGGAGGGACACACAGAGGAGGTTCATGAAAGATATAAAATATGTCCATAGGTGGGGCTCGAACATGTTACTTTAGAATACGGTATACCCACAATGCTTAAGGGAAGGGGTGCACATAATATTGAAGGCTTGCGCACAAATGAAAGGGGCTTGAGAGAAATGGGTTGTGCATAAGGGAATGTGTTTCTTGTAATAAGGGTATTTTGAATGAACATACCTTAGGAAAAAAGGAAATGGGTGAGGGTCAAGTCCTTATGGGTCCACCAGAAGGGGGACCCATATGGGACCTTTCATTCCTGAACTTATACCATGAGGGATCCAAGGCTTGCACGTTGTCATGGAAGAGGTGGTCTTTCACCCACTGGAGCAATGATTTATCTCTCGGATCATTAACCAAATAAAGGGGGTTCCCTCATATATATATGATTAATTATTGGTAGCAGCATAGAAGAATTAGGTTGAGGAAGTGGGAATTTTATATCATATTGGGTGTGCAATATTCTTACTTATGGGACCACCTTTTACATGCAACCCTTTCAATTTTTTAAATACCCCTTATACTTTTTTTGTGAGGGTGGGGTGAATGATTTACCTTTGACATCACATTTGGTGCATAAGGCTCTTATGTGTGGATTTCCACCTGGAACACAGTATTTAAATCTGGCATGCGACTCCCTTGGATTTCATGAAATGTTCTACTAAATCAAAGGGTGTATTTAGTTTGTTCCAAAGTGACCATTTCCATCCTCATGTGGAATTCGGCACAAAAAAATTCCCCCATAGAATCTAAATAGAAAGGGGACTATAAGGATTGTATTTGAGGAGAATGATGAAAATAATAGTGCATCCAATGGCATGTGTAAAACATCTGAAGTCAAGAGTGAAAGCCTCCTTCAACATGCACAGAAGACCTAGTTTTCCTCTATAAATACACAGGGGCCCATAGGAAGAGTACTTTGACTTTCCATGAAATATGTGATTTCACTCTTGTGATCATAATATTCTCATTCTTGTGTAAAAAACCCAAATTCTGTTGTTACTTTACATGTAGCCATTGAATCTTCCATTCATAGGAATTGGATATATTTTCCAGGTCAACTACCAATATTACACATAAGACACACGTTTTCATCGTAAACCTAAATCTTTCACACCCCAAACATAGTGTTTGCAAAACTCCATCAACATGGATGATCAATAAACTACTTCTGAGAGATAATCTACCATTGTTTCATAAAGGGATGATATGATGGGGAATCCTGAAATAATCAATCCTACAAGAAACCTATCCAAAAATCAGATGCCCTTTGGTACGCTGATGCATCTTTATAAAGATTATCTCTTGATAAATAGTCTCCCACTGTGGAACATTGGGATTACAGATATAGTGGTTATCCATGGCTTTAATACTAACTCATAATTGTCATGGTTCACACATGATGAACTTCTCTACTGATACAACATCACTATAATTGGAAATTCTACAATGGAGCATCGGGACATGGCTGTCTATGTCCTGAATCGATGAATCGGTATGATAGTGGGAGTTGAGCCAGTGCCTAAGGGATCCCCTTCCCACTATACTAGAAACATACGAAGTACTATAATGGATGAAAGTGTGGGTTTGAAGAAGGACTAGGACTTGAGGTCCAAGGGTAATTTTATAAGTTAATTGGCATGGGCGTACTAGGTTCACCACACATGTGAGGAGTTTAGAGAAGAGATATGCCTTATCTGGATGTTTGAAGTTGTATGGACATCAATGTTCTTCATCTAGCATCAATGGGAGATAGTTCTAGAGATAGTTTGCCAGCGTTCCCTGAAAAAAATACATTCCACCTCCACCCTGGGAAGGTTGGAATCAGTCTTTGCGGAATTCACTGTAATAGAGGCATTCCTCTAGAGGAACTTCAATATGATGAATTACTTCCAACAAAACCTATCTATGATTATATAGAAAGAACCCCCATCATGGAATGGAATCTCATGGATTTAAAAAATAATAAGTATGGGATTAATTTTTTTTTGTTAAGTACATCTCATATCCGGTGTGGTTCATCTTTATCTTGAAGGGGGTAAATAAGGAGAGAATGTCATGCTAAGGGAAGTAGTGCCTGAATGCGCTGTAAAGGGTCAAGGTGGGTGTATAATGGGTAGTACTATATGCAAGAAAATATCATACATGGGGTTTCATCATGGATGATATCTGGGACCAATGGACACTCTATATTGTCTTATTGTTTCCATTGTAATCGGGTTGCTATTGCTGATGAGGGATACAAGGATTGGGGTCCACCTGAGAACATTATTGATAGTGGGGATCATGGAATACCACAACAAGATCCATATAGGGGTGCCTATATTATCAAGACTCTACATTATGATGGGTCGAATCTTGAGGGAAGGAATGCCTAGAAGATTATGTGGACCGTTCCAAAATCATGTGTGGCTAGATTACAAACCAATTTAGTTGATATGATTTACTAAATGCCAAATGTACTCATAGAAATAGACTACATCAATATATTTTGAATATTATAGGGGTATGACTGATGAATCATAACGATTAAGGGATCAAGCAACAAATTAGTAACCTTGAAAATTTCAACATCATCCCATTCCAGACTCCAGTTGACTAGATAGTGGATAACCAAGAAGGTTCACTAGAGTAAAGAGAATATCTGTAGAGGATCATGGTAGGTGTGCTAGTAGCTCAAATTGACCAAAAATCCTTTGTGGACCATATGTACCATCCCACTTTTCTAAACTTTTCAGATGCCTTCAGTAACTATCGATGAAAGTGTATATAGAATTTCATGAAGAGTGTCACCCCAACATCATTTTTAAGTTGTGGTGTATGTTAATGACTGTTGGATATTGAGAAACCATTATACATCCCCCACATATATCAATTCCACCCTATCCCTAGAATATGCTAAGTACTGGGTGGCGACATATCTAGAGGCAATCCTATGAAGACATATTTAACAGTTCGAGATAGTGGAGCTAGTGTGGTAGGAAAGCGGGTGGGATTCTATTCAAGGTGAAAGATAGGAGTCAAACCATGAATTACGGGAAAAAATGAGTTGGAACCTCAGTAGGGATGTCATAGGGTGTGGACGAACCTTCACCTTCTAGGGAGGGTTATTTCCTAAAGGTAGACTCGATGACCAGCCAAAGAATCCCCTCGGAAACAAATAATGTATCCCCTCAATCCAACTGTTAATGCCATATTATGACACAATGGTCTTCTTAGAGGATGTTGATATAATTTCTACCAAATGAAGACCTGTGGTGGTAACTAATGCATTTCAGGATTGATCTACCAGAAGTTAGGCACATTCAAGTAGCAGACTGGGTGGACATTCATCAATGACATGCATACCTGAAGGTCGTGGATGCCTTTAAATGAGAATGAGGGCGATATAAAGAACATCATATCCTGGTGAAATTGATTCTCAATCAATATCATCATCAAGAAGATAAGTCTTCTGAGGATGATAATTATTACAAAGAAGAAGAAGAAGAAGAAGATGCTAAAGAAGAAGTGGAAGAAGGATAAGAATAGTCTGTGGTTGAATATCTAGGTGTTGGAGAGGCCTAGGGTACAATGGCTCATCCAGGGATTCCCTGGGAGAGTAGGGAGATTACAGGATCTAATGAGAGGATCTCCAAACATGTATAAGTAAGTCTCAACTTATAACGTTCCTAGTATCCTCCCTTTTTGAAACTAGGATCCAATAAATGTACCTTTTCCTGCATAATATAACATTTACATTGATCAAGGGCCCTTCAATAGAGAAGGTGAGGATGAACTAATGGATGTAGAGTGACATGCCACATGGCCTAAATCTGGAGTTGAACCAAGAAATGTGTCTTTCATCGCTAAGGTAGCCACTGGTGGGCCAACTGAGGGTGGTAAAGTGAAAACCATGGAATCTTAGTTTTATCCCATAGTAAAAGAGGAGCTAATTACAATCATTGAATTAATGGTCACATAGGGGTCTCTTGTGGTGGAGTTTTCAGCCGTGACTCAGGCACATGATTTGGTTGTGCTTAGATCTCATATGTCTCTACCTTCACAGACCCATACTTATCATCTGGGGATTAGGTTGTTTGAGGTTTCTATTTTATTTAGTGATCCTAATATTATAGTATCATCAAGATAAAGATCCTGGGAGATCTATGAGAGATATTATGATGACGACATCTATCCACAAGGAGTGAGTCATTCATGTTGGTTTGGCCTTGGTGATAGGTGGTTATGAGGTTGCAGCCACAAATGATTCCACTAAGAGGGTAGTCGATGCTAGTGGAGGTGAGTTTACTTAGGAGGAAATAAGTTAATATGATCATTCACATGATATAGATTGTGTCCCAATGAAGAGGATACTACAAGAAGATTCTACCATGAGACTCTTGGCCATCTTTCCCGAATACGAACCAATAGACCCTGAGGATATAAGTGATTCTAAACCCAAAGTGGCTGAGGAAAGCATCATGACTCGACATAGGGCACAGAAGTGTATTAAGAGTTTCCTTGAGGCACTGGAGGCACAATTTATGAGCCGGATGGTGACACTCCACACATGGATGCACTATCTCTATGTCATAGGGGGTGAATTATTGCAATCTTCATATGCTGGTTTATTATTATATAACTAAGAAAATGTAAAAAATTTGAATGAACTTGGATATAGATTTGTTCCAGAAGAAGTTTGGAAACATACAAAATCTCGAATAGGTTGAAAAATAGATCCATCACTTAGATTAAAAAAACAAGCGTTCATTAATCATCACTAACTAGTCATAACTCATCGTATGACTAAAGGTCTATCTAAAGGAGGCCCAGAAGTAGCTAAAGTAGGTGATTACTCAAGTGTCCGACATCTAATCCGAATATGGCCAAGCACAGATCAATGATGATGAGCTTGATTTTATGGAAATTTTTGAATTGATGGAATATAGGAAGCTTTATCATACTCCAGAGGTCATGCATCAGATGAAATCAGAGTGAAACCATTCCATCAAAGGGGACGATCCATTAGTGTTATGTTTTTATAAACTCTGAAATGTACTATCTTGTTTTCTTTCTTTGAACTACATGAATGGACACATTATTTCATGATTTAATTACTATATATCAACCATATCTTGTTTAATAGTGTCATATTATCATATAATACCCAGGGTCTACTATTTTTGACTAAAAACCTCGAGTGATTGAACTAAGAGAGGTTGTAGATGTATAATTGGTTTCTCATAGAATCCAACATTCCATTCCAGATATGCTCTAGTACACGGATGGGATAGCTCCATGGGTGTTGGAATCTATTCAAATAAAAGGAAATGAGAAATGTGAATTACGATTTCAAAAAATTTGTAACATGATGAGAACAGTGTCATGATATATGATAACTACTGAACATGTCTAATAACATAGTATTCATATTGCCTAGCCTGAAATGGGGATAAACTAATTTGGGTCAACCACTGATAATGTTCGAAACACCTGAATAGTCTCAAATTGTCATCCAATGTCTTTTAGGGAGTTGATTCAGGATGGTATGTGAGCCATTGTGGCCAGACACCATGGAATTAGGGGGTCCCATTATATGAGAGATGATGATGACCTGAATTAGGGGCACACAATGAGTAGGAGTCGAGTGATGGAATTTTTAGATGACATCCAATACACTGATAATTACACCACTGTGGCTTAGATCACATTGGTGTGAGAATACTGGTATGAGAAAACATCAATCCTATCTTCTAGGGGAACATCACCTCAGATGTCAAGTGGAAACTGAAAATGAGAATAATTTGGTATATGACCAACATAATGGGATATGACCTATCAATTGAGGGAATAACATGATTTGTAGTTTTACATAATGAAAGTGAGGATGTTGAATGCATATTATAACAAAAGTTTGTAAGTATGATGCATGGTATAGTTTAACGTTGTACAATTATGAAGTTCCATAGTTCAACGTCATGTGATTAGGATGATTCACATGTTAAAGGTCATACTTCCTAGACCCTGTACAATAGTTTAATGTCATGTTACTTGGACTATAAAATGTTCCAATGTATTTGTGTGTAATGAGGGAATAAACATGGCATGAATGATCCAAAAGGTGTTTTATGCCAAAAATATAAAGAAATATACTATATGCATACTTATGTGATGTGTCAGGAGAAAAAATAGTGTGAATGAGGACCTAGTTAGACCAAAATCACACCACATATCATAATGATGCTCATAGTTTATGTTCATAGAGTATGGACCATAAATACCTCATATGAATCGAATACATCAGTACACACCCTACCAAAAATCCTAAGGCCACATGATCTATGCTTAGTGTGCAAAACAAGGAATAGTACAAGGGGGTTTATCTGACATGTGGGGAACATCAAAGGTGAAAACAAGGATTGAATCGCACCATTATATAGGAAAATAAATGAGGTTAGTTGAGTCTTTCAAGTTTTGGATGAAAGGGAGACTCAAATTATAGGGTTGTTTTTTGACAATATTTGAAACATAGGGACCTGAACTTCCCATGGAAATAAAGTGGTGATAAAACATGGGATCAACTATTGTCCATGATCAAAATACATGACTCACTTATTGCTACAAAAGTTCCATTATTGTTTTGGCCCTGGAAGAGTGGTGAACCAAAGTGGAATGAGATCTACACCGTTAGGGGGTTCATCTTGATTTTGAAATGTGACGGAAATCCAAATCGAGGATGACATGAAGTGTGTAATTAACATATCATAGGATTTGATTGGAACCCAAATATGCATGTAGTTTAGGGTCATACTACACGAACCATGTGGGAGACATTTAGTATTAGGGTATGAACACAACATGTAGGAGGAAAAACTCAGCTTGAATGAGGACAAGGAGATTCATGTGATATATACACCGCTTAAGATGAATTTAATATAGTTTATTTGTCATGGGACTTGGACCACAATTGGGGCCTGAGGATAAAATTTTTTAATGTGCATGTGGCTGGACTAGAAGATAAAATGTTTAGGCATCGCTACATATCCCTTAAGAATGGGAATCATGTTGTACGTAGTTCTAAAAACATGGTGTGGTGAGATACCAACATTGGTGGTGTGATCCTCTCTAGTGAGGAAGATAAAGAATCCCATAATTTTCAGGGTGTATCCTGAGATATTTCAAGGTAGGTTTGCAATTTAACGTCTTGTGTTAATGAAGTTAACTATTACTTTATGGTCATGGAGTCTGGAGCATAAGTGAATAACTCTAAGAGTAATATTTATAATGTGGTGTCATAATAGAATCAACATGAATGGGGACCCAAGGGGAACTACAACAGAACCTCCGTTTAGTGGTGGTTTTTTTGCATATAGCAGCGGTTTAAACCGCCAGAACGTTGTTTGGAGGCGGTTTACAAAAACCGCCACAACATTGTTTGGGGGCGGTTTACAGAAACTGCCGCCTAATAGGGCGTCACAATTCTATTAGCGGCGATTATTTACATTTTGCAGTGGTTTCTAGAAAGCGTCCTAGCTGCCTCATTTCACTGCAGTTTTCCTGAATTTAGCGGCAGTTTTATGAGCCCAAGATATCACTTTATTCGTGACGGTTATAACTGACGTGAATAAACTCAAATTCCAGCAGCTTTAAAACAGCCGCTAAATTCAGTAAAACCACCACGGAATGAGGCAGTCACGATGCCCCTATTTAGAAGTGGTTATAACCTCTTCCAATATACATTTTTCGGTGGTTAAAACCGCTACGAAAAGATGCCCAAAATAAAAAAAATAATTCTTTGCTTCCGCTGCACCACTACCCTGAAAAAAAATTATATCAGAAAAAACCATCCCTGGCCTCCCACCAATGAGCAAAATATGAATATCCAGAATAAATCACAACTTCCAAAAAACAAATTTTCTCTCAATGAGAAATAATATACAACTTTAATATTTAAAAATAGAACAAAAATCTGAAACCCTAGAAAATAAGGCTTCCTATTAGAGAAATTATTATTAACACAGCAGTCAGATATCCATCAAAGGTTCCAACACATTCCTCATACTCATGTATACAATGTCCTAAATATTAAATACTAGGAAGATAAAACTCCATTGATACAACATTTTAACATCCCAAACTGGATTCCACTAAATCTTATAACTTCACTTTCTTAGGATAGATCATCCATACGATTCCACTCTACTTATACAATTTTACAATTTATGAATTAATAGTTATATTAGTACCAACTCATTTATATAATAATTGTTTTATGGTTTTGTGGCCTATAAACCATCCTTAAAACTAATAATAAATTTGAACAGATGGAATAGCTTAAATAACGCATTTGAAATATATTGTTATAAAAAATCCTATTGTGGGAATAGTTTCAGCGTTACATTGGGATATAGCTTTTATAGGAATGCAGATATTTCCAGTGAGTCTTAGTTGACATCTTTTTATGTTTGAATATAGGTTAGGTGAGAGATTCTAGTGACCTTTTAGAAATAAACCTAGAATTAGAGTTGACTCCTCGTGTTATGTGAGGGGTTAACCTAGTTTATCTAGCATCCTTGGAGATATTAAGTATCATTGGATGCATCTTTTTAGTTTTTAGTCATAGAATGTGTTTTTTCTGTATTTTGGGATTGAGTAAGACTCTAGTTGTGGAATTATTCCCCAAGTTGGTAGGCGATCATGAGATAAGTAAAACTTCTTGGTGTTATGAGCATCTTTAATGCTTGAGGTTAGTTGGACTGACATGCCAATATAATTTAATTTAGTTTAGTTAGTTGTGTGAGTTTAATTTCAAAGGTGTATGACTCAATAAGTCATCATCCATGTTTAATGGTTATGTAGGATAATGTGACCCTTGGGTTTGATTTTTTGAGTAGGCTAGAAAATACCAAGAATGCACAGTGTTATTTGTTCTTTGAATTATATGAAATGGGTGTTCCCATTTCATTGATGTAACATCAATTTAGTATTCATTATGATATAAATTTCCTATTTAACTATGGTTTGGTGGAGAGATTTGTGTTGTGTTTTGTTAAAAAAAACAAGTCCTTGAGAGGTTGAGGGATGAAATCACAGGTAACACCTTGAGGGTTATTATCAAATAACTACTTGGTTTAGGGTTGTGGGATCTAAAATGGTTGTGTTAACCGATCACTCCCTGAGTGAGGTTTCCTTAGTAATAACTATGTTATGGTGAGTGATGTAGACCAGAGTTTTTAGTAGAAAAGCTATGTTATCCTAGTTCTATGGATGACTATGTCAGAGGATCGGGAATTATTACATCATCAATATGGGTTAAAGTTCAAGATGTAGTTATTGATGTTGATTGAATGTGTGCGCATGGAATGAGGATTGTATAATGCATGTGATTATGAAAAGACAATTTCTATTCATTATTAATTGGATGATGTAAATCTATGTGGTAGGAAGTGAACCACAGGTTGTTCAAGGATGGAATATTAGTACCAGAGGAGGCTTCAGCGTTTTCCAAGGATGGATTGTCGTGATAGAACATGGTATAATTATGTTGACTCCCATCCAAAAACCAAGTTTAGTGGTGGAAAGATTGTTTTTCATGGGAATTAGATTACTATTTTTATTAAAATGATGAATATTAAAATCCTATGGTGGGGAGAATCACATAGGTCATGGAAAATTTAACCTTTGGGAGAGTGGTTGTTGAAAGAGTAGTCATGAATGGTCAAAATGACATTCCGAATTCTGTGAGCTATAAAATTCAAGTTTTACAGACATGGAGGAGGTGTTTAATTTAAGAAATAGGTATGAGTTTGAATCAGGTTTGGAAATTATATTTTGACTCGGGCAACATGTGAAATCTAGGAAATGTGATAGATTGATATCACATATTTTCTTGTAATATAGCATGACGGTGAAATGGTTGTTGAGTATGCACCCATTAAATCACACCATGAGTCAATTTTGGAATTTAGTGGGTTTATCTCAATTATCATGATATAACTTTTCAAATTATGTTAATATGATTTAGATTTCAAATAAAGGCATTGGCCATCAATTTGGATGTCCTCTAAGCAGGACAACCTAAAGCATTCTGACAAGAATTTCAGTAAACAGGTGCATGTTGTGAGCTAATATTTCTTAGTGTAAGATGTATTAATAATGAAGAGTGTGTTTTGGTTATGACCCTTTAGTTTAAATTTTTAGGACTAGATTAACAGTGATGGTTGATTTGTAAATGGAGGTAGCAGTTTTCACGTGGCACCGCTTCATAAGGAGTTTTCAAGTGAGCTCAAGTGAAATCTGTCTTAAATAAAGCAAGAAATGCTTGAACATGTCAATGTGAAACTAGAAGTGATGTATAGTAGTATAGTGATCATTGTTTAGTGGTTTGATAATTACTATGGTGGGAAGACACCATGGACCTATAAATCATGTGGTGCTCGCTTTAAGTAGTTTTCATTGTTAATGTGTCTGAGTGGTGTCACTAGGTTTAATGTTTCTAGATTAAATTCAGATGGCAAAGAAACCTAGGGATAGGTGATGCAAGGTGGTTTGGGGGGTCTTATTAAATTGTACATCGTCTTGATGTGGGTGTTGGTGAAATTCAATACGATCATTACACAGAGTCATGGGAGTATAACTAGGGTTTCTTATGAGTATGTTTGGATAGAAGTGTTTTGTACCAAACCTATGACATCTCCCTATAAGGCCTAGTGTTGGTAAAGAAGAAAGTTCTTGAATTCCAGTAATTAAAGTTTCATGAATGAATAGCTTGTAATGAATTAAAAAATGGAATTAAGAATCATAATATAAATAATTCAGGGATATAATGATAGGTAATAATTACCAGATAGACCATGAATAAGTGGAAATTGTGTTGGGAATGTAGTTCAAGTCATGCAGTAACAGTTCAGTGATCAAAATAGCTATGGTTGGAAATGTTCCATTGTAACCGGTTAGTTTTATTTTATGCTTCTAGGTTATGTTCAATAATTTAAAGGGAATTTCACGGGATAATCATAAATAGAAATTTTTTGTATGTTTGGTTATATGATTTTTAGAACTTATACTCCCTGGGTGGTTGGTTCGAATGTGAATTTTGAAATTTCATATTTTAACTCTACAGAGAAGGTTGGGTTTATAAATAATCCTCATGATATAATTCTAGACTTTGTTAGATCATCCTTTATGGTTATGGGAACATTTAAAATGTTTCATTTTTTAAGTATAACTGGGGATGAGTTGTCCTATAGTGGGGAGTATGTAATAAAATCCACTTTTTGGACAATTTTTAATTTTTCATAAATCGGTCATAGTTTAGTAAGTGGAGGTATGTATCATCAAACAATTACAATAAAAAACTCAATACTCCTCCATTTATTCATCCATTTAAAGAAGAGGAATGATTGGGGTTTGGATTCTGCTCTTTTTACCTCTGTTTTCTTCATTTCTCTATGTGTTATCATTGTGCAATCTTATATGCCTTATATTTAGTTCTTTTTTAATGTTATCCATTTTCATATATTTTATATTGAATCGAGAGACATAAATATATGAGTTAACCATCCTAATATTGAAGTATTTGGTAGAAGTTCTTTTCTTAAAATTTATGTTTTTATAAGACATACCAATTGTGCGTCAAGTTGATATCCATCTTCGAGATTATATATTAATTTATAATGTTTTCTTTCCTAAATTCATAGACTTATGATAATTTATCACCCCTCAGTCACACCTATATCTTAGTGAACCACCCTTGATTTACAATATTCCATGGAAGATAAATTTCATATCCATAATCCTAGGAATTAGTTTAATGAATTTATGGCCCTCATTAAAATATTCTCACTCTAATTGGTTAATTAATTAATCACTCATTCCATAGACCATGTCATACCTATGGATGATTCTTTAACTATTAAACAAGTATCCCATTAGGTTCCCATTTTTCATAGTTTCCTATTTAGATATGTAGTGTATTTAGGTGTTTTATAAACTAGGAATATACCCAAATAAATTTAATTTAGTGTTTAACATTAAATGTCACAAATGAATTAAGAAACATTCTCATTACATTTTAGAAGAGATAGAGCTTGTTTATATACTTTTGATGCTTAAATCAAACATTTTCAGCAATGGGACTCACCAAAGTGTACACAACACTATCCCCTTGATCACTATGAAATGACCCAATTTGTTTAACACAAAAACAATGGGTTTAACTTCTAGTCATCCAAAATATTGACTACCAATTCAAACACATACCTAAATGGAATGATGTATACCACACATGAGAAATTAATACATAAAAAGAAACATCAGAAATCAAAAAAATTCATAAAAAGAAACATGAGATATCAAGGAAATTATAGGACATGAAATTGTGTGGTGGAAACTATGTGCCAAAAATGTTACATATACAAACCAACAGTTTCCATTTTTTTCAACACATCAACAATAAAACTACTCAGGGCCCAATGATGCATCGTAACCCTCTCCACCTTCATTTCCACTTTGTGTTGTCACCTGAAAGAACATTATATTGAAAATTAAATACAGTTACATATTTTTATTAAAACCTAAAACCAATAAAAGTTTGAAAAATTAATGATTTTGATTTTCTGTGATTTACCTGCATAACACCAATCGAAGCACTCCTACTGAGGGAATATCTGCTCATCTGCTGACATATTTCAGTCAACTCGTTCGACAATGCAGATATATGATCCCCCTGCTGGTGAACTATGTTTCATAAAGAAACAATCTCTTTCGTAGCATCTATGGGTATGGGCTGACTAAAGTCAAGAGTAGATGCAGCAGCTATCCCCGGTGGCTTGTGAAAAACCTCATATGGCACGGGTCCCAATCCCATCCCACACACTCTCCCGAGATGCTCCTTCCCAAAGACTTTAGCAACCGGGTCATCCTGGGATATGGAGTAGGAATGCAAAGGATTGGCATCCCATAGTTCTTTAATTTTGACCTACAAATCAAATATCAATATATATTAACACAATAAAAGCTGATAATAATTTATTATGATAAAAAATTGACTTCATACCCCAAATTCTTTAGCAGGATAATTAACAAAACATCCATATGATTTCTTGTGAACATCCAACCATAGTTCCGTTCTGTATGCTTCATGGCCTAAACTGTATGACTTCATTAATCAAATATAAATAAAAAATTCAATATATTAAACAAATAATATTATCGTATAAATATTAAAATTAATTAAAATATTACCAATGTCATTTTTCTTCTAGAAAAACTTTTTGAGCCCGCAGTGTACGAGATGACTTGCTTCGCTCGGTTTAACACATTTTTTCTTGCGAGATCCTGAAATAAAAAAAATGAAATTTAATACTAATGTATTGAATGTCATGTCCTTGTCATATACATGTATAAATGTAAAATGAGGATTATATAATAATTTATATATTTCAATACCATCCGCTTCTGATCCCGATGCCTTTCAACAAACACTTTCCACTGCTCTTTCGGTACCCCACTATGTAGCTTCTCATACATTTGTAGCACGTTCAACGAAGCATCCTTGACATCACAGCATAATATCCATTTAAAATCATTCCACTACTAACCTAGATTTTTCAACGTCCACTTCCGTGCTATCACATCAGCAATGGTAAAGTGGAAGAACATATGTATACAGAAATACATTTTGAACATATTAGTAACATGACATTAAATTAAACCATAATGTAATAAATTTACCTTGATTTGATAATCAAACACTTCATTTTACCAGCTTGGAGGCATATGTCTCCAATCGTCATATGAAATGGGAAGGAAAATTGGCTCCGCTGCCAGTTGGCCTAGAATATGGCCATGTAACCCCGCTGCATCATCCGTAGGGACCCCGTAAGAATCAAATGGCATAACAATCTTCTCGCCATTCCGATTCCAAACATCTGAACATTTTATATTTTTCTCCATGGTTGCATTTTTGTCATCTTCAATGAGCAAACAATTAGTATAAACAAAATTCAATAAGTTTATTTAATTAAAATATATACCTATGATAGTGACACTCCAGTGTATCCGGGATGAACTGGAAGGGGCGCATCGCTGCTCCACTGCTGAGGCTCCTGAAGTGGGAGTCAACAACTTATCCTCTACTAGGACATCCACATATGGGGTGAGAGATGGTGTAGGGGGAGATGGTGCAGGGGTGTTGGCAGCTGGTGCCTCAGATGTCGTGGGGAGGGAGCACGATGGATAGTCATCTGTCGCAGAACTAGATGAAATAATGTACCACTTCTTCCTTGGAATTCCTATCATTTAATCAAGTATAATTAAGTATAGAATATATATTTCAAAAACATTATGCATAAAAAAAAAGATAACAGATGGAGTACTAACAAACAATATATATATATCAATGATAATGAATGAATGCAGAAATGAAAAAAGTGGTTGCTGAATAAATATATAATTGTACATAAAATCATTTTCCCCTTTAATCATGTCGGTTTCCTACTCCATTGCATCATCCAATTGATTCATCCTTGCTAGAAAAATAATTTCAATATCATGATGGACAAATAATTCTACATCCATTTGTTGATTAAATTATATTTTAGAGGTAAAATTTTCCACTTCATCAAAGATATCATACAAATCTCTTTGTATTATGTAAGAAACTACACTCCACCCTTCATTGGAAAAATCATTCAAATAATATACCATTTTTTCTTGCGATGCAAAGATATATTGATCATGCAGTTCACGATCACCAACATCCATCAAGAGAGAGAAGTTCAGAGAAGTAAATTGCAAAGAATCTCTTTTAACACCTATGATAATATCGAGCCATTTACATTTGAATAGAACAACCGAAAAATGTCCGTGGTAGTTTAATTCAATAATATCTTTCAGCTTTCCATAGTATTCCACTTCAGTAAATGTAAATATACCACTATTCTATGTTCTCAAACACACTTCTCAATCGACCGTACAAAATCTAAATCCATTCACATTCTAAGCGTTGAACTTTCAAACTTCTTTTAGTGGACATCTAGCAAGAAACTTCAAATATTCTGACACCTCTGCTCGAGTATCAGTATTCATGATCTGAAAAAATAAATATACTTTATTAGATTTACAAAATGTATATGTCAAACTAATATTCTTATTTATTGCAATATTTATGAACTTACACGTCGTGCAAACCATTATACAAGCTCTTTATTAACAGATTTCGTTATATATTTCTCATTTCGGGTTCAGATTATCATTTGTCTCTTTGTTTGTATCCTAAAATCTTTAATAAATGGATCTATAAGTTCACTATTTAGCAGCACATATCTATCTGCCTGTAATAATTCCAATTTAGTCAGTGTCACATTTGAGGTCCTCCCAACTTTTTGGCTAATCGTAGGAAATATTTTGGATTTATGATGTATTTTAGATTGAGTCGATGTGTTGTCAAGACTTCCTACTCGATTAAATCTTGTCTCAATATCATCCATCTATCGGGAACAAAAGTTAAGACACTCCTCATCCACATAGCCTTCAGCAATTGAGCCTTCTGGTTTAGTTTTATTTCTCACATATGATTTCAAATGCCCAAGATATCTGTGAAAGAAAATAAACATAATTGTGCATTTAATTAATTACAAAAAATTGTTTACTTAACTGGAAAACATATAAATAAAGTGCCTCTCAATTGGATACATCCATCTATAATGAACGTGGCCTCCTAATTTAGCTTCCTCAACCAAATTCATAGTTAAATGCATCATTACAGTAAAAAAGGATGGAGGAAAGATCATATCCATTGCACAAAGGGTCAATACAAACCTCTCTTGGAGGTTGTCAAGATGAAATGAATGTAGAGATTTCTCACATAATTTTCTAAAAAATGTGCAGAACTCGAGTACAACAGCATTAATTTTTTCATCTAATAATGTACGCAATGCCAATGGTAGTAACTGTTGTAAAAAATATGTGAATCGTGGATTTTCAATCCATGTAACTTACGATTCTTCAAGTCAACACACCTTGAGATGTTACATGAATACCCATCAGATACCTAAAAATTATTTAACATTAAAATGAATGTATCTTTATCCCTATTATTCATTGAAAAAATTGCCCGAGGATACTTTTCATTCTCATCTGGTCAGCGATCACGTTTTACGTTCATTGCTTGTAAGTCTTTGCAAGCATTGAGATGATCCATCGACTTTCCATGCTCATTAAGGAATTTGAAAATAAAATTTTCACAGACATTCTTCTCAATATGCATCACATCAAGATTATGCCGCAACAAATTAAATTCCTAATAAGGAAGTTTGAAGAATATAATTTTTTTCTTCCATTGTTGCGTTCTAGTTTTGCTTGGCGACACACTTGAGACCCGTTTTCCGCTATCATTCAACTGATGAACCTTCCCAAATTCTGTTTCAACATTTTTAAGCGGTGTCAATATTTCAAAACCATTTAAAAACTTTGGAGGTGGTCTACGATCAATGGAACCATTAAATTTTGGTCTATTCAGCCGAAATCTATGAGATGAATCGAGAAATCTTCTATGACACAAGAAGCACCATTTTCTACTGTGAGGTATCCGTTTGGGCCCAAAATCAAAGTTACAAATGGGAAAATCCAAACCCATGTAAGTGTTCCAACTAGATAAATTCCCAAGCCTAAGAAAGTCAATAATTGTCCACATTAAGGAATCATGCATTTTGAACATTGTTTTAGAAGAAGCATCAAATGCCTCAACACCGTTGCTCTATAACTCCTGTAATTCGTCAATCAAAGGCTGCAAGTTTATATCAATATCATTTATAGGCATTTATTTTCTAGGAATAATCATCGAAATGATAAAATATTTTTGTTTCATACACCTCCACAGAGGCAGATTATAAGGGATCAAAACAACTGCCCAAATTCTATAATTGGTACTCAAAGTCCCAAATGGGTTGAATCTATCGGTAGCCAATCCCAATCAAACATTCCTAGGATCAGCTGAGAAATTGAGATGTAATGAATCAATTTTCTTCCACGATTGGGAATATCATGGATGTCTCATTAACCCATCTTTGTTATTATCTATAGAATGCCACTTCATGTGTTCGGAAGTTTTCAATGACATGAATAATCTTTGAAATCGAGGCTTCAAAGGAATGTAACACAAAACCATTGCAGGTGTGCTCTTTTTCTTCTTCTCCATGAAATTATGTTCATTCAGACTTCCAAAATCACCCTTTTCCTGCCATCTAGAAGTAGAACATTTCTTCGAATTCTGTCTACTTTAATCCTCTCCCAAATAAAACATACAATCATTGGGACACACATGTATTTTTGTATAATTTAGACCAAGCTTGTTAACAACTTTTTTCATATCATAAAAATATTCTGAGATTTTTGATTCAGGAAATGCATCACAAATAAATTCCAATATCATGGACATTGCCTTATTTTTAATTCCACATAGGCATTTGATATGGTACAACACTAGCAGAAATGAAAGCATTGAATATTTCAAACAGCCACTATACAACTCTTGATTTCCATCATCAACTAAATCATGAAACACATTTTCCTCAGTGAAGTTTTCTCTTAAAATTGGCTCCACAGAATCAAGAGGAGGATCCAGTGATATGTGAGAATCTTAATCTGCCTGTGTTACAGTCTCAAAAACATCACTTGTCACGTTGCAATTTTTAGCACCCTCTTCTGGTTGTTCTGATATGTTTTGATGCTGATAGTGGTGTATTGCAGTGCCGAAGAATCATTTATTAGGGTTTGCATTTCATTTTCCATTGTCGATGAACATGGGACCTCATTATGCGGATTAAAATCAATGTTCAATCTTTCTGTAACGTTCGATTCTCCATGCCAAATCCAACACAAATATTGAGAAGGGAATTTCTTCAGTATTAAATGTTCATAAACCTCATCTATCTTCAACCATGTTCTAAATTTACATTTAGTACATGTAAATTTTATTCTCCCTTCATTGGATCTATTAGAAATTTAAAAATCTAAAAACTCATTCAAACCCTTAACACACTGAAGTGTGTTCCTTGGTAATGTGATCCAGATTTTATCCATGTATATCACAATGTGCCTACACAAAAGATAATGAATCAAGCATGAGACATATTCTATAACCCCATCATCAAAAACAAATAATGATGAACAAAATTTCCATAATAGAGAAAAATTCAAGGATATATCAAGAAATGGGTCTCAGAATTCCTCAAAGTCCCTAAACTGGAAGTACAAAATGGATGAACTCTTTCTATAATAATGGGCCTTTTCATCATTTTATGGTTCATCCGGCCTCCACTCCTTGCACATTGGATTCTCTTCATTCCCACTATTAATTTGTTGTATACCTGATAAAAATAAGGAATGAACAACCATTGATTTCCAAGAATATTTAGATTCCATTCACATGTTCCTGGTGACAACCTCCAAAATGGATGTTATGCCCAAATAAAGTAGAGATGTACCAAGGTCTGGGTGAATACCATCACCAAAGAAATGATATTTCTCATAATTGATGACCCCTATATTTGGAGAATATATAACAAACCTTGAAATTTTATTGACATACTACCATACTGATTTGTTACCAATAAAAAGTCTCATGAGCTCAGTCTACTTCTCTACATTCATTACCTTAGGAAATAACCATTAAAAAATCAATCTTGATGAGATTCCAATTTATACATTCATGATATTAAGAAGGTACCACTGACTCCCACAAGACTCTTCTGAAACTATAAATCCAGTTCTAAAAAATTCTCACCCACAATGTATCAGGTTCCCTAAGATAATTGAGGATCACCTCAATTTGTTCCAACTACCTAACTACTTCCACTGACCCTTGGAAAACAATTAATGAATGAAGATAGTGATTCAGGAATCTTATGATGGTGTTTGATATTGAAAATGGTTTAACATCAACAAATCAACACGTATTCTAGGTCGGAATAAGAACTAAAGAATCCTTTTTAAAAAATACAGTGGACAACAATAACATCTAAATGAACTATATCAATTAAATACTCAAAATAGAGTCTAATTATTCTAAATGAATGTAAGAATAAAATACAAAAAAAAATATAAATTAAAAAACGAACACACTAATGATACCAAAATTACTTTTCATTTGAAACAACCATTATTTATAAGTTATTATGAAGTACCACCTCCAATAAGTCTGAACCTCATTTGGAAAATATAGATTGGAGAGGAGTTGAAATAGGATAATAGGGGGATAAATTGTGATGTAAATACTTTGGCTTTTTGGGATGGGTGTCTAGGCGCAAACCATGAATACATTTTTGAAACTTGTTCTTTAATATGACTTGATTCATCTATCGATAATCATTACAAAGGTGAAGGGTTCCATAATATTTATTCACAAAAAAAATGCCATTTCCCAATATTAAAGGCTTGGGAGAATAAATCATTTATCATATACAATAGGTTTATCAAAACACATCATAAAGGAAAGAACATAGAACATGAAATAAATATGTCCCTACCCTGAAAAATGAATGTCAATATATACATTCCTATATGCCTATAATGATGCATGAATACTCATTTAACACCATTCTGAGCCATGAGTATAAATATCAAGAATCAAAATTCATCACTAAAAAATACCATCACACAAAATAAAAATCACCCAAGGTGAAATAACATCAAATTTTTCAATAAAATAACATAGGAACCAATCCCGTCCATATGAACACATATTTCCCCAATACATTGGCTAGATACTCCTATTCATAAGCTCATTGATATGTCTTGGAACATCCTAGTATATCTTATACCTTTCCATAAGTAGTAATGTAATAGAAATTAAAACATGATTCTTTGATACCACATTGCTACATCACCCAATCCATCACTCTCTCATGTGGCCAAATCAGATTTTTTATGGGACCTCATGAATCCCTACCCATATTCCACATGTTATTGACTAGAAATGTGTCTGATATTTATAGTGGGGAGACCATACCCTCAGGTATGTAGTTATATAGAAGTGGAAAATCAACATAAATAACTATAATAAAATAAATATCCGTAGAGGAAACTATATAATAAAACATGTAAACAAAAAAATCTAACTAAAGAATCCAATATATAATAATGGAATAATGTAATGAGATGATGTAATTAAAATTAATTTATTGATGGCTGTAATATAGAGTAAAATACTATGTGTTTCAAATAACGACACAAAAGTCCACTATCCGAATCCCCATTTCAATCCCTTCTCCAAAATCCAACCCATACTATATGAAAAAAATTAACATAAAGATCTCTTTACCTTTTTGAATCCTATATCCATGAAATATGCTAGGGTTTAAAATGTTGAGATGAGTAGGTTATGAGTAAAAATTATTAGTTTTACACCATTATTCATATAAAAAACAGTTGGATATATATTGTACACAACAAGGGGATAAGAATGAATATTAATTAATCAATCAACACAATACACAAATCATCCTAATACAGAACCATGTCATATTATCTTTGATCTTATTACAAAACCATTCCAACAATAATAATAAACCATGGAAAAATTAAAAAACATGGAATATCCCTCTATATAAGCGTTTCATCCATTGAAAATAGCTATATATATAATTTTTTCAACATGAGTCCACTAGAATAGATCACTATATTAACATGCTAAGATTCGAACCGAGAATTTACAATTTCAAAACCAAAATTCATTTCCAAAATATTATAAGGATCCAATCAGGATTTAATCCTTTTCAATTCTAATGAATTACAAAAATGATTCCAAACCATTTCAAAAACAACATAAAACACTACTTTCATGTTTATAACTCCAAGAGACCCTTTAAACCATTTAGAAACCAACCATGTTCCAAAATATCAAATGGGAAAAGTTTCAAATTGCACATTTGAAACCAATTTCATAACCACATAATGTAGAAACACACCATTTAGAAACCAATAAACCTTTTGATAGAATGAGTTTTATGGAAAACATATTTTTAGAGTACCATTTTAATTTTAATGTCCATCCATGTGTGCCCCTCATGCACACATGGATGTGCCAACATCCAATGACACCCATTAAGTATCCACATAAACAACCAAAATCCATTTTCAAAGTGACATCACATGCCTTCCAACCATCATAACACTACACTATAAAAGTCACCAAATTCCACATATAAATCCCAAAAAACAGTCCAACCAATTTAATAATACAAATATAAGGGGAAAACCACACAAATCATCTAATTTTACCTTAAAATATCCATTGAAATTTTATCAAACACATTGGGTGCAAATATACAAAGGATTATTTTAAGAATCACTTCAAAACCAAATTTTATAAAATTCTACCAATACCAAATCACCACAAAAAACCTAATAAACACATCAAAAGAATGAAAAACAAATTTATAAATTTATTTAAATCACCCAAGTATCAATGGAATGAGTTAGAAGGGAAAAATATGGAGACACCTACATCAATGGAGTGAATATGTGATGAAACTCTTGGATAATGAAGAAAACACCCCAAAGAACAATCCACACACCCTAAAAATCAATAAAATTGAACCAGACATCAACCCTAACACATATGGTTCTTATAAAGGGATGAACCCCCAAGAGAAACCCTGAAATCATGAGGGTAAAGATAAAATAGGAGGCAAATGACAAAAAATCCAAGGAATCTTGCATTGGAAGCTTCACGGACCACTAATAGAGAGAGAAAAACTAAGAGTCGTGGGGTCACCGGGGTCGCAGGGTCACCGGGGGTGCGGGGTCACCGGGGCCGTGGGGGGCCGGGGTCATGGGGTTGTCAGGGTTGCGGGGGGCCATGGTCACGGGGGAAGTGGGGGGGCGGGGGGAATCTGGGTTAGGAGGGTCGGGGTGGGGGGAAGGGTCGGGCTGTTAAAAAAACAATGTTTCGCGGTGGTTTATTATAAACAGCCGCTAAACAACCGCCACTAAATAGCAGTTTTGTTGTAGTGGGGTCTGCGCCACCACATGTTCATCCAAAAAATAAGCTCACATACAATTTAAAGTCATGTCTCTTTGACTATGCTAAGGCCAGAGGGGCCATAGCGGTGAACACTCATTCCTAGGATATACACATGACACACAAAATATAAAACCTGACCTGAATGAGGGGCAAAATCGTTTTCATATCTCATAGACATCTTAAGATGAACTACATACAGTTTAGGGTCATGGTGATTGGACCATATTTGTGGCTGGGACCAAAGATGGATGTTCGGGGTGTCACGACGTATCCCATAAGAATGGGAATCAATCCACATGTATTTCATCAATTTTGGGCAATATGTTTGATGAACAACTACAGACACACACATCTGTTCCAATCCAAGTGGGTTATGGGGCATACTCCCCCATATTATACGGACAACCAAGTCAGGCACATACACCTGATTTGAGTGGAGATCGTCAGCCTAACCTGACCATCTTTCTTGATCAGGCACATACACCTGCTCGGAGCAATCACTTTCGTCATCCAGTGGTTTCTAAAGCGAGTAAGAAGACATCTAGGAAAAAGATCCGCACAGCACAGTCAGGAGATCAAAGGCCAATCTGTAATAAGGCCTTGCTCGATGATGGAGTTCTTGAATCCCTTAGACATTTATCTGTCGGAATTAAAGATTCTACTCCCTCAGTTCCCAATAACGGGAACATTAATTCTGATGGTCTTAAACAGACACTTCCTCATGAAGGATTGCTTCATGAAAATTCGGTCAATCTTGAAGTTTCTTCTTCAGATGAGAGCCACAAGAACCCTCTGTGTGGTCAGAAGACCAAGGAGCAAAAGATATCATCTTTTGTTGTAACCCATTATGGTGGTCCTCCCCATGATGATGAATTTCACTGCGAAAGTCCTCTCCGCAGTAGTGATTCACATTGCCTGGAAAATACTCCAGTGAACAATGTAGTGCCGAGAAAGCCCTCTTATCTTGAGGCACTTTCAAATACGAAACCAGTCATGTTTGATGCTTTATTTCTAGCAAGTGAAATACTTTGTCAATCAGAAGATAGCCCAGGGTGTAGGTCATTCTCCAAACCACCCCTAAGTCATGAATCTCCTAGTTTGATCAATGATGTCTCTACCAATCTTGTTGAATCCGATGAAGCAACAAGGAAACACCAACTCTGATCAAAATAGGTAGAAGAATCTTCATTTAATGATAAAGAGGAAATGCTGAACATGAGGAAAAAACTGGCGAAAAGTGAGGTACCAGTCATGTTTTGGCCTTTGGCTGACTCCTAGTATGATATTCCAAAGATGTTGACGGAAGTTGGAGTCCATGATATTCGTCTCAACATATGGAAAACTCTTTGTCAATTGAAGAAGATGGTATTATCTTATGATGAATATGAAAATCATCTTAAGATAATAGAAGGCTACAACGTCAGATTGATTTGGCATCTCTATCAGTCTCTCGGTATCCGAAGGCTGAAAAGAAATAGAGAACCCTTCAACATTCATGCCTTGGCGCACTAAGAAAATTGTGTCAATTAATTGCCAATGCTCCATCTGGTGTTCATATCAGAGGATGGGGTGTTCACGGAGCACTACATTTCATAGTGCTTTCCATTCAGCAAAGCCCGCCGAAAATGGTCTCATGTAATGTTATTTCCCATGGCCGGCTATAGTCAATGGGATTTGATCATAATCAAAATCTTGATGAAGAACAGGCTTCAACTAGTTCCTCTCAAAATCAAGCATATAGAGAACAAGTTGTTGAATTTATCTTGTATCAAGTAGGCGAGAATATTGCACAAGCCTCTCGTATGGAGCAAAGAAATCATCAAATCATAGAAGTCTCGGAAATCATCCAACGGTCTGTTGAACCAGGTGATAAAAGTGGATACAGGTTAATGCATCAAGCTAATTTCTGAACTAAAATTCGCAAGATCAAGAGAGATTTTAAGAAGGTCTCAGACATAGCATTTCAAGAGCCACCCCAGCTTGTCAGACTGGGGACTCCTTTAACCCAACCCTCAGAGTCAACAAATGGGATTCGAGGAGTTGAGCGGAAGCAGCAGGAACATCCCCAGTTCTCGAGATTGTGGACTCTTTCAAATCATCAATCCCCTTCTCAGAGAATATCGGTCTTTTCTCGATTGGGTAAGAAGCCCCAAGAGGAATGAAGAGCCAAATTATCAAGAGATTTCCTCCAAATTATAGCTCGTCAAGAAGTTCCTAAAGGATTGAATCAACAAAAGGCAATGTCTCATCAAAGATATGAAAGAAGACAATATCACAGAAATGTTGATAGAAGGGATGCGATACATTATGCATCAATCAATGTCATCAATGCCGTTGTTGCTAATCCACCAGAGGAGACTCACTCAGGGGACTCAGATGAAGAGTTTCCTGCTCAAGAAAATGTACGCACCAATACAAATGAAGAAGGTGTGCATACACGAAGTCAAAGGATTACTCAGAACCTAGTTAATCCACTTCCCTCTCTCCAAAAAGTATCCAAAAATGAGAGGGGAAAGAATCAGGTTACATATCCTTCCTCTGGAGAAGGTCAATCGCTCTCATTAGAGCAAAGATTTACACAACAAGAGGATGAAATGAAAGAATTAAGAAGGTTGAATGCAGAACTAATTCAGAATAGTCTTCTTCTTAAGAATGCTGAATTCCGACAGCCAAAGGAATTTTTTGCAGTTACTGAGATTGATCAAGAATATCCTCCTTTATCAGTACACCCTCAGAGGTCTAATCCCGTGGATCAAACGCAACAACAGTTGACAGAGCTACCATAAGTTGTAGCACCAATCACCACGTCTGTGCAAGCTCCATTCATTGCACCTACCCAAGACCAAATTCAACCTGATGTTTCTCAAAAGTTAATATCTACTATTGAATCATTAACAGCTCGGTTAGAAACTATAGAAGGGAAATGGGTGCAAGTTCAACCATAAAAGAAAGTTTACCCTGAATGGGTAGATTCAATTTCTCCTCCATCTAGTTTTGGAAACCCTTTTTTCCCTACTTTCAATGGATCAGGTGACCCTGAAGAACATTTGACGCATTACGTGTCTTGTTGTGATCCTATGATGGGAACTCCAGAGCAGCAAGAAGTAGTGAAACTCATATGCTTCATGCGAACCTTGCAAGGACCAGCTTTTGTCTGGTATACAAGCTTGGAATCCCGGTCAATCATCGGATGGGATGATCTTCGTCAAAAATTCATTCTTCAGTTCAGCTCAACTTTTCCAAAAATGACAGTTTTTGATCTTACAAACTGCAAGCATAGGGAGAATGAAAGAGTCTCTGATTTCATTGCTCGCTGGAAGGGATTAACATATTCCCTGAGTTTAGCACTCCCTCAGGAAGAGCTGTTTCCGATCTGTGTGGAAAATTTGTGTGACGAATTACGCACGCCATTGATCCCTGTGAAATATACAGGAGGGTTTCAAGACCTTACTTCAATCGCTCAGCAGATTGAATATTCCCTTATCCAGGCTAAGGTTAAATCTTGTGTAATTCCATCAGCTTCAGGAAGGAGAATGGGTAAAGCAGAAACTGCTACATTTATGCTTAAACAAGAACCTGTACCTATTTCTACTTCAAAACCTTCATCTTCTCGAAGGGCTCCACCTCCTGAACGCCAACAACAAAGACCGTTTCGTCCAAATGATCAAAGAGATCAATGACAAAAACAATTTGAGGTTATGAAGAGTAAAAGATACTCCTTCCGAATTGAGCAAGTTTCTGGTTACTTCATTTCATCTCTGGAAAATAATTTGGTTCAATTTTCAGTGCCCAAGAGGCCAAACAAAGAAGGACATGAAGACCGTCCCAATTATTGTCCCTTCTATCAAATGTTAGGGCATCCCATCCAGGAGTGTTTTGTCTTCAAAGACCTCCTGCAAAAGATGGTCGACTTGGGACAAGTCAATTTGAAAGGTTCTTCAACTCAGGTAGCATGTGTTACTGCTATAGTTCCAGAGGAGGAAGGTGAATGTCAAGAAGTCAAAAGCAGAAATGAACACAAGTATGATGATTGGATGGTCAGAAATACAATAAATCGGACTCGTGCCATTGTGCGAACACAATTAAAGAAACCAATTGTGTCTTCTGCCATGAATATTGCGGTAAAAACCTCTTCATCAGAGGGAAAGTCTTCAAAGAAATGGTTTGATTCAAAGAAGAAAAAATAATAAGAAGAAGATGAGTATGTGTCAAAGCCTAAATTGACTTTGACTCTGGCAGACTTTATGCCATCTACTTCAAAACAACGGGCACCGCCCCATCAAACGGTACAGCCTAAACAGTCTAGTCAGGAAAAGTCGTTATTAGACGAAGAGTTAATCTTCGGTTATGTTAATATGATTCAATTAATAGATCCGTACTACAGTCGTAATTTCAATTTTGATGAGCTTGAATTCCCTGTATCAAATAAGGGAATCCGAGGAAGTTCCAGAGGTTCAGGATACAGGGGAAGACGTGGATCTTTCCGAAGCCACTACTCCAGTTCTACCCCTGCTAGCACTGTGTATGCAGTAGAAACTCGTGGTAGAGCCCTTCAGCGAGCTCAAAAAGAACAAGCAGGTTCTTCTACTAATGGCCAACTCAGTCTTGGCACAGTTATTTTGGAAGACCGATTGAAGGTTCCATCTTCTTTATCTCAGCAAGTAAATGGATCGAATTGGTCTAATCGACCAAAACCAAGGATGTTTCCAACTTCTATCCCAATACAAGATTCATCATCTTCCAAAGCATCTACTTCCAAGGTACCAGTTAAACCGCATATTCCTGTAGGGAAACACAGACCTCTAGATCAAAATTATGATATATTGAAACACTTGGCCCAAGTACCAGCCAAGTTATCAATTTTGGATTCTTTGAATCTGTGAAAAGATCTTCGGGAAGCACTCATCGAAGCTTTGTCAAGTCCTCAGGAGTTTGAAGCTAAAATTGCTACAGCTGAAGTCTATCACATAGAGAATAATCCTGCAGAATACCATGCAGTGATATCTTTTAATGATAAAGATGAAGATGATGTTGTTCATGGGCACATAAAACCTCTCTACTTATCTGGAAAATTCAATGGTGTAGATATCCGAAGAGCTTTCATTGACAATGGTTCATGAGTCAACCTCATGCCCATTCGTACACTTCGTCGGTTGGGCCTCACAGAATCTGATTTATCTCCTTCTACCATGATGTTACAAGGATATGATAAAAATGAACAAGAACCACTGGGTGAAGTTACACTCAGAACTCAGTTTGGAGATCTTGTATCCAATTCGGATTTCACGATTGTTGATCAAGACTCAGCTTTCAACGTCTTGCTTGGAAGACCCTGGATACATCAGCATGCGACTATCCCTTCATCATACCATCAATGTCTCAAATACTGTTTCAATGGTCAAGTTGGATCATTGTATGGGGATAATACCCCATTCAAGACATGTGAGTCTCAATACATTGAGGCAGAATTTTATCACATGAAGGGAAGAGAAAAATCTACAATGAAGAAAATTACCAAACTTAATGCTTCATATGGTTTGGAGAAAATTCCAATAAATTCATTTACACATGTGAGTACAGATTATGTGTTACCTATTAGTGAAATTGACAAAATAGGCCCAAATCAAAATACTCTTTTGGAAAGATCCATAATGACAATTACGGCAATTGATCTAGACAACATGGGAGAAATTGGTAACCTACCAAACAGTGATGAAAGCACAAGTGGTGACGTCTTCATTTCATCTGCTGAAATCCAACAGGTCTATACTTTGCCAATAAGGCTAGAAGAAGTTATAGCAACATCGGAGGTGAATAATGATGTCAATTCTCAATCCATCATCTCCTCTTTATTTCCCAAAGAAGGCCCTTTATCATCAATAGGGTCGGAAATGGAAGCTTCTTCTTCAAAATGTGCAAATTTTGACATTACTTCTGATCATTAAAATTTAGTTTTGTCATATACTATGCAAGTAGAAATGGAAGAAATAGCACATGATGAAGTGGAAGAGGAAGATCTTAGAGATGCTCCTCCATCATTTGAAGAAGGTATCTCTACCACTATGGATGAACTCATAGAAATAAATATCGGTACAGAGAAAGATCCACACCCCACTTTAATTAGTGCGGCCATGACCCTGAAGAGCAAGAAATGCATATTTCTTTTCTAATGAAAAATAAAGATATTTTCTCTTGGAACTATACAGAAATGCATGGGCTTGATCCTGATATTGCTACTCATCATTTGGGTTTACCAAAAGAACATCGAGGATTTAAGCAA
Source organism: Viscum album (assembly GCA_963277665.1). Taxonomy (NCBI): domain Eukaryota; kingdom Viridiplantae; phylum Streptophyta; class Magnoliopsida; order Santalales; family Viscaceae; genus Viscum; species Viscum album. The sequence continues at coordinate 269,330,396 of OY728125.1, read as the reverse complement.
GTCGTGAGAAGAACACACCCAACTTATGCTTCCAAAATTGAAACTGAAGTGGATAATATGATCAATGCTAACTTCGTCAGAGAAGTTCAATATCCCAAGTGGTTGGCTAATATTGTCCCTGTAAAGAATAAGAAGAACCGACAAATTAGGGTTTGCATCGATTTCGGAGATCTTAATAGGTATTGTCCTAAAGTTGATTTCCCAGTTCTGATTACAGAACTCTTAATTGATACAACGGCTGGCTATGAAGTACTTTCCTTCATGGATGGATATTATGGATATAATCATATCCGAATTGCCCCAGAAGATGAGGAATCTACAGCCTTCAGAGCCCCTCAAGGTGTGTTTTGTTACCGGGTGATGCCCTTTGGTTTATAGAATGTAGGTGCAACATATCAATGCGCCATGCATCGTATCATCAAACCTTTTTTAGGGAAGTTTGTTGAATGCTATGTAGAAGATTTGGTGGTTAAATCCAAACAACGTTCTAATCACTTGGCTGATTTGGAAGTCATATTCCACAAGCTTCGACAACATAATTTGAAGATGAACCCCTTAAAATGTGCTTTTGGGATAACCTCAAGAAAATTCATCATCTTTGTTGTACGCCATCGTGGTATTGAAGTCGATCCTGAGAAGACCAAGTCAATCCTTGGTATGTCTCCTCCTCAGAATTTGAAAGAATTAAGAGTACTTCAAGGACACTTAGCCTATATTCGATGTTTCATCGCCAATTTTGCAGGAAAAATTTACCCTTTACCAAGTTATTGAAAAAAGGAGTCACTTACCAGTAGACTGAAGAATTTCAAGAAGCGTTTGATGTTCTTAAGAAATTGTAACATCCCAAGTTTCCTCGGTATGTTTCCTTTCGAATAATGCAATGGTGTGCATTGTACACAACTTCGAGATTTTAACACACCATAACCAATCAAACTAGCCGTTATGAATAGTAATACCTACATTTTGAAATTTTATAAATTCTATCTCTCAAAATGGACTTAATTTTTGGATTCGTAATATCTAAAATAGCCTAGGGTGAAATTTTGGTACTTTTTGGATAACTTTCATATTTTGATGAATAGTGAAAATTACTAAATTTTAATTAAAAACAACTTTTTTAATCAAAATAATTAATAGTGATAAATTATGAAATTGAGTTGTTTTAAAGTATATATAGAATATATTTTTACCATTTAATATAATTTTGGTCATTGGACATAATTTTACAATTAAACCGAACATAAACAAGTGTCAATCTTTTGATAGTTATTATCTCTTAAAAACAAGCTTTTTGTTTTGACAGCGGGAATTAATTTTAAAATAATTTCTGCCACTTCTGTGTTTTGAATTTAGAAAAATGGATTCCATATTTGGAATCAGGATGTTAAAATTTTGTAAACAGGTAACTTTTATTTTTAGACATTTTGAATAATTACTGCGGTAAATATTTTATTTACCATGGTTAAAGGTAAATCCGGTAAATAAGGGTTAAACAATAATATTATAATAATAATAAATTACCCTAAAACCTGTCTTAACCCTATTGGTTGATACATGGTCGACCATGGGAATCTTGGGGTCTATTTTGGGACCCCATGGATCCACTTGTAAGTGATAATGACACTTTATTTTAATTAAGTTAAAATAAATACAAAAATGACACAAGCATATATCTTTTAACAAAAAAATTGTTATAGAGGGTTATATATGTTGGATTTTAGATTATAAATATTCCTTAGAAAGATAAAAAGATTTCCTACATAATGATATTTTATTTATAATTTTTAGACATTAAATAATTTAATTTATTTATGACACAATGATGATGCAGTAATTACTATAATAGTGAAAAATCAAAATAATTGATATTATAAATACCCAAATAAATATAATATGAAACTTTTAATGAATTAAAATAATTTTATAGGATAATATGATATATTAGAATTGATTTAATTGACTTTTTTCGAAGTAATCAATCTGTTATGAGTTTCACAAAAATCAACTATTGAATAGTGTCAAAATTGACATAAAAGTGTTTTTAAAACAAATATTATATTATTAATTGATATTAAATTCCTAAAAATCTAAGGTTCGGCCAAGAGACTTATATCATGATAGGTGTATCATTAATGGACCACTTGTGGGTCTATTGTATGTATATGGTAAGTTTATTAACCATATAATATAAAAATACAAAGAGACATTGTAAAAGTGAAACTAATTAACTTAGAGTTAATACATAACGATAAGGTTAATATAAGTACCCAAAACTGTCTAAATTCTATTGGTTGAGTTTTTTTCGACCCATCCCCACCTTAACTTTTGAATAGTCAACTTTGGAGCCATTGGAAACCGTATATGAATTTATTATAAACTAATATCTCTAGCTTTTCCAAAGGTGCCCCTCACCCCTCTTATAAAAGGGCACTCCTCCTTCTCATTTCTTCACACCTTCAAAGCCATTTGGTTCGGCCAAACCCTGCCCAAATACTCTCCCAACTTCCTTCACTACAACCTAGGGGCCTTAGTTTGATCAGAAAGCCAACCTAAAGAGCCCTTTTGATCAAATCAAAAGGAAGAACCCGAAGAAGAGGTAATGATTTCACCACCCTTCTCCAATTTCATTTCTTCTTCCACTTATTCTTCCTTTGTTATTACAATTATAAAATAATAACTCCAGTATCATATATATACTGTAATATTATTATAAATATGGTACAACCATATTCAGTATTCTATCCATCCTTTGAATAACATGTCACCATACGTGCGTACGTACGGCTTACCGTCTCCACGTCGTGGTGTAATTGTTATTCAATATATTATTATTTGGATGGGTATAATAATAATGTGTAACTCATGTAAATAATAAATATAACATGATAATGATTCTGTATATATGATATAAAATCCAATTATATATTATTTTAATATCAAAAGAATGATATTGTCGCTCGTGCGTATGTACGGACTACAGTCTCCACGAACGCGATGAGATTCATTGTCCATCATATCCATTCAAGTATAATTATCATTTGATGATTTAAAAATAGTATCTAAGGACTTGATATCATTCTGGATATGAATAAAATACATCCCATTAATAACGAATATGGCTCACATAACAAAGAATATAAAGTAAAATGAACCCGTTAAACACCCGAAATGACGATAATTCTATGATATTATTAACAAATCAATGTTAAAAGATCATATATGATATCATATTAAAGTAAATTATTCTTGTATAATTAAATGACAATTATTTCAACGTTATACAGGAGGTAAACCTACCATCGACCAAGGAAAAAGTACAAAGTAAGGGATTTTCTTATCTCACTTTCAATTCCGTGAGATTTCCATTGTTCAACACTTAATTATTGCATGTGGTGTATGTGTACTGACCATGATTGTATTCATTGTGTAATATACTTTAATTTATGGGTATTTACATCATCATGGTATGATAATTCTTTCATGGGTGTATGTTACGTAAGTTACCTAATCGATAAGGGAATTTGAGATTTCAATTTCCACTCATTTGGCTTTACACATATTTCATTGATTATATTACTCCAAGATTATGTGTGGAATCGCTATTCATTTGATTATGGCTTAATTTCCACTCCCCTTTCTGTGGATATACTTTTGATACACATAATCACTCCATTGATAAACTCTCAAGCGATCGGTATGAACTTGATAAGAGTAATTTTAACTCAATCTCCATTTGTTGAGTTAAATATCCAATTCGTTGGTGTTGTTTCTACAAGAATATGTGTGAATACCCTTTGATTGTTTTACACTGAATATTCAATCTTATTTACTGTATTTATATTTTTCACACATAATTATGGCGTTGATTTGTCCTTAACCTAAGGATACGGCCTTTATGAGAGATTTCATCTCAATTTACATTCAACTGAGACTTCTTTGTTGATATACACCAAATCACTTTTATGTGTTGTATATAATGTACTTTGACATAGTATATCATGAATCCCTTTATTCTCATGATATTACAAAGTTTTGATTACCTCAATTATTTGTATTCAAGTGTCTCTCTTTTGGTTAGATCCTCTAACCAAAATACCATTTTAAAATGTTTTAAAGACTTATTCTTCTATATCTTGCTCATTAATGTCCATGTTTTAAAAATGGTTTTTAAGGATTTATTTATATGGACATTAAAGTTTTAAAATTAAAACTCCTTTTAAAAGTTTCAAAGTGGTATGGGACACTTTGATTCAAAAATCTATTTTTAAATGGCTTCTTGACAAATAGTGTGACTTTTAAATGTTTTCAAGAAAAGGGGGATATTTCTCTCAAAAAGTTTCGATGATTATTTTCATCTATGTCAACATCCATCATTATTCTTGATTGAGGTTAATGTGATACAATAAAGTCTTCCATATTGTATCAAATGAGTTATTTTTGACTATGGATGTGTTATTTTTATACCATTCATGGTTTGTGGTAGAAGTATTGACATTTCGTATGCTAGTTTTAATACGAATGTTTATTTTATGCTTAAACCTATTCATATGAGGAATGCATTGGACTTAATAAGTGACGGGTGGAGCCCGCTATAGCTCCTCGATGCATCGGGAGGTCTCATGAGACAAACTAGTGTCTTGGCACAAGGCCTTGGCAAAATCTTATTTGTAGTCTTGGCAAGAGGCCTTGGCTATGTGGTTATGATAGTCTTACATTATGCATTCCATCATTATGAAAGTGGTTATTGATATTGCATGTGATCATTCGACTAGTAGAATATCCATGTGAGTAAGTAAATGTCATTATTTCATTTTATTTATGCCATACCATGTTGAAAGTTCAAGTTTCAAAGGCTTTTGTTTTAGTTATAAATTGCCTTAAGTGTTTATGATTATTTATGAAAGCATCTGCTATAATGTTATCCTTACTGAGCATCCGAGCTCACCCCTTTCAATGTTTTATTTTTTTTGCCAGGATTATGAAGAGGTAATTTATGAATGACCTGCAGGGATAGTATGAGGGGATATGAAGACAAGATATTTTTTTTATGATGTAATGTAAAAATTTATGGATATATCTAGTTATTCCAAGGCTACTAAACTAATCGGTCTTTCGAGACTTGATCTTTCTCATGATCATGCCAATGTTATGTAATAATGCACTGACTCTCGGTAACTAGGGTCAGGGCGTTACAGTTGGTATCAGAGGAGGTTTAGTACAAACCTTGGAAGCTAGATTTAGATAAACTCTGATTAGAGCACGTAAACCAAAGATGAACTTTGAGGATTAGTATAGAAGAACTTCCTAGAATTTTGGTATTGTAGATATTTTGTGAGTTTTCCGAGCAATACATCCCTGTCTGGATACGAGCAGGTAGAGGCGGCTCTGGCACAGATGTACCTAGGGGTAAAACCCGAAAACACCGCTTTGAGCTAGACTCGAACGGGAACTGGTGCACGACAACGGGCCTTGCTGCACTCTTGGTTACGACACTCCCGGGGGATATGCTTTGGTAAATTCACAAGATTAGTATAAACCATTATTAAGGGAATACAAAAAAAATGCCCCTAAGAATATATGTCGGCAAATAGATAGTGGATAACCTTGATTTCAACATAGGGTACCCCAAGTTAGGATATATTGTTCAATTACAAGATTATCCTATTATGTCTATTTTTTTACATTGTTATTAGATAAGTATTCAAAAAACCCTAATTGTGTTTTCTTTTGTTAGTTGAAACATGGAGGGAGCAAGATCACGAACAACTCTTCTCTCTCTTCCTGAAGAACTACTTACAATTATTATCCAGAAGTCATGCGCAGACGATGTTGAAACTTTTTCAAATGTCCAAGTTACATGCAAACAACTTTATGAGACATCCAATACCTCTAGCATTGCATGATTCTTTCAAGGATCAAGTACCGACTATGGGATAATATTGCGCTCTCAACTTTCTTACCACGCTAAGCGTGGGAAGTACCATCAGGGTCTTTTCAAATTATTCACTTTATCTCAAAATTACGATGCACTAAATGATTTTCTAGATGCTGCAGAAGAGGGAGACCTTCGAGCAGCCTATATGTATCAAATTATATATTTATGTCTTTTGGGATATACGAAAACTGATTTACCAAAACCTTATTTTGAAACATTTGAAGATGAATCAGTGAGAATTTTTCTAAAAAAACATGTTAAAGACGATGCCTCAAAATTATATATAAGAAATACCTATTTTTTTATGATGCATCGATGCTTCCATCGATATAATCCAAAATGGATGAGGAGTTTTTGGGTAAAGGAAGTAGATGATTTTGAAAAATTCCTGAGGTACCATTGTGACACATGAACGCATTCTACCAAAAGTCAAATCCGCCTAGTCTCTCCAGAGTTCATGTTGTGATCCACATACCTCTAGTGACAAAATACATGCCTGGCCCAATGCATGTACTCACCTATGATGAATTATAACTGGAACTCGATCTATCTTATTGTGAAGAGCCTATCAGAATTCTTCATAGCAAAGATCAAGTGTTGAGAAACCGGATGACTTGTCTGGTAAAAGATCTATGGAGAAATCATAAGATGGAAGTGGCAATGTGGGAACCCGAGGAACATATGATGAAGAACCTATGTGGAAATAAATGGATGGTGAAATGTTTAAAAGTGTTAGTGCTCTTTATTGATGGGATTACTTTGGAATAATTTTCTCTTGTATGTGTAAACCTGCAATTTATCATGTGAAAATGATATCTGAGGAAGAATTATCTTTTCTGTTGCGGATATAGTTATAAATAACCATTTGGTCTTATATGATCACTGGGTTTGAGGAAATTATAAGTTATTATAATTTGGGATGAAAATGCAAGGTATGATATAATATTTGTGGTTAAATTATGTTATTTTGAGGAATTTATCTCATTTTGGTAATATTATAAAATATATTTTTTTGAAAAAGGACAACACGTAGACCGTGTGACAACCCGTCGCGTCGGACAAAGCTGTGGGAATCGAACCCACAACCAAAGTGCGATTGGGATTTATCTCCTACCACTGGACTACGTGAAGTCCCTGGTTAGTATGACTATTTTTTTTGTTAAATGATTTTATTGATCAATAATAAGATGATTTGGGTTCTTATGTCTTATCAAATGAATACCCTTGGTATAGGAAAATGATTTGGTGATTAAGTGATAAATGTTATTTTGGAAGATGTTCGTTTTGTTAGGAACACTATATGCCCAAGGAAAATAGAATACAATGAGGTTTCATTTGTAGAGTAATGGTGGATTTTTATCTACATTTTTATTGTTGATTTATAGTGATTTGGGTTATTTATGGAAATGATTAACCTATAACAGAGAATATGTGATGATGTTAATTACTTTTAAGTATGTGACTTTAAGAGTATTTGATGTCATTTGGAGATACAATGTAACATGGGAGACTACATAATCAAATTCTTCTACGTTTTGGGTTTCAATATTAGTTTGGATTATATTAAAGGATTTTAAGGACAATTGGTTATTGAATGGTATCTATTTAACTTTGGGGTATTGTTGGTTTAATTTTAGAAATTAAGATTAGTGCATATTTATCTCAATGAATATCCTTTTGGGGGATCATTAGATCATTCACTTACCATTTTGGTTTTGATTAATCTTCAAAGACAATGTAAATATATGGTTTATCCTGCATGGATCATGTGATTCTATAGAAGTTTATTCTAGCTCTTCCAGTGTGACCAAGTCTTCTTCAATACTCATCGTTTTAAAAAAAATTGAGTCAGTGGTGGAAATTTATTAAAGAATGAAAATTTACTTAAAATGTAAGTATATCTCATAATGTTCTTAGTCAATATCATAAAGGAATTCATCTTCTTTATGTAATGTAACTTTAAAAAAATGTTGTCCGTTTACTTTCCTACTAGGAGACTAATGGTTGTTTGTCCCAACACAAGTTTGTGGTTTTCTCATTGTTAACTTTCTCCTGATCATGATTTCTATCCCACTCCATCAGAACTTGACACTTATTTTATCATCCATATCCATGTTTTCTTACATGGAATCCTAGTATGGGTTATCTTGGATGACCCTTATACCTCTCTTTCTTTATTTTAAAGTGATAGTTTTATTGGCTCTTTTTCCGATGTGGGACCTTCCATTATATTCCCAAGCAAAATTTTAAAAATTGCGAGGACGCAATTTATTGAAGGAGGTGAGAATGTAACATCCCAAGTTTCCTCGGTATGTTTCCTTTCGAATAATGCAATGGTGTGCATTGTACACAACTTCGAGATTTTAACACACCATAACCAATCAAACTAGCCGTTATGAATAGTAATACCTACATTTTGAAATTTTATAAATTCTATCTCTCAAAATGGGCTTCATTTTTGGATTATTAATATCTAAATTAGCCTAGGGTGAAATTTTGGTACTTTTTGGATAACTTTCATATTTTGATGAATAGTGAAAATTACTAAATTTTAATTAAAAACAACTTTTTTAATCAAAATAATTAATAGTGATAAATTATGAAATTGAGTTGTTTTAAAGTATATTTAGAATATATTTTTACCATTTAATATAATTTTGGTCATTGGACATAATTTTACAATTAAACCGAACATAAACAAGTGTCAACCTTTTGATAGTTATTATCTCTTAAAAACATGCTTTTTGTTTTGACAGCGGGAATTAATTTTAAATTAATTTCTGCCACTTCTGTGTTTTGAATTTAGAAAAATGGATTCCATATTTGGAATCAGGATGTTCAAATTGTGTAAACAGGTAACTTTTATTTTTAGACATTTTGAATAATTACTGCGTTAAATATTTTATTTACCATGGTTAAGGGTAAATCCGGTAAATAAGGGTTAAAAAATAATATTATAATAATACTAAATTACCCTAAAACGTGTCTTAACCCTATTGGTTGATACATGGTCGACAATGGGCATCTTTGGGTCTATTTTGGGACCCCATGGATCCACTTGTAAGTGATAATGACACTTTATTTTAATTAAGTTAAAATAAATAAAAAATGACACAAGCATATATCTTTTAACAAAAAAATTGTTATAGAGGGTTATATATGTTGGATTTTAGATTATAAATATTCCTTAGAAAGATAAAAAGATTTCCTACATAATGATATTTTATTTATAATTTTTAGACATTAAATAATTTAATTTATTTATGACACAATGATGACGCAGTAATTACTATAATAGTGAAAAATCAAAATAATGGATATTATAAATACCCAAATAAATATAATATGAAACTTTTAATGAATTAAACTAATTTTATAGGATAATATGATATATTAGGATTGATTTAATTGACTTTTTTCGAAGTAATCAATCTGTTATGAGTTTCACAAAAATCAACTATTGAATAGTGTCAAAATTAGCATAAAAGAGTTTTTAAAACAAATATTATATTATTAATTGATATTAAATTCCTAAAAATCTAAGGTTCGGCCAAGAGACTTATATCATGATAGGTGTATCCTTAATGGACCACTTGTGGGTCTATTGTATGTATATGGTAAGTTTATTAACCGTATAATATAAAAATACAAAGAGACATTGTAAAAGTGAAACTAATTAACTTAGAGTTAATACTTAAAGATAAGGTTAATATAAGTACCCAAACCTGTCTAAATTCTATTGGTTGAGTTGTTTTCGACCCATCCCCACCTTAACTTTTGAATAGTCAACTTTGGAGCCATTGGAAACCGAATATAAATTTATTATAAACTAATATCTCTAGCTTTTCCAAAGGTGCCCCTCACCCCTCTTATAAAAGGGCACTCCTCCTTCTCATTTCTTCACACCTTCAAAGCCATTTGGTTCGGCCAAACCCTGCCCAAATACTCTCCCAACTTCCCTCACTACAACCTAGGGGCCTTAGTTTGATCAGAAAGCCAACCTAATGAGCCCTTTTGATCAAATCAAAAGGAAGAACCCGAAGAAGAGGTAATGATTTCACCACCCTTCTCCAAGTTCATTTCTTCTTCCACTTCTTCTTCCTTTGTTATTACCATTATAAAATAATAACTCCAGTATCATATATATACTGTGATATTATTATAAATATGGTACAACCATATTCAGTATTCTATCCATCCTTTGAATAACATGTCACCATACGTGCGTACGTACTGCTTACCGTCTCGACGTCGTGGTGTAATTGTTATTCAATATATTATTATTTGGATGGGTATAATAATGATGTGTAACTCATGTAAATAATAAATATAACATGATAATAATTCTGTATATATGATATAAAATCCAATTATATATTATTTTAATATCAAAAGAATGATATTGTCGCTCGTGCGTATGTACGGACAACCGTCTCCACGAACGCGATAAGATTCATTGTCCATCATATCCATTCAAGTATAATTATCATTTGATGATTTAAAAATAGTATCTAAGGACTTGATATCATTCTGGATATGAATAAAATACATCCCATTAAAAACGAATATGGCTCACATAACAAAGAATATAAAGTAAAATGAACCCGTTAAACACCCGAAATGACGATAATTCTATGATATTATTAACAAATCAATGTTAAAAGATCATATATGATATCATATTAAAGTAAATGATTCTTGTATAATTCAATAACAATTATTTCACCATTATACAGGAGGTAAACCTACCATCGACCAAGGAAAAAGTAGAAAGTAAGGGATTTTCTTATCTCACTTTCAATTCCGTGAGATTTCCATTGTTCAACACTTAATTATTGCATGTGGTGTATGTGTACTGACCATGATTGTATTCATTGTGTAATATACTTTAATTTATGGGTATTTAAATCATCATGGTATGATACTTCTTTCATGGGTGTATGTTACGTAAGTTACCTAATCGATAAGGGAATTTGAGATTTCAATTTCCACTCATTTGGCTTTACACATATTTCATTGACTATATTACTCCAAGATTATGTGTGGAATCTCTATTCATTTGATTATGTCTTAATTTCCACTCCCCTTTCTGTGGATATACTTTTGATACACATAATCACTCCATTGATAAACTCTCAAGTGATCGGTATGAACTTGATAAGAGTAATTTTAACTCAATCTCCATTTGTTGAGTTAAATATCCAATTCGTTGGTGTTGTTTCTACAAGAATATGTGTGAATATCCTTTGATTGTTTTACACTGAATATTCAATCAAATTTAGTGTATTTATATTTTTCACACATAATTATGTCGTTGATTTATCTTTAACCTAAGGATACGGCCTTTATGAGAGATTTCATCTCAATTTACATTCAACTGAGACTTCATTGTTGATATACACCAAATCACTTTTATGTGTTGTATATAATGTACTTTGATATAGTATATCATGAATCCCTTTATTCCCATGATATTACAAAGTTTTGATTACCTCAATTATTTGTATTCAAGTGTCTCTCTTTTGGTTAGAACCTCTAACCAAAATACCATTTTAATATGTTTTAAAGACTTATTCTTCTATATCTTGCTCATTAATGTCCATGTTTTAAAAATGGTTTTTAAGGATTTATTTATATGGACATTAAAGTTTTAAAATTAAAACTTCTTTTAAAAGTTTCAAAGTGGTATGGGACACTTTGATTCAAAAATCTATTTTTAAATGGCTTCTTGACAAATAGTGTGACTTTTAAATGTTTTCAAGAAAAGGGGGATATTTCTCTCAAAAAGTTTCGATGATTATTTTCATCTATGTCAACATCCTTCATTATTCTTGATTGAGGTTAATGTGATACAATAAAGTCTTCCATATTGTATCAAATGAGTTATGTTTGACTATGGATGTGCTATTTTTATACCATTCATGGTTTGTTGTAGAAGTATTGACATTTCGTATGCTAGTTTTAATACGAATGTTTATTTTATGCTTAAACCTATTAATATGAGGAATGCATTGGACTTAATAAGTGACGGGTGGAGCCCGCTATAGCTCCTCGATGCATCGGTAGGTCTCATGAGACAAACTAGTGTCTTGGCACAAGGCCTTGGCAAAATCTTATTTGTAGTCTTGGCAAGAGGCCTTGGCTATGTGGTTATGATAGTCTGGCATTATGCATTCCATCATTATAAAAGTGGTTATTGATATTGCATGTGATCATTCGACTAGTAGAATATCCATGTGAGTAAGTAAATGGAATTATTTCATTTTATTTATGCCATACCATGTTGAAAGTTCAAGTTTCAAAGGCATTTGTTTTAGTTATAAATTGCCTTAAGTGTTTATGATTATTTATGAAAGCATCTGCTATAATGTTATCCTTACTGAGCATCCGAGCTCACCCCTTTCAATGTTTTATTTTTTTTTCCAGGATTATGAAGAAGTAATTTATGAATGACCTGCAGGGATAGTATGAGGGGATATGAAGACAAGATGTTTTTTTATGATGTAATGTAAAAATTTATGGATATATCTAGTTATTCCAAGGCTACTAAACTAATCGGTATTTCGAGACTTGATCTTTCTCATGATCATGCCAATGTTATGTAATAATGCACCGACTCTGGGTAACTACGGTCGGGGCGTTACAGAAATACCTCTTGAGTCCACCAGTACTCATGCCACCTGTTGAAGGTAGACCACTTATCCTCTATGTGACAGCTCTAGAGCGATCATTGGGTGCCTTTCTCGCTCAAAAGAATGATGCTGGGAATGAAAATAGCCTCTACTATCTTAGTAGAACTATGCTTGAAGCAGAAACCCGATATTAAAGTATTGATAAGTGCTGCCTAGCATTAATATTTACAGTCCAGAAACTGAGACACTACTTGCAACATCACGAGTTCCAATTGGTATCTCGCAATAATCCGCTCAAATCCATCCTTAGTCGTCCAATGCTTACAGGACGTCTAGCATGGTGGGCAGTTATTTTGCAGCAGTTCGACATTCAGTATGTATCTCAAAAGGCAATAAAGGGCCAAGCTCTGGCTGATTTCCTGGTTGAACATCCTTTAGTGGAAGACACGTCTTCAGATATTGAACTCCCTAATGAGGAAGTTTTCTCTATTCAAGAGAGTCCTCAAACATGGGAAATGTATTTTGATGGTGCTTCCAGAAGTCCAACAGGGAAGAAAATGGAAAATACTAAATTTAACAAAGTTGGTTTAGGAATTGTACTCATTTCTCCAGATAAGACATTGTTACCTTATTCCTTTTTATTGTGGGAAGGTGGTACCAATAATGAAGTCGAATACCAAGCACTTATCACAGGCTTGGAGTTAGCGCTTCAAGCACAAGTGAATCACTTATAGGTGAAAGGTGATTCAGACTTGGTAATCAAACAAGTCAATGGGGATTATTCCATCAGAAAAGAAGAATTAATCCATTTGTATGATTACGTCAGAAAGTTAATGGCGAAATTCAGAACCGACATTTTCTTATGTCCCAAGATCACAAAATGCTCAAGCTGATGCACTGGCTAATATAGCCACATCTCTAGAAGATCCAAATCGGGACGAGACAACCATCAGTATTTCCCACCGTCATGTAATTTCACCTTATTTTCAAGCCAGAACAGAGGAAATTAATGAAATTAGTCCCATTCCTGAACCATATGGTCATACTACAGGATGGATGTCACCTATCAGGGAATACCTTCCAAATGGAACACTTCCACCTGATAGAGATCAGAAAGAACAAATCCGGTGACGTGTGGTCAATTTTACTCTTTATGATGACCCAAAACACCTAGAGAAAATTCTCTACAAACGTGGTTTTGATGGAGTTCTCTTCAGATTCATTGATGGTGAATAGACAATGGCTGTCATGAAAGAAGTGCATGCAGGAGTCTGTGGTGCCCACCAGTCTAGACATAGATTGTCTGATCAAATTCGAAGGCATGGATACTTTTGGCCTTCAATGATACAAGATTGTGTTGATTTCACAAAGAAGTGTAGTTCATGTCAAGTACATGCCAACATCATTCATCAACCTCCAGAGTTGCTTCATACAGCTAAATACTCATGTCCATTTGCCACATGGGGAATGGATGTGGTGGGACCTTACCCTTCAGCTTTGGCCAAGCAGTTTAAGTACATTCTTACTACTACTGATTTCTTTTTTAAATGGGTAGAGGTAGTACCTCTCAAAGAAGTCAGTTCTAAATTCATTGTTAGATTCATCAAGTATAACATCATTACTAGATTTGGTGTCCCTCATACCATATTGACAGACAACGGCACCAACTTCTGTTCTTCTGAGGTGAAGAAATTGTATCAAGAATACAACATTTAATCCAATCATTCATCTTAGTATCATGTGGCAGCCAATGGCCAAATAGAAGCCTTTAACAAGACTCTTTAAAATATACTGCAAAAGATGGTGGATAAAGATAAGAGGTCATGGCCTGGTAAACTCTTTCATGATTTATGGGCTTATCGGACTACCACCCGCAATGCAACGCGGTCAACTCCATATTCATTGGTATATGGAACAGAAGCAGTCTTACCAATTGATGTTCAATTTTCCTCACTCATAGTAGCCATTTGTGATCAGTTATCTACAGATGAGAAATCCCAAAAGCTATTGAATGAATTGGAACGGTTAGATGAGAAAATATTGTGCACTTTGAACCACTTGGAAGTCTATCAGAATCGAATAGCACGAGCTTTTAACAAAAAAGTTCGTCTCCGTTTATTCATTAAGGGAGAATTGGTATTAGTTCTCAGAACTCCAATGATACCAGGAAAGAAACCTCCCATGCTTGAGCCAAAATGGGAAGGACCTTATTCAATACATAGGGTCTACTCCAATGGGGCTTATTCATTAATCTCTATGGATGGAGAACTCATTACTACTCTAACTAATGCCAGATTTTTGAAGAAATATTTTGTATAAAATACAAAGTATTCACATTATGTCCCTGCAACATGACACTAAACTGTGCGGCACCAGTTCGTCCTTGTTATACGACGTTAAACTATACAACAACGGTCTAAGCATATGACCCTAAACTATTTGCACATACGTCCAACATGACGTTAAACTGTGTCACATTATGTCCCCGCAACATGACACTAAACTGTGAAGCACCAGTTTGTCCTTGCTATATGATGTTAAACTATATAGCAATGGTCCAATATGACCTTAAACTGCAACTTCGTCCCACACGAAATTAAACTATGAAAAAATTCCCTAAAAAGTCCTGTATGACTTTAAACTACACCATGGTCCTGTATGACATTAAACTGCACCATCCATGGTCCATGAATATGACCCTAAACTATTTAAAAGTCCCTTACGTCCAGCAAGACGTTAAACTGTGACGTCCTAACTACATGAAGCTAAACTGTATAAAAAGTCCCTTACGTCCGGAAAGACGTTAAACTACATAAACTGTAAAAAAAATCCCCAATGCGTCCAACATGACGTTAAAATGGTGCACTCTGTTGTCCTCACTGCATGACATTAAACTGCGCAGTCCCCCTTTCGTCCAACATGACGTTAAACTCTATTGTCCCCATCGTCCTAACTACATGACGCTAAACTGTACAGAAAATTCATGATATTTCCTATATGATATTAAACTGTATTTTGCCCCTGCTACATGACACTAAACTGTGCAGCACCAATAGTCCTAACTGCAAGACTTTAAACTGCATAGTCCCTTTATATGTCCTACATGACATTAAACTATGCATCGTTAAAGTTGATGTTACCTCTTGTTTCTCACACCGAGTATGACTCATGTGACCTTAGAGAAAACCTCAATCGTAACACTCTCTTTAGGCTGCTAACCATGTATAAGTCCCAACAACATTTTTTTAGATCGTTGTCCCCAAGAACAAGTTGATCATTAATTCATTCTTTAATTAAACTACAAGGACTTTGATCCTTGCCCTCCAGGCTGTGTATGTAGGAAAACTCCCAGGGTTCAAGCCCAAAAACAATCTCTTGACATCGGTTCACCACCATCTCATATGATGTTGATTCGTGAAACCGCCCCTAGAATCAATATCTTTACATTGATTCACTTTCGTCCTTATTATATGACGTTAAACTATGCAACACTTTTGTCCGGTACGACAATAAACTACAATACTCTTTGATTTCATAATTTGAGAGAGAACTATTATTTACATTGATTTTTCAATCATGTTTCATTTCAAAAGACTACGTGCATACATGGTAATACCTAAACTTTTTATCTCAGGTTAAACCATCATTGCACTAAAGTCCCCTTTCACCCTTCACATGTATGAACCAAATTTTTACAAAGGGTAGTTATAGAACTACGTGGGCTTGATTCCCATCCTTATGGGATACGTAGGAACGTTCGAGTATCCCTCGAATCCAGCCCCAAGTCTTTTGGGCCTAACCCCAAATTTCACTTTCAGTCCCTTGGCTGAAAAGTCCTCATGAAAACACACACTGTGTATTCATTATTATGGTCCGAATTCTATGAACCTAAACTAAGATCTCTCATACTTTCGTCATGCACGACGTTAAACTACATTTCAAGAACTACGTATGGATTGATTCTCATTCTTATGAGATACGTAGTGAAGTCCAAAATTTCAATTCAGGACCCAGCCACAACATGATTATGGTTATCATTGACCTATGTATCTCTATATACATTGGACAATACCCATCTTTATATGTTATAATCCTAACCATAAATATTTTCAAATCTTTATAACCCTTTTCATGACTTCTAGTCACAAAAATGTCAAACTTCTGATAATTATTTTGCCTGACTATGTAGTACATGCCCATAGGTGGCCTTGCAGAAACAGTCTACATAACTGACTTGTCAGCCGAAAGATGCTATTTATTTGACCATGCAGCCAATGCCCTTAGGTGGCCCTGCATAATTCAACCCCCTAATGGGTTTGTTGGATAAGAGTAACTTCATTCTTGGGAAGAATGCCTCTTTTGTCCTTATTTGTCTTAAATGACGGTATGTAGGGATCTCCAAAAAATAGCCATCCTTAACATATTTGTCCCATGTCATTTTTCATGATCTGAAAGTATTCATGTCTATGGTTTATACTGTCCATATTCTCTTTCCCTATGTTTGGGTTAGACCTTCATAGGAGTGACATTCATTCAATTCTCCGATATTCTTGTTCAGAAATATCTTCTCCATATTCAAGTACCTCTTTCAATACAACAAAATCTATACTTTAGAAAATTTGAATCTCCATAAACTTTCACTGGATTTTAGAACTAGGCAAGTAATTTTCTGAGAGTTCTTTTTCCTGACTATGCAGCACGTGCCCATATGTGGCCTTGCATAAACAGTCCACATAACAGACTTGTCAGACGAAAGATGCTATTTATTTGACCATGCAGCCAATGCCCTTAGGTGGCCCTGCATAATTCAACCCCCTAACGGGTGTTTGTCAAATAATAGTAACTTCATTCTTGGAAACTACTTCTTCTAATGCCTTTTAGCTCTTTTTCATATCATTCCTCGAATTAAAATATTCTTAAGCCATAGTTTACATATTTTCCCTCATACTTGAGTATGGTAGTATGTTTTCAGATGAACTTTCAAGGAATTGTGTCAATTCTAATCCATTTCGGTCAAAGCTATTTTGACCTTAAACATTAGCCCCTTTATGTCCGGCATGCATGACTTTAAACTGCCCACAAAAGACAAAGGAACTCTGAATAAAAGTCAGGTTACAGCTCACTAAACATACATTTTGTATGATTTAGGTAATATTGAGCAATTAGAAGGTTCAATGTTTGTAGGTTTATTTTTAATAATCCTAGTAAAGATCAAACTATTCTTACTAAGCCCATTGGCTTAAGTAAATTTGAAATAGGTAGTGAAAGAATGAAAGTACAAATGATTGAAGATGAATGTGTTATTCATTGATACACAAAAGTTATAAGAACATCCACAGACTGGAGTCTCTTCTCTTTTTTCAAGAATTACAGAAGGCTTTCAACATAACTCTTCATTTGATTTACGGAATCCTGAGATTTATCAGCAGTTACTTGAAGCTCGTGCACTTGACCAGCTTCACTCTTTTCAGCTTGATGAAGTGCCTTCTTAGCATCTGCGATGGCTTGCATTCCATTCATATGAGTTTCATCCAATGATTTATTAAGCTGATCAAGTTCCCCAATAACAGCATCTAACTATTGCTGGAGTTACACCTGCTGGACAACTTTTTCTTTAATTTTATGTTTCAGCTCCTTCATCTTGGCAGCATAACAGCTTCAGCTTGGGATACCGCAGCCTCAAATTCGCCTATGTTTACTGACAGTTTCACTTTGATCAAATCTTCGCGACTTTTTTTAGCCTGTTCCCTCCTGAAAATGATCTGTTTCACAGTGGCGTGCATCTTTTCATATCCAAAACCACCAAGTCCTAGTATAACAAATTGGGATGACAATCAAGGAATTTTAGATGGTAGAACTTCTAAAGGCACCCCATTTATGATGTTCCATATGTTTTTCCATGCCTTACGTCGTGAAAAGCGAAGGCTTTAAGCATCTCTGGATCTGATTCAATATCATCGTCAGAGGGGGGTATGTAATCTGGAATTAGTGCACTTAAAGAAGTGCCATGTCCTGCTTTCCCCCCCCAGATTTGTGCTTCTTCACTTTCAATTTCTGTTGGGGCAGAGGCTGAGGCCTCCCCTCCGGATCTAGTCATTGTAGTTGATGGTCCTGCATGATTAATTGAAAGATTTAGTCAGATTCAAAGGATAACAAAATAATAGATTTTCTTGCGAATAAAGTACAATAACAAATATTGTTATCCCTTAGCGAATGATGGTTCAGCAACCTGAGAAGACTTCTCCCCATCTTTCCCGGTCTCAACAGGATTTTCATGATGGGCCTTTGGAGGGTTTATTGGGTTTATCCCTACATGAGCTAATGTTTCTGCAATGGTAGTGTTGACAGCAATGTCCACACCCTCTTCAGGCATTGGTAGTTCAGTAGCTTCTACGAAAGAAACTGCATATTATTTTCAGTCATGGTTAGAACTGTAAATTTTTCAAAACAAAATTGGGAGAAGGGTAGCACTCATGCCCAAGGTCTTCTAAATCATATGAAAACATAGCATGATCATAAAATTCATCAAAAGTCTTTCCTTGATTCACCATTTCATCCAATGATATTTCAGAATCCTGGTTAGTCTTACCAGTGGGAGCACTTGCTACATCTTCTTGCCAACTTATGTCCTGCAACCCCTGACCTTGGACAACATCTTCAGCAGTAGGAGGGATACTGGGAATGGATGCAAGCTCTTCTCCAGGAGCAACCAAGTCATCATGGGACTGTGATTGTTCTACAGTAACCTCCAAGGCCTTTGAAGGAGGATCAGTCCCTTCCCTCAAGGGGGAAATTGAAGAAGCCCCTGCAATCCTCAGAAATATGAGTAACCATATGATTTTGGGTATAAGCTCATGATTGTTCGAAGGGCTTACCGCTGCTAATGAAATGTTTAGATATGGATTTCCTCCTTTGTTGCCTTTCCTTCTTTTGTTTTTTGGAGTATCAGTTGTCTCCCTTATAGGCACATGGATTGGCGAATGGAAGGCTATGTCCAGCGCCTCATTCATGGCCTGCTGGCCTGGAGATATCTCGTCTGGTTCGTGAGGAGAATCAGCAGCAGCCCCGATAGCAGTACCACCAGGGCTATACTGTGGCGAAGGAACTCCAGTTCCTTTCATTGCAAGCGGCGAGATGAAGAAAATAACTTTCTTAAGTAACAAAGCTTCAACTGAAATCAAGTTTCAATGAAAATAAGGAAATAAAACTTACATCTTCAGGAGCCACGTACTCTAGCCATTCCTCATCTTCCGAACCACCAGACCCCTCAGTGGCGCCACGATCAATCATTTCCTTCACCCACCTGGTGATAGGAACCGAGTCATCAGTGGAATATATGAGCATTTCCAGCTCTCTGATGTAAGCTCGCACTTCATTGGGGTTATCTTCGTATTTAATATTTTTAGAAGCTACAAGATTTCCAATTCCTGGAAGTTGTAGGCCCTCACACAAATCCAGCCAGGCGGTCTCAGCACCATAGTATAAGCTCTTCCATAGCTGAACAGACTCTGGTCTTAGATATAAATGCTGTGAGGAAGGTCCTACATTTTTTTATTTTAATTTCTTCCCAGCTCCTGCAGCTATAGATAGAGAATAAGAAAGTAAGACTTATTACTTTATAAAGTAGCAGTGATTGAAATCACTACAATGAAACAACTCACCAGGAGTTGATGGAGTGGGACTTTTAATTCTGGCCGGAGGATTATATCGGGCACGAAACCACTTTGCTGCCGGTTGTGCCTCATCATCCCCATCATGATAATCTAATGAATCAGTTCTAGAAGAGGAGTCTCTTGAACCTATTTCAGGTTGGGAGGCATCACCTTCATGAGGAAGGGTTTCTTTCTCTACAGTCCTCTTCCTCTTTCCCACTTGATATACTAGGTGATTCAATATCCCTTTGGGGTATGATGCTATCCAGTGTTCGGCATAAAATGTAGTCAAATTATGTGCCGCTTTTTCAACTGGTAGATCAAATACTGCCCCAGTCTTCTCTCTTGATGTCAGCAGCCATAGTTGTCGAGCAACCATCAGATGTTGCTCTAACCTGACATGTACCGGAGGGGATACAACAATCTGTTGCAAACATTTGAATTAGCGTGCAAATCTATATGGAGCATAGGACTCACATATGATTTCTCCATCAACTCTGGCTACTAACACACCATCCCTGCAAGCTAGCATGTATGCCCTCAAATCCAAATGGGTTGTCCCATCATCAACAAACCGCCCAGATTGTGGACTTCCATAGGGAAAGAAGTTGAATTCCTTAAACATGCTCAGTCTCACATTCATGTCATAACCATTAACATCTAAAGGAGCAATTGCAGAGAATGCTTGCACTGACGGTCTGAAAGAGCTTCTAGGAATTTGTAATACATTCTGTACATTGTATGTCCTGAAGTGAGTTGCAATCCATCCCCACTAAACCTAGAATGGTCCCACTATTATTAAAGGAGATTTACCCAGAAAGACATGAAGTAAACTCCTGTGAATCTTTGCTAAAATGGGGGTAGCTAACCCAACCATTTTTTCCTCAGCCAACATTGCAGCAATGACGAAGGTCCCTGGCCTAACGCCTCCCTTCGAATCCCTGACCGGCAAGAGATAAACACTGAGCCACATTGCCAAGAAACCCGTCAGACGAGTTTTCTTTGGAATTCTTTGATTCACTTCATATCCCCACTTTTCAAACTCTCCTGCTTCTAGAGTTGGCCAGAATGTGCCAGGAGCTCCCCTCTTCTCAGGTTTGGGACAGGTGGTAGGACATTTGGGCCTGGTATCCTTGGATTTCTTCCTCTTGGATCCTTTTTCTTTTGGCTCCATCCCTTTCTTCTCAATAAGAAACACATTCATCCATTCTTCTGGATGAATATCTTTTCTAAAATGAGTTAATGAGGTCTCTGAAATCTTGAGCCTGTGGAAGAACTTAAATAATTCTCGAGCTAAAGCAGGAGTCTTCTATGAATCATTCCAAGTCACCTTGGGAGGAATGATTTCATTATACATATCTCCCAAAATTGGAGCCCCTGAGATCCTGTGGACATCCCACAAACTGATACCTACTTCTCCATGAGTCAAATGGAAAGAATTAGTTGCTGGGCTCCAGTGGCAGAGTATCTCTGGCATGAAGTTATCATGTCTGTAAACATATGTTTGCCCAACCCAGACAGCCTCATATATTGCAGCTCTCTTCAGATCCTCGATAAACTCTACGCAGGTCTGTCGCACACAGTATGCCCACATTCAAGTTGGCTTCATACCTCCCCCAGGATAGAAGTTCGAACTTTTCTTCCAGCCTTTGGATTGATCCATCTGAGCATTTCGGAAGATTGAAGGATGACAATGTGGTTGAAGCTCAGGTGTATGATAATTCAGATCTGGTGTGCAAGGGCTATGATGCATCATATAGGCCTTCTCCACTGTTCCAGCAGTTAGAAATACTCCTCCACCTAATATATTTGCGGAAGAAAAGTTGGTATAATTCTGAAACCACAAAAATGGAAGATAATTCTTTACTTCTGGAATAATGTCTTCTTGTATATGACCATAGCCATACAAAGGTAGATAAGTGCAATGAGGAAAGTTGAGATGATATTTCTTCAGATACATAGCCAAATTTGGAAGGGTACTATCTTTGACAGTATAATAATCAGGGCCAATGATGTCCATCATATCATCTATCCGCTTGCTAGCCAGTTCATCAATTAATCTGGGTCTAAGAGCCATTAATTCTGCACACAGAGTTGAATAAGTTAATTTATAAATGAATTAATTTTCACAAACTTTGTGAATGAAAAAAATGGCTAAGGCATTAAGGAGCGCAAGTATAGAGATGTCACGCAAGTGTTACATGTGCCACACAAGTTTCTGTAGCGCATGTATCACCGTGCAAGCCCTGTTACCTTGAGAGTAGTGCGGCAGCGAGGAAACAGTGGAAAAAGAGACTTGTGCGGCGAGGAAGACTTGCGCGGCGAGAGCTCGAGAAATTCGGGATCAGATGTTATACACGGCCAAAAGCTGTGTATTTATAGGCCAGGAAGCCTATCTGTGCGCCGTACCCAGTGTGCTTAAGGCATGCGCGATGCAAACTTGCGCACCGACCTCTGTGCCCTGAAGACTTGCGCGCCCCCTTTTCCATTGGATGGATTCGATTTCCTCAGAGTCAAATCCTCATTTCTCTCCGGATCCAACTCTGAGGGGGGACATTTGTTGACGCTCCTTTCATCACAGAATCTAAAAATCGGAAAAGGGGAATATCTAAGCTCAATGTGATTCAACCTTTGAAGAAAATATCAAAAAATTGACAAAGGCATGAACAATGGATCAAAAGCAACTGCACCGCGCATGTTATATCATTGTCGCGCAAGTCCACTTGCGCGACGCCCTTGGTCACGCAAGTGACTTGCGCGACCTAAGTGATAACCGCACTGTAACCACCCAAGGTCTTCTCCTGCCTATAAATAGACCCTGTGGGCCCCCCATTCGAGAGGATCTTTTTTCCAGAAACTCGGATTGAAGCTCCTGACGCCCAAGTCTCTTCTCAAAGCTTCCGGAACACTTCTAAGGTAATTTCTTACCTAGAACAGAAGATCTAAAGAGAGGGAGGAAGGCCTATGAGTTGAAACTCATCAACACTTGCGCGCCTGAGTGGCCATACATTAAGGGAAGTGGTCCCACTTGCGCGCCGCCTTATTCCTTCGATAGAACTTGCGCGTCCCTTTTCTGGAAGAACCTCAAGAGAATTCTAAAGGCTTTAATAAAGAGTCGCTCAAGTATTTCAATGCTGGTTGACCATCGTGCATGTACGCCACATGTCGCGCAGGTATACCTGCGCGACCAATACTTGCGCACCGCCACAGTACCTACGCGCCTTCCAAGACTTGCGCACCCCTTTCTTTTTGGGTGCCTTTATTGCCCATTTCACCCCTCTTAAGTCATTACACCTTTCCTTTTTAAGATTCAGTCTTCAAGACACTCTTCAAAGCCATTTATGGCAGGATATCTTGATTTTACTTCCTTATCTGTAAGGAATTCAGTGAAATATCTCTCAAAACCTAGTGATTTAAATATTTTTTTGTCACTAAATATGGAGAGTTCATTCATTCAACCTCATCCTTTAAGATGAGAGAAATCCTTAACCTGGGTCTCCTTTTCAGGAATAAGTCCCCAGTCATAATTTGGGCATCCTTTTTTAGGAGTAAGCCCCAATCTCAAAAATGGGCATCCTTCTTAGGAGTAAGCCCCAAGTCCTCTAATTTTGGGCATCCTTCTTAGTAATAAGCCCCAAGTCCCTTAATTTGGGCATCCTTCTTAGGAGTAATCCCCAATCTCAAATATGGGCAACCTCCTCAGGAGTAATCCCCAAACCTTAATCCATAACATGGGATTCATTTTCAGGAATAAGTCCCGGTCATAAATCCCTTAACATGGGATTCCTTTTCAGGAATAAGTCCCAATCATAAACCTGTGCTTCCTTTTCAGGAATAAGTCCCAGTCATAATGTTGGGCTTCCTTTTAAGGGATAATCCCCAAGTCCCTTAAATTCTCTTTAACCAGACCTAATTTATGTTTGATCTGGGATTCCTTCTCAGGAGTAAAACCCGGTTATCAATCCTCTCCTAATTTGGGTTTCCTTTTCAGGAATAAGTCCCAAGTTAGAGTATTCAAATCTCCATGAAGCACATATACGTTTATGGACCCTGTTTGTGGATTTTCCCTCGAAAGTAATTCCTCTGGGCAGTCATACATACATAAGCCCCAAACCATTTCTTATGACTGCATCTTTCATGGCAAAATTGTCTAATTTTTACCAATACCTCTTGTTTCTCACACCGAGCATGACTCACATGAGCATAGAGTGTAAAAGTAATTATAACATCCTTCTTTGAGCCATCAATCATAAACATCACACTCCTTTACTCGAACTACGTGGGTTCTGATTCCTTTTCCAAAACAAAGGATACATAGGTACCCCATTTATGGGTTCGATCCCAACTCTGAAATAATTCATGTCTTTTTGAACGACAATAAACTTCAAGTGCCCCACTGAGTGGCTTTAAAACCATCCTGGTCATCATAATGACCAAGAGACTTTTATATGAATGTTTTGAAGGTTACCATTGACCAAGAATCTCTAAAAAGATATAGACGATTCTTTATTGATGAAGAACCTCGAATACATATAAAAGATTCTCTAAATTTCTTACATATTTAATCATTGATTGTCAAAACTAAAGGAAAAGCTCATTTTATACTTGGTAATGTAATAAGGATTCACTAACATAACTTAAATCTATAAAGAGAGTCACAGAATAGACAATAATTCCCCTCAAAAAGGTGTGATGAGTCTGACCTCCCATCCTCTCGAACAATGCAAATTCCTAAGCCTCATCAGTCCACAAGCTAATGAGCACCCACCTTTGGAAAGTAGGTCCAAATGGATATGGAATCATTTGATGTTTTCAGTTCTATGAACAAACCCGCTAGAAACCGATTGGAACATTTGAATCTCCCATCCAGGAGGTCATCCCCGAATTCCGAGGGAAACAATATCACTTGATTAAATTTATATGTTATATGTGAGGAAATTGGAAAGGTTGTGTGGGTTTCAACTTTTGATTGTAATTGATAGTGTTCCAAGGTTTGCATCAAAATTTTGGAAAATTTTACAACATTCTTTGAGTACTGAATTAAATGTTAGTAGAGCCCATCACCCCCAAACTAATAGACTATATAAAAAGACTATTTAGACACTAGAAGACATTATAAGACCCTACTCATTGGAATTAAAAGGTGGATGGGAGAAACATCTCATATTGGTTGAGTTCTTGTACAAAAAGAGGTTCCACTTGAATATTTTGATGGATCCATATGAATATCTATATGGAATGCAATGTATAAATCCAACATGATTCCATGAAGTTGGTGATCGAAAGGTACTCAGACTAGATCTTAAGATAGAGATGGAAGAGAATGTTTACTCCATCTAACAACATATCAAAGCTACTTATAGTCTACAAAAGATCCATGTTGAAAACTGCCAAGGGGACTTGGAGTTCGATGTTAGAGATAAATCCTTTCATTTAATATCACGATGGATGAGAATCATGTGGTTTGGAATGAAAGGAAAGCTAAGCCAAATGTACACTATCCTCTTTGAGATCATTGATTGCATATGACCTGTGGCCTATCAGCTTGCACTTACACCAAATATAGCTCAATTACATGATGGGTTCCATGTATCACTTCTAAGGTATTACATACTAGATCCCTCACAAGTACTCAACTCAAAGATAATACAACTAGAAGATGATCACTCTTATAGGGATTAGCCAATAAATATTTTGGACTGAAGAGATAAGGTTCTACATAATACAAAAACCCACTATTTCAATGTTATGTGTATGAACCATAAGTATGATGAAGTTACTTGAGAACCAGAGGAGGCACTGAAGGAGAAGTATACTCACAGGTTTATGTAAAATGTAATTTTGAGGGTGAAATATCAAAATGGGGTAAGAATGTGATGACCAAAAAGTTTATAAATAGAAATTAAATTTATATTATTCTATGGTATAATACAAATTCATAGCATATAAAACTCAATAAAAACATTATCCTCATAAATAAAGGATAAAATATGTGATATTTATTGATATTAAAGAACCTATAATGATGGAAGAGTAACTTGACCTTTAGAAAAGTAACATGAAAATTTGGAATAGAAAAATGAACAACAGGATAGTAAACTCACCTATGAAATTATAAATAATTTTTTTTCATCTTATAAATGAAAAATATGATATAATTATATCGTTTTAAAAGTAAAAAGATGTTTTAAAAATGATAATGAATTTTTTTGTATTTTTTAAAAAATAAATTTGTATTTAAAATTTTATAATTAATAATATAATATTTATTTTCATAAAATATGTTCATAAATTAATTTTTTGTTACCTTATGATTATAAGATGATTCTAAGAGAATTTAAATAATTTTTCAATATTTCATAAAATCTGTTATAATTTTAAAATTGGTATTTTTCATATAAATGATGATTATAATTAAAAATTAATTTTATAATATTTAGAAAATTATAATCATAAAATGGTGTTCATTTTTTAATTCTTCACATTGAAAATGGTTAGGTTTAAATATTGGTATTTTTCTAAAATAGATGAAATTTTGGTGAATAGTGAAATACGATAATTTACGGTATATATACATTATAATTTAAGAAAACTATTCAATGAGTAATTGATGATATAATCAGAATATTCTATAACAATCATTAATTATTTTAATATATTTAGTTGTGATTCTCAATCCATTCATAGTCTTGAGAAAAATAAATATACTGATGAATAAAATAAATTGAAAACACCACTCTCATCGTCTATAAATACCACCCTCACCACTTCTTCTCATCACTCCTTCCAAGTTTTGATCCTTGTACAAATTATAGAAAACCCACTTTCCAAGACCCATCCCCATGTCAATGAGGTTATGGTATCAACAAAATACCCAACCTAGGTACCTTAAAGAGGTTCTCAAAGAATAGAATTAAAGAGGTATAATCCTCTTTCTTTTTCGTTTAATTTTTTTAGATTCTTTTTTTTATTCTCTCCTCACCACCTCTTTCCTAATACTAATTACAAACTACTTTATATTTTATAATCAGTAATTCTATCATTTTAATTTAATATCCATCATCAAAATCATTTCTCACTATCTTTTATCCAAAAAATGAAATAATCACCAATGATGTGTCAATTTACAGACATGGAGGATGATGCATTTTCATTTCCCATTAACAACTTCAAGCTTATTAATAAAAAGAAAATAATGGTTGGTAAATAATGTAAAATGTATTTAATATCCCTTTTTATGTTATGTAACTAACTTATATACACAATAATGAATAATGGAATGAAACTAGTTTGCGATGTTTGAAAAACTGTCAACAAATGTAAATGATCATCACCAAACTTTTATCTCCTAATTCATACTCACACAGTTTAACCAAATTATATATATTAACAATTAAACCTCTATATATTAAATAATAACATATAATTTTAATTCTATAATTATATACCCATTCTATATAAACATCCACAATAATATCAAAGTGAACCGATCTTGAAAACCAAGAAAATGAACACTCCTGGGTGATGTAATTGAACTCAATAACTCACCTAAAAGTATATGAATTAAATTTAAAAAATTATAAAAAAATAAATGTACAATGGTTTTTATAATAGTAATTAAAAAATATAATTTTATTATATATGATATTAAAGTGAATTGATCTTTCAGACATACGGTAAGGTGAATCTCTAACCCAACTCATTTTCCTTGGGTTTTCCCTATTTCACACCAATTTTAGTATCTAAATTCATTTAATTTTGCTTAGATACAATTTATTTATTCTATATTTTCCATTTATGTGAAATAAACGTTTTCTAATTGAGTTTAGGACAATAAATTGTTTGTCCAAAATAACTCGTCTTTTTAAAAACACTCCTTTTATTTAACTTAATATTTTTTCTTCATCACTCATGATTTATGATTATTATAAAAATTATTTTATTTCCTATTTATTTTGAGAACCATAAAGCTTGTTAATGAATGCATTATTTATGAAATGAAACCCATTACATTCCATGACTTATTTTATTTCCAAGATTGATATATGTTCTATATGGCATGCATGATAATTTAAATGTAATGATGTGACCGGTGCACACAGAATTATATAGCGCATGTATATGATATGATGTTATGGGTTCACCCATAATTATATAGCATTTCGATGCATTGATTAATTTGATGAATATCATGAGAGAAAGTGAAATACGCTTGAACATGATGGTATATATTTTCACAATTATGTGTGGTTTTGACAACTAAGACACAATGATTAATTTTTACGCATTTCAACATTCCATGAAGTAATATAATTCTTCCTCTCATGATTATGATGATGATATTTTTCTTAGTTTATGATGATGATAGTTGCGATCACCTATGTTTCATGTCTCTTATTCATCCTCTTATTGAGATTTTATCTCCCCCATTATTTTGATGTATATCCTTAAGTGAATACTTATACTAAGGAGAACACGAGGGCCCATAATTATCTAGAGAATAAGGAAATAAATAATTTTTTATGTTTTATTATTTAGACGTTATGTATGATGTTAATTTCTCCGAGACAGTAATCATTCGTATCTTAGTTGTGTAATGATTTTATTTTTTTTATTATTAAAATTATTTAATAATCATGTATGAAAAGTAGGGTCACTATAATCCCACCCAGGAATCGTTTTATAACAAAGAAACATAGTTTTATTAATACAATATTCATATTGGAAATGATATTGAGCCTTGTTTTGAATTAAAGTGAATGGTGATGAGTATGAATATGGTGTATTTATAGGGAAATATAATCATCATCCTTTAGGTTTTTCAACTAAGATAATTGATTGAAATTATAAACCTTAGTAAATAAAATAGTTTTCCATTTATGTTGTTGGTTATGTTGACATATTTAAATGATTTTTTGGGTTATTTAATAAACAAAATTGTAATTGTTTCAGAGAAATATAAAAATATTCTATTAAAATTTGATCTATGTATAAGTTTTAAATAAAAATTTACACCATTAAATAATATTATAATTTTTTTGATGAAAATATATTTTAATGAATCCCAATGTAATTTTCATAAAGGTCAAAATGATGATTTTTCTACTAAATTATTACTTTTCATTAGAATAATGATTTATTTAATAATTTAAATTCTTATACCTATAGAATTTTATTATGAAATAAATCTAATTTTTGGATTTAGAACGTCAGAATTATCTTAGGGTGATTTTCTAATAATTTTCTAACAATGTTTAATCTTCAGTGAAAAGGTGAGGAATTTTTATTTTACAAGCATGCCAAATTTATGACATCATTTTTATGTCAGAAGGACTCAAACAAATATGAAACATTTGTATCAATGAAAATTTAATTTTATAATTATAAACATTAATTTACAAATATCAATTTAAATTTCGAAATTTATACTTTATTTTTTGAACTAAAAATTGTATTTTTGAAATAAAAAACATTTTTTTGGATTATACACAATTATTGGGTTGGATATAAGGTTTGGTTTATTTTGATAAGGTGATTGATTTCTAACCATGCTATCTCACTCATAAATTATTCAAAAAAGTGGGTTGGTGTTCAATTTACCTGAAAGTGGTTGTCTTATATAATAAAATAATCAATATTTAATGATTTAAAACTCACCCCTCCCAAAGTATTATTAATAGAAATTAGGATTTCCTATCCACTACATATTCAAAATAGATGATGTTATAATCTTTATACCTCCAAAATAGTCCCTCCATGGTGCTCACAATGTTTCACGATTCCACCCTCATGTTTTAGGAAGCAAATCTCAAGGTAAGATAATTCTCCTATTCTTCTTTTTAATCAATGTACCCCATTTGTGTATACATTCAAAATATTAATAAAAATTGTTATAGTAATATTTTTATTTTACCTTTTCTGAACAATTGTGTTCTATTTATGGGATTTCTTATTCCCCACCCATTAATCCCTTTCCAGAATCCACAATATATATCATCATGCTACCAAATTCATTTCTTGAATTTATCCTTTCGATATGAGAAATTTTCATATTGTGAATACCCAAACCTCTTATATTTAAATGGGTATTCACCTAGATTTAAACATGTATTATTTATTATTTATTTACATAAATAAAACCTGTATTCTCTTTTTATGTGTTACAAATGATTATTATGTTCATGTATTTAAGAACTTGTATGCTAAAATTTCCATATGAAACCCATTTTTTATTTTCAATGTGTTATGGGTGAAAATATTTGTTATGATCAATGTGTCTCTCATGAATTAATTTATATGAATGGTTTAACCTTTTATAACTCCAATGAATTTGGTAAATAACTAATATCTATCGATGACAAGTTTTGACGATAACATGGTGAATGACCTTTGTAATTATGATTTATGACACCATGGTGATAAACCTATGTTATATGTTTATGAATGTATCATTTTTATATTGTAACCACATATAAATGTTATAGTTCACATTCCTTATATTATGATATTCCTTACATTTATATGATCAATCCTTATTGATATGACACTACTAGGATGTTGGTTTTTCCCAACACTTTTATACCAATGGCTAAACAGATCCATTGGTATAGGGGTCCATTACCAACTGTTTATTTAAAACATTATTAAAGGTTGAGTTAGTGAAGGATTTACCAACGGTTTGAAGAAACTGTTGGGAAATATACAAAATCTTCTCCCTTTACAAACGGTTTGTAAAAACCATTGGTAATTTCCAATCTTTTCCCAAATATTTTTAAAAACCATTGGGAACCCCTCCCCCAAATGCAGCACCCCACCCCCCAAATACAAAAAAGAAGACATTTCCCCCGATTTCCAGAAGCCCCCATGCAGGTGAACACCATCCCGATGTCTTCCATCCAATCGACAACCACTCCCCAATCCAGGTTAGGCTCCTTCATCCACTTCCCAAATACCATCATTGAAGCCGTCATTGAGGTAATTGACATGTTTGGTGTGTGTTCCAGCATACTCTATGAGTTAACAAGGTGAGTTGAGGTATCTTATTTGTTTCTAGGGTTGTTCATCCCATCTATGACCAGATTTCCATCTATTCTCAACAGTTCTCCATTTATATCACTATCTATAAATATCACATCATTATTCCCTATTTCAAGGGATTTGGAAAACTTTTATGATTAACATTATTTTATATTGAGTCAATGAAAAATACTTTATTGGTAGGTGTCTGTGAGTATACAGAAGATTGTTTATATACTATCCCTTAAAATTATCACTGTTTTGTGTTCTTTATGATGTGTAGTATCATTGAGATTCTTTATTATTAATCTCAAATTTAAAAATAAATTTTTTTTGTCTATAAGTTATGATGTTAAACCTCTTTACAATCAATGAACAACCAATTAGTTTTGAAGCCTAAACATTATCAACCCATAGGGTACGCTTAACTTGGGGTACTATTTGGGTAATGAAATCTATAAACATATGGGTGCCAAGAATGTGTTATTTAACATGAGTAAATATTTTGGGATGCCTATAAAACATAATAGGACCTAAGGAATGTTCCTCTTATATGAGACCTCTTGAAAATGAATATAAATAAATTTTAATTTATTTTTTGAGTACTTGTAATTTGATTAATGATTAAGAATTCCTCAAAGAAACCATCCAAGGATTCATATTAAAAACATATATTTTAATTCCATTTGGATACCCACATGGGTTCTGATGATTTGGATTAGAATACCTTTGGGAAATCTATCTTGGATTCATAGTGATAATGATTTAAGATGCCTAAGGGAAGTCCCCTTAGGATATGAAACTAGAGGCCTCTCTATTTACATAGGCTAGGAACTTATTTATCCCTATAAATCCATCTAAAGCCAATCCATTTTTTAGTTCTACACTCCAAATTTGCAAGGCTTAACTTAGTTTCA
The DNA here is from genome assembly GCA_963277665.1 of Viscum album. Classification (NCBI taxonomy): domain Eukaryota; kingdom Viridiplantae; phylum Streptophyta; class Magnoliopsida; order Santalales; family Viscaceae; genus Viscum; species Viscum album. The sequence goes on along the minus strand of OY728125.1, from coordinate 269,298,244 downwards.
ATGTTTTGTATCTATTATTCTTTTTTTTTATATTTTTATTTGACCTAAACAAGGTGGTGACGTGTGTGACATGACATACCCAATATGTTTAGTTTGATTTTTTTCTATTTTAGTTTAATAATTCATGTTTCATGATTATTTGAATCTACTTGATTTGAAGTAATCATAGACAATCCTTTAATGTAGTTAGTGAATCATATCAACTAATAGAGGTGTTGGTGAGATGTAACCCCACTCACCGATGGTGAATGGTCTGTTTAGTCATATTATCTCAATGTGGGTAATGGATATAAATATGATCCATGTGAAGGGATTGGGAATGGTATGGGTAGTGAGGTTGGTGGTTTTCCATTTTTATAATGTGTTGATATGGTAATTTCTATAGACTTTAGTTTGAGTGTTTTTAAATGTACTAACTATTCATAATATTTCATTTTTAGCATGAATAACTTATTTAAAAAACACTCTTTACACATTCTTCATCATTCATGAAAAGCCTTCACATTGTAATATCTTGAACAATGTTATATCAAGATTATGGTGGATTCTTGTATGTGATAAATGAAATATTTACAAAACACATGTCACATAAAAAATTAAGACACCCACAACTGGATTAGTATATCTTTACATTTCATTAATAGTTCACTAAATTAACAAGAAACTCCTTCCTATATCATTTACTTAAATATATTTTCGATTAAACTTCAATAAATTTGAATTTCTTATAACCGAATGACTTATAACAATTCTTTTTACAAAATAGATAGAAGTTGTATGTATGAAACCGATCGGATCTCAAGCAACATTCAAAACAATTTGGAGATATTTTTAGATTTTTCATTTCACAATGCTTCAGATAGTGGTTGCATACTATGCCCATGTACCAATTATGTTGGTAGACCTTGGTTGTGCCGTGAAGAAGTCACCTACCACCTAACCAAATTTAGTTTTCATGCAAACTACTATATGTGGTATCACAATGGGGAGAAAATGAAATCTCAAATTGATAATGATCAAAATGAATGGACTGGACTGGAGAATTTGTTGGATGACCAGTTTCTGCTTATTCGTCATCATGAAAAAGATTGGATTTCAACTCTTGGAGAATTAAATATGAGGATAGAATATGCATCTAATCAAAATGATGATATATTCATGATAATTAAATTGAATGATGCTACCATAACTCTAGTATATTGGCAATACAATAAAATGAAAAAGCTGGAATTTTTAATCTGGTTGTTTCATAGGGAAACTATGTATGGGATTTCTAATACAACAATCAATTACATTATTATCTTCTCGAGGGATTTACTTCTAGATGATGGAGATAATCCATAAAACCACTATATAGAAAGGAATTTAGTTGAGGAACATGGATTTTCAAGAAAAGAAATTAACGACTGCCTAAAAGATTGCAGTTTATTCTAGGACAAAATCGCTGAACGAAATGATTGTATAAAATGTGGCACATCCCGCTGGAAGTCAATATCTAATGGAACACCATCATGCATGCCACATAATGTAATTTGGAACATTGCATTGATCCTGAGACTCCATAATCTTTTTATATCAGATGAAATATAAATAAAAGTGATATGGAATGATTCCAGGAGAAAGAAGACTAATGTTCAGCTGGTTCACCTTACAGATGGATTTTTATTGTAGAGATTTGATACTTGATATCCTGATTTTTCAACTGACATGTGTAATGTGAGGCTGGGTCTTTTACGTGACGATTTTAATCCAAATGGGTATTTTCTTAATTCTCACAACACATGGTTAGTTTTTATACACATTTATAATATTCCCCCATGGTTGTGTATGAAAAAACCCTTCACTATACTGAGTATACTCATATCTATCCCTTTTTACCCCGAAATTGACTTTTACGTATACATACAACCATTAATAAAAGGGTTGATCCATCATTGGGATGTGGATATGAACTCATATGATGCATATTCAAAAGATATATTTCAGATGTGTGATGCACTTATGTGGATGATCCATGATTTTCCAACTTATGAAATGATGTATGGATGGTGCATGAAGGGAAAACATTCATGTCTTGTTTGTATGAAGAATACAAGATCGAGAAGATTGAAACATCGCTTTAGTTTATGTTTTATGAGACATAAATGATTCTTTCAAATAGACCATCCATATAGAAATAATCATCAAATATTTGATAATACCATAGAGCCTGATGATCCACCTCAGTGTATGTTTCGGACTAATGTTCTTAATGAATTAAAAGATTTCAGTTTTTCATTAAGAAAGGGTAAAATGAAATATGGAAAGAGAGATAATGTTTCCATTGAAACCTATTTACAATAGGTGGAAGATGAGTATCTTTTTTGATTTTCCTTATTGGCAAACCAATTTGTCATGTCATTTCTTAGACATAATTCACATTGAAGTGAATATGCATGAAATGTTGCTTTGGATACATCTAAATCTTAATGGAATGAAAAAAATATGATTTATAGTCTTGACGTGACTTGGTGGATTGATTCATCAGACCATAATTTAATCCTATTTGTATCAGTGAAAATAAATAGAAACATCCTTGTGCTTCCTATGTGATGTCACCTATGAATGAAAAACAATTTCTGGAAGTATTAGAGACTATTAGAGTACCTGATGTCTATTCAAGAAACATATCTAAACGGTTCAATAGAAGAGAGTTGAAGCTAAAATATTTGAAGACTTGTGATTATCCTGTTCGTCTGAATGAGATGATTCAAATAGAAATCTATCATCTTTTTTTCAATAATTTAACGGTGACTATTATTCATTGGTTCCATTTGTTTAGATATCATTTTTCAAAAATGGTGTTCATGCCATTCTTTTAAAAAATGTTGAAAGATGCCCCATTAATTTTTTTTGTGTTGGAGAAAATATTTCCTACGTGATGTTTCACAGGCATGGTGCATCTGACTATCCATATTCCCGCTGAAATACTTCTCAGAGGACCTATTTCTATTTGTTGGATGTATCCAACTGAAAGAAACATGTACACATTAAATTATTATATTCGAAACAGGAATCATCCTGAATTTTCTATCGTGAATGGTTACATAGCTCAAGAATGTATGGATTTCTACTTAATGTATTTGTCTGATCTTACTACATGAATGAACAGAGAAATGAAAAATTAAGACGAACAATATGAAAAAATTGAACCCAGTTTTCCATCAATTCCTCAAAAATTATAAATTTTTGTATCATATACATTGAAGACATTAATCATTGAAGAGATGAAGATGTAACATCATAGAGTTTTGTTCAACTATGATTTGTTTGATGACGACAACATGTAACTAAATTAAATATGTATATATTACATATATATTTGTCAAAATATTCATATTTTTTCTCTATAGGGACCATAAAACAATGATAAATAGAAATCATCATTCATTAAAATTGAGACAGAGGGAGACTTTCCATAGCAAAGAGTTCTCTGCTTGATTAAAATTGAAGGTAAAAATATTAATGTTTAAAATAATTCAATCAATATTTAATTAAGTTTATTATTCATTTATATTGCAGGTATTGAGTTGGACACTTGACTCTATCTCTAAGGAATTAAGAGCTTTGTATTTTGGACCTAATAATGTGGTTCATGACTATAGATCAATTGTTGTCACTGGGTAAAAATTTATTGTCATTGATCGAGAAAAAGAATATGAGAACACAACATGATGGTGTAATGGTTATTGCCACAACATATTGTTATTCCAGTGCATTAGATAGTAGACCGAGATTTTAAAATGTGGGTTATTATGGATCCGTTGAAAAAATAATAATATTGTATTATTACTCTCATGGACAAGTCATAATGATGAAATTTCATTGGTTTGATTCGATGATGTGACATGACACATTTATTAATGATTGTGGATTTTAAGTAATTAATATAACTCACACTATTGCTACCAAAGATCCATATGTATTGGCATCAATGGATAAAAAAGGTTTTTATTTCAATAAAAAATTTGACCTGAATTTGGTGTCGTAGTTGAAGTAATTCAAAGTCAATTTTTTGATGATGGTGATGAAGGAATTGACAATTTCCCTACTACCATTGGAACCAATCCATTTATTTCTATTGATGACCCTAATTTCACAATTTTCAGAGTTGATTATGAACCTAAAGTTTTGGTTAAAAATATATAGAATCATCCATCCATGTTCTCAATTATTTTGGTTTACCTCAACTTTGATTGTTAAGCTCGGTACTATTCAAATTGATTTATTATTAATTAAAAATATGTTTTATCTGACTTGACTGTTATGTGAATTTTCCATGTTTATTGGATGGAATTCTTATTAGAATTAAATTTTATAATTTTGAATTAAACAATATTTAAGCCTACAAAACTAACATTTCTAACATGGTGAAAATTTCAATGCTTCAATTTTTGATTTTTATAAAATTTGTATGACTATAATACCTCTATTTATCATTTTTCCAAGTAATGAACATGATGGTTTGTATTGTTCCGCAAAAAATATATTGAAAGATGCATCATCTACCTGAGAAAAAGAACTTAAAATTTTCCTTATTTTTGACTACTGATTTACCACTTATGAAGGTTATAGAATCAACGTTCAATGATTTTAATAGACTTATGACACTTAGTAAATAATCATCCTACTAAATATTATATTTCTTTATTACATGTTGTATGATTTATTGACTTCATTATATATTAGTTCATTCTCACCTATAACAATGGTTCGTTAAATTATCCATGAATCCCCTTATTCCCTCTCATTTATTTTCTTTTGTTGGGTTACACATTAGTTATCCTTTCCTATTTACATTTATATTTGTTTCCAAATGTAGGAAATGAAATCAACTAAAGAGAGGCAATGAGAACAGATTATAGACAACAATTGTCGCATGACTAAGATGGGAATTCATCCTATATTGCCTACAGAGAGTATTTTATTTCACATATATTTATTTAAAAAATATATAATGTCATGTGATTATTTTTTTAAACATTTTTTCAAGATCAGTCTATTTGGAGACAGTTATTTGATGAGAATCCTGGTATTGGTCCCAGTACTAGTGGTGTTCGTATGAGGGGGGGGGGAGTGGTATAGGAGCTAGACGATCTAGTTGGCGTACCCGATTAGACCATTCCCCTCTCACTGACATACCATCCATACCACATTCTGATCCCGGTGTACTGTTCGGGACACGTGATATTTTGGCCTCCCATGATTTCACCACCCTTTACATATGAGCCTCCTCACCCACATGTACCATATCTGATGATGATTCCCACTCCCCATCCCGCATTTGGCCAGCCATCCCTGTCATCTTCTTTTACTTCTTCTTCCTTCTCTTTGGGATTTTATATTCCATCTTCTTCGACTTCTGCTCCACCAGAGTCTGTCCTTGCAGAGTATATATTGGGACCCACTCCATATGTATAGGGTGTTCCTTCGGTTTCTATGGATCCAACGATGCCCATTGATCAGACTACTATAGGTATACTTATACAACGCTAACAAATTCTTACACCATTATTTATTTTCATTATAACGTGAATTGACATAATATTTATTTTTCTTCCATAACAGATACATATACGGATAGGAGACAGGGTAAAAGTCGTACAAACATGTGTTTGGTGTGGAACCTCCGCACAAAGTTGACGATGGACTACAATGAGGATAGTCAGATGATCCAAAAATCAGGGTAGCAATGTCAGAGTGTTTTGGAGTTGCTTTCCAAATACTTCGACATCATTCCTGACCGCCCCTTATCATAGAGACAATTGCCAAATGAAGTCAAGGATAAATCCTGGCAGATATATGGGTAAAACAATATGTTTTATTTAATGAAATATATCTTTTTTTATTTATATGAATTAATATTTTGGTGTTAGCTGCGGTTTTATTTCCTTGATGGTTAGGGTGCACGACCAGCATGTCTAAATGATTTTGGCGAGCTTTGGAGAGCTTATAAGCATGTGGTGTACATTGGATGGAATGTTAGAGTGGGAAAGTAGTTAGAGGCGGTCCCTGTCATGGATGATTGTCTGTTATAATAGTTCTGAAAGATAATTACTCATTATACAACTAGACAATTTATGATATTAATCAAATAAGAGTCATATAAATGAACATTTTCATGTTTTTCATTAATAATAATTATTCGATATTATTTTGGATGAATCTAGAAGAAATAAAAAAACATTGATGCTATGATATACATCCACACATTGGGATGTACAATGATGCCAGATCATTAGAGACAACAGGTATGCCAATTTATTATCTTTCTTTACAACTTGCACTTTATTTTGCTTTCTCCATAATTTATTTTTTTGATAAAGTTATTTTATAATTTTTGTTATGTAATTACTATGTTTTTTTGGTATCCTTTTTTTAATTATGGATTCCAAAATTATATTTCATTGTAGAGGAATAAATTGAATATAGAAGGATGTGTTCCCCGAGAAAAACTATTTTTTCTCGAGTAGAAAGAAGAAAGATGGAAGTGCAGTTAATGAATAGACTCAACAACAGATTGTAAGTTTCACATTGAAGATTTAAAATATTAATCTATATTTTTTAAAATCATAATCTATTTATATTTTCAACATGCTTATTTAGAGTCCCTTGATGACCAGGAACCTGACAAATTTGAGCCAAACGATCACTTACATCATGTCTTGGGAGATGAGAACCCTGGTAGAGTATGATGTCGACCTAGGAAGAGTATTGTTCCGATGACGTATTCGACCTCCTCAGGTATGATTTTTAGTGCCACCAAGTTGTAGTAGTTTAAGGAATAGGCAGAAAAGTCTAAAAAAGGGCCACAGATACGGTAGAATAGTCTAATAGGGAAAAACTGCATTTATAAAATAAATAGAAGTTTTACATCCAACACTTCCACCAGAGGCCAGCACTGTACGTGATGAATATATGTCATCAATGTGTTCTATATAGGATGCACCAAGTTACAGTTCTAGTGGTGGTCGAGATGATGGAGAGGAGGAGGCTGAGGTGGAGGAGGAGGAGGGAAAGGATGAGGCCGAGGCGGGGGAGGAGGGAAAGGAGGAGGCTGAGGCGGAGGGGGGGGGAGGGTGATGAGGAGGCCAGGGCTGAGTATGAGGGCGGGGAGGAGGGAAGGGACAATTATGGGTATTATTATGAGGATTAGGGTGAGGGTGATGATGGTGGTGATGATATTGATGGTGATGAGGGACAGATTGATCTATTACATTTTTTACTAATATCAGTAACCTTTGATGTTTACTGATTTTTTGTGCCTAAATATATGTGTGATTTGTTGGGTCACATTGTAGAGAAACATATCTTTATATACATGGAAATGAAATTACTTTTGCGGAATATTTAATACATGACCAAAACATACACACAAGGACTGTAATAGTTTAGTGTCTTTACAAAATCGGAATATAATCTTTTAATCGTGGTGAAAGATCTTCAACATCTCCCATAAAGATATTCCCCTTTTTTTTTCTTACCAAAAACCATTCTTTATATCCAGGGGAAAAGAGAACAAATAAAGGGTGATCTCAAATTCTCAGTAAGGGTATGCATGGAGTAAATAAAACAAACCATATACATTTGAACTTAAAAACATGAACATAATGTTTAAACATCAAAATCATGAGAAATGACATAAAACATGGAAGGACGTAAGACATAGATCATAATGAAACATATACCATGATAAAATATCATGGGAATAAACCATGTATTTGTGGAAACCATTATGCACATTTTATGATTTCCATAGTAGCCAAGGCATTACTGCCAAGACAATCTTAGTGGTCAAAGTCCCTTTCTGAATCAAGTTCACTCCTCATTTCAGTCCTGTAACACTAAACCAGATTAACATACCCTTCTAGAAATGTATATCTCATGAGATATAAATATTTACCCAATTCATTGGAGGGATATATAGGTCCCACCCATCTCAAAATGAAATCATTCTTTCATGGGCCACAAAATCATAAATCATATATCATAGCATAACCTATGAAATATAATTTCATTCTCAAACATCATGCCATCATAACATATTCCATATAAAAAATGGATATCATTTCATCATAAGAAGAATCAAACCATGTAAATATTGGATACATTATACATGAAACATAATAATATTAAATAATGTCATTTTAGATGGAAATTTTTTTGGATAAAACACTTGAAATGAATTCTTGAGGAAAATATCCTTTCTTTTTAAAGTCATTTTCTTTTAACAAAATGCCATGCAATTTTAAAATAAAATGGTTTTGTGGAAAATAATCATTCACTATTGTAGAGGAAGCATCATAAAAATGAGGTGTTATGATACTGTTAAAATATGTTCATGTTGTATCAGTTAAAAATAACATTCTCCTCATACTTTTGTCGGAAATGTCAAAAAGTTCCACCTTTTGTAAACAAAAGTAAGATTCCTTCCATAAAATGTGGTAAAATTCAAAAATGGGTAAATAGGACTTTAAAAAAATACATGAAAACATTTTTATAAAACATGCGCATGGATGATAATAATAACCCCAGTAAATAATTACGAATAAACAATCCTAGATAAGAGTTAGATTGGAATAGTTATCCATTACCTTATGTCTGATATGCTTCGTATGTATCCAAACCTCATGTATAATGATTTAAATAATTTCATAGACTTATTACAGAATCATAATCATTGTTATGATATCATATATGGTTTACATATGACTTTATATTACCTGTTCTTTTGTAAATTTGATGTAAAAGCAGCGATTTGGGTAAAATCGTTTCATTTATTGTACATGTTTCGACTTGTTGTTCTTGATATTATTACTTATATCCTGATTTAAATAATTCCAGAATGTAAAAAATGTTTTATATATAATATATATTCATCATATACATATATATATATATATATGATAGATCAATAAATGGAATGAAATACACTGTTCATGGAGACGGTAGGATGTACGTACGCATGAACGTTGTTTTTGTTTCCTTATTGAATTGAATGGAATTAAGTAGATGACATAAATATATATATATATATATATATATATATATAAATCCATTGTCATTATTATGGCATATATTTCATTATTATTCATTATATATACTTTATAATCATTCATGAATGGTTAACATTAAGAATGAATCTCATCGCGTCGTGGAGACGGTAGTCCGTACGTACGCACGAGTGATGATATCATTTCCATGATCGTGGAACTGTATTTAAGTGTTTGTATAATATTTAAGAATAAATATCAATTTACAATAATCATATATTGTTATTTATTTACACTATTATACCCATCTATGTAAGGTGGTGGTCGAAAATAGATTACACCATGGCGTGGAGACGGTATTCCGTACATACACACGCGCAATGATTTCATTTTCCGTAGGATGGATAGAAGGTGAAATAGGTTTGTTTCATATTTATAATAACATATCAGTATTTTAGTGATACTGATTTTATTAATTTATGATGAAACAAATAAAGAATAATAATTGGAAGAATAAATAAATTGGAATGAATTGGTAAAGGATATTACCTCTTCTTTGACGCGCCTCTTCTTACCCTCCTCTTAAGGTACTAGGGTTGGTCTTTTGAGGAGACCAGAACCACTATAATGTTTCTAGGGAATATGATAAGGTAAATGGGCAGGGTTTCGCCGAGCATGAAGGCTCAAAAGGGTGTGAAGAGAAGAGGGAATTGGTGCCCTTTTTATAAGGGAGGAGAGGGAAACCATCGGAAAAACTTAAAATATTATTTTATAATAAATTCATATTTGGTTTATAATTGCTCGAAATTGATTTATTTTGAATATAAAGTGCATATGTGTCAAAATACTCTCCAAAAATAGGTTTTATACAAGTTTAGGTTAATATTTTATCCTTATCATTTAGATTTAACTCTAAGATAAATAATTTACCTTTAACCATGTCTTCTTGTTTCCTTACACTATATGGTTAATAAACATACTATAACAATCCAAACGAACCACAAGTGGTTCATTATTAATATATATAACCTTATATATGTTATTTGGAAGAACATTAGATTTTTTGGAATACAAAATCACTTAATAATATAATATTTATTTAAAAAACTATTTTTTGTCAATTTTGACACTATTTGGTAATTGATTTTTGTGAAAATAATAAACACGTGATTAGTTAGAAAAAAGTTAATTTAATAAATACTTAAATTTCATATTAACCTAATTTTTTTTAATTCATAAAAAGTCTTAAATTACATTTATTTGGGTATTTATAACATCAATTATGTTAATATTTCATTAAAAATGTAATTACTTCTTCATCATTGTGTCATAAATAAATTAACATATTTAATGTCAAAAATTATAAATAAAAAAAATTATGTAGGAAATATTTTTATCTTTATAATGAGTATTTATAGATGAATTTACCTTATGTATAACCATATATTGAAAATGTTTTTGTTATTAAACATTGATTTTAACTATTTTAACTCTTCTTTAAATAAAATAATATTAAATGTCCTAATCTAATCCAAGTGGACCCAAATGGCCATATTTTATTACTAAGGTAATTTTTGGTCGAATTAAACCTATCCAATAGAATTATTTCATGTGTTAGGGAAAAAATAATATCATTTTTACCCTTAATTACCCTATTTACTTTTAACCGTGGTAAATAAAAGTAAAAAAGTTATTATTAACCAAAGATTATTTTTATCTTATTGAACCAAATTTTACTCTTTTATATTAACCGTTTCTATCGGATTTTCGAAATTCCACTCACAAAAGCAGTAAAACTATGTTTTATGTAAATTTTCAAATTCTCCTAGGAGGTGCGAAAAAGACGGTGAAAACTTCAATAATGTTTTAATATAGCTAAAATTATTATATAATAACTCAAATGAATTAAATTAAACATAAATAGATATTATGTATCAATTTTTACATAAAATAAATTTAAATAAAATATATAATTAATTAATTAAAAATTCGGTTTTTAAATAGTAACCCTGTGTTTTAAATATTCATCAAAAATTGAAAGTTTTCAGAAAAATAAAAAAAATTCACCCTACGCTAATTTCGATATTAAGAATCCAAAAATGAAGTCCATTTTGAAAGATAAAATTTATAAAATTTCAAAAAGTGGGTACTAATATTCATAACATCTAGTTCATAATAATATTATTATAATATCTCGTTTAGTGAAACATGGTATTGGGTATAACACATGCTATCATGGAAGGTCGCGGTTGAATGTAATGAAATCCAAGTCATGGTTGCGTATATTGCACGATTCATTTTTTGATGTGTATAATAGATTCTAACCATATTTTATTTATACATAGAATATATATATATATACACACAAATTTGGGTAAAATAAATTCTATCAAACGAACATGAAATTGTGTGTAACACGGTCCAAGATTAGTGTTGTATATATAGCAAGCTAATACAGTGTTGCAAATTGAACAAGGTAATTTTGGTGTCACATACAACACAATACATCAATGGAATTAAAAATAATATTTGTCATAAAATCTTAGGTTGTTACATTCTACACCCCATAAAATGAATTTCTCCCTCGAAATTCATCAGGGTTATAGATCTTTTACTACATGAAATTTTCTTTAATAGAAACCCACGTTGTAAAAAGGAACACTAATGCTTAATTTTAAATAATAATGTATGAAACTTAACGGTTACACAAATTAACTTATCCCTGGGTTTCTACATAAGAGAACATAAGTGAAAATATGGATATGGAAGAGAAATATATCCGTCAAGTTCTGATGGAGTGTGGTAGAGAACATGGCTATGAAAAAGAAAACAATCACAAAGCCATAAATTTGTGAGTATATAAGGTACCATCTGATTCATCAGATATGAGAGTACTAAAACAACATTTTTGGTTTCGAAGATCATTTCCCTAATGTTGATGAAATTTTACGTAAGGAGAAATACTTACATGATTATAGTGTAATATCATTCTTGGTCATTCCATGAACAATTTCCACTTCATATCTATTTAAAGAAATGAAGCTGAATTTTACATTCATGAAGTGTTATCAAATCATGCAATATAATGATAATTCATCCCATCTGTTTCTATCACAAAAATGTTAGAAAAAGTTATTAAATATACATAAGTCCATCTATGGTGAGATTAATTGTATATGATTCCAACAATGGACTTATACTTCATCTATCATACCGATTAATAAAATAAAACTATTTTCTACTAACCAGAGACATCCTATAGGCCAGTGGTATGCGATAAAGGCATGTTACACTTCAGTTGTGGGTTCGATTCCCACAGCCTTGTCTGATGCGACGGTTTGTCACCCATCGTACAGGTTGACCCTTTTTCTAAAACTACATTAAAAAAACATTCCTACAATAATATCAAAAAAAAATTAGCCTTAAACCATACTATCTTATGTCTATCTTAATTCATTCCAACCCTTAAGCTTATCGAAAATACTTTTTCCCAATCTAATATTTTAATGAAAACGATTACTGGAAATTTCATCAACCAAGCATATGAATACCATCATTTATCCCCCATATAAGATATATCTTGTTGGTCACATTCCAAACATGTCAATACCATAATCATGTATTCTCTTGAAAAATTAATAAACATTGAACCTTAGTGAAAACATGAATGTTGTCAAAAGTTAACTCTTTCCACATGCCAAAATCCCAAAAATTTTATATACTCAAACCATGATATCACATTGTCCTTATATCTGACATGATCTCATCAATAATATAAAACATCTCAATATCTCATAATCCCTTCATTATGCACATATCACATGGTTACCAGTACCATTAAACAAATACATTCGAATACTTTAGGAAATAAAATAGTGTAACAATCCTTATATGTGTCTTTATTCCATAGTACCAATAAATTACCTATACAAAAAAACTCTTTATAAACATACAATCATTCCACTAGATTCTTAAACCACTGACTGAGCTTCTCCATTTATTTCATGTCATATATCATTTGTAGTCTCTTCATCAACATCAACATAAATACTACCCATATGACCATGGTAATTACCTTCATGAGATTTTCCCTTAGTGTATTGGTTTGCCTAATACCCATACATTCCACATTTAAAACATTTAACCATTGTTTATGTCATAGAAATAACATTATCCTTGTCCATGCTATTAACTAAACCTTTTCCTTTATAATTACTGGCTTTGTGTCCTTAATTTCCACACCCAAATCATCTTCCAGTTCCTTTGAAACATTCTCCCTGATGCCTCTTACCACATGATTTACATGATGGAAATTGATCTTTCTTTCCTCTATGATCATCATGAAACTCCATCATTATATTTTTAGATGAGTCAGGAAACTTACCAAAGTTGGGATTATTGATCATATTATGATATTTCGGATTAGGAATAATAACAATATGTGGACCTCCAGCTCCAATTTCATTTGGTTTCTCATGAAGAATATCATTCCATTGTCCATCATATCCTCCATTATCATGAATGTTCCTGTTTCCAGCCATTTTCTAAAACCCAAAAAAAATAGTGTGAGCGGGAAAAATCATAATAAAGGGGGAGTACCATAAATATATAATATCTTAGTTTTAATTCTATTATCGTTACCATAATTCTAGGACTATAACCTATACTTATAATAAACCTTAGAGACATCCCTAGACATACCTTAAAAATATCAATAGGGATCTCACTAAGGTTTTTGCATACTATTTTCCAAAGGTTAACTAAACCTTTCATCTGATACCAACTGTAGAGACCCATATCTTAGTGTACATGGAAATTTCATTACTTTTGTGGAATATTTAATACATGAAAAAAACAAACTCACAAGGACCGTAATAGTTTAGTGTCTTTGGAAACTCAGAACACAATCTTCTAATCTTGGTGAAAGAACTTCAACATCTCCCATAAAGATATTACCCTTTTGTTTTCTTACCTAAAACCTTACTTTATATCTTGGGGAAAAGAAAACATATAAAGGGTGAGCTCAAATGCTCAGTAAGGGTATGCATGGAGCAAATACAACAAAATATATACATTTGAACTTAAAAACATGAACTTAATGTTTAAACATCAAAATATTGAGTAATGACATAAAACATGGCTGTACATAAGGAATAGTTCATAAAGAAAAATTGTCCAGGAAAAAATATTATGGAAATAAAACATGTAACTGTGGAAACCATTAAGCACATATTATAATTTCTATAGTAGCCAAGGCATTGCTGCCAAGACCATCTTAGTGGACAAAGTCCCATTCTGAATTGAGTTCACTCCTCATTTCAGTCCTGTAACACTGAACCAGATTAACTTACCATTCCATCCATGTCTATCTCATGAGATATAAATCTTTACACAATGCATTTGAGGGAGATATAGGTCCCACCCATCACAAAATGAAAACATTCTTTCCAGTGCCACAAAATCAAAAATCATACATCATAGAATAACCCATGTAATAGAATGGGATTCTTAAACATCATGCCATCATAACATAATCCATATAAATAAAATGGATATTATTTCATCATAAGAAGAATAAAACCATGTAAATAATTGATACATTATTCTTGAAACACAGTCATATTAAATAATGTCATTTTAGATGGAATATTGTTTTGATAAAACACTTGAAATGAATTTTTGAGGAAAATATCCTTTCTCCTTCAAAATAATATTCTTCTCACAAAATGCCACGCAATTTCAAAAGAAAAGGGTTTTGTGGAAAATAATAATGAAATATTGTAGAGGAAGCTTCATAAAAATGAGGCATTATGAAACCGTCAAAATCTGTTCACGCTGTATAAGTTAAAAATAACATTCTCCTTGTACTTTTTTTGGAAAAGTCAAAAAGTTCCTCATGTGGTAAAAAAAAGTAAGATTCCTTTCATATAATTTGGTAAAATTAAAAAATGGGTAAAATGACTTTATAAAATACATGAAAACGTTTTTATAAAACATGGGAATGGATGATAACAACAACCCCAGTAAATACTTACGAATAAAAAATCTCAGATAAGAGCGAGATTGGAATAGTTATCCCTTATCTTATGTTTGATATTATTAGTATGTATCCGAACCTCCGTTATAATGATTTAAATAATGTCATTTAATTATTACAGAATCATACTCAATGTTATGAAATCACATATAGTTTACTTATGACTTTATATTACCTGTTCTTTTGTAAATTCGATGTAAAAGCAGCGATTTGGGTAAAATCTGTTCGTTTATCGTACATGTTTCGACTTGTTGTTCTTGATATTATAACTTATATACTTATTTACATAATTACATAACGTAAAAAATGGTGTATATATAATATATATTCAGTATATACATATATATATGATAGATCGATAAATGGAATGAAATACACCGTTAATGGAGACGGTAGGCCGTACGTACGCATGAATGTTGTCTTCGTTTCCTTATTGAATTGAATAGAATTATTTAGATAAAATAAATATATATATACAATAATCCATTATAATTATTATGTCATATATTTCATTATTATTCATTATATATACTTTATAATCATTCGTAATGGTTATCATGTAGAATGAATCGCATCGCATCATGGAGACGGTAGTCCGTACGTACGTACGAGTGATGATATCATTCCCATGATTGTGGAATTGTGTTGAAGGGTATGTATAATATTTAAGAATCAATATCACATTACAATAATTATATATAGTTTTTTATTTACACCATTATACCCATCCAAGTTTGGGGTTGGTCGAAAACAAATTACACCACGGCGTGGAGATAGTATTCTATACGTACGTACGCGCATTGATTTCGTTTTCCATAGGATGGATAGAAGTGGAAATAGGGTTTTTACATATTTATAATAACATATGATAATATGAGTGATACTGATGCTATTAATTTATAATGAAACAAATAAAGAATAAGAAGTAGAAGAAGAAATAAATTGGAATGAATCAGTAAAGGATATTACCTCTTCTTTGACGCGCCTCTTCTTACCCTCCTCTTAAGGTACGAGGGTTGGACTTTTGAGAAGAAATGAACCTCTATAATGTTTCTAGGGAATATTTTAAGGGAAATGGTCCAGGGTGGCCAAGATTCAAGTCTCAAAAGGGTGTGAAAAGAAGCGGGAAGGGGTTCCCTTTTTATAAGGGAGGAGAGGGGCACCTTTGGAAAATATAAAATATTATTTTATAATAAAGTCATATTCGGTTTATAATAGCTCCAATTTGATTTATTTAGAATCTAAAGTGTGTATGGGTCGAAATACGTTCAAAAAATAGGTTTTAGATAAGTTTAGGTGACTATTCAATCCTTATCATTTAGATTTAACTCTAAGTTAAATAATTTATCTTTCACCCTGTCTTCTTGTTTCCATACACTATATGGTTAATAAACATACTATGACATTCCAAACGAACCGAAAGTGGTTAATTATTAATATATATAACCTTATCTATGTAATTTGGCCGAACCTTATATTTTTAGTAATATAATAACAATTAATAATATAATATCTGTTTTAAAAACTGTTTTATTTCAATTTTGACACAATTTGGTAATTGATTTTTGTAAAAATCATAACAACATTATTAGTTCGAAAAAAGTTAATTTAATCAATAATAACATGTCATATTATCCTATAAAATTAGTGTAATTCATAAAAAGTTTAAAATTACATTTATTTGGGTATTTATATCATCCATTATGTTAATATTTCATTAATAAGGTAATTAATACATCGTCATTGTGTCATAAATAATTTAACTTAATTAATTTCTAAAAATTATAAATAAAATACCATTATGTAGGAAAATATTTTTATCTTTCTAATTAATATTTATAGTCTAATATATCTTATGTATAACCCTATATAAAATTTTTTTAGTTATTAAACATTGATTTTAACTATTTTAACTCTTCATTAAATAAAATAATTTTAAATGTACTAATCTAATCCAAGTGGACATAAATGTTCATATTTTATTCCTAAGGTTGTTATTGGTCGAATTAAACCTATCCAATAGAATTAGGACATGTGTTAAGGTAATAATAATATCATTTGTACCCTTAATTACCCTATTTACTTTTAAATGTGGTAAATAAATGTAAAAAGTTACTATTCACCAAAAAAAAATTTTTTCTTATTGAACCACATTTTACTCTTTGATATTAACCGTGTCTATCGGATTTTAAAAATTCCACTCACAGAAGCGGTAAAATTATGTTTTATGTAAATTTTCAAATTCTCCCAAGAGGTGGGTAAAAGACGGTGAAAAGTTCAATAAAATTTTAATACATCAAAAATTTCTATAAAACGACTCAAATGAATTACAATAAACTTATATAGGTATTATGTATCAATTTTTACCTAAAATAAATTTAAATAAAATAAATAATTATTTAAATAAAAAGTCAGTTTTTAAATAGTAATCGAGTGTTTTCACTATTCATCACAAATTGAATGTTTTCAGAAAAATACCAAAAATTCACCCTAGGCTAATTTTGATATTCCAAATACAAAAATTAAGTCCATTTCGAATGATAAAATTTATAAAATTGCAAAAAATTTGTATTACTATTCAAAACGGATAGTTCATAAAAATATTATAATAATATCTCGTTTTGTGAACCATGGTATTGCATATAACACACGCTATTGTGGAAGGTCGCGGTTGCGTGTAATGAAATCCAAGTTAGGGTTGCGTGTAGTTCAAGATTCATTTGTTGTTGCTTATAATAGAATCCTACCATATTTCATTTATTCATTGAATATATATATATATATATATATATATATATATATATATATTTACACTCAATATTGCGTAAAATAACTTCTGTCAAATGAACTTGAAATTGTGTGTAACATGATCCAAGATTATTATTGTGTATACTGCAAACTAATATAGTGTTGCATATAGAACAAGCTAATTCTGGTGTCGCGTACAACACAAGACATCAATGAAATTAAAAATAATAATTCTCATAAAATCTCGGGTTGTTACACACATTATCTATAATTTTTTTATCTATAAATTATAAAACATGACCTGATTATTTGTTGTGACTGATTCACCCCTCCCACAGATAGCCCCCACCCCCTAGACACCCCCACCACCTTTGGACAACCCATACCGCCTGGACAGCCCTGCCACCCTTGTCGACAGCCAGCCCACCCCCTGGACAGCCCCCACCCTCTGTTCATGGGTTGTCCAGTTGTGGGTGTAGATTTGGACATTGATGAAACATAGATGGTTCTATAATATTTTTCTCCATAAATTAAACCTTAAATTTAATTATTGATAGGAAATTATATTCTAAAAGATTTAAATGATTATTTTTATATTAAAAATGATTTATTTTCTAAAAAGCATCGATGTTGGGAAATCCCCCTATTTTAAGGAAATTGTAAACTATTAGTGGAATTTAAAAAATTGGTGGTTTGATTAGAAGATGATATAATGAAATTATTTTTTTATCCTTGAAATAATTTCCTTAGAAAATATGTAAATATCATCCCATCAACCCGGGACATCCCCCCATACAGCCCCCCCCCCCAGACAACCCCCCGAAGAGCCTCCCTCCCTCCTTCCTAGATCCCGGACAGCCCCCCAGATAGCCCCCCAGACAGTCCCTGGACATCCCCCACCCTCCTCCATGGACCTCAGACAACACTCTAGACAGCCCATCGGACAGCCCCATATACAGCCCCACCATCCTCCCAGGACCCCGGAGCACACCCCCCCCCCCCCACGCTCATCCCTCCACCCCAGACAGCCCCATAGACAGCCCCATGACAGCCTCCCCACCCACTTTCCTAGACCCCGGACTTCCCCCTAGAGAGCCCCCCCCCCCCCCCCCCCCGACAGCCCCCACCCTCCTCCCTGGATCCCAGATAGCCCCCAAACAGCCTCCCAGAAATCCCCTACCCTCCTCCCTAGACCCCGGATATCCCCCTCCTTCCTGGACCCTGGAAATCCCCCACTATACTCCATGGACCCCATACAACCCCCACCCTCCTCCCTGGACCCCGAACAACCCCCTCACCTCTCTAGACATATTTGTTTTATTGTTCTTTTGAAGGAGTTGTTTGTGGTGTTTGATGTATGTTTTATATATTTTTTGTGTTTTGTTTTATGATGGTGAATGAAATGAAGTGTATGCAGTGTATTATGTAGTGTGTTATGCAGTGTGTCTATTTTTTGTGCTCTTTTTATGTGTGTTTTTATGCAGCTGTATGCAGTGTATTATGCAGGCTAGGCTGTTTTTATGTGTCTGTTTTTATAAAAGGCTACATTAATGTTTCTGTTATTTATGTAGCTGTATATTGAGGATGTTTGTAGAGTATTTTGTGTTTGGGAACTCCCTGGATAGGCACCCTACTTCCTATACCCTGGACAGCCCCCCTCCTCCATGTAACTTGGAAAGCCTCCCTCCTTCCCGAAAGGCTAAGGACCACCTACCTTGATTCAGGAGACAATCACACTCTTAATTCGGCGTCTCAGAACCCAATCTAACTCTCTTAAAGATTCACCCAAAATCCCAACAAAAAAGTGGTTTTTAGAGCTTCGTAACAAGATGAGAGTAGATTGCAATCCCTAATCAAATATTGGAAGCAAGGAGGGGATTAGACTCACCCAGATCTTCAATCTTCATTGGATGACACTCAAAACTTCGAAGGATCGAACGAGATATTCCTTTAATATCATAGGGGATCATTTTATTGTGTTGATACTTTAGCACAAGGATCCATGGTTATTATTTTGTACGAGTCAACCCCACCTCAATCCAGTGCACAGTGTGGCCGGTACCACTCAAAGTGCCCCACTTTTTTTCCAAAATGGACAACATTTTCAGTGGAAACAACAACTGTCATACGGAAAGCTGACCAAATGTATTCAGATTATATTTATACATTATGAAAACAATCCATGGGTCATTTGTGACGTGTATGAGTCAACCCCGCTTCAATATGAGTCATAGTGTGGCCGATATCACTCTAAGTGTCTTTCTTGTGCTTAAAATGGACACTCTTTTAAGTAAAAACAACTTGCATACAGAACACTATGCAAACTTATTCCTATTGTGTTGATACTTTTTCAAAAGGATCCATGGGTCATTTTTGATGTGTATGAGTCAACCCTGCGTCAATATGTGGCACGGTGTGGCCGGTATCACTCTAAGTGTCTATCTTTTCATTAAAATGGATATCATTTTAAGTTAAAACAACTGGCTTACAGAAAAATTACCAAACTGATTCGGATTGTGTTGATACATCATCACAATGATCCGTGGGTCATTTTTAATGTGTATGTGTAAACAAAGCCTTAATATGAGGCAGTTTGTGGCCCGTACCACAAAAATGTTATCACTTTTATTTGAAATAGACTACATTTTAAGTGAAAAAAATGGCATATGGAAAACTAACCAAACACATTAAGATTGTGTTAACACATTAGGAAGATGATCCATGGTCATATTTGACATGTACGAGTCAACCCCACCTCAATCCGGGGCATGATGTGGTTGTAATCACTGGAAGTGTCTTTATTTTGTTTAAAAGGACACCCTTTTTTGTAAAAACAACTACCATACAGAAAACCAACCAAATTTATTCAGATTGTTTTGATACCTCATCACAAGGATCCATAGTTCATTTTTGACGTGTACAAGTCAACCCCACCTCAATACGAGGCATAGTGTGGCTGGAACCACTTAAAGTGTCTCACTTTTATTTGAAATGGAAAACTTTTAGTGAAAACAACTTGCATATGAAAAACTGACCAAATGCATTCGGATTGTTTTGATAGTTTCGAAAAATGATCCATGGGTCATATGTGATGTGTACAAGTCAAATTAATCCCAATCTGAGGCATGGTGTGGTCGGTATCACTCAAAGTGTCTTTCATTTGTTTAAAATGGACACCCATTTGTGTAAAAACTACTGGAATATGTAAATACAACAAAACATATTCAGATTGTGTTGATACGTTAGTACAAGGATCCATAGGTCATTTTTGATGTGCAAGAGTCAACCTCGCCTCAATCAGAGGCATAGTGTGGCCAGTACCACTCAAAGTGTATCACTTTTATTTGAAATGTACAACATTTTATGTGAAAACAACAAATGGCATATAGAAAACCAACCAAACTCTTTTAGATTCTGTTGATACTTTAGGAAAATGATCCATGGGTCATTTTTCACGTGTATGAGTCAACTTCGCCTCAATATAAGGCACGGTGTGGCTGGTATCACTCAAAGTGTCCTTCTTTTGTTTAAAATGGACACCATTTTATGTAAAAATAACTAGCATATGGAAAACCAGAAAAACATATTAAGATTGTGTTGATAATTTATAAAAAGGATCCATGGTTCATTTTTGAGGAGTATTAGTCAACCCGACCTCAATCTGAGGCATGGTGTGGCCGGTACCACTCAAACTGGCTAACTTTTATTTGAAATGGAAAATAGTGTAAGTTGAAACATCAACTGGCATACAAAAAACCGACCAAACGCATTTGGATTATTTAGATACATTAGAACAATGATCCATGGGTCATTTGTGAAGTGTATGAGTCAAAATTACTGCAATATGAAGGACGTTGTTGCTGATATCATTTTTAGTGTCATTCTTTTGTTTAAAATGGACACTCATTTATGTAAAAAAACTGGCATATGGGAAAAAGACCAATATTATTTGGATTTTATTGAAACATTAGAACAAGGATCCATGGGTCATTTTTGACGTGTATGGGTCAACACCGCCTAAATCTGAGGCAATGTGTGGCAGGTATCACTTTATGCATCTCTCTTTTGTTTAAATTGCACTTTATTATTTGTAAAAACCACTGGCATATTGAAAAAAGACCAAACATATTCGGATTGTGTTGATACATAAGCACAAGGATACATGAGTCACTTTTGACATGAATGAGTCAACCCCGCCTCAGTCTGAGGTACGGTGTGGCCAGTACCACTAAAAGTCTCTCACTTTCATTTGAAATGAAAAACATTTTTAGTGAAAAAAAACTGGAATACAGAAAAATGACCAAACACAATTGTAATTCCTTGATAGATTCAGAAAATGATCCATGGGTCATATTTGAGGTGTACTAGTCAACCCCGCTACAATCCAAGGCATGGTGTGGCCGATATCACTCAAAGTGTCTATATTTTATATAAAATGGACTCTCTTTTAAGTAAAAAAACTGGCATATGAAAAACCATCCAAAAAAATTATTATTGTGTTAATACATTTTCACAATGATTCATTGGTAATTATTGATGTGTACAAGTCACCCCCGCCTCAATCCAAGGCATGATGTGGATGGTATCACTCGAAGTGTATGTCTTTTGTTTGAAATGGACATCGTTTTACGTAAAAACAATTGGCTCACATAACACTCACCAAAAAGTATTTGGATTCTATTGATACTTTAGAAAAAGAATACATGGGTCATATTTGATGTGTACGAGTCAACTCCACCTCAATCTGAGGAACAATGTGGCTGGTACCACTCAAAGTGTCTCACTTTTATTTGAAATGGAAAACATTTTAAGTGAAAACAACAACTGGCATACAGAAAAGAAACCAAACGCATTTGGATTATTTGGATACTTTTGGACAATGATATGTGGGTCATATGTGACATGTACAAGTAAACCTTTCCTTAATTTGAGGCGCGGTGTGGTTGATATCACACGAGGTGTATTTAATTTTTTTTAAAATGGACACCCTTTAATGTAAAAACAACTGGCTTACTAAAAACTGACCAAATGTATTTGGATTGTGTTGATACATTAGTAAAAGGATCCTTGGATCATTTTTGACGTGTACGAGTCAACCCTGCCTCAATATGAGGCACGGTGTGGCCGGTAACACTCAAAGTGTCTAAATGTTCTTTGAAATGGACAACATTTTAAGTGAAAACAACAATTTCCATATGGAAAACCGAACAAACACATTCTTATTCTATTGATACTTTAGGAAAATTATCCAAGGGTCATTTTTTACATATACGATTCAGCCTTTCCTTAATCTGAATCACGGTGTGGCTGGTACCACTCAAACTGTCTTACTTTTATTTGAGATGGACATGATTTTACGTGAAAACAACAACATGCATATGGAAATGGAACAAATGATTTCAGATGGTATCGACATGTCAGGAAAATGATCAATGAGAAATTTTTGACATGTAGGAGTCTACCTCGGCTCAATCTGATGCACAGTGTGACCGGTATCACTCTAAGTGTATCTCTTTTGTTTAAAATGGACATCATTTTAATTAAAAAAACTGGTATACATAAAACCAACCAAATGTATTCAGATTTTGTTGATACTTTATCATAATGATCGATGGGTCATTTGTTGCGTGTACGAGTCAACCACTCCTCTATATAAGGCATGGTGTGGCCGGTACCACTCAAAGTGTCCCAGTTTTATTTGAAATGGACAACTTTTTAAGTAAAAAAAACAACTGTCATATGGAAAACTGACCAAGTGCATTCATATTGTGTTATTACTTTAGGAAAATGATTCAGGGATCATATGGGACATGTACGAGTCAACCCCACCTCAATCCAAGGAATGGTGTGTCCTATATCACTCAAAGTCTCTGTCTTTTGTTTAAAATGGACATCATTTTTACTAAAAAACGGGCATATTGAAAACAAACCAAGCGTATTCAGATTATGTTGATACTTAAGCAGAAGGATACAAGGTCTATACTCACAAAATCCACTTCTCATGTAAGGAAACCCTACCCCTATTCTAAAACAGACGACATTTGATACGCCAAGGATAACTACATTCCTTTAGTCACACAAGATCATTGATACACAACCATTATCATCATCACTATGTTCAATCACACCCAACCCAAACCATGGGACATTATATTTTTGTTTGGTTGATGTCATTTATCCATTTATTTATTTTGGTCTTATTAGCTTCTAATTTCTGAATTCAATAATATATGTGTTATAAAAAATGAAATATTTTATGTATTCTTAATTTTGTATGACACATATAATTACGTATTCAGTTTTTATGTATAGTATTATTAATTTATAATTAAATTATTTATCAATTCAATTCATTATTCAATTATGAATTGAATTCTGGTTTGCTCGTGTAATTGTCATCTCAATTCTAAATTGAATTCTAAATCAATTATGTATGTTTATCATTACCTTATGAATTATGTTTTAATTCTGTATGTCTATAGTTGCAGGGTGCAATATGTGTTAAATCTATATGAATTAATTGTGTATATGTATGTGTTATAGTGGGTTCTTGTAGGTACATGGAGTTGGGGAAGCTGGAAATGCAGAAAGTGCAGCCTACTACTGGAAATCATAGAGCAGTAGGATGCTGCTTGAATTGCATAGAAAATGATATGCCAACTATTTACAACTGTTGTCATTGGGATGTGAATGTGTTTTATACCAATGGTTCTAAGAGAACCATTGGTAAAAACACTTTCCCAATGGTTTACAAACTATTGGGATATAGGTGAAATGTGTATATATACCAACGGTTTGTGTAAACTGTGTGCAAACAGATTTACAAAACTATATTCTAACAGTTTGAAACCTTTGAAATTGAATTCTTACCACAGGTTTCAAACCATTGGTGAAAATTTATTCCAATGGTTTGACATAACCATTTCTATAATGTATATTTCCTAAAATATGGTAGTAGTTTCCAAGAAATCGTTGCCATATTTTTTTCCATACGGCTTAATTTCCTACCATTTGGATAACCATAGGTATATATTACACCAATGGTTATCCATCCTTTACTAATGGTTTAGAACCATTGGTAAAGCATTAATTTCATGTATTGTGACTCCTTTTCATATGCTATGTAGGTAATTTGATTATTTCTTTGTTCGTATTTATGCTAATGCCTTTCTTTATGTATGTCCTCAGGATATGAGATGTAGTGAGTGTAACTCATGATGAACTTATGAAGATGTATTTCAAGTGTATTATAATAATTTTTAGGTTTATGTCTATTTCATTTATTATAATCATATTTCCCAGACACTAAACCCCTAAATATCCTCTAGGTTGTTAAATGATGTATCATGTAATGAAATATTTATGTTGTAAAAAAGAAGGTCATCATAGTTGGTATCAGAGGATGGTTTAGTTATCTAAGGAAATTGGTATAAAAACACATTAGTAAAAACCCTAATAATAATTATAAATATAGGAAACCATAATCATATTTTGGGCAGTATTAAATTAGTGATTTCTAAGAAAATACATCCCTTCCTAGATAATACAAGTGGATATGGTTCTATCACATATGTACATTAGGTAACACCTCAAGACACTGTATTGAGAAAGAAACAATGTCGAACTGGTACATGACAATGAGGCTTATTTAACACCGGTTTTGAGACAGTTGAGGGATATTCCTTGGATAAACAGAAGCTTGTAGAAACCATTATGAATTATATAAAGATAATGTAATTTTTTTATTAACAATGAACTATGTCATCCTATAAGTTTGATATTATAAACATTTACGATTAATATTTCTGTTATAATTGTTATTATAAGATTCCAAATATTAAAAAACTTCTCACCAAGATTTTTTCCTTCTATGTAAAATGGAATGAAATTGGAAGGGCTCATTAAAATAGTGGATACAAAAAAAGGTGATGATAGCCTTTCTAGGATAGGGGAATGGAGTTCAAAGCATTACAAAGATGATGAATCGGTTAGCTGAAGTGACAAACAACAACCATAATTGTGTGGAGTGTCCTGCTTCACCAAGGAATGAAAAAGTACCAGTTGAATTCAACATGCATCAATTACCACCTATTTTCAGTGGAAAATATGACCCATTAATTGAAAAAATAAGGGTATCACACTATATAAAATATTTTTTCTACACTCTATTATTCAAAACAGTGAAAGTTATGTTGGATGTATATTTCCAAGAGGGAGAAGCTGGTCTGTGGTGGACAGTAATCGAGAACTTGAAGCCAATAGATGAGTTAGATGAGGTGGTATGGGAAAAATTCAAAAATATATTTTTCATAAAATATTTTCCTCAATCAATATTTGTATTAAAACATGGTTCAATACACTGAGAGGGGGTGGATCATGGTATGACAGTTTAAAAACAATTCCCCTTTGGATCTTGTTTCATCGTTAAAACTCTTCTCTCCCTTTCCCATAGAAATTTATGAATAGAAATGAAATCATGCACTGGACATGGTAATTTTAATTGGTTCACCTTCATTAAGCTATATTCAAGGAGCATAAAATTTGTGTTTACCTATGTACCGAATACAATAAATCCCAATACTGTTATAATGTTCAGATGGATTCACTATCCATCAAATATTATAATGAATCACAATTTGAAAGTTCACCTCTCTCTAAACTAAAGTGTGATTACTTCTCCCTCATATGAATCTTATTTTGTTTACATGAATCAATATATTTTACACATGATTTGGTGCATAATTAAGTTCTAATTTCATCCACTTGATGAATACCAATTTACTATAGATTCAATGGTAAATCCCTTATCGTTTACATTTACTTTTTATAAAACCCTCTTTCCATCACCAGAATAAATTTCCAATTCCTCACCAGAATATTCTACTTTATATAACTCTATAACTTTTGAAAACCCAACTACTGTGATGAAATTTTTTTTTTGAGATGCTCACTAATTTCTCGAATATCAACACTTTCATGAAGCTCACGACCTGCATGAATCTTAATAACATCATGAAGCCCACAGTTTTCACGAAGCTCACTACTGTTGTGAAGCTTACAATGAATTTTATAACTTTTTTTCTCAATGAAACATATTGAATTTTGAGAAATTTTGAACAAGAAAAATCAATAAAAAAAACCTTCTTTAATTTAGAGTCTTCATATTTTCATTACGAATTTATTATTCAAATGAGGGGGGATGAATCCTATTTATAGGCATTACCTCCATTTAGAAAATATTTCAACCTCACAACTTCCTTTTCACGAAGCTCTGCATTATTACATGTTAATCTACCTATCTTCACGAAAACGCTAGGGAAAGATTCTCATTTCTAAATATTCTAATAGTCATGTAGATTAACGTCAATCCATCGCAGTCAACCCTCTTTCACGAGCCTCTGGACCTTCATAGACCACCCAGCCTTCACGAAGCACCAGACCTTTACAAAACACCCAATATTCACTAAATCCCTGACTTTTTTATTATTTTATGAGTCATATCTACAAATCATAGTTTCATAATTCCTGAGTCATTCTCTAAATTTTCGAACCAAAAATTTTTAAAACACAGGAAAATCGCACCACCTTATATGTGCAATTTTTTATACTGCCTCTAGAGAATCCATTCCTCTCTCTAGGATAATTGACAATATACCTTGTCAATAATCTCTCTTGAACTCCAAAAATGAACATGGAAACATTATTATTCAATAAAAAAAGTCAACCCAAAAAACAATGCAAATTTCCCATGAGGTACTTTTTCCAAACAATCTCCCCCTTTGGGGTTTTGGAAAAATATTCGCTCTTTGGTACCACATTAAAAATTCTTCCATATTCCCAAAAAATCACTTATTATGATTATAGATAGAAATCCATGATTTCCACAACACAAAATCTAATAAAACATGTGATTTTTATGGTTTGATAAATAAGAGTAGCATGAAAATTTCATCAATGAATCATGTTACTCCCAAAACGGTCAAATGTTTTCCTCACAAACCCCATCTGTTGTGATTTTTAACCATTGGTTGATCATATTTAGTATCGACAGATTTAAAATTATCCATATTTAACTACTCCTCTTATTGGATTCTACCCTATTTTGATCATGGTATTTCTACAAATATGTTAATGAACCCAAATGTCACTCATTTGTGGATACAAAATTGCAAAGAACATATATCAGGACATAAAGAAACCAACCACACATCAATGAGAAGGGATCCAACATACACACATTATCCAGTATATAGAGTCAATTAAACTCTTAGAGCTTGTTTGTTATGTTCAAACACTTATTTGGGTAAGGCCTCTATTAGAATTTCTACAAACTATAGTTTTGTCGGCACACACTCTAACATAACAATCCCATGCTCCACATTCTCCTTAATAAAATGATAATTTATTTCAGTGTGCTTTGTCCATGATTGATGGAATGGATTATTTATAATATTTATATAACATGAATTATCAAGATGGGTTCTGATCAGAGACTTCACTTTAGATTCCATATCATTAATTTTCTACTTCATGCCTGATAACTACGTGAAATCATGAGTAGCAGAAATATATTCATCTTCTATGGTGCCCAATGAAAAACAATCCACTTTATTTCTTAGAAAATAAATACACAATACACCAATATATAATAAAAAACCAAGAATTGATTTTCTATCATCTATTGAACCTACCCAATCAATATCTTTATATCACAATAAATATTACTGTTATTTTTCGTTGAACAAAAAAATGAAATCCACTATTCCTTTAATATAATAAAATATATTTTTTACTATAAGTAAGTATCATTATTATTTATTTATTTGATATTGTTCTTATTTTTACAACAAAATGAAATACACTATTCCTAATAATTAACCTCGCGACCTACCCCTTATCCCTCTAAACCCAAATCACCCCTTACCAATGGTAGGAAAATAATATAAATATATATTATAAAAAATATTATAAATGAAAATTAACAAAATATAATTGAATAAATACAATAAAAATTAATTTCAATAATAATTTTTTTTTTATAAATACCAATTAAAAATTAAGAAATAATCAGAAAAAAACAACCCCTCAGTTTAAATACATATACTCATGGAACCGTGAAATTTTACTACAAAAACATAGAAAATAATTGATATGGAGTTTCACATGCATTCTTGTAGACCAAATCCACCGAAATAAGTAAACTGTAATGAAATAAATAAAACAAAATATATCATTATCTATTCACACCAACTTCTCTACACACGTGTTGACCTCCTCTCATATTTTTTTCTTTACGAATCTTTTGACAGACGTCCTCAGAGGCATAAAATATTAGAGATTACTTATTGGTAGTGGACTTAAGCATAAAATCTTTTTCATATAGATCTACATATTTTTAACATTGTCTAGTAAACTACGGAAAATTAGTATATGGGTCTACCCAAGATTCCCTAGCCATATCCAATAGAGCTACATCATGTAAAACTCCTCTAAGGGAACTGTCATTATTTGATAAGGAATGAATTGTTACTATTGGATGGTTCAACTAAGAATCAATTAAAATTGATATGATATAATCCTTTATTTCATAATCCCCATAATATATCTCAAAACAACAGTAATTTAGTTTTTTAGTATCGTCTATAATAGATAGCTTATATATTACATTGGACTACCCCTAATATTTTTTAGCATCCCAATACTAAAATCCTTACCACCAGTAGCACAGAGTAGCTCCAACATAGAAAATAATTTACATAAGAACCGTTACCATTATTTGAGAAAACCATAGGTAACTAATTATCTTCCTGGGTGTTCTTTCAAGATATCCTTTATTGAGAATTCATATGTTTCCCTCGTTCTCTTTCATCAGTCACATGTTTTTAATTTATGCCCTTGGATACCCCAGTCCCCCTGTGGGAATGAGTGTAACTAGTGATCCTAGGATCTTATATATAATTTTTATTTGTAGATGTACCATGATCGTATAAATATTATCGAGTATTTGGTTATCAGAATACATAACAACTTTCCCATATCTTAGAAACTCTACATATGTAGCTTCTAGTTCATTTCCCAACTCTAAAGCTTAATTTTCATAACATCATCCATCTAAATAAAAATTGACCCACTAATATATATATTTCTAGAAACAAATCCCCCACATAAATCCTTATTTAATTAAAAATTCGTATAGGATACTTCTACTAATGGAACATTAGAAAATATACAGGGTGAAATCCCATGAGAAATGATGTACTTTTAATCCCCTAATTCTAGGTTGGTTATAATCCAGTCATCACTCTATGGATGCTAGTAGTGGGAACTAACTATCTCATATTTTCCTTCAAATCCATATCAACGAAACTATACCCTTTGGATCCCTTATTTTATTAAAACCTACATCATAGATCCTAAATTTTACCATAATCTCATTTCAATCACTTGTAGTCATTATTCTATAACCAAGACTATTCCCTTTATTTTAGTCGTCCATCAAGTCATTCCTATAATTTTGTTAGAGAGAATAAATCTTTCCTTGGAGAAGAAATAATCAAGTATAATCAATGGAATTTTACACTTACTAATAATTAGAGTTAATGAAGTGTTATTCATATAAGTTCTTAGTTTATTATTCGTCACTTTCTAATGTCCAAATTTTATAATTCCCAGTATGCAGACCGCCTCTTACAATAGGACCGTATCAAAAAACAAAATATGGAGTCCCATCAAAAGCATTATTATCTGGAGAGCTAGTCACACAAGCAATAAAATAGCCACACAATGTATATAAGATCTATTCTTATACCATATAATCAAACAATTACCAATAACAAGTTGAATAACTGTTTTGAAAAAATCCATAACAGTAGTATAAGATTCCATACTATATTTCCATGTTTCACTCATATCTTATAAAACAACTAATCTTACATAAATATACTTATCCACATTAACAATTTTACCAAAAATTATATTAACTTTGATTGTTCAATTTAATGGACACCCATCTTAAAATTAGAACAAGTAAGTATCTTACAAATTTCCTAATATATTCCCTATACAATATCAATTCATACTAAAATCTATAATCCATTAATATTCCACTAAGAGAACATATATCATATCATATAAAACTAGAATGAATATTTAAATCAAGTGAGAGTAGAGAACAACATAAAGAGGAACCCTTTAAAAAATTTCCATAGTAGCTGTTCTAAGTCTCTATCAAATTTAATAGGTATTCCAATGGATGAGGAATGATTCAAAAGGATTTGGGAATAAAAAAATGACTAAACAAGGATAAAAAATCAAACCCAGGTTATGGAAATCGAGTTGGTGACCTTTAATTGACCGAATAAGGGGAGAAAACCCTTTATTATTTAGGATCAACACTTATGTTTGATAGATTCGAGATTGAATCCTTTAACCTAGATATCATTGAATGGAAAACAATATAGAAGTAAGACTCATAGATTTATGTAATAAAAAAGTAATCATATACCCAATTATGGAGATGATGTTTTTATAAATCATAAATATTAATGAGTTTATTCTTCAATGGACAAATCATATCTTAAACAATTGAGAACATTCATTCGTATATCCTATCTCCAAGAACATTGGAATTAAATCAAACAAATGTAACAGAACCATTGCATGTCATTCGATGGTGATCCATTTCTAGCTCCTTCCCATCATGATTTAAGGTCACCATGTTATCCAAAATCCATTTAACCTTATGATTATCATCATTATTATTAAAATTATAAACAAAAACCTCTTCCATATTTATGTAACACTCTCGATCAAGGTTTATCATAAATAACTATCATAATCACTATGTAATCTTTGTGAGAGAATCTCTCATAACCTAGTGACATCCATCCATTGTTAATCAATGAACAAGTAATAAATTTATAGATATTTAAATAGTGAAATATTAAAATTTAAAATAAATAAAAATTAATTAAATACCTTGAAAAAATAGAAAAATATTAAATATTAAAAAAATTAAAATTTATAGATAAATATTAAAAATTATAAATTTCAAAAATATTAAATGAATAAATGTTCTTTGCAACAAGGCATGGTAAAAGGTTATTTATTAAATAAAAAAGGTAGATAGTATGGTGTTATATAAAAAAATCTACCCCAATATAATTATTATATAAAATAAGAAAAAAAAATATATACCAAAAAAGGATTTCAACCAAATAGAAGTCACACACATTGATTTTTCCTAATCTAGACCTGAGGTGAGATGCTAGGGGTGGGTAGATAATCATTGTGTAGGGTGGGAAATGAGGGTTTGGTTGAGGATATATGTTATATTATGGATATAGATAGTGGAATCTAGTATTCAACCAACTCTACAAAGAGAATGACCTACTATTTAGACAACACACTCAATGGAAGAATGTGATATCCAATCCAAAATAAAGAATTTCATTGGGTTGAGGCCCAAAATTTTAGGATATGTGATCATGTATGACCAATTTGAATTGAATATTGACAAGGAAATAATGGACATTTTCTAGGGGAAAATCAATATAAACCTCACACAATAGAGATAAACCAAACATAAGTTCCCTATTATGATTTTTTAATGACAATAGAATTCAATGATGTGGATATTTATAAACAAGGGTTGATAAAATAGTCAAGGGTATAATAACCTATATTCATATAGGATAATCCTACATTGTCACCATAAATTTAATAAGATACTATCTTACAATTAATTTTTAGAAAATTAGCACATGTATTTCCACACATGGCCTACCATATTTGACATCGAGTACCTAGTCCACCAAAATTTACATCTGTGTCCAAAGATGCCATTATAGAATCTCCATTTGTGTCAGTCTTCCAAAATTCATAAAACCATGTGGGAAAAGCCCACAAAACATTTTTGGGATTGAATAAGAGTGATAATAATACTATTTTCAACATCTAGTCAAGATCCTTGGTTTTAGGACCATTAATATAGTTAAATGGGATTTGATTACCCATTGTAGTCATCGTAATTTTCCATACATCATTGGGTCAGTCAACTTCAAATCCTCATATGCCAACAAATAAATTTCATCTACTAGTTTCAGATCAACCCCTCATCAAAATTATTCATCCATGAATCTTTTTCTTGTGCATCAAAGTATTAGGAAATAATAGAAACATCGATTTTAAAAATAGGTTCATATACAACATTCAATCATAACTTGTAATCAATCGTATAAAACACTATGCATTTTTCATCTCCAAGTATCTTGATATTTAGATTCTATTTCTTTTGAAACATATTCATCCTCCTGTATTTCCCATGGTGTTCTTTGACATGATTTTCTTCCTTCTGTATTTATACCTTCCTGTAATGGAAGTGATACTCTATCAATTTGGGTATGAATGCAAAATCCAAAACTGTTTCATCACAGATAAAATAGAATTGTAGAGTCATGTACCATTTTTTTTGTTAAATATACATATGCGGTAGAGAATCTGTTCATTCCTTTTGACTCATGCTTTAGTCAATGGATCATTGAATATCTACTATCTCTCTAACGGGTAGAAAAAAAGGTTGCACCTCCTTAATAATGACTGCATAATACACCTGTGACAAATATTTAACAATATTTTACAACGATTTTGTTATGTCATGAGTGTTCAACCTCACCACTATTGACATAAGTACTTGTTTTGCACGGAATTCGGGGATGACCTCCTGGATGGGAGATTCAAACGTTCCGATCGGTTTCTAGCGGGTTTGTTCGTAGAACCAGAAACATCCAATGATTCCACATCTGTTTGGACCTACTTTCCAAAGGTAGGCACTCATTATCCCGTGGAATGATGAGGCTTAAGAATTTTCATTGGTCGAGAGGATTGGAGGTCGGACTCATCACACCTTTTTTAGGGGAATTATTGTCTACTCCGGGACTCTCTTTATAGATTTAAGTTATGTTCGTGAATCCTTATTACATTAACAAGTATAAAATGAGCTTTCCTTCAGTTTAACAATCAATGATTAAATATGTAAGAAGTTTAGAGAATCTTTTATATGTATTCTAGGTTCTTCATCAATAGAGAATCATCTGTATCTATTTAGAGATTCTTGGTCAATGGTATCCTTCAAAACATTTATATAAAAGTCTCTTGGTCATTATGATGACCAGGCTGGTTTTAAAGACACTCAGTGGGGCAATTGAAGTTTATCTTCATTCAGAAGGACAATGAATTACTTCAGAGTTGGGATCTAACCCATATATGGGCTACCTATGTATCCTTTGTTTTGAAAAAGGAATCAGAACCCACGTAGTTCGAATAAGGGTATGATGTTTATGATTGATGGCTCAAAGTAGGATGTCACAATTACTTTTACACTCTAAGCTCACGTGAGTCATGCTCGGTGTGAGAAACAAGTGGTATTATTAAAATTTAGACAATTGTGCCATGAAAGATGCAATCATAAGAAATGGTTTGGGGCTTATGTATGTATGACTGCCCAAAGGATTTATTTAGGGAGAAAATCTAGGAACAGGGTCCATAAAGGTATATGTGCTTCATGGAGATTTTAATACTCTAACTTGGGACTTATTCATGAAGAGGAAACCCAAATTAAGAGAGGATTGATAAATGGTTTTTACTCCTGAGAAGGAATCCCAGATCAAACGTAAATTAGGACTGGTTAAAGAGAAATTAGGGGACTTGGGGATTACTCATGAAAAGGAAACCCAAGATTATGACTGGGTCTTATTCTTGAAATGGAGACCCAGGTTAGGGATTATGGTTTGGGGCTTACTCCTAAGGAGGATGCCCATATTTGAGATTGGTGCTTACTCCTATGATGGATGCCCATATTTGAGATTGGGGCTTACTCCTGTGGAGGATGCCCAAGTTAAGGAATTAAGATTTGGGGCTTACTCCTGAAGAGGATGCCCAGATTTGGGAACTTTAAGAATTTTGGACTTACTCCTGAGGAAGATGCCCAGATTAAATGACTTATAACTGGGGATTATTCCTGAAATGGAGACCCAAGTTAAGGATTATCTCATCTTAAAGGATGAGGTTGAATGAATGAACTCTCCATATTTAGTGACCTAAGGATATTTAAATCACTAGCTTTTGAGAGATATTCCACAGAATTCCTTTCATATAATGAAGTCATATCAATAAATCGTGCCATAAATGGCTTTGAAGAGTGTCTTGAAGACTGAATCTTGAAAAGGAAAGGTGTAATGGCTTAATAGTGGTAAAATGGGCAAGATGGGCACCCAAAAAGGTAGGGGGCGCAAGTATTGAAAGGCGTGCAAGTATTGCGGCGGCGCGCAAGTATTGGTCGCGCAGGTATACTTGCGTGACATGTGAGATACTTGCGCGATTCTCAACCATCATTAGAATACTTGAGCGACTCTTTATTAAACCCTTTAGAATCTTCTTGAAGTTCTTCCAGAAAAGGGACGCGCAAATTCTATTGATGGAATAAGGAGGCGCGCAAGTGTGGTCACTTCCCTTAAGGGCCGACCACTCAGGCGTGCAAGTGTTGATGAGTTTCAACACATAGGCCTTCTTCCTTCTCTTTAGATCTTCCTTTCTAGGTAAGAAATTACCTTAGAAGTGTTCCAGAAGCTTTGAGAAGAGACTTGAGCGTCGGGAGCTTCAATCCGAGTTTCTGGAAAAAAATCCTCTCGAATGGGGGGCCCATAGGGTCTATTTATATGCAGTAGAAGACCCTGGGCGGTTACCTAGTGGTTATCACTTAGGGCGCACAAGTCACTTGCGTGACCACAGTCGTCGCGCAACTGTACTTGCGCTACAGTGATATAACTTGCGTGGTGCAGTTGCTGTTGATCCTTTGT
Source organism: Viscum album (assembly GCA_963277665.1). NCBI lineage: Eukaryota > Viridiplantae > Streptophyta > Magnoliopsida > Santalales > Viscaceae > Viscum > Viscum album. The sequence continues at coordinate 269,262,572 of OY728125.1, read as the reverse complement.
TCATTCCTTTGTCGATTTTTGATGTTTTCTTCAATGGTTGAATCACTTTGAGCTCAGATATTCCCCTTTTCCGATCATTAGATTCTATGACAAAAGGAGCGTCAACAAAAGTCCCCCCTCAGAGTTGGATCCGGAGAGAAATGAGGATTTGACTTTGAGGAAATAGAATCCATCCAAAGGAAAAGGGGGTGCGCAAATCTTCAGGGCACAGAGGTCGGCGCACATGTTTGCATTGCACATGCTTTAAGTGCACTGGGTAAGGCGCGCAGATAGGCCTCCTGGCCTATTAATATATGGCTTTTGGCCGTGTATATCATCTGATCCCGAATTGCTCGAGCTCTCGCCGCGCAATTATTCCTCGCCGCACAAGTCTCTTTTTCCACTGTTCCCTCGTTGTCTCGCTACTGAAAAGGTAATAGGGCTTGCGCGGTGATACATGCATGACAGAAACTTGCGCGGCAAATGTAACACTTGTGCGAAACCTCCATACTTGCTCGCTTTAATGCCTTAGCCATTTTTGATTTCTTTCACAAATTGTGAAAAATTAATTCATTTATAAATTAATTTATTCAACTCATTGTGAAGAATTAATGGCTCTTAGACCTGGATTAATTGATGAACTGTCTAGCAAGCGGATAGATGATATGATGAACATCATTGGCCCTGATTACTATACTGTCAAAGAGAGTAATCTTCCATATTTGGCTAAGTATCTGAAGAAATATCATCGCAACTTTCCTCATTGCACATATCTACCTTTGTATGGCCATGGTCATCTACAGGAAGTCATTATTCCAGAAGTAAAGAATTATCTTCCATTTTCGTGGTTTTAGAATTATACCAACTTTGCTTCAGCAAATATCTCAGGTGGAGGAGTATTTCAAACTGCTGGAATAGTGGAGAAGGCTTATGTGATGCATCATAGCCCTTGCACACCAGATCTGAAAAATCATACACCTAAGCCTCAACCACATTGTCATCCTTCAATCTTCCGAAATGCTCAGATGGATCAATCCAAAGGCTGTATGAAAAGTTGGGATTTCCATCCTGGGGGAGGTGTGAAGCCAACTTGGATGTGGGATACTGGGTGCGATAGACTTACGTAGAGTTTACCGAGGACCTGAAGAGAGCTGCAATATATGAGGCTATCTGGGTTGGGAAAACATATGTTTACAGACATGATAACTTCGTGCCAGAAATACTCAGCCACTGGAGCCCAGCAACTAATTCTTTCCATTTGACTCATGGAGAAGTAGGTATCAGTTTGTGGGATGTCCACAAGATTTCAGGGGCTCCAATTTTGGGCGATATGTTTGATGAATTCATTCCTCCCAAGGTGACTTGAAATGATTCAGAGAAGACTCCTGCTTTAGCTCGAGAATTATTTAAAATCATCCACAGGCTCAAGAGTTCAGAGACCTCATTAACTCATTTTAGAAAAGACATTTATCTGGAAAAATTGATTAATGTGTTTCTTATTGGACGAAAGGGATGGATCCAAAAGAAAAAGGATCCCAGAAGAAGAAATCCAAGGATACCAGGCCCAAATGTCTTACCACCTATCCAAAACCTGAGAAGAGAGGAGCTCCTGACACATTATGTCCAACTCTAGAAATAGGAGAGTTTGAAAAGTGGGGATATGAAGTGAATCAAATAATTCCAAAGAAAGCTCGTCTGGCGGGTTTCTTGGGAATGTGGATCAGTGTTTATCTCTTGCCGGTCAAGGATTCGAAGGGAGTCGTTAGGCCAGGGACCTTCGTCATTGCAGCAAAGTTGGTTGAGGGAAAAATGGTTGGGATAGCTACCCCCATTTTATCAAAGATTCACAAGAGTTTACTTCATGTCTTCCGGGGTAAATCTCCTTTAAAAATAGTGGGGCCATTCCAGGTTTTGTGGGGATTGATCTCCACTCACTTGAGGAATTACAATGTACAGAATGGATTACAAATTCCTGGAAGCTCTTTCAGACCGTCAGTGCAAGCATTCTCTGTAATTGCTCCATTAGATGTTAATGGTTTTGACATGAAAGTGAGGCTGAGCATGTTTAAGGAATTCAACTTCTTTCCCTATGGAAGTCCGCCATCCGGGCGGTTTGTTGATGATGGGACAACCCATTTGGATTTGAGGGCATACATGCTAGCTTGCAGGGATGGTGTGTTAGTAGCCAGGATTGATGGAGAAATCATATGCGAGGCCTATGCTCTGTATATATTTGCACGCCAATTCAAATGTTTGCAACAGATTTTTGTATCCCCTCCGATACATGTCAGGTTAGAGCAACATCCGATGGTTTCTCGACAACTATGGCTGCTGACATCAAGAGAGAAGACTGGGGCAGTATTTGATCTACCAGTTGAAAAAGCGGCACATAATTTGACTACATTTTATGCCGAACACTTGATAGCATCATACCCCAAAGGGATATTGAATCACCCAGTATATCAAGTGGGAAAGAGGAAGAGGACTGTAGAGAAAGAAACCCTTCCTCACGAAGGTGACGCTTCTCCACCTGAAATAGGTTCAACAGACTCCTCTTCTAGAACTGATTCATCGGATTATCATGATGGGGATGATGAGGCACAACCGACAGCAAAGCGGTTTCATGCCCGATATAAACCTCCGGCCAGAATTAAAGGACCCACTCAATCAACTCCTGGTGAGTTATTTCATTGAAGTAATTTCAATCACTACTACTTTATAAAGTAATAAGTCTTACTTTCTTATTCTCTATCTGTAGTTGAAGGAGCTGGGAAGAAATTAAAATAAAAAATTATAGGACCTTCCTCACAGCCTTTATATCTAAGACCAGAGGTTGTTCTGCTATGGCAGAGGTTATTCTGTGGTACTGAGACCGCCTGGATGGATTTGTGTGAGGGCCTACAACTTCCTGTAATAGGAAATATTGTAGCTTCTAAAAATCATCAATACGGAGATAACCCCAATGAAGTGCGAGCTTACATCAGAGAGCTGGAAATGCTCATATATGCCACTGATGACTCGGTTCCTATCACAAGGCGGGTGAAGGATGTGATTGATCATGGTGCCACTAAGGGGGCTAGTGGTTCTGGAGATGAGGAATGGCTAGAGTACGTGGCTCCTGAAGATGTAAGTTTTCTTTCCTTATTTTCTTTGCAACTTGATTTCAGTTGAAGCTTTGTTATATAAGTAAGTTATTTTATTCATCTTGCAGCTTGCAAAGAAAGGAACTGGGGTTCCTTCTCCACAGTATAGCCCTGGTGGTAATGCTATCGGGGCTGCTGCTGATTCTCCTCGCGAACCAGGCGAGATATCTCCAGGCCAGCAGGCCATGAATGAGGCACTGGACATAGCCTTCCATTCTCCAATACAAGTGCCAATAAGGGAGACTACTGATACTCTGAAAAAACAAAAGAAGCCAAGGCAACGGAGGTGTAAATCCACAGCTAAATGCTTCATTAGTTGCGGTAAGTCCTTCAAATAATCATGAGTTTATACTCATAATCACATTGTTACTCATATTTCTGAGGATTGCAGGGGCTTCTTCAATTTCCCCCTTGAGGGAAGGGACTGACCCTCCTTCAAAGGCCGTGGAGGGTGCTGTAGAACAATCACAGACCCAAGCTGACTTGGTTGCTCCTGGAGAAGAGCTACCATCCATTCCCCGTATCCCTCCTACTGCTGAAGATGCTGTCCAGGGTTAGGGGTTGCAGGACATAATTCGGAAAGAAGATGTAGCAAATGCTCCCACTGGTGAGACTAACCAGGATTCTGAAGTATCATTGGATGAAATGATGAATCAAGGAAGTACTTTTGATGAATTTTATGATCATACTAAGTTGTCATGTTATTCAGAAGACCTTGGGCGTGAGTCCTACCCTTCGCCCAATTTTTTTTAAAATTTATACTTCTAACCATGACGGAAAACAATATGCAGTTTCTTCCGTAGAAGCCGCTGAACTGCCAATGCCTGAAGAGGGTGTGGACATTGATGTCAACCCTACCATTGCAGAAACATTAGCTCAAGTAGAGCTAAACCCAATAAACCCTCCATAGACCCATCTTGAAAATCCTGTTGAGACCGGGAAAGATGGGGAGAAGTCTTCTCAGGTTGCTGAACCACCCTTGGGTAAGGGATAACAATATTTGTGCTTGTACTTTATTTGCAAGACAATCCATTCTTTTGTTATCCTTTGACGCTAACTAAATCATTCAATTAATCATGCAGGGCCATCAACTGTAATGGCTAGATCTGGAGATGAGGCCTCAGCCTCTACCCCAACGGGAATTGAAAGTGAAGAAGCACAAGTCAGGGGGGAAAGAGTAGGACAAGGAACTTCCTTAAGCGCATTAATTCCAGATTACATACCCCCCTCCGATGATGATGTTGAATCAGATCCAGAGATGCCTAAAGCGTTCAGCTTTTCACGACGTAAGGCATGGAACAACATATAGAACATTATATCTGGGGCGCCTTTAGAAGAGCTACCATCGAAAATTTCTTGATTGTCATCCCAATTTGTTATACTGGGACTTGGTGGTTTTGGGTATGAAAATATCCATGCCGCAGTGAAACAGATCATTTTCAGGAGGGAGCAAGCGCAGAAAAGTCGCGAAGATTTGACCAGAGTGAAATTGTCAGTCAACATAGGCGAATTTGAGGCTGCGGTATCCCAAGCTGAAGCTGATTATGCTGCCAAGATGAAGGATCTGAAGCAAAAAATCAATGAAAAGGTCGTCTAGTAGGTGCAACTCCAGCAACAGTTAGATGCTGTTACTGGGGAACTTGATCAGAATAATAAATCATTGGATGAAACTCATATGAATGGCATGAAATCCATCACAGATTCTAATAAGGCACTTTAGCAAGCTAAAAAGCGTAAAGCTGGTCATGTTCACGAGCTTCAAGTAACTGCTGATAAGGATCAGGATGCTATACATCAAATGAAGACTTATGTTGACAATCTTCTGTAATTCTTGAAAAAGAGAAGAGGCTCCATTCTGTGGATGTCTTTCTATCTCTTGTGTATCAATGAAAGACACTTTCGTCTTCAATCATTTGTACCTGCATTATTTCATTACCTTCTTCAAATTTACTTAAGCCAATGGGCTTAGTAAGAATAGTTTGATTTTTACTAGGATTATTACAAATAACCCTACAAACTTTGAATCTTTTAATTGCTCAATATTACCTAAATCATACAAAAATGTATATTTAGTGAGTTGGAACTCGACTTTATTCAGAGTTCCTTTGTCTTTTGTGGGCAGTTTAAAGTCATGCATGCTGGACATAAAGGGGCTAATGTTTAAGGTCGAAATAGCTTTGACCAAAATAGATTAAAATTGATTCAATTCCTTGAAAATTTATATGAAAACATATTACCATACTCAAGTATGAGAGAAAATATGTAAACTATGGCTTAAGAATATTTGAATCTGAGGAATGATATGAAAAAGAGCTAAAAGGCATTAGAAGAAGTAGTTTCCAAGAATGAAGTTACTATTATTTAACAAAACCCGTTAGGGGGTTAAATATGCAGGGCCACCTATGGGCATTGGCTGCATGGTCAAATAAATAGTATCTTCCGGCTGAAAAGTCTGTTATGTGGACTCTTTATTCAAGGCCACCTATGGGCACGTGCTTCATAGTCAGGTGAAAGAACTCTCAAAAATTTACTTTCCTAGTGCTAAAAGCCAGTTAACGTTTATGGAGATTCAAATTTTCTAAAGTATAGTGTTTTTTGTATGGAAAGAGGTACTTGAATATGGAGAAGATATTTCCGAACAAGAATATCGAAGAACTGGATGAATATAACTCCTACGAAGGTCTAACCCAAACTTAGGGAAGATGAATAAACCATAGACTTGAATACTTTCAAATCATGAAAAAGGATATGGGACAAATATGTTATGTATGGATATTTTTTTTCGGATCCCTACATACTGTCGTTTAAAACAAATAAGGAAAAAAGAGTCATTCTTCCCAAGAATGAAGTTGCTATCATTTAACAAACCCGTTAGGGGGTTGAAATATGCAGGGCCACCTAAGGGCATTGGCTACATGGTCAAATAAATAGCATCTTTTAGCTGAAAAGTCTGTTATGTGGACTGTTTAGGCAAGGCCACCTATGGGCACGTGCTGCATAGTTAGGAAAATGAATTCTCAGAAGTTTGACATTTTTGTGACTAGAAGTCATAAAAAGGGTTATGAAGATCTGGAAATATTTAAGGTTAGGATTATAACACATAAATATGGGTATTGTCTAATGTATATAGAGATACATAGTTCAATGATAACCATAATCATGTTGTGGCTGGGTCCTGAATTGAAATTTTGGACTTCACTATGTATCTCATAAGAATGAGAATCAAACCATACATAGTTCTTGAAATGCAGCTTAACGTCGTGCAGGACGAAAGTATGAGAGATCTTATTTTAGGGTCATAGAATTCGGACCATAATAATGAATACACAGTGTGTGTTTTCATGAGGACTTTTCAGCTAAGGGACTGAAAGTGAACTTTGGGGTTAGGCCCAAAAGACTTGGGACTGGATTCGAGGGATACTCGAATCTTCCTACATATCCCATAAAGATGGGAATCAAGTCCACGTAGTTCTAGAACTACCCTCTGTACAAATTTGGTTCATACATGTGAAGGGTGAAAGGGGACTTTAGTGCAATGATGGTGTAACCTGAGATAAAAAGTTTAGGCATTACCATGTATGCACGTAGCCTTTTGAAATGAAACATGATTGAAAAAAATCAATGTCAATAATGCTTCCTTCTCAAATGAGAAAATCAAAGAATATTGTAGTTTATTGTCGTACCAGAAAAAAGTGTTGTATAGTTTAACGTCATATAACAAGGACGAAAGTGAATCAATGTAATGATATTGATTCCAGGGGCGGTTTCATGAATCAACATCATATGAGATGGTGGTGAACCAATGTGAAGAGATTGTTTTTGGGCTTGAACCCTGGGAGGTTGCCTACATACCCAGCCTGGAGGGAACGGATCAAAGTCCGTGTAGTTCAATTAAAGAATGAATTAATGATCATGTTGTTCTTGGGGACAACGATCTAAATAAAATGTTCTTGGGACTTATACATGGTTAGCGGCCCAAAGAGGGTGTTACGGTTGAGGTTTTCTCTAAGCTCACGTGAGTCATACTCGGTGTGAGAAACAAGAGGTAACAACCACCTTAACAATGCATAGTTTAATGTCATGTAGGACATAAAAAAGGGACTATGCAGTTTAAAGTCTTGCAGTTAGGACTATTGGTGCTGCACAGTTTAGTGTCACGTAGCAGGGACAAAATAACAGTTTAATGTCATGTAGGACATATCAAGGACTTTCTATACAGTTTGGCGTCATGTAGTTAGGACGATGGGGACAATACAATATAAAGTCATATTGGACGAAAGGAGGACTGTGCAGTTAAATGTCATGCAGTAAGGACAAAATAACAGACCATTTATGTCATGTTGGAAGAAAGTGCGAATAGTTTAAGGTCATATGCATGGACCGTGGATGGTGTAGTTTAATGTCATGCTGGACCTTTGAGATTATATTGTTTAACGTCCTTCCAGACGTAAGGGACTTTTATACAGTTTAACGTCATGTAGTTAGGACGTCACAGTTTAACGTCTTGCTGGACATAAGGGATTTGCAAATAGTTTATGGACATATGCATGGACCAGAGATGATGTAGTTTAAGGCCATGATGGACGGTTTGGGGAACTTTTTCACAGTTTAATGTCATGTGGGACGAAGTTGCGGTTTAAGTTCCTACTGGACCATTGCTGTATAGTTTAACGTCATATAGCAAGGACGAAATGGTGCTGCACAGTTTAGTGTCATGTTGCGGGGACAAGTACTTTTCTTCAGTTTAACGTCATGTTGGACGAAAGTGCAAATAGTTTAAGGTCATATGCATAGACCGTGGATGATGATGCAGTTTAAAGTCATACTGGACTATTTAGGGAACTTTTTCACAGTTTAACGTCGTGTGGGATGAAGTTGCGGTTTCAGGTCATACTGGACCATTGCTATATAGTTTAACGTCATATAGCAAGGACGAAATGGTGCTGCACAGTTTAGTGTCATGTTGTGGGGACAAGTTCTTTTCTACAGTTTAACGTCATGTTGGATGAAAGTGGAAATAGTTTAAAGTCATATGCATAGACCGTGGATGATGATGCAGTTTAAAGTCATACTGGACTAAAGGTTGTATGAACCACTTGTAAGAATCTTGGTTCTGGGTACCATATTTTGTGTTTATACAAAATATTTCTTCAGAAATCTGGCATTGGTTGGAGTCATGATGAGTTCTCCATCCATTGAGATTAATGAATAAGCTCCATTGGAGTAGACCTTATGTATTGAATAAGGTCCTTCCCATTTTGGTTCAATCTTGGGAGGCTTCTTTCCTGGGATCATTGGTGTTCTGAGAACCAATACCAATTCTCCCCGAATGAATGAACGAATACGAACTTTTTTGTTAAAATCTCGTGCTATTCGATTCTGATAGATTTCCAAGTGGTGCAAAGTGCACAATCTTTTCTCATCTAACTGTTCCAAATTCGTTAAATCACTTTTGGGATTGCTCATCTGTAGATAACTGATCACAAATGGCTACTCTGAGTGAGGGAAATTGAACTTCAATTGGCAAGACTGCTTCTGTTCCATATACCAATGAATATGGAGTTGACCGCGTTGCATTGCGGGTGGTAGTCCGATAAGCCCATAAAGCATGAAAATGTTTATCAGGCCATGATCTCTTATCTTTATCCACCATCTTTTGCATTATATTTTAAAGAGTCTTGTTAAAGGCTTATATTTGGCCATTGGCTACCGCATGATACCGAGATGAATGGTTGGATTTAATGTTGTATTCTTGATACAATTTATTCACCTCAAAAGAACAATAGTTTGTGTCGTTGTCCGTCAATATGGTATGAGGGTCACCAAATCTAGTAATGATGTTAGACTTGATGAAGCTAACAATGCATTTAGAACTGAATTCTTTGAGAGGTACTTCCTCTGTCCATTTGGAAAAGATATCAGTAGCAGTAAGAATGTACTTAAACTGCTTGGTCGTAGCTGAAGGGTAAGGTCCCACCACATCCATTCCCCATGTGGAAAATGGCCACAAGTATTTAGCTGTATGAAGCAACTCTGGAGGTTAATGAATGAAGTTGGCATATACATGGCATGAATGACACTTCTTTGTGAAATTAACACAATCTTGTATCATTAAAGGCCAAAAGTATCCAAGCCTTCGAATTTGATCAGACAGTCTATGTCCAGACTGGTGGGCACCACAGACTCCTGCAGGCACTTCTTTTATGACAGCCATTGTCTCTTCACCATCAATACATCTGAAGAGAACTCCATCAAAACCACGTTTGTAGAGAATTTTCTCTAAGTGGTTTGGGCTATCATAAAGAGTAAAATTGACCACACGTCGCCAGATTTGTTCTCTCTCGGCTCTATCAGGTGAAAGTGTTCCATTTTGAAGGTATTCCCTGATAGGTGATATCCATCCTGTAGTATGACCATATGGTTCATGAATGGGACTAATTTCATTAATTTCCTCTGTTCAGGCTTGAACATAAGGTGAAATTGCACGACAGTGGGCAATACTGATGGTTGTCTCGTCCCGATTTGGATCTGCTAGAGCTGTGGCTATATTAGCCAGTGCATCAGCTTGAGCATTTTGTGATCTTGGGACATAAGAAAATGTCGGTTCTGAAGAGAATTCCACCATTAACACTCTGAAATAATCATACAAAGGGATTAATTCTTCTTTTCTGATGGAATAATCCGCATTGACTTGTTTGATTACGAGGTCTAAATCACCTCTCACCTTTAAGTGATTCACTTGTGCTTGGAGCGCTAACTCCAAGCCTGTGATAAGAGCTTGGTATTCGGCTTCATTATTGGTACCACCTTCCCACAACAAAAAGGAATAAGGTAATAATGTCTTATCTGGAGAAATGAGTACAATTCCTAAACCAACTTTGTTGAATTTAGGATTTTCCATTTTCTTCCCTGTTGGACTTCTGGAAGCACCATCAAAATACATTTCCCATGTTTGAGTATTCTCTTGAATAGAGAAAACTTCCTCATCAGGGAGTTCAATATCTGAAGATGTATCTTCCACTGAAGGATGTTCAACCAGGAAATCAGCCAGAGCTTGGCCCTTAATTGCCTTTTGAGATACATACAGAATGTCGAACTGCTGCAAAATAACTGCCCACCTTGCTAGACGTCCTGTAAGCATTGGACGACTAAGGATGAATTTGAGCAGATTATTGCGAGATACTAATTGGACCTCGGGATGTTGCAGGTAGTGTCTCAGTTTTTGGACTACAACGATTAATGCCAGGCAGCACTTCTCAATACTTGAATACCGGGTTTCTGCTTCAAGCATAGTTCTACTAAGATAGTAGAGGCTATTTTCATTCCCAGCATCATTCTTTTGAGCAGGAAAGGGCCCCAATGATCGTTCTAGAGCTGTCACATAGAGGATAAGTGGTCTTCCTTCAACAGGTGGCATGAGTACTGGTGGACTCAATAGGTATTTTTTTAGGACATCAAACGCTTCTTGACATTCGTTAGTCCATTGGTAAGTGACTCCTTTCTTCAATAATTTGGTAAAGGGTAAACTTTTACCTGCCAAATTGGCGATGAAACGCCAAATATAGGCTAAGTTTCCTTGAAGTCCTCTTAATTCTTTCAAATTCTAAGGAGGTGACATACCAAGGATTGACTTGGTCTTCTCAGGATCGACTTCAATACCATGATGGCGTACAACAATGCCGAGGAATTTTCTTGAGGTTACCCCAAAAGCACATTTTAAGGGGTTTATCTTCAAATTATGTTGTCGAACTTGTGGAATATGACTTCCAAATCAGCCAAGTGATTAGAACGTTGTTTGGATTTAACCACCAAATCGTCTACATATCATTCAACAAATTTCCCTAAGAATGGTTTGAAGATATGATGCATGGCGCGTTGATATGTTGCACCTGCATTCTTTAAACCAAAGGGCATCACCCAGTAACAAAACACACCTTGAGGGGCTCTGAAACCTGTAGATTCCTTTTCTTCTGGGACCATTCGGATCTGATTATATCTGGAATATCCATCCATGAAGGAAAGTACTTCATAGCCATCCGTCTCATCAATTAAGAGTTATATAATCGGAACTGTGAAATCATCTTTAGGACAATACCGATTAAGATCTCTGAAATCGATGAAAACCTTAATTTGTTCGTTCTTTTTCTTTACAGGGAAAATATTAGCCAACCACTTGGGATATTGAACTTATCTGACGAAGTTAGCTTTGATCAGCTTATCCACTTCAGCTTCAATTTTGGAATCATAAGTTGGGTGTGTTCTTCTCGCGGCTTCCATAAATCCTCGATGTTCTTTTGGTAAACCCAAATGATGAGTAGCAACATCAGGATCAAGCCCGGGCATTTCTGTATAATTCCAAGAAAAAATATCTTTATTTTTCTTTTGAAAAGAAATATAAATCTCTTGCTCTTCAAGGGCCATGGATGCACAAATTAAAGTGGGTCGTGGATCTTTCTCTGTACCCATATTTACTTTTCTGAGTTCATCCACAGTGGTAGAGATACCTTCCTCAAATGCTGGAGGAGCATCTCTAAGATCTTCCTCTTCCACTTCATCATGTTCTATTTCTTCCGTTTCTACTTGCATAGTAGATAACAAAATGAAATTTTCATGATCAAAAGAGATGTCAAAATTTGCACATTTTGAAGAAGAATCTTCCATTTCTGACCCTATTGATGATAAAGGGCCTTCTTTGGGAAATAAAGAGGAGATGATGGGTTGAGAATCGACATCATTATTCACCTCTGATGTTGCTATAACTTCTTCTGGCATGATTGGTGAAGTATAGACTTGTTGGACTTCAATAGATGAAATGAAAACGTCACCACTTAGGCTTTCATCACTGTTTGGTAGGTTACCAATTTGTCCCATGTTGTCTGGATCGATTTCCGTAATTTAAATTATATATCTTTCCATAAGAGTATTTTGATTTGGGCCTATTTTGTCCATTTGACTGATAGGCAACACATAATCTGTACACACATGTGTAAATGGATTTATTGGAATATTCTCCAAACCATATGGAGCATTAACTTTGGTAATTTCCTTTATTGTAGATTTTTCTCTTCCCTTCATGTGATAAAATTCCGCCTTAATGTATTGAGACTCACATGTCTTGAACGGGGCCTTATCACCATACAATGTTTCAACTTGACCATTGAAACGGTTTTTGAGACATTGATGGTATGATGAAGGGATAGCTGCATGTTGATGTAGCCAGGGTCTTCCAAGCAAGACGTTGAAAGCTGAGTCTTGATCAATAATCATGAAATCCAAATTGGATACAAGATCTCCAAAGTGAGTTTTGAGTGTAACTTCGCCTAGTGGTTCTTGTTCATTTTTATCATATCCTTGTAACATCATGGTAGAAGGAGATAAATCATATTCTGTGAGGCCCAATCGACGAAGTGTACGAATGGGCATGATGTTGACTCCTGAACCATTGTCAATGAAAGCTCTTCGGATATCTACACCATTGAATTTTCCAGATAAGTAAAAAGGTTTCATGTGCCCATTCACAACATCATATTCATCTTTATCAGTAAAAGATATCACTGCATGGCATTCTGGAGGATTATTCTCTATGTGATAGACTTCAGCTGCAGCAATTTTAGCTTCAAACTCCTGAGGACTTGACAAAGCTTCGATGAGTGCTTTCCGAAGATCTTTTGACAGATTCAAAGCATCCAAAATTGATAACTTGGCTGGTACTTGGGCCAAGTGTTTCAATATATAATACTTTTGATCTAGAGGTCTGCGTTTCCCAACAGGAATATGCGGTTTAGCAGGTACCTTAGAAGCAGATTCTTTGGAAGCTGATGCATCTTGTATTGGGATAGAAGTTGACAACATCATTGGTTTTGGAAGATTAGACCAATTAGATCCATTTACTTGCTGAGATAAAGAAGATGGAACCTTCAATCGGTCTTCCAAAATAACTGTGCCAAGGCTGAGTTGGCCATTAGCAGAAGAACCTGCTTGTTCTTTTTGAGCTCGCGGAAGGGCTCTACCACGAGTTTCTGCTGCATACACAGTGCTAGGAGGGGTAGAATTGGAGTAGTGGCTTCGGAAAGATCCACGTCTTCCTCTGTATCCTGAACCTCTGGAACTTCATCGGATTCCCTTATTTGATACAGGGAATTCATGCTTATCAAAATTACGACTGGAATACAGATCTGTTAATTGAATCATATTAACAGAACCGAAGATTAACTCTTCATCTGATAAAGACTCTGCCCGGTTAGCCCGTTTAGGCTGTGCCGTTTGATGGGGTGGTGCTCGTGGCTTTGAAGTAGATGGCATGAAATCTGCTAGAGTCAAAGACAACTTAGGCCTCGATACATACTCATCTTCTTCTGATTCCTCTTTCTTCTTTGAATTGCGCTTCCCTTTTGAGGATTTGTCTTTTGATGGAGGCTTCACTGTAGCTTTTGTAGGAGACACAATTGGCTTCTTCAATTGTGTTCTCAAAATGGCATGGGTCCGATTGATTGTCTTTCTGACCATCCAATCATCATATTTTTGCGCAGTTTTGCATTTGACTTCCTGCCACTCGCCTCCTTCCTCTGGATCTGTAGACGTAACACACGCTACATGAGCTGATGAACCCTTCAATTTTACTTGTCCCAAGTCGAGCATCTTTTGCAGGAGGTCTTTAAAGACAATACACTCCTGGATGGGATGCCCCAACATTTGATGAAAGGGACACTAATTGGGACGGTCTTCATATCCTTCCTTGTTTGGCCTCTTGGGCACTGGTAATTGAACCAAATTTTTTTCCAGAGCTGAAATGAAGTAACGAGGAACTTTCTCACTTCGGAAAGAGTATGTTTTACTCTTCAAATCCTCAAATTGTTTTCTTCATTGATCGTTTTGATCATTTGGACGAAACGGCCTTTGTTGTTTGCGTTCAGGAGGTGGAGTCCTTCCAGAAGATGAAAGTTTTGAAGTAGAAATAGGTACAGGTGCTTGTTTAAGCATAACCGTAGCAGTTTCTGCTTTACCCATTCTTCTTCCTGGAGCTGATGGAATTACACGAGATTTAACCTTAGCCTGTATAAGGGAATCTTCAATCTGCTGAGCGATTGAAGTAAGGTCTCGAAACTCTCCTGTGTATTTCACAGGGATCAATGGCGTGCGTAATTCATCTCACAAATTTTCTACATAGATTGGAAACAGCTCTTCCTGAGGGAGTGTTAAACTCAGGGAATACGTTAATCCCTTCCAGCGAGCAATGAAATCAGAGACTCTTTCATTCTCCCTTTGGTTGCAATTTGTATGATCGAAAACTGTCGTTTTTGGCAAAGTTGAGCTGAACTGAAGAAGGAATTTTTGACGAAGATCCTCCCACCTGATGATTGACCGGGATTGCAAGCTTGTATACCAGACAAAAGCTGGTCCTTGCAAGGTTCGCACGAAGCATCTGAGTTTCACTGCTTCTTTCTACTCTAGAGTTTCCATCATAGGTTCACAACAAGACACATAATGCGTCAAATGTTGTTCAGGGTCGCCTGATCCATTGAAAGTAGGGAAAACAAGGTTTCCAAAACTGGATGGAGGAGAAATTGTATCTACCCATTCAGGGTAAACTTTCGTTTCAGGTTGAACTTGCACCCGTTTCCCTTCTATAGTTTCTAACCGAGATGTTAATGACACAATAGTAGTTATTAACTTTTGAGAAACATCCGGTTGGATCTGGTCTTGAGTAGGTGCAATGAATGGAGCTTGGACAGACATGGTGGTTGGTGCTGCAACTGATGGTAGCAATTCCAAACGTTGTTGCGCTTGACCCATAGGAATAGACCTCTGAGGGTGTACTGATAATGGAGGATATTCTTGATCCATCTCAGTAACTGCAACAAATTCTTTCGGCTGTCGGACTTCAGCATTCTTAAGAAGAGGACTACTCTGAAGTAGTTCTGTATTCAACCTTCTTAATTCTTTCATTTCTTCCTCTTGTTGTGCAAAACGTTTCTCTAATGAGAGCAATTTACCTTCCCCAGAGGAAGGATATGTAACCTGATTCTTTCCCTTCCCTTTGTTGGATACCTTTTGGAGGGACGGAAGTGGATTTCCTAGGTTCTGAGTAATCCTTTGACTTTGTGTACGTACACCTTCTTCATTTGTATCGATGCGTACATTTTCCTGAGCATGAAACTCTTCATCTGAGACCCCTGAGTGAGTCTCCTCTGGTGGATTAGCAACAACGACATTGATGACATTGATTGACGCATAATTCATCACATCCCTTCTATCAACATTTTTGTGATATTGTCTTCTTTCATGTTTTTGATGAGACATTGCATTTTGTTGGTTCAATCTTTTAGGAACTTCTTGACGAGCTATAATTTGGATGGAATCTCCAGATAATTTGGCTCTTCATTCCTCTTGGGGCTTCTTCCCTAATCAAGAAAAGACCGACATTCTCTGAGAAGGGGAATGATGATTTGAAAGAGTCCCTAGTCTCCTGAACTGGGGATGTTCATGCTGATTCCGCTCAACTCCTCGAATCCCATTTGTTGACTCTGAGGGTTGGGTTAAAGATGTCCCTAGTCTGACAAGCTGGGGTGTCTCTTGACATGCTACATCTGAGATATTCTTAAAAGATCTCTTGATCTTGCGAATCTTAGTTCGGAAATTAGCTGGATGCATTAGCCTGTATCCACTTTTATCACCTAGTTCAATAGACCGTTGGATGATTTCCAAGACTTCTGTCATTTGATGATGTGTTTGCTCCATACGAGAGGCTTGTCCAATATTCTCCCCTGCTTGATGTATGAGCAATTCAATAACTTGTTCTCTATATGCTTGATTTTGAGAGGAACTAGTTGAAGCCTGTTCTTGAGCAGGCTTTTGATTATGAAAAAAGCCCATTGACTATGGCCGGCCATGGGCAATAACATTGCATGAGACCATTTTCGGCGGGCTTTGCTGACTGGAAAGCACTGTGAAATGTAGTGCTCCGTAAACACCCAATCCTCTGATATGAACATCAGATGAAGCATTGGCAATTAACTGACGTAATTTTCTTAGTGCGCCAAGCCATGAACGTTGAAGAGATATTTGTTGCTTTTCAGCATTCGGATACCGAGAGACTGATAGAGATTCCAAATCAATCTGACGTTGTATCCCTTCTATTATCTTAAGATGATTTTCATATTCATCATAAGATAATACCTTCTTCTTCAATTGAAAAAGAGTTTTCCATATGTTGAGATGAATATCACGGATTCCATCATCCGTCAACATCTTTGTAATGTCGTACTGGGAGTCAGCCAAAGGCCAAAACATGACTGGTACCTCACCTTTTTCCAGTATTTTCCTCATGTTCAGCAATTCCTCTTTATCATTAAATAAATATTCTTCTACCTATTTTGACCAGAGTTGGTGTCTCCTTGTTGCTTCATCGGATTCAACATGATTGGTAGAGAGATCATTGATCAAACTAGAAGATGGATGACTTAGGGGTGGTTCGGAGAATGACCTACACCCTGGGCTATCCTCTGATTGAGAAATTATTTCACTTTTTAGCGATAAAGCATCAGACATGACTGGTTTCGCATTTTCAAGTGACTCAAGATAAGAGGGCTTTCTCGGCACTACATTGTCCACTGGAGTATTTTCCAGGCAATGTGAATCACTACTGCGGAGAGGACTTTTGCAGCGAAATTCATCATCATGGGGAGGACCACTATAATGGGTTACATCAAAAGACGAGATCTCTTGCTCCTTGGTCTTCTGACCACACAGAGGGTTCCTGTGGCTCTCATATAAAGAAGAAACTTCAAGACTGACCGAATTTTCATGAAGCAAGCCTTCGTGAGGAAGTGTCTGTTGAAGACCTTCAGAATTAATGTTCCCGTTATTGGGAAATGAGTGAGTAGAATCTTGAATTCCGACAGATAAATGTCTGAGGGCTTCAAAAACTCTAGCATCGAGCAAGGCCTTGTTATAGATTGGCCTTTGATCTCATGACTGTGCTGGACGGAACTTTTTCTTAGATGCCTTCTTACTCGCTTTAGAAACCACTTGTTGACTAAAGTGGTTACTCTGAGTAGGTGTATGTGCCTGATCAGGAAAGATGGTCTGGTTAGGCTGACGATCTCCACTCAAATCAGGTGTATGTGCCTGACTTGGTTGTCCGTATGATATGGGGGAGTATGCCCCATAACCCTCTTGGACTGGAACATATGTGTGTGTCTATTCCGGAGTGAATCGTTGATGTGTCACTCCACTGCTAGGGATAGATTTATGTGTATGTCCCTAAGATGATGCTGAAGCTGTTATGATATCCTGGCAAGCATCCAGAATATGATCAGGAATTTGCTTCTGCTCTTTCACCATTGAGAAAATATGCTTGGTAACTTCAGCTTCCGGAATGGGAATATACGTCCATTCTGGGTTTGGAGTAGGTGTATGTTCCTTCTCCTATCCTCCTTTTCTTGTCAGTGAATCCTGACAGTACTCAAGTGTGGAGGCATAGAGTTGAGTCTGCCTCCTGTTTGTCGTCGGGGCATTCCGACTGACTTCTCCGTGCGCTACCAAGCGAGACTGTTGGTAGGCTTGATTAGTATTAGCAGGTGTATGTGCCTGCTGATTACACTTCGCCAAACACGTTTGACGAGATCCATCATATGTAGTCAGACGAGCCTGCTGTATAACTGGTGATGTATAAGCAAGTGTATGTTTTTGCCTATAGTACTCCGTCGGAATTGCCTGGCGGGATTGGCGTGATGCTGCCAGACGAGTCTGCTGGACAGCAGAATTAAAACAGACAGGTGTGTGTGCCTGCTCGTTATTTTCCACCAAGATAGGTTGGTGGACATCTCTGGAGATGGCAGGGATGAAAACCTGCCCATTGTTAACCGGATTCAATCTCTGGCGGTTCATCTTGCCTGCTCGGGTTTGAGGAACCTGAGCTGAATGCCTGGAGTCGGTACCCTCATCATGTTGAGGGTGCACTACCGCACGAGTCTGGCGGCGACTGTTGATGGGAGCCCTCGGGAAGGACTCCTGTATTTTTGAATTAAGGCCCTGCGGGACCTTCTCATTCACTTTCTCAGAGTAAGGGAGTTAATGGAAATTGTGTTCCGGGGATAAAGACCCGAAACTATTGGAGACAGTAGTCAACACCGCCTGCTTCTTAATCACTGGTCGTCGTTGTCCGGACGACCTATGTGAGTTATCTACTTGGAGGGCCTGTCGGGTAGCCTCTAGAGTTGGGATGGTACCGTGTTGACGGTACTCCTTAACCAGCGCATTTGATACCCAGCGTTGAAGACGCTGAGTAGGTGATGTCATCCTCAGAGCGGATGATGATCCAGTAGGAATAGCAGGGGTGGTATTTACAGCAGCAGTATTCACAGATGTGAATTTTAGAGCATCCATTTATGAAAATACAGAAAATCTTGGAAAAGAGTGCCTGTTTGATATAACAGATGTAATCAAGATAAACTCAGCTACTTCATCCTTTGGATGAGCACATATGTCAATGATTGTTTCTGTTAGCCCTCTTATTGAGTTTTAAATAGGGGCTTAACAAATAGGTAAAACATCATTTTATCTTGGTTAAGGATTCACGTCCGGTTCACCATTTTTGTTTCGCACGGAATTCGGGGATGACCTCCTGGATAGGAGACTCAAACGTTCCGATCGGTTTCTATCGGGTTTGTTCGTAGAACCGGAATCATCTAATGATTCCACATCCGTTTGGACCTACATTCCAAAGGTAGGCGCTCATTAGCTTGTGGACTGATGAGGCTTAGTAATTTTCATTGTTCGAGAGGATGTGAGGTCGGACTCATCACACCTGTTTGAGGGGAATTATTGTCTACTCCGGGACTCTCTTTATAGATTTAAGTTATGTTCGTGAATCCTTATTACATTACCAAGTATAAAATGAGCATTCCTTCAGTTTAACAATCAATGATTAAATATGTAAGAAATTTAGAGAATCTTTTATATGTATTCGAGGTTCTTCATCAATAGAGAATCATCTGTATCTATTTAGAGATTCTTGGTCAATGGTATCCTTAAAAACATTTATATAAAAGCCTCTTGGTCATTATGATGACCAGGCTGGTTTTAAAGCCACTCCGTGGGGCACTTGAATTTTATCATCATTTAGAAGGACAATGAATTACTTCAGAGTAGGGATCGAACCCATAGATGGGCTACCTACGTATCCTTTGTTTTGAAAAAGGAATCAGAACCCACGTAGTTCGAATAAGGGTATGATGTTTATGATTGATGGCTCAAAGAAGGATTTAACAATTACTTTTACACTATAAGATCACATGAGTCATGCTCGGTGTAAGAAACAAGAGGTATTAGTAAAATTTAGACAATTGTTCCATGAAAGATGCAATCATAAGAAATGGTTTGGGTCTTATGTATGTATGACTTCCCAGAGGATTTACTTTAGGGAGAAAATCCAGGAACATGGTCCATAAAGGTATATGTGCTTCATGGAGATTTGAATACTCTAACTTGGGACTTATTCTTGAAGAGGAAACCCAAATTAGGAGAGGATTGATAACTGGGTTTTACTCCTGAGAACAACTCCCATATCAAACGTAAATTAGGACTGGTTAAAGAGAAATTAGGGGACTTGGGGCTTACTCCTGAAAAGGAAACCCAAGATTATGACTGGGTCTTATTCTTGAAAAGGAGACCCAGGTTAGGGATTAAGGTTTGGGGCTTACTCCTAAGGAGGATTCCCATATTTGAGATTGGGGCTTACTCATAAGAAGGATGCCCATATTTGAGATTGGGGCTTACTCCTGAGGAGGATGCCCAAGTTAAGGAATTATGATTTGGGGCTTACTCCTGAGGTGGATGCCCAGATTTGGGAACTTTAAGAATTTGGGACTTACTCCTGAGGAAGATGCCCAGATTAAAGGACTTATAACTGGGGATTATTCCTGAAAACGAGACCAAAGTTAAGGATTCTCTCATCTTAAAATATGAGGTTGAATGAATGAACTCTCCATATTTAGTGACATAAGGATATTTAAATCACTAGGTTTTGAGAGATATTCCACAGAATTCCTTTCAGATTAGGATGTTGAATCAAGAAATCATGCCATAAATGGCTTTGAAGAGTGTCTTGAAGACTGAATCTTGAAAAGGAGAGGTGTAATGGCTTAAGAGGGGTAAAATGGGCAAGATGGGCACCCAAAAAGGTAGGGGCGCGCAAGTATTGCGGCGGCGCACAAGTATTGGTCGCGCAGGTATACGTGCGCGACATGTGAGATACTTGCGCGATTCTCAACCATCATTAGAATACTTGAGTGACTCTTTATTAAACCCTTTAGAATCTTCTTTAGGTTCTTCCAGAAAAGGGACGCGCAAATTCTATTGAAGGAATAAGGAGGCACGCAAGTATGGTCACTTCCCTTAAGGGCCGACCACTCAGGCACGCAAGTGTTGATGAGTTTCAACACTTAGGCCTTCCTCCTTCTCTTTAGATCTTCTGTTCTAGGTATGAAAATACCTTAGAAGTGTTCCGAAAGCTTTGATAAGAGACTTGAGCGTCAGGAGTTTCAATCCATGATTCGAGAAACAAATCCTCTCGAATGGGGGCACACAGGGTCTATTTATAGGCAGGAGAAGACCCTAGGCGGTTACCTGGTGGTTATCACTTAGGGCGCGCAAGTCACTTGCACGACCACGGTCGTCGCACAAGTGTACTTGCGCGACCACGGTCGCCGCGCAAGTGCACTTGCGCGACAGTGATATAACTTGCGAGGTGCATTTGCTGTTGATCCTTTGTTCATGCCTTTGTCGATTTTTGATGTTTTCTTCAAAGGTTGAATCACTTTGAGCTCATATATTCCCATTTGCGGATCTTTAGATTCTGTGACGAAAGGAGCGTCAACAGTACTAAAAAAATTGATTAGAAAATAATGAATCCTTAAACTCAATATTTTTTTCCCATATCACAGTTTTATCCACTCTCAAAATTTTTTTCCCACTTCATTTTTGTTTACTCTCCTATTTATTTCACTTCTTTTCCTTATTTTCACTTCTACCATTTTTTTATATCTCTCATTAATTCTTAATCATTCATTTTGTTCTTCTCTATCAAAATTTGATCTTAAAACACATATTTTAGGTACATGAGGATGAGGTTTATAGGATCCCCATTAAGTAAAAAATATCATTAGTTTTGAAATATGTCATGTGTAACACACCGATAATATTTCCTGGGTCGGTCGAGTCGAAAGTGACATGCCTTCATCTGTACAACATCACATAAATCCTCATCATCATACATAAAAATAGTGAAAACTACCATCACCAATTTGTTAAAATTATGCACTAGAAAATCCTTCATCCATTGAATCTAATTTAGTTGTTGATGCTTCAATTTTGTAAGTCCAAATATGTCCACTAACTCAGTTATTCCCATGTTGGAACAACTTCCCCCATCAATAATGATATTGTATACCATCCAATTTTATGTTGAACTAGGTATGGAAATGGTTCTCCCAATCCACCTTATTGAATATCATTTGATCACTGAAATCCTACCTTGTCATTAAAAACACACCTTCATCCTGAAATTTTCCATTATTGATTATTGAGGAATCCTAAAACTCTTCCTCTGAGCCCTCTCTCTATCAGTCTCTCATTCAACAAACATAGTGACGGTCATGCTATGCTGGTTTCGAATCTCACAAGAAACATGACCCCTTCATTGACATTTGAATCATGTAATATCCTTATTTATCATTTTGTTATCCTGAAATGCAGGTTTATTAGAAGAAATAAAGACCTTATTACATTAGTAATGAATCCCCTCTTTCGGATTTAGTTATTCTCCAATCTCCATTATTGAATTTCTCCATGTAGTGAAATGAGTTATAATTTTCCTCATGTTTATCCTCCTATGGATTGGTTGTTCAATATTTTTAGCTTGGTGGATCATTTCTTATGTCTCTACATTTTTGTACATCGAAACATGGTCAATAATATCTTAATTGGTCCCTTGTAAAAATTGTTCAATGGTTTCCTTCGGATCCTCCCCAATATTTTCTCAAATAATATTAATTAACATATCCTTATATTAATATTCAACACTATTACATCCTTGTGTGAGGATTTGAATATTATTGTGTATCTCTCTATGGTACTAGGAGGGAAAAAACAACATCCTCATGGAAAACATCATGTCGTCCTAAGTGTTCATGGTACTCCTTCATATCTAGCCCTCTCATTGAGCATTTGATCCCACCAAACCAAATCATACTCCGAAATGTAAGGGTATGAAATACATACCTTTGTATCTTTAGAATAAGTGTTACAAGATAAGACTTACATGATAAGAAACTCCAATTACAAGTATGATTCTAAATCTCATTTCCATTGAAAATAAGGAAACATCACCTTAATACCTACAAGGATGTCATCATCATGTTGTCTTCATTGGCCTACCCCTTGGTTGTTGTAATAGCCACTTTCTTGTGGGACATATAAAAAATAATATTCTATATTCTCCAACTCCTCTTCCATGACGCGGGGGTGATGTTGTGACATAGTGTGTTGAAGGTTAACATTGATCATCATTAGGAATGGTTTATTATCTTGGTTATCACTACTCTCATGCATCACCCATAACTTCCTATAATGAAACATCTTGAAACGAAGCACCAAAAATTACATTTGGAGTCTTGTTGCATTTTCTGTGGGATATATAAATTGACACATACACACACACACACACACTCGTGATGATCCCTAAAAATACGATTATGGATGAGGTCCTTAAAGAATAGGTAATTCACATACGCATGCACCCTGATGACCCTACCTGTGCGGTAGGAAAAATGAATGACACCTATGACCTAATAAATGAACATTCAAATAGGAAACATAATGGTTTGTCTCTTACCATGGTATGAAAAGTTTTTTGAATTTAGTGGAGGATTCAAATATTTTTCCTTCATGTAATGGATCAAAAGGAAGCATGGCGCTTCCATTGGTGGATTTAAGTATGTCTTATAGGTATCTCAAGTAGGTAAAGGATTAGAGAGTTGGAGGTTATTTATGAAATAATTGTTGGGAGATAGAAATGCTTCACATAGGGTATAGGCCTGTACAAGCGGGAGGTGCCTTGGGAGATGGATCACCTGGGAAACAACACTTAGGAGAGGCCTTTATCTAGGCACCAAGTGTCTCCTCAGGTGTCCATGGAAGGGTATCACACATGTCCCTAGTTAGGGAAGGGACCTTCACGCTATTGTTTTTTGACCAGTGGTAAATGGGTCCTCATAAAGGTGAATTGTGTTTCAGACCCTTGAGGGACTTCAATTTCACTCTACCTATTAATTCCCTCTTCTCGCAAGTTTTTGAGAGTAACATGTAGGGTTCTAGAGGGCCTGGATTTAGGTAAAGAACAATTAGAGCTTGGAGGCTTCTCTAGTTTTCCAACCGTGAAAATGAGGATCCAGAGTGTCCTATTTATATACAAGCGTGGACCCTAGTAAAAGGATGTTGTCCATGAAGGTACCACATATAGGTAACTGGTGCAGGTAACCCACATAGTGGTTGTTGGTCCTTGATATCCACATATGTCTATAGTGCATGTGGTGCATGCATGTATGTCATGCAGGGGTGGTTGAGCCTAATATAATGTGAAGTCTCAGCCTGCGCAAACCATTTGATGTGTAGGGATGGTGGTCACAAGACAAATGTGCTCCAGCATTTGGTAGGCTTTGTGAAAGGGGTCCTCGACTTCTTCCTTCTAAGGCTGAGGTGCGGGGGAGTTCGATATCTTGGCATCCACCTACTTCTGGTTTCAAATTGAACACAGATGGATCTTGTCTTGCTGGTGTCATGAAAGGGGGAGGTGTGGTTCGTGACACCAAAGGGTTTGTGAGGTTTGCCTTCTCTGCTCGTTTTGGCAGGGGAAATCCACTTATGGCGGAGACCATGACTATGCTCACGGGGCTCATGTTGTGCGTTCAGGAGGGTTTGGTTATCTCCCTGGCCGAGACAGATTCCCTTATACTTAATGATTCTATTCTGGGTAAGTGTGGTGTTCCTTGGTCCATATCATATCCTGTAAGGAAGTTTAGATCTCTGATTCGAGATTTCATCTATGTTTCCCACTCACGACGGCAGGGGAACAAGGTGGCTGATCACTTGGATTCCTTAGCGATTCAGCTGGCGGGGCATGAATGCCTCATTCACCATAGCAGCTTGAAACCGAATATAGTGAACATAATTAGAGGGGATTACCTTGGTTTACATTATTTTAGACCTCCTTAATCTGGGGGGTTTTTCCTGTGGTGTTTTTGGCTCTTCCCTTAATAAAAAATTTATCTTGGATGGATGGTCACAAGATAACTGTGTGAACCGAATATGCAAAATCACTGCTCCATAACATTGGGGTTGTGCCACTGCACTTCATTTTAGGATCGATTTTGGGATGTGGTTCAGGCCTATCGGCCTGATCACTTTGCTATAAGGACTGACCCCATAAAAAATAACGAGTCGCATAAAGAACTATTTTTATTGACTCAATTATGTTTTGGGTCACAACACATGGATAACTAATCTTCTCCTTCATCTGTCATAAAGACACACTTTTACTCAAACTCTACTTTTGGTTTCTACGTGGTGATAAAATCATGAATTATGTGGCAATGTGCATGGAATAATCTTCTGAGTGTTAAAAAAATCCTCCCCATAGATTCATATTCATTCATAACGAAAGTAATATGGTTATAAGGTCAATATAGTTCAATTTGTCACATTCCAACTTTAGTTAGTGGTATTTTATGCTATCTCAACAATGGATGGATTTTAAATTTGATTCATATGAAATGGATCCTAGTTATTGTAGTTTTACTATTTCTTGGGTCATATAGACAATCCTATGAACTTGGTGTATTTTTTTCATTACCCTAATTTTTATTATGTAAAATATGTAGAAGCCTTAGTAGGATAGACTTGGATTTTTCATAGGAATCCCTTTGATGTTTTTTAGCCTAACAGTTTTTATGCCTTTAATCGTTTGATTGCTTGAATCATGCATAAACCATGCAGAACATGGGTATACTGAGTCATGTCTCAACATTTATCAATGGTGAAATTTTTGGGTTTTCAACCTGGTGAGTAATGTATATTTTTTTATGTAGTTTAATGTCAAGAAAGTCAGACTATTGTGGGTGATGTTTTTGTTCGAACAACTTTGGTAATAAGTTTCGGGATGATGACATAAGAAGGGGTCGTTAGCTAATAATGTTTCAACATTATTCAGATAACACAAGGGGATTTCAGGATCTTATGATCTAAAAAATGATATGAGATTATTATGCGAGTAATTGACAGATATGATCTTTAAAAACATTCTTCCCACATGAAATTTACAATGATTATGGGAATATATGAGGTCTCTTCTGAGGAAGAATATTCTACCAGTTTAAAACTTTCTTACGTTGGAGACCTATGCAAATCCAGTTGGGGAATATAACTATATAGTCAAACAACACCATCCTCTAGATGATTGTCCCTTTTGGTGAGAGACATAAGAAATCCAACTTGGGTGTGCAACATCATAGTAAAACATTAGAGATCCTCATGATTTCCAATATTCTATTTTTAATAGTTGGGAATTTTGTGATGGGCCTAATTTCTCACGACTAAAAAGGGTGGGTTTTCAAGGAAAGATGTCTCATAATGAAGAGAACAACTTTATTGGAATTTTACATTATTAAGGAAACTCTCTTAAACATATATAACTTCTTTAAAGGAAGTTACATACAATTAAGTTGTCAACATTAGGTAGAATTCCCATTTCTAAAATGGTAGAAGTATCATGTAGTGTAATGTCATGAACCCATGATGTGGACTATAACACAAGATGATTTTATGGTATGTATCCTCATAAATAATTTCAAATAATATGATTGCTTAAATTTCACAAAAAAATATTTTATTTATCATAAATCAAATAAATCACATAGAGAATAGAAAAATAACCTTATAAATTTAAATGAATGACCTAATAGGTATTTCTAGAAGTTAAGGAACATATACAAATGAAATAGTAACTAAACCATAGGAATCGTAATATAACCCTTATGAATAGTAATATGGCCAAATGAATACTAACCACACCCATGAAAGTATAAATAAAATTTATGAATATTATAAATGCAATTACGATACAATAATATCATAGTAAATGTAAATAAATACTTTAAAAATTATTGTTAAACTATTGGTATTTTCAGAAGTCATAAATATTTATTTAAAGTATTATAATTAATAAATTAATATAAAAGATAAGTTATTTACATAAAAATTATTCATAAACTAATATTGTTTTGTATTATTATTTTAGAATAATTTTGTGAGACCTTAATTGATTTTTCAGAGTGTTATAAAAGGAGTTTAAAATTTAAAATCTGTATTTTTTGAGTAAACAAAGCTTTCCATTAAAAATTAAATTTATCATATATATAATATTATTTTAAAAAAATGGATTTTATTTTTTATTCTAAACCTCTAAAATTGTATTGGGTAAATATTTGTGTTTTTTGTCAAATAAACATGGTTTTTTGAATAGTAAAATTCTGTAATTATAATAAATATTAAATACTATATTTATTGAGGCATAGGTGATGAATGGATGATGTAAGATCATAATATCAAAATTCCACTGGATATTGTAATATAATAGGTGATAATTATCAAACTATTCATAGTCTTCTACCAAAATAGTAAACAAATAAATGAAATATTAAAAAAAAACCCTCTCCACCTATATAAATACCGCCCCTCACCACCGCTTCTTATAAAAAATATAAGACTTAAAGAATACACATTTTATACCCAAATACACCTTCATAGTCCCTCCACTATATACAGGATACCTTGGTCTAAAAAAATATCAATCCAAGGTCCCATAAAGATGTAGTCAATGCAGTGAATTCTAGAGGCAAATCCTCATTCTTTTCGCGAACCCCCATTTTCATTCAGGTTACGCTTCCTCTTTCATTATCCACAAAAAAATCCAAAACAAATAATTAAATCAATTATTTTAGGAATTAATTAAAATATATATTAATGATTTTAGCTATTGTACATGTTAAACTAATATATATTGAGTTTTAAAACATCAACTTCCCACTCTCCCATCAATGTCTCGTTAAAGGTCAGTCAACCATCGATGGAGATAATTCCATGTAAAAACAAAAAAAATACCAAATGGTGGATGTCATAATATATATATATATAATATATAAAAATATATATTATATGCATTATAAACATCTATAATTAATTATATTAATGTAAAATTTTTATTTATATAAAATATCCTAAGGGTTTCAAAAATATGAATTTTTTAAGTAAACCATGATATCAGAAACATCAATTTTTAATCATAAAAAAATAAAAATATAACAAAATGATTATAATTGATATATACTTATATTAATGCATATAATTATTTTATGGATCAGTATTTTAATAAATATAGGTATGTTGTTCAGGAGGTGAAAACACAATAAAATTAAGTGGGAATTAAGGCAATGGACATTGTCTAAATTTCTAATTCATTCAGACTTACTTGGTATTTTTCACCTAATCATTATTATGTGGTGTATATTCTTCATATATGAGATGCTTTATCATTTGAAATAAAATTTCTGTTAAATATCTATATTCTTGTATCATGGATATGACTATTATCATAGATGTATACCATTTGACATGCGGTGTTTATTGTGAATGTTGTTTTAATTAGAGAAATATTGATGTATCTGTATCCTATACTCAATATAGTTATTTAAAAGGAATATTATTCATGAATTAAATATTTTTACGAGGAATTATTTGGAATTTCAATGAGGCATGGGGTCTGCTATATCTCCTGGATGCATCGACTAGTCTCATGAGCCAACATTGTCGATGAAATACCCTTTGTGTTTGTTTCCAAACAGATTCGTACATTTTTCTACCCATATATTTATATAAACTGAATGGTATATTTCTTTATGTTCCAGATACATAATGTCCACTAAATAATCATTTTCTACATTCAGTACTTAGTAATAACTTTTCATGATATTTTAAATATAATGAAATCTATGGATACATTTCCTTTACCAATTTATTGATGGATTCTGTTTTTTAGATTATTTACCTAGGCATTAAGTGTATTCTTTATTGAAATTATTTATCTTATTATAAATTCTTATAACACATAATGAATATTTTTTTCCCCTTATTATGTTTCCTATTCCCATGTTATGAAGAGGAAACCCTTGGATAAGATTCAAGGATGTTATTTGTTTAATTTTATTATGTATTATATTTTTATTTTATATCATTCCCAATATACTATGGGTATCTTTTATGTAATATTTCCTTCAAATATTATTAAACTAAATAGTCATTCAGGATATTATTCTTTTTAATCATGCTTATGTAGTAAAATATTTTACAGGATTTGGGATTCTGGGGTTTAGGTGTTATAGTTAGCATCTGAGGAAGTTTAGACATAAACATTAAAACAATATTTAGAAAACGAAGTTCAGGGAATATAAACCTAATACATAATTTTAGGATACTTGTATAAGAACACCTTATAAATTTGATAATGTAGATATTATATGGGTATTCCTATGAATACATCCTTTTGTGGATGCTACTGGTGGACATGGTTCTAGAACATATTTTCTTAGGAACAATAACATAAACATGGTGTTCTGGGACTGACTTGGGGTAACATGGTCCATAATAATGGGCCTTATATCACACCCGGTTCGACACTCATGAGTGATAAGCATAGGATAATTCAAATTTTCTTTACAAAATAGTATGAAGGGTTTAAAAGTAAATATTCTCTCAAAGAGACTGTGTTTACGATTTTGAGATTAGTTATGCATAAATATTAAATTTACGTTAACTGTTTTTCAGTTTGAAATTATGCATTATGATCCATAACCTAATTTTGTGTGTGCCAGTGTTTAGTGATGGTTCTTAATGGAATAAATGGAATCAATACCCATGGACAATGTATCAATTTCCCCACAGAGAATGTCAAAAATTTATTGTTGGAAATGAGTAGATCATGACCTTATTAATACCACATACTCAGGTTTTGAAAAATAACCATACTAAAACAATGTTTGATTGTTTCATGTAGCAGAAGCCCCATATTTAAGTGGGGGTACTAATCTAATGGTAGATGTGTAGTGAATCAAGTCCCTTAAAAATATATTTCTAGTAGTTTAATGCATTTAAAATGGAATGTTCATACCGGCAGTATATTGTGTAAAGGGAGATGTTGATAATTGGTGGTTGTTGATCAAAAATACTAAGGAGGAAAATGAAATAGAATATATGGAATGGAGAAATTTTAAAAAAACATCCTTTAATAAATAACTCCCTCATGATAAGCTTATTGAAGTGAAGAAAAAATTATTATTCCTAAAGCAAATGGAAGGAGAGAGTGTTACGTAGTATGAGGCTACCATCCCAATACTAGTGAATTATGCCATAAATTACATAATTTAATAATATGAAAAGATTGATCAATTTTTTGAAGGTCTTAATGCAAGTCACCAAGGGTAACTGGCTTCCCAATGATTTTCATCATATGATGAAATAGTATTAAGTACAATCAAAACAAGGAATTAATTTTTTAGATCCAATTTGTTCATGGGGATAAAGATAATAAGAGATCTTTTTATATCTGTGGAAAAGGTTACGTTCCAATGAAGAATATGGAAAAAAGAAATTCCCATAATGTGAAAACTATGGATAGAACCATCCTGGAAAATACTTGATGGGTATGGGAGTTTGATAGAAGTGTGGAAAAAAGGGTCACCGAGCTAATTAATGAAAGGGAAGAGATAAATAAATAATTTTAAGTGCAAAAATATTATGGAGTTGGAAAACTATTAAAATTATTTTCCTTAGTAATCAATGAAACATTCCTAAAAAGTCCAAGAGTGAAAGGCCAATATTATGTGATCACAATTACTAATGTTGAAGTTCTTAATTACACGGTTCAAGGTACATTAATCATTTCTTAAAACTTAGACAATGCTTTATTTGATTCGGGATCATCTCATTCATTTATATATTTGCAGTTGTCCAATAAAATTAGTCATTTCCCTTTTTATTTAATAATGTTGTTGTTAGTCAAAAATATTAATGGAAGAATCATCAGAGAAAAGATATTTAACTCCTTCATATTCCTAACACATAAATATACTTTAGTTGTTAACCTTATCATAATACTTATTAATAACTTTGATATAATCCATAGTATGAAATGGATTTAAAACTATGATAAAAAAATTATTACAATAATAAGCTTGTTACAATTTGTGAGGAAGGTGTAGAATCCATTATCTTAGTAATTGAAACATACTCATCTAATTCTTATCAAGTCCCACCCCCAGTATCTCTACTTCATGAAATTATTTTTAACAAAGAGAAAAACATCTATGGATAGGGAAGGAAATATTTAAATTTAGTATCTACATATTATGAAAGAGTACATTAATGTATTTCTAGAGGATTTACCTAGACATTTTTCAGAGTAGGAAGATGAGTTATCTATTGATTTAATTCTTGGTGCAAGACCTATATAAATACTCTCTATAGAATACCCATTTTGGAATTAGTGGATTTGAATAAATAACTAGTGGGATTGAGTGAAAAGTGATTTATTATCCTTATTATTACTCCATAGGGATCCCATTTTATATTTTTCATAAAGAATGACGGATCTATGAGGTTGTGCATTGAGTATAGAGAAATAAATTCTATTATAATAAAGAACAAGTATCCTCTACATCACATTTATGATTTAGTTGATCAACATATAAGAGAATAATATTTTTTGAAGAATGAACTTCCATCTTCATAGAAATAATTGTGTGTTAGGAAGGAATATATTACAAAGACACCATTTCGAACCAGGTATGGACATTATGATTTAATATTACATTCATATGGAAATAGTAATTCTCCCTATGTATTCATTGATCTAGTGAAATGAGTTTCAATGAAAATCATGATGATTTTTTTCTAGTATTTATTGATGATATCTTAATACATTCTAAAATCTATGAGGAACATGAAAAACACTTGCAGGTTTTTATGGAGACTATTAGAAGAATTGAGTTATATAAGTATTTTAGAAAGTGTTACTTAGGGATTCAAATAGTTTTTTGGTCATATTATCTTTAATGATGTAATCTTAGTAAATCCATTGAAGAAAAAGGAAATCCAAGAATGTCCTACACCAACGAACAAAACTGAGAAACACAGTTTTATTAGCTTAGTAGGTTACTATTGGCCTTTTGTATATAATATTTCCCAATTGGATAATACCCTAACAAAAATTAATTATAATCGGGTTAAATTTGTACGGGAAAAAACAATTTATAATGTGTTTTGATGAATTAATGATAAGATTGGTCAATGCTAAAATTTTGACTCTTCCATCAAGAAATGACGGGTTTCTGATATGCTGTAAAATATCAAAGAATGCACTAGGTTATATCCTTATACAAAAGGGTAAATTTATTTCTTATGAATCAATACAGTTTAAGACACATGAAAATACTAAGACACTATATCATTGGTGAAAAATGTGCGATATATACAGATCAGAAGAGTTTGAAATAAATTTTTACATAGAAATTACTCAACATTAGGAAAAGGGTATGTGTTGAGTTACTCAAAGACTATGAATGTTTTGTACACTACCATCCAAGAAATGGAAACATGGGAGTAAATGCATTATGAAGAAAAGATAAAAAAGTCTTACCCAAATGAAGATATATAGAGATCTTATGTTCAATGATCGGGAATAGATGAATATGAGGATTATTAAGGAAGGGGGGTCATAATTCATTCTTTAAATCATTGTTACACCATCATTACTATACAATACAAAAAGATCTCATTATGATGATGAGAAACTTCAAAAAAACATTAAATCCATTAAGGATGGATGATAGGAAGACTTCAGGTATGAGGATGGAGTTACGAAATTTCGAAATAAGTTATATCTTCCATCAATACATGAGCTAAAATGGGAACAATTGGAGGATACTCATAGCCCAAATTTCAATATAAAACCTAATAGTAACAAGATGTGTAAAGATGTGAGGGAACATTTTTTGTGGGATTATATGAAATGAAATAGTGATGACTATGATTTAAGGTGTCTTGTTTTAAAACAAGGCCGATTGACAACATACTGTAGGATTCATGACACATCTACCTATTTCAATGTGGAAGTGGGATGAAATTATAACAGACATTATCATAGGTCTACCAATGAATCCTAGAATGAATGATGAAATATGGGTAATTATTGATCGCATTAAAAAATCGATACATTTTCATACTATAAGAGAATATTTAATACTTGGGATCCAAGAAATACTATATATTAATGAAATTTTAAGACTTAATGGTTCTCCTCTATCAATTTTGTCCGATCGAGATCTCTGATTTATATCAAAATTCTGGATGATTCTTTAGAGGGTGTTGGATAATGAGCTTCATATGAGTACTGGCTATCACCCTCAAACCAATGGATATTATTAAAGGAATATTGATACATTGGAATACTTGTTTGATATTTTTCTCACTTAACATTCAATGTATTTTGGGCTACTACATACATTTTGTATAATTTTCCTAAAGTAATAGTTTCCATTCAAGTAAATAATGGTGCCATATTAAGAATTATATGGAAATATTTGTTGCATTCCAATTTCTTAGGATGAAGTTGGTGAGAGGAAACTTATAGGCCTAAAACATATTGATGTTATAAAAAACGGTAAAAACAATTAATGCCCTTATTAAAGAACCCCCAAGTAGGAAAATTTTATATGCTTACAACCACATAATGTATTTGGATTTACAAGTGGGAGATCATGAAAATTTGAAGAAATCTCCATAGAAGGGTGTCTTAAGAATCTGTAATGAATGGAAACTAGGCCATAGGTACATCAAACCATTTGATAATTTGGAACGAATTGGAAATATAAATTACCATTAAAAATTCAACCAAGTCTCTCTAATGTTCATGATGCATTCACTGATAAATAAATATAACTACAACCTGATTTATCATACTATGATGACAATATATTGATTCTTGACCCAATAGAGATAGTATTGAGGAATCAGACGACTTGACTGGTAAAGGATCCCTTCAAAAAACATAAAATAGGGGAATCAATTTAGTAACCTTAGGATGTTATGAAGAAGAACCACCCAAATCATATTATTGGGAAATATACATGAACAATTTTGAGTATGAAATTTATGGAGTAAAGAATATAACACCCCATGATTTTATTTTATGTATCCTCTTAAATAATTTCAATTTATATGATAGCTTAAATTTCAAAAAAATTATTTTATTTTGTATAAATCATATGAAATCACATATAGAGGACAAAACAATCTATATAAATGGGAATGAATGATGTAATAGTTTTTTGTACAAGTTAAAGAAACAATACATATGAAATTTTAACTTGCACTTAAGAATATTAATACAACCATAATTAATATTAAATTGGAAAATTGAAAAGTAACAACACCAATGAAAGTATAAATAAAATCTACGAATAATTTAAATGAAATTTTGATAAAATTATATCACAGTATATGTAATTAAATTCTCTAAACATTATTTTTAAAGTGTTGGTATTTTTATGTCATAAATACTAAAATACTATTTCATAACTAATAAATTTATTTAAAGATAATTTATATTCGTAAAATTTATTCATAAACTAATTCGTTGTGGTCATATGATTTTAGGATTATTTTATGAGACTATAGTTAATTTTTTACAGTGCAACAGATGTGTTATAAATTTAAAATCTATATTTTTTTGAGTAAACAATGTTTTTAATTAAACATTAAATTTTCAATATTCAGTAAATAATTTTAAAAAAATGGATTTAATTTTTTTATTTTTCAGATAAAAATTTTTAAGGGTTAATGTTTTCGGGTTTTCCTAAAAAAATTCAATTTCTCATGAATAGTAATATATGATAAATTACAATAAATGTTAAATACATGGTTTGTTTATTAATAGGTGATGTATAGATGATGTAAGCCCATAATCTTGGAATCTCCCAAAATATTTTAATATATTTGTTTATAATTATCAAACTATTCATAGTCTTCAACTAAAATAGAAAAAAAATGAATAAAATATTGAAAAAACACCTCTATCCTCCGTTATAAATACCACCCCTCATCACAACTTCTCCCCACACCTCTAAGACTTTACGAATTTCCATGATCTTCCCAAATAATCTTTCTAAGACTCTCCACCAAGTCAAATTTTCCTTGGTTTCAATAAAACAGATAACCAGGGCCCCTTAAGTAGGTACTAAAAGAGGGGAATTTAATAGATAAATCCTCTTTTATTTAATTTAATCTCCATTCAATTTCTTTTTTCATTTCTTTTCCAATATTAACCTCTAATATGTGAATGATCATGATAGCTATATTACAATATATAAATTGGAATTATATCTTGTTAAATGAATATCTTTCATGAAGTTCCTTTCACTCTCTCTATTTAATTTAAAAAATGAAATCATCACCATTGATGTGATGATTTACCACCTTCATAGACATTGTATTTTCGTTCTTCAATTTATCCTTAAAGGGTCGTAATAAATTAATTTTCGTGGTTAAAACTAATTATAAAAAACATATTAAATCCTATCTACTGTCCTAGAACCATTATATATATATATTATTAATTAATTAATGAAAACAAGTGTTTAATGATAAAAATCCTAACTATTATAATCAATTATCGCAAAATGTTTATCAAATGAGTCATCCAAATAACATTTAACAAAATGATATATATATATATATATCAATTTACACATATTTATTTACATTTATAACATTTAATTAAAATTCTGGGGAATGATACCAATTTCACTCGTACATCATTACAGATTGATAAGCAAAACAATCATTAAAACCAATGAAATGAATGCTCACGAACACCCATTTTTTCCTCCAGGTTGCACTTCATCTCTCTTTATACCCCAACTATTACCCAACCAATCAATAAAAGAATTATGTATGTAGTGATGTAACTACATTATAAGGACTTTAACATGTTTTATGTGTAATTATGTAGTATGTAAAATTTTAAAACATCTTCTCCCCACTCTACTGTCAATGTCCCATCCAAATTCGATCAACCACCTATGGGGACATTTCCATGTCAACAGATAAAAAAACTCCAGGGTGGATGTTATATACTATATAGAATATATAAAATTATAATTATATCCTTTTTAAACTTCTTTAATTAATTATATTATTATATAATTTTCATTGAGATTAAATAAAAAATTGATGAAAAAATGGATATATTTTCAGTGAAACATGATATCAAACACATCAATTTTCATGAATTGAAATTAATAAATACAATACAATGGTTATAATTGATAAATATTAATACAAATGACTATAATTATCTTATGTATAATACTTTTAATAAATATAAAATTTTATTTCTAGAGGTGCAAATGTGGCCAAAATAAGCAGGGATTAAGGTAAGGGACTGCCTCAATTTCCCTTTTTTACAACATACTTGGTATTGTTCTCATATTCATTATTGTTTTGTGCATCTAATTCCCCATTGAGATCATTTTTTATTTTAAATTTTATTTCTATTAAATACGCATATTCTTGTATCATGGAAATGATTATTGTATTGTCTATATACCATTTTACAAGCAGTGTTTATTTTGAATGATATTTTAAATGAGGAAATATTGGTTAATATGTATCATATATTCAATAATTATATTGAAAAGACATATTTTACACGAATTAAATCTATGTATGAATAATTTTTTAGACTTGTAGTGATATGTGGGGCCCCCAAGATCCCCTCGATGCATCAACAGGCCTCACGATACAAAACAGTTGGAAAAAAACCCTTCGTGTTTGTTTCCAAATTGAAGCAGAAGAGTTTATACCCACAGAAATAAACCATCTTGATGTTACAATGGTTCATCTTACAAATACATGACATCCACTAAATAGGTGTTTCCTTCATTCAATACCCAGTTATCACTTTCCAAGAGATTTTTACTATGACCGTATCTATGGATACATTATCATTCTTAGTTTATCAATGATGTTTTTTACATATTAATTACCTTTCCATAAATTCTATGCCTTATTTACATTTCTTATCTTATTATCACTACATAAAACTCTTACTGAGCATTTGATCTCAGCATTATTATGTTTCATTTCACTTGGTTATGAAGAGGAATCCATTGGATGAGTTTCCAGGATATTATTTATTTTATTTTATTACAAATCATGTTTGTTTTTTATATCTTTCCCAATGTACTATGGATAAAATGATCATAATATGTTCCTCCAAGACTATTAAACTAAACATTCCTTCAATATTCTATTTCTTGTAATTATGACAATGTAATAAAAAAACACCACCTTCACGATTCTATGGTCGGGGTGTTACATGGACTATGAATTTTAATGTATTACTCTAAATAATTTTTGGTACAGTTTTAAATAATTTTACTTGGATGTTATCTTATATTGATTAATTTATTACAATAATAAAATTGGTGGAAATAATGTAAGACCTTTTAGCTCTGATTGAGATATTTGTAATTCTTCTTTTCAGTGTATGTTTTCTGGGAATGATCCATCATTTTCAGATGTGAGGTGGAAAGGTAATATGCTATAATCTGGGGGAAGCTAGATACAAGGATTTATATGGGGGTAAGGTATTTTGTTGATATAGGATGTCTCTTATATGGATGAATATACCACTGGATGAAAAACGGGTTTTCTGGTGGATATTATCCAATGCAAACTATTGTAAGTTACTGTATAGTCAAACAATAATATTATACGGATGAA
Source organism: Viscum album (assembly GCA_963277665.1). NCBI lineage: Eukaryota > Viridiplantae > Streptophyta > Magnoliopsida > Santalales > Viscaceae > Viscum > Viscum album. The sequence continues at coordinate 269,225,499 of OY728125.1, read as the reverse complement.
AGTTCCTCTATGTGGGAAAATTATTCAAAGAACACTGCTATAAGGACCCAGCCTTAAACATTACATTATATTGAATTAAATGAATAATTCACATTGAGGGTCTTTTCAGGTTTAGAGAATTAGAGAATAAGTACATAACTATTACATCTCAAAAGATTACAAAGTAGAATCTTCTTCATAGTTTCCATTTTTTCATAAAATATAAACTCATTAAAAAAAGATTCATTTATAGTTCCATGTTTTAGATGAAAAGACTTTTCCTTGATCCCATACTTGAGCCTATTCATCTTTAATTCCTGTGAAAACATTTCCAAACCTGGGTTGAGCATAAAAATATCAGTAAGGGTTATAAAACAAAGAAAGAAAACATTTTTTGACAAATACATATGAAAATGAACATTATTACATACCTCATGAAAGCACAAGATTTATTAAATAACATATAGAAATCATAAATCCAAAAGGTTACTTGTGGCATCCATAACATACTTATATTGTAGCTATCACTGCTACATAGGGAGTTACTTTGGAATACTCATCATAATATATTCTCTAAATATCTATGGAGAAAAATTCAAATTTACCTCTATCATGTTACCCGATGGACTGGAAAGTTATCTTGGGCACACATGCCCTAGGATTATCACGGAACCACCCGTATACATAAATAATGGCCATGAACCATAAAATTAACATAACACATAACATAAGCATAAAGGAAGGATAAAATTCCCACATTGTAATAACAATATATCATTAAAATATATTGACATAAAAAATCCCTTATCAAAACCATTTTCAATACCAAAATACATAAAAAGAGTATATGTTATTTATTTTCAATTTTAAAAACATTATGACTTATTAATGATTCCAAAGATCAAATAATACTCGCGGTGGTGGAAAGGTCATTTTCATCGCTTACGTTAAAAAAATAATAATTTTTTCATTTAGTAAAATGATTCATATAAAAATATTACCTTGGAATGAAATTAAATTTCAAAGGGGTATATACATATTAGAAAATAATGTCATGTATAAAACTAAATATGCCTCAATGAAAGGAGATTGAGATGAATTCTCTTACCTCGTGTCCAACTTGACTCGACCATCCTTTAATCTCCTGAATAATAAAATAAATATAATTTATACTATCTTAAGAACAGTTTTCAAGTTTATTATTTCTTTTCTATCTCTTATATCCATATTATAAACATTATGTAATCATTTAAGATAAAAATGTTTGTTTTGTTGATATTTGGTACTTGAGTCAAAAATGAACACCTTATATTTACAAGTTGTACATGTGGTCAAAAGGCCATTATATCCAGAATGATATTCATTATATCCAAAATTATATTCATTATTTAGATATCATATATATCATATATATCCAGTATATACATGTATTTATAATGTTATATAACATTTGGAGGTAAGAAATGAAATGCACCGTTCATGGAGACGGTAAGCTGTACATACGCATGAATGCTACTTCCATCTCTATTTCTAATATTAATGAAATTAAAACATAATGATACATAGGTATATTATAATTCCAGTATAATATCATATATAATATCATGAACTCATTCTTTTATATGTCCCATATATGGCATTAACGAGTCATATCACTTTGAGGGGGCGGTAGTCCACACTTCCTCAAATTAAATTATCGCGTTTACCCATAATGGAAACCATAAAGGTATTCTATAAAAGAAAAATAAAGAAGCCTAAGAAAACATAAACATAATATATATCATATATATATTTTGTCATCTTAATTGACACCATGATAGATGTTAGAAGATAATTGAACAATCATCATCTCGGGAGGCGTTAGTTTTCCATCCACAGAAACAGTATGTTTTCACCCATTATATGGAGGTGTGAGGAAGTGTAGTTCGAATCCTTATCATAAAAACATACTAGTATATTGAGGATACTGTTTTTGTTATAAAATAAGTGAATAAAAAGTGTTTAGGGGTTGGAAAAGTATAATAAAAGAAAAGAAGTTACGAGAAATGGTTACCTTTAAATTGGGTAACTCCCTTTGGATTGAACTAAAATGGTTTGTTTATGTTCCTTCTGCCTAATGTAAGGCTAATAGGTGGAAGGTATGGGTGTAGGGATCTTAATTGGGAAGAGTTTTTACAATACAAAAGGCTTGAGAGGTGTGATAATTTTCTTAGAAGTTACGGCTTTTTACAAGGGGGAGGAGGGGCTCTTTAGTAAAGTGTTATAATATTATTTTATTATATAATTATATTCTGATTCTAAATGTCCTAAAATCATTAGATCTAAAGATAAGAAGACTCATTGTTGAAGTAAAACAATCCAATAAAAATTTGACCAGTTTTTCACGTTATTATAATTTTTATAATCTTATTTAATTAAATAATTTATTAATGAGATAAACACTTCATCATAATTGTGTCATAAATAATTTAATTTATTCAATATCAAAAAATTATAAAAAAAAAGTCCTTGATATAGAAAATATTTTTATATTTATAATTAATAGTTCCAGTCAAAATAAAAATATAACACCATGTAAAAATTAGTTTACAATGAGATATTTGTTTATGTAATTTTTTACTTTACTTTAAATTAATTAATCTAAAGTGCCATTATCATTAATAAGTGGATTAATGGGGTCCCTTAATCGGCCCAAAGATGCACATGGTCAGCCATTACTCATCAAATAATGTTACGAAAAGTGTTTATGTAATTTTGAATTAATATAATATTCCTTTTTACCTTAAATTACCGAATTAATCTTTAACCGTAGTAAATATAAGTCAAAAGTTACTATTCACCAAAATATATTTTCATCTTATTAAACCAAATATTTCATAATAATAAGAACAATGTATGTTTGATTCCTTAAATTCAATTCACCAAAGTGGTAAATTTTCATTTAAATTAAAATGTCATTTTTTTAACTATTAATAAGTGGTTTCACTATTCATCAAAAATTGAAGTTTTTCAGAAAAGTACCAAAACATCAGCATAAGATATAATTTATATTTTGATTTAAAAAATGATATATACTTTAACGAATTATAAACATTTAAGTTGCATTAATTAATTTAAAATTAATTCTCATTGTTAAAACAAATAGCTTGTTTTTCAGAAACAATAACTATAAAAAGACTGACACTTGTTTATGTCCAAATTCAAAGTGAAATTAATTCCAATGAACAAAATTGGATTAAATGGTAAAAATATATTCTAATTAATCTTTTAAATAAATTAAAATAATAATCTATCCGTATAAATAAATTAGATTAAATGCTATTTTGAATTACGATACAATAATTTTCACAATTCATTAAAAAATGAAATTTATCGAAAAAATACAAACAATTTAGACCAAGTAAATTTGGTTATCCCAATTCTAAATAAAGATTTTATTTGGTCAAAGAGAATGTATTAATGTGACCAAAATTATATTTAATGATGGTTATCCATTAAAATGTGGTAAATTGACCTTTTAAGGTAAATTATGCTTAAAATTAGATTCATTCAAATTTAAAGCCTTTAAACATCATTAGATAAAAGTAAATACATTTAACAAACATTTATAATCATATTTTAGTTTGATTTTATCATTCCATCTAATAAAATATCTATGAGTTAACTTCCATTTAAATTAATAATATTTTATTATTAGTGTGAATGTATGATTTCCAAGAAACCTGTTGTTGCGTATCGGGTACGCTATCGAACATAGAAACCTTTTTAAAGTAAAATTAATATTTAATTCTCAAATATTAATAAGTATGAAAATCTCTTATTCTTAATTTACTTGGGATGTTATATCCTTCCCCCTTTTGGAAATTGCATCCTCGAAATTTTTATTAAATTGTAAAAATAAGTGGGGGTATTTATCCCTCATAGAATTTTCAGATTCCAACGTTTCCTCTCCAACCATATGGTTCTTCCAAAAAACCATTACCTGGTGAATAACTTTATTCTACAACACTGTCTCTCTATTTTCAAGAATTTTGACTGGTTGTTCTTCATAGGATTGATTTGGTTCTAACTGAACTACCTCTGGGATCAAACCATGAGATGGATATGCGAAATACTTTCTCAACATTGAAACATGAAAAACATTGTGTACCTGGGATAAAAATGGACTTAATCCACTCTATAAAAAACTTATCCAAATTTCTCAAAAATTTCATGAGGTCCAATGAACCCCGGACACAAATTTCCCTTCTTACCAAAAAAATAACACTATTCCATAGAGAAATTTTGAGAATTACATGATCACCTACCTCATAATAATGTTCCTTCATCTGGTTATCTACATATCTTTTCTGCCTGCTCTGATCTGTTCTCATGATCTTCTGAATAAACTGATCTTTCTCTAACATCTCTTCTACCAATCCTGTTCTTATCAGCTTCCTTTCACCTACGCCAGCCCAAAAAGCTGGAGTTCGACAATGCCTTCCATATATTGCCTCAAATAGATCCATCTGTATACTAGAATGAAAACTGTTATTATATTAAAATTAAACCAAAGAAAGATGTTGGTCAAAAATTCCCTGATAATCCATCAAAAAAGCTTGTATCATATCCTCTACGGTTTGAATTGTTCATTCGAACTTCCCATCTTATTGAGGATGAAAAGATGTACTAAATTTTAATTTAGAACCCAACGACTTCTGAAGGAGTTTCCAAAAGTTGTAAGTAAACCTGAGATTATGATCTGATACAATTGAGAGGGGAACACCATGAAACGTGACTATCACATTAACATACATAGTGAAAGTTGATCTAGAAAAAATGTATCTCAAATAGGAAGGAAATGAGAATATTTAGTCGATCGATCAACTATAACCCAAATTGCATTATTACATTGAGAAGTCTTTGGTAATCCAACAACAATGTGGATGGATATATTTTACCACATCCACTCTGGCACCGGTAATGGCTGAAGGTTCCCTTTTAGTAATTACCACTTTTCTTTAACCTACTGACAAGTCAAACACTTCACAGTAAAATCAGATATATATCTTTTCATTCCATCCCACCAGTAATACTCCAGAATATCTATGTACATCTTTTTACTGCCCGGAAGTACTGAAAACATGGAACTATGAGCTTCACATTACAACTCATTCTTCAATTGTGAATCAAAAGTTAGACATAATATCTTTCTAATTAGAAAAACACGATCATTATCAATGTTAAACTCAAAAAAACATACCATTATTAAACAATTCTACCTTTTTATGTAACTCATTATCTTCCTTCTGTGCGTGCTTAATTCTGTTTGATAGAGATGATCTCACTGACACCTTATACAAAATAGGAGAATTGTCTGCACCAACAACTTCCCTGGAAAAGTTTATAAAATAAAAATCAAATGACCATGTTCCAAATTTAACATGGTTAATGAAGCATTACTTTTTTTTAATCAAAGTATCAACAACTTTTTTTGATTTTCTCGGATGGTAATGTATCGTGAAATTATAATCCTTGATTAATTCCATCCATCTCCTCTACCTTGTGTTCAATTATTTTTGAGTGAATGTATACATTAAACTTTTGTGATCAGTATATATTTCACATTTTACTCCATATAAATGGTTCATCCAAATTTTTAAAGAAAGAAAAAACAGCAGCTAATTCCAAATCATGTGTAGGGTAATTTAATTGAATAGGTTTCAAATGACGTGAAGCATAAGAAATTACCTGATCATTATTCATAAGGAGAAATCCAAGTCCTTTCAATGAAGCATCACTGTAAATAAAAAACTCACCATTTCTATAAGGCAGTGCCAAAACTGGACCATTCGCCAATATTCTTTTCAATTCCTGAAAACAATGATCACATTATTTTGTCCAGATGAACTTAACACCTTTTTGAGTTAAATTAGATATTGGACTAGATAAAAGTGAACAATGTTCAACAAACCTTCAGTAATAACCTTCCAAACCAATAAAAAAATGAATCTCAGTTATATTTGTGGGTATTTTCCATTCTTCAACAGATTTTATTTTAGCAAGAACAACCGTTATACAATTTTTCAAAAAGAATTGACCATGGAATGAAATTTGTTGCAACCAAAATGCCCATTTGCTAAATTTCCCATACAGTTTCTTTTGTTTATGGTTTGCAATACCACCCTTAATTCAATTTCATGTTCCTATTTACTTTGGGAATAAACCAAAATATCATCAAATAACACAAGTACAAACTTATCCAAGAACTCATGAAAAATTCTATTCATAAGATCCGTGAATATAACAGGTGAATTGGTTAAACCGAAAGGCATAACTACAGATTCATAATGGAAATATCTAGTACAAAATGTGGTCTTCGTAGTGTCTGATTCCTTTACATTCAACTGATGGTACCCTGAACTCAATTCAATATGGGAAAAATACTAAACTCCCTAGAGATGATCAAACAAACCATCAATAGGAGGAAAATGATACTTGTTCTTAACAGTGATGTCCTTCAACGCTCTATAATCAATGCAAAGATCCATTGAACCATCTTTGTTTTTAAAAAACAAGACAAGATCCCCCCATGGTGTTGTGCTTGGTTGAATGAAACCATTATCTAATAACTCATGCAATTGATTCTTTAACACTAAAAGTTCAATTTGAGACATTCGATAAGGGGGTTTTGAAATTGGCTTAGCATAAGGAACTAAGTCAAAAGTAAATTCAACATCCTGATCAGGTATATTACTAGGAAACTAATTAGTAAAAACATCTAGGTAGTCATTTTCCACTGGCACATCATTAATCTAAATAGTTCCTTTTTTCAACAATATGTGCAAGGTAACATTAATTTCTATCTTTTAATAGTTTCACAACTTCCTGAGATGTTTTCAAAATCAAGGGTTCATTTTTGTACATAGAATGAAAATCATTCTGAAATGACACATCTTTATCTCTGAAGTCAGTCTTAGAATGATAAACAGAAAGCCTATCCATACCCAAAATAACATCAAACTCTATTAGAGGTAAAACAATAAGGTATGCAGGTAGATTATTTCCACACCGAAGCACTGTAATGTTCTTTTGTTTCCTTTTTTGTATCAACATTTCCTCAAGGTATTTTTACCATAAGTTCTATATTCATATCATGAGATGGAATTCCTAATTTAATAGAATACTTCTTAGAAATGAAAGAGTGTGTAGACCCTGAATCAAACAACACATTGGAAAAATCTGAACAAAAAAAACTAGTGTACCTGATACAAGTTCATTTGATACCCAACATCTGCTGATGTAGTTGCAAATGATTTCACCACCCCTTTCTACTTGTAGTCATTCTACTTCCCTTCAGTTGAGTTCTTTTTTGGACACTCATTTGTATAATGACCCATTTCATTGAACATAAAACAATTTACTATCTGTAATTTATATTGTGTCTTACCATTACCATGATCTTCTTCAGTGCAATTACATTCCTTATGTATCATTATACCACATCGGTAGCACTTAATAGGATTCAAAAGTCATTCTCTATAATTATTTTTACAACCATTTTCACAAACTGTAAACTTATGTTTCTTACCATCAGTCTTATTCGGAAGAGTTCTTCCCTTTCGCCTGCCACCTCAACAACATATTCTACTATTTTTTTAAAGAACACCTGATCATCAACAAACTCCATTTCCACATTCTCCACACAACGAAAATTGATTTCATAAATTTTGAACTCACGAGAAGCTAAATCCCTTCAATACTTTGTAATTAATCCTGAGTAAAAATGGTTGATTTTACAATCAAGATCTCGTATTAAATTTGGTGCATACCTTTCCAGTCGAGTGAATTTTGAGTCATAAGAAGCCACTGAGTCATCCTCTAGCCTCAATTCCAGGAATTGTTTTTCCATTATAAGACAAACCACCGTAGGAAAATATTTATGAAGAAACATATCTTAGAATTCATCCCAATCGAGAGCATCAATCTCCTCACCATCCTAGATATTTTTCACCATCGTCCACCACCAATCAACATCACCTTCAAAATGGTAAATAACGAGACTATCCTTTTGATGTCCTGAACAACCCATGACATCGAAAAACATTTCTAGTGCTTTAATCCACCCTTCTGCAAGCATAGAGGCAGATGATACTTTGAATGATGTGGGATATTTCCTCATGAAATGCTCCATACTGACATGTTTCTCTGTGGTTGATATGGCTGATCTCATACATGGATACCACCACCATTTATAGCCGGGGTCAATTGTTCTATCACTACAAAAAACTATTCTATTCCGATTCCGACCATCACAAGATGGTTATTTGGAAGGTTGTACTTTTACTGATGTTGTCACAACATAGCTGCCTTGTTTCCTCTATGGAAAACCATTCTGAAAAGAGAAATATCATAGGCAAACCAACATGGTAATATGTAAATTTGATATGATTTCGTTATTAACATAAATTACTTTATGGTTATTAATTTAACAATACTATAACTCTTAATATTATATAAACAGGCCTCTGATACCAACAATAAGGACCTAGTTGTAAACATTACATACTATTTTATTAAATGAATAATTCACATTAAGGATCTTTTAAGGTTTAGAGTTTCTGAGAATTATGACATAACTATTACATCTCAAAATATTACAAACTAGACACTTCTACATAGTTTCCATTTTTTATTATAAAATAAAAAGTCTTGAAAAAAATAGTGATGTCTAGTTCCATGATTTAGACAACATTACATTTCCTTGATCCTATCCTTGACACTATTCATCTTAAAGTCCTGTGAAAACATTTCATAACATTGGATGAGCATAAAAAGTTTAGTAAGGGTTATAAAACAAAGTAAATAATAATATTTTCATAAATACATACAAAACATGAACTATTTTACTTACCTCATGAAATCATATGATTTTAGGAATAACATATAGAAATCATAAATCATAAAGGTAACATGTGGCATCAATAACATACTTATATTGTAGCTATCATATCTACATAGGGAGTTACGTTGGAATACCTTTCACATCATATTCCATAAATCTCTTTAGAGAATCATTCACATTTACCAACATCATGTTACCCAATACATTGGAGAGCTATCTCAGGATCACCTACCCTAGGATTATCATGGTACCGCCCGTATACGTAAATAATGCCTAAGAACCATAACATGATCATAACCCATAATATAATCATAAAGGAAAGATAAAATTCCCACATTGTAATATCAATATATCATTTAAATATATTGACATAAAAAATCCATTATCCAAACCATTTTCAATACCAAAATACGTAAAAAGATTATATGGTAATTATTTTCCTTTTTAAAAACATTACGGCTTGTTAAGGAAGCCAATGATCAAATAATACTCGAGGCGGTAGAATAGTCATTATCATTGCTTACATTAAAAAACGAATTCCTTTTTCACGTTTAGTAAAATGATTTGTATAAAAAGATTCGATTTGAATGAAATTGAATTTCAAAGGGGATTATACACCGTATAAAATAAAGTTGTTTATAAAACTAAATATGCCTCAATGAAAGGAGATTGAGAAGAAGTCCCTTACCTCGTGTCCAACATGACTCGATCGTTCTTTAATCTCTTGAATAATGAACTGAAGTTAATTTTTACTTGATTAAGAATTTTTTGCGTGTTTATTATTCCTTTTATATCACATATTACCATGTTATATACATTATGTATTCATTTATGTTAATAATGTTCATTTTGTCGATATTTGGTACTTCTGTCAAAAACAAACACCTTATATTTACAAGTTGTACATGTGGTCAATAATCCATTTTATCCAGAATTATATTCATTATATCCATGAATTATATTCATTATTTAGATATCATATATATCATATATATATCCAGTATATAAATGTATTTATAATAGTACATAACCTTTGTAGGTAAGAAATGAAATGCACCATTCATGGAGATGGTAAACAGTGCGTACGCATGAACGCTACTTTCATTTCAACATTTAATTTTAATATAATTAAAACACAATGATACATAGGTAAATTATAATTCCCGTATAATATAATAATTAATATCTTTATCTCATCCTTTATACGTCCCACATGTGGCATTAATGAGTCATATCACATTGAGGGGGCGGTAGTCCGCACATCCTCAAATGAAATTATCGTGCTTACCCATAATGGAAGCCATAAGGGTATGCTATAAAACAAAAATACAGAAGCATAAAGAAAACAAAAACATAATATATATCATATATTAATTTAGTTTCATCTTAATGGCCACCATGATAGGTGGTAGAAGATAATTGAACAATCATCATCTCGTGAGGCATTAGTTTTCCATCCAAATAAACATTATGTTTTTCAACCATTAGATGGAGGTGTGTGTAAGTGGAGTTCTAATTATTCTCATAACCACATCCTAGTATACTGAGGATACATGTGTTGTTATTAAATAAGGGAATAAAAAGATTTTGGGTGTCATAGAAGTAACATAAACGAAAATAAGTAAAGAGAAACTATTACTTTTAATTTGGGAAACTCCCTTTGGTCTGAACCAAAATGATTTGTTGTGGTGCCTTCTGCCTAAAGTAAGGCCTCTAGGTGGATGGGAGGGATTTTGGGAGATTAATTCGGTTGAGGATGGATGATCCAAAAGGCTTTAGTGGTGTGACTTATTGGATAGACGTGAGGGCTTTTTATAAGGGGGAGGGGGGAGGAGCTCTTTAGGAAAGTGTGATGATATTATTTTATTATATAATGATATTCGGTTTCTAAATGCCCAGAAATCATCATAGTCGAATATAAGATGACTCATAGTCAAAATAAAATAATCCAATAATAATTGTACATGATTTGGATGTTATTTTAATATTTACAATCTTATTTAATTAAATGATTTATTAATGTTGTAAAAACTGCATCATTATTGTGTCATAAATAATTTAATTTATTCAATGTCTAAAAATTATAAAATAAATACCATGTTGTATTAAATCATTTTATCATTCCAATGAATATTTTTAGTCGAAAGAACAACTTATATAACACCATGTAAAAATTAATTTATAAAGACATATTTTTTATGTCATTTTTGTCTTCACATTAAGTTAATTAATCTAAAGTGTCGTTATCATTCATAAGTGGCTCCATGGGGCCCCAAAATCGACCAAAGATGACAATGGTTAGACATTACTCATACAATAAGGTTAGGACAAGTGTTAAGATAATTTTGAAGTATTATAATATTATTTTTACCATGAATTACCATATTTATCTTTTACCACGGTTAATAAAAGTCAAAAGATACTATTCACCAAAAATTACATTAATCTTATTGAACCGAATTTTACATACTAATAAAAACTATTTATGTCATATTTTAGAAATTAAATTCATAGAAGTGGTAAAATTTCATTTAAATGAAAAATTTAGTTTTTTATGTAATACTAAGTGGTTTCACTATTTATCAAAAATTGATGTTTATCATAAAAAAATACTAAATATTAAGACTAAGATATAATTAATATTCTGAATTCAAAAAATATGTCTCTTTTACAAAATTATAAACTTATAAGTGGCATTAATTAATTTAAAATTATTTCCCGTTGTTAAAACAAATAGCGTGTGTTTATGAAATAATAACTATCAAAAGATTGACACTTGTTTATGTCCAAATTCAAAGTGAAATTAATTAAAATGACCATAATTGGAATAAATGGTAAAAATATTTTCCAATTACACATTAAAACCAATTAAAAGATAATATAACCATATAAATAATTTAGATTAAAATGCAGTTTTGAATTAAAAAACAATATTTTAACTATTCATTAAAAATGAACTTTATCGGAAAAAACTAAAAATTTACCCAAAGTAAATTTTGATGTCACCATTATAATGAAGGATTTTCTTTGGCCAAATATAATGTATAAAAGTTACCAAAACTAGATTTAAATAGGGTTCTCCATTAAAAGGATTTAAATCGACATTTTAATGAAAATTATGATTAAAGTTAGTTTCATTCACATTTTAAGCCTCAATATTTTATTGGATAAAATTGAATACTTTTAAAAAACATGTTTAATCATATTGTAGTCAGTTTTGTACATTCTCAACAATACAACAGATGGGAGTTAACTTTCATTTAAAATAATAATATTTTATTATTAATGTGGAATGTAAGATTTCAAAGAAAATTGTTCTTATGTATCAGGTACGTTATCGAACATAAAAAACATTTTAATGTAAAATTAATATTTAATTCGCAAATATTAATAAGTATTAAAATCTATTATTCTTCATTTACCTAGGATGCTACAACTGGAGCATGTTACATGATAGTAAAATATAGGAGTTTATAGGAATTTTAATTTTTCTATTACTGATGGTCAAAGGATGTTTCTTGATATTAAGATTTCCCTCAAAATAGAGTTTGTTTTATAGAAGAAAGTTACTATATATGGGAGGATCATATCATGACAATGTTACCCAAGAATGAGGGAAATAGTTTCCTAGATAGGTCTAACTATAATATGGGAATCGTGATGTCATTAGTGTTAAGTCATACAACATGGACCATAGTATCATGGAAATTATTAGTAATATGAAGACCATCAGACGAATTGTGTTCATGAATAATTTGAAAATGGAGGATGAAATAATATACCATGATATTTTCAATTCTGAGATTTGGATAAATGAAATCATATAGGCATGAGAGTGAAGACAGTATAACATGTTCAAATAGTGGGTTATGATATTATGTCATCATGTCTTACGAAAATAGAATTGGATTTTCCCTAGGTTGAAATGTGTCACTAGGTGAAAACCCCATTTTTGGGTGAATTTATTCAGATAAAAAAATTTGTGTTACTTTATAGTGAAATATTGATATCCTCTAACTGACAAGACTTATTGGTGGGAAAATTATACAATTCCAACTGGGTAGTGTTAGTACATAGTTAGAAAAATGATTTCATAGGTATCCGATATTTTATTTCTGGTAAGTAGCGAATGATTATGAAGATTTTAAGGTGTCCAATATTAGATGTATGAAATGTGGAATGCATATTTCCAAGTATGAAGGAATAATTTGTACATAATTTGTACACAATGTTTAATTTTACTTATATATATTTGATTCATATATATGAGGGGATATTTTTGTTCCCTAATGGGACCTGAAGGAAGGAGCCCCTATTAAGGTATTCCATATATAGCTTTGATTGTATGTAGAGGATGGGTTATTTTTTTCCCTATTCGTGTGACTAGAACTAAAGATCTAGGTTTCGCTGCTTATTACATTGGAATGGGATTCAATCCAAACATAGTTCTTCAATATTGTGTTGTTCAGTGTCTTATAGTGAGGATATTAGTCATGTAGTATAATGTATTATATTAAATAAAAGGGTCACCTAACATGAAAGAAAAGGAAAATTGTGCTTAGTCTCGATAATTGAGGGTTTGGGGTCACTCTGTGCCTGATTGGAATAAGAATTAATCCACATATAGTTATAGAAAAGATTACACATAATAATTGAACTATTGTTTGGAGAATGGATTTCTTTATAATAGTATGGGATCACACATATTGTGATAACCCTTTTTTGATATTCTAATATATATGTGAATATTACATTTGGGGGTGGGGGAATTTCCCAAATTATAGTTAGACCAGTATGTAGGATCTGGGTGCCACTACGTATCTCAATGAAAAAAGGAATGTGAATAAATCCATATGTTGTTCTTAATGAACTACGTGGTTGAAAGTCATATGGATTTGATTTATGGTGTACATTTTAAAGTGTTGTGACAAAAACCATGAAAAACCTAATCTAAATTTGTATTCCTTACTCTTGTAGGATATATTTTTAAAAAAATTCCTATTCCCACATTAGCTATGCTTAGTTTGAGAAATAAGTGTTAAAAAGGTATCTTCCATCACACAAAGGAAATATATTTATGGAATGGAGGAGTTTTGATTTTTGGATGGATAGATCATGTTGAAAGATCTATTAATTTCTATATATCTCATCATAGGGAGCATAAATCCATATATTTTTTCTTGAAATGCTCCCTATGCTTGTCTTTTTATACATAGATAGGGGTAATTTTTTACTGTTATGGATAGAACCATGATTATACAGTCAAGCATCACTACATATCACATTGGAATGAGAATAAGGCTACACTTAGTTATTGAATAAATGTTTGCTGAGGTACCATCACTGATGATTGAGATCCACTCAATATGGATTGAAATATTTCACATTTTTACATCATGAAATAAGGATGTGAATCATGTGGTTTTAAAATATACAATATTGATATTTTTTTTATTGTTTATCTTATTATGAATAGGGTGTTGGGCTATATTGTTTAATATCCTGCATGTCAAACTATGCGGTCTTTATGTTTTTGGAATATGATTAAGACCATAAAATATTCCATTTAAGGTCGTTCATACATGACAATGATTCTATAATGTTTAATGGCATGCAACAAGGACAATTATTTCATGAAGTTTATTGTGTTGTAACATGACTTATATTCCATGATTTTCAATGTCAAGCGACAATGACCAACTATGCAGTTTAACATCTTACAAATAAGATGTATCACTCTTTTGGAAAATTAACTAATTTTTAAGAATCCATTCATGGATTGGGGGCATAATTAAATATCCATCCATCAAGATCAAGGAACAAGATCTATTGCAGTTGTACATGTAAAGACCCGTAAAATTCAAGGAAATTTTTTTTCTTAATTTTCTTTGGGATTCTACAAGAATGCAGTTTCTGACGGCACTTGATTCCGAGGCCCGGTGTGCTCGGAATTTCTATCTGAAGTTTAGATTGGGTACGTTCAGTGAAAAAATGAGTGGGAATTCCTATCTTTTGATCCGGTGCTCGGAATTGAATTCCGAGGGCACCGATGGAACCGCATCACTGGTAATTGCTTAGGAACGCTTAATCCATAGTTGCGTTTACACGAGAGATGTTGATAAAAATTGTGGAAGTTAAAAATAAAAATTTAGCAACAATTTTTATTTTTACTCTAAGTGTTTAATCCTATGGATGGAAGTTGGGTAACTACCCAACCTCCCATTAGAGGTTATGAGGGTGATGGGGCCCACACGAACCCCACCCCTTCATATCCTCTATCCTCCTCAACCCCCATTAATTTTGTTAACATTAGTTTATTAACTTATGGAATTAATGAGGTGAGTTAATGTGGAATTCAAACACTTGAATTTCAAAAGCATTGATGTGTTAATGAAATAAGTTAAGAACTTATTTTATTGGGTTGGTGTTTAGTTGATTGAGAGCCTTTGGAAAAAAATCTATGGAAGTCTTGAGTTCTTCATTCTCTTGACAAAGAATGCGAAGAACGAACGATCTCCGACGTGGAGCGCCGAGCCCTCAGAGCCCGTCTTCCGCGACACCGACCCACGACACAACGTCTTCTTCCATGAAGTTTTTCTTCCGAGACGTCTCTTTTCGCGACGGTTTTCCGCGACAAAATCTCCGTCAACATCTTCGAATCCTCGCTTCACGACGCCGACGTTCGTCATCTCTTTTATCAAGTAGGGGTTTGTTTTAATTAATTTTCTTTCGTGAATTCAACTTTGTCATCCTTCATGAATTTACGACCAGTTGTTATCGATTAATGAGAGGGGGCCGGACTGCACAAACACGACCGACCATCCTCCAATTTGAATGTTGTTTCTAATATGGTTGGGACGGAATGGTGTGGTGTTGTCGCACCACGCGGGATCGTTCGGCAAGTAATGCGCGGTGCCGTCGCGTCGCGCCGTGAAGTTGAACAAGGACGCGTCGTCGTCGCGCCGCGTCGAAGAAAACCAAAGAAACCGTGGCCGGAGTGGGGCCACGGTGGAGGGGCGCGGTGCTATCGCACCATGCCGGATGAACCATGCCATGGCCGGTTCCGGGCCGCGGCGGAGCAGGGTGACCGGCGGCCGGTTCCGGGCCGCCGGTGTTGGCGAAGGAGGAAGGACCGGTCGTCACCCATCCTTGTTGGCAGAACCGGCCGGCCGATGCAGGCCGGCCGAACAAAGGGAAACTGGGGGAATTACTTCCCCCGGACGGCCAGAAAGATGACCCCCATTAAAGGTGGGCAGCGGTTACAACTAGGGGGGCAGGCACCCCCCCCCCACGCCAAACGGCGCGGCCGTTTGGGTGAGTGCCTGGCAAGCGCGTTGTGCCAAGGTCGGGCCGGCTGCCGGGCCAGTCTGCCAGGCCGGGCCGCGCCCAGGCCGGGCCGGGGCGCACCTGCCGGGCCGGGCCGCGCCCATGCGGGCCGGACCCAGACCCGGTTCGGGTCGACCTGGGGGGGGGGGGGGGGTATCGGGCCGGGTCGGACCGGGCCCAAACCCCTTAATACCGAACCTTTTCCTGTCGGACACCCATAACATGTGCTATGGGCCTACAATCGACGCACCATCAGTTGTGATGCAATCCTTGGATCGAGACGGTCGTTTTTCTATATCGCACTCAAGGTTTCAGATTACTTTGGGTTCAGCTGAGTTGGATCATACACAAAACCAACCGGGCCCTCGGAGCAGAAACGCTCATATCTTGATCTTCGGACGTCCGATTGACGTGCCGTCGATTATTTTGAATTCCTCTAAGTGAGACGGATCTTTTGGTTTACTCCGACCGAGGTTTGGATGCAGGTGGAGTATGGTCGGGTTTGTTTTTTCTTTAAAAACCAACCGGGCCCCTGGGACAAAAAAAGCCAATAACTCTCAGACCGGGCATCCGATTGACGCGTCGTCTGTGACGTTGAGTTCCTGTTGGTGATACTGAACTTTTGGATACATCAACTCTGGAATATGTGTCAGTTGATGTATCAGCCTCTCGGCTCATGGAGCGGACCCTCCTGAACGAGCTTACTGTGTGCGGGAACCCTAGAGCTGGCTGCGACTGCTACTGTGACGACGACGACTGTACAGAGATCCTCAGTGGATTCGACGACGACGACTTCAGCACTCTGCGATCCTATGTGGATCAGTGCTACCGATCCTGTGTGGGTCTGATCCTGTGTGGGTCAGCGCTCAGCAGTTCTGTGTGAGGTATCACCTACAGATCTTGTGTGGGTCTGATACTGTGTGGGTCATTCTGGGGGTTAGTTTCCTATCGATCCTTTGTGGGTCATTGCGGGGGTTAATACCTATCTATCCCTTGTGGGTCCGACGACTTAGATGGATTAGTGATCATCTCTATCGTCAATCAGAGAAGTATACCTGTGTGAGTTGAATCCTGTTTTACTTTCCTATGTGGATTGTATTGTGCAATCCTGTGTGGATTTACATTTTTCTTTCCTGTGTGGACTAGGTTGTACTTGGGTTCAGATGTTGGAGCTGAACAAGAATTCATGACTTAGGTATATGTATGGGCATATACCTAAGTAGTGTCGGATGTTACATCGTGATTGTATCTTTCCTTTGTGGATTATACTTTATGGATTCTGGGAGACCTTTGGGCATCTCAGGGTCTCTACTGAGTAGCTTATACTCACCCCTCCACAGGCTATGCCCACACTATGTTGTGTTGGTTGCAGACGACAGACTGCATTGATCGTGGTTGAGGCTTGCAGAGAAGGACAGTACCTGGAGGTGGACCACTGGGTGGGACGAACACGGAGCGGACGGCTGGACCCGAGGAGCAGTGGAGCTATCTGTACCCACCCTTCAGGTGGGATTTCCAGTGGACAGCTCGGCGTTACGGCTTTACTTTTCCGTTGTTGTTTTCCCCTTTCCAGTTGTACTTTACTTCTAGTTTGGGTTTGTATACTGGACCACTTACTTTTCTGCACTTACTGTTGTACTCAGTTTTTACTTAGTGTTTACTTCTACTGCTTGCTTGCTCTGTGGTGTTTGTTTACTTTCCAAAGGCAATTCCTTCCCTTTTTATCGGTAATTTACCCCTTGGTTCTAGTCACCATCCCCTGGCCTATGGAAGGTGGGCTTGGGGTAGTCCAGACACGGGCCTTGAGGACGATTCATGACTAATTGGTATCAGAGGAGTTCGGTTCTACCACAGAACATGGGACTCTGATCTTTTTCTTTGTGAAGAAATAGTGTTTAGCATATTGGGTGTGGTTATCAGTCCAGGGAGTCCAGTGTTGGTGCGGCGGCCGACGTATCCGTACACCAGGACCGTGACTTCTGATTTCCGACTTAATGCACGAAAACATTGATTGCATGTGTGTTTCAAGTTTTCTTTGTGATTACTTTATATCAGCTCACCAGGTATACTGTTATGACCGTGGTGCACCTATTCCCATTTTAGGAAGGCCCCACGACGGTGAATAGCTAGGGTTTCGAGAGTTGAGCATGACGACATCCCACCGAGCGACGAGGCCTCGGTGCAGGGCCCTTTTTCAGCAGTGGCACCGACGATAGCTCTACACGCCGAGCCACCGATGCTTCCATCCCCAACCGCTGACGATGCACGTCACCTTAATGCACTCCATGAGTTTCAGCTCCAGCGACCGCCCAGGTTCTGTAGGGAGACGGACCCCCAGGCAGCCGAGGACTGGCAGGAGGTAGTGGTACGTGTTTTCAAGCTACTGAGGACACCAGCAGACCTCATGGTGATCCTCGCAGCGAGTCTACTGCACGCAGCAGCGGGCCGATGGTGGAGCTTGATGCTCCAGGTGCACGATGAGGCATCTATACTCTGGATAGACTTTGAGAGCCTCTTCCACTCAGAGTTCATCCTGGCCACCCTCCATGCAGTGCGCATCTAAGAACTTCTTCAGCTGCGGCAGGGTAGCTTGACAGTCGCCCAGTACTAGGCGAGATTTACCGATCTCTCACGCTACTCGACAGACATGGTACGGGACCCATTCTTCCAGGCCCGGACCTTTGATCAGGGATTGAGACATTAGATCAGGGCGTCGCTGATCTCCCTCAGCATTCTGACCCAGGCAGGAGTACTAGTGCGAGCCATTTTGATCGAGAGTTTTCTTGCTGAGCCATCTTCAGCGGCGAGACCTACCACGGGGCAGCACGTAGCATAGTCTTCTGCGGGAGGCAGCTGACGGATGACTCATGGGTCTAGGCAGACCAGACCCTCATGCAGATGACCTCAGGACACTGGCTTAGCAGTGCGGGACACAATGCGTAGAGCCAGTCTTTCGAGAGGCAGGCAGTGCTACTCATGCAGAGGGCAGGGCCACATGGCTCGTGATTGCCCGACCCGCTGTGCCGAGGAGCAGAAGACGGTTGAGGGACCACCGAGGCAGAGACAGAGGGTCGACTTTGGTGGTCCGCAGGGAGCAGGCGGATGAGGAAGAGGAGCTGGCTGAGCAGCAGGTGGTGGGAGACACTTTGAGGCTCTACCACCACCACCACCAGGAGGTCCACCCCGGCCACAGGGAGCTGGCGGGTAGAGACTGGAACAACTCTAGGCAGCGGAGGCCTACAACCATGGTGCACCCAAGATGATTGGAGGTACTATCTGTGTGTATTCCACCCTTGATACAGTTCTTATAGGCACAATAGTGAGTCACTCTTTCATAGCCGCTTCCCTTGCTCGGAGCTCAGAGATTCTGACAGAGCCGTTGGCTCGATCCTTATGGTTAGAGACTCCTACAGGAGCATACTCGATGATTACGCACTGCTGCCGACAGTGTGAGCTTAATCTAGGAGGAGAGAGCTTCGGCTGGGATCTTCTTGTAGCGGCGTCGAGCCCTTACGACGTCATCTTGGGCATGGATTGGTTATCTACGGTTCATGCCCAGATCGACAGTATTAGGCACAAGGTGTGATGTGTACGCACCGACGGGAGCAGGTTCACCTTCACCGGCGAGAAGGGAGCCTTTGTAGCACAGGATGGACTCTTGCAGAGGAGAGGACAACCCATCAGTCATCAGTTGGCTAGCCTCATCATACCAGTTATTGACGTGCAGAGTCCTAGTTTTACTTCAGTGGTGGATCAGTATGCGGACGTCTTTCCCGACGATGTTCCAGTGCTACCTCCTCATAGAGAGGTAGAATTTTATATCGACATATATCCCAGGACAACCCCGATATCGAATCCAACGTATCGGATGGCCCCCGCTGAGTTTTGAGAGCTACGGGTACAATTGGAGGACTTGCAGGGCAAGGGGTTCATCCGACCCAGTGTTTCACCGTAGACTTCCCCGATTTTGTTCACCAAGAAGGCAGACGAGAGCTTGTGAAATTGTGTCGACTATCGTCACCTGAACAAGGTGACATTGAAGAACAAGTATCTGCTACCGTGGATTGATGACCTCTTTGATTAGCTCAAGGAAGCACGCTGGTTCTCGAAGATAGACCTCAGGTCAAGCTATCATCAGCTCAGAGTTCGATACGAGGATGTGTAGAAGACGGCCTTCAGGTGTCGGTATGGCCACTATGAGTTCTTGGTTATGCCCTTCGGTGTGACCAATGCTCTAGTAGTGTTCATGGTCCTCATGAACAGGATATTTCAGCCATACCTCGATCGATTTGTCATGGTCTTCATCGACGACATTTTGATTTACTCGACGACTGATGAGGAGCACGCCTACCACTTGCGAGTAGTACTAGATACACTCCGAGAGCACCATCTATATGGTAAGCTCTCGAAGTGTCAGTTCTGGATACACGAGGTCCACTTCTTGGGACATGTCATCTCTAAGGCGGGAGTTGCAGTGGATCCTGCGATGATCGAGGCAGTGCTAGCTTAGGAGACACCCCGGAGCGTGACAGAGGTGTGGAGTTTCTTGGGACTAGCTGGATACTAACAGAGATTTTTTCCAGACTTCTCCAGAGTTTCGGCACCACTCTCAGCTTTGACGAAGAAGGGGACACCCTTTGTGTGGTCAGAAAGATGTCAGCAGAGGTTCCAGGAGTTGAGACAGAGATTGACCTGTGCACCTATCTTGAGGTTTCTTGAGGAAGGAGTAGGGTACGTAGTCTACTGCGATGCATCAGGGACTGGACTCGGATGTGTCATGATGCAGGAGCGGGCCGTGATCGCCTATGGATCACATCAGATGAGGCCGCATGAGAAGAACTACGCTACCCATGACCAGGAGTTAGCCGCAGTGGTCTTCGCTCTGAAGACATGGAGACACTACCTGATTGCGAGCGCTTTATAGTCTTTTCTGACCATCAGAGTCTGAGATACATCTTCTCTCATAAGGATCTAAATCTGAGACAGCGGTGATGGCTCGAGTTTGTCCAGGAATATGGCTTTGAGATAGTCTATACTCCTGGGAAGGGGAACGTGGTAGCCGATTCCCTCAGTAGGAGGACGGGCATTCAGCTACTTGAGGAGGAGACAGAGCAGCTAGCCTCTTTGCAGATATCCTTTGTGGATAGAGATGGAGCAACTTTACTTCATTATCTCACAGTCACTCCTCCACTACTGCAGTGGGTCAGAGAGGCACAACGTGGGGACACTGATTTTGAGACGCGGCGTGCACAGATATCCTCAGGACAGGCACCTGATGGTTTCCCCTTTGGAGCAGGTCATGACGTCCTCTTCAGGGGACGTACCTTGGTAGCAGTTTCTTTACAGGAGGAGGTGCTGAGAGTGTTTCACACTTCTCCTTTGATGGTACATCTTGGAGTGGTGAAGATGTACCAGGATATCAGAAGACAACACTGGTGGCCGGGCATGAAGAAGGCTGTTGCAGAGTTCATTTCTCGATGCCTCACCTGCCAGCAGGTGAAGGCTGAGCACCAGGTACCAGCAGGCTTGGTACATCCCTTGGAGGTCCCGGAGTGGAAGTGGGACAGGATATCTATGGACATCATGACTGAACTTCCACACACTTCCAGAGTTCATGACTCCATTTGGGTGATTGTCGACCGACTCACCACGTCGGCACACTTCTTACCCATCAGAGAGGAGGTCTCAGTAGAGAGCTTGGGACGTCTTTATGTTCAGGAGATTGTGTGTCTTCATGATGTGCAATCATCTATCGTCTTCGATCGAGATGCTCGCTATACTTCCCGACTTTGGAAGGGGTTGCTGGAGGCATTCAGGACGCAGCTACATCTCAGCACTGCATTTCACCCTCAGACGGATGGTCAGATGAAGAGGACCATTCAGACTCTCGAGGACATGCTCCGCGCATGCGTCCTTGACTTTGGTCGCAGTTGGGAGGACCACCAACCCTTGGTGGAGTTCACGTACAACAACAACTACCACTCCACCATCGGAATGGCACCATATGAGGCATTGTACGACCGACCTTGCAGATCTCCTTTGTGCTGGACAGACCCTAGGGAGTCAGCACTTGTGGGACCAGAGATGGTTCAGGCCACGACAGAGAAGGTCCAGGTCATCCAGGAGCGGATGAGGATATCTCAGAGCCGGAAGAAGGCTTATGTTGACAGGAGGCGGAGGCCACTAGAGGTCAAGGATGGAAACCACGTCTTTTTGCATGTCTCACCTTGACGTGGATTACAGAGATTTGGCCGAGGCGGAAAGTTGTCTCCATGCTTCATCGGACCGTTCCAGGTCCTCAACAGTATTGGCGAGGTGGCTTATCACCTGGCTCTACCACCTCAGTTGCACCAGGTGCATGACGTCTTCCATGTATCTCAGCAGAGGAGATACGCGCATGACCCGACACATATCATTGACCATGAGGAGCTTGACGTTCATGATGGGGCGGCTTTTGCGGAGGTTTTAGTGGAGATCGAGGATCGACAGGAGTGGGTCCTGCGTGGACGGTCGATTCCTCTAGTGTGCATCAGATGGAATCACGGAAACCTCCAGGAGAGAACTTGGGAGCGGGAGGCTCAGATGCGTGCTCAGTACCCACATTTGTTTCCCTTCATTATGATGTATCTTTACGGGGACGTAAAGCCCTGAGGTGGGAGTAATTTAAAGACCCGTAAAATTCATGGAAATTTTTTTTTCTTAATTTTCTTTGGGATTTTACAAGAATTAGTTTCTGATGGAACTTCATTCCGAGGCCCGGTGTGCCCGGAATTTCTATCCGAAGTTTAGCTCGGGTACGTTCAGTGAACAAACGAGCGGGAATTCCTATCTTTTGAATAGGTGCTCGGAATCGGATTCCGAGGGCACCAATGGATCCACATCGTTGGTAATTGCTTAGGAACACTTAATACGAAGCAGCGTTTACATGAGAGAAGTTGATAAAAATTGTGGAAGTTAAAAATAAATATTTAACAAAAATTTTTATTTTTACTCTAAGTGTTTAATCCTTTGGATGGAAGTTGGGTAACTGCCCAAACTCCCTTGGAAGGTTTTGAGGGTGGTGGGGCCCACACGAACCCCACCCCTTCATATCCTCTAACCTCCTCAACTCCCATTAATTCTGTTAACATAAGTTTATTAACATATGGAATTAATGAGGTGAGTTAATTTGGAATTCAAACACATGAATTTCAAAAGCCTTGATGTGTTAATAAAATAAGTTAAGAACTTATTTTATTGGGTTGGTGTTTAGTTGTTTGAGAGCCTTTGGAGAAAAAGCTAAGGAATCCTTGAGTTCATCATTCTCTCGAAGAAGAACGCGAAAAACGAACGATCTCCGACGTGGAGCGCCGAGCCCTCGGAGACCGTCTTCCGTGACACCGACCCGCGACGCGATGTCTTCTTCCACGACGTTTTTCTTCCGCGACGTCTCTTTTCGCGACAGTTTTCTATGATGAAATCTCCGTCAACGTCTTCGAATCCTCTCTTTGCGACGCCGACGTTCGTCATCTCTTTTATCAAATAGGGGTTTATTTTAATTATTTTTCATTCGTGAATTATACTTTGTCTTCCTTCGTGAATTTACGACCAGTTGCTATCGATTAACGAGAGGGGGCCAGACCGCACAAACACGGCCGACCCTCCTCCAATTTGAATGTTGTTTCTAATATGGTTGGGACAGAATGGCGTGGTGTCGTCGCACCACGCGGGATTGTACAGCAAGTAATGCGCGGAACCATCGCGTCGCGCCGTGAAGTTGAACAAGGCCGCGACGCCGCCGCGCCGCGTCGAAGAAAACTGAAGACACCGCGGCTGGAGTGGGGCCGAGGCGGAGGGGCGCGGTGCCGTCAGACCATGCCGGACGAACTAGGTAGTGGCCGGTTCCGGGCCGCGGCGGAGCAGGGTGACCGGCGGCCGGTTCCAGGCCGCCGGTGTCGGCGAAGGAGGAAGGACCGGGCGTCGCCGGTCCTTGTTGGCAGAACCGGCCGACCGGTGCGGGCCGACCAGACAAAGGAAAACCGGGGGAATTAATTCCCCCAGCCAGCCAGCAAAACGGCCCCCATTAAAGGGGGGCCACTGTTAGAACCAGGGGGCAGGCGCCCCCCGTCGCCCCACACCAAACGGCTCGGCCGCCTGGCCAGCGCGCTGGGCGCGCTATGCACAGCCCGGGCCGGCTGCCTGCCGGTCTGCCAAGCGGGGCCGCGCCCAGGCCGGGCCAGGCTGGGCCGCACCCAAGACAGGTCGCGACCATGCGGGCCAGACCCGGACCCGGTTCGGGTCGACCCGGGGGGGGGGGGGAGGGGGTATCAGGCCGGGTCGGACTGGGCCCAAACCCCATAATACCAAACCTTTTCCGGTCGGACGCCCATAACTTGTGCTACGTGCCTCTGATCGATGCACTGTCAGTTGTGATGCGATCCTTGGATCATGACGGTCTTTTCAGTATATTGCACTCAAGGTTTCGGATTACTTTGGGTTCGGCCAAGTTGCTTCGTACACGAAACCAACCGGGTCCTCGGAGCGGAAATGATCATATCTTGAGCTTTGGACGTCCAATTGACGTTCCGTCGACTATGTTGAATTCCTCTAAGTGAGACGGATCTTTTGGCTTACTCCACCCGAGTTTTGGATGCAGGTGGAGTATGGTTGGGTTGGTTTTTCCTTAAAAACCAACCGGGCCCCTAGGACAAATAATAGCCAATAACTCTCAGACCGGGCGTCCGATTGATGCGCCGTCTGCGATGTTGAGTTCCTGTTGGAAATACGGAACTTTTGGATACATCAACTCTGGAATATGTGTCAGTTGATGTATCAGCCTCTCGGCTCGTGGAGCGGACCCTCCCGGAAGAGCTTACTGTGTGCGGGAACCCTAGAGCTGGCTGCGACTGCTACTGTGACGACGACGACTGTACCGAGATCCTCAGTGGATTCGACGACGACGACTTCAACACTCAGCGATCCTATGTGGATCAGTGCTACCGATCCTGTGTGGGTCCGATCCTGTGTGGTTCAGCGCTCAACGGTTCTGTGTGAGCCAGCTGCTATAGATCCTGTGTGGGTCCGATCTTGTGTGGGTCATTACGGGGGTTAGTTTCCTATTGATCCTTTGTGGGTCATTACGGGGGTTAGTACCTATCGATCCATTGTGGGTCTGATGACTTAGATGGATCAGTGATCATCTCTATCTTCATTCGAAGAAGTATACCTGTGTGATCTGAATCTTGTTTTACTTTCCTATTTGTATTGTGTTGTGCTATCCTGTGTGGATTTACAATTTGATTTCCAGTGTGGACTGGGTTGTACTAGGGTTCAGATGTTGGAGCCGAATGAGCATTGATGACGTAGGTATATGTATGGGCATATACCTAAGAAGTGTTGGATCTTACATCGTGATTGTATCTTTCCTTTGTAGATTATCCTTTGTGGATTCTGGGAGACCTTCAGGCATCTCGGGGTCCCTACTGAGTAGCTTATACTCACCCCTGCACGGGCTATGCCCGCACCACAATGTGTTGGTTGTAAACGACGGACATCATTGATCGTGGTTGAGGCTTGCAGAGCAGGACGATACCTGGTGGTGGACCACTGGGCGAGACGTACACGGAGCGGACAGCGGGACCCAAGGAGTAGTGGAGCTATCTGTACCCACCCTTCAGGTGGGATTTCCAGTGGACAGCTCGGTGTTGCGGCTGTACTTTTCAGTTTTTGTTTTCCCCTTTCAAGTTGTACATTACTTTCAGTTTGGGTTTGTATATTGTCCCACTTATTTTTCCGCACTTACCGTTGTACTCAGTTTTTACTTAGTGTTTACTTCTAATTCTTGCTTTCTTTGTGGTGTTTTTTTACTTTACAAAGGCAATGCCTTCCCTTTTTATCGGGAATTTACGCCTTGGTCCTAGTCGCCAGCCCCTGGCCGATGGACGGTGGGCTTGGGGTAGTCACGACACAGGCCCTGAGGACGGGTCGTGACAGTACTTGTGTATCGAATAATGTGCCTCAACTTTGACTCAGGATATTGAGTCTTTATCCCAGGTATCTCTAGAGTCCAATGTTCTAGTACTACATATCTATATAAGAATGAATAGGCATGAATATCATTTTTTAAATGCTCTTGATATTTTTTATAGAGATCCTAGTGATACAAGCTCTGCGTCTATTCTCATCGAGTCATTCTAGTTCATCCAAACATTTCATGGATTTCTCCTCTATTGTAGAGGATATCATATGGAAACTCATAGGGAGGGAAATTTTACTTCAATGGTTTGGACTGAATATGTTCCATATATGAGTGAATATGATGTTTCTCATTTGGTAGTATGGGTTATGGTTCAATAAGTCCCTAATTTATGAAAAATCTTTTCAGTCTAAGAATTTTAATATGTATCAAATATATTCTATTGTATAATTTATAGGGTCTTTGTTAAATATTTCTATTTATCCATTTTCTACTACATGATAGTGGGATTAGTGGTTGGATTTTATTTAATACTCATGACATATATTATCAATCTTATTAGAAAAACAAATGGGTCCTTTTTTCCATCTGTATTGTATGAGGGAAACCAAATCTAGTAGTGATGTTAGATTTCCCAAAGATAAATATACATTTAGAGATTAATTATTTTAAGGGAACTACCTCATCCAATTTGGAGAATAAGTCAGTAGTGGTTAATATTTATTTAGATTCCTTAGCACTAGTAGTAGTCTTTTTCCCCATAATATTAATTCCCCATATCGAAAACTTCAAAGAGTATTTGGATTTACGTATGAACTATAGGGATTTACGAATAAAATTGGAATACACCTAGGAGTAATGAATCTTTATGGTAAAATTTATTGAATGATGTTTCATAGAGGGTCATTTGTACCCAAGCCTTCATATTCTATGAGAAATATTGAATCTTGATTGTTGGGGACTATAGTCTCTGATGTGAACTTCTTTTATGACATAAGGGGTCTAGTCTCTATCAACGCACCAGAGAAGGACCTCATAAAAGATGCACATATATAATACATTTAGAAGATTTGTTCCATTACATAAAATAAAATTTATTTATAGCCTTCAAATTTCCCCTTTATATGCTCTATCTTATGGGAGTACTCTATTTTGAAGGTCTTGCAAGATAGTTATCATCCACCTAGTTGCGGGAAAATATAGTTCAGTGAAAAATAGATTTAATTGATCTCTTTTGTGATGACATAAGAAAAAGGTGAGACCATTCAGTGATGTGAAATGATGATGACTATTTCATCATAGTTTGTATATACCAAAAAGTTGTGTCACTTTCAATGCATCTTCCAGGGCATTATGAAATCATGGAACATGAGTCAATATTTCCACTAAGGGGGATTTTTCAATTTCCGATCATAAATTTTCAACATGGGGGATTATCTATTCTATTATGATGGATTAATCAATGATGATCTATTTTATTACCAACTCTGAATCTCCTTTAAACTCTTAGTGGCCCACTGGTATCCGAAGTGAAAAATCTAGGATTGTAATGAGGGCATAATATTATCTATCATTTTTTTCAGTCCCTTAAAAATAGGAAGGAGTAAGGGAATACTGACTTTGTATGATAGATTATTTTACCTTGAACCCAACTTTGTTGAGAATAGTTTTGTCCATCCTCTTCCTTGTTGGGATCCCAGAGGATATATAAAAATAAATTTTAGATATTTTGGGTCCGAATTGGATAGAAAAAAATTAATTATTTGTGTAATTCAGTATCTAATCACACTGTTTCTGGATAAATGTCCTCTTTGAGAGAATCTAGAATGGCCCATCCTTTCACCACTTTATGAGGCCTGAGATGTATGTAAAACAAATGTCTGATAAAATATAACTGTTCCAATTTTCATGTCAACATAGGGTGAATAAGTATATATTTGGGTAGCTTATCAGGAGTTACTAGATGAAAATAATATTTCTACATGTACTAACATTGTTTGTAGACCATGAATATTAGTACTAACCAGCTATTCCCATTATCAGAATAACAAGTCTTAGTGTGGAGCTTGGTTTTACTAAGATAATAAAGGTTGTTTTCATTAATTAATTAACTATTTTTTGGGAAAATATATCCTAGTGATCAGTCAAGGTATGTCATATACAAAATGAAAAGCTTCCCTTCAATGAGAAGCATTATCACTAGTGGGATCAATATATATTTCATAAGGATATAAAATGATTCCGAATAGATGATATGTGACGTCCTTCATTATTAAACTGGTTAATGGAAGACATTTACCTTCATGGTTAGAAAAAAAAACTAATGTAGTATATGTGTCCTTGAAATCATCTGAACACGTTGAGGTTTTGAGGTGGTGACATGCAAATAAAAACATTTCCCTTCTCATGATTGACATTTATGTCGGGATGGAAAATGATAAAGCCAATAAATGTTACTATGGTTTCCCCAAAATAAAATTTAAAGGGGTGAATACTTAATCTCTTTTGTTGTTGTTTTATGAATATGGTCTCAAGTTTAGCGAGAATTTTAAATCAATATATAGAATTAACTACCCGATTATTGATGTAACATTCAACAAAATTCCACATGAATGATTTGAAGATGGGATGCATGAAACTTTAGTATGAATCACTGAATTTTTTTCACAATAAATAGAATTACTAGATAGTAGATTAATCCCTAAGGGTACATTAAGGTGGTGAAATATTCATCTTCATGGGATATCTTAATTTGTTTGTTTCAGGAATGACCATCTATGAAGGATAATTATTTATAACCACATGTTTAATCAATAACTAGCGATATTATTGGGGCTGATAAATCATCTTTCAGATAGTCCCAATTGAGATCTATGATGTTAATATAGACTCTTATTTCCTATTAATCTTTAATGGGACTATGTTGGCGATCCATTTTTGATACTAAACTTCTTGGACAAAGTTTGTCTTGATATTATTTTCCAATTCAGCCTCAATTTTGGAGGATTGAGTTTTGTTTGTCCTTTTTACTATATGTTTATACACCCACGGGTCTTATAGGAATCCCAAGGGATTAGTGGTCACCTCATGGTCAAGTGTAACGCACTGAGATTTTGTGGAAAATATATTTTTGTGTTAATTTAATATTTCTTATATTTTTCATTGCATATAACACTGAATATAGATTTTGTTATATGAATGAACTAAGTTATACATTAATTTCATGAAACACAAAGTTGATATTGCACTACAAGAAATACACAGATTATATGTTGGTACATGAAGCACTATATTTGTCTTCTGTTTCACACTATTATTATTTCCTTTGATAACCTTTGTTACACACAATAACGAGTTTTACTAAACCACAATATACAATTAGTATTTTCATTAAACAATTTTTTTTTTCATGTAGCCATTGGAACAGAAGTTATGAATAGTATTAATAGAATTGTAAAAATATGGTTTATATATATATATAAAATGAATCCTTTGGTTTTATATTTCCTTGAATATAATGTAATAACTATTATAAAATAAAGAAAATCATTTTCTAATAAAGTTTTTTTCTATTTACAAACTTGTTTTATCTTAATTAATTAAACAAAACACTTATAATGAATATTATAAAAAAATATATTTCAACCAATTTTGTTGACATTCATACAATAAGTTTTATAAGAATAAATCCAGTTTTAGGCATAAAAATATGTATTATTCTAAAAGATATGGTCACTGACTTTTAATGGAAGAGTTGTTTTAAAAATAAATTTGGACACATTTAAAATTTATTTTTGAAAAATAAAAACAATTTTTGAAATATTAATATAAAAATTACTTTGGGTAATTTTTTTTTTCTGATTTTCTAGGAAGTGTAAATTTTTAATAAATAGTGAACACATCGAATTTATTTGAATACTGTATTTTTGATCCTTTATTTTTATAGTTACGTTATATATTATTTTAGATTTATAGAATAATTTGTTAAAATATACATATATCATTCTAACTTATATCATTTTAATATATTTCACATTTAAATTGGATATAATAACAATCCGCCTTTTGAACATTTTAACTTTAAAAACCCATTGTTTTGTCCCGTCTATGGGATTAATTTTTAAATTACTTTATTTCACATATGTGTATATAATTTTGAATAATTAATTCAATATTTTTTAATTATAATAATTTTAAATTTATAAAAAGTTTTATTTAGTTTTTTTACCAAAATTATTAGTTAATAAATTAAAGTTAATTAAAGTGACTAAGGTAAAAACAAGTTCACGTAGTAGTTAGACATTAATCTTAAGGAACCACATGATCTAGAATGTTTTCCAAAATCCATTTTATGACCATATTTATTCTATATACCATATTTTCTCTAACATGGACAATTATTTTAGGAACATTATGTTAGGTAGACCTCCAAATAGTGTTTACCATTTTTTAATTACAAGAATACCACTCCTCCACAATAAATGGGAACTCAACCCCATCACATTGTCACCCCACTCAAGAAATGTTTATTGCAAAAATGACAAAATAAAATCTTAACATCACTCATATAAACCCGAAATACTCACTTTTTATGAAATATATCCAAGGAATCCATTTGGTTTAATCCAAAAGTAGTTACTGCAGATGGGGTAACATTATTAAATGAGCACTTTTTTTCATTATTTCCAAACTTTTATATTATTCTTAAATAATGGTTTTATAATAAAATTATTTGAATAAATATAATGATAGTTTCAATTATATGGGTATTAACTACACCTTCACACACTTTATCAAATTGGATACACAATCATCGTTCGTGTGTACCACAAACTACAACCTGGCGAGTTAGTGTCATTTTTTCTTCCATTAAAACCTCTCAGGTTTTTTAATAATGATGTGATTAATATTTTTATATGATATATTTGAAATTTATGAAGAATTTAATTTTCATTAATTTTTATATAACACATACAAAATGATTTCTATTGTATGGGAATATGATAAATTTGTTTGTGGATGTATGGAAAACTTCCTCCTCTAAGCAATGTGATTCATTCATGCTTTAAATGGAATGTATTATGTATGTGATTATTAAAAATAGTATATAAATATAAATATATATATATAATTATACTATTAAAATAATATATATATATCATTAACTTATTCTTTTTTTTAAAATATGACATAAAAATGGGAACAATGTTCATGCATACGTATGACCTACCGTCTCCACGAACTGTGTATTTCATGTCATATATCTATATTTTATTTATTGTTATATATATTAATATAATGAATATATATACTATTTATTTCATGATTTATTTTTTTTAATAATTACAACATTGTATATGTAATATTACCATGAGTAACAACTCAAAACATATACGAAATACAAAATGGATATTACCCAAAACGGAAATTTATCCTAGAATTGTTA
Source organism: Viscum album (assembly GCA_963277665.1). Taxonomy (NCBI): domain Eukaryota; kingdom Viridiplantae; phylum Streptophyta; class Magnoliopsida; order Santalales; family Viscaceae; genus Viscum; species Viscum album. The sequence continues at coordinate 269,193,909 of OY728125.1, read as the reverse complement.
ATAAATGGGTAATACAAAGTCATAATAAAGTAATAAATTTTATTAGACATAATAATATTTTTTATATGTATAATTAATTTATGTTTACTATATATGAGGTTTTATTGTGTAAGAAGAATGTCGAGACTTAAGGTTAGGATTTTGTCGTCACAATTTTATTTCTGGGAGATATATGCTATATTCACTACATATTATTTTTGTGTGGTGTATATAAATCGCTATGAAATGTTATATAATAATTATCATCTATTTAATGAAATTAAAATTTTATATTTTATTTATTTATTCACATACCCCATGATTCAAAATATTCTCAAGTAGTAAGGGGATTTCAAATCTCACTTTTATTTCTGTGAGACATATGCCATAAGAACCACTCTTTTCTTCTTTGTGGAGTATATAATTAACATTAACATATTATATGACTAATATAGTAATATTTATTTTTATTTAAAAATATATTTGATGATATGTCATTTATCTGTTTTATGGTTTTAAATTTACCAAATTCAGTAATGTTATTTGGTTTAAAATTGCCTTCTTTGAGTCACATGCCATGTCATGCACATGTATTCATATACGAGGTGTTATAATGAATGTTTAAATGTTACATAATGAATATAATGATTTTCATGATATTTTAAGATGAATTTAATGTTATTATTTCATGGGTATTGTGTTTGAATGTTAACAAAGTGGTAATAATGTTTTGCTAAAATCTCATCATCAATCAAGATTAGTTCTTATTATTCTTCCAGTGATAAAATATTATGACCCACCGATTCGGAAATATCATGAAGATTTAAAACCATAATTTATTCATTATATAATAATGTAATTGATCAATTTTATCTCTCAGTGGTACTTAAGATAAATAAGAAAGTTTTTTGATGAAAATTTGAGTTTATCTATCTATTCGGCAAGAAATCTATGTTCTTTGAAAACACTGTTCTCCAAAAATGTATTAAAAAATTTATACTATTCTCTTATGATATTTAAAAAGATTTTTTTTCCAATTTTTTAATTGTTTAAAATTTCATTTTAAAAAGGAAACTTCATTCCATTTTCTAATTGAGGAATTTTTCTAAATGATTTATGGTGATAAAGGAATTTTCAGCATGTATGGGCTATTCTCCATCATGACCATCATATTTTTGAAGATTATTTTATATATTTCACGGTTATTTCAAAAAAAAATATTTTAAAATGTTTTAGTTATAAAAACTACTTTTTCAAATATGAATGGATATTTTTATCAAGAAATGTTTTAAAGGCTTTATGAATATTACTTCATAAGTTTCCAATGTGGTTTTGGAAGAAAATTATTTGTGAAATTTTTTTATGAATTTAAAAGAAAGATAATATTACTTAATAAATATTCATGTGATATTCTTAAATCCTTCTCCATATAATATGACATCCTTTGATATAGTTCATTCTTTACTTGGGATATGATCCATGGATAACATTCAAATTTTATTTATGAATGGTTGGTGTTTTAATAGAATTATGTTTATGAAAACAATTTTTTCCAAAAGTAAATAATGATTCAAATATATTGACATGAAACAAATTATTATGAAAGATAATGGTGGGGGATCTACCCGTTGAGTTACAGAAAATCCTTTGTGATCTTTTCATCACATAACAGACTCCTTGATATGGGATTCATTAGAGACATGTTCACTTAGTGAAAAAATAAAAAAGGAAATCAGCACATCTAGAGCCAGCTTGACCTCTTTTCTAAATCCTTCATCTCATTAAATCTTTCTTGAATGCCAAAATTTTAACACAAGGTTCTACTTCACTCTGACCACTCCCCCCTTCTGATTACTCTTGGTATTAGTAATACTCACAGTGAAAGATTCCTTCTCTCCAACCATTGTGTAGATGACCAAGACTATCATCCATGTGTGATATCATCCTAAAATAAATACATATCACCATGTTTTTTGGTTGGTTTTCACAAAATGATAAAAGGATTGAAAGAGGACCAGTAATGTTCGGGTATGAACAAGCCCTCTCAAATCTGTGTCTTGGATAGTCCTACGATGGATATTGATCATTCTGAGCTAGAACATGAAAACCAATGGAATTGTGATGTTTTTAGTAATATGATTTTTAGAACGAATCATTTGGGTGACTTTATTCTTGAATTGGAAATGCTCAATTGATATAAATCAAGGGTGAAGTGGCTTAAGGAAGGGGAAAAATAGCCTTATTTCACGATTTTGTAGAAGAGATATAGAAATACCATGCTCCAAATATTATTCCTGAGGTCGAATCATTATCCAATGATCCCAATGTGGTTGGGGGTATCTCTATGTCCCATTTTTTACTCCTTACATGCTGATTCTAACCCTCGCATGCAAGAGGGATATCCTCGTGGATGAGATGATATTTTTTTGATGTTATTCCTCATGTTATTTTCCTTATGATGAAGTGTTTTTTCGAGAATATTCATAAGAAATTGGAAGTTTTTGTAGTATATTCATCCCTCAACACTGCTAGTTCCTTTAGCCTAGATAGTTTCCCAGGATCATTTTATATTATTTCCTAGCATATCATCAGGAGAGAGCTTGTGGACATCATCCCAATCTTTCCTAGAGTAGCATGCACCACCAAATTGGTCCTTATTATGAAGGTTAAAACCCATTATTAATTTAAACAATTCATTCCTATTGGCATGTGCAATATCCCCTAAAATATTATTTCAGTTGTGATAAATCGACGATTATCAATGCACATTCATTTGTTGGTGTCATATGATAAATAAGGATTTATCCATGGGATATTCGTTCAATCTTCTTTTTCATTGGCACAAGAGATGGTGGGAGACATTAACAGAGAGGTACCATGATACCATATCAATTTTAAACATCATAAAGGAAAGGACTACAATAGGGTTGAGTAGAGATTCATCATTAGAGTCATGTGATTCGTGGGTTTCTACATGGGGTTGGTTGACTTGTTATTTAGATGCATCAGGTCTCCATGGTTTTTATCTTCAATCTTTTGGAAAACCTAAACCTTTTTTTAATATACCTCGTGTTTAAGGTAGTGAGATCCCCTATCCCACTGTACGATCATTTGGATCTAAGACTCATTTAGAAAACACTTGTATAAATACAACAATAATGCCCATGATCATATATTCAGGTGTAGAGAGAACATCTGTGGTATTTCTCACCTATTATTTAGTGATGAAATCATCTTCTTCAACAACGGTAGTAGAAGGCCTATTAAATAACTAAATAGGATCCTTGATACTTATTGTAAATGTGTTGGGAATTTCATTAACAGAGGATAATGCAGTGTCTATACATCTAGATTATGTTCAGATGGATGGGGAAAGGAAATCGAAGAAAATCTTGGGGTCCCCAGAAGGTATTTTTATATGGATTACTTATGTGATCCAATTTCTTATAGGATCTGAATCCACAACTTTATTGATATTATTGACATGTTTTCCTATCAGATCCTAAGATGGAAGAATTTGTTACTTTCCTTTGGAGGGCACATATCCCTAGTTAACAACATTATAACATCCATTCTTATGCATGTTTTTGAGTTCCCCAATGTCCCCATGATAATCATTATTAACATTGTGAATATTCTAGTTAGCGTCAATTGGGATGCCCAAGAGGAAGGGAGATACCACTGGGCATAACAGAATATATTGTCCATTAATGATGAAGATGGTGGAATCAATATTAGATGAATCTTAGGAAATATATATCTTCTTTATGTGATACTGGCATGGGATGTTATGGATGGTCACTCTCTCTGGAAAAAGTTCACAGCTAAAACGTATGGGTCAAAATTTGAACTTACAGGTAGTAAGAGTTCTGAGATTTGGGATATCACTAAGGGGAACATCTAAAAGCTCTATCAACATTCGAAATGGATTTTCAGGGAAGTCTGAATTAACTTCTAGAAATTCAATTGGGAGGGAAATGTTTTGGACTACCTCGATTGCCCTATTCTTGATATCGCCTTATCAGAAGACAATAAGTTTCCTGCCAAATTGAAATCTATTCTCATTCACCAATTGTAGGAGGGTTTTCAATGTATCAGAATATTTAATAAACTAGACAGACATGTATTCACCATTAATTCATCTGGATTCTTCTCCCCTAAGGATTGTCACTGTTTGATATAGATGGACACTGGAAATTATACATAGGGTGGTTTTGTGTGGTGTAAATAAATTCCTTCTAAGTTAAATTTTATAATCTGCTGTATTCTCAATCATGCTCTTACAACTGATGAGGGAGTATATATAAAGGTTATTAACATGGTATCTATGGGTAGGTGTTTCCGCTCCCCATGGAAGAGACGACCACCCATATTTTCTATGATAAAGACTGGGCTTCCATGATCTAGAAAGGCCATAAAACATTTTCTGGGCATGAAGTACAAGGCCTTTTAAGAGATATGATCCTCTTGTTGGGGTTAAAAATATAAAATGAAAAATCCATGATGGAAATTCTTGGTTTATTCTCTTTGTTACAGAATGGTGGATTCTTTGGTCTACTCATAATAAAGCTAGACATACAGGTGTCCTTCTTTCTTGACTAGCGGTGAAGGTTAAATCACTGTTTCTCACTATGAAGTTGGCTCCCATACTCATGCATCGTGACTGCACCCCATACTTGTGTTGGCTCAGAGAAAATCCTTATGTGAGGACCATTCCTCTGCTTTCCACTACCCAAGGTGGCTGGGGAAGATGGTTACCTCTAGAGTGTGGCCTTAAATTTAATACCGATGGATCTTGTATGTAGGTTTGTATGCAGGGAGGTGTGGTGGTCCCTGACCATAATGGTGCTGTTATTTTTTTCATCGGTGTCGGGTGTGGTCATGTTTATTAAATCATGGCATAGTAATCTACATTTCGCAAAGGGTTAACTTTGTGTCATTCTCATGGTATCTTCCTCAATCAGGTGGAATCTGACTCGGAGATCCTCCTCAACTCCATCAAATTTGTGATCTCTACAGCATTGGGTGTCACATATATAGTTCATAAATGAAAAAACATTCTATTAGATTTCATTAATATCACTCACACATGGAGGGAGGGAAACATGATAGTATACTTCCTAGCTTCTCGGGCTACTTTTGACTACCCTTACATCATCTTTAATTGTATCGAGTCCCTTCCCCCTGAGTGGATGAATCTGTATTTGGCTGATTCCCTTAGTATTCCTTAATTAAGTCCTCTATAGCTTGTTTTGGGGAATCTCTCCTTACTTTTAATAAAACTTACCTCTCTTTGGATGGATGAATCACATTTATTTTACATGGTTTAATAAGATTTTGAAAGACTATTTTAATGTGTTTTTATGATGATATTAAATATCGTTATAGTTTATTCATGTTGTTGTTAATGATCATTTCTTATATGATGGGGTGGCCTATATAACGTTGGGAAGTCCCATTGTAAATTATATTATGGGGTGGAATATATAGCATCGTTTAATCCCATTATAAATTATATGATGGGGTGGTGTAGATATCATTATGCAAGCCTCTTGTTGCTTAAACAATGGGGGTGGCCCAGATTGTGACATGATGGGTTTTTATAAACCATTTATTTCAAATACATTATATATTTTTTTCTTACATTAAATTCCACACTATGTAAGAAATTATTTATATTCTATTATATATTAATCTTTCACTACACAAAACAATGACATGTCTTGTGTTAACAACAACACTGAATTTTTTGAATGAAATTTGTATTATTATTATTATTTTAATAGGTTAAAAATAACATAGCCATGAAATATAGTAATATGAATAGTAATAATTAATTTTTAAATATTATTAATTGTGGTTTTATATAAATAATCATTTTGATAATCTGACATACAATAGTTTTAGTGAAGTCATTATATGTTTGAAAAAAACTATTTTATAACAAGGAATTGTTTTTATGTCCTTCTATGAAAAATAATTAATTTTTTTTATATACTTTTAGGTATTGAATTTGATAAAATAATAATAATATTTTTAATTAAGAATGACTGAATTACCTTAGTTTGAATTTTATGGATTTTTATTGAAACATTTAATATTATGATGAATGGTGAAAATACTGAGTTTTAATTCAAAAATAAATATTAATATAATTTAATTATAAAATTAACTTATATTATAATTTTTTAAAAGTGTAATAATATTAATTTTAAATCTATTAATCTAGTTTAGGTCATTGGAATCAATGTAACATTGAAATTGGATTTCAAAACATTCTAAACTTTTAAACATTTTTGCCGAAATAACATAGTTGTCATAACCCTTCTACTGAATTAATATTAAATAAATTCCAATATCTTCTATGATTTGAATTTTTATAAATGGGTTCCATATTAAGATACACAAAAATTTATAATTTTCAATAATTTCAACCTATTTTATACCAAAAATATTATTGAAAGTGATAAAAATTAATAACTGAGATTAAGAGAAAATATAGCCTCAGAAATTACTATCCTTACTATTATTGCCCAAAATGACATATAAACTTGTCCAAAATACTTTTCATGTTCGTATTTATAACTGATACTCCAATTTATTGTATTTTTTACATTTTTGGAGCCACTTTACATTGAAAAAATATGGATGTAATTCGCTTTAATATTTTTACAAGATTTTCACTCCTCCTCAACTATTAAAAGGCACTATCCCCTCACACTTATTCACATAGATAATGAAATTTGGCTCATAATACCTCTACCTAAATATCATAGAGAAATATCTTCTTTTATATAATAAGCCTTCTTTAGGGACGATATCGATAACGCCACATCCCTATAATCCTAGTCATAGAACATTATTTTAATACATTAGCATTTTTATAAGGAATCAGATCAGGAAGGATTGGTCAATTTAGCAATATTGGAAGACCTGATTACATTCATGATACCCATAATACATTTTGAAAAGGAAAAAAACATCATATGTAATAAAATGAAATAAAATACATCATTTAAATCTTATTAAAATATTCTTTCTTTATAAGCTAGAGAAATTACACATAAAGAATAGGTTTTCTTAGATTCTCAGTAAGGTTAAATAATACATCGAAAGTAATCATAAACATACGTACTAGAAAAGATGAATAACTAAAAACACATTCCTTTTAAAATAAAATTGATCATAATATATATGGAATAAAAACTGATTAAGTAATTCCATAAAACATAAAAATTGATATTTTACTAGTCGAACAATCACATGGACTATCCAAATCTGGTTTCATAACAAGGTAATGCATAACGATATACATCATAACCATACTGTCAAGCCCGCATGCAACGATCATACATAAATGGGTAAAAAACCAAACTAATTTGTATCATGAGACCTACTGATGCATCGATGTTCTATAGTGTGCCCCACTAATCACGTACTATGTATAATACATTCCACATATGATATGGGAGATACATAGACAACATAAAAATTCATATCAAAAAACTAAAATTCAAAATGTGAATACATTAACTATAACACATGAATAGTATCAAATTAGGACATCCAAAATCAATCTAATCATCAAAAATTCAAAAAATATAGTAGATGATATCGTAAGATATAAACCTCAATGAGGTACAAGATTTAAAAAAGGATTTTGACATATATGATGATACATTTAATGGAGAGAATTGAAAATTTCTTAAGGAAGTATTCTTTAATCATTCCGAATTATATCATTCAACATGAAATATTTAGATAATAATCCCTTATTATATAATGATAATGGGGATACTCTGCATATTACATTTCAAATGGATGTAATTACCCTATACATAAGGAATAAGTGGTGTAGAAAGCATTTATCTCATATAAGTAAAACTGAGATTGAAATCCCATTTTTTACTTTTGAAAGAAGAGTTCTTTTGGAAAATCATTTGTATTTTCCATAAAATAATATTGTAAACATGTATATCTCAGAAACAAAAATGGAAGGAAATTGAAATTATATTTGAGGCATAAATTTTGTTCCACTGAAGTTTAATCATGTAAAAATTGTTTTTATGAAGCTTTAGAAATAAATCATTTTAATGCTTATTAACGAAATTATTAAAGAGATTTTAACGTGAAAAGGAATGATTGTTTTCATAAAACCAAAAATCAACTGAGAAAGTTTTTCATTAAAATATTTTTTTATTTTATAAAAATAATAACGCCTTAATAAATATTTTATAGTGCACTTTAAAATCGGTATGAATTTGGGAAGTTCTATTGAATCGAGATTGTTTATCAGGAATAATTGAGAAGTGGGCCCTTTTAAAATATGTATATCCCCATAAAATACGGATAATATGTTCTAGAAATATTAATATGTAATATATAAACCTAAATTATAAGAAATAAACAAAAATAAAGAGTCATTATGTTTCAGTAAATATGGTGAAACAGTAACCCGATGGAAAAATTAGGGTTTAGGTAGAACCCCCAACCAATATGTAATCAATGAAATAATATTACCTGAATTTAATAATAATCAAATTATATAATGAATAAATTAAAATAAATAAATTCAAGATATAATACATCAATGGGAAGTATACATACACCACACACATGAATTAGTGGTGAGGAAGGCATATCTCACAGAAATGAAAGTGAGTTGAGAAAAGCCTTAACTTATGTCCAAGTGAGTTCTTCACTTTATCGTAATGTCCTATATACTGTGATTAATTAATTAAATAATTAATTCATATATTTATATACATTTATTATATTTATAAATGTTTTATTGAGTTCATTTATGGCCTATTTGATAGGTAATAATATCGGATGTTTTCATTCAAGAGGGTTCGTTTACATGATTTTCATGATCGATTCGCTACTTTATAAATAATAGAGTTCTCGTGGAGTCGATATAAAGCTCCAGAATTTATTAAATATTATTAAAATAAAAATATACAATATTAAATTGTTATATAACTAATTATTTATATGGTATGAGGATGTGGCATTAGATAAAACATTAGTGACAATCATTTATATTATTATGGAGGTATATCGATCATCACATACTAGTTCTATCTAATGAATTAGTATTAGGTATATAAAATGGGTTTAGAACATTATATACAACATTATTTATATTTTATAATACGTTTCAACCGTAAATTTTGTTTCATGATCACTCTTGAATGAGAAATTTAAGAACGAAGGATCGTTATCCACAAAGGTTGTAAATCGAAACCTCTGAGACAAATACTTCATTTTAAAAAAAGTGAGAGAGAGATAGTAGTTTGAAGAAGGATAAACCATTAACTTGAAATCATACTATTATATAGTTTATATTGGGTTAATCGTGATCCTTAGGATATATTATATGAGTAGAATATAAGAAATGAAAGAACTGGAAAAGAAATAAAGGAAAATAAGAAGGATGTTTGGATCTTGAATTCCTCTCCATGAGAAACTCTTTAAGGCCTTTGGTTGTGACTATTAAGTGAGAATTTTAGGTCTTGGATGTGTGAGTGGGTATTTGGAATAGAATTTTCTAGAACATACTAATATTTAAAAGATTAATAGATCTGAAAGGAAGAGGGGTGATGGGTGGTATTTATAGTGAATGAGAGGAGGGTTTTTCAATTATTTTAATCATTATCATATTATTTTGGACCAAGACGATGTATAGTCATGATTATTATGACTAATAACAGTAATACATTCTGGTAATTTCAAACCAATGTCCATTTAAATCATCCATGACTCAAGCATGATTCAAAAATATATTTATTTCTCAACTTTAGTAAATTATTGAATTTCACTATTTAGTAAAAATTCATGTATTTTCGAAAAGATACAAAACATTTACCCTAACTATTTTTAAATTTTTACAATCCATAAAATAAACTCCATATTTTTAAAAAACATTCAAAAAATGAGAAATTTAATTTTTAATTACAATCATCATTTACTCCAGATATATTTTTTTAAAAATGTATTTCATTTTATAATACCCTAATAAATCAAATATGGTCTCATTAAATTATCCCAATATAATAGGAAAAAAAATATTGATCGATGAATACACTTTATGAAAATGAATTATAATTTAAATTAATTGTTTAATTTTAAAATTGTAATTAAATATTTATTTCTAACAGAAATACCTACACTTATTAATTTTTTAATATATTAACTCTCATTTATATGGTCTCTAAATTTTATTTTTACTTACATGGGTAAGGTTACTATTCATAAGGGTGAATTACTATTAATAAGGGTCAATTTACTATTCATAAGGGTAAATTACTATTCATAATGGTCAATAAACTATTGACCAATTTTTTTTTGATTCCATCTGACTATAAATATCATAATGAACACAACTGTGTATGTTCATTTTTCAAAATCCAAATCATTGATGTGACAAAAATATGTTTAGCAGCTACGAGTTAACTATAAAAAAGTTTTTTTCATAGAGATGCGGTGCTGTGTGTATATAAGATATCTTATTAATTGAAATTATTTATGATGAAACATACCATAAAATATCATGGGTGTCGTATTATTAGTGAATATATTCGTAACATAATTATGTATTTATCGAAATAATTATAATTTTCAATATATATATATAAATTACCCTTAAAATTATTAATTAAATAATTTATGTATAATTTTGTAAAAAAATAATCAAATACATATATTAGTATTAAAAATATGCTTTTATACAAAATAATACTATAAAATAGTATTTGGTTTTGGAACATTAATTTATAATTAATTTGAAAGCAATAAATATTAAATATATGTATTATTATATAAATCAACTAATATTTAATTTATATTTTTAATAAAATATTGTATTTAAAAATTTAAACAAATTACTAGGGTGTATAAATATCCATCAAAGGAATCCCTTTGGTGCAAACTAAACGAAGTTTCCCAAATCGGTGGAAACATCCTTCCTCGATCTCATTTTATTTATTTTCATTTTCCACCCTCAAATATTATTATTAAATTATTGTATAAATAAAATTTAATCATAAAAATACATATATATTGTAATTATAATGGTTTAAACTACACTTACACACACTTAAATCTAATGGTAAATAAACATACCTTTCTTGTGTACGACAAACAATCGACGCAAAAAATGATGTTATTGGTTTTTAATTTACCCCTATTACTTTTGGAAATTATGATATAGAATATATTTTCATGTGATATAAATGTTATTTAGGATATATTTATGATTCTGGAATTATTATATAACACATACTTTCAAGATTTCTATTTTTTGGAAATACGATAATTTAGTTTGGGGAAGTCTGGACTACTGCAACCTTAAAGCGATGTGATTCATTAACACTCTACATGGAACGTGTTAAAAGTGGGTTCAATAAATTTATATTATATATATGAAATAATAATAATTATTTAATTATTATATATATATATATATTAAATTTTTATTCTTTCTTTTAATGTGATAATTAAACTACAACAATTTTTATAAGTACATACGGCCTACCATCTCCATAGATTGTGTATTCAGTTTAATATTTGTATCTTTCATAGATTAATACAATACATTTAGTGAAAAATCATGATATTTACTTTATGTTTTACATTATCTAAATTATGATATAATTATGAGGTCAAAAAATATAAAGAATTATCACACATGATAAAAAAGTGGATATTAAATGAAATTATACCTTAACATGGAAGTGTCGTTAAGTGGGTAATAGAATTCCATATATGGAATATGATATAAGAATATAATTTTGTGTAATATGTATAATAATATTATATATATTATTCGATAGTTTTTAACAACTATGACAAGATTCAAGACATGAGGTTGAGAGATATATAGTGTCACATTTATTTCTGTGAGATTTATGCATTATTCACAACTTGTTTCTTTTGTGTGGGGTATATAAAACCAATGAATATATTATATTTTTATAATACTTATATTTATTGGAATATACATAATCATTTTTTCATCTATCTATCTGTGGTTTTATATTTCAAAATTTATTAAATTAATTAAAAACTTTTTTTGTTACAATTGTCCTCTTTTGAGAGACATGGCATAGATTTCTATAGAATGGTTTCAAAAATGTTTACAAAAATATATTTAAGAAATTCTTCTAAATTTTATATTTTAAGATCATTTTCAATTAAAATATAGTGAAAATATCATTATGGGTTCCAAGCTTCTTTATTTTTTTTCAAATATATTTTCAATGAAAATGGATTCCAAAAATCTTTTATATTTTAAAAAAGCGTTTTTCAAAGTAGTAAGGAAATTTTCATAATGAAATGTCTTTAAAATATCATCTAAAATTAATTTACATATAAAATAAGATCCACAAATGTTATTAATTCTTTGATGGGGAAATTATCTAATGGTTCTAATTATTTTCATTCACTAAATGGTTTATGTTTCGATGGAATGATTTTTAGGAAAACTGTTTTCATTAATGTGTTATATTCTAATGAAACCAAATTCATTTCACATGTTATTATTTGATTTAATGAATATGAAACATATATTTTTCAATAGGTCAGATTTGATTATATATTTGAAAAACTCCATTCATTTTGTGGGTTATGATATGATTTTTTATGATCATGAGGCACATGTATGTAGGATTTAATTATGAGATGGGTTGGACTTATATCTCCCTTTAATTGATTAGGTAAATATTTATATCTCATCATACAATTATGGTATTGATGTTGATGATCTTGATACACTATGAAATACAGGGATATCCATTCACTATGGGAAGATAGAGAAACCCGATATACAATGGGATAATGGGGAAACTTGATCCCATACCAGAAAATGATTTTTGTTGAGGATGGTGGTGTCCTGCAAGGTAGGTGTAGTCCCCATGAAGTTCCATATTATGTTTTTGGAAATGTTCCTTGACACAGAGGGACTGATATTACATGTTTATGTGTCTTCCATAATTTAATGTCTTATTCCAGTGTTATAAATTCATGTATTATTCTCATAATTCCCTTATGATTCATGTCATATGAACAACAAATCATTATTCCGTGATTCATGTTTATGATATTTGATATGAAGGTTGTGATCTTTTAATTTTAAGATCATGTTCTCATACCCTTTATATCTTGTTTGTGTATACATATCTCCCTTTATTTCCCTTACTGAGAATTTAAGTTCATCCATTTTGATGTTTCCATTCCCTAGGTTATAAAGATATGTATTTTTTATGATTTGACTAAGAAGTGTGCTAGAAATGAAAAACCCAATGGGAGAGAACATTGTTCACTTATGTACTAGTGTTTATGTTTCCATGTAACCAAATAAACTATACTAATATTATCCTTTAGTTCCTATTTCTCTAAATTCTTAAGTATTCCAGAAAACAAGATGTAATTTTAATGTTTGTAAATAGAGGTTCACTATACATGGTATTAGAGAAAAAGTTTAGTGAACCATTAAAAATTAGGACGGGAAGTCCTTAGTGATAACCCTTAGGAATTGACTACGTATGAGTATAAGGACAATAAAAATGATAAGAAAATTCCTTAGACTTTTGGTAAATAGTATATTAAGTTGATTCCTTGAAATATATCCCTATCTAGAAACTAAAATTGGATGTGGATCTCGATTAGATGTATATCAGGGTAACATGATCGATAACATTGTATTAAGAATGCCTCTTTCATGAACCGGTTCAAGAAAATGTTCCTTGCTACACATCTATATTGACAATATTAGGGGATATGTTTTGGGAATTCAAAAACGCTTCTCAAACCATCATGAAGAGTTTAAATAAGAGTAATCTATTAATAAATGAGGAAAAACATATGTATCATATATTGAAGAATGTTTCATTATTTAGACATCTATATGTGGTTTCTCCATATTATGGGGTTCCCTACTATGAAATCAATTTCTTACTCTATGATTTTTTTGTCAATAGATATAACCCTAAATTAGTGTGTTAATATTGATTTCAATGGATAACATAGTGATTTTCGTCCTGAGAATCTGAATTCTATGGGATTTGGAATGAAAATTCTCATTGCTATGCTCACCCAACATTCTCAATCTATGAAACATGCTCAGAATTCAAACAAGAAAAGGAGGGAACAAAATTATATTGATTACATCATGAAACAATATCCACATTGTTTCAGTGGGTCTTTATATCCCCTTATGGTTGAACAATGAATTAGTGCCACTAAATAGATATTTTCTATTCTCCAGTGTTTAGAATAGGAGAATATCATTCTGGATATTTATCATTTAGAAGGATAAGACCACCGGTGGTTGACTATAATCAAGAATATGTTAAATCAAGATTCAATTGAGTCTTTTGACTGGGATGAGTTAAAGAACATATTCTTAAATAATTTATTTCGGTATGTTCTTCATCAGAAGATGTAACAATAGTTCCCTGAGTTGAAGAAAGAGTATGTATAATCCACTAGTACCTATGATGCTAAATTTAAATGACTTATGAGTTACACTTCTGGAATTATCATGAAAACCTGAATTAATGTTATTTAGTGTTTTAGTGGCTTAAATCCTTGAATTTTTAGGTATTTGGACATACGAGACATTAGTATCTATGAATAGATTGTGCGTCGTGCAATCAATTTTGAATTGGATGTTTGATTTATATAAGAATATCATGGTTTTAAAAGGAAAATGAAGATTATGTTCAAAGGAAAGTCTAAGACTCATGAAGAGAAGAATATGAACCTTCCTTTATGCTCCATGTGTGGCAAGAAGCATCAAGGAATGTATCTTATTGGGTCTAATAATATTATTAAGTGTGGGAGGAAATTCCATCAAAAAATTGATCTCTAAAATGATCATAAGAATTCACCCAATGACCCAAAGAGTAAAATATATTAAAAATTCATCTCCCAAACTTCATTGCAACATGTGTCAGGAGAAATTGAATTACCCTAACTAGTTCCCAGACCCGAGGGTTGGTGTTGATGACTGGCATCAGCAAATTCTACAAATTATGGACAAGGGAAAATCTAATGTGATCAACATTTCCAATGATAGAAGTGATAAACACATGGTAAATGGTACACTTATCATTTATTTTATAATTTCTAATGTATTTTTTTTTCTACTTACTACTTTACATATAATGAATTTTATAAGGGTATTAGGATTCCACAAAAACAATTAGGTATTGAATTAGTTATAAAAACCAATAATGGTATGATTATCACATATAATGGAAATGATTTCAATTAGGTTGATGTTTTTGGGTACTTTCTTCCTAAAAATATTTTCATTTTACCTTTAGTGGAATTTTATGTCATCTAGGGCATAGATTTAATTTCACTAAATAAATCCCATGTCAATTGTCATGGAAAAAATTTGCATTTTGATACTATTATCTCATATCCATATTAAGATACATATGGAATTCCTAGGGACATTACATCTAGGGTATAGGTCTTAATTCCCATTTATATGGCGTGTTTGTCTCAAATTGTTGGGGATAAACTCAATTTCAATAACATTCACATTATTCGGGAATGTTAGGATATGTTTCCAAAAGAGTATCTTAGTCTTCAATAAAACGTGATGTTGAGTTCTAAATAGAATTCATACTCAGTTCTACACCAATTTCAAAACTCCTTATAGAATGGAAATAAAAAACTCCAATAAAACCAAGATAAGTGATTCATGCATCCAAGTGATTCACCTTGGGTGAATCTTTATTTTTTTTAAAGGAAATATGGATCAATGTGACTCTTTATTGATTATTTAGAGTCAAACAGGATCATGACAATGAAGAAGTATAAACTACCCCATACTGATGATTTTTTTGATCAACTAAGTGAAGGTGAATACTTTTCCAAGATTGAACATCATTCTATAAATAATAAATTGAGGTATAAAAAGTATCTTATTCATAAGAAAACATTCTATACAAGGTATATACTCTATGAATATATAGTCATTATTTTTTTCTTACTAATTTCCCTACTATCTTCATGGATTTGATGAAATCTAGTCTTTAGATATTACCTTGATCATTTTCAGGTAGTCTCAACAGATGATAACCATATCTATAAAAATCATAATGAAGTGCATGAATACCATTTTATAATTGTACTAAAGACCCTGAGGTAGGGGAAAATGTTAAATAAATTAAAAAGTGTGAATTTTGTCTACAAAAGGTTTAATTTTTTTGTCACATAATCTCAAGAGATGGTAGAGAATCCATCAAAGATGAAGGCTATTGAATGTTTTCATAGTCAAAAATGTATTGAATGAGATCCATATTTTTCGTGGATTAGCTATAAATTATCAATGAATTGTTGATAATTTTTTATGAATACCAAATTCAATATCAATGTTAGATCGTAAGGGTTCCACATTAAATGTGATAGATAAATGTGATGATAACATCAAGGAATTAATCAGAATGTTGGTTAATGCACCGGTGATTAAATTTCCTTATAGAGGATATTAGTTTATAAGGTATAGTGTTCTTCCATGAAAGGATTAATATGTCTTGTTCTGAAAAATGACATGGTTTTGGTTATATCTCATCATAGATGATGATCCATGAGAAAAATTACCCAACTAGTGATTTGGAGTTAATAGTGGTAATTCATTCATTTAAGATATTGTGGAATTATCGTAATGAATAAAAGTTTGATATATATACTGATCATAAAATTATAAAAAATATATTCACATAGAATGAGTTGGACATGTTCCAATAAAGATGGTTAGAGTGGATAAATGATTATGAATTCTCAATAGATGACCACCCTAGGAAAGTGAATATGGTGGCTGCTGCTTTGAGACAAAAGGATCATGTTATCTTTTCCATGATGATGATAGGAAAAGATAAAATATTTTGAAAATAATGGATCTAAAAATAATAAAAGAAGTGGAGAAATATTATCTTTCTCAATTGAATGTTCACGCCTCTATCTTAATGAAGATGAAAGAGATGAAGAATGAAGTTCTAGAGCTTAAAAAAAAGGTTAAAAATGGTGCATAGTATAATATTGATCGGGATTAAATCAGAAGGTTCTGGAACTGTGTATGTGTTCCATAAATACCAAATTTTTATGTGTAGTTAATATAATCTCATAGTTCTTCATTCAATATTCATAATTGAAGTATTAATATGTATATAGATATGAACAAATACTTCTGGTGGGATGGGATGAATATTGATATAGCTGAGTTTAAATATTGATTCTTGGTATACTAGAAAATTAATGCTGAATGAAGAAAGTCAAAGCGGCTGTTGAATCCATTACCCATACAAGAATGTAAATGGGATAACATAACTAAAAAATGTGTTGTTTGACTCCCCATAACCTCTTAAGGGGTTAATTCAATATGGGTGGAAGTCAGTCCCCATACAAATTCAATACAATTCATTGCTATTAGAGAAGACGTCTCTCTATATCATCTTTCTAGTAAATATTTTAAGGAAGTGGTAACGTTTCATAGAGTACCAAATTCTATTACCTGCTATTAGTATTTTTGATTTTCCTCAATATTCTTGTGATGTCTTCATCAAGAAATTGATACCAAATTGAGTTTCATTATTAAATATTATCCTCATATAGATGGTCTATCTTAAATAACAATTAAAACCACAAAAAATACGTGGAGATCATATTCATTGGATTTTAATGGTGGTTAAGATCAATACCTTCCTCTAATTTCTTTTTCTAACAAAAATATCTTTTACACAAGAATTCATATGGATCCTTGTAAAGCCCTCTATGGGATAAAATATAGAGATCCAACTTGCTGGGATAATGTTTTCGAATGAAATCTATTTAGATCTGAGATAGATGAAGAAATGGAAGAGTGGGTAAAACCATTAAGTAGCATATCATGGTGGTGCAATCTAAGTTGAAAAGTAATGATTATAATTATCACTGTGACCTTAAATTTGATGTTTTTAAGAACATGTTTCTACAAATTTTTCCAGGGAATAATGATATGAGGTTAAAGAAGAAAGGGATTATAAGACCAAGGTATCTTAGTCACTTTGTGATTCTTGATCATATCAAAACGGTATCTTATCTTTTTCAAATTCCTACAAATCACTATTAAGTACACAATGTGTTCCATGTATCTCTCCTTAAGAATTTCACACCTGACCCATCACATGTTTAAATCTTAGAGGTCATACTGCTAGAGTTTTATATTTCTTATGAGGAACAACCAGTTGATATCGTGGCTTATAAAGATATTTCTACAAATCAAGACTACTAACCTAGTCAATATGTTTTTTTTGAGAAATCAACAATGAGTGGAATATATTTAGGAACATGATGATATAAGAAGAAACAATTATTTTCATTTTTTATTATAATGATGAAATTTGAGGGATAAATTCATTTTATGGTTGAAAAAATACAACGCCTGCAGATTTTATGAAATTTTATTAGAATAAATTATTTTTATTTTTTTTCATTCAAGTAATTATACACTAATTGAAACTATATTTCATTCATATACCATCTTAATAATATACTACAGACAACACTGATCTGGCTAGTGTTACATGCAACACTATGTTTCTATGAAAGAACATATTCCTATTATAATTATTTAAACATGATTTTTATAAAATATATATCAAAAAGTGTAATATAAATAAAAATATCTACATTTTTAATATAATTTATAATGGTTTTATATAAATATAAAATATTTTTTAATAATAAATACAAAGTGTTTAGTAAAGTCTTCATATGTTGGAAAATATTATTTTTATAAAATAACTGCTTTATGTCCTTATGTGAAAAATAAAAAAAATTAATTTTCTACACATTTAGGAAATTAATTTAATAAATTTTTTTTCTTGAACTCATAATTTCTATATTATAATATTTTTAATTTTATTGATTTTTCGGAAAAAATTATCTTTGAATGAATAGTGTATGATACTGAATTTGAATTCAAAATGGATGTTTCATCTAATTTATTTATTTCATTAATATATATTTTAATTTGGGTTTAATCTGTACTGAGATTATTTTTACATATTTTAATAAAATTTAGGCCATTTTAAACAATTTCACATTGAAATTGGAAATCAAAACATTCCAAACTTTTAAACAGTTATTCTTAAAACCCTGCTGTTGCGGCCCCTCTAAAATATTAATTTTATGTACATTTTTACCACATATGTGATTATAATTTTGGAAAATGGATTCAATATTTGTAATCATAATAATTTATAATTTCTAATGTTTTCATCTTAGTTTTATAATAATAATTTTTATGAATGTGATTATAATTAATTACAATGATTACGAGAATAATTGGATTAACAAAGGACCAATCCTTAATCATATGGCCGAAAATGATCTTGAAACTTGTAAAAAATCCATTGTATGTTCATATTTAGTCCCAATATTCAATTTTACAACATTATAACCATTACTGGAGCCACATGAGATTGTAAAATCATGGGTTGAATTCCCTTTTCAATAATTTATAGGAATGTCACTCCTCCTCCACTCTAAAAGGACACTCACCTTTCCCACTTATTCACACCTCTCACCCCTTTGGATCCAAATAACCTCTAAAATAATATCCTCCCAAAATCCATAAAATAATCATAGAATCCATATTTTTTTAATAAATACTTCCAATGAATCCCTTTGGTGGAATCCAAAAGGAGTAACCTGAATAAGAGGTAAAATACCTCCTAAATATATTTTATTTTATTTTCATTATCAAACCCATTAATTTTTTTTTAAAATATTATATAATAACTTAAGTGTCCTAAATATACTGATATTTTTTATTATATTTTTTAGACATAAAATTACAAACACTTCCATCTAATGGGTAACAAACATACTATTCTTGCGTACGACGATCTATCCCATCACGAAATGATGTTGTTGTTTTTTCATTTACAACCTCTTAAGGTTTTGAACTGTGATGGAATCATTTTATAATGTGTTATATATTAATTTTTTACTTTTCATTAATTATTATATAACACATAGTTTCACGATTTCCATTTTTTAATATATGATATTTTTTTGGGGATTTGTAGACTACCTCCTTCTTAAAGCGATGTGATCCCATTAAAATTTTGCATGGAATTTGATAAGAGTGGGTTAAGTAAACATAAATGATATATATGAGATAATAATTCTTATATAATTATATTATATATATATATATAAGTTACATTTTTTCTTTCAAAACGGTAATTAAGAGAAAAATGTGTTCATGCATAAGTACATTCTACCATCTCCATGAACAATGTATTTCATTTTATATTAATATATTTAATATATTAATATAGAATATTATATATTCAATATACATGATATACATTTCATGGTTAACATTAATGAAGTCATGATATAAGTAGGAGGGTAAAAATGATAATAAACTAAGGCACATGCGAACAATAAAAGAAGATATTACCAGAAGCATAAACATAACAAGGTAGTGTTAATAACTGTGTATTATTAATCCAAATAAGATATTAGATACAATAATATGATTATTTGGTAGATTTATAATGAATTTATATTTATTATACATTATTTTTAAGTGAGTTTTTATGAGAGTCAAGACATAATGTAAGGATATATATAGTATCACTTTTATTTCGATGAGATTTATGCCTTATTCATCAGTCATTTATTTTGTGGGTCATATATAATACACATTTATATAAAATCTTATTGTTATCCTAAAATTTATTGGTATTTAAATATCAATTTTATAATATCTCTTTTATTGAGTTTATGTTTTAAATATTACCAAATTGGTAAATAACTGTTGTCTCATTTTACCTTCTTTCAGACACATGCCAAGAATTTCACAAAACGTGTTTTTAAAAATGTTTTAAAAATGTTTTCACATTTTTTTAATATATGATATTTTAATCTCATTTCAAACTAAACTTTATTTTAAAAATCTTTTTAGGTTTCTCAGATTCATTTATAATTTCTAATATCTATTTTCAAAGGAGAAGTATTGAATTTGTTTATGATTTAAAATGAAATTTTCAAATACAAAATGATATTTTCCTCAATAAATGGGTTTTAAAGATCATGTCAATTATTTTTCCAACTAAGATGACATCAATTTTTGTTACATAATCATTTCATGGTAAATTATCAAAAGGTTCAATTAATATTGTTTCTCTGAATGGTTTATGATTTGGTGGCATGTTTTATATGAAACGTGTTTCTTTTTCATGTGTTATATGATTATGAATGTTTCTTATTTTCAGGGGTTATTCTTTGATCAAATTGCTGTGAACCCAATATTTTTTCATAGGTTATAATAATATTACATTTTTTTGGAACCCATTTCATTTCATGGGTTATTATATAACTGTTTATGATCTTGTAGAACATATATATATGATTTAATTTTTAGATTAGTGAGACCTATATAACCACCATATTTATTGGGAAATGATTTAAATCTAATTATATATGGATGGGATTGATTTAGAATGGCTTGATATACTATAAAGGATGTACAAACCCGTCCCACTCTAGGAATATGGGGAAATACGATTCATTATGAGAAAATGGTGAAAACTAATCTTTTATAAGGAATAGAATTTGACTTGGGGTGGTGGTTAGCCAATCTTAGTAGGTGTAGTCCCCAAGAAGTTCCCTATTATGTTTTTTTGATGTTCCATGATTTTTAGGGATTGATATAACATTTTTATGTGTCTTCCATAATACAATGTCTCATTGATATGTAATTATTTCATATATTATACTCTTTATTCCATTATGATTCCTATCTTATGAACAACCAATATTTATGCCCTGATTTTTATTTAGAATCATTGATATGTTGGTTATGATCTGCTGATTTCATGATCATGTTATCATAACCTTATACTAATGTTTATTTTTAAATATTTACCATGTTTATCCTTATTAGGAATCTGATCTCACCCATTTTTATGTTTCCATACCCCAGGTTATGAAGATATGTATTATGTATGATGTTTCTATGAAGGGAAACACTCATGAAGAACCCAATGGAAGATAATATATCCCACCTATGTAGTAGTGTTTATGTTTCAATGTTTCCAATGGAACTAATTACATACATTCTTTGGGAGTATATTTGTGTAATGATTAAATTATTCTATATAAAAAATTGTATTTTTAATGAATGAAAAGTGGATTTCTCTACACAAATTGAAATAAGTAGTCTTGCTATATCTTATATGATGGGTTCCACCAGATAGCTCCAGGTAAGCTTGTTTTAACATACAGGATGGGATCGCCCAGATATAATCCGGTATGCCCATTATAGCTTATATAATATGGTGGACCATATAAAATTAGGTATTCCCATTATAACTAATATGATGGAATGGACTAGACATCACTCAAATGTGTTGGATAAAGATTTATATCTTGTAAGAAAATAATGTAAGTAGGTTGACGAGATTGATTCTCTATAGGGAGAAGGTATAACCCGATCCATTATATGGAATGGATAGTGACATTGGATAGTGTTGTGTCTTGACTAGTTGGTCTACCCCCCATGAAGTTCCCTAATATGTTTTGGAAATGATAATTTTCTTATAGGGAATTATTTTACATGATTATTAGTATTCAACAAATTCCATATCTTATTCCTATGATATTATTTCAGGGATTATTCTCTTTATTCCCTTATTGTATATGTCTTATAAGTATCCAATATTTATTCCATGACTCATGTAAGATATTTTATTTTTACTAGTATGTCACTGTCTTATATTTTCATCAAATTCTATTTTGAATTTGTTTTGTCTTGTCATTTAACCATGGTGGTCATGTTTCAAAGTGAAAACTTGTTGCGTGAATAAACATAGTCTTAGGTTGTGAGTAAACATGAGATAATTGTGGAGGCTTCATGTGGAGATACTTTTAATAGGGAAAATTCCTTAACTTCTAGAGATTCATGTGTCTTTTAATTAATGTAGTCTAGGTACTATTCGGTTAAGTGTTACCATAGGTTCTAGTTATGTTGAGAAACATTAAATGTGGTAGGGTATTTTTATAAGGAAAATGAAAAAAAACATTTTCATTACATTTACATGTTGTGTAAATGGACTACACATCATATAATGTTTAGTTGTTTTAATAAACTAATCCACGAAAATGATATCTTTGGGAGTTTTAATTTAAATAGAATTACTTAACATGTAATGTTATTACATTTTGTGTAACTTTATGAACTAAAATTTTAGAATATGTTGGGAAGCGGATTTCAGGATTCACCTCACTACACCATTTATCCTCTCGATCTAGGTAATCCCTACATGTGATTTGGGAGTCCTAACCTCCCTTTTAGAATCCCTTGTAATACATATGATCCCTATTAATCCCCTTCGGTTTGGTTTTTCATTTATATCCCTTGACTCTTCAACCATTTAATGTAATCCTCTGATCATTAAAATTGTTGGTTTTGATCTTAGACCCCCTTTGCAATCATCTGCACCTTCTTCCTCATGAGTGTTTTACATTAGAATCATTTTTGTATTATTAATTTAAAATTGGGGGTCTAAATATTATCACTATGGTTTTATATTTTCCATGTATATGAAATATTTTGATTGAGGAAATGTAACACAAGACTGAATTATTTTAATATTAAATGGGATTAATCCTTGGATTCTGTTGGGTTCAATTAGTTATTGACATGTATTATGGTTTTCCATGGTATGAGCTAAACTTTAATATAATTTAATCATCAAATAGATTAAATTGTTTAAAACCTTAAAAGATACCTTAGGTGAGTTATTGATATTGAATCTCTATGGTATGGATTACTACTTATTGATTAGAATGTCGTTCAATTGTGATATAAATGAAATGGAGATTTAATGAAAGTCGTACTTCTCATAATTACCCATTGAATCCTATTATGTGATATTGTGATATCAATTCTATTTGTAAAAGTCTTCTGTTCCTCACACAAAAATTATATAACGGGAATCCAACTGGTTCATACACACATCGATGCTACAGTGTTGATATTGATCATTCTCTGCTCAGTACCATGCTATAATTCCTATAGTTAGTTGGCTTGACCTAGTCCCATGATGAAATGATTTTAGGTCATTTACTTTGATGATGTATTATTTATATGGATTTGGCTAGTATACTGGTGATTATAAAATGGTTATATGGTTGTGGTTGGCATGGTCATGATACAATATAAATGTCATTGTAGCATGATATTGATGTTGGTTATTTATACCATGATAATATGGCTGAGGTTGGCATGGTCATGAGACATGTTCAAAGATATTATCTCATGGATCCAAAAAAATGTTTTTATAGCGATTTATTAATTTTTGAATTTATTAATACACCTTTTTCTTTAATTATTTCATGTACATCATATCGAACTAGTGTGTTTAGACATGGTGGCGTCAACCTAATAATATATAATCACACCCTATTTGGGCTGATGATTGGTACCTGAGGAGACTATATGGATTCCAGTTTGTAATAGGGGAAAAGACCATACTATTGATCACTTACATTTTAGTTTTTCTGGTGTTTGGAGGAGAAACTGACCAGGTGTTAGGTACTAGGGAATTTTGAGTTATTACTTTCACCTTCCAGTATTTTCCTTATATTTTTATTTAACTACATTTAGTTATATTCCAATACATCATTACATTATTACTTTATTATTTATTGAATTATTCAGTTGGATTTTATTTTCAGTTTATTCTAT
The DNA here is from genome assembly GCA_963277665.1 of Viscum album. Classification (NCBI taxonomy): domain Eukaryota; kingdom Viridiplantae; phylum Streptophyta; class Magnoliopsida; order Santalales; family Viscaceae; genus Viscum; species Viscum album. Next base: position 269,169,170 of record OY728125.1, on the reverse strand, counting down.
TTTTATAATCATATTTATTTCATTTATATAGAATATTTATATTGATATGACACTTAAAACAATGAGTTATATTCTACCCACTATACATTTCAAACCATAATACTATTTGGTATCCTTTGGTGTAGGAGGAGGTGGGCTTGAGGTCTCATAACAAACCCTTTTTGGCAGTGTGGGAAAGTTCCAGATAGCGGGACATTACAAATAGGTACTTAAGGATTGTGTTTTCTTTTCCGTTTCTACATTACTATATGGGAAAGGTATAAAGGAGACTAGGATGTGTGGGTATATGGTAATAATGATCGACACAGGAATATCTAACCCATATAAGGGTTAAATCCAACTGTACTAGGATAAGATTTCTATTTATACATTCTTCTTGTTTGAGTAGATGTTATTTCACCTTGGGTGATTCACATGTTTTGTGTTGTTATTTTTCAATGATATTGTTGATTCTTGAGTTTTTTACTCATGGAATATTATGGAATGAGATGAGTATGCATGAATAATAATAGGTACATAGGGATATATATATAAATATATTCATGAATATTTTGTGATAGGGACTTATTGATTCGCATGTGATATATATTTTCCTATTGAAATGTGATATGACAAATCAATTATAAAAAAAAGAAATGAATTGACGTGCCTTTCTATAAAAATTTAATCCATCTTAAGAGATCGTAGAAGTCAATATTCTTATTTTGTATCCAGTTGTTGTGGTTTACATTATTTTTCCCAGTTTTCAAAAGTGTGTGTATTTATTATAGATAAAATTACTCCTTATCATATTTGGCTTGAGAATCAGGAGTGTGGATTTTAGATGTCTCCTAATGTATCTGAACATAAACTCCCTTTATTTAATGATTATTATGTAGATTTTCATGCTTGTGAAATATTCTGGAGGATCATAAAATCCATCGAAAAAATGTTTTTTTAAATTTTTCTATCAATGTATGATATTAAAAGAGAGTTTATCCTATATCACCGACTTATGTTTTCTGATAAAGGATCAACTGAGGTAGCTGAGTTTTGCATCGAGTCTATCTGTATGATCTTAATGCATCTTGAGACACCCAAAAAATGATGTTTAATCTTGCTGCATATATTATTAATAGAATTACCCATAGTTGGTGGTATATTCTTGAAGAAGTAGGGTGACAAGATGTTCTATCTTAGATGGAATTCAAGTGGATTTTTTGAGACATTTCTCCCTCCAGATATTGAGGGATGAAAAACATCAAGATTTCATGAATGACACTGGTGGTCATGTCAATAATGCACTATGATGAATGATTCAATGACCTAAAGATAATTATGTTATATTTGTCTATGGATAAGATATCCCCAGTGAGAAATTTTTAAGATGGTATTCTTTTTGACACCTTGTAACAAGAGAATTTTTATTTTTGAGATTTTTTGAGGATATAATGAACCTTTCACTCATCATGTAAGTGTATATAAGTGATTCTGTGAGAAGCTACTTGAATTTTTTAGGAGGTTAAATTTGGACTTATTCTTCCGGTGGAATGAAGGGCTACAATTACAATTTCTTCCAAGGTAGTAGTGGGTAGTACAATTTGAAAAGTGGAAAACAATCATAAGATCATTTTTCAAAATAGTTCTTTTAATGAGGATTGATTTTCCAAAAGATCCCATAGTTTCCATACACTACTTTTGAGTGTTGTACTTGTGTAAGACTTGGCCATCGTTAGAGGTTATGTGAAGCCATACCTCAACAGAACTATAAAAGGGGATTAAGATTGTATCTTATGTCAGAATGGGGATTAACAACCTCTCTGCAAGCTTGTGATGGAGTTCCACTGGCTTTTTAGGCCGAGAGAGGAGATGTGGTACCCTATTGCATGAGCAGTTGTACTAAGGACTGTAAATAAATAAGGGAAGCTGGACTAGAGCCTGGTGTAGAGGTATAAGTCATATTCACAATATGTTGACTACTCCAGCTATCATGGATGTAAAACTGTAAACCATCACTGGTACGGTTCTTTTATAATCTACATATTGTGCATTTTCATTGATACATGAGATTAACATTATTTTTTATCATATCCTTTGGAAATGGGTTTGTCTTTTTTGTGGAATGTTTCAATGGTTTTTTAATAATAGAAATACAATTTTTTAGTGAGATATGAGATTATAAAATAGTTTATGGTGAGTTCTATCGAGATTGTTGGTTACCAATTCTTTTATGAATCGTTTGTACTGGAAATGATAAGTTTTTACGTGATTATTAGTACATATTATTTAGTTCTATAACAGTCACACATCAAATATTACAGGATGATATTTATCTACTCATGTCTAGAAAAAGGTAGTTGTCACGACCCATCCCCCTTGGCCAATGCCGTGACAACCCCATTCACTTCTTCCATAGGCCAGGGGCTGGCAACATGCACTGAAAGGCATACTCTCTAAACTGGGAAGGAATTGCCTTTAGTCCAGCATAAATACACGGTCCAAAAACATGGTTAGAAGTAACTGTGAAGTAAAATATTGTAATAAAATAGTGCTGAATGTAAAAGGGGCCTAAATACAATCCCAAATGTAAAGGTACAAGTAAATCATAAAAAATAATACAACTGGAAGAAGAAGGAAAATAGCTACTATGTTATCCTCCAAGGATGCTACCAAAAGGGTAGGTATAGATCACCTCCTCAGCACTCCACTTCCTCTCATCTTCTCTACATCCCATCACGCCGAATGTGCCCCCTCCTAGTACTTTATAGTCATGGCTCCCCCAACCTCAATCAATTTTGTATGTCGTCTGTAGAAGACACAAAAATGTGGGGGTGAATGTCGTGTATGGTTGAGTGTAAAGATTCATAGTAGGGATCCCAATACCCCAAAGGTCTCCTAGAATTACACACAGAAAAACCATAGGGTAGCACCAAGAAGGTAAAGTACCACATAGGTATAGTACCACATAACATAACCTTAATCACAAGAAAATATTAATGAAAATTACACCAAGATATATTCTAGGGGTATTAACAAGTAACATACCAAATCACAACGTCGAACACCTCGACTGCTAGAGAAATCCTCCTCTATCGAGTACAATGGGCCTACCGTGTCACACATAGGTGTTTCCAACTAACCTTGTTATATTGAGGTACTTCTCTAGTTGAGTAATGTCGGTCTGCTGCATCACAAAAAGGCGCTCCCCACCATGGGTCTACCTCGTCACACAGAGGAAGACCCATCGTAGCCTACTGAGGTACTTATCTTATTGAGTATAGTTGTTCTGTCGTGTCACACAGAGGCGCTCCCCACCACGGGTCTGATGCATCACATAGTGTCACTCCCCACAGAGGATTGACGTGTCACTCCGAGATGTATTGGTCAGCAGTCATCATGTCTTAGCCAGTCATATGGTTCCGTACGTATCCCGCTTCGGAGATCTGCTCCCTAAGGAATCAGTCATACATCAACCGCCCCGAAGTCCCACAATGTTGTATCTCAAAGGTTTGTCACGTCATAAGAGATCCAATGCATCATATGGTGCGTTAATCGAATGCCTGACTTATATGTTACTAGTTTTTCTACTCTGAGGGACCAATTGGATTCGGGGTTCGAGCCAACCCGGTCGTACTCCAACATTATCCTAAAATCAATTGCAGTATACCAAAAGGACAATCTCGATCCAAGGATTCTGGCTCCATAGATGATTCATCAAATGATTATCAGTTCCAATGATATGTCCAAAATGGGGAAAATGGGTCTAGTCCGACCCGGTCGGACCGACCAGGCTCGACCCAGTTCACTCCGGGTTCGGCCCGGTTGGCCTGGACCTCAGCGGGCCCAGCCTACATTAGGAACAGTCCACTGGAGCTAGGGCCAAAGGGGGAGATACCCCCTTCCTTTCATAATGGCAACATGAAATGCCTTTGTGCAATGCCAAGTCATCGTCGGACCCAAGACGGTCCCGCCGAACAACAATGGTTGGTCGGTGTTCCAGCCGATCCTCCTCCCAATAGCAGACCTACACACCACTACTCCACCACGACTGACATGGCCGACCTCTCTCCGGCCTCCTCTGTGGCCGAGCGGCAACCACCTCATGCTCCACCTGCAATGCGGATGAGGGTCACCGCTCCACCCCGTGGTTGGCCAGATGCCGACCACCACCCTACTAGGCCTCGATTGACGGGTCATGGATTCCTCATCATCTAGCGGCATGGATGCACTCCACCCTTCATTCCTCGCGACCGGATTGGTGTCGGCCTCCACCTTCTTCTGCGAGCCATTGTGTCTTTGTTCCAATCCAAAAAAATAAAATAATTACATATTTTTGATCCTTGGGTTGAGGGCACTGTGTCTATATGTCACACACAACAAAATATCGTGTTTCTAACACCATTAAATATTTTACATTGAAAAAATGCACGAAGAACATGCGTAGAACATAAGATAAATGGGGGAACGGTATATGTGATGGATGATGGACTCTTTTTTTTACCATCATCATTGTGAATCCATAACAAGAAGATTCAACTAAATTATATTTAATCATAATCAAATTAAAACCCCTACCTTGACATTATTTGGAGATGTTGTGAGGAAGGAGAAGAATTCGTTGATGGGGACATCGGTGTTCAATGCTATCGTAATACTATTCCAATATGGGGTCGATGCCAGTTCCTCATTCTTCATTGGGTGGGGGTTCTCTGTTGGAGAAAGATCATCCCAGTTCTACAAGGCCTTCCTAGTTCTTCCTTGCCATATATTTCCAACAAGGAAATGACGAACAAATATTAATTATGTTTGGTTAATTAATGTTGGCACATCAATTTAGGGGAAATATAAGAGTTACATCAAATTAATGTAGAGGGGTTTGGGTGGTTACATAATTTGTTTAACTGGGAATTTAAAGCCTAGCGATAAATTCCCGACCATCATCGCATGGTCCCCAACTCCACAATTCAAAAAGTTAGATTCAAATTCAAAATAAAATAAAGCATGTTTATCTTAATTTCTCCCACCAAAATTCATAAAACTAACATTTATCCTCGAACAACTGTGGTTAAGGTGAAGGTCTCCTTTTGTGAATATTGGTGATGCAAGTTCAACGGTGTCCTGAAATTTCAATTCTATGCACCGTTTCAAAAGTTACAAAAATCTTCTCGTGGGTTTACAGAACGTACCCAAACAAATATTCGGAAAATTATTAATAGTCACCCTCAACCCACACAGGACAAGGACACACTCTGCTTGATGGAAATATGCCCCAACAAACCCAAATGTATGCTTGGATTTTCAATCCGAGTTTCGGTGTAAATGTATTGGGTTTTACAGTAAAATAATTGTCATTTAATTATTTTATTTACAGCCAAAAACTAACTTTCACTAGTGGCCCATGACTTCCAATGTTACTATCTTCCTAAAGAATGAATACCCTCACAAATTTTGTGGTGGTATCATATTTTTAATATGAGTTATTAATTTTTGTGTTATACGCATTATAAAAATAAAATAACATTACATAATTATTTTATTTACAGTTATGCCATTTTTGGGCTTTCTCACAGGAGGCTTGCGCCAACTAAACATAAGTCTCGCCAATGGTAAACTCGCCATCTTAAGAGCAACGGTTCCCTTGGATTTCTGATCCAAATAATTTTTTAAGAGTTATTCCACATTTTTAGAAAAAATGTTTACGTGAAATAATTAAAATTTAACAAAAATTTGACATATCATTCTCAACATTATGGGCCTCAGAATCACGTGCCGTCAGATTTTTCGATATTGAAATAGTTATATTTAATTAATAAATAATACATAATTTCAGATACATTACTTTCCCTCCCCCAACATAGGGAATTATGTCCCCAAAATCCAAAACATATAATAAGGAAAGAAATGTAGGTATTGATCATGAATATGAACCTTCAGCTCCCATGTGCTCTCCTAGAGGTTCTCGTGCTTCCAAAGAACGCGTAGTAGAGGTATCAACCACCCACGAAGGACCTATTCCTATTGATCCTAAATCTCCACTAGAACCCCTGAAACATTTACCCCATATTCGATGTCCGGTTCAACCTAGTCAATGATGTGTGAAGGATCATGTACATGTATCCTCTGATAAAATACGTGCAAAATGTCATGCACCAATTGAAAATGAGGTGGATGATCTTAGTGTTAATCCATCTTGACAACTCTACTGAGGACCTGAAAGGGTCCTATGAAACTCAGAGATAACTTGCCGCCTTGACCAAATCTCAAAAAACCTAATCGAGGTGAGACCCATAGAAATACATTGTCTCTATCCTCGAACTCCAGAGGTCTCTATCTGCTGTCAGCATAGGACTTCTGCAAGGCATGTGTAGTCTTTATCTACTCGGGGATGATCGAAACCTTCTTTGTGGTATCCTATACCATCTCTGGCCCCATAAGTTGTGACTCCCCTAAGTCATTCCTTCAAAAAGGTGATCTTCATGATTTTATTTACAAATTCCCTAATGGTTCCATACTGATAGTGGAGTTATATCTGTTATTGTACGTGAAATCCACCAAAAGAAAGTAATCCTCCCAACTACGGAAAAAATTAAGGACTCAAGCGCGTAGCAAGTCCTCAAGGGTCTGAATGGTCTGCTCTGTCTGACCATCCATCTGAGGATGGAATTCAGTGCTCAATCAAAGCTGTGTCTTGAACGCTTCCTGCAACCCCTTCCATAGCTGGGATGTAAAACGTTCATCCCTATCCGATGAAATAGTAGATGGAACTCCATGAAGTTTTACAATCTGTTTCATGTAGAGGCATCCCAAGCCCTCTACCGAACCCTGATCTTTGATAGGTAGTAAGTGGGATGACTTGGTGAGTCGGTCAATGATCACCCAGATAGAATCAAGACCCCTAGATGTGCATGAATGTCCTATCAAAAAGTCCAAGGAAATTCCATCCCACTTCCAATCTGCCACCTCTAGTGGCTGAACTAAGCCCACAAGAACCTGATGATCTACCTTCACTTGCTGATAAGTGAGACATTGTGATACAAACACCACCACTGCTTTCTTCATCCCTGGCCACCAGTGCTGATGCCAACAATCCTCGTACTTATTTTCCACTATTAGATGTACCGCTAGAGGGAACATATGAAAATACCATAGAACATCTTCCTATAGTGCCAATAATACCATATTACTTCATCTAAAGAGGATGATGTGATCCCCACCTTCAGAAAATACATTAGGTGACTGTCCTGAGGATATTTGAGCATGTCAAGTCTCGCAGTAAGTGCCCTGAAGCTGTGCCTTCCTGAATCGCTGAAGGTGTTGAGGTGTTACTATCAGATATTGAAGATAAGATGCTCTATCTTGATCCACATAAGATTTATGCAGAGCAGCTTGATGATCTGTCACATCACTCAACAAATATAAAACAGATCTCCTGCTAAGAGCATCTACTACTAAGTTCCCCTTCCCAAGAGTATAGACTATCTTGAAGTCATAGTCCTGGAGGAACTCAATGTATCACCACTATCTCTAGTTCTGGTCCTTCTATGAAAAGATATACCTGAGAATCTTGATATCAAAGTAGACTGTAAAAAATTCACCCATCAAGTAGTGCCGCCACATCATTAGCACAAAGTCCAATGTAGCTAACTCCAGGTAATGGATTTCTTAGTATTACTTGTCAGTGTCTGTCTCATCACCTAAATGATCTGCTGACACTTCTCCATCCACAAAAAATGCTCCCCCTTTTTCGTCAAAGCTTACAATGGTACCCTACCCTAGAGATGTCTCTTCCAAAACTCTCGTAGTACCAATCCAAAGTAGACATCCCTATCCCTTTGGATTGGTAATCCTAGAAACAACATATGCAAAGATGTCCCCATGCTCTTCTACTCCTTTTTGGAACTGAAAACTCAAAACACCATCTACCATAAGGGTATTTATGGCTAACTCAAGAGTGATCAGTTGCACCCTCTTATGCATGAGTTTATCATGTGCTGCTTGGGTTTCCATTTTCAACAACCTATGAAAATACCATTCCATTATTGTAAGTTAACCCCACACTTTTTTCCTAATACAGTCAATATGAGTATGAACTGTGGATTTCCAGTACATACTCAAACTAACGAGGTAAGGCCTCGACGTTTCCACCAAGAGGTTCCGACTAAAACTCTCACCTCAAGGGTTAGATCACACCATCTGCATAAGTGTGACTATCAAGACTCATCCGAATGGTTTCTCCCGACGTGAGGTTCAAGTCAATAGATTAACCAGAAAATATAGGTATAGAATAAGATTTTTGGAAAGAAGTATTGATTGGTAACTATGTCTATTAATATGGAAGACAATAGTAGAAACAAATCATTCATCGAATCATTCCTAGTTCCCTTGGGTCACACTCTTTGATTTTATACAACTACTGCCCTCCCCTATCATCCAGCCCCCCCTGAGCCTGTTGGGGACCACAAATGGGGGTGGTTGTAACATGTCGAAATGTACACCACCTAATTCATCTCCCCTAGCTCTACTTCCATGTCCGCAGCCCTGCAGATTCATCTGTCCCAAACACTTCTTCCTGAAACAATTTTACATGCAAAGTCTCTGAGACTGGTGCCATTTTCTTGCTTTCCCACTACTAACATTCACATGCTATATCTGCTCAGCCAATGAAAATCCAACTGCAATGGTTCTCACTAGCACCATAACATAGGTAGAAATGGATAGAGGAATATGGATGTATCATATTTCCTTATACACACTGCGCTCGGATGTTTAAGCCCCGAATCAATGATCTCATCGTATTCATCGAGTACCCAGAATGATCGGTATGACTCGATGAATAATTAGCTACCAACATGTTGTTCTACCATAGTTGTAGAAGTTTTGGAGAACTCTCAACCACCTCCTCAAGCCTTTCCTTATCCGCCTCTGATTCGGGATCACCATGGAACCTGAGTGGTATCTGATGCTGAAACGCGTTTTAGGCATAATGGAAAAATGTGTCCACTACTTATACCACTAGTTGTAACTACTACCCAATGGGTAGTGATATAGCTGACACAGTACCTGAAGGTTCTATCTCAGGAAAAGTTCCAGGTTCCAAAGCCTCCTCACCATGAAGAACAACTTCGTGGTCACTCACTGGAAAATACTAGAAGCTAAGAGAACCATCCACTCTACTAGTGTCTCAACTACACGGAAAACTCTAGCCACACCCTCCAGCCAGTCCTCAGCATCTTGGAAATCTATCTCGCCTCGAAACCTCGTTGGCCTCGATCCCTGGAACGCTTGAAACATGCTCAGTCAGTGTGAATCCTCAACTAGTGGAGCTAGTGGTAAAAACTACCCAATATATATTTGTGTTTCTGGTACACCACCTGAAGGTACTAACACCGTAAGAGGGCCCTGATAAGAAACAAGTGTGCTATGGTCATTATGTTATAACTTGGTGGGCTGTCATTGGGAAATGTCACAGCTAAATTAGGTGGATATCTTTGTGGAGGAATACTGATAAGGAACATGTGCACCATGGTCATTACGTTATACCTGGTGAGCCGAATCCAAAGAAATCAAAAGAAAAGATTCAAAAATACACATTCAATTAGTGATTTCATGTAATGAGTTGGAAATCATAATTCTAGGTCCTAGTCTATGGATATGTAGGCCAACACACCATCACTCAACTCCCCAAACTGAAAACCACACTCATAACACATAAAAATTTTTCTTCACATAAATAATCTGATTTCTAGTTCTTTGGTATAACCGAACTCCTCTGATACCAATTTGTCACGACCCATCCCCTAGGGTGCATGCCATGATTACCCCAAGCCTGTCTTCCATAGGCCAGGGGCTAGTGACTAGAACTGAAAAGCATAATAACTAAAATGGAAATGCTTCTCCTTTAATACTGTACAAACACATGGTTTAAGAACACGATAAGAAGAAACTCTGAAGTAAAATATTATAGTAAAAGAGTGATAAAGTTAAAGGTTTCGGAATACAAGACCAAATATAAATGTAAAATTACAACTGAAAATACAATAAAACTGAAAGAAAAATGAAAATAGCTTATGGGTCATCCTCTGAGGATCCTACCTAAAAGGTAGGTGTAGATCACCTCCTCCGCACTACACCCCCACTCATCATCTCTGCATCATGTCACACCAAATGGTCCACCTCCGAGTACAGTCTAGTCCTGGATCGCTCAACCTTAATAAATGTTGTATGTTTTCTACACAAGACACAACAAGGTGTAGGAAAATCCCGTGCAGGGGTGAGTATAACGATACTCAGTAGGGACCCCAAGACCCCGAAGATATCCTAGAATTACAAAAAGAAAACCCACAGGGTAACACCACAAAGGTAAAGTACCACACAATTAGAGTACCACATAGCATAACATCAATCACAAGCACGAAGTAAAGACAGCTCAAACCAAGATTTCTTATAGAGGTAGTAACAAGTAACATCCCTAGTCTCAATGTCGAACACCATGGCTACTGGAGAAAAACTCCTCTATCGAGTACAGTGGGTCTTCTACATCACACAGAGGACTTCCATCAAACCAAGGACTGCTGAGGTACTCATCCTATCAAGTAAAATTTCTATGTCACGTCACATAGAGGCGCTGCCCAATATGGGTCTGCCGCGTCACACAAAGGCACTCCCCCTCGTGGCCTACTATGTTTCTCATCCATTAATGTACCGTGGGTCTGCCACGTCACACATAGGCACTCCCCACTGTGGTTACTCCACGTCAAAAAGAGGTGATCCCCACTAGACCTGTCAAGTCACTCCGATTCGTAATGGTCAGCAGTCATCAAGTCTCATCCAGTCGTACGGTTTCGTATGTATCCCGCTCAGGAGAACCGCTTCCCAAGCCATGGGAAATTCCTCAACTACCCCAAAGACACACTATGAAGTATCCCAATAGTCTTTCATTTCATAAGAAACACAATGCAATAGACAACCCGTCATTCGGATTCCTGGACTGTAAGTTTGTGTTTTCACTCTGAGGGTTGGTTTTGATTTAGGGTATGAACCCACCCGGCCATACTCAATCTTTATACAAAACACATGAGGAGGTTACCAAAAGTACCATCTCATTCCAAGGATTCTAGTGCAGCAAACGGTTCATCCAATGGACGCTTGGTTCTTAGGATATGGCCAAATCAGTGAAAAAAGGACTGGGCTGACCCGGATCAACTCTATTCTTGCTCGGTTGGCCTAGGCCTCGGCAGGCCTGGCCTCCAGGGCCATGGTCTAGCCTGGAACTTAAAGGGTCGGCCCAAACTGGCTAGTAGGGTGTATCCTAGACTGCATCTGGTGCGGTCTGCTCGAGCTGGGGCGAAAGGGGGAGTGCCCCCTTCCATTCAGAATGAAAACGTGAAACCCCATTAGGAGATTCCATGTCATTGTGGGACACAAGAGGGTCTCACAGAACCGCAATGGTCCAGCCAGTCCTCCTCCCAGGGGCGCGGTTGCGCGCCGCTACTCCCCCGCAGCCAAGCGGCCGCAACCTCCTACTCCCCCAATGCCGCAGACAGACGCCCCCGCTTCATCCTGTGGCCGACCGGATGACGGCTACCACCCTGCCATTCGGCGGATGAAGGGCTGCAACTTCCTCAAAATCTGGTGGCGCAGACGCGTGCTGCCCATTATTCTTCATAGTTATCTGGGAGTCGGCTTCCACCTACTTCTGCGAGCCATTGTGGCTTTCTTCCAAGACCTAAAAAATTAAACGATCACATATTTGCAATCCTTGGGTCAATGGATCCAAATTTATATGTCATGCTCAACAAAATATCGCATTTCCGGTAACATTAAATATTTAACATCAAACAAATTATTAAGATCAAGTGTAGACCATAAGATAAAGGTGGAATGGTATATGTGCGTGATGATGGCCTTGTTTGTTTGGCCATCATCATTGTGAATACATAACAAGAAGAATCATAAAAAATTGATTTGATCTTAATAAAATTAAAACCCTAATCTTGACGTTTGTTGGAGATATCGTGATGAAGAAGATGAAGTCTTTGAAGGGGATGTTTGTGGTCATCGCTACTGCAAGATGCTTCCTATTCGGGCTCGACATCGGTTCCTCGTTCTTCGTTTGGGGTTGGTTCTTCATTGGAGAAAATTCTTCCCAATTCTCCAAGGCTCTCCCAATCCTCCATTGACAACAATTTCCAACAATGAAATGAGGAACCAATATAAATTATCTAAGGTTAATTAATGTTGGCACATCAATTTGGTGGAAATATAAGAGTTACTTCACATTAAATTATAGGGGTTTGGGTGGTTACATAATTTTTGTATCCAGGAATTTAATGCCCAACCATAAATGCCTAACCATCCTCGTGTGTTCCATACATCCACAATTCAAAAATGATGTTCCAAAATCAAAATTAAATAAATAATGTTTATATTATTTTCTCCCAAAAAAATACTGAAAACTAACATTCACCCTCGACTAGCAGCGTTTGAGGTGATGTTCCGCTGAAGCGAATATCAACGCTGCAAGTTCAACGATGTTATCAGATTTCAATTCTATGAACCAGTTCAAAAGATACAAAAACACAGCTCGCATATTTATTGAAGGTACCTGAATTTTTTTTTGAATATTATTAACAATCAACCTCGACCTGCGCAAGTCAAGGTTAGGCTCTGCCTAACTGAAACATGACCCAAATAACCCAAAGGTACTCAAAAATTTATAATCTGAGCTTCCGGATAAATTTTACGGAAATTACAATAAAATAATTGTCAATTAATTATTTTATTTATGACCAAAAACTAACATTCACTAGTGGCCCGCATCAGTCAATGTTATCATCTTCCTAAGAAGAGAATACCCTTATGAGTTCAGCGATGGTCTCTGATTTTTAATTTTTGTAATTTTTTGTGAGTTACAATCATTTGAAAAATAAAATAACATTATTTTATTATTTTATTTATGGTAATGCCATTTTCTGGCTTTCTCACAGGAGACCCATGATGACTAAACGTAAGTCACCCCAAGGGTAAAATTGCTATCCTGAGCACAATGGGGCCATCAGACTTCTGATCTTAGTAAATGTTAAAGAGTTACTCCACTTTTTCAGGAAAACTGCTTTTGTGAGCTAATTAAACCATAACGAAACATCGACATATCATTTTGGTCACCCTAGGCCTCCGAATCACACGCTTTCAATTTTCATGGTCCCAAAATAATTCTATATAATTAAAAAAATTATACGGAATTTCTAGGACATTTAAGTATTTATTTAAACCATTATAACTGGTTATTTTTTATGGTAATTCAAGATCAATTTAGTGTATATTGGATTATCTCATAGATTTGATTGATGGTCTTTATCTATATGTTGGTAGAATGCAGCAGGATTGTTTTCCTCCAATGGTAATCCATTTTCAAGATGTTTTCCCTGATGAGTTCAACATCTTACTGGATAAGTGAGATGCCGAGTTCACAATCGACTCAGTGTCATAAAATGATACAATTTTATCCCACATTACAGAATGGATCTAGTAGATATATAGAAATATATAGTTCATTTGGAAGACCAGGAATAAAAATGCTTCATTTGGCCAAGTACATCTCATTATGGTTCTTCAGTTCTGTTCTCTAATAAAACTGGTGGGTATTTGCACTAATGGATGGATTATCAAAAGATGAACCAGATTATGATCAAGAACCAGTATCCCCTTCCATGCATTTTATGATCTCTTTTACTAGTTGAGAGGTTATAAGATCTTTTCAATATTGATTTGAGATAAGGTTACCACCAGTTAAGGGAGATACAAAATGATAAACCTTAGACTAATTTTTGGAGTTTGAATAACCTTTATGAATTCATAGTGATGTTTCTGGATAGAATAATGAATCATTGGTATTCATGGACTTTATGAATAAGATCTTTCATTCTTTTCATGGTCTTATTGTGGGTTTTTATTGATTATTTCATACTTTTATCCTTGTCATCAACCGATCATGCCCAACATCTTGACATCGTCCTAATAACCTAGAGAGATAATTGAATTTATGACAAACAAACCAAATTCATTTTTGGGATTAATAAAATGCACTTATTTGTATATTCCATCTCATAGTTAGGCTTATCAGTGGACCCAAATAATGTTCCAGCCATGGTATATTGGGAAAAATGGAGAAATTTCTTCAGGATTCCAAGATTTTTGGGTGAATGATGATATTATAATTGCCTTATCAATTATTTATACTATTTGGATGAACCAATGTATGCGTTGGACAAGAAATGAGTGATGTTTTTTTATTCTAAAGACTAAACGATATATTTTAAAGAGTTGAAAGGTAGGCTGACCTTGGCACCCTTAATCACTTAACATGCGTCAGGTAAACAATATAGTGTCTACTATTATGAATCTAGGGTTGAATTTCGAGGAGTTCTAATGTCGGAGGATCAAGTGATTGCTTATTGCACTAGGAAACTATGACTTCAGTGTAGAAATTACATTACACATGACCAATACATTGTAAAAGTGGTATATTCCCAGATATTTTGGAGACACTATCTCATGAATGTGAGTTTTGGGGTATACATTGACCATAAGAGCCTTAGGTAAATCTTTTCCCAATGAGACTTAAATAATAAAATAGGAGGAGGGATGATTATCTACAATCTTTCAACATCATGTTGGATCATATAATGAGAATGGTTAACATCACTAATGAAAAGTTGAGATCAAAGGAATAGAAAAAGGGAGTAAGGGTGTGTTGTAATGAGTTGTGGATAATACAACTCTTTTCAGGCATGCATCAGGATGTTCAAAAGTCTCAGGGATGCGTACCTTTGACATCAAAATTAGTTATACCCATGATTTTAGAGTAGATAAGACCGATTAGTTATTTGGTATGAACTTATCAATTATAATATACAACATATAAGGTGGGGATATAGAATCTGGATGGTCTCATTGAAATTTAAATTATATTCTTTTCCATGGTCATGTTTGGGTTCTAACGGGCTTGTACAAGGAGATGATGAGATTGTTTCATGCTTCTAGAAGGTAGGTTCATCATGGTTTGAAAAGGATGTATCATTACTTATGTATAATGTATTAGTGGATAGTAAGGAAGGGATATTATGATTCATGGTTAGATGCATCACTTGTAAGTATGTGCATGTCGAGCAACAGAGGAGAGATGAGAATCTCCATCCATTTCCCATTATTGGAGGAAATTTTATGATTTAACATTTTATTTTTTGATAGGATTAACCTGGATAACCTATAAGAATAATAATAATTGTGGGATTATGGATTGACTGATGATGGAATCAAATTTATTACCTATCTTGAATACCTTCACAGTTGATGATTTAGGAAAAATTTATGTGTGCGAGTTTCTTTGGTTGCACAGTGTTCTGAGGAGTATCTTTTCAGATAGATATCCTCATTTCCCATCATGTTTCTAAAAGGGTCTTCAGATGGAACTAGGATCATAGGTTCTTTTGATCACAACTTATCACCCTCTAACTGATGGTTAACATGAGATAACAATTCACATTCTGGAAGATAAATAATGAACCTATGTTTTGGATTTTGGTGGTTCATAGGAGAAACACATGGCACTCATGGAGTTTTCATATAATAGTAGATTCAGGGAATAGATCAAAATGAAAACTATCATGTATATTTATGGTTATTTTATTGCCTCCTAATTGTCTAGAGTTAGTTTAGTCAACACTTGTTGAGCCTAGTCTCATGGGGTAGACATGTAAGTAAGTTTGGTTGATCATAAAATGATTTGTTACCACATAGAGAAGGTAGAAACCATATACTGACCATCAGAGATGACCTATAGAATTCAAGGTTGTTCATTATATTTTCCTTCTCATCTCACCTATATTTGGGAAATAATGTATTAGGAAATAGGGAAAACTAGTGCCTAGGTTTTTGGGGTCGTTCAATATAGTGGATAGGGTTTGCCCAGTGGTGTACCTTTTAGTTCTACCACAACACTATAGTAACATGGGTGATGTATTTCACATGTTGCAGAATAAAATATATCGTTGAGACCCTTCAGATGTGAAATAAATAATATATGTAGAAATTTTTGTTGATAAGTACTTATAGGAGAATCTGATACATGTTATGAAGCATATTGGGAAATATATTAGGCGTTGGACTATACCCTTGGTTACAGTGTAGTGGAATCATGGGATACTTTAGGAGGAATACTAGGAGATAGAGTACGAAATTAAAACATAGTGGCCATACATGTTTCATGAGACCTCACAGTGATGCTGGGAGCATCTTAGGGATGATATTTTATATGGTGGGGAGGTTGTAAGATACCTTCTTTTTCATCATACATATCTCACTATTCTTTTCATTAGTTTTTATTTCAAGTGAGATTTTACTATTTATTAAACCTTGGTAGTTTGGTTTCATCATGGAAACATTTTGTTAGAATAAACATTGTCTTAGGCTACTAGGAAACTTAAAAAAACTAGAGGGGATCCACGAAGAGTGCCTTTGATGGTCAAAATGACTTAAATTCCAAATATGTATGTCAGTTTGAGTAAATTAAGTCTAGGAATAAATGGGTTAATTATTTCCATGGGTTCCAAGAATAATGAGAATCATTAACGGGTTTTGGGTTGTTTTTAAGGAAAATGGTATTAAAAACCATCTGTGGAACATATACATGCCATATTGAAAGACTACATGTCATGTAATGTTTGGTTCCCTTTAATAAATTTATTTCAGGTGTTGGTTTTCTAGTATATTTTATTATAAATAATTACTTAATAAATAAATTTATTATACTCTATTTAATTATCCAACCTTCTATTTTAAAATATGTTGTGAAACTAATTTTATTATTTGTCCTCCTATAGCTCTTATCCTTTTGATATAGAGAAACTGTCCAAGCAATTTTGTAGTATAAACCTCCCTTCAAGACATTCTGATAACAAAATCGATCCCGAGTATGTCCTTTTGGTTAAGTTTTATCATTTATCTCCTTTGTTTCTCAAACTGTTGTTTTGTAAACCTTGGACATGATGCGTTGTTGATTTTGACCATGATTAGTTTTGATCTCAAATTTTTAGTGTGAGCATTTGAACATTACTCTTCATGATACTTTTATATTGGAAGGATTGTTGGATCGTCAGTTAAAGGTAGGGGTTCTAAATTTTAATTCTATGGTTTGATATTTTCCATGTAAATGTTGTATTTTGATCTGTATAACACATTGTGTGCCTAAATCAATTAAATAATGAATTTGATTATTCATTGTAGTTTTTTGGATTCCATTGGTCATTGACCTAGCTTATGGATACCCATTGGGTGAGATAACATCAAATATAATTGAATTGTCTAATGGACTAAAGCATGTTTTTAATAACTAGAGACCTTAGCAGATTAATTGATATAGATTCCCCACGATATAGCATACTATGTATTAATTTTACTAATGATAAATTGTGATATAAATGAAAGGGTTATTGAATGATAAATTGAGATTCTCTTAATTATCCATTGATGCTTATATTGTAATATTGTGCAATCTATGAAGTTTGGTCATGTCTTCTATTCCGTGTATAAATTCTTCTATATCGGGAATGGTCCTAACACATTCACACTTATATTATGTAAATATACTATTCATAACTCTCAACCCAATTGCTGGTTGTAATGCTTATAGTGATCGGGCTTGACCCAGTCCCATGTTGTAATGACTACAAGGACTTGACCCAAATGTTTTTATGTTATAGGGATTTCAAAATAATTGTCTTGATTATACCATGGTTATATAGTCATCATTAGCATGGCCATGATATATTTATTGATATATTCATGCATGACACTGATGGAATTTATGTATATCATGGTTAACAGGTTGTGGTTGGAATGGTAATGAGACAAGCTTTGATATATTACGACATGGATATGAAGTATGTTTTTGATGTATTTTATAATGTATTGAATTAATTAGTATACCAATATATCACATTGTTGAATACACTTATTATCCGGTAGGTTTGTTTAATCATGATGGCGTCAATATACAAATTCACACTAAAACCCTATTTGGGACACTGATTGGTACGAAAGTTGATAATGGGGATATAGTTTGGGATAAGGGAAAAGGACCTTGTTGTTGATTTCTTTGATTTTTGGATGGGCTATATTTGGATGTGGGATCGACATGAGGTTTGGTACTGGGGACTTTTGAGTCTTTATTTGCATTTTCTACTCTTTAACTTTTATTGTTTCAGGAATGACATTTTTTAACATTCCAACACATCATTACATTATTCCTTTATTATTAATTTGATTATTTATTGTTATTTTATGATATGATTATAATATGATTTATTTAATTTTTATGGATTATTTGTCCATCAATGTTACTTCAAAACAGGGTATATTGTTTCCTCACTATAAATTTCACAACCCCACTACTGGTTAGTAGCCTCTGGCATATGAGGAGGAACACTTAATGCCTCATAACCAATTATTTTTGTCAACATGATAGAGTGTTGTGTCGAGGGAAACGAGGACTATTTTATATGATCTTCCATATGCATGGTACGATATTAAAACGTTATTATCACATTATCAAACCCTTATAATAATTATTATTCTTATTCATCTCCCTTATCTACCATTATTGTGTATTTGAGCTAACCCTTTCGTCAGTTTCCTTTCCCCAGGATATGAGTAATTGTATTATGTAATAGTATTAAAGGGGAAGATCTTTCAATAAGTTGTAATATTCTGTTACATGTTTCCAAATACACTGTATTATTATGGTCTATGGTGATTTACTTTTTTAATGTGTTGAATATTCATTTAAAAAGATGTAATATCTATATATGTTAATCCAGGATCACAATAATTAGTATTAGAGGAAAGGTTTTGTAAAATTTTGGAAAATTGAATGAGAATACATTAGTGATATATTTAGGGATATTTATAAGGAGATATACATGTATTTCACTAAATACAATCCTTATGTTTCCAATATTTAAAATAATTTCTCATGATTTAGTCATCATATAATAATTTTTTTGGGATTATATGGTTTTATCATATGATATGTTTTGATCACACTATGCTTTCTTATCTTAGTCAATAGAAGGTTATAGAATGGATTGGGTTAAAATGAATGTTTCAGTTGTGGAAATTATCGGAATTATGAAAATTTATGTCCTTTGTGAAAATATCATGAATAGAATTAGGAATGTATCACAGGTCTTGGTTATACCGATGAAGAAAAAGAGACTATGAATTACATGTGAAAGGTATGTGATGTTATAATAATATTTTTTACATTAACTGGAAGAAGAACGATTAAACTTATATTGAGGAACCATAATAACATATTCATACAATATATTCTAGGAGAGCGGTGTTAATGAATAAGATGATAAATCATATGCAATGGTTTAATAATAATGATGGATGATTGTTGGGTATATGTATTGGAATTCAGGAATTATGTTATAGGAATCATGAAATACATGTTTTACATTAATTATTATAAAATAAATATTGAATTTTACAAAGGTATAAGAAATGGTAATTAGTGGAAAGGTGATGTTTGGATTAAAGGAGGTAACCCCTAATCTATTAGTAAGGTTGAGAAAATTCTGCTTGTCTTCGACAAAGAGATGATTGATATGTATAATGTAATTTGGATTGAATTGATTAACATGGAATGGATTATTGATTTGTTAGAAAAGTGTCCTATGTTATCATGTTTTATTTTTAAAATGTTATTATATTTAATGATTTTATCCATTAATATTTCAAATGATAAAGCATACTTGTTTTAAATAAAGTTTTATGATAATTCATGTTATTACTAATTTCAAGAGAAAAAATGATAAATGTATTCACATGTTTTGTATGTGAAAACCACAAGTTACATTATGATATATTGGAGATCAATGTTAATAGGATTTTGAGAAATTTAGTAACATTATTTATAAAATTATTGTACTTTTATCCTCCAAAATGTTTATAAAGATACTTATTTATGGAATTTTTTTTGTCAATTATCGAATGAGGTTTTAGTTATTATAGTTTCATCTTACCATATGAGGAATTTTTTATATTGGATGACAATTTATAACCATTTATTTTTTATGAGAGCTATGAAAGGATAAATTGAATTATAATAATATTTATGGACCTAAGTATCAATTTTTAGTCCACATATAAAAAATCCACCTTCATTTCTTGGAGCTATAGATAATGTGAAAATTAGCCAAGGAACAACCCAATGGAGATTGTTCTTATGAAATGGAATGAAATACATTATGAAATATTTCCTCTTGAAATTAATAAATATTAGGAAAATGGTGTTGAAACTGAATGTTTTCCTATTATCATCATGTTTTATGATATCAGTGACCTCATTGTTGCCTCTTTGGTTTTTGGTTTTGTGATTGATGACATTATTTAGATCACCAACACTACTATGATCCATGATCTTAATCACTCAATATAATTTTTTATTATTTTATTACAAATTCAAATTTTCACCAATGGTCGTATATGTTCAAAACTAGATATTTTTTACTTTTAGTAGTCATTATAATTCTAACATTTCATTTTAAATAAATTTTTAGTATTCATTTTTATGGTGTGGGTTTCAATGAAATGATCTTTCAAGTTTTAAACCATTGATGACCATGAATAATTTTGAGGAAAAATATTATTATAATTGATGTATAATTAAACACAATAATATTTTTTTAAATATGTTGTTTCAATATAATTTATTCTTTTTAACATATTTCATTTCATGCAACACTGAATATAACTTGTGTTATATGAAATCACCATGTTATTCATTCTCTATATGAAAAACCATTTCATGATTACACTACATGAAAAACATATATTATCTTTCATTATATTCAAATCCATGTTGGGTTTTTTACACACAATTTTGAGTTCCCTCAATAACTTGTGTTACCTGTAAGACCGAGTTTTATAGAACTACAATATACTATTAGTATTTTTATTAAAATATTATTATACATGTCATATCACCATTACAATTAATTTTAAGAATAATAATTTTTTTTTGAAAATATGGTTTTCAAATTTATATAAAAGTAATCACATGGTTAACAATTATCTTGAAACAATGGTTGGAACTATTTTAAAATAATGAAATACTTTTCTCAGAAAACAATTTTTCTATATAGAATTTTTCTTACCAAATAAATTAATCAAACCAATTTTTATATATGAATTCAATAAAATATATAATATATAAATTCATCTAAATTCATTTACATTCATTCAATATGTTGTAAATGAATAAAATAAAAAATAAATACCCTTTTAGTGATAAAAATTTGTATTATTTTAATAGGCAGTTTTACAAACTTTTAATAAAATACATGATTTATAAATAATTTTGAAACCTTTATAATTTAAACTTTTAAGAAATAAAATACATTATATAAATCATAATATCAAAATATACATTGGGTAAATTTTTGATACTTTTTTGAGAAGTTTTATTTTATGATGAATAGTGAAAACACTAAATTTAAAATAAAAATTTTATTTTCATATAATTTATTTATATTTTAAAATAATATTTTAAATTTTTTATAATATGTAATTATATCAATAATAAATCAGTAAATACAATATATGTCATTAGAATCAATTTCACAATGAAATTGGATACAAAACAATTCAAACATCTAAAAGTTTTAACATTAAAAACCTGTTGTTTCAACCGATAAGTGGGATTATTTTTTAAATTAATTTCTTCTAGTTATGTGTTTTTAATTTTTAAAATATGGATTAAATATTGTGAGTCATGATAATCTATAACTAATAATAATATATAATTAGTGTTGAAACAATAATATTATTGTGAGGAATTAAAATTTGCTATAATGATTAATGTAAAATCATGTAGTTGGGGTTGGCTTAGTGGTAAGCGCCCCTCAATGCTAAATAAAAAAGGGAGTTCAAAACCCATTGGGCACAGGTTACAGTAGTAGTACTGTAGTGTACTGTAGTAGTGGAGGCACTGTAGCAATAGTGGGCACCGTAGCGGCGGCAGGGTACCGTAGCAGCGGTGGAACTGTAGCACTGTGGGCATTATAATAGTACTATTCACAGAAAGGGATTTGGGCCATAAAATTTGGCCTACAGGCCATGTAATGGGAAAAATACCCACTAGGAATTTGGGATATGTTATTGGTCACTGTCTACCTAGTTTATAGAGGAATTTTATTTCCTTTAATAATAAATGAGGCTGCAACGCCAACCTTTTAAAAAAATGTAAAATCGTGTTTATTTAGTGGTCAATCATTAATATTAAGGGTCCAAATGGCCTAGAAAATTTCCCAAAATACCTTGTATGCCCATATATATACCATTTAATATATTTTATATAAAATGGAACGCTATTGGAGGCACATGGTTTCACACCAGTCTTTTTTTATATTATTTATTTTATTATTTCTGTTTGGAATTAGATAGTTCGGGTCA
Organism: Viscum album; assembly: GCA_963277665.1. Taxonomy (NCBI): domain Eukaryota; kingdom Viridiplantae; phylum Streptophyta; class Magnoliopsida; order Santalales; family Viscaceae; genus Viscum; species Viscum album. Next base: position 269,146,673 of record OY728125.1, on the reverse strand, counting down.
AGGACGAACTTAAATTTTCTGAGCTTTATTTTGAAACACACTCTTTGTCCTTTTCAGTGTTAAGTGCGCCACTGTCAAAACCGCATGACCTCGCTTGGGTCGTCGTGTGTCCTCGCCCAGCTTACCGCACGACCTGCCCTATGTTTAAGGGAGATGAAAAATATACACGGTGAATAATAAAACGAGAACACAATAAAAATTGAGACCGCGCGGAAATGGGCGAGGCATGACATGGGCGAGGAATGTTTTTGAAACCGTGCAGCCTCACCTGGTCCACTGGGTGACCTGCTAGGGTCTAATTAATGAAATAAAATGAATTATGATAAATAACAAAATTAAAGGTGATAAAAGTTTTAATAAATTATTTTAATGATAATAATAATAATATTATTTGAGGAGGTAATTTTTGTAATTATTTTTATCACTATGGTTATAATTGCAACAAATTTTATTTTATTACTATTATTTTTATTATTAGTTTTAGTTTAATATTATTATTGTTGTTATTATTGGTTTTGAGTTTGTTTTAGTTTTTATTTAGTTTTCTTTTTATTTTATTCTTTTTTTTCACATTAATTTTTTTTATTTCTCCCCTTTGGTTAGGGTTTCGGCGGACCTCCCCCCTTTCTTCATTTATTTTCTTTCCTTCTTTTCCCAGTGTAGCGCATCCCGCTACATCCCCCTTCATACAGCCTCCCCTTCACTCCTTGCGGCCTCCTCCTTCCAGCAGCCCCAGCCGCCGCTCCGTCTCCCCTCCGGTGAACCCGAACCGCCGCCCCCTATTCCGTCCTGTGTCGCACCTCCTTTCCGACCCCCCTAGACGCTGCCCGGATGTGCCGCACCCCATCCCTCTCCTCCTGTCCAGCAGCCTCCCCCTCTCTACCATGTCTAAGCGCGACCCCCACCCCCTCTTGCGGACCTCCGCTGGCCCGTACCTCCGCTTGATCGGCCTGTAAACCCATTCCATATAGCCCTCCGGTGACCACAACCTCCCTATCCCCCATGCCAGTCTGGCCAACCCACTGGTCCAGTAAACCCCATCGCACCGGAACCCCGACCAGGCCTTGCGTTGCGCTCTGTCTCCCACTCGGACCCGCACAGACTCCCATCAAGCAACCCAACTTGGATTGTAGTGTTTAAAATTCTTCATTTATTCACTTTATCGATTTATTTATTTTTCTAGTGTTGTAGGTTTTGTTTAGGGAGTTTAAAAATTTTGATCATTTGGGTTTTAATTTGGTGGCTTTGGTGAATTTTCCCTGTCTTGGTTTTGCGCTAGGTTGTTGGGGGGTGGGTTGGTATGCGGCGGTCTTTGCGCGCCTTCTTTGTGATGTCTGCCACACCGAGGTAGGTGGTTCCCCGTCTAATTATTATACTATGAATTAATTTGCAATTTTTATTTTGTTTTTCATATTTCTAATTAATTTTTTTTTCGAATTAAGATTTATTTGAAGTTTTATTTGCATTGAAATTTTTTAGTATATTGATCATATTATTGGGTGTTTTCTGTTATGAACTCTATTAGTGACTTTGGAATTGTGCAGTTATATTATTAAGTCGTGTAATTGGTGCGAACTGTTTTTTTACATGGCGTCGGGTGCGTTTGGTCGTAAAAGATGTTCTTGTGTGAGATTAGTGGTTAACGTTAAGCGATTTCATCTAAATTGTTTTATAAGCGTTTATTTTGGATTGTTAAACTATGTGGTTTAGATAATGGTGTTTTTGATATGGTGTATGGGTTTTCCACCAAACATTTTGGTTGTGCAGGTCACACTTTTTATTGAATGTTAGTGCGTGCGGTGTTGGAATGTGTTTCGGATCTCTAAGTGGTTACCTTTGTGTGTGTAAAACCATGTGACACTCCTTTGCAGTTGTTTTATAAACTTTTACATGGTTTATTAGATTATTTCAATTGTGTAAAGCATGTTTTGAAAACGTTTTTAGAGACTGTGTTATTTCAAATGGTTTTTGTGTGTGCAAATGGTTGTTTTGGCGTGTGTAGTATCTTATTGGGTTTGAGTGTATGACTATGACATGTGGCTTGAACTTTGAATGACATGAGCACAAACGGGAAGCCTGGGTACTAGGTGGGCGGATTAGACTAGCGTGCTAGTGATATGGGAGTGGCATCAGCCCACTTTCACATAGCGGGATTGACACTTACAACACTAACTAAACATTGGATGATGACCGGGGACCACTATGGTAGGATGTGTTTCCCCACCACTGGCTCTTGCACGGGAATGTGTGATACGGTTCACCGAGACGTGAGGTTCTAGGGTCCCACTTCTCGCTAGTATCATTAGGGTCTCCCATGTATTGTGCTCTTCCTTTGCTTACTGCTCGCCGTCAGCACATGGTGTGACGTTGGGGTTACCATCGAAATTGTGTGTGCATGTGTACGTGTGAGTGTGCATCTGTGTGTGTGCGTGTGTATGTGTTTGCATGCATCTGTGTGTGTGCGTGTGTACGTGTGTGCGTGAATCTGTGTGTGTGTGCGTCCGTGTGTTTGCGTGTGTGTGTGGGTGTGCGTACGTGTGTGTAATATAATTTAAGGTGTCTTCCTTTTAGAGAAGTTCCCCCTTAAAAACCTTTTTCATTAAAATTCATTAAACACTTTTTTATTTTCATTCTGTTAAATTTAAAATGTATTTGTCTTTTAATAATTATGTGTGGAACCTTTTTCAGTGGCATCCTACTGGGCTTTCAGCTCACACCCTACATACACCCTTGGGTGTATGTAGATTATATTTCTTCAGCATTCCAGGTTGTGACTTCGTGCTCAGTAATGGTGGTTAAGGATGCAGTTGATCTTTTCATGGAGAGTGGTGTCGTGTGGCCTCTCCTTTTCTGGGTGGTTTGAGTTAGAGCTTTAGTTTCTGCTGTCGTCTTTTCATTTTAGTTCTTGGTTCGAGTAGTAGACTTTAAAAATGTTCATAGTTTAACGACATGTTTGGTTGTCCTTTTTTTCCAATTTCAGTTTATTCATCTAGCTAGTTGTTTTTCTATCTTTTATTTTGGGTAAAATCTTTCCCACTTGTTACTTACGATACCCGGGCACTTTTTCCAGCCTGTGGGGATCGGGAATTCCCTTCAGGCCTTGCCGCGGACCGAGTCAGGCGTCGGGTTGGATGGCGACCCACCCTGGTTCGTGAAAAAATGGTATCAGAGGAGCTTTTCTCTCTTGGGTCATGTTCTTTTGAGATAGAGTCACTGTAGAGAAAATTTATGGTTGTCGGGACTCGGCGTCCAGGGTATGAGTAAGGTTCCTGGCCAGCAAACCTTGTGGAAGGACTCAAGTTACCAAAGTATGTTGAGGTTTGTTTGAGTTTTTGGTCCTTGCGGAAAATCTTGTCTGCGGGAAAACGGCTAAGGTCAGTGGTCCCAGTGAGCTCGCAGGGTCTGGCAAGCCATGTGGAGCCAGGGAAGATATCCTAGAATATCCTCCGTGGAGGTGGCGTGACTGGCGTATGGCCGCCAACCATACGTTTCAGTCACCTTCTGACACTAGTTTTCTCTTGCGTTGTTTCTCGTCTCCTTGTTTCAGATTCATGGAAACATGGTTTTTAAGTAAAAATGATTTGGCCTTTGAATATTTTTTGGACAATGTTTTGAAATAAATCACTTTAAAAATAAAATGGGGAATGAGGTTTGAAAAGTGTGGGTTGGATGTTTTGGTTTTGAAAAAAAATGGAAGGCTTTGGTTTTTATCCTCGGTGTTCTCATGGGCCACAACATGCATGAGTGTATATGGAAATAGAAAGGGTTAATGGCACGAGAAGATGAGTGCCTGGATGGACATGAGGTGGGTGCCGGTGCGGCACGAGAACATGCATGTGCGGGGCTCATGGGAGGACATTTGTGTTTGTGCAACCCACTGGGTTTGTTTATTTTTAAAATGTTTTGTTAAAGGTAAAATTTGGTGTTTTAGTAAATGATGTTTGTGTGGTGTTTCCTTGTGTTTAGGAAATGTTGGATGTGAGGCATTTTGAGCTGAGGACTCCTTCTGAATGGTTGTGTCGTGAGTTTGAATTCTTATTTGTAAGTTGGTATGAAAGTGTGTAGCTAGTTAATTCTTTTGAAAAGTACAGCGGGGAGCCCTTGTAGTGGTTTCCCCTGCACGTTTGGTGTTCTCTTATGGTATGTCCTGACCATTGGACCAGCTCGGTTGGGTCCATGGTTTTCTTTCTTGGCTAGTGTACGCCCCCAATAAAGAGTTAATGTGAGAATGACGTGCGACCATAGATGGTTCACCATTGGCCGACCCTCCCGTTGTCAAAAGTAAGGACTCTTTTTCTGTGACAATGCTAAGTCTATTCCTTTTTATTTCAGTTAAGCGGATCCTCTCACAGCGGAATGACTGATGAGAGGGGAGCTAAAGGGAGTTTTGGTCTTTTTGAGTTGTCTGACTCGTCGGGTATGAAGATGACATCGTTGTGTCTAAAGCTCCCCCTATAAGCGGTGAAAGAAATTCCAGTTGGGAATGTTGAAGGCGGTTCATAATTATTAGTGTTGACCAGTGTCTAAAAGGGATTTTTAGTACTTTCATTGGCTGAAAGCATCATGTTTGGTGATGTCTTGCAGCATCAGGTCCCTTCAATAGTCAACGGTAGTTTGGAAGTGGTAATAGAGACTCCAGTGGGGAAACAGTGGAAGAAACTCGAAGATGTTGGTGCTGTCTATCATTCCATATGACCTCTAGTCATTTGTTTTTTTCTTTTAAGGAAAGGTTCGTGTTAGGCTAATAGTTTGGTAGACCCAGTCGTATGAGGATGCAATGGTCGTTCGTAGGAATCACGTGTAGTTCAAGAAGCGGTTTAAAGTCTTTGTCAGTGTAAATATCCTCTCAGTAGAAACTTCCACGTTCAGGTGACGATTGGTGGTGTCGTGTTTTCATCCAGCGTGATAAAGGGTGATGTGCATCCACCATTTCAACTATGGTGTTGGTGAATGTTCTGTGTATGATCATTCAGATGTTGTAATGTGTTTTTTATGGTGTTTCCCCGGGTGTAATATGATTACGTGTGGCACCAAAATGAGATGCTCCGCTCGGGAGTCTTCAATGCCTGACTGCGAGTCCGAAGATGCTTCAAACATCAGGGCTCCATCCATAGGCCTTAGAGTGAAGCTGGAGCATGGTTCGAAAACCCCGGGAGTGTATGGGACTCAAACTTTATTTCTTTCATCAGGGTGGAAAGTGAAAGAAGCTTAAATTGGTTTCTATGGTTGTTTTGTTTCGAACAAACTGTCTGGTTGCATAAGGTTTTCGCGACCATGTGGAGGCGTGTTCGTCTCGTTGCCTTAAAGTATTGAGGGTTGCGTCCCATTGGATGCAATCACTTTAGTGGTCCATATGGGAGTTTATTGATTAAATTTGTCTCAAATCTGAATAATGCTCGTCCAGGAATGTCGAAATGCGGGTTTGTCATGGGTCATGCTTTTGACGCCCCGGTAGCCGGACCCCTCCCTCCCCGCCCCTTGTGTTGGGGTGTTTGGTCAGCATTAAGAATTTTTTCAAAGTTCTGTATCCTCTGTTTGTTCTAATGGTAGAGAGACCCAAGACGGGTCTCGCACAATGGTCTCTAGAATAAATCGGTGTTGGCCTTCCCTTAATGGCGGGGAGTCTGCCCGAACCTCCCCATGTTGGTTTTCTAGTCTCATCTTGTGAGTTGGTAGGTTCTTAATGGTGGGGATACCCACAATGGGTCTCGCACAAATGACTCTAGAATGAATCAGTGCTGGACTATTCTTTAATGGTGAGGAGTCCGCTCAAACCTCTCAGTGTTGGTTTTCCAGTCTCGTTTTGAGTATCAGTGACTTCATAATGGTGGGGAGCCCCTCTGGCCTCCCCATGTTGATATTTTTCTTCTGTTTTTGAATATGATTTGGTGATAGGTGATAAGAGTGTTCCTTGGATGTGGTTTGACCTTATTTTTTCATTTTAGCCAAGTGGTGTGGTTTCGGTTTCATGGTGCTTGGGATGTTTCGGCTTGTGAAGTTGGATTCAGTGGGTGCGAGGGTTTCCTTCCTTGATCAGTTAACTGGAGGTGTTTTAGCTCTTTGGGGTGAGAGACACTTATCATAAAGTCTTATTATGCATTTTTGACGTTGCCTTTGAGTCACTTTCTCTGAGAACTGTGTTTTTTCTCTCCATTGGCTTGATGTTTGTGGGAATACACTTTGAACCTTAAGGGGGTATGGTTTCTGATTTGGGGTTTGGTCCTAGTTGTGGCTTTCCAAGGACGAAATGTGTTCATGGTGGGGAGAAGTTTCACACCCATATTTTTTTATATTATTTATTTTGTTATTTCTGTCAGGAATTAGATATTTCGGGTCAAGGCCGAACTTAAATTTTCTGAGCTTTATTTTGAAATGCACTCTTTGGCCTTTTCAATGTTAAGTGTGCCGCTGTCAAAGCTGCATGGCCTCGCTTGGGTCGCCGTGTGTCCTCGCTCAGCTTACCACACGACCTTCCCTATGTTTAAGGGGGATGAGAAATATACGCGGCGAATAATAAAACGATAACACAATAAAAATTTGGACTACGTGGACATGCGCGAGGCACGACTTGAGCGAGGCATGTTTTCGAAACCACGCAGCCTCGCCTAGTCCACAGGGTGACCTGCTAGGGTCTAATTAATTAAATAAAATGACTTAATGATAAACAAATAAAATAAAAGGTGATAAAAGTTTTAATAAACTATTTTAATGATCATAATAATATTATTATTTGAGGAGGTAATTGTTATAATTATTTTTATCACTATGGTTATAATTTCTACAACTTTTATTTTATTACTATTATTTTTATTATTAGTTTTAGTTCAATATTATTATTGTTATTATTATTGGTTTTGAGTTTGTTTTAGTTTTTATTTTGTTTTCTTTTTATTTTATTCCTTTTTTTTCACTTTAATTTTCTTATTTCTCCCCCTTAGTTAGGGTTTTGGAGGACATCCCCCCTTTCTTCATTTTTTTTCATTCCTTATTCTCCCTGTGCGGCGCATCCCACTTCTTCCCCCTCCATGCAGCCTCCCCTTCTCTCCTTATGTCCTCCTCCTTCCAACAGCCCTGGACACCGCTCCGTCTCCCTCTCCGGTGAACCCAAACCGCCGCACCCTCTTCCGTCCGGCGTCGCACCTCATGTCCAACCCACACTTGCCGCTGCCCGGATGTGCCGCACCCCATCCCTCTACTCCTGTCCGGCAGCCTCCCCCTCTACGCTCGGTCGAAGAGCGACCCCCACCCCCTCATGCGGACATCCACTCGCCCGCACCTCCACTTGAGCCGCCTGTAAACCCCTTCCGGCCAGCCCTCCAGGGACCACAACCTCCCTAACCCCCACGCCAGTCCGGCCAACCTGCTGGTCCAGCAAACCCCAGTGCACCGAAACCCCGACCAGGCCTTGCGCTACACTCTGTCTCCCACTCGAACCCGTAAAGACTCCCATCATGCAACCCAACCTAGTTTTTAGTGTTTAAATTTCTTCATTTATTCACTTTATCGATTTATTTATTTTTCCAGTTTTGTAGGTTGTGTTTAGGGAGTTTAAAATTTTTGATCATTTGGGGTTTAATTTGGTGGCATTGGGGAATTTTACATGTCTTGGTTTCGCGCTAGGTTGTTGGAGGGGCAGTTGGCATGCGGTGGTCTTTACAAACCTTGTTTGTGAAGTCTGACACACCGAGGTAGGTGGTTCCCCATATAATTATTATCTGATGAATTAATTTGTAATGTTTATATTGTTTTGCATATTTTTAATTAAATTTTGTTGTGAGAATTAAGTTTTATTTGATGTTTGATTTGCATTGAAATTTTTTAGTATATTGATCATATTATTGGGTGTTTTCTGTTGAGAACTCTATTAGTGACTTTGGAATTGTGCGGTTATCTTAGTAAGTCATGTAATTGGTGCGAACTGTTTTTTTACATGGCGTCAGGTGTGTTTGGTCATAAAAGATGTTCTTGTGTGAGATTAATTGTTAACGTTATGTTATTTCTTCTAAATTGTTTTATAAGTGTTTATTTTGGCATGGTAAACTATGTGGTTTAGAAAATGGTGATTTTGATATGGTGTTCGGGTTTTCCATCAAACCTTTTGGTTGTGCAGGTCACACGTTTTATTGTATTTTAGTGCGCACGGTTTTGGAATGTGTTTTGGATCTCTAAGTGGTTACCTTTGTGTGTGTAAAACCATGTGACACTCCTTTGTTGTTGTTTTATAAACTTTTAAGTGGCTTATTAGATTATGTCAATAGTGTGAAGCCTGTTTTGAAAATGTTTTTAGAGAGTGTGTTATTTCAAATGGTTTTTGTGTGTACAAATGGTTGTTTTGGAGTGTGTAGTATCTTATTGTGTTTGAGTGTATTACTATGACATGTGGCTTGAACATTGAATTACTTGAGCACAAACGGGAAGCTTGGGTACTAGATGGGCGGAGTAGACTTACGTTCTAGTGATACGGGAGTGGCATCAGCCCAGTTTCACTTAGCGGGACTGACACTTGCAACACTAACTAAACATTGGATGATGGTTGGAGACCACTATGGTAGGAGGTGTTTCCATACCAGTGGCTCGTGCACGGGAATGTGTGATATGGTTCACCAAGATGTGAGGTTCTAGGGTCCCACTTCTTCTTAGTATCTTTAGGGTCTCCCATGTATTGTGGTCTTCCTCGGCTTTCTTCTCACCGTCGGCAGACGGTGTGACGTTGGGGTTACCAAGGAATGTGTGTGTGTGTGTGTGTGTACGTGTGAGCGTGCGTATGTGTGTGTGCATGTGTGCGTGTGTGTGTGCGTCTGTGTGTGTGCCTGTGTATGTGTGTGCGTGCCTCTCTGTGTGTGTGTGCATCCGTGTGTGTGCGTGCATGTGTGGGTGTGTATACGTTTGTGTAAGATAATTTAAGGTGTTTTCCTTTTAGAGAAGTTTCCCCTTAAAAACTTTTTTCACTAAAATTCTTTAAACACTTGTTTATTTTCATTCTGTTAAATTGCAAATGTATTTGTCTTTTAATAATTATGCGTGTAACCTTTTCTCTGTGGAATACTACTGGGATTTCAGCTCACACCCTACATACACCCTTGGGTGTATGTAGATTCTCTTTCTTCTGCTTTCCAGGTTGTGACTTCGTGCTCAGTGATGGTGGTTCGGGTTGCAGTTGTTCTTTTCATGGAGAATGGTTTCGCGTGGCCTCTCTTTTGCCGGGTGGTTTGAGTAAGAGCTTTAGTTTCCACTGTCATCTTTTCTTTTCAGTTCTTGGTTCGAGTTGTAGAATTTAAAAATGTTCAGAGTTTAAAGAAGTGTTTGGTTGTCCTTTTTTTTCCAGTTTCAGTTTATTTATCTAGCTACTTGTTTTTCTATCTTTAATTTTGGGTAAAATCGTTCCCACTTGTTACTTACGATATATGGTCACTTGTTCCAGCCCATGGGGATCAGGAACATCCTTCGGGCCTTGCTGCAGACAGGGTCGGGCGTCGGGTTGGATGGAGACCCACCCTGGTTCGTGACACATGGGGTAAGGAAGATCTCCCAACTGGGTTCATCTTTTTATATTTATATGAATTTCAGTCCTCCTGCATAATAAAAGGGAACACACCCCTCACTTATTCACACATATAAATCACATTATATTGTAAAAAAAACCGTTCAAAATAATCTCACATTTTTCCTCATATCATCCTATAAGCCTCAATTTATGCATTACATTGACTATGGAATCCATTTTTTGAAGACCAAAAGGAGTTACCAAAAGAAGTGGTAACATTATTCAGTAAGCAATTTTGTTTTCTTTCATTATTCATAGATTAAATTATTCTTATATCATGATTATAGAATGAAATATTTTCTTGAATATATTTAAATTTTTTAAAATTCTAATTTTATTAACTGTATTTCTACACATTTATATAAAATGTGATACAAAATCATAGTTTGTGTGTACTTAAGACAAGCACCTCTCATACTGAGGAAAATAATTCTTCCATTACAAACTCAAAATGTTTGTAATAATGATGAAATAATTGATTATATATTATATATATTACATTTATTAATTATTTTTTCTTATTTAAAATTTATATAACACATACTTTCATGGTTTCCATATTGTAGGAATAAGATAACTCCATTCATATAGGGGTGGACTACCACCTACTTAAAGTTATGTTATTGGTTCACGCATTACATGGAATATATTATGGATGATTTTACTAACAATATTTGATATATATGAAATAAAAATTATAAGAATAAGGTAATAATATATATATATATATATAGAATCACATATAATATTTACTTTTCTTTATTTTTAAATATCACATGGAAAGGGGAAGAATGTTCATGTCTACGTAAAACATACCATCTCTAAGAATGGTGTATTTCATTTCATTATACTTTATTTAATAGATTTTTTTCAATACTAATATAATGACTATATATGATATTTATATCTTCTTTCAAATAATTTAAATATTTAAATCAGGATACAAGTAATAGGATCAATTGTAACATGTCAAAACATATAGGTAACACAAAGAAAATGTTATCCAAAATCTAACATTAACATGGAATTTTAAATAAATGGGTCATATAAAGTCATAATAAAATAATAAATGGTAGGATATATAAGAATAAATTAAATTATTACATATATTAATGACATATATTTTTATTTTGGATTTTTTAACATGCATAATGATTGTCAAGACCTATGGTACGGGTTTTCTTGTCTCACTTTTATTTTTGTGATATATATCATATATTCAAAACGTATTATTATTGTGTGGTGTATATATAGAACATTTAAATATTATTTCATGAATTTAAATTATTTTATGAAATTAAATGTTTCATGTAATGTTATTATTTTATATATCTCATGATTCAAAAGTTTCTCAAGTTGTAAGGGGATTTGTAGTCTCACTTTTGGGTCTCTATGACTAATGCCATATTCACAACTCATTTCCATTGTGTGATATATATAATTTCCATTATTTTCTTATATTATTATCAACATTATATGTATATATTGTTAAATATCCTTATCATGATCTCTCTTTCATGGTGTTTATGGTTCAAAATTTACCATGTCAGTAATGTAATTTTGTCTCAATTTTCCTTTATTGAGACAAATGCCATGTTATGCAGCTATATTCTTACATGAGGTGTATATAATTCTTATTTAAATGTTATATCATGAATATAATTATTTTAATTAGATTTTTTAATTCATTTAATGTTATTATTTCAATGTAATTACTATTCAATGTTGTCGAAGTAGTGATAGCTTGTTGCTATAATCACATATTATTTAAAGATTGTTTATGATTATGATTCCAATGATGAAATATTTTGACAAATATCTTAATAACTCCCATAAATTTTATTCTCCTCTGTTTCTTTATGATATATTTATGTAATGGTATCATTTTTCCACTCAATGGTCCTTAATATAATTATTAATGTTTCTATTAAGAAAATATAAATTTAACACTCTCTTTAGTAAGAAATATATGTTTTTTTAAAAACATGTGTTTATTATAATATTTAAAAAAATATCTACTATTATCCAATGGTGTTTAAAATATATTTCTAACAATATTTTAAATTTTATTTTTTAAAAAATTTAATTTTCATGTCAATTTCTAATAAATGCAGTATTATATTCAATTTTCGATGTAAATGAAATGTCTCGTGTGTATTGATATATTATCCATCATGAACATCTTTTTATGGAATATTCTTTCATATTTTTTCTATATTTTTTCTAAATAAAAGTTTTTGAAAATGTTTTATGTTTATTTTTTTTTTCTGAAAGTGGAATGAATATTTTCCTCAAGAAATTTGTTAAATTATTTTTAAATATTACATCATATGTTTTCAATATGGTTTTCAATGATATGTATTTTGGAAATATATTATTATTTTTAATAAAAGGTTATTTTTCTTAAGAACTGTTCCAATTGATATTTAAAAATACATCCTTATATAAGATTAAATCCTTTAATATAGTTTATGATTTACTAGGAATGAGATCCAAGGATACCATTTATATTATTTATCTGAATAGTTTATGTTTTTATGGAATTATGTTTATGTTACTCATTTATCTTACATAAGTATGTAATGTTTCAAATAGATTTTCATGAGAGAAATTTAATTTTCCATGGATAATAAATTAATGAGATAATAATTGTCTTTATATGTTTCTATGATGATATTCAAGTTATTTGTACATTATTAATGTTGTGATTCATTGAAAAATTTTATGCCATTGGGTAGACTAGATAGTGTTGTGCAATCCCGTTATAGCTTATACGATGGGATGGAATAGAAAACACTAGGAAATCCTGTTATATCATGTATGATGGGGTGGACCAGATAGCACCCTATAGGACTATTATAATTTATATAATGAGGAGGCCTAGATTGCATCAGGTAAGATCATTATAGATAATATAATGGTGTATACCAGATAGCATAGTGTAATCCCCTTAAATCATATATGATAGGGTGACCCAAATAGAGTTGGTTAAGATCATTATATCTTATATGATTGGGTTTCCCAGACAGATTCAAATAATAATTGTATTGCTAATATGATGTGTTGGGCCAGAAAACACTCTAGTTCTTTGGGTAATGATTTATATCTCATCAAATAATTATGGGAACATGTAGATGGTCCTGATCTACTATGGGATGAAGGTATAACCAAGTCCACTATAATTAAAGAGCTGTTATCGGGGTTGATGGTGTTTCACTCCCAATAGGTGTATCCCCCATGAAGTGGATTGATATGTTTTATAAAGATGCCTTTAATTATTGGGAATGAATTTACATGCTTATGTGTATGCTGTAAATTATATGTCATATTCCTATGTTATAAATTAATTCATTATGCTCCTAATTCCCTTATGATTCATTTCTAATGATCTTCCAATAATTTTTCCATGACCCATGTATATGATATTTTATATGTATGGTATGATATTCCAATGTTATTTTCTTGTTCTCATACCATTACTCTCTTTATTATTCATATATTTTTTCATTATATACCAAAACTAATCATCTGAGATCACTCTTTATTATGTTTCCTTTCCGTTGGTTATGAAGAATGGTTTTGAGTAAGATTACTAAAGGGGATGATATTTGTTGGATATGTTTAAGGTCTTTCACCAAGATAAAAAATTTTATTCACAGTTTACGAAGAAACTAAACTATTATTGTACTAGGACATTTACATTTGTAACATGAAAAATATTCATTGAAATTGATGTACTATGCATGTATATTAATTCTGCATTTCTAAATCGAGGCCTACAATCTCTATGTAATTCAAGGAGAACATGTCCCAATGTATATTCAGGAATGATGTTTATACCTGTTGTTTTTCTGAATTAATGTACGCACTCATCAAAGTGGGGTATGAATCTTCTTCTGTAACAAGATTTATTTCTCTGACTTCATCATCATTGTTAGATACTCCTTCCTTAAATGGTTGAGGGGAATATATGAGGAATTCCTCCTATTCCCCTTCCTCCTAATCCACCTCTTATCCTTATGTCTTGTTCTTAGGGGACATATGTGATGTTGATAACCTCTTGTAGATAAGGGATTAGTTTTTATTTTGACCTTCAGAAGGTGAAGCAGCTACTTCCAACCAGACTGATGACATGGGGATGCATTGATTCTCCAAAATGGGGATGAGGGATAAAAAGTGAGAATCTTAATTTCATTAGTATTGTGAAAAACTATTCTGAACCTGATGATGAAGATGTTATTTTTAAAAGCTAGGGGATGGAATGAGGGAATTGTTTTCAAAGTTTCTATCATTTTTTAGAGGGTTAAAGAATTATCCAATGAGATTGGGTTTAGTTTTTAGGGATGATATCATGAAGGTAGATGAATAAATGACTCAATTAGGACCCACATCTTCGATCTAATTGACGGGTTTCACATAATCTATACTGGGATTGTGAATTTATTATCGATGGTAATTTCTAGACTGTTTGACGCAGTGAATTGAAAAAAATATTCAGTCATGTGATATTATTATTTTCTATGATAAAATCACGCATCAATATATTTTTATTTGAAGGAAATAAATAGGTCCTTTTCTTCATGAAATTTCACACTATAAACATCATTTAATTATTTTATTCATTGGTTTTAAGATGTGGAAATATCTATGTAATTATGAAACCAAGGCCTTCCAATAAAAAACATTGAATTTCACCTCTTTTCGAACAACCAAGAATTTCGAGTCTGATTAAAGATCCTCATACTGATTCCTTATTTTGATTTCATCGATAATATTTTTTCCATCTTGTCTTGAACCTATACCATTAAATTAGATAGGGAAAATGTTGACTCATTGTAACCCAACTGATGGTGTGTTTGGGGTTGAATGAAGACTCTTGATCCATTTTGAATGAATGATCATTTGATATCAAGCTCAATTATCTTTCAAGAAATATAAATGGGTATAGTGTCTCCGTGTATTATAAAACCGTTATCTTGGTCAGTAATGGAGGTGATTATGTAGAATTTCATAGTATCTTTTTCTACACAATATACTTTGACAACAAAAAATTCAACATAATGTTTTTTAGGTCTTTAAAAATAATATATGAGTACTTCAGAAGGGTATTTTGGTAGACGCAAGGTATCCATGATCAATAATATGCCTAGAACCATGTACAATTTCATTAAAATTTAATACTTATGGGATAAAAACCTATACTTCCTAACATGGGGTTGATGGTTTCTAGTAACAATAGGAACTGAATTACATTATATAGCAAGATCGGCCATCAGAATAGGATAAAATGAACTTCTCTCCACAGTGGATTAGGTTGTCTAGATCATCGGGAATGCGGAGGATGATTAGGTGAGCGTGTATCCTCCAGTATATCTTCTCATATGATCAAATTAGGAAAAACTATGTTATGTGTAGGGGATATTTATTTATCATACTGAGCTCACTGGACGGATCTCCCATGAGTTTCATTTACGTAGACAAATCAATCACGGTCATGAAAAATGAATTTATTTCTACCATGACAACTCCTTCCTCTATGTCCTAGACCTCTATGGACACTACCACCTATTCCCCAATCAGATGAAGAGAACCCAGGCTCATAGGAACACTTATGATCCAAGAGCTAACCCATTACGTGAATAACATTAGCATGTCTAAAAATAAACTCCTCATCTGATTGGGGCTTCGTTTGGTGGGGTGACACTTATGGTACTGTTTATTACTATGACATTCATGATTTTAAAACAATGGGAATTAAGTCTGTGAGAGTCAATGATTACTTCAACATCTTCACATGTTCATCTTTCTATGTTTTCTTCCTTCTCATTCAACAAATATTTTTTGTAGTACTATCCTATAGAATACTTTAGTGACAATGGAGTCGAATGTGATGAAGTGGAAGCAGACAAGGGTAGAGTCATCTTTTTTAACTATCATCATAGGGTATAAGGATTCCTATTTATCATATTTATGACCTTACAGTCACTGAGTTCATGTATACACATTCTACTAACATCCTGATATTATGTTTCCTCCTTCAGACTAGTGGAAGAATCACTTGCAACTTACAGAGGTGGATTGACCAGATTTAAATATCTAGAACCCACATTATTCAATGGTATTTATTTGAAATATACAATTTCCTAGATAGGCTGAAATAATTATTGATTGAAGCATAAATAATATGGGATATAGTTTTCTCCATCCTAGTTGGGATTCTTGGTATTTGAAAACTAGATAATTTTTTCCTCCAACGATGAGATAATATATCTAGGGACTATGTAATTTTTAATAGAATATAATTTTCTCTACATATACTAAATCTATTTTTACCGCTAATATATATTCTCAAAAAGATGATGTGGGTGTTTTTACTGACATTCATGAGGCATGACTGCATGCTATGGTTCAGGCTATGGGAAAAGAGATGGTCGGGGGGAATTTTATGTGTAACAGTGGCCACGTGTGGTTTTCTCTATTTTCATTCCACGATTTAATAAAATTAATTGGGATATAGCCTTCGTTATTTTGATGGAGTCATCAATTATTTGAGAAATACTTTCGTGATGCTAAAACCGTCACACATATTTCATAGGAATTAGTGGTGAGGAGAAATTTTCATAAAGATTCCTTATAAATATGGACAACAAATCTTCTTGAGGATGTTGTATGCTTAAATAGTATGTCCACCCCTTCCAATGAGAAGTGAAAATTTAAACCCCCTCATTCTCATAATTGTTTTTCAATTTGAGTGTTAAAGGACTATTTTATTCTATAACATTTATGTGAATTGGAAGAGATGATTCTAATAGTAATCCTTCAACCCTGTAATTGTACGACATGGAAAACTCGTTTACCATAATAGTTTGTCCCCAACAATCTCTGAACAAAGCACCTTACATTTACTAAATTTTTTTGGTTCATGGGTGTATATAATGGAAAGTAATATGGATGAAAAATGCATCAAATTATACTCTGAGTTCATAGAACCATTGAAAATTGTAATTGTACAATTCCCAATGATAGGTGGGTGAAGATTCGGAAGAAACCATTCGAGATAAGACTTCATCTCTATAAGTACCAATGAACACAAATCATCCATAGTTAAAATTATATATTTTAGTGATTCAACAGTATTGATGAGACATTGATGAATGTATGGTTGAGTAGGATCTCAAACAGAAGAAACATTAGGTAGGGTCACCTAGGGAGGCCTTGCTAGTATCTATAATGGGTAACCTATAGGTGAAATTCTATAGGGATGCACCTAGACCTATTATGGTTCCATTCCAAATAGATGCAATCTCGATCTTCTACTTTGGGATCCATGTATATTGGTTGTTGGTAACTCATGTTGTGTGTACACCCTAACTCTATTTTTTTAATAGTGACCCCTATTTGTTGAGGTTTTCTTGTTGGGAGTTCCAGTTGAGTCAATGTTAGTAGAACATATTCAGGCATAATTTTTCCTCAAAGTAGTTCCCCATTGAGTCTTGTCAATTTCATCATATCTTCTTCTAACTGAGAGAATCCTTCCTAAAGTGTAAGAGATTCAAGATCTTTAGTTGGTGCGTGAGGAATAATTTTACTTTTCCCCTTTTTTACTGTGCATACTCTCTATGGAGGTAATCATGGAGTATTTTAGGGGATTCCCAAATTTAGGGAAAGTCTTTAGATTTAGGTTCACAAACATCATTCAGTTATTTTGGTGTGTACCATATTAAGAGTTGAATCTTCATCATTAATGTCCTCTATATTAATCTCATATTATATATGATCTCCAGGGGTGGTATTAATGAAATTGAACAATATGTAAATAAATTTAGATGTGTTATCATTCTCTTTTTGAAACATCCCTCGTCTGCACCGTCCATAGGGAATTCTTTTATCCTATGGTGGTTTTATTGGATCAATTTGATTGAAGGTAATCTGAAGGGAGTCTATATAAACTTTTATCTTGTTTGACCCCTATGAGGATAATGAATCCAATAATGGGATGAACTAGGAGGATTCATTTGGTGGCATTCACCTTAATTAGGAGAAGATTGAACTCTTCTAATAAGGTGGTTGTTGAGGTAAAATAATTCCCAGACCAAGTGGGTTGGGGATATTTCTATTCCACTTCAACAAATCACTGATCCTTATTTTCTGTCATGAAATGGTTATTCATAAAATACCATATCCCGATGGGGTGGTATTTGTCTTTGATTACCATGTGTTATACCAAAATGAATGCCTTGTGGATTTTATAGATTTGGGTTCAAATATGGGTTTGGTGCATCATTCACTTTTCACCTGAACCACCTTCTTCCAATGATAGTTGCAATATCTTTGAAATTTTTCCTATTGGATAAGTGGAATCCCTTATGTGAGAGGTATGATCAATGTTGTTTGATTAGAAGTGGAAACTTATTTTAATATCCTATTCTATTATGTCCCAACGATGATGAGTCGGTCAAGGCGCATTTTTGTTGAGCATATCACCAATTATGAAAAATGACATTTTTTTGAAGTCCTCATGAAGCTATGACATTACTGGATGTAATCAATGGGTTACTTTACTAATTGAAGATAATATTTAAATGTAACACTATGTTTTCACCTCATCCACAAATATGAAAAATAGATGAGGAATCTGGGATCAGCTGATGTAATCCTTTTAATTTGATAAGACATGTGCATTGAAGGGATCCTTGATGTTTTCTCCATTTTTGATTTCTTGTATCCAGTAGAGCCACAAATTAAATTTTTATGTGTATACCTTCTATTATATTGATGTGAAATAGATACTATTTGTACGGTATTACATTTCCTCTAATGTTATTTGTTGGGACAAAGATGGATGGGGAAGGAAGTAAGAAGAATGTTTCTTTTCCAATGTGCAGTCTTTTGTTGTCGAAGAGGATAAATCAACTCACATTGTAAAAGTCATGTAAAACAATATAATGCATTTTAGATTTGTATTTATCAAATATCATATATTGATCATAGAACATGTGATGCACACGTTATGAATGAAAGAGGGATAAAAGGGGATTCCAATCGTATAAACCTTATATTTGAAGGAATGATGTTGCTAAAAGATTGGGATGTTGTAGTACTTTCTACTAAAATACTGATGTTTCTAAAGGCGCTTGATCAAATAAAATATATCACATAAGAGACGATTCATGATGAAGGAATTTTTTTTGAATAATTTTGATGAAAATGAATCATCAGTGGGGTTTTTGTAGAAGCAGTTTTTAAGGTGGTGTCGTTTTCCATTGTTTTCCAAATTTTTAGGGATGAAAATAGAGAGATATTGAATTGTGATTTTAGAAAATAATGTTGTGTGCATGTTTGAAGTTTTCTTGGTATGTTCCGTGCATGTAGAGTTCCATGATCTGAACATCCAAATTCAGAAAAGGAAAGTCTTGCACGGAAGATTGTGTTTTTCAAATAAGATTGAAGGGATTTTGGAATGTTTTTAACAAAGATTTATTCAAGGTTAGAACATATAAAAATGAAATAGTCCTGATGTGTCTAAAATATTCAATAAGTGAAAGAATGTTTAGATTGGCACGGAAGAGACGTACATTCCCAATGCTATGTCCAATGGGGTTTTCCCGATGCGTTAGGATCTTGCATGACACATTATTTTTTTTTTCACAGGGGTTAGTGATGGCAATAAATAATAGGTGAAACCCTCTCATTTTTGTAGCTCAAAACATATAGAAATATTCATTTATGAATTGAGGAATAAGTTTAATTAAAGGTAGTGGTGTGAATGAAACAGAGTTATACATAAGAAAGAGAAGTTGCGTATCAGATTGAAGTTGTTTGCAAGAGGTGTGTCAGGAAAATATTTAAATATTGTGAACATGGACTGAAATTTTCAAGAAAGAAACCTAAAAGGGTGAAAAAAATATTTGATTTCATCACACGAAATATGTTGTGGGCAAGTTAGTTCTTACCAGCTTTTGGGTAAGAAAAATAATTTTTTTTGAATAATCAAACTATGAAAGATGATTTCAAAGCACTAAATTTTTAACCTATTTGTACTAAGAGGGTGAACATGCGCTTAATGAATTTTTTTTCAAGTTCTTAATGAGTTTAATTGTATATCCAACACCTTTTACTCCACATAAAATGTGTTTTTTCTCGTTTATTGTGTGGTTCTGGAATGTTTTTATACCATACCAAGGACGTGAATACTTTTTTAGAGTAGTGATCCATGAAAATATTGTATTCCAATTTATGTCTATTTTGATTGTGTTTAGTAGAGAACGAACTCTTTAACATGAGTATGATGTTGTTTCAATAATATAGAAATAGAAAAGAAAAATGATATCACTGATTCACCCCTCCCCTTCTTAGTGATACTTTGATCCTTATTGGAAAAAATCATTATTAGTAGTGTTCTATATATTGTGATGGATTTAATGAACACAACATTCAGAAAATTCCCCTACAATTTTGTATTGAGAAGTGTTTAAAGGCTAGAATATGATAGGTATGCTGTATTTTTTCTAATGCTTTCACATGTTCAACATTTCTTATTTTTCATTTTCAAAAAGTTACTTGACCTAGTCTGACTGGGGAGTATGCTTTTATCCTGATTTATTACGAATGAAAAGACTAATAGGGCCCTAATCCATTATATTGGAAGGAAAAAAAATCCCAGGGTGGTTTGGGGAATGATCATATCCTTTGTATTTATTTCTAATGAGAAAGTATTTCACTTGTTAGTGACAAGGCATCCGACATGATTGCACTCATTTGACATGTTCCTCATTTAAGGAGGGATTTCTCATTAGTGGAATTTTAAGGGGAAAACACTTGTGATGAATTGAACAACTACAATAGATATATCTTCCATAGAGACTGCCATTATGGGGAGATCCACCATTATGTCTTGACATCTTAATAATGTATAATTCCTATAACATATAGCCTAAAAAATAATTCTTGGGTCGAAGATAATAATTAGGAAAAATTATTGCATTATCATCTTCATGCCAAATAGAGGGATATAGTGACTCTCATATAGAGGTTGGATCTCTATATTGATCATATTATAGACATGAATCAGGAATTCATTGTGAAGATTATTTGTAGGAACATCAGAATTACCGACATCATTTCTATAATGTTGTAACATGAGAGTAGGATCCTAATATTCCATAGATAAATGTATGATACCTTCATGAACACCAACACGAAGTAGAACAATATCATTGATCTGATCTTTATTTTATATTGAACACTGATGATGATTCTTTTTGGATTCATTTTTATGAGATACCGGGTTAACTTACTGAGAAATGTGATTTTTATGTACAAAATCCTATTGGAATAGCTCGTGTGTTACTAACGAATTTTTATGATATGATTATAGAATTTTGGAGAGGGTTTGTGTCCACCTCAGAGTGTCTACTGGAATGGTTTCATTACCAATAGTTGGAAAGGGGATATGGACCAAATATGTTTTTTTGTATATCACGGCGTAGTGTTCCCCATGACCATACTAGATGGGGGAAGAGTTGGGTGTCTACTATTGGCTGAAATGTTAATGACCCACCCCATTTTTGGGGATAGAGTTTTGTATTGAAATCTATTCCACAATTGATCCCTTATAGTATCATAGAAGGAATGTATGATATGTCGATATATTTACACCTACCATTTCACGATTCAAAAAAATGTGTTTGGTTACATCATAAGTTGGATCATGGATACATTAACATTCTGTGGTTGGATTTGGGGTCAACACCTACACATGTTCACTATTTAATGCTTTTAGATACTAATAATACACTAATATGGGGAAAAATATTTGGTTATTCCCCTATTTTTTTCAGAATTTATTTTTGAATACTACATATCAAACAAGATGAGACTGCTTTCCATCATGATAAATATTGGTAGGTGTGTGAACATTCTTGTAGTTTTCTACCATACCAGACTAGTGGGATTCTTTTTATGCTGCTATATAAGTATGCTACCAGGATTGGTTGATCTGGGATGGTGTTTGTGTCTTATCACAAAATAATACTGAATTTCAAAGGTGGGTTTTCAGGGTGTGGGATGGTGTTTGTTCCTTTTTACTATTTTACACTATATTTTTTTGGTGGGCTTCTATGGATTTTTATAGACAAGTCTTCTAGATGGCATGACTGGTGCATGAAGTTGTGTGAACATTCAGAATATTTGAAACCAATTTTATAGGTGGGATTTTCCATATGGGAAATAAGTGTGTACTTGATCCATATTGACAAGTTTCTTCCCATGTATGTATGTATTGCATGAACATGTTTGGATTAACTAGGCCGAAAATCAAAAGACGACACCCAGATCATGTTTATGGTTCAAAAATGCTTGAAATTGGTGTAATAGATTTTAGAAAGATCTATTTTAATGGACCCTAGTGTCTTTTGGTTGAGGCTTTATGTATCATCTTGATTTATACCACAATGATAAGGTAGGATCTAATTATATTGTTCCAAGGATAATGTCCGGAAATTATTGGAAATGGAAATTTTTCTCGTCTGCTTCTAGACCATTGGTCATCACTGAGAGGATGAATAGAAGGGATTTTCAAGAATGTGGAAATGTTTAACAACTTCTAGGGTCGGGTTGATACCATTTTGTTGGTACTCCTAAACCAGTGCATTTGAGCCACAATATTGAAGATGTTGGGTTGGTGAATGTGTCCTCAGATTGGATGAGGACCCAATGTGAATAGTAGTCAGGGCATATGTCTATCCAATTTGGTGCAACATCATTTGGAGGGAAGGGAGATATAATTGGATGCTGTTGAAATATAAGTGAAAATACAGAAATGTAAACCTCATAAAATTTTAATCTTAATAAATGAAAAAATTTATAATATATTGTCTTGTTTATCTATCATTCATTTTGATAGAGATAGGGGCCTGATAGGAAGGTGACACCACCATCTTGATTAAGGATTCACACCAGGTTTACTATATTTTCACCCATGAATGCCCTGTTACGATGGAAGGATATTTTGCATTATTTGTGGAATGTCTTTAACATTAAACACATACACACATGTCCCTTTCAGGATGTTTATAACAGGGTGTATTTTTGTAATTAGAAACACAAAATAGTTCTTATATTTGTGATGATTTATGGAACTACATTCTAAAGGTTTGTGCTAATTATGTAATATTGGAATAGATAATTAAGAACTCACATCAGTAAAGAGGATGAGGGTTTAGGATCATAAAACCTTTCTGCGGGGTTTTTTTGCAACTTCACGACTCTATTAATGATTTGTGATTTGTTCGTGAATCATTCATTTATTCTCAAGTATGGAATGGGTAACTCTTGAATTAATAATAAATTATTATAATTCATGTATCATAGATTAATTTATCAATATAAAAACTTATCCTTCAATGTTACACTTTTATGAATAGATTAGAGATTCTTTTTTCATTTATTGTTACAATGCTGGGTTTTTACAACACGATAGGGTGCTCTAGAGAATGTCATCATCTAGTGAGATAGTATTTATTTTTATGGAGTGATTGGAACCATGATATTAGATTCCGAAATATCCTCATGAAAGGAATCATCATCCACACAATTATATTAAAATTAATAGAGAACATTATTCCTTTTAGGGTGGTGTGATAAAAAATGAACTATGTATTTTAATGTCATCTAACAATGAAATTTAGGCGGAATGTGCCAAGTCAAAGATTTTCATGGGGATTATTACAATGTACCTCAGGGAACATAGAAGGGATGTATGACTCATTGGTAGATCTTAACTTATGATGAATATTTCATAGAGGGAATTGTGATTGATTTTGGGATACTGGATTTAGAAATATTGGAGGCCACCAATATTTTTTATTCAAAATGGAATCAAAGCCCACACATTTTTATTCTGAAGAACCTTGACTATGGAGGACCTATAATGGTTCATCTCAATAGGAATTTTGATTTTTCATAGGATTTGTGAATGATTTTAGGGTTACACTGAAAAAGAAGATTCTATTTTGGATGTGTATGGTTATGGATTATACTTAATAGGTTTCCCAATGAATGGTTTGGGATTACACATGAAATGATTCCCAAACATCTAAAATCATGTGGGAATTATGATCACTTCTAACTTATATGATAATGTCAATCACTTTTAGTGTGATAAAAAATGTAAGTGGTAGATTCGATGATCCAAATAATCTACATTTTTCACTAGTGGACGAGGCCAAGACCCAAAGCGACAGGGAAAGAGAGGAGGTTCTAGTGCTCATATCCTCCGTTCATGGTACCAAAGATATTTGTGTAAATATACCCATATGTATATAGCCTATGGGTATAGAGAAGGAGGAAGGATTGAAACATGATAGGTTCTATATGTAAGATTAATGGCTTACTTTAGGAGGGATTTCTTTGGGATTGGTTTCTGGTGAAGTGAAGAGGGTAAAACAGTACACCTCAAAGGGAATTTTTTTGATCCTCTACCTCACTTCTGGGAACCAATTAAAGTGAGTATAGAGATAGGTATGTAAGGACATGTTCCTATCCCTCATATTCGGGATTGGAAAATTGTTTACCCTTACACCACATTGAGGTCCTCGTGATTGAGGTAATTCATATCTGCATGTACCATGAAGATTCTACCGATTAGGCAGGACATGTACAAGTCACCTATGACCAAAGGAATGTATAACCAAATGAGATACATAGTGTTTTGTCACATTCCAATATCTATTCATTATAGTGTATTTGATGGATGCTTCAATTTTTCCCCCTAAGGAAAGGTATCCAAACAAAAGGTTGCCCCACCATTGGTGGATTGAAAGAGGGCCTGAAGGTCTATTGTGTATGTTATGTCTTGACTAGAAAGATGTTCTTCATACCGGACCAGGGTGGTGTTGGATTTTATTCACGTAGGGGGTTGGTTTTCACAATATTAATGTTCCTTATAAGATGGATCACATGTGATTCAACACTTGGGAAAGGCCTTTCTCTAGACACCAAGGGTCTCATCAGGTGTTATGGGAAGAGTCTCACACAGGTCCCAAGTTAGTGATGAGACCTTTTCACCAATGGTTTTTAACAATGGGGAAATGGTTACCCATAGAGGTTGATTGTTTTTCAAACCATGGAGGGACTTAGGACTCACTATACCCATATTTGTCTCTTCTATATGGTTTCAGATAGATACTTGAGTGATTTTAGTGGACTGGGGAAAACAAGATGCCTGAATAGAGGTTAAAGGCTTATTCTGTTTTCAAACCTTGTAAGTGAGGAGACCTAGGGTCCTATTTATAGGAAATACTAGGACCCAAATAGAAGGAGGTTGTATACACATGTACCCCGCAAAGGTACCCATCATAGCTACCCCAACAGGGGTGGCCAATCCTTCATAATCATGAAGGTCAATAGTGCAAGCGGTGCTAGTATGTGTCTTAATAAGTGGTGGTTGTCCCTTGTAACATGTGAAAGATAGTATTACACCAACCAATTGGCTTAAAAGTTTTGTGTGAATAGGACACCATGGAAAAGACACTGTGAAACCCCAATGCTCTATACTATATGGGATTCTCCCATGCACCGCTTCCCATGATAACTATTGGCCTATGGTTCTGGCCCATTGGCCCAATCCATTATTTATCATTTTTGATCCCCCATTAAGAATGTAGAGTCATGATATGATGTTCATAGGCCTATTAGAGGATTTTTTGGGTCATGACACATGGAAATACAATATACAATTTCTTTTTAATAAATATGTATTTATACTCAAACTCAACATTTGGTGTCTAAGGGAGAATAACATCATAAATTTTATAGCAATGTGGATGGAAAAATATTCATGGTGTAATAAAATTCCAGATCCCAGTAACAATAAATGATAATTACATAGATTTATTTATACATAATTGATTGGGGAATTCCATGTATATATCTTACAGTCCTATATCCTGGGATTAAAATTTATAAAAGACATCAATATGTTGTATTGCATTTGTGTTATTTTTATTCATGTACATGATAAGAAATTAATAGGTGGACTAGTAGTTATATATCAATTCAATTAATTTGATATTTTTTTTATCTATTGAGATACCATAAATTGTGATTATGAGGTTATCCCAAGCACATTATTTTATGTTTTTTTGGTAGTTATCATTAACTTATGTTTATGATTCCATGTTTCATGTTGTTCCATAATTCCTATATTTCCATCATGTTATTATGCCATATCATTCCCCATTGTTCATTATTATGATTCTCACACCTCTTATGTTACCTTGAAATTCCCCATGCCTCACATGTACTTATATACATTATGATATGATATTTTATTCCCTTATCGACCTTTATTGATCATCCCTTTCATATGTATGTCCCCAAGCTATCCTATAGTGTTTAGTAGAACTATTTAAATTTAGGATCATTTAGAAATAATTTAATAGTTTCATTGTATAAATTTTACAATTTATTATTATAGGTACATAATATCCCAAATACATTACGATTTATAATATTTTTTTATTTTATTATGTTTATCTTTTTATAATTAATCATAAATTATAATGTTATAAAAAATTGGATTTCATAGTTGCCAGTTGAAAAATTACTAGTTATTTTCCGGATTAGGATTAGATTAATCTTCTAAAGTGATTATGGAAAATGCTACACATATGAAAAAATCACTAAAAATGGGTAAAGTATAGAGTAAATGTTGTATAAGAAAATACATCAATGTCCGGACACTACATGTGGATGTGGCTCCGTAATTATTTTTCAAATGGTTAATAACATGGAAAAGGATGAATTGATCTACACTCAATAATCACATTGTGCATGAAAACATGACTTAATATTAACCTGGTTTAACAATCTCGAGGGATATTCATTGGTATGCACAAAGGATCCTTATAATAAATTATCAAAGGATCAAAAATTACCATAATATTTTATGTTATGAAATAGAACATGGATAACTAATATTGAAACCTAAAAATCAATTGGTTAAATGATATATATAATTTATGATATATCAATTCAATGTTGATAGTTTCAGATTTATTATATTAATATATTAAAAATTATCATCTCTAACTTAACATTAATTTCTATTTAGTGGTTGGGAATAAGAGGAATGAAGTCGAATACAAAATTGATGAAAAATTTTACATCTATCAAAATGATATACCCAATCTGATGGGAGAAGTAATCAATAACTTAATGATTGTAACTGCAAATTTATTTTTACATGGTTTTTAAAGAATGTTCTTTATGGTTCACTGGTAACTATAAGGATGAAAAATCAAAAGATTTCAAATTCCAAATTTGAAATTGAAAAACACTACAAAAAATGAAGATGGTCAAGATCACCCATCATCCGAAGTCTCATCTCCCGAAACCATCATCACCAAATTTAGAGTCACTGTCACCATCCAAACACCAACATCAATACCTGAAACCTATATCCTCAACTGAAGACTATCGACCCACCATAAATCATTATATCTTTCTTGTCATCGTCCATCAATCATAGAAAACATCCACACCATATTTTCATTTCCATCATCATGATCACACAAAGAACAAAAATCATCAAAACCATATACAAAAACATCACTGAATGAAAATAAAACACCTTAAGGAAAGATCAACAAACCATCAGTTGAACCAGTCAATTGAAAAAAATATTGAACCATAACATGAATTAGTAGTAACACCCATATCGTCTAGATAAATATCATTTTTTAATTGATATATTTATTGAGAAAGTCATCCATTTTTATATAGATCTTTGGATACTATAATCATTGAGTAATGCACCAACTCTATTGAAAATATCATCTCTATACATCAATAATCATTGTAAGAGGAGGTTATTATGTAATTTTTCCATATGGGAGGATAATCGAATCAATGCAGGATTTGGTAAAAATTATGAATCCTATGGTGGATCTCAAAGTAATGGAGTGGAAGAAATTATAAAAAATGTTTTTCGATAAATATTTTCCCTGAACTGTCAAACAAACAATATGGAAGGATTTTCATATCCACAAAAAAAATGATTTAGAATCTATATGTTTGTATACAACAACATTACAAGACCTGGATAATACACCTATAGCTTTTTCATTTCCCCCGAAAGTAATGTTGACTACTTATTTGGTGTTATAAAGATGAATCAATGAAAAGTATTATCTATTTGAGTCTCTGATAGAGATGAGGGAAATTTTAAATGTTCTTTCAAAGGTAATATTGAGATTAAACAAATATGAAGGGTCTCTTTGGACCCATGATTATAAAAAGAGAATCGATTTTAAATCTAGTTGTGTAATGAATGTATCTAATGGGGAAATAAAATTCCACTATCCATCTTTTGAAAAGTGTGGGGAGAAATATAAAGAAAATTTACTTGAGGGGAAAATTAAATGTTTTAGGAGGAAGAAATAAGGGAACCATGATAGAAAATTCTTATATGATAAGCCCACCGATGTGATGGAATAAATGAATTTTCCAGTCAACCCTCATCATATTTTTAATTTATTAAATTATAATGAATAGAGATACTACGTAAATAAATCAACTAAACCATGTGTTTTTATGATAAATAAAAAAACAACATCTAATCCTAAAGGTTAGGGGATAGAATATTCCATCACAATAACTATGGTGGTTCCCCATAATGAATCAGTGATAGGTATGCTATTATTCAATAAAGAGTAGAAAAAGAAAATTTTTATTCTAGTTCTACAAACTATTTTACATCACACAAGTTTTATAGTACTATTCCAAAACTACCTCAAAACACGGGACTCATGTTATTGAGGAAGATGAAAAATGTGACAATGGTTATATGTAAAGAATATAACTCATATCTTATCCAAATTCACATGCTAATGTTCATAGAAAGCAATGTGATACTCATTTTATAAAAATGGATTTCCTTTTATAGAACCAAAATAAATCATAGAGAGAAGGAAATAATATTTTATATAAAAAATAACACTTTGATTTGATGAAAATTCAATGAGGAGGATGATTTTTATTTGGTATCAACATCTCAAGTAGGAATATTATTTCATTTTGATTAAGTGTGTCTATTAACAATGATTGAGGATAAGGAAAATAAAATCCTTAATAACATACCCATTGTATAGAATATAAGGAAATGTCTACCAAATAATTCTTTTGTCTGATTTAAAGATGTTTAGATGATTTTTGAATTAATGTTACACATAGTGCATTTAAAATATCCAAGACTCCATAAAAAATTAATGTTGTTTAACTGAAAGAGATAAAGAAGAAAGTGTGGGAGAAACTAGATAAAAGTTTAATATTCCAATGTTATTCATCATGGGGTACACCATTTCATTTCATTAAGAAGAAGGATTTTCCAAGGCACATGTGTGTTGATTATCATGATCCCAATAAGATTGTGATAAAAAAAAATTATCCCTTACCACATATTAATGACTTGTTTGATCATATATATGGATCCTAGTACTTCTCAAATGTGGATCTCTAGTCAAGTTATTATTTTTAATGGTAGAGACATAGGATACCCCCAAGACAAATTTTTCATATAAACTACCATAACTATACGATCTTCTTCATAACATTTGGACTCACTAGTACTCCAAATATTTTAATAGTCTAAATGAATAATGTCCTTATAGGTTACATTGAAAACTTTATGTTAATAGTTATAGATGATATTATAATCTCCTATAACAGAATGGAGGAACATGAGGGGAATTTAAATACTATACTAAACATATTACAAATGAAAATGTATTTAAAAAGTATAGTGAATGCGTGTTTCAGTTGGATAAAGTAAATTTCTGGTGTCATGTTTTCACTAATAAAGGTATATCTATGGATCTATACAAAATAAATGCAATTTAATTATATCCAATACAATATATATGATTTAAGTCCATATATTATTTGTATTATCTATGTTTATTCATCATTTTTTTGACAAAATTCACATGATTTTCACTCCAACTGTTGGATATTAGTGAGAATGAATTCATGTTTTTTTGATAGATGAATTTGAAAAAAAGATTTAAATAGACGTAGATGATTCTAATCACTGCACATGTTCTCAAATTACTTACCAGTTGAGATGGATTTTTGATTTATAGTGATTCCTCCAAAATGGGAATCGGTTGTTTACTCATAAAAGATGATAAAGTGATAGAATATTCCTATCTCTAATTAAAGATACATGAGTGTAACTATGCAAATCACAATATAGAATTGGATGTATTGGCCATCATAATGAATATTTGAAAAAATTTACTATATGGAGAAAAGAGTGATATAAATACAGATTGTAAAAGTCTCAAGTATATATTCACACAAAAACATATTAATATGTTAAAATATAGGTGTTTATAGGTAATCATGAATTATGATGGATTGATACATATAATCCTAGGAAAAAGTGATATATGATATGATCATAAAGGATCACGAAACACTATCCATGTTGAGTATTATAAGGGATCCAATCTTATAGGATATGAAAAGGATGTATAAGGTAATAATAAAAGGATTTTAATCCAACATTTCTAAAATACCAACTCAACGATCCATTCTTGAGAGGATCGAGGAGGCCTCGAAATATGATATTTTTCTAATGTATAAGGTAGTGAATATCCTGGAGATGAAATTTTCTGAATATGGGGTTATAAGGTTTTGAAATTTCATATGTGTCCCATTAAGACATGAATTGACGAACGATATTTCGGACAATGCACATAACTCATACTTATCAATTAATCTAGGAAGAAGTAATATGTATGAATATTTGAAGAAAAAAATCTAGTGGGAAAACATGATGATGGTGATTTTGGATTTTTTTTTCTCGATTCATATTATGCATACATTTTAAGGACAAATGGTAATTTTATATGGGTATGATGATACCATTTTCAATAACAATATGGAACTGTTAAAAAATAACCACATATTTTTTCATATGAATCATATAGACACGTCAACGAAATAAATCAATCTAGGAAGTTGTCTATCTATTTATAAATTTATAAAATATCCTTATTATTATGGATGATTTAACTATTGAACAGCACCATAATATTAATATAAGGGATGTGGTAAGACTGTATAGTGTTATATTGTCTATTGTATCTGATTGACATATGAGTTTTATCTTGAGATTTGGAAGAATATTTCAGAAAGGATTGGATAATTAATTGGGCTTTTCAATAACATAAAATCCTTAGAGAGATGACCAGTATAGAAAGAACATTCAATCTCTTGAGGATATGGTGATATCATTTTCAATGGATTTACAAGGATATTAGGATCAACAACCTACCCTATTAGAGTAATCCTATAACAATTGTTTCCATTAAAGAATTAATATAGAACCTTAAATGGATCTCTATTGGAAGAGGGGTTAAACTCCAACATGATTATATGAATTTGGGGAGTGTAATCTAATGGTATTTTATCTAATCTAATAGATTATAGGGATGTTTTAAACCATTCAGGGACATATAAAATCCAAAAAATATAGATTGATAGTCTCTGTAGACAACAATTAACAAGACTTGGAGTATGAGTCCATATATAAATTATTCCTTAATATATCACTTTAGAAGAATATCATGATATTTTGTTTAAAGTTAAAAGATTAATCCTAGTTACATCAACAACATTGGGATTTATGATCGTATCATACTGGTAGACTATCATCTAGACCTCCCACATAACTTATCATAAGTACATGATGTACTCCCTGTATCCATTTTGAAGAAGTCAATACAAATCCCATCACATGTACTTAATCCATAAGTGGTACCATTGGATAATGATCATTCATATGAGTAGAATATAGTGAAGATCATATAATGTAGTGAAAATGATAAAAAAATTAAACAACACACCTGGACAAAATGATGTGGAAGAATGAAAAGTTTGAGGAAGTACCATCGTAACCCGGTGAGGCGATGAAATATAAGTACCCTAATCTATTTTAGTGTATGAAATGAAATGCTTTTATGGGAAACGTCTGAGTTGAAAATAATATGTCTAACTGAACATTTATAAATGAAATTTTTTTTTGAATACAAAAATTTCTTATTAATAAATAAAGTTACATTAAAAAAATGAACTACTTCAGTTATTTTTGACCATTACAATTTATATCTTGTTGGAATTACTAGATAGTTAATTATCATAAAAATTTATATAATAGTTGTTATAAAATGGTACTAGTATTATTTTATATTAAGGGTCATCAAAAAGGCAAATAGACATAGAAAAATGTAGATATATCCTTGACCAACAAGATCATAACCTATGAATCCCATTTATCTGAGATTTTGAGGGATATAACATCACTACGTTTTAACCATAACTAAGTATAATATATTATTAATCAAATAAATTATTACTCAATCCGTTTATATTAGATTTTTAATATCGTCGAGAAAATAACCCAAACCATGTAAACTAAACCACCAAGTGAAAATACCACCATCATACCTTACCCTTAGTGAGTTGATAAGTTTAAAAAAGAGATATGTATATAGACACTGAAAATATTAATTTTTATAATTTTTAAAACTATTATTTTATTTATCCACTTTAATATCACTTTTTAAATGATTAATTGATGAGTTTGATAAATGATATATTTTGAATCAATTAAACAAAAATTGTATTTTTAGAAATATGTACTGTATATCAAAAAACACATTAGATGAATTAAATAATATTTGAAAAAAATTATATTTTAATAAAATTTTAATACTAAATAATACTTATAAAATATAAATGAAAATATAAATTTATTAATTAAAATATATATAATCGTCTGAAAACTATTATTTTCCACAAACCAGTATTTTTAAATTAATGTGAATTTCTGATTAGAAAATTAGAAACTCTATCTATTTACGGATTATTTGGTAAAAATAAATATTATTTTTGAAATCGTTTTGAGGAAATTATCCAATTATTAATTTATTCATAATATTTTTATATATTCATGTTTTAGGGTCAAAAATAAATTAGTATAAATATACATTGTGAATTATGACATCATACAACCCAAAAGTGATGCAATAAAAACTCTAAAGAATACACATAGAAAAATGTATGTTTACCCTTTATAATAATGTGTTTTTATAATATTTTATTATTTTTATATACCCATAATGATTCCACCAAAACATATATTACATTTTTTGGTTTCAAAATCAAAATTTCAAAAACATGACTCACTTCCACATCAGAAAGGGTTTTTTTTAATGTTTTTTTATTAGAATTATATAATTATTAAATAAATACACTTTAGTAGAAACAATTTTCAAAAACCTTGTGATGGAATTTTGTTTTTATTACTTTATCATATAGAGTCTAAAACCTATATTTGGAAATTAATACAGAATTATCCTCCCCTTTTCTATATAAGGCAATCCCCCCTCCCAGTCTTATTCACTAAAAACCCATTGATCATGAAATTAACCTAACATTTACTATATATATATATATCCTTTAAAATGTGCCCCGTGTTCTTAATAATATCCTCCCCTTATTTAAGAAGCACCCTCTCATGTTAATGGATCCTCTCCTTCACCTGTTTATTCAAGCACCTTATTTTCCTTATTCCTTTAAATTTATAATTGTTCTTGTTGAATTTTATTCTTACAATTAAATCTTACGTTACATAGGATTAACAAGAAATTATAGGAATATTTCACTCTCATTAATCCTTTCTATAAATTTTTATGTATCGAAGGTATGAAGCCTAAATTATCATATGATTTTTCATGACAAAGAATCGTGTAGTGAATACAATGCCCCATTTTCAATAAATTGTATTCCCCAAGATATACCTTAAAATTATTGATTACATAGTTACCTATATGTGTATCATACCCCATAAATGTGAAGTTAATTGAAATTAAAGAAATCCATATATTGTATAACCCATGTGTCCTAGTTATTCATTTACACGATAAGAAAGTGATGGGAGGGGCACAGATTATATAGCCTTCAAATTCATTGGGTAATGATTTTATCTCAGGAGATTCTATGTATGGTGAATAATAGTATATATTAATAACACCATGTTATATTTTATTGGAAGTTATAATTGACTTATGTTTATGATATCATGTTTTGTCTTGTTGATACATTCTTATGTTTCCCTTATATTATCATGTTATATCATTCTTCAATGTTAAATATCATGATTCTCACTCCTATTATGTTACATTGAAATGCCTCTAGGATTACATGTACTACATTAACTTATAATATTAATTTTTTCCCTTAATATGATTTATATGCCACCTTATTCTAATGTATACCTCAAGTTTATCTGCTACATTTTCAGAATAAAGAGTGAATTTTAGGGTCACGTTAAGGAATATTTCAATAATGTTTTTTTATTCATGTTGAGAGTTATTATTATAGGTACCAATGTTTCCAAGAAAAATAGGATTAATTATAATTTGGGATTGTATTATGCGTTCCTTTATGTAATAAATCATGAATTAAGATGTAATAAAATATGGGTTATCATAAATATCAATAAGGAATGGGACTTAATTTAAATAATTCAGAGAGTATCAATAATAGATGTCAATGTCTCTCCAATATAAAAATGGTCTTCTTCCTATTATCGTAATTCAATGATTTATCTACTCTATTATGTAAAAGAAAATCATGCATATTAAATCTCTATAAATTAAATTCATTCTTCCCATAAAACATCCCAAATAATAATCTAGTTAAAGAAATATTTGTTCTATATAAACAATCCCATGAAACCACTTTCTTATGGGAAGATAGACTTCGAGACACACAAATCCACCAAAGAAAGAGGTATCATTGCACATCCAAACTGAAAAAAGAAACAAATAAGACCTAATATAAAGAAGATATATTGAAAATAAAATGAAATATAAAAGAAGAAGAAAAACAATGATGACATAGTTTCATGAAATTACAGAAAGATAATAATACAATAGAATATAGGAATGAGAAAAATGAAAATGATATATCATGTTTAAGACCTCCTTGGAGCTACTATATGAACAAAAACACCACCCAAACCCATTTATTATTATTACCAATGAAATAATGGGATATTACAATAGAAACATAATAATGGTAAAACTACATAAAACTAAATGAAAAACGTAAAATCAATGTTATGAAACTCACACAGGATGAAATAAAAGATTCATAACCAGTATAAATTGTTAAAACAATTGACAAGAAGAAAAAAACGTAATACAAAACCTCTTAAAAGGGATTGACTCTTCCTATTAAATAACCTTCCAAACCCTTAAATCCACTTTCCCCCTCCGTATAACTCTCACAATAATAATCTCTCCATCAAAACTGGATTTCTAGAGTCAACCTCATGTTTTGTCATTAACATGCCTTGATAAGATCCTTCACCTATAGATCATCTCATACCCCTTTCTCTCACTCTCTCATAGCTTCATTATTCTCCAAGAATTAAATTATAACATTCTATTATTAGGAGGAGGGAGCTCATACACTAAAAACCTATTCAAAAGAACCCTCAAACAACCTTGTTACTTGTATGTGAAAAAAAAATACATTGGATGATGTTGTTTAAACAAAAAATGATTGGATTACACTATGTAAAAGTCCACCTGGTGCTAGGTAATGGTCCTCAATGTGCCATGAAAAGGTCATATCCTCCATATATGAAACATAACCCAAAGTGTATGGGTACTTAGAACTATGGATTCTATGTAAGGGTCTCTAAGCCTATACGTAGTGGGTGTATGACCTACTATGTAATGGTCACTCAGTATTCACATAATGATAACCCACTTGAGTGCATTAATTCAATAAGACTAACCCCAAATATTCATAGTGGCAGCATGCTCCTGTGTAACGGTAATCTTCACTAGTCCACTAACATGTAAAGGAATCACTGATCTCATGAAAGTATTTGTCACATATCAAATTGGATTCATAAGGGTACCATAATCCCAATATTAAGGAAACTCAATAACTGAAAAACAAACACAAGGGTGAAAATAACATCACGTAATGGTAAATCCAACAAAACAAAATGTCACATAAAGGTAACAGAGAACTTATATATTGGAAAAACACCTCCCGTAATGGTAAAACCACATCACATAAGGGTAAACTAATCATTATGCATTGAAAATAAAAACAAACATGAATTATTCAAAATTAATCATATAGACCAAAAAATAAAATTCTAGGATAAAAGAACATGTAAAAGAGATTATTCATGAAATAAAAAATAAAAAAATATAATATTTTAATTTTAAACAACTAATATACTAAATTTAACAGGTTGTATGGGTTAGAACGATGTTGTTATGTCCGTTGATATATTTGTATTTATATATTTAATATAGTTTTTATATTTTTTTTATTCGAAAATATTTTAGTTTTTATTTTAAAATTACTGTGATTTTATATCAAGACATTTACACAATATCATGATATATATATATATATATGAATTAAATTTTTATTATTTTTAATAAACCATATTTCAATTTTTGATGCACATCCCCATCATTGGCATCCAAATCTATGTAAATAATATTTTATTAATTAATATAATGGATAACTATTACGGTATGAAATATGCTGGGGAATCATTTCTGGTATACCCACTTGACATTGGGACCCAATTAATGATATCAAGATTTTTACGTGTTTAAAAAACCAAGAACAACTATATTTAAAAAATGGGTTTTGTAACATTATTATAAATAAATAGACATGTTATTATATTCCTTAAAAATGGATTGAAATAGATTTTACATATTCTAGTATTTTTTATTATTTTTATAAAAATGTTTTTGAGTTTTTATCATTCGAAAATATTTTAAATATTGAAAACTTTCTATATGGTTCCTTTTTTATTAAATGAGACTACGGTTGAACGATTTTGGGGAATGGGTCAACCGAGTGATATATAGTTTGATCCTAGACTAACCATGGAGGAATGTTTCAATTCGATTGATTTCCTTATTTTTTTTCAGGTATTAGTTTATTTAAATTATATAGTTTTATAAATTTATTATTGATTTTAAATTTTTATTGAATTTAAAAAAATAATAACCTATTATATTCAGATGTTATAAATGTAAATGGATGTTTTTATGTAATTAATTTAGGATAATAAATTTATTTAGAAATATAATATCATGATGTTTTTATTTTAATTAATTGTTATATAATTATTCATATATAAAAAACCAAATAAAGATGGGTCAACGCTCACCAATTTTTTTTTATTTTTTTGGATTAGGTTTTTTAAATGTTATAGTTTTATAAATATATATTATATATTATATTTATTTTAATCTTATGAAATAACAATGACATATATTTAGATTTTATAAATAAAATTGGGTTTTTTATTTAATTAATTTAACGATGATAAATTGAATTAAAAACATCATTGTGGTGTGGTCGTTATCAATGGTTATATAAATTGTAGAATATAAATAAACAAGTATAAATTGATTTATGTTCTCATGTTTTTTTCTTGTTTGGGTTTTTAAATATTATAATTTTTAAAATATATTTTATTATTATATTTTATTATAATTTCGAAATAATTATAACCAAATAAGTTAAGATGTTATAAATGTAACAAGATTTTTGTGTACTATAAATTTATTTGTAATAAATTTATAAAAAAAATAAAATAATGCTGTGAGACTATTTTTATCAGTGGTTAGTATTTTTTTGAATTATGAATTACTGAGTTAAAATATGATATGATATATTTAATTTAAAGAAATTTTGGTTTTTATAAATATGGGATAATAACATTGAATGGATTATATAATGTGAACATTCTCGTACCCGAGTGGTAAGGGATCCTAGTTGGAATCCAGGAGACCCAGGTTCAAAACCAGGTGGATGAAAATTTCCAAGTTACTCTAACAATACTGTAGAAGGCATTGTAGCAGTCCAATAGTACTTACTGTAGCAGTTGTTGTTTGTTACTGTAGCAGCTAGAATTATTCCCCTGATTTGGACTTTCGGGGCACCAGTTTGGGCCAAGGGGTCTGAAGGGCCATCAGGCCATCAAAGACCTTCATACCATAAGGCCTTCGGGGCATTGAGACTAAGGAGTAGCCCAATTCACACATCGAATGTCCCAGAAGAGTATGAGAGAAACAAAAATAGCAATCACCAGATGCAGAGCTAACTGGATTGGTAGAATGAGAGGGAATGGAAACCATCCTCGAGACCAGGCACCGTGCATCTTGGTATGGGGAAATGCCAGCCAATCATCAATGAAAGGTGGGGAGTTAGTCGATCTGTGATATAGAAACTAGGGAGTGGCAGTTCTAGTGGGTTGGGCCTACAGGTCATGTATTGGGAATGGTATGCCTCTGTGTCTTCAGGTTATGTACTTTCAAGTCATGTCGGGCCTTGTGCCTTGGGCCTATGGGTCATTTATGGGTTCCCCTTAAACCCTTAAAAGGGGATTATCCATAATAAAAAAGGCCTTCGGGCAATTGATGAAATAAATTATTTAACATGGAATCGAGGATTGTAATGTGGATCTGGATGTAAATTTATCACTAAGTGATTTTCTAATATCAATAATTTTGAGTTGGTCATGTGGATAACTAAAAAAATCATTACACAACAGACTATTGATTTGAATTTCATGTTATCGTCCATGATTTTTTTTACTATCATCAAAATGGGTTTAAATGATATTATATTAGATTTGATGATGGTATGTTCAATAATAAACTTATATTAATAATATTTATATATTTTCTTGGTATACATATGGTTATTAGTGTATATATATCATTTTATATCCTCCTAAATTTATTATGATTGAGAAAAATTACTCAAAAATTAAAAAAAACATGAATGTGATGAAAATGATAGACATTGGTTATTTCATTATTGATCATGGAATCTTATGATGTTAGAATGTATGTTATGTTTTTATATAATGAACCAACCCTTGTGAACCAACCACTATACATATATGTTAACCTTTAATGTATCTTATTTTAGTTTTCGATCACTTTGAGCTATCAAAATATGCCAATGGAATGAGATAATACTCAAGGGGTAAAATGTGTCCCCAAAAAAGTTATAAAAACAATATCTTTTTAGTGGAATTATGGAATGACCACATGGTATGTTGGAAATATAAACACTAGTTGAAATGAAACAATATATTAAATTTCATAAATTTAATCATGTAATACAGAAGTAATCCCATTACTCACGTCCAAATTTCTGAGAAGAAGAATAACCAATTATTTAACATCGAAAATTACACATTCCTAAACACCACTGATAAAATAAAGAAAGAAAAATAGGGGTGGACGATATGGATGAAACTATAAGGAAAAAATGTAACATTGATATACATTGGGTGTTGTGAGGTCACTCTCCACCCAACATCCCATGAGCCCAGCTCTGAGATCAGTATCCATATATTTTCTGTGATTTGGCCTTCGTCATCGTGATATTATAAACCTGCATGAGACAATCAGTCAAAAAAATCGTAGTGCATAAGTAGGGTGTGATAATAACAATCTAGTAGATAATCACCCTTGAGACTATACAATAATTTTCTCAAAACATTTAGCATATAATTTTTGGAAAAATAAAAACATTAAAAAGATTTTTTTAATTAATTTTCATGTTAAATAATATATGACATTCATTATGAAATTCAATTTTATAACACAAAATATTAATTCACACACATTCCATGAAAATGGAATATTTCTAAATAAGGGATTAATTTATTTTATAAATAATTAAATATATCCAAGCACAAAAAAAATTAACTATGAACCTAAATGTCCTTAAGTAGAACATGAAATTAATGATGCCAATGAAGTAGGAAAAAAGTAGTTATATCAAAATTCAAATATATTACAAAAGGTTCAAATTAAGAAGGGATATAAATCTGGGACAGTGCAAACAAAATTAATGGTAAGAGTAAATAAAATTCAATAATTTAAAAGTAGAACTATGGGAGAGCCATTGGTTATTTATGGTTATAGGTACACTAGTTTCTCATAACATAATTTAAACTAATGGAAATTCTATATTTTCACAAAATATACTATGGAGAATAATCCTTGGGATATCAACACAATGTCTCCAATTTGTGACACCACATTAAATCCACTTCTAGGGAGTACATGTTGTGGACTAGGAGTGTGGTGTCTCTCATTCACAGAAACATGAGCATTATCCATATATAGTATCATTAGATAGTGTTTTGTAATACACAAGGGAAACATTACACTATTCCTCCCACCTTAGACATGAGGGTTCTTTTGTTCAATCAAGTTTCAAGAATTATAAATTCCATTAAAATTATTTCCATCATTACACAAAAAACCATATCACTTTAACATATTCAAAGCATGAATTTCAGAGCAAAACATGATTAGAAATATCATTTCACACACACACATTCTTTACAATGTAACATATGGGTCTCTAAATCAATTTTTATAAATAATTATATCAAATATTACTTCAAAAACATTTCAATATCAACAGTCATTTGAAACTCTCTATAAAATGGAATACAATTTCGCAGTACCAATTCAAAAATTCAAGTCCAATCCAAAACCATATTTTAAATTCCCTTTTTCAACTATTAAGAAAGCCATTGTTTTCAAAAACAATATATATACAAAAATATATATATATATATATATATATATATATTATTATTTAAGTAAATAAATATGTGTATATATATATAATTAGGAAAACACATGCACATGTGCCTATATGCATACAGATGTATGTACATGTATATAGAATCGTACAAGGATTCTGAGAAGCATCCATACATACATGCATACATGCATACATACATACATACATACATACATTAATTAATTCATTCATTCATACATACATATATACATAAATACATACATACATACATACATACATGAAGACATATATACATACATACATACCCGCATACATACATACATACATACATATAGATATACATGAATACATACATACATACATTCGTAAATAAATATACACATATACACAACCATTAATATATATATACATCCATGTGTAAGTATGTACATACGTACATATATCCGTATATACATACATACAGAGATACATACATAAATACATACATATATAATGTTGGAAACCCTTTTATAATCATGAAACCATTGAATGAGCTTTTTAAATGAAGAAAAAACCATTTTCTTAAAATCGATATTTCCAAAAAGAACCACAAATGATTAATTATACACTCATTAAATCATTTTAAAATTACTAAAACCATGAATAGTTAATAACTGACATACTGATAATGAAACACAAATATAAAAATCTATTTAAATTGAATACCCAACCAATACACCCTTAAAACCATTATAAATCCATTTATAATTTTAGAAAAACATATTTAAATTTGAAAATTATCTGAAAACAATAATGAAAAAAATGTTTTAAATGAAATTTCATTTTTATGAGATTAAATGGCTCAATATGTAATGTAGTTTTAGAAAAAACATACACAACATTCTTTATTTTGGAAAACTTTCACCTATTATATTTTAAAGATCATTGTGCATCATAACCATTGATAATATAGCTATTTTAAAAGGATCATAAATATATATTTATATTAATGGTAATTATAATTTCTAATTGACATAGATGAAAAATGTAATGACGTCGACCAGTAGGATCATACCAAAGGAAGCCCATTTTTCAAAGCTTATAAGCGAGACGACATCACATGGATTTTTCATTGACTAAGGCCATGTAATGATTCAACAACTAAAGTATTTTGAAAATCATTTATGTGATAATTTCATGTTTATAAAGATCACAACCAAAACCATATTCACTAAACCAGCTCATGAATGTGTCACCATCGCACACCTTACCCTTAGGAAATTCAGTCGTGTAATAAGGAATAATGTATCTAGACCATAATAGTATTACTTTTCTAAAAAATTTTTAAATAATATTTAATATAATTATAGTTTTTTTACTATTTTTTATTTTATTGAAAAATGAGTTTGATAAAATTAGATTTCGATCCGATGAAACCCAAATTGAGGTTTTGGTAAATATATTGTTTCAATCAAGATATTAATTTTAATCAATTGAATATTTTTTAAAACAATATTTCATTTAATAATATATTATTATGAAATAATAGATATTGAGATATAAATGATAATATAATTTTAGGAAGTTAAATATGATTTTTGTAAGTGTAAGAAACTCTTATCATCATAAAACACCACATCATTAATTATATGTGGGTTTTTTCTCGAAATGTTTGAATATTAACTTGTATAAATTTTTTTATCAAATAAATATTATTTTTAAAATATGTACATCTATATTTTCCAATGGTGGATGTTTTAATATTTTCTGAGATAGTGGTTTTTTTTTGGTAAAAATTAAATATGGTATAAATATGTGGTATGTATTATGACATCATAAAATCATAAAAGTGATATAATAAATAATATAAAGATTATCCATGATCCATATTACATTTACCCAACAAAATAAGTTTTCCTCAATATTATTTGATAAATTTTATAACCCCTTAATGAATCCTCTAAAACCTATATTTTATTTTATGGTTTTCAAATTAATTAAGTATGAACATGAATCACTTCTATATCAACTTAAGAGTTATTTTAATAAGTTACAATCTTAGACTGGAAAAATATTCAAACCACCTTTTATTTGGTAGAAACAATTGGTGCAAAAAACTAAAAGGTTTGTGGTTTTTATTTTTTATTATATAGAGTCTACCACATAAGCTTATAAATTAATAAATAATTCCCCACTCTTTTGCAACATATCCCACCAAAACTCTAATTACTCTTCACTAATAACCCTTTAATCTTGAATTTAATCTTACATTGTTTCTCAATATATATCAAATTATCTTCCCAATATCTTAAGAAGGTCCTCCCAATATTATAGACGGACAATCACATAGTAAGGGATCCTCTCATTATTCTCTTTATTCAAGATCATTCTTTATATTATATGATTTTATTTCTAATTGTTAATATTGGTATATTATTTAACACATCCAATATACAATAAATTTTTTTATATTATGAGAGTCCCATTTTACTCTCATTAATCACTTCAATTAATCTTTATGTACCCCCTTTATGCCTCCCGACTTATCACATGATTTTACATACCGAATATCTTTGTAGTGAATACCCGTCATCATTTCCAATCTAGGGTATTCACCAAGATGTACATGGGATGAAAAAAACCCACCCTTATAGATTATTTACTAATATATAATATTTATTATAAATTATTTCAAAAGAAATCAAATATAAATAGTGAATTATATAATTGAGGGACTTTTTCAGTCTATGTTTTGTAGATTTAGATAGAACCATAAAATTTATAAGAGTTATACAAATTTAATTTAATTTCTTCACATGAGATGCCTAATTACAAGAAAAAATACCATTTTAATTTCTACGAAACCATTGAAATGTATTTCAAAACATGGGTTGTGTATACGAATCCCTAGTTAGGGGTTTTAAAACTAGGAAAAATACATTCCTTATAAATTCATTAAATTTTTTTTGGAAATATTTTACCGAAAAAGACATTTTATAAAATAATTATTTTTGAAAATTTATTTTCAAAACATTAAAATAATTATCTCACAATCCATTAAAAAAACACATGATATTTTGTAATCATTTAATTTTCAATAAAAAAAGAATTTGAAATAATGTTTGGATTTATCCTTTATTTTTTAAAAATTAATAAAATATTATGTACTAATTATGAAACATGGAAGATCTTATAAAAAATATGTATCCACTTTCAATATTAATTCTAGTAAATAATCCCCTTAGAATCATGGGTTCACTCCCAACTCTATAATATATCATTCAAAACTTAGGTTTTAAATTTTACGAAATCCTTTTTAGAGTTTATGGATTTCTCATTCATAACCAAAAAATCTTTCAGAATCTTTTATAAATTATTTCCATAGAAGAAACTAATTATAAAACATAATTTATTTTAAACATATCAATTTTATTGAAAATTTATAGGGTTTTCAGAATTCTTTATTTTTAGAAGAAATAATTACATTTAAAGGATATTGACATAAATTATATAAATATTAAAACAATTTCTTGAATAAAAGTACATGAGATGTCATCAACATCCATTGAATTTAATCTTATTTACTTCAATGAAATTCATTGATAAAAAATTAACTCTTCATGTAAAATT
This sequence comes from Viscum album, assembly GCA_963277665.1. Lineage (NCBI taxonomy): Eukaryota > Viridiplantae > Streptophyta > Magnoliopsida > Santalales > Viscaceae > Viscum > Viscum album. The sequence goes on along the minus strand of OY728125.1, from coordinate 269,102,818 downwards.
ATTACATAAATTTAATTCAATGTCATTCATTACATAAAATAACATATTTTTTCATTTTTAATATTTACAAAGGAATTTTAATAAAATAAAATACCCTTTTAAATTAATGGTAAAAATTAATAAAACGTTATTTTGTTTTTTAGGAAAAATAAAAATACATGTTCTTCTAATGAACCTTGAAAATATAATTTCTTATATAAAAACATATAATAATTTTCCGTAAATTTAATTAACTTAATAAGATTTTTCTAAAAGATTAATTTTAGAAAATAAATGTATATATATAGTATACATAGATAATTATAATTATTATGAATTAAAATTATAGATTTTTATATTAAAACGTTATATAACTATAAATTTTGGAAATAATTCCTCTACCTTAATGACTGAATACCACCACCTACGAGGTTTAGACTATCACACTCTCTCTATTTTTCAAACTGGATGTTTATAGAAATTCTCCCTCTCCTACTATATATAAATGAATTCTTCTTACAAATGGTGTAACACTAAGAATATTCTTTTATCAGATGGTACTGTTGATTATATAGCTGGTTAAAGCATATTTTTATGGATATATATATTTATTTATTTATATTATTATTTTAACAACCGATTTAGATATAATCTAATTAGGAAAACAACAGAAAATAATATTGATATATAATTATATGTTTTTCATTGATAGAAAGATTCTATATTCGATGAAATAGTGAACAAATACCCTAGCTATTTTGTTTTAATATTATATATATTTTAATTTTATTTAGTTAAATATTATTCTAGAAGAATCATTGATTTGAGACATTACTCACATAATTTTCTTGTGAAATGATTTTGAACTAATATAATGAAAAAATAACATATTTTAAGAAATAATTGAAATAAAATATAATATAATCAAAGGAATGAAATACCAGATTTATAGAAGGGACTGTCGACTGAAAAATTTAACAAAACTCATTTCGATTTCATTTAAAAATCTATATCACATATAATAGGATGAAGAATATAAATACTGACAATGAAAAGAAAAATCCTATAATGATACTGGGAGAAAAATGAGGAAGATAAGGAAGAAACCACAACCCCAAAGAACGACCCTCACAACAAGTAGACTCAGACTCCTAAAATAAAATAAAGAAACACCAACCTTTGATATTATGAATATCATGATTCACAAAATAAGAATGCTGATGGACATCAAGCACCCAATTTCCCCATCAGCGTGTGAATCCCAATATCCATCAGACCATCTTCCTCATCCATGTTCAAAAACATAACCCCCTACAGCAGTTGACCATATTCGATGTACAATCCTCACTGATTTTCTATCATTTCAGACATGTACTGCATTTAGATATCATCTTTCACCGTTTATTGGCGCTTGGTGAAACCCTCTGATTTGTTTTCCCATTATGAGGAGGACTCCCCTTGCTCGATTACCCTTTTTCCAAGCTCGATCCCTAGAGACCCCCTTATATTATTTTCTTTAAAAAACTAAATATTTTTATGATTTTATAAAAAATATTATAATAATGTTTATAATTAAATAATAATAATGATATATATGTAATAATAATTTTATATATTTTATCATAATTGTTAATATTCAAATAAAATAATATACATATAACCTTAATGTTTCAAATTAGAAACTCTATAGAAATATTAAATCATTTTATAATAATAATAATAATTTTTTATTTAATATAATATATAAATTCTACACAACTATTTTATATTTTAGTTTTCAATTTTTATAAAATAAATATATATATTTTTATAAAAAATAATTATTTTTATGAAAATAAACATTTTTTAAATATTCTCTTCAAAAGATAATGAAATATTTATGGAAACAACATTTGTTTAAAATTTTTCATATTAATTTAGAATCATATTTATTTTCTTGAAAATTTTATTTTATTTAGCAAAATTATAACATAATATTTGAAAACTATAATTGATTTACATTAACATAAAATAATTTTAAATTAATAATAACGTATATTAATAATTGAAAAATGTGTCCATATATAAAATTTTAAAATATGTATCTATTTAATAACAATTTAATATATCATTATATAAGATCATAAATAAAGGTATTAAAAATATTGGATTAGTTCCCATTATTATAATATAACATTAATTATTTAACCCCAGCTTAATAAAAAATTATTTTGATTTTATAAAATTATAAAACAATCCATTTAATAAGAATTTATTAATATTATAATGAATTGCTAAATATCCCATTCTTCCCCCATTAAATGAATTGCATCCTCACAATTCATTCATCATTCCTAGGAAAATAAATATAAACTTTGTAATTGAAAAAAATCTACAACTTCACTGGGAACTTAATTACATAGAAATTCAAAATAAATTTTTTTGTATGATTTTTTCCAATAAACAATGATGCATGATCTCCAATTTTTTCTCAATAGTTCCTTTCATTACACTATGACTGCCCAAACCCATAGTTGTAGATTTATTATGAAGACATGCTGTTTAATTTTTTTTGAAAATAAATAGAGAAATAAATAGTTTATTATACAACTGAGGCTCTTTTGTGTTCTAGGATTTGGAGAATTAGAAAAAATGATACAATTTATTAGAGTTTTAAATTTTTCTACTAATTTCTTCATGTGTGATACCTCCTAATGCGAAACAAGAACTATTTTCATTCCTAATAAACATATGAAATTTTTTTAATGAATGGGGTGAAAATAAGGTTTCTAGTAAGGGGGTTTAAAACTACTGAAAAGTACTTTATTATAAATAAAATAAATTCATTTTTGGTAATATTTTACCAAAAAACCATTTTTTAAAATAAAATCCATTCTCCAATGATATTTAATATTTTGGAATAAATATGTCAGAATCCTTTAAACATAATTCTTTTTCTATAAAAAATTTACTTCCAAATAAATAAACATTTGATATAATCCTTGAATTTTTCATTTTAAAAGATTTTAAAGAACAAACATTGATGGATTAATTATGGCACATAGAAACCCTTAAAAAACCATGTGGCCACTAGGAGTACCACATAATGGAAAACATCCCCTTATATATATTACGTTCAATCCCTAAACCATATCATATCATTCAATACTCATGCACAACTTTTTTACAAAACATTTTTGAGAGGTTCTATATTTCTCATTCATAACAAAAAAAACATCAAAAATAATACATAAATTTTTTTTGAGATGAAAAAATATTATAACATATTTAATTAGAAAATTTTCAACATTCTAAAATCTCAAGAGAGTTAGGAAAAATCAAAATTTAACTAATAAATGCTTATAATTATAATAAATAAACCTTAATGCTAAAGCAATTAAAACAATTTCTTGTATAAAATATCATGAGATGTGAAGAACAATCGTAGATCATGTCTACATGTTCATGAATTACATTCATTAATAATAAAAATAATTCATTGCATAAAATGATAACATCTATTGATTGGAATGTTATTCTTTACAGAAAATAATAAAATTTATAATTAAAAATATTAAAATAGATATTTTAATAAAATAATATACCCTTTAAAATTAAGCTTAAACTATATAAAAATTATTATTTTCTATTATTTTACATCATATATCAGAATGGATTTTTTTAAATAAATATTTAAATATAATTTCATTTATAATATCATATAATATTTTTTTCATAAAATTATCTCCCTTGGATACGGTTTTCAAAAATTTCAATTTTGGAATATATATATATATCAAAAATCCTTACAAGATCATAATTATAAATATATAAAATTATCAATTGTTAAATAAAAACTCATACATAACTATAAATTTTGGAAATGATTGCCTTACCTTAACTAAAAAAAACCTAACACTAAAAGTATTAGAGTCTCTTACTATCTATATTTTTTATATTGGATGATTTATTCAATTATACCTATCATACACAATCTATCACACTTCTTACACATTTTACTACACTTAGAATAGACTATTATCAGAGGGTAGATCTACTTATATATCTTGTTCATGCATATATTAAATTCATAATTATATATTTATATGTATACTTTTCTTCAAGAATGATTCAAATGTAAGCTAAATGGTGAAAAATAGAAAACACTATTGAGATATAATTATATATATTTCACTGAAGACAACTAGAAAGATTTTATGAACTAAAAACTAAATACATTGATGGTTATGTTTCATTATTATTTTAATTATATTAATTCAGTTTAGTCAATGCATCTTCATAAAGCTAAATTTATTTGAGACATAAACATCAATATTTGTGGATGAAATGATTCTGAATTCATATAACGAACCAACCAAAAAATTCATGAAATAATCAACATTGAATATAATATTCTTGAAGAAAGAAAAAAACAAGATCAATAAAAGAGACTACTGACAATTTTTTTTAAAAAAATGACTTTGATTGAATTTAAACATCATCATCACTTCAAATGGGAAATATAAAATACATATTGACAACAAATAGAAAAATTCGATAACTATAAATGAATAAAATGAGGGTGCTGTTGAAAAAATCACTTCCACCAAAAAAGATTCTCACATCAATTAGATTTGGAAAACAAATATAAAATAAACACCTACCATCAATGTTATAAATATCATGATTCATAGAATAATTAATATTATTGAAAAATTACATCTGGTTTCCCTATCTGCATGTGAATCCCCCTCCCTGATTGTTGGTCTTCCTCATCCATGTTCAACAAAAAAACACATTGAATCCTCTCCAGTAGTCGATCCCCTTTAGTGTTTATGCATCACAGGTATTCGAGCATCTAAGATCACAACCAAATTTGGATTTCAACTTCCATGTTCAATCTCAACTCGACAGAACAATCATATTTTTATCATTATGGGGTAAAATCCCCTTGGTGATTCCCATTTTTCCATGCTCATGCCCCATGAACACCCGTTATTTATGTTATCTTGCTATTTTAAAAAATTTATAAAATATTAATACTTTATAAAAATTAATTTAATAGTATTAAAAATTAAAAAGTAAAAATAATACTTATATTATTATAATTTTGTATATTTTATCATATTAATTAATGCTCAAGTAATATAATTTATATATTAACTTAATGTTTCAAACTAGATACTTTATATATATATATATATTTTGTAATCTTAATAATTATTATATTTATATAATATAAAAATTAAAATCAATATAACAATTTATCAAAATTATTTTACATTTTATGAAATCGGTATGCATTTTTTTTAAATATTATATTTGTACACATATTTTCACATTTTAGAAAAATAATTTAAACAAAAAATATAAAATTTTTAAAAACAACATTTTTTTTATAATTTTACATTTTAATTTACAATAAGATTCCATTTTGTAAAAATAATAATTTCTTTCAAAAAAATAATAACATAATATTTTTAAACTATAAATTATTCATAAGAACATAAAAACATTTTCAATTAATAATCACATGTATTAATAATTGATTAAATTATTTCATATATATATATATATTAAAAATATGAATATATACTACCAATTAAACATACCATCACATATAATATGCATTAAAGGTATTATTCTAAAATATTATATTATTTCGACGTATTGTTATATAATTTCAAATAGTTGTCCATAAATTATAATTAAAAAATAATTATAATTTATTTAAATAATAAGAAAATAAATTTTGTATTAATTTATTAAAATTTTAAAAATTAACATAATGTTACAATACTCATCCATCATTGATTGATGGCTTCCAAGTATAAAACACAGACTCAATAATAATGGCAATAAAACTGATGAAATGTATCCTTATATTATATGATATATGTGGCACACTTATGCATTTACTGGATATGAATATGACTTGTGGGATTAAGAATTATATAGCACTTTAGTGCATTTTTAATGTTTTTATCTCATGAGATACCATGTATGGTGCATGAAATTTTACTCTAACCACAATGTCTTATACTTTACCTGTGGTTATCATTGTCTTATATTTCTGATTTCATGATTTATGTTTTTTCCACATTCCCATGTTTATTTTATCCTATAATCTAATATAATAATATGATTTCATGTTTATGATTCTGAACCCACATATGTTATCTTGATATGACTCTTGAATCACATGTACTTCTTTACTTAATTTTGATATTTATTTATTCTCATACGTGGCTTTATTGCTTACCCATTTATGTTGTTGATACCCAGGTTGTCCCATTCCATTTTCATAGAATGATAGATTTTTAGGATCACGTTAATGAGTTTTAAATAATTTTATTTTATCCATATTTTACGTAATTATGTATGCAGAAAATTACCAAAAGATACTAGGTATTTCTATCTTATGGTTTCTATTAAGTCTTCCATTATCTAATAAATCATCAATAAGGTTTATTAATGAAATGAGTTTTGATATGTAGTATTAGAGGAATGTCCAGTTATTTTTGGGTCTTAGGATTAGAAAAATTTATTCAAACCTTATGTATATGAATAATCCTAAGAAGATGCCCCAAAATGATTTTAATGGATATATTTAGTTATTTCTAAAAAAAAATAAAAACATTTTTGGATTCAACAACAATATATGGCACTATAAATGTTATATCTTGTTGAAATAACCCCAAAATGGAGTCATAGAGAACTGAATTGGTCATCACCTCATCAATGGTAAAGAGGCCTTTATACAGACCTAGAGTGGGTAGATAGTCTGGGTAGGGGAAAACACACTAATCTTTATCAATGTGGGAAGGCGGTCTGTGCAGGGGACCATCTTGATCCTTGATGAGTACTGTCATAGGAGTGGGAAACAAATTAATAGGGAGAAGAGGTGGTTTTTCATGGCCGATGCTTTCACTTCAAGCATTGTGATAGATATGGGTTGTATCTTGGGTATGAGGCATGCTTATTTCCCTAAGGAGTATCAAGGCACCCCCATGTCTCCAGCTATATGCGCTTTACTGGTTTTGACCCCGTGGTGAGAAAGATTACGGGGCACATTCACAATTGGAAAAACCATTATTATCCTTTGGTGGTTGTATTAATCTTGTGAATAGCTTCCCCTCAGCCATTCCGGTATATGTTCCATTGTCCACCAATATGTTGGAAGGGACGATCATGGTCATTGATAGACATTTGGATTGTTTAATTTGGGATACATCTTCATAGGAGAAGATATATTGGATCTCTTTGGGGAAGATGTCTCGTCCAATTTAAGAGGTAGAGATCTATGTTAAATTCCTTGATAATACTATACATTACATGCACATGAAGCTGGAATGGGAGGTAATAGAATAGTGATCATTGTGGGGTAAGCTAATTTCATACAGAAATCGGGTCAACAGTGAATCCCCTATGGTTAGTAGGTCTCCACTATAGTCCCATTTTTATTATTTTATTCCTTCTATCCTCCAAATCTCTTAGTGGATTATTGGGGAGGGGAACATCTAGTTTTGGTTTCACAACTGGTTGGGAAGGACTCTTGGATATCCAGGGTGCCCGACCCCAACGATCACTTTCAAGGAGGTGAGTCATTACCCTCATTTGTTCTGAACCATTATGGATGCAGATCAAAAAGAGGGTTTTGACTCTATTTTTAAGTGTTTGGAGATGCACTAGTGCGTCTTCCCCCCCCCCTCCACCTTGGGTAGGTTCAACATGAATGATTTTTACAGGTTAGGCTTGTCACATGGATATCAGGATGGCAGGTATGGTATGGCATGGTATAAGATTATCCCAACAAAACATAATTTCCTAACTTGGAGGATCCATAATAACGCCTTACCAACTGATGATAACATCAAGAGACATGGAATTTTTTTCTTCTTGCTTCCATTGTTTCTTGTATAAGCATGAATAGAGCAGATCCCTTATATTTTTTGAGGGTGAATGGACCCGCAAGGTATGTGGAGTTCTCGAAATATTTATAGAATACACGCCCAACGCGTCCATCTTTGACTCCTTCATTGAGTGTTAGTTCCATGGGGCGAAAGTTCTAGTAAAAAAATGGGGGAGAGATCCACCATCTTCAACGTGAGATATTGGTGTGTATGGAATGCAAGGAATTAGTCCAGGTTCTAGGGAATCAAATATAAAGGGAGATCTATTACCTCCAGAATAAGATGAATCCTAGTCGACTTGTATGGACTAGTTGATGACTAGATATAGACCCCCTCTCTTCAAAAACTACATGTGCATCAATAAGTCGATCAACAGTCAGGTACCTAGTAATAGGGGCACTGGGTTTAGAGGATACCACTTGAAGTTGGAATTAAGTTGAACATCAATGGTTCATGCAAGCTGGGTGCAATGCGTTGTGGTGGATTGATCTGAGACTCCAGGGGCATCACAGTCTTGGCCTTTTCAGCACATTATAGTTATAAAAATTCTATGCAAGGAGAGGCACAACCGGTTCTTACAGGAGTCACTATTTGTAGGTAGTGTGCACATGACATCTCTCATATAGAGACTAACTCTATAGTCATTCAATATTCCTTTCATGGTAAATCTATCATCCCCTAGTCTATTTTATAACTAATCAGGAAATGCAAATCTCTCCAGGTTAGCAGCACAAGAGTCACTCAAACGTGGATGTTGGGAAACAAGGTGGCAGATCACATGGCCTCTATTGTGACCCCTGATATCATGGTCAGTTTTCTTAATAATTTTTATCATTTTAATCCTTAGGGGGTGACCTTGTTTTGGATTAATTCCCATAGACTCCATTATTTTAGTCTCCTTAGAAACTGGCCATTATGCTCTCTGTATCAATATTCTTTGAATAAAAATGTTAATGTTGTAGTAGTAAATTAACATCCTCTTTATGAACCATTACCAAGAGAAAAATGGTCATAAAATTTAATGTTAGTAAGTAGATCATGGATCCCATAGATTGAATCCTTGAAATTCATATGATAAGGAATATATGTTATTACGAGTTACCACTTTATGGTTTCTTATTTACCATTAATGTGTTTAAATGTTTTAAAATTCTCATCAATATATTTTAATTTTTTATTCATTGTGTGAAAATAGGATAAATTGAGTCAACAACATATGTGAGGGGCATTGCGATGACTACCAAAATAATATTCTTAAATCGATGCGAGTAGGAGTGTGGAATATCATGATAATAATTTCTCAATTAACTTTTTTTTAAACGCAATTTAAGAGGGACACCCACATCCCCAGAAAACATTCAATGTCTTAGTTGATAATATTATGTGATAATGGGCTCTAATATTCAGTGGATCTTCTGACACCTTATTCATGAAACAATATGTCATCCCCAATGAAAATATTTTTATTGTTCTTCATTTCTTCGAGAAGTATAATTTAATGATGTAATTTTATCATATATAATGATAATATGGTCAATGGAAGTCATTGAAAAAAAAATACAATGTTTAATGATGAGATCGATGTGATTGAGAGGAAAGAATTTTGGAAGATGTTTTGGATAAATATTTACCTCAGACACATTGAATTAAAATTGAGATGTTTCTCCATTCCCATATATAAAATGGTAAGTAATTCATCTTGGTGTATGATGATAACTTTAAAATCCTTGCACAACATTCCTCCAACTTTTTCATCTAATTATAAATTAATGTTATCCATTTCATTAGTGGGATAAAGCCAAGTCCACATAAATACATTGAAATTTGTGATTTTAAAATCTATTAACAAATTATCCAATGTGAATTTTTAAATGATATTCTTGTAGTGGATTGAAATTACATGTATAGATCTATCATAAATTATTGAGTGTTGGAAATCAATCTACATATATAAAATAACCCTTAAATTATATACATATGAAAGCAGGAAGATGAATATCCTTTGGTATAACCATCTCAAGCAAAGATATTATCACCTTTTCCGAACATGTATCCAGATCAAATGATTGAGACTAAGTAAAACAATTTCCCAAATGAAATTCCCATTATATGTAATTTCATTGATGTATTTACAAAATATATTCATGGTATTCCTAATAGATGGGAAGTTAATCTCTAAAAAGAACTTATACTGAACCTTTTCCAATATAAAAGAATCCATATAGAATGAAATACATTGAAATTCAAGAGATGAATATGTAACTAAAAGTGAATTTGGATAGATGCATTATACACAAAAGAGCTTCACCTTGTATTTCACCAATAATTTAAATTATGAAGAATGATATGTCAATGAACCAATGCATTGATTATTGTGATCTCAACAATATCATGGAGGCTGAAAAAGGTGATGATAAGATATATAAAACTATAGGGAATATTCAAATGATAATATTTCTGAATGATTAAGTTATAATGTTTGGAATTCTGATAGTTTTCCCATAAAATCCAAAGATTAAAAAGGAATATATAGATGATGTAGATAACACATACACCCCTATTTATCAAGATAGAAACAATATGTTTTGAGATCTGATTCAAAACATACGGTTGGATAACATAAAGAGGGATATTGTAGATTTTGAATCTTGATGCTAGGTTATCCAAAAATGTAAGATTAAATGATATAATTATAATGGTATCATGATACCATATCCCATAGTAGTATTTAAATGATGAAATAAAAATAGATTTCAACAAAGGAGTCATCCGGACATTTAAAGGCAATAATTACATCTGGGTCATAGTTAACCAGCTTACAAGGTAAGAGCATTTAATTACATTGAAATAATATATACATCTTGAATAATACTCCATGATATAAATATTTGAATTGAAAATTTTAACAACCGAGACAATTATTAATGAAAAATATCCTTGATATAATTAAATGTCTAAATATGTAAAATGGTTATATAAAATATTCACTGGCATGGTTTTATGTTTTTGGATTTCAAAATAACTTTATGAATTTTTACGATTTCTAATAAAGTTGTTGAACAATGATCACATGATTAATATAAATATTGGGCTTTAACAAAACCAATTTACTCTGAAAAAGGAAGTGATGGGCTCATCTAGTAGAATTTCCCCTTATGATGCTCATTTTTCAGAGCTCGGAATGGAGGTGGCATCACTGGGCTTTGATCTTGACCAATCCCAATCCGAGTGTCAACATGTTAATCTTGAGTGAAACAGCGTACATGAAATGTGAATGTTAATAGAGACTACCACTCAAGGAATGTTATATGAGCCTACCTAAGAGTATTTCACCATTACACACACTACCCTTCAGTTTTATGAGAGTGTTATAAGGGGTTATGTAACAAGACCCTACCACTATGATTCTGTACATTATTTTTTTTATAGACCAATAAATATAAAATCATTTTTTAATTGTTATTTTGTAATTAGTTTTTAATGCACAAATATATATTTTACTTAATATAAAATTAAGGAATCTATTTTGATGAATTAAATGATTATTGAATTAAATAATATTTTAATAAAATATTATTACTAAATATATATTTGTCATATATAAATAATAATATAATTGTAAACAATACAATTGTGATGTTTATTAATGTTTGAAAGATGTTTTTGTCAAAAACCACGAATTTCCAATAATTGTCAGTTTTTATATAAAAATTAAAAATTCACATATTTATGAAATTAATTATATAAAATGAATATTATTTTTGGAATCAGGAAATCAAAATTATCCAACGGGGAATTTTTCATTATTTTCCGAGATAGTTGGATTTTTGGGTAAAAATTAAATATCATATAAACATATAATGTGTTTTATGACATCATAATGACCCAATAGTGAATTAATAAAATATTATAAAAATATAATTAGTACAATATATGTTATACCATTAAAATATTGGGATTATATATTGGTTTGATTTTTTTTCAAAGCTTTAGTGGACCCTCAAAGGCTTATAAAATATTTTAATCTTTTAATATGATTTCCTTGAGAGTGTGAGTCACCAACACATAAGAAAGCCTAATATTTTAAGATTTTAGGCCATTGGCCTTATAAAATAATGTTTTCCACTACCCTATGGAAAAAAAGGGGTATGAATCAGTGATCAAAGTGTGGTTTTGATTAGTTTAATTTGTGGCGTCAAAAACCAAAATAACAAGGAATTCCATCTCATTTCCCATATAAACCCACTCAACATCCCATTAAATTTCACACAAACTTGTTGGATCCCATATAAATGTACGCCCTCTCTCTATAATGTTCAAATGGTGGAAAAATATCCCACGAATCCTCTCTCAAGCCTCTCCCAAGCCTTTCGATCACACTTCCAAGTAAGGGATTTCTTACTTCCTTATATATGTCTATGTTTCCTTATATTGAAATTCCAATTTCATTTTAATTAAAAATGTATGTGTATGATTCATATTCTCCCCTGTACTACCCTCCTTATGTTTTAATTATATTATACCCCTTTTATCTCATTAATTCATCTCATGTACACCTGTTACCATACCGAAATTCCATAAGGGATTTCTTCTTTTCACAATTTTGTCCAGTTTGTTTTAAATTGTTATACCGTTTTTGAAATTAAAAATGTTTGGGTATGATTTCCCACCTCCCCCATTATTTTCACATTATATATTAATTATTATATACCCCTTCCTCTCTCATTAATTCCTCCCATGTACACGTGTTACCATGCTGAAAGTTTCTAAGGGATTTCTCTGTCCTCATTCACATTCAAGCTATTCTTTTTTATTATGAATCTAAACTCCAATACATATGTTGGGAAATATTTCAATATGACCCCTCATATTATAAATTTCACTTAACTATTTTGAGACACCACTTTCTCTCTCATCAACCATTTTTGTGAATTCTTATGTCACGCTGTTATGATGCCAAAATTTCACCATGGTTTTCCAAGCCAAAGTCATTGTGTAGTGAATACCATGCCTATTTATCTATCAAGGTATTCAACTTTATTACCATTTTATTATTGATTATATAGGTTCATGTAAACTTTCCACATTCCATTATCATGGAAAAAATGTTGGTGTTGATTGATTCAATGTTGTAATATCCATGTGGCACACTTATGCACGAAATGAAATGATTATGAGGGGTGCACCCAAATAACACTCTAATGAATTGGGTAAAGATTGGCGTCATGATACATCAAGTGAAATGAGTGTTTACTAATGCTAATTCATGTTATGTGAGGGTTTACCCATTCTTCATGTTCAATGAGACTTATCTCATGATAATATAAGGATTAATGTTGATGCCCCATTTACCAGTTTTGATAATCATGTTATATCATGCCTTTATGTCCATGTTTCTCTAATGCTCCATTGATATGCCTATTGCCTAACATGTACTGTATTCATAATTTTATTCCTTTTTTAATTTTTTACAGGTCTTTATAGTTTAACCTTTTCTTATGCATGTCTTCAGGTAATCACATGCAATTTTAAGCACGAAAGAATGATTGTGGACATGTAAAATATGTTTTTTTATAAAAATGTGTATTTAATGTTTTCTGTCGTTATTTAATTTTTCTAATCCCCAAATACACTATTCCTCTTAATATTCTATGTTTTATTAATTTATTTGATTATGTAATAAATTATTATTAAGTGTGACATAAAAAGAATGGTTGTTATAGTTGGTATCAGAGGATATGTTTTGTTATTTTTGGGATTAGGATTTGACAACCTTCTGAAAGATATAGGGATACGACTATATATAATGAAAAAATCTCTAGATTATGGTGTGTATTTAGAATGTTTTCACAAGAAAATCCATCCTTGTTTGGAAACAAGTTGGTAGAGGTGGCTCTGACACAGATGTAACTAGAGGTAAATGATGAAAACACCTCTTTGAAAAAGACACAAAGAGGAATTGGGGAACGACATTGTGCCTTGATTCACTCTTGGTTGCGACACTCTTGGGGGATATGCGTTGGTAAATTCATATTATTAGTAGAAACCACTATTAAGGGAATCAAAAAATTCCCCTAAGAATATATACTGGGAAGTATATCTTGGATAACATAGATTAAAGCCTATAAGTTAAAAAGTTAAGGAAATAAAAGTAATTTACAAGTCATCCCATTTTATATTTGGATTACCCTCTATGTGGTACCCCTTTTATTTAATTTATTCCAGAAAATGTCTTGTAATAGGATGAAAAAGGTTATCATCTGATGTGAAGATTAATGTGATGACTATTCTAATGAGATGCCCGACCCGATTGTAGTGGATAACAAGAAATGTGTCATGATACACTATCAGTTAACTCAATTTTCGAATAGAAATATGGCTCTGGAAGAATGTTAACCCCCCTAAGAATGAACAAGTTGAGATCGAGATCTTCATGAGACCAAGGCATGAAATGTTAATAGATCATTCGATCCATCAATCATTGAATAATAGATAAACTGAATTGAGATGATATTCTACATCCATAAATTTTCGGAAGAACAGAAAGTACTTATGGCTGATTATCATGTAGAGGGTGAAGATGATAAATAGTGGTAATTGATAAAAAATATGAAACATGAGGAGGATACTGAGGAGTTGTAATGGAGTAATTTCAAGAAAATGTGTTTTGGAAGGTATTTTCCTTGCACCCTGTGACTTTAGATGGAATGGGACTTCATTTACCAGAAAAATAATGATGAAAAATCAATTGGAGATTATGAGGAAAAATTCAAAAGGTTTGCACGATACGCCACTATCATTGTCATTACCACTGAATTCAAGGACAAATACTTATTTGGAGGGATAAAATCTAGCATATACAAATCCCTAGAAATGCATGACTTTGAGAGCTATGAGGAAATTGTCTAATGTGCCCTCAATGTCAAAATAATGATCTGTGAATCTCAGGGGTATCATGGGGATAAGATGTGGAAGGTAAAATTTAATTCATGCATTATGATGGATAAATCCAAAAATGCTATTGAAATCAATCACACAACATGGAAAAGGTGCAGAAAGAGGCACCCTAGATATTGGTTGAAGGGGAAGAGGAAATGATTGAGGTGTAGAATAGAAGGGAACCTTGCCATTAACTGACAAAAAGAAAAAGATATGGTTATGATATAGGTGAGGAATGCACCATTCGACCCTCAATGCATTATTCATTACATCAAATACAAATAATGAGGGAACATTGAAAACTAGTGCCCTAAGAAAAAGTGTTTTCGGAGGCAACCAACAAACTCCATCACAACAATGGACAGATTTTTCCATCACTACCACCAAACAGAACCCTAAAAATGAAGTGGTGATAGGTATGCTAGTTATTAATTCCTGAATAGATAACAATCTTTTTTATTATAATTCTATGGACTCTTTTATATCCTGAATGTTTAGTAGTTCTATCTCAGTACAACCAAAAATGATGGATGTAAAGATGTCAGTAAGTGCAGCAAATGGTCCAATCCATTCATCCCATGAATATAACTCCCCCTATAATAATTTGTTGATTGAACATCCTAACGAAATTCATCATACTTCCTCTAGTGGAATTTGAGGCAATTCTTAGCATGGACTGGATTTACCTATATAGATCCAACATAAATTTTTTTTAGAGGGAAATCACTCTCTATATAGTGAATCACCCCCCCGATTTAGTAGAAGTGAAAAGAGAAGGATGAATTTTCTTTTTCACCATCATCTCATGTGTGGATATTATTACCCTATGATCATGTTTATATTTCTCAGATGATTGACTCTAACAAAGTAAACATCATTTAATGAAATCCTATTGTGAAGAAATTCACTGAAGTGTTTCCCGAGGAATTTCCAGGTCATCCTCTATGAAGAGATGTGGAATTCTATATTGATCATATTCCTGGGGAGTTGACAATATCCATTAATATATATAGAATGGTTGTTGTGGAGCTTAATGAGTTGAAGAAACAAGTATAGGGGAATCTTGATAAAGGTTTTATAATCCCATGTTCTTTACCATGGGGTGAACCAGTACTCTTCATCAATAATTAGGTTGGGTTAATGCGTATTTTCATTGATTATTGTGAAATCAGAAAAATCAAAATAATGAACAAGTATCCTATGGCCAAATTAGTGATTTGTTTGATCAGCTATATGGAGATAAATAGTTATCCAAAGTGGATTTACAGTAGGTATGTTTCCATGTAAGGGTGAAGAAGGAAGATATTCCCAAGACTACTTTTCATACAAGACACAAGCACTATGAATTCATATTAATGCCCTTTTGACCCACTAATGCTCCATCATTCTTCCTGGACATGATAAATACTGTCATCAAAGATTAAATCAAAAAATTTGTGGTATCGTTTCTAGATGATATTGTAATATACTACAAACCCAAATAGGAGAATGAGGAACATATAAGTACTATTCTAGAGACCTTGTGAATGGATAAGATAATTGAAAAGTATAGTAAGTTTGAGTTATGGTTGAAGGAGGTATCATTATTGTATAATATCATCACAAGAAATGATATATCTATGGATCCCTCCAAGTCATCTACAATTGAGGGATGGACAAGGCCAACATCAGTGATAGATATTTGAAGCTTCTTGGGTTTATCTTGATATTATCGCCGATATGTGAGAACTTTCTCATGATGGTTAAACACTCTTACCAAAATAACATGGAAGGGAGTCATGTTTTCTTTGAGTGGTGAATGAGAAGATATCGTCAAGGAGTTTAGAAGGGGGATTATCCCTACACACGTTCTCACACAACCCTCAAGTGGAGAACTTTTAGTGGAATTTTATGATGCTTCAAAGAAGGACACGGGATGTCTGTTGTTTCAAAATGACAAATTCATTGCATATGACTCAAGGCAATTGAATGTTCATGAGAAAAAAATATCCAACACAAGATATTGAGTTGGCTGTAGTAATCTTCACTTTAAAAATTTGAACACAATACCTCTTTGGTGAGAAGTGTCAAATATATACGGATCCCAAAAGACTCATGTATATATTCAGACAAAATGATTTTAACACGTACCAACAAATATCGCTAGAGATGATAAAATAATATGACTTCTCAAACCATTACCTCCCTTGGAAAGAAAATTATGTTAATGATTCTCTATGTAGAAAGGATCCAATGATTCAGTCATTTAATTGAATTTAAAATGATATAATCTTCTTAGATTTGATGAATTTGGACATGGGAATGAAAATTAATGGACCGCCATCAATCCTTTCAAAAATTATTGATCAACCGTATCATTTGGATAGGTTAAGGGATTCTCAAAAAGATGGTGTCAGAATTCCGAAGAATGTGGAAACTATTAGAAAAGATAAATCCTTAGAGTTTAATATTAATTACGAATAAATTAAGAGATTTGGGTAATGAATATGAGTTCCCTAAAATATAGAGTAAAGAAAGAATATTCGGATGATTCACAGAGTTCTGATTTATCCATTAACCCAGGAAACAAAAAGATGTATCAAGATCTCTAAGATATTTTTTGGTGGCATAACATGGAGAAGGAAATCTCTATGTATACATAAAAGTGCATTGTATGTTATCAAGTGAAGGCTGTGAGGAAGAAGTCTAAACGGAAGATTCAACCATTTCCCAAAATAGCATAGAAATGAATGAAAATCACCATGGACATTTGCACCGAACATTCGAATACATCCAATGGAAAAAACGTTATTTGGGTTGTTATTTATCATCTTTCAAAGACTACACACATAATTGAAATTCAAGGGGATTTATCATTTGATTAATTTACACGGATATACACTAGTAAAGTGGTAGTGATTCATGGAGTTCCACAATCTATTTTATCCAATCGACATCCAAGATGAAAGACTATATTCTTGAAGAGTCTTCCACATGCTCTGAATATTGAGATGAAATTCAGTATGACTTATCATCCTGAAACTGATGGACCATCTGATTGGACTATCGAAACACTTGAGGAAATGTTATGATCATGTTCAATGGACTTATAAAGAATACGAGATCAACATCTTCCTCTGTTTGTGTACCCTTAAAATAACAGTTTTCACTAAAGCAGCCAAATGGCTCCTTATGATGCCTTTTATGGGAAGAGGAGTAGGACACTGGGATGTTGTGATGATGTAGGAAAGAGAAAACTCATAGGTCCAAAAATGGTCGAAGAAATGGTAGATAAGGTTAAGACCATCATGAACCACATTAAGGTAGATCAGAGTCAACAAAATAGGTTTGCTAATAATTGACAATGAGACCTAGAGATTGATGTCAGAGAAATGGTATTCCTCCACATATCACCATTGGAAGAGAGTTATAAGATTTGGGTAGAAGATAAAGCTCATTCCGAGTTACATAAGCCCTTTTGATATCATTGATCGCATGTGAGTAGTGGCTTATTGACTAGAATCACTCCACCAAACCAATTTCAAGTACATGATGCATTCCATGTATCATTTTTGAGGAAGTACATAACTGTATTATCACATGTACTCAATCCAGAGGTGTTACCATTAGAGAATGACCTTTCCTATAAAGAGAAGCCAGTGAAGATCTATGATCGTAAGGTAAAAGTTATAAAAAATAAGATGATGCCACTTATCAAGGTATTGTGGAAAACCCAAAAGTTTGAAGAAGCAACATGGTAATTTGAGGACGTGAGGAATAAGAGTTATCCTCATTTGTTTCATTTTGGGTAAAGGAAAACTCGAAGAATAATTTTCTTAAGAGTAGAATATTCTAATGACCCAAAAATTTATTAATAAAAATTCCTCTTGGTCTAATTAAATGTATTATTATATAAAATGGTTATATAAACTATGATATTCCATGGTTTTGTGTTTTTGGATTTTAATATACCATTATGAGTTGTTACAATTTCTAAAACCGTATTCGAATAGTGCTAACATGATTAGTATAAATATAAGGCTTTAACAAATCCAATTTACTCAGACAAGGAAGAGATGTCCTCATCTAGTATAGATTACCAATACTAATCCAAATTTTCAGTTCTAAGAAAACATGTGGTGTATTTATGATTCACTATTTTCCAAGAACAAGTCAAGCTTCAACACATTAAGCATGAGAGGAAATACCAAGGGGAAAAGTGGATGTTAATAGAGATTACCGCCCGAGCAATGTTATCTGAGGATCCATAACAGTATTTCACTGTCTCACACATTATCCTTTGGTCATATTTAGGATTTATAAGGGATTATGTTACATGACCCTAGAACTGTGATTCTGTGCATTATTTTTGTATAGAACATATAATATACATTCATTTTATTATAGTTACTTTGTAAATAATTTCTAATGACCAAACGATATTTTTAGTTAATATTCAATTATGAAATATATTTTGACGAACTATTGGATTTTTGAATTAAATAATATTATAATAAAACATTATTACTAAATTACTTTTTTTATATTTAAATGATCGTATAATTTTTATGAATACAATTATGATTTTAATTAAGTTTTGAAAGCCCTTTTTCTCAAAACCACGGAGTTCTCAATAAATGTAGGGTTTATTTTAAAAGTAAATCAACCCATATTTATAAAATTATATAGATAAAATGAATATTATTTTTTTACTCAAGACATTGAAATTATCCAACAGTGAAGTTTTCATAATTTTTCTGATATATTCATATTTTTCTGCATAAGTTATATACATTTTAAATATATAATGTGTTTTATGACATCAGAATGAACGAATAGTGATGTTAAAAAATAAAATAAATAGTATGTTCGAAAATATATGTCGTACGATTAATATAATGTAATTTTTGGTATGTTTTATTTATTTTATAAAGCTTTAGTGGACCCTCCAAGGCTTATAAAATATTTTATCCTTTTAAAATGTATTCATTGAGATTGTGACTAACCACCACAAAAGCATGTCTAATATTAAAAGAAGTTCGGCCTTTTTTACTTAAACAATAATTTATTCCACTCCAATTATATAAAATACCATGTGAAAAAACCATGAGTTGGTTTGTGGTTTTGATTAGTTTTATGTATGGTGTCTAAAACCTAAATAATAAAGAATTCCCTCTTATTTCCCATATAAACCAACTCATTCTCCCATTACCTTTCATTAAAACCATTTTTTTCTCAACACAATTTAAAACACTCTCTTTATAATCCTCTCAAGTTTCATTAAGCCCCAAATAAGTCTCTCTCAAGCCTCTACCAAGCCTTTGGATCAAACTTCCAAGGGATTTCTTCCTTCCTTATTCATGTCTATGTATCCTTATTTTGTTATGCCCTTTTATTTAAAAAAATTGTTGGTTTATTATTTTTCACATACCCTATACTTTACTCCTTATGTTTTAATTATGATATACCCCTTTTATCTCATTAATGCCTCCAACGTACACATGTCACCATGCCGAAATTCCGTAAGGGATTTCTTCTTTTCTCATTTTTTCCAATTTTCATTATGTAGTTATACCCTTTTTTAGTTAAAAATGTTGGGGTATGATTTATCACCACCCCCATACCTTCATCCTTATGTTTTGTTGATGATAGTTCTCTTTATCTCTCATTAATTCCTCCCATTACACATATTACCATGCCAAAATTTTGTAAGGTATTTCTTGCATCTCATTTACATTCAAGATATTATTTTTTATTAGGAATCTAAATTCCATTACATATTTTGGGAAATGTTTATATATGACCCCTTTACTTAAAATGTCATTTAAATATTATCATACTCCCCTTTAACTATCACCAACCTTTTTTTATGAATTCTTATGTCACGTCATTATGCTGCAAAAATTTCACCATGATTTTCCCAGCCCAAGACATCGTGTAGTGAATACCATGCCCATTTCTCTGTCATGGGTATTAACCATCATGCACATTTACTAATTCTTTATATAGTTTCGTGTATGTAATCTAAATTACTTTATATTGGATGAAATTAAGTTTTGGAAACATTCAATGTTATATGATCCATGAGTCACACTTATTATGGATTGAAATAATTTAGATGGGTGCACCATGATAGAACTCCAATGCATTGGGTAAAGATTATTATCATAAGACATAAACTGAAATGAGGGTATACTCATGATAACACAATTTTAATGGGGGTTTACTCATTATCCATGTGCAATGAGCCTTAGACCATTCTAATATCTTGTTAAATGTTGATGGAACATTTCCATGTTATGATAATCATGATATATCATGCCTTTATGTTCATGTTTCTATTATTATCCCTTGATTTTACTATTGCCTAATATTTATTGTATTGGTCATGTTATTCCATGTTTAATCTGTTACTAGGATTTATAGCTCACCCATTTCTTATGCATGTCCCCAGGTTATCCCATGCAATGATAAGTACGAAGGAATGCATGTGGTCATGTAAAATAAGATTCCAATAAAGATGTGTATGTCATGTTTTAGGTTTTTATGTAATTTTCCTAAGTACCAAAGAAACCAGACCTGTAGATATTATATATTGTATTATATGAAGATTTTATGTGTTTAATAATGATCTTTGATGATATATTAATACTTAATAGAGTTCCAATATCTATTTTATATGATCGATATTCGAGGATTGCCTCGATTTCCCGGAGAATCCTTCAGTAAGAACTAGATACAATGCTTTGTTTTAGTTATGATTATCACACATAGAGGGATGATTAGTATAGAAAACCCATTTAAAATCTAGATGATATTTTTATATCATTTACATCATATTTCCATGGTTGTTGGAATCAAGACCATCCCCTAGTAGAGTTCTCATATAAAAAAAGATTCAATTCAAGCATTCAAATTCAACCCTAAGAGGTTATGAGTGGGAAGTGGTCCAGTATCAATAATAAGGGGTCTAATTTAATAATTAGATACTAATGGGACATAATATTATCCCACTAGACTAAAATTATCATTTATTAGTGGGTTTTTAGTAGTGTTTTCTTAAACCATCGCTAAAAATAGAGAAAACAATATAGTAGTGGTTTTAAAAAAATAACAAAATATTTTTTGTTTTTTTAAAAATTATGCACTAAAAATTTCCCAAACCCCACACCGCACTCTCTTGATCCCACAAAACCTAGAGAATATTCCTCCAACCCACCTTCTCACCCTTCCACACTAAGACTAAGTCCTCTCGTCTGACCCCTCTCAACCTCAACCCATCTCCAACCTGTTGCTGACCCCCCTCATAGATCACCCATCGCCTTCACCACCCAAACCCTCACCGACAACAGAAACGTTAACTTGTTGTTTATTTTTTATATCTCCCCCACTAATAACACTACATATCCAAACCCTAACACGATTTGGGGTCTTCCATTTTTTGATTCTTAGTTTATGAGATTCATGAGACTCGATTCAGGTCAATCTTTTCAACAACCTTTGAAGGCGACGAATTTTTAAAACACTGAGAACCCATCAACATGAATCCGGTGCATTATTTTAATACTTTTTAATGATTACAGAAAATAAAATCCCCAAGGGATGATCAGTTTAAGGGTATTGGAAAATATGTTACATACATGAACTTTACATTAAAACTCAATGTATAAAAGGAAACAAGGATAATTATTTTATAAAGGAATTATTTGTATATCCTAACCTAGCATATAATTCATAATACACGTTTTGGAATCCTAGAATAATAAGACATAATAAATGGGTGAGCTCAGATGCTCAGTATGGATAAACAATATAGATAAAGCTATTATAAATAAACATAATCCCTAAAGGAAATGTATAAATCTAAAATACAAGCCTTTAAAAACATTATATTAAACTCAATAAGGCAAGAATAAATCAAATAATTCCATTTAAAAATTTTGATGGATGTTATACTAGTCTAATAATCACTTTTAATATCAATAACTAATATCATAACGAACAAATGCATAATGTTTTACATCATAACCATACCGTCAAGGCCTCATGCCAAGACCATTACCATACCATCAAGGACTTGTCCCACGACACCAGTTTGTCTCAGGAGACATACCGATGCATAGTGGGCCAATAGTGGGCCCCTAAAATCACTTACAAAGTCCAATTCATTCACTATATGAAAAGTGTGACACAAAATTCAAGAATTCATATTAAAACTAGCATACGAAATGTTAATACTTTAACCATAAATGATGAATGGTATAAAAATAACACATCCATTGTCAATCATATCCTAAAACATTTAATACAATATAGAAGATTGTATCATAATAAAACAACCTCAATTAATCACAAAATCCAATAATGTATGTTGTCATATATAAAAATAACCTAATAAATTCACTTAAATTTTTGGAAATAAATATCCCATATTTTACTTTAAAATATTTAAAAACCATAAATTTATAAAATAAAAAATTTCTTTTGAAAATAAACATGTAATCTTTTAAGGGATGATTCATAATGGTAAGTTGACATAATGTTAGAAAATATCCACTCGCTCCATGTAAGATAAAATATCAATTTTTCCTTAATTTTTTTAAAAGGTCACAAAATACCTCATTTAGAAAATGACAGAAAGGTTCTAATAGGAAAAATTTATAGAATGTTAAACATGGGTATAAAATAATTTAAAAATATTAATATAAATATTATGAATATTTTAAAATGTGTTTTTTTATGAAAGATGGACATGGATGATAAATATTCCCCAGAAGACACATACATATAATGAATATCAGATAAAAATGAGATTGGAGAATTAACAATTACAAAGTACTTTCTATCAGTCGAGGGTGTATTAAACTCCAGTACAATAGTTAAATTAAGTTATTAAATAATACAAGATACTTATTTATCATATCAAATTTTACACTCTTTTATCCTTTGGATAATACTATTTCAGTATTAACATTGTTTCAGTTGTCAACTACTTCATTTTCCATTCTTGTTTTTTCCTAAATGCCATGTTTGTTATGATTATGATTTATTTTCTTCATATATATAGCAATATTAAGTTAACGATTATTATTTCCACTCATAATATAGATTTTACAGTCATTCTTGAATGGATAATGTGGAGAATGAATCTCACCGCATCATCGAGATAGTTGGTCTTACATACGCATGAGCGACAATATTATTCACATGATGGTTAAATAGTCTAATTAGATAGTATACTAATTATACAGAACAAGTATAATGTTTTATTCATTACTAAATTCCATTATACACATCATTATACCCATCCAAATAAAGTTTTTTTGAATAAAAAATTACACCATGGCATGAAGATAGTAAGACATACATATTCACACATAGTGATATTGTTGTTTGTTGATGAAGAAAAGAATATAGAAAAAGGTGATAAAATTTGATAAAATGATTATATTTTTTTGGAGTCTCCTTTTTATTTGAACAAAAAGACTCTATAGGATGAATTTATTACAAATTTACAAACCCGGGGATATATTGAGAGATGTTTGTAGTCGAAATGGGTAGGGTTTGATAGGCTTTAGATTTGTGAGTAAGAGTTGAAGGCATGTAACTTTTTATTTGGGAGGAGAGGGACACCCTTGGAATGCATTAAAATATTCAATTAATGTTAATTAATTTTTAATAAAAAATTATCCAAATTGAATTATTTATAATACAAGATGAGTATGTGTCACAATACTCTCAACTAAGAAAATTTAGACATGTTTTTATTATATTTTAAACCATATCATTTTATTTATCCGTATTTAATCTATTTATTTTTAACATTCTAAATATTAAATTATTATAAATATTTACATATACGGTGGAGATTTTCCATAATTGGAAACATTATGAAATATTAGACCTTATAATTTTCAATTTTAATTTTTAGTGATATTTATGTTTTTCATAAATATTTTAAAAATATGTAATTTTTATAAAATATCAAGTGTCAGTTTGAACACTATTAATTTATTTTACAACAAAAAAACTCCACACAGAATAAAACATCGACTAAATTCTATTAATATAGTCCTAAAATGTTATATTCTCCAATAAAATTCATGGAAAACCTTAACTAATTTAAATTATAATTATTTGATTATTTTTAAAACTCTTTATATGATATTTCTATTAATAAAATAATCTCTCCATCACTATTGTATCATCACTAATGGTACTTTTTTAATCTCTAAAAATTATAAATAAATTTATATGATATAGTTATTTATTTTATATTTCTATATAACACCTATAGTCGATGTTATCTCATGGTTATCCATATATTAAAATTAATATGCTAATATAAAATTAGAGTGTGACATTTTTTCACATTCATTAATTTTTATTATATTCATGTCATATTCAAGGGAAAGTGGCCATTAAGTTATTCCATTTATAACCATAAATTATATGGATCTAATTTATTATTCTAATAGGGTTTTTATAATAGTTAAGGTAATTTTATAATATTAATTTTACCTTTAATTATATGATTTACCTTTAACAATATTATTAAAAAAATTACAAAAGTTATTATTCATAATTCCAAAAAGTAAAAGTTTCCTATTAACATAATTTGGACCCACTGATTCAAAATATAGAATACATTTTTCATGATTTAAAAGGGATAAGTTTTAGTAATTAATTTAACAATAGTCCCCATTGACAAACTGAGAAAACCAGTTTTTTAAAAGTAAAAACCATCAAAATATTCACATGTGTTTATATATAATATAAAATTTAAAATAAATAAAATTATATAAAATGTTAAAAACATAATCTAATTATACAAAAAAACCATTTAAATGGATAATCTATCAATTTAAATAAATTTTGATGTAAAAGGAGTTCGAAATAAAAATGTAGCATTTTTTACTATTCATTAAAATATGAATGTTATCAGAAAGAAAAAAAATTATTTTTTACAACTAAATATTTATGTCCCACATCTAAAGAAGAAGTTTATTTTGTAAAATTTAATATAAAATGTCGTCAAAATTTTTATTTAAAAAGGTGTTAAAACGTCATTTTTTGTAAAATACTTCTCTTATCTAAAAAATTAACATTTTCTTATATTTTGTATATAAAATAAATAAGATGAATATTAAAATTATTTGAAAGATATAAAATTCAAAATATAGTAATACTATTCATAAGTGAAAATTTAATGACTATATAATATATTATATTAAATAATAATATTTTCTTAATATATTTTTGTTCTGTAAAACTTGGCCATGCACAAGCCAAGTCAATATTATGAGTATCATAAGCTTAACATGGTGTTTCCTAAAAATAAATAATGCATAACGTCAAATATATTTATAATTAAAATATTATAAACTCTCGGGGTGTCACATTCTCCCCTCCTTCAATAAATTGTGACCTTTTAATTTGAACTTGATATTGAAAAATATTGGTTTAATTTTAAAAATATCATAATTGAAATCACATATAGAAAATTATATTAATGAGACCACAATTTAAAAATAAATAAAGGAAAGTAAGGACGTATCTAGAGAAAATGCATATTAGGGTCCCATGTAGGTAAACATGGACTTGGTAGAAAATGTTAAGAAAAGTTTTTATAGATAGTGATAGAGAGAATTATTTGGAGAAATTTAACAACAAGAAAGATATAAATTTGTGATGATCTTAGGGACCATTTTAATCATCGCAAAATGAATGACAAGGAAAAAAATATTTTTCATCCTTTCCATTACGTGAATGAATTATTTTACTTCATAGACAAATAAAACAATAACACATAGTTAATTGACATGTTAATTTTAATATATTAACTAATTCCTACCGCAAATTAATTGTTCTCTTCATAAGATAAATAACTAAAAAAATATTCTATTTACACTAATCATATAATGTTCAAAAAAATATCTTATACCATTTAAATATAGAAAAATATATTAATCTATCCAAGGACATCCTGTAGGACAGTGTTATGTAATATATCTTTATCGTACTTCGGTTGCATGTTAATGTCTTGTGGACTTAACAGATACGAAGGATTGTCACCTGAACTTTAGGTTGTCCTTTTCTGAAAACTGTATTAGTATAAACTTCCAAAAATAACCTTAATAATGTTTTAACCTCAAACAATACTATCTAATGTTCAACATAATCCATTCCAAACATTAAACCTATCCAAAATACTTCTTCACGTACACACAGTCCAAAAATATATAAGAAAGGTCACTAAAAATTACATAACGCAGATCCAATCTCATCACATACTAAACATGTGAAAACCTTCATCATGCATTCTCTTAAAACATTGTAATAACCAGAATTACCATAAAAACATATTGAATATGTTCATTATTCATTAATCATTATGTTAAACATAGAATACTGAATATACTAATTGATTTCAAAAATGTTTTAAACTTCAACAATAATGGAATAAATTGAACATTATTCAGTACCAAATTAATATAATATCCAATATACTTTATCCAAATCATTCACCAATTTATTCCAACATTTTTATATCAGTGTCAGAAACATATTAAGGGTTATCATTCCCTAAACCATATATTTTTCTAAATTATTAAATAGTAACTGTGTCCCTTTTCTTAGTACCACAAAATCATATATCTTTAATGAAATAGTACCCCATCACTATCCAAATATTCTCTAAAATTATTACATCCAGTATATTTCTAATTCAAATAAAATTATTCATAAATATGAAAATTTTGTTGGAACCGGGCGTGCAGCGGGAGCCCCAAACAGGTGGGTTTTGAAGTTTTTTTTCCACCGACGGTCGACGTAAACATGTTTATGTCGGAGAAGAGTAACTCGGTCTAAGACGAGGACCAGTCCTGGAGGATTTTAAGCACAAAATTAAACTAAAAAATATTTTGTTTAAATCTGTTGTAGCTCACGACGTCTGCTCATCATTGGAAATAATAGCTAGATGAATCTGAAGCTGAATTCCTCTAGATCGTCCATACACACTTCAATGAATCCGTGGGATCACCGTTCATCGTAATCTGGGTGCTAGCGCGGGTTTGGGACGGTGCCTTCGTCGGTCCAACGACCACCGCATCGCATCGCTAGCGATGCCCGTGAGTGAGCTCCATCCGAGATCCTTGGATCCAGAGCATATCTCTCTAGAATGTGGGAGAGAGTAGAGGAGAGATAAGCACCATGAATAATATTTGGAAATTGACCCTCCTCTTCTATTTATAGTGCCCAATTAAAATACCTGGTATTGCCTCATTGGCCACGTTTACTTAACGCACTATCAACGAAATTTATGACTACTAAACTGAGTAATAAATATAATTAGAATTTACTTTGAATATATTAAAATATATTACATGATAATAATTAAGTCATTAAACAGACTGGTCACTCCCATAAATATTAATTGAACCATGAATAATTTAATATTCGTCAATTAATATTTTTTCATGTATTTACTTAAATCTCATAAATTCATTTAATTAATAAATTAAATATTCATTATTATAAACTTGAATAATATGAATTTATTTATTGGATTAGTGATCGTTTCACTTTTGATAAATCTCGGACCCCTGTACCGGGGCCCACAATGTCCAAATATCCTATTCAACTAAATTGGGCAGATTCTTGAATACGCTATTGTGTGTAACCCTCTACGACCTTATTTCGACAGCCATGAATAGTATTCACAGACCAAGAGCGGGATCTATCAACCCATAAAATCCCCTGAATAAATAAGGATTGTCAAGAAGCGACAACCAACCTACGAACACACAATGTATAATATGATCTCTTTGTATATAATATCTCATAAAGTAGGACACACTCTCGTGTCATCGCCCTTTTCTTTCTTTATTGTTTGTTGATGTAACTGGATGAATTTACCCGCGACTGCCATGGTCATAGTCTTATAAAGGTACTTCCTTCCATATCAACATGGCTAGAGATATATTACTTCTATAACCTGGAAGCAATAAATCCTTTCTTGACCATTCAACCAATGTCATGCCACCAATGACGCACCTGACACAAACTACCTCACCACGACTTCATTACCTTGGTTTTGGTCTCGCATCAAAGTACGCAATCAAATGATATTAATTGGTAATTATATTAAGTCAAGAGACCATTACACATGATCATAGATAGGAACATCTAATTACACATGAAACATGTGGTGTTCCTATTAGTGGGTCAGTCCTCATGATCTCACTACTAGAGATCACCAAGTGAAAACTTCATGAGAAGAAGTCTCAATGCTTATGAGCCCCCATCACCTGATGGTCAGACATCTATTATTTCCAATTAGTAAGATGTATCTAGACCATAGAACATATATTTAAGATTAATGTCATTATATCTAGAGATTCTAATTATAGTTTGGGAACTGCTATAATATTTCGATACGACAATTAATCTTTGGACATTACCATTTCAATAGTGGATGCAGAAAAGTCTACAATATAATGGTAAGATGACATCATGCATAGTTAACTCTATACACGATATGGTAATCAAAAGCACAAAATAGTTGGGTCCAGGGCACCCACTATTTCAGGACTCCCACTTGCACTAGAACCCACTATCTAACCAAACTTGTTAGATACTCAAATGATAAGCATCATGTTTCTGCTGAGTGAAGAACGTAGAAAATGGGTCCACCACGGTTCCTCCACGTGGCTATTCTGCTATAGCGACCTCATCTCTTTGATTAAAAATTCTCTAGAGATGGTATGCCGAGTATATACCTTTTCTTCCACTGTCATAACTTGACATCTTGGCTAGTAAGAATATAATTATCTATATTATGATAATACTTTTCTCACCAGGTGCGATTCCATGAACTAGAACAAATCATAGCATTTAACTACTTCTTAGATATCTTAGAATATGCATTGTACTCGGTCTTGTAGATATGGCCACCACATGCTTATTTGAGCTTGAATCACTCATCGCCTTTAGCCTGACTTCAATACTAGATCTCTTGATCTTTGGAAGACTTATTTTTATCCCTGAAAACCAGTATCCTTTCTTCTCCAGTTACCGGGTACCTATCTTTTGTACATGCCGAAGTACAATTAGATTGTTCAGACAGTATCCCTTGCAGTGCTCCTTGATATAACTGATATTTGCCTATTGTAAAACATACCTTGGAAATATCGGTTCTCGTACATATCATGGCATATGTGATTTTTCCATCACTCCAACGTATGGATTTCAACTCACCGCATTTATCTCTTCCCATGTCACAGACAGGTCAACATGGAGAGATTATGCCATGTGACATAGGCAACAATTCATCTCTTGAATCGTTCGAGCATGTATTTTTCAAAAAAATTTCACTATATGTACGATTGAATAGGACCAATAAACCTATAGATCTACCTTAGAATTTCATGTTTTCTAGAACATAGGTTGCTACTTTAAGTCAACCATTGGAGAGTAAATTTCATTTTGGTCTTAACTACCTGTCAGACAAATTTATGTTTTCCATATGTTTCTGAACAATTTTTTTCTCAGAAAACCATATCACTCCCACTAACCTTTGGTAGACACATGGAAAAAATTTGTTTTAAATGTATATACTATGATCATGTTTCTTTCTTTAATCCTAAACTAGATTTCAGTAACTTGCAACCGTTAGTAGCATTATGTGACGTGAACATCCCTTTCTGGTTGCGTCGTATAGACACCATCTACAATTGGTGGTCATGACATCCAATGCTAAATAAATTGATCACCAATATTAGCAATACTAAGTAAAATTATAATAGATTTAGGCATAACAACTTTGTGAAACCAATTGTGCCTTATTGGTACTAAGCTCGTACCATCCATGTATCTACTCACTTGAATACCCACCGCAATATTCAAAATAATATCCCCTTTTCACTTTGATACATGGAATCCATTAATTGAATTTTAGTTGTACTTATCAATTTTACCTAATTCCCATATCCTGCTTACTTGTTGGAAATATTATTCACTTTGAATAAAATATCACTGACCGCAGTGAATATAAAAACCATCACCATGGTTTCATCCTTCCTACACAGTATGTTTCTCTGGAACATTCTTTGTTCCACATGCACTTGTGGAACTAGTTAATATTCCAACTACTTGTGCATTTTGAGCATTGACTAAACACAAGTCAATATAGCTCCCACTATCTCTAATAGAGATCTGCACCCTTATATAGAAGTGTAGTCTATTTCATTACTACCTATTTTTCTATCTTAGGGATTTATGTAACATCCTAAACAACTGTTAGGATTATTACACTAAATTCACAATGTTTTTTTCTTGCCGAAAGTTTGTTTATGTCCTAAGAAACTCTTTGCATCCAAACACATGTTCTTATGACATAAATGGTTTACATCATACTATGAATTGTATGATATCCATTTGTCATTATATTTGGAATATGTTTGTGGGATATCAGTGTTACTTTCAAAAGCATTTCATGTAATATAATGGAAGTTCCTACCGGTTCAAACATTGATAATACATACATCAATACTTTGATGTATAAAATGTGTGTTTAGAAATTACTCCACGCTACATTTTTCTGATCAATGTTGACATATAATACTTCATCATCAATGCCACTCATTAACATCGATGGAGTGATGTAGATATGGTAATGTGGGTTTAGGAATTGCTCCACGCTACATTATCATGATTGATGAATTCTTGGTCGGGATATTATTCAGTATCCCACCACAAAGCAACTCATATCTCCAGACCATGAAAATACATCACTTTTATATTCCTTAATTACTTAATATAATCTTATTAAGTATATATACCTCTATCTTATACTTGGAATAGTTCATACTGTCATGTTGAACAATTTCTAAAAGCTTTGTGACGTACCTTTATTTCTAAAGGCTCCTTTTTCCGAACTAAAAACATCGATAATGCCAAAAGTATTTAGCTATGCCAAGCCTAAATACCATACTTGGTATATTCATGAAGTCCATTTTTAGTATTACCTGAAAAAGAATTATCCTGTCACAACTGGGTATAATTCTATCATTTATATTCATCACAAATTTCCTATGATTCATGTATCACTGAACTAGTGATTGAGTTTAACAAAAAAAAATTCATTTTAGAAATTAAATAATGTCTCCTTGCGTCCAAGGAAACATAAGATTAATGTTTTTTTGTTATACTCAACAATAGTTCTTCATGAATCTTTCACTTGGAAATTAATGAAGTCATATACTTCTCACAACTGGCCTAGGTATCACCCTTTTACAGCCTATTTAGAGAATACACCTATCTTCTAGTACAGTTTCTATACTAACTTTTTTATCATATTAGAATACACATATGCTACCAAGATATTGTATTTAATATCCATGTAGTTAAAGGAAATATTACATTGATGAATATGCCTGATGTAGAAGCAGAAACTTGCTTCTTTAAATCAGTTTATTTCTTTTAAGCTTCTGTAGGATTATTTTATAATATGAAATGCATATAACCATTGTTAATACCTCATTAATTGAAGGATGTCACAAATGTTTCATTGGAATTAAATGCCTTTGACCTTTTCACATTGTCTTTCAATTTATCCACCATAAGAATTAAATCTTAATTGTCTATTATTCTTATTCACTTGGAGAACCTTACCAAGATAGGTAATGAAGCATTTACTCAATACTTGTTCATTTTGTAACGTAAAACGACACTTGAGTAATGTGGTGAAAATGATATTTAAAGATCATGATCAATCTTTAAATTTACACATGTCGGTGTAAACTTCGCCTTATTCATATCATTGCTTCACCTTCTCCTTGAAAACATCTCGGAAATGAGATTTTATGTTATATCATATATGTCCTAGTGTAGCGACCACAACTGACACCGGACATTGATGAAAGAATAATGATATAACTATCATATGATTTGTATATTAGTCTCCTGTAAGAAATTTCTCACCCTTGCTTCTTGAGGTAGTTTAATAGGGTTGGGGACACTAACCCCTTGAGTTTCCTATACCATAGTACTATGCGCACGCGCTTGTACTCTTCATGGATACTACTGTCACTGTAGACATTTACTTTGTCCATTATAATATTGCAGTTTTAATCTTGTGGTGTAACATTCCATTTTTCTACAAAAATAAATTTTAGCAGATGAGTGCCTCTTATCTGGATTACTTGTTTGGAAATTTGGATTAATTACTTAAATCATTTAATTTCTCCCACTATTTTATCAGATTCTAGGAACCCTCTATGCTAGAATCAGAATAATCTGTTGCTTGCGTATTCTAGTTTCAAGGATCCTGGAACCACCCCTCATAGTCTACAAGATAAGGATATGCCACTACATGGAGGGTTCTATGTAGGTTTTTGGCTGGCCGACTGCTTTAACTCGTGGTTCCTTGATCTATTGAGGGAAGTCCCAGCTTCTTAAAATCAAAATTTGATTTATAAAAATGCTTTCCTCTAAAATGATAGAAAGTTAGCTAGATCTAATCCTTACTCGAAATTTAGTTAATTCGACCCATTATTCTTATAAGGACTCCCCAGTATCAAGAGGCACCCTCAACTAAGGCAAGAATCAGCACCTCAAAAAACTAGTTTTTTCCAAATTTGAATGATGGAAGGCTATCTAGACTTAATATATCATTGAGGGTTTTATTATTTTTAGTGTTATGAATGAAATCATATTCTAATTTTATAAGCATGTACTATGTGATCGCACTCACAGCTGACTGTGCAAGAAATAAAAATGTCATCGCGTCACATGTTAATTTTATCTCTCATGCTTGTTTATTATTATACTATGTGATTGTGCAATAAATTACAATGCACAAAAATAATAAACCGTGAAAAAATAAAATGAACACCTGATACTGAGCTAGTACTATTGGTTTATCTGTTAAGTGAATAACAGACTAACCGAAACCCGAGGGGTATATACCTTTAGTCGTATAGATTGCAACTTGAATAGAAATGTGTGCTCATCCAATGCATCCAACTTCTGCCTGGTGTGTCGTCGTCACTTGGCACGAAATGCATCACAGGTCATCTCGTCATTATATAATTGAACTCGCACGCAGGAGAGGGGGTCTCGGGGTATTAAATAAAACTCTGAGAATGGGCACGCATACCCTTATACATATAATGACCCTTGAGAGGACATGAAGATCGGCTTTTATTTAATTTAAACAATTATTTCAAAACCACATGAAAAAATTATATAAATAATTAAACAAATAAACAAACACCATACATTCATTGGTAGGTCTCAGCTCATGATCAGTCATATTCGCATTAAACTCACGTATATAAATGAAGAATAAAATTAAACTTGCATTAAAAATAAACTTGAGGGCATATTATTGAATTAAAATTTCACTCTTGTTTTAATTCAATACATTAATCGTTATGCCATGATTAATTAATTTAATTTAAAAACTAGAATTAAGTTAATTAATTAATTTAATTAACACCTAATTAAAATAATTACCCCGCATTAATATATTTATCCAAAAATTAAAATTTAATTAATTTAACTAACCGTTGCAATTAAAAAAAATATTAAACGTAATTTTTGACTTTAAATAAAATTACCCAAGTCCCATAAACTTTGGTAGGGGTGTGCGGGTTGGGGCGAACCCATGCACGCCCATCTCAGAATTGTTTCGGGACAATGCGGGATTAGAGAGTACCTGGCTGCTAGGAGGACAGGGCAACGACATGAGTTTCAAACTACGGTTTTGAGCCTGGCCGCTCGGGGTTGTGCCGCGGGACTTGCAGACATCATACGATACCATGACCAACAAGTCATCAGCCTAGCGGCTTCGGAGGAGCAGCACAGTACTGATGGGCTTGCCCGGAGAGGGCTGGTCAGGGCCGCCACTACGCCTAGGTATTACGTTGCTTCTACAGCACGGCGAAGGGGAGGTGTAGGATGCAGCTACTACCGACCGGAGGGAGGGCCCGGTCCAAGGGAGCAGGAGGAGGCCCGGAGTGGTCGGGCCGTGCCCTGTGGGTGCAACCATCGAAGGAGGAGGTGAGATGGCTAGGTTCGTCGGCCTGGTGTGCCACGTCCGAGAGTGGCCCAACACGCCTGGTGCACCGGAAGTGGTGCCAGGAGTGGGCGTCGCGCGCTGGACAGGGTGGTGCGGCCACGGTATGGGACCCCAGTGGGTCACTACTGGCCGTGGCGAGAGTGACTCCGTGGCGGAGGGCCTATCCAGCGTGGCGTCGCTCTGCTAGTGCGGGGTGCCTGCAGGTCGCGGTAGGCATCAAGCGTGTGGTGCACTGTGTCTATCGCACCGCGGGTGGACCGAGCACAGGAGGGAGCATGATGCGGTGGCCTTCTACGGTAACTGCCGAAGGAGGAGGCCCCACAGGGAAGGGAGAGGCTGCCTTATAATTGGGAACCACTGCAACGAGTTGGGGTGCGGCCTATAGCGCAGGCAACTACAGGTGTCCGTGGGAGGGAGACCAGCTGGAGGCACATGAGGACTGGTGAAGCACTACTGCTACAGTGGGTAGAGGAAGAAAGGAGGTGCCACACATGTTGCTGAACTTGGGTGGTGCACTGTGTTTGGCTCCCAGGAAGAGGCGTACGTGAGAGGCTTCTCTACCAGGGAAGCAATGCATGGTACTGGAAGCTGCTATTTCTGACCCTTCCCCTTTTGTTTTTTGTTTTTTTTTCTTGACATGATTTGTAGGTCTTTCTCCCAAAATATTTTTTTATTCTTTTCATTCTTAACTCTATGTTTAGACTTAGAACGAATAAAAAAACATATAATAATAAAATAATATTTTAATAAATTTTTATAATAATAAAATTATTATTATTATGAAAATATTATTATTATAATTAAATTATTATAATAATAATCATTATGTTTCACCAAAAATCACTATTCTGGTAATTGGTTGTTCACCTGGTTTACAAAAAACAACATGTTTAATTCCTATTTTAAATATTAGATGACCACAGATGGGTCATCCGATATCAGATTCAAATGCGGTCTATGGCATTGAGACAGTAACGATACCCTTTATTATATTTTATGCAAATTTAATTTATTTGACATAAAATTTACACACGCTCCCTCTGATACCACTTGTTGGAACCAGACATGCAGTGGAAGCCCCAAACAGGTGGGTTTTGAATTTTTTTCCACTGACGGTCAACATAAACATGTCGAAGTCGAAGAAGAGTAACCCGGTCTTAGCTGAGCACCACATGTGGAGGATTTTAAGCACAAAATTAAACCATAAAATACTTGGTTTAAATATGAAGCTGCGCACGACGTCTGCTTGTCATTAGCGATTGCTGCTCGAAGAATTCGAAGCCGAATACCTCTAGATCATCCACACTCACTTCAAGTAATCCACGGGTGTGCCGTACATCGTAATCTGGGTCATAGTGCGGATATGCAATGATGCCTTCGACGCTCCAACTACCACCGCATCACATCGCTAGCGATGCCCGAGAGAGAGCTCCATCTGAGCTCCTTGGATCTAGAGCATGAATCTATAGAATGTGGGAGAGATGAGAGGAGAGATAACTCCATTAATAGTATTAGAAAAATTCCCCACCTCTTCAATTTATAGTGAACAATTAAAACACCCGGTATCGCCTCGTCGGCCCCGAATACTTAACGCACTATCAATGACACTTATGACTACTAAACTGATTCATAAATATTATTATCATTTACTTTTTATATATTAAAATATATTACATGATAATAATTAAGTCATTAACCCGACCCATCTCTCCCATAAATATTAATTTAACCATGAATAATTTAATATTCGTCAATTAATATTTTTTCATGTATTTACATAAAACTCGTAAATAAATTTTATAAATAAATTCAATACTCATTATTCTAAACTCGTATAATATGATTTTGTTTATTTAATTGGTGATCATTTAACTTTGGACAAATCCCGGACCCCTATGGTGGGGACCACCATGTCCAAAAATCCAATTCAACTGAATAGGGAAGATTCTTGAATATGCTATTATGTGTGACCCTCTAGGCCCTTATTTCGACAGTGGTTAATAGTATTCACAGACCAAGAGCGGGATCTAGCAACTCATCAATGCCCCTGAATAAATGAGGATTGTCACAGCAGCTATAACCAACCTACAAACACGCATTGTGTAATACAATCTCTTTGTCTATAATATCTCATAAAGTAGGACCCACTCTCGTGTCATCGCCCTTTTCTTGCTTTATTGTTTGTTGATGTAACTGGATGGATTTAACCTCGACTTACATGGACATGGTCTTATAAAGGTAATGTCATCTATATCAACATGGTCATAGATATATTACTTCAATAACCTTGATGCGACAAATCCATTCTTAACCATTCAACCAATGTCATGCCACCAATGACGCACCCAACACAAAGTGCCTCAACAGGACTTCATTGCCTTGGTTTTCATCTGGCATCAAAGTACTCAATCAAATGACATACATTGGTAATGATATCAAGTCAAGAGACCATTACACATGATCGTAGATAGGAACATCCAATTACACCTGAAACATGTGGTGTTCTAATTGGCGGGTCAGTCCTCATTATCTCACTACTTAAGATCACCAAGTGCGAACTTCATGAGAAGAAGTCTCGAGGCTTATGAGCCCCTAGCACCTGATGGTCAGACATCTACAATGTCCAATTAGTAATATGTATCTAGACCATAGAACATATATTTAAGATTAATGTCATAGTATCTAGAGATTCTCATTATAGCCTGGGAACTGCTATAACCTTTCGATACGACAATAAATCTTTGGACATTACCATTTAAATAGTGGACGCAGAAAAGTCTACACTATAATGGTAAGATGACATCATGCATAATTAACTCTATACACGATATGGTAATCAAAATCACATAATAATTGGGTCTAGGGAACCCACTATTTCAACACTCCCACTTTCACTAGAGCCAACTTTCTAACCAAACATGTTATCTACTCACATGATAAGCATCAAATTTCTGCTGAGTAAAGGCCTTCTATTTTGGGTCCACCATGGTTACTATACAATGCTATTCTGTTATAGCACCCTCATCTCTTGGATTAAATCTTCTCTAGAGATGGTATCCCAAGTATATAACTTTTTGTCCACTGTCATAACTTGACATCTTGGACAGTAAGAATATCATAATCTACATTACGATAATACTTTTCTCACCAGGTGCGATTCCAAGAACTGGAAGAAATCGTTGCATTTAACTGCTTCTTAGATATATTAGATGCTACAATGTACTCGGTCTTGTAGATATGGCCACCACAGGCTTATATGAGCTTGACTCACTCATAGACATTAGCCTAACTGCAATACTAGATCTCTTGATCTATGGAAGACTAGTTTTTTCCCCAAAAATTAGTATCCTTTCTTCTCCACTTACCAGGTACATATCTTTTGTACATGTTGAAGTACAATTAGATTGTTCTGACTGTACCCCTTGCAGTGCTCCTTGATATAACTGATATTTTCCTATTGTAAAATATACCTTGGAAATATCGGTTCTTGTACATATCATAGAATAAGTGATTTTTCCATCGCTCCGACATATGGATTTCAACTCACCGCATTTATCTCTTTCCATGTCACAGACAGTTCAACATGGAGAGATTATGCCGTGTGACATTGGCAACAATACATCACTTGAATCATTCCAACATGTATTTTTCAATACAATGTCACTATATCTATGATTGACTAGGACCAAGCAACCAATAGATCTACCATAGTAGATCGTGTTCCCTAGAACATAGGTTGCTACTTTAAGTCAATCATTAGAGAGTAAATTTCATTTTGGTCTTAACTAACTGTCATACCAATGTCTGTTTTCCATATGTTTCCGAACATATTTTTACATGGAAAAACATAGCACTCCCACTAACCACTGGTAGACACATGGAAAGCATTTGTTTTAAATGTATATACTATGATCATGTTTCTTACATTAATCCTAAACCAGATTTCAGTAACTTGCAACCTTTATTAGCATTCAGTGATGTGACCATCGATTTCTGGTTGTGTCGTATATACACCTTCCACAATTGGTGGTCATGACATCTAATGATAAATAAATTGATCACAAATTTTAGCTATGATAAGTAAAATTCTAACGGATTTAGGCAAAACAACTTGGTGAAACCAATTGTGCCTTATTGGTACTAAGATCTTACCATCCATGTATCTACTCATTTGAATACCCACCACACTATTCAAAATAATATCCCCTTTTCACTTTGATACATGGAATCCATTAATTAAATTTTAGTTGTACTTATCAATTTTACCTAATTTCCACATACTGCTTACTTGTAGGAAATATTATTCACCGACCGTAGTGAATATAAAAACCATCACCATGGTATTATCCTTCCGACACAGTATGTGTCTCTGGAACATTCTTTGTTCCACATGCACTTGTGGAACTAGTTCTTATGATAACTACTTGTGCATTTTGAGCATTTACTAAACACTAGTCAATATAGCTCCCACTATCTCTAATAGTGATGTGAACCCTTATATAGAAGTGTATTCTATTGCTTTACTACCTAACCTCATATCTTAGGGATTTATATAACATCCTAAACAACTTTTGGGATTATTACACTAAATTCACAACGTGTTTGTCTTGCCGCAAGTTTGTTTATGTCCTAACAAACTCTTTGCATCCAAACACATGTTCTTATGACATAAATGGTTTAAATCATACTATGACTCGTATGATATCCATTTTTCATTATAGTTGGAATATGGTTGTGGGATATCATTGTTATTTTCAAAGTATTTCATGAAATATAATGGAAGTTCCTTCCATTTCCAACATTGATATTACTACATCAATACATTGATGTATAAAATGTGCGTTTAGGAATTAGTCCACGATACATTTTGTTGACCAATGTTGATATGTAACACTTCATCATCAATCATCCCCATTAATATCAATGGAGTGATGTCGATAAGGTAATTTGAGGTTAGGAATTTCTCCACGCTACATTATCATGATTGATGAATGCTTGGTCGAGATATTATTCAGTATCCCAACCCAAAGAAACTCATATATTTTGACCACGAAAATACCTCACTTTTATATTCCTTAATTTCTTAAAAGAATCTTATGAATTATATATACCTCTATCATATACTTGGAATTGGTCATACTATCATGTTGAACAATTTCCAAAATCTTTGTGACGTACCATTATTTCTAAATGCCCCTTTGTCTAAACTAAAGACATCGATAATACCAAAAGTATTTAGCTATGCCGATCCTAAATACCATACTTGGTATATTCATGACATCCATTTTTAGTATTACTTGACAAAGAATTATCCTTTCACAACTGGGTATAAGTCTTACATTTATATTCATCACTAATTTCCTATGATTCATGTATCACTGAACTAGTGATTGAGTTTACCAAAAAAACATTCATTTCAAAAACTGGAATAATGTCTCCTTGTGTCCAAGGACACATGAGATTAATGTTTGTGGTTATACTCAACAATAGTTCAACATGAATCTTTCACTTTGAAAATTAAAGAAGTCATGTAATTATCACCACTGGCCTAGGTATCACCCTTTCACAGCCTATTTGGAGAATACACCTAACTTCTAGTACGGTTTCTATACTAACTTTTTTATCCAATTAGAATACACATATGTTACCAGCATATTGTATTCAATATCCAAGTATTAAAAGGAAACATCACATAGATGAATATTCCTGATGTAGAAGCAGAAAATTGCTTCTTTAAATCAGTTTATTGCTTTTAAACTTCCGTATCATTATTTTATAATATGAAATGCATAAAACCATTGTTAATACATCAGTAATTGAAGGACGTCGCGAATGCTTCATTGGAATTAAATGCCTTTGACCTTTTCACATTTTCTTTCAATTTATCCACCATAAGAATTAAAGCTTAATTGTCTTTTATTCTTATTCACTTGGCAAACCTTACCAAGATAGGCAATGAAGTGTTTACTCAATACTTGTTCATTTTGTAACATAAAATGAGACTTGAGTAAGGTGGTGAAAATGATATTTAAAGATCATGATCAATCTTTAAATTTACACATGCTGGTGTAAACTTCTCCTTATTCATATCATTGCTTCAATTTCTCCGTGCAAACATTTCCGAGATTAGATTTTATGTTATATCATCTATGCCCTGGTGTAGCGACCACAACAGACACCAGATGTTGATGAAAGCATAAAGATATAACAATCATATGCTTTGTATATTAGTATCCTGTAAGCAATTTTTTACCCTCGCTTTGTGAGGTAGTTTAATAGTGTTCGGGACACTGACACCTTGAGTTTCCGATATCATAGTACTATGTGCATGCCCTTGTACTCTTCATGGATACTCGTGTCACTGTAGACATTTACTTTGTCCATTATAATATTGCAGTTTTAGTCTTGTGGTATAACTTTCCATTTTTCTACAGAAATAAATTTTAGCAGATGTGTGCCTCTTATCTGTATTACTAGTTTAGACATTTTGATTAATTACTTAAATCCTTTAATGTCACCCAAAATTTTATCAGATTCTAGGAACCCTCTGGGATTGAATCAGAATACTCTGTCGCTTGAGTATTCTAGGGGCAAGGATCCCGAAACCACCCCTCATAGTCTAAAAGCTAAAGATACGACAATACTTAGTGGGTTCTAGGTAGGATTTTGGTTGGCCGACCGCTTTAACATGCGGTTCCTTGATCTGTTGAGTGAAATCCCATCTTCTTAAAATTAAAATTTGATTTACAAATACACTTGCCTCTAAAATGATAGCATGTTATATAGGGTTAATACTTAGTAGAAATTTAGTTATGTCGACCCATTATTCTTATAAGGACTCCCCAGTAGTAAGAGGCACCCTCAACTAAGGCATGAATCAGCACATCAAACAACTGGTTTTTTCCAAATTTGAATGACGGAAGGCTGTTTAGACTTAATATATCATTGTGGGTTTTATTATTTTTAGTGAGAAGAAAGAAATAATTTTCTAATTTTATAAGCACGTACTATGTGATTGCACTCACAACTGGCTGTGCAAGAAATAGAAATTTCATCGTGTCACATATTCATTTGATAACACATGCTTGTTTATTATTATACTATGTGATCACGCAATAAATTTCACAAGTACAAAAATAATAAACCATGCAAAAATAAAACGTACACCTGATCCTGAGCCAGTACTATTGGTTGATCTGTTGAGTGAATAACAGACTAAGAGAAACCCTTGGGGTAAAAACCTTTAGTCGCATGGCTTGCAACTTGACTAGAAATGTGTGCTCATCCAATGCATCGAACTTCTGTCTAGTGTGTCTTCATCACTTGGAACGAAATGCGTCAAGGGTCATCTCATCATTATACAATTGTACTCGCATGCAGGAGACGGGGTCTCAGGGGATTAAATATAACTCTGAGAATTAGCACGCATGCCCATATATATATAATGACCGTTGAGATGACACATAGATCAGCTTTTATTTAATTTAAACAATTATTACAAAACCACATGCAATAATTATATAAATAATTAAATAAATAAACAAACACCAGCCATTAATTGGTAGTTCACAGCTCATGATCAGTCATATACGCATTAAACTTGCATATATAAATGAAGAATAAAATTCAAATTGTATTAAAAATAAACTTGAGGGCATATTATTGAATTAAAATTTCACTCTTATTTTAATTCAATACTTTAATTGTTCTCTCCCGATTAATTAATTTAAATTAAAAACTAGAATTAAATTAATTAATTAATTTAATTAACACCTAATTAAATTCATTACCCCGCATTAATTTATTTAACCAAAAATTAATAATTAATTAATTTAATTAACTATTGCAATTAAATTAATTATTAAATGTAATTTTTGACTTTAAATAAAATTACCTAAGTCCCATAATCTTTGGCAGGGGTGTGCGGGTTGGGGTGAACCCACGCACGCCCATCTCTGACATGTTTCGGGACAGCGCAAGCTTACAGAGTACCTGGCCGCTAGGAGGACAGGGCAGCGGCCGGAGTTTCAAACTGCAGTTTTGAGCCTGGCCGCTCGGGGTTGCGCAGCGGGACTTGCAGACATCATATGAGACCACGACCAACAAGTCACCAGCCTAGTGGCTTCGGCGGAGCAGCACGCTGCTGCTGGGCAGGCCCGAAGAGGGCTGGTCGGGGCCACCACTGTGCCTAGGTAGTACTCTGCTTCTGCAGCACAGCGAAGGGGAGATGGAGGCTGCAACTACTACCGACCAGAGTGAGGGCCCAGTCCAATGGAGCAGGAGGAGTCCCGGAGTGGCAGAGCGGTGCCCTGTGGGTGAAACGGACGAAAGATGTGGTGGGCTGGCTAGGTTCGCCGGCCCGGTGTGCCACGTCTGGGAGTGGCCCAACACGCCAAGTGCACCGGAGGTGTTGCCAGGAGTGGGTGTCACGCACTGGACAGGGAGGTGCGGCTGCGGTATGGGACGCCGGCGGGTCACTACTGGTCACGGCAATAGTGACTCCGTGGAGGAGGGCCTATCCAGCCCGGCGTTGCTCTGCTAGTGCATGGTGCCTGTAGGTCGCGGGAGGCGTCCAGCGTGTGGTGCACCGGGTCTGTCTGCACCGCAGGTGGACCGAGAACAGGGGGGAGTAAGATGCGGGGGCCTTCGGCAGTAACTGCCGACGGAGGATGCCCCGCATGGAAGGGAGAGGCGGCCTCAGAGCTGGGAACCACTGCACCGGGTTGGGGTGAGGCCTATAGCACATGCAACTGCAAGTCTCCGTGGGAGGGAGACCAGCAAGAGGCACATAAGGCTTGGTGAAGCACTACTATTGCAGCGGGTAGAGGAAGAAAGGAGGGGCCACACACGTTGTTGAACTTGGGTGGTGCACTGGGTTTGGATCCCAGGAATAGGTGGATGTGAGAGGCTGCTCTACCAGGGATGGAGTTCATGGTACTGGAAGCCACTGTTTCAGCCCCCTTCCCCTTTTGTTTTTTATTTTTTTGCTTTTCTTGACCTGCTTTGCAGGTCTTTCACCCAA
The DNA here is from genome assembly GCA_963277665.1 of Viscum album. Classification (NCBI taxonomy): domain Eukaryota; kingdom Viridiplantae; phylum Streptophyta; class Magnoliopsida; order Santalales; family Viscaceae; genus Viscum; species Viscum album. Next base: position 269,058,924 of record OY728125.1, on the reverse strand, counting down.
AATATTTTTTTATTATTTTCTTTCTTAACTCTATGTTTAGACTTAGAAAGAATAAAAAAAATTATAACAATAAAATATTATTATAATAGATTTTTATAATAATAAAATTATTATTATAATTAAACTATTATTATTATAATTAAATTATTATAATAATAATTATTATAATAATTATTATTATGTTTCACCAGAAATCACTATTCCGGTAATTGGATGTTCACCTGGTTTACAAAAAACAACCGGTTTAATTCCGATTTTAAACTTTAGATGACCGCAGATGGGTCATCTGATATCGGATTCAAACGTGGTCTGCAGCATTGGGACAGTAACAATGCCCGTAATTAAATTTTATGAAAATTTAATTTATTTGACTTAAAATCGACACATGCTCCCTCTGATACCACTTGTTGGAACTGGGTGTGCAGCGGAAGCCCCTAACAGGTTGGTTTTGAATTGTTTTCCACTAACGGTAGATGTAAACATGTTGATGTCAGAGAAGAGTAACCCGGTCTTAGCCGAGCACGACACGTGGAGGATTTTAAGCACAAAATTAAACCATAAAATACCTTGTTTAAATCTAAAGCTGTGCACGATGTCTGCTCGTCGTTGGAGATCGCTGCTCGAAGAATTCGAAGTCGAATTCATCTAGATTATCCACACGTTCTTCAAGGAATCCGCAGGAGCACCGTTCATCGTAATCAGGGTGCTAGCACGGATTTGCAAAGATTCCATCGACGCTCCAACTACCACCGCATCACATCGATAGCATTGCCCGAGAGAGAGATCCATCTGAGCTCCTTGTACCCAAAGCATCTCTCTCTAGAATGTGAGAGAGTGGAGAGGAGAGGTATGCTCCATGAATAGTATTTTAAAATTCCCCTCCTCTTCTATTTATAGTGAACAATTGAAATACCCGGTATCGCCTTGTCGGCCCCGAATACTTAACACACTATCAAAGAAATTTATGGAAACTAAACTGAGTCATTAATATTATTATCATTTACTTGTAATATATTAAAATATATTACATGATAATAATTAAGTCATTAACCCGACTTGTCGCTCCCATAAATATTAATTGATCCTTGAATAATTTAATATTTTTCAATTAATATTTTTTCATGTATTTACTTAAAACTCGTAAATACATTTAATAAATAAATTCAATACTCATTATTCTAAAGTTGAATAATATGAATTTATTTATTGCATTGGTGATCATTTAACTTTGGACAAATCCCGGACCCTAGTGGTGGGTCCCACCATGTCCAAAACTCCTATTCAACTGAATATGGTATATTCTTGAATATGCTATTGTAAGTAACCCTCTAGGCCCTTATTTCGACAACCATGAATAGTATTCACAGACCAACAGCAGGATCTAAAAACTCATCAAACCCCTGAAGAAATGAGGAGTGTCACATTAGTGACAACCAACCTACCAACACACACATTGTAATATAATCTATTTGTCTATAATATCTCATAAAGCAGGATGCACTCTCGTTTCATCGCACTTTTCTTGCTTTATTGTTTGCTGATGTAACTGGATAGATTTACCCTCGACTTCCATGGCCATGATCTTATAAAGGTATTGCCTTCTATATCAACATGGCCAGAGATATATTACTTCAATAACATGGAAGCAAAAAATCCTTTCTTGGCCATTCATCCAATTTCATGCCACCAATGATGCACCCGACACAAATTACCTCACCACAACTTCATTGCCATGGTTTTTGTCTTTCATCAAGCTACGCAATCAAATGAAATACATTGGTAATGATCACAATTCAAGAGACCATTAAACATGATCGTAGATAGGAAAATCCAATGACACCCGAAACATGTGGTGTTCCTATTGGCAGGTCAGTCATCATGATCTCACAACTAGAGATTACTAAGTGCGAACTTCATGGGAAGAAGTCTCAATGCTAATGAGCCACTAGCACCTGATGGTCAGAAATCTTCTATGTCCAATTAGTAAGATGTATCTAGACCGTAGAACATATATTTAAGATTAATTTCATAGTATCTACAAATTCTCATTATATCGTGGGAACTACTATAACCTTTCGATGCGACAATAAATATTTGGACATTACCATTTCAATAGTGGATGCCAAAAAGTCTACACTATAATGGTAAGATGACATTATGCATAGTTAACTCTATACATTATATGGTTATCAAAAGCACATAATAGTTGGGTCTAGGGCACCCCGTATTTCAACAAATTTATCCTTTCTCTTCATCATTGGTAGTATCATATCATTATCATAATCTAGTAGAATCGTCTAGGGTATAGTCCATTGACAAATGTGACATTTATTCACATGTTGTCCCATCTCCATAATGTTGAATAATTGTACATTAGAAACATTATTTTTACCCTTGAAATAATGAATGTGGTTTTCTTTTTCTCCACACTCATAACAAACTCTCATTCCCTTTAAGAATTTACTAGGGTGATTATTTCCACAGTTATCATATATGGTAAAATACTTCTTTACCATATGTTATTTATCCATCTATTTCTCATTCATCCTCTTCTTCTATTACTTCCCTTCAAAGCCATAAGACTAGTAGAATTATATATCTATCTTATTAACACATGACATTATTTCATTATATGAGAGAATATATGGGTGAATATTTCCCTTTGAAATGTTGTCTTAAGACTATGAAATATATAATCCATCATACTCTTTGGATAATGTATATTTTTGGTGATCTAATTCTTTATATTGGGCCTTATTTCAAAATTATAACATACACTAGGTTAGAACATACAATATTGTATAATAAAAAAACTAGAAAAACGATCCACATTAATTGAATATTTACATGTACCAAGTATCATAATCATAAAACGGTTTATTTTGGGAAAAATAAATAATAATTAACTCGTAATGGTTTGTAATGAAAATGTGAATTATTTTAAGCATATCCCCCAGGAGTGTTAAATCAAGTGCGCAGTAAGACTCATTTTCATATACCAGGTTTCCCTGAGCCATGCTCAGAGCACATAGTTGGAGTTGTTAATCCTAGGTACATCTATGTCAAATATACGTCCACTTGTAGTGTCCAAATATGGTTGTATTTTTCTATGAATACCCACATACTCTCTATATTAAAAATTCTTTTTAGGATATTTATGTATACTTATCCACAATGTCTATATTAGGGATATGATCCCTAAACTATGTTTTCTAAATCTATTTCCAAGGTTATTTCTAAACATTCTTTGATACCATCTATAACACCCCAACCCTAGAAGCCTAGAGTCAATGCCTTATTTTAATACATTGGAATGATTATAAGGAAATATATCTTTTCTGATTGATCAGTTAAGAATTCTTGTAAACTAAATTACCTAAATGAACATTACATTACAATTCGAAACAAAAAATGAAAGAGAGATAAATCTTTGAGAACAAAATTATTCTCCTAACTTAATCCTGAATATAAATCATAATACACTTCTTGGAATCCAGTAAAAATGAAACATAATAAATGCATGATATCATATGATTAGTACGGATAAACAATATAGAATAATCTTACACTAATAAGCATAAACTTCTATGGGAATTCATAAAAATAAAACATAAGATTTTAAAACATTATCTTAAAAATAATATGAAATTAATAAATCAGATAATTAAATTTAATCATTCACATAGATATTATACTTATTAAATAGTCACATGTAATATAAATAAATAATCTCATAATGAGGAAATGCTTAATGTTGAAAATTATAACCATACAACAAAGGCCTCATGAAAAGACCTTTACCATACCATCAATGCCTTTTTCCAAGACAATAGTCTTTTTAATGAGGCCTACCAATGCATCAAGGGGATATAGTGGGCCTCTCTCATCATTTAAGAAGTGGAATACATTCCTCATATGAAAAGGTTGACACATAACATAAATGTTTTTATTAAAAATAATTAAATAACAGTTAATACTTTCACTATAATCCTTGAATTGTATAAAAATAGCACATCAATAGTAAATCATATCATATAACCATTAATAAAATATGGGATATTTCATATAAAAATAAACTTCAATTATGCATAAAATCCAAAAAAGTATTATTACATAGATTAAAATAACCTAATAAATTCATTAAAACTAATTTCCAGATATATATATTCTTTCATTAAATAATTTAAAACCCACAAAATTAAAAAATAAAAAATTCATTTTGAAAATAAACTTGAATACTTTTAATATAATCATTATAATGTTATGTAGAAATAACTGTGGAAATATCCCCTCACACTGTATAAGTTAATAAACATTATTTGCTTAATTTCACGCAAAGGCCACGATGTACCTCATTTGGAAAACAACTGAAAGATTCTATTCAAAATTATTTCTAAAAATAAAATAATGTATATAAATGACTTCAAATAGTCATAGAGAAATTTTAACAATATTTTAAATTTTATTTTTTATAAAATATAGATGTGGATGATAAATACTTCCTATTAGATACCTATGTATAAACAATCTCAGATAAAAATGAGATTGCAGAATTAACCCTTACCTTGTACTTTTGATTTTTCAAGTGTGTGTTTAAATCTTGTATAATAGTTTAAGTATTTTATTATATAACTCATGAACCAGATACATATTTATGATATAATATTTGAACCTCTTTTATCATTTTTAATAATATTACAGTATTACCATTATTTCAGGTGTTAACAACATCATTTTCCCATTTTTGTTTTGTCATTTATTTCAGGTTCGTTATATATTGAATTTATTTTAGTCATATCCAAAATGATATTAAGTTCATAATTATTATTTTTACCCATCAAATAGATTTAATAATCATTGTTGGATGGTTAACATTGAGAATGTGGGCCGTACGTAACCACAAGGGACAATGTCATTAATTTGATGGTTAATTGGAATATAATTGGATGGTATATTAATTATAGATAATAATTAGAATGTTATTTTCATTATTTAAATAAATTATACTCATCATTATACAGATCATTATACCCATTCAAATTATGTTTTTTTGAATAAAAAATTACACCTTGATGTGGAGATGGTGAGCTGTACGTACGCACGCATAGTGATATTGTTATTCGTAGAAATGGTAAATGGATGTATACATATTTCATGTAATTATATAAACATATAATAATAATTAGGATACTATATTTATTACATTATTATGTAATAAATATAAAAATAGGATGTAGATGAAGAAATGAACTTTGAAATGGAAGATAAAATAGTTAGATATTTTTTTGGGTGTCTCCTTTTGATTTGCATTAAAGGACTCAAAAAGGTGTTTTTTCCCCAATGTAAGTCCCCTTGGATATAGTGAGGGAATTTGGGAGAATAAATGGTAAGAATTTGGTTGAAGAAAATTTATTTAGTACTGTGAGTATTAGAGAAGAGTGGGTAACCTTTTATAGAAGAGGGGATGGGCACCCTTAAAAAGTTTTAAAATATTTAAATAATATAATTTTTTTATTAACAAATGACCCAAAAATGATTATTTAGAATATAATATGATGACTCGATAAAATAAACTCAATAAAGAAAGTTTATATATGTTTTTATTTAATTTTAATCCTTATAATTTTTATTTTTCCTTATTTATTCTATTTAAATTTAATTTTCTAAATATTAAATGTTTATAAATTTTTATTTATGTGGTTAAATTGTCCATAATTGTACACATTTTGAAATGATAGACCTTATAATTTTAAATTTTTAATATTAATTTTTATTTTTTAAATAATTTATTAATAAATTATTTTTATAAAATATCAATAGTGTGAATTTTGACACTACTCATTTATTTGACTTTAATTAAAATCCAACATGAATATAACATCAACCAGAATAATTTAATATACAAAAAAATGTCATAGTGACCTATAAAATTTATATTGTTCCTTAATTAATTAAAATTATATTTTTTTTAATATTTTAAAACCATATATTTAAAATTTCTATTATTAAAATAATGTATTCATCACTATTATGTCATCATTAATGAGGATTATTTAATATATAAAAACAATTAATAAATTTATATGATTTTATTATGATTTTATATTTCATGATACTGCCTATAATTGATGTTATTTCAAGGTTATCGATATATTATAATTAATATACTCATATAAAATAAGAGAGTGTCATTTTTCCCATTCATTAATGTTTATTATATACATGTCATATTCATAGTTTAGTGGCCATTGTGTTATTAAATTTCAAAAAATACATGATAAGGGTATCATTAAGTCATATAATATTATTTTTACTAGTGTTAGGGTAATTTTATAATATTATCTTTCCCTTTAATTACATATTTTAACTTTAACCATTTTAATAAAAAAAATTACGAAAGTTACTATTAATAATTCCAAAAAATACAAGTATCCTATTAAAATAATTTGGACCCACTGAATAAAAATATTGAATCCGTTTTTCAAGATTTAAAACACACATGTTGCATTAATTAATTTTAAATTAAATCTCCTTGTCAAAAAGAGATACATGGTTTTTAGAAGTAGAACTCCTCAAAAGATTTCCATTTGTTGGCATATAATATTAATGTGAAAATAATTAAAATGAACTAAATTATATTAAGTGATAAAAAATTAATCTAATTATACTTTAAGACAATTTATATTTTAACATTTCAATATAATTAAATTATATGAAAAAGATGATTTAAATCTAAATTCAATAATTCTTAATATTCATTAAAATATGAAAGTCATTATAAAAACACCAAAAAAATTTCCATACTAAATATTTATGTCCCAAATCTAAAGGAAAAGTTTTTTTTGTGATATTTAATATATAAATGTTTCATATATTTGATTCAAAAATGGTTCACCATGAAAATTCCTGTGAACTACATTTTTGGTAAAATACATCTTTTATTGGAAAAATTGATTTCTTCCCCATATCATGTATATAAAATACATATTATGAATATTAAAATTATATTCAAGATATAAAATTAATAATATGATTAATAATATTCATATCCCAAAATTTAATATCTAGGTAATATATTATATTAAATTATACTAATTTTTTAATACATTTTTTCGGTAAAATTGCACATTGTGCAAGCCAACTCATTTTTATGCGTAGATTAAACTAAACATGTTGTTGACTAAAAATATATAATTAAAAAATTAAATTTATTTATAAATGAAAATATTTAAATTCTGAGAGTGTTACATTCTCCCCTTCTTTAATAAATTGCATCCTCACAATTAGTCCTCGAAATTGAAAACTATTGATTTGAATTTTAGTAATATATTTACTGAAATCCCACATCAAAAAATGGAGTAATGAGAAAACCATTTTAAAATAAATATTGGATATTATGGTGCACTAGAGATAACACATACTAGGGTTCTATGTAGAAAAACATAGACATGAAATAAAATGTAACAAATAAGTTCTTATGTACGGTGATAGAAAATATTATTTAGAGAAAATTGAGAACAAGAAATCTATAAATTTGAGAATGTCTTAGGGACCATTTGAATCATAAAAAAATATATAATAGGAAAAAAAAATTGGTCTTATGATCCTTTCCCTAGTGTTGATGAATTAATTTTCATCATAGACTAAGAAAAAATGGAATTATACTTAATTGGCTTGTAGATTTTCATCCTTTATCTAATTCCTACCAAACACTCATCCTTCTCCTAAAAAGATAATAATAATCCAAATAATTCTATTTATCATTATCGTATATGGTTAAAAAAATAAACTTATACAATTTAAATAACTAAAACTATGTTATACTAACCAAGGAATATATGTAGTCCAGTGTTAGGTGATAAAACATTTTCACACTTCGATGGTGTGCTCAAGTCTCACGGTCATTCCCAACATGATAGGTTGTAATGTGACCTACGAGTTGTCTTATTCATAAAAAAATATTATTATAATTATCCAAATATAACCCTAAGAAACGTTTTACCCTTAAACAATACCATCCAATGTTCAACATAATCTATTCAAAACATTATACATATCCAACATACTTCTGTTCAAACTGACAATCCAAACATTTATTATGAATGGTTACTAAAAATAACATAATGAAGATCCATTTTTTCACATACCAAACATGTAAATACCTTCATCATGTATTCTCTAAAAACAGGGAATTATCTTGAATTACCATAAAACCATATTGAATTTGTTCAACTTTTCTTATTACTTTTGTAAAACAATGAATATTTCATATAATCCATAAAAAAATGTTGTAAAATATGACATCGATTGAATAAATAGACCATTAATCAGTTCCATGGTAGTAAATAATATCCAATATAGTTTATCAAAATCAATCATCTTTTTATTCCCACACCATTAAATCAGTATTAGAAAAATATTAATGGTTTTCAGTCCCTCAACCATATGTTTTAGACATAGTTTAACTTGAAACTGTTTCACTTTTCATGGTACTATAAAATATCAAATCCATAATGAAATAGTATGGTAGTTAAATCCTTATATAGTATATAATTATAAAAACCAGTATAAATCTAATGAAAATAAAATAATTCTTGAATAATCATATTAATCATTCTTCTTCATCAATAGTAGTGTCATAACTTGATCATTATCCATTTCCATCATTAGGTGTAAATTCCTTTGACAATTGGGACATTGATTCGAATAGTGTCTCATCTCCTAAAGATTGAAGCATTTTACATTGAAAGCCTTCTTCTTACCCCTAAAATCATGAAATGGGTTTCCTTTATCTAGACACTTATAATATTCTCCTAATGCCTTCAACCATTTACTATGGTGATTTTTCCACATTTATCACATGTTGTAATATCATTGTTTCCCCACATCCCTATATCCATTTTCTTCAGTTACATACTATTCTTCTCTCTCTTCCTTTCATGTCCATAGGACTCAGAGAATTATTTAGTTATCTTATTAACATATGATAATATTTATATATATGATGGGAATATTTGGGAGACTAATTCCATTTGAAAGTTTGGGTTAATATCATGAAATATGTGATTCTTTTTACACTATGGGTCATCGGTATTGATGGTGATATCATTCTTTATAATGGGTGCCATTTCCAAATGATGACATGCAATAGTTTAGATCATATTGTAAATTTTGATCAAAAACCCGAAAAATGATCAGAATTATTTGAATATGTACACGTTTGTAGTATCAAAAGAATAACAATTGTTTCATTCGGGACATATTAACTAATAAATCCTTCATAATTATTTTTAATGAAAATGTGAATTATCATAAGCATATCCAATGTGAGTGTCAAACCAGGCGCACAATAATGCATGTTGTCATGTAGCACGTTACCTAGAGCAAAGCCCTGAACACCTTGTCAAAGTTGATACTCCTAAGTAAATCTGTGCCAGAACCACATTCACTTGTAGTGTGTAATCATGGATGAATTTTCTAGTAATACACACATAATATCAAACATACCACAATTATTGGATATTACCCTATACTTATACTGAATTTATATCCTAGGGTTATGATCCCTAAGATATGTTTTCAAAATATTTTTCCAATGTTGTTGCAAACATTTATTTGTTACAAACTGTAATGCCTCTACCCTAGAATCCCGGATCTAGTGCATTATTTTAATACATTATCATAATTAAAAGGAACCAAATTCCAAAGGAAAAATCAGTGTAGAAGCCTTGGATAGTAGATTACATACTTGAAATTTACATTACAATTCAAAACAAAAAATGGAAAATAGAATATTCTTTGAGAATACCAATATTATCATAATTTAAAGATAAATATAATTCCGAATAAACTTCTTTGAATCCTTGAAAAATAAATCATAGTAAAGGGGTGAGATCAGATGGTTTGTAACGAAAAACAATATAGCAGAAGCTGATATAAATAATCATAAACTCGTAAGGTGACGTATAAAACTAAAATGAAATTTTTTAAACTACCATATTCAGTTAAATATGGAAATAATAATTGAAATAATTAAATTTAAACATTTACATGAATTTTATACTAGTCGACTAAACACATTATATTAATAACTAATCTCATAATAAGGAAATGAAAAATGTGATACATCATAACCATAACGTCAAGGCCTAATGAAAAAACCATTATCATATCATAGTGTCCTTGTGAAAATTCAACTTTTTGTATTATGTGACCTACTTATGCATCATGGGGGATATTGAAATCCCCACCCATCACATACAATTTCTAATGCATTCCTCATATGAAATGGGTGACCCATAGAATAAACATTCATATTAAAACTAGCATATGAAATGTAAATACATAAACCAAAAACCCTAAATGGGATAAAAAGTATCACATCCCTAGTGAAACATATAATAAAACCATAAATAAAATATAGAATATTTTATATGAATAAATCAACCTCATTGAAGCATAAAATCCAACAATAGAAGATGATATAGATGAAAATAACCTCGTAAATTCATTAAAACACTTTGAAATAAATTTACGTTTGTATTTTAAATAATATTAAAGATACAACATTATAAAATAAAAAATTTCTTATGGAAATATCCTTGTAAAATAATAATGTAATCATTAAAATGTTCAGGCTATATAATGGTTGAAAATATCCACTGATGTTGTATAAGTTAAAAAAACATTGTTTCCATAATTTTTCTAAAATGTCACATATTTCCTCGTTTGGAAAATAAATAAAATATTAATTTCAAAAAATTTTATAAAAATAAAAAATGGTGTTTAAAGGACATAAAAAAATTGTAGAAAAATAGAAAAAAAAATTAAAATGTATTTTTTTAAAAGCATGGATGTGGATGATAAAAATTTCCCAATAGACACTTACTAATAAACAATCTTGGATAAAAAGGAGAATGCTGAATTAACCATTACCTAGTACATTTTAGTAGTAGAGGGTGTTTTATCCTCATATAAAACTATTAAAGTATGTTATTTAATTAAACCATAACCAGATACATATTTATGATATCATATTTGACCATCATTTTTCATTTTGTTAATAATGTTTTCGTATTACAATTGTTTATGGTGTTAACTAATTTTTTTCCCATTCTGGTTTTGTCATTTAAGTATTGATTTTTATGAATAGAATGTATTTTAGTCATATAAATAATGATACTAAATTTATTATTATTATTATTATTAATCATATTCATTTTATAATCCTTATTGAATTCTTAACATAGATAATGAATCTCACCACATCATGGAGATGGTAGATCGTACATATGCTCGAGTGATGTTATCATTAACATGATAGATAAATGGTACATAATTGGATGGTATATTAGTTATAAATAATAATTATCATGTTTTATTTATTATTTATGTCCATTATATTCATCAATATACCCATCTAAATAATGTGTTTTGGAATAAAAAATTATTCCATAATGTGTAGATGGTAATCCATACGTATGCACGCATGGTGATATTTTTATTCAAAGGATGGATAAAAGGAGGTATAATGTTTTCCCATGGATATAATAAAATATCAGAATATATAAGATACTGGGGTTATTAATTTATTATAAAATCAACAGAGAAATAATAATTAGAAGAAGAAAAGAACATTGAAATAGGAGAAAAAAAATTAATTTATTTTCGGGTGCCTCCTTTTAATTTGCAAAAGGTCTCCGTAGGACAACTTTCTGCAGAATGTATGGCTTCTAGAATGTATTTAGGGAATTTGAGTGAGGAAATGGGATGGTATTGGCTGAAACAAAAGGTAACAGTTGTGTGAGTATTAGAGAATACTGGATAAATTTTTATAGGGGTGGGGAGGAGAACCCTTGGAAAGTGTGAACATATTAAATTAATATACAATAATGTTTATATCCCAAAGGCTCCAAAGTGGATTATTTAGAAAATATGATGGGGATATGTATAAATACTCTCCACTAATAAAATTTATACATGTGTGGATTTTATTTTGATCCTAATCATTTTTATTTATCCTTTTTTAGTATATTTTATTTTATTCTTCTAAATATTAAATGGTTATAAATATTAACCTATGTGGTTATAATTGTCAATAATTGGACACTTTATAAAATTTTCAACATTATAATTTTCAATTTTTTATTTAATAAATATTTATATGATTTTTAAATATTTTAAAAATATGATATTTTTATAAAAATATAAATAGTTTGAATTCTAACAATATTCATTTATTTGATTTTAAATAATATCCACACAAAAGATAACATTGATCCAAATAATTAAATATACTCTGAAAATATCATAGTCATCTATAAAATTTGTGGAAAACTTTAATTATTTTATGTTATATCTAATTTAATATTTTGAAATCCATTTTGTTGATATTTCTATTAATAAAATAACTTCTAAATCAATATTTTTTAATGTTCATGGTAATTATATAATCTATAAAAAAATAGAAATAAATTTTTATGATATAGATAATTCATAAAATTTATATATACTACTTATAATGAACGTTATATTATGGTTTTCCATATATTAAAATTATTATAATTATATAAATTGAGAGTTTTACATTTTGTGACATTCATTAATTTTTTAATATTCATGTAATATTCATGGGAAAGTGTCAATTATGTGATTATATATCTAACTATAGGCAATAAGAGTCTAATTTGGACATCAAATAGTATTTTCATAGGAGTTATGGTAGTTTTATAAAATTATTGTTACCTTTAAAAACTATATATACCTTTAATCATGGTAATAAAAATAATTACAAAAGTTACTATTGTTAATACTAAAAAATAAAATTATCCTATTAACAAAATTTGGACCCACTAATTCTAAATATGGAATACATTTTTAAAGAGTTAAAATAGATAAGTTGCAGAAATTAATTTAAAATTAATTTCATTTGTCAAAATGATAAAAATGTTTTTTAAAAGTAAAATACATCAAAAGATTGGCATGTGTTTATATATAATTTTAATGAGAAAATAATTACAATGAACAGAATTATATTAAATGAGAAAAACCTAGTATTATTATAATTTATATCAATTTAAACATATAATATATTTATATAAATAAATGAGATGAAAAAACAGTTTGAAATTATAATGTTATATTTTTTACGATTCATTAAAATATGAATGTTATCAATAAAAACACCAAAAAATAGTCCAAAATATATATTTATATCATTAATCTAAAAAATAAGTTTATTTAGTAAAATTGAACATATAAAAGTAAAAAAAAACATTGTCTTTAAAGAGGGTTCTCCAATAAAAGGTTTCAAAAATGATTTTTTTAAAAAAAATACATATTTCATCTGAAAATTTTAATTTTTTCTCATATCTTGTCAATAAATGTGAAAAGATAAATCTACAAATTATATGGAAGAGATGAAATAAAAAATTTGAAAAATAATGTTCATAACTGCAAAATTAATTGCTGTGTAATATAATATAAAAAATAACAACATTTTATTAGTTTATATTTTGGTAAAATCAGGCCTTGCACAGGACAACTCATCATTGTGTTTAGAATAAGCTTTAAATGGTTTTTATTAAAAATATAGAAAGCAAAAAAAATTATTTTGAAATGAAAATATAATAATTTATTAGGGTGTTACATTCTCCCTCGTTCAATATACTTCATCCTCGCAATTTGTACTCAAAATTCAATATTATGGGTTGTAATTTTAAAAATATATTTACTGAAATACCACATCAGAAAAATTATTAATGAGACCAACATTTTAAATTAAATAATGATAAGTACATAGGTAACCATAGATAATTCATACAAGGGGTCCATGTTTGAAAACATATATATGAAAGAAAATGTGACCAATAAGTTCTGATGGAGAGTGAAAGATAACATTATTAAGAAGAAGTTAAAATCCAAAAAGCTATAAGTATACGATGATCCAAAGGACCATTAAATTCATCATAAAATAATGAACCTGTAATTTTTTTTTGTTTTATGATCCTTTCCATGGTGTTGAAGAAATAATTTACTTCATATACTAAGAACAAAAGGAAGAATACTTAATTGAGAAATAGAGTTTCATACTTTACAAAATTCGACCAAATATTCATATTTATCTTCAAAAGATAGTGAAACTAAAAAATATTCCATTTACATTTATCTTATATGGTTCCAAAAAAAACTTATAACATTTAATAAGATAAATATATGTTATACTAACTGAAATATTCCAATAGTCCAGCAGCGGTTGATAAAGCCTTGTTGCACTTCAGTTGTGTATTCAAGTCTAACAACCTTGCTGAACGTGATGGGTTGTCGCACTGTTTATGGGTTTTCCTTTTCATAAAATTATATTATAATAAAATTCATAAAATAAAATTATGATTTTTTAACATCAAACAATACATTCTAATGTTCAACATAATCCATTACAACATTTAGACTTATCCAAAATACTTATGTCCAAACAAAAAGTCTAAAAATTTATAAGAATGTCACTAAAAATAAAATAATCGATATACCTTTTTGTCACATACCAAACATGCCAATAATTTCGTCATATATTCTTTGAAAATATGATAATTACCTGAATTACCATAAAACCTTATTGAATATGTTTAATCATACTTATTGCTGACATAAAACATTAAATAATGGATATAATCCTTAAATCAATAAATCTTGTAAACTCTAAAAACAATTTAATAAATAGACAATTAATCTATTCTATGTTAGTAAATAAAATTCAAGGTGCATTATAGAATCCAATCATATCTTTATTCCAAAATCATTATCTCAGTATCAGAAAAATATTAAGGGTTACCATTCACTCAACCATATATTTTCTAAAAAAGTTAACTTCTAACAATGTGAATTTTCTTGGTACCATACAATCAAAAATCATTATGAAATAGCATTATTGTACAATCCTTATATACTCAATATTTCTTACAACAAATATTTTTCAAATTAAAAAAATCATGATTAAGAATATTATTCATTTTAATTCATCCATGTTAGTATCATAACCAGACCATTCTCCAACATCATCGTCTAGTGTATATTCCTTTTACATCTAGGAAATTGATTCTTATTGTGTCCCATATCATATAGTTGATGAATTTTACATTGTAAAACATATTTTACACATTGAAATATTGAACATGGTGTCATTTCTCTCCACATTTATAAAAAAACTCCAATTCCATTCTAGAATTTACCAGGGCCCCTCATAACATTGTTATCACATATAGGAAAATCCTTCTTTCCCTTCTTCCCTTTATCCAACTATTTATCTGTCATCCAATTCTTCTCTTTCTTCCCATTAAATCCATAGGACTCATTGAATTAATTAGTTATATTATTAATAAATGATACTATTTTTTCATATGATGAGAATACATGGAAGATTATTTCCCTTTCAAATGTTGGATTAAGACCATGAAGGATATCATCTTTCTTACACATTGTATAATGTGTATTACAAGATTTATCAT
The DNA here is from genome assembly GCA_963277665.1 of Viscum album. NCBI lineage: Eukaryota > Viridiplantae > Streptophyta > Magnoliopsida > Santalales > Viscaceae > Viscum > Viscum album. The sequence continues at coordinate 269,043,421 of OY728125.1, read as the reverse complement.
TCCCTTTATTAGGATCCATTTATAAATGAAAAATGATCAGTATTAATGGAATATTTACACATATCTAGTCACATAATCATAAAAATGGTTTCTTTGGGGACAAATTTAACATAAATCCTTTATAATGGTTTGTAAATAAAATGTGAAATAACATAAGCATATCCTCCATGAGTGTCAAAATAGGTGTACAGTAAGGCTCATCACCATATACCAGGATACCCCGAGACATGCACAAAACACCTTATCTGAGTTGTTACTCCTAGGTACATCTATGTCAAAACCACATACACTTATAATGTCAAAATAAGGACATATTTTATTGGAATTACTATATAATCTATATATTTGAAATATTTTATGATATTACCCTATAATTATCTTCAATGTATATCTTAGGGTTATTATCCCTAATAAAGTTTATCTAAATCTATTTCAAAGATGGTTTATAAACTTTTTTTTACTAATTAAACTCCCCGACCCCAAAATCCTAGAGCAGGTGTATTATTTTAATACATTGGAATGATTAGAAGAAATTAAATCCCGATGAACTGATCAGTTTAACAATATAGGAAAATAGATTATATATATGAAATCTACACTACAATTCAAAAAATAAAATTCACCATAGATAATTCTTTGATAATTCTATTATTCTCCTAGAATAACCCTACATATAAATCACAATACACTTCTTTGAATCATGAAAAAATAAATCATATGATAAGGATGATCTCAGATTCTCAGTAAGGATAAACAATACAACAAAATCTATCAATAATATGCATAAACTCATAAGGAAAGGCATAAAAAACACACAAGCCTTTTAAACATTATATTCATCATAATATGGAATGTATAAATCAAATAATTACATTTAAACATTCACATAGAAATTATACTACTCGAATAATCTCACGTAATATCAAGAACTAATCACGTAATATGGAAGTGAATAATGTTGAACATCATGAAAATACTTTCAAGGTATTGTGCCAAAACCATAACAATAAAATCAAGGCATTGTTCTATTACACTAGTTCGTACCATGATATCTACCGATGCATGTAGAAGCTATAATGGGCCCTACCCATCAGTTACTAAGTCCAATTCATTCCTCAAATGAAAAGGGTGACACATAAGATAAACATTCATATTAAAACTATCATAAGAAATGTTAATACATTAACCCTAAATCTTGAATGGTATAAAAATAGAACATCTATATTCAAAAGAATCATAAAACTCTAATATAATATGGAGAATTGCATCATAATAAATCATCATCAATTAAAAAAACCCAACAAAGGATGTTGAAATATATGAAAATAACCTAATAAATTCTTTCAAACTCATTGAGATAAGTATTACATTTATACATTAAATCATTTAAAAGATACAGAATTATAGAATAAAAAATTTATTTTGAAAATAAACTTCTAAAATTTTAAGGGAAGCATCAAAATGGTAAGGTGACATAATGGTGGACAATTTATGCTCACGCCATATAAGTCAAAAACCATTATTTTCGTAATTTGTTGAAAAGGTTACAAACTACCTCATTTGGAAAGTGACCAAAAGATTCCTGTCAAAAAAAGTTAGAAAACCTCAAACATGATTATAAATTAATTTATACAACTTTAGAGAAATATTAAACATATTTAAAAATGTATCTTTTCTGAAACATGGATGGGGATGATTAATATGCCCCAGTAGATACACCCGTATAAACAATATCAGATAAAATGAGATTACAGAATTAACCTTTACCTTGAACATTTCATTTTAGAGGTTTTTTAAACCTACTACATATAATGGTTAATGTATGTCATTAATTTATACGATGACCATATACATATTTATGATATCATATTTGACTCTCTTTTTTCATTTTGTTAATTATATTTCAGGGTTACCATTGTTTCGGGTGAAAACTGATTTGTTTTCCCATTCTTTTTCCATCATGTAAGTGATTATTGTTATGTATAGGATGTATTTTAGTAATCTAAATAATGATATTAATTTCATAAATATTATTTTTATTCATAATATTTATTTTTAAATCATCCATTAATGGTTAACGTGGAGAATGAATCTCACCACATCGTGGAGATGGTTAGTCATACGTTCACACGAGCGACAATATAATTTTGTAGATAGTTATATTTTATAGAATTAAATGGTATATTAATTGTAAATATTAATTATAATGTTATATTAATTATTTAAATCCATTATAACCATCATAATATCAATCCCAATAATATATATTTGAAATCAAATTACACCATGACGTGGAGATGGTAAGTCGTACGTACATACGTATGGTGATATTGTTATTAGTTTGATGAGTAAAAGGAAGAATAAGATTTTACAATAATTATAATAACATTTAATCAACTATAATATATCGGTGTTATTAATTTATTATAGAATCAACATAGAAATAGGAAGTATAAGAATAAAAGAACATTGAAAGAGGTGATAAAACAATTTCCTCATTTAAGGTGTTTCCTTTTGATTGGCATAAAACGAATCCTTAAAATGGAATTCTATCCAATATATGGACTCCAAGATTTATTGAGGAATTTTGGGAGAGGAAGTGGGTAGGGTTTGGATGAACCAAGAGGTTATAGAGGTAACATTATTTGAGAAGAGTTGGTACCTTTTTACAAGAGAGGGGTGGGGAACCCATGGAACCTATTGATATTTTAAATTAATATAATTTTTTTTAATCCATTAGATCCAAAGAGAATTATTTCAACAATAAACTATTAATGGGTAGAAATCATATTGACAAAAAAAATTAGACATATTTTGATTTTATTGTAAAACAAATGATTTTTATTTATCATTATATAATCTATTTATGTTGTAATATTCTAAATATTAAATGGTAAAAAGTTTTTATTTAAGTGGTTCCATTTACCATTAATTGGAAAATATTAAATAGGAGACCTTTTAATTTTCCATTTTAAATTTTAATTATATTTTGGACATTTAAATAATTTAATAATATGTTATTTTTATAAAATATAAATCAGGTCATTTTTGAAACTATTAATTTATTGACTTTAAATATGATCCAAAAAAAAAAGATAACACCAACCCAAAGCATTTAATATACTCACAAAAGATCATAGTGTCATAGAAAATTAATGGATCACCTTAATTAATTGAAATTATATTTCCTTTAATATTTATAAAACAATTTATTAACTATTACTATTAATTAAATTATTTCTTCATCACTATTGGTTAATCATTAATAGTGATTATTTAATCTCAAAAATTATAAATAAATTTCTATGATGTTGGTAATTTTTTTATATTTCAAAATAGTAAAAATAGTAGATCTTATCTCATGTTTATCCACAAATTAAAATAAATATACTTATATAAAATTAGAGTGTGACATTTTTTCACATTTACTAATTTTTATTATATTCATGTCATATTCATGGGATAGATTCCATTACGTGATTCCATTTATAACTATATATTATATGGGTATAATTGTTTCATCTAATATTACTTTTATAAGTTTTATGGAAATATTATAATATTATCTTTACTTTAATTAAAAATTTTCCAAAAACCATGGTTATAAAAATAATTACAAAAGTTGCTTTTAATAATGACTAAAAATAAAAATTGTATATTATCATAACATGGACCCAATAATTCCAAATTTAAATCTATTTTTTAATATTTAAAACATATATGTTTTAGTAGTTAATTTAAAAGTAATTATCATTAGAAAAATAGAAAACAAGTCTTTTAAAAGTAATAAACATCAAAAGATTTGCATGTGTTTATATATAATTTTAATGTGAAAACAAGTCCAAAGAACTAAATTATATTAAATGACAAAAACATAATATAATTACACATTAAAACCATTCCCAAGGATAATCTGTCAACCTTAATAAATTAAATGGAAAATCCATTTTAAAATAAAATGAAGTATTTTTTACTGTTAACTATAATATAAATGTTATCTATAAAAACACCCAAAAAAATTCCATACTAAATATCTATTTCCCAATTCGAAATAAAATGATTATTTTTTCAAATTTAACAAATGAAGTGTAATATATTGGATTTAAAAAGGGTTCTCCATTAAAAGGCATTAACAATTATTTTTGTTTTGAAATTCCTTTTAATCTAAGAAAATATCGTTGTCATATATCATGTCTAGAAATTTCATAGAATGAATCTTAATATTATATAGAATATATTAAATAAAAAAATTTGTTAATATTTTTCATAACCGTAAATTTAAGAGCTAGGTATTATATTATATTAAATTATAATATTTTATTAATATATTGATGTTTTTTAAAACATGGCACTACACAAGACTACGAATTATTGTATGTAGCATAAGCTTCACATGGTGTTTCATAAAAATAAATAAATAAAAAGATTAAATTTATCATCAAATGAAAATATTGCAAAGTCTTAGGTTGTTACAATTTCAATTGAATGTATGTTGTGTTTTAGTTCATTAATAATTTTTAGATCAATTTTTATGTTGGTTTATATTTATTTTTTGTCCCTAATTTGTTATCTAGAGTGTCTTAGATGTCATTTAGGTGGGATAGTGTCGCCATTTTTAAAGCCATAAGGTCTTCAATATGTGTTCTTTTGTTTTCAAGATTAAAATTTTATAACTCTTCTTGCTATATTTTTTATCCTTCATTTGGATATAACACAATAATAATAATTATGTTCATTAGTAATTTGATATTTAAATAATGCTTACCTTTAATTGAACTTCAGTTCTATGGACATTCTATAATAGAATGTTTGTCAAAATCCTACTTCAATTCGTTTCTCACAGTGAATGTTCTCTAAATATGCACAGAGACATTAATTAATTTTTTACATTTTTTAAGTGAGGTTTCAGTTTTAAAAGTGGGGATTTGACTTATAATTTTTTTATTAAATTTATATAATTTTAATATGTATATATATATATATATATTAGTTCTACACATTTAAATAATATACATATTTTTTCGTGTGTATAAAAATTCATATGAGAATATGTGAATTTATGAAACATGATATTTATATATATATATCCGAAAATCTCAAACCATTGAGCCCTTAACCCCCCCCCCCCCCCCCCCCCCCTTGAGCCCACACTCATTCCCTCATCTTTAGCCATCCATTCTCCCTCTAGTAATCATCATCGGTCCCCCTTCTCTCACTTTCTCCCTCCTTTACCCTGGAGCCCCTTAAGCCTGAAGGTATCCCCAAACCGCCAACCCTCCATATCCCTTAAGCCATCAACACTTTCCCCCTAATCCCCCTATCCCGCCAAAGAACCCCAAGCCTAATCATGAGGCCTTATCCTAAGCCCCCATCAACCACAATCCATCACTTCTTCCCCCTTATCGACCTTCTCCAAACACCCCACTGTCTCCCTTATATTTATCTTAAGATCAAGTAGTAAGCCCTCTATTCATCCTCATTTCTTCAAATCCTTCATCCCTTTACCTTCTCTCATTTATTATCACTTATACAATTACCAACCAATGTTTCGGTTTGGATTTATGTTTAGGGTAGTTATGATGATGTAAATATGGGTTGTATAGGTAGAAGAGTTTGTTAATGGGATCAATTGTGCATTCTACATTAAAGGTGATAGGTTTTAGAGGGTTAACTTGAAATATTCTTGGAATTTATATTGAATTCCCCTGTAATTAATGGTTTATATTTATTAGATGATTTAAATATGAATTATTATGATTATAGAATAATTTTATAATCCTGTTGTAGGATACAATGGATTTAAAAATTTATTTTTTTAGATTGGTTGTGTCGCATACTAATTGTCTACTTTTGGTCACAACAGAAATTTTATACATCTAGATATAATGTAATAATAATGAAAAATATTATTATTATCATGTTTAAATTTATTTTTATGCATCAAATGTTTAATTTTAAAAAGGTAAATGTTATATTTTCTTATATGTACCATCATTCATTATCATAACTATGTATGTTTTTTCTCTCAGTACTATGCATTCATTATTGTTTCTAAATATCTTTTCTTATATGAATTTCTCAAAAATATATTATGAATTTTTTTATTTCATTAAAATATAGGAATTATACGGATGTATAATTTGAATTATCCTAGTTAAATCCAAGATGAGGATTCTTCAACCAAGTAAACACTTGATGATCCATCAAGATCCCTCCCTACATTATCGGGGATACCCTCTATCTTCCACTATCAGCATTTGGAATGACTGTTTTCTCCCTCCCACATATGTTTGGAACACTATCCTCCACTATAATATCAGCGTATGACACATTTCACCCATATTCAACAAGTTCCACACATGGCTGCTGGCTGCAAGTAATTTTTACCCTTTTTAAAAACTATATTATGGGATATTGGTACCCATACAACAGAAACCCAGTACCACAAAAAAAAAACAGATTGAAATTTCAAAATTCAAAAACACCGCCATCAATGCCTTGATCCGCGAGCTTGACACCTCAAACCAGGATCATTCAACAGGTTTGACTGGCCATGATCTTCAGACAAATATTAATATTTCAGATGTCTGGACTCCGAACGGATTGGAGATATTTTTACCATCTTATTGTTAAGGGGTCACCACAGATGATGTTGTGGGATTATTCAGCTAGATTTCAGTCTAATTATTGGAAGATATGGTTAAAAATACAATTAAATATTATGATTAGAGATATATTCCTCAATATTGGAAGAATAAAGTATTTGATTCATAGATAATGTTAATTTTAATACATTAATGGTCAATTGAATTTCATTATTTAATTAACTAATAATATTTAAAACTTTAATCCCTTTGTACATATGTTATTACACTTTTTTTGTGCTGATATTATCACATGAAAATCGACATTGATAATTATTTCTAATAAATGGAATGATTTGAAATGGACATTATCAAATTGATTGAACAATACTTTGTTGACCACTCAACAACTCTATGGTAAGGTTCCATAAGGGGTTCCTAGAGAGCAGTGAAAGGTGTTTTTTGATATCCATATCAAAGAGAAGCACATGTTATTGTAAAATTTATTTTGATATTAATATAATATCACATATTAGGTGATGAGAATTCATACATTATAATTAAATTATATGTTATTAATTTTTGGTTGTTTTTAATAAAAAGTGTAACAAATCAAGCTAATTAGATCAGCCCCACTATTATGATTCAATGATATTTTATAGAATGATGTATACTATGGTAATATTTTCATTAGTGAAATTATTTATATCCTAAATTTATCTTTCTCATATATTAAATTCATATTTATATTTGTCTAATGCATCCATATAATTTATGGAACCAATTCTCCAAAACTAAATATTTGATGGATGTTCATAGAAAATTTGATTGGAGTTATATAAATAATTTAGCCAAATATTATGGGGCATGGAATCATTTTTAAGTGTAATATGTTATTTCTTGTGTAACATTATTAATATATATTTAGTAAAACATGATTTATGTTAAAAAAATAAAATAACTGTGTGATTCAAATCTTACACAGTTCTTCTTAGACTCTCAGGATGATCCATTTGGTCATGTTCTTGTGAAGGAGATTCCTGGTCACATGTTCATGATGGGTTTGGGACTAGTACTATCTGAGGTATTTGGTAGGATAGTAATGATTGGTTAAATATCTACATGATGTTTTTATCAGTTCTTACCCCAATTTGATTGGATCTAGTTTATAGAAACTCATATCACAATTAATGAATATGGGGAACAATCCAACAATAGGGGGCTCATATACAAATATTGGATATGAAGGTCCTTTCTCTACAAATATCATTAGTTATTTTATATTAGAATAATATGGGATGCTTTCATAGTGATATTTCATCAATGGTGGTTATGATTTAGTAAATAAATCAAACAACTTCATAATTATTTATTGAACAAACATTATTAGATTTAACTTTAAGAGAAAATTTTCAACACAAATAATTTTTCAAGAAAATTGATATATTGGTATCATTATTAGAGAGTAGTGACTAATATAGAGATGTTGATGATATTGGTTTTTTGGTAGTGAGGTGGCATGATTTTTTATTTAGTGATAGTGGTTTGTAACTGAACTAATTAATTATATCACAAATATATGGGGATTTAAAAACAATATTAGGATTTTATGTTCTTGTTTTTATACAAACCGGATTATTTGAAATTTCAGGGATGATTTAGTTGTATAAAACTCAACTTCTATTTAATATAAACTTTTTTATTCCAATATTGATAATTTTTAATAGGATTATAATGTACTTATGATTTCCAAACATGATATAAATGTTTATTTAATTGGTTTTTATGATTTAAATATGTAAAAAAAATTATGTATACTGTGAATGTTGGATAACATTTATAAGAGAGTCATTTTAAGGAGTTTATAATCAAGGTGATTATTAAATTTTATATTTTATTTACTGTTGATTTTAAATAACATATTTTGTGGATTAAAGAGGATTCTTATCATAGGGTGACTGGAAGTAGGTTGGGGAATATTATTTAATGTGTTTTATGGGTATTATGATATTACTTATTATATGTTTTCAACTTCCATCAGCTAGTATCTTAAAACCCCTACGTGTCTTGGTTGGAAACCATGAAATATTTGTTATTTTAGTCATGATGACACTCTTCAAAGTATCTTATTTTTAATTATTAGATCAGTCTATGGGGAGTACTACTAGTGGGGCTATGTTTGAGAAATTTAGGTGGTTCTTTATAAGGAACACCATCCATATGTCTTAACATACTTCTAAATGATTATATCTAGAAGTGTTTCATTAGAACCATTGTTATTTACCATGATATATAAAATTTGATAATCATTCCTTATCTATGAGGGTTTATTACTTCTTTGGTTGCATTATTTTTATTGTTTTATTACATTCTCATTTTTTCATTATATTGAGTATACTATTTGATAATTTCTATTCCTTGATCAATTATATTTATCAACACTCACATTAAATTCAATATTTTACTTGTGTATTTTATCATTATTTATTTACGCATGTATTGTTTTCCTTAGTTTAATATTTTCTTAATTTTTGGTGTTTTTATGGTTTATTTTTCTTCTAATTATGTTTTAAACAAGTTTTAATTTAAATGATATAATAATTATTTGGATAAAATTTGTCATTTTTTCATAATTTTATTTATATACTATTTTTGAAAATATTTGGATACTTATATTTTGACATGTTATATATATATAATTGTTATTCTTATTTAATTTCTAATTATATCTGTAATTATTTCTTTTTATATTGATGGAATTCTGATGTGTGGATGAAATGTACTCTGATTTTATGATTTTCATAATGGTTATAATTTTATTTTTTTATTTTTTTTATTTCATTGGGATACAATTTTAAAAGGTACATTTTTTTTAACCTTATTGTATAGAGGTGGTTTAAATTGCTGCAATTTATGTGATTTGTTTAGTGGTGGCTTAAACCACTACTATATTTGTTCAAAAGAATTATATGAGTTGTTTAAACCATATGTAATACATTTATAGTTTATTATATGAAAAAAACCACTAAAACAACATAAAACTACTAATTTGTTTTGTGATACGTCCCATAACCTGTTTCTAAATTGGAGAAACCGAAATAATTTGGATGTTGTCATCAACATTAGGGGCAGTTTTAAAAATCATCATTGAATCATTCGGAAATGTTTTAAACCTCATAAAAATGAAAAATATAATTTACTATGCAGATATTCTATTATAGTGTCCAATATATGATATATAATCTTAAAACAATTTATAGTAATGTGAAATCCATAAAAATGAGATAGAAAATCTATATATAAAATCGTCAACGAGACCTAGTGTTTGATGTCAGAGATTTTTTATTTTTTATTATATCAATATAGAAGAAAATAATGATTTTTTATAATATGGAAAGATTATAACTAGATATATAATCCCATTTTATTTCAATTATCTCATTAGAGTAGCGGTATTTATATTATCCCTCCATCCTAACCAATATCAAGTATATGATGTGTTCCACCTATCCCTCCTAAGGAAGTAGATACTAGATAACTCAAATGTACTGAATCCAAAGGTGGTACCCCTATAGAATTATTTTTAATATTAGGATATGTTGATGGAATAATAGATCGTAGTGACAATGTTCTCTGAAACAAGACAACGCCCATGTTCAAAGTGTTGAGGTGGAACAATGTATTTGAGGAAAAAAATAAGGGAATTGAAAAAGGTAATGAAACAAAATAACCGTAATTTATTTTAGTGAATGAAATGAAAATTTGAGGGTGAAATTTTGGAAGGGGAATGTATGTAATAAAAATAAATTTTATAAATGAGAATCCATTATTGAATGAATAAATTCCATATTAAGTAATTTAGTTTCAGAAAAGACATGCACGTCCTCTGATATTTTCTATAGTTTTATCATGTGATATTTAAAATATTCTTAAGAATCATAACAATTGATATTATATTTTCATTACAATGAGTGTTAAGAGTAGTTTAATATATGTGTTAGGTTTGAGTATGATTGAAAATATCGAAATAATCGATGACCCCAACCAGGAGAATTCTACCCTATCAAGCCTATTTATCAGAGCTTCTAAGGGAGAAAAAATCATTATTATTTCCCTGGACCAATCCTATGTTGATATTAAACATCTTAATCATAAGAAGACCCATTTAGGGGAGACATTCATGCTTACAAATTTGATGATCAAAATCATGGCCACTACACCACCAAAGGAATACATCATAATTGTACACCATAACCTCTTATCATATTCTTGTTCATAATGGGTTATGTGTCTAAGCCCTTATAATATGAATTTTTATATTTTTACTTTTAATAAAATAATTATAATATGAATCTTTTTTATTATTACATTATAAATGATTAAATAATGATTTTGATGAAAACATGATTTTGATATGATGAAATTTTTTTTGTATTTTGTGAAAATATATTGTTTCTATCAAGAAACTCTTTTAATTGAACAAAATAATTTTTGGAATAAATTTTATTTTAAAAAAATATTTTTAAGAAATAAAATTTACATAAATGAAATTGATAATATAATTTTATGATGTCAAAAGAAATTTTTATAAGTGGTAGGAATATATATCTTTGTAAAAATAATTATTTTTTAGTAAATAGAGATTTTTGATTTAAAACTATAAATTATCATATTTAGATTTCTATTTTGATAAAATAATAATTATATTTAAAATCATCGTATTGAAATAATCCAATAGTGATAATTTATTAATTTTCTGAGATAACTGATTTTTTTGGATAAAAACAAAGTACGATTTAAATATGCAATATTTATTATGACATCTAAGAAGAGAATTTTTTAAATAAATACTATAATGAGTACCCAAATAAAAAATTATTCGTCCCAATAAAAATAGCTTCTTTTTATGTTATTTGGATAATTTTATGAACCCTTAAGATATCCTCTAAAACCTATATTATATTGTGAGGATGAAAAATTAATTATTTATGAACATGAATCACATTCACATCAACAAGGGAATAATATTAATGATTTATTGTTTTATCCCTAAAAACAATTTCAAATCACCCCTATTTTGAAGCAGAAAATGAGAATGACCTAGGGGAAGCATTGTCGTATTGATTTTTTTTATAACAGCCCCTAACCCTATCATTAATCATCACTAAAAACCATTTTAGAGGAAATGTATTCCACCATTATTCCACTATAAACATCCTAATGTGTTTATAATCACATAATAATTTCCTTTAAGGATTTCAGAATCACCTATGCAAGGCAAGGTGTCCTCTCCGCCTCTTTATTCAGGAACATTATTTATATTATGTATATTGATTTCCAATAAGTCAAGTTTGGATATGTTTTAACACATAAATATTAATATACATATCATTTACAATTTATTATTGACCCATTTCGATTACAATAAACCCTTGCATGAATATCTATGTAATCCCATTATACTAATGAAAATATCTTATTATTTTCAATGTTAATAATTTCTGTAGTGAATACAACTACCAATTTCCAAATCTATGCTATTACCATGGATTAACGTATCCTTATTTATTGGGTCCTTATATTTATGAAACATATAGTCCTTAATAGTGGTATTAAACGTGATTTAATACATTCTTATTTTTTATGATATATATGGAACACATATTACAGTACATGATATGAATGTGATGGGTCATCCTAGAATAATAATGCAGTACAATTCATTGGGTAATGTACTTTACTCATGAGATACCATATATAGTGAATTAGAGGTTATCCTAATTAAACTTTGTTATGTTTTCTCATCAATTATCCCCTAGTTATGTTTATTATCTAATTCCTTTTATTTTTGAAACTACCCCATATTGCCTTTACGTTATTATATTATTTATAGAATTAATGTTCATGTTTATGATCATCACACATTTTATATTTCATTGGTATTATTTTTGACTCAAATTTATTTCTTTATGTTATTTTGTTCTTTTATGATTCCCTTATAAGGCTTTATGGCTAACCCATTTATTTTCCACACCCACAGGTTATCACATTTTGTTTTATATGAACTATGGAATTTTAAGAGTTTGTTATATAATTTTATATAATGTCATTGTATGCATATTTAAATGTACTATTATTTCTATATAAGTACCGCATGAAACTATGAGTTTCTATCTTTTGGTATTGTATTATGTGCACCTTTATGTAATAAACTATGAGTTATGGTGTATAAAAGATAAGGGTTTTCATTAAACACCTTGCACAAATGTAATTGAGTATACAACCAATAATATTTCTAGGGAAAAGAATTTTAAAAATATAAGAAGAAATGGTTTGATGTGAAATATATAAATTCATGTAAAAATATTCTTATTATATAGATTATATGAATTAAATTATCAATATATAAAGGAAGAATGCCAAAAGAAACAATCACAAAACTTAAAATCGGGAACTGTAATGATTTGAAACACATACCCTAATTAGGGTTCATTAAAAATAATGATATATCAATGGTAAGTAAATAATAAAAGTATAAATTAGATGTATGTGGAGGAAAATAATCCTAAACATTGACTGATTAGTCTTGGAATTAGAGTGAGTGGAGTCTTAGGAATGATAAAAGTGGTGAGTTCATGTGCATATGGTTTCTCCTAGGGTTGTGGATTCATCAAAAAATAATAGTGAAAGAGGAGAGAGTGAGATTGAAGAAAAAATGTGCGAGGGTAGTATAATAAAAATAAAATTTGTAATGCCTTGGGTAAATTTTACTTCCAACCTAATAGGTCACTCAGAGAAACTTATTATTTTTGTTGTACTATAATGAATGAATACACTAACAGTGGGAAATGAAACTAATATTTTTCATAACCCTACAACACAAATAGTGCATGGATCAGAAAACCTTGTGGATAAACCATTCAATATGAAAAAACACATAAAAATTTAAAATTTTCAAAAACATAAATATAACCATAGCCCAAAAATAAAAAAAATATTATATATATAAATAAATATAAAAATTATATTAATAATGGTTGTGATAGGATAGAATATATATTAAAACTTTTTTATTTTAATTTGTGGTGTTTTCTAATCATCGTATTTATTTCAAAAACATAAGATATATTTTCTAGATCTGGGCTAAAACCTTTTTGGTTGGTGGTATACTGGATGTATAGTCCATTTTCATTGGATCCCCTCAACCAAAAACTAATACATGAAGGTTATAAAATGTTTCAATCTAGGAATAGTGAATATATAATAACATGAATATCATTTCATGATTAATCCTTTCAATTTCCAAAAATTTTAAATAATTATCGTTATATGTTTGTATGTATGTTTCATATTATATAAATATTACGTTTCTTATTAAGAATCCTTTGTATTTTTTTGATGTTACCCCAATGTAGAAGGAGTTTAATTATAGAAATTTTTATATTTTTATACCTATGAATCGATTTTTATATGAGTTTACGAAATTCACATAGATTCTTTCTATGTAGTGATTCATAAGTTTCTTAAATCAGATATATATTTGTAATTATATATATATATATATTATATTTTAACATCTACTTTTTTTAAAAATCCACTCATTTCGATGATTATACCATTTATTATAATATTTATTTCCTTGACCATCAAATGTGTGATTTAAGGGTTACTCCCAATCATATTATTAAATAATTTGAGGTATAAATAGGTTATTTATATATAAATATTCATATATATAGATTGGTTTTGGGTGATTTGGTGATCAAATTGGTTTTAGAGGGAATAAGTTATCTGTGTTGAATTTAATTCATTATTTTATAAATATATGTTTCTACATATTGTATTGTTTTATGTTATCATGTAACTAAAACATTGACCAATGGTTCTCAATCAGTATAATATGTTATCAATGAAGAATTAAAATCCATCCATTATAAATTGATATGTTTTTATATTGGCTTCTCTATATTTACTAAGTAATTAAAACTGTTCTTGATAAGTGATTATTAAAATATATATAGAAATGAATATTTCAAAAAGTATTTTTATTAATTTATAAATTTTATATTTTTATATATGGAATTGTTTTAATTTATGAAGTAATTATAAATAATTTTTATTCGAATTTAAAAATTTATAAATATATTTATATTCTGAAAAGATATTTAATTACCAAAAAATTATATATTTATATGTATTGAATTACATAAATTTAGTGATTGGTTAAATTTATTTCCGTTATGTGATTTTGAATATTTATATAGATATTTAGATTCTAAAAACACCTTTAACTACTTGCTAAATTATAAATTTTTATATCGAAATATTTTATACTAAAATTATCAATATATTTACCTCTATATTCTAAAACTCAATGAATGAACATCACAAATACTTCAAGAGTAATGTCTACACCACTCTAATGTGAAAGATACAAGATAATTTTTATCTTCATTAACTTAATCTATAAGACCAGGTTGCACATATGACTATGACACTTCTTCCTCTATTACTTCTCTATTGTTGCTACTAGTACATCAATATGAATTGTTGTTGGTGCCTCCTCATAATATGGATTATATTACATTCCTATGTAATACATTGAATATTTTTAAACATTATATATGGATATAAATACAAATTATTATGGTTTCCAATTAAAATCTGATTAATTTTATGATAATGGGGAAACATTAAAGTGGTTCACATAAGAGACAGTGTCATCCTTGGAGAACACTATCTGTGATATTTTAGAGAAATATCACCCCTTCGATGTTCAATGGACATTGGAAAGAAGAAATATATAATATTAATAAGGAAAATAAAATTAATAAAATAGAATATGTGGTGAATGATCCTCCACATACTGTGTCATATCGCATTTTGTGGTGTTGGATCATATCTGCGAGCCACCCATGTGTGTCGCTCTCCCCATCCTTTTCCATATCCTCATCATTGTCCTTATCCTTTTTCTTCTATCCATGGTGGTGGTGGTGAGGAATTTTCATCACCCTCATCATGTTCATTAGGAAAAAATCATCCCAGACATCATCTATAGGATCATGTGGATGAATATATTATTGTGTATCCATATCATAGTCACTCTCAAATAAGGAATGTAGAGGACCTATAGGAGCCACTAGATTTGTATAACGTATATCGTAATTGAAAACATTATCTTCTATTATAAAATAGATATGTATAAGTAAATATAGCCTCTAACAAAAAAAATAAAAATCATTCATGTTAATATATATTTTGAATGAAAAATATAAAAACAATTGTAAATAAATCATTTCACAAAGGATTATCGCATGGTGACAAAGGTAGATTCTACTATATTTTTTTCACTAAAATTTAAAAACATTATAGTATGATAATTGGGGCCATACAATGGGGTATTTATATTTATGGATACTATAATGGACAGCTATGTCCCATGAAAGAGTCAAATGAGAATAATTGCATGACCAATCATTAACCAACTTATCTATTTTATCTACCCTCTATCCATGGGTTCTATGAATTTCCTATACCTGAGAAGTCAAAAACAAACCTTAGGTATGAATACCCATATTTTTTAGCCAACCAACTAGAAAAAATGGTCCAGTGTAGTACCCTTGGGAGACATTACAATAATATTCTAGTGCACTAATAGTAGTGGAAATAACATAAAATCATCCGAAAAAAATTAGATTTTGAATAAGGAATAAATCATAGTCATTATAAATGATTAATGTGAATTATATAGTAAAATATAATCAAAATCATTATAGTAGACATTAATTGATCTCCAACTGGGATGATCAAATTAAAAAAATAAATAAAATACTAAGAGATAGGTGGATCTACAACAATATCTAATCCAATACTCATATTTTCTCCAAGTCTTTTTGAGTTAACCAGCCCACTCTTGTAAAATTTGGCCTCTTACAAATTGAAACCTATGATTATTCAAGACTTCTTGGGTACCCATGTTAAATGGGAACACAACTAGGGTGTGAGTTAAACTCACTAGGGGACAAAAAATATAACCACCAACATAAAAATTAAATACATTGTATGCATATGTGATATGACCATGAAAATGAATACAACTATCAATGATTAAAAAGGTAATCAACAGCAATCCTCTAGTTCTATCAGGACACCAATGGATAATTATACAATTATCACTAAATTCCAAATTTCCCTAATCATGTCACATCAATAACCTTGGGTGGACAAATTCATATCCAATAAATAGTAAGTAAACATCAAAGGTATTTTAGATGGTCTCTAGGAGTCCATAAATAGAAGTATCCACTTAGGATTTATTTAAAAATCCTCAAAAAACACCAAAAGAATATATACCCATCCCATGAACATAAGTAACCACCCTGGGAAATTTTACCCATACTAAGAACATATATACCCAGGGTCATAACATAGAATGAACCATATCCTACCCCTTTGGAATCCCACCATGGAACCATATCTTCCCTTGTCAATAGTTTACTAGAAAACATAATGTATCGTACACATAGATGGTTTCATCCTCTACCTGGAACAATGTACCATGATTCAATTACAAGAGGTTCATATCCAACTCGACAACTAAACCCATACACACCGACAAATAAACAAACACCTGGTATAACAACACACAATTTTCATACATTGTTTTTTCAAATTTGAAGATTCATTTTAATTATATAGTTTTTCAATCTTTTATAGAATTTTATAGTTATAGTTCTTTTCAATGTTTGGACACATTAAAAAAGGTTAATTAAATATCAATATGATCTCCCACTTATTTCTCCATAATTTTAATCCTTAAACATTATGTATTGACATAAACATAACCCTATATAACATATATCATAATCATGATTGTTTGACGAAATATTAGCAATTAATAATATATTAATCACAACGTAATAAAAGAACATGTTCCAGGAGAGCAAAATATCTCCACATGATATGGTTATATTCACTACAGATTTTTGTAGAAAATAATTACTTTTGATGTCTAGTATCTTTGAAAACACTATTATAGTGAAATGGGTTTACTCTTAAAACAATTTTAGGGGTTTAGGTCCACTCCCAATACTATTATAGTGGACACAGTTCCTTATTTAATTTTGTTAAATCTCTATTCGAGACCTATTTATCTAATGTGATATCAATATTTACCCAATGCATTGGAGGGAGATATATGTCACTACCATAAAATATTTAAAATCATTCACATATATTCCACAACATCATAAATACATTATCATAATAGATCCAAATAACGAAATGTGTTTAATAAACATTTATAAATTGTATAACTCGTTCAAAAAGGGTAGATTTCATTAAAAAAATATTTATAAAGAAAAACCATCTAACGAGAGAATAAGAACATTATCCATGGATCATACTCATAGTAAATATTAATTTAAATTAAGTTATCATTTCTTATTATGGAAATTTAATTTCAAATATTAGTTGAAATATATTTTGAGGTAAATAATCTCTCCATTTTGAAATATCATTATTTTAATGTTGAGCACTTATAAAGGTTATAATTTACTTTAAAACATAACCATGTAAATTTTTTAATTAACTATTGAAGAAAATATTTGTCAATATAGAGGGAAAATATAATTTGGATTTTTCATGTTAAAAATTATTTCTTTTTTATTTCGGTCTGAAAAGTCACAAAGCACCCAGATTGGAATACAAAACAAAGATTACTTTTAAACCATTGTGTAAAAAAGAAAAAAATGGGTAAACATATAATTCATAATTAAAAGGAGAATAGAAAAATATATTTATAAAAAATTTATAAAACATTTATTTGGAAGATAAATATTCCCTAGTGGAGATTGAAACATAATGAATCCCCAATATTCATGATATTTTGAAACAATACCCTTACCTCGAGTCCTCCAATCATTGAAATCACCCCAAATTAATTCAGAATAAATTATAATTTTTAATAATTTTATAAAAATTTATTTTCATACTGATAATATCATATATTATCCCTTTATAACATCCAACATTTCCCTTTATCAGTAATTTATTATAAAAAATGTTATTTCTCAGTAACAACTATTTCACTAATCCTAAGTATTTATGCTCAATAATTTCATAACATTTTAATTTATCTTATTTCACCATATAAATAATATTAACAATGATATAAATATATTATATATTAATTATATAATAATTTATATTCATCCCTAAAATTTATAGATAGAAAATAATAAAAACATTTCATAGAGATGACATGTCATACATACACAAGGACACTAGTTTCATTTTATGAAGGATGGAATTAAAGAAAAATATTAATTCAACTTTATAGAATCTTAATCGTATCATATATATTATATATATTCCACATTTTTTCCATCATTTCCATCAAATTAAATTATAAATGAAAAATGAATCGCATCGCATCATGGAGGTGGTAGCCCACACACACACAATTGACATTATAGTTTCCAAAAGGATTGGATGATATGTAGGTATATGTTGTATTATAATTAAATAAGTATAAATAATTCCTAAATTTAATATGGAAATTTTAATCCCATCATAACACTCATCCATAAAATATGTTCATGAAAAATTAATTTAATCGCTATGTTGATACGGTAATTCTTACACCCACACGAGCGATACTTCAACTTCTCCTTTGATGGGAATGATTGCGTATAACGAAGTTTTCATAATAATAATAAAACATATAAACACTTATGATTATTAATATATTTTGTTATTAGAAATAATATGTATATATATATACAATATATTTAAAGGAGTGTAGAAAAGAAAGTGTTTTGTTACGGCAATTGCCTCTTCTTTGAATCAAATCATTAGATATCCTTTAATGGGCCCAATGGATGGGATCTTGAGAACCCCAAAACTTATAATATGTGAATATAGATGTTTATAAGGGATATATAAAAATTTTCGTCAATCCATACGTCTCAAATTGGTGTAAAATAAGTGAGGTAAAAGGTTTCCTTTTACAATTTAGGAGAGGGGTACTTTTGGAATATATGAAAAGTATAAATTATAATAAATTAATTCATGATAAAAATGCCTCCAAATGGAAAAAAATTCAAATGTAATTTTTTATAGGGGTTTACTCAAATAATACAATAGAATTTATATATATTTTGGTGTAATTTTAAACATTCTCATTTGGATTAACCCTTAGTTAACATTTTTTAAATTTTACTATGTATATTTTTTTAATATTAAATGTTGTAATTATTACATATAATGTGAAAATTAGACCATAAATTTAATTGAATAATATTTTATATCACATAATAATTCCCTTGTCTATTTCAGTATTTTCAGGATGTTTTAAATAATTTAATAATTTTTTATTTAGGTAAAATATCATTACATTAAATTTTGACACAATTATTTTAATTTGACATAAAACATATAAAAAAAGTTTGAATTTTAATTTAATAATTTAAAAAACATAAATATGTCAAATAAAAAAATTATATTTGTGTTACACTATAAATTACTCAAATGATACCTATTTTAATTTTTTAAATATCATTTATTATTTTTTATAGTAATTGTATAAATTATGTTTTTCCATTGTGTAAACATTAGTATAACTATATAATATGTAAGAATTAGGAATTAATTTATATCATGGATATATTTTTATAATTCCTAAAATTGATGTTAATATTAATTCCTTATCTATTTTTACCATATATGAAAACACAAAGGATATTAAAAACAACGAAAGTGACATTTTGTAACATTATTTAATTTAAATAATATATATTATGTTTTCATTGAAAATTTTCCATTAAAAAACTCACTTTTATTATTTTGGTGTTATGGGTCAAAATAATTAAATTAAATGATAATTAATATGAATAAATATGGCTTTATAACTAATTTTCAATCTATATTAACAAAATTTACTATTTACCGTGATGTTAAATTTTAACATTGTTATTATTGATTTTGACTAAAAATAAAAGGGGTTTATTTGAAAATATTTAAAATCATGATTATATATATGTAATTAATTAATCTAATTCAACAATTATAATCGGAAGAAATTAATTTTAAAATAAGTGCCTAAAATGTGACAAAAACTGTTTTTTATAAAACATTGACACATTTATAGTCAATCGATAATGGGTGAATTAATAATATATATATATATATATCCATAATGTTTTATAATTTAGTTAGTCCTACTCATAACATCTACTCCAATGACCTGGTGACAACTTTAATTTTAAATAATAATATTTTAATAGCATATCATTGTTCATATAAACTCGATGTTTCATGTAACACAAGCAATCAATGATAGAAAATTTAATTGAAAATATTATTTCATAAAATATTGATGTGTTACATGCTAACCCCCTTAATATGAATTTATCACTCAAAATTCATCACTCTCAATAAATAGATGAGTATTATTATTTCTCATTACATCCTTATCTTCTTATATAACTGCCTCAAATTACGGGTTTCCCAAAAAAACATTGACTGAGTGAGTGGTTTGGATTTGTAAAATTTTCTCTCAAAGATCCAAAATATCTAATAAAGTTTCATTATAACAACGTTCGTTTTTTAATTGTATGAACTTTGAGTTTAGTACATGTTAATAATTAGGTATGTATTCTTTATGAGACATACAATGAACACATCATGAACATGAGAAAAATTTGTAGGAATCCCAAATTATTAATATAACATAATTATAAAATTATTAATTTCAAAATAAATGAAATTACAAGGGATTAGATTTACCTTCTTTCCAAATTTCATCACTCTCTTTATGGTAGATATTCATACAAATACCATGTCACCAAATTCAAACTCCATATAATTCGGACGATTTGAGACATTATGTTTTTGTCAGGACTTTGATATGCTCTTATCTATTGTTGAATGGATATGACCTTCTATTCCATTTCCCAACCTATATCAGGTCCCTATATATTTCTTTCTCAAACCTTATTTTAAAATTTTGGATTTATTCACTTCCTACCATTTCGGTCTTCAAAATGATCAATCTAAATTATAGAGTAAATGCTATTGTTGTAAGAATATTTCACTAATAGAATGTTTTTATACAAAAAACATTTAAATCCACAGAGAGAGCACTCCACATGCCTTATAAAGTCATAATATTCATCTTTGACTAACAATCTACATGATTAAGGCATGCAGTTCCAAAACATAACTCTATATCCAGATCCATCAAATTGATTCTCCAAAACAGCAAGGTAACCCTTGGATGTAGATCAGATTGAATTGATTGTGGAACACTTTGCAATCATGCCACTTCCATAATGTATAACTGAGTATGTTTATCTAGAGGAAAACAATATCTAATATTGATGATGTGCGATCACATCGTAAGATGATCTACTATGACACATAAAACATTATTCCCTTTAAATTTTTGGTGGTGTTGGATGAAAAAAATACATGGTGATGTTTTTCTATTTCTATTTTTGTGGGTAATGGGTTTAACAGCCCCTTATATTAATGTTCATACTCTTTAACATACAATAAAATACAAGATACTAGATTCATAATATTCAATATCTATCCTTACTCCATCACACTAGAAAAATTAATTAATTTATTTTTTCGTCTTTGTAATTACAAGATGAATTGTGAATGACAAATTGTGAGATTCATACAAATAATAATTCATAAATTATATTTCCTAAGGGATACATACATGTTTCCTGAAAATTATTATTCCACAAAAATTAATGTTTAACACATGAACATTTCATGCATTTTTTTCTTATTTTCATATTCCTTACGAACCTAATTAATTTTCACTTGATTAGGTGGTTTCAAAATCATTGTATCAAAATATGAATTCTCCTCATACATTATGATTTATAGATCTATCCTTTTAAAATCCCTAAATATTGGATATTTTTTTATCCTCATCACAGATAATATAGCTTCATCCTTTCAATTTATAGAATCTTCCTCCTTGGTCACTTTAATATGGTGGTAATTTTTAAATAAATCATAATCTTAATTAGCTCGAACCATCTTCTATGTTACATGTTCTATAAATTTTATGTAAAAATATAATTTAGATATTTTAAATAAGTATATATGTCCCTCCTTTATCTATAGAGATAACTAATTAATAAAATTAACAATAATATCTCCTCAATTAACTTTAAATCATGAGTTGGGTAACTTTTTTAATATACCATAGTTTTTTTTTGAGGTATAGGATAATATAATATAATGCCTTACAAGGAATCATTAAATCCATTCATAAATTCATCATTATAAATTTAAAAACTTTCTCAACAACATGATAGTTCATGTACATGTGAGCTGACTAGGCTTCTCTTATGTTCTTTAAAACATTGTTGACATTAATCCATCCAAAGAAACATAGATCCCTTCCGAGTTAACATGGTGTGTGGATTCTAAATCCATGATTTTTTTTTCAAAAATCAATGATTTTATCTATACAAAAAAATTATTGATCTCAATCATAGTGTTTTCTCAAGACGAATGTTTAATAACATATATCTTTTATGGTTATACTCCTACACCCTCTCTAGGGATTATATTGCCTAATAATAAAACTATATAGATCCAAATTATAGACTTTGTATATTTTACTTGGAGTTTACAATTTTTCAGGGTATTTAACATTATTATCTTGTAATATTAATTATATACATTATACATTGACTATATAAGAATATAATCTATAATTATTACCAAAACTGGTCAAGGTTATCTCTAATGAATCTATTCATTACATCCATGATGATTGCATGAAAATTATTTATAGCCAAAGGATTCACTATAAATATATAACTTCCATAACATTTAGAGATATATTTAATGGGAAACCATCCTTGTTGACATTGAATTGATTATATCTATAAGGAAGATGAATCTCATAAAATCTTTGAGATAACATACATGATCAAAAAATTCATCAGTATAGGTTAGAAGATACATGATCTTGATAATGAAACTTTTATTTTTTTGATAATAAATATAATGTCACATTAATGAATATTTCTTCATAATAAATACTCCAGGTAAATTATAATGTAATACACTTTTTTGAATGAGTCCCCTTCCAAGATTTTCATGGAGTTTATTTTCAATTCTGACAACTCAATCACATAAATTCTATATTGAATCTTGGAAATATTTGTAGTACTGTATTTGAGTTATTTTGATAATTAAAAATAAAAATAAAATGGAAGACCAAAAATATATTATATAAAAAAATTATTAAAATATTACACTATTTTTACATATTTGATATAGATATTCTCCCCAAACATCTAACTTAATAACCCCTTTTTAATAGGAATCATGACTCATACAATAGATGTAATTTAAATATTATGATTATCTATGTCATCATATCAATAGAAGATCAAAGGTTGGTTTATAATTTAAAAGATAACTTCCCGTCATTGAAAATTTCTGTAGGATTTATATAAAAAAAATCCAATACATTCCCAAAATTACAAAACATTAAACTAGAGGATGAATTAAAATATTTACAATAAACTGATTTTCACAATATTTATTCTGATAGTAATCATAGAGTTGATATGTGATCATTATACGAATTGGTGGTTTTATAGCTAACTGAATATTTAATTAAAAAGGTTACACTATGAAATCCATACAAAATTATTTAGATATAAAAGAGTTGGAAAATATTGAATAAACTAATATATTTTCTATTCTATAGTGGATGATAAGTTTACCTTTCAGCACGTTATTATCCCACCCACATAAGAAACAACTATTTCCTGAGATTTACCTTTTTATCTTGGCTTAAGAGGGTTTTTACATTGATCATCATCATTAACCTATATATTTTAGAATTATTTAGTAGAATTACCATACTATATTCATCTAAAACACTGGAGTTTAGGTTTTTGATTCTATAGAGAATTCCCTTTATTCACATCGTTAGTTAACATTGTCCCCTTAGTTTATCATTCGAGTTTTAGGGGACCTTACTTTATACAGTTGGAATAGTTAACATTTCCATTAATAAATTTTTTTTCATTTGTTTCTGTCAACACTTTGAGCATAATAAAAATAACGACTCCCTTTATACATGGTTTTTATAATTTTAGTTGAATTTTAATTTTATTTTCTTATTAATACCATGAAATTGATGGGTAGTAAAAATCTCAATATTATCCTTGAGAACTTGTCGAACAATTTATTCATAGAGATTGTAGTACATTATGAAAAAAACCATTTTAGACTTGGTTTTAATCCACTTAATAATTGATAAACATTATATTTAGGATGGATGATAATACATGAAGCATATCGCACATGTCTTGATAAATTTTCCTCACAAGTACAAATAGATTCATCAACCATATACTTTAATTTAAGTAATTATTTCTTTTATTTGAAATAATGAATAGATAAAAATTACTCATTGAAAAATATTCTTCTTAAAGTATTAATGCTCCATAGATTAGATTTCTTCTTGTTATATATGATTCTTGATAAGATTATACCACTTAAATACTTAAACATTCAAATAATAAGTTGACACAATATATTTCTCATCTGCTAAACACTATAGAATAGAAAATAGATTTTTAGTGGTACTAATAAATTTTTTAATGACTAGAGAATATGTGGACTCAATAAAAGAAGGGGGAAATTTCATAATAAAGGACAAAATATAACATTGTTCACTTATTTTCTAATTTTCAATATTATGATGATTCATAGTTTGATAAATTATGGTGATAAAAATAAAAACATTTTCTTTTCCATCATTCATAACATTTGGTATCTCATGAGAATATTCATTGAATTGTCCATAAAATTATGCATTAACAATATTCTTTTAGGTTTTTTACATGGACTAAAAGGGAAAATCATATTTTCAGGAATGATAATCAATGTGGGTAATAATAGAATCCTGAAAAATAATTTATGGTATTTTTAAATCCTGAAACCTTCTTTTGTAACACATTAGGTTTAATTTATGTCATTCATGATAAAAACATTAATATTTTATCCTATATGTAGACTTTTCCATATGGTTCATACTAAAGTTTTCTCCTAATTATTTCTAATTGTTTACTAAAACATGTTATAATACCAACTATACCAACCCATTATTGTATTACACAAATATTACATATTAATAGACGAATATTAATTATATTTCATTTCAATCCATGCGAGGTTTAGTTTATTTGGAAACAAGTAAATATAAAATACGTGTTCAGAAAATATCTATATTATGTCCCTCTTATTTATTCATAACTACCAATAGTTTTAGAAGTATCACACTTAATACATTTTTCCATAAAATGCATATATAAAATATAAAAAATTGGTGAGCTTAGATACTCAGTGAGGGTAAAAAAGGGAGATATCAATCATTACATAGGAATAACATGATCATAAGTTAATAATAACATGAAATTAAAATTAGAAGATTATACCATGCATATCAAGTAACATAACCAAGAGTTGTGGATTATATATTTTTAGTTACAAAGACATAGATGAAAAAGGAATCGATGAATACAATACATTAGAGAATAACCGTAGAAAAAGCATGGAATTTTAGAATTTACATAATAAAATAATTTAATTTCCTTAGTAGTCATGACTATTTTCTAATAATATCATTTTTTTATGGGTAAACTGCCAAATCCATCATAGTTTTCAAGGTTAACACCCATGATTATCATAGTGGACAAATTCCCTTCATAAATTTCGTTTACTCTCCATTATATTCATGTAAATATCATGTGATATGAATCATTACCAAATTCATTGGAGGGAGATATATGTCCCACAAATCACATAATAATGATCACAAATAGGTTTCCCTAATGATTCTAAATTATTCATTATATAAAAAACAATGAATGGAAATGAGATTCATAAAGAATTTTTCACGACCCATCCTCGGGGCCCGTGCCGTGACTACCCCAAGCCCACCTTCCATAGGCCAGGGGCTGGCGACTAGAACCAAAGGCGTAAATCCCGATAACTAAGAAGGAATTTCCTTTATAAATGTAAACAAAACACCATAGAGTACAAGCGGAAGTAAAACACTAAGTACAAAGAGAAGTGTTGAATGGTAAATGGGCCAGAATACAAACCCAAAAGAAAGTACAACTATAGCTGAACAAAGTACAATAGAAAAAGACAACAACTAGAAGGATGGAAGCAGCTCCTAGGTCGTCCTCCTCGGATCCTACCTGAAGGGATGGCGCAGCTCCTGGATCATCCACCACGGATCCTACCTGAAGTGTAGGTACATATAGCCTCCATAATGCTCTCGCTCGTCAACCTCCTCCGAGTGTCGTCTCACCGTGAAGTCCACCTCCGGATGCTGACTCGTCGTGTAGGCGACCTCCGGGAACTGACTCGTCGTGTAGTCCACCTCCGGGTACCGTCCAGTCCTCGAATACTCGGCCTCCGTCAGCACTTTCTGCCGTCTGCAACCAACACAACGAGGTGCGGGCATAGCCCGTGCAGGGGTGAGTATAACGATACTGAGTAGGGACCCCGATACCCTCAAGGTCTCACGAAAACCAACATGGATAACCACAAATAAGATCTCAACAGATAACCTCTACTTAGGTATATTCCCATGCATATACCTATGTTATCAATTAACCCATCTCAATCATGAGTAAAACACCAAGATCATGAAATCAACAGATAACCACCACCCAGGTATATGCCCATGCATATACCTAAGTTATCAAGTGACCCATCTCAATCAAGAGGTAAACACAAAGGTAATAGACTCATCTCAAACCATGATTTTTTCATTATTGAAACCATAACTGCTGAAGAGCCCCATCTCTAGAGTGTACAATGGTCTTGTCATGACTCCGAGGTACTGCTCACTAACCTAAGACTACTGAGGTACTCCTCCTGTCGAGTATTGTGGGCCTGCTGCTACAACCAAGTGCTTCCCACCATGCGTCTGCTGCTACAACCAAGTGCTCCCCCTCATAGCCTCAAGAGGTACTCTTTCTGTTGAGTACAGTGGGTCTGCAGCTATAACCAAGCGCTCCTCCGCCGTGGGTCTACCGCTACAACCAAGCGCTCCCCCTCATAGCCTCTAGAGATACTCCTTCTGTTGAGTACCGTGGGTATGCCGCTACAACCAAGCGCTCCTCCGACGTGGGTCTGCCGCTACAACCAAGCGCTCCCCACTGGGCTATCCGAAACACACCGAGTTGATCGGTCAAGCAGTCGTCAGGTCTCAGCCGGCTACACGGTCTCCGTACTCCGCACGCTCGTCTCTGGGAGGATCCGCTCCACGAGCTGCTGGTCGATACAACAAGTATCACAAAGTTCCATGAAGATGTATCTCAAAGGACCGTCTTGTCACAGGGGTCTCAACACAACAGGCGACACGTCAATCGGACGCCCGGTCTTTGAGTTATTAGCCTTTTCGTCCCCGGGGCCTGGTTGGTTTCGTGTGCGAACCAACCTGGACATAACTCAACTGTACCCCGAACTCTCATAGGGTATATTCAAAGGGACCGTTTCTCAATGTGATCACCAACGCCGCTGACTGTTCGTCAAACGGACGTCTGGTCTGAAAGATATCAGCTTTTCCGTTCCAGGGGCCCGGTTGGATTTCGGGTGCAATCCAACCCGGACACTATCGAACTGCAACCAAAACTCGTGCGAAGTATGCCAAAAGTTCCGTCTCAACAAAAGGAAATCAACGAGATAGACGACGCGTCAATCGGACGCCCGGTCTTAGAGTTATTGGCTCTTTTGTTCCAGGGGCCCGGTTGGTTTCATGAGCGAAAAAACCCGACCGCACTGCGATGACATCCAAACCTCGAGCGGTGTAAGCTAAAAGATCTGTCTCACTTAGAAGAATCCATCATAGTCGACGGTACGTCAATCGGACGTCCGGAGCTCAAGATATAAGTGTTTCCGCTCTGAGGGCCCGGTTGGTTTCGTATCCGAACCAACACGGCTGAACCCAAGGTATTCCGAAACCGTGAGTGTAATATACCGAAACGACCGTCTCAATCCAAGGGTCGTATCGCCGTTGAAGGCGCGTCGTTCGGAGGCCTGTAGCTCATGTTATGAGCAAACGACCGAAAAGGTCCGGAAACGGGGGGTCTGGGCCCGGCCGACCCGGCCCGACCTCGACTGGGTCGGCCCGAAATGGGTCGACCCGACCCGGGTTCGGGTCCGACCCAGCCGGCGCGGCTCGACCGTGATGGCCGAGCGGGTGCAAGGGGTGCTGCCACCCTTGATGATTCCGCGGCCCCGCATGGGGGGCCGCCTCTCGCCAACGGACGCGGCAAGGCCGCTTCTTGCCTTCGGTTCCGCGCAGCCACAGAACCGAACGACGCTGCCGCAACTTCAGCCGCAGAGGATCTGTTCGGCGGCGTGCCGAGGAGCCACCGCCTCCGGCCGCTGGGGCCGCCTCCCCCACGACCCACGCTGCCGGTGGATTCCGCAGGCCACCGGAGTTGCTCTGGTGGTCCGATTTAATTTCATTTGCGCCGTAGCTCATCCCGAGTCTCGTTCTTCACTACGGAATCTACAAATCGTCTCTGCAGCCTGTTTTGTCGTCGTCCACCGTTCTGCACACCAAGAACAAAAGGGCAGTGGGTTCGGACTTGTTCGTTCGTCCGCACCCCCCGCGTTAGCGGTTTGAAACAAAACCATAATTCCCAGCAATTGATAAACCTCAACCCGCAATAATAATCCGCGGACCAACTTGTTAATTGGTTGGTCCGCGTTCTTGCCTTGGAGAAAAACAAACATGGGTATTATCATTTTCAAAACGACCCCTACCTTCGTCGTCATCGGACACGAGTTCGTCGCGGAAGAAAATGATCATCGCGTCGCAGAAGGGCGTCGCTGTCGCGCAGTACTCGGCGTCGCGTAGACAAAATCAATATGCCGATCGAAGATTGTCGTGGGGATGGAACGTCATGGAAGAAGCTTCGGCATCACGTCGTGTCGATCTCCGGGGGTCTAGCGTTCTTTGTCACCCTTCTTCGGAGGCAGGCGTTCTTCACGTTTTTCGCGTTCTCCGCGTTGTTCCTTTTCTTTGTGAAGGAGGATGAAGATCTTTAGAGATTCTCCAAAGGTTTAGCACAAAAACCAGCTAATAAAATAATACCTAATCTTATTTTATTATCAACTAAAGAATTTGAGAAACAAAGATAAGTAACGAACAATTAATTCATAGAATTAATTGCAACGATCTTACCGCCCAATTAATAGAGGCGTTAAGAATTTAGAAAATGCGTCAGTTGACCTTCATTTAATAGGGGTTTTCGCGGGTGCGTTACTTAGCGGAAAAGAAACGGTGGGGCTCAAGTGGGCCTCACCTCACAAATATCCTACCAAGAGGGTAGGATATTTTGGGTTCCACTCTATCCGCTTCAACTCAATTTAAGCAGCTTTAAGTGGCTTTAAGCGGCTTTAAGTGAAATAAAATAATGTTGCCGCACCACTTTATTTTATTTTCTTCACATAACTCCCAAAACATAAAAACCACACCCGAGAAAACGCAACTTCGGAAGAGGCGTTTTTAAGCAATTACCGGCACTGCGATCCCATCGATGACCTCAGAATTTGATTCTGAGCACTGGTTCAAAAGTTAGAAAAACCAGCTCGTTCGTTCACTGAACGTACCTGAGCCAAACATCGGAAAATGATTCTGGGCACACCAGGTCTCAGAATCATGTGCCGTCAGAAACTACGTTCTTGTAAAATTCCAATGAAAATTAAGAAAAAAAATTCCTTGAAATTTACGGGTCTTTACATCACTCCCACCTCAGGGATTTACGTCCCCGTAAATATACACATAAACTAGGGAAACAAAAGTGGATACTGAGGACGAATCTGAGCCTCCCGCTCCCAAGTGCTCTCCTGTAGGATCATGTACTGCCCGTGAAAGCACACCCGAGGAATAGGCCGTCCTCTAAGGATCCGCTCCTATCAATCCTCGATCCCCACTGGAACCTCCGTGAAAGAAACCCCATCTCCATCGTCCAGCTCCCCATGGTCGATGATATGCGAAGGGTCGAGCAGGTATATCCTCAGTTGAGATACATCGAAATCGTCGTGCACCTGGTGCAACTGCGGTGGATGGGTCAAGCGGTAAACCACCCCACCTACCCAGCTGGGGACCTAAGAAGGTCCGTTGAACCTCAGAGATAACTTGTCGCCTTGGTCACATCTCCGTAAACCTCATCGAGGTGAGAACAGTATAAGGACGTGATCGTCGTCCTCAAACTCTAGAGGTCTCCAAACTCTTGTTAGAACTAGAACTCAAAACGAATGCTGCCACGAGGGTAAGGTTGGCCGACTCAAGAGTGTTCGGTCGCACCCCCCCTGTGCATTAGTTATCATGTGCTGCCTAGGGTTCCCTTTTCGCCGACCAAGGAAAACCCAACCTGACGTCGTAGTTAAACCACATCCTTTTTGCCTAATACCGTCAATTTGTGTATGAACTGTGATTGCCCAGTCCATACTCAAACCAACGTTGTAAGGCCTCGACGCTGCAACCAAGAGATTCCAACAGAAACTCTCGCCTCGAGGGTCTAACCACACCTTCGACGTAAGTGTGATTATCGAGTCTCCTCCTAAGGTATCTCCAGACGTGAGGGTCAAGTCCACGGCTTAGCAGAAACTCTAGGTCTGGAACAAGATTTGTGAAAACAAGGAATGATTCATATCAACATCCGTTACTAAAACAACTATTAGTGGACACAGATTGTCCCTTGAATCATTCTTAGAGCCATCAGGTCACTTTCCTTGACCGCATGCAGCCACACTCTTCCTCCGCCCTCCAGCTCCCTGAGCCTGGTGGGGATAACTAAGGCGGGTGTTTGTAGCATGTTAGGATGTACACCACCTCATGTTGCTCTCCTAGCTCTGCCTCCACGTCTGCTGCTTTGCAGACTCATCTCTTTTTTATGCTTCCTCTTATGGAAACATTTAACATGCCCGAGTCTCCAAGACTAGTGCCAGTTTCCGGTTTCTTACTACACTGTGCAACCTTCATCCGCTCCGGGATGATCTGCATCCTCTTTTCCTACGATCTGAAAGAGCAGCTAGAATTTCTCCTTTGCCGAATAGATAAACTCGGTCTCATCCCCTGGATGAACGACGCCCATTGCCTAATACAGTCAATCCTGACATGAATGTTGTATTCATGCCATGGATGACGTCGTAAGGCCTCACCGTAACTACCAAGAGATCCAACTGTCACTCTCGCCTCCATGGGTCGAGTCACACTGTCGGCATCAGTGCGAGGTCACTGGGTCTCCACTTATAGAAATCTCAAAAGTGAGGGTCATGTAAACAGTTTTAACCGGGACCACTCAGTATCAACCAAACAAAAGGGCAGGAAAGCAAACATCACAAAGGTAAGTGTCTTCTTATTATTGCAGCTTATAGTACAAAGACTCAAATACAACCGCAACATGGAACTAGAAGTAACAGGGACTTATCCACTAGTTCCTCTCATATCCACCTACTCTCAGAGCTCTACTGCCTTGTCCACTGCTTGGCTGTGGCTCAAGAACCCGCCGCTGCTTCTGCCTCGGTGGCTCCTCCAAAGCCTGCGGATCAACTGTATGAGGAGTCGGACAGTCACGTGCCAGGTGACCCTTTTCGCCACATTCATAACACTTCATGTTCCTCGTACGGCTGGCTCTAGACCACTTGGACCTCTGCATCATCTGTCTACTACCCACAGATGACTCGGCTACTGATCGAAAACCCTGCGGCCAATGCAGAATCTCTTGTACATGCTCGGGGTGTAGAGCTACTGGCCCAAACTCCACCAAGAACAATCTCTCAAATTATTACCATGTAAAGGTCATCCCATCGCAAAACTGGAACAAGTGGCTCCACCACCTGCCTGCTGTTTCCTGAAGAAGGCTGGCAGCAAAGATCACCATGAATTCTGCTGGTGTCCCCACTAGCCTGAAGACTCTCACCACTACCTCCAGCCAATCCTCAGCCACCTACAGGTCCGTCTCTCCCCGGAACCTGGGTGGTCTCTGGTGCTGGAACTCGTGCAGTGCAGTCAAGTGGCGTGCATCACCTACTGCTAGGGCTGGTGGCATCAGTGGCCCAACATATGGTAGTACTGCTGGTGCCTTCGCTGGTGCCTCAACTGCAAGAGGGCCCAGTACCGAAGCCTCGTCGCTCGGAAGGCTGTCAGTACGCACATCCCTATGTGCTCTAGCTAGTCGTCCGTGAAAAGGCATCTCGAAAGAAACAACATGACATGGTAAAACGATTATACCTGGTGAGCTGACCTTGTTTGAGATGACATTTAAAAACATCTGGAAACACACACGCAATTAGTGTTTTCATGCACAGAGTCATAAATCGGTTGTCATGGTCCTGGTGTATGGATACATTGGCCGCCCGCACCAACACTAGTCTCCCTGAACTGAAAACCACACTCGGTACTCTTAAAACTATTTCTTCATAGAAAGGAAATATCACAGTTATATGTTCTGCGGTAGAACCGACTCCTTTGATACCAATTTGTCACGACCCGTCCTCAGGGCCCGTGCTGTGACTACCCCAAGCCCCCCTTCCATAGGCCAGGGGCTAGAGACTAGAACCAAAGGTGTAAATCCCGATAACTGGGAAGGCATTGCATTTATAAAAGTAAACAAAACACTACAGAGTCCAAGTGGATGTAGAACACTAAGTACAAAGTGAAGTGCGGAAAGGTAAATGGGCCAGAAAACAAACCCAAAAGAAATTACAACTACAGCTGAACAAAGTACAATAGAAAAAGACAGCAGATGGAAGGAAAGAAGTAGCTATTGGGTCATCCTCGTCGGATCCTACCTGAAGGGTAGGTACAGATGGCGCAACTCTTGGATCATCCACCACGGATCCTACCTGAAGGGTAGGTACAAATAGCCTCCAAAACGCTCTCTCCCGTCAACCTCCTCCGAGTGTCGTCTCGCCGTGAAGTCCACCTCTGGATACTGACTCGTCATGTAGTCCACCTCCGGGTACTGACTCGTCGTGTAGTCCACCTCCGGGTACCATCCAGTCCTCGAACACTTGGCCTCCGTCAGCACTGTCTGTCATATGCAACCAACACAATGAAGTGCGAGCATAGCCCTTGTAGGGGTGAGTATAACGATACTCAGTAGGGACCCCGAGACCCTCAAGGTCTCACTAAAACCAACATGGATAACCACAAATAAGATCTCAATAGATAACCTCTACTTAGGTATATGCCCATGCTTATACCTAAGTTATCAAGTAACCCATCTCAATCATGAGGAAAACACCAAGATCATGAAATCAATAGATAAACACCACCCAGGTATATGACCATGCATATACCTCAGTTATCAAGTTACCAATCTCAATCAACTGGTAAACACAAAGGTCATAGACTCATCTCAAACCAGTATTTTCATTATCGAAACTGTAACCGCTGAAGAGCCCCCTCTTTAGAGTGTACTGTAACGCCCCGACCCTAGTTACCCAGAGTCGGTGCATTATTACATAACATTGGCATGATCATTAGAAAGATCAAGTCTCGAAAGACCGATTAGTTTAGTAGACTTGGAATAACTAGATATATCCATAAATTTTTACATTACATCATAAAAAAAACATCTTGTCTTCATATCCCCTCATACTATCCCTGCAGGTCATTCATAAATTACTTCTTCATAATCCTGAAAAAAAAAATAAAACATTGAAAGGGGTGAGCTCGGATGCTCAGTAAGGATAACATTATAGCAGAAGCTTTCATAAATAATCATAAACACTTAAGGCAATTTATAACTAAAACAAAAGCCTTTGAAACTTGAACTTTCAACATGGTATGGAATAAATAAAATGAAATAATGCCATTTACTTACTCACATGGATATTCTACTAGTCGAATGATCAAATGCAATATCAATAACCACTTTCATAATGATGGAATGCATAATGCCAGACTATCATAACCACATAGCCAAGGCCTCGTTCCAAGACTACAAATAAGATTTTGCCAAGGCCTTGTGCCAAGACACTAGTTTGTCTCATGAGACCTACCGATGCATTGAGGAGCTATAGCGGGCTCCACCCGTCACTTATTAAGTCCAATGCATTCCTCATATGAATAGGTTTAAGCATAAAATAAACATTCGTATTAAAACTAGCATACGAAATGTCAATACTTCTACCACAAACCATGAATGGTATAAAAATAGCACATCCATAGTCAAACATAACTCATTTGATACAATATGGAAGACTTTATTGTATCACATTAACCTCAATCAAGAATAATGAAGGATGTTGACATAGATGAAAATAATCATCGAAACTTTTTGAGAGAAATATCCCCCTTTTCTTGAAAACATTTAAAAGTCACACTATTTGTCAAGAAGCCATTTAAAAATAGATTTTTGAATCAAAGTGTCCCATACCACTTTGAAACTTTTAAAAGGAGTTTTAATTTTAAAACTTTAATGTCCATATAAACAAATCCTTAAAAACCATTTTTAAAACATGGACATTAATGAGCAAGATAAAGAAGAATAAGTCTTTAAAACATTTTAAAATGGTATTTTGGTTAGAGGTTCTAACCAAAATAGAGACACTTGAATACAAATAATTGAGGTAATCAAAACTTTGTAATATCATGAGAATAAAGGGATTCATGATATACTATGTCAAAGTACATTATATACAACACATAAAAGTGATTTGGTGTATATCAACAAAGAAGTCTCAGTTTAATGTAAATTGAGATGAAATCTCTCATAAAGGCCGTATCCTTAGGTTAAGGATAAATCAACGACATAATTATGTGTGAAAAATATAAATACACTAAATATGATTGAATATTCAGTGTAAAACAATCAAAGGATATTCACACATATTCTTGTAGAAACAACACCAACGAATTGGATATTTAACTCAACAAATGGAGATTGAGTTAAAATTACTCTTATCAAGTTCATACCGATCACTTGAGAGTTTATCAATGGAGTGATTATGTGTATCAAAAGTATATCCACAGAAAAGGGAGTGGAAATTAAGACATAATCAAATGAATAGCGATTCCACACATAATCCTGGAGTAATATAATCAATGAAATATGTGTAAAGCCAAATGAGTGGAAATTGAAATCTCAAATTCCCTTATCGATTAGGTAACTTACGTAACATACACCCATGAAAGAAGTATCATACCATGATGATGTAAATACCCATATATTAACGTATATTACACAATGAATTCAATCATGGTCAGTACACATACACCACATGCAATAATTAAGTGTTGAACAATGGAAATCTCACGGAATTGAAAGTGAGATAAGAAAATCCCTTACTTTGTACTTTTTCCTTGGTCGATGGTAGGTTTACCTCCTGTATAACGGTGAAATAATTGTTATTGAATTATACAATAATCATTTACTTTAATATGATATCATATATGATCTTTTAACATTGATTTGATAATAATATCTTAGAATTATCGTCATTTCGGGTGTTTAACGTGTTCATTTTACTTTATATTCTTTGTTATGTGATCCATATTCGTTATTAATGGGATGTATTTTATTCATATCCAGAATGATATCAAGTCCTTAGATACTATTTTTAAATCATCAAATGATAATTATACTTGAATGGATATGATGGACAATGAATCTCATCGCGTTCGTGGAGACGGTAGTCCGTACATACGCACGAGCGACAATATCATTCTTTTGATATTAAAATAATATATAATTGGATTTTATATCATATATACAGAATAATTATCATGTTATATTTATTATTTACATGAGTTACACATCATTATTATACCCATCCAAATAATAATATATTGAATAACAATTACACCACGACGTGGAGACGGTAAGCCGTATGTACGCACGTATGGTGACATGTTATTCAAAGGATTGATAGAATACTGAATATGGTTGTACCATATTTATAATAATATCACAGTATATATATGATACTGGAGTTATTATTTTATAATGGTAATAACAAAGGATGAAGAAGTGGAAGAAGAAATGAACTTGGAGAAGGGTGGTGAAATCATTACCTCTTCTTCGGGTTCTTCCTTTTGATTTGATCAAAATGGCTCTTTAGGTTGGCTTTCTGATCAAACTAAGGCCCATAGGTTGTAGTGAGGGAAGTTGGGAGAGTATTTGGGCAGGGTTTGGCCGAACCAAATGGCTTTGAAGGTGTGAACAAATGAGAAGGAGGAGTGCCCTTTTATAAGAGGGGTGAGGGGCACCTTTGGAAAAGCTAGAGATATTAGTTTATAATAAATTCATATTCGGTTTCCAATGGCTCCAAAGTTGACTATTCAAAAGTTAAGGTGGGGATGGGTCGAAAACAACTCAACCAATAGAATTTAGATAGGTTTGGGTACTTATATTAACCTTATCTTTAAGTATTAACTCTAAGTTAATTAGTTTCACTTTTACAATGTCTCTTTGTATTTTTATATTATATGGTTAATAAACTTACTGTATACATACAATAGACCCACAAGTGGTCCATTAATGATACACCTATCATGATATAAGTCTCTTGGCCGAACCTTAGATTTTTAGGAATTTAATATCAATTAATAATATAATATTTGTTTTAAAAACTCTTTTATGTCAATTTTGACACAATTCAATAGTTGATTTTTGTGAAACTCATAACAGATTTATTACTTCGAACAAAGTCAATTAAATAAATCCTAATATATCATATTATCCTATAAAATTAGTTTAATTCATTAAAAGTTTCATATTATATTTATTTGGGTATTTATAATATCAATTATTTTGATTTTTCACTATTATAGTAATTACTGCATCATCATTGTGTCATAAATAAATTAAATTATTTAATGTCTAAAAATTATAAATAAAATATCATTATGTAGGAAATCTTTTTATCTTTCTAAGGAATATTTATAATCTAAAATCCAACATATATAACCCTCTATAACAATTTGTTTGTTAAAAGATATATGCTTGTGTCATTTTTGTATTTATTTTAACTTAATTAAAATAAAGTGTCATTATCACTTACAAGTGGATCCATGGGGTCCCAAAATAGACCCAAAGATGCCCATGGTCGACCATGTATCAACCAATAGGGTTAAGACACGTTTTAGGGTAATTTAGTATTATTATAATATTATTTTTTAACCCTTATTTACCGGATTTACCCTTAACCATGGTAAATAAAATATTTACCGCAGTAATTATTCAAAATGTCTAAAAATAAAAGTTACCTGTTTACACAATTTGAACATCCGGATTCCAAATATGGAATCCATTTTTCTAAATTCAAAACACAGAAGTGGCAGAAATTAATTTAAAATTAATTCCCGCTGTCAAAACAAAAAGCATGTTTTTAAGAGATAATAACTATCAAAAGATTGACACTTGTTTATGTTCGGTTTAATTGTAAAATTATGTCCAATGACCAAAATTATATTAAATGGTAAAAATATATTCTAAATATACTTTAAAACAACTCAATTTTATAATTTATCACTATTAATTATTTTGATTAAAAAAGTTGTTTTTAATTAAAATTTAGTAATTTTCACTATTCATCAAAATATGAAAGTTATCCAAAAAGTACGAAAATTTCACCCTAGGCTAATTTAGATATTACGAATCCAAAAATGAAGTCCATTTTGAGAGATAGAATTTATAAAATTTCAAAATGTAGGTATTACTATTCATAACGGCTAGTTTGATTGGTTATGGTGTGTTAAAATCTCGAAGTTGTGTACAATGCACACCATTGCATTATTCGAAAGGAAACATACCGAGGAAACTTGGGATGTTACATTCTCCCCTCCTTCAATAAATTGCGTCCTCGCAATTTTTAAAATTTTTCTTGGGAATATAATGGAAGGTCCCACATCGGAAAAAGAGCCAATAAAACTATCACTTTAAAATAAAGAAAGAGAGGTATAAGGGTCATCCAAGATAACCCATACTAGGATTCCATGTAAGAAAACATGGATATGGATGATAAACTAAGTGTCAAGTTCTGATGGAGAGGGATAGAAATCATGATTAGGAGAAAGTTAACAATGAGAAAACCACAAACTTGTGTTGGGACAAACAACCATTAGTCTCCTAGTAGGAAAGTAAACGGACAACATTTTTTTAAAGTTACATTACATAAGGAAGATGAATTCCTTTATGATATTGACTAAGAACATTATGAGATATACTTACATTTTAAGTAAATTTTCATTCTTTAATAAATTTCCACCACTAACTCAATTTTTTTTTAAAACGATGAGTATTCAAGAAGACTTGGTCACACTGGATGAGCTAGAATAAACTTCTATAGAATCACATGATCCATGCAGGATAAACCATATATTTACATTGTCTTTGAAGATTAATCAAAACCAAAATGGTAAGTGAATGATCTAATGATCCCCCAAAAGGATATTCATTGAGATAAATATGCACTAATCTTAATTTCTAAAATTAAACCGACAATACCCCAAAGTTAAATAGATACCATTCAATAACCAATTGTCCTTGAAATCCTTTAATATAATCCAAACTAATATTGAAAGCCAAAACGTAGAGGAATTTGATTATGTAGTCTCCCATGTTACATTGTATCTCCAAATGACATCAAATACTCTTAAAGTCACATACTTAAAAGTAATTAACATCATCACATATTCTCTGTTATAGGTTAATCATTTCCATAAATAACCCAAATCACTATAAATCAACAATAAAAATGTAGATAAAAATCCACCATTACTCTACAAATGAAACCTCATTGTATTCTATTTTCCTTGGGCATATAGTGTTCCTAACAAAACGAACATCTTCCAAAATAACATTTATCACTTAATCACCAAATCATTTTCCTATACCAAGGGTATTCATTTGATAAGACATAAGAACCCAAATCATCTTATTATTGATCAATAAAATAATTTAACAAAAAAAAATAGTCATACTAACCAGGGACTTCACGTAGTCCAGTGGTAGGCGATAAATCCCAATCGCACTTTGGTTGTGGGTTCGATTCCCACAGCTTTGTCTGACGCGACGGGTTGTCACACGGTCTACGTGTTGTCCTTTTTCAAAAAAATATATTTTATAATATTACCAAAATGAGATAAATTCCTCAAAATAACATAATTTAACCACAAATATTATATCATACCTTGCATTTTCATCCCAAATTATAATAACTTATAATTTCCTCAAACCCAATGATGATATAAGACCAAATGGTTATTTATAACTATATCCGCAACAGAAAAGATAATTCTTCCTCAGATATCATTTTCACAAGATAAATTGCAGGTTTACACATACAAGAGGAAATTATTCCAAAGTAATCCCATCAATAAAGAGCACTAACACTTTTAAACATTTCACCATCCATTTATTTCCACATAGGTTCTTCATCATATGTTCCTCGGGTTCCCACATTGCCTCTTCCATCTTATGATTTCTCCATAGATCTTTTACCAGACAAGTCATCCGGTTTCTCAACACTTGATCTTTGGTATGAAGAATTCTGATAGGCTCTTCAAAATAAGATAGATCGAGTTCCAGTTATAATTCTTCATAGGTGAGTACATGCATTGGGCCAGGCATGTATTTTGTCACTAGAGGTATGTGGATCACAACATGAACTCTGGAGAGACTAGGCGGATTTGACTTTTGGTAGAATGCGTTCATGTGTCACAATGGTACCTCAGGAATTTTTCAAAATCATCTACTTCCTTTACCCAAAAACTCCTCATCCATTTTGGATTATATCGATGGAAGCATCGATGCATCATAAAAAAATAGGTATTTCTTATATATAATTTTGAGACATCGTCTTTAACATGTTTTTTTAGAAAAATTCTCACTGATTCATCTTCAAATGTTTCAAAATAAGGTTTTGGTAAATCAGTTTTCGTATATCCCAAAAGACATAAATATATAATTTGATACATATAGGCTGCTCGAAGGTCTCCCTCTTCTGAAGCATATAGAAAATCATTTAGTGCATCATAATTTTGAGATAAAGTGAATAATTTGAAAAGACCCTGATGGTACTTCCCATGCTTAGCGTGGTAAGAAAGTTGAGAGCGCAATATTATCCCATAGTCGGTACTTGATCCTTGAAAGAATCGTGCAATGCTATAGGCATTGGATGTCTCATAAAGTTGTTTGCATGTAACTTGGACATTTGAAAAAGTTTCAACATCGTCTGCGCATGACTTCTGGATAATAATTGTAAGTAGTTCTTTGGGAAGAGAGAGAAGAGTTGTTCGTGATCTTTCTCCCTCCATGTTTCAACTAACAAAAGAAAATACAATTAGGGTTTTTTGAATACTTATCTAATAACAATGTAAAAAAAATAGACATAATAGGATAATCTTGTAATTGAATAATATATCCTAACTTGGGGTACCCTATGTTAAAATCTAGGTTATCCACTATCTATTTGCCGACTTATATTCTTAGGGGCATTTTTTTTGGTATTCCCTTAATAATGGTTTATACTAATCTTGTGAATTTACCAAAGCATATCCCCCGGGAGTGTCGTAACCAAGAGTGCAGCAAGGCCCGTTGTCGTGCACCAGTTCCCGTTCGAGTCTAGCTCAAAGCGGTGTTTTCGGGTTTTACCCCTAGGTACATCTGTGCCAGAGCCGCCTCTACCTGCTCGTATCCAGACAGGGATGTATTGCTCGGAAAACTCACAAAATATCTACAATACCAAAATTCTAGGAAGTTCTTCTATACTAATCCTCAAAGTTCATCTTAGGTTTACGTG
Organism: Viscum album; assembly: GCA_963277665.1. Classification (NCBI taxonomy): domain Eukaryota; kingdom Viridiplantae; phylum Streptophyta; class Magnoliopsida; order Santalales; family Viscaceae; genus Viscum; species Viscum album. The sequence continues at coordinate 269,002,001 of OY728125.1, read as the reverse complement.
CTCTAATCAGAGTTTATCTAAATCTAGCTTCCAAGGTTTGTACTAAACTTACTCTGATACCAACTGTAACGCCCCGACCATAGTTACCCAGAGTCGGTGCATTATTACATAACATTGGCATGATCATGAGAAAGATCAAGTCTCGAAAGACCGATTAGTTTAGTAGCCATTGAATAACTAGATATATACATAAATTTTTACATTACATCCTAAAAAAATCATCTTGTCTTCATATCCCCTCATACTATCCCTGCAGGTCATTCATAAATTACTTCTTCATAATCCTGAAAAAAAAATAAAACATTGAAAGGGGTGAGCTCGGATGCTCAGTAAGGATAACATTATAGCAGAAGCTTTCATAAATAATCATAAACACTTAAGGCAATTTATAACTAAAACAAAAGCCTTTGAAACTTGAACTTTCAACATGGTATGGCATAAATAAAATGAAATAATGCCATTTATTTACTCACATGGATATTCTACTAGTCGAATGATCACATGCAATATCAATAACCACTTTCATAATGATGGAATGCATAATGCCAGAATATCATAACCACATAGCCAAGGCCTCGTGCCAAGACTACAAATAAGATTTTTCCAAGGCCTTGTGCCAAGACACTAGTTTGTCTCCTGAGACCTACCGATGCATCGAGGAGCTATAGCGGGCTCCACCCGTCACTTATTAAGTCCAATGCATTCCTCATATGAATAGTTTTAAGCATAAAATAAACATTCGTATTAAAACTAGCATACGAAATGTCAATACTTCTACCACAAACCATGAATGGTATAAAAATAGCACATTCATAGTCAAACATAACTCATTTGATACAATATGGAAGACTTTATTGTATCACATTAACCTAAATCAAGAATAATGAAGGATGTTGACATAGATGAAAATAATCATCGAAACATTTTGAGAGAAATATCCCCCTTTTCTTGAAAACATTTAAAAGTCACACTATTTGTCAAGAAGCCATTTAAAAATAGATTTTTGAATCAAAGTGTCCCATACCACTTTGAAACTTTTAAAAGGAGTTTTAATTTTAAAACTTTAATTTCCATATAAATAAATCCTTAAAAACCATTTTTAAAACATGGACATTAATGAGCAAGATATAGAAGAATAAGTCTTTAAAACATTTTAAAATGGTATTTTGGTTAGAGGTTCTAACCAAAAGAGAGACACTTGAATACAAATAATTGAGGTAATCAAAACATTGTAATATCATGAGAATAAAGGGATTCATGATATACTATGTCAAAGTACATTATATACAACACATAAAAGTGATTTGGTGTATATCAACAAAGAAGTCTCAGTTGAATGTAAATTGAGATGAAATCTCTCATAAAGGCCGTATCCTTAGGTTAAGGATAAATCAACGACATAATTATGTGTGAAAAATATAAATACACTAAATATTATTGAATATTCAGTGTAAAACAATCAAAGGATATTCACACATATTCTGGTAGAAACAACACCAACGAATTGGATATTTAACTCAACAAATGGAGATTGAGTTAAAATTACTCTTATCATGTTCATACCGATCACTTGAGAGTTTATCAATGGAGTGATTATGTGTATCAAAAGTGTATCCACAGAAAGGGGAGTGGAAATTAAGACATAATCAAATGAATAGCGATTCCACACATAATCTTGGAGTAATATAATCAATGAAATATGTGTAAAGCCAAATGAGTGGAAATTGAAATCTCAAATTCCCTTATCGATTAGGTAACTTACGTAACATACACCCATGAAAGAAGTATCATACCATGATGATGTAAATACCCATAAATTAAAGTATATTACACAATGAATACAATCATGGTCAGTACAGATACACCACATGCAATAATTAAGTGTTGAACAATGGAAATCTCACGGAATTGAAAGTGAGATAAGAAAATCCCTTACTTTGTACTTTTTCCTTGGTCGATGGTAGGTTTACCTCCTGTATAACGGTGAAATAATTGTTATTGAATTATACAAGAATAATTTACTTTAATATGATATCATATATGATCTATTAACATTGATTTGTTAATAATATCTTAGAATTATCGTCATTTCGAGTGTTTAACGGGTTCATTTTACTTTATATTCATTGTTATGTGAGCCATATTCGTTATTAATGGGATGTATTTTATTCATATCCAGAATGATATCAAGTCCTTAGATACTATTTTTAAATCATCAAATGATAATTATACTTGAATGGATATGATGGACAATGAATCTCATCGCGTTCGTGGAGACGGTAGTCCGTACATACGCACGAGCGACAATATCATTCTTTTGATATTAAAATAATATATAATTGGATTTTATATCATATATACAGAATAATTATCATGTTATATTTATTATTTACATGAGTTACACATCATTATTATACCCATCCAAATAATAATATATTGAATAACAATTACACCACGACGTGGAGACGGTAAGCCGTACGTACGCACGTATGGTGACATGTTATTCAAAGGATGGATAGAATACTGAATATGGTTGTACCATATTTATAATAATATCACAGTATATATATGATACTGGAGTTATTATTTTATAATGGTAATAACAAAGGAAGAAGAAGTGGAAGAAGAAATGAACTTGGAGAAGGGTGGTGAAATCATTACCTCTTCTTCGGGTTCTTCCTTTTGATTTGATCAAAAGGGATCTTTAGGTTGGCTTTCTGATCAAAATAAGGCCCCTAGGATGTAGTGAGGGAAGTTGGGACAGTATTTGTGCAGGGTTTGGCCGAACCAAATGGCTTTTAAGGTGTGAAGAAATGAGAAGGAGGAGTGCCCTTTTATAAGAGGGGTGAGGGGCACCTTTGGAAAAGCTAGAGATATTAGTTTATAATAAATTCATATTCGGTTTCCAATGGCTCCAAAGTTGACTATTCAAAAGTTAAGGTGGGGATGGGTCGAAAACAACTCAACCAATAGAATTTATATTGGTTTGGGTACTTATATTAACCTTATCTTTAAGTATTAAATCTAAGTTAATTAGTTTCACTTTTACAATGTCTCTTTGTATTTTTATATTATATGGTTAATAAACTTACCATATACATACAATAGACCCACAAGTGGTCCGTTAATGATACACCTATCATGATATAAGTCTATTGGCCGAACCTTATATTTTTAGGAATTTAATATCAATTAATAATATAATATTTGTTTTAAAAACTCTTTTATGTCAATTTTGACACTATTCAATAGTTGATTTTTGTGAAACTCATAACAGATTGATTACTTCGAACAAAGTCAATTAAATAAATCCTAATATATCATATTATCCTATAAAATTAGTTTAATTCATTAAAAGTTTCATATTATATTTATTTGGGTATTTATAATATCAATTATTTTGATTTTTCACTATTATAGTAATTACTGCATCATCATTGTGTCATAAATAAATTAAATTATTTAATGTCTAAAAATTATAAATAAAATATCATTATGTAGGAAATCTTTTTATCTTTCTAAGGAATATTAATAATCTAAAATCCAACATATATAACCCTCTATAACAATTTTTTTGTTAAAAGATATATGCTTGTGTCATTTTTGTATTTATTTTAACTTAATTAAAATAAAGTGTCATTATCACTTACAAGTGGATCCATGGGATCCCTAAATAGACCCAAAGATGCCCATGGTCTACCATGTATCAACCAATAGGGTTAAGACACGTTTTAGGGTAATTTAGTATTATTATAATATTATTTTTTAACCCTTATTTACCGGATTTACCCTTAACCATGGTAAATAAAATATTTACCGCAGTAATTATTCAAAATGTCTAAAAATAAAAGTTACCTGTTTACACAATTTGAACATCCTGATTCCAAATATGGAATCCATTTTTCTAAATTCAAAACACAGAAGTGGCAGAAATTAATTTAAAATTAATTCCCGCTGTCAAAACAAAAAGCATGTTTTTAAGAGATAATAACTATCAAAAGATTGACACTTGTTTATGTTCGGTTTAATTGTAAAATTATGTCCAATGACCAAAATTATATTAAATGGTAAAAATATATTCTAAATATACTTTAAAACAACTCAATTTCATAATTTATCACTATTAATAATTTTGATTAAAAAATTTGTTTTTAATTAAAATTTAGTAATTTTCAGTATTCATCAAAATATGAAAGTTATCCAAAAAGTACAAAAATTTCACCCTAGGATAATTTAGATATTACGAATCCAAAAATGAAGTCCATTTTGAGAGATAGAATTTATAAAATTTCAAAATGTAGGTATTACTATTCATAACGGCTAGTTTGATTGGTTATGGTGTGTTAAAATCTCGAAGTTGTGTACAATGCACACCATTGCATTATTCGAAAGGAAACATACCGAGGAAACTTGGGATGTTACATGTACAGTGGTCCTGTCATGACTCCAAGGTACTGCTCACTAAACTAAGACTACTGAGGTACTCCTCCTGTCGAGTACTGTGGGCCTACTGCTACAACCAAGCGCTTCCCAGCATGGGTCTTCCGCTACAACCAAGTGCTCCCCATCATATCCTCAAGAGGTACTCCTTCTATTGAGTACAGCGGGTCTGCCGCTACAACCAAGTGCTCCTCCGCCGTGGTTCTTCTGCTACAACCAAGTGCTCCCCCTCATAGCCTGTAGAGGTACTCCTTCTATTGAGTACCGCGGGTCTGCCGCTACAATAAAGCGCTCCTCCGCCGTGGGTCTGCCGCTACAACCAAGTGCTCCCCACTGGGCTATCCGAAACACACCGAGTCGATCGGTCAAGCAGTCGTCAGGTCTCAGCCGGCTATACGGTCTCCGTAATCCGCACGCTCATCTCCAGGAGGGTCCGCTCCACAAGATGCTAGTCGATACTACTAGTATCAAAAATTTCCACGAAGAAGTATCTCAAAGGACCGTCTCATTACAGGGGTCTCAACAGAACAGACAGTGCGTCAATCAGACTCATGGTCTGTGAGTTATTAGCCTTTTCGTCCCCAGGGCCAGGTTGGTTTCGTGTGCGAACCAACCCAGCCATAACTCAACTGTACCCCGAACTCTCATAGGGTATACTCAAAGGGACCGTTTCTCAACATGATCACCAACGCCGCTGACGGTTCATCAAACGGATGTCTGGTCTGAAAGATATCATCTTTTCCGTTCTAGGGGCCCAGTTGGATTTCGGGTGCAATCCAACCCGGCCACTATCCAATTGCAACCAAAACTCGGGCGAAGTATGCCAAAATTTCAGTCTCAAAAATAGGAAATCAACGAGATAGACGACGTGTCAATCAGACGCCCGGTCTGTGAGTTATTGGTTTTTTCGTTCCAGGGGCCCCGTTGGTTTCGTGAGCAAACCAACCCGACCGCACTCCGATAGCATCCAAACCTCGAGAGGAGTAAGACAAAATATTTGTCTCAGTACGAGAAATCCATCAAAGTCGACGGAACGTCAATCGGACATCCAGAGCTCAAGATATAAGCGTTTCCGCTCCGAGGGCCCGTTTGGATTCGTATCTGAACCAACTCGGTTGAATCCAAGGTATTATGAAACCATGAGTGTAACATCCTAAAACGACCGTCACGATCCAAGGGTCGCATCGCCGCTGACGGCGCGTCGTTCGGAGGCCCGTAGCTCATGTTATGAGCAAAAGACCGAAAAGGTCCAGAAATGGGGGGTCTGGGCCCGGATCGACCCGGCCGGCGCGGGCGCGGCCCGGCCACCTGGCAGCTCGGCCGTGATGGCCGAGCAGGTGCAAGGGGGCGCCGCCCCCCTTGATTATTCTGCAGCCCCGCGTGGGGGGCCGCCTCTCACCAACGGATGCGGTAAGGTCGCGTCCTGCCTACGGTTCCGCGCGTCCGTGGAACCGCACCCCGCCACCGCGGCTTCAGCCACGGCGGCTCTGTCCGGCGGCTTGCTGGGGCGCCGCAACCTCCGGCCGCCGACGCCGCCGCACTGGTGACCCGCGCCACCGGTGGAGTCTGCGGGCCACCGGAGTTGCTCCGGTGGTACGATTTCATTTCCGTCTGCGCCATAGCTCATCTCGGGTCCCATTCATCACTGCGGAATCAACAAATCCTCTCTGCTGCCTATTTTGTCATCGTCCTTCGTTCCGCACACCAAGAACAAAAGGGAAGTGGGTTCGAACTTGTTCGTTGGTCCGCACCCACCACGTTAGCGGTTTGAAACAACACCATAATTCCCAGCAATTAATAAACCTCGACCCACAATAATAAACTGCGGACCAACTTGTTAATTGGTTGGTCCGCGTTATTGCCTTGGAGGAAAACAAACATGGGTATTATCATTTTCAAAACGACCCCTACCTTCGTCGTCGTCGGATGCGAGTTCATCGCTGAATTAACCGTCGTGGAAGAAAAAGATTTTCGCGTCGCGGAAGGGCATCGCTGTCCCACGGTACTCGACGTCACGTAGACAAACTCAAGATGCCTATTGAAGATTTTCGCGGGGATGGAACGCCGTGGAAGAAGAGTCAGCGTCGCGTCGTGTCGATCTCCGGGGGTCTGGCGTTCTTTGTCGCCCTTCATCAGAGGCCGGTGTTCTTCACGTTCTGTGCATTCTTTGCGTTCTTCATGTTCTTCGCGAAGGAGGATGAAGATCTTTAGAGATTCTGCAAAGGTTTAGCACAAAAACCAGCTAATAAAATAAGTCCTCATATTATTTTATTATCAACTAATGAATTTGAAAAACAAAGATAAGTAATGAACAATTAATTCATAGAATTAATTGCAACGAACTAACAACCAAATTAATTGGGGCGTTAAGAATTTAGAAAATGCGTCAGTTGACTTTCATTTAATAGGGGTTTTCGAGGGTGTGTTACTTAGCAGAATAGATATGGTGGGGCTCGTGCGGGCCCCACCTCACAAATATCCTACCAAGATGGTAGGATATTTTGGGTTCCACCCTATCCGCATCAACTCAGCTTAAGCAGCTTTAAGTGGCTTTAAGAAGCTTTAAGTGAAATAAAATAAAGTTGTCGCACCACTTTATTTTATTTTCTTCAGTTAACCCCCAAAAATTAAAAACCACACCTGAGAAAACGCAACTCCGGAATAGGTGTTTGTAAGAAAGTACTGGCACTGCGATCCCATCGATGCCCTTAGAATTCGATTCTGAGCACCAGTTCAAAAGTTAGAAAATCCCGCTCGTTCGTTAACTGAACGTACCTGAGCCAAACTTCGGAAAATGATTCCGGGCACACCGGGCCTCGGAATCACGTGCCGTCAGAAACTGCGTTCTTGTAAAATTCCAAAGAAAATTAATAAAAACAATTCCATGAAATTTATGGGTCTTTACAGAATTTATCATGGTAAGACCTTTGGAAAGGAAATGTTCTTCATAAGCACATTGTTATTAAAATAATAATCCATATAGAGAATAAATTATAATTTTATCGTTAGATAATATACCTATTAAATATTACGTAACAGAAAATGATGTCATCATAGATGGAAAATAATTTTTAACGATTACATGGAATAGTTCTTGAGGAAAGAAACCTTTCCATTTTTTAATCACATGTTATTAAAATTCTTTCACTTATATAGGAAATTTTTTATTTTAAAATAAACTTTAAAATAACTAAAATAATATTGTAGAAACTATTTTCTTAAATGTTTGGATAACATTTTCATGCCATATGTGTAATAAAATTATTTCTTTAATATTTTCCTTGAAAAGTCACAAAGCTCCTCGTATGGAAAATGACTAGAAGATTCTTTTCAAACTATTTTGTAACAAGTAAAACATGAGTAAAAAATATTTGAAACAGTCATAGGAAAATGGGAAAATATTTTTTATAACATTTAAAGAAAACATGTATAATAAAGATAATTATTCCCTAGTAAGACATAAAACTAAATAATCCTAAATATGGATGATATTGTGAAATACAACCCTAACCACGAGTTCTCCATTTTTTAAAAGCACTATAACCACCAATATAATAAAATTATATTTGTATAATTATATAAAATTTATATTTTCATATGTATAATATCAAATATTATACCTTTATAACATTTAAACACCACTTTTATCAATAATTCTTTATTAAAATTGTTATTTCCATATTATACGGTTTTTTTGTCATGGGTAATTCAGTATCGTAGTTCTTGTCCTTATAAATTTTTCTAGGTTCCATAATATTAAAATTATTAAACCTGAAATAAATATAATATAAATTCATTTTATAAATATTTTGAGTCACCCATAGAAAATAGAGATAGAAATTTAATGTACTGCATTAATGAAGTTGTAGGTCTTATATACGCATGACTGTTGTCATCATTTTTAAACAAATGAGACAAAATAAATTAAAATACTAATTCAAATTACAAAGATAATTATTATAAAATATATATCATATATACTCATAAAATTATATATTAGTACCAAATATATAAAATATAAATGAATAATGAATCACATTTCTTCATGGAGGTGGTAGTCCACACATATGGATGACCGTCATTACCATTTCCCCAAACCTAATTTTTTTTCTGTACAATGTATGCAATGAGAAAATACACCTATGAAATTGACCATGTGATGCACAACACAAACCCCTCCCACCCCAACCAACCAGATCACCCACATGGGCTATTATCATTTCCAAAAGGATTTGATGTTTAGTAGGTCGATGTGATATTATAATTACACACGTATAATAATGTCATTTATATTTTACATAAACATTAGAAATATCATATTACAAATATTTAAAATATGGTAATGAAAAATGAACTGTATCGCTATGTTGAGACCGTAAGCCCTAGGTACACAAAAGAAACACATTTAGTTCCCATTTAATAGGGATTGTTGTGTATAATGATTTTTTTAATAATCATAAAAAAACTTAATAATTTTTACGATACATAATTTTTTATATTATAAGAAATAGACTTGATTTAGATGAGTTAAATATAAATAAAAAATGAAGTTTCCAATTTTGGTGAATACCTATTATTTGGGATGGCTCATTTGGATCTCGTCTAAAGGAAATGGTGTTGGTCTTTTGAGGAAAAAAATATATAGGTTTCTAGTATGGATTTTTAGAAAGGAAAATTTCAATATATTGGTGGATCAATAAGGATATTTTTGTGATGTATACGTGAGGGAGGACTATATGTTTTACAATTGGGGTTAAGGGATCTTTTCGAATTACTCAGAAATATTAAATTATAATAAAATAATTATCACAAAAAATGACTCCAAATTTCTATATATTTTTTTATAAAATATTATAGTTTTGTAATCCAATAAAATAATATATTTTTTTGTATAATATTATTAATTTCAACTAAGTCCCTAATAATTTAATTTCACTCAATATACATAATAAAACTATTTTAATTACAATGTAACATGTAAATAGAACACTAATATGTCATATTAACCAATTAAAATATTAAAACACTGTAAATTACTCATATTATACAACTATTAATATTTAAAATATCAATTAGTTTCTTCCCTTAATTTAATAAATATTGTTTTTGAATTGTGTATGAATTTTGGGGAATTATATAATTGGTATAAGTACGAAATAAACTTCTAGAATGGATATAATTTCTTTAATCAAAACTGGATATTACTATTCCTTCATAACTGAATTTTTTTATGTTAATAGATAGTGGTTAATAAGAACAATTAAAGTGAAATTTTGTACCATTCATTGACTTAAATATTATGTAAGTATATTTTATTGAAATTTAATATAAAAAAACTAAATTTCAAGATTATGGAGTGAAGGGTATAGTTAATATCATCCAATAATAATTTTTATAATGAATTATAGCTCTATCACTTAGTTTTAATCTATATTAATCCAATTTATCCATTACTAAGGTGATAAATTATAAAACAGTTACTATTCATACTAACCGAATATAAAAGGGGCCTATTAAACAAATTATAGCATCATAATTTTAAATATTTAATCCATTTTGTCTAATTAAATACCAATAAATTTTTGAAATTATTTGTCAAATGAATTAAAAAATGTGACAAAACTGATTAAAAAACATTTTTATTATTAAAACATGAATTATTCTTATCCTATTCATAGATAAATATTTTATTAATGCATAAAAAATATTATCAATTAAATAATATATCAATTTCTTTAAAATAATAATCCAATAGGGATTAATATAATTTATAAAAATACATTACATGAATTAATAACAATTTTTCATAAAAATTATTTATTTTTGTTTGATTATTTTTATTTTAATTTATAATAATTTGTTTCTAATGAATTAATTCTATTATTTCATAGAGTTTATTATTCAAATGTTACCCCAATGGTAAGGTATTTTTATATCACTTTTATTTCTGTTAACACCTACAATATTCAACACATATTTCTTTGTATGGTTCATATACATCTTATGAATGTATTTTATCATTATTATATTTAAAATTATGTTATATATCAATATTCATAAAAGTTTTTTTCTTTATTGGTGTTAGAATTCATATTTAAACTACATGGAAAGTGTTTATCATCTAAAATTTTCTTCTTTGGGACATATGTTTCGATATATGTATATATTCAATCGATAGGGGTAATTAGTATGATTTAAAATATTCTATAATGAATTTAATTTTATTCATAATATTTATAGTTTCATTTTATTTTATTAATTTAGGGAGTTTATAATTCAAATGTTACCAAAGTGGTAAGGTAATTTCCTCTAATCTTTTTGTCTGGGATATAATTTATATTCACCAATTGTTTCTTTTGTGTAGTGTATATATTTTACATTAATGACTCTTTTATTTTTATCAGGAAAATTATGATATATACATATTTATATAATCCTCTTTATTTCATTTTGAATATAATTCAAAATTTCTCACACTAATAAGTGTTTTATGTTTCAAATATCATGTTGATCAGTTTTGTTTAAAATAATCATTTGGATTATGAAATATTATGTTCTACCTCTTATGAATCTCATTAATTATCTTACCCTATACCTATTTATTGTGAATATAAGATTTATATTCATTTTACTCTCATTATATTCTCATGTGACCTAAAATAAGTTTTACAACTAGTCAAATTTATTTCACTGTTTTGATTAAAATCATTTCTCTTCAATACTCAAGTTTTCTATAAATAATTAATTTTTTTCTCTTAAAATATTAATTTTCAAATTCATTCTAACCAATAATTTAATTTTTTACATATTTTTTAAAAATAATATTATTGTTCTCTTCATGAAATATTTTAATTTTCACTTTTTATTAGAAATTTGAAAATAATATTTGTTTTATCCTCTAAGAAATGAATATTATTTTCCTCCATTATAACTATTCAATGATATAATGATTTATTTATAAGCTTCAAGGGATATTTACAATAAAAAAATTATTATTTTGTAATTTTTTATATTTTAAATAAGTGATTTCAAAGTGGATATTATATTTTTCATAATAAAATTTTCAATTTATCCCTCAAAACCATTCTCCATCTTACAAGAAGTCCTTTTGTGTTTCTCATGATTTATTATTGAAATAATTTTATGATACCATCAATATTATTTTTTTGGACATATTATTATTATTATGAATAAATATTTTTTATGTCCATTAATTTTCAAAGGGTTATGCATTGATGAATTGATAAAATGATTACAAAACATGTTTATTATCCACAGTTTATACAATGACGAATTGTTTATGAAAAATATTTATTTTTTATGGGTTATGACATTATTAAATTTTAATGCAACTCATTTTGTCATCATTTATGATATAATGAATTTATTATGATCTTATGGAACACATACATATTATGTTCTTTAATTGATGGGTGATCTCCAAATTATATATCCCTATAATGAATTGGGTAAATATTGGTATCTCGTGATATAAAAAACACTCATATGGGGAGTGAACCAAGTACAATAAGGGAAGATTTATACTATGATATTATTGGGAGTGATCCTTGCCTACTACAATGGTTTTGGGAGCTAACCGATACCAATAAGATTTTTTTTCCAATGTTCCTTGAATAATAAGGAAATTATTTACAATTTTTATGTTTATGAAAAAATATATTCCATGCTAATGTTATGCACTCAAGGCTAATGTTCTTTGAATCAATTATTATTCATGTATTATGAACTTCTATGCTTTATTCCATCACTCAGTTTTATGATCTATGATATGTAGGGAATCATTTTCAAACGTTTTTATCATGTTATTATACCTTAATGCTCATGTTATATTTAATTAATCATCGATATATCCACTATTACCCATTACCTATATTGTGATATCTCTCATTCTATTATTTCCATTCCTAGGTTATTAGTAAATACATTTTTTTGACATGTATAATAAGGTTTCTTGTTTAGAAGAACATAGTTGGAGATGATGTAGTTTAATTATTAATCTTTTCATTGAGTATGCATGTTTCCAATGATACGAGTAGTATACAATTTAGGTATGTGTTGTCATGTTATTTAATAAATATACCTCTAAAATAATACAATGTATATTCATGAATAGTCTTTAATACTGTAGTTAGTATCGAAAAATGTTTTATTCAACCTTTGGAAATAGGATGTGAAAACTTTAGAGATAATCATATGGATAAGCCTAAGGAAATATTTATGTGTATGAAAATATCTAATAATTTTCGTGAAGGTTGGAGTGGGTGGATTCCAAGTAATTACATTCCTAAATAGATACTTTATGTGGATTTATATATGATACATTCATAGATAGGGTCAATAACATTGAAAATGGTGTATTTGGATATATCTCAATCATAACTTGGTTCACTACAACATTCCATTACACACACCTAGTCGGACACTCCCAAGGGATATGTTTTGAAAATTCATAAAATCATGCAAACCATCCTAAATTATTGAAATATATTATTATCTTAAATGTACTTGGTTAATTCAAAGGACACATAGATAAAAATAATGTGTATTGACTTAAACATTCTATAAATGATTTTTTATTATTATAATATTTCCCACTATGATTATTATTTATGACACTATGTTTTTTTACTTTTAGTAAATGAATGGAAATCGAATGAATCATGTTAAAGTTGAATGTGATGGTAAATGGATTGATTTTAATAATTATTAACCAAGTGAAATGAGATCTATATTGGGAAACCTTATGATTATTATTAATAAACTATCTATTTATATGATTATCAATCGCCATGTTGATGATTTTACTTACACACCAGATAAAATAATGATGGATTTTCATTAGGACTTGGTAAGAAGGAATTTCCATCTCAGAACACATGGAAAATGTCAGAAGAACCACACAAGTGAATGTATTAAAGGAACTTCATGTTGTTTTTGAGTGTGTAATATATGAAAAAAGAATGCAATTTTTGTGGAAAATTGTTAAATTTGGTTTACATAATGAATGATAATAATGGTTTCCCTGTGGTATCATTGATTGTAGAATATTATAAATTTGGAAAGTATTAGAATTATTTAACTTGATGACCAATGGGAAAATATAGAAATGATAATCAACAAGGTTTTATATATAATGGGTTTTCAATTGATGATGAATAGACTACGAATAAAACATAAATGTTATAGTTTGTTCTAATAGAATTTTTATGTTTACTGTAAGATTCATGATTAAATGAAGGTTTTTAAATCATAAAACATGATTTTATATTTCCTATTATAGGAACAAATTATTAGGGAATTGGATGATAAATCTTGGTTAATGGTTTTAAAAGTATGTATAATGATTCAGGTGTTTATGTATTGAGTTTTAGAATTATGTTTTATAAGTGTTATATCAATGTAATTTTGGTTCTAAGAACAATTAAACATAGATGTATTTTTTTTAATGATTGGAATCATATATGTGTTCATCTAAGACTAACAAAAAATATATTGATTTTATTATGTGTTTAGGAGTCCAAGGTTGATCATATGTTTGAATTTTTGGTTACCCATATTGTGTTTTTCTACTGGTTAAAAGGGCTTTTTAAATAATTTTTTATAGGAAAACTTAATGATGAAATTTTTGTGATAATTATATATATTAGAGATTAATATATTATATCAGACAAACTATGATAAACAGTTCGTTTAGGTAAATATTTAGAGTCATACTGAATGAATTATCACTATTTGATAGATATTTTGATTAGATAAAAGATATTTTAAAGGTATTTTGATTAAAAATTCATCATGTATATTCATTTCAAAGATTAAGAACTAATTAATAAATTTATCGATTAAAAACAATGGTTTAAATTTTTATTTTGTTATAGAATGAAATCATGTTATTATATTTTATGGTATTTAATTTAATGATAATTAAATAATAGATCAGCATTAGGAAAAGAATATCGAAATAAAATTTTATACTTTTACAATCATTTCTTTTGAATAAATGGAATTTTCAATCGTCATGGGTTTATGGCATTGTGGCCATGAATTTTTTTTGACCGTGTTCTCTATCACTCTTTGTTATTCCTTGGGTAATAGTTTTCTCATCCATGATTATATTTTAACTTCCCATTAATTTTCCTCTTTGTAGGAACATAGTTTTGAGTAATTTTAGATAACGTTCATATTTCCCTTTCCCTCTTTTTAAGAGGATGTTTTATTATCCATTTTAACGATTTTTGAATTTCAAAAAGTTATTTTCACATTTCAAACCCAAGATTTTTGATATCAAGTTCATATTTTGTGGATGATATTTATTAGAGTGGGGAAAATTTAACTCCTGTAGTTTTTTTAATAGATTTCACTATTAAAATATTTGATTTTTTATATCTTGTGTTACATACAATATTGTGTTTTTACAAACAACAATACACTCTTAAAATATATTTATTTCAATACCAAATAGGTATATCTTTAATGTACACATTTTGTTTCACTTGACAGAGAAATATCTTCCAAAAAATGGTTATATATTTCTTACATTTAATATTCATCATATATTTTCTATCATTTATGTATCACAGAACTATTACATTACTATTAAAAACTATAAAAACATACATTATAGTACTAGAATAATGTATCCTTCTCTCTGGAGGAAATGTGAGATAAATGTTGTGGTAATACTCAATAAATGTTTTACATGAAAAATTAAACAAGGAAATATAGATGTCTTGTATTTAATATCACTAACTTAGTCCCCACCCTTCATATACTGCTTAGAGAACTCACCTTACATCCAATAATGTTTCTATACTTGATTTGTTAAATTTATTTTAACACACATTTCTAATCGGAATATTTTATTTAATACCTAAAATGTATAATAGATGCATTACAAAAAAAAAATAATGAATATAACTGAAGAAGATGTGACTACATATGCAATTTTTATGTAAACGCACCAACAAATGACTATGAAATAAATAGAAAAACAATAATAATGTCATAAAATGATTTATTCTATGAGTTTTTATGTTTATTATTTTATGTCCTTATGTAAAATAACAGATTAAAAAAATAAAAAACAATAAATACATTAAATATACTATGGAACTGATCCAGAAAATCCATTATTGGTTAATCCATTAAAACTCCATGTACCAACCATGACCTATGGGTATAATACATGAAATGTTTCTTCAATTTTAATTTGGCTCACTCCTTGTCCTAATGTGTCATCATCTCATCTGGAATACCACTACATCTCAACATGTTCCATGTATTACTCTATTTTTATCACGTCAAATACATACTCACATGTATGAGAGGGTCTCATAGGAATGGATAATATAAAAACAACACCACTCATATACATACATGACATTATACTTATTAAACAAGAGAAAGTATTGATGAAAATGCAATATTTTAATTAGATACATTCATTACACAAAATAAAAATTATTAATTAAATAAATAAAATTACAAACATACATTCGTTGGTTTGTGCTCTAGATTAGACATCTAAAAATTTTAAAATAAATTTCTATAAATTTATGTATTAAGGAAATTCCTATATATTAAATGAAATATTTAATTCATATAATTTTTTAAAATATTGTATCATATTCAGATTAATATATAATTGAATTTCATTACAATTTCAGAATACTAAAATATAATATTTTAAACACATAATTAAATTTTAATTAATAAATTGAGTGAAAATAATCAATTATATTAATTTACTATTATATAATAATTACCTGGTTCCCGAAACCCAAAACAGAGCCTATGTTGGTCGGGCCGAACCTGCACAAGTCTATTTCTAGTTGTGAAAATCTCATTCAAGGCTATTCAAGTCAAGGAATGTCTTCCCTTCCCCATTCAGTGTCAGGAATTGATTTCTTGAACCAATATAGTGAAACTTGTGTTAGGAGAAACCTAAATATGAATAGTATGGGATGCCTAGTATTAATGTGTCGTAGGGATAGTTTGCATGCCATTTGAGATGAGAGCCGATAGTGGTTCGAGTGGGAGATATCCTTAGGTCTTGGTGGTGGGATCAAGTCATTTATACGGTTTAGGTGGCGCCGGTGACCTCGAGACCTAAAATGGATGAGGTGGGGACTGGATGAACACCAGATATTCCTGAAATGTAAAGAGTGATATTGGATCTGGTTATGTTCAGAGGACGACATTGGTAGGCTGTGGAATGTGAGGCAGGGGAAAGCATATCAGTCAAGAAGGTAGGATTAGGCATGATCATGAGTGGAATTCTCTTTCTCTGTATATGAGGAATGAGGGGAGGCGTTGGGCTATAGGAGGGAGACTAGGCATGCGATGTTGATGGTATAACTCACGTGGGAGGCAAGAATATGGTATCTAGGGAGGAGCATCCAAATGTTTTGACCGAGAGTGCTGGGGCCACATAGAGAAGACCCCATATTCTTTAAAAAAATCATGTTTTGTCTGAATAGTTTTTAGTAAAGAATAAAATGAATCCCCCCAATTTTGAAAAAATATACATTTTCTTCATATTTGTAAATAAAAAATCCTACATCCCTTCAAAAAAATTTCAAATGATATATTTAGATATTTTTTATTTTGTTGAAATCATTCACAATTTAGTAGAAAATTGAATACACCAGTCGGATCAAATCTGATAACTGGAATCGTGTGATCAGAATCTAGCCTCCCAGCATCCTTGTAAATATAACCAAATATATAGATATATATATATTCTCATATATTGTCCTATAATTTTTATTTAAAAAACCAAAATTTTAATATCTGACAATACAACTGTGTTTGATCTATAAATTGTTTTTTGGAGGATTGTAATCTATGATCAGAACATATAACAATCAGAGTTATTGGGACAAAAATAGTACCATCTACCTATGTGTAAAAAAATAATGTTACCCTAGCTTAAAAAATACACTCCAACCATATGATAACAATTTTAGGTAACATGACATGCAGTGGAAGCCAATCAAAGGGAGATTAAATTTTTTTATCACAAGAGTGATTGAAGATGTGGTTTCTAGTGATCTGACCTCTAGTATGGTCCAAATATCTAATGTGAATTAAATAGAGTATAAATATTTTAAATGAATACTTACACCTACCAAATAAAAGGGACCTCTTCTATTTATCAGTGTTGGAGACTACTACTCAATTAAATTGACAGTAAACCCATCTAGATCATCCACACACCATTTTTCTGATTCCGAGTACTAGAGGGGAGCTTCTATGATCCATTTAACGTTATGATGATCTCTAGGATCAGTATCCCTTGATTAATAAAAGATAAAGTGGATCATTTTCAAAGATTGAGTGATTCTATATCTAAGACTTAGAAGGTGAAAGCATCCTTCAATTCCTAACTGATGAATATTCTATTAGAATGAGATTATCCTCATTTATAATGGGGATGTTCAATATATCTGTTTAGGGTTCTTGACCCCCAATAATTAAACACCCACTTGATAAGTGATATAAATAATTAATTACGATAAATTAACATCAACATAAATTTCATTTATATTTTTATCATATAATTTTAATTTATGTTAAATATATTATGTGATTAACTCAAGTAATAAAGTCAGCTTATAACCCCTGATAATGTTAAATAAACTTGGGATATTAAAATAATATAATTTCATTAAATATTAATCCTTGAATTTACATAAAAATTTTATATACTTTTAATAAATAACGTAAATCCAATTAAATATTTACTTGAAAAATAATTAATTAATTTTTTTATTAGTAATCTAAAAAACATGGACAACACTTAGACATCGTGGTGGGTCCCACAATGTCCTCTATTCCTATTCACCAGAATGTGGATGATTCATGAATTTTATAAAATGTGGGAACCTCCAGGCCCTTATATTGATAGTATTGAATTGTATTCACAAACCAAGAGTAGAGTCTATAATTACCTGAAGGCCCCTAAAGAGACAAGGAATAGTCATACTATCGACAACCAACCAATGGACATGCATGCTGTAATATAATCTTTTTATCCTTAGATATATCATAATGCACGACACAAACTTGTGTTTCATCTTCTTTTACTTTATTACTTTTTGATCTAATTAGACGTATATTCCCTTGACTACTATGGTAATGGATTTAGGATGGTACATTCACCCTAATCAAAATGGCTTGAGATATTACTTCTCCAAACCAAATTTGAAACATTCTATCCTTACTATTCAACTAATGCCATATATCCAATGACCCATCCAAAACATGATACCTCACCAAGAATTCAGTATCATGGTTTTTTTCTTTCATCAAAGTATGTAATTAAATCGATGAAATTGGTAGTTATCTCATTTTAGTACACCAAAATTTGTATTTTGCGTCATTTTTTTTCATTTAGTGGCGGTTTAAGCAACTGCTAAATCACTCAATGACAGTTTTGGAAAACCACCGCTAAATCAGGTCGGGAAATAATTAGCAAAGGTTTTTTAAAACTGTTGTAGAAAGATTTAGAAGCAGTTTAAACCGTCGCTAAAACGTTTCTAATTTGTTATCATATTTAGGTTATTTATTTATTTATTGATTTATTATTATTTTTATATATTTTCACAATTTATATATATATTATTAATTTTTTTTATTTACTATTTTTATATATCATGGCAATTTATTTATTTATTTATTATTACCATGATCATGGACAAATCTATGTATAATTCAATGCCCATGTACATGCCCATGAAATATTGAGAAATTCCGCGTTGGGTGATATTTAAACCCCTTACCTCATGCATATATTCCAAAGACATTACCACTCCAGCAGGCTTTTCATGTGGTTAATAAATCAAATATAATATACTTATACACATATATATTAATTGAAAAAACATGTAATACATAACAAATAGATACACACTAAATAAATATTAATCCATACTTATTAATCAATACTGTTTAGTCAATAATCAATAATTAATAATGAACAATTAAAAATAAATAATATGTAATATATAATATATAATATATATTATATAATATATAAGGCATAATATATAATACATAATATATAATACGTAATATATAATATATAATATATAATATATAATATTTATTATATAATATATTCTATATGTTGTATGTTGTATTTTGCATCATATATATTATATAATCAGAAATATAAAACATCTAATATGTAATATGTAATATATAATATATAATATAAAATATGTTATACATTAGAAAATAATAAATAATTAATAAAAAATAATAATTAATAATAAATTAATAAGAAATAAGAAATCATAAATCATAAATTACAAAGAATAAATAGTAAATAATAAATAACTAAAATATAAAAATTAATAAAAATTAATAAATTTAAAATTATAAATAGTAAGTAATTAATCGTTAATATTTAATAATTAATCATTTTTAAGTATTGATTAGTAATAATTAATAATTGATGATATAGAATTTATATTTAATATTTAATATTTAATATTTAAAAAATTATAAATAATGTAAAAATAATTAATTAATTATTAATAGAAAATTATTAATTATTTAATTATAAATTAACAAAATTATAATGTTAAATAAATAAATAAATAATAAATAAGTAATAAAAAATACTAAACAAATTAAATGTTAATATTAATTAAATTAAAAATAAATTAATAATTACTAAAAAATAAATAATAAAATATAATGAAAAAATAATATATATATATATATATATACAAGTAAATAAATATAAAAATAAATAAATAAATAATAATTACTTAATAATTAATAATAAATCATTATTAATATACGATAGTCAATATTTATTATTTAATAAATAATAAATTTTTAATTAATAAATAATCAATAAAAAGTAAATTAATAAATAACAAATGATTAATAAACTACTAATAAATTAACATTTAGCAAATTAAAAAAATTTATAAATAATAACTAATAAATAATAAAGAATAAATAATAAATAATAAATAATAAATACTAAATAATAAATAATGAATTATAAATAAATAAATACATGAAAAAATAAATAGATAAAAAAAATAATTAATTAATAATTAATAATAACTAATAATTAGTGATTAATAATTTATTATTAATAATTAATAATTAATAATTAATATCTAATTTTTAACATTTAATATTTAAAATTTAATAAATATTTAATAATTTAAAAATAATTTATTTATTAATAATTACTAATAAATAAATAAATTATTAATAATAAATAAATAAATTAATAAATAAATAATAAATGAGTTAGAAACTAATAATAAATAAATAAATAATAAATTAATAAGTAAATAAAAATAAATTAATAATTAATGTAAACATAAAAACTAAATAATAAATCATAGATAAAAAATAATAATTAAATGATTAATAATTATAAAATAAGTAACAAATAAATAAATATTAAATAAGTATGTAAATAAATAAATAAATAAATCATAAAATTTTTAGAACTTCTAAAAATTCTAAAAACACAGAAATGTCCAAAAAATATGATCTGAGACTCCTTTTTGAGTTCCACAACTAGTCAAATCGAAGATCATTATATGGGCTTCGATTATATATGTTGTACTAGCTGAACGATCACCAGTATCGAAAGTTCTAACTGTTTGAATTTTAAGAAATCAGTGTTTGCAATTGAAACATCAATTTCAGAGACCTTCTGGGCCTTTCTAGCAGAATAAAAGGGTCTAAAATGCTCAAACAGTTGGTACCAGATCTAAGATGCATAGAGCTTGTCGTAGAGCTTGATTTGATATGTTGTAGTGCTCGAACAGACACCCGGATTAAAAGTTATGGTCATTTGAAGTTCGAGTATGATTTTTGACTTTTGAATATTGTATATATTTTATTCATTTTATTACCAAATGATTTAAACCTCCCATAGTTTTTTCTCATTTGATAAAATTTGATTTGACTGGTTCTGAATCTGAAAGAGACTCTCAGATGAGAAGTTATTGTCATTTGATGCTGAAGTCTGTTCTTCTACTTATTGAAGATTTATTTTCAGATTAAAAATATTATTAACTTATAATTATAAATATTAATTAAGTCAAAAAATAAAAATATTAAAAGTATATATAATAAACTATATTTGATTTTAAATAATAAATAATAAATAATAAATAGTTTTTTTAGAATTTTCTAAATTATTATTGTGGTTTTGAAAAAACCAACCATATTTCGTGGCAGTTTTCCTAAAAACCCATTCCTAAAAAAATTTAATTTTTAATTTTGAATCTATTTTAAAAAAAAATAAGAAAATAAATAAAATTTTATGTAGTTTTTTTGAGGTGGTTTTAAAAACTGCCGCTAAATTTGTGATCGAAATAAAATTAGCGTCAGTTATTAAAACACCTATGAAAAAATCAATGTTAAAAAACTTCTTTCTTGTAGTGTGACAGCTGACCGATAAACATGTCCACAGATAGTAAAATCCAATGAAACCCATAAAACTATAATGTTCCTATTTGTGGGATTGTCCTCATTATCTCAACTACTAGTGATCATGATGTGAGAACATCATAAGAATAACTCTCAATGTTTCGGATCCCAAAACACCTGATAGTCAAGCATATACAATTTTCCATCAGTATAATGTATCTAGACCATAGTACATATATTTAAGATTAATGTCATTGTGACTTTAGTTTGTCATTATATCTTAGGATCTTATATACCGTTTTGATAGGTTAAATAATATATGTCCATTTCCATTAAGTAGTCGATGAAAAAATTTATACACTACACTAGTAAGTAATAATCAGACACACCTCAATATATAAATGATATGGTAATTAATAATTAATGGTAATGATGTCTTTAGAGAACCCGATATTTCATCATTTTATTTTTTATAAAATTAAATGAAAAAATCTCTAGCATTATAAAATGTTACACTAAACATTATATATAAAATCGAATTAAAACTTTTATTCTACAATGAATATTGACAAATACAAATTACTTAAGTGTTCAGATGTTCAAAATAATATTTCAGGGAAAGAATCTATAAATAAATTTTAGAAAGATAGTCCCATCAACCTAAGGTTCAAATATAAATAAATTAAAAGATTCTTTATTTTTAATTCACTATAATAACATCATAGAAGAAGAAGAAAATTTTTATCCTCTCTAAGTCGATCAAATGATTACTTCAATTGAATGATGAAAGGAAAAAAGGCTAGTGCTGAAGACCTTCTTAGATTGTTCTGATGGATAATATGTTTGAATTCAAGAAACCCATTTATTTTGATAGAATATTGTTAATGTAAATGAGATGTAACAATGCAGAATGAAGTACAAGTGACTGGTCTGAAATGTTTTGTAAGATGTGATATGAAGAAAGAGATATATTAGATGGTAGATGTTGAATTTGAGTTGATGTAGAGAAGAATATAGATGAAGTGTTTAATCTAAATAAAGGCCCATTATATGGTGACCACTTATTGTAGAACAATCAAGCTAAAGAATGATAAAGGCTACTAATGGTTGAGTTGAGGCAAAGGCATAACTACAAATAACAATGTGAATGATACATAAGTACTTTTTTGGAATGATTCTATGAACTTACATTAATAAAACTTGTGACATTGTTTTGATGATAATCTAGATTTTCATTGTGAAATATTAATGTAAGGAATGATCATGAATCCAGATAAAATTTAAGGATGATTGCAACATAGTTAACAACTTTTATTTGTGGGATCTTTGATGTATTAAAATAATAAAATCATTAGGTTATATAAATACAGTCACTTATTCTGATAACAAGAATTTAAAATTGAAACCCACACTTTCTCCACATCAATAAGACGAAACATTCATATTTTAATAGTATCATAAAATGAGATATGTATCAATTAATATATAATATTGAGATATCTCTTCTAAATATAAATGATAGGATGTAACAGACAATTAACTTTCACCATTATATCAGAAGTGTTGATGTTGAGAAGAATTGATCTTCATGTTCCAAATTTGAGTCAGTCATATGGATCTAGAAGTCTAGAAGAAGATATAATAGGAAACTTCAATCACTGAATTATAGATGTTTTATTAATTGAATAACAATGAATTGATAGATTCAAAGATACATTATACTGAATGAAGGATATGTCCGACTTGTATGCAGATTCTAAAAAATATAAGATGTAGTTTAAGATACATTTATGATAAATTATGAGGATCATCCTTAATTATTTATACTTCTCATATAAACAACATTATTATTCATATTAAGAGATAGGTGGATCATTGTAAGAGATACCTAAATAGAAATATACAATATAATAACCATTCAGTTGGAAAATATAGTGATAAATTAGGGTTAATGGTGATTTCTTCATACACTTACCATAATTGATGATAGATATATCAGTAGAGAAATAGTAATTGATGGGAGTCGACATGAAAAGGTTTATATTTTTTAATTGTCTTGGATCCTTGTAAAAATATATGTGTACTATGTACATTACATAATCAAGATAACATAATGGAAATGTGGTGAGGAAAATATCTTAATATCCATACACATTAATTGATAAAATTAAGTTAATCAAATTAAAAGAAGGAAGAATTTATATTGAAATTAATCAGTAAAATGTTGGTCAGACATAATTCACCCTCTCTTAGTGTGACTGTATGATACCCAAGAAATATCAAAACCCTAAATAAATTTTCATTAAGATTTTAATATAATTATATAGTACACTCTGACATTTCATCATCATTAAAGGTCCTCACGTACTGATGTTGAGAAAAATATTGATAAAAAATGGATGATTACACCTTGACTTGATGGAACTTTTAATGAATAACTAATATGAATAAACCAAATAAAAACATTAAAAATAAAATTGATATGGTGGAATTGAAGAATGGATATCACCTTCAAATTTTCCTTGAATCAATAGAAAAGGAAACCCCACACCAAGGGGGATCAAATAGGAAGAGGGAAGAGATATCCTAGGATTGTTTTTATGTGATGAGAAGAAGAAAATGCTTCCAAACCCCAAAATAATATAATATGAAAAGGGTAACGTCACATAATATTAAAACCATATAAGGTAAAACAGGTTGCAACAAGTATTTCATTACACCATGGTGCACCTCACAACATCCACTCATGAATTCAACATTCCTAATTTCATACCAAACCACTCCTCATAATTTCATAATATTGGACCTCTTAGATGAATTAGTTAGAGGGTATGGATCATAGTGTGATTGGTTCTCATTTTTTCCACAGTCATCATTCAAAAATTCCACCACTATAGTAGAGAAGACCCATTATGGATGTTTTGGTTGAAATGTTACACACCAAAACCACCCCCTGACAACATGGTTATATATAAAACATGGACCATCCCAAAATCATCTAGAATATCTAGATTAATGTCAACACCACATATCCTATCCTATAGTGGGCCTCAACGAACCTCGTGTTCCACCCACGTCACCCAAACGACTATTTAATTCCTATAAAGACCTAGAACACCAATAGAGAGCATAAAACACTATAAAAATAAGTATATAAAATATAAATTACGAAAAAAAACTAAAGGATTTTGTTATGTAAATGGGTTTATAACTTGAAATAGTCTTCAATTTTTTTACATGTTATCAAATTAAACTTCACTATTGATTATTTTAAAAAATAAAATTCTCTCGGAATTTCACCACTCTAAAATGGAAGGAGTTTTACAATAACTGTGAATATAATTTTTCTAAATGAAAATATACATAATATTTCACTAGGGATGTGTTGTATTCACCAAAATAGTCACATAAATTGATCAGTCTGGTGCCACTCAATAAGGTGGTAATGAATGATTGACACCACTAATCAATGGTTTTTAACCAAACATGTGATATATTATGGATGAAAAAATTAAAATCACAGTATATAGGATCTAAGGATACTTAAATACCAGCTTAGAATTAATTCATTAATCATGAAAACAATATAACTATGATATTATTATAATATTATATAAAATTAATAAAAAATTTATTGATTATGTAAAAGAACTCATGACTAAAATATATTATATTGAAATAGAGAGTCAAAAGTCATTATAAAACCTTACATATTGTTCATTAAGCTATACACATAATGTTATGCCTGATTTCACTATGTAAAAAAATATTATATTGTATGTATATAATATTATCATTTAAGAAAATTCTTATAACTTAAATCAATGATTAGAAGATACCAAAACACTAAGAAAAGTATCGTAAAAGGTGGTAGGTTTGTTGGGACATTACTCTAGGAGAGATACAAGGAAGAAACACACACGCCAACATCTATAGAATAATTTAGCATCTTAATATATCATACTTATCCACAATACATACTAAATATAGGACAATATAAAATTATTATAGTATTGATAACCCCTAATTATAAATAGCATCGCTAAGTAGATCATCAAGTTATTGTATGTACATCATATATACCATGATGTTGAGTTGTTGAATGACAACAAGGCTCTGACTACAAACATAATAAATAAATATGTGTTTTCAATAAATGTTAACTCATTAGCACCATACGGATCTATGAGATGTGGGCATCAAGATATATCATTGAAAATCAAGAATGATCAAAGATGAATGGTATCCAAATGAAATTACTGCCTCATATACATGTTAAAACCTTACACCATTCTCCTATAGACACACCCATAACCTCTTTAAATGGATAGGTTGACCCAATTTGAAATGCATGTCCTCTATGGTCAATATCATATCACCCTCAGAAAGACAGAAAGTATGTGTATCTGGTCACCATATCATGTCCAATATAGAGATCAAATGATGAAAAATTATTTTCAATTAACACATTTATACTTCATAAAACACAAAAATTAAATGGTATGAAAAAATGGATAATAACGTTTCCATATAGTGTTAATTCTGAGAAATTCAAAATAAAATATCTGGAATAATGCATTGTTCAAATAATTCATGTGAGACATGAAGATTCATAACATGTGAGATCACCACATCTATCAAAATATATATTATTTACATATTTATTTATAATAAATTAGGAAGTTAAAATTATTTAATATTAATAATAATATATTATGACATTGAAATTCACTTATTCACATGATATTATGAATACATTAACAATAATAAAAGGAAAGGATATTTATGTTGAAAATAAAATTTTGATCATTGCATAAAAATATTGTGTCATCAATATCTATAATACATTTTCAATCTTATGGATTATTAGATGAGTTCCCCATATAAATCATATAACAAGTGGTGTTGTGACCATCCTGATTATAGTAACCAATACATTGTGAATATGTCCCTTTATTAGGCCAATACATCTCATTATGAATATGGATCAACATTAGATTCCCTCTTTATTTAAATATATTCATTATCTGGAATAACTCATAGACATCAATGGGAATATTTATGTTATGAAATTTACATATGAGAATCCATAAAGATCTACAATAGTATCTAATACTATGTAGTCGATACACTAGATCAATTAATTTATCACAACATAATCACAAATAATATGATGTTGTGATAAAACATGTTCACGGATTACATAATTCTTCGAATATACGAGAATCATAGTAATTCTACTCCCATACAACAAGAATAAAACTATATCTACATGTTAAATGGCCTTGGATATTAGTGGTATACAATCTATTCCCTATATGTTAAAATGGGATTAAATTAAATTTACAATATTCTTTAAGAATACTATCAATTCCGTGTTCATAATGGTTCTATAGAGCTTCCCTCTGTTCATATCACATTCAAACTATTTATCCCTTTTTAAAAAATTTCTCACTACATGACACAATGTGTATTTCAATAGAATTAAAATTTATTTTTAGAAACATTATATTAATATTTTTTATTAAATTCGTGGTTTTGAATTAGTTATCACTAATTTAATATTCCTAATGACCTATGATATGTATCTTGTAAACTCTATTGAATAATCCACTAATGCATTCCAAAATATCGGTCATTATGTGTTAATATCTCCTCCCGTATTCATGAGGTCATTTATACTTTTAAATTTACATCACATAGTAACATATATATATATATATCCTTATTATATTAATGATTATGTTCAAATAACTCATATATCAAATATTATTTACACTAACATGTAAAAATTGACATTAATTAATATTAAAACATATAATTTTATACTCTTTATTATAAGGGGGTTTTCAATTAAACACATATATAAACCATGTTCTATTATTTTTTCATTATTAACACATCCTTGAAAATACGCCACATGTTTCTTGAAATGTACCTTATTATAAGATCCCATCCTTCTTGGAGGTATATTTTCCATGTTTTTAGGTACAATTTTAATGTGGTTTTGAAAATAACATGATTGGGTTTTATTGTGGGGATGTTCCGGGTGAAACAAGAATACTATGGATGTTTTTAGTGGGAATTTTGGAAGTGAAAAGTTCGAACAAGTGTTTTCCAAATGGTGGTCCCTAAAATAGTAAGACATGAATTCCAAAGAAGTGGGGAAATGCACAATTGGTACAAAATTTTTAAAACCATTGACCCTCTTAGTAGAAACAATGTGACCCTTAGATGAGGTGAAGGGTTAGGACACACGATTTGGTAAACTATTCTACCTAGTCATGGAAAACATTATCATGGGATTTGTATCCCAACTAATTTATTTTAAAATTAATAAACACCCTTGAATTCAACATCATTTACCTCCACATGACCTAAGAAGCTCTCAATCATTTTTGAGGTCCTAGATAGGATCCTAAGTATCATAGAACTCCATTCTTCATAATTCTATGATCTGATAGGCATATCCATACCTCTTTAATTATGTAATATGATTATGATTAATTCATATGTATATATATATATATATATTCATATCCCCCATATCTCAATTTGTATGAATGTAATTTTTTATCCATTGTTTGAGATGTGTCTAGATTTAGGTTCTCATATATCTTAATCTATTTTATGTTGATCTTGGAATTGGTTATAGATATAATTCATCATATTTAAATTGATCATTCCACATCAATTTGGGACATTATGTTGACAACTATACATCATCGATCATGAGGTAGGTTGTACAAATATCAAGTCCCATAATCTTGATTTTAATTATATATATGTAATTTTGAAATTAGAATTGGGAAAATTGGAAATTACATTATGAATTGGATTTATTAATTGGTTAACTAATTAATGTAACAAGGGAGTTGTTGAATTGAGATGATTAAGAAATTAGATGAAATTATTATTAATAAATTGGTGAATAATGAGATTCTAAATTGATTTATTAATTGGAATTATGGGATGGTTGGATTGACCTTAAATTGTCAATGGTTTATATGACTAAATGTTTATAAATTGTTTAATGATGAATTGTTTATATTTTACCACACAATTAATGTGATGAGAAAATATTGTCTGATAAATTTAGATTTTCCAATGGGATGTGCATAATTAATAAGAAGATTAATGATGATTAATAATGGTATGTGTGATATATGTGATCTTTGTGATATATTTGATATTTTGATATATATTTTAATGTGTGTGGTACAAGTGATGATTCTCAAAAATCCCATATGTGATAACTAAGAGTTTGGGACACATACTAGTGGTTTAGAAGCCCAAATATTAGAACAAGGAGGAGTGTTATTGGGAATGATGTGTCAAAATACCACTTGGTTATAGAAATGATGTTTTTTGGACCAAAATAATGACATTGGGTTACGATACCAAGTAGTCGTTATTTCAATTTAAAATTAAATTAACAATAAAAAAATCTTTTAAAATGAATTGATATTTAATATGTGATATGGTGTGAAATCCTACATGGAATTAATCATGCATTTATGGTTCGAGTTTGATTACAAACCTTGTTAATTATGTTTCTCATTAAATAATAATGGGTTGGAAATATTGTTTACTTATTTTATTAAACGTTAGTTTTTATAAAACTATGCATACAATTATAGATGAAATATTATTTTGAACAACATTGGTGGTGGACTAATAAGTTATACCCAAAACCTACTTAGGATAACATATCATTACCTGATTATAACTTCAGGATTGCAGGATTGAATATAGAGAATTAAATTATTAGATAGATAAGTTGGAATAAAGCATGTGTGATGGATCCTAACATGTTGTCAAGACCTGATTGGGAGTTTATAGGGTGTCTCTATTAAGGGTTATTCATATTTTCACTTGAAATAGAAATGGAATGATATATATTCTGATTTACATTGGCTATTTTTTCTCTATTTTGATTTATCGGGTGATACTGGTTCTTCCTGGTTATAAAATTATTTCCATTATCAGATATATCATTTGGGGGTTTTATTTAATTTTTTTATTGTGATTCTTTGATAAATATGGTACGGTTATCCCCATGTTATGTATAATACATCAGTGCTAGTCAGAAACCTCTAGAATACGAGGATTCATGACTAAGGGGATGTAATCAAAATGATAGGGGGACCACTCTATGGAACACAAGTTGGGATGTTACAAGGTGTTTTCATAAGATGATTTTATTTTATTTTCTACTATCTTAATATTTAGGAAAGGTATATGGGATACATTGGTGAGTTGGTCCATGGGGAATATATCATGTACAGAAGAATATCCCCCTTGTATGGGGGTAAATCCATGTACCCACAGTAGGTGTGATGTTTTTGATGTTTTCTATTCTAATTGATTGTTATTTTACATCGAGTGATGAACTTGTTGTGTGATGTTATTTTTTATGTTATTTTTAAATCATGGACCAGAATGGAATGATAATTGACTAATAATACATTATTTTAGGCTCTCATAACATTTACTTGGCGTGCCTCAATTTAGGGAAACATGGAAAAGCATATTTTGGGTATGTTGTTTAAATGAATATTATATTAATTGTGTTCATAATTTAAATTATAATGGTTCTTAATATTGAATTTATAAATTGTAAGTGATGAACAATATAATAATTTTATATGGATAAATTTTTTAGTAATGAGAAACATGAATTGTGAAATTGTGTTAACCATCTGTTATATATTACATAGATGAGGGACAGTTGAGTGTAGTGATAGTGCCTTGGACTTGACAATGTGGTGAGTAAAGGGGGATGGATTGGTATGGATTTATTTTAATACCTATTATGTAAATTTGATAATGTAGTATTATGTATCCTAAGGCATGTGTTGGTTATTTATGGAAATTCCCCATGTTGATGTTTTTTGATTGAATGACAATATAACATGGCTCGAAATGTGCCTCCAGTAGTGGAACAAAATCAATATATTTTTATAGGTAGGAAATATGGGGAGATATTTTGTGATAACACAACTCTATCTATGATATTTAGGGAAATATAACCGTGAAGTGTTGTGAAAATAATTTCCAACGAGGCACGTGAGTTATAGTTGCAGCACCCTCTGATGTTCACTAGAGAAGGTGGGCATGATGTAGTTGAGTTATAGGTTCAATATATTCAGATGATTCATGAAGACTTATAGATTTTTGATGGTAAAATATTCAAACATGATACATATATGTTTTCTGTTCTTGTGAATCATTGGTGGGACATCCAAAATTGGTATGGATAGCTATAGAACATGTTGTGGATGTAAATTCCAGATACTTTTTTGGCGCACATTTACCCTAGAATGATTATAAATAAGTGTAATGAATAGTTTATGAGATTGTCATAGGTTATTTTTTCCATGATTTAATAGGTTGGATACTTAACTAAATGAAAATGATTTTCTCCAGTGTTGGAAGATGATGATGATATTGTACAAAAACATTTTTAGAATGGGAATAAATGTGAAATTATGACATTGGTTAAGAACATTAGGATATAAATATTATCAGAAATGTTGAATCTGGATCTAATATCTAAGGGGAACCTCATAAAGTCACCTAATGGAATCTAGGTGGCATCCACTGGATGAAAAGCTCACAATATTCCAAGAGTATGATGTGTCTCTTCAAGAACGCTAACAATGGTGATAAAAAAGCAGTGGGGCTAGTGGTAAGGGTTAGTTACTCATGAAATTACCCAAGTGGTATTCCACTGGTGTGTTAGTCCATGTGAAATTCATACATAGTCATTTTCATCACTGGTAGAGTTTATATATTGCAGTATTATGTGACATATTTAACTATTCTATGGAAACCCATGAAATATGGGTTCTGATAGAGGATTTAAAAAGAATACGAGTGTTGGAAGGGGATATTCTTCAAAACATTAGTATTGTACATGTAGTTCTACATTCTATGGTGGTCAAGGGAGTGGATGTGGTATTTTAGGGAAAGAGGGGCCATATCACTGGAGTGATGCATCTTAGGAAACTCAGTCTCCACCATAAGTAATACATGTATAGAGGTTTCATGCCCATCACCCTACACTTGTGGATAGAATATCTAGACCATAAACAATTATATGTACTATTATTTTATCTTCAATGATTTCTAATTCCTTATTTAATACTGGACCATCTGATTTAATAATATCTGCACAAATAGTGAATGGGATGACTATAATTGTGGACTTTATAAGAGGGTTTATGAAGATTGATACACCATTGTGTATTCATTCTAGAGACATCTATTAATAAAGGGGTGTTCTATCAAGGATAGTGAGTGTCATTTTCTTTGACAGTCCCACCTTTTGGGCTATAAATACAATTCCTTCTCTCTTTAAAAGGGTTTGGAATTTCTGAGAAAATTAAGTGGTTTGGAATAACCATAGATTTACCATGGTCATGGTAGGAAACTCATTGATCTTATGTTGACAAGTGATACCTCTTCTCCACTTTTAATTTAATGTTTGTTTATGTTTGTTTTCAATTGTAATCATGTATGTTTATTTTCAGTTTAATTCAATTTTAATTCTAGTTTAAAATTAATTATATCTCATCTTCATACAAATTCTATTTTCAAATGTTCATGGTCCAACAATAGTTTAAATAATGTAAAAAAACATTCCTTTTCTCACTTACTCATTTAATCGAAAGTCCATATATAATTATCATTACAGATTGAATGTGTTTTCGGAACATAACTCTTATCTTGTCCCTTTGTTTTTATTATATTTTTAACTCATCACCCTAAACAACAAAAAACGGATTACTAACATCTAAATTGTTGAGTAAATATACTTTTGGGGTGAGTAATAAATTGGGGATATTAAGTGATTGATGGATTTTTCACATTCAATATTCATTAGGTTAACGATTCGCATGTTGAACTAAACTTTTCATGGATTAATGACATGTTTTGTTTAACAAGTGAATTACACAGATTATTGGAACAAAAAAACCACTACCACAAACATGTGTTTATTATTATTAAAACCATCGTTATGTTATGGCTTGGATTACATCCTCAACACTAAGGAATTCTGATCAAAGATGTATTTTGAAGTGAGTGTTGATTTAGTGAACCATAAAAAAGATATCAATGATATAAGAAGTTTAAATCCCCAAAAATGAACTCACCCCAAACTATTATAAAATTTTTATATCAATATAAATCAATCAATCATTTTAGTTTAGACCTGAAACCCCACCCCCCCAATATAAATAAAAATTAATCAAAAGAAATCAGTTATTTAATAGTATTATCGCTGATGATTTGACCTGAGTGCCACTATACACAATAGCATATCACAAGACCCTTGAACAGTCGATTGGAAACAATCTTCCATGAAAAAAATGGTTCCCTTTATTTGGATAGTGCATTAATTGGTCATTATTTTTTGTTTTTTATTAAAAACAATAATATTAAAAAAAAATAAACCCAAAAACTATCAGAAATATAAAATTAATAAAATCCCAATTTCCTTATCCTTCAAAAGATATTTGAATTCATCATAGCCTCCAAAAAAATTCCTCGAATCTATTTTACACTTTTATTAAGAAAACCCTTTTCCAACATATTTGGAACAATTGGGATAATAATATCACTCAATAGATAATCATTGTTCAACCAATTAATCTTCATATGAAAAATCCTAGGGAAAAACTCTTACTGAACTTGCTACTCCAAATATGAATTATTAGCCACTTGGTATTCAATATCCAAACATTGAGGTTGACTTCAAACTGAAATCGGGTATGATTAATATTCTACCTCATTTCATTGGGCTATCCAGTGAGGATCCACATATTCAGATCAAATAGTTCAAGTAATGTGCTCTACCATGATTTCTTATTGTGTTTTTGAAGAACAAATAAAAAATTGAGCTTTCCCTTTCTCCCTAGACAACACTTCCAAGTCATGGATCAACCAACTTCATCCTGGTTCTATAAAATCATGGATTGACATGAAGAGTCCCTTTTTAGAAAAATTCATTGTAATTCTCGTACTACTTCTATCAGAAAAGAACTATGTTGTATCCATAAATTCCGTAATTAATCACTCCAAGAGTATTGGGACATGTTTAAAAATCTTGTACAATCCTTCCCACACCACCACATCCAAGCCTAACTATGGATCAAATACATCTATGAAGGGTTATTAGCTATGAAGAGAAATGTCATTAATTCCACAAGTGGTGCTTCTCTTGTTGATAAAACCCTTGCAGCTGCACGTGATCTCACAAGCAATAAGGACAAAAACACAGAACAATTACATACTCGATAACATGGTTAATTCAAACAAGTCTAATAGAATCATTCTATAGATCCCAACAAGATGACTGGGTGAACTTATAGGTCTTATGCACGAACTAAATATGGACCTAAAAACTACAACCACATATTCCATACAATCTATATTCCCTAGACATCTCAATAAATATAGAATCTGTATCTAAACAACTCATCCATTGAAACATGACAAAAAATTCACGAGGATACATCTAATTCATCTGGACTAGTGGAGCACAATGCTGCATATTCTTAAAGGAACCATAACCCTAAATAATAAGGCCAGTTCATTATAAACTCCAACAAACCCCACATGGAGGCCTTATCATCTATCTATAACCCATGATTAACATATGGTAATCCTATTTCTCATCCACTTTAGTTCCCTCACAAACTTCCAATCAAATTCCCATATGGAGAAGGTGTTGGTAATTTGCATCAAACTGGCTTTTTTTCAACCTCAAACAATCAATCCTCAACACTCACCTCCTAGATTCTACTATCCTAATGAGCCTTCTCAATTCCCAACACAATACAAGAACATTCCCATGAAACAAAATAAAATATATCCCAATTCGGGAAAAGATACTTCTTCCATGAAACCATGGGAATATGTAGTGGAATATCTTACCTCCTTCCCCTATTCTAGCCTTAAATACATTAAAACCCAAATTGGTCAAATTACATCACACCTATGCCATCAGTAATTATAAAATTCATTACAACTCCTAGGTCAACCATTAACCAACCCCAAGGTTATTGTAAGTGAAATTACCCATTGATCATGAATGAAAATTTCTATTACCCTTGATGAGTCCTCCAACTCCCCTTCAAATGTTAACCTAGAAAATGAAAAGAATAAAATTCCAAAAAAAAGATCCTGAAGCCACTCCCTCAACTCCTTCCATTTCTATATGGAACCGAATTCCATTTCCTTAATCTTTATATATGACAATGGAGTCATTTGAACTCGATCCTGAAATTTTCGACATGTTTAGATGTGTTAATGTGAACATTACCCTCTTAGATCCCATCAAACAAATTCTTATATATTCCATGTTTCAAAAGGAGTTATGAACCCATAAAAGGAAACATACGACTTTTGAAAATGTTTCAACTGAGCATTCCATACCCATGAAGTTCATTGACCCAGGGTTACTCAATATTCCAAGCCAAATAGGGATTCAAAACTTCGATGATTCACTCATTGTTCTAGGCACATAAATAAAATTCATGCCCAAATACATTTTCTCGAACCATTGTCTGGGCCCCTTTAACTGAGTGGGTGTTTTCATCCAATTGTGAAATTGATGTGTAACTAGTTTGAGGGAATAATTAAAGATTTCCTTGTCCGAGTTAATGATATTATCTTCCCAGCTTGTTTATATGCCCTTGACATGGATGGTGAGATGACCTCTTCTCAATCTCCCCAAATTTTAGGAAGACCATTTCTCAGAATAAAAATTACTAAGATCGATGTCCATGTAGTAATTCAATCCATGGAATTTAGTAACCAACTGGTCCTGTTCAACTTTTTTCAATCCATGAGATAACCAAATTAAGATAACTATTACTTCTCACTACATTCTTCTTGGGAAACATATGAGAGTTGATTCAACCCCATTAAATCATGTTTATCAAGATACAATAGGAGATAAGATTCTAATATTTTCACCAAAATTTACCATGTTATAAATGAGGATGTTTATGTGGACCTCGCATTCAAAGACTCTATAAATTTAAAAGATATTGAAATCTATCTTGAATCCTACATCAACTTTGGTCTTTTCTATTATACCTTTGACAATATTAAGGATAGCTAATAAAATTATTTTTTTCCCTTGCACCATTCTTGAGTTGCGAAGACCAAAATTAAAATATGACACTGATCAGAAATGTCTTCCCACACATGTGAAATATGCATTCCTTTTCCATGATCGCTATTATCCTATCATTACCTATGCTATACTTACAGAAATTGTGGAGTCCATACTTGTTCAGATGTTAGAGGAAAACAAAAGGGCCTTAGTTGGGAACCAATATGTCATAAACGAAATCAATCATACCCTTTCCATGGATCACATCCATATTGAGGAATCATGAAGAGAAATTAGAAAACCACAAAGAGGACTAAATCCACTCATACATGAGGTTGTTTTGGAAGAGATTACCAATATTTTCCTAGTTGGTTTTATCTACCCATTTTCTAATAGTGAATGGGTTAGTACGATTGATGTGGTACTTATGAATGCTGGGATAACTATTATCATAAATGAACACTTAGAGGTGGTCACAAATCATGTAAAAATTCAAATGGTTTTTCTATGTCGATTATCAGAAATTGAATGTTGAAATGCAAAATGGTCAATACCCTCTTCCATTACTTGATCAAATGATATAACTATTATCGAAAATTCACATTAGTGATTTATCTAGGGATCTACAAGCTATTTTAAAATCCAAATCACATCTCAGGACTATGAAAAACTAGTTTCATCTGCCCATTTGGAACATATACATATAGGTGAATTCCTTTTGGCCTACGAAATTATCCTAATAAATTCTAGAGGTGTATAATGAATACCGTTTCTATATTCCTTGAGAACTACATAGAGGTATTATTGGTTTACTTTACTGTTTATGGATATTCATTTTAATCATTCTTACATTCTCTCTCTAGTTCTTCGAATGTGTGTTTAATGTAATATTGTGATGAATTATGAAAAATTTCACTTCATGGTTACTAATAGGATTCTTCTTGGGAACATAATTTCACAAGATGGTATTCCTATCAATCCTATTAAAATTGAGGCGATATAATCACTTCATTCACCCACAAATGTTTGACAAATCCATCCATTCCTTAGTCATTTAGGTTTCTATCAGTGATTCATCCATAAATCATGAAGGATTTCCCTCTCACTCACTCTGATAATCAAAAATGATGTTACATTCCATTTAGATATGGATTAGAGGAGATCCTTCATTGAACTCAAAACTATTCTTATATCTTCCCCAATAATCAAACCCATGAATTGGACCTTACCCATTGAATTTATGTGTGATTCTTCTTATAGGGCCATCAGATCTGTTCCTGGTCAGAGAAGAGAAATGATTTCTCAAGTAAACTATCATGCCTAAAAACCATGGATAAAACTCAACATCACTACACTATGACGGAGATTGAACTTTTAACTATGTTATTTTCAATGGATAAATTCTAGCTCTATCTCTTAGGTGCCAAAATCATCGTTTTTATATTGCATTCTTCATTAATGTTCATACCAATGAAAATTGATTCCCAACTGAGGATAATAAGATTTAATTTGATGCTCCAAGAGTATGAATTGTGATTAAAGATAGGCATGTAAAATAAAACCATATGGATGATCACCTGAGTAGAATTTATAATGCTTATCACTATGAAATAACTGATCCTAAATTTCAAACTGAGGATCTCTCATCTATCCCTTCAAAATTACCATTATATGCACAAATTGTAAATTACATTTTTTCTAGTGTTTTTCAAATTTTTTATCAAAAGAACAAAAGTAGAAGCTAAAAAGTGAATCAAAATTCTATTTTTGGGAATATAATAAACTTTTGAAAACTTTAGCTAACATGGTAATTAAGAGATGTTTCGATGAAGATGAATATTATTCCATCTCTTTATTTAGTCACTCAATGCCAGGTGGTGGCCACATTGAACCAAATTCGACATCCCAAAATGTCCTTGACTCAAGATTATTTTATCCTTAATTAATTAATGACTCACATGAGTTCAATAAATCATGTCCCATTTTCTAAATTTTTTGTTCAATTTCTAATAGAAATTATATTCCCCTAATGCATTTAGTTTTATATGAGATCTTAGATGTTTGGTGAATCTATTTTAGGGTACCATTTCACTCATCCAATGGATTCTCATATATTCTTCTCGATATTGAATATGTTTCTATGTTGGTCAATGACAAAATCCCTTGAAATAATGATTCATATATTGTTTGAGAGTCCCTAAAGACCAATAATTTCCACTACTTTGAAAAACCACATGTATTGATAAGTGATTTAGGAACACATTTCTGTAATTGGACCATGGAATCTCTTTTGGATAATAATGGGGTTGTACATGAAAATTCCACTATTATTTTTCCCAAAAAAATGGCATTGTTGAACATTATAATACCAAATTGAAATGTGAACTTGAGATCATTCTAAATTCAACTTGAACTGACTGGCCGAAAAGATTGGATGGAGAGATTTTGGCTTATCAAACTACCTATAATACACCCATTGGAATGAATGAATTTTTTCTTGTTTTTGATAAATAGTTTTATTTACTAGTTTATATCCAACATAAAATTTTTTTGATGTGATAACTAGTAATTTTTACTATGAAAAATCTAGTGAAGATCAATTTTTATAGATGACTGAATTGGAAAAACATTGACTTAATTCCTATGAGAATTTCAATATCAATAATTAACAGGGCAAGGTAAACTAAGACAAACACATCCTAGGAAGGTATTTTATGAAGGTGAATAGGTAATGCTCTTCAATTATCTATTTCAACTTCACCTAGGTATGTTAAATTATTATTGGGAAGGTCCATTTATTATTACTAATGTTTACCCATTTAGTGTAGTGATTGTATAATACCCTCTACCATAAGGAAAATAATGGTCAACGAACATTAGTCAAAGAATAAACACGAGACTAACATCTTAGAAAACCCATTTAAGTCCACCAGACCCCCAAATTCAAAATTTGACACACCACTAGATGGATATTGAGATCTAATAACTCCAAAATAGGTGGAAACATTTCCCCTTTAACTCTCTATATCCCTCACTCTCTCCCTCTCTCCCTGTCATGTTCTGTTTCTTGTTTTTTATCTTTTGTTCTCATTTTTTACCACTCATTTCCTCAAAAACGTTTTCCCTCCTCATTTTTTGTCAGTGTGTATTTTAAAAGACACTAATAAAACTAATAAACTAAACAATATGAAAAACGATTCAGGATCACTCACTATCCACTTCTCAAATGTTTTCCAACCATATTGAGGAGTCAAGATGCATGTTTTCATCTATTTTTTCATCATAAATTTATATAATGAATCTTGTGTTAAATCCTAAAAAATTTCAATGCTCAATATTTTATTTGGAATATTATTATACACCGACCAAGAGGGGAAATATTAGATTTCATGCCAAGGCCACCTTTGACCAACTGTTCATTTTGTTCATTTCTAGACCTCGATTGCGAATTTTTTGTTTTTGGACCTATGAGTTGAATTTCAACTTGGGTGTTCATTAACATGATAGGAGGCATTTTATGAACCACATTTTAATCAAAATAGAAAAATAAACTCCCTTTATCCTAACATTATTCCTCCATTTGAATTCCCATAAAAAGATTTTGAAAACCATTTATTTTATATCCGCATTAAAATCCCAATACCTTGTCCAACACAACATCTACAAGGAAATACATTTCATAATTTATTGAGATTTACGTGTGGGGGTAATGGATTTAACTTTAGGTTCCATTTCCTTAATTTTCAATGAGTCGTCATATGCATAAGGGAAAGCATCAATTTTAGTGTGGGGGAGAGGGTGCCATTATTTGTGTTTGGGGAATGGATTTTCATTTATGTACATTTTTAAATGTTTATAAAAAGTGTAAAAATGTTTTTAACAATAAAAAAATAAAAAAATGGTTGTGTATTTGGAAAGTCAAATATCACTCTTACACAACCTTTTATGTTGTTAAAATATTAGA
This sequence comes from Viscum album, assembly GCA_963277665.1. NCBI lineage: Eukaryota > Viridiplantae > Streptophyta > Magnoliopsida > Santalales > Viscaceae > Viscum > Viscum album. The sequence continues at coordinate 268,962,036 of OY728125.1, read as the reverse complement.
AATTGTTTCATGAGGGGATATAACACTGGTTTGGAGATTATTGGGAGACATTTTTCCAGTTCAAGTTTGAAAAAAGAAGAAAAAAGAAAAAGAATAACATATGTCAATGTGAGAAAATTTTTTTTGAATATTAAATCTTCTCACCCCCTTCAAAATGTCTTCATCCTTTGTTTCAGTCTTCACAGAAACGTTCGCTTGTAAAATAGTGTTTCCATTCCTTCTGTGTTTCCTTTCAAATTAAATTAACCATTGTTTTACCCATGTTTGTGTTTTAACCATCTTTTCCGCTTTTTTGGAGATTAAATTTATACCATCCTATAGCAATAGAAAACCCCTAAAAACTCATTATTCTTGTGCACTTTAGGTTAGGAAATGGAAGCTAATATCTATTTCAAAATCTAATATTTTCACTTTCAAATTGTGAATGAGTAAACTTCCAAAAATAATTTCTTATAATCTCATGAGGAGTGGGTTCTAACTATAATGATTCCATTTATAATCTTGAGTATAAATAACATAATTATTTTTCAAAAATATTTTCAGTAAAAATTGTCATTGAAATTCAATATGTGTAAGGAAATTCTCTAAACCTCCCTTGATGGTGAAAACAAAATTTTAATATTTTTAAACGAGTGAAAATGGTTTAGGAAGGTTTTTTTATTTGTTGTACATGAGTAAATGTGCACGAATAAGTGTAGGGATTTTATATTATTAATTTATTCATAATTTTTTATTTAATCCTCTTATTTATTTTCTTATGAATAGTGCATAATTGGTGTGAAAAATTAATTCTTTAATATTCAATATAATTTTGGGGAATTATTTGAATTAATCTGAATGCTTCTTAGTTTAATGTTTTATATATAACTATTATCCCACTGATCCAAATTGTGTTATTATTGTAATTTATTGTTCCTTATCCAATTTATAACATGTAATTAGAGGATAATTTTCATAATTCATCCATTTTAATGTCATATGGTCTAAAAATGAAGGCCCAAAGATTTTGTGAAAAATCTGGACCATCCATGATCCTTGATTTTATGGGATAAATCCAAAAACCATAATTTTATAAGACTCCAAAATATGTTCATGGTCATCCAAATGAATCCTGGGATGTAATGGCAAATAAATATCAAGGAATTTTTATTATTATTTTATTTGGTATTTTACGAGTACGTAGTTTCTAACGACACATAATTCTGAGGCCTGGTGTTTCCGGAATCAATTTCCGAAGTATATCTCGGGTACGTTCAGTAAACGAACGAGCAGGTTTTCCAAACTTCTGAACCGTTGCTCGGAATCCAAATCTGAGGGCACCGATGAAACCACAGCGCCGGTAATTTCTTAGGAACACCTTTTTAGAAGGTGCGTTTGCTTGGGAGGAGATGTTAAAAATGTGAGGAATAAAAATATAATTGTTTACAATTTTATTATTATTTATTTACTAAGTGGTTAAGTGTTATGTGAAATTAAGTTATGTCATAAATTTATTTCTCTCTACTATGTGGTTTAACTTCCATGAGAGGAAGTTGGGGTGGGACCCACTTAATCCTAACTCCTCTGGTTAGGATATTAGTGATGTGGGGCCCACATGATCCCACACGTTTTCACTTTCCCCATAACCCCCTTTAAACTCCTTTTAAAACCTCCCATGTATTTAATGTTGTGACTTTCCCACTCCTCTCATTTAATCAAGCCAACAAATTAATTCAATTAATGGATTTGAGTTTTTAAATTTTGAACTCATGGCATGACTTAATAAAATAAGTGGAGCTTATTTTATTTTTAGGTTAGATTGGTTGTGTTAAGGATTGGAGAAGAAATCTATAGTCTTGAAGAACATCATCTTCCTCACTGAAGAACACGAAGAATGTCGGAGCACCAAGTAGAGATGTCGTGCCGATCATTCCCTTCTCTGCAGCCAGTGTGAGACGTTATCCTCTTCTTTGATGCTCGCCAACGCCATCATCAAAACCACCCCCCGCGATTCCATTTTCCCATGATGATCATCGTTCGAAAACTTCATCGAGGTAGGGGTTATGTTCAAATTTAATCAATTAAATTTGCGCTTTGTTCTCATTGAGTTTACTTGTTTCTGGGCCGCTTGCTATCGTTATAATTGGAGAAGGTCGGACCGCACAAACACAGCTAACCCTCCTCCCCTCTATTGTTGAATTCTTTTACGTGGCTTGGAAACGGAGGCGACGTGGTGCCGGTGCACCGCGCGGGAACGAGAGAACCACGGCGATGGAGCGCGGTGCCGTTGGGCTGCAGTGGTGAGGCCGAAGGAGGCCGCAGCCAGGAGCGGGCCACGACGAAGGAGCGTGGCGCCGTTGCGCCATGCCTTTAAGACCGAAAGAGGCCACAATCGAAGTCGGGATGTGGAGAAGGGAAGTGGCGCCATCGCACCACACCGGAACACCATGGAGGGCCGCGGCCGGGGAGGGACACGACAGAGGGTTGTCGCGTCGTCGCGCCGCACCAGACGGGGATGATCCACGATCTATGGACACGACAATTCGGGAAAGCGGCCGGCTGAGCCGGCCGTTGTAGCCAGCTGGAGGCGGGACCCCGCGGGTACCATGGGTTCTGTTAAGGCTGGCCTGAAATGGCCAGATGTTTGTCCAGCAAGGGGGGAAATTCCCCCCCCCCCTTTCGCGTCCGCTGGGCGAGCGGACGCCCGCACGGGACCAGACCGACCGCACTGGGCCAGACCGCTCGGGCCGGGCCGGATCCCCATATCGGTCCTGGCCGCACTAGCTGGGCTAGGCCGCGCCAGCCAGGACGGGCCATGGCCAACTGGGCCCAACCCCGGCCCAGGTCAGGTCGACCCAATTTGGGCCGACCCAAGGGGGTATTGGGCCGGGTCGGACTGGGCACAAACCCCCTGTTTATAGACAGATCCGTTCAAACACCCGTATCTTGGGTTACATACCTCCAATCGACACACCATCAGTTGCGTAGCAATCCTTGGATTGAGACGGTCCGTTCAGTATTTTACTCTAAAGGTTTCAGAGAACTTTGGGTATGGCCGGGTTGGTTCGAACCCGAAATCAATCGGGCATTCGGAGTAGAAATGCTTATAACATGAGCTCCGGACGTCCGATTGACGTGTCGTTAATGTTGTTGGATTCATCTTAGTGAGATGGTTATTTTGGTTTACTCCTCTCAAGGTTTGGATGTATTTGGAGTACGTTCGGGTTGGTTTTGACTTAAAACCCAACTGGCCCCCTTGGACCAAAAAGCCAATAACTCTTAGATCGGGTGTCCGATTGATGCGCCGCCTGTCGCGTTGAGTTCCTATTGACGGAATAGAAATATGGGATACGTAAACTTAAGACTTCATATCAGTTGATGTAATGACCCCCTTGGCTCGTGGAGCGGACCCTCCAGGAATCGAGCATGCTGTGTGTGGGAACCCATGAGCTGGCTGCGACTGCGATGATGACGACGACTGTACTGGGATCCTCTGTCGGTTCGGCATCGACGGCGACCATACTGAAATCCTCCATGGGTTCGACGGTGATGAATACTATTCTTGTATGCTGTGTGGGCCCGGTAGTACGTGACTACTTCTTATGTATCCTATGTGGGTCCGGTATTATTTTACTCTGTACTTGTATCCTATGTGGGTCCGGCAGAGTAGCTGGTCTTGTATCCTTTGTGGGTCCGACAGCTTAGCTGGTCTTGTATCATGTGTGGGTCTGATAGCATAGATGAATCAGTGGCTACATCTGATCATCTCTATCATCTTATGAAGAAGTATACCTTTGTGATCCGAGTCTTGAAATTCAATCATTAACTTCGATATGGTTGTTTTTCAATCCTGTGTGTATTGGGTTGTGTTTTCCTCTGTGGATTGGGTGGTATTATCCTGTTTGGACCAGATCGAACATGGGCTCAGATGATGGAGGTGAACTGGAATTGATGACTTAGGTAATGAATGGGCATATACCTAAGTAGAGTTGGTTGTTTCTTTGTTATTGTATCATTCCTTTGTGGTTTATCCTTCGTGGATTCTGGGAGACCATCGAGGGTCTCGGGTTCCCTACTGAGTAGCATATACTCACCCATGCACGGGATATTCCAGCACTACGTTGTGTTGGATGCAGACGATGAACAACACTAATCGAAGTAGGAGTTCGTGGAGCTGGAAGGTATTTGGAGGTGGATCACTGGACGAGACGTACACGGAGCGGATAGCTGGAGCCGAGGAGCTGAGGAGACTATCTGTACACACCTTTCAGGTGGGATTTCCAGAGGACAACGTAGTGATGCTGCTTTACTTTTCTACTACTGTACTCTCTTTTGAGTTGTACTTTACTTTCATTTGGGTTTGTATACTAGCCCATTTAATTTTCGACATTTACTATTGTATTGATTTTAATTAGTGTTTACTTCTTCTTGTTTACTCTGTGGTGTTTGATTTCTTACATAAAGGCAATGCCTTCCCTTATATCGAGATTTACGCCTTTGGTTCTAGTCGCCAACCCCTGGCCTATGGAAGGTGGGCTAGGGGTAGTCACGGCATGGGTCCCGAGGACGGGTCGTGACAAATTTTATCAGAGGAGTGCAGTTCTATCGCAGAACTCAGGACTCTGATCTTTCTTCTATGTGAATCAATAATGTTAAGTGTATTGAGTGTGGTTATCAGTCTAGGGAGTCCAGTGTTGGTGCGGTGGCTGAAGAATCTATACACCAGGACCCTGACTTCTGATTTCTGACTCAGTGCACAAAAACATCGATTGCATGTGTATTTCAAAAGTTTTCTTTGTGATTACATTGTGTCAGCTCACCTGATATACTATATTGACCATGGCCAACCTGTTTCTTTTCAAGATGGCCCCACGACGGTAGCCATATAGGGTTCCAAGCTTTGTGCGAGACAACATCCCACCGAGTGATGGGGCCTCGGTGCAGGTCAATATTACAGCAGGGGCACCAGCGGTACCTCTACCAGCCAAGCCACCGATGCCACCAGCCCCAGCCTTTGAGAGTGCACGTCACCTTAGTGTACTGCACGAGTATCAGTGTCAGAGACCTCCCAGGTTCTGCAGGAAGACAGACCCTCAGGCAGCTGAGGATTGGCTGGAGGATGTTGTTTGAGTTTTGAGGTTAGTAGAGACAATGCGGACCTCATGGTCATCCTTGCAGCGAGTCTCTTTCACACAGTAGAGGTAGAGGTTCGACTGTGGCAGTCCGCAGGGAGAAGGTGGACGAGGAAGAGGAGCTGGCCGAGCAGCAGGTGGTGGGTGACGCTTTGAGGCTCTACAACCACCACCACCAGGATGTCCACCCCGACCACATGGAGCTGGCGGACAGAGGCAGGCTCAGCTTCAGGCAGCGGAGGCCTATGACCACAGCGCACCTGAGATGATTCGAGGTAATATCTGTGTCTACTCTACCCCTTCTTCAGTTCTTATAGACATATGAGCGAGTCATTATTTCATTGATGATGCCTTTGTTCGGAGCTCGGAGATTCTGACGGAGCCGTTGGCTTGATCCTTATGGCTAGAGACTCCTACAGGAGCAGGCTCGATGATTACGCACTGGTGCCGGTAGAATGTGCTTACTCTAGGAGGCGAGAGCTTCGGCTGGGATCTTCTTGTAGCGGCGTCGAGGCCTTACGACGTTGTCTTGGTCATGGATTGGTTATCAGTAGTTCATGCTCAGATCGACTATATTAGGCGCATGTTGCATTGTGTTCACTCCAATGGGAGCAGGTTCACCTTCACTGATGATAAGGGATCCTTTGCAGCGCAGGGTGGACTTACACAGAGGAGAGGACAACTGATCAATCATCAGTTGGCTAGTCTCATCCTAGGAGAAGTCGATGTGTGGAGTCTGAGTTTTCCTGTAGTGGTGGATCAGAATGCGGGCGTTTTTATTAACAACGTTACAGGACTAACTCCTCGCAGAGAGGTATACTTTTATGTTGACCTGTACCCCAGGACAACCCCGATATCTACTCCATCATATCGGATGGCTCCCGCTGATCTTCGAGAGTTACGGGTACAACTGGAGGACTTGCATAGAAAGGGATTCATCAGAACTAGTGTTTCACCCTGGGCTTACCCGGTTTTTCTCACCAAAAATGCGGACTGGAGCATGCGATTGTGTGTCGATTACCGTAGCCTGAACCAGGTGACTGTGAAGAATAAGTATCCACTTCCTAGTATTGATGACCTCTTTGATTAGCAACAGGGAGCACAGTGGTTTTCAAAGATAGACATCAGGTAAGGCCATCATCAGCTCAGAGTTCGAGATGAGGATATGCATAAGATGGATTTCATGTGTCGGTACGACCACTATGAGTTCTTGGTTATGCATTTTGGTGTAACCAACGCTCCAGAAGTGTTCATGAGTCTCATGAACAGGATCTTCTAGCCTTATCTCGATCGATTTTTCATATTCTTCATCAACGAAATATTGATATACTCGACAACTGAGGAGGAGCACGCCAACTACTTGCAGGTTGTTCTGGATACACTCCAAGAGAACCAGATTTATGGTAAGCTCTCGAATTGTTAGTTTTGGATACGTGAGGTTCAATTATTGGGGCACGTTATCTCTGATGATGGAGTTGTGGTGGATCATTTGAAGATCGAGGTAGTGTTAGCTTGGGAGCCACCTTGGAGCGTGATGGAGGTGTGGAGCTTCTTGGGTCTAGCTGGGTACTACCGGAGATTTGTTTCGGACTTCTCCAGATATGCGGCACCACTTTCAGATTTTACGAAGAAGGGGAAACCCTTCGTGTGGTCAGATAGATGTTAGCAGAGCTTCCAGGAGCTGAGATAGAGACTGACCAGTGCACCCATATTGAGGCTACCAAAGGAGGGAGTAGGGTATGTAGTCTACGGCGATGCATCAGGGACCGGACTCAGGTGTGTCCGGATGCAGGAGAAGACAGTGATCGCCTATGGATCATGACAGTTGAGGCAGAACGAGCAGAACTACGCTACCCAAGACCTGGAGTTAGCAGTGGTGGTCTTCGCTCTGAAGATGTGGTGGCACTATCTGATGGGCGAGAATTTTACAGTCTATTCTGACCACTAGAGTCTTAGGAACATCTTCTCCCAGAAAGACATGAACATGAGACAGCGGCGATGGCTTGAGTTACTTCAGGACTATTCCTTCGAGATATTCTATACTCCTGGAAAGGGGACCGTAGTAGCCGAAGCGCTCAGCAGGAGGACGAGCATTCAGCTACATATAGAGGAAACAGAGCAGCTAGTTGCATTGCAGATATCCTTTGTGGGTAGAGATGGGGAAGCCTTTCTTCAGTCGCTCAAAATGACACCCCCACTTCTTCAGCGGGTTAGAGAGGCACAACGTGGGATTTTGACTGTGAGATGCGGCGTTCACAAATATCCTCAGGACAGGAACCTGATGGTTTCTCTATAGGAGGAGAGCACGTCATCCTTTTCATAGGACGTACCATGGTACCAGCTGCAATACAAGAGGAGGTGATGAGAGAGTTTCACACTTCTCATTTAGCAGTAAATCCAGGAGTGGCGATGATGTACCCTGATGTTAGACGAAAGCACTGGTGGACGGGTATGAAGAAGGTTGTGGCAGAGTTCGTTTTTTCGATGTCTCACCTGCCAGCTGGTGTAGGTGGAGCACCAGGTACCAGCAGGCTTGGTTCAACCCATGGAGGTCCTATAGAGGAAGTTCGACTAAATATATATGGATTTTGTGACTGGACATCCATGAACATCCAGAGGTCATGACTCCATTTGGGTGAATGTCGACCGACTCACCAAGTCGGCTCACTTTTTACCCCTCAGAGAGAAGGACTCAGTAGAGAGCTTGGGTTGTCTCTAATTTCATGATATTTTGAGGCTTCATGGTATTCCATCATCTATCATCTTCAATCGAGATGCTCGCATTACTTCCCAGCTTTGGAAGGGGTTGCAGGAGGCATTCGGGACGCAGTTACGCATGAGCACCGCCTTTCACCCTCAGACGGATGGACAGACGGAGAGCACCATTCATACTCTCAAGGACATGCTCTGTGCATGTGTCCTTAACTTTGGTCACACCTGGGAGGATCACCTACCCTTGGTGGAGTTTGCGTACAACAACAGCTACCACTCCACCATCGGGATGGCACCATACCGGGCATTGTACTTCCAACCTTGCAGATCACCTCTGTGCTGAACAGACCTTGGGGAGTCAGTACTTGTGGGACAAGAGATGGTCCAGGCCACGACAGAGAAGGTCCAGGTCATCCAAGAGCGGATGAGGATAGCTCAGAGCCAACCGAAGTCTTATGCGGACAGGAGGTGGAGACCAATAGAGTTCGAGAATGGTGACCATGTTTTCTTGCGGGTCTCACCTCGACGCGGAATACCGAGATTTGGCCGAGACGACAAGTTTTATCCAGGCTTCAACGGACCATTCCAGGATCTCATCAGGACATGCGAGATGGCTAATCACTTGTCTCTACCACCTCAATTACACCGGGTGCATGACGTCTTCCATGTATCTCAGTTGAGGAGATAAGTGCACGACCCGACACATATCATCGGCCATGGGGAGCTGGACATCGATGACTGGGAGAATTTTGGGAGGATCCGGTGGAGATCGAGGATCAACAGGATTGGGTCCTAAGTGGGCAGTCGATTCCTCTATTGCGCATCAGGTGGAAACATGGGAGCCTCTAGGAGAGCACTTGGGAGTCGGAGGCTCAGATGCATGCTCAGTACCCTTATTTGTTTACCTAGTTTGTGATGTATCTTTACGGGGACGTAAATCCTTGATGTGGGAGTAATGTAAAGATCCGTAAATTTCAAGGGAATTTTTTTTCTTATTTTCTTTGGGATTTTACGAATATGCAGTTTCTAACGGAACCTAATTACGAGGCCCAATGTGCCCAGAATCAATTTCCGAAGTTTAGCTAAGGTACATTCAGTGAAAGAATGAGAGGGTTTTCCTAATTTCTGAACCATAGCTCGTAATCAAAATCTGAGGGCACCGATGAAACTGCAGCACCAGTAATTTCTTAGGAATACCTTTTCTGAAGGTGCATTTTCTCGAGTGGAGATGTTAGAAATGTGAGGAATAAAAATATAATTGTTTACAATTTTATTTTTATTTCTTTACTATGTGGTTTTTGTGTTAAGTGAAATTAATTTGTGTCACAACATTATTTCTCTCTACTATGTGGTTTATCTTCCATGAGAGGAATTTGGGGTAGGACCCACTTAATCCTCACTCCTCTGGATAGGATAGTCGTGAGGTGGGGACCACACAAGGCCCCACCTTTTAACTTTCCCTATAACCCCCTTAAACTCCTTTTAAAACCTCCCTTGTATTTAATGTTGTGACATTCCCTCTCCTCTCATTTAATCAAGAAATCACATTAATTCAATTAATGGATTTGAGTTTTAAAATTTTGAACTCATGGCTTGAATTAATAAAATAATTGGGGATTATTTTATTTTTGGGTTATATTCGTTGTGTTAAGAATTGGATAAGAAATCTCTTGTCATGAAGAACATTATCTTCCTTGTTGAAGAACGTGAAGACCGCCGGATCATGAAGGAGAGACAGCGTGCCAATCTTTCCCTTCTCTGAAGCCAGTGTAAGACGCCATAATCTTCTTTGAAACTTGCCAATGCCGTCATCAAAAACACCCCCCGTGACTCCGTTTTCCCGCGATGATCATTGTTCTACAACTTCTTCAAGGTAGGTGTTAAGTTCAAATTTAATCAATTAAATTTTCGCTTTGTTCTCATTGAGTTTACTCGTTCTTTGGCCACTGACTATCATTATAATAGGATCAGGTCGGACCGCACAAACACGGCAGAACCTCCCTCCCTCTATTGTGGAATTCTTCTATGTTGCTTGGAAACGGAGGTGACATGATGTCGTTGCACCGCACGGGAACGAGAGAACCATGGCGATGGAGCGCGGTGCTGTTGCACCGCGTTGGTGAGTCCGAAGGAGGCTACGACGAAGGAGCGTGGCCCCGTCGCGCCTTGCCGTTGTGACCGAAAGAGGCCGCGGCCAGTGTCGGGCCACGATGGAGGGGTGTGGCGCCGTCGCGCCATGCCGGACAGGGAGGAGCCATGACCTATGGTCGTGGTTTTTCGGGAAATCGGACGGCTAAGCCGACAGCTGGAGCCAGCTGGAGGTGAGACCCCACAGGTCCCGCAGGTTTGGTTAAGGCCGACCATAAATGGTTGGTCGTTTTTCCAGAAAGAGGGGCAGCCCCCCCCCCTTCCATGTAAGCTCGGCGAGGGGATGCCCGTGCGGGACCGGACCGGCCACACCGGGCCGGACCGCCTGCGCAAAGCCGGACTGCCTGCACCGGGCCGGACCGCCCGCGCTGGGCCAGATCCCCATGCCAGGTTGGCTTGAACCGGCTGGGCCAGGCCACGCCAGCCGGGCTGAGCCATGCCCAGCAGGGCCCGACCCAGACCCGGGTCGGGACCCCCGATTCGGGCTGACCTAGGGGGTATTGGGCCAGGTCCGACCGGGCCCAAACCCCTGTTTTCGGACAGATCCATTCAATCGCCCGTATCCTGTGATACTGAACTCCGATCGATGCACCTTAAATTGTGTTGAAATCCTTGGACTGATACGTTCGTTTCGTTATATTACACTCAAGGTTTCAGAGAACGTTGTGTATGGCCGGGTTGGTTCGAACACGAAACCAATCGGGGCTTTGGAGCAGAAATGCTTATAACATGAGCTCCGGATGTCCGATTGACATTCTGTAAAATTTGTTTGATTCCTCTTAGTGAGAAGGTTCTTTTGGATTACTCTTCTTGAGGTTTTGACACAGTTGGAGTATGTTCGGGTTTGTTTTGACTTAAAAACCGACCTGGCCCCTGGACGAAAAAGCCAATAACTCTCAGACCGGGCGTCCAATTGATGCACCGTCTGTCGCATTGAGTTCCTATTGAAGAGACAGAACTATGGGATACATCAACTCCATACTTCATATCAGTTGAAATAACGAACCCTTGGATCGTGTAGCAGACCCTCCTAGAATCGATCATGTTGTGTGCAGGAACCCTAGAGCTGGCTACGACTGCGACGATGACGACGACTGTACTGGGATCTCCCGTGGGATCGGCAGCGACGAAGATCGTACTGAAATCCTTTGTGGGTGTGATGGAAATGACTATTGTTCATGTATCCTATGTGGGTCCAGAAGTACGTAACTACTGTTCTTGTATACTATGTGGGTCCGGCAGTATTTGACTATGTACTTGTATCCTATGTGGGTCCAGCAGAGTAGCTGGTTTTGTATCCTTTGTGGGTCCGACAGCTTAGCTGGTCTTGTATCCTGTGTTGGTCTGACAGGTTAGATGAATCAGTGGCTACATCTGATCATCTCTATCATCTTATGATGATGTATACCTGTGTGAGATGAGTATTGACTATCAATCATTATCTTCGATATGATTGTTTTTCTATCCTGTGTGGGTTGGTTTGTGCTTTCCTGTGTGGATTGGGTGGTACTATCTTATGTGGACAATATCGAACATGGGATCAGATGCTGGAGCCGAAATGGAATTGATGACTTAGGAATATGTATGGGAATATACCTAGGTTGAGATGGTTGTTACTTCGTGATTATATCATTCGTTTGTGGATTATCCTTCGTGGATTCGGGGAGACCTTCCGGGGTCTCGGGGTCCCTACTGAGCAGCGTATAATCACCCCTACACGGGCTATGCCTGCACTAAGTTGTGTTGGATGCAGACGACATACAACGCTGATCGAGGTAGGACCTCATGGAGTTGGATGGTATCTGGAGGTGGATCACTGGACGAGACGTACATTGAGCGGGCGACTGGAGATGAGGAGATGAGGAGACTATCTGTACGCACCCTTCAGGTAGGATTTCTAGAGGACGGCTGAGTGTTACTGCTTTACTTTTCTACGGATGTACTCTCTATTTAGTTATACTTTACTTTCAGTTGGGTTTGTATACTGGCCCATTTACTTTCCATCATTTACTATTTTACTCAATTTACTTAGTGTTTACTTTTTCTTGTTTACTCAGTGGTGTTTGATTTCTTACATAAAGGCAATGCCTTCCCTTATTTTGGGTTTTACGTCTTTGGTGCTAGTCGCCAGCCCCTGGCCTATGGAAGGTGGGCTTGGTGTTGTCACGACATGGGTCCCGAGGAAGGTTCATGACTAGGGATAGAAATTTCAAGTCCCAACTTCATAAAAAAGGATACTAAATGATTTTTTATGTCCAACTCACTATATTGTTCATGAATTAAAATCAATACACATTTTTCGACTTTTCACCTAATATGGACAACCATTTGAGATGAGATATTGAAATGTGAAATCCAGGATATTGGTGGCAGATTTTTTAGATGAAATGGTTTGTATTTGGGGGAATATTTATATTCAAAAGCTCATTCAAATTTCAACTTTCGAAAAAGTGAGGATAAAAATCGACAATTAAGAATTTTTTATTAAGACCGCCATAACATTGGTTCCATAAGTCTATCATCCAACATATTCTCAAATTAAAAAACTCACATTTATATATATAACTTGTAATAAGAATAGATATCAAGATCCTATGTTCTATATTGTTTAATATTCGAGGCAAGGGGAGGGATAAATTTAGAAAGAAAATAGTCCAACTCCTTGGGGTATAAATACATCCACCTTCTCTCCTTGTAAGGTGTTGGAATTTCAGAGAGAAGGTGAGGGTTTGTTATGTCCATAGCCTTTCAATGGGAATGGGAGGACTTTCCTTGATCTTGTTTTTATAATATATACCTCTCATCTACATTTCATTTCATGTATATTTACTATTGTTTTCTATCGCAAGTGTGCATATTTATATACATTTCAATCAAATTTTAAATCTTGTTTAATCTAAATTATATCACATATTTATCTAAATTCTGTTGTGAAATGTTCATGGGATTAGAATAGTATAATTCAAGAAAAAACACCATATATTTTATCACTATTTCATTCAATTTAAATCCTGTATTTAATTCTCCTCACCATATATGTGTGTGTTCGGCACACAACTCTTATCTGGTACCTTTCTTTTTATTATATTTTTAACTCATCAGTCTAATCAACCTAAACCAGATTACTAACATATATATTTCTGAGTAATTTTTCTATTAGGGTGATCCATAAATTGGGGGTATTATGTTATTGATATATTTTTATGGTTTTATATTATTTTGGTTAACATTTTGTATGTTGAAAATAAATTTTCATGGATTAATGACATGTTTTGTTTAACATGTGGATTGCATGGATAATTGGAACAAAAAATATACTACTATAAACAAGTACTAATTATGATTAGACCCTTAGTTATGTTATGGATTGGAATAATTCCATAACACATTGGAATTTTGATTAATGACATGTTGTGAAGTGGGTAATAATTTTAGGCAATATAAATCAAAGATCAATGATATCATAAGATTAAACCCCTAATAATGAACTAACACTAACCTTTATTTAATTTATTATTCAATATAAATAAATCATTCATTCAATTTACCTCTACACATAACTCCCCCCACTCAATATACAAATTAATCAAATGTAATCAATTATTAAAAATGCATCATCACTGAGGATTCAACCCGAGTTCCACTATACATCTTATCAGAGAACCAAACCCTTGAACGGTCGATAAGAAACAATTGGACACACTTAGTAATCCAAGACTCAAGAAGATCATTAAAAACATCTTGACATTGTCATGAGTACAATTAGAGAGCACCAACATTACATTAATCTATATAAGTTTTAATTTTAGATTGGCCAAGAATATTTCAAGGGACATATCATCTCAGACGACGGTGTGGTAGAGGAACCATGATAATGAAAATAGTGGATTATTGTGAGAATCAAAATAATATTTTTAATAACTATTGATTTTTGGGGTCAGATGGCTACAATCATAGGTTCATCCAAGACTTTTCCAATTTGAAAGGTCAACTTTTAGGCATAACGTATAAATGTGTTATGTTTGAATGGTCTGAATCAAGTGAGAATTCATTCCATGAGATCATGAATAATTTGACTAACACTCCAATTTTGATCATACCTAATATGGGTGAGTGTTATGTAGTTTTTATTTATATGGTGTAGGACATAAAGCGATTTTGATATCGGGATATTGAGTTGTGGAGTATGGGTAATGCATGTTTAGGACACATGAATCAAATTACATTATACAAAAACACCAATTTGATGTATTTTTGTATGACTTGAAATACTGGAGACATTATCATATGGGATTTTTTTTACTATGTATTCTGATCACAATGCATAATGTATAACATTTTTCATAATGTTTTGAATCATTGGTTGTGGATGTGGGTTGGGTATGTGAAGGCTTTTGATTATACATGGAATAGATGCCAGAGATTCAAAACAATTTTCCAGCCTATTTGAGTAGTAAAACATTGACATTGGATGTTCAGGTGCCCAGTTCTATGTGGAAGATATTTACCTAGCAGTTATAGATGTATGTTGTGGTTTGGGAGGGCCAAGAGAAGATTAACATCATATCAGTACAAGTGGATTCAAACCTTTTTTTATCCAAATCAATGTGAGGAAATAAGATGATATAAAGGGTTTGACCTTGAGGTACATCCTTGACAGTGACGATTCTATATTATATTGGACTATAGATGAGGTTGATATCAACTTTGTAAGAAACAATGTTGTTGCGACTACGAGTATAAGAGAGGATGCAATGTGGGAATTTCATGCCTCTATGTTTTCTGTTAATACTAGTTTGATGAAAATGTACCATGAACATCATTGAAATTATAAGTGGATGGGAATGAAAAAAATATTATAGGGTTTGTGACGTGATACTAAACATATAAATAGGAAAAAATAAGAGCATTATTGACATGGTGGATTACCAAATCCGTTCCCATTCAAGATTGGAATTGGGACAATGTTACCATGGATTTTTTTTGTTGGTCTCCTGGGAACACATTGGAAGAATGATTTTGTTAAGGTGATAGTATACCTACAGGTCAAAGTACCATAATTATTTCCAATATAGTATATTCTCTTGGTGGGATAGTTGAGTTAATTTTTGGATCATGAGATTTTTTGTCCGCATGTGGTGCCATAGAGTATAGTTTTTGAATGTGAATCACATTTGACTCCAAATTTCTAGAAATCCATAATGAATGAACTCAAACTAAACATATCTCACAATACGATTTTACACCCATATAAATTAGGTGCGTCGAAACAAACTACTGTTTTTTTGAGGATATTCCATGCGCAAGCATTCTTGAATTGTTGGGGGTTTGGGATACTCACTTGGCTGTCATTTAGTTCCCCTATAGCAACAATCA
Organism: Viscum album; assembly: GCA_963277665.1. Lineage (NCBI taxonomy): Eukaryota > Viridiplantae > Streptophyta > Magnoliopsida > Santalales > Viscaceae > Viscum > Viscum album. The sequence continues at coordinate 268,946,689 of OY728125.1, read as the reverse complement.
TCTAGGTTGTATTTAGATAGAACTATGTGAGGATACTCATGTAAATGCATGTAGATCAGCTCGATGATGGATGTAAGCTGGTGAGTTAGTGCTATTAGGACTGAGTCTCATATAGGAGATGGAAGAGTAGGTTTAGATGTTCTAGAAATGTATGGATATGGCACATAGTAAGCATAAAATATATTCTAAAAGATGATTTTGACAAATTTATTTTATAGTGGTCAATCATATGTTCTTTCAAGTGTCTCATAGATTGTGTCAACATAGGAATTTGAGATTGGGAATGTGGGCACCCTAGTTTCTTAGAACTTTTGAGTTTTTGGAGAGAATCATCCCCGTGGCATACATATTGGCTCTTTGAAAGAGATATAGTGATATGAAAAAAAATTCAAGTGTCACAACTTCTATGGTATGACCATGTACCTTCTCATGTGATATATTTTGATTATGATGATCTTGATGATGACATGTCCTTTTATATGAATATAACAAGTGTTATGGATCAAAGTCAGAAACTAGTGTGGGGAAGGTCTGTGTTGATTGTTTGAGTTTTTTGGAAACATGTCATTGTTCATAAAAAATAATTATATATAGAGGCATATATTCAGGCTATTTGGACAGTTATTATTTCTTCAGAATCATAGTTATTCTTGGGATAAAATCTTAAGGAATAGATATTATAAGGTGGATTGATATTAATATCTTGTTCAATAAAGAGGAACCATAGAATCTTTTTCAGCTACTATTTTTCCTTTTTTAGTGTAACGTTATTGGGTTTTACTAGGGCAGTGTTTTAGGAGAAAAAAAAATGTTCTAGAAGTTTGTAGTGTTTTTGAAAGTGAATTTTTTCATCACAGGTTTCCCAAACCGTGCACCCTACCTCTGAAAACCATGCTTTTTTAAATCGAGGGGAAAAGAATGGTCGGTGAATATTTTATCAAACTGTGTACCTGCTAATTAGTAAATAGGTGACCCTTAGGGGAGGAACGTAGTTAGGGTGTATTATTTGGTAAACCGTTCACCCTTTCTTTAGAAACTATTCATGGATAATTATTTTCCATGATTTTTCATTTAAAATTATCAAACCCCCAGCATTCATCCTCATTCTTCCATTTCTAGGCTAATAAGTCCACAATCATTTTGGAGGTAAAATAGTAGATCCCAAGGCTATGTGATCTCTGTTCTTGATGAATAAAAGATCTGATTAATAAATATACACCACTTACGGTATGAAATATCATTCCTATTGGTTCTTCTATCAATCAATCCCTCTCTCCCATATTTCGTTGAAGATAATGGGTAATGTTTAATCATCTAATTTTTATGATTTTAGATATGGGTATGGAAATATCTTAATATATTTTAACCCGATCTTTGTTTTGGTTCTAGATATCATTCATCATCATTAAATTGATCATTCTACCTCATTTAGGGATTTATTTTGGAGAGAATCCATTAATAATCACGAGTTAGGTACTCTAAATGTAAATTAATATATTCTTGATTTTTATTACAAGTAATTAACAATGAAACTATATTATCCCTATATGGAAATCAATTCTGGAATACGATTAATTAATTAGTTAATCATTTAATTGATCTTGTAATTGAAGGAATTATGTGATTATGAAAATGGTTTAAATTTGTATTTTGAAATTGGGGATTAATTGGACGATGAGTTGACTGATTAATGGAAATTATGGGATGGTTGGATTAACCTCAATGGTTTAATGGTGAATTTTTTATAATATTTCAAATTATTAATGTGGAGATCCATGAATGTTTGATAAATTGATATGATGCAATGTGAGGTGAATGATTTATAATAATATTATTGATGGTTTATCTTAAAATGTGTGATATATAAATTTTTTGTGATATGTGTGATATTTTGTTATTTGTGATAATGAGTGGTCGAAAAGGGATGATGATTAAAATACTATGTGTAATAACATTGAGGATGGGGGACAAACTAATGCTTCAAAATCCCATATGTGAAAAAAATAGTTGTGGGTCATGGAATGATGCTTTAAAATCCAATGGGATCCCATACATGATGTTCTAGGAAAAAAATGTGGGTATTTGACTATGGGCACAAGTATCCATGACTTGAATGTGAAATTAAATGAATATTGGAATCCTATGTTATAATTAATTGTTATTTCCTATATTAAATGATCCAAACTCCAATAAATGCCGAATTATGTATTGATGTATTGGATTTATCATAAACCAATGTAGTTATGTGGTTAATTAATAAAAAAAGATTTGTAAAAAACATTTTCTTGTTTTATTGAACTGTATTCAACAAAAAACATCATACACTATTATATATTGGATATTATTTTAGAAACATTTGGTTGTAGACTACTGATTTGTACTGAAACGCTACTCAGTATTCCAGATTGGTACACAAATAGGCTTTATGTTTATAATATAATATAATGGGATGATCCCTATGTTATATGGATTAGTTGGTATAGAGAATGAATGAGAGATCCATACGTGGTTTTATGAACCTCGTGGGAGTTTTTAGTGGGTCTTTATTTTGAGATTTAAATTTTGACAGCTAACACATATATGGTAAAAAATTATCTAGTACTTTTGTCTGAATGTTATTTATCAAAAAATTTATATGATATAATACTATTTTTTTGTTATGGATTTATTCTAGTTATTGGATATATCATGTGGTTTTTTTAATTATATATTCTTTTGGGCTATTTTGATGAAGAGGGTATATTCTACCCATGTTATATATTGATCCACAATGATAGTTGGTGTCCTCTAGTGTATGGGGAGGTGTGCTTCAAGTCATGTGACCGACAGGATCGTGGCACCAATGTGTGACCCCATGATCGGGATGTTACACTTATACAATATCAATAATAAGTATAAGGTGGTCTGTATGAAAGACCATGTGATTTCTTGATCACTTAATACCAATAAAAAATAAAATAATTTTCACTAACATCAATGATAATTTCTCATAGGAAAGCTATCGACCAACTCCAAGATGAGAAGTGTTGGGAATATATTTTTTCAATAATAATATATGAAAATTGTGGATTTTGGTGATCACAAATACCATTGTTTTTTTACCGATGAAAATAATTTAATTGTTTTTTGGATTACATTTCATGAAAAATATTTCTTATTTATGTGTTAGTTTTTTTATCAAAATATTTCAATATCTGTATTTAATTTGTTTGGAAAACTTTTTCATAACCATTTTTATTAATCATAACTTATGGTTTTCAAACACTATGTTCGGAATAAATATATCAATAAGATACCCCATGCTATTATGAAATTATGGATAATGAACCATTCTATTACGAAAAAACCCTACATTAGTGACGATAACTTATGGATCAATAAACATATTTTTTATGTTAACTTTACATTATCATCTTTACTTTCAAATTGAACCCTACATTTCTCTTATCCAATTATATATTTGAAAATAAATATATTGCTTATTATTTTTCCAATGAACTTGTAGAAAAAAATATAACCTTAATGATTCATAAATACTGATTCAAATTCATGTTTTCAATAGATTAAATCATTCATTTTTATAACATATTTTTTTGACATTCTTAGAAATCTTCAAATTCAAATACTCATGAATTTTCAGATGATATTTTTGGATCTTTTTTAATGAATTAATATAATGTTTCTCTTATTAAATTCATGGAGTTGTCTAATTCAAAAATTAGGAAAACTTTTTGGAATAGAATAAATATCTCTGCTATTATGAAGACATACACTTTAGAGACATATGTTTTATGATCTTATGTGATTTTACTATTATTCAATTATTAATATTAATATATTTCAATTTCTATATTTCATAATGATTAAATTCTACCAAGATCAATTTTATGTTGTTCATTATAGATGAAACTTATATTTAATGAATAATATTAGGTATCTATCAGTTTTGGAAGAAACTACTTGATAAATTTGTTTTCAATCAAATCAACTAATCAGGATTTTATTGGAGTGTTAGTTATATATCCGTTTTGAAAAATATTCAGATTCTGGAATCGAAATGGATCATCCAAATAGAAGATTCATTAAATTATATAAGAAATAAAATGATTCAGAAAGTCCTTAAACTTTACGAATAAAGAAGTTTGTGGAAATAAATAAGTTGTATTTTATGCATGCATAAAAACGTGAAATGTCATACCTAATTTCCCACAACAATAATAAGTGAAAAGAAAAATGGAAAAAAGATAAATGAAATATCATATGAGAAATTATTATGAGAAATAATATTAAAAAACATTTAATGCTACAGTGAATGTCTTTGAGTACTCAAACAATACATATAAAACATATTAAGAAAAAGTTCAACCATTATAAAAAAATTGTGCCTTATAGATAATGATATAGAATAGGTACAATCATTATATTCTTCTTCTTTTGATTATGAAAGTTGTTTGAATAGTAAAACATCAACATTCAATTCATTACTTGAATAAAAATATGAATATTTAGAAAACAAATCTGAAATCAAAATAAAATTAATAATTATGTTGTTTTAAATGAAAAATATTCCATGTTAAAACATGACGAGGAATTTAAATAATAATTATACAAATATTCCTCAAATATCACTTTTCATGAATAAAGAATTATAGAGTTTCAATATGTAGTACAATCATTCCAAAGTGCTATGAATATATTAACTAAGGTAGAAGAATGTCTAATCATATTCATTATAAAAATATTCATAAAAATAATAAATATGGAAAATAAATCAATGGAGAAAAACAAAAAATATATTGAAATTATTTTTTTACCTAGTTTTAAAAATATGAACATATCAGAAAAATTTTTATTTTGTGATTAATGTTAATTATTATAATAATCAGTTCATTAGAAATTCATAGTTGAGTTTAATAAAAAATGGGGTTTTCTTAAAATATATCTGAATATAGTGTTGAGTCAAAAGTTCTCTTTTGACATCTATATCTTATTTTGGAAATCACAAATGTCTTTTTAATCGTACTGACTTTATCAATAGTATTGTACTGACCTTTTAAATCATATCGTACTGACTCTATCAATCATATCATATTGACTCTGTCAATCATATCGTACTGACTCTGCCAAATGCATCATACTGACTCAGTCAATCATATCGTACTGACCTTTTCAATCATATCGTACTGACTCTGTCAATCGTATCGTACTGACTCTGTAAATTGTATCATACTAACTCTTCTATTCATACATTCATTACTTGTTTTTTTACTTAGTCAAAAACAATTGTTTCATATTAATCTTACTCTTGTTTATCATCTTCATATATCTTATTTTAACCAATACGATGTCGTTATGTTAGTTACAAACTAATAAAAACTATGTCGTGCTTTCTGTTTCAATATGACCATTATAATGCTAGGTGTCCAAGTCCCTCCGAGTTTTTCAGTGAAATATGACCGTTGGAGGAGGTGTGACCATTGGAACCCGAGGCCTATAAATGAGAGGCCATTTGAAGCTGAAAGAAAGACAAACTACTGAGAACAAGCGTGAACGTGTGTGTGCAATTGAGATACTTTTCTTCTGTGAAGTTCTAGAGAGAGACGCTGTGACTTCTCTCATGCTTTGTGCTTTGTGTGTCTGATCATCGTATTGAGGGTTTTCAAGTAATTGAAAGACAGAGGTGATGATTACCTACAAAATCGAGGGCTTCTAGGGACAGGGAGATAGACGTTCTGATCATCGTATCAAGGGCTATCGGGGATAAGCAGACAGACGTACCGATCATCTTATTGAGGGCTTCCGGGGATAATCAAACGGACGAACCGATTATCGTATCGAGGGCTTACCAAGGTGGTGGTAAGATATACCTCTTATCCTAGGGGAAAGGATAACCCATCTCTTTGGGTCAAAAGAATCGTAATAATTTTACATTTCCGCTGTTTTTTGTATTAAAAAGGAATTTGTATTTTTTCCTTTCTTAATTATACTTTCAACTGTAATTGTCTCAATTACAATTATTATATTGCATTTTGCATTAATAGATTCTATACGCTTTATGGTAGAATCTCTCACACATGTATTACTCTGCTCATTGTATTCATCTTGAATACAATTACTTCACTTCTCTAATAGTATTACTTTACTTCATAACATTATATTCAATACAATTGTGGTTGTTTGAATTGTATTTGTTTAAGATCTTATAAACTAATCTCTTTAAGTGTTTAAACTCTATGTTTTTAAACATACAATTCACCCCCCTCTTGTATTGTTCCATCTAATATACATATACATCTACATATTCGATCCACCATATAGTACTTTAGATTTTAGAAAAATTATAAAATATGTTATGCATTGATCTTTTCTTCTTGACATAGCCAAACCCATGAAAATTAGTGTATGAAAACAATCATTTATTTAAATTTTTATTATGAATAAGGTCAAAAAATTACGAATTTTATATGAGTATTGTTTTATCAAGACTCGTGAGTGTAGAACCATCCAATTTTCATACATTATAAAATTAATATAGTAGACTTGTTACATTTAGTGATAATGAAAAGAAAAAATAGATTATGTTTTATTAGTTTGAAATCCTTAAATCAAATCTAATAAAAAACACTATATATTTAATATTTGAAGAAAAATATGATTAGTATCTCTCAACAATGTGAAGAGAGTTTTTAAATTTATTTCTCTTATAATTAATTTTGTATCTTTAATGAAAAATTAGTTAAATTTAAAAAACCATGATGTAAAAATAAATCTACTTTGGATCATATATCATTATTTTATTTTTTTGAATTTTTTGACTTCTAACACAAATGAATCTTGGATTTGAATAGGTGACTTCAACACTATAATTTTTTACGTTACATACATTTTCAAAGAAACATTTTATTTCTTAATTTTCCAATATTAAATTTGATAATGATATATTTTTTGATGCATTCCATATAGTCAAGATACAAAATTCATCCTTCAAATCTATTGACAAGGTTCCCACATACCATCAAAAAGATCTTATCCACAAGATTTTTTTTGGAATCTCAAGAGTAGAAATGATAGCTATATGATATTATGTGTTTATTTTATTAGATTATTTTTCTATATTTAATTTGGTTTATTTTAAATAAAATTAAAGGTTTTCATTTTTTTAAATATTTATGAAAAATATTAAAAATGAATTATATTTTTAAATTATATCTTTTAGTGATCATTGTGGATAAATTGAGAATCAAGAATTTAACTCTTTTATCTTAGTCCTTTGTAATAACCAGCATTTTTTTCACTCAGAACGCATCATCAAAATTGAATAGTATAAAAAATAAATTGGATTGTACAAGAAATGATAAGAATAAATGTAAAATAATATAATATTCCTACCTATTTAGGGTATAATTTGGTAACAAAACATTCCATATCATGAATAGGGTTTTAAAATATATTTTCTTAAAAAGACATCCAAGAAACAATGGAATAGTAAAAATCATAAATCTATATACTATATTTTTTTGGAAATATGGTTTATATCATTAATACTAAGAAATATTTAGTAAATTTGATCGAAAAGATGATCTAGGAATTTTTTTAGGATTTATGATACTTAAAATGTTTATATAGTGTATAATAAAAATTTAAAAATAGTTAAGAATTTTATTCATATGAAATTTGATAATTGTAATCCCCTATGTGACAGAAAAATAAAACAGATGAAGGTACAAATTATGTAGAAAATATATTACTTAAATCATTGGAAAATTATTTTGATTATAAACTGCAATATGATGATATTTAGTCTAGTTAAGAAGAACATGGCAATGGTAAATCCATATGTGCTTTACCTAGAAAACCTAAAGCCATAAATGATCTTATTTTGGAAACAATAATTGGAAATCTAGATATATGATTTAGGAAAATAATTAATGTTGGTAATATAACTGAATTTTGTGCCTTACTATCATAATTAGAGCTTAAAATGTAGTGGAAGAATAATAAGATGAATGTTGAATAATATCAATGTAATATAAGATTAACAGGTTTAAAATAAACAATGTGCGAAAATTAGTTGATATGAGATCCAATCATATTGTAATAGTAACAAAATGCGATTTTAGAAATATAGATGATGACCAAGGGATAATTATTGGGAATAAATATATATAATTTGATAAAAGATATAATTATAATGAAGGAGTATATTATGATGAAATATTTTAATCGAATTATATATTATAAGCAATTAGTATCCTCCTATATTAAGCCTCATATATGAATATAAAATTATATAAGGTGGATATAGAATAATATTTTTAAATTGATATTTAATGGATGAACTTTATATTGAAAAACCACCAGCTTTTGAAAATCCTCATCCGCTAAATTTGGCTTCCAAAAATACTAAATATCAATATCATATTGAACAAGATCAATGATTTTGGTATGAACGATTTAGATATTTTATAATAGAATGTGTATTTTTTCATTTGTAGATATTAATAAATATATGAAAAATGTTTTTTATGATGTTTTATTAGAACATATTAATGCAGTTGATTTTATTTTTGGTTCAACTAATATAAATCATTGTAATTATTTTTCACAACATATCAAAAATGAATTTGAAATGAGTATAATGGGAGAATTAAATTTAATTCACGATTTTAAAATGCATCAGAAATATTTTTGTAATGTTATAAATAAAGTTGTATATTATTCATTTATTGAAAAATTATGGAGTTTAAAATAGAAAAAATTATACAACTCCCAATGTGTAAAAATATAGAGCGTGATTTTGATAAAGCTGAAAAACTGGTTGATAATAAGTTATATAGAGGCATGCTTAAAATATTACAAGTATACAAGACATTATGTTTTCTATCTATGTTTATGATATATTTCAATAAATCCAAATATAATCCCATCTCAATGCTATAAAAATAATTTTTATATATTTTCATTGAACTTTTTATCTATATTAAAATTCCCCAAAAAATTTGATTTTAGGTTAAGGTCACATTCAAATACCTACAATAGATTATGTAGTTTATACAGAAAGAGTACATGAGGAATCTGACACATTTAAAGTATTTTTTTAGGTTCATGGTCAATTAATAAAAAACATTCAATTTCATTGTCAATAGTTGAGGTAGAATATATCTATATTAGTTGTTGATGTGAACAAGTGTCATAGATGAACCACACACTATGAGAAATTATACTCAACATCAATAAAATTACTATTTTATGTGATAATAAAAGAAAAATTAATATTTCAAAAAATAAAATATGTTATTAACAAACATGGAATATTGATACAGTGAGTCATTTTATTGGGGGTCATGTTCTATAAAAGTATATACCACTGTAACTTTTTAATACTAAATATAAATATGCTGATATATTCACTTAACCACTTCCCATATCTTGTTTTTAATTTATTAAGGGTGATTTAGGTGTATTTAATTTGAAATATCTTTCTTGATTTTTTCATTATTATAGTTTTTTACATCATGTTATTATATTGTTTATTTAATATTTTTAATAATTATTGATCCAATAATTTTTTTGAAAACATGTATTTTATAATTAAAATCTATAAGTATTACTTTATGTATTTTTTATTTAGAAACTAAACTAACATTAATAAAACCCATAAAAAACACACTCTCTCTCCTTTAATCTCGAAACTTCATAAATTGTAGAGCTTTAGATTTACCTTCCAAACCATATAATTCAAACCTCAAACAATCATATTATCTATAATGGAGGTGGAAAAAAGTGCAAAATAAAGTTGACCGATTGAATCTAAGGGTTATTGTAATTTAGTAGTCAAAAAAGAGTCTTTCAAGGGAATGCTTTCAACTTTGAGGGGTTATTTCCGAAAAACCCGAAGTTTATGCAAGCCCTAGATTCTATAGGTAATCAATTAATTTCCTATAGTAAAATTATAAAATACGTCTTAAAAAATGGGTTCAATGAGTTTTATGAACATTCTTAATTTATTTTTAAATACACAGAGGACATCATATCCATGAAGGTAAACAATGTGGATTTTTTGGTCTCTTCTATTAAAATAACCACGAGTTTTTAATATCCTCAGGAAGGTGTTTTTAATTTTAATATTTTATCAATTAGTGGTGATAACATATATTTTATGATTTTACGTATTTACTTTTTCGATCCACCCTAGAATGAAAGATATTTGTTGAATATCTTAAAGCTAACCAAAAGGTATTGAATGAATTTATTAAATCATTAATAGTGATAATGATTAATGAGTTGTTTAAAATTATATTTATATATATGTATAATTTTTTTTGATTTTAAGGGACATAAAGATGAATTTTAGATGATATATTTTTAGGTATATGCATCAATTCTATAAAAAAGTGGGTATCATTTCCTTTTAAATTCATTGAAGGAATGATTATTTGTTTTTGTATGAGAATAATATGATTGATGATATTCAGTAATCCAATAAACGCCATCATAAATTAATTCATTATACTAAATTCTTATGGATTTATCCATTATTTTTCATCAAATCAAATGTAATGATGATACTTTCATATACAGATGACCAATACGAATTTGGTGCATATGTTCATGGGGATTAAGGTACTCCAAATTTTTATACATCAATATTAAATTATGGTGAAGGAGTTGAATAATAATGAATATGGGATGTTATTTAAGAAATAGAAAGGTGAGTTAGGGTTTATGTTAGTATCCAACATACATAAATAGGTGATCCTCATTCTTCAGAATAACCCTCATAAGAATAAAACAACAAATCTCAAATACGGCCTAGAAAAATAGAAGAACCTATAGTTTAGGTATAAGAAGATGATGTAGTAGAAACCAATCAACCAATGATTATTTAAGTAACAACTACTTCTTTAAAAAATCCAACCAAAAATACTGGTTAGAATGTGGCTCTTTATAAAGTTCAAATAGTATATAATTCTCAAGATAGTGAGTAAATTCCACTGTATAAATATGAATCTTCTAGAATAATTGAAAATAATATTATTTCTACTACTATTGAATATGGGGAAAACTATACAAGTGAATCTGGTGAGGGGAAATATTTCCTTGGTACATTGGTATCATATAACAGTTAGAATAAAGGGGATATCCCATATTTATAGTTTCATTTGACAACAAGCTCAAAATAATGAAGAATAATATACTAATTATCTTAATTCCCACATTAAAAATCATGTGTTATAATATAATATGAATATATATTAGAATTTATCATTGCAATGAGATTCAAAATTTACTAAAAATTCTTTATAATATTTTAAGATTTCATATATTCCACAAGTAGTGTTAGGATCAGTTCAATTTCAAATGTACAACCATCAATCAAATTATATATCAAGAAGTTATTTTGATGCATTTCAGAGAACAAATAATGATCATATTGTGATGTCCAATGAAGAATATTTTTCAAATTATAATTCAGTTGATTTAATGAAATACCTAGGAAATCAATTTTAACTGATAACAATTAGATCAATTATGCATGGCATTCATCTTCTATTCTTCCAAATTCTCTAGACCATCTACAATTTTTTTTTTTTTATAAATGTCGTTACATCTTCCGTAAATGATCAGACAGAATGTCTATTATGTGATGAGGTTTCACGTCGCATTTTTTAAACAATTAGATAGATGTTCTTAATACATGATCATATAATGATTCAAGAATTTGAATCCTTTAAAACTAGTTATGTCAGATCTTGATGAGTCCGTACAGTCATTGGAGACTTTCCATGAGTTTTTAAAGGATAATTTGTTTAAAAATTTTCATATTGTATAAGTCACAAATATATTGGTGAAAATGTTGGTGAGATTTCTAATCATAATTTTAATGGAATAAAGTAGATCTCAAGGATGTTCATCAGGCTATTTGAGACTCATCCTCATCCAAAACAATAGGAGAACTAGAACCATTTCACTCATCCAATCCCACCTCTTTAATTTTTTTATCAATATATTTATAATAATTATAAAAAACATTATTGAAACTAATTTATTCATTAAAATTTTATTTATTTATTTCCGGTTTTCTATCCACATCTAGCGACTAAAAAAGAATTATTTTATTCTTAGCTTAGAAAAAACTTTGTACCAATTGTTTGCTACATTAATTGTTTTATAATCTGTTTTTCTATTATTATTATTTATATCATATAAGGGGGATAAAATTGGGGTTATACATTCTTATGAATATAATATAACAAAAATTATTAATTTAGTGATTTAAATATTAATTATTTAAAAATATATCAATAATTTTGTTCAAATAGAATTTTTATAATATTTTATGTTTATAGACAGTTTATTCAACTCTAAATGAGACCTAAATTTTATTGACAAATCACTATGTGAAACCATTTAATTTTATTACATTTCTTATATTTTATACATGTTTTTGACATATGGGTATTATGATCAACAAAAGAAGGATATTTTTGGGCATGTATTGTCTCAATAATAGTAAGAAAATATTCATAATTTTGATGATAAAAATACCCTTGTTTTGTTACTAATGGAATTAATTTTGGTGTTTTAATGTATTATATTTATTGATATTTTTTTTATTTAAATGTTTTATTTTTTACCTAAAGGTCTATACATATGATTTGAAGTAGTCTGGAAACATTCTTCATTCCTTAGGTTTGTAATAGTAACATATGGTTTTAACACCTTATATTTATAATAAACATATGGGTCATATACCATATTCTATTGTAAATGTATGGATCATTGACAGTAATTTTGGGATGTATTCCTAAATTTTTTAAACTAATGTATGGTTTGAAGAAATTTTTTTAATTTAATTATATGCTTTCATCCATACATTCAATAAGAACCATATGTTTTACAAGGACAAATATATTGTTTAAAATCATGATATTGATTGTTTTTTGATAAATTTCTCGTAGAAATTATATATCTATTTATTTATGATTAATTATTTATCTAATGGAGCATGCTAAATTTATTAAATCATTATTATTTCTAAACTATTTTATTAAATTATTTTAACATTTTTAGTTCCAATACACATGATTTTCCTGTGATATTTTTCAATCTATTTGACTAAATGAAAATGGAGTCTCTCTTGTTAAATACCACGATTTGTATCATTCCAAAAAATAGATAACCTTTTGAAAAAACCTCTAATATATTCATGATCAATACATTGGTGAAATACATGTTACAATCATATTTTGTTTGACTATTATTCTATTGTTGCTACTACTATTGTTCTGTTTCTTTATTTCATAAAGATGATTTGAAACAAGTATCTATTTGGAGATATACATTATTGAAGAACCTTATTTTTGGAAGATGAATATACATTATATTTCAGTTGATGTAGAAACCATGAGAAAAATCTATTTATTACAGAGGTCAATTTATCTTGATATATTAAGAGTATCAGGTACTCATATTCTAGTAGAGTGGAGTGAAATATATTCATTCTAATATGTACCGATTTTGGTTCCCTGTAAAAGAAGAAGAAAACCCTTTGAAATCCATATTGTATAGGTGTCAACTACCTGCACTCAGTTGGTGTTGTCTTATGATAAGAATAATCAGATAGTGAAAATAAAAAATTTCAGTGACAGATAGTTGGTGGAGTGGATTAAGGGATCATTGTCCCCTAATCCACTATAAAACCTATCTTGTTCATCTTATCAATTTTCCACTACACAAATTTATTAAATAATATAACACTTCATATCTTCATATTATATAATGTGGGACAAAATTTGATTCCTTCATGATATTTAAATAATCACAGTCAATCCCTCTCATATGTATCATCATATTATTTCAAATTGGTTGGAAGTTATAATTCTTATTAATTGAAAATACCAATGGAATTGGGGCATTCTTTCAATTATATAATGTTTCAGACAATAGTGCAGCCATATAATCTACACACATAAATGTTCAACCTATCAGGATAAGTTGTCTACAATGTTTTAATGAAACCAAAAAATGTAAAAATTTCCAAAATAATTTATCAATGTGTACCATTTATTAATAATCATTTTTTTATTTCATAAAATATTCACCCATGTTTAAATGGTATAAAATATGATTAGTGTCACACAATTTCTACAAAACATAACATGAACTTTGATATGAGTATTCTATATCCTAATGAACATTCATGATGATTCATTGTCAGGTATCAAATTCCATATAGTATGAAATTTTACAATAGTAATGTTTAAAGTTATTTACACCACCTGATATATAAAAACGTATTGACATCCCATTATTATTTGAATACTAATTTTTGAAATGAATTTAAAATCTATAGTCATTTTACCCTATGATATTCTTTTCATTACACATGTGTGTGGTCTAAAATTATGGATTTTACTGTAGTTTAAATTTTTATCATTTAGAGCTCAAAGATACATCTAACAATTTGAATATTAATTTTCACACTAAATCATAAATCATGTTGACTATCATTATTCATGGTTATAATTAAATTGTCACTCAATGTGAATTTTTTTGTTACATTTTTCATATCATAATTTCTATCATGATCTCTCTGTATGTACAAAATAGATTAATCTAATACTCGATTCATGGAACTAAAATTCATTAAAATACTAAATAGAGAGTAGATGTTAACCAGTGTAATTTTTCTCTTCATTACACACCTTATATCAACAACAATTCAAATGGTGGAAGACAAATCAATGGTTTGTGTATCACCACATATATTTTCTCATAATGTTATTCAGTGCTTACATCTTATTCCTCATCTTCAACATCATCCAATTATTCATAATTATTTTCATCCTCAAAATATTCAACCATAAAATAGACATCATTTAGCAAAATTTCCCAAAAAAATTCAATATCCCCATGAGATTTATTAGTCCATGGATATGACAGTGTATTATTTTTCATGGGGGGTTGGGGTTTGGGGCACCAGTCATGAGGTCCATCCCTTGTGCTATTTTATTCTGTAGCATGACTTAATAATAGAGACCCACATTTTAATAGATATTATGAAATAAAAATCCAACATTTGGCCTTTTAATTAATCCAAAAATGGTCACAATATATGTTTCTATTCCTCATCATCAATAATGTGGTAGGCTATGTGCCCATGCTATCATTAAATTTTATATTATTTTATATGGTGGACTATATCACTTGGTTAATTATCAATTTAAATTGGTGTATAATTTTTCACTGAATGGATTCAAAATTTCATAACCCTTGAGCATTTAAAGTTGTTCCAGTGGGCTAATATATCTATCTATTTTCCTATTATAAATTGTCTGATAGTTGAAGACTATATATGAAAATATATATTAATCTACAATTAGACAAAAGTAACTAATGATATATGATCAAAGAATCAAAATTTGTTTTTAAAAAATTTCAACTTTTTATTATGGAGTAAACCCTAAAACTCCAAACTGTGACACTATCATACCTACATAATGGTTCATAAATATCATATAATCAATAAAATAACATCCACTAGGAGTTTCATGTTGATTGTGTAGTTAGGGCCGTTAGTTATGAACCAAGTGAATATTAATGAATAAAAAACCAATATCTTTTAGGGTTTTTATCCCTTGATTCATTTGAGACAGGGCATGCATCTAATTATTTATATCTTAAGAGGGATTAAATTTATATAAAACCACTCACTCTATCCATTAACAAAATTTTAGGTTGTGTTCTTATGTCAATATATAACTCAAAGTGTTTTAATTTTTTTATAATCCTAATTTCTATATTATAGAATATAATAGTTCATAAAGACAATGTTATCAACTAAATCATATCCACAAAGAGTGTAACATTTTCTATGAAGTTAGAAACATTAGTTTTATACTATGTGGAGATTGAGTTAATACATAACCAAACCTTCACATGATAATTACCCTATGTTGAATCTAATATAGAGCCAGTATCCAATCATACATATCTATAAAATTATATGATTATTATGAAACATTTCACTTTACATTACAAAAATTCTAGAAATCTTTCATATGTTTAAAATTATTCCCATGGTTTCTAGAAAAGATTCCTTATTTTAATTGCCACAACCTCCAACATATTTTTACACGTTTATTATAATTTTTTAAATAAAAAACTGAACATTAATACATTAATTAATATAAAGGAATCTTTTTACAAGAATTAACAATTAAATTCCATAACATTTTTAATAATTAAAAATTTTAAAATAAGAAATAAATTATAAAAAATATATTATATTTATAATTTTAACATTATTCTAATAAGTAACCCTTAAAATGTATTGAAATTTAAATTTATTAATCTTAATTATATTAAATGTGAAAATTTCTCGAACTCCAAATGATATATGTATTATATGAAGAATTAGAAAATTTTACTCACAGTTAATCAACTAATTTTATAAAATAAAGGATTTAATGTTACCAATTAATATTAACCATAAAATACAATATTGAACATTTAATTTTATTACGTTCCTAAATATTAATTAAACTAGATATTCATTATTACGAACTAATATTTAACATGAAATTTTAAAATATTTATATTAATTATAAAATATATATTAAAAACATATGTTAATATGAGAGATTTAATTTAATAATCATGAAACCATAATTAATATAATATATTTATACATCATTAAAATTATAAGATCATAAAAAATTTCATTAAAATTTAATAAAATATTATTCATCGAAATAAATAAAAAATCAATAAAAAAATACCTTAGAATTTGGATGTTTGAAAAAAAACAACAAAAGGAGAGTGTAAATATTTTACCTAAATTATAGAGGGCTGAAGATGGGGTTGAAAGTGATAAATTGAATGGGGAGTAGGGGTCCTTTTAAAGTAACACTTATCGAGAATCAAATTTTTTTACTCTTGTCTTTCTGCTAAGAGATAAATGGCATAAAATGGTTTCATTCTCTTTATTCTTCTGGATTATGGAAAGAATTAAAACATTATATTCCCTTCTCTAATTGTCATAAAACTTAAAATCGGTTGATTCATGGCCCCAGGGTATCCAAGACTCAATCCATTTGATGATTGAGTACCAATTTCCCAAATTTGTAAAACCCTAATCCCATTTAATTTTTGGAAACCAATTAAATGTTTTCCAAATTATTCATCATATATTTATTCATATGTAGAATTCAGTAACATAGAAAAAATTATATTAATTAATAATTTTTTAAATATTTAATATTTTAATTATTCATGTAAAATATATTTTTATATATTTTTAAATTATAGTATGTTTTCAAAAATGAAAGAATATATAAATTTTTAATTTATTTAAAAATAATTATATTTTTTATGTAAGAAAATAAATATCATCACAGTGGTATCTGTAGTTTTTTTATGGATCCATTTTCCATATTTTTTTATTCACTAGAGATAATAGTATAGTTCATGATCTAGGATATCTCTCTCTTATGGGACAATCATACACACAATTTATCTGTTGTCATTATTTATAGACTAACTCACATACTACCAAACAATTAAACTAATATAAGTGGTGTGTTGAGAGGAATATGATTTCAATATACTAATAAATATATGTCTATAACATGAAAATGAAAAGGCAAGACACATGGATGTTTATAAAATAAGACTAGTTCAATCATGAGTTCAAAATAAAAAAATTATTATTTTAAATACATAATTTCAATTATATATTAAATCATGTAAAACGACAAATCATGAAATACTCTCCTTATTTGAATTATTATTACCCCACAATGGAACCACCACATGTTGGGAAATACTCATGATAATATGGACTAATAGAACATTTTACCGACCAACACTATATATGTTATACTCTACCCAATGCAAGATTCAGTCACAAAAGATATAGTTGTTTGATAATAATGGAAAAGAACAAAATAGTATTTAAACTTCTATAGCCACTCACCTTAATTAATTTTAAAACCATTTTAGTTCATAGATTATAGTAATTAAATTTTATTTTATCACCATAACGTATGAAGAAATACCCCATCCACCAAACAATAATGGTGTTAGTTCTCTATGATTTTAGAGATGAAAATCACAAGAAGGGAGAAAACATAAAGAGAAAACAAGAGAAACAAATGGGATGGGAGGGGTTGCTATATTACATTTGAAATGTATAATCATAGTAAAATTAATAGAACATTATAAATTATCAATGGTTTATCATCTATTGTTCATGGTCGAGTGCACAAAAACTTTATTTAGTGAATAATTATTAAGAATTTGAAGCCTTAAAATATATCTTATGGTGCAGGTGTTTCCCAAAAACATATATTCAAAATATTTCAAATATTTCAATATTTTAGTGATTACCAAAAAATTTCACTACATAAATCAAGACCTTATTCGGATATACATTAATTGGTTTTTATGCATGGGTTTTGGGAAGAGTTGTTACAAAATGGGATTTGTGCCACTTATATGTATTTTTAGGGCTTATTAACCCCAAAAGATAGGTCATGGGGATATGATATTCAAGAACAATTATATTAAATAAATTTTACCCTTCCAAAATAATTGTGGGATATCTTAATAGATATATATAGTTAAAGGAAAAGAAATAATGATGGATGATAGAACTGGAGTTCATGATTCTGAGGAGAGTTAATGAGAAGTTATCTTAACATTCATATAACATTTATGAAAAATTTTAAAATAATATTTTTTAAAATATGTGTTTCATCCAATTCATTTTTAATCTTATGAATGATTAAATATTAGAATTTTTTAGATATAATTTTTCTTATAAATTTAAAAGTAACCAATTAGTTATTAATTGTAAAATGATATAAATTGTAATGAAAATTTATATAATATATTTTATTGATTATACATTATTCAAATTATTTAAATGTTTTTTTAAATATATCTTTTTATTTATATTTTAGAAAATTTTTATAAATTTTTAAGAAATAAAATATATTCCTGATAATAGTAAATTTTATACCAAATCATAAAAACCATTTTTTATAACAAGTCTTATATATTGTGTTATCGTTATTTTTAATCAATATATTGTATATTATATCTAGAGTATTGGTACATGATGTAGTCATAATTAGAGGTTGTGAGGGCTATGCAGACATTTTTATGGAGAAATGAAAATAGTTCCTCGAAATCATTATAGATCAAAAACCATGATTATTTTTAGAAGAAGAACCAAAACTGCTATGAATATGGATTGGTATAGGATTTTAATATTAGTACATATCATGAATTGGGAATAATAAAACATAAATTAAAAATGTAATCATTTATTTTTTTAATAAAATTAGGGCTTAATATCATAGGAAAAGTGCTTTTTTGGTTGTAAGCCCTTTACGGACATGTGACTACATAAGTGAAAATGTAACATGTGAATAAGAAATCCATATGGGTTATGTCACTTTAGTGATGAAATCATGTTATAATATAATATTAAAATGATCATGTGATCACATAAGTCTTATTAATATATGAAACCATATTTAATAAGTTGAAACCAGAGCTCTATGAATGAGTGTTTTAGAAAAGTTAAAGAAGTGAATAAAATCATAAGTACTATAAAATGAGATTTATTTGAGTCACAAATATAGATAGGGTTCATCCACCAAGGTCATTAAATGTGTATCAAGGGAGTTCCATTGGAAATGAATGAAGGATTACATAGATAGAAATTTTTTATGGAGAGAATCCATAATGAATTCATGTGACTAAGTGAGAGTGAGAAGGTAATGTGATGAAAATGAAGTGTTATATGGTGGAAATGATGGTTATATCGTGTGACTATGAGTTGCTGAGATCAGTTGATTCATATGTTGAAGTAAAAAATATAAGAGGAAATCACAATAATCGACTTTCACAATAATTCACCTGATGTCATCTATTGAAATATTGCATGCTGTGAGGTTAGGAAAACTAAAAATAACTAAATAAGTGAAACAAATAGATGAATATATTTTGAAGAGTTAATGTGATGGAAAATATTCTATAAATACCCAATTACCATTTAATTTATTTATATATAAAACTTAATGGTTTTATTCAAAGAAAGGTTTTCTTGAGTTTTAGAATGTTGTTAGACCAATCCTTCCACAAAAATATCACTAGATAAAATAAACAAGTTGTGGTTATGTGATCAATGGTCAAAAAATAAGGGATACATGCTCAGGATTATGTTCATTGAGTTCATATGGAGATGTTCCATGAGAGGAAGTTGTGTTTCTTTACATGAAAAATTTATGCACCCATGAGTTACAAATTAGCAGTCTCACATAATTATTTACACATTGGGATATACAATCAAAGGATTAACTCAATTAGTGATGTAATACAAAGATATATTCACCCATGAGTTATGTGGTTGTAGCCTCTATTAAGGAGTTAGTATCTAGGTATTAAGTGTATAAGGAGTCATTCCCTCAGATTCCTTATTATGGGTTATTAAAATTCAGATCTGGTGCTTAGGGGTTTATAAATTGGTCCTTTGGTTCTTAAAAGTCCAACAATTTATCTCATATGAGGATAAATGGTAGGATTCATGCATCCAATAGTTAGGTTCTCAAGGTTTCACACTTAGGTCTATGATCTCAACGTCTTGTGTTTGGGGACATTCACCCTAGTATAGATGATCTAGGTTATATGATGACGTTTCTGTGATGTAGTTTA
Organism: Viscum album; assembly: GCA_963277665.1. Lineage (NCBI taxonomy): Eukaryota > Viridiplantae > Streptophyta > Magnoliopsida > Santalales > Viscaceae > Viscum > Viscum album. The sequence continues at coordinate 268,925,962 of OY728125.1, read as the reverse complement.
AACTACACTATACTAAACTAGAAAATATTCATACAGGTGATTTAAATATGAATATTAATAATTGGAAAATATACTATCGAGGAATATAATAATATTGCAGAAGATAAAAAAATATTCTATCCAGAGATTAAAATTAAAGAAGAGTTTCAAACATAATTGGACCAAAACATCATGTTTACTATCATTTGAAGAGATCTTAATGTCAATAAAAATGGGAGATTATATCTGGAATTTTTTTGGATATTAAGATGAGGTAGCTTTCCTTGTGTGAGGAGTGAAAAAACCCTAAAAATTATAATGGAAGTGTTCCTAGGATAGAGTGACTGTGGATAAAAAAATTTATCCACATAACTTTTGAAGAAGGGTAGATTCTGAAATGTTTAAATGTCATTGGTGTCTACATTGTGCATGTATCATTTTGTGGATAACTAGGTCAATAATTGTGTTTCATGTATTATTTACTTTCTTATATATCTGCAACACCACGAGATTCCATGGAATAAATTTTTCAATTGAATTTAATATTTTTTATATTTGGCGTAACACACAAAACTGAGATAATATTTACTTTTATAGAACACTATATTGGTATTATCTTAAACAAAATATCTTCTTTTTCTTAGATTATATGAAATGTTGTATTTTTCTTGTGTATCCAACAATGAAGAATTTAACTTGTGTTACGTACAACACATATTTTGAACAAAACATGTAATATTATTAAAGTATTATTATATTGTATTTATCACCTATCATTTATAATGGTGAGTATGATAATGATTAACGGAATTATGAAATATATTTTTGACAAACATATATTCAATAATTTGTTTGGTGACCAATCAATTATAAATCAAAACAAAAACCTCTTGAAAATAAACGATATCACATTCTAAAAAAAATATGTACCTAAACACAATTTACCTCAATAAATTCAAAAAATAACTATTGGTGACATTTTTAATGATATATATCTATATATTATACATTCAATCATCTATTTAATATTCATCATATTTTATTTCTATAAAATATCTTAGATTTAATCAAACTTTATGCTTGAAAATATTATTTCTCTAAAACAATTCAAAACCTTTTTATAGAACACTTAATTTAAAATTAACTTTAGAAAATTATAAAAAACATATATGAAAACTAAGATTATTTTTTATATTATCAAAAAAAAAATTATCTTAGGGTTATTTTTTAATAATATCATTATAAATTTTCATTTTTTATGAATATTGAAAATAAGATATCTTAATTAAGAACTGGATGTTCATTTAATATATAAATAAATTTATATTATACATTATTTTTTATTTAATAGAATTTATTTTCAATTTTACAACTATTTATAAGATTTATGTTAATGAAATATATTTTATATTTAAATTTGAAATAAAAACATTGTAAAATTTTGAATATTTCTTTTAAAAACCACTTTCTCATAAGATCATTGAGTTTAAATTTTAATTAAAATTTCAATAAATGTATACTACATTTTAAATAAAAAAATTTATATTATCTAATATGTTCAAAATAATTTTAAACTAAAATTAATAAAAAAATTAGAAAAAATGTATTGCCGCATTCAAGTTAAAAATGGATTTATCACAAGGGGTTTAAACTGAAAATCTAACAATAAAATTCACATAAAATATTGTTTAAAAATAGATTTATAGACATATATCAACCATTACTAATATATGAATATATTATGTACCATTTTTTATCATTTTGACATATGAAAAATGTAGGAAAACTAAATTCTTATAAAAAATACCATGTGTGTCCTTTTACACACCTATAAAAGGCCACCCCTCTATTCACTTCTTCACACCTTGAAAACATCTTGGTTCATAAAATAAATACCCAAATAATATTTCATCTTCCTTCACATCATCCTAGAACCTTATTTTGGGCATAAACCTATCCTATGAAGGATTTTAGTTCAATGATTTGGTGGATACACAAAGAAGAAGTAAGAGTCATCAAATGAAATTTTTTATTTATTCCTCCAAAGAGTCATTATTTTATAGAAAAACAAGTATATTACATACAATTATATTTTTATTATATTAATTTCTTATCCTATAACAATATACTCATCAATTAAATGAGTTATGAAATCAACGTTCATGTGTTTGGTGGACTACTTCCTCATGAACCAATGACATTCGCTTCTCCATTACCAATTATTGAGTCTGGACATAACGATGGATTTAATATTTATGTTATATACATATATATGAAATTTATGATTTTATTTAAATTATAGAATTAATATATTAATCTTGAATTCAAATTTTCTATTTTTTAGGTATATGATAATGTCGCTCATTTGTGTAGAGGACCACTGCCTTGCAAAGAATTGTGGTATGTCTACGATATTAATGGAAGGTATTAAGGAATGATTTAATGAAAAAATGTGACATATATGCAATTAAAATTAAATTTATATTTTAAATATAATTTACCTTTATTTCATTCAATCAGATAAGAAAGTGGAAACAACGTTCATGTGTTTGTACGACCTATCATCTCCATCAATGGTGTATTTTATTTTCCATCCCTAAATATTATGGATCACATTAAAGAAATATATAATGAACATATAGGATATTTATATCATAGATAAAATTATTTATATAAGCTACCCATGATAAAATAAAGGGTATAATCTATAGATCAAAACATATATGAAATACAATTTGGTGATTACCCGAAACAAAAATTTAACATGGGTTTTTTAATAAATGGGTAATGAAAGGACCGAATTAAAACAAATATAATATTATATATTTAAGTATGGTTATAAAATTTATGTTTAATATAATAATATTTATTATAAATCAGGTTCTAATGAGAACGAAGGAATTCAATATTTAGTGTAAATAATTTACGTCTAACATTTTTACTTCCTCGAAACAAATTCCATATTCCATAACATTTTCTTTTATGTGGTGTATATAATTAACAAGAATTTATTTTATTACTATTATAATTATTTTTATTTTTATTTAAATAAACATTTAATTATATATCTTACAAGGGGTTTATGGTTAAAATGTTACCATAATAGTAACTTATATTTGTACCAATTTTACTTCATTGAGATATATGTAATGTTATTCACATATCATCTTTTATGATGTGTAGGTAAAACAAAATTGAAATTTAATATATTTATTTTATTTCTAATAATTATTTTTTATGTTTCATTTAATTTTATTTATTCATCGGTATTACAATTCAAAATTTCCAAATCTTTCTGGATCTTATGTCACAATCTCATCTTTATCGTGATTGTTTATGATTATGATCCTGGTTTAAAAGATATATGTTCCATATCTCATGAAACACATTAATTTCCATATCCTATGTTTATTCCCTAATAATTATTGTTTTAAAATCATTTTTATATATTCCTGTACTCCAGAGTTCAAAATAGATGTTTTTAAGAAAAATCATCTTTTGAGTTGAAAACTCATTTTCTTCCCAAATAATTTTATAAAAAAATGTTTTTGAAATGTTTTATGTATTAAAAGGTTTTTTTCAAGAATAAATTATATTATAAACAATATATTTTGTAAATTAGTTCTAAAATGACATTTATATGTTTTAAGTTTATTTTCAATGAAAAGGTATTCCAAATAATATGTTGTTTTAAAAATGATATTTTCAATGGAATGATTGTTTTACATAATGTAATGTTCCAAATGAAATTTAAAATTTATTTGATAGTTAGGACGGAATAATTTGATGTTAGTAATTCTTTATTGGGGTTATTATTGAAGGATAACATTCTTATTAAATGTATTAATGGTTTATATTTATGATGACATGATTTTTATGAAACTTATTTCTCTTCCATGGGTCATACCGTGATATAGTAATTATGAAACCATGTTTTTTTCCTCACGTTATTCTATGATGAAATGATGAAATAAATATGAAACATACCTATTTTCGATAGGTTAATATATGATAAAATTTTAATGAAACCAATTTCATTTTAGGGGTTATGATATAATGAATGTTTTATAGTCTTATTGCACAAATATTAAAGATTTTCATAATGTGACTGGTTGGAACTATATCTCATTCCAGTTAATTTGGATATTATAAATTGTATATGGACTTAGAGGGTACATAGGTCATTACGCAAATATTGAAAAAGAGTTTAAATGGGTGGATATCCTAAAACTGAAAGGTAAGGTACATGGTTGGTTAGCCCATGCCCAAAATAGGTTACACGAGAGGTCTTTCCAATACTAAAGATGGTAAATGAGTGTAACACCCAGATATGTTATGAGAAGCATATTTTTTAGGACTTTTGTTATACGCAACATCATATGAATCTTTCACTGCACACAACACTAACTTGGCTTGCGTTACATGCAATCACGACCTTCCTCGATAGTGTGTGTTGTACGCAATACAGAGTTTCAATAAACAAAGTTATATTATTAAAATATCATAAACTAGCCGCAATGAATACTATTAAACGAATTTTGAATTCTATAACATTATTATTCATCTTACATATTTTCTAGATCATGGTATGAGAGTAAAATAATGTTTTCGGGTAAAATAAGTATTTTTCAAAAAATGCAGTTTTGCCACCTTTTGATGGAGCACCCACTTTAAATATAGTTTTTGAAATGTTTATAAGTCCAATTTTACAAAATAAAATTCTTATTTGGAATTAGGATATAAAAATTTACTTTGGATTAAATTTTCAAATTATTCTGGTAACTTTCATATTTTGATTAATAGTATAAACACGCTATATTTTAATTAAAAACAAATTTTTTCATCATAATAATTTATATGGATAAATTATAATATTGAATGGTTTTAAAGTATAAATATAATATATTTTTAACATTTAATATAATCTATGTAATTAGCATTAATTTTACACTGAATTCATAGGTAAAAACATTTCAATCTTTGGAAATGTTTTCTTCATCATTATTAAAATTATTCCAAAGAACCAAGTACAAAGCAAGGGCAAGGGGGTGAGGAGGCAAGGGCCCCCTCCCTTTGGGGGCCAAAAATAGTGAAGGCCAAGAGCATCACATCGGATCAAATTGACTCCTTCTGGTTTAAGAGCGGTAATGTTAGGGAGACATCTGATGCTGGAGCCGTGCTATGCCATCGTAGCCAAGTGATCCGCGACCTTGTTACCCTCACGCCATGTATGATTAATCTGGATGTTATGGTTGAGGAAAGCATTGCATCTTCTGATGGTGTACTCAATCGACCAAGGGATGGATCTGGTGCCATGAAGGGAGTCATGTAGAATCATCGAGTCTGTTTCCACCTGTGTGAGAACCAGGTTTCTCTGTTTACACAGGGTTAAGCCGGTAAGAGCTGCATTCACCTCTGCCTATATTGGGGTGTCGATACCATAATATGCAGTGAAATCTAGTAATACACTTCCCCCTGCGTCCTGAACCACTCCTCATCCCCACGTTTCACACATGATACATGACCCATCCTTGTTTAATTTCAGGCCATTGACGGGGGGGTGGCGCCAACTGATCCATCTTCCTCGATCAAGCGGTTCTGAAGCGCCAGAATGGAGAAACCTCAGGGACAGGGCTTCCCGCCAGTTTCTTAAGAACATAGCCAAGTCCCCCAATAGACACTTCATCCTCATAACGATGGTCCTATCAGTGGAAGAAATCCCCTAATACCTAGCCTGGTTTCTAGCCTTCCATAAGCACCAACAGCCCACATTAAGGATCACCACCCGAGCCAACCATTCCAGTCCCGGGTTCACCACCCCCTGGAACCAATTGTCCAGGAATGAAGTTGCACTCGTGCCCGCAACAAGGATTTTGGTAAGGGAGAAAAATATCTTCTACACACTCTGATACCATTCCCCTTAAAAAAGTGTGGTGCGTGCTCTCTTCCTATATGAACTTGCAGCAATGATAGCAGGAGGCTAGGATGATCCCCACATACATGATGTTGTCGTCAGTAGGAAGCGCTCTGTTTTGGAGCCTCCAAACGAGGGATCCGTACTTCCCTGGGATCCCCTTGACCCATGTTATCGAATTCTATTTGACATTGGACTCCGAACTAGGGGAGAGCTTTCGAAAGTCCTTCAATGTGATGTTCCCCAACCTCGATGGGGTGACAACACATCTGTCAGGCTCTGCTTTGAGGGTGATCGTCTCAAATATAGAAAGTTGATCCTTATCCAGCACTGCCTTAGCAAAAGGATGATGCAGACTCGCCTCATGAAAGGAGATAAGAGGGGCTGGGAACCCCGGATATTCGATCATCGAGCCCACCCAATTATGGGACCAAAACAGGATATTCCCCTCCCCCACCATCCACCAAGCATGTCGATGAAGCATCTGGATTAGAAGGAAAATTTGTTCCCAAAAGGGAGATCTCTGGGTGACACATCCATCCATATTACTGTTGTAGTTTCTAGCCATATTGCTACCCCACAAGGTACATTCCTCTATGACTTCCCATGCGAGTTTCACATTCATGTCGGTAACCATGCCACCCATGCTTCGCACATTGATTCCCCCAATCATGGAAAAGGCGGTCCATCCTCTACCAAGAGACCCAATGCCTCTTGCTATCAGACAGGGAATCCCAAATGAAATCAGGTAGCACCTTGTCAATGGTTTTGATCACTCCTTTCGACACAGAGGTGGCGGCTAGAGCATGCACCAACACAACAGATAGGACACTGTTAACCAAGGAGATGTGCCCCCCAAAGGACATGAGGTGGTTATTCCAGTTGAGAACTCGTCCCGTGACCTTACTCACCACAAGGTCGAAGTCTCGTATACTCAAGCGGCCCAGAGAAATGGGGGTGCCGAGACCAACCAGGGGAAACATACCCTATTTCATGTCCATTTTATTGCAGACTTGGTTAGCCCGGGCAGAAGAACACTTGTTAGGGATGTAAAGGTTACTCTTGGAGATGTTGATAAGCTTACCGATCCAAAAATAGTACTCCTCAAGGATCTTCTTGATTCCTCGCACTGGCCTCTTTCCCACATTAGAGAAGAGAATGGTGTCGTCCGTGAACAACAAATAGGATATGGGCTGAATACTCTGTTTTCTCCTAGAAGGCATGATCCTACCACTTGTGATCCCACTATTGAGCAGCCGGCTGAAAGTATCTTGCATGATGATGAAGAGGCTAGGGGGGATTAGATCACCTTGACGGAGACCACGGACCGCCTTAAAGAATCTGTGTGATTTCCCCAAGAAGGTGACATTCATCCATTCAAAGTTGTAGCACCTAAACAGGATATCCACATCCTTTGGAGACATTCCCATGCTAGCCAGGACCCTATTTATGAACACCTATTCGACCATGTTTTACGCCTTACTCATGTATACGTTCACCTCCATGTTTGAACCATGGGTTTTATAGTTGAGGTCCTTCAGAATTTCCTGAGCAAGAGCAATCACACCATGGATATACTGTCCCCTCACAAAACCATTTTGTTTGATGGAGATCCATCATGCCAGCCGCGTGGATAGCCTAGCATTAGTAGTGCATGCCATGATCTTGTATGGAAAATTGCACATGCTAAGAGGCCTATACTGAGATAGATACGAGGGATATTTAACCTTCGGAATTACCACAAGGGTCATTGAACTTTCCACCCTTGGAAAGTATCCCCCTCAAAAGATGTCCTTGATGGCAGAGACAATATCACCTTTGATCGTCCCCCATGCCTCTCTATAGAAAGAACCTGGGAAACAATCTGGACCTGGCGCGCTATCTGCATTCAGCCTGAGCATAGCTGCATGGACTTCCTCCTCATCGGGAATCATCTCTAGCACCCCATTATTCTCCCGAGATACACAGGAGGGAATCGTCTCCCACAAATCAGCATTTCCACTGGGGTACCTGGCATTCATCCTCCCGTTCGGGCCCGCGAGTAAGTCCTTGAGGAAGGATAAAGCCATAACTCCCACCTCTTCTCTTTCATCTGTGTAGGAGCCATCCTCGTGCATGATGTTGGGAGTGATAGGATGTCTTTTCTACTTGATACATGCGCGAAAATACTTCGTATTCCTATCCCCCTCTTACAAGCATTTGATCCTTGCACACTCATGCGCCCTTCGTTCTTGACCCAGGATCATCTCCGCTAACTTGCTATTTTTATCCGCATGGTCAGTGAACACTGACTCATCCCACATGTCCTCAAGGCTACCTTCCATGTTATCGATATCCTCCTTGACCACGTAGAGATCTTGATCATCATGGGGGAGATCACCAGCCCACGCATGGAGCTTCGGCTTTAGTATTATGAGCTTGTTATGAAGCGCCACCCATTAGTTCCCTTGAACCGGTTCCATATAGGACGAGCAGATCTGGTTGGGAATGTCCGTGTTGTCGAAAAAATGGGCGTGGAACTTGAAACTTTCATGCGTCCTCTTCCTATATGCCATTTGCACCAGCATCAGAGAGTGGTTGGAGATACCTCACACCATGTGTTTAACATGCGCAACAGGAAACATCGAGGTAGCCTTAAGATTCTCCAAGCAACGGTCAAGGCGGCTCCAACAACTGTGGTCCCCTTTCTGGTCATTACACCATGTAAAGCGGTCCCCCATGTACCCCAAATCCAACAAGCCGTTTATCTCCATGAACTGGGAGAAATATATGCTAGCTCTGAGAGGGAAGGCGCCTCATCCTTTTCTGTCAAACGGCTCCGCCATAATGTTAAAGTCCCCACCGAAGATCCAGGGTACCTCCCCCGGTTCAAACGCACAGAGATTCTGCCACAAGGCTTCCCTCCTTTGGTTATCGCAACTACCATAAACAAAGGTCACGATGACAGAAAGATTTCCCAACTTCACCCTCGTGGTCATGTATTGGTCACTCACCTAAAGCAGGACCACCGAGACGTCCCTCTTCTAGAAAATCCAGATGTGACAGTTGGCTGGTTCTGCATGCATGGACGCGTGCATGCCGATTGTGCGGGTAAACTGGATGAGTCTGGGTGGCGCCTGTTTTTGTTCGAGAACTACAGTGATCAAGACCCTACCCTTCTTTATTTCCGACGCCAGGAAGTCTGATTTAATGTGGGCTCCGAGACCACGAGCGTCCCATATTATCAAGGGATACATTAAGCATAGAGGGACCCAGAATTGACCCCAGGTTCCTTGGTCTTTAGCTGGCAGGAGGCAGCATACTCCTTGGTTCCATATAGGTCATGTTTCGACTGCGAATGAGTTCTCACCCCCGGGCTCAAGTCCAGGGAGGGAGAGGATGAGGGACTCCAGGGAAGCATCAGAAGTTGTTTCCCACGAACGCCGTTAGGGGGAGGGCAGACCTGGGAATGATGCGGACTCTGAGCTTCGGGGGAATGAGGTTCCCCACACCGATTATCCACCCCATCATCCTTAACAACAACCTTTTCCTGGAAGGGAAGAGGGAGATCCCCCGAACCGCCCCCTCAATCGGTCCCAAAGGTAGAAGAAGTTGTTTCCCCCTCGGCCCGATAGGGAATAATAGGATGGGGTCCTCAGAACGAACTCTAGTAGGTAGCCTTCGGACAGAAGCAAGTGCAGACCGCGACCCGGGTCAAACAGCTTCGCCAGCAACAGGGGAGAGGCCAACCTGACGCTAGGAGGCCGTGCCAGCCCTAGGGAAGCAGAGTCCACACTGATCTGAGGGCGAACCAGGCTCTGATCATCAGCAGGAGAGGGGTCCTCACGGGAGACCACCACCAACGCCAAAGAGACCCCTTCTCCACCCACAAGGAAAGAGTTTCTCTGGACGCCTCTGGGCACTTTGCGATGGACACCTGGAAAATGGGACCTGCGTACTAGCACGAAGTGCCCCTGGAGAAGGCACGAGGGGAAAAACCTAGGGAACACTGGGAAAACCACATCCTGGGACCACTCAAAGATGCCCTGGACCTTCAAGGGTAGGCTATCCGGCGGAGGGGATGATAGGTCAAGCTTGACACAGATCCGAGCCACGGCCAAGTACTCACCATTACAAGTGCGGGAATCCATACATGGGAAACCACCTAGGGCATCCCCGATATCTTGGAGGAGAGCCATGTTCTGAAAGGGAAGGGGGATACCTGGGAGATGGATCCACACCGCGGCCTTAGGACCCTCCTTTCCTCTGTGGGCATCCATGGACCAGCGCCAAAGGTTGAAACTCCAACGTTCAAAGCCTCGTGGGGCCCAACACTAGGCATGACTGAATTCAGCTTCCTATTGAAACACCAAGAAGAAAGAGAGGTGGTGGACGTCCGAAATTCGAGCTCGCTCCTGCAGACCCCAGGACTCCACAATCCTCCTGAAGACCTGGATCGGAGGCTTCGCAGCACTGAAATGAGCCACGAGAGTCTATTTCATCACCTCCAAAGCTGCTTCGAAGGACGCCACATGAAACTCTAGGGATAGGCAATAACCCACTCATGACACCCTTGGAGCCACCGGGGGGACCGCCCGGAAGCAGGGCCACAGGGTTTCGCACGACGGACCAACCAGGGCATCTTTGAAGCAGATCGGGGTGCCAAGGCGACTGGGAGGAGATCCAGAGGACCCCAGTGGATGAGAAGGGCCAGCCTCCTTGGATTCATTGGGTCCAAAATATGTTAATAGATTAATTTTTTGGATATTATAAATAGTAACTATGGTATTTTTTTATTTACAACATTTAAAGGAAAATTGGGTAATTAAGGGTAACAATAAGATTATAAAATTTCCCTAACACCTTCCTAACTTCTATTGGATGACTAAAAGTTGACCCTTATCACCTATGGGTCAGAATAAATTCATTTTATGTAATTTTTACAATTAAAATAATTTAGTTATTATTAAAACCAAAGAAAGTTACAACATTTCACTCCATTAAATCTTATCAGTATAATAATTTAAATTTAGTGATAATTTTATGAATATTCAAAGAGGAATAGTCTCCATAAATATAATAAAATTATCTACATCATATAAATTTATTTATAATTTTTAGGGATTAAATAATTATCATTAATTATGACACAATAGTGATTTTGAAATTATTTTATTGATTAAAATATCAAATAAATGATTTTAAAAGTATTAAAATCAATATTATATGATCTATTTAATGTTCTCTACTACTTTTCTAGATAAAAATGACATGTTATGAATCTATTAAATATTTTAGTTCGAACACATCTTCTATATATATTTTATTTAAACTCAAATAAATGAATAGTGTCAAAATTGATAGTATAGTTAATTTATAGAAATTACATATTATAAAATTGTTTAAAAATCACAAAAATATTAAAAAATTAAAAATGAAAATTTATATGGTCAACAATGTAATAAATTATACAATTATGGAAAATTCATAACATATAAGTAATTATTTATAATGATTTAAAATTTAGAATATTTTTACCACAATTAAAATTAAATAGATTACATAAGGATAAATTCTGTTGATAATGTTTAAATTAAATTCCCAACATGTCTAAATTTTATTGGATTATGAGATTACCAACTTATCTGATCTAAGATTCGGATTTGAGTCATTTTTTGATGTTTTTAGGTGGTTTTGGAATTTATCATAAATTAATATTTCTTATTATTCCAAAGGTTCCCCACTCCTCCCATATAAAAGGCACCTCATCCCTATCCTCCTCACACCACATTGAGCCTTCAAGCTCTTCCAAACCCTGCTAATTTCATTTCTCCACTTCCCTAGAAACATCATAGAGGTCCTGGTCTTCTTCAAAAACCAATCTTAGTTCCCCAAGAGGAGGTTTCAAAGAGGCGTGTCGAAAAAGAGGTAATATCTATTACCAATTCTTTCAAATTTATTTCTTCTTATACTTCTTCTTCTATAGTTGTTTCATTATTATGTAATAACATCAGTATCACTAATATTATAAAATGTTATTATCAATATTAAACAACCCTATTTCATCTTCTATCTATCCTATGAAGAATGAAATCACCGCGGGTGCGTATGTACGGAATACCGTCTCCACGCCGTGGTGTAATCTGTTTTCCAACACCACCTTACATGGATGGGTATAATTGTGTAATGAATAACTATATATGATTATTGTAAAATGATATTTATTCTGAAATAGTATACATACACTTTAATACAATTTCACGATCATGGGAATGATAACATCGCTCGTGCGTACGTACGAACTACCGTCTCCACGATGTGATGCGACTCGTTCTACATGATTTTCATTTAATAATGATTATATAAATGAATTTAATTAGTAAATATGATATATATTAGACTAATACCAATCTGGAAATGAGGTATCTATAACCTAAAAGGAAGAATAAGAATTTATTCGACAAAACACTCATAAGAACATAAAACAATAAACTCCTGGATAACAAGTAGTAATGAAATATTACTAATAAGAAGCTAAGAAAATGGCCATAAATGATATCATAACAATGAGTATGATTCCGGAATAAGTCAATGACATTATTGAAATCATTATACAGGAGTTTCAGACACGTACAAAGCATTTCAGACCCAAGGTAAGGGAAAATTTCAGAATCTCATTTTTATCTGAGATTGTTTATACTTCTGAATTTACTGGGGAATATTTATTGTCCACATACATGTTTCCTAAATATTAAATATTATTCATATCCTCCTACAATTTTTTAAATTAAATTTTACCCATTGGTGAGTTTTCAGTAAAAGATATGAAAGGAATATTTTTTAATTTTTAGTACGAGGTACTTTTTGACTTTTCCGACCAAAGTAAGAGAATACTGTTTTTTAACATATAAGGAATGAATGGATATTTATGATTTATAGAACTTTATTTCCATGAAGATTATTTTACAACTTTTTCTTTTTTATTTTTAATCAACTTATTTTAGATAAAAATTGTATGACATATTAAGAAAGGAAAAATGTTTTTGAAGTAGAAAGGATATTTTCCTCAAAAATGGAGTTCATGTGTTTTATCAAAATTATTTTCCATATAAGATAATATAGGGTTCTATTTATATCCCTATTTTTACATTTATTTGATTATTTTATGATGTCCTTTTATCTTATATGGATTATGTTATGATGGAATGATGTTTAAGAATCCCATTTTTATTACATGGGTTATGCTATGATGTATGATTTTTGATTTTTGGCACACATAAGAATGGTTTCATTACGAGATGGGTGGGACCTATATCTCCCTCCAATGCATTGGGTAAAGACTTATATCTCATGAGATATACATGGTTGGAACAGAAAGTTAATCCAGTTCAGTGATACAAGACTGGAACGAGGAGTGAACTCGGTTCAGTAATGGACTTTGTCCGCTATGATAGTCTTGGCAATGAGTCTTGACTAAAATGAAATGATTTTATATGATTATGTGTATATTCCAAAAAGTATAATGTTTTATGATATGATTATTGGGATTACATTTCACCACTATGACTTATCCCATGTTATGATATTATGATCTCTTGTGGAGGTTAAGATATTCAAAATGTTATGTTCTTATGAAAATGATATGATTTATATTTATTTTGTTTACCCTTACTGAGCATTTGAGATATCCCTTTTTTATGTTTTATTTTCCCCAGGTTAGGAAGAAGGGTATTAAGTAGGATACTCCAAAACAGGACTCTAGATATAATGATATAAATGGGAGACAACATAGATGATTTATGAACCAGTTGTTTATGTTTCCCAGTTTCTAAAGACACTATACATATACGACCCTTTCATGGTTTTTTGATATGTTCTAATAAGTATGCTTCAATTATGAGGTAATAACAATTTATATAGAGTATGGGTCATTGTAGTTGGTATCAATGGAGAGGTATAGTCATGATTTGGAAACTAGTATGTGAAAGCCTTAGTAAGAACCCTAAGGATATGTCTAATCATAGAACACAATATTAGTATTTTAGATATGGCCACGAATAACCTAATATAAGACCTTAAGTGTAAAATTCTATTCTTGATTATGTGGTTTTCCAATTATGATTTGTGTTTCTCACACTATGCTTATTGGTTTTAGGCAATGGATGGAACCTGAAGGAACGATGTTAATGCTGAATGCAACGGGAAATGCAATGATTGTCCCCCTGATCAGCCAAACGTTACGGGAGATGGAATGAAAAATCTTGTAGCCATGCTCACACAACATTCTAAAGCTATAAACCTTGCAGGACTTTCAAACGATCAAAGGAAGGAGCAACATTCTATTGAATCCTTTATGAGGCAGTGTCCACCTTCATTCAGCAGGTCTTCTGATCCATTCATGGCTGAACAATGGATTAGTACTACTGAGAATATATTATTAGTTATACAGTGTTCTGAACATGGAAACTTCATCCTAGTAGTGTATCATTTGGAAGGTGATGCTAATCAATGGTGGAATCTTATTAAGAATTCGAGGAAAAGGGATGAAATAGAGTTCATGGAATGGGATGAGTTCATGAAATTATTTTTCAATAAGTTATTCTCTCATATTCTTCGAAGAAAGATGGAGAAGGAGTATCTTGAATTGAAGGAAAAGGATAATGAATTTGTTGGTACCTACGAATACAATTTTACAAGTCTTGCAAGGTATGCTTCAGGAATTATTATCCAACCTGAGAGTAAGATCGATCGATTCTTTAGTGTCATAAAAACAAGTCTTTGAAGGGTGTTATCCATAAGGGACTTCAATAGGTACAAGGAAATTGTTCGAGGTGCTCTCAAGGTTGAGATGGAAATTGGAGTAACCCATAAATCATATGGTTTTGATAAGAATAGGTAAATCGAATTCAAAGGAAAATCTAAAGACCACACTGAAAAAATAGGAGTTTTCATTTATGCTCAAATTGTGTAAAGAAACATGGATGGAATTGTCCTAAAGGGACACGAAAATGTTTTATGTGTAGAAGAGAAGGTCATTGCGAAATAGAATGTCGAAATAATGGGAAGATGATGTCTAATGATGTGATCAATGAAAGGGATACAAAGAATGCACCACCAGCACATCAATGTTTCAAGTGCAAGGAGATAGGAAATTATCCCAATCAATTAACTAATCCAAGGGTATTTGATGATGATCGACGTGAAAAATCTCTTAAGGCCAAAGACAAAGGAAATTCACATGCAATTACTATTGGTGATGTGGAGTACGATAATGAAGTGGTGAAAGGTACACTTACCATCCACTCTAAAGTAGAAAAAGTATTATTTGATTCTAGATCCACCCACTCTTTTGTTTCTAAAGAATTTTCTAAGGGTATCTTCGTACTTCCTCAACAATTAGATGTTGAGTTAGCTATGACAACACCTCATGGCACAACAGTCGCATAAAATGTTTACAATTCTTCTCCAATTGAAGTTTGCAGGAAAGTTCTTCCTACAAATCTTGTGATCCTTCCTATATTGGAATTTTATGTGATTCTTGGTATGGAGTGGATTTCATTATACGGAGCTCATATCAATTTCCAATGAAGGAAAATCACATTTAATATTCTCGATCAATCTACTATCATCTATCGATGCAAGGATTAATATAACCTTCCAGTGGAACTTTCTTCCATCTAATGTGTCTTGATTCCAATAAAATGATGGTTATTTATCTCAAATGGTTGGATATAAACCCATGATTAAGAATATGCCCATTGTACGGGAGTTTGATGATTTCTTTCCAGAGGAATTTCCAGGTCTTCCACCAAATCATGAAGTTGAGTTTTCAATAGAACTCATACCGGGTGTTATGCCCATTTCAAAGACACCTTATAGAATGGCCCCAGTTGAGTTGTAGGAATTAAAGAAGCAACTCCAAGAGAATCTTGATAAAGGATTCATACGCCCTAGTGCGTCACCTTGGGGAGAAGCTATTCTTTTTGTTAAGAAGAATGATGTATCAATGAGACTCTACATTGATTATCGAGAACTTAACAATATCACTATCAAGAACAATGATCTTCTCCCACACATGGATGAATTATTTGACCAACTACATGGAGATCAATAGTTTTCCAAGATTGATATTCGTTCAGGGTATCATAAATTAAGTGTCAAAAAAAGGATATACCAAAGACGACATTTCGTACAAGGTATGTCCACTATGAATTTATATTAATTCCATTTAGTCTTACTAATTCCCCTTCTATCTTCATGGATCTAATGAATAGAGTCTTTAGAGACTATCTTTATCAGTTTGTGGTAGTCATTATAGACGATATTCTTTTCTATTGAAAGAGTAAGGAAGAACATAAAGATCACTTGAGAATTTTATTAAAGACACTAAGAAAGGAGAAGCTTTATGCCAAATTTACCAAGTGTGAATTTTGGATTCAAAGAGATTAATTTTTGGGTCACATAATCTCAAAAGAGGTGATATCTGTGGATCCAGCCAATACAACGATTATCGAAAGATGGTCGAAACCAACAAAAGTAACTGAGATATGAAGTTTTCTTGGTCTGGATGGATATTATTGACGTTTTGTGAAATATTTTTCACGATTATCTAATCCACTCACTAGTTTGACTCGAAAAGGAGTTTAGTTCGTGAGGATGGTGGAGTGTGAAGAGAATTTCAATGATTTGAAAAGAAGGTTATCCAGTACACATGTGCTCACACTGCCTTGTAGTGGAGAAAGGTTTGTGATCTACAGTGATGCATCCTAGAAGGGATTTGGGTGTGTTCTCATGGAAAATGATATGGTGATAGCTTATGCCTCCCGAAAGTTGAAAATCCATGAGAAAAATTACCCAACTCATGATTTGGAGTTAGTTCCGGTAATGTTTGCATTAAAGATTTGGAAGAATTATATTTATTGTGAAAGGTGTAATATTTATACTGATCATAAAAGTTTAAATTATATTTTCACACAAAAGGAGATGAATATGTGCCAAAGAAGATAGTTGGAGATGATGTAGGATTGTGAATTATCAATTCATTATAACCCTAGGAAAGCAAACAAGGTGGTAGACACATTAAGTAGATAAGACCATGCTAGCCTATCCATGATGAGGATCACAAAATATCCCATATTTATGGATTTACAATGTATGGATCTTGTAATTATAATATATGGTGAAAATATTATCGTTATCAAATGAATGTTCAACCATATATACATTTTATGATTAAAAAGGCTCCAAAAAAAGATGTAGTGTTAAAATAGAAGGTGAGAAAAGTTATTGAATTCAACATTGATTGTGATGGGATATTAAGGTTCATGAACCGGGTTTGTGTTCCTCTCATCCCAGCATTAATGAAGGAGCTACTGGATGAGTTTCATAGTTCATCATTCTCTATTCATCCTGGAAGCACAAAGATGTATAGGGATCTGAAAGATTACTTTTGGTGGGATGGCATGAAAAGAGATGTTGCTAAATATGTCTCTTAATGCATGGTTTGTCAGAAAGTTAATGCTAAGAGACAGAATTCTAATGGGATGTTACAACAATTACCCATACCCGAATTGAAATGGGAAAACATCACTATAGACTTTGTCACTGGACTTCCTAAAACATCCAAAGGCAATAATTCTATCTGGATTATAGTTGATCGTCTTACGAAGTCAGCACACTTCATTGCTATTAGAGAAGATTTATCTCTGGATCAGCTTGTCAGGATATATGTAACGTAAGTGGTAATATTGCATGTAGTGCCACATTCCATTAAATCTTATTGGGATCCGATGTTTACCTCGAAGTTCTGGTGATGTCTTCAGCATACTTTAGATACATATTTGTGTTTCAGCACTGCTTATCATCCTCAGACACACAGTCAGTCTGAGAGAACAATTCGAACTCTAGAAGATATTTTAATAGTTTTCTCTATGGATTTTAAAGCTGGTTGGGATCAACACCTACCATTGGAGGAATTTTCTTGTAATAATAGATTTCAATCTAGTATTCAGCTGGATCCTTATAAAGCTCTCTATGGAAGGAAATGCAGGACTCCAACATGCTGGGATGAAGTTGGGGAAAGAAAGCTATTAGGCCCTGATCTTGTTGATGAGATGGCAGAAAAGGACAGATCTATTCAACAACACATAATATCATCTCAGAGTCGACGAAAAATTTATTCCAGCAATTGAATAAAAGACCTAGAGTTTGAAGTTGGTGATAAAGTGTTCTTATGAATATCTCCTTGGAAATGAGTAATGAGATTTGGAAAGAAGGGAAAGTTGAGACCTAGGTATATCGGTCCTTTGGAAATACTGGATCGTGTTGGAAATGTAGCTTACTGATTGAAACTTCCAAGTTCACGATGTATTGCTTGTATCTCTCTTCATAAAGTACATACTGGATCATTTACATGTACTAAGCTCAGAAGTTGCACCACTGGAGAAAGATCTTTCTTATGAAGAACAACCGATAATGTTTCTGGATCGTAGAGAAAAAGTTCTATGGAACAAGACCACTTTCATGGTGAATGTTTTATGGAGGAACCACCAATTAGAAGAATCTACATGGGAGCTAGAGGATATGATGAGGGATATGTATCCTCATCTGTTTGTTAGGAAGTGACGAATTTCGAGGGAGAAATTCGTTTTAAAGGGGGTATAATGTAACACCCTAATATTTTACGAGAATTATATTTTTTATGAATTATGTTATACAAAACATCAATGTAATCTTTCACTACACACAACACTAGCTTGGCGAGGTTTACACACAATTACGACCTTCCTCGATAGCGTGTGTAGTACGCAATACCGAGTTTCACTAAACACCGATATATTATTATATATTATAAACTAGCTGTTACAAATAGTATTAACTGATTTTTAATTTTATAACATTATTATTCATCTTACATATTTTCAAGAATATGGTATGAGAAAAAAATAAAATTTTCAGGTAAAATAAGAATTTTTAAAAAAAATGAAGTTTTGCCACCTTTTGATGGCGCACCCACATTAAATCTAGTTTATGACATGTTAATAAGTTCAATTTGACAACATAAAATTCTTATTTGGAATCAGGATATAAAAATTTACTTTGGACAAAATTTTAATATTATTCTTGTATCTTTCATATTTTGATGAATAGTAAAAACACGCTATATTTTAATTAAAAACAATTATTTTCATCACAATAATTTATATGGTTACATTATAATATTTAAAGGTTCTAAAGTATAAATAGAATATATTTTTATCATTTAATATAATTTATTTCATTATCATTAATTTTACATTCAATTAATAGGTAAAAACCTTTCAATCTTGGGCAATGTTTTAACTTTTATAACCTGTTTGCTTAACAACAGGATTGATTTTAAATTAATTACTGCAACTTCTGTGTTTTGACTATTTTAAAATGTATTCCATATTTGGATTCAGTGGGTCCAAATTGTGTTAATAGGCTACTTTTTGTTTGATATTATGAATAGTAACTACGGTAATTTGTTTTCACTGCAGTTAAAGGTAAATCGGGTAATTAAGGGTAAAAATAAGATTATAAAGTTACCCTAACAACATCCAAAATTCAATAGGATTAATATAAGACGACCCTTATCACCTATGAGTCGGAATAAATTCATTTTATGGGTTTTTTTCCTTAAAATAATTTATTTATTATTAAAACCAATGAAAGTGGCAACATGACACTCTCTTAAATCTTTTAAGTATAATAATTTTAATTTAGTAATAAACTTCATGAAACATCGAACATGAATAGTCTCCAAAAATATAATTGAATTATAAACATCATATGAATTTATTTATAATTTTTAGAGATAAAATAATTATCATCAATTATGACACAATAGTGAATAAATTATTTTATTGATTGAAATATCAAATAAATGATTTTAAATTATCAAAATAAATATTATATCAACTATTTAATGTGATCCACTAATTTTATAGATAAAAATTCCATGTGATGAATATATTAAATATTTTAGATCATACATTTCTTCTGTATATATTTTATTTAAACTCAAATAAATGAATAGTTTCAAAATTGGCACTATTGTAAATTTATAGGAATTACATATTATAAAATTGTATAAAAATCACAAAAATATTTAAAAATTTTAAATTAAAATTTATGTGGTCTAAAATGTAATCAAGTATAAAATTATGGACAATTCACAACATTTACGTGATTATTTATAATGATTTTAAATTTTGAATATTTTTACCACAACTAAAATTAAATAGATTATATAAGAATAAATAATGTTGATAATGTTTAAAATAAATTCCCAACATGTCTAAATTTTATTGGATGATGATATTACAACACTATATCATCTAAACATCGGATTTGATTCATTTTTGGATGTTTTTAAGTGGGGTTGGAATTTATTATAAATTAATATTTCTTATAATTCCAAAGGTGCCCCTCTCCTCCCTTATAAAAGGGCACCTCCTCCCTCTCCTCCTCACACCACTTGGAGCCTTCCAGCTCGGCCAACCCCTACCAATTTCACTTCTCTACTTCCCTAGAAACATCCTAGAGGTTATGGTTTTCTTTAGAGACCAATCTTAGTGCCCTATAAGGAGGTTTCAATGAGGCGTGTCGAAGAAGAGGTAATATCCGTTACCAATTCTTTCAAATTTATTTCTTCTTCTAATTATTATTCTTTAGTTTTTTCATTATGAATTAATAACACCAGTATCACTCATATACTGATATTTTATTATAAATATGATACAACCATATTTCACCTTCTATCCATCCTACTGAAAATGAAATCACCACACTTGCGTACGTACAGAATATCATTTCCACGCCGTGGTGTAATCTGTTTCCCACCACCACATTACTTGGAAGGGTATTATGGTGTAAAGAATAACTACATATGATTATTTTCAAATGATATTTATTCTTAAATAGTATACATACACTTTAATACAATTCCACGATAATGGGAACAATATCATCGCTCGTGCGTACGTACTGCCTACCGTCTCCAAGATGTGATGCGACTTGTTCTAAATGATCTTTATTGAATAATGATTATATAAATTAATTGAATGAGTAAATATGATATATATAACACTAATACCATTCATGAAATGAGGTATCTATAACCTAAAAAGAAGAATAAGAATTTATTCGACAAAACACACATAAGAACATAATGCAATAATCACCCGAATAACAAGTAGAAATGAAATATTACTACTATGAAGCTATTAATTTGACCATATATGATATCATAAAATTGATTATGATTCTTGAATAAGTCAATGTCATTATTTAAATCTTTATACAGGAGGTTCGGACACGTACAAATCATATCAGACAT
Source organism: Viscum album (assembly GCA_963277665.1). Classification (NCBI taxonomy): domain Eukaryota; kingdom Viridiplantae; phylum Streptophyta; class Magnoliopsida; order Santalales; family Viscaceae; genus Viscum; species Viscum album. The sequence goes on along the minus strand of OY728125.1, from coordinate 268,904,729 downwards.
AAGTTAATGGAAAATCATGTAATCTCATTTTTATCAGAGATTGTTTATACTTCCAAATATACTAGGGAATATTTATCATAAACATCCATGTATCCTCAATATTTTATATTATTCATATCCTCCTAAAAATTTTCAAATACAATTTTACCCATTGGTTAGTTTTTAGTAAATGATATGAAAGGATTATTTTTTTGTTTTTAGTACGAGGTACTTTTTGACTTTTCTGGCCAAAGTATGAGAAGAATGTTTTTTTAACAAATACGACATGAATGTATATTTATGATTTCATAGAACATTATTTCCATGATTATTTTTTTTATATTTTTTCATGTTTATTTTTAATCAACTTCTTTTATATTAAAATTGTATGACATGTTATGAAAGGAAAAATGTTTTTGAAGTAGAAAGCGTATTTTCCTCAAGAATGGAGTTCAAGTTTATTATCAAAATTATATTCAATATATGATAATATACGGTTCTATTTCTATCCCTATTTCTCCATTTATCTGATTATGTTATGATTGAATTAATTATATGATGTCCTTTTATCTTATATGGATTATGTTATGATGGCATGATGTTTAAGAATCCCATTTTTATTACATGTGATATGCTATAATGTATGATTTATGATTTTGTGGATCACATAAGAATATTTTCATTATGATATGGGTGGGACCTATATCACTATCCAATGTATTGGGTAAAGATTTTTATCTCATGAGATAGACATGGTTGGAACTGCATGTTAATCTGGTTCAGTGATACAGGACTGGAATGAGGAGTGAACTTGGATCAGTAATGGAGTTTGTCAGCTATGATAGTCTTGGCAATGAGTCTTGAATAAACTGAAATGATTTTCTATGATTATGTGTGTATTCCAAAAAGTTTCATGTTTTATGTTATGACTATTGTGATTACATTTCATGACTACGATTTATCCAATGATATGATATTATGATCTCTTATGGAGGCTAAGATATTCAAAATGTTATGTTCTTAGGAATATGATATTATTTATATTTCTTTTTTTACCCTTACTGAGCATTTGAGACCACCATTTTGTATGTTTTCTTTTCCCCATGTCAAGAAGAAGGGTATTAAGTAGGATATGCCAAAAAGGGACTCCAGATATGATGAGATAAATGGGAGACAATGTAGATGATTTATAAACAAGTTGTTTATGTTTCCAAGTTTCTAAATACACTATACCTATACTTTCCTTTCATGGTTCTGTGATATTTTGTAATAAGTATGCTTTAATTCTGATGTAATAACAATGTTTGTAGATTATCGGTTGTTATAGTTGGTATTAAAGGAACGTTATAGTCAACCGTTGGAAACTAGGTTGTGAAAGCCTCGGTAAGAACCTAAAGGATATGTCTAAGCATGGAATACAATATTAGTATTTTAGAAATGTCCATGAATAACCTATGATAAGTCCTTAAGTGTAATATTTTATTCTTGATTATGTGGTTTTCCTATTATGATTAAGGCTTCTCAAACTATGCTTATTGGTTTTATTCAGTGGCTGGAACCTGATGGAACAATGTTATTGCTGAATGCAAAGAGAAATGAAATGATTGTCCCCCTGAGCAACCAAACGTTATGGGAGCTGGAATGAAAAATATAGTAGCCATGCTCACACAACTTTCTCATGTTATGAACCATGATGGACTTCTAAACGAGGAAAGGAAGGAGCAACATTATGTTGAATCCTTCTTGAGGCAACGTCAACCTTCATTCAGTGGGTCATCTGATCCATTAGTGGCTGAATAATGGATTAGTACCACTGAAAAGATATTTTCATATCTACAATGTTCTAAACCTGACAATGTTATCTTATCTGTGTATCTATTGGAAGGTGATGCTGATCAATGGTGTAATCTTATTAAGAATATGAGGCAAAGGGATGAAATTGAGTCCCTGGAATGGGACGAGTTCAAGAACGTATTTTTCCATAAGTACTTACCTCGTATTCTTCAAACAATGATAGAGAAACTCTTTCTTGAACTGAAGCAAAAGGATGATGAATTTATTGGTACATACAAAGCAAATTTTACAAGACTTGCAAGGTACACTTTGAGAATTATCATACAACCATAGAGTAAGATTGATCGATTATTTGGTGGCTTAAAACTAATTATTTGAAGGGAATTAGCCATATAGGACTTCAATAGCTATGAGGAAATTGTTTGATGGGTTCTCAAGGTTGAGTTGGAGATTGGAGTAACTCATCCATGATATGGTTTTGATCAGAAGAGGAAAATAGAATTCAATGGAAAATATAAAGTCCACACTGAAATGAAGATGAGTTTTCCTTTATGCTCAAATTGTGGAAAGAAACATGGAGGGAATCGTCTTAAAGTGACAAGAAAATGTTTTAAGTGTGGAAATGATGGTCATCGGGAAATTGAATGTCGAAATAATGGAAAGAAGATGTCTAATGATGCGAACAATGAAAGGGATACAAATAATGTACCTCCAAAAATTCAATGATTCAAGTGCAAGGAGATGGGGCATTATGCCAATCAATGCCCTAATCCAAGGGTTGTTGATGATGATCAACGCCAACAAACTCTTAAGGCCGAATACAAAGTAATGTCACATGAAATTTCTATCGGTGATGTGGAGTACGATAACGAAGTGGTGAAAGGTACAGTTACCATCCAATCTAAAGTAGAAATTGATTTATTTCATTCTATATCCACCCACTCTTTTATTTCTGAATAATTTTCTAAGGGTATCACCCTACTACCTCAAAAATTAGATGTTGAGTTAGCTGTGACAACTCCTAATGGCACAACAGTCGCATAAAAATCTTACAATTCTTCTCTGATTACAGTTTGTGGGAAAGTGCTTCTTGAAAATCTTGTGATCCTTCCTATTGTGTAATTTGATGTGATTCTTGGCATGGATTGGCATTATTTATATAGAGATCATATCAATTGCCAAAGAAGAGAAATCAAATTTAATATTCCTGCTAAATCTACAATCATTTATCGATGAAAGGATGTATATAACCTTCCAGTGGAAATTTATTCCATCTTATGGGTCTTGATTTCAATAAATGAAGTTTATGTATCTCAAATGGTTAGAGAGAAACACACGATTAAGAATATGCCCATTGTATGGGAGTTTGATGATGTCTTTCCGGAGGAATTTCCAGGTCTTCCACCAAATTGCAAAGTTGAGTTTTCAATAGAACTCATATCAGGTGCTATGCCCATTTCAATGACACCAAATTGAATGGCCCCAATTGAGTTGCAGGAATTAAAGAGTAACTCCAAGAGAATCATGATAAAGGATTCATACGCCCTTGTGTGTCACATTGGGAAGCACCTGTTCTATTTGTTAAGAAGAATGATTGATCAATGAGACTCTGCATTGATTATTGAGAACATAACAAGATCACTATCAAGAAAAAATATCATCTCCCACGCATTGAATACCTATTTGACCAACTACGCAGAGCTCAATACTTTTCCAATATTGATCTATGTTAAGGGTATCATCAATTAAGGGTCAAAAAAGAGGATATACTAATGACGGCTTTCCATACATGGTATGGACACTATGAATTTATAGTGATGTCATTTGGTCTTAATAATTCCCTTGCTATCTTCATGGATCTAATGAATAGATTCTTTAGAGACTATCTTGATCAGTTTGTGGTAGTCTTTATAGATGATATTATTGTCTATTCAAAGAGCATGTAAGAACATGATGATCACTTGATAATTGTATTAAATACCCTAACAAAGGATAATATTTATTCCAAATTAACCAAGTGTGAATTTTGGCTTCAAAAAGATTCATTTTGGGTTCACATAATCTCAAAAGAGGGGATATGTGTGGATACAACAAAGACAGAGGTTATCGAAAGATGGTCGAGACCAACAAAAGTAACTGAGATCCGAAGTTTTCTTGGTCTGGATGGATATTATCGACATTTTGTGAAAGATTTTTCATGATTATCTAATGGAATCACCAGGTTGACTTGAAAAGGAGTTATGTTCATGTGGACGGTGGAGTGTGAAGAAAATTTCAAAGAGTTGAACAGAAGGTTATCTTGTGCACCTGTGCTCACACTTCCTTGTAGTTGAGAAAGGTTTGTGATCTACAGTGATGAATCCAAGAAGGGATTGGGGTGTGTTCTCATGGAAAACGATATGGTGATAGCTTATGCCTCATGACAGTTGAAAATCCATGAGAAATATTACCCAACTCAGGATTTGGAGTTGGCTGCGGTAGTCTTTGCATTAAATATTTGGAAGGATTATCTTTATGATGAAAGGTGTGATATTTATACTGATCATAAAAGTTTAAAGTATATTTTCACACAAAGTGAGATGAATATGCACCAAAGAAGATGGTTGGAGCTGATTAAGGATTACGACTGCTCAATTCATTATCACCCTAGGAAAGCAAACAAGGTGGAAGATGCATTAAGTCGACAAGACCATGCTAGCTTATCCATGATGAGGATCACAAAAGATCCAATATTTATGGATTTACAAAGGATGGATCTTGGAATTATAATAGAAGGGGAAAATCGTATCTTTATCAAATGAATGATCAACCATCTATACATGTGAATATTAAAGAGGCTCAAAAAGAAGATGTTGAGTTACAAAAGAAGGTGAGAAATGTTCCTAAATTAAACCTTGATTGTGATGGCATAATATGGTTCAAAAATCAGTGTTGGTGTTCCTCCCATCCTAGAATTAAAGAAGGAGCTACTGGATGAGGCTCATAGTTCATTATTCTCTCTTCATCCTGGAAGCACGAAGATGTATTGGGACCTGAAAGAATACTTATGGTGGGATGGCATGAAAAGAGATGTTTCTGAATATGTCTCTCGATGCTTGGTTTGTTAGCATGTTAAATATAAGAGACAGAAGTCTAATGGGATGTTACAACCATTACCCATACCCAAATTGAAATGGGAAAACATCACTATGGACTTTGTCACTGGACTTCCAAAAACATCCAATGGCAATAATGCTATCTAGGTTATAGTTGATCATATTACGAAGTCGGCACACTTCATTGCTATTAGGGAATATTTCCATCGAGATCACCTTGCCAGGATATATATAAAGGAAGAGGTAAGATTGCATAGAGTACTACTTTCCATTCTATCAGATCAGGATCCGAGGTTTACCTCGATGTTCTGGCGAAGTCTTCAGCATACATTAGATATAGAGTTGAGTTTCAGCACAGTTTATCATCCTCAGACAGCCGATCAGTCTGAGAGAACAATTCAAACTACAGATGATATGTTAAGAGATTTATCTATGGATTTCAAAGGTGGTTGGGATCAACACCTACCTTTGGTGGAATGTTCTTATAATAAATGTTTTCAATCTAGTATTAAAATGGCTCCTTTTGAAGCTCTCTATGGAAACAAATGCATGAATCCAACTTTTTTGGGACGATGTTGGGGAAATAAAGCTATTAGGACCTGATCTTGATGATGATATGGTAGAAAAGGCCATATCTATTGAACAACACATAAGAGCAGCACAGAGCCGACAAAAAAGATATGCCGACAACTGAAAAAAACACCTAGAGTTTGGAGTTGGTGATAAAGTGTTCTTACGAATATCTCATTGGAAGAGAGTAATGAGATTTGGAAAGAAGGGGATGTTGAGGCCTAGGTATATCGGTCCTATTGAAATAATGGATTGTGTTGGGAAGGTAGCTTGCCGATTGGCGCTTCCACCGAATCTCTCTTAAGTTCACAATTTCTTCCATGTATCTCTACTGAGAAAGTACATACCTGATCCTTCACATGTACTAAGCTTAGAAGTTATACCACTGGAGGAAGATATTTCTTATAAAGAATAGCCAGTAGAGATTCTGGATCGCAGCGAAAAAATTCTACTGAACAAGGACACTCACTTGGTGAATGATTTATGTAGGAACCACCAATTAGAAGAAGCTACTTGGGAACATGAGGATATTATGAGGGTGAGGTATCCTCATCGGTTTGTTACGAAGTGACGAATTTCGAGGGAGAAATTCATTTTAAGGGGGGTAGAATGTACCACCCTGAGATTTAATGAGAAGTATATATTTGATGACTTATATTATAATTAACATCAAAGGAATCTTTCACTGCACACAACACTTTCTTGGCTTGCGTTACACGCAATTGCGACCTTCCTCGATAGCTTGTGTATTACACAATACTGAGTTTTAATAAAAATGATATGTTATTATAATATTATAAACTAAGGGTTATTAATAGTATTAACTGATTTTTGAATTTTATAACATTATTATTCATCTTATATTTTTTCTAGAACATTGTATGAGAACCCAAAAAAAAATCGGGTAAAATAAGTATTTTTCAAAAAATTCAATTTTCCATCCTTTTGATGGCGCACCCACATTAAATATAGTTTGTGACATGTTTATAAGTTCGATTTGAGAAAATAAAATTCTTCTTTTGAATCAGGATATAAAAATTTACATTGAATAAATTTTTCATGTTATTCTGGTAACTTTCATATTTTGATGAATAGTAAAAACACGCTATATTTTAATTAAAAACAACATTTTTCATAGAAATAATTTATATGGATAAATTATATTATTTAATGGTTTTAAAGTATAAATATAATATATTTTTACCATTTAAAATAATTTATGTCATTAGAATTAATTTTACATTGAATTCATAGGTAAAACATTTCAATCTTTGGCATTTTTTTACTTTTAAAACCTGTTTTCTTAACAATGTTATTAATTTTAAATTAATTACTGCAAATTATTTGTATTTATTTTTTGAAAATGGATTCCATATTTGTATTCAGTGGGTACAAATTATGTTAATAGGTTACTTTTTTTTGATATTATGAATAGTAACTAAGGTAATTTTTATTTACTGAAGTTAAAGGTAAATAAAGTAATTAAGGGTAAAAATAAGATTATAAAATTATCCTAACACCTACGAAAATTATATTGGATAAATAAAAGTCGACCATTATCACCTAAGGGTTTGAATAAATTCATTTTATCGACTTTTGACCACTAAAATAATTTAATTATTATTAAAACCAAATAAAGTGACAACATGTCACTGTCTTAAATATTATAAGTATAATAATTTTAATTTAGTGATAAAATTCATGAAACTTCGAACATGAATAGATTAAAGAAATCTAATAAAATTATATACATCATATTAATTTATTTATAATTTTTTTCGATTAAATAATTATCATTAATTATGTCACAATAGTGATGCTGAAATTATTTTATTGATTGAAATATCAAATACATGATTTTGAAAGTATTAAAATAAATATTATATGAACTATTTAATGAGCTCCATTACTTTTATAGATAATAATGACATGTTCTGAATCTATTAAATATTTTAGTTCGAAGATATCTTCTGTATATATGTTATTTAAACTCAAATAAATGAATAGTGTCAAAATTGACACTATTGTTAATGTATAAAAATTACATATTTTAAAATTGTTTAAAAATTACAAAAAATATTTAAAAATTATAAATTAAAATTTATATGGTCTAAAATTCAATAAATTATACAATTATGGACAATTAAAAAAATTTAAGTAATTATTTATAATGATTTAAAATTTATAATATTATTACCAAAAATAAAATTAAATAGATTATTTGAGGATAAATCATGTTAATAATGTTTAAAATAAACCCACAACTTATTTAAATTTTGTTTTTTGATGCGATTATAACCCTATGTCATCTAAGCTTCAGATTGGAGTGATTTTTGGAGGTTTTTAGGTGGGCATTGAACTCATTATAAATTAATATTTCTTATAATTCCAAAGGTTCCCCTCTCCTCCCTTAAAAAATGGCACCTCCTCCCTCTCCTCCTCACACCACTTTGAGCATTCAATCTCGGACAACCCCTAAAATTTCTCTTCTCCACCTCCCTAGAAATATCCTAGAGGTCTTGGGATTCTTAAAAGACCAATATTAGTGCCCTATGAGGAGGTTTCAAAGAGGCGAGTCGAAGAAGAGGTAATATATGTTACCAATTCTATCAAATTTATTTCTTCTTCTACTTCTTCTTATTTAGTTGTATCATTATGTAGTAATAAAATCAGTATCACTTATATACGGATATTTTATTATAAATATTAAACAACCCTATTTCGCCTTCTATCAATCCTACGGAAAATGAAATCATCGCGCGTGCGTACGTACGGAATATCATCTCCACGCCATGGTGTAATCTTTTTTCCAACACCACCTTACATGGATGGTTATAATTTTGTGAAGAATAAATATATATGATTATTTTAAAATTATATTTATTCTGAAATATTAAAAATACACTATATAAAATTCCACGACCATGGGAACTATATCATCGCTCGTGCGTACGTACAACCTACCGTCTCCACGATGTGATGCGACTCGTTCTACATGATCTTCATTGAATAATGAATATATAAATTAATTTAATGAGTAAATATGATAAAAATTACACTAATACCATTCGGTTAATGGGGTATCTATAACCTAAAAAAGACGAAGAATAATTTATTTGACAAAACACACATAAGAACATAAAGCAATAAACACCCGAATAATAAGTATCAATTAAATATTACTAATATGAAGCTAAGAATATGACCAGATATGATATCCTAACTATGAGTATGATTCTGGAATAATTAAATGAAATTATTTAAATCATTATACAGGAGGTTCGGACACGTACAAAGAATATCAGACATAAGGTAAGGGAAAATCTCACAATCTCATTTTTATACAAGATCGTTTAAACTTCCAAATTTACTGGGGAATATTTATCATCCACATCCATGTTTCTTAAATATGTAATATTATTCAAATCCACATAAACTTTTTGAAATCCAATTTTACAAGTTGGTGAGTTTTTAGTAAACGATATGAAAGGAATCTTTTTTCATTTTTAGTACGAGGTACTTGTTGACTTTTCCGGCCAAAGTACGAGAAGAATGTTTTTTAACTTATACCGCATTAATTTATTTTTATGTTTTCATAGAAAATTATTTCCCTAAACCTTATTTCACAAGTTTTCAAGTATATTTTATATCAACTTCATTTAGATTGAAATTATATGACATGTTAAGAAAAGAAAAATGTTTTTGAAGTAGAAAGGATATTTTCTTAAAAAATGGAGTTCAAGTGTTTTATCAATATTATTTTCCGTCTATGATAATATAAGGTACTTTTTCTATACCTATTTTTAAATTGATTTGATTATGTTATGATGGAGTTAATTTTATGATGTCCTTTTATCTTATATGTATTATGTTATGATGCTATGATGTTTAAGAATCCCATTTTTATTACAAGGTTTATGCTATAATGTATGATTTATGATTTTTTGGAACACATAAGAATGATTTCATTATGAGATTGGTGGAACTAATATCTCCCTCAAAATAATAGGGTAAAATATTTATATCTCATTAGATAGACATGGCTGGAATGACAACTTAATCTGGTTCAGTGTTACAGGACTGGAACGAGGAGTGAACTCGGTCCAGTAATGGACTTTGTCTGCTATGATAGTCTTGGCAATGAGTCTTGACTAAAATGAAAAGATTTTCTATGAGTATGTGTGTATGGAAAAAAGAATCATGTTTTATGTTATGATTATTGGGATTACATTTCACTACTATGATTTATCCCATGTTATGATATTATGATCTCTTGTGCAGGTTAAGATATTCAAAATATTATTTTCTAATAAATATGATATGATTGATATTTGTTTTGTATAACCTTACTGAGCATTTGAGCTCACACTTTTGTCTGATTTCTTTTCCCCAGGCCAGGAAGAAGGTTATTAAATATAATATACCAAAAAGGGACTCTAGATTTGATGAAATAAATGGGAGACAATGTAGATGATTTATGAACCAGTTGTTTATGTTCCCCAGTTTCTAAAGACACTACATATACGGTCCTTTCCTGGTTTGGTGATATGTTGTAATACGTATGCTTCAATTCTGAAGTAATAACAATGTATGTAGAGTATGGGTTGTTATAATGAGTGGTTATCCCAATCCTAACACGTTATTAATGTCTTGGTGGGTATCCTTGAAATATGTTTTTTTCAATTTGATGTATTCAAATAATTTATGTTTTATTTAAATGTTAATTTTTCATGGATCATGCTATTTGATTTCCTTGTGATTAATATCTTATTAATATACAATAATTATTATATGATACATTTTTATAATATATGATTGGTTGGGTAAAAAATTCATAAGTTATGTTCATTTTCATATACCATTATTATTATCTTATGTGTTTACATGATCAAATATTGATATATCTTATAGTTAACATTACTAAGAACTTGAGCTCACCCTTTCTTATGTTTCCTTTTCCATGTAATTACATGAAACTATATTTATGATATGTCTATGAATAGTACTAAATGGGAATAATTATTTGGAAAACATTGAATATTTTTCACCACATTTGAATATTTTGTTCCTTGTTTCGAAAGTAAGTGAACTATTAAAGTATGTAGCCATGTGTTTTGGTAATGTAAGGAATATTTCTAATGAACCAAACTCTAATATCCTAGAATATGTTCCTTACATTATTTAGTTGTTGTAGATACAATAATGACATCTCAATGGACCAAATAGTTTAGTAGACTTGGTAAATTATATACATATTTAAAATTAAATTTACATTTTAACAATAAAATAAAAATAATTTTATTTTATAAAACTAGTATACCCCTTAGGATAAACCTAAATATCATTCACAATAAGCTTATATGAAAAATGGGGTCAAATAAAACATAAGATAGGGATGAGCTCAAATGCTCAGTAAAGGATAAGTACAACGTTAATTAACTTGAATCAATAATAATAATGAACTTGGAAAAGTACATAACTATGTATATACATTCATTTCAGTAAATTAAATAATAATTTATTATTTCCATATATTTTTTTCATTGTGAAAATATTTTTTATAATGATAATTTAATAAAGAAAGAATAAATTTTAGAATTATTGGACGTCATGTATATTGTACATGATCTATTACATCAAGACTATTAACAATGTGGTGTAATCATTAAAGGTAAATACATTTTAATTTGGACATATTAGTCATCTCATGAGATTTTATATGAATCAATGGCACTCTCTATAAAACCCCAAGCTTCCACGGTATGATTTTCTTTGAATAATATAGTAGTGTGTGTTGTACGCAACTTCGTGTTCTAACACACACCACAACCAATCAAAATAGCCGTTATGAATAGTAATACCCAATTTTTGAAATTTAATACATTTTATATTTCAAAATTTAATTAATTTTAGGATTTATAATATTGAAATTAGACTATGGTCTAATTTTTGTACTTTTCGGAAAACTTTTATATTTTGATGAATAGTGAAAATTACTAAATTTTAATTAAAAACAACATTTTAATCAAAATAATTAATAGTGATAAATTATTAATTTGAGTATTTTTAAAGTGTATTTAGAAAATATTTTTATCATTTAATACAATGTTGGTAATTGTACATAATTTCACATTTAAACCGGACATACACAAGTGTTAATCATTAGATAGTTATTATCTCTTAAAAACATGCAATTTTTTATAGTGGGAATTAATTTTATATTAATTTCTGCCACTTCTATGTATAGAATTTGAAAAAATGGATTCCATATTTAGAATCACGAGGTACAAATTATTTAAATAAGTAACTTTTATTTTTAGTCATTTTGAATAATTATTTCGGAAAATATTTTATTTACCATGGTTAAAGGGTAAATCCGGTAAATAAGGGTAAACAAATAATATTATAATAATAATAAATTACCCTAAAATGTGTCCTAACCCTATTAATTGATACATGACCAACCTAGGGAATATTTTGGTCGATTTGGGGTCCCCATGGATCCACATGTAAGTGATAATGAATCTTTTTATTACTTAAGGTAAAGTAAATACAAAAATGACATAAGCATATATCGTTTAGAAAAAAAATTACATAGGTTTATATATGTTATATTTTTGACTATAAATATTAATTATAAGGATATAATATTTCCTACATAATTTTATTTTATTTATAATTTTTAGACATTGAATAATTAAATTTATTTATGACACAATTATGATGCATTATTTTCATTATTAATGAAAGATTCAAATAATTTGTATTATAAAAGTTAAAATAAATATAATTTGAAATTTTTGATGACATAGAAGAATTTTATTGAATAATATTTCATTTTATGATATCATATATTAATTTGATTCGAATTAAGAAATTTTTTAAGACTTTAACAAAAATCAATCATTGAATAGTGTCAAAATTGACATAAATGTGTTTTTAAAACAAATATTTTATTATTAATTGATCTTATATTTATAAAATTCTACTGATTGTCCAAATGACTTATATAATCATAGGTGTTTTATTAATGGACCACTTGGGAGTCTCTTGGATGTATATAGTATGTTTATTAACTATATATTATTAAAATACAATGTGACATGGTAAGTGTCAAACTGATTAACTGAGAGTTAAAACTAGAAGATAATGTTATTAAATTACCCAAACGGGTCTAAAACCTTTTGGTTGAGTTGTATTAGACCTATCCACACAACTGAATTTGAATAATCTACTTTGTAGCCTTTAGAAACCGAATATTAATTTAATATAAAATAATACTTTATGTTTTTCCTAAAGAGCCCCTCCCCCCTTATAAAAGGACACCTATTCTAACCATTTCTTCATACCTTAAAAGCCTTTCGGATTGGACAAAACCAACCCAAATATTCTATCAACTTCCCTCACCTCCATCTAGAGGCCTTAGTTTGATCATAAAGTCATCCTAAGGATCCCTTTTGATATAATCAAAAGGAACAACCCGAATAAGAGGTACTGTTTTCACCACACTCTATCAAGTTCCTTTCTTCATCAACATCTTATTTCCTTGTTATTTCAATTATAAAATAACAAATCCAGTATATGTTATATATTATGATGTTATTATAAATATTTTACAACCATATTCAGTATTCTATCCATCTTTGAAAGACATGTCACCATGCGTGCATACGCACGGCCGACTGTCTCCACGTCGTGGGGTAATTGTTATTCAATACATTATTGTTTGTATCGGTATAATAATGATGTGTAATTAATGTAAGTAATAAATATAACATGATAATTATTCTTTATATATGATATACCATCCAATTATATATTATTTTAATATCAAAAGAAGGATATTGTCGCTTGTGCGTACATACAGATTACAGTCTCCACAAATGCGATGATATTCATTCCTCGTCGTATCCATTCAAGAAAAAATTTCATTTCATGATTAAAAATAACATTTAGAGACATTATATAATTTTGGATATGAATAATATATATCCCATCCATTGAAAATATGTCTCACATAACAAAGAATATAAAGGAAAAAATAATCTGTTAACACGCGAAACGATGATAATACTAAGATATTATTAACAAATATATGTTAAATGATCATATATGATATCATATTAATGTATATTATTCTTTTAGAATTTAATATCAATTATTTGACCATTATACAGGATGTTATACTACACTCAACCAAGGAAAATGTACAACATAAGGGGTTTCTTATCTCATTTTTAATTCCGTGGGATTTCCATTATTCACCACTTATTTATTGCATGTGGTGTGTGTACTGAGCATGATTCTATTAATTGTGTAATATACATTAATTTATTTATATTTACATCATCACTATATGATCCTTCTTTAATTGGTGTATGTTTCATATGTTACCAAAACGATAAAGGAATTTGAAATTTCAATTTCCACTCATTCGGCTTCACGCATTCTTCATTGATTATTTTACTCAAAGATTAAGTCTGGAATCACTTTTCATTTGCTCATGTTATAATTTCCACTCCCCATTATGTGTATATACTTTTGATACAAATAATCACTCTATTGATAAATTCCAAAGTAGTCGATATGAACTTGATAAGAGTAATTTTAATTCAATGTCCATTTGTTGTGTTAAATATCCAATTCATTGGTGTTGTTTTTACAAGAATATGTGTGAATGTCCTCTGATTGATTTACACTGAAAATCCAATCATATTGAGTGTATTTATATTTGTCACAAATAATTATGTCGATGATTTTTCCTTAACCTAAGGATATCAAATTTATTAGAGATTTCATATCAATTTACATTCGATTGAGATTTCTTTGTTGTTTTACACCAAATCACTTTTACATGGTGTATATAATGTACTTTGACATAGTATATCATTAATCACTTTATTGTCATGATATTACAATGTTTTTATTACCTTAATTATTTTCATACAAGTTTCACTCTTTTGGTTAGGAACACTAACTAAAATATCATTTTAAATGTTTTAATGATTTATTATTCTAAATCATTCTCATTAATGTCCATGTTTTAAAAATAGTTTTAAGTATTTATTGATATGGACATTAAAGATTTAAAATTAAAATTCCTTTTAAATGTTTCAATATGGTATGGGACACATTGATTCAAAAATCTATTTTTAAATTGATTATTGAAAAATAGCGTGACTTTTAAATTATTTCAAGAAAAGGGGGATATTTTTCTCTAATGGTTTTGAGGATTATTTTCATCTATGTCAATATACATCATTATTCCCGATTGAGGTTAATATGATACAATAAAATCTTCCATATTGTATCAAATGACATACATTTGACTGTGGATGTGATATTTTTATTCCATTCATGGTTTTTGGATAATGTATTGACATTTCATATACTAGTTTTACTACGAATGTTTTTGTTATGTTTCAAAATTTTCATATGAGGAATTCATTGGACTTATTAAGTGATGGGTGGAGCCTGCTATAACTACTTGATGCACCAGTATGTAACATGATACATTCTTGTATCTTGGCACAAGGCCTTGACAAAATTTCATTTGTAGTCTTGGCACAAGGCGTTCACTTTGTGGTTATGACAGTCTGGCATTATCAATTCCAACATTATGGAAGTGGTTATCGATATTGCATGTGATTATTCGACTATTATATTATCCATGTTAACAAATAAATAAAATTATTTCATTTTATCTTTGACATATTATTCTTAAGTTCATGTGTAAAAGGATTTTGTTTTAGTTATACATTGCCTTAAATGTTTATACCTATTTATTATATTATCCACTGTATTTTTATCCTTACTGGGAATATGAGGCCACCCCTTTCAATGTTTTAATTTTTCTCAGGATGTGAAGAAGTATTTTATGAATGAACTACTGGGAATGTATGAGGGGATATGATGTCAAGTTGTTGTTTTATTTTTTTCACTTTATGATGCAATGTAAGACTTTTGAATATATCTAGAGTTTCCAAGGCTACTAAACTAATTGGTTGTTCTAGACTTGATCTTTTTTGATCATGCCAATGTTATATAATAACTCACCGACTCTGGGTAACTGGGGTCGGGGCGTTACAGTTGGTTTCAAAGGAATTTTAGTACAAACCTTGGAAACTACATTTAGAAAAACTCTAATTAGAGCACATAGCCCTAAGATAGACTTTGAGGATTATTATAGAAGAACATCCATGAATTTTGGTATTCTATAGATTTTGTGAGTTTTACAAGAAATACATCCTTGTCTGGATACGAGCAGGTAGAGGTGTCTCTGGCACAGATGTACCTAGGGGTAAAACCCAAAAACACCGCTTTGAGCTAGACTCGAACGAGAACAGTTGTACAACAAAGGTCCTTGCTGCACTCTTGGTTTCGACACTCCTGGGTGATATCCATAAGATAATTTACATTATCATTACAAACCAATTTTAATTATTATAATATAAGATGAGAATAAATGACCATGGTTAATCTAAAGGTGTTTCAAATTGAGAATATGATGTCATGATATTATCTAAATGATTTTATGACTACTATCACTCACACAATTCATTCTTGTTATCGTCAATGGATAGAGTCCAAGGAAGTCATTGTAACTTTGAGAATGATGTACAAGGTGGGAACAAGGGTGGAAATGCAAAACAAAATGGAATGTTGATAGGCGTAAATGATATTGTGTTCATGCCAAATCATTTTTCCAAAAATATGATCAAAAAAATATATATTATCTAACTCCTAGACTCAAAAAAGAAGAGAAAGGTGATGAATGATAATAGCTCCTATAGTGGAGAACATGGGGAAAAGAATCCTATATTTCCATCATACATGAAATGTGGAAGCAGACACCTAGTAAAGTGTCTCAAAGGATCAAAGAAATGCATTACGTGTGGTAAATAAGGAAATAAAGTTAAGAATTGCTTAGAAAAAATGAAGATTAATATGGATGAAAATAAAAATGGTCCCAAGAATCCATTTACAGTCATTTTTCATAAATGTAGGGGACATGTCCATTACCTGAGTGAATTCACTATTCTATATTATATTTTCTTGGTCAATGAATAAGCTATACTGAAGTAAATGGGTGGAGAAATGTTTACAAGTATTAGTTCTCCTTGTTGATGTGATTACTTTGGAATAAATTTCTCTTGTATTTGTAGCCCTGCAGTTTTCCATGTGAGAATAATATTTGAGGAATACTTATCTTTACCCTTGTGGATATAGTTATAAATCAGAATTTGGTTTTATATGATCATTAGTTTTGACACAATTACAAGTTATTAAATTTTGGGATGAAAATGAAAGGTATGAGATAAAGTTTGTGGTTAAATTATGTTATTGTTATTTTGAGAAATTTATCTCATTTCAGTAATGTTATAAAATAAAATTTTAAAAAAATTACAACACACAGACCAGGTGACAAACTATCGCGTCAGAAAACGTTATAGGAATATAACCCACAAACAAAGTGTGATTGGGATATATCACCTACCAGTAGTCTATGTGAAGTCCCTGGTTAGTGTGACTGATTATTTTTAGTAAAATGATTGTATCGATCAATAATAATTTGATTTTGGATCTTATGTCTTATCAAATTAATATCCTTAGTATAGGAAAATGATTTGGTGATTAATTGATAAATGTTATTTTGGAATTTGTTCACTTTGTTGGGAACACTATAAGACCAAAGAAAATAGAATACCATTGGATTTCATTTGAGGAGAAATGGTGGATTTTTATATTTGTTTTTATTGTGGATTTATAGTTATTTGGGTTATTTATGGAAATGATTAACCTATAATAGAGAATATGTGATTTGGTTATTACTTTTAAGTATGTGACTTTAAGAGTAGTTGATTCCATTTGGAGATACAATTTAACATGGAAGACTACATAACCCAATTCTTATATGTTTTGGGTTTTAATATTACGTTTTAATTATATTGAAGGATTTTAAGGACAATATTTTATTGAATGGTATTTATTTATCTTTGGGGTATTGTTGGTTTAATTTTAGAAATTAAGAATAGTGATTATTTCTTGAATGGAATATCCATTTGGTGGATCATCAGATCGTATAATAATGATTTTGGTTTTGATTAATCTTTAAATACAAGGTAAATATATTGTTTATCATTTGGGGATCATGTGATTCTATATAAGTTTATTATAGATCTTCCAATGAGACAAAGTCTTCTTGAATACTCATCATTTATAAATAATGAGTTAGTGGATGAAATTTATTAATGTATGAAACTGTACTTAAAAATTAATTATATCTATTTATGTTCATCATCAATCCCATAAATTAATTCCTCATCTTTATGTAATGTAACTTAAAACAAAAAAATACTGTCAGTTTACTTTTTCTACTGGGAGACTAATGACAATTTTTCCCATCATAAGATTGTGGTTTTCTTGTTGTGAACTTTATCCAGATCATATTTTATATCCCCCTCCATCAGAATGTGACACATAGTTTATCTTCCATATCCATGTTTTCTTACATGGAATCCCAATATGGGTTATCTTGGGTGGCCTTTATACTTATCCTTCTTTCTTTTAAAATGATAGTCTTATTGACTCTTTTTTCGATGTAGGACATTCCATTATATTCGCAAGACCAATTTTAAAAATTGTGAGGAAACAATTTATTGAATGATGGTAGAATGTAATACCCCAAGCTTCCACAATATTCTTTTCTTTGAATAATAAAGTAGAATGTGTTGTACGCAACTTCGAGTTCTAACAGACACCACAACCAATCAAACTAGCCGTTATGAATATTAATACCCACATTTTGAAATTTTATACATATTATCTTTCAAAATGGACTTCATTTTTAGATTCGGAATACCGAAATTAGCCTAGGGTGATATTTTGGTACTTTTCGGATAACTATTATATTTTGATGACTATTGAAAATTAATAAATTTTAATTAAAAACATATTTTTTAATAAAAATAATTAATTGAGATAAATTACAAATTTTAGTGGTTTTAAAGAGTATTTATAACATATTTTAACTATTTAATACAATTCTTGTAATTGGAAATAATTTCACATTTAAACCGGACATAAACAAGTGTCAATCTTTTGATAGTTATTATCTCCTAAAAAACATTTTGTTTTAAAAACAGGAATTAATTTTAAATTAATTTCTACCACTTCTGTTTTTTGAATTTAGAAAAATGGATTCCATATTTAGAATCAGGAGGTCCAAATTTTGTAAATATGTAGCTTTTATTTTTAGATATTTTGAATAATTATTTCGGTAAATAAGGGCAACAAAAAAGTATTATAATAATAATAAATTACCCTAAAAAGTGTCCTAAACCTATTGGTTGATATATTTATGACCATATAAATCATTGTGTCGGTTTTGGGACTTCATGGATCCACTTTTATGTGATAAGGACACTTTATATTAATTAAGTTAATGTAAATACAAATATGACATCAGCATATATCTTTCCGAAAAACAATTTTCACATAGGGTAATATATGTTATATTTTCGACTATAAATATTCATTAGAAATATATAAATATTACATACATAATGTTATTTTATTTATAATTTTTAGACATTGAATAATTAAATTTATTTGTGAATCAATAATGATGTAGTGTTTTCCTTAATGAATGAATCAAATGATTGGTATTAAAAAAGTAAAAATAAATATAATTTGAATGTTCTGCTGACATACATGAATGGTATTGGATAATATTACATTTTAGTATTTCTTAAATTAATTATATTCGAATTTATAAAGTTGTTAAGGCTTTAACAAAAATCAATTCTTGAATAGTGTCAAAATTGACATAAAAGAGTTTTTAAATCCAATATTTTATTATTAATTGATATTATTTTCCTAAAATTATAAGGTTCGTAAAAACGACATATATAATGGTAGTTGAATTATTAATGGACCACTTGGGAGGTCTCTTGGATGTATATAGTATTTTTATAAACTATATAATATAAAAATACAACGTGACATGTTAAGTGTCAAACTAAATAACTAAGAGTTAAAACTAATGGATAAGGTTAATAAAGTGACCCAAAACTTTCTAAAACATACTGGTTTAGTTTTTTTCGACCTATCCCCAACTTATACTTTGAATAATCCACTTTAGATCCATTATAAACAGAATATGAATTTATTATAAAATAATAGTTTAATTTTTTCCTTAAGAGCCCCTCCTCCCACTTATATAAGGACACAAATTCTAACCAATTATTCATACCTTAAAATCCTTTTGGTCTGGAAAACCCCAGATCAAATATTTTCTAAACTTCGCTAACTTAAACATAGAGGCCTTATTTTGATCATAATGCCAACCAAATGAGCCCTTTTGATAAAATCAAAAGTAAGAACCCGAAGAAGAGGTAATGTTTTCACCACCCTCTATCATGTTCCTTTCTTATTCAACATATAATTTCTTATTTATTTTCATTCTAAAATAATAAATCCAGTATATTTTATATATTGTGATGTTATTATAAATATGTTACAACCATATTCGGTATTCTATCCATCCTTTGAATGACATGTCACCATGCGAGCGAACTTACGACCTACCGTCTCCACGTCGTGGTATACTTGGTATTCAATACATTATTATTTGGATGGGTATAATAATGATGTAAAATTCATATAAAAAATAATATAATATGATAATGATTCTATATATATGTTATTCCATCTAATTATATTTTATTTTAATATAAAAAGAAAGATATTGTCGCTTATGCATACGTATGGATTACCGTCTCCACAAACGCGATAAGATTCATTCCCCATTGTATCCATTCAACACAAAATATCATTTGATGAATAAAAATAATTTTCAGAGACATTATATCATTCTGGATATAAATAATATACATCCCATTCATAACAAATATGTCTCACAATACAAAACATATTAAGGAAAGTGAATCCTTTAACACCCGAAACGATGATAATACTAAGATATTATTAACAAATCCAAGTTAAAAGATCATATATGATATCATATTAATGAATATGATTATTTCATAATTTAATAACAATTATTTTACCATTATACAAGAGGTTAACATACCCTAGACCAAGTAATATGTACAAAGTAAGGGGTTTCTTATCTCACTTTTAATTTCATGAGATTTACATAATTCACCACTAATGTATTGCATGTGGTTTGTGCAATCACAATGATTATATTCATTGGGTAATATACTTTAATTTATAGATATTTACATCATCATTTAATGATCCTTCTTTCATGGGTGTATGTTTCTTAAGTTAACAATTCGATAAGGGAATTTGATATTTCAATTTCCACTCATTCGGCTTTACGCATACTTCATTGATTATTTTACTCCAAGATTATGTGCGGAATCAATATTCATTTTCTTATGTCATAATTTACATTCCCCTTCTTGTGTATAAACTTTTGATACACATAGTCACTCCATTAATAAATTATAAATTCATCGATATGAACTTGATAAGAGTAATTGTAACTGAATCTCCATTTGTTGAGTTAAATATCCAATTCATTAGTGTTGTTTTTACAAGAATATGTGTGAATGTAATGTGAATGATTTACACTGAATATATAATCATATTGAGTTTATTTATATTTTTCACACTTAATTATGTAATTTTAATAACCTAAACCTAAGTATATGGTCTTTATAAGATATTTCATCTCAATTTACATTCCATTGAGACTTCGTTGTTGTTATACACCAAATCACTTTTATATGGTCTATATAAAGTACTTTGACGTAGTATATCATGAATCCATTTATTCTCATGATATTACAATATTTTGATTGTCTCAATTATTTTCATTCAAGTGTCTCTCTTTTGGTTAATAACACTAACTAAAATATGATTTTAAATGTTTTGAAGATTTATTATTCTAAATCATTCTCATTAATGTCCAAGTTTTAAAAAATAGTTTTAAGGATTTATTTATATGGACATTAATGTTTTAAAATTAAAATTAATTTTAAATTTTTCAAAGTGTTATGGGACACTTTGAATTAAAAAAATATTTTTAAAAGGCTTCTTGACAAATAGTGTGACTTTTAAATGATTTCAAGAAAAAGGGGGATATTTCTCTCAAATAGTTTTGATGATTATTTTCATCTATGTCAATATCATTCATTATTCTCGATTGAGGTTAATCTAATACAATACAATCTTCCATATAGTATCAAATGAGTTATGTATGATTGTGGATGCGCTATTTTTATACTAGTCATGGTTTGTGGATAAATTATTTTTTTTCGTATGCTAGTTCTAATACAAATGTTTATGTTATGTTTCAAACTTTAAATATGATGAATTCATTTGAATTAGTAATTGACGGGTGGAGCCCAGTATAGATCCTAGATTAATCGGTAAGTCTCATGAGACAAACTAGTGTCTTGGAACAAGGCCATGAAAAAATCTTATTTGTAGTCTTGGCCCAAGGCCTTGATTATGTGGTTATGATAGTATGGAATTATGAATTCCATCATTATGAAAGTGGTTTTTGATATTGCATGAGATTATTCGGCTAGTAGAATATCCATGTGAATAAGTAAAGGGAATTATTTCATTTTATCTTTTCCATATTATGCTTAAGTTCATGTATAAATTTCTTTTGTTTTAGTTAAACATTTCCTTAAATTTTTATGCTTATTTATGAATGTTTATGATGTATTGTTATCCTTTCTGGGAATCTGAGCTCACCCCATTAAATGTTTTAATTTTTCCAAGGATGTGAAAAATCATTTTATGAATGACCTGTAGGGATTGTATGAGGGAATATGAAGTCAAGATGTTGTTTTTTTTCACTTTATGGTATAATGTAAGACTTATGAATATATCTAGTGTTTCCAAGACTACTAAACTAATCAGGCTTTCGAGACATGATCTTTTGTGATCACTCCACTGTTATATAATAATTCACTGACTCGGGGTAACTGGGTTTGGGGAGTTACATCTCTATATATGGTTCCCACCCCATTTGTTCATGTCCAAATCAATCATCATATATCAAATATTTTATTTAGAAATATATTTTTAAATGAAAGTGTCCCATAGTTCTTTCAAACATTTGAAACATAATACCATTCATATAATAGAATTTCACTAAAATTAAATATCATGAGGATGATAAGGTATATAAAAGGGGATGTATATACACCTCATAATATAATATGTGTATATATTATCAAAATATTCCTATATGAATAGAGATTGATATGAATTCCCTTACAAAGATCTTTTTATTAATAAAATGAATCAATAATGTGTATCCACATTAAATCCAAATTAAAAAGGTGAAATAAATAAAGATATAAAAAAATTTAATTTCACAAATAACCTTATAATTACATTATCAAATAAATAGACATTTAACCCAAATAATGGAAATTGATTTACCAAATCCATTACCACTTGTAATCCGTCAAATAGTATGAAAAAAATCAATTATTATGAAATTAAACGTTAAATACCATGAATATAATGTGATTCATGTTATTAGATGTCAATATATATAATATATATACAACACACAATAAATAATTATAGAATAATACCTATATCTCACAGAAGTAAAAGAGAGATGAGAAAAAACCTTACCTCACCCTTCCCTTTAGTGTCACATACTATAAAATCATTTACTATGGTTTAAAGAATTTTTTTCACACATTAAATAACAATATTAATGATAACATTATATTATAGTATCCTTTTATAAAATATTATGACCCATTCACTAATACTACTTCATTATTTTCTTGTTCTGAGTGACTTTGTTACGCGGTTTTGTGACCAGTTCATTTTTGTAAAATTATGGATATGCTTGCAAAATATTATTAATTATGTACATGTAGAATTAAATTGTATTAATTAAATTCATTATGTTCAAATGGTCCCATATATCATTTTTGTTTCATGTTTGAGGATTATTCATTTGATGAAATATGAATGACAACTTTTTAGCTAATTTTTCCAGTTTTTACGAACATCTCAAATTAGATTCATTTTATTTGATATTAAGAAAATATATTATTTAATGTAAATGAAATAGGATATCATATCATAATTAGAATCACCTTTAACTTTAATTTTTTTTATGACCATCCATTAAGGTTTTAATTTAATGAAAACTAAATTATTATTCACAATGAAAATTAACTGGTATAATTTTGACAACAGTTTCATTTCATTATTTAAGAGGAATAAATTAATGGAATAGATATATTATATTAAATTAGAAAGAAAAAATTACATTATTTGAATAATTATTTAATTATTATTCTTTAATGGATGAATGTGGTGGGGATAAAGTAGAAAAAGAAAAGAAATTAAGGGCGGCCTTTTGAGAAAATCCCCTTTTGAATATCACCTCCTTAGAATACCCATTATGGACCCTAGATTTTTTATATTCATGGGAACTGTAGAAACATGACATGGGTAAAGTGAGGAGGATATTTTTCTGAAAATATTTCAATATTTCACCTATACTGTGATTAATAAGAAAATTTACCATTATAATATTTTTATACCCAATAATTAAATTTACCATAAAACCAAATTTGAAACTTATGATTAAAAATATGGAATATATTTAAACAAATTAATTTCACATAATTAAAAAAATGTTAAAAATTTATCATTCAAACCCAACGAAAGGGCATTTTTTTTTGCTACAAAGCTAAAATGAGTGAATTGTTTTTATATACAATTTAAATATGAACTTGATTCCAATTACCTAATTTGGATTTATAAATTTAGAAAGTATATCATTATTATTTATGATCAATTTGAAACATATTTTAAATATACAAATAAATTACACAAAAAAATAATTGTTTAATTAAAATTCAGTATTATTTATTATTCAACAAAAATGGAACATATCCACAAAATGCAAAATTTTTACCCTATGATAATTTTGATATTATGATTTCGAAAATTATCTTTGTAAAATAAATAATATTACGATGGTTTCAAAATTTATATTTAAAATAGGTTGACCATAAAAAGGTGAAAAATTTTCATTTTAGAGAAATATATATTTTTTTTCTCAGAATAGATTTATTCTTATGTTAAGACTATAAATCATGTTTAATGAACTTAATGAAAATTTTCAGAATATAAGACATAGAAATGTTATTATTATATCTCATTAATTGTTTTTAATTTGATTTATTATTATAAAAAATTATTCTGGGGAAAAATTATTTTCTAATAAAAACACTTCCTTTATTTTAATTTAGCATTTATTTTAATTTAAAAGTAATTGTAAATCAATGCATTTATTTATTAAAAATGTGTAAAATAATTTTTTATTATTTAGTTAATCAAAACAATTTCCACCATTCCAATGGAACGATGAAATAAATCTTGTAAAAATAATTATATTTGATTGCATATCATAGTTTGTTTAAGCATATAACATATCAATGATATTAAAATGTGACATATCATAAATTTTTTGGATAATAAATTCTCCTCTCCATAAATAAATTTCATCCTAAATATTTGAAATATATATTTGAAAATCAATGGTTGATAATTGAAAATATTTTTTTTAGAAGCCCACATCATAAATTGGGATAATAAAATATCCTATTAATATTAGGGAAAGGGAAATCTGATGGTCCACACCTAATTAGGATTTTGAAAAGGTTATCATTATTTTGATGTTAAAACTGAGAAATTAAAGAGAAATCAATCAATCATGTTCCAATGGATTGTGATAAAGAAAATGATCATAAAAAAGTGTACCATTATAAAATAATAGATCTGTTGTTGGATAAAGAGGATATTGATTTCTCAGTAAAAAAATTAAATGAATAGAATTTTTCATTCAAAATTCATTTATTAGAGTAGAGATATTATTTTATTATCAATATATTCACATGATAAAATATACATAATTGATTTATTTCCATGTCATAAACATAATGTTATTCTTTGGTGGTGCTTCGAACTAATTTCAGTTCATCTATTATTCCATGAAAATTGTATTCATGTTGAAATTTTCATACCCGATGTAATTTAAAGAATCATAAGATCCAAAAGTCATTCCTTCATCCTTTATATATTTACTGATTCCCAAAATTTTAATCACATTTTATCAAAAAAAATAATATTCAATGATCAACCTAATCCCTAATAGAAGTTGTTAATCATAAGAATCATTCAAAATATGTTTATCGAAATTATAAGAACAGAGATTTAGAAGGAAGGACAATAAATTTAAAAAATTAAATTAAATTTATATTATATAAAGAATATAAATTTACACATATTGTATTTAACATCCCAAGTAAATAAAATATATGGAATTTTCATTTTTATTTATATTTGTTAATTAAATAGTAATTTTACTTTAATGGAGTTTCTATGATCGATGGTGTAACTAATACACAACAATGGGTTTTATTTAAATCTAATGTTGCACACTAATAATATAATATTATTACATTAAATTTTCGATAATGTCTAGCCGCTGTATCGGCGAGAATGAATATAACTAACTAAAATATGATTATATATGTTTGTTAAATGTTTTTACATTTATCCAATAAAATTTAGAGGATTAAAATAAGAAAGTAGTTTTATTTTATGCATATTATTATTCTTCAAAATCAGGACATGAAAATTTACTTTGGATTAAATTTGGTATTTTTCTAACAATTTTCATTTTTTAATGAGTGATGAAAAATAATGTATTTTAATTCAAAACATCCTTTTAATTGAAATTATTTATATGGTTAGATAATAAATATAATTGGTTTTAATTATTAATTAGATTATATTTTTACCATTTAATACAATTTTAGTAATTTGAAGTAATTCCACTTTTAAATTGGACATAAACAAGTGTCAATCTTTTGAAAGTTTTTATTTCATAAAAATAACCTTCTTGTTTTAAAAATAGAAATTAATTTTAAATTAATTTCTACCACATCTGTGTTTTGAATTTTTAAAAATGGATTCCATGTTTGGATTTAGTAGGTAAAATTTGTATAAATTGGAATCTTTTATTTTTAGTCATTTTAAATATTTACGTTGGTAAATATATTATTTACAATGGTTAAAAGATAAATATGGTAAATAAGGGTATACAATAATATTATAATAATATTAAATTACCCTAACATGTGTCAAAATCATATTTTTTGATAAATATCTGACCATGGGAATCCTTGGGTCGAATTGGGGACCCTATGGAGCAATATGGGAGTGAAAATGACACTTTATGTTATTTAATTTAACGTAATGACCAAAATTACATAAACATATATCTTTTACTAAATCAATTTTTACATGGGGATATATAAGTTAGCATTTCTCCTATAAATATTAATTGGATAGATAAAAAATTTTCCTACATCGTGGTATTTAATACAGTTTTAAGTCATCAAATAAATTATATTATATTATACACAATAATGATGTTGTGTTTAGCTCATTAATAAATGATTTAAATAAAAAGATTATACATATAAAAACAATATCCAAAACAAGTCCTATTATTATTGGTGGATTTTATATCTAAAATTAGATATATTATCTTATACATTAATGATTTTTGGATATTTAGAAACAGAAAATAAGTTTATAATAAAATATTATTTTTACACTTTCCTAAAGATATCATTCTCTACCTTATAAAAAGTCCTCACCTCTAACTCATTCCTCACACCTATCTAGACCTATTGGTCATCCAAACCATGCCTAAATATTCTCCCAGTATCCCTCTATTCCACTTATATGTCTTACCTTATGCATAAGGAACTTCAAGAAGTACTTTTTCTTCAAACCGAAGGGAGTTACCTGAATTAAAGTTAACAATTTCTCTTAAATTATTTTCGTTTATTTTACTTATCCAAACATTTAATATTTTTATTGCATTCTTATATAACATAACCAGTATCATAAATATACTATAATGTTTTTATGAGAAGGATTCGAACTACACCGACACAAACCTCCATGTAATGGGTAATGAACAAACTGTTTCTGTGTATGGCAAACTAGCACCTCACGAAATGATGATTGTTCAATTATCTCATACGACCTTCCATGGGGGCCACTAATATGGCTCTCTATTTATATATGATATATATACTATGTTTATGTTTTCTTTATGATTCTGTATTTTTCATTTATAGCATACCTTAATGGTTACAAAAATTGGTTAACGAGATAATTTCAATTGAGGAAGTGTGGACTACTACCCCCTCAAAGTGATATGACTCGTTAATTCCATATGTGGGATATATAAAGGATTTAATTATATTATATTATATTATATATTATACTATAATCATAATATACCTATGTATCATTATTTTTTAATTCCATTAAAATATGAAATAGAAATGAATGTTGTGTTCATTCGTACTTACGATGTACCATCTCCATGAATGGTGCACTTAATTTATTATCTCCAAATGATATGTAATATAATAAATACATATATAAATATATACTAGATATATAAGATATATTTGATATCTACGTCATGAATAACATTATGGAGATAATTTAATTTCTACCACATATACAACTTGTAAATATAAGAAGTTCATTTTTGACTCAAGTACCAAATATCATCAAAACAACTATTATTAACTTAAATGATTACATAATGTTTATAACAAGGTAATAATGAAATATTAAAGGAATAATAATGTTAAAAAAGGTTCTAAAGAAAGTATAAATTAACTTTAGATTATTATTCAAATGATTTAAGAATGAACGGGTCAAGTCAGGCACGTGGTAAGGGACTACATCAAAATCTCCTTTCATTGAGGCATATTTAGTTTTATACACAACAATAATTTATATGGTTTATAAATACCTATTACATTACATTTCATTGAAAGGGAAACTTCTCTATGATATGTTTTACTAAAAGACAAAAAAAATTTCTTTTTAACATAAACTCTGACAAGATCCTTTTTCGCCACCACGATTATTATTTGATGTTTGGAATCCTTAACCAATTATTATGATTTTAAAAGGAAAATAAATACCATATACTTTTTATGTATTTTGGTATTGAAGATGGTTTTGATAATGTATTTTTTATTTCAATATATTTAAATGATATATTTTGATTGAAATGTGGAAATGGTATCTTTCATTTCTATTTGTTTTAGGATTTATGAACAAGTTATGGTTCTTGGGAATTGTTTACATATATGGGTGGTTCCTTGATAAATCTTGGGTGGGTGAGCCTGAGGTATCTCTCAAATGAATTGGGTAATGTGACGGAGGTCAACATTAATATTTCTCCTAAGAGATTTAGGGAATATACGTTGAATTGTATTCCAACATAACTCCCTATATGGCTGTTATAGCTAAAATGTAAGCCTGACATGGATACCACAAGTTACCTGTATGATTTATGATTTCTATGTGTTATTCACAAATATTATGATTTCTTAAGGTATGTCAAAGAAATTATTCCATGTATGTATTGATGAACTAATGATTTCTTTCTTTGTTTGATTTTCCATTCTGAGCATTTTATTCTTATCCCTTGTTTTGAAATGATTTTGATAAGAATTAAAGATGAATAGGTTCAAGGATGTGGTCAAAGAAAATTCATGTTGTCTAAAACATGTAACGAGACATTAATCTTTTTTTCAATAGTCTGTATTTTGTAAAACAATAGAAACTGAGTATAAGGGACTACTTGGTAATTTTTAATATGTAATGTAATAGTTGTGGCCTAATTATCTAAAACACTAAACCTGAAAATATCCTCAATGTGAATTGTTAATTGAATTCAAGATTATTTAATGTTTATGGCTGAGTTCATACCGTTGCTATCATGGGTTAGGTTAGACAACTTTAGGAGTTAGAATATTGTCAACATAATGTCCCTGAATTAATTTTTGGTAATATAGAAATGATATAGCATTTTGAATATGACCTTTTTTATTCACCTATGATGTTTTTATGTTTAGAATGTTTTTCCATAGAGGTAATAGGGCAGCTATGTTGGGAAGGGATATAATGGAAGACAACATTCCAAATCAACATCCTGATATGGTTAGAATGAGAACTGAACAGTTAGTTGTAGTGATGGAACAATTGGCTCAGGCTATAAGTAGTGGTGGTATCAATGTACGAGATCATCCAGATGAGCCATAGAGGAACTTTTCAGAAGAGAAGCATTTGATAAGGAAAAATCCACCATCATTAAGGGGATCATCTAATCCTATGCTAGCAGAAGAGAATATTAATGAACTAGAAAAGATTGTTGATGTCATGGTTTGTTCGAAAAATCAAATGGTTAGTCACTCAGTTTTCTAGATTGAAGGTGATGTCGAACAAATGTGGATGATGGTGACAAATATCATGGATAGTGATGAGATTGATGCTCTTGATTGAAATAAATTCAAAGGCTTGTCAATTGAGAAATATTTTCCTAAGGTGGCTCATCTTAGTATGGAAAACAAATTATTAGGATTGGGGTAGTCAGATGACTTAGAGGCTTCTAATGAAGAAAATTTCAATCGATTGGCAAGATATCCTCCAAATTTCATACGAGATCTTGATACTAAAATGAATCGTTTTTTACTTCGGATTAAAGAAAAAGTATCTAAGGGATTTATCTTCTCATGTTTTCAAAAGTGATGAAAAACGTTTTCGTTATTCGAAGAAGGTGAAGATGGAGTTTGTCGATGATCATGTTTTATTTGACAAAAAACAAAATAAGAGGTCGAGGTCATAGGCAAAAGAAAAAAAAACACTTCAAAATGTTTTAAGGTAGGATACTTAACATTAGTATTTGTGAAAATTCTGATAAAAAGTATGATGAGGAATGTATTTTGAAGTCTTGTAAGTGCTATCGATGTGTTAAAATGGGACATAATGCGCGTAATTACACTGAAAAAGATCAGATTAATGGTATGTAAAAATTGGATTTATAGTCAGTAAAATATTTTATGTTCAATGAAATGGGACATTATGAAAATGAGTGTCCAACTAAGAACTCAAATGAGGGAAATCATCCAGAATACAATCAGAAAGGGGTGGTGAAATCCTTTGCAACTAATTCAGCAGATGCTGGGCCATCAAATGAAAAAGTTTCAAGTACACTATTTGTTTATTCATATTATGCCAATGTGTTGTTTGTTTTGGGGTCTACACACTCTGTCATTTATGATAAAATTTCTACTAAATTGGTAATTACATATCGAGATATGAATCCTGAACTTATAGTCAAAACCACAGGGGGAAATTTTGAGACAAAAAACTTATAAGAACCTTCTTGTCCTTGTGTGTAGAAGGCATATACATGAAAATATTTTTATTTTTCCTCTTGTAGAGTTTGATGTTATTTTGGGTATGGACTGTCTTTCTTTTAATCATGATAATATTTACTGTAGAGTGAAATATATTTATTTTCAAAAAGATTTTGAGTTTGGTTACAAGAATGAAAACTTACTATTGATAAAATATCATGAAGTTGAGAAACTATTAAAAAATGGAAATGAATGTTACCTTGCAATGACAGTTGAAAATAAAGGAACTTCCCAGATTAATGATGTGCTAGTGGTAAATGAGTACCTTTATGTTCTTCCCGATTAATTTCTAAGTATTATACCTGATCAGGAAGTTGAATTAACTATTCACTTAATTCCTGATGTTGAGCCAATTTCAAAACCCCATTATCGAATGACTCAAATTGAACATATAGTGTTAAAGAATACATTATAGGAGTAATTAGATAAAGGTTTCATTAGTCTTTTCACATCACCATGGGGTGATAATTTCTTGTTTGTTTAAAAGAAATATAGCTCATCGAGACTTTACATTAATTATAGAGCATTGAATAACATCACTATTAAGAACAAGCAACCTTTTCCTCGTATCGATGAGTTGTTTTATCAACTCTACGTAGCTCAATATTTCTCGATGATTGAATTGAGGTCAGGGTATCATTATTTGAAGGTAATAGAAGTAGACATTCCAAGTACCACGTTTCGTGCTAGATATGGCTATTATGAATTTTTATTTATGCCTTTTGGTATAACCAATGCACCAGCTGTTTGCATGGATCTTATGAATATAATTTTCCTTGAGTTGTTGGATAGGTTTTTGGCTGTGTTCATTGATGATATTTTTCTTCATTCCAAAATTAAAGTAGAATATGAATGTCATTTAAGGGTTGTCTTAGAATCCTTAAATGAAAATAAACTTTTTGGAAAATTTAGAATGTGTGAGATTTGGTTATAGAATTTTTTTCCTTGGTGACATTGTTTAAAAAAATACCATTATTATTGATCATTCTAATAAAAAAGTTGTTAATGAATTTCCAAGTCCCACAAATATAACTGAGATCCATAGTTTTCCTGGTTTTGAAGGTTATTAAAGGAGGTTTGTTGAGAATTTTTCATGATTATCTTGTCCAATGACTATGTTAACTCAAAAATGAGTTAATTTAACTTGGAAAAAAATAATGTGATGACTGTTTTCAGGAATTTAAATGAAGATTGTTGAATGGTATTATTTTTTCACTACCTTATAGAAATGGGGAGTTCTATATTTACAGTGATGCTTCGTTGAAAGGACTTGGATGGGTCTTTATGCAGAATCATTAGGTAATTGCTTAGGAATCATGTTTACACTACACTTGATTTGGAATTAGTTGTTGTTGTTTTTTTCATTAAAAATTTGGAGCCATCATTTGTATGGATTAAACATTGAAATATATACTGACCTCGAAATATTGAAATATATATTTACTCAGAATGAATTAAAAATGAGACATAAGAGATGGCTTTAATTAATCAAGGATTATGATTGCACGATCCTTTATCATCCAGGAATAGAAAATAAGGTGGTTGATGCTTTGAGTCAAAAATGTAATGAAGTGTTCAGCTCTTTAATCAATTTTTTTTTTTAATTTTTATGAAAAGTTTCATTTTTTAAAGAATAATGAAAAATACTGTTTTTTTATTCAATACTTCCTTTTAATCTAATTTATTTATATGGTTAGATTATATTTTTAATTAGATTTAATGTGTAATTACATTATATTTTTACTATTTAATCCAATGTTAGTAATTGGAAGTAATTTCGCGTTGAATGTGGATATAAACAAGTGTAAATCTTTTAAAAGTTATTATTTCTTAAAAACAAGATTTTTTAACAAAATAAATTAATTTTAAATTAATTTATACCAAATATGTGTTTTGAGTTTAGAAAAATGGATTGTAAATTTCAAAAAAATGATGGAAATTGTTTTCCTAAATACATGGGATTTTTAAGAGTCTGCGAATATTTACGGTGCTTGATTCCGAGGCACGATGTGCCTGAAATCAATTTTTGTTGTTTTGTTCGGGTATGATTAGTAAAAGTATGAGCAGGATTTTATAAAATTTGTACCAGTTCTCAGAACTAAAATGTGAAGGCACCGTTGAACTCGCAACACCGGTATTCGCTTTAGAATACTTTAACCTCGACGACCGATAATCAAGAATACATGTCAGTTTTTTTCATTTTATAAAAAATAATACAATAAAGTGTAGAACATGTTATTTTATTTTAAGATACCATGTGTGTGATTGTTGGTTAAAATCTCCACATGGGAGTTGGAGGTGGGATTGCCACACCCTAACCTCCCATGAGAGGTTATGGTGGTGGGTCCCACCCGAAGATATCCTCTCGTGAGAGGTTACGACGTGGGTACCACCAAAGACCATAAACAAACATTTAAATAATATTTATGGGGACCAACGGACCCCTATTAATGGGAAGTGAGTATAACCTCTCAACACTCCTTCATTAATGAGGGAGAGACTCACCACCTCCCTGAGTTTTTTGAATTTGTGCCAACTCCCCAATTAATGTGCCATCCTAAAGAATTAAATTGGAGGATCCTTTTCAATTAAATCACCTTTTTGAATATTTTGAAAATGATTAAAAAAAAGACAAACAATTATTGTGGGCACTTTCATTTTGGAAGAATCTTGGGAGAGGAAGAGCACATGTAGAAACATATACTCTCCCATGAAGAATGCCCCTCCAAATGAAGAACGACAAGAACGTCGGTGATGATTATTCTTAGAATTTCATCCCCATACACCTACTGATGTAGAGCATATACCCTCAGTATTGTCAACAAAAAACCGATGCACGATCATGGATTGGAAGTGTGTGGTGGACGCAACGAATGGCGGTCTCCTACATCTTCCTTCTACGACTTCGTCGACGAACGACGAATGACAAAACAAATGTAGGTGTTTAGTTTCATTTATGTGCCTTGTTATTACATTATTTTAAAAAATAATATTGATGATGATTATCGTTTTTGGGTGTAATGTTATGATTTATTCTTGAGAACGAATTTTTACCACCCTAAACGATGAGGGTGCGGGCCAATACAACATGGCCCGACCCCTTAGCTGATCTTGTTTTTGAATGAACATCAGCTTGGTGATGAAACAAGAAGATATGGAGGCTGCAATGATGAAGGGAACGCTACCTGTGGCCTTCGAGAGGTATGCTTCCCCCATGGCGTTTCGCACTGCCTTGGGCCGAACCCACGCCAGCACGGTCTCCTGGCTGTCCGGCTGCCTGTGCCACCCATGCGCCCCAGGGGAACCATGCATCGGCCTGTGCCCTTCCAAACCTTAGGACCACCTAGTTGCACGTCACCCTGAACCGGTCACCACCTGGCTTCCCACCCGACTGCATGGCTGCCCGCTTGGCTGTTCGGCCGCCCGCCTGGCATCCCTCCTAGTGGCCGCCTGGCCGCCCTCTTGGGCGCCGCCAGCCCGCCTGCCTGACCGCTACATGGTCTCCTTCCTGGTCGCACCCAGTTTCATGCAGCCCACTTGTCCAAGCCGCTGCATGGCCGCCACCGAGCAGGCATCCGCTGTCCCCACGTGCACTGGGCTTGCTAGCCTACCTGACCCCCCTTGCGGCCTCCCGACCGAGCCAGCATCTCGGCCACCCTCATGGAACCTTGGATGAACCGGCCCGGTCGTTCCCTCTGGGCCGAGTCGTGACAAGCCTCGCAAAGCCACAACGGGCCATGGAATTGTGACTCTCCGGACAGAACTGGCCCCGAGCCCAGGCCGAACCACTCTCGCAGTCAACTGGGCCTGGCCCAGCGGACCAGACTGAACATAACGGGCTGACCCACCGAATAGGCCAAGTCAGACCCAATAAATCTGACCGAGTCAACCCAAACCAGGTCAACTCATACGTGTTTGGGCCGATTTGGTCCGACCAGGTCAGACCGAACCCGACCCCACTATTGACACATTATTTACTATGGCCATAACTTTGGCACCAAATGATCATTTGACGAACTGTTAGCAACATCGGTATTTTTGGAGCATGACGGTCTCTATGAATATACCTCACCAGAGTTCAGGGTATTTTTGAGTTACAGTCAGGTTGGTTTGTTCCCGAATCCAACATGGCCCTCCAGACTAATAGGATAATAACTCACAGACCGGGCGTCCGATTGACGCACCATCTATTGTGTTTAGACCCATATGACGAGAAAGACCTTTGGGATACTTCTACATGGGACTTCGTGATAGTGGCAGTATCGACCTGTATCTTGGGGAGCGGATCTTCCAGAGATGTGTAGGATTTTTTGTGGGAACCTAGTAGCTGGCTATGATTTGACGACTGCTGACCGATTCAACTCGAAGTGATTATACTATCCTAGTGGGGAGAGCCGTGGTGTCACAGCAGACCCACGGGGGGGGGGGGGGACCGCCTCTATGTTAGCACGGTAGACCCACTGTACTAAAAACATGGAGTCCCTTAGCTGGCTATGAGGGGGAGCACCCCTATTTGAGCGTAGAATACCAATTGTGGGATGCACCTAGGTGTGAGCGTGACAGATCCACGGTACTCGACAGAAGAAGTACCTCTGCAGTCCATGTTAGTGGGAAGCTCCCATGTGTGAAGCGGGATGACCACTGTACTCGATAGAGGAAGCATTATCCAGCAGTCGAGGGTTCAGATTGATACTATCAATATAATAAAATCCTATTTGGGTTGAGTATTTACCTATAGTGTTTACCTCATGATTGAGATGGATTACATTATTACATTTGAATATTTATTGGAATTTAACTAAGTGTGCTGATATATTGATTTCTTACATTGTGGTTTATCCTTGTTGGATTTTGTGAGACATTTATGGTCTCGGGGTCCCTACTGAGTATCGTTATACTCAACCCACCACAGGTTATGCCCGCACCTCATTATGTTGGTTGCAGATGACGGACAGTGCTGACCAAGGATGAGTGGACTGGACTAGATGGTACCCAGAGGTGGACCACATGGTGTGACGGTACACGGAGTAGATAGACAGATGTGGATTGCTATGGAGGCTATTTGTATCTACCCATCAGGTAGGATCCATTGTGGACGATCCAAGATATGTTTTCAACTTTCAGCTGTTGTCCCATTTTAGTTGTACTTGTACTTCATGTTGGGCTTATATTCATGCCCCTTTACATTACAACACTCATTTGTATATAGTTTTTACTTATTGTTTTACTTCCATCTTACTCTGATTGTGTGTGTTTATGATTTATAAAGGAAATTCCTTCCCAGCTTAGGTATTTACACCTTTGGTGCTAGTTAGCAGCCCCTGGCCTATGGAAGGTGGGCTTGGGGAAGTCACGGCATGGGCCCTGGGGGATGGGTCATGGAATAGATTCCATGATTGGTTTCAGTAGGTAAAAATTGTGTAAATTGGTTACCTTTTTTAGATATTTTAAATATTTACCTCGATAAATATTTTATTTACCATGGTTAAAAGGTAAATATTGTAAATAAGGAAAAAATAATATTATAATAATATTAAATTACCCTAACAATTGTCATAATCCCATTGGTTGATAGATATTCGGCCATTGGAATCCTTAGGTAGAATTGGGGATCCCATGGTGCCACATTGTAATGAAAATGAAACAATATATTATTTAATTTAATGTAATGACCAAAATAACTAAAACATATATATTTTACTAAATCAATTTTACATGTGGTTATATAAGTTAACTTTTAGACTATAAATATTAATTGGAAAGCTAAAACGATTTCCTACATCATGGTATATTTTTATAATTTTTAGACATAAATTAAATTAAATTATGATTTAAACAATAATGATGATGTGTTTAGCTCATTAAAAAAATATTATAAATATTAAAAAGAATATCCAAAACCTGTCCAATTATTAGTGGATGATTTTATATCAAACATGATTTATATTATCTTATTCTTTAATGAGTTTTGGATCTTTAGAAACTAATGATATGTATATAATAAAATAATATTTTCAATTATTCTTAAAGATATCCTTCTGCCCTTATAAAAATCCCTCACCTCTAACCCATTACTCACACCTCTAAAGCCCCATGGATTGTCGAACCCCATCATTAATAATCTCCCAATTTCCCTCTATTCCACCTAGAATCCTTACCTTTGGCAGAAGGAAATTCAAGAAGTCCTTGTGGTTTATACTGAAAGGAGTTACCTGAATTAAAGAAAATAGTTTTTCTTAAATTATTTTTTTATTTTACTTATCCAACAATTAAATATATTTTTTACATTCTTATATAACATAACCAGTATCATCAATATACTATAATGTTGATATAAGACGATTTAGAACAACAGTTACAGACACCTCCATCTAATGGGTAAGGAAAATACTGTTTTTTTGAATGGCAATCTAACGACTCATGAAACAATGATTGATCAATTATCTCCTCCCGCCATTCTCGGTGGCCATTATTATGGCTCTGTATTTATATATGATAAATATACTATGTTTATAATTTCATTATGCTTCTGTATTTTTCATTTATAGAATACCTTTATGGTTACCATAATGGGTAAAAGCGGTAATATCATTTGAGGATGTACAGACTACCACCTCCTCAATTTGATTTGGCACGTTAATGCCAAATGTTAGATATATAAAGGATGTAATTAATGATATTATATATGATATTATACTGGAATCATAATATACATATATATCATTATGTTTTAATTCAATTAAAATATGAAATAGAAACGAATGTTGTGTTCCTTCGTACTTACGACGTTGCATCTCCAGGAACGGTGCATTTCATTTATTATCTCCAAATGTTATGTACTATTATAAATACATATATATATATATATATACTGGATATTAAATATATTTATATGATATCTAAATCATGAATATCATTCTGGATATAATTAAATTTCTACCACATATAAAAATTGTAAATATATGAATTCATTTTTGACTCACGTACCAAATATCAACAAAACAATCGTCATTAAAATAAATGATTGCATAATGTTTATAACATGGTAATAATGAAAAATATAAAATAAATATTAAGGTTAAAAAAGGTTATTAGTAATTTATAATTTTTCTTTAGTTTATTATTCAAGAGATTTAAGAACGAATGGGTCAAGTCGGACACGAGGTAAGGGACTTCATATCAATATCCTTTCATTGAGGCTTATTTCATTTTATACACAACATTAATTTATATGGTTTATAAATAACATTGAATTTACATTTCATTCAAAAGAAATCTTTTTTTTTTGATGTGTTTCACAAAATGACATAAAAAATTTTCTTTTTAATTTAAACAGTGGCAACAACCTTTTTCACCGTCGCGAGTATTATTTGATCTCTGGCTTCCTTTAAAAGCCCAAATGATTCTAAAATGAAAATAATTACCAAATAATTTTTATGTATTTTGGTATTGAATATGGTTTTGATAATGTATTTTTTATGTCAGTATATTTAAATTATATATTTTCATTGAAATGTGAAAATTTTATCTTTTCTTTATGTTTGTTTTAAGTTTTATGGATATGTTATGGTTATTGGGCATTATTTATGTATATGTGTATTTCCATTATAAATCTAGTGTGGGTGAGCCCAAGTCATCTCTCTAATTAATTGGGTAACATGATGGAGGTAAACGTGAATGTTTCTCCTCAGAGATTTAAGAATTATACGGTGATGGGTATTCCAATGTAACTCCATATTTAACTATAATAGCTAATATTTAAGTGTGAAATAGATGCCATAGGTTACCATTATGATTTATGATTTCTATGTGTTATTAAAAAATCTTATGATTTATTGATGTATGTTAAAGAGCTTATGTTATGTATGTGTTGATGAAATAATGTTTTCTTTGTTTTTTTATAATACATTTTGAGATTTTTTATCCTAATCCAATGTTTTGAAAAAAGAAATCATATCACTTAAAGATGTATAGGATCAAGGATGAGGTCATGGAAAAGTAATTTTGTCATAGAAAAGGAACTAGACATGAAACCTTTTTTCAGGAGTTTTTTTAAAAAAATGGAAACTGAGTATAAGTGATTACGTGGTAATTTTTGAGATGTAATGTAATGGTTATAGACTAATTATCTAAAAATATAAACATGAAAAGATCCTCAATGTGAATTATTCATTGATTTAAATATTATGTAATGTTTATGGACAAGTCCTTATAGTTGGTATCAGAGATCAGTTTAGACAACATTATGAGTTAGAATATTGTCCAATTAATGTCCATAAATTAATTTATTGTAATATTGAAATGATATAGAATTTGCAGATTACCATGATTATTCGCCTATGATATTTCTGTGTTTAGAATGGTTTTCCGTAGAGGAAATATTGAAACTATGTTGGGAATGAATAAAGAGGAAGACAACATTCCAAATCAGCATCTTGAAATGGTCAGAATCCAAACTAAACAGAAGGGTGGATTAATGAACTGGAAACCTCCACCATCCTTCAGAGGATTATCTTGAAATTTCAGTAGTGGATAATTTCATAAAGAAACATCCACCATACTTCAGAGGATCATCTGAACCAAAGCTAACAGAAGGGTGGATTAATGAACTAGAAAATATTTCTGATGTCATGGATTGTTCAGATCATCAAATGGCTAGTCTTGTTGTTTACTGGTTTGAATGTGAAGCCGATCGGTTGTGGTTGATGGTGGAAAATATTAGAGACTGTGAGGAGATTTATTCTCTTGATTGAGAAAAACTCAAAGGTATGTTTGTTGAGAAATATTTTACTAAAGTGGTTCATCTAAGGATGGAAAAACAATTCTTGGAATTGAGGAAGTAGAATGACTTAGTGGCTGCTTATGAATCAAAATTCACTCGACAAGAAACGAATTCTCCAAATTTCATAGGAGATCTTGATAGTAAAATAAACCATTTTTAATCCAAAGTAAATTCAATGTATCCAAGGGCATTAGCTTCTCATGAATATAAAAGTTATGATAAACTTGTTCATTGTGAGGAGAAGGTGGAAATGGCGTTTTCCTATGATCAGGACTTATTTGAAAAACAACAGAATAAGAGGTCGAGGAGGTAGATGAAAGGGAAAAACACTTCAAAAATGTTTGATGTTAAGAAATATAAGTTCAAAGTTTTTAAAAAATTTGGTAAAAAGCATGATGGGGAATTCCTTTTGAATTATGGTAAGTGCTACTGATGGGGTAAAATGGGACATAAGACTCGTAATTGTCCTAAAAAATATTAGTTTAATGGTTATACACAATCTGATTTAAAGTCAGTAAAATTTTATATGTGCAATGAAATGGGAAATTATGAAAATGAGTGTCCAACTAAGAACTCAACTATAGGAAATCTTACAGACTACAAGCAGAAATGGATGGTGAAATATTTTTCATGTATTTTAGCAGATGTTGGGCCATCAAATGAAGAAGAATCATGTACACTATTTGTTTATTCATATTATTCCAATAGGTTGTTTGATTCAGGGTCTACAAACTCTTTCATTTCTGATAAGATTTGTAGTAAATTGGGAATTCCATATCATGATATGAATATTGATCTTATGGTAAAAAAATTAGTGGAATGTTGTGACAAAAAAATTATAAGAACCTTCTTGTACTTATGTGAAGAAAGAATCTACCTGCTAATATTATTTTTTTATCTAATAGAGTTTGATGTTATTTTGGGTGTGGACTGGAATTCTTTTTGTCATGCTAAGATTGACTGCAGAGCTAAAGATATTTATTTTCAGAAAGATTTTTAGTTTTGGTACAAGAATGTACCCTTGATGTTGATAAAATATTAAGAAGCTGAGAAACTAGTAAAAGAACTAAATGAATGATACCTTGGAAAAACTATTAAAAACAAAAGAACTATCCAG
The DNA here is from genome assembly GCA_963277665.1 of Viscum album. Classification (NCBI taxonomy): domain Eukaryota; kingdom Viridiplantae; phylum Streptophyta; class Magnoliopsida; order Santalales; family Viscaceae; genus Viscum; species Viscum album. The sequence continues at coordinate 268,864,058 of OY728125.1, read as the reverse complement.
ATTAATGATGTACTAGTGGTATGTGAGTACCTTGATATTTTTATGAAAAATTGCCTAGTATTATACCTGATCAAGAAGTTGAATTTACAAATGACTTAATTCCAGATGTTAAGAAAATATAAAAACCCCCTTATCAAATGGCTCAAATAAATATTTTAGTGTTAATGAAGCAAATAAATGATTTATTTGATAAATGTTTCATTCAACCTAGCACATCATCTTGGGGTGCTACTTTCATGTTTTCTAAAAAGAAAGACAGTTCAATGATACTTTTCATTGATTATAGAGAATTGAATAACATCACAATTAATGAATAAGCATCCTTTGCCTCATATCATTGATTTGGTTGATCAGATCTAGGTAGATTATTATTTTTTGAAAATTCACTTGAGGTCGTTGTACAATCAGTTAAAAGTAAAGGAAGTCGTCAATCCAAATACCATGTTTTGTACTAGATATGGCCATTTTGAATTTTTAGTTATGTCTTTTGGTATAATAAATTCGCCAGATATATTCATGGATCTTATGAATATAATTTTCCATGAGTTCTTGGAAAAGTTTCTAGATGTGTTCATTGATGATATTTTGTTTTAATCGAAATGTAAATAGGAATATGAAAGTCATTTAAGGGTTTTCTTAGAAACCTTAAATGAAAATAAATAGAATGGGAAATTCAGATAAAGTGAGTTTTGGTTTCAAAAAGTTTCTTTCCTTGGTCACATCGTTTAAACAAATTGCACAATTATTGATCCTAATAAAAAAATTTGTTAATGAATGGCCAAGACCCACAAATATAAGTGAGATCCATAGTTTTCTTGGTATGGAAGGTTATTACATGGGGTTTTTTGAGAATTTTTCAGGGTATTCTTTTCCAATGACTGCAATAACTTGAAAGGTGTTAGGTTCATTTGGAAAAAAGAATGTGATGATTGTTTTCAAGAATTAAAATGAAGATTATTGAATGCCACATTTTTGTGACTGCCTTCTAGAAATGGTTAGTTTTTTATTTACAATGATGCTTTGTTGAAAGGAAATGGATGGGTCCTTATGAAGAATTATCATGTAATTTCTTATGATTCACATTAGATAAAACCTCATGAATCAAATTAAAATACACATGATATGGAATTAGCTACTATTGATTTTTGATTAAAAAATTGGATTCATCATTTGTAGGGATTAAAATGTGAAATATATACTAACCACAAATGATTGAATTATACATTCACTTATAAATAATTAAATATGAGACATATGAGATGTCTATAATTAAACAAGGATTATGATTGCACGATCCTTTACCATCCAAGAATATCAAATAAATTGGTTGATTATTTGAGTCATAAATGTAATACATCAATAACCATGCTATGTTTTGAATGAGATTGTTTTGTTTTTGTTTTGATGAACTCAGGCATAGAAGCTTTTGGTGCAAGAAGTTCATTTTGATTATTTTTTTGGTGTTAGTTAAATCATTTCTCATAGACAAAATTATGTAAGCATAGATGAAAAACTACGAGTTGCTGGAAAATGTTTAGTTGGTTAATTAGGGTATGTTTCCTGATTATAACATTGATGATGATGGTATTTTGAGATTTGGGAAGAGATTATATTTGACTTCTGACTCACAGATGAAGAAAGAGTTATTAATTAAATCTCATAATTCTATATTTTTCATTTATCCTAGTAGTACAATGATTTACACAGATCATTGGGGGTATTATTGGTGAGATGGAATGAAAAAAGATATTGATGATTTAAAAGTGAATTGTTTGACTTGTCAGCAGGTTAAAGAAGAGATGAAGCTATCAAAAGGGATTCTCAAGTCTTTACCGGTGCCATAGTAGAAATGGGAAAATATATACATGGAATTCATTGTGGTTTTACCAAATACATCTCAATTTAAAAATGTAATCTGGGTTATTGTAGATTAATTTAAAAAATATACTCATTTCTTTCCTATTCAAGATACTTTTTATCTAGATTATCATTCTCAGTTGGATGTTAAAGAGATATTCCTTTTCCATGGAGTTCTCCACTCCACTATATCTGATCATGATCCCTAGATTACTTCTAACTGTTTGAAATTCCTTCAGAAGTCATGGGGTACTAAATTAAATTTTAGAACATCTTTTTATCCTCAATCAAATGGTAAGCTAGAACAAACAATTCAAAACATGGAGGATATGAAACATGCTTGTTCCCTATATTACCCGGGATGATGGGACCAACAAATTTCTTTGTTTTAATTTTCTTATAATAACAGTTTTCATTCTAGTATACAGATGTCTCCATTTGTTACATTATATTGAAAGAGATGAAAAACTCCATCTTTTTGGGATGAAGTATGTGAAAGGAAGATAATGAGACCATTATTGGTAGAAGAGATGACAGAAAAAAGTTCAGTTGAATTATAAGAACATGGAAATAACTCCAAGGAGGAAAAAAATTATACAGATAACCTAAGGAAGGATCTATCTTTTGAAGTTGGTGATCATGTATTTTTCAATGTTTCTCCATGGAAAAGTTTGATTCATTTTGGTAAGAAGGGAATGTTGAGTACAAAGATCATTAGACCTTATGAAATCCTAGAAAAAGTTGGATTAGTTATGTACATAGTGGATTTACCTCCTAGTTTATCCTAGGTACACAATGTTTTTCATGTTTCAATGTTGAGAAAGTATATGCCAGATCAATCTCATCTTTTGAGCCCAGAGGTAGTTCAGTTGAAAGAGAATATCCCTTATGAGGAACAAGTAGTCCAGATTCAAGAACGAAGAGAGAAAGTGATTCGTAATAATGTAATCTATCGGGTAAATGTTTTGTGGAAAACCGTATTGTTGATGAGGAAACATGGGAATCATAAAATTCAATGAGGTATAAATACCCCCATTTATTAAATAAGAGAATAAAAATTGTGAGGATACAATTTCGAAAAGGGGGAAGGATGTAACATCCCATGTAAATAAAGAATATTAAATTTTCATTTTTATTAATATTTTTGAATTAAATATTAATAATACTTTATAGGGGTTTCAATGTTTGATGGCGTACTCGATACACAAAAACGTGTTTCTTTGAAATCATTTGTTGCAGACTAATAATATAATATTATTACTTTAAATGATAGTTAAGGCCTAGTTGTTGTATTAGAAGGAATTAATATTGAAAACCGAAATATGATTATATAAGTTTGTTAAATGTTTATATCTTTATCCAATAAATGTTAGAGGATTAAAATAAGAAATGTATTCGATTTGAAGCATAAATACTTTAATATTCACTAAAAGATTGATTTTCTACCTTTTGGGGGCGAAAACTCTTTAATCAAAGTATTGGTCACTTTTATATGTTCAATTGATGAAAAAAATTTATCTTTAGAATAAGTACAAGAAGAATTTTTTGGGTAATATTTTAGTATTTTTCTGATAATTTTTCTTTTTTAATGAATAGTGAAAATACTGTTTTTTAATTCAAAACCGCGGTTTAATATAATTTATTATTATAGTTAAATTATTTTTTTAATTGATTTTTAAGTGTAATTAGATTATATTTTTATTATTTAATCTAATTTTGGACGTTTTAAGTAATTTCACTTTGAAATTTGACATAAACAAGTGTCAATCTTTTGATAGTTATTATTTTTTAAAAACACATAATTTAATTTTCACAGTGGGAACTAATTTTAAATTAATTTCTACCAATTCTGTGTTTTGAATTTAGAAAAAATGGATTCAATGTTTGGATTAATTAGTTCCAATTTTTTTAAATATGTAATCTTTATTTTCAGGCATTTTAAATATTTACCGCAGTAAATATTTTATTTACTATGGTTAAAATGTAAATATGGTAAAAAGGATAAAAATAATATTATAATAATATTAAATTAGACTAAAATGTTTATAATAATATTGGATGATACATATCAGTCCATGGTCATACATGGGACTAACTTTGGTCCCCATGGAGCCACTTGGGAGAGAGAATGATAGTTTATATTATTTAATTTAATGTAATGAAAAAAAAACAACTTAAACATATATCTTGTAGTAATGCATTTTTTACATGGGGTAATATAAGTTATAGTTTCTAATATAAATAATAATTGGAATGTTAAAATTATTTCATACTTCATTGTATTTTCATTATAATTTTTTGACATCCAATAAATTAAATTATTTATGACACAATAATGATGCAGTGTTTTCCTCCGTAATAAATGATTTAAATAAATAGATTATAAATATTAAAAAAATACCCAAAACAAGTCTAATTCTTATTTTAAGATTTTATTTCTAAAATAATTCTTATTGTATTAAACTTTAATGTCTTTTAAATCTTTAGAAACAGAATATATGTTTATAATAAAATAATATTTTCACACATTCCTAAAGAGCCCCTCCTCCCCATATAAAAAGCCCTCACCTCTAACCCATTACAAACACCTCTCAAGACCCTTGGCTTGTCCAAACCCTGCCCATATAATCTATAAATATCTCTATATTCCACATATAATCCTTATCACAAGCCCAAGGAACATCAAGAAGTTCTTTTGGTTCAATCCAAAGGTAGTTACCCGAAATAAAGGTAACTATTTCTCTTAATTTATTTTCTTTTATATTATTATAAAACCCATATAATATTTTTATATCCTTATTTTATAACACCAATAATATACTCAGTATACAAGGATGTTGTTATGAGATGTATTCAAACTACACTTACACACACCTCCATCTAATGGGTAAAGAACATACATTTTTTATTGATGACAAACTGACACCTCACGAAACGATGATTATTTAATTATCTCCTACCTCCTCTCATGGTGGACATTAAGATGAAACTATATTTATATAAGATATATAATATTTTTATTATTTCCTTATAAATCTTTATTTTTCATTTATATCATACCTCTATGTTGTCCATGATTGGTAAACGCAATAATTTCATTTGAGGAAGTGCGGACTACCGCCCCCTCAAAGTGATATGACTAATTAATGCCATATGTGGGAAATATAAAGTATGGATTTAATGATATTATATATGATATAATACTTTAATTATAATATACCTATTTTTAATTTTGTTTTATTTCCATTAAAATAGAAAATATAAATGAATGTAGCATTCCTACGTACATACGACTTACCGTCTTCATGAACGGTGCATTTAATATATTATCTTCAAATGTTATATAATATTATAAATACATATATATGCTGGATATATAATATATATATGATATCTAAATCATGAATTTCATTTTGGAGATCATGGACTTTTGACCACATATGAAACATGTAAATTTATGATGTCCATTTTGATTCCAGTACAAAATATCGACAAAATAACCATTACTAACTTATAAGTTTAAATAATGTTTATAACATGGCAATAAATTATATAAACAGAATAATAAACTTTAAAATGATTCTTAATAAAGATTAAATTTACTTTATTTTTTTATTTAGGAGATTAATGATTGAATATGTCAAGTAAGACATGAGGTAAGGGACTTCGTCTCAATCTCCTTTCATTGATGCTTATTTAATTTTATTGAAAATTTTGTTTTATATATTACATAAACCAATTTTACATTCCATTTCATTCAATGGGAGTCTTTTTCCATGAGGTGTTTTACTATTTGACATAAAATAATGTTTCTTTTTAACATATGCGGTAAAAACGGCTTTTGTCACCACCGCGAGTATTATTTGATCATTGGATTCCTTTACTAGTCGTAATGTTTCTAAAATAAATATAAATAACATATAACTTTTACTTATTTTGGTATTGAATATGGTTTTGATAATGGATTTGTTATGATAAAATATTTAAATGATATACTGTGATTGAAATGTTGAAATGTTATCCATCCATTAGGTTTGTTTTAGGTGTTATGAATATGTTATTGTTATTGGGAATGTTTTTCATATACGGGTGGTTCCATGATAAACCAATGTAGGGTGAGCTCGAGATAGCTCTCCAATGAATTGGGCAACATGACTGAGGTAAACATGAATGCTTTAACTAAGAGAATTAGGGAATATACTATGGCAGGTAATCCGACATAACTCTCTATGTAGCTGTGATTGATACATTGTAAGTACGATATTGATTACTCAAGTTACCTTTATGATTTATGATTTCTTTATGTTATTAAAAAATCTTTTGATTTCATGTGGTACGTTAATTATCTTATGTTATGTATGTATTGATGAACTAATGTTTTCTATATTTGTTTTATAACCCTTACTAAGCTTTTTATGCTTATCCCATGCTTTGAAATGTTTTTTTACAGGACTTAATGATGAAAAGTGTCAATGATGGGATCAAGGAAATGTCATGTGGTATAAAACATGGAACTTGAAATGAAATTTTTTTCAAGTGTTTTTAGTCTTAAAAAAAGTAAACTGAGTAGAATTGTCTACATTTTAATTTTTTAGATGTAATGCAATAGTCATGTCCTAATTCTCTAAAAGTATAAACCTGAAAAGATCCCAAATGTAAATTATTCATGTAATTAATGATTATATAAGGTTTAAGGTTGAGTCCTTATATTCTCACATAACATATATATGATTACATATGTCACCTTAAAATGTTAATGAAATCATGAATGCTTATATTAATTATATCATAGTTATATTTCAAAAATCCAGACATGTAGTGTACCAAATAATGATAACATACACCATAAAATAACTAACCACATTCAAATTATACAATACTATCCCATAAAAACATATTTTTAATTTTTATATCAACATCATGCATACAATAAGCGATATCTCCCCAAATCATGTGTTTTAAAAAGATAAACTTCTAACATAAAACTTCTCTTGGTTAATAGTACATTTCATTAAATGCATCCAAATCCTAAAAAAAGTATTTTAGAAAAATAATTACATTTTTAATAATCATTTTGATGAAAATTTCATTAATAGAATAATTTTACATCATATTTGATGGATGAAAATACAGAATCATATTTATCAATCAATTTCGACTGTACTAATAGTATAACCATGACTTTGATCCCTTTTCTTATTCTGATGTATATTCCCTTGACTAATACAGAATTAATTTATTTATTTTTTCTATTTCACTATAGTTTAAAAATGAATAAGTGTCTTTATTTCCCCCCTTTTAATTATTTTTTTTTGGGAACATTTTTTACAAACTTATTACAAGCTTCAAATCCTTTCAATCATTTTCCAGGGTGATTCTTTCAACAATTATCAAATATGGGAAAATAAATCTTTCCCTTTTTCCCATTATCCATGAGATAATATTCCTCCCTACTATTCTATTTATTCCTTTTAAATATATAATACTTGGATTATTATTTCACTATTCTGGTTTCACATAAGAATATTTCATCATACGATAAAAATGTTTGGGAATACAATTACCTCTAGAGAATTGTATTGAGACCATCAATGAAATGGTCAATATTGAATTTAGTGTAAAATGATTAATTCATATAATTTTTTTATCCTACTTCTATTCATACTATGAAAAAATGTATTCCTCCTTTTTCTTTAAACTAAGGAACCTTCTATTTAACCTAGATATTTTCTCATGAGTGAAATATTTTTCAAAGAATTTATCCATAAAATATTTCAATTACATGAGATATATATCCTCATATTCCATAGTATTTTCGATCACGGACCAACATTGATCAACAACTTCATTGACATAATAATCTTTATGTGTAACCTTGTACTTTTCATTTTATCATCATGCATGAAATATCTTTCTAGGAGACTTGATCTGTTTCTCAACTACCACTGAATTAGTATCCCATTAGAATATGGGGCCTTCTATAGGATGAAACGAACCAAAATATGTGTAGTACAGTTATTATCCATGGATTTAGTATGATATATCAATAGGTTCATTACATTATTAGTTCTAATGACAACTTTATTGGATTCATCAAAAGTGAAATCTCTATGTGGTCACAAATATCAGTACCATTCGTCCTTCTAGTTTCCATTTCTAAACACTGACATATAATATTTTGGATCATTAAATTATGAACATTTTATAATTATAAATATAAATTAACATAAATTATATAATTTTGGAATATTCAATCTCATAATCACAAATACATTTTCTTTGGGATGTTCTTCTACAATTACCCATAAACTATATCATAAGGTTATATTACATAATCTATGTTTTACTAAACATAGTCCCCATGGTTTCTACTAAACCAACTCTACTTTCATCTATACTGACCATCAATCTAGTAGCTCAGGTCTAATGCCTTCCTTTATTACATTGGAATAGATACATGGAATCAAAACTCAATGGACCGAATAGTTTAATAGTCTTGGAAAACTAGATACAAATTTGAAATTGAAATTAAATTTTATACATAAAATAAATAATTATTTAAAATTTTCAAACTATTATTCCTCTTATTATAAAACTCCATATCAATCCTAATATTCTTAGAGGATACCTAGAGAAAAATAAAACGTATAAAAGTCATAAGCTCAAATCCTAAATAAGTGTTAAGTATAACAAAATAACATTTGAAACAATAAAAATAATGAACATTGAAGAGAAAATAACTTGGCACATATATTCCATTTTAATAAATAATGTTTGAATAAAATTCATCCCTAGATTTTTATTAGTGAAAATCATTTTTATAAAGATAAATGAAAGCTAAAATGGTGGAATTATTAACTATTAGACGTCATGTATCTGGAACATGAACCACTACCTACAATAACATTCAAAAGAATGATTAATAATTATGGATACAAATATATCAAAATTGGACACATTATCCTCATCATGATTCTACCATTTAATCAATTATATATTATATATATATTTTCCATACATTCTTGTATTTCCAAATCATTTAGTGTATATCAAAAAAATCCATTTTGAAAGATATTTTTAAATATTTGTATCTCATACCCCTTTGAAACATTTTAATCAAACACCCCAAGAATTAATTTTATTTGATAGAAATTAAATAACATTATAATTATATGATATATCAAAGGGAATGTATATAAATATCGTAAAATGAGGTGGGTTTATAACATCCAAATATGCCTTAATTAATGGAGATTGAGAATATGTCCCTTAAAAATAATTTCATTAATCAAATGGACTAAATATGTGTATTCTATGTAAATATACATTAGAAAGTGGATATAAAATATTATATAATAAAACATAATTTCACATATAACCATATAATGACATAATAAACAAAATTGAAGTTAAACCCAAGGATAGAAATTTGAGTTAATAAATCCCCTACCACTTCTACTCCATCAGACCATATACCATATAAAAGTATTAATTATAAAATAAAATATTTAATTCTATGGTCAAAATAGAATTAACAATATTATATGTAGAATTCATGTATATATACACCATAAAAAATAAATAATTGGAGAATAAGGTGTAATCTCATAGAAGTAAAAGTGAGATGAAAAAACCCCTCACCTCACACTTCCCTTAAGTTTAAAGTACATTAAAATACCATATAATGGTATAAAGAATTTTATAATTCATTAAATATCCATATTAATATTTATAATATATTATATTACAAATTTATGGCATATTATTACACTTTCATTAATAATATTTCACTACTTTATTGGTTTTGGGTGTGTTCAGTTCATGGTTCTTGATTTGTTCAATTGTGTAGAATTATGTATATTTTTATAAAAAGGTATTTAAAAATATAAATTTAATTAATGAGTTTCAATTCAGATATATAATTTTATATATTAACACATATAATTTTTATTTCTTTTATGATGATGATTGGTTAATAAAATTTTAATTATAATTGTTTAGTTAATTTTGGTGGTTTTAATAAACATGACAAACTAGTTTCATTTTATTTACTATTATGAGTATATATTATTTACAAAACATGAAGTGGGATAAAATATACATATTAAAATCTATTTTTACCGTATATACATTCATATCCATCCATGTAGGAGGTGTTGGAAAATAATAATAATAATTGTTCAGAGAGACGATTAATCGATATAATTTAGAAAATGGTTTTGTTTTATTGAGTATGAGGTGGTAATGAAGTGGTTGGGTATAATATATTACATTAGAAACATAAAATTATTTTAATCAAATTATTCTTCAATTATTATTCCTTTATTTATGAAGGAGTTGATGAGAATGTATTAAAAGAAAAGAATTTTAAGTGATGTGTTTTTGAGATAATTACCTCTTGAATATCACCTCCTTGGAGGACCCAGATAAGAACATAGATTTGTTTTTTTTCATGATAACATCCACACATAGATGTGGGGAGAGTGAGGAGTGGTTTTGGAAGATATTTTAGGATCTCCATGTATTTTGGGTGGAAATGGAATTGGGATATGTGGTATTTATACATGAGAAGAGGTCGGTTTATGTGTTTAAAATAATGATTATTTTATAATTAAATCCAACAAAATTTTGGGGGAATTAGTTTTAATGAATTACATTCTTAATTAATGTTCTATATGATTTTTATGGTTCATAAATAATTCATCCAACAATTAAATGATTTTATCATTAGGTATACTAATCTTATATCTTTTATCTTGTGCACTTGTCAATATTTTACCTATACTGCGGTAAAAATATTATTTTCCATGTAATTATTTTTATATCTAAAAACAATTGACCTCATTAAATAATATGAAAATTATGGTTAAAATTATATAATCCATTTTACTAAATTTAATACATTGACATTGAAAATTTATATTTCAATTTATTCTTGAAATCACAACCAAAAAGATTATTTTTTAAAATTGAAAAGTTCAAATATTTGAATCATTTATATATCAAACATCATTCTAAACTTAATAAAATTTATGTAAATTTTATTTATTGATTTATTATTGATATAATTATTCATTGAAACAATTTTAAAACATAATTTCACTTTATAAATAAATTATATTTAAAAAGTAGTTTTTAATGAAAAATCTCTATTTCTCACTATTCATTAAAAAAATAAACTTCTCTGAGAAATAAAAAAAATACCTTAATAGAATATTGATATAATTTTTCTTAAATGAACATTATTTTTTCAAATAAATATTAGAAAATTTTCACAATGTCTTTTGAAAATAGATTCACTATCAAATGGTGGAAAAATTCCCTTTTATATTATATAGCTTATTATGCTTAAAAATGGATTTATTTTTTCACTATACTATTAAAAATATTTAATGAATGTAAACAAATTATACTGAATATAAAACAATTAAATTTCATTAATATATCTCAGTAATGTATATTAATTTACTTTTTTTATACAAAATTACATTATGTGAATAAAAATAGTTTTTTTATAAAAACAATTTCATTATGCTCAGTTAATTATAGTTTCATTTTTAATTAATTTGTAATGAGAGAATTTATTTTATAAACTTGTGAAAATTATAATTTAATATTTTTTTATCTAATTCATTATTGATATTACAATAACTATGTGATAGAGGTTATATTATAATAATAATATTTAATAGTATATTGTGGTTCGTTTAATTTCATAAGATATCAAAGATATTATAAAGGGATATACAATAAAATCATTAGCTGTTACAATATTCATTTAATAATTTGTAATATCTATGTATAAGAAATGTATATTTTAATATTTTATATAAGAGGAAATAATTATTTTCCTTTTTTAAATAAGGTAGAAAGAACCATATTCAGATCCCTAGGGATATTTTTTAGGATATTTCTAGGGATACCTCTAAGGATATGACAAAGGATAATTCAATATTTAGGAAAATATACTAGAATTTTGAAACGGTATATAGAATGTCATTTTCCATAAATCACTTCCTTTGTATGGATACTACATGTGGATTTGGCTGTGATATATATAAACCGAGGGAAAATAACCCCAAAAACATTGTATTGTTCAAGACTCGATCAGGATCTGGTCAATGAAAATGGTCCTTAAAGCAGACATCGTTTGACTCTCTAGAGAATATGATTTAGAAATTCACTATCTCTTTCTATGATTTAATGAAGGATTTAAATATATGTTGACATGGAAGGTCAATGGACAAACATAATGTGTCATTGATTGATAAGTTGATTTCATGATTCTGACTTTTAATAAATTAATTATCCTTATTATGTGGTTTTCCACTTTAGTTAGTGTTTCACACACTATATGTTTTGGTTTTATTATGTGGTGGTAACTACAAGAAGCTACATAAATATTGAATTTGGTGTAAAATTATGGGATAAGAGAACAAATGGAATGATCTATTATGTAAAATATATTGTGATTATTCCTAAGTTGTTATCACAAAAACATATTTATCATTGTGAACCATAAGAATCTCTCATATTCACCAACTAAGAGATTAGAGGAGTCCAATGAGTGTTTCTGTAATAGGGAAAATGAATTAAAGAAGATTGAGTTTTATATATGTCGATAATGTAAGAAGATACACTAAAGAGGGAGAAAGGATGATCTTGATCATATTATACTACATCTATTTAATTTGAAGAGGAAGAGGAAATTAGATTTTGGTGATGATCTTCTAGATGTTTTCCACTGGGTAAGAGGAATATTACCTCATGTATTCATGCACTTGTGCATGATAAGATCATTTTTAGGAATTAAGTGAGGAGGAAGATGTGGATGTTGTAGCCTTAACACATGCATAAATATCGAATACATTCTAGAAAAGAATATTATATTTTATACTAATTCATTGAGGAGGCTTATGAATATCTTATTCAATATAAATATTTAGGGGTATAATAAAAAACTAGTGGTTCCAATCTAAATAAATATATTTATCTTATTTCGTAAGTGTATGATACCTATAGTTGATAAGTTGATGATACATGCTCAAACTATTGTATTTCACTTGAACTATATTTTTAATCCCTATAATAAAATAATGATAATAGGATCCGTGTAATAATAATAGTAAGAAAATATAAGGAGTCTCATATCACTTCGTGGATGACACGTCTAAAACATTCTTGGTTAATAAATTTTAAATTATTTTTACATATGTGTGATGATCAAATTAAGATAAACTGGTGTAAAATTTTAAATTGTCCAATTTTAATTGAGAACAACTTATTAAAATAACCATTTATTTAACCCCTATCAGTGGTTTTTTTCAATAAGGAATCTATAAATGTTATCATGTAAAATATTTTTTATAAATTATTCACATCTTTTAAATGGTTAATGTAATGAGAGTTTGAGTTTAATGAATTGTAAGGAATCCAATCTTATAATTTTTATAACATTCAATAATGGATGTATGTAATTATTTGTTGTTTATTATCAAAAGGTCTTGTGGTAATTATAGATATGACTATGGGTTTCCCACTATAGGAGTTATATTTCACGATAATCATTGTAGAAACAATAAATATATAGGTAGATGGGATGGATAGAAATGATATTCAATCTCCCCAAAATGACAATGTCCACAATAATGTAATGGGACAAAACAATACTAAGGAAATGTGGAAAAAATGGAATATCAATATAAATAATCTTAAGATACATGTTTATAGGGTAAATTTTTATGATATCTGTGTTGCATATGATAAGAATTTTGTTTTCAATTTCAGCGGGCTGAATTAAATAGTTATCCATATTATAGGATTTTGTGATTGCATGTAAGATTCTATTAATATAAAAAAGTGCATGAGTGTTTTTTCAGATATGTTGATCCAAAAATTTTAGATACATAATATTGGTAAGATTAATTAATTGATTAGTCACAAAATACTCTTTTGAATTATATGAATAAAAAAGATCCAGTTTTTATGAAGAATGATACGAGGGAAATAAACATTCATTACATGAATGAATTTTTTTTACGAAATTGTAATATCATTATTTTTTAAAATCAATATAATATTGTAATAATAATTAAAATAAAAAAATAATTATTTAATTTATTGTTAAAAATAAAAAAACGTGTAATGTTAATACAAGGGAAAATTGCCACTAAAATTCGACATGTTTTGGAAAATTGGACACCTTAAAAGAAAATATATAATAAATAAGAAGTATAAGGATTTTGATTATGAGGAGAATAAATTTATATCTCAAGGTAATTCAAGTGGTAGATCATTCAATGAATACCATAAGTTATATATATGAAGAATAAAAATGAATGAAAAATAAAAAAGTATTATGCTTAGAAAAGAAGAAGAAAACTTCACTTATATAAGAAGTGAGTCTAGGGAATACCATGTGATAAAAATATCATTTTTTGTTGAAAATGTTATAATAATAATTTATAGATCATAGAGTGAAGAAGAATAAGAATACATATGAGAGAACACATATTTGGAGAATATGTTGAGAACAAATCTTGTTGTGTTCCAAGTGTAAAACAATCACCATAAAAAAATAATTTAAACCCCACAATAAAAAGGTTATCTAGATAAATAAAAATAATTTTTTTTCATAATAGAGATATTTATCACATTGAGTTGATCAGGATTCAGAAATTGAATTTGTTTGAGTATGAATGAATTATAAATTATTTAAAAATAAGAATATTGATCAAAATTAATAACTTAATGTAGAAATTTATAGATTCCATATGGTAGATAATAAACTCATAAAAATAATTGAGGAATATTATATTCGTTTGGATGTGAAATATATGTCATCAAAAGAACCTAGAAAATGTTGTAATCAAGTGGAGGTAAAGTCTACACCTTCGTATGATGAAAAAGAGAAGCATATAAGAGATAATAGTGTAAGTTTTAAAATTATATCTTATGAAATCTAGGACTATGAAAATAAACTAAAATGAATAATAATATATCTAATTATATTTATAAGATCTTTATGAATGGATATCATAAATGGATAAAGATAATATAGTCTAAGACTATTAAAAACCCATAACTAGAATCTGATAAATATTGTCAACATTTTCATAGAAGAACTTGTTTTAGAGGTTATTTTTAGAGATGTGGTAGTTATGGTGGAAATTATTTTGGTATAATTTTTCTCCCCATTGAACAAGAGATGTTCATAATTAATGGGGGTCTATTTGATAATATGATTATCAAAATTGTAATGAATCATTTAGGAGTTGTATGAAAAAATAGTTTACCTATTTAGAAAAGATTTAACTATCTTGAAAATATAATTAAAACTTGTGACTAACTTGTTAGCTATTAGAATGTAATATAACATTAATTAAAACTGAAACAAATCGGTTTCAAACAAATATAAATAATTTTCATTAACCCCCTCTTTTGGAACCCCTCTTTGGACAGTTAGTAAGAAAGGGATGACCACTAAATCCCACCTCCAATAGTCCTTGGGATGATGACTATAAATGATATTATAGAATAAATAAAATTTGTTCGAATTACCATCTATAATAAAATCTATTTAAAAAATATAATAAAAATATCCAACAATCAGCAATGTAATATTCATAAAAATCCACCCTAATAGAGGATTGTAATGTCATTTTTAAAAATAACCAAATTTAACACTATAAATCATGGGGGAATACTATGAAACTACAATAGCTCCTGAGAAAATCAACAACATGGTATCACCGAGATTGAGAACCCAGATACTACTTCGAACCTAATTTTTTTATTTACAATGGTTATTTAATAAGCTAACATGGGTCATCCCAACCATTCACCTGTGATGAAATTCCTCATGGCCCAAATCATGTTCTCAATCACAACAGGTAGATTACCAGAATATGGAATACCAAAAAATATATTAGGAATATTTTCATGACTATTAAACAAGGATGATCCATCTATTAACTTAGATAGAACAATAAATATCATCATAGTTAAAATAAAAATATGTGAATATTCCATAAAAAACAAAATTTTATATACAATCAATCCTTAAAAGACATATATACATGGTATCTCGAAAAATCCCCAAAACTAAAAATAATTTGAACCAAACAAAAAAACATCCAAATTAAATTTCAATAGATACAAAATACCAAAATTAATACTCATGAACAAACTCAATGAGACCACATGTGCACCATCAATCAATGGAATTCAATAATCAATAAGAAACACCATGGTAAATGGTGATATTTCCATTACATGTGTCATGTAAAAGGATCATGATAAATTCCTAAATGCTCCAGAATGGTGTGAGTAATGAATCCCAGTAGGATACCACAATTAATATATTTTGGTATTTTACCGATGGAAACAAATAAGATTGTTCTCAAAAACATTCAATATTAAACACTTAGAAGACATACCATTTTAAAATGTGACATTGAAATCCCTTTGGCTTCTTCATTTAAAATGAAACCATTTTTAGAAAAAAAAAAGTCCAACATGGATTAATAAAATCAAAAAGGAAAATCATTCTCAATAAACCCTTACCAATAAGGGTATGAATAAAATCATCATCGTATAATAACATTGATTTTAAATAGGCACAATATTACTCATCACATGAAAATATCACTAATCAAATGAATAATGTATAGAAAGAAACATATCATGGGTAAGGTGTACCTTGATATCCATATATTAGCTCTTTCTTGATGGATTAAAATATAGTCTAGAAACATATATGAAATGGAAGTTCTCATAGCCTTAATTGAGCATAACTCAAAGATCTATCATGATCTTTTGGAATGCCACATGGAATCACTCATAGCCTTTCTACCCAAAGGCTCTTGTGATCCATTGGGAGCCAAATTTGAGTATCACATGGTCCTCCCTAAGATGGATCACATTTATTCATAGATAAAATAAATTTGAATCTCAAATGATCTTCATTCTTAGGGTTCACAAAACTCATTAAACAAACCCCTAGATCACACCCATCTTTACACATCTACCACTCTAGGCCAACATGATGAAAAAATGTTCCCATTTAAAATAAGTTATATCACAAGCCATTTCATTAAAAAAATCAACATTATTTAGAAAAACTTTATCCCATTGTTAATTAATTTCTAAAACCACATTATAAATCCTATGAATCCCATTAAATATCTTTGAAACATATTTACAAACACTTTATGTTCTATATAGAGAAAACCATCTGAAAAAACCCTTAAAACTATATAATTATCAAAAATAATCTATGAAACACAACTATACTTGAATAAAAATATATCATTTATTATTTTAATGAAAAATTAAATAAAAATAACAATTTTTTATTAAATATTTAATGGAATTCCCATGCAAACGAAACTAAATAGAAACACCTAGATCCAAATAAATCCCAACCTTGTGTTCTTCAATGATGAACAAAAAATGAAAAATAACAATCCCTCAGACATATAGGTATCAAGAAAACAAACCAATAACTGTATCTCATGCACTATATATTTCCAAACCCTCCATTAGGTTTTCATACTTCCACTGAAAGGGATGATCTTGTAGTTATTTTGGGGAGAAAGAAACCATGATGAAATTGAAATACCTCAATCCAAAACATGATTATTCCTAGAATATATCACCACAAAAAATATGGGAAGGGAACAACTAATTTAGAGGATAAGATATAGAAATTGGGGAAGAAAAAACATGGATTAATCCTTAAGAAGTTGATAAGGGTATAATGGTAAAAAAACACTTTTTATTTAACCTAGATAGGCCCCATAGGTTTTTTTCACTTTTGGGAAATCCATGTTCCAACTGTGTGGGTAGAAAATTTAAAAAGAAAATAGTTTCACGGTTAGCTAGGAGGCATGATAATAAAGGGGAGGCCACTAACCAAGATATAAATAAAACACCAAATGAAACATACTAGTGACCTGTATAGTGTCACAATTTCCCTGGGATTCTGCTATATCCCCTAATAAAGTCTTCTATATATTCCATAATAATATAGGTGTGGTCAGTAATCCCTCAATCAACCTTCCCTCCCCCGCTTATCATTCTATTTTCTTGATCACTAATTGATCACAAATATTAACAAGAGAGATTTAACACGGAACACCTTGTTCTGATAATCCACAACATTAATTGTCTTATATACCATTGTTTCATTTGGCTATAACTCCAAATCATAAAACTTCAACACATGAGATGGTAATTAATGATATCTCATTATCTAGGAGGCATTACATTACTCATTGATCGAGGTCATAAGGGGTTATTACTCTAACTAATAGGCTAGCGTTGCCCGATTATCCAAAACAAAAAATTGTCCCACATAATATGGAATCATCTTTCCGTTCTTACCTATGTGATGATGTCCCATTAAAAATGATAACTGAAGAATCACATAATCACTATCATGAAAAATTATTAGATGATGACGATGGTTGACATATGACTCCTAGAAACTCATAGTTTTACTAATTTATTATGAATTTTTAAACTATCTCACTCATATCTTATATGTAGATCAATACAACCAAATTTCGGTTTTCCACCTCATCCCTAGAGAATGGGGATAAGCATTTTCACTTGTAAAACTCTCAATAAAATTCCATAATTATTAATTATTGATACCTAATGTTATAGGAAAACATATAAAATGGATGATTCCTTTATAAAAAACCACAAAAATCATTCACACATACCAAAAATATATCCATGATATTTGGGATGTAATTATTTAAATGGCTACCATTTCATATATGATACACAACACACATATCTTACCAGGTACCCATAGACTTTTGAGATCCCATGTAGAATGAGGATGTAAAATGGGGATCTCTGTTCGAAACTATGATTGAGGGAATTATGTGAATCCATAAAATAACTTTAACATATAAGCAATCAAGGGCCTCTACCTTCATCAACTCCTTGATGAGAATAAAGTGGGAAGACTTCATCAAAAAATGTAAAAATAACCCACATGGAATCTTTCCCACTTAGATAATGATGTATCTTGATCAATGAATTTGTAACTATCTGTTCCCTCTTTCACACAGTCATGGGATGTGTCTCAAATAACCCGCATGGTATCTAATTATTTCTGTTGATTCTCTAGTATGTCAATAACATATAAATATATTATTTCACTACAAATATCATCTTGAAAAACCAATAATGGTCTCTCAAGGTATAAAATATCTTGTACTCCCTAGGGTTAATGACCCTACTAGAATTATTCACCTCAAGCATTAACTCCCACAAGAATCTTCTAGTAAATACTAGCCACTTTCAGAAAAAAAAAGGAAGCATTTAGAGATCAAGACCAAACACATATGGTCTCCTCTCCATTTAAGGCACTTATAAACTACTGGAACTCATAGTCAAATTTGTGGTCACTACTTACCCTATTAACTAGATAGTGTGTAACATGTATATTTTGTAGGAAAACCAAATCATTATCCTCCTACATCACTATCATTAGACTAGGAAACCAACTCATCATACCTCACTCGTCCTCAGATTCTGTAACATCATGCCCATAATTCATCATACTAAAATAATTGACAATTATATTTCCCTTACCAAGTGTATATGAAATAATGGTGTTTAATTATTGAAGGTATACCTCTCAGCCTCTCTATATGAGGTTTTGAACCCTGTAGGTGAAAACGTACTTTCAGGTCTTATGATATGAGTATAGTGTAAAACACTCTCAATTGGGAATGTGGGTAAAAATCACCATTGTATTCATAAAAATGTTAATTTCTAGTCATTGTTGGGAAAATTTCACTCATGTGGTTATAGCTACAGTAGGATACATGCCACCACATGATTGTGCTATTTTATCACACATCCTATCCTCACACTGATATCATCAAAGGACATGGTATCAGCCCCCATTGTATTAGAAAGAATAAAAACATATGAATATTTAAAACAATTTAGAGAAATGTAATGATAATTATGGAACCTATCATCCCACTCAATCATAATACCCTTCCTAGACAAATCCATATTTGGAGAATCTTGTTTGGGGAAGAGACAATCAAAAAATCTATATTATCTATATAATTATAGAAAGCATATAACGTTTGACATATTCATGGGAAGATCCCATGAAATGAATCATCAAAATTTTCTATATCCATTGAAATTCCGTCCTCATAAATCACATGTCCTAAAAACATCATTTCTTAAATAATTAAATAAAACATAGAAAACCATTCAAATATATAATGCTCTCTCCAAATACACTAAAAACCTACAAATAGACGACCTTCTCTCCATTCATCTTATAATAGAACAAGATCTCATAAAACAATTACCATAAAGGAGACCAAAAAGTGACGTAATATCATGTTCATTAATTTAATGAAATTTTTAGGGAATTAGTTATCCCAAATGAAATAACCAAATACTCAAAGTTCCCATACCTACTTTTTAAGTATGTATTTGTAAAAACCTATTAATATGCCATCAATTCGGTGTCCATGATCTTATACCAGTATTTAAAAACCCATGGGCACCTCTATGCTGATAAACTATAAAATCAAATATGGGAAATGAGAATTTATTCTTCATGGCCATTTGTTTATTATTATAATAGTCAATTGAAATCTAGGGATCCCAACCACATTCCTTATAATGAAAACTCGATAATACTATTGTGTCTCTCTATGATAGATAAAAACCTTTCCCTTCTGGTTATATAGTTCAAATTTTGTCTCTTCAACATAGATGATACCATCTAATATGATATTATATAAATCAGCTTCATCCCAGGTTAAGATCTACAGTAAACATGAAAAATAATTGGGGAGGAAAGTTGAAAAAAATCCTCCAGAATAATATGTAGGTACTTCTCCGTGAACAATGTATGTTCACATAATGAATATATCTTAATATTATTGAGAAAAAATTTGGAGAATGCATGAAAGATAAACCATATCTTTGAATAAACATGTATCACCCTCCATAAACACAGATCAAAATATCCTGGAAAGATGTGAGTATTTCCATGAAGAGAAACGAACTTATACCCTATAGTGATAAAATTAAAAAATTTCCTTTATTATTATCAACCAAACCATTCTGATAATAAATTCCAATAAATCTAAGTCCAAAACATGGGAGACTTATATGAAATTTGCACCAGATACTACAACATAGCCCCCAAGAAACATGTAACCTTTCCCCTCTTCATACTCGATAGGGTAAGAGAATCCATAAAAAAAGTTATAAAACCTATTGTATACCCATAGAATAAATTAATTTTAATCATATAATGCAATGGAATACACTAGTTTGAATAAAAAACATATTCCAAGATATAATAAATAAACATCATACTTCTAATGATAGTTGTCTCAGAATCTTAGTCATATGGAACAACCTCGTCCACATGGAAACATCGAGGCTCACACAATTCCTATTCTTTTCCCCTAGTGAGAATATAATTTATAGAGATGTAGATATACTCCACCCATAAAATCCTATGATTATATCCAATAAACTATTGAAAAATTGGATCGCACACTTCTCCCTTGAGAAGGCAATTGGAAAAAAGTGTTGAAGATGAGCTCGATGTCCACATTAGAGGAATTGCATAAGAGTTTTTAATAAACTGATACTAGAATGTACTTCCATTACACAATGATAATATATAACTAATGTACACCCCATATATTCCATAGAATATGAGAATAATGATTTATGTATGCTATTGGCATTACATCTCTAGGAATCACCCTACTTGAGCTTCTATTTTGAAAACAAAATATGTCTTCTTCCCACAGAAGGAACACCACGGAGTCCTTTTATGCCTATCAAATATTACAATACCGTATCTAACTTTTCAACAACCTCTGAATTTGTTATTAGATAATGAAAATTGATAGAAAATTTGATCTCTTTCCTCAATCCAATTTCAACACATTGAGCCTTATGGTAGACATTCATGGGGATATTTTGGGAAAGATGAACCCACTCAGAAAATATAGAACCATACTCCCATAATTAGGAATAATTATTTTTAAAATATAACAAAATAGTTCACTTTTAATTCCCTCTATAATTATAGGTTGAACTGTATATTAAAATAACTGTAAATGTGGTGAATGTGAGATACTTGTTTCGGTGCGGATGTGCGTCGGGTTACGCTGTTCCGCCAGGGCGCGTTCACATGTGCACCCGTCGACCCGAGGGGATAGGCGCGCGGCTTGTGGCCCCGCAGTCCCGCTTTCCAAGGGCGGGCTACATCCGTCCCTTATTCAGGGGCGTCTGCTCCTTGATCGAAACCGGGATGATGGGATGTCGGCTCCTCCTTCTGTGGACGTCTCCTCGGAACTCGTCGCGTAATCCGGGTCTCCCTCATAGATTTAAGAATGTTTGTGAATCTCGTTCCCGGCGCCATGTCTCCATGGACACCGGTTAATTATGCTGCTTCCGCCCGGACGCTCCAAGGAGTCTGGTCGGGGCAGCAACCTGCGGTGAGGAGACCGGGTGGCTCTGGGTGTCGGGGGCGTGTCTTGACGCTGCGCCTCTGCATGTCTGCCTTCCGTCCCTAATAGGGCTTCTCGAAGGCGCGATGGCCTGAGGCATCCCTCACTGGGTGCGGGGGACTGTGTCACCTGAGGTTTTCCTCAGTTTCCCATGTTTAACACGGGGTATGCCGCGAGTTTAACGTCCAGCGGGGACGGCATCGGACTGATCAACACGAGGAGTGGATCAGATGACAGAACCCCTTGCGGGGAACCTCCGACGCTGGGGCCAGCACATGGGAGGCTTCCCGAGTGAAGTGGAGTGAAATGAAATGGCATGACCCCACCGGGATGTGGCGGCCCGGGTAAGGATCAGGATGGATGATGGAGTGAAGAGCTTGGACCCCGTAGGGGCTTCCTACGTACCGCGCGTTAGCGCGGATCAAAGTCAGCGTAGTTCGGATATACAGTTTAACGTCATGCTGGACGTCGGCAAGCCGACTCACAGGGAGATCGGGGCCGCCGGGCGGAGGGTTGAACCGAACCACCTCGCACAGAGGGGGATGGAACGGCCGGGTGGATCACAGTTTCACATCATGCTGGACGTTGGCAAGCCGACTCACAGAGAGATCGAGGCCGCCGGATGGAGGATTGAACCGAACCACCTCGCACAGAGGGGGATGGAACGGCCGGATGAATCACAGTTTTACGTCATGCTGGACGTTGGCAGGCCGACTCACAAGGAGATCGAGGCCGCCGGATGGAGGATTGAACCGAACCACCTCGCACAGAGGGGGATGGAACGGCCGGATGAATCACAGTTTTACGTCATGTTGGACGTTGGCAAGCCGACTCACAAAGAGATCGAGGCGGTGTGGAAGCACAATGGAGATACACACGTGCAGTCCCCACAGAGGCGGATTCATAGGTGAATCAACGCAAGTGTGAACCCGGGAGGGGCTCACTGATGGACGAACCGACGTAAATATGACCGGGACGACCAGATGGCGGGCTTGAACCTCAGAGAGGCTTCCTACGTACCCTGTTTAGAAGACAGGGATCAAAGTCCACGTAGTTCGTTGGGTTTGTAACACTCTACCCCCGTGGGTGAAAGCCACTCCAATCCTGACATCCCTGCAGAGACGAGCGGGTGGGGGCCACATCCAAACCGGGAGGACCCTGCGTGCGGAGCACGGGATCAGGATGCGGACGGTTTAACGTCTTGCCGGAGGAAGTACAGTTTAACGTCGTGTGTTGAGGACGAAGCGGATGGTTTAACATCTTGCCGGACGAAGTACAGTTTAACGTCATGTGTTGAGGATGAAGATGCTTGGCAGTTTAACGTCTTGCAGCGCGGACGGTATGCTAGGCAGTTTAACGTCGTGCAGCTTGGACGTATGCAGTTTAACGTCGTGTTGGACGAATGCTAAACAATTTAACGTCTTGTAGCTTGGATGAAGTGCAGTTTAACGTCGTGCGGGACGTATGCAGTTGAACGTCGTGCAGGACGTATGCAGTTTAACGTCGTGCAGGACGTTGAAGCCGCCGGTAGGTCCGTGTCACTTCGCGCGAGCCTGTAAGGCCGTACGGGAAGACAACGTACGGTGCGGGCACCTGCGATGAAGATCATCGGGCGCCACACAGGCGGGTACACAAAGGGGGTCAAAGGGGGCCACCCTGGCGGTTTGCGCGCAAAAGAGGAGCTTTGCGCGCAATACCGCGGGTCAGCGCGCAAATGGGCGGGCTGGCGCACAATTGGGCCAGCGCTTTGCGCGCAGAAGGTAGAAATTGCGCGCACCGGGCTTCGGATAGCGCACGGGGGCAACGGCTCATTCTTAAATCGAATGGCCACTTTGAGAAGGGGGGTGCGCGCAATCGGACCGGATTGCGCGCACCCCAGGGGCAATTGCACGCAAGAGGCTTCTTTTGCGCGCGAAGGCCTTAGGGTGAAGAATTATTCAAAGGACAGGAGCCCAAGGGATTGCGCGTGAAGGCGAACCCCGAGGCCTTACTGCGGGAAAGAAAAGAGGTTACCTGAAGATCGGCATTGCGCGCGGAAGGGGTTGGATTGCGCGCACGAGAGACCTTTCGAATTCTGGAAACCTTCAAAACGTCGGGGGTCGCCTTATAATTATAGGCAACCCCGGGCGCGGAATCCAGTTTGCGGGCGCGGAATTCTCGCCGCGGGCGCGGAATCGGGCCCGGCGCGCAAGGGGAGCCGCGCGGGCCACTGGCGCGCAAAATTGCGCGCCGGCCCGGTGCATTGCGTGCATCCCGGGAGGTTTGCGCGCGGCTCATCAACTTTGCGCGCGGGCCTCCAAAATTCCGCGCAAGGCCTCCGGGCCCTCCGAAACATGATTCCGACTCCAAATATGACCTCGCTTTCCGCATCCGGAGCTTTGTTTGGGAACAACGGACTTTTCCGGCGTCTACAAAAGCCCCCCCCTCGGAATTTGATCGGCGAGAGGTCGCAACGATCGGGTTCCGAGGGAGACGCCGGAATGCCGAAGTCCTGGATGGCGCGGGGCTGTGGCGCGCAAAAAAGGGTGGCAGGCGCGAAATTCGCCGCTGCGGTCGCGCAAAACGCTTTCCGCGCAGCGCGGACCCCGACATCGCCTATAAATAGGGGCCCTGGGTCCCCCGCACCGTACACTGGCCTTCCGCGCGATAAGCATCTCCGCTCTCGTGCGCGGAACTGCATTTTCCGGCGAGGAATTCGCCCGCTCGTTGCGCAAACCTGTCCGGAATTCGGCCTGCTTTTGCGCGAACACCCGGGGTTTTACGCGAAGGACTTCCCGATTGCGCGCCGTCCACTATGATTGCGCGCCAACCCTCAAACTTCTCTACCAGCCTCGTCTGATCCCGCACGCTTCATCCCTTTACCCGCACGACTCCCAGAGCTTCTGAGATGGCCGCGAATCAAGGAAATGAGGGGGATGCCGCCACTCGCAGAGCTGAGATGGCGACGAACGAGGAGGTGTACGGAGCCAAGGAGATTGTTTCCAACAATCAATCCTTGTTCGACTTGCTGACGCCGGCCCAGAAGACATATCCGATGTCGGACAACCTGCCGCTCTGGAACTTCGGCATCCTAGATGAGGTTCCGGTGCCAGGGTTCGAGGTTGATGCGCCATGGACCTGGGTGACCCAGGAGGACGAGCTTCTCCGCTATAACATCACCAACAATGGGCATCCTGCTAGGGAGACCAGACACTTGGATGTCTATGTCCTGAACCCGAGGACGCGAACCATCGTCGGAAGTGAGCCTACTGCGGAGAACTCTCCAGCCCTCTACTCGAGCATATATCGCCAGAGTGTCACTGACGACACCAAGGGCTGGCTGAAGGACTGGGACTTACGATCTGGGGGCAATTTCACCAGTGAGTGGGCCTGGGTGTTTTGGGTACGCCACACCTGCGATCACTTCGCGGAGGAGCTGTGGTACATCGGCCTGTTCGAGGCGGTGTGGACGTCGCAGTTCCATTTCTACCAGCAGTCCGAGCTCGGGCCGGAGCTGCTCACCCGATGGTCCCCGGATACCAACACCTTCCATCTTCACCATGGGGAGGTCGGCATCGGTCTCTGGGACATCCACTGCATCGGAGGTATCCCGCTGGAGGGTTACCAGTACGATGAGTTCCTGCCACCGAAGAACATCTGGGAGGACAGGTCACGGACTCCCATTCTGACCTGGCATCTGCTTGACCTGGCTACGCAGCGGCTCGGGATCAAAGACTTCCAGAAGGACATAGCCTACAAGGAGAGGTTCGGCCAGTTCTTGGAGCATGACCCGGCGGTCAAGATGCCAGGCAGGCGGAAGCGGTGCCCGACCGCGGCTCAGAGGAGCCGTAACGGGTCGTACTGGCGGGTCCTAGAGACGGGCGACTACCGCTCGTGGGGGTATCGCGTCATCGAGGCACGAGACCCAAATGTCCGGTACGCGGCGTTCCTGGCCGCCTTTCTGAGTGGGTGGCTCCTGCCAGTGCGGGACGCGAGAATGGGCGTTCGCCCGGCGACACTGGCGATGGCGGGCGCTATGGCCGCCAACAAAAGATACAACCTCGGGGTCCCAGTGTTGGCGAAGCTGTATGCCATCCTGGGACGCATCTCACGAGGGGGGTCGCCACGAAGGATCTGTGGGCCCTTTCAATTCTTCCACGGCTGGGTGGCTGCTCACCTTGGTGGGTACACGTTTCCGAACGCCATCATTCCTCCGGGCAACGGCCTGCGACCCTCCCTGCTGAACATTGCGGGGGTAGCTCCGATGACCCTAAGTGAGGAGGGCGTGAGGATTCGGATTGGCAATCATGCCAATTTCAACTTCAGCCCGTTCCCCACTCCCATTGGCCAAATGATCGACAACGGGCAGGGTCCGCTGGAGCAGCACGAGTACTTCCTGAACATGCAGGGCGGGGTACTCGTGGCTCGGATCGACAGGAAGGTGATCTGCGAGCCCTACGTGCCAACCCGGTTCGCCAGGCAGTTCGGGTGCCTTCAACGGATGCCGAAGAGGGTATTCACTGCTGTCCGGGAGGAGACGAACCCTGGCGTCCTTCGCCAGATGTGGCTGATGTTCGTCGCCTTTGGCTCTGGCGACGTCATCACTCTCCCTCCTACCGGGGTTGACGCAGGCTTGGCAACCAATTACGCCGAACACTGGGCCATCGCGTACCCCGAGGGGCTTCTACGGAAGCCAGTTCGGCGGCTCGAGGTCACCCGTTCGGAGTCCGGGCGTCAAGGAAGGAGGTGAGACGCCGCCACACGGGGGAGAACGGAGGCGCGCCAAGCAGCGGAGCTGGCGCGAGCAGGGACTTCGGCGGCGGGTACATCGCAGGCTGCCACTACAACCACGGCGCCCAGAGAGGGGGCGCGTGCGGTGGTCGAAGAGCGGCCCGGGAAGCAGGTAAGGCGTCTGCTCGAACCCTCCCACGATGCAGTCTTCCCGGCGCTGTGGTCGGCCTAGATGACCCTGCGGCAGTCACTGGGGACCGACGTCATCTGGCGAAAGATACTCAGAGAAGGAATCTATCTGCCAGAGGTCGGGCGCCTCCAGATCGCCGAAAGGGTGGACTTCAACCGGCATTATGCGTATCTGATGGCCATGGACGAGTACGCACGCCAACGTGGTCAGCGTGCGGAGCCATCCCTTCTGGTGAAGGTGATGCTCGGTCTAGAACCCGCTCCAGAACAGATGCCGCCGGGAGAAGATGACAGTAAAGACTCTGAGGAAGAGGAGGAGACGGGGGAGGATGAAGGCTCCAAGGGAAGGTCCCATCGGGGGAGCCTGCGGGAGAGCGGCGAGGTGGCCGGCTCTGACAATGTTGATGTCACTAAGCTCCTCGAGGTCCGCTTCTATCCCTACTCAACCTGCTTCATCCATTCTCTTATGCAGCTTCTAACCCATTTCTCCACCTTTCTCAGGAGCACACGGATGTTGGTCAGGCGTCCTCAGCGGGAGTAGGAGAGGCGCCAGCAGGACAAGGCGGGGGCCAGACACCCATCATTGAACTGACAAGCGCTGAGGGGTCCCCTGCTGCAACTGTTCCTGCGGCGGCCGGGGCAGCGGAAGACGACGCTCTGAACCCCCGTAAGTCTCCTTACTTTACTGCTGGTGCTTGCCATTGACGATCCGTGACTAACCACGGCATGCCCCGCGTAGTGATCTCAGGACTGGGGGCCCGTCGGGCTACCGAACCCGGGCCATCTACGAGTGGACCAGTGGTAGACATGCCGCCTGCTCCGGAACAGACTTCTCACACCGAGCCGGCCCCACCAACTGCTGATCAGGGGGCTACGGACGTTGGTGGTGCTGCCATCGGAGAGAGATCGGGGGCTGGCGAGGGTGTCAACGCTGCTGGGGCGAGAGAAGAAGGTCGCCCAGGAGTTGGGGAACCTATCCCCCATGAGGACATCCCAGGGGCGGACCCTGCAGCAGACCTGCTGGCTACCTTCCCTGCCTACCGGCCTGCCGACCCCAAGGAGATGGACGACTCGGACGCGGAGGCGGTCGAGGAGAGCCGGATAGCGCGCCGAAGTGGGTGGAAGTGCATCCAGCGCTTCCTCAAGCGAGACCCATCAGAGTGGCTGGGGCGCATGGGGTCACTCCAAACCTGGCTGCGCTTCCTGTGTGCCGGGGGAGCTGATGCTCAACGCCTCCATCTGACGGTCCATGATTTCATGGCTGAAAAGATGCGCGAGAGCCGCCAGCGTTCCGACGTCGCACAATGTCGGGACATGTCGGAGAACACGCGGGCGCTCCTCGTGGCGGAGCAGGAAGTCCGACGTCTCGAAGGGCAGGCGGCAGAGAAGGAGGCCTTCGTCGCAACGTGCACCGAGCTTGTGGAGCAACTAGCAGCCCAGCTGGATGACGCCCAGGTACAACTGACGGAGGCGGGCCAACAAATAGTCACAATTCAAGTCGAGCGGGAGCGTGCACAGGCCAGAATCGACGAACTGCGTGCTGCGACCGCCGACAAGGAGAGGGCACGCAGAGAGTGAGAAGCAGCTCTGGAGGCCGCCAGCCAAAGGGTAGCGGCGTTAGAAAGACTTATCCAGCACGCTAATCCATAGGGGCTTTGTTTTTTTTCCACTCCCAGAACATTTGCTTCCGCTACTTTGATCCATTTGTATGAACCAACATATTTATCTGCATCTTTTGGCTTAACATGCTCAACCACAATCCATTGTCTCGCGGGAGCGTTAACCAAGCTTCAGGCATCCACAATTGGGCCTGGATTTCTAGAGAAAAGAGGGAGGTCATTCCTAGGAAAGGAGACCTCAAGCCTAATCAATGTATCATCCCCCCAACTTGTTCCGACACACGAGTGGGACAATGCTAGGGACGTTGAGATTTTGCCCGAACATAGGGAAATGAGAAAGGGTGAATCGCGTGTCCCGAATTCAGAAATCCACAACGGTCGGCCTTCCAGGAAATGCCCAAGACGGCAAGCGGACAATGGATCAATCAACCATACTACCGCAATAGACAGACCGAAGATCATCATTCATATTGCAGGAGGCGGATCACATGTCATCATCAATGCCGCTTTGAGGTTCCTTCAGGCACAAGGGTGGAAATCCAGATCAACAGGGCATGCGAAGCGTGGGGCGAAGTGACGATTTGTTCGGACAGAATCCAACGCTCTCAAAATTGCGCCACCGTGGGGAAAGCGTATTAGGCGGATGCACTAATCTGGCCGTGAATCACCCCAATTCTTAGACAGAACCTTTTTAACGAGGAAACTGTCGCTTCCCATCATTGCAATGGGGCATCCCGAGCTGGATCGGGGAGAATATCACAACTGCACCACTCTACCCGAAGTCAGGCCAGACGTCCGGCGACGAGGAGGGGCGGGACTTAGCGATCCCTGAGGCTGGACCCGAGTCGAAATGCTCGGGCGTTCCTACGTACTTCATCAGGCTGGAGATCAAGCCACACGTAGTTCTGAGAGTGCAGTTTAACGTCATGCAGGATGTAGAATCCCATTTGGGGAGATCTTAGTTTAGGGTCGTAGAGCTCGGACCATAGGGGTAGATCTTAGTTTAAGGTCTTAGAGCTCAGACCATAGGGCTAGATCTTAGTTTAAGGTCTTAGAGCTCGGACCATAGGGCTAGATCTTAGTTTAAGGTCATAGAGCTCGGACCATAGGGCTAGATCTTAGTTTAAGGTCTTAGAGCTCGGACCATAAGAACCTCATAGTACGCCGCATCGTGGTCCTATCCCCTGGATATGCGAAGATGCACTGAGGGATAGTGTCAAGAGTGTCGAGATTTCGCCTGGTCAGAATGGGAGGTGGAAAATGTGATGTGAATCATGCGGCCATTCACTCAAGGACTGGGGGCACCGGCGTAACGATATGGGAGTACTGCCGACCGTGGCGGAAAAGCAGCATCAATATCGCACTAACCGTTGATGGAATGAGGCAGCAAACGAGCATCGACCGCTCAATCGCAGGATTCATATCGATTTGCTGCCCGAGGCCATTGGGGGCACCAGCCCGAGTCGGTGGGAGAGCACTGAGGCATTGTGTCCAAACCGTTCACGGGGGCTCCACCCAGGGCGTAGGCGATGGGTCTGAATGAAAGGGAGCACGAAGCCTGAAAATGGAAGGAACCTGACCAAGCTGAACCTGACCCTCCTGGCAATAAACCAGAGTACTCTTGACACCAGTGGACCACTGCAAGGGGTCGAGGGACACGCCTTGAGGGTGGATTGAAGGCGGCAGATTCCCCAGAGAAGGGGGGAATCTTTAAGAGGTGGGGGATGGACCCGAAGTTTCAAACATCCGGGCGTTCCTACGTATCCCATAAGGATGGGAATCAAGCCATACGTAGTTCTTGAAGCGTGGCGCAACACAATCGGGAACCAGCGCGGGGAAGGGTGCGGGTCTGACCCTCACACACAGAAGAAGCGGTATTTGATATTTCTTGTTTGTCCTTAAAGGTGGATGGTTTTTCTTTGTGCAGTGACATGCCTGTGATTAAGGAATCACTGGCGTCGCCACAATAATCAAGCCATGAAAGGCAATGATGAATGGCGTGGTTATTAACCAGCGCCCAACGTGAGTGTCCCCTGAGGAGAACATCACGATGCAGTGCCGTTTCTCGTCGGGCGGCCAAGACGATCACAGTTTACGGTCGTGTGGTAGGACCAGACAACACAGTTTATGGTCGTGTGGTTCGGACCATGGAGGAATCCGCTTATCGCGATACGGCGGACTCAGCGGAGGCGGGAACATACCCAGACCTGCGGTCACACACGATTCCTGGAGTAGGATCCTGGGATAGGGGCCTGCGTATGTCCATCACCCGAGGGGCAGAGATGCTAGCCTCCAGATATACTGGGCCCAGAACGCGATTGTTCGGGTGACTCCTTCCTCCTGATGGGGACGAGGGTCCAGCTACACATGGCCCTTAGGGAGGACATCAGTGTATATCTTTGGTGCTCATATCGTGGGAGCCTCGACAGACACCATTACCCTGGTTGGCATGCCTAACGTGTAAGGGTGTACTGAAGGTCAGTATGAAGAGAGTGTCGAGATTCCACTACAACGCACAAAGGCGGAGTGTGATGAGGACCGCGCAACCAATGTTTGGAGCCTAAAAGAGCCGACATGGCGGTCAAGGATGTCGCTGACCATATTCGCAACACAACATCCGATCGCGTCAGCCTAGAACGGGGCAAGCAAACGAGCATCAACCGCTCAATCGCAGGATTCATATCGATTTGCGGCCCAGGACCCACCGGTAAATCGACCCGGAGCGGTAGGAGAGCACTGAGGCATCATACCCAAACCGCTGACGAGGATCCCTTTGAGTGAAGTCCCGAACAAGAGGAAGCGCGAGGCCCGACAAGCAACACAGGACTTGCCGGGATTGCATCTGACACTACGGGTCATAGAACAAAGTACCCAAAACATGTTAACAGATCACCGGAAAGGTTCGGAGGACTCACCCTGAGAGCAATCCAAAAGACAGTAGGTTCCCGTGATCAACCAAGAGACGTGGCTGGACCTGAGACACAAGCGTCCAGGCGGTCCTACGTATCCCATAAGGATGGGAATCGAGCCGTACGTAGTTCTTGAAGTGCAGTTTAACGTCATGCAGGACGAAAAGAGAAGAAATGGGGGAGCAGAAGGCATCCCCAAACGTGGGGGGCGTACAGCGTGGCGAGAAAACCGACGTGAATGAGGGCATAGCCCCACATTCACACCATACGCCACATACCCAGAGGCAACTGGGCCAAGGGCCAGAGGTGGGATGGAAATTCCCAAAGGATGGGGCTGGGCCTGAAACATGAATGTGCAGGCGGTCCTATGTATCCCATGAGGATGGGAATCAAGCCACACGTAGTTCTTGAGGGGAAGTTTAACGTCATGCGGGACGAATGCTGAACAGTTTAACGTCTTGTAGCTCGGACGTAGTACAGTTTAACGTCGTGTTGGACGAATGCTGAACAGTTTAACGTCTTGTAGCTTGGACGAATGATGCTTGGCAGTTTAACGTCTTGCCGCGTGGACGTATGCAGTTTAACGTCGTGCAGGACGTGGTACACTCAGACAAAGTACTGCTTGAGGAACCTAGCGTTGGTGGGAGGAGTGACACGCTCACCATCCATAGTCGCTAGGGAGTACACGCCATTGGGATAAACTTTGTGGACGACAAGAGGTCCCTCCCACATGGGCTCCAACTTGGGTGGCTTCCTGCCGGGGATCATTGGCGCTCTTAAGGCTAGCACTAGGTCACCCTGCAGGAAGGAGCGGAGGCGAACCTTCTTATTGAAAGCTCGAGCCATTTTGCTTTGATGCCTCTCCAAGTTGTGCAAGGCGCGAAGTCTATTCTCATCCAGTGCTTCCAACTCGACTAGACGGGGCTTCAGCAGCTTTGTCCGGCGCTTGCTGGTCGTAGACCGCAGTGCGCAAGGACGGTAACTGGATCTCGATGGGCAGGACGGCCTCATCTCCATACACCAGGGAATAAGGGGTCATCTGGGAGGAATTGCGAGTCGTCGTCCGATAAGCCCAGAGGGCGTTGGGGAGCTTGTCCGGCCAACTCTTCTTGTTCTGACCAACCATTTTTTGCAGAATGTTGGAGAGGGTTTTGTTAAACGCCTCGATCTGTCCATTCGCTTGCGCATGATAGCGAGATGTATGGTTTGAGCGAATGTTATACATAGCGTACAACTTCTTCAACTCGGATGCTCGGAAATTGGCTCCGTTATCCGTGAGGATAGCGTGAGGCACTCCAAATCGATGAATGATGTTGGAGGTCATGAAGTCAGTGATCGAACAGGATTTGACCTCTCTGAGAGGAATCGCCTCTGCCCATTTGGAGAAGAAGTTCGTGGCGGTCAGAATGAACCGGCACTGGCGAGCCGTCGCCGGCGGGTAAGGTCCCACAACATCCATCCCCCAGACTGCAAAGGGCCAAGAATACCTGGTGGTATGGAGAGGCTCCGGCGGCCGATGCACAAAGTTCGCATGAACCTGGCACGCATGGCACCTCCTGGCATACTCGATGCAGCCATGGATCATGGAGGGCCAGAAGTATCCCAACCTCCGAATCTGGTGGGACAGCTTCGGCCTAGTCTGATGGGCACCGCATGAACCAGCATGAACCTCTTGCATGACTCATGGGATCTCAACTTCCTGAAGGCAACGGAGGAGAACACCATCGAATCCGCGTCTGTAGAGGATCTGCTCCAGGCCGGGACTGCTCTGGAGGACAAACTGCGATGCGCGGCGTCGAACTCGCTCGCGCTCGGCCCGATCCGATGGGAGAATGCCATGTTGGAGGTACTCAACCAAAGGCGTCCTCCAATCAGGGGCTGGTTCGACTGCCATATCTGGGGTACTCGGGGCTCCGGGCACAGGGGAAACCGCGGTGAGATTACTTACCGACGGGTCGCGATCTCCCTCCGGGATAACGGGCGCGATGAGCCTGCGGTGCGTCACGCGGAAGATCAGGTTATCCTGTTCAGGCTCTGCAAGTGACGCAGCAAGGCTAGCCAAGGCATCTGCTCGACCGTTCTGCGACCGGGGAATGTGGACAATTTCTGGCCGAGAAGGGAACCGGGCCATCAGAAGGAGGGTGCACTCCAGTAATGGCACAAGTTCCGGCTTCCTGACAACATAGTCGCCATTGATCTGCTTAACAACTAGCTCGGAGTCCCCTTTCACGCACAGATGGGGCACGTCAATCTCGAGAGCTAACTCGAGGCCGGTGATGAGGGCATGGTATTCCGCCTCATTGTTGGTACAGCCCTCTGACAACAGGAAAGAGTATGGCAGTACGGCTTGCTCCGGGGTGATGAAGACGATACCCAAGCCCACTCTGTTGAGCTTAGGATTATCGAGTCTTTTACCAGTGGGGCTCCGGGAGGCACCGTCAAAGTGCATCTGCCAGCAAGGACCGGCTCGATCGACCGATAGAATGGCCTCATCAGGAAAGCCTAGATCCAGCGGCTGATCCGCAGAGGTTGGGTGAGCAGCCATAAAGTCTGCCAATGCTTGCCCTTTGATGGTCTTCTGAGACACATACCTGATGTCGAACTACTGGAGAATCACAGCCCACCGCGCTAGACGTCCAGTCAACATAGGCCGGCTCAGGATATATTTCAACGGGTCTACCCGAGAAACCAACTGTACCTCATGGTGCTGCAAGTAGTGCCGTAATTTCTGTACGGCAAATACGAGCGCCAGGAAGCTCTTCTCGATGGGGGAATATCTGACCTCCGCATTGAGGAGCATGCGACTGAGGTAATAGAGGTTGTTCTCTGTTCCCTCGTTGTTCTTCTGGGCGAGAAGGGCACCCAGGGACCGTTCCAGGGCGGTCACATAGAGGACCAGCGGCTTCCCGGATACAGGCGGCATCAGAACCGGAGGTTGCAGCAGGTACTGCTTGATTTCTTCAAAAGCGGTCTGACACTCTTTATCCCATACATAGGTGGCACCTTTCTTCATGAGCCGAGAAAAGGGATTACACTTGCCAGCCAGATTCGCGATAAATCGGCGTATATAGGCTAAGTGGCCTTGGAACCCTTGCAGTTCCCGGATGTTACCTGGGGGAGGCATCTGGCTAATCGCCCTGATCTTCTCTGGGTCGATCTCAATACCCCGGTATCTTACCACAAATCCAAGGAACTTTCCGGAGGTGACCCCGAAGGCACACTTCAACGGGTTCATCTTCAGGCAGCGAGACCGGAGGAAGCCGAACACTTTCTCAAGATCTTTGAGATGGTCCTGACGCTGGTGCGATTTGACTACCAAGTCGTCGACGTAGCATTCCACCAGTGTGCCGAGGATTGGTTTGAATATGCGGTGCATCGCCCGTTGATAGGTGGCACCTGCATTCTTCAGGCCGAAAGGCATGACCCGGTAACAAAAGGTACCTTGGGGGGCCCTGAAGGCAGTGAACTCTTCATCCTCAGGGGCCATCCGGATTTGGTTGTATCCGGAGTATCCATCCATAAAGGAGAGGGCATGGAACCCTGCCGTGGCGTCAATCAACAGCTCTGTCACTGGAAGGGGAAAATCATCCTTCGGACAGTGGCGTTTGAGATCGCGGAAGTCGATGCAGACTCTGATCTGCCCGTTCTTCTTCCTGACCGGCACAATGTTGGCCAGCCATTTGGGGTACTGGACTTCCCTCACGAAGTTGGCTTTGATAAGCTTGTCAACTTCGACCTCAACCATGGCACCGTGAAAGGGGTGCATCTTCCTGTGAGGCTGCTTGAACCCGCGATGGTTCGCCGGGAGACCAAGGTGGTGGACGGCTACCTGATGATCTAGCCACGACATCTCGTCATAGCCCCAAGCGAACACATCATGGTGCTGCCTGAGAAAGTCCACGTACTACTGCCGCTCCTCAGAGGGCATGGCGGCACTGACCAATGTGGGTCTTGGATCTGCTTCGGTTCCAAGGTTCACTTGTACTAACTCATCGACAGTGGCGGGGACGCCCTCCTCAAAGGCTGGGGGTGCATCTTCCACGTCCTCTCCACTCGGGGAGGGATCGTCCACGGGAGAGACAGCGTTGGAAACTGCATTGGGGCTACCAGATCCTGATGGGCCGCTGGTGCTGGCACGGGCGGTCGCGGTCATCTCATCAGGAGACTCACAAGCCGTCGAGACCATGGCTACGTCCAACGGTTGAATCGGGAGGACGTAAGCATCATCCAAACTTGCCCAGGGATCACTTGCAACAGCGACAGGCTCGACCACACCTTCCAGGATCTGCTTATCCTTGCTCTTGTAATAGTCCGCGTCCAGATAACGGGCCTCACATGAGGCAAAAGGAGAGGCATCTCCCTGAAGCACGCCCACTCGACCGTTAAGGGAGTATTTGAGGCATTGGTGGTATGACGAGGGAACCACCGCATGAAGGTGGAGCCAGGGCCTGCCCATCAATGCGTTATACGCAGTGTTTTGAGAGACTACCATGAATTCGGTGTTGGAAACCAAGTCACCGAACTGGGTCTTCAAACGTATCTTGCCGACCGGAGTTTGTTCGGTGCGGTCGAACCCCTGGATCCTGAGGTCGGAGGGGATCAAGTCATCCTCAGACAACTGGAACCTCCGGAGCGTCCGAGTTGGAATCAGGTTAATCCTGGACCCCGTGTCGACAAGACAACGCCGGACTTCAAGGCCATTGAACTGGCCGGTAACATACAACAGAAGAATGTGCCCCTGTATAGGAGGGTCTTCATCCTTACCAGAGAACGAGATGGCTGCCTGACATTCGGTGTCCTCGATCGTTTCGGCGTGAAAGGCCTCTGCAGCCGCAACCTCTGTCTCAAACTGGAGGGGGCTCTTCAGGGCTTCAGCGAGTGCCTCGCGCATCTCAGATGACATGCGCAGAGCCTCAAGGATGGAGAGTCTCGCTGGTATGTCGTCCAAGTGCTTCAGGACATCATACTTTTTAGCCAAGCGCGAGCCCCTGGTTGTAGGAGGTTGCTCTGCGATTGGAAGCATGACGGGCCTTGCCGGTTGGGCCGGCGGCCGACTGGTGCTTGGCGCATCTCGATGTTCATTGGTTGAAGCCCGGGAAGTAGTCACCGTACTGTGGTCAGGAGGCCGGGATGGACTCGTGGCAGGGCGGAGCTGATCGTGACGCGGCTGAGGCGGTTCTGCCTGGTCCCACACCACGAACAGTGGCGGAGGCGAACCCGTCATCCCCGGATGGGGGGCCTGCGCACGCTGAGCTCGATCTTGAGCCTGCTTCCTAGTCTCAGTGGCGTGCACGGCCTGGCTGGAGGTACCAACCGCTGTGCCCCGGCGACTCCTGTTGTTGCGGCTCCTCCGACGGTGGCGACGACCGGGGACACTGGGGAGGTCCACCTGGTGTTCTTCAACGCCGGGAATCGAAAAGGGATTTACCAGCTCGACGGTATTAACCGAAGCGTACCCAACACTTTCATCGGACGAATCATTCACCACTGGACGGATCCGAGGAGGGATCCCCATCTCCGGGGGCATGAAATCGCCGAGATTTCGGGATAGTGGCGGGACTAGCAGGGCGCGCTCTTCCTTCTTGCGCCGCCGCCGTTTGCTCTTCTTGGAGGAGGCAGGCTGGGATGACGATGCCGATGCAGCACCCGCAGATTCTGGGGGCTCAGGCTGATTCAAGCGTGCACGGATGATTCCATGGGCGCGAATGATCATCTTGCGGGCCATCCAGTTTTTATACTTCTGGGACCCGCGGTCGGAGACCAGCTGCCATTCGTCCTCATCGCAGCTATCCTCATCTGATCCCACGAACACGCCCGCCACTTGTGCTAGAGCTGGGCCCAACCTGATTACATTGTTGTTAATCTGGTCTTGGAGCCAATCCTTAAACACATAGCACCGCTGGATGGTGTGTCCCAGGGCCCGATGGTAAGGGCAGTAGCGGGGGTTATCCGTGAGATGTGCCTCCTCTGGCCTCCAACACTCAGGCAGTCGCACAATCCTCTGCTCCAGGGCGCTCCGGAAATAACCGGGGACCTGATCCTCGTGAAATGAGTAGGTCAGGTATCGCGGGACCCTGGGAGCGTGGTCTTGACGAGGGGCTGGAGGGGCCTGCCGAAGAGGTGGACCCCGATTATCTCGCCTGGGTTGTGGCGGTACATTACGCGGAGGGGCCGGCCGGTTCTGGGGCTGCCACTGCTGGGCCGGGAACTGAGCCCGTGGAGGCGGATTCCTGTGAGGCTGTGGAGCTGGTCTCGCCGGCATCAGCTCCAACGGCCTGGGAGCCTCTATCTAGGCAACAGCAGCGGGCTCAGCCCTGCTGGCTCTCCTTGCAGGAATCATAGGAGGCAGCGGGTGTGCCTGGATGGCCTGTTGCAGGGCTTCCTCAAGACGTTGAGCTTTGTCTGAGATGTCCCTGAACCCTCCGGGGTAATTCTGAGTGATCAAGGAAGGGACCAGATCGGTCTTGACGTTCCCGACGCACATTGTCAGCAACTGCTCCTTAGTCAATGGCATGTCAAGGGAATACGTGAGACCCTTCCATCGGGCGACGAAGTCCGCGACTCGCTCATCGGGCCTCTTCTTGCACTTGAAGAGGTCTGCGATACTTGTCTTCTGGGTCGTGGAACTGAACTGGTAGAGGAATTGTCTACGAAGGTCCTCCCAGCTAGTTATCGACCCGACGGGGAGCTGGCTGTACCAGACAAATGCTGGCCCTTCCAGCGTCTGGACAAAGCAGCGAAGCTTAGCGGCCTCTTGCTGCGCCGGAGTCCCCAACATAGGCCCGCACCTCGAATTGAAATGGGCCAAATGCTGTGGCAGATCTCCAGTCCCGTTGAAGGGGGAAAAAGTGGGATTCCCGAATCCCGGAGGCGCCGGCATGTCATCCACCCATGCTGGGTATGGCTTGCCGTCCGGTGGGATTGCCACTTGCCGAGTCTCCAAGGCTTCCAAGTGGGCGATGAGTGCCGCCATCGGATCTTCCAGACATGGGTTCCAGTCCTGGCGAGGATCTCTAACCACGAGCGCATTGCATGGCCCTTCAATCGGGTCGTCGACCGGGTCGTCGAACTCGGCAGCTCGTGGGATGGCGGGCGGAGCGGCCCTTGGGGCAGTGGGAGGAATCCGAGCGGGGTCTCTCAGATAGTCATGCCGCTCGGGAGGGTTTGGTGAAACATACCGCGCCCTCTTGCCATAGGCGATGGCCTCTCTCCTGTCGGCGAACACGGCATAATCATGGTTGCTCGGGAGAGCCTCATCGAGGGGTGGTTGTTCCTGTCCCTGCTGTCCTGGCCTAGGATCACCGTAATCAGGCCGCTGCTCTGCAGCGCGCTCGGCGAGGAGCTGGTCAACTAGCTTCTTCTGCTCGGCGAGTAGTTGACGTAGCATAGCCTTCTCGGGATCCTCATCTGCCCTCTGCGTGGAGGCAGACGGGTCGGCGGGCTTTATAGCCTCGCCGTGCTCCTTACCTTTGCTGACGTTTCGGCTCAACGTCAGTGCTTCAGTGGGTGCGGGGAGTCCCAGGAGGTTCCTCTGATGACGAGTAACTCTCGCCGATGGATCCAACAACGGCTTGTCTTCGGGGGGAGAGCCCCCGTCGAGAAGTTCCAAACCGTTCCCCTCCCCCGACAGGTCAGCCATATTGACTGTTTCCGTCCCGGGGGATGTACCCTCAGGGCCACCCAGTGAATCGGGCTGTCGGCAAATCGCACTGAAGCGTAGGGCAGCATACTGCCCCCATCCACGGATATACAAGTGGAGAGTGGCTTCCTCGATAACCTTGCGGATTACTTGAAAACACTCAACGCATCGTTGTTGGAGGGCCTTGTGGTGCCCAAATGACCCGGGGTGCCGAACCGCGGGGAGCGTGGCCAGGTCAATTTGACGGAACTGCTCACAAATATCCTCCAGGTGCACTTGACTCCCGGGATATGGCATTTGTATGCAGTGAAGACGGGAGTGAGTCTCCCGGAGAGTTCGGCGGAAGAATTCGAACTCATCCGGGGTGAGCGATTCGGGTGCATCAAAGTCCGGTCCTGCGACTGGCCAAAACTTCTCAGGGAAGTGGCCCTCTGCAAGGACGGTCCAGAAGCTCCACGACTCAAGCTCGTGACCCAGGTCTCCTTGGTCCTCTTCAAAGACTGGGAATGGACGGGGAACCGGCAGTGGTGCCGAGGCGGGCCGCCGGGCCGACGGGCTGGCCGGCGGTGAATACGGCGAGCATGCCGATTGGCCTCCATATCCCGGGCCGCCCCTTGAGGGTGGCGGTGCCCTGGCTACCACATCACGATAGGACGGGCCGGCGAGCGAACATCCTGCCGTAGCGTCAGTGCTCGCCAGGGGTGCACTAGATCGTGGTTCGACCGTCGGTCCCCAGAAAAGGTCTCCGGCTTCTCCGATCGAGGCAGAAGGCGCTTCCAGAGGGGCCGGTACCAACCGAAAGTTTGATCCTTGGGGGTCTACCAGGCCCTCGCTACTCCGGATATACCTTCGGAGAGAAGCGGGGATCGTGTCGATCTCTCTCTAGGGAAGTACGAGGCTGACGTGCCGCATTCCTACCCCTGCCCCTGACTGGCGGGATTGGGGGGAGGGCTCTGTCGCCGAATCATACTCCGCCTCTGTATCAGAGAAACGAACCGGTCGGATCTCCATCCGGAATTCCGTAACATTCTTCCCTCGGCGTCGACGCCTCGCCCTCCTGCCCCTGGGTGGTTCTTCGGGGCATGGCTGATCTCTATCCTGGCGTCCTCCGGCCGCACTGGTGCTGGGGCCAAGAGGACTGGAAACCAAGGTGCGAGGAGCACCGGGACAGATATCAAAGGGGACGCGGGGAGAGATGATTCCGGGCAGGCCTCTGGGCCGGGATCGGAAGGTGGGGTAACCCATGCCTCTTGGATCGGCCACACGGAGTAGCCCCTGTTGGTGAATAGTGCTACCGCGAGGTGGTCCGCGGTGGATATTATCTGTACCAGCAACCGGGAGAGTCAACCCAACCTGCCTTTGGGGCGGTCGGGGCCTCGATCCAGGTCGGGCATAGAATTGCCCCCGCTCAGGATGCACAGGGGCCTGGTGACTGGAGCCGGCAGTGGCTTGAGCCAAAGCGGCCGCTGTTGCTAGGGCCCCAAGGTGGGCATCCTCTTCCGCTCGTGCCCGACGTTGGCGTCGAGACAGACGAGTCGGGATGAGCGGCGCGGGCAGGTGGAGAGCATGTTCCTCGACTTGAGGGGCCTGGCGGCGGTGTCGCCATGGCCTGGCGGGATCCCTTATCGTGGATCCCTGGAGCGGATCTCGGATAGGGTAGTCCCGGGCATCTTCCACTTCATCCGCATAGGGGAAGGAGTTGTCGGAGCGCTCCGGGGATAAGCTCCCAAAGCGGTTGGACGTCGAGGTAGGCAGTGGTGCCTCCCTGCGCGGCCCTCGAGGGCGGCGTTGGCGGCGAGGTGCAGCTCCCTCGAGGTCTAGGCGAGCCATGTCCCGGGTGGGGATGACTCCCTCTTCCTCATATCTCCGCACCAAGCTGTTGATCACCCTTCTTTGGATGTCCTCCGAGGGGGAGAGAGGGTGTGGTTGCCCCGTAGCTGCGGCTGCTGGGACGGCTGTGGAACGGGCGGGACCGCGCGGAGTAGCCGCGTCGGTGTTTCCCCTACCCCTGCGCCAGTGGGCGGGTGGCGATCGGGCACTGGATTGGGCGACCTGATTTCTGAAAGCAGGGAGAAGAACCCATTAACACTGACAGGAAAAGGAATCGACAACCAACCATTAGTGCCACGATGCCTTCCGTGGGGGGGACCCAGGCCCTCGACGTCGTGAGACGGAGTGCCCGATTTCCCTTCCCCAGCCCCTGGCGGGTAAAACTGAATGCTCGGTCGAGCAGCATGCTGGTCTTCCAACACCACTGAAAGCCATCGGTCTTCGTTTTGAGGAGAAGAGATTCACGTCGGGTTCACCATTTTTTCTGTTTCGGTGCGGATGTGCGTTGGGTTACGCTGTTCCGCCAGGGCGCGTTCGCGCATGCACCCGTCGACCCGAGGGGATAGGCGCGCGGCTTGTGGCCCCGCAGTCCCACTTTCCAAGGGCGGGCGGCATCTGTCCCTTATTCAGGGGCGTCTGCTCCTTGATCGAAACCGGGATGATGGGATGTCGGCTCCTCCTTCCGTGGACGTCTCCTCGGAACTCGTCGCCTAATCCGGGTCTCCCTCATAGATTTAAGAATGTTCGTGAATCTCGTTCCCGGCACCATGTCTCTATGGACACCGGTTAATTACGCTGCTTCCGCCCGGACGCTCCAAGGAGTCTGGTCGGGGCAGCAACCTGCGGTGAGGAGACCGGGTGGCTCTGGGTGTCGGGGGCGTGTCTTGACGCTGCGCCTCTGCATGTCTGCCTTCCGTCCCTAATAGGGCTTCTCGAAGGCGCGATGGCCTGAGGCATCCCGCACTGGGTGCGGGGGACTGTGTCACCTGAGGTTTTCCTCAGCTTCCCATGTTTAACATGGGGTATGCCGCGAGTTTAATGTCCAGCGGGGACGGCATCGGACTGATCAACACGAGGAGTGGATCAGATGACAGAACCCCTTGCGGGGAACCTCCGACGCTGGGGCCAGCACATGGGCGGCTTCCTGAGTGAAGTGGAGTGAAATGAAATGGCATGACCCCACCGGGATGTGGCGGCCCGGGTAAGGATCAGGATGGGTGATGGAGTGAAGAGCTTGGACCCTGTAGGGGCTTCCTACGTACCGCGCGTTAGCGCGGATCAAAGTCAGCGTAGTTCGGATATACAGTTTAACGTCAAGCTGGACGTCGGCAAGCCGACTCACAGGGAGATCGAGGCCGCCGGGCGTAGGGTTGAACCGAACCACCTCGCACAGAGGGGGATGGAATGGCCGGGTGGATCACAGTTTCACATCATGCTGGACGTTGGCAAGCCGACTCACAGAGAGATCGAGGCCGCCGGATGGAGGATTGAACCGAACCATCTCGCACAGAGGGGGATGGAACGACCGGATGAATAACAGTTTTACGTCATGCTGGACGTTGGCAGGCCGACTCACAAGGAGATCGAGGCCGCCAGATGGAGGATTGAACCGAACCACCTCGCACAAAGGGGGATGGAACAGCCGGATGAATCACAGTTTTACGTCATGCTGGACGTTGGCAAGCCGACTCATGAAGAGATTGAGGCGGTGGGGAAGCACAATGGAGATAGACACGTGCAGTCCCCACAGAGGCGGATTCATAGGTGAATCAACGCAAGTGTGAACCCGGGAGGGGCTCACTGATGGACGAACCGACGTAAATATGACCGGGACGACCAGATAGCGGGCTTGAACCTCAGAGAGGCTTCCTACATACCCTGTTTAGAAGACAGGGATCAAAGTCCACGTAGTTCGTTGGGTTTGTAACACTCTACCCCCGTGGGTGAAGGCCACTCCAATCCTGACATCCCTGCAAAGACGAGCGGGTGGGGGCCACATCCAAACCGGGAGGACCCTGCGTGCGGAGCACAGGATCAGGATGCGGACGGTTTAACGTCTTTCCGGACGAAGTACAGTTTAACGTCGTGTGTTGAGGACGAAGCGGACGGTTTAACGTCTTGCCGGACGAAGTACAGTTTAACGTCATGTGTTGAGGACGAAGATGCTTGGCAGTTTAACGTCTTGCAGCGCGGACGATATGCTAGGCAGTTTAACGTCGTGCAGCTTGGACGTATGCAGTTTAACGTCGTGTTGGACGAATGCTAAACAATTTAACGTCTTGTAGCTTGGACGAAGTGCAGTTTAACATCGTGCGGGACGTATGCAGTTCAACGTCGTGCAGGACGTATGCAGTTTAACGTCGTGCAGGACGTTGAAGCCGCCGGTAGGTCCGTGTCACTTCGCGCGAGCCTGGAAGGCCGCACGGGAAGACAACGTACGGTGCAGGCACCTGCGATGAAGATCATCGGGCACCACGCAGGCGGGTACCCAAAGGGGGTCAAAGGGGGCGACCCTGGCGGTTTGCGCGCAAAAGAGGAGCTTTGCGCGCAATACCGCGGGTCGGCGCGCAAATGGGCGGGCTGGCGCACAATTGGGCCAGCGCTTTGCGCGCGGAAGGTAGAGATTGCGCGCACCGGGCTTCGGATAGCGCACGGGGGAAATGACTCATTCTTAAATCGAATGGCCACTTTGAGAAGGGGGGTGCGCGCAATCGGACCGGATTGCGCGCACCCCATGGGCAATTGCGCGCAAGAGGCTTCTTTTGCGCACGAAGGCCTTAGGGTGAAGAATTATTCAAAGGACAGGAGCCCAAGGGATTGCGCGCGAAGGCGAACCCCGAGGCCTTACTGCACGAAAGAAAAGAGGTTACCTGAAGATCGGCATTGCGCGCAGAAGGGGATGGATTGCGCGCACGAGAGACCTTTCGAATTCTGGAAACCTTCAAAACGTCGGGGGTCGCCTTATATTTATAGGCTACCCCGGGCGCGGAATCTAGTTTGCGGGCGCGGAATTCTCGCCGCGGGCGCGGAATCGGGCCCGGCGCGCAAGGGGAGCCGCGCGGGCCACTGGCGCGCTAAATTGCGCGCCGGCCCGGGGCATTGCGCACATCCCGGGAGGTTTGCGCGCGGCTCATCAACTTTGCGCGCGGGCCTCCAAAATTCCGCGCAAGGCCTTCGGGCCCTCCGAAACATGCTTC
Organism: Viscum album; assembly: GCA_963277665.1. Classification (NCBI taxonomy): domain Eukaryota; kingdom Viridiplantae; phylum Streptophyta; class Magnoliopsida; order Santalales; family Viscaceae; genus Viscum; species Viscum album. The sequence continues at coordinate 268,819,577 of OY728125.1, read as the reverse complement.
CGACTCCAAATATGACCTCGCTTTCCGCATCCGGAGCTTTGTTTGGGAACAACGGACTTTTCCAGCGTCTACAATACTCATGCCTCTAAGGAGCATTATCAACTCTTATAAGCTCATACAAGGTCCTTCCTACAAATATATATAAAATCCCACTTTATAGGTCTTTTTAAAATTAAAAACTCATTGATCCACTGAATATGATCCATGTAGTCCTTTGGACCATTGAGTCTCATTACTTTATTGAATACCAACAGGTTTTTCGACATAAAATCCTAAGCATGGTAAATAATACACATAAACTCATGACCACCTACTTGAATTAAGGAATGGATAATAAAAATGACCAACTCCTCCAAAGCCTGATCCAAAAGAAGATTTTTTATGGGGTACTCTATATCTCATCCTCTATACACTTGGATAAGGCCATCTAAGAGGCATTGTCTATAGGACATAAAACCTAATATTCAACAAGAATAATTAAACCTCCTACTATATCACATAAACCAAATACAACCTCAACCAAAACAACCAATAATTGTTCTCAAAAATTAACAACAATTCAATACCACCGATGAGTTCTAGAATTTTGACATGAATTGGAGATGGGTAGTCATTCTCCCATTCACACCTCTTTAGTATCTATCTTCCATGATCCATTCTAGCAATGATCCCAAAAAACCCTATGATAAAAATATATGTTGAACCAAATACGTTGAACCAAATTGTCACCTGATCCAGCCTGCCACATGGACTGATGTACATTCATCATCACTATATGTTGACAACAACCATTGTGCATTACCAACAATCTCTTTGAAAATATTTCCGTATGGGTAATCCAAAATGACCAATCCTTGTAAAATGATTGAAAAACCAATATAATGGGATTGGATTGAAAAAAAAATACCACAAATATAATAAAACTTATATAAAATCATTCTATAAAGTCAATATATACATGGTATCTCAAAAAAAACCCAATAATTCATAATAATGGAGAAAAAAATCAATAAAGTCCCATTATACATCCCAAATGATATAATTTCCCAAACCATGTACTCTTGAGACAACATAGTGAGACAAATTTCCCTTAACCAATAATATAAATAATTATTAATGAAGAGACACCCTAATATAGGGTTCTTGTTGCATTACTTGTTTCCTTTAAAATGAAGTCTCCAAACATAAAAATTCCCAATATGGTTGTGAGTAACTAATACTGATAGGATACCACCATGAATAAATTTAATTAATTTACATATTAAACAAGTAAACCAGGTTGAATTTTTTTAAAAAATTAATACACATTAAAAGCATAAAATTTTGAAAGAACCATTGGAATTTCATTGGTGTATTCAATTCAAATAAAAACAGATTTAAATGAAAAAACAATTCCAACATCTCGCAAACAAATCAAAAAGGAACAACATGATCAATAAGTCCAAAACAACAATTTAATTAGAAAAAACATCATTATGTAAAAACATTGATATAAAATGGGAATAATATATAACATCACATCAAAATTGTACTAATAATATTCATAAAGAAAATAAATGAATACGACATGTGCAAGGTGAACCTAGGGATCATAATATAATCCCTCACATGAGTGATTAAACATTGATGATTTATAGATTAAAAAATAGAATCTATTAAATTATTCCTTTTGGAAAACTCAATGAAATATAAATGTATCTCAACAAACGACATAGAGTATATCACAATCTTCATACCCAAAGTCTCTCATAGTCCCTTGGAAACCAACATGGAGGCATGAATGGTACTCCCTCTGATGGATCAGATAGTTAGTAAGATTATAATGATTGGAATCACAGAAGGTTATTAATTCAAATATTCACATAGTCCCTTGAACCAACCAATCGTTCACACCCTGGTTAACCCATTTTACACTCTCTAATAATATGATCACAAACAAGTTCCCATGATGAATAAGCTATATCATAATTGATTTTACAAAAACATGGGAATTTGATCAAAATAACATTACTAATGTAAAATAATTTAATAAACCACTTTACAAATATTTTGATACCCATAAACCCTTTTTTATATAATTTAACAAATACTCAGTGTGCAACCAAGACACACCCATATGAAAAACCACTTATGCACCAAAATATTCAAAATAAATAACGAAACATGTAAACATTAAATATACCAAACGAATAAATTATTTCAATAGATATTTAAAGAAAACCAATTGATATTTTATATTTAATGTAATTCCATTAAAAACCATTAAATAGAGAATCTTATATCAAATTTGGTCCCAACCGCATTATCTTCCATGATGACCATAAATAAGTTGCAGAATAAGGACTCACATATCAGATCTGCAAGAAAACAAACCAAAAACACCATTAACACACACTGGATTCTACAAACATCACCACAATGTTTCAACACATCCACCAAGGTGAAATAATAAGTTAGGGAAAGGGGTATGGAAGAACCCATGATGATATCTACATTCTTAATGCCAAAACACAATGATTGCGAAAGAAAATCACCATTAGAAAGGATGAAGATATTCAAAACCTAACAGGAGAGGATTAAAATATTTGGGAAAGAAGAAGAGTGATTATTCCATAATAAATCAAAACTAGTATATTTGTAAAAAAACATTTATAGGTGTCTTGGGTAAATAACACAGTTAGGTTGTATAGCTAGGAAAATTGTGTGCCAACCCTGCGGGTGTAACATTCCACCTATACATTTCTACATTGTTACTTCGGAGTGTTTCATGGTTTGAAAAAATACACTCAAACTATGAGAAAACCGACTCTCACCCTCTTTATACCCCTCACATGTTTGACTATGTGATTATAAAAACATTGTGCAGACAATGCACCATGGTCTATAGTCCAACAAATTCCAATTTCAGACCCCAACACCTAGGAGATCCAATAAAAAACAAAATGTAAATGTATCCCAAAATTAGACATTCTAGTGTCTTGGCATGTGTCACAGGGTGACTATATAATTATAAAATGTATGAATCTACTGATTATCTCTAATGAAAATATGAAATAATCATTATCAATATGAATAAATTAAAAAAGGAATCAAATTCCTTAAATATATTAGTAAAACTATATCACATCCTCTGTAACTCTCACTCATTAAATAATACATGAAATTAAAAATATCTGTATCAATACATATTTGTTTTAATGATACACCATATCCACTTCCCCATTGGTTTTTCACTATCATTCCCAAATTCAATAAACCATGTGCTAAAATAAATTCCATGTATCAAATCACATCTAATGTGGATCATGTTTGGGTGTCTCCTACACTAGTCCCACAAAGGGCCTGACATCTCATGTTGGAATTTTTCCATATATCACTGTCATCAAAATAACATATTTTACATGTAAATAACCATGTTGAATTTAGGAATGCAACTAGTATTGATGTATCATAAGTTATACAGAAATTCATAAAAACACACAAATGTACACCGATAATAAAATAAAATAATTGGAACCATAAATCAAGGATGTGATATAACCGAAATTCCTTACAACTCACAAATACCTGAATAGCGAATTAAAGATCCATCATAACCAATGTTGATACATAAATTATATATTAATAAATTAAAACATAGAAATTTTTACACATTTTACAATGCTGAAGGGAGAGTGGGTAAGAGTGATAATTCATATATCCATTCCCTCACTGACCACTTTATAGATGAAAATAACTATACTGAAAACATATGGGAATCAAATTCCAACCTAACATAGATAAGGAATTATATAAAATAATAAAATATAATAATAGTATCACTTATAACCACCCAAAGTGAAACCTCCTAGTATTTGGCTCTAGTTCCTGTTATAGTCTTATAAGAAATAAGAAATCCACCTTTATGGCCAATAATACTAGATCTCATAAACTCCCACAAAATTCTACAGGAAGAATAATTATCCCATTTACAAGTAATTATAAATTAAAATTAATTTTTCATTAAGTCCTTTTTATATTGTAATTTAATAATATTAATTTATTACATAACAACTTCATATATATTTAAGATTCTAAATTTTCGAAATTCTTTCAAATGCTCCTTAGATAATCCCATTCAACAATCCCATGGAGTCGTATAATTTATCAACACCAATAAATATCCTCGGGGTTCATAATTAATTCTTTTATTATTTAATAATCAAGATACTCTATGACTGAACATAGTTTACTATAAGGAGATGCAACTATAGTGCATATACCAACGATAGTAGGCTGTTGGAATATACCAAAACAACTATATAAAAAATAATCCATTAAGACATTTACTTAGAAAAAAAATCAATTTGACGACCCGAATCTCAATAAATTACAACCATCGTAATTTCATATTTGAATCTATTCCCCATGTTATATTAAATTCTATCTTCATTAGCAACAAACGAAGACACCCACTATGCCTTGTATGGATAAAGATATCTTCATTACATGAGAAATCCATTTTCAATAAATATTCCACGACCTGACCCACTATGCCTTGTATGGATAACGATAATCCATGTGAGACACCCCAAAACCACCTATAATTGTCTAGGGGATATAAAAAAGTTTGAAGTTTGAAAAAATAAAATGGGTGGTCGTATCATATGTACTTGTATGCGCACACACAACAAGATCTCTAAACCAATGTAGAGGTATAATATATATACAGAACATGTAAAGCATAATCCATGCTTGTAATAACCCCATTAAACATATTTGATTAAAAATGTATTTTACAATATTATTAAAGTGAAAAATACATTCCTAACTATGAATTAGGTCCAAAGCTTAAAAAAATTGGAGATAGGGAATGATAAAAGATATATTGAATCAATGTCTCAAGAAATATACATCGAACAAGGTCTGTACGAAGAACCTATATGGTCTACCAAATCATAGACGTCTGATATAATTTATGATCTACCTATCATCTGCATAAAAAAACATGTGAATAAATGAAACATAGGTTTGGGTATGTAAATTCTAATTAGGTGCCCAAAAAATAAAAAAAAAGGGGGAATAGAAATATATTACTTGTATTGACCACAAATTAAAGTAAATTAAGGGAAACCCAACATATTTGTTCATATTTAAAAACAAGTGATATATAAATATTATATACATATCTAACTGAAAAAAGAATGATGTGTCTGAATATATCTCTAAAGGTCCTTCATTGACGACCATCACCTTACAAAAAATCCCCAGAATCTAAGTGAAGTGGACTGATCCCCACTAATACATCCCACAATTGAGGGATTTCAAACCCCCATAGAGTACCTAATTTCTATTGGAGACCAATGATTAGGGAAAAACACTACATAGATAGTATTACCACATCCTTTAAAATATATGGGTGTACCATCAATACTAGTGTAAGAGAATGAGTTACAATTTACTTGGTGTAAAATGGGAGTATTTAACCCATCATATCTCCACTGATCCAACAAGACAATTACGATTGGAGTAGTATAACTAAAAGAATTATCAAACCTGTAATTACTGGAGAAATCTTCCTAATTTAAAAATTAAGGAAAGTGTCACATCATATATTTAATACCTATCATGTTAGGTTGATCATGTTCCCAAATCCAAGTCTCAATAAAGGAGATATGTAGGGGTCAAAACTTGTATAAAATAATGTTGTTTGTACATAAGTTTATAAGGAATTTCAAATCGTAAATAAACCTGGATGGGTTATTGGATACACACTTCTTGGATCACCATGTGACAGTACATGGAAAGTACATGGACTACATGACATTTCATGGCCACTTGTGGAATTCCTATTACATCCCAATTTATATCGGTATACACAGGACATTATTATGTCCTTAGGTCAAAACATGTGTACCTTTCCATGTCCATGCCCGTGTATACCCTGGGTCTTGCTGTAGACTGATACACATCCATGTCCCCTTACATGGGTTGTTTTCCCATGTACTCAAGCACAATTCCATGTGCCACTACATGAAATTAAATCTGAGTATGCGACATGTAGTTTCTAATCACTATTCTTCCCCAATGGTAAGAAAAAATGACATATGTTCATGAAAGAATGCCCTATGATTGGGATTTCCATGTGGGAAAACCCTATCAACCTTCAGAAACCACTAAATTACCAATATTAAAAAATTCAAACCCCTAAAATATCATTTGTTGTCAAAAAAAGATAATTATGTCCATTATAAATAACATATATGTGGACCATGGAATAAAAATCAAATAAACACAAAACTCATGGAAGAAACACTGATTCTTCTAGTCTGAAACCACACTCAAATGCCACTACACCATGATCTGGTCTTGATCACCATCATGGAATAAATTTTGAAGCACACCGTTTCACATTTATTTTGGTTTTTCTATCACATATGGTAGAAACTGAATCCATATTACCATTTATATGATATCAAATATTTTAGGAGGGTGGGTGGGAGGTATTTTATACCTTAAAATTATTTAAATAAACTCAATTATCAAATTTTGCTTTTACGTATGCCAATAGTAGCCTTTCACGGAATGGTTTATTACGACTAATTTGATATTGTTCCAAGGGTAACTCCTACATTCTAGGAATAGTTGTGGTGTGGTATTTACTATACAAGGTCCCCATCAATGGATAATAAATTTTATAGAAAATATGTGCATTAGTGATTTATTATATTTTTTTATATTTTATATATTAATTACGAGGTCCTGTAATAGCAAAACACAACATACACTATGAGGAATGATCCTTATATATATAGAGAGAGAATAATTCAGAGGTCTAAACTAGTGATTCTTGTGTATTTATGTTCTCCCATCCTCCGATAATTTTCTTCCCATAATGAAAAATCTACACAAATATTTTTTGAGTACATGGTATTCATCTAAACCAAATTTTTGAAAAAGATATCATATGCACCCAATTCTTACAATGTTTTTAAATACAAAGAATGTTATATACAAGCATTATTCTCTCCCACTGATCCACAATTTCCACCAGTTACTCCATGATCGTGGATCTGTCCTCAATGTTCATCCCAATACAATGAATAAAATTAGAAGGTTCAAGGATGTATCACCTCATTCATGAAACATGGAATAAAATAGGGACTCTGCCTAACTATGATGGAAATTACAAGACGTAAGGATCCTTTCTATCTATATAATTGATCTTTAATGGCCCAAAAAACCTTGAAGATATCTTACTTCCCCTGAAAATCATCACAGTCTTCATCTTGGGGATATTTAAAGGAAAAAAATGGCCTACATTCTAAAAATCTAGTGTTTTACGATGTAGATCATGATATGATTAATACAATAATTAGGCTACACTAATATTCTATGTTATCATAAAAACCATCTATATTATTTCCAACACCATATCTAACCATGCATGTGATTACAGTCCAAGCTCATTCCAATACAAGGGCGACCTAAAGGGGCACAATTATAGTGCCTTAAAGGTGATATGATGATAATAGAGTGATAGATGTTATTATAATTTAACACTACTAATTGAGATTTACCCTAATATATGCATCTAAATTTAAACACATAGTATTTAAACATATCCTCCAACACTTGGATAGTCCACTGAGTCTTCCTATCCATTTGTGGGTGAAGTGATGCACTCATCATTTACTTGTAATAAAAATCCTCAAATAGGCCCTCCATATTAATTATGATATTATATTATCATGTTCATAGAATATCATAGTGGGTAACCCATAAATTAGGACAATCCCCCACACACAAAACTAGCCCAAACTCTACTCCAGAATAGAAGTAAAGTGTGATGACATAGTTTGTTTCTTAGCAAAAAACTAAATAGGATCATGGACTCTAACTATATATGGAATCCCCATCCTAAAATAAAACAATATTGCATCCCAATTACATTATGATATATGATGTGGTTGGGTTAGACATATTTGAACCTGAGGATCAGCCTTTACCTATTGATATTTTAGACACTGAGAGTCGAATTCAACAATGGTTCCCCTGATTGCAACCCTCCCAAAATCAATTAGAATTTTCTTGTACATATTCAAAACTACAGTATATATTTCCATATATAAAGTGTGATACACCCTCAAAACCTAATAATTTATTGTCACTACGACTACATTCTATCTATGGAAAGGGAGGATGTTCTCTCCTCTATTAGACAATCCTTCAGGTGCATTTGATAATGATATTTAGTCATGTAGAACCCCACAATTTATTTATTGTAATTGATCACCTCACCAAATGAAAATAATTGGTGGATTCATCATCATTTATAGAATATAAGATTCACCCCTATCTTTTTCTAGGGATAACATCATTGAACCGAACTACTTAGATGTCGCCTCCACGATGAGAGAACAATAATTCCCTCTAATGGAATATATAACCACATTAAACTTCTTATGAGTATAAAATATTTTTAATTCATATTATTTTAGAAATGACAACTAACACCAATATCATAGGTTATTATCATAGTATGATTATATTTTTCTTAGGCTCTCTGGATATGAGTAACCATAAAAACACTCTACAAGATGATAGTTTCTCATTATCATCAGAGTAATGAATACCACAACCAACTCTAGGTCATGATCCATATAGTATATCTCTTAGGTTATCTAATTCCTTGACCCATAATCATTGTAATTCTACCTATACAACAACACACTACTAATCCATTCTTTAAACACATAAAAAACCATGAACTCAATAATATCCTCTAGTAGCCCCAAAATTGGAGAAATAGTCAACCTCATCCTCAACTACGCAAAGGATATATGTAATTTCTTCAGTTCAAGTAAAAATATTCCCTTTCCATTTCATGGTATTTATGGGGGGTATTATCTGGAAGAATTATTCTCTAAGAAATCTATAATACAATTCCATACCCATTAATGTACACACCCCTAACAAACTCTTTGGTGGATCCCAAGAAAGTATTGAATCAATCATCAGTAGATCCAATGGTAAACCATGAATAGAGATGACATAACCATAAAATTGAACATATTAGATCCTAAATAAGAACTATGAGTGACTACCATAAATGTGATATTTCTAGAGTAAGTATAAGAGCATACTCAAATTCTATTATTTATCTTCCTCTTAAAAACATATTTTACAGTAATGTTAATGGGAGAAAAATCAATCCAATTATTTCTAGAAGATACAATTTAAGAGATCAATGAATTAATATGGGGTATTAGTCACATATAATGGCATAATTATCAGTTCATAATATCTACAGTGATATTTTAATGCCAACATTAAAATATTATCTATGTAAATCAACATCTGATAGTAACTATATTTGAGTTTGATGTTTGAGAACCATATTTTACATTTATACCGGTATAAATGGATTCAAATCCATAGAAATGGGTTATTTGTACCAATCATTACCTAATTTATTTGATGATAAACAACCTAAAGACTCAAGCTCCCATCCAAATTTTCCATGAAAAAAGATAGAGATACCCCGAGGGGTACACTGGGAATGGAAAAACCTTATTATCTAATATCTTCCAACAAGACCCAATACTCATTCCGGTATATGGTGGGCCTTTGATATTTTAAATAATATATTGGTGTGGTACTAAGTTGTATGTGTAGGTTGATGTATATATCTGGTTGCATAGGTAGTCTCAAAACAACATTGGTGAAGATGACTATATAATCTTCCACTGCTGATGGAATCCATATTTCTACATAACCAACTATAGAAATGGGTAAACTCACTAATGGATTTGTGATAAATTTTAATTTCATACTCACAATAACTACCCACTAAAGCATAATATCTCACACATCCATGAATGAGAATCCAATCCCATCAATACGATGAAATATAACTCTCCAAGGATTATAATATATCAGGGTACAAACCATATAAAACTAGTCCATACCCAAGAATTCATCATAATATTTCATTGTAATAAAAAATAGTTCCCATAACAGACTCTTTCCAGCAAATTAATATTATTGCTTTCAAAAGATGTGTGATATAAAAGAATCACTCCCAGTAAGAACCTCTTCAGTAACTATTGGTTTAAAATATCAATGAAATGTTCTATTTCAAAACAATTGATATGAATAAAATGTGTTGAATAATGAAATGTATAAAATTATTGTTGAAAGATTATAAATGGAACTTATTATGCCTCAAATCATCTCATGGGAAGTCTGGTCATATAGCTTCATAGCCTTTAGCTTGCTACTTACTCGAGTGATAGTAATTTTGGAATGGATTTTGGAACATTTGATTATTTGTGGGTGTAGCTCATATGATCATGATCCACCTATATTTACCCACTCTAAAGATTCACTAACAACATTGTTAGAACCAAATCCATATGGTTTCCTCGACCATGTCTAGGACATCCTTTTTTGTGATGTTGCCTCTACCAATTATGGTCTATCTGCTGCCTTCCTACATTTCAATTTATGCTAGGTCGATAAATAATAACCTATATAACCTTATCCATCACCACTATAACATCTCCCCAATTTTGGATTACTGATAATTTGTGTGACCATTTCATGGTTGGTCTATGTGTACGTGTCTGGTCATGATTATACCTCATATGCTGATTCACTGATGTATTGCACCTACTAGCTACTGTAGATTACTCAATATCAAGATGACGAATGAAAAATCCTTCCACCAAATGTACCTCTTCCAGGAAGCTCTCTGTTACGAAATCTCTATATAGTAACCCATAACACATTGGTATATATATGGAGAAAAAACTTGAATGGATGTATCTATAATGGATTCGTAGAACATATATTTTAGAAAGTATCCATTCCACACCATATTAATAGAGTAATGCATAAGGTCATTAAACCGCACAATTTACTCAATAATAGACAAACCACACTACTATATATTCATATTATCATAAATAAAAAAGTAATGTAGGATCAAATGGTAATACTAATTGTATAAAATCTATATGTTATATAACCATGAGATAATAAACCTTATCATGAGTCTATGTAATCAATAACTAATAGTTCACTACAACATTTTGAATAATACTAGATGTAAGTGAAGCAATATAGTCAGTTAGGGTCCCAAAAATCATGAAAACATGGACCAATGAATCATGAAAATAATCCATTTCCTAAGGATTTGGCCCATCAAGGAAACACAATTGTATATATTTCCTAAAATTGTGTAATGTTCTATGCCTACACATATAATTTTTCTGACCTACTAGTGTTACTGATGACCCAATGTGTAGTTGATAATATGCCTAAACTACTATAAGTGGATGTATTCATGGCTCAATAGTTTTTGGAAGCACTATATTCCCACATATAGGGATCACTACATGAGTGGGTCTATGAACTGAGGACTCATCACTCAACTAATCATCTTCACGATCCTCTATTTGTATCATAGTAGGCTAACATCACGATGGATTCCAGAAAGACATGGAGACTTTTCTTAGATGTTCATATATGGGCTGATGACTCAAGAATAATTTTAAAATTTAATGTCCCAACCCTATATATTGCAGCTGTCAATGGTTCCCCGCAACTAATGTACTAGTATGTCATCTTGATAAACATGTAGTTAATGTCCTGATTAATGGAAACATCAATCCATGCACCAAAACAACATTATTTGGATTAAAAAATTCACCCATGATACTCTAAAATTGTTTTCCTTTATACCCAAACTGATCCTCAAAACAACTTCTAGATACATTCATAGTCCAATGGAAAAACACCGTGTGATACTACTCTTTCATGAACCAACCCACCAATGATGGATGGGCATGTCCTAAGCCGATGAAGATACCCCTAGATCACCTAAAGTAAGCTAGGTGTTGATGATATTACCTATGTTGAAAAAAACTGAAATCCAATTCCTCACCCTATATATTTTTACGTATTTACACCATCGGATCCATGAAATAGTGTATAGATACAATAGAAACCCTAAACATATACAGTGTAAACCATGCATGTATCAACTTCATGGAAATAATGAGAGTAAATTTGAATTGAACAAATTTATGAAGGTGAGAAATTCGAAAAAACCATAAATTAGATCTCAACCAGAAAAAACCTAGAAAAGGGAAATAATTAAGAGGTTATGTCTCATAATTTATGTGTTAGAACACCAAATAAAGTAACCACCAAGAACATCCATGCTCCAGTAAATCCAATACAACTAATATCACCATTGATATGATAGTCATAAAAATAATACAAAAAGTGTTTGAAAATCACATACATAAATGGACATAAAAATACCATTGGGTTCCCAAAAATAAAAAAGAGAGAAATAAAATGATAAACTATTTTTATCAAAAAAAATGTGATTAGAAAGAAAGCAAAAAAATATTACGATAAAAAACCCAATAGAAAGAAAAAGGGGATATCTTCCTCCATAGACAAGTAAGAATGATGACGCAACATACAGAACCAAAGGTTAACCAATGATTTCCAACACCAAATGAAACCTCACCAGAATCATAGTGAATAGTATTTTCCCTCAGCACTAAGTACTACATTCAAGGGAGAACCAACTACCGTGGAAGACCCTCTAAACATAAGAGATCGATGACATAGAGTAAAACTCTATAGATATAGGAATTATTCCTAATTTTGTATGGGAGTGCTTCAAAATTAACAATATAAATATAATGGGGTCCCTCTCCATGGTGCAATTGGAGAGTACATACCTTAACATCTCTTCAGTAATACAAAAAATAACTACCAAAAAATATCATTTTTGAAGGAATCATCACACTCGTAATTCCACATGACAAACTGATGATGCCAAAATAAAGTCTACCATCATGTCCTATGTAGAAAAACTATCAAGATATGCTTTTCGAGGGAAAAAATTGACAACCTGGAGAGGAAGATATGCTTGATGGAAAATATCATATAAAAGTAAACGACTTGTACATTGAGTCACATTATGTGTGAATTCTTCTAGAAACCATTGAATGGACACTAACAAAAATGAAATGGAAGTCCATGTCATGTAAATAGAGTAAAAGTTGGGTCTTAGATACCTGCATAACTTCTGTGTCCTCCCAGACCATGCCCATTAACATAATTCATGCCTACATCCTTCAGCTCATGCCTCACTACCATGCCATGTATGTGTCCATGTAAACCAATGGACTAGTCCTGTACTACTACAAACCAAGTCCCCTTACATGGGGTGTTGTTCCATATACTCGGTTACACGTCCATGTCCCACAAAATTAAATAGACCTTGTTTTCATGGGGTATAGTCCCCAAAATTTCTTCTTCCCGAATGAGAAGAACACACAACACATGTCACATAAACCGAGCACCTTTTTAATGGGATTTCTGAATGGTAAATCACTATGAACATCCAAATAACCATGTTTTCCCTGATTTAGTAGACAAAAACCCTAAATCAGACCTTAGATATCATAATGGTTCTTTAAAACCATTAAGAAACATTTCTAGTGGAATTTGGGTTTAAAACACAAAGAACTATATACACCCTAGTGAAAACTTTGATGCATTGGATTTAAAACCCAATGAAAAAATCGATGCCCCTGGGTCTGGTCTTAACCACAATCTTTAAAGTAGTCCACATACATATCATCTCCCATTCCCGTAAGTTTTTTTTGAACAACGGAGAAAACCTATCCCTCGTACCATCTATTGGAAGAAAAAAATTAGATGGTTAAATTCTATTTATTTTAATTTAATAAATAAAATCAATTTTTTAATTTTCCTTTTCATCTTCCAATGGTCACATTCAAGAAAAAATCCCTAAAAACCAACTCTATGTGATACATTGGGTATATAACTTGTTATAGAAACAACCATGGCACATGATTTCCCATCGGTGGTCCTGATCAACATGAAATCCATTTCTAATAAAAATATGTGTTCATTGATTTTAATATATATTAATATTTTTATTATATAATTTATGTGTTTACATGATACTCAAAAATTATTCGGAATCCAAGTAATGATATAGTGATATATATATATATATATAAATGTTCATATGACTAAAGTTATGATGCAAGAGTCATTAAAAAACTGCAATTGTTCCTTATTTACAGAAAAACTCAACTAGGGCACTTCTATCCTTCGGAACATACAACGAAACATGGTTTTTTCATCTCAGAAAATCAGAGGTAAAATATTTAAATATCTCCAAGGCAGAAAATCTATTATAATACCATAATGTGTTCACTCAAACCATATTATTTACCCACAAAAAACCTTTTTATTAACATCTAGAAATAACCAATTCATTATTCATTGGTCTTAGTAACAACAAAAATGTTATCAGTACAAATCAATGACATGATTTAACTATCAATATGATATAATAAATACATACATAGTAAATATTTATAAAGAAAGAATGGTAATAAATTTTTTATTCCTCTTCAATTAATCAATTCATCATTAACAAATTTTCATAGATAATCATGTATTAAGAATATCAACCATGTTTAGAAAACAAAATCATTTTTAATAGATAGATCACCGTCTAAAAAATCCAAAGAGGCATCATCAATAAAGAAAAAACATAAGATATCCAAACATCCCTTCAGAATCATTATTTATTCATGTTAATATATTAATTTTTTTGATACCACTATTTATCCAAAGAATATAATACACGATAAATTCACATTGAACCAAAAAAATTTAGAAGTAATGAATCAACTACCCTATTTAGAATTTCCAAATTCCATCATAATGAATAGATGAAAAAATGGTCAATCACTAAAGAACCTAATGGAAATATCCTCAGAAAATACCCACACCAAACCAACCTCATGTAACACTTGAAAATGAATCCCAAACTGAGGAATTGAACCAAAATGAGCCTCTAGGATGAATATATTAAATGATATGATTGAATTTGAGTTGATAGATTACCTTGATCTAAAAAACATCAATATAATGATCCAATTTTCATAGAATCTAAATGAAATTAGATAGAGACTAGTGAGACGTATAGTGGTTGATTAGTGTTTAATGGAAGATAACTAAATTTGATCTAAGGATGTCCCGAACCTATATTTATAGTGAAATCCTATAAGTAATCTAATATATAATAGATTCTTGAAAAATGTTTATGGGGTCTCTGAGCATGGTTGATTTGGTTATTCATTATTTGAACTAACATATCCCACCGGGAATCTCAGTTGTAATAAAAAATATTTTAAACTAATTTTTTAGGAACTAAAACGTGTAGAAAAATAATGTGAAAGTAATTTTATATTCCTATAATTTCGTTATGGCATTTGGAAATCACATAGGAAAAAAACCCTGACCTTATGATACACCATGCTAAGGAGTTCAATATTGGGATCTATAGGATACTATTTAATGCCCTCTCATAATCCATGCCTCACACAGACCATACACACCACCACGCGCAATTCCAAAATAATTTCAATGCTCCCAATTACCTATTAAGAGATAATCAAGTCCTCTTGAATAACTACACCATCCAATACAACTTGAAGATCTTTGTTTATCTTACATTAGGAACATCTCAATAACAATACATTGGAAAATGAACTCCTTTGGATTTTCCCCCTATGGAACAACAAGGACTACATAACCACCTAAAAACACCAAAAGAATCCTAAAAAAGGAAAAATCCACATATTTCTCCCAACTCAATAGAAGGTTCATATAGGCTATCTCAACAACGACTATAACAGTTTTTTGGCCTTTTCGATGACTAGAAACTACGCTCTCAACTCCTAAATGTCTCCAAATATCCTACCAGATCCTCTATGTCCTTTGAAATCTCGATGAAAGTGATTTCATATTACTTGGAACCGAAATTAGATTCATTAAAATAATTCTCTACATTGATAATTAAAAAAAATAGTGGAAGGGAAAAAGGATTTAAACAACCTTATCAGGAGATACCAACATTTATTTATCTATAATATAAATTCAGCCAAAAAATTATAATAAAAATTTTAATAATAAATAATCAAAAATAATCATCTCTTAAAACAATAAAACCTTAATAATTACATCTATATAATGATCAAGCATAAAAATATGGGATATTGATCAAGAATATGGTACACCTACTCCCATGTGCACTCCTCCAAACAACTATAACACCACATGACATAGGATACAAAATAGAATCCCCCTAATACTATTTATATTATAATCTATGGTCTAAATAGGATTCATGTCGAAGGTCACATAATCTCAAAATTCAATTGTGTATTAATAAATGTACTGAGAATGATTAAAAAAGAACTGTGGAAGATGAAATAAATTGAAAAATCAATGGTTATGATTCATCTAATGGGGTAGTTCTATCTTATTCAATATAACATAGATACACATAAAAACTCACTAGGTCTAACAAAATATGGGATATCATTTTATATCATGATCATACCATTGTATACCAAGATATGGATATATCCTTAGAAACACCTGATCTCCAATTCCTAACTCCCGATTCCTACTCCTATAATCCATATTGGATTTTGGTTAATATTTTTATTCCATAATATACTAATCTTTCATAGTCACCTTATTTTTTTCCCTATATTAAATTTAGTCCAAGAATAAAATCTTTTTAACATTGTCCAAACATGATATAGGTCATATAGGTTTTTGAACTAATCCATAACAACAGTTGAATAGTAACAATTATTATATTAAAACACCATAAAAGAAATGTCTATCATCTATAAGACTCCAAAATATACAATACACATGTAAAAAATGTGATATAAGATTCAAATAGTACACTATGTATGATCATTAATCATGAAATTGAATGTAACACTAATGTATAAATGGGAACCAAGAGAATTATAATGACCTCTCAGAACCATAACAATGAAATTGGGATTGTAGTCTAATATGATAATCTTCAGAATCCCAAGAAGTCTCATCGTCTAATACTGATACTAACATGACAAAATATCAACTATAATCAAATTCTTAAATGAAAAAAATTATATAAATTCATCAAAAATTTAATAAGAATCCATATAGAATCAAAACCTACAAGATTTCAAGGAAACCAGGTAAAACATTCCATATATATTTCTTTCAAATTATTATAGGGGAACACCAAGAGGCTTAAAAAATGCACTAGGAACATGTTTCTCATCCATAAATATATATAACACTGAATATTGAGATATAAACCTTGTAAACAATATTTTAATGCAAGACCACCATTACTGAAATCACACAGAATGATAAATCTTCACCATACATGGACATACCACTAATGGTAAAATGTTGAACCGATGAAGGAAAACATCATATATCACTAAAAGAATAAGTATCCTCCAATTAATTAAAAACTAATTATGTCCATCCTTAGATAATTTTTTAGAAGCATCACCACAAAAAAAACATGGTTTTAATATAAATTTTACTTGAAATCCCAAAGATGGAACTACAATATATGCTATACAATGGATGATTGCAATGTCATATGACATGAAAACACCATACTTTAAAAATATCCCTTATCATGGTGTTTTGTAAAAAAATCTTCCATTAACCTGCAAAATTCAATTGACTCCTGAAAAACATCACAATAATAGATTCAAGTGAAATCATCAACAAGAACATTCCATTTATATAGTGTATATGAAATCTAAAATTCATAATCATGTAAGAAATTTATAATTTATTCTCTCTGAAAATTTAGGTCCTGTTTTGGAATATTCTTTGATCAAGTTTTTATGATCCATAATGAAAGAAAAATCACTTACCAGAGAGGTCATATCAATACATCTTCATAGATAACAAACTAACAACAAGCTGATGATCATGAGAAAGATTGTTATATTCAAAAGTCCTTAATTTCTATGACCCAAAATAGATAACCACAATTTTATAAATCTATAATAAATATAATAAAAGGAATGATGTGTAAAAATATAAAATGAAATTAAAATTTTCCTCAAACAAATGAATAATAAGATCACTATAAAACCCATCCATTAAGTACATTAAAGAAGATTGTCACTAGATTGTCCACAAAAAGCTAGGCAGATTATCTTAAAATATATTATAGGATTTATAATCTGTTATATGATGGGGAATAACCTCATATAAAATCCTTAAATACAAATGAATGAATATACCTTTTTAATATTCTTCGGTTCCACCAATGAAAAAGTTTCCTCAAGCATTGAAATCTCTATGACTTCTCCATGATGAGGCACACCATGCCCCAATAAATAGACCTTACAAAAAAATCACAAAATTATGACTATGTAAAATAATTATAAATATAAATAACTCCCAAACCATCTCACATATTCACTATGTGATATTATGAATACATATAAAACATAAAGATTTTATTGATAAAACCATCACAAACAAATACATAACTGATGGAAAATGGAATTTGTCAGTCCCAATAACATGGATGAAATATTTGGAATATGAAACAACACTATGATGAACATATAATTATCATAATGATATCCAAATGAAGTTTTGTTATAATCTACATCCATTAATCAAATATGATGATAACTATATTAAAAATAGATTTTAGAGGACCAACTATGTCCCACCAACTGATTGAGAATGTAAAAAAATTCCAAGATAGTAAAATGATTCTTCATTTTCACTAAATTGTAGTGTAGGTAGTCATTTAAATTTTTTAAAACCATCCTCCTTAATCATAAATACTATTGAAGCCTACTAAGGTGACACATGAGGCAAAGTGAATCCTCCCTATAGATAAATATCCATCTAAATCCACAGCTCACAAAACAACCTAGGGAGAATATTAAATAGGGTGTTCTATTTTGAAGAGATTCCTAGATGTAGATCTATAATAAACTTATATTCAAATATATAGGGCTGAATCACAACCCTTTTGCATAATATATTAGTGCACTCTTCTAAAATCCAGGGAGATACAACTGGCCATTGTCCAATAAAATCTTCATAAATTCATTCATTAATAAAGAAAGAGACTCAACACACCACTAAACCATCAGATGGTATCTCTCATGAATGAAAAAATAATACTACTTTTCAATTTAAAAGAATATAATTCACCCAATTATGTATTCTAAAAAGACCTTTATTGATAAGAGTCAATCCATTCCATGGATGATGACATATGGCAAATAAAAAACATTTGAAATATCATCATGATGGATTCTACCCTAGAATCAAACTAAAATATCTAGAAATATCATACATTCAATATAGACCTCTATCTTTATTAGTAAACACCTAGGAAATAGAAATAAAACCCACATTATTTATTAAATAATGGATAGAGTATGTGAAATGAAATACTGAATATCTTATAAATAAATAAATATCTAAAGCTATGACGATTAAGAGTAGATAATACCTTCTATGATGATTGGTTCACCATGCGTTGACAACTCAAAGGCATGAATCTAAAAAGAACATTTTCCGTGGACTCTATAACAAATTTGGAAAACACGTACAAGGCCACTCTTTTTTGACTATCCCAAAGGAAGTGGGGCATCCTGAAATTGTATGATGCCATCATATTCTTGTATTTTATTTTTAACACCTACAACTCCCTTATACTGCTTCTACATTTTATTATCCAATAGAAAATACTAATCTTGAAGAGGGTCACTGGCTCCATGATGAATATTAAAGAATGTTAGGAACATGGTCATCTAATACTAATGACCACCACATGCCTATAGAACTATTCCTGCTAAAATAGAAGGGGTATGATATAATCTCACCCTAGTGAAACAAGATTAATAATATTGGAACCTATTACATAATATATATTTCTTATATTGGATAATAGAAAGGGAATTTTTTCATAGAAATATAGTAAGGAGATTCTTAGTTACACCCTTACCGAGAGGACCTAATTTTAGATAACACACTATGTACAACCACTTCACCCACTAGGACCTCATGATATACTAGAAAAATGAACCAGGTGACCTAGAATTGGATCCTTGTTTAAATAGCCTCCTTTCAATTCATTAACCTTGAATTTTGTCCCATAAAGGTAATAAATTATAATTCAACGGGAAATTATATTAGATATTTAACTCGTTCTTTCAAGAATTTAGTTAGTAGAGAGTAAAAATGTTTTTCCATCTTGATGACTTGAAGATGATAGAAATAAACACAACCAGAAACTGATAACAGAACTTATCCCATGTAACGACTATCTCCTTAGAATCCATTATGAACATGAACTTCTATTTCTATGCTACCTCATGTAGTATGATCACAACAAATTAATCAATTTCCACGTCTATTAATTGATCATTGTATATTTTATTTATACATCCTAAAATGAAGATTTTTTCTATTGAATCAAAAGAGGACTATAATAATTCCATGAATACTATCACTAATGCTCTTCATGTTTCCTCCTCCATGAATCATCTTTATCGACCTCCACCTTATGAAGACCTACTAGTGCATCCTATTGAATATAACTGGTGAAAAAATGACAGAAATGTCAACATAGAGGAATTACAATTGGAAAAAACATAACATACTAATAAAAATGAAATATATATTATATATAGTTAATCAATTATGTTTTAATTCCAACATAATTGATAATTTATACCCAATTTAATCTCAAGCGAAGAAAATATTGATTCATGATCCATATGTAGTTTCCAACAATATAATTATCATCTATATTCCTTCAACATTTAGTAAAAAAGAAGGTCCATTTGTTGGATCATAGGCGGCCTTAAATATCTATTTCATATACATTCTACCATGTTTTCATCATCTAATATATCTAACTAATATTTTTTCCTATCCATCCCTTGTACCCTCATCAGTTAATTTATCGAAACTCCATCCTATTTCTCAAACAAATAAATTTGTAAATATATTTTATAAAAAACGCTATATATGTACCCATACGTGGTCATTAGTTATGATAAGGATGATCTCCAAATCCTACATCTAATATGACATGAGTTTGTGACTAATTAAAGGTTAAAAAATTCATAGATGTTGTAAGAATTCCCATCTATATGAAATTTGAAGAAATGTTATTACAATAAATGATCCAAAAAAATATACACATAGATATTAAACATTCACACAATATAAATGTAATATTATATATAACAATAAAAACTAAAACATGACAAACAAATCCTTACCATTGACCATGAATCTCCAACAGATAATGAGAAACTACATTAATGAGTAATTATCAGACTAATAACAAAAATTATAACATGGTCCAAAAATATTATATATATATTTATGCCAACGAGCCTGTACCCTTCTGGTTTAGGATCCTTCTTGGCATCCAAAAGACCCAAGATCAAATCCGAGCAGGGGATAATTCCCGAGATAATGTACCATGGTACTGTCGCAGCACTGTAACAGGTCACTACAGCAGCGGCATCACTGTAGCAGCGGAGGGACTATAGAAGGGTACTGTAGTGGTAGTGGTACTATAGCAGGTAATATAGCTACATGGATACTATAGTAGTACTATTCACCAGGGGGTCCTTTGGGCCAAAAATGGGCTCTCTATCCCTATATGTAGGCCACTTGGCCTTGGGCCTTCGGGCTATGTAATGGGTCACCGTCTACCCTATCTAAAGAGTTCTTTTCTTTAACAATATGTTGAGGATTTGGCCCCAACCTTTTAATATATATATATATATATAATTAGGGTGAGAATACCAGTATACTCAATATGAACCGCCCTTGAAAATCACATGAAATATGAAGTAATCAGACTAGAGACTAGTGAATTAATAATTGAAGTTATCTCTTTACCTAAAAAGAAAAATATATATCATATCCTCAAAAAATCTCACTAATTATGTAATTGAGACAAGTATGAATATCCATATCAAAAAATATTTATAGGACTAGTATTTTGCATAATCTTCTCCACTAGGTTTCTACTATAATTCATTAATGCCAAACATCTTATACTAAAAATACCTTTTATACATATTGTCACCTCTGATGTGGGTTGGACCTCGACCATACCTATACTAGTCCCACATATGTCCCTACATATCATGTTGGTATCTACCTATATATCCATTTCATCAACTCATATCATCAACTCATATTCACAAGGGTGTCCTTTGGGCCAAAAAATGGGCATTCTAGCCCTGTATGCAGGCCACTTGGCCTTGGGACTTAAGGATATGTAATGGGTCACCCAACACCCAGTCTAAAGAGGTATTTGCATTAATAATAAATTGAGGCTTCGGCCCCATCCTTTTAATATATATATATATATCTATATAATTAGGGTGAGAATACAAGTATACTCAATATGAACCACCCTTGAAAATCACATGAAATATGAAGTAATCAGACTATAGACTATAGATTTATTAATTGAAGTTATCTCTTTACCTAAAAAAGAAAAAATATATCACATCCTGACAAAATATCACTAATTATTTAATTGAGACAAGTATGAATATCCATATAAAATACAATTTCTAGGAATAGTATTTTCCATCAACTTCCCCTCTAGTTTTCCACCATCATTCACTAATGCCAAACATCCTATACTAAAAATACCTTTTATACATATTGTCACCTCTGATGTGGGTTGGCCCTCGACCATACCTATAATAGTCCCACATATGTCCCTACATCTCATGTTGGTATCCACCTATATATCCATATCATCAACTCATATACATCATTGCATCCATAAATATCAGTACATTTGAAAGAACCTAAAACCTAGTTTTCATTATTTATACACCAATAAATCATAAGACATGAAAATTTACATTTAGGAAACAGTAGCCACTATAATTTAAATATAACATTAATTATAACCACAATATAGTTCAACACACATATATAATTAAGGTAAAACTACAGTATATCACATCCAATGTAGACACATACCATATATATTAATTCATTATAGAATAGATATGTCCACAGATCTTGCTAACATAAAGAAATAGAGAGTAATACGATGAAGTTATTTATCTTTTCACACACCATCTTAGATATTTCTTAAGAGACCCATACAAATTTTATTGGCTTTTGATTCCATCCTGACATGGGTGATGGATCATATAAAAGAAAAAAAGAATATAAGAATATTGTCACACACAGCCACATTAATGGGAACTAATTAGCCTTTGAGTTGAATTCCATCCATATTCCCACTAGACACCCCGCTTCCAACACTAATGCCTTGGATAAAGGTTCACATACAAGAAAAAAATCGTCATGGTTAAATATATTTTACTATCACCATTATTAATAAGTAATTACCATTATATCACAATCGCAACCATATTAAATTCATGATTAATATAATTAAATAATTATTGTCTACTATGATTAATATTTATCTTGAAATTTTTCATTATTTATATTATATGATCCTTGAGAAATTATATGAAATTATTACATGGTTCCATTTAATTTATTAACATATATAACTGTCCAAATAGTGCTTTTTTAATTCACATTCAGTCCATAACACTAGAGCAATGGGAATCATCTTAAGATACCTTAAGAAGATCCACCCGTAGCGTATTTCCCAATATTATCAATTATTTTGGATCCTCAATAATAACTATATTTAATTTTTCCTTTAACATCACACCCAAATCACCAAATTAATGAAAATTCCATAAATTAACCCATTCCAATCGTATTGGTTTCATCCATAACACAATATTACATGAAAACAACCATTCAATTGTCAATAGAATCAATGTACTACCATATATTGGGAAGTGATACAAATTCCTATAAAATTACAATAATATTTCTAGGTTTAAAAAACAACATCTCCACTACCATACTGCATAATTTACAAAGAATAAATATTTATTTAGTACACATGATCAATGGAAATCCACAAAAATAACTATAAATAATAAAACCATTTAACAATGAAGACTGGTATCATTC
Organism: Viscum album; assembly: GCA_963277665.1. Lineage (NCBI taxonomy): Eukaryota > Viridiplantae > Streptophyta > Magnoliopsida > Santalales > Viscaceae > Viscum > Viscum album. The sequence goes on along the minus strand of OY728125.1, from coordinate 268,795,622 downwards.
AACGCCAAAAATTTTACTCCTATAAGAAACCATTTTATTACCCTATTTAATATATATATATTTATTCAAAAATGAGATACATATCATGCATAACTATCATATATAAAATTCAACCATAAAAACTCATTAAAAAATAATTTAAAAAAAATAGTTTAACAAAACAAAAAAATTATCATGAATAATTATTTAATCAATTATTCATTACCAACTTTGTGTTTTTATCCAATTTAAAATATATAAACCATGAAAAAAACCATAGTCACAATGAATATATTACACACATATTAAAAAAATAAAAAGAGTCTTCAATAATAAATCATAACCATATGTGATCATAATTCCCTTTGAAATTCATTCTTTACTGTAGTCATTATAATTTTTAGGTCTATTCCACTATTTAATTAAAGAGACCAAAGAAAAATACATTCAAATAGATACATAAGAAAAAGATAAGTAAAGAATATGCTACCTTGATTATAAGTTAAATGTTCTCGTACCATGAATAGATAAAATATGATCAAATAACACCAAAATTGATTGGAACCAAGTTAGAACCTATCCATAGAAAACCACTATGAGGCCACGCTGTTAACACTTTCCTAAATAATAAAAAACCACCAATAAAAACCATTATTAAGAAAGGGATCATGAAAGATTAAGATATCTACAAAAGAGAGTTCCTTGATTCTAAATGCTTTTATTTGATAATATAATGTGTTTACACTCTCAAAGAAAGTTATCGGAGAGTGTTGAGTGGGATAGGTTTTGACTAGGGTTTGAAGGACAATAATAAAAGTTAAACCAATGAAGTCCCAACCCTCTATATATAGATGGTTCTTATAAGGATTATTCCAAATCACATAGATACAAAAGACTCCCTTGTTATCTCTTGTTATTGGGGAATTTAATTCTTCAAAACAAGAATATGTATTTCCTCTTAATTATTGTATGTATTCAAAACTTTTTCAAATTTCACTAACTAGAAAAATTACATGCACCACATAATTTTATGGGAATTATTTGATTAAGATGAATCTACCATAGCCTCTTACCATGGAATAGGGAAATATCCACAATTATTTATAACATCATTCATAGGCCTTTGTTGTGAAGGGCTCTAGATCCCCATTCCTTGGTTCTTAGCCCTCTTGGACTTTCTTTAACCTCGCCAAAAATGTTTCTCTTTTCAATACACATTTCAATTATCCTTGTTTACCATATGGAATCACATGAGATATAATGTGGCACCATTTCATCCTCTACTACATTGTTTTCCTCGTTTTATAAAAAAAATAACATCTCTGATAAAATGGCTTGTATAATGGACTCATTTGTCGTTTCTCTCCCAATGGAACACCGGGAACCACTCATCCATCTCCAAACACCAATGGTTGTGGAATTATAAACACTAAATGACAAAATCATTATCAAATATCTAAAAAATTTTCACCATAACCAACACCAGGCCCACTACCACATTGTGGTGGCTATCTATAGGTTAAAAACCACTACTATTTCCTTTAAAATTTCTCTCATATTCAAATTGGATTAACCAGTATCTAAAAAAACAAAGGGATTAATATTGAAAAATATATCCCTTACACAATTAAATGAAATAATGTATCATTGAGTTGGATCCAATATATAATAATAATAGTTGGATAGGGGTTCGAGAAAGTGGTTTCTCATTACATATACAGGTAAAAATAAACTATTGGATGGAATTTTTTAACATGTTAGTTGAGATATGACATTAGAAAATGATAAATCATTGAAAATTAATGGAATTATGAATGCTAAAAAAGACAATTATATATTGAAATCTTTTAATGTTTTGTTTATTGATGAGATCAAGAACAACTTAGTAATCATGAGTCAATTATGAGATATATGTAATGATGTGATATTCAATAGATATAAAAGTATCATTAATGAAGTAAAACATGATATAATAATCAAAATGAAAGAAAAGAATAAATAAAAATCCATTTCCAATAAGACATCTAGAAACTTATTACCATCTGCTTGTTATAAAAGAGAATAATCTATGTCAAAGATTAGTTGGCAACATTCAGTGGAATAATTTTAGAAAAATATAAAAGGATATATATTTGATATATCTACCTAATATAATAAGAGATAAATATATGGTATTATATCCTATAATTTTTTTATTATTAATTAAAGAAAGAATAAGAGAGAAAAGATACTATCAAATAGACCAATTGAGTTGTTTTTTTGATTTATGTGAATCTATGATATTGCAATCAAATAATTGTGAAATTTATTATGTCCATTTATTAATATATAATTAAGATAAGTGAAATATTAATGACACTCAATTTACTTGTAGTTGATATGTTCAATTTTTTTAAAGGAGTGGCTAATTGAAAACCATGAGGTCACATAAATACATTGAGGATAGTTTGTTATAATAAGTTCACATGAAGATCATTTTAATTTTATCTTTCTAACTATGGGATAAATCACTAATATAGTTATTTATACAATCCTAAAAAAGGCGATCCTAAAATAACAAATAATTTTTTTTATAAATTGAATTGACAATGATAGTTTAGTTTAGAAGGTAAATATAGTTATGGAGAGATGTTGTGTTAACAATTGTGTGTTTTCGTAATTTATTTTTAACTAATCTCAAATCAATCATCAAATATTATATGTTATTGTTTCCAAAGCTTTCACCGGGGCACGCTCATCCGTCTGTGGAGGACGCGCTGATGTTGCCCCGCATTCCCGCTTTCCAAAGGCGGGTGGCATTCGTTCCTTGTTCAGGTACGTCTGCTCCTTGATCGAAATAGGATGATGGGATCTCAGTTCTTCCTTCCGTGGATTCCTCCTCGGAACTTGTCACCTAGTCCGGGTCTCCCTCATAGATTTAATACGTTGTTCGTAAATCTCATTCCTGGTTCGATATCTTCATGGACGCTGGTTATTTGCACTACTTTCATCAAGACTTTCCATGGGGTCTTGACATGGTTGCGACCTTCGGTCGGAGTAGACGGAAACATCAGGCATGTCGGGGCATCTCTCGGTGCATGGACATTGTGGAACCTGTATTCTTCCTCATGAGAGGGCATCTCAAGGGTGCATATCCCGAGGCATCCCACGTCAAATGCAGGGAATCATATGCCATAGGCATGTACCTGAGGTTTTCCTCATCTTCCCATGTTTAACAAAGGGTATGCAACATGTTTAACATCTTGCAACGACGGTTATGCCAAAGGTGTTCCATCCGAGGTTTTCCTCAGGCATCTCATGTTTATCACATGGTAGGCCGCGAGTTTAACATATTTTCAGAGACGAAATAAGGGTGATCAGAACGTCCCATAGAGACGGATCGTTGGTGGTGTGCCCCATAGAGGGGAGATGTCACATTGTAATAGCTTATCTGAACTCCACTGAGGGCGGATCAGGAGAAGTTCACCCCAGGATGGGGTACATTACCATTGGTTGGGATTGAACCTCTTGGAGGTTTCCTATAGACCCTGTGTAGAGGACAAGGATCAAAACCCATGTAGTTCAAAGGGGTGGTGAATCGGGGTGCACACAGAGGACAACGACCTAGAGATATGATGGGGCTTACACGTGGAAAGCGGCCCATGCACTGCTAGGAGCAGCGAGGAGGTGGATGGAAGGATCCCACTGGGATGTGGCATCCCGGGTGAGAATCAGGATGGCTGATGGATGGATGAATGAAGTTGATGGGGAATGAAATGGGACCATCGCAGGGGCGATAGTGAAGTTGGGATTGAGCCTCGAAGAGACCTCCTACGTATCCCTGTGGTAGGGAATCAAAGTCCGCGTAGTTTGGGATGGTGCCGGTGGACCGTCGTGAAGGTGGACCTGGGTCCGATGGATGTTGTCAGTATACCGATGTGAAGGTGGACCTTGGTACGATGAGCATCATCAGCGAACCGACGTGAAGGTGGACCTTGGTCCAATGAGAGACGGTCTTGAACCTTGGGGAGGCTTCCTATGTACGATGCCTTGACATTGATCAAAGACCTCATAGTACAAAGGGTTTCATCGGTGAACTGACGTGAAAGTAGACCCGTGGGTCCACTAGTGGTGGGCTTCAACCTTGGGAAGATTTCCTACGTACCATGCATTGACACGGATCAAAGTTCTCATAGTTCAAAGGATTGATGGAATACAGTTTAACGTCATGCGAGACGATAGTGAACCCTGACGTGAATAAACGATGAGCGGTGGGTGTCGGCGAACCGGCGTAAATGAGGGACCATGGTCCAATGGGAGATGGGCTTGAACCTATGGGAGGATTCCTACATACCATGCCTTGACATGGATCAAATTCCTCGTAGTTCGGATTGAAAATGGGGACTTGGCACACCGACAAGGAGACGGTCTAGGCCAATGATTGTTGGGCCTGAACCTCGGAGAGGCTTCCTACGTACCATGCCTTGACACGGATCAAAGTCCTCATATTTCGGGTTGTGGAATACAGTTTAACGTCATGTGGGACGGGGGTGAACCGACGTGAATGAGGTCGGAATGACCAGATGGAGGGTTTGAAGCTCGTATAGGCTTCCTACGTACCATGCCTTGACATGGATCAAAGACCTCATAGTTCGGGTTAGTCACAATGGCTTACCATCGGACTAGGATGCAGTTTAAAGTCATGCTGGACGATGGTAGAACTCAACGTGAATGATGATGGGTGGGCTTGAACCTCAGGAAGGCTTCCTACGTACCATGCCTTGACATGGATCAAAGACCTCGTAGTTCATATGGGGCTTTGCCGGCGAACCGACGTGATGGTGGACCTTGGTCCAATGAGTGGTGGGCTTGAACCTCTGGAAGGCTTCCTACGTACCATGCCTTGACATGGATCAAAGACCTCGTAGTTCAGGTGGGAATGGTTGTTCAGTTTAATGTCATGCGGGACAAGGGGGGCATACAGTTTAACGTCATGCTGGACGAGGGCGAAACTTGACGTGAATGAACGACCAAGCAATGTGGCTTGAACCTCATGGAGGCTTCCTACGTACCATGCCTTGACATGGATCAAAGTCCTCGTAGTTTGCTAAAAAATTGGTGATGGGTGGGCTTGAACCTCAGGAAGGCTTTTACGTACCATGCCTTGACATGGATCAAAGACCTCGTAGTTCATATGGGGATTTGTCAGCGAACCGACGTGAAGGTGGACCTTGGTCCAATGAGTGGTGGGCTTGAACATTTGGAAGGCTACCTAGGTACCATGCCTTAACATGGATCAAAGACCTCATAGTTCAGGTGGGAATGGGTGTCAAGTTTAATTTCATGCCGGACAAGGGGGGAATACAGTTTAACGTCATGCTGGACGAGGGCGAAACTCAACGTGAATGAACGACCGAGAAATGTGGCTTGAACCTCATTGAGGATTCCTACGTACCATTCCTTGACATGGATCAAAGTCCTCATAGTTCGCTATGGGTGGGGTTCAGGGTCGATGCTCACTCTAAGCCCACGTGAGTCATGCTCGGTGTGAGAAACAAGAGGTTGTAAGGACCAGATGATCATGTCGCAAAGGATGTGTCCATGAGAAGTGAAGAGGGGCATATGCATTAGGTGGCCCATGGTGCTGGGACTTACTCTAGGATGGAGGATTAGGGAAAAAGATGACGATAGTTTCGGGCTTGAGCCTTGAAGAGGCTTCCTACGTACCATGCCTTGACATGGATCAAAGTCTCCGTAGTTCGGAATGGCGGCGTACCACCGATTGGGGGTTTCAACAGCTTACCGCTAGATTGGGTGTCAATGTCTTACCACTGGATAAGGATGTGAACGGCTTACCGCTAAATGGGGTCACAACGGCTTACCGCTGGATTGGGTCACAACGGCTTACCGCTACATAGGGTTGTCAACGGCTTACCGCTGCAATGGGATATCAACGGCTTACCGCTGATTGGGATCACAACAGTGGATGGGGCTTACGCGAGGAAGCTGCCCGGGTGCCGCTAAGGAGCGGCAATGGTGAATGGGGCTTATGCTAGGAAGATGCCCGAGTGCCGCTATGGAGCGGAAAAGCCGAATGGGGCTTACGCTAGGAAGCTGCCCAGGTGCCGCTATGGAGCAGCAATGGTGAATGGGGCTTACGCAATGAAGCTGCCTAGGTGTCGCTAAGGAGCGGCACACGTGGATGGGGCTTACGCAATGAAGCTGCATGGGTGCCGCTAAGGAGCGACACTGGTGAATGGGGCTTACGCTAGGAAGCTGCCCGAGTGCCGCTATGTAGCGGCAATGGTGCATGGGGCTTACGCTAGGAAGATGCCCGGGTGCCGCTATAGAGCGGCAATGGTGAATGGGGATTATGCAAGGAGATTCCCGGGTGACTTCCTCATGTCTGGCCATGAGGGCATCCCAACTCACCGGTGAATTGAGGCCCTCACCTGTGCACTGGTGCACAAGAGGGGTAATGCCAAGGGGCGTTAGAATCATGCCACTATAGTCATGGCATTGAGCATCTTATTCTTGGAGCATAAGGAATCTCATGTTTGGAACAAGAGGCATCCTACATTAGGAACATAGGGCATACTATAGTTTAGAGTCTTCTAGGTAGGATTGTTGGCATCTTATGCTTAGAGCACAAGGTATCTCTTGCTTGGAGCAAGGGGCATCCTATGTTTGGCACATATGGATTACTATAGTTTAGAGTCATGTAGAAAGGACTATTAGTCGGAAGGTGCCTAGAATTGGTTGGTGTTGGGACTTATGCAAGGGCGGCCCTTTGTGGTTCAACCTGGCATAGGATCCAAGTGATAGGGTTAGGAAGAGTTTCCTGAGGAATGGTTAGACTCATGGTACTTGGGGAATTGATGATGAGAACCTCAACTCACGACATAGGAAATGAACCAAGAGGAATACATCAACTCAAGGTGTTTCATGGTGTGTGGAGGAGTGTCTCAAATCATGGTGTTCCATAGGTGGAAGGTGGGTACGCATAAGGGAGCAATGGAAAATCTCGGCATCCCGGCCTGAAAACTTTGCGGTGTGACTCTCCATTTTTCATGGTGGTCTGGGACGGTAGTGAAGGGACCGGTGGGCACGAAGGTTGGATCCTCGCAAAGGATAGGTCTTAGTGAAGTAGCTTCGTGGAGCATGGCCTCGTGGAGAAAAGGTCTCTCGCGGAGCAACGAGGTCTCACGGAGCAAAGGACTCACGCAGAGCTTGGTCTCACGGAGCAGCGTCGCCGAGCATAGGCTCGCGGATCATGGACTCAGGGACGATGGTCTCGCGTAGCAGCATCGCAGAGCATTGGCTCGCGATGTATGGACTCACGGAGGATGGTCTTGTGGAGCAGCATCGCAGAGCATTGGCACCCGGAGAATGAACTCACGGAGCCTCGGCTCGCGAAGCAGCAACACAAAGGAAGATGCTCGCGGAGCGTGGCTTCGCGGAGCTGCAATGCGGAGTTCCGCTCGGCCGCCCAAGGGGTGAAGTGGTTGTGGGCGTCCTTTGGAGAAGAGGGGTGAGCTTGGTATTTATAGGCAAGGGGCGCCGCGAAGCAGAACTCCCGCGCCGCCTCAGGTGCTTCGCGGCGTGCTCGCGAACGTCAAATTTGTTCGCGGAGAGGTACTGCCTCTGGAGCTTCGCGGTGGGCTCGCGAGCATCAAATTCGTTCGCGGAGAGTTACCGCCTCCGGAGCTTCGTGGGACCGCGATGCTCGGGTGCTTCGAATCGGTGCTTCACGAGGGGTTTTCGCGGCGCATCACGAATGTCAAACGGGTTTGCAGAGCCTCTCGCCTCATTGCTTCACGGCGGCGCTCCACGATGACGGAGGGGGCTTCGCAAATGGGCTTCATGAACCAGATTTCCAGCCAAACGCCAAACGTCCATAACTCCTAATCTGTAACTCCATTCGGGCCCTACGACCTACCAAATAGAAGATTACGAAAAGTGCAACGATCTTGGATCATGTATGGAAGCATTTGGAAAATTTTAGGAACGCGTTTTCCGGGGTCTACAGTTATAAAGTCAATAAAATATTGTTTTATTTTTTAGTCTTTGGTATCACTTTTATTATGAAAATTAACTGTACAATTATAGATATATTTCATGAAAAAAAATGTTTAATGTATATTTCTAGATAATAATAAAATGAATAAGATGGAGTAAGATACATCATAGATTTTTATATTTTTTATGTGGAGATAATTATGAAACATAAAAATAGTTATTTCGAGTGACATGATTTTAGATGTCCCAAATGAATACAGTGAGTTTAATGTTTATAATTTCAATGGAGTATAGGATTAATATAAACATTAAATTAATGAATATTAATCTGAATATACTTATGAATAAGAGTATACTAATAAAATAAATAAATTATTTAATGTTCAAAAAGTATATATAATTAGAAAACATCATTTGAAATCAGAATGGACGAATGAAAATCAATTGTAGATTGAAATTTGACCATCAAGTATATCTAATTTCTCAAATCAACCCACAGTTCATGGATAATGATTCCAATACGTATAGTAAGATATATTTTTCAATGGGGGATATATTTAATTGATAATAAAACCAATCTCAATATTTTCCTTCCTCATAAGATAATAATATAACATGGATCAAGTTGGTATTTATGAATAATTTTTTTGACAAATGTGAAATTACTGTCAATAAGTTTGAATTTTTTTTCGAAGTCTATTCCAAAGATTTGGGAGTTGATTTTTAATATAAACTATATCCTAGGAGATTTATATAGTATATTAGGATGATCCTAGTAGTGGATGTGAATAATCATTTTAAAATTTATCAAATGGATATCAAATATACCTTTTAAAAAGGTGATCAGAAATGGAGGTGTATATTGAGCTCCCAGATGGTTGTGTACATGTATATGATGATTGGATGGTATAAAAATTTAATAAGACATTAAAAGAATTAAAACGTGCACCCATAGGCAAGTATTAACAGTTAGGAAGCGACTTAAAGATAATAAATTCCCAAAAGGTAATGTTAATAGTAATATATACATAAATATTGTATAATAGGTTCACTCATTGTGATAATATAAATTAAAGATAACATTTTTAAGTAATAAAGAGATTTATTCTAAGGATTAATATATATATATATATATATATATATAAAATTAGAGATATCCAAACTATGTGAGCTGATATATATCTCAACAATTCAAGTACCACAAGAAGAAAATATTTTCTTTCTTTCACAAGGGATATATGAAAACAAATTATGGAAGAACTTTTTAGATGGGGGAATATAATTCATTATTCACATGTACACATTTTGGTATGAATATTTCTAAGAATTAATAAAGAGAGTATAATTCAAAAGTAATTCAAAATATTTATTTGATGATTTATTTTTCTTATAATCTCTAAACTAGATATTATCTATACTATTAGTTTTTTAGAAATATATAATGGTGATCTTAAGGTGTAACATATTCTAGCTTCTTAGAGGGAAATCAAATATATCAAAGGGATATTGTGACATGGTATATATTATAAGATGTATAATAACCTTAATAATTTTCGGTATACTAATATAAATAGGGTAGTAAACCATGATGATAAAACAAAAAATTCATGTAGAATTAATATATTGGGAAAATGTTGTGCTTGTAAAAATTTCTAGAATTTGAACTCTTACATTATTAACTTCAAAACAAAAATATTTGTATTCTACATCTTCTTGAACTAAAATTAATTGTATGTAAGATCATCTTACATATTGGAGGATAAATATGGAAATAACTCTTAAAATATCTACTGATAATAAATGTGTAATTAATATATCAAAATGTCACAAAAAACACTCAATGTTTAAGAATATTTCTATTTGGTTTCAAATAATTAATGAAAGGGTATGAAATAGTGATGTAAAGATTAAAATTAATTCATAATTGTGACCTAAATACATAAAATTTCACCAAGGAAATGTCCAAATATATGTTTTGAGAATCATTGGATAAACCTGAATATTTAACCCTTCCCTCGCTCAAGAGGGACAATTGGGAGGTTTAACAAATATCTTTGGATTGTGTTTGCAAAGGGTGTTAAGGTTAGTTCAAATACTTCTTAAAAATGTGGATAATTAGTGTATTAATGTAATATTTTAATTGATAATCCGTGAGATATTATTTTTATGAAAAGGGGGTGTAAAATATGATGTGAGTTCTTGAATTATGGGGGACCTCATTCAAAATACATTTCCAAATAGTTAATGTAATTAAGTTATAGAATTATCTCCAAACACTACAAAATCTAATTGTGCAGGTTTATGATAAATTTCCTATGGGATAGGATTAAATTTTCTATTTTTGGATTTAAATAAAAATGTTTTGAGAATAGTTTTACAAATTTGATAACATATCCAAACAATAATATTAATGAAACCATTGTAATTTTTTAAATATTTTATATATATTTTCAGCCGTGGTTAAGAATTATAAGGATTTTTTTGAATGTATTTAAATTACTTAATGTGTTTTATAAATAAATACAATTATTTGTAGGTGTTTTTTTAGTGATTTTGAATTAATTACATGTTTAAAGAATTTATGGTTTTTTGATCAGTCCCTAACCCTATGCACTTCATCGGGTTTACCAATTTCGTAATGTTTATTTTTTTACATTATATTTTCATCTTGTGAAAAAATAAATATTTTTAATGTTCTGGATAATACATCAGATATCATATGGTTCATTTGGACTTATTATTTGTTTACCTGATATTTTGGTGAAATTCAATATTTATAGGGTAAAAATAATACAATGATTTCAATAAATCATTTATAGAGTTTAGAATTCCCCTTTTGTATGCATCTTTATATGGATTAAACAATTCTATAAAAACGTGACATTAAAATATCCCAATGCTGATATATCCAATCCTAGAACTTCTCACAATAGTAAAATCGTGATGATATTCTATGATATATAGATATTATATCAGATGATTCTATTGAACTCATTTTTCCAAAAACATCACTATTTATATGATCCAAGAATCCACTATTCCTTTCATTTTTTAAGTAAAATTTTATTTGAACATTTTTTGATATACCAAATATTTTCAATAGTTAAATTATATGAAAAGTAATGATTCTAATATTCCATATCTGAAGAGTCTTTAGATAAATTTCTCATTAATATTTCCAGGGAGATTATTTCAAGTGTTGGTGGGATTTGAATAATTCTAATATTTTATATTCTGAATTATATATATAACAATATTCTCATCTTGAATGTATAATCCAATTACCATATATCCAATTCCACAAAAAATATCATTAAAATATAATGACCATATATTGTACATAATAGTGATTGGAAGTCCCCTTATGTCAAAACAATATAAAGATATAAAATTTTATTATATGGTAGGAACACTATAAATATTTTTATTCCCTATAATAATCCCCTTTTTATTCATAGATTATAAGTATTGACCTCTAATACACATAATCATCCACCATCGCAAATAATAATATCTAAGTCAAATTAGTTTTAATAATCTCCAATATCTAATCTTATGTTTATCAATACAAATGTGTGATTCATATTTTGTATCCAATACCCAAGATTCAGATTTGGTTAAATCAACCTCTATGAAATTCACATATAGATTCATAGAATTATTATATTTTGGGATTAATTCTCATCTTGAGAAACCAGTCGAGGAATATTGGATAAGGGATATGTAAATGTTATCTTTTAATAATTATCATGAATTATGTCGTAATCTACAACAAAGAAATTTATTTGAGAGAGTATCATGTTAAATATATATTTATCAAGTAATTTACAATAAAATATACTCCCAGTAAAAATAATTACCCCATTCTTCATATCCATTTAGTGATTTGAGACCCATATTTTAATCAGTACTAAATCCACTATTTTTTTTGTCTCACCCCATATTTATTTAGGTAGTAAAACATTACAATCGTAATATTTATTATCCTTATATATTTGAGTGGATAAATCGTTATCGGAAACATTATATAGATGAACTCAAATGTATTTATCTGGTAAGATAAACCTATTAGGGTCTCCATGTTTGTGTCGCCTAATGAAAATTTCATTAATTGGTGTTGAATCGTTTTAGTATCATTCATTAAATTAATTCCTTACACAATATAATACATGGTAACCAAGATATGACATTTTCCATTGTTTGGAAGATACATGTCTTGTTGGAAGTAATCACACACTTATTATTTATTGTGGGTTTATTTTTAAATTCCCTCTTACTTAATATCCACCAAATTCATATCAATTTAATAATTTTATCATCTCTTAATAAATATTTTACTTTATGTTTTATTCCGTTGTAAATAAATTCTTTTATTTATGTATTTATTGAATCTCAATTCCATCCACAAAAAAATGTGTTCACGCCAAAATAATATGATACTATTTACATAACACACAACATTGTTTTATATTCCTAAAAGGTTAATTCAATCACATAAAAATGCTTGTCATGGGAAATTTATAAAAAATCCATATTTAAGGGAAATTATCTATATGATATTGATAATATTCTAAAAGGTAAACCGAAGTCTACAAATAGTTAACCCAAACTTTTATAGAACAAAGAATAAAACTAGAGGATAGTGGGAAGTTTAAACTAAAGCCCTCTCCCTTAGGAGACTTTACCAAATAGATAATACAATACATAACAACTCTAAAATATAATATAAAAAATATATTTTCAATTATTATTTTTAAGATCATTGCATTAATTAAAAAACATTTTTGTGGTATTTGATTACTAAATCTTATTATATTTATCCCGACAAGTAATGTTGGGATTGAAAATATACTTAATGAAATTTACCACAAAACCAAAGAATACACAATATTCAGAATTCAAAAAAGCATTATAATCAAGAATATTCTATTAAAATTCCAAAATAAATAAACTATTAATTTATTTTCCAAATCATGATAAAAAAATAAAAAACGTTTATTAAATAAAGGCATGAAAAATATTAATTAACACGGTTTATCACATAAATGTTATAAAAAATATAATTAAATATATCTAAATATAATTTATTTATGGTTTTTACTTATATAATATTTTTCAAATGATAATTGTAATTATTATTCATAAATTAGGATTGATACGTAAGGGTTTTAAATTTTATTAATCATGTTTTATGATATATATTAATAGTCATAATCATTGATTGATATCATTTTTTATGATTCTAGAAATTGTAATTGTAATTTATTATTTGATGATATCCAATATAGCATCAATACAACTTGATGCACTAATTGTTAGATTATGTGAATGGATTTATATTTTACAATAACATATATTTTATGATGTATGATATTTAAAACCTTTGGGTTTCCTACACATCATGTTGTACTATATACATTTTCTGTACATTAAAAATAAAAAAATAATATTTTGTTTATATTGTATGTTACGTTTTTTACGAAAAAATTATATAATTGAATTGCACATTGAAAAAATATGAGAAGAAAGCATTTAATAATTAAGAAAAAATGTTTCAATACCCTTTATGGGTTTAAGGATTTTATAGAATGAAGAATCATAATGAAAAATACTCAAATATACTAGATCAATCTTCACAAGTATCATTGTCCATGGAAATAAATGAATGAAATAGGAATTATGGTCCTATAATGTTGATAAATCCATATTTTAATCTTAATTTTATACTCTATAAAAGTAACATTAGAAATAACCAACAAACTCATTCTTCTATAGGAAATACCCATTTCGTATATCTATAATTATATTTGTATGATATTTGATCAATGAATATTTCTAGAGAATTTTCCTTTCGAAAAATTAATATCACGATCAATGAGAGTTTCAATATTTCAATCTTGTATCAATGGAACACCAACAAGTGTGATCACATCCCTTATATATACACTCTTTTTTTAATGAATCATTATTCATGATTAGACATATTTGTAGAATATCATTAACCTATATATGAATATCCTTGTTCTCTTAATAGGACTACTTAAATAAATGTGCAAAGTGATAAATGAATCATCTCATGTTTTAAAAATGATAAAATCTGGTTTTAATGAAAAGGCATGGGTCGACCTGATAGATCAACATATCTATTTCTCCTCATAGTCCAATGGATGTTCTTCATCACCGCATGAATATAATTAGATTTATAGTACAAAATGAAACAACCTATAACCTATGGTAATAGTGACATATCATATTTAGGTTTCATCATAGAAGGAACATAATGAAATTTGAATGAACTCTTCCAACACATATATTACACACCCTGATTCCCCTATATCACGAAGTTACATGCTACTAATCTCCAACATAAAAAAACACCCAGAAACTTATCACATGTTACCAAACCTATTACATGAGTAGACACAGTATTTTATAGAACTATAGTTTTGGTAAAAGACCCAAAACTGTAAAAATTTAAAATTTAACCAAAATTATATCATATTATAAAGAAAGAGACAAGGGGTTTAAAAAATATCTCCATAATGAATCATTATTCAATTTGAAATCAATTGTAAAGAGAGGGAATAAATATAACTAAGACTTCTTTACCCAACTGTAGGAGGTGTTAGGGTAATGGAAAATCATAATTAGGTTTAGTGAGAAAAGTGAACTGGTCAGCACAAATTGTTTAAAAATTATACGATCTAATAAAAACATTTAATCATAATTGGAATAATAATTTAATTTCATGTAACTCAAAATACCTAGATATGTAACATATATTTCTCCACTATTTAAATTTCATCTAAAATAGAGAGAAATTATATAAAACACCTCAATATAGAATTTGTCACCATCTATAAAAAAATATCTTTAAATAAATAATCATAGTAACTAATATCTAAAAATCCAAAGAAACATGTCATAAAATTGGTTAAAAATACAAAAAATTAAATACAACAAAAAATATACCAAAAAATAAAAATCAATTTCTACAAAATCACCATAATTATCCTTTATATGAATTGATAAAATCCATCAAAAAAATATCAATATAGAGAAAAATATTATCTATAATTTGGACAAATTTCTAAAAAGGAAAAATAACCGGAGACAAAGATTGTGGAACTCCCTCACATTTTGGAATTGAAAAAATCCTAATAGGGTGTAATCTCTACTAGATGTGTGAGACTGTGCCTAATATAAAATGCAATTCCACTTGTCCATGTTACCAAAGTACATAACTAATAAGGAAAACTACTCAGAATACAAGGCTTGATATATGAGTACCATCAAATTTATTTTTCATAAGGAATATGAATGTGATAATTCTTGATCATAACAAACAATAACTAACACGTTTTCAAAATATTAATGGTGGGAAAAATCATATAATACACCAATAAAAAATATCAAAAAAATCACAATTTCTTTTATAATATATTAGTATATGCCACATGAATAAGTGCTCATGTAGATTTGGATAGCTATATAGAAGAAATGTATTAAGGTATATAATGAAATTTGATTTTTTAATGCTATGGTTCCCCATAAATAAAAAATGAGACTTCTATTCTTCATATAAAATGTAATATATATACAAGAATACAATCCACCATCATATTAAATAGTAATAATTGGTTCACCAATCATTATATATTTTGTAATATTATCAAATTATACTAATAAGGAATTGATAATCACTTATTAAAAATATTTTAAGATTGTTTATAAACACTAAATTTACTAAATAGAATCTTAATCACCATTTAAAGTATACATATAATGTTTAATTAATCATAGATTTAGTCTTAGAATAAGAAATTTTCTTGTTCTATCACTCAGTTTAGAGTCTTATTTAGGTAAAAAAAAAGAAAGCATCCCACAAAAGGAACAAGAGGAATAAACTTTTAGTCCCTCCTCGGAGATAGATTTTTCTCATTCTGAAGAGAAACTTCTAGGAATAATAGCTAAATTAAATGAAATCTGACATAAATAAATTCATTCTTTCAAATGAAAAAAAATATACCAATGTTATCCCATCTATTAAATAATGAACAATAAAAAAATTAAAACACCATAACAATTCATTTTAACTTAATATGAAATCTTATTAGAGAGTCAAAAAACAAATTTTTTAAAAGTTTATACATATTTAATATAAATCCACATTAGAAATAAATCTAAAAAATTTGAATATATAAAGAATACCAACATCATAGCTATCTAAATATTCAAAATGAAAACTCCAATACTTTTGAAAAAAACAATTTATATAAAACTCAGTTTCATTTAAAACCGCTATCATAATTCCATAATGAAATCATAAACTTTTGGAAACACTTATTTGATTCAACTAAATTTATAGATAAACCATAAAACCAAGATTTGAATCAAAAATATCGTATTAAATTTCTATTGGAAGACACCAGATCATTTTTTAAAATCAAAAACAATTAGGAAACATTATTATTTATAGATAAAAATTCATTAAAACAAAACTTAACACAACAAAAACTCATTAAATATCCCCCTTTCAACACCCTCCAATATTTGGAATCCATTTTATGAGTCTTTGGAAACCCAAATACGTTTAGTAAACAGTATATGAGTGTTGAATGTGGGGCACATATTTTCCACATAAATTTTCTAACCATATAACAACTGTGTGATAGACATTATGATGTTTCCAAGGGAAAATTCATAGGTTCCACATGTGACTCTAGACTACGTGTGATAACCATAAAACACCGGATCCATTCTACTTTCACCCCAAAACCAAAAAAAGCTCCCATTGTATCTTTATAAATCATTGTGGATCAAATAAAACAATATTAATGAAAATTAGAATTAAAATTCATGTAATTAATCTTCATTACCTATTGAAAAAGATTTTAAAAAAAAATATGGTGATAAATCACTTATTTAGGACATACCACATGGATAAAAAAGAGTTACAATACGACAATAATTAACATAAATAAGATAGGGGAACTATTATACATTTCAAAAGAACTGACCATTGTAGGCCTAACATGACACCCCAATGCATCTGATACAAAGTCCAAAGAAAATATTAATCAATATGGGATGATACCATGCACTATGGTAAAAAATTAAATAGATAATAGGAATAGTTTCACACCTAAATCAGAATGAATAAGTAATTAAATATATTAATAATCTAATATTATATTTCTATAATATATAAGACCTTGCATATGAAATTTATAGTCACAAATAAAAGAACTATCCATAAATTGAATATGAAATAATCAAAAGAGTAATAACTAAAAGAACTGATCCTACCAATAATTATAAAAATATAAATCGAAAACTATAAGGATTATGAAATAACGTACTGACATAAAAGAATCCAAATTAAAAATAATGGTCTATTTAAATTGACTGATACCTAAAAATTCCCAATAATAAATAAATTACATGAGCCACGACTCAATCTTGTACATGTGACCTAAAATCTCTCACTATAACAAAAAATCTCATCAATGGTAAAAATATAAATATTCCAACATAAGTAAAAACACATGATCCAAAAAGAAAACATATTGGCTCTAGAATAACATGTGTGTAAATATAATGTAAGCTAATATAATATCATAAACTAGATTAATTTAAAAATTAGTAGAAATACTGCTTGGTTACCAAGCCTAAATAAATCCCCCCTATATGATAAAGTCTTGAAATAAGGAACGAGGGTCAAGATGTGGTATAATGAAGAGAAAATACCCTGTAATTATTAATTAAAATAGTTAAATAATCATAAATAATGGATGTAAAATATAATAACCACTAAAGAAATAATAAATAATAAATAATCACGAATGAAAATGATAAAATGTAATCCAATAGAAATACAACATGCAATACATAAACATTCATAATGAATTGATAAAAATCCCCTAATTCTATCTCCATGAGAATCATGAGAATTGAATAATTCCTATGTTCCTAAGTATCAATGTACATGAGTAACTTCACATAGAAAATTCCATGATCCTGAGCTTAAAACCACAATGTCTATTTGTGTACCAAACCACAACCCAAATAGGAAATGATATAAACATAGTAGGCCACCAAAAATTATGTCTATTGTAGAAAAGACCATGAATATAAAATAAATTTGTGTAAAGGTATAATAAAAGGAAAATAAATAAATTAAAACCAGTAGACTTATATTCCTCAAAGGACACCTGTCCTATGATAAATTCTTCTTCCAAAACTGGATTTTCTATGATCAAAAGGATGATGTAATGAAATCCAAAAGGTTCTTGGTAGTGAAGAAGAACAATGGTGATAATTTTTTCCTCAGAACCATGGATATATTCAAAGGTGTACTTATATAACAAGATGTTCGTATAAGGTTATCCATGTGACATGGAATCTATAGTCTAACATGGGGGTATACTAATTGTCATGGAAGCACAATGTAATATCACCTGAAAAATAATCCCAACATTACAATTTCCACATAGGGATCCAAGTGTCTCCCAAGGAATAAAGTAATATCATTTAACGTATTATCATGTCTATAGATCTATGTATCAGAATTCCAAGTGTCTCTTTTCATGTATATCACATCATGGACCTAATATCTCATCAATTTAATTCTATATCGGGATCCCAGTATCACCTAAGGCACATTATAAATCACTTATCAAATGAGGAAATCCATTTAATTATGTATCTGTATACCATGTTTCTATCATGGTGTATATATAATCTCAAAAACCCAATGAGACTCTTATAGGGATTTGGTATCCGAAATATTTGTACCACTCATATCATACTTAATATCATTCAACCTATGATCCTAAACAAGGAATTATATGATCATAATCCAAGTACTACGCAATGATTTATATAATTTCATTTAACTTTTGGACCTATCCGTGATGATTTTAATAATGAAACTCTTTATCAATCATGAAGTAATAAAAATAAATTGGTTCCCATCATTCAATATATAATAATAAACCGTGGAGTGTTCCATGACAAATCACATTTCATGTATTACATGCCATTTAATCAAATAACTCGTTGTGATTGAAAGGGTTCATGTAGGTAAAATTTTAATAACGACATTTATCACGATTCATCAAATATAACAATTCAATTCAAGAAGAATGAGAGACCACGTGAATAAACATTCCATAAAATAAATCATCGAGTTTTATTTTTTTAATAAATCCCATTATAAATAAATACAAGGTTCATGTTCATAATAATGTCAGATTAATATATATGTATTCATTTAGGTTGATCCCTTATAATAATGAAATTAAAAATAGTCTAAGAACAATTGGGGTTATTCTATCCGTTTTACATGTTCCTCCATTATACATATAATTTCACTTACATGTGAAAAATTTCAATTACAAGTATATAACCATATGAAAATTCAAACAATTTATCAAATTAATTACACATGATCCAACTCATTCATTTAATTTTGTCATTTCACACTTTATTTATAGAAATTAAACGACCATCTAACAAGTGGAATGTTTAACACATATAAGGGTGATTAATAACACTAAGAAGAAATTATCATTATTGAAAATTCAATGGAACTCACCTTATGAGGTGTTTTAGATTTGATTCATCGGTCAACAAACATATATGAGGGTGGAATAGCATGTCAAAATGAGGCCAGTTAATTAAATTTAATGTATTACATGTTTTATGATAAATGTATGGGAAGTATATCATGCAGAATAACGAATATAAATTATACATTTTGAAGCATTAATTGAAATTGAACAGGATCAATTAATGTATACCAATGATGATTCAATCTTCTAATCATGGGATTTTATTCAATCCAATTTGTGAAAAATCAATGAATTTGAAAAAAAACTAGAAAATAGGGAAAATAATCCATTGAAATTGAATCAAATAAATAACAGTACAAGAATATTGTAAGAAGAGGAATCAAATACTAATAAAGGGTGATAAAAAAATAAAAAATTATTTATTCTAATTATCAATGACGGAGAAACATCATGGAAGAGGTGAGGGAGAATAAGGAACACATGAAAGGATTCATGGATAAATGATTGTTGTAATGGGGTGAAAAACATTTAATGGTCAGAGTGGTAAAATGGTAATTTCTCTCTCTTTTGAGGAGTTATGTTGTTTGGACACATATATTTTCTAACTGTGCACTTATCATGTGGTGATAATTCCCATTTCCACCCATAACTAGCATAACCAGCAAATGGATAAACAATCCATGAAAAATACACACATTCACATCTATAAAAATTATTGAACACTAACAAAGAAATGTGACACACATTGAATGATTTATCAAACCATGATCCCCTATACAGGGACCCCATGGTTGAGGTGCATGGTGAGAACTAACTATGTGCCAACCTTGAATCTAATGATATATTTGAAAAAAAAAATGGGGATTTCAGATCCCAATGTATCCAAAACTCAACAGATCACCTGAGAAACCTCTCCTGGCTTAAACCCCATCTAATAACATTAGACGTACATGATTTGTTTCTCATATTTACATTTTTTAGATCTATTTATTATTTATACCGTCTAGTAAATAAAAAATTACAATTCTCTAGGAATATTAAATTAGATCAAAAATTGGTATGTTTCAATCTACCTACCTTATAAATTTATGTACCCGTGAAGCCTTATAAGACAATAAAGGCGTTAGATGACCTACATGGGCTGTGAATTCCAATTCAAATAGATGAATTGAATTTCCCACAAAAAATTCCCCTACCAGTGCTACTTTAAGAATGCAGTTCATAACCACTAAAACATGAGGGAACACTCATATCATTCAATGAAATTCTAAGAGAGTGCTTACCTGAGGCCATCTAACCTGAGACACAATCACCTTTTCATCCATTTTAATAATAAAAACTTTGACTCCCCACACCATAGATCCATTATTAAAATGGATAATTCTGAGTCACAATAGTTCCACTATCAATCACACTCATCTGATCTCAGGACTAACATCCAGTGACATATCAATGTCGAACCATTCATTAATATAATCAATTTTTATCATGTAATACATTAACTAACACACTCTCTATCCTATATCCATGGATTTCCATAAGCTAGATACCAACTAAGCTCATCCATATGTCCATGATAACCACTATATCTACTAATATGGTGAAATTCTCTTATCCAACGTCGTCAATATTCTAAAGTTTACATGTGAAAGATTAGAGCATAGCTAGGATATCCACAATGCATGAACACTATCTGATCCACAAGGTGTTATTCCACATAAAAATTAAGTAAGTGAATATGATGGCTCATAGGAGTTCATACAAGGAATTTAAACTCAGTAATCTGATTTTCACTCATGAAATCATGCCTATATAATGATCTTTTTACATTACCATGGTCATGCATAAAATAAAAAGTAGATTATATGCCATTTTCCATGAATTCTAGCGCCATTCTTTTCCACTAATCAAGGCTATCAGAACTAAAATGACCACCCAAAAACTATTCCTTGATAGAATCTTCAAACATGTGGGTCCATATTCTAGTCATGAATGACATCTGATTCACTCATCATATGGAAGAAAATGTCACAAATTACTTAGGCTGGGTATAAGTTATGCGATACAGTCATCTCCTAAACATATATGAACCAATACATTTTCAAGGATTACCATTGATGAGAATATATATCTCTCATGAGTCACACTCCATCATAACACAATATTATTTCATTAAAACAACCCTTGTAACCATGTAACCTGATGATGTGTGGATACATCTAACTACGGGTCAACATACTCATGACAACCTGAAACCACAATTATTTTTCTTGTGTAACAATTTTAATGTACAATACCTAAATTTACATTTCATATATAACCCTAAAATCTTTTGATGGTATCAAACCTCCATTATGATTTAATTATCAAGGTGTCACTCGATTATTTTTAGAATGACCAAATGTGAAACATCCATTTTAACATATGTCATTATATTAGAACAATCTATCACTTATCCCAAAATAAAAAGGTACCCATGATCATTATAAAAAACCATTAATGTCTCATCCTAACTATTGGAATTATTAAATGGTTTGGTACTCAATTGACCACCTCACAAAAATTCTCCCATTCAAGAACATGCGTGCTACCAATCCTTCAAAATCCAAGACAACTTCCACTCAATCCTGAACCATGTTTCTAGACTCTGTTTAAACACATGATGGTGTTTTAAAAAAACATCACTATGACTGATTCGTCAAATACCAGTTTTAGAAATTCATCATCATATACATGAAGTATTAATAATTTCAACATTGTTAGTGATCATCAGAGTCCCTATACATAGAAGAGAAATAATTATGACAATAATAATAATTCTCCCCACCGAAGAAGTTTCCTAATAATCTTTTTTTTTCAAAATTGGAACACATACCATGTATCAAAGTCTATTAATCACAAAACATGGGTTATAGATGTGGCCAACTAGCTTATAAAAAGATATAATAGAAGAGAAGTGAAAATACATTCACGTAATTGTGTGTAAGGTTAGACTAATAATCCAAAACCAACCATGATCTTTAGTGTTACAATGCCAGATCATTTATCCAAATTAATTATCTAGTAGTGAGATAACTCAATTTATCAAAATCTCATGTCACTATACTTGACAGATGTCCCGTGAATATAGAATTTAGGTACTGATGACTCTATTTAAGAAATATTGGAACCTCATAGTGTGTTGGATCATGTGACTTTATAGATCAAATTGATTTTGATTTAATATATCAATTCATAAATTTATTGTAAGATGATGTAACCATGAATGCTAAAATGATATAGAAATAGTTAAATATGTGATGCGCATTCCCCGAATTTGATTGCAAACACTTGGATCAACCCAATTCCTTATTATCCATTTGACTACTAACAGGTTGACGAATATTGAGTTGTACACCATTGTAAAAGAAGAAAGGTCACATGGAAAACAAAATGGATGACCATGCCTATGGAATGTCTAACCCACTAAATTATAGAATCACATAATGGTGAAATTATTTACATAGAATATCTTACAAAATTACCACCCACATACCTATGGGATTTGATTTACCACTAATATCCCTACTTAGAAAAGTGAAACCGAATGGAAGTAATCATCAAAAAAATTAAACAATCATTTACGAGTGCTAATTTAGCTCTAAAAATGAGAAATTGATTAGGTTACCCCTAAAAGAAGAATAAATGGGAAACCATAGTTAATTCTATGATGGTAACTAGGATTTCCAACCTAACATCCAATCATGATGTAAAATTAATATTCACCTAAGACATGGAAAGAGACAACATTCCTAATTGGGTAATCATTTTTATAATACCCTTACTCCAGGGATGACACTAATAACACAACATTGAGGTTTTTGGTTTTGGGATATTAGTGGATTCTCATTTATCAGCACATTTAAAGAAACATGTGTATAAATGATATGTTGTACCCATTATAAATTCCACCTTTGCTAAGTTCATAATTCATATGACATAGCGAATCCTTGGGAAAATTAAAATAAATCCACATTCTATCCAATTAATTATCCATAATTTTCTTACATTAGGGGTCTAATTAACAAAATATTACACATATTCTATATAGTAAAACAAAATATTTCTTATAACTAGATATTTAATTTACTAAATACTTATATAAATAAATATCAAAGGAATATTAAAATTTATTTTGTCATTTTAAAGTGAATCAGTTCAATAATATTACAAAATATTTTTATATGTAACGTCGTATAAGTGGCTATTGAAATATTTTATGACTATATCATATCCTAATATTTTCCCCCCAAAGGAGCCATGTACCAAAACAAAAAGCATAAAAGATACTTATTAGGGTCTTGTCATTCAAACCTATGTCGATTTTTATGTGACCAAATAGTTGTTTTATTAAATGTTAATTACACCATTAGAATTTTTATCTTATAATTATCCATCCCCTTCTGAACTAATTAGGCCTAGTTTATAATTTAATAATTTAGTCATACGGGTCTTCATTCACAAATTTTTGTTGTACAATCCTTTTGATATATATATTTCCAACAATACACCTCAATATGAAAAAAATAGCTATAAGAATTAAAATTCAACATATATAGTTGTATAATTATACAGATTACAATTTCCAAATTAAAAAAGGTTATTTCCATTAAAATTTTTAAATTGATATTCATGTATCTCCAATAAGGTTTTTATGATCGATCACAGAATATAAAAATTTCATTTAATATGGTTCGATTATATGGGTCACACTTCCAAATTTATAACGACCTAACTCTTTATAAACAATATTTATATCGCTATTAATTAAAAAAACTATTTGTTAATCTATTAAACCAATGGTACATAGAAAAAAAAATGTTATTACTGGTTTTATATGGTTTCACCATCTAGCTATAAGAGAAACCACTATTTAGGATTATACATATTCTTTTCTAACCAATCATATA
Organism: Viscum album; assembly: GCA_963277665.1. Classification (NCBI taxonomy): domain Eukaryota; kingdom Viridiplantae; phylum Streptophyta; class Magnoliopsida; order Santalales; family Viscaceae; genus Viscum; species Viscum album. The sequence goes on along the minus strand of OY728125.1, from coordinate 268,771,120 downwards.
TAAAATATATAATGATTAATTATATCATATAAGTAATAAATACATGCACATAAACAAGAAACCACATAAACATATTATATATTAAAAAAGTTTGGTTAATCATACATGGTACGTCAATCATGTATCAACCAATGGGGAAATAAAACCTACATGGCATGGAAGGTGAATGACATATACAATTTGATGTGCCTATAATGAGGCATTAAGACACACCATATATTACCTTAGAATGCCATGTGGTAAATCTGTAAAATCAAAAAATAAAAAAATAGAAAAAAATCAAATCAGCCATGGTGATATAATAATGAATTATAATAATCAATCAACATGAACAATAGTACTACCACTTTCTAATTGTTCATTACCCAGGCATGGGTTGGATCGAACTAGGGAGATTCTATTTACCATATTAAGAAGTGTTAAATCCTATTATATACCAGCCCAAAATAGAAATACAAAAGGAAAAAAGTACAGATGATATCACTTTTTGTTGTCCCCACCTAGAACACCCTATAAACAGTCAACGAACTAGTGGGTTACATGGAATCCATCATGTATCTCGATACACTAGAGGTAGCTGACTAGTGGTAAGGTTCTAGAAGTGTTATTGTGAGGAGATTATAACTTCTCAATTTGTAGAAAATACAACATATGATATCATAAATAAGTGTTTTATATTGTAATAACAACTTATAATAATTAATGAATGAATGAATATCAGAAATGTACATGATACAATAGAAACCAATAGATATACAATTGGTAATACATAAACATGTATAATTATATGAAAAAAATCCACTCATTCTATATCGATGAGAATCATCAGCACTGGCTCTATCTCGTGGTCATAATCTCCCATGTACATGAGTAACATGACATAGAATAATCAATGATACAAAACATGTAACTGTGGGGTCATTATAGTTACCAAATGTTTTCTATAATTGGGTATTTGATTAAAAAAAGTTGTCTACCACCAAAAATATATAATACAATCCAGTGCATGAATATAAAATAATGTTGTGCATAATTATTGTAACATAATGAATAAACAAATGAAAAATACTCAGATTAAGTACCTCAAAAGAAACCCTCACAATGATACCATCTTTTTCCATAGAGATATTATCTCAAATAAATAGGATTATCTAATGAAAAAATAAATTTCACAAAAATATATATTTACAATGGTGATAATGTATTCATATGACCGTTGGATTTAAGCCCATGCATCCCTATGTATCACGATCAGCATATATGATTCTCCATGTTACAAGTCATTTAGAGTCAATCATTTTGGTAAACTAATTATCCCTCAAGAATAAAGTAATATCACATAACCTGTGATTCCTTCCAAGAAAATATCACATCAAGATCCTTGTGTATCCGATGTCATAACCTAATATCATTTAACATATGAACCTATCTATAGTAGATTATATCTGGAGTCCATGTATAGAAGAAGGATTATATCACATCATGAAATATATCAGTTTTCTAAGGGTATTATTTTTCTGGAACCTAGTTTCACTGAAGGTGAATCATACATAATTTAACCACAGATCCTATCTAGGGAATTTCATATAATGAAACCATGTATCACTCCTAGTGAATACATAATCTAAGACAATCTATGAGCTCATCATAGGTTTTCCACATTAAGAATCCTAGTATCTCTCAAGGCATACCTATTATCATGCAACATTTAAACCCATCAAAGGAAATCTATATAAACAATCCAAGTATCACTTATGCATATTAAAATCTCATTTTACCTATGATCCCATATAATGGGATCTTCATAATGAAACTGAGTGTCACATAAGGCATAATAAAAATAAAATGGTTCAATGTTTTAAGTAAATAAAATTAGTCCATGGAGTAATCCATGACAAACCACAATACATGTTTATTATTTTTTTAATAAAATAACACATAGTGATCTAAATGGGCCATTAAAGCATTCATTCCACAAAAAACATTTACGGTGACTCATGAAATTTAATAAATAACTTCAAGAATTAATATATACCATGTTAATTAACATTACATAATATAATACCTACTCGTTCCTTTCATTAATAAACTCAATTACAAAAAAATACAAGGTACATGTTCATAATTTTTCTGTATTAAAATTAAAGTATTCATTTAGATCAATCCATTATAATGATCAATCTCATAAAGGCCAAGGACCAAGGGGGAACTATCCTTCCCATTTTACAGGTTCATCTGTTATTCATATTATTTCAATTAGAAGTGAATAACTCATATTCAAGGTATATAACCACATTAAAATCAATCTAATTTATCTAATTAATTACCCATAATCTTACATGTTTAATTATAGAAAACTTTTCACACTTCATAGATCGAAATTATTTCACCAAATACTAAGTGGAATGATCATAACACCCACTGGTAGCTTAAAAAACAAAGAAACTATGATAATTATAATCATTTTAAATAAAATCACTTTATGTGTTGGTTTTAATTTTGTTCTTTCCCCTCCAACCATTTATAAGGGTTCCATATTATATCTAAATATGGTCTAGGGATTCAATTCAAGGTATTTCATGTTTTTTGGGCAACACATATGTCATCCTATGTGAGGTAAAATGATAGTAGTAAAAAATGATGAAACATTAATTGAAAACAAACAATTCCACATACATTATACTGAGGATTGTTCACATATCCAACCATGAGTTTTGGTACCCATTGAAATGAAAGAAATTGAGTAATATAAAAGAAATACTAAAAATTGGGGAAAATATTATATTGACATAAAATTCTATATAGAAAGATAAAATATTAATGAAATGATGAGAAATATAAGAATAACTGAGGGTCATCTGTAGTGTCACATGTTTTGGACTGTATGAAATTTTCATAGAGAAACATGAATTTTATGTTAGGTAGATGAGGTTTTCCTTAAACGAAGCCTCGAAATTTAAATAAGATATGTTTAACACTTAAGATAGTTGTTTTTAAAAATAGTTTATGGGAAAATCGGAGTAGGTTTTCCATTGAGTTTTGGGGGCTTCAGTCTCTAAAACCACAAAAAATAGGGGATGATGTTATGTGTGAAAATGTTTCTGAAACTATGTCGTACACCAAGGGACACCATGTATCTCATCCATTATATCAGGAGATATCACACGGTTTGGTCTTTCCATGTGTGAGTTGCATCACGACCATATGCATTTCTACTGATCATTAATAGAGGGATATTTCATAGGCTATATATGATTAGACAAATAATGCATCCATCCAATGTGATGGGGTCCATGAAATGTTGATAATATATAGTTGTCACATGATTCATTACAAATTGTGGTCGTAACATGACCCTAATTATATGGGTTGGAAATTACTATTTTCCCATTCTTTATTTTTTATTTTCTCTGACTCATCTATCCTCCTCCTGCATGTGTTAGAGCCCATCGATAGCTCCTCCATCTTCATCCTCGTTATATAAAGAGGTCACCCTTATACGATCTCTATTTCTATTATTGGAAGTTTGTGTGATATCGCTTAGTTATTCTATGACTCATACTTCCCCTATTCTTCATTTTCCTTCCCCTAGTTTGTGCTATTTTTAGGTGACCGAATTCACCACATTTTAAGGGTGTACATATATTTTATAGTTTTATCTTGAACTAGACCGATATAATAATCAATATTTGACATATTTATCTTCTTTGGTTTATGTAATGTGGTATAAATATATTTCCCTAATTTCATTCCCATTTATAAATTTCATTGTAGTGGCTCACACTAGATTATCTATATGTTACCAATGACATGTGAAATCAATTATGTATGTCCTCCAACATTAAATCCTACTACCACTATACATAGAATTTAAAAATTAGAGGCAATTCACCCAAACAAAAAACAAACCATTGGGGTGAATTTTTTATATACCTTGCAGTAATTCTTAATTATGTAATTAAAACACATTATTGGGGTTTTTTAAATAACCAATATCCTAACACGTTTTTTCAGATTAGTTTATATTTTAGTTTTTTTGAGTGATACTTATTGTAGGTTTATAATTAAATTAGTTTTATAAATTTTATATGATATTACTTTCCCCATTTTTAATTAATACACCTATGAGGGAAAATATATTCCTTAGTAAAATGTGGTATTTCAATGGGATAGTTGAATTCATAAATTTATGTTCTGTTCCCTATTTATTCATATAACATGTTAATGAAATGCCTAGGAATCACCTTGATTGGGACATGGGCATACTCTAACAGTGATTGGAAATTATAATTCTCTTTTTTTGATACCATTGATTCCACTTTATGAATCACCTTGAATGGGACATGGATACCTTTTTACCAAGAACCATAATATTCCTTATTATGATCTACGAAATTATACTTTTTCTTATTAGAGGATGCATCCTCAAGCTAAAGAACATTCCTGTCTTTGGTCCATGATATTATTTATCCCCTATGAAATCTAGGTTATGTTCCCTTATGAATATGAACTAAAATTATATATTTAGATTATATCATCACCGGTTCACTACTTTCAAGATTCACTCCTTCTCAGGACTTGCTGGTATAGTCGAGCACATGTCATTGAGGAACCTGAATCTGAGTTGTTAATTTTTATTTTATTTTTTTATTTTCTGAATGAATATTATGATTTAACACATTGGTATTTATTATAAATGGACTGGATAAATGTATACACCATTTGTGGTGGCCTACTGAGTATATATGACACCCTTATCAGGCCTCCATTGCCCTATGGTACATAAGTAGACCTCATTTTTCATAGCTTTGTTGACCATTCAATGTGTTGTGCTTAATTTATTGGAGAATAAAATAATAAGACTTATCTAGTACTCATGATACTAATGGAGATCGATTTCAGGGAATTTTATAATTTCCTTGGTTCATGAATTGAATTTCCCTACATTCTGAATGATTTATTTTTTGGATTATGTAGAATCACATGGATGTGTACCCATTATTATTATATTTATCTTACGCTTCTATTTCCCCTCATTTACATTGCTCAATTTTTTAGTTTAATTAGTTCATATATGATATATTTCCATTATACACTATTCATGAGGGTATAACATCCCCACCATACCATGATTGGACCCTAAATTCCATTCTTAAACCTCTCATAGACATGTAGGCATGCATGAAGCCATGTGTCAATGAGTTCATCTACTAGTTTATAATATTTTCATGAGAGGTTATAAAAATGTGGTATGAGAAGGGATTATTATTTTCATTTGTATTGTTATTTTTGGGTAGGTATACAAGAAACTAGTGATGCGCGATCACTAGGTAAATAACTATATCTTATATTATTCCACCCAGACATGGGAAAAAGTCCAGGTTCCTAGTGATGGTAATGTTATGTAGGAAATTCTATATTAAAATTTATTTTTATTTCACATTTATTGGTTAGTGTACTTACCACTACTTTTTAATTTATGAGATTATAATATTTAGTCTTCTCTAGGTAGGATAATAATGTAAAATTACATGCAATATTATAGGCACATATGCATTCATATTCCATACATATTACATTCACTATAGATATCAATGACATGCTATTAGAGATTTATTTATTGTAATTTCATGTTAATAATGATTCTTGTTATATTCCGTGATAGAAATTTTAGTATTATTAATTGTTTTTTACTCGTATAATTATTTCATTATCATGCTTGTTTGTATAACATGACATGTTATTAATTTAGCAGTTTTGCATAAGAAGCATTATTTTGTTTTCAAAAATTATGTTGTTTTTAATCATCCTTTGAATGTATACAATGTGTTGGATTATTCCCTAATCATATAGTATCGTTATCTATTGTTTTTCTACGATTCCATTATTATTTATCATATTTCCCTATATTTTGTTCTTGTAATAGAGTACATGGTTATAATTTTAAGTATAAAATTGGTTATTGATGTAATATAATTAAACTATACAATGTTTCCCCCATATATTGATAGTGTATCTTTATCTACCCAATCATTAAATGTCTGAGACATGAACCATTGGTTTCAGAGGATGAGACTTATTGGATACAATTTAATGGGATCCAATTTACAATTTATTAAGTGTATCATTGCCTTATAAATTGGGAAATAGTAATTAGGAAATTGAACCATTTTTTATAAGCCTTCTATTCATAGAAATTGTTTCAAACATATAATATTCCACTTTTAAAAATAGATGATTTTTATTCCTTAAGAACACCAGTACCTTTATCACTTGGGCATGGTGACCCGTATGTCTAATTTCATAGATTCACTACTGTACACAATTAGGTTTGAAGGAGAATATATATTATAAAATATCTGATGATGGATAATTAAATAAAATTGTTTAATATATTTTTGGATGAATTTTGATGAACCAAGGATGTTTTTAAGGGACCCTCATAGGATATCTTTTTATCTTTATCTTAGTAATTAACCTATAGGTGTTAAATTGTAAAATATAAGGATGGTTGTTTAAAAGTTTTGGTAACTACTAATATGAGATTAAATATAGAATTATGGTGGAATATTACATGACCTTCCCCATCCATAACTAATAAAATAAATATTATCTAAATTTGAGATATATTATTATTATGGTTTCATCAATTAAATTACCAAAATCAATTTAAAGGGTGTTTTCATCAATATATTGGAATTGAAATTTTATTTTAACAAATAACTGTTGTGATAAAATTATGGATAAATAAAATGGATAAAAAGAGTTTATGTGGTATGTTTACTAATTATGGAATCATATATATGTGAAATAGACTAACAAATGCAATGGGAGTTTATAAGACCGTCCTGGGTTCCTAGTTCATTTACTAGACTCTTTTTCCTTATGGATGGTATTGGATGCTCATTAAACATAGACTTAGAAATGTTTATATAGGAAAATTTGAATTAAGTAAATGGATAACATGAAATCCTAAATGATTTTATTAATAAAAACCTTATAGTATGTTTATTATAAATTGTTCTTATAGTTCTTCTTTGAAGCCTGAACTTGAGCATTTCCCATGGGGCCTTTCTTCTATTGCACAATATTCAATGATAGGCAGTAGATATAATGATCATGTTATTTATTTCACATTAATATGTGAATATTTATATAATATTAAACATAATAAAACTCAAAATAATTATAAGTATAATGTCATTGAGAATTAGGTATAAATCATCACATCTTGAAAATGGAACATACCATCATTTTTAAAAAAAATCCTTAACATGCTTCTAAAATTACATTGCTTCTAAAAAATCATGGGATAACTTGAGGACATATATATGAATGTGGGGAGCTATAAATACCAATAAGGGAACAAATGGAATAAAATAAATGGAATAATAAATTTATGACCATAGAAATATTAATGGGGCATAAAAACATAAGGAATAAAAAACATGAACAATGAGAGATGATATATCATGATAATTATAACATGGGAATTGTGGAAACAACATAAAACACTACACCAAAGATACAGGTCACGGATACAAGACTGATAAATAAAGGTTAAAATGTATCATAAAGGATTCAGGTTCACTCCCTACCCCAATGTGACATGACATGGTACTAAATATTCCACAATGCATTGGTGCACTATATAAATCAGGGCCTAACCGTCACATTCATTTCATTTTCAAACTTCTGTGTGCCATATAATACAAATAAGATGGATTCATTCAACATTATAATTTATTAGAAAATAAATTATTTTTTAATAAATATATTCAACTTCCCAATAAAAAATATATGTCCATAAATGTGGGCACCCTTAATAAAAAAATGGTATGGTATTCACTAAAAAATTATTTTGAAATTGAAAAATCATGGTGAAATTTCACCTTCACGATATTGTCACATAAAGATTCAAAAACATTTGTTGGTGAGAGTGAAGGGGATTTATAATTACATAGAAATATATGAGATGAAATTGGGATAGGGATGAATATATCCCATCATTATATATTTGAAATATAAGGTATAATGTATTGAAGAAACACATATAAAGATACAAATTATAACTACATTGTCACATGGTAAGGGCTGTAAAAAGATCCAAGTTGAATTAATGAGAGAGAAAGTTGGATAACATCGTTTATAAATTAAATGGATATTAATTGGAATATTTAAAAACATATACCAACATAATAAAATGGAATTTAAGATACATAACAAAAAACAAGTGCTTGAATAGAAATTAAAAAGAGAGAAATAAATTACTGGAGTGTGTTACTGCAAATTATTTCAAGGTGTTATTGAGAGCTTGGGAGAACCATGGGAAGAATCTATATTGTATAATTCATAATATTTTCATGATTCAAAAAGATTTAGTGATGTGAAATGGGATCTTGGGTGGGTTTATACAGTAAAATAGGGGTTTTCATTATTATTTATGTTTTAGACTCTATAAACAATAACCAAAACCCAAAACCATACCATAGTTTTCTCGTGGTTTCATCAAAATGATAGTGATTATAATTATCTTATAAGCCAAATTTATTATTTGGTTAAATAATTTCATTTTCATAATGTGGAGGTTAGTCTTACTCTATTTGAAATGATTTTAAAACCATAAAATATATTAATAGTTTTGGACAGTTCATAAAGGAATTATTAAATTAATCTAATAAACATTAAATCAAATTATATTAAATGGAGAAAACAAAATTGGTAATTCCAACCCTTTATTTTATTTATTACATACATTTTGTGTCATTATGATGTCAGAATATAAAAATTATATTTATACATCGTTTAATTTTTACTTGAAAATTTGACTTTCTAATTAAATTATAAAAATATCTGTGAGATAATTTCATCATTTGGATTCCAAAAATAATATTCATTTTCTATTAATAAATTTATAAATACCTAAATTATGAAATTTGAAAATAAATTCTATATTTATTAAGAAATGATGGGTTTTATGACTATATGAGTTTTTGAACCTTAATAAAATTACATATTACATCATAAAAATTATATCCTCGTATATATTTAATAAAAATTATTTAATAATAATATTTTGTGAAAATTTTATTTTTTTCCAACATCCATTAATTCATAAAAATAATTTCATTAATTGTATTTTAATAATAGAAAAGTATATTTTTTTGTTTTATTGAATCAAAATAAAATCATTTATAAAATAAAAATAATAGGACCAAAATATATTCATTATTACGTTGAAAATAATTTACATAATAATATTTGTAGGGTCTTGAAACAGATCCCATTAATTAACTATCAAATTCACTAAGGGTATGGTTTGTGATGGTGGGACTTTCATAGGGTGGTCCGACGAACATGATTTGTGTCAGGATCTCAATTAAATTGAACTTATCTTGTAAGCAGTTTCACACATGATGTAGTCGTTAAGTCATAACTTTGTTCAGGGAAAAATAATTGGGAAGTTATCTACATAAAAATCTTTGATACATGTAATTCTTAAGGTATGATCCCACTTATAGAGGCCATCACATCCATTTTCTGTGGAAATTATATTTTAAAAACCCCTATATTTATACTAATAATGTGATCACTATTCAATGTCTAATTTAAAAATGAAAATCATATGTAATGGTATTTTAAATCCAATAGGATATAAAAACACAAAATATTTCTATGGGATTTATATAATCAAATTACCTAATAATACATTTAGTTAAATCAAAATTGGAATATTATTTATAACATTTTGAGTCATTATAATAGAGCCTAGTGACTTCCTCAGGGAATGGACATTAGTATATGATTAAGCCAATGTGTCAATGTTTTATGTTTTAGTAATTGTATAGCCTGATGTAGGTAGCTCCCTCATAACTATTAAATACTTCTTGAATTCATCTATTTTTTAGTTGTGTGATGTCATTTGGGTGCCCTTAGTCCCACATAGGACTACTTGGTTTCTAAAACAACAAATTATTTACACTATTTGTCATTTTTTAGTTTACCCTTTTTAAGGGTGTCAGCATTGGCTTATAAATGAATAGGGATTGGTCAGCTTCTTAGTAGGTCATTTTCCCATTCAGAATTATCATCTTCAATGTTTGATTACTTGGGAGGTCCTCATCCAAATTGAAACTTGTATGGTGAAATACAACATTGGGATTACACTTTTATCAACTAGCAGGTACATGATGCATGAGGAAAATATTCATATGGATCATATCCAGGTTCATTAATTTTTCAAGTTAAACCTTGTGGTTGTATTCATTGAGACTCGTTGTGCCCTGCATGCTACTAAACTTTTAATACCAATTCTATGCATTTTACAATACAAGTTAAACTATTGAGCCATTTTGCTACATTCACAGGTCACCACTATATTAGAGTGATCTAGATATCAAAAAATAATCTTCCCAATGATCAAGATGAATTGTTATGGAGGATCATGTTTTTTTAAATGATATTTTGTTTTTTTTTGGATTTTATGACTATTTCCATGAAATATGTGAGATTGAATAAGAGGAGTGTCATTTTTAAACCTAAATGTGTATATAATATATCATGATTTATAGCTAAACTTTTCCACCTATTTCAGTTTAATTCTAGATAAGGAATGTTTCCCATGTATTGGAACTATGTTCTATTTATAATGGAGCATTTTTCCTGTGATGAGTTCCCTTCTCATTGAATCCAGAATCCAGGCCAGTATAAAATCAAGGAGAATTGCATCAACTTAGGTTTTGTTCTTCCATCCATGTAGAAGGAAAACCACCGAGGAGGACCATTTGAAAATGGTCAGGACTACTTTTTAATTCCATTAAGGTAAGTTTTCTGAAATGAGTCAGTTCATGTAGGGTGGAACTAAAAAAATGGATGGATGAAAAAGAATCCTTCATAAACATCATTGTCCATAAAAGGAATCTTGTTTTGTTTCATGAATTATATCCTTAAGCATATGGTGGTAAGGTAATCTTGGATAGGTATTCATGGTGTGTGGGGAGATGATGACAATATTCTTTAAGAAGAACAAAAAAGAGGTTGTACAATTGTACGTTCATTTAATAGTTGGTTTGCGGGTTTGAAACTATGTCGATTTTCATAATAGGGATAAATAGAGTGTCTGAGAACATTTTTGGAAGTCGCTTGAATCCTATTTGTGTTAACTTTGGTTGAAAAAACCATGTCCCCAATCTGTCCACCATCATGTATTCATTGATAGATCCTAGGATTTATGCCATGCTATATTTTTAATTTAATGTGATTTATAAATAATCAAGGTCCAAGTAGTGCACCAAAAGTATAGTTGAAATAAAATATTGCATTGTCATTTGTTTTTATTTAGTTCCCAATTATTAATTCTACGTATGGAATTATGGGAAAAAACATTTATTTTCATAATTTATGTTTTTCTCAGTGATTGTTTTTATGCATTGACGTTTTGACATCGTACCAAAGTACCACATGTAAATTTCGGAGTAAGGGAATCCTTGGAAGAGATCCTAAGAATTCAGTATATGTATATTAGGTAATATTAGATATATATTCAGGATTATATGATATTTTTTAAGGATAGATATCCAAAACTATTTGATTGGGTTAACAGTCATGTTCATGCCATGACCTGATATCTCATTGGCTTTTTTGCATAGAGAACTCACAAGAAGATTGTTACGGGGCTCAGTGATCTTTCCCGAAGTATATATTTACTTTAATTCATTTTAAAAAATTATTTTTTGATTTTTTAATAATATAGAAATCTATTATGATTGTTTGAATAGTATAATACATTGGATATATCTACTTGACATCACATTGCTCTCTCCCTCTCTCTCTTGTCATATGTGGTCGGTGGGGAACCTCTTTTGGAATATCATATGGATGGGGATTGGGAAGTAAATATGGACGAGGAGTTCATTGATGGTCTGGGGTCAACCAATACATGGGTTTTTAGTTTTTAATTGACACTTTGATCAATCAAAAATCATGTTGTGAGTCTCGCTAAAATGAAAAATACGTACTTATGTAGACTGTTCATATGGTGCAGATGCCATGACATTAAATTGGTAATTAAATTATAGGACATATTTTTGTTATAGAAATAGGATTGATGGTATATGAGGAAATTATATGATCGTGTATTGTGTATGACGAGATATGGTAGGCACCATGTTGATGTTTTTTTTAAATGAGTTGGATAGAGTTTCCATGGCTAATGTACCATATTCGTAATGTGATTTTGGAGGTACATGAATCATTTGGGAACTCCAAACTATTTTATATGTTATATATGAATACATCACTAGGTTGGGTTTTGTCTCCATGATTCACCAAATGATTTCTTTGGAAGTGAATTACTATGCTTGGGAGATTCTAGAATCCCTTAGTTTTGATGGGATGTATTTTTTTTTTGAAAAATCGTGAATTTTCACTTTGGTGTAATGTCCATTCCACAAATGAGAATTTGGAATCTAAATCAAATATTTGTAACAATTTAGTGTTTAGTTTTTAGTTGGGGTTTATGTATTGAGGGGATCCTTGTGTGTTATGTTGAATATTAGGAGTATTAGGCTCTATAACCACACAATGTGGGAACCTGGAAAGATAACACAATTTGTCATAAACCGGGAGACCCACCCTGGGAATCTGTATGGATCATCCATTAGAGTAGGTGGTCTCATATAGTTTAGTCTAACCATTTTATAGGGGACACATGACTATGTTTTTTAGTATTAATCATTTATAGATGGACTCTTCGTTGGCCACACTAGGTTCATCCAACCGTGTGGCCAACACCAGTGAGGGGGTTCCTTGGGTAGTGGATCATGTGCGGTTGGTGCATGATTTGTCCAACCATATAGAAAAACTGGACTCCTAATTAATGTGGTTGAAAAATACTATTTTTCCATTGTAATTAATTTACATTATCATACTCATATATGAGAAACAAACCACCGATAGGTGCTCTTTCACCACCTCTAGTTTTGAGGTGGTCACCCTAATACAACTCTATTTTGAATACAATCAATTGAATTTGATATAAAACTAGAATTCCACTACCACTACTTCCCCTCTTATATATTTATCATCTCATTGTATGTTCTATTTAGTTGAATCCTAATTCACCCTATTATCATGTAATTATTCTATTCCTTTTATTCACTCAAACCAGAGAATAACAAGCCTCAAAAATGGATATGTAGACTACCATTGGTATATGGTAGGTGGTGTAAATCCATTTCCATAATGTATTTAACATTTATAAATTATTCCATGGTTCATGACAATAGATTCTCTTAGTGATTCCATGGATATGTGAAATTTGTTAAGTGAGTCCTAGTACATTAAATCATATTTCATTTACACATATAATAAAACCATAATAGGATGGTCACCTAACCCCATAGAATACCTTTTTGGTGATTTATTTATACAACTAGAACAGAATTCCTCCTTATGTAAATAAATCACCATCATGGGGTGTTTTTTTAGTCACCCATGATCATAACACCATTTTTTCTTATAATTTTATGTTTGATTTGTTCCAAGTGATCCCTCTAGAAAGTGTAAACTAAAATGAGTTTTATAAATTCAATATATTAGTATTTCCCACATTCATTATAAAACTAACTTTTAGTATTGTCGTTATCATTACTAAAATGGCGATATTTTATAGGTTAGATGAAATTATAAATGTATATAACCCTCCCTCTTTATACCCATCTTACAATAATAAATTTATTAGGTACATGGACATTAATGTGATACCATAACTAACAAAGGGTCTAACAGTCTTTAATAATTGAATAATTATTTGGAATATATAATTTTAAAATATACTTTTGGTATTTGAACATAAATTTGTAAATATTTGATGTGCTCTTGGATTTCACTTGGGTCCCTCTTTACAAAATTCCTTGGACGAGCTCATAAGTCAATTGATTTACATTACCCATAGATTGATACTTAGATTACAATGTACGAATTACTTGGAATGACTCTTAGGGATAGATGTTTTTATTTTCTTTTGAAGAAAAATCAGATCCATGTGTAGGAATTTGTTGGATGGTCCCATAGGATGATTGAAACTATTACATAATGTGAGAGATATTTGTACTCTAGAGGAGATGCATTGGACGTGATAAGTGGAAAGATGGTTAAACTCATCCATAGTTGATAATTAGTCCCCAATATGTGTTATAAATTATGATATTTGAGAGTTAAGCATTAATATTATAACGAGAGTAATATTTGGGATTCTTTTTTATTGATCCCCATTGTTGAACTCTTATAGTGGTAGGTAATTTTTGTTCTCCTAGTGAAATAATTTGGATTATTCTTCATGGGTCATCTAGGATTGGACCGTGATTCATTCTTAATAATAACCATATTTTCTCACCTTATGATGAATTAAATTATAGTTTATCATATTATATGATGTTTCTCATTCCAAAGAAAATGATTGGGTTCAGTCCATTATTTTATTGATCCCTTATGACATGCCCATTTGTGTACCCTTGTGAATAATGACAATAAATATATTTTTAGTTTATATCTAAACTAGTTTTACTATTTTATATCGGCACTCTATCTTAGTTTGAAGTAGGCATGGTTGACCAGGTATCCTTGAGGAACATAAAACCAACTTGTTAATTTTCATTTTAGTTTGTTCTTGTTACTGCTTCCCTGTTATTCCCACACACTATAGTATTTTATATACATGGAGTAGATAGATTTAGAATCCTTGGGGGTCACCTACTTATTATATCTGACATAGTTTTTTGGCCACCACTTCACTAGGTCACACAAGAATACCTATTTGTGCATAGGTACCTAGACCACATCTTGTGTTGTGGATCATTTAGGGGAGAATTGGAGCACATAACTAATCTTGTACTTATGATTATCATAGATATCTCCGTATGGGATTTTTTATTCTTCCATTTTTTATTTCAATGTATTTTTTTCCTTCTATATGTTTTCTATTTTAGGTTATTTCTTATCACATGGATATGCATTTGTTGTTGATATAATTATCTTCCACTGTTGATTTTTCCTTCATCTATACCACTTGATATATCAGTCTAAATATTAATTATATTATTTACCATCATGTTACTCAAATCATGTGGTTATAGTCTCAAAAACATACTATCATTAGACCCTTGTTTCTTTTTAGTAGCCTCTGACATACTAGGAGGATCACTTGAGGCAATGTGGTGACCATTTTTTCTATTGTTTTAGTAGTTATTCAGGCCTATAATACACATGATCAAACACAAACATCACCAAATTTTTCAATTCTCAAAACAATTAGAAACACAATGTAATAAGAGAGGAATAAGTTATAACGTGAGAGGGATATCCGGGGAAAATAAGGTTGTAAATGGGGAAAATAAACATTTAGGGTGGGAGAAAAAAATGGCAATTTTCCTCTTTTTAAGAGTCAAATAATTTGGCCACACATTTTGGCTAAGTGTGTGCCAACAGATTTGTACTAATTCCAAAAGACAACCACACCTCACACAAAACATGCCTGGATAGAAAATACTTCTGTAGCCCATGGTGTCACTACTACAATAAATTTTAGACCAATATCTCGACCATGATCCCCACCTTTAATTGATTATCAGATCATGATCCTATATTTTCAGATATCATATATGAGGAGCATGGTTTGCACTAACTATGAACAAACCATGAGCTTCCTACTATATTTTTAAAAACCATGCTTTCAAATAACCACACTTTTTAAACACAACTGAATTCCCGAGATACATCTATAGTATTAAAACCCATATAAAAACATCAAACATCCATGTTCCAATTCTGGGAAATATATTAAATTATACAGATGAATATTTGGCATATCCACTAAACTAAAAAATCAAATTCAACTGGAAATATCAAATTGTTTGTAACACAAGACATTACACCCTATCATTACCTGTAGTATTTTACACAATGTTATTTAAAATTACATTTATAACAGAATTCATACAAACTATTTTTAAAATAATTTTGAAAAATATATTTTACAAATATAATTAATTACGAAAAAAGTATCATACCTTTATCCTTTTATAAAAGCTGAAGGTAAAATATATTTAGAAAAAACACTTGATATTTAAAAAACTAAAATTTCAAACACCAACAATAAAATAGATTTATCATTTTAAAATTAATAATTTAAGAACCCACAACAAACCACGGGGAGAGATCGACCATTTAAAATGAAAAACTCATTAACTAATTTTAATAGTTTAAAGTGTTATTTTATATAACAAAACCCAAACTATTATTCCATATTTAGAGATAATTCATAATTACTCCCTTTTCCAAAATAACATTAGAAAATGATTCACATCATTATAAATGATAATATATAAACAATATAAACCATTATATCACTAGGCATTATATAACGATATTAACAATTATAATGTTTTTCTACAAACTAATATCAGTATAATGGGAGATAATAAAGTACATAGTGGGAATCCAAATTACAATACAATCCTTAATTAATAAGAATCATTTGAAAATTTGTGCATCATAATGTGATATTGTCGTAGACACACCCTTAATAGAGGAAAATTATATCCCCTATTCTGATCCTTGTAATTTTTAACTTTTGTTGAGATATCACTACCACATTATATTACTTCTAGAGATCTATCAATGTCTCACTAGGTCAATAATTAGAACTAGATATTATATTTTAATCATTTTATCAACCCCACAAAAATATAAAACTGTATGATGTGCACTTAATCAATCACATAGTTATCTGGATCAGTATTAAATATTAAAGTTGGTGAGGGAAAAATTAACAACATATATTATCACAAATATATGTAAGGAATATATAATTAAATTCATCTCACCTCTCAGACCATAACTGTAACATCCCAAGTAAATAAGGAATAATAAATTTTCATATTTGAGAATTGAATATTAATTTTACTTTAAAAGGGGTTGCTATGTTCGATAGCATACCCAATACGCAACAAAGAGTTTCTTTGAAATCTTACGTTGCACACCAGTAATAAAATAATATTATTTTAAATTGTAGTTAACACGTAGTCATTTTATTGGCGGGAATTAATATAAATAACTAAAATATGAATATATATGTTTTTAATTGTTATTACATTTATCCAATAAAAGATAATGGCTTAAAATAAGAAAAGAATTCAATTTTAGGCATAGATACTCTAATATTCATTAAAGGTCCACTTATCGCATTTTCCTGGCGAACCTTCATTAAATATAGTTTTGGTCACTCTTTTAAATTATATTGTACCAAATAAAATTCTTCTTTAGAATCGGGAAATCAAAATTTTCTTTTTGTAAAATTTTGGTATTTTTCCGATAAAGTTCATTTTTTAATGAATATTGAAAAATGTTGTATTTTAATTCGAAACCTCTTTTTAATCTAATTTATTTATATGATTAGATTATATTTTGAATTGGTTTTAAAGTGAAATTATAATATATTTTTACCATTAAATCCAATATTGGTTGTTGGAATTAATTTCACTTTGAAATCAGACATAAACTAGTGTCAATCTTTTGATACTTATTGTTTCATAAAAACACGCTATTTGCTCTGACAGCGGGAATTAATTATTAAATTAATTAATTCAACTTATATGTTTTTAATTTTGTAAAATGGACTTCATTTTTGAATTCGGAATATCAAATATATCTTAGGGTGATGTTTTGGCATTTTTCTGAAAAACTTCAATTTTTGATGAATAGTGAAACCACTAAGTGGTACTTAAAAAACTGATTTTTCGTTTAAATGAAAATTTTCCACCTCTGTGTTTTTAATTTCAAAAATCCGACATACAAGGTTGTCATTAAGAAGTGAAATGTGGTTCAATGGGATTGAAATAATTTTTTTTGTGAATAGTAACTTTTAAGTTTTTAATCGTGATTAGAGTTAATTAGTGTAGTTTAAGGTAAAAATAATGTTTTAATAATATGATATTAACTTGAAACTTGTCCTACCCTTATTGGATATGTCATGGCCGACCAAGAAAATCCATGGGTCAACTTGGGGACCCCATGGAGCCACATTGGAAGGAAAATGACATTAATATCTTTTTATTTAATGTATAAATAAAAATGTCACAAACATGAGTTGTTTTACTAAAACAATTGGTAAATGGGGTTATACAAGTCATAATTTCGACTATAAATATTCATTAGAAATATAAAATGATTTCCTACATCATGATATTTCTTTTATAATTTTTAGATATTAAATAAATTAAATTATTGATGACACCATGATGATGCAGTGATTACCTCATTATTTTACGATTTAAATAAAATTAAACGATAATGTAAAATATAAGACCAAAACTTGCCAAAAACCTATTGGATGGGTGTATTTAGAACCCATATCACATTTACATCTAAATATATAATTTTGGGACCCTTTTTATCTGAAAATAAGTTTATAATAAATTATCTTTTCATAACTTTCCAAGATTTCCCCTCCTCTCCTCTTATAAAAGGCCCCCACCTATACCTCCTTACCCACACCTCTCAAGCCTTTGGATTGGCCAAGCTCTACTCATTTAATCTCTCCACATCATTTTATTACTCCTAAAAGCCTCACTTTGGGTAGAATTCTTCCCAAGGAATCCATTGATCTCAAATCAAAAAGACTCACCCGTTTTAAAGGTAGTGTTTTCTCTTGTGATCTTTTGTTTTATTTTGCTTCTCCAACCATCTAAACTCTATTTATTCCATTATTTTGAAACAAAACCAGTATATTCAATATACTAGGATGTTTTTATAATAATCATTCGAGATACACTAACACGCACCTACATCTAATGGTTAAATAACATACTGTTTTTGTGGATATCAAATTTCTGCCTCACGAAACGATGATTTTCAATATTTTTCTTACACATTCAAAGGTGGACATTTCGATGGAACTATATTTATATAGGATATAAAATATGTTTATGTTTCCCTTAAGCTTCTTTATTTTTCATTTATGTCATACCTTTATGGTTTCCATTATGCTTAAACGCGATATCTTCATTTTAGGAAGTGCGGACTACCGCCCCCTCAAAGTGATTTGATTCGTTAATGCCATATGTGGGACATATAAAGGATGGATTTATAGTTATTATATATGATGTTATTCTGGAATTATAATATACATTTATAAAATTATTATTTCATTCCATTAAAGTATGAGATACAAATGAAAGTAGCGTTCATGTGTATATACGGCTTACCGTCTCCATGAACGGTGCATTTCATTTCATATCCCCAAATGTAATGTACTATTATAAGTACATATATATAATGGATTTATATGATTTATGTTAAATATAAATGATTAATATAATTCTGGAATTAAAATATACATATCTCTCATTTAGCTTTAACTCCATTAATATGACAAAGAAATGAAAGTAGCGTTCATGCGTACGTACGGCTTACCGTCTCCATTAATGGTGCATTTAATTTCATACCTCTAAATGATTAATTAATAATATAAATTCATGTATATAGTGGATATATATGACATATATGGCATCTACATCATTAATATCATTCTTGAGATAATGGATATTTGACTGCGTGAACAACTTGTAAATATAAGAAGTTCGCTTTTGACTCAAGTACCAAATATCGACAAAATGACTGTTATTAACTTAAATGATTAAATAATGTTCATAACATGGTAATAAGTGATATAAAAGGAATATTGAACTTGAAAAATTTTCTTAATCAAGTAGAAATTAACTCAAGTTTATTATTTAGGACATTAATGAATGATCAACTCAAGTCGGACCCGAGGTAAGGGAACTTCTTAACCCAATTCTCATTCTTGGGGTTGAACATGTCTTTCTTATTTATTTTGTTCTTCGATTATGTGAGAAATGAATTTTTATATCTTATCATGTATTTATACTTTCATTATTTGAGCTTATAGTGAATACACATGAGCGATCTATTTTATTTACAAAATAATCTTTTTAAGGTACTTCGTCTCAATCTCCTTTCATTGAGGCATATTTCGTTTTATACACAACTTTCTTTTATACGGTGTATAAACACCTTTGACTTTTACTTTTATACAAAAGGAATCTTTTTCTACGAAGCGTTCTAATAAATGAAAAAAAGGAATGTTTCTTTTAACGTACGTGGTGACAAAAATCTTTTCCTCTACTGCGAGTATTATTTGGTCTTTGGCTTCCTCAAGAAGTCGTAATGTTTTTAAAATGAAATAAATACCATATACTATTTTATGTAATTTGGTATTGGAAATGGTTTTTATAATGGATTTGTTATGTAAATATATTTATGTGATATATTTTGATCAAAGTGTTGAAATGTTTTCTTTCTGTTATATTTGTTTAATGTCATATGATTTTATAATGGTACTTGGACATTTGACGGGTGGTTACATGATAAACCATATGACGGGTGGTTCCGTGAATACTAGGATGGGTGGTTACATTATAATCTCCAATACATTGGGTATGTAAGTCGGCCGTATGGCTATTCTATTAAGTGATATGTGTGGAAGTCAACCGTATGGTTTTTCCATTTAATTATGTTTATATCCAAAGTTACCTTTATATGTTATGTATTCTTTATATGGGTTTTATGGTAGTCCTTTGGTTACAAAAGGGTAAGTAATGATCTTTTATTCTGTGAATAGTTTTTACTACTTCATAAAGGTGAAGGTATTACTTTGATAAAGTATACATGGTTTACTTTTTGTTTGAAAAACTAACAATTTTCATTCTTCATGTATCCCTTACTGAGCTTTTTATGCTCACCCCAAGTTTTCTTGAAATGTTTGTCACATGACTTAATGTGGAATAGGGTCAAGGTTTGGATCAAGGGAAAGTCATGCTATCTAAAACATGGAACTAGACATGTTTCTTCTTAAGAGTTTTTATTTTATGGAAACTTATTAGAAATGTATACTTTGTAATCTTTTGAGATGTAATAGTTATGATCCAATTCTCTAAAACTCTAATCCTAAAAAGTTCCTCAATGTGAATTATTTATTTAATTCCATATTAAGTAAGGTTTAATGATGGAGAATTATAGTTGGTATCAGAGGTCGGTTTAGACAACTTTAAGAGTTTTAAAATTGTTAAATTAGAAGTTAATTTATGTTATAATTGAAATGATATAGCATTTAAAGAATACCATGTTTCTTTGTCTAAGATATTTCTGTGTTCAGAATGGTTTTCTGCAGAGGAAACAAATCAGCTATGATGGGATGACATCAGGAGAAAGACAACCTTCAAATCAGCAACCTGAGATGGTCAGAATCGGAACTGAATAGTTTGTTGCAGTGATGGAACAGTTGACTCAGACTATAAATGGTGGTGGTATCCATGCACGAGATCGGCCAGATCAACTGCAGAGGAACATGTCGGTGGTGGAACTTTTCATGAGGAAACACCCCCCATCATTCAGAGGATCATCTCACCCCATGTAAGCAGAAGGGTGGATTAAAGCACTAGAGAAGATTTTTGATGTCATGGGGTGTTCAAGAAATCAAAAGGATAGTCTTATTATAAGGCCCCAGCCTTAAACCTTACTTAATCTTGAGTTATTACAAGATTACACATTGAGGATATTTTCAGGATTAGAGTTTTAGAGAATTAGATGATGAAACTTGCATTACATTCCACATTTAAACAAAGTGGTTACATAAAAGACAATATTCATTCTTCCCATCAACGGAAACCTATTTAAAATAAAACACAGATTCTTTCTTGACACATCCTTGACACTATCATCACATCATGTACCTTTCCCTTGACCTATGAAAAACATTTCAAAAAACTTGGGATGAGCATAAAAAGCTCAGTAAGGGTTATAAAAATATGGAAAGGAAACATGAGTTCATATTTACATAAGAATGAAATCATACATTACCCATAAAACATAGGCATATCAAATCATGAATAGATCATAGAAAACATAAGACATAGAGGTAACTTGAGGCATTCATAACATTCTTACGTAGGGAGTAACCCTCTTTGTTACGTTTGGAATACCCATCACAGTATATTCCCTAAATCTCTTCAGAGAAACCTTAACGTTTCACTCCTTCGCGTTACCAAATGCATTGGAGAGCTATATCGGGCTCACCCGCCCTTAGTTTATCACGGAACCACCCGTTTTCATAACAATGCCCAAGAACCATAACATAAATGTATCAGATAAAACATGCATAAAGGAAACATAACATTTCCAAATTTCAATCACAATATAACATTTTAGTATATTTAAATAATGAATCCATTCAAAAAGAAACCATTTCCAAAACCATTTAAAACATTTAATAAAGATATTTTTGAATCAATGTGTCCAATACCACCTTGAAGCTTAAAATTTTAAACCATTAATATCCATATACATAAATCCTTAAAACCATTTTGAAAACATGGATATTAATAAGATCAAATAATTAAAACATTTAAAACGATATTTTGGTTAAAGGGGTTTTACAAAAATTAGAGACACTTGAATTGAGGAATAACATTTATTCAGAACTTTATAATATCATGATAATAAATGGATTCATGATATAATACTCCAAAGGACAGTTTATACACCATATAAAAGTGAATTGGTGCATAACAACATTGAACCCTCAATAGAAATGTCAAATGTGGTGAAATCCCTTATAAAGAAGGTATCCTTAAATTCAGGACAAATCAATCTCAAAAATATGTGTGACAAATAAAAATACACCTAATATAAGAGGATATTAAGTGTAAAACAATAAAAGGTCATTAACACCTATTCAATGGATGACATATTCAATGACTACATGTTGAACCCAAAGAAATCAAAATTGGGTTAAAAAGTTCCCCTGACAGCCTAACGGCATCACATCAAAATGAGTTGATGAGAGATAAAAAGTGTATCTCATCACTTGGACATAAAATTTACATCAATAAGGATATATGAGAACATATCCCAACATAACAATATGTAAATTAAAAGTCCCAACAAAAGAATTCTTTTAAAAAAAAGGAGGGTGAAAGGTTCCCTTACCGACTTGGGTATCTTTCAAAACATACACCCCATGAAATAAAGACAATAGATCATTGATTTAAATACTCATAAACGAAAGTATATTACACAAAGAGTATAATAATGGACAGTACATACACCACTCAATGGAATTTGTGGCAAATGTAGCATAAATCTCACGGGAATAAAAGTGAGATGAAAAATCCCTTACGAAAACTCGGCAGCCTAACGGCACCACATAAAACTTCCAAAATGGATTGATGAGAGAGAATAGGGTCTCTCATCACATGAACATAAAAATTACAGTAATTGTAATATAAAAGATCATCCCAATAACAAGAAAGATGAGCTTTAAAAGGAATGACATAAAAGTGTGTACTTAAAAAGAAAGAGAGGAGTAGGATCCCTTACCTCGGGTCCGACATGACTCGATCGTTATTTAATCTCCTGAATAATAAACTTGAGTTAATTTCAAATTACTTAAAAACCTTTTTCAAGTTCATTATTACTTTTATACCACTTATTACCATGTCATAAACATTATGTAATCATTTAAGTTAATAATATTTGTTTTGCCGATATTTGGTTCTTAAGTCGAAAGTGGACTTCTTACAATTACATGTTGTTCATGTGGAAAAATGTTTATTATATCAAGAATTGTATTCATTATGTAGATATCATATATGTCATATATATCCAGTACATGCATGAATTTATAACATTACATAATCATTTAGAGGTAAGAAATGAAATGCACCGTTCATGGAGACGGTAAGCCGTACGTACGCATGAACGCTACTTTCATTTCTATTTCGTATTTTATAGAATGGAATAATAATGATATAAAGGTATATTATAATTCCAGTATAATGAAAAATATAATATCATATTTCCATCCTTTATACATCCCACATATGGTATTTAACGAATCAAATCACTTTGAGGGGGCGGTAGTCTGCACTTCCTAAAATGAAGATATCGTGTATACCCATAATGGAAGCCATAAAGGTAAGAAAAAAATGAAAAATATAGAAGAATAAATAAAACATAAACATATTATATATCATATATAAAAATAGTGACATCATAATGGCCACCTTTGAAGGTGTTAAATGAGTATTGAACAATCATCGTTTCGGGTGGCAGAATTTCACCATCCACGGAAACCGTATGTTCTTTAACCATTTGATGTAGTTGTGTGAGAGTGTAGCTCAAATAAATCTTATAACAACATCCTAGTATATTGAAGATACTTGTGTGTTTACAAAATAAGTAAATAAAAAGTGTTTAGGGGGTTGGAGAAGCAAAATAAAACAAATGAACATGAGAGAATGAATTACCTTTAAAAGTGTAACTTCTTTTGATTTGAGCCTAAAGGCTTCCTTTGAAAGGATTCTTCCCAAAGGGAATCCTCTAGGATGAGGAGAGGGATGTGGGGAGAGTAAATGAGCAGGGGTTGGCCGAGCCAAAGGCTTTATGATTGTGTGAAAAGAGGTAGAGGTGGGGGCCTTTTATATGAGAAGAGGAGGGGCACTTTTGGAAAGTAAGGAAATATTACTTTATTTGAAAATGTGTTTCGGTTTTAAAAGGTCCCATATTGATATAATTCGTGGATAAGGTTATAAGGGTTCGAAATCCACCAATCCAATAAGTTTTGGACATGTGTAGTTCATATATATTACATTATATTTCCATTTTATTTTAATCGTTAAATAATGATGTCATCACTGCATCATTATGGTGTCATAAATAATTTAATTTATTTAATGTCTAAAAAATATAAAAAAATTACTATGATGTAATAAATCTTTTTATCATTCCAATTACTATTTATAATCAAAAAATATGACTTGTATAACCCTACTTAAAAATTGTTTTAGTAAAACATATCATGTTTGTGTCAATTTTACTTTTCCATTAAATAAAAATATATTATTGTCATTTTCCAAATAAGTGGCTCCATGGGGTCCCCAAGTTGACCCATGGCTTGTCTTGGTCGGCCATGACACAACCAATAAGGTTGGGACATGTGTCTAGGTCATTTCATATTATTAAAACATTAGTTTTACCTTAAACTACACTAATTACCACTAATCGCGATTAAAAACTTAATATGTTACTATTCACCAAAAAAAATTATTTTAATCCCATTGAACCACATTTTACTTCTTAATGACAACCATGTATGTCTGATTTTCAAAATTCAATACACATTAGTGGTAAACTTTCATTTAACTGAAAAATCAGTTTGCTTGATTACCACTTAGTGGTTTCACTATTCATCAAAAATTGAAGTTTTTCAGAAAATTACCAAAAAATCACCCTAAGCTATATTTGATATTCCGAATTCAAAAATGAAGTCCGTTTTACAAAATTCAAAACATAATAGTCACATTAATTATTTTAATAATTAATTCCCGCTGTCAAAGCAAATAGCGTGTTTTTATAAAACAATAAGTATCAAAAGATTGACACTAGTTTAAGTCTGATTTCAAAGTGAAATTAATTCCAACAACCACTATTGGATTTAATGGTAAAAATATTTTCTAATTTCACTTTAAAACCAATTCAAAATATTATCTAATCATATAAATAAATTAGATTAAAAAGTGGTTTTGAATTAAAACACAACATTCTACACTATTCATTAAAAAATGAACTTTATCGGAAAAATACCAAAAAATTACACAAAGTAAAATTTGATGTCCTGATTCTTAATAAGAGTTTTATATGATCCAAAAGAATTTATAAGAGTGATAAAAACTATATTTAATGACAGTTCTCCATTAAAAGGTTATAAGTGGACCTTTCGTGAAAATTAGGGTATATAGGCCTAAAATTGAACTCTTTCCGTATTTTAAGCCTTTATCTTTTATTGGGTAAATGTAAAAACATTTAAAAACATATATAATCATATTTTAGTTATTTCTATCCATTCCTTCCAATACAACGACTACATGTTAACTACCATTTGAAATAATATTATTTTATTATTAGAGTGCAACGTAAGATTCCCAAGAAACTCGTTGTTGCGTGTTGGGTACGCCATCAAGCATAGCGTCCCCTTTAAAGTCATATTAATATTTTATTCACAAACATGGCTAAATATGAAAATGTCATATTCTTTATTTACCTGGGGTGTTACATCCTTCCCCCCTTTTGGGAATTGCGTCCTCGCAATTTTAAAATTGCGCTTGGAAACATCCTTGAAAGTCCCACATCGGAACAATAGTCGGTAAAACAAACACTTTAAAATAAAGAAAGATAAGTACAAAGGTCACCCGAGTTAACCCATACTAGGATTACATGTATGAAAATATGGACATGGAGGAAAAAACAAAGGGTCATGTTCTGATGGAGAGTGATAGAAAACATGTTTAGGAGAAAGTTAACCACGAGAAAATCACAAACTTGTGATGGGTTAAACGGTATTCGATTCCCCAGTAGGAAAAGTTAATAAACAACATTTTTGTTTTAAGTTACTTTTTATTGAGGAATTTATTCATAAGGAAGCATAATCACTTATCATATTGACTTTCAACTTTTATTATATTCCTTACACAAACTCATATTTTCTCCAAAAGACGAGTATTTAGGAAGACTTGTTCACATTAAGAGTACTATAATCAACTTCTAGAGAATCACCTAATCCACAAAATAGAACTATATACTTCCCATGTCTTTAGACTTTAACCAAAACCAAAACCAAAAAGGCTAGTACAAGATCAAATAATCCAGAAAAGGGTAACCCTTTATAAAACGAAAATCTATTCTTAATCTCCAAAATTTGTCCAACAAAACGAAAAGTTCAACGAGGACCATTAGATAAACAATTTGTCCATAAAATTCCTCAACGTAAACAAAAATAAGATTGAAACCCAAATATTTGAAGGATTTAGTCACATAGTCTTCCAAGTTAAATCGTAACATTTATCTCCAAACAACATCAGTTTCTCCTAATGTCTCGTATTGAAAATTAATTAACCTAATCACATATCCTCCATGATAGGATAATCATTTTCATAAATAACCCAAAATCAACTTACTCTTAATTCATAAAATCATATAACTAGAAAGAATCAGTCAAACTAACCAGGGACTTCACGTAGTCCAGTGGTAGGCGATAAATACCAGTTGCACTTTTTATGTGGGTTCGATTCCCGCAGCTTTGTCCAACGCGACAGGTTGTCACACGGTCTGCGTGTTGTCCTTTTTATAAAGCTCCAAAAATAACCCCAACATGTTTTAAACTCAATAGTTTCCTTATACCTTTAATTTTCATCCAAATTCATTATGATCTCAACACCTTAATTCTTGAAGTCTTATTTCACCACCATATGATAAAATAAAACAATTCCCAAAATGAATAACATCATACCTTGATCATGGCATCCACTCGGTCTCATCGTCATCTTGCTCACTTAGGTAGAAGTCCCATGCATTACAACAATGATTTAGAGATCCTTCAAAATCATTTTCTTCCTACACCTCGTGCAACATGGGTCATATGGGTGTTCACAGAAAAACAGTTTTGGAAAATAATCATGTATGACATATAATTCCAAAACATCTGATAAAACATGATTTCTAAAAAATAGTCGGACCGAAATTGAGTTGAAACTTTCTATCATTGGTCCTTTTAAAATACCATAAGTATGTGATGTGAGACTATATTTTAAAAGCAAATATAAATAGGTTGCTCAAGGGTCCCCTTCCTCAGCACCATTTTGAAAATCATAATATGCTTCAAATTCTTGTGATAAGGTAAAATATTTGAAAATACCTTGATAATATTTAACTCTCTTGAAAACATGAGAATATTGTGAAAATAGTATTTTTCTAAAAACAACCCATGATCCACGATGATAACGAGGTATAGCGGAGGTGTTTGATATCTCAAACAAATGCTTTCAAGTGAGTTGTATGCTAGAAAAAAGTTTCACAATCATCTGAAGATGACTTTGCAATAATTATTGCAAGCATGTCATCAGGAAGAGATAGGAATGTCGTTTGAGATCCTCCTCCTTCCATTCGTAACCAACTTTACTTGACCTGAAAAAAAAATTTAAAACAAGGATTTAATTGAAATAATAGTTATAGGGACTGATCATGTGCCTCACAAAAACTCTTATTCCCTAAAGTTGTCTAAAACGACCTCTGATACCAACTATAAGGCCCCATCCTTAAACCTTACATAATCATGAGTTATTACAAGATTACACATTGAGGATCTTTTCAGGTTTAGAGTTTTAGAGAATTAGACGATGAAACTTGCATTACATTCCACATTTAAACAAAGTGGTTACATAAAAGACAATATTCATTCTTCCCATCAACGGAAACCTATTTAAAATAAAACACAGATTATTTCTTGACAAATCCTTGACACTATCATCACATCATGTACCTTTCCCTTGACTTGTGAAAAACATTTCAAAAAACTTGGGATGAGCATAAAAAGCTCAGTAAGGGTTATAAAAATATGGAAAGGAAACATGAGTTCATATTTACATAAGAATGAAATCATACTTTACCCATAAAACATAGGCATATCAAATCATGAATAGATCATAGAAAACATAAGACATAGAGGTAAAATGAGGCATTCATAACATTCTTACGTAGGGAGTAACCCTCTTGGTTACGTTTGGAATACCCATCACAGTATATTCCCTAAATCTCTTCGGAGAAACCTTAACGTTTCACTCCTTCGCTTTACCCAATGCATTGGAGAGCTATATCGGGCTCACCCGCCCTTAATTTATCATGGAACCACCCGTTTTCATAACAATTCCCAAGAACCATAACATAAATGTATCACATAAAACATGCATAAAGGAAACATAACATTTCCACATTTCAATCACAATATAACATTTTAGTATATTGAAATAATGAATCCATTCAAAAATAAACCATTTCCAAAACCATTTAAAACATTTAATAAAAATATTTTTGAATCAAAGTGTCCCATACCACCTTGAAGCATAACATTTTAAACCATTAATATCCATATACATAAATCCTTAAAACCATTTTGAAAACATGGATATTAATAAGATCAAATAATTAAAACATTTAAAACGATATTTTGGTTAAAGGGGTTTTACCAAAATTAGAGACACTTGAATTGAGGAATAACATTTAGTCAGAACTTTATAATATCATGATAATAAATGGATTAATTATATAATACTCCAAAGGACAGTATATACACCATATAAGAGTGAATTGGTGCATAATAACATTGAACCCTCAATAGAAATGTCAAATGTGATGAAATCCCTTATAAAGAATGTATCCTTAAATTAAGGACAAATCAATCTCAAAAATATGTGTGACGAATAAAAATACACCTAATATAAGAGGATATTAATTGTAAAACAATAAAAGGTCATTCACACATATTCAATGGATGACATATTCAATGACTACATGTTGAACCCAAAGAAATCAAAATTGGGTTAAAAAGTTCCCTTGACAGCCTAACGGCATCACATCAAAATGAGTTGATGAGAGATAAAAAGTGTATCTCATCACTTGGACATAAAATTTACATCAATAAGGATATATTAGAACATATCCCAACATAACAATATGTAAATTAAAAGACCCAACAAAAGAAGTCTTTTAAAAAAAGGAGGGTGAAAGGTTCCCTTACCGACTTGGGTATCTTTCAAAACATACACCCCATGAAAGAAGAACAATAGATCATTGATGTAAATACTCATAAAAGAAATTATATTACACAAAGAGTATAATAATGGACAGTACATACACCACTCAATGGAATTTGTGGCAAATGTAGCATAAATCTCACGGGAATAAAAGTGAGATGAAAAATCCCTTACGAAAACTCGGCAGCCTAACGGCGCCACATAAAATTTCCAAAATGGATTGATGAGAGAGAATAGGGTCTATAATAAGATGAACATAAAACTTCAAGTAATTTTAATATAAAAGATCATCCCAATAACAAGAAATATGAGCTTTAAAAGGAATGACATAAAAGTGTGTACTTAAAAAGAAAGAGAGGAGTAGGATCCCTTACCTCGGGTCCGACTTGACTCGATCGTTCTTGAATCTCCGGAATAATAAACATGAGTTAATTTCTAATTCCTTAAGAACATTTTTCATGTTCATTATTACTTTTATACCACTTATTACCGTGTCATAAACATTATGTAATCATTTAAGTTAATAATATTTGTTTTGCCGATATTTGGTTCTTAAGTCGAAAGTGGACTTCTTACAATTACATTAGTTCATGTGGAAAAATGTTTATTATATCCAGAATTGTATTCATTATGTAGATATCATATATGTCATATATATCCAGTACATGCATGAATTTATAACATTACATAATCATTTAGAGGCAAGAAATGAAATGCACCGTTCATGGAGACGGTAAGCCGTACGTACGCATGAACGCTACTTTCATTTCTATTTCTTATTTTATAGAATGAATTATAATTATATAAAGGTATATTATAATTCCAGTATAATGTCATATATAATATCATATTTCCATCCTTTATACATCCCACATATGGTATTTAACGAATCAAATCACTTTGAGGGGGCGGTAGTCCGCACTTCCTTAAATGAAGATATCGCGTATACCCATAATGGAAGCCATAATGGTAAGACAAAAATGAAAAATACAGAAGAATAAATAAAACATAAACATATTATATATAATATATAAAAATAGTGACATCATAATGGCCACCTTTGAAGGTGTTAAATGAGTATTCAACAATCATCGTTTCGGGAGGCAGAATTTCACCATCCACGGAAACCGTATGTTCATTAACCATTTGATGTAGTTGTGTGAGAGTGTAGCTCAAATAAATATTTTAAAAACATCCTAGTATATTGAAGATACTGGTGTTGTTACAAAAGAAGTAAATAAAAAGGGTTTAGGGTGTTGGAGAAGCAAAATAAAACAAATGAACATGAGAGAATGAATTATCTTTAAAAGTGTAACTTCTTTTGATTTGAGTCTAAAGGCTTCCTTTGAAAGGATTCTTCCCAGAGGGAATCCTCTAGGATGAGGAGAGGGATGTGGAGAGAGTAAATGGGCAGGGGTTGGCCGAGCCAAAGGCTTGATGAGTGTGTGAAAAGAGGTAGAGGTGGGGGCCTTTTATAAGAGGAGAGGAGGGGCACTTTTGGAAAGTAAGGAAATATTACTTTATTTGAAAATGTGTTTCGGTTTTAAAAGGTCCCACATTGATATAATTCGTGGATAAGGTAATAAGGGTTCGAAATCCACCCATCCAATAAGTTTTGTACATGTGTAGTTCATAGATATTACATTATATTTCCATTTTATTTTAATCGTTAAATAATGATGTCATCACTGCATCATTATGATGTCATAAATAATTTAATTTATTTAATGTCTAAAAATTATAAAAAATTACTATGATGTAGGAAATATTTTTATCTTTCCAATTACTATTTATAATCAAAAATATGACTTGTATAACCCTACTTAAAAATTGTTTTAGTAAAACATATCATGTTTGTGTCAATTTTACTTTTCCATTAAATAAAAATATATTATTGTCATTTTCCAAATAAAGTGGCTCCATGGGGTCCCCAAGTTGACCCATGGCTTGTCGTGGTCGGCCATGACACAACCAATAAGGTTGGGACATGTGTCTAGGTCATTTCATATTATTAAAACATTAGTTTTACCTTAAACTACACTAATTACCACTAATCGCGATTAAAAACTTAATAAGTTACTATTCACCAAAAAAATTATTTTAATCCCATTGAACCACATTTTACTTCTTAATGAAAACCATGTATGTCGTATTTTCATAATTCATTACACATTAGTGGTAAAATTTCATTTAACTGAAAAATCAGTTTGCTTGATTACCACTTAGTGGTTTCACTATTCATCAAAAATTGAAGTTTTTCAAAAAATTACCAAAAAATCACCCTAAGCTATATTTGATATTCCGAATTCAAAAATGAAGTCTGTTTTACAAAATTCAAAACATATTAGTCACATTAATTATTTTAATAATTAATTCCCGCTATCAGAGCAAATAGCGTGTTTTTATAAAACAATAAGTATCAAAAGATTGACACTAGTTTAAGTCTGATTTCAAAGTGAAATTAATTCCAACGACCACTATTGGATTTAATGGTAAAAATATTTTCTAATTTCTCTTTAAAACCAATTAAAAATATTATCTAATCATATAAATAAATTAGATTAAAAAGTGGTTTTGAATTAAAACACAACATTCTACACTATTCATTAAAAATGAACTTTATCGGAAAAAAACCAAAAAATTACACAAAGTAAAATTTGATGTACTGATTCTTAATAAGAGTTTTATATGGTCCAAAAGAATGTATAAGAGTGATCAAAACAATATTTAATGACAGTTCTCCATTAAAAGGTGATAAGTGGACCTTTCGTGAAAATTAGGGTATATACGCCTAAAATTAAACTCTTTTCGTATTTTAAGCCTTTATCTTTTATTTGGTAAATGTAAAAACATTTAAAAACATATATAATCATATTTTAGTAATTTCTATCCATTCCCGCCAATACAACGGCTACATGTTAACTACCATTTGAAATAATATTATTTTATTATTAGAGTGCAACGTAAGATTCCCAAGAAACTCGTTGTTGTGTGTTGGGTACGCCATCGAGCATAGCGTCCCCTTTAAAGTCATATTAATATTTTATTCACAAACATGGATAAATATGAAAATGTCATATTCTTTATTTACCTGGGGTGTTACACTTATTGTTTACCATTTTGAAGGTGAAGCTGATCAGTGGTGGTCTATGGTGAAATATATCAGGTATAGTGATGAGATTGAGGATCTTCACTAGGACGAATTCAATGGTATGTTTCTTGAGAAATATTTTCCTAAGGTGGTTCGTCTTAGGATGGAAATGGAATTTCTAGAATTGAGGCAGGAGGATGACTCAGTGGCTGCTTATGAAGCAAAGTTCACTCGACTGGCATGGTATGCTCTAAACTTCATATGAGATCTTGAAAGTAAAATCAACCATTTTTACTCAGGGTTGAAGCCAAGGTATCAAAGGGATTTATCTTGTCATGAGTTCAAAAGTTATGAAAAGCTTGTTTGATGTGCGGAGAATGTTGAAATGGAGTTTTCCAATGATCAGGTGTTCTTTGACAAATAACAGAATAAGAGGTCCAGTTGGCAGGCAAAGGGGATAAATTCATCAAATAAACATGGAGGTAAGAAAACCAAATATCCATCCTATGAGAAGTGTGGTAAAATGCATCCTGGAAAATGTTTACCCAAGTCTGGAAAGTGCTTTCGATGTGGTAATCCTGGTCATGTTGCTCGTAATTGTAAGGAAGATGATCAAGCAGGCAATTAAAAGGCAGCGGTAAGATGTTTTAAGTGTAATGAAATGGGTCATTATGCAAATGAGTGTCTAATGATGAACTCAACTGGGGAAAGTAGACATACTACAATCAGAAAGGGGTGGTGAAATCCTTTGCAACTACCTCAGCAGATGTTGGGCCATCGAATGAAGTAGTATCAGGTACACAGTTTGTTTGTTCAGATTATGCCAATGTGTTGTTTGATTCAGGGTCTACACATTCGTTCATTTCTGAGATGTTTTATAGTAAATTGGAAATTCAATCTCAAGATATGAATCCTGAACTTATGGTAAAAACACCTGGAGTAAACATTGAAAAAAAAGAAATTATAAGAACCTTTTTATCCTTGTGTGCGGAAAGAATCTACCTGCAAACCTTATTGTTGTTCCTCTAGTAGTGTTTGATGTTATTTTGCGCATGGATTGTCTTTCTATTTATCATGCTAAGATTTACTTTAGAGCTAAAATGGTTTCTTTTCAGAAATATTTTCAGTTTGTGTACAAGAATAAACCCTTGATTTTGATAACATGTCAGGAAGTTGAGAAACTAGTAAAAGATGGAAGTGAATGATACCTTGAACATATTGTTAAAAATAAAGGAACTGTTCAGATTAATGATGTGACAGTGGTAAATGAGTATCTCGATGTTTTTCCTGATGAGTTGTCTAGTATTATTCATGATCGGAAAGTTGAAATTACTGTTGACTTAGTTCCTGATTCTAATCCAATTTCAAAACCCCCTTATCGAATGGCTCACGTTGAACTTTTAGAGTTAAAGAAGAAATTCCAGGAGTTATTAGATAAAGGTTTCATTAGACCTTGAACATCACCATGGGGTGCGCCTGTCTTGTATGTTAAAAATAAAGATGGCTCAAGGAGTCTTTGTATTTATTATAGAGCCTTGAATAATATTACTATTAAGAACAATTATCCTTTGCCTCATATCGATGATTTGTTTGATCAGCTCCAGGGAGCTCAGTAATTTTCGAAGATTGACTTGAGGTCGGGGTACCATCAGTTGAAAGTAAAAGAAGCAGAAGTTCCGAAGACTGCGTTCTGTACTAGATATGGCCATTATGAATTTTTAGTTATGCCTTTTGGGTTAACCAATGCACCTGCTGTATTCATTGACATTATGAATTGAATTTTCCATGAGTTATTGTATATGTTTTTGGTTGTTTTCATTGATGATATTTTGGTGTTTTCAAAATGAATAGAGGAGAATGACAGTAATTTAAGGGTTATCTTGCAAACCTTAAAAGAAAAGAAACTATATGGAAAATTCAGCAAGTGTGAGTTTTGGTTGCAACAAATTTCATTCCTTGGTCACATTGTTTCTAAATATGGGATAACTGTTGATCCTGCAAAAACAAATGGTTGTTGAAGAATGTCTACGACCCCTAAATGTAACCGAGATCCGTAGTTTTCTTGGTTTGGCAGGCTATTACCAAAGGATTGTTAGAAATTTTTCATGGTTATCTAGTCGACTGACGAAGCTAACTCAGAAGGGTGTTAAGTTTATCTGGACAAAATAATGTGATAATTGTTTTCAGGAACTGAAAAGAAGATTGATGACTTCTCCAGATTTGGCACTACCTTCGAGGAATGGTGAGTTTGTTATCTACAATGATGCTTCATTGAAAGGAATTGGTTGTGTCCTTATGTACAATGATCAGGTAATTGATTATGCTTCATGTCAGTTGAAAACTCATGAGGTAAATTACCCTACACATGATTTGGAATTAGCTGCTGTTGTTTTTGCTTTAAAATTTTGGAGGCATCATTTATATGGAGTAAAGTGTGAAAAATATACTAATCACAAAAGTTTAAAGTATATATTCACATAGAAATAATTGAACAAGAGACAGAGGAGATGGCTAGAATTAATCAAGGATTATGATTGTACAATTCATTACCATCAGGGAAAAGAAAATAAAGTGGCTGATGCTTTGAGTCGAAAAAATAATGCGTAATTAAAAATGTTTCATTTGGAAAGTGATCCTTTGGTTAAGGATTTGATGAACTTTGGCATAGAAGTTGTTTGTGCAGGATTTCCTTATGTTTTGGTTCAGGTATCATTGAAATCTTCTCTATCAGACATAATCAAGCAAGCACATAAGCAAGACAGTGTGTTGTAGAAAAAGATAGAGCTGGTTCAGAAGGATAAGTTGCCTGAATTTAACATTGATAATTATTGTGTTTTGAGGATTGGGAAGAGATTATGTGTTCCTGGTGATTCACAATTGTAGAATGAGTTGTTATGTGAGGCTCATAGTTCCCCGTTTTCAGTTCATCGTGGAAGTACTAAGATGTACAGAGATCTGCAGGAGTATTACTGGTGGGATGAAATGAAAATAGATATTGCTAATTTTACTGTGAAGTGTTTGACTTTTCATCATGTTAAAGCAAAGTGGAAGTTACTGAAATGGATGCTTCATCTATTACCAGTGCCAGAGTGGAAATGGGAAAATATATCCATGGACTTTTTTGTGGGATTACCAAGGACATCTCGAGGAAATAATTCAATCTGGGTTATTGTTGGTCTATTGACTAAATTAGCTCATTTCCATCCTATTCAAGATACATTCTCTCTAGATGAACTTTCTCAATTGTATCTTAATGAGATAGTCAGGTTGCACGGATTTCCCCTCTCCATTGTATCTGATCGTGATCCCAGGTTTCCATCTAGCTTTTGGAAGGGCCTTTAAAAGTTGTTGGGTACTGATTTAAATTTTAGTACAGCTTTTCATCCGCAATCAGATGGGCAGTCAGAATGGACAATACAGACCTTGGAGGATATTCTACGAGCTTTCTCTATTGATTATCAGGGAAGTTGGGACGAACATCTTTCTATGGTTGAATTTTCTTATAATAACAGTTTTCATTCCAGTATATAGATGGAACCATTTGAGGCATTATATGGGAAGCGGTGTCGAACTCCGACTTTCTGGGATGAAGTGGGTGAAAGGAAGTTGATGGGGCCAGAATTGGTAGAAGAGATGGCAGAAAAAGTTTAGTTGATTCAGAAACACATGAGAACAACTCAGAGTAGACAAAAAATTTATGCGGATAACCGGAGGAAGGATCTATCTTTTTAGGTAGGTGATCATGTTTTTTTCAATGTTTCACCATGGAAATGTGTGATGCGATTTGGTAAGAAAGGAAAGATGAGTCCAAGGTTCATCGGACCATATGAAATTCTGCAGAAAGTTGGATCCGTTGCTTAATGAGTGGCTTTACCTCCGAGTTTATCTCAGTTACACAATGTTTTTCATGTTTCGATTTTGAGAAAGTATATGCCAGATTCATCTCATGTTTTGAGCCCAGAGGTAGTTCAGTTGGAAGGGAATCTCTCTTATGAATAACAACCAGTCCAGATTCTTGACCGATGAGAGAAAGTGTTGCGAAATAAGTTAATTCACCAGGTATAGGATTTGTGGAAAAACCATATGGTTGAAGAGGCAACGAGGGAATCTGAAAATGCTATGAGGGATAAATATCCCCACTTATTTTGATATGTGAATAAAATTGCAAGGACACAATTCCCAAAAGGGGGGAAGGATGTAACATCCCAGGTAAAATAAGAATAATACATTTTCATATTTGAGAATTGAATATTAATTTTACTTATAAAGGGGTTGCTATGTTCGATAGCGTACCCGATACGCAACAAAGAGTTTTTTTGAAATCTTACGCTGCACACTAGTAATAAGATAATATTATTTTAAATGGTAGTTAACACGTAGTCGTTGTATTTGCATGAATGGATAGAAATAACTAAAATATGATTATATATGTTTTCTATTATTTTTACATTTATCCAATAAAAGATAAAGGCTTAAAATAAGAAAAGAATTCAATTTTAGGCATAGATACTCTAATATTCACTAAAGGTCCACTTATCGCCTTTTCATGGTGAACCTTCATTAAATATAGTTTTGGTTACTCTTATACTATCTATTGGACCAAAAAAAATCTTTAGAATCGGGACATCAAAATTTACTTTGTGTAAAATTTTGGTATTTTTCCGATAAAGTTCATTTTTTAATGAATAGTGAAAAATGATGTATTTTAATTCAAAACCTCTTTTTAATCTAATTTATTTATATGATTAGATTATCTTTTGAATTGGTTTTAAAGTGAAATTAGATTATATTTTTACCATTAAATCCAATAGTGGTCGTTGGAATTAATTTCACTTTGAAATTGGACTTAAACTAGTGTCAATCTTTTGATACTTATTGTTTCATAAAACACGGTATTTTCTCTGACAGTGGGAATTAATTATTAAATTAATTAATTCAACTTATATGTTTTGAATTTTGTAAAATTGACTTCATTTTTGAATTTGTAATATCAAATATAGCTTCGGGTTATGTTTTGGTATTTTTCTAAAAAACATCAATTGTTTATGAATAGTGAAACCACTAAGTGGTACTTAAAAACTGATTTTTTGTTTAAATGAAATTTTACCACCTCTGTGTTTTGAATTTTAAAAATATGAAATACATGGTTGT
Organism: Viscum album; assembly: GCA_963277665.1. Taxonomy (NCBI): domain Eukaryota; kingdom Viridiplantae; phylum Streptophyta; class Magnoliopsida; order Santalales; family Viscaceae; genus Viscum; species Viscum album. Next base: position 268,733,158 of record OY728125.1, on the reverse strand, counting down.
AATTAAGAAATAAAATGTGGTTCAATGGGATTAAAATAATTCTTTGTTGAATAGTAACTTTTAAGTTTTTAATCGCGATTAGAGGTAATTAGTGTAGTTTAAGGTAAAAATAATATTTTAATAATATGAGATGAGATTGACACATGTCCTAACCTTATTGGATGTTTCATGGCTGACCAAGACAATCCATCGGTCAACTTGGGGACCCCATGGAGCCACTATTGAAGGGAAATGAAATTAACATCATTTTATTTAATGTAAAAATAAAAATGTCACAAACATGAGTTGTATTATTAGAAAAATTTGTAAATGGGGTTATAAAAGTCATTATTTTGACTATAAATATTCTTTAGAAATCGAAAAATATTTCCTACATCATGATATTTTTTTATAATTTTTAGACATTAAATATATTAAATTATATATGACACCATGATGATGCAGTGATTACCTCATTATATAACAATTTAAATAAAATGAAACGATAATGTAAAATATAAGACCTACACTTGTCAAAAACCTATTGGATGTGTGTATTTCAAACCCTTATCACATTATCCTCTAAATATATAATTTTGGGAACCTTTTTATCCGAAAATCATTTTATAATAAAGTATCTTTTCTTAACATTCCAAGAGTGCCCCTCCTCTCCTCTTATAAAAGGTCCCCACCTCTACCTCCTTACCCACACCTCTCAAGCCTTTGGTTCGGCCAATATCTGCTATTTTTGTCTCTCCAAGTCCCTATTTTACTCCTAGAAACCTCACTTTGGGCAGAAGTATTCCCAAGGAAGCCTTTGATCTCAAATCAAAAAGCGTTACCCGTTTTAGAGGTAGTGTTTCTCTTGTGTTCTTTTGTTTTATTTTGCTTCTCCAACCCTCTAAACTCTTTTTATTCCATTATTTTGTAACAACACCAGTATATTAAATATTCTAGGATGTTTTTATAAGAATTATTCTAACTAAAATTACACACACCTACATCTAATGGTTAAATAACATACTGTTTCTGTGGATAGAGAATTTCTGCCTCACGAAACGATGATTGTTTAATATTTTTCTAACACCTTCAATGGTGGACATTAGGATGTCACTATATTTATATATGATATATAATATGTTTATTTTTTCCTTAAGCTTCTGTATTTTTCATTTATGTCATACCTTTATGGTTTCCATTATGGGTAAACGTGATATCTTCATTTTAGGAAGTGCGGACTACCGCCCCCTCAAAGTGATTTGATTCGTTAATGCAATATGAGGGATGTATAAAGGATGGATTTAAAGTTATTATATATGATTTTATTCTGGAATTATAATACACCTTTTTATTATTATTATTTCATTCCATTAAAGTATGAGATAGAAATGAAAGTAGTGTTCATGCGTACGTACGGCTTACCGTCTCTATGGACGGTGCATTTCATTTCATATCCCCGAATGTAATGTAATATTATAAGTACATATATATAATGGATATATATAATATATGATACATCTAAATAATTAATTTAATTCAGTAATTAAAATATAAATATCTCTCTTTTTGTTTTAATTCCATTAATATGACATAGAAATGAAAGTAGTGTTCACGCGTACGTATGACTTACCATCTACATGAACGGTGCATTTCATTTCCTACCTCTAAATGGTTATGTAATATTATAAATGCATGTATATACTAGATATATATGATATATATGGCATCTACATCATGAATATCATTCTTGAGATAATGGATATTTGACTACGTGAACAACTTGTAAATAGAAGAAGTTCACTTTTGACTCAAGTACCAAATATCGACAAAACGACCGTTATTAACTTAAATGATTACATAATGTTCATAACATGGTAATAATTGATATAAAAGGAATAGTGAACTTGAAAACGGTTCTTAAGCAAGTAGAAATTAACTCATGTTTATTATTCAGGACATTAAAGAACGATCGAGTCAAGTCGGACCCGAGGTAAGGGAACTTCTTAACCAAATTCTCATTCTTTGGGTTGAACTTGTCTTTAATATTTATGTTGTTCTTCGATTATGTGAGAAATGAATTTTTATATCTTATCATGTATTTATACTTTCTTTATGTGTCCTTATAGTGAATACACAAGAGATTTCTATTTTATTTACAAAATAATCTTTGTAAGGGACTTTGTCTCAATATCCTTTCATTGAGGAATATTTCGTTTTATAAACAACATTCTTTTATACGGTGTATAATCACCTTTGACTTTTACTTTTTGACAAAATGAATCTTTTTCTACGAAGCGTTTTACTAAATGACAAAAAAGAATGTTTCTTTTAATGTACGTGGTGACAATGACCTTTTTCGCCGCCGCGAGTATTATTTTGGCTGTTGGCTTCCTCAAGAAGCCGTAATATTTGTAAAATGAAATAAATACCATATAATCTTTTATGTATTTTGGTATTGAAAATGGTTTTTATAATCGATTTGTTATGTCAATATATTTATGTGATATATTTTGATCAAAGTGTGGAAATGTTTTCTTTCAATTATATCTGTTTTATGTCTTATGATTTTATAATGGTACTTGGACATTTGACGGGTGGTTACGTGATAAACCATATGACGGGTGGTGTCATGAATACAAGGATGGGTGGATACATTATAACCTCCAATGCATTGGGTATGGAAGTCAGTCGTATGGATATTCCATTAAGTGATATGTGTGGAAGTCAACTGTATGGTTATTCAATTTAAGTATGTTTATGTCCCAAGTTACCTCTATATATTATGTGTTCTTTATATGGGTTTTATGGTAATCTTTTGGTTACAAAAGGGTAAGTAATGATCTTATATTCAGTTAAGAGTTTTTACTACATCATAAAGGTGAAGGAATTACTCTGATAAAGTATACATGGTTTACTTGTTGTTTGAAAAACTAACAGTTTTCATTCTTTGTGTATCCCTTACTGAGAATTTTATGCTCACCCAAAGTTTTTTTGAAATGTTTTTCACAGGACCTAATGTGGAATAGGGTGAAGGATGGGATCATGGGAAATTCATGCTATTTAAAACATGGAACTAGACATGTTTCTTTTTAAGAGTTCTTATTTTATGGAAAATTATAAGAAATGTCTACTTTGTAATATTTTGAGATGTAATAGTTATGATATAATTCTCTAAAACTCTAATCCGGAAAAGATCCTCAATGTGAATTATTTATTTAATTCAATATTATGTAAGGTTTAAGACTGAGGCCTTATAATAACATTAAACTAACTCTTTTTCTTATTTACTTAAAACCATCATATAAAAAATCAATATTTTCCATAAGGTAAATTAGTCCATTTAAGAAAAATTATTAATGTCTCACAATAAGGGTATACCATCATTAAATATGACCTTTTTAATGCTAAAATAGATCCTTTTAATAAACTTGTCAAAAACCTAATTTATAAACAACATTTATGAATCCATAAATGAATAAAAAATTTAAAACCAATCAATCATCCATTGAGAGTAAATTGGTAATCAAATATTTATTCAGCAGAAAAGAAACTATAAAATAAGGGATATATACTTTAGAAAATTTAAATTCTTCCAAAACCCCTCATTTATCATTAAAACCATTTGAAAAAATGAAAATACATTATAAAAAACCTAGCATGAAAAAAATAGATAAAATTAATAATGAAAATCCATTAGAAAACCCATTTATAGCAACCATGAAAAGAAGTGAAAAATTCAATATATCACTAACAAGTCCTATATAAAGATATAACATAATAATAAATGTGTTTAGGAATTATATTATTTTATATGTTTTTTTAAAAATCAATTGTTTAAAAACTGTTAGCTCAATCGTTGTGGAAATGGATTTCCTTTAGTAGAGGAATCCAAAAAATGTATAAATTTCCATTTATTATCCAAAATAACAAAAAAATCTTTCAAGATCATTCCAAACCCAAAATATATTAGCCACTGGGATTTAGGTTAACGAGAGTAATGAAAACCAAAGGGAAATATAGTAAAAAAAGGGGAGGAGAAGAAACATCAGGGGGTTCTATTCATCAAAAACCACTTAAAATCATTTGAGGTGGTGGTTTTAACAATGGAGGATGATATACTATTCTCTTAGAATCTCTCATATGAATTTGTTTCATGAGTGGGGGATAAAATGTGACCAATTCCCTTAAAATGAATTTGATGAAATTATATATTCATAAATGAAAATTGGGGAATGATATTTCATGGAACGACAACCCCTCATCTGGGAATCATTAAATCCCCCAAGTGGGTGTCAAGACACACCCTTCTCTTTTTTTTTGTATCCTTAACAATTTAGAATCACAAAACATGATTCCTTTTCACAACACAAAGACTTATATCTCCAAACATACTCATTGTGATGCCCCTATAACTAGATGCAACCTACACTAGGACTCAAATATACAGAACAAACAAACACTCATCATTGCATGAACCACCTATGTCATGATACAACCCATTGTATCATATAACTACATAGATTGAAAAATTTAAAAAAACTACTGAAAATTATAATTGTTTCAAAATTATATTACACTCTAAATAAAAGTTACATAGGGGTGTCATTGTGCAGGAGGAGTTCTATATTCATAAAAATTCATTTTTTGCAATCATTATTATACATTGTGATTATATAAACCTGATACTTTATTTTAATCATTATTGTATATTATTTCACAACATCTGATGTTAATTTTTTGAATATTATAGCCATTGATATTGTTATATCATTGAATATGATATAACCATTTTTATGGGAACTTCTAACAGTTTGAGAATTAGTAAAATAAATGATATCGTGGTGTTGTTGCCGTAGATTATATACCAAAATGGTTTGAACCATATTATATTAATGTTGATTATTTATTACTTCATTATCATCATTTTTCTACATCTTGAACCATTATTACAATATTTTATTATTACTTTTATTTTTAAATACTAGAATTAAAAAATCAAGAATATATTGGAATGTATTATTTTATACATCATTGTTTCTCATTTTATGTGGGAATAACCTTATAGTTGTCCAAAAATGTTTTTATTAAAGCCTTCTATATAAAATAATGGCATCCAATAATTGAGTTTTTCTTATTACATAGAGAATATAACATTAACCAATGGTAAAACAATATTAATTTTCTTCTCATATAACATATACCAAAGCTTGTGCTTCATGGACCTAATAGAAATTAAGTAATTTTTTCTACTAAACAAAACACTAGAATTTAATATACGGATTTCTTGTGGAATGTATTTGTGTATTATAATTTTTATTATGAAATAATTAGCTGATAATGTTTTGGGAGAGGTATATTATGAAACTTCTTCTTCTACATATGGTTTAATCTATAAGAATTATTCTTCAATTAATAATTTATAGGCCATATATATAATAGTCACAATACATATAACATCAATATTCATAATCGAACACCTATTTAAGAACATTTTGATGAATTTAATACAATCAATATTAATTTTATTATCATAAATGTTGATATTGAGGATACAAATGGATATATATTAAATTATAGGTCCTTGGATAATTTTTAGGATATAACTATATATACAATGATATAAAAAATAGTTATTTGAGTTTATAGGAATTGAATTATATCATTATTTCATGTGAACTACATCGTATGACTATAGGTATGCCTGAGGTCGGAGCATTAACTAATAGTAGTTGATATGAGTTTTAAGTGAAAAATAATGAAAAAGGAATGAAGAATTGAAATAATAGTTCATAATATTGTGATAAATATTATAGGTGTATATTTAGATATGTTACTTACTGTCATCATAGAAAACATGGAAAAGCCAAAAATAACATCCCTCAACTGAAAACATGTGATAATGAAAAATAATATAATGATCAATCTATATTTTATGATTTAAGAAATTGATTTGTTGATCACGTCTGATCACATTCTACTAGATGACTAGGTTTTGGAATCATTTTTTTCTTCCCACATGTTCAATAATATGAATTCCTTTTCTTGTTTGTATATGGTAGATGAATGATATGTTGTCTTGGTAATAAATAGAAACAGTGAGTATGAGAAAAGTGTCAATTTTATTTTATCTGGTGAATGATTTTTTATTTTACACTATGTATGATTTTCCCTTGACCAATATATAATACTAAATTAGTTATGAGTTCTAGATTATAATGGATTTCCTCTAAATTAGAATATGGATTTTTAATTACCTGTAGATGTTCTCATATGGTTATTATGTGATCTGTAGTTAATGATTTTTATTCCAAAAATTTAAGGACTCAAAATAGATAAATTTATTTAACATATTTTACAAAATTGGAATGATAAGATTTGTAATATGGGGTGATGAATATTGAGTTTCATGGTTTCAAAGGCGTTATATAAATTGAGGATTCATAAAAATGATATATTGAAGTTGATTCCCTAGAAAGAACTAACATTTACACTGAATTACATATATATTCTTGGATTTGAATATTAATATATACCTTTTATAAAATTAATACTTATACTGTTAAAATTAAATGATATAATTTCCTATAGTATTTTACACCTGATAAAGTTGTAGTAGTTTAGCACTACGAGGAGTTTTTTCATATACTTTTGAAATATTTTTTAATAATATGCCATGCAATTATATAATGTCATATGAATATACATTGATTATATATCCTATAATTTCACACATAAATATGACATTATTAGATTAATATTCAATTCATTTCATGAACACTTCCCCATGGACAATAAATGATTAGTGTATTTAGAGACTAGAAAAAAATTCTATTTCATGAAAATTCATCAACATACCCCACAATGATCTTATCACATTGCAATCAAATTTGAAATACCAAATATTAACCTTTATTCATAACATTGGGAAGGAAACTCAAGAATTGGTGAGCTCATATGATCAATTAGGTTTAACAAGGGAGATATGTAAGAACAACATGAGCGTAAGGGTATTACAAAATGGGAAAAACATTTAAAAATCATAACCTATAAATAAAAGATAAAACTATTGAGTCATGGAACAAGGATTATATGTTAATAATATTTTAATCAAAAATAATTCAATCTAAATGATCCATGTGAGAATAACATTGGATTAAGATATAGAATTGTGGAATATACATAATTATTGGAAATCTTATTTCAATTATACCCACATAAACATGTATTACATGTTATACATGGGGTATCTACCCCTTTACCTACTTTTGGATTTGGATAACCTCCCATTTATCATCTTTTATGATTTGGATAGGCTCTATTGGACCCTCTTTTAGGCATCGGATAAGCACTTTTCTACCCTCATTCAGGTTGGGATAACCTATTTTGCACCATTTGTGTTCATATAACACTAATAATTATCCAATTAATTGGAGGGAGATATAGGATCCACCTATCCCAAGATGAAAAACATGCATACCTATGCAGAAAGATCATAAAAGTTCATTAAATCAACACCATGAAATGAAATTTGTTTCATAATAATTTAATCTTTTCCACAAAGAATATCTTATGTGAAAATATGTCACGACCCGTCCGCGGCGCTCATGCCGTGACTACCCCAAGCCTGACTTCCATTGGCCAGGGGCTGGCGACTAGCACCAAAGGCATAAATCCTGATAACTGGGAAGGCATTGCCTTTTTAAAAGTAAACAAAACACCACAGTGTACAAGAGGAAGAAAAACACTAAGTACAAAAGAAAGTGCTGAAAAGTAAATGGGCCAGAATACAAACCCAACTGAAAGTGCACCTACAACTAAACGAAAAATACAACAGAAAAATGACAAACAACTGAAAGAAGGAAGCAGCTCCTGGGTCGTCCTCCTCGGATCCTACCTGAAGGGTAGGTACAGATAGCGCAGCTCCTGGATCATCTGCCACGGATCCTACCTGAAGGGTAGGTACATATAGCCTCCTCAATGCTATTGCCCGTCAACCTCCTCTGTGTGTCGTCTGGCCGTGAAGTCCCCCTCCAGATACTGTCTCGTCATTTAGTCCACCTCCGGGTACTAACTCGTCGTGTAGTCCACCTCCGGGTACCGTCCAGTCCTCAAACACTCGGCCTCTGTCAGCACTGCCCATCGTCTGCAACCAACACAATGAGGTGCGGACATATCCCGTGCAGGGGTGAGTATAATGATACTCAGTAGGGACCCCGAGACCCTCAACGTCTCACTAAAACCAACAAGGATAACCACAAAGAAGATCTCAATAGATAACCTCTACTTAGGTATATGCCCATACATATAACTAAGTTATCAAGTAACCCATCTCAATCATGAGGTAACACAAAGATTTTGAAATCAACGGATAACCACTACCCAGGTATATGCCCTTACATATAGGTAAGTTATCAAGTGACCAATCTCAATCATGAGGTAAACACAAAGGTCAAAAATCTCAGATCAAACTAGGATTTTCATTATCAAAACCATAAATACTGAAAAGCCCCGTCTCGAGAGTGTACAGTTGTTCTGTCACGACTCCGAGGTACTGCTCACTAACCTAAGACTGCTGAGATTCTCCTCCTGTCGAGTACCGCGGGTCAGCCACCCAAACACAGTAGTGCTTCCTGCCTGGGTATGCCACCCAAACACAGTAGTGCACACACCCTAGTAGCCTGCTGAGGTACTCTTCGGACGACTACCGTGGGTCTGCCCTGTCACAAAGGTAGTGCTCCGTCCTCCATGGGTCTGCACCTCCCAAAGTAGTTCTCCGTCCACTGGGCTAGTCGACTCACTCCAAGTTGAGTCGATCAAGCAGTCGTCAGGTCTCAGCCAGCTACGCGGTCTCCATACTCCGTACGCTCGTCTCTGGGAGGGTCCACTCCCCGAGCTTCTGGTCGATACTCCAAGAATCCCAAATTCTCACGAAAAAGTATCTCAAAGGACCGCCTCGTCATAGGGGTCTCAACGCAATAGATGACGCGTCAATCGGACGCCGGGTCTGTGAGATATTAGCCTTTTCGTCCCAGGGGCCCGGTTGGTTTCATGAGCGAACCAATCCCGGCCGTAACTCAACTTTACCCAGAACTCTCATAGGGTATACTCATAGGGACTATTTATCAACGTGATCAACAACGCCGCTGACGGTTCGTCAAACAGACGTCCTGTCTGAAAGATATCAGCTTTTCCGTTCCAGGGGCCCGGTTGGATTTCGGGTGTGATACCACCCGGCCACTATCCAACTGTATCCAATACTCGGGCGAAGTATGCCAATAGTTCCGTCTCATAAAGAGGAAATCAACGAGACAGATGGTGCGTCAATCGGACGCCAGGTCTGTGAGTTATTGGATTTTTCGTTCTAGGGGCCCGGTTGGTTTCGTGAGCGAACCAACCCGACCGCACTCCGACGGCATCCAAACCTTGAGCGGAGTAAGCCAAAAGATTCGTCTCACTTAGATGAATTCAACAAAGTCCACGGAACGTCATTCGGACATCCGGAACTCAAGTTACGAGCATTTCCGCTCTGAGGGCCCGGTTGGTTTCGTGTACGAACCAACCCGGCCAAACCCAAAGTTCTCCGAAACCTTGTGTGTAGTATTCCAAAACGACCGTATAGATCCAAGGATCTCGTTCCCGCTGACGGCGCGTCAAACGGAGGTCTACAACTCAAGATATGGGCATTTGACTGAAAGTGGCCCGAAAACGGGGGTCTGGGCCCGGGCCGACCCGGCCCGACCCCCCCTGGGTCGGCCGAACCGGGTCCGACCCGGATCAGTCCGTCCCGACCGGCCAGCCGCGGCTCAGCCAGCGTGGCCGAGCCGAACTTTGGAGCGGGGTGCGTGACTCGCCCGCCCGCCGCTAATTCAGGCCAGCGGCAGATCCGCCCGCCGCCAACCCTCCAGCGGCGCGCCGCCATGCCGGCGTGGAGCGCTGCCGCCGCCATCCGCAGACCACCGGACGCGCTCTGGTGGTCCGTTCCTCCTATCATCTTCGCCTATGGTCCTCCTAAGATCCCACCTTCACTACGAAGGGATTCAAATGCCAAAATGACCTACTTCGTCGTCACTCGTCAATCCTCATGTCAAAACGAATACTGTCGTCTTTGTAGTTTTTCCAGCGGGACTCGATGGCATCGCGCCCCTTCGCCGTGGCCCGACTCCGACTGCGGTTCTTTGGTTTTCTTCGACGCGGCGCGAGAGCGTCACGTTCTTAAACTTCCTTCCACGGTGCGGCGCGACGACGTCGTGTAATACATGCCGTGTGATTCCCGCGTGGTGCGACGACACCTCTCCATTCTGTTCCATCCACAAAGAATCAAACATGAACATAGGAGGGGGGTACGGCCGTGTTTGTGCGGTCCAGCCCCCCTCTCGTTAAACGATATCATCTAGTCGAAAATCCATGATAATCGATAAAATAGATTCATGAATGGAAAATAATTAAATAAAATAATCCCCTACCTCGGTTCAGGAATAGTGTTCGTCAACGAGCCGTGGAAGACGAGTGTCGCGGAGGTCGGGCGACGCGGGAAAAGAACGTCGACGTCGCAAAGCGAGGATTTGAAGTCATTGACGACAATTTCATCACGGAAAACCGTCGCAGAAGAGACGACGTGGAAGAAGAACGTCGTGTCGCGGATACGGCATCGCGGAAGAACTGTGTTCTTCAGTAGAGAAGTTCTTCGTTGAAGAACGGTGTTCTTCGCGTTCTTCGTCGAGGTTGAAGAAGAAGAAGACCACTTCCCCAATCCTCTCAAGGTTGAAAAACTCTAACAATAATAAAATAAGACTAAGTATTATTTTATTAACACAACCTAACCATTTGAATTTCAAGAGTTTGAAATTATGTAACTCACTTAATTAATTATAACAAGTTGTGAAAAATTAATGAGGTGAGTTAATGGGGAGTTAAGAAAGTGTGGGGTTAAGAGGGGTTAGGGAGTTTAAGGAATTTGAAAACGTGGGGGGTTCATGTGGGCTCCACCCTTTCAAATATCCACACATGGGAAGTTGGGTGGATGTGGTCCCACCACCAACTTCCCATGGGAGAAGATAACCACATGACATGAGATAAAATTGATTCAACAATTTTATTTACTTTTTTAAATAAAAACCAAAAATTAAATTCTTCACCCGCACAAACACAACTACGGTAAAGGTCCCCTTAAGCGATTACCGGTGTTGCGAGTTCTTCGGTGCCCTCGGAATTCGATTCCGAGCACCGGTTCAAAAGTTAGAAATTCACGCTCGCTCGTTCACTGTACTTTCCCGAGCCAATCTTCGGAAAATAATTCCGGGCACACCGGGACTCGGAATCAGGCGCCGTCAGAAATTGTGTTCTTGTAAAATTCCAAGGAAAATTAAGAAAAACTTTTCCTTGAAATTTTCTGGTCTTTACATTACTCGCACCTCAGGGCTTTACATCCCTGTAAATCTTCAACACAAACTAGGGTCACAAAAGCGGTATAGAGCACGCATCTGAGCCTTCCACTCCCATGTGCTTACCTGGAGGTTCCGTACTGCCAAAGAAAGCTCACCCGAGGAATCGATCGTCCTCGTATGATCCACTCCTGTCTATCCTTGATCCCCACTGGAACCTCCGTGAAAAACATGACATCGCCATCGTCCAGCTCCTCCTGGTTGACGATATGCGAAGGGTCGAGCACGTATCTCTTCAGTTGAGATACGTGGATGTCGTCGTGCACCTGGTGCAACTGAGGTTGATGGGTCAAGAGATTAACCACCTCGCCTACCCAGTTGTGTACCTAGAAAGGTCCATTGAACCTCAGAGTTTACTTGTCACCTTGGCCCCAACTCCGAAAACTTCGTCGAGGTGAGACCCGTATAAGGAAGTGATCGTCATCCTCAATCTCTAGAGGTATCCAATTCCTGTTAGAACTGGAACTCGAAACGACTGTCGCTACGAGGGTAAGGTTGAACGACTCAAGAATGATCGGTCGCACCCTCCTATGAAAGAGTTTATCATGTGCTTCTTGGGGTTTCCTTTTCGGTGACCAAGGAAAACCCATCCCAACGTTTGCCTAAAACCGTCAATTTGAGTATGAACAGTTATTTCCTATTACACACTCAAACTAACGTCGTAAGGCCTCGACGCTGCCACCAAAAGATTCCAACCAGAACTCTCGCCTCGAGGGTCTGACCACACCGTCAGCATAAGTGTGATTATCGAGTCTCCTCCCAAGTTATCTCCAGACGTGAGGGTCAAGTCCACGGCTTACCAAAAACTCAAGGTTTGGAACAAAATTTCTGAAAGCATGGAATGATTCATATCGACGTCTGTTACTACAACATCTAGTAGTGGACACAGACTGTCCCTTGAATCATTTCTAGAGCCATTGGGTCACACTCCACGACTGCATACATCCACACTCTTCCTCCGCCCTCCAGCTCCCTGAGCCTGGCAGGAATAACTAAAGCGGGTAGTTGTACCATGTTAAGATGTACACCACCTCATGCTTCTCTCCTAGCTCTGCCTCCACGTCTGCTACTTCGTAGACTCATCTCTCCTTTAAGCTTCCTCTTCTTTAACATTTAAGATGCTCGAGTATCTAAGACAGGAGCCGGTTTCCTATTTCTGACTACACTGTGCAGTCTTCATCCGCTCCTGGATGATCTGCACCTGCTTTGCCTATGATCTGAAAGAGCTGCTAAAATTTCTCTTTTCCCGAAAAGATAAACTCGCTCTCATCCCCTAGATTAACAACCCCCATTGCCTAATACATTCAATCCGGACATGAATGACACATTCATTCCATGGATGACGTCGTAAGGCCTCGACGTAACTTCTAACAGATCCAACTGCAACTCTCGCCTCCAAGGGTCGAGTCACACGGTCGGCATCAGTGTGGGGTCACTGGGTCTCCTCCAGTAGAAATCTCAAAAGTGAGGGTCAAGTCAACAGTTTTAACCGGGACCACTCAGTATCATCCAATCAAAAGGACAGGAATGCAAACGAAGATAAGTGTCATTTTATTATTGCAACTCATAGTACAAAGACACGAAAACAATCACAACATGTAACTATAAGTACAAGGGATGTATCCACTACTTCTGCTCCTGTCCACCTACTCCCGGAGCTCTACTGTCTTGTCCACTGCTCGGTTGTTGCTCAAGAACTCGTCATTGCTTCCACCTCGGTGTCTCCTCCAACGCCTGCGGATCGACTGTGTGAGGAGTCTGATAGTCACGTGACAGGTGACTCTTTCCGCCGCATGAGTAACACTTCCTGCTCCTTGTACGGCTGGCTTTAGCCCTCTTGGAACTCTGCATCATCTGTCTAATTCCCAAAGATGACTCGACTACTGATCGAAAATCCTGCGGCAAAGGCAGAAGCTCCTGTACACGCTCAGGGTGTAGAGCTACTGGTACAAACTCCACCCTGAAGAAGGTCTCAAAGTCTTCCCATGCGACGGTCATCCCATCGCAAAACTGAAACAAGTGGCTCCACCACCTGCCTACTGCTGCCTAAAGAAGGCTGGCAGAAAACATCACCATGAGGTCTACCGGCGTCCCCACTAGCCTGAAGACTCTCACCACAGCCTCCAGCCAATACTCACTTGCCTGCGGGTCCGTCCCTCCCTGGATCCTCGGTGGCCTCTGGCGCTGGAAGTCGTGCAGCAAGCTCAAGTGGCATGCACCCTCTGCTGTTGGGACTAGTGGCATCGGGGGCCCAATAGGTAGTAGTACCGCTGGTGCCTCCGCTGGTACCTCAACTGAAAAAGGGCCATGTACTGAGGCCACATCGCTCGGCGGGCTGTCAGTACGAACCACTCTTGGGTCTCTAGTTGGTCGTCCGAGAAATGTCATCCTGAAAGAAACACCGTAACACAGTCAAATGATTATACCTGGTGAGCTGACCTGGTTTGAGATGTTTTAATGGAAAACCATTGAAAACACACACGCAATCAGTGTTTTCATGCACAAAGTTGGAAATCAGTTGTCAGGGTCCTGGTGTATGGATACGTCGGCCGCCCACACCAACACTGGACTCCCTGAACTGAAGACCACACTCGGTACCCTTAAAACTATTGCTTCACAGAAAGAAAATATCAGAGTTATAAGTTCTACACTAGAACCGACTCCTCTGATACCAATTTGTCAAGACCCGTCCTCGGGGCCCGTGTCGTGACTACCCCACGCCCGCCTTCCATAGCCCATGGGATGGCGACTAGCACCAAAGGAATAAATCCCGATAACTAGGAAGGAATTGCCTTTATAAAAGTAAAAAAACACCACAGAGTACAAGTGAAAGCAAAAAACTAACTACAATAGAAAGTGCTTAAAAGTAAATGGTCCAGAATACAAACCCAACTAAAAGGGCAGATACAACTAAATAAAAACTACAACAGAAAAATGGCAAACAGCTGAAAGATGGAAGCAGCTCCTGGGTCGTCCTCCTCTGATCCTACCTGAGGGGTAGGTACAGATAGTGCAGCTCCTGGATCGTCCACCACGGATCCTACCTGAAGGGTAGGTACAGATAGCCTCCTCAACACTCTCGCCCATCAACCTCCTTTGTGTGTCATCTGGCTGTGAAGTCCCCCTCTAGATACTGTCTCGTCATTTAGTCCACCTCTGGGTACTGACTCATCGTGTAGTCCACCTCCGGGTATCGTCCAGTCCTCGAACACTCAGCCTCTGTCAGCACTGCCCGTCATCTCCAACCAACACAACAAGGTGCGGGCATATCTCGTGCTGGGGTGAGTATAACGATACTCAGTACGGACCCCGAGACTCTCAAGGTCTCACTAAAACCAACAAGGATAACCTCAAATAAGATTTCTACAGATAAACTCTACTTAGGTATATGCCCACACATATACCTAAGTTATCAAGTATCCCATCTCAATCATGTGGTAACACAAAGATTATGAAATCAACGGATAACCACTACCCAGGTATATTCCCATACGTATACCTATGTTATCAAGTGACCCATCTCAATCATGAGGTAAACACAAAGGTCAATAGTCTCAGCTCAAACCAGGATTTTCATTATCGAAACCGTAACTACTGAAGAGCCCTGTCTCTGGAGTGTACAGTGGTCCTGTCACGACTCCGAGGTACTGCTCACTAACCTAAGACTGCTGAGATACTCCTCCTATCGAGTACTGCGGGTCAGCCACCCAAACACAGTAGTGCTTCCCGCCGGGGTATGCCACCCAAACACAGTAGTGCACACCCCCTAGTAGCCTGCTGAGGTACTCTCCGAACGAGTATCGCGGGTCTGCACTGTTACACAGGTAGTGCTCCGTCTGCCATGGGTCTGCACCTCACAAAGTAGTGCTCCGTCCACTGGGCTAGTCGACTCACTCCAAGTCGATTCGGTCAAGTAGTCGTCAGGTCTCAGCCAGCTACACGGTCTCCGTACTCTGTACGCTCGTCTCTGGGAGGGTTCACTCCACGAGCTACTGGTCGATACTCCATGTATCTTAAAGTCCCACAAAGAAGTATCTCAATTGACCGGCTTGTCATAGGGGTCTCAACGCAACAGACGGCGCATCAATTGGACGCCCGGTCTGTGAGTTACTAGCCTTTTCGTCCCAGGGGCCCGGTTGGTTTCGTGAGCGAACCAATCCCGACTGTAGCTCAACTGTACCCCGAACTCTCATAGGGTATACTCATAGGGACTGTTTCTCAATGTGATCAACAACACTACTGATGGTTCATCAAACAGACGTCATGTCTGAAAGATATCAACTTTTCCGTTCCAGGGGCCCAGATGGATTTCAGGTGCGATCCAACCCAGCCAGTATCCAACTGTATCCAAAACTCGGGTGAAGTATGCCAAAAGTTCGGTCTCATAAAGAGGAAATCAACGAGACAGACGGTGCGTCAATCGGGCGCACGGTCTGTGAGTTATTGGCTTTTTCGTTCTAGGGGCGCGGTTGGTTTCGTGAGCGAACCAACCCGACCGCACTCCGATAGCATCCAAACCTCGAGCGGAATTAGCCAAAAGATCCTTCTCACTTAGAGGAATTCAACAAAGTCAACGACATGTCATTCAGATAACCGGAACTCATGTTACGAGCGTTTCCGCTCCGAGGGCCCGGTTGGTTTCGTGTACGAACCGACCCAGCCGAACCCAAAGTTCTCCGAAACCTTGACTGTAATATACCGAAACTACCGTCTTGATCCAAGGATCGCGTTTCCACTGATGGCGCATCAAACGGTGGTCTACAGCTCTTGATATGGGAATTTGACCGAAAGTGGCCCAAAAATGGGGTTCTGGGCCCGGCCCGACCCCCCCCCCCTGGGCGGCCGAACCGGGTCCGACCCGGTGGGGCCCGGCCTGAACGGCAAGCCGCGGCTCAGCCAGCGCGGCCGGGCCGAACCGCAAAGCGGGGTGCGCGACTCCCCCACCCGCCGCTAATTGAGGCCGGCGACGGATCCGCATGCTGCCAACCCTCCGGCGGCGGGCCGCCGCCGCCTTCCGCGGACCACCGGACGCGCTCCGGTGGTCCATTCCCCATGTCGTCTTTAACTATGGTCCCCCTGGGACCCCACCTTCACTGCGAAGGGATTCAAATGCCAAAACGGCCTGCTTCGTCGTCTATGTAGTTTTTCCAGCGTGACTCGATGGCGTCGCACCCCTTCGCCGCGGTCCGACTCTGACCGCGGTTCTTTGGTTTTCTTCGACGCGGCGCGACGACATCGCATTCTTAAACTTCCTTCCACGGCGTGGCGCGACGACATCATGTAATACTTGACGTGTGATTCCCACATGGTGCGACGACACCTCGCCATTTTGTTCCATCCACAAAGAATCAAACATGATCATTGGAGGGGGGTTCGGCCGTGTCTGTGCGGTCCGACCCCTCTCTCATTAAATGATATCATCTAGTCGAAAATCCACGATAATCGATAAAATAGATTCATGAATGGAAAATAATTAAATAAAATAATCCCCTACCTCGGTTCAGGAATGGTGTTCGTCAACGAGCCGCGGAAGACGAGCATCGCGGAGGTCGGGGCGTTGCGGGAAAAGAACGTCGACGTCGCGAAGCGAGGATTCGAAGTCGTTGACGGCGATTTCGTAGCGGAAAACCGTCGTGGAAGAGACGAAGCGGAATAAGAACGTCGTATCGAAGATATAGAGTCGCGGAAGAATTGTGTTCTTCGGAGTAGAAGTTCTTCATTGAAGAACGGTGTTCTTCGCGTTCTTCGTCGAGGTTGAAGAAGAAGAAGACCGCTTCCCCAATCCTCTCAAGGTTGCAAAACTCTAACAATAATAAAATAAGACTAAGTATTGTTTTATTAACACAACCTAACCATTTGAATTTCAAGAGTTTGAAATTATGTAACTCACTTAATTAATTATAACAAGTTGTCAAAAATTAATGAGGTGAGTTAATGGGGAGTTAGGAAAGTGAGGGGTTAAGAGGGGTTAGAGAGTTTAAGGAATTTGAAAAGGTGGGGGGTTCTTGTGGGCCCCACCCTTTCAAATATCCACACATGGGAAGATTGGTGGATGTGGGCCCACCACCAACTTCCCATGGGAGAACTTAACCACATGACATGAAATAAAATTGATTCAACAATTGTATATACTTTTTTAAATAAACCCCAAAAATTAACTTCTTCACCCGCACAAACACAACTACTGTAAAGGTCCAGTGAAGTGATTACCGGCGTTGCGAGTTTATCGGTGCCCTCAGAATTCGATTCCGAGCACCGGTTCAAATGTTAGAAATTCCCGCTCGCTCGTTCACTGAACGTACCCGAGCCAAACTTCAAAAATTTATTCCGGGCACACCGGGCCTCAGAATCAGGAGCCGTCAGAAACTGCGTTCTTGTAAAATTCCAAATAAAATTAAGAAAAAATTTTCCTTGAAATTTTTGGGTCGTTACAAAATAAGTGTGGTTCATAAACCTTTTATCACGGTGATATCCATAGAATATGAACATGTTCCATTAACGTTTTGTCAACATAAACATAAACCATTTAATGAAAAAATAACAATTTTATCCTCGGTTAATATCCCCATTAAATAATATTTATCGGTGAAGGATTCCATATTATATTGGAAATTAGTTTTAAATAACAATAAAATGGAATCTTTCAGGAGGAAAATTATTTTTCATTGAAAATAACCATTTAAAAATAAAAATTCATAAAATAATTTTGAAATTAGTTAACTCTACAAAATAATCATTAATACCTATAAAGGAATATTCATAAAATAATTTTCACAATTTAATAATTAAAACAAACTTTATAATTCTAAATATATTTATTTAAATAATAAAACATTATAAAAATTATTTTATATTAAAATAAACATTGAAAAGTTTAGAAAAATACTTAAAAATATTTCAAAATTTTTTTGGAGGGTAATATCCTTTCAAATTTGAAAAGTAATTTTTAAAAAAACATCCAAAATCATTTTATTTAAAAATAAATTTTGAAACATATATATTAATCTTCAAAAAATTGAGCATTCATGATAGTGGGAAATTCCATACATGTAAAACGAAATTCCATTTTCATTTATGGTAATAAAAATTATCCTTGTTTGGTAAATGACATATTAATTAATTTATAAAATTGAAAACAATTATACATGGGTAAATGTGTCTTGAAGAAATATATTAGAGAATATTAAAAAAATTAAATCATTTTTATGAATCATTGATTTAGAAGAAAACTTATTTTTTACATAAAGACAAAAATAAATATTATTTTTACAGAAAAACATTATTTGGAATTCAATGGTATATAGTGACTATAAATTTATATTGAAACATATATTATCATGAAATAACTATAAGAAATTAAAATTAATTAGTTTCTTGAGAGATAGAGTATAATATTTCATCATTGGAAGCATAATATTGAGAAAGCCCACAACCAATGAGATTATGACATAAAATACAAACCATTATTTTAACATTGAATAATAAGACTAATGGAAAAATAATATCAAATGAAACTTATTTGAGAATTAGAAAGAAAATCATTATCATACATGTTAATAGAGCTTTTATATATACATTATAAATGAAGATAGGTTCATAACATTACATGTTTATGGAAGAATAAAAATTGATACATAAATACCTTACCGCGCTAGTAAAAAATGAAATATTAACCGTGTGAGATATTTATAATAAAATGGATATGAAAATACCAATAATTTTGAGGATAATAATCATTAAAATACATCCATGTTCATTATATACACCAAATTTCATAAGAACATGGTGAATATGGCATGTGTCTCATCGAAAATAATTGTGAGATGAAAATATATTTCCACTTTAGTAATACATCGAATAGAAATAATAATTAGTGTATAAAATAAAGAAAAACGTTAAAAATAATTAAAATAATTATATTCTAGATATAATACATCAATGTTGTAGTATGTAAACAATAGAATATAAATGTGTGGTGAAGTTGTCTTAAGGATCCTAGAAATAAAAAATGAGGCAATAAATTCCTTAACTTAATTCAATAATTCCATTGTACATGTTCAAAAATATGATATAATAAATTGAAACTTATTATAAATATATTGTATAAACATTACTATATATATAATAACACTATTTCTGATGTTTTTGATGTGGCATGCATCTATTATTTTCTTATGAGGACACGTTGATTGTTTCCCCACATAACCGCTTTCGAAAGGAGGGCGACATCCATCGATTATTCATTGGTGTTAACTCCTTGATCAAAATAGGATGATGGGATATCGATTCCATGATTAGTTTATTCCTCCTAAGAACTCATTAACTAGTCCAGGCCTCCCTCAAAGACATAATATTGTGATCGTGAAACTCTTCCCAGTGCCATGTCTTCAACTATGTCTGTTAATTATGAGGTGTCTGTCTGAAAATTCCATGGGGTCCAGTCAGGGAACTAGCCATCGATTGAGGGTGTAGTCTTGTAGGAAATTGATGTTGTTTCTGGAAACTATAACACTTGTGGATCAAGGTTTCTTCCCCTTATGATAGGTCATATCTAGGGCATGGATACCTGAGTCATACCAAGTCAAATGTGGGGAATTTTAATCCATTTGCATGTCAATGATGTTTTCCTCATCTTCACATGTTTTTGATAGGTTATTCCAAGAGTTTAATGTATCGTGGATATGGATCTGACTAATCAAAACACTGATAAGAGTGGATCAAACAGGATAAACCCTAGGAGGGATCAATGATGATTGGGCTAACGTGTGGTTAGTTTCCCGATTGTGGCTAGAAGCACTGAGAACATGGGTGACATGATCTAACTGGGATGCAGAGGCCCAAGTAACAAACATGATGTATATGGATTTTTGAAAGAAGTAGATGGAGAATGAAATGGAACTGTTCTGAGGACAATGGTGATGTTGCGATTGAGCCTCAAAGAGACTTCATTCATATCCCCATGTTTGGGAATGAAAGTCCTCATTGTTCAGGATGGGGCATAGAGTTGGGGTGTGAACATAAGACAGTGACCCGATGAAATGTGAGGGATTACACGTGGTTAGTAGTGCGATAGTTGGTCAAACACCCAGGGGTTAGACCAGAGATGTTGGTCCCAACAAAGGGGACTACAACGGTTTACCGTCGATTACATACTACAATGTCTTAACACATGTTATGTTTCCAACAGCTTACAACTGTTTGAGTTTCCGACAGCTTACCACTGGTTGGTATACAATATCTTACCATAGGTTGAGTTTCCAATGACATACCACTGGTTTGGATAAAACATCATACCTCTGATTTAGATTGAACCTTAGGGAGGCTTCCTATGTACCCAATCTAGTATATGGGGATCCAAATAAACATAGTTTGAATGGTTATTGTTTAACATCGTGGTGCACAAAAATGGTCATACAGTTTAACGTCATGAATGAAAATTATGGATCGATAATAATTTGTTCAGGATCGAATGATGTTGGTATTGAACCATATAGAGGCTTCCTTCGTACCATTCCTATTAGAAGGGGATCAATGTCCCCATAGTTTGGAATGGGGGATACAATTTAACGCCATGAAAAATGAAGGTGAACTAGCATGAAGGTGTTGGAACAAGTAGGTTTTGTGATTGATCCATAGAGATGATTCATTCAAAAATTACCTAGGAGGCATATATCCAAGCCTGCATTAGTTGTCATGGTTTGAGGCCTGCATGCTATGGCAGCCCAAAAATGGTTCCATGGTTAGTACATACCCTAATACCACGTGATTCATGCTTAGGTTGAGAAACAAGAAATAGAAAAGACCTGATGATCACATCGTGAAAGGTGCATCCGCCGAAAGTGGATCGGGGCATACATGTGGTAAGCAGCCCAAGGAGTAAATAGGTGCTTATACGTGGTTACAGGCCTGATGAGAAAGAGATTTGGACATAATCTAAGATAGAGGATGAATGGTGACAAAGACTAGATGGGGAGGGACGTGGTAATGAATGTCCCAATTCAAATCTCTCCTCTAGTCGTAGACATGGAAGAAGAGAGGAGGGTAAGGCATGATACCTCCCACAGGAAAGTGTTGAGGAATTCATAAATATGGTTACACTTCCCCATAGACATATGACACACCAACAAAGAAGATCTCATTCTAGTTGAGGAAGATCTCACTCCCACGGAGAAGTGTGGACATTGAGAATGTCAGAGGTGGGTTTCCCTGTGTATAATCTTGTTAAAGTCCATAGATTAACATCCTTTGTAGAGAATGTTGGTGTGTGGTATATTGATGTCTTGAAAAACAAATGAATCGGGTTCACTCTGCACCCCTAGGAATTACATAACTGATACACACCCTGCATTGGTTAAGGGAATGCATGACCAATGCCATGGCGAGGATATTTTATAGAGTTATCCACTGAGGGTCCCATGTTAGTGTGTCTAATATAAGAAGAAATATCCATTTTCATGTGTTTACAAAGAAGAATAAGGCTGTGAAACACACTCTAGATAACCACTCAAGGGACGTTGAAATTAATTCATATAAACCTGGAGGGTCATACAGGAGAATTGTTTGCGAAGAAAATTGGTTCATAGAAAGGGACCATGGGAAGCTCTGATGCTCTACATAGTGGAGGAACATTGCGATGTGGTATTCATCATGAAGTAGAATGGCCTTACATAGGCAGATGGTATGGGTACATATGGAGGAAGCTTCACAAAGTGGAATGGCTTTCCGGTAGTAGAACATAGCGAAGGAAGGATACCTAGAAATGTGAAGCACTATGATGCAAACTGCTTCGCGAAGCATGGTGATCCTCCCTTGTCATGTGGTTCACATGTTAATGGAAGGTACATCACAAATCCTAAGTGATTTACAAAGGCTCGTGTCCCCTTAGGGATAACCTTCCATTGTTGTGGCCCATCGCCTCCAGAAAGGGCTTCTCTACTTGTATAGGGGTTTTATTTTAGCCATGGGAATGGTTCTTCGCAATTCTCAAGTACCTAGATGATCTTATCATTTTCAAGGTTTAATAGAGTAAAATGTTCTTCGTGATTTAAGAGAAGATAAGGAAAGAGGTCGGTGTATCCAACATTGGGATCGAGGCGGGCTCAGTATTTATAGGCGAGGGGTGTCTCAAATCAAGTACAACTCAGTGATAATTCATGAGGTTCTCCATGATCGATGGTGGATTGCATCAAGTTCTTCGTAATCGTCGAATCGAATGTTATCCACTCTTGGTGTAGATCACTCGTGTGATCCCTTCAGGGTGACCACAGAGGCTTCTGTCACATTTCAAGGAATTATGGAGGATGATCTAGTTTCTTCTATGGCGCAAGGATTTTTGTAAATTGTGTCATAACCACAGATCCTCCCACCTCGTTACTATAAGACAACCACAATGTGGGATTTAGCATTACACAGGCTGTGGTGCTGCGGTTCACTGCGAATGTCGTTGTGCTAAGGGGTACCATAAATGGGCATCGGGAGGAAGCCAATTTATAATTGGTTTTCTATTTGCTTCTTTTTCCACTACCCAAATTTTGGAGCCATAAAATGCTCTCATTCGACTTCATGTCATGGATATAACAAGGGTCTATTTCTCACTATAAATCGCCAAAATTTCTAAGCCAATCACAACGAATGATCATGAAGAAGGCACACAATGTAGAGATGTGATGCATGGGTTGAGAGCACCATGAAGGTTACCATGTGGAGATGCTCCATGAACAAATGGGGGTAATCAACAATAAATATGGGAGGATGACCACTCTTTGGTCCTTTCTCACCTTTGCATTCTTGTAGATTGTGCTCTCATTTTGTGAAGCTCTGCAGACTTTGTGATTTCTATTTGAGAATTGGTCCCTTCTACTTCAAAGATCGGGGAAAGTACTTCGACTCTGTGAGTGTGTGCTCCACCACAAATGTTTGTGGGGGTTGATGGAGGGATTCACAAATGAACATTGTGCAGAAGATCGAAAAACCAAAAAAAAATAAAAAACATTGAAGACTAAATGGAGCATCATGAAGCTGCTAGGGGTTCCTGTGGATGCTTCCGGGAGGGTACAACAGAAAACTAACATGGGTATCAAGGAACATATATAGATCCATTCAGACCATGAATCACTAGTGGAGCTGCTGTTTGAGGGTCATAGAACAAACAACTATGAAAAAGGTAGCCTTTGTATGGATTTGTTATGAAGGATGTCCTTTTCAATCCTAAAGCGTGCAGGGACGAGCCGACTTATTGGTTCTTGATTACATCATTCAGGAGCCAGTGGTTTAGGGTGGCTGATGACTGTAATGGAGAGGATTTAACACCCTTCATACTTGATTTCTCAAATGACCAACGGAAAAACGCTAACATGAAGGCATTGCAGCCTGAGACATCCCCCCACTATACCACTCCGTTCGGAAGGTGACCCTAGGGAACCAAAACAAGGGGTGGACAGATGAGTGGGATTTGTTCCAGGGAGACAATTTCACAGATGAATTGGCACGAGCCTACTAGGTATGCCCCTCGTGCGAGGAGTTTGGGTTAGAGATGAGGCCAATGGGTCGGTATGTGGTAGCTTGGGATTCCCAATTTCACATCTTCCAGTCGAAGCAGCTGATGCTAGTGATTCTGAGTAGGTGGTCATTGGGGACCAATACCTTCCATCTTCAACTTGGGGAGGTTGGTATCAACATCTGGTACATACAAAAAATCTCAGGGGTCATGAAACGGGTTGTAATTTACGATGAGTTCTTACCCACCAATAATACATGGGAGAACCCAGAGTAGATGCAACTGTTGGCAAAGGCATTGGTGGACCTAGAGTCAGGGGAGAAAAAGATGACGGCGATGGATTCCCACTTCAAACAGTGGTTCAAGTCGTTTTTGAATTCCCATGAAGATGGTCAGTTACCAATGAGGCCTCAGACCTTCCTGAAGGGGGTTCAGCGTTGCAAAGAGCACTCATATTGGCAACTCATGGAGCAGAACTGGTAGAAGACATAGGGATTCAGTGTCAGCACTGAGCATTAACCGATTTTTAAGTTTTTTATGTTCATTTCAATTCTTATTGTGGTGAGATTCTGCCATTGAGGGACACAAACATGGCCATGCAACCGAGAATGATTATCAGGGTGTCCATGTTGGCAATTGGAGAGCAGGTCAACCTGGGAATCCCAATGCATGCTATGTTGTATAAGGTGTTGTGGCACATCAGTGAATGGAATAATCCACAAAAGTTTTGTGGGTCATTCCATCTTCTTTAAGGGTGGCTGGGGTGCATATTAGGGGGCACTATGAATTTTTGAACTAAATTTTTCCTCGATGATCAGACAACCAACCGGCCATTCTGAACGCACTGGGGAGTTTTCTGACCAAGATGACCATGTAGTTGGTCCTGAACTAGGTCCGGATGGGGAACTAGTTCAACTTCCAACCATTCCAATTTCAAAATAGATGTGTTCATTGATGATGCTCATAGAATAGAAGAGCATCATCTCTACCTCCCTGCCTTTTAGGGAGGAGTCTTAGTAGAGTTGGTCAACTGTGAACCTCTCTGTGAGCTGTACACCTCGCACTGTTTTGAGAGGTAGTTTTTGTGCTTGTAGCTACTGACCCGTGGGTCTATAGAATATTGAGAAACAATAATCACACCTATTTGATGTGGATGATGTGGTTAATGTTCACATAAGAAAATGAGAAGATGGAAAATGAGCTACCTCTACCCACAACTATCGATGGGATGGTGATGGATACACCAAGAGTTTGGAGGCAGCCTACTAGGGGGGAATATGTAAGGATAAGACCATTTGTGCCCGTTATAGGGTGCCTTCCCATCCTCGTGGTCATGGTTTAAAGGTGTCAAGGACATCACAGGGTAGTGGGGCTGCATTGGCAGCAACACCTGCATCGATCAATATGAATCTAAAATTGGAAAACCCAGCGGCCTAGAGGATAAATGATATTCATAGGATAGGCCTCCCAGGGGGTTCCGTAGGGTACCCATCCGAGGTCTAGGGAAGCACCTGTTACATATAGAAATTCTTGAGAACTCCATCTTTCCAAAGGCATGTGACATCTGGTATGCCAACTGAAAATTCCTCAACCCTTCTGAGATGTGGAAACATTGGACCCCTATTATGATGTACTTTATAGGGATCAATGCTATCATGGATGGCGTTGTGGTATACCTGGTAGAGTGGGAGTAGGACTTTGCTATGTTGGAGATATTTTTGCACTCCCGGGGTACTCTATGACTATTGAAAGGTCGAGTAAAGGTGTTGATCAATCGATTAGCCCCTCTGTAGTTGGGGGCTACCGAATTGATAGAGCAGTTCCCTCTACCGAATGAATCATATATATCCTCTTGGGTGGAGGAGGGCGATGGAGGGAGCCCTCGGGAGGAGGGTGAGGTCGATAGCTCAGACTAGAAGTTAAAAGAGTTTACAGAGTCCATTGAGGTAAAAAATAAACTACTTCCTTGTAGTCTTCATCTAGGAATTTTAGGGATTATAAACTAACTTCTGACCAGTGTGTGAGGGAATCATATGCCAAAACTGATCCCACACAATAGTATATGTAGCTGCGGGAACATTGGGATCTGTGCCCATGACTACGACGATTATCATTCCTAGCAAGGCCATGAAACATAGGGTTGTATCCCAAAATCCTTCGGACTTCCTGACCATATATGGGGGCCATGCCTCATTGTCCCAACGACTACAACTTGGGAGCATGACCGATTATTCTACCTCTGTGAGTCTCTTTTATAGAAATTGTAACTATCCTCCATTGATTTAGATAATTGATGTTCAAGAACTTTATGCAAGAATAGTTCCTTAAAAGGCCTGGGTCACCTTGTTGAGTTTGGATGGAGCTCATGGCACTGCCTTTCCTAGGATAATTCCACTGGTCATGGATGCACATCCTAAGCTGACCAAATTTCCGCTCTTCCGATACAAGGTGGGACCGTTAGAGTGACAAATCATGGAATCATTGAGTTGGATTCTATCATTATGGATCAATTGGTCGGAATGGGTCTGATCCTACCTGACTAGACCCTGGAAGAAGATCCTGGTGATGAGTTCTTGAAGGCATTCTCGGCATATAAACCCAGTGACCCTGTCGACCGAGATGAGACGATTTTTGATGAAGAGGATAGAAAAATCGTCAGTCGCCTATCAATGAATCTGATCAGGTGATTTATCGGGGAGATCCCTCATGTGAAATTTATAGAACAGATGGGGATGCTTCATTCCCAATTGCGTGAACTATGTGGTAGAGGAGTGGATGCCTTGTGTCCTCATATACTAATCCGAGACATCATGGTGGAGAAGATTCAGAATCATTATTGGGGCCTCAGTGTATGATGGTAGTGAAGGAAATCCACTAACATCAAGAGGCTTAGAGACGCAAAGGATGAGTGATAATGGTTGAAGGCATGGGTGGATGAGTATTCATCTATATTCAACAATAAATTTAAACTTATATCACGGTTTAATGCACGGCATGTAGAGGCCATAGAATGATTGAATCATGCCTCTAAGGATGTGGACACTATCCAAGCATACGAGGATCATGATCAGATTGAGATTTTGGAGCTATTTCCTATCATTTCATGAGTGGAACAATAGATATAATGGTGAATGTGGATCCTGGATGCCACAATCCAGAGAGTGGTGGAGCTGGAATGCTCTATTGAATATGTCAACCCATCCATGGGAGGGGCTGACCCATGGTTGCTATAATGAGGGTAATATTTTTAACAAACATTCAATCTATGATTTTTAATGTTGGATTCATGAAATATTTCAAATATCATATTGGATTACATAATGTGTGTCACGTTCGTGAAATATCAAGTGATCAATCTCTATGTTCCTGTGGGGAAGGCCCGATGTGAGAAATAAGGGATGAATACTATTTCATCCGGACATGACAGTGCTTACCAGAAATTATACATCCATGGTTTGAAAAACCAATCCATATTTTTGGGATTAAAGAGGGAGGCCAAACTAGAGTATGACATTCTTGAATTCTTCGAATTTACATTTTCCAAATGTGCTTTAGTGCATGAGTGGGGTAACACAAGGGGTGTTAGAATCAATCTGAATAGAGAGAAGTGGATGGTGTGAATCATGATACCCCAAATTCCAAACACTATATGGATGGAATGATAATGAAGGATAACATTAGACTCTGTTCAAAACATAGTATCACTATTGTGCTAGCATGTAATGGGGATAACAAAGGAGGGCCAATTGCTGACCATGTTTGAAATATAGGGCCTGACTCTAAATGTCATCCATCAGTCTCCCAAAACATTAGACCAGAATAGTAGGTGGGCCATAGGCCGACCATCCATATTGATGGTGGGTTTAGTCAGAAATAAAGTTGGATGATGATACAAATAATGGGAATGCAATGTGTGTAGGGTAGAGTGATGGGTTGTTTGAATGGAGTCCAATAATAGTGAAATTTGGCCACTGTTGTGACTACACATTAGGTGGGGACAATGGACATACCAAGGATCAAACTTACTTCTGAACAGGACCTCCCTAGTAAGGACTTGAAATGCTTTGTAGTTTTAAGTCATATAAATAAGGATAATAGACACATGGTATAAACGTCGAACAGTGAGGATAGTGCACATTGTTTAAAGGACCTAGGGGAGGGCCCAAAACAAATTTCCTGGGTGTTGTCACATAACCCATGAAGATTGGAATCTAGAAAATTTCGTCTCTTGAGCATAGTGTGGTTAGAGACCAACACTGGTAGGGGGAATCCTCTTTGGTGAGGAGGTTGATGCATCCCATAATTAAATGGTGAATCCCAACCTTTTTCAAGGTAGATCTATAGTTTAATCTCAGGAACCGAAGACGTGTGGACTCAGGTAGTTTAAATTCATACGATAGGATAGGTAGTGAAAGGGGAGATCTAATATAGGGAGTATGTGGAACAGTAGCTATAAACCTGACATGAATGAGGACATTAGGATTCCACACCACACCACATATATTCAGAGGATGTTTGTTTAGGTCAATGGACCAAAATTGAATGATAGTCTAGGCTTGAGGCAAAGTGTTCGTACATTCCTACATATTCCATCATGATGAGAATCAATCCAAACATTGTTTTGAGATTATAGTTTTATGGTATGCAGGATGAAAATACTATGTGGAATAGCTGCACAAGTACATTCCTTACCAATAATGTAAAGACCCGAAGCTTATCATACATGGACATTACATTACTTTTGCGGAATACTTAGTACATAACAAAAACACACACACAAGGATCGTAATAGTTTAGTATCTTTGGAAACTCGGAATATAATCTTCTAATCGTGGTGAAAGATCTTCAAAATCTCCCATAAAGATCTTCCTTTTTTTTTACCTAAAACCTTTCTTTATATCCTGGGGAAAAGAAAACATAAAAGGGTGAGCTCAAATGCTCAGTAAGGGTATACAAAAGAAATAAAAATCATATCATAGCTTTTTGAAAATCATAACCTGCAAAAGAGATCATAATATCTTAACATGGAACAAATCATAGAAGTGAAAATGAGATCCCCATAATCATAACATAAAAATTGAAACTTTGTGGCATGTACACATAATCATGGAAAATCATTTCTTGTTAGTCATGACTCATCGCCAAGACTATCTTAGTGGACAAAGTCCCTTTCTGAACCGAGTTCACTCCTCGTTTCAGTCCTGTATCACTGAACCGAAATAACCTTCCGTTCCAGCCATGTCTATCTCATGAGATATAAAATCTTTACCCAATGCATTGGAGGGAGATATAGGTCCCACCCATCTTATAATGAATCCTTTCTTATGTGTGCCACATAATCATAAAACATACATCATCACATAACACATGTAACAAAAAATGGGATTCTTGAATCATCATGACATCATAAATCAATTTATATAAGATAAATGAATTAATAAAAATAATTCCATCACAACATGATCAAATCAGTGTAATAATAGGGATAAAAACAGAACCCTTTATTATCTTAGATGGAAAATAATTTTGATAACAAACTTGAACTCCATTCTTGAGGAAAATATCCTTTCTTCTTCAAAAACATTTTTCCTTTCATAACATGTCATACAACTTTAAAATAAAAGAATTTGATTAAAAATAAACTTGAAAACTTTTAAAGGAAGCTTCTTGAAAATAATGTTTTAAAAATCCATTCATGCCGTATAAGTTAAAAAAAACATTCTTCGTACTTTTGTCGGAAAAGTCAAAAAGTACCTCGTATGAAAAACGACAAAAGATTCCTTTCATACATATTACTAAAAACTCACCGAAGGGTAAAAATGGATTTAAAAAATTGTAGGTGGATGGAAATAATATTACATATTGATGAAACATGGATGTGAATGATAAAATACACCCCAGTAAATACTTACGAATAAACAATCTCGGATAAAAATGAGATTGTGATATTTCCCTTACCTTATGTCCGACTTGCTTTGTAAGTGTCCGAACCTCCTGTATAATGATTTAAATCATGTAATTGACTTATTCCAGAATCATATTCATTTTTATGATATCATATATGGTTCACTTATGACATTATATTACCCGTTCTTTTGTAAATTCCATGTTAAAGAAGCATTTTGGGTAAAATCGTTTCATTTATCGTAGGTGTTTTGACTTGTTGTTCTTGACATCATTATTACTTATATCATGATTTACTTACTTCCAAAATATAAAATATCATTTATATATCATATATATTCAGTATATATATATATATATAATAGATAGATAAATAAAATGAAAAACACCGTTCATGGAGACGGTAGTCCGTACGTACGCATAAACGCTGTTTTACTTTCCTTATTGTCTAGAAATGGAAGTAAGTAGATGACATACATATATATATATATATACATAAATCCAGTATCTATGTCATATATTTCATTATTATTTCTTATATATACATTATAATCATTCTTAGATGGTTAACATGGAGAATGAATCTCATCGCGTCGTGGAGACGGTAGTCCGTACGTACGCACGAGCGATGATATCATTTCCATAAATATAGAACTGAGTTGAAGTGGATTATAAAATATATCAGAATCAATATGATGTTGTAATAACTATGTATAGTTATTCTTTACACCATTATACCCATCCATGTAAGGTGGTGGTGGAAAATAGATTACACCACGGCGTGGAGACGGTATTCCGTACGTACACACGCGCAATGATTTCTTTTTCCGTAGGATGGATAGATAGTGAAATTGGGTTGTTTCATACTTATAATAACATATCAGTATATGAGTGATACTGATGTTATTACTTCATAATGAAACAACCTAAGAAGAATAAGTGGAAGAAAAATAAAGATGAAAGAATTGGTAACGGTAATTACCTCTTCTTTGAAGCGCCTCTTTGAGACCTCCTCTTAGGGCACTAAACTTGGTCTTTGAGGAAGACCAGAACCTCTAGGATGTTTCTAGGGAAGTGTAGAAGAGATTTGGGCAGGGTTTGGCCGAGCTTGAGTGCTCAAATTGGTGTGAGGAGGAGGGGGAGGAGGTGTGCTTTTATAAGGGAGGAGAGGGGCACCTTAGGAATACCTCAAAATATTATTTTATATTAATGTCAAAATCGGTTTATAATGGTTCCAAATGGTCTTATTTCTAAGCTAAAGTGGGGATGGGTCGAAATCCTATCAACCAATAGGATTTAGACAAGTTTAGGTTATTATTTTAACCTTATCAATTAGATTTAACTCTAAGTTAAATAATTTAACTTTTACCGTGTCTTTTTTTTTCTTTCACTATATGGTTAATAGACTTACTATAACATTCCAAACGAACCCCAAATTGTATATTTAATAAATATATCCTTACCTAAGTCATTTGGCCAAACCTTAGATTTTTAGGAATAAAATAGAAATTAATAATATAATATTTTATTTAAAAACTATTTTGTGTCAATTTTGACACTATCTGATATATGATTTTTTTGAAAGTCATAACAGAATTATATGTTCGAACCAAGTTGATTACATCAACATTAATATATCATAGTAACCTATAAAATTATTGGAATTCATAAAAAGTCTCAAATTACATTTATTTTGGTGTTTATAACATCAATTATGTCAATATTTCATTAATAAGATAATTACTGCATCATCATTGTGTCATAAATAAATTAAATTATTTAATGTCTAAAAATTACAAATAAAATACCATTATGTAGTAAATCGTTTTATCTTTCTAATGAATATTTATAGTCGAATTTATCTTATGTATAACCCCATATTAAAAATTATTTACTTATTAAACTTTGACTTTAACTATTTTAACCCTTCTTTAAATAAATTAATAATAAATGTCCTAATCTAATCCAAGTGGGCCTAAATGGTCATATTTTATTCCTAAGTTTGTTTTTGGTAGAATTACACTTGTCCAATAGAATTAGGACATGTGTTAGGGTAATATTGATATCATATTTACCCTTAGTTACCCTATTTACTATTAACCGCGGTAAAAAAAATAAAAAGTTACTATTCACCAAAAAATTATTTTCATCTCATTGAACCACATTTTAGTCCTTGATATTAATCGTGTCTGTCGGATTTTCGAAATTCCATTCACAGAAGCGGTAAAATTAAGTTTTATGCAAAATTCAGTTTTTAACCTACCACTTAGTGGTTTCACTATTCATCAAAAATTGAAAGTTTTCAGAAAAGTACCAAAATTTCACCCTAGGCTATAATTGATATTCAGAATTAAAAAATGATTTCTATTTTACAAAATTGCCAACATATAAGTTTCATTAATTAATTTTATAATTAATTTTCGCTGTCACAACAAATAGCGTGTTTTTAAGAGATAATAACTATCAAAAGATTGACACTTGTTTATAACTGGTTTAAATGTGAAATTACATCCAATTTCCAACATTGTATTAAATTGTAAAAATATATTCTAAATATACTTTATAACCACTCAAATTAATAATTTATCACTATTAATTATTTCGATTAAAAAAGTTGTTTTTAATTATAATTTAGTAATTTTCACTATTCATCAGAATATGAAAGTTATCCGAAAAGTACCAAAATTTCACCTTAGGCTAAATTCGATACTCCTAATCCAAAAATGAATTCCATTTTGAGAGCTAAAATTTCTAAAATTTAAAAAGTGGTTATTACTATTCATAACGGCTAGTTTTAATAATATTTTAATAGCATATCGTTGTTTCGTGAAACTCAGTATTGCGTACTACACACGCTATCGAGGAAGGTTGTGATTGCGTGTAATGCAAGGCAAGTCAATGATGCATGTTGTGAAAGCTCCTTTTGGTGTAGCGCACAACACAAGACATTAATTAAATTAAAAAGATTATTTTTCATAAAATCTCGGGCTGTTACATTCTACCCCCCTTAAAATGAATTTCGCCCTCGAAATTTTTCGGGGTTATAAATGCTTTACTATTTGAAAGTTTCATTAATAGAAACCCACATCGTAAAAAGGAATATCAAAACCAATCTTTAAAAACAAATAATGAAACGTAACGGTTACCCAAATAAACTAATCACTGGGTTTCCACATAGGTGAAAATATGGATATGGAAGAGAAATCTAACCATCATGTTCTGGTGGAGAGTGGTAGAGAACATGGCTATGGAAAAGCCAACAATCACAAATCCATTAATTTGTGAAGATATAAGGTACCATCCGATTAATCAGATATAAGATCACTAGGACAACATTTTTTTGGTTTTCAAGATCGTTTCCCTAATGTTGAAGAATTTGAATTAGAATAAATACTTACTTTATTTTGGTACAGTCGCACTATTGTTTGTGCCTTGAACAATTTCCACTTCATCTCTTAAATAAATGAAGTTGAATTTGTTATTCGTGAAGTGTTAGCAGATCATGTGATAGAATGACGGGTCATTCCATCTGTCTCAAACAAAAGGTTAGCAAAAATTATATACATAAGTCGATCTATAGTGAGATTAATCATATATGGTTCCTAAAATGGACGTATACTTCATATATCATACTGATTAATATAATAAAACTAGTTTATACTAAACAGGGACTTCCTGTAGGTCAGTGGTAGGCGATAAAGGCTAGTCACACTTCGGTTGTGGGTTTGATTCCCACAGCCTTGTCCGAAGCGATGGGCTGTCACCCGTCCTGCAGGTTGTCCTTTTTCTAAAACTACATTACTATAACATCCCATCAATAATATCGAAAATCTTCTATCCTTAAACTAACTTATGTCCAACATAATCCATTCTAATCTTTAGGATTATCCATAATACTACAGTCCACTCTCATAATATAGTGAAAACGATTACCAGAGATTTAATACCGTCATTAATCCCCATATATCATAAGATATGTCTTGTTGGTCACATTCCAAACATTCAAACGCCTTAATCATGTATTCTATTGAATACCCATTGAACCTTAGTGAAAACATGAATTGTGTTAAAAGTTAACTCTTTCCACATACCAAAATCCAAAAAATTCTCTATACTCAAACCATGATATAACCTTCTCCCTATATCAGTCATGAGCTCATGAATACAATCAAACACCTCATTATCTTATTATTCCTTCATTATGCGCATATCATCTAAATTCAAAAAATATCTGAATAACCTTTCATGGATAGTGGTACCATTAATCATACACTTTCATAACTCAAGGAAAGAAAACAGTATAACAATCCTTAGATGTCTCTTAATTCCATAGTACCATGAGATTTCTTATACAAAATTACACATGATAAACATGTAATCATTCCACTACATTCTTAAACCATTGACCGAGCTTCAAAAATTCTTTCATCTCACATATCATTTGTAGTCTCTTAATCATCATCAACATAAATACTTCCCATACGACCATACTGATTATCTTCATGAGACTTTCCCTTGGGGCATTGGTTTGCATAATGCCCGTACATTCCACATTTAAAACATTTAACCATTGTTGATGTCGTAGCAATACCATTATCTTCATCCATGGTGTTAACTGAACCTTTTCCTTTGCACTTACTTGCTTTGTGTCCTTCTTTTCCACACCCGATGCATCTTCCAGTTCCTTTGAAACATTTTCCTTGATGCCTCTTCCCACATGGTTTACATAGGGGAAATTGAACTTTCTTTCCCCTATGATCATCATGAAACTCCATCTTTCTCTTATTAGCCGAGTTAGGAAACAAACCAAATTTTACTTTATTGATCATAATATGAGATTGCTGATTCGGCATAATAATGATGCTTGGAATTCCGAATCCCATTTCATTATGAAGAATATCATTCCATTGTCCATCATATCCTCCATTATCGTGAAACATCTTGTTTCCAGCCATTTTCTAAAACCCAAAAAAAGAATAGTGTGAGAGGCAAAAATCATGTTAGGGAAAACAACATAATAAAGGTGGAGTATCGTCAATATATAACATCTTAGGTTAAATTATATGATCGTTACCGTAGTTCTAGGACGGTATCCTATACGTATACTTATCCTTAAGGACATCCCTAGACATACCTTAGAAATATCTCTAGGGATCTCACTAACGTTTTCGCATCCTAGTTTCCAAAGGATGACTAAACCTTTCCTCTGATACCAACTGTAAAGACCCAAAGCTTATCATACATGGACATTACATTACTTTTGCGGAATACTTAGTACATAACAAAAACACACACACAAGGATCGTAATAGTTTAGTGTCTTTGGAAACTCGGAATATAATCTTCTAATCGTGGTGAAAGATCTTCAAAATCTCCGATAAAGATCTTCCTTTTTTTTACCTAAAACCTTTCTTTATATCCTGGGGAAAAGAAAACATAAAAGGGTGAGCTCAAATGCTCAGTAAGGGTATACAAAAGAAATAAAAATCATATCATATCTTTTTGAAAATCATAACCTACAAAAGAGATCATAATATCTTAACATGGAACAAATAATAGAAGTGAAAATGAGATCCCCATAATCATAACATAAAAATTGAAACTTTGTGGCATGTACACATAATCATGGAAAATCATTTCTTGTTAGTCATGACTCATCGCCAAGACTATCTTAGTGGACAAAGTCCCTTTCTGAACCGAGTTCACTCCTCGTTTCAGTCCTGTATCACTGAACCGAAATAACCTTCCGTTCCAGCCATGTCTATCTCATGAGATATAAAATCTTTACCCAATGCATTGGAGGGAGATATAGGTCCCACCCATCTTATAATGAATCCTTTCTTATGTGTGCCACATAATCATAAAACATACATCATCGCATAACACATGTAAAAAAAATGGGATTCTTGAAACATCATGACATCATAAATCAATTTATATAAGATAAAGGAATTCATAAAAATAATTCCATCACAACATGATCAAATCAGTGTAATAATAGGGATAAAAACAGAACCCTTTATTATCTTAGATGGAAAATAATTTTGATAACACACTTGAACTCCATTCTTGAGGA
Organism: Viscum album; assembly: GCA_963277665.1. Lineage (NCBI taxonomy): Eukaryota > Viridiplantae > Streptophyta > Magnoliopsida > Santalales > Viscaceae > Viscum > Viscum album. Next base: position 268,697,263 of record OY728125.1, on the reverse strand, counting down.
AAATATCCTTTCTTCTTCAAAAACATTTTTCCTTTCATAACATGTCATACAACTTTAAAATAAAAGAATTTGATTAAAAATAAACTTGAAAAGTTTTAAAGGAAGCTTCTTGGAAATAATGTTTTAAAAATCCATTCATGCCGTATAAGTTAAAAAAAACATTCTTCGTACTTTTGTCGGAAAAGTCAAAAAGTACCTCGTATGAAAAACGACAAAAGATTCCTTTCATACATATTACTAAAAACTCACCGAAGGGTAAAAATGGATTTAAACAATTGTAGGTGGATGGAAATAATATTACATATTGATGAAACATGGATGTGAATGATAAAATACACCCCAGTAAATACTTACGAATAAACAATCTCCGATAAAAATGAGATTGTGATATTTCCCTTACCTTATGTCCGACTTGCTTTGTAAGTGTCCGAACCTCCTGTATAATGATTTAAATCATGTTATTGACTTATTCCAGATTCATATTCATTGTTATGATATCATATATGGTTCACTTATGACATTATATTACCCGTTCTTTTGTAAATTCCACGTTAAAGAAGCATTTTGGGTAAAATCGTTTCATTTATCGTAGGTGTTTTGACTTGTTGTTCTTGACATCATTATTACTTATATCATGATTTACTTACTTCCAGAATATAAAATATGATTTATATATCATATATATTCAGTATATATATATATATATATAATAGATAGATAAATAAAATGAAAAACACCGTTCATGGAGACGGTAGTCCGTACGTACGCATGAACGCTGTTTTACTTTCCCTATTGTCTTGAAATGGAAGTAAGTAGATGACATACATATATATATATATACATAAATCCAGTAGCTATGTCATATATTTCATTATTATTTCTTATATATACTGTATAATCATTCTTAAATGGTTAACATGGAGAATGAATCTCATCGCGTCGTGGAGACGGTAGTCCGTACGTATGCACGAGCGATGATATCATTTCCATAAATATTGAACTGAATTGAAGTGGATTATACAATATATCAGAATCAATATGATGTTGTAATAACTATGTATATTTATTCTTTACACCATTATACCCATCCATGTAAGGTGGTGGTGGAAAATAGATTACACCACGGCGTGGAGACGGTATTCCGTACGTACGCACGCGCGGTGATTTCTTTTTCCGTAGGATGGATAGATAGTGAAATTGGGTTGTTTCATACTTATAATAACATATCAGTATATGAGTGATACTGATGTTATTACTTCATAATGAAACAACCTAAGAAGAAGAAGTGGAAGAAGAAATAAAGATGAAAGAATTGGTAACGGTAATTACCTCTTCTTTGAAGCGCCTCTTTGAGACATCCTCTTGGGGCACTAAAATTGGTCTTTGAGGAAGACCAGAACCTCTAGGATGTTTCTAGGGAAGTGGAGAAGAGATTTCTGCAGGGGTTGGCTGAGCATGAGTGCTCAAATTGGTGTGAGGAGGAGGGGGAGAGGTGTCCTTTTATAAGGGAGGAGAGGGGCACCTTAGGAATACCTCAAAATATTATTTTATATTAATGTCAAAATCGGTTTATAAAGGTTCCAAATGGTCTTATTTCTAAGCTAAAGTGGGGATGGGTCGAAATCCTATCAACCAATAGGATTTAGACAAGTTTAGGTTATTATTTTAACCTTATCAATTAGATTTAACTCTAAGTTAAATAATTTAACTTTTACCGTGTCTTTTTGTTTTCTTTCACTATATGGTTAATACACTTACTATAACATGCCAAACGAACCCCAAATTGTATATTTAATAAATATATCCTTATCTAAGTCATTTGGCCGAAACTTAGATTTTTAGGAATAAAATAACAATTAATAATATAATATTTTATTTAAAAACTATTTTGTGTCAATTTTGACACTATTTTATATATGATTTTTTTGAAAGTCATAACAGAATTATATGTTCGAACAAAGTTGATTAAATCAACATTAATATAACATAGTAACCTATAAAATTATTGGAATTCATAAAAAGTCTCAAATTACATTTATTTTGGTGTTTATAACATCAATTATGTCAATATTTCATTAATAAGATAATTACTGCATCATCATTGATTCATAAATAAATTAAATTATTTAATGTATAAAAATTACAAATAAAATACCATTATGTAGGAAATCTTTTTTGCTTTCTAATGAATATTTATAGTAGAATTTATCTTATGTATAACCCCATATTAAAAATGATTTACTTATTAAACTTTGATTTTAACTATTTTAACCCTTCTTTAAATAAATTAATAATAAATGTCCTAATCTAATCCAAGTGGGCCTAAATGGTCATATTTTATTCCTAAGTTTGTTTTTGGTCGAATTACACTTGTCCAATAGAATTAGGACATGTGTTAGGGTAATATTGATATCATATTTACCCTTAGTTACCCTATTTACTATTAACCGCGGTAAAAAAAATAAAAAGTTACTATTCACCAAAAAATTATTTTCATCTCATTGAACCACATTTTAGTCCTTGATATTAACCGTGTCTGTCAGATTTTCGAAATTCCATTCAAAGAAGCGGTAAAATTAAGTTTTATGCAAAATTCAGTTTTTAACCTACCACTTAGTGGTTTCACTATTAATCAAAAACTGAAAGTTTTCAGAAAAGTACCAAAATTTCACCCTAGGATATAATTGATATTCAGAATTAAAAAATGATTTCTATTTTACAAAATTCCCAACATATAAGTTTCATTAATTAATTTTATAATTAATTTTCGCTGTCACAACAAATAGCGTGTTTTTAAGAGATAATAACTATCAAAAGATTGACACTTGTTTATAACTGGTTTAAATGTGAAATTACATCCAATTTCCAACATTGTATTAAATTGTAAAAATATATTCTAAATATACTTTATAACCACTCAAATTAATAATTTATCACTATTAATTATTTCGATTAAAAAAGTTGTTTTTAATTATAATTTAGTAATTTTCACTATTCATCATAATATGAAAGTTATCCGAAAAGTACCAAAATTTCACCTTAGGCTAAATTCGATACTCCTAATCCAAAAATGAATTCCATTTTGAGAGCTAAAATTTCTAAAATTTAAAAAGTGGTTATTACTATTCATAACGGCTAGTTTTAATAATATTTTAATAGCATATCGTTGTTTCGTGAAACTCAGTATTGCGTACTACACACGCTATCGAGGAAGGTTGTGATTGCGTGTAATGCAAGGCAAGTCAATGATGCATGTTGTGAAAGCTCCTTTTGGTGTAGCGTACAACACAAGACATTAATAAAATTAAAAAGATTATTTTTCATAAAATCTCGGGCTGTTACAAATAATAATAATATGACATTATTCATGCTCGATGTGGGAAGCAAGGAGTGGTGATTATACAATCCTTTATGCACTAGGGTGTAAAACCGAGTGTGTTGGAATTCCACTTGAAAATAAGTGAGTGGAATGATGTGAGACACAAATCCGAAGATCTAGATCACAATAATGGTGGCATAATGATAAAGGATAATTGTTCACTAGGTTTGAAACACAACATCATATTTGTGTTATCCTTGCAGGGGGAGTAAAAAATGTGGGTCGACCACTGACCATGTTCATAACATGGGACCTGTAGAAAAATGACGTCTGAGGTATTCTGAGGCATTGACCCAATACGGTAGGTGAGCCCATGTGGAATGGGACCAGGACGTAATGGGGGTCCCATCAGATGCTGAATAGGATGATGATTTGAATAGAATGCTCATGATTCATGGATATTAAATGAGGTAACGTCCATATAAAAACTCCACACATTGGGTTCATTACCCCAACACATTCGAGTATTCTAATAAGACATTTAATATAGAGGATTTCAAATCCCTTTATGAGGACAAGGGTCATGTCATCGTATGCTCCTAACATAAGGTCATAGAGTAGACCATTATGTGGGGAAATAGATTAATGGAATGTGTACAGGGTGGTGAAGTATCCATGCCTAATGTTTATCTCACAAAAAGAGATATTAGTTTAGGGTCATGGAATTCAGACCAAGCATGGAAACGACAAAGGAGGAATATAGTGCGGTTGTTGAAAACCCCAATGTGAATGAGGACAGAAGCCCATAACATATGTTCCAAAAGACTTCAGGCCACGGGGATGAAAAAGGGGAAGGATTTAAGACTCTTGGGTATAGACATGTATACGGAATGTCTGGGATGTCCTACATATTCCAAGACGATGGTATTCAAGCCACATGTAGTTCTAGATAATATTGTGCTGTTTTGAGTCCTGGGAAAAGGAGGATTAGATCTTTGTTTAATGGTCCTGGAGATAAAACCGAAAATGGAATGGAGGGAAGGATACACTTGTTTTGGTAATTATAAAACCTGACATGAATGAGGACAATAGGATCCCATATCACCATGTGCTCCCTCTGTAGGTTTATGGTCGATGGTCTGAAACTAATACTTGGGTTGGGACTGAGGCCAGGTTCCAGGGCATTCCAATGTACCGTATAATGATGGGGATCAATACATGCACTGTTATTGAGGTAGAATTGTAGGGTACCAATCCCAGGGACAATGTTGTTGTGAGAGTCTATCCCACACATCAATAGAAGAGGCATTTGATAGATATTTTTTTCATTTAGCTTAGATGTATGTTTCTTTTGTGAAGTAGTAAACCTGAAACATAGAGTCTAGGAATCACTACAGGAATGAAGACATATAATGGAATTGAAAAATGGTATGGGGTATAACCACTATCGTGCATGATGTCCCCTCGAGTGAGGAAATTACAATGTAGTTTCATTTTTTTGTGCTGCTTGGACAATAATTTCATAGTTTAGGGTCGTATGATAGGACCAACCCATGCAGTTTAACATAGTGCGATAAATACAAAATTGTTTTGAGTCATGTGGTAACATGTAGTATAGTTTAACTTCATATGACTTGGATTTAGAGAGAAGAGTGAGGTTTTAGAGTGGAATGGACATGGAGGGATAATGCATACCCGACGTGAATGAGGATGAGGTCCAAATCACACCCCAAGCAATTACGGGGAAGAAATCTCAGGTTGAGGGGCCAAAACAGGTCAAGGAATATGGGGCTGGACACGATGATGAAAAATTTAGGAATTCCTATAAATCCCATGAGGATTAGATTGAGGCCATATGTAGTGTTGAGGGTGTGGTTTAAAGTCTTCCATGACAAGATGATAGAGAGACTAGCTCCCTGAAAGGGGGTACATGTTACTGCTAATAAAAACACAATATAAATGAGGGAAAAAGACCATAACACAACATAAAATACAAAATGATGACTTGGGATAGGGGGCCTAAATGGTAGAGTGATCTATGACAGGAAGCCACAACCAATTCGTAGTTTAACATCTTGTGGAGTGGACTATTCTGATCTTAGTTTAAGGTCATCGGGCTTGGACCACAGATTCCAAGTGTAATGTCTTGTCCACAGGATTGATGAGTGGTAAGGGAGAATCTTCGTGCCTGCTATTTAGGATTCCGGAAAATGGAAATAATGATGGAGTATAACTATTAAACTTGTTCGCAACACAATATCCTTATTGTCTGACTGGGGATGGTGGGAAATAGTTGACCGTCGAACGTTGAACATATTCACAACATAGAAATTGTAAAAAAAATTCTCTTGAGATCCTCGAGGATGTTAGACCATAATGGTATGAGAGACATTAGGATAGAGATCCATGCGATTCAAGGGTCATTTTGGATTTGAATGATGACAGAATCCCAAATGAGTGGATGTGTGATGCATAGTGGGACCTGTGCAGTTTAACGTCTTCCAAAAAAGATGCTAAATGAAGGAGGGATATCTCAAGGTGATTTGTGTGGCATGTGGAAATTATCCCAATGTGAATGAGGACATGGATTCCATACCACATCGCCCAATCCGAATTGAGATTTAAGGATAGGATCCAAAAATGCTTAGGGACCTCAAATGGGAAGTCCATGCTAGTTTTCTATTTAACGTCTTGCAGTGAGAATGGGGAATGATCTTAGTTTATGGTCATCGAGATTGGACCATAGACGCATTATACATTATGTGGTTATTTCCTTAATAAATATCCTAAGTCCATGTGAGTAGTGCTCGATGTGGGAAACAAGGAATATGATTAAACTCCCCCGAATATATAAGGGTATCACATTGAGATAATGTGATTAGGTAGGGTTGATCCTAAGAATATCAATATTCCTTACCATGGTAGACAAGTTTTTTAAGGTATAATAGGGTAAAATGAACCATTGATTCCGATATTGGGAATATAAGGGGGTGGTTCTAACGATGTGGGCTGGCTGTTGACCGCATTGGAAATGCAGCATCCATATCGTGTGACCTAAAATGAGAACTAAAAATGAGTTTTGGCAGTTGACAATTTTCACAAATGAATACTTATATCAATTTTTTGTTCGAGATCCTAAAGGATGTTGGACGAAAATTGTAGAAGATCCCTCGATCCAAGCATCCAAGACATTCATGGGAGTTTTTGGATGTGAAAGACAATGAAGTCCCAAATAAAGGGGATGTGTGAAGCATAAATATGCCCTTGTAGTTTAATGTTATGTAGGAAGATGAAAGAGAAAGAGATATCTAAGGAGTGGAATATATGGTGCAGTCATGATGAACTCAGCATGAATGAAGGCAAAAGCCCACATCACACCATGTTTTTTGACCCAAGGGGAGATCAGGGAGTTTGGGGCTTGGTGAGGATGTGGGAAGATAGAAGAACGCGGAGAGTAACATTGTGTGATCATCGTAACCCCGAAATTAGTGGAGCCGATGTAGCCTATACTATAGAATGAAGTATACTCCAAGATAAATACATCCATGAGGATTGTTAAAGAGAAGTGTTTGTGGACTAGACTCTATGGTTAGGAGTACGAGCATTCTTACATATCCTATGAGGATGGTAATCAAGACATACATTGTTCCTCAAGGTACCATGAAGCTAACCATCATGAAGTGATGACATTGATACAGTGATATATTAGTTTACGGTCATAGAGCTCTGACTATAACAGTATATCTTTAGCTCACAGTTTAACGTAATGAAGGTAGAATGCTGAGTAATTTTACATCCTTCAATTCAGATGAGTTACACATTTTAAAATCAGGTGGCAAAGAAAAAACGGTTTAAGTTCATGCAGGACAAGATAGGTCATAGTTTATTATCATAGATCTCAGAAAATTTTGTAGTTTCTCAACATCTGGGGGAACCATGTAGTTTAATGTAATGTAGTACATAACAGTTCGAGGTCTTGTTTGAAAGTGAATTACTCATGAAAATTATTTCTTGAGGAATTATTAATTATTGGGTGGATTTATACACTCACCATCTACGGTATCCTAGGAGCACACACCATTAGGGTAAACCTTTTAAATGATGTAAGGATATTTCCCTTTGGGCTCCAGCTTGGGTGGTTTACTACCAGGTGTTATTGGTTGTCTAAGGTGCAACACCATGTTAACTACCAAAAAAGTGAAGAGGCAAACTTTGTTGTTTAATGCTCAAGATTTCTTTTTCTGATGCCTTTCCAGACTGTGTTGGGCACGAAGCATAATCTCGTTAAGTTCTTCCAATCCAGCCTGATAGATTTCATCAACCTTATATGGTGACTTCTGATCATGGAAAACTATGTTTAATGAAGTCAATTGAATCTCAATAGGTATGATGACCTTCGTTCTGTACACCAGGGAGTATGGTGTCACCTAGGTGGAATCACAAGTCTTCATCTGATAAGCCAAGAGGTCATTCAAAAGATTCTCATGCCAACTTTTCGTGTTCTGACAAACCATATTTTTTTGGATTTTAGAGAGTGTTTTGTTGAATGAATCAATCTTCCCATATTGATGCACATGATAATGGAAGGTATGGTTAGAACAGATGTTGTAAATGGCATACAACTTCTTTAGTTCAGCTTCTCGGAAGTTGGTTTCATTATTAGTTAAGAATACATAAGGGAATATGAATCGGTAGATGATAATAGAGCTCAAAAATTCTATGATAAAATGGAAATTGATCTATTTGATCATAACTACATCTTTTTTTACTTTGGAAATAAATCCATTGTGGTCCGGTTGAACCTACAATGGCGAGCTTTCGCTAGTGGATATGGTCCCACTACTTCGATTCCACAGAGAAAAAAGTTCCAATAGTACTTGGGAGTGTTGAGAGGCTCTAGATGCTAATTAAGAAATATTATCATGGGCCATCATCATGACCAAAGAAATATCACATTAATTAATTCAAACAAAAAGGTATTAATAAAACATGTATCTTTAGAGGATCAGAAAAAGGCTAGGATAACTATAGAGTGTAAAATTTATTGTGTGGTGTCAGATTTGGTCATCGTAAGCTCGATCGGTTTGGAGATTAAAGTGTTTTAGGAACTCGATAATTAAGGTCTTCTAGTCGGGGGTCACTGCCAATACTAGTGTAGCGGGACCTGGGGGTCCTGTTGTGGAGCACCATAGGTAATGTGAATTACCTGCGGGATATCATCATCTTCTGAAGTGATGGGGATGATGAATCTCTGGTGTGCCACGTGGATAATCAAATCATCTTGATCAGGATCTACTAGAGATTTAACCAAGATATACAAGGAACCATCTGGACCATCCTAGTATCTGGGAGATGAGTATTTTCTAAATGAGACATGAATTGGTCCATCAACTAGAAGTTATGTTCCAATAGTGGTACGAGCACTAGAATCCTGATGACATAGACACCATTGATCTATTAGACGAATAGTTCAGAGTCCCATTTCCCAGGAATGTGGGGAACATGAATCACGAGGGCTATCTCAAGGCCAGTAATGAAGGCCTGATACTCGGACTCGATGTTGGTAATGCGATATGAGAAAAGGAATGAATATGGATGAATATCTTTATCTAGAGTGAAGAAGATGATATTCATGCCCACTCTTTCTTTTCTAGGATCATTGACTCTTCTCCTAGTAGGGCTTCAGGAAGTTCATTCAATGTGCATTTGAAAATATAGAATGTATTGTTCTACAAAGAGGATTTAATCATCATGAAAATCAAGGTCCACATTCTAGTCTACATGAGCTGGATGAGTGGGAAGGATGTCTACCTATTCATTCCCCTTAATAGATTTCTAGGGAAAAAACATGTTGTTGAACTGTTGGAGGATTATTACCCATCGACCTACACACCTTGTCAATATGGGGATGTTCAATATGTAATTCAATGGATCCAATCGGGTCAAGATGAATCTCATGGTGCTGTAAGTAATGTCTCAATATCTATACTGCAAATACCTGCGCAATACATATTTTATCGATATAGTAGCATCTGTTATATGTATCGATGAGCATTCTGCTGAGATAGTAGAGACTTTCCTCCATTCCCTCATTCTTATTCTGGGTGATAAGGGCACCAATAGATCATTACATGGAGGTCACATAGAGGACAAGAGGATTTCCAGAAATAGGTGGCATCATGAGCGGAGGCTATAATATTTAATACTTGATTTCATAAAAAGTAGTCTGAGATTCCTCATCCCAAGGATATAAAATGCCTTTCTTTATAAGTTGCGAAAATGGATTACACCTGCTGGCTGAATTCTAAATGAATCAGTGTATATAGTAAAAGTTGCTTTGAGATCCTCAAGCTCCAAAATGTTGTAGGAGGAGACATATTACTGATGGCCTTAATCTTCTCTTTATAGATTTTGATGCCTCTATATTTGAAAATGAAGACAATAAATTTCCCAAAGGTGGCACCAACGGAACACATCAATTGGTTCATCATTAGATGGCAAGAATGGAGGAGGCCAGGATATTTCTCAAGGTCTATGAGATGGTTTTGATGCTGGTGGGATTTAAACACTAGATTTCCCATGTAGAATTCCACCAATGTATTGGGATCGTCTGAAATATTCAATGCATGGAACATTGATAGGTGGAACCTGCATTCTTCAGACCGAAGGGCATTAACTACTAGAAAAATGTACCTTGTGATTCCCTAAAGAATGTAGAATCTTCATCCATAGTGTCCATTAAAATTATATTATACCTAGAATACCCATCCATGATGGAGTGATCGTGGAACCCAGTTGTGGTATCAATTAATAGTTTTGTCATAGGAAGGAGAAAATTATCCTTTGGATAGTGAAAATTATGATCTCAAATGTCGATGTGGACCCTGATCTATCTATTTTCCATTCTAATGGGAAAAATATTTCCATACCATCTAGGATACTATATCTCCTTGATGAAATTTTATCTAAAGTGATTATCAGCATCGGCCTAGACCATGGAACCGTGAGAATGGTACATCTTTCTGGGAGGTTGTATGAACCTGTACTAATTTTTAGGAAGACCGAAATTGTGGACAATGATATCAGGATCTAGTTCTATAATTTAATCATAACTCTATTAAAATACATCATGATGATTGTTTAGGAAGTCCAAATATTTTTGTAGCTCTTCAACGGGCATAACCGAGTTGATTAATGTGGGATTCATATCTGCCTCATTAACGATGTTCAAATGTACCAATTCCTAGATTGTGGTGTAGAAACCCCCTTTGAATAGAGGATTTCCATCTTTCAAATAGTCTTATTCACTTGTGGAGGATTGACCGTTTATGGGATGAGATTCTTATGAGTCAACATATCGTGATGGGAAGCTGGTCCCAGCCTGAGCAGTGGTAGACAATGCATTGGGGGACACCTATGCTATGAAACCATAGAGAAAAAAGTTGTGGACCCAATCCCAAATAGTCTCCTGGCCAAGGGTCCACACATGATGATACCATAAAAATAATGGAATGTTGGACTGAGCCAGTTTATCCAAGTTCAACAAAACAATAATGTATGATGTATTGTCATTGCGATGGGACAGACATCGTGATACCTTATGTGAGCAGAGGGCTCTGGGATCACCTGAGACTGATTCGTTTAGGAATAAAAGGTGATCTTCCTGCTCCCTTTAGAAATGGGATTGTGATACCCCCTCATTATAGAAACTATAATGACTTTTACTAGATCTGGGGTTGTATCCTCCAATGGGTGGAACAAAAAAATGAAAGAATCATATAGGTCTGTCCATGGGTCTATCGCAACAGTAGCACATTCAACATAGTAATCCATGATCTATATATCCATTATCTTATAATAGAAATCATTCATATAGTGGGATTAAAAAGTGTAAAAGGGAGACACATCACCTTGGAGTACCCCCACTTGACCATTAAGGGAGTATTGTAGGCATTCGTAACATGATGACTGGACCACCACATGCAGGTGAAGCCATACACTACCCTTCAACGCATTATAATAAGATTCCCAAGAGACAACCATGAACTTGGTGCTAGATACTAGACCAATGAATTTTGTCTTTGGGAGGATCTTTCCATCTGGTGTCTGTTATATCATGTCAAACCCTTGAATTTTATGGTCAGAGGGGATCAGATCATCCCCGTACAACACCATTTTTTGAAGTGTTCAGGTACAGATTAGGTTGATCCCAGAGCATGGTTCGAAAAGGTTTTGATGAACCTCCACTCCATTGATGTGGATGGTGATGTATAGTAGTCATATGTTGTAACGACCCAAAGTTTCATTAATGGAAAATCCCTCTTGATCTAGTTAAATGTCCCTTTTTAAAAAATGTTTTTATAAGATGTCAACTTCTTTGGTTTTATGATAAGAGTTGTGACCGTTACTTTTATAGTTGTTGAACAGTGATCACATGATTAGTATAAATATAAGGCTTTAACGAACCCAATTTTACTCGGACAAAGGAAGCGATGGCCTCATCCAGTAGAATTGCCCCATACAAAGCCCATTTTTCGGAGATCAGAAAAGAGGCGGCTTCCTTGGGTGTCTCCCTTGACCATGCCCAAGCTGAGCTTCACCATGCCAAGCTCGAACAATACCGTCTACGGGAAATGTGGAAGTTGATAGAGATTACAACTCGAGCGATGTTATCCGAGCCACACCCAAAGTCTGTCACCATCGCACACCTTACCCTTAGGTGTTATGCGGCTGTTTTAAGGGGTTATGTAACAAATAAGTAGTACTATGTTCATGTACATTGTTTTTTGTATATAATAATGAATATAATTTATAGTCATTTTTGATACATTGAAAATAGTTTTCAAAGTACAAATTGTGTTTTTAGTTATTATTTAATTAAGAAATCTATTTTATTAAATTAAGGGATTTTTGAATTAAATAATATTTCATTAAAATTATAATATTATTATTAAATTAATTTTTCTTAATTATAAATGATCTTATAATTTTATGAATGCAAATAAAAAGTTATATTAAGGTTAGAAATCCATTTCTGTCAAAACCCGTGAATTTTTTATAAATGTTGGTTTTTATTTTAAAAGTGAAAATTAACATATTTAGAATTTTTTTAGATAAAATAAATGTCATTTCTGGAATCAGGATGTCAAAATTATCCAACAGTGAATTTTTTATAATTTTCTGAGATAGTCAAATTTTGGGGTAAAAATTAAATACCGTTTAAACATATAATGTGTTTTATGACATCATAATGAACCAATTGTGAGGTAATAAAATACCATAATCTTTATGTTCATCCAATATATGTTTTAACCATAAAATAATGTGATTTTAGGTTTGTTTGACTTAAATTTCAAAGCATTAATGAACCCCTCAAGACATATTCAACACTTTGACTTTTTAAATTAATTTCCATGGGAGTGTGACTCACCTCCACATAAGCAACCCTAATATTTTAATAATATCGGACATGGGCCTTGTAAAATATTGTTTTCCTCTTTCCTTTTTCCAGAAACCATGGGCAAAAACCATGGGATGGTTGGTGGTTTGGATTAGTTTAATATAAGGTGTCCCAAACCTAAATAATAAAGAATTCTCTAACCTTTCCTATATAAACCCACCCAAGAACCCAATTTCACCTCACTAAATTCATTTGGAGTTCGTCCAACCTCTGAACTACTCTCTATAGAATCCCCCCAAGGTTCCCCAATCTCCCAAGAAGCCTCTCACAAGCCACTCTCTAGCCTTTGGAAGCACACTTCCAAGTAAGGGTTTTTTCTTCCTTTCTCATTTTGTCCAATTTTCTTTAAGTTGTATTTCGCTTTTAATTTCAGTTATGAATGATGGGGTATGGTTTATTACCTGCCACATACTTCCCTATTATTGTTTGAATTATGGGAGACCCTTTCTCTCTCATTAAATGCCTCCCATGTACGCCCGTTACTATGCCAAAATTCCAAAAGGAACTTCTCTCTCTTCTTTTACATTCAAGAAATAATTTTGTATCATGAATCTAAATTCCATTAAAATTGTTGGGAAATGTATATATATTAACTCCTTACTGACCATTACATGTAAATATGATGAGGAACCCCTTTCTCTCTCATCAACCATTTTTTATGAATTCTTATGTCACGTCGTTACGCTGCTGAAATCGCATAGATTTTCTAAGCCAATGCCATTGTGTAGTGGATACCATGCCCATTTCTCCATCAGGGTAACCAACTTTATGAACCTTTACTTATTGATTATAAAGTTACATGTATGAATTCCACATTCCTTTATTTTGGAATAAATGATTATGTTTTCTGAATCCTTGTTTTATGATCCATGTGGCACACAAATGCATGAAATGAAATGTTTAAGAAGGGTGTGCCCTTATAGTGCTTCAATGGATTGGGTAAATTATAGTATCACGATACATCATGTGCAATGAGTGTTTACTCATGCTAATTCAAGTGCAATGAGGGTTTACCCATTCTTCATGTGCAATGAGGGTTTACTCATGCTCCATGTGCAATGATGCTTGGCTCATGCTAATTCAGTGTTAAGTGTTGTTGAAACATTTCCATGTTATGATTATCATGCTTTATGATGCCTTTATGTTCATGTTTATCTTATGCTCTATTGGCCTGCTTATTTCCGAAAATGTATTGTACTCCTCATGTTATTCCATGTGTACTCCCTTACTGTGCTTTATAGCTCACCCTTTTCTTATGCATGTCTTCAGGTTATCCCATGAAATGCTAAGTACGAGGGAATTTAGTGGTCATGTAAAGGAAGTTTTCAATAAAGATGTTGTATTTAATGTTTTAAGTTTTTATGTAATGATCCTAAGTCCCAAAGACACTAAACCTCTCGATCTTCTTTGTTGTATCAAGTGAAGTTTTATGTAATAAAACATGTTTAAGTTGTAACAAAAATAAGGGTTGTCATAGTTGGTATCAAAGGACAGGTTTAGTTATTTGTGGGATTAGGAAACCCTAGTAAATCCTAGAATACAAGACTAAGTATAAAAAAACATCCCTAATTTTTGGAAAATACTATGTAAGTGGATTATCAAACAAATACACCCATGTCTGGATACGAGTAGGTAGATGCAGCTCTAGCATAGATGTATCCTATGGGTAAAACCCGAAAACACCGCTTTGAGCTAGACTTGAACAGGAACTGGTGCACGACAACGGGCCTTGCTGCACTCTTGGTTATGACACTCCCAGGGGATACATTTTGATAAATTCACAATCTTCGTATGAACCCTTATTAATGGAAAAAATCCCCTAAGAATATATGTTAGAAAGTAGATCATGGGAGCCTAGATTAAATTCTATAGACTCATGAGTTAAAGAAATTAAATTTTATTTATAAGTCATCAACTTTTGTCTTTGGATTACCCTTTATGTGTTACCCCTAATATTCCTTTTAATCCAGCCAATGGCCAGTAATAGGAGGACTCAGGATAACAACCATTTGTGAAGATCAGGGGGATGACTGTACTGATGACATGAACAATCCAATGGGAGCGGGAATCACAAACATTGTCACGCTTCTCTCTCAGATAACTCATGTTTTGAATAGAAACACAGGTCAAGAGGAATGTTCAACCCCCCCTAAGAAAGAACAAGTCGCTATCGAGATCCTCATGAGATAAACGCCTCCTACTTTTAGTGGATCATCCGATCCCACGAATGCTGAACAATGGATCAACTCCATTGAAAAGACCTTATCCATCCTCCAATGTTCTGAACAAGACAAGGTTCTCTTGGTGGCTTATCGTATAGATGGTGAAGCTGATCAATGGTGGTTGTTGATAAAAAATAAAAAGCCTGAGGAGGATATCGATGCTTTGGAATGGAAGGAATTCCGGAATATGTTTTTCGATAAATATTTTCCGTGCACCCTCCGTCTTAAGATGGAAAGGGACTTCGTTTCCCTTAAGAAAAAAGATGAAGAATCTATGGGAGCATATGAGGCAAACTTCACAAGGCTTGCATGATACTCTTTTGGATTTGTCGTTACCCCCGAATGCAAGGTTGACTGCTTCTTTGGTGGGATGAAGCCTAGCATGCGGAAAGCATTAGTGATCCGTGACTTCAACAACTATGAGAAAATTGTCCGATGTGCCCTCAAGGTCGAAATGGAGATCAGAGATTCACAGGGGTATCATGGGGACAAGAAGCGTAAGGTGGAATTCAATGCTGGTGGTCCGATGGATAAATCCAACGACGCTAAGAAGTTCCAGCACCCCACTTTCCAAAAGTTCTTAAATAATCACCCTGGAAATTGCCTTAAGGGGATGAGAAAATGCTTCAGGTATGGAAGAGAAGGGAACCTAGCTATTAACATTCGGAAAGAAGGACATGTGGCTGTGACAGAGGAGAGGAACGCTCTGTTCAAACCTCAACACGTTGTTCAATTATATAAATTCAAAAAACTGGGTCATTTTGCAAATCAGTTCCCTAATCCAAGGGTTCTCAAAGGCAACCAACAACATCCAAGACAGCAAGGAAGAGCTTTTTCCATCACTTCTGCCGAAGTGATCCCCGACAACGAAGTGTAGATAGGTACGCTAGTTATTCATTCAAGAATAGCAAACGTACTTTTTGGTTCAGGTTCTACGCATTCTTTTATATCTCGAATGTTTAGTAGAACAATCCAAGCACCACCACAAATCAGGGATGTAAATATGTCGTTGAGTAGGGAAAATGGGCCAATCATTGCATCCCATGAATATAAGTCCTCCCCTATTATAATCTGTGGATTCAATTTCCTGGCGAACCTTGTCATACTCCCTTTGTTGGAATTTGATGAAATTCTTGGAATGGATTGGCTTTCCTTATATAGAGCCAACATAAATTGTCGGGAGAGGGAAATCACACTCCATATGGAGAATCGACCCATGATTCTATACAAGTGTCAAGAGGAAGATGAATCTACTTTAGCTCCATCATCTCAAACATGGATATTACTGCCCTATGAGCATGCGTATCTGGCTCAGATTATTGAGTCCAAAGAAGAAACCATCCTTGAAGAAATGCCTATTGTGAGGGAATTCGCGGAAGTGTTTCCTGAGGAACTGCCTGGTCTTCCTCCAAGAAGAGATGTTGAGTTCTCAATTGAGCATATACCTGGGGCAATACCAATATCCAATACTCCATATAGAATGGCTGTTGTTGATCTTGAAGAGTTGAAGAAACAACTATAGGAGAATCTGGATAATGGGTTTATACGCCCAAGTTCTTCACCATGGGGTGCATCAGTCCTCTTCGTCAAGAAGAAGGATGGGTCAATGCGGCTTTGCATTGATTATCGTGAACTTAACAAAACCACGATAAAGAACAAGTATCCTCTCCCACGAATTGATGACTTGTTTGATCAGCTGTGTGGAGCACAATACTTCTCCAATGTGGACTTGCGGTCGGGATATTATCAAGTAAGGGTGAAGAAGGAAGATATCCCAAATACTGCTTTTCGTACAAGATATGGGCACTATGAATTCATATTAATGCCTTTCGGACTCACCAATGCTCCAGAAATATTCATGGACTTGATGAATAGAGTCTTTAGAGATTACCTTGACAAATTTGTGGTAGTCTTTATAGATGATATTCAAATATAATCCAAAACCAAGGAGGACCATGAGGAGCATTTAAGAACTATACTGAAGACTTTCAGCAAGGAGATGCTCTATGAAAAGTACATCAAGTGTGAGTTTTGGTTGATGGAAGTACCATTATTGGACCATATCATCACAAGAATTGGGATATCTATGGATCCCTCCAAAACAGATGCAATTGAGTGATGGCCGAGGCCAACATCGGTAACTGATATCCGTAGCTTCTTGGGGTCAGCTGTATATTATCGACGATTTGTGAGAAATTTCTCACGATTGTACAACCCTCGTACCAAGCTAACTCGAAAGGGAGTAAATTTTTCTTGGAGTGATGAATGTGATGAAATATAAAAGGAGTTGGAAAGGAAGCTTATCACTGCACCAATGCTCACTTTACCCACAAGTGGGGAACTTTTTATGGTATTCAGTGATGCTTCGAAGAAGGTATTAGGATGTGTGCTGATGCAGAATGATAAAGTGATATCTTATGCCTCAAGGCAGTTGAAAATCCATGAGTGAAACTATCCAACGCATGATCTGGAGTTGGCGGCGGTGATCTTTACCATAAACATTTGGCAGCATTTTCTCTATGGAGAGAAATGTGAGATATATACTGACCACAAGAGTCTTAAGTATATATTCACACAGAAAGAGCTTAATATGCGCCAGAGAAGATGGATAGAGCTCATCAAGGATTATGATTGTTCAATACATTACCACCATGGGAAAACGAACAAGGTGGCGGATGCCCTAAGTAGAAAGGATCCAGCGATTCTATCAATGATGAGAATTGAGAAGGATCCAATCTTCTTAGTCTTTAAGAATATCGACGTGGGAATCATAAAAAAGGTAAAATCATCAATCCTTTCACAAATGATTTCTAAACCATCTCTTTTAGAATGGTTAAAGGATGCTCAAAAGGATGATGTGGGAATTCAAGAAAAACTGGAAACTATCAAAAAGGGAAAATCATCGGAGTTTAATGTTAATGAAGAAGGAATTGTGCGGTTTGGGAAAAGACTATGTGTTACATCATGTCCGAAGCTGAAGAAAGAACTTTTGAGTGATGCACATAGTTCAAATTTCTTTATTCACCCAGGGAGCACAAAGAGGTATCAAGATCTCTGAGAAAACCTTTGGTGGGATAATATGAAGAAGGATATCACTGAATATACATCAAAGTGCTTGGTGTATCAGTAAGTGAAGGAAAAGAGGCAGAAGTCTAAGGGGATGATGCAAACATTGCCCATACCAGAATGGAAATGGTAGAACATCACCATGGACCTTGTCACCGAACTACCAAGGACATCCAAAGGCAACAATGCAATCTGGGGTGTTGTGGATCGTCTTACAAAGACTGCACACTTCATTGCTATTCGAGAGGATTTCTCTTTGGATCAACTGGCACAAATATATATCAGGGAAGTTGAAAGGTTGCATGGAGTACCACTATCTATTGTGTCTGACCGAGATCCAAGATTCACCTCTAAGTATTCGAAGAGTCTTCAACATGCTTTGAATACTAAACTGAACTTCAGTACGGCCTATCATCCTCAAACTGATGGCCAATCCGAGCAGACTATCCAAACACATGAGTATATATTGAGAGCGTTCTCAATGGACTTTAAAGGAGGATGTGATCAACATCTTCCTCTATTTGAGTTCTCTTATAATAACAGTTTCCACTCGAGCATCCAAATGGCACCATATGAAGCCCTGTACAGGAAAAGGTGCAGAACACAGACATGTTGGGATGAGGTCGGTGAACGTAAGCTGCTTGGACCAGAAATGGTCGAAGAAATGGTAGAGAAGGTGAAAAACATTCAACAGCATATCAAGGCAGCCCAGAGTCGACAGAAGTGTTATGCAGATAATTGTCGATGAGACCGTGAATTTAAAGATGGAGACATGATGTTTTTACGCATATCTCTATGGAATAAGTTCATGAGGTTTGGAAATAAAGGGAAGTTTAGTCCAAGGTACATTGTCCCCTTCGAGATTCTTGATCATGTTGTGGTTGTGGCCTATCGACTAGCACTTCAACCTACTATGGCCAAGGATCATGATGTCTTTCATGTATCCCTCTTAAGGAAGTACATACCGGACCCTTCACATGTACTCTCTTCCGAGGTGGTACAATTGGAAGATGATCTTTCTTATGAAGAGAAACCAGTGAAGATCTTATATTGTAGAAAAAAAGTTCTACGAAATAAGACAATGCCCCTTGTCAAGGTGTTGTGGAGAAACCAAAAGTTTGAAGAAGCAACTTGGGAGTCAGGTGATATGATGAATCTTAGTTACCCATGTTGGTTTTAGTGTAGGAAAATGAAAATTTTGAGGGTGAAATTTCTTAAGGGCGGAATATTGTGACGACCCAAAGTTCCATTAATGGAAAATCCCTCTTGATCTAGTTAAATGTCTCTTTATAAAAAAATGTTTTTATACGATGTCAAATTCTTTGGTTTTATGATAAGAGTTGTGACCGTTACTTTTAAAGTTGTTGAATAGTGATCACATGATTAGTATAAATATAAGGCTTTAACGAACCCAATTTTACTCAGACAAAGGAAGCGATGGCCTCATCCAGTAGAATTGCCCCATACGAAGCCCATTTTTCGGAGCTCGGAAATGTGGTGGCATCCTTGGGCTTCTCCCTTGACCAAGCCCAAGCTGAGCTTCACCATGTCAAGCTTGAACGAGACCGTCTATGTGAAAAGTGGAAGTTGATAGAGATTACGAATCGAGCGATGTTATCCAAGAAACCCCAAGAGTCTGTCACCAACGCACACCTTACCCTTAGGTCTTATGCGGCTGTTTTAAGGGGTTATGTAACAAATAACTAGTACTATATTCAAGTACATTATTTTTTGTATATAATAATGAATATAATTTCTAGTCATTTTTGATACATTGAAAATAGTTTTTAAAGTACAAATGGTGTTTTTAGTTATTATTTAATTAAGAAATCTTTTTTATTAAATTATGGGATTTTTTAATTCAATAATATTTCAATATAATAATAATATTATTATTAAATTAATTTTTATTAAATATAAATGATCTTATAATTTTATGAATGCAATTAAAATGTTATATTAAGGTTTGAAAGCCATTTCTTTCAAAACCCGTGAATTTTCGATAAATGTTGGTTTTTATTTTAAAAGTGAAAATTATCATATTTAGAAATTGTTATAGATAAAATAAATGTCATTTCTGGAATCAGGACGTTGAAATTATCCAATGATGAATTTTTCATAATTTTCTGATACTGTCAAATTTTAGGGTAAAAATTAAATACCGTTTAAATATATAATGTGTTTTATGACATCATAATGACCCAATGGCGATGTAATAAAATAGCATAATCCTTATGTTCTGCCAATATATGTTTTAAAATTAAAATAATGTGATTTTGGGTTTTTTTTGACTTACTTTTCAAAGCATTAATGAACCCTTCAAGGCATATTCAACACTTTACCTTTTTAAATTAATTTCCATGGGAGTGTGACTCACCACCACATAAGCAACCCTAATATTTTAATAAGTTAGGACTTGGGACTTATAAAATATATTTTTCCACTTTACTTTTCTAGAATCCATGGGCAATAAACATGGGATGGTTTGTGGTTTGGATTAGTTTAATATAAGGGGTCCCAAACCTAAATAATAAAGAATTCTCTCACCTTTCTTATATAAACCCACCGAAGCTCCCACTTCCTCCTCACTAAAATTGTTTGCAGTTTGTCCATCCTATGACCTACTCTATCTAGAATCCTCCCAAGGTGCCCCAAGCTCCCAAGAAGCCTCTCACAAGCCTCTCTCTATCCTTTGGAAGCACACTTCCAAGTAAGGGTTTTTTTCTTCCTTTCTCATTTTGTCCAATTTTCATTAAGTTGTATTTCCCTTTTACTTTCAGTTATGAATGATGGGTTATGGTTTCTCACCTCCCACATACTTCCCTATTATTGTTTGAATGATGGGATACCCCTTTCTCTCTCATTAAATTCCTCCCATGTACACCTATTACTATGCCGAAATTCTGAAAGGAACTTCTCTCTCTTCTTTTACATTCAAGAAATAATTTTGTATCATGAATATAAATCCCATAAAAATTGTTGGGACATGTATCTATATGACATCTTTACTGTCCATTACATGTAAATATGATGAGGAACCCATTTCTCTCTCATCGACCATTTTTTATGAATTCTTATGTCACGCTATTACGCTGCCAAAATCGCACCGATTTTCTAAGCCAATGCCATTGGGTAGTGGATACCATGCCCATTTCTCCATAAAGGGTATCCACCTTTATGCACCTTTACATATTGATTATAAAGTTTCATGTATGAATTCCACATTCCTTTATCATGGAATAAATGATTATGTTTTATGAATCCATGTTTTATGATCCATGTGGCACACTTAAGCATGAAATTAAATGTTTAAGAAGGGTGCGCCCTTATAGCACTCCAATGCATTCTGTAATGTATATAATCATGATACATCATGTACAATGAATGTTGACTCATGCTAATTCAAGTGCAACGGGTTTTTACTCGTGCTTCATGTGCAATGAGGGTTTACTCATGCTCCATGTGCAATGAGCATTGGCTGATGCTAATTCAATGTTTGGTGTTGTTGCCACATTTCCATGTTATGATTATCATTCTTTATCATGAATTTATGTTCATGTATATATTATTCCCTATTGACATTCCTATTTCCTAACATGTATTGTACTCCTCATGTAATTCCATGTGTACTCCCTTACTGGGCTTTATAGCTCACCCTTTTCTTATGCATGTCCTCAGGTTATCTCATGCAATGCTATGTATGAGGAAACGTAGTGGTCATGTAAAGGAAGTTTTCAATAAATATGTTGTATTCCATGTTTTAAGTTTTTATGTAATGATCCTAAGCCCCAAAGACACAAAAACTCTCGATCTTCTTTGTTGTATCATGTGCAGTTTTATGTAATAAAGCATGATTAAGTTGTAATAAAAAGTAGGGTTGTCATATATGTTCCCATATATGGTATGGCCTTTATCTTCTACAAATAATGAAATAATGGCCTGAAATTCATCAAGCTTGACTTCCTCAACATGGAAGGCTTCTCTAACTACTACCTCTTTCTGAATCATTTAGTGGCTTTGTAAATATTAGGCATGGGATTCACACATATCTGCTAACAATAGAAGGGAATAAAGGTTAAATAGACCCACCTGAATGAAGTAAAAATGCTTAAGGATATCATTTTTCTGTTCCAAGGGTGAACTTATACTTACAAGATGTTGTTCTGAGGTAGTGGGTATGACAGGCCCTTCCAGCTGAGTCGGAATCTGGCTGGTGCTGGGAATGTCCTACTACTCTATAGTAAAAGATCATTTAGTGATTAATTGATATTGACTAGATGAATGAGACAGGTCAGTAATAGAGCTTAGATGATCATTGTGCATTCATTGATACTCTTCCTATTCTAGTAACACAAATAGCGGTGAAGGTAGACCTAATGAAATTATATGGGAAGGTTGCACATGCTGAGCTCTGGGCAGGACATGTTGACTAGTTTTAGTGGCATGCGTAGCATGGTTGGAATCCATGTTTCAGTCATGCTGTATATGTTTATTTCCGGGACTCCGACGATGTAGTTGATGACTAGGGATGTTGGGAGGATGCTTCTAGATCTCCTCATCATCAAAAATCATGTAGGGCTTTACCAACTCCATGGTGTTAACCAAAGCGCACCCTTCATTGTCACATCAAAAATCCATCACTACTAGGTGGTTTTTGGGGGTATCCACTATCTCAGAGGGAATGAATTCACAGAGAGTGTGGGATGATGATGGCATCAGGGGGTAATTTTCTTTCCCATGCTTCATTGATGCTTTCTCTATTGAGAATAGGGAGGTTGAGACGTCTATATAGATGTGGTTGTTGCATGTGAAACATCATCTTATTATGGCTCATATCAATTTTTACATGCCCGAAAAATACCACGGCCACAGTTGGATGCCTTATGATCCATCCAGAAATCAATCTTTTTGGACCCTCAGTAAAGAACATGATTCCACTCACCTTCACTGTCACTACCACTATCTGGCATGATGAATAGACATTCCCCAACTGCCATAGCTAAGACTAACCTAGTTATGTTTTTATCAACAGGATCAAGAATCCAATATTTAAACACATAGACATGTTTGATAGTGTGTCTTAGGTTCCGGTGATAGGGGCAGTAATTTGAACAATCAGTGAGATCCACCTCTTTGGGCCACACGCATTCAGGAAACTATAAAATTCATTATTCCAAGGCACCTAAAAAATATCTGTGGACCTGAGCCACATTGAATGAGTAGTTCTTATTTATTATATCTAAGAAGGGAGATATAGGAGCCTGGACTTGACGAGGGGTTAGATGTGTCTATCAAGGAGGTGGAACCTAGTTATCTCACATAGGTTGTGGTGGCACATTATGAGGGGTTACCTTCCAATTCTAAGGTGGGATCTACTAGGCCGAAGGCTACAAAAATGGTCGAGGACCTCTGCAGGGATATTGAGATGGATCCACGAGTAAAAAACAAATTTCATGGGGTCTTCTATTTGCGCTACCACAACAGGATCATCCTTAGCACCCCTTCTAGTGGGAACTATAGGAGGCAACATATGGCCTTGTTTGTCCTGCTGTAAGGCTTCCTCTAGGCACTAGGCCTTATCAGTGAAATCCCAGAATCCCATGGGTTAATTCATGGTCATTATAATGGGGACCTGTATAATTGTGATATTCCCCACACACATTTTCAGTAGTTTTTCCTTAGTCTGTGAACTATATAGGGAGTAGGAGGGGCCTTTCCAATGGGTGATGAAGTCCACAACAAACTAATCCTGCCTCTGTATTCACTTAAAGAGGTCTGAAATACTCATCTTCAATTTGGTAGTGCTAAACTAGTAATGGAATTATCTAGGTAGATATTCCCATCCAGTGATCATCTTAATGGGTAACTGGAAATACCCATAAAATGTAGGCCCTTCAAATATATGTACAAAACACCTGAGTTTGGTGACCTCTTATTGAGAAGGAGATCCTAGGAATGGTCCACACAATGAGGTAAAGAGGTTCAGATGCTGAATTATATCACTCATTGAAATAAAATGGGAAATGTTGGGGGTTTCTGAAACTCGGGGTGCTAGAATATCATCATCCCATGCAGGACATGTCTCCCAATCAAGAAGAATTTCCACCTATCTAGTATCCAAATACTAGTGGTGAGAAATTAACACATCCATCAGATCATCGGGGATGGGATTTATATCATGACATGGGTCCCTGACTACCAGTGCATTGGTAGGTTCATCAAGATGATATGTTGGCTCAACAACTCAGGGAGTGGCTGGTGGGATGACTTACGAAGGCACTTGGGGAACCTGAGCTGGGTCCCGAGAATTATCATGCCGCTCTTATGGATTTGTAGACACATTCCACAACATGTTTCCATAATCTACAACCTTATTCTTATGTATGGGGGTAGGATGGTTGGGGTCACCTAGGGCCAACTCATCGATGGAATGTTTTACCTGCCCCTTCTACCCCGGCTAAGGATCATTGTACTCTAGTCTCCACTGAACGGTCAATTCACCAATGAAGTGATCAACCATAATATTATTCACCATGAGTTTTTGATGAAACACATCCATTTTGTGGTCATCTTATATTTTCTTAACTATGTTATATGGGTAAGAGGGTTTTACGACCCCAAGATTCTATTTTCCCCTACTGAGATTTTGACTGAGGACTAATGTCTTGGTAGGACCGGGAAGACCTAATAGATGTATTTGTAGTTCAGTAACCCTTCTTAGTGAATACAATAGTTGTGGCACTCCCCTGGGGGGTAATTTCTCTCCACAGAGCTTTATCTCGGTCTCTTCCTCTGATAGATCATCCATGTTAAATGTGAATCTACCTAGAGGCATCTCCTCAATATTTCCTGGAAAGTTGGGTTGGTGCCAGATAGAACTGAAATAGAGGCAAGCATAATACCCCTTACCATATACCTAACCATGGTGAGTAGCCTCCTTGATAATTCTTTATAGCACATTAATGCACTGAATTCAATGTTACTGGACGGTCTGGTGGCGATCGGGTGACCCAAGGTGATTGGCTATTGGGAGCACAACCAAGTAGAACAAATGAATTTGTTTTTGTAAATATCTACAATGTGTGCCTGGATATTGTGATAATCCACTAAATGATAATGGATATGAACATGCTTCTCCCATAGGGTTTTGAAAAATCACACAACTTCATCCTGGGTATGCGATTATAGCGAACTGAAGTTCACTGTTGCCATTATCCAAAACATCTATAGGAAATGATCTGCTACATGTATTTCCCAAAATATCCTTTGCCAAAACATGGGATATGGAAC
This sequence comes from Viscum album, assembly GCA_963277665.1. Classification (NCBI taxonomy): domain Eukaryota; kingdom Viridiplantae; phylum Streptophyta; class Magnoliopsida; order Santalales; family Viscaceae; genus Viscum; species Viscum album. The sequence continues at coordinate 268,671,906 of OY728125.1, read as the reverse complement.
TTGGTTTCTCGAATCATCAACTAGGGATACTACTGAACTACTAATGACACTGAATCATACCACTAAGATGGTAAACTTACTAGTGGAGAATACAATGAATCAGCTGACATGCCATCGTATCTTTTGTTGTTTAGTGCATAATGGAATGAATGAGCCACCACATCTCAGTAAGATGGACTGGTGACCATGGAATTCCGTTTGGGGGGTGGTGTTACTAGCAGTAGACCATGTTGTTGTTTGTCTTATACGGGTCCCCATAACAACTCTCCACGATCTCTAGTCGATGTAGAGATTGACCATGTAAATGATAGGGTGGATTCCATGTCACGTCCCTAGAAAGAGGGCAAATATTCATCCATATAGATGTATATGAAGAGGGAGGTAGGAATCTTATGTACCTCGCATTCTAAGAGGATGATGATAATATGCCTCATTCATGTCCTATCCCTTGACATAGATGTTCGAGGCGAGGGTTCCATTGTCAAATTGCAATCTTCCTTGGAATATTATAACCAGACATGTATAATTGTAGTCTAGATATTCTCGACAGTCGTTTTAGGTCATTGGTGACTAGCCCTCCTACCTTGGGATGTCTTTTCAGGATAGGGTATATTTTTTCTCAAGGTGGACCTTCATCCAAAATGATGTATGGGTGAAGTGGAATTCATCATGGGTGAGATGGGGTGAGAGGAGCCCTGGAAAAATGTCAATGGGAACATGACGAGGAACTCCATGTCCACTGGCTGACATGCAAAGAGAATCTCTTTCGAAACATTTTTTTAGGTAATGACCTCCACTGGATCTAGTATAATCATGGGTAGGGACTCCAGGTTTATTTCCATTGGCAGTGTCGGAACAAGGAGGGTCCTCGTATTGGTTGAGTTAAACAGGGTTGGACCTCTATTTTGTGTGACTGTGAAGCATGTCAATCCTATGATTCTCTGATTTCTAGGATGAGGATAACATTTATTGGTTGTTTTAGGGACATTGGGAAGACCCCCACACTAATAGTTGACCATATTAGTAGCATCTTCAAATCGATGACCTGTGAGCAGAGGAACGACTCCATACATGAGGTCATGTTTTTGGAAAATGCTTACGTACTAGCTGTCAATGCAGCGGGGAGGATCATCGAACCAATTGATGGTGGAATGGGGAGGTACTAAAAACTGATATTTATATTATGGAGGACCTATATTCTCATTGGTTATTGTATGAGGAAAACCTACATACAAGATGTCTTCCTCGTGGGTCAACTTGTGACAGATTTTACCCTTGTCGGCGAACTGGAGAGTCGACCCAGCCTACCAGTGGGGTGGTTGGGGACTCGATCTAGGCCAGGAAAATGAGTGCCCCTTCTCAACATAAATAAAGGATTGATGGTATGCACCAGTTGTGGCATGATTCATGATAGCCACTGATACTAATTCCACTCTTCAGGTGTCCTCCTCATCCTGCGTTGAACACTGGCTTCGAGTTAACCAGACTGGGGCCGGGGGTGTCGGTGCATAACTCATCTACCCCTCAGCCTACCGGGGCGAGACAGAGGTGCTGACGAGGCATGGTGGGAGCCATCCTTGGTATCCCCCAGGATATAATTATAGCTGGGTCGACTCGGACATCCCTCACCTTACTGGTGTAGGGGAGGTATTCATCAAATAATTCTAGCAAGAGGCTCCCGAAATGATTATACGTTGGAGTGGGGATAAGTGGTTCCCTGGACGACCCTTGGGTGAGGTAGTGATAATTATTCCCAGAAGTCTCTAGTTCGTGTTGTTCCATATCTCAGGTTTAGACAATCCTGTCCACCTCTTATCGTTAAACTAGATTATTAATTATCCTTCTATGAATGAATTCAGATGGGAATATGGGGTGTGGGTTCCCAACAACCATGGATTTGGAGGCTACTGTGGGAGAGAGAAGGCTGCACTAGATTTCGACATTATCATTTCCCCTGACCCTACATTGGTGGGTGGGTGAAAATAGGTTACCTATCATGATATATTGGGTCCTACAATGCATGGTGATTCATCCATTATTGATGAATAATAGAATGTGATTTCCAGTTCCCCAGTAGCATTCCATTTTCCACGGTTGATAAAAAGGATCAACATTCACAACATTGTAGATCGCTATTCTGAATGTTCAGATTGTCCAATTTTCTGGTGAGTTTCATGCTAGGATAAATATATTCAGGGGTGGACCTAGAGCTGGATAAATATATATGTTATCATGCTAATCCACTAATTTATTGATTACTACTAATATCCACATTGAGTAGATGAACTTCACATTGTGTTGACTATTTTTTTCTTATGCATTCACCCAAGTGCGCATCCGTTCTATTTTTTGGAGTTGGATGCTATGATTGTTTCCCTATAATCCAATAATCCAAATGCGGATGACATACATCTCTTATTCTGGGATGATTTCTCCTTGATCAAAATGTGATTATTGGGTTTCAGTTCCTACTTGCATTGGTTCCTCCTTAGAACTCGATAACTAGTCTGTGTCTCCCTGAAAGACTAAATATGTTGTTAATGAAACTATTCCCATTTTCATGTCTTTATGGACGTCAATTAATTACATTGCTTCTATATGAACATTCCAAGGGTTCCAATCATGGTAAAAGGGTTCTATCATGGGTGTAGACATATTGGACATCACTAGCATGTCTGTATGCCAGATCAATGGTGCATCAGGGTTTCTTCCACTTATGATTGGGCTTCTCAAGGGTGCGGAATACCGAGGAATCCCACATTGAATGTGGGGAATTTTATTCCATCGGCATGCCTTTGACGTTTTACTCAGCTTCCCATTTTTAACATCGGGTATGTCCCGAGGTTAACGGCTAGCTGAGACGGATCAGACTAATCAGAAAGCTGATAAGAGTGGATCGGATGGGTGAAACCCTAGGATAGAACACTAATGATGGGGCTAACGAGTGTTCTGTTACCTGACTACTGATAGGTGTAGTGATAAAGTGTGTTACATTATCCCACTGGTTTGTAGTGGCCTATGTAATAATCATGTTGGATATTGATGGTAAAGATATGTTGATGGATAACGAGATGGAACTACTATTAGTATGAAAGTGATGATGTTATTTAGTATTGATGAGACTTCCTACCAATCCCCATGGTAGTGAATACAAGTCCACATAGTTCAGGTTGGGTCATAGAAATAGGGTGTGCATAGATGATAGTTACCTGATGACATGATGGGGATTTCATGTGGTTAGTGGCCAAATAGTTGGCCTGACGCCCAGGGGGTAGGAATAGAGAAGTGGTTCCAAACAAAGGGGACTAAAATGGCTTACCATCGATGTAAGACTACAACTAGAGACCACTAGTTGACTTTCCAACAACATACCACTATTTGGGATACAACGGCTTATCACAGGTTGAGTTTCCAATGGCTTACCACTGGTTGGGATTGAACCTTAGGGTGGCTTCCTTTGTACAATATCTAAGAGACTTGGATCAAAACCTATGTAGTGATAATGTCTATAGCTTAACACTATTCATGTTGAATAGGGTCATATAGTTTAACATCGTGAATTTTAAGGATGAACTGATGTGAACATCTTCGGTATCGATGGATGTTGGGCTTGAACCTCAGGGATACATCCTACATACTATGCATATAAGACATGGATCAATGTTCCCATAGTTATACATGAGGGATATAGTTTAATGTCATGCAGGATGAAGATGAACTGAAATGAATGGATCGGGACAAGTATGCGATGGTCTTGATCTTCAGGGAGGATTCTTATGTACATTTCCTAAGAGGTAAGTATCAAAGTCCACGTAGTTTGGAAAGGTTTGTGGTATACATGAAAATTCATCCCAAAAAGGATTCAATGACCAATGCATACTCTAAGACCACATGAGTATTGTTTGGTCTGAGAAATAAGATAATAGAAAGTCCAAATAATAACATTGCGAAAGGTGCATCCATGGAAAGTGGAGTGGGTATTACACTTGTTTAGTGGCCCAAAGAGGAAAATGGGGCTTACGCAAGGTCAGTGGCCCATGAGGATAACGATTGGGGAATACTCCAAGATGGAGGCCCTATGGAGACAAAGAAGAGAGGGAGTGGGATGGGTTAACAAACGTCGTTGTTCCCATCTCTCCTCCGGTATTTTTCATGGATGGAGAGATGAGAATCAAGTATGCCACCTCCCACATGAAAGGCAAGGGTTTTACAATAAGATGGTTACCATTCCCCATGGACAGATGCTGCTCTAAAAAAGAGGATCTCATTCCATATGAGGATGATCTCACTCCCATGGAGACAAGAGGGTGTAGAGAATATATGAGTTGAGGCACTCTGTGTATAATTCATGGGGTGAAAAGGTAGTTTAATGTCAAGGGTAAAGGATGATGAGGCATTGCAGTTTAACATCATGCATCTCTAATGTGGCTAGTTCACTCCGCACCAATAGGAAATACATATCGGATACCCACCAGCCCTTGGGGAAGGGATGACATCCCCAAATCCATGGCCTGGTAGTGTTATGGAGTGATTCACCGAGGGTCCCACGTTAGAGTGTATATCAGTGGAAGAAATATCCTTATCGAGCCTATGTGAAGAAGTATAAGTCTATCCAACAAAATGTAAAGAACCGCCGAAGTGACCCTGAAATACCGTCTTACAAACCTAGATGGTCGTACAAGAGAATGTTTTGTGAAGAAAATGGGTTCACAGGAATGGACCTTGAGAATTATTGATTCTCCCCATAGTGAATGAGCTTTGCGTAGGGGTATGGTTCGCAATGTGGAAAGGGCTAGACTATGAATAGGGTATATGTTCATATGGAATGTGATTCATGAAGTGGAAAGGCTTTCACATAGTATGACCTCACGAAGAAATTATTTCTTGAAAATCATAGACCTGAAAATCCAAGTGCATTGCATCACACAATGATCCTACTTTAGTTTGGGGTTTTCATGTGTATGGAATGTACTTTGCGAAGCATGAATGTTTTGGGAAGACCCGAGTCCACTTAGGGATATCCATACTTTGTGATGGAATGTGGGATTCGTGAATGATCTCCCTTATTGGAGATTGGTTGTATATGAGCTATTGGAAGGGGGATACACAATGCTCAATTACCTAGAAGGTCTTATATTGATAAAGGTTTTACGGTGCAAAAGGTTCTACACAATTTGAGAGACGAGAAGGAAAAAGGATGGAGTATCCATCCATTGGGCCCAAGGTGAGCCCAATATTTATATGTGAGGGGTGGAGCGAATAAATTAATGCTCAGTATGATGCCATGTGGTGCTCCAAGATGACACTGGATTGCATCATATTCTTCGTAATTGTAGAGCCAATCGTCATCCCCTCCTCCGTGCGAAGCTCTTCTGGATTCCCTTCACGGTTCTCGCGGAGGGTTTTGTCAAGTTCCAAGAGATCAGATAGGTCAGTCTAGTTCCCTCCATAGAACATGGGTTCTATTCAATTGCATCAGAACCACAAAGCTTCCCAGATCATTTCTCTATGATGACTTTAAATGGGGATTTGGCCTCTTGTTGACCACAGTGTTGCGGGGCTCTGCAAATGTTGTTGCTCTATGTGGCTCTGTGAATGGGTTTCGCGTTGAAGACTCGTCAGAATTGGTTTTAACTTTTTATCATTCTCCTATGCACATATTTTGGTTCCAGAAAACATATATTATTTTATTATGATGATTTATTATCCTTTTATTCACAATCACGTGTTAAATTCTTGTTTTATGTAATTAATATGTTTTCCAAGTATGTTTTCATATATTTTTTTTTGTCATTTTGTCATTGATTTTGGATACATATTCTAAATAATGTTAAAAATGATATAAATATCTTATATATTCATTATATAAGTCTTTATAAAGATTCTTGTATGTTAGAGTTAGAAAATGAAATACACTATTGATGGATACCGTAGGTCCCACACAAACATGATTACAGTTTCCATTATCCCTAAAGAAAGAAATAAATTGTAATATTATTTGACAATTAAAGAATCATTTTTATTTCATATATATAAAATATGTTAATAAAATCCATCCTTATTACCTTCCATGAAAAGTGTAACTAAATCACATCCCTTTGGGAGACAATAGTTCTTCATACATAGAAATGATGTTATCTTATTCCCACGGAATACAAATTATGAATTAAAATGTTATTTAATGTATCCAAAAAAATATTAATATAATAAATTTTGGATATAAATAATTAATCAATTATTATATCCACCTATGGGGGTGGTTTTGGAAAACAAATAACATCGTTTTGTGAGGCATAAGTCCCCTATTCACACGAATGATGATTTCATAATCCATTTAATGGAATAGGGTATGGATTAATTCATTTACATAACATATAAACCTTAAAAATATAATTTATGATAAAATTATTATTATATTATAATAGATAAATAATAATTGAAGGAGGTGGAGGAGGAAATAAATTGAAATGCTTAGTTAGGTATGTTACACCTTCTTCTAACAACTTCCTTTAGTGTGTACCAGAAGGATTCCTCAAATGGATTTCGAACAAGATAAAAAGATTATATTATTATACTCGGAGATTAATTAATTAATTTGGGAATGAATTTTCTGAAATAACGTGTTTCAGAAGTGTGTAGGTGGGGGGAAAGGTTGTAGCCTTTTATAATTGTGGTGAGTGGAAGACATTTAATTTTTGAAAAGATAAATGTATATACATGTTTTTTACATTCCAAAGCGATTAAAATGGTACTACATGGAAAATAAAACTTATAAGATCTATTTATTTCCATAAAATGGGGTTTTTATATGTTTTTTATTTTAACCCTAAATATTGTAGTTTAACCCACAATAAACGTATTTTAACATTAACCACAGTAAATATTTTAGTTTTTTTCTATTTATTATGGTAAAAACTAATTTTAAACAAATTAGATAATATAAATTATTATGATTCTAAATACGGAAACCATTTTACCATATTCTGTTCCCATAAGTTGTAAAATTTTATTTATTATTAGTCCCTCATACATAACGAGGAAGAGAGTTTTCAAAGATAAATTTTTCAAAATAATGAATTCATTTTAAATAAAAATCAAATGGTAAAATTATTAAAATGAGCCTAATCAGATTTCTTAATACATAATTGAACTAATTAGGATTTTAAGTCCATATAGAACCCATTTAGGTGTTTCTAAATTCTTTAAAAGTGATTAAAATTCATTATACAAACCAAAATTTTTACTATTCATTGAAACATTTATATTCTCTAAAAATTATCAAATAATCATTCTAAGATACATTTTTCATTCTTATTTCTAAAAAATAATTAATTTTTTCAAATAATTTGATTATAATCATTAAATATATGACAAAATACACGGACAAAAGGGGTCACAACCACTGTATAAAAATACCTTTGGAAACATAATATTTTATTTATTATTCTCTATTTTTATTAAAACACATAAGATGAATATTTAAATTTTTATTTGTTATATAATTTATAAATTTAATTACAATAAGTCACCAAAACGTTTTTGTTTAATTAATTGAGAGAAAACGTTTTTTTCATAAGAATATTTTTTCAGAAAAAGATTTCATTTATTTTCAAATATTTTTTATATTATCTATTAATTTATTGGTCACTAATGAATTAATATTATATATGAGTTTAAAACATGTATTTCCACAGTATATTTTATTCTATTCATTCTCACCATTCTAATATAATGGTGATAAATATCATTTTAAAGATAATATTCTAATAGTCTATCTTGTTTCATTAAAGCTCAATGATGCATGTAATGAAAAATATATAAAATATTAAATACATTTGAAAAAAATTCATAAAATCTCATGGTGTTACATAGATGATGTATAATATATTTTTTTATACTCATAAGAGGATTATACTTTATTTTATGAATTTTACATTCAGTAGTTTCCACAATGGGTGATTATGATGGAAAACAAGCCAATAAAAAATCTAGTTGCATAACATATATATGGGAATGTGTAATGATCATTATAGATTAATAATATTACTAAATCATATACATAGCTGAGTAAACATATTTATTTTATTAAATCATGATGCCATATGTTCATAATGATGTTGGGTATGTTGGTTGCGTCCTGAGTGACAAGTTGTTAATAAAGAAGTTGACTATGTATTTTTCACTTCTATATTTATGGAAATCTATAATTAAAAAAACTTATTGGAATGAATATATCTAATGTAATTCCATGGCCACTAATTATTGAAAGGATTGTTTAAGATAGATAAATAAAGGCATGTTTAACATGTTGGCCAATGAAACAAATAGGAAACATGGTTGAGTAGATATTAAGACAATGGGATTTAATTTTACACTGACATTTCATTGATGATTGTTAATGTTACAAAATATACATCTTCTTATTTAGTTACCTTGAATATTGTTAAATGAAAAAATTGTAAATCTGGAGGTTCAACATAATGTTACTATGGATGTTAGAAAAAGGGTCACACACATTGGGTTTCCATTGATAAAAATTAAATTCTATTTGAATACAATTATTTATGTAAATACTATTCTATAGATTGGTGAAACTTATTTGTTTTTGAGTTATTTATCATAAATTTTATATCACCATATTTATATATGAGATGAATAATATAGTTAATATATAATTTTAAGAAAATGAATATTATAAATAACTATTATTTATTTATTGTAAAATATTTATATTTTAGGTTTACAAAATATATAGTAAGTGTTAAATTAGATGATAGGTCTGATAGGAATGATATATTAAATATCATTTTAATAAATGCAATTTATTTTCCTAAATGAGTTTAACTCATGTCAAATAAATAATAATAGTAGTAGTATTTTGAGATTGGTTTTTCTAGGGGTTTTGGGAATAATAAGGGTCCTATTTTAAATAAATTATTTTCCAACCTTGATATAAAATTATAGACAAATCTATCATGAAATATTAAAAAACTTACACTATCCTCATAATCTCAATAATTAGAAAATAAGAATAAATCCTTCAGCCTTGAAGGATTGTGTGGTAATTAATGGTAGACATGTAAGATGATTGGTATGAAAAAACTAGAACGTGTACTATAAGTAGGTATATTTTAAGATCATAGAATCATTTTTGGATTTCCATGGCAAGGATTTTATCCATGTATCCACAAAGTAAAATAACATTACTACATAGTGTAATTTGGGTGATAAACACATTCATTGATGAAAATATCAATGAAAATGATAATTCATGCATTTAAATTAATAATATCATTAACATCAACAAACATTGATTGAGACCAATAGTCAATGGATTTATGTTTGAGATAAGGGAAATAAATATAATTTAAATGTTTTGGTCGTACATTTTCATTTTTATCAACAATATATGATTATTAATATAAATTGATAAATAAACGTGGACACACACACAATAGGTGTAGTGACTATGGGTATCCCTAAAAAAATAGAAGAATAGAGTTGTATAAAAAATTAGTTGATGAAATGTGACTTCGTCTTCTTGTTTTTAGATATAAAGATAATGAATACCTCGATTCCAATAATGTTTTCTAGATTAAGACATAAATGAAAGAATAATTCATATAAGTGAGGAAGATGATGTTCCGAAATTATGGTGAATCCATATAGACGAATGGTCATAAAGGTGAACCACATATTTAAACAATAATGGTAGATAAACTAATGTAAGATAACCATATATCCATATTCTCATGTAGGTGAATGACGTATCATAACGCTAATGTAAGGAAACCTCAATTATGAAAAACACATTGAAAATCATGTTAAATAAAGATTTTATGCAACATAGACGAATGGGTAACATAACCATTTCAGTGAATGATATGAGGTTGAAGGTAGTTTGATTTTAAAAGCAATAATGTATGATTAAAGCTGGCATGACCATGTGGTTTTATTGTTTGAGAAATACATTTTTATAGAAGAATTATGATACATTGCTTTCTTCACATGAATCAATGTAGTTAAAAATAGTTATGATACTACTTTAATATAGAAGGCATTACTATGACAGGATCTATTGTTTTTGTTAGTTTGAATTAAAATATTTGTACCTATTAATGTAAATTTTGTAATTATGAAAGAATTGAATATTTAAGATCCTTCTGAGGAGAAAATGTTAATATGTTTTATTATTATTAAAAATGACATATAATTTATGTTATTTATGTATATTTTGAGTGTGAAAAATATGTGCGTGTGAAGATTATATATATATAGACTGGTTTTGGTTATGAATATCAGTGGTAAAATGTATATTTTTGTATGTAAATTTAAGTTATTTCTTTCAATGTGTTAGAAAAGAATAATCTAAAAAATATATCAATGTACAAGACAACTAAATTAGAGTCTATAGAAGAAAGTCATATCTACTATCACTTAGCATTTAAACATTGTTTCATTGAGGTATAATAATGATGTGGTGGGTGAAAAAAATAGGAAACTTTTATGTAAAGTCTAAACATTTTCCTACCTCATAGTAGTTCAAAAGTGTTTTTTAATGGGACATATGATCAGTTGTTTTACAGAATCATACAAAGGACATGATGGTCTCACTGAGTAGTATATTTATTAAATCTTTTTTATTCTCTCGGTGTGTTCTTGGGGTTTTTATAACACTAAAAATCCCCATAACAAGTTTTGTGTTTTTTAACAAAAAACAAAAAAATTTAGAATCACTGATTCACCCCTTGCACTAATTCCTTTATTTTGTGTTCCCACAATTTGGATCGGAGGGAGGTCTGCATAAGTAGTGATTCTATATTGAAGACCTAAACTATTCATTTTTAATCATAAATGTTTAATTTAAATATAGTAATTAGAAATTTTAATCTAATGTTTTATGGGAATATTTTTCATATATGGATCGATTGAATGCTTCCCTAACTCGTTTCATGAAGTTATGAAATTGTAGATGTAATAACAGATAGTTGTAGTCCCTATATTAATGATGATTCCATTAATGTAGAAGAAAATATTAATGTTTTTAATTATGGTCATGAATATAATAACATATTATGTAATATTTTAAAAGGTGAATTTATGAATTCTATGGGGCCCAAAATGGAAAAATGTATCTATGATAAAATATAAAATATATGTTTAGTAGTTAATAAAGTGATGTGGGCTATATTTTAATTCTAGAGACTCAAATATTTAAATATTCAATGAAATGGTGATGTTATTGTTTGAAATTTCTTAAAAAAATTAAATAATGTTTTTAGGACTATTAGAGGTAATGATGAAAAGTTGTAATAGTCTATTATTGTTGAAAATATATTATATATTTTACTAAAACAAATATTCTAAATTGAATTTTTTGGAAGAAATAGACCTAGGTCAAATTTCACCCAAATTTCTATATTGAATTCATATTTAATATGGAATGAGTAAAGATAATTTTGTCATGAAAATGGTAATGGATGAAAATTAAATTTCATTTAAAGACTCCAAATAGGAAAAAAAATGTAAGACTATTTTTTATAATGAATATGGGTTTATAAAATGTTTCTTTGATATATAATGATAGATTTTCTAAAATTATATCCCTCATTTTAAGAAATGGGGGTGAGGAATATGAATTTTTAATTTTAACATACATAAAAAATTCATTAATTGTGGGTCAATTGGAAATTTTGTAGAAAATTGTCCTAATATGAATGTAAATTTTTCCAATGAAGAAGTAGAGAAATAATTAAAAATATCCTTAAAAAGTATTTCATCCAAGATAAATTTCAATTCTAAATGGAAGGATATGAGTTTTTTTATCATGTATTGTACAAAGTTACTATCTATATACTAGTAAAGTGAAATTATTAATGAGGATACTGTGATTGATACTGAAATTTAAAATAGAGAAATTATTCTTATATAAAATGAAAATGATGATGAATTCACTAGTGAGTAAGTTAGAGACTCAATAAGTGAATATGATGAAACTAAAATGGAGTTTAGGATAAATATATATTTTAGAGATTATGTTTAAAAATATTATTAACATGAAAAAGAGAATAATAATTTTGGGAAATATGACCTATATAATAATATTATTTGAACTACCCATGAAGAAGAAAAATTTATGACATTTAATGAGATTGATGAGACAAAAAAATTTCATGACACAAATATGGCCATGTATATCAAAATGAAAGGGGAGATTATTTCTATCAAAAATACATGTGATCTTATTCTTGTAAAAATATTAAAATTATATTAATAAGTGAAGCATTCTATAATTTTATTTAATAATTATGTTCGAGAATATATAGATTGTTCAATTAATAAGTTTCTTAATGGAACCATATTTGAGGTTAAATATGTTGAGCCCAAATACTGTTAAATGTATCGATTGAAAACAATGATTCAAGAACTGATAATTTTTCTAACCCTAAATTCATTAAAAAATAACCAATTTTAATGAGGAATATGCATGTAGTTCACCTAATTATTTCTTCATCCAAAGAAATCTGAATTTTGAAAAAAAAATAAGAATGTCAAAGACCAAATTTGGGATGTAATTCAATATTTAAATGTAGATATAAACTTTACAAATATTTTTGGTATTGTTGAGTATTATGGGATAAAATTGGGAAGTGATGGTTTTATTATAATTAACATGATGATTTAATTTTTTTTGCGGAAACATTTTGAGAGGGAGTCATCCCACTCTAAAAATTCTGATTCCGAAGAAAACTAGAATACATATTTTCAGGCCTAAAAATATATTTTAGATTGTAAAATATGTGTGTGAAGGATTTGATATAATTACATATATTTTAAAATAATGTCTCACTATTTATTAAAACAAATAGAAAAATTTCTTTTTGGAAAAGGGTTTGTAAAAGGATCTTGTTGTATAAGTTTATCTTTAATATTGAATATAAGAATTTCCATGGATGTGTTATAGTGTATTATATTCACACATGATAGTAAAATTGTAGAAGTTGAAAAAATTTCATAAATAAAAAAGTCCATGTGATGTATAAAAATTATGGGTAACTCAAAAAAATGAGGTTAGTTCTGTATATATTTGAAAATAAAAAGATAAACCTAATTAAACTCTTTATGTTGATGAGATGAAATAATAACTATTATGTGTTTCACATAACAGGGATAAAAGTAATATGGAAGTCTTTAGAAAATACTTTTCTAATGTAAAAATTATTGAATGTAGAAGTGTTTTTATCGTAGGGAAGAGAAGAAATGGTATTTTATTTCAAATTTATTTTTCTTAGAAACAATTCTATTAAAGAAGGAATGTTTAAAATTAACTCCAAAATTGACGTAATGGTAATCTTGTACATTGGAATATGAGAAATAATTCTCAAGGATAATTTGTTCATTGTTTTCCTTATGAGAAGAGGGATATTGATTGGATTTAATCAACATGTGATAAGGGGAAGGTCTCTAATTCCTCATTGAAAAGTTATTATATTATGCTATCACATCCTCTGTAATTAATCCATTCAAATATTTGCAGGTCAATGAGATAGAAATAAATACACATGGAAACTAATTTGTTTCCATTATTAATTTATTAACTCATATTAAATGTATTATGATCACGAGCCATAAATTATAGGCCCAAAAGTTGATTAAATTTCTTAAATTAGTACTATAAAGGTGTCTGGTTAATCATTGAAGAGTTTTTTGATAGATAATGGTCCTTAATACATTAATAAAAGGATATACACTTATTTGGGAAAATATGATATTTAACATGAACACAATTAAATAAATAGATCATAATAAAATAGTGTATTGGAATGGAATAACAAAATAATGGTAGATTTGCCTCATGAAATTTCAATAAAAATGATATTTCTCAGTATTTTTTGAAGCATTACTTTGGTGAAGTGGTATATGTTCAAAACTCCCACTATTACCTGACTAGTTAGCATAAGAATCATTTTTTACATGTAGAATTAGAAGACACCGAGACTGAAGTATCTATGAGTGTTTGGAATACCCTTTATCAACATGATTAAAGTGGAAAATTTGGGAATGTATGAGATATGAGGAGAATCTTCAAAATTTCTTAGTTTCCCACAAATAGGAAGTGTATTTATGTAATATAACAAATATGTTAGTATAACTATTCATACATAAGATGTGAATATCCATGAATTTTCGAGGGAATAATTTTTTGGTGACAAATCTATCTCTATAAGTGATGTTTCTACTCATTCATTTGAACAATACGAAGAAATACGAGTCAAATATGAAGCTGTTGAATATAACCAAACTGAATGTGATGATTCAACCCTATCAAGTGATGATGAAAAATTATGTAAGACTCTTCATTGGTTAAGAAGATAATTTTATATGCGTAAAATAATTTTGAATCAAGATCAATAGGTTCAATCAAAAGATTCCAAAAAATAACATCTCATAGATCCGGGTTTTTACATGTGGAACCAAATGATGTTTAAGAATCTATTCATAATCAATAGTCGGTAGGTTCTATGAATGGATAAAAGAATCAAATTGATTCAAATGAGACATGTGAATGAGTCCATTTACCCCATGATAAGAATACCATCAGGTAAAATCTGGTGTTCCAAAATATATTAAATGAAAAATTTGAATTTGTGATGAAGAATTGATAATTGTTTTGTGAAGGGTATTCATAGAAAATATGAGTTTCTTCAATTATACATTTTATAAAATTGTGAGAGTTGATATTGTTTAAAAAATACGTTATATTCCTATTTAAAGGCATTATAATATTTTTCAAATGGATTCCAAGTTTAAGTTAATCAATAGAGAATTAGAATAAAATGATTACATTAAAAATGATATCGGTTTCTACCTTTAATGGTTGATTTTTTTTCTAGTTAATAAATTATTTATATTGGTTCAAACACCACCAATATTATGGTATTAAAAGACTAAATGATTTTTTAAGTGGTTTAATATCACGAAGGTATTGGACGAAAACATCCTATATGTCAAATATGAGAAGGAGGTATGTAACCTTATTATTTTTATGTCCAATGTTTTATAAATGAAAATGAAATGTGTGAAGTGATTACTAAATAAGTGAAGGATTTATTTTGATATATCAATTATTAGTTAGATGAAATAATTTCTTGGTTTGAAAATATCATAATATAATGGTAAATATTATATTTCATAAGAGATGTTTGTAAAAAAACTACTAAAAAAATTTGATACAAAGGTATCAAAATATGATCTTACATAAATTTCAGAGGAAAAAACATTCCAATGTTGAATAGGAAAAACAAGTTAATAAAAGTGATTTTATAATTTTAATTGGTTGTTTTTTATACATTACATCTTCATGACCATATGTTATCTATGTTTTCACTATGTACTAGTTTTGAAATTGACCCAAATTAATATCATTTTTGAGAACGTAAAATAAATAATTTATATATAAAGGTAGAAAATATTTCAGATTGGGAGGTTAATACAAATACATTTTTTACCAATTTTTCCATGCTAGTAATGAATTTTTCAGATATACTTAATATATAAAATAAACATCTGGATGATTTTCTACTGAGTAATAGATGTTTTATCTAGAAAAAAAAAAGATAAATTCTACAACAGTAAGCACTAATGAGGTATAACATGTGGTTGTATCCCACAATTCATCATAGTTAATGAGGATGAAATCTAATTTGGAATATATTTCATGGAGTTTTGGGAAGAAATATCATATTGGATGTGATAATAAGAGTGCTATCAATTATCAATGAATCTGATTCAACATTCATAGATAACACAAATTTACATCAAATATCACAGTATCAAGGATCATGTAGAGAGAAAGGAATTGAGGTTTTTATTTTTTTCTAATGAAAGAGTATAGTGGTGATATTGTCAAGATTTCATTTTCTATAGATGCATTCAATAATTTGAAGTTAAATCTGGTTCTTCAACATCACATTGTATAAGGAATATGTTTGTCAAAACTATCCACTCTCCCATATTATGTATGGATTTTTTTATCAAATTTGGAGAGAAATGAAAACATAATATATATTTTAATATTTATTTTACATGATTAGGTTAAAACATATATGTAGGGGGAGGTTTTTTAAGGTTATTATTTGATTTTGGAATGTATGATTTTTTAATAGATTCATGAAGTAGATGAAGGAACTGTGTTGTACAGGTTGATGTGAATTTATAGTGTAAATGTGTATGATGTAATGTATGGTTAAATTTATTTTTTAAATATGAAATTGTTTCACAATGATTTTTATTTATTACACTTAATATTTTCATATAGGATTATAATATTTTGATAGTGGTCCTTTATTTGGTATTCCATGATTTAGTTATTTATGTTATGTGGATGGAATGAAAATCCAATGGGGGATATTGTTAATAAAAATAGGACTTATATTATTGGATAAGCATAGGGAACTAGTCATTAGGAAAAGGTTTCTATTATATTGTTTTTTTTGTAAATAGATAATGATGATTAAGGAGAGAATGTAGAAGTGACCACATTAGGAAACGTGGACATGAATAGTAGGTGAAGTGATCGTGGGAATATATTAGAAGATTAAAGAATTTTAATATCTACCGAATAATTTTATTCAATGTTAACTACTCTAATAATGTTATTATATCATGATAAACTATATCAATACACATGTAATTTGTTTCAAAATAATGTTTTAATGATGTAATAAGGAACAAAAGTGTGGAAGTTGATGGTAATTAAATTTAGTGAATCCACGTTCTCGAATGTTAACTTAGGAGATCAACTAAGAAAAATGGTCACATTGGTGAACCATGCATAGGTGAACTATGTTTCCAAATGGTCAAGAATGTAATTAATGTAGCTGAATGGTCTTATAGGAAGGCCGGAAATATGAAATCCACATAAATATTTGGCTCACATTTTCATTTTATCTATGTAGCATATTTTTTTATATAGTCACATTCAGTGACATATCATATTGTATAATCTTTCCATTTTTAGAAATTGAGATAATAGTGTCCCATAACCATATTTAGTTACATATTAGAGGATTATGGTAGTTTTATTTCATGACTAAGATAGTGAAAAGAGTAATTATGTCATTGTTTTGAGATTTTAATGTTGAAGAAACCTAGGTTTAAAGAATAATAAATATATTTATTTAGTTTTTCATTAATTAATGTAGTTAAATTTTTTATGAAAGTAGTTTCACTTGGATTTTATATCTATCACCATATCCACTACTTTTGTTGTATGTTTTCATTCAAATATATTTACAGAGTATCATAAATTTTTGAACTAATTAGAAAGGGAAAATGGAAGATTATGGTGAGGGGAAACCAGTGATATAATTATTAATATTAATATAATATACATATATTACTTATTTTTTATGTTTTGATATCGAGATGCTTCTCGAAGTATGAATATTCGAGAGAGGGGAAGGTGATAGGGAATAGGTTAAGTGGTCATATTCTATGTTGTGCATGCAAAGCGAAGTGATGCATTCATGCCCAAGAAAGGGATAATAATAATAAGACCTATGCATACTATACAACTTGATTAATGACTATATAGGTAATACATATCTCTTATCTATTATCCTTCAAAAACAATTAGTTATGGATTCTCCTTATGTGAATAATTAAACAAATAGTTAAGAGATTTTTATGTTAGTTATAAGGATTTTCCTTACACATGATCATTCAATATATATTTTTCATAGATCCTGTGATCCATATTATTACCTGATCATTCTAAGGACTAGATACTCACATTGAATAGTAATATTTTTAAATTAGTTGTGTTTTATATGTTTGTGATGGTATTAACATCGATAATTCATTATAAAAAATGATTGAGGTTGTTTAAAATAAAAATATAAAATTATTAAATCATATATTCAACCCCTGTTAATTATTCTTTAATCGTATGTTTCCTCAATATATCTCTTGGTTATGGTGATCAGTATTAATTTTCATAGGGTTTATTTTAGTGTTCATGATGTCAGTAGCCATTTTCATTGTACATTATTCATTATAAATGATAAAAGTAATGTTTTCTATAATGAAAATTGTTCTTCTTATGTGTCTCAAACAATAAAGTGGAATCAAAGTGGTCAAATTCAAAATTATAATTATTTAATTTGTTTATAGTTATACCCATTTGATTATTGTTTTTTATTTATGGTTATGAATTATTTAAATCTGAATGTTCATATGATTTTTTTCAAACTAAAAAAAACGGTTAATAATTCCTGAAAAACATTTAAATAACCCATCTAGTGGTGCTCAATATTCTATACGGATTACACGATAGTATGTATCATATAGCCTGAAGGTACACAATGTGTATCCTCGGTCATTGCACTTGGATGTGTCATCAAATTATATTGATGCATCATGAAATAAACAACAGCTTGGGTCATGAAACACCATATGGTTATCTAGACTACATGGAATGTATCTATTAATTTTTTTTGGTATTATACTTGTGTTTATGGTGTAAGGCACAATGTGTAATACATGTCATGTACATATTACATTTCTAGTTGTATGTGAAAGAGGTTACACTATGTGCAATTGGTTTATGCATGCCGTGTACCTTAAAAATTATTAAAGATGACAAGAACACACATTCCCTTTTAGTATGATGTAGACATGCATTGAGTAGAATAAATGATGTGTATATGGAATATACACATCATGTATCCTATCCATTTTAATGAAATGTGATGTTGTTTAATAACTCCATTAATCATAATACACTAGTCTCCTTGTGTCACTATTTGATAGCACATTCCATGAGATAGGATATATATATAATATTAAAATCATAATTAATTTTTTGACAATTGATCTAGAACTACACACCATTTATGGTTATTACATACCATTCCCTCAATACACATTAAAATAATTACATGTTCTACGAATTTATATGTGCTCATGAGCAATTTATTGAAATCAAACAAATTGTAATTATGTTTCATTCCATGTATTGGACGTAACATTTGAGTGTCTAGTACACAACTAATAAACACATAAGGTTTTTAAAACTCATATAAGGTGTTAGGCCTCAAATTACATGCATTATAATTTTTTCATTTGAAATAAAATTAATATATATTAATTTTTATAATTTCAACAAAATTAGAAACACCAAGACTATTTGTAATGATAATACGATGAAAGAATGAATGAATTAATAAATATCATTAATTGATTTTAGTTTATTTTAATAAAATGAATAACGATTGAAATGAATACTAGTTTAGTAAATGAGTACTCATTATACATATGAATAGTTATGATCTTGATCAACCTATTCATAGATTGGATTTATTTTAATTTAAATATTTAATATTTTAAATAAATAATTATTATAATTAAATATAAATTATGGCTTGGGAATTAACCCCTTATTATTTACCTAACAACCTATCATCCAAAAGTTTTGTTTATATGAACCCCATAAATATTCTATTGGTTCCCCTAATCAATATGCGAGTCAACCATATGTAAGGAAAAATCTCTCTGGTGATTGGAGGTGGACTAAGATGGAGTTGAGGAGAAATTTACCGAAGTAACAGACATGGTAGATATGGAATGCTATAACTTAGGCCAAGACAAACTTGTTATGTTTCCCCATAGGATCAATAGTTTTTTAATATCTTCTCAATTAAAAAATGGGTTGATAATGATCAAGATCATTTTTCATATTTCATTATATATTTATCATGGTTATTTATTTTAAGGATGTATTATCATGATCAAATAAATAAATGAATTATTTTATAAGAATTATCAGATGAAACAATATAAATGGATCATGTGTAAATAAAATATCAAAAAATGGTTAATAACTTAAGTAAAATCCACAAAATATGAACATGGAACATAAAAGGATCAAATAAAATAATTTACACAGACAAAATAAGAAAAATTAATTTATAATAAACCTTCAATCATATGAATTATGATTCTCCCATAGTTAATGTGTTCGATTATTCCATCCTCAAGGGTATATTCAATTATCATAAAATTTTAAAAAAAATTTGGGTTTCAAATTTACCATACATGTTGTGTATTTATTGGAATTATTATTTTCAATAAAAATTTAGTTGCAATTATTGAGGAAATATGTGTTATGATTTCTTCACCCAGGACACTAATCGATCGATCAAAGTGTTTTATGAAAGTATTTAGACGGAAAACCAAACTCAAATACTTTATTATAATTTATATGCCCCACCGATGTATTATATGAATGAAAATTTGTATCCTTATAACTATAATTTCAAGCTAAAATTTCATTCGGTGTCCCTTGGTGGGGGTATTGAGACTTGAAAAAATATTGGGAGACTAATAAAAACATTAAAATTATTTCATTTCATATATTTTTTTTATTAAAATAATGTAATAGTATTTTACATATAATATTAGCAGTAAAATAAAAATATCAACCACGTTATCCCTAAGATCCATACTCAATAATGGAAATCTTTCTATTGGATGTAACTTGTAGGTATGGTACAAGTAATTCTGAATTTTATTACTCCATAAAATGAATATTTTTTACTAGATTACCCAATATTCAATTTTCTCAGAACATAATTATGTTATAAAGGGATATATATATATATATAAGAATAAAACCTATTCATTTTTCTACATGTTAATATTTTGATGCATTCATACATGTGTAACAAACTCATGATTTTTTATCTGAATATAGACACTTATATCATGAACAAACATATATGTGATTATTATCAGGAGATAGATAGAAATGAGTGAATGGAAATCCCTACTGATTTTTTCAAGATAAAAATTAGATAAGGCATTCCATCTAGCCTTTACATGGGCATGATTATTTTCTACATTGAATTTACAGTGGTTATAATGTTTAATCATTTCAATGAATTATGCTCTAATTTTATAATTACTCTACTCCCTCAGAGTTTCAACAGATTAGTGGTAAATTTTAATATTAACAAAAAATTTATGTATATACCACATATTATTACTATAAATCTCCATGTTATATGTACATAATGATGTAATAGTCTAATTTACATATGGTGAATATGAAGAATGTTATGGAGAAGAGTTCCAATCATAACTCAAAGTCAGATGCTTAATTTAAATGGCAATTCCGGAAGTGTTAAGTCATGGGGAAAGAAATTGAAATGTATTCAGTTTAATTTTATTGTGTAAAAAATGACCAATGGATGAAGAAATATACTACCAAAATGAATAATGGAAAATATTTTGGCTCTCTTATAATAAACTGAAATATAACGGTTTCTAAAAATATTTTAATAAATATATCATATGGTGATTACAATTCTATCAAATTAAAATAACCGTATATAATTATAATAGTGTCACAATGTGTGGTGTTTTTATGAGACTCAAATAGAGGAAACATAAAAAAATATTGATTATCGGATACCTCGTAACATTTTTAACTGGAAATGTCTTCGTTTAATAAAATTATTATTATGTTCCATAAATTATAGAAAAACATTTATATTTATATTTTGAATATATATATATATTTATTTTCAAATGATGAAATAAATGTGTTTTATATTAGAAAAACAGTATATATTATGGTAAATTTTTTTTATAATTATCTTAGTGTGATAAATTAAAAAAACCAATTAATTCAAATTAATTACAAATCTAGTTCACATGACTCAAATAACACCCAACATGGAATCCCTACATTTGTAATGATAATTAATACAACCTATTTAAAACATAAAAATATAATCATTTTGAATATTTTAAACTAAAAAATGTTGTAGATTTCATTATTTTATATAAATTAAATTTACCAAATATCTATTTATTAGATAAGGATAAAGGTACATATATATTCTTAAATTAATTTGTTCTAATGTATGGTGACCTTCCTCAGTCGAATCAAGGGGTGGATACTCATTCTTCATATATTATAATAAACATTTTAATCGATATGAGTGTCTCATTGTAGTATTTTTTATGTAATATTTATTTAAAAAATTTAAGGAATCAAATAATTATGTTTGTAATTAGCTTGGTAAGAAAATATTTAAACACTTCTTAGACCAGGCTATAGTGTATCTTAATGAATTATTAATTAATTATCTACAGTTGATTGGGATTCAATATCAACTGAATTCTTATAATACACCATAAAATATTTGTGTATTTGAATTGAGGAATCACACATTTTAATATATGATGTGATCAATGGTGAGTCATATATGTCGTCCATTATGATTTAAGGGATACTCATTATAGTCTGCAACACCCATTCTAAAATGAGTACAAAATAACATGGAATGAAAAATTCTATATTAATAATTCTATGGAGAAAACATGTCTTGTCACATGTATTAGTGAATGGTTGTGAATAAATTGTTAATGTTATCTCTATTATCATCTATTCTCCATGAGGTAATAATTTTCTCTCACTTGAGAAACCAATGGAAACTAGTGGATATTTATTATATGTACCCTCATATTAGAATGTTGTAATTAATAGAAATCACTAATTACATTATAATGATCATATATTTAAAAAATATTTTATGTGAGAAAAACCATAATGTAGATAAAGATCATGATACATGATAATTGGTACAAGAATAATTTCTACAAATACCATTGGAATATTATTTTGTGGTGTTACCTGTATAATGATTGAATTAAAAATGTTAGAGAAAATGAAATATATGGTCTTTATTAACCGCAAAATATGTATCATTATTATTTAACATTAATGAACATTAATCAAATAAGGAAATGGTAAGTGGAACATAAAATACTAAAGGAAATTTTGTCATAAAATGGGAAATATAATCCAAGTACAAACACCATATATGGGTTTTTTACAAAGTATATTGGATGTAAATCAAACTAATTATAAAAGAGTATTTAATAAGAAACAAGATATGGATGACGAAGTCAATTTTTATAATGAACATCAAGTTTGGAAATTTTGTAAACATCATCAAGGAAGATACTATGAAAAACCATTAAAATTGTTTCTTTGAATAAATTCATAAAAATTAGACATTCTATAAGACCTTATAATAAATAAATGACTCATAAAATGGATGTTATTATTTCCATAATGATGATTTCAATATTAAACAATTTGAATGATTTGTTACTCTAATAGATTACAACAAGGTCTAAAAAATAATGAGATACATTAATGAATTAAACCAATCATTTTGGAAATGTAACATTTTCATTGATTAAGCCATAAAAATATATGGATTCATAATGAATGAATAATATCATTGTTTCTATAAGTAGTTTATTTCAAGTAGAAATATTATTATAATAGTATTTAGTGTTTGAATAATAGATATTGGTATTAAAATATAAGTCTTTTAATATATTAAGAGTTTGTAATGATCAGGAATTTCCATAAAAGTCTTAGGGGAAAAAACATACATTATTCGGATTAAGATCCATAATGATAGATCAAAGGGGATGATTGGATTCTATCGAAGTGAATACATTGACAATATACCAAAGAGATTGAGTATAAAAAATATAACATGGGATTCTGTACAATGCCTCTTGGATTTTGTCTTTCTAGTAAAATGTGTCTTCAAACACATTAGGAGATATACATTATGATAATGATTTAATATATGTACATGATTAGGCAATTAATGTATTTTATTATATATTCCATGCTATATTTCCCCTATGCATTAAGAATAGTCTGACAATATCATGATGATCCATTTCATATCATTTTTATAGGGGTCAAGAACATCCTTTAATATCTAATATGATCTATTAATATATTCCTAGTATATTGTCAAGATGTGAACTAGTCATATGTCGATATACATATGAAATTTTTACAATAGATCATGTTGATATGTAATTTTAATTAGGATATATTTTAAATTTTAATTGATGTTGTTGGACATGGACAATCTTTGAAAAGGTAATGATTATCAGTTCTATAGTGGAGTGTGACTATATTAGTTCTTTTGTTTCTTGTTAGATTGTTTTTCAAAATGGAACATCAATAATGATGTTAATTTGGTGACTATAATTAAATACCCTATCATAGAATATTATGATTAAACTACAATGGTGGATCTTGTATATGATCCAAGTATACATCAGTGGATGAAGACTACACTCTAGAATTATAATCTCATTATGAATTTTTCTTGGAGATGTGAAATTATAGTTAAAATATTTTATATAGATAGATATGTAGTATATTAGTGGACGAAATTACTATCCATGTTTAAGTATGAAAATATT
The DNA here is from genome assembly GCA_963277665.1 of Viscum album. Taxonomy (NCBI): domain Eukaryota; kingdom Viridiplantae; phylum Streptophyta; class Magnoliopsida; order Santalales; family Viscaceae; genus Viscum; species Viscum album. Next base: position 268,647,594 of record OY728125.1, on the reverse strand, counting down.
GTTAGATATAAAAGAATAATGGTCATTGGTAGTTATCTCTATTACATGTGGGAGCCTGTTGGAATTGGTTCTCTAGAACCAACTGTATTATACCTTATATTTCCCATGAATTCGTTGATCAAAATGTTAATATCTACGATATAAAGAAATTTCTTTTTCCAAAGTGTAAAGTGAATTTGAAAACATTATAGAATATTTTTCACATTGAGATGGTCATATTAGTTCCTTAATATAAATTTAATCTAGATATTCTTTAACGCCCCGACCCCAGTTACCCAGAGTCGGTGCATTATTACATAACATTGGCATGATCACAAAAGATCATGTCTCGAAATGCCGATTAGTTTAGTAGCCTTGGAAACATTAGATATATTCATAAGTCTTACATTACATCATAATGTGAAAAACTACATTAACATAGTCTCCATAGTCCACACTCATATCCCCTTCAGACAATCCATGGAGGTCAGTAATAAAATATTTTTTCACATCCTGGGAAAATAAAACATAGAAAGGGGAGAGCTCAGATGGTCAGTAAGGATAACAATATATCAGAAACTTTAATAAATAAACATAATCATTTAATGAAATTTATAACTAAAACAAAAGCCTTTAAAAACTGAACTTCAGAAAAATATTGCATAAGTAAAATGAAATAATTCAATTTACATATTCACATTGATATTCTTTTGTCGAATAATCAAATGCAATATCAATAACCACTTTCATATTGATGGAATGAATAATTCTAGACTATAATAACCACATAGGCAAGGCCTCGTGCCAAGACTACAAACAAGATTTTGTGAAGTCCTCGTGCCAAGACAATTGTTTGTCTCATTAGACCTAACAATGCCTCGAGGAGCTATAGTGGGATCCACCTGTCACTTATTAAGTCCAATGAATTCCTTATATTAACAGGCATAAACATATCATAAACAATTCCCATGAACCATAACATAATTGTATCACATAATACGTCCATCAAGGAAACATAACATTTCTACATTTCAATCACAAGATATAAATATAACACATTAATATAACCAAAACATTACCAAAACCAATTTCAATACAAAAACAACAGATAAGTAAAAATTGGTATTTATTTTTCAATAAAAAAATTTATGGCATGTAGAGGAAGCCGAAAATCAAATAATGGCCATTTGCGGTGCAAAAGTCATTGTCGCCGCATATGTAAGACAAAACATTTCTTTTGTCATTCAGTAAAAAGGATTTATATAATAATATTCCTTTTGAATAAAAGTAAATTTCAAAGGGGTTTATACATCGTATAAAGGAATGTTGTGTATAAAACAAAATATGCCTCAATGAAAAGGGATTGAGACAAAGTCCCTTACCACATGTATGAATAATAAACTACAGATAATTTCTACTTGCTTATGAACCTTTTTCATGTTCATTATTACATTTATATCACTTATTACCATGTTATGTACATTATGTAGTTATTTAAGTTAATAACGGTCTTTTTGTCGATCTTTGGTAGTTGAGTCAAAAATAAACTTCTTATAATTACAAGTTGTTCATGTGGTAAAATATCCATAATATCTATAATTATATTCATCAATTAGATATAATATATATAATATATATCTAGTATATACATTCATTTACAATATTACATAACATTTAGAGGTAAGAAATGAAATGCACCATTCATGGAGACGGTACGCCGTACGTATGCATGAACGCTACATTCATTTCTATTTCATATTTAATGGAATGAAATCATAATGATATAAAGGTATATTATAATTCCAGTATAATACCATATATAATATCATTTAATACATCCTTTATACATCCCACATATGGCATTAACGATTCAAATATCTTTGAGGGGGAGGTAGTCTGCACATTCTAAAAAGAAATTATCGCGTTTACCCATAATGAAAATCATAACGGTATTCCGTAAATGAAAAATACAGAATCATAAGGAAAACATAAACATAATATATATCATATATAAATGTAGTGACATATTAATGGCCACCATGAGCGGTGTAAAAAGAAGATTGAACAATCATCGTTTCGTGAGGCAATAAGTCACCCCCCACAGAAACAGTATGTTCATTAACCATTAGACGAAGGTGTGTGTAAGTGTAAATCAAATAACTATCATTAAAATATCCTAGTATATTGATGATACTGGTGTTGTTACAAAATAAAGGAAGAAAAAGAGTTTGAGGGGTTGGAGAAGCAAAATAAAACAAAAGAACATATGAGAAGACATTACCTTAAAATCGGGCATCTTTTTTGATTTGAGCCAAAGGATTCCTTGGGAGGCCTTCTGCCCAAAGTGAGGCTTCTAGGAGTAATAGATGGAATTTGGGAGATTATTTTGTCAGAGGTTGGCTGAGCCAAATGGATTTTATGGTTTGAATTAGGTGGTAGTGGTGGGGGCCTTTTATAAGAGGAGAGGAGGGACACTCTTGGAAAGTCATGGAATGATACATTATTATGAAATGATTTTCGGATTTTAAAGGTCCCAAAATGATATATTTAGAGGATAAGGTGATAAGGGTTCTAAATATACCCATCCATTAGGTTTTAGATACTTCAAGTCCTAGAGTTTACCTTTTCTTTTCATTTTATTTAAATTGTTCATTAACGAGGTAATTGCTGCATCATCATTGTGTCATAAATATATTTATTTATGTAATGCCAAATAATTATAAAACAATTACCATAATATAGGAAATCTTTTTATCATTCAAATGAATATTTATAGTCTAAATTTTAGCTTATATAACCCCATGTAAAAAATGTTTAAGTAAAACAACACATGTTTGTGACAATTTTATTTTTTCTTTAAATAAAATGTATTAATGTCATTATCTTACAAAAGTGGCTCCATGGGGTTCCAAAAATCGTCCCATGGTTTGTCATGGTCTGCCATGAATCATCCAATAATATTATAACATGTGTAAATATATTTTTATATTCTTATAATATCATTTTTACCATAAATTACCCTAATTATCTCTAATCGCGGTTTATAAAACTCAACAGTTACTATTCACCAAAAAGTATTTTCATCCCATTGATCCACATTTTAATTACTAGTGACAACCGTGTATGTCAGTTTTTTGAAATTCAATTCCTAGAAGCGATAAAGATTCATTTAAATGAAAAATTATTTTTTTTAACTACCACTTAATGGTTTCACTATTCATCAAAAATTGATGCTTTTCATAACAATACCAAAAATTCACCCTAAGCTATAACTGATATTCCGATTTCAGAAGTGATTTATATTTTACAAAATTCCAAACATATAAGTTTCATTAATTAATTTTATAATTAATTTCAATTGTCAAAACAAATAGCGTGTTTTTATGAAACAATATCAATCAAAAGATTGACAGTTGTTTATGTCCAATTGCAAAGTGAAATTAATTCTAATGACCACCATTGGATAAAATGGTAAAATTATATTCTAATTATATTTTAAAACCACTCAATAGTATAATTTATCAGTATAAAATATTTTGATTAAAAATGTTGATTTTAAGTATTTTTCACTATTCATTGAAAATTGGATGTTCTCAGAAAAATATTAAAACATCAACGTAAGATAATTTCGATATTCCGAATCCAAAAATAAAGTCCATTTTGAAATATAAAATTTATATATTAAAAAAAGTTGGAATTAATATTACTAACGACTACTTTTATTGGTCGCGGTGTGTTAGAACTCGAGGTTGTGTAATACACACGCTATTGTATTATTCAAAGAGAAGCGTACCCTGGAAGCATGGGGTGTTAAATTCTACCCTCCTTCAATAAATTGAGTCCGCACAATTTGAAATTTTTCTTCGAAAATAAAATGTTGAATGTAGAAAATACCTTTGTAGAAAACCCTCATCGGAAATAAGGTTAATAAAATTTAGCCTTAATAAGAGGGAAAGGGAAATGAAAAATATACCACCAAATTATGATCTCAATTAAGTGAACATTGGTGGAAATAAGAGACAAATATTTGGAGGGAAAACATAAATATATGAAGGGAGTGATTGAGGTCATCAATCACAAAGAAGTGTAAAATTACGGGCCTCAAAGCCTTCAATATATGGTGATTTAAAATTATATAATTCATCAAAACATAATGTATTAGTATAACACATATTTTGTTTTAATATCTCTTTCATAATGTTTAATAATTAATTTAATAATAGAATAATATATAGGTATACATATATATATGCTTGACAAGTAGCGTTTCAATCTTCAACAAATTTCTACCACAAACTCTTATTTCACTCAAAAAGATAATAAAACTCAAAAATAATATATTTATCCTAATCGTACAAGGTTAAAAATATTAGCACATACAATTTAGAATAGGAAAAAAAATTTGTAATAACCAAGGACTTCCCGTAGGCGAGTGGTTGGTAATAAAGGCATGTTGCACTATGGTGGTGGGTTCGATTCCTACAGCATTGTCCGACACGAAGGGTTATCCCCCAACCTGCAGGTTGTCTTTTTCCAAAAACTATAGTATTATAATATTCCAAAAATGATCTTCACAAATGTTTTAACCTTAAACAATACTATCCAAAGTTCATCTTAATCCATTCCAACCTTTATAGTTAACCAAAATACCTATGTCCAGACTTTCTCTAAAAGGTCTCTAAATTCCAAAATCAATTGTAACATCAGATTCCCCAAACAAAGTAAAGTTTCTCTTATTGTCACACACTAAAAATAGGATTACCTTCATCCTATTAAAACCTTGAGGAAAACAAAAAGTAATTCAGTACAATCAATATATATATATCCCATTATTCTTATAACCAGAATTTAATCATTGAGTCCAAAAGCACCAATACATTAATTTTTCCACTTAAACTATAGTAACAACATAATATTGGCCTTGATCCCTTGGCCATTTCAATGGTATGTTTCCCTGAAGCTTAGGACATTCATTTAAAAAATTCCCTATTTACCTACAGTTGTTGCATTCAACATTGATAACCTCTTTCTTTCCCTTGCAATCACGAGCTTGGTGACATTTTTCTCCACATTTATAACAAACTCCCATTCCTTTTAGGCAAGTACCAGGGTGATTCTTCCCATAATTATCGCATAATGGAAAATTATTCTTTCCCTTTATCCCTTAATCTATCTCTTGTTCCACCATTCTCTTCTTCGCTAGATTTACTTTATTGTCATAAGATTTAGAGAATTACTTTTCTGTCTTGATAGCACATGAGCCAATATCTCCTTATGACGAGAAAGATTGTGAGACTAATGATCTATGGAGAAATGGTTTTAACACTAAAAATAAATGATCAATCATACTTCTTGGGTTATGTATATATTATGTTGCATGCCTTGCTAACCTTGTAAAGTTAGCCTCATACTTTGTGACATTCTCATTCTCCTTTGGTCTCAGACTCAAAAATTGCCTTTCCATATATGCTCGAAGGACACGAGGGATGTATTTTTTTAAGAAAATATCTTTGAACACCCTCCATTCCATATTTTATACTTCATCATCTTCCTTTGTGTTTTGAATCATTGACCACCATTGATCAGCATCTTTAGTGAGGTGGTAAACTGCAATGATAACCTTTTCTCGTTAACTACTTCCCAAGGCATTGAATATTTTCTCTAAGGAATTTATCCATTGCTCAGATACTAAGGGATTTGTAACCCCATTAAATGTTGGTTGTTGTTGCCTCAAGAAACGATCTAACATTGGTCCTCCATTTTTCGGATCAGTGTGCCCCATATGAGTAAGGTTATTATTCATAACTTGAGTGAGTTGTCCCAGTATGGTGATAATTTTATCAGCACCAGTTGTATCAGCATCTCCACTATAATTATCATGAGCCGGAGGGAAATCCCTACATGGATTGCGTGAATTGATATGGTTTCCATTCCTTCCACTAGGTTCCATTTCTAAACAATGGAATAGACTAGATTAGTTTATGAATCAAAATACATAATTCCATACTTGTAAGACACTTAAAATAAATTGGACTATTTATAGATATAATCCATAATCATAAAAATGTTTTCATTGAGGAAGTATATACTCATAAACCCTTCATAATGGTTTATAACTAAAATGATAATAATACTAAGCATATCCCTTAGGAGTGTCGTAAACAGGAGTGCAACAAGGCCTGTTGTCATGCACCGGTTCCCGTTTGAGTCTAGCTCAAAGCGGTGTTTTCTGGTTTTACCCCTAGGTACATCTATACCAAAGCCACCTCGACCTTCTCGTATCCAAACAGGGATGTATTTCTCGGAAAACTCACAAAAATATCAATAATATGAAAATTCTAGGAAGTTCATCTATACTAATCCCACAAGTCTGTCATAGGGCTATGTGCTCTAATTAGTGTTTATCTAAATCTAGCTTCCAAGGTTAGTAATAAAATGCCTCTGATACCAACTTCAACACCGTAACCCCAGTTACCCAGAGTCGGTGCATTGTTACATAACATTGACATGATCACAAAAGATCAAGTCTCGAAAGACTGATTAGTTTAGTAGCCTTGGAATCATTAGATATATTCATAAGTCTTACATTACATAATAAAGTAAATAACTACAATAACATAGTATCCATAGTCCACACTAATATCCTCTTCAGAATATCCCTGCAGGTCAGTCATAAAATATTTTTTCACATCCTGTGAAAATAAAACATAGAATGGTGTGAGCTTAGATGCTCAGTAAGGATAACATTATAGTGAAAATTTTCATAAATAAACATAAATATTTAAGGCAATGTTTAACTAAAACAAAAGCCTTTAAAACGTAACCTTCAGCTTAATATGGAAAAAGTAAAATGAAATAATTCCATTTACTTATTCACATGGATATTATACTAGTCGAATAATCACATGCAATATCAATAACCACTTTCATAATGATGGAATTCATAATGCTAAACTATCATAACCACGTTTCCAAGGCCTCATGCCAAGACTACAAATAATATTTTTTCAAGGCCTCGTGCAAAGACACTAGTTTGTCTCATGAGACCTACCGATACATAGAGGAGCTATAGCCAGCTCCACCATCACTTATTATGTCCAATTCATTCCTTATATGAAATTGTTTAAACATATCCTAAACAATTCCCAAGAACCATAACATAATCGTATCACATAAAACATGGAGAAATGAAACATATCTTTTCCACATTTCAATCAGAAGATATCAATACAACACATTAATATAATCAAAAAATTATCAAACTATTTTCAATACCAAAATAAAAGATAATTAAAACATGGTATTTTTTTTTCATTAAAAAAAGTAGTGGCTTGTAGAGGAAGCCAAAACTCAAATAATGGCCATTGCGGCGGAGAAGTCATTGTCACCGCATACATAAGGCAAAAAATTCCTTTTGTTGTTAGAAAAAACACTTTGTATAAAAATATTCCTTTTAAATAAAATTAAAAGTCAAGGGGGTTTATACATCGTATAAATGAAAATTGTGTATAAAACAAAATATGCCTCAATGAAAGGAGATTAAGACGAAGTCCCTTACCTCGTGTCTGACTTGACTCGATCATTCATTATGTTCCTGAATACTAAACTAGAGTTAACTTCTACTTTCTTAAGAACCTTTTTCATTATTCCTTCTATATCACCTATTACCATGTTGTGAACATTATGTAATTATTTATGTTAATAACGGTCGTTTTGTTGATCTTTGATACTTGAGTCAAAAATAAAATTCTTATAATTACACGTTGTTCATGTGGTAAAATATCCATTATATCCGGAATTATATTTGTGATGTAGATATCATATATATCATATATATACAGTATATAAATTAATTTATAATATTTCATAACATTTAGAGGTAAGAAATGAAATACACTCTTCATGGAGACGGTAAGCCGTACGTACACATGAACGCTACTTTCATTTCTATTTCTTATTTAATTGAGTGAAATAATAATGATATAAAGGTATATTATAATTCCAGTATAATATCATATATAATATCATTTAATCCATCCTTTATATGTCTGACATATGGCATTAAAGATTCAAATCACTTTGAGGGGGCGGTAGTCTGCACTTCCTAAAATGAAATTATCGCGTTTTCCCCTAATGAAAATCTTAAAGGTATTACATAAATGAAAAATATAGAAGCTTAAGTAAAACATAAACATAATATATATCATAAATAAATATAGTATCATCTTATTGGACACCATGATAGGTGTTAAAAGAATATTGAACAATCAATGTTTCGTGAGGCAGTAATTCACCACCCACAGAAACAGTATGTTATTTAACCATTAGATGATGGTTTGTGTAAGTGTAAATATAATAATTCTCATAAAAACAACATAGTATATTTAAGATACTAGTTTTGTTACAAAATAAGGGAATAAAAATTGTTTTAGGGGTTGGAGAAGAAAAATAAAACAAAAGAACATAAGAGAAGAGATTACCTTAAAATCATGTAACTATTTTTGATTTTAGCGAAAGGCTTCTTTGGGAAGAATTCTGCCCAATGTGAGGCTTCTATTAGTAATATAGAGAAACTGAGAGAGTATTTGAGCAGATTTTGGCGTATCCAAATGGATTTGAAGGTTTGAATAATGTGGTAGAGGTGGGGGCCTTTTATAAGGGTAGAGGAGTGGCACTCTTGGAAAATCCTGAAATGTTACTTTATTATGAAATGATTATAGGATTTTAAAGGTCCCACAATGATATATTTCGAGGATAAGGTGATAATGGTTCACAATATACCCATAAAATAGGTTTTATTCAAGTGTAAGTCTTATATTTTACCTCATATGTTCATTATATTTAAATTGTTCATTAACGAGGTAATCGCTGGATCATCATGGTGTCATAAATAAATTTATTTATTTTTTGCCTAAAAATTATAATACAATTACCATGATGTAGGAAATTTTTTTATATTTCCAATAAATATTTATAGTTAAAAAGTTATCTTATATAACCCCATGTAATAATTGTTTTAGTAAAACAACACATGTTTGTTACAATTTGTTTTACTTTAAATAAAAGGTATTAATGTCATTATCTTAGACAACTGGCTCCATGGGGTCCCAAAAATCATCCCAAGGTTTGTCTTGGTCGTCCATGACTCATCCAATAATATTAGGACATGTTTAATTAAATTTTTATATTATTATAATATCATTTTTACCTTAAATTACCCTAATTATATCTAATGGCGGTTAATAAAACTCAAAAGTTACTATTCATAAAAAATATTTATCCCATTGAACCAAATTTTACATACTAATGACAACCATGTATGTCGGATTTTTGATGTTCAGTTCATTGAAGATGTAATGTTTCATTTAAATGTTAAATCTGTTTTTTAACTACAACTTAGTGGTTTCACTATTCATCAAAAAATGTATTTTTTCAGAACAATTCCAAAAAATCACCCTATGATATAATTGATATTCTGATTTCAAAAACTGATATAAATTAAAAAAAAATCCAAACATATAAGTTGCATTAATTAATTTTATAATTAATTCTCGTTGTCAAAACCAATAGCGTGTTTTTAAGAAACAATATCAATCAAACGATTGACAATTGTTTATATCCAATTTCAAAGTGAAATTAAATCTAATGACCACCATTTGATAAAATGGTAAAATTAAATTCTAATTATACTTTAAAAACACTCAATATAATAATTTAACACTATAAATTATTTGCATTAAAAGTGTTGTTTTTAAGTATTTTTCACTATTCATCGAAATTTGGATGTTCTCAGGAAAATACCAATATTTCAACATAGGCTAATTTTGATATTCCGAATCCAAAAATGAAGTCCATTTTGAAATATAAAATTTATATAATTCCAAATGTGGGTATTACTATTCATAACGAGTACTTTGATTTGTCGCAGTGTGTTATAACTCGAGGTTGCGTACTACACATGCTACTGTATTATTAAAAGGGAAGTGTACCATGGAAGGTTGGGGTGTTACAAATACTATGACATTAATCATATAATATATATATTATGGACTTATGATATTATATGGTGGGGGTATAGTTGATGTAGACTATTTTGTGAGAGATCCTCATAATAGGGGAAGAATTTATACCATGATATTCTTCCATGATAACATCCATGAAAAAAACATTATGAAAAAACCCCTAGTAATATAAAATCCACATGTTGGCATGTAGTTACATATTCCTAACTTTGAGCGTTGATAAGATTTTAGGACATGAATATAATTTTTATGGAATTAAATGGTTCATGTACTTGGACATATATCAATAAAATGTGATAGCAAATATTATCAGTTATGTTGGTTATATTGGGTTCATCATGGGTGTTATGTTATTAATGAAGTCATGGATATATATTCCCCTTCCATATGTATGAAAGATGATATATCATCCATTGATTGATCTAAAACTATCGAAATTAACTATATTGCAATGGTGACCAAATAGTTTCATTTCAAATAGTCAAACAAATACTTAAAAAGTATATAATTTTATGACAATAGTATGAAACCTACATGATGATATAATGAGAAAAGGGGATTATATTACATTGTGAGTTTTGAAATGGGGTTTTCTTAACCGTGACATTAACTTGTTCATCTTGGCTCCCTTTAGATGTTTCTTGATGTAAATATTATGCTTTTGGAAAACACTACTAATTCCATTGAGGAGGAAACCAATAGGGACACCAATATAGTGTTACCATTAATCTCAAAAAAAGACCTTTTTTAATTTTTATTAGATGAAATATAATTCTAAAAACTATAAAATAATTATTCAGTATTTATTAATAAAAAATATACAGACCAGATATTTATATATGAGTTGAATATTAAAATCTAAAATTATTCACTAGATCATTAATATTATACATATTTATTTATTTCTTAAATGAATAATATTGTTTATTCGATGGTTCGATAAATATAGAGGATGTGTAAACCGATTATCCAGTCTAGTAGGAAAGACATATTAAATATCATTGAAATAAATAAATATTTATTTATTTAGTGAAATGATGTTTATTTTTTCTGCCACTTTAGAACATGGAATTAAATACTATCAAAAATATTATTTATATAAGGGGTTCTTTAGGGAGGGTTTTAATAATAAAAGGATGGTATGAAATTATTTATTCTCTAACCTGACTATATTTATTTATAGTTATATTTATTTATAAGGCTAGACATTATTTTACACAACAAATACCCTCTATATATTATCTCACCAATATATTTCAAATACTCTAGAGTGTTCTTAAGAACCAAAACAAAGCATTTCCCTTTATCCACATATGATTAATTAAGAATGAAGAAGCAGACATTATACTTAAAAAGGTAGTTCAAATATTAAATAAGGAGACCCAAGATAATCTATACAACCACTTTATGACTGAGAGTATCATTAGTAAATCTTAATCATCATTGATTTATTTATAGATCACCACTAGAGGGAATCTATCCTTGGATCATCCATTAATATTGATTGTATGATCGAAATTTAATTTATATTTTACAAAATTTATTTGAAGAAATTACTAATGTCCATGGAAATTATGGCCTCAAATAATTTTATTGTTATTTTCAAGAGAATTAATTTTTGTAGGGATTAGTGGGGACATAAAAAACACCCATTACATTACCATAACTTTTTGAAAACCCCGTTCTTTAAATATTCTACCACATAACAATAAAAACCCAATAATATATTCTAACACAAGATAATGTGTTCCATGTGATGATGATGGAATACATTAATGTTCATAATATTACATTATACTATAAAGGTACCTTCTAAATTTCATAAAAATGATGAATATATTATATAAATTATGAATCTGGAGAATATCATTGATTTCAAATGAGAGGAGTCTCTCAACTACTAAATAATAATCAGCTGGGAAATTGTCACATTCACTAACCTTAAAAATGTAATTAAGCTACAAATTAATAAACTTCTTGTAATATTCATTATGTTCCTAATGAAATTGCTCTCAAAAATTATATTTCACTCATCAGGTAAACATGTGGTGGTATGGCCATTAGTGCATTTATCAGGTAAAGCCTTTCCAAATAGATGTTATGTGTATTTAACATTCCTCTAAAAATTATATGGAAATGAAAATTCCACAATACGTTATATTTTCTTCACATAATCAACCCACAATGGTTGCTGATTTAAATATTCCATCTTATCACAAACCTTTTCTTTTTTACCTTATAATCACCAATCTAAACCATTTAATTTTTACCATTAATATTAATGTTATCTTTTTGAAAAAAAACATGCATAGTGTAATTTAATTATAACACCTTGTTAGACACAAATTTTTTATTAATCATCCTCGTTATGGGTTTATGAATGTGAGATTAATCCTTAATCTAATTAGGGTTTCCCATTTTAAATTAAAAATATCTTTGTGTCCAAGTTTTAATTCTATCTCTTCTTTCTCCTTGGGCTATAAAGTCCTATACCATGTATTGAATCTACATTATCTAATTAAAATTGAATGAAGAAACCATTGTCTACCTTTTCCTTACGTAATCCTTGGACATCAATGTTTTACTCCGCTAATAGAGGATAAGGATACTAATATATAACCAAGATGAACCTTCACATTTGGATGTTTCCATTTACCTTTCCCATTATTCCTAAACAAGTCATTTTTCTCCCATAACAACAAAGTGGTTCCAAAAATTTAGAGGTGGATTGTTCATTCTTGGACTCATTATATTTTCATCATTCACACTATCCTCCTTTGGGGTTGGTTTTTATAACATTTTTATTTACTGATACATGTTATCATATGTACCATACTCGCAAACCTTCTTTATTGACAACTCATTAATACAATCAGCCTCTATTTTCACTATCATTTCATATGATGCAGGACTTGGGAATATATTTATTTGATTCTAATAAATCATTTCATGAACCTCTAAGCCCTCACTAACCCTGTTGAAGTGTCACCAATATGAATATGGTCTTTTGGACCTATAAAAATAGTACAAGCCTAACCATTTTTTCCTAGGCCAATTCTACTACAATGATGAACATCAGTATTTTGGTTGTATTACATGAGCTCATGTAAACACACTGATATCAATTGGACAATATTCATGCAAGATGAATTAAAATCAAACCACATATGGAATATCACGAGTTACATGTTGTGTAATTATTCCCCAACCATAATCCAGATATATTGTGTTGGTGGTCATGAAACATTTGTTATAAAATAAATTTTATGGTATATTGGATGACACATAAAACAAGTTTTACTATCAGAAAATTACTATTGACTTACAATATTCCTAGTCATTTAAATGATCCAAGAGTTCTCAAATTAACCGGACAATTCTGTAAAAGACATAACAACATAATGTATAGGGAATTTCATTTCACATTGGAAGCATTAGGCCATATCAGTATGTTGAAGTAGGATTCACTATAGATATATAGATTTAAATACTAGGTTAGTATTAAATCTACCACCAATGAAAATTAAATTAAGTGATTCTATTTTAAAGGAGTAGAACTATCGATCATTATAGTAATCCCCAGGACCCAATAACTATCCTGTAAAATGAATCAATTGAAGGGTGATTTTTTTAATTCATGCCAACGAAAACAAAATCCGAAGGGAAAATGATTATTTGAACTCCATTTTTTAATGTGAGAGATGATGGAAACCAACGATTAAGTCTAGTACTCTATGAGTGAGAAAAATATTAGGGTAGTGAGGAAGAAATTTTTTGTTAGGGAATGGGAAAGAGGAATGAGGCCAAGCCCCTATGGATGATGTTCATAGTCACCCCCCCTCTAGAGGGATATAGACTACGGCGGAAGCAATATCTTCCTTATGTAGTGAATACGAGGATGATTTAAATATTGATTTCATATTAATTATAAATGTTCATTCCAAATATTATCTCTTTATTTTTGGTATCTTTATTAATTTTAATGGAACTAAATTATATGTTCATGATGTTTTTTATTATATAATTGGTGGATAATTTATTAATAAAATAATGTTGCACATTCTCCAATATAATAAAAGTTTACACTGAATCAAGAACCATATGTTTACAGAAAGTAATTTACCATTTCAAGAAGTCTATGTTTTTAGAATATATAAAATATCCATCATTTATAAATATATATATATATATAGATTATCACCCTATTTATTATATATATCCCTACATAAGTGGAATATCGAAACTCTATCCCATAGTGGATGATCATACATTGTTTTTTTATAGTTTATTTTCTAGAAACTATAGGGTTTATAATAAAAAATAGGTCTTCTATTTTGGTGGTGTTTAAAAGATGTATGTACTCTATAGAGAGATATGTATGAAAAATTAAGTCATCCTTTAGAAATGAATATGGTATCCAATAACTATAAACCATGATTATAATATTTGTTGAATCAGAGGGTTTCAGTTGGAATTTTTTAGTAAGATATAATGCACTTCAAAATTATTTGACTAAATTGATGATATATAATATATATATAGGTTTGACAATATTTTGTTATGAAAATGAAAAACTATATACTTTTGGTTTGATACTTTTAATATAACAATATTCCTTACTAATAAGTTCACATCCTCTTCAAATCATTTTAAAACTATTGAATCACTCCAGAATATATGAACCCCATCTTATGGACATTTATTATTATTGAGATACAGCAACTATAACAACATCAACATTAATAAGATTAGAACCAAATCTACCATGTTTATTTTATAAAGTTTTCATGAGGGTTATAAGGGATACAAATTGGGTTGAAAAACCTATATTTTCTTCATTTATAATTAAATTTTGTCTTTAATGAATCAAATAATCTTAGAAGAAAACCTACGAATTGTTCCAGTAATAACACTTCCCAAACTAGGGATACTGAGGTTGAGTCTCTAATTTATTATGAGTCTCATCCACAAAATCATTAATCTACGACCCAATCTAATTTTTATTTGGATTTTGGTTCAAATTATAATTGTATGGATGATATCATGAATTACAAGCTTACCCAGGATTAATAAGAGAGAGTTATTAACTATCTATTGTGTTTTTACCATGTTTATAAGGTGGCCTTTACTTTACAAAATTCACCAAATATGAATAAAGAGGATTCATAGTGTTATAATTAGTATGTTATTGATATAAATTACATTTATTGTATTGCATCCAAGGATGATGAAATGAATTACCGTAAGATTATCTATACATGGTGTGTTTTTAATATTCCATATAATAACTATGTTACAGGTTGTAATTAACTTTTTTTCAATAATAATATGAAAATTTAAATAGTAAAATTATATATAAATCTTTATTGTTAGAAAGTGTTTAATTAAAATTAGAGGAGTTGATTTGTTTGATGTTTTTACTTAGGTGGTTAAGCTTTCGTAAATTTGAAAATTATTTTCTATTTCTATTTATATTGATCATTATTAGAATAGTGTGATGTTTAAACTATTTTCTTTTATGGTGATCAACATCATAAACTATACATTAATTATCATAATGAAGTTTCTTATAAATTCTTATATAATTTTCCATATATACACAATATATATATTTATAGTTTAGAAAGGGATTCTAGATAGTGGTATATAAATGACGAATCATTCCTAATGTAGAATAATTAATATAGGAGTTGGTTCGAGGAAGGTATATCTTTTAAATCTGTTAATAACAATGCTCTTTATCTTCATCTATATGTTAATGATATGTTATTTATATATATTTATATGAATTTAATTGAAAATTTTAAAATTCAATTGAAAATAATTGAAATTGAATGAATTTATCAATGTTAGGAGCATTTGGAAAATGTAAATAATTTGGTATAAAAAAAGACTAAATTATATTTATCATCATACATAAGATATTCCAGTTTTTTTTATTACCATATTAGATAAATTAAATCATATCAGTACTCATTTTAATGAGTATTTTAAAAGTTCACTCTCTCTATATCCTACAACTACTATGTATATTTAATATATGAGTATAATTATATATTACAATAGTGTGGGTTACATAAAAGATGATATAATTTACACTAGAAAACATTATTAATCATCTATTTATACAATGATTATGTTTATAAGAAATATTTGTAATGGAAAAAATCAGTCATTAGAATTTATATTGATGTAAATATATTTTAGGGAATAAATTTAAATGATTTTAGGTTACGAATTTAAATTTTATAGATTTTGTAACATTGTATGTTGAATTTTATTGTTCTTGTAATATTGAAACTTGAATATCATTGAATATTATTTATTCAATTGATATATGGGCCTAATTTTCTAGAAATAAAATACGCAGTTAGTTTTATAACTAAAATCCATTGATGTTGAGTGTATTAAAATTAATGAGGCTATCAAATATGTTATTATTCTTTATGGTTTTTTAATATTTTTATGTGTGATTTAATTATTATTTTCTTCTTTTATCAAAATATAATATTAAATTTTTATTAACTGAGTTTTCCATTGTATGCATAACAGTAAATATATATTATTTCATTTCAATAAAAAATTCACTAAATGTGGAATAATGTGTGTCAACAAGATTAAAACTAAAAAACTCAATTTTAGTCTTAATTTATAATGTGTATTTGGCTAAATTTAGGAATTATTTATATATTATGAATATGGTTGCAATTAAATAGAATTTTTTGAAAGGATACCCCCCTCCCCAATTCATTTGTAAATTGTAGAGATTTGATGAATTTTTATGATTTATTTTTTTAGAAATAAAACTAATTTATTGTTAGTTTTATATGTTTATTTTTATGTTCAACATTTTTTTAGTTCACCATGTTATGTAATTTTATTCTAAAATAAATTATTAATTTTTCTTAAATCCTCTATGAGGTTTCCTTGAATTTGATGTGCAGCCCTGAATTTGTGTGTAGTTATTATATGGATTCTATATTTTATTCCATTGGATTTATGCGAATCTCACATAATATTTGGCTAATCATTTATAGAAATTTGAAATTTTGATCACTGCGCCTTGATGACTTTTTTTCTCACATAACATAAATATCATTCATTATTAAATAGTATTATGATACTATATTATGACCTAAGAACTATGTTATTTAATGAAATGTTCTTTTGGTTTTCCCCTAACCAGAGTAAATACATATCAACCAACAAAATATTTTTATCAGCTATTTATTATTAAATTCCATATTTATTTCGATTGTTAATCTCTCCAAAAAACATTTTTCAATTAATATGATTCTTGTACTTCATCTAACATAGATATTATACTCCATCCCTTATTCAAATGATACTATAATAAGTCTCTAATGACTACTAACAAATATATGGTGTTACAACTAATTTGTTCATGAACATCCCCTAATTTCATGTTACTTTAAGGCCATATTACCTACCTGTGTAACTAAGGTCATTTAACATTTCAATTCAACATCATGATCAATATAGAGGAATAAGAGGGAGATATTTTATGACATGTTCATCAATAGAGCTAGATTTGATCATCTGTTGAAGAAGTATATGGATACCTCATTATTATTCAACTATGAACTAATCCCAAATATAGAGTTCAATGGCGATTACCGGAACCCAAATGTTTGGACAGATTTATATGTTTTCATTCAATAAATAGTTTTCAAAAAAAATTAAAAATCAATGTAATAAATAAATCTAACTACTGATTAATGTTCCCTTCCTATTTTAGTTATTTCCTAAATCTATTAAATCTATATTATATTTTCCTTCTCTTTTTCTAAAAAAATATTTTGTCTCTTGTGATGTTGTCTTGGAAATAAAAAAAATATTGAATAGATTAGTGTTCTTCTTGTGGATATAAGAACAAAATATTTTGAAGAACCATATATTGATGTTCTTTATGTACTTATTTATTTATCGTCCTTGTTTCCATTATTATATAATCATAACAATCTTTATGTTTAATTGGATAATATAATTTTTATTCACAAAGTTGCTAATTTATTTGAAGGTAGAGTCGTATTGTGATTTATTGGTTATGTAACATCCCAGGTAAATGAAGAATAAGAGATTTTCATATTTATTAATATGTTTAAATTAAATATTAATTAAAATTAAAAATGATTGCTATGATCAATAGTGTACTTGATACACAACAATGGGTTTCTTTGAAATCATATGTTTTACACTAATAATATAAAATTATTATTTAAATGGAAGATAACTACAAGACATTGTTTTGACTAGAATGAAAAAAACTAACTACAATATGATTATACATGTTTTTTATATGTATTTAATTTTATTCAATAAATTTTAGTGGCTTAAAATGTGAATGAATCTAATTTTATGCATAGATTGCATTAATAGGTCGATTTACCACCTTTTAAAGGGGACCCATCTTTTAAATATAGTATTAGTATCATTAATAAATTCTTTTTGACCAAATAAAATCCTTCTTTAGAATAGGGACTTCAAAATTTACTTTGTGTAAATGTTTGGAATTTTTCAGATAAAAGTTATTTATAATGAATAATGAAAAATAAGGTATTATAGTTCAAAACTACATTTTAATATAATTTATTTATATGGGTAGATTATCTTTTTAATTTGTTTCAATGTTTAATTAGAATATATTTTTACCATTGAATCAAATGTTGGTCATTCGAATTAATTTCACATTTAACATAAACATATGTTAATCTTTTGATAGTAATTGTTTCTTAAAAACAAGATCTTTGTTTTAACAACTGAAAGTAATTTGAAAATAATAAATTAAAATTCTATGATTAGAATTTAGTAAAATAGAAATAATTTTGTAATTTGAATATCAAATCTATCTTAGGATGAATTTTTGTTATTTATCTGAAAAACATCATTTTTTATGAATAGTGAAACCACTTAGTAGTAGTTAAAATAACCGACTTTTTCATTTAAATGAAATTTTACCACTTATGTTAATTGAATTTCTAAAATAAAACATACATGGTTGTTATTAGTAAGAAAATTGTGGTTTATTAATATAAATATAATTTTTAGTGAATTGTATCTTTTGACATTTATTTACAATTGGTAATGGTAAATAGGGAAATTCAAGGAACATATAATATTATAAAAATTCCAAAATACTTTAACACTTGTACTAACCTTATTAGATGAGTAGTTGTCGAAAATGGGAATCCATGGGTCAATTTCGGGTCCCCATGGAGCCACTTATGAATGATAATGACACATTAGATTAATTAACATAAAGTAAAGTCAAAAATGACATAAAGAAAACTCTTTTAGTAAATAAATTCTTATATGGGGTTATATATTTAATATTTTTGACTATAAATATTATTTATAATGATAAAAATATTTCACAAATCATGGTATTTTTTATAATTTTTAGACAACTAATAACTTAAATTACTTATGACACAATAATGATATAGTGTTTACCTCATTAATAAATAATTTAAATAAATAATATTATAAATATTAAAATGACATCCAAACACTTCCCAATTCATATTGGATTATTTTATTTCGACAATGAGTCATATTATATTTGACTATAATGATTTTTAGACCTTTATAAACCTAATATCATTATATAATGAAATAATATTTTCACACATTCTTAAAGATCCCCTCCTCCCCCATATAAAAGGAGACCATTTATAACCAATTCCTCACTCCTCTAAATCCTTTTGGCTCATCAAAAATCCAACCAATTATGCTCCATACATCTCTCTCCTCCACATATATTCCTTAACTTAGGCAGAAGGAACATCAATAATCCCTTTTGGTTCAATCCAAAGGTAGTTTCCCAAATTAAAGGTAATAGTTTTGCTTAAATTATTTTGTTTTATTTTAAATCTTCAACCACCAAACACTTTTTATTCCTTTATTTTATAACAACTAAAATTTACTCAATATACTAGGATGTTGTAATGAAATGTATTTGAACTACACATACACACACCTCCATCTAATGGGTGAATAACATAATGTTTCTGTGGATGGAAAACTAACGCCTCACGAAACGATGATTGTTCAATTATCTACTACCTATTCCCTTGTGGCCATTAAGATGTAACTGTGTTTATATATGATATATATTATCCTTGTGTTTTCTTTATTCTTTTTTATTTCTATATTAATGCATTCCTTTATGGTTTCTATTATGTGTAAACATGATAATTTCATTTGAGAAGTGTAGACTACCACCACCTAAAAGTGATATGGCTCATTAATGCCATATGTGGGATGTATAAAGGATGAAATTAATGATACTATATATGATATTATACTGGAATTATTAAATATTTATGTATCATTATGAATTAATTCAATTATTAAATTGAAATATAATATCTTTCATGTGTACGTCCGGCTTGCTGTCTCCATGAACGAGGCATTTCAATTATTACCTCCAAATGTTATGTACTATTATAAATATATGTATATATACTAGATATATATGATAAATATTATATCTAAATCACTAATATCATTCTAAATATAATGAACATTTTACCATGTGAAGAACTTGTAAATATAATAACTCCATTTTGGTCTCAAGTACCAAATATCAAGAAAACAATGTTATTTACATAAATGATTAAATAATGATTATAACATGGTAATAAGTGATATAAATGGAATAATAAACTTGAAAAATGTTCTTATGAAAGTATAAATTACCCTTAGTTTATTATTCATGAGATTAAATAAAGTATAGGTCAAGTCAGACAAAAGGTAAGGTACTTCGTCTCAATCTTCATTCATTGATGCATATCTTGTTTTAACACATGAATTTCTTTTACATACTATATAAACACCTTTGACATTACAAAGGGAATATTTTTCTATGAAGAGTTTCACTAAATGAAAAAAATTAATGTTTCTTTTAACGTAAGCGGTGACAACGACCATTCCGGCACATAAAGTATTATTTGTTCTTTGTATTCCTTAACAGGCAGTAATGTTTTCATAAGGAAAATAAACACAATATACTCTTTTATGTATTTTGGTATTGAAAATTGTTTTGATAATGGTTTTTTTAGTTTAATAAATTTAATTGATATATTTTGATTAAAATGTGGAAATTTTTCATTCCATTACATTTGTTTTATTTGTTATGATTTTATAATTGTACTAGGACATTTGATGTGTTGTTACATGATAAACCAAATGATAGGTGCGGCCGTGATAAACCAAGATGAGTGGTTACGTTATAACCTCCAATGCATTGGGTATGGAATTCGGTCGTATAGCTATTACATTTAGTGATATGTGTGGATGTCGATCATATGAGTATTTCATTTAAGTATGTTTATGTCGCATATGTTTATGTCCAATGTAACCTTTATATGTTATATGTTATTTATATGTGTTTAATGGAAACATTTTGGTTAAGAAAGGTTAATTAGTGATCTTTTATTTAGTGAATAGTATTTAATACTTCATAAAGGTGAAAAGTATTACTTATGTTAATGTATTCAAGGTTTACTTGTTGTTTTGGAAAACTAATTGTTTTCATTATTTGTGTATCCCTTACTGATCTTTTTGTGCTCATCCCATGTTTTTGAAATGTTTTTCACAGGACATAATGTGGAATAGGGTCAAGGATGGGATCATGGAAAAGTCATGTTGTCTTAAAGAGGGAACTAGACATTAATATTTTTTTCAAGATTTCGTGTTTTTTTGAAGAAAATTGGAACTGAGTACAAGTGTCTAATTTGTAATCTTTTGAGATGTAATAGTTATGTCATAATTCTCTAAAAATCTAAACCTGAAAATATCCTCCATGTGAATTATGCGTTTAATTGAATATTATTTAATGTTTTATGTTCGGGTCCTTATAGTTGGTATCAGAGGTCGGTTTAGACAACTTTAGGTGTTAGGTTATTGTTAAATAAATGTCCGTAAAATATTTTATAGTAATATTTAAATGATATATCATTTACAGATTAACATTTTGCCTCGTCTAAGATAATTATGTGTTCAGAATTGTTTTCTGCAGAGGGAACATGGCAACTATATTTTTATGATGTTAGGAGGAAAACAACCTTCAAAATCAGCAACCTGAGATGGTCAGAATCTGGACTGAACATTTTGTAGTAGTGATGGAATAATTTACTCAGGCTATTAATGCTGGAGGAATCCAAGAATGAAATCGACCAGATCAACCATAGAAGAACAAGTTAGTAGTGGAGCATTTCATGAGGCATCATCCTCCATCACTCAGAGTATCATCTGACCCTGTGCTATCTGATAGGTGGATTAAAGCACTAGAGAAGATTTTATATGTTATGGGGTGTTCAGAAAATCAAATGGTTAGTCTTGTTGTTTAACATTTTGAAGGTGAAGCTGATCAGTGGTGGTCGATTGTGAAAAATATCACAGATAGTAAGGATATTGGTTCTCTTAATTGAGATGAATTCAAAGGTTTGATTCTTGTGAAATATTTACCTAAGGTGGTTCGACATAGGATGGAAACAATTCCTGGAATTGATGGAGGAGGATGACTCAGTGGCTACTTATGAAGAAAAGTTCACTCGACTAGACATGTATGCAGCAAATTTAATCATAGATATTGATAGTAAGATAAATTGATTTTACTCAGAACTGAAGCCCTTATATCAAATAGCATTTGCCTCCCGTGAGTTCAAATGTTATGAAAAACCTGTTCTATGGGAAGAGAAGGTGGAAATGGTTTTTTTTTATGATTAGGTGTTCGTTGAAAAACCACAAAATAAGAGGTCCAGTTGGCAGGCAAAGGGAATGAATTTATCAATGATGCATGGAGGTAAGAAAATTAAATATACTACTTCTGAAAAGTGCAGTAAAATGAATCATGGAGAATGTTTATCAAATATTGGAATGTTCTTCTGGTGTGGTATGTCTGGTCATATTGCTGGTAACTATAAGAAATATGACCATGAAAGAAATGAAAAGACATCGGTGAGATCTTTTAAGTGTAATGAAATGGGTCATTATGAAAGTGAGTTCCCAGAGAAGAACTCAACTGAGAGAAAGTAGCCAGACTACAAGGAGAAAGGGGTGGTGAAATACTTTGCAACTACTTCTGGAGATGTTGGGCCATCAAATGAGGTAGTACCAGGTACACTGTTTGATTGTTTAGATTATGCCAATGTGTTGTTTGATTCAGGGTCTACAAACTCATTTATTTATTATAAGTTTTCTATTAAATTGGGTTTTCCATCTCAAGATATGAATATGGAACTTATGGTAAAAACACCTGGAGGAAATGTTGAGAAAAAAAGAAAACACAAGAACCTTCCTTTCCTTATGTGCGGGAAGAATCTACCTAAAAACCTTATTGTTCTGCCTCTAGTAGAGTTTGATGTTATTTTGGTTATGGATTGGCTATCTATTTATCATTCCATGATTCACTGTAGAGATAAAGAGGTTTCATTTCCTAAAGATTTATAGTTCGTGTACAAGAATCAACCCTTAATTTTGATAACATATCAGGCAGATGAGGAACTTTTAAATGATGGAAATGAATGTTACCTTTCACATATTTTAGAAAATAAAGGAACTGTTTAGATTTATGATGTGACATTGGTAAATGAGTATCTTGAATTTTTTCCTGACGAGTTTCTAGGTATTATACCTGATCGAGAAGTTGAATTAACTATTGACTTTATTCTTGATGGTATTCCAATTTCAAAACCCCCTTGTCGAATGGCTCAAATTGATCTTTAAGAGTTAAAGAAGCAATTTCAGGAGTTTTTAGATAAATGTTCCATTTGACCTAGCACATCACCATGGGATGCTTATTCCTTGTTGCTTAATAAGAAATATGGTTCAATGAGACTTTTTATTGATTATATAGAATTTAATAACATCAATGTTAAGAACAAGTATCCTTTTCCTCATATCGACGATTTGTTTGATTAACTCCAGGGAGATCAGTATTTTTCCAAGATTTACTTGAAATCAGGGTACCATCAGTTGAATGTAATGGAATTAGACATTCCAAAGACTGCATTTCATACTAGAAATGGCCATTATGAATTTTTAGTTATGCCATTTTGGTTAACCAGTGCACCTGTTGTATTCATGAATATTATGAATAGAATTTTCTGTATGTTCTTGGATTAGTTTTTTGTTGTGTTCATTGATGTTATTTTGGATTATTCTAAAAGTAAAGAGGAGCATGAAAGTCATTTAAGGGTCATCTTGAAAAACATGTATGAAAATAAACATTATGGGAAATTCAGAAAGTGTTAGTTTTGGTTACAAAAAATTTCTTTTCTTGGTCACATTATTTCAAAAAATGGCATAACTATTGAACCTACAAAAACAAATGTTTTTGAAGAATGTCCAAGACCCACAAATAATACTGAGATCCAAAGTTGTTTTTGGTTTTGAAGGTTATTACCAGAGTTTTGTAGAATATTATGCACGGTTATCTTGTCTAATAACTGAGTTAACTCAAAAAGGTGTTAAGTTCGTCTGGACAAATGAATGTGATGATGCTTTTAAGGAATTGAAAAGAAGATTAGTGAATGCACATGTTTTGGAACTACCTTCTAGAAATGGTGAGTTTGTTATTTAAAGTGGTTATTCATTGAAAGGAAATAGATGTGTCCTTATGCAGAATGCTATGGTAATTTCTTGTGCTACATGTCAGTTGAAACCTCATGAGTTAAATTACCCTACACATGATTTGGAATTAGATTCTATTTTTTTTGCTTTAAAAATTTGGACGAATCATTTTTATGGAGTAAAATGTGAAATAAATACTGACCACAGAAGTTTAAAGTATGTATTCACTCAAAAGGAATTGAACAAGAGATAGAGGAGATTGTTGGAATTAATTAAGGATTATGATTTCACGATCGATTACCATAATGAAAATGAAAATAAATTGGTTGATGTGTTGATTTGAAAAAGTAATATCTCATTAAACATGCTAAATTTGGAATGAGATCATTTGGTTTTTAATTTGATAAACTTTGGAATAGAAGTTGTTGGTGCAGGAAATTATTCTATTTTGTTTTAGGGGTCAGCAAAATCATCTCTATCGGATTGAATAAAGCAGGAGCAGAAAGTAGACAGTGAGTTACAGAAGAAGTTTGAGTTGGTTCAAAAGGGTATGCTGCCAAATTTTAACGTTGATAATGATTGTGTTTTGAGGTATGAGAAGATATTATGTGTTCATTGTGATTCACATTTGATGAATTATTTGTTATGTGAATATCATAGTTCTCCTTTTTCATTTCATCATAGTAGTAGTATAATGTACAGAGATCTTCGATAGTATTACTTATGGGATTGAAGGAAGAAATATATTGCTGATTTTACTATGATGTTTTTGACTTTTCAGCATGTTAATGCGGAGTGATAGTTATTGAAAGGGATTCTTCAGTAGTTACTGGTGCCATAGTCCAAATGGGAAAATATATCTATGGACTTTATTGTGGGATTATTGAAGACATCTCGAGGTACTAACGCAATCTGGGTTATATTTGATCGATTGACTAAATCTACTCATTTTCTAAAAAAATTGTGATACTTTGTATGTAGATCAGCTTGATCAGTTGTATGTTAAAGAGATATATAGGATTCATGGAGTTCCTCTCTCCATTTTATCTGATCGTGATCCTAGGTTTACATATATCTTTTGTAAAGGCCTTCAAAACTCATTGGGTACTGAATAAAATTTAATTACAGCATATCATCCTCATTCAGATGGGATGTCAGTAAAAACAACTCAGACCATGGAGGATATGGTGCGTTCTTGTTCACTGGGTAACCAGGCTAGTTGGGACCAACATATTTCTATGTTTGAATTTTCTTACAATAGCAGTTTTCATTCAAAAATACAGATGGTTCCATTTGAGGCATTACATGGAAAGCATTGTCGAACTCCATCTTTTTGGGATGAATTAGGTGAAAGGAAGCTGATGGGACCTGAATTGGAAGAAGATATGGTAGATAATGTTCAGTTGATTTAGAATCACAATTGAAAAGCACAGAGAAGAAAGAAAAGTAATACGGATAACCGGTGGAAGGATATTTCTTTTGAGGTAGGAGATCATGTATTTTTCAAAGTTTCTCCATGGAAAACTGTGATGCGTTTGGGTAAGAAGGGAAAGTTGAGTCTGATGTTCATTAGACCTTATGAAATCCTGGAGAAAGTTGGATCAGTTGTGTACAGAGTGGCTTTACCTCTATTTTTATCCCTGGTACACAATGTTTTTCATGTTTCGATGTTCAAAAACTATATGCCAGATCCATCTAATGTTTTAAGACCAGAGGTAGTTCACTTGGAAGAGAATCTCTCTTAGGATAAACAACTAGACTACATTCTTGACCATAGAGAGAATTTTTTATGGAATAAGGTAATTTACCAGGTAATGGTTTTGTGGAAAACCCATATGGTTGAAGAGGAAACGTGGGAATCTGAAAATAGCATGGGGGATAAATACCCCCAGTTATTTTGATAAGTGAATAAAAATTGAGAGGATGTAATTTCCAAAAGGGGGGATGTATGTAACATCCACACTAAATGAAGAATAAGAGATTATTATATTTATTAATATTTGTGAATTAAATATTAATTTTACTTTAAGATTGTTTCTATGTTTGATGTCGTACCAGATATGCAACAACATGTTTCTTTGAAATCATACGTTGTACACTATTAATATCATATTATTAATTTAAATAGATTATACATCCTAGTTTTTCTATTGGAAGGAATGAAAAATTAACTTCAATATTATTATACATGTTTGTTAGATGTATTTACTTTTATCCAATAAAATTTAGTGGCTTAAAATGTGAATGAATCTAATTTTAAGCATAATTTTCATTAAAAGGTCAATTTACCACCTTATAATGGTGAAACCTCTATAAATGTAGTTTTGGTCACATTAATAAATTATATTTGAACAAATAAAATACTTATTCAGAATGGGGACATAATAATTTATTTGTGGTTAAATTTTTGTAATTATTCCGATAAAGTTCATTTTTTTATTAATAGTGAAAAATATTGTATTTTAATTCAAATATAAATTTTAATATAATTTATTTATATAGATAGATTATATTTTTAATTATTTTTAAAGTGTAATTAGAATATATTTTTACCAATTAATCCATTTTTTTCATTGGAAATAATTTCAGTTTGTAATTGGAAATAAACATGTGTGAATCTTTTAATAGTTACTGTTTCTTAAAAACATGCTATTTGTTTCAACATTGGGAATTAATTTTAAATTAATTAAATCAAAATCTATGTTTAGAATTTTTTAAAATATAAATCATTTTTTAATTTGGAATATGAAATATATCAATGGCTAAATTTTTCGTATTTTTCTGAAAAACATCAATTTTTGATGAATAGTGAAACCACTTAGTAGTAGTTAAAAAACTGACTTTTTCATTTAAATGAAAATTTTACCAATTTTGTGAATTGAATTTCAAATATCTGACATACATGGTTGTTATTAATAATAATAATAATGTTCAAAAAATTGAATGTAATTTTTAGTGAATAGTAACTTCTGACTTTTATTGACCGCGGTTAAAGGTAACTAGGATAATTCACGGTAAAAAGAATATTATAATAATTCAAAATTACCTTAAAACTTGTCCTAAATTACTTTTATGAGTAATGGCCAACCATGGTCTTAGTTGGGTTGATTTATGGACCCCATTGAGCCACTTATGAATTATAATGGTACTTTAGATTAATTAACATAAAGTAAAGACAAAAATGACATAAACAAAAATCATCTAGTAAATCAATCTTTACATTCGGTTATATAAGTCATATTTTCGACTATAAATATTATTTTGACATATAAATATATTTCCTACATCATAGTATATTTTTTATAATTTAAAGGCATCTAATAAATTAACTTACTTATGACACAATAATGATGCAGTGTTAACCTCATAAATAAATCATTTAAATAAATAAGATTATAAATATTAAAATGTCATTAAAAACCGATCCAATTATTAGTGGATGATTTTATTTTGATAATGAGTCATCTTATCATTGACGATAAATGTTTATGAACCTTTAGAACCCGAATATCATTACAAAATAAAAAAATAGTTTCACACTCTCCTAAAGAGCCCCTCCACCCCCTTATAAAAAGAGACCGTTTATAACCAATTTCTCACACCTCTCAATCCTTTTAGATAGTCCAAAATCTACCACATTAATCTTCTTACATCCCTATACTCCACCTAGAAGCCTTACCATAGGAATAAGGAACTTCAATAATTACTTTTTGTACAAACCAAAGAAGATACCCAAATTAAAGGTAACAGTTTCTCTTAAATTCTTTTGTTTTATTTTGATTTATTTTACTTATACAACCCATAAAATCTTTTTATTACATCCTTTAATAACATAAAAAGTATCCTCAATATACTAGTATTTTTTTATGAGATGTATTTGAACTACACATATACACACCTCCATCTAATAGCTGATGAACATAAAATTTCTGTGGATGGAAAACTAATGCCTCACGAAACAATGATTGTTCAATTATCTCCTACCACCTCTCATGGTGGAAATTAAGATGGAAAATTATTTATATATTATATATATTATTTTTATGTTTTCTTCATGATTTTTTCTTTTTCTTTTATAGCATACCTTTATGGTTTCCATTATATGTAAACACAATAATTTCATTTGAAGAAGTGCGGACTACGCCCCCTCAATGTGTTATGACTCGTTAATGCCTTATGTGGGATGTATAAAGGATGATGTTAATGATATAATTTATAATATTATACTGGTAGTATAACATATTTATGTATCATTATGTTTTAATTCAAATACGAAATAGAAATGAATGTTTCCTTCATGCGTACGTACGACTTACCGTCTCCATGAACGGTGCATTTGATTTCATTCATCCAAATGTTATATACTATTATAAATACATGTATATATTGGATATATATGATATATAGGATATCTAAATCCTTAATATCGTTCTGGATATTATAAACATTTTACCATGTGAACAACTTGTAATTATAAGAAGTCCATTTTTGACTCAAGTACCAAATATCAATAAAACGAATGTTATTAATATAAATGAATAAATAATGTTTATAACATGTTAATAAGTGATATAAAAGGAATTATAAAAATGGTAAAATTTATTAAGAAAGTATTAATTAACTTTGGTTTATTATTCAGGAGATTAAAGAATGAGCAGATCATGTCAGACACGATGTAAGGGACTTCGTCTGAATCTTCTTTAATTGAGACATATTTTGTTTTAATACATGACATTATTATATACGATGTTTGAACACCCTTAAATTTTAAAATGGAATATTTTTCTATGAAGCATTTTATTGAATGAAAAAAATGAATGTTTCTTTTAACATAAGCAGAGACTGTGACCTTTCCACCACTGTGAGTATTATTTGTACTTTGGCTTCCTTAACAAGTTGTAATGTTTTTTTAAGGAAAATAAATATCATATAATATTTAATGTATTATGGTGTTGAAAATGGTTTTGATAATGGATTTATTAGGTCAATATATTTATGTGATATATTATGATTGAAATGTTGAAATGTTTTCTTTCGATTATATTTGTATTATGTGTTATTATTTCATAATGGTAGTTTGACATTTTACGGGTGGTTACATGATAAACCAAATGACGGGTGATGCCGTGATAAACCACGATGGGTGGTTATGTTATAACCTCCATTGAAATGGGTATGGAATTTAGACGGGTGGCTATTCCATTTAGAGATATGTTTGGAAGTTGACCGTATGGTTATTCCATTTAAGTATGTATATGTCCCATATGATTTTGTCCTAAGTTTCCTTTATATGTTATGTGTTATTTATATGGGGTTATAGTAATATTTTGGTTAAAAAAGGTTATATAGTGATCTTTTAATAATTTAATAGTATTTACTACTTCATAAAAGTGAAATGTATTATTTATGTTAATGTATTCATGGTTTACATGTTGTTTTGAAAAACTAACAGTTTTCCTTCTTTGTGTTTCCCTTTTCTGAGATTTTTATGCTCATCCAAGGTTTTTAAAATGTTTTTCATAGTACATAATGTAGAATATGGTCAAGGATGAGATCAAGGATAAGTCATGTTTTCTTAAACATGGAAATATTCATGACTCTTTTTTTAAAGAGTTGTAGTTTTGTGAAAAAAATGGAAACTGAGTAGAAGTGTCTACTTTGTAAAATTTTGATATGTAAATATGGGAATAATCAACTCTTTTATGACACATTAAATCATGTGTATGGATCAAAGGGAGGGGATTACATGTGTATGTGGGGAAATTGGGGGATCTAGGTGCTAAAGGACCCAACCATCATTTTAAATATTAACATATTTATCAATTTAGTATGGTCTAACTTTTATAGAGAGAAGATCCTAGTGTTCAATAGTAGGATGTATTGGAAATGTTTCCTTGCAACACATAAAGAGTTAGACCAATAGTGACAGTGGGAAATATATACAAGAATATATTTTGTGTAAATTTGATTAGAAAAATTTCCTAGGTATTTTTATTTCATTTTCTAGAAAAACTAATGGGGAATTGTACAAGATATGTAATGTCAACATTGGTTCAATTCACCAGTTTATGTCATTATTACTATAAATCATGGGTTTAAATACATACTTCATTGGTATTTATTTGGATATTTTATGTGATATTATTTAATTATTCAATATATTTCCCCTAGATCATTTAATTATTTCCCTTATATTTTGTTTTTTATTTAATTGCATTTCTTTGATATTTAATTCCTATGAACGGATTTTGTAACACCATGCATATGTTGTTTTTATTTAAAATGGGTTAAATGAAAAATGGTTTAAAATAATTAAACATAATTCGAAATTAGATTGATCACTTCATAAATAAGTGTTATTAAATGGTATATCCAAGATGTTGTTTATAGAAAATGATTTTACATAGAATTTTTTAAAAGGTATTCTAATTATGTTTTATGTTTTTTTACATGTATTAAAGGTCATCTACTCAAGTTTTTAGATACATAATTTAAATATTATAACCATATTTTTCATATTTTTTTGATTGTGTGGTCTTCTTAAATGTATAAGTGTTATTTTTCTGCATTTGGATTTTAATGCACATGAAGGACCCATTTTTTCATTTATTAAATATATTATTTCTATAAACTAGATTAATAAGGGTACTTCTATAGTATAGTTAGATAGAAAAAAATTGGGATATTTTTATTATGCCTATAAATATATATATTTTATAGTTTTATGGTACCAATATATAATTTATTTTAGTTTTAAGTTTTTTACAAGGATAAATGGTGGTATGTGATGAATGTTCGTGGGTTAATTGTGGCGATGTTGGTGTTGTTAGGATTCTATTTCTATGTGATTATTTTTGGGATGTTTTATCAACATCTTGGAAGTGTATTTGTATCAGTATCTTATTCTACATAGTTTTAACTCAATTTTATCATTGTCCATTATTATAATTGTCATTATTACATGTTTAGGAGAATGTTTTATTTATTTATAAAGAAAATTTATCTTATATAGATATTAAAGGGAGAAATAATTAATAAATAGAATTATTGATTCCCAAGAACAAGTTTCCATCCCATTGGGATTGTAAATTCACTTCGGGCTATGTAAAATCCGGTCTTAGTTTCTAGTTGAGATGGAATCTGAATTTATTTTGTTACAAAAACCATGATAACCAATTTTATTCACTCTACACTATTTCTAGATAGTGATAATGATTACATGGTGATATTATTAATGTTGTGATTAATAGTGTTGTTGTATACTGAGTTATTGAATTTTTATTTGGTAACATTATCGTAAATGGAATGGAAATCCATCATTATCACGGTCTGATGCATCATGGATTTTCTAGCCAATGAGAACATGAGTGTGACTACCCCAATATAGAAACTAATTGGATAGGGACTGGAAACCATTTTCTAGTAGGAAAATCAAACACGTGGGGGGTAATAGCCTTATGTACCTGTACACATGAGAATATCTCCTCGTGAATAAAATGCTGAAATGTAAAATGTGTCTAACCCCAAGTGGATGAATATATATAAATCTCATATTCAAAGTACATAAATAACACTGGAAATCATAATGGTGTGGTTCAAGCCCCCCAATATAGTAATGAATTCTATCCTTCTAGAAAGAGTAGACTATATTCAAATGTGACTCTTGGTGTGGATCTGGATGTTTCATTCATAACCTATGTTTAATTTACTCTAAGACAACTAATAACACCATTCAATGATAAGTTATGTGTATAAGACATGATTTCTTAGGATTGTGCCCCATGTAGGGTGAGTAAATAATCACTCAATATGGAAACCAGAATAACTAGGAACAATGCATCCTATGTAACCAACTCATCAAAGGGATATGGAAATCATATTTTGATACATATAATAAATCAACCTGATATACTCACGGTAGACACTATGTAAGATGGTAAGACCACAACTGCATCAACAACCAAAATTTCTTCATTAGTGTTTATAGAAACACCACCCAAAAGAATTCAATCCATTAGTATGACATTAATGATGACATCCAACCCATATTTCATGCCCATAACGTCTCAAAATAATCATGTTCATGCAAGTAGTCTGAATTGGTCGATACACAGATGAGGGATCACACCCAGGTCCATAGGGTTTATGAAAAATTAAATATGGATTAAATCACTAATTATGAGATTGATGAATTCATATATAGTTTCAGGATGGTTTTGATAACCCCACACAGGGTTGAAGGCAACAGAGGATTTCACTATGGCCTCTTGGAGGAATATTGATTACTCAATCTAAAACTATTCCATTATAGAGTATCAAAATATTGTTATTTTGAAAATTTCTCATCAAATTCCCTCATATATATATATTTACAAAACACACACATAGGAAAACAATTCCCACTAAAGTTGAAAAGGGCCTCATAGTTTTTAATAAATGTATATGGTGTGTACTTGTTTTAGAAAATGATTCACTCTAGTATCATGTTCGTATGTTCACTCTATCCCATTCACATATACTCCATGCCATAAATTTTTACCCTTTTCATGCTCGTGTATGTGGCTGTGTCCATATATAATTGGATGTTTCCATGTACATGGTCATGTTTCAGTACAAGTCAATTCTAGTGTACTCTATTGTTTCTTATGTACCTTTCAATGTTTGTGCTCATGTATCTCCACAATACATGGTGTGACACTATATAAGGGTCAAAAGACATGTGAAATTTTTCACTTAATATGTGATATTTAACATCACATAGAAACCCTAACACCATAGTTATCCCCCCCCCCACACACACAGTGTGTGTTCTTCTATTAAACAATATGTACTGTGGATTTTAAATGAATATGGAAATCTCCTTAATGTGTCTTTTTCTACACCTCCATCCACTGATCCAGCCATGATTATCTCTTGTGATTGTGGATATGGTCTCATAAATCCATTCCATCACCTCTCACTTGAACATGGCTATAATATTTAGATGGAAAATCATCCCATCACGTTATCCCACTACTGAATGTGCATACACCATGTCTCGATCTATGATCAATATCAAACATGTATTCTTGATATCTATCCAATGTAATAAATAACGATTTCCCAATGTTTGATTTTTATGTATTAATTGAATCAACGACCAAACCAAATACTGATGATGATCAAAAAAATAATTTGGAGAGAAATGAATATAATATCATGCTGGGAATGAACCTCTAACTTTTATTATTTAATCATCGATCAAATTTCATTAACCAATTAGTGAATAGAATTTTACAATAGATCATCAATATAATTTTAAAAAAATCAATCAATTCACAAATATATTTTTGTTAGTTTAATTAAACTACTTTCAATGTGGGATAAATAATTAGGGATCCATCTATATCAAACAAACTAACTACCAAAATTTATTATGATTCATTGATGAAGAATAGTTCTATGCCACTTTCATTGAGGACACTTATAGGTTCCATTAGCACATCCATCACCATATCATGATAAGTTGATGATCGTCTATGAAATATCCACTGTTGGTTTATCTATAAAATTCAAGGATTCTATTGAAAACCATGAAATTGTTTTATAAATGTGCTTTAATGTCATTAATTATATCTATAAATCATTAAAATAATATTTATTTATTTATTTATTATTTTCATCCATAATGATTTTTTTGAAATTTCTATGATGATGACAAATTCTATGTCATTCCTAGTGTAAAACAAATGTGACAGACTCGGAGGCAATCTCATATTTAAATTCAACGACTATGTCTATGTGATATTATTTTTATTAGGAAAAACTATTATTAAGTGGTATAAATATAATAAATATTTTTAAAAATAATTTAGTCTCACTAGGACTCAGAATCATCCATCGTACCAATTCTTTTCTCTAAAATTATTACTAGATATATTTTAAATATTTTCTTGGTGAAATCTGGGAAATTATATTATCCCCACCAAGGTACATTCATCTAAAATAGTGGAAAATACTATTAAATATGTTGTGGGTAATAAGACTGCATCTGGTACACCCACTCCTAGGTTATCTACCGATAATTCCCATGTTTCCACCTGGAAAACACCAATTTAATTTATCTCACATGGAGGATCTTATAATTCTAATCCTTGACCATCACAAGGTACTCTAGAAATGTAGCTCCATCCTCAATGTGTAATTGGAACTTATTGATAACATGAAATTGGCCATGCATGTACCTCATTAGCAATGACATCAAGAATATGTTGGGTATCCGATCTAGATATGATAATAAAGACAAGATGTACACCACCTCATTGAATCGGTACAATAAATGGAATGGAACAAAGAATTTATAATATAGCATTCCTCCTCAATAAAATCTATATAATTATCACTGAACTAAGACACTCATGAACATATGTTCACTCCCTAGGACACAAAATTCATCCATATTTTTGTAAACATTAGACCTTTGATGGAATATTGCAGTCTCTATCCTCTCTTGGATGATTAAATTATTCTATATTGTAGCTCACACAAACTGTAGTCCCATGAGTGCAAACAATCATGGGTATGTCTAATGATGTGATGTCCTATGGGATCTCCATAAGAAATCCTATAACACTTCCATACTGACAGTGTAATGGTTTCTGTTGTTCTATGAAAAACCCACGTTGGGTAGATGATACTCCCATTAATGATGAATGTCCAACATGTATGACCAAAACATGTTACCAAAACCTGAATTTTTTTCTTCGCCCAGCTGTCAGTCTGGAGGAGAAATGGCAATAAATCATAGTTTTTACCCAATATATTCCTCAAAAACACTTTATAATCATGTTGTAATGAGAGCATAAATAGATTATATTATCACCAAGGAGACTATGTGAATCCAAACTATCTCCATCACATAATAGTGTCTGAAACTCTCTATTGAACACTTATCTCAGATCTCGTGTAATTGTGCTCACTTGGTGAGTCATTATATGGTCAACTAGATGGCATCATATATATCATCTATATGTTCACATAATCCTCCTACAAAATTCCAAATATACACCATCCCACTTCCATTTTGGAACCTTAATGTGTTGTGCAGAACCCGTTGGAACCTAGTTCTCATCCATAACCTATTAACCAGTGAGGCAACGAGAGACAAAATAAGCTGCTAAAATATTCATTCATATACTACAGAATTATCC
Source organism: Viscum album (assembly GCA_963277665.1). Lineage (NCBI taxonomy): Eukaryota > Viridiplantae > Streptophyta > Magnoliopsida > Santalales > Viscaceae > Viscum > Viscum album. Next base: position 268,611,806 of record OY728125.1, on the reverse strand, counting down.
TCAAGGATCATGGAAGATATATTACATTGAGGGAGTTATCACCAATGTATATGGGTTAAACTCCCTCATCACATACTCTGAAAACATCATTAGAACCATGGTAGATCAATTTAAAAAGATATTGTTCTCCCCACCTTTAGAAAATACTTCAGGAGGACATCCAATTGATATATTATTATGCACGTTCCCCTAGTCTTTATGTACAATATGGTGTTCCTTAACACAATATATTATCATTGGGATAATAACCATCGACCAAAGCTGTGTTGTAACATCCTTTTCCACAATGTAAAGATTCCATAATGCCAAATTCTCTAAAGACTTGATCTACAAGAAAGGAAAATTTATCACACTGAGAGAATCTATCACCACATCTCCCTTTCCTAGAGTACATACCATAAAAAATTAATTTTCATTAAGGAACTATATCAATCAACTATGTCTCATGTTAATATAATACTAAAACAATTATGTGTGATAATATTGTGGTTAGTGTAGGTGATAAACCACTAACCTATAATGTCACACCCATTCATCTTTAGTATGATGAATACTATTGAAAAATAATAATCTTGTGTCATGTAGTTATTCTCATGAGGTATCAACTAGATAAAATGATAGGAAACCACAGCATACCACCATATTAGAAGACAACCATGTCTAGTCCCTGAAGTATCTCAGAACACTGTGTATTTGGCATTCTCCTATAACAACTTCAATATGGGGATACTCTTCAATTTCTTCCTTAATTTCCCAAAATATGAACTGTACTTCTCTGTCAAAACAAAATAATACAATTTTCGAGTCAATATAGTCATATTTTCTGATATAGTAGAGAAACCGGGAAAACATATTCTATAATATTCTTCCATCACAAGAAACCTATAAACCACTATCATGCTCTTGGGTGGATCCCAACATAACATTGTCTCAATGATTACTAGTTATGCCACTACATTTTCACCTAAGACAACATGTCCCAAAAAATGGACCTTAAAAATTAGATCTGACACTTTTAGAATATCCCTTAAATTTGTGTCCATAATTGTATGTTCAAGACCATAATCAAGTAACTCACATGCTACTCCTTTAATGATGAGTACATAAATAATTAATCAATGAATTATACTATAAAAAACCTTAGATTGTTTGGAAGATCTAGTTCATGAGTCCCATGAATAGTGATGGGGAATTACTCATGCATAAGGGAGTCACCCGGTACTCATATTGATTATAGAAACATCATAATTCCATATTATGTACATATTCATCATGTAATTGTACATGGTGATGGTTTAATATGAGTTCAATAATTCAGAACCATCACTCCCCTAAACTAATCGAAGATATCAGTGATCCTCTTTAATTCATACATAATATTATTATTCCACTAGTTCAATCTGCAATAATATTAGTACAACCCCATCTGCCCGACCACATCCTTAGCATACTACACTGATGTAGCCTAGGGTAAACACTAGGTATAAAAAATCCCTTACACTGTAATTCCTTGAGTTACACCCTCATCTTGTTAATATCCATGGGATATAAACAATATGTTGTCATAGATATCATAGTCATCCTTCAGTGTAATTTAATGTAGAATTACATCTCTCAATGGGGAGGTAATCCTTGCACACCCTCATGAAAGACAGCCTCATACAGAGCTACAATAGTTGGAAACTAATATTCTATAGCATCCACAACTCCAAGATTCATATTATCCAACTGGTGAATAATTTGATGAAACTTACTATTTAGTTTTCTACTATGCTCTTGGTATCCATTACTCCTTTGAAGGAAAACCTCATCCCATTAATGTGTAAAAATTACATCCTCTACCAAAATAAGTCAATTTGTAAATGAACTGTGTATATCTAGTCCATGACTATAAGAATATTCATACTTAAAGTGATATATCAGACTATTTGGAAATGTTTGGAATCAATGAGTCATCCCATGAAAGAGTATACCAGAGTAATGGTCAAGCCATAGGTTCCACCGAAACATCTAATTTTCAATATATGGATGCATCAAGAAATTTGTGTCTCAAACTTCATTCTAAAAATTATATAACTAATGTAAAAATGAAACATATCAAACATCTAATCATACAAAGAGACACTAGGTCATAAGAATCAACTTCCAATTGCTTCCCTACCCCTGTACAGTTTTTCCTTGCTCCCGGTACGGTCCACCTAGGTTTGGTGGTGTAAATAACTCAAACCATCTTCCAACACAATCTACTATCCCTAACCATTGGCCACATCATCATCCATGTGGATATCCATGATCCTACATCATCCTATAACTAGGTTTACAATATGCTATCTCTCATTTAGTATTATGCTGTGTAAGATAATATAACCCAAATTTTCCCAACCACCACATAATTAGCATCATCATTCCTTAGGATTACTAGAACCATATGGAGATCCCAAAACAGTAGAACATATATCTTGAGATATCAGCCTTAAATATATCGCACCTGTGGATCCTTACATCTTATATTACATACATTATATGGAAGTCACATCCCTTATGGTCCTACCATATGCACCCACTACTGGTTTCTTTTCTTCTTGAATGGTCTCTATCACCAAGGAACACTATAGTATGCCAACATAGGTAGTAATGCATAGAGGTATCACAATATATCTGATTTTTATGCATAATCATTTAGCAAAAGCCAATTTCTGAATAAATTTATCCAAAAACATATCTAGTAAGAATCCTGGGAGGTTGGTAATCCTGTAAATTTCCTTATCCATATACATGATGCACTGTTGTATCTATTAAATCTCTTCAATGAAAACTGCTCACATCATAGTCGAAGGGTACTCCACATAAGAAGGTTTATCATTATTTGTATATGAATAAGTCACGTTATTATATTACAGAACCCCTAGGATGCACCATAACCCGACATATCCATGAAAAATGATCACAATTAGGACCACCATCGGGTTTATTCATTTCCTAAATAGGATGAAATATCACATAAATTTCTTAATACATTACTCGGCTTCCTAGGGTTCTTGTTCACCCTAGAACCCATGGGGTCATTGTACATGAATCTCAAGAAGGGATATCATCCTGTGCAGTTCACCTAATGGTACTATAGGTAACATGTTTTGCTCGATGGGTAGAGGTTGGAAGGAAACCCACACAGAGAGACTGCCTTTTGAACTAATCCTTGTAACAAATAATATTACTAATGGGACCATCATTGAAATACTGATGATGAATCATAGATAGAATTAGCTGTAGTGGAATCCTAAAATAGAAATGAAATAACCCTATAAATTAGTATATATGGTGAGATGAATCAAGAATGACATGAAAATAAAACCCATTCATATATAATGTATGCAAAATATTTTATCTATAACCAATTTATACTTATACCGAGTCAAAATGATGAAATTCAAATAAATTGTGTATTGATACATGGGTTGATGCACCAACATTGGAGTCCCTGGCCTAGAATAGGATCTTGAGTCACGTACCATTATTTAAATAAAACAAAAATCTTTCTAATACCTAGTAAAAAACCTCAAATGTATTTCTAATATGAAATATCTTTGATTCCACAATATCATGAGCAAACCAAACATGTCACACCTGGCTTGCGATAAGTCATGTGTGATATCCCATGCCATCCTCTAATAATAAATGGGCTGGTAATTAGTACTGAGTGGTCATATCACACACATGGGAGGCATTACCTAATGTATATTTATTCATGAAAACCTCTCTACGATCATTAAATTCTAAAATGTAAAATAATACTAATTGTAAATTCATAAATGTGTCTAAATTCAACAATCAGAGTTTGATAACAATAAAATAATGCATTAAAACGACATATACAATCTTTCCAATGACAATAAATAAATAAATCCTTTTATAAGAAGGAGACTACATTTGAATATGACTCCTAGTATGAAAAATTGTGTATCATTCCCAACCTATGCTCTGCCTGATTGTAGTCCACCAAGATCCCCATTAAATTGCTAATCATCTGCATAAGACAGAACCTATGTATGATGATCCCACGCTGGGGTGATCTTAGAAACACCATGTAGGATTTACACAAATCAGTAAGCAAACAATAAAAAAGAAATCAATACATCAAAGGTACATTAAAATATTAATATGTTACATTAATAGAATATCCTAACAATCTCTTGGTAGTCACTATATCTCAAGGAAAGGTCACAAAAACCTTAAAACATAATATTCCACTTGAGAGTTCAGAGAAAAACTCTACCAAGAGAACTCATTCCGCAAGCCTCATTTCCTTAATGGAGTCCATTTGAGATTTTATATCATCGTATATCAACATAATAATTACACACTAAATGTCTGAAGAGAATGAAACATGGATGTGGGATCATAAATGTGGCAATAGGGCATAGTAAGAATCCAATTTTTATTAAATTTGTAAAAAGGGGATCAAACCTTAAGTACTGTTGGACATGTTGTTAATGAGTACCACACCATGGTATGATTATGAGAGAGGATTTTACCCAATCCTCATACAGTAATTTTGATAACCCAATATGAAACAAATCCTTTAGAGAGGGTCATAATACTATGTCCAGAATTTAATTTCGTAATATACCATCATAGGCATAGATTGAGGGAACACACCCTTTTGGAAACTAGTCCATACTATATTGAAAAAGGTCATCCAACAACTCTAAGAAAATTCCACGATGTTTACTTGTATTAAAAAATAATTCCATTCATGTATTAGGTTTTCTAGATTGATTCACCACATACATCATTAATCCAATTTGTTACTGTGTGGATCTGATCTTGCCCATGTAATTTTCCACATTTTTGTATCATTTTCCATGTCTGTGTGCATGATGGTGTCTAAGAACCTATTTTTTCCAGTGTACTCTACATTTTACAATGTACTTATTTATTTCCACTCTCATCTACCTATATTATACACACTAATCCATCCTAGGTGTTTTCCATGGTGTGTTACTTATCCCACTTGGTGGGTGAATTATGTCACTTTTAGTGTGTAATTTATCACCATTAGGAAACTCATTTCCATGTCAAGGTACCCACACATGATATGTATTATTTCATTACATGTAGTATAATATGGTATTATCATGAATCTACACATCTTGACCATGTATCAATTACATCCCATTGGCCTTCAATATAGATATGATTTTCTCTATGGATCCTATATCTAGTTTGGATGATCCTTTACATCACCACTTTTTGGAATCCAATTGTTTGGTTTACATGGAATATCAACACATCGTGTCTTCTGATCACTAGAGAACTACTCATTAATGAAAATATCATATATCGTCCTAATCCATCTTTTTTTCCATTGTGTATTGATCTACAATAAAAAAAGAACATGGATCTTTTATATCAATATATTATCCAAAAGAATAGGAATGACTACTTATGGGGTATTCATTGAACTACTAGTAAAATAGAACACCATAGATAAATTCATGATTGATATGTAGAAAATCATATTAAAAATTCATTGAGGAATGGACCTCAGAAATTTCTCATTTCTACCTCATTCTATTTTCATATAATCTATGAATGAAGAGAATTTAACAATATGTCATCAAAATAATATCTCCAATAGAAATCATTTATCCAAAAATCGTTCTAGTTATTTGAATTGACCGGTGATTGACACTGGATAAATAAATGTGGATAAATCCAAATAATTTTTTTTACTACCACAACATTGGATTTTTCATTGATGAAGAATGGTTATGATCCATTGTCTCTGATGATATCCATAGGTTCCATTCGCTCATCGATCACCAATTTAATATACATCAATGATTTCACATGAAATATCCTTCAATTTTTATCTATCAAAATCTAGTATTATTTGGAAATATGTAAAAAAATTTAAAACCAATTTTATAAATAGTTCCATTATATCACACTGTGATTAATATAAAATAAATAAATATATAAATAAATTTATTTATTTATTACTTTTTGTTGTAATTATTTTATGATAAAAGGATAAGTATGAATTTTTTTTACAACACATAAGGTAAAACCCATGATAAGGTAACAACTATGATCTCAAATTTATGATTTGAGACACTTTTTAATAGTTATTAAAATGTTTTCACAAAAGATCTGTTTGTGTGATTTTAATATTTTTAATATTTTTCAAATATCAATATTGAGATAACAAGTCCTCAAAATCTAATGTTACCACAATGCCAGGCTCTAAAAATATGATAATATATATTTTAATAAATTAGATGGTAGAAATTGGGACACTAAAGTCCTCACATAAAATAGAATTTATTTAGTATTAATAGTATTTATCTCATTCTACACAAGAGCCTCGCCGCAGTTGGTGAGGACTCGACAGGTGCATCTATGAGACCCAAGATCCAATCTAGGTGGAGAAAAATTTGTAGGGGTATTGTAGCAGTATTGTAGCGACCACTATAGTAGTACTATATCGGGCACTATAGCAGGCACTATGGTAGTTGGAACTATTCATCCATCTGGGCCTTTGGGCCACTCTTTTGGCCATCGGGTCCTACAAGGCTTTCGGACCCCCAAGGACTTCAGGACAATTTTATCATAAGGCATTTGGGTCTGCATAAGGCCCTCAGGCCATATAATGATGCATATATACCATTTAGACTAAAAGGGATAAAGCATTATATGAGGATCAGAGTAGGAAAATTCACCAGAGCAGAGCTATCAAGAATCAGAAGAATGAGAGGGCATGACATTACCATCGGTACCGGGCATGTGCAGCTCTACACTTGACAGCTAGTCGACTAGCCATGTGAAGCAGGAGTGCTAATATCATGACATGTGTTGGGGAGGAGTAATTCCATGATTTTTTATCTGGGGGATTTCCACTAATACCTAAGGGTCATGTTATTGTCTCTAAGCCTTCATGTTGTGTAAGGGTTCTACCTCACCCCTTTAATGGTGGATTATCAAAATAAATACAAAAGAGGCCTTCAGGACATTCAGTCAAAAAATATTAATTATCTCATTTCCATGATAAACCACATGAGTTAGTTTATTCTTGTGATTAAAAATGGCAACGAAACAAGTTGAGCATGAGATAATCTTATGTTAAAACACATCAAATAAGTGTGAAAGAACATTCTCATTATATAAAACCTCCAATTTAATGTCACAACTAAGAATACATTGGTAATATCAATCCAATATGAACCATGGAGTGGATGAAATGGCAAATATGTGATCAATATGCACGAATGTAAGGAATTAATTATCAATGTAATCTGAAGAGTATTGGATTATGACCTCAACCAATATAGTATTTCCAGGAATAATCAATTGAAAATTCTTATGAAGGCAGATAATCACATTATGTGATTTTAGAGTAGGGTGGTCTATAATGCAGTCATGTCCTTTTAGCTATAGTGTAGTATTTAGTATAGGACATTCATCCCCAATGATGTAATGGTGGTTAATAAATAGTATATATTAGGTATAAATCTACAGATTATTTAAGTGTTGGAATAGATAATTGAAAATATAATATTCAAATAACTTCTATATTAAAATTTTCTTAATATGATATTAGTTATTTTCATTTTTCTATTCTGTCATAATTTGTATTACTTTAGGGAAATAAGTTGAAACCTTATCTTCATATATGAATATTCATACTATTCTTTGGAAAATAATAGACAAAATAAGGAAATTTTCAATTATTTCACCGGTTATTAGATTAGATAGGATTATTTAGTGTATTTTGGTCTTTAATATAAAAAATTTTAATTATATCTTTTGAAGGGACTAGTTAGTAGAAATAAAATATTTCATCGATTAATATTCTTGGAGAGTATCCTTTTTATCTATAACTTATTCTCAAAATACAATATGTGTAGAGAATGTGTTTAAATATATTTGATTAATTCATAATCTTTTTTAATTTTGTGATATCACTATCAAAATATTTAGTTATTTATTTTGGTTTTCAATTTCAAATGGAATTAGTGTATAGCTCTGGTGGTAGAACATTACGAAGATATATGCCCTATAGATGTTTATGGCATACCATGATGTGATAGGTAGAATTCAACATTTATGTTTTTATTAGAACTATATATATATATATATATATATATTACACTATAAGAAACGTTTCATAAAATTGTGTGATTTGAAAATATAGTTAGAGGATCTTGAAGAAACTAGGTTCATTATATCAAGCACTTCACTATGGGGTGCTCTAGTTGATTTATTTATATAGTCCAATGGATGCATATATATTTTTGTGGACTATTAGATTTTAAACCATATTATTATAAATAAATTTTACCCTTTTACAATAATTTATAATCTCTTCGATCATCTAATGGATTATAGATATTCATATATGACTTCTATTTTTTTAGGGATTCAATAACCTTGAGTTATACTAGAGGATATACACATGATTGCTTTTCAAAGCTAATATAGACATTTAGGTTATCTATAAATTAGTTTTTTATTAATATTCTGACACATATTATTATAGATCTAATGAAAATGTTCTTCCATCCATTATTATACTCATTAATATTGTTTAATGATGGTGATATCTGAGTTTTTTATTAATTGATGAGGAACATAGCCCATTTTTTTATTATACTAACTAAATTACACAAAAAGTGTTCATAATATATTTAAACTCAATTTGTATATTGTAAAAGTTTATTACCTCAAGAATGTTATCTCTGATGTCGTAAACGTGGAAGTCATAGGCAATGTAGAGTATTTTATTGTACATTTTTCATGACTGTATTATACAAGATACGATTTCATCAAATTGTGAGGGTTATAAATCAAATCCATCCAATTCATACGATGGATAATTTCTCCCACGATATCATTAATTGAAAAGGTACTAAATTTAATATTGATAAATTAAAGTAAAAAATCTTACATATATTGAATGAGTAAGTATATTAGTATTCATGTTTTTATCTTCCCTCATTTGGGTAAATGATTTGAGGTTTATTTTGATTCATCATTAATAGTTCATGGTATAATCATAATACTCAATCATATTGTAGTTGAATATAGGTGACCAAATCATTTGTATCATGAATTGTAGAATCCTACCCATGATCCAGAACTTTCTATAGCAGTTCATGGATTATTGTGTTTGTGGAATTATTATCTTTTTTATCACTTAATATAGTTCCTAGATCAAAACACCATTAATATATTTCCTTATTAATATAATTTAACTAATGTAAGTGTTATTTAGTACTATATATATAGAAAATTCATTTGAAAATTCAACATTCCACCAAGAATGGTAATATATTCAATAATGATCTATGTCATAAAATTCCAAAAGATTTTATATAAGAAGAAAAAAATGGAGGTTGATTTCCTTTATGGACACACTCCATAAAGATATTAGATAGGATCATTAAATATATTTTTTTACACCAAATTTACCTTAAATTATAATTTATATTGAAATTCAAGGAATCCCATTTATCTTATTCTGGTTTTTTCATCATTTTCAAAATACATAGTAGTGGGGGAATATTAATGGATAGTTTTAGTACCCTAATTCCTTAATATATTCCCACAAAAGACTATTTGTCCGTTTGAGCATGAATGAGGAATTTTTTAGAGAAAACAATTATTATAGACATGTAATAAAACCTATGATCATAAATACGTATTGGGATTATACTCAACACTTTTTGTCTCTCAATCTGAAGAAATATATTGATGGATACCTTTTGTATTTCTCACTTGTCAGTAGCCATGAGTTAATAAACATAAAAAAATATGTTTTTATCCACTCTATTTGATAGAGTTGAAATAGCATGAGATCATGATGGATATTATTACCCATCTACCAAGGCCTTGTAAGTGAAACCTTGTATTTTTGGAGATTATATACTATATTCAAAGATTAATGAAATTTTAATTATCATAGAAGCATAAAATATTTTAGATATAATGTATACATTTTTATAATATATAATAAATATAAATTATGTTACTACTAGAATCATATTATAAGGGACTTGAGGTTAACATATCATTTATTTAAAGTTATTTTATTAGTTTTGGGTTTATATGGATTGATTATTACTATTGTATAGCTACATAAGGATGTCAAGATTAAAATTTTTATTCACAGTCACAAGGATTAGATATGATCATGTATTGTTGATATTAATGGTGTATTTTAGGATCATATATCCATTATTGAATCCAGGTATAATAGTTCCTATTATTATTCTAATAATAAGGAACTATATGAGGATCATTATAAAAACTCATGCATTGTCCTCTTTCCAAGATAAAAATTAATGAATCATATAAGATCATGCATAACAACATCAATGAAATCCTAAAAAAAGTGAAATTTATATATAAGGGGATCATAATAAATCATACTTGAAAGAATCTAATGTTTATAATCAATGATGATGATGAAACGTAAAGTGAGTGATCATATTTTTTGGACAAAAATCCATCAAGGTAAAATTGATGCATTTTTTGGGATGGTTGTTTTTGTTGACAATGCAGGTTCAAATGGTGAATTGTTGAGTTTAAGAGATATTTATGAAAATCCATGTTAACAAAGAACCATGAAAAACGAATGGATTATATGGAGGTGGTACAAAAGAATAGATACTAGGTGGTGCCATTTTCCACTGTTTGCCATATTTTTTGGGGTCCAAAATTGGGAGTTTGGTGGGCATCGTGAAATAAGGATATTATTGAAGATCTCACCGGAATATGGAAATGTCATGAATTTCGTTAAGATAGTATTAATGGATTGGATTTCGTGACGACCAAAAGGATGTTGATGATGTTCTTCACGCTTATGACGAGCTTCATAATCATAAAAGATGAAAATAATTGTAGCGGTGAAAGGGAATTGCAAGTGGAGCTTCACGAAAAAGGGGAAATGGAATTGACAGAATTCTATGAGATTACGACGAGCTCCGCAATATTAAAATTCTTGCGATGCTTCGCGATATAGAGAGAATTTCGGAAAAAAAATTCCGAGCTTCACGATTTGAGCTGATGTGGCACTGAGTTCACGTGGAAGGTTCTAGGGTCAGTTGAATTACCTTTAAATGGGCATTGAACCCCTCAAGAGAAGTATAGAGTTTTCAAAGAAAAATTGTTTCTCTCTACTCATGAAGGAGGTTTGTGAAGGTATTGTGATTCAAGAAAGAAGGTGAATTGTGGAGGCTAATTAAAGCTCCATTAAAGTGGTGTGTTTTGTGTTGTCTCAGTGAGATTCATGAAGGAAGTCACTCTACGATGACTTGAGCTTTGTGACAACCTATGATTTGTGAAGGCATAGAATTTGCGATGGTCTATTCTCCATGTAGTAGTGTGCTTAGTGAGGTAGTGAGTCATGTGAAGGTGTGTTCTTCACAAAGAGATAAGATCTTCAGGAAGGCTTGTTTGATCTTTGTGAAATATGGAGCTTCGTGACGTATGGTGCATTGGGATGATGTTTAAAAAGTGTGTAGCATTGTGATCAAGTTAAAAGGGAATTCATTAGTTGATGAAATTGGTACATCAATAGAGCATCTACATATAGTGGATGATTCATTCATTAGTGACAATAAAGAGACCTAGAGGTCTATAAACATTGAGTGGATCTCTTCTATGTGCAGTGAGAAAAGGAAGTGGAAGAAGGTTTTCATTTATATGGTAAGCGGGCCATAGAGATAAAATAGGGAGTGAACCTTGGGAATGAAGTGAGCTAATCCTAAAAATTTTAAATGTAGTGATCCTGGAAATATAAGTTATCTAGCCCGAACATTATTGGTAGTGAGCATTAGTGGATTTTGTACATCAGAACATTGCTCTTGTATGCTCCTTAGACGTAGACCAAAGAGTGTGATCCAAGTAAAACTATTTGTGTCTACCTAAATTCCTTCTTTAATTTCATCCAAATCATAATCATCAGATATTGAAGAATAGAAGTGATCATAATTGACAAAAAAGTGCAAACAAAGTGACCCTTGTGGTAAAGAGGTCAAGATCTATTGGGGCAGGATGAATAAAGAAAAGAATATCCATACTCTGATTCACTACCCTCTCAGGCTATATATTTCCCTATTAGTATTAATAATATTTTTCTTAGTGATGTACCAAGAAGGGGTTAATGAAAAATGGGAATGTAAGTGATATAGATCCAATGGAACATTAAGACATTTGAAATGATGGTAAAATTTCGGGATGTTACATTAAACTTTGGTTTACCAATGAAATAAAATTCTATGCCTAATACATTCTATATTTCAAAAATTAGAATGTAAAAAGGTGGAATTATATACTATACCAGTCACTGCTAATATGTTATGATGATGTTTAGATGGATGTTGAGGACTCATATATAGTGTGTCATATCTACGACATTCAACAGATTAAATAAACATTACAAGGAAAGATAATCCATAATGTTTTTATTAGATGGAAGTATAAAACATACCATAATGAAACATGGGACTTATAATCCAGCGTAAAGAACCAATTAATAGACTATTTTACATAATATGCTACTTTACGGTTTCCAAGAAAGTGAATCCCAAGAGTATGTATATTTTAAAAACCCCTAACTCTAAAGGTATATTATTCCAAATAATTTTTGAGATTTGATCATATTTTAAGAGTGATTTAAATATAGAAATTTGATTAGAGTTGTTCTTGGCTGAGTTGGGATAAAAATGTGAAGGGGAAGTGCTGGAAATGAAAATGTGTACCTAATTTCATTGTATGGAATTAGGCATACTACTGATGTCTAACTTCTTAATATTACAATATGTATTTCTCTATTATATAAAAATTATCTAAAGTATCCTATTCCATATAAGACACTAAACTAAAATGATCTATAAAATATATGATGAATGTTACTATAATATTTATTTGATGTATAAAACCACTACAAAATTGAATAATAGTAATGAATATAAATTATTATTATTTGAAGGATAATTAAAGGATAATATTTAATATTAAATGAATTGTTTTCAAATAATTGTTTTTCATAATTTGGTGGGATTTTTACACTTACAAAATCAGTTTTCCAATTTATATATATGATTATAATAATATGAAATGATTTAAACTATTAATTAATATATTTAGAATCATTTAATTATCAAATTACATGAAATAAGTGTAATAACACTTAATGATTAAATTTTAATTTTCAATAAAGGATGCTTTTATTCATATTTTATATTATATTTTAGAAGAAAAATAATTCTGATACATAGAATATTATGTTTTTAAAAGATCATTGTTTTTGATTTCATCATATCAAAATTATACTAGGTTGATTTTTGGGATTATTTTAAGACTGGTTAGCAGTTTGTTGGATCGTGAAAAAATAATGTTTTCAAAAATATTTTAATTCATATGATAACAAAATTATATATGAATGATTTTAATTTTAAGAAATATTATTTTATTAAAAAATATTATTCATGTATTGGAATTATTTTTTTCTATTTTAAATTTTTTAAACATTTTCTAAAATACGTTGTATTTTATTTTAATATAAACATTTTATGTTTCTAATTCATTATGTGATTATGAAAAGGGATACGTTAAGATATAGTTTGGTTAAAATTCATATAAAACAAACATATTATTTATAATCTAGTAAATGTAATAAACATCAATACTAAAGATGATTTCAGGGTGTAATTAGTTTTATGAGTAAAATGAATGTTTTTAAAAAAATCATATTTTTCACTCTTATATATTATTTAATTTTTACTACCTATATAATTTAATAATATAAAATAGATAAAATATTAGCAGTCATCAAAAAAATTATTTAATAATATTTATTTCATTTTTAGTTATATAATTATGTTAGCATGTTAAAATTTATTCATCATGAGACACATTAAATGAGTTATAAATAATTATAATAATGTGATATAGTAAAAAATATCACAAAATCAAATATCTACATTTATTATATAATTTTATTTAGACATACGAAGTCTTATATTCAAATATGTGTCACTTTGGTTCCCCTTGATGATGAAAAAAAGTATATATTAATTTAATGTTTACTATATTTATAAAAGTGACACCCCTCTCTCTCATAAAAGGACCCCTTTTCTCCTCACTCCTCTACACACATTGAAAACATTACATTTAACATTTTATACACAAAAAACATACAAAACACACATATCCAATACTTATATATTTTTATCTCCTCTATAGTTTGACCTAGGATGCCTTATAAAGTGATCCAAAGGAGGATAACGAAAGAAAAAAGTAATCATCTTAACAAAGATAAATAAAGTTTCTTTATAAATCCACATCCAAACAATATTCTATAAAATTCAAAAAATAATAATATATTTATCATTTTTATTTATATTGCATTATCTATATTTAAAAACCATCATCTACCACCTTTACATCTGTTGGAAAATGTAAATTGCACACCTATGTATGTACAAACTATTAACTTCATGAACAACATATTTCAACTTTCATCACTATCTCACACAAAATGTTATAATGACAAGTAAAATGAATAAAACTTTAATTTAATATATTTTTTATAATCTTTTAATGATAAATGATTATATATAATCATTCCCTAATATTCATTTGAAAATAATAATGTCACTCATGTGCATTTGGGATCTACCATTTTCACTAATGATGTATTTAACATTCCATAACTACCTGAAATAGATGGTTATACAAATGAATTTAATGATTATATATGATATTTGTTATGAAAACATTACTAAATAAATATATACAATTATAAACCTTCCTTCCATAACATTCATCAGAAAATAAAAATGTTTCTGTTATGTACGTGTAGACTATCACCTCTATAAATGGTGTATTTCATTTTCCAACTCTTCATTTCATGGATGGTTTTATAATGGGATTAAATGAATAAATATGATATTTTAAACATGTTTAAGGTTATTTTAATGAAATTTTTACATTATATTATAACCATTAACACTAAATGCTTAGTGTATATTTTACAACATAAAACATATATGTTGAGAAAAATTTTATAATTTGAATTTAATATTGAAAAATTTTTGAAACAATTTTTTCACTACTATAATTATAAATAAAATTATGTTTTATATTATAGAGATTATGATATTATTATAATGGTTTATGGATTGAATCTATCGAGTTGAATAATTCTTCAAAATATAAAAAATTAAACGAAATATACTTTATTATAATTAAATATTAATAAATATGAAATTAAATGTTTTATGTGAATGGTATATAGTATAAAAAATATAAATATTATTCTTATTTAGATATATAAGAATTTTTTAATATATATATTTTTTATAATTGTTTTTTATAAGTAGAAATTTGATGTAAGGGTTTTTCATCTTATACTTCCTTCTATGATACAAGTTTTGAATTATAAATTAATTATACATAAATGACTTGAATGATACATATTAGAAATTTTATATCACGGAAAAATATTTAATAATTTTTATTAAATTTCAATTTGATATTATATCTTTCAATGTTTTTTGATTATAATATAATAAAATCTGTAAGTGTTTTTTGGTGAATTTAAATTTCACGAGACTTGTTTAATGTTATACACCATTACTCCTTTATATGGTGTAGTCACTATTGATTGAATAAATTTTACACAGATTAATTCATCTGAATAATGATGTTAATATAATAATATCATGTTCTATAACATTATTTTTCTTTTTCTTTTTTTATCATAATCATAATGGATTATTTTATAATGTCACATTTTATATGGATTGTTAATATTTAATCATTAATTAATGGTATCTTATGTTTGTAATCCCCATAACACAATATACTATCACCTTCGTTGGATTATTCTAGGGGTTTCATGTATTCTTAAAATTATTATTCTTATTAGCTGTCAAAACCATTACGATACACTTTATAGGGAAAGTTGACCATATTCTTCGTTTTGGTCAAAATATTTCTCTTCCACAAACAAATTTATTTGTTAGGAATATTGATTTTAATTTTTTTATGGAAAAGTTATATTGACATTTATTATTTATTGAAAATATTAAAACCATATAATTTTAACATTTTCAAAATAATTAATTTTTAAATTTCAAAACAAAAGTGTGAAACGAATATCACATTAAATATTTTCTTCATAAATGTACTTTCCCACAATCATGAATATAATTTATTTTTTATCTTGTGTTCTATACTTTTTTTTCAAAAATAATAACTATTCCCAGTATTCTATGATTTTTTAAAGTAAAAGAATATTATTTTGTCAGTTATTTTGAAAAGGGATTTTATTCCACTTTTGTAAATTTTAGTCTTTCTGGTGTGTGGGTATTTGGAATGATATTTTGTATCAGAGCAGGGGTTCTATTACATAAATGTCCACAATTTTATTTGATGGATATTATTTAATTGATTCTAATACCATCATGATTTAATAAAATTCGGTACCATTGAATTAATAACTTTTAATTTATATTGTCATTATATTTATGGTGAATAAATATATTTTGAAATATTTTTTTAGCAGGAATACACTATAGAGTATTAGGTGTCCTTTAGTGCTGGTATGTGTTTTAATATTTTGTTATTTATGGATAATAGGTGTAGTTGGTTAATTTATTTTCGAAAGATAAATCATATAGTAAAAATAACCTTTTCTATTCTTAGGTAACCCAATATTAATGAAATTTCGGATAATTTAGGGGCAATAAATTCAATTGTGTTTTTGTTTAGAATATAGAACATTTTTGCGTAATATTTTTATTTTTAAATAAAAGTCAATTTTATTTTTAATGAACATGGGATCAAATACTTAATGAAAAATTATTTTCAATTTTTAGATTCATTTTTTAAAAATTTTAGGAAAATAATTTAAGTTGAACGTTGAGTGATATTGTTAATTTTTTATAGATTAATGTATTTATTCCTTATATGAATAATTATTCATATATTTTTTATCCTTGAATGTGATATTCATTTTGGTTTTAGTTTTTGTATAGTTATAGTTGAAATTAATTATCACACATTTTGTATCATATGATATATTAAAAGACTATTTTGATGCATTAAGAATGATAAATTCATTATGGATATTAATTAACTAGAATATTATTTCAATTAGTGGGGAAAATTGATTGCTAGATAAAAAAGGAATGAATTATTTTTATGTAATAGATTGAATTAAATTATTTATATATTCTTATTTTATCTATATAAATGGTATGATTATTTACAAAAGTAACGTAAAATGATTATTAATATACTGATTCTTTTGTTGAAAATAACTTCCAATATTATGTCCTTATTTTGGAAACTCAATCACACTTATTTGTCTTATGACTGTACATACATGTATTTAGAATCATTTAACTAAGAAATATTATGTTTCAAAAAAGTAATTTATAAATTATCCAACATGATAAATTTTACATATGTGAATATATATAAATAATGAAAAATATATTTTTGAATGAAATAGTAAAATTGTGGGAATATTTTTAAGAGGAAATAATGTTACACCGTAAGATTTAAATAAGTAATTCTCTTTTAAATAAAAATTATTTTATGGAAATTATTTCACATGCATTATCGAACTAAAATTTCATGTGAAATATTTGATAAATATATTTTTTGAAAATTATCAGAATAATAAAACCTCTATTTAATAAAAATATGGCAATGAATTAAAAATTAATGTATTAAGAGAATAATTAATTAATATGATTTCATTTTCAATGGGATGTTTTATAAATATTGTTTTTCATAAAGTGATTTGATTTTTATCCTAATAAAAAATATTTCTTTTTAAAGTATTAGAATAATAATATATTATATTTTAATATATTAAATTATAAATTGTTATTATTTAATTAGTAATTGCTTTGAAATAAAATTAAGAACACTTATCCCTAGAGGTTTTTTTTCTATAAAAAAATACTTTATATATATATTATTTTTATTTAAGAGATATATTTATAAATATATCTAGTGTTTCCATGGCTACGAAACTAATCGGTCATTCGAGACGTGATCTTTTGTGACGATGCCAATGTTATGTAACAATGCACTGACTATGGGTAACTGGGGTCGGGGTGTTACACTTGGTATCAGAGGATGTTTAGTACAAACTAAGGAATCTAGATTTAGATAAAATCTGATTAGAGCACATAGCCCTAAGATAAACTTTGAGGATTGGTATTGAAAAACTTCTTAAATTTTGGTATTGTAGAGATCTTGTGAGTTTTCCGAGAAATACATCCATGTCTGGATATGAGTAGGTGGAGGTGGCTCTGGCTCATATGTACCTTGGAGTAAAACCCAAAAACACCGCTTTGATCTAGACTCGAACGTGAACTGGTGCACGACAACCGGCCTTGTTGCACTCTTTGTTACGACACTCACATGGGATATGCATAGGATAATTCTCATTTTCATTACAAACCATTATGAAGGGTTTATGAGTATATACCTACTCAAAGAAAACATTTTTATGATTATGGATTATATCCATAAGTTGTTCAATTTATGTTAAGTGTTTTACAAGTATGGAATTATGTATTTTGACTCGTAAACTGATCTAGTTTATGCCATTATTTAGAAATTACCCCTAGTGGATGAAATGGAAACTGTATTAATGGACACACGCCATGTAGGGATTTCCCTCCTGCACAAGATAATTATTGTGGAGATGGTGATACAACTGGTGCTGATCAGCTAATCAACATACTGTGACAACTCACTAAAGTTATGAATAACAACCTTACTCATATGGAGCACCCTGATCGACAGAATGGAGGATCAATGTTGGAACGCTTAATGAAGCAGTAACCACAAACATTCAATGGGAGTAAAAATCCATTAGTATCTGAGAAATGGATATGTTCCCTATTTATAATATTTCAGGATTTGGGGAGTAGTGAAAGGGAAAACGTATCATGGAATTTTACCACCTGACTGGAGATGTTGATCAATGGTGGTCATTGATTCAAAATACAAAGGAAGATGATGAAGTATTAATTATGTAATGGAGGGTGTTCAAAGATATTTTCTTAAAAAAATACTTTCCTCGAGACCATCAAGTAGATATAGAAAGGCAATTTGTGAGTCTGAGTCATAAGGAGGATGAGAATGTCACAAAGTATGAGGCCAACTTTTCATGGTTATCAAGGTATGCTGAAGAATATATACGTAACCCAAGAAGTAAGATTGATCTTTTCATTGATGAGTTAAAACCATTTCATCATTGAGAAATGGCGTCAAAATCTTTCTAGTCGTACGAAGATATTGTCTACTGTGATATAAAGACGGAAACAGAATTCTCTATGTATTATGACTTTAAAGAAAAGAAAGAGAAGAAGAGATTTGCTGATCACTCTGGAAATGGACATAAATGTATGAACGGAAAAGTTGAATATCCATCCTGCGGTAAATGTGGGAAGTAACACAATGGTACTTTCTTGAATGGAATGGGAGTCTGTTACAAGTGTGGTGAAAAATCCCACCATGCTCGTGATAGCAAGCGGAAGGAACAAGCTACCGATGTTCAATGCTACAACTACAGGGATATGGGACATTATGAAAATGAATGTACTAAGAGTCAGGGGAACTTACCTTAGAAAAGGTCAAGGGATCAAGGCCAAGATTATACTATCACTACTGCTGAGGTAGAAGCTCCGAAAGACATGGTGGAAGGTAATCTAATAATTTCCTCATGTTTAGAAAATGCTTTATTTGATTCTAAATCATCACATTATATCATATCTTCCCAGTTTTCTAAGACAATTAGATATTTACAATTTTATTTAGCAAGGAAATTTTCAGTTAAAACACATTAGGGGAGTATCATTACAACAATGTTTTGTGAATTAGTTCCCATTAGAGCACATAAATGTTCTTTATCTGCTGATGTCATCATCATACCTATGATCTAGTTTGATATAATCCTCGGTATGGATTTTCTTTCGGACCACAGTGAAAATATTTAATGTAAGAATAGGGAGGTTACCATTTTTGATGAAGATGATAAGGAAAACCTTATCTATAGAGAAGAATCGTCACCACCTAATTCTTATCTAGATCCACCCCCTGTAGTTCATCAAAATTCAATTATTGGGGAGGAAGAGAATGAGATGATTGTGGGTGAGGAATGAAATTTTCAAATAAAGGATGTACCTATTATTAAAGAATATGTAGATGTGTTTCTGGAATATTTGCCTGGACATCCTCCAAGAATGAGAAGTGGTGTTTTCCATTGATTTAATTCCTGGATCAAGTCCTATATCAACGACCCCGTGTAGAATGCCCAATATGGAATTAGTTAATGTAAAGAAAAAAAATAGGAATGGAGTAATAAGGTATTTATTCACCCTAGTGTTTCTCTATGGGGATCCCCTGTTATTTTTGTTAAAAATAATGATGGATCCATGAGGTTATGTATCGACTACAGGGAAATCAATGCTATAACAATAATGAAAAAGTATCCCCTACCTCACATTGATGATTTATTTGACCAACTGCATAGAGCTCAATACTTTTCAAATATTGTCCTTCGATCTGGATACCATCATTTTTGTGTGATGAAGGAAGACATTCTGATGATAGAGTTTCGAACAAGGTATGAGCATTACGAGTTTACAGTAATGCCTTTTGGGTTGACTAATGCACCCTCTGTATTCATGGAACTAATGAAAAGAGTTTTCAAGGAAAATATTGATGAATTTGTGGTGGTATATATTTATTATATCTTGGTATACACCAAATGCTACGAACATCATGAAAATCACTTGCGCATTATCCTGGAGATTCTTATAATACATGAATTATATGGGATGTTTAGCAAGTGTGAATTATGGATTCAAGAGATCTCTTTTATAGGCCATATTTTCTCTAAGGATGGAATCTCTATTGATCCTTCTAGGACCAAGGAAATCAATGAATGGCTAGCCACGACGAGTATAATTGAGGTACACAGTTTTATTGGTTTAGCAGGTTATTATCCGCATTTTTTCCAGAATTTTTCCCAATTGGCCAACACATTAAGGAAGCTCACACGTAAAGGTGTGGAATTTTATTGGAAAAAAGAGTGTGAAGATTGTTTTGAATAACTTAAGAGAATATTAGTCAATGCTCTTATACTGACTCTACTATCGGGGAATGATGCGTTCAATATTTATAGTGGTGCATCGACTAAAGAAAATAGTTGTGTCCTTATGCAAAATGATAGAGTTATTGCCTATGCATCACGACAGTTGAAAATTAATGAGAAAAACTATCATACTCATGATATCGAGTTAGCATCTGCGATCATTTCATTGAAGATATGGAGACACTACCTCTATGGTGAAAACTATGAGATTTATACTGATCACAATATTTTGAAGTATATTTTCTCACAAAATATACTCAACATGAGGCAAAGGTGATGGCTTGAAGTACTCAAGGATTATGATTGCACGATACACTACCACCCGGGGAAGGAAAATAAGGGGGTGGATGCTTTGAGCAGAAAATATCAATGAGTTTTGAACATGATAAGAATTTAAAGAGATCCTATTTTCATGGATCTAGGGATGTTGGATATGGGAGTCACCATGGAAGGTGAAACATAAATCCTTTTTCAAATGGTGTCCAAACCATCTTTACTAGAAATGATTAGGAGTTCTTAGATAAATGATGATGATTTCAAATCAAGTATAAAGCAGTGAATGATGGGATATTGAGTGACTTTGTGTATGAAGATGGAATTTTGATATTCGGGAAGAGACTTTGTATTCCTGGTATACCTGATCTAAAAAGTGAATTGTTGTTTGATGCTCATAGTTCCAATTTCTCTATACACCCTGGGAGCACCAATATTTATAGAGATTTGAAGAAACATTTTTGGTGGGACAACATGAAGAGGGAGATTGCTGATTATGTGTCAAGATGTATCGTTTGACAACAAGTGAAAGCTGGAAGGCAACAACCAGGAGGATTCATGCAACCTCTTCCCATACCTGAGTGGAAATGGGATAATGTCACGATGGACTTTGTCATGTGACTACCAATGACTCCTAGAAGGAACGATGCAATATGGGTCATTGTTGATTGTCTTACCAAGTCAACACGTTTTCTTTCTATAAGATAAGATCTTCCACTTCAATGTTTAGAAAGACTATATATTAATGAAGTTTTGATAATTCATGGATTACCCCTATCAATTGTTTCGCATCATGATCCCCATTTTACTTCAATGTTCTGGAAATTTCTTTAGAAGGCCTCGGATTCTGAACTTCATTTGATCACTTCCTAGCACCCTCAAACAGATGGACAATCAGAATAGAATATTCAAACCTTAGAAGACATGTTGGATCTTTCTCACTTGACTTTCAAGGTATGTGGGATAAATATTTACCTCTGGTAGAATTTTCCTATAACAATAGCTTCCATTCAAGTATTTGGATGGCACCATATGGAGCGGTATATGGAAAGAGATGTCACCTACCAACCTGTTGGGATGACGTTGGTGAAAGAAAACTTGTAGGCCCAGAACTGGTGGAGGAAACGATAGAAAAGGTAAGGTAATCTGAAACCACATCAAACCAGCTCATGGTAGGTAGAAGAGCTATGTCGATAACTGAAGGAAGGACTTGGAATTTCAGGTAGGAGATCATGATTTACTGAAGGTATCTCCATGGAAGGTAGTAATACGTTTCATAAAAAAAGGTAAATTGAGTCCCAGGTACACAAGACGTTTCGAAATTCTAGAACAAAATGGGGTTGTAGCTTACCGTTTGGCAATGCTGCCAAGTCTCTACAAAGTTCACAATGAGTTCCACATATCACTGTTGATAAAATACATGCCTGACCCAACACATGTACTCACTTATGAGAAGTTTGAACTAGAACATGATTTATCTTATTTCGAAGAACCCTTCAGGATTCTTGATACAAGAGAACATGTGCAAAGATACTAGAGAAATCATTTGGTAAAAGTTATATGGAGAAACCATAAAATGGAAGAGGCAACGTGGGAACCCTAGGAACTTATGATGAAGAATCAACAGAATATTTTCACGCAGTAGTATTCTAGAAAATTCGAGGATGAAATTATATGAAGTAGGGGAGAATGAAACACCCCATGCTTTCATGGAACACTTCTCTTTTAATAATACAGTATCATGTGTTGTACGCAACTTTGAGTTCTAACACACAACACAACCAATCAAACTAGCCGTTATGAATAGTAATACCCAATTTTTGAAATTTTATAAATTTTATCTTTTAAATGGACTTCATTTTTGGATTTGAAATATCGAAATTAGCTTAGGGTCATTTTTTGGTATTTTTCTGAAAACATTCAATGTTTGATATATAGTGAAAACACACCGAGTTATAGTTTAAAACCGAATTTTTATTTAAATAATTAATTATTTTAATTAAATTTAATTAAGGTAAAAATATATATATAATACCTATAAAACTTCAATGCAATTAATTGGAGTTTGGTTAGAATAATTTTAGATATATAAAAATTTAATTGATCTTTTCATAATCTTTTATCCACCTCCTAGGAGAATTTGAAAATTCACATAAAATATAATTTTACCAATTTACTGTGTGGAATTTCAAAAATATGACAGAAACAGTTAATATCATGGAGTTAAATGTGTTTCAATAAGAAAAGAATATTTTTTTTGTGAATAGTAACTTTTTTACTTTTATTTACCACGATTAAAAGTAAATTGGGTAATTAAGGGTAAACATGATATTAATATTACCCTAACACCTATACTAATTCTACTGGACATGTTTATCTCAACCAAAAACAAAATTAGGAATAAATTTTTATCATTTAGGTCCATGTGGATTAGATTATATCATTTATTATTATTTAATTTAAAGAAGAGTTTAATGATTTAAAATAAAGGTTTATTAACTAAAACATTTTTAATATAGGGTTTTACATAAGATAAATTTGATTACAAATATTAATTAGAAATATAAAAATATTTCCTAAATAAAGGTATTTTATTTATAATATTTAGACCATAAATAATTAAATTTATTTATGACACAATGGTGATGCAGTAATTAACTAATTAATTAAATATTAAAATAATTGATAATATAAATACCCAAATAAATGTAATTTGAGAATTTTTATAAATTCCAATACTTTTCACGGTTAATATGACATATTAGGACTGGTTATATAAATTTTTTTCAACGTAATAATGCTGTTACGAAATTATCAAAAACAGAATACCCAATAGTGTCAAAATTGACATAAAACGTTTTTTAAACAAAATAGTATATTATTAATTTATATTCTATTCCTAAATATCTAAATATCTAACAAGAGACTTATATAATGATAGTTGTATCATTAATGGACCACTTGGTGGGTATCTTGGATGTTTATAGTATGTTTATTGACTATATAATATAAAAATACAAAGAGACGTGGTAAGTGTCAAACTAATTAACTAAGAGTTAAAACTAAAATATAAGGTTAATAATGTGACCCAAACCTATCTAAAACAAATTGGTTGAGTGTTTTTAGACCTATCCCCACCTTGATGTATAAATAATACACTTTGGATCCATTAGAAACCAAATATGAATTTATTATAAAATAATACTTTATGTTTTTCCTAAAGAGCCCCTCCCCCCCCTTATAAAAGGACACTACGTCTAACCAATTATTCACACTATCAAAGCCTTATGGATCGAAAAATCACAGCAAAAATACACTCTCAAAGTCCCTTATTTCATCCTAGAGTCATTATTTTGATCATAAATCCAACCAATGGTGCCCTTTTGATCATATCAAAAGGAAGAACCCGAAGAAGAGGTAATGTTTTCAGCACCCTTTTTCAAGTTCCTTTATTCTTCAACTTCTTCTTTATTTTTTATTTCCTTAAAAAAGTAATGACTCCATTATCTTATATATAATGTGATATTATTATCAATATGGTACAACCATATTCATTATTCTATCAATCCTTTGAATGACATGTGACCATACGTGCGTACGTATGGCTTACCGTCTCAACATCGTGGTGTAATTTTTATTCAAAAACTTTATTGATTGGAAGGGTAAGATAATGATATGTAATTAATGTAAATAATAAATATACTATGATAATTATTCAATATATATGATATACCATCCAATTATATATTATTTTAATATCAAAAGAATGATATTGTCGCTCGTGTGTATGTACGGACTTTCGTCTCCAAAACTGCTATGAGATTCATTCCCCATCATATCCATGCAATTATAATTCTCATTTTATGATTATAAATAATGTTTAAGGACATGATATCATTCATGATATGAATAAGATAAAACCTATCCATAACAAACATGGATTATGTAACAAAACATATAAACGAAAACAAGTAAGTTAACACCCGAAACAACGATAATACTAAGATATTATTAAAACTGAAATGTAAAAAGATCATATATGAAATCATAATAATTTAAATGATTCTTGTATAATATAATAACAATTATTTCACCATTATACAAGATTTTAACCTACCATCGACCAAGGAAAGGTACAAGGTAAGTGTTTATTTCACAATCTCTTCATTACTTGAGGTTGTTTATACGTAATTATCTACTGGGACCTCTTTATCATCCACATAAATGTATCTTAAAAATTTATTTCAAATAATTATTACTATTTTACAGACTATGGGTTAATGTGATTTATACCATTGTTGACATTTTATAAGACATTTATAAAGGAATATTTCTGTCGTTTTCCAAACAAGGTCCTTTTTAACCATTTCGACATAATTCAGGTAAGACTGTTTTTTTAACTTATACGGCAGGTGCGACTATTTTACACAATTATAAACTCATCAAAGTATCCCATACAATATTATAAGAATATATTAAAAGTAAATGTTTTATTTTATAATTATTTTACTTTTAAATGACTTAAAGAAAAGATATATTTCTCTCAAATAGTTTTGATACCATCTATGTCAACATCCTTTGATGGATTTTAAGCTTATTTGAAGTTAATTATAATGATACAAAACTTCCATATTGTATTGAAAGTTTGTGATATTTTTGACTCTGGATGTTTTATTTTTATACCATTCATGGTTTATGGATAAAGTATTGACATTTCGTATTATATTTTTAATACGAATGTTTATATTATGTTTAAACTTGTTCATATGTGGACTGCATTCGACTTAATATGTGATGGGTGGAGCCTGCAATAGCTTCTCGATGCATCGGTAGGTCTCATGAGAAAAACTAGTGTCTTGGCATAAGGACTTGACAAAATATTTTTTGTAGTCTTGGCACAAGGCCTTGACTATGTGTTTATGATAGTTTGGCATTATGGATTCCATAATTATGAAAGTTGTTATTGATTTTTCATTAGATTATTATATTAATAGAATATCCATGAGGATAAGTAAATGGAATTATTTAATTTTATTTATGCCATATTATGCTGAAGTTCAAATTTAAAAGGCTTTTGTTTTAGTTATACATTTCCTTAAATGTTTATGCTTATTTATGAATGTTTTTGCTATATTGTTATCCTTACTGGGCATCTGAGCTCACCCATTTCTATGTTTCCATTTTCCCAGGATGTGAAGAAGTATTTTATGAATGACCTACAGGGATAGTATGAGGGGATATGAGTGTGGACTGTGCAGACTATGTTGTTGTAGTTTTCATTTTATGATGTAATGTAAACGTTATATATGTATCTAGTGAATCCAAGGCTACTAAACTAATCGGTCTTTCGAGACTTGATCTTTTGTGATAATGAATATGCTATGTAATAATTCACCGACTTTGGGTAACTGGGGTCAGGGCATTATAGAGACTACCTTTTTGGTATTTTAGATTCATGCCTATAATATATTATAGGTTCAGTAAATTATACGATGGACAATAGAGTATGGTCTATGAAAAGAATGATCAAGGTGTTTAAAAAATGGAAGTTGAAATTGTTTGCTTGTTACATGGTGGAGTATTTTACAATTAGATATAATAAATTATTTATATTTTCACGAATTGTTTATCTAGTGTCTCATGTTACTTCTTCATTATTGCTACAATAATCTTTTTTCATCAACTGGTTCATGTAATAAAATCCAAACAAATTTCATTTTTGGATTTATTGATGCACTTTTACCATAATATTGTTATCATGTTCATAATTTTATTATATTTCCAGATTAGGATTCATAATATTATAAAATTACATATTTTATACTCTTGGTGCTCTGACATATAGGGTGGTCATTCTTGAATTATAGTTGGGAGTTACTTTTATACTATTATTTTATCTAGAGAAACAATTTCTATTATTTTATATTTTAATTCCCTAATAATATTTCTATTCTATGTATCATAGAAATGTGCCCCGGGCCATCATACTAGTCAACTCGAGTGATGCATCAAGTTGAAATGGGCTTTCTTTTTACAAAATGTAATTCAATATGGGTTACTATTTAATGAATTTCATTATACATGACATAATATAATTAAATCATGATATGTGTATTTGATTAAATGTATAAAAACCCGTTTTTTTTGTTTGAACAGTAGTCATGAATAGTTTTCTGGATGACTATATCTCAGATTATATTTTTTCAGTATTATTTTTAAAATTTTTATCCATTTAGTGAATATTTAACTTATATTAATGATTTATGAGATAATTTGAGAAAATTGGAAGAAAAACACTATCAGAAGAATTCTCTACATGGACAATAAAACTATTTGTTTACAATTAATCCTATTTTTGGTTACCACTACTAAAAATTTCATGGTCAGCTCATTATTTTCAACATCATTGGGCTAAACCTCACAACTATATAGTATTTTTATATTTTTAAATTTTATTTGATTTTTATTGTAAATTTAATTTATTAATTTATATAAATTAAAAACCCTGTATTTATTCCCTATGTTGTTATTAATAATATTAAAATTTTTAAAACCAATAATATTTATTTAATGATTTAATAAAAAGAATTGTAGATCTTGTATTCGACTATTCAATGGAAATTTTTTTTGTCTATTTTTTCTGAAAATGTTGTATGTTAATAATAGAATTATATGTTGGAATTTTAAATTTAGCTCTATTTATAAATTATAAATTTATTAGGATATATTTTACATTTTTTATATCGAAGATAAATCCCAAATTTTTATGCTTAAATGATTCCACAAATTCACTAAAGGACTAATCCCATCCGAATAGAAATCACTACATATATTGAAAAATAAAATTTTCATCCACACTTATAATTTGATGAAAATTTTAAATTTTTTAATTGATTGAATTTATAGTATTTAATTTCACTATTACGATAGTTGTTCCCTTTGGAAAATTAGTCATAATGTAGTAAAATTGGAGGGAATGTTTTATATAGTTGTACACATGTTCCATTAATTGCATATGAATCTCTAAAACTCATCTACTCTATTGATTGAATATTTAAATAGATTGATGGGATTTATTTTTCATTTATTAGGTTATATTCTAAGATAGATGTCTCTTAATAGTTATCTAATCATTTAGAATAATGGATTCAAATAGTGAATATAGATTACAAGAAGTCTACCATCCCCTTTTGTAACATCATGTTATTTTAATTTTTTAAATTTAATTTAACATATAATTCATGAAAACTTATTTTTTGTTATCATATTATATTTTATTATTACATATTTATACCAAAATTTAATAATGTAGGAGATATTATGTTATAAAATTCTGGACATTTTCTTATACATATCCCCTTCGTGATGTTAAATGCACCAATGGGAGAGTACTTATTTTCTGGTTGATATAATTAATAAATATTATATTAATATATTTAAATTAATTAAAACACTATATTTTAATAAAATATTGTTTTAAAAATAATATTACATGATTAAATAACACATTCAATTCACATTTATAATGCAAGGCTAAGCATGTGTTATTTTTGAGTGAAATAAATTAGTAGAAAAGTACAATAAACATGGGGTTTATTTTTGTAGTTTGGATATAATTCCAAAATTAAATAATTCATAGAAAAATAGTTTTTATACAAATAATAGTGGAAACTAAAAATATTTTTTCATAAAAAAACAATCAATGTAATGAATTACATTGCTAACCTAGCATTCATTCATTCAGAACATTTTTATCGTTTTTTATTTTGTAGGGTTCATATGTTGAATAAATTATGTAGCACCGACTCTGGGTAACTAGGGTCGAGGAATTATAGTTGGTATCAGAGGAAGTTTAGTGTAACCCTTGGAAGCTATAATTAGAAAACCTCTGATTAGAAAACAATACCCTATAATAGACCTTGAGGAATAGTATATAAGAACATCCAAAAATTTTGGTAATGTAAATATTATGTGGGTTTTCCACGAAATACACCCCTATTTGGATAGGATTAGGTAGAGGAAGCTCTGGCATAGATGTACCAAGGAGTGAAAACATCCACAAATTGTTTTGGGCTTGACCTGGGTTATCTTGGTACACAGCAATGGGCCTCGCTGGACTCTTGGTTACGACACTCCTGGGGGATATGCTTAGGATAATTCACATTTAAATTACAAAATGATTTAAAGGATTTTAATATAAGAATAGAATAAATAAAATGGTTAATCTTAATGTATTTAAATTGAAAATAAGTAGTTATGATATTTTATAAATGATTTTATGGCTCACACTGTACTTTCTTGTGTTAGTAAATTGATGGATTTGAAAGAGGACATAATAACAGTGAACTGGATGTACAAGGTGGGTATGAAATTGGAAATGAGAAATAGAATGGAATGATGAT
Organism: Viscum album; assembly: GCA_963277665.1. Classification (NCBI taxonomy): domain Eukaryota; kingdom Viridiplantae; phylum Streptophyta; class Magnoliopsida; order Santalales; family Viscaceae; genus Viscum; species Viscum album. The sequence goes on along the minus strand of OY728125.1, from coordinate 268,581,938 downwards.
AGGTTTAAAAGATATCATGTTCATGGTGAATCAGTTTTCCAAAATATTATCAAGAACATATATATTATCCAATTCCCCGAGTCAAAAAAGAAGTGAATGGTGGTGAATTATAAGAGCTACAGCAGTACAGACCATGGATAAAAGTAATCTCAATTTCGATCATGTAGGAAATGTTGAAAGAAACACCTATGAACGTTTCACAATTGAACAAGGAAATTATTATTGTGTGGGAATAAAGGACATAATGTAAATAACTAAAGAGGAAAAATAAATAGTATTATAGAAGTAAAAAAAATTATCCCATGAATCCATTTACAGTCATTTTCCTTAAATATAGGGGATATGGTCCTAACCTAATGAATTCCCTATTCTATAGGGTAACCACCTGGTCAAGGAAGAAGCTATTAGGATATAAATGAATGGTGAAATGTTTAAATTTATTAGTGCTCTTTGTTTATGAGATTACTTGGGAAGACTTTTCGCTTTTATGTGTAACCCTGTCGTTTGTTATGTGAAAATGCTATTTTATGAAAAAAAAAATTTATTGTTTAAATAGTTATAAATAACCAATTCGGTTTATTTTATCCTTGAATGGGAGGCAATTACATGTTATTAAATTTTGGTATGAAAAAGAGAGTTATGAGATAAAATTTGTGGTGAAATTATGTTATATTTATTTTGAGAAATTTATCCCATTTTTGGAACATTGTAAAATAAAGTTTTTGAAAATGGACAACATGCAGACCATGAAATAACCCATCAAGTCAGACCAAGCAGTGGGATTTGAACCCGCAAACATAGTTCGATTGTGACTTATAACATACCATTGGACTACGTGATGTCCCAGGTTAGTTTGACTAATTGATTTCAGTTAAATGATTTTATTGATCAACAATAAGTTGATTTTGGATCTTATGTGTTATCAAATTCATATAATTAGTATAAGAAAATGACATGGTGATTAAGTGATAAACGTTATTTTAGAAGACATTCAATCTATTGGGAATGTAATATGCATTAGGAAAATAGAATATTATGAGATTTCATTTGAAGAGTAATGGTGGATTCTTATATATTTTTTTATTGTGGATTTATAGTTATTTGTGTTATTTATGGAAATGATTAACCTATTATAGAGAATATGTGATTTGATTAATTATTTTTAAGTATGTGACTTTAAGAGTATTTGATATTATTTGGCGATAAAATTTAATGTGGACTACAAAATAATAAAATTATTCAATGTTTTGGATTTTAATATTAGATTGGATTACATTGAAGGATTTTAAAGACAATTGATTATTGAATTTTATTTATTGAAATTTTGGTTTTGTTGGTTTAATTTTAGAAATTAATAATAGAAATTATTTCTCTAACGGAGTAACCTTTTTGGGGAGCTTCTGATCATGTACTAACAATTTTGGTTTTGTATAATCTCTAAATAAAAGTTAAATATATATAATTTATCCTTTGTAAATTATTTTAATATCCAGAAGTTTATTCTAGCGCTTTAGGTGTGACCAAGTATTCTGGAATACTCATCATTTTAATAAAAATGGGTTAGTGGTAGAAATTTATTAAAGGATGAATCTCTACTTAAAAATTAAGTATATCTCATTATTATCTTAATCATTCTCATAAAAAAATTCATCAACTTTTTGAAATGGAACTTAAAATAAAAAACATTATCCTTTAACCTTTCCTACTAGGAAACTAATGAACGTTTATCTGATCAGATGTTATTGGTTTTCGTGTTGTTTACATTATCCCAATGTTGTTTTCGATCATTATCCACCTAACCTTGACACTTAGTTTATCTTCCATATCCATGTTTTCATACTTATTAACCTACTTTGGGTTATCTTGTTTGACCATTGTACTTCTCATTCTTTCTTATGACGAGACTGTTTTATTGACTCTTTTTCCAATGTGGGACTTTTAATGCAGCTCCCAATCCCGATTTTAAAATTCCGAGGACACAATTTCTAAAAGTGTGGAAGAATGTAACACCCAAAAATTTCATAGTAAGTTATTTTCATTAAATTCAATTGATTGTGCAACATGCAACACTGAGTTCGAGCGCACTACGACTTACCAATCTAGCCGTTCAAAAGCAATTAGGAATAGTGTTAACTGAATTTGGAATATTATATACTCTATATAATTTTAAAATCCATATTATGTGTTTCTTAAACATAATATATGAAGAAAATCATTTTTTCAGATAAAATAAGTATTTTTAAAAAAAATTGAAATTTTAACACCTCTTAATAGAAAACACTTTTTAAAACCAATATTTGACAGTTTTATATATTCAATTTAATGAAATTAAATTCTTTATTAGAATGGGTACATAAAAATTTATTTTGGATTAATTTTTGGTAATTTTCTGATAACTTTTATATTTTGATGAATACTAATAAATACGAAGTTTTAATTGTATTTTTTTTATAAAAAAAATTTATAGTGATAAATTATTAATTTGAATTGTTTGGATGTACAATTAGATTATATTTTTATCATTTAATACCATTTAATTCATTATAAGTACTTTTACATTTAAATTAGACACAAACACATGTCAATGTTTTAACAATTTTTATTTTTTAAAAACCCGCCTTTCGGTTTTGAAAATGGGAATTAATTTTAAATTAATTAATGAAACTCCTATTTTTTCAATTTTTTAAAATAGAATTCATTTTTGAATTCGTAATATCTTCATTATCTTAGGGTTTATTTTTGGTATTTTTCTGAAAACATTCAATTTTTAATGAATAGTGAAAAAAATGCTTTAGTGGTTAAAATAGAATTTTTATTTATAGAATTATTTATTTTATCTTAATTTTCATTTGGTCAAAATAGATAAATAATACCTGTATATGTTCAACGTAATTCATTAGAGTCACTTTATAATAATTTTAGATATATAAAATTTTATCAAAATTTTTATCGGCTTTTAACAACCTCCTATAAGCATTTTCAAATTTTTAAAAAATGTAATCTTACCACTTCTGTGATTTGAATTTAAAAAATCTATGAGACATGGTTGATATTAGTAAGTAGAATGGTTTTCAATAAGATGAAAATAATTTTTGGTTATTAGTAACATTTTACTATTATTTACCAGAGTTAAAAGTAAATAGGGTAATTAATTGTCCAAATGATATTATTATTACACTAACACATGTCCTAATTCTATTGGAGAAGTGTAATTGAAACAAAAATACCTTATTTATAAAATATTATCCTTTAGGTCCACTTGGAATAGATTAGGACATTATATATTATTTAATTCAATGAAGAGTTCAAAGTGTTAAATTCAATGTTTAATAACTAATCAATTTTTAATATTGGGTTACACATAAGATAAATTATAAAATAAATATTAAATATAAATCCAAAAATATTTCCAACATAATGGAAGTTTATTGAAAAAAATTATAAATTAAATTATTAGATTTATTTATGACTCAATGATGATGCAGTAATTTCCATATTAATGAATGATTAAAATAATTGATATTATAAATATCCAAATAACATTAATTAGATACTTTAAATGAATTACAATAATTTTATATATTAATATGACATGTTAGGGTTTATTAACTGAATTAATTTCTATGTAATATATTTTTTAGGACTTTAAAAAAATCAATTATTAAATAATGTCTAAATTGACAAAAATGAGTTTTTCTAGATGAAATACTATATTATTGGTTGATATAATAATCTTAAAAATATAAGGATTGGAAAAAAGGCTAATATAATGATATTTGTGTCATTAAGGAACCACATTGGGTTTGTTTGGATGTTTATTGTATGTTTATTTACCATATAATATAAAAATAAAACGAGACATGGTAAATGTCAAAGTATTTGACTAAGAGTTAAATCAAAATGATATGGTTAATATAGTGACAAAAACCCTTCTAAAACCTATTAGAGGATATTTTTCAGACCCATCCCCACCTTATAATTTAAATAATTCATTTTGGAGCCATTAGAAACCGAAAATTATTTTATTATAAAATAATATTTCAATGATTTCCTAAGGTGCCCCTCACACCTCTTATAAAAGGGAACACCCCTTTCACTGAAATTCACACAATCAAACTCCTTAGGCTTCGCCAACCCCTACCCAAACATCCTACCAACTATCCTACCTTCTTCATAGAGGCCTTACTTTAGTCCTAAATCCATCATGAGGATCCATTTTGATCAAATCAAAATGAAGAACACGATGAAGAGGTAAATATTTCCTCACCACTTTCATGTTCTTTTCATCTTCCACTTCCCCTTTCTTTGATGTTTCCATTCTAAAATAATAACTCTAGTATATTATAAATAATTTGATGTTATTATGAAAATGGTACAACCCTATTCATTATTTTATCCATCTTATAAGTGACAAGTCACTATACGTGTGTACGTACGGATTACCGTCTCTACGTTGTGGTGTAGTTTGTTAATCAAACACATCATCATTTTTAAGGTTATAATAATGAGTATTGATTATGTAAAGAATGAATATAATTTATAATTATTCTGTATATGATATACCATTGAATTTTATTTGATTTTAATATCATAAAAATGATATTGTTGCCCGTGCGTACATACAGATTACCATCTCCACGAACGCAATGATATTTATTCCCCATCATTTCCATTAAAGAATAATTTTCATTTGATGATAAAAAAAATGTTTTAATGACATAATGTAATTCTGGATATGAATAAAATACATCTTATCCATAAACAACATTATTTACGTAACAAATCATAAAAATGAAAACAAATTAGTTCACATGCGAAACGATGACACTACTAAAATATCATTAACAAACCAACATTAGAAGGTCATATATGATATCATATTAATGTATATGTTTTATTTATAACATAATAACAATTATTTCACTATTATACAAGAGGTTAACCCACCCTCAAACAATGTAAATTAAACGGTATGTGGTTTTCATCTCACTTTTATTCCCGGGAGATTCATACTATATTTGCCATTATTACATTTTTGTGTGTTGTATTTACTGCCCATGATTATATGGTTTGCATAATATTATTTAATTTATGGGTACTTACATCATCATTGAATGATTCTTATTTAATGGGGTGTATATTTTTTATGTTATAATATCAGTAATGGAATGTCAAATTACAATTTCCACTCATTCGATTTTGGGGAAACATCATTGATTACTTTACTCCAATATTTTGAGAGAAATCATTATTTATTTACTTATGTAGTAATTTACACTCCCCATTGTGTGGATATAGTTTTGATAGACATAATTAATCCGTTGATAAATTCTCATGTAATCGGTATAAACATGATTGGAGTAATTTTAACTCAATTTCTATTCATTGAGTTAAACATCCATGTCATTAGTGTTGTTTTTACAAGAATAAGTGTGAATATCCTATGATTGATTTATATAGAATATCCAATCATATTGTGTGTATTTATACTTTTCACACATAATTATGTCGTTAATTGGTCCTTCACTTAAAGATACAGTCTTTATAATGAAATTCATCTCAAAATACATTCAATTCAGGCTTTTTTATTATTATGCGCCGATTCAATTTTATTTGGAGCATATACTGTAATTTGAAATAGTATATCATGAATCCCTTCATTATCATGATACTATAATGTTCTTATTACATCAATTATTTTTATTCAAGAATATCTCGTTTAGTTAGGAACTCTAACTAAAATTTCATTTTAAATGTTTAAAAAATTTATTCTTCTAAAAATTTCCCATTAATGTCCATATTTTAAAAATGGTTTTAAGGATTTATTTAAATTAACATGAATATATTAAAATTTAAATTCATTTTAAAATATTAAATGTGGTATAGGAAAATTTTAATCAAAAATCTATTTTAAATGGCTCATTAATACATAGTGATACTTTTAAATGTTTTCACGACAAAAGGATATATTTCACTTATATAGTTTTGACGATTATTTCCATCTATATAAATATCCTCCATTATTGTTGATTGAGGTTAATATATTATAATAAAATCATCAATATTTTATTGAATGATTTATTTTTGACCGTGGATGTGCTAATTTTATTCCATTCATAGATAGTGGTTAAATTATTGACCTTTCGTGTGCTAGTTTTAATACGAATGTTTAGATTCTGTTTCTCCGATTTCATATGAGTAATGTATTGGACAGAGTAAGTGACGGGTGGAGCATGCTATAAATCCTCGATGCATCAGTAGATCTAATAAGACAAACCATTTTCTTGAAACAGGGCCTTGACAAAATCTTATTTGTATACTTAGCACAAGGCCTTGACTATGTGGTTATGAAGTCTGGCATTATGCATTAGATCATTATGAAAGTAGCTATTGATATTGCATGTGATTATTCAACTAGTATAATATCTATGGGAATAATTAAATGGAATTATTTGATTTTATCTTTTCCATATTATGTTTATGTTTATGTTTAAAAGGCTTTTGTTTTAGTGATATTCATTGCCTTAAATGTTTATTTTATTTATGAATGCTTTCACTATATTGTTATCCTTACTGAGCATCCGATATCACACCTTTATATGTTTTATTTTTCCCAGGATGTGAAGAAGTATTTTATGGTTGTCCTACAGGGATAGGATAAGGATATATGTGTGTTTAAAAAGGGAACAGAATGACTTTGATGTTTTTATTTAATGATGCAATGTAAAACTTATGACTATATCTAGTAATTACATGGCTACAAAAATGATCATTCTTTCAGGACATGATTCTTGTATCATGCCAATGTTATATAATAATGCATCGACTCTGGGTAACTAGGGTAAGGAAATTATAAATTATATTTTCAAAATTTAATGGATTTAGACAAATTGAATTTCGAATAATAAAAATTAATTTTTAGATTGAATTCATCACAACCATTCATATTGTTTTGTAGAGTATTTTCTTTCTTTCCTTTTCATTGTTCTGATTTCAAAAAAATACACATATATTTTGATCAAAAATTCATTTATTTTAATTATTTTTTAAAACTATTATGGGATATATTTATTCAATTCATTATTAATTGAATAAATTATGTCATATGTTGCAATAAACATAGTAAAAATATCATATATCTTGATAGAAGAGAGTTACCCTGAAATTTGCATCATTTTTGGTAAGATAAGGTCTTTATTCAAAATGTTTTTTAAATTTTGCAATATGTTTCCATTAGTTTATTGTCTTATTGTTAATCTCAATTACCATTTCAATTTATTTAAATATATATCATAATTGTTTTATTAATTTTCAATTCACCCTTCTTATTTTTTGACAATGAATTAAAAAATTCCTCTCACCTTCCTAATGACCTCAATTTATTTTTTCAATTTAAAATCCCATTATATTTTTCTATTTTTTGTGATGAGGTTATATTTCATGTTATTTTTGTTCTTATTTTGATTTTACAATTCCACTAGAAACATAAAAATTTGAATTTAGAAGTATTTAAATGGATCATTATAAATTTACCTAAACTCTCTTGAAAATATTTAACAATATTATGGTCTTATTTAACAATAATATATAAAACCCAAATATGATATATATTTGAAGGAGGATGTGAGGATTTCACACGAAATGTAATGAATTAATCTAATTACATTATTCAAAGAGTATGTTTCCCAAAAATAAACAATCTCCATTATGATATTTATAAGATGAACCTAAACTGATAATTATTGGAATATTATGTGAGATGTGGAGAGAATAATGAGTTGAATATCCAAACTCAAAATTCAAAACAAAATAACTCAAGAGAATTTTTTTATAATACCACATTTTTCCAATATTAAATTACAAAATGGAGAATAAAAATTATTAACTGATTAAATATGATGTAGAAAAGTTGATTTCTAGTTTTGAATGACAAAAAATTGGAGTTTGATGAATCTTTTAATTTAAAAGAAATCATTACTTTCCCTTTAAAAAAATCAACACAATCCATTATTTCAAGAATACGATATAATAGTTATGTAACTAATGGATGGATTAACACATCATGATATAGAATAATTTTATATATCTTATTTCAAAAAGGAAATTATTCTTCCACCATGTAAAATTGATAGTTATAGAGATCTATTGGTTATTTTTGACAAACCAGTTTTGTACATAAAAGTGTGGTGAATTTTCAATAAATAAGCAAGGAAACCTTTGTAATTATGAGTGATGAGAATGGGAAATTTTTTACAAATATAGAATATCCTGAGTAAAATAATATTGATTGGAAAATGATTAAATAGTGATATTTTGGAACTGAAAATTAACACTCATTGCACTTCATGTTTCCGTAGGATAATAGTGGGTCAAATGAATTCAACATTCTCTTTCTATAACCAATGAAATATTTTAATATTATTGATATTATTGAGATATAATTCAGGATATAACCTTAATTAAAAGAAGAAATTTATAGGAATATTGACTCTACAAAGATATAGAGGTTGAAAATAATGAATCTATACCCCCTTTAGGTTTTGGATGATTTTAGTAAACAATCAATAAAAAAATATTTCATTATATTACATTGGGGTGAATACCACATTTAAATTTTATTATTTATCCTTTTTTGTTAATATTTAGTATTTATAATATTTTCTTTTTTCTCACTGTAGGTATGTAGTTATCTTGATAGAGAGTACCAACATTATCATACCAATGAACTAAAATAAGTATATCAGGTTATCCCTTAACTCATCACATCATTTAAAATAATTAAAATTTTTATTTTCATGTTCATATATTATTATTTATGGTTATATAGAAGAATGGTTAACATTTTATATATTAGGGAGGGGAAAATAATTTTTTATTCTATTTGTTATTTTTCATTTTTCATGTAATTTATTTTTCAACTGTTATTATTTTCATATATAAAATAATTTCCACACACTCATTACATCTATGAAAAATATTGAGAAATGATGTTTTAGTTTGTCTTTATCATTGTTATTATATGTAACATGGGAAACTCAACATCATAAGGGGTTGATTTTAGTGAAAATAGATTATTTTCAATGATATCATCGATGGATTTTATATAATACTACTTATACATTTACACAATTCATTGAATGGAATTTTAAAAAAAATTCATTTAATTTCTCATGACAAATTTACATGTATTCATTACTTGTAACTTTTTATAACTTAAATAATGTTTCCATAAACATTAGTTATTTTTCTCAACTAAATTGATTGGTTTTTACAAACATTACTTTCACATCATATTATTTTTATACAACATTGGATTAACCTATGCATTAATACATTTTATCATACTATTTTAAATCCAAAAATATAATATTACAAAAAAAATAAACAAAAATAAATTATAGGATAGTGATGAAATATACATTATTTGAGGATACATATGATAGAAGATTATGTTTAACTATTTAGAATGATTAATTTAGTTTTTTTTAAATTCAATTGCAATGGGTTTTGAGTAGATTTTTTTAAAAAGTGCTATGAAATTAGAAGTGATTTATTATACATGAATATATGAAGTAAATGGTGTGGTAAATCTTAAAATGGTTTTACCATAGACTTGTATAGTATTAATTTCATACTGGAATCAAAAATGGTATATTCATGATTATAAAAACTAATGAAATTGTATTTTTTAATTAAAATTATTATATAAATAATTTCTAATTTTGTGAGACAAAATTATATTCCTTGATAATTTATTTAGTTATATAATAGTCATGGATTTATAAATTTCATCATTTATTATTTTTTAGATGGTAATACACTGTAGTTTTCCCCATATTCCAAAAAGGATAAGTGTGGAGGAGTATATTTTTTTGTTGAAAATTTGTTTATAAAAAACTAATTTGAATCTTATGCATTAATATTTAATTTTTTAAATAAATGAAATTTTTATATTTATCCTTAATTTTTAATTTCCAAATTAATATTTTTTCCATTTTATGTTAAAAATAATATTTTTGTTCAATTTTTTCTAAACATAATTGTATCATAAAATTTTGTTTAATCATTATATAATAATTGGTCTTACCTTACCATATGAGAAATTATATAATGGTCCCATATTTGAAAGGATAGATTCCATAACATCACCGATGTACTGGAGTTGACAAAATGTTTGTAAACTCTACGATGGAGCAATACAATATTCATTTTTAGTGGAATGGGATGATTTTTTTTAGAAATTAAAGGAATAAATTTAAAAAAATTCATTAAACTATAAGGATGACTACTTATAATTGAAATATAACTAGAATTTTAATAAATTTAACGGTTAATATTTTGAGGTCGAATGATATATTTATCATTTTTTTAATTTTTAACCGTAACCACTAAACACAATATTTAATTGGGGTTTTCAAATAGTTAATGGGTTTTCAATAGAGAATATACTAGGTCGTTGGTCTCCAAAAAATCAAATCAAATTAATTAAGGAAGTACTGTATCATGGATCTCTTATATTAAGGTTTCTATCTTCCTTCTCAACAGCATATTACAATAATATTTTTCAAAAAAATCATCTCAACATCAGTTAATTTTTATTATTACTCTGTAAATTTATTTTTCATATTATTTTTCTTTGAATATATGTATTCATATGATATTATTAAATAAAAATTTAACGATTTTAATATTAAAATAATCATCAAAATGATAATCCACTAAAGTGAGAGTATTCCTTTCCATAGTCCTTATAATTCAAACAACCTTAATTATTTTTATTTTTCCATGTAATAACTATAATTAAAAAATTTTATAATAAATTAACTAAGCTTTTTTATTAAAAAATGATTCATTTTTTACATGTGAGATAGAAGTTATGTAATTTGTTTGAACAATAATTAATTAACAAATCTAATCAACTGTTTTTAGATTTGTAGTTTTTTAATCAAATCAATAACCTAAAATAATACACATTTAATGTGTTAATATGATATATTAATTAGACACCATCAATACATTTGATTAAAAATCTAGTCAATAAGAGTTTCGTGATTTTGACTCTAGATATTAAAATAGGGCTCATTTAATCAAATCATTATGGTCATGTTTTATTCAAATAGGTATATGGGTTTATGAGATTAAATAATTATAGTTGAATATATTTTAACTGATTATAAATTTATGAATGCATAATGAATGGGTAGATTTATTTGGTCATGATCATATATATTATTTTTTAGGAAATGTTTTCATTCACAGTTTATTATTTTTTAAAATTAGCCTATTAACCCATTATCTTTTATATTATATTTCTTTTATTTTATTTTTTTAAGAAAAATATTATAGATAGTTCAATTAAATTATTCCTCTATTGAATAACCTATGTTATCCTCTATATTTTATTTATAAAAAGTCAAAAAAATTGAGATCAAACAACTAAAATATCATCAATTAATGATTTTAAATAAATATATATGATTAAAATAATTTATGATGAAATTTAGGTTTCATTTAATAGGAATATTCTGATAAAAACCTTGGTATTTAAATTTATTTAATTTCATATTCTAAGATATTTTATCAACTTTTTTTTTAAAATGAGTTGTGAAATTTTAGAAAATATATTTGATGTATAAAGGGGTTCTATAAAAAGGTCTATAATAGTTTATGTAGTTTTTTTAAAATTACATATAACTTATGGAAAGGAACTAGTATTTGAATGCTTTTAAATATTTAATTCTAACATTTTAAAAAAATAATGATTTTATGGGGGATATTAATCGTATTTATTTCAAAATTAGTATTGATGAAACTTTTTAATAAATTGTTTTCAGATATTTTCATTATATTTATATTTTTTGTTTAATAATGATTTATGAAACATAACTATTTGTTTTTCTATTTTTACCCTCATAGAATATGTATCCACCATATTTGTATTGAATATTAATGGAGATCTATTAATATAACTAAAACCCCACAACGTTCCGTTAGTTTACACATTCAACTAAAAAAGAGTTATTTGTGATCATCAATATGATTTTTATCCTTCTAAAACTAAAATAGTAACCTTATATTATGGTTTCTACATTTATTCTCAAGGTTTTATGATCAACAAGGTATAAATCCATGTGGTAAGAAGATAATTCATTATATGTTTTCCTTAAAATATTCATTAATTAATACATTCCTCATATCATTAATGTATCTAAGGCTATAACATTTCATTTTATTGAGAGGTGTTATTAGTCACTTTTAGAGTATACACATCTCATTATTGAAATAGTACCACATATGAGTAAGCTAGAATTAAATGTCCTTCTTTTTTATTTATTCTTATTTTCTATTAATCCAATACTGAACAACGTGTATGTAGTTATGGATGGAGAGAATAAGTTTAGTGTTATTTATAATATACATGAATATGGTAGTGCTAATTATTGTGGTGGATGGAATATGAATTCCATGTATAGCAAGGTGAGTGGTGTTATTAAGAGACTCTATCAACTATTATCACAACCTAATTCTATGGGTAAATCCATTCAACCAATTTAGTATCATTCTCTAAAAAATCCACATTTAATGATGCTTCAAATATTTCCATAAACATTACTTGATTAGTTATCTATAAATATTTTGTTGATGAGAATCCCATAAAAGAGGCAATAATATTTTTTATCTGTTGGATGATCATTATGTTCAGCCAGTTGGAACTAATAGTGATATAAGGGATAATTTTGGTACATATTGTTATATTTTTTTAACTCCTATATTGTCTAATATACGATGCATTAAAATTAAAATGAAATATTATATATTTTATTCGTAATATAGTTCTCAATAATATATTATCAATAAAAAAATTCAAATAATATTATCATGAGTATATCATTAATGTGAATTTGCATTATTTATAGAAAGTGTCTATGAATAATCTATTTTTATCTGTTCCTTTTGATCATGTTTGTTGTTTCAAACCAATGTGAGTAAGGTAACTAGTAGGAGAAACATCTTTTAATAATATCTTTTCTTATGATTCTTTTATTCTCCATAATTGTATTATTATGAGATATCGATTTGTAATGATAATAAATTATTAATTTCAATTATAAATATGATGGTGAGACCACTATAGATGAACACTTTTTAAAATAATTTCTATTTTTTTGTTATGAATGCAATGATTCGTGTCAATTGTTAAAGTTATTCACTAACCCATACTAGTCCAATTATGTGATTAGTAATAAATTTAATAACTTTTAATATTTTATGTAATATGATTGGGTTTATATTATGGTTTATATTATTATAGGAATTAATTTTCACATTGTAAAATAGACTTCCATATCAATTTTATGCAATTTTCCCATAGTTTTTGGCATCAAATGTTCTCTCATAATTTTATTCAAATCTATTATAAAATCATTTATTGATGAGAATTTAAGTGTCCATCGTTTTTATAGAGTTTATAAATAAAGGAGTTAAAATATTCATAAAAGGTTTCTATAACCATGAATCTAATAACTAGTATCTTACCCAATTTTCAATTTTCTAAATGTAATGAGTCTACTATTTGTGGTTTTAATTCATATTTTCCACTCTTTTCTGCACTTTTTTTTCATTTCAATAGAGGATATCGCATAGGATTTTTACCCTTCCATGATCATTAGATTTTTGAGTCCCACTTTTGTATTTATTAATGTTATTTTGAGGAAAAACTTTTGTTCCTAATCCCTGTACAACTCTTCTTCCATAACCAAAATCATTCTATTTATAATTGGGTTATGATGAACTAGGGTATAGTATTTATGTATAATTTAAGAGATTACTTTATTGTAATGGGTTTATAAAAGACATATAATTAATTGTTATCCATTTAGTCATGGATTAGCTCGTTTAGACGAAGCATTATTGATTTGAGGTACATTTCTCCATCTATTTTTTGTTAAATTTTAATCAATGAATCTTTTGATATCTTTAATAATTGACTTAAATGTTTTTAAAATTATAGTGGGTATAACTAATACCACATTTTCAATGGATCATTTTATTCCCTATGTTTTCAACTAGAATAGATCTTAATTTCATTGATTTAATAGTTTTTTTCATTAACTCAATTCAACCTCACTTAGGTATAATATTCAAATCAAACCGTTTATAATTAAAAAATGTTATCTGTTATGAATTGTTATTTTAATAATTCTTAATTAATTCAGAATGTTTTTTCAATAAGACTATAACTCTATTATTATACTATAAAATATAAATGGTTAATTTATTCTCATGAATATGTCCCTAAGTTTATTTTAATGAATTTCATAAAAGTGATAATTATATTAAGAGTTTATGTGTTTTATTTATATATAATTTTGTTATTATATGATTGTTCTTGATAATGGTGTTTATTTTTTGATATGGTTATTAGAAGTGAAGATGTGTTATGATTGTTGTTAATTTTTATGATAATAATTTTTGTTGCAATTACCGATTAATCAAATATTTTTCTTTCATGGTAGTATATGATAGACTTGGTGGGAAATATTGATACATGAAATTCACTTTTTTTATTCAGATTATCCATGTGACCAAAAATAAGAATACACTTTTTAGCGGGTTTTTCTTCAATGTTATTATAGGCATTGTAAAATAGACTGTTTATGTAGTTAAATATCATTAAGACATTGTTATATACATATATATTTTCTATTTGGTGGCTTCCTTGATTTTATTCAATGATACTATTTGTTTAAATAATTATTTTCATTTTAATAATCATATAATAGCTGGGTTATGATTATGTAACGGTTTCTTTATATATTGTTATTATTTTAATTGTTTTATTCCTTATTTACACATAATATTTTCCATTACATAGAATCTATGTTAACCACATCTGCATTGTTAATTAGATATGACTTTTTGTAAAGCATGTTTCATTTCATTTTTTCTTATTTAAAATAGGTATTTCCAAATTTGGATTTGGAATTATTTCCATTATTTCAATTAATATTATTTAATGATAAACATTAAATCATGTTTATATGATATGTGTAACATACTTTCCTTTTGAATAATGTGTTAGGGATGTTGTATGATATTACTTATTTAATTTAAAATTAAATGTTTCCATTTAATAGTTTTACAGAAATCTACCAAAATATTTGTTTAATTTTAAAGGATTTCTATGGGGAATAAGTAATATACCAACTTGGACTTTTCTTCTAATACAAATAATATATTATATAATTTTATTGGTTTTTCATTAGAGTATCAGATGGTCATTATATGACATATTATTGTTTTTATGTGGTGGAATGTGATGTTTCTCATTTTCACATGTAGGTGTATTTTGTGAAAAAAATTCAATTTTATTTCAATTTTGGTATATTTTTCATCTTATGTAATATAAAATTTATGATTCCTTACATTTGTAACCCTTTTATCATCAATAAGTTATTTTAATTTATTTTTAACAACTTTTATACATAGATTGTTTGATGTATTTTTATAATAATATTTAGATGGGTTATGATAATACTCTTATTCCTTGTCTTGTTTTATTTTATTTTAAAACTATCTATTTCACAATCATGGATATATAAATTATGAGGTGTTCTTCTTGAACTACAGTTTGGAAGCTTATTATCATAAATTATTTTATTTATAAATGATATTTCCATTTCTCTATAATTTGATAATCCAACTCTAGTAGATATCCCATGGTGATTAGGGACATTCCTCAATCAATGTAATGGACCAACAAATGTGATTTGTTTGGTTGACCTTTGATGGTTCATGATAACATGTTGTTAAGGGGGGTGGTGATGACATATTAGGTTATTCATACTCATACCCTAAATCATCCCCATTAGGGGTGTTTTTAATCACATATATATATGAGAATCATGTAGAGATAATGTTTATCAAAATTGGAACTAGTTTCAGAAGAGTTTAAAGAAAGGCTGTATAATTTAAAATTTTAGGATGGTTTGTGGAGAGTATTATTAGAGCCCATCCTTATTGCACACAATGATAGATTCAAATTTTCATATTAACTTTTTAGATTCAAAGGTATTTTTTGGATTTATTGTTTTATGTATAAGTGATTGTAGTTTACCATACAAGCTTGATAAATAGTTGTGATTATTTGTATCCATCGATGAATAAAAATTATGTTCATGCAATCAGATACATTGTACATTGTCTTTTGATTTTAACCACTTCTTTTAATAGGTTCATGGATAGGTCAAACCACATATAGATATAGAATCAGATCTAAAAATTTCATCCCAAAAATAGGAAACCATCTTTCAAGGTGAAATATTTAGATTCCATATTCAATTGATAAAACATAGAGATTTTGGTGAAACGGTGGTAGATGGTCATTACAATTTATTTTAGAAATAAACCTCTGTGAATTTTTATGGTAATTATCCTCTTATAAATTATATCATCCTCACCCTATGTAATTGGAATGGGAAAAAATAAATAGAAAATGATAATTTTATAAAATTATTGTCTCTAATTTGGAAACCCACTCTTTTCCATGTTGAATCTGTTACATAACACATAATACTTTAATTTTTAAAATTATTACTCATTAAATGTTTATATAATTTATACATAATAACTTGTATATTATCATAAACTTATTTGGGATGATATAATCCTCATTTTGATAGTGATAGTGTGTTATTTATCCTGGTAAAATGAGTAATTAAAATCATATCTAAAATTGGAAGAGTATTTTAAGATCTATTTTGAATCTAAAAATAATATATTTCCTCCAAACAAACATCTTTCTATTCTATAGAAATATTAACAACAAAATAGACATGTCGATCATCCACCTTATGTTTTAAAATGATCAATTTCTGTATGAGTGTGTGATGATACAGAAAAATGTAATTTCTGCTAAAAATAAATCATTATGATTATTAGAAACTAATAATACATCCTCGACATAGATTATAAATGGCTATTTAACTATTATTGATATATACTTATTTCACTTTCATTGATATAATAGCTCTCTCTCTATGTTCACATAGTTTCAGTTTTGTAAATATTGAGCTGCCATCCATTTTTTATTTTATTCTATTATAGTCACTATAATATTTGATAATAAAATTCCATTATAACATTTGTAAAATAAAAATTATTTTCAATAGACTAATATTTTTTATTAAACATAGTTAACAAATTTCTCCTTTTCAACTGATAAAATATTTCAACTATTTAAATTTGATATCCTTCTCAATAATAATGCTATGAATATGTCAAATAATCTTCATTCAAACTCTTACAAATCAATGCATTAAGGAATCAAGATGTTCTTATAATAATCATGATATGTTTTCCTTGAATTACAAAAAAAAGAATCACTAGATTAGAATGTTAATGATTTTTTTATAATAATGTCATCTATTTAAGAGTAAAATGACAATTTCGATATTTGTATTCCTCAAACACATATTTTAATTTTTAATATTATTTTTTGATAGGATAAAAATAATCTTACATTAATGAATCTTATGGATCATTATTTTATGGAATATCATATTATGGATGAAATTCATTCTGATAGTGTCCCCAATGACTTTTATGGGCAGTCGAGGGACTCTTACACTGTTTATAATAACTCTTATAGAGTGTCTATTTGAGTTTTAATATGTCATCTAAAGACACATACACATCCAAATTGATCATATAGTGTTTTCAAGCCATTCTAGATTCTCAAAACCAAATATTGAATCAACCATATATAAATACCTCCCACAAACCCCATAATGATTCCTATTTAAAATTATAAATCCCTTCTTATTCAAAATTCAATATTTTTTAAAAAAAGGAAAAAATAATCTATTACTAAATAAAATAACATTAAAATATTTAGATCATCTCAAAAGAATAAAAATTCCATATAAATATTTCATAATTAGACTCCATTAAATATAATGGATAAATGAAAATATGTACAATCTTATTCATAAATTATATTAGGTTCTCTAATTCCCCACTAAAATTTATTTTCCACCATAAAAAAATCACACTAAGAAACATCAAAGTATATCCATTATAACTTTTAATTATCCATAAATTACACAAATTGATAATTAATGGGTATTGATATTATTACATCACTGAGTATTTGAAAATATTTAGATAATATTTATGTATTCTCTCCCCCTAAATGAAATCACCCATAAAAACATCACCCCCGTTTTTTAATAACATGATCGTTGGATTCGCATAATAAAAATGTGAAATGTTTAATAATTCATCTAATCATTTGAAAATAAAATCCATGAATTATGGTGCTTTCCCCAAAATAAATTCATGTGATAGGTGTGTTCTAAACCATATTGTTCACCATCAAAGGCACAAATCTATACTCATGCATAGCATTTGTGAAGATATAATAATTTTTTCAACTTGTATTAATTAATTCAAACAATATGTTAAAATTGTTATCATTCTATTCACCATAGTGAAACATAATTCCAATATTAGTATATCTGAAGTAATTAATTCTCATTTTATAGAGATTATTTTTACTTTTATTATCACATGATATTTGGAGTGCTTTCTTAGTCTTCACTTTCCAATGGTATGTTTTTCATTTATCTTGATTATTTGGGTAAAAACACATGTTTCTTTCACATATTTATATTATATTTCACGTTATGTCATAGTATTATTCTTCTTATAGTGTTTCATAAAATAAATTCATTCTAAAAGAAATATCCTATATAATGTAATCATTATATCAATATATAATGTTATCCATTTACCATCACTAAATACAATAATACTCAGTTTCTCAATTCATTTTTACATGAAACAGAATATTGATGTTTCCTTGTTGTTGACCTTAATACAAACCATAAACTGTTATTCCATATGATATATTTGTTTAATTTTACATTTTTTAACAACATAGGAAATATCATTTTTCGATATAGGGGAATAAAAAATGATTTTAATTGTTTTTGTAAAATCTTATTCAATCAAAAAATCTCTTTCAATCAAATAATCTCTTTTAATGTCCATGGTATAATTCATTTCAGAATAAATGGGTTTGGAATATTTATTTGATCCTTTTAAAAAATAATATTTAGTGAACATATTTAGTAATTTGTATTTTAGGAAGTAGTTGAAACATGTTGAGGACCAACCCCTTTATTAAAAATAAAAAATAAAAACCATACCTTATTTTGAATTTGGTTCGAGGAAAACCCATTAAAAAACCAAAGGCCCAGAGGTAGGTAGTCTTGATATTGAGTTGACCAAGATCCCATTGATCGAAATATCATTACAAATAATATCAAAAACATTTTATTAATATATTCTAGAAAATTAATTGTCCATGTCCCAATGTCTTCAAAATTCTATTGATGACCCAATGTTATGGTGGTTATGAACCAATAAATGACCGAAGGGTATACGAAAAATGAGAACCCAAAAACCACTGCTTGATGTGATACTAGGACATGGCCAACCTTGGTGTCTATCACATGATTTTGTAGAAGTCACCCTATCCACTACAGAAACACCGCCCCAACACCATTCGTATCCCCATCCAACATCATAACCCACCACTATCGTCATCCATATGGATGTTGTCTCCCATCACTAGGACCAAAACATTTCCACAAAACCAATATTAAAATCAAATATATGAGAATGAATACTTTTAAAACCATTGAGGGGATATAGAGAATCTAAAATCTAAATCCAATTTCACAAACACCATCTCCCTTCTCCACCCCTACACCACCACATAGATCCCAAACATATCATTGTGGAATCATTGGATATAAAACATATACTTTTCATGAATGAAAAAACTGGTAAAAAATGACATAGAAGTGATTTAGATCACTAGTTATGACTGATATTATCATGGGTCCATTTCACACTTCCAAAAATGATGCTGATGGCCACTGATCCGACCAACCAATACCGTAGGAGAATTAGTTCCCAAAGAGATGCCACATGGCCAGTCCACCAAGGACCCAGCCAATAGGATGGTGATGCCCAAATCCACCATGCCATGATATTTAACAACTGCAAAAGTCTCTATGTAGGATATATCCATATAATAATCCTAGGGGATAAAACCCAATATGATGCCGAAAGATCTAGTCCAAATCCAAGATCCCCTGAAAGAGTGTCATTGGAAAGTATAAATCCAGTAATTTGTACAACATGAAATCCCATATAATACTTTAGTTCTACCATCATTGATATCCCAAGGAGATTCTTCATTTTTTTAAAATTTATTATATGATTGCACTAGTTCACCTACAATCATAGTGTCATTGTCATATACAAATTCAGTAAGATTAAATGCCATAAATTATTTTATAAAACACTTTTTGGCATATTTTCCATTTGTAAACTCTATATATCTTATTATTCCAACAAGATTTGACTAACAATCATTAGAGGATGATTTTATCCAATAGAGAGAATATATAATCTTTAAAACCATTATTTAATTACTATAAAAAAATAAACTAATTCATTTTCTAATAAAGTCTTAAAATTACATTAGTCCATTTAAAAAGGAATATTTTACATCTATTTTATATCTTAAAATTCTTATGAGTTGAAACCACATGAAATTTGTTTATGGATTATAGTCATGCAAGTCATTCTATTTAATCTTCAAAATAATATCCTTAATCATTGAAATATTCCTTTCGTACAAGCCAATCCATATTCCCTTAGACTTCAAATTTATTATTAATCTTATTCCTTAGTACCCACACGGTCATGAAAATTTTTCTCCATTTTTTTCTAGAGGAATGACCCCACGTGTAATTTGTTTCAATCTTATTTTGTTTATCATTGATAATAAAAACTCATTATTCAATTTTAAGTTCATAAAAAGTGTATGTGTCTCACTCTATTAGATAATAATTTTTGGGTTTTCACCCACTACATCATTCTAGTATGTACCAGGGTATTCTATTCCACCAATATATTTTCTAATTCTAATGAAAATTTTATTTTCTAATAATTATTCTATATAACATCAAAAAAAAGACATCATCATCACTATTATATTCATAATAAACATTTACAACATGTATTTCACTCCAAATATGTTCTAAAGAAAAATAATCACGATTCTACTAATTATATTCCTTATAGTCTAACAAAACTATTTCATCAGGAACATTAAGGTTAAAAATTTCATCAATTAAATTAACAAAATAATAATCGGAATCCATATATAGTGTCTTTTTTCATGAATCTATAAACATTTCAATTTTAAAATCGTATTAGAAACATATTATCCTCATACATGTCATCAAATGTCCCATTTTTTTTATTATAAACAATATAAAACAGAAATTCAAAATATTTTGAATTATTTAATTATTATTTTTATTTTGTATAACATATTATAATGGGATAAGATATTATTATGTCCTAACAAAACATGTTATAAATATATTAAATTATACACACAAATTCTCCCTATCATAAATTTTACCTATTGGACTATAAAATAATGTTCATTTCCTTTAAAAATGAATTCTATTTATTCACAAAAAGATATTATAATAAATAGAAAATATATCAATGTAAATGTGATAAGTTTAATTTTTAGTAATATTAGACAACAAAATTTATACAAACCTCCCTTTTATTAATTATTATTATTTTTTAAGAATCACCAACTATTTTTTTCATGATTCAGGGATATTTTGAAAATCCCCACTACCTCTTACAAATGAAATTTAAATATTAAATTGGTTATCCTAGTATATTATCCAATTAATATGATAATTTATATGTTAGTATATTTGTATTGACTCAATATTGGTTCAAATATATATTTATGGATTAATTCATGTTCCCTAGTTTATTTTATTTGTTCTTTTTTTATTTAAAAGAATGTATTACCTTTTTGAAGTTCATTAAATTAAAAATATTTGTCAATTATTAAATCGGGTTTATCTCTCACAAATGTATCGACAGATTTGTTTCTCAAACACTTCTGACAATGAATCATGTGTCTACAATATGAAATATTATTTTCATCTTTTAAACTATGGTATCATTAAAATCATAGATCATTATACTAAAATTTAGTTCCACTGATCATCTAACCTTCTATGATTATATTTCCATATTCCATTCTCTTGAAATATATGTTGTTTTACATTTAGGAAGACTTCAACAAAGTTATAATTGAGTTGGATAACACTTAAAAATGTCTTTTATCACATCAATAAATAATGAATCTTTATATTTCATCATTTTCTATTTAGTTTCTTCTTAACCAATTTATTTAATCATCTATGCGAATTTATTTGAATAATTTATTAAATTTTATTTATATTCATCAAATTTAATTTTTACATCTATAATCTAATGTGATTATAAGTAACTATCAAGAATCCATATCATTCCCTCCCTGAAAAATTTCAAAGACACATAATAAAATGGTGACTTATTTGTAAATAGTTTTAGAATAAAATTTATATTCCTCTAAGGATATTGAACATATAGTATAATAATTTTTATAACATAGAATAATATCCTTTATGATCATATGTCTCAAAATTTCCTCAAAGAATTTAAATATTTTTTCGATATGAAGTTTTGAAGAATTTTTTTAATAGTTAATAATTCTAAAAATGTTTCTAATATTAAAAAAATAGACCCCCTCAATTTATTCCCTCTATGATTCCATGTGAGATATATATTATATAGCAAAAAATAATGCCTATTTAAATACACATTTTTGAAAAAAAATCATTTGAAACCATTTTTATCAAGAAAATCCATTTTCTGTATGTGAATTAATATTTTCTCTCTTTGAATAATTATAACCCCTTTTATTTTTATATTCCAAAACCATTCATTGACATCGTTAATTAAAAAATAATATATATATATATATATAAGTTATGATCTAGGATATATTCTTAATCATGTGTTTATAATTGTTTTAATACCTATACATTTTGTTTATATAGATTTAGTTTTTTTTGTTACATATTGGTGTTTTATTCACTAAAGATTTTACACCACTCATATAAATATGTTTTGATGACTATACAATTATTTAAAAAACCATACCAATGCACTCTATGTTATTTCTAAATGATTTATCTATGTTAGAAATACTATAATATTTTATATTGATTTCTTTTTTCCATTGAATTAATTTTATTTTAACCTTCCTACACTCTTTGTTCTCATTTAATAAGTTTTTCTATGAGATAATTAGATTATATAAATTAAAAGTTTTATTTATTATGTAATTAATAATTATATTTTTTCAACATCATAACTGATTTTTTCTGAGATTTAATTTTTTTATTCAGTTTTTTATGCTCTATAAAATCATATTAGTCTCATATTTTAACATATATTCTGTGTATGTTTCAGGTCGTCTTCCCAATAAAAATAATTTCATTCATGTATTCAAACATGAGGTATAATTTTACTTGATTTTCCAACACATAATTTTTCTAAATCATTACATCATATAGAGTATTCATCGTATTCCTTATTATCTATACATACCCCTTTCCTTTGTTAAATTTTAAAATGTTTTATTATGCCTTATTTGTTTATTTATAATTTATCCACTATTTTTCTCACAGGTATTTCTTCATCCTCCTCATCTTCATAATCTATAATTTCATTCCTGGTAAATAAACTAAAAAGTATCAAATTGGTCCACCCATAAATAATTTCAGTGAATGTTTCAATTTTTTTATTAAATAAAGGACACCATAATTTTATGTTCGTAACTATTATAATCATTTTCAAATTAAATGAAGGCCTTATATTCCTCTTCATTGATCAAGATTTAGTCCATGGATTTGACTAGAATTTTCTTCTAAGTACTACCATAAAATAAAATACCATTTAACATATTATTTTTGAAATTTATATTATGTAATACATATTGGGATACGTGTTCTTTATCTTATGGGGATGATAATATCATATAACTACTTTTATAAAAATTTCTCTACAACTGCTTGATAAAAGTTGAATCGTCCAAACTATATCTAAACAATATAATGTGATTGTTTATTTCATTTATTATGGTCCAAAAATCATCAACTGCCTCATTATCATTGATTATTATGTCTTCATATTTAACAATCTATATTGCTTATTTGGATTCCATAGTTGTATCATTCCCTTCACACATGTTTTTAATATTTTTTCACCATTTTTTATATTTTAATTATTTCAATACTTTAGTGACACTCGTTTTGACAATAATTCTATAATTACATTTAAATATTTACTATCCATGAATTGATTTATTTTCAATGAAAATTTATAGGATATTTTTTTGTATGGGGGATAACCCCACAATTTTGACATCACAAACATCAAATACATAAGATATAATATATGGTACCATCCTATTTTTCCATCCATGCAGGTTTAGAACCTTAAATATTGGAACACCCACATTGTTTCATTTATTCATATACACAACATTTGTATCTTTTTGGATCCCAAACAGACCCTAGCCAACTATAATACCCAATATAATCCCAAGTTTAATAGATAATCCACTAAGAATGGAGTGAAAATGTGTTGTAGGTTTTTTATAATTTTATTAAGTTAGCCTCTATGAATTTATATGGTAATTATATATTAATGTTTTAACTCTTAAAAATCAATATATAGCTAAAAAAAGAAATAAACAAATAGAATAATTTATTTCATGGTTGATTTTAATGAATAAATTAACTCTTCTTAATGTTTAATTAATTAAAAAACTTTTATTGTATAGATATTTTATGATTTTTATTGTTAAAAGTTCATAAAAATATTATATAATTTATTTAAGGGTTCATACACTACCTATGGAATGTATCATCCACATATTAAATATTATTGTGAGTTATTTGTATTTATACCACTTATATTCAATAATTACTTCTATTATTTTTATGGACTATATTGTTAGTGTACAATAGTTTGTATTATATATCTAATATTAATATCTTTTTTCTAAATAAAAGGTTTTATGTAATAAAATAAAAATCATCAGGACAACATACTTTATGGAATTTAACCTCTTACCTTTTGAATAATGGGAGTGTCCACGATAGACCACACACACATCATGGTCATATTTCTCATCACTTGTTTTCCTCAGAAAATGATTATGAATATAAAAACATTCCTAAAAACAAATGATTAAATTGTAAACAACTCATTTATAAATTTAATGATTTTTATTTCATTGGTATCACTGCTCTATATCTTTTCTCATAATATCAAATTCTTAATTGAGGATCCACCATAATTTAAAATATATATTATATTGTATATTCACTGTATTCAATAAATAATAGTTCTACAATAAATTATTTCAACATGTCATGAAATTATGAGGCTAAATATTCAATATTTAATATTTTCAATAATGTATCATTTTATCGAGACAAATGTTTCCAAATATTTCAATTGGAAAACCCATTTAGAAATCATTAAGGGATCTTCTCTACTAGTGGTTAAACCAAATAATATATATATAGGCTTGAAATCTTGATTACATTATTATAGAAATTATTATATTTTAAACATGAATTATATATCATAATTTAAATATTTGAATGCATAATGATTTAGTTAACTGATAACCATGCCATTAGAAATAAATGACTCTTATGATGCTCCAATGTGTCTCATATCGTTTACTGATTTTTTATATCATATTTAATTTTGTAATATTAAATGAATTTAATGAAAATGAATATTATGGACTTTTACTTTTTTTAATTTAAAAGTGTTGACTGAGAATTAATCTTATGGAATTCTCAATGACTCTTATATCAATTCTCGAGGACTCTAAAGGTGTTCTCAATGACTCTTACAATGAGTTCATATGACTATTATAAATTTCTCAAATATTAGTTATGGAATCTAATGAGTCTTATAAAATTTTTAGTACATTATTAATTTCCACTAAAGATATAGAATAATTCATAATTAAATTAATTTTCGGTGTTTGTAATGAGTCATATGTAAATATACATAGATAAATTTTTATTCACAACTTTACAACACAGAACATAAAAGAAATATGAATCAAAAAATTCTGAAAAAAAACTCCACAATCATCACATCTAAAAATTATCCTCAGACATTAGAAATACATTCTATTAATAATATTTTAGCTTCAGGAATAGTTTTAAAAACGAATCCCTCTTCACTAATTACATTATTTTCTTTAAAACTACATAACACCCATTATATTCAATTGACATCATTGTTCAAGAAGTGAACCTAACTTGTTCTAGAGATGTGATGTATGTACCTTGTATGTAATACTATTCTAGGATGTTACATGATCAATATATTTCCTTTTTTATAATATTTTTTCCTCCTTTTGTTAGATTTTATGACTCAAATTTCTATATATTAAATATGTAGACACATGATTTTTTCTATATTATAATTCAAATGGATGTTTAAAATCATCCAAAATATGAATAAATTAAATTTTTATGTCCATGGAATAGAATGAATAAAATATATGATGTATTGGGGATATTTAATTGATTAATGAACAAATATTTATTTTTGTTTCTAAATTATGTTAAAAATATATATCAACATTCTTACATTAATGAAGGACAAATTAGTGAAGTGAAATATCTATTAGTAAAATATGACAAATGGTATTATGATTAACAATGCATGATGTTGAAAATTCCAACAATTATTTCATTTATATAGTCTGTTATGTAGTTAATCTATTAGGGGTTTATTTTGAATATTTATGTTGTATAGTAGATATTATTATTATTATACATTTTAAGACATATATAACTCAATTAAAACTAAAAAGACCAATCTATTCTTGTTTTTGCAACATAAAATTTTATTTTAACTCCTTTAATGAGTGCTCAAGACTTATGTATAAATATAATTTCTTAATATTGCAATAAAATATGTTGATTTATCATTTTAAAGAAATTACATCCATTATATTATATGAAATTTTTAGTTTCACAAATTTAACGGATGATATAATAATATAGTAAATAATGAATTTCAAAAACATTCATATGGTTCATTTTTAAAAACATTTCATTTCTATTATTTATATGATTTTAATGGATTTTTATTCATGATATGTTACGTCAATGTGAAGTTGGTAGTAAAGAATATTGGTACTATTTATTTGTATATTGATATAGATTAGTGTAATTTTTTTAAGGGCATCATTGAAGTTATCTATTGTGATTTATTAAATGTAGAGAATTATATAGTGATTTGGTGAATAAGAGTTGTGGAATGAATGTTGAAAGTTTGTGGTTTATATTTTTATAAATGAAGTATAAATTTTTGAATGATAAATTAGGAATCCACAATAAATTTATATTGGAATTATAAGATAAAATAATTTTTTTAAGAAAAATTTCAATGTTGAAAGTCCAAAAGAAAAACATAAAAAAGGGAGTTTTATTAATTCAACATTATATGACATATATAATTAAATTTCAAAAAAATTGATCACTAAACCCTTCTAGTTTTATGAGAAGAATATATTAAAATAGTCAGGGATACCATCTTAGGTGATTACATTTATATTTTTTTTCAAATAAAGGTTTCTTGAATTTACTATTAATTATATTAATAATTATTTCACACAAATTAATATTTTTATATACCAATGTTTTTTTTAAAATATATTATTTTTTGATAATATAAATTTAGATATTTGAAACTATGAATTATCAGATATATTTTCTATGTATGGATTCAATTTTATGTCAATTTAATATATTTTTTTAAAAAAAATCATTACCTTAATATTCTATGTTTAAAATAAAATCCAGTAATTGTTAAATTATTTATAAATTTTATATTATCACTATCTATTAGGTCATTTTGAAATTGTAGTGTCCCTGATAAAATTTTTCATGCATGGAAGTATGATACCAATATAGTGTAATTATATAACGGTAAATTTAATTCAGTCAAGGAAGGTGGTTGTTTTTTGATTCATTAACTAGGGAACACAAAATGAGACCCCCACATATTCACACATGTGAATCATGAGATGATATCATTATTTTTGTAAATGATAGTAATATTATTGATATATACTTAAATAATATGAAAATTTAAATTTAAATAATATTACATAGGTCGTTATAGAATCAAGTGACTTTTTTATTTGGATAATTTCATATCATGACCTTTATGTATTTGTATGTTTTGTACAAAAAATTTAATAGGATTTTAATGAATTTAATGTAATGTAGCATTAAGGTTATTCCTAAACATTTTTGGGCATTTAAGGAATATTAACATGAGTCTTGTTGAGTTTTTTACCCAACCTAGGGATTGATTTATTTTCATACTAGGTTGTAATATGGTTATTATGATTTTTAATAATAAAAAATTTTAAAAAATTTTAATACCTCATCTGTTTAGTAACAAATGATGTTGAATATTGATTTAGTTTTTTTTATCATTCACATAATTATCCATGTTAGGGGATACCATCATATCATGGTACTGTGATTGTGTTATATAATATAGATTATAAATATTTATAATTAATAATTAAATGAATTATTAAATTTTTTATATATAACATACATGAAAAATATGAAATTATTTTATTCAAATGTAGTTATGGTAGTGCGGTGAGGACACATATATGATTTTAGTGTGTATTTATACTCATAAGTACACATACATAGACACTATCAATGTAATAGTAATTAATTTTTTGTGAATATTTATTTTAAATAATAAATAAAATTACATTTTTATTAACACCTTATTGAAATTTCAAAATGTAAAATTTAATATAGATATGGAAGATCTTAAAAAGGACGAGTGGTATATTTTTACAAATATTAATGAGATATTGTACAATGTTTTAATTAATTATGAACATTTTGTTATATATTATATGGAATAGGTCACCCATTATATATAGTTCTGATAGCCTGGTGATGGTTACATAAAGAGATGTGGGGATTCACATACATGCAATGTTAAATGTTATTATCTAGACACTACAACGTGATACAGATTGATATTTTATGTATCTAATGAAATATTACATTAAAAAATATTATGTGGTCCATCTAGATGATGTGATAGTGTATCAATCTTGATATGTTCATGCATCTATTAACAATTCATAGATATTAGTGTTTGAGATAAAATAATAAATTTTTTATAGTCACACAAATTTTTGTTATTAGTAATATAAAATATAATATTTATTTCATATAATTTGAAAATGAAACTACTCTGTTGAATCAAAAATATAATACTGATCCATATTAGGAGTTAAAAGATTAATGAATATAGTTACATTTATGTATTCTCATTTAGGTATTCATTTTTTTTAAATCATCAATGCTTGTTTTTAGTTCTAATAAGGAATTTAATAAATGTTATGGATGAAAAATTTTATATATGGTTAAAAATATAAATCTATCTTAAATTTTTTTAAAATCATAGAACAATTATAACTGAATAAAATATTCCATGAAGGACTGATAAACAATTCAATATGATTTTTTATGGTTATAGTGAAAATGGTTATTTTTTATAATATAAACTGGCTAAAATTTTTTGATCGTGTCAAAACTCATCAAAAAATGTCCAATTAAAATGAAATTATAGAAAAATACATTTGATGATGTTTTGAAAATTTAAAATAATTGTGTAAAAACCAAAGGGTTTTGTTTAATTTTGTACTTGTTATCAATAATTTTATTTCATACCATGTGATAGATATTGTAAAGAAGAGGCCAGAGTATAGATGTTGGGTGATAGAAAAGAAATGAACTTGTTTGCGAAGACTATAGGGATACTTTGTAAAATATATATTAAATTAAAAATGTTCAAATGGAATAGGGAGGATAATATAAGGTATGATATGTTGATTCTTAGAAAGAGTTTTATGGAGAAATATTTCATAAAATCAATCATTACATAATAGTGAATATTGTATGAATATTTGGAAATTAAACTGGTATGAAAGGAATAGACTATCAATGTTTTGTATGCCATTATAAATTTTGTAAACTTATAGTATGAAATGATCAAACAGCTAATGATATAAAAGTTTGCATCTGAATATATAGTGGATCATTAAATGGTGATAAGGTGTGTTCCATTATGGTATATATGTGTGAAATAGGAGCACCAATTATGGGTGTTTCTATTATTTTAGTGGACCCTTTTATGTATTGATAATGGTTTTGGGGTTTTAAACTTTTCATAGAAGAGAATTACAAGGGTTAATAAAATATTTTTTCTAATAAGAATAGTTTTTTGGTTTAAAATTTTTTTTTGTATCCCAAATAAGAAATAAAATAGATTCTTGTATGTATCCTTATAGTATTATGGAATGATCATTCAATAATAATTGTAGTGTATAATGGTTTTTAATTTTTTGTGAAAATAATAGGTGAAATTCTCAAGTGAAACCTATAATTGTTATGTGGTTTATCATAGAGTTGGATAGAATATGAAATTTTTTAGTAGATAATAGAGTACATGATAACATATTTTAGGGAGAGAATATGATGATATAAAATATATATTCTCCTCCATGATATTCAAATTTTTTACTGTAATGTTAAAATAATGTTACTTATAATTTTTAGAGAGGATTGTGAATGGATATATATATATATAACTTATGCATTGAATCATTGACTAAAATTATTAATGGGTAATGAACTAGAATGTCTATGAATTATTGGAAATATTGTGTTATAATTAGGATATATTTTATTTCAATTACAACATGCTTTTAATAAAAGATAATGGCTAAAAATTCATGATGAATAATGATGACTTGGTTTAATCTCCCTCATTGGTGACTATTTCCATGCATCCATAAAAAACACTATTGAAAATTATTGAAAATTTAGTCATGATACATATTTACATATACATTTATTCAAAAAAATTTAAATAAATAGGCTTTCTATAATAATAAATTTTCTAAATGAAATTAAATTTTCCACATTTATATATCTTGTACTTCGAAGAAATAATGTCCTTCAGAATGATAACATTTCTAGATTCAAAGATATTTTGAACCACTACATTGAAAATTTATTTAATATTAAACTGGGAACTAAAAATATCGCATTTGTATTCAATTAAAAGAAGGATGTATGAGAGAATATAGAATAATTTTACCAAATAATTATTAATTAATAGGGGAATGTGATATTTAAATATAAGTATGATCTCTAAATTGTCATCATAAAAAAGTGGGTGTCATTATTGTTCAAGGTAAAAAAAAGGAACAACAATAACCAATGAGGAGTTTTTTATATCTTTTTTGAAGAACAAACTATGGATCATAATTGTTATCAAAGTTCCTCTACATGTAATTGAGGATAAAATGTATTTTCATCACCCATTTTGATTTTATGAATAAATACAAGCATTTAAACAAGTATAATAGGATCTAATGTCTACAAATTGATATCATCCCACACATTAGAAGAATGAATGATAATATAAGAGGAATTCATCCTTGTTTTTGTTGTCCAACTGTCTCTAAGAATTTAGAATATCCCATGTAATGATTAGTCATAAAAAACTTTATCAGAGAAAAATGGTATCATTATGCAAGTTCAATATTAATCGATTTGGGTTTTTACTGCATAAGGAATCAATGTTGAAACCATCAATTTTCATAGAACTAAAATTAATGGGTTGATATATTAATTTTTTCCATTGCTGTGGGGTTGGAGAATTGATTAAATGAAAAACATTCAATAAGACAAAAAATTGAAGAATACTTGTTAGTGGATTTTAGATATTATGATAAGAAATAACCTATTTATATATATGTTCGATGATTTCTGTATGAATACCACTTTGTATGGAACTATACTAATAATGTTAATGAATATTTAATAATTTATATAAAATCAGTGGGTGTATGGATAGTTGGAGGATCTATTAATGAATTAGTTAGTAAAACTAGTTAAGAATATAAACCATGGATGAAGATTGGTAAAATATCTTCTGAAAAAGGATAAAATGACAATAAAAATGATAGGAAGACACCTAAAAATACAGATTCTTCGAGAGAGGTGAATGGTTCTTATTCAATTGAAAATAATTTTTCTATGACTATTCTAGATGATACATTTAAATATAAAATTTCAATTTCCCTCTAGGAATTTTATGTGAATGAAAAGTCAGTGGAGGATGTAGAAAAAAATAAAATTACCATAATATAATATTTTTTATATAGATATCATGAAAGGATCTAATCAGTGTCTGTGAAGGTGGATAGATTTGGAATCATTCATCAAATGGATATATTATTATTCACTATTTTATCATGGAAAAATAACTAGTAGAGTATATGTAGATAAGAATTTTATTTTAAATAATTTTAATAAAATACATATAGAACAATGTGGTCTATATTAAAACCATCTAAAGAGATAAAAATGAATATAGAAATTGGGAAATAATTAAAATATATATTCATATATATTGGAACTCAACATAAATAGATTACAAGATCTGAAAATAAATAAATATAAATTTTGTTGAAGATAAAATCCTAGATAAAAAACTATATTTAATAATTACGGAAACCAATGACTGGTATGAATCCTTTTTAAAAATAAAAATACCTCTCATAAAATTATATACGCAAAAGGATTATAAAATGAAAAAAATATAGCTGTATTGATAAAAATTACAATTCATAGGAATCATATAAGAGGAGGACATCCATGGAAAGTAGGATTAAACTTTTAATGTAGTGGAATCATGGTGAACACCATGCTATGTTTTTAATACCCAATGGTCTCATTGGTCAAAGATTGAAATTTAAACTAGCATATCAAATGTGGTTTGAAAAAATGTTCTGTAAAATATATAGGAAATATATTATTGTTTCTAACATTGGACACAAGGTATGATATTATATCAGGAGGATAAAAAAGAAGTCATATGTAATAATTCCACTTCTACTATAGGAATATATAGTTTCAAAAATAGTTTCACTATCATAGAGGATAATCATGGAGTAAAAAATCAAGTATACCTAGTAAAAATAGTTAAACACTCAAAACATACCTCAAAGAAATAAATAATTTAGTTGTGAATTTTATGAATTAATAGGCGATTCTTCAACTATGATGAAAAATCCAATGCATATGAACATTGATTTTATAAGGGAAAATTTGTAAAAAATTACTCTTATGAACATTTTAGAGGAAAAGTCCCAAGAATTCCTTATTGGATTGAAAAATATCTCCACTAGTAAAATTATAAATGTTTCTGTAAGAGCCCCCACATTTTGGAGGAGTCATATTGAAGAATGAACATTTAAATCAGGAATAGAGGATAATTTCACTTCTGTGTTTAATCGAACAAAAAAATGAATTCCAGGGCAATGATAGAATATAAAACCCAAATAATACTGGGGAATTTGAAAAACCAATGCCTAATCATTCATTCGGAGAAGTTCAAATCAGCTAATAATATGAAAACATTAAGGAACACTGAACATTAATTTCATGAAAATATGAAATATCCCAATACCTGAAATGTTAATTATAAATAATACATATATAAATCCTATTATAGAAGTTACTTTATTAATTATAGAACAAAATGGATTGTTTGGAAGTAACATTAAATGATTGGTTTTTCCCACCATGACTAAAAGCATTCCTTAAGTTAAGGAACTGAACAGTACCCCTATTCCCATTTGAAAAATGTTTCTAATATATACTAATCATATTAGTATAATCAATGGGGATGTATCATCCATTTTATTTAATGGAACTAAAAGATATGGACGTATAATAATATTGAGTTCATGATATGATCTAAATTTTTTCCAAAATCAGTTAAAATTTGTAATGTTTCAATTGCTATAAAACCGGACTAAAAGCTTTTTTATGGATACACCTAACCCAAAAAGTGTTTTTGATAAACCAATGTCATTTCAAAATATTACTATGGAATTTTAATTGTATAATAAAAGGAAAAAATGGATTTTTTCCTAATATAAATATAATGTTAAATGAAAATGGTAATATGAAAATTTCAGTGGTGTCAAGACATATTTTATGATCAAAAAACTGAATGGGGACATTTTTGTTAGTATTTTGCTTCCAGATAGAAGGGTAATTCTTCTGGTGAAGTTTTAAAAATCAATTTTTTTATTTTATTAGTAATTAAATTGCATTGTTGTATGGTTGTTTTGATGATTATTAGTTTCCTCTTATTAAATACACATTTTTAAAGTGGTTTTTCCCCGTTAAGATGACAATATAATGACTTTTTGTCATGTTATAATGAATTGTTTGGTGAGTTAGTATTGAATTACATAAAGTATATTTATACATATCTAGAATATATGAATCCAAAGGAAAAAATGTGGAAAAAATGTAACAAGTGATATGTCTCAAAAAATATGTATCCATTATTTATCCATATATGGGTTTATTTTTTGCTAGCATAACTAGGATCATAAGATGGGATTAACAAGAGAGAAATCAAGTTTTACATGTTCTTTGAAAAATTTAAGTGACATATATTTCATCAAATTGGTTTAATAGACTATTAATTCATACGCATAGCTCTTTATCATTATGCTTATAAGATAATTCAATAACTCAATTTGATGTTTTAAAATTACATTATGGAATAATTGTATGCATATATAGATATGTTTAGAAGGATTAGATTGGATGTTATGTTTCTTAAAAGTTAAATTTATATGTCCACAATTTTATATAAAGAAAAAATGTACGTAATGAATAAGATTATAACGGGTGTTCCCTCTATTAGTGTTAAAAAATATAATGGTAGTGAGTTTAATGAAAATTCTTGAAAGACGCAATGTGATACAAAATGAAATAATAAATAAATATGTATTGATTTGATTATACCATTTGCATTATGATTTCAAAGGAGGATAAATTAATTTTATCATGAATTCATAACCATAGTGTTAAATATGTTATAAAATAAAGATGGTTGGACTAATGATAGTTCTGGAAATAAAATTCAATGTGGGGGAATTTTTAAACAAAAGGAGTTCAGTTAATTGTTTTTTCAATCATTGGATCTATTCATATATACTAGTGAATGTAAATAAAATTATAATTATATAAGTTGTGAACATGAGAAAAATTTATGTTAATGGATAAAATGGATGAGATATTGTGTGATATTTTTAATCAATAATGTTATTTCTATTTCAATGTTGCAACCTAAAGATTTAAAATATTATTTTTTTTCTGAAAAAAAAAATCATATAATTTTTGTAATCAATTGGAATATATATATTTAATAATGAGGTGACAATAATTTAAAATTATACCATTGGGTTTTATCATTATATTACCATTTTTCAATTAAGACCATCGGTCAATATGACAATTGGTCAATATCACCATTTCAAACTACACTCTGAATAATTATTTTAAAATTATAATTAATTTTTATATATAGAATTGAAGAAGTAAAATTAGTTTATAATGAAATTTTAATGTCCTCGTCTACTGTAGTCATGTCTTATAAAGCCCATTTTTTCGTGTTATGGAGGTAGAATCATTTAGATTCTATCTTCACCAAGCAAAAGCTGAAAATTAGAATGTTATGATTGAATGAAATCACCTACAAGAGATGTTCAGTTAATTGAAATTATCACTTGAGAGAAAATAGCTGAGTCACCCCATGAGTCTATAACAATCTCAAACCTCACCCTTAGGTCGTTTTTAGTTGTTACAAGTCGTTATCTATCAAGGACAAAATTACTTACTATATAATACCCTTGTATTATAAATATTTTAATTCCATCAATTCTATTTTGAGAATAGTTTTTCAAAATAATATAATGAATTAGAGAAATTTATTTTTTCGATATAAATGTTAATTTTTATAAATTATATAATTATTATAATAAACTAAGGAATTATTAGTAATATTAATTTTAATGAAATGGTATTATTAAAACATTGTTATTTAAATTTAAATGGTAACATAGTTTTCTTTATTACATTGTTATAAATTTTAATATGCATTTTGTATCAACTATTAATTCTAAAAAATATGGATTCTTAAATATGAATATTAAATTTATGAAAATTTTATATTTATTAGGATATTATAAACATAATTTTTAAAATTGGAATCTCTAAATTATGTTAAGAAGAATCCATAGGAATTTTCTAAACTATTTTGTTTCTCTGTGAATAGTAAAAATAAAATTATGAGTGTTCAGTAATTTTAATGACATCATAAGGATGTAATAATTAATATAAAATTAATTTTGACTCCTTTGAACAAAAATTAAACTATCAGGTTTCTTATATTGCCAATACCATGGGAGAATACCACGGGAAAGTGCATGGGTTTTCAAATACCACTACAGAGGTTTCCAAGGAAATCAACAAAAGAATCCCCCCATTGTTTGTATGAATACTCACTAAATTAAAAAATATATTTCATTACCAATTAATACTATATGAATATATTATATTTTTTCCTTTAAAGGTTCCTTCGAGACTCGAAAGGCCCCAACCTTTGAGTTTTAGGAGTTACTCTTCAAGGTAAGAAAAATCTTAACTTCTCTTTTCCTTTCAGGTTCAATTTTTTATTGTATATCATTAATATTTACAAAAAAATGTATTTGTATATATTTATTAAGAGTATTTTAATGAATTAGATACCCTTTCCATATCTATTTTTATTTTATTTCAAAAACTATTTTTATTTCTTGTTATGCTGTCAAATTTTCTTTTAAAATTTACTATTTTTATCCAATGAAAATTTATTATTATATTTATTATATTTCCATGTTCTATTTAATTTCAATGTTTATTCACTAAGTCATAAAAATGATTTATTTTATTCATTAATTGTCATACATAATACAACAATTACCCTTTTATGGGTTATAAATGACATAGTGATCATGTTTTTAAAAACATATTATAATTCTGGGATTTTGATATGAAACTGATTTTCATTTATTTGAAAGAGGTTATTTATGAGATGTTTAATTATGATCTATATGTATCACATGAAAATTAATACATATTAATGTTGTTCCGTGTTAGTTCTCTAATTCATTAGGTAAACAATATAGTGTCAATAGATGACATGTTTTACAATACCTTGTGAATAACATTGGTAATGTTTATAACACCTTAGTGAAAACCCATGGATATATGAGTATGCATTTATAAAATAACATTTCTTGACACATTTCCACATTATAAATATTTTTATTTTATTTATTATATGTATCCTGTATAACTTTATCATACAATAAGTTTAATCTTCATGTTCTTATTGAATTTCCTCAAGATCACATGTAACGGTTCCCTTTGTTTCTTTTATTGGGACTTATTTTCTCCCTTTAATTTGATGTATATTTCCTCGTTATGGGATGAATTAATTTTATAAAGTATGCACCTGTGGTGAATCTTATTTGTGGAATAAAATAATGATTAAGGTTTTTGTTAATTATAATCCTTTTTTCGAGAAATAGATAGTTAAAAGGTCACCTGATTTGTACAATGTAATGAATTTTTATGTAGTAAAAATATGGAATTATATAGTTGGTATTAATGGATGGTTTAGTTATTTCTAGAATTTGGGATATGAAAAATTTAGTAAGAACCCTATATAAATGTTTATATAATGTAAAATCTTCATATTATTTTTGTGAAATATTTAGTAAGTGATTTCTAAAAATAAATCCATATCTTGATATGAATAGCTGGATATATCTCTAGAACATATCTATATAAGGTTAACAAGATTGACATGGTGCATCATGCCTGGCTCAACCTAACCTGAAACCTGAAAACAGTCCTTTCTGAACTCATATTTTTATAATAATGTGGGAAATATTTAATAAATCTCAATCATTTTAAAAATTATTATGAAGTATTTATAGAAAATAAAATTTTATTTTAATGAATAAAAACATTAAGCCTGATTTTTAAGACATTAAATTCTTTCACAATTATAATATTATTAAATTAAACACATTTTTCACTATAGTTTTTTCAGTTAAAATAGTGGGAAATAGTAGATACCATGTAACTGGTTAGCACAACGGACCAGCCACTAATGACCTTTCGATGAAATCTATAATGAAAAACATCATTGGAAAAATGAATCAATGAACTCATGTTATAAGAAATAACATGAATCAATTAGAGCGACTGGATTCACCATGAATTGAAAAACATTCTTTTTTAGTCCATTATGCTTCAATGACCAAATTCATTTATTAGATTCCCTGACCCATTGATTTATAAAAAATTTATAATATTTATAGAAAAGATATTTTATATAATCATATATTTATAACAAGATAATTTCACCATAGATATTTTCCTCTTAGAAGGAGAAGCGAATTAGTGGTGGAAAGTGGTTAAAAACACAAATCTAAGAGTAGTGATTAAAAATATAGAGTGGGAACACATGATAGGTTATTTTGTCAAAAAATATTTCCCCTCTTCAATGTGAAAAATTGTGGAGAAGGAATTCCTAGAGATGAACTATAAGGAAAATTAATCTCTAATAATATATGAGATGAACATAACAACAATTTCACATTAAACATCAAGATTTGTCCTGGATCCTAATTTGATGCTTGATAGATTTTTTAGTGGACCAAGACCCCATATATGGATGAATATTTCCAATAGATAATCTAAAAACAATTATGAAACCATAAAGAGTGCTATAAAAGTTTAATTGGAGTTCTGAGATACACATTTGTCCCATATATTGGATGAGAAAAAGATATAATTAGATACAGTCTTGGGGTGGATCATTGATCAAGGAAGAGGTGGAAATAAAGTGAAACATTACACACACAAAAATATGGGAAGAAGAATTTGGAAAACTAATTTTTTGGGATTGTTAAATGATACAAATGTCGTAGAGAAGGCCATATAAATCAGAACACTCATAGTGAGGTGAATTCATAACTTCTCACCACTAATGAAAAATGTAAATTATGCAGGCCCTGCAAAAAATATAATGATTCATTTGTGTACTACTTTAAATATTTACCAATCACTATCCAAATATATTTTTAGGGGAGGGGAGTCACCATCAACATCATCATAGGCTAAGGGAGCAAGGTCTTGTCTTATCTATCATGACCGATGAGGTAGAGGTTGTTAATTATATGGTGAAACTTACTCTCATTGTTTTATCAAAGATATGAAGAAATTTATTTGATTTTGGTTCTACACATTCCATTGTTTCTTCCATGATCACAAATAATGACGAATCAATAACTAATATTATAGAATTAGATTTATCAGTCATGACTCATGGATGGATTATCCAAGAATCAATGTGTATAAAACTCTAGTATTAACTTTTGCGGGAACAGTCTCATATGGAATCTTGTGGTCTTTACCATGTTATAATATTAAAATATTCAATGGATGGACTATATACCTATGTATAATTCTATGATAAAATGAAAACACGTTAAAAATTAGTAGTCTGGAATGAAAACACTAATGTTGTCTTCAAAGAAGAGACATCTTGACATGAGACTTGTCTAGAAGAAACAAAAATAACCTTCCTCATAGAGATTATTAGTTGTTGATGAATAATGAAATGGAAATTTATAAATAGATAATTTAATGATTGATCAATAATACATTAACGTATTTCCTAGAGAGATACTTGGACCTACCTCCAAATGATAGGTATAGTTTTTCATCTAACCCATTTTTGGATCTAAGATCATATCAAAGACCCTGTATTGAATGGAAAACTTCATGTTAGATGAATTAAATAAGAAAATTGATTATATTTGGGATAAGGGGTTTATATGGACAATTGTGTCTCCTTGTGAAGCACATGTTCTCATTTGGAAGAAGAATAGATAAATACATACATGCACGGATTATATAAAACATAACTAGATCACAATAAAGAACATGTACCCTCTTCCAATAACAAATGTTTCATCAGACTGGCTTCATGGGTCTCAATTATTCTCCAATTCAATCATTTTCCTAGTTATCTTAAATTGAGGGGGATGAAAAAATATATCAAAATACCACCCTCCAATCATGATATAAGTATTAGAAGTATTTTATGCCCTTTGTATTGAATAATTATCCTTTTATTTTTATGGATTTGATGAATATAGTCTCTATGTACTACTCTGTTAAAATTGTTATAGTTTTTATGGATGATATTCTGATATATTCCACAATTAATGAGGTGCATAGGGATAATATATAGGTTTCATTAAAAACTATAAATAAGTGGAAGGTATTTAGAATGTTCTAAAAATGTAAATGTTTTTTACAACAAAATTATTTCTTGGTGAACACCCTAACCAATAAAGAAGTCTCAATTGATCCATCTAAGAAAAAGGTTTTTCATGAGTGTAATCATCATACAACAGTAACTGAGATTCATAGTTTCCAATGATTAGAAAGATATTAAACGAGGTTTTGGAAAAAAATTCCTGACACTCTAATCCAATAACCTTGTTAACTCGAAAATGGGAAATTTTTTTCTTGAAAAAGTATTATGAAGAAAGATTCAAAGAGAAGAATAAGTTATTTGTTATTGTGCTTGTGTTAACTCTACCCTCTATCATAGAGGGGTTAATTATTTTTAGTGATGCATCTCGAAATGTGATAGTGTGAATACTTATGCTACATGACCATTTGTTTTTTATGGGTATCAATAGTTAGTTTCTCATATGAAGAATTATCCTATGCTTTTCTTGGTGATGGATGTAGTTGTTTTTTCTTTGAATATATGGAGACACTAACTTTATTGGGGGAAATGTTATATATACACAACCTAGAAAAGTTTGAATTATATTTTCACACAAAAGAAATTGAAAGTAAGA
The DNA here is from genome assembly GCA_963277665.1 of Viscum album. NCBI lineage: Eukaryota > Viridiplantae > Streptophyta > Magnoliopsida > Santalales > Viscaceae > Viscum > Viscum album. The sequence goes on along the minus strand of OY728125.1, from coordinate 268,541,035 downwards.
AATGGAGATCGTTGGAACATTTTAATGTATAAGATTTTACCAATCATTATCACTCTAATATAGAAAATGATGTTGCTAATAAATTATGTAGGAACAACCCGGTTTTCTTGGGAATGCATTAGATTCAAAAATATCCTTTGAAAAATGTCCAAGTAAAAATAAACATGGGAATCTTGTGGTAAATGAAATCATCAACCCAATACAAAAATATTTCCCAATCATCATAAATATATAAGGTCATGAAATATAAAATTGAAGGTCTTCTATTTTAGAAGATGATATAGGTTATTCATATTTCTATTTTTTCTATGTTTAATATTGATCAAGAAGGTGTTATGATATTTTGTACAAGACAACGTGTTCCGTATATTCTCAAAATAATGAAGGAGCTGAAATATGAAGCTCATATCTCTATATTCTCTTTACATCATGGAAGCACTGAGTTTTATATGGCCCTTAAAGATCATTATTAGTGGGACAACATGAAAAATGTGATTTTTGACAACAGTACACGTTTTATGTTGTGTCGACAAGTTAAGGAAGAGTAGAAACATCCTAAATTGGTATTATAACTATGATCTATACATGCATAGATGTGGGACAATATCACTTTGGTTTTTGTCACTAGTTTCATGAGAACATCCAAAGAAAATAATTTGATATGGGTTGTAGTGGATTGCCTAAAAAATATTACCTATTTTATCTCTATTTGGGAATATTTCTCTATCAACCAAATTTCCCTGATTTATGTAAAATATGTGTAATGGATTCCTAGAGTTCCCCATTTTATTATTTCTGACCTAGATCCAAGGATCACATAACAATTGTAGATAATCTTTCAATGTGAACTAATTAATTAACTAAATTTTAGTATGACTTGTCTCCCTCAAACTGACGTTCAAACTAAGAGTAATATATAGACACTTGGCCACAAGATAAGAAAATTCTCAATGGAATTTAAATGTTGATGGATCAACATATCCTAGTAGTTTAATTCTCATAAAAAAAAATTTAATTCCATTTTTCAAATGGAAACCTATGAATCCTTATATGGGAAGCAATGTAGTAATCCGACTAGTTGTGACAATGTAGGTGAGAGAATGCTTCTTGGTCCTCTTCATGTGCTGGGGATGAGAGAAAAAGGTTCATGACATCCAACAGCAAATAAAAGTTTCTTAAAGTCAGTAAGAGATCTATGATGAAAATTATTTAAGGTACATATAGTTTGATGTTGTTGAAAAACGATTCCTTAAAATTTGACCTTGGATGGGAGTCTTGTGGTTCAGGATTAAAGGGATGTTAACGTCTTGTAAATTATCCCCTATGAAATACATGATCTTATAGGGGTAGTGGTCTGTTGAATTTTACATCCTCCAAATCTATCCCATGGTCATGATGTATTCCATATATCTATCTTGATGAATTACATGACTTACCCTTCACATGTAATTAATCCTAATGTGGTACACCTGTAAAATGAAATCACTTATGAAGAACATATGGTGGAGATATTGGACTGTAGAAACAAGGTTCAATGCAACAAGACTACACACCAAATTAACAGGTTGTCGAGGAACCACAAATTGGAAGAAGCCACATGGGTACTAGTGGAGAATATGAGCAAAAAATACCAACACCATTTCTCAACCAAGGGAACTAGTTGAAATTTTGGGGATGCAATTTCAGAAGATGGATAAATGAAATGACCTAAACATTTTGAATAATATTTTTCCCTAAAAATGTGTGTTCGATTTCTTTTTACTCGACATAAATATATATATTCAATAACATTGTGATTATAATATTATGTTTGACCATAGGGTTATAACTATTATTTGACCATTGATCAATTATGCACATTATCCACTCTAAGTTTTATTTAATCTAACCATTTGAAACTATACTCTTAATAATTATTGTAATTCTATAATTACTTTTTTATTTATAAATGAAAATACGAAAATTTATGCAGAAAGAATATTTCATTTCCCTATCTAATAGAGTAATGGCATACAAATACGAATTTTCAGAGCTTGGTAAGGAGGTTGAATAATTGGGCTATGAACATTACCAATACAATTATATACATCAACATGTTAATCTTTTAAAAAATAACATATGGGATAATTTCATGTTAGTTTAAATTTAAAATTGCACGATGTTATCTGAAGTGCCTCGTGTGTCTATCACCATAGTACGCCTCACTTGTAGGTTGTTTGTGGGTGTTATATGGGGTTATGTATCTATTCATTTATTACATATTGTATAATCAATTTTTATTAAAAATTTATAGTCCTATAAATTCTGTTTGTAGAATAGTTTTTCATAAAAATATGATGAATTTGATAAATTGATTTTTTTAATAGAAATTGTACTTTTCCGAATAGTTCTAATTATTATAATAATCTAAAATATTATTAATAATTTATATTTTAAGGAAATATTATTATTAGAAACTCTTATTTATATTTTATAAATAAAAAATTAATTTTTTTATTGTTAGTAATTTTACAATGAATTTTATCATGCATTTTCATTCAATTATAATTTTTTAAAAATTGAATTTTTAAATTTAAAATTTTAATTTTACATAGTAAGATAAATCATTGGATAAAATAAACAACATTTATTACATTAACATGTGAAAATCATGTTATGTTGAATTCAAAAAACATTTTCATAATATGTTGGTTTTCAGGAATTGTGAAAATACATTTATGAGTTTTTGGTATATTTTTTGACATGATAATGTGGTAATGATTGATATAAAATTCTTGTAGAATATTTTGAAATAAAAAACATATTATTTGCCCAGAGTGGCCAATAACAGTGGAATCTTCCATGGGAAATCCCATGGTTTTTCAAATACCAATGTTGAGGTGTTCAAGGAAATCAATAAAATCATGCATCATTTTTCCTATTAATACCCACTCATTTTCCATTATCATTAATTACCAATTAATAATATATGATGATTTTATAATTTTACCTCCCAATGTTTCCCCTCATGGTGTCCTCAAACCCTTAGGTCTTAGTATTTGATTTTTAGGAGTTACTTTTCATTGTAAAGGAAATTTCAACTTCTCAGTTCCTTTCAAGTTCATATTTTATTTTGTATCTCGTAAAATTTCCATTATACATTCTCATGACCATTATATTCTACCCATTTGAAGTATTAATAATTTTATATCAATGGTATACCCATGTACCCTATATTTTTAATTTTTTCTAAAACCATGTTTCTTAACTGTAATTTTGCAAAATTTCCTTCTCAAAATTTCTCTCCTTTTTAGAAGAAATTTTGATATTTTTGTTATGTGATTACCCAAAACAGTTTAATTTCATGTTGTATTCATAAGTTTTTAAAATGTATTTATATTATGTGGTATTTGAATACATAATACCCTAATTCACTTTCCAATGTTGATAGATGATATTGTGATAATGTTTTTAAGAAGTTTTTAAAATTCCATGATTTTGATACAAAACTCATTTCCATTTAATAAAATCATGTTATTTAGAAGATGTGTTATTTTAATATATGTCGATCTCTTGAAAATGATGAAATATTATTTTTTCACATAGTTAATATTCAAATTAATGGGTTAATTAATTTAATCTCTAGAGATGACATCTTTTAGGATACATTGGTGAATAACCATTATAATTTTTATGAATCCTCGGTGACAAACCTTGGTGATATTCATTTGAATTTAAAAATTAAAATTTTTAGCTTCATTTACATGTTAAAATTCATGTTATTTTTTATATTATATTCCTTATTTACGCTTTTTCTTTATATAATGATATTCATTATGTTCTTATTGGATTTTTATAAGATCCCATGTAATTGTTTCCCTGGATTTCAATTAATTAGATTTATGCTCACCCTTTAATTTCAGTAATTTCCCAAGTTTATGAGATGTAGTAATTGTAAATTTGTTAAAAATTTGATGAAACATTTGAAGTGGAGTATAAGAATTATATCTGTGTTAATTTATTATATACCTTTTTTTCAAGAAAGAAAATATTAAACGATCCTTTATTTTGTTGATGATTTTTAAATCGTATGTAATAAAAAAGTGATGATTCCATATCAATTTTGGTAGTGTATATATGTCATGGTATAGTGAGTTGTAGATGGTTGGTGATTAAATTTTTCACCACAATGTAAAAAATGTCTTGGTACCTCTGGAAAAGCTATTTTTGAAATGAAAATGATTGGAGTGGAGTTAAATATGGAAACTTTTAATGCCATTACACACTAGGTACACATCCAATAATAAATAGAATGATAGACCATATAATAATAGTTTTCATTTCAATAGGATATTGAGAATGAAAATGGAGAAGGTACAAGACATTCTATTGTGATTTGATTTATCAAAATTATTATTTTTGTCAAAAAAATTGTAAACAAGGAAACCCAAGAATTTCATATAACTTAATTTTATATGAATATTAAATAAAGAATAAAATTATAAACACCCAATAACTATAAATGTTTAGAGTGTTGGGAGAGTGGAAAAATAATATTAATAGTTCATGATATATTTTTTATCAGATCCACAAAGAGGTTCTGAAATAGTACACTTCATTGACATACACCAAAAAAACATTTCTCCATAAATTGGGGAAAGGAATCATCTGAATGGGAGTGATTACAAATATAGTTAGTGATAAAAATTTATTAGAATCAATGATCATATGTGATTATAAAACAAGAATTACAGTATAATAACTTAATTAGAAATTATACTAATAATACTCAATTGGTTAAAGGTAATTAATCTCAAATCATGGTTCAAGGATTTTTTATAACAAAATACATAAGTTATAAGGTTTCGAAATTATCAATAATAATTCATAATCCATGAGAACATATAACAATCATACAATCTAATTTTCATGTCATACACATAAAAATATAAAACTATTTCCTTTTTCTGTGTCACTACTATTACTATCATAATATATTGGTTTCACGCAACAATACATCATTTTCATTGTCGTGGTCCACACCAAAGCCTATCATAATTGATAGATATTTTTACTAAAATAGGATCCCCCATTCTTATCCCTCTTAGACCATGAAATTTACATCGTTAAAAAACGAATTTATTTTATATAAAATTTTATAAAACCCATAAAATAAAATAAAAAGAATACTTAAGTTTGAAACTATGTTGTCCCAATAATTTCATACATAAATATTTCATTATATGAAAATAATATATGAAATATAACTCAAGTATACACTTCCCAAAATAATAACTATTTTTTTGAATTCAAAGACTAGACATAAAACAAATTTTTTCATGTTGTATAATTCCTGTATCAAATAATAATGATCACATTATTACATATTTGGTAATATAGTACATATAACCATCCATAAAAACATGGGGAATTAAAATGAATAATATGATGAGCTCATACTCTCTGTAATTGTAAACAAAAGAGATAACAATCAATGAGAATACATGAGAATAAAGATGTAGGGAATAAATACTATCATAAGTAATTATTCAAAATAAATTTAGTTACAAAAACCATTATTAAAAGATTAAATAAATTTTATATAAATATAAAATATTCATTAGAGTGATTAATCATTAATAATCAGTCATTAAATATGAGATCAAAACATAAAAAATAATTCATGAAAAAACATAAACATATAAAATCAAGAATATTTGTAAGTAGATATGGGATAAAATTTTTATGTTATGAATTGGAAATTAGGTCCCCATATAAACAATTGAACATTAAATTAATGCACCAATAAATAATAATTACATGATAATAAATCCACATATAAGCTTATAGGCACAAACCCAAGACCACACATATTTTCAAGAACACATAATAAGGTTCATAGATAAAGTAATTATCTAATGATTTATCCAGAATGATCCAATTCACCAAATTAATATTAAAAATCCGACAATAATATAATCACAATACATCGATCATTACACCACATGATCATGAGAAGATTTAAATTTTGATCATAACATATTCTTTGGAAAAGAAAAGGTGTTTTATTAATATTTCACCACAATAACCACGAAAAACCCAAAAAACTCAGGATGGAATCAAATAATCACATCCCATGTAAAAAATAAATAAAATTAATTTCTGTCATCATATATGATAAATACGTTAAAAGTTCACATTTAACATTTATTGAGGAAAAAAACCATTTTATTTAGAAATATATTAGGTATAATTATGATATCTACAAAATATTTTGGATACAATTTTAATTTAGAAGAATCCCAAAAAAACATTAAATATTATTCAAATTATATAGTGGTCATGATAGTAATAATATCCATTCATTATTTATATATTAAAAGGGAACATTAGTTTTACCATTTTGTAGAAGGAAAAAATTACTTCTTCGGAATACACAGTGTAAAAAATTTAATTTTGGACAAATTTCAAATGATGTTAATGGTAAAGAAAATCATCATTTTGAAAATATTCTTGTATAGGTATAAAATATCCATAAAAAATATTGTGGATAATGTACGCGGTTGAAAATGTTTATTGACCAAAGATGAAGTACGATTGCATTTCATTAAACACATATTCCCAATCATTTCATGAAACAAAAAAAATAATACATAGAAACTAAAATTATTATAGTTGAATTAAAATGAAATTGTTTCGTCAGATAATAATCATTTATTTCCTATAAATTAAACTAAAAGACAATTTATCCCCATTAAAATGAGATTTAAACATGAAATCCAACACCTTTGGTATTGTCCTACATAATATGCATTAAACCAATTTGTATAATAAATATAATGTTATATTAATTATTTTGAAAAAAAATAATATTGTCACATAACATACCATATATTGTTTAATTAAAAAAATTATCTCCGATTAATTAATAAGTCTTTCTTAAAATTAATGTTTTTGGTGACAACTATTTTTTTCACACAGATTTTGACTCATCTGTTCTGATCCTTATATATTGATATAGTATCCATAATATATAGAATTTTAATAATGTTTTAATTTTAATATTAACTAATTATAATCAATTTTATAACTATTATTACAATGTGTTAATGAATAGTGAAATATATCACATTGTGCAGACGGTAGTATGTATATAGGCATGAGTGTCATTTTTTACTTATGAATTATATGAATAAAATTGGTAATTATTAATTCACCATTAAATTATCATCAATATATCCTAAATATAATATATATTCATCTTATAAACCCATTCATCTGACTATATAGAGAAAAAATTAAAACAAATCACTATTCTTCATTAAGTTTGTTGTCCACACATATGCACTTGAAATATTATAATTTTACATAATATGGAAATGTATGATTGTAAAAATGATATTATAATTAAATAATTATAATTAATTCATAAATATGATATATAAAAAATAAATATTTCATTATAACTAATCATGTATTATGATGATGGAAAATGAATCATGTAAATATATGTAAGTAGTAGTCAGCACACATGCCCAAATGACAATTTTATTTTTCATTTTATAGTGGGTATAAATAGTGGTTAAATAATAATTATAATTGTTTATTATATTTAGTATACCAATTATTTAGTTTATGATTAATATAATTAATTTAATGAATGTATATGAAGAAACATAATGAATGATGTTGGGTAAGACTATTAGAAATGGTATAGGAATTATTCGTTTAGATCCCATCTTATGGACCCTTATAATTGCCTTTTATGAATATCACAAAAAATAATTCATGTATACATAATTTAAGAGGATAAATATATTAGTTTTGGACGATATGAGAGGCTCTTTATAGTTTAAAGATGAGTGTCGAGTGGTTATCGTTTATAAGGGATGCAAGGGGAACAATTGAAATATTTCATAAATATAAAATATTATAACATCACATTCATATAATATTGGTTTATAAAAATATTGATTTCGAATTAAAGATGTTATGGGATTAAAATAATATTATAAAATTGTATTGATTGTGTTGATGGTGTTTCCTGAGTTTGTGGTTTTCTTGTTCGAGTTGTGTTTGTAAGTTTGGGTACCAGATCTCTTAAATCAGATTTTGATAATAATAAAATGATTTGAAAAAAAGGGCTATGAATTTTATTCTAAAGTAAAAATAGAAAAAATATGGCCAAGGGATGAAATAATTTACTATATCCAACCCACCATGTCATATTGGAATATTTTTATGATTTATAGATCATTACATTAAATACAATATAACCGAAAATATCATTAATATCATTTTTGGGACAATTCATTAATTTTAAATTAATTTTCGGAATAAAATAATTTATTCACAATATATAACATTTAACCACCACTTTTAAATTATAATTATCAATTAAATTATTTTCATACAGTAATTAAACTTGTAAATATTTATTTAAATGTTTCTAAAATTTATTTCTTAAAATTTTGTACTGTATGAACAAACACTAGGTCGACATTGAATAAACATTTGATGTATGTTTTTCATCACTAAAAATTAAAAAATTATTACCATAAAAATTATTAATATTCAAAAAAAATTATTAATAATCAACCATAATATCTTTTTATCCTTTGGATAAAATATTATCTTTTTTAATAGTAGAAAAGGGAGACATGTTTTTCATTAAATGTAATAATATAAAATAAATTTCCATGAAAAACGACTTAACCATCCATAGAAAAGTATATTTGATGAGTATTTATAACTAAACGCATCCAATATATTAAAGGAAGGTTTTAGTGTTATTATAATCTATAATAATATTTTTTAACCCTATTTTACATGTTATACCCGTATTTAGGTGGAAAATGTTTTCCATCTATACAATTCACAATGAACAAAAATAAAAGGAAAATATTTACCAAATTATAACCTCATGATTAAAAATATGGAGTGTATTTTAAATAATTAAATTTCAATATGTTTTAGAATTATTTTTAATATAAATTCATCAAACACTGTGGAAATTGTTTAAAAACAGTGTTTTGAGACTAAAATGTAATTAATATCATAATCATTAATATTAATAATAAAAATTGAATTAATTTTATTATTATAAATAGAATATATATATATATTAACATTACTAACAAATATAATTTTTAATGATACTTTTTAATTAGTTTATTTAAAGAAAAACAACATTATTTGAAAGAGGTGTATTTTTATTATTTGGTGAAAATAATTTATTTAAAAAAGATAACAATATTTAACCCTAAGTTAATTCTCATATGATGATTAAAAAATTATATTAAATATATAAAATAAAATTTCTAATTTTTTAGATATTATTTATAGTATTTACATATTAAGGGATATTTTTTGGAGAAAAAGTATTTTTAATTCATAAAATCAATTTAATAATAGTTTAGTATTTATTTTTGTCGCATTAATCAATAAATTTTATAAATTGGGACCAGTTTAAATATAATTCATAAATATTTTAATAATATTAATGATCTTTAATTAAGAAATATATTATAACATCTCGAATATATAATAATATTAATATAATATATTTAAACTAACATAAAATATGGTGTTGTTGGTTAAACAATCGATGAAACTTATTTATATTTTAAACTAGGGTTTCTATAAATTTCATTTTCAGCACATAAAAAATTTATTCCATCCCATTTATATTTCAGTCATTAATGTTTCTTTATATGAAAATTACTTTGTTGAAGAACCATTTCATTAAGAGGGGTAATAACATTTTCATTGAAAAGGGGAAGTGGGAAATGAAAAGGTTACATGAAATAATACGTCATTAGGTTCACATATACAAAAGAAATTAATGGGATGTAAAAATATAGAAATTTAGGTGAAAAATATTTTATATGTTATAGAAACTAATGATATATAATATGTCTATAAGGATGTTAATAATGGTAGAACCACACATCAGTTTGTTATTAAAACACTATCAATTCACTAGAAATGAAGGTTAAATATTAAAATATTTATTTCGAAATACTTTGCATTATATTGAGAGATTATTTTTATATCAATAAATATAACAAGATAAAATTAAATTAGAAGATATATTTATATTTATTAAAAATAATTTCTTCATATTGTTATGCTTTGACCAATTTTCTCTTCACCACTTTCTCCATCAAATGGAAAATCAGGATTAATTTTGGAATCTAAGTCATTAAAATTATATTTTAATGGTTCATAGTTTCCATAAAAAAATTACATGTAATTCAATATTTCATTTAATATTTACAACATTTTATTATCACAAATATTTACACCTTGATCTTTAAAAAACCTATATTATATAGGGTATATGACACACAACACCAATATTAAACGAATCGTGATACATTATTAAATTATTATTATACAAACAGGTCCATTGTAAAATTGTAGTTTAAATTGGTGGTATTAATTAAAATAAATATATTATTACAAATACATATAAATGTATTAAATATTTTCTATTCATTAATGAATTTTTTAGATATATTTACTAAAATTATAGTAAAATAATTTTACGCATCAAAAAATACAATGTTTTTAAAAATGATTTTATTAATTTTTTGAAAGGATAATAAAATTAATTTTATGTATTTTTTTAAATAATAATATATAATATTAATATTTATTTTCAAATAAATATATTATAATTAAAATGGAGAGATATGCATGGTTTGTTTTTGGAAAATATTGATTTTACAATGAATATTGATTTATTTAATTTTATTTAATTTCAATATTGAATGAAATATTGATTTACCAATATGTTTTTGATTTGGTATTTATGTATCATTTTAATCATTTAATTTACATAAATTAAATTTACTTTATTGGCATCATCAATTTTTATGATTTTGGTATAATATTAATTTTAAGCCTAAAAATGATGTCTTTGTAAACTATTTTCCAGTGCATAAAATTTATCCATTTTTATCAGTTAAAATGAAAATTAATTGTGAAATATTTTAATAAAATATTATATATATATATATGTATATATTAATTTAAATTCAAATAATGTTGATTTCAAGTCATTGTGTTAATATATTATCACGTAGGGTTTGAGAAATGAAATTCTCAAATAATAAATTTTCAATAGGTTTTGCAGGTTTAATATTTATTTGTATTAAAAAAATTTTGAGAGTTTACTTTTTTAAAATGAATTAAATATTTGTCATCTGAATACATAGTATTAGGTAATACCGAAAACTCAATTTTCCCAATAATGAATAGTAAATGTAGTAAAAATTTTTATTCTTTTTTGAAATATTATAATGGTTAAGCATTGTATCCATAGGGGAAAATTTGATGACATGGTTAATTTATTTTTTAATAATTTGAAGGTTTTGATAAAAATATAACCCCACAAATCCATTATCTATCAATCTTCTATGAAATTTTCTTGATAGGGGCTTCCCATTATTGAATAGTTTTGTATATTTATTCGATTATCACTCCCACTAACTTATAAAAGGGAACCGACTATCCTCTCTTTTCAACACAAAAAAAACACAGTTATTATGGAAACATCCTAACCAAATAACATCCTTAATTTTATTCCAACATCATGTAGGAAATGTTTTTGCCAAAAGTTCAGTCTAGTCATTCATTATTTGTAACCCAATAGAGGTGGTCACAGGAAGAGATATCATTATTAACATAGCCTAGTTTTCTTATTTATTATTATATATCCCAGAAAACATACACAATCATGATGATATATTGAAATATGTATCAACCATATACTAAGGAAATATTATTATGCTGTAATAACCTTTATGAGTACACTATTCCTATATATTGTAATAAATTCCATCAATCATGTGAATGTTAGAATACGAACTCCTGAACTAATGTGATTTGATTCCCATCATCACCTCCCAAGACTATTTATGTGGAAGGATTTATTTTTTATATATGATATCAAATAAATATTAATAATTATTGAAAACTAATATATTTTATATATTCATTACTATACCATCCATATAAAAATGATTTCGTCATTAATGTATACAATAGACTACCACCTTGTGAATAGATGTGATTTGTATTATTATAGAATCACATGGTTGGTTTATGTAAGTTTATTTAAATAAATAATATTATATTTTATATATAATTATCATTATATGATGTTAAAATAACTATTATCTTCTTTCATCCATGATATTTGATAAATAAAATGTTACCCGTGAACAAGTTTGACCTACCATCTCTTTAAATGTAACACATTTAAATTGTTATAATAATCATTCAAGATTAGTATCAAATATATAACAAATTCCTAAATATGATTATTAAGTAATTATTATTGTTTTACTGATTAGGTAATTATTATTTCTTGTACCATGTTTACCTATTGAATTCATTTTAGACACATGAACCAAAAACCAACAAAAAAAAACGACATCTATATAATTGAATATGTAAATATAGATAACATGGTAATAATAAAAATTCCAATTAATAATAAAATTGTGAATGGTTCTTATGAAGTTAAATAATTAACATAACTTTTTAATTCATAAATTCAAATAATGTATGTATTGAGTTGAACTCATGGAAAGGGATTTCATAACACAATTTCTTCTATTAAGTTAATGTATATCTTCATTGTGTTTGACATGATAAAATTACTAGTTTAATTAAAATTTATTAAATTTTTTTAATTGATTAATTTATAAATAAATTTGACAAACATAATAAATCCATTGATTAATTTACACATCAATTATATAGATTTTGTAAATAATATCATCTTAATTTCATTTCATCGAGGATTATTTGTCTATTAGGAACGAAATTATTTTATATAGGGTATATGATACCCCTTTTAAATGTTATGTCATGAATCCTATATAATACATGGTATATGATGTTGTAAATCATTTAACTTTGTCCAAATTTATTTTATTTGAATGTTACCAATGTTTTTATTGCATTTTGTTACAATCTCTATCATTTTAGATATTTTTGATATTCATGTTTCTATTAGTGGAAATCAAATATAATTATTTTATTAAACCACATATCTATTATTCTCATGTGGAAATTAATTTGAATATATTTTTTGGTTCCCATTTCCTCCCTTATCAAAAATTGAATCATAAAAAAATTGGTAGGTAATACAGACCTCTTATCTTCATTTATGTCTTGAATCATTCTATACCACATATATATTTTATTTTAAATATTTTAATGATTTTTTTAAAATTCTAAAATTATTTTTTAAATAAATTTTTACCCAATCTATATATTTTCGTATATTTTTGGATATTAATAATTCAATCATTTTTTAAAAAATCTATATTATAACCTTTTTCCAATGTGTGAAAGCAATCATTTCATTAGTCATATTCAACTTGTTTGGAATTTCCCACCATCATTACCACATAATTTTAAGAAGGTGTTTTTATATATTTCATTATTTATTAATGAAATATTTTTATATAATATGTTCAAAATTATAGTTTTTTTAATAAGTTATTTAATGAGAAAAAGGTATTATCCTCATGAAATATACCATCTAATCTCTAAATGATATTTTCATAAATGATGACAACCTTGGATTATATGGATTTATTCTAAAATTTGTATATATACAAGTCTATAACATATATACCTATATAATTCATAGTATCATTGATAGGGTAAAATATTCCTTTGGATCATCACATATAAGATTGTTTTAGGAAATTTCACATAACTATGATATTAGATATGATTATGAAACCCTTTTTCATTCTAGGGGTAATTCATATGACTTATGATTGATTTCAATTTTTTTCAAAAATAATAACAATGATGTTGCGAATTTTCACCCAAATAGAGATCAAATTCATTGGGTAAATCAATGGTCTCATGAGACATTCTTTTTGGGATTAACAAGAAATCCAAACCCATTATTAGATTTTGTCAACCATGTGATATTGTCAAGGTTGTTAGAATTCACTCATATTTATTTTACGTTATATGTTTCTTCAATAATCCTTATTTTTACATTATCTAATTATAAATTCATCTTTATGTTATACACCAATGTGATTACTCATGTACCTTATATTACATGATATAATGGTATACCTTTGACTCATATGTTATGTTTCTTTATCTTGTTGTTCTCGTAGATGGGTTTTTAGCTAACCCTTACATTCAATATATTTCCCATGTTTTCACATAATGTTTTTGTACTAGAAGTTATTTAAAATATCATTATAGACAATAAAAACATTGTTTTATTTTATTCTCACTTTGATGTATTATACACCTTGTCTTCCAAATAGACAATTATTCATTTTAATATGGTTATAATTAATATAAGTATATGTTTAAAATAATTTAATAATATTTTCCTAAAATTATTTGATCCCTTTATATTGTATCATAGAAATGTCTAGTTATATTTTTTGATAAATACTAGAATAATTTTATGGGAACCATATAGAAAATTGTAAGGATAACTCAATGTATATGAAAATATACTTTAATTTTAGAAATTTTTAGGGTGACTGGTTTCCAATAATTTACATATATGAATAGACAATAAAAGTTGATATAGATAAAACATACATATACTTTTGGGTAATAAATACAAAAATACTTCATTATGATTTGACTCAATTCTATCCTAGTTCATAAAAATTGCCCCTGCTAAAAAACTAATTTGACACTCCTAAGGAATATGTTCTGGATATTTAATAACTCTATATAAACAATCATGAATGATATGAAAAAATGATAATCATGAATTTCCTATGTTAATCTAAAGGTATCATATTATGAAAATAAATATTCATGGTTTTCAAATCCAACATAGAAATTTTCATGATTGTGATTGTTGTTTCTAATATCATTTTTTTGGATTTAATCAATATATGGAACCTTGGGGAACAATGTCAATAAGGAATTTAATGGGGAGTTTGATTATTCTAAAAACATTACGGGTATTAAGAGTTAAGTGAAAATAATATCAATATTTATAATCATCTATCATGATATATTTATGAAATATTGCACCTTAACCAAATATCAAACTAAATTCATACATGTGCAAAAAGAAAAATGGACCTAGGGACTCAACCCCACAACCAACACTCAAAACCAAAATTTAAAAAATATAAAAGTCACAAAATAATATATTGATGGAGTACCCTAAGATCTATGATGTAGGAGGCCATAGATGAATGAATGGTCAATTCCCATAATGTTCGAAATTTGTGTATAAACACCAATGTGAATATATCAATGTGGAAGGATGATTTTTTATGTGTTGAAAATAAAGGAATATAAAAATTTATTATCAATGGAAAAAGTAAGGATTTTAGTGGATAAAAATAAATACCATCTAAAGACTATTTTTCTATTTTTTACCCCAATAATGGGAACATGGGAATTATATTAGAATATTCCATCTTCTAAAGGTTAAATCATACACCATGGAAAGATAAATGTTTTAAAAATCATCGTGGTGGAGGTATTGAAGTAATATTATGTTTAAATTATTGAATCACATTATTGATGTATTTTTATCAATGAGATTTTGGTTATGAGAATCATGGAACTTCAATGGTTTGTTCTATAATTTTTTCCAATCATATAATAAAAAAATAATTGAATGGTGATGATGACCTAGAAAGTTGATTCAATGATAATGATAGATTACATGGAAAAATAATTATCAGGGAAAAAATAATCATGGACATTTTCATGATTTTGAGGTAATTATAGTTAGTTATTGTTATATTATTTTTTGGAAAGGAATGAGATAAGTAAAAAAAAGATGATAAAATTTGTTATTTGATGACTACTACTATTTTAAATTAAATTAATCATATTTTTGATAAATTTATACAATAAATGTGAATAATAAAGATTATTATGACATTTTTATATAGTATTAGGAAAGGAAAACCTCACAGGATGGTAGAAAACCCATCACATCTACAATGGTTGTGATGCATGAACCCACAAATAAAGGGAAAAATGGTGCAGTGCTTACGATTGGCCTATGTGATATCCTAGTTTATATAAACTTGTTATTTAACAAATATGTTTTTGAATGAATATTATTTTTATCTTGGGAATCATATTATAGGATAAAATATTTGATAATTTTTATGATTTTTATGGGATTATGGATATATTAGGAAATTATTCATTTTGGTTAGGTATATGAAACCGATAGTTTTAAAATATTGTTTAACCTGGAATATTTCATGGTAAGTATATATTTTAACATATAATGTTGTGGTTATTTAGTATTTACGGTTATTTTTTATATAATTCATTCCGATAAACGTTGGAGTTTTAGATTAATAATAAGAACTATAAATTTTTTATGTTATCTTACCTTGGGGTAAAGATTCTAATTTTCATTAATAATTAAATATGGGTGGAAAAGATTATTATTCTATTTTAGTATGTTTAAATTCATAGATGTATATATTAGCATTTCATGGATGAAAAATACATATTTTTACTCATCATTTAGAGAAAAACATTATAATTTAGTGAATACTAATTCATAAAGGAAATTCAAAATCTCATGTAATATTAATTTCCTTCTATTCATTTTATAGAGTTTATATAATTCCTAGAATAAAGGAAAAATAATGAAATTAAAAATTTTTAATAAAAATATCATTTCTAGTGAATCTTCAGTTCTTTTAACACCTTTTTGGTTTTTAGTTTTGTGGCTATTATGTTTCTCATTGTAATTTACAATCCTGTGATCAATAACCTCTATCACCCTAAATCAGTAATTGGACATCATGATTCTATTACATGTCCATATATTCACATGATATTAATTTTTTACTAATTTATAACCTAGTTACATATTGTTATTGTTGACCTTCATACTCCCATATCTCTCTCATGAAGATGTTGTTTTATTAAACATTAGATATATGTTTTCCACAGAAGAATTTAAAAATTACAAATATATTTCTTTCAGGATAATTTATAATTTTGGGTTTGAAATTTATTTATTTACCGTGCAAATTTACCCACATATATTGTAAGTTAGAACTATATTATATTTCATATACAATAGAAAATGTTAAGATTATTAAAAATTAAATATATTTATAAAATGGTATTATTTTAAATTCATCATTATAACATATCAATAAGAGTTAGTGGTATGATTATGAATAAAAATATTATGTAAAATATTTCTACTTTTGAAAAATAATACAAATTAATATAATAATTCGTAATAAATAGGTACTCAAATTTTTGTAATGTGATTTTATAAATAAAATAATTCTTAAAAATATATTTTATATAAATTTTTGATGAAATATTATAATTAATTTATTGAAATGTTATAAATGTTAATTAATAAAAAACAATTTTTTCTTCTATATCAAAATTTAATCAGGGTAAAATTTTTAATTTTTTATGAAAACATTGATTTTTCAATAAATTGCAAAAAAAATTATTTTTTATAACAATAATTTATGTACAATAAATCAAAAAAATATATAATTAAAATTTTATTATTGATTTTGAAATAATGTTATATTTGAAATAAATTATTTATAATAAAATAATTAATTTCATTTTCATCATTAATTATCTTTATTTTGGTTTAACATTAATTTTTTCTTAAAAACACTATTTTTGTAAAATGTTGATATATACACAATGTTTATACATTTTTGTTAATTAATATTACCCATAATAAGGAAATATATTAATGAAATGCATATAATATAAATATTTATATTAATTAAATTCATATAATGATTATTCATAGTCGTACATTTAATAATCATTCATCATTAGTTTGAAAAGTACAATTCAAGAAAAATAGTTTCTTTCGACACATTTTTCGGGTTTAATTTTAAATTTTATTCTACTAATTAAGTGATTTGATTTAGATAAAATGGATTACAATTTTTATAATCATTATTATAATTATTTTATATTATAAATTTTAATATTGGTTAAAACCAAAAGTAAAAATATAAAAAAAAATTATTTCCATTATAGGAAATTAGAATAGTAAAACTGAATAACTAAAGAGATAAAAAGAATAAATTTTTTAGAAATTTATATTTTAGAATTTTTTGGTTTATTTAACATCCATATAAATCATATAATTTATTATTTAGTTATATTTTTATAAAAATGTTAAATAGATGTATTTCAATTTATTGAATTGGTTTTTTATAGAAATGTCACTCATTAATAATTATAAAAGAGATCCTCGTCACATTTAAATTACACATATAAAAAGAATTGTTAATTTTCAAAATCCATAGAAAAAAATTCCTTACTTGCCACATAGAATACTAGTGGCCTGGGTTTGATCTTATATCCAATCTAGGGAGGCTTCTAATATTATCCTTAAAAGGTGCTACAAAGAAGAGGTATTGTTCGTAACTGACCATATTTGTTTTATTTATCATTCCACATACATAAACCCTTACGCCATCATGAGGATCTAATAAAATATTTATCTTCCATAAACATAGATTTTATTATTTTAGTGTAATAAAATTCTTTCATATCTAAACCCATCTAATGGGAAACAAATGTTTTTTAATCTATATACTCCACTACCACATCACAAATTGAGAAATTTGTTTTCCATCATCACCTCTTACTACTATTCATTATGATATATTTAATGGTTATATTTGATATTAAATAAATATTATAAATTATACAAATATAATATATCATATAACTAATTATATTACCATCCACTGAAAACTAAAAACACCATTCTTATGTATATAAGACTTCCGCTTCATGAAGAAAGGTGATCAATTTTTATTATTGCATCCCATTTATGTTCAATGAAATTTTATTCAGAGGAACGATATTATATTTATGATATAACTATAATTATAGAAACATAATGTAACACTTCCCTTCTTTCGATCACGATCATCATAAATTGGAAGCATTACTCATGCATACATATGACCTACTTTCTCCATGATTACAATTTTGAACATTTTTCCTATCAATATTTCATGGTTGGTTAAAAAATATAATATATTTATAATAACTAATATTATTTCACTATTATCATTTTTAAATGATGTAACAGAAAATTCATTTACCATATTCTACTCATTGAATCCATTTTTGACACGTGATCATAATACCAAAAAATGTATGAAATAAACTTTATTTATTATATATATATATAATGATTATCAGGATGAAAAATTAAATTGAAAATGTTTATAATAAATTAAAAAATTAATATAATTATAATATTCTCGAAGAAAAATGATGTAAATACTGATTTAAATATGAGGTAATGGATTATATTACTGAATTTATTTTATTGGTTTTAATTACATCATCGTTATATTTTATATTCTAAAATATTGTGTGAAATAACCATTGATTATTTTATATTGTATTTAATTTTTTTATATTGATTTATAATTCATTCACATAATAACATCATTAATTAATTTTAACTCAAATTAAATTACAATTATAAGATATTCCATCTCAATTACTTTTCAATTAATCTTATTTTAATCTAATGTACCAATTTATTTTATATGGTGAATATACTACCCCTTTTTATCATATAATGAATTCTTCATAATTCCTGGAACATTATATTAAAATTAATGTTAATTATTCATAGTGTATTTGATTCAAATGATAAAAAGATGTAAGGGATTTATTTTACAACCTATTTAATTTTCTTGATTGTTTATATTCAAGGTTCCCCTAGGGGAAATCATATATAATTTTTCTACTATACCATATAATACTTATTCTTCCTAGGTCATGAATGTGTTTTATATTTTTTGGATCCCACTTTCAATCTTACAGAAAAAACAAACATCAAGAAAATATTTTATATGTAATGATGATCTTGTATAATCATTTAGAAAATGAATAATACTCTTTCATGTCTATATTTTTTTTAAATCTTGTAAATAATGTTTTTACTATTCATGAACTGTTTTATTAAATGATTGTTTTCTAGTTTTTTTATTTTTAATAAATGGTGTAAATGGAATTGTTATTTCATTTTGTAAGAATCAAATTTTTTTACTTTATAAATAATTATAAAAGGAAATCATTCTTTTATTTTATACATCATATACAAAATTTCATAGAATCTTAACCACTCAATTATTTGATGATTCTTTTATAGGTTTCAGTGGATATTTTATATAATAGGTTCTATTTAATATTTTTCAAATTGATTCTTTTTAATTTGTGATATATGTGTGAAAATTTTATTTTCCATAATAAATATTCCATGTAATTTTTTAAATACATTCTTTTCAACAACTACAACATTTTATGTAATTGATATCATCTAAATTAAAGATACACATATGTTTCTCCCAGTTATATTACATTTTTTCTCTCCCTTATTTCTATGGTGTAGTATATTCTTTATGGTCATTTCATGTTTTTTTATTATGAAATTTCATTTTATTGTGATATAATGCAAGATTATACAACCAATTTTATTTACCAATGTGATTAGTATGACTATTAGTTTATTTCATTTTTGTAGAATACATAACCATTAACATGTTATTTTGGGTGCACCTAGATAATGATCAAATGCATTATGTACACCATTAGTGTAACGAGAAGTAATTTTTTGTATTATGAGGTTAATCTAATCTCTTATGGGTCTTTTTCCACAATGTGATATTGTATCAGAAATTATATTTGACTCATTATTTTATTATGTTATATTTTTCATCCAAAATTCATATGTTTCAAGGATCTTATGATACTATGTTTTTAATGTTATTATAACATTTGATTACTCATGTGCATTCTCTTTCATGATATCATGTAATACCATAGACTAACACATTTTGGTTCTTTATTAGTTTATTCACATAATAGAATTTTTAGCTCACCACTTTCCATATGTATTCCCAAACCTAAACAGTGTAGTTTTTGGATATCATGAGTGTTTATGATCTATTTATAGATTACAAAATAATGATGTATCTTACTCTCAATTTGGAATAATATAAGTTATGTGTTTTAATGACACTAGACCTCACAATCTTCGGGTTTCTTGTTAATTGTTGTTTATATTGTAAATCATGTATTAATATGTTTTTTAATGTTCTTGGTATTGATAAAATTTATCAAATTTTTTTATCTTATAAATTGTTAAAAATAGCACCAAAAATTTCAGAAAAATCTTTTCCATAAATAGTTAACCATATAATTCTCAAGAAATATGTATGAAAAATTTTAAAACCAATAAAATTGAATAATATAATCACCTATTGATTTATTTTAACATTGATATATAGACAACATGAATCATCTCATAATTTCAAAAAACATTGAAATAAATAAAAATATCATATATTCCATCAATTGATGCTAATCTTTTTGCCAAAATAATAAGAATCATCCAAAAAGCTATATTGAATCATAAATTATTCCAAAAATTAATTGTATCCTCCTTCCTTAAATAAAATCACTGAATATCCATTTTATTTGTTAAATAAAAAAATCATCATTCTAATCACATTATAATAAAAATAGTAATCAATTTAATGGTCATAAATTCTGTCCATTTTAATTATCAAGATCTTTTATTCTATAATCCCAACTAAAAATTATTATCTAAATATTAGGAACATAATAAGGGTTACATTTTCCTAATTCTTGTGTTCTATAATAATTATACTATACTACTAAATAACATTCATTCAATATCATTACCATTATATATATTCTTGAATTCCATAATTAAAAACTAATGTAGGCAAATCCCTATAAAATTTAGGAATCTTATAAAAATAATTTCATTTGTAAAATATTTATTTAATATAACTCTTCATTCCCAATACTTAAAAAATTCAATCAATTGACATAAACAATTATTAGAATATATTGTCTTCATTGTTCTAGGAGTTAACCATTTGATTTGGGAATTTACTCAAATAATGACTATATTCCCCACAAAATATATATTGAAATGTAAATGGATCCTTAGAATGAAATTCAACTAAATACAAGGAAATCATAATTTTTCTCTATTAAGTAAATAATATGTGTCCTTATTTAAAACATATAAAAAAAATTCTCATTCCAATGATACATTTCCTTGAGTGCTTCTTCAGGAATTACTGAAATGTCAGATGTGGAATCTTCTTTCACCCATGATCAACACGAAATAACATATTTAACTTATTAGGTTTGTAAAGATATGCAACCATGTTTTGGTTTTTAATCATATAATGAGAATAATAATGTGATATAATCACAAGGGTTTTTATTTTAGTACACATTTCATTTGGTTTCCCTGGAAGAAAATCATTCTAGTATCTATCATATTCAGCGTTTACATGATTTCTATCACCTCCATATATTGACTAATACAAAATACTATCAGTGTGAGTGAAAATAGTCAAAGAGAAAAATCTTCGAAAATATTACATAGGATGTCCAAATAATGAAAATAGAATTTCACTCCCTCAAAACATTGGTTTAAACTAGGTTATCCATGGTTATTTTCTTTTTCAATCCATTATAATGCTTCATTTATAAAATTTCCTTTAACCCAGTCATGTCCCCTGAGTGTTTCAAACCATGTGTACAGTAATGAACCATTCAATATAGACCATAATGATTAACAAGTCACAATAATCCAAATAATTCTTAGTTCACTAACTATATATTCATCTTTTAAAAATAAAATTCACTTTAAATATTAGAATAGTGATTTATTTCTAAGAAAAGAAGATAATATCTACCTTAATAAACACTATGATGTAATACTAAAAATATAACTATTATGACTGTTTAAAACAAACTTCACTTGTAATAATATCTAAAAAATAAAAAAAACTATAGTATTATCATAATTTTTCAATAATAATGACATATAATTTTATTAGAAAAAGGATATTATATATATCCCAAAATTTTATTCATTTTATTACAAGTCAAAAAATATCATAATTAGACACTTACATAAAAACTTGGGGAAGGAAAACATAATAAATGGTAACGTCTGATACATAGTAATGGTACATATATGAGATATCAATTAATTATAAAACATGATAATAATGGTATAATAACTTAATAATAACACAAAAAAGTCATACCCAATCAATTTAATATATTTAACCATGTGTAATGAAATAGATATTTTTCATAAAAAATGAAAATATTTATAATAGTGTAGAATCATTAATAATATAGCATGAATCTTGAGAACATAATATAAATATAGGATAATGTGAAAATATGATTATGAAATTGTGAAAATGTATAAATTGATGCAATTTCACTCATTTATTTATGTTCTTGAAAAATTCCTCTCAAATAAACTATTGAACATGAAAAAGGTCCACACATTAACTTATGACCCAAAAAATAGGTCTAAAAAATACTTACATTAAACAAGGTCCATTCATATTTTTTAAAACAATAAATAATTTTCTCACATAACATAACCATCTAATTATTTATCCATAATTACCCAATTCATTGTAGGATTATAATGAAAACGCCCACTTTATAATAATAATACATTCATATGTACACCTTAAGATCTTGATAACATTTAAAATTTTATAATTAAAAACACATGGAAATGAATATTATTTTAATTAATATTTCATTATCATAACCCACAACCATAATGAGTAAGAATTAGTATTGTATCGTATAATAATATACCAATCATAACATAATCATCATCAATGTTTTTCATCTTAGATGAAAAATATTTTCTGAATGTCATTCAGAACATTTCTTGAGTGAATATTTCAGTTAATTTTGAATGATATTATTTACAATATAAATAATTCCATAGTATTGAGAAAGTCATTTTATTAAAAATATATTCTGAATATTTAAAATTAATATTCCAAGTTAATAATAGTTACGACGGGGTTAATATCCCTTCATACCGTAAATGGTTAAAGAGAATATTCATTTAATCCTTATTTAATGAAATTATAGGCTACTTGTTCTAAAAAACGTTTTCATAAAAAGATTGATTTTATAAATATGAATATTAATTAAAGAGAAATAAAATGAAATGTTTAATAAATTAAATGTATATATAATACTTTTTAATAAAACATATTTTAGGAGAATATAAATGGACGAAAATAATGTTAACCACATAACAAATACAGTCTGTCTATGTTTAAAAAACAATTCTCGATCATTTTATATAAAAAATAGTGTTTAAAAGTATTAATAAAAAAATAATTAAATTAATACAGTATATAAATTTAAATTAGTAGATTATGATCACATAATGTTTTCAATAGATATTCATGAAAAATCAATCCCAATTAAAATGAGATCGACACATAAACCTCTTATATAAAGTATTTTTCTTACTCTTGTGAATTGAAATATTATATATAAAAAATATATATGTGTTACACATCTATTACTAAAACTTATTCATTAATATTATACTTATATTTTTTAATTATGACATCTTATAAACCATTTATTTGATAATAATTATTAATTTAAGTATTCTGGGTGATAACTGTTATGTTTTCCATGGAGGATTTGAATAGGAAATTTTATTCCTTGTATTTTGGTCATCATTCCATATTGTCAATAAAAATAATAATTCCATAATTATCTTATTAAATATTCATATGAACTTTTTATTACAATTAATATAATGTGGTGATGAAATATGAATAAAATCACATCATGGAAATAGTAGAATGTACATATTCATGAGTGATGTTTCCACTTCGTATAATTTAGGAAAAAATGAAGTTAAATAGTAATTAGTCATTATATAAAATTTACTATATCATATATATAATATATATTCATTAGAAGAATCATTTATTACCATCCATATAAATATAAATTGGGAAATAGAAATAAATCACTTCGTGGAGGTGTTTCTCAAATATTTTCCCAAACACCATTATCGTTATTCAACAAACAAAAAAATGATAGAATATAATATATTATATTTAAATAATTATAATTAAATATTAAATATATTATATAAAAAATAAATATGTCATTGTTTTGGGTTTTGGTCTCAAAATGCACAACTGTTCTGTATCCGATGATGCGTGGACCTGCTATCCAATGGCAGGCGTTCGCCGGATGGTCTGACCAG
This sequence comes from Viscum album, assembly GCA_963277665.1. NCBI lineage: Eukaryota > Viridiplantae > Streptophyta > Magnoliopsida > Santalales > Viscaceae > Viscum > Viscum album. The sequence continues at coordinate 268,515,921 of OY728125.1, read as the reverse complement.
CGACCCTTAAAGAACTCAAATTGACCGAGAGGATGGGAAGTCGGGCTAATCACACCCTTTTTGGGGAGAATTATTTCCTGTTCCAGGACCCTTTTATAGTTTTAAGATGTATTCATATGTTTGTGAATCTTTGGTTTATACCATAACATAGTATCCACAGATTTTACCCTGGTAGGAAATGGTCAATTGGACGTGTGGGGTTCAGAATCATTTTGGCCTGAAGTTTACCATCCCTCATTGTATTAATGACCCCGTGGAGTCAGAACTCATTGAGGCGGCACTAGGAGTGGCGCGGGGAACTGACGTGAAGATAGTCGGATTGACTGGTTAATTGGCTTGAACCTCATTGAGGCTTCTGATGTACCCAACCTAAGGGACATGGATAAATGTCCACGTAGTTTGAAAGGGGAGCGTCAGAGTACCGATGTGAAGGTGGACCCGAGCGTCCGTTGGTGATCGTGCTTGAACCTCATGAGGGATTCCTACGTATCCCTCTGGTAGGGAATCAATGTCCTCGTAGTTCGCATTGGCTTGGGACTTACGCTCTGAGGCAGCCCAGGGTGATAGATTGAGGATTACACTCTGAGGAGGCCCAGGGCGATGGATTGGGGCTTACACTCTGAGGAGGCCTAGAATGATGGGCTGGGGATTACACTCTGAGAAGGCCCATAAAAGAATGTCATGGTAAATGCTTACTCTAAGCCCACACGATCCATGATCTGTGTGAGAAATAATAGGCATCATGGACAAGAGGATCACATGGTGAAAGGTGTGTCTGTGAGAATTCGAGTGGGGATTACACATGAGGGTGGCCCATTAATTCGGGGCTTACTCTGAGTTGGATTCCCAGGCAACAAAGCGTAGAGGGAGAGGGAAAGTGGGTTCTCTTGTGCCCATCTCCTCTCTTGAAGTGCATGAGGGATTCCTTCTAATGGGTATTTTACTACCCCTGAGGAGCCCTTAACAAGTGGAGGGGCATGAAGGGGACTCTCGAGCCCAGAATCCACAATACAGTGGGAATGTGAACCCAAGAATGCTTCGGGAATCTTCTAAAGGTTCGTGGAAACCCCTTTGCCCCTATTTACTGTGGGTATGTGAACTCAAAACAGCACGGTGATGCGCCTGAGGGTTACACCACACAGATCCGGTGGCTCTGGTGGAGGCCTCTGCATGGGGTCGATGAGTAGGCCAGTGATGGAGTCGTGCCAGATTAGGCCACATCGGGAGGATCTTATGTGGCTTGGGTAATGGGAACTCCAAAGGATTTGGCGGACCACACATGGGTATGGCTGGTGGCTCCCTTTGCGTAGCGATGTGCTACACGGCTGGAGAGGCCATCAGCGAACTAAGGTGGTCCACGGACTGAGAGGAAATCCGCAAACCAGGAGGGTCCGCGGTCTAAGAGGTTATCTGTGAACCAAATAGGGTCTGCGGATTGATTCGTTTCTAGAAAACTAGGAGGGTTCGTGGCTTCAGATTCGGCTCGTGTACAATTTTTGTTACGTGGATGGTTACACACGAGCCGCGGTGACCATGGTTGGCGCCGATCGGGGGTTCGTCGGTCGAGTCTTCGCCTACGATGGAGGGTGCTACATAGTGCGGCGGATCAGAAAAGATGCATAAACACCCTAGTCCACCGGGACGGTAGCCACTGAGGGGCTATGGTTCGCGGTCTTATATTTTTATGTTATTTTTAGTTCATGGTTCACCAAAATATTTTTCGTTTTCGGTTCCTTATTAGTATGTTCCGTGGTTTATACTTTCTTTGGTTCGTGAATTGGAACTTTTCTGTTTGCAAATTCTTAAGCCTTCCTTCCAAATCCTCTCACCTGAATATGACGGATCTACTCTGAATCCTCTTTCTTCGAATCCCCGTAGGAATCCCCTTTTCCTTCCCCCCCTCGGTATCCTTTTATAGAGTGGGGAAAGAGAGGTATCTGTGGACACATGACACCTTTTGCGGAGGCCCATGACCGAAAACCTGGTTAACGACTGACTTGGTCAATAATCAAATTGCGGTGGGTATTGAGCGCTTCTCCCCCCATGAACTGAAGGAGTAGAGTGCTTCTTGGCTGCGGAGGGTTCCGCCTCCCTTCCGCGAACGACAGTGGAGGCGGTTCAGGCTTACTGACATGGTTCGCGGCTGGGGTGGTTCACATCGGTGAACCGCATTGGCGCCTGCCCTGCTGTGTGCCCGTGGAGGATCTTTGCCTCCATTTCACGAACGAAAGTGGTCCGCAGAGGGAGGACGCTTTGTGGAACCAGTCGTGCTTTGCTCACATTAGACCGGTCTGCAGACCAACTCCTCCTTCTCCATCATTGAGTATTTTCCACATTTTCCCATCCCTTTGAGGGGAAATTCGTAGATTCTCCATTGAGATAAAGCGGATCATCGCACTCCTTTGCAGATTTTTTAGGGCCATACAAATTCCCCCCATCGAAATGGTGTCCGATCGGGATGAAAAGGAGGCTATTCCAATGCAGAGTTGTCCTGAAACTTGGGTAGATCATAGTAGAGATATGGACCCAGTAGGGGACCACGCCAATAAATACGGTGAGCCCTCCATTCGTCCTTTACCGGATTCTTCGCAAAACCAGAACTTTTTTACTTTTCGACCTTCGCATGCTTGTTCCTTCGCGAAGCGCTTCGTCCGCGAACCGGCTGCTACATCCGTGAACTATTTCTCATTCTCACCATTCTTCATCCTTGGATCAACGTCCTAGCCACGAGCTAATAATTTTAATTAATTAAAAACTAAGTTACATCATGCCGCGTAGGATCTCGCTTTGTGGTTTTGGTGCTCCGTGATTTCGATGATCCACGGTCTTGATGTTCCATGGACTAAAATCCCATGAACATTAAAAATTTCTTAGTCTTCCGAACTTAACCAATTATATACGGGATTGAAATTCTGCGGAGCAACCTGGTCCGCAGTTTCCTGGCCAACACTCTGTGGGCCAGGGTTTTGCGGACCACTTTCGCGAAGGGCCGGTTCGCAGGATGATGTCATTGCGAACCATATTTTGAGGCCTCTTCATGGACAATGCTATAAAGGATCCTCAACTGATCCTCCGCTATATATTTGGTATTTTTGTCAGAATATATTTATTCTTGACTAACCTCTTGTTGGCTCTCATCGTATAGGGAGAAAAATATGGTTCCCCCTCATTATGCACCAAGGTCTGTTGTAGAGCCTCTCCCAATTGGTTTAGGGATATGTTTAACTATGATTTGTAAAGCGGAGAACTTCCAAGAGGAGCCTAGCCAGTCCATAATTCCAGAAGCTGGGGTATTGAAAGACTTTATCCCTCCAGATCTCATAGATTATCCACTATCAAATCAGCACTCGATCCGTGGATTCGATCTTCATAATGATTCCCCTATTCCACCCACCTTCTCAGGACTTCCGTCTCCTCTCTTGGAAGAATTGCCCAAGTGTATTTAGGTGAACCTTAACCAATCAGGAGAGATGGTTTCTGACTCTAACCAGAAAGACGCCTTTGTTTTGAGAGGCTCTGTTTGGACCCAATGTGATCAGCACGCCTGAAACATTTCTCGAGAATCTATCTTCAAGAGTTACCCTTCTATTATCAACCTTGTTCGAGTAGATCCCGATGCGGGGTGTGTTACTAGGTGGGATATTCAGTATGGAATGCTCTTCTCAAATAAATGGGAATGGGATTTCTGGGTCCATCATCACATCCGGGAGTCTCCCGAATCACTGGAAGTAGTAAATTTACACTCCATAGTGTGGGCTTACAAATTTACTATTTACCCACCATCCTTGGTCCTGCTAGACTTACTCAGTAACTGGAATTCAAGCAATAATATTTTCCACCATTCCCATGGTGAAGTTGGCATTATTCTGTGGGATATCCATCAATTTGGAGGGCTCCCGGTTATCGGTGAAATGTATAACGAATTTCTTCCTACCCCTGACGCATGGGACGACATCGAACAAGTGCCTTTATTGGTGAGAGATCTGTTGGTTATGGCGGAGAAATCACTGGGTCAGGCCTTGCGTGCCCACTCTCTTGTTCCCTATAGTACCACGATAGGGTTATTTCTGAACACCACTGGTCCGGTGCCGAAAATCAATCACCCCAGGACGCATCTTTCTCAATAGTCACGGACCTCCTGAGGTTCCTAATGTGTGGTTATGGAGGTGGATGACTACCTTTAATGGGGTTACGAGGTGCGCCCTGGGGTTCCACATATGCTCCGGCTGGCAGGTTTGTTTGCAATGTTCCTGAGTGGGTAGCTATTCTCTTTTCGGGATATTTTTTCTAGCATCAGGGCTTGCACCGTGATGATGGAAGTCAAGCTAGCAGATATCATCCACATAATTTGGCCATGCCCACATTGGATCGTATTTATGAACTACTGGGTCACATGAAGAAGGGTGGTTCACCCTTCCGTCTGAGTGGGCCATTTCATTTTTTATGGATGTGTAGTGGATCATTATTGCTGTTATGAGTATCTTCACCACACGGTCATACCAATTCCTACTTTTCTGACTACACTTCTTAATATAGTTGGATTTCTCTTGAAATCCCTCCACCGTGGAGATGTTCTTGAGCTTCTGAGTGACTTTTCCTAGTTTTCGTTCACTCCCCACCCCACCCCTTCTGGTGTCTTAGTTGACTACCACAGGGGGATCCTGGAGGAGCATAATTACATGATCTCCCTACGGGATGGATTCTTTTTAGTGCAGATCGACATGGATTCTTTATACGAGCTGTATGTCCCATACCGTTTTTCTCTCCAATTTGGGTGCATGCAATTCTATGTTTCCCTTATGCCTCCTCATGCTCGATGACTGAACCCAACCATTCTTCGTCAATGGTGGCTGATGCTGACGTAGGAGGGAACTGACACAAGAATTCCCCTGCCTGATACGGGGGTGGCTGCTGACCTTTCCTTGGAGTATGCAAAAACGTTTATAAAACACTACCCCGATGGGATCTTAGGGAAGGATGTCCGAAAGTTTCTTAAATCAGGAGGTACTACAGGCTGTTGCGTCCACTGTACCTTCCTCATCAGCTCTAAGGGCAGATCGACTGATGGCTCGTCGATCAAAGCGGCTAATGGGATTTGGCTCTCCCAGTCCTACAGTGGCTGAAGTTCAGTCAGGTCCATCCTTCTTGGACGTGGATGTGGATGACCCTGTGGTTATGGGTCTCAAAGAGATAATCCCTGACGTTTTTCTAATAAAAACAGGGCTTAGCAACTTGATCCCCAAGCCTAAATCGAGGTTAGAGTCTTCAGACATACCAGATTCAGATCCAACTTCTAGGGAGCACATGCTTGCGCTAGTTGCAATGTCAGATTTTGTTCCCATGGAATCCGGTGAGGATATAAAAAATCCTCATGTCATGGAGGACCACCGGGAAGTGCGCAGGTGGTCCTGGCCTCAGATTTGCAAGATAGTTTCTGAAACTCCTCTAGTTGAGATTTCAACTAAGATCGATGCTCTTTGACAGCTCTTCCTGTGTTTGGGGTCGGGTGGGTTTTACTATCGACGGTTCCATAATCTTGTTTGCCAAGTTTTCATGGCCCGTGAGGAAGCTTCCATTAGTGAACACATACTTTCTCACTTTTCTACCACTCATTGAGGGTCCCGAGCCATAGATGAAGCCACAATACCGCTCAATTAGCTAATAGAGCAAGAGGCGATCTCTCGAGATCAAGTGGTCGTCCTATCCTCCGAGTTGTTTGAATGTGAAGAACGAGTAGTGATGCTGAAGAATCAGTTGTCAGCTGTGACTGGTCGTCTCGAAGCCACCAGAAAAGGGATCAACAATCTCCAAACAATAGTGGAGCACACTCGTCTGGTGGCTAAGGGTGAAGCCAGGGAGAAAGCCGTGTTGGAAGGGTCTTGCATCGACCTCCACCGCACGGTTTCTAATCTAGTGGGGAGAGCAAGCCAAACCCCTTTGTGACGATCAGAGCCACTCTTCTACCCTATGTTTTACTTACCCCTCTCCCGCCCTTTTTTATAGGGAGAGACACCAGCTTGTGGACATCCTCCCTTTCTGTTTGAACGAAATATAGTCTCTGTCAATCACTAGTTGCAATGAAATTTGATTGTTACTTAGAACAATGTCATGTAAATAAAAATTCACTGAATCTGAATTAATCATAACTCAGGAAAACAAACTCTAACTTTTTCCTAGACCATGTGGTCCAGCGAGCATAGAATGACTATTTTTAGGGATTTATAGAATATCCCTACAATCATTTTTTATCTCTTCTTTTAATACCCTGATTTTGTCTGCGCTCATTTAGTGTGAACCTAATGGGTATGGCCTGACTATTGATTAGGTCGCCCTTTTCTGGTTTTCGGCCTAACAGGCTTTATACCTCTTTTTTGATCAGTTTAATGTCCCACTAACAAGACTATCGTTACTAATTTTTAGGTTGAATAGATTTGACCAAAAATTTTGGGGAAAGGGCCCCAATGGGGTTTGGTTGTTTATAAGATGTCTCGGTTTCCTTTAGACGCATCAGGAGAGAGTTTGTTTAAATTTGAAGGACATGAAGGGCATGTCTCAAGGCATGGGAGTCGCGTTGGCATGAAAAGGTGGGAGGATCATTGCCTAAGGAAATATTTCCTTTGGTAGACAGTTCAGAGGCTATCCATATGCATATACGCTGAGGGCATGGTATGCATAGTCATGCAAAGGTGTCCTTAAGTCAATAACTCTCTATTTCTGAAGGCCATTGGACATCAAGAAAGTCAGGCTTATAGAAACCACCATGGGTTGATGGGAGGATTATGAAAACCACAGGGGGAGACTCAGAAAGGGAATGTGATGTCTGGAAGGTTTGGAGAACATTTGTACTAATCCGGAGTGTGGTCGGTAGACCACTTTCCTACGCATTTAGTTAGCGTAAGGGATGGTTGATGTTTGGTGCAGTTTAATGTCAGGCAGTTGGGACATCATTTGGAATGGAACGACATCTCCTGGTCATCAGTAATCTTGTCAGAGATGTTCCAACATATTTAGGAACAGTTTTGAAAGAGTTTGGTAAACTATAACTCATAGGGATTCCGAACCACGGGATAGACATAGGGGCTCGAATGCCATGAGGTGTACGGAGAGAAGCATTGCCTAAGGAAACCATGCCTTTGGTAGATAGGTCTGGGGTGATAAATATGCATATACGATGAGGGCATGGTATGCATAGACATGCAAAGGTGTCCTTAGGTCAATGATTGTATTCCCCCGATAGAAAAGCAACTTTAGGGAAGTTGAGATTTTGGACCACCAAGGGTGGATTATGAGAGTTCTGCTTTTTCTGAGTACATAGTATGGTTTATGATGAGAGGGTTCATGGATATGGGGGAAACATCAATATTGAACATCCTGAGAATGGCTGAAGTAATCCCTTCTCATGCAGTTGTGAGACAGTGGCGTGTTTCGGTCTGACCCGTGCACTGAAGAATAGAGAAAATCCCCCGTTCATTACGGAACTCATGACGAGTTTGACCAGGCATTTTAGCATCATGCGGTAAAGATGAAGAGAATTATTAAAGGATGTTGTGTAGTTTAACATCATGCAGCAAGGAAAAGAAGAATTTTTCATTCTTTTGCCAAAGCTATGTAGTTTAACATCGTGCAACAAGGGAAATTGACCGTGAAGTTTAATGTCATGTGGCGAGGATGTATTTTAAAAGGTCTCTCTTGATTATAATGTAACTGGGCCTGAGTATCTTGTAAATTACAAGATGTGGAGGGGAGTTTGATGGTGAAAATCATGGTTCCAGGGCTTCTTGTATAAGGAGATATGTCACAAAGACTCTGAGGCCGGTATGCGTACGGAGCTAGGAAGAGTATCACCCATGGAAATCATGCCTTTGGTTGACGGGCCAAGAGTTATCAATATGAAGATCCGCTGAGGGTATGGTATGCATAGTCATTCAAAGGTGTCTCCAGGTCGATGACTTTCCACATTGGATGGCCATGCATGGTTATGAAGATCCGCAATTGTCTGGGCCAGGAGGTCTATAATCAGGGAAGGGAATGTCTGAACATGTCGGGCATACTTGACCCTGGTTGCCGTAAATGCTTAGAGAGCTCCCTGTGCTGATTTATTTTGCATGCGGGGGTTCACCTTTACTCCATGCAGTTTAACATCATGCAAGAAGGATGAGGTAATCCTAGTTTAGTGGTCATAGATCTCAGACCATCGGGTGAATATTTCTACAGTCACTCAAAGGATAACTTGGTCAACATGCTCTGATATACTTGGAAGAAGGTGGGGGATGAAAGTCGTAAACTGCAACATTGAGCCTTCCCGGATCAGGAGGTGTGGCGTGGGGGCTCTGAGGCTAGTGAGCGTATAGAGCTAGGAAGAGTACCACCCAAGGAAATATTGCCTTTGATGGACAAGCCATGGAATATCAATATGCAGAGCCGCTGAGGGAATGGTATGCATAGTCGTACAGAGGTGTCCCCGGGTCGATAACTTTCTACATCCGATGGCCATGAAAGATTATTAGAATCCGCTATTTCTCACAATGCAGAGTTCGGAACATGGGGTTAATGGTGTCCGAGTATACATGAAACATATTCACTGCAATTTTCCGTTGAGTCAAAGTATCATAGTTCTAGCTTGATGTTCGTTGATGCAGGTCGCTATGTGAACCACTTGCGGACACACAGGCTATCCAGATAAGGATACCCTGGCAGCACTTGGATGTGAAAAAGGGAATGAACTTGTAATCCACTAATCCCTAAATTTTTAGATCGCGGGATGTGATATGGGGGCTCTGAGGCCGGTAGGTGTACGGAGCTAGGAAGAGTACCGCCCGAGGAAATTTTGCCTTTTGTAGATGGGCCAGGGGCTATCAATATGCAGAGTGGTGGAAGGCATGGTATGCATAGTCATGCAAAGGTGTCTTTAGTTCGATGACATTCCACTTCTGATGGCCATGAATGGTTATGAAGATCCATAATTATCTGGTTCGTGGAGTCTGATGTATGGAGAGGATGCATCCAAATGTGCAAAGAGTATCTCCATCTCATATCGCCATGTGTCTTGGCTGGGTCGCGATAAAGCCCATGCAGTTTAACATCATGAGGTGAGGAAAAAGTCCATGCAGTTTATCATCATACGGTGAGGACTAGGTATACACCCCGTGAAGGTCTAGTTTGTACACAACGGAAGGGGGAATCTTTAACATTACTATCCTTGGAGTTTAACATCGTGCGGAAAGGATGCAAAATACACCTCGAACAGGCCTAGCCCATACATGGAAAAACGTATAATTTTTAAATCTCTCTATCCGTGCAGTATTACATCATGTGGTATGGATGAGAAGTACACCCTCTACTGGTCTGGTTTGTACATAGGGGGTAAAGGTGCGTTTTTATCTTTTATTCAGGGGGCTGGGCCAGGAAGGGGAACCCTGGCATCACTACGTATCATACGGGGGAAGGAATCAAGCCGCACATAGTTCTCTAGAAGAAGTACACCCTATGCAGGTCTGGTCCGTACACGGGGGAAGGGGACGTTGTCTAACTTCCATTTTATTTCATTTAGAGGAGACTGGGCCCGGACGAGGAACCCTGGTGTCACTATATATTCTACGAGGGAAGGAATCAAGCTATACGTAGTTCTCTGGAAGAAGTACACCCCGTGCAGGTCTGGTCTGTACATGGGGGAAGGGGACATTGTCTAACTTCCATTTAATTTCATTTGGAGGTGGCTGGGCCAGGACGGGGATCCCTGGTGTCACTACATATCTTGCGAGGATAGGAATCAAGCCATACATAGTTCTCTTAGATAAGTACACCCTGTACAGGTCTGATCCATACACAGGGGAAGGGGACATTGTCTAACTTCTATTTTATTTCCTTTGGATGTGGTTGGGCCAAGACATGGAACCCTGACGTCACTGCGTATCCTATGAGTGAAGGAATCAATCCATACGTAGTTCTTTGAAAGAAGTACACCCCGTGTAGGTCTGGTCCGTACACAGGGGAGAAGGCATTTTTAACTTTTTTTGGGAGTGGCTGGGCCAAGATAGGGGATCCCGACATTACTGCGTATCTTGCGAGGGTACGAATCAAGCCGCATGTAGGTCTCTGAAATCCGCGCAGTTTAACGTCATGCGGTTAGGACGAGGGGTATTCTTAGATTCTGTGCAGTTTAACATCGTGCGTCAAGGACAAACTCCATTCATTTTAACGTCATACGGTGAGGACGGAATGATCTTAGTTTAAGGTCATAGTGTTTGGACCATTGGGATCATGGTAGATTATCATCATGCACCTTAGACCATGAATAGTACAGCTTTAGTTAATATGAGAAATACTTCTTTAGGAATCTCACATTTATAGGACTGGTTGTAAATTGTCCGACCATGGTGATCAGGGTATATGCACCTTTGGAGTATACCTTTTTATAACGTATGGTCCCTCCCACATGGGTTCTAGCGTTGGAGGCTTCTTGCCGGGATTCATTGGGGTCCGGAGGACCAACACTAATTCCCCTTTCATGAAAGACCAAAAAAGAAATTTTTTGTTAAAGGCTCATGTGATCCGGTTATGGTAAACCTCCAGATGGTGTTAAGTGTGCAACCGCTTCTCTTCTAGCTGTTACAATTCACCTAGCCACTTTTTTGACTATTCATCATTGGATAATTGATCATAGATAGAAAAACGGAGTGAGGGAAGTTGGAGATAAATGGGCGGGACCACCTCTGTGTCATACACCAATGAGTACGGGGTAGCCCGAGTAGCGGTGCAGATTGTGGCTCAATAATCCCCCAATGCATGGAGGTGTTTATCTGGCTATGTCTTCTCGTCTTTTTACACCATTTTCAAGAGAATTTTGGAACTGTTCATGTTGAAAGCCTCTATCTGTATGTTGGCCAATGCATGGCAGCTGGATGAGTGGTTATCCTTGAAACTATACTCGTGGTAATATTTTTCCAATTCAGAAAAAAAGAAATTGATTCTATTTTCTGTCAGTATGGTATGAGGGACACCAAATCTGGTGATGATATTGGTCTTCACAAAGCTGACAATATTTCTTTCCCCATCTTCCTTGAGGGCGATGGCTTCTGCCCATTTGGAAATGAAGTCAGTTTCGGTGAGGATATACTTCAGCTATTTTGATGTGGTAGGAGGATATGGTCTCACGACGTCCATTCCCCAGATGTAAAATAGCCAGGAGTACTTGGCTTGATGAATTAACTCTGGGGGTTCGTGTATGAAGTTGGCATGAATCTGGCATGAGTGGAATTTTTCGGTAAAACACTCGTAGTTTCATGCCACTGTGGGCCAGTAGTACCCAAGTCTTCGAACCTGATGGGAAAGCTTGGTCCCCGGTATATGTGCTCCCCAAGCTCCGGCATGTACTTCATTCATTACGGCAGTGGTTTCTTCTACATCAATGCATCTGAGGAGCACTCCATCGAGGCCTCATTTGTAGAGGACCTCTTACTGACCCATGCCGCTATATAGAAAAATTTTGATTGCCCTTCTTAGTATTTTCTATCGTTCAGCCTTATCTGATGGAAGTTCTCCCCGTTGAAGGTATTTTGCAATGGGGGTAATCCAGCCGGTGGTAGGAGCATATGGCTCTGGGACAGGACTGACTTCGTGGATTTCTTCTGTCTTGGTATGAACAAATAGAAATACCATTCAATGGTGAGAAATCCTGATAACGGTTTCATCCCATCCTGGGTCAGCTAGGGTTGTGGCTGTGATGGCTAATGCATTAGCTTGAGCATTTTGGGTCTAGGTAATATAGGTCAATGTTGGTTCTGTGGTGAATTCCACCATTAACCCGCAGACATGTTCAAACAGGGGGTTCAACTCCTCCTTTTTAATAGCATATCACCATTGACTTGCTTGATGACCAGTTCTATGTCACCTTTTACCTTAAGGTGTTGTACTTGTGACTCGAGTGTGAGTTCCAGATCTGCAATAAGAGCTTGATATTCTGCTTCATTGTTCGGATATCTTTCTGATAAGAGGAAGGAATATGGCAAGACTGCCTTTTTTGGGGACACGAGTATTATTCCCAAACCAAATTTGTGGAATCTCAGATCCTCCATCCTCTTCTTGGTCGGGCCTCGGGATGCGCCATCGATGTATATTTTCCATGATGGGAACTCTTCTTGAACAGAGAAGATATATTCATCAGGTAACTCAGCGTCCGGTGTAGTGGTCCCTATCGAAGGGTGCTCTGCCAGAATGTCTTCTAATTCCTGACCCTTGATGGATTTTTGAGGCAGAAAAGTGATGTCAAACTGCTGCATGATGACCTCCCATCAGGATAGGCCTCCGGATAGCATCGGGTGGCTAAGGATTTACTTGAGCGGGTTACTCCACGAGATCAAATAGACCTCATGATGTTGCAGATAATGTCGCAACTTTTGAACCGCGAAGACCAAGGCCAAACAACTCTTCTTGATATTTGAGTATCAAGTCTCAGCATCAATCATGGTTCAACTGAGGTAACAGAGACTGTTTTCGCTGTCGGCGTCATTCTTTTTTGCGAGGAAGGCTCCTAGATAACATTCTAGGGCCATCACGTATAGGATGAGAGGTGTTCCTTCAACCGGCGGCATGATCACCAGTGGGCTTAAGAGGTACTTCTTCACTTTGTCGAACACCTCTTGGAAGTCATCCATCCATTGGTATGTGACCCCCTTCTTCATTAACCTTGTGAATGGCACACTCTTTCCTACCAGGATGGCTATGAACCACCTAATATAGGCAATGTTTCCTTGGATTCCACTCAACTCAGCGAGATTTAGGGGAGGTGGCAAGCCAATGATAGCATTTTTCTTCTCTGGTCCGACTTTAATGCCATGATGGCATATGACAAAGCCAAGGAATTTCCCTGAGGTAACCCCAAAGGTGCATTTCAAGGGGTTCATTATCAAGCTATGTTGTCGGAGTTCAGTGAAGACGGTCTAATGATCTGACAATTGATCTGAGTGCTGACTGGACTTGACCACTAGGTCTTCCACATAACATTCAACAAATTTCACCAGAGACAGTTTAAAGAACCAATGCATGGCACTCTGATATGTGTGGCCAGTTTTCTTGAGACCAAATGGGATGACCCTATAAGAAAATACCCATTGAGCGGCCCTGGAGGTAGTGGCTTTTTCGTCTTCTCAGGCCATCATGATTTGATTATATCCAGAATTGTCGTCCATGATAGATAGAGCCTCGTACCCGCCCGTTGAATCGATTAATAATTCGGTGATTCGGACTAGGAAATCATCTTTCAGACAATGCCGTTTTAGATATTTGAAGTCAATACAGACGTGGATTTGTCCATTCTTTTTCTTGACAGGGACGATGTTTTCCACCAAATGGGGCACTGGACCTCCCAAATGAAGCCTGCTTTAATGAGCTTATATACTTCAGCCTCTATTTCGGCAGCATGTGAAGGATGCATCCTTCTGGCGGCCTGTTTATAGCCTCAGTGGTATTCTGGAAGACCCAGGTGATGCGTCGCCACTTCGGGATTGTGTCCCGGCATTTCTGTGTAATTCCAGGCAAAAAAATCCTGATGTTTCCTTTGGAAATAGGTATATACCTCGTGCTCCTCAGGGGGAATGGCCGCACTACTGAGATTTGGCCTCAGATATTGCTCGGTACCCAGGGTTATTTCCATGAGATCATCCACCATGGTGGAGATACCCTCCTCAAATGTAGGAGGTCAATACCTGAGATCTTCCCACTCCTATTCTCCTAGGTCCACATCTTCTTGATCTGAAGAGGAGAGATCGTCCAGTCTAAGCCCTCGAGGGTTTGAGGGAGAGGCATCGTGGGCATCCCCACTTGTGTATTCATCCCCAAATCGAGGGTTGGAGGACGTTCCCTCATTGTTCTACTTGGACATCGTGGATGAAGTCATGAGGACATCTGAATGTGTGTCCATACTTGAACTCCTACTCTCAACATGGTTGATGGGAAGAACATAATATCTGTCGAGCTGCCTGAGGGGGTCATCAGGAACCATTTCTAGGCCATTAGGAGCTGGGATCCAGTCGACACCATCGACCAAAGGCTTCTTTTTTCTTTTGCTCATTGAACTCGGCGTCAATGTAATGTGACTCAGATAGCTCAAAAGGGGACATGATGGCATGCAATGTTCCACTTTTTCCATTGACGCAGTACTTGATACACTGGTGTTAGGATGAAGGAATGACCATGTGCTTATAGAGCCATGGCGTTCCCAGCAGGGCATTGAATGCTGTGCTCTGCTGGACCACCAGGAATTTTGTGTAGGCTACCAGGTCACCAAAATGGGTCTTCAGCTTAATTTGTCCCATTGGGTTCTGTTCACTCTTGTCGTAACCCAACAGAGTTGTGGCTGAGGGAATTAGGTCGTCCTCACTATAGCCAAACTTACGGTGTTTCTGTAGGGGAAGGATGTTAACTCCAAACCCATTGTATATAATGAATTTCTGGATCTCAACACCATTCAGTGTGCTGGACACTTATAGTTGTCTATTGTGTCCTTTCATGATGGCTTCTTCATCTTGATCAGTGAAGGAAATCACCGAATTGCATTCAGCCGGGTCAATCTTCGTTCGGTAAATTTTGGCAGCAGTTACCTCATATTGAAACTCCTTGGGGCTGATCAAAGCTTCAATAAGTGCCTCCTTTAGGTCTGATGAGAGACTTAGGGCATTGAGTATTGAAAAAATGGCTCTTACCAATGCCATCTACCTAAGGATATCGTATTTTTGCGTGAGCATCTGACGCTTCTACATTTACAGGAGAGTCTTATTGGGTGCTTTAGGGGCTGGAGCATTTGACGAGGAGGGATTGGCCATGTGGTCGGATATTGATGGCATTCCCTCATTTTGAGGACATGGACCAGCTGGTCTGTTTGTGCGCACTAGGCGGACAGACACTTGTTCCTCCTCTTGTTGGTATCGCAGAACCAAAGGTCCAGAGTGGCTGCTTGTGGAGGTGGAGGGGAATTCATTCTCCTGCTGAGTCTGTTGAAGGGAACTCCATGGGTTTCCGTGATACTAACAGTTTGGGTCGTGGTCCAACCGTAGGTTTGGTTTCGGCTGTGGATGCACCTCCCCTGGTATCCCCTACCTCTATGATTCCTCCTCCCATCTCCTCATGCAGGGAACATGGGTTTGTAACCATACCTGTTTTTAGGAAATGATTCCATAAGATGGATGACATTGATATAACCAAATATTGGATATTCATCCTCTGACAGGTCAACCTAGTCCGTTGTCCCTGATGGGGCCGTTTGGTGGGTCATTGCGCATGGTTCCAAATTCGAGGGCATATAATCTTCATGGGTTGGGACTGTCTTTGGCCCCGTCGCAGACTGCTCCTCTTGAGAATGTTTCCTCCTCCTTCGATTACGCCTGGATGACTGGCTCGTGGAGGGCTGTGAGGTCGATACTGTTGGCATCGCGGATTCATGTGCTGTTTGTGGCTACACCAGCTGCAGTAGTTAAGCTCAGAGTATTCCATGGGCTCGGTTGATAGTCTTCTGAGTCATCCAATTGTCAAATTTCTACCACTGCTTTCTGGTGACTTTCAGCCACCCATCCTCTTTTTCGGAGTCTGTGGTAGAGATAAATGCCACATGTTCTTGTGGTGGTCCTTGCTCGACCTGTCTGGAGTCTACTATCCTATGTATGAGGACTTTGAAGATGAAGAATTCTCGAATATTGTGTACCAACATCCAATGGTAGGGGCAGTAATCTAGCCTGTCATTACGGCCGACTTCTTCAGGTTTCCTCAGCTCCAGGAGGCAGAGAAAGTTGCAGTTCATGACGGTAATGTAGTATCCGGAGACTTGATCATCTTAGAATGAGTATAAGTTTTTTCTTTATTCCTCAAACATGTGCTGCTTCAGTCCTCGCTGATCGTCCCGTTTAGGCGGAGGTGGCCACTGATACGCTGGAGGGCCATGACGATTTGATGGAGGCCTGAGCAGTGGAACGGGCATAGGGTCCAGCATGAGTGTGACAGCGGAGGATTCATCTATAGGGGAACCTTTCGCAGGAGCCTGTGAGGCTATTTGGGACTTTTAATTAGTCCACTACAGGGAATCCTCAATTCTCTAGGCAATGGCTGAGAGATGGAGGAAGCTAGTGGTGCACTCCACTAGTATGAGCGGTTTTTGCATCTCATCTCGTAGATTATCGATGCATATTGCTAGCATCTCATCTTGGGGAATTTTCCTATTCAAGGAATAGGTCAGAACTTTCCATATGTCAAAGAAATATGAGACCCTCTCATTCTCCCTCTACATGAAGTTCATGAGATAGATGACTGTTGTTTTAGGCAACATTGAGATGATGTGGAATAGTAACTGCTGTCGAAGGTCTTCCCAACTCTTTATTGATAGGGCTGGTAGACTATTATACCAGATGAAGGTGGATCCTTGCAAGGTCCGTATGAATCATCTGAGTTTCACTGCTTCTTGTTGTTCGGTATTCCCCATCATAGCGTCGCAATAGGATGCGTAGTGCATCAAATATTGTTTCAGATCACCTTATCCATTGAAGATAGGGAATACAGGGCTACCAAAATTGGGTGGAGGTAGTGTGCTACTCACCCAATCAGGGTAGGGTTTCCGCTCTGGCTGTATCGGAGTGCTTCGACCTTCCATCACTTCCATTCATGCTGTTAGTGCCTTGATGGTCTTGGTGAGACCCTGTTTTACATCCTGTTGGGCCCGGTCCTGGGCACGCACAGCCCGAGGCATTGCCTGAGGATCCTGATTGGCTAGCACCACGGGTGTGTGTGCCATTTTTGGCACCTCTAGAGGGTTCAGGCGTACTAGCTCTAGTTGCTTTCTGAATGGAGGGATGTCATGGTATTTGTCTGAATCTACGTTTTGGTAGTTGGACAGGCCAGGTGCCTCGTAGAATGGGAGACCAGACCGTGTTTCATGTGTCGGGCTAAACCGTAGTGTTTGAGATGCACTTACTGGGATTGCATGATGTGGCTCCTACTAGGATGCACTTTCAGTAAGGAGGTTCCTCTGGAGTAACCCGTTGTTAAGCCGCCTCAATTCTTTAATCTCCACTACCTACCGAGCAAATATCTCTTCGAGTGTGAGTGGCTCATCTTTGTCGAGAGAAGGAGGTGGGTTGAGGGTAACCGGTCCTTTGTTCTTATCCTTTTTGGATGCTCATAGGGTAGGCGGAGGAGGGTTGGCTAGAAGGAAGGCCATATTTAGGGCGGCCCTCTGGTTCCAGGTGTGCACACCTGGTGGTTTGTTGTGAGTCACGGAATGACCGGAACCATCGTCTCCCTGTCCCTCTTGATTTGTAGTATCTCTGGGGTCACCTGTGGGTTTAACCTCAATGATGTTGATAGATGAATATCACGGGGAGGAGAGGATGTCATCTTCCAAATGGGAAGAGGATCTCCCACGTATTCTGCTAGCCTTCCCTTTCATGACCTGGGATTACCTTCGGACTTCTTGACGAAGGGTGACGTGGAGAGTTCTTTTATTCGACCTTACGGTGCACCTTCCTCTCGGAGGGGATGATGATTCAAATGACGGGATAGTATGGGAACCTCCTCTTCTGATCTTCCTCCCTAGATGAGATAATTCTGAATCTCGTGGGGGAGGTTGTTGTTGAGGGGGTAATAATGCCCCCATTCCTGAGGGCTGGGGTTGGCTCCGTTCCTCGGACCTAGAGTCTCTTCCCAGTTTTATTGGTCTTTCTGGGGAATTTTTTATTAAAAATGCCCACAGCCCTGAAGGCTGAGGTCGACCCTGGATTGCGGTAGTGGCTGCGGCTATCGCTACCTGCCTGATCTTGCGTGCCCCAATTCAGGTGTGAACTGGGTTTGGTGCTGAGTTCTTCTGTGAATCAATACCTTTTGGGGAGGCAGGAAAAGATCGATGACTGTCCTCTATTAGGCGAGAGGCCTGCTGTATGCTCTCGGTGGCCTGATTCAGGAGTACTTGAATGGCTTGTTCCTGTTGGGCCTGACACTTCTGGGACATACTCAAGGCCTGAATCTATTGGGTGTGTTGCCTTTCATGAACGGGGAGACCACTTGATTGCTGTCTTGATGTGACGATGTTGAAAGAGACCATGCCGAATGGGTTTCTCTTTGTGGGGGGTAGAGTGAAATGTAGAGCTCCATGTTCTCCCCATCCCCTGATATGGACTCCCGTCTGAGCCTCACCGATGAGGTGGCGCAGCGGGTGTAGCGCACAGAGGCAGGCTATCTCCATGTTTCTTTTATCCCTCTCGGGTTACTGCCGCCTTGCTGAAGGAAGGGCCTCCAGGTCGATGTGAAGCAGTAGGTCTCATATCGTCTTGACATGGTCTACATACCCATCATAGGGAAAGAATCATGATTTCAGCCAGTATAGGGTTGTCTATATATTATGATGGATGTCGGGCACGCATTCTACTGACATCACTCTGGGTATGTCGAACTGAGAGGTGGCCGTGGGCCAAAAGAGAACTAGTATATCTTCCCTAGCCGGTCATCTCCTCAGGTGCAGCATATCGGCATACTCCTGCGCTAGTGATTCCTCTACCTGGTCAGCCGAATTGAGGTGCTCATTGACAGTATGGTTAGAGTTAGTGGGACCAGTATGTGTTGAATCATTATGTGGGAGATTCCGAGGTGGTTCAGAGGATGAACTCTGCCCTGGACCGTCTCTTGATTGTAGAAGGATGTCGTCAGCGACTAAATGGGAATCTGACATGCTTGATCCTGTCCTTCTGAGTGCCTCAGCATACGAAGGATTTTCAGTGCTTGATTATGCACGAGGAGGACCTTCCGGTTGATATGAAATGTCATCATGGGGAGGAACTCCACAATGGCGGCTGTAATGTCGAGGACTACTATTACTGATTGATGCTTCACTGCATAGAGTAATTTTGCAGCGCACGCCCTAGAGAGAACCTCCAAGGCGTGACGTAGCAAGGGGAGGACATATAGGATGCGTATCATCATTATGGGGAGGACCTTTGCAACAAATTACATCATGGTGAGGATGACCATCATGGATTGACGTTCGATGTGCATCCTAGGGAGGCCCTTCAGGACACGTTGTGAAAAGTGGAGGAACTTCTTGTTGCTTGGGTCCAATGTGAGGAGGACCTTCACAATGGTGGTCGTGGTGGCGAAGACTACAATCATAGCTGCGACATTGAAGAGGAATTCCATTACTACTGCCTTAGGGAGAATATCTTTGGGATACATCCTAGGGAGGGCCTCATGAATGTACCGCAATGAGGGGAGGGACTTCCCTTTGTTTGACGTCTCTACGGGGAGGACCACCATTATCATGGTGGAGAGGACTATGACTATGATCTGATGCCCAGCTGTGTGGAGATTCAATGCTACGTAACCCCTGGTGAGGACCTTCAGGGTAGGCCATGACAAGGGGAGGGCCTTCTTTTCATTATGAGACATCACTATGGGGAGGGCCTCCGCAGTTGCCACTATGATAGCGAGGACTACTATGATAATTTGTGTTCCCACTAAATGGAGAGTGATTGGAGTGTATACCCCGGGGACAACCTTCAGGGTGGACCGCAGCAAGTGGTGGACCTTCTTGCTGCTCGATCTTTTGGTCACATGGAGGGTTTTCATGACTCGCATCAAAAGAGGAGCTCTCGTGATCCATCGTTATATGCCCACAGGGGAGACCCCCAAGGGTGCTTTGGGGAGGACCTTCAGAGCTACTGGTAGCGACATTACTGGGAGTACCTTCGCCAAGGCTACTGCCACTCCCATAATATGGTAATAGGTGGGTACGGTTCTGAGCCAGAAACGTGTTCTTAGTGGCGTTGGGAACCCCAACCTTCAGCAGAGTGGAGTCATGAACTCCCTATTTATTTTCCGGCTATCATTGGCACGTTTGGGGAACATTCTTGTAGGCAGTGGGGACCGTCTGCTGTTGACAACGACCTTCACCTTTGGGTCCCTATCTAATTGGGTCCAGTGACGTTTCCGGGGTATGCCGACAAACATCTTGAAATTTAACAGGGATATATGCCTACTCTGGATCATCCACCGTGATGGATGGGTGTCCCCCAGTTAGAACGAGTGAAGATGCTCAATCTAGTTGCCCTTGGGTCACAGAATATGGCCAGTGACCCTCCTGGGCAGAAGCCGAAATGCAGATCTACTCCGAGGCGGCTATCTCATCCCTAAGATGAGTCACCTTAGTTGGGGGGATGGGCTCACGAGCCCGAGTCCTTGTCGTTGCCACTAATGCAATTACATTTTAGAAATTATGCAAGATATGATCTGGGATCGATACCTTCTCCTCCATAATTGTCCGGATATATAGAGAGACATCTTTGGCTATAACGGGTATGAAGGCCTATTCTTGTATCGGAGGATGAATATCCTACTCTGGTCCACAGGTGGTCAGTGGGTACTAACAATTCTCTTATGTCGGGATAGGTGAGCGAATCTTCCCCTGTACCAGGATATGTCGGTTTATCTCTTCGTTTGCAGCCACATCATGGTGGAAAACTTTAGTTGAATCCGCAGTGAGTTGGCCCTGCATATATTGGTTTCCCACCATATCGAGTTGGTGGCCTTTGTTGGCGGGGAGATGTTCCCGCCTATTAATTTTTGCCTAATCTGGGAGGTGGGATTTTCTAATCGCTGCCATGTCACGATGGAAGGGGTGTGAAGCATATGCTATGATCTGGTCTTGCAGGTGTTGGGCCACCACTACGTCAATCCGGTGGGCTTCACGACCCTTGGTGGGGAGAGGTGCTTGACGGGAAGTTTCGTCCTACGTGAGCGATGGGTTTGGTGGAGCTCATTCAGGATGAGCACTGGCTCGTATGATGCCGCCATGTCGGGATGGTGGGATTGGGAGGAGAGAACAGGTGCAGGTTCCTGTTTGTGGTACGTCTCCGTGGCTGGGTAGAGGAGCTCCTCCTTAGGGACCAAGGTGATGATCGGTCCCTGATTGTACGTCTGCCGCCCCCGCCGGGTGGTCCGAGGGGCCGGAGCTTGGGGAGCGTGGGCCTAAATCCCCGGAGAGACATCATCCTCTGTGCGAGGATATTGAATTGTGGCATAACCGTGATGATCCCTTCTTGCGGGGGCCTTGGAGTAGATCCCCCATTCGGCGGGGATGAAGTCCTCAACGTCGACTCCATCTACCTTCCTAAGATAAGGGAGGTTTTCATTGTCCCATTCCAGGGACATACTACCAAAACGGTTTGAGATGGAAACTGGGGCCATCTGGATCTGCTTTTTTAGTCGCTGCTTGGCAGGTGACCGATTTGTTCGGGCAGATTGGAGGGCGTGCATGGCCGTCTCCACCATTGGGAGAGTACCATTCAGGTGGTACTCTCGAATCAACGCGTCTAAGACCCAAAGTTGTAGATGTTGGTTGGGTGATAGGGTCCTCTGTAGGTGAGGATGTCTGGTCCTCACATTGTTGGAAGCACGTTCTTGTGAGTTCCTATGTGATGTCATTGGATTGATGGGAGTTATGACGGTAGCACCTTCAAAACATTTTAGGAAATACAACCAGAAAACCCGTAAAAGTAGCATCTCATGATCCCATGCATAATTAATGACCTTGTTTGGCCCTCCTTGTGAGTATAAGGGGGAAAATGGTGAGATTAGGTTAAATCTGTCATGCATGGTTAAATATTCATGTCAGGTTCACCATTTTTGTTTCGTGTGTCGGTATCGAAAAGCCCAACAATTTCGTATCTGATGACACATGGACCTGATTTCCAAAGGCAAGCGTTCGCCGGATGGTCTGGCCAGGGACTCTTAAGAACTCACATTGGTCAAGAGGATGGGATGTGGGGCTCATCATACACTTTTTGGGGGAAATTATTGCCTGTTCTAGGACTCTCTTATAGATTTATGATGTATTAATATGTTCATGAATCTTTGGTTTATACTCAAACATGTTATACAGGGATTTAACCATGGTTGGAAATGGTCAACTAGATCTAGGGGGTTCGTAATCATTTAGGCCTGAGGTTTACCATCACACATTGGAATAATGACCCCATGGAGTTTGAACTCATTGAGGTGGCACTAGGAGTGGCGCGGTAAACCGATCTGAAGATTGTCGGATCGACCGGTTATTGGGCTTGATCCTCATGGAGGCTTCCTACATACCTTGCCTAGGGGACAGGGATCAATGTCCACGTAGTTCGAAAGGGGAGAGTCAGAGTACCGACATGAAGGTGGACCCAAGGGTCCATTGGTGATCTGGATTGACCCTTATGGAGGCTTCCTACGTATCCCTCTGGTCGCATTGGCTTGGGACTTACAATCTGAAGCAGCCCAGAGCGATGGATTGGGGCTTACACTCTGAGGAGGGTAAGGGCTTTGGATTGGGGCTTACACTCTGAGGAGGCCAAGAATGATGGGTTCGGGATTACACTCTGATAGAATGTCAAGGTTGATGCTTACTCTAAGCCCACATGATCCATGCTCAGTGTGAGAAACAAGAGGCAGCCGAGACCCGAGGATCACATCACAAAAGGTGTGTCCGTGAGAAGTGGAGTGGGGATTACGCATGAGGGAGGACCATTATGTCGGCCTTACTCCAGGTTGGACACCCAGGCGACGAAGCGTAGCTGGAGAAGGAAAAGGGGGTGCTCTTGTGCCCATATACTCTCTTGCAGTGCATGAGGGCTTCCTTATGATGGGTATTTTACTACCCCTGAGGGGCCCTTAACAAGTTGAGGTGCATCAAGGGGACTCCCGAGCTCAGAATCCACATTACCATGGGAATGTGAACCCAAGTATTCATCGGGAATTGGCTCAAGTGTCAGGGAAACCCCTTCTCCCCTATTTATCGGGGGTATGTGAACTCAAAACGGCGCGCTGATGTGCCTGAGGGTTACACCACACTGATCTAGTGTCTCTAGTGGATGCCAAGGCTCAGGGCCAATGAGTTGGCCAGTGAAGAAGTCACAGAGGATCTGGTCAGGTTGGGAGGATCTTATGTGGCTTGAGGAATGGGATCTCCAAAGGATTCGGTAGACCACACAGGGGTATGGGTGGTGGCACCCATCGTGTAGGGACGTGCTATTCAGCTGGAGAGGCCATCCTCAAAATAGGGTGGTCAGCGAACTGAGAGGCCTTCCGCGAACCAAGAGGGTCCGCGGACAGAGAGGCCATCCACGAACCAAGAGGGTTCACGAATTGATTGGTGTCCCATGAACCACGAGGGTTCACATCTTCGGGTTCGGCCAGCGTACAAGGTTGGTACACGGAGGGTTCCACGCGAGCAGCGGTGGCCAAGGTTGGCACCGATCGGGAGTTTGTCGGTGGAGGCTTCTCTCGCGTAGGAGTGTGCTAAGCAGTGTGACAGATTGGAAAAGAGGCATAAACACCTCGGTCCATGGGGAGTGCATCCGTGGAGGGGCTATGGTTATCGGTATTCTCTTTTTATGTTATTTTATGTTCATGGTTACCCATATTATTATGCATTTTCGGTTCCTTATTAGGTCATTCCCAGGTTTATACCTGCTCTGGTTCGCGAACTAGACCCTCGCTGTTTGTGAAATCCTAATCCTTCCTTCGAAATCCTGCCACCCGAATCTGAATGATCTCCTCTGAATCCTTTTCCTCCAAATCCCCCATCGAACCCCCTTTTCCATCCTTGCCTCTGTCTCCTTTTATAGAGTAGGGAAAGAGAGGTATCTATGGTCACGCACCACCTTTTGCAGATGCCCATGACCGAAAACCCGGTTTATGGCTGACTTGGTCAATCCGCGACCTGGGGTGGGTATTGATCGCTTCTCCACCCCCCCCATGAACTGAACGAGTGGAGTGATTCACGGCCGCGGAGGGTTCTGCCTCCATTCAGCAAATGACAGCAGAGGCGGTCTGGGCCGACTGACGCAGTTCGCGGGTGGGGCGGTTCACGTCGGTGAACCAGATTTGTGCCCGCCCTACTTCGCTTCTATGGAGGATCTCCGCCTCTATTTCGTGAACGAAAGTGGTTCGTGAAGGGGGGATGCTTCGCGAAACTGGTTGTGCGTCACTCAAATTAGACCGGTCCGTGGACCGGCTCCTCCTTCACCATACTTGAGTATTTTCCACATTTTCCCATCCTTTTGGGGGGGAATTGCGTAGAATCTCCCTTGATTTATAGGGGATCATCACTCTCAATTGTCGATTTTTCAAGACCCTACAATCATAATACAAAGTTGTGAATTTTGGTGATGGGAAATGAATCCTATCACAATGTGGATGTACTAGTCTACATGTATGCATGAGCGCTAAATTTGTTAACAATTTGATCAAAAATATGGTTCATAATGGAGTACCATAATCATAATAAAATTTCAGTATGTAGATAATTATAATTAAAATATTTTATTATCAATTCCAAAATTATTAATGAGGCAGATATATATATATATAATTTGCAATATTTTATGTATGACGACTACCACATATTTAGTAGGGTTTATTTATATCCCATATTAAAGGCCATTTTAATGGGTTTTAGGTATCCTATCACATTTAATTCATGGTTATGAGTATTGTGAAGAGAATTTCATTGGGATTGTTTATTTCTAGTTGAAATAAAATGGAGTAAAATATATATTGGATCTATATACTTCTTATTAGTGAGGTTATATAAACTCTTGTTATTTATCAAATCATTATAATATTAAAGTGTTACATTCCTACAGAATTGTTTTTGAATTGTATTAAAATTGATTTCATGATGATATTTGACTGAAATAAACTCATCTATTATGATTTATACAATGTGTGAGGTCATTTAACCCCACTATCATTAGTTTAACTCCATGTTAAACATTTCTATCTATATCCTTGATCACACATTTTCAATCATCAATGGTATTAAATTAATAAATAATGTAAAAAAATTGTCACAAAAATAGTATATGGATAAAAAATTCATCCTTATCCCATAAAAAATATCCTATTTAAATATTTTTATTATTTTATCATCATTAAAATTTTATATAACAAAAAATAAATTTATTGTGATTTTTGGGACTAATTATTTAATTTCACAAAAATCTGTTGAAAACATTATTGTATTTCAAATATAGTACACTTCATTATTAGTTGTACAATATAATTACCATTAAAATTTATTAAATTACACATTTAATAAAAAAATTATTTATTTTTATGATTTTTGAATTACATATAAATTTCTTATACTTCCTTCACAAATAGTATATCATCATCGTATTTTCATTTAAGGTAATTATATTATCATTAAAAATTTAAAATAAATGAATACCGTAATTTTTTTTATAATTTTCAAAAAATTGATTTACATTCATCTAAAACCAATTTTTTCCATATTATAAAATATTAGAGCTTTTAGAAGAAAAGGGAATGAAATTTCTTATTTTTCATTAGTTAAAATAATATACAAGTCATTATAAATGAAATATGGAAAAACATCCCATGACATTGAATCATGAATGAGGATGGTCATATAATAGTAATAAAATTCGATTAAATTCATGGGATAAGGTTGATATTAAGTGTTATCCCTTAGCTTTAACCATGTAATGAGATTAATGAGTATTTTAAATAATATAAAAGTCATCATAATAAAATTAGATTAATGGGAATTTAAAATATAACAAAACTTTTATTTATTTTACATTTGTACTTCATTTATTACAAAACACATTAATTAATACATCCTATATGATCAAGAAAACAAGCGTGTTTTTGATGTCAGTACATTAAATGGATATATAAAATACAGAATAAAATATATTTACTGAAAACATTTAAACCTGCGCAAAATAAAACTTTGAACCTATAACTGTATGGGATAACCTGAGGACATACATACGAAATGGGTGAGATATAAAGCCAAGTAAGGGAATAAACATGGAATAAGGCTTAAAATTTATACAATTTCAATATCAATGAGGTAATAAATGAACCTTAATATTGTGGAATGATATAGCAGGGTAATCATAATGGAAACAAGGGAAATGTGGAATCTTCATAAACAACTACATCATAATCATAGCTCAAGGATGACTTCTAGGACATCATAATTGAAAAAGTCTTATAAAATTATCTGTTTCACTTCATATCACATCATGAAATATCAAAATACTAAACAATACCAAATTCATTAGAGTGCTATATAATTTTGGGTGCACTTATCACTTTCATTTTTTCTCATGGTAAAGTGTTCCACAGAGATCATACATCTTGAATTTATTCATCATCACAATTTATTACATAATAATTATGTGTAAAATATATTAATCAATTTACAGTGTAAAATAGTTATATGTGTAAAATGTTTAATATTGTTGATGATAATTGGGTTTGGTACTCACCACTGAATTGTTTTGGCATAGACAATTATGGTGAAATGTTAGTAGTATAGTTGTGTCTCATTGAAATTCCTAAAATTGGTTTATGAGGGAGGAAATAGTGTGCCATCATTTTTTAATAAACACGATAGTAATATGGGAATGTATATACATATCCTAACATTCAGAATTTGAAATATAAGGTGTAACATAATAATGAATGTAAAATAAAGAAGGGAAAATAAATAACATTTACCTTGAGAATATGAGACCAAATGCCAGAAGAAGGCCTATTGAGTGACTAGGAGAACATTAGGGGGATTATAAAGTGGGTAAAGATGAGTAAGAAAATGCTCAAAAGATGTTTATTGAAGTGAAATGGGATCTCTATTGGGGTTCTATAAGAAAATAGAATGGAATTACTTAATATTTCACAAATATAGGTTTTAGACACTATATAATATATAAACCAAAACCAAAAACCATCCCATGGTTCCAAAACATGGTTTCTACCAATTTGGTGTTTTTTTTATTATTTTACTTGGTAAATGGATGAACATATTATAGTTATTCCCATTCTTAAGTGGAGGTGAAACACACTCTTATAGAAATGAATTTTAAATCCAAAAATATATTATATATCATGGAGGATTCATAATGGTTTTACAAAATTAATAAAATAAACAAAAAATTGAAATATTTTTTTAAGAACCCAGTTCTTATTTTTGAGGTATGACTCTCTTCTTTTATCTATTCCTTTTGTGTTTTTGTGAAAATAAGGAAAATGGGTAATTTTCCTAAATTTCAGGACTACACGACATGTACTATTCCACACGTCATGTACTTTGGCTGTGTGGGATGAGTACTCATGGTGTGTAGCCATGTCAGAAACAAAGGGTGTAAAAAACTAACTACATGCCGTGTAGTGGAAATTTACACGCCGTGTAGTCAGTCAGTAGAAATATAGTAAGGTGGTGGATGCAGCCACCAACTGGATGACAGTACATGCCGTGTGATCAGGAATACACGTCGTGTACTCATGATGACAGATGAACAATGCTACGTTGGAAAGAAGTCACTGAAGTTATAGTTAAATATATTAAAAGTGCATGTCGTGTACTTGATAAGTACAAGCGGTGTAGTTCTTTTCGCTTAAAATGGTCAGTATCCTCCCGTGTTTTATGCACTGTTGATCTCCTAGGAACCGCATGGGTGAGTTCTTCCTCCTCCTTGCATAGTTCTTTACAATTATTCTTCTAAGAGAAGCTATTTGAGTTTGAACGAGGATTTATTTCACCTCAGATCTATGTTGTTCTTGGAATATTCAAGGATCATCGTTCACATATTCTTTTCATGGGTCTTTAAGGTAGGTGGCTTAGTGTTTAAATTCCAACTCTTTTACGTTTTTGTGTATCATTGAGATACGAACCCATTTTGGGGTGTGGTGTTGATGAGACCATAGCTATTTTAAATACCTAGAATTGTATAGGTAATTAAATGTGATAATGAACGGTTTTTTGGGATTGCTGCTTGGATCCAGGATCACCGCGGGGGGTGCGTTCCTATATTTAGTCATTTTTCCACGATACTCAAGGGTACACCCTTATAATAGTGATTATAGAATTTCCTTGAGAGTATTTTCTGGTTTATTGCTTGTATATATGTTGGCCGTGACCTGATTACTTGATTAGCTCAAGGGAAGTGTTTTACATAGCCTGAAGGCAGTGCATCTTTTAGCCCGAGGGTATCTTCTTCCGTGCCTGTGGGCAATTGACTCTATGCCTAAGGGTGACACTTTTTACGCCTGAGGGAAATATCTGTTATGCCTATGGGAAATTATTTGTGGGTTATGTTTCTGATTACCTGAGGGTAAGGGTTTGCGTGTCTGAGGACACTGACTTTTTTCATAGAAATTCACTATTATGGATTCCTTATAATGAACGATTAAATGAATATTAAAATGGAAATATAACTGGTAATTCTAGTTAGTTTTGAGTTATTCTTAGTTTATTGCATTTAATTTTTTATATTGCTGCTGCATGTTTAAGCACTGTTGATGACTGGCCTTTGGTGGGTGCCTACTGGGATTTTTTCTCACACCCTCTTTCGGTCATGTCTTCGGCCCAAAAAAATACTTTTCTGTAGGTGTGGATAAGGGAAAAGTTCCCTATACAGGTACTTGATTTCTTGCTGAGGAGTAGGGGAGCATGGGATCGGGCTTAGGCTCGTGATGCTACCAGATGTTCT
The DNA here is from genome assembly GCA_963277665.1 of Viscum album. Lineage (NCBI taxonomy): Eukaryota > Viridiplantae > Streptophyta > Magnoliopsida > Santalales > Viscaceae > Viscum > Viscum album. The sequence continues at coordinate 268,487,389 of OY728125.1, read as the reverse complement.
GTTTTTTTTTCTATAATGTATTGTTCTGTAACATGTTTTGGATGTTATCTTAGAACTAGAGATATATTGCATCACTATCTATATAACTGTTGGTTATCTTTTACTGCATTTTTTTATTTTAAATGTGTATGGTTGGTTGATTTCGTTGTACTTGTATGATTTTTATTTTATTCCGCTCCACTACACTTTGACAAATGAGGGTATAGATTCCCCACTATCAGACCTAGGCCCTCGCTACTAGTTGGAAGCCTTTGGCATTTAAGGAAATGATCTTGAGGTCATGTCACCAACCAGGTTCGGGGAACCCATTGAGTGGCACCCAGAACTGGTGCGTTACAAAGTGGTATCAGAGGCAGTTCTTTTTCATTGACTTAATATTTGGAGCCTTTGTCAGGGATTGGACGAAAATGGTAGTTGGAAATAAGTTGTGCCTCAGAGTAGCTAACCCGTGTAAAGGGAAAATCCAATTTACCTTGTATTGCAATTTTATTGATTTTTCAATTTACAGTTGATTTAATTTTCACCAATGGGTGACACACATGTGATTATGCTATTATATTTTATCCCTGGGTTCTATTTAGTTACAACCCGATGAGATGAGGGTATGCCATCCAATGCATCATTTAGGAACATGGTTGGAATCACATTCCATGCATTGATCTATGCCAGGTAGGTGCATTAGAAATTTCATGTTTTTGTGATAGTTGTTTTGATTGAAAAGAAAGTTTTTGTGAGAGATGTTTTGATAAAATACCTACTGTGTGATAGGGTATTGTTGTATAATATTGTTGAAATAATTGACACCAGAATTTGGTTTTTGGGGAGTATGGTACCTCATTGTCCGAAATTTGGTGGACCATTGACTATTTTTGTTAAAATACATATAAGATACCAAACATTGATTTGTGGGGAGTATGGGCCCTCAAAGGTCAAAATTTGGCACTTCGGTGTTGTTTTTCAGCAATTTCTGGGTTATGGAATAGTATCTGAGCATTACTGTTCAGAAAACCCAGGATACACGCCGTGTAGTTCCATGGACACACGCCGTGTGTTCTTTTATTCAGGAAGAAAAGAAAACTTTTTAAGTACATGTCGTGTATTCTATGTACACATCGTGTAGTCTCTTCTCGTGTCATAGAACATGTGGGTAGGGACATGAGGAAGGGAAATGTGTGGGGTGAACACACCATGAACCGGATGTACACGATGCGTAGTGTTGACCTGGAGTTTGCTCGTTTAACTAACAACATGGATAGAGGAGACCTTAAGACATATATGTTGTGTCCACTATAGAACTCGTCGTGTAGTCTGACCTGGAGACCTGGCCGTGTAACTAACAACACTGGTTGGTGTAATCCTTTCATGTACATATCGTGTGTTTATGTAACATGATGTTTATTTGGAGCCATGTATCCAGTCATGTAACTAACAACACAGGTTGGCAGAGCTCATCTAGTACATGTCGTGTGCCTGTTTGACACGCCGTGTAGTCTTGTCTGAGGACTGAACATGTGGGATTAATCGTGTGGCTGGGGAAATGCTGTGATGTAGATGCCATGTGCAAGAGTAACACGCCATGTAGTGTCAATATGAGTAGTCGGCCATGTCACAAACGAAATGGGCAGTTGGAAAATTACTCCATACAAAACGTGTAGATTATATACACACCGTCTAGTTTTGTTCAACGGGAGTCGTGTGTCATAGCCATCTAGAAGGACCCTGCCATGGGAAGTGAAGTAAGGTACACACTGTGTAGTCAGTATACACTCTCTGTAGTATTGTTTTTTAAATCATGAAATGCCTTCTTCCTCCTATTACCTTTTTGGTCCCATCGTTTCAGTCTTTGATAATCTGGATCTAAGGTGTGTGTTGGACCATGTAGAGTCATGCCTCCGAGACGACCACTGGTTGTTCTCCAAGAGAGAGTCCACGATTATACTCTAGAGATGGTGGACCATGGGGTACCAGTGGATCCTCCAGAAGATCCAGATGAAGAGCCATCTGTTATGCTGGTCACATGTGTGGAAGAGAAGTTCCATGAAGGCTTTATGTGGTTCATGCAGACCATATAGGGAGCACTACTGGCAGCTACATCTATGGCTGAGCTGACTCGTATATTCCAGTAGCATCATCCACTGACGTTCTCAGGGGATGGCATATGACAGGGTGTAGATTCCTAGCTAGGGTCTATGCAAACTATCTTTGATCATCTTGAGATGCCTCCAGGGTGGAGGGTCAAGCTAGCAACTAATATGCTGCGTGATTCCACCAAGAGGTGGTTGGATGTTAACAATCAGATAGAGAATCACAGAGTCACGGCGTGTGAATATTTCTAGATAGTTTTCTACGATTTCTTCTTCCCAGAGATGCTGAGAGTAGACAGAGCTCGAGAGTTCATGAATTTGTAGCAGGGAGCTATTTCGGTGATGTATTATTCTGCTCATCTCATAGAGCTTCTGTGTATTTCTCCAGTTCTGTTGGGTGAAGAGACATTGAGATCCAAACGCTTTGAGTATGGAATTTGATATGACATACGAGCACAAATGAATGTTTTAAGGTTGACTTCAATACACGCTATTGTGGAACAGGCACCGATTACAGAGAGGAACCTGTGGGAAGCTAGTGGTGTGGGCCAGGGTGGTTCAACATCGGTTTCTGGTACTATTTATACTGTAAATAAGAAGATATAGATGGACTTCTCTCAGGGTGGTAGTACCATCCAGAAGAATGATTTAGGTGGCCAGTTCATGTGCTACCAGTGTGGTAATGAGGGGCACAAGAGACCTCAGTTTCCACGAGACCCAGTGGAGTGCTGAGCTTGCGGCAAGATGGGCCATCTACAACACTATTGTAGGGAGTTTCCACCTGTGGCTAGTGAGAGATGTTCTGTTCAGACTCCGTGTGCAAGAGTAGGACTAGTGGCTTCTTACTAGTCAAGGAATTGGAATATGTTAGGGCGTGCGGGAAAGTATAGTGGCTATGGCCACAGTTTCCAGACAATAGGATCTAAGAGGCAATAGGGTAGGATAGCTAAGGTTTGTCAGGCTATGTCGCAGGGCCATAGAACTGGGTAGGCATATGAATTTAAAAAGTCCCAACATTAGTAGGATCCCATACCTTCTACTATCTGAGGTACTATTCTAGTAGCTTTTGTCTTATCTTCTGTACTGTTTGTTACAGGTGCTACACATATTTTCATATCTGTGCTCATTGTGGAGAGAATCAGACTCTGGGTTTCTTTTTCTTCTATGGTTATAACACTAGACACTCCATTGGGAGCTAGAACAGCTGGTGCTCGTCAGTGCAAGATTTCCCCCTTGAGGTTTGAGGGTGTCACTTTCTATGGGACCTCTATGTCTGATAGATAACGAGTTATGATGTCATTATCATTATGGATTAGTTGGTTCCATTTTGAGTATTTGTAGATTTCTATCATCGCTGGGTGGGTTTCACGTCACTAGAGGGCGGAGAGTTTCTATACAAAGGTGAATGGGATGTTCAGGCGAGTCGAGATAGAGCAGAGCATCGTGGGAGAGGTGGATTCACAGCCCAGATTCTAAGTTTATATCTATATGATCGTGGGACTTCTTAGACAGATTTCCCTCTCGTGTTTCATCATTTCAGGGAAGTCATCCCAGATGACTTTTTAGGTCTACCTCTAGAGAATGAGGTGGATTTATTTATTGTGCTTATGCCAGTAGTATCACCAGTTTCCATTCCTCATTATAGGATGGCTACCATAGTTTTGCAGGAGCTCAAGAGGTAGTTAGAGGAGTTACAGTCAAAGGGTTTTATCTAGCCCAGTACTTATCCTTGGGGTTCTCTAGTCCTGTTTGCTAAGAAGGCAGATGGTACCCTCATACTATTTGTGGACTATCGGAAGCTAAAATAGTTTCCGGTCAGGAACTGATATCCCTTAATGAGGATTGATGATATTTTTGATCAACTTCGTGGAGCATGTGTGTTATAAAATATTAACATGAGATCAGGATATCATCAGCTGCGCGTGATACCATCAGACATACCACTTATAGCCTTTCGGAGTAGATATGGTATAAATGAGTACATGGTAATGTTGTTCAGACTCACGAACGTGCCAGCAGTTTTCTTGGATCTGATGAATCATATGTTCAATTCGTATCTGGATTCATTTTTGGTAATCTTCATGGATGATATCTTGGTGTACTCTCACACTAGACATGACCATGCCACCCATCTTGAGATCGTACTGAGTACACTGAGAGAGCATCATATATATTCTAAAATCTCAAATTTCAACTTTTGGATGGACCATATTCACATCCTGGGTCATATCATCTCAGAGGAAGGAGTTTCATTAGACCCAAAGAATGTGAGAGTAGTAGTTTCTTGGGAGCATCCAAAGAATGTGTTTGAGATAAAGAGTTTCTTGGGGCTGGATGGTTACTATAGATGCTTCATAAAAGACTACCACAACTTAGAAGTTCCGTTGACCGATTTGACTAAGATGTGTGTGAAGTTCCTTTGGTTGGATGCTTTTGAGGCATCCATTCAGGATCTGAAGGGAAGGTTGTCATCAACACCATTCTTGATACTTACAGTGCATAGGAAGAGCAATACAGTTTATTGTGATACAACATGTATTAGGCTGGGAGCAGTGTTGATGCAGGGCGATCGAGTAGTTGCGTACGGGTCCTCAGAGTTGAGGCCACATGAAAGGATTTACCCGACGCATGACCTCGAGTTGGCTGCAGTTGTTCATGTGTTGCGCTGTTGGAGACATTATCACTTGGGAGAGCATTTTTTGGTTTTCACCGACCACAAAAGTCTCAAGTATATATCTACTCAGCTTGACTTGAATCTGAGACAGAGAAGGTGGGTCGAATACCATCAGTCCTTTGACATTGAGCTTACCTATACACCTGGTAATGGTAATGCAGTAGCTGATGCACTGAGCCAGAAGACGTAGATACATGCAGTGCAGGAGGATAGTGATGAGTGGTAGATTATGGCTTTGTTCTCTTAGATTCATCTAGAGGTGCATGATAGTTAGGGGTAGACCTATATTTCATCATTAGTTGTGACTTCTACCCTCCTGGATAGAGTGAGGATGAGACAAATATTTGATTTGGATGGCCTAGTTCTTCCGGGGTTGGTGGCAAGTGAGGACCGTCCCCCTGGTTGGACGATAGGCGATGATGAAATTCTATGTTTCCATGGATGAGTGTGGGTTCCAGGGGATATACGCGAGGTGTTGATGCGAGAGTTTCATGTTTCAGCTTGGACAGTTCATCCCGGATTTACCATGATATACTGTGACTTGAGACATCATTATTGAGGGCTGGGTATGAAGAGAGAGATAGCTGGTTTTCTAATGAGATGTTCCATCTGTCAGCAGGTGAAGGCACGACATCAGTGGCTAGACAGACTGTTACAGCAGTTACCCATATCTGAGTGGAAATGGGATGATGTCACGATGGAATTCATAAATGGGTTGTCAAGGTCACCATGAGGCAATGATGTTGTGTGGGTTATTGTGGAAAGACTCACGAAGGTAGCCCACTTTTTTCCGATCACGGAGACCCACGGTGTTGATGATATCAAGAAGTTGTATATTACAGAGGTCATATGTCTTCATGGGGTCCATTGTTCTATCCTTTTAGATAGGGATGCCCATTTTACATCTCGTTTCTGGTAGAGTTTTCAGAGGGCACTGGCTACACAAGTGCTTCTGAGCACAACTTACCACCCTAAGATCGAGGGCCAGTCAGAGCGTATGATTCAACTGCTTGAGGACATTATGTGTGCATGCATATTAGATTTTGGGGGATCATTGGAGAAACATATACCCCTAGTCTAGTTTTCTAATAATAACATTTTTAAGAAACTATTGGGATGGAACCATAAGAGGTTCTGTTTGATAGGCCATGCCAATCACCTTTGTGCTAGTTATAGGTAGGCGAGGGAGCTTTACTGGGACCACGTCTCGTGCTGGAGACTTCTAAGCATGTCTAGTTGATTCAGAAGTGGATGGCTACCACACAGTTTCATCAGAAATCTTATGCTGATTGCCGCAGAAGACCCAGTGAGTTCGTGGTTGGGGATCGGGTTTTCTTACGTGTTTCACAAAGGTTGGGACACAGGCGGATCAGGAGACAGGTTAAACATTCACCTATGTATGTGGGGCCATTTGAGATTCTAGAGAGAGTCAGGATGGTTTCCTATCGGTTGTAGTTACCACAGAAGTACCAAGCCCTACACGACATCTTCCTTGTATCTCAGTTGGGCTGCTATCATTCAGACTTGTCTCACATCTTTCAGCCCGAGGAGGTTGAGCTCGAGGTAGATGTGTCCTTTGAGGAGCATCCAATTCGTATTGCAGATAGGAGCACGATGGTTTTCTGAGTCTGGTCAGTTCCTCTCAAACGGGTGCTATGGCAGCATGGCTGAGTGCAGGATGAAACCAGGGAGTGGGAGATAGACGTACATGCTTAGTGGCCAGAGTTGTTCAGAGCATTATCTTATCCACCCTTGGAAGGGAAATTCGGGGAAGAATTTCTATAAGGGGGGAATTTTGTAAGAACCCAGATCTTATTTTTTATGTACTAGTTATTTCATTTCTCATTTCCATAAGTGTTTTTGAAAAAATAATGAAAATGGGGAAAGATCCTAAATTTTGGGACTACATGTCGTGTACTATTCCGCACGCCAGGTACTTTGGCCATGTTGGATGAGTACATAGGGTGTGTATCCATGTTGGCGACAGAGGTTGTAAAATCCGACTACATGCCGTGTAGTGGATATTTATATGCCGTGTAGTCAGTCAGCAGAAATATAGTAAGGTGGTGGAAGTAGCCACTAGTCGGACGACAGTACATGTCGTGTGATCAAGAATACACGTTTTGTACTCATGTCGACGGATGAATAATGCTGCGGTTGAATGAAGGTGCCAAAGGAATAGTTAAAAAATGAAAAGTAAATGCCATGTACTTGAGAAGTAAAAGCCGTGAAGTTTTTTTTTCACATAAAATGGGAAGTAGCATCCCCTGTTCATAGGGAAGGCTTAGAACTGGAGGAAGAAGTCGGGAGAGGGGGCCGAATATTCGAGGAGCTCTAGATTGAGTACCGGGAATCTGTTTTCTTCACCATCGATCTCCCTAGAACTGCACAGGTGAGTTCATCTTCCTCCATGTATAGGTCTTCCAATTCATCCTCTATGTGAAGTTTTTTGAGTTTGAATGGGGATTACTTTCACCTCAGATCTACGTAGTTCTAGGACGATTCGAGGATCATTGTTCACGTATACTGTTCAGGGACATTTATGGTAGGTGGTTTAGTGTTTAAATTCCAACTGTTGTTCGTTTTTGTGTATCATCGAGTTATGAACCCATGTTGTGGTGTCGTGTGGCTGAGTCCTTAGGTATTGTAAATACCTAAAATTATATAGGTAATTAAATGTGATAAAAAAATGTTGTTTGGGATCGCTGCTTGGATCTAAGACCACCCCAGGGGGTGCGTTCCTCTGTTTAGTCATTTGGAAAGGATACCAGAGGGTATGCATTTATAATTATGATTATAGAAATTCCATGAGACGAATTGGAGGTGTATTACATGTTAACATGTTGGGCATGGCCCAATTAATTGTTTAGCCCGAGGGCAGTGTTTTAATTAACCTGAGGGCAGTGCGTCTTTTAGCCTGAGGGTAACTTCTTCTGTGCCTATGGTCAATAGACTCTATGCCTGTGGGTGACACTTTTTATGGCTAAGGGTAATATATGTTATGCATGTGGGAAACTATCTAAGTGTTACATTTCTGATTACAAGAGGTTAAGGGTTTTCTTGAATGAGGACACTGACTATTTACATCGAAATTTACTATGGTGGATTCCTTATAATGAATGATTAAATGAAAATTAAAATGGAAATGTAACTGGTGAAGATAGTTACTTTTGAGTACTACATAGTTTATTTCATTTAATTTTTCACATTGTTGCTGCATGTTTACACACAATTGAGCATGTGACTTTGGTGGGTACCTACAGGGATTTGTTTCTCACACCCTGTTTGGGTCACATCTTTGGCCCAAACAGATTACTTTTCTGTAGGTGTGGATAAGGGAAAGGGTCCCTATACAGGTACTTGATTCCAGCTGAGGTGTAGTGGAGCATGTGACCGGGCATAGGTTCACGATGTTTCCGGCCTTTTTGTTTTGTTTTGTTGTACTGTATTGTTGTGGAACATGTTCTCTCTGATTTCATAGAACTTGAGACATGTTAAATCATTATCTATATAACTACTGGTTATCTTTTACTAAAGTTGTTTATTTTAAATATGTATGGTTTATTTCACCTGTTGTTGTTTTATACTTTTTATTTTATTCCACTATTCTATTCTTTAAAAAATGAGGGCATAGTTTCCACACTATCAGACATGGGCCCTCGCTTCTACTCAGTAGCCTCTGGCATTTGGGGAAATGTGTTTGAGGTCATGTTACCAACCGGGTTCGGGGCACCCATTGAGTGGCACCCGGAACCGAGATGTAATGTCCCGACCCCAGTTACCCAGAGTCGGTGCATTATTTTAATACATTGGCATGATTACAAGGAATCATGTCCCGATGGACCGATCAGTTTTGCAGTTATGGAAAATAGATTACATACATGAATGTTAAATTACACTTCATAACATACAAAAAAACATAATTAATCCTTTATAAACGCCATTATTCCTTTGTCATAACCCTGCATATCAATCACAATACACATCTTGGAATCATCGGAAAAATAAATCATATAAAGGGGTGAGCATAGATTCTTATTAAGGATAATAATACAGTGGAAACATTCATAAATGAGCATAAACATTTAAGGCATTTTATAACAAAAAAAAGCCTTTTAAACTTTAACTTCAACATAATATAACAAAAACGAAATGAAATTATTCCATTTACTTATTCACATTGATATTACACTAATTGAATAATCACATGCAATATCAATAACCACTTTCATAATGATGGAATGAAAAATTCCAGACTATCATAACCACGCTGCCAAGGCCTCGTGCCAAGACTACAAATAAATTTTTTTTCAAGGTCGTATGCCAAGACACTAGTTTGTCTCATTAGACCTACCTATGCATCGAGGAGCTATAGCGGGCTCCACCCGTCACTTTCTAAGTCCAATGCATTACTCATATGAATAGGTTTAAACATAATATAAACATTTGTATTAAAGCTGGCATATGAAATGTCAATACTTTACCCATAAACCATGAATGGTATAAAAATAACAAATCCATAGTCAAACCTTTCACAAAACCTGCAATACCATATGGATGATTTTTATCATAATAAATAAACTTCAAAACAAGTTTAAAACCCATCAAAGGACTTAGACATAGATGAAAAATTATTTGTTTAACTCTTTGAGAAAAATATCATTTTTCAGGAAAACATTTAAAAGGCACATAATTTAGAAAGAAAGACATTTAAAGAAATTTTTGAATCAAAGTGTCCCATACCACTTTGAAACTTTTGAATGTAACTAAAATTTTAAAACATTCATGTCCATTGAAATAAATCATTAAAACCATTTGGAACACATGGACATTAATGAGAATGGTTAAGAAAAATAAATCTCTAAAAAATTTGAAATGTTGTTTTAGTAAAAACAATACCTTAAAAGAATCCCTTTTGAAAACTATTTCATAAAACATGTACATGGATAATAAATATGTCCCAGTAGATACTTATGTAGAAACAACCTCGGATAATAATGAGATTGTGAAATTAACCCTTACCAATTTGGTAACATACGAAACATACATCCCATGAAAGAGGTATCATTAAATGAATATGTAAATACAAATAAATTAAATCTTATTATACAAGGAATACAATTATGGGAAGTACATACACTACACAGAATGTAATTGTGGCATATATGGCATGACCCTCACGGGAATAAGGAGTGAGATGAAAACCACTTACCTTGCACATTCCTTTAGTCGAGGGTACGATTAACCCATGTATGAAGACTATAGTATGTTATTAAATTATACCAGAACCATATTAATATTTATGATATCATACATTATTCATTTATGAATTTATACTACCCAATTAATAATAATTTCCATGGTATATTAATATTTCGTGTAATAATCGCTTTCTTTATCATATGTGTTTTAACTTGTTACTCTGGATTGTATCACTTAGATCATGATTTAAATACATCAATAATATAAAACAAGATAAATATATCATATATTTTTAGAATATAAATATTTATAATAGACATATATTTGAAATGCAAAACACCGTTTATGGAGACGATAGTCTGTACATACGCATAAACGCTATTTCTGTTTTCAATTAGTATTGAACGAAAGTAAGGGAATAAGATATATGTAAGTACATAAATCCTTATACATATGAATATATATATCTCCAGTAGAATTATTATGTCATATATTACATACTTATTAGTAATATATATTTTTATAATCGTCGATGAATGGTGAACTTGGAAATGAATCTCATCGCGTCGTGGAGATGGTGATCCGTACGTACACACGATCGAAAATATCATTCTTTTCATATTAAAATAATATATAATGGTATGTTATATAATATATAATGAATTATTATCATGACATATTTATTATTTATATGAATTACACATCATTATTATACCCATCCAAATAATAATGTATTGAATAAAAATTACACCATGACGTGGAGACGATAAGCTATACATACGCACGTATGGTGACATGTCATTCAAGGGATGGATAAAATAAGGAATATGGTTTTACCATATTTATAATAACATCATAGTACATACATGATACTGGAGTTATTATTTTAGAATGGAAATAATAAAGAAAGAATATGTTGAAGAAGAAAGAACATGAAAGAGGGTGGTGAAAATATTACCTCTTCTTCGGGTTCTTCCTTTTGATCCGATCAAAAGAGACCAATAGGTTGGCTTTCTGATAAAAATAAGTCCCCTAGGTCGAATTGAGGGAATTTGAGAGAGTATTTTTAAGGGTTTGTCCGAACTAAAAGGCATTGAATGTGTGAATAATTGGATAGAAGTTGGGTCCTCTTATAATGGGGTGGAGGGGTTCTTTAGGAAAAACATATATTATTAATTTTTAATAAATTAATATTTAGTTTATAATGTCTCCAAAGTAGATTATTAAACTTCTATAGTGGTTATGGGTCGAAATCCTTTCAACCAATATATTTTAGATAGGTTTGGGTCATTATATTAACCTTATCCTTTAGTTTTAACTCTTAGTTAATTAGATTGACATTTACCTTTTCACTTTGTATTTTTATATTATATAGTTAATAAACATACTATATAAAACCTACTGACCCCCAAGTGGGCCATTAATGATACAACTATCATGATAAAATCCATTTTATTAACTTTAGATTTTTAAGAATTGAATATCAATTAATAATTTAATATTTTCTTTAAAACTCTTTTCTGTCAATTTTGCACTATTTGGTATTTGATTTTTGTGAAAGTCAAAACAGCATTATCACTTCCAACAAACATAAATTAATCAATACTAAAATGTCATATTAACCAATAACATTCGTGGAATTCATTAAAAGTCTCAAATTATATTTATTTGGGTATTTATAATATCAATTATTTTAATACTTCACTAATAAGGTAATTACCGAATCATCATTGTGTCATAAATAAATTAAAATATTTACTATCTAAAATTTATAAATAAAATACCATTATATAGGAAATATTTTTCTCTTTCTAATGAATATTTTAAATGTAATTTATCTTATGTATAACACTATATTAAAAATGTTTTAATAGTTAAACTTTGATTTTAACTCTTTTAACTACTCTTTCAATTAAATAATAATAAATTTCCTAATCAAGTGCGAGTGGACATAAAAGATAATATGTTATTACTAATGTTGTTCTGGGTCGAAATACACTTTTACAATTGAATTAGGACATCTTTTAGGGTAATATTTATATCATTTTAACCATTAATTACCCTATTTACTTTTAACTGTGGTAAATAAAAGTAAAAAGTTACTCTTTTCCAAAAATTATTTTCATCTCATTGAACCACATTTTACTCCTTGATATTAACCATGTCTCTCGGATTTTCAAAATTCCACTTACAGAAGTGGTAAAATTATGTTTTATGTAAATTTCCAAATTCTCCTAGGAGGTGGATAAAAGATGGTGAAAAGTTCAATAAAATATTTGTATGTCTAAAATTATTATAAACTGACCCCAATGAATTAAAATGAACATATATAAGTATTATGTATCTTATTTTCACATAAATTAATTTAAATAAAATAAATAATTATTTATATAAAAAATCGGTTTTAACCAATAACTTAGTGTTTTTCACTAATCATCAAAAAATGATATTTCTCAAAAAAATACCAAAATTTGGACAAATATATATTTCATATTATGAATTCAAAAATGATTTCTATTTTACCAAATTCAAAACACTTAAGTTGCATTAATTAATTTATAAATTAATTCCCGTTGTCAAAACAAATAGCGTGTTTTTAAAAATAATAACTATCAAAAGATTGACACTTGTTTATGCCAGGTTTAAATGTGAAATTATATCTAATTACCAACATTTTATTAAATGGTAAAAATATATTATAAATTTACATTAAAACCACTCAAATTCATTATTTATCACTATTAATTATTTCGATTAAAAAAGTTGTTTTTAATTAAAATTTAGTAATTTTTACTATTCATCAAAATATGAAAGTTATCCAAAAACCACCAAAATTTCACCCTAAGCTAATTTCAATATTCCTAATCCAAAAATGAAGTCCATTTTGAAAGATAAAATTTATAAAATTTCAAAAAGTGTGTATTACTATTCATAACAGCTAGTTTGATTGGTCGGGGTGTGTTATAACTCGAAGTTGCGTACAACACATGCTACAATATTATTCAAGGTGAAGCATACCATGGAATCTTGGGGTGTTATATTCTCCCCTCCTTAAATAAATTGAATCCTCACAATTAGAAATTTTTATTCAAAATTAAAAGGTTTAAAATAGAAAATATATTTCTGGGAAAACCCAAATCGAAAATTGGTTTAATAAAATTTAGTCTCAATAATAGGAAAAGATAAATGAAAGGGTCACCACAAAATTATGATCTCGATTAGGAGAACATTGGTGGAAATTAGAGGCACGTAATTGGAGGAAAAACGTAAATATTTATAGGGAGTGATTGAGGTCATCAATCACAAACATTTGTATAATTGTGGGCCTCAAAGCCACAAATCTATGATGATTTAAAATACCATCTGTTCAACAAAAATTAAGGTATTAGGATAATGCATTTTTGGTTTTAGGATTCATTCCCTAAAGTTTAATAATTAATTAATCAATAAAATAAGAGGAAATATATATACATATATGTATATTTTTATACTTGACAAGTAGAGTTTCATCCTTCAACTAATTCCTACTACAAACTCATCTTTCACTCTAAAAGATTTAAAATATATATATATATATATATTCTATTTATCCTAATCGTATAGGGTTCTAAAAATAATGAATTTATAATTCAGATATCAGACCCTTTAAAAAACTACATTATTCAACCCAGGACATCACATGGGCTAGTGGTAGGTGATACACCCTTGTCGCCCTTCGGTTGTGGGTTCATGTCTTGCGGCCTTGCCGGACGTGACAGGTTGCCAACCATCCTCCAAGTTGTCCTTTTTATGGAAATCTAAACATAATCTCAAACTAGACTTATCCAAAATACTTCTTCCCAAACTCAAAGTCCAAAATTTATAAGGTAGGTAAACACAATGAAGATCCTTTTTTTCACGTAATAGCATGTGGACACCTTCATCATGTATTCTGTTAAAATATTGTAGCACCCTGAATTAATATAAAACGTTGTTGATTACATTCATGCTCCATTATTCCTTATATAATATTAGATATATTCCTTATATCCAAAAAAATTGAATATGCCAACAATGATGAAATAAAAAAACCAATAATCAGTGCCAAGGTAGTCAAGAATATCCAATATAATTCATCCAAATCAACCATCTCTTATTCCAAAAGTACTACCATAATATCAAGACCATATTAAGGATTACCTTTCCTTCAACAGTTTATTTTCAAAAAAAGAATTATCTTATTGTTGAGTCACTTTTCATATTACCATAATATCTCAAATCCTCAATCTAATAGTTCTACATAAAAATCCTTATTTATCATTGTAATTCATATAACCAGTACATCATTGATACAAAACTCAAATGAAATAATTCTTTAATAACAACATAATAACACTAGTCATTCTTATTCATCATTGGTAGTATAATAACTTTATTATTATCCAATATTATCATTTAGTGCATACTCTTATGATTTGGACATTTGTTTGCGTAGTGTCCCAACTCCTTGCAGATTAAGCATTGTACATTTGAAAACTTTTTCTAACCCTTTCAATCACGTACTTGGTGTCCTTTTTCCACACATATAAAAAACTCCCATTCCCTTCAATCATTTACCAAGGTGATTCATTCCACATTTATCACATGTTGGAAAATCCTTCTTTCACTTATTCCCTTTATCAATATTTCTTTCTACCATCCTTTTATTCTCTAGCTTCCCTTCAAATCAATAAGATTCAGAGAGTTCTTTTCTGATATTTTGATATTATTATTCATATGATGATAATATGTGGGAGATGTTTTATTTCTAAATTTTTTCTTAATACCATGAATGATATGACCCTTCTTACTCTTTGGATCATACGTATTGCTGGAATTCTCATTCCTTCTACTGGGGACCATTTCTAAACAATGGCATACACTAATTCAGTTTATGAATCACAATTCATAATTAAAAACATGTAAAATACCTAACATAAATTGAATAATTTATGGATATAAACCATAATCACAAAAAAAATTCTTTGAGTAAGTAAATATTCATGAGCCCTTCATAATGGTTTGTAAAGAAAATGAGAATTATCCTAAGCATAATCCCCGGGAGTGTCGTAACCAAGAGTGCAGCAAGGACCGTTGTCGTGCACCAATTCCAATTTAAGTATAGATCAAAGAGGTGCTTTTAGGTTTTATCCCTAGGTAAATATGTGCCAGAGCTGGCTCTACATGTTCGTATCTAGACATGGATGTATTTCTCGAAAAACTCACAAAATCTCTACAATACCAAAATTCTAGAAGGTTCTTCTATAATAATCCTTAAAGTCTATCTTAGGGTAATGTGCTTTAATCAGAGTTTATATAAATCTAGTTCCCAAGGTTATTTCTAAACTTCCTCTAATACCAACTGTAATGCCCCGACTGCAGTTACCCAGAGTCGGTGCTTTATCTTAATACATTGGCATGATTACAAGGAATCAAGTCCCGAAGGATCGATCAATTTAACAGTCCTGAAAAATAGATTATGTACATGAATGTTACATTACACTTCATAACATACATAACAACATAAATAATCCTTCATAAATGCCATTATTCCCTTTTCTTAACCCTGCATATCAATCACAATACACTTTTTGGAATCATGGGAAAAATAAAACATAGAAAGGGGTGATCTCAGATGCTCAGTAAGGATAGTAATACAATGGAAATGTTCATAAATAAGAATAAACATTTAAGGAAATATATAAATAAAAAACTCCTTTTAAACTTTAACTTCAGCATAATATAGAAAAAATGAAATTAAATAATTCAATTTACTTATTCACATGAATATTCCACTAATTGAATAATCACAAGCAATATCAAAAACCACTTTCATAATGATGTAAGGCATAATGCCAGACTATCATGACCACGTAGCCAAGGCCTCGTGCCAAGACTACAAATAAAATTTTTGTCAAGGCCGCATGCCAAGACACTAGTTTTTCTCATGAGACCCCTCGGTGCATCGAGGATCTATACCGGGCTCCACCCGTCACATACTAAGTCCAATGCATTTCTCATATGAAAAGGATTAATCATAACATAAACATTTGTTTTATAACTGGCATACGAAATGTCAATAAATTACCCATAAACCCTGAATGGTATAAAAATAAAACATCCATAGTCAAACATTTCACAAAACCTTCAATAACATATGGATGATTTTTATCATAAAAAATAAACTTCAAAACAAGTTTAAAAACAATTATTGGATTTTGGAATAGATGAAAAATAATTTGTAATACTCTTTTAGAAAAGTATACTTTTTCGTGAAGATTTTTAAAAGCCACATAATTTAGGAATAACGACATTAAAGAAACTTTTGAATCAAAGTGTTCCATACCACTTTGAAACTTTTGAAAGTAATTAACATTTAAGAAAATTCATGTCCATTGAAATAAATCCTTAAAACCATTTGGAAAACATGGACATTAATGAGAATGGCTCAGAAGAATAAATCAGTAAAACATTTGAAATGATGTTTTTGTAAACAAAGTACCTTAAAAGAGACCCTTTTGAAAACACTTTCATAAAACATGGAAATGGATAATAAATATGTCCCAGTAGAAACTTAAGTAAAAACAACCTCTGATAATAAAGAGATTGTGAAATTAACCCTTACCAATTTGGTAACATACGAAAAATACAACCCATGAAAGAGGTATCATATAATGAATATGCAAATACACATAAATTAAAGTGTATTACCCAAAGAATACAATTATGGGAAGTACATACACCACCAAAAAGTTAATAGTGGAAATATTGCATGAATCGCACGGGAATAAGGAGTGATATGAAAACCCCTTGCCTTGGACTTTCCTTTAGTTGAGGGTACGTTTAACTTCTTGTACGAAGACTATAGTATGTTATTAAATTATACCAGAACCATATTAATCTTTGTGATACCATACATTATTCACTTATGAATTTATACTAACCCACTAATAATAATTTCCATGGTATATTAATATTTCGGGTAATAATCGCTTTCTTTATCGTACGTGTTTTAACTTGTTACTCTTGATTGTATCACATAAATCATGATTTATATACTTCCAGAATATAAAACCTGATAAATATATCATATATATTAAAATATAAATATGTATAATAGATATATATATATGAAATGGAAAACACCGTTTTATGGAGATGATAGTCCATACGTACACATAAATGTTGTTTATGTTTTCAAATAATATTGAATGGAAGTAAGTGAATAAGATATATGTAAGTACATAAATATTTATATGTATAAATATATATATCTCCAGTAGAATTATTATGTCATATATTACATACTTATTAGTAAAATATATTTTTATAATCGTCAATGAATAGTGAGCTTGGAAATGAATCTCATCGCGTCGTGGAGACGATGATCCTTAAGTACGCACGATCAAAAATATCATTCATTTAATATTAAAATAATATATAATTGGATGTTAAATAATTTATAAAAAATTATTATCAAATTATATTTATTATTTACATCAATTAAACATCATTATTATACCCATCCAAATAATAATATATTGAATAACTATTACACCACGACATGGAGATGGTAAGCTGTACGTACGGATGTATAGTGACATGTCATTCAAGGGATGGATAAAATACTGAATATGGTTATATCATATATATAATAAAATCATAGTATATAGGAGATACTGGAGATATTATTTTAGAATGTAAATAATAATGAAAGAAGAAGTTGAAGAAGAAAGGAACTTGATAGAGGGTGGTGAAAATATTATCTGTTCTTCGGGTTCTTCCTTTTTATGTGATCAAAAGGGATCCATAGGATGGCTTTCTGATTAAAATAAGGCCTCTAGGTTGAAGTGAGGGAAGATTAGAGAGTATTCAGGCCGGTTTTGGCCGATCCAGAAGTCTTTGAAGGTGTGAAGAATTGGTTAGATGTTGGTTTCATTTATAAGGGGGGGAGGGGTTCTTTAGGGAAAACTTAAAGTATTAAATTATAATTAATTAATATTTGGTTTATAATGGATCCAAAGTATATTATTAAACATATAAGGTGGGGGTGGGTAAAAATCCTTTCAACAAATATATATTTTAAAAGTTTGGGTCATTATATTGATATTATCTTTTAGTATTAACTCTTAGATAATTAGATAGACATTTACCATGTCACTTTCTATTTTTATATTATATAGTTAATAAACTTATTATATACATCCAAGAGACCCCCAAGTGGTTCCTTAATGATACATCTATCATGATACAAGTCCATTGACCGATCTTTATATTTTTAGTAATTGAATATCAATTAATAATATAATATTTGTTTTAAAAAAACTTTTATGTCAATTTTGACACTATTTGGTATTTGATTTTTGTGAAAATCAGAACAGCATTATTACTTAGAAAAAACATAATTAAATCAATAATAACATGTCATATTAACCTATAAAATTTTTTTAGTTCATTAAAAGTCTGAAATTATATTTATTTGGGTATTTATAATATCATTAATTTTAATATTTCACTAATTAGGTAATTACTGCATCCTCATTGTGTTATAAATAAATTTAATTATTTTTTGTCTAAAAATTATAAATAAAATACCATTATGTAGGAAATATATTTATCTTTATAATGAATATTTACAATCGAATTTATCTTATGTATAACCTGATATTAAAAATGTTATAATAATTAACCATTGTTTTTAACTCTTTTAACTCTTCTTTGAGTTAAATAATAATAAATGTCCTAATCTAATCCAAGTGGACCTATATGATAATATTTTATTCCTAACATAGTTTTGGGTCGAGATACACTTTTTTAAGAGCATTAGGACATGTGTTAAGGAAATATTAATATACCCTTAATTACCCAATTTACTTTTAATCGTGGTAAATAAAAGTAAAAAGTTACTATTCACAAAAAATTATTTTTATCTTATTGAACCACAATTTACTCATTGATATTAACCGTGTCTCTTGGATTTTCGAAATTCTACTCACAGAAACAGTAAAAATAAGTTTCATTTAAATTTCGAAATTCTCCTAGGAGATGGGTAAATGACGGTGAAAAGTTCAATACAATTTTTATATATCTAATATTATTATAAACTAACCCCAATGAATTAAAATAAACATATATAAGTATAATATATCTTATTTTGACATAAATTATTTTAAATAAAATAAATATTTATTTAAATAAAAAATCGGTTTTTACCAATATCTCTGTGTTTTTCACCATTCATCAAAAATTGATGTTTCTCAGAAAAATACCAAAAATGAAGCCTAAGATATAATTGATTTTATGAATTCAAAAATGATGTATATTTTACCAAATTAAAAAAATATAATTTTAATTAATTAATTAAAAAAATAATTCCCCTTGTCAAAACAAATAGAGTGTTTTAAAGAAATAATAACTTTCAAAAGATTGACACTTGTTTATGTCTGGTCTAAATGTGAAATTACATCTAATGACCAAAATTGTATTAAATGGTAAAAATATACTCTAAATATACATTAAAACCACTCAAATTCATAATTTATCACTATTAATTATTTTGATTAAAAAAGTTGTTTTTAATTAAAATTTAGTAATTTTCACTATTATTCAAAATATGAAAGTTATCTGAAAAGCACCGAACGTTCACCCTAATCTAATTTTGATATTCCTAATCCAAAAATGAAGTCCATATTGAAAGGTAAAATTTATAAAATTTCAAAATGTGGGTATTCCTATTCATAACGGCTAGTCTGGTTGGTTGTGGTGTGTTATAACTCGATGTTGCGTACAACACACGCTACAATATTATTCAAAGTGAAGCGTACCATGGAATCATGGGGTGTTACTTGGGACGTTACAATTTTATGTCAAGAAAATGTATTTTTTATTGGATATCCATTTTTTTATTTGTAGCTTCATTTTTTTGTTCATTATGATATCATAATACACACCATATATTTATATGATACTGCTTTTACCAGAAAAAAATATTGTAATTTTTTTTTGAAAAATTCACAGTTGGATAATTTCGACATTATGATTCCAAAAATATATATTCAGTTTATCCTAATAATTTTTAATGTTTTTGTATTATCATTTTTTAAATAAGAATCACAATTTATTGAAAAATACTAGGTTTTTTATTTACAATAACAGTTTTTTAACACATATATTACATACCATCGACTTAATAAAAATTATATGATCATTTATATTTAATATATATAATATATAAGTAAAACTTATTTTAAAATTTTATTATTTAAAAAATACTTTGATTAATCAAAATAAATTTCATTATAGAATGATATTATTATAAAAAAATTGTATACTTTTATTATTATAAAAATAAAACTCTTTTAAAATGTGATGAAAATAAATTCATCATTCTCTAAAAATTAATGTTCATAATTATATTATATGATCTTGGTACATATCACTTTAATACACCAACAAAATCCCTATGATTAAGGTGCATGTTAGTGAGACTTTCTTTGGGTGGTCTGACTAATAATGCTTGGGTCGTCATCTTGATGAAATTGAACTTCTATTGAAAAATGGTTAAATCTTTCATAATTTATTAGATCATTGAATGTTATTGGTCATACGAAAATACCAAAGATTATATATCCCTTGTATGATTTGATAAATGGTGTACATATCGTATCATCCTATTGGTTGGGCCATTACATACTTTTTCTATTTTAATTGGATTTGTTAAAACCCAAAATTTATCAAATCATAGGATCACTATACAATGACTATATCATAAAGGATTATGATACATGATTATATAACAAATCATATAAGATGAAACCAAATAAGGTCTTATATTTTCTATAACGATTTTTCATTATAACACATTTAATTAAATTTCAAGGGGAATTATATTTATAATAGTTGTGTTCATCACAATATTCCGCCCCATAGTAAATATACACTCAAAATTATCGTTTCCAACTAAAAAAAGATGAGGGTAACATTGTTTCGCAACCTCCACAAGTTACAATATTTCTTCTTCAAACATTTGGTTTCTCCACCACATTTTATCCTAGTTCATTGTCTAATTGTCTATAACTTTTTCTCTATCATATGAGATCATCACTAAATTATCTTCATATGAATGGTTATTCTAAAATGATAAAAAAACAAGATTGAGTACATGTGAGGGGGTTTGGTGTATATTTTATCAAGACAATTATATGAAATACATAATATTTTTGAGATTGGGTAGGTGGGATTGCATGTGGATAGGCAACCACTCCGATGCAATGAAGGACCTCAATGGGGATTCTGTATCTTGGAATAATTTTTCAATAATCCCCAATTCTCATAACATTCATACCTAGAGATATGTAGAGGAATAACATGTCTCATAGAATAAAATATTTGTTTCATCGATGATTGTCAGCATATCTCTAATATCGACTCTGATAAGCCTTGATGTGATGTTGAGTGGTCTTAACCTTTTTCACCATATCTCTAACCATTTCAGGGCCTAGTAGTTTTTTTCACCATATTCATTCCAACATGAAGGTTTTCTACACCTTTTTTAATTAAGGGATTTATAGGGATCCATTTGGATGAATGATTGGACAATATTATTGTAATATAAATCAACTAGAGAAATATATTGATCTCATACTCTATTGAAGTCAATTTAACATTCTCTCAATATGTCATCATGTATCTGGATAGTCTACACATAGTTTCCATCAGTTTTGGGATTATATGGACTACTTAAGTATATGAAAATGTTTAGATCATATTGGAATCATTTATAGTTCATGGAGGTGAATCATAGGTCATGATCAGATACAGTCGATAGGGGTACTCCATACATCCTTAACATTGATATGATGTATATAAATGCATGTTCATTTATTTAAAAATCCTATATATTTTCAATAAAGTGGTATATTGTTTAAATACACAAAACATTAAACAAGAAAGAATTGTTTATTATATATTTCTTTGGATATCTGTGACAGATTCCATGATGACATTCTCTAATTTCCATGTAGTTATGGTTAACGGGTTCATCATCCCATTATGCATCTTCCTTTAATACTTCACTTAATGAATTAATAGGAAAATTGATGTATATTCAGGGACCTCCTTCATCATATTTACAAACCAATAGTTCTCATGGATGTTTTGATATATCTTTATACTTCCATGGTGTTTGAAGAAAGTTAAAAAATGTGCATCATCCAACAGTTCATTGATTTACATGGTATTTGACAGAACAAATAGTCTTGAAAAAATATCAAAATTATATACACATTAACATTGAACTGTAATTATATATACTTATTTATGTTTCTAGTATATTTTTTATTCCCACATAATTCATTTTAGAACCTGTTAACATCTTCATAAGACACACTTGATCAATCATTTGTGAATGGATTGATGATGTTTTATCTTTTCTGATTCCAATGTCTGTCCTTTTAGTCTCTCAGATTATCTGATCCATATCAAATATAATATATTATAGAATCTCTAGATCTGTTCTACATAGAGTGTTTTTCAAATTATTCATATTAAAATTATTATAGTGGATTGATTAGTTATATTACTTGATCAACACTATCTATCTTCTATGTCACATATTCTTATCTTTTTTTGATAAAATATTATTGAGGGTTTTGTGATGTTTATATATTCCAATGTTATCACCGAAGTGAAAACACCAACATTTTTTAAAAGAAAATATCACTGTATACAGATCTAGATCATGTGTTGGTGTTGTAATGTTCATTAACATTAAATATTATTAATGAATAGTTTATGAATTTTTCATTTTTCATTAACACAAATACCTAACCTTTCTTCAAAGAGTCACAGATCACCACAAAAAATTTTCCACTTGGGGGTAATGTGATCATAGGTGTAGTGTTGGAGCTCCTTTATAACTCCTTGAAGCACACTTAGAAATCATTTTTCCATTAAACCATGAATCCCATCCATGCTATCATGGTAGGAGGGTTTGGAAATCACAAAAAAATCACAAAAATCAATGATAATACCCATCTAACCCATGGAATATACAAATATTTATCATAGATATTGGCCTCCACCATCATTCAAATACATATATATTTATAGGATCAATTGATATCCAATTTATTATTATGACACAACCCATAAAAAATAATTTCATTAAACTTATCAAATTTTTTTTTGAACAATTCATAAAGCATCTTCTTTCACAAGGTCTCTAGTACAATACTAAGATCATCCTCATTATAATTATATGTTATGGATTATGTCATTATATAATGCTTAAATGATACCAGACATTTGTCAATGTAATCACTAATGACTATATTAATCATTTCTATGAACATTTTTAGGGAATTTTGGACCCTGAAAGAGATCATTATGAACACACAGTGATCGTACCATGTACAAAAAGCAGTATTCGGGATAAATTCCTTCTTCACCCAAACATTGTAGTATCCCGACAACAGATCCACCATGAATATGTATTATGATCCACATAACTAATAAAAAATTCATCAATATGAGGTAGAGGATACATGTTATTTACCATGATATTTTTTAGCTCATTATAATTTATACAAAGGTGCATTGTCCCATCCTTCTTCATGATGAAGAGAACTAGTTCACCCTATGGTGAATCTATTTAGCATATGAACCCTTTATCTAGATTCTCCTTTAGTTGTTCCATCATCTCCCCATGTTCCACAACATATATTATATTTGAGTTCATGAATAATAGAAACAACTTAGGTATAATATCAATTAAAAAATCAACATCTCAGCTAAGAGGAACACCAGAGAGTTCCTTGGTAAACACATAAGTGTATTCCCTCTTAATATGCAATTGTTCAAGGATTTTAGATTCCATAGACTAATTGATTTAAGAATTATATGTAGTTTCTTAAGAAAATAAAATCCATTCTTGATTTTATAGTGATACAAAAGATTTATCCTCCTTCATTGACATGTACATAATCAACGATCGATTCACAATACCGAGAGTGGTTTTCTCCTCACACAAATCTATATATATGAAGCCAATATATGCATAGAATATCATCAAATTATACCAAACGGTATAAGATATGGTTCTATAGGAAATTAAGACCACAAAAATTGATATAGGTGGAGTGGTATACATGGCCTGGAATAATTTCTTAATTTTACATTTTCACTAATATATCTACCTCCTTACTTTGTGGGGGTTTTAAAATAATTCTTCTAAATAATCATGTTATGAAGGAATTTATAGAAGTAGAATAAATAAAAATATATCCTTTATTATTGAATAAATAACTAACTTTCCTAGCACTTTCTTTTTGGTATGATCCACCTCAGTTATGGGTATGGAAAATGCTCACCCTTTCATCTATGGATGTTTTTGGTTGTCTCATAGAACCCATGATTTAGTGAATTTGTCTTCAAAGTGTCATAGTTACCTATAGTTTAAGAACCGAAAAATGTGCCAAGGGATGACTGAAGAATTCCTTTCCACTATAACATTAATGGATTTATTCTGTCCGCGATCTCAATCTTGGGGTCCCTCTATCATGGAACTAAATTTTTTCATCACCCACATTAATAAATTTCCAGGGAGATTCTTTGTACCCCATGGGAAACATAGATGTTTAAATTTATTATCACTGTTATATTTATGAATATGACCTCCAAAAATGAACTATGATTTCCTGTTCATATCTCCATGATACCTTTGAAAATAACCGATATAAATTTCAACTTTGAAGGACAATTAAGAAATTTCTATGTAGCTATTAATGTCTCAGATCACTAGGTATTATCATATACTAGTTTTTATCCCACTAATGAAGTAGTCGTCCTTGTAATCAGGGGTTAAAAGAAATCATAAGGCATATCGTTCAATTCATGGGATGTTTTTTTCATAATATTTAATAGATTCATGACATTGTTACTTGAGGAAAAGGATATCCATTTTAATATGATGTTGGATGGTGAAAAGAATATACAAAATAATTTTTTTAATCCAACAAACCCATCACTTCGATCTCTTCCCCAAGCCTTGTATTGTTCATAAATTTTCACCACTGATTAGCTTCACCCTCCATATAAAAAATAGCCAGTATAACCTTCCCACTATCATTACATTGAAATAGGGATAAGTCCTTCTCAATGGAGTTGATCCATTATTCATAAATTAAGGGATCACAAGATACATCAAAATTAGATAACATTTGTTGTATGATGCCATCTATCACAACTTGTTGCCTCTTAGGAGTATTTGGATGCTCCTTGTAATCAAAGTTTGTATTCAAAAGATGATTTATTTGAGAGAGTATCATTATTATTTTCATGATTCTTAATTCAATCTATTTGGGAATCTTATTGGGGTAGTTATCACACTACCCTTCACATTGGGTGCTTATAATTTCCTCATATTTCGAGCCATTGGTTGGAATGAAATAAACATTTTGGATGAGTATTTTTAAACTATTACACACATAAAATATAATTTAATGAAATTAATTATATAAGTTATAACTAACATGTATTTCTTTATCTTATGAATTTCAAGGTTTCCACCTGTGATATCCATGACTTGTTTCCTAAAAAAAGACCAATGTAATTTTTCCCTTAATTATTGTTTGTAAGAATATTATTAATCTTCTAAAGAATATCCTCAAGTGGTTTCAATCTAGGTGCATTATATGACAATTTTTCATGTCAAGGTTACCCCATGTTACGCCTAAACAATTTACTCTATACTAACCAATTTTTTTGGGATTTTTTATTATACATATTTTATCGATAATTCTTTCTCAATAGTATTCTCATCCAAATCCAAAAAATATTTAAAACTTCCTTTAATACCAACAATTATAAACCATCTCAATTATTCACATTAATACATTATTCATTATAAAATAGTAAACATAATATAAAAATTATGATCAAGAAGTATTGTTTCTTTTGTAATTAGATACATTATTTATTAAAATATGGAATACAACATCTTTATTGAAATCTTCTTTAATATTCTAAATATGACCCTTTGAAGTAAAAAAATTATGGAATATCCTAAGGAAATATATATGAAAGGGGTGATCTTTAATTCTTAGTAATTCCTTAAACATTTAATTATAGATATATGTTATAAAATAGTGATATTAATGAGGAATAAAAAGAACATGAATATTATGGAATGATATAGAATTTAAATCAAAACAGAAAAAATGGGAAATTTGACAACATCCTAAAACAAAATATCATAACCATAGGACAATTCTATGTTCGAAGAAATCATAATGGAAGAATTCCCATAAAATGAACAGGTTCTAAACATATACCAGCATGATGTATCATGATACCAAACCATACATAATTCATTGTAGATCTATATAATTATCTACACACCCTATAAAATCATTCCATTATAATACATAAATTTGGAAGATAGATCATACAACATCGATTCATTAATCATTATAAATTAATACATGGATATCAGTGTTAAATATAAACATATAAGTACCATGTCATAGAGTAATGACCATACAAAGGTTAATACCCTTTATAGGTAATGGATATGGTACTAACTTTATAATTAATTTTTTATGGAAATTTATAATGCAATTTTATCAGCGTAATGATGACAGATAAAAATTCATTAAATGGGATAATAAGAGAGAACATGGCCCTTAATTAATTGGAAATAAATTTTATAATAATATGGACTTGTAAATAAATATCCTAACATTAATAATTAGATACATAAAGCATAACATAACAAAGATACTTGAATAATGTTGATAAAGTAAAGAACCCTTACCGTGAGAGTATAACACCAAAGGCATGATTGGGGCTTCATACAGATTGGGAGTGCCTTGGGCAGATTCTAGATATGTGATAGAAGATTAAGAATTTTACACTATTATTTTTATTTATGAGAAAAGAAATTTTGTCCTGGTTTATATATGAATATTCTGGGGAATTATTTAATCTTTCACAAACATTAGTTTCAGACTCTATATAAAAAAATTACCAAAATCACAAATAAAAACATGATTTTTTCCCCTGGTTTCTTCCAAAGTTAAATTTTTTCATTATTTTAGTATGAACAATTTTTAAAATATTAAAATAGTTCTCTTACATTTATAGAGGTTATTCACACACATAATGAAATCAATATTAAATCATACAATTTATTATACGTTTTGGTGGATTCTATAAATGATTCATAAAACTAATAAAATAAATAGAAATATATATTATTTTAATTTTTATATTTATTTTATAATACCCAATATAGTATTTATTATATTCTTTCTAGATCATTATGTTATTGTAATACACCATATATTTATACTGTGTTTAGGTTTTACGCAAAAATTCACTACCATAGAAAATTATGAAGAATTAAAAATTGTGAAATATTTATGTTCTATTTCTCAAAATAATATTATATTTATTAAAATAATTACTTAAATATTTTTATTATCAATTTTACAATAATAACCAACATTATTGGGAAATTATGGGCTATTTGAAAATAACTGTTTTTGAACCCTTATAAAAATTACATTTCACATCATAAAAATTATATGATAATATGTTTTTTAAAAAATTCAATCAATAATAATATTTAAATAAATTATTATTAATTAAAAAATACATTAACATGTCCAAAACATTTTTCAATTCAATTTTGATATTAACAATAAATATTATTTGTGATTTTTAGTATTAAAATAAAAAATCTATTATACGTTTATGAAAATATTTTCATTATTATATAAAAAATATTTAATATAATAAATTTGATTGGATGATGATACAAATCCATTTAATTCCATATTAAAATCTCTAATAGTTTTGTGTGAGATGGT
Source organism: Viscum album (assembly GCA_963277665.1). Taxonomy (NCBI): domain Eukaryota; kingdom Viridiplantae; phylum Streptophyta; class Magnoliopsida; order Santalales; family Viscaceae; genus Viscum; species Viscum album. The sequence goes on along the minus strand of OY728125.1, from coordinate 268,459,541 downwards.
GAGACATTAATGGGGTGGTGTGACAAATAGGGTTTGGGTCATGATCTCGATGATCTTAAACTTCTATCATAAATGGTTTCTCACATGCTTAAGTTATCAGATCATAGATTGGTTAAGGTTATGGGAAAATAAAAGAGATTATATCTCCCATTAATACACTAGAAAATTGGTTAATATGGATACAATCCTACTAGTTGATGCATTTTATCCTTTTTCAATATCAATTGTATTTGTTAAAATCTAAAAGTTGAACTAGTCATAAGATTCTTGTTCAAAAACTATATTATCATTACTAAGAATACCCAAATTTATTTTCAGTAATATATCATAAAACTATATGCGTTCATGTATGTCCTATAACATTATTACATGATAATAAATTTAATTACATTTTTAGGGTAATATTATTTATAACAGTCTGAGATGATACATAAAATTTCATAATTTACTAATAAAATAATAGTATTTAAAAAATTTGTATATTTTAATATTTATTAGAAAATGAATCATTTTATAAAAAACACCAAAATATCTAAATAATTTGTTTTTCATATTACGATGAATTAAATATATACATGAAAAAAAATAATTTTCAAAAAATTACAAAAAATAGATAATAATATTTACTCAATAATAACCATTTTTGAAGAAAACAATACTTTTAATTCATAAAATTATATTAGAAATGATTATGTTATTATTCAATAATATGTTAATAATTTTTTCTATTGGTAGTATTATACATATATAATTTAATTAGTTTACGCATATTTGTACACAAAAATTCAATGACTTGTTTATAACTGTAACATTTCAATAATTACAATTCTATAATGTTTTATAATTCTTCTATATCTTGGTGATTGACTTTTGGAAGGATATCATGATTTTTAATCATTTTAATATATTTTTATGATTTTAGAACCAATTTATCATAAAAAAATAATCATATCATAATATCATGACTCATGGAAAGAAAATATGATTCATAAAAATTTTAGAATTTCATCACTGCGTAACCCATAAGAAATAAATTGGGTTCAAAAAATATATATGTATCATAATAATAAATCAAATAGAAAATGATTACTGATGGAATAATTTTATCACATCCCAAATGATGTATAATTAACATATAATTATATTATAATAGATATAAATACATAAAAAGATCACAAAAATATGTATTGACTAAAATACCATTTAAATTTTGAAACCACATATAAAAATTAAAAACTGTTCAAAATTATCATGGAAAATAAATTATTTTAAAATAAACATTTTATCATGTCAATAAAGCATCAAATAATTTATTGGTCATGAAACCACTAAATTTTGATAATTTTTTCCCAGTTAATTTTTTTTATTTTAGTTTAAAGAGGACATCATTCATACAATTAAATTTATATTCTTTTTAAAACATTTCATTTTAATTATAACATAGGAAAAAATACATTATATATTTTATATTTAATTTTAAAACATTATTTAATTGTATTTTGTGAATATGGATTTATAAGAGAATGATTCATGACCAAAAGTGGGTAAACAATGTCTCTTTTTTCTCTAAAATAATTTTCTTACCATTTTGAGTAACAATTTGATGAAATTTTTACTAAAACATAAATATTATAGAAATATTCAAATGAGAATAAAATTATTTGGTTTATCGGATCTGTACCATATAATTTACCTCTAAATAAATTCATGCATAAAATATCTCGATTAAAAATAGATGCAAACATAAATTTCTTACCTTAAGTATTAACTTAGGTAATAGGTTATCAATAATTCTATATAAAAAATTTATATATATTATGACCATATTATATACCTATATTCAAATATTTTATATTATATATATTTTACTTATAACATCTTGTCACCCATTTATTATCAATTCGTTTAAAAAATATATTCATGGTGTTAACCGCTTCCCATCTAATTCTTTCTTCAGTTTCATCGTGTCTATACATGAAACAAGCTTATATATTTATAATATTCTGAATATTGAAAAATAAAATAGAATAATAGTTATTCATTATATACACAATTAGAACTATTCATATATTATGATGATTAAAAATTAATTACCTCACATTATGTAGATGGCAGTCAATATATATGTATCGATCATATTTCTATTCTTAATTTGTTGGAATTAATGGATGGATAATGATAAATCACCTTTATAGAAATATTATTATATCATATATATAATAAATAAAATTTAAATTTTTTTTATTTAAATTAATTTTAATACGAAATGAAAACTGAATCACATCACTTCAAGGAGGTTGTAGTACACACATACACGCAAGAAATGTCATTGTATTTCAATGGGTAAAAATATAAGAAGGTGAATAAGATCCTACAATTATAGAATAATAATTATTTCATAAATATAATATATATACATTTATTCCATCATAATAACTAAACATAATTTTTGGGGAAAGAGAATGAATCATATTGATATATTGAGGAAATAATCAACACATATGCATGAGTAATAATTTTCATTTCTCATTTGATGGAATGAAGGTGGAAAATGGTTGATAAATTATAATAAAAAATTAAATATTCATAAGACACAAAATAATTAATTTTAAATGGATAATAATTATTTATATGTGTTTGAAGAAGAAATTAAATTGTGGGTATGAGGGTAAGAGTTCTACCTCTTCACTGAGAATCATATATTAGATTACATTTTAATCCATAAAAGGATAGAATTATAATCAGAATATGACATATAATATGTAGGGAGGTATTTTCTAGGGTATTTGGTCAAATATTTGAGCATAAATAAAGATCATCATGTGTGTAGAATTGAAGAGAGTTGGTGTCCTCTTTTTAATGAATGGAGATGACACACTTGGACTTTTATAAAATATAAAAATACAATTAGTGTCATTCCCAACTACAATACTTCTAAATGGAATAAAATTATATTTTATGATGTTATTTTTCTTAAATATCTCTATAAAATAAGAACCATACATGATTATGTATCAATTATAATCTAATATTTTGTTTTATCCCCTAATAAGCTCGTTTTAACCTTTACCAGAGTATCATATTTTAGTATTTTAACAATTTTTATGACCAAAAATGATGTTGTATTATTTTAAAACAATTTAAATCATGATTCCAATTATATAACAAATTCTAAAAAAATTAATTTCTTTTAGTAGTAGAAATTATTTTTAAATGTAGTGTGAAAATTTAAATGAAAACCCATTTTTATAATAAATAATTTTGAGCATAAAATTGACATTATCATCATTCATTACCATTAAAATACTACTAGATGAATGCTAATTCTTTTTGAATTTTTATTCTATAGTATTAATTAAAATTATTCATAAATAGAGTTCTATCTAATTTATTATGATAAAAACACATTGCACACATAAAAAATATTTTCCAGAAAAATGACACTATTTAACTTCAAATGATTTTATATTCATTTTTATCAAAATTTATAATAATTTAATTCATTTTATACATTTCATATACAAATTTCATAATTTCATAACACCAACGAATAAATTCAAATATATATGATTAACGATATTTTTCAAATTAAATAATAATATTTTAACAGTATATCATCACTCGTTTAAACTCGGTGTCACATGTAAACAATGATATCAAGGTAATTGAATTTATTTATATAGTAATATATCCAAAATCATTTGGTTTTTGAAACAAACTGATCCATGTCACCCTCCAAACTGTATCTCGACCTGACCCATCTGATAACAGAAGGAAGTTTCTGATCCGCATGGGTTGGAGAGAAGCACCCAGGAATCAAACTAAAAATTTGTGGGATCAATTTCTCCCAACCAGAACAACCACAAGGCATTCATATAGTTGAATTAAAGGAAAATTTGATGACTATATAGATATATATTCCAAAACTGTAGGAAAACAACAGAAACAAAACAACTATAACATTATCTAAAAACTATAAAAGTCAAATCCTTCGTCATGAGACTCATCACCAACAACTTCTACAATGATGGCATGAATGAACCCTAACCATCACACCATCGGCTACCCATCCCACCTGACACGGACCACACCTCCTCACTTTGGGGCCTTATCTTAACCTGTACTAGAAGGAAAATAATGGTCTATGCACCACCAAAGCTGTTCGTAGGGATTTTTTCCAACTGGTTCAGTAGGATCCCAACCAGGTGTTCCATAACATCTCATTGTAGAAAAATTATGGTATTGTTGTTTTTAATTTAAAACATGGAATGATAAAAAGTACAACAGTTTTTTATCAAGCATGTTATATATTTTACACATCATATTTTTATATAATGTTTTACAACCCTCAAAATCCATTTCATGGAAAACTCTGAATGAAAAGCAGTATAAATTAGAATCACATGTATCACAACACCATGGAATACTACATATCTACGAAGAAAACTACTTGTACCAAAGTAATCTTAATCATAAATCTGATCCAAGAACAACGAGACTAGGAAGCGGAGGAAAACTCCACGAATAATCCCTCCAAAATGGAAATGTCAATCCCCTAGAACAACAGTCCTAGAAAATAGAGGAAATCCCCAAGATAAACCTCCTTGACAATCAACAACCATTTGAAAAGGTCCTCAATCGAATCATTCCACCTATGTACCAAGGGTTACCCATGTGATATTTTTTAGAAAACCCATTTCATTGTCTTAAAAATCATTCATAACCATTTATAATCCATTTATCAAAATCATGGGAATGTCATTTTTCATTCAAAATAATTTTTATCACACACGAAAATCATACCTATTTCTTAAATCAATTTGCAAGGAAAAACAAGTACATTCATTATGATTTCCAAGAGACAGAACTACCTACCTCAATGTCTATGTCACTCACACCCAACACGGTATATTGAAACCAACGAAACTCAGTAATGCCAATGAAGTCCCTTTAAGAGCGATGAATGTCACACAACAACTAGCCATGGAGTGGCCATAAAATCTATATATCACTATAGATATAAATGATACAAACAAGAAACATCTAACTGGGATTAATGGATCTGATAACACAAGGATTTAGAACTATCATGATCAATGGCATGGTAAAATCTGAAGGAACGCATACATGGTGAGAAACACCACTAACAAAACGAATATCCCACACCAATCGGTATGATCCAGAAGGTGAGATACATCTAAAATATTCCTAGGAATAGACAAAGATCTATAGCAATGATGAATGGGTAGAAAAGGATGGATAAAATCTCATGAATGCATGACTTTAACCTTGGTGCGGGATGAGTCACGATGTGTACCCATTGGTCCCATCATATAGTCCATGATGAATATGTTACGGTGAAAAACCCATCACCTTGGATTAGAAACCTATATTTTCACCCCACATGATGCGTACCATTTATTCACGACATGTGAAAGCACAAAACATGTCCCCCCCTTTCAGATATGGTCTCCCAAGCCACGACATGGAAACATCACTATGTACATGATGAATACTTCAGGTACACAATGTGTAAATATTATAAAGTCTGTAGTAATCCCAGAAAAATAACATTGAAGGATTTTAAAGCCAGAAGGTAATATAGAATGGGGGAAAAATAAACCGACCAAGGTAACAGGATGTGAAAATGTTAGTTTTTAACCCATGATAATAATTTCTACATATAAATTTCATCACTCTGATATAAAATTTTTTGGATACTTTCTCATTTTTATATCATAGGGTTCTTATATTTCATAATCAAAATTATGATTTCCCAAAAAACCATAAAACATTTGTGTGGTCTAGAATAATAACACATTGTTTATTCAATGTATATTCTCTTTCAGTTATTCCACATAATATATACCATGATTCAGTGATGTGACCTCTATGTTCAGTATATATAAAATATCTTGTATGTACCTCCTCTTGTGAGATACAAATAACATGTGATAAACTTAAGAGAGATTTTGTGTAAGCGCCAAGAGATAATTAACCATCCCAATATAAAGAAACAGTTTAAAGTTATTTATATATGGCTAAAATCATTTTTTTCAATTTTTGATAAAAAAATATTTTACTTGTTATGTGGGGTCCATTACAAAACAACATGGCTGAAAAGTCCAATATCCACATAAAAAATATCAAAAGTAATCATTAATAGGGTTTGATAACTCGAAACATAATAAATGTTTCTAAAAGATAATAAAACGAAAAATGATCAAACAACTCAGAATCATATTTTCATGACTATCCCTTGTTTTATAAACACTAGAACATAAAAAAAATTATGTTCCATGAAATAAATATCTAGGAGAAAACAACCACTAACCACCATATAATATTCAAGAAGATTAAAATATCCACCAAAGATGCAATGTAGGAAATAGTAAACATAACAACTACATGTACCTTCATTATACGATAATCCAGATTCAGTGGGGATGTAGATAGAACTATCCATCATGTGTTACCATCCAGGTTAGCCCAACACTTCTAAGAATAGTCTCAAATGTAATTTTCTAAGAGAGTTTAGATTAACATCTATAACATGATAACAATAAAATTAATCAACTCCCAAAATACATCATTTCCAAATGGAGGACCAATATACTAAAATATGTTATTATGTTTGCAGGTGTAACATGCTGTCTATTATAGGATTATATTCCCTAGATATATCCCATGATCCAAACTTTTCAACTCCTTCATTTTAAATGCATCCTTCCCATAATTTTCCCTATTATTTTCTTCTTTTGTAGACATTACAAACATACAAAATGCTGATACCACATGAGCAATGAGAACCAAGGTTTTGAAATAGTCACCATTCTTTAGACCATCAGATGGTTCACCTTCCAACAATGTATTGGAGTCCAAGGGATCTTCTTTATGTCAAGAATTCATAGAAATACAATAGTGCTCAACACATACTTTTTTATAGGGAATCATAAGAAAGAAACTATATGCACATGTTAAATCATCTTTTTGATAATATAATACTAATGGAATATTTTAATATAAAAATTCTTACAAATACATAAATAATGATGTTAACTTTTTCATTATTGTTCGAACTATCCTCCCATACTTACCATATTTTTTAGGATGATATGCATTATTGAAACTCACGACTCTATATATGATCCTACTGAAGACATATTAAAAAGATTAAGGTAAATACAAAATGATAATCAGATACCATATAATTTGATACTCAATGAAATCTTATACCATCCATAATTTATACCATGAAAACTAAATAGTTGATAAACAATATTGATTGGAATGATATTTTTTGATTTTGTAATGTGATCAACTATATCCCAAATAACATTATTCCAATAATATGTTTTTTAAAATAATATTATTAAATCTACTATAATGTTTTCCCATTTAGATTTTACTATTACTACTATTTTATAAATCTATTAGACTTATTTATCTCATCTTTGACTTTTTTGATAATCTAAAAATCAATATGTGTACTCTACAATAACCCTTTTCATGTTTTCCCACATAAAAAACTCTTTTAGGCCTCAATGTATCTACATATATATGGGATGAATAGAGAATGATGAACTATGAGATATATCCAAAATCTTCTTCTTCATTTTTGTTATTTGAGAGAGATAGAATTAATTAATAAACCCAGATCATTCTATGAATATCACATATAAATGAGTAATATTCCTCACAATCTTTTATAGTTCCACATCCTCATTTTATACCTCTTTAATCAACACTTTATTGGATATTTGAAAAATTATATGTGAGATATATGGTTTTTACCATTTCCTAACAATTTGAAGATCCAAATTCTATAAACTAGTACTCCGCCCCTGCATTTTCACGACACTATAAAAAAATTCATATTATCAATAATGGAATACAAATTTTTTAACATAATAAATCATATTATAAATTGAAATGTTTAAAAAATAATTGAGTGGTACATATTATGGAAAAGAAATAACAATATGGGGTCATTTATTGAGATAGAATTCTGAATGTAAAAAATAACATGTGATTATAAAAACTCAAAAGTTTTCTAGAAAAAAAATCAAACATCACCAGAATGCTGCATAAACAAACCACATTCTACGAATATGTAGAGGATTGAAAAAAATCACTTGACAACAAATGTGATAGTTGTTCTGGAGTTACGTCATCCCAAATCCCATGACAACTATTCATGTATCAAACCTATAAATATGAAAAGTAGATAAAAATAATAACATGTAACATAATTTATATATGAAATGGATTGAAAAGCAAGAGAGTTGATGCAATAAGAAACTATAATACATGATGTAATAGGGTACCAGAATATCTTTTTCAATTTTGTTGTGGATCCCAATTACTGCAATTTTTAGACCGCTCCAAATTTTCTATACATTAAGAGTTGAAGCACAATGAACTCAAAGAACAATATTTCCTATAACATATAAACCATAACAGATATAAAAGTGCAATACCACAAAAGATATTAGTATTTAGAAAACTTGAGAAGAAATAGTAATATTGAATAAATTTTAATTAGAATGTAATGGTGTATGATAATGGAATTGGAGTGCAAAGAATATGAAGACAAAATTCAAATAGTTTTCAAAGATAAAAGAATAGACTGAAAGTATATGGTTTTATAAATTTTGATGAAAAATTGTATCTATTTATAATTCTGATCAGAATAACTGTAATTAGGCCACTAAAATGAATACCAATAGATAAATAAAATATAAGACATGATTTGTAATAATAAAACTCTGAAATTTGAAAAAAATTGAAATAAAAAAAATTTTATGAATGGGATGTTTCAAGACACTTCCATACTTTGTTTTGGTGGCCGGTGCTTGCGACCGCCCACTGCCAACCATGCAGACACCACGAACCATCTCCTATATTATTGGGAACCTTATCCAGAAGAAAACCATTTATCAAAATAGTTAAAACATAGTACATCAATTAAAAATTTAGACAAAATTGTATGGAAGCAGTTAATATAAATGTAACCTGTAATAAGAGTTTTGATTAGTTTTCTATAATGGAACAAAAACTGTATTGGAGTGGACCAACCAATAATATATTTACATAAATAGTCTCTGAAATATCCATTACGGTGATCATTAAATCATATATTGGATAACAATGACCTTATACCGTCACATTAAATGTGTTTTAGAGAAACCTGCACAATTAAGGGGTAATGACTCGCATATACTTTAAAGAGGACGGTGGAATCCATCAAATACATTGAAAACAAAAAAATAACAGGAACCTGGATGTTTGTTTCAGATTCTATCAACAGTATGAATCGATCAATAACAGCTATTTGAGGTGTTATCCAGATTTTGTCTAGCCCATAAAAGAGGAAAAAATTATTCTTATATAGAAAATTAACTAAAGGAAAAGAAATTAAATTAAAGGGATAAGAATTTTTTGGTTTATAACCCCCAAACATGTGTTGTAGCTAAATTGTCAATAGATGTACATTTCCTGTAGCTCAACCCCAGTCCATTAGTGGGTGTGGTCTTCATAGTAGAAACTAGCACATCCAGGTATGTACCCCCTTCACATGCACTGAAATAATGAGAAACTAAAAGATATTACTTCAGAACACAAATATATCCTATAATATAATTTCACATGATCAAATCAAAACTCATGAAAATAAAAACATTAGCATGTATTCCTAAATTTAGTTCCTATTATACCTATTAACACCGAAATTTTCATGGGATTTATTGAATTTGACGCACTAAAATAATTCCATACAAGAGGATGTAAATGTATTGATAGTAAGACGGTGACATGCATGTGGGTGGGGGGGTTCAGAACACATGTTCTGTTATCTGTATATATGTTCATAAAAAATACAAAATCAGTAATGGAGTGCACTAACAAATGAGATATTTACCTACATAGTCTCTCAAAGGTCCATTATAGAGATTATTAATTCAAATCTTAGATAACAATGGCATAAAACATGCACATATAATGACTTTTAGAGGTACCTTCACATTAAATTAAATCAGAAATGTCTTGAATAAAATGTAAAGAGTTGGGTTGAAACCATCAAATAGATTGAAAAAAAACTAAGAAAACAAACCTAGATGTCTATTTCTTCTTTAAATAACTAAATGATTTGATCTACAATAGCTGCGTGAGTTGCTGTGAAGCTGTTTTCCTGACCAGAAAACAGAATATTTTTTACTAAATAGTAAAATAACACCTTCTTCATGTCAGTAATACACTAGGTGATCACATCTGTAACGGAATTTTCTTCACTCAGACATGCATTGTTAAACAAATATTGTTGTATTTGACATACTAAGGCATTACATATGCTCCCCTCAACAGTAAGCATCACAGTTTCAGTGTACGACCGGTTCATACTAATAAAAATTGTAGGAAGTTAAGGTATAAAACATGATATTGAAATTACAGATACTGTTGACTAAAATTTTGAATGTTTACTTGGAACTGTATTTGAATCTTATTTAATTTAAAGGTATAATATTTAGGTAATTTAGTAATCCAATAAAATCACGAAATCATTGTAACTGTTTAATTTGAATTTTCATTTAATATATTGAAATAAGTCTGAATCTTTATATGAAAACATTAATATATTTTCCCATAGTAGTGACAACCATGAGAACATAGTTATCATAACATACTCACTGGAAACACATCAACTATGGGTTTGTTGGATAGTTGAGAATAGAACAAACTACCTAAAAACCAGTTTTGAGTACAACACAAGATGACCCTGGATGCATATTATGAACAAATATGTCCCTAGAAGAGAAGATATATCCAGGAAATAAAGTACAGATGTTGTGGTTTGAAGAAGTTAGATATCCTACCTTGGATATAGAATCCTGAAAAAAAATTGTCATTGGAGGTTCCCAAAGTTTTGATCCATAGGATGTCTGGATAGAGGTGCTATTTCAGTTTCACCTTCTACATAACAAAAACCACAATCCAGAATTCAGTCCTAAAGTAGTTGAACTACAATGAACAGATGACAAATGAAAAAAAAATTACAAGAGTATCATCTACATGACAGGAAAATAATCAAACTAAAAAGAGAGTGACTTGAATTTTCATATTGAATTTAGGAAAATTAATGCACATATTACTAGCAAGCATATTATGGTCGAAACATATGTTAACTTCCCAATTTTACAACCCAATACATGCATTGTCATAAAAATTCCTATTGTTGTATTCACAACAAATTGTAAAATAATTAGACAATAGTGAAACAAAACAGTAAACATTTAATGATGAGTAGAAGGGAAAGAAATATCATTAAATGGGTAACGTCCACCCATAAAACTGGTCATGTACTTGAAAAACAGAATATAGAATAGAACACCATATTATTAACGACGTCTACCATGAGTAAAAGAAACAAAAAAATTTGCATTAAAAAATGCAGTATCAAAATCCTCCACCATTTTCATATTCCATAATGAGTTACATCCATCTTAATGATAAAACATCAAGAAAAAACTGATAAAATAATTTCATTCATGAAAACCGTCCAGCATGTCATGATAACCGTCCAGCATTGAAAACGTGATTTATGAAATTCATTCGGTGTGTAAAATTTATAATCTAATAGAATATAAGATAACAGGTTCAGCCCTGAATCCAAGGTCTTTGTCATCCACTCCTTGATGATTTATTCTAATTTTAAATAAATAAAATAGGTGTGATCAACCTGATTGAACAGAAACACCCACCCCACAAAAAGAATGGAAAAACTGTATCGCATATTAGTCCTTGAAACAAAAAATCATCTGAAAAAAAAGGAGACATTGATTTTGCTTACATTTTAGCGGATGAGATAATGAGTTGATGTTTTGGTTGATAATGTTGGTTCTAGATTTATTATGATAAGGTAAAAAAGGATACAAATGAAATTTTTGGTTTCTTGAAAAATTTCACATACATTGATCTTAAAAAAATTACATTTTTTAGGAGTCCCAATAAACAATCTTCATTAAAACATGTAGTATCAAAAACCTCCACCATTTTTATATTCCATAAAGAGTGACGTCCATCATAATGATAAAACATCGAGCAAAAAGATGATAAAAAAATGTCATTCATGAAAACCGTCTAGAAAGTCATGAAAACCGTCCAGCGTGAAAAACATGATGCATGAAAATCATCCAGCGTGTAAAATTTATAATCTACCAGCAGATAAGATAACAGTTTCATCCCTAAATCCAATGTCTAGGGCATCCAATCCATGATTATTTGTGCTAATTTTCATCAAATAAAATAGCTATGATCAACTTGATTAAACAGAAACACCAAACCCACAAAAAGAAAGGATAAACTTAATCGCATATTAGTCCTTGAAACAGAACATCCTCTAAAAAAGAAGACATTGATTTTTCTTACATTGTAGATGATGAGATAATGAGTTGATGTTTGGGTTGATAATGTTGAATCTAGATTTATGATAATAACTTTTAAAAGTTTACACATGAAAAGTTTTGTTTCTTGAAAAATTTCACATAGTTTGATCTTACAAAAAATTTACCTTTTTATAGAGTCCCAATAATTAATCATTCTATGGGATATTTCATGGGCCTCATCCACCATAATTACACTAATAGGATCCTGTCAAAATAAAACAATGTAAGGACACATTAAATTATGGATTACAACGACATCTCAGAAAATAAAAAATTAGTTGTAGAAAAGTATTATATAACACCTATAGTTGGTAAATAGAGGATCATCCATCACCTCTCTTAGCAAGAGTATTAACCCATCTATGATATAGTTTATCATGGTCACATCCTATGATGTGAGACACAAAAACTATTACATACACATTATAAATACACTATTAATGGTTGTTTTAATAATTTTTTTTTCAGAATGAATATCCATGGGCTGATTGATTGTGTGATTTTTTTATCTGGGGTTGTTAAATACATGAACAATCATTCAATTCCAAAGGTGGATCAATATGACATGTTCCTAAAGAATTTTTTCAAACAAATTGAGGGGTGAGCCTAAATTATAGGTCAACATTGAGAGAAGTTTATAGATGGAATTTAACATTCAAAAAATTTATGGAAGAAAAAATAACACAGAAGAATGGAAGGAGAAACATGGATAAATTTATGATGTAAATAAGTAATTCATTCCTCACACTACTAATATGAATTTTTTTTTGAAAATTACAGTTTGAAGGTCTCGAAATAATAATCATGACAAACATCCACCATATTCATTATATTTTTCATTATACAATGCAGTATAAACTTCACCGGTGGAGTGGAAACTACATCACCTGAATACTATATCATTTTCCCGGGCCTCCCATCAAGGACATCTAGGTGGACCATGATCACCGAGGAGGGGTGGAGGGGAACTAGGATTGGGTCAAACATGACTACCGAGATCATCGGGAAGCGTAGGTCAATAGTCCAAGTCGTGTGAGCGGGATGAGAAACTAAGGAAACAAAATATGGAAGAAGGAAGGAGCGGTACAAATGGTGTTAGGCGATAGAACATGACGACTTTCATGTAATGGAACCCTAGATCGAGAGGAGAGTATGTGCAAACAGGACATGATGCCAATGGAAAACACGAGCGGTCGAAGACAAATGAGCCACAGGTGGCTCACGCAGAGGCGGAGGCACAGCCGCTGAGGTGGAGTTTCTAAGGTGGAGTCACAGAGGTGGAGTCGTAGAGGCGGAGTCGCGGCTACAGCGGGGATTCAAATATGGGAGAGAGAGAGAGGGGATTTGGGGAGGGGGATTCGGGGGGAGCGGGAACCATAGGCGGAGTTGCAGAGAGGGATAATTTTTGGAGGGGGGATGCGATATTTTAGGGGTATAATGGGAATGTAATTAGTGAAATGGGGGACATGGAGGCTTGAATAAGCAACACATCAGCTAGGAAGAACCCAACATTAGTATATATAAGGGATAAATAAATAATATATCTATTTTAATCCTGATCCTAAAAAAATTTCATGGTATTGTCACTATAGAGTAATAATCACCTTGTTTGTCTTCATAGGTTGGTAGATTATTGAGGAGCAATGATATTTAAAATACACCAACCATATCATTTTTAAAATATTTAACATTTATTGTATGAAAATACATAAAAATTATTTCCTATCATTACATATATCACTCTATTCATCATAAATATAATACCTATTTTCATTGTGAAAAAATTACTGTTGTCAACTCTAAATGACGAGTTGGATAATTTTTCTGAAGAATTTTCAAATAACATAGGGCATAAGGTGTGGCTATATTATTCAGCTTGAGGATTCATCCTATTACATTATGTTGTTAAAATATTAATATAATAATCCCCTAAGAATTACATTATAATGTAAACATAGTTTCACTGACAGTCAATCTTTTTAGTTCCATGAAATTTTTCTCAAATTATTATATCCTTAAGAACATTTCTTTGTTCTAATTCCTCAAGGTTAATTTATTATATTACATCAGAAATGTCTCAAAAATAATTTTTAGTATCCTTGCAATCAATGAATAATTTGGATATTTGTTACCATGGTTTGTCCAATATATTTCTCAAAAACATTAATCATTGAAGGATTCATTAATCTAATTCCCTTAACATTATGTGACACAAAAATGAGATTGTGTTATTCCAAAATTGACATATGGAAAGTTCATAATATAAAAACTTATTCCATATATTATTCATTATAATCCTTATATGTTCTCAATGTTTATTATTTCTATTAAAAAATTAAATATAACTATCAATAAATACTACCACAAAATGATAAATGAAGTACCTGAAGACTATAATATTTAAATCCATGATGATAATAAGATATTTTGTATTTACAAATGGAATAACTATAAATGCATAATGGATTTACCTAATATAGATTTATTCATCGATATATACACCTTTTTTACCCTTAATCAATGATATTTAGACCAGTGATAAATCATATAAAAATATTGATCTATACATTATTGATCATACACATGATTAATACGTGGTTAATTATACATTTTATCGGTACTTGTCTTATTATGTTGTCGATAATAAATGAAAATGTTGATTGAACCACCTCTTTTCTTAGAAAATGAATATATTCACCATATAGTAAAAAATAGGTTATATGAATCCCTCATCAAAATTCTTATGGAGTCTCCTCTTCAGTTCCTACAACTGAATCAGTGATATTCGATAAGGAGTCCTTGAAATAGGTGTAGCAACTGGTATGAGTTATATTATAAAAATAAATTCCCAATGCAGGGGAATAATTTGAAAATATTCTATAAATAATTTTTTATAATCCTGAACAAGAAATATAGCATCAATATTGAGTTTCACAAAAGTATTTGAGACAATATCCATCAACATTACAAAAGTAAAATACATTGGATATTGATATTCATATTTTTATAAAATATGACCATATTTTTTATTTAAATATAATAAATTATTTCAATTTATTGGAATTTTATATTGTACCTAAATTTAGATAGCCATTCAAAACCAAAAAAAACAACAAATTCCACTACATTGAGAGTGAAAAGATATTTTGGATTAAAATTCCAAAAAACCTCTATCAGAGAGGAACAATAAAATATAGATCGGATCATCCAACCATTACGTGTTTTTAGAAAAAGCATGACAACTAATCAATTATGAAGGTATTTAGCATTACAAGTTCATTTTCCTGATAAATAATTAATATGCCTATTCTCAAATAAGATAATTGAATTTCTCAGTTGTCATAAATTATGACACATTCTTTTCATCCAATGAAACAACAGGTTTAACATAGTTCATCCATAGTCACAATTCATTGTAGTTATTCATAATTACGTGTAAGGAAATAATGAATTATCCCATAGATATCCATATGAAGTGTGAAACAAGGTTCATAGTAAAGGAAAATTTAGTATGCACAGAAGTGATGTCTGAGTTATTAACAAATTAATCTTTTAAGTGTTATTTACCATTGATGCAATAATAACAATAATTAATCCACTATTTATTTCTATAAAATGATAAAATTCTAAGAAAAAAACATTATATTTATCATTAAAAAAGTTATAATGTTATCGTATTGGTAGAACAATACTAAGGGTTTTCAAAAAATATCCATAATCATAATCACAAAAAATAACTAATCTCTTCTCTGATACTAACTAACATAACATTATCATTTAATATATAGAATTTTTACATCATTTATAACTAACATTCAATACAAAAAACATATAATTGAACCATAATGGACTAGAATTTGTGGATATTAGATACATAATCATAATATTACATGAAATATCATAAACATAACCAATAATGATCTTCTCACATTGTAAAATTAATATACATACTCTACGTAAATACTTTATTTATAAAATAAATGAATGAATTGTAAGAAATGGTGAGAATAGATGATCAGTAATAGTAAACATAAGATATGTAAAAAAATACTCATTGACTAGAGTTACATAAGAATATGTATATAAGAATATGATCACAATTTAGAGTAATCAAAATAAATTAGTCACGAATGATTATTCATTAATCCTAAAACAAGTCTTCTCATAATATAATACATGTGAAATTATATTTTGGAATCATCAGTAGTCCATCATGATCTGTGCGATCATATCATAAATATATGGCGTATGATTTTGGAAAAACAATTTCCATTAAAAATAATTTATGTAGTACATGATCACTATAAAAAAATCATAGGTGCTTGGGTTCACTCCCAATTATATCATTTCCATAGTCAATGTTCACACCCAAGACATACATATTGGAAAAATACCTTTATTGAACATGGTTAAATCCCTAACCATGTCCTCATTATCATGTCATATGTACATAATTACCTAATAAAATAGAGTGAAATATAATTATATTCCCAAAATTTATATTATGAAAAGAATATCTAATGGTTCTAAAATATGATAAATCATTCATCATATAATTTTATAATCAATGATTTATAAGAATCAAATTACATACACATTTCAAAATTCTAGTACTATATAACCTGTTGGAAATTGAAAGGATTCATAAACACCTCGTAATTATCATAAACAAATCTCTATATAATGAACAATGATGATATAATTGGATGAAATACCTAGTAAATATTAAGAAACATATAATGGTGTTATAATTGATGGAAAATATATTATAATATAATTGAAAAGTTTTTTTTGGAAAATACTATATTTATTTGGAACCTCTTATTTAAAAATTAATTTTTTTCAAAAATATTATAGAATAATTATAATTGAAAATAAACATGAAAAAAGATAATGGAATCCTCAATTCATTTATCTCTCCTAATTATGGTAAATTAGGTTTTTTGTAATCATTTACAATAAATATTCATTTCAAGCCATTAGGAAAAACAACCACATTAAAAATATGCGATGAAGAATAATTTCAAGACATTTAATAAAAGGTTAAACATCAGTAAATTTTTTTTAAAAAAAACATTTTTATCATAGTAAAAACGTTATTGTAAGCATTTTTTGAACATGAATATGTAGGATAATTATTGATGAACAAAATATATAAAATATATTAGTTATTATTAAAAAAACATTTTAAGACCCTTATATGTACAACATGGAATAAAATGGAAGTAGAACACCAACGTACAGTAAATAAATATTGGAAAATATTGTTAATGGGTTTATTATAATCAGATTATATTATTTAACTCAATTTACATTCACAAATTAAAAATCCATTCCAAATATGATTCAAGCATAAACCCAATATTTCATGTCTTATCTTACTTCATTAATGTTCATATATCCTATATAGAAAATGTGTATTTAATATATATAAACGCATATATATATATATATATATATTATGAATCCATATTTATTGAAATATTAACTAATGTTATTTAATTATAATATCTTATCATCCTTTTATTAACAATTCATTATGAAACGATATATTTTGGGTGAAAACTACTTGTTTTTCATTCATTTTTTTATTTGATGTTTCTAATACATTCAACATGGTAATAGTTTTATCATCTAATGAATTTTAATTTTGACATTAATATCATATATATTAATCACATACACATGAATACTTATTCATTTAATGTGGTGATGAAAAACGATTTACAAAACATCATGGTGATGGTAGTTTGTACGTATCTGCAAAGTTATGTTTCTAATTTATAATTGTGGGAATGAAAAAAGATCAACAGTAGTTCCCCATTCAATATTAATTTATATATCATGGATATTGTATATATTAATGAAATATATCCTTACTTCAAATCATGTAAATACGAAATAAAAAATGAATCATGTCACTTGTCGGAGGTTGTAATCCACACATAGGCACATGCGACATTAATTTTTTCAAGGAATGAAAATGTTTGAATAATGATAAGATAAGATAATTAATGAAGAATTATTATATTTGAAATATAAAATATGATGATTTATTTAGTAAAAATACTCATCTATAAATTATGGTGATGGAAAATAAATTTTATTACTACATGGAGGTGGCTTTCCAGTTGTATGGATGATTGAAAGTTTTCTTTTCCCATTTGATAGAAAGAGAAGTATTTTTTAATTAAATACTATAATTAAAATACATTAAATATGATATAATGTATCAAATAATATTTAATGGATACCATTTATTTAGAGGTTCTATAAGAAGTAATAAAATTAAGAGTATTGGTTTATGAGTTATAACTACTTGATGAAAGACATCATTTGGCATAAACTGTAAGCCTAGAAATTATGATACTATAAGAAAATAAAAAACTATAATACATTTTAATGGATTTTATGATGGGATTTGGGTAGGTATTATTTTATAAATAATGATCATATGTGTGTCGAATATAGTAGAGGTTGGTTAAATTTATTTTCATGGGACATGAAACACATTTAAATTTTACAAATATAAATATATAATAATTTAAGTTATCATGTGTAATAATTGAAAATGGATATGTATTTTTATGTATAAAAATATATAATATTAATATATCCATAAAATATTAATCAAAATTTTTTATGTTCTAGTTTTACACTTATCTCATGTTTAAACTCCTCAGTAACATTGGTTTAACATTATCAATGGTATTAAATATTGATTATTTTTAATATTCAATACCATCAAAAATAAGTTAGATTATTTAGAAAATATAGAATGTTCCATTCCAAATACGGAATCAAATTTACAAATTTAAATTTCCATCGTTGGTGGAAATAATTTGAAAATCTTTATGTAAATCCAAAGGAAAACCAGTTTCCAAAAAAATAAGAAATATTCATTCCATACCATAAAATACAATATTAATTTTAAAATTATTAATTAAATATAAAATATAAAATTTTCATATAAATAATAATTCAATAAAGGATAATTTAATTTTTTAGGACTATAAAATATTGTTCATTAAAGATCCATGTTTTAAAAAATCAACTCTATTTATCATCACATTCATTTATATTATATTCATACTAAATGATAAGAAATGAATTAATATTATAAATGTGTAAAAAATAATTTTTCAAATTTTATTTATTCCTATTCAAACCTTCAAATATAGTGTATAGGAAATATATATCACATTAAATTGTAATAGTGTAATATTATATCATTATTCATTTAAACAAAGAGTTTCATGAATACAATTATATCAATGATATTAAATTTATATATAGAGAATAAAATATATGGGTTTTAAAATACATCCATATATGGTATTAGTGGAAACATTTTTCAAGTGTAATTTTTTTCTTCTAGTGGTGAATCTTAAAATTCTCATGCGAATGCTAAAAGGGTATCTTAAGATTCCCCTCTAACTATTTATAAGTGTTTAAAATATTAGTATTCTATATGTTTAGATAATCCATTCCATTGTTTATTTGAAAGAGTTTTTATGTTGATTATGTTTTGATTGTGGTTTAGAAATATCAAATTTGGACACCCCCTTGAGAATAGTGGTCACTATGGTGGAGTCATGTATAGAATGATCAGTCTTCTGTGGTTTTTCTTTTCAATGATTGTCTAGTGGATAGGAACATACAGGTTCTAGGTGACACTTAGGTTATTGATGGAGATGGGTCATTTACTAATGTCCCAATTAGCAAAGAATCCAAGAGGAAACTTGAAAATGAAGCAGTGTTGGGACTTATTAAATCCACAAATAAATTCAGCCCACTCCCTGGAGTGTATTGGTTAGATGATACTGGGGCTGACCAATCTGATGATGGTTCTGATGAAGTCCCTATTGTTGAGGTTGGAATTATAGAATCAGAATCCCTACATGAAATAAAATAGTAGCAAGCAGAAGGTTAAGTCCAAAAGAAAGCTTACTAGGGGTGGGTCTCAACAAAGGCTAGGACAACCCTACAAAAATGATGATTTTATTATGGAATTTTCAAGGTCTAGGGAATACTCCCACATTCATGGCCCTTAAACAAATTGATATGACCAATAAGCTGTTGATTATTAGTACTACTGAGACATGGATGAGGTTTTTCAATTGGAAATCATTCAAATGGGAATCCCTTGGTCACTCCTTTCTTAATCATAATGTTAATGAGGAAAATGTTGTGAGGCTTTGGTTCCTTAAACATGACTCTATCAATTTTCTTTGCTACACTGAAGGGAACCAAATTGTTTCTATATATGTTGAGTTTAATGGGGCCAATAATTGGTGTCTTATGTTTATGATTATAAATATTATTTGAACAAGAGATAAGTATAGAGCGATATTGAATCTATATTCTCTCATGTGCCCCATAATTCGATTATTCTAGGTGATTTCGACACAGTTCTGCAGCCTCCGGAGAAAACTGGATCCAATTTTAACCAGGTTGCTGCCACAGATATCTCTCAATGTTTTGATATCGGCAACCTTATTGAAGTTTCTACGGTAGGTGTAGATTAGACCTGGGAATCATACACTTACAATGTCTGTTAGGTGAGTAAATTGGATAGGTGACTTTTCTGGTTGATGATAGAAAAGATTCCATTAGTTCCTATGGTCTTATTCTTCCCAAAACTCAGTCTGATCATAACCCTTTGGTGGTGGATATCTCTCTTGGTGGTCTGCTAATAGATCCTATTCCATTAAAATTTTATAATTTTTGGCTTGTGTCTAATGTGTGTCAGGTGAATGTCACTACTACATGGAGCTCTTGGAACATGGGATCTGCTTCTCAAATTCCATCTTAAAGGATGAAAACCCCTATGATAAAGCTGAGGGAATGAAGTAAGATTTCCTTCCCTAAGTTGGATGGGGATATAAATGCTGCAGAGGATCACCTTTCTAGCTATCAGAATCTAAATCAAATGAATTCAATGCCTTCAAGTGATGAAACCTGGGCTTTATCAAAGTTGGATGAATTTTCAGCACTAAGGAAAATCTGGGAAGATTTGTTTACAATATCAGGTGGTTGAAGGAAGGGGATATGAAATCTAGTTTTTTTATCACCTTCATAAGGAATGTTAATTTAGGAGGGGAGTAACTACCTTAATCATTAATGGACAGATTCTCACAACAAATAATGATATTTACAATGCGGTTGTGAGTTATTATTCAGAACACTATTCAAAAAATGGGAATGACTGATCTCAAGTGATTGTGCAAAACATCACCCCAAGTATTGATGATCTGAAAAATGATAATATTGTGGCGGTACATGGTTGAAAGGAGGTTCGGGAAGCACTTTTCCCCCTGAACATTGATTGTGTGGCATAGTCATATGGTTGCACTAATAAGTTTTTCATGTTTAACTGGGAGATTGTTCATGATGAGGTTATCAATGCACTTATAGAGTTCTTTTCTACTTCCTCTATGAATTATCGTTATAACTCCCTTTTTATTGCTCTTTTACCAATGAAGTAGAGTGAAATGGATATTAAATAATTCACAATGGTTTCTATTGTATATATTATCCCAATTATCATCAGTACGATAATTGCCCCATGGTTGGGCAATGTGGGTATGGGAATCATCACCCCGAATCAAATTGGTTTTGTTCTGGGAAGCAGTATTCAATAATGTATTTGCACTAACTATTAATGTATTAATTCTCTGAGAATGAAGGTGAAATAAGGTAGTATTGTGGTGAAAATTGATATCTCTGAAGCCTTCTACACATTGAAATGGTGTTTTCTGCAATATATTCTTAGAATGCATGGCTTTTCTACTTTGTTCATCAATCTGATCCAGACCATTCATAAGAGTTTCAGGTTATCTGTTTTGGTCAATGGCTCGCCCAGGGGTTTATTTCAATGCTTCAGGGGTTTTCAGTAGGGGGACCCTCTCTCTTGACTTTTGTTTTCCCTTGTCAAGGATTCTTTGAGTATATTCCTCAATAGCCTCATTCAAGCTGGTTTGTACAATCAGATTAATGTTAGTAGGAATCTTTATTACCCACCCACCTTTTTTATGCTGTTGATATCCTTTTATTTGGTAATGCTCACAAAAGGACCATGTCTTCAATAAAAACCATTTTCAAGCATTATGAAGATGTGGCTAGGTTGGCCATTAGAATTTAGATATCGTTTGTGGTATATAGGGAGGGAGTTTCCATCAGAAAGCATAACAAAATCATAAGATCTATTGGGTTTAAAAAGGGATCATTTCCTTTTACATGTCTTGGAGTCCCTATTTTTTGGGGATGTGTTAAGATCTGTCATATTTATTATATCTTCACATAAATTATTGCTCATAAGGCAACATGGAAAGGGAAGGCTATGTCTCATGCTGGGAGAATCTGTCTTGTCAACTCGGTGATTACCTTGATTTTTTTCTATGTTTTTTCCATTTATAGTTGGCCAAAGAATTGTTTCAAATAACATCATTGTCTAGTCAAAAATTTCATTTGGTCTAGTTCCATATATGAAAGTAAGTTTGTTGTTGTGTTAGGAAAAGACTGCATCAATCCAGTTGATATGGGGGGTCTTGGCATTAATGATTTGGGTCTGTTTAATGAGGCCCAGCTAAGCTAGATCACATAGAGTCTTGTCACCCCTCAAGACGCTTCAATGGAATTTCTTTCAGCCCATATCACCACATGTCTATGGGATGGTTATTCTTATCATCTTTCTTCTTCAATATGTCCTTGTTTGACATCTTATCTTAATGGGATCATTTCCTATTTGATGTGTCTTGTTTGTATGGAATCTATTATGAATGCCTAGAGCACTCTATGGTTGACAAGACAGATCTAAGAGGATGTTGAAATTCCATCTAATGTGTTGCAGCTGTTGTTTGGTTATGTGCAGGATGGCAGTTCAAGCCTCTAAGAGTTCATTCCTTCTCATATCCAAGCTGAAATTCTCATATACATCTACATTTACAAAGACACCCTTGTTTGGAAACAATACTCATCTAGTGTTCCTACAACATGGGCAGTTTACTTGTTCATGTGCAATAGGAAAATTACAACCCATCGGTGGCTTACTGTTTTCCATACCTTCTTCGTTCCCCGCTCCTATTTTTTGTCTCTATGGAGGTTAGGGAAGAGAAGGCTCTCAGTGTAATGTCTTATTCAACGGGATAGGATCTATCTTGCCTCGTCTTGTCTTATTTTTTTTGCTGTTTTGGAATCCATTTATCACATCTTCCTTTCATGTATTACGATCTGAAGGCTCTAAAAGTACATTTAGGACATGATAGGGTGATTTTGGATATGAGATTTCTAGAGGGATTGCATTCATCAGTAATTTTGGTGCACTGTATTGATCATATTCGGAACATTATTATGGTCATTGGTACAAAAACTATTGGGTTCATTAGGAAGGATAGAAATGGTCAGGTCATTGAGGATATCAATCCCACCTTATGGTCAGGTTTTAGGGTGATTTATAGGGTAGTTTATACAGCTTCCAAAGTGCAGGATGGCTGTATTAATAATGGGATTGTTGAACTTTTTATATTGAGGATGTTTGGTGTCGCTGGTAGGATAAAAACACTGTTTTTGATTATGCTAATTAGATGGATTACTCTTAATCCCACTTGGGTGAAGGTCAATGTTGATGGGGAGACATCGGGTTCACCAGGGACTTCAGGCTGTGGTGGTGTATTCCATACCAGCCAAGCCTCATAAAGGGCTGCTTTTATCCTTACATCGGGCAGGGATCCGCCTTTGAGACTGAGGTATGGGCTATGATTAAAGTTATCAGATATGCAGTTCATTATGGTTGGTGCTTCCTATAGCTGGGATCAGTCTCAATGGTGGTTGTTGATATCCTTTGGAGATGGTCAAGGAATGTTCCATGGATGATGTGACCTTCTTGGATTGAGTGTCTCTGACTACATGATGGTATCCTTATTGATATTAATCATGCTTTTGGGTAGTCTAATCAGGTTGTTGATGCATTTTCACCGAAGGGTATTATGGATTCTTGTTCGGAATATTCTTGAATGAATTTTGAATGTTGTGTTTCTTTTTTTGAGGTAGATGCAAGCAGAATGTTTTTTACAAGGATTTTTAAACCTACCATTTGATACTCTGGCTTTGTCTTTTATTTTTTAATAAAATTTGGTTGGAGTGGGTCTGAATTTTTATTGGGCCTTTTGATTAAGTCTTGTGGGGTTTCAATACTATTGAATATGATTATTCAAATAATCTTTGAAGATTTTATAATGATAATGATAAATTTTATTAACATAAATGGTATAATACACCAATATAAAATAGAAAATAGATTCATGTATGGTTCCTTACAGTATATAATAAATTTCATTCTAATAAATTTAATGGTCATGTGAGTTTCATTTAAGGGTGTATAATGATTAACATAGGGTTTATCATGTAGTGTTTTTTTGAATAATAAATAATTGGAAATAAATGTAGTATATGTTGTAAAAAATTATAAATGGAAATAAAATATTTAATAAATATTTGAATCTATTACATGTAGGCAATTAAAAATTATGTTTTTTGGAAGATAAACAGATGTTTTAAATATGGATATGAATGGTGATATATATTGATTTTTTGTTCGATTCATTGACAATATTTATGGGTTTTAACGGCTGTGAAATCAAATTTCTATGAGATATGAAAACTAATATGAATAATTTGTTTTTTTTGTTTTTATATAGTGAGATAAATGGCTAGATAATGTAAAATAAACAATACCCAGTCTGATCTCCATCTTTGGTTGTACTGTATACTAAAATATTTAAAATCATCAATGATGTTGTTGAAGAAAAAGATGTGAACCTTATAACCATATTTGGTCTTTCAAAAAGACAATTAGAGAGATAAAATATATTGTGGTGGAAATGTGTTATCATTAGACAGATATATAATATTGAGAAATTTTACATATTTCTATATTACGAATATTGAATTAAGAGTGGCCTGCATATCATTGACATATCATGATCAAAATAGATAGTGATGTATGGAATTAATAATTTGGTCAATGATACATAATGGAATTCTAGAGATCACATCTATAAGTTATTAAATGAGTTAGTTTGAGTGAAAACAATATTAGGTTACCACATATATATCTTGATTTTGTGGAATAAAATATTAACAGATATCCCTTATCATGGAATTAACTTCATTTGGGATATTACATATTGAAAATAAAATAACATTTATATAAAATAATATATGTTTGTTTTTTTAGTGACCTTCTCTTATTTGAAGAAGATATAAATGACTAATAACTAGTGATTTTTATTTACATTTTTATAAATTGACTATATCCCTCACAAGGGTAGTTTATGAGAATAATGATAAGTATTTGTGCCATCAGTTAGTAGTGAACAGATCATGAGGCCATTTTCACATCCAATGTAATGATTATTATAACTATATCACATAAACACATTAATTTTATGTTATTTTAGGATTATCCCTTTTTGGTAATCTATATAATACCATGTCTATGATTTCGATAATTTCATTTAAATTTTATCATTTATTGAATGAGACAATAATAATGAGATATTTAATGAGTTTTGAATATTTCTGATAATAATATGTTGTGTTAGATCCAAATGTTTCTAAATTCATGGATCATTATCAATATATATAGAAGTTTTTCAATGATGGAATAAATAGAGAGACTTATTTTCCTCTATAGTACTTATGTATATGGTTGGTAGAATTAAAATACCATTCTCATGAAATACTTTTTAATGGAGGAAATGTAATACATTTAACGGGACACATATTTATCAAATCATACGTATTGTATTGGAGATTACATTATAGAAAAGGCTGTGATTAGATACTCAACTGATGTAATTTTACATAAATACACTCATTATGCTACTGTAATAATTATATGAAATACTACCAAAATCACATAAAATAAATTAGTGGGAGAAATTAATTTCATTGGACACATAAATAAGGATGAAAACAAAACTATTAAATATGGAAAAATAGGGATGATTTTTGGTGATGAGTTCCTTATGAATAATTGAAATAAAAAATAAGGAAAATAAGAATGATCTTACAAATATGGAATCTCAAAAAATGTTTATTATTTATAATTATATATTTAATCCTATTTCTATAATTATTATAGTTGATTCTTGTAAATAATGAATTATATACATTCTCAAAGAATATGGAGTGGATAAAATTTCCATCAAGGAATCATAAATTTATCTAGGTTTCAAATCTAATATTTTATTAAATAAAAATAAATATATGGTACTATCATTTTATTAGATGGTGGATCAAATATAAATCCTTCATTATTTTTTTATAATATTTACTTGGAATTTGGACTTGGAAAAGTAATGATTCAGAAATTATGGGTGGATATATGTATTGACATCATGATGATGGGTACATGAATAGTGAATAAAAGTTATCTTTTATGACAACATTCCCAAAAGATATGAAACCATATTGAAATTGATAAATATTTTAAAGAGAAATTATATACCAAAATAGTTAAATATAATAGAGTTAATGATCATTGAAATAAATATATCACAATATTGAGGATGATGGAAACTAACCTAATCTAGAAATATGAGAAAATTATAGAATGAAAGGAATAGATAAATTTGAATTTTACTGAAGAAAAACCACATATCCCATATTAACGCTAATAATTGGAGTTCATAGATAAAAAATATAGATATAATGAATTTAATGGTAATTAATTGAATTTGAATATTTGATGAACTAATATGTAATGTATTTATAAAGTGTTACTATAATCGAATTATGGGACACACCCAAAGTTTTTAACTATGTAACCATTGTATTAATGGTGCAATTTTATCTTTGAAACTGAAAGAAAAACTCAATAATTAAATAAATATGTATCTATTATTTGTGATATGTTTTTTCTATACTATCCCTTGACACCTGGAATGGAATTTCAGCATAATGGGAAATAGAGAGTTTATAAGGGAAAAATTTATTTTTTGAGATTAAAGGAGAGTATTTAAAACAAAACAAGATATAATTATATTCAAAACAGGTGAATTATCATATAGGAGAAACATGAAGCGTAATGTATGGTGCATGAAGATGTAATAGTGAATCACTCACAAAAACTCTCTTCGAAATAAATGAACAATATTTTAATTTTGACAATGAAGGAGGAGGATTATACAACTACTCAGAATAATACAATTCATATAATGATAGATTCCTTGAAAGATCTATGTCTTATGTGAGACATATGAGAATTTAGGATGTTAATAATAGATCAAACATTAGTGGTTTTACATATAACAACAAAAATAATGATTATAAATTTTGGGAAATAGCCATATAATGTTGGATGGGTCATGTGAGAGAATTCATGAAGGAAAAAAATAGAGGATACTCTCATATTTTTATTTAATACCCGTAATATATAATTCATAAGAATAATACTAATCATATAAAATAATTTTTTCTTCTCCTAATGTTTTATTAATCATTTCTGATCATCATTGGGAATTTTTGAGGATGATAGAAATAGAATATATTTTTGAAGCTTCTTTTCTAGAAATTGTGATGAAGGAAAATCAATTGAATGATAATTATAAATAATATGTATAGATTTAAATGTGTTAAAATTATTTTATTCAAAGGAGAACTACTATTAACCCTAATAAGTGTGATTGAGTAAATGTGTTGGTCAACCATGACGTACCACATTGCAAAACATGTGGATAATGGAGGTCCCCCATTCCGCATTTTCTAAATGCTTCTAAAATAAGATATATGTGGTAATAAATTAGAATGAGATATGATCCTTAGGTTTTAATTAATCCCAATATGATGGATTCACAATGGGAATGAGTTGAAGCTAATATCATTTACTATGACAAAAGGAGATAATTATGTTAATGTTTCAATTAGAATATGTCTTGATAATAAGTGGTTGAAATCATTACCCATAGTCTACATGCAGTGTAGAGAAAGAACACAATTATTCATTGATAACTCTATAATTTTTATATTAAAATAAAATTTTCAAATTGTGGATTAGAATAATCATAATCTGTAGTGGATTATGAAGTATTATCTAAATATTTCAATGAAATTAATACATAAATGGTTGTCAATAAATCATGTTAGACATTTTTTAATCAATTTATAGGATGTAGAAGAAATAATCACAGTAATGTAAAGAAGTCAATATTTTCATCATAATCTTTTATTATAAAAAAATGTAAATCAATTAATTCTTATGATAATTCAGATAAGATATTGATTAAATACAATATTAATAGTGGTTTCTCATTAAAAATAAATTTAGACATGGTGTAAATTAATTAGGATGTAACAGATGATTTATAGATGACATACCAACAGATTTCTTTTCTCATATAAAAGAGATAAATCCCTATAAAAATAGTAGATGTAATGAAACATGTGGTATGTCTCAAAAATTTGGTATCTCAAAATTTATCAACTATTGGTTTTATTTTTTGGTTATAATGAATAATTTTATTGGATGAGATGATGATGATAAATTTATTATAGTATCTGGTTATTAAATATTTCTAGTGATATGGTAATCATGATATTGTAATATTATACTATTGTTTCTAACAAAAAACCCCAAAATAATGGGCCTATTGAATTTTCAATGAATAAACTCTGTTTGATCAATTAAAAATGTATACTAATTAAATGAATGTGTATCTATTTCAAGATGAAATGACTCAGAGGACAATGTTTTTTAATCGTGATTTTTTACGATGACATTTAATAATTTGGAGAATATGTATATAAAGAATAAATGGATGTTGATCTAACATATTTTACCATTATTATGTTCATAAAATATATAATGGGAGTGGAATGATAAAGAATAACACACTTAAATAAGGATAAAATTAAAATCTAAATTGGGATGTGGGGATTGGAGGAATATCTATTCATTTTGATGTCAAAAGAAGTGATAATAAAATATGTTTAAATCGATATAATTGGTTTGAGACATGGGTGAATCCTCAAAGGACGTATTCATGATAGTGTTGGAAAAATTATAATGTAGGATAATTTAAAAATATAGGATTTTGGTTTGTGTTTGATTTTTTGTGAATAAATTTTGCTATTGAAATGTTCTATTGTAGGTAATGAATAATTTTTTATTATAGTTATATTATTTAAATTAATAGAGGTGGTTGGTGAAGATAGAAAAGATAATATGAAATATGATTATTCGAAAATATTCTAGAAAATTGATTTAGGAATACCCTATAATGTATGATATAGTTACACATGATGAAATTTTGGTGATGAAAATATTCACTATATAATACACCATATTGTGGGGAATGTAAATAAGTTATTTTGAACATAAAAATTGACAGAATAGAGAATATTCTGTGATTCATATACCATTATAATAATCTAATATTTACTATAATATATAGTCATATAGACCAAGCCATTACAGTCAATGACTCAATATAGAATGAAGTGGGGCTGGGGTATAGGGTATTCTCCCATCCATATTTCTCATTATTCAAAGATAAATATATATCATCGAAAATTGTAAATACCATATTGAGTTTAGTGGTACCCATGGTCCTGTTGGATGAAAGGGGATTATGTTGAGTGTTATAATTTCGAATATAATGTAAAAATAGTAGCCCTATATTCTTGATTTTTTTTCATAATAATTTCAAACATCTAGATTCTAGAGAAATATGTTTTAATATTTTCAAGGAAGCTCTAATTTTCCACCCTAATTCATGATTTCCAAATGTTGAAATATTTTTTAGCCTATATTTGAACTATAAGTGGTCTCTATGGAGTTTTTCTGTAATTGATTTGGAATGTACATTGTTCTAGATGGTGTGTGGTTGGTATCATCACCCCATTTTGAGGGGAATTATTCTTACTCTGGGATTCTCTAGTAGATTTTTGAGGTTTTCATTAATCCGTCTTGATATCTAGTTTATGATTTATAAACTTGTGCAGATATTTGGTCATTAACAATTATTTATGTGAACATATATATGTTTTAAAAGATCTACTTTTTTTTCATTACATATCATTAATTCTCAATATTGTGATACTATTGTTTAAATCGACAAAAATGGGTGCTCTGGATTTTATCACAATCCCAAAATGAAATAAGTGATAGTGGAATCTAGACCATGTCCATAAAAGGGGCTTCTTATGGATCCTTACTAATATAATCATATCCCTTAATTTTCAGTCCAACATAATGATGGATTCCCTACATGATAAGTCCATGATAAAAGTACATATACATATTGTTTAAAATCATACAATAAAGAAATATTTTGTTAAAAATTATTCAATATAGTTTAAATGTGTATTTTAATGAATGGCCCCTTTCTAGTAGACTTCTATAAGATTAAGGACCCAAAAAATGAATTTGATGAAGAATATAGCCATGTTTGTGATGTGATAACATACATGGTTGAAATAAAGATCTCCATGTAATGTGTATGATGTCATCCAGATTCTGGGATGGTTTATAAGATGGTTCATAATGAAAATGAAACTAGTTTAAGGGTTTTACAAATATATGGGAATGTTTACCAATGAGTAATGAAATAAATGGATTCATGAGGAATACATCATCATAATGATGATTTTTTTGGTTGAATGATATTATGTTTGAAACTCATAGTGGAATCATGTGTATCCTTTTAATAAGAATAATAATCCATGTATTTTATGTTTCAATGTTTTGGGG
Organism: Viscum album; assembly: GCA_963277665.1. Taxonomy (NCBI): domain Eukaryota; kingdom Viridiplantae; phylum Streptophyta; class Magnoliopsida; order Santalales; family Viscaceae; genus Viscum; species Viscum album. The sequence continues at coordinate 268,428,347 of OY728125.1, read as the reverse complement.
AAAGTTGAAAGACCATCCCATGTACTTTATTGTCATATTATAGGGTCATTGGCAATAAATATTAAATTAATTCTACATGCACAACTATTTCATGAAGCATTCAAGAACAACATATAATGAAGGCTTTCACATATGGGGATACCATTTATTCCAAAATATAGATATTAATTATGAGAATTTAGGGATTTTTGGTTCTTACTCCTTGTTGTATGACCTTTAATTTTTATAATGGATGATCAAAACATATCACTATAAACATGTGATTCATTTGAAATTTTATAAACATGAGATAATATAATATTTAACACATTACATGAGATTTCATAATTATAGTTAGATTATGTATATCAATTTAGTCTTCCCTATAATAATAAAATGTGTCTACACCAAGTAGGAAACCCATTCTTAAGGTTTTATAATTATTTTTATGTAATTATAAATTAAGAGCTCTAATACCACATGAGTCGTGATCTATGTGACAAAGAAGAGATAATTGTTAATAATGTACAATATATTAATGATTAAAATTATATTTCAATGGGTATTATACATTAATGATTCTGCATATGAATATTCTGGCTCATTAACAATATGTTAAATAGGAACCATCATGGATATTATACATGAAGTAAAATCCAATCTTCTAATCTTCAGAACAATAAATATGAATAGAGGGATATAAAAAAATGTAAGAGTTTATAATTCAATAATAATGTCTGGGGTCTTACTCAAGGAGGGATTCCTAGTAGGGAATATTTCCAATTAATGAAAATATATTACGGATTAGTAATTATAGCTTCCATTTTTGGCATTTGATGGATGATTGAGTAAAGAAAATATCAATTTTTTATCTACGAATGACAGCTTCAATGTATTCCCATTATTGATACACATTATCAATTGAATACATTAATATGATCCACATAGGGTAGAACCTATTTTGGATGATAAGTCATAAAAATCTTCTTTAAAGGGAACCCATGACTCAATGGGTGGTATTTGTTGAGAAATATCTGATGTTGCCTATATAGTTATTTTATAGAAGCCATTGATAATTGGATACCAATGTAAGGAGTTTTGGTGAAGGAATACCTAGTAATAGAATATTTATAGGACATGGAACACAATCATATAAACATGGAGAATGATTGTCCCTTATGAGGGAAGAATATGATTTCACATTAGTAATGGGCGGATATAACCTTATCATCATTGTTACATGGGTGAGTATGTTTTTCTTCCTATGTGGGGGTGATTTGAGTGATGCTCCCGAATAGAGAAAAATATTATGCTTTATCGATATGGGGGTGAGAATGTATTTCTCTCTAGTGAGGGTTAATAAGTTAATTCTATTAAACCTCACCCTCGTAGGGGTTTTTCAAGATAAAAAACCATATGATTTTATATCTATGTTATTTTATAGATTACATTTTTTTCATTGCATACATTTTTTTTCAGTTTTTTTCGAATGAATTGAGGAAATAAAGGGGATGTATGTTAGCCTCATGAAGTCCTCCACCTATATATGGGGGTGGATACCCAGTAGTGTGTACCATATGGATGGTATTATCTTGATATATTAATACTTTTATCGTTGTTCCAATTTCTAGATAGTGACACCAAAATAATAAGTCTCTTGAGGATTGATTAAAACCCAATTCAATCTCTATTCTACTAGTAATCTCATGGAACCCAATTACAATCTAGTGGTGTCTAAACACGAAAAGATAACTAGTAATACCCAGTGGCCCTCTTGTGCAACATTGTTTCATTCAAAATATCTATTTAACTCAAACATATAATTCTCACACTCTTATAATAATTCATAACAATGTATAGGGATTTTAATTCAATGTTATTGCATATAAAAAGGATGATATTTTTTATTTTATATGGTATTCACTACTATTGACCGATATGTGGTTTGGGTGCCAAAACAATATTTGAGAGATATTGGGTTCTCACAACCATTTGAGTTTGAGGTGTTTGATTTAAACTACCACTAATGTTTGAGAAATTTATATTTTTCTATTAATTATAAAAATGACGATTTATTGAACTTGTTTATAGAACCATTAAAAATAAAGGTTCATAAATTATTAATGGAATTCATTGCTACAAACGAATAATGGTTGTTGGAACAATATCTGTTCTTTTCTATAAATTGAGTATCATTTTTTTAAATCCTCACATGGAAAATCTGGTGTTTGCAGGGAAAGGGATATTACAGTTCTAAATAATAAAATTATAGAAATTGGCATTGTTTCCCAGGTTTTTTCAAATAATTGGACCACAAAATTGAGATTTGTTTTCAGAAAAGGATGGATTTCAATATATGAGTGAGTAATATGCAGACCACAATGCATAGTTTGTTGAATAGAAATGGATTGTACTAAATTGGATTTGCAAAATCCAGTTTTATGAGGATGACAAATCACTGTATGTAGACCGCATAGGGAAAACAGTTTGTTCATAGATAGGTACACATATAACATAGGAAAAATTGATCACGAAATCCCTGTGGTTTGAGACAGGGGAATAAAATCACAGGATGACTTTTTGTTAGCAAAAAAGAAGAGATGATTTGAGGAGCTGAAAAGTGATTTATTTGTAGAATAAATTGGATCCTATGAAGGGAGAAAGTCCCTGCAATGACATAGGAGAAAAAAGTTTCCTGGGAGGATTATGGTACACAAAAAGGTTGTACCACAACAATGATTTGGGTTATTTGGATTATTGATGTTTTTAGATATATTTAACTAGATAAGGAACACTAATATCTTTAATAAATAAAATTATTTTTATTAGAGAACAACCTTTCTATGAGAAGAATTCAACTATGATTAATGTGGTTCATCGGGAAATATTTTTGTTTAGGAGAAGACTTCATGATGGTTTATTTCATGAAGGGTGAATTGGTTGGCATGAAGAATTCCTGAAAGGAGGATTTTAGGACACTGCAAGACACAAAATAAAAGAGTCTATGTAATTGGAGGAAGCCTGTGAAAGAGGTAATAATTCATATAGAAGAAGATGAATCTGTGGAAATGTGGTGGTCCATGGAACATCAATAGTCCACAAAAGAGATGTATTTCATAGAAGAAGAATTTGTCTGTGAAACATGGACCGTCCATACATGAAGATTATGTTTGTAAAGCACTCATTACCCATAGTGTAGCACAGTGTGTAGAGGAAGTAGGACAGTATAGGTAGGAAGCAGGACAATTCGTAAAGGTAGTTGGTTCGTTGAAGGTAGTTATATTTATATAGGACTGAGCTTCATGATAAGTAGTTTTTATCATCTGATTTTTAGAAAATAGTTCATTCAGGTGCGTCAATTTAGGTCTTAGATGCATGAAGACTCTCCTTATACAAATAGACTGTCATGACCCCTCCCCTCAAAGTGTACCCCTCCTAGGACAACAATGTGAGAAGGGAGATAATGACCCCCGAGTCCCACCTCCAGTAGGCCCCAGGTTGGCGACTAGTACTGAGGGTATAATACACACAAAAATGGGAGGCATTACCCTTTAAGATACCTTATGCAGAAGAGAGAGATAAGATAGACACCAACCAACTCCAAATCATAACTGAAGTATAAAAGAAAAAATCAAATTCACATAAGTGATGTCATGCAAAATTACTACAACAGAAAGAGAAAACTATAGGTACCCAAAAGAAAGTAAAAACATCAGCGACCACAAGCCTGAACTGCTCCTACAACCACAAGAAAGTACTAACCAGCCTGATCTCCAACCTTCTCCAAGTGACCAGAAAAATAGTTTATATATATGTAAGGGGAGTATCAATGTATAATCATTAGGATCCTCCACGAATCCTCTCATGTGAATGTAATGAAAGCATGATAAAGCACAATGATAAACAGGTGAAACTAACTCGTCACCTAAATAGGTATACTATGTTTCCATCCTCACCATGGATACTCTCACTAGGTAACACATACAAAAATATATCATATAATAAATAATATCAGGGGTACCCCACTACTTTGCCGCTTTTCCCAAACGGCATACATCATGTGAATCTCTCACCAAAGGCTTTCCCGTATACACCTGGGCTATACTTCACAACCTTCACCATGTGCATTGCAAAGGCTTTCCCATGGACACCTGGGTAAAGCACCACACCATCCAAACAACCAAAAGTATCCGGGTAGTTTCCAGGTGCCACCACAGCTTGAATAACGTGTATCATACATCAGGTATTATACCTCAAGCCATTACAGCCCGTACACGTTACACCTATAGCATTCCATAGGATACAATATCTAGAATAAATGTTTATGAATAACAAAAATCCATTACATCCCTCTACACACATATATGGGGAAAACTAAACGCTTTTCCTAACTTCACTAGTATCTACCAAGAGAAAATGTGTCAAAGGGGGTAATTATCCATTCATCATACCTTCGAAATGTTGGGGAAAACACCCCCGAGGGCTCAGAATCCCCAGGGTTCCAGTTTCCCTTACTAATAGGGTAGAGTAGCTTATATAAACACAAAAAGTACAGAATATACTAAAACTCACAACCACACTATGGAAATAACCTTCCCTTAGGTACAACTATAGCTAACATCTCTCGGACTCCGGGCTGCCACTTCTAAGACTAGGTATCCTATAAGAACACAACCATTTAAAGGATTTATTAGATTATCACATTCCCTTTTTATCAATTCCATTTTACGTTAATTAAATCTTCAAACATTTGTTAACCATGAACAATTTAACATTTAATTTCCGTTAACATCACGTCCAAAAACCATTGTACCTTCAAAACTTCTCAACCAAATCATTTAGATTCATCAAAACTCCAACCCCATGGGTTAAAATCATTTTATCAAACCTTCATTGTAGAATTACTTTAACTTATTCCCAGGCATTCTAGAAAAGCATCATATGCTACTAAACATAAGGGGCTCAACATGGTGAGTAGATGTACTACTCGTCGTTTCTTTGCCGCATATAGCAAGAGAACACACCCATTATCTTTTGAGAGGATAAACACGGAATGCACGTGGCATATCACACGTGTATTCGCCTCTTTCGGAAGATGAGTATGCAAGACCAACTGCCTTGAGTAGTGGGGGAAAGTAATGTAGGTAAACAACCAAACGAAGTACCAAACATCCAACAGTCACATCCATCCCACTCCATCAGCCCTGTGGTCCTCCCTGACACCAACAATGCATAAACCGATTCATCTCGCCACTCTAGGCATCATCCGCTGCCACAACCACAAGGACTCCATACCCCCACATATCACAACATCCATCCAGGATCACATCACAACACAAGCAACTAGAAATTAAACATCACGTCAGTTAGAGCTCTTGGCCCTTTAACAAGGCATCTAGCCTTCCAACAACAAGAACCAATAGTTTTCAGGGTTACCAGTCAACTGTATTAAACACATACATCAACATCAACTTGATTGACATCAATTTGGATCAACAACCACAACAACACCAACAAGATTCATTTACATTCCTCTTTATCTTTAGCTAATTAATTAATAATTAATTCCGACATTATGTTCATTATCAATTTCATCGAGAACAACATGAAAACAAGCAAGGCATATATATATCACTATCTCGCAAAACAAGAGGCAAACCATTAACACGGTATAAAGAAACAACTTGCGATCAAACCAATTCTTTTAATCCAGTTCAAGTATTTAATTAGGTCAATTTAATTGGGATCCAAAAGGATAAATCATGCTAACTCTACAGTTGCACAAAAATAATTAGAGAATCCATGAATCCCCTACCTCAATGGTTTTTGAGTAAAACCACAACGGTCTAAAAATTCACATGAAACAGGGTCTAATCTCCATGAATATGCCTTAGATATACTTTCCTAACACAACCAAGAACAAAGCTCATAATATTCGACATCTTAACGCATAGATCTACCCATAATAGGAGTATATCTAATTAAACGAGAGAAGAGGAAAAGTCAATCTAAGTAGAACTAAGAAATAAAGAAAAAATGACCACAAACCGCAAGAAACCAACATCGATTCTCCAGGAAAAGTCTCAGGATCACCTCAAAAATGCTTGGGAGAGCGTCTTCTACCACCAAGGAAGGGTAATCCGGATTTATGGCTAATTAGAGGCTTAAAAGAACCATTTAGAGGCAAAAGAGTTCAGAACGACAATTTTAGGATCTAACTTTATGAGCCGGCACAGTTAGTCCGCACGGTTTAAGAAACCGTGTGCTAACCATGTGTTAGCTTCTGCCTCGACAAACTCTCCTTGAATGCATTGTCCTCACAGTTCGACAAACTGAGCAGTAACCATGCATTAGCCACTGCCTCCAACACCAACATTGCACAGTTTGGCCGCACTGTTTAGGCAAACCGTGTTCCAACTGTGCGAAAGCTATTTCCCTTTAGAATTCCTAAAAAATTCACCCAAACACAACTCAAAGTCACCTTGACCTCCTAGAACACCTCCATCACCACATTTTCACAACGGGATGGACCAGAGAGGTCCAGGCCATTACATCAGATACCTATCAAAACATTCTCTTCCTCGATAATCCAAAACAGAACTAAGGAGAAAACGAAACAGGGTCTGAAAAACCACCCATAGAGATACCTCTCTGATGATAGCAAGCCAAAAATTAAACAAAGGGTACCATCTCGTAAACATGAATGTTCCACAACCACATAACATACATCAAAACCTGGAAAGAGTTAAACACAAAACAACTCTAGGAACTGAGAACATATCTATTACTCTTGTTCCCAAGTACTCTCTTCCATGTTGTCTTGTTTCCACAAGACACGATCTAAAGGGATAGAACGCCCATGAAACACCTTCTCCTTACAGTCTAGGATCTCTACATGTCGCTCCTCAAAGGTTGCGTCATCATCAACATCGATCTCTCCCCAATCGATGACGTGAGAGTCATCTTGAAGATAATGAAAAAGATGTGATACATGGAATACATCATGTATCTGACTCATCTGAGGGGGAAGTGCTACTCGTTACACCATAGATCCAACACGAGCTAATACCTCGAAAGGCCCAACAAAGCAGGGAGAAGGATTAATTCGACGACCAAACCTTAACTTCCCATGACGGCGACTCACCTTTAGAAACACATGATCCCCAACATTAAACTCTATGGGTCTCCTTCTTTGATTGGAATATGCTATCTGACGATCGAGCGATGTCTTCATCCTCTCACGAAACACCTGAACCATCACTATCGTACTCTGCACTAGTTCTTGTCTGAGAATTACTTACTCTCCGACCCCAGTCCAACACAATGGAGAACGTCAAGGCCAGTCATACACGGCTTTAAAAGACGCCATACTGATGGTGGAGTGAAAACTATTATTGGAAGTGAACTCCACCAAGGCTAAGTGACACATCCATGAGCTTCCAAAATCGAGAAAAAAGAGTGTAACATGTATTCAAGAGTCTGGATAGTTCGCTCTATCTGACCATCTATTTGAGGATGAAAAGAAGTGCTATGGAATAGTTGAGAACTAAAAGAATGTTAGAGACCTCTCCAAACCCTGTAGGTAAAATAAGGATAACGATCAGAAATTATCATCTTAGGGACTCCATGAAGTATCACCACCTCCTCTAGATTCTACCTCGAAAAAACATCAACTAAGCTCGACTCCTTGATCGCTATGAAGTGTGCCGATTTTGTTAATCGATCCTATACCACCCAAATAGCATCATGCCCTCCGAGTGCTCAAGGTAAACCTATAACAAATTCCATTGAGATGTCCTCCCACATCCACTGAGGAATCTCTAATGGATAAACAAGACCACCTAGAACACGGTGTGTGGCCTTTAACATTTGGAAGACTAAAAAATGAGAATCAAACTCTGCAACCGTACACTTCAGCCCAGGCCACCAAAACTGACTCCTCAAGGATCGGTACATCTTTTTTATGCCAGGATAAACCACTAAGGGCGAACTATGGATCCCCCTGAGAACCATCTCGCACATTGCCAAGGGAACCAAAAGCCTTCCTTGATACAACACATGGTGTTTTTCATCCTCCGACCAACCATCAGGGGCCTCACACCAAACAACTCGGTATCTCCAGACCTCTACCTCATGATTTCCTAACTGGGACTCTTCCACCTTCAGCATTAGGGATGATTGTACCTTCATCTGAAAAAGACAACCACTACCCCCAACTTCTCCCATATTAAGATGCAATGGTGATAGTTCTTCTATTACACTCTAGGAATCACTGGATTCAATAAAAACATCACTAAGTGACATTCGGCTCAGCGCATCAGCTACAACATTCCCTTTTCTAGGTATATATGATATTTTGAAGTCATTTTCCTTTAATAACTCCATCCATTGACACTGCCATAATTTCAAGTCACACTAAGGGAAAACATACCTTTAAATCGTATGATCACAGAAAACCACAATGCACTCACAAAAAAAGTAATCTCTCTAAAACTTCAGAGAAAACACCATGGATCCCAACTCAAGATCATGGGTGGAATAGTTGTGTTCAAGGGGGCTTAACTGCCGTGACCCATAAGAAACAACTGATCTATGCTACATGAGAACACAGCCTAACCCCAGATGTGAAGCATCGCAAAGAAAATCAAACTGAACTCCCTCAGCTCGAAGACTAACGGCTGTAGCACTTACTAAATTCCGTTTCAGATACTTGAAAGCTTCATGATGCTGATCAATCCATAAGAAATCCTAATATTTCCTGGTCAAACATGTGATAGGAGTTTCCACTCAGGAGAAATTTGCTATGAACCTCCTGTAGTAGCCTACGAGACCAAGGAAAATTCGATCCTATGAATCATTCTTGGGGGCTTCCCAAGACACAACTGCTTCTATCTTCGATGGATCAACATCTACTCCCTATTGGGACACACCATGCCCCAATAAACAAACATATCTAGCCCAAAACTCACACTTGAAAACATTCCTAATAGAAGATGTCAACAAAGAACTCCCAAAATGGCTCATAGATGCTCTGCATGCTCCTCTTCAGATTTGGAGTACACAAGGATATCGTCGATGAAAACTAAAAGGAACTTGTCTAGGAACTCATGGAACACAATATTCATCAATACCATGAATACAACTGAAGCATTCGTCATGCCAAAAGGAATTAAAATGAACTCATTATGCCCATGAAGATAACGGAAAGCAGTTTTTGGGATATCCTCATCCTTGACATGCATCTGGTGATATCCTGACCGCAATTCGATCTTTGAGAACCAACTTGCACCCGTCAGTTGATTGAATGAATTATCGATCCGCAGAAGAAGATTGTGATTCTTTATTGTCACTTTGTTTAAGCGACAATAATCGACACACAACCGCAAACTGTCGTCGGCCTTCTTCACGAATAACACTAGTGCACCCCATGTTGACACACTTGGTCGAACAAAACTGCACTGCAACATACCATGAAGCTGTATACGTAGCTCCCATATCTTAGAAGGGGACATCCTATATGGATACATAGGGATAAGAGATGCTCTTGGATGTATCTTGATCCCAAAATCAATCTTTCATCGATGGGGTAATGCTACAACCTCCTCTGAGAATACATCAGGGTACTCGTCTAGGACCCTAGGAAATGCCCACTGCCAAACCTCTGAATAACTCAACATCATCTCATCCGCCATGGACGATAATAAAGGAATGTGCCTATGACCCATCTGAGGTTCTCGCTCACCAACAAACTCCACTTGTTCTCCATCCTCACCAATGAAAATGACATTCTTCTTAAAGGAATCCATGATAGCCTGCACTGAATACAACCAATCCATGTCGAAGATGAAAACATATGGTTGTATTCATAAACATAGGAAATCTCCACACGAGTGGTGTTGCCTCAACATGAGATCACAATCTCTACATACTTCAAACAATTCTTCTCGACCTCCAACTGGCGTAGTCAACACCAAGGGCGCTGGAAGCCTCTCTACCTCAAGTCCCAAAGCATGGAAAATGGTATGTGATATGAAGGAGTGTGTTGCTCCTGAATCAAAAAGGCATAAACCAAGGTAGAAAGAAAGAAAAGGGTACCTTGAACGATGTCTGGCTCATCTGGTGCTAGAAACGCTAGAGCATGAAGCTGACCACGACCTCCTCTATAGCCTCTCTAACCCTAATGAAGACCACCACCACAGTCGCACTCTAATTTTTGAGGACGGGGAGAATCATGGAGCTCTCCTCTACCTGCATCATTTATGCTCTGGTGATCTAAAGCTGGTGCAACTGGCAGCTGCTGCCTCAGATGGAACTGCCTCAATGGTGGAACATGAACTGTAACACCTGGTTCACAATGACCGCTCTGAAAGGTCGGGCACTCCAGTTGCTCATGACCACGACCACCATAATTAAAACATGCATCCGACACCTTGGAATAGGCCTGAAAGTTGATACCTCGGGAGAAATGACATGTCAATGGGTGGGGCCTATCCCCAGCTGAACATAAACTCTTCTGCCCTGAAAACCGGGAACTGCAGACAACATCCTTACTTCATGATGGATCATGACCATACCCTTCTCATGATGATTCGGTCCTGGCCAAAGTCCTCTCAATAACATCTGCCCTCACCAGTACCTCAATATATATCTTCAACATAAATGGGGTTACCCGGTGCTGGATCTCTGGATGTAAAGCCTCCTCGAAATGCCTCGCCCTGGTCTCCTCATCTAGTAATAGGTCTGAAGCATATCGTAAAAGGTTACAAAAATGGATTCAAAACTCTTGAACAGTAGATCCCCCTATCAAAGGGTAAGAAGCACCTGGGGACTATACGCCTTCATAGTCGAAGAAAGGAAATCGACTCTAAACATGTCTCACAACTCCTCCCATGAGATTGTTGACTCCTCATGGTCCCTGAGAAAGAGTAGCAATCACTGGCTTGCTACTCCATGCAACATCATCAAAACCATCGACACCCAGTGATCCTTCCGAGCATGGATCGAACTGAATCCTATTCGACCTCCTCAAACCAGTCCTTTGTGACCGTATCTGAAACTGAGCCCTCATAATTATACAGGCTCTGGAACCAAAACTCTCAGACATTCTTCCACCAAGTTTCATTTTCGTGAACCTCTAACCTATGGCGATCTGCTGGAACATCTTACTTGACATTTTCTACGCAAACCAGATGAGGACTTCGACCTGGAGCCGTAACTGTAAAATAAAAAACACTTAGAGCTCCTAAGCCAAAAATATGGAAGACTCCAAATTAATTAATTAATTGTTTTCATTTATTGGTTTTAGGTTAACCTATCCCAAGGTCTACCCATTCAAACACTGGCACAAAGAAGAATTATGCATGATCCTTTCCTAGGTCACTACCCTGCTACCAGTATCACCTTGTTTGGTAGCCATTGTAAACATAAAGGTTCATACATCAGATCACAGGGGGCCCTAAACGCCTATGTCTCAGTCGGTCTCCAGTGTTTACCTCATTTGATAAACATTAATGACACAATTTCCCTACCAACCCATGAAACCTCACCTGTGCCTAACTCCAAACTCCATCATATCTCTCAACCAGACCTCTGATGCCATTCTGTCACGACGCCCTCACCACAATGTGTATCCTTCCTGGGCTAGAAATGTGAGAAGGGAGATAATGACCCCCTGCGTCCTGCCTCCAGTAGGCTCCGGGTTGGAGAGTAGCACCGAGGGTATAATAAACACACAAATGGGAGGCATTACCCTCTAACAGAACATATGCGGAAGAGGGAGATAAGATAGACACCAACTAACTCCAACTCAGAACTAAAGTATAAAAGAAAACCAAAATGCACATATGTAATGTCGTGAAATAATATTACAACTAAAAGGGAAAACTACAAGTACCCAAAAGAATGTAAAAACAGTAGCTACCACATGCCCGAACCACTCCTACGACCACCAACTAGTAGTAACACGCCTGATCTCCAACCCTCTCCAAGTGACCTGAAAAAAAGTTTATATATACATAGGGTGAGTATAACAGTGTACTCAGTAAGATCATCCCTGATGCCTCTCATGCAAAAGTAATGAAAGCATACTAAAGCACAATTACCAACAAGTGAAACTAACTCATCACCTAAACAAATATACTATGTTCCAAACCTCACCATGGCTACTCTCACCATGTAACACATACAAGAATATATCATGTAATAATGAATATCAAGGGTACCCCACTACTACTTCCCCAATGGTTTTTGCGCTTTTCCGCAATGAAATACGTCATGTGCATCTCTCTCCAATGGTTTTCCTATATACACCTGGGCTACGCTCAAAAATATGCACCACGTACACCGCAAAGGCATGGCCGAAGACACCTAGGCGAAGCACCACACCATCCTAACTACCAAAAGTAACCAGGTATTTTCTTGGATCCACCATAGCTCACATAACATGTATCTTATGTCGGGTATTATACCTCAAGCCATTACAGCCCATACACTGAGTAAGGATCCTCACGCCATCACAGCCTATACACATTACACCTATAGTAGTTCATAGGATACTATATCCAGAATATACATTTGTGAATAACGACAATCCATTACAACCGTCTACACAAATATATGGGGAAAAATAACTGTTGTGCCTAATGGCACTATTATCTACAATGAGAAGAGAGTTGGGTCAAAGGGGGTAGTAATCCATTCTTTGTCCCAATGGAATGTGGGGGAAAACACCCCGGAGGGCTCAGAATCCTCGGGGTGGCAGTTTCCCTTTGTTACAGGGTGGATTAGCATACAGAAACACAAAAATTACAGAATATACTATAACTCATAACCATACTATGGGCATAAAATAGTCAGAGATACAACTGCATCTAACATCTCTCAGACTCCGGTCTGCCTCTTCTAAGACTAGGTATCCTATAATCAAACAACCATTTAAGGGATTTATTAGATTACTTCATTCCCTTTTTATCAATTCCATTGTATTTGAATTAATTCATCAAACATTAATTAACCATGAACAATTTCACATTTAGTTTCCATTAACATCACGCCCAAAAACCACTACCCCATCACAAGTTATCAACCTCATCATTTAGTTTCAACAAACTTCAACCCCATGGGATAGCATAATTTAATGAAACCCTCATTACAGAATTACTTTTCCATATTCCCAGGCATTCAAGAAAAGCATCCTATGCTACTAAACACATGGGGCTCAACACGGTGAGTTGATGTACTACATGTCGAGTCTTTTCCGCCTATAACAAGAGCGTAAACCAATTATCCCTTGATAGGATAAACAACGAATGCATGTGGCATACCCCACGTGTCTTTTCCTCTTTTGGAAGATGATTAAGAATGACCAGCTGCCTTGAGGAGTGGGGAAAAGTAAATCAGGTAGACAACCAAAAAAAGCAAAAAACATCCAACAATCACATACAAACCATTACATTATCATTGGTGTCCTCCCTGACACACACATGCATAAACCGATGAATCTTGACACTCTAGGTGTCATTCGATGCCACAACCACAACGCCTCCATGCCCCCACATACCACAACATCCATCCAGGATCAAATCACATCCCAAGTAGTAGTAAAGTGAACATTACATTAGTTTGAGATCATGTCCCTTTAACATGGAATCTAGACAACAAACAACAACCACCAACAGTTTTCTGGTTTTCCAACCAACTTAATTAATCAAATATATCGACATTAATTTTATTTACATCAATTTGGATCAACAAACACAACAACAACAACCTGATTTGTTTACATACCTCTTTATCTTTGTCCAATTAATTATAAATTAATTATGGCTTTATGTTATTTATCAATTTCATTGAGAAAACATGAAAACAGGCAAGGCATAGATATCACACTATCTAGAAAAACAATAGGTGAATCTTTAACACGGTACAAAGAAACAACATGCGATCAAACCAATTCTTTTAATCCAGTTCTTGAGTATAATTAGATCAATTTAATTTTGATCCAAAGGGATAAATCATGCTACATCTATGATTTCACATAAACAATTAGAGAAGCTCCAAATCCCCTACCACAATGGTTTTCGAGGAAAACCACAACGGTCGAAGAACGCCCAAGAAACCGGGTCGATTTTCCACGAATCCTCCTTAGATATCCTTTCATAACACAAAAAAGACCAAATATCATCATATTAGACATCCACAAGCATAGATCTACCCATAAAGGGCGTAGATATAATAAATCGAGAGAAGAGGAGGAGTAGATCTAAGTAGAACTAAGAAATCAAGCCAGAAAGACCACATACCTCAAGAAACAGGCTTTGATTCTACATGAAAAGCCTCTGGATCACCTCCAAAACTCTTGGGAGAGCTTATTCTTCCTTCATGGAAGGGTAATGCTGAGTTATGGCCGCTTAGAGGCTTAAAAGAACCATTTATAGGTGAAGAGTTCAGTTCCACAATTTTAGGATCTAACTTTCAGTCCTCACACAGTTAGTCCGCATGGTTAGACAAACTGTTCGCTAACCATGCGTTATCCACTACCTCCAACCCCAACCATGCACGGTTTGGCCGCACGGTTTAGTCAAGCCATGCGCCAAACGTGCGAAATCTATTCCCCTTTATCTTTCTTAAAATTCCACCAAAACCCACCTCCATGTCACCTTGACCTCTCATAACCCTTCAAGCTCCACATTTTCACAATGGAATGGACTGAAGAGGTCTGGGCCATTACATAGACACATACATCAACCCCAGTATATTTATGAGACCTTCATGTCATTAAATTGAGTAAGAATTTTCTCAATGTTTTGAGATAGTGGGATTTGACGAAAGTGTTCTAAGGGACATATCCTGTTATCCTTATAATACAGTAAAGGTAGTGTGTTTGGAACAATGTGACTATGTCTGAATTCATGTATTCCATAACTAGTAATGATTAGTGGATTTTGGTATAACTAATACATTGTTGTCCTACACTCCTTGTAATAACACTTGGTGGTTAAATAAGCAGAAACCATGTGTCTTCTTCTCCATGTGAACGTTTGATTACAGATTGAATCCATCACACATGTTTAATGAGTTCTGTAAAGACCCGAAGCTTATCATACATGGACATTACATTACTTTTGCGGAATACTTAGTACATAACAAAAACACACACAAGGATCGTAATAGTTTATTGTCTTTGGAAACTCGGAACGTAATCTTCTAATCGTGGTGAAAGATCTTCAATATCTCCCATAAAGATCTTCCTTTTTTTTACCTAAAAACCTTTCTTTATATCCTGGGGAAAAGAAATCATAAAAGGGTGAGCTCAAATGCTCAGTAAGGGTAAACAAAAGAAATATCAATCACATCATATACATAAGAACATAGCTTTTGGAAATCTTAACCTGCAAAAGAGCTCATAATATCATAACATGGGATAAATCATAGAAGTGAAAATAAGATCCCCATAATCATAACATGAAACTTTAAACTTTGTGGCATGCACACATAATCATAGAAAATCATTTCTTGTTAGTCATGACTCATTTCCAAGTCTATCTTAGTGGACAAAGTCCCTTTCTGAATCGAGTAACCCTCGTTTCAGTCCTGTTTCATTGAGCCGGTATAACCTACTATTTCAGCCATGTCTATCTCATGAGATATAAAATCTTTACCCAATGCATTGGAGGGAGATATAGGTCCCACCCATCTTATAATGAATCCTTTCTTATGTGTGCCACATAATCATAAATCATACATCATCGCATAACACATGTAACAAAAATGGATTTCTTGAAACATCATGACATCATAAAACAATTCATATACGATAAAGGAATTCATAAAAATAATTCCATCACAAAATAATCAAATCAATGTAATAATAGGGATAAAAACAGAACCCTTTATTATCTTAGATGGAAAATAATTTTGATAAAACACTTGAACTCCATTCTTGAGGAAAATATCCTTTCTTCTTCAAAAACATTTTTCCTTTCATGACATGTCATACGACTTTAAAATAAAAGAAGTTGATTAAAAATAAACTTGAAAACTTGTAAAGTATGTTTCTTGGAAATAATGTTTTAAAAATCCATTCATGCCGTATAAGTTAAAAAAACATTCTTCGTACTTTTGTCGGAAAAGTCAAAAAGTACCTTGTACGAAAAACGACAGAGGATTCCTTTCATATCTTTTACTAAAAACTCACCGAAGGGTAAAATTGGATTTAAACAATTGTAGGTGGATGTAAATAACATTACATATTGATGAAACATGGATGTGGATGATAAAATACACCCCAGTAAATACTTACGAATAAACAATCTCGGATAAAAATGAGATTGTGATATTTCCCTTACCTTAGGTCCGACTTTCTTTGTAAGTGTCCAAACCTCCTGTATAATGATTTAAATCATGTTATTGACTTATTACAGAATCATATACATTGTTATGATATCATATATGGTTCACTTATGACATTATATTACCCGTTCTTTTGTAAATTCCATGTTAAAGAAGCGTTTTGGGTAAAATCGTTTCATTTATTGTAGGTGTTTTGACTTGTTGTTCTTGACATCATTATTACTTATATCATGATTTACTCACTTCCAGAATATAAAATATGATTTATATATCATATATATTCAGTATATATATATATAATAGATATATAAATAAAATAAAAAACACCGTTCATGGATACGGTAGTCCGTACGTACGCATGAACGCTGTTTTCCTTTCCTTATTGTCTTGAAATGGAAGTAAGTAGATGACATACATATGTATATATATACATAAATCCAGTAGATTTATAATGTCATATATTTCATTATTATTTCTTATATATACATTATAATCATTCTTAAATGGTTAACATGGAGAATAAATCTTATCGCGTCGTGGAGACGGTAGTCCGTACGTACACACGAGCGATGATATCATTTCTATAAATATTGAATTGAATTGGAGTGGATTATACAATATATCAGAATCAATATGATGTTGTAATAACTATGTATAGTTATTCTTTACACCATTATACCCATCCATGTAAGGTGGTGGTGGAAAATAGATTACACCATGGCGTGGAGACGGTATTCCGTATGTACGCACGCGCGGTGATTTCTTTTTCCGTAGGATGGATAGATGGTGAAATAGGGTTGTTTCATACTTATAATAACATATCAGTATATGAGTGATACTGATGTTATTACTTCATAATGAAACAACCTAAGAAGAAGAAGTGGAAGAAGAAATAAAGATGAAAGAATTGGTAACGGTAATTACCTCTTCTTTGAAGTGCCTCTTTGAGACCTCCTCTTAGGGCACTAAAATTGGTCTTTGAGGAAGCCCAGAACCTCTAGGATGTTTCTAGGGAAGTGGAGAAGATATTTTGGCAGGTGTTGGCCGAGCTTGAGTGCTGAAATTGGTGTGAGGAGGAGGGGGAGGAGGTGTCCTTTTATAAGGGAGGAGAGGGGCACCTTAGGAATAGCTCAAAATATTATTTTATATTAAAGTCAAAATCGGTTTATAATGGTTCCAAAGGGTATTATTTCGAAGATAAAGTGGGGATGGATCTAAATCCTATCAACCAATAAGATTTAGACAAGTTTAGGTTATTATTGTATCCTTATTAATTAGATTTAACTCTAAGTTAAATAATTTAACTTTTACCGTGTCTTTTTGTTTTCTTACATTATATGGTTAATAAAATTACTATAACATGCCAAACGAACCCCAAATTGTATTTTATTAACACACATATCCTTATCTAAGTCATTTGGCCGAACCTTAGATTTTTAGGAATAAAATAACAATTAATAATATAATATTTGATTTAAAAACTATTTTGTGTCAATTTTGACACTATTTGATACATGATTTTTGTGAAAGTCATAACAGAATTATATGTTCGAACCAAGTTGATTTAATACACACTAATATATCATAGTAACCTAGAAAATTAGTGGAATTCATAAAAAGTCTTTAATTACATTTATTTTGGTATTTATATTATCAATTATGTCAATATTTCATTAATAAGATAATTACTGCATCATCTTTGTGTCATAAATAAATTAAATTATTTGATTTCTAAAAATTACAAATAAAATACCATAATGTAGGAAATCGTTTTAGCTTTCTAATGAATATTTACAATCGAATTTATCTTATGTATAACCCCATATTAAAAATGGTTTACTTATTAACCTTTGATTTTAACTATTTTAACCCTTCTTTAAATAAATTAATAATAAATGTCCTAATCTAATTCAAGTGGGCCTAAATGGTCATATTTTATTCCTAAGTTTGTTTTCGGTCGAATTAAACTTGTCCAATAGAATTAGGACATGTGTTAGGGTAATATTAATATCATATTTACCCTTAGTTACCCTATTTACTATTAACCGCGGTAAAAAAAGTAAAAAGTTACTATTCACCAAAAAATTATTTTCATCTCATTGAACCACATTTTAGTCCTTGATATTAACCGTGTCTCTCGGATTTTCGAAATTCTATTCACAGAAGTGGTAAAATTAAGTTTTATGCAAAATTCAGTTTTTAACCTACCACTTAGTGGTTTCACTATTCATCAAAAATTGAAAGTTTTCAGAAAACTACCAAAATTTCACCCTAGGCTAATTTCGGTATTCAGAATCCAAAAATGAATTCCATTTTGAAAAATAAAATTTATAAAATTTCAAAAAGTGGTTATTACTATTCATAACGGCTAGTTTTGATAATATTTTAATAGCATATCGTTGTTTAGTGAAACTCGGTATTGCGTACTACACACGCTATCGAGGAAGGTTGCGATTGCGTGTAATGCAAGGAAAGTCAAGGATACGTGTTGTGCGAGCTCCTTTTGGTGTAGCGTACAACACAAGATATTAAAAAGAAGAATAGTTTTCATAAAATCTCGGGCTGTTACATTCTACCCCCCTTAAAATGAATTTCGCCCTCGAAATTCGTCGGGGTTATAAATAGTTTACTATTCGAAAGTTTCTTTAATAGAAACCCACATCGTAAAAAGGAATACCAAAACTTGTCTTTAAAAACTAAAGTATGAAATGTAACGATTACCCAAATAAACTAATCACTGGGTTTCCACATGGGTGAAAATATGGATATGGAAGAGAAATCTAACCATCATGTTATGATGGAGAGTGGTAGAGAACATGGCTATGGAAAAGCCAGTAATCAAAAATCCATAAATTTGTGACGATCTAAGGTACCATCTGATTCATCAGGTATAAGAGAACTAGGACAACATTTTTGGTTTCCAAGATCATTTCCCCAAAGTTAAAGAATTTGAATTAGAATAAATACTTACTTTATTTTGGTACAATCTCACTTTTGTTCGTGCCTTTAACAATTTCCACTTCATCTCTTAAATAAATGAAGTTGAATTTGTTATTCGTGAAGTGTTAGCAGATCATGTGATAGAATGACGGGTCATTCCATCTTTCTCAAAAGGTTAGCAAAATATATATACATAAGTCGATCTATAGTGGGATTAATCATATATGGTTCCTAAAATGGGCTTATACTTCATATATCATACTGCTTAATATAATAACACTAGTTTCTACTATACATGGACTTCATGTAGGTCAGTGGTAGGCGATAAAGGCCAGTCGCACTTCGGTTGTGGGTTTGATTCCTACAGCCTTGTCCGAAGCGATGGGCTGTCACCCGTCCTGCAGGTTGTCCTTTTTCTAAAACTACGTTACTATAACATCCCATCAATAATATCGAAAATCTTCTATCCTTAAACAATACTATCTTATGTCCAACATAATCCAGTCTAATCTTTAGGCTTATACATAATACTGCAGTCCACTCTCATAATATAATGACAACGATTACCAGAGATTTAATACTGTCGTTGATCCCCACATATCATAAGATATGTCTTGTTGGTCACATTCCAAACATTCAAAGTCCTTAATCGTGTATTCTCTTGAATACCTTAGTGAAAACATGAGTGTAGTTAAAAGTTAACACTTTCCACATACCAAAATCCTCAAAATTCTATATACTCAAACCATGATATCACTTAGTTCTTATATCAATCATGAGCTCATGAATACTATTAAACATTTCATTTTCTCATTTTCCCTTCATTATGCGCATAATATCTCAATCACTTTGAATACCACATTAGACCAATACATAAATATTCCAATATTCCATGATACAACATTATTTTGGAATCCCATTACATAAACACTTAATCATTCCACCACATCGTTGTCATATTCAACATTTCCAATAGTGATCGCATGTGACTTCCCTTTGTCCTTTGCCTTAAGCGGTTGCTCATGTCGATCATCACTAACCCTTGGATTAGGGCAATTATTAGCATAATGACCCATTTCCTTGCACTTGAAACATTGAAGTGTTGGTTGTGCGTTCTATGCAGTGTTTGCTTTATTCACTTCATTAGAATCCCTTTTTCCATTACTTCGACACTCAGCTGCTCGATGACCTTCTTTTCCACACTTAAAACATTTTCTAGTCCCTTTAAGACAATCTCCACCATGCTTCTTTCCACACTTTGTGCATAAGGAAACATTCATCTTCTTTTCACCATTATTCTGAGATTTCTCCTTGAACTCCATCTTTCGTTTCTTGTCAAAACCATGAGATGGATATGTAACACCAACTTCCATTTCTACCTTGATAGCACAACGCACAATTTCTTCATAGCTACTGAAGTCTCTTATAGCCAATGCCCTTCGAAGACATGGTTTTAAGCTACTGAAAAATCGATCAACTTTACTTTCAGGTTGGATGATAATGCCAGATGCATACCTTGAAAGTCTTGTAAAATTCGCTTCGTATATACCAACAGATTCATCGTCCCTTTGCTTCAGTTCAAGAAACTCTTTCTCCATCTTTGTTCGAAGAATACGAGGGAAGTACTTACTGAAAAACAAGTTCTTGAACTCGTCCCATTCCATGGACTCAATTTCATCTCTTGGCCTCGTATTCTTGATAAGATTCCACCATTGATCAGCTTCACCTTCCAAACGATATACTGCTAAGATGACTTTATCATGTTCAGAACATTGAAGAACTGAAAATATCTTTTCAGTAGTACTGATCCATTGTTCACCCACAAGTGGATCAGAAGACCCACTGAAAGAAGGTGGACGTTGCCTCATGAAGGACTCAATAGAATATTGTTCCCTTCTCTGCTCATTTGGAAGTCCAGAATGAATCATATCTTGTGTAAGTATAGCAATATGATTTTGCACTCCATCTCCCATAACATTTGTTTGTTCAGGAGGGCAATCATTGCATTGTCCATTGCATTGATCAACACGGTTCCGTCGGGTTCCAGCCATCGTCTAAAACCCAAAAAGAATAGTGTGAGAGGCAAAAATCATGCTAGGGAAAACAACATAATAAAGGGGGAGTACCTTCAATATCCAACATCTTAGGTTTAATTCTATGATCGTTAGCGTAATTCTATTACTATAACCTATACGTATACTTATCCCTAGGGAAATCCCTAGACATACCTTAGAAATATCTCTAGGGATCTCACTAACGTTTTCGCATCCTAGTTTCCAAAGGTTGACTAAACCTTTCCTCTGATACCAACTGTAAAGACCCGAAGCTTATCGTACATGGACATTACATTACTTTTGCGGAATACTTAGTACATAACAAAAACACACACAAGGATCGTAATAGTTTAGTGTCTTTGGAAACTCGGAACGTAATCTTCTAATCGTGGTGAAAGATCTTCAATATCTCCCATAAAGATCTTCCTTTTTTTTACCTAAAAACCTTTCTTTATATCCTGGGGAAAAGAAAACATAAAAGGGTGAGCTCAAATGCTCAGTAAGGGTAAACAAAAGAAATATCAATCACATCATATACATAAGAACATAGCTTTTGGAAATCTTAACCTGCAAAAGAGCTCATAATATCATAACATGGGATAAATCATAGAAGTGAAAATAAGATCCCCATAATCATAACATGAAACTTTAAACATTGTGGCATGCACACATAATCATAGAAAATCATTTCTTGTTAGTCATGACTCATTGCCAAGACTATCTTAGTGGACAAAGTCCCTTTCTGAATCGAGTAACCCTCGTTTCAGTCCTGTTTCACTGAACCGGTATAACCTACCATTTCATCCATGTCTATCTCATGAGATATAAAATCTTTACCCAATGCATTGGAGGGAGATATAGGTCCCACCCATCTTATAATGAATCCTTTCTTATGTGTGCCACATAATCATAAATCATACATCATCGCATAACACATGTAACAAAAATGGGATTCTTGAAACATCATGACATCATAAAACAATTCATATACGATAAAGGAATTCATAAAAATAATTCCATCACAACATAATCAAAACAAAGTAATAATAGGGATAAAAACAGAACCCTTTATTATCTTAGATGGAAAATAATTTTGATAAAACACTTGAACTCCATTCTTGAGGAAAATATCCTTTCTTCTTCAAAAACATTTTTCCTTTCATGACATGTCATACGACTTTAAAATAAAAGAAGTTGATTAAAAATAAACTTGAAAACTTGTAAAGTAAGTTTCTTGGAATTAATGTTTTAAAAATCCATTTATGCCATATAAGTTAAAAAAAACATTCTTCGTACTTTTGTCGGAAAAGTCAAAAAGTACCTCGTACGAAAAACCACAGAAGATTCCTTTCATATCTTTTACTAAAAACTCACCGAAGGGTAAAATTGGATTTAAACAATTTTATATGGATGTAAATAACATTACATATTGATGAAACATGGATGTGGATGATAAAATACACCCCAGTAAATACTTACGAATAAACAATCTCGGATAAAAATGAGATTGTGATATTTCCCTTACCTTAGGTCCGACTTGCTTTGTAAGTGTCCGAACCTCCTGTATAATGATTTAAATCATGTTATTGACTTATTACAGAATCATATTCATTGTTATGATATCATATATGGTTCACTTATGATATTATATTACCCGTTCTTTTGTAAATTCCATGTTAAAGAAGTGTTTTGGGTAAAATCGTTTCATTTATTGTAGGTGTTTTGACTTGTTGTTCTTGACATCATTATTACTTATATCATGATTTACTCACTTACAGAATATAAAATATGATTTATATATCATATATATTCAGTATATATATATATATAATAGGTAGATAAATAAAATGAAAAACACCGTTCATGGAGACGGTAGTCCGTACGTACGCATGAACGCTGTTTTCCTTTCCTTATTGTCTTGAAATGGAAGTAAGTCGATGACATACATATGTATATATATACATAAATCCAGTAGCTTTATAATGTCATATATTTAATTATTATTTCTTATATATACATTATAATCATTCTTAAATGGTTAACATGGAGAATGAATCTCATCGCGTCGTGGAGACGGTAGTCCGTACGTACGCACGAGCGATGATATCATTTCTATAAATATTGAATTGAATTGGAGTGGATTATACAATATATAAGAATCAATATGATGTTGTAATAACTATTTATAGTTATTCTTTACACCATTATACCCATCCATGTAAGGTGGTGGTGGAAAATAGATTACACCACGGCGTGGAGACGGTATTCCGTACGTACGCACGCGCGGTGATTTCTTTTTCCGTAGGATGGATAGATGGTGAAATAGGGTTGTTTCATACTTATAATAACATATCCGTATATGAGTGGTACTTATGTTATTACATCATAATGAAAAAACCTAAGAAGAATAAGTGGAAGAAGAAATAAAGATGAAAGAATTGGTAACGGTAATTACCTCTTCTTTGAAGTGCCTCTTTGAGACCTCCTCTTAGGGCACTAAAATTGGTCTTTGAGGAAGACCAGAACCTCTAGGAAGTATCTAGGGAAGTGGAGAAGAGATTTTGGCAGGGGTTGGCCGAGCTTGAGTGCTCAAATTGGTGTGAGGAGGAGGGGGAGGAGGTGTCCTTTTATAAGGGAGGAGAGGGGCACCTTAGGAATATCTCAAAATATTATTTTATATTAAAGTCAAAATCGGTTTATAATGGTTCCAAAGGGTCTTATTTCGAAGCTAAAGTGGGGAGGGATCGAAATCCTATCAACCAATAAGATTTAGACAAGTTTAGGTTATTAGTTTATCCTTATCAATTAGATTTAACTCTAAGTTAAATAATTTAACTTTTACCGTGTCTTTTTGTTTTCTTACATTATATGGTTAATAAACTTACTATAACATGCCAAAAGAACCCCAAATTGTATATTATTAATACATATATCCTTATCTAAGTCATTTGGCCGATCCTTAGATTTTTAGGAATAAAATAACAATTAATAATATAATATTTGATTTAAAAACTATTTTGTGTCAATTTTGACACTATTTGATACATGATTTTTGTGAAAGTCATAACCGAATTATATGTTCTAACCAAGTTGATTAAATAAACACTAATATATCATAGCAACCTAGAAAATTAGTGGAATTCATAAAAAGTCTTGAATTACATTTATTTTGGTATTTATATTATCAATTATGTCAATATTTCATTAATAAGATAATTACTGCATCATCTTTGTGTCATAAATAAATTAAATTATTTGATTTCTAAAAATTACAAATAAAATACAATCATGTAGGAAATCGTTTTAGCTGTCTAATGAATATTTACAATCGAATATATCTTATGTATAACCCCATATTAAAAATTTTATACTTATTAAACTTTGATTTTAACTATTTTAACCCTTCTTTAAATAAATTAATAATAAATGTCCTAATCTAATTCAAGTGGGCCTAAATGGTCATATTTTATTCCTAAGTTTGTTTTTGGTCGAATTAAACTTGTCCAATAGAATTAGGACATGTGTTAGGGTAATATTAATATCATATTTACCCTTAGTTACCCTATTTACTATTAACCGCGGTAAAAAAAGTAAAAAGTTACTATTCACCAAAAAATTATTTTCATCTCATTGAACCACATTTTAGTCCTTGATATTAACCGTGTCTCTCGGATTTTCAAAATTCCATTCACAGAAGCGGTAAAATTAAGTTTTATGCAAAATTCAGTTTTTAACCTACCACTTAGTGGTTTCACTATTCATCAAAAATTGAATGTTTTCAGAAAAATACCAAAATTTCACCCTAGGCTAATTTCGGTATTCCGAATCCAAAAATGAAGTCCATTTTGAAAAATAAAATTTATAAAATTTCAAAAAGTGGTTCTTACTATTCATAACGGCTAGTTTTGATAATATTTTAATAGCATATCGTTGTTTAGTGAAACTCGGTATTGCGTACTACACACGCTATCGAGGAAGGTTGCGATTGCGTGTAATGCAAGGCAAGTCAAGGATACGTGTTGTGGGAGCTCCTTTTGGTGTAGCGTACAACACAAGATATTAAAAAAAAGAATAGTTTTCATAAAATCTCGGGCTGTTACAAGTTCATACCTACTTGGTGACAAGATCTATCACACTAAAAGAAAATATTATCCTTGAGATTCACCCCTACCATCTCAGGGTGTTCCAAGGTCTAATATAGGGTTTAATCCAAAACACCACAAGGATCATTATGGGAGGATACATATGAATATTTTTGTGGATTATTTATTAAATCCTATATCAAATTATTTTGAGTTGTGTTATATTTTATATATTCATTAATATTTAATATTTTAGTTTTTGAATATCTTTTAATTATTTTAATTTCACATTTCTTTATTTGATATTCATATTTTGTACAAGGTATTTCACACCCTCTTGACTTCATAACCTATAGTGAAAATTAGTTTCCATGAAAAAAATTATTTCAAAATAATAAAATATTTAATGTAATGATCTATTACGAATGCCCTATACCTAAAAGTAAGAAAGATTATTAGAAGGAAAATCTATTGTTGAAGAATTATAAAATAATTTATCGAACTATGTTTCATAAAAATCTATTATTAATGTAGTTTTTATAATTATATTTTACCCTACATGGAAAATTATAATTCAGGGTTATACCCCTACTCCCGAAAAATTTGAAACATTGACCCCAAAGGATAGAACATATATTGTTATTGATGAATAATCAATGAATGATATATATTTAAGGTCAGATGTGAATTAATTTAATAGAGTTTCCCAATGTAAAACTACATATGATATTTGGATAACATAAAAATGAGGTTAAAAATAATAATATGAATACCACCCATGACATTTATCACCATGATTTTGAATCATTAATATGAAAACTAAGGAATCATTAACTAAAATTTTCCCATTTAATTATTATTTGTAGTTTTAGTAATTTTTTTTATTTTATCTCAGATTATTTTCATATAAATAATATATCTAGGTTCATTCCCTGTTCTTGGGAAACATAGGTGATAGAAATATAGGAATCCAAGAGAGTATAAAATACTCCATTTGAATAGATTATTATGTATTCTAATTACACATTAGATTAAATTGAAGATACAGGACATGAAGGAATACAAAGTGGTCATGGAAAATAATAAAATTTCCATTAAGGAATCTAACATTATAACATCTAAATCTTTTTCTAAAAACACGAAAATTTACAAGAATATACGGAAATTTATAAGGATAAAATGGATCTACATCCAAAAGATAAGGAGAAGAAGAAAATTGAACCACATATAATGTGATACAACTATACTAAAAAGGTGTAAACTATGTGTATGTGCCGCCAAAAATTAGTGGACAAATAGATGAAATCAATAAATAATTCCTTCAATGATGGAATATGTAGTGCATGTGAAGACTCTATCTCATCAATCACCTCATTTGATGAAATCCAAAAATGTCTCAGGTAGTATGATCAGGTAAATAAATAACATAAATCCACCTAATTCAATTCACTCTTCGACTTCAAGTACATCTAAAATTAGAATTCTCAGGAAATATTTACCCACGGTGAGAGGATGTTTAACTTTATTTAGGATCCCAATGACATGGTTAAGGTACCTATGATATTGGTTAAACAAATCAAGCAAGAACCAAAATAAATATTTAAGAAAATGTTTTGTAATAGGTAGTTCACATTATAAATATTTAAAATAATTATGGATAAATAACCATATGACTTATGAGAATGAAAAAATTCAAAATATGGTAAATCAGAAACAATCCTCCTCTTTAGAAATATGTTTTCTAGAAATAATATTTTTTATTGTAATTTGGTTCATAAAAAATGAGAGTTCTTACGTCTTTATTATATAACATATGAAAACTCGTATATTCATTAAAAAATATTTATCATTATTATATATTTATAAATATAATCTCACTAGATAGAAACTAATTGTTGTAAAATTTTTAATTTCTATTAATGGGGTGATAGGTCTGACCAACATGTGATATCTATATTATTTTGGAAGTTATAATTATTTAATTATTTATATTATAATAGAATGTTATATTAAATCATATAAATGTATTTTTAAAAGTAAAAGAAATTTTCAAACGTACTAATTAAAATAAATTATAGAATTTTCAAATTCGAAGGATATCAAAGATAAAGATGATCATTTATTCACTAAATACTATTTTAATTTTTATTAATTGTGTGATATTTAATTTGTTAGATAAATTAAAATATAATTACAAGAATTTATTGAACAATTTTTTAAAAAATATTATTTAATATTATTTTAAAAAACATATTTTATTAATTAAAAAATTCATTTTTTAAATTCCCAAGATTTCACTATCTAGCGAATGATTCCTCATTGGTTAGCTGATGATGGTTTTTTGATTCAACAGTATGTGTTTTCCACTGACATGTTAGTAGAGATCATTATCTAGCCGGTATCCTATTATATATCCTTCATGGGCTATCAAAATAGGAACATTTATCTTTTTTTAATTACACTTTCCATACCAAAATTTCTTATTTAGACCTCAATATACTGGTAGTCAGAAAAATCATAAAAGATAGAATGCGAACCATATATTATCCCTAATAGAAATATTTAAAATTGTCTTAGTTTAGTGGGAATTGTTTCCATAAATTATTTTTCATATGTTATTATTTTTTATATCAATATATGAACTCGATATTCGAAATTATTTTGAATTTCAGAGAACATTACATCTTGAAATTCAATTATAAATTTTTCAATTAAATAAAAACATCTAATATTATTTTCTATTAGAATATTTGGAATTATTAATCACATTATCATAAATATATAATTATTAAATAAGGATGGCTATCTCTCAATCATGCTTCTTAAAATCTATATCCCCTAGATTAATAATTTGTTTATTTTTTTAATAGAGGATTGAAATTTGGTTTCATATAATAGTCACACTTGATATTTTGAATGAAATTGGTTCTACATATATTTTAATTTATATTTCACCATGATATTTATTATATTATGTAATTTATTTTAGATAATTATTTGTTTTGACACAAATTCATGTTTTAAAAAATTGAATAGTTGCTCAATTTATTTTATACTTAGTAAAATGATATTATTACCTATCTTAATAAAACATGGAATATATTTGATTTTTATTAACACTATTAGGTGTTTTTGTATAATTTAATTAGTAAACTATTTATATACACATTTTAGAGGACCTCATACTTTTAAAAATAACTTCTCATAGGGATAAAAATAATGTTATATCTGATATTTCCCCTGATGGAGCCTGGTTTTGTAATTGGATTTGTGGTTCTTGAAGCTGATATATTTATCTTTAAGAATAAAATAAATTTCGTGTATAGTTTTTGATTTGTAAAATATATATTCAAAGATAAAATATTTTGGGTGTTTGAAATTTTATTTTAAAATATGTTCTGTTGATATCATTGATTCATTATATTAAAATAGTTTTTTCTATGTTAAAATATATTAGATAGATGATGAGACACTTTCTATTTAATTCCAAAATTATTGAAGTTAAAATTATGTTCATAAATATATATAGTGATGTAAAAGTATACCTAGATATACATTATATAGAAAAATATTTAATCGTATTAAGAAATTAATCTCATCATTTAAATAAATATGTTAATGTGTTCCTTATTTGTCAAATTTCAGGATTGTTTTTTTTCAAATTTGATCTCATGGATTGTGTATATTTTATGTTTTTAAAATGTTTTTCTTCAGAAATCGTAAAATATTCAATATGTCATATTTATTTTCATTTTTGATCTCTCATGATGAAAGATTTTTGTTTAGGAAGGTTTAATTTACATTTGGTCTATATTATTCTTAGACCTCAATTTTTTATGAATTAATTAACAATTGTTCTTTAAAACTTTTTTAAGAGTTTTTAAATAATTAAAATTGTGTAGGAGTTGTGGACAATAATGTTAATATTTCTCTAATACATTTTCTAAACATATTTTGGAGGAGAAGATTACAAAAATTATGAAATGGCTATGTTTTACTTTCTCATGATATATATTCAAATGGTTTAATATATTTAACAAAATTTATTTCTATAACATTTTTAGTTATGGTTTTCAATCTTCAATTATAGAGATAAAACTTACATCAAAAAAATATTTTTTTATTGGAGAAAGGTAATTATTTAAAAGGTATCTTAAATGGGTTGAAAACATTTCAAAATTAAATGGTTTTAAAACTATATTATTCAAACTTTTTTTATGCTTTCTAATTTATTGAAATTTATACCAAATGATGGGGAGATGTTTTGAAAATAAAATCATTATAATAAATTTTTTAATGTAATTTTTATTCCCATTTCTAAATTTAATTTTTATGTGTTGAAAATGAATGGCTGAATTTCATTATGAAATACTAAAATATATGTTGATACAATTATAAATATTCATTTATTCCTTTTTTAATATTAATTAATTTATTAATTGTTTATGATAATTGAAACTGGGTTGGGGAATGATGTACATCACTATCTAGTGGGTTTAATTATTAGAAACCCCATGGTTTTTTAACCATTTTATTTCATGGATTTATACATATCTAATTCTGATATATATCTAAAAAGTTTCAAGACCAGAATAATGACTCTAAAGGAATGTGATAAAACATCTAAATATTCTACACCTGTATGAACTTGGGGATAATAGGTTGAGTTCATATGACTAATTATTAAAACGTGGTATAAATTTTTTTTCCCATGTCCCATCTGCTGTCTTATTGATTCCAGACATGAAACCTGTAATTTAGATGTAGCAGATCATAGTAAAATAATTTGACTCCAAAATGATAATTCTAATCCACAATACTTCCAAAATGGTAATAATGATATCAAAGTCTATAAATATTACACAAGGATATTCTTTGGTTATGTTAACCATAAATATCATTATATAGATCTATTATATACATAGTGTCATTCTCAAGATCTCCTTTATAGTTGTGCCTCATCCTCCCACTCATTGTTTATATAAATATTATTATGGAACTTATTTTGTGATTAATATGTAATTAAAATAAAATTTATCTTTATTTTTATTTTCTTGGGTTCTATGTAACATTTATTGTTTGGGGGTTTTGGTTATCATTATCTTATGCGCGGGAGGATTAGTGCTCACTACCATTTGACAGCAAGGATTTTTGGGTACTTTTCTAGAAAAATATTCTAAATTCATGTTTCCAAATAAAACATCCAAAAAATGAGATTTTTTATATTTAAAAAACCATTAATAATAATGTATCTTAATTTTAATATTCGTTTTGTAGAAGCATGTAATAGAAAAATTTTAATGAAAACCACTCTAAGAACTTTATTGAAGGATACATTGGAATCACATTATGTATTTTTTCAGAATTCAATTCACTATTTTATTGAGATAACATTAGTGATCCTGGTGAACATAGATAGCCTTTTTCTATAATTTCCCAATCATGTCCCTGAGATATTCACCCTCTTTTAATGTATTCATAATTTCCTAAAAGCGTGGTCCGTCAAAATTCCATCCCCATGATAGAATTGTTTGGGATAAATAGGATTTAATTATAAGGTCACATTGATTATATAGAAGGATTAATTTGTGAAGAGGACAATAATTATTCACATAAGGTTGGGAATGAACTCAATGGTTTTGTTAGTAAGTGGTTTTCTATAATTTCCTTAGAAATTGTCACAAAAAATTATCATGTGTATGTATCTTATGAAATGATTAAAATAAATTTTCAGGGGATATTTATGTACTCCACAATATAATGAGTTGGAGAAAAATTGTTATCTATTTACACTGATATTTAAATTTACCTTATGTTATATACACAACAATGTAATTAACCTTTATTTGATTACATGGAAATATGGTGCATATAATTGGTGAATTTTTTAGATAAATTGGTAAACAAATTTCATAGGCGAGATACACTTGTGAATTTATTTTGTGAATTATAAACATGAATCTCGTTAATAGAGGACATATTTGAAGATTATTCCCAATAAATTGTGAGAATTACTCTGGAGAATAACATAGGGAATTATAATGTACCTAATTAAATTTTCATTCAATAGATCTTGCATTTCACTTCCTCTAACTCCTTTGACTACCTTTCCAAATCCCATTTTCATTCCTTATTTGATCACTATAATGAACACTTTGATTATTGTAAAAAAATAATGTATCAATCCATAGTCACTATTATGGATGATGAGCCTATTATTCACATTAAGAATGTTCTTGAGATTTTAGACCACTCTATCAGTGTGAATGTGAATTATTCTTAACACATCATGTAAAAATCCCAAGGCTCCATCATTAAGCATATCTTATGTAAAAAATAAAAAAAATTGGAATTTTCTATAGATGGATGTTATTTTCCTAATAATAGAAACATATGTGGAATATTCATGGTTCAATGTGTAAAATATCATGACCATATCAATTATTTCATTCAAGGGAACTTATATAAATAAATGAAAAATTCACACAGTGTTCTTGATGTATCAATCTCTAGGTACCAAAGTGAAAGAAACTCATATTTATGATCCTTATACCCTCTATTTATCATAAATTTACCAATGTTATTACAACATTAAATCAAATGGGTGGAATAAATAATTATATCTCAATATTGGTTTGATGTCATGAATAAATATTTTTTGGAATTCTGGGTGTCTATGACATGTTCTGAATTCAATATAGATATCAATAAAATAACCATTGATGAATCATTTCATATATTTATACATGATTTTATTGGTACTATTATTCAGTCATACTAATATAGAGCTAACATATCATATGAAACAATTCATTTTATATGAAACATAGATAAGTTGTATAATCTTATTGGATATCTACAATGTCTTATGGGGAATTGATCCCAAGAGTTGTTGATGCTGATTTTATCCCAAAAATGTAAAGTGGGAGGATTATATAATGGTTACCGTATATTAAAATTCAGTATTTTAGATTAAATAAAAAATAAGGGTATTAGAACCCCATCCATGAGTAGATATTCATATTAAATTTTTAATGATGTCATTATATGAGCAGTATAGAAAAATTCAATATTTCAAGCGTGGAATGAGTTTCCCCATAATGTTAATATATTTATTTCCAAGAAAATATTTTCCATTATTAGAGATTTATATATACGATCCATGGGATTATATGGTTAAATCCAATATCCACTCTTCATCACTATAAGTGTGGGTTTTATTGACAATTTATGAAAATTTATATTTGTAGTTTAAAACTCCTAA
The DNA here is from genome assembly GCA_963277665.1 of Viscum album. Classification (NCBI taxonomy): domain Eukaryota; kingdom Viridiplantae; phylum Streptophyta; class Magnoliopsida; order Santalales; family Viscaceae; genus Viscum; species Viscum album. Next base: position 268,395,678 of record OY728125.1, on the reverse strand, counting down.
AATAGTGTTTGGGTAATCTCATTTGTTATGGAAGATAATCATGGGAGTGGATAAAATGTAATTCTAGTGATTACCATGTTAATAGTGATTTATTACCTTTAACTTCACATTTAAAAAATATTACTCCCTTTTATAATTAGGGGCCATTTTGGCGTTGTTAGGATATGTTGTTGTGTATTTTAAGGCATATATTATCAATAGTTAAACCAACATTTCAAAAATACAATTTTAACTTTTCGTCCATGTTGTCCCTAAAATCTAGCCTATTTTTTGACATATGGATCAACATCAAAATTCCTCTAATTATCCTTTGAATATAACTTCTATCACTATATTGATCATCATAACTTCACAATTTTCAATTATATAATAAAAAATTATGAAAAATTAATATATTTTATTTATCCAAGGGATTGTATCATATAAAAAATATGATATCAAAATATTATCAATGATTATTATGTACAATATTAGTTCACACAAAAGATTAGGTACATGGAAAATATGACTACACTAATTCTTACTGATGTTCACATAGACAACAAGTTATGAAAACATGATAACTCTTACTGATGATGTCCTACTAAGCCACCCATTATTATATTAAACATCATACATTGATTGAATATAGTAGGATTTCACACATATTTTCTATGTCATGGTTTTTTAATGATCAGTGATTTCTAGCGGTTTTTTCAGGGTTTAAAGATATTTTAAATCCATTATGTGTAAGGTTAAGCAAACGGTTCACCGGAAAAGGATGAAGGAAAATATAAAAATTAATCCAAACATCATCGAACAAGACATACACAATTCATTGGAGTGTAGGTGCCTATGTGACCTTTTTTTGGATAAGATGGTCCATCCACCACCACTAGGAAGATATCTAATCCCTAATTCCTTAATCTATAACTAAGATGGGGAGCCCTTGAAATAAACTCAGATCAAATAATTCTACAGATTCCTCATGGTAAATTATGTTCTCTTCAAACATTGTTTCTATTATGCTATACATTATTTGATGAGTGTTATATCTATTGTTATGTTTATTTTGATATCTTCAATGATGGTTTTGACATTCCTAAATGGATGTATTTATAGGAACCCAAAAATATAGATCATGATACCAACAATGAAGAGATGGATGAATACATATGAGAGTTTTATATGATTATTTATGATATAAAGAGTTATATACCCACCATAATAATTATGAGGTATATAATACATCTAGGTACTTCTAAAGTGGTATTCACCTAATATTTTGAAGAGTTTGAGCAATAAACAATTCTTAAAGATGTAATTATTATGATTAATAACTATTTCTAGTGTAAATCATCTCTTGAAATTAAAGTGGGTGGAAATGGTGTCACATCCAAATAAATTTACATGGTATACTATGGTTGGAATTATCATTTGTGTGAAGAAATCCTCTCCTTTAGTGATGGGGGAATAATATTCGGGATAAAAATCCATTAGGAGTATATGTAGGCTGGATTTTCTTATATTATCCATTAAATACCAGTGTTTTATGAGTAATGAATATTTATTTTCTCATCTGAAGTAGAACATAAATATATTGTGATGCCACTTCCTAAAAAACATTCACCATTTTTTGTTTTCAAACCCCTCCTTTATTTTATTCTCCAATATGTGTGCACACTCAGATACCAATTTTATGAATTTATCAACCATATGATTTTCTTTATTTCTTCTGTTATGGGATCAGGAGTGAGTCTTTGGTTCCCCAAAAGGCTACCTTATGTGAATCTTTGTTCTCTATTAAAAGGCCCATATCAATTGTGGTGAACATACTAACATTTATTACTAAAACTTCTCAATAGAAAAGGAATATTCACATATGGAAATTGATCAGGATTATAATGCCATTCAAAAATTGTTCGGCATATTTATTATTGAAGGGACCATTAATGTTATATATACTCATAGTATATTGGAAAATATCCTATTATATATTGATGACAAAAATTATTTAACAATTCATGAATGATCTATAAAGATATTAGTTTCATTTTATGTGTTAGCCATAGATTCCACTGTTCATTCAACAAAAATTTGAAGGAGTTGGACATGTATCATAATCTCTTAATGAAAACCATAACACTCCTTCACATTTATTAAACATATGGTGACCCTCAATATTCAAATTAATAAATTATCATGTACATAGTATTATTAAGTCCATGTATATGTTATATTTATGATATAGACAGATAATATTTATATAGTGATGATAAATGAAAGTGTGTCTCTCATTAATGATATTATCATGACCAAATAAGAGACACCATATTGGGGGATTCATTATTTGGATTTAAATTCTATGGTGGAAATAGCCACAGATAATTTTACATCAAAAATGATGGGTGATTATTCATTTCATCTAATGGTAACCACGGAATTCATTGACAAAAATAAAAATTTTATATTATTCATAGTTCCATTGTAATGAGGAATAATTTCAACCATGGAAGATCTTTCATTCACATCTCAATAGTTAGAGAACACGAATGCTGAATCTATCTATGTATAGTGTGGGATTATCTTCCTGAGGCCTTTTCCATAGTGATTCCATCAATGAATTTGTACTAACTTTGAAACTGATACTGATCAGGTTAATGGTTCATTCAAAATTAATGTGACTTCTCAGAAATATTCTTGTTAAAACATATGGAATCTAATTTTTTAGGCCCTTATAACTAATCTATGTGGGATTATATAGTGAACATAAAATTAAAAGTTTTATCTGGGAATTTGGGTTTTCCATTAACTTTAATTTCATTATAAATTATAGGTGATTGATGTGGAATGAGACTATGAAGAAGGAGTGGATACATCACTTCTAGAAGTAGAATCAAATGTGTTTTCTTATATAATTAGAGTTTAGAATATTATATTTGAATCCCACTATCTATGAGTTACTTCAATTAAATGATACCAAGATGAAGAAAATCATACCCATTATGAGAGATCTAAATCCACACAAGAAATTACTGGATGTAGCTATAGATTGTAATAGAATTTATTGATCCCAATAACTTATTAGTGGGATTTAGGATTCCAAAAAAAATTTCTTTAAAGAATAATTTCTAAGATGAAAAAATCCAGTCAATGGTTGTTCCTCCCATTTATTAATAAATGAATGAAAAAAATATTTTATTTCAATTTTAAATCTTTCATCTTCTGATTCACCCAAATAATAACATATAGAATCCTTAAATGTAGTATAAATATATCTATATAATAATTTAATATTTAGTTAATTATTTTTTATGTCAAATATTACTCCAAAATATTCGGGATAAATCATTTCTTCTTAGGCAAGGATCATGGATAGGTGTATGTTGAAATACAATCAATATAGAACAATATTTGGTCTATTTGGATTAATGCTTTTATCTTATTTGAGTCACACACATGGGTAAAAAATTGTATAATATCATTATAATTATAGAGTTGGTTAATTTTAATAAATTAATTCTACATAATAATATATCATCGATGGGATAAATTGAAATATATTTTTTACAGAAAGAATATTTATCCATTTTACATGAATTATTTTGTCATGGGTATATCCCATTGATATTTATAGGTAGAAATTTCATAAAAAAAACTAAATATAGTCCATTTTGATGAATTACATTGAATATTATGAATTTGAAAAAAGAATGATAATTTTAAGATAAGCTTTCAAAAATTTAAATGTATCAATTATCCAGAATTGATATATTTCGACATTTAATGTTGATCCTCATTATTGATATGTAAATAAAAAAGGGTATATGGTGAACATTATAAATGTTTCATAGACTTAGGGTCCTAGAGAGAACATATTAACTTTTTTATGGTCATATTTTTGACATGGAAAGTATTTTCTCAATTTTTTATTTGGATAAACATTATTTGGTTTTGAAAAAAAAAATTTGTTCCTTTAAAATATCAAATTATATAACATTCTATGAAAATGTGATCTATATATATACATATAATGAATAGAGTTTACCTTAACCATATCTACAATTATATGTATTTAAATATGGAAATTTATGTATGTATTTCTTTGGGTAGTTTTACGTGAAGAAAGATGATTCATTTTATCACTAAATTAATGATGGACATACTTGACCAATGGAATGGTGAGGTGGTATGTTCAGTACATGTGTGAGGAAACCCCTACATGAATGGAGGTCATATTACTACCAATATATATATAGATGCATTTAGCATGATATTTTCCTTCTTGTACCATGTACTATAATGTGTTTTACATCGAAAATATTTTTATTGTACTATAGGAAAGCCATTAACATGGGTTGTATAGATTAAATATTAATTACAATTTCTCAATGTTACTGAAATAGAAAACAAAAAAAACTAGCATATCTGGATAAACCACACCAGAGTTATAATCAATATAAATATTTTTGGACATTGTTGATCTATGAGTGTACAAAATTAGTATTGTGTTATATTAGAAGTAAGATTCAATATGGTGAGGATCAATGGTGATGGTAAATAAATTTTTTTCACCTCTTATATATATATGGGGGTATAGTTTCTTCACCTAATATCCTAGAAAATAGGGTATTTTAGTTTATGGTCATGATGGTAGGAAAAGTCATGTCATCTAAAATATGTTACTATAATGGAGACCATTAAAACATTCAAGAAGAATATGATAAATATTTTAATTGATTATGTGCATAATGTGCATTACTTTTTCAGTCAAGGTAGTGAATCCCATTAAATATTTTGATTATTAGTTCTATGAATAGAAAATAAATAAATTTGAATCTGGGTTTTGGGAAGCGACCCATTTTCCATGGACGACCACTTCTTATATTCAAATGAAGGGTTACATTAAAATAGAGAAATAAAATTTAATGAATATATAATCTTCCACTTAGGACATAGATTACGTTAGGAAATAATCCTTATATGGGGAACATATTTAGTTCCATATTAGGTGTGTTTATAAAGAGTTTCATATAATAGTCTATTATAATCAAATGCATGTGTTAATGATAAAAATGAATATTTTTTAATGATTTAAAAAATTTCTAAATATGGATTAAATATGTAACACTAAAGGTTACCACATAATGTATTGTAAACATAATAAAGGCATAGAGATATGATAAGTCAATAATCTATATTTTTACTAAACTAATGTGTCTATTATTCGTGGATCCTATTTTGAAAGGGATGTATGATGGGACATTGAATTTGTATTCTGTTACTATTTTTAATCTACCTTTTCTTTTCAAATCCATGAGGGTGAGAGACATTGAGAGTGATGATTTCTCATTTCATCAAGCTTCATATTATAGATTTCTAAAATAATTTTATTATTCATTTACCACATATATTTTAGTGTATTTTGATATGATGTGATTACATATAATTTTTAAGGCTTTATATATTTGACCATCATGTCTTGAGTGTACGGTCAAACTTTTTCACCAATAAGAAATACATCATACTAAATAATAACTAAGAAACATGTGATTTGAATGGGAGACACGAGGAACTATAGACTATATTATAAGAGATCTTCATAGTTTAATATCATGTAATATGTAATAATTGGTCGATAATTAATAACCAAATTTCTGATTATAGATAATTAATTTCCTATCATTTTTTGAACTAAGAGTGATGGTGCTATAAATCACAACTCGAAGATTATTGATATGGAACATTGGTATTGAATGGGTATGAATGTGATGATAGTAAAGAACACTCTAATATTGGGTTATATTCAAAATATTTTAATTCATACATAAATTATAGGTTCTTATTCCATAGAAAGAATATTCTTCTCGTTAATATGCTATATCGAGGGTCCATATGTGGAATAATTTTTAGGGAATGTAAGAATATTCCATAATGACCACCATTTAGAGTCAAATATTTTTTAGAAATATGAATTAAGAGATTATAATTATCTAATACTATTATTGTACAATGTGTGATTGATGAAAATGGAAGTTCACAAAGAGTGATGAAGGAATTTGAGACATGGCATTTCCTCGATGAAGTGATAATTTTCCAAAGACTAAGAAAAGATGATGATGTATCATGGATAGTTATATGATATTTGTATATTAAATTAGTCTAAATAAATGATAACAATCCATGTTCAGTTATTATATATTGGGAAGAAGTCATATATATTTCTAAAACATTAGACCAAGCCATATGTAGTTCTTATATCATAGGGGAGGCTCTAATAATTTTGATACAAAGAAATGGATTATTTATATTGATTAATTTGGAGAAAAATCTTACATTTGGAAAAATTATGTTGACCGAGTTATCATGTAGGATAATTGGTACATATGAGAGTAATATATTTGTTTTTTAGGTTCATACAAGGTGGAATATGTGACATATAGTTTATCTATATGTCTAAAAGAAAAATATGAATTTTAGATTATAGTCATATGATTATTATCTTGACTACAAGAATATGTTGATCATGTATGATGGAGAAAATGTCATACAATATATCTTTAGGTGATATGAGTTGTGTAACTATCTATTTTAATGTCAACTAATGTGGAATTCTATATTGGGTATCTAAACAAATATTTATCATTACCAAAATTCTGTAGCTTTTCCTTAGTGAAAAATTTGGGATGAGATACCTGTTATGAAAAAAGAAATACAAACACAAAGAAAATTGAATGCTTGGATTTGGATATATGACTTATATTATAATAGAAAATTACAGAGTAAATATATATCTTTTTAAGATAAGAATGAATATATACACTGTTCTTAGAAATCCTTATGTTACATGTCATTTTAAAGGCCTGCATAAAGATAGAGTACCCCAATTCAGGTGGGAGGGATATTCTTCCATTTCATTACAAATGATAATTCAAAAAGTTATGTATATTTTAATCATACTTGTGAGATAAATGTATCTTTGTTGGTATGATTTATTTCTAGGAATTTGATAAAATATCCATCTGTCACTATATATCAAGAGGGAACATGAATCATATAACATGTATATCATATATATTGTTTCGTATTTAGATAAATATATTGTTTTTTATTCATTTTTAATATTTTCGCATGGAATAATAAAACCATCTTGAACCCTCTGACAAATATTTGACTCACAAGCAAAATAGGGTCTATTTTCAATAAAATAATTAAATATGAACCTTTTATAGGGAAGTCAACGTGAATATAGATTATACATAGTAAAAATAATTTTTACATACCATATAAATTTCTTTTGAGCCCAATTTTTCATATATATTTCTTAGGTATAGGAAATGTAAACTTATCCTATATTTAGTGTATTTTCAATGGGAATCAAAAAATCACTGGAAAGAGTCAAAAAAAAGTGGAATATATCATTTTTTTAATTTATGGTTTGTTTATGGAAAATAGATCTATTCATAACTACCTATTAAAATTAAATAGTATTCAAGAATTACATATTTCTCATATGGATAATGTCAGCATTGATCTGGATTGTACACACGTAATGGGAGTTTTATTTCTTTGGTTTAAAAAATCAAGATTTTAGGGTAATCCAATATAGGTGTAACCATTGAATCCTACAAAAATAAGGAAAGAAACTCATTTATGATATTTTTATTAAATAGGGGGGTAAAATTATTTCATTACTTGTTATCAACCCTATGGTAAATGGTATAGACATAACTATGTATACAAAAGTAAATGGAACCAAGACACACATTGTTCTTGGAGTGGAATTCCCTATAATGATCAAATTCATATACAAGGAAAGATGTGTTTTTTAATTTTTTTTTATGTTTCAACTTATTAAAATTATCAATTTTTATTATATATAGTATTAGGAAAAGAATCATACCACATATATTTTATATATGGATTCAATAGGATTATCTGGTTCGTCCATAGGTTGATAGAATCAATATCCATTAGCTGTAGATTATTTTTTTCCATGATTTTGTACAAAGAACTAGATATTATGTAGGTTATTATACATTGAAATGAAATTTAAAATATGAAATTTATGGTCTTTTAGGGTAGACCATATTTCATTTTCAATCATTAATCATTGATCATTATATATATTCTAAATAATTTGATCAATTAGAGCATCTAAGATCACATGATTCAAACTTAGTGTTAGAAAAAAGAGGCAATCAGGGGATCATCCATAATGCACTAGATAATGAAACATGGGAATTATAACAAAAATATTTATACATTGAGATATAGAACATATGTAACATTATAAAATCTTATATAATTGGTTTTTATTATTTTTTATACCCATTTAGTGAATATAGTGACCATATAAAGTAATATCATATGGTGAGGATTATGTCATATTAATTTAAATCATGTTACTGAAAATGTTATGCACTAGAATTTATATTCGTGAAGTAGGAAAATCGATGGTTTTCCTTTTAGAACGTATAATCTTAACCCTATACATAATGGTTTACATCACTTGGTGATGATTATATAATATTTATTTTATAGTCATACCACTTGTACATGAGTCATATGGTTATGCATTATGTTTTAGGGACATTATCTATATATGTAAACATCATATGATGATTTTTTTGTACTTTTAAAACAAATGACCAAGAATAAATGAACAAAAATGAAATATATAGAATTTAATTCTAGGTAATTCATCCATTGGTGGATAAATGTATTCACTCTCTATAAACTTTGGCCATGGAATATTCTATATTGGAGTAAACGTTGTGCCCAAAATAGGTGCATCCCACTTTGATTGGATGTTTGTATCCTTCATCCATTATATTAATGTAGTTTTGAGATCAAATACCATCTACCCCTAAATAAAATAATGAATCCTATATTTCATTTTGAATACTCTTAATATTTTGTTTTGATAGACCACCAATCTATGTATGGTGAAAGATCAATTATCAAGGTACAATTGCAGATCATCCAATCACATTGAAGGCTTGGTAAATTTAGAAATATGTTTATATATTGGAATTTTATTATTAGGGTATCCATAGATCATTAATAAATATTTCCTATGTCCCATATATATGAGAAAATAGTAGTTATTATGTAGTCATATATATATTTTTGTGGTTGGACCCTAGAGAATTTTTTTATTAGGATTTGTTGTCTTTTTTATACACCATATTCTAAATTATATTTTATATAGTTTTATGGAATTCATTAATATATTAATTTACTACATCATAGAAAAAGGATAAGTAGTTTTATTTAATCATGTATTGATGATATATCCTTTCAAATTACGAATAGTATCATTTAGTACCATTTTTCATCAATTTTTTGTGAGGGACACAACATCTAGTATATATATTTATCATAATTTTTTTGTAATAGCCTTTTCCAAAAAATCCTTTGCGGATTTTTCCTCATCCCATTTATAGAATAATTTAGTTATTGTATAGATGAACTTGAAGTGCTTTATTATTATTGAGGGATATATCCCTATGATATCTATATAAAAAATTTAAAATATTAATGAATATTTAGTGGTGTGCCGAAATTATGGGGGCCGATGGATGAAATTATAATGTATATAGAATGTATGAAATACTATAGTTAATTACATAGAATCATGTGTTAGGTATGGTAATGAGTATCCATGCCATCTGATCTGGTGGGAGTTCATGGTAATAAATTAATGAGAATCACTAGCACATGCATAGACTTCTAACATAATAGGAAGGGTCTCACACACTTCAACGCGTATGAGGAATCCATTAAATACATATTTATGAAAACATTTATGATCATTAATTCCAATATAAATGATTGTGTTTATGTATCCACCCTCATATATTCACTTTCATTGCTCAGAACGATCGTAATGTTTTACATCACAGATATATTAGCATTATCAAAATATATCCCATAGGGATATAATTTTGTGATGTTATTTTCATTCCTTGTTCAATAATGGTTTTCATATCATTGATAACTTGTTAGAATCTCGACGTGAATTGGTAAACCACCCAAAGATGTGTTATATTAATGGCTATTTCATCATGATTTGGATCCAATAGGGTTGTTGTTACAATGGATAATTAATATATACATGAATTTTTTTACCTAGAGATATGAAATCATGTTGAATTATAGGGTAATTCTTTCCATTAACCTTTTATGTAATTGATAAGGGGAGTTAGTATATCATTCATAATAAAATAGTCACCAATGATCTATTGGACTGTTAAACGGAAATCAACCTTATCATTTAATTAGGAAACTGTCGATATAGATCCAACTCCATGCTTGCAATGAGTTATTGATATTTTTCATCATTATTGGTGTAGCCTTATGACATCATTGATGATTAGGGAGAATAAAACGTTTCTAGAGGGATAAGAAAAATCTCTAATCCAACTATGTATAGTATTTTTTTCTATTCATCATCCTATTAAATTTATACATGTGGCTAAAAAATATGAATTCCACATACATGGATTGTTATGAGTTGAGAACATTTCTTCATTTAGTAACTCTATCATAAAAAACATACATTCGAAGGAATGGTGTGTAGAAATAATGTTTTATAATTATTTTCCATTAACTAAATTCCTAGTTATTAACATAATATGAAACTAATACAGAATAAACACCTAGTGTGAAAACCCTTTAGTTAATATAAAATACTTGTTCATATATTTATGTGTTTCAATTAGAGACACCAATTGGATCTCATGATTATCTTGTCCAATTTTGTTTTTAAAAATGTGAAATTTTTTATTTTAGTTTAATCTTCATGATGTCAATATATCATGGAACATTGTCTGGTATGGTTTTTATAATATACTATTTTCAATTCTATTCCCCTCATCATTGTTCTATGCTTGAAATGATACAAGTGATAACTAAAAAGTGTCCACATACCAAATGAGTTTCATTCCATTTACATATTTCATTAATATTTGTGGTGGTGAGAAATATTTCATGACATTATGAAAATATTTTTACAATGATAATACCATAATAAGTGACTCCCTTTTTCATGATATTGGTAAATGGTACATACTTTCAAATATACTTTTATATGAATAACCTACTTTCAGTGATGTTTCTTGATACCCTCTATTTTTTAAAAAAAATCAAAAGTAGTATATCTTTTACGAAATCCATTTATTTCTTGGGGCCAACATCGATTCCAAAAAATAATATTACAAATATAAGAAAACATCCACATGTAACACCAAATGTTTCTTTTAAGGAGTTTAGGTTCAAGATATGATACTATATTCTATTTAAAATGATTCTGATATTAAAAAGATACTTATAAAATTGATGATACATGAACAAAACATTATCCATGTATAATTCATTGTGTTTCCCTAGAAATTGATTGATGAAATGGTGAATAAAATGTTGATTGGAATCTATATAATTCTTCTAACAAAGGGACTTACTCTATATGAATGAACCCTTTAAGATGATCTAAAATAATTAAAATTATAATATTCATATCCATATAGATTAGTATACAATTGAAGTGTAACACCCCGACCCCAGTTACCCAGAGTTGGTGCATTGTTACATAACATTGGAATGATCACAAAAGATCATGTCTAGAAAGTCCAATTAGTTTAGTAGCCTTGGAAACACCATATATATTCATAAGTCTTACATTACATTGTAAAGTGGAAAAAAACTACCAAAACATCTTGACTTCATATACCCTCATACATTCCCTGCAGGTCATTAATGAAATACTTCTTCACATCCTTGGAAAAATTAAAACATTGAAAGGGGTGAGCTTAGATTCCCAGTAAGGATAACAATACAGTAGAAACATTCATAAATAATCATAAACATTTAAGGCAATGTATAAATAAAACAATATCTTTTTAAACATGAAATTCATCATAATATGGAGAAGATAAAAAAAAATAATTCCATTAACTTATTCACAAGGATATTATACGAGTCAAATAATCACATGCAATATCAATAACCACTTTCATAATGATAGACTGCATAATTCCAGACTATCAAAACCACATAGACAAGGCTTTCTGCCAGGACTAAATATAAGATTTTGTCAAGGTCTTGTGCCAAGACACTAGTTTGTCTCATGAGACCTACCGAAGCATCAGGGAGCTATAGCCGGTTCCACCCGTCACTTACCAAGTCCAATGCATTCCTCATATGAAAAGTTTGAAACATAACATAAACTTTTTTATTAAAACTAGCATACAAAATGTCAATACTTTATCCACAAACCATGAATGGTATAAAAATATCACATTACCAGTCAAACATAACTCATTGTATACAATATGGAAGATTGTATTGTATCAGATTAACCTTAATCGAGAATAATGATGGATATTGACATATATGAAAATAATCGTCAAAACTATTAGAGAGAAATATCCCCCTTTTTCTTGGAAACATTTAAAAGACACACTATTTGTCAAGAATCCATTTAAAAATAGAATTTTGAATAAATGTGTCCCATACCACTTTGAAACATTGAAACGAAATTTAAATTTTAAAACATTAAATTCCATATAAATAAATCATTAAAAATATTTTTAAAACATGGGCACTAATGAGAAAGATTTAGAATAATAAAACATTAAAACAATTAAAATTATATTTTAGTTAGAGTTCCTATCAAAAAGAGAGAAAGTTGAATGAAAATAATTGAGGTAATCAAACCTTTTTAATATCATGAGAATATAGGGACACATGATATACAATGTCAAAGTACGTTATATACAACATATAAAAGTGATCTAGTGTATAACAACAAAGAAGTCTCAATGGAATGTAAATTGAGATGAAATCTCTTATAAATATTGTATACTTAGGATAAAGATAAATCAACGACATAATTATGTGTTAAAAATTTAAATATAGTCAATATGATTGGATATTCACTGTAAATCAATTAGAGTAAATTCACACATATTCTTGTGAAAACAACACCAATGAATTGGTTATTTAACTCAACAAATGGAGATTGAGTTAAAATTAGACTTATCAAGTTCATATCGATGACTTGAGAATTTATCAATGGAGTGATTTTGTGTATCAAAATTATATCTACAGAAATGGTAGTGGAAATTATTATAGAAGCTAATGAATAGTGATTCCACAAATAATCTTGGAGTAAAATAATCAATGAAGTATGCATAAAGCCGAATGAGTGGAAATTGAAAATTCAAATTCCCTTATCGATTTGGTAACATACGAAACATAAACCAATGAAAGAAGGACCATAAAATGATGATTTAAATAGCCATAAATTAAAGTATATTACACATTGAATAAAATCATGGATAGTACACACACCATATGAAATAAATAAGTGGTGAACAATGGAAATCTCACATAATTCAATGTGAGTTAAGACACCCCTTACTTTGTACTTTATCCTTGGTCGAGGGTATGTTAACCTCATTTATAATGGATAAAAAATTGTTATTAAATTTAATAATAATAATATACATTAATATGATATCATATATGATCTTTTAATAATTATGTGTTAATAATATCTTAGTTTTATCATCGTTTCGGGAGTTAACAGATTCGTTTTCCTTTATATTTTTTATTATGTGAGCCATATTTGTTATTGATGGGATGTAAATTATTAATATCAAGAAATATATAATGACTCTAAAAGTTATTATTAATCATCAAATGAAATTTAGTCTTCAATGGATATGATAGGGAATGAGTCTCATCGCGTTCGTGGAGACGGTAATCTGTACATACCCACAAGCGACAATATCCTTCTTTTGATATGAAAATAAAATAGAATTGGATAGTATATCATATATACAGAATCATTATCATGTTATATTTATTATTTAGATTAATTAAACATCGTTATTATAACCATCGAAAAAATAATGTATTGAATAACAATTACTCCCCGACATGGAGACGGTAGGCGGTACGTATGCACGTATGGTGACATGTCATTCAATGGATTGATAGAATAATGAATATTGTTGTACCATATTTATAATAATATCATAATATATAAAAAATAATGGAGTTATTATTTTAAATTGTAAATAGAAAAAAAAGAAGAAGTTGAAGAAAAAAAGAACTTGATAGAGAGTGGTGAAAACATTACCTCTTCTTCGGGTTCTTCCTTTTGATTTGATCAAAAGGGATCCATAGGATGGCTTTCTGATCAATCTAAGACCTTGAGGTTGAATTAAGGGAAGTTGAGAGAATATTTGTCCAGTGTTTGGCCAATCCAAAAGTCTTTGAAGGTATGAATAATTGGATATAATTGGTGTCCTTTTATAAGGGGGAGGGGGGCTCTTTAGAAAAAACATAATGTATTATTTTATAATAAATGCATATTCATTTTCTAATGTCTCCAAAGTGGATTATTAAAATTATAAGGTGGGTATAGGTCTCCAAAAACTCAACTAATAGGTTTTATAGTGGTTTGGGTCACTTTATTATCCTTATCATTTAGTTTTATTTCTTAGTTAATTAGTTTGACACTTACAATGTCACTTTGTATTTTTATATTATATAGTTAATAAACATACTATATAAATCCATACAACCGCCAAGTGGTCCATTAATAATACACATACCATTACATAAGTCCTTTGGCTGAACCTATGATTTTTAGAAATAGAATATCAATTCATAATATAATATTTGTTTTAAAAACTCATTTTAGTCAATTTTGACACTATTCAATAATTGATTTTTGTTAATGTATTAAAAACTTTATTAATTAGAATAAAATTAATTTTAGCAATCCTAAAATTTAATATTAACCAATAAAATTCTTTGATGTCATCAAAACGTTCAAATTATATTTATTTTAACATTTATAATACCGATTATTTGATTCTTTCATTAATAAGGAAAATGTTGCGTCATTATTGTGTCAAAAATAAATTTAATTAATAAATTTCTAAAAATTATAAATAAAATTCATTTATGTAGAAAATACTTTTATATTTCTAATAAATTTTTATAGTCGAAAATATAACATATATAACCTTATGTAAATTTTTTTTTCTAAAATATATATGCTTATGTTATTTTTGTATTTACTTTAACTAAATTAATATAAAGTGTCATTATCACATACAAGTGGATCAATGGGTCCCAAAATAGACCCAAATATGACCATGGTTGGACATGTATCAACCAATAGGGTTAGGACACATTTTAGGATAAATTATTATTATTATAATTTTATTGTTTTACCGTTATTTGCCGAATTTACCCTCTAACCATGGTAAGTAAAATATTTATCGAAATAATTATTCAAAATGTATAAAAATAAAAGTTTCCTATTTAAACAATTTGGACATACTAATTATAAATATGTTATACTTTTTTCTAAATTCAAAACACAGAAGTGGCATAAATTAATTTAATATTAATTCCCATTGCTAAAACAAAAAGTGTGCTTTTAAGAGATAATAAAAACAAAAGATTGACACGTGTTTATGCTCAGTTTAAATGTGAAATTATGTCCAATGACCTTCATTTTATTAAATGATAAAAATATATTCTAAATACACTTTAAACCCACTCAAATTCATAAATTATTACTATTAAATATTTTGATTAAAAAAGTCGTTTTTAATTAAAATTTAGTAATTTTCACTATTCATCAAAATATAAAAGTTATCCAAAAAGTACTATAATTTCATCCTAGGCTAATCTCTATATTCTGAATCCAAAAATGAAGTCCATTTTGAATGATAAAATGTATAAAATTTTAAAAAGTTGTATTGCGACTCATAACGACATGTTTGATTGGTTGTGGTGTGTGTTATAACTCAAAGTTGTGTACAACACACACTATTGTAGTATTCAAAGAGAAGTGTACCGTGGAATCATGGGGTGTTACATTCTCCCCACTTTTAATATATTGAATCCATGCAATTTTTAAAATTTTTCTTGGGAATATAATGGAAAGTACCACATCGGAAAAAGAGTCAATAAAACTATAATTTTAAAAGAAAGAAGGAGAAGTACAAAGGTCACCCAAGATAACCCATAATACGATCCATGTAGGAAATCATGGATATGGAAGATAAAAAAAGTGTAAAGTTATGATAGAGAGGGATAGAAAACATGATCAGGAGAAATTTAACCTCATGAAAACCACAAACTTGTTATGGGACAATCATTCATTAGTCTCCCAGTAAGAAAAGTAAACGAACAACTTTTTTTGTTTTAAGTTACATTAGATAAAGATGAGGAATTCATTTATGAGATTGAATACGAACATAAATAGATATACGTAATTTTTAAGTAGAGTTTAATTCTTTAATAAATTTCTACCACTCACTAATTTTTTTAAATGATGAGTATTCATGAAGACTTGGTCACATTAGAAGAGCTAGAATAAACTTCTATAGAATCACATGATCCACATAGGTTAAACAATATATTTACCATGTCTTTAATGATTAATCAAAACCAAAATTGTTATTATAAGATCTGATGATCCCCCAAAAAGATATTCCATTCAAGAAAGAAACCCTAATCTTAATTTCTAAAATTAAACCAACAATACACCAAAGTTAAATAAATATCATTCAATAAAAAGTTTTCCTCAAAATCATTCAATATAATAAAAATTAATATTGAAACCCAAAACATAGATGAATTTTGTGTTGTAGTCTACCATGTTAAATTGTATCTCCAAATGGCATCAACTACTCTTATAGTCACATACATAAAAGTAATTATCCTAATAAAATATTCTATATTTTAGGTTAATAATTTCCATAAATAACCCAAATAACTATAAATCCACAACAAAACCATATATAAAAATCCACCATTACTCCTCAAATGAAATCCCATAGTATTCTATTTTCCTTGGGCATTTAGTGTTCCCAAAAAAGTGAACATCTTAAAAAATAACATTTATCAATTAATCACCAAATCAGTTTCCTATACTAAGGGTATTCATTTGATAAGACCTAATATCCAAAATCAACTTATTATTGATCAATAAAATCATTTAACTAAAAATATTTAGTCACACTAACGAGGGATTTCACGTAGTCCAGTGTTAGGTGATAAATCCAACTCACACTTTGGTTGTGTGTTCTATTCCTACATCTTTGTCCGACGTGACGGCTTGTCACACGGAATGTGTGTTGTCCTTTTTTAAAAACTATATTTTATAACATTACCAAAATGAGATAAATTCCTCAAAATATGCATAACATTATTTAACCACATATTTTATCTCATACCTTTCTTTTTCATCCCAAAATATAATAACATGTAATTGTCTCAAACCCAATGATGATATAAAACCTAATGGTTATTTATAACTATATCCACAAAAGAAAAGATAAGTCTTCCTCAAATATTATTCACAAATGGCAAACTATAGGGTTTCCAATACAATATAAAATTATTCCAAAGTAATCCCAACAACAAGGAGTGCGAATACTTTTAAACATTTCTCCAACCATTTACTTACACATAGCTTCTTCTTTGACCAATAAAATATACTATATACTAGGTCATTCACTCGGTTAATGGCCATGTCCCCTAAATTTATGGCAAATGACTGTAAATGGAATCTTGGGGCCATTTTTATTTTCGTCCATAGTACTCTTCATTTTTCCTCGACAATTCTTCACTTTGTGTCCTTCTTTCCCACATGTAAAGCATTTCTTTGTTCTGTTGAGATAATTTCTTGGGTGTCTCCTTGCACATTTCCTCCATGATGGAAATTTAGGATTCTTTTTTATGGTCTCCACTGATGGTGCTCTTATCATTCATCACCTTTATCTTATTTGTTGAGTATGAGAGTTGGTTAATATATCTGTTTTTGATCATATTGTTGGAAAACTGATTGGGAATGAACACAATATATTTTATGCCTATCAATATTCCATTTTTTTCTCATTTACACCACTGTTCCCACCTTTTACATCATTCTCAATATTACTATGACTTCCTGGGACTCAAGCCATTGACTAAAACCAGAAAGCATTGTGTGAGTAACAGTAGTCATAAAATAATTTAGAGAATATCATGACACCATATTCTCAATTTTAAACACCTTTAGATTAACCAAGGTCATTTATTCTCAGCTTATATTAAAATTCATAAACTTTGTTTGAAATGAAAATTTAAATTATCCTATGAATATCCCCTGGGAGTGTCGCAACCTAGAGTGCAGCAAAGCCCATTATTGTGCACTAGTTCATGTTCGAGTCTATCTCAAAGCAGTGTTTTTGGGTTTTACCCCTAGGTACATCTGTTTCAGAGCCACCTCTACCTACTCGTATCCAGACAGGGATGTATTTCTCGGAAAACTCACAAAATCTATACAATACCAAAATTCTAGGAAGTTCTTCTATACTAATCCTCAATGTCTATCTTATGGCTATATGCTCTAATCAGATTTTATCTATATCTAGTTTTCATGTTTTTTACTAAACTTAATATGATACCAACTATAACACCCCGACCCCAGTTACCTAGAGTCGGTGCATTATTACATAACATTGACAAGATCACAAAAGATCATTTCTCAAAAGACCGATTAGTTATGTAGCAATGGAAACACTAGATATATTCATAAGTCTTACAATTCAACATAAAGTGAAAAAAAACTACAACAACATCTTGACTTCATATACCATCATACATTTCCTACAGGTCATTCATAAAATAGTTTTTCACATCCTGGGAAAAATTAAAACATTGAAATGGGTGAGCTCAGATGCCCAGTAAGGATAAAAATACACTGGAAACATTCATAAATAAGCATAAACATTTATGGGAATGTATAACTAAAACAAAAGCCATTTATAAACGAACTTCAACATAATATGGAAAAGATAAAATGAAATAATTCCATTTACTTATTAACATGGATATTATGCTAGTCGAATAATCACATTCAATATAAATAATGACTTTCATAATGATTGAATGCATAATTCCATACTATCATAACCACATAGTCAAGGCCTTGTGCCAAGACTACAAATAATATTTTTTCAAGGAATTGTGCCAAGTCACTAGTTTGCCTCATGAGACCTACCGATGCATCGAAGAGCTATTCCGGGCTCCACCTATCACTTACTATGTCTGATGCATTCCTCATATGAAAATTTTCCAACATTACTCAAACATTCGTAACAAAAATAGCATACAAGATGTCAATACTTTATCCACAAACCATGAATGGTATAAAAATAGAACATCCACAGTCAAACATAACTCATTTGATACAACATGGATGATTTTATTGTATCATATTAACCTCAATTTATAATAATGAAGGACATTTAAATAGATGAAAATATTCATCAAAAAAATTAGAGTGAAATATCCCCCTTTTTCTTGAAATCATTAAAATGTCACAGTATTTGTCAAGAAGGCATTTAAAAATAGACTTTTGAATCAATGTGTCCCATACCACTTTGAAACATTTGAAAGGAATTTTAATTTTAAATATTTAATGTACATATAAATAAATCCTTAAAACTATTTTGAAAACATGGACATTAAAGAGAATGATTTAGAATAATAAATCATTAAAACATTTAAATGATATTTTTGTTAGAGTTACTAAAAAAAGAGAGAAAATTGAATGAAAATAATTTTGGAAATAAAAACATAGTAATATCATAAGGATAAATGGATTCATGATATACTATGTCAAAGAACATTATATACAACATATAAAAGTGATTTGGTGTATAATAACAAAGAAGCCTCAATGTAATGTAAATTGAGATGAACTCTCTTATAAAGAATGTATCCTTAGGTTAAGGATAAATAAATGAAATAATTATGTGTGACAAATATAAATAAACTCAATATGATTAGATATTCATTGTAAATCAATCATAGGACATTCACACATATTCTTGTAAAAACAACACCAATGAATTAGATATTTAACTCAACAAATGGAGATTGAGTTAAATTACTTTTATCAAGTTTATATCGACGACTTGAGAATTTATCAATGGAGTGATTATGTGTATCAAATTTTTATCCACAGAAAGGGGAGTGTAAATTATGTCATAATCAGATGAATAGTGATTCCACACATAATCTTGGAGTAAAATAATCAATGAAGTACGCATAATGCCGAATGAGTGGAAATTGAAAATTCAAATTCCCTTATCGATTTGGTAACCTACAAAACATTAAACCATTAAAGAACGATCATACAATGGTGATGTAAATATTCATAAATTAATGTATATTACACAATGAATACAATCATGGTCAGTACACACACCACATGCAATAAATTAGTGGTGAATAATGGAAATCTCACGTAATTAAAAGTGAGATAAGAGACCCATTACATTGTACTTTTTACTTGGTCGAGGGTAGGTTAACCACCTGTATAATGGTGAAATAATTTTTATTAAATTATACATGAATCATATACATTAATATTATATCATATATTATCTTTTAACATTTATTTGTTAATAATATCTTAGTATTATCATCATTTCAGGTGTTAACTGATTCGTTTTCCATTATATTCATTGTTATGTGAGCTTTATTTATTATGGATGGGGAGTATATTATTAATATCCATAATGATATAATTTCTTAAAAAATTATTTTTCATCATAAAATAAATTTTAGTCTTGAATGGATACGATGGTGAATGAATCTCATCGCATTTGTGGAGGCATTAATCCGTACGTACGCACAAGAAACAATATCCTTCTTTTGATATAAAATAATATATAGATGGGTGGTATATCATATATACAGAATAATTATCATGTAATATTTATTATTTACATGAATTAAACTTTATTATTATACACATCCAAATAATAATGTATTGAATAACAATTACAACACGACGTAGAGAGGGTAGGCCGTACGTACTCACGTACAATGACATTTCATTCCAAGGATGGATAGAATACTGAATATGGTTTTACAATATTTATAATAACATCAAAATATATAAAATATACTGGATTTATTATTTTATAATGGAAATAACAGTGAAATAAGATGTTGAAGAAGAAAGGAACATGATAGAGGGTGGTGAAAACATTACCTCTTCTTCGTGTTATTCCTTTTGATTTGATCAAAAGGGCTCAATAGGTTGGCATTCTGATCAAACTAAGACCCCTATGGTTGAAGTGAGGGATGTTGAGAGAATATTTGCGTAGGAATTGGACGAACCAAAATTCATTGAAGGTATGAATAATTGGTTAGAATTGTTCTCCTTTTATAAGGTGGAGGAGGGTCTCTTTAGGAATAACTTAAAGTATTATTTTATAATAAATCCATATTTAATTTATAATTGCTGCAAAGTGGATTATTCAAAGTCCAAGGTGGGGATAGGTCGTATAGAACTCATCCAATAGGGTTTAGGTAGGTTTGGGTCACATTATTGACCTTATCATTTAGTTTTTACTCTATGTTAATTATTTTGGCACTTACCATGTCACCTTGTATTTTTATATTATATAGTTAATAAACATACTATATATATCTAAAAGACCTCCAAGTGGTCCATTAATAATACACCTACCATTATATAAGTCCTTTGGACGATTGTTTGAATTTTTGTATTAGAATATTAATTAATAATTTAATATTTGTTTTAAAAACACATTTATGTCAATTTTGTCACTATTCAATAATTGATTTTTGTTAAAGTCATAAAAACATTATTAATCCGAATAAAATTAATTTAAGCAATCCTTAAATTTAATATTAACCATTAAAATTCTTTGATTTCATCAAAACTTTTAAATTATATTTATTTTAACTTTTATAATACCAATTATTTGATTCATTCATTAATAAAGAAAATACAGCATCATTATGGTGTCATAAATAAATTTACTTATTAAATGTCTAAAAATTATAAATAAAATACCATTAATTAGGAAGTCTCTATATCTTTCTAATGAATATTTATAGTTCAACATATAAAATACATAACATTATGTAAAAATTGTTTTTCTAAAAGATATATGCTTATGTCATTTTTCTATTTACTTTAACTTAATTAATATAAAGTGACATTATCTCTAACAAGTGAATCCATGGAGTCCCAAAATCGACCCAATGATGCCCATGTTAAGAAATGTATTAACCAATAGGTTTAGGACATGTTTTAGGGTAATTTATTATTATTATAATATTATTTGTTTAAACTTATTTACTAGATATACCCTTTAACAATGCTAAATAAAATATTTACCGAAGTAATTATTCAAAATGTGTAAAACTTAAAGTTACATATTTACAAAATTTGTAACTCAGGATTATTAATATGGAATCCATTTTCTAAATTAAAAACACAGAAGGGTAGAAATAAATTTAAAATTTATTCCAGTTGTTAAAAAAAAGTTTGTTTTTAAGAGATAATAAATATCAAAAGATTGAAACTACTTTTTGTCCGTTTTAGATGTGAAATTATGTCCAATGACCAAAATAGTATGAAATTGTAAAAATATATTCAAAATAATCTTTAAAACCACTCAAATTCATAATTTATCACTATTAATTAATTGGATTAAAAAAGATGTTTTTAATTAAAATTTAGTCATTTTCACTATTCCTCAAAATATAATAATTATCCGAAAAGTACCAAAATTTCATACTAGGCTAATATCGATATTCCGAATCCAAAAATGAAGTCCATTTTTAATGATAACATTTAAAAAATTTAAAAAATTGGGTATTAATATTCATAAGGGCTAGTTTGGATTGGTTGTGGTGTGTGTTAGAACTCGACATTTTGTACAACACAAGCTACTATATTATTCAAAGAGAAGCGTACCATGGGGGCATGGGGTGTTAAAAGAAGTGTTCATACATAAGAGATATAACATTGAGGATCTATATTGCATCAATAAAAATACATGTGATTGGAGATGTCAAGTAATAATTTATGAAATGATGATTGGGATCCCTAATGTTGATTAAAATACTTTTTTATCCTTATTCTTCTTCATTTAGAAACCCATTGGAATGTCATTTTAGGTATTAAACGTCCAAAATGAAGTTTTATTTGACATGTTTTTCATTCTTTTTATCAACATTGGTATCATGAGTAGGTTACATTATACTAGTTACCTATTTATAGTCAACATAGAAAATAGGGAAATAGAAAATATTAGTTGAAAAATACAATCATGTACTTGAATTTCTATAAAAATAAAAATATATACATATTGATTATACATAAATAATGTTATACGAGTCTTTATATATATGTTAGACATGTAATAACTGATTATAGTTGGTCATTAGTCTTTATATCTACCCATATTCACTTGTCTAATCTGATCTATGGTTGTAGAGAGGACCTACTCAAAATATATGATGGAATATATGAAAACATATAATTATTCTTCAAATAATACAATTTTATTTATATTTTGTAAGATATTTTTCATTAAATACAATGATATAATTTTAAAGAATTTTTAGCCTCTACAAATTGAAAGTAGAAATTTCATTATAAAAATAGTGATGATGTGTGAGAATAATTTTTAGGGAAATTATTTTCTTGATCTCCCTCCTGTCCATGATCACTAGGAAAATAAGATGATATGGAATCCTAAGACACAAGAGATGACAAAGTGTAATCAATAATTTCTACTATGTTAGGGAATATTTTCTACATTGGATCATTATTCAACAATCCCCATATGTCATGGTGACAATAAAGGATAATTCAAATCGTGGGAGTCAGTAACAGCACATTGTGTTTCTATAAGATTACTAATATTAAGATTGATTACCTTGGTTTAATTGTTATGAAATACATAATATCAAATTATCTCAAGTAATATATTGTTATGTTCCATTTATAATCCACTTTTAGTAGAGGTATATAATACACAACATTTCACATTCAATTTTTATTACATTGATAGAATCCTATATCTGAATATTTAGATTATAGGGAGTCCAAGGGGATGCATCACTATAAATATACAAGATTTATCTATTGAATGATAATTTCAGTCACTATTGGTAGGATATTGGTAATTCAACATGGGAATGAATTCATGTTATATCCAAGAAATTCATTGAAATAAGTTTTCTATTAGACAACCATGAACTCATAATCTGAGACTATTTCCACAAAGATTGATTTAATATTGAACTTTTTCATGTGAAATATTCTTAAATTTTTTACAAAAATAAATATCCCAGGAAGGGTGATATAAATCAACTACACTATAGCCCATGTATGGAAGTTTCTAGGCTAGTATGAGGTTAATTTTGGATCTTTTATAAAAGTGTTATTGATGAATTAAATGATCTCTAAGAATTGAAGATATCTATAGGGGATTGAATTTTCAATGAATAAGAGTGTAATTTTCTTTTTTTTTTGTGGACGAGAATAATTTATAACACTCATTAATATTGGTCTCTACATGATATACATTAGTGGATGTGAACATGACTAAAGAACTTGAATGATTGTAAAGGACAATGTAAGTGCTTCAAATATCGCAATTGAATGATGAATGCATTGATAATTTATAGCTTGAATGAAAAGTGTTCAACTATTTTATGACGTCATATATTTAAGATAGGGGAATATGAATCCATATATGAGATATATCTCTTTAAAAAACCTTGGGAGATAATGTTTTACATTCTAGTGATTGTTTTCTTGATCATAACATTATAAAGTCCTTTTACATATTAGTTTGGTTGATTCAGGAGTCCGAATATTATGTGACAAATTGAAATTATATTTGAATAGGATGTCTATCATGATTTAACTTGAATGATCCATTTATTTATCAAAAGTAAATTGTTAACTTTACTAATCATATTAGAGGGCATATCTCTGGGTATCTGAAACATATATGGCCTCTGTAGTAATGTGGAATGAATTTTAAGATATGTATCATCTTCATATTCCATGTCTATCATCCTTAGTAGATGGATCCACTATATTCATTATTGTGAGAGTATAAATAAATATCATATACATTCATTATCCGACAATAGATTTTCCTAATAAATTATATTAATGGATTAATATAGATACTCATTATCTATAGAGGTTGTAGTTTTATTTTTTAGTTCCTGTTGGATTATTATGCGATGTGGTAGCCATAATTCCTCTAATAGGGAATTAAATCTTAGTGGTATTTAGCATGATTGGGTATCAAAATTATTTTTTATTATTTTGACTTCATATTGTTGTTCATATTTTACCATCTCATAGAATACCATACATTAGATGTATGTGGCATCGAATAAGTCAAATCATCCATTGGGGAGGGTGTTGGTGTTAGAAATCATTGATTCAATTATTCTATAAGGATGGAATGAGCATTGTTGAATGAATATATAGGTATAAAATCATAAAACATTCATGGAACCTTGTTCAATTAATCATTCAATTATCTTGGCTCTTTTTTATGCTACAAATAATACAAGCCTCTTTTATTAGTGGTTCATCAATCATGTCTTGGACATAGTCTACCAAAATTTTTATGTTGTATTTAAAGGATATTAATTCTTGGATGGTGTTTCCCTACACTTCGATGAAAAAGAAATAATTTAGGGAACTACTTTGTCCAATATGATTAGGATTTATCAGTATTGATACCTTTATAATTTTTTTACATACATGTGATAAGATTCCCAAGAACCCGATCATTGGAAAAATAATAACTTTTTTCTTTTTTTCCAATGTATAGTAAGAATATATATTGTTTTCCCAAATCCTACTAGGGATGTTCCAACTATTTTATTCATTTATGAGGTGTTACAGTGTGATATTTCATGGGTTTTTGTGGACAAGTATGTGTTGGTTCTAATATAAGTGTTGTAATTCCTATTTCTAAATAACTTATCCTCCTCCCCTGATATATCATCATTTTTCATGAATTGAAATTGGTCTCCATGATATAATGTAATATAATTTATCTGACTATGTATAAATTTTATAATCCATTCAAATAGTTTACCATAATTAATAATTTTTGAAACCCAAAAATGTTATATTCAGTATAGATTCCCATTAACCATTCTTTGGGGAGTAATAAGTGAAATGACTATATGAGACCCTTCCACATAACTGTAATTAATGTTAATCACACAATCCCTCATTTTATTGTTTTTAATTGGTTATTAAGCTCATATTCTCCCACATTGAATTGAATTTAAATTGAATATTCTAGTAGATATCATCGCTTCCTATTACTGATCTAGATGGTAGACTTATATACACAACAAATTATGGTTTATATAGATACTTCAAAATAAAATATGAGAGTATCTACTCCATTTTACTAGTGGGCTTCCATCAAGGGTCCACATTGAGATAAAAAGTAAACCATGTGTTTTTTAAGTCTTAACGACATTAAAGGTCATTAATGTTTGATTTTAGATGTTGGATAGGGGAGGGGTCACATCCACCCATTCAGTGAATGGATTATATTCTAATTGAAGTAGTGTTTTCTTTCAATCCATGGACCACATTTACCTTCCAAATATTAAGTCGATTCAATATTTTATAGAAAAATGATTGATTTTCTGGGTAGTTTTTTGTGGAAGTGGATAAAGCCTAATATGGTCTACCTGAAAGTGAATGAATCTTGTTACTAGTATAGGTTCACCTATAGTAGCATTGATGACATTGTTCTCACTGAAACTAAATTAGAGACAACATAAAATATTCTAAAACTACAGATAACAAATAGACTAGTGGTTTTAACTCTAAATTAGTTAGATATTTTGACTATACTCTGATCAGTAGAACATACTTACCGTGTTGAGGATGATTTAACATATGAGCAATGTGATTTTCATATTTTTGGTTATGCTATGTGGGAAACTTTTGAATGTGTAACTCAGTGTCGAGTCTCTTTATGTCCCTTATCACCACATAATAATGATCATATATTTCCCCAATAGTGGCAGGCTCAACATCATCATATGATGAGTTGGATATAGATAAAATTTCCAACTTTTCCTATTTCAAGGCCCACCAATATTGTGGTAATTGAATAATTAGGGGAATTATCATACATTGAGTATGTGTAAAAATATGGGTATTCACACCATATTTGTGCATTAAATTTTGGAACATGTTTTGTACATGAACACATATATCATTGGTGATGTATGTGCTGATAAAATTTATAGATAAATATAAAGCTAGAAGAGTCATTCCCAAATAATATTTTTAATTATATTGGACATATATAAAATATATGTCAAACAAAAAATCACCACACTTCTAATCCCATCCAATCTTGGTAGATATTTTTTGATTGTGGTGAAAATGAGTTTTTAACGATTTATTCTACTTCTCCCCTATAAATAATTTATAAAATTTTATCCTATATTAATATAAAAACACCATTATTGATAATGAACCTAATGATTTAGTAAGGTTATGTGATTGGAGTAATTTTGAGGATATTTCATGTGGTGAATCTTACAATATGAAGACGTTCGGTATTTATGGAGAAGTAATCAGTAGTGATAAAATTTCCCTATCACTATAGTCTTGGTTATTCCATGCTCCATTACCATAAAATCATCATTTCACTGTTGATAAGATTACCCATATGGTTGGGATTAAGGTAAACATACACCGAGCCCCATTTGATCAGGTTATTGTAATATTGTAGATATTTATTACTATATTACTATTTTTACAACTACTACCACCCCTCTATTTTTTGGGCCTTTGTTTCATATTCCTCTATATAATTATGATGTTCTATAAATGAATAGATTTCTATTGAGGATACCATTTCAGATGAATGATTGTATTTTCTAAGATGAGAAGTACGTTTAGCTATTTTAGAGTCTAGATATTGGAGTCTATCAATGGTTCATCCCCTTCGAGATTTACATTAATATTATTTATAGACAATGGGTCACCATTGAATGTGATGGATAGTGTGTACAAAACATGAGCCATAGATGTTTCTTGAATTAATGAAAATTAATGGAATTAGTGTCAGTGGTATCTACTAATTGGTAAACAAGATCTAATGATCCCATTCTTGTTTACCTCATCCATTAATATATGCATTGGTGGGTGTTTCAAAAATCATGTTATGTTTATTCCACATAGAATTAACTCATGTGTGTTTGAGATCTCAATACATCATTACTCTCATTGGTGTCATACCACTAAAGGGAATCTAGGTCAATATGTGAGAGACGTCTTTAAATATCCTTGGTATGACATTCATTTATTTATAAGGTAAATATTGTTTATTTAAAATATGAATATTAATCAATATATATATATATGAATTTTCTGTTTGAATTTGTCACCCAATGTTTGAATATTGTCTTACTATGAGATGGCCATGGGATATAACATGATTATTTTGTGGTCTTTAGATTACTTTTTATTCATCATCTTGACAACATCATTATCATTGTAAATAGATTCTTCTATATGATTTTACTATAATATTCATTTCATAGCTATAATACTAAGGTATGTGTGGTTGGATGGGATCTCTTATGAATTATTAAAAGTTAATAAAGATGATGGTTGTCACGAACCGGATCTGGTCGCCATGAAACTGGAACCAAAACCAGCCCGTTCCAAGTCCCTAAGGGTGTTCTCTATCCCCACGGGCTGGCACACGTGCCCGGGTATCATTAATTTAGGTGTGGGAACAATTTATGTGAGTATGAAGGCATAACACATTAAAAGAATCAATAATATAAATATGAAATTTTCAAACCAAACTAATCTTAGCCAAAAACCATAACCGAATACATTGGATTAATGACAAAAAATTAGGCCAAAATACAAATAATGACAACAGCATGACATCCCCAAGGACTCCCCACGACAAGGGGTTCATCACCCACATGTCGTCTCCACAACTCCGCCCCAGCGATGGAGACTAACACCCTGAACCGCCATCACCCTTGGCCTTTCCCTTACCTGAGTCAAACATAACCAAGACTACATACACCCAAGGGCAGTAAGTAGGGTTTGAGCCTAGGACCAATACTATATTACCCAATTATTCCAAATAGGATGAAATACAATGTGAAAAAGAAAGCAGTTTCAGTACGCAATGAAAGATAGTGATAAATCCAAGAAATGCAACATTCAATTGAAAACAGTTTTCAAGCTAAAATTTTCAAAATGTTCACAAATATAAATTGACATGTTAGATACTGTAAATTACTACTAAAAACAAATAAATACAATTGAAAATATAACAAACACAATGTGCCAAAAAATCAGGAACACCCCTAGGAACTAGATAGTCTCGGGACCCATGTACCTCATACCTCGGTTTGAAGTAACCATAGTAAAATCCATTCTCATGCATGAGAAAAATTTTAGGGAACATACCCGTAACCTACTGGTTCCCAATCATCATACAAAAATTTTAGTTATAGATTTTGTTATCCAAATTCTAGGTGAAATAGGGACAAAACCCATCTGGTCCACTAGTCGTACTAGTACACATCCGCCCCAACTAGGTACCTAGGCTTCCCCATTTGTGCTCAAACAAATTCATCATTCCAAATGCATCCATTTTCATATAAAAACACCAATAATGTTCACATAAAAACAATACAGTATCTATAAATGCTTTATACCTTTTAAAACACACAACAAAACACTTTGATTTTCCATAAAATAATTCCTAAAAAAACGCTTTGTTTTGCCCCAAACACTCCATGAAAAGCCCACTTTTCACACTATATGCACTCATATAAGTTACAAAAACCGAAAATGCAGATATATACATTTTAATTAAACAAAAAAACCAATTTTTAGGGCATCCCCATTGAACCATGAAATGTAATCTTTGTAAAATTTCCATTTTTAAACAAAGGTGACATTATAGTTCACAAGTTCGACTACACCATTAAAACCATCTTTCATAGCAACAAACAGATGGGATAATCATTAAAAACATTATTTTAAGCAATATTATATCCCAATAAAATGAAATAAGTTGTGATAGGGTAGCCCTAAAATAACCAACAAGAGAATTCTATAAAAAAACCCCAATTTCACCTAAATTTGGCATTAAAAATTCATTTGCATTAAAAAACCACTAAAACTATTTATTGCAGGAACAATAAATTTAAATGAACATGAAAATTTCATAAAAACAAAAATTCAATTCACATACATTGCATACATATTGAATCACCTACCAAATCAAATGAAACCCTTGAATCCTTTTTTTGAAAACACAAACGCACCACCGTCACACCTCAAGGAGGGTAGATAAAACCTAAAAATAGAAAATTGGACAATGAAAACCCATGTTTACACCATTACTTTGACACATTACCCTCTATAAATTTTTAACATCATGTATTAGGGTAGAAACCGAAAGCACATTGAATGAAACCCTATGAAAAATGAAAGAAGAATGAAGGAGAGTCACTCACTTGAGGGGTCTTGAAGAAATCACCCCAAATACACCAGTGGATGAAATTGAAAAAAGAAAAAAATTTAATTGAGGTAGGAACATGAAATATAAGGTTAATTGAGAACTATAATGTGGGGGATAGTGAATAATGAATTATTTATGATGGAATAAAATTACCTTTTTAAATATGGATGAAATGTGAGTTCTTCAGGCGTTTTGACCTAAACCACGTGGTAAATGATCTGAAAAGAGGGTGGGAGGATACATGACGTGTGGATGGGTTCATTGGGCGTGTGTGGGTATTTTCATCACCGAAATAGCCTCAATATTTAATATGTTATTAATTAAACAAATTTTATTTTGAAAACTGGAATTGGTCGTTCGGGGAAGCCCAATCTCTTAAATAAAAACCCATATAAAACTTGGTTATAGAAATATAAAGGCTCCAAACTACAATGGTGGTGTTAATATGACGTGGGATACCATTTAATAATTTGAATGGGTGAAAAATTTTAGAATGTGAAAATGTAAAAATAGAAACACAATTTATTTTTAAATCTGGAATTGGGCTCACGGGTTGGCCCAATTCATGAAAACTAAACCATTCCACCATAAAATCATGAGGAACCCAAAAAAAAGAATAATTGGAAATTAAATGAAATTTAACATAAAAATATGTCATTTATGTGACCATTATCCCCACCATGAAAAAATTCCATCCCTGGAAAGCAACAACAAGGCCTGAAACCAAAACCAAACTCAACCGATAAACCAAGACGTACTTTTTTGCCAAGCTTTGCCCCCACGGGCCGAAACACCTCCAGTGAGCAATTAAGGAATGATTAATCTCAGAAAAAAAAATTACACAACTTTACTGAATTGATCATTCACATTATTACTTTATCCCAAAATGAAACTCCACGAATGCTATACGAACAAGACCCAAGCAATTCACCCAAACGAACAACAACTTCGAACAAGGTTACACTTACCTAGATTAACTAAACCATTGGGCTCTCTCTAGTCCCAATGCATACTCATGGAAGATGTTGGTAGCTAGATAGTTCTAAAAAAAACTATCCAAACCATTCCAAGACCATGTATAAATCTATGTTACTGATATGGGGGGACACAAATACGCTCCCAACCATAAGAGAAAACTAACAATTTTTTTCCATGACAAAATCAGGACACCAATAGGGGGAGGCCTGAATGGGATACCTGAAACCTAGGGTGGACTTCCATTCAAAATTTCTAAAGGAAAATACATGAGAATCATAGTGGTTCTACCCACCAAAAGAACTAACCATTTTAACTAACCTGCATGGGCCATCACAGAAAAACCCAAAAAAATTATGATTTTGGAAGGTCACATGGTTAGTCCACATAGTTTGTGAAACCGTGAACTAACTGTGCTGATCAATCTTCATGCATGAATTCTAGGCAAACCGTCACTCTTAATCATTCAAAAACTATGTGCTCATCCTGTCATGCCAAATTTCCAACCATTCTCCAAAGACTAAATGGAAACCAATGGGGGGGGGGGTGACATTGGGTGATGACATGGGTACCAGGCCCCCCACCAATTTCCACGAAACGTGAAAAAAAATAAAGATGATGATACCAGAGTTTTAAAAACTTCATATCGTTCATATTTAAGATATGCCATTGTACAAGGGTTTAAATGACCCTCTGATTTTCCCTAACTATGAGCCAACTTCTCTCCGAGACCTATGGCTGGAGCTCAAATGATTGAAGCTTCATCGGCCTCGAAATTAGTCTTTGGAAACCCACTGAATGTGAATTCTTCTTTCAGTGCCACTAACAACTACACCACAATCCCAGATAAGTTTTATAGACATAAAAAATTCCAAACTCACTTTACCCTATCACAATATTTCCCTGAAACAAGGGCTAAGAAGATGCACACACATCAGACCTTGCTTCTTTAGGTGAGAAACAATATAATTAAAGAACACCTACACTAACCATCATCTAAAATGGAAGATTTTAACTTTTTTCGAAGGGAGACATTCACCAAATATAATAGGGACTCTCAGAGTATTTCATGACTTTCACCAATACAGTCAATCGAGAACAAGGCATCATAAGGCATCACTGAACACGATCATTGCAATTGATATAAACAATGCATGGAGAGGGACTGTATAAAACATCCCCAAACAACACACAGTTCTAAGAAAGTGTCCACAATATCCTATCGTGACCACATTTCCCACACTAGTGGTTTAACATGAACTCATTCTTCAATGAAGCTTTGAAGAACCCGAAGGCCCTCTTATACACCATCGAGACACTCGTCCACACTAACAACCCTAGACCACATCCACCTTTGATGAATCAGGAAACTTAAGAGGCTATGGTCTCTTTCAACCATCCATGATCAATCTCTCACTACAAGATGATACACAAATGTAGGAAATGAAAGTGTGTAGACTCAATCTAAAAATATAAAGAAAAAGATTCCTTATATTGATCAACAAGATGGTCTTCAAATGGTGAAACAATCCAGGTTGCACTGCAGTTGTGCACTAACCAGTAATGGTGTTTACCTTATCCAATGATGGACCCCAAGGACCCAACCTAGATGGTCCACTGGTCAAGATGTACACAAAACAGATCCAAACCCATGATGGGAACCACTGTAAAGGCATCCCAAAACATTTTTCAAAAGAGACCACAAACCGTCCCAACAGCACAACTTACTGACCAAAACCAAATGGAAAACATAGTTCAAACAGGAGGGGTTTTTGGACACAAATCATCCCACAACATGAACATTTTCAAAAACACATAATACTCACAATACCAAAATATTTATCAAGAAATCATGTTTTACTTTTAATAACATATCTTTGAAAACAAATGGTTCATCGGTTAGTGTATCCATCAATGGTACCCCATGGGCCCCACACATGCATGTTTTCATGCCAACCCAGGCACCCTCCTCATAACCATCCCGACACTCATCCAGTCATGCCATTAACCATGCATCATCTCATTTAACCCCATGAATGTTGTTTCTCAATAAAATACCAATGGTTAATACAAATACTCATTCCACATTTCTAAACCAAAACAATCAACCAATACTTCCTTTTTCTCAAAACCGCTAACCATGAAATTGAACCCAAATTACCGCATAAAAAACATTCCAGAAAGGCATAAACATTCCAATTAAAACTCAATTTCATGTTATTCCCATCAATTTCATAACATCTCATCCCATTAAATCACCTTTAAATAGTTTATAAAACTCTATTGGAAACACTTTTTTGAAATCAACCTTGACATAGTACATGATTTCAAAAGAGGTGAAAACTCACCATTATCCATTCCAATACAATTCTGAAAACTCATTTATCCATTTTGAAAAATCAAACCTTTCCTTATTAACTAGATAATCATTTAACAAAAACATTACACTTCTTAAAACTATGTAACTTTTAAACCAATGTTCCAAGATTTCAGAACTTAAGAACACAAGACAGTGTGAGTGGAAACTAGTTTTAGTGGGTGACATGGACATATGGTTGGAGGCCATATTCTAATCACTTCACCATCATAGATAGTTTTCTAATGAATATCCCTAGCTCCACATGGCTTTCTAGGCCCTGCGAGCTCACTGAGACCATCAACCAAACTCTCTTTTCCATTCCCCTAATCATCATCAATCCCAGACATCCAAAGAAATCATATAAATCCTGAATTCTAATGGATACATGAATCACGTCATAAGATGTGGTGATCAGGCACACTAACCATAACTAAAATACGAAGTCCCAACAAACCTAACACCAGACTATCCCGACTATTCCCTAAATAACATGACCCAAAGAGAGCGAACCTTCTTTGATACCATTTTGTCACGATCCGGATTTGGTCACCATCAAACCGGCACCAAACCAGGCCCGTGCCATGGTCCTAAGGGAGTTTCCTATCCCCACGGGCTGGAACAAGTGCCCGGGTATCATTAATATTGGTATGGGAATGATTTACCTGAGTATGAAAGCATAAACCACTAAAACACTCCATAATATAAATATGAAATTTTCGATCCAAACAAGTCTTAACGAAAATACCGATCT
This sequence comes from Viscum album, assembly GCA_963277665.1. Lineage (NCBI taxonomy): Eukaryota > Viridiplantae > Streptophyta > Magnoliopsida > Santalales > Viscaceae > Viscum > Viscum album. The sequence continues at coordinate 268,361,186 of OY728125.1, read as the reverse complement.
GAATACATTGAATTAAAGATAGTAAAAGAAGTCCAAATAAAAAAAATGAAAGCAACAAGACATCCCCAAGGAAAATACATTACAAGGGGGTCATCACTCGCATGTCGTCTCCATAACTCTGCCCCAGCGATGGGGACTAACACCTTGAACTGCCATCACCCTTGGCCTTCCCTTTACCTGAGTCAATCATAACCAAGTCTACTTACAACCAAGGTGTGTATGTAGGGTGTTATCCTAAGACAACTTGGAAACCACCAAATTATTACTAATTGGATTCAATACAATGTAAAAAAACAAGTAGTTTTAGTACGCAAATAAAGTCACTGATAAAATCTAAGAAATGTAACTTTTAATTGAAAAATGATTTCATGTTAAAATTTTCAGACTTTTAACACATTTAAATAGACATGTTTTCTACTGTATTTAGTTACAATAACACCAAAAATAAAATGGAAAATATCCCAAACACAATGACCAAAAAAATCGGGAACACCCCTAGGCACTAGATAGTCTCGGGCCCCATGTACCTCATACCTTTGTGTAATGTAACCATAGTAAAATTGATTCTCATGCATGATACACCAGTAGGGAACATACCCATAACCTAGTGGTCCCCAATCATCATCCCAATAGATTAGTTAGAGTTTTTGAAATCCAAATTCTAGGTGAAACAATGACAATATTCATCTGGTCTACTAGCCTTACTAGTACACATGCGCCCACCTAGGTACCCGGGCTTCGCCATTTGTGATCAAATAAATTCATCATGCCACATGCATCAATTTTCATATAAAAACACCAATACCTTTCACATACAAAATATAATGTATCTATACATTCTTTATAAAATTTAAAACACACAACAAAACACTTTGATTTTCCATAAAAAAATTTCTCAAAAAAAGTATTGTTTTCCACCAAACACTCCCTAAAAACCCAACTTCTCAAAATATATGCACACCTATAAGTTACGAAAACAGAAAAAGTAGAATTATAGATTTCAATTAAATAAACAAATCATTTTTTAGGGCATCCCATGTGAACCATGAAATGTAATCATTGTAAAACATCCATTTTTAAACAAATAAGACACTTAAAGTTCAGAAGTTCCACAACCCCATTAAAACCAACTCATGCAGAAACATTAAGAATGGATAAATAATCAAAAAATTATTTTTAGACATAATACATCCCAATAACATGAAATTATTAGTCATAGGGAATCCCCAAATTAACCAACAAGAGACTTTCATGAAACCCCCCCCCCCCCCAATTTCACCTAAAATTGGCATTAACAATTCATTTGCATTACAAAAACAACAAAATCAATTTTTTGTAGAAACCATAAAATTAAATGAAAATTAAAATTTCAAAAAAATATCTAGTCAATTCACATAGATTTTATATGTATGGAATCACCTACCAAATCAAATGAAAACCTTGAATCCTTTGTGCTAAAACACAAACGCACCACCGACACACATCAAGGAGGGTAGACCAAACCTAAAAATAGAAAATTGGACAATGAAACCAAGAGGTTAAAACATAGTTTTGACACCATACCCTCTATAATTTTGGGACTTCATGTATATGGGTAGAAACCCTAAGCACATTGAATGAAACCCAATGAAAAATTTAAGAAGAATGATGGAGACCCACTCACTTGAGGGTTCTTGAATAAATCACCACAAATACACTAGTGGATTAATTTGAATAGAAAAAAAATTCAATTGAGGTTGGAAAATGAAATAAAATGTTTATTTAGAACTAGAATGGGGGGAAAAGAGTGAATAATGAAAGATTTATGAAGGAATCAAATTACCTTTTTAAATCTGGATGATATGTGAGTGCTTCAGAAGATTCGACCTAAACTATGGAGAAAATGAGCTGCAAAGAGGGTGGGAGGATACTGGACGCATGGTGGGGTTCAATGGGTGTGTGTGTGGGGTTTAGAATCACCTAAAACCCATAATATTTAATAATTTATTAATAAAACATTTTTTTATTTTTGAAACTGGAATTGGGCTTTCGGGCAGGCCCAATCTCTTAAATAAAAACCCATATACATCTTGGATATTGATTTCTAAAGGCTCCAAACTACAATGGTGGTGTTAATATGACAGGGGATACCATTTAAGAATTCGAATGGATGAATAATATTAAAAAAAAGTTATAAAAGAAACAAAATTTATTTTTAAATCTGGAATTGGGATCACAGTTTGGCCCAATTCTTGAAAACTCCCCCATTCCACCATAAAAGCTTTAGAAACCCAAAAGACAAACATTAAATGGAAATTAAATGAAATTTATCTTTAAAATAAGTCATTTATGTGAAAATAGTGTTAGGAATAATTAACCTTTTGTCAAACAATATTCGAGTTAAAATGAGTATTTTTTTAAGTGATAAATCACTTTGATTTACTATCCTTGATAACACATGTTCTTATGATATGAGGGATCTCCCATAGTTTCTTCTTCAAGGTGATTACATTCTAAGCCAAATGAAATTTCACTATGCTAAGGATAGTTATAATTAATTCCACTATGTAGATGAATACCATTGTGGCTCAATGTTCTACCATAATGAGGATCCCCACAAAAAATCAATGGGGAAGATATTTAGGGTTAAAACCTTTTGATAATGAAAATGGATGACATTACTATTAATTTATCATCTAGCTCTGTATAGTATATTATTTATATCTCACAATGATACTAGTTCCAATGATCGATTATGATATTATAAAGGGGAGTACAATTATTGTCAGGGAATTAGGGAGGAACCACAAGACTATTATGAAAAACATTTACTAAGGGACACCATATATATATTATTATTTTATCCAGTGAATTGAGATTATATTCTAGAAACATTATTGTATGATTCATTAAGTTCTCATGGACACCTACAATGATAGAGGTAGGTATATGGGCCCACTATTTTAATTTGGGTTACCCCCAATGAGACCTCTTATTGGATGATATCATTTGCAAGGTGGGGGTTGTCGGGATTTACAATAACCTTTATATATGAAAGAAGATTCAGGTGACCCCGATAGTTTCATTTGAATATAATAATTTTATTTTTTAGTGGAAGAAATTTACACCATCCCTAAATTGACAATTGATTTCGTTTGAATATAACCCCTTGGAATGGGAATATGTTGCTAATCGACATTTAGATTATTTATTGGGTTGCGTCGATGACCATCATGAATAGTAGTAGGATTTGTTCCCATTCCCGATTATCTCTCAATGTAGGTAGATGATATTATATAGGGGAGGAGGAAATAAGGTATCCATTTACCCAAAGGGTTTTCATCATATGTTGATGAACATATTATTTATAAAAAATGATTTTATACATGAAATTATATATAATTTGAACAATTACATAACCCTTGAAATCTATTTCCACTATGAATAATTGATGGGGCACTATAGTGGGAATAAGAATATGTTCCCATTTCATTATTGGATTAGAAATATATTTTCAATCATCTCCTCATGTTACCATTAGGATATTCACATGGGTTTCATATTAGTGGAAAGGAATATTTGTATACCCCTAGTTATAGATGGGATATAACAGTCAACTTATTTATATGCATCCAGAGTACACTTGAGAGCTTGATGTGGGGTAAGAGGAATAAGTTTACATCCCCCATTAAAGGTTAATATGCACTAACATAGTTATTCACGTTCTTACATTATATGTTTGTAGACATTATGGGTGAAAATAAGGATATGTAATGACTCTACAATTAAAAAAATGAAATTTTACAGGATTCATTAGTGGAATCAATGATTTATTCCCACTCATAGTTATTAGGGTGCCACCACATCGGGTGATCTCTTATAGATTCTGAGGTCAGGGTTATTGAAGAAGGGATCCTACAGGTGGCGTCCTCAACATGTTATTTAATGGTTGCTGGAGAAAATAAATTATATTAAACAAGTTATAAGGATCCAACCTAGATGAATCCTAGAAATGGATGGAGTTATAATCAAACTCATGATCTAACTATATATGTTAGTGGTGGATTTTGTATCAACACTATAGTGAGAGACACTCAAATTGGGTTGATATAGATAAAGGATTCATCTATATTTCCACCACCATTCAAAATTATATTGATGTTTAGTCACCTTAATTTCTATTTGGTCCTTATACATGTCCTCTAAAATCATGATAGTACCATTCATGATGTACTCTTGCTCTAATATGTTTGTTTATTATTTCAATAGTGAATATGTTGATGACTACATATTCTAGTTCAATAATAATCAATATTCTATTAATTTTTAGGAATATTTTCTTTGTTTATGTATTTCTATTTATTTTTATTGAAGGCTATTATAGTTTGGTCCTGAACAAATGGAAAAAATGAATAGTAAAACACTTCAATGCATTATCACATTTATAAAGGGAATTTTTGACTAGTCACATTGATAGATAAAAGATTCATGTTGGGTTCACAATTTCTTTAGCATTGGGAATCTAATACTTTTCCCTGTTTCTGTAGTGATCTTGTGAATATGTCACTATGGTTTTAAAGCCTAAAGAATGGAGTTTAATGAGTGTGTTCCTCTAGTGATTATTTTTAATTCAATTTGAAAATATGGTGGATGGTCTTTATCATCACAGTATTTTGAAAATATTATTTCAAACTCATAAAATCTCTTATTGATTTAATATAATTATGTGAATTCTTAAAAATCAATATGGTTGGAATGGTTACTCCTCTGCAAGTAATGTTTTGTTAGAAATAATTTATGTTAATATTTTTTTATATTATTGGATTCGTATAATTATTAGTTATTGATTAATGAGGCTTAATTTAATAGTGTTAAACATAAAAGAAACATCTCAATGATTTTATTTTTATCATTATCATGGAATGTAATATGTATTTGTGGTATTGATATCGGGATCATGAAGAATTCTTTACCTTAAATACTAATAAAATGAATCAAATCCCATGTAGTTCATTTACAGTTATTTAGTAATTTTGTATATTTCAAGGTCATGTGAAAAGGACCAATCTATAGGCTTAACATCATACATTATGGGTGTCTAGGTAAAAGGCTCATAAAAATAGTTTTAGTGGGACAAACATAGGAAATTGAAATTTTAGATGATCGAAAAGGATATATGACTCAATGAGGATGGATTTCATGGGTAATACACCTCAGGAGTGGATTATATTATGTAATTTTAGGGACTGTGGCCCTCTATGTAAGAATAATTATTTCATAGGGAATATTTCATAGGTGAGTGAATGGTTAAGATGGAAAATGGACCTATTGGAATAGATTTTTGAACTGTTGGATAATCATTCAAAATAAAGACATATGAAAATGGATTCAATAGAAATATTACACAATTGTGGTGAATTTTGATGCTGGATGGTGTAGTGTTTTATCTACACATTGTAATCCCTTTTATATTTTTTAATTGCAACCAAACCACAAAATTCCAAGTTAAATAATTATCATATATATGGTAGTTAAATATTCTTTAGTTTAGCAACATATTGTAAGTACATTGACCATTCAATTCAATGTAATGTTTTGGAAAAATTAATGTTATGAAATGTTCAATAACCGCTAATCGATTAGGAAATAGGAATACATGGTCTCCCATGATTACAAAATTTAAAAATTGACTAAGAAATGTCCTAGAGAGTTGGGCATTACATCATTTTAGAGGCCCACAAATTCATCTATTAGGTTGATAAATTAATATCTATAAGAACAAGTGAGTCATTATTGGTGTGGTTAAAAAAAGATAATATAAGTTTTCACATATTATATAATAGTGATCAATTATAGTTAAATGCGGATTATACATCATGACCACCATGAAATTTATAATTGTGTATTACATTTAGTAAGAGGCCCACTCAAGTTGATGATTACATTAACTAATGGGATTATAAAAATTGATCTATAAGCCATCATTATCCATACTCAACGCGAGAAAAAAAATAGAGGATCAAGAAAATTTAATGATATTGAATAATTATATTTCAATGGGAATTTTCCAATAAATATTTTTTATTCAAATCCATATAAAAATAAATGTTTTAACTGTAAGAACTATATTGATACTTATACAAGAATAAGAAACCCATAATGTTGTCTTATTTCAAGTTAATTAGATAGGTGGGATATTGAAATGGGATTAGTATTTAATATAATTTTAAATACATGGGGCTTACTCCATGGGGGATTCCTTAAATGTAATATGTCCCATTAAGGATGATAATTTCAGTATTATATAATAGAGATTCCCTTTTTGTTCATTCATGTACAATTGATTAGAGATGAAATTAATCATTTATACAAGAGTTAAGTCTCCGGATTCATCCTAATAGGTATCCTCATTATAAAAGAAATCCATAATTGTGATACTTAATGTGATTGTACCTATCATTAAATATAATAATCAACCAAATTTTACAAGTGTAATCTATGATCAATGTGGTTCGTACAAGTTTTCATTATATTATCATTTTTATCATACTGTTTCAGTGGGGGCATTGATATTTTGATACCAACGTTGGGGGATCAGTTGATGGGATACCTTATTATGTGTGATTTGTTGAATATGGTGACCTCATATATGAACAAAGAAAATATTTTACCATTGTTAGGTAATAATATAATTTGTTTTGACATTAGAATAGATGGAATATTCACCTGAATGATACTTGGGTGAGTAATATATTTCATATTAGTGAAGGGAATCAAATTAGTTTTCCTTAGTTAGAGAGAGAAAAAGGAATATACCATGTGGGTGATACAAAATTTAGATGTCCTTATTGAGTGTGATCTAGTAAATTTCCCCTGGTCAAAGTGAATAATGAGATTTCACTAAGTGATTTATAGGAAAAAATATTCCCTATTGGTTCTTGTGTGAGGTGGTATTATTTGAGACAAAACATGCTGTAGATTTCCTTAGTTGTATGCGATCTATAGGTAAACTTTTGGATGGGGGAAGGTGTATTGTTGGCTACAGATTCCTTACACTACTATAAGTGGAGTAACGTGGAATAAATTTTCTACAGTGTTACATGGTTTTTGAAAACATTTGGTGTACTTATTTATGGAAAATTTTCATTAATTTTCCCGAGTTTTTATCTTATACAATATTTTTTATTGGATTTAAAAAATTGGGTAATGAAGAGGGTTAGTCTAGTTTCTATTCATCTCTTTATCTTGTAAAAATACATAATTAGTTATCCTAGAGGATTTATTTAAAATAAAATTTTGTATCCTAGGAAATGATGATTCAGTGAAAAACTTTTGCGTACAATTGGGAACAAACGGTTGACCTACATGCATATATTCTGAGAACTTTAGAGATAATGTGAAAAAATATATTTCTTTTAGCCTATAGTTGTACATCATTTAATTTTGGTATTTTTACTCCAACAATGAATTCATCCTTTTATAAAAGAGATCATAATAACTGTTCCCCACAATTTTTCCTTAAATAATGACATTTAGGAGGGCATGTGGCACTATTGGTTTATCTATGAAAAATGGGGACATAAACTATGGTCATACATTTCATTATGGTGAAACACTAATTTTACTATGGATTCATTTAGGTATCTTATGTTATCCTTATTGATTATTTAGAGGATTAATAATGGATTCATTTCTAATGGATGTGTGTCATATCACATCAACTGGTCGATGTCTCCAAAATAATGGAAAACTAATTTTAGTATGGTACATTAAACAAACATATAAATCATATTTTTCATTGTATAATGTTATTTGAATTTCATGTAAGGATTACCTATGATTTTAAAAAGGGTGAACATGGAGGTTGTATGAATCAAAAAAAAACTTTGGAAGCTAACATGCTATGTGATGAAATATTATTGATCGGTGAATGGATTATATAAAATAAATATTTGGTCAATCATATTTGGGTGTGTAATTATAATTAATAAATTGAGATACTAAAAAAGATTAAAAAATTATTTAATTGAGATATCCAATGTTACTGTGGATCGATTCATTGAAAATAGTTATGGTTTTTCATTGAATGATGAATTGAAAAGTCATAAAATTATAGACACTATAGTGAAGGATTGTGATATGATTTATTTTTGATTAAATTGTTTTTTATAATATAATATAGGTAGCTACATAATGAAGAGTAATTATGACCCAATGTGAACTCAATTATTGATGGAGTTTTTCATGCACATTTACAAACTACTAAATGTTGTTCATGAAAAATTATATGTGAACACTATTTATATCTCTCGTTCTTAATTAACAGGGAGAGAGTGACCTATGTAATATTATTACATGTGTTTATGTGAGGGAAATTTTCCATAATTCAATATTAGATATTTTACATAAATATACACCTACGCAACATTATAATATCAATATAACTGTAGATAGCGATGAAATAATTTTTTTAGTTAATGTGAAATTGAGGAATTATAGTGATAAAATAAAAAAATAATAATTATGAGAAGATTGAGAAAATAAATATTATGTTACCAATAAAATTCATGATAATAAATAAAAATATGATTATTGAGAATTACTATAACAGAATTATCATCATTTCACATAATATATTGTAATATTTGAAGGTAATTTACAAGAAAAACACCCCCGAATGGGGAGTCATGATCATATTTCCTGAAAAATATTATATTATAGATCAATGTGCATTTATAATGAATATAATATTCATGCCTTGTCAGTGAACCATGTATATTTTTAGTAGATTAAATTAATAAGATTGGTAATATAGACCCTTATGAATATAAGTTAACATTATTGCTCACTTGAACATAGCACGAGCATAGAGAAAACTCATTTTGTGTGGAATTGATAGTGTTTATTGCTGGAATGCATTGAGATATCCCATGTAAATATTAATACATCCCTAAAAAACTAAAAAATTATTGTTTTGTATCCTTAAATTTTCACATAGTAGTGAACCATGTTAAATCCTATGTCTAGGATTGAATTAAATTCATATATATATATATATATTAACATTAAAGTCAATGTTGAGTATGAATAATAGATTCATAATGTTCATATTAATGTGGGAACATGATCTATAAAAAATGACCAACATAAAAAAAATTAAATCATTGAACACAATGATTCACCCCTAGGGTCTTATGGGAATTCATGTACCCACTATATTTTATATAATAAAAGATTTTCTAACATAATTTTTTAATATAAATTTTAATATATAAGATGGTTGAATGTAATAAATGTTATATTTTTTTAGAGGAACTAATTTTTATAGTTTGTATAATGAAACTATCATGATAGTACATGATTATGGAAATAATGAGATGAAATATATTAAATGGGATGTTGATATGAAAATTCATAGTGAGATAATTGGTGATGAATAGATAAATGAGATATTTATTAAATCTATGTTTGATGAAGTCTACTAGAATACAATTAAAATAGATATTTTAATCAATATGTTGATGACTCTCAGAAAAACTAATATTAAATTAATGGGAGTAGATATAGTTGATGTAACCCTAATTGAATATGATAGAAAAAATAGCCAAGAAGAAAAACCCAAGGAGAATTTTATTGAAGAGTGCATTTTGGAAAAAAAGAAATTATAAGAATAAAAATAAAAACAAGAAACCAATATTGGTTTAATCTATAATAATGATGGATGTTTATAATTTAAATGTTAACACATTTACACAAGATAAATTAAAATATTGAATTCTAGAATCCATCTCTAAATATGTAGCGGATAAGTATCCATGTAAGAAGTGGAAATGACCTCCAAACAAATATAAAATGGTTGTTCATATTGAAATAATGACATCATCCAATCATTATTTGATAATGTTGTTAAACAATAAATATTTTACCATGTAGACTATGAATTTAATAAATATTAGTGCATGGAAGAGAAATATTGTGAAGAGTATAAGTGTATTTGTAATTTTTATATCTATAATATGGGTTAATAATTATATACCAATGCAATCTTATTGAATAACACCCCCAGTCGATTGGAAATAAAATTTCCATTAATAATTCCCTAAAAGAGAGCATTATCCTACACACAACTCCTCTTGAATAAGGGATATTATCTTAAAATGTAGTCATCTCTTGTTTGTGGAACATGGATACCCCCTGAAGTATAATATTGGAACATTTAGAATAATCAAGGAGCAGTTGAATATTTCTTATCATGAATAGTATAAAATATATATTATTAAAAAATATACATGTTTTGTACATATAGAAAAAAATATGGAAACATTGAAAGAAAGAAAGGGTCATTCAAAATATTGAATATTGGCTCTATCTGTGAAGTATTATTAAAGTGATATTAATGTGGACGCATGATACACACAACTAGTGTATTTATAGAATCCAACTGGATAAATGGTTGAAGGATAATTTATGCACATATATATCAACTAAGGTGTTCAAATAAAAGGTTTTAATTTTTTTGGGAAAATTATAAATTTTTCTATCCTTTGAAATATGGAATGAAATTTTAGTATGATGAGGGAAAAGTAATTCATAATATATAATTCCATTCAAATAACATATTAGGAGAATGATTACATAGAAAGGTAACTTATTGTTCTAGGAAAAAACAATATTTTCTTAGAGGAGAAAAACAGAGAATAATGTTATGTTCATCAGTAATCAATTGTGATAAACTCAAAAAACTAATCCAGAAAAGAAATAATGCATGCTTATATTTTTAAGGATAAAGAAGAGGCTTCTCTAATTATGTGGAATAAGGTATTGCATAAAATCATATATTCAACATGATCAATTAAATAAAAATAAATGATTATCGACATTTTAGTTGAAAATATTAATGCATTCCTTAGTGGATTAGAAAATCACACGATAGGAAAAGTGGATACTGTTAGTGGAATATCCATAAATTGGTGGATGAATAATTTTGAAGAAGTCATAAATAGAGAATCATTAGTGGATAATTTCAAAAGTGTATTTAATTCCACAATGAAAATAATTTCCAAACATAAGAAATATGCTATATGTCGAAATATTATTTTCATCAACCCAAAAAAATTATTAATCACATGGATCGATTAGATGGACTTTTCTATATTATTGAAACAATTTTAGATGAATTAGGGTTCTTTGTTTATAATAATGAACATTTTCAAAATAGGAAAATAAAATTGGAATGAAGGAATCGAGAAAGAAATTTGTACCTATAGTGTCACAAAAATGATAACTATTATGAAGTCTTAGAAATGGATTGGAAGAAAAGGACTGGTCTACCATAACCAATAACATTATTCAACTTGTCTATCTTAAAGGCTCTTATCAGTGCATGTACAAAATATTTATAATATATTTTGGAAGTTTGAAGACTCAAGGGAGAGAAATAATCCTTGAGATTTAATTAATCCAAGATATATAAACTATTATTGAGAATGAGATTTGTAACATGAAGGGAATGTTTTTATGGCCATCCTGTTCTATTCTTTCATGGAGGATGGCTCAAAAAAACTAACTAATTAATTTTTATAGGTGTTATGTATTTCTATTTACATTTTTTTCACTTTCTGATTTCACTATAGGGTGGATGTGGACCACTTTTATCTTCATTGTGATGTGGATTCAGTAATGTGGGAGGTATTTAATAATATAATTGAAGTTCCTATGAAATTTTTCAACTCAATTGGAGATCTCATAAAGAGTGGGAGCTATTTTCACTTTTCACTACAACTCTGGTAACATTTTCAGGCTACTATAGTGGAGTCCATTCATTTGATATGGACAAAAAAAATAAGTTCATACATGGATTCCAAAGATTTTTATTGCATGCTACCCTTGCATGGATTCTGGCGGATATCTAAGAGGTGAAAACATTGAATGGTGTGTTTTTCTCAAAATTAATTCAAGATTTTTCTGTACTTAATTAGAATGGGGTGAGTGGGTAATTTCATCGTCTACTAGGTACAATAGATGTCATTTGGATGGCCCCTTTTAGGGGTGGATTATAGTCAACTCTGATGGTTCTTAAAAGTGCAACTAGGGTCCCTCTAACTTTGGTGTTGTCTGTAGGGAATATTAGGGAAATGTTCTTGGGTTCATCTATATATCATGCGGTATTACGTCTACTCTTGAATCTGAAATTTTTTGGGTTATAATTGTAGTTGATCAAGCTAGAATGCGGGGTTGGATAAGATTTGGATTGAATGTGACTACACTATTGTATTCATTTCTATTCAAATTGGGGATTTGCATCTTTCATAGAAGCCCGCTAATTGACGTACTAGATGTATGGAATCTCTCCACTGAAGAGACCACATTGATAATCATGCTTATAGAGAGGAAAAAAGCTTTGGAATATGGTCTTTCCATCAATGGCGTTAATGGTAATGATTTGCATTTGGTTGATCATGTTCCAGATGATATCCTTCCTTTTTTTCTTGAAGTATTTTTGTAAATATTCTTATTTCCAATATGTATATGTGTTTTTTTCTCATAAAGGGATCTTCCTTTTTTGGGAATGGTCTCAGTTTGATTTAAAAAATGGCATAAAAATTAAAATTATGTTTTATTTTATTAATTTATAATAATTTTTTTTCATCCAAATATATCTATATGAATGTTTTTCTTTCCACTTTTTGAAAAACAAAAATTCTAAAAATTCTATTATGAATTACATTTAAAATGATGGATAATGATTTTATTTTGAAAATATATTTCCATGATATGTATATCATTATCATTAAAATTATCATGATCTAAAGAATTTATGATTCATATTTTAATGGAAAATATTATTTTATAATGATATTTTATTGTAATCATGTTTTTGGTATCAAATTATATTTTTCGTGATGTCATTTAATATGTTTTGGATATTTTAATAAACTGATTTTATTGGCACTGGTTATTTATAAAAATTAAATGGATTACATTTTGTTGTTTTATGAAATCTATTGTATTTCCATGGGTACATTATGATGCAAAACCTAAATTATTCATCTGTAAAATATGAATATATCTATTATGTAGGGGGTGGGAGCAAAATATCCCTCAAATAAATTGAGTAATGAATTATATCTCAGAGGAGTGAAATTTTGTTTGATGAGGATAGAAAGAAGATATGTTCCCAAAGGGTGTATGTAATAGTGTTTATCTCCAATAAAAATTTTATTTGTGCATAGTTCATAAAGTATATAAGTTTATTATGGTTGGGAGTGAGAGTATTTTTCTATACTCATAATTGTAAAAGTGAATGGTTTTCCAGGTAGTTAGGTTCAAAAATATATGAAATACTATTTTTATAATTTTTCCACATATGTTTCTACATCCGTGTATCATGTTATATGTTATATGTTTTATTTAATAATTCAGTAGTAAAATTGTCATCTTTTGATATTATATTTATATATTTCATGATTATTTTTAACACATAATTATTCATATTCTTTCATATCCGCTAATTTTTTCATTATTAGTTTTCCCACATTCTTATGATATAACAATTAATGTCTTTGTTTTCTTATCTTCTACTGAGCATTTGATATCATCCTATTTTTATTTCCCATCTTAAGGTTTTGATGATGATTATGTTTCATTTAATATATCGGAGTGTATTTAGAATATTGAGAAATTTTCAAAAAATATAAAATAAGTGTTTTTATATTTATTGTATCCAAGACACTAAACCTTTCAGTCCATGGTTTTTTGGAGATTAATAGGATGTAATAATTTAACCATGGTATTAATTTAGTATTCATTTATGTTCAGAATGGCTAACTTCAAAGACATTCATGTGGATTTGTTGATGAATTTCTAAGTGGATGTTTGTCATTATCTAAAATAGACATAGGCCAATGAATAATGGTGGATCCTATGAAATGAGCGGTTTGTCTCACAGACATAGTATCTCTTTTTTAGATACTAATCATTTTATTTTTTGTGATAAAGTCTACATTCATAGGAGGAGTTGAGATTGATAAAACATTAGTTTATTATATTCATCTAATAATTATAGTGACATTAAAAACATCATATTGTTTTCATGGTATCATATTTAATACACCCACCTCTACATTAATGGGCTTAGAGGATTTTTCAACGAATATATGTGATGTGGTACATTCACCTGTAGGAATCACTAGTGGAATTCAGAACAATATATCAATGAAATTGTTCAGTAGTTAATGTTATAAAATCAAGAATAAATAATTCCTATATTTCATAAATTTAATATAATAACATAATGATGAAAAATGGAGCGATGAAAATAGAGTTACCCATAATAAAATTTAAACAAATTTAGTGATCTCGATGACAAATCATAAAAGACACAATGATGGAGAAAAAAAACACAAAATATTAGTGTTGTTAATGGAGGAGGCCCTTTTTACAACAATTTTAATAGATAAGAATCTCAATAAATCATTCATTTAAACAATGAGGAAATATAAGTAATCAAATCGTTAATGTTGGATTCATTTTTGCATTGACAGTAAAATCTGAAAGAGATAATATTTCTACCAAAGTAGCTTGGATACTATTTTTTAATCAACAATTTGTGCTATTTTGATATTTCATATTTGTGATTGATGAATTTTGAGTACAACAGTTTTTTTGTTGATGAATAGATATTGTGTTCGATGATTGAATATATATTGTGTAATATGTTTATCTAATAATATTCCTTCATAGTAAATACGACAAATTATATTATTTAATATATATTTATTTTTAAATAGTTCTCGGTTAAGAAATATTTCACCCTAACATGCGCCAAAACATGATAGATTCTGGAAAGAAGTAGTAGTCATAAATGTGACTACGGTGGAGAATAATTTGAGTGTTTTATTCCATTTACTACCAGGTAAAAATTTTATAAGAAACTAAAACATAAAACATTTTTTTATTCTGTAATTATATAGGTAGTTGAATAACAAATGTGGAGTATGTTTTTTCCATACCACACTGCTTTGTATATAGAGATGAAAATTTATCTATGTAATATAGTGATTCTGAAAATTTCAATAGTGTTTTGTGAGGTATATTTGGACAACATTATCAAAATATCATTTCAATCTTATAAAAATAAATTCATAACAAGCACAAGTGATTCCTTATTTTATGATTCTAGTAATTTGAAATATCTGGATTCTAGGACTGATATACTTCATATCATTGTTCATTTGAAAGAGGCATTTTACTATGTTCATTGCCTTGGAGATTTATATTTTTGAAATAGGGACACCCACTATGGTTTTAGTTATTTCCAAGGTGGGAATATGTACTAAAATGAAATTATTTTTATATTTTCAAGTTAAAATAATATATTATTTTCATGATTAATAAACGAATTAGGATTATAAAATTATTATTATATTGAATAAAAGGTTGAAATATCCTAGATAAATGTAAAATGGTTTTAGATAAAGGTACTTATTGAATTTTCTTAAATTCGTCCAAAATATCATTTTGGAAAAATATAGTTTATGTAAGGGTAACCTGTTATTTTTATAAGTGTTATAATGTAGTTTTTAAAAATTTAAATGTGTTTGGAATCCAAAATGGGGTAGTTTGTCATATTTTAAATGTATAAATATAATACATTAAATAAATATTGTAACCATTTATATATAATATTTTCAATGGTAAGACTGAATGAAAATTTTTAGAAGAAATGATATAGAATTTTAATAAAGATATCCATATCTTTTATTTATGGATAGTTCAACTATTTTTAAGGATTTATATTAATGGATAATAAAAGAAAATTTCTATCAATTAAGGAAACTATAGAGCGAGAATTAATGTATATTTTTTTGAATTAATAAATGTCATTAATTCTATAGATAGTTGGAATAAACTTAAAGAATAATTACAACCATGAATTGTCAATCTCATTGGAAGTTTTGTGAATGAATGTTTGTGAACTGCTTAAGAGGGTATTTAATTTATAAAGGATAACAATATCTCATTTACTCATCATTCAAAACATTTAAATAGAGAGATAGAGATTCACATGTGCTAAACTATGAAATTTTTTTAATAGAGGGACATATATCATAGTTATATATTAATTACATTGAAAGAATTTGCACTTCCACACCATTGGAATTGTAACAGCCCTTGATTTTAAAAGAATGATAATTAATTTTTGAATCATATATGACATAGAACAACGAAACTAAGAAAACATGAAATATTGTTACTAAATTTTGACCATTATAGTGAGATGTTAAATTGATATGAATAAATATGGTTAACTAATATATGAAATATATATATATATATATATCCAACAAAATATAAAGGGATTGAAAAAATCATAGGAAAACCTCCCAATTTTTAATGATTCGATTTTCTTCTTCAAAAACATACATTTTACTTCAAAAATATTATAATTAAATTTTATTAAAAATATTATAATTAATTTATAAAATATTTGTAATAGTTAATTGGTAAATTAAAATTCAATTTGAAATCATCATATACAAATGAACTGCAGATGAAACATTGAGAATTTTCAAGAAAAGATTGAATTTACATTAAATGTTAAAAATATACATTTTTTATATATTATTCTATATATCCATTAAATAATGTTATTTTAAATGATTTTTATTTTTATTATATTTTATAAAATTTAAATACGAACCATTTTATTTAAAATAATGTAATTAATTACATTTGATTAAAAAATTTCTATAATTTTAGTGAAAGTTTATTTTTATGATTAAAACCACATTTTGATCATATTGTTTTAACTAAATAATGATTATTTGATTTTATTAATTAAAATATCCCAACATAATTAAATATTTAAATTTAATTTAATGATAATAAATCATTATATATGAATTTAAATTCATTTCATGAGGATTTCAAGTCATACCGTTAAAGTAAAATAAAATTTTCTTTAGAGATATATGAAAATGATTATGAAATTTAAAATAATATATGTCATGAAAACAACAAATAAATAACCTTCTTTAATTATTATATTAATAATATTTTTATAAAATGATTAGAATCCAACTTTTAGGTTTAAATAATCATTTTAAAGATAATTGTTTTTTATATTATTGTAATTATTTTCATATTTTTGGGATGAAAAAATTATTTTACGAGAATAAAAACATTAATTCGGTAAATATTTAATTTATGGATACATAATATAAATCATTATAAAAATATTAAAAAAAAATTGAATGAACTTTTGCGAACCATGAGTATTTTAGAAAAATATAATATGGTATCAAAGTGTGAAATGTTTAGATTCCAATTCCACCTTTGTATTTATATTTTTAATTAAAATTTAAATTAATTGTGATAAAATTGACATTAATGTTTTTAAATAATATCTATCATGATATTTTTATTGATTTTTACTCTTGTTATGTGATGTTTTATATCCCCTAATTGGTAAAAACATCAATACCATGATAATTTTCAAATGGATTTAAAGGGGTTAAATAAGATAAGGGTTAAAGAATCAGATACACATGATCTATTTTTAATGGAATAGTTGATTTCAATCAAAATTCATATCTTCTAACAAACATTTAAATTTTGATAATTTTGAATATGAATACTTATTTGTATTATATTAATATTTAAACAAATTCAAGGATTTTCTATCAGATATCTTAAAATGGAACCTACAGATACCATTTAATCACACATCATCAACCATTTAGTTCTAATATGATATACGCTAATATCTTACTAATATTCCTCTACTCGTTTTTAGGTCTTATTTTATAAATAATGCCAACTATATAGGGACTAATGTCTAAATAAAAGAAGGTTCTCTGAAAAGGATCAATAGTTCCTAATCGAGCATTTTTGTATTGGTTTTTATTCTACCACCTTATAGTATTCTTCAAAAGTGTTAAATAAAATATCAATTTTATATTACATTAACATAGATGTTATTATGTTATTATAATAACCATTATCCGTCTCTTTTTTCCATCAAATGAGAAACCAAATTATATTTCATGTGTATATGCATAGAACCCCCTTATGAATAAATGTAATTATTTTTCCCTAACTCCCACTTACAGATAGACGTGATGATTAATATAGTTTATTTTCATTATATTAATAAAATATTTTTCATTCTAAAAAGTTAATATATCATTTAATTTATTATAATTCCCTTCACTAAAACATTATGACATCGTTCTTGTTTTTACATAGACTACCACCTAAATGAATTGATGTTATTCATTTATCCCCACCAAAGTCATTAGATAAAATATATCAATACATTTTGAAAAAATTATGATATTTATAATATAATTATTTTTCAATATATATAAAATAATACATACATTCTTTCCATTATGATAATTTGAAAATATAAATGTTACTCATCACTACGTATGTCCTACAATCTCCACAATTATATCACACTCAATTTCTCTTAAATATACATCCTGATTAGTTTTAATATTATAATTATCTATAAACCATAAATTATTTAATTTTATTTATTATTATGAAGATTTTATAATGATTCCTTTGCCCATGCTTAAAACACCCATCCTATTTTGAAACATTCATACTGAATATCTTTAATGTTCCCAATATAGATTAACTGATTTTTAATTAAATTATTCATTTAAAAAATTTATTAAATAGTTTATGAATACATTATTTAACCTGGAAATGTATTTATAAAATGAAATAATTGATATGATTTTATTATAATGAAGTTAAATGACCCACATTGAATTTTTATACATTTGATAAAGGGGTTATTCTTAATTTCCATTCATTAAGGAGTATTTTTGGGTTATAAAACTGTTTTATTTAATTAGTTGTATATAATAACCCTGTTATATGATATGTAATGAATACATAATAAGTAAATGAATATTATGTTTCAATTTTTATTATATTATTCGATAGTATTTTAAAGTAATGGTACCGAGTGGAAATGTGTTTCTTAACATAATTTCAATTTGTTGGGTTATATCTGTTATTCATTATCATTGTTATGAAAATGATTATGTTTTAGTAGATATCTAATAAAAGTTATTCAATGTTTACACTTGTATTTTCTGGAATTATTTATGTTACATGTAATCTATCTATTGATTAATTCTTAGTTCAGTGATATGATATTTATAATGGTTATTAGTCTCAAATTCCATTTTCATTGGGACAATTATTTATGATATGAACATACATTATATTAGGATGTGTATATACATCCTCTATAACATGATATTTCCTAAATACACATATATTCAGGATGTTTATTTTTTTCATTTTATTTTATTCTTTCATGTGATTAAAATTAAAATTCTCCAATATCGAAAAGCACTAATTTTATAATCTAATTCATTTTAAAGATTTTTTATGTTCAAATATCCTTAGAGAAGTCATATTATATAACATTATTGTACAATATTACACTCATTTTCATCTGGTTATCAAATTTGGTTTACATGTTTTATTTTCATTTCCTTCATTATTGATTGAAGTGACAGTAACAAATTTGTTTTGTATGTGTTATAGATCCTATATATATTTTTTGATATGTATCACATATAATTTATTTTAAAAAATTATAAAAAATTCTATTTTAAAAACATAAATATTATCCAAAAACTATTACCAAATTTCACTGACCCTACTAAATGGGTTTATAAGTAAATTTCTTAAATTTTACCAATGTTTTCAGTTTTTAATCCCATTTCAATAGGATCGAAATCTAAATTTTTTAATATTTATAATATGAATAAATATCCCCCAATAGATTCAATTATATTATTTTAAGATTTATTAATGAGTTTCTAATGTTATCTTCAAATAAAATATATTTCACAACATTATGTTATTTTTTTGTTTTTAATGTTATTTTCAATGTGTAAATGATATTTTCCTCGATAATGTATTCATGATATTTTATTTTTATTTACACTAATTGATATGAATAAATAATAGTATAAAAAACAATATATTTGGGATAATTATTAATTATTCAATCCATATTATTTATCTGGATAGATTATGAAATTTTCATGGAACCCATTTCTTTTCAATGATTAAATCTTGATATGAAATAATATTGATTATTTATATGATTGAAAAGTGAAGGATTATATATTTTTTAGTGAACAATATGGAAATGATTTTTGATGAATAGGTATCCCATTATGAAATATAAAATGTTATGAGAACCATTATATCTCAATGATGAATGGGTTAGTGTGATATATATTCTTTTATTGGTGAACATATAGAGCGCTCCAAGGAATTTGGAATTGAGCATTCTCTATGGACGCCAGAAGAATGACATTACCATAGGTATTTCTTAATAGTTTCAAATGCACAGAAATTTTTTGTAACATGGTTATAAAATTGTCTTTATAGATATGTTTTTAGGGAAAAAAATTTAATTTATACTTTATATGGTTTTAGTAGTTATTTTTATTAAGAGTGATATAACATGGCTCATGATTATTAATTCCGATGACTCTAATCATTATTAAATATTTATTCCATGATTCATGGTTGATGATCCAAGTAATTATGGGAATTAATTCCCTTATTGTATGAGAATAAATTTCTATTATGTCATCATACCCTTATTCCAATCTTATTATCCCTGATGAAATTCAATTATTAAAGATTATGTTTACCCTTAAAAATAAATTGAGATTAACCTTCTCATGTTTCTATTCCCCATGTTATAAAAATTATGTTTAATGAATTATTTACATTATTTCCTATGTGAACCATTATATGGGAAATTTTTATTATGTAATATGGAAAATGAAATGATTTTTCTAGTGGAAATATCACATAGATAAGTGTTTTTATGTAACATTTTCTATTAATTAGAAGATTATATAAAATATAATTGTGTTTGGCTATACATGTGATCCATTATTTTAATATAAAGATGTATGTTTTAGATGGAAATAATTAAAAAAAATTGGGTCTCTCCAATGTTTATCAATGATAAATATGTAATGTTTGAAGTATTAGCATTAGATATGGGTGTACCTATTCAAAGATGTTATAGTTTGTATCTGGGTAGGGTTTATAAACATTGGATATTATGAATTTCATAGGCTAGTTTTTCACAAAATAGCTACAGTCGACTTTGAACCGGTCACCTAGGAAATCCCATAACAAGTCCCAAGATGTGTTCTTGATCCTCTCTAGATTGTGACTATCACAAAGGGAATCAGTAGACCAACAAGGTAATTATTTCTCAACCATATAAACAATTAAGCAACCAGCTTAAGGAAATAGACAACCTAGTACATATTTAAATATTATTTTCACTGAAAATTATTTTCCCATCGAAGTGAAAGTACAACTCATCCAAAAAAATAAACCATCCAAACCTGAAAGCAAACTATCTCCATGGGACTGCAATGGTTACTCTACAAAAAATGATACCATGTTTCTGAAGGCAATCGAACAGGAAATGAAACGAGAACACATGATAAAAAAGATGACAAATATAGGGGTGGGTATTAACACTCATTAGGTTAGCCCAATATAATATTCCCAATGAACATCCATTAGAATAAAATAAAAATCAATTCTATGTTTTAAATATATTATATAAAATTATATTTTCAAACAATGTTTTTATGCTTAAATCATTATAAAATAATGTGTTTTCACATTTTCATAATTAGGAAATGCTAGTAACTAATTTCAAATAGATGAAACATCAATATAAAAACAATTTTAAAGAGGGTGTCATTATAAAATTTACACTTAAATAAAACACACTCTGATGAATTTATACACCTAACACTCTATATGCTGATGGTGAGTAAAAAATATTAAATGAGAACAAGTCATAGGAACATCCATATGTACTAGCTAGCTGTGGGACTTATGTACCTCGTATCTCAGTGAAATGTAAACATAACCAATATTTATACTCATGCATGAGTGAATATTAGGGAACAATACCCAAAACCAAGTGGTCCCCAACAACATCATCATATTTTAGTTAGTGTCTTAATCTTCAAACATTCAACGTGAAACACGGATGAAACCACAACAGATTACTATCATACTAGTACACATCCTCCCTCCAAAATACATTGGATTACCTTTTATGCTCAATCAAGTTCCACATATTACCAAATACACATTACACATGAAAATTTTATTCCAAAATCATACACAATGAAACAGCCAGAAAATGTTCTTCACATTTCTTTCACCAATCAGTAAACCACTAAAAATTTATAGAAAAATTATTCAATAATTATAACGGGTCGTTTAACATAAATTGGATTATAAAATGTTCTTTTATATCCAAATATCAACCAATGCTATATCGAAATTTATTATTTAGACCCAACTCCTTTTATCTAATTAATTCCATTAACCATAAAATGTCTCCAAATGTTACAACCTGAATTACACATGAAAACCCATTTTTACAAGAAAAATGTAAAACTAAAATTTAAGAATTATTCAAAAAAAATTATCCGAAGAACTAGTTACAATATTCATAATTTGGTTTAATCAAGACATTTTAATAAATATATAATTTACATAAAATATTTTAAATCATAGGTTACACATTCAAAATACATCCATTTTTATAAAGGTTCCAAACATGCCATTTACCGAGAATGCTTGTTCAAACACAGTACAAACTGAATCTCAAATCATTATAAAACAAAAAACCACATTGGATCCCATATAATTACTAAAAAATATTTATTCCCACGATACTAATATCATTCATAAACCAAAACATACATTTTATTCCACCTTGATCACACAATACCCATCCGTCCAGTTTCATGAAAATAAGGAATGAAACAATTAATAAAACAAACTCTATTAAACACTAAAGGGTTATTATTCCAAATATTCTATCAGAAAATTTATATAAATATATAAAATAGGTTATGAATGTTGTAAATTTGGTGTGAAGGCAAATAGATCATTTAAACAAACAGTTAGTGCTAACAATTTTACAAAAACAACTCAATTTTCACAAAACAAGGAATAAAATACCCATCATGGAAAATAAAAAATTAAACAAATGGTGAAAAACAATTACTAGTATATATATAAGCGTTAAAAAGAAATAAACATATGAATATTGAATTATAATGTTAGTTCTTGAGATATCCTACTTCAAAACTAAAGTAGAATGGAAATTAACACTTGATAACACCATATATATGTTTATTACCACTAACCATAATAATACTAGACACAAATGAATATAACAACATAAAAATCATGGGATAACATAACCCTAGGTCATTCAGGATTTATGGGTGAATATAGGGACATTAAAAATTAAAAGGAGAAAGTAGACGGAAACTCATATTGATAACTAGAGAACACTTCATCTTATGTTAGATCCACACCCTTAGAGGAGTTGAAATGTCTTGAAACTAAATGAAAAGACTCCCTAGGTCTGGAATAACCAATGGAAGAATATTTGTGTGGAAAATAGATAAAATGTATGATTCAAGAAAGAAACAAATTACCTTAACAAATATGTACTATTTGAGAATCCTTGAGATATATCACAATACTCTGTGATTAAGATGAGGTCCAAAGTGGAAAAAGGGAACATGGGGGAGCTCTTAGGGTTTTTTTTCTAGTGTGAGATGTGGAATCTCTAAAATATATTAAAAACGAAATAATATAAAAAACCATTAATTGTTTTACCTTTAATGGTCTCACGGCCGAGCCCAAGACCTGAATATATAACCCAAATCCCCTATAATTATGAATTCTAAAGGGGTAAAAATTGATGTGGTGGATTCTATAGGTCATGGGTGTCCATATTGTATGTTTAATGATTGAAAATTGTTGAAAACAATGGACTTATAAAAGAAACAAATCTTGTTTTTAGATATGAAAATGGGTTCACGGTTTGCCAAAATATTGAACTAACAACCCTTTTATAAAAAAACTCCCACAAATTCTATGGGGAACCCATTGTAGAATGATTATATATTGATTTAAGTTCAAATAACAAAATTCAACTCACCCAATGCCCATGAATATGATAAAAATTTCCAATAAACTGGATCAAAACGATGACATGAAGAGCAGGGTGTGTCATAGATCATCTTAAGCATAGTGGGTACCATTACAGTTTTAAATGATTAAGGTTAGTCATAGGTCAAATGTTTTATAAACCCCCTTTTAGGATTTAATGTATGTTATTTCTTGGTGACTAATGATATTTTAGGAGACCTTTTTTGATTGTTGAACTTCCTTAAAAGAATTTTAATATGACGAAAATCTTATTATAGAGATCAAGATAAAATTTGAAGAATTGCATTTTGTAATGGGTTGTGGGAGAATGTAAGACTCATATTAATTTTTTAAAAAGTGAATTATTTTATATATTAAATAAAAAACACATCACAAAGCATAAATGATCTATGCAATATTAATATTTAATTATTACATTTATAACATTTCTATTAAATTGTTAGTAATCAGTTGGATTAAATTATTTAAGAAATATAAAAATAAATAACCAACATAATATAAATTTTCTAATAAATCTTTATAAAATAAAAACATAATATTTAATTGTTATATTTTATTCTATAAAACAATTCACTGTCATCGGAAAATTTTTTTATTTTATTTTCTGAGAAAAATTTAAAATTGATTTATGGAATGATTAGAAATTATATTTTTAAAATTGAAATATTTTTTTATCATAATAGAACAATATACATTTGTTAATGCAAAGTAAGTTTTTTAAAATTATTATTTTATCAGTAGGTAAAAAAAAATTTGATTTAAAATAATGAAATTTCATTCCATTATAAAAATTTATATAATTGAATAATTAAATTTTAAATTTATTATTAATGTGAATGATGATTTTTTTTAAATACAATTATATAAATAATTTAATTTGATGGAAAAAATCCAATGATTTTTATAATATATTATAATTACGATTAAAAACTCATTTATAGAAAAAATGTTTTCATATAAAAATGTTTATTTATTTTAATAAATTTAAATAACTCATAATAAGGAAATATAAAAAATAAATGAACCTAATATATAACTATCTATATGAATTTATATTCATGGAGTAATGAAATCTAGTATTAGAGTGAATTTATAATAATCTTTGTCATGAAAAATATATTTTCCAGCAAACCGCTTCTCATCACTCTTAGAGGATATATTTTATGTTAAACGATGAATATTGTTTCAATTGTATTTTAAAAAAGTGATGTCCATATGCCTAATAAAATTAATAAATAATGGGTAATAAGGTAAAAGTAATTTTTCCTTATAAGGAATATTAAAAATAGAAAAAATATATTTCCATGGTTACGGGTAGAAAAGGTTTACGATGGGTTAAACTAATTATATATGGGATGTTTACCTATAGTTTTTTATTATTTCAATTTTGATTAAAAATTTCAACACTATATCTCTTAAGTCATATGTATAGAGAACTTTATATCCATATGTCGGTGATTATGACTAGTATAATAATTAATGTAATGAAAAAGGAAAAAACGAACATTCAATTCCTTTAATATCTATAATAAATTGTGATAAGGATTTAAACAACCTATTTCTGATTATAAAATATCAAATTAAAGATAAAATATTTATTTATAATTTTAATTTATTAATAATTATTTGTGATGATATAGTTTTCTTATGATCCTACAGAGTGTTTAAAAAATAATTTTTTAATTAATATGAATGTAAAATAAAAAATTAAAAATATATTAAAGGTAAACTAAATTCAATATATTATTTAATTAAATGAGTCATGTGGAATTTTCTAAATTTTTTGGGAAGATTGAATGGAATATTTTATAATTACATCGATTTATAGATCTTTGTTAATTTCAAATTAAAATAATAATATTAAATTTACATTAATGATATTTTATAATAAATAATATTTTATTAAATGATTTAAAATTATTAAAAAAAAATTATATGGAAATTGAACGGTTATGGTTGAAAATATAATCCATGTTCCATTTCTTAATCATTTTAAATTTTATGGGTTTTCTTAATAAACCTTTAAAATTAAATAATTAATATAATGGAAATTTTCAAAAATGGTTAAATGGGGTTAGAATAGAAATGTTTGAAAAAAATCACATAATCCAGTAAAATATTCATTAGATGAGTGTATTTAGCCCCAAATCCTTCTAATATAATAACCTTATCAACTTTTATCCTCGTTAATGTGAAAATTATTTTATATTTATTTAATGTTATATAATATTCCAAGAGGGCCCTTCCCACCCCTTAATAAAGGGAAACTCATTTTCAAATTTTGAAACACCGTAAGAACCATTATTATCAACAAATTCCATCCATTAAATATTTATTTATTTAAAATACACATTCTAGAGATATTATCCCGGTCATAATTCATACTCTATAGGTATTAATGTGTAAAACAATGGATGATATTTGAAGAATTGGTATAGTTCATAACTGAACATTTTTGTTACATTTATTATTCTACATCCATAAAATCATATTAAACTAATATAAAATAATTTCAATAGTACATTACATATAAAAATACAACATTATATTAATTTTATAACTTATATCCATTTCATTTTTCATTAATTGAGAAGTGAACCCATTGTTCATGTGAATGTGCATAGTACCGCCTCATAAGTGTATATAATTAATTTTCAATCACCTTAAATTAGGACTAGTTATAAAGATTGATTTAATGTTTCTGTATGATATTTATTATATATTTACCCTTATAAGAATTTAATATATAACTTACTTTCTTACATTTCCATTAAACTAAAATTATAATGTCGTTCATTCATACTAGTGGACTACTACCTCTTTGAAGTGATATGATTTATTTTTCTTAACCAAATATCATGGATGATAAATGTAAGCATATTTATATAAATACTATGATATTTGATGTATAATTAAAATTTTAGATATATAACAAAATGCATACATTATTTAGATAATTATAGATGAGAAATGGAAGGGTTACAAATTCTTAGGTATATCCTACCATCTCCGTGAATATAATATAGTTCATTTTTCATAACAATATTACATTATTATTTTAAAACGTATAAATGATTTTAAAATTAAAAATATGTTAATATAATAATTTTGGGTATCATTTAATATCGAAACCTATATCCACGGTAAAGACAATGAAGCCATTTTGAAATTTACAAACATAATGTCACCAAAATTTAAAATAAGGAGATAAATTAATAATTAATTAATTATGTCACTGTAAAAAATACAATAATTGATTTAAGGATAAATTATCAAAACATTAAATTTTTTTAGATATTTTCAATAACATATGTTTTTTTATTTTATATGATATATAAAATATCTAAATATAAGGAAATGGATTTTATTTCAATTTCATTTCAATAAATAATATTTTGATGTTTTTCACGTAATTTATTTCATGAGGGGTATACACTAGTACAATAAATGTTTTATCATGAATCATGCATTCTTAAAGATATTTAATA
The DNA here is from genome assembly GCA_963277665.1 of Viscum album. Lineage (NCBI taxonomy): Eukaryota > Viridiplantae > Streptophyta > Magnoliopsida > Santalales > Viscaceae > Viscum > Viscum album. The sequence continues at coordinate 268,333,650 of OY728125.1, read as the reverse complement.
TTATAAATTGAATCAATTTATCTAATGGGATTTTATGTGATTTTTACCAAGTTTTAAATGGGTTCTTAAATCAATTTCCATTCATTTGGTTATATCTCATTTTTTATGATTTTGTTTTTCCAAGAATATGTCGGAATAAATATCTCAATTTTTAAATTATATATTTGTACATATTTTGGGTGTATATATATATTTTTATAAAAGAATCTATATCAACTAATTATTGATTTAATGATATGTTCCTTATAAGTGTTATTTGCCTCAATGTATAATTCCTTTGGATATGTGTTTATGATATGCAAATATCATTTTTTAAAAGTAAATACAACACGTTATACATTATATTTAATTAATATCCATAGTTTTATTATATTTATTGTTCAATTTTATGTAATTTTTTTATAGGGAATATAACTTAAAAGTTAACAATGTTTCGAAGTCATAATTTTATAACCTTTTTACTTCTCAGGAAGGGTTATGTTATAGTTTCCTTAACAGGATGTCATATGCTCTTATTTTAATGAACGAAATCAAATTTATTATCCCATAGTTATAAAATAATTTTGTCATTTCAAATATTAATTTAATAACTTTTTTATTTATGAAAAATAAATTAGATCGCGTGTAAATGATATTGATCATGAAGCATCTTTTAAATATGGAATATTTCACTTCAATATCATTATATTCAAAAAATTAAAAAATTATAATATAAAAATTACATTTTTCATAAATTTATTTATAATTTTTTTTATTATTATTTTAATGTTTTTCCAATGGAAATTTCTAAACATTTTTTAAATTTTATAATTTTTACCCCATTTTCAAAATGATTAGAATTTTTTTAACATTTACTACATGAACTGAATTTCCAACCATCAGGACATGTATTTACATTGGATATTATTTATAATATTAAATGTTAATATTCAATTAACAGTATTTGAAAATATTTTGTTATGTTTCATTTTTGAAAATTCATTTTCATGTTCGGAATAGTATTTTAGACATGATTTCTTTTATGATTCAAAAAAATAATTTCCATTAGTCAATGTTAATGACCCTTTTATTATATACACTGTATTTGAGTAATGTTATAATGAAACCATCACTATTGTATCTCAGGATGATGTTTGATATTGTAATGAAAATAATATCATTTTTATTGGTTATTAAATCTATGAACAAACCCTTATTTCTATTTTTACTAATAATTAATGACATATAAATGTTTTATTATGGAATGGTAAATAGAAAATATTACTGATGAATGGGTGATCCTAATACATAATATATAAATGGGTGATCCACAATATAGATCATGAATAACTAGTGAAACCAATATAGCTTATATGATGGGTTTATCCAGATACCACTCTAATGCAATAGAAAATGCTCCTTGTCTTTAGAATTAAAAAATAGGGAGTTACCAAATGGTTTATCTTATGGATTTAATTGGGCATAAGTAATTCATTAAAATATTTTAAAATGGTAATGTCGGTAATGATCCAAGACCCAAAAAAGTTTACTTTATAATTTCTTTGTTTTTCAAGATTTACTTTGATCTTGGTTGACATCACATGGCTCAAGATTATTGATTACAATTCATATTTTCATTGATAGTTATTTGTTCAATGATTCTTTGTTTATTATCCAATAAATCATCTGTATGAATTACCATAATTTATTCTCTTGATCATTTATTTTCTTATCACACCGTTAGGATCAGATTATTTTCATTGATCTGAAACCATTTGTAATGCTTATGTTTTTTCCTACTAAGTATTTGAGATCACAATTCTTATGTTTCTATTTAACCGTGTTATAAATAATGATTATAAATATTTTATATCTTGAAATGATTAATATATAATGAATATTGTGGGATATTTTTAATAGTTAAGATTGAATATGAAAATCCTGGAACTGTGGGAAAATACTCTCTAGAATTAATTATTGTTGTTTATGTAAGAGTTTCTAAAAGATATTAAATGAACTACTTCAAATGGGTTCCTGGGAATTGATGTGATATAATATTTTTTTATAATGGTTTAATTTTAAAGTAGGAAATAATTTTGATAAAATTCAATCACATTTTTCAATATCAAATCTCAAAATTTAATGTTTTAATTTTTTCTACAATATCTATTAGTGGAGTTTCAGTGCTACTACAGGTATATTAGCGTAAACACATTGAGGTGGAAAATTAATTAAAACATTATGTCAAGATAATATATGTAATAATATTGATCACATTTTTATGAAATGGTGAATCGGGATAAGATAGATGTACGCTACGACTTCTATATTTGGTTATATATGAAGACTATCTTAAATGATAATTCCTATATAAGAATTATATTCTTAAAGTAGAATGTATTGTTGTATTTTTACGAACGAAACCCAAAATACATTTCCCAGTGATGAGTTGTGTTCATGTTGTTTGATTAATAATGTAGAAACATAATTATGGTCAATGTTAATCTATTTGGAATAAATGATACAAGGTTTTTTAGCAGCCCATGCTCATTTAAAAAACACCTACATGCTATTGAATGAATATATGATACCCAAACGTCTATATGATGACTTCATCCATACTTTACGTAGTTTATAAAGGTTGAGATAAAAATTACCCCTGGTATTCAAAATACAAACATAAGTAATCCATATTTATAAAAATATTATGAGTATTATATCACTATAACACCAATGAATTATTAGTTTTCAGTCAATGAATTAGTCCATAATGGTGAACTATATAAAATCTATATTGTCTGTGTATTTTTATACGATCTATTAACTCTAATATATGTTTAATCATTTGAGACATATGTAATTAATAATGATAAATTGATCATGTTCCTATTAAAATAGGAACCACATATTTAAGAAGAAAAGTACCATCTAAAATAAAATTTGAAATATGTGAACTCACAGATTCAACATCCTCCCCCATGAGGGTGATCTAGTTCATATTTGTACCAATGAATGTATATGTCTATAACGAATATGGTATATTGAATTTGAAAAAATATTTTCTCTTTGTGGATTTATAAATGATTATATAAATTATTTATATATATAGAAACCATGAAAACCATGATGTGTTGTTATAAAATTAGTAGAAATATGATTATTGATTAAATACACCATCTATGTAGATACAACACATTAATTAATTAATATATGTGAATAAAATAATTGAATGTAAATTTTGATATATTTAAAGGATATTAAATACAATAATTTAATATTTAAAAATTAGAAGATGTTATTAGACTCTAATGATGTCATATGAAAAGAATCGTTGTATTATTTTTATTATGTAATAACTAATAAAACATCTATAAAATAGATACGATAAATGAAATTAAAAATATTAGATTAATATATCTTTATGAATAAGTGTTAGTATCATATCTATGAAAACAATTAAATATACTTTATAAATATTTGGAAAATTATCATTTGATAATTTCATAAATGATGGAATAAATAATGCACTAGTACAATATGTTGTGTGGTAAAAATTTCCAAATATTCGTTATATGAGTAATAATGTGATTAAAAACATGTGATATAACCATAACCATTAAAATAAATGTGTAATATCATAAAAAATTGGGAAATTCCCATAATCAATTTCATTAAATATACTAATTAATGACAAATCATTTTGATATGTGGTGTGCTCAAATTGTATGAAGGTTTTTTTAATTGAATATCTATTAAAAATGTTTATCTTGTGCTTAAAAATAGTAAAACGATCTTCAATTACCAAGAAATCATATTAGAATAAAAGTTGATTAATATGTGATACCTAAAAATGGGCTGAACAAAAATATTGTATTTGGTGTGTTCAAAATGATTAAAAAACTATGTTTCGAAATAGAAATATATTAAATACAATTAATAATGTAAAATCCAAGAAAACAAAATTACCCCAAATATAAGATATTATAGGGAAATAAACTTATAATAATTTATGATATGTCTGAAGAGATGATGATTTAATTATACATTATATGAAACAAATGATTGGAAAAGTAATTTTCATGTAAAAAATTATTTAAATTATGTGATATATTACAAAAAAATAAAAAACCTCAAATTATGTTGAAATAATTTAAAAATAATCTTCGATAATTTCTTGAAATTTACAAACCAATTAAATTTTAATTTCATTTTTAGTGTGCATGAAATGACTAAAAAGAGATTTTAATAAATTTAAGAGAAATTAAAAATATTATCATATTCTTCAGAACTAATGACGAGTACCCTGAAAATTAAGAAATATTAAAACATTGATAACTATTTATTTTATAACTTACTATAAAGAATGATTCATCAATCTGTTAAATTGTCAAAATAAGGGAAAAATTAATTATTTTAAATGTAGACTAAAAAAATTAATATGGTTATAACAGAGATAATTACATCATATTGTCTTCAAATCATATGATTTCAATTTCAGTTTTTTAAAAATTGGAATGGAATACCTATAAATTTGACATGTGGGTATATTGAGATGAATAAAAATAGTTTTGGATAAAAAGAAGTAATAATTTGAAAAATGGTTGAAAATTAAAATATAAAGACAAATCATTATAAAATCCTAAGAATGATATCAAAAATGAGTTTTAGATATTAATTAAAAGGTGAAATTTCAATATTATTTTTAGTGTTAATGAAATTACATAAATTACTTTTTCATAGATTTATAATATGTTAATAACATGTTCAATTAGGTAAAAAACGAGGATAATACCCAGATTATCATGAAATTTTATGAAATTTATCACAGATTGAACTTTCACATATTTTAATGAGAGGCATAAAAATTTATTGTTTGTGTCTAGTAAAAATGGGAGAAATTTCAATTCCAAATTTTTATTTATTAAATAGACTAATTATGTTTATAGAAATTAAAATAAAATGTAAGTTATTGAAATTATTGAATATAGTTATTTTATTAGATTATCACATTTTAGAACATATTTAATGATAATATAATTTTGAATTTAGAAAAAATAGAAAAAATGTATTTTCATAGAATAAAGTTACTAAACTATTTTACATGGGAAAAACATAACAAAAACCCCAATATTTTTGTGATGCATTTTTATAATTAATAATGAACAATCTAGGATATGTAGTATTATATTTCATGTCCATCCAATTTTTAGTGGGCTCGAAAAAAATTCTAGTGAATTTTCTTATATTTAGAAGTGTCTAAAAATAATTCTTAGATAGTACAAAAAAATAAAATATACTCAAATTATCATAAAATTATTGAATAAATATAAAAAACATATATATATATAACATGTTAAATTGAAAAAAAATTGATACATTGAAGTCTTGTGTTTTAGGAATTACATAGAATGTATTATTCGATATAAAGTTGATTAATAATAAGTTATATGGTCAAAACTATGAAAATATCACCATATTATAATGAAATATTAAAAAATTGATATCTATTTTATTTGTAACATTTAATAATTTTGTTAATGTCAATATAAACTATTATGTACTAGAAATTCTAAAAAATGGTTTTTATATTTTTATAAATGATGATTAATATAATTATTATTATTATTATTATTTTGGAAATTAAATTTTTGAAATTTGGAATTTATAATGAACTAAATGAATTCACGAATTTATCGTAGTTAGGGAATATGATTTGATTCAAATTCTCACAATTTAAGATATTATATAGTGAAACCCACATCATTTTTGTAACTTTGTATACCATTAGTTAACAAAAATCATCATATTACACGTCCAAACATCTTGATACTCATAATTATCACTTAGAATATTAGTATAATGAAATATTTACACCTAATTATTATTGTGTTAATTTAACAATAATGTTTTTACATAGGTTGGTATGTGTCTCATAATAAAATTTTCTTATTAATTGGTTTGAAAATTCACTTTTTGTTATTAGTGGTATCAATAATTTTAAATTGGAAACTCCACAAAAATAGTTAGATGTTCAATAAGATATTGAGTAATTTTACATAAATGTGACACATTCAAATTGGGTGTAAATTCATCTGAAATATGTGATATAGAAGAAGGAGTATTTTAAAAATGGATCAATGAGTTCATTTGTGATTTCAAAATCATGTTTACCATTGGTGGAACCAGATTTTAACGAACACACAATAAAAATTGTAATCCCATCTTATATTGATGGTTCTTTACATTGAGTAATAATTTTCTATGATTGAAAATTTGGAGTAATCGATCCAATCTGATGTCTTATATGGTGATTATTGATTTATATAATTATCACTATAGATTTATTCTAATCTATTTAAATAGTAGACTTATAAATCTTATTCAAGGTGAGAGTAGATAAAAATTCCTTCAAAAATTATTTTATATTACTGATTTCATATTATATATAAAAGTAACATGAGGAAGTTTCTATCCACAGTGAATGTAATGAATCACTATAGATATGTTTTATGTTAGTATTATAATTTTTAAAAATATTTCATTATATTAATCAATGGTTTCACTATTCATTGAAATGTGATATTCTTTAGATCCCTTAACATCGATAAAGTTTTGTTTCCTTTTAAATATAATGGAGTTCTATAACAACCCAATTTCAATGTAAATTTACATTATTTTATAATTTCACAACATTTCGTACATTACATTAACACACACACATGGAATGTTTTATTTTTGTTCATTTAAAAACATAAAAGCATACACATTATCTAATTATTGATCTAAATTAACACCCCAAAATATATATTAAACCTTACCCCTTCATATAAAATTCAAAAATAATAAATATATTTATTACTTGGGGGATGATAAACATAAAAATTGGTGAGCTCAGAAGCTTAGTAAGTGTAAACAAGGGTGGAAAGTAAAAATAATCATGAGAATAAGGGTATGATAATATGATCTTCAAAATCAGATATCATAATGAAACTAAAAATGATCATAAACATGAATCATGGAATAAATATTTTTTGGTAAAAAGTCAAAAATCATTTTGAAATAAAGATCGCAATCCATGAAATCATAACATATAAATAATGTATGGAATTTGTGGATTAAACTGAAGAATATAAAATGATTTCAATGGTAATCAAGGCATGACAAACAAAGACATATTAGTAGTATTTGTTTCACTCCCCAGACCATATTTTTATTCATGGTTTACTCACTTTAACATCTTAGTAGTGAAGACTCACTCCAAAGACCATCTTAGAGGAAAATGCCCATTACAGAACAGGGATCACTCCCCATTCCATCCATGTATACATCATGAGGTATAAATATCTAAAAATGAATTGTAGGGATATATTTTCCCACCAATAACATGATTTCAACCAAACATAAGTGTTCAAAAATAACATATATTAGTCATCATATCAGAACCCATGGAAGTAAATGGGTTTCATAAACATCATTTTGTCCTAACATAACCCATGGGCGTGAAATGTGTTTTGTAATTATCATTCCATAATTAAAATTATACATTAAATGAAAGTATAGTAATCTTATCACTGAACAATAACCCCCTTAAAACATATATAAATTAAAATAATGTTATCATGTATAGAAAATAGTTTTCAAGGATCACTTGAAATCATTCATGAGAAAAATATAATTTCCCTTTTGAAAACCATAATTTTAATCATATAATGTATACAAAACCATTTAAATATTAAATGTATTTTAAAACATATTAAAATAATTGAAAAGTATGTAAAATATATTTGAAATTGTTTTTATGAAAAAATCATAATATAAAATTTTAAAAAAGTAAAATTATTTTATGAATACATTGTTTTTATGGAATATATAATTTTTACTGAATAATGAATAAAATTACATAAATTTCTAATTTTACGAAAATTAGGACATTAATTTTAAATCATTTAAAATGTTTTTATATACACATCTCAAAAGAATATAGGTTTATAACTTAACATGTCTCCCAAAGAATGGAAATTGAGAAACAATTACTATACTCATTTAGTAACTTTTGAATCGTAAACCCCATGAAATATTGGTCATGAAATGGATAGAAAAATACCCAAAAATAATAAGGATAAATATGATAGAATAAATTCATGGACATTATATGCACCACCAAAAGTAATTATGTGGTGAACATGGGTTATATCTCAGAATTAATAATAGTGATTCCAAAATCCCTTACCTTAAGTCTGGATTAATTTCACACATGTTAAAACCTCCAGGATAATATATATATATATATATATATATATATATATATTTGTGTCTGTGTTTATTATACATATTAAATATAATAATATTCATATATATATATATATTCCTTATATTATTTATTTATGACTTAATGTTATATGTATATTAATAATTAGATGTTAATGTTATTGTTTATATAATAACAGTTTTGTGTTTCATTCATGATTTGACAAGTTGTCTTTAGTCCTATTATATAGAGAGGAACAACATAATCAAGAGAAAAACTTATATAATGTCTAAATAATGACACTTTATTAAATATATTATTCTATATTAGTACAATATTCTTGTAAACCCTTTTTAGAATAATTGGTTTTTAGAGGGGCACATATTTTCGACTGATGAGAGGATAAAGTCATGATTTATTAAAAAAATATTGTAACTGTATTATTTACTAAAGAGATTAAAAATATAACCAATACCTTAATATACTATGAATAACTAGAGTATTTGAATGATTATGAATGTTATTAGGTGATGGAATATAATATTTTAACAAATGAAAAATAATCAAAAGAAATATTTAAAAGCGATAAATTGTTTCTATAAACTCTTATCACTTAGTAAATTGGAACCATTCTCACCATGTAAAAATGGGATATTAAATGAATCATAAAATACTTTGAATGGAAGGATAAATTTGATTTAAAATTCCAATGGAAGTAATTACACCTCATATAATAATATTAGTTCATGACATGTCATGTTTCTAAAAGAAGTTAAATTGAAAAAAACTTTCTTATCGATTTGGTAAAATCTAAAAAATAAAACCCATGAAAGGGAGATCATAAAAGTGATATCAAATGAAACATAAATTTAATAATAATAATCATATAATTTATTCATGGTCATTATATACACCATTCAAAAGTAAATAGTGCAGTACATGACATGTATCTCATAGAAATAAATAGTGATATGAAATACCCTTACATTGTGTTTTGTCTATAATCATACTCGTACAAAACTAATGTATAATAAATATAAGTTTATTATAAATATTTAACAATAAATTTTATTTTATATAATAGCTTATGGTTTTATTTTTTACTTTACACTACATCTTGTTAATAATTCTATGTTATGGTTTCACTTCAGGTAATATCTTCTTTATTATTCGCATGTATCATAATTTGTTGTATATTTGGTAAATAATCAAATATAAAATTTTTTGAATATGAAATATGACATAGATATAATTTTTATTCAATATATTTGTTTAAATATAATAAATATAATATATAAGTATGAAATGGAATACACCGTTAATTAAGACGGTTGGTCGAACTTACACATAAATGATGTTTTTATATAATTGTCGTATTTTATGTATGTAAGTAGATGCAATATAAATAAATATATATAATTATTCTAGTAGTATTAATATATAATATATTTTATATATTATCACTAAATATAACCTTAATACATTCAATATATTTTGTGAACATATCAAATCTCTTTGAAGGGGTGGTTGTGCACACATCCTCAAACAAAATTATCGCATTTACACAAAATGGAAGGTATAATGATATGTGTTGTAAAATGATTAGAAAATAATAATAAAATAATAAAAATATATAAAATATATAAATAGATTTTACATCATAATTTCAACCATAATATATTGTAATGGAAAAATAAACCATCAACATTTCATTAGGAGGTAGTTCTTTATACCGTTATAATATATATTTATTTCCTATTGGATGGTAGTGGTTTAATGTGTAAGTAAAAACGTTTACATAAATGTATAAAAGTATATTTAGGATATTTATTTTTATAAAATCATGTAATAAAATTGTTTGAGGGTAGAGAAGGAAAATATTATAAACGAGCTTGATAGAATAGACTATCTGTTAATCGAGTACCTCTTTTTGGTTTGTGCCAAAAGGCTTACACTGATTTCTTTAACACAAAATAGAGGATTTAAGGATTATGGGATGGATTTTGGGATGTTTTTTGGGAAAAAAAATTTTAAACAATGTGGGTTTAGAGGTGTGACTAGGTGGGAGATGTGGTGGTCTTTTATATGGGGGAGATGAAACATTTGTAATTTTTGAACGTTAGTTAGGTTTTGCCATGTTTTAAGATAATGTATGCACAAAAACACAAAAAAAATAAATAATGGAATTTAAAAGGCTGAATATGATCCATACAATGGTAATGGATATTTTTCTAGGTCTATGATCCCTTCAATTTATGGTTTATTCCTTTGTTAAGCATAATTTTACCTTAATCGTTGCAACTGCTTTTAATTAAATTCACTAATAATTTTGGTAAAATAATTATATGATATTATTAGAAATTATATATTATAATTATTTAAAATATGGAATCCATTTATCCTATTTATAATCATATATGTTTTAGAATGTAATTTAAAATTAATCCCCCTAAAGGGATGACTCTGTAGGGTTTTAACGTAAATATAATCAAACGTTTTCAAAGTTATTATATTAAATTTATATGTGATATTTTCTCAAATGGAAAAAATGAGATTAATTGAAAAAATAATTATCTAATTAAACATTTAAACAAATTAAAAAAATAAATAAACATTCAAATTTACAAGATTAAAAATCCATTTTTGAATAAAATTCAGTATTTTTAACTATTCATTAAATAAGGAAACCTTACAGTAAAATAACAGAAATATATAATATCCAAATATTCATGTTTCAATTTCAGATGTTCTGTTTATTATTACACATTAAATCAATAAAAGTTAAAAAATTTGGAGTTAATGTGAGTTCTCCATTAAAATGTGTAAAAATAGATTTATAAAATGATTGGTTTTTAAACATAAAATTGTGTTTGTTATTAACATATTTATATTGAATATATTGAATTAATTTAAAACTTTATTTATTAATTATGTAAAATTCTGGTTAAATTAATACCATTCACTAATTTTTTTCAATTTAATATATTGGGAAAAAATATCTTTGTGACCATAAAAATTGTTATATTTTCTTTTTTATTTAATCAATTTTCATATTCATTTCTAAATAATTGGTATCCAATTAATTCATCATTAATTTCTTTAAACCATATATTTCATAAATTTTTTAATACTATTCATATCAACTAATTTAAATCCTATTTTATAAATTATTATAATAACAATTTGATAAAATATTATTATATGATAAAACTAGGATTTGAATGTTATGTGCGCCATTGGGGAAAGTAAATGTTGCACATAATGAAACCGAACCTCATTATATTGTGTAGAGGAAGCTATAATTTATTTTTCTTAATGTTTATTTTTAAATTTTGTTTTGTATAATGAAATCCAAACGTAGTGCTTTAAACTAAATAAACTATTTTCAGTGTTGCATTAAATGAAAAAATTAAAAAAGGATAAATTAATTCAAATAAACAATTCTAAAATTCTCAATGTGGAGCATTCTACTCCTAATAAAATTAATTTCAAACTCAAAATTATGATGGGTTATAAAAGTTTTAATACTTTAAATTTTCATCAATAGAAACAAACATAATAAAAAAATACAAAAACATCCTTGAAAAATGGAAAGTTGGAACCATAATACTTACCCAATATATTATAAAACTATGTTTCCACATACGGGAACATTGGTTGGGAGTAAAGATTGGACATATAGGAAAAATGTGAATATTTATAAGTAATGATTGGGGTTATCAATCAAAAACAAGTTAATGATCAATGAAATGTTGAGGGCCTCAAATTTATAAATCTTATTCAATTTATAAGGCCGCCAATTCTCCAAAAAATAAGGAATTAAGAAATAAATTTTTGGTCATTATCATATATTTGAGACATTAATTTATTTAACAATAATATAAGGAAGTGTAAATACATGATATAGTTATAAAAACATAATTTTATTCTTTGTATGTTTATTTAACTATTTTTAATTTATCTTTTACTTAATGAAATGCATGTCCAGAAATTAACTTACATTCTCAAATAACTTAATAGAAAATTAGCAGAAATTAAGGGCTATAAAATAATGAAAAGTATAACTATTTACCTATAACCATTTTTTAAAATCAATTTGGTTAACACATTAATCCCCTCCCATTAAAAGTATCACTAATGTTTCATCATAAATAACTATTCATCAAAATTAATTATACATTTACCAGTACATCGCAATAGATAGAAAGTATGCTTGAAACACTTATCATCCTTTAGTTAAGCATTAATGAACCACGTCATTTTCAGAAATTATGAGTCATCACCCAGAAAACATGATGTTATTTTATAAACTAATACAAATATAATTTCGAAATTATATATAATTGTCATCATTGAAATAAAATTAATCATTATATATACTTTTAATCTTGGTTTTCAGTAAAATATCAAAATAAAAATACTACCTTGGAAGTATTACTTAATCTTTTAATGAATGGTGAAACATGTGTCCATTTTGAAATATGAAAATAGAAAAAATCAGTAATAATTTCACAAAATTATCTTAACATTGATCCCCCATATATCACAATGTATATCTTGGATATCACATTCAAAACTTGTGAATAGCCTCATAGTAAATTCTCTTAGAACATGGTAACAACCCAAATAACCATAAATCCTTTTGAAAAATAATAATTTTCCCTTATTCTAGAGATTACTGGATAAAATCAATAAATCTAAAAAGTTTTTATCTTCATACATGATGACATAGAACTCTTTTTCAAAATTCAGTTCTAGGGTTGTCCTTACAATCCCATTTATTTATTCATATTTAGTATATCTAAATCCAAACATCATTATCTAATCAGTATTCATCAATTAAAGGTTACCTTCCCCTATCAAAATATGAAATTTTTTAAAATCACATTGTTATATATTTATAAACATTTATATTTTACTTTTTCAATCATTTATAAAAACATATAATTAAAATAACTATATATCTCTTGATTCATATAACATAATCATTGAATACAAAATCATAAGTACTTCATTCATCCAACATTATTATTATATGTCTAATTAGGATACATAAACCAATTCTTTAATAAATCCCTATTAGAATATGAAATATACATAATTTATTAAAGTTCCTCAACTACAATAAAATCATTATTTTTTTAATCTAATAACACTAGACAAAATTCATTGACATTTTTCATTTCATTCGAGGTCTCCTTATCTTCAAATGTATTATCAATACTCATAATACCATCAAAATTATCATTAAATGATTTACTCTTTTGATAACAATTTTTTGAAAAGCCCATTCATTCCATATATAATACATTGAATGTTAATTTTGGTCTTTCAAATTATATCCATCAAAAAAACTAGAAATCATATTGTGATAAAAATTCATCATAATGGGATACCAGATAATCATGAAAATGTACTTAAATGATTCCTAGATTATAGGTCATTCTTCTTAAAATTTGAAAATATCTGTATAACCTAGGTTATTCATAGTCATATTTTAGTTAAATACTTTATCATGGTTTTTTTTTGAATTCTCAATGCATATCCCCCAAGTGTGTCAAAGTAGGTGTCCAACAAGGCCCATTGTGAGGTTCTGGATTAAAAAATGTTAGTTCTGGAATATATTGTAGGATTTGTTACCTTTAGGTACATTTGATTCAAATCCTCATCACATGTATTATCAATACATGGATATATTTCTAGGAAACCACTCACTCTATCCATAAGCAAAAATATAGTGCACATTCCTAAATGTTTCGTTATCTGTATACATATCTTTATACATGTCATTAGGGTTGTCACTAGGTTGTTCTATTTATAGACTTCAATGGTTAAATAAACCTTTACTATGACAACCCTGCTTTTTAATACAACTTAAGCATGCTTTATTACATAAAACATCACTTGATACAACAAAGAAGATCGAGAGGTTTAGTTTCTTTTGGGCTTAGGATCATTACATGAAAAATTTATACTTGAAATATAACATCATTATTGAAAACATCCTTTACATGACCACTACATTCCTTCGTACTTAGCATTGCATGGGATAACCTGAGGACATGCATAAGAAAAGGGTGAGCTATAAAGCCCAGTAAGGGAGTACACAATGAATAACATGAGGAGTACAATACATGTTAGGAAATAGGAACATCAATAGAGAATTAGAGTAACATGAACATAGAGGCATGATAAAGCATGATAACCATAACATGGAAATGTGGAAACAACACATAACATTGAATTAGCATGAGACAAGGCTCATTGCACATGGAGCATGAGTAAACCCTCATTGAACTTGAAGCACGAGTTAACCCTAATTTCACTTGAATTATCATTAGTCAACACTCATTGCACATGACGTATCATGATACTATACTTTACCCAATATATTGGAGTTCTATAAGGGTGCACCCTTCTTAAACATTTCATTTCATGCATAAGTGTGCCACATGGATCATAAAACATAGAAAACATAATCATTTATTCCACGATAAAGGAATATGGAATTCATACATGAACTTTACAATAAATAAGTACATGTGCATAATGGTGAATACCCTTGATGGAGAAATGGGCATGGTATTCACTACACAATGACATTGTCTTAGAAAATCGGTGCAATTTCGGCAGCGTAATGGCGTGACATAACAATTAATAAAAAAGGATGATATGAGAGAATGGGGTTCCTCATCATATTTACATGTAATGGAAAGTAATAAGGTCATATATTTACATGTCCCAACAATCGAAATGGAATTTAGATTCATGATACAAAAGTATTGCTTGAATGTAAAAGAAGAGAGAGAAGTTCCTTTCGGAATTTCGGCATAGTAACGGGTGTACATGGGAGGCATTTAATGAGAGAGAAAGGGTTCTCCCATCATTCAAACAAAAAGAGGGCAGTATGGGGGAGGTGTGAAACCATACCCCAACATTCATAATTGAAATAAAATGGGCAATACAACTTAAATAAAATTGACAAATATGAGAAAGGAAGAAAAAAACCTTTACTTGGAAGTGTGTTTCCAAAGGCTAGAGATAGGCTAGTGAAAGGATTCTTGGGAGCTTGGAGCACCTTGAGAGGATTCTAGAGAGAGTAGGGCAGCGGTTGGATGAAATCCAAGGGCTTTGAGTGAGGAGGAAGTGGGAGCATGGGTGGGTTTATATAGGAAAGGTGAGGGAATTATTTATTATATAGGTTTTGGACCCCTTATATTAAAATAATCCAAACCACAAACCATCTCATGGTATTTGCCCATGGTTTCTGAAAAAGGAAAGAGGAAAACAATATTTTACAAGTCCAAGGTCCGAACTTATTAAAAAATTAGGGTTGGTTATGTGGAGGTGAGTCACACTCCGATGGAAATTAATTTAAAAAGTCAAAGTGTTGAATAAGTCTTGAGGGCTCCATTAATGCTTTGAAAAGTAAGTCAAACAAACCCAAAACCTCATTATTTTAATTATAAAACACATATTTGCCGAACATAAGGATTATGGTATTTTATTACATCACCATTGGGTCATTATGATGTCATAAAACACATTATATATTTAAATGGTATTTAATTTTTACCCAAATATTTGACCATCTCAGAAAATTATGAAAAAATTCACCGTTGGATAATTTCGACATCCTGATTGCAGAAATAATATTTATTTTATCTAAATAATTTTCTAAATATGTTAATTTTCACTTTTAAAATAAAAACCGACATTTATAAAAAAAATTCACGGGTTTTGACAGAAATGGCTTTTAAACCTTAATAAATATTCTAATTGCATTCATAAAATTATAAGATCATTTATATTTAATAAAAATTAATTTAATATTAATAATAATATTTTATTAAAATATTATTTAATTAAAAAATCCTTTAATTTAATAAAATATAATTCTTAATTAAATAATAACTAAAAACACCATTTGTACTTTAAAAACTAATTACAATGTATCAATAATGACTAGAAATTATATTCATTATTATATACAGAAATAATGTACATGAACATGGTGCTACTTATTTGTTACATAACCCCTTAAAATAGTCGCATAAGACCTAAGGGTAAGGTGTGCGATGGTGACAGACTCTTGGTGGGGCTCAGATAACATTGCTCGAGTTGTAATTTCAATCAACTTCCACTTTTCCCGTAGACGATCACGTTCAAGATTGACTTGATGAAGCTCAGATTGGGCTTGTTCAAGGGAAAAGCCTAAAGATGCCACCTCTTTTTCGAGCTCTGAAAAATGGGCTTCGTAAGGGGAAATTCTAGTGGATGAGGCCATCACTTCCTTTGTCTGAGTAGAAATGGGTTTGTTAAAGCCTTATATTTATACTACTCAGATGATCACTGTTCAACGACTATAAAAGTAACGGTCACAAATCTTAACGTAAAACTAAACAAGTAGACATCTTATAAAAACATTTTTCATAAAGAAACATTTAACTGGATCAAGAGGGATTTTCCATTAATGAAACTTTGGGTCGTTACAATATTCCCCCCTTAATAAATTTCTCCCTCGAAATTTTCCTTTTCCCACACTAAAACAATTGTGGGTAACTCAGCTTCATCATATCCTCCGACTCCCAAGTTGTTTCTTCAAACTTTTGGTTTCTCCACAACACATTGACGAGGGGCATTGTCTTATTTCGTAGAACTTTTTCTCTACGATCTATGATCTTCACTGGTTGCTCCTCATAAGAAAGATCATCTTCCAATTGTACCACCTCGGAAGAGAGTACATGTGAAGGGTCCGGTATGTACATCCTTAAGAGGGATACATGAATGACATCATCCACCTTGGCCATAGTAGGTGGAAGTGCTAGTCGATAGGCCACAGCCCCAACACGATCAAGAATCTCGAAGGGGCCGATGTACCTTGGACTTAACTTCCCTTTCTTTCCAAACCTCATGACCTTCTTCCACGGAGATATGCGTAAAAATACCATGTCTCCAACTTTAAACTCAAGGTCTCGTCGATGATTATCTGCATAACTCTTCTGTCGACTTTGGGCTGCCTTGATATGCTGCTGAATGGTTTTCACCTTCTCCACCATTTCTTCGACCATTTCTGGTCCAAGCAGCTTACGTTCACCGACCCCATCCCAACATGCTGGTGTTCTACACCTTTTCCCATACAGGGCTTCATATGGTGCCATTTGGATGCTCGAGTGGAAACTAGTATTATAAGAGAACTCAACCAAAGGAAGATGTTGATCTGATCCTCCATTAAAGTCCATTGAGCACGCTCTGAACATATCCTCAACTGTTTGGATAGTCCGCTCAGATTGGCCATCAGTTTGAGGATGATAGGCTGTACTGAAGTTCAGTTTAGTATTCAGAGCATGTTGATGAATCTTCCAAAACATAGAGGAAAATCATGGATCTCGGTCAGAAACAATAGATAGTAGTACTCCATGCAACCGTACCACATCCCTGATATATATCCGTGCCAGTTAATCAAAAGAGAAATCCTCTCGAATAGCAACGAAGTGTGCAGTCTTTGTAAGACGGTCCACAACAACCCAGATTGCATTGTTGCCTTTGGATGTCCTTGGAAGTCCGGTGACAAAGTCCATGGTGTTGTTCTCCCATTTCCATTCTGTAATGGGTAATGGTTGCATCATCCCCTTAGACATCTGCCTCTCTGCCTTCACTTGCTGACACACCAGGCACTTTGAGGTATTTTCAGTGATCTCCTTCTTCATATTATCCCACCAAAAGTTTTCTCGGAGATCTCGATACATCATTGTGCTCCCTGGGTGAATAGAGAAATTTGAACTATGTGCATCATCCAAAAGTTCCTTCTTCAGCCCCAGACTTGATGGAACATATATTCTTTTCCCAAACCGCACAATTCCTTCTTCATTAACATTAAACTCTGAGGATTTTCCCTTTTTGATAGCATCCACTCTTTCTTCGATTCCTGCATCATCCTATTGAGAATCCTTTAAACTTTCCAAAATAGATGGTGGAGCCATCATTTGTGAAAGGATTGATGATGTTACCTTATTTAGGATTCCCATATCCATCTTCATTAATTCTAAGAAGATTGGATCCTTCTCAATTCTCATCATTGATAGAATCATTGGGTCCTTTCTACTTAGGGCATCTGCCACCTTGTTCGCTTTCCCAGGGTGGTAATGTATTGAACAGTCATAATCCTTCATGAGCTCTATCCATGTTCTCTGACGCATATTAAGCTCTTTCAGTGTGAATATATATTTAAGACTATTGTGGTCAGTATATATCTCACATTTCTATCCATAGAGATAATGCCGCCAGATTTTCAAGGCAAAGATCACCGCCGCCAGCTCCAGATCATGCGTTGGATATTTTCGCTCATGGATTTTCAATTTCCATGAGGCATAGGATATCACATTATCATTCTGCATCAGCACACATCCTAAGCCCTTCTTCGAAGCATCACTGAATACCACAAAAAGCTCCCCACTTGTGGGTAAAGTGAGCACGGGTGTAGTGATAAGCCTCCTTTTCAACTCCTTGAAGCTTTTTTCGCATTCATCACTCCAAGAAAACTTTACTCCCTTTCGAGTTAGCTTGTTAAGAGGGTTGGACAACCGTGAGAAATTTCTCACAAATCGTCGATAATATCCAGCTAACCCCAAGAAGCTACAGATATCAGTTACCGATGTTGGCCTCGGCCATCCCTCAATTGCATCTGTTTTGGAGGGGTCCACAGATATCCCATTGCTTGTGATGATATGGCCCAAGAATGAGACTTCCTTCAACCAAAACTCACACTTTTTGTACTTTACATAGATAATATCCTTGCGCAAAGTCTCTAGTATTTTTTTTAAATGCTCCTCATGGTCCTCCTTGGTTTTGGAGTATATTAGAATATCATCTATAAAGACTACCTCAAATTTGTCTAGCTAATCTCTAAAGACTCTATTTATCAAGTCCATGAATATTGCTGGAGAATTGGTGAGTCCGAAAGGCATTAGTATGAATTCATAGTGCCCGTACCTTGTACAAAAATCAGTCTTGGGGATATCTTCCTTCTTCACCCTTACTTGATAATATCCCAACCGCAAGTCCACCTTGGAGAAGTATTGTGCTCCACGCAGCTGATCAAACAAGTCATCGATTCTTGGGATAGGATACTTGTTCTTTATCTTCATTTTGTTAAGTTCACGATAATCGATGCAAAGCCGCATTGACCCATCCTTCTTCTTGATGAAGAGGACTGGAGCACCCCATGGTGATGCACTTGGGCGTATAAACCATTTATCCAGATTCTCCTGTAGTTGTTTCTTCAGCTCTTCATGCTCAATAATATCTATTCTACATGGAGTCTTGGATATTGGTAGCGCCCTATGTATAAGATCAATTGAGAACTCAACATCTCTTCTTGGAGGAAGACCAGGATGTTCTTCGAGAAATATTTCAGAGAATTCCTTCACAATAGGAATTTCTTCAAGGGTGGTTTCTTCCCTGGACTCAATCATCTGAGCTAGATATGTGTGCTCATAAGGCAGTAATATCCATGCTTGAGATGATGGAGCTAAAGGAGATTCATCTTCCTCCTGACACTTGTAAACAATCGGGGGTCGATTCTCCATATGGAGTGTGATTTCCCTCTCCCGACAATTTATGTTGGCTCTATATAAGGAAAGTCAACCCATGCCATGAATTTCATCAAATTCCACCAAAGGGAGTATGACGAGTTTCGCCGGGAAATTCAATCCACAGATTATAACAGGGGAGGACTTATATTCATGGGATGCAATGATTTCCCCATTTTCCGTACTCACCGACATATTTACTTCCAGGATTTGTGGTGGTGTTGGGATTGTTCTACTAAACATTCGAGATATAAAAGAATGCATAGAACCTAAATCAAAAAGTATGTTCGCTATTCTTGAATGAATAACTAGCATACCTGTCACCACATTGTTGTCGGGGTTCACTTCGGCAGAAGTGATGGAAAAAGATCTTCCTTGCTGTCTTGGAGGTTGTTGGTTACCTCCGATAACCCTTGGATTAGTGCACTGATTTGAAAAATGACCCGGTTCTTTGCATTTGTAGCATTGAACAACGCGTTGAGGTTCGAACAGAGCGTTCCTCTCCTCTGTCGTAGCCGCGGGTCCTTCTTGCAGACAGTTAATAGCTAGGTGCCCTTCTCTTCCACACATGAAGCATTTTCTTGTCCCCCTAAGGCAATTTCCAGGGTGCTTCTTTCCACACATTTGGCAAGTGGGGTGCTGGAACTTCTTAGCGCCGTTGGATTTATCCATCGGACCACCAGCATTGATGTCCACCTTACGCTTTTTGTCCCCATGATACCCCTGTGATTTTCCGATCTCCATTTCACCCTTGAGGGCACATCGAACAATTTCCTCATAGCTGTCGAAGTCACGGATCACTAATGATTTCCGCAATCTAGGCTTTAACCCACCAAAGAAGCGGTCAACCATGCATTCAGGGGTAACGACAAAGCCGGAAGCGTATCGTGCAAGCCTTATAAAGTTTACCTCGTACGCTCCCACAGATTATTCATCTTTCTCTTTGAGGGAAAGGAAGTCCCTATCCATATTAAGATGGAGGGTGCGTGGAAAATATTTATCGAAAAACACATTCCGAAATTCCTTCCATTCCAAATCCTCGATCTCCTCCTAAGGCATCATATTTTTGATCAACATCCACCATTGATCAGCTTCACCCTCTATACGATAAGCCGCCAGGAGAACCTTCTCTTTTTCAGACCATTGGAGGATGGAGAATATCTTTTCAATGGAGTTGATCCATTGTTCAGCGATCGTATGATCGGATTATCCACTAAAAGTAGGAGGCCTTTGTCTCATGAAGCTCTCGATAGCGACTTGTTCTTTCTTATGGGGGGTTGAACGTTCCTCTTGACCAGTGTTTCTATTCAAAACTTGAGTTAGCTGATAGAGAAGCATGACAAAGTTCGCGATTCCCGCTCCCATTGGATTGGGCATCTCATTAGTACAATCATCACACTGATCTTCACAACGTTTGTTAGCCCGAGTTCTCCTATTACCGGCCATTGGCTGGAATAAAACTAAAGTTATGGGTAACACATAAAGGGTAATCCAAAGACAAAAGTTTATGAATTATAAATAAACTTTAATCTCTTTAACTCATGAGTCTATAGGATTCAATCCAGGCTTTTCATTATCTTCCTTCTAAAATATATTCTTAGGGGCATTTTTCCCTTAATAAGGGTTCATACTAAGATTGTGAATTTATCAAAACATATCCCACGGGAGTGTCATAACCAAGAGTGGAGCAAGGCCCGTTTTCGTGCACCAGTTCCCATTCAAGTCTAGCTCAAAGCGGTGATTTTGGGTTTTACCCCTAGGATACATCTTTGCCAGAGCCGCCTCTACCGGCTCGTATCCAGACATGTATGTATTTGTTTGATAAACCACTTACTTAGTATTTACCAAAACTTAGGGATGTTTTTATTATACTTAGTCTTGTATCTAAGGCTTTACTAGGGTTTCCTAATCCCAAAAATAACTAAACTTATCCTTTGATACCAACTATGACAACCCTACTTTTTAATACAACTTAAACATGCTTTATTACATAAAACGTCACTTGATACAACAAAGAATATCAAGAGGTTTAGTGTCTTTGGGGATTAGGATCATTAAATGAAAACATTAAACTTTAAATACAACATCTTTATTGAAAACTTCCTTTACATGACCACTACATTCCTTCGTACTTAGCATTGCATGGGATAACCTGAGGACATGCATAAGAAAAGGGTGAGCTATAAAGCCTAGTAAGGGAGTACACAATGAATAACAAGAGGATTACAATACATGGTAGGCAATAGGAACATCAATAGAGCATTATAGTAACATGAACATAAAGGCATGATAAAGCATCATAACCATAACATGGAAATGTGGCAACAACACTTAACATTGAATTAGCATGAGACAAGGCTCATTGCACATGGAGCATGAGTAAACCATCATTGCACTTGAAGCACGAGTAAACCCTCATTTCACTTGAATTATCATGAGTCAAAACTCATTGCACATGACGTATCATGATACTATACTTTACCCAATGCATTGGAGAGCTATAAGGGCCCACCGTTCTTAAAGATTTCATTTCATGCATAAGTGTGCCACATGGATCACAAAACATGGATTCATAAAACATAATCATTTATTCCACGATAAAGGAATGTGGAATTCATACATGAACTTTACAATCAAAAAGTACATGTGTATAATGGTGAATACCCTTGATGGATAAATGAGCATGGTATTCACTACACAATGACATTGGCTTAGAAAATCGGTGCAATTTCGGCAGCGTAACGGCGTGACATAACAATAAATAAAAAAGGTTGATGAGAGAGAAAGGGGTTCCTCATCATATTTACATGTATTGGACAGTAAGGAGGTCATATATATACATTTCCAAACAATCGAAATGGAATTTAGATTCATGATACAATAGTATTGCTTGAATGTAAAAGAAGAGAGAGAAGTTCCTTTCGGAATTTCGGCATAGTAATGGGTGTACATGGAAGGCATTTAATGAGAGAGAAAGGGTTCTACCATCATTAAAACAAAAATAGGGCAGTATGGGGGAGGTGAGAAACCATACCCCAACATTCATAATTGAAATAAAAAGGGCAATACAAATTAAAGAAAATTGACAAAAATGAGAAAGGAAGAAAAAAACCCTTACTTGGAAGTGTGCTTCCAAAGTCTAGAGAGAGGCTATTGAGAGGCTTCTTGGGAGCTTGGGGCACCTTGAGAGGATTCTAGAGAGAGTAGGGCAAAGGTTGGATGAACTTCAAGGGCTCTGAGTGAGGAGGAAGTGGGAGATTGGGTGGGTTTATATAGGAAAGGTGAGGGAATTCTTTATTATTTAGGTTTGGGACCCCTTATATTAAAATCATCCAATCCACAAACCATACCATGGTATTTGCCCATGGTTTCTGGAAAAGGAAAGAGGAAAAAAATATTTTACAAGGCCAAGGTCCGAACGTTTTAAAAAATTTGGGTTGCTTATGTGGAGGGGAGTCACACTCCCATTGAAATTAATTTAAAAAGGCAAAGTGTTGAATAAGTTTTGAGGGCTCCATTAATTCTTTGAAAAGTAGGTCAAACAAACCCAAAACCTCATTATTTTAACGATAAAACACATATTGGCCGATCATAAGGAATATGGTATTTTATTACATCACCATTGGGACATTATGATGTCATAAAACACATTATATATTTAAATGGTATTTAATTTTTACCCAAAAATTTGACTGTCTCAGAAAATGATGAAAAAATTCACCGTTGGATAATTTTGACGTCCTGATTCCAAAAATAATAATTATTTTATCTAAATAATTTTCAAAATTTGTGAATTTTTACTTTTAAAATAAAAACCGACATTTATAAAAAAATTCACGAGTTTTGACAGAAATGGCTTTCAAACCTTAATAAAAATTATAATTGCATTCATAAAATTATAAGATCATTTATATTTAATAAAAATTAATTTAATATTAATAATAATATTTTATTACAATATTATTTAATTAAAAAATCCTTTAATTTAATAAAATATAATTCTTAATTAAATAATAACTAAAAACACCATTTGTACTTTAAAAACTAATTACAATGTATCAAAAATGACTAGAAATTATATTCATTATTATATACAGAAATAATGTACATGAACATGGTGCTACTGATTTGATACATAACCCCTTAAAATAGCCACATAAGACCTAAGGGTAAGGTGTGCGATGGAGACAGACTCTTGGGGGGGGGGGGGGGGGGGCTCGGATAACATCCCTCGAGTTGTAATTTCAATCAACATCCACTTTTCCCGTAGACGATCACGTTCAAGCTTGACTTGATGAAGTTCAGCTTGGGCTTGGTCAAGGGAAAATCCAAAAGACGCCACCTCTTTTCCAAGCTCTGACAAGTGGGCTTCGTAAGGGGCAATTCTACTGGATGAGGCCATCGCTTCCTTTGTCTGAGTATAAATGGGTTTGTTGAAGCCTTATATTTATACTACTCAGATGATCACTGTTCAACAACTATAAAAGTAACGGTCACAAATCATAACGTAAAACTAAAGAAGATGACATCTTATAAAAACATTTTTCATAAAGAAACATTTAACTGGATCAAGAGGGATTTTCCATTAATGAAACCTTGGCTCGTTACATTTACTCATATACCGACTATAAATACCCATACTTTTAATACATTATCATTACATAAATTTCTTGAAATACCTAAAACCTTAATCCAAGAGATCCCCAAATAACATAATATTATAATGCCTTTGGAATCATGAAAACATAACCACTATTTAATAAATGAGATACATGTTATCCCATTATGTTCACTATGACGTGTACCATTAATAGTTACATAATACTTTGTACATTTGGTCGTAACATGGGGGAATGAATCATAAAAAGGGGTGATCATAGAAACTCAGTAATGGTAAACAATTGAGATATGTGTGCTTAATCCTGAGAATAGTGTTACGAGAACATGATCAGGAAAATAAATTGGAATAACCTTTTTATCAATGATCATAAAAACTTAATCTTGGTATAATGATTTCTAGTTAATAATAGATGAATCATAGAGAAAAAAATAACATAATGTATAAAAGAAAAACATAAAAGAAAAACATATATTTATGGTATACACATAAGTATATATAATTATTTACATAGTTTTCAAGGTATCATATACAATTACATTTTACGTGAAAAAGTCCAACTCTAAATGATGTTCACTCCCAATTCCGACATTGTATTACTAAATAGAGTTCACTCCTCAATCCAAATATGTATTACTGAATCAATTTCATTTCTCATTGTAGTCCTATAATACTAAATCAAGTAAATTTATCCTTCCAACCTTGTAATACTGAACCATGTTCATTTCTCATTCGATCCATGCCTATATCAGAAAATTTGAATATTTAACCAATGCATTGGGCATAGATATAGGTCCCTCCCATCTCAATTTCATTTCTCATTCCATCCTTTCATAAAATCTTCAATAAATTTGGTTTCCATCATACAGAATTGATAGAAAATGGCAACAATTTCGTTTTTGGGGATGTGGGGAAACCATATCATGAGTATGATATGAAGTCTAATGATTCATCTCACTACTATATAGTGACTAACAGATAGATATATGAATGAAATGTGACAATATTTAATATAATTCAAAAGATGGTATATAAGGATAATAAATCATGGTAGGAAACATACCTCCATACTTTGTGGTATTACCAAACCACAGCCTAAGCTGCCACATAGGAAACCGCATACATGTTAGTATATGGGATATTGTATTTATTTACCCTCAATGTTAAATTTACCTCTATCTATGTTTCCATATGTAATGACTTTTAAATATATGGAAAATCAAAAAAATTCTGGATGAATTCAAGTGACTCGATGAAATGTTATTTCATACCTCACACAATTTGTTTGTCTCACCAAAACTGTATTGCATGAGCCTTTAACAAAATGGTTTACCTCTAATATTTCTTCAAATGATATATGGTATCATTTCTAATGAATCGAATTATAATTTTATAGAAGTATCCAAATATGGATTCAAATGTGGATTTACCTTACACCCTAAAATAAGGACTCTTTCAATAGAGAATATTCCCAAATTTAAATGGATGGGAAGCCTGCTAAGGCCCCCACAAAAGCATTTTTAATAATGCAATATTTCATGTAATTACATGGATTTCATTCTTACCACACATAGGTATCCTTTATGGTGCATTAATCTAGATTCCATGATGTAAAAATTCAAGGGGATCATCGTTTCAATCAACAATTCTCCACACATTACCCAGATCTATATGGGGGAAATATGAAATGTCCTCTTTATTTTATGGGCGAGAGATCCATGTGGAATTCCCTTTATCTAGAACAATCCATGTCCTGATTCCTATCATTAATGGATACATAGTGACATAGAAACACTAATCTCTGGTCCCACCCAAAAATAATTGAAAAAATTTCCTCATCTGTGTATGGTTTATACCGACTTTAATAATTACCTTCTAGAACTAGGTGTGGATTGATTCCTATCATCATAGGGTACATAGTGATTCCTAGATTGTTCATGTAGGGCCCAACTACAAATTAACATATATCACCGGATGCTTTTCTTACTAGGATTTATCCACATATCCTATTTTCATGAAGATATAATGATTCATACTAATATACAAATTTTCATTCTAATATTCCCTCATTGTGTAATGTTAAACTAATTAGAACTATGATTAAATACTCAAATAGGGATTTTCCTTCAATATTGTTTATCAAACATTCCATATTAAAGAACTATGTACGGATTGATTCTCATTCTATAGGATATGTAGATATTCCTTGATGTCATATATCGGGTCCAGCCTCCCCTAAAAATGAATTTTGAATAAAATGTCCCCTACATGTGGACATAACACATGAAGGGAGATTTAATGCCCAGAACTAAAAAATGATTGATTCCCATCCACATGGGATATGTTGCAATGCCCTAAAATTTCTTCTACATGCCCTGCCATAAATCTGTACCGCTTTTTGGCCCCTTGTACCGAGTCTCTGTTTGGAGTCTATGTGGTGGAATAAGGCCTCATAGGTCCTCATTTGCATAAATTCCAAGAGACTACACAATAAACCTCCAATTGGAAGTCTTATTCTCTTAACATCTTCATAAAATAACGTTAAACTCTACTACCATCCATCATAGTTTTATTTTGATAATCTAAAGAAACACCATCATCCTCACTACATGATGGTAAAATGTGTCACGACATCATGATTTAATAACTAAAGAGGACATCATATTTTTCATCAGTCATCCACAATGCAATATTCTAGAACTATATGTGGATTTATTCCTATTATCAAAAGATACGTAATAATGCCTAGATATTCAGTCAAAGGTCCATCCATGATGAAAAGAATTCCATCCTCCATATATATGAGTTAGATCTATATAGGTAACCCTTCCTCATGAAATATGTGTGGTGTGATTATTTTTTGATTGGAAGTGTAGTGATATCTAATACTTGTATACCAGTACCTTCCCTATATGCAAAACAATGAAATGGAAAACATCTTCAGCACTTTTAAATTTATGCAGGAGACATCCAATTTGGGAAAATAATTCAATGACCATTCAATGTAACTGAAATATCCCAAAGAATGAGTCAAATTTGTAAATGGAGTATCAAAATACATGGAATATTATGGTCTGATTGTTTCTAAAATTCCTAAACACATCCCTTCCATTTATCGAACTCTACTCCTCGAGCAATTTCAAATCATCATAAACCACCCCAGCTATTATAAGTGGAGGGAAATGTACTAAGGAAACGTTTACTTGAATATGAATTATGTTCCCCAATTTTATCATCATAAGTTTATCACTAAAATTGGTAGGTCAACACATGGTAATTTCATCCCAAGGAGAGGGTTCTCCTAAATTGTACTCCCCAATGGCTTCTATTCCCCGTATCATAATTTAGTATATAATAATACCTAGATCCATGGTTTACACATTCCTTCTCCCCTCACATCTGATGTATTTCATAACATATTCTCCTGATTATCCTCTAGTTACTCATGGTTCCTAATACAATTGTTCCTAGTCATATGACCATAATCATCAGGACCTATTTTCTTCCTCACTGCATAATGTTCAACCATTTGACCCATGTAAAAAACACATGAAACTAATACATCATGAAATTCAAAAGTATGTGTGGATTTATTCATTTCCTCATAGGATATACAATGACACCTGCACCTCATATCATAAGTCAAATAGTGAGATCAAAATATCCCTTCGTTTCCTATGTATGGGTCACACATATACGAGAAATTTCCTTACACAAAAAAATTGTTTCCTAAAATGATTATGTTCCTGAAATAGATTAGCATTGAAAATTCAAAAATGAGCATCTCCACATTGGTGATATTGCATTCGAAGATAATTTCTCAATTTTATGCATGAGATAGATCTTCATGGTTGAATCTAATATGATTATAACTCTATTATTGATCATATATCCCAAAGGAAATTCATTTTGTCTGTATAAAGTAATATTAATACATAGGTTATCCTTATAAGAACTTTTTAAATCATTATTCATACCATTGAGGGATACATAGTGATACCTAAACATATAGATTTGGACCTAACTACAATATCTTTTTTCCTTTGATTCGGATGATATGAGTCCTTATGTCAATAAAATAAATTAAATGTATAATTTCCTTACGATATGATGTTAAACTACATTGATACATTCCTTACTAATAAATGTAAAACTTTATGGCTGATGTCTTTATTATGATATGTTAACTACACAACTACTATATTTTTTGAATGAAATTAAATGTCATAGGATTCATAGACATACACATGGTTTGATTACAACCCTTTCTTGTTATGAATTGATTCATATATCTACAATCATAGGTCAATCCAAAACATAAAAATTGTTTCCCTTCCTTGTGCTTGGAATATAGCTACATAGGGAACCCATTCATGCTTGTATTAGGAGGAGAATCTAATTATTTCTAGGATATATAATCATGTAATTCCACATACATGTTCAAGAAACATCCTTTTAATGAATAATATTCTATGTACAAGAAGGTCTGAACCCCCATTAACCTCCCTGTAAAATGTAAATGGCAGCCCAATGTCCCGAGGACGCCATTGTTTTATTATTTACAATATTCCCTGGTCATGTTTACATAAGTTTCCCTAAAAAAGTATTATTAACTAATGGAATATTCAACCCCGGGAGAGGGTTTTCCTACCTCCATGCTCCCAAATAAAATTTACATCCCACATCACTCATGGGATCCAGAAGACCCTAGGATTACATTTTACAACCTTCTACTCCTTCATGACTGATGATGATAGTACATTCCTAGTCAGACTACTCTGGAATGATGAATTGTTTACCCACTGGTTAGAGTAATTATATCTTTAAATTTAAATCATGAATGTCATGCACATAAGATGTTAAACTGCATTACCATCATCCATGTTGACAATGATAAACTACACCATTCTTATACACACTTTTACACAAACAAATTTCATGTTCGAGTGTCTTAATATTCATTCTCAAATATAATACAAATTCCCATTACATTTTCAGACCTCAAAACCTTGAAAACATTCACTTCACGATCATGAAGAATCATATTTTAAAAAAATACTTTTCCATCACAAATTGATGGTCAGTTTCATGGGAAAAACCTTATTTTAAAATTTAAAATATTCCCTAGTTGGATAAGAATACATTTCCCAAAAAAACCATTTCAACAAATGATAAATTTGACCTCTAGGGAGGTTAGTTCCTACCTCTTTACACCCAAATAAGATTATGTTGGAATCCATTCATATGTATTCACCATGTGTAATGGTCTCATTTATATTTTGGATTTAGAAATTACAAAAGTAGGGTCACAAAATATCCATCATTCCTGTCAAAAAAAATTATTGGGATGTTCTCAGATAATAAATCCTATTGGGGTTCTCATTCAACAATCAACGGTCAATGATATTTGACCTAAAAACATAGTGAAATTATTCTGATTATAATAACTGTAAATTATGCTTGAAAACATGAACAAAACCTTCTAGGGTCAAAATCCAAAATAGGTACCCCAGCTAAAAGTTGAGTATAATCTTGATATACGCTCACTTCATGAGGATTAGTAAAAACATTGAGTAGACAAAAAAACTAAAAAGGATCAAAACTATTATGGTAGAGAAATCGAAAATTTTGACCATTGAAAATAGTCATGTTAAGCTCGCTAATCCTGTACTAAAACGGGATTAGGAAAATATTAGGGATATAACAAAAAATACAAAAATTTCTTATGGGTTTTCACATAACCACATCAAAAGTAAAATGATTCAAGTATAGTCCCTTGGCATAGGAAAAAAATTGTATCATTATATTATCATTCAATATTGGTTATCTTAGATCATGGATGAAACAATATCTGATTGATATTATTATTCAAAATGTGATAAACTGTAATTGATTAATATTTATGGAAAATAAAAATAATAATCATTGGAGGGTAATAATGTTTTGTTTCCCATAAATAATAATATAGGAGAATTCAAAACCTATAAACTCTCTCTGATGTAAATATATGTGTTTAAGAAACAACTAAAATGCGTACAATAAATCCCAATGAGATTTTTTGAAAATAATGATTACTATCCAACATTGGAATTTGATGGTCTTTTCCAAAGAATTATATTACACATCCTAGGATTCTAATATTAGACACATTTTTATAAAAATGGTCCTGACATTTCGACCTTTATTCATGATGGTACATAATTGGAAATCGTTGATGATAGTTACCCATTTTGTTGGGCAACATCAGCCTCTCACTCACCAAGATCATTAGTGTGTAAAACCATTTGTTCATAATAACATCCTTCTTCATCCACATAGTGGTGAAACTCAACAGTGATATCCCACAAGGAATAAAATTTATTTTTTAAGGTGTTAAACTTAGAAATGACATCATCTCGAGCTTTTAGGTCATCTCGAGGTCTAATAATCTGGTGGATAAGGATGTCCAGGTGTTGATAATTCATGTTTTCTGGGCCCAAATCATGGAATATTTGCCCAAGGGTATCAACCTAATCATTAAATTCCACCATGGAGGTATCTATAATGGTAGTGAATATTTGATTTCATTCCCATCCCTAGAAAACCAGGTGTGTATTGGAAACGTTGGAACCTTAATTTTATTCCTCCACCATAATAGGAATATAATTTGGGATTGTGGTCATAAAAGATAGGTTCACCCTATGTATTGAAACCCAATAAGAAGAATATTCCTCCCCATGGGTTGTTGAATATCAGATTCTTAGATTATGGGGTTGGAAACCAATTTGGAAATCAATGATGTTATTTCACTTAGACTAGCTTCAATTGGATTTTCAACTACATCAGTCATGAATGTGGTTTCATATTTACCCATCATAGTAACATGTGGGGTTGATGAGAATCCCTCTAAATGAAAGTGACAGTGAAAAGAATATATTTTTATATCAGTAGTGGAAATAGATATTGATACCCATAAACAATATATGGAAGCAACTATTTTTTTTCTCTTTTTAAAATAACCTCTATATTAATTCATCTTGTTAGCAAGCCACCCACATCTGATTAGACACCGATGATATTTTATATGAATACACTATTGGAGGGATGATTATTATCACTCTATTATCATCATGAATCATCATAAAAAATAATTGGGGAAGATTCGTTGGTTGAGATTCCATCATGTTATGGTTAAGATGTTAAAATGTGACTTTTCATAGAAATCTAAAATTTCCTCATAATCATATATGGGTTATAACTTTTGAAGATGGTTCTCTTATCTACCCATATTGTAATGTTTTTCTCTCATAGGACAATAATATAGAAACATTATTCTATGAAACCCTTTCATCACCCACTAATTTGCAATGGGTTATAGGGTATGCACAATCAAAAATCGATAAAAAAACCCAATAGATCATCCATGACATCATTACAGAAGTATTCATGGTGAATGTCGCAATATTGAGAAGGGGAGATTGAAAATAAGAACGAGGAACTATGGTAGTGTTCTGATACTCTTAATAGTGATTATACCTTACCATCAATCCATAAAATAATTTAAATGGTCCGTTAAGGGGTTGCAGGGATCTTTCATCTTGTATTTGACCTAGTAGATCATAAATTATAGAAAGGGTGGAAATATAAAGGTTGATTGGATTTCACTATACCATTATGACTTCCATCACTAGGGTTCACATTAAAATAACAATATAATTGTTATTGGATGGTAAAATTAATCCACTCATGAACATGGAAATGAAATCGTCCATACTGAGTTCAGGTGAATCATATAGCTAAACCTCATAAGCCCACATGGTGTATCAGCTGTGCTTAAGTGTTCCACAACATGAACCCATGATGTAAAGATATTGTTGGTTTGAATTAGTCTATCTATGAAAGACTTTCAGTCATTGACCTTGAACCTATAAAAATAGAATTATCCTATACATGGATGGAATGTATGAGTGAGCATGGGTGTTTGAACATGAAATATCTATTCTGTGACCAATATATCTCTCACAAAATGATACACGCTCTCAACATTCTCTAAAGAATTGGCAGCTGGAAAAAATTTATCATCTATATTTCCATTGATGGGGATTCGTAGATAATAGATATCAGACAAACTCATCCCTACTTCACCATGAGGTTTGTTGAATTTATTTGATATTGAAACTTGTGACTGAGTAGTTCAAGTAGTATCCTGGTCAGAAAATAATGTTATTATTTCGAAATCCAAACAACCATTTATAAAATAGCAACCTCTACTTTTTATGGAAACTACATTTAGTTTTGATGCCACAAAAATTCCCAATCTCATTCATCATGAAAGGTCTCTTTAGACCATAGATCCTATTCAAAGCACCACCCTCCATAGGTATTACATTACAAAAGGTTGAAATTAGATTTATAATATTGGGAAAATTATTCTAAAAATGTATCTTTTATGTAGAAATATCATTGTTTCATCATCAGACCATTCAATAAAAATATTTCCTCAAAAATGAAACCAAATATAATTTACCCACTTAAGAAAATGTTCTCTTTAGCATTGTTGAGAGACATCTAAAAATAGGATGATATAAAATTTTGGACATATAGTATTAGGGGAACATCATCTTGGCTTCCAAAGTAGTAGTGTGGTAGTTAGGTAGGTAGTGGATAAGCTTGTAGTTATTCTGGGAAAAGGTTTTTTAGAACACACTCTTGATGGTTGATACAGGATCGAAAGACATCCTCATTATTACCATCCATGATCGTTATTTTTATAGTCACATATGTTGAAGTAGAATCTAGATTCATTATTTTCCATTAATGAATAATCTAATGTGTGATAATATAATTTGATGTAATTAATTTGGAATGAACATTATATTTCCCATGAACTGATTCAACCACAAAATTTCAGTTTGCAATGGCCATCAACCTGAGAACCATCAATCTGAAAAGGTGCTGGCACACAATACATTGTCCAGGGAAACAGAATCTCATAGAAAAATCCTCCTGAGAAGAATCCTACCACTATGTGAAATTTTCAATGTTACAGTTCATGGTTAGAATTTTTTTATTTCTTGGTTAAAACATATAATGAATAGCCATGGTATTAATTTCTCATGGTTGATAAAATCAGTTCTTAGATTAGTGTGTCTGCAAAAGATTAGGTTCACAGAGGCTAATGTGATTAAGAGTGTTTTGAGGATGTCATATTACATTGAGAGAATCAGTAAATGACAATTAATCTTGTACCCCTATATATAGGTATGGTCCCCTCCTATGGGTCAACTCTCATTCTGCAAACTTGTTAAAAAAACATATAAAATTATACAACGTAATAGGCACGTCTTCATCAATACCAGAACCTGTTATGATGGGAGAATTCTTTTGTTCTAGAACCTCTATTAACAAGATAGAATGAATACCAAAAAATAGGAAGAGGGTATAATGGATACCTAGAAGAATATTTATGAGGAATATCAATGGGGATGATATAGTGATGAAAAAACCATTCAAAGACCATCCATCCACATGGTGGTCAGATGATTCTCAATTCCACAGATAACTCTGTAGTATTTCATATGGATATGGTGGTGCCAGAACCCAAAAATGATGTTGAAGTCATCTAGAGGAAGGACAATATGATTTTTTCATCTGAAAAATAAATATTCACCAAGATGTTACCTATACATGGGAGTAAGGGGGTGATCTATTCCCCAAAAAATGATGACCTTAATTTACATATGGTGTCCCTTCTGATTATATCATTCATGGGCTGGGAATCCTTAATAGGTTCAGTCAAATTAACAATTGAAAGACACCACTATGAATAATCCCTGTGTGGGGTGTACTGATATGGACATACCCCGATTTAAGAACTGAAGTGATCCAAATAAAGGAACTATTAAAACTAAAGCCATTTGACAATTCCCTACATGTTAAACATACAAAATGGCATTAAATAGAATATACTAAATGGTCTGGCGGAAAACAAACCCAAAGTACCCTTCCGAACATAATCTTCTGAGGTGAAAACTAATTTCCCCATTACGAATAGGTAAACCACAATAAAATATTCCATGTTGGTGGAACCCTATCCCATGTATAGAAATACAAAATTGGTGGAACCCTTACCTACATTGAAAGACTATATACAGAATGTACATGTCCCCAAGTAGAAAAACACTATGCATAAAGAACATGGCCTCATGAAGAGAGTTTCTAGGTTTGCCGAAACAATGTTTCATGTTTCAAAATGCTATGTGGACAAACCCCTTACCCACAAAACAACATTTAACCTGAATTATGCCCCATATTGACTAATAAGAAGCTATAAAAGATGAGATATCATAGGGAGTTATATTTTCTAGTTATCACATTTCTCTTCCATCATTTCATTAGTCTTTATTGTCCCCTATATAAATCGGTCTACCAAAATCAGCCTATGTCCACATCAATGTCAACATAAAATGCATGATAAGGTCATCTAAAATATCAATATTTCATTTGGAGTTTACATACTTATTTTGAGAGGAGTCTCCTATCATCCCCTAGAATAGGGAGGCCCCACAGAAGGACATCGGGTTTATATTCCCATGGTAATGAGGGATCCAAACATGGGGAACTCAAATGATCCTACCAGTTCTAGTTATTTAGAGGAACCAATATCCATTACCTTCTATGATGTCCAGTGTTGAACATGCCTCACATTCATGGAACCAATTTTAGGGCACTACATTCGACAGATGCCTGATGCATTTCATATAGTTGGAGGAACATTGGTCTCATCTTTTCCTATGCCCAAGACATATCCCAAGAGATCAAATAATGTGACTCCCATGGGTATAAAATATGTGTCGAAATGGGAACCCTCAAAGCACTTATCTCTCATTCTCATAGGGCTACAACACCATCCATTTACAAATCGTGTGAGATCATGTGATCAAGAGATCTAATACATCCTATTGTTAATCAAAACAATAATGACTCACTTGGGATATGAGTTTTTTGGAAATTATGACATTTTCATTACCACAATGATCATATTTTCCTCCTACATAGAATATGTCCTAAAATATACATAACACATCAAACTACTATATTTTGAAAAAATCATCACCAAAAAATCATTCTCTATAAATGTAATCCACAACGTCAATCCACATGAGCAGCTTTAATGTGTATCCTAAAAACATGTCCTATTTAATGGAATCTTCCATGTGTTTACCACAACCATATCCCTCTAAATTGATATCAACCATTTCTAAGCCCCAGTCAAGCCCCATCTAAATAGGACTCCTCTAAATTGTAAGCCACACTCCTTTAGAAAAATGTGGTATTTGATTCCAAACTAATTGTGATACATAAGAATACTCCTTGATGCACCATCCCAATATCCACATTCATCTTGATTTCCTAGAAACTATAACCCTTGTAAAATAATGTTCATACCTAGAAGACTGCATCTCTTCTGGGGAACCTTGAGTTATCTGAGCATAAGTACAACAACATTCTTTACTAGGCACCCCTCTCATGGAAGTCCATGTCCCATGATGCTAAACTGCTTGGTTGATTCCTCATCACATTACCTTAAAATGTGATCTGTGGAGTTAGGTGGCACATAACTACTTTCGATAATTTTAATCTTAAGAGGATATATAGAAATCTGATTACATATCATCAGTCAAAACATCAATATAACCCATCGTCCCCCCTTAATGATGATAAACTCCAGAATACCTTACCAAGAAACTAAATATAAGTATCATCCCAGTGAACGAAGGAAGGATCCCTAATCTTTCCACAAAAGGGTATCATTGATGGAGAACCTCAAATACATACTTATCTTTCCTTAATATAGATCCTCATGTAAATAAATATGATTCGAAATACATGCGTAATCAAAAAATATTACTTCATTTGGGTAATCCAAAATATAAAAATTATGGAATAAACCAATGATTCATGAACATATCTTAAATCTATAAGAGAGTCCCAAAAAAATAGTTCCACCCAAAAGAATATAATGTGACCGAATTCCCATCTTCTTGTCTAATGTTAATTATCGAGAGTCAATGGACAAGTTAACAAAAAAGAACATTCCTTAGGAAATTTGGTCCATGAATCATGGATATGATAACCATTGGGTGTTTCTGTCTCCACAAAAAAACCCATTAGAGAACGTTTGAATACCTTGTACCTGATATCTGTGTTATCACATCATTAAACCCATGTAATCAACCATTTCAAACCAAGTTCACCAACCAATATTTGAGGTAAATAAGGAGGATACTATAAGGCTTTAATGTATAAATAATTGAATTCCTTTCCACAGATTATGTTGTAGTTGTTGTATATGTTCCAAAGATTGTAGTTATATCTGATGAATTAAATTTAGTTTGTTCAAAAGATAGAGATAGAGGTTTATTGATGCGTAATATGATAACACTTATTTTAATATAGTATATATCATGATTTATTAAACAAAGGTACAAATTATGAAATCCTAAAAGATTGTGGAGCATAGTGTCTTTTGAATATTAGGTACACATAACATCAACTAGGTTCAATTAAAAATATTATTTGAAATCTATGTAACATTTTCATGGAATGCAATTACTAATTTAAAACTACATGAGATAACCATGTGACATACATAAGAGAGGGTTGAGACATAAAACATAGTATGAAAAAATGCATTGGAAAATTTAATCCAGTACATGTGATGCAATATGCATATTGTTGTTACAATAGTGGGGTGAGAGAAAAAATCATGAACAATATGAAATAATGTAACATGATAGCATTAAGTAATGATGTTGGGGGTGCGAAAATAAAAATTAGCATCATAAAAATTATTCAATTTATAAAAAAAGACTTCAAAAAATGGTGTAAAAGTTAATTAATGGAATATATTTATTCCATAATCCCAAATATGAAGTCTGATGAGATAAAAACATTTTCTAATGCATTGGTGATCTACCTGGGTGCACCCATCATTTTCACATTATGTATACGCATAGGTTTTCTACATTAATCATTCAATGTAATGATCAATTTATTCAATTTTTATTCGATGATAAAAAAGTTGGAGTCATATACCTGGAAGTCCCCAATCAATAATGAATAGATAGATCTGTAGAAATAATCATCAGTGAAAATAATGATGGGTATTTAACAAAAAAGTGTTCATCATGGGAAATCACAAAATAATTTGAAATTTATAATTGGCGTACTCAATGATTCTAGGTATTTCCATATGATATTTAATTTGGTCTGTCATAAATTGATATTTTTAAGGGTATTAATATTGTTGTTTGAAATCATATCCAATGATTTAAAATCATAATTGAGATGGAATAATATAAAGGCGATTCTGGAATAAATAGACTGAGAGGATCCCGTAACACATGGGGACTCTAAAAAATGGGAGGATCCTCTTAAATGGATGTGGACTCCCTAATAGGGACATAGAGAGGAAATGATATAGTATATTACTAATACAATGGTTTTGAGTGAAGAGGAATGCTTGTTATAGCTGATTTATATAGAAAATAGGGGATATAGCTATATTAAAATCCAAACACAGCTTTTATATTCTAAAAGAAAATGTAATAAAAAAATAAACCATTTAATATTTTCGTCACAGGGTATCTTCCAATGTGGAGTGTTTATTATTATTTTACATGTTTAAGAACTCATCTTTTTTAAATAATTCCCCTAGTGATGTGTAAATGAGTTACAATGAAATTATTTTAAAACATTAAAATATTATAATTGTTATGGAGTATCCATTAAGTGATTATAAAAATTAATAAATTAAAAAAACTTATTATTTTAAATGGTAATTATATAATTGTTCATGGATACATTTTATGGAATAAATTACATCACTTTTGAGTCATTATGATTTAGTAATATGAACTTACTTTCATATTGTATTAAATGATGAAAAAATTGATTTTCAATTATAATTTTTAAAAATATCACCATTAGATATTTAATATTCCTTGATTTAGAATGTAATATTAATTTTACCTATTTAAATTTTCAAATTTTGTGATTATAAAATCTTTTTAATTGAAAACTAAAAATTATTGTGAAAAACTAGTTTTTGGACAATGTAATTTTTTACCATGATAATTTTTTTATTCAAAAATTTATAATAATATTTATATTCATTAAACACTATTTAATAATATTTTTTAAAAAAATTAAATTTATTTCAAAAAATTATTTAATTGAATAAAATAATGTGAATTAGTTAGATCTTTACATTTCACATTAAATACAATATTTGATACATCATATGGAATTATAATTTTAAACAATATTATTGTTTAATCATATAAATAATTATATAATAAATGGATAAATATAATTATTATTTTGCTGATTGAGAATTGATTAATTCATAATACTATGGTCTAGATATAAAAACTTGTGTTAAATAAATAAATTTTCTATGGGAACCATGTGCGATAGTGAGATTTTAATTGGGTGGTTCAACATAAATGGATTGGACCATGATCCCAATGAGCTTGAAATTATCCCATAAACGTTTTTTTCTACGTTTTAGTTTTTGAATGTCATATTGGGATTGATTAATGTAAAATAACAGGGATTTTATTTATCATAGAATCTCTATTAAATATCCATCATAAGGAATTGAGGTACTAGTTGAGGTTGTCCCATAATTTTCACTATCAAATGAAATTTATTCTAACCCATAACATAATGATCAAAATGATCACTATAAATTTGATAACTTGACAATAATCCTGATTCATAATTTCTTTTTAATATTTACAGACCATATTACTATTCAAAATAAAATATTTTGTGAATGATTTTGTTATAAAATCATTAATTAATAGTTTATTTATTCAATAAAAAATATAATTTCATTTATTGATGTTGATATCATTACATTAATAACCCCCTTCAGAAATACCATATACAAAATTTTCATTTCAAACACTAAAATACATGATAGTTGTTCTCTTTCATCTCCAATTCTGGTTCCCATGATTCTTCCTCAAACATCATGTTTAACCATGAAACTATAACCATGTGGAATCTTTATAATATAATATAGAGTAAATCCATATTTTAATTTTATTTATTGAGTGTTTCCCATTGAGTACTATAGGTCTCATGGGTGTCTGGGGGGTTCTGGACATGAAATTGTGGAACAAAGGTGGAACTGTTAATGTATTATAGTCAAAACATGAATAGTATAACTATTCTCCATAATCTTACAATGTGGGGGAGTCTCAGAGAAAGTTGAGGAAATAGATATCACATCATATCAAAAAAATACAGGCCTTACAATACACTATTGTTGGCATTCCTCCGTTTGAAAATGGAAGGAACACAGATAAGGAACTGTTGGTCTAAACCATGTGGGGGTCCTACCAAACCCTATGGCCTTTCCCCCCTCTTAGAATAAGGATGACTTATGTCAGGAATATGGTTTGTATAACCGTGTGGATAAACTATTTTCCTCATAAAAAGATGAAAAAATACCCATTCCCATATGATATTTGTGCAATCTACCTTGATTCTATCCCACATTCAACCATCCACTACATGTGTAATGAACCAGGAAAGAGTACATCATCCATGAATGATTTTCCCTCATTTCATAGGAGTTTTGAGTGGCATTAGTTGTGAATTGAAGCACTTTGTTAGTCTTCAACATTGTTTCCTTCCATTCTCTAGAATATGATTCATATTTTGTTCCATATCGTGTAAAATATTGATAAATTTGTTTTCTAGGGTGTTCCATGTTGTGGTTTTGAGGTTGTTTGAACTCTAATCCATGGTTTTTTTGGATTAGTGGATGTCTACAATAATTTTATCGGTGGTATATAATATGTTTCTTAAAGTATTAATATTTAAATTAGTATCGGTAGTTTTTCAATGTTTCTACAATTTGTAATTTTTATTTAATTGGATAAGGAATTTTCATGGTATTTAAATTGATGTGAAAGACCCATCAACTACACTAATAAGTCAGTTGATGATTTTATAACAAGAATAGAAATAACCATGTGGTATTCTAAAATCTTGAAAATGGTGAAATGAATTTTAAAATTTTGATATGGGATAATTATGATAGATAACTAGTTTGAATTTTTAATTGGTATGTTGTAGGGGTTAAATAGAAAATAGAAATGTTTATATACTAGAATTTATAAAATTCCTAATTGGATTTTGAAATATATTAGATGAGGTGATTTGTATCTTGATTTGGTTGTGGTTTCTATGAAATGGTTGTGATTTTTCAATGAACATTGAGTTTTATGTTGAGTTGTTGACCATAAATAATTTTAAAGGGAGTTTTCAAATGTGTTGTAAATGTTTTTTGGAAATGGGTGTGTGTAGATATTACTTTGATGAAAATGGTTTGATAATCAATTTATGTTTTTGATGGAAAATGATGTACATATACATTATTTTTCTCAATTATGAATTCCCATGTTTTTAAGGGTGGATTCTAAATTGTTGTTTATGATGTATTTTTTATAACAAAAACATGTGAAAAAGGGATGGGATTCAATTTAACCATTTATTGATTTAATGTGTGTTTAGAACATGAAACAATTTGTGATTAATAATTTAAATGAAAATGGTTAAAGTGTCGTGTTTGTGTGTTTAAAATTTTTTATGAAAATTTAATGAAAATGTCTTACAAACCAAAGATGAATTTAATAAATTAGTAAATTGTTTCATATATGTCGAAAGTAATGGGCCATTATATGTATTGATGGTGGAATAGTGTTGATGGCCATACATGATATGCCAAATCCAGGTTGGATTCATGTACTAATTCTCCTAGTTTTCCTACTTGTAAAAAAAAATTGGATATTGGAATGATGCAGAAATACCGAATTTTATGTGGGCTCGATTGATTTTCATATTGCCCTAGTGCACTGTAGTTATAAGTGAATGGACTGGTGTTCTTTAATCCTTGAGTATATATATGAAATTCCATATCATGGTTTTTATGGTCACACATGGAATTATAAGTCCATGATGGATACTTGGAAAATTATCATTTTTAACCAGTAAACTAGTGTTTGGGATGTGTAGACATGGATTATTTTATCCCATTCAGATACATTGAATAATGACGATTTTTGTGACTTGTGACCCCTATAATGTATGCAACGGTTTCCAGGATTGATTCTCTATGGCCTGAATAAGTATAAAATGATAATTCAAATCCCTTTTCTAATTCAAATGGGTAATCCTTGTGGTATATGGCCAGTTAATAAATATTTTATTCAGAAAAATCGTTCTTTTCATTCATATTTATTCAATGAAGACCATGTTACTAGAAAAAACTATTCTTTAGATTGTTTATTCTATTAGACACTATGGTTGGTTCCCTCATGACATATACATCCATGATTATCGGGCCATTGTGAAACATGTGTAACTAAGAAAATGATTCTTGTTTTCTGATAATGTTTTTGATAAGAAACTTGAGGGTTGTTTTTGGATGGGATGATGTGTTTTAGTATGGAATGTTAGGACTGGTATGAGACTTTGGAGGATTTCTATATATTTTATAGTATTTTTAATGAATAATTTATTTGTATGACTTCCTTACATGTAAGAGTGTACATAATATTATTTTACCATGAATCCATTTATATATTATTTGATCATTTCATTAATTTTCTATTAATTGTTCATTCTAGTTATTTCAACTATCCATATTATATTTATTATATATTTAATATGATAATTGGTTAAATAATCTTCATGGTTTTCTACTCCCACAACACTAGTCGAGAGCATTTTCCATAAAAGAAGGCTCACCTAAGGACATGTGCCACTCAATCTTAGGGATCAATTTGATATTGGTTCCTGGGTTTGGAAGATACAAATTTGTATCAAATATCGTTTATTATATCATTATATTTGGACTTGGTATAAAAGAGAGTTTAATCTGTTTAGGACGTAGTAATCAAGTCACACTTGGGTTCATATATTCCCACACATGGGGGAAATCAATGCTATCAGAAGTTGGAAATTGATGTTATCTTTTGTGATTTTACAATTTATTGATATTTCCACATGTAGTGGATAAATTGGATGTAATGTTATTTATTTATGTGGTTTTATATCATGGTCCGGTATGTAAAGAGAGAGTGTGTGATATCATTCAATATTCTAGGCACATAGGATAGATATTCCATTCATATTTTTCCTTTGATTGATAGTTCCTTAGGATTCATAAGATGGTAATGTAATTTCTGTCAATTATTTATGCCATTTTATCATTATTATAAAAAAAATTTAATGAAATTGTATTAAAAATTGAAATTGAAGAATGATTGTATTTTTGAAAAGTTGGGTTAATGGAGTTTTTTCTTCGTTGAATCCTATGGTTTTCAAAATTGTATTGTTAACATAAGGGGAATGTGTAATGATGAGACTATTGGGGATAATACATTAGGTATCCCATTTTTTATGATCAAACCATATGTATTAGTGGTTTGGGAATTGAGGGTTCCCCGGTTTAGATAATATACGATATGGAATTTAAGACCTTGATGGTACTAGAAGTTTCATAGAGTGGGATGTTTTGTGTTGATCCTTTGG
Organism: Viscum album; assembly: GCA_963277665.1. Lineage (NCBI taxonomy): Eukaryota > Viridiplantae > Streptophyta > Magnoliopsida > Santalales > Viscaceae > Viscum > Viscum album. Next base: position 268,290,620 of record OY728125.1, on the reverse strand, counting down.
GTATATTGTGACAATGAGGCTGTGAAATGTTTTAAGTGAATATGGTTGTTGTGATCCTTATTTGTTGAGATGATGAGAGTTGTGTTTAAACATATGAGTGTGTATTTGACTCATTGTGGTGATTAAAATGAACATGTATCCCTAGTATGGTATCTAGGGTAACTTGTTCTTTGTTGTGCCTTATGTCTAATTTTGTGGAATTGGGATCGGGGTGTGACACATGAGTAGGTATCTATGAGAAGATAAATGTGTATGAATATGTTGGATTAATTAGAAACCTTCTTTGACATTACTCGAATTTAGGGAGTCTGTGCCTTGGGACATTTTAGGTAGACATGTGAGAGAGGTCTTCCATGTTATGAACTCTATTAGGTGCACAATGAACATGTTGATGTATTGGGATTTAGGTTTTTGGAATGTGACATAGCTATAGAAAAGACTTAGATTTTTAATAATGGTTGACATCATTGAGAATGGTTAGCCTACAGTTGTGGGTGTTTTGTAATGTGAAGCAATTGTAAATTCATTAGCAGTAGAGTCAATGCATGGTGGATCCCATTGTGTTTCTATGAAATTCATGGTCATGTTGTGGATTATTTATTAAATCAATGACCTTGGGTATTTATGGATTGATTTATAGACAAATTTGGATGGGGAATGATTATTTGGATTTTTGAAATTATTATGATGATGTTGATCAATGTGGTGATTGTTCTATGCTATATATGTTTGATTTTAAATGAAACTAAAAATTAGAGGTAGGGTGGTGAAATTGATAGAATTGACATCTGAGATATGTTGGGTTGTTAGATGGAAACATCATGGATTATTGGAGTTTGTTGAGGATGATAGAACCAGTGGAATGATTTCTTCTGGGAGTGGGAATTAGGGTCCAACTCCATTGAAGTATGAATATTAGGATCTAGAGTTAGGTTCAGTGAATGATCATTGGAATAATTGTGATTTCGGGTTCTGGTGAGGTCTGTATGATGGGCACATGATAGAGTTGTGCGATTTCATTTGGGACATGTGAATAGGTTTCTTGGGAGTATGAACATGTCATTTTCTATGAAATTAATGTGGGAAGAACATGTTTTGAGTGCTACTAGTAGTTTTTTAATAGTTTTGGTGGTATTTTTTGAGTATATCATATTTTACTCTCTCATGAAATTATATCATGCCCAGTATCAATACATCATCCTGAGTACACTAACAGACATTGGGTTATTTTATACGAATATAAAATTTTATCTTGGGTTAAACAATGTTTCGCCTTCATTCATTAACCATTTGGAGGATAGTAACTGATGTCGTGTGATGAGAGGTGCACTATTGGATGTCATTGGGTGAGATTCATGTGTTGGTTCATAGGAAATGTAATGTTATGAATTCCATTCATGGAATATGAGAAAGTGTGATGGTTAAAATTTTATTTTGTCTCTCAATTGAGTGAGATATGATCATGATCACTTGTTTTTAAAATAATGTTATGGGATCATGGTTTTTGGTGGTTGGAATTACTCAATGAATGTGGTGGAAACAACACTCCTTGGGTAGGGAGTTATGTGGTATTCAAGGGAGTATTTCCCCTCATTAAGTGTGCATGAAGGTGTGTTAGGAATACTGGGGACATGATTTTGAGGTGAGGAACCTACTGGGTACATATTTAGACACCTTGGGAAGGATATGTGGGCTCTGGAAGTTTTAGTTGATTTGGACATAATTTGGATTCCATATCAAATAAATTCTTAATTAAATCATGGGAGTTTGTTTTGGACAGGAGTTATTGGGTGTTGTAAAGAATAATTATATTTTGGGGAGAATTATATTATCTAATAGATGAAATTCAATAGATGTTGGTGGTAAAATTGAATAGGTGAGTTTAGATAATGGTGGGTTTCTATATGTTAGAAGTGATTGTTATTAGGTAATGTATTAATGTACCGACCATGGGAGTATGGTGTTTTCAAGGAGATTAATTTGGAGATGGACTGAAACATTAAGGAAAAAAGGAAAAATATCATAGTAATTATACCCTTAATTAAATGCTTGGATTGATGTTTGAATTCATAGAAAGGAAGTGATCTTTAAGGAAAATCCAAATATTCCTTAGTTCTTATATAGATGGGGGATATACATGTAACACCCCGAGATTTTATGAAAAATATTCTTTTAATTTCATTAATGTCTTGTGTTTTATGCTACACCAATATTACCTTACACTGTACACAACAACATATTAGCTTGCAGTATACGCAACACTATTCTTGGATCATGTTACACACAATTTTGTTAGCACTAGTATGAGACATTGGAGGATTTTTATATATTTTATAGTATTTTTATTGAATAATTTATTTGCATGACTTCCTTACATGTAAGAGTATACATAATATTATTTTACCATGTTTCCATTTAAATAATATTTGATCATTTCTTTAATTTTCTATTAATTGTTCATACTAGTTATTTCAACTATCCATATTATATTTATTATATATTTAATATGATAATTGGTTAAATAATCTTCATGGTTTTCTACTCCCACAACACTAGTCGATAGCATTTGGCATAAAAGAAGGCTCACCTAAGGACATGTGCCACTCAATCTTAGGGATCAATTTTCTATTGGTTATTGGGTTTGGAAGATACAAATTTGTATCAAATATGGTTTGTTATATCATTCTATTTGGTATTGGTAGAAAAGAAAGTTTAATCTGTTTAGGACGTAGTAATCAAGTCACACTTGGGTTCATATAGTCCCACACATGGGGGAAATAAATGCTATCAGAAGTTGGAAATTGATGTTATCTTTTTTGATTTTAAAATTGATTGATATTTCCACATGTAGTGGAGAAATTGGATGTAATGTTATTTATTTATGTGGTTTTATATCATGGTCCGGTATAGAAAGAGAGAGTGTGTGATATCATTCAATATTCTAGGCACATAGGATAGATATGCCATTCATATTGTTCCTTTGATTGATAGTTCCTTAGGATTCATAAGATGGTAATGTAATTTCTGTCAAATATTTATGCCATTTTATCATTATTCTATAAATTTATTAATGAAATTGTATTAAAAATTCAAATTTAAGAATGATTGTATTTTTGAAAAGTTGGGTTAATGGAGTTTTTTCTTCGTTGAATCCTATGGTTTTCAAAATTGTATTGTTAACATAAGGGGAATGTGTAATGATGAGACCATTGGGGATAATACATTAGGTATCCCATTTTTTATGATCAAACCATATGTATTAGTGATTTGGGAATTGAGGGTACCCCGGTTTATATAATGTACGATATGGAATTTGAGACCTTGATGGTACTAGAAGTGTCATAGAGTGGGAATTATCGTGTTGATCCTTTGGGTATATTGTGATAATAAGGCTGTGAAATGTTTTAAGTGAATATGGTTGTTGTGATCTTTATTTGTTGAGATGATGAGAATTGTGTTTAAACCCAAGAGTGTGTATTTGACTCATTGTGGTGATTAAAATGAACATGTATCCCTAGTATGGTATCTAGGGTAACATGTTCTTTGTTGTGTCTTATGTCTTATTTTGTGGAATAGGGATCGGGGTGTGACACATGAGTATGTATCTATGAGAAGATAAATGTGTATGACCATGTTCGATTAATTAGTAACCTTCTTTGACATTACGCAAATTTAGGGAGTCTGTGCCTTGGGACATTTTAGGTAGACATGTGAGAGAGGTCTTCCATGTTATGAACTCTATTGGGTGCACAATGAACATGTTGATGTTTTGGGATTTCGGTTTTTGGAATGTGACTTAGCTATGGAAAAGATTTAGATTTTTAATAATGGAGGATATCATTGAGAATGGTTAGCCTACAGTTGTAGGTGTTTTGTAATGTGACGAAATTGTAAATTCATTAGCAGTAGAGTAAATGCATGGTGGATCCCAATGTGTTTCTATGAAATTCATGGTCATGTTGTGGATTATTTATTAATGCAATGACCTTTGGTATTTATGGATTGTTTTATAGACAATTTTGGATGGGGAATTATTATTTGGATATTTGACATTATTATGATGATGTTGATTGATGTGGTGATTGATCTATTCTATATTTGTTTGATTTTAAATGAAACTAAAAATTAGAGGTAGGGTGGTGAAATTGATAGAATTGACAACTGAGATATGTTGCTTTGTTAGATGGAAACATCATGGATTATTGGAGTTTGTTGAGGATGATAGAACCAGTGGAACGATTTGTTCTGGGAGTGGGAATTAGGGTCCAACTCCATTGAAGAATGAATAATAGGATCTAGAGTTAGGTTCAGTGAATGATCATTGGAATTATTGTGATTTCGGGTTCTGGTGAGTTCTGTATGTTGGGCACATTATTGAGTTGTGCGATTTCATTTGGGACATGTGAATAGGTTTCTTGGGAGTATGAACATGTAATTTTCTATGAAATTAATGTGGGAAGAACATGTTTTGAGTGCAACTAGTAGTGTTTTAATAGTTTTTGGTGGTATTTGTTGAGTATATCATACTTTACTCTCTGATGAGAGTATATCATGCCCAGTATCAACACATCATCCTGAGTATACTAACAAACATTGGGTTATTTTATACGAATATAAAATTTTATCTTGGGTTAAACAATGTTTCGTCTTCATTCTTTAACCATTTGGAGGATAGTAACTGATATCGTGTGATGAGAGGTGAACTATTGGACTTCATTGAGTGAGATTCATGTGTTGGTTCATAGGAAATGGAATGTTATGAATTCCATTCATGGAATATGAGAATGGGTGACTGTTAATATTTTATTTTGTCTCTCAATTGAGGGAGATATGATCATGATCACTTCTTTTTAAAATAAAGTTATGGGATCATGGTTTTTGGTGGTTGGAATTACTCAAAAAATGTGGTGGAAACAACACTCCTAGGGTAGGGAGTTATGTGGTATTCAAGGGAGTATTACCCCTCTTTAAGTGTGCATGCAGGTGTGCTAGGAATACTGGTGACATGATTTTGAGGTGAGGAACCTACTGGGTACAAATTTAGACACCTTGGGAAGGATATGTGGGCCTTGGAAGTTGTAGTTGATTTGGACATAATTTGGATTCCATATCAAATAAATTATTAATTAAATCATGGGAGTTTGTTTTGGAGAGGAGTTATTGGGTGTTTTAAAGAATAATTATCTTTTGGGGAGAATCATATTATCTAATAGATGAAATTCAATAGATGTTGGTGGTAAAATTGAATAGGTGAGTTTAGATAATGGTGGGTTTCTATATGTTAGAAGTGATTGTTATTAGGTAATGTATTAATGTACCGACCATGGGAGTAGGGTGTTTTCAAGGAGATTAATTTGGAAATGGACTGAAACATTAAGGAAAAAAGAAAAAAAATCATAGTAATTATACGCTTAATTAAATGCTTGGAATGATGTTTGAATTCATATAAAGGAAGTGATCTTTAAGGAAAATCCAAATACTCCTAAGTTCTAATATAGATGGGGGATGTACATGTAACACCCCGAGATTTTATGAAAAATATTCTTTTAATTTCATTAATGTCTTGTGTTTTATGCTACACCAAGATTACCTTGCACTGTACGCAACAACAAATTAGCTTGCAGTATACGCAACACTATTCTTGGATCGTGTTATACAAAATTTTGAGAATAGTTATTCTACGCAACATTGAGTTTATATATATATATATATTCAATGTATAAATGAAATATGGTTGGATTCTGTCATATGAAACAACGATGGATTCTTGCACAACACGCAACCCTGACATGGCTTGCATTACACGCAATCGCAACCTTCCTCGATAGCGTGTGTTGTACGCAATACCGGGTGTTACTAAACAACGATATATTATTATAATATTATTATGAAGTAGCCGTTATGAATAGCATTAACTAAAATTTTAATTTTATAACATTATTATTCATCTTACACATTTTCTAGAACATTTTATTAGAACAAAATAAAATTTTCAGGTAAAAAAATTATTTTTCAAAAAATACAGTTTTGTCGCCTTTTGATGGCGCACCCACTTTAAATCTAGTATTTGAAATTTTTATAAGTTCAATTTGACAAAATAAAATTATTATGTGGAATCAAGAAATAAAAATTTACTTTGGATAAATTTTTCATTTTATACTGATGACTTTCATATTTTAATGAATAGTAAAAACACGCTATATTTTAATTAAAATCAACTTTTTTCATCGTAATATCTTATGTGGTTAAATTATAATATTTAATTGTTTTAAAGTATAAATAGAATATATTTTTACCATTTAATATAATGTATGTCATTTGCATTGATTTTACCTTGAATTCGTAGGTTAAATCAATTCAATCTTTTGCAATGTTTTAAAGAAAAACCTGTTTTCTTTCGACAACGGGATTAATTTTAATTTAATTTATGCAACTTTTTTGTATTGAATTTGGAAAAATGGATTCCATATTTGGAATCAGTGGGTCCAAATTATGTTAATAAGATACTTTTTATTTTTTTGAATTCTGAATAGTAACTACATTAAATTTTATTTACTATAGTTAAAGGTAAATCGGGTAATTAAGGGTAAATATAAGATTATAAAATTACCCTAACACTGGGGAAAATCCTATTGGATTACTAAAAGTAGACTCATATCACCTAATGGTCAGATAAGATTCATTTAATGGACTTTTTCCCATGAAAATAATTTAATTATTATTAAAACTAAAGAAGGTGACAACATGTCACTCTCTTAAATACTATAAGTATAATAATTTTATGTTAGTGATAAACTTCATGAAACATTGAAAATTAATAGTATACAGAAATATAACAAAATTATCTACATCATGAGAATTTATTTAGAATTTTTTTGGTATTAAATAATTATAATTAATTGTGACACAATAGTGATGCAGAAATTATTTATCTAGTGAAAAATCAAGAATATAGTTTTTATTAAACAAATAGTAACCATAAAAGGCACAAAAACCTGACCAAAACATATTTTTCATGTACATTTAAACAATAATTATCCAATGGTATAATATTTGACCATTTGGAGTCTTATACAATAAATTATGACACTTATATTATTTTATTTTAAATGATGCCAAAGTTGTCACCTTCATAATTTAATAAACATAACAATTTAACAATTGTGATTTAAAGATGATAAATTCTAGTAAAAGTATTATTTTGAACTTTAATAGATTTATCTTCATCATAAGATTTTATTTTTAATTTTTATGAAACATATAAGTATATTAAATAATTATACAAAAAATTATGTAGTAATTATTTTATTAAGAGATAAACCAAATAAATGGTTTTAAAAATAATAAAATAAATATTATATGAACTATTTAATGTTATCCACTAATTTTATAGATACATATGACCTTTTATGAATCTATTAAAGCTTTTAGTTAGAACATAAATTCTGTATATATTTTATTTTAATTCAAATAAATGAATAGTGTCAAAATTGACACTATTGTTATTTTATAAAAATAACATATTATAAAATTGTTTAAAAATCACAAAAAATATTTAAAAATTATAAATTTAAATTTATACGGTCTATAATGTTATAAAGTAAACAATTATGGAAAATTCACAACACATAAGTAATTATTTGTCATAATTTAAAATTTAGAATTTTATTACCACAAATAAACCTAAATAGATTAAATAAGGATAAATCAAAATGATAAGGTTTAAAATAAGATCCAAACATGTCTAAATTTGATTGGATGACAAGATTACAACCGTATCTCATCTAATATTCTAATATGGGTCATTTTTGGAGGTTTTTAAGTGGGGTTAAATTTATTATAAATTAATATTTTTATGAATTTCAAAGGTGCCCCTCTCCTCCCGTATAAAAGGGAACCTCCTCCCTCTCTTTCACACACCACATTGAGCCTTCAATCTCGTCCAAACCAAGCCCAATTCTCTTATCCACTTCCCGAGAAACATCCTAGAGGTCCTGGGCTTTTTCAAAGACCAATTTTAGTGCCCTAAGTGAAGGTCTCAAAGAGGCGCTTCAAAGAAGAGGTAATTTCTGTAACTGATTCTTTCAACTTTATTTCTTCTTCCACTTCTTCTTAGGTTGTTTCATTATGAAGTAATAACATCAGTATCACTCATATATGGATATGTTACTATATGTATGAAATAACCCTATTTCACCATCTATCCATCCTATGGAAAACGAAATCACCGCGCGTGCGTACGTACGGAATATCATCTCCATGCCGTGGTGTAATCTATTTTACACCACAACCTTACATGAATGGTTATAATGGTGTAAATAATAACTATATATGATTATTTTAAAGTGCTAATGATTATTTAATAGTATACATACACTCCAATAAAATTCCACGATCATGGGAACGATATCATCTCTCGTGCGTACGTACGGAATAGCGTCTCTGCGACGCGATTAGATTCATTCTCAATGATTAACCATTCATAAATGATTATAAAGTATATATAATAAGTAATCATGAAATATATGACATAATAAAGATACTGGATTTATGTATATATATATATATGTGTCATCCAATTAATTCTATTCAATTCAATGAGGAAATGAAAACAACGTTCATGCGTACGTACGGCCTACCGTCTCCATGAACGTTGTATTTCGGTCAATTTATCGATCTATTACATATATGTATATTCTGAATATATATTATATATAAACCATGTTTTACATTCTGGATGTATGTAATCATGATCTAAGTAATCATATGAATAATTACAAGTCAAAACACGGACGACAAATGAAACGATTTAACCCAAAACACTATTTAACATTGAATTTACATGAGAATGGGTAATATAAAGTCATAAGTGTATCATATATGATATCATAAAAATTAATATGATTATGTAATAAGTCAATAACATTATTTAAATCATTATACAGTAGGTTTGGATATTTACGAAGCATATCAGACCTATGGTAAGGGATAATTTTGCAAATCTCACTTTTTTATCCGAGATTGCTTATACGTAAGTATTTACTGGGGTTATTGTTATCATATGTGACCATGTTTTCTAAAAGTGTTTTTATGTATGTTTAATGTCCTTTTTACCCATTTTTTAATTTCACTACATGGTATGTATGGAATCTTACTATTACGAGGTACTTTTTGACATTTCCGGCAAAAGTACGAGAAGAATGTTTTTTTAACCTATACGGCACGAACGGATTTTTATGGTTCCATAACGCCTCACTCCCATGAAGATTACTCTACAATATTTTATGAATATTTTCAACAAAATACATTTATTTTAAAAGTTCATGGCATTTTGTGAAAAAAATGATTTGGAAGAAAAAAGGATATTTTCCTCAAGAATTCATTTCAAATGATTTATCCAAACCATTTTCTATATAAGATGACATTATTTCATATGTGTATATTTCAAGTAGAGTGTATATATGATTTAAATGGTTTCAATTTTCTTATGATGAAATGATATCAATTGTTTGTGGATTATGTTATGATTCCATGATGTTTAAGAATCCCATTTTATTTCATGGGTTATGCTATGATGTATGATTTATGATTTTGTGGGTAACAAAAGAATGATTTAATTATGAGATGGGTGGGACCTATATCTCCCTCCAATGCATTGGGTAAAGATTTATATCAATGAGATAGACATGGATGGAATGGCAGGTTAAACCGGTTTAGTATAACAGGACTAAAACGAGGAGTGAACTCGATTCAGAAAGGGACTTTGTCCACTAAGATGGTCTTGGTAGAAATGCCTTGGCTACTATGGAAATCATTACATGTGCTTAATGGATTCCACAATTACATTTTTTATTCCCATGCTATTTTGTCATTATTAATGTTTCTTTATGATCTATGCCTTAAGTATTTCCATGTTTTATGTCTTTTCACAAGCTTTTGATGTTTAAACATTATGTTCATGTTTTTAAGTTCATATGTATATGGTATTATTTATTTTATCCATGCTTAGCCTTACTGAGCATTTGAGCTCACCCTTTTTATGTTTTATATTCCCTACGATATAAAGAAATGTTTTAGGTAAGAAAAAAAGGTAAAGATCTTTATGGGAGCTGTTGAAGATCTTTCAGCACGATTAGAAGATTACGTTCCATGTTTCCAAAGACACTAAACTATAAAGGTCTTTGTGTGTCTGTTTTTGTTATGTATTAAGTATTTTGCTATAGTAATGTAATTTCCATGTACGTCACGCTTCGGGTCTCTACAGTTGGTATATGAGGAAAGGTTTAGTCAACCATTGGAAACTAGGATGCGAGAACTTTAGTGAGATCCCTAGAGATATTTCTAAGGTATGTCTAGGGATGTCCCTAAGGTTAAGGATAAGCATATGTTATAGTACTAGAATTATGGTAACCCATGATTTTAGATATTGAAGGTACTCCCACTTTATTATATTGTTTTCCCTATCGTGATTTTTTCCTCTCACGCTACTCTTTTTGGGTTTTAGACGATGGATGGAACTCGAAGGAACCGTGTTGATCAATGTAATGGACAATGCAATGATTGTCCTCCTGAACAAATAAATGTTATGGGAGATGGAGTGAAAAAATATTATTGATATACTTACACAATCTATGAATCATTCTAGACTTCCAAATGAGCAAAGAAGGGAACAATATTCTATTGAGTCCTTCATGAGGCAACGTCCACCTTCTTTCAGTGGGTCTTTTGATCCACTTGTCTTTGAACAACGGATCATTACCACTGACAAGATATTTTCAATTCTTTAATGTTCTGAACATGATAAAGTCATCATATCAGTATAACGTTTGGAAGGTGATGCTGATCAATGGTGGAATCTTATCAAGAATACGAGGCCAAGAGATGAAATTGAGTCCATGGAATGGGACGAGTTCAAGAACTTATTTTTCAATAAGTACTTCCCTCGTATTCTTCAAAAAATGATGGAGAAGGATTTTCTCGAACTAAAGAAAAAGGATTATGAATCTGTTGGTACTTACGAAGAAAATATTAAAAGACTTGCAAGGTATGTATTTAGATTTATCATCCAACCTGAAAGTAAAGTTGATCGATTCTTCAGTGGCTTAAAACCAAATCTTCTAAGGGAATTAGCTATAAGAGACTTCATTAGCTATGAAGAAATTGTGTGTTGTGCTATTAAGGTAGAAATGGAAGTTGGTGTTACTTATCCATCTCATAGTTTTGACAAGAAACTAAAGATGGAGTTCAAGGAGAAATCTCAGAATAATGGTGAAAAGAAGATGAATGTTTCCTTATGCTCAAAGTGTGGAAAGAAGCATGGTGGAGACTGTCGTAAAGGGACTAGAAAATGTTTTAAGTGTGGAAAAGAAGGTCATCGAGCAGCTGAGTGTCAAAGTAATGGAAAAAGAGTTTCTAATGATTTGAATAAAGAAAAGACTGTAGAGAACGCACCCCCAACACTTCAATGATTCATGTTCAAGGAAATGGGGCATTATACTAATAAATTCCCTAATCCAAGGGATAGTGATGATCGAAATGAGAAACCACTTATGGAAAAGGACAAAGGGAAGTCACATGCAATCACTATGGGCGATTTTGAATATGAAAACGATGTGGTGGAATGATTAAGTGTTTATGTAATGGGATTCCAATATAATGTTGTATATAGTATCGTGGAATATTGGAATATTTATGTATTTTTCTATTGTGTTTTTCAATAATTTTATGGTACTGGTAACCATGGAAAGGGATTGAGATATTTTTTGAAAAAAAAGATAATATGCGAATAATGAAGGGAAAACGAGAAAATGAAATGTTTGACAGTATTCATGAGCTCATGATTGATATAATGACTAAGTGATATCATGGATTGAGTATATAGAATTTTGAGGATTTTGGTATGTGGAATGTGTTAACTTTTAACTGCATTCATGTTTTCACTATGGTTCAATGGGTATTCATTTTTCAAGAGAATACCTGATTAAGGCCTTCGAATGATTGGAATGTGACCAACAAGACATATCTTATGATGTATGGGGATCAACGATGGTATTAAATCTCTGGCAAACGTTTTCACTATATAATGAGAGTGGACTGCAGTATTATGGATAAGCCTAATGATTGGAATGGATTATGTTGTACATAAGTTAGTATTGTTTAAGGATATACGTTTTTTTGATATTATTGATGTGATGTTATAGTAATATAGTTTTAGAAAAAGGACAACCTGTAGGACGGGCGACAGCCCATCGCGTCGGACAAGGTTGTGGGAATCGAACCCACAACCGAAATGTGACTGGCATTTATCGCATACCACTGGCCTACGTGAAGTCCATGGTTAGTAGAAACTAGTTTTATTTTATTAAGCGGTTTGATATATGAAGTATAAGTTCATTTTTAGAACCATATACGATTAATCTAACAATAAGATTGAATTATAACTTTTACTAACCTTTTTTTTGAAAGAGATGGAATGACCCATCATTCTATCACATGATCAACTAACACATCACGAATAAGAAATTCAACTTCATTTCTTGAAGGTATGAAGTGGAAATTGTCCAATTCACGAACAACAGTGAGATTGTACCAAAATCATGCAAGTACTTCTTTTAATTCATCAACTTTATGGAAATGATCTTGAAAACCAAAAATGTTGTCCTAGTTACCTTATATCCGATTAATCAGATGGTACCTTAGATAATCACAAATAAATAGCTTTGTGATTGTTGGCTTTTTCATAGCCATGTTCTCTACCACTCTCTATCAGAACATGATAGTTAGATTTTACTTCCATATCCATATTTTCATATATGTTCTCCTATGTGGAAACCCCGTGATGAGTTAATTTGGGTAACCGTTACATTTCATACTTTAGTTTTTAAAATCCATGTTTTGGTATTCCTTTTTTCGATGTGGATTTCTATTAAACAAACTTTCGAGTAGTAAACCATTTGTAACCCCGACGAATTTCGAGGGTGAAATTCATTTGAAGGGGGGTAGAATGTAACACCCCGAGATTTTATGAAAAATATTCTTTTAATTTCATTAATGTCTTGTGTTGTATGATACACCAAGATTACCTTGTACTATATGCAACACTGTATTAGCTTGCAGTATACGCAACACTATTCTTGGATCGTGTTACACACAATTTTGATAATAGTTATTCTACGCAACATTGAGTATATATATATATATATTCAATGTATAAATGAAATATGGTTGGATTCTGTTATACGAAACAACGAAGGATTATTGCACAACACGCAACCCTGACTAGGCTTGTATTACACACAATTGTGACCTTCCTCGATAGCGTGTGTTGTACGCAATACCGGGTGTTACTAAACAACGATATATTATTATAATATTATTATGAACTAGCCTTTATGAATAGTATTAACTAAATTTTGAATTTTATAACATTATTATTCATCTTACACATTTTCTAGAACTTTTTATAAGAACAAAATAATTTTTTCGGGTAAAATAAGTATTTTTCAAAAAATACAGTTTTGCCGCCTTTTGATGGCGCACCCACATTAAATATAGTTTTTGAAATGATTATAATTTCCATTTGACAAAATAAAATTATTCTTTAGAATCAAGTAAGAAAAATTTACATTGGATAAATTTTTCATTTTATTCTGATGACTTTCATATTTTAATGAATAGTAAAAACAAGCTATATTTTAATTAAAAACAACTTTTTTCATCGTAATATCTTATGCGGTTAAATTATAATATTGAATGGTTTTAAAGTATAAATAGAATATATTTTTACCATTTAATATAATGTATGTCATTAGCATTGATTTTACCTTTAATTCATCGTTTAAATCAATTCAATCTTTTGCAATGTTTTAAAGAAAAACCAGTTTTCTTTCGACAACGTGATTAATTTTAATTTAATTTCTGCAACTTTTGTGTATTGAATTTGGAAAAATGGATTCCATATTTGGAATCAGTTGGTCCAAATTATGTTAATAAGATACTTTTTTATTTTTCGGCATTGTGAATAGTAACTATGGTAAATTTTATTTACTATAGTTAAAGGTAAATCGGGTAATTAAGGGTAAATATATGATTATAAAATTACCCTAACACATGGAAAAATCCTATTGGATGACTACAAGTCGACCCATATCACCTAAGGGTCGGATTAGATTCATTTAATGGACTTTTTCCCATGAAAATAATTTAATTATTATTAAAACCAAATAAAGTGACAACATGTCACTCTCTTAAATACTATAAGTATAATAATTTTATGTTAGTGATAAACTTCATGAAACTTCGAACATTAATAGTATACAAAAATCTATCCAAATTATCTATATCATGAGAATTTATTTAGTTTTTTTTGGGATTAAATAATTATCATTAATTGTGACACAATAGTGATGCAGAAATTATTTATCTAGTGAAAAATCAAGAATATAGTTTTTATTAAACTAATAGTTACCATAAAAGGCACAAAACCCTGACCAAAACATATTGGTCATGTACATTTAAATAATAATCATCCAATCATTTAATATTTGACCATTTGGAGTCTTATACAAGCAATTATGACACTTATATTATTTTATTTTAAATGATGCCAAAGTTGTCACCTTCAAAATTTAATAAATATAACAATTTAACTATTGTGATTTTAAGATGATAAATTCGATTAAAAGTATTATTGTTAATGTTAATAGATTTATCTTCATCATAGTATTTTATTTTTAATTTTTATGCAACATATAAGTATATTAAATAATTATACAAAAATTTTGTAATAATTATTTTATTAAGAGATAAACCAAATAAATGGTTTTAAAAATAATAAAATAAATATTATATGAACTATTTAATGTTCTACACTAATCATATAGATACATATGACCTTTTATGAATCTATTAAATCTTTTATTTCGAACATATATTCTGTATATATTTTATTTAAATTCAAATAAATTAATAGTGTCAAAATTGACACTATTGATATTTTATAAAAATAACATATTATAAAATTGTTTAAAAATCACAAAAATATATTAAAATTATAAATTTAAATTT
Source organism: Viscum album (assembly GCA_963277665.1). Classification (NCBI taxonomy): domain Eukaryota; kingdom Viridiplantae; phylum Streptophyta; class Magnoliopsida; order Santalales; family Viscaceae; genus Viscum; species Viscum album. The sequence continues at coordinate 268,275,554 of OY728125.1, read as the reverse complement.
ATATGGTCTATAATGTTATGAAGTAAACAATTATGGAAAATTCACAACAAATAAGTAATTATATTTTATAATTTAAAATTTAGAATTTTATTACCACAAATAGTCCTAAATAGATTAAATAAGGATAAATCAAAATGATAAGGTTTAAAATAAGATCCAAAGATGTCTAAATTTGATTTTTTTGATTATATTAAAACCCTATCTCATTTAATATTCAAATATGAGTCATTTTGGGAGGTTTTTAAGTGGGGTTAGATTTATTATAAATTAATATTTTTAAGCATTCCAAAGGTGCCCCTCTCCTCCCTTATAAAAGGGCACCTCCTCCCTCTCTTCCACACACCACTTTGAGCCTTCAAGCTCGGCCAACCCCTGCCCAATTCTCGTCTCCACTTCCATAAAAATATCCTAGAGGTTCTGGTATTTTTCAAAGACCAATTTTAGTGCCCTAAGAGGAGGTCTCAAAGAGGCGCTTCAAAGAAGAGGTAATTTCCGTTACTGATTCTTTCACCTTTATTTCTTCTTCCACTTCTTCTTAGGTTGTTTAATTATTAAGTAAAAACATCCGTATCAATAATATGCTGATATGTTATTATAAGTATGAAACAACCCTATTTCACCATCTATCCATCCTACGGAAAACGAAATCACCGCGCGTGCATACGTACGGAATACCGTCTCCACGCCGTGGTGTAATCTATTTTCCACCACCACCTTACATGGATGTTTATAATGGTGAAAATAATAACTATATACGATTAATGTAAAGTGATAATGATTCTGTAATAGTATACATACAATCCAATAAAATTCCATGATCATTGGAACGATATCATCGCTCGTGCGTACGTACGGAATACCGTCTCCACGACGCGATGAGATTCATACTCAATGATTAACCATTCATAAATGATTATAATGTATATATAATAAGTAATCATGAAATATATGACATAATAATGATACTAGATTTAAGTATATATATATGTGTGTCATCCAATTAATTTCATTCAATTCAATGAGGAAACTAAAACAACGTTCCTGCGTACGTACGACCTACCGTCTCCATGAACGGTGTATTTATTTCCATTTATCGATCTATTACATATATTTATATTCTGAATATATATTATATATAAATCATTTTTTACATTCTGTATGTAAGTAATCATGATCTAAGTAATCATATGAATAATTACAAGTCAAAACACGAACGACAAATGAAATGATTTTACCCAAAACGCTATTTAACATGGAATTTACAAAAGAATGGGTAATATAAAGTCATAAGTGTATCATATATGATATCATAACAATTAATATGGTTCTGTAATAATTAAATAACATTATTTAAATCATTATACAGGAGGTTCGGATACGTACGATGCATATCGGACATAAGGTAAGGGATAATTTTACAAATCTCATTTTTTTATCCGAGATTTCTTATACGTAACTATTTACTGGGGTTGTTGTAATAATCCATGTCCATGTTTTCAAAAAGGGTTTTAATGTATGTTTAAAGTAATTTTTACCCATTTTTGAATTTTACTACATGGTATGTATGGAATCTTACTTTTACGAGGTTCTTTTTGACTTTTCCGGCAAAATTATGAGAATAATGTTTTTTTAACTTATACGACATGAATTGTTTTTTACGGTTTCATAACGCCTCAATTTCATGAAGCTTACTCTACAATATTTTATGAATATTTTCATCAAAATACATTTATTTTAAAAGTACATGGCATTTTGTGAAAAGAAAATGATATGATGAAAAAAGGATATTTTCCTCAAGAATTCATTTCAAATGTTTTATCGAAACCATTTTCCATATAAGATGACATTATTTCATATGTTTATATTTCAAGTATAATGTCTCTATGATTTAAATGGTTTCAATTTTCTTATGATGAAATGATATCAATTGTTTGTGTATTATGTTATGATGCCATGATGTTTAAGAATCCCATTTTATTTCATGGGTTATGCTATGATGTATGATTTATGATTTTGTGGCACAAATAATAAATATTTCATTATGAGATGGGTGGGACCTATGTATCCCTCCAATGCATTGGGTAAAGATTTATATCTCATGAGATAGACATGGCTGGAATGCAGGTTAAACCGGTTCAGTAAAACAGGACTAAAATGAGGAGTGAACTCGATTCAGAAAGAGACTTTTTCCACTAAGATGGTCTTGGCAGCAATGCCTTGGCTACTATGGAAAACATTACATGTGCTTAATGGATTCCACAATTACATGTTTTATTCCCATACTATTATTTAATTCTTAATGTTTCTTTATGATCTATGCCTTACGTACTTCCATGTTTTATGTCATTTCCCATGATTTTGATGTTTAATCATTATGATCATGTTTTTAACATCAATTGTATATGGTATGTTTTATTTTATCCATGCTTACCCTTAATGAGCATTTGATCTCACCCTTTTTATGTTTTCTTTCCCCCAGGATGTAAATAATGGTTTTAGGTAAGAAAAAAAGGGAAAGATCTTTATGGGATATGTTGAAGATCTTTTACCACGATTAGAAGATTACGTTCCATGTTTCCAAAGACACTAAACTATTACGGTCCTTGTGTGTCTTTTTTTGTTATTTATTAAGTATTCCGCTAAAGTAATGTAATGTCCATGTACGTCAAGCTTCGGGTCTCTATAGTACACCCACAACTTTTGGTTTAAATATGGAAGATATAGGTCAATTCTTGTTACTGTTCTTATATAATTTTTGGATCATTGTTTTGTGGAACACATCAGGTTTATTTTAGAATCTAAGAGTAGGTTCTTGTGTTAATTTATTATTGTCTAGGTCCTAAAAACTATATTTTTAATGATGTAATCTAATTACTATGGTGTGGAGAACAATTTCATGTGAGTGGTCAGTATATGAATTTACCCATGTTATGGGTTGGATGGGTCTGGGTAAACACCTACTTGGTGTTTTATTTTTCCAACATGGATAGGATTAATTTGTTACTAATTGGGTGTTTTAGATGAATTCTTCACTTGGATTATTGAATTCGCATTCAATAATTGAAAAAATTCATTGGAACCTAAGTTGTTACCAATGTAGGTAATAGAATGAAGTTGGTTAATCATATATCCATTTTATTGGAATTATCTATTTTGGGCTTTGATTCATGGAGAGGATTTTTCTGATGGGGTCCCAAATTTCTCTTCAATGGTGGTATGGTTTTATGTTTTCCAATTTCTAATGTAGTAAATTATGTGATGAAACATTTTTTTTCTTATGGGATTCTTGTGGTTGATGTCGGGTTGAGGTTGATGTGTCCTTTGAGGAGTATCGGGTTTGTGTTGGGGATCACAGTGGGGAAATTATTAGGGACCTGACTATTTCTATGCTTGAGTGTTTCATCATCAAGGACAAGGATAGGAGGAAACATTAGAGAGAGTAGTTGATATGTGGTCCTGGTGGCTTAATTTGTTTTACTAATGAATTCATGATGCCTGAGACTGTATCATGAGGATGAGTTGTTTTTTGGTGGGGTCATTATAATATCCTGAAATTGAGATAGAGTACATACCTAACTAAATTTTGGGATATGATGTGTTTTCATGGGAGTATGAAAAGTCATGGGAATGACCCAGGGGGTTCAGGATAAAATATTATGGAAAATAGAATTAACTATGCATGTTTCATAGTAGGAACACATTTAGTTTAATCATGCTCTATTACCAGATGGGGATGGGTATATTGAAAATAGCTCAGCAAATATTGGTAGCATGGTTATAAAATCATGTGGTCCTTAATAGAAACTCATGCTGCAATGACTTAGTTTAAAGTATGTAAGTTCATCGGTGACACATGGTTTCTCCAAACCATGTGGCTAGTAAATTAGACCCTGTAGACTATCACCCCCTGGATAGAGGCTGACATAGGGTAAGATTACAGTTTGGATAATAGTTTGGCCAAATCATGAAACTCATAAAAGAGGAAAACAATACATTTCCCCCTATGTCATTAAGGTTCTTTCAATAATTTGTCTCTATAATTTAACCCTCAACTACATGGTTGATAAACCATATTCACATCCATCATCCATGGATGATTATCCATTATATCTTAGGAATTTTTTTTGTCATTACTTGCGAAACGAAGCAATAGGTAAGTCAATTAATATTTATCATTCTAATTTTAGTATGATATGTAGTGTGTTTATACCTCTACAATGAAATCTCTATACATTTTTTTAAAACTTGTTTCCTATCATTGTGAATTAGTCAATATTATCTAGAATTGTAAATTGTTATTGGATGAGTAGTTTTCTATGATCATGAGGTAGTTGGTATAGAATCTTTTTAACATAATCATTATGTTTTAATTTGTGTATATATCTATTTCAGGATTCCTGCTTGATTTGTTTATGTATTTTTTTAAGGAATGTATTTTGGACCATTATTTGAGGATTCATACCATTAAACATACCTATTGGGTCTGATGATGATTTGAGACTAGGCCTGTGGATAACCATGGAGTATTGAAATATTGTAAAAATGGTGAAACAAATTAGTTAACATCTTGATTGTATAATTATTAAAGTAAATAGTTTGTGGTTATTCATTAGTATGTAGAAATGGTTAATGGTATAATTTTATTGTTTACATATTTCATTATTGAAATTCCTATGTGGATTTTGAAATAGTTTAAATGGATTTATTTTGATTTTCCTCCCCTATTGGGTTTTTATTAATGTATGCAATGTTTTAATATAAATTGTGTTCTATGATGAGGTGTTTATATTTAAGATTTTTAATACTATTTCCCAAATGGGTTTCAATTGTTGATTTGAAATAAATGGGTGTGGTGGTAACATTGATGAAAATGGTTTTGAAATTCCTTTACGGATGTGATGGTAATTGAATGTCATGGATACTGTTTTTAAAATAGGATGGAATATGTTTTTAGAGTATCATATAAATTTTGATAATGATTTGGTGTTTGATATTTTATGACCTATTATAAATTAGTTTTTTTTATTGAGGAATGTGTTAATTTAAAGGTCCATTAGGACCATGAAAAAAGTTTTCATGATGAATGTAAGTGGAAATGGATAATGGGGAATGTTTTTTTACCAAATAGTTTTAAAACCAATTTTTAACCAATTTTTTAATGGATAAAATATAAATAGATTAAATTATGAAATTTGGTTATATGTGTTTATAGAAATGGACTATAGAAATTGTTGATAATGGAATGGTTTTGGATGGTCATCCGTGATGTGGCCAATCACAGTAGGATTTTTTTAATGCTTCTATATGTTTTGTGGTTTGTGATTAATTGTTTTTTGTTGTTGTAATAAAACTCCACTATTTGGATTTTGGTGGGACAAATTGATTATCAAGGCTCCATAGTGCTCAATTATTTTTAAAGGATAGATTGAGGCTCATGAATCCATGGTTATTCACATATAATTCTATATTAATGTTGGTATGGTTGGATATGAAATTCAAAGTGCTATTTGGATACTTGGATTTAGGATCCCTGATTTTCAACCTGTGAGATAGTGGTTGGGATGGCCGAATGTGGTGTATCATATCCTAATTGTATACTTACATGGATTTTACTTGTTTACCAACACATTACCCCTTACAATGATTTAAATGAGTACCTAGACTTATTATCCATGGTAAAAAGGATTTTGTAAATGGTTAATGAAATTCCCATGGGAATTACAATGGATAATACTTTCTAGATTTGTCTAGTTAATAATTTTTTAATAGAGAAACATGTTTCTTTACTTCATAATTATTCATTACAGTATTGGTTATATCATAAACTACTATTATATGTGTAAATTACTTTACAAACTTTTTATGGTTCCCTCCTATGTTGTACTAACACCATTATTGGGAAATATATTCTATATATGTATAGTTAATTAATTTTTAATAGATGAACATGTTTCTTTTCTTCTTAATTATTCATTACACTCATGGTTATCTTTATAAACTAAATTTGAGATTGTTTATTACTTTTGTACCTTTTGTTGGTTCCCCCTTTGTTGTAATAATGCCCTTATTGGGCATCCATGTCACTTATTTACCAGAGAAGATGCAACCTTTTTCGGTATAGGTTCATGACATGATCCTTGTGTATTATTTTTTCATGGTAAGATGGGTTAGAGCATGGGATATTGGGGCCTAGTAGAGACTTAGGACCATGTTCAAGGCCCTTTTATTGTTTTGGTATTTTAGATTTTATTTTTATGTCATCATGATATGTAAAGTTCACATAACACTATTCTACCATGTTTCCATTATTTTATTAATGGAACTATCCCTACATCTTCCTTTTGTTCTTTTAATTATTTATTTCATTTGTTGTTATTTCATTAGTTGATGATATTTCATATTGTGTTCTGGCTCAGGGAATCTAATTTAATGAAACATGGGTGGGCACGTTACACATGAAAATATTATTGGATTTTAAGAATTTCCTCCTAACGATATAAGATCTCCATCAACTACTCATCATATGAAATAACATTTTCCAATGGTAACAACCCAATATATAGTTCATGCCCGGGGTCTGTTATGTACATCCTCATGTGGGAAACCTGATTCAAATCATATAATTGATATTTGATAGGTGAGAGTTCTATTTGTTAGGCCACCCCACTGACATGGTCAATGATATTTAAGGGATTGTTGTATCTGTTTCTAAGATTCCCTTCTTTACAAACATCATTAGCATATACAAATTTGATATATAAAGGAAAATATATCTCTAACATAAATCCCTTGGTTTTATAATGGAATATCACATAGAATTTAATTCAAATTTATTATTATTTCATATGAAATTGAATGGTTTGAAACTTATTTGTCATTTATTTGATATTATTATGTCACATCTACTTCCTCTCTATAAATATATCCTAGGAATTTAGATTCCAAAACCTCTTTCGAAATATATCGTTATATTTTTCTTTTTCAACGTTGAGATTGAAATTATTTTTATATAAAAAATCCATCAGAGGAAGGTTCTTATCACAGATTCCTTTGTAAACCATCAAAAATTATCTCAACACGTCCTCCTAAGATATAATGGTAAATCCAGACAGAACATCCTCTTAAGCGTGATATGTTTTTCGGAATCTCATTTCAGAATCCAATACATGCTACATTATTCTCCAAAAGATCATTGTCAACATAAAATATTGATCAGATACCATAGAGTGTGGAACAAGATGCATTATTACCACCAAACATAGGTATATCATAGGGTGTTTTCCAAGAGACAAATATTTATTTTTATGAATGATATGTTATGAATTGGTAAGGCGATGGAATACCCCCAATATATTTTTACATTATTTAGGTGTCCTACGAAATCCTATGGGATAATACATTATTATGTTTACCCATTTACATATTGGTTTGGGAAATGGTATCATCATTCCATTATAAATGTATCTATAATCCTTTACTATTTTTCATAACATGAATCATTAAAAAAACGACACAATATCCCTCTTCATTTTATCCAAATATAAATTTTTATTATAATCTCTATAAGTAATAGTTATTCTAGGATAAATAGTGAAATATAATCACTTTACCGCATTAATATATTCAATATTATATTCTAGTTTTGATGGGATAAATTTCGATGTTGAAATAAATATAAATTCGTATTCACCAATTATGAACTCCATTATATTTCAAACCTTTCATTTGTAACAATTGATTATCATTCCAGGACTTCTTGACCCTCTTAAAAAGGGATGGTTTAGTTGTATTTTGATAAGGGTTTGATGAATAACCTTTTATTATTCCAATATACATCATTTCCATATTTATTAATGGATTCAAACTCGTGGGTATATAGGGGACACTGTTAACCACACCGTTGTACAGGTGCCATAGGACTTACCCATAGTTTGATAACTATGGGGATTTATATCTCAAAAAACATCTCCAGGAAGGACTCGAACCCAAGCTGCTACACTGACGGAACACGGTCTCTAACCAACCAAGCAATCATGTTATTCAATATATACATATTTAGTTATATTAATATATTAATATTACCGGTTATCGATAAATTTAAAATTCGAGAATCGAACTCGCGACCTACGGGACGCAAACCCGCGACGCTGCCACGACGGAACACGGTCTCTGACTAACCGACCTAACAAGTTATTCAATTCATACATATATATGTATATTAATATATTAATATTACCAGTTATCGAAAAATGAAACATGAGACAATCGAACTCACGACCTGTGAGAAGAACAGTACAACACCTGACCAACCAGGCTATGTATATTATCTGTAATTATTTTTGTATACTTCTACATATATTAATCCTAATCGGGTTCCCACCAAATTTTTTTGATTGTCCCGCGTATATTTTTACCCACCTTATGGCATGAAATCTATTCCCACTATTCTCTAAAACAGTGGGTATAAATCATCAAAAAAATCACAACACCCACGGTTTTGAAGAACTGTGGGAATATCTATTCCGAAAAAACCATATGCCCACGGTTTGGCGAAATCCGTGGGTATAGGTCTTCAAAAAATAACCCATATGCCCACGGTTGGTCAAAACCATGGGTGTTGGTACTTAAAAAAAGTTATACCCACAATTTTGGAAAAATCGTCAGTATAGGTGACCTTTACCCACGATTTACCAAAACCATGGGTATAGGTGACCTTTACCCACTGTGTACCGAAACTGTGGGTATAGGTCCGCATTTTATCACTATACCCATGGTTTTCCGAAACTGTTGTTATAGGGGTTATCTATACCCAGAATGTTTTTCAAAACCATGGGTATATACCCATTTTCCAGTAGTGATTCCTCATTACATATTTCTAATGCACCTCATATTCCTCCATGATTTTCGATTTGATAATATTAAAATGAACAAAAATATTCATAAATTAGTCATTGTAATACATAAATACTCTATTAAATATGTCCAAGATTTTTTTTGGAGGAGTAGTGATTCCAGATGGGATTACTAGAATGTTGTATTTCCCATAATTTGTTTGAAAATAAGTGTTTGGTATATCATCCTCCATCACCTTTACATCTTCATATCCAGAAAGAACATGCACAACAGTGAAATATTTGGATCACCAAAGCTTATTGACAAATTCATCAATACGTGGTAGATGGTACTTGTTATTTATAATAATCTTCTTAAACACATAATAATCAATGAAGATATGTGACGACCCATAATTCACCATGATAAATAGAACCATTAAACCACAAATTGACGCATGTGGGTACTTAAACACTTTATCTAGATTTTCATGGACTTCCATCATCTGATCCTCTTGTTCAATTATCTCCACTTTATATGTATACATTGATATTTGAGAACCTATGGGTAAAAGTTTCATTGAATCTTCTAACTCTCAAATAAGAGTATGACCAAAAAATTTATTTGGGAAACAAATCAACATATTCCTCATATTATTAATGTATTCATAGATGATATTTTCCTTAATATATATATTTTTTATAAGATATTATATCTCAATAAATAAATTATCTCAATTATTGAGATAAAAATAATACAGGGGATTCATCCTCCTCCTTGACCTTGTAAAATATTATCAGAAAACATGTTATATAGTCATTATTTTTCTTATCACGCTAATTTTTGTTGGATCTGTACATGGAAACTCATTCAATACCTCAATTTCATCAAATTACTCTAAAATATTTATAAAAAAGTTTTAATAATAATTTCTTCCCATAAAAGGAATGATGGAGGTGTTATATAAATTGGATTCAATAAATTCCCCACCTACCATTTCACTGATAGCTTTACATCAATGATTTCTTGCTGGGTTTGAATAATTTTACTAAACATTCATGATGAGAATAAATATAACCATATTCAAAAAGATAATTCTATATCAATGAATGAATAACTAGAATACCTTTAATCACTTTATTATTAGAATCCACCTCAACAATTGTGATTTAATAAGATAACCCTTGCATCCTTGTACGTTCTAGAACTTGATAGTCTCTAATAACCATGTATAGGGTAAAATGATTGATTAATTACTTTTTTCATTAATTTGGAAAATGATACTAAAAGATATGGGTTATCAAGAGAATTATTCTATTCCATTATGTCGGCGCGGTTTTACCATTGGAAATCACTAGCTTGGTTCCATTCTTTCCCACATAAAAATATCCATCACCCCTTTGGTAAATTCTTGGGATTCATCATCCATTAATATTAAAAAATGGGATATTGTTATTTATTTCAAATATTATATTTCCCCATCATAACAACATAATGAAACTCTATTATATGCTTCTTATTCACTTGAAACCTATGATATTCTTTGATCTCCATTGGTAATTTTAGGGGATTTCATAAAATTTCATTATAGCTATCAGTGTCCTTGAAGTCCAAATCTTCTCATAGACGTGACTTTATCATTTCAAAGAAGTGGTAAACATAAATTTCATGTGTAATGAAACAAATAGAGTTGTATCATACATGAATTAGGATGTTTTACTCATATACCCTAGTGGATTCATCATTAATATTCTCAAGGCTATTGAAGTACCTATCTAATTAAAGTTTGATTCTGTAATGGATTTTTTCTCGAAAAATATTTTCCAAAATATCATCAAATCCAGATATTATTTATCCTCCCCTAGATTCTAATTTTTTTTCAATGTGAACCATTTATAAGTATCTCATTTTATATGATATATTTAATTCCTGACTTTATCCTTCTAAGTTCATTATTTGAAGGAGAATATAATTTTAATAGAGTTGATAAATTAATCTATGATAAAGTGATCATAAGATCCCTTGAACGCCAAAGGCCTTTATTTAATAAAAGACGCAATTTGAACATTCCCTTTTATTTTGGGTTAAGTAATTCCTCCTAAATCAGGTTTTAGTTTGAAAAATGGATTAATTGGAAAAGTATTGTTATAATGTTATGGAATCCTACACTCACTATATCAGTCATCTCATTTAAGAAGGCAGTACATTTCTCATCACATTTTTTGTTGACACGGATTATCATATTTCCATCCATTGGACAAGAAAAAATGTAAATTTATAGATGATTATTTGTAAACTATTATGTGAATAAATGGAAATCCATGATCATTAAATGGATAAATCGTAATAGATATATATTATTTTACCTATAAACATAATGGTTTCAATTTAACAGATTGATGATTGATTTTCTATCATAAAATAGTACATGAATTTTCTATCACTTAATAATGATTTTTAAGGAGATTTTGAATTACCAAATCATATCCTCCATGAGTGTAAAACTAGGTATACTGTGAGTCCCATATTTATGCAACATTTCCTGACCAAGTCTAGTAGAATTTACCTTTTTTTGGTTTATTACCCCTATGTATATTTTTATCAGAGCCACAGAATCTTTTTGTATCTAGACAAGGATTTATATTATTCGAAACTAATTAATCCATAAATTACCTAAATTTATGGATTTATTACAATGTTTATTAATTTCCTCAAGGAATTTATTATATTTTTATAAAAATAGTCCCAAAATTATTTCATCTTTTCTCTCATACTAACTATGAAAATTGATATTTTAATACACTTTATGTCATGATATATTATATAATGGGACACATTAGACAACACTAAATTACCAATAATCCTATTGTCTATGGGAAATTAGGTGCATATACATCCATCTTGGTACCTTAATATGAAAACATTTTTGGAAATTTACTTAAAATACCCCTTACATTACATTATTATTTCAAAAAATTAATGGGATAACATGGGGACATATATAAGTAAGGGGAAAGAAATAACATCTAGAAAAGGATAACAAAAAAATAGCATAATGTGAAGAGGTAAATGTGATATAAGAGGCATATCATGGTAACATGAGAGGTATTAAAGTCATAATCATAAATAATAGAGAATGAAATAACTTGATATAAGAAAGGGAACATGGGGTTGTAGTTAAAATTTTAAACATGAAATCAGAAAAAGTTATAAGGTATCACCAAAAACTGAAAATAACTGGGTTGAAAAATTCTCAAAATGTATTATGTTAACGAAATAATTTAGTAAACAACATCTAATGTGTCATGACATTGATTTTATTTTGATATTTTCCATGGATTATATTCTATAATGGATTTTTCCATGTGTTTTCAATTTAGTATTTTCTGAAATGTGGATACTTAGTGTTTGAGGGAAGCTAGAGAATGATTAGTGAATGGTTAGGGGAAACAAGCTTCCCTCTTAATGATAAATGTGGATAAAATTTCCATTTTGGATAGTGGAAACTGTATGATTGGCACATAGTTTGGTAAATTGTGGGAGCCAACTGTGAGAAATTTTTCTTTTAAACAGTGAGGGATGCACAATTTCAGCATGCCATGAAACACCATGAGGGAAAACCATGTAGGTAATCTAGTTCATTAAAATTTTTAGTTTTAATTTATTATCTTTTCTAATTTAACCAAAAATTATCTCCCATCTAACCCATACATGATCTTCATCCATGGGAGCCTCATTCAAGATTTATATTACCACTTCAGCATCAAAATTTAGGTTTTTATGAACCCTATTCTTTATGGAATCATCAAGTAAATTTTTTATACTATAATTTATCCCACTTTAAATGGTTGTTATTCCCTCTTTGTTGAGGTATTATTTTCCAGAGGGTTTTTTTAATAGGAGAGGGTTCAATATACTATCGTTGGGGGAAATATTGATATTTGTAGTTAAACCATTTATTTAAATGATTTTATGGCTCTATGGTTGTGGTTTCATATTGATTTCCATTTGTTAACAAGGATGAGGTAGGTGGTTCCATGTTTTTAGTTATTATATGAGACTCACAAGATTTTCTTTTTTATTTAAATGTTTTTATGGATTGTTTATATCATGAAATACGTGTTTTGGAAAGGTTCTGTAACTAACATATGAATTAAATGCATTTAATAATGGAATACGGTTATGTTTCAAGTGTGATTGGTTGTGTTATTTCATGAATGTGTTTCATGCCTTGTGAGAAACATGTAATTTGATGAGAGACTACTAGACCTTGGGATGCATTCCCTTACGGCAGATCATTCAAGAGAACATTTTTGGTATTTAATTGTTATATACACACCATTATACATTAGGATGGAATAAAATATAATGAAAAATGCATGTGAATACTGTTGGCAATTGAGATGGAGTATTTTTTCACTACAGTATTATGTTTATAGTATCCCACATGTTATATTTAGCTATAATGATTTCCCATGGTAATCTATTGTATCATGATGCTTATGTGATTTCTTTCTAGCTATCAGCATACAATATACTTGGTGTATATATTTTTAACAATAAATTCTATTTGTGAGAAAGGTTTTCCAAAAAATATTCTAGGGAAAATATCCTAAAAATTTGTTCCTCAAAATGTTTAATATATTATTATAGAAATAAACTTGTTTGTTATTCTCATAATGTTAAAAAATGGAATCTTCCTTTTTGGTGGAATCTTACTAGTCTATGGTGCAGGCCTTACATGCACCTTTGGGTGTATGTAAACATTTTTTTGTATGACCGGGGTTAAGGAATGAAATATCTTAGTGGTTATGGTTGAATTGGATAATAGTGTTCCACTTTTGATAGGTTTTGATGGTGGTATCTTGAATGTGATGTCACTATTGTTTCATGGTGGTTTTTAGGATATATTTTTTCTTCCTATTTTATTATAATACTTTTTTTTCTAATTGTGTAAAGATATGAATATGATATTTGTTGTACCTTTATTGGTTATGGTTATATGTTATTGTTAATTTTATTATTGTATGTTGTTTATGATTTTATAAATGGGTGAAATCCTTCAAAAGTATATTATTTATACCCATGAACTACTTTCTAGCCCTTGGGGATTGGGAATGCTCGGTGGGCCTTGTCTCGGGTTGGTTCTAGTGTCAGATTTGATGCAATCATGACTTGGTTCATGAATAATGGATTCTGAGAAGTTTACACGATTTTATGTTGTGTTATTTAGGAATGATTTTGGATACACCAGAGCTATGATTGTTAGGGATTGACATTTTTATTATGAGTTGGGTTTATTTCTAGAAAACCTCATGATATTACTCAAGTCACCATGTAATGTTGGGAGACGGCTTGACTTCACTTATATGAGAAACATACAAGATGAAAAATATTTATCCAATTTAGTTGGAGGTGATTTGTAATTTTATTTATTGTAATTGTGATAGATTTGGTAATTTTTAAACTTAATAGAGTGTTTGAGATTTATTTTGATCATGCTTTTTTGACTATTGTGTTGATGGGTTTCATTGTTGTTGTTCCTTGTTACAGAATGATTCCTCCATATAGACATATTATGAAGCCATAGTAAAAGGATGAAGCTATTTCACCCACAAAAATTGAATTTTGGGTAGTGGAATTTGTGGTTATGGTTTTATATTCATTGGTGAAAAGAGTGTACACTCATCTATCTCATGTTAAATAGGTAAAACATGGTATTATTAATGAAAATGATTAGGTGTTCCTAAAGAAACATCCTCGTTGTTTTTGCAGTAGCATGGATCCCCATGAAGTAAATGACTAGATTAATGAAATAGATTTTCCGTTTGATTTTCTTGATACTCCTAAGGAAGTCAGAGTGAAATGTTTTTCATTCATGACGGAATGTCCCAGTCGGAATTGGTAGGACTTAGTTGTGAAAGAAGTAAATCATGATATTATTGGCGAGAAAGACTTAAGGGATGTTTTGAAAAAGGAGTATTTTCTTGAGATTATTTCTTTTTTAAGGTCTTATGTAACACCCATCGGTTTCATTGTATGTTATATTATTAAATTATTTCAATATCTTATGCTTCACACAACACTGAATTGGCTTACATTATATATAATATTGAGTCTCTATGAAACACAACTTTAATTATTCAAATTATATATTTATAACCAAAAAATTAATTATATTAATATTAATTTTAACATAAAATTTATAAATGTAATTTATTATTATATCATATAAATTTACCATATTTATAAGGAAATATATATGTTTCTCTAAAATATAAGAACTATTTTTATAATGGAACTACATTATATGTACTTTTGTGTACAATAATAAAATTAATTTTAGACACTATTATAAATTGAATTTGGTGAAATTGACATATTTTTTGAATTCAGAATAGAAATATTAGATTAATGTAAATGTTTGGTAATTTTATGATATGTTTCATTTTTTTAATGAATAGGGAAAAATACTATGTTTTAATTTAGAACTACATTTTCACCCAATTTATTTATATTTTTAGATTATCCTCTTATTTGGTTTAAGAGTATTTATATATTGTTTTATGATAATTCTATATAATTTTGGTCATTGGATGTAATTTCACATTTAAATTGGATATAAACAAATGACAATCTATCATTACCTTTTTACTTCTTAAAAACACTCTTTCAGGTTATGAAAATGAGAATAAATTTTAATTTAATCAATGCAACCCATATGTCATTAATTTGGACAAATAGACATAATTTTTTAATTCGAAATATCAAAATTATCTTAAGGTGAATTTATAGTATTTTTTTTTGAAAACATCCAATTTCTGATGAAGAGTAAAAAACACTACATTATTATTTAATACCAAATTTTATTTAAATAATAATTATTTTTATTAAAATTTATCAGAAATTCAATGTAGATACATACTAACTAAATTAGTTCAACATAATTCATTAATGTAATTTTATAATAAGATTATATGTATAATATTTTATTGAATTTGTTAACGTCTTTTACCCACCTTCAAAGCATATTTGGATTTTTTCATAGAATGTAATTTTATCACTTATGTAAATTAAAATAGAAAAATATGAGAGAAATTCTTGAAAACAATATGTAAAATTTGGTTCAATATGATGAAAATAATTTTTGGTGAATTGTAACTTTTGAATTTTATGTACTACATTGAAAGATAATAATGCAATTAATGGTACGAATGATATTATAATTACCTTAATAAATGTGATATTTCTATTGGATAATAGTTTTTAGTACAAATAAAACCATAGGAATATATTATAATCCTCTTTTATTCACATTGAATATATTAGGACATTTATTATTAATTTATTTAAAAAAGATTTAAAAGTGTAAAATTAAAATTTTAATGTCTAAACATTTTTCGATCTAGGGATATAAATAGGTTAAATTTTATTATAAATATTAATTATAAATCTAAAATGAATTCATACATCATGGTATTTTATTTATAATTTTTTTAAATTAAATAGAAAAATTTATTTATAACACTATGATGATGTTGTAATTTACTTATTAATGAAAGATTAAAATAATTGATATTATAAATAACAAAATAAATGTAAATTAAGACTATTGATGAATTAAACTAGTTTTATAGGTTAATATAACATTTTAGGGTCATTTTAATTTATTTTTGTTTGAACTAATCATATTTTTTTTGACTTTCACAAAAACCAAATATTAAATAGTGTTAAATAGACATAAATGAGTTTTTTTTAAAAAATATATAATTAAATGAAATATGATTTAAAAAATTTAAGGTTCTTCCAAAGGACTTATATAATTATATATATTTCATTAATGAATAACTTTATATTCTCTTGTATTTTTATAGTATGATTATTAACCACGTAACATAAAAATACAAGAAGACATGGTAAAAGTTAAACAATTTAACAAAGAATTAAATCTATAATACAAGTTTAATGTGCTGAACTAAATAATTATACAAATTTTTTATTGAGAATATTTTGATCCTTACCCACTTTATCCTCTAAATATATCCATTATATCCATTATAAACTGAAAATTATTTTACAATAAAATAATATTTCTAGATTTTCTCAATGGGACCCTCGACTCTCTTTTAAAATGGTACATCCACTTCTCTAAATTTCACACCTCCAAAGAAATTTGGCCATGAAAAAACCTGTTAAAATATCCTCCCAAATGCAATAAATTCATCATATAGTCCTTACTTAAATCGTAAATCTAACATAATGATCACTTTTGATCAAATCAAAAGAATGAACATGAAGAAGAGGTAAAAATTCCATCACCTCTTTTAATGTTCTTTTCTTCTAACACTTCCTCATTATATGTTGTTTACATACCAAGATAATAAATCTAGAATCATTTACATATTGGGATGTAATTATAAATATGTTACAAACATATTCAATATTATACCTATCGTATGAATGACTAAGTCATTGTACGTGCGTGCATACGTCTTACCGTATCCACATCGTGGTGTAGTTGGTTATTCAACACATCATTATTTTTATGGGTATAATAATGAGATTAATTTATGTGAATGATAAATATAAAATATATATTATTATTTATATTAGATATACCATCAAATTACAAACGATTTCTCAATCAATAGAATCATATTGTCACTTGTGTGTACGTACAGATAACCGTCTCCAGGAATGCGATGAGATTCATTCAACTTCATAACCATTACATAATAATTAAAATTTTATGATTTAAAATAATTTTCCATAACTTAATATCATTCTGGATATTAATCTAATACATCTTATCCATAACATACATGACTAACTTATCTAAACATATAAAGGAAAACGAATCTGTTAACACCCGTAACAATGATACTTCTAAAATACTATTATAAAATAAATATTTGAAGATCATATACGATATCATATTTAGTAATTTCATTATTGTATAATTTATTAAAAATGATTTATCTACTATACAAGAGTATAATGTACTCTCAACTAAGGAAAAGTACAATGTAAGGGGTTTTCATCTCACTTTTTATTCCTAAGAGATTTATTATATATTTTCCATTATTTCGTTTTGGGGTTGTATTTGCAGCCAATGATTGTATTATTTGTGTAATATACCTGAATTTATGGGTATCTAAATCTTTATTGAATTATCCATCATTCTTGTGGTGTATGTTTTATATGTTACCAAATCGGTAAGGGAATTTCTAATTTCAATTTTCATTCATTTAGTTTTACACATACTTCAAGGATTATTTTATTCCAAGATTATGTTTGAAATCAAAATTTATTTACTTATTTAGATATTTCCACTCCCCTTTGTGTGTATATACTGTTGATACACATAATAACTAATTTGATCAATTCTCATGTCATTAATATGAATATGATAAGGGTAATCTTATCTCAATATCCATTCATTAAGTTAAACATCCAAGTAATTGGTTTTGTTTTTACAAGAATATGTGTAAATATACGATGATTGATTTAAACTAAATATCCAAATCTATTGAGTGTATTTATATTTTTCCCACATAATTATTTCATTGATTTATCCTTAATCAAAGGATATAGACTTTATTATGTATTTTTTCTCAATTTACTTTCCACTGAGACATCTTTGTTCTTATATTCCAATTCACTTTTATATGCCATATATAATATCCTTTGAAATATTAAACAATGAAATCCTTTATTATCATGATATTATAATGTTTTTATTAATTATATTCCCCATTTATTTGTATTCAAGCATTTTTAAATTTGATAGAAACTCTTTAACTGAAAAATCATTTTAAATATTATAATAATTTATACTTCTAAATATTTATCATTAATGACCATGTTTTAAAAATGGTTTTAAATATTTATTTATATGTACATGAATGTTTTTATATAAAATATCATTTCAAATGTTTTAATGTTTCATGGGACACTTTGATTCCAAAATCAATTTTAAGCAACTTCTTTGACGAATAGTTATACTTTTAAATGTTTTCAAGAAAAAGTGGATATTTCTCTAAAATATTTTTAGTGAATATTTTTATCTATGTCAATATCCTTAATTTTATTTTTTTCCTTATTGAGGAAAATTTATTATAATAAAATCACCCATATTGTATTGAATGAGTTATGTTTGACTATATATGTGCTATTTGTATACCATTCATTGTTTGTGGTTAATATATTGACATTTTGTCTGATATTTCTAATAAGAATGACTATATTACATTTTACCATTTTCAAATGAAGAATTAATTGGACATAGTTAGTGATTAGAAGGGCACGATCTAGCATTTTGATGCATCGGTAGGTCTCTTGAGACAAACTAGTTTCTTGGCACATGTCCTTGAGAGAAAATATATTTTTAGCCCTGGTATGAGGCCTTAAATATGTGGTTAGGATGTTCGGCATTATGCATTACATTATTGTAAAATTATCTCTAGATAATAAATGGGATTATTCTACTAGTATAATATACAAGTTAATAAGTAAATGACATTATTTTATTTATCATTTCCATATTATTCTAATGTTTTGTTTTAAAAGACTTGTGTTTTAGAGTTATACAATGCCTTAAATGATTATGCTTATTTATGGAAGATTTTTATAAATTTTTATTCTTACTGAGTATCTGTGCTCAACGCTTTAATATTTTTTCATTTCCCAGGATGGGAATAAGTATATAATAATTGACCTCCTAGGATAGGCTAAGGTATATGAATGTGTTTAAAGGGGACACAATGTTTTTAATTTAATGATGTAATATAACACATTTATATTTATCTAGTACTAACAAGGATACTAAACTAATCAATATTCTATGAATTAATCTCTTTTGATCATTTCAATGTTATGTAATAATGCACCGACTCATGGTGACCAGGGTCGGGGCATTACTGTTGGTATCGAAGGTAGTGGTGTACAAACCATGAAAACAATAAATTGATATACTATGATTAGAGAACATTAACCTAAGGTAGACATTGAAGATTATTATAGAAGAACATTCAATAATTGTGGTGGTGTAAATATTATGTGGGTTTTCTATGAAAATAAATCCCTTCCTCGATAAAAATAGGTATAGGATGCTCTCGAACAGATATACCTAGGAGTGAAAACACCAACAAGGATTTTTGGGCATGGCACGTGATATCCTCATACACAACAACGAGACATGTTGCACTCTTGGTATTGACACTCATAGGGGATCTATATTGGATGATTCACATTTTAATTGCTACCTGATTTGATAGATTTTAATATAAGATGAGAATAAATTAACATGGTTAATCCTAGTAAGTTTTAGATTGAAAATAAGGTGTCGTGATATTATGTAAATGATTTTATGACTATGAATACAAACACTCTGATTTTTGGTTTTAGTCAATGGATAGATTCTGATGATGTCATAGTAATAGTGAACATGTTGTACAAGGTGGGAATAATGGTGGAAATGATAAATGAAATGGATTTTTGATATGCGTAAAAGATTATGTGTTCATGCAGAATTAATTTTCCATTAATATGATAAAAAACTAATACATTAAACAAATCCCATACTCAACAATGAAGAATAATGTGGAGAATGATAAGATCTCTAACAGTGGAGACTATAGAGAAAAGATAGCTCATTTTCCATCCAGTAGGTTATGTGGAAGGAGACACCTAGGAATGTCTCTCAATGGAAGAAATAAATGATTTATCTTTGTAAAACCTGGACATAATGTATTGAATTGTCAAGTTAAAATAATGATTAATATGGAAGAAAATAATAATGATCATAAGAATCCATTTATAGTAAATTTCCATAAATTTAGGGGACGTAGGCATAAGCCAATTAAATGAACTATTCTATAGGATAACCACTATGTCAAGGAAGTACTTGTGTTGAATAAAATGGATGGGCAAATGATTAAAATTATTAATTATCTTTTTTCATGGGAGTACATTGGAAGAATTTTCCCTTGTATGTATAAACCTGATGTTTTTTATTCAGAAAAGCTATTCTAAAGAATAATTACCTTATATTTAGTGGATATAGTTATAAATAACCAATTGGGTTTATATTATTCTTGAATTTGAGTCAATTACAAGGAAGAAAAAGCAATGCATGACATAACCTTTGTGCTTAGAATATATTATGGTTATTTTTGGAGGATTTTATCTCATTTTTTGGAATGATATAAAATTATATAGTTTTTTAAAATGGACAACACAAAGACCATGTGGCAACCCATCATGTCCGACAAAGCTATAGGAATCGAACCCACAACCAAAGTGCTGCTGGAATTTATAACCTACCAATCGACTATGTGAAGACCCTAGATAGTATGGCTAATTATTTTTAGTTAAATGAATTTATGGATCAATAAGATTTTTATTTGTTGAACATATGATCTATCTTTAGTATAGGAAAATTATTTACTGATTAAGTGATAAATGTTATTTTTGAAGACGTTCGCTCTTTCACGAATACTATATGCCTAAGGAAAAAAGAATAATATGGGATTTCATTTGTGGTGTAATGGTGGATTTCAAATTTTGGAATAATTTATGTTCTTATTGTGTAAAAATAGTAAAATTTTTTATTTATTGAAATGATAAACCTGTTATAGAGAATATCAGATTAGGTTAATAACTTTTAAGTATGTGACATTAATATTAGTCCATCTTTTTTGGAGATAAATTTTAAAATTTATCACGAAATAATATGTGAGAAAATATTTAAAAATTTTGATCCCTCTTTAAATTTAAAACTAAATCACCTCCCACCAACCCCATATGTGATTTTCATTCACGGGGTCCTCCTCTAATCTTTCGTGGACCTCTTGATCATCAATACATGGGTGAGTTTTAGACATGTTATTCAAATAATCATCATGTCTATCCTTTGTCTTTTATTTCATCCTCTAATGAGGGTTTTTATTCTCTCCTTCTTTAGTTGTTATTTCCCATCATGTTATTTTACCTATATAGTTTTATAAATTTTTTTTAGGGGGATATGTTGATTTTTATTGTTCGATCATTCATTTATAGGATCTTATTGGGGTGGGGTTGCGGTCCTCACCAATTTAAAAAACATTCCATGTGTAAGGTGGGTGTTTCCATGATTTTACATTATTAGATGATATTGGTATGATTACATGGTTTCATAAATGTGTTTTTATTGATTTTTTTGTGGTGAAAAATACGTTATTAATTGTTTTTGGGATGATGATATGATGAAAATGGATTTTCAAAAGTAAAATGATAGTTAACCATTGTTCTTTTTTAGGGGATTTATTTAATGTTTTCATGCATTGTGTGAAAGGAGAAAATGTGTTTTAAAACATATTTAATGCTATTAGTTTGTTGAATGATATTTTTATAATGGAAATGGGTTTGTTGTTCCATTTTTACTATTCTCCTCTACACCTTCACTATGAAGTTGAATTGGGAAAGTATTGTGAATGATGTTATAAAAGGGGTTTGAAATGATTATGAATTTCAAAATAAATTTTCCAAAAAAAACTAGGAGGAATTCAGTTGAATTAATCTCTTTATGTTTTCAAATGAGTTCCTTAAATTGTGAATCTAGTGCAAAATGTATGATAAAATGGTGTTTCTGTGCATGTGAAATGAAAAATGGTTTTGTTCATGGAATGTGAGCTTTCTGTGGGAATGTTTTTTATTGGATCAATTTTAATGTGGTGTTATCCTAGTTTTCAATTGAGGTTTGATATGTTTATGTGGAATGATGATTTATGCAATGTGTGGTATGGAATTTGATCCCAATAGTAATTTAGGGTATTCTTCTTGGGAGATCTATAAATAGTACACTAGTTGATGTAGAATTGTTTGGTACTCAAATTCATCTAACAAAAATTAATATTGCATCACTAAGTAATAATTTGATATGACTACAGATCACTAGACCTTTGGATGTGTTCCCTACTAGTGTCTCATGCACATGAATTATTCTGGTCGTGCCCAATAATATGGTGAAAATTAGACATTGGTATGTGATCTACTATAATGAATTATTTAAGAGAACATTGGTGGAAGTTGGGTTTGATGATTTTTATCACAGAGGTATGAGGTTCCTAGTTTCCCGCTTGGTATAGTTGCCTATATGAAATTTTACATGGATCTATCTTGTGATATGATTTTAATGTGATGTGGTGTTGTCTATCAGCATACGGTCGACCCTTTATACATTTTTTTAAAATATTATTATTTGTGAAAAGGTTTTTCCTTAAAAAGTGTTTATTATGAATGTATTCCATTAATTTTATTCCTATTATTTTTTAAAAAATATCCTATTTAAATAAGTATCTTGGTTTTTATTCTAATGTTTGAGAATATAATATATTTTTTGGGTAGCATCCAACTAGTATTTGTCTCACACAACATATACACATTTTTCGGTGTTTGGAATTTAATTGTATGACACAGGTAAAGGCACTATATATCATAGTGTTTATGGTTGATCTTGTTACTAGTGTTCCAATTCTTGCAGGTGTTGATGGAGGTACATTGAGGGTGATGTACCACTTGTTTCATAGTGGGTTTTGATATTGGTTTGTTTCTCTTATGCCAATATATTACTTTTAGTTATAGTTAATGTTTTAACAAATTTAGTATGAAATCATTTACACCATGGTTGGTTATGGTTATTAGTTATTGTGATGTTTATTCATTTTTATTGTTTATCTATATATAAATGGGTGATACCAGTCTGAAAGAATATTTTTGATACACATGTACTATTTTCTATCGTGTGGGGTTCAAGAACACCCTTTATTCATATTCCTATATTGTTTCTAGTGTCAGATTGGATGGTTTCCCATCTTGGTTATTGAAATCATGAGACAAAAATAATATCCAATTCATTGGATTTTTATATGGGTGGGCCAATAATATTCCCAACATGTACATGATGAAGTGTGCAACATAAATAAAAACACATGAAGATCACCTTCATAAATATTTGTCCCATGATCAAGAAGATTGAGTTATACACTTAGATTAACAATATAATCGAAGTATATGCAGATTTGGTGAATACTATTAAGTGTATATATGGATTTCTATTCAAAGAAAAATTATATTTTCATGGAAAAATAATTCTATAATTTTATTAACATTACGAGGGTACTAAATGATATATGGGAGGGGTCCAAGAGAGAGAAAGTTGTATATCCTAACACAAAAAACATAATAATAGTAAGTTGGGGGTTTTAAAATATATTCCAACATGATAAATTATATTAAATGGCCTAATATAATGAGTTTCTTGAATAAATAGAAGAATAATTGGGTCCTTATTAACAAGCCGACGATTCATTTCACAATAATAAATGATTTTTTACATAATGTAACACAAAATACATACAAAAACATTTTTAAGTATAGTTTCATTCGTAATTAGGTATACTAAATATGAACACAAAACATGAAAAACATTGACATGATCATAATATTCATTGGATTACAAAACTGCATAGGTTTACATGGGGACATATATAAGAATGGGTGAGATATAATAATTGGTAATGAATAAAAATGATATATGGTAAAACATGTGAGACCATATGAATATGATTTGGGAATAAATAGAACATGAATAATATGGAATGATATAGCGTGATAATTATAACATGGGAAATCTGGAAACAACTCAGAACACTACATCCTAAACATAGGTCAAGGTAAATATCAAGATAACATGAACCAAAATGTACCATAAAATAATTGGGTTTGATACCTGTCCCAAAATGATAACACATGAGAAAAAAATTAACCAAATTCATTCTAACACTACATAATTAAGGGTCCACCGCTCACTTTTATTTCACTCTAATGATTAGGTGTACCACATAGGTAATACAACATGGTTTCATTGATCATCTTATTTTATTCGAATATAATGGAGTGTGAAAAAAATTAATGTATGTCCCATTTCAAAAATGTATAAATTTATAATGTTAAATAAACATGATTGTAAATGGATATCATATCCACTACATAATTGCATTGTCATGAAAATAATCCTGATAAAATATAAGCAACAAATCACCGTCGTAGAGAAAATCATAAAATGTGTCGATGAGAAATAAAAGGGCCGATTATAATTTGGATATAAAATTGGATATAGTAGGGTTATTTAAATACATACCCAAATAATATTATTTTGAAGTATAAGTGATGAGATAATAAAAAACATGAATAAGGAAAAGAAGGCGAGGATCCCTTACTTGACTGTGTCCCTGCAAATGATTGAGTAGTGCTTTTTGAGAGATTGAGGGAATCATGGGAGGAATATTGAGAGTTATGTTCATAGTAAGAATGTTATACAAGTATTTTTATTGAATAAAAATGGGATCATAGGAAGTTTTATTTCGATATAGATTGTGTATTTCTTTCTTTTTAATCAAAAAATGGTTTTGACTCTATAAGATAATATAACAAAAAACACAATCATTAACATGGGTTTTTCTAATTTTTTTCTTTAAAATAGGATTTTTATTAAATTTTTCATAAGTCTAATAGCTCGTGATAATAATATATTACTCATTTCTATATGTAAGTGATTCATACTTGTAAATATAGATTTTCAAACCATAAAATATATTAATTGTTTGGTAGGATTCATAATGGATCTATAAAATTAGTAAATAAACATAAAATAAAATTATTTTAAATTCATAACATATATTTGGACATAGATACCCATAATAGTATTTATTAAATCATTTTTGGTTCATTATTATGTAAAAATACATAATGTATATTTATATAGTATTTAATGTTTATTCACAAATTCGATTGTTTTAGGAAATTATGAAAAACAAATCATTGGATAATATGAATGCAGTGATTTGAATAAAAAGGTTTATCTAATATAATTAATTTTCTGTATATGTTAAATTTCATGAATAAAATCAAATATACATAATTGTAGAAATTATGGGGTTTTTTGATAATAAAATTTTTCAATCCCTTATAAAAATTCCATTTGAATTAAAAATATTTATATGATCATATAAATTTAATAAATATTATTAAAAAATAATAATATAATAAGATTTTATTTATTTTGAAAATCCATTAATTATTAAAAATAAATCACATAATTGGAATTTATTATTACAAATAAATACTATTCATGTTTTAAAATATAAAAATAAAAATAATTTTTTATGTAAAAATAAGTGGATAACAATGTATTATTTATTCTATAAACCATAATTTACATAATAATATTTCTAGGGTCTCAATACATATCCCTTTATTACAATAGAAAACACCATCAGTTTAAGGTGCATCACTGTGACATTTTCCTGGGCTGGTTTGAAAAAAAAGGTTTGGGATGTGACTTCTATGAACTTAAAATTATCCCATAAATGGTTTCAATACTTGTTATTTTGTTGGATATCAACTTGTGATTGGTCAAGGGAGAGGTCCTCTGATGCTATATACCAATGATGCTCTTATAAAAGGGCTTCATAGGTTATGATCTAACTGTTTGGGGCCATCACATCCTTTTTCTATTTCAATTAGAATTTTTAAAAACTCTATATTTATACTATTCATTTGATAATTGTTCAATGAATATAGTATTAATGGTAATAATGCTTATCATAAATTTAAATCTAATAGGATATAATAAAATCAAATAAGTTTATGTGGTTCCTATAACCATATTATATAATAATACATTTAATTATTTCCAAAGGTGAATATTATTTATAACAGTTTGGGTTGTCAAAATAATATTACCTTAGGAATTTAACCATAAAAAATTTTCTTTACCACACTAAAATTGATGAGGGTATGTCTTCTTCATCAGCTCCTTTGGTTCCCTTGTTGCTTCTTCAAAGATGCGTATTATCCATATCACTTTTACAAGGTGTATTGTCTAATTTCTTACTACTCTGTCTCTATGATCTAATATATTCACCAAATTCTCTTCACATGAAATATCATCGTCTAACTGTACGGCCACCAGATTCAGTAAATGTTTGGTTTTTTGTATATAATTTTTTAGGACTGAGAGATATGTAATATGTCATGTACTTCAGATTGGTTAGATATGAGTTTTTGCCTTTAGGACACCACTCTGATGGAATCAAGGATCTCAAATGGCCAATATATCTTATAATATTCATTCTATTCAACTAAAATATCATCACATTCTTCCATAGAGATTTAAGGCTTAATATCATGTTTTTATACTCTAACTCTAGGTTTAATTAATGATTCTCATTATTTATCTTCTTCCATCTCTATGAAGCCTTGATGTTTTATTGAATGATATTCACCTTTTCTACCATTTCCTTGACCATTTTATGTCCTTGTAGTTTTCATTCCCCAACATCATTTCAGCATGTACGTGATCTGCACCTCATCCCATAATTGGCTTCATAGAGATCCATTTGGATGAATCAGTGGAAATTGTTGTAGTAATAGAACTAATTTTTTTTGAATATGTTGGTTCCAAAATCCTATAATGTATATATCAAAATTCTCTCAATATTTTATTTAGATTTTGAATGGTATTATGAGATTGGCCATGAGTTTCACTATGATAGGCCATATGAAAGTATAGCTCGGTCTATAATGAATATTGTATAATTATCTAGAACATGGAGGTTAATCATGCATCTCAGTCAATTAAAATTGATAGTGGTACTCCATGCAATCTCCTAACATATATGATTGATATTAATTCATGTTGATCCACCATGAAATCATATTTAAACAATATGATGTTTGTACTTTTCACCAGATGATCTATAACAACTTGGATATTATTATTTCCTTTATGTGTCTGCAAATGTTTAGTGGAAAAATCTATAGTGATGTTTTCTAATTCCCATGTTGGTATGGGTAATTGTTTCATCATCACCATATACTTCTACATTTTAGTCATCAGTTGCAAATATACCCAAATCGTTTTTGTATATTCAGTGATCTCATTCTTCATTTTTCCACAAATAGTTCCCTCGTAGATATTGATACATCCTTGTGCTTCCTGGGTGGATGGAGAATGTCAGAATTTGTTCATATTCAAATATATCCTTTTTTATCACAGAATTTGATGGAACATGCCGTTATGAAAAATATCCCACAATTCTTTCTTCAATAACATTGAACTATGAGGATATCACATTTCAAATTGTATGCTCTTTCTTCTGAACTCCAAAATCAACTCTTTTAGAATCCTTTAACATCTCAAGAATTGATGGTTGAGGATCCATTTCTGAAATTATTGATTATTTTCCTTCCATTTATGATTCCCTTGTCCATCATCTTCATGTCTATGAATACCAGGTCCCTCCCAATTCTAATTAATCATATAATTATTGGACTCATTCTACTTAGGGAACCCTTTATTTTATTCTCTTTCCGATTATGGTATTGAATTGATCACTCATTGTTCTTGATCATATCAAGCCATTTTCATTGGTGCATATTCATCTCTATTGGTCTTAATATACAGTTGATCATTTAATGATCTATATTTATTTCACACTTATCCCCACTAATATAATGCCACCATATTTTAAAAGTGATGTTTAATGCAACATGCTCTAGATCATGTGTTGGGTAGTTCTATTCAATAACATTCATCCTCTATGAAGCATAGAGTATGCATTATTCATTCCCCATTAACACATAGCCTTGGCCTTTCATCGATGCATCTCTAAACAAAAAAAAACTATTCTAAAATTTTGTGTAGTGTGAGTACAAACCCATTCATAATCCTAATATTTATCTCATTAGATCTATCTTTACATTCTCCAATCCATGAAAAATTGGATCCTTTCCTAGTTTTATTGGTTGTAGGGTTTTTAAATAATGATAAATTTATCACAAATCAATGATAATTCCCATCTATTCTAAGGAATCTACATATATCAATCTTATATGTTATCCTAAACCATCATTCAATTACTTATATATTTTAAGGTTTTAAAAGTATCCAATTTATCGGGATTATATTCCCTAATAATTAGACTAGATTCATCCAGAACTCATATTTGATGTACCTTTCAAAAATCGTATCCTTTAAAAATATTATTATCATAACGCTAAGATGATATTCATACCCATCCATGGTATTGGAGAGTATTATAATATCTTATATAATGGCTAGCACATATTTATTGAGGTAATCTCTAAGGACAACATTCTTCAAGGAATTAGTGATTGTTGGAGGGCTAGTGAGCCCTCATGGAATTAATACGAACTCATAGTTCCAATAACATTTAAAAAAAATCATTCTTTGCAATATCATACATATTTTACCTAAAATAGAATTATCTCAACTATAGATCTTCTTTTGAGATATATTGCGCTCCACATAGCTAATCAAACATTTCATCAATCTGAGGTAGAAGATAATTATTCGATAGAATTATCATTATGATCTCACGATATACAATGAAAATGTGATTTGACCCATCATTATTCTTAATGAAGAATATTGGTTCACCCCATGGTGAGGAACATTGGAATATGAACCCTTTATTGAGATTCACATGTAGTTGTTTCTTATCTACTCATGTTCAATAACAACCATCCTATGTGGAATCCTGGATAAAGGAAATTGACAAGGTATATGCTCGATTAAAAATTAATCTGATAATCTTGGAATAAGACCATGAAATTCCATGAGAAAAACATATGTGTATTACCTAACAATAGTCATGGCTTCAAGAATGGTTCATTCCATAGAATAAATCATTTGAGTTATATATTCATTCTCTTTGGATAGTAATATCAACTCTTGAGATATTGGTGTTAATGAAAATCCAACCTCCTCCTTGAACTAGAATAGAATTTGTGGTTGATTCTCAATATGAAGAGTGATTTTCATGTCACAAAATTTTGTGTTGGCATTATACAATGAAATCCAATCCATTGTAAAAAAATTATTTAGATTCCACCAGATATAGTATGAAATTGTTTTCTAGCAATTTGATCCCAAAAATCTTGACATGGGATGAGTTAAATACTAGTAACATAACAATTTTACCATTTTCCATTTTCACCAATCACTCTATGTCTATTCTTTGTAGTGGTGTTAAAATAGTTTTTCAAAACATTCATGATATGAAGGAATCTATATAAATATATTCAAGAAGTACATTTGGTATTCTTAAATAAATAACTATTGTACCTATCACCAAATCATTGTTGGGATCCACCTCATATGTTGTGATGGAACATGATATCTATTTTGTGAGGTTATTGGGTTTCCTTAAAACACTTTATTTTGGAATTGTTTTGAAAATATCCTTGGTTCCGTGTAGTTGAAGAAATAAACAATGTGTTGAGGTTTGACCATAAAATTCCATTTATCCCACTAATTAGGGGGTTTCTATTATTATAAATCGTTAGTTGTGTCACATTCCTTCTCACACCTAAACATTTCCATTCCCCCATTGGCAATTTATAGGGTGCTTCATTCAGCACCTTTTAGAAGTGGGGTGTTGAAATTTCATAGCACCGTTAGATTTATCCATCAAGCAACCAAAAATAAAATAAACTTTTCACTTCTTATCTCCATGATAAACTTGAGATTAATGGATAATTATTTATACAATGAGGTCACATAATGAAATTTCCTCATAATTTTAATACTCATTAATTGCAATGGATTTTCATAAAAAAGGATTTATTGCACAAAATAAGTAGTAAATAATTTATTCATGGTTAAAAAATAAGTTAAAGGCATGTCATGAATGTATTGTGAGGCTTTCCTCATATTATAATATATATTCATCATCTATTTCCATGAGAGAAATGAAATCCATATCCATTTAAATATATAATGTTCAATGAAAATATTTATTGAAATAAAATTTCGATAATTCCACCGACCCCAACAATTTATCTCTTCCTCAGGTTTCTTATTTTTGATAAATATCCACCATAGAACAACTTATCCCTCCACATGATAAAAATACATTAGAACATTATCTTGTTCAAAATAGTGAATGATGGAGAAGATATTCTCACTGGATTTTATCTACTATTCTACGATTAATGGATTTGATGATACAATAAATGTTATAAGCCTTTTTTGTATAAATATATCAACTATATCTTGTTCTTTCTTATATGGATTTGAATACTCCTCCTTATCTAGGTTTCAATATAATAACCGAGTCAGTTGGGAGAGTGTCGTCATAAGTTTTGTGATTACTATTCCCATTAGGTATGGCATCCCATTTTGGTTGTTATAAAATTTCATGTTGCATTTATTGTATACTAATTCTTCATATTATTGAGAATTAGGTTGAATAAAAGAAAATTTTTGGATTTTTGTTTAGAAATATTAATCACATAAATGTGGATTCAATGGAATTCAGGGGATAACAAATAAATTTCAATTATTTTCATAACATATAATTTATTAGGAATTAATCTATATTATTCATAATATATTTAATATATATATTCTAATGGTAATTTTTTGTTCCATTAATATTGGTTTCTAATGAGAATGAGATATTACAAAATCATATCCCCTGAGTGTTAGACATGATTCATTTTAAGTCCCAGTTTTATATACCACGTTATAATGTGGCAATCCCAACACAACATTTTAGAGTTGTTACATGTAGGTATATATTTTCTAGATCCACATCCCCTTGTAGTGTCTATTTAGGGATGGATTTTTTTGAAAACCCCCTTTCTCAATGCATAACCAAATTTACAGATGTTTTCATATAATTATTATTATCGTAAAGGATTTATCTAGAGTTTTATAATCCTAATCCCCAAAATAATTATAAATTTATTTCATACCAACTATAAAAAACCTTCTCATTATTTTACAATTACACTTGATTAATTAACTAATATAAAACATAATAAAATCGGAATGATCTATATGTCTTCTGTATATGGGGCTTATGTAACCTACATAATAACATTTTATAGGTAATACATCATATTTCTTGAAATCATTCATAACAAGATCATATTATTCTAGGGATATATAACATTATAGGAATAATCATTGTATAAGGTAAAAAAATTATAGAATAGGTATAATAATGGGTAATAAATGTAATATGAATAATAATGATGGTTGATCATGATAATCATATCGTGGGAAATGTGGAAATAACATAAAATACAATATCATAAAAATAGGTAATGGATAACTACCATGAAATAATGATGAAAAAAATCCCATCAAGGAATTAGGTTCACTATCTATCCGGACATGTCGTCTCATGAGATTAAAATTTACCCAATTCATTGTATCATTATATAATTTTGGGCACACCCATCACTTTCATTTCATTCTAATGCTTATATGTTCCACATAGATCATCCAACATGGTTTCATTAATAATCATATTTTATTCCACAATCATAGAGTGAGGAAAAAATACATGTATGTCAATGTAAAATAAGTATAGGTGTATAAAGTTGAATACCATTGTTAGTTAATATATAAATTATTCACAACAGAATTATATTTTCATGGAAAAATTGTGGTGAAAGTTCATCAATATAATGACACAAAAAAAATTAAAAAAATAGGGTTTTGAGAGGTAAATGGGTATATCATCATCATTATATAAAATTCTTAGTAGTATGGACATTTAAATACAATTACTAAAATAGGAATTTCAAATATAAGGCTTAAAATAATAAAGAAACATCAATAAACAAGAGAATGTATGGATACATTACTTTAGTGTGTTACTCCGTATACTTGGGATAAGATTCATGAGATATGGGGGGAACTGTGGGAGGACTCTATATAGGCAATGGAAGGGTAATGAGTTTATAAAAGTATTATTTGTGAAGATAAATGGGAAATTGGGTGTGTTTATATAGGAAATGAATGAGGATTTTTTAATTTCACAAATATAGGTTTTTGAATCAATATAAAAAATTAACCATATCCAAAAACATTGACATGGTCTTTTCCCATTCATTTTGGAAAATCAGAGTGATTTTAATTATTTTGTAAGGCTATGTAACAGAATTAATAAAATAATAACCTTTCCTATGTAGAGTTGTGTCATACCAATAATGAAATGTTTTTATAACCATAGTATATATTAATTTTTTTTAGATTTACTAAGGACATATAAAAATAAAAAAAAATTATTAAGAATTGAAATCATATATTTGGTAATGGATACCATTTTTTTATTACATCACTATCTTATCATGATGATGTCATAATATATAATGTGTATTTATCTGATATTCAATTAACACCCAAAAATGTGACAATATGAAAAATTTATAAAAAATTAACTATTGGGTAATGTAGACATTATTGTTCCAAAAATAATAGTCTATTTATCTAAATAATTGTATAAATATGTAAATTTTCACATTTAAAACAAAATTCATATTAATTAAGTACTTCTAAGATTTTTTAACGATAATAGTTTTCAATCTTCTATAGAAAATAAATTTTAGTTTATACAAATTATATGATCATTTATATTTAAATAACATAATTTAAAAATAATATTTTATTTAAATAAATTTTAATCCTAAAATCCATTAATTCCTCTAAAATTTTATTAATTAAAATTGAATAATACATAAAAATATAATTCATGTTTTAATTTATTAAAATATCAATTATAATGTAACAATAATTGGATGAAAATGTATTAATTATTATATAAAGAATAATTTCCATAATAATATATCTAGGGTCTAGATACATATCCATTTAATACTCTAGATAACTTCTTGAGAGTATGGTGTTCGACTATGATATTTCCACGGGGTAGTTCGGTGAACATGGTTTGGTTCATGATCTCAATTAGCTTAATCTTTGTCCATAAACAGGTTCCCTCATAGTTTTGTGATTTGGGTTTCAACATGTCAATGGTCATATCAAAGTCCCATTTATTATATATCCCTTAAAAACTCCAATAAATCGACATTATAGGGTATTATACTACTAACTGAGTATATCATTACCTTTGTCTCTATCAATTGGATGTGTAAAACTCTTTATTTATACTAATCATGTTATCCTTTTCAACAGCAATATTAAAAATTTCAATAATTCTCATATGTTACTTAAATATGATATTATATAATAATACAATATATGTTCATGTGTTTGACATGACCATAATAAAAAATAAGAAATTAAATTAAATCAAAAGTGGAATTTTATTTTTAATAGATCGGGTTCTTACATCCCTTACATTAAGGGGGAGGTTCTAAATGATTGGTAAAAGATTCATATGATATTGGGGATTCATTTGGAGGAATACAGAGTTTGAATGGTTGAGTATAAACATGATCCACTGATTTTCGGTGAAGTTGAATGAGTGTTTGGGTGGGATTATATTGAAAAATAGAGGGGGGGGTTCTTTCTTTATTTCCAAACACATGTTTTGGGATATAATTGTAAACTAATCAATACCAAGAACAATCCAATGGGTTATTCTAGTGTTATCTTAAAAATTGGAGTGTTTGTCTATATTTTTAATATTTAATAATAGATCTCATGAAAATAATAACATTTTTTATTTGGAAGTGTGTCATTAGTAAAAATAATTTATTTTGAAACAATAAAATATAATTTTGGTTATGGAAAATTCAATTAGGGATTATAAAATTAATAAAAATCCAAAAAATAAATAACATTGAACTTGTGGTATATATTTGGTCATTTATTTCTTTTATATCATATATTACATCATTTCTAGGTCATTATGAAGTCATATTTCGTAGAGTATATTAATATTGTTTTTAATTTTGACTAAAATATTTGAATGTAAGAAAAAATAATAAAAAAATCACAATATTATATTATTACATGTTTATTTTCAAAAGAAATGTTTTTGTAAAAATAATTATATACGTATGTTAATTTATAAATTTTAATAAAAAATTATAATTTATTGAAAAATTCTTGGCTTATTATAAAAACAATTTCTAACCATTGTAAAAAATATTCTTATGCTCATAAAATTATATGAACATTGATATTTGATAATAATATTTAATAATTATAATAAAAAAATTATTATTTATTTAAAAAACTATTTAATTTAGTAACATATCAAGTCTTTATTGACACTATAAATTTCCCAAAAATATACTCTATGTTTCACAAAAAAAATAAGTATATCTTACTAATTATGTAATAAATTTTAATGTAATATAACAATGTGATATGTGATATTGATTTTTTCTTTGGGAGGTCTGACATACATGGTTAGGGATTTTATATTAATAATGATTAACTAATGACATAAATGTTTTCATTTGTTCTTTTGTTGTTTAATAATGGATTGGGATTGATCAAGGGATAGTCCAATTGATTATTTGGACCTCTAAGTCTATGAAACAGTTTCTTCATAGAGTACAATCCTACTGGTCGAGGCCATCAATCCAAACAGCTATATCCATAGTACATCATCATAACTCTTTATATATTAATCATTATGGAAATTATACAAAAAATATATTAATAATAATTTTTGAATCATAAATTCATTTTAAATTTACGAATTTATATAACTATTAAAAATTTTAAAAGAAGTATAAGTGTTATCTAAATCTTAATTACGTAACAAGGTGTTTATTTATTTGAAAAGGTAATTAAATTTATAAAATTTTGTGATGTTAAATATACTATAACTATATTTTTAATTATATTATGTCCATATTTTTATAATTCACTTTGATATTTGTAGATACATTTTAAGAAACCCTTAACTATTCTAATAAGATTTAGTTTGTGGGTTCGTTCATGTTTAATGACGGAAATATGATCACTACAACCCTATCAAATTTGGTAGTCATTGTATGTAATATTTTCATGCATGATTCCTTTTAAACATAAATTTATGAAATAAGTTTCTTTTTTATTTCTCAAATTACATCTTTTTAGATTTTATAAAATTATTTACCATAGAGATTTGGCTGTAGAGTGCGGCTATTTCAATTTCTACTATTAATTCATCTATTTTCTCTACATCTACCACCACTAATACTTCTTCTACTACATATATGTCTACTATTTATGATATTGCTATTTTTGATAATACTACTAATTCTTCTTCTACTACTACTACAATTACACCAATTATATGGATACAACTAGGGAAAAATGTGATTTTAGACAACACTCACATGAAAATACTGATATAAAATACAGATATCTAATTGTATCCATGAAATACATTTTTTATGAATAAATGTTTCTCCCACCACATTGTATCCAAAAAAATATTCTACAACTATTCGGTGTGAATGATATATATAAAAACATCATATATGTGGTCATGCCATTTTCAAATCTCTCAATTCTCATATTTCCCTAAATACATTATTGGGAATGTGACAAGAAGCGATGATTAGATCATATCATGATCAACATTGAATAACTCATTGATAGGTTAATCCTTTGTATATTTTCAATTATTTCTTGGAATATTAAAATTATAGTGTTAAATTATTTGAAATTAAATGATATTCCTAGAGAAGATACTGAGAGTTTTGGGCTCAATGAATAATCAATGAAAATGATTGATAGGTGATATTATCTCATTACATTCCCATATAATGAATGTAATATAATAGAATGGGGGTTTATTTATAACCTATAACAATAGTAAATCATAAGTATCAAATTATGTGATCATTATTTTAACCCTAGAAATATTAGGGATTACCATGAATAGGTATATATTTTCACGCTAAATTTATATTGGTAATATTGAACCAATGAACTCTTTTGTATATTTTCTACTTTGTTGAAAATCCCATTATAATTGATAGATATACATACTATCTAATTTTTATCCTTTTTTCAAGGTGATGGTAGAAGTACATCTAGCGTCTACACTTATTGATGATGTTGTCCTCTCAAACTTGGAGGAAAACATCTCCTTGTAAATTAAATATGAACAAAATCCTCATTTTTTCAAAGAAATAAAAATTGTTAGAAATATTACATATAAATACAGAAGAGATAAGTTGTGAAACATTTCAAAATTAGAGTACATGGTGATAACTATTTTCTGGGGAATCTTCTTTAAGGAAAAATCTTTTTTTGATACGCCTCTACCTGCAATCAAGTTATATAAGATAAAAATACAAATATTTATGTGTAGTAACCCATAACACTAGAGTATATAGACTTCATACAAGTCTCAACTATAATAGATAAGGATACTCATGTGTTAATAGATGATGTTTTATATACATATTAGCATTTTCGGGATATATATATGAAACTATATAATTAAGAAAATATCCCACTAGGGGATCTTGACAATGCAGATGTTCGTACAATGACAGAAAATGATGATCCCATATTTATATATGACACTATCAATAATAATTTGGTTATCACATATTATTATGAATAAATTTAACCAGTTGATGATAATAATTTGGAAACAACTTCAATAGTGTTCATGGGTGAAAAATCATTATGTAATCAATTATATCTCATATTTAATAAGAAATACACCTCAAATTAGGTATTGGATATGAAAGTGATAAATAATATAACAAATTGAAACCATATGTGAGTCATTGATTGAGCTATATTTTTTGTTGAGAATGTGGTTTCTCCATGTAAAACTAATATATGGATATTATAAATGACACCAATTCAACAAATGTAAGAATATATATTCACATAGACAGATTAGGGAAAATCTAGAAGGAGTTCTTCTAATAATTTCACTTAATTGTTGATAACCATTAACAATATATTAAATAATATCAATAAAAAAATTATAACTTTTTGTGGTTGAATAATAAAATATTATTTATAATTAAAACATTGATGATTTTGAGTAATCTCAACCATTTAATAAAACTGGTAGCCTCATGGATAACCCAACAACACAAAGAATGGGGAGCTAAATTAGAATGGTAAGAATTCATATATGGAGATAAATCAATTAGTAGTTCCAAAACTAAGTTTAAATTTTTCCAAATAAATTGATGATCATGTATTATAATTTTCATGTGATTTTAAATTCTATAATAGAAAGTACAATTAATAATTTATTCAACACTAAATGAACACTATATGTTGAAATTGGTGATCCCTTAATTATTTTTTGATAATTGTAATTCTAAAAATTTTAATTCTATCATAGACTCGTTTTTTCTATAATATATTTGATAGTGAATTATAATATTTATAGTTATTAATAAACAGAAGTGTATATTTTCATTCATAATTTGAAATATTTTAAAACTACCCTCTTTGAATCCATGTGAATACAAAATATTTTTCTCTTAGATTTATATACTCATATACAAAATATATAAAATGAATAGATTTATATAGAGGGATTTATCTATAATAGTGAATTAATCCAATAAAAATGGATAGTCAATGGTGATTGCAATAATGTCATCAGATAAGAATAAAAAATTGGGCCAAGATTTGTCAATATGACATCAGGTAAATTATTTTCCCATTATAATTTCTATAAACTTAATGGATCCACTGTTTTTTGTTGAATTCATATGGGAGGGATTATATTTGAATATAATGTTGGAAAGAAAAATATATCCTTGTTTTAATAATATTAATAAAATAAGTACATTTTTTTCATTATCCATGTTTATCATCCATTGATTCTACTCAATGAAAAATCCAGTTATGGTTAATTATGTGTTTAATACGTAGAGGTTATCGCTATTTTTTAAAATTATCTATTTAACCAATATATATTCCTAAATGTTTTGAAATTTTATTTGATGAACCGAGGAATGTGTTCATATATAATCACCACCGTATCATTTCTATAATAAATAAAAATAATTAATCTCTCTTAAGAGAATAAATTATCACATCCATCTAGAGTATAAATGAAAATATAAATTCCACTGAAGATAATATATATTTATAACATGATAATAATAAAATTTATGTTATAACTCCAAAGGAATATATTTAATTATATTATATACATGATTACTATTTTTATTTAAATCTAATACATTAAAAAAATAAATATACAATTAAATGGATTCAAGAGGATGTCATGTATTATTGGCTTTTAATTACAATAATAATGTAAATAATTTTAGGAGTGAGATTAGTGGTGTTTGTATTAATCAATTTCATAAAATCAGTCACTTATATTTAAAATTATTTTATTGAATATTTTAAAGAATCCATAGTGATATTTGATATTTTAATAACCCATAGTAAATGGATGAAATTACTACATATATTTAATGGTCACAAAAATATAGTATAAAATAATTCTTATTCATATGATGTGATCATATCAACACTCTTATCTTCAAATATGGAAGTCACTCCGC
This sequence comes from Viscum album, assembly GCA_963277665.1. Classification (NCBI taxonomy): domain Eukaryota; kingdom Viridiplantae; phylum Streptophyta; class Magnoliopsida; order Santalales; family Viscaceae; genus Viscum; species Viscum album. The sequence goes on along the minus strand of OY728125.1, from coordinate 268,236,398 downwards.
CATATAGTAGCCTTGGAAATTAGTATTTATTGTTATACTGAGAAATTGTTCTTTATAATTTAACACATGTAGTTAGATATTATTTTTAATATACATCAATCCCTTATCATATTTGTTTCCAAAAAAATTACATTACATCCTAAAATGAATGATTCAGTTGACATAAGGGAATTTATACTTATTTATATACAAAACACTATACAAAACAATTAATACAACAATTATATATTTGAGAATTATTGAAATCAATGATGATTTATATAACCCTAATTAGATTCGGTTAGTTCTTAATTTGAAAATCTATACCATTCCTTACACTACCACATTATGCTATAATGTTCTAATGATGTGATGGAAAAATGAGAAAATTTCAAAACAATTTAACATATCAAAGAACATTGACATGAAGATAAATATTGTTATACTAACTATTTTAATGTAATATAGTATCTATAATTCCATCATTAACTATATTAGTGTTATTAATAATAGTATGATACATTCTATCCTAATTAATTTATCTCAATGAAAAATATTTACATGCTCTAGTGGTGTTATAAAATGGACCCTCTCTCAGTTATCCACTATTAATATCTAAAAATATATAAGTAATTATATTATTGACCCTTCGTACACTGGAATATTTAATCATATGAAGGATTAGAGAATCATTCTTGCACTGTCAAAAAATTTCTATTGCAATTACTATATTCTTCTAAAGTATGAATCTTGGAAGAATCTAGAATCCTTTAACGTAATTTTTAATCATTATAATGAAATTACTGGTTATTCTATATGTTGAATAAATTTTTTATTTTATTTAGAGAGGTTTTTTTATTTTCAAACATGATAATTTTTCCAATGCCCTTTTACTAAAGGGGGTGATATCAGTTTTTAGGTTCCCTACTATTTACAATAAATTTAAGGTCTCTTATTTAGAGGAAATTTCTTATAATATCATAGTTTTAATGAAAAATAGAATATTTTAAATGATGTATAAGTGGTAGAGTATTGTTGGTACATAAATTGATCACATATATGATTGTTTATGTCATATCTATTTATAAATAGCGATGAGGCCTTATTATGAATGGTCATAGAATGATCATTATATTTATATTTAATGGGTGTGATCAAGAATAAATTATTTTCTCTACTTCATGAAAATAATTCACATAACCAATAGATATTTTATCAGGGTTTATAAATAATGGATCATTGAATATTTAATTAGGCCTTTCACAAGAAAAATTTCTATAATCATCTTACATCAGGTGATGAAGATAAATAATTTCATAAGAAAAATATTTATTTTAAATATTAATAATATAATTGATTTATATAATTTACTTGTTTTAGGTGTAGGTATAAATTACCAAAATAATAGATAATGAGTTTCCCATGATTGACAATATTTTTATGATATAATCATAAACATTGGTATATTGTATGGTCGGACAGACCACTGGAAGAGATAGTTGAAGTTCCTCGATGCAAGATTCACTTGATAATTACATATAATACATAATTTTTTTGGAAAATATTATGATTTTACGAGAGAAAATAATTTTGAGAGTACAGAACTATGAATATGTGGATAAGGGTGTGTTGAAATTTGCACCATGAATCACAACATCACACAATTCCAAGGACTAGAAAATACTAATATGTAATGATTCCAAAAATGCGCATTGGTGTCATGTTAAATAAAACGATTCCTTTATTAAACATTCAAGGTTACATATTACATATTATATTTATTGTCATTTTTTGGAATTATGATCTACATTATAATGTTAGGATACATGTTGTCTTTTATTTCCCATTATGTTTTGAGGGTTCTAATATAATACAACATATTTTTGTAAGCTACTTAATTGAAGTGAATCATTGGGATTACGTACAAAAGGTATTCAATGTATCTTTTAGCTAGACCAATGACCATATTTTACTCCTATTTTTCATCCCAATATCATTTAACAATGTGTAGATAATTATCCACTACTTGGATACTTCATTAGGGGTTGTCTCCTTCATTAATATTATGACCAATAGTATTTTATTCAATAACAAACCATCCTCTTAGAATGACGTTATTAGTGAAATTCATAGGGATATTCAAGAAACATAAAGAATTAATACTATTTTTAAGTATTATTTTTAGCAATTAAAAATAATCCATAGTATTGTGGAATGACGATAATTTAAAAGGCCATAGAGATGGATGCCATCAGGAAAATACGACCAATTCCTATATGTATCAAGATTAATGTTAATACTATTTCCATAGTTCCCCAATCCCCTCGATTTACAGCGGTGTTTTTCTAACCCACATTCTGGTTTTCTTGTTTTTTTTATGATTCTGTTGGAAATTTATTTTGGTATTTGGAAACGAATTGGTATATGATTCACACAATCTATTATGTTGGGTTCCTTCAATGTAAAATTATTTTGGATGAATCTCAATCATCTATTTTCAATCACATCATGAGGGATATATCAAGAAACATACCTTGGATTATTATTCCACATTGGGGTGTACCCCTTCATGCTACTGACAATCTACACATAACTTTTTAACATGTCCATATGGAGGAAAATCATGTTTTTGTTTCTTTTTCATCAATATAGATTACAGAAGCTATTTCACTGTGGATATCAGTTTCTCCAAATAATTATTCATTCTTAGTGGATATAGACTCTATGGGTTTTTTTCACAAATATTACTGACCCCAATGTTATATTTTCCACGCCACATTAACATATAATATTTTCTTTCATTCAAACCTTTCACATGAGTTTTTATGATTAATATTAATATTATTATTAATATGTGATTGGAATTTTTTATGGGATAAAATATTATTATTCTGTGGAGATAATTCATAATGTAGATAAATAGTTGATGAACAATCAATTATTATTATTATAAATATTATTTTTTCAATAGACCATGTGATGATCTTTTTTTATTGACAATAAAGGATAACATAAAAGATTGAGGCTCTAAATATATATGGGAAATTATGAAGCAAATATGACGATGAATCACATATATAAATGGTAATTGTAATAATATTAGCTAATTTTTTAAGAAAATATATTTTATAAAGTGTTCTTGATGAGATAAAATTAATAGAGATTTCCTCTTATGCGACAATTTGGGAGGATATTGTTAATGAGAGACAACTTGTAGAGATTTTATAAATACTATTGATAATAGTTTAAATAGTATATTGATGATATTTACGGAAAAAATATTTAATAAATATTTTTAAATTTGTGAAAATATTACTGAATGTTGGATCAACTATCTATGAATAAATGAAGTGAAGGAGATCCTTTTGATTATATATGGATATGATTTATAGTGTATGAGAAGGCATGAAGTTGAATTTTAAAATTATTAAACTAATAAAAATAATTATTTATTTTAAATATTGATCTAAAATTTGATTATGTAAAATTTCATATGAGTTATCTTGACATAATAAGATTCATTTTTATCCATGGAGTTGATATTTTTCAATGTAATTTAATTTTTGAAAAAACTATAATATTCTTGAACTGAGTCACTAAATATTTTTACAAAGTTCATAAAAATAAATAATAGTTTTTTGGTAAGATTAATTGACATTCGTGAAGGATAATTATATTTTTTTATTGATCCTAAAGCTATATATGTGTTCTTTTATTCCTTAAGGATAATTCTGATTACATATTAATGCTAATTTTACTCATATGATATACCAAATGACATGGAAAATATCATACTAATTAGATAAATGATATTTCTATAACATTTTTAAACTCTTAAGTAAAGAAACGTTTAATGAAATTCAATAACAATGAGTAATATTGTGGAATATTAATTCAAAATAAGAATTATTACAACAAATCGGATGATGATCAATGTGTTTTCATTAATTCAATCATCATAATTACTCAATTTTTTTAGGATTAATCCATGATTCATGGGTGTTATGTTCTTAATGGGTATCATTTTTCAAAATATACCTGTATATGAAAGTCAGTTCCACAGCCTGAACAAAAGACACAACGATCAATTGAAAACATCATGCACATATAGATAATGTTCAAAATGAATTAAATTATGCATATTCTTTGTAAAACAAATATAGTTATACATTATGACCACATTAATGAAATAATGTTTTGTACTATGTAGATTGAAACATACAAATTTGATAATTTGTTTGGGAGAATTTCAATGAGAATCGAAATAATAAAACGTCCACTAGTTTTAATGATAACACCCAATGCAATAAATAATTAAGATAATTTCAATTTTGAAATATCGTAAAACTTTTGATATTTTTTATGTTTATAAAATCATTACATATTAAAAAGAAAAGATTTAGTGGGATATACTTTGACCATGTTCATATTATGAAGAAACATGGAGTTTTAGAGAATGAGGATAACTTGATAATAAAATGGAATGATATATACCATTTTTTATCCAAAATAACTGACTCCATTAAAGAAGAGAAAAATGGGAATCAATAAAAATCAAGAAAACAAAGAAAATAGGTACACCAATATTATAAATAGTGTTAGAATTGATGTATACCAACACTTATATTATATTATCAAGATTGAGTAAAATATTGATGTTGATTGAGAAGAAAGGAATGTATGAAATGTTATTACAACAAGAGTATAGAAACAATAGAATACATACACTCACGTGTCTTGGAGAGAACCATTCAATGATTGTTTGGTTCATTACAGACTTTCATTAGGCCATATCAGTCTTTAGGATGGACGAATTTATGATGTGGTGTAAATATCATTTAGTGTGATCATATAACACATGGTGAGATATATTTAGGGAATAATGTCAGTCTCTTCATGGTGTGTTATACCCTAAAGAGTGAAGGGTACTTCCTTCATATTTTAATAACTTACTTACATAATAGAAGAATATATTACCAACAGGAATATCCAATCACTAAAATTACTAGGATTTACAAAAATATGATGATTCTTTTATAAAAAAATTTAGTGTACCAATTGAATCCCAAAATATTTGATTATATTTAAGAGACATAAAAATATTGGGTTACACATTAATAATTAGATATTTATTCTGAAAGAAATCATTATAAAACGTATCCTTGATTCATTCTTACCCACTCCCATTGATATAATCAAACCTAGTAACTTCTAATTGTATAAAATTTAACTTGGTTACATCTAATTGGATCATTTTCACTATCCTAATTGGTTTTATCCGAAAGAAATAAAGTGGAAATTTGAAGAAAAATAGGATTTACATTAGATAGAAGTCTTTTCCCCCATAACTAGTTAGGATTAGTTATAGGTCTCTTTTAAAAAAATAAAAATTGGAAGGAAATGGGGAAATGAAATTTAGAAGGATCCGAAAATAAATGAATGATATTCCATTAGATTAATATACACTATTAGATAAATTTTCAATAGGTAAAAATATTTATATTAGTCTTTTCTATGAATTATTGTAATGCTTCAGGGAACATGATGGTGATTAATCTATTAAAAAATTAAATGAACAAATCTACATTGATTTCCATGACCAGTTAAAAAAATCCCAATTTATGTGGTCACTACAATATTTAGTTTTATCATAGTGATTGTTGACTAAAATGAACTACAATAAGAGGATTATTAATAAGTAGAAAATTTTATGGGTAAAATGATCAAATGAGGAAAACTCAAAAATAAAATTTTGAATTGAAAAAAATATATCAATCACAATGAAATTGAAATTATGTTCCTAATGTAATAATAGTTTCATTGAAGTTGTTATAAGAATATTTTGACTAAAAATTTCATTTTATTAGAGATATATGCATTATAAAAGCTACACAAAACCATAATCATTGAGAAGAATTTTCAGTTTGAGGTTAATGAAATAATTGTAACAGATTTTACAAACATATTAATATAAAATAACATTAAACTATGTAATTCATATATTACTATCATCTAGAATCATAATGGTTGATATAAATTTCATTATTTTCACACGTTATTATATAATTATGTCCTAACAAACACCTTAGATAATGCTTCTACTTATGTAGTTTTATTTGATAAGAACAATGATGTTCCTCTCATGGGATTCATCCATTTTCCACACCCTCCTCCAAGGTTCTTCGTTGGTTATGATCTATGGGATGGGTCATTTATATAATATCAAATAATTAATTATAGATTTCAGTAATGAATACTACAATTTCAATTATTTAATGTGTAAGAACTTGATACATGTGATATAGATGACACTCTTCATTGAATTCAGAGAATCAAGATAGTTATAATGTAGGATGGAATCTCATTTTTTGCGGAATATAGATTCCCATAGTCTTTTAAAATCTCTCATCTATATGTTATAGTTTTATCATATCTTATTAATTTTTCTAGAACCCCATTAATTGAATGAGGATCCACCAAATAAAAACATGGATCCAAACAATAGTGTAAACATGTGACATCCCAGACCTAGATTCCAGTTAATAGGCGCTCTGATCTATGTGGATCATGAGGCCTCAAGTAAATCTCCCCAAATTCCAAAGGATGTCGACTAGATATTAGGTCTTGTGAGTGTCTATGTTGATAATATGCCATAATTATTAGAGTCTATCACAAAAGATGAATATAAATTTAGGTAAATAGCTGAAGAAAAATAAATAAAGGGATGGAACATTAGAAATAGATACTACTGTAAAAAATGTTGAGGGGAACAATAATTGAATCAACTAAATTAACTAATGATGAGATATCATGTCATTAGAAACTATAAAACATGGATTAAAGAAATATGGTGTAACATGTTCAATATAAGTATAAAGAAATCAAAATTCTATCCCAAGCATCATGAGATCTGGATCGGTCATTTGCTATCAAGATCCATCCGAAACCGCAAGCAATAGACTGTTCAAAGATCTATTCTTACCTTTATTAACTACTTTAATAATGTAATATGGCTAGAAACCAAAGGTTTTGTGATAGGGTGTGAGATAAATCTTATTGGGCCACCACCAATGTTGTATATAACAATCATCATGTGTAATGGAGATATAATATTGTATAATAATTCAAATATAATGTGATGTAGTGAAATCTAACTAAATACCAATGTACTTGATTCATCACTTTTCTGGTGTTTATACATGAAACCTGTTCATTATTTGATTTATACATATAAATAAATAAGTCACATGTTAGCAATAGTGATGTTTCTATTATGTAACAAGGCAATCTGTGATGATATTTAATAATGATGTCTCTTGGTAATAATCAAGACATAAAAGCCATTAAGAGTCACCAAATCAATAATGATTCTATCCTAGATAAGCATATGAGTGTAATCCCAGGATCATAGTCAAGGGATGTCCATAATAACACATATACTGATTCCATGGAGTATATATTTGGAAAAATGGGGCTAAGCAATGAATAGGCCCAATAGGATTTAACCATGGATCTTACTTTTCAATACTATATCCATGGAGTGTCTCCAATTAATCCAATAAAAATATTGTGGGTATCATACATTTTCATACAATGAATCCAATGTTTGACAACGATTTGGATTTAGTTGGGTATTCAGCAACTCAAGAAACATTCTATAATCAGAATGTGGTTCTTGAGTGCTCAAGGCATTCCATGTAGAATACAAGGGGGTCTTGATTTTGACCACACTTATTTTGGTATTTATTTAATAAAATATTTCCTAATGTAAAATCTAAAACCTTTAATATTTGTGATAAGGATAATTGATCTCACAACCATTTAATAAAAGTTTATTTAATCAATAAGTCCATTTAGTACAATCCTTTCCTTTAATTAGTGTTACAAGGACAAGTAGCGTGATTTCATTCATTTATTACATTTATAGAATTTACAATAATCAAATATCACTCCTCTTCACTCCATTGACATGGTAGGGGGTGTTTGAACATGAAACCTATTATTATATTACATATAATTAGGACACATTATATACATAGTATAATTGGTAATTTCGATTTGAAAATTAATTATTAATTTAATCACTTGCATTAAAAGGTTCAAGTTGTGAGAATACATGGTTATTTTCATTATAAAATTCAAAATATAAAACAAGACATTTAATATATAAATTCTTACCCATAGAATGGTCAGGCTAAGGAACACCTGAAGGGTGATTAAAACATGTCAAAAGAATTAAATGAAAAATATTACAAAACATACTACATTGGATGGGTATAGCTGTGGGTGTAAACACTAAAAAATAATTACATATTTATAGTTATATTAACCATAATGTCCTAAAGCCTATAATCCAAGAATAAAAATTATTTATATGGTATCTAATGAATTCATAGGTCCCCACACGACCATTCGAAATCATCAAACTTGAGGGGTGTGTTATAGACCACACACCATAGGATTTTGAGAATCTTCTCATCCAATATTATCCTCTAATTGGGCATGTAATAGAGTATATATGAGAAAAAGGTAAAAATACTCAGACCTTTATAACTAGTTCTAGAAAAATAGTGATGAATAATGGCTGAAACATACTCAATTACTTACGGTTGAACATCTAACATATTGAATATAAGGTCAAATGAATCCCAAATGAAGGATATCTCTGGATCAACGCATTAGGCCTTCAAAAAGGCTCCAAATGTGTGAAATAGAATTTTTTTTCAACTAGAATAGTTATTAAGGAAGAATTAAAGTTTAATTACATCATTATGTGTAAATAAAATTACATAAAATTTAGCATGTGCATGGTTTGTCGACACGCTTTACCACACTGTGTACAAACCATGGATGAGTACCCGAGGAAAGGGTTAAACCACATGGTTAGTGGAAATAGTTAGGGAAACTATGTCTTAAAAATTAATGATGGATCTAGTCAATTATGAAACCGATCAACATGATTAGATCTAAACATGCAGCCTACCCGTACAGTTTCCTCTACCATGTTACATGCTCAGTTTTCCCCAAATAGTTGGGTTCATATCCCCAAATAATGTTTTGAAACCCTTGAGACCTTTGGTATATCATTAAGAATCCAAAATAGGTTAAAAATAATGTATTACACTAAAATATAAATAACCATACCTAAGTGAAAAATGGGCTCATACACTCTTCCCCACATAAAAGAACATGTACTCGAGTTCTCCATCTAAGGGTTGTAAAACAATGTCTGAGATGAAATATAGATATTAAACACATTCATTAGATTCCCAATACCATGTCTCATCATGAACATAATTGTACATCCACAACACCTATACTAGATGGATATACATCCCTTGTAGACCCTTTATTCATATAGTCTTCTCTGGTAACAAAGTGGATCAGATAGGATGTGAGATTAGTCTCATTGGTATACCACAAATGGTGTTTATAACATCCGACCCATGTAATGGAAATGTTACAATGTGAAATCATGAATATATAATTTAAAATGTTAGAATGTAACTAAATAAAAAAATACCTACTTCAGTACTTGGATTGTGTTTATCATGTAACTAGTTCATTATTTGATTTCAACCTATTTATGAATAAGTCAAATGTTAGAAATATAGATGGTTCTTAGATGTGACAATGATAACAATAATTATAATTAATAATGAAGTTTCGTGGTTATAACCAAGGAAATATCGATCTCAAGGGTCTCCAAATAAATAATTACTTTTTCACGTAAATGTATAAGAGTGTAATTCAAGGATCATAGTTCAACACACTCTAAAATAAAAAACATAACATGTCTAAGGGATTAATTAAAGGTCATTAGAGATTGAAAATTTATTTGGCCTGAGGGGATTTAACAGTGGAACCTACTTCTCAACAATGAAATCAAGGACCATATCCAAGGAATCCTGTAATAATATTTATAGGATCCAATATTTTCATATTGATCATCCAATGTTAGTCAAGGATTGTGATCGAGGTGGGTACCAACAAAAGCTAGTTGCATCATTGAATCAGAATGGGGTTCCCAGTTTATCGAGGCATTTACTTTAGAATCCAAGGTGATCATGAGTCCGAACAATCCAATATGGTTATTCAACTCATATTGTATTTCATATGGTTCAATCCATTTTCATTCATTAATTTCGAATCTTTAATTGATTAGGCAACCAGTTAATCATGTCATAATTAATCAGTACGTTCATTTTGATCATACCTTGACCTCATTATTGTGAAATGGACATGGAGAATGAAACCCTTCATTTAACCCATTTATATAATTTTCAATAATAAATGTTAACTCAAATACATTATATTAACATGGTAAGGGGTTCTATAGACATGAAACATATTATTCAATTACATATAATAATGTCATGTCATATATATTGTATTCATCTAAATTAATATTACACATAAAATTATCAATTAAATCATATACCATTGGTTGATGATGTGGTGATCACACATGGTACATTCCACCATGAAATTAAAAATATAAAATGATCCATTTAAAATAGAAATGGTTATGCTTTGAAAAGTCATACCAAGCCACACCCGAATAGTAGATCAAACGTGTCAAAACTCCAAAACGAAAAATATCTCAAAACATCATACATGGGATGGTTAGAGTAATGGTTGTTATCACGAAGAATTTATCACATATTTCTGAAGATAATAACTGTATAGTTCTAATTATTATAATGATGGAATATAATTCTAGTAAAAGGAACCTGATGAAATCATTAGGCCCAATGGGGAAATTCCAAAATAAATGAACATGAGGGATGTGTTATAGAACACCCACACTAAGATTTTATGAATATCCTCATCAAGTATTAAAAATTAATTTTTATTAGAATGGAGTACATATATGAAAAGGTAAAATCACTCACACCTTGATAACTAGGTCAAGATAAAGTGAAATGAAGAACATCTCAAATGATCTTAACCACACACCATTGCACTTCTTATAAGATAAAACGATGCTTGAATGGTTCCTAGATGAAGGGGATCTCATGATCCCTAGGTTAGAAATTAAAAAAGATCCAAAATATGATAAAATGTAGGTTCTATCTACTAGAAATAATATAAGCGAAGATGGAATGTTGAAGAAGGTCATTGAGGGTAAACATTTAAAATTTCCCAAAATTTATACAATGAACAGTTTTCCATACCATACTAATACAATGCACGGGTACCTGGGGAAAGGGGAATACAAAATGTGAAGGTTTCATGTTTAGGGAAAGATTGCGGAAACTGTGCGTGATGGATCTACCCGAAAATGCAACCCATGCACCATATTTTCTTTAATTGTGTGATAGGCCCACATTTTCTCAAAAAGATTGGTTTCTAGCAACAAATTTGACTTGGAAACCACTATCACTTTCATTAAATCATTAGAAAACAAGAATATTTCAAAAATACTGAAATATACCAAAATGTTTAGGATCCATACCAGAGTGAAAAATTGGGTTCTTACAAAACCCACTCAGAAGTAGGAATTTGAGATTTTTGGATTCAGTGATGCACATCAAGCCTACTGCACCCACAAAAAAGTTATATATTGTTACTATAATGTTATATAAACACAAAAATATTTCAATATTTCATTAAATTATTTATCCTCATTGATATATTGGTATGTTGTTTAGGCTTTATTTTTAATCCATTAATGATTAAATTACCCTCTGAACACCGTCAATTTTATCAGAGCAAGTTTCTTTTTGGTTTAATCATTATATTTTACCGTGTTTTAAAACATTAGTCTATATCCTATTTAATTTTTTTATATTATAAGATATAATAATAGGTTTACATTTTTAACATTTATTTACTTAAAATTTGATATATAAATATCACAATGAACGGTTTAGAAAAATCCATAAATTATCTATAGTAGCACATAACACGATATGTGATATCATGATCTTTGTTACAAATTGTGCCATCATGAAATATAATTCATCACACATAAAAAATATATCATTGAAATTATTAATTATTATTAGTGTTATATGATTTCACTAGCCATTTATTGTGATATGATTTATAATTTATGATTTCATTTTTTTTCATATAATATGATTTTGTAGTGAGGAAAAATCCCTCTAGTATCTGTCATATTTTATAACTGACAGCCGGTCTACAAATATTTCTTCTATAAAAAAATTTAATGTTTGAATTTTTATTTTTTAATTAATAAATTGTTTTTAATAATTGTTTTTTAAATTATATTTTCTACACCATATAAAATGTTATTTTGATTTATAAATAAAATATGAATGGTTCCTATTCATTTCTAATGATATTTTGAAATAATGGATGTTCTTATATATTATATTATTCCATTAAAATATTCATGTTTATATGTTTTTTTATAGAATTTTAATAATGTGATTTCTTCATTTATATTATAAATTTATTTTTGGATATATAGTCCTGTATTACAATCTTTTATAAATAACATATGAGTTAGTTTTTATTTACCTTTACCTAGGAGTTTTGGTTCTATGATATTTCAAATAGGTGTTTAATATAGTTTATCAAAGTATATCTAATACATTTCATGAATTTAATAGACTACTATGTAATGTATCCTTGGGAAATGTTATTGGGGTTGTACTACCTGCTGATATGGAGGATTATTAGTATTTCTAGAATGGAAAGGGATTGGTTATGTATCTCTTATTACATAGTCATCTGCTGATTTTAAATATCAAATAACTATATTTGATTTAGATAAATCATAAAATACATTATTATAGATAATAATTCATATATATATATATATATATCTTTACCATTGTGTGTTTGTGTTTCACATCAATTTTTTGGAAATAAAAACAAAACAATGGGCTGTGGAATATTTAAAAGTCTAATATGTTTTGAATAAATTAAATTACTGTAGGGAATATGATTATAAAATTATATTACCTAAAACATTAATACATAATGTAAAATTATGTTTTTCATGCCAAAATACATATTCCATGAGAATTTTCATAGATATCGTGGCCTGAGTAAATCTAGGCTCTAAGGTACTCAAAATCGATCTAAAGGTTCTAGTTCCTGAATCTAAACTACATTAAAAAAAATGTCGGAACTCAAGAAGCTCTCTAGATATGGAGGATCATGCATGCATTTATGAGGGTATGATAGTAAAATATATGTGGGGATATTCAAAATCGTGGATCACTTCAAGAACACATGAATAGTTGATAATGATTTCAACCAACATGACTCTCAATCGCAAAGAGTTTAACACCTTCACAAATCTCATTTATATTCATTAGCTCCTAAAATATTCAGGAAAGCCAATGAATATAAATTCCACTTCATTTCAAAATTGTGTGGATAACACATGACCTTTGGATTCTCAAAATTGATCCTTATTTGTAAACCTCCTCAACATCACGAACCAATGAAAAAAATAGATCAACCAAGGAATTTAGGATTTATCAAACCATCTCACTTATGTGCATTTTATCCACTAACCTAAGAGGATATTTCAATAGGGATGTCCCAAACCATCCACGATGAAAGAATACCCCATGGGGAACAAGAGGATTCACAAAGAATTTAGCCTTCACCAAAAACTCACCTTTTGAATCAAGACTTCACTCTGAGGTTATGGAACTCCCTTTCAGAATTAATACCACATCTCTAGGCCACTAACATTTGTGAATAACCTATTTCAATTGACATAGGATTCACGATACCACACTCCAAATCCTCTTTATGGTTCCTCCATTTTGTGGACCAATTACACAATGGATGTGTTCTTAGGCCCCCACACACATCCATGACCGGTCCAACTAGACCTTAAGTACCAGTATGACCTATAAAACCCAATCTTGTATCCAACCACATTACTAAATGTTGTGATCAGGCCTACCACCTACCTAATAACTCTATGAAAAGGTACCCTAACAACATTCTATACTAAGAATAGGTACCCAAAGGTAGACTTTGTGACTGACCACTCCTCTTTGGTATTTCTAACACCATGGCACTTCAAAAGGTGTAAGAGGAGTTAGCACGTATGGAGAAGTTCTAATGAGTTATTACACACATGTTTAAGATACATGATGTAAAATTTAGTAGATCGAATATCTAGTTGTATGAGGTTTCATAGCACAGCATCATCTATATTATATGAAAAAACACATATTGTTTTACCCTGTAGAATACAAATAGATTCTCTTTGTACGAGTGGCATTGGATAAACCCCCCCCCCCCCACAACTCCTACCAAATGATACAATGTGTAACACTAAAATGTAATGTGATCATATAAGAATATGAATGTTCAATCCCCAGACCATTCAAAAAAAAGAAAAATATATTATTAAATGGAATTATTTTACTCATATTCCCCAAACCATCTCGTAATAATTGTTGATTCTTACGAATACTTTCCTTCCCATATGGTTTAAATGGAATGTATTGGTCATGTCACATTACCTTAAACTGTGGAATAAATTTTTGTGGGTTTTGATCCCAACCATCTGAACAAGGTACATTGGATGCCTCCATAATATTCAATCTAAAAATTGAATACTTATGTGATCCCTCCTAGGTAATCACCATCGAAATCCGCCTCAAGGGGAAATGTTTTCTAAAACATTGGATTCACCTCAATGTGGTTTCTTAATCGATTGGTAAACCTTCTTGTAACAACCAAACAATATATGAGAAAGATTATTTTTAATATTATTGATATCTTGATTTGTATTCTACCCCATGATTAGATTTCTCTATATGAAACATTGTATTAGCTTTTGTATATGAAAAACTATTCTTGGCTTGTGTTGGACAGAAGAGTGACCTTCCTCAATAGTGTGTGTTGAATGCAATACTGAGTTTTACTAAACAACGATATAATGTTATAATATAATTATGAACTAGCCGTTATGAATCATATTAACAATATTTTTAATTTAATAACATTATCATTATTTTTACACATATTCTAGAACATTTTATGGGAACTAAATTATTTTTTGAGATAAAAGATGTATTTTTCAATAAATTATGTTTTGTCACCTTTTGATGGCGCACCCATTTTAAATAATTTTTTTGGTAAGTTTATAAGTTCAACATTACAATGGATGCTACTTTTATAGAATCTGGATATAAAAATTTATGTTGGAATGTTTTTTGAAATTATTTTAATAACCTTCAAATTTTTATGAATAGTAAAATTACGCTAAATTTTAATTAAAAACAACATTTTCCATCAAGATAACATATATGGATAAATTATAATATTGGACGGTTTTAATGTATAAATATAATATATTTTTACCATTTAATATAATTTATGTCCTTACCATTAATTTTACATTGAATTTATAGGTAAAAACATTTCAATCTTTTGCAATGTTTTAAACAAAAACTTGTTTTTTCGACAAATGGATTAATTTTAAATTAATTACTAAAAATTCGTTGTTTTTAATTTTTAAAAATATATTACATATTTGGAATAATTAGGTCAAAATTATGTTAAGAGGATAATTTTATTTTTGGTCATTATGAATAGTAACTACGGTAAATTTTATTTGCCATAGTTAATTGTAAATTTGTTAATTAAGGGTAAAAAATAATATTATAAAATTACCCTAACACTTGTCTTAATATAATTGGATGATTATATATTTTCCTAAAATATAATTTGGTCTAAATGTTATCCATTTCAACTCACTTGTAGTTTATTAAGACATTTATTTTATTTTATTTAATGAAAAGTTAAATAGGTCTCTATGAAAATTTAATAATGAAATTATTTTTAATATAAGGTTATACTAAAAATAAATTCTATTATAAATACTCATTTGAAATATAATATGTTTTTATTTATCATGGGAAATTATTTGTAATTTTTATGAAATATATAATTACCATAATAGATTATATATTAATGATGCAGAAATTATTTTTCTAGTGAAAAATAAATAATATAGTTTTTATTAAAAAAATAATACCCATTAAAAGATCAAAACACTTGAAAAAAACTTATTGGTATAGTATATATACACCATTATAATCCATTTTTCAACTTGTGAACTATTTGGAGCCTTAAAAAATAGATTATGACATTTATATTATTTTATTTTAAATGATGTCAAAGTTGTCACTTAAAAATTTAATAGACATAACATTTTAAAGGATTGGTGTTTTAATAGATAAATTCAAAAAAAAATATTATTATGATTTATATTTTATTTTTACTCATCATAGTATTTTATTTTTACATTTTATGAAAAAATATGTATATTTAAAAATTATACAAAAAATATTGTAGTAATTTTTTTATTAAGAGAAATATCAAATAAACGATTTAGTCGAATTAAAATAAATATTATACGAACTAATTAATGTGACCGAAGAATGTTCTAGATGACTCTGACTTTTTAAAAATATATTAAACATTGTTTTTCGAAAAAAAAATTATTTTTGGATTTTATTCAAATAAATGAATTATGTCAAACATAACACATTTGATATTTTATGAAAATAACATATTATTAAATTGTTTACAGATCACAAGATTATTTAAAAATTAGAAATTGAAATATATATGGTCTAACATGTAATATATTATCATATTATGTAAAATTAATAGCACATAGGTAAGTATTTATAACCATTTAAAATGTATAAAATTATTACCACAAATAAAATAAAATATATTAAATAAGAATATATCAAAATGATAAGGTTTAAAATAAAATCAAAACATGTATAAATTTTATAATATGATGAGATTATATCCATATCATACCACATATCCTAATATGAGTCACACTGGATGTTTTTGTATGGGTTTTGAGTTTATTAAAAATTAATATTTTTTAGGATTCCAAAAGTGCCCCTCTCTTCTACTATATAAGGTCACCTCCTTCCCTCACATATTCACTAATTTTTAGCCTTCAAGCATGGAAAACCATTTCCAATTTCCATTATCAACCACTCTAGTAACATTATATATGTTCTGGTGTTTCCAAATGTCCATCTCTAAGGCCCTATACTGATGTTTTGTGGATGCACTTTGAGGAAGAGGTAATATCTTCTTCCGATCCATTCAAATTTATTTCTTCATTTACTTCCTCTTCATTAGTTGTTTAATATTAATGTAATAACATATGTATCGAACATATACTGATATGTTATTTTAAATATGAAACAACACTATTTCATCTCTTATCTATCCTATAAAAAATGAAATCACCACGTGTGCGTACGTATGAAATACCTTCTCCACGGTGTGTTGTGACCTGTTTTTCCACCACCACCTTACTTGGATGGTATAATGGTAGAAATTCTAACAATATATATTATTATTATAACATGATACTAATTATTATATATTATATCTTCTACTCCAATTCCATTCAATAATTATTGGAATTATATCATTGCTCGTGTGTACGTAAAGATTACCATATCCATGATGCGATGAGATTAATTCTCAATGTTAACCATTCAAGAATGATTATAAAGTGTATATAATTTATAATACTAAGATATATGAAATAATAATTCTACTGTATTTGTGTATATACCTATATATTTCATCTACTTACCTTCATTCAAGTGAATACGGAAAAGAAAACAACGTTCATGCCTACGTACGACCTACCGTCTCAATAAATGATGTATGTAATTTCATTAATCTACCTATTATATATAAACACTGAATATATATATATATATGATATATAAATATTTATTTACATTCTGGAAGTTATTAAATCATGATATAAGTAATAATATGGAGAACCGCAAGTCCAAAAACGTACGATAAATTAAACAATTTTTAACCAAAACATTGCTTCAACATGGAATTGAAAAATGAACATGTAATATAAAGTTGTAAATAAATCATATATTATATCATAAAATGACTATTATTACTGAATAATTCAATGACATTATTTAACTCATTATATATGAGGTTCAGACATGAATGGAAGAAATATGACCTAAGTTAAGGGATAATTTTGCAATCTCATTTATATTTGAGATTGCTTATACATAAGTATTTAATAGTTTTATATTTATCATCCATGTCCATGTTTTATAAAAATACTTTCCTAAAGTGTGTAATATTTCTCCATTTGTGTTTAAATTCATTTTTACCCTTTGTTCCCTTTTACACATTGTATGGATGAAATCTTTCTTTTGTTTACCATACGAGGTAATTTTTGACTTTTCTAGAAAAAGTAGGAGTAGATTTTATTTATTTATATGGATTTATCATATTTTTACGGTTTCATAACACCATATTTCCATGATTCTTATCCTATAGTATTTCATTATTATTTTCAACAAAATTTGTTACTTTTATAATTTCTCTACATTTGGATATCTGAAAATGTTTTTGAAGAAGAAACTATATTTTCCTCAAAAATTCATTTCTAGTGTCTATTCAAAAGAATTTTTTATCTAATTTTACATTATTTAATATGGTTATATTTCAAGTATAATTTTACTATTATTTACATGGTTTTATTTTTTCTATGATGCAATGGAATCCATTTTTCTATATGGATTATGTTATGAATGGATGATGTTTATGAAACCCATTTTATTCGTTGGGTTATGATGAATGATTTTGGTTTATTTTGTCACACAAAAAAGAATTATTTTATTAATATGATGGGTGGTACCTATATCTCCCTCCAATGAATTGTGTAAAGATTTGTATATCATGAGATAAACATGGATGAAACAGAAAGTAAATATCATTTAGTAATATAGAGCTGGAATGTCAAGTAAACTCTATTCACTAATGGACTTCATCCACTATGAGGGTCTTGGAAGAAATGCCCTGGAAACTTTGGAAATCATATCAGGTACTTAATGGTTATCCAAAATGACATGTTTTATTCCCATTCAATTTTATAATGATTGATGTTCCATTATCATGTATGTCTTGCGTACTACCATGAATTATGTCATTTCTCAAGATATTGATGTTTAAACATTATCTTCATGTTTTTAAATTCAAATGTATATGGTTTGATTTATTTTCCCCATGATTACCCTTAGTGGGCATTTTAGCTCACCCATTTTATGATTTCTTTTTCCCAGGATATAATGATTGTTTTAATTAAGAAAACTGTTCGAACCATTGCTGTTCAATGTTGGGATTGGAGTTTGGTTTGTGTTTGTTGTCAATCCTCAGTGGATGTTCAGAATGTGTTCCAGAAATGTGATTATATAGTTCAAGAAGACAACAGTATTGGAGGTGGCACAGTTTCCGAGGGTTTCCAAATTATTGGGCCTCAAATTCTGAAAATGAAGACATGGATTGTTGGTAAAAGGAGGTGCAGGAAAAGAGGAATTGTTGTGAAAAAAAAGAGGGTTGTGCACGAAATATCTGAGTTGGGTGCAAAAATGTGTGGGTTTGCGTGAAAACCATCGTGGTGCGCAAAATTGGTGAACAAGGTTTTTCACGCAAATAGTGTTTCCGAATCAAAATGACGAAAAATGGCAAAGGCATGGGCTGGGAAAAATATCTGGTGATGTGCACGGAAAACAATACCTGCGCGAAAAATTACATGCCAGATGAGAGGTTTTCGTGCGAAAAGGGATTTTGCAAACAGGGGTCTCAGACGCCTATAAATAAGAGGTGACCCCCCTCATTCCAGACGGTTGAAGACTTGGAGAATATTTGAGGTCTGATTCGCAAAAAAGGATCGTGTAATGGGGCTTGTGCGAAATATTCTGGATTATGTGGAAAATTTTGGGATGCGTGAAAAAGGAACTATTGCGTGAAAATATTGGGGTTGCACGTAAAAGATTCGGTGCACGAAAATGGGTGTTGTGGCACGAAATATTTTTTCTGCACGAAAAAGTAATGTTTGCACGCAGTAGGATGGTTTTGTGAGAAAAGGGTTGGTGTTGTGCACAATTGTCAGTGAAGCTTGTCTACACGTTCTGGTTATCAACTTCAGTGGTTTTGTGCGTTCTAGTGCATCAATTTGGACTTGGATGCAAGTATTGTCTCATGTTGAACAGGAGACAAAGACTTCAATGCAAATCTATTGAAGTGACCTTCATGTCTATAAACTGAGTGAGACTTCACCAAAGGCAGTGACACAGTGGGAGTCAACTGGAGTGACCTGAGGGAAGAAATGATCTATCCCTGAACCTTTGTAAAGGTAGTGATCCAGGGACAGGGTGACTGTTCCTGAACCATTGTAATCCACAGCTTGGGAAGATTAGTGTAATTTGGTACGAACTACAACCTGTCGGCGTATTCTCCTTGGATGTATCCCTTAGTGGTGAACCAAGTAAAAAGTTATGTGTCATCTTTCTAAATGTGAATGTTTTCTTTCAGATCCTTTTCATCATACAGGTTTTACAAGTTCCTAACAACGTGGGAACATGATCCTTAACGTTAAAAGAAATATTTGTCACCCCGATTCACCCCTTCCCTCTCATGGTGTCCCGAGGTCCTATAAGTGGTATCAGATCCAGGTTTCTAGTGTTATATCCATCCTTTGTCGTCATGGAGAACGCATACAATGCAAGGGGAATACCTCTATTCGATGGAAGTAATTTTCAGATTTGGAAGATCAGAATGAAATCTCATTTATGATCCCTTGGAATGGACGTCTTCTTTTCTATTGTCCAAGGAATACATGTTACTAATCTAACAAGGCTTGTTATGACTAATACATACATGAAAGATCCTGACGCAGATGCTAAAGCTCATAATGCTATCACTACGGCTCTTTTAGATCAAATTTATCTAAAGGTGATGAGTTTCATCTCAGCAAAGTCTATGTGGGATAAACTTGAAAACATTTATGAAGGATATAACAATGTAATGGAGGGAAAACATTAAGTTTTACACAATAGGTTTGACGATCTAAAGATGCATCCTAATGAGAATGCAGATTCATTCTTCAATCGAATTACTGAAGTTGCGGGAGCAATTCTAGGTCATGGAGAAGAAATCAAAGACATTGATATCGTAATGAAATTCTTGATAAGACTTCATCCCAGGTACAATGCAAAGGTGTCAGCCCTGGAAGAAAAATATCTCTCTAAACTATCTCTTGATGAACTATTAAGTAGTTTACTGGCATATGAGATGAGAGTAAACCCCGAATATGCCACGACTCGCGTGAGCAAAGAAATGGAATTTAAATAAATGGACAAACTGAAAATTTTAGAAGATAGTGGTGGTGAAGATTATGGGGAAAAATAAAATCTTTATCTCATCGCCAAGAAGCTGAAGAATGGAAAAGGTAAATTTAGAGGTAAGCTACCTCTTGCATGTTTTCATTATGGAAGAGATGGGCACATTGCCTCTCAGTGCCAAAATAAGTTTGATGATGATGAGAGCGAAGTTGAAGACATTGAGAGGGCTAGAAAAAGGTTTTTCTAAATGGGTGACTTCAAATCTGGAATGAAAATACAAAGGAAGGGTTTTGTCTATAAAGAAGAAGATGATGATATTGAATTTTATGAGAAAGAAGAACAATAATTTAAAACCAAAAACCATGCTTCCATGATGGCTACTAATGAAATATCAGAATCCTCAATCAATAAAATCATAGATAATCAGATTACTACTATTGGTGATCCAATGATTCAAATTAAGGATGTTTTCTCCATGCTTGAGAATAAATGTAAGAGATTTAATAAGTGGAAGAAAATTGTGGAAGAATCATCAATATATGTTGATAAACATGAAGATGAAATTGAAATACTAAAAGAATTTGTTAAAGTACAATCTAATATCCTCGAAAACAATGATGATGTAGTAGATCTAAAGCGGAAAATTGAAGAGCAGGGAAAGGTCATCAATGACCTCACATCTAGACTGGAAGAAAAGTCCAAGACTGCTGAGGGTCTCCAGAAGGAAGTTGTTACTCTTAGGAGTAAACATGAGACTGAATCAATTTCAAAAGAATCAAGGAAGAAAATACCGTTTGGAAGATTCTCAGATACAGAATTACTGGCATGAGCCATGTGTTGTTCAGATGGGTTGTAAAAATCATGAGTGACCAAAGACCCTCTTTCATGGGAAAGAGTGGAATTTTCTATGAAGCTGAGACATCAACTGCTGGAAATAAAGAGAGCCATAATAAAGAAAAAATGAAGGTTGTATATGTTGAAACATTTCCTGAAGTGCTGAAAAAGAAACCCCCAATCCGAACTAAAAGGCGAACTGACAATTATTATCAAACATTTAGAAATGATATGGAGTTGAACTAATCTCCCAAGGATGAAGGTATGAGGAGAAATTAAAGTGAGAAGACATTTCCTCTCATGAAGTGTCAGTTCTGTGGCTATCTGGGCCATACCGTGTCATATTGCGAAGAGGCAAGGACTAATTGAATGGGGAAGATCTGGGTCGTCAACAAAGGATACTGACTTCATATCCTCTATATTTTAGAAGAAATAGTTTCTATGGATATTGTTTTCATTATTCTATCTTTGGCCATAAAGATATGTACTGAAGGCAGAGGTTCGATAAAAGAGATTCATACAACTCTCAGAAATGGGTCAATATTCATCTTCCTGATGGTGTTGATCTCACAAACAGGTTTTCTCCTCTGGAAGAAGATTATGGGTATGACGAATTTGACTTTGTGGAAGAAATCATTAAATGTCTGTCAATGCCTCACACTCAATCCAATATCTCTTGGAAAGAAAAAAACGAAGATCGAGAAATCCAATCTTGAAGAAGTTTCCTTCAAAGCCACAAAGAGAAACAACACCTAGGTTCTAGATAGTGGATGCTCTTCACATATGACAGGAAATGCTGACCACTTGAAGAATATTTAAAATAAGGTTGATGGAACAGTAATCTTTGTTAATGATGGTGCTTTGAAGATTAAAGGCAGTGGGAATACATCTCTCACCAATGGAGAGCTGAAGAAGAATGAAGTTCTATATGTGGATGGTCTATGCCACAATCTCATCAGTGTAAGTCAACTCTGTGACTGAGGGCTCATAGTAACCTTCAATCAAAAATTCTTCACTGTAAAAGAAAAAACAATGAATTCTCTCATGAAAGGCTATAGAACAGATTGAAACTTATATCAGGTTGATAATAAAGTGAACTCCTGCTATCTTTCTGTTGATGAAGAAAACAATTTGTGGCATCGAAGGCTGGGGCACATTAACCAACAAGACATGGAAAAGATATATAATCTGAAGATAGTCCTGGATATTCCCATTCTAAAATGTTAACGGGAAAAGTCTTGTGATGCTTGTATTTGTGGGAAGCTGGTCTATAGTACATATCAGCCAATGAATAAAAGGGCATCTCATATTCTAGATCTCATTCATACAGACGTATGTGGCCCAATAAATGTTGCTGGAACCCATGGAGAAAGGTACTTCGTCCTTTTCATTGATGATTATAGCAGAATGGCTTGTGTAATGGTGATTCACTAGAAGCAACAAGTACATGATTGCATGAAAAATTATCGCCGGATTGCCAAGAATGATACTAGATGGACAATAAAAGACCTGCGATCTGACAATGGAGGGGAATACATGTCCATTGAGTTTGAAAATTACCTAGAAAAACATGGAATACAACATGAGGTAGCTTCTGTGAGAACTCCACAACAAAAGAGAGTTGTTGAGCATCAAAATCGACAGGTCAACAATATGCTAAGGACTGTGTTGATTGAGAGTGGTATCTCTCGCCATAACCGGAAGGAGGTTTTTGAAGCTGTAGTGCACATTCAGAATCAAACAGGGCTCTTTATGGGAGAAATGAAGACACCATACGAATTGTGGCATGGAAGGAAGCCTTCGTTGAAAAACGTTCGTGTTTTGGGATTGAAATTTTTCATTCGGAATAAAGAAAGAAACCAATGAAAGTTTGGTGACAGTGCTGATGAAAGAATTTTTCTTAGGTATCCAAAGAACAACAAAGCTTACAAGTGTTTCAATAAATGCTTGGGGAGGATTGTGAAAGCAATGATGTTAAAATCATTGAAGTAAAAACACCAAATTCTTCAAATAGTACCTTTGCTGATGAGATAGAAGATGAGAATGAATTTAAAAATGGAATAAATAAAAATACACAAATAGAGGAAGGTGTAAAAAACACTCAAGGGTCACATTATGTTGTTGACTCAGATAAATAATCTGAAGAGTAAATCTTGGATGGTGAGAATTGGACTGAAACTCAGAAGATAAATCGAAGAGCAGAAATTGATCCATCTAACATAATGGGATACAAGAATGCACCAACACATACATGGATGATGAGGAATAACACACCTTCTGTATTCCTGTCATTTGTGGAGCCATACTCATTTGAAGAAGTTTCAAAGGATGAATCCTGGGTGAAAGCCATGAATGAAGAGTTAGATCAGATTGACAAGAATCAGACATGGGATCTTGTCCAGAGACCCAAAGGTCACAATGTAATTGGAACAAAATGGATATTCAAGAACAAGTTTGATGACCATGGAAGTGTTATCAGAAACAAGGCCTGACTGGTATGTAAGGGGTATTCTCAGATTGAAGGTGTTGATGTTGATGAAACCTTTTCTCCAGTGGCTAGACTGGAGTCAATCAGGCTGTTCTTTTCCATGGCTCTCCAAAGAGGAAATAATGTATATCAAATGGATGTCATGACAACATTATTAAATGGTGTACTCGAAGAAGAAGTCTACATTGAACAACAAGTGGGTTTTTTCTTGGTGCTGATGAATCGAAGGTCTTAAAGCTAAAGAAAGCACTTTATGGATTGAAACAGGCACCACAGTCGTTGTACTCCAGACTAGATTGTTATCTTAATAAGATGGAATTCAAAATAGGAGGAGTAGATCACAATCTCTATGTGAATAATTCTCCGAAACATCAGTTCATTGTTCTCATTTACGTCGATGACATTATATTTGGTGGCAGCAGGTAGACATCAATAGATAAATTTTCCATTCATATGAAATCAGAATTTGAAATGTCAATGATTGGGGAACTCACATATTTCGTTAGACTGCAGGTGACTCAATGGAAAGACTACACTTTTATCTCTCCGAAAAAGTATGCAAGAGATATGCTGAAGATGTTTAATATTCAAGACACCAAACCAATGTCAACTCCTATTGCAGTTGGAACCAAGCTTGGAAAGTATGAGGATGGAAAATATGTAGATCCCACCATGTACAGGAGGATTATTGGGAGCCTACTGTACTTGACAGCGACACGTCCAGATATTGACTTTGCCACATGTCTTGCATCCTTCTTTCAGAGTAATCCAAAGAAGGAACATATGGAAACTGTAAAAATAATCATGAACTATATTCAATGTACTCACAATTATGGCTTATACTTTGCTGCAGGAAGGGACTGTGAATTATCATCATTTTTATGATGTTGACTGGGCTGGCGATGTTGTGGAAAGAAATTCCATCAGTGGTGGATCATTCATTATTGTTAATAAATGTGTCGGCTGGTTGAGCATGAAACAAGAAAGTACTTCTCTTAGTGCTATTAAAGATCAGTATATATCCTCCACACAGGCATGCACTCAACTGCTGTGGATGAAGCAACAACTTACAGATATTGGTGATGAGTTAAATCAAACAATGGTAATTTTATATGGTAAAAAGAGTGAAATTGATCTTACGAAGAATCCCATTCAGCATTATCATAAAAAACATATTGAAATTAGATACCACTTTATCAAAGATAATGTTGAACAAGGTGTGATTAGAATGGATCACATGGGAACTGATGAGAAAGTAGTTGATATCCTGATGAAGCCATTGTCAGCAGCTATTTTTGAAAAGCATCGGTTGAACCTCGGTGTTCAACCACCCCCTACTGCATAAGGAGGTTATGGAATTCCCCTCTACCCGATTATGATAGTTGTTTTTATTTATTTATGGATGTGCTGTAGGTTTGTGGGGGAGATACTATCTAGGGTGAGTATGGCTAGAGATGAAAAATGTAAAAATTACCAGTGTTTGGGTTTATTGACAATGGGGGAGAAATGAATAAATTCAGGAATGTCAGTGGACATGTAATTATTCTCTAACACATCGAAAATTTTGTGTCAGTGATTGGATGAGAAGGAATTCATTGGACATGTAATTCTTCTGTGACACTGTAAGAAAATTTCTTGGGCGTCATTGAGAAATTCCAAAACATGGGAATCCAATTCATGATTCCTTTATTGTTTTCTACACTGAGCATTGCTCACATAGACTTAGAGTGTTGGCTACATTAATCCTTGTGTTTTTGGATTGCTGGGGATGGTGATCTTTTGAATTTATTTGGTGATTGCCAACAAACCCAAAGAGGGAGATTGTTTGAACCATAGTAGTTCTATGTAGGAATTGTAGTTTGGTCTGTGTTTGTTGTCAATCCTCAGTGGATGTTCAGAATGTGTGCCACCAAGTGATCATATAGTTCATAAAGACAACAGTAAAATGAGGAGGAGGAAAAGAAGAAGTGGTGCGTGAAAAAGGAGGGTTGTGCCGAAATATCTGAGTTGGGCGTAAAAAAGTGCGGGTTTACGCGAAAAACATCATGCTGCGTGAAATTGGGGAACATGGTTTTTCATTCAAATAGTGTTTTGGAAACAAAATGATGAAAAATGGAAAAGGCATGGTCTGTGCAAAATATCTGCTGATGTGGGCCGAAAACGATACCTGTGCGAAAAATTATGTGCCAGATGAGAGGTTTTCGCGCCAAAAGGGATTTTGTGCGTAGGGGTCTCAGACACCTATAAATAATAGGTGACCCCCTCATTCCGGATGGTTTATGACTTAGTGATGATTCGAGTTCTGATGCATGAAGTTGGATCGCGTAAAGGTACATGGGTGAAATATTCTGGTTTGCGCGGAAAATTCTGGGATGTGCAAAAAATGAACTATTGTGCATAAATATTGGGGTTGCACGTAAAAGATTCAGTTGTGCGAAAATAGGTGTTGTGGATCGAAATATTTTTTCCACATGAAAAAGTAATGTTTGCGCACAATATGAATGTTTTGTTAACAAAGCGTTGGTGTTGCGCGCAACTGACAGTGAAGTTTGTCTGCACGTTCTAGTTATCTGCATTAGTGGTTTTGTGCGTTCTAGTGCATCAATTTTGGACGTGGATGCAAGCATTGTCTCATGCTAAACATGAGACAATGACTTCAATGAAAATCTATTGAAGAGACATTCCTGTCTATAAACTGTGTGAGACATCAATAAAGGTAGTGAGCCAGGGGGAGTCAACCGGAGTGAACCGAGGGAAGCAGTGAGATATCACTGAACCTTTGTAAAGGCAGTGAGCCTGGGACAGGGTGACTGTTCTTGAACCATTGTAATCCAAAACTAGTGAAGATTAGTGGAATTTTGTTTGACCAAAAACCTGTCGGCGTATTCTCCTTTGACGTAGCCCTTAGTGGTGAACCAAGTAAAAAGTGTTGTGTCATTTTTCTACATGTGAATGTTTGCTTTCAAATCCTTTTCATCATATAGGGTTAACAAGTTCCCACTAATGTGGGAACAAGATCATTCAATTTAAAAGAAAAAGTTGTCACCCTGATTCACCACTCCCCTCTCAGGTTGTCCCAGGGTCCTACAAAAACAAACATGGAAGATCTTTTTCGGAGAAGTTGAAGGTCTTTCACCATGATTAGAATATTATGTTCCATGTTTCCAAATAAACTAAACTATTTCGGTCCTTGGGTGTCTGCTTTTTTTATGTATTAAGTATTTTTCAAAAGTAATGTAATGTCCAATTACTTCTTGCATGGGTCCATATAGTATGTATCAGAGGAAAGGTTTAGATAACCTTGGGAAACTAGGATGAAAAAAATTTATTGAGTTCCCTATAGATATTTCTAAGGTATATCTAAGGATGTACCTAAGGTTTGGAATATCTATAGGATACAGTCCTAGAATTATGTTGATGATCATTAATAACCCAGGGTGAACCAAAGGTGTCATGTATTAATGACTTATTGATATGTTAGACATTCTATAAGATACTTATTATGAATTTGGGGTTACTTGTTGTTTTAACTTTTTGTAACACTATGGTTTATGGTTTTAGTCAAATGAGGGAACAATAAGGAATTCAGTTAACAATGATTCCAATGGAAAAAAGATGACTATGATCAATAAAATTGTGTAATGCCTGGAGAGAATGATATTGAGATTATGCAGAATCTGTCATCGCGATATATGAATTACAAGGTGAACTTTAGTTGTATTCCTATGTCATCAAATAAGAAGAATATGGACTTTTATGCATGTTCAATTGGTGTGTAAATGTGAGGAAGGAAGCTTAAGAATTCAACATAACAAAAAGAAGGGAAGAAGGACCTTGAGGAATAAATAAAAGTGAGGGGATGATGTTATCTGTGTGGGGAAAAGGGACATAGAGTGATAGACTCTTATGGAGTTCAATGACTTATCTGTGGAGAACATGGGATTAACCAAATAAATACACTAACCTATGAGGTTAATTCTAAATCATTGAAGGAAATATTCCATTCCAATCATTGAAGATGAAGGATTGAATTTATTATGTATGGGAATTCAATAATAATGTTGTTGATGTACTTTTCTGGAATATTGAAATATCTTTCTACTAGTCCATTGTGGTTTTCTATAAGAATATCGAACCTGTAACCATGAAAAATGACTAAAATATTATTGGAAAGCAGATGATATGCACATAATGAAGTTATAAAGGGATAATGTGATGTTTGATAGTATTAATGTAATCATTATTAATAAGAGTACAGAGTGATACCATGGTTTGAGTTTATAGAATTATAGGTATATTTGTTGTATGGAAAGGGATAATTTTGATGGAATTCATGTTGTCACTATGGTTCTATAGTAATGTATGTTATTATCATATTTCAATAGGATGAATGATGAAGTCCATCAAATTTTTAGAATGTGACCAACAAGATATATCTTATAATACATGGGGGATAAATGATGGTATTCACATACGTGGTAGATGACCTCTCTGGTAATATTTTTCTTTATAATGTGATTTTGTACAAGAGTTTTTTGGACAAAACTAAAGGACAGAATGTATTAATTTGGACATTAGATCATATTGTTTAATTCTAGAACTATTTTCAATATTATTTTTGGAATGTTATAATGTTTTAGTCTGAGATGAAGGACAACCTGTATGAAGGGTGACAACGTGTCGCATAGGACAAGGCTTTGTGAATCAAACCCACAACTGAAGTGTGACATGCCTTTATTGCCTACCACTGGCCTAAAAGAAGTCCCTAGTTAGTAGAAATTAGTTTTATTTTATTAACCGGCATGATTGATGAATTATAAGTCAATTTTTAAAATCATACATAGTAAATGTCACTATATATGGACTTCTGTATATTTAATAATTATGCTTACCTTTTTGTGATAAAGAAGGATGGAATGACCTATCATTCTTTCGCATGATCTATTAACACTTCATGAATGAAAAATTAATCTTTATTTATTTACATAATAGATGATGTGTAAATTGTTCATGGAATGACCAACATTGATGTTACAATGAAATCAAGTTAGTATTTATCCTTATGCAATAATTTATCAACTTTAGGGAAATGATCTTAAAAACGAAAAATGCCATCCTAGTACCCTCATATTCAATGAATCAGATGGTACCTTAGATCATCGAAACATTATGGCTTTTTGATTGTTGGATTTTTCATATCCAAGTTTTCTACCAGTCTCTATCAGAAAATGATGGTTAGATTTCACCTCCATATCAATGTTTTCAAATTTCTTATCCTATATGGAAACCCAATGATGAGTTAATTTGGAAACAATTACACTTAATACTTTAGTTTTAAAAATTATGTTTTATTATTCATCTTTACATTGTTTGTTTATATTAAAGAAACTTTCAAGTTGTAAACCATTTATAACCCTAATGAATTTCGAGGGCGAAATTCTTTTTAAGTGTTGTAAATGTAACACTCAGAAATTTTATGAGCATGATTTGTTTAATTTTATTGAATTATTGTGTTGTATGCTACACCAAGACTAGCTTGTTCTATATGCAACACTTTTTTAGCTTTTAGTATATGTAACACAATTCTTGTCTTGTGTTGCATGCAAGAGCGGCCTTCATCAATAGCGTGTGTTGTACACAATACTGAGTATCACTAAACAGTGATATATTTTTATAATATTATTATGAAAAAGCCGTTATGAATAGTATTAAACACATTTTGAATTTTATAACAATATCATTCCATATACACATATTCTAAAACGTGGTATGAAAACAAAATTAATTTTTCGGATAAAAGAAGTATATTTAAAAAATTGCAGTTTTGTCACCTTTTGATAGCGCACCCATTTTAAATCTAATTTTTGACAAGTTTATATGTTAAATTTGACAAATTAAACTAATTATTTTGAATCATGATATAAAAAATTTACGTTGGGTAAATTTTTTAAATAATTATGATATCCTTCATATTTTGATGAATAGTAAAAATACGTTATATTTAAATTAAAAACAACTTTTTCATCAAGATATTAATATGTTTAAATTATAATATTGAATGGGATTAAATTATAAATAGAATATATATTTATTATTTAATAAAATTTCTATCATTTCCATTAATTTTACAATGAATTCGTAGATAAAACAATTCAATCTTTTGCAATGTTTAAAACAAAAAACATGTTTTTTTTAAAAATGATTAATTTTAAATTAATTATTGAAACTTTGGTATTTTGAATTTGGAAATTTATATTCCATAATTGGAATCATTATATCCAATGTATATTAATAGGATACTTTTATTTTTTGGCATTATGAATAGTAACTACAGTAAATTTTGTTTACCATAGTTAAAAGTAAATTAGGTAATTAATGGTAAAAAAAATATTATAAAATTACAAAAACACTTCTCTTCATATAATTGGATGAGTATATTTCAACCTAAAATATACATTGGCCTAAATGGTATCTATTGGAACCCACTTGTATGTGATTAAGACATTTAATTTATTTTATTTACAGAAAAGTTAAATATGTCTCACTCAAACATTAATAATTAAACTATTTTTCATATAAGGTTATACTAAATATAAATTCTATTATAAATACTCATTTGAAATATAATATTTTTTTATTTATTATGGTAATTTATTTGTAATTTTTAACAAATAAATAATTACCATAATAGCTTATACATTAATGATGCGAAAATTACTTATCTAGTTAAAAATCAATAATATAGTTGTTATTAAAATAATAATACCCATAAAAATACCCAAACACATGACCAAAACATATTGGTGGATTACACCTACATGAAAAGCATCCAAGTGTCGACTTGTGGACCATTTGTAGCTTTATCAAATATATTATGACATTTATTTTATTTTATTTTAAATGATGTCAAATTTTTCACCATTATAATTTCATAAACATAGCATTTAAAGAACTGAAAAATAAGTTCTTGAACTCGTCCCATTCCATGGACTCAATTTTATCCCTTTGCCTTGCATTCTTAATAAGATTCCACCATTGATCAGCATCACCTTCCAAACGATACACTGTTAAGATGAATTTATCATGATCAGAACATTGAAGAACTGAAAATATCTTTTCACTAGTACTAATCCATTGTTCAGCAACTAATGGATCAGTAGACCCGCTGAATGAAGGTGGACACTGTCTCATGAAGGATTCAACAGAATGTTGCTCCTTCCTTTGCTCGTTTGGAAGTCCTGCATGATTCATAGCTTGAGAAAGTTGTGTGAGCATGGCTACATGATTTTTCATTCCATCTCCCATAACGTTTGGTTTCTCAGGGGGACAATCATTGTATTGCCCGTCGCATTCCGCATTAACACGGTTCCTTCAGGTACCATCCATTGACTAAAACCAAGAAGAATTATGTGAGAAACACTAATTATAATAGGAAAACCACATAATCAAGAATAAAATTTCACACTTAAGGTCTTATCATATGTTATTCATGGACATTTCTAAAACACTAAGTTTGTGTTCTATTCTTAGACTTACCCTTAGGGTTCTTACTAAGGCTTTCACATCCTAGTTTCCAGTGGTTGACTATAAATTTCCTCTGATACCAAATATAACGACCCATAATTTACATACATTTTTATTACTTCAGAATTGAAGCACACTTATTACAAAATATAACAAAACCAAGAAAGGACCGTATAGGTATAGTGTCTTTAGAAACTGGGAAACATAAACAACTGGTTCATAAAGCATCTACTATTCCACCTATTTATTTCATCATATCTAGAGTCCCTTTTTGGCATATTCTACTTAATAACCTTCTTCCTGACCTGGGGAAATAAATCATACAAAAGGGTGAGCTAAAATGCTCAGTAAGGGTAATCAAAAGAAATATCAATCACATCATATACATAAGCACATAACTTTTGGAAATCGTTACCTGCAAAAGAGATCATAATTTCATATCATGGGATAAATCATAGTAGTGAAATTTACCCGCAATAATCATAAATTAAAACACGAAACATTGTGGCATACACACATAATCATAGATAATCATTTCTTATTATTCAAAAATAATTGCCAATACTATCTTAGTGGACAAAGTCCCTTTCTGAAACGAGTTCACTCCTCATTTCAGTCTTGTTTCACTGAACCGGTATAACCTACCATTCCAGCCATGTCTATCTCATTAGATATAAAATATTTACCCAATGCATTTGAGGGAGATATAGGTCCCATCCATCTCATAAGGATACCACTCTTATGTGTGCAACAAAATCATAAATCATACATCATTGCATAACCCATGTAATAAAAATCGGATTCTTAAAAAACATGACCTCATAAAAAAATTCATATAAGATAAAAGAATTCATAAAAATAATTCCATCACAACATAATCAAATCAAGGTAATAATAGGGATATAAACAGAACCCTACATTATCTTAGATGGAAAATAATTTTGATAAAACACTTGAACTCTATTCTTGAGTGAAATATACTTTCTACATCAAAAACACTTTTCCTTTCTTAAAATGTCAATCAATTCTAAACTAAAAGAAGTTGATTAAAAATAAACTTGAAATCTTGTAAGATAAGCTTCTTGGAAATAATGTTTTAAAATTCCATTCATGCCGTATAAGTTAAAAGAAACATTCTTCTCGTACTTTTGTCCGAAAGTCAAAAAGTACCTCGTACGAAAAACGACAAAAGATTCATTTCATATCTTTTACTAAAAACTCACCGAAGGGTAAAATAGGATTTAAACAATTTTAGGTGGATGGAAATAATATTACATATTGAGGATACATGGATGTGGATGATAAAATACACCCCAGTAAATACCAAATTACAAACAATCTTGGATAAAAATGAGATTGTGATATTTCCCATACCCTAGGTCCGTTTTTCTTTTTAAGTGTCCGAACCTCCTGTATAATGATTTAAATAATCTTATTGTCATATTCCATAATCATAAGTATTTTTATGATATCATATATGGTCATATTATTAGCTTCTTAGTAGTAATATTTCATTGCTACTTGTTATTCAGGTGTTTATAACTTTTTGTTCGTATGCGTGTCTTATCGAATAAATTCTTCTTCTTATCTTTATGTTATAGATACCTCCTTTACAGAATGGTATTAGTGTAATATATATCATATTAATTTATTCATTTCATTTATATAATCTTTATGAAATGAATATCTTGTAGAACGAGTCGCATCACATCGTGGAGATGGTATTTCTTACGTACGCACGAGTGATGATATCGTTACTATGATCGTGGAATTGTATTGGAGTGTA
Source organism: Viscum album (assembly GCA_963277665.1). Lineage (NCBI taxonomy): Eukaryota > Viridiplantae > Streptophyta > Magnoliopsida > Santalales > Viscaceae > Viscum > Viscum album. The sequence goes on along the minus strand of OY728125.1, from coordinate 268,202,629 downwards.
TGTATACTATTTTAGAATCCGTATAACCTTATAATAGTCATATATAGTCATTATTTACACCATTATACCCATCCACGTAAGGTGGTGGTGGAAAATAGATTACACCACGGCGTGGAGACGGTATTTCGTACGTACGCACACGCAGTGATTTCTTTTTCCGTGGGATGGATAGATTGTGAAATATGGTTGTTTAATAATTATAATAGCATATCAGTATATGAGTGATACTGATGTTATTACATCATAATGAAACAACTAATGAAGAAGAAGTAGAAGAAGAAATAAAGATGAAAGAATCAGTAACGAACATTACCTCTTCTTTGAAGTGCTTCTTTGAGACCTTCTTTTAGGGCACTAAAATTGGTCTTTGAATAAGACCAGGACCTCTAGGATGTCTCTAGGGAAGTGTATAGGAGTAATTGGCAGGGTTTGGCCGAGCGTGAAGGCTCAATGTGTTGTGAGCAAGAGGGTGAGGAGGTTCCCTTTTATAAGGGAGGAGAGGGGCACCTTTGGGAAAACTAAAAATATTATTTTATTATAAAGTCAAGTTTGGTTTTAAATAGCTCCAAATTGATATATTTCGAGGCTAAGGTATGGAGGGGTCGAAATAATCTCATCCAATAGAATTTAGGCATGTTTAGGTATCAATTTTAACCTTATCATATAGATTTAACATTAAGTTAAATAATTTTTCTTTTACCCTGTCTTCTTGTGTTCTTATACTATAAGGTTAATAAACTTACAATAAGCAGCCAAACGAACCCCAAGTTGTTTATTATTAATATATATAACCTTATCTAAGTCATTTGGCCGAACCATAGAATTTTTGGAATAAAATAACATTTACTAATATAATATTTGTTTTAAAAACTATTTTATGTCAATTTTGACACTATTTAGTAATTAATATTTGTGAGAATAAAAACAGAATGATTAGTTCGAACAATGTTAATTAAATCACTAATAACATGACATATTATTCTATAAAATTAGTGTAATTCTTAAAAATTCTCAAATTACATTTATTTTGGTGTTTATAACTTCAATTATGTCAATATTTCATTAATATGATAATTACTGCATCATCTTTGTGTCATAAATAAATTAAATTATTTAATGTCTAAAAATTACAAATAAAATAACATTATGTAGGAAATATTTATATCGTTCTAATGAATAATTATAGTCGAATTTATCTTATGTATAACCCCATATTAAAAATTATTTACTTATTAAACATTGATTTTAACTATTTTAACCCTTCTTTAAATAAATTAATAATAAATGTCCTAATCTAATCCAAGTGAACCTAAATGGTCATATTTCATTCCTAAGCTTGTTTTTGGTTGAATTACACTTGTACAATAGAATTAGGACATGTGTTAGGGTAATAATAATATCATTTTTACCCTTAATTAACCTATTTAGTTTTAACTGTGGTAAATAAAAGTAAAAAGTTACTATTCACAAAAAATTATTTTCATTTCATTGAACCACATTTTGGTCCTTGATGTTTACCATGTCTCTCGGATTTTAGAAATTCCACTCACAGAAGCGGTAAAATTATGTTTTATGAAAAATTCAGTTTTTTAACTAACACTAAGTGGTTTCACTATTCATCAAATATTGAATGTTTTCAGAAAAATACCAAAATTTCACCCTAGGTTAATTTTGACATTCCGAATCCAAAAATGAAGTTAATTTTGAAAAATAAAACCTATAAAATTTCAAAAAGTGGTTATTACTATTCATAACGGCTGGTTTTAATAATATTTTAATAACATATCGTTGTTTATTGAAACTCAGTATTGCGTACGACGCAAGCTATCGAGGAAGGTCGTGATTGCATGTAAAGAAAGCCAAGATAATGTTGTGTGTATTAAAGGATTCCTTTGATGATTTATATAACATAGAAACAAAATATTTCACATAAAAGTCTCAGGTGTTACAATGGGTGTTTTAAAAGATAAATAGTCTAAAAGTATTCTTATAAAAGATATTTGGTTTACATTCATCTTTGTATTTTATTTTTTATTTTTATGAAACAAATATGTATATTAATTAATTATTAAAAATTGTTGTAGTAATTAATTTATTAATGGAAATATCAAATAAATGATTTTAAAAGTATTAAATTAAATATAATATGAAATATTTAATGTGCTTCACGAATTTTCTAGATGAATATAACATGTAAAAAATATATTCAATTGTTTTTTTCGAATATATATTATGTATGGATTTTATTCAAATAAATTAATTGTTTCAAACTTGACACTATTGATATTTTATAAAAATAACATATTATTAAATTGTTTAAAATTCACCAAAATATTTAAAAATTTCAAATTAAAATTTATATGGCCTACCATGTCATAATGTATCGAATTATGTACAATTAATAACACATATATACGTATTTATAAATATTTAAAATTAATAACATTATTACCACAAATAAAATTAAATAGATTATATATGGATAAATAAAAAAGATGAGGATAAAAATAAAATAAAAAATTTGAAAATTTGAAAATTTTATGATATTACAACCCTATGGTATCTCATATACGAATTTTAGTCTCTTTGGATGTTTTTATTTTGGGTTTTTGTTTATTATAAATTAATACTTTTGAGGAATCCAAAAGTGCCCCTCTCCTCTCCTATATAACGGAACCCCCTTCCCTCTCCCATTGTATCAATTTGGAGCCTTCATGCTCAGCCAAACCCTGATATTTTCTCTTCTATACCACTATAGTTATACTATAGTGGTGATGGTCAAATCAAAATACTAACTCTAGTTCCCTATGAAGATGTTTAAAGGGGGAACTTCAAGAAAGAGATAATATCATCTACCAATCATTTCAAATTTATTTCTTATTCTAATTCCTCATCATTAGTTCTTTCATTATTAATTAAAAAACTTTGGTATCACTCATATACTTATATGTAATTATAAATATGAAAAATCCATATTTCACCTTCTATCCATCCTACGAAAAACAAAATCACAACGTGTGGGTATGTACGGAATACCGTCTCCACACTGTGGTGTAATCTGTTTCTCCACAACCACCTTAAATGGATGGGTATAATGGTGAAAATAATAACTATATATATGATTATTATATCATGATACTAATTTTGATATATTATATTGTCCAATAATATTCCATTCAATAATTTTAGGAATGATAACATCGCTCGTGCATACGTACGAATTACCGTCTCCACGGCACGATGAGATTCATTCTCCATGCTAACCATTATAGAATGATTATAAAGTATATATACTGATTAATACTAAGTTATATGACATATTAATGATACTGTATTTATTTATATATCAATATGTGTGTGTCCTCTACTTACTTTCATTCAAGTCAATAAGGAATGGAAAACAACGTTCATGCGTACATACAGACTACCATCTCCATGAACGTTGTATGTAATTTCATTTATCTATCTATTATATATATATACACTCAACATATATATGATATATTAATATTTTATAAAATTATGTATGTAATTAGATCATTATATAAGTAAAAATATCATGAACATCAAGTCCAAACAGGTATGATAAATGAAACGATTATTACCAAAAACGTTGCTTCAATATGGAATTGACAAATGAACAGGTAATATAAAGTCGTAAGTGAATAATATATGATATTAGAAAAATGACTATGATTATTTAATAAGTCAATGAAGTTTACTAAATCATTATACCAGAGGTACATACCCCAATGAAATAAATTGGACCTAAGGTAAGAGATAATTTTGAAATATAATTTTTATCAGATATTGCTTCTACATAAGTATTTACGGGGGTTATATTTATCATCCATGTACATGTTTTATAAAAAAAATTTCATAAAGTGTTTAATATTATTCCATGTATGATTAAAGTTATTTTTAACCTCTTTTGATTTTTACCACATTTTATGGAAGGAATCAATCTTTTGTTTACCATACATTGTACTTTTTGACATTTTCAGAGAAAAGTACGAGGATAATTTTTTTTAACGTATACGGATTGAATGAATTTGTACAGTTTCATGACACCTTATTTACATGAATCATATTATCCATGACTTCATTACTATTTTAAAAAAATCATTTCTTTTAAAATTGCATGACATTTGGAGAAAAGAAAATGATTTTAATGAAGAATGGATATTTTCTCAACATTTCATTTCAAGTGTTTATTCAAAACTATTTTACTTCTATGATTATATTATTTAATAGGGTTATGTTTCAAGTATTATGTTCTTATTATTTACATGTTTTTATTTTGTTTGTGATGAAATTATATCCGTTGTTTTATGGATTATGTTATGATAAGATGCTGTTTATGAAAACCATTTTTCTCGTTGGGTTATGATGAATGATTTATGCTTATTTTGTGGCACACGAAATAATTATTTCATTATGAGATGGGTGGGACCTATATCTTCATGCAATTCATTGGGTAAAGATTTATATCTCATGAGATAAACATGGCTGGAATGACAAGTAAATCTGATTTAGCAATACAGGGCTAGAATGGAAAGTAAACCTGGTTCAGTAGTGGAATTCATCCACAATGATGGTCTTTGCAGCAATGCCATTGCTATTATGGAAATAATATCATGTTCTTAATGGTTTTCCACTATTACATGTTTTATTCCCATGCAATTTTATCAGGATTGATGTTCCATTATGATCTATGTCATATGCTCTACCATGTGTTATGTCATTTCTCCATATTTTGATGTTTAAACTTTATATTCATGTTTATAAGTTCAAATGTATATTATTTGTTTTATTTTCTCTATAATTACACATGTTTATAATTTGAGCTCACCCTTTTTATGCTTTCTTTTCTCAAGGATATAATCAATTTTTTAGGTAAGAAAACAAAAGTGGAATATGTAACAGCCCAAGATTTTATAAAAAATATTCTTTTTAATTTTATTAATGTCTTGTGTTGTACGCTACACCAAAAGGTGCTTGCACAACACGCATCCTTGACTTGCCTTGCATTACACGCAATCGCGACCTTCCTCAATAGCGTGTGTAATACGCAATACCGAGTTTCACTAAACAACGATATGCTATTAAAATATTATTAAAACTAGCCGGTATGAATAGTAATAACCACTTTTTAAAATTCTGTAAATATTATTTTTCAAAATGAACTTCATTTTTGGATTTGGAGTATCGAATTTAGCCTAAGGTGAAATTTTGGTACATTTCGGATAACTTTCATATTCTGATGAATAGTGAAAATTAATAAAAAACAACTTTTTTAATCGAAATAATTAATAGTGATAAATTATTAATTGGAGTAGTTTTAAAGTATATTTAGAATATATTTTTACAATTTAATACAATGTTGGTCATTGGATGTAATTTCACATTTAAACTAGACATAAACAAGTGTCAATCTTTTGATAGATATTGTTTCTTAAAAACACGCTATTTGTTTTAACAGCGGGATTTAATTACAAAATTAATTAATGCAACTTTTATGTTATGAATTTGGTAAAATAGACTTCATTTTTGAATTCGGAATATGAAATATAGCTTGGGATGAAATTTTGGCATTGTTCTGAAAAACATCAATTTTTTATGAATAGTGAAACTACTAAGTGGTAGTTAAAAAAACTGAATTTTTCATAAAACTTAATTTTACCGCTTCTGTGAATGGAATTTCAAAAATCCGAGAGACACGGTTGATGTCAGTAAGTAAAATGTGGTTCAATGAGATGAAAATAATTTTTGGTGAATAGTAACTTTTTACTTTTATTTACCACGGTTAAAAGTAAATAGGGTAATTAAGGGTAAAAATGATATTATTATTACCCTAACACATGTCCTAATTCTATTGGACAAGTTTAATTCGACCAAAAACAAACTTAGGAATAAAATATGGCCATTTAGGCCCACTTGGATTAGATTAGGACATTTATTATTAATTTATTTAAAGAAGGGTTAAAATAGTAAAAATCAAAGTTTAATAAGTAAATCATTTTTAATATGGGGATATACATAAGATATATTCGATTGTAAATATTCATTAGAAAGCTAAAAAGATTTCCTACATGATGGTATTTTATTTGTAATTTTTAGACATCAAATAATTTAATTTATATATGACACAAAGATGATGCAGTAATTATCTTATTAATGAAATATTGACATAAGTGATAATATAAATACCAAAATAAATGTAATTTAAGACTTTTTATGAACTAAACTAATTTTCTAGGTTACTATGATATATTAGTGTTGATTTAATCAACTTGGTTCGAATATATAATTCTTTTATGACTTTCAAAAAAAATCATATATCAAATAGTGTCAAAATTGACACAAAATAGTTTTTAAATCAAATATTATATTATTAATTGTTATTTTATTCCTAAAAATCTAAGGTTAGGCCAAATGACTTAGATAAGGATATATATATTAATAATAAACAATTTGGGGTTCGTTTGGCATGTTATAGTAAGTGTATTAACCATATAGTGAAAGAAAACAAAAAGACATGGTAAAAGATAAATTATTTAACTTAGAGTTAAATCTAATTGATAAGGTTAAAATAATACCCTAAACTTGTCTAAATCTTATTGGTTGATAGGATTTCGACCCTTACCCACTTTAGCTTCGAAATAAGACCCATTGGAACCATTATAAACCGATTTTGACTTTAATATAAAATAATATTTTGAGATATTCCTAAGGTGCCCCTCTCCTCCCTTATAAAAGGACACCTCCTCCCCCTCCTCCTCACACCAATTTGAGCACTCAAGCTCGGCCAACCCCTGCCATTTTCTCCTATCCACTTCCCTAGAATAATCCTAGAGGTCCTGGTCTTCCTCAAAGACCAATCGTAGTTTCCTAAGTGGAGGATTCAAAGAGGCGTTCCAAAGAAGAGGTAATATCCATTACCGATCTTTTCAATTTATTTCTTCTTCAACTTCTTCTTCTTTAGTTGTTTCATGATAAAGTAATAACATCAGTATTACGTACATACTGATATGTTATTATAAATATGAAACAACCCTAATTCACCTTCTATCCATCCTACGGAAAAATGAAATCACCGCGCGTGCGTACGTACGGAATACCGTCTCCACGCCGTGGTGTAATCTATTTTCCACCACCACCTTACAAGGATGGGTATAATGGTGTAATGAGTAACTATTTATGATTATTATAAAGTAATATTGATACTGAAATAAAATACATATACTCCAATACAATTCCACGATCATAGGAATGATATCATCACTCGTGCGTACGTACGGAATACCGTCTCCACGATGTGATGCGACTCGTTCTACATGATCTTCATTTCATAATAAATGAATTGAATGAATAAATATGATATATGTTACACTAATACCATTCTGGATATAAGTTATCAATAACCTTAAAGGAAGAATAAGAATTTATTCGACAAAACACACATAAGAACAAAAGGCAATAAAGACCCAAGTAACAAGTAACAATGAAATATTACTAATAAGAAGCTAAGAATATGACCATATATGATATCATATCAATATGTATGATTCTGGAATAAGTCAATAACATTATTTAAACCATTATACAGGAGCTTCGGACACGTACAAAGCTAATCGGACCTAAGGTAAGGGAAATATCACAATCTCATTTTTATCCGAGATTGTTTATTCGTAAGTATTTACTGGGGTGTATTTTATCATCCACATCCATGTTTCATCAATATGTAATATTATTTCCATCCACCTAAAATTGTTTAAATCCATTTTTACCCTTCGGTGAGTTTTTAGTAATATGTATGAAAGGATTATTTTGTCGTTTTTCGTACGAGGTACTTTTTGACTTTTCCGACAAAAGTACGAAGAATGTTTTTTTTAACTTATACAGCATGAATGGATTTCTAAAAAATTATTTCCAAGAAGCTTCCTTTACAAGTATTCAAGTTTATTTTTAATCAACTTCTTTTATTTTAAAATAGTATGACATGTTAAGAAAGGAAAAGTGTTTTTTGAAGAAGAAAGGATATTTTCCTCAAGAATGGAGTTCAAGTGTTTTATCAAAATTATTTTTCCATCTAAGATAATAAAGGGTTATATTTTTATCCCTATTATTACATTGATTTGATCATGTTGTGATGGAATTATTTTTATGAATTCCTTTATCTTATATGAATTGATTTATGATGTCATGATGTTTCAAGAATCCCATTTTTGTTACTTGTGTTATGCGATGATGTATGTTTTATGATTATGTGGCACACATAAGAAAGGATTCATTATAAGATGGGTGAGACCTATAACTCCCTCCAATGCATTGGGTAAAGATTTTATATCTCATGAGATAGACATGGCTGGAACGGAAGGTTATTTCGGTTCAGTGATACAGGACTGAAACGAGGAGTGAACTCGGTTCAGAAAGGGACTTTGTCCACTAAGATAGTCTTGGCAATGAGTCATGACTAACAAGAAATGATTTTCCATGATTATGTGTGCATGCCACAAAGTTTCAAGTTTTATGATATGATTATGGGGATCTCATTTTCACTTCTATGATTTATCCCATGTTATGATATTATGAGCTCTTTTGCAGGTTAAGATTTCCAAAAGCTATGTTCTTATGTATATGATGTGATTGATATTTCTTTTGTTTACCCTTACTGAGAATTTGAGCTCACCCTTTTATGTTTTCTTTTCCCCATGATATAAAGAAAGGTTTTTACGTAAAAAAAAAAGAAGATCTTTCCCCAAGATTAGAAGATTACGTTCCGAGTTTCCAAAGACACTAAACTATTACGATTCTTGTGTGTGTGTTTTTGTTATGTACTAAGTATTCCGCAAAAGTAATGTAATGTCAATGTACGTCAAGATACGGGTCGTTACAGTTGGTATCAGAGGAAAGGTTTAGTCAACCTTTGGAAACTAGGATGCGAAAAAGTTAGTGTGATCCCTAAAGATATTTCTAAGGTATGTCTAGGGATGTCCCTAGGGATAAGTATACGTATAGGTTATAGTAATAGAATTACTCTAACGATCATAGAATTAAACCTAAGATGTTGGATATTGAAGGTAATCCCCCTTTATTATGTTGTTTTCCCTAGCATGATTTTTTCCTCTCACGCTATTCTTTTTGGGTTTTAGACGATGGCTGGAACCCGAAGGAACCGTGTTGATCAATGAAATGGAAAATGCAATGATTGCCCTCCTGAACAAACAAATGTTATGGGAGATGGAGTGCAAAATCTTATTGCTATACTTACACAAGCTATGAATCATTCTGGACTTCCAAATGAGCAGAGAAGGGAACAATATTCTATTGAGTCCTTCATGAGGCAACGTCCACCTTCTTTCAGTGGGTCTTCTGATCCACTTGTGGCTGAACAATGGATCAGTACTACTGAAATGATATTTTCAGTTCTTCAATGTTCTGAACATGATAAAGTCATCTTAGCAGTATATCGTTTGGAAGGTGAAGCTGATCAATGGTGGAATCTTATTAAGAATACGAGGCAAAGAGATGAAATTGATTCCATGGAATGGGATGAGTTCAAGAACTTGTTTTTCAGTAAGTACTTCCCTCGTATTCTTCGAACGAAGATGGAGAAGGTGTTTCTTGAACTAAAGAAAAAGGATGATGAATATGTTGGTATATACGAAGCGAATTTTACAAGACTTTCAAGGTATGCATCTGGCATTATCATCCAACCTGAAAGTAAAGTTGATCGATTTTTCAGTGGCTTAAAACCAAGTCTTCGAAGGGCATTAGCTATAAGAGACTTCAGTAGCTATGAAGAAATTGTGCGTTGTGCTATCAAGGTATAAATGGAAGTTGGTGTTACATATCCATCTCATGGTTTTGACAAGAAACGAAAGATGGAGTTCAAGGAGAAATCTCAGAATAATGGTGAAAAGAAGATGAATGTTTCCTTATGCACAAAGTGTGGAAAGAAGCATGGTGGAGATTGTCTTAAAGGGACTAGAAAAATGTTTTAAGTGTGGAAAAGAAGGTCATCGAGCAGCTGAGTGTCGAAGTAATGGAAAAAGGGATTCTAATGAAGTGAATAAAGCAAACACTGCAGAGAACGCACAACCAACACTTCAATGCTTCAAGTGCAAGGAGATGGGACATTATGCCAATAAATTCCCTAATCCAAGGGTTAGTGATGATCGACATGAGCAACCGCTTAAGGCAAAGGACAAAGGGAAGTCACATGCGATCACTATTGTCAATGTTGAATATGACAACGATGTGGTGGAATGATTAAGTTTTTATGTAATGGGATTCCAAAATAATGTTGTATCATAGAATATTGGAATATTTATGTATTGGTCTAATGTGGTATTCAAAGTGATTGAGATATTATGCGCATAATGAAGGGAAAACGAGAAAATGAAATGTTTAACAGTATTCATGAGCTCATGATTGATATAAGGACTAAGTGATATCATGGTTTGAGTATATAGAATTTTGAGGATTTTGGTATGTGGAAAGTGTTAACTTTTAACTGCATTCAAGTTTTCACTAAGGTTCAATGGGTATTCAAGAGAGTACAAGATTAAGGCCTTTGAATGTTTGGAATGTGTCCAACAAGATATATCTTATGATATATGGGGATCAACGATGGTATTAAATCTCTGGTAATCGTTTTCACTATGTTATGAGAATGGACTGCAGTATTATGGATAGGACTAAAGATTGGAATGGATTATGTTGGACATAAGTTAGTATTGTTTAAGGATAGAAGTTTTTTTGATATTATTTATGGGATGTTATAGTAATATAGTTTTAGAAAAAGGAAAACCTGCAGGAAGGACGACAGCCCATCGCTTCGGACAAGGCTGTGGGAATCAAACCCACAACCGAAGTGCGACTGGCCTTTATCGCCTACCACTGGCCTACAGGAAGTCCCTGTTTAGTAGAAACTAGTTTTATTATATTAAGCAGTATGATATATGAAGTATAAGTCCATTTTAGGAACTATATATGATTAATCTCACTATAGATCGACTTATGTATATAATTTTTGCTAACCTTTTGTTTGAGACAGATGGAATGACCCGTCATTCTATCACATGATCTGCTAACACTTCACGAATAACAAATTCAACTTCATTTATTTAAGATATGAAGTGGAAATTGTTCTAGGCACGAACAATAGTGAGATTGTACCAAAATAAAGAAAGTATTTATTCCAATTCAAATTTTCAACTTTAGGGAAATGATCTTGAAAACCAAAAATGTTGTCCTAGTGATCTTATACCCGATGAATCGAATGGTACCTTAGATCGTCACAAATTTATGGATTTGTGATTATTGGCTTTTCCATAGCCATGTTCTCTACCACTCTTCATCAGAACATGATGGTTAGATTTCTCTTCCATATCCATATTTTCACCTATGTGGAAACCCAATGATTAGTTTATTTGGGTAACCGTTACGTTTCATACTTTTTTTTTAAAGATTGGTTTTGATATTCCTTTTTACGATGTGGGTTTCTATTAAAGAAACTTTCAAATAGTAAACCATCTATAACCCCGACGAATTTCGAGGGCGAAATTCATTTTAAGGGGGGTAGAATGTAACAGCCCAAGATTTTATAAAAAATATTCGTTTTAATTTTATTAATGTCTTGTGTTGTATGCTACACTAAAAGGTGCTTGCACAACACGCATCCTTGACTTGCCTTGCATTACACGCAATCGCGACCTTCCTCGATAGCGTGTGTAATACGTAATACCGAGTTTCACTAAACAACGATATGCTATTAAAATATTATTAAAACTAGCCAGTATGAATAGTAATAACCACTTTTTAAAATTCTGTAAATCTTATTTTTCAAAATGAACTTCATTTTTGGATTCGGAGTATCGAATTTAGCCTAAGGTGAAATTTTGGTACATTTCGGATAACTTTCATATTCTGATGAATAGTGAAAATTACTAAAAAACAACTTTTTTAATCGAAATAATTAATAGTGATAAATTATTAATTGGAGTAGTTTTAAAGTATATTTAGAATATATTTTTACAATTTAATACAATGTTTGTCATTGGATGTAATTTCACATTTAAACTAGACATAAACAAGTGTCAATCTTTTGATTGATATTGTTTCTTAAAAACACGCTATTTGTTTTAACAGCGGGATTTAATTACAAAATTAATTAATGCAACTTTTATGTTATGAATTTGGTAAAATAGACTTCATTTTTGAATTCGGAATATGAAATATATCTTGGGATGAAATTTTGGCATTGTTCATGAACTTCATTTTTGGATTCGGAGTATGAAATATAGCTTGGGATGAAATTTTGGCATTGTTCTAAAAAACATCAATTTTTGATGAATAGTGAAAATACTAAGTGGTAGTTAAAAAAACTGAATTTTTCATAAAACATAATTTTACCGCTTCTGTGAATGGAATTTCAAAAATCCGAGAGACACGGTTGATGTCAGTAAGTAAAATGTGGTTCAATGAGATGAAAATAATTTTTGGTGAATAGTAACTTTTTACTTTTATTTACCACGGTTAAAAGTAAATAGGGTAATTAAGGGTAAAAATGATATTATTATTACCCTAACACATGTCCTAATTCTATTGGAAAAGTGTAATTCGACCAAAAACAAACTTAGGAATAAAATATGACCATTTAGGCCCACTTTGATTAGATTAGGACATTTATTATTAATTTATTTAAAGAAGGGTTAAAATAGTTAAAATCAAAGTTTAATAAGTAAATCATTTTTAGTATGGGTTTATACATAAGATAAATTCGATTGTAAATATTCATTAGAAAGCGAAAAAGGTTTCCTACATGATGGTATTTTATTTGTAATTTTTGGACATCAAATAATTTAATTTATATGTGACACAAAGATGATGCAGTAATTATCTTATTAATGAAATATTGACATAATTGATAATATAAATATCAAAATAAATGTAATTTAAGACTTTTTATGAACTCCACTAATTTTCTAGGTTACTATGATATATTAGTGTTGATTTAATCAACTTGGATCGAACATATAATTCTGTTATGACTTTCAAAAAAAAACATATATCAAATAGTGTCAAAATTGACACAAAATAGTTTTTAAATCAAATATTATATTATTAATTGTTATTTTATTCCTAAAAATATAAGGTTCGGCCAAATGACTTAGATAAGGATATATATATTAATAATAAACGATTTGGGGTTTGTTTGGCATGTTATAGTAAGTGTATTAACCATATAGTGAAAGAAAACAAAAAGACATGTTAAAAGTTAAATTATTTAACTTAGAGTTAAATCTAATTGATAAGGTTAAAATAATACCCTAAACTTGTCTAAATCTTATTGGTTGATAGGATTTCGACCCTTCCCCACTTTAGCTTCGAAATAAGACCCTTTGGAACCATTATAAACCGATTTTTACTTTAATATAAAATAATATTTTGAGATATTCCTAAGGTGCCCCTCTCCTCCCTTATAAAAGGACACCTCCTCCCCCTCCTCCTCACACCAATTTGAGCACTCAAGCTCGGCCAACCCCTGCCATTTTCTCCTCTCCACTTCCCTAGAATAATCCTAGAGGTCCTGGCCTTCCTCAAAGACCAATCTTTGTTTCCTAAGTGGAGGATTCAAAGAGGCGTTCCAAAGAAGAGGTAATATCCATTACCGATCTTTTCAATTTATTTCTTCTTCAACTTCTTCTTATTTAGTTGTTTCAAGATAAAGTAATAACATCAGAATTACGTACATACTGATATTTTATTATAAATATGAAACATCCCTAATTCACCTTCTATCCATCCTACGGAAATATGAAATCACCGCGCGTGCGTACGTACGGAATACCGTCTCCACGCCGTGGTGTAATCTATTTTCCACCACCACCTTACAAGGATGGGTATAATGGTGTAATGAGTAACTATTTATGATTATTATAAAGTAATATTGATACTGAAATAAAATACATATACTCCAATACAATTCCACGATCATAGGAATGATATCATCACTCATGCGTACGTACGGAATACCGTCTCCACGATGTGATGCGACTCGTTCTACATGATCTTCATTTCATAATAAATGAATTGAATGAATAAATATGATATATGTTACACTAATACCATTCTGGATATAAGGTATCTATAACCTTAAAGGAAGAATAAGAATTTATTCGACAAAACACACATAAGAACAAAAGGCAATAAAGACCCAAGTAACAAGTAACAATGAAATATTACTAATAAGAAGCTAAGAATATGACCATATATGATATCATATCAATATGTATGATTCTGGAATAAGTCAATAACATTATTTAAACCATTATACAGGAGCTTCGGACACGTACAAAGCTAATCGGACCTAAGGTAAGGGAAATATCACAATCTCATTTTTATCCGAGATTGTTTATTCGTAAGTATTTACTGGGGTGTATTTTATCATCCACATCCATGTTTCATCAATATGTAATATTATTTCCATCCACCTAAAATTGTTTAAATCCATTTTTACCCTTCGGTGAGTTTTTAGTAATATGTATGAAAGGAATATTTTGTCGTTTTTCGTACGAGGTACTTTTTGACTTTTCCGACAAAAGTACGAAGAATGTTTTTTTTAACTTATACGGCATGAATGGATTTCTAAAAAATTATTTCCAAGAAGCTTCCTTTACAAGTATTCAAGTTTGTTTTTAATCAACTTCTTTTATATTAAAATTGTATGACATTTTAAGAAAGGAAAAGTGTTTTTTGAAGAAGAAAGGATATTTTCCTCAAGAATGGAGTTCAAGTGTTTTATCAAAATTATTTTTCCATATAAGATAATAAAGGGTTATATTTTTATCCCTATTATTACATTGATTTGATCATGTTGTGATGGAATTATTTTTATGAATTCCTTTAACTTATATGAATTGATTTATGATGTCATGATGTTTCAAGAATCCCATTTTTGTTACTTCTGTTATGCGATGATGTATGTTTTATGATTATGTGGCACACATAAGAAAGGATTCATTATAAGATGGGTGGGACCTATATCTCCCTCCAATGCATTGGGTAAAGATTTTATATCTCATGAGATAGACATGGCTGGAATGGAAGGTTATTTCGGTTCAGTGATACAGGACTGAAACGAGGAGTGAACTCGGTTCAGAAAGGGACTTTGTCCACTAAGATAGTCTTGGCAATGAGTCATGACTAACAAGAAATGATTTTCCATGATTATGTGTGCATGCCACAAAGTTTCAAGTTTTATGATATGATTATGGGGATCTCATTTTCACTTCTATGATTTCTCCCATGTTATGATATTATGAGCTCTTTTGCAGGTTAAGATTTCCAAAAGCTGTGTTCTTATGTATATGATGTGATTGATATTTCTTTTGTTTACCCTTACTGAGAATTTGAGCTCACCCTTTTATGTTTTCTTTTCCCCAGGATATAAAGAAAGGTTTTTAGGTTAAAAAAAAGAAGATCTTTCCCCACGATTAGAAGATTACGTTCCGAGTTTCCAAAGACACTAAACTATTACGATCCTTGTGTGTGTGTTTTTGTTATGTACTAAGTATTCCGCAAAAGTAATGTAATGTCAATGTACGTCAAGATACGGGTCGTTACAGAATATCTTTATAGGAGATGTTGAAGATCTTTCACCGGTATTAGATGATTATGTTACATATTTCCAAACACATTAAACCATTACGGTCCATTGGGGTCGGTTTCTGTTAATGTTTAAGTATTTTGAAAAAGTAAGGTAATGCACATGTACTTCAATCAGGGGTCCCTACACTTCCTATTGTGACATATTCCTTCATAGGGACACAAAATCTAGATAAACCTCAATGGGTGTTCTTATCCACAACTCTGGTCCCCCTCCATTGGGGTTTCTAATACATTAGTTAACCTTCCATTTGAGACATATTACCTTATCATGACTCACTATCCACATCCATATTTATTGAAATTTTGACCCACAAATCCATATCAAAATACACGAGATCAATTGGAAATCCTTGTAAATTTGACAACGTCCCTCCTATATACATGCCATCTACATATTCATCATGGGGTGTTCCTATCTACAACATCGGATCCACCTCCATGGGGTGTACTAATTCATCGATAAACCATACTAGTGTGACATCATCCTTCTTATATAGAAACCATCTATATTTTTTTGTGTTATATTTGTATCCACAACTCCAGATCCACATCCATAAGGGTTTCTGATCATTTGATAAACCTTCCATTTGTGAAATTGTCCCTCATATGGCCCACATCCTATATTTTCAATCACTTGGTGTTCTAAACATTTCATCACATCCCCATATGGAATTACCCATAATCTATTATCCAAATGATGTTATACTCAAAACTCAACCCGCCTCACCCATAGGTCATAATCTATATCTATAAGATGTGGAAATTTTGACATGATACAAAATAATGATATATTTTAAATAATAGTGGGATTCCTAAAATAAAAAATACTTGTCAGATTCATACATTTGACAATATTATCTCATGATAGACATAAGATGACTTGGATTCTACCCCTTTAGATTCCTTATATGAGATTTACTCCTTATATGAGGAATACATGTGACCAATGTTCCCATCATATAAACATTCCATGTGATTCCCAATGTGAGTACTCCCCTAACAAAAATTTTGTATTGTAATTGACCAGTTTCCACAAAGATATGGAATTGGAAATGTGTTCCCCAAACAGGACAATAATCATTTAGTGAGACACAAACAAGGACGTGAGGTCAAAAGGGGATTCCTTGGAAGGAGGAACCAACAACCCATCATCATGTTTTATCAATAAGAAGATGTTTATGATGAATGTGATGAATGCCTCTTACAATGGAAAGTCGGAATGCAGGTCTACAATTCCTAGTGTGTACATTCATGATGTCGATGCATAGGTTGTGCCCATTAAAAATGTCAAAAATAAAAATGGTGAACAAAATGTCAAACTCTTCTCTTCCGCATCTCGAATAGTAGTGTTAAAGAGTCATCATATTTTCATTTTAGTAAATATGGATATCTGGAACTAGGTCCTTTCAAAAATGAAATTAACCCGACATAAAACTAAAAAAGATAAGTGGCTATTAATAATTAGGAATCCATGGTCTGTGACAATGTTTATCTGGATCACTATCTTTATTCATAGGATTTTAAGTATTTGGGTCATTAGGAATCTCTTTCCAACCACATTTACTATCCAATGAATCCATATTACATCTAGTATTCCCACATTATGAATATAAAAACACTTAAAATGTAGGTGTGGGGTCAAGGGATTCATTTATTTGATAATATCACATAACTCTAACTCCACCATGACATCATCATTGATGATGGATTATGGGATCCGATGCGCCATCTCAACCTCGTATATCATCAATTGAATGGGTTTTTGGCACCCTCATATGTTGTTACATGATTGAGGGTTAATTCCTATATGGGACATGGGCCATCAGGACCCATTTACATTAATGACTCACCAACAATGCTTCCTCTAATGGCCCCGCTAAAGGAAATCACCCATGTTCTAATAGATAACCATTTTGAGTTCCAATCTTAGAAAAAATCCATTGAATTTATCCTTTGTAATATGAATTTGGGGGATTCAGTACTCATCCTAGCCATGACTAATAACAGGGAGACCCTAATGAGGGCTCACACAAGGCCACATGAATGCTTGAATGAACTGTTCCCTTAGGCCGACGAATATGGTGACATTACCACTTATCAGTCCTTCTAGGATTGATGCACATGATACCAACATTAGGTGAATTCTCATGATAGTGACAGACAAGGGGAATCATATTATATGGCATAAGTGGCCTAATCCACCAATGTTCTATCTTGTTAGATCCTTCCCATAAGAAAATTGGGACGTGTCTTCAGTTGATTGGGATCGAGACCCTGGTAACATCATAAGAAGGATGGGATGACTCTCTCAACCATCACCTCCATCGATATATATATCATGATAACTTTGGATGATGAGGTGAAACTCATAGGTCCCCAATTCACCATCACCAACTAAAGAGGAGGTCCTCCCCAATTCATAAACACCCAGTACACATGTGTTACCCTCACTCCTTCTAATCAACATAGAGGTCCTCCCCATGGCCATCTCAACAATCATGAATGACCTCCTCAAGATCTTACCAGCCTCAATGTAGTTTATCCCCATGCCAAAGAGGTGACTATACCTAAATAACCTTCCTATGGTATAAGAGACAATTTATTTTATGAAGGATAATCACTATGAAATACCAAGTTGTCATTGAACTCATTGAACATTTAGATTTTGAGGACATGTAAGACTTAGTAATGGAACCTCAAGCCCATCATTTAATAATGGGGATAGAGACTGATAGTTGAAGTTATCTATCCTAGATGGTGAAATCAATGGTATCCATCGACCATCTTTAAGTATATGTATGTGGATTGTGTTATGGATCCCCTCAAAAGGATCACAGGGTAGACATATTTGTAACCTCTAGTTAACCACCTCTACACATATACATAATAAATAATATAGATTTTATGGTCTATGATTTCTCCTCCAGTTGATGTGAGTACAGTCAATCCAGTTAAGTGTGTCTCTTCCCTTGTGCATGTGGTTGTGGTGAATAAACTATATTATATGGATGTAATGATATAGGTGGAAGTACCAATAAGATATTCCCTATAATTAAATGAAATGTTTCTTTATGAATGTATCAATTATTGGATAGCTATCCTCCAAACCGATACATGTTTCCAAAAACCAAATAACTATAAGCTAGTGCTGATAGAAGTATGGGACAATGAAGAATAGTGCACTAAGAAATATAGCCTATGAGAGGTTCCAGAATCTGACCAGTTGTTCTTAGTCTTCTAACCTCCAAAATTATAATACATGAAACCCCAGATACCCTCTATGAGGGTGTGGCCATGTGTTTCCACCCAACCATCTTGATTACGCTTCACCGCCTATTTAATCTCTAGATGGATTATCCTGAATGTCTGGGGAACCTCAAGGTTATCCATCAATAGCATCAATGAGTTGATCTGGTATTACTTCTAATAGTCTAGAAACATGAATCCTTAGGGTACCATTAGACCCTCAAACATCATTTAATTAATATCCCCATGATTCTTAACTATAATTTTGAAGAGGAATGTCCATATGTGATGATTAGAGGATTGGGATTGTATTCTACTCTCCACTTTATCCCAAACCTATGACAGTGTGATATACCCATCATCGATGAATGATTTCATCTAGGTATAGTTATAGTTATCCTAATGTTTCTTGATCTGTATGATAATAGAGACACGAAAAGAGTTATTTAATGGAAAATCCTACACCAAGGGGTATCAAGGTACTAGACATACCCACATACAAGTGTATTCACCCTCTTGAAATTGTACGTACTTGACATCGAGGATTCTTCTAAGACATTCCCTTAAAATTAGTATATTATCATGGTAATAAAGAATGTTAGTCCCATCAATCCATCCCAATTTACACGAAATAAATAGAGTCCAATCCCATTGTGTATTCATTTCTCTGACTAGTTTCAATGATATAAAATTTTAAACAATGAGATCATTACTTATCCGCATTTGCATGACGATACCACCAAATGATTTCCCATTTCTTTTCAAGTAGGCCATAAAATCCATATTTCATGGTTTCCACAATCAAGAATGGTATTCATGTGCATTAATATAGAGTATACGAAGAGGAATATGTCAACATATTATGTTATGTGTCTCTGAACTTGCCAAAGCCTCGTAACTATCCATTGAGTGACCTAGGTTGTGCTACAGCACAAGACTTGTATCCTACATATAATGCGGATTAGCTTATAAATGTATCGATGTTATGGAATCCACATCATGATAGGGAACCTATCCATAATGAATTTAAATATAATCTCACTACTCACCTTGTGTCCTTGGATACACAACATTTGGAGATCCCACTTGATCAAAAGTATTTCTGGTCATGGGTTGATGGTAAGAGAGCACCCTTATGAATTTAGAACCCTATATTTTCCTAGATTCTTTTGGATGGAAATTTCACAATGGTATTTATCAAACATATTCTCATGTTTTGGTCTATAATAGAAACCCAAAAACAGTAGGATTCCACCAAACTCTTGTGTTTCATTTAGACATTGGAAGGACATGCATTTACCTGGTATAACCATCTTTCTATAGGCAGCATTATTTGTTGGTAAGATCTTCAAAAATATTTAATCTACAAGTTTATCGTCATCATGAAAGAGAAATTTTTTAATGAACATTTAAACATAAATTTATATCATGATGAGGGAGTTGTTGAATTTTTCACTTGGTGAAAATTCCTCAAATATTCACTCAACATATTGCTAACTCTTAATCTTATACTAACAAAGTGGATGGGTAATTTCAATAATTATCAAGCCCCTTACCTCATTATTGAAAACATCCCATGCTTGATTCATGTGTTTGATGATAATGTATAGTGTCTAGAAAAATCATTGTAGCTTGCTAATCTAGAATGCTCACTGTCTCTTCCATCTCGGGTGAGAAGGATTTCCAAAGTAGAGATTTCTTCCTCCATATAGTTATAACCCCCAAGATAGTAGATTTATTGGACAGTCTTCATCATAATCCTCTTCAAATGAAATATCCCTACTAGGAACAAAATTTACTTGGGAATAACTTTCAAGAACCACCTTTCCAAGTATTGAGACCTAGAAGAGAGAATATGGCTCCATAACCTCATCTGTATATAGACCCCCATTAAGGAAAGGTCCCTAGATTTCCCATCCAAGATATATGGGAAAATATATTATTTCATTGTTTCATGGGTCCCTGAAAATTTTATATGTTCGATGGAGAAGGGATTTCAGACGTATCCATAGTGTAGGTGGAACTAGGAAACTAGGCACACTGAATGCCCTGACCATTTCTCCTACCACATAATCCAATGACATTCGATCATAGAGATCATGTTTTCATAAATTAGATATATGAATAATAGGAAAAATATTAATCTATTTAGATATGTCCATGAATATGTACCAGATATATATTTTTATCCCAAAAATAATTGTAGGGGTTCATATAATTGGATGAAGTCTCCAAGCCATGAAACCAAGAATTATAATGACTATTTGGCTCATAGAGACGTTTCATATGCTCACAATGTCATCTATTCCAACTAATTCTAACCAAAACGTTTTTTTCATTAATATATTTCCTCATCTACAAATTCTACCTCCACATAATTGCCTTATATTTCTATGATGTGTATGGGTCAATGTTATAAGGGAAATTAGAATCCTCATATAGTACTAAATCCACTCCATAATTCTTGTGATTTCATGCCTCTAGGGTTTGGAATCACTCCCATGTTTCTCATAGTATTGGACAACCTCTTTGATTAAGATATTGAGTTTTTATCAATGAAATATACCAATGTAGTGGACCACATAACCATACTTAATAATGGGAAATGTCAACAAAACCCAAGGGTTCTACCAAATTATTCCATGGTGGAGGGGTTTATGATAGGAAAATTTCTGAAATTCCCAAGGGAACAGGTCAGATCAAGACATGAGTGGTTCCATGTATCGGGAGGAGGACTTTTATAGTGATCAAGAAGGAAAATCACCCCAGCCTAATCCATTAGAAATGAAACCATGACTGTCTATTTTAATTGATCAAATAGACGGCTAGTAAGGACTATGGAAACCAACCGAACAGACTAGCTATGATCACATAATTATTGGATGCCTCCACATAGACATGGACTTTTCAAAACTATAATTTAATAATAGCGTATGGGGGTGAGTCATTAAATCAAAAGAATGATATTTCCATCAACAAAAATATCATAGTGGTACGAAAAGTAACATCCATCTTTCCTGCAACCCTAGAGCATCCCCATATGGGTAAAACAAATTCTGGTATAGAAGTATGAAATGTTCGAGCACCTCACCATATTACATTCAATCCTATAATTCCTTAAGGTCCTTAACTCTTAAATATATTTGTGTACAGGCCATGAAGATGATTTTTTAATCCCCCTATAGATCAATGTATAGGTATCCCCTTTAGTTATCTACTATAATCTATAGGTAGAGATATAGGAGTTCCAAGTTTCATCTAGTTATCCAGAGAAATGATGGATCCTTCATCCAGGGGAACATACTCTCATTGTACATCACATTCCAGTTCAATGACGTTGATATCTATCACCTCATAGTGGAAATATTTTATGGGATCAATATCATCTGGATGTGGATACTCAATGAGTTTGGGATAACCAAATTAGATCTGACTCAATCTGACAAAAAAATCAGGGTTATATTAGGACTACGATTAAACATTTTGGAATCATTCAATTGATGAACCCATATTATTCCTTAATAGAAAGCAATTAATTAAGTGTTGTTTCACATGATAAATCCTATAATGTGATATAGGGTAGGACCAATATTCAATTTCATCTGATATCCTCCTCCTCATATCAGTAGTTCTTCATGTACTCCATAAACATTAAGTAGGGGTAATCTAGGGTAATATGTCTCCATTTGAGTGTTGTAAATTACTCTATCTGGATTCCATATTTTTCAAGAGGGTGTGGATGAATGTTTAGACAAGTGAGGTTGAGAATGTATCAATCTTATCCTATATCTATAAAGACATATATGATTCTTTCATTCCCTTGATCAATCGGTTGGGGGAAACAACCCCAAACATGGGATGTTTCTTTGTTTTTTCCAATAGAAAGGGATGTCATGTACCAAGAGGGTTGTAAAATCAAAAGATTTACTTACACTTTTATAAGGTACAAGACCTGGTGAAGTAAAAATCCCCCTCTCCTATAAGTTAATTAGAGTTTTTCCCAATTAAAACCATTTCACATCACTCCCACATATTTTGCAGAGCATTTTTGAATCTCTTGAAGCGCACCATCAACTATTTGATTGACAACAAACATGGACCCCATGATCTGTACTAGTATTTAATTGCATTGACATCCTCTATCTATATGATTTCAACAATGCCAAAATTATTTAGCGGAGATTCCTTTTATACCAATGAAGGCACCAGTGCTCCCCAAAAATTTGGTATCCTAGATGAACCTCCCCCACTTATAGATTCTCATGCGTCAGACGATGAAGATAATTTTGAATATGATCCTCTTGTATTCAAAGAGGGTTTCCCCACGACCAAAAATGATCTAATTAATAAGAAAATGGGTACTGATGAATATCTATAGACAACACTAGTCAGGGTATCCATTACCCCAAAGGAGAAGTAGTAGAATGTGGCTATCCTGAATTTGAATCAGGGTGTTTTGGCAATGATATTGGTTGAATTTCCTGGACTACACCCCCATAACATCATCCACCATCTTGGTATCCTGGGGAGTCATTGTGGTATATATAAGCCTACCTTAATATTAATCCACCTCAAGATGATATTTTTGATGCTAAGGTTAAAAATATTATCAAATACAACTTCATCAGGGAAGTCAATAACCCCATGTGTATAGCTAAAATCATCTGATTCTGGAAAAAGAGTCGGATAATTAGAGATTGTATAAACATATAAGATCTAATATTATAGTAAACCAAAAGATGATTGTCCATTTCAAATGACAGATCTAGTGATTGATTCCAAACCTAGACTCCAACCCCACTCTATTGTGGATGGACATTCTGGGAAGAACCATATACATATGTCCTATAAGATCAAATATTCTACTACATTCATTGTTCTCTGAGGGAAATTTCCATAGAACTAGATTAATTCATGAACCACATATCAATGTTCCATTCATAAAATCATTAAATAGATCCTCAAGATGTTTGGTGTAATTATACATGGACATTTTGGTCACCAAATACCTCTATAATTAGAACCTTATAAGGGTCCTTGATAAATGTTTTGCTTTTTCTACACCAAAATTTGATGATGAACCCCATTAGGTGTTCCTTTTGGGTTACCTTTGGGAGGTTTCTCAATATACTCCTCAGGAAAAAAGGCACCATAATCAACTAAGAGAAATCTAAGCCATTAATCAAATTCCTCCTTCGAGAAAACTCAAGGAGATTCAGGGTTTGCATGTCATCCTAGACTATATACATTGATTCATGATGAATGTTTCTTGAATGTGTAATCAATTTTTTGGGATCCTGAATAAATGTGAAATATACCATTGGGATGAGGAGTTCTGGAACACCATTGAGGAGATCAAGGACTATCTTCTACATCCTCTAGATCAAAGTCCACCAATCATTGGGAATCCTCTGGTCCAATACGTCACTTCTGTTGAATTGTACCATAGTTATAATCATTATTATAAGAATAATGAGGGAATTAAAAACATTTTATATAATATCAATCGCATACTCCTTAAAATATAGACACAATACTACTATATCAATAAGAGATTCCTTGAATTGGTTTTTATTTTTCATATTTTTTGGGAACTATTCTCGACATCACGGGATACAACGGGTTTCCAGATTATACATGCTAGTGTATATACTAAATCTCCCCATGTTAATTTGAGGGTTGGTGAATAGGTTACTAATCCTTAATTAGATGATCTTCATGTTTGTTCTTTATTAATGTCTAAGATAAATAATTGGAAGACTTCCCGGACACCCATCTGGCCAATGAAGATTTTCATGTGGATGTTGATATCTTATAAAATGCTATACTCTCCGTGTATCAGGATATTCGATGTTGGAAACTAAATTTCAATGATTTATATTAGATACCATCTGTTATAATGATCAATAATACCATTATCAATAGAGTGGTCCTCATTGACATCTTCACCACCCGACACAAGAGGTCCTGCCACACGCATTCCTACTATCACAAGGATGGACAAACAGTGAGGAATAATACCTGGCTCCTATTATCGGTCTCAACATATCCTTTAATATTTTTACCCCACATTATTGTGAATAGAGAATAAAAGTTCTATATTAATCAAATTAATGGTGATCATATCCTTGAATGACCAATGATCAAGACCCTAATAGATATAAACCAATAATTACATTCCAAATCCATTTATCAAACAAAATTGAGTCATATGAATTCATCTTAAGATGGTTTATATGATTCCCTATATTATCTTGCCACGTCTCATATAGAGCCTGAATGGAATGACATGTTCATCCATGTCTCACATTAAAGGGTCATCAATCATAGAATTTATGATGATGATGATATGATGCAAGTAAAAATAATGACAAACCGTTCTTTAACATTAGGACCCATGGGTTCCACCATAGAAAAGGAAATAGCTTATTAGACATATCCTTTTTTCAAGTATCTCTAGTAATCTATTCTACCACTAGATCAACCTAAGAATGAGATTATCCATTGGTGTGCAACATAGATTTACCTACATAGCGAGCCTAACCTTGATTCAACTCTATAAAGATGTGGGTTTGGTAGAATTATTCCTTATTTAACCAAATGATATTAGATACAAGAAGATATAATGGAATTCCATTTTTGGTCATGTGGTGTCAACTAAGTGGTTGCGAATCTCTCCAACCAAGTTTAATGGTTAGGATACTTATGGCCCAACATATTCTATGACATCATCGAGTATTTTAATAGGTTTTATGAATGTCGAACCCAAGACAAATTTGAGCATTATCTTCCAAATCTTCTCAACAAACCATGTGTTCATGGCCCTTTTTGGTATGTAGAGTCAATGTTGTGGGGCCTAAAAAGCTAGTGACAACATTCCATTGTAGATTTATTTAGAATTCGAGAGATTTATTATTCAATTGGGAAGAATAGACAATTTTATAGGATTTCAAGGCCCAATTTTTGATCTAATCAATGTGCTTCAACGTATTCAACTTATTTGGAGTCCCTCAAAAAATTATTTCAAACAATGACACAAAAATCCAATTTACTAAGCTAAATTGGTTGTACACCATGAAAAATATACAGTCAAACTAAACTTTCTGCCATCATGTTTTGGAAAATGGATAGATCGAGGTGTTAAAAAAGAACCTCTCTAACATTCTACAGATGATGGTGAGATATAAGAAGAAATTATGGCCAGACAAGATACACAATTCCCATCCAGCCTATCACATGAAGTATTGGAATTGCAACAAGGTGAACCCAAATTCCACAGTGTACATAATAGAGGTAGTCCTACGCATTTATGTTCAGTTTCCATCATTTTGAATAGATATATATGATCATCACACAACAAAATTAACATAATAATTATATCTAGATATTTTGGAATCCTTTATATATAAGAGGATCATGGAAATAAATAGTCTAGATACGAATTAGAATAGGATTGAAATATAATTTAATAAAAATATTTCTTTTTCTATTTAGACTATGGTGACATAGTATTGTCTCTCAGGATTTCAATGATACCTAGAATGAAGCCATGGAATTTGGATCCAATGTGGGAGGAACCGTACATAATTCAAAATGACTATTCCAATGGTTTATACGCATTGATCACTGTGGATGGAACAAATATCACTTCTCTTACCTATGGAATGTTTCTCAAGCATTACTTCACATGAGGATCTTATTTCATCCTAGTACAATGATGTAAAACTACAAAACCAACGTCATCCCTGTCACATGGCATTAAACCATGGGATGTGTACGAATCACATGAAATTAAACCATACAAATTTTTTCCTCACTATGTAATATTAATACGGAAGTCTACATACATATAACATGACGTTAAACTGTTCAATTGGCCTAAACTCTTTGACCATAAACTAAGCGCCCATTTTCTGAACTCTAATGCCTTAACCTAGGATATCGAGTCCAAGAACTAATTAGTTAATATTTATTAATGCGCCTTTAGGAATATTCAGTTATGTATTGGGCCTACCGGTACCTCATTCACATTAGGGTTATCACTTCTGCACGACACACAAATCATGTAAGTATATTAAAAGTATTCAGTGCCTGATAATATTCTATACCCTAACCTTGTACATGTTTTGGATTCCCCATATGATAAAAAATGGGTGATTAAATATACATGAACCGAAGCATTAAAATACATAATCAATCGATTTTAAAAAAGTATTCGTCTAAATTAAAATATAATCATTACATAAATCCCTGAATATGGGACACCCCATGATTACCTAAGGATTCTTTATTTCTCACATTAGAGAAGATCATCCCTACCGGTGTTACTCTCTTACCACACAATGTACTCGAACTATGTGTTACTAGATACCCATCCTCATGGGATACAGAGAATTATAAAATTTAGCCCCATAACCAAATTCATAAACCCTTTATCCCCTTTACCTTAGTTACATTCCATGAAATAGGACCATGAAATATTTTCTCAACACTTGGGTTATTCTACTCCATGTTCATCTAGGTCCTCATCCCACCTCAAAAACCTCATTCTTTAGAATGGGTGTGAATACAACTTTACAATAATGCACATTTCCATGCCTAAATGTGTTTTATCATTAAATATACATTTGTTGAATACCTCAAGGAAATTAGCTCATTCGATTTTTACAATTTGATACATTCATAGACTGGGTTTCCATCATCCGTAAAATATAAATTCCCTAAAAAAATTGCCATGTTTTCATGACAAGATATTTCATCTTCCATAATATGTCAATGCCATGATGGATCCTGAGAATCAAACAACAGATCATGTGGTTCGAACTTTATCAATAGTTCATCCTCTATTATTTCTCTCCATTCTTTACTAGTGTGGTTCGGGTCTGTGTGTTTCAAACATGCTCAACAGTCGATCCCTATCCATTATTGTTCCTTTTTATATATCTTTAATGTTTTCACTTTCCTCCATTACACCTCTGTATGTATTATTGGAGTTTCAATACCCTTTTTGTCAACCTACAGGTATATACATGTGTATAGTAGGAATGTAAGTTTCATTGAGTGTTTCTCAACCAATTATCTCTATACCCCCACTATTCAATTCAACATGTCATTGAAATCCCCTTTCCATACATTATTTCCCTCACCAAACATAAATACTCTCCGATAGGGAGTCATTGTAAACTATGTACTAACATGTTCGACCTATAAAATTTGTAGGGCATTACTATATGACCATAATATAGGTGTTCAATTCAAAAAATCGTAACTTTATTTTGTATGTGAGTATTTTTAATGAATGTTTGGTGTGGTATTGGGACATCAATGCCCTAATTCATGTCAATTTTTTCACTATTTGATACCATATATATCTATTTTAGATGTTCATCCTAAGGTTCTATACTCTATTACCATAAACTATGAGTTAGATTAAAACAAATCTTTACATTAAACTATAGTCATGTCCTATAAGGAATATGTTGTGCAGCTTGAACCTCATAGTACTTCATTCACATTTGGTTTGTTAATTTATCTCACTATATATAATGATTTTAGAAACCCATATCCCATGTCAAAACACTATGACCTTAAATTAAGAGCTAATAGTTAAAGTAATCATGAAAATAATCTATGTGTGATTCTTCTCAGGAATGTGGTGTGTTCTATTAGGCCTCCGTAGATTTCATTCATATTAGGTTTGTAATGTCACAACACCACACATATCTATGTGAGGTACAAAATTTTTTGGTAAGAACTCTTTGGAATTAATCTAATATTCCCTGGTCTGAGATACAAAAACATAAGTTAATATCCACCTCCAAAACCATGAAATAAAACCATAAAATATTTGAATGATGTTCAAGTGTTATAATCGTAAGCTATTTTGTCCCCTAGAGTTCGATATGCATGATAATAAACCACAACAAATGATGTAATGAATGCACAATGTGAAACTATGGAGTCACCCCATATAAGATCGTTATACCTATGAAAAAGTGATTATATATAAAATGTTAAACATTTGGATTCCTTGTAATATTATTATAAAATAATAAAAACCCATACCCAATCCCGGAACATGGTATGACACATGATAACAGTTTGGTGCCTCAATCCCATTTCAAGAGAGTATTCCCCCCACATGTGTTATTATCTTACAACAATGGGTTTCAAAATAATGTATGTCTTGATTCTCAACTTTATAAAATATATAGAGATACCCAAACGTCTAATATCTGGACCAAGTTGAAGATTTATCATCTATTCACCCCCATGATCCAAATTAGTGTCGATGCATTTATTATATTAAATTATATACAGGTCATCTCAAGGTTTATAGGTGGTACGTGAGCCTCTTTGTCTCCATTCATGTCGTTTGATATCAATTTCATGGCACATTGATTCCCTAGAAACAAAAATTCCCCTATGTCAAAGGCTTATTACTTTAAACTGTTTTACTTAAGGCGATGGTCCAATAATTACAACCATTAAAGTATGTGTTGGTTTCCACTTAGTAATAGTGTAGTGCTAAATTCAATTGGATATACTCATTTTTGGTTTATCATTCATGTGCTACAAACAAACCTTGTAGAAAACAGTTTTCCAATTGTCCAAGTAACAAATTTTCCATGATCAAGACCATATGGACTTCAACTATGTGTAACTTATTAAGAAAACCATTTCGATTTATTTCCATACTCATGGTATATGTAGTGATTCTTATAATTTGTGTCTCCAATACCATCCATATATTAAACAAAAAACCATATTTTTCATATTGTTTGATCATTAATAAAATTTCCATGTCCCTCCTTACAAGTATAAGCCCCATATAATTATGTTGAACCTTCAACATGATGAGATGCCATTATAGCTTGAAATGAGGAATGGACGTCATTAGTGCATGATGTTAAAAACTAAATTCGCACACCTAACATGTCTAGGATTCCTATTAATGAGAGATGTCATTACACTATATTATTATAGGATTCTAGGTGTGAAAAACATAAGATGGACAAATATCATTTTACCAAAACATTAAACATTATCCTTATTCCATAAAAATATTTGATTCCTTTTATCTATGTAATAAATCGTTGAATACAATCATTTGAGGGGGTAAACCTCTACCATAGTTGGTCTTATACCACTACATGTTTCTAAACCATATGTAGATGGATTCATATCCCTACGTGATATGTGGTGACACCTATGAATTTTCTATTGGGTATATCCCCCGATAAATTATTTATAGGGACTTTTCCTTCGCCAGTTTCATAGCCCAATCATTAAATCATTAAAATAATACTATGTTCCAAGATGTATTCCCTTAAACAATTTGGAACCTTCCCCTTATGATTCACAAGGACCACGTGCCTTCCCAAACTTCATTCATATCAGGTTAACACTATTTCATGCCACATTAAATTCCTTAGGATTCATTCTATTCTAAACACCATGAATATAAATGAGGGCCATACCTCATGTCCAAACATCATGAAATTAAACTATTTTTTATTTATTTTGAGTATATTTTTTTAACAGAAATGGGTCTCCTTTTATTCCCCATTATTCATGAAAGGTAAAAAAATTGATGACTTTAACATTCAATCGAGACTCACCCTCATTTTCCTTGAATTATGACCACAAACGATTTTCTCCATGCCAAATCATCATGGATTTATACATTATGCTACCCACCCATGATTTTCTTTCTTGGTGCAATGTCTCCCATTATGCTACCATCATTTTCCCCTAACTCGCATGATAAAATTTATACCATTCACAACAATTCACAAAATTCTCATCATTTTGATGGTAAACTACTATTATACTCCCTAAAATGAATGTAGGATTCCTTATTAGCCTTTCATGGGGAAGATATTATGGACCCCTCGGAGCATAGGACTTAGAAAAAAATGACCCAATAACATGAAATTAAAATATTGTATGTGTCCTAATTATATTATTTTGAACTATACCATTACCCATAATCAAATGATAATGTTAAAGTCATTTTTACCATCCTCATTATAAAATGTAAGGATATAAGGGATCCTTGTCCCCCACATTATAGAACCATCCCCTCGTTTTCGGTCATCTACCACATCATTCACGTTCTGTGTCCATCTCTCAGAATCCAGGATGATGATTCACCTGAAATAAATGTTTTGAAATTATTATACTAATGCTGCTAAACAAGGGATCTCAATGACATTGTTGCATACATGAAAGATTTAAGGAATCTATTTCTGATTTTCATCACATCATTTAAAGACATCTCATTGCCGTCATTTGGATCATCATCCTCCTCCACATAAGAAGGGACCCCATAACGACATGGTGTCTAGCAAACATGGTTCACCTTCCATCCAAGTCCATCCTAGTGAAGAATAATTGGACACATCCCAAGTTAGGTTATGTTTTTTGAACATGGTCATCTATATACCAACGTTTTTTATCCCCATTATTGGCCAATGGTACATATATTGTGTTTCAAACAATGAAAATAGTTATTCTATATCATTACACTACTCCCCTTGCACTACAGATTTTTAGGCATTGTGATTTAAATTATTCATTATAGTTTTTTCCATTATAAGACAATGTAAATAACATTACCCCATTAATGAAATTAATCACCCAGGAAAAGTAAGATGTATATTATGAGAGCATTGTTCTCTAGCTATAACATATCTCATTTAACTGATCTCAACAGTTAGTCCAAAATAAAAGACCCCAAGTGTTTCCTGATCATATTATAGTCATAAATATTTATATAAGAAATAATTTGGTCTTCCCATGTTTCTCACACAGAGAATGTCTTATTTGAGTTTTAGGATTGGTCATAGTTTTATAGTAAATAGGATGAAGGTAAAAAAATGAAACAAGCTCAAGAATTTTTAAATCAAAGAATCCAATTTTTTATTGTTTCTTCCAAACATAAGAGCCTTTACATTGAGAAAGTAATTATGTGATTGTATTCAGTGTTCAAGAATTGTAGCATTCCCAGATTATCTTTAGTATGCCCCAAGGTCCTTTTCTAGTCTACTATGACTTGTTTTTATTCAACGTGTGTGGTGTGGGAATCCTCATATATGATCCACTATCATTTCTATTATTCTTGGAACACATCTGGAAAGAATGTAGTCAATTCTTCCTTATTGACCATTGTTGGTAGTTTCACCCATATAATTTTAATCACTTCATCACAGGTATAAAAAGACTATCAATTTCACCAACGGCAGCCACTCTAGGAAATATATCATTCCTTAAACCTTCATGTGTTAAATGGGTCGATCATTTTTGTGTTTCAACCAGAATCAGTCAAGAAACGTTAATAATATTTGTGCTCGATCCATAAATACGTATCAAGACTATTCATCATGGTTGTTGGCAGTCACTCCACTGGTATCCAAGCTCACTAAATAGTGTTAGAGAGATACTACCATGTTTTTATGTTCGCCTATCTAGGTGTGAGTGATGATGTCCTATATGTTTTTACCCACATTGTGTTGAACAATTATGTTTTCCTCCCCATTTTCCGAGCCACAATCCTAAAAATGTTCATGGAATAGAAGATCATATGTAGAAAATATCTCCAAAATATCATTTTATATATTGTCTAGATGTAGGGGTTTAGGAGTTATTATAAAGACATCCACCCATAAAATGAATCACTCAGCAGCCTCTATAGCTATGATGGAAGATTCCACTAAACCCTATAGCATAAATTGGTGAAGGAAACTATATAATCTCTTTTATATTCCCTTGTTAGTGGAATGACCCCAGCTTTAGACCCTAAGAATACCCCACCATCAATATATAAACATTATCATATATTTTAGCTTCCTCAATCACATAATATGCCAGTAAAATTTATTCTTAATTCATGGCGATTTCATCTCCCAGATCTACTCTTAGTGGCACATCAATGATTGGCTCTATCACTATAGACTCTTCATCCAACTCTATAGTAGGTATCGCCTTGACCTCCTCAATTTCAGAAATGGTTATAGATTCCACCTCTATTGGAAACTCATTGTTCTATTCAGAAACTTCCTATAGGACAACAACATTCGCCACTACCACCTCATCTGTTGGTGTAGTTTTTACGGCCGTTGATGTTATTGGAGGAGTCCTGGGAACAATTTGAACTTCTATTTGAATTTTTTTAAACAATTATATTAATATAAAAAAAGAGGACAATAGTATAGAGGAAAAATCTAGTTACAAGAATTGTACAGTCTAATATGTGGTCTTCGAGTTTCGTAGGTAGTCCCTTGGGAATGGTTCCTATTGTGGACACTTTCCCAGTTTTAGGAGTTGATGGTCGGACACTCAGTGTTGTAACATTACATAGGTCCCCACACATCCCCCTAGAAAGGTTGAGGTCCCATTGTATACATTTTTATGTCCATCATGGTCTTACCCCTCTTATGTGATTGACTTATGTCTACTTGAAAAATAGATTTAAACCATAGTTTTATGAACATGATATATCTACAGAACATATGATCCCGGTATTCATCTAGTGAACAACAGTGTTTCCTCGTATATATGATCCATAATTTGTGTCAATTCTAGGTGAATAATCCAACCCCATTGAAATAGGTTTGATCATAGCAAGATAATATAAAGGCAACTACGTGGGAGAGGTCATTTTCAACAGCACCATTGCATGGTCTATTAGAGGCTGCACAGTGACTTAATAATGTACCAGGTCATCCATATCCAACATGTATTTCTCATCCATGTTCCGGGACATATGGAAGCTGACCATAAAATGGAATATCCCATTTAGAATCACCCATTACCAATTGAAATAATTCAACATCCCATAAACACCAAATAAATGTAGGTCGACATCCCAGTTCTCCCTAGATTTAGGAAAGAAGATGCCATTGATATTATCCACACAATATAAATGTTTTACGGGAGCCATGAAAAATTTCATCAGGACCACCCTTGGGGGTTCCCCTTTTTTCCATGATCGTATTCCATGGATTGTCGAGCCTATTAAAACAACTCATATTCCTATGGATTTCTCTTGTCCAGGGACAGAAACTATCAAAATAGCTTTTGCATCCCAACGAACTAGGCCATCTCTACCAGCATATTATGCACAAACCACCACTCATCCCTTGAACTGTAGATTAAGGGCCACCACGTCATTTTCATAGATGTTCCAATTCCTTAACATTCCCCACATATATAAACTCTCCCAACATTATTCATATTCATGAATTATGCCATATGTTGGGGTTTGTGGGGTCAACTCATTCCTCGATTTCAAATCCTCATGCACGATCATACACCTGATCTTCCTCATCACTTATTGTTCACACTCATTAATCAATTTAGAGTATACATTCGATGGAAGCCTTTTTAAAAACATGAAATACCTTAGGACTCGTTGATGGTTGTACAGATCGCATATTAGCTCCTAGTTGAAACCCACCAATAGTACCTCACCTCAGAAGGAAAAAATGTAAGATATGATCTCAACAGTCGTTTTTCCATCATTGGTTATTATTCCCATTGGGAGGGGAAATGGAATAAATATGAAGATATCTTCTAGCCCTAGCTTCTCAATCACACCCAAAAAAAAATTGAATGAGAAACTCCCAATGATATTTAAGATCACCGACTAAAAGCTCAAGGTAGGAGGAGATATGGTGTTTTGTTACACTTAAATTTTCATGTGAGTGATCATCCTGCTATATCATAAATGGAGAGGCACAAACACATTGATCAGCATATTCCCTTTGTGAATGTAGAGAAGCCCCATCAATTGCTTCTACACTACTAGAACCTCCAGATTGGAATGATGCCCAATTACAAATATCAACACCATTATGATGGTTCTTTGTCTCACCCTAATTTTTTCATTACACATAGGGATAATTTTTCCGCACATGAACATGGAAATGAACCCTTCCAGTCTAACTATTGGTGGAATGTTGGGATTAATGTTGTGAACCCAAAATGCCGACTAGATCACCTAAAATTTTTTCCAGTAGGATTCCACCATTCCCCACTAGTATCCCATGTGACATCTGTGTAGCCTCATTTGCAGCTTCATTTCAATATCGTTCCCCATGACCGACTCCTCTACTAATTCATTCCGGAAGGACATGAATCTTATCATGAAGGGGATATCCTTAATTCGTGGAATCTCTTCCATAATGCTTACCCCCTTATATATAAATACCTTTGATAAGGGAAGGATGTGATCCTTCCCCAAAACATTCTCTACGGGGAGGAACACATCATACATCAACCCCAAAATTTGGATCCCAATGATTTTATGAAAGTCCCATAGTCTATTTCTTACCTCCCCATGATATAAATGGAACATGTTATCCCCTATGGATCATCTAGTAAATAGATTCAGAATTCTTTCCTATAGACCGTAGACATGATACTGGAAACACTTCTATAAAAATAGGCAAAGTACATGCCAAATTTTATCATTGGTATGAAAAAAGGCAATGATAAAGGATCCCTTTAAACGTTCTTTTCATGCACTGATACAGAATTAACTTTAGCATTACTTTTCTAGAGCTGTTAAATGGTGCCTTTATCAGTGCTTTTGAAGTGCTGCTAAAGGGATTATTTATCATATCTTTTTTAGCACTAATAATGTGACCCTTTATCCGTGCAAAAATTATTGCACTGATGAAGGGATCATTTTCTGTTCTTTTATAGCACTGATAGAACCATGTCACGTTTAATAAAATGGGGTGAATAGAAGCCTCTGTTTATCTCACCCTCGAGCTCTAGTGGTACTGAATCCCTACGACAACTCCTACCCCCTATATTCTCTTTTCGAGACCTGCACTTCCACTTGCCCTACTCTGCCGCTAACCCTACTCTACTGTAAACCCTACTCCTTATCCTCCCCCTCGAACCACTTTCATATATCCCCCTCCCCATGAACCCTACTTCTCCTCCTCCCCACTAGACCCTACTCCCTGCGAAGACTACTTCAAATTTTTGAGATTGTTTTTGACTCAGTTTAATTATTAGCATCCCATCTCTGATCATTAGTGATTTCTCTTCTCATCCATATCTATTTAATTTGTTGTCATTAAACTATTAACTATGGTGGTTTATTTTGGTTTTTTTGGGCTGTGTTGTGTATAAGGGAAATGTTTTTAAGACACATTTTAAAAAAAATGCATGATGTGATTAAAATTTTTCCAAGTGATATTTTTTAGTTATAGGGTTTTGTTGATTTATTTTCCAGATTAATATTATTATAAACGCCATATTGTAACTGTGAGTTTTGATATGTAGAAGAAAATTTGTTATATTTTTTCGATGAATTAAAAAATTGTGGCATAGGGAGATGAAATGATTGTATTATTGGAGGTTCTGAAGCTGATGATGACATATGAATATAATATTTTGAAATGAATTATGAATTTGTTTTGTAGTTTATAAGTCTTTGGGTATATATTATTCTTTTAGTTGGGAAGAGTATACCATTGTGTTGGAAAGCTATTTTATTTTTTTGATAAATTTTATAACATTAGATGATTATACAAGTTAAAACATTATCTTGGTAAAGTGCACATGAAGTAGAGAGAGACATGAGATAGTGTATTTTCAAATTTCAATAGTAGGAGTTGTTGATTTTTATAGTCTAGGTGTTGGGTCCAAAGATTAAGAATTGGAAAGAAGTAGTTGAGGAGGGTTTTTAATTGGAAATTATTCTAGCTCATTTATGGGTTTATTTAGTAACATGATTTCTTTTAAGGGTGGCTTGAGAATGTTGTATGGAAAATCTTGTTATGTAAAAAAGTTGTTTAGAAAGTGTTTTATTACTTACATATAGAAGTATGAGTGTATATATAATATCATGGAATTTAATCATGTTGGATATAGTGTGCATTCCCTTGGGATTCACATATGTGCATTGATGGTCTAGTTTTAGATCACTTGGTTGATGAATAAATGAAATCCTATAATTTTCAGTCATCATTGAGGTTAGAGATTATATAGAATGTTGCGAGTTTATGATTGAGGTTTTGGTTATAGTGGGGAATCTGTAGTATGAGTTCCCCATGATTCATAGTGTTTCATGGTTTCAGTAACTTGTAGTTTTATTTTTTCAGATGTTCATGTTTTATTTGATAAAATTTTGGGATGTGGTGAGTTTGGATTGAGAGTCATGACAATATTATGTCCTGAGTTAGTGACATCATCGCCTTATTTTCCAATAACCTCTTTCAATTGATACAAAACTATTCCGTTGAATTATATCAATGGAATTATTTATCCTTATTTACTTTCAAATTCTTGTGAAAATAAGAATTTTATTGAGTTGGTTTGTGTGGTTTTCCAAATTTAATGATTCAAAAAAATGAAGAATATATACATACTACCTAAATGTATGGGATGTTTTCCAATCTAAAGGTAATTGTTTTGGGATATAATTTATTTATAAAATAAATTTCTCAATTTTTTCAATATTATAGATGGTATTAATAGTTAGTGAGATGAGGTTTGAGTTTTGTGTAGGGATGATTGATTCGGTCCTTCTCCCCCATGTTTTTATTTTTTAATACTATGGGATTGTGGTTTATAACTTTTTATAGGAATTTGAATTTATATCTAATGGATGTAAGACGTGTTTGTGGATATTGGTTACATGTTTGGGGATAATTACGGAGAGTTATTGCATATCCTTTAGATGTTCATGATATAATTTATGATCACTAACCTCAATTTTCTATTTCTTTTGTTAAAATGGGTAACGAAACCTATGACATTCCATAGTAATTTTGGATAAACCAAGGTTATTTTTCTCTCCAATGAACCCCCTTGTGTTTGGAAATGTATGTTCTATATTAGTTTTCTCATCAAAATTGTATCCTTTTTTTCATTTTATTTGAGTTCGGTCACTAGTTTTGGGATGTTTAATGATATTATTTTAATATGAATGAGATGGAAGGTAGGGGTGGTTAAAAGAATTTATAATGTTTTACTACATGGGTGGTGGGTGATATAACTATAGGTAAGGGGGATGGAATGAGTGTTTTTTTAAGGGGGGTCTATCCTAGTTTTGTTTATTTCCAAATCATTATTGGAAATTGTAAGACTCTATTAATCACAATTTTTTAATGAAGTGGTTTTCTTCTACTATATATGAAAGTCTTGTTTTGATTATATGAATCATAAATAATAATATTTGAGATTCAAAGAGGATGCTGATGAATAAATATTGGACGGATGCTAATCGTTTGACAATAGTGTATGAGAATAGAGTGAAAATGTTCATCACGTTTTCAAAGGATCACGCGAAGGATCCTTCTCAAATCCTTTGTCTGTGTTTAAATTTTTTTTATTCTAGACTAATTACTCATGGGGAGTTGGATGAACATTTGATATGTCACAAAATAGATCTGAGTTATAAATGTTTGAATAAACACAGAGAAAAAGTGAATGTAGCTACCGGCTTGGATAAAACATCATTTCTAGATCATTACATATGATTAAAAATATGGATAATGAGGAAGACCATATAAAGGAGGTGATTACATATGTCAATGATGATGAAGATCATATTGACGAAATGACAAGGACAGTTAAAGATGAACTATGTGATATCCCAAAATTGTGTGAGAAGTTAAAGAGTTTTGGAAGGACACCATTATCTGCTGGTTGCACTAAATATAACGCATTGTCATCTATACTAATGTTTTATAAACTGAAATAAGGAAATGGATTGAGTGAGGTCAGTTTTACAAAACTACTTTCTCTCTTTAATGACATTCTACTTGAAGATAATGAGCTCCCAATATGTACATATGAAGTAAAATGAATGCTACTCTCGATGGGTATTATTTATGATAGAATAAATTCTTTCTTGATAGATTGTATATTGTTTCTCAAGGAGAAACAATCACATATAGGAAGCCCAAATTGTGGTGGTTCTCAATACATAAAGATGAATCATGTCCTAAAATATTTTTATGATACTTTCCAGTCATTCCAAGTATTATGTGTCTATATATAAGTGAATAAACTGCTTGATAATTGTCATGGTATGAAGAAAAAAGAAATTAAGATGGGAAATTACATCACCCGACCAACTCTCCTCAATGGATGAAAAATTATCATGAGTATCCTGAATTTTTAAATGAGACGAGAATCCTTCATCTTTCATTATCTTATGATGGAGTGAAACCATCTTTTTTTCAAACCAGAAGTCATAGTACATGACCTGTTATGTTGGTCAATTATAACATTCCACTTTGGTTAAGAATGAAATGGAAATTCATCATGTTATCAATACTTATATCATGAAATAAACAACTAGGTAATGATATGGATGTTTATATGGATCCATTGATCGAATATTTGAAGTTATTTGGGTATTCAATTGTTATGTTCTAAGATTCTTATAAAAGATAATACATCACATTGAGAGCGATGTTTAATGGAAAGATAAATTATTTCCCTACTTATGGAAATTTGTTAGACTATATCATTAAATGAACTCATGGGTGTCCTATGTGCGAAAAAGATACATAATCAATTAGGTTGAAACAGTCATCGAAATATGTGTTTCTAGGATATTATATATTTTTACCTCGTTAGCATATGTAATGATCTTGGATGACATCATCCAATTGAATTTCAAAACAATGCACAACACTGTCTTCACTAAAAGGAGATTAGTTGTATGGAAAGGTAAAATATGTGAACACTATTTTTGGTAAACCATTATTGGAAAACCATACCAAAATCGGTTGGAAAAGGAGATCATTTTTGTTTAATTACCATACTAGAATTTTCTATAAGTCAGACATTTTCTTGATGTAATACATGTGAACAAAATTTATTTGACAGTGTTATTGGAACGTTTCTAAATGCCCTTGAAAAAAAGGATGAAATTCAGGAATGTTTGGACATGGTTGACATGGGAATAATAGTAGTGTTTTCTCCCTTGAAGGGTGGAAATCAAAATTTTCTTCCTCCAACTACATGAACTTTTTTCATGGAGGATAGATATCGGTTTTTTCACATATTAAATAATGTAAATGTTCCAGAGGGGTATTCCTCATATATCAAGAACATTGGGTCAATGAAAGGTTTTAAGTTAAATGGTTTTAAATCACATGAATACTATATTTTGATGCTAGATTTAATTCCTAAAGATTTACATTTCATTTTTCCCAATAATTTTCCTGATATGTTAACCAAACATTGTTTCTTTTTTAGTGTTATATACAGCAAGGTTTTAGAACCCATGAAATTTCCAACTTTCTAAAGGGAATTGTAATCATATTATGTGAATTAGAATTGTTCTTTCCCCCATCAATATATGATATGATGTTTCATTTTATGGATCAATTTGTGTGATAAATTCGACTTTGTGGTCACGTGTACTATACATGGATGTACCCCGATGAATTATATATGATGATTTTGAATGGGTATGTCAAAAATCGAAGTCGGCCAGAGAGATGTACTGTGGATAGATATATTGTTGAGGAATCCATTGAATTATGAATTGAATACTTATATGTTGTGGAAATCATTGGTCTCCCGAAGTCTCATCTCACTAGACTCATTGAGGGAGAGGAAATTTCTGGAATAGATGTTTGTACAATCCATATTACAGATTGGGAGAATGGCCACCTTTATGTTTTCCATAATAGTTGGGAGGTTTCTTGATATATTGAATCCCACAATGAAATTATTCAGTAGTTTAATCCATCAAGGGTTGAAAAATGGATATCAAGTATGCATAATCACTAGTTTATTGGATGGTTTCTGGAAAATATTTTTAATGACTTAGTTGAAAATAAGAATTATATTTCAGAAGGACATGGATGGATAGTTTCTAGACCAAGTGTGTACGTGTTATCATAAAATGGTAATATAATTGATGGTTATAAATTCTATACAAATGAATATGATTAAGATAGTACCATGAAAAATAATGGAGTTACACTTGTGGCTGATGTGATGCATGTTTCCGGTAGTAATGAAAAAAATCCAATTTATGTGAATATGTAATACTTTGGAATTATGAGACAAATAAGGGAGTTGTATTATATGACATTATAATCACCTATTTTTCAATGATTATAGGTTGATAACAATAGTTTTGAATTAATATATGAATCGGGATTTGTGAATGTTGATTTTATTAAAGATGGGTTGAAATATTGACTGTTTATAATATCATCACAAGCTGAACATGTATTTTATGTTCCTGATCCCACAAACTGAAAGTGGTCGATTGTTCTTTTATAGTCCAAAACTACTGAAGGGTCCATTAAAATTCAATTTCGGACGATCCTTTTAGAGGAACATCAAAATCATTTCTCAGTAGTCCAAATGTAGATTAAATTTTGTATGTTAGTGGAGACCACAATAAAGGGATTTGGATAATCGATAGAGGTTTCAAATCCCTACAGTTTTTGAAAAAAAATAATGAGTGTTCAATAAATAGGTTATATTTTGTTCGTAATATAGATCATGTTTTCTAATGTTATTATCTTATCATTACTGAATTTATAAAAAATAAATTATTTTTTCAAAAAATTTTGAAGAAAATGAATTATGAATGTTCTAGTGCTCCTAACCTCAAGGATGAACAAGTCACTTAAGCTGCTGTTGGTGCTCACAGTGGAGGGAAACAGTAAGTTTCTGAACCTATTGTTGCTTTGAATGTAGAGGTCTAACAACCATTTACACATGCGTTTTCTATTATTTCAAATGAAAATATTGATGAAGATGATATCAATGAAATGGTACGGGATGACGGACCGACGTCACAGAAAAGAAAGGTTTGTCATATTGAGGATGTGATTGCAAATGTTCATAAGGAGAAACCAAATGGTGTCAAATTTCATGTTGGATGGAATGCATGAGTCCAACATGGGAATCCCTTGAAGTCCATGATAAGTAGTAACATTATAATTTTCACTTAGTAATGTGTGTCTATTGACATAGATTCATGGCACCATGTTGTGTGTGGGATGAAGGCTATGACCTGGGAAGAAATTATGGTAATATCATGTTATGATTTAATTAACTTACTAGAAAATAAATTAATGAAAGAGTGTCTTACACTTCTCCATCGACTAATGAGTAAATTTACAGTAGATTATTAAAACAAGTATTATGTACTGTGGTTTTTAGGAGGGATTCATTAAAGTTTTCACACTATTTTAACAAAATTTCATCTGAAAGATTCCAAAGGTAAAATAAAAATGCACCAAACCCTTGTCCATGCTCACCTGATATCCCAAGAAGAAAGCATTGATTTTATTGGCCGCCATGGGGATGAAAAATTTTAGGTAAATCGTGAATGATGATACGTTGATTGAAGATACATGTATTCATCACATTGATTTTGAATATTTCATTTACAAAACAACAACTCAGTAATGAAAATAAGGAAGAAGCAACAAAACCAACATACCCCTATCATAAAGCAAGGATGGGGTAAAAATCAATAGAAATGAATATGGTATATATTTTAAATTAATAGTAATATTGTTATGTTCTAAGAAACTACATCATAATTATCTTTCTATATTTATTAGTGGGAAATATGTGTATGTATGTCATGACATAATGT
Source organism: Viscum album (assembly GCA_963277665.1). NCBI lineage: Eukaryota > Viridiplantae > Streptophyta > Magnoliopsida > Santalales > Viscaceae > Viscum > Viscum album. The sequence continues at coordinate 268,160,097 of OY728125.1, read as the reverse complement.
TTTGTTTTAAATTTATATTAAATAATAATTATTACTTTTTTTCATATATTTGACTGTAATATGAATCATCTACTCCTATTGTTGAAGCATAACTATTATCGATGACTTTGAAGTGGCCAGAACAATATGGTCGTGTCAGAGATTTAGGGTTTTTGGGAGACACCCTGAGTTTATTTTGAGGGAAAAAACAGGTGATAGAAATGAAGTTATGAAACTAATGAGTGAATGACTATAATTTCTCAAAGAATGATTTAAGTGGATGGGAGACTTCCTAAAAACTTTTATTTGTGGGACGAAAGGAGAAGACACAACTCAAGAAAAACCAGCATGTGATGATCCTACCCCACCACCTCCATCATTGAGATGAGCGATTACCCTCAATGATCTACCTTAGTAGTGGTAATCTATATTCTAATAATTTTCTCATTAAATTTGAATAAAAAACACTAATACTTTTCCTTTAATGATCTTATATAGGGTTATAATAACTGTGATTTATATTTTTCAACACCCACCAATCACCTTGTAAAGAGGGCTACGGTGTTCAATATCCAAGAGGAAAAGTTGCATAATAAACCACTTCCAATAGATCATCTGAATGTGATGATTACTGTAGCTCTTCATCCAAATGTAGAGCTACCTATTTCACTTGATGACGATGATATTCATATGTTTGAAAAGGCAATTGAGACATTCATTTCATGTCCATAACAACTTATAAGAGTACATGTAGACAAAGAGGTTTTAATTTCAATCCTTTTCAAGCCAAACCGTTATCAATTAATTCCAAAAAGGTTTGAACAAATGAATGGTATTATTATTGGGGAAAGGGAAGGGGTAACAGAAAACGTGGGGTCAAAATCATATAAAGGATTTACTAACCGATCTGAATGATCTTCTAAAAGCATAATAACACCACCAGTTCTCTATCCACCGGTTCCCTATCCACCATTTCTCTATCCACATTTACTTTGCATTCCACATCAGAACAACTAACGATATTAGAACCATTAAAAAGGGATGAAATAGTGAAGGGACTGATGAAAACATTTGAAAGAAAGATTATAGATGAAAAACTCTACTTAATACCAACCATGAAGTGGTAAAACTCTATGATTAATGCATATCAATAATATTTTCACTTCATTGATTACTTATTCCTTTTTGTGTTTTAGGAGACATTGTATCCTAACTGAGGATAACATGGAAACACTAAGGATTTATTTTCTGGATTCAATGCAAGGATATCCAAAAAACTGACCACAAATGATAGAGTTGTTGAATCTATAAGACAATACATCATATGTTTTTGGTCTAAACATGAAGTTATTTTATTTTTATTGTCTTTTCCTAACGATTTGTTTATAATAGGGTGTTGTGTAACGCCCCAACCCCAGTTAACCAATGTTGGTGCATTATTACATAACATTTTCATGATCACAAGAATGATCAAATCTCAGAAGACCGGTTAGTTTAATAGCCTTGGAAACACTAGATATATATATAAGTCTTACATTACATAATAAAAATGAAAAATACAACAACAGAGTCTCCATAGTCCACACTCATATCCCCACATACTATCCCTACAGGTCATTCATAAATTACTTCTCCACATCCTGGGAAAAATAAAACATTGAAAGGGTTGAGCTCAGATGCTCAGTAAGGATAACAATATAGCAGAAAATTTCATAAATAAACATAAACATTTAAGGCAATTAATAACTAAAAAACCATTTTAATCATGAAATTAAAAATAATATGTAAATGATAAAACTAAATAATGCAATTTACTTATTGACATGAATATTCTACTAGTCGAATAATCACATGTAATATCAATAACCATTTTCATAATGACAGAATGCATAATGCCAGACTATCATAACCACATAATCAAGGCCTCGTGCCAAGACTACCAATAATATTATGTCAAGGCCTCATTCCAAGAAACTAGTTTGTCTCATTAGACCTACTGATGCATCGAGGAGCGATAGCGGGCTCCACCCGTCACTTATTATGTCCAATGCATTCCTCATATGAACAGGTTTAAACATAACACAAACATTCGTATTAAAACTATCATACAAAATGTCAATACTTACTCTATAAACCATGAATGGTATAAAAATAACACATCCACAGTCAAACATATCACAAAAAAATCAATACAATATGGAAGTTTTGTATCATAATAAATCAACATCAAATAAGCTTAAAACCCGACAAAGGATGTTGACATAGATGAGATCAAAACTATTTGAGAGAAATATCTCTTTTCTTTAAATAAATTAATAGTCACATAATTATAAAATAAAACATTTACTTTTAAAATATTCTTATAATATTGTAAGGGATTCTTTGACGATTTATAACAGCGTAAAATAGCCGCATCCACTGTATAAGTTAAAAAAACATTCTTACATTAATTCTGACGAAAAGGTTAAAAAGGGCCTTGTTTGGAAGGCAACAGAAGGATTTATTTATAAACTTCTTATAACAAGTAAAACAAGGGTATTAATGACATTAATCCATATTCTGTAAAATATTAAGATTTTTTTGAAATACATTATTAAGAAACATGGATGTGGATGATAAAGAGGTCCAAGTAGATAGTTAGGTATAAACAACCTCTGATAATGAAGAAATTGTGAAATAAACCCTTACCTTGTACTTTTCCTTGGTCGAGGGTAGGTTAACCTCCTCTATAATGGTGAAATAATTTTTATTAAATTATACAAGAATCATATACATTAATATGATATCATATATGATATATTAACATTGATTTGTTAATAACATCTTAGTATTATCATCGTTTCGGGTGTTAATGGATTCATTTTCCTTTGCCTATTCTGTTACATAAGACATGTTAGTTATGGATAGGTTTTATCTTATTAATATCCAGAATTATATCAAGTCATTAAATATTATTTTTAATAATCCAATAAATTTTAGTCATGAATGGATACGATGGGGAATGAATCTCGTCACGTTCGTGGAGACGGTAATCCGTACATACGCACGAGCGACAATATCATTGGTTTGATTTTAAAAAAATAAATAATTGGATGGTATATCATATAGAAAGAATCATTATCAAGTTATATTTATTATTTACATGTAGTATACATCATTATTACTCACATCTAAATAATAATACATTGAATAACAATTACACCACAACGTGGAGAAGGTAGGCCGTACGTACGCACGTATGGTGACATGTCATTCATGGGATGGATAGAATAATGAATTTTTTTGTTCCATAATTATAATAACACACAGTGTATAGAATATAATGGATTTATTATTTTATAACATACATAACAAGTAAATAATAAGTTGAAGAAGAAAGGAACTTTAAAGAGGGTGTTACGACGTTACCTCTTCTCCGGGTTCTTCCTTTTGATTTGATCAAAAGGGATCCATAGGTTGGCTTTCTGAACAATCAATGGCCTTTAGGTTGAATTGAGGGATGTTGGGAGGATATTTGGGAATATGTAGGAAGAGAAAAATGGCTTTGAAGGTGTGGATTGATGAGAAGGGGGAGTTCCCTTTTATAAGAGGGGTGAGGGGCTCCTTTGGAAAAGCTAGAAATATTATTTTATAATAAATATATATTTGGTTTCTAATGGCTCCAAAGTATATTATTTAAATTTTATGGTGGGGATATGTTGGAAAAAACTCATCCAATATATTTTAGACAGGTTTGGGTTACATTATTAACCTTATATTTTATTTTTAACTCTTAGTTAACTAGTTTGACACTTACCATGTCACTTTGTATTTTTATATTATATAGTTAATAAACAAAATATATACATCCAAGAGACCCCAAAGTGGTCCATTAATGATAAACCAATCAATATATAAGTCCTTTGGCTGAACCTTTGATTTTTATGAAATTAAATATCAATTAATAATATAATTTTTTTTTTCAAAACTCTTTTATCAAACTTTTGACACTATTGGGTGATTTGTTTTTGATAAATTCATAACAGCATTATTACGTCGAACCTAATTCATTTAATCAACTCTAATATGTCATATTAACCTATTAAATTTGTATAATTCTTTAAAAGTATCAAATTATATTTATTTGGTTATTTATAATATCAATTATTTTAATATTTCACAGATAAGGTAATCACTGCATCATCATTGTGTCATAAATAAATTACATTATTTAATTTCTAAAAATTATAAACAAAATATCCTTATGTAAGAAATATTTTTATCTTTCTAATTAATATTTATAATAAAATTTATCTAATGTATAACCCTATATTAAAATTCTTTTAGTAATTAAACTTTTATTTTTACTCTTTTAACCCTTCATTGAATTAAATAATAATAAATGTCCTAATCTAATCCAAGTGGACCTAAATGATAATATATTATTCCTATGTTTGTTTCTGGTCGAGATAAATCTATCCAATAGAATTAGGAAATGTGTTAGGGTAATATTAATATCATTTTTACCCTTAATTTCCTTATTTACTTTTTACCGTGGTAAATAAAAGTAAAAAGTTACTATTCACCAAAAAAAATTTAATCTTATTGAACCAAATTTTACTCCTTCATATTAACCGTGTCTCTCGGAGTTTCGAAATTACACTCACAGATGTGGTAAAATTATGTTTTATGTGAATTTTCAAATTCTCCAAGGAGATGGGTAAAAGATGGTGAAAAGTTATATAAAATATTTATATGTCTAAAATTATTATAAACCAAATCCAATGAAATACATTGAACGTATATAGGTATTACATATCAATTTTGACCTAAAATAAATTTAAATAAAATAAATAATTATTTAAATAAAAAGTCAATTTTAACCAATAATTCAGTGTTTTTCACTATTCAACAAAAATTGAATGTTTTCTAAAAAATACAAAAAATTCACCCTAGGGTAATTTCCATATTCCGAATCCAAAAATATTATACATTTTGAAAGATAAAATTTATAAAATTTCAAAAATTAGGTATTACTATACATAATGGCTAGTTTGATTGTGTGTGGTGTTTGTTAGAACTCGAAGTTGCATACAACACATGCTACTGTATTATTCAAAGAGAAGCGTACCTTGGAAACTTGGGGTGTTACATTCTCCCATCATTCAAATTATTTCATCCTCAAAATATCAAGAATATTACTGCCTAAAAAGACTCTGGTGATTCTTCATCATATGTTCCTCGGGTTCCCACGTTGCCTCTTCCATATTATGATTTCTCCATAGAACATTTACCAGACGAGTCGTCCGGTTTCCCAGCACTTGTTCTCTCGTATCAACAATACTTACGGGATCTTCGCAATAAGACAGATCGGGATCCAGTTCTAATTCTTCATAGGGGAGTACATGCATTGGGTCAGGCATGTATTTTCTCAACAGTGATACGTGGAACACATCATGAACTTTGGAGAGATTTGGCGGCATTTCCAAACGGTATGCTACAGCCCCAATTCGTTCTAGAATTTTGAAAGATCAGATGTACCTGTGACTCAATTTACATTTCTTACCGAAATGTATGACTCCCTTCCATGGAGATACCTTCAAGAAAACATGATCTCCTATATGAAATTCCAAATCCTTCCTTCGATTATCGGTATAGCTATTCTGCCTACTTAGAGCAGCTTTGATGGTATTTTGGATTACCTTTACCTTTTCCATCGTTTCCTCCACTAGTTCTGGGCCAACAAGTTTTCATTCACCAACATCATCCCAATAGGTTGGTGTGCAACATCTCTATCCGTACAACACTTCATATGGTGCCATCCGAATAATTGAATGGAATCTATTGTTATAGGAAAATTCTAGCAGAGGTAAATATTGATCCCATATACACTGAACGTCATGTGAGCATGATCTCAACATGTATTCTAAGGATTGAATAGTTTGTACAAATTTTCCATCAGTTTGAGGGTGGTAGGCAGTGCTCAAACGAAGTTCAGTATCCATGGAATTCTAAAAACTCTTTCAGAATCATGAAGTAAAATGGGGATCACGATCAGAACCAATCGATAGGGGTACTCTAAGAAGTCTCACAACTTCATTGATATATAGCCTTGCTATACGTTCAAGTGGTAAATACTCCCTATAGCATGAACATGTGCTGACTTGGTAAGATGATCATCAATGAACCATATTGCATCGTTCCATCTAGGAGTATTTGGTAGTCCCATGAAAAATTCCATCGTGATATTATCCCATTTCCAATCAGGTATGGGAGGAGGTTGCATGACTCCTCCAGGTTGTTTCCTTCCATCTTTCACTTGTTGAAACACCATACATCTTGAAAAAAAATCAGAAATCTCCTTCTTCATGTTGTCCCACCAAAAATGTTCCTTCAAATCTCTATACATTTTAGTGCTCTCAGGCTGTATAGAGAAATAAGAACTATGAGAATCATCCAGCTATTCTCTTTTTAGATCAGGTATATTGGGAAAAAAATTCTCTCCCCAAACATCAACATTCCATCTTCGTACACAAAGTCACTCAATTTCACATCATTCACAGCATTAATCATTCTTCATAACTATTCATCACCAGTCTGAGAACTCTTTATCCTTTCTAGTAAGGTTGGTTTGAGGACCATTTTTAAAAGAATTGATGTTTCACCTTCCATGGTGATTCCCATATCCATCTTCACTAGATCCATGAAAATAAGATCCCTTTAAATTCTCATCACGTTAAAAACTCCAAGATCCTTTCTGCTCAATGCATCTGCCACCTTATTTTCCTTCCCCTGGTGGTAGTGTATCATTCAATCATAATCCATGAGTAGTTCAATCCATCTCTTTTTCCTCATGTTGAGTTCTTTCTGTGAGAAAAAATATACTTCAAACTCATGTGATCAGTATAAATCTAACATTTATCACTATAGATACAATGTCTCCATATCTTCACAGCAAATATTACAGCAGGTAACTCAAGATCATGAGTAGGATAGTTTTACTCATGAATTTTCAGTTGTTGTGATGCATAAGCAATAACTCTATCATTCTGTATAAGGACACAACCAAGTCCTATCATTGATGCATCACTATAAATAATGAACCCATCATTCCCCAAATGTAGAGTCAATATAATATCATTGACTAATCTTATATTTAGTTATTCAAAACATTATTCAAACTCTTTTTTCCAGACAAATTTATCCTCTTTGCGTGTGAGCTTCATTAATGGGTTAGCCAATCGGAAAAAATTCTGGCCAACACGTCGATAAAAACCTTCTAAACCAGTAAAATTGCGTACCTCCGTTATTCTAGATGGTGTTGGCCATTGATGTATTGCCTTGGTCTTAGAAGGATCAATAGAGATTCCATCTTTAGAGACAATATGGCCAAGAAAATAAATCTCTTGATGCCAGAAATCACACTTTCTAAACATCCCATAAAATTCATGTCTTCTCAGATTCTTCAATATAATGCGAAAGTTATTTTCATGATATTTTTAGCTTTTGGAATATACCAAGATATCATTAATAAATACCACTACAAAGTCATGAAGATATTCCTTTAAAACTCTGTTCATTAGATCCCTGAATACAGAGGGTGCATTAGTCATCCCAAAAGGTAATACTGTAAACTCGTAATCCCTGTACTTTGTTCAAAATACTGTCTTTAGAATTTCTTCATTCTTCACACACAACTAATGGTATCCTGATCGAAGGTCAGTCTTTGAAAGGTATTGAGCTCAATTCAGTTTGTCAAATAAATCACCAATGCAAGGTAGGGGATACTTTTTCTTTATTGTTATAGAATTGATCTCTCTGTAGTCGATACATAACCACAGAGATCCATCTTTCTTTTTAACAAAAATAACAGGGGCTCCCCATGGAGAAACACTAGGAAGAATAAATCCCTTATTACTCAATTTCTCTAGTTGTTTCTTTAGTTCAACTAATTCGACAGTGGCCATTCTATAAGGGGTCTTTTATATAGGCCATGATCCTGGAATTAAATCAATTGAAAACTCAACTTCTCATTCTGGAGGATGTCCAGGTAAATCTTCTAGAAACACATCTACATAATCTTTCACAATAGGTACATCCTCTATTTGAACATTCATTTACTCACCCACAGTTATAACATTCTCTTCCTCCCCGATAAATGAATTTAGTTTAGCTACACGGGGTGGATCTAGATAAGAATTAGGTGGTGAAAATTCTGCTCTAAAGATTAAGTGTTCCTTATCATCATCATCAAAAAAATTAACCTCATTCTTCTTACAATAAATCTTATGATCATGGTCCAAAAGCAAATCCATATCGAGTATTATATCAAATTTAGTCATGGGTATGATGATGAGATCATTAGATAAATAACATTTATATACCCTATTGGGAACAGATCCACAGAACTTTGTATCAATGATACTTCCCTTAGGGGTTTTGACTGAAATCTCTCTTGTTAAATAAAATTAGAAATTTCTAATTTTATTAGAAAACTGGGAAGGTATGAAACAATGCGATGATCCAGAATCAAATAAAGCATTTTCTAAACTTGAGGAAACCATTAAATTACCTGCCACCACGTCTTTCGGAGCTTCTACCTCAGCAGTAGTGATAGCATAAGCCAGGCCATGATACCTAGTCCTTTTCTGAGGAAAGTTCCCCTGACGCTTAGGACATTCATTTGAATAATGTCCCATCTCTCTACAATTATATCATTGAACAATAGTAGCTTCCTTCATCCAATTTCAATCAAAAACATGGTGGCCTTTTTCATCACACTTGTAACAGACACCCATTCCCTTCAAACAAGTACCTGGGTGTTTCTTCCAACATTTACTACAGGATTGATATTCAACTTTTCCCTTCTTCCCCTTATTTTCATTTCCAGATTGATCAGCTGATCTCTTCTTCTCTTTCTTTGCTTTAAAGTCATAAGACATAGGGAATTCTTTTTCTGTCTTGATATCACATGAGACAATGTCTTCGTACGACGAGAATAATTGTGAGACTAATTCTCGATGGAGAAATGGTATTAACCCATCAAATAAATGATCAATATTTCTTCTGGGGTTACGTATATAATCTGCAGCATACCTCACTAACCTTGTAACATTATCCTCATACTTTGTGACATTATCATCCTCTTTCTGCCTCAGACTCAGAAATTTCCTTTCCATATCTGCTCGATGGTCTTGAGGAAAGTATTTTTCTTTGAAAATATCTTTGAACTCCCTATATTCCTTATCTGATAATTCATCATCTTCCTTCGTGTTTGGTATCAATGGCCACCATTGATCAACATCTCTAGTGAGGCGGTAAACTGCCATGACAACTTTTTACCATTCACTACTCCCCAAGTCATGGTATATTTTCTCTAAATAATTTATCCATTTCTCATCTACCAAGGGATTAGTACTCCCATTGAGTGTTGGTGGTCGTTGCCTCATGTAGTGATCTAACAATGATCCTCCACGATGTGAATCAGGGTGCTCCATACGGGTAAGGTTATTATTCATAACATGAGTAAGTTTTCCCAGTATGGTGATTAGCTGATCAGCACCAGTTGCATCACCAGCTCCACTATAATTATCTTCAGCAGGAGGGAAATCCCTACATGGAGTGTGTGAATTGATACTGTTTCCATTCATTCTACTATGTTCCATATCTACACAATTTCATAAACTAGATTAGTTTATGAATAGAAATACATAATTCGAAACATGAAAAACCCTTAACAAAGATTCAATAGTTTATGGATATAGTCAACAATCATAAAAATATTTTCTTTGAGGATTTATATACTAAAAAACCCATAATAACAGTTTTTAAATAAAAGGAGAATTGTCCTACGAATATCCCCCCAGGAGTATCATTACCAAGAGTGCAGCAAGGCCCGATGCCTTGCACCAGTTCTCATTCGAGTCCAGCTCAATGCGTTGTTTTCAGGTTTTAGCCCTAGGTACATCTTTTCCAGAGCTGCCTCTACCTACTTGTATCTGGATAGGGATGTGGTGCTCGAAAAACTCACAAAATCTCTAAAATACCAAAAATCTAGGAAGTTCTTCTATACTAATCCTCAAAGTCATTCTTAGGGCTATGTTCTCTAATCAGAGTTTGTCTAAATCTAGCTTCCAAGGTTTGTAATGAACATCCTTTGATACCAACTGTAATGCCCCGACCCTAGTTATCCAGATTCGGTGCATTATTACATAACATTGTCATGATCTCAAGAATGATCAAATCTTGAAATAATGATTAGTTTAGTATCCTTGTAAACACTAGATGTATTCATAAGTCTTACATTACATCATTAAAATGTAAACTACAGCAACATAGTCTCCATAGTTCACACTCATATCCCCACATACTATCCATGTAGGTCATTCATAAATTACTTCTTCACATCCTGGGAAAAATAAAACATTGAAAGGGGTGAGCTCGGATGCTCATTAAGGTTAACAATATAGCGAAAACTTTCATAAATAAACACAAACATTTAAGGCAATGCATAACTAAAACAAATGCCTTTTAAACATTAACTTCAGCATAATATGGAAAAGATAAAATGATATAATGCCCTTTACTTATTCACATGAATATTATACTAGTCGAATAATCACATGCAATATCAATAACAACATTCATAATGACAGAATGCATAATACCATAATACCATAACCACATAGTCAAGGCCTTGTTCCAAGACTAAAAATAATATTATGTCAAGGCCTCGTTCAAAGAAACAAGTTTGTCTCATAAGTCCTACCGATGCATTGAGGAGTTATAGCAGACTCCACCCATCACTTATTATGTCCAACACATTCCTCATATGAACAGGTTTAAACATAACATAAACATTCGTATTAAAACCAGCATACGAAATTCCAATACTTTCTCCATAAACCATGAATGGTATAAAAATAACACATCCACAGTCAAACATATCACCAAAACTTCAATACAATATGGATGTTTTGTATCATAATAAATCAACTTCAAATACGCTTAAAAAACATCAAAGGATGTTGACATAGATGAAATCAAAACTATTTGAAAGTAATATCTCTTTTTTTGAATCATTTAAAAGTCACATAATTATAAAATAAAACATTTACATTGAAAATATACTTATATTTAAGGGAATATTTGATGATTTATAATAGTGTAAAATAGCCGCATCCACCGTATAAGATAAAAAAACATTCTTAACATAATTATGTCGAAAAGGTTAAAAAGTAATTTGTTTGTAAAGCGACGGAAAGATTCCTTTATAATCATCTTATAAAAAGTCAAACAAGGGTACAAATTACATTATCCCATATTCTGTAAAATATTAGGAATGTTTTGAAATAAATTTTTAAGAAACATGGCTGTGGATGATAAAGTGGTCCCAGTATATAATTATGTATAAACAACCTCGGATAATGAAGAGACTGTGAAATAAACCCTTACCTTGTACTTTTCAATGGTCGAGGGTAGGTTAACCTCATGTTTAATGGGTAAATAATTGTTATTAAATTATACAAGAATCATATACATTAATATGATATCATATATGATCTTTTAACATTTATTTGTTAGTAACATCTTAGTATTATCATCGTTTCGGGTGTTAATGGATTCATTTCCCATTGTCTGTTTAGTAACGTAAGCCATGTTTTTTATGGATAGGTTGTATCTTATTCATATCTAAAATGATATTAAGTCCTTAAATATTATTTTTAATCATCCAATAAAATTTAGCCTTGAATGGATACGATGGGGAATGAATCTCATCGTGTTCATGGATACGATAATCCGTACGTACGCACGAGTGACAATATCATTCTTTTGATATTAAAATAATATATAATTGGACGGTATATCATATAGAAAGAATTATTATCATGTTATATTTATTATTTACATGAATTATATATCATTATTAAACCCAGCTAAATAATAATATATTGAATAACCATTACACCACAACATGGAGATGGTAGGTCATATCTACGCACGTATGGTGACATGTCATTCAAGGGATGGATATAATAATTAAATTTTTTGTTCCATAAATATAATAAAATCACAGTATATATAATATACTAGATTTATTATTTTATAATATAAATAACAAGGAAATAAGATGTTGAAGAAGAATGGAACTTTAAAGAGGGTGGTTAAGACGTTACCTCTTCTTTGGGTTCTTTCTTTTGATTTGATCAAACGAGCTCGTTTGGATGTCTCTCTGACCTAACTAAGGCTACTAGGTTGAAGTGATGGATGTTGGGAGGATATTTGGGAAGAGTTTGGCCGAGCCAAATGTCTTTTATGGTGTGAATTAATGAGAAGTGGGAGTTTATGTTTTTAAGAGGGGTGAGGGGATTTTTTGGAAAAGCAAGAAATATTATTTTATAATAAATCAATATTCAGTTTCTAATGGATCCAAAGAAGATTATTTAAAGTTTAAGGTGGTTATAGGTCGAAAAAAACTCAACCAATAGATTTTAGACAGGTTTGGGTTACATTATTAACCTTATCTTTTATTTTTAACTCTTAGTTAATTAGTTTGACACTTACCATGTCACTTTGTATTTTTATATTATATAGTGAATAAAATTACTATATACATATAAGATACACCAAAGGGGTCCATTAATGATACACCAGACATGATATAAGTCCTTTGGCCAAACCTTTTATTTTTACTAATTAAATATCAATTAATAATATAATATTTGTTTTAAAAACTCTTTTATGTCAATTTTGACACTATCTGGTATTTTGTTTTTTATAAAATCATAACAGCATTATTACTTCGAAACTATTTCATTTAATAAATTCTAACATGTCATATTAACCAATGAAATTCGTATAATTCATTAAATGTCTCAAATTATATTCATTTGGTTATTTATAATATCAATTATTTTAATATTTGACTAATAAGGTAATTACTGCATCATCATTGGGTCATAAATAAATTAAAATATTTATTGTTTAAAAAATATATATTAAATATAACTATGTAGGAAATAGTTTTATATTTCTAATGAAAATTTATAACCGAATTTATCTTATGTATATCCTTATATTAAAAATGTTTTAGTAATTAAACATTGATTTTAACTCTTTTAACTCTTCTAAGAATTAAATAATAATAATTGTCCTAATCTAATCGAAGTGGACCTAAATGATAATAATTTATTCCTAAGGTTGTTTTTTGTCAAGATATACTTGTCCAATAGAATTAGGACATGTGTTAGGGTAATATATTCATATCATTTTTACCTTTAATTACCCTATTTACTTTTTACCGTGGTAAATAAAAGTAAATAGATACTATTTAACAAAAATTATTTTTATCTTATTGAACCAAATTTTACTCCTTAATATTAACCTTGTATCTTGTATTTTCTAAATTCCACTCACATAAGGGTTAAAATTATGTTTTATGTGAATTTTCAAATTCTCCTAGGAGATGGGTAAAAGATGGTGAAAAGTTCAATAAAATTTTTATATGTCTAAAATTATTATAAACTGACTCCAATGAATTACATTGAACTTATTTAGGTATTACATATCAATTTTGACCTAAAATAAATTTAAATAATATAAATAATTATTTAAACAAAATGTCGATTTTAACAAATAATTTAGTGTTTTTCACTATTCATAAAAAATTGAAAGTTTTCAGAAAAATACCAAACCATCACCCTAGGCTAATTTCGATATTCCAAATACAAAAATGAAGTCCATTTTGAAAGATAAAATTTATAATATTTAAAAACATAGGTATTACTATTCATAACGGTGAGTTTGATTGGTTGTGGTGTGTGTTAAAACTCGAAGTTGCGTACAACACACGTTACTGTATTGTTCAAAGAGAAGCGTACCGTGCAAGCTTGGGGTGTTACATGTTGTGTCAATATAATATAAAAATGGAACGAGGATAGGGGATAATCATAAGTAAAAGAACATGTACTATGTCTAGATAAGTATCAATGTATATATAATAAAATTTCCCTATCCAAACACACATCAAAACATGTTACACATTCTACAAATGATCAAATTTTTTGCAGCATAAAAAAACGATAATGATAGTGGTTATTATGCTTGTAAATTTATGAAATTTATCGCTTTGCATCAACAAGCTTTCATCCCTAAAAAGTTATTTTAAAAAACAAATAATATTTCATTTAAATTATTTATTAAAGTATTATTTATAATTTTTATAGCAATACTCTGACTGAAAAAAATCCTTATATTCAAAAGATGATATTGATTTGATCAGAAATGAGTGGACCACATACCTGATGGAAGATTGTGTTCATATATCATGAAGATCTGACTTGGGGACATTTAAATTGGCATTCATTTTTGAGAGGGGTTAAGTTGAATAAATGACGCAACATTTTTGTTTGTAAATTTTTGTAGAAAAATTTCAATTGTTATAAAATAAAACATCCTTACACAAATTAGTCATTTAACCATTTTAACCAATGAAATGTACATGAATCATGAAAGAATGATGAAAAACCTTTATGGGATTTTGATAAGAAAAACCAATAAAATCACCAAAATATATTCATATCACACATTCCTACTCACATTCAATTAAAAGATGAGTAAACGCATCTGCCCTAAATTTATTTTAGTATGAGAATAAGATGCCAAATGGATTCCCATGCATTGAACATTTTCCTTGGTAGAAATTTTATCTTTTCTAATTATCCATAATAATAAAATAGTATTTGATAAAACCTCTTACCTACAATGGGTCTCCCCCACACATCCATGTTTTCAATTACGAATAAATATACATGGTTCATCTGTGACATGTTCATGTGGACCCCTCTTCAATATGAGCCACGGTGCAGCCTATATCACTCAAAGTGTCTCTCTTTTGTTAAAAATGGACTGATGTTTAAGTGAAAACAACAACTGAAATATGAAAAACCAACCAAACATATTCAAATTGTATTGAAAATTTAGTCCATTGATCCATGGGACATTTTGGAAGTGTATAATTCATCATTTCCATAATTTGAGGCACGGTACAACCAGTCTCACTCAAAGTGTCTCTTTTTTGTTTAAAATGTTGTTTCCCCCAGTCTTCGGTGATGTCCTCCTTTGATGGGAGGTTCCAACATTCTGATAGGTTTCATACGGGTTGATTCGTAGAACCAGAAACATCCAATGATTCCACATCCATTTGGACCTACTTTCCAAAGGTAGGTTCTCATTAGATTGTGGACAAATGAGGCTTAGGAATTTGAATTGGTTTAGATGATGGGAGGTCAGACACATCACACATTTTTTAGGGGAATTATTATCTACTCCGGGACTCTCTTTATAGAAGTAAGTTATGTTTGTGAATCCTTATTGCATTAACAAGTATAAAATGCGTTTTCCATTAGATCTGACAATTAATGATCGATATGTAGGAAATTTAGAGAATCTTTTATATGTATTCGAGGTTCTTCACTGATAAAGAATCATCTGTATTTGTTAAAGATTATTAGTCAATGGTATCCTTTAATACGTAAAAGTCTCTTGGTCCTTATGTTGACCATACTGGTTTTAAAGCCACTCAATGGGGCACATGAAGTTTATTGTCATTAAGAAGGACATAAATTATTTCAGAGTTGGGACTGAACCCGTAGATGGTCTAACTACATATCCTTTGTTTATAAAAGGAATTAGAACCCATGTAGTTCAAGTAAGGGGGTATGATGTTTATGATTGATGGCTCAAAGAAGGATGTCAGAGTTACTTTTACACTCAAAGCTCACGTGAATCATGCTCGATGTGTGAAACAAGAGGTATTGGTAAAAAATCTGATAATTGTTCCATGAAAGATGCAACCATAAGAAATAATGTGGGGCTTATGTATGTATAACTACCCAGATAAATAATGATTAGGATTTACATCAGGGAAGAAATCCAGGAACAGGGTCCATAAAGGTATATATGCTTCATTGTGATTTGAATACTCTAACTTGTGGCATAATCCTGAAAAGGAGTCCCAAATTTGGAGAGGACTTATCATTGGGTTTTACTCCTGTAAAGGAATCCCAGATCAAAGGTTAATTAGGACTGGTTAAGAGAAATTAAGACTAGGGCGTACTCCTGGAAAGGAGGCCCAGGTTAAGAGACTTGAAAAATTAAGGGACTTAGGGCTTACTCCTGAAGAGGATTCCCATATTTGAGACTGGGGATTATTCCTGAAAAGGAGGCCCAGGTTAATGAGGACTTGGGGCTTACTCCTAAGGAGGATGCCCAGATTTCAGAATTATTACTTGGGCTTATTCCTAAAAAGGAGGCCCAGGTTAAGGGGTTCTCTCATCTTAAAGGATGAGGTTGAATGAATGAAATCTCAATTTTTTAGTGACATAAAGATGTGTAAATCACTAGGTTTTGAGAGATATTCCATAGAGTTACTTTCAGAAAAGGAATATAAATCAAGATATCTTGCCATAAATGGCTTTGAAGAGTGTCTTGAAGATTGAATCTTGAATAGGAGAGTTGGAATGGCTTAAGAGGGGTGAAATGGGAATGAAGGGCACCGAAAAAGGCAGGGGCACGCAAGTCCTAGTAGGCGGGCAGGTACTGCGTGGGCGCGCAAGTCCTGGTCATGCAGGTATACCTGTACGACACAAGGGTACTTTCGTGACGGTTAACCAGTAGGGTAATACTTGAGCGACTCATGGTTAAAGCCATTAGAATCATCTTGAGTTTCTTCCAGAAGAGGGACGTGCTAGTTCTATTGAAGGAGGAAGGTGTCGCGCCATTGTAGCCATTTCCCTGAAGGGTTGGCCACTCAGGCACACACGTTTTGATGAGTTTCAACACTTAGCCTTCCTCCCCCTCTTTAGATCTTCCGTTCTAGGTAAGAAATTACCTTAGAAGTGTTTCGAAAGCTTTGAAAAGATACTAGGGTGCCGAGAGCTTAAATTTGAGTTTCTGGAAAAATCCCTCTTCCATGGGGGGGCCCATAGGTTCTATTTATAGGAAAGCGAAGACCCCGGGCGGTTATAACTTAGGGCGTTCATGTCACTTGCGTGACCATTAGGCGTCGCGCAAGTTGACTTGCGTGACAATGATGGAACTTGGACGACCTATGTTCTTTTGTAGCCTTGTTCATGGCTTTGTCAATTTTTTTCATCAAAGGATGAATCAATTTGTGCTAAGTCATTTCCCTTTTTTCAATATTTAGATTCTGTGAAGAATGGGGCATCATCAAAAGTCCCCCCTTAGAGGTGGATCTAGAGAGAAAAGAGGATTTGACTTTGAGGAAATTGAGAATCAAAAGGAACAAGAAATCTGGCAGTTTAAAGTCATGCATCTCGGACATAGAAAGGATAATGATTAAGGTCAAAATTGTTTTGACCGAATGAATTAGAATTTACTCAATTCCTTGAAAATTCATCTAAAAACATAGTACCATACTCAATTATGAGGGAAAAAAAATTAAACTATGACTTAAGAATATTTGAATCTGAGGAATGATATGAAAAAGAGCTAAAAGGAATTAGAAGAAGTAGTTCCCTGAAATGAAGTTACCATTATTTAACAAACTCGTTAGGGGGTTGAATTATGCATGTCCACCTAAGGGCATTGGGTGCATAGTTAAATAAAATAGTATCTTTTGGATAACAAGTCTGTTATGTAGACTGTTTATGCAAGGCCGCCTATGGGCACGTGCTGCATAGTCAGGCAAAAGAAATCTGAGAAATTTTCATTCATAGTGCTAAAAGCTAGTGAAATATTATGGAGATTCAAATTTTCCAAAGTATAGAGTTTTCTTTGTATGAAGAGGTACTTAAATATGGATAAGATATTTCCAAACAAGATTATCGAGGAACTGGATGGATATTACTCCTCCGAAGGTCTGACCCAAACATAGGGAATTAGAATATAATCCATAGACTTGAATACTTTCAGATCATGAAAAAGGATATGGGACAAATATGTTATAGATGGCAGTTTTTTTTTCAATCTTTACATGCTTTCATTTAAAACAAATAAGGACAAAAGAGGCATTCTTCCAAAGAATGATGTTACTACTATCCGACAAACCTGTTAGGGGGTTGAATTATGTAGGGCCATCTAAGGGAATTGGATGCATAGTCAAATAATAGCATCTTTTGGCTAACAAGTATGTTATGTTGACTATTTATGCAAGGCCGCCTATAGGCACGCTCTGCATTGTCAGGAAAAATAATTCTCATAAGTTTGACATTTTTGTGACCTATAAGTCATGAAAAGGGTTTATGAAGATCTGAAAAATATTTATGGTAAGGATTATGACACATAAATATGGGTATTGTTCAATGTATACAGATATACACAGATCAATGCTAACCATAATCATGTTGTGGCTGGGTCCTGAATTGAAATGCTGTACTTCACTACATATCCCATAAGGATGGGAATCAAGCTCATACGTAGTTCTTAAATTATAGTTTAACTTCGTGTGGGACAAAAGGATTAGTGATTTTAGTTTAGGGTCATATAGCTTAGACCATTGTAAGAAATACACTGTGTGTGTTTTCATGGGGACTTTTCAGCCAAGAAACTGAAAGTGGAATTTGGGGTTAGGCCCAAAGACTTGGGGCCGGATTCAAGGGACATTCGAATGTTCCTACGTATCCCATAAGGATGGGAATCAAGCCCACATAGTTCTAGAAATACCCTTTGTACAAATTTGGTTCATACATGTGAAGGGTGAAAGGGGACTTTAGTAAAATGATGTTTTAACCCAAGATAAAAGGCTTGGGTGTTGCCATGTATGCACGTAGTCTTTGAAATGAAACATGATTGAAAAATCAATGTAAATAATGGTTCCCTCCCAGGTAAGGGTATTAAAAAATATTGTAGTTTATTGTCATACTGGACAAAATTATGGTATAGTTTAACGTCGTATAGCAAGGACGAAAGTGAACCAATATAATGATATTGATTCTAAGGGTTGTTTCATGAATTAACATCGTATGAGATAGAGATGAACAAACATGAAGATATTGGTTTTGGGCATGAACCTTGGGAGGATGCCTACATACCCAGCCTAGAAGGCAAGGATCAAAGTCTGTGTAGTTCAATTAAAGAATGAATTAATGATCATGTTGTTCTTGGGGACAATGACCTAAAAAATGATGTTTGTTGGACTTACACATGGTTAGCATCCCAAAGTGAGTGTTATGGTTGAGGTTTTCTCTAAGCTCACGTGAGTCATACTCAGTGTGACAAACAAGAGGTAAAAACAACCTAAACGATGCATAGTTTAATGCCATGTAGGACATATAATGGGACAATGCAGTTTATAGTCTTGCAGCTAGGACTATTGGTGCTGCACAATTTAGTGTCATGTAGCAGGGACAAAGTACAGTTTAATGACATGTAGGACATATCACAGACTTTCAATACAGTTTAGCATCATGTAGTTAGGAGGATGGGGACAATATATTTTAACGTCATGTTGGATGAAAGGGGGACTGTGTAGTTTAATGTCAAGCAGTGAGGTTAAAGGAGTACACCATTTAATGTCATGTTGGACGCATTGCATAATTTTTTCACAGTTTAGCATCAGGTTGGGTGAATGTGGGAATAGTTTATGGTCATATGCATGGACCGTGGATGGTGCAGTTTAATGTCATGCTGGAAAATAGTGTAGTTTAAGGTCATATGGGTCCTTTGATGATTATGTTGTTAAATGCCTTTCCAGACGTAAGGGACTTCTATACAGTTTAGCATCATGTAGTTAAGAAATCACAGTTTAACGTCTTGCTGGACGTAAGGGACTCGCAAATAGTTTAGGGTCATATTCACTGACCGTTGATGATGCAGTTTAAGGTCATATAGGACCTAGTTGCAGTTTAAGGTCATACTGGACCATTTAGGGAAATTTTTCACAGTTTAACGTCGTGTGGGACGAAAATAATACAAATAGTTTAAGGTCATATGTATAGACCATTTCCATATAGTTTAACGTCATATAGAAAGGACGAAAGAGGTTTTGTTTTTATACAAAATACTTCTTCAAAAATATGACATTGGTTGGAGTAGTGATGAGTTCTCCATCCATCGATATTAATGAAAAAGCTCCATTGGAATAGACCATATGTATTGAATAAGGTCCTTCCCATTTTGGCTCATGTTTGGGAGGTTTCATTCTTGGTATCATTGAAGTTCTGAGAACTAATACCAATTCTCCCCGAGTGAATGAATGAAGATGAACATTTTTGTTAAAAGCTCGTGCTATTCGATTCTGATAGACTTCCAAGTGTTGCAAAGTGCACAATCATTTCTCATCTAACAATTCCAATTCATTAAATCTCTTTTGAGATTGGTCATCTGTAGATGATTGATCACAAATGGAAACTCTGAGGGAGGGTAGTTGAACTTCAATGGGAATGACGTCTTCTGTTTCATATACCAATGAATATGGAGTTAACCGAGATGCAGTGTGGGTGGTAGTCCGATAATCCCATAAAGAATGAATGAGTTTATCAAAACATGACATCTAATCTTTATCCACCATTATTTTCAGTATATTTTAAAGAGTTTTGTTAAAGGATTCTATCTGGCCGTTGGCCGCTGCATGATACTGAGATGAATGGATGGATTTGATGTTGTATTGTTTATAAAACTTCTTCACCTCGGATGAATAGAATATTGTGCCATTATCCATCAATATGGTATTAGGGACACCAAATCTGGTAATGATGTTAGACTTGATGAAGCTAACAACACGTTTAGAACTGACAACCTTGAGAGGTATTGCCTCTGTCCATTTGGAAAATAAGTCAATAGCAGTAAGAATGTACATAAACTACTTGGTCGTAGCCGAAGGGTAAGGTCCCACCACATCCATTCCCCATGTGGCAAATGGCCATCAGTATTTAGCTGTATGAAGCAACTATGGAGGTAGATGAATGAAGTTGGCATGTACTTGGCATGAATGACACTTCTTTGTGAAATAGACAAAATCTTGTATCATTGAAGTCCAAAAGTATCCAAGCCTTCAAATCTGATCAGACAGTCTATGTCCAGACTGGTAGGCACCATAGACTCCTGCATGCACTTCTTTCATGGAACCCATTGTCTCTTCACCATCAATGCATCTAAAGATAACTCCATAAAAACGACATTTGTAGAGAATTTTCTCTAGGTGATCTGGCCTATCATAAAGAGTAAAATTGACCACATGTCGCCAGAGTTGTTCTTTATCAGCTCTATCAGGTAGAAGTGTTCCATTTTGAAGGCATTCCCTGATAGGTGACATCCATCATGTAGTATGACCATACAGTTCAGGAATGGGACTAATTTCATTAATTTCCTCTGTTCTGATTCAAACATATGGTGAAATTTCACGATGGTGGGCAATACTGATGGTTGTCTCGTCCCGATTAGGATCTGCCAGATCTGTGGCTATATTAGCCAGTGCATCAGCTTGAGCATTTTTTGATATTGGGTCATAAGAAAATGTTGGCTCCAAAGGGAATTATTCCATTAACTCTCTGACGTAATCATACAAAGGGACTAGTTCTTCTTTTCTGATGGAATAATCCCCATTGACTTGTTTGATTACCAGGCCTGAATCACCTTTTACCATTAAGTAATTCACTTGTTCTAGAAGTGATAATTCCAACCCTACAAAGAGAGGATAGGATTCTGCTTTATTATTGGTACCACCTTCCCACAATAAGAAGGAATAAGGTAACACTGCCTTTTTTGTAGAAATGAGCACAATTCCTAAGCCAACTTTGTTGAATTTAGGATTTTCCATTTTCCTCTCTGTTGGACTTCTGGAAAAACCATCAAAATACATTTCCCATGTCTAAGGACTTTCTTGAATAGGGAAGACTTCCTCATCAGGGAGTTCAATATCTGAAGATGTGTCTTCCACTAAAGGGTGTTCAGCCAGGAAATCAACCAGAGCTTGCCCCTTTATCGCTTTTTGAGACACATACTGAATGTCGGATTGCTTCAAAATAACTGCCCACCTTGCCCGATGCCCTGTAAGCATTGGACGACTAAGGATAAATTTGAGCGGGTTATTGTGAGAAACCAATTGAACCTCATGCTGTTACAGGTAGTGTCTCAGCTTATGAACTGCAAGGATTAATTCTTGTCAGCACTTCTCAATACCTGAATACTGGGTTTCTGCTTCAAGCATAGTTCGACTAAGATAGTAGAGGTTGTTTTCATTCCCATCATCATTCTTTTGAGCAAGAAAGGAACCTAATGATCTCTCTAGAGCTGTCATGTAGTGGATAAGTGGTCTTCCTTCAACAAGTGGCATTAGTACCGGTGGACTAAAGAGGTATTTCTTGAGAATATTGAATGATACTTGATATTCTTCAGTCCACCAGTATGTGACTCCCTTCTTCATCAATTTGGTGAAGGGTAAACCTTTTCCTCCTAAATTTGCAATGAAACACCGAATATAGGCTAAGTGTCCTTGAATTCCTCTTAATTCATTCAAATTTTGAGGAGGTGACATACCAAGTATTGACATGGTCTTCTCAGGATCGACTTCAATATCATGATGGCATACAAAAAAGTTGAGAAATTTTCCTGAGGTTACCCCAAAAGCACATTTTAAGGGGTTCATCTTCAAATTATGTTGTCGAAGCTTGCTGAATATGACTTTCAAATCAGCCAAGTAATTAGAACGTTGTTTGGATTTAACTACCAAATTCTCTAAATAGCATCCAACAAACATCCCTAAGAAGGGTTTAATGATACGATGCATGGAACGCTAATAAGTTGGACCTACATTATTAAAGCCCAAGGGAATTACCTGGTAGAAAAACACACCCTGAGGGGCTCTGAAGGCTGTATATTCCTCGTCTTCTGGGGCCATTTGGATTTGATTATATCTGGAATATCCTTCCATGAAGGAAAGTGCTTCATATCCAGCTGTTGCATCAATAAAATGTTCTGTAATCAGAACTGGGAAATCATCCTTAGGACAATGCCGATTAAGATCTCTGAAATCGATGAAAAATCTAATTTGTCCGTTCTTCTTCTTTACATGGAAAATATTATCCAATAATTTGGGATATTGAACTTCTCTGACGAATTTAGCTTTGATAAGTTTATCCACTTCAGCTTCGATTTTGGAAGCATAAGTTGGGTGTGTTTGTCTCACGACTTGCTTAACTCCTCGATGTTCTTCTGGAAAACCCAAATGATGTGTAGAAACATCAGGATCAAGCACAAGAATTTCTTTATAGTTCCATGCAAATATATCTCTATTTTGATTTAGAAAATAATTATACATCTCTTGCTCTTCAAGATTCATGGCCACACTGATTAATGTGGGGTGTGGATCTTCTTGTGTACCAAGATTTATTTCTCTGAGTTCATCCATAGTGGTAGGGATACCCTCTTCAAATTCTGAAGGAGCATCTCTGAGATTTTCCTCTTATTCATCATCATGTATTATTTCTTCCTTTTCTACTTTCATAGTATATGATAAATTAGAATTTTCATGATCCAAAGAGGTGTCAAAATTTTCATATATTGAAGAAGAATCTTCCATTTCTGACCCGATTGATGATGAAGGGTCTTTATTGGGTAATAAATAAGAGATGATGGATTAAGAATCGACATGAATGTTCACCTCCAATGTTTCAATAACTTCTTCTGGCCTAATTGGCGAAGCATAGACTTGTTGGATTTCAGCAGATGAAATGAAGACGTTACCATTTGTGCTTTCATCACTGCTTGGTAGATTACCAATTTCTCCCATGTTGTCTGGCTCGATTGCCATAATTTACATTATAGATCATTCCATAAGAGTATTTTGATTTGGGTCTATCATGTTAAATTGACTGATAGGAAACACATAATCTGTACTCACATGTGTAAATCGATTTACTGGAATTTTCTCCAAACCATATGGAGCATTAACTTTGGTAATCTCCTTTGTTGTGGATTTCTACCTTCCCTTCATGTGATAGAATTCCACCTCAATGTATTGAGACTCACATTTCTTTAATGTGGTTTTATCACCATACAATATCCCAACTTGACCATCGAAACAATATTTGAGACATTGATGGTATGATAAAGGGATAGCTGCATGTTGATGTATCCAGGGTCTTCCAAGCAAGATGTTGAAGGATGAGTCTTGATCAACAACCATGAAATCTGAATTTGATACAAGATCTCCAAACTGAGTTCTGAGTGTAACTTCCCACCAGTTGTTCTTGATCATTTTTATCATATCCTTGTAACATCATGGTATAAGGAGATACATCGGATTCTGTAAGGCCCAATTGACGAAGTGTACGAGTGGGAATGAGGTTGGCTCTTGAACCATTGTCAATGAAAGTTCTTCGGACGTCTATGCCATTGACCTTTACAGACAAGTACAATGGTCTAATATGTCCATGCACAACATCATCTTCATCTTCATTAGTAAAAGATATTATTGCATGGCATTCTGCAGGATTATTCTCTACGTGATAGACTTCAGCTGTATCAATTTTAGTTTAAAACTCCTGAGGACTTGACAATGCCTCGATGAGTGCTTCTTGAAGATATTTTGACAGGTTCAAAGCATCCAGAATTGATAACATGGATGTTACTTAGGAAAATTGTTTCAATATATCGTTCTTTTGATCTAGAGGTCTGCGTTTCCCAATATGAATATGTGGTTTAGCAGGTACCTTAGGAGAAGATGCTTTGGAAGTTGATGCATCTTGTATCGGGATAGGAGTTGTCAATATTACTGGTTTTGGAAGATTAAACCAATTAGATCCATTTACATTCTAAGAGGAAGAAGATGGGACCTTCAACCAGTCTTCCAAAATAACCGTGCCAAGACTGAATTTTTTTTTTGGTAGAAGAACTTGTTTGTTCTTGCTGCGCTCGTTGAAGGGATCTACCACGAGTTTCTGCTGCATACACAGATCTAGTAGGGGTAGAATTGGAATAGTGGATTCTAAAAGATCCACGTCTTCCCCTGTATTCTGAGCCCCTAGAACATCCTATGATTCCACTGTTTGATATAGGTAATTCAGGCTCATTGAAATCGAAACAGCGACTGGCATATAGATCTGTTAATTGAATCATATTAACAGAACCAAAGATTGACTCTTCATCTGATGAAGACTCTGCCTGATTATCATGTTTAGGTTGTGCCATTTGGTTGGGCGGTGCTTCTAGATTTGAAGTAGATGGCTTGAAGTCCGCCAATGTCAAAGACAACTTAGGATTTGAAACATACTCATCTTCTTTAGATTCGTTTTCTTTCTTTGAATCATGCCGTTTCTTTGAGGGCTTTCCCTCTGAAGAAGAGGGTTTTTCCGCCACATTCATGGCAGAAGACACAATTGGTTTCATTAATTGTGTTCACAAAATAGCATGAGTTCGATTGATTTTCTTTTTGAACATCCAATCATCATACTTCTGTGCAATTTTGCTTTTGACTTCATGCCATTCTCCTTTATCCTCTGGAACTGTAGGAGTAACACATGCTACCTGAGATGAATAACCTTTCCATTTGACTTGTCCCGAGTCGACCATCTTTTTCATGAGGTTTTTGTAGACAAAACACTCCTGGATGGGGTGACCCAAAATTTAATGAAAAGGGAAATAATTGGGACAGTCTTCATCTCCTTTCTTGTTTGGCCTCTTGGGCATTGGCAATTGAAACAAATTGTTTTTCATAGCCGAAAGGAAATAACCAAAAACTTGTTCATTTCATAAAGAGTATGTTTTTCTCTTCAGATCTTTAAATTGTTTTCGTAATTGATCTCTTTGATCGTATGGAAGAATCATCCTTTGTTGTTGGTGCTCAGAAGGTGGAGCCCTTCGAGAAGATGAAGGTTTTGAGGTAGAAATAGGTACATGTGCTTGTTTAAGCATAACTGTAGCAGTTTCTGCTTTACCCATTCTCCTTCTTGGAGCTAATGGAATTACACGAGATTTATCCTTAGCCTGTACAAGGGAATCTTTAATCTTCTGAGCGATTGAAGTAAGGTCTTGTAACCCTCCTGTGTATTTTACAGGGATTAACGGTGTGCATAATATGTCACAAATATTTTCCATAAATATTGGCAATAATACATCTTGATGGAGTGCTAAACTTAAGGAATATGTTAATCACTTCGATCGAGCAATGAAATCAGAGACCCTTTCATTCTCCCTTTGCTTACGATTTGTAAGATCGAAAACTGTTGTATTTGGAAAAGTTGAGCTGAACTGAAGGAGGAAATTTTGGTGAAGATCCTCCCATCTGGTAATTGACCAGGATTGCAAGCTTGCATACCAAACAAAAGCTGGTCCTCGCAAGGTTCGCACGAAGCATCTGAGTTTCACTGCTTCTTGCTACTCCAGAGTTCCCATAATAGGATCGCAACAAGACACGTAATGCATCAAATGCTTTTCAGGATCGCTTGATCCATTGAATATAGGGAATACAGGGTTCCCAAAACTGGATGGAGGAGAGATTGAATCTACCCAATCAGGGTAAACTTTCTTTTCTGGTTGAACTTGCTCATGTTTCCCTTCCATAGTTTCTAACCGAGCTGTTAATGACTCAATAGTAGTTATTAACTTTTGAGAAACATCCTGTTGATCTTGGACATGGGTAGGTGCAATGACTAGAGCTTTGACAGATGGGGTTGATAGTGCTACAACTAATGTTTGCACTACCAACTGTTGTTATACATGACCCATAGGATTAGACCTGTGAGGGTGTAAAATAGAGGAGGATATTCATTATCCATCTCAGTAGCTGCAACAATTTCTTTTGGTTGACTAACTCCAGCATGCTTAAGAAAAAGACTACTCTGAAGTAGTTCTGCATTCAACTTTCTTAATTCCTTCATTTCATCCTCCTGTTGTGTAAAAAATTTCTCTAGAGAGAGAGATTGACTTTCTCTAGAGGAAGTATATGTAACCTGGTTCTTTCCCTTCCCTTGGTTGGATCCTTTTCGGAGAGGGGGAAGTGGGTTACTCGAATGATTACCCAGGTTCTGAGTAATCCTTTGACTTTTTGTATGCTCACCTTCTACATTTGTGTCGGAGCATACATCTTATTGAGAAGGAACCTCTTCATCTGAGTCCCCTGAGTGTGCCTCATCTGGTGGATCAGCAACAACAGAATTGATGACATTGATTGATTCATAAATCATTGCATCCCTTCTATCAGCATTTCTGTGATATTGTCTTCTTCCATGTCTTTTATGGGACATTTTCTTTTTGTTGATTCGATCCCTTAGAAAATTCTTGATGAACTGTAATTTGGAGGGAATCTCCTGATAATTTTTCTCTTCGTTACTCTTGAGGATTCTTCCCCAATCGAAAAAATACCGACTTTATCTAAGGAGTGGATTGATGATTTGAAAAAGTCCCTAGTCCGGTGGACTAGGGATGTTCCTTCTCAACTTCTCGAATCTTATTTGTTGATTCCGAGTCTTGGTTTAAAAGAGTCCAAAGTTTTGAGAGTTGGGGTGGCTCTTGACATGCTATGTCTGAGTCTTTCTTAAAAGATATCCTAATCTTGCAAACCTTAGTCTAGAAATTACCTGGGTTCATTAACCTGTGTCCACTTTTATCACCCAGTTCAAAAGACCGTTGGATGATTTCTGACACTTCTTTCACTTGGTGATGTGCTTGCTCCGAATGAGAGGCATGTTCATTATTCTCGTTTGCTTGATGCAAGAGTAATTCAAAAACCTGTTCTCTATATTCCTGATTTTGAGAGGAACTAGTTGAAGCGTGTTCTTGAAAAGGCTTTTGATTACAAATAGAGCCCATTGACTGTGGCCGGCCATGGGAAATAACATTTCATGATACCATTTTTGGTGGTCTCTGCTAACTGGAGAGCACCGTGAAATACATTGATCAATGAACACCCCATCCTCAGACATGAATACCAGATGGGTCATTGGAAATTAACTGATGAAATCTTCTTAGTGTGCCAAATCAGGAACGTTGAAGGTCTCTCTGTTTCTTTTCAGCCTTTGGATATCGAGAGACTAATAGAGATGACAAATTAATATGACTTTGTAACCCTTCTATTATCATAATATTATTTTCATATTCATCATAAGATAATACTTTATTTTTCAACTGACAAAGAGTTTTCCATATGTTGAGACGAATATCATGAATTTCATCTTCCGTCAACATTTCTGGAATTTCATACTAAGAGTCAGCCAGAGGCCAAAACATGACTGGAACTTCACCATTCTCCAGTAGTTTTCTCATGTTCAACATTTTCTCTTTATCATTTGATGAAGATTTTTCTACCTGATTTGACCAAACGTGGTGTTTCCTTGTTGCTTCATTGGATTCAACAGGATTGATAGAGAAATCATTGATCAAACTAGAAGATGCATGACTTAGGGGTGGTTCAGAGAATGACCTACACACTGGGATATATTCTGATTCAGAAAGTATTTCACCTGCTAGAGATGAAGCTTCAGACATGACTGGTTTCGCATTTTCAAGTGCCTCAAGATAAAAGGGCTTTCTCGGAACTACATTCTCCACTGGAGAATTTTCCAGGCAATGTGCATCACTACTAAGGAGAGGAATTTCACAGAAAAATTCATCATCATGTGTAGGACCACTATAATGGGTTACAGAAAAAGATGATATCTCTTACTCCTTAGTCTTCTGACCACACAAAGCATTCATGTGGATCTTATCGGAAGATGAAACTTCAAGATCGACCAAATTTTCATGAAGCAAGACTTCATGAGGAAGTGTCTGTTGAAGACCATTGGAATTAATGGTCCCACTATTGGGAAATGAGGGAGTAGAATCTTGAATTTCAACAGATAATTGTCTTAGGGATTCAAGAACTCCAACATCGAGAAAGGACTTGTTACAGATTGGCTCTTGATATCTTGATTGTGTTGGGCGGGACTTTTTCGTAGATTCCTTCTTACTCGCTTTGGAAAACACTTTTTGACGAATGTTGCTGCTATGAGTAGGTTTATGTGCCTGATCACGAATGATGGTCAGGTTATGCTAACGATCTCCACTCAAATCAGGTGTATGTGCCTGACTTGGTTGTCCGTATGATATGGGGGATTATGCTCCAAAACCCTCTTGGACTGGAACAGATGTGTGTGTCTGTTCTGGAGTGAATTGTTGATTTGTCACTCCACCTATAGGGATAGATTTATGTGCCTTTCCATGAGATGTCGCTGAAGTTGTTATAATATCCTAGAAGGAATCCAGAATATGATCAGGTATTTTCTTCTGCTCTTTCACCATTGATAGAATATTCTTGGTGACTTCAGCTGCCAGAATGGGAATATACGTCCATTTTCGGCATGGAGTAGGTGTACGTGCCTGCTCCTATCCTCCTTTTCCTGTTAGTGAATCCTGACAGTACTCACGTTTGGGGGCAGAGAGTTGAGTCTGCCTCCTATTTGTTGTCGGGACTTTCTGACTAACATCTTTGAATGCTACCAAGTGAGACTATTGGTATGCTTGATTAGTACTTGCAGGTGTACGTGCCTGCTGATTACACTTCACCGAACGTAGTTGAAGAGATCCATCATATATAGTCAGACGAGCCTACTGACTAGATGATGATGTATAAATAGGTGTAT
This sequence comes from Viscum album, assembly GCA_963277665.1. Classification (NCBI taxonomy): domain Eukaryota; kingdom Viridiplantae; phylum Streptophyta; class Magnoliopsida; order Santalales; family Viscaceae; genus Viscum; species Viscum album. Next base: position 268,130,560 of record OY728125.1, on the reverse strand, counting down.
GTTCTTGCCTATAGTACTCCACCGGAATGGCCTAGCGGGATTGGTGTGATGCTGCCAGACGAGTCTGCTAGACAGCCGAATAAAAATGGGTAGGTGTGTGTGCCTGCTCATTGCTTGCCAACAAGTTAGGTTGGTGGACATCTCCAGAGATGGAAGAGATGAGAACCTGATCACCATTAACCAGACTTCGCCTCTGGCGATTCGTCTTGCCTTCTCGGGTTCGAAGAACCTGAGCTGAACGCCTGCAGTCGGTACCCTCATCATGTTGAGGGCGCACTGCTGTACGAGTCTGGATGCGATTGTTTGTGGGATCCCTGAGGAAGGACTCCTGTTTTCTTGAATTAAGGTCCTAAGGGATCCGCTCATTCACCTCCCCAGAATAAGGGAGTTAATGGTGATTGCGTTCTAGGGATAACGACCCGAAATGGTTGGAGATGGTAGTCAGCACTACCCGCTTCTTCATCACTGGTGGTCGTTATCTGGACGACAGGTGTCCATTGTTCTCTTGGAGGGCTTGACGGGCAGCCTCCAAAGTTGGTATGGTACCGTGTTGACGGTACTCCTTAACCAGTGTGTTTGATACCCAACATTGATGATGCTGAGTATGTGATATCATCCTCAGAGTGGATAATGATCCAGCAGGAGTAGTAGCAGTAGCATTTGCAGCAGCTGTATTCACAGGTGTGAACTTGAGAGCAGCCATTCTAGAAATGCAGAAGATCTTGGAAAAGAGTTCATGTTTGACGTAACAGACGTAATCAAGATAAATCTAGCCACTACATCTTTTGGATGAGCACATATGTCAATGATTGTTTTTGTTGGCCCTCTTATTGAATTTTAAATAGGGGCCTAACAAATAGTTAAAACATCAGTTTAACATGGTTAAGTATTCACGTCGGGTTCACCATTTTTGTTTCCCTCGGACTTTAGGGATGACCTCCTTTTATGAGAGGTTCAAAAATTCCGATCGGTTTCTAACAGGTTGATTCATAGAACCGCAAACATCCAATGATTCCACATCCATTTGTACCTACTTTCCAAAGGTAGGTTCTCGTTAGGTTGTGGACTAATGAGGCTTAAAAATTTTCATTGGCCGAGAGGATGGGAGGTCAGACTCATCACACCTTTTTGAGGGGAATTATTGTCTACTCCGGGACACTCTTTATAGATTTATGTTATGTTCGTGAATCCTTATTACATTACCAATTATAAAATGAGTTTTCTATTAGATCTGACAATCAATGATCGATATATATAAAATTTAGAGAATCTTTTATATGTATTCAAGGTTCTTCACTGATAAGGAATCATCTTTATTTGTTTGATATTCTTTGTCAATGGTATCCTTTAATACGTAAAAGTCTCTTGGTCCTTATGATAACAATACTGGTTTTTAAGCCACTGACTGGGGCCCTTGAAGTTTATTGTCATTCAGAAGGACATGAATTATTTCAGAGTTGGGATCGAACCCACAGATGGGCTACCTACGTATCCTTTGTTTATAAAAGTAATCATAACCCATGTAGTTCGAGTAAGGGAGTATGATGTTTATGATTGATGGCTCAATGAAATATTTCATAATTACTTTTGCACTCTAAGCTCACAAGAATCATGCTCAGTGAGAGAAACAAGAGGTATAGGTAAAAATTCAGATAATTGTGCCGTGAAAGATTCAATCATAAGAAATAATGTAGTGCATATGTAAGTATAACTGCTTAGATAAATGAAGATTAGGATTTACATCAGGGAAGAAATCTAGGAACATGGTCCATAAAGGTATATATGCTACATGGAGATTTGAATACTCTAATATAGGGATTACTCATGTAAACGAGGCCCAAATTAGGATAAGACTTATGATTGGGTTTTACTCTTGAAAAGGAATCACAGATCAAAGGTAAATTAGGATTGGTTAAGAGAAATTAAGACCGGGGCTTACTCTTGAAAAGGAGGCCCAGGTTAAGAGACTTGAAAAAGTAAGGGACTTGGGGCTTACTCCTAAAGAGGATTCCCTTATTTGAGAATGGGGATTATTCCGGAAAAGGTGGCCTAGGTTAATGAGGACTCATGGAATACTCTTAAGGAGGATGCCCAGATTTCAGAATTATTAATGGGGATTATTCTTAAAAATGAGGACCAGGATAAGGGGTTCTCTCATCTTAAAGGATGAGGTTGAATGAATGAAATGTCAAATTTTTAGTGACATAAAGATGTATAAATCACTAGGTTTTGAGAGATATTCCATAGAGTTACTTTTAGATAAGGAATCCAAATCAAGAAATCATTCCATTAATGGCTTCGAATAGTGTCTTGAAGATTGAATCTTGAATAGGAGAGGTGGAATGGCTTAAGAGGGGTGAAATGTGAAATAAGGGCACCCAAAAAGGCAGGGGCGCGCAAGTCCTTGTAGGCACATAGGTACTGCGTGGGCGCGCATGTCCTGGTCACGCAGGTATACCGGCACGATACATGGGTACTTGCACGACGGTAAACCAGCAGGGTAATACTTGAGCGACTCTTGGCTAAATCCTTTAGAATCATCTTGATGTTCTTCCAGATGAGGGGCAGACATGTTATACTGAAGGAGGAAGGCATCGCACAAGTGTGTCCATTTCCCTTAAAGGATGGCCACTCAGGTGTGCATGTGTTGATGAGTTTCAACACTAAGGCCTTCCTCCCCCTCTTTAGACATTTCGTTCTTGGTACACAATTACCTTATAAGTGTTTCAGAATCTTTGAGAAGAGATTAGGGCACCGGGAGCTTAAATCTACGTTTCTAGAAAAATCCCTCTTCTGTGGGGTGGGGGCACAGGGTCTATTTAGAGGCAGGAGAAGACCCGTAGTGCTTATCACTTAGGGCGTGCAAGACACTTGCGTGACCATTAGGTGTCGCACAAGTGTACTTGCGTGACAGTGATGGAACTGGAACGACCTATGTTCTTTTAAAGCCGTGTCCATGTCTTTGTCGATTTTCAATGTTTTCTTCAATGGATGAATCAATTTGTGCAAAGTCATTTCTCTTTTTCCAATCTTTAGATTCTGTGATGAAAGGAGCGTCAACAAATGTACAGGAGTTTATGCGGAAACGACAACTGATGTATGGAAAATTGACCAAACACATTAAAATTTTGTTAATACTTTATAAAAATTATCCATGCATCATGTGTGATGTGTAAAAGTCATCCACGCCTCTTTCTGAGGCACGATGTGGCTGGTAATAGTCAAAGAGTCTCACTTTTTGTTTAAAATGGTCATAATTTAAACTAAAAACGTCAACAAACATACAAAAAAACAAACGCATTCAGATTTTGCTGATACTTTAGAAAATTGATCCATTGGTCATGTGTGACATGTAAGAGTTAACTCTTCCTCAATATAAGGCATGGTGTGGTTGGTATCACTCACTGTGTATCTCTATTGTTTAAAATTGTCAGATTTTTAAGAGAGAACAACAACTAACAAATGGGATACGAACCAAAGACATTCGGATATTGTTGATTCTTTATTACAATGATCCATGGGTCATGTGTGACATGTAAGAGTCAACATTGCCTCAATCTGAGGCATAATGTGTCCGATATCACTCAAATTGTATCTATTTTGTTTAAAATTGACAAAATTTTAATTGAAAACAAAAACTACCATACAGAAAACCAAACAAATACATTACTATTGTAATGATACTTTAGGATAATGATCCATGAAACATGTGTGATGTGTTAAAGTCAATCATGCCTCAATCCAATGCATTGTTCAACTGGTATCCATCAAATTGACTCTCTTTTGTTCAAAATGGACTGAAAATATAAGTGAAACCAACGACTAACATATGTAGAACCATTCAAAATCATTCGGATTGTGTTGATAAATTCAAAAAATGTTCCATGAGACATTTTTTATGTGTAAGAGTCAACCCTGCCTTAATCCGAGTCCCAGTGTGACCGGTATCACTCAAAGTGTCGCTCTTTTTCTTAAAATGGACATAATTTTATGTGAAAACAAAAACCGACATACGAAAAACCAAAAAAATGAATTAGGATTGTGTTTTTACATAAACAGAATGATTCATGGGTCATTTATAAATTGTAAAAGTTAACTCTACCTCAATTCGAGGCATGTTGTGAGCAGTATCAGTCAAAGTGTCTCTCTTTTGTCTAAAATGGACAGAATGTTTTGTGAAAACAACAAATGACTTTTGTAAAACTGAAAAAACTCAATATAATTCTGTTGATACATTAGTATAATGATACATTTGTCATTTTTGATGTATATGAGTCATCCCCGCCTCAATCTGGGTCACAGTGTGGCCGGTTTCATTCAAAGCATCTATCTTTTATTTAAAATGGACAAAATTTTATGTAAAAACAACAACTAACATACAGAAAACTAACCAAATTCATTCATATTGTATTTTTAAATTATTCCAATGATCCATGGGTCATTTTTTATGTGTAATAGTCAACCATGTATTAATATGATGTATGGTGTGACCGGTAACACTCATGGTGCCTCTTTTTTTAAAAAATGGGCGGAATTTTAAGTGAAAACAACAACTAACATACAGAAAACATACCAAACACTTTTGGATTGTGTTGATTATTTTGTCCAAGGATCCATGGGTCATTTGTGATGTTTAATAGACACCACCTATTCAATCAAAGGCACTGTGTGACAGGTATCCTTCAATGTTTCTCTCTTTTAGTTTAAATGGAAAAAAGTTTATGTGAAAACAACAACTGACATATGGAAAGCTGACCAAATGCATTCAAATAGTGTTTATACTTGAGGAGAATGATCCATGGGTCATTTGTGATATTTACAAGTCACCACTGCCTAAATCTAATGCACGATGTGGCCAATATCATTCAAAGATTCTATCTTTTGTTTAAAATGGACAGAATTTTTAGAGAAAACAACAACTCACCTACATAAAAATGACCGAATTCATTAGTATTGTGTTGATACATTGGGATAATGATCCATTGGTCATTTTTGAAGTATAAGAGTCAACCAAACCTCAATATGAGGCATGGTGTGGTCGGTATCACTCAAAGTGTCCCTCTTTTGTTTAAAATAGACATAATATTTATGTGAAAAATAAACTGACGTATGAAAAACATACCAAAAGTCATTACCTATGATATAAGACACTTAGAATAGACTCATAGAGCTCTAAGATTTCCGTATATAATAAAACCCCAATAATAATTCATCAAACACACTAAATATAATCTTTTAGCACAAGATATCAAGGGGAGGATCAAAAACAAAGAGGAAAGGGAGAGGGAGAAGAACCAAAGGGAATGAAAAAATACTAGAGGGTTTAAATAGGATAAATCTTCAAGATAATGGGATCTTATACAATTTTTCTAGAAGGGGATGAGAGGAAATATTTTGAAATCCCTTATATTATGAAATATCATCAGCAACTATCATGGTCTGGTTGGGTAGTTTTCCAAATTTTTCACTAATGATTTGGGAGCCATTGGATAAGAGACCCTCTTCTGCAAATTTTGGAAAAATAGTTAAATAACCCTATTTTACACGTTCAAAATTATTTAGTTAAAATATAGATCCATACCACATGGTTTATCCAAACCGTGAACAACCTGTGTTCCTAAAAACTCCCTAAACAATGTATGTTGCATGGTTTTTACTTAGAGGCATACTACCCATCCATTTCCATCTACGTAAAATAGTAAAGGTTCAAAATGAATAGGAAACTTCCCCATGAATGTGTACCCACATGGGTTCTTCAAAATTTTGTCCCCCAATAAAAGAACTACGTGACTACTAATCAAGAGTCTAGGACAGACAAAGAACAATCATATATCTTCCCACCATATATTAATTCTATAAATGGCATGAAAAAAAGGCAACAAACCAAAACATAAAGGCATCAACCACAAGATAAAAATTCCTTAAGTTCCCCATGAATAACCCAAATCCATCTACCAGGAGGAATCTATAGGGGATACTCTCAAAGTCTAAAGGCAACATAAACCCAAAAAAACTAAAAATCGTTAAAAAATTCCATATTCATGTTGACATGAATCATAACCACAAAAAAATGAAGAATAACTTACATACATTCCATAAGCAAAATTTTCATAAGTTTTTGACATAGAACTCCCTATATTTATTTTATCTGAGGCAATGTAAGATATCATTTGGAGGATATATAATTTAATGGTAGAATTTGATAATCATAATGTATAATTAGTACATCAGATTAGCTATGGATTTTCCCATAATTTGATCCCAAACAGAGTACCACTGCCTATTTTATCTGTGTAAACTATTTGATTGATATGCTTATTTTCTATAGGTTTTTTTGGGTGTGTTGCTGTTGAATATTATGTTATAGCAATCATGGAATTTATCAGATCTTTTTTAGCACTAATAAATGGGACCCCACCTCTATCAATGGGTTTTTAGAGATAATAAAGGGGACCCCCCTCTATCATCATTGAGCTTCAGAATGCTTATTTGGCACTGTTAAAGCCCTTTTTGAGCATTGATAAATCCCATTTTTATAGTAGTGAATGAAAATGCCTATTATAATATCCCCACTTTCTGAAGCTCTATCAGAAAATCCTGACATCACACACATTCCCAGTAGTTCCATGACCACTCGTCAGATACTTTTTCCCCCACATTGGTACCCATTATCATTTCATCATTTCAATGGATTCCCCTAAACCAATAGATGGAAAATATCATACTATTTTAGGGAATCCACATCCTATAGCTTCTCTGCATCATCATTATTGACGTTGTTGTAGAAAAAATCACATATATTTTTTTCAAGGTCCCTATAGGTATTCCCTGTAGTATCCCAACACCACTGGTACTGCCATAGTTTTCTTGATTATTAATAAGCTAGATCATCTTTGATTAATTCCTATATAAAGCTGTATTCTCTTGGCACAAAACGTAAAATTGGAAGCCCCTCATAAAAATGTTATACAATATGTGCCTATATTAGTAGATAGATCAATGATTAATGGTTTGATTAGATCCATAAACTCTTACAAATTATTATTTTCCTAGATATGTATTATTTATGAGCAATAACTTCACTAATTTCCTGAACTCCCATTTGATTTAGGGAATAGATGTTTTTTAGACAAGATATAGTTCTTCAATTTCATTCAAGGTATTCATTCCAGAAAATCATTAATATAGATCGTTTCATAGAGATATCACTATGAGGTTTGAGTTTGTGGGCTTAGGTTTACTGAGAATTGTTCATAGCACAATGTTAATGATGTTCAGTTCACTAGGAAGGGACCATGGAGAAACATTCATGGACATGGTTATCTTCAAAAAATACTATAATATTTCTTTTGTTCTCAAGTGAGTCCACTAGATTTAAGGGGTCCCCATCAATATTTATAAGTATATGGGTATCCTAGGATTCAAGACGACCTTCCTGAAAGTGAACATTGTGAGAATGCATCATGAGTGAACATTTGCGCAGGGGAGTTGACTGTCAATATTCATTGATTATACCTTGGAATCAAACTGCTATTTTTTCATGTCATCTCCAATTATATGGGGGAATTTTTCACCTAAATAGTAATTATATAGGAAATTTTTATTAATGTATGGTTGGTTCAGAGTGATTCTGTGATAAAACAGCCATAGAATCTCCCTAATGGGTATTCCTGACAAAGCCCAACTTCGTCATTAGTGGATGGTGCTTACAAAGTTCGGTAGATGAGAATTTTAAAACTTGAGTACATGAATGTGTGATATTAACTTCGATGTAGATGCATTCTATGTTTATATGCGCTTAATAAATCATTTATAGTTAGCAATGACCTCTATGAACATGACTCTCGGACTAGCAATGCTACACCACTTAATGATTCCCATTCAACTTCATGAGATACTCCAAAAATTCTGAAAACCATAACCTGCAAATTATTATTCCTTAAAAAAATAATGGATGATGAAAGAAATTTTTAATTATTAATTTCATATCGATAAATAAACCCCCTCATGTTCATGAAACAAATAGAAAATGGATTACACTATTTATTTAGTATTTTCCAGAAACTTTTCCCTTTATTCTAAACTGCATCCCCACTATGTAGATATTAATTTATTTAAGCCCAAATAACTCCCACATTAATGATGCCAACATTGGGGAATTAAGGATTCATGAATCATTTATCCTTTCAATTGAAATCCCCAAATGAATCAGGACATCACTCTATGGAATGGGGAACCAATTTGGTGAATAATACATCTCTACAATGATCGTTTCCTTCACGGAGAACCTATTTAGAAGGCCCCTGGCTTTGTGAAAACCGTTTTCTAGGACTCAAAATGGTCCATACCTTTTTCTGAACTTATTTGATAATGGTTTAGTGCCTAGGGCCCCCACATCCATCTTGGAGTCATCTAACGGCACCTCATATCCATATGTGAACTTTTCCACCGAATCCTATGTCCTCCCACATTACCCCATGTGTCTCTCGAGACCCCCACCAACATAATTATGATAAGAATAGTTACAAAACCCATTTTTTACCTATAAATAGGCACCATAATGTGGTACTACTGATTTAGAAATCCTCTAGGCTAGTTCAAAGTCCATTCCCCTTCCTATAGTACAACAGCGGTTGTCACCCAGTCCCTTGGGGCATGATGCGAGCCCCCTACCATTTCCATGATGCATGATATCAAACATCCAAGATCTAAATCCTATTCATATGATGTTAAACAACATGCAATCCTCCCTAGAACATGGCATCAAATTATAGTCTTACCCTATGAAATACACAGAAGATGGTCTGTGTATGAGTGACATGGGATTAACCTGACACATCCTACCAACAATAAGCCATGTGTACCACATACAAGGATTGATATCCTCAATGAATATAAATTTTTATTCCTAAAACAATTCCATCCAAGTTAAATACTCAGGTAAAGGGAAGCATCTATGCATAATACCCACACAACCCCTCGTCGATTCTCCATTAACGACATGAACATCCATTCTGCATGACATTAAATTGAATAGACTAGTCTTGTAAAATTAAATTAATATAAAATATCACAATATGTTAGTTTTGATATATATATATTCTAAATAGTGTATACTATATGACTCTTTAAGGAGCAATCTTGAAAATTGTAAAATTAGGTGCTCCCTCATAGTGAATACCATTTATACTATCCTTACATGCAGTTCTGATTGTAAACATTGGATCCACCTCCATGGAGTGTACCAATCCATTGATAATCCTTCTTTGTATGACATATTACATCATAGAGATATACCATATGAATCCTCCTTATTGATCGTTCTAATATAAAATTCCAGATCCACCTCCTTGGGGTTTTTAGATCCATCATTAAACCATATAGGTATGAATCCTTCCCTCCATGGGACACACCATCTAGATCGTCCTTGAAGGGATTTTGGATCCAAAACTCTAGAAAAACATCCATGGGGTTTACTGATCCATCAGTAAACCTTCCAGGTGTGACATATTCCCTAATAGGGATACTACAACAAGATCCTATTCATGGGGAGTTCAGATCCAGAACATTGGATCCACGTCCACAGGATGTCCTCATCCATCTTTAAACATTTGTGATAAAACATATTCCCTCCTATTGAATCACCACCCAGATATATCTCAGGATCCATTTTGATCCACATCATCAAATCCCCATTCATGGGAAGTTTTGATCAATTAGTAACCCTTCTAGGTGTCACACGTTCCCTCTTAGGGATATAACTCCTAGATCTATAATGACCCAAACTATTATCAATAAAACTAAATTTTTATTTAATTAAATTTATTATTATTCAATAAGGTAATAAAAAACACATACACTAAATTTTTTATTTTTATATAAAATTGGATTTAAAATATGGTTAAGTATCTTTACCATTGATTTTATATCCTTTGAAAAGTGATCAAATGATTAGTATACATATAGGGTTATCTCAAATCCAATTGATAAAGTAAAAGGATTTGATGGTCATAAAAATAATGATTATACCATATGAATCCAATTTATTAGAGCTTTTGATGGATATATAACCCCTAGTATTTTCCCTTGACCAAGATAATGTTGTGATCCAAAAACAAAACCATGAGAGAAACTATTTTTTATAGAGGTTCATTCTCATCAAGTTCACGATCCAAACCATGTTCATCATACCACCCCATGAAAGTCCTTCCATTATGAAACATACCCATAGGGAGTTTCCATTGCATTAACATTATATGTAAGAAGACCATATAAAAATGAGTATGTACAATATTTTTTGAATAATAATGAATATAATATTATCTAATTATTGTTACATTATAAATTTTATATTATTTTCATTCAATAAAACTCAAATTTTATTTTTTTAACGTTCAAAATTGATTATCGAATTTATTTTGAATAATTAATGGGATATTGAAATATATAATTTTTTAACAAAATATTATTATTAAGTATTTTTTTAAATTTTAATTATCATAAACATTCAATGAACTGAAATATAAATTTTTTACGTTTTCAAAAACTATTATTTTAAAAATCATTTCATTTATCAATTACTATAGATTATTACTTCAAAAGTTATAATTCAAAAATATATATAATAATTTAGATTAAATTTATTTTATATTGGGAATTGGAAACATCTAAATTGTCCAACGATGGTTTTTTTACAATTTATTGAGACATTCAAATATTCCGGAAACAATTAAAAACCATATGAATATACTATGTGTTTTGTGAGATCATAATTTACCGAAAGTGATGTAATAAATAAAAATCATTACATAAAAGAGAAAATATATTTTCTCCATTAAATTACATTTATTTTATTTTTATGTGATTAATTTTATAAATACCTTATAAATCCTCCAAAACTATTGATATATATTATGGTTTTAAAATCATTTCATTAAGAGTGTAACAAAACTACAAAAAATAAAATGGGATTATTTTACAATGTTAGGATATTTGCATTATAAAATAATTATAAATGCTAACATTTTTAGAAACCATGGGAATAACAATGGGATTATTTGTGGTTCAAGTTATTTTATTATGTAGATTCCAAAACCAGAAAAAATAAATAAATCCCTATATATTTTATATAAACCCAAACAATATCCCATTTATCTACAAAAAAATCCATGTATAATGACCATAATCTACCCCCACCTCACAATATCACTCCTAAGGGTACAACAAGCTCCCTAGAATTCACTCCAAATAATTTGGTGCCGCACACTTTAGTAAGGGATTTCTATCTCATCATTTCCATTCAAGAACATTTTTATGTTATGTCCTTAAATTAAATTTTTTTTATTAGGATACATGGCTATATATTTTCCATTCTGTCCATGTAATGAATAAATTATGATATCCCATTTTAACACTCATCAATCTTATCATGATCCTTTTTTAACACTCGTTAACATGCCGATGTTTAATTATAGTTCTTTTTTATTTGTGTTTCTTCATTAACTTGTTCCCTATTTTCCAAATTTATAATTATGGGATACTTTATTCTATGTCAATAATACTACCCATTTTATTTCTATGTGATGATTAACCCCATTCCCCCCCATCAAAACATTTTTATGAATCTTTATGGGACGCTGTTACACTAGCTAAAATTCATCTAGATTTTTACATCTCAAAAAAATTGTGTAGTAAATACCATACACATTTCCTATCAAGGGAGTTCACATTTATGAATATATACATGTAATTGGGAAAGAAAAAATATTTATTATATAATACATTATCATTTAATAAATTATTGTGAATAATTAATCAATGTTGAATTATATATGTGAAGCAATTAATCAAGATAATGAAATGAATGTGATTGGTGAAAAAAAAATTATATTGAGCTTCAATACCTTATTTAATGGTTAGTCTCATGGGATGTCAAGTAGGCATAGATAGTGAACCTTGTTATTTTATGGTTAGTTTTCCACCAAAATATCTTGGTGGGTTATCTTCGACCTATGTTTATTATGTAGTGTTTTCTTTTGTTTAATCATTTCCCATGCTATCCTTGTCATTCTATATCTAGTCTCATTGTTAATTTTTATCATATATATAATTTTTATGCCCTATTTACATTACTACAATCTAACATGTATAATTAATTTCATGTTTGTTGGATCTGGAAACATGTCCATAAGATTCACCAATTGCATTCAGGCATGATCTCATAGAGTATATCATATTTCAAGATTTGATTTTACAATTACATGATCCCTAATGGTGTTATATGTTAGAAGTTATGAGCATTTGAGGATACGTTGAAAATATTTTTATTAAATATTCTTTATGAAGCCATTCTTAAAAGTACCACCTAAGTGTCATCCATTTCCCTTCATGCACCCAATCACAAACATATCCCTATCATAGAATCCATTTTCCCTAGTGAACCCATGTGAACGTAGGTCATTCACAACATCACTTTTCCACCATCATCTAGAATTGAATGTATGTCCATCAAAACATCACATTTATTTTTTGAGCTGACCATGAACGTATGTCCTTTACGACATCACTTTTTCATTATGCCGCCATATTGTTCTCCATGGTGAGCTTTTTGAATTTATTTTCCTATAAATAGCCCATCACCCCCCATAAGGATTGTTACACCACCCCTTCATAGGATGATATCTCATTTCACTATTCTCCAAGCATTGTGATGGCCTCTACCCTTAACAATGGAGAGAGCCCCTTTCCAGTTTCATGAGGCTCCCCAAAGCACTAATCATTCACAAAGAACTCTCCTAATAAATATACTTATGTTTAAGAGAATCACTACTCCAATAAAGTCCATCCTTCACAAATCACCCTTCCATTGTGGTGACACATTCATCGAGAGACCCTATGCTCCATGAACACCTTTTAAATGAAATGATATTTCACGATGCCCTATCATTAACGAAGATACTTCATTTGTTCCCAATGGTCCACACAGTGGGGGATTCCCCCATCACACCCACCCATGATTAATTCTGGGATGTTGTCATCTCCCTCTGTGTCGGTCCCTTCGCTACCGTCACTGACCCCGATAAGAAATTTATATCTGAAATTTGAACGATTTGGAATGGATCACATATAGTTTTCATTGCGACCTGGTCAGAACCCTACATAAAAAATACAATACCATGATATGAGATACTCCTCCACACCCCAAAAAACACCTAGAGTGGGCATATTCATCTCAGTACTTTTCCTATGTTGTGATTTGAGGTTTTTCATCATCAATTCCATGATTACCCTGAGTGGAACCATTCATCAAGAAGCTCCTACAAGAATAATCATCTGACTCCTTTGATGGGTAGAACTAGAAAGGGTATCTATTACATAAATGCCACACCAGCCAATGTTTGGCCTCTTCTAACTATTAGTCCCCACTTATCGACATTAAACTGTAGAAAACCCTATATGAAAAACATAGGATGCATCCTGTTCTAAATAAGTGATTCCTTATACATTGTGCATAATATGCCTAACAATCATCACTACATTACTGTAAAATATTTCATTCTATATCATTCAATAGGATGCCTCTAGTTACATACAAGAGACTCCTTTTGTGACAATCATATGATGACTCTTTCCATGATATGGTGGTGTAATTTCATGACAGTTGTAATCTACTCAATCATTCCATCAGTCTACCTCATGATTTGTGTGTCCCTAAATTTGATCTTCATCCTTTTTCCCATTTGATGGGATGCACTAATAGCTTATTCTCATTCCACTTCATATCACCATCCAATCTGGTCCAATTCAATAGAATACATTGGACAACACTTCGAGTTTGGCCTCTGGTTTTGAATATGGTCAGTGGTTGGCCCTCACTGGTTTGCTTCCATCTCAGGATAGCCTGATGTGGATGTTTTCTTGTAAACATGGTCATAAATTATATTCCTTTATCACGTCATCCACATTGTTTTCTGAACATATGGAAATTTATTCATACTTTTCATCTCCCTTCTTTCATACTAATTCCAATTCACATGGTGTTATCCCACTAGTAAACTAGTGCATAGGTGTATGGACTAATTTTATGAATCATCCCACTTGTGGGTTTAGATTCCCTCATATCCATATATTGGGAAGATATAATGGGCTGATACCATGCTTAAGCCGCCCAATCATTGTCACTCCACAGTCGCACCCGGGAAACATACTCATATAAGCCCCATCAATCATTTCCCCTCCTTACAAGAACCTAGGATGAATCCATTTTTACGACATATCCAACATTCTCAATCCTTAGTAGTACACCCATGTCGATTCCATGCATATACCCCATTCATTATTGTTTCTCTTTAGCAGCACCCAAGGTGCTTCCACACGTAATCCCAATCTACCACTTCCACAAAATTGTAGCACACATGGGCTACATCCATGTGTATTCCCCATCCATCATTGTCATTCCCTAGCAACACAACCTGGAATTTTCTACATGTAAGTCTCGTCCACCTTTTTTGTTCCTTAGTAGCACACCATGGAAGCTTACACGCTTATGCCCCCATCCATCATTACCACTCCATCGAAACAATCTGGCTGCTTCCACGTGTATGGACCACCCACCATTGTCTCTCCTTACTGGCACACTCGAGCTACTTACATGAATATGAAATATCCATGATTTCACCCCTGTAATGGACCTTCCTGACAGTTTCCACATTTTACCCCATCCTCCATTGCGACTCATTAGTGGCAGAGCATGGTTTCTTCAATGCGTTAGCACCCTCCATCATTTTCAATCCTTAGTGGAACCCTGTATTCTTCCATATGTATTCCCCATTCTCCATTTCCTCTTCATAGCAGCACCTAGTCCTCTCTAATATATAATCCCTAGTCCTTTTGGAACTACATATAATTTGATCTATATCATCTAAACATGGTATATATTACACCACCATGAGGTTTAATCTCAACCAATGATAAATATGGGTTCCCCCTCTTAGGGGTGAACACTCCTCGATCCACCTACATTGGGATCCAGATCCACATTTACTGTGTGATATCATCCATTTATAGGTACAACACCATGGGTCTGATATCAAATGGTGTTTTGACATGAATACCGGAGAACTCTGGTGCTCCCTCATTTGGATGTACCCACATGATGTAAAATTTTCTATTTATGGGACACATACCCTTGAATCCACCTACATATGCTTTCATGGTTCATCCTTTATCTTTCATCATTCACCATGATTTATCAGGGGGTTCCACGACTTTTCAAGATCGTAAAATGCATCCACTCCATCCATCGAAATTCGCGGATTTTGATTCCCTGTCAAGGGAATATGTAAGAATCCTCCCTGATGTTAATTCTCATCACTCATCTATCCCAAATATTTCACATTAGTTAACATTCATATCCTATGAAATTATACTATATTATTGAACTACGTGGGGTTTTATCTCGATTATTTAATCAAGGTACATATAATTCCTCAATGAGGATCAACCCAAAAAATGATAATGATAGTGCTCCCTCATAAGGATGTACCCTCATGATGTGACATTATCACTTTTGGGACATATCTTCTGGATCCGCCTCCATTAGTTGTTCTGATCTACAAGGGTATCTAACCATCCATAAGCCATACCCTTGATCAATTCTCCCCCATCAATGACTGTTCATCTTGTGATGGGTTGTTAACCATGTGTAGTACCCAACATGTCTCTATGTCATTGTCTTTTATGTGCACCCCGATTCTATGCCCCATTTTAAACTATGTGGACATTGATTCCCTACCATGGGGATAGTGTAGTTCATGCCCATCATTCCCATCTCATCATGGTATCTCCCCTGAACCCTTGTCTTTCTAGATAACCATGCCTCAACCAATGGTTTCATTTTCATTAGTTCCCATCCATTCTTCCATTATCATTAGCCTCCTCCTCAGGTGACTCATCACCCATCTAAGAACTATGATGACTTCGATCCCTACCTTCCAAATAAGGTATGTCGGAAAATTACCTAAGGATCGAGCCCAACACCATCATCTTTACACCATTTTCACCACATTCATCTCATCCACTTCATTATAGAATTCATTATCACTTCACATTATGAACTTGGACACCAAATACTTCTGAGATCAAACTATCCACAAGGGAAACAAACCCTGTACAAGGCCCAACCATGTACTCCATCACCCTACCCTTATCATGGTGAGGTCACATCATCCACATGGGATATCAAATTGAGTGATCCAAAACCATCAACATGATTTCTTCTTCTAGTATCACCTAGGTTGTCTCAATGTGTAATCCACATTCATCTATGTGAACTATTCTCCTGGAAGCACCCATACATTCATAGTGCATAAGCCCCGTATAACACTTTTGTACTGTATAGGGGTTTATCCCTATATTCTAAACAAGTAATCCCAAAATCCTCCCTAATGATCAATCCCACCCAATAGTAAACATTGGTTTCTCCATTTATGGGACACATCCTCTGTGGTCCATCCTCATTAGGTGTTCTAATCAATCCATTTGGTATCCCCCTCTAATGGGACCATCCTTATTTGATCCACCCTTAGTGGTGTTTAGGTTAGCCTTCATGGTGTGAAACAACCATTTTTTAAGGACACTCCATCCTCGGTCCCTCCCCAGCGGGCATTCTGATTCATCGATTAGGGAAACACTATAGGTTCTACATCTGAGGGATATACCTTGATAGTTAAATCATTCCATTGTTAGGATCAGTCCAATAACTCTTTCCATGAAGTTAATATTTCTATATAACTCATGTAATAAATGGGATGCTGATAAAAAACTTATAAACATTCTTCTGGAATAAGATACCCCCTGATCGATGTGGGATTCCTTGGGTTCTGCACCCCTAATATTCCCTCATATGGGGAAGAATATATATGACTATGATCCATGCATTCCAAGATTCCATGACATGCCTGCTGTCACTATTTACTCTAACCAAAGGTTGCAGCCCTGTCAAGACACCTTGGAATTTCAAGACCAAATCTACTTATCTAAACGATGTCCACAAAGATATGGAATCAGGAATTATATTTATGAACATCCAATCAAATCTATATGGGAGTCACAGACTACACGATGAGTTCCAAGGAGTAATACATAGAAACAGGAACAGAAATCCATTCATCCTATTTCGATAATTGAGAAATCATCACTAAGGATGTGATGGATTGTAAAGATCCAGGAATCCCATGGAAATTTGTTTCTTACATACATGGAAATTTTTCGAGTCCTTGATTTCTGACAGCGCATGATTCTGAGGCGTGGTGTGCCTGAAATCAATTTCAAAATATCTCTCTCGGTACGTTCCTTAAATGTACCTGCAAGATTTTATATATTTCGAACCGGTGCTTGGAATTGATATTCGAGGGTGCCATTGAACTCAAAGTTCTAATATTCGCTTATGGATACCTTTATAGAAGTTGTGTTTTATCTAGGTTGGAATTTAATATTTGTGTTTTCTAAATAAAATCTAAATAAAAATATTTGTTGCATATTTTTTTTTAGATTGAAGTAAAAACCTCCAATGGGAGGTTGGTGGTGGGGCCACCAGCACATAACCTCCCATGGGAGGATGTTATAAGGTGGCTCCCACAGCAACATCAAACCCCTTAACTCCCATTGAATCACCCTTTTAACTCTTGAGCTTGCAATTTATGTTGGAGTCATTCCACCTTCCCTCTTAATGGTGCCAACACAAGGAATAAATAATGCCTTTATTAATTAATTTCTGTGATGTGAATTCTTTTTAATTATTTTGAATTGGATGGAAACATTAAAATAATAAGGATTCTATTTTGTTATTTTGGCTTGGTGATTATTCTGGGTTGGATCTCGGGATCTTGTGAGAACTCTTGGAAGAACGACCTATTACAATGAAGAATGATCTCCGTCTCCAAGGATTGTGAAGCTTCAGCTTCTACCTTCTTCAACAAGAGCAAGGAAGGGAAGCACATCCATTCATGAACTACAATGAGGGCATCATCGTGACTCGTCTTCACCGATCTCTACCTCCATTGACGTTGATGGAATGATGTCCGTCTTCCGCGACGTCCGTCATTAGAGACTCGTCATCGTACAACGTTAAATACGAGGTATGGGGATTTTATTATTTTAAATGAATGAATTTTTAACCTTTTCCTTCACTATTAAATTTGGTTCGATGGTTTCCAAAAGTTATCATCTAATGCAGAGGGCGTGGGTCGAACAAACATAGACTGACACCCCTCTATTGGTTATTGGTTGATGACGATGGAGTCGGAGTCGAAAGGGCATGGTGCTATCACACCACACTGGATAAGAACCGCGGTGGATGAAAGAGGAACAACGGTAGGGAGGCTCGCGGCGGATGAAGAAGCACTGTGCAATCACACCACGCGGAGGGCAGGATGACCGCGGTGCCAGCAGGCACCATGTGGAGAACGAGGCGGCCTGCATTCGCGGGACACTCGGCTGGGAGAACTAGCCAACCGCCTACAAAATGGGATGGAGAACCACATCACCTACATGCTCCTCATGGGAGGAACCATGACCCGCAACGCAGGCAGCGTGCGATAGGCCGAACCAGCAAGCTACGGTCGGCCAGACAGAGGAGGGGCGGCCCCACATGGCGCTTCCAGGGGAACTAGATCGGCCCGTAGGGCGGGATGGGTTCTCTTGTCCGCCACACCCCACTGGGCCAAGCAAACCCCCAGCCAGGTCGGACCCTCCAAGCCGGGTCATGATGACCCACCGACCCACTAGGTTTGACGGGCTAGGCCTGTCTATGCTTAAATGCAAATAACATCAGTATCGTGTGTCCGATCGACGCTCTATCTACCTCACTAGGACCCTAACGATGAGGCGGTCCTTTTATGATACTCTATGTGAATTTTGGTCAAATTTGGAAAATGTCTCGGTTGTATCAAACATAAAATTCAACCAGGCCACTGGAATGGAAATTCAAATAACTCTCAGCCCATGTATTTGATTGATGCACCATCTATCCAGTTGGGTTCCATTTGATGAGACAAAACTACAAGATACATCAACTCAAGACTTCATTAAAGTTGACGTATCGACACATGGCTCGATGAGAGGACCCTCCCAGAATCAAGCGTGTTTTGTGCGGGAAACCTAGAGCTGGTTGTAGCGACTACTGAACCGGATTCCTACATTGGTTCGACAGTGAGGACTAATGAATTAGAATACTCTGTGGGTTTGACAGCGATGAATACTATACCGAGATCCTCTGTGGGTATGACAGTTCTGAAATCTGTTCCTGTATTCTGTGTGGGTCCGACAGAGTAGCTGGTCCTATATCCTGTGTGGGTCTGACAGCTTAGCTGGTCCTATATCATGTGTGGCTATGATAGCTTAGATTAATCTGTGACTACATATAATCATCTCTATCTCTCTATGAAAGATGTATACCTGTGTGAGATCAGTCTTGTCTTTCAATCATTATCTTTGAGGGGGTTGACATTATTTCCAATGTCGACTGGGTTGTGCTTGGGCTCGAGAGATAGGGTCAAAATGTGATTGATAACATTGGTATATGTATGGGAATATACATAAGTAGTGTTGGTTGATACTTTGTGATTGTATATTTCTTCTATGTATTTTCCATTGTGGATTTTGGGAGACCTTCGGGGATCTTGGGGTCCCCTACTAAGTATTTTTATACTCACCCCTGCATAGGATTCTCCCGCACGTTGTTGTGTTCTATGCAGATGATGAACAGTAGTGATAGAGGCTGAGGGTGAAGGATGAGAGGCTGCTTGGAGTTGGACTAGATGAGACCTACCACAAGGATGCCTTTATTGTGTTCTATACCTACCCTTTAGGTAGAATTTCCCGGTCGATGATCCAATAGATGTTTTTCCTTTTTACTTGTATGTGTTGTTCAGTTGGGTTTGTATACTAGCCCACTTACATTCAACACCCTTTACTTTTCAATTTTAGTACTTGTTTCCTCTACTACATCTGTTCAGACTATGTGTGTTATAGTTTTAAAGTCAATTCCTTCCCTTTAATCAGGGATTCACCTTTGGTGCTGGTCACCAGCCCCTAGTCTATGGAAGGCGGGACCGGGGTAGTCACGACACGAGCCCTGAGGACGGGTCGTGAAAAATTGGTATCAGAGGAATTGGTTCTACCACAGAACTTTCACTCTGATTCTTTTAATTTCAATAGTTATATGTGTTTTGGTTGTGGTTATCAGTTTAGGGAAACTGGTGTTGGTGCGGCGGTTGACGTATCCATACACCATTACTCTGACTTCTAATTCCTGACTAAGTGCACGAAAACAATGATTATGTGTCTATTTCATTTGAAAACGTTTTCTTCGTGATTGCTTTGTGTCAACTCACCTGGTATATTGTATTAATAGTGGAACACATGTTTATTTCCATGAGGTCCCCACGAAGGTAGCCAACTAGTGTTCCGATTTTCATACGATATGGTATCCCACCATGCGATGAGGCCTCGGTGTAGGGCCCCATCATAGCGGAGGTACCATCGGTACCACTACCCACTAGGTCACTGATACCACAAGCTCCAGTATCAGAGAGTGTGTGCCACCTGAGTGCGTTGCATGAGTTCCAAAGCCAGAGGCCGACCAGGTTCGGGGGAGAGATGGACCCACAGGCAACTGAGAATTGGTTGGAGGCTGTCGTGAGAGTTTATAGATTAGTAGGGACACTTGATGACCTAATTTTGTTCCTTACCGCGAGTCTCCTGCATGCAACATTAGGTAGATGGTGGAGCCTGATGCTCCAGGTACATGAAAAGGCATCATTACTCTGGACAGACTTCGTGATTCTCTTCCGATCAGAGTTTTTTTCCAGCCACCCTTGATGCAGTGCAGATTCAAGAGTTATGTCATCTATAGTAGGGAAGCATGACAGTAGCTCAGTACTCCGTGAGGATTGTTAACCTCTCGCGCTACTCCATGGATATGGTATGTGACACATTCTTCAAGGCCAAGACCTTCGAGTAGGGACTCATGCATGAGATCAGGGTTTTGATGATTCCCCTCAGCATCTCGACATAGGGGGTGCTAGAGAGAGCCCTTCCTGTGGAGAGTTTTCTCGTAGATCAGTCACCAGCAGTGAGACCCACCACAGGGAGACACATGGTGGAGTATTCTGCAGCCAGTAGTAGATAGATATCACAGAGGTCCAAGCAGACCAGGACATCATGTGGGAGACCCTAGGATAAAGGTTCGGTTTTGCGGGGAACACGACATAAAGCCTGTTATATGAGGAGCAGGCAGTGCTATGCATGTGGCGGGTAGGTCGACATGGCTCGTGACTACCCGACCCACCATGCATATGGGAAAAAGAGAGTAAAGGGACCTCTCAGGCCAAGGCAGTGGTAAGAACGTGGTGGTCTACTAGTAGCAGGTGGACGTTAAAGAGGAGATGGTCGAGCAATGGGTGGTGGACAACGTTTCAAGTCTCTACCACCATCCACCACCAAGAGGTCCACCTCGACCATAAAGAGCTTGCAGACTGAGGAGGGCTTATATCCTGTCAGTCGAGGCCTACGACCATGGTTCACCTGAGATGATTCAAGGTACTATATATTTCTAATCCATCCTTGATGTTGTACTTATAGACACAAGTGTGAGTCATCCATTTATAGCCACTAGCCTCTTTCGGAGCTCAGAGATTCCGACAGAGTCGTTGCCTTGATTCTTACGGCTAAATACTCATGCGAGAGAAAACTCGACAATTATGCACTGGTGCTGGAAGTGTGAGATTACTCTTGGAGTTGAGAGTTTCAATTGGGATCTTCTTGTAGCAGCATCGAGGACTTACGAAGTCATCCATGGTATGTACTGGTTATCCCAATTAATGCATATATTGACAGTATTAGGCGCAGAGTGTGGTGAATCTGCACGGATGGGACCGGGTTCACCTTCACCGGTGAGAAAAAAGACTTTACAGAGTAGGATGGACATACATTGAAGAGGGTGCAGCTGATCATACGTTAGTTGTCTAGTCTCATCCTCGGAGCGGTTGATGTGAGGAGTTTGAGTTTTCCTGTTGTGGTGGATCAGTACAAAGATGTATTCCATGAAGACGTTCCAGGACTACCTCCTCATAGAGAGGTAGACTTCAACATTGTCTTGTACCCCGAGATAACATTGATATCTACTTCAGCATATCGGATGGCTCCCACTGAGCCTCGTGAGATGCGGGTACAGCTAGAGGACTTGCAGGGGAAGGGATTTATCCGACCCAGTGTTTCACCCTGGGCATCTCCGATTTTGTTCTCATTGAAGGCGAATGGGAGCTTGAAACTATTTGTCGACGACTATCGCATGAATCTGGTGACCATGAAGAACAAGTACCCACTCCCAATGATAGATGATCTCTTTGATCAGCTTAAGGGAGAACGATGGTTCTTGAAGATATAACTCATGTCGGCTATCACAAGCTCAGAGTTCAATATGAGGATGTGCAGAAGACGACCTTCAAGTGTCAGTATGGCCATTATGAGTTCATGGATATTCCCTTCGGCATAACCAATGCTCCAGTATTGTTCATGAGTTTCATGAATAGTATCTTCCAGCCTTACCTCGATCACTTTGTCGTAGTCGTCATTGACGACATACTGGTTTAATCGTCCACTGAGGAGGAGCATGCCAACCATTTAATGGTAGTACTTGACACACTCCGAGGGCGCTAGTTTTATGGTATGCTCTTGAAGTCCCAGTATTAGATTTGAGAGGTTCACTTCTTGTGACACGTCATCTCAGAGGCTGGAGTTGTAGTGGATCCAGTATAGATCGAGGGAGTACATGCTGTGGAGCCACCCTAGAGTGTGACGGAGGTACGAAGTTTTCTGGGACTGGCTGGGTATAATCAGAGATTTGTGCCAGACCTCTCCAGATATGCGGCACCACTTTCATCATTGATGAAGAAGGGAGAACCCTTAGTGTTTTCAGAGATATGCGATCAGATCTTTTAGGAGCTGAGGTAGACGTGGACCATAGTGCCCATCATGAGGCTACCCGAGGAGGGCGTTGAGTGCGTAGTTTACTATGATGCATCATGGACTGGACTTGGGTGTGTCCTGATATAGGAGCGAGTAGTGAACACTTATAGTTCACAACAGTTGAGACAACAGGAGCAGAACTATGCTACACATGACCTGGATTTAGCAGTAGTGGTCTTCGCAATGATGATATGGTAGCAATATCGGATGGGCGATCATTTTATAGTCTACTCTGACCACCAAAGTCTCAGTTAAATCTTCTTCACAGAAAGTCTTGAACCTGAGATAGAGACGATGGAATGAGTTATTCCAGGATTATGACATCGTGATAGTCTATACTCTTGCAGAGGGGATTGTTTTAATAGACACTCTCAGCAGAAGATCAGGAATTCAGCTTCTAGGAGAGGTGACGAAGCAGCTGGCCGTGTTGCAGATATCCATTATGGACAGAGTTGGAGCAGCCTTTCTACAGTCACTCATAGTCACTCCTTCTCTTCTTCAGTGATTTATAGAGGCACAACGTGGAGACGTTGACTGTGAGATATGATGTACTCAGATATCCCCGTGGTAGGCACCTGGTGGATTTTCTAAAGTAGGGAGCACGTCAATCTCTTCAGAGGGAGTACCATGGTACAAGTTGCACTACAGGATGAGGTGTTGAGGGAGTTCCACACATCCCCTCTAGCGGAACGTCAAGGATTTCCAAATATGTATTAGGACCTCAGATGACAGCACTGGTGGCCAAGTATGAAGAAGGAAGTGGCAGAGTTTGTCTCAAGACGACTCACTTGTTAGAAATTTAAAGTGGAGAACCAGGTTCCAGTAGTCTTGGTTCAGCCCATAGAGGTCCCATAGCGGATGTGGGATGGGATATCCATGTATTTCATGATGGTAATTTCACGTACATCTAGAGGACACAACCCTATCTGGGTGATTGTCGACCAACTCACCATGTTAGCCCACTTACTACCTATCAAAGAGCAGGGCTCAGTAAGATCCTGGGATGCCTCTAAGTATAGGATATTGTACGACTTCATGGTGTTCCATCAATTATCATCTCTGATTGAGATGCCCATTTCACTTCCCGTCTTTGGAAGGGGTTGCAGGAGGCTTTTGGGACACAACTTCACTTTAGCACTGCCTTTTATCCTCAGACAGATGGCCAGACTGAGAGGACCATTCAAAATCTTGAAGATATTCTATTTTCATGCATCCTCGACTTTGGTCGCACATAGGAGGATCAGTTTCCCTTGGAAGAGTTTTCATATAACAACAACTACCACTGGGATGGAACCTAATGAGAAAAAATATGGCCGAACATACAGGTCGCCTTTGTGAAAGACTATCCCAGGGGAGTCAGCACTTGTATTTAACAAATGGTGCAAGCTATGACAGAGAAGGTGCAGATCATCCTAGAGGAGATGACAAATATATAGAGAAAAGAGAAGTCCTGTGTTGAGAGAAGAGAGAGACCAACATATTTAGAGGTTGGCGACCATGTCTTCCTACGAGTCTCACCTCGACGAGGTATACGATGATTTGGCAGAGGTGGCATGTTATCTCCATGATTCATTGGACCATTCTTGGTCCTCAACAGAGTATGTGAGGTGGATTGCCACCTGGCCCTTCCACCTCATTTTCACCGGGTGCATGACGTCTTCCACGTATCTCAGATAAGGAGGTACGTGGACAACCCATCCCAAATCATTGAACATGGGGAGCTGTACATCAATGACGCGTCGAATTTCATGGAGGTTCTGGTGGATATTGAGGATCGGTAAGAGCAGGTCCTGTGTGGACAGTCGATTCCTATGTTGCGCATTCAATGGCAGCATGGGAACATCCCAGAGAGAAAATGGGAGTGGGAGTCTAAGATGCATGCTCAATAACCCCCGTTTTTCACCGAGTATGTTTTGTATCTAATGGGTAAATAAAGACCTGAGCTGGGGAGACTGTAAAGACCCAAAAATCCCATGGATAATTTTTTATTAAATACATGTAAATTTTACGAGTCCTTGATTTCTAACAGCGCCTGATTCTGAGGCCCTGTGTGCCTGAAATCAATTTCCGAATTTTTTTGGGTACATTCAGTAAACGTACATGTGGGATTTTATATCATTTGAACTATTTCTCAGAATTGAAATATGAGGGCCCCGTTGAACTCACAGTGCTGATATTCAATTATGGATACCTTTACCACAGTTGCGTTTTATCGAGGATGGAGGTTAATTTTTGTGGTTTCTAAATAAAATTTAAATAAAAATATGTGTTGCATATTTTTATTTAGATGTAAGTTAAACCCTCAAAAGGTAGAATGGTGGTGGGGTCACCTACATATAACCTCCCATTGGATGATGTTATAATTTGGGGCACACATGAACCTCAAACCCCTCAAATCCCCTTAAACCCCACTTTAACTCTTGAGCTCCCAATTTATGGTGGAGACTTTCCACCTTCCTTCTTAATGTCCCAAACACAAGAATTAATTAATGCCTTAATTAATTCATTTGTGTGATATGAATTCTTTTGAATTATTTTAAAATAATAAGGATACTATTATGTTATTTTGGCATGGCAATTATTCTTTGGTGGAGCTTGGGAGCATGGGATAACTCTTGGAAGAATGAATTATTCCAACGAAGAACTCTCCTCATATCTAAAGATTATGAAGCTTCTTCTTCTACCTTATTATACTAGAGCAAGGATTGGAAGCTCCTCCACTCACGAAGTACATCGACACTTTCTTTGCGAATTGTCTAAACCTAGCTCTACCTCCTATGACATTGACGGAATGATGTCTGTCCTCCACGACATACATTTTCTGTGACTCGTCATCATACAATGACAAATATGAGGTAGGGGGATTTGATTATTTTAAATGAATGAATTTTTACCCTTGGTCATCAATGATTAATTCAGTTCGACTCTGGCCAAATTATATCATCTAATGCAGAGGGCGCATGCTGAACAAACACGGCCTGATGCCCCTTTGTTGGTTCTTCTTTGATGACGATGGAGTCAGAGCCGAAAGGGCATGGTGTCGTCACACTGTGTCTGGGAAGAACTGTGGGGGACGAAAGAGGAACCACGACCGGGAAGGCCGCGGTGGATGGAGAAGCGAGGTGTCGTCGCGCTGCGCAGAGGACAGTACGACCGCGATGTCGTCGCACTGCGGTGGAGGTAAGGAAGAGGCTGGAGGAACCGGCTGCCTTGGAGCTGGACCACGGGACGACCGGCCGGCCAAATGGTCGGGCCGCTAGAGGACTGAAACGCAAGAAGGTGTGGCACGGAGGAGGATGCGGCATGTATCTACGGGCCGCTCGGCTGGGAAAAACGGCTGGCTACAGCTCGCCGGGAAGAGGAGGGGCGATGTCGCATGGCACGGCCAGGTGAACCGGACCGGGCCGTAGCACGGGCTGAGTCCTCGGGTGGCCCGTACCCCATCCGGCTGAGCCGACCCCCATATTGGTCAGACCTGCCGAGCCAGGTCAGGAAGACCCGACAGACCACTGGGTTTGATGTGTCGGGCCCATCTACACTTAAATGTGAATAACATAATGACTGCGCATCTGATCGATGCGCCTTATATGAAACTAGGACCCTCGTGACGATGCAGTCCTTTTACGATAATCTAAGTGAGTTTTGGAATAATTTGGAAAATGGGTGAGTTGGATTGAACATAAAATCCAAACGGGTCCCTGGAACAGAAATGACAATAACTCTCATAATGGGCATCCGATTGACACACTGTCTATTGTGTTGGGTTTCTTTTGATGAGACAGAACTATGGGATACATAAACATGAGACATAATGATATTTGATGTATCGAAACATCACTCGAGGAGTGGACCCTACTGGAATCGAGTCTGTTGTGTGCGGGAACCCTAGAGCTAGCTGGGACAACTATTGTACCAGAATCGTATGTTGGTTCAACAAAAATGACTACTGAATTGGAATCCTTTGTGGGTTAGACATCGATGACTACAATAATGAGATCCTTCATGTTTTCGACAGTTCTGACTTCTGTTCCTGTATCCTCTGTGGGTCTGACAGAGTAACTGGTCTTGTATCCAATATTTGTTCGAAAGCTTAGCTGGTCCTATATCCTGTGTGGGTCCGATAGTTTAGATGAATCAATGACTGCATCTAATCATCTCAATCTCTCTACGAAATATGTATACCTGTGTGATCTGAGTCTTGTATTTCAATCATTATCTTCGAGATGATTGTCTTTATTTCATGTGTGGACAGGGTTGTGCTAGGGCTCGAGAGTTGGGGCCAAACTGTGATTGATAACTTTGGTATATGTATGGGAATATAACCATGTAAGGTTGGCTGATACAACATTATTGTATCATTATTCTGAGGATTATCCGTTGTGGATTCTGGGAGACCGTCGGGGGTCTCGAGGTCCCATACTGAGTATTGTTATACTCACCCCCTAGACGGGTTTCTCTCGCGCCTTGTTGTCTTTTGTGCCGATTACGGACAGTAGTGGTCGAGGCTGACGGGGACGGATGGGAGGCTTCTTGGATCTGGACTAGATGGGATGTACTGCAGGGACGAGTTGTCGAGTTCGGTACCTACCCTTCATGTAGGATTTCTCGGTGGACGATCCTAGAGTTTTTTTTTCATTTTTACGTGTTCTTTTTGTACAGTTGGGTTTGTATACTGGCCCACTAACATTCATCACACTTTAATTTTATATTTTAGTACTTGTTGCCTCTAGTGCTTGTGTTCAGACTTTGTGGGTTACAGGTTTATTGTTAATTCCTTCCCATTTATCAGGGATTTTCCATTGGTGGTAGTCGCCTGCCCCTGGCCTATTGAAGACGGGCCATGTGTAGTCACGACACGGGCCCCGAGGATGGGTTGTGACATGGATGCCTCCCACCTTTTGAAGGTGCAAGCACAAGGCCACATTTAGTTCATTTCCATGACGATGTAGGAACCATTAGCCAAAAGCATCAGAAACTATGTTATTACATGTTTATTCCTTTATGAGAATTATAACTCACCCAATTCTTATTTATGCCCCGATTTTATCTTATAACATTTCAAAAGACACGGAATTTTTGAACCATTTTAAGGATGTTTTAAATAATGTTGGTGTATCCCATGTTCAAGATATTATGCTTTGTGCTAAATTCTTACTCACAAAATAATTATCAATATTTAAGGTTGTATTAATTATAATCATAGATAATAAATTATGTATTAATATAAATTAAAGAATAGTGTTGTTATAGTTGGTATCATAGGAAGAATTTAGTTATTTTTTGCATCAGGGTTAGAAATTGATAGTGAAATCTATAGGAAAAATAATATGTATAATAAATCATCACTTGATTTTGGTACGAGTTGTGTAAGTGGTTTATCAGGAAAATACATCCCTTTCTAGATACTACATGTGGATATGGTTCTAGAAAAGATGTACCAATGGGAAATAACTCTAACAAGTTTTGTTGGGTGTGACTCGGTGTATCCTGGTACACACAAAATAGGTCTTACTATGCTCCTAGATTGACATACTCAGGGGAACATCTTTGGTAAATATGTAAGCTCATTAAAATCCATTATTAAAGGATCAAATAATTCCCTTAAGAATATATTTTAAGAAATATATCATGGATAACATAAATTGAATCCAAAAAAAATAATAAGTTATTAAATAAATGTATTTATATGTTATCCCATTAATTTTATTAGATAACATTTATTTATTTAATATTAAATAATAATCATCCTTAAATTTCCATTTATTCAAAAAATGGAGAAAATGGAAAAGTAAGTCAAATAATCAAAGTGATAAGAAATGTGATGATTTCACCCCTAAGACGCCCAACCCAATGGGAGACGTAATCAAAAACATTATTAAAATACTCTCCTACATTATGTAGGATCTGAATTGAAAATTGGATCATGATGAGTTACTAAATAACACATAGAGGGATCGTGATATGAAAAATAACTTTTTTTAAACAAATGCCTCTATCTTTCAATGGATCATCAAACCCAATAATTGTAGAAAAATGGATCATCCACATTGAGAAGATCACATCCATCCATCAATATTATAAATATGAGAAGCTTCTACAACTTGTTTATCATATAGAGTAATAAGCTAATCAATTATTGGAATTAATCAATAATATGAATCCTAAGGAAAATAACAATGTGATAGAGTTTAAATAATTCCCTAAATGTTTTTCCATAAATATTTTCCTTCCACTCTACATCTTAAAATGGAAATGGATTTTATTTACCTCAAGTATAAATATGATGAATCAATCAGGTCATTCAAGTATAACATTAAGAAACAATCTCAATAGGCCACTTGGTTTGTTTTTACCCCATAATTCTATACAGACCCCTTCTTTTGTGTTCTGTAACCAACCCTATGGAAATCCATAGCGATCCCAGAATTTAATAAATATGTGAAAATTTTTTGATATGACAACAAGATCCAAATGTATATCATTGAATCTGATATTTATCAATGGAATAAGAAGTGGAAAATGGTGTTTAATTAAATTAGTTCATTGTAGAAATATAATAGTGCTACTAAATTTTGATATCTCACTTGTCAATGTTGCATAAAAAATCACCTTAGGAATTTCCCAAGGAGGTATAATAAATTCATTAGGTGTGGGATAAAAGTTAACCAAGCTAATGATTGTCAACGGAAGAAACCAAGTAATGCAGTGGATAAAATGAATTATCATGTAAATCCTCAGTGAATTATTATGTACATCTACTATATGAATCTAGGGCACTCTGAAAATAAATTCACTAATCCAAGGGATTTAATAGATAACCAAAAACCTCTAAGCTGGCATGGGAGTGATTTTTCCATCTCAACTGCTAAGGATGATATTGAAAATTAATTGGTGATACGTATACAATTTAATCTTCAAATAATAGATAATTTACCTTTTTATTATTACTTTATGCATTCCTTCACATCAAAAAAGCTTAGTATAACTATTTACACGCCACTAGAAATCATTGAAGTAAATATGTATGTGAAAATAGAATACGGTAAAACTATTGAAACACGCGTTTATAACTCCTCCATTATAGAAATGTGTTGGTTTGAATTCAGAAAGAACCTTGTCATTCTACATTTCTGGGATTTTATTGGAATTCACAGTATGGTTGGGATTCCTTTCTATAAATCCAACATCAATTTTCATGATAAGGAAATAAATTTTCATATCAAAAATTGAAACTCAATTATATAAAGGATCATGATGGATGATGAATATTCTTCTTCAACAACATATCACGCATAGATAATATTTCCCTACCAGAATGTGTATATAGATCACATGATTTTTTCTGAGGAAAATATCAACCTGGAAGGAATTCCCATTTTGAGGGAATAAGATCATATGTTCCTTTAAGAAATATTTAGCCATCCTCCAATCTAAAAGATAGAATTTACAATTGAGCATATGTATGGGGTGTTACATTTATCCAAGACTCTATATAGAATCGTTATTGGGGTGAATAAGAATATGAAGAAACAAATATAGAATAATTTTTATAAAGGATTGATATGCCCAATTTCTTGACCATGGGGTGGAACATCCCTATCCATAGATAAGATGAATATGTCAATGTAATTTTTCATTGATGATTATGAGATCAAAAAAATAACAATAAAGAACATGTTTCATATACCATAGAATAATGAATACTTCATTGAATACATGGAACATAATACTTATCCATGTTGGATCACTATTAGAGTGATTACCATGTTAATTTTAAGAAGGATGATGTCCCCATAAATTCTTTTTGAATGGTGTATGAGAACAATATTTATATAGTGATGCCATTCAGACTCACTAATGTTTTAGAAATTTTTATAGACTTGATGAATATAATATATAGAGATTACCTTAACAATTAGCGGTATAATTTATAGACAATATTATTATAAATTCTAACCCAAAGATAAAAATTGAGTAGTATCTAATTACTTGGCCGAAGACCCTGCGAATGGAGAAGCATTGTGAAAACTACAACATATGTTAGTTCAAGGTGAATGAATATCATTATTTGGGGATATCATCATAATAAATATGATATATGTAGATCAATTAAAAATATAATAAAGTAAATGATTTATGATACCAACATATGTTATAGATATTCATAGGTCCAATGAATTATCTAGGTATTAACATTGATTTGTGATAAAAATCATGTGATTTTAAAACACTATAACACAACTATCTCATAAGCGAGTCACACTTTGTTGGAATGGTGAATGTGAGAGAGATTTATGTAGATTGAAAAGTGATTTATAATTTCCCATATGATCACACTAACCAAATGTGAAGATATTTTCATTGTATTCTACGATTATTCAAAAAAAGGCATTAGGATGTGTGTTAATGTAGATATAAAAAGTCATAGCCTATGTTTCAAGAATTTTTGAATTTCCTGAATAGAACTATGTAATGCATGATCTGGGGTTGGCTGTAGTGATCATATCTTATAAAATATGGTGGTAGTACATATTTTGGGAGAAGTTTGAAATATTAAGTATCAGAAAAGTATCAAGTATATATTCACTCATAATGTTATGAATATGTACCAACAAATATGGTTAGAGACGATGGACTATGACCGGTGAATTCACTAAGATCGTGGGAAATTAAACAATGTGATAGAAACATGATGAATAAAGGAAATAGATACAATATATTGGATTATAATGCAGTGGGATCCAATCTTCTTAAATTTGTAAAGGATGTACATGTGAATCCTAAAGGTAATAATATTATCAATATAATAAAAATTACTACCCAACAATATCTTTTAGAGTGGTTATATGATGTAAAAAGAGATTGTGCAAATAATTTAATATAATGTAGAATCCTTAAGGAAAGGAATATCCTCAGAATTCAATATTATTTATTTAGTACTTGTGAGATTTGGTTCAACAATATGTGTTCCATCATATAATTAGTAAAATAATGAACTTTTGGATGAGGAAAATAGTTCATCCATTTCCATCCACCTAGGAAGGATAGTAATGTATCAAGATAGATAAGAACATAATTGAGGGGAGAATATATAGAACATAATCATGATATATAAATCATGATGTCTTGTATGTCAGAATGAGAAAGAGCTGAGGAAAATTAAAAGGGATGATGCAACTGATACCCATGCCAGCAAGGAAATAGGAAAACATCACCATTGAATTTTTCACGAGTAGTAAAAATATATCATTATAAAATAATAATATTTGGGTTTTGGGAGATCATCTTAAAGAAATGTGCACATAATTGTAATTAGAGATGATTTATAGCTTGATAAACATGAAAGGATATAGATTATATCTTTTTAGACCGCTTATAATAATAATATTGTTTTCCAAGATTCTTTTAATACTGTGTTGAACATAAAAACTACTTATCAACTAAAAAATAATTGCCAATCTAAGAATACATTGAACCCACATGGGGAAAAGTTGAGAAATTTATCAATTGAATTCAAAAAAGGAGGATACAAAACTCTACATTGGTAGAGTTATCTAAAAAAGTTTTAAATTGAACATACTCATGGATCCCTACAAAACCAATTAGTGGAATAAGTTACAAACACCTGATTTTTTGGATGATGTAGGGGAATAGAAACTACAAAGTCCTGAAATGTTTGAGGAAATGTTAGAAATAGTTAAGACCATTCATCTACACATCAAGGATTCTCATATTTGATATAACAGCTCTACTAATAGTCTTCAATGACTATGAGAGATTTATTCTTGATAAAATTCATTACTACATATATATCCTTGTTTTAATGTGATGAGATTTAGAAATATGGGTAAGATTGGTCTAAGATAAATCAGTCTATATGAGATCACTGATATCGTCAAAGTAGTGGCCTAATGATTAGAAATCCCACAAAACCTATCTTATGAACATGATGTATTCCATGATTTCAAATTCAGAAAGTACAAACTAGACCCCTCACATGTAGTCAATCCATATGTGGTACCATTGGAGAATGATCTCTCATATAGAGAGTAGTCAGTGATGATCATAGTTTTTAGAGAAAATGTTATATGAAATTAGAAAATACAACTTGTCATAGTATTGTGGGAAAACAATAAGTATTACCAAGAAACATGGGAACTTGAGGAATTGGGGAAATAAATTTACCCTCAATTTTTCGTGTGGGAAACCGAAATCTAGATGGTGAAATTTCTTATGGGTGGATGATTGTAATGAGCTGAACTATTATAAATAAAATTTTTCTTTTAAATTATTTAAATGTTTTATTATGTCATATGTTGAACAAATACACATCAACTTATTTTGTATTATTTTATCCAAATTTTTTAAAATATAGTTCTGTATATTTATTATTGATAATATAGTTGTTAAACAGTGATAAAATGATTAAAATAAATATTGGGTTTTTGCATGTCAAATTAACCCATACAGAGGATATCATGGCCTCTATTTGTGGGTCCACACCCTATGAATCCCATTCATCAGAGATTCTGATGGAGATATAATCACTAGTATTTGACTTATCAAATCCGAGGTTTAGATTCAATATTTTAATCATGATTGAAACCATTAACGCGATAAGATAATGCTCATCTAGATCATGACCCAAACCATGTTCTCCGAACCACCCCATGAATGCCCCACAATCATACACCATACCCTTACTGAATTCATACTATATGAAATAAATATATTGATTACCCTATAAAACTAAGTATATAAATTATTTTATCTATATTAAAGTATATATTTTCATACTATTATTTTTCTTTTATAATTATTTTTATTTCAATTTTACAAAACACAAATAGAATTTTTGGATAATATTCATGTTCAATTATTGAATTTATTTTGATTAAATAATTGTATTTTTTAATACATATTCATCTAATAAAATCATTTTATAAACTAAATTTTATTAAATAAAAATAATCATATATATTTTATGAAATATATGTAATTTTCATAAGGGTTCAAAAAATATTATTTTCTCAAACCAATAATTTCTCAATAAATGTCAATTAATAATTAAAAAGTGAAAATGTAAAATTATAGAAAATTATTTCTAATAAAAAAATATTGATATTGAAATTAAAAAATTAAAATTACCCAATGGAAATTTTTCAGAATTTTTTGAATGAGTCAAAATTTTAGGTAAAATTTAAATACCTTATAAATATACATTGTGTATTATGACATCATAGTTACCAATCATGGATCTAATAAAAATTATAAATTGTATCAAAAAAAATATATGATTTTTAATGGAAAATAATTTTATTTTGTGTTTATTTAATTTATGTTATAATGCCCTTATGAATCCCCAAAAACCACTAAAATATTTTACTGTATTAAAATAATTTATTTAAGAGTGTGACTCACTTACACATTCTAAATGGAATTGGTTTATTATGTTAGGTCATTTAATTATTAAAAAATGAAATAGAATTACATTTTTAAAAAACCATTTCAAAAATATATGGGATGGTTTGTGGTTTTTTTATTTTTTTATGTAGTGTCCCAAACCTAAATAACAAATTATTCCACCACTTTTCCTATATTAACACAGCCAATCTAGCATCTCTCTTACATAAAAAAATCTTGTATGAATACCATACTATATCCTCAAATCTTTAGAGTCCTCAAAACAA
Organism: Viscum album; assembly: GCA_963277665.1. NCBI lineage: Eukaryota > Viridiplantae > Streptophyta > Magnoliopsida > Santalales > Viscaceae > Viscum > Viscum album. The sequence goes on along the minus strand of OY728125.1, from coordinate 268,095,842 downwards.
TACCCCAATCTCTCAAGAATCCCCTCCCTGTTATTTGGTGTCACATAATCATGTATGTGATTTCTCTCTCCACAATCCCATTCATGCACTTCATTTATGTTAAGTCTCTCAAATTCCTTTTTCATATGTTTGGATATGTTATTAAATTTTCGCCTTACTATAAATTTAATTAATAAATGATTATATCCCACATTCACTATCATTAATCATCCAATTATGTTATTTTAAACTTGTTACCATACAGAAATGTAGTTAGGATTATTTTAATTATTCATGTTTATTTATTAAATAATCCCGTATATTTAAAATTTATAATGTCAGGATATTTTTATCTCTGTCTCTATCCCTATTCATTTGAAGTCTATGTGGCGATTAACCTCCTTCTATCTCACAAACAAATATGTTCAAATCATTATGTGACGTCGTTGTGCTTCCAAACATTCACCACAGTTTTCCCATGTCAAAAAAGTTACGTAATGAATACCATACCTATTCCCAATCAAGGGTGTTAACATTTAATCCCATATAATTTTTCGTATCTAATTAAATACATTTATTAAATAATCCATGATCAAGGAATAAATTATTATAATTAATTAATCTATGTTGTTTGATCTAAGTGGCACACTTATGTATGAGAATTGAATAAATGTGATGGATGTTCCTAGAATTATATATTTCTCCAATCAATTTGGAAATGTATAGTCACATGATAAATCTTGTTAGGATAAGTACTCAACCTGAATAATATATATTAATTTGACTATAATAATTCCTTGGTGGTTTATCCTTGATAAATGTTTATCATTTAGTGTTTTAATTAGTATCAACTTTTCTCATGTTAGAATTATAATGCTATATCATGTCTCTTTGTTCATTTTTATGATTCTAGCGCTATTTATTCCCACGTTATATGGAAAACGTCTAAAATAATTTTTTATCATCATGTTATTCCATGTTTATTCCATTTATGGACTTTATATTTCACCTTTTCTTTGGTATTTCCCAATGTTATCTAGTGAAACATAAAAAACCAGCAAATTTTAGAAGAATGTTTAGGATTTTTTTTGACAATGTGGTTTTATCCCATGTTCAAGGTGTTATTCAACGTTAATAATTTGCTAACATAGATGACTCAGTGATATTTTAGGTTTTATTAAATTTAATATCAAGTCATAAATTATATATTAATGTGAAATAATTAATCGGGTTGTCATACAATCAACCTTCATGGGGGATTTTGATCCAACCATCCTGGCCCCACAAGAGGTTAACCCTCTGCCCCTATCCATGCGATATTAAACTTCTGCCCTTATCCATCTCAAAAAAGATTCCATGATCCATATCTATAGGATTTATAACTTATTACAAGAACTAAAACAGCTATCCCATGCATATGTTTATGATGCATGAGGTGAAAATACATGGAATATTAGCACATCTGGTGTCGACAGCTTATGATCGATAGAGGATCCCATGGGTTCCATTCCATAACATACATCATATGATATGACGTCCTAAGAGTAGGAATACATGTGACCAATGTGCATAGTGTAAAGAATATCCTATTGATAACCGAGATGACTACACCCCTAACCGAATGTTTCTTATCTATTTAGAAGACTATCAAGACAAAAAAAGCAATGAGATAAACCTATTTCCACAATGATATGGAAGAAAAACTCCATTTACCCATTTCTATAAATAGGAAAATTTCTCTGATGAAATTGATGAATGTCTTCTACCTTGGCAATGTGGGATTGCATGGGTACAGTCACATGTGTACAAATGCATCATTCCAACACATAGGTGGGACCCGAAGAAAGAATAAAAAAATATGTGAGATAATAACTACTTAATGAGACAATATATGTTTTACAAACATTTTATGTATATAATAATGGTCAAATATTTAAAATAAAACATTTTATATTCTTTTTGTGAGATTCCTTCCAAATAAAAATAGATTAAGACATCAATCACTCAAAAGTGTAGTTTCTACTAAATTTGGGCTCACATGGATTATCCTATGTATGGTAGGTAACCAAATATCAGAATAATATTTGGGAAATACTTATATGGTATTGTCTAAATGTGTGGATATTAATAGAATAGGTCTAAGTAAATCTATACAACAGGTTTGAAAAATAAGTTTTCATTCTCAATAATCCATGAATCTAAACACTAAATTGCACTCAATTATCAGTGGAATACAAATAATTTCTTACAATATAGACATAATGTGTAATGTAAGAAAATTTATTTGGAGTACATTCATTAAAAATACATAAATAAATATATTTAAAATGATACTCACCCACAAATACCAATTCGTTATATAATATTGATTATATGAGACTCAATGATAGTTGGTAAATTAAAATTAATTGAGTTGATGTGTATGCTATTAAGGAATAAATATTAATTGTATTAGATGTCAACACATTGGATTTGAATCTACCATGTGTATTATACCTATATGAATGAAATGTTTTATTCTCCATGGAAAATGGTGATTGTTATTTACATTATATATATATATATAATATTATTATAATATTCGTAATGAGAAGGTCATGGTTGATTCTAATCCCAACAAAATTTGGAATTTTCTACATTATCATAAAAATCTTAGATTCATCTATATACTCTATATTGATGGGTAATTGTAACATTATAATTTTGAATCACTTCAAAATTGTTATTCTAGTTATTTATAAAATATAAACATAAATTATTTTTATAGATAATTAGAAAGTATAATGAATTTTAGGAACTCATAAATATTGAATTGTGTGGACCAATGTGTAGTCAAGCATTTAGTTTATTTATATACATATTTACTAATACAAATGAATTTAGTATGTATGGATATCTATCTTTAATTAAAAAGAAGTGTTAAACCTAATAAAATTTGAAAAATAAAATTTTAAATGATGTATATAATCATCTAATAAATTGTATTTTTATTTCCATTTATAGATTGGTGGTGAATACATGAGGTAAACATACATTTACTACTAGGGAGATTGTTTATTTTTTACAGCATACTCCGATAAAATCACAATGACATTTTGTGTCTTTGTGGAGGTATAATTTACTTTTAGACATGGTTATATGGATTATGATTCAATTATTCCTTCCTATTTCAATCATGGGATATAAAATTGAGATAATCACATTTATACTAAATAAAATTCTATATAAATTAATCATATAAAATCTATATTACATAAGGAATAATAATTGTCCCAAAATTTCATTTGTTATTATTTGGGTGTATGAACAACATGTATAAAGACTGGATTATGGAACAAATAATGCCAAATAAGATTTTTTTTTATTTTTTCTCATATGAAATGTATGAGATATAATTTCGATAGTCCTATTGAGAATAAGGTGTTTGTATCCTAGTTTTGTGTTTTCTGGTGAAATAACACATTTATAATACATTCACTGGGACAAAATTTTATCTTTATATGATTTATAGATAAATAGAAAATATTTAATTTTCATGTAGCATGAGTCAGTTCATAACAGATTTTTGGATGAAGAACAGACTCATGTGACCCGAGATCATTAAAGGCCTAATAGAATTCATCATAAAAAACAGGGATATATATATTTCTCAAGGATTTTTATTAAATAAATTTTAAAAAATTCTTCAACAATTATCATCAATGAGGAAATTAAGAGTAAAAATTCATAGAAATTAGAATGTTTCATGGGACACAAAATAGACTCTATGTATAATGAACTGGTTTGGAACATGATGTATTCACATGAATTGGAAGTAAATATAGAGGGAATGTTAGGTTTTTATACAAATGTCATGGATAGAAGAGTGTATTGTTTAAGGAATTATTTTTGGAAGAAGGACACCAGAACATTCATAGTATTATTTATGAAGATAAATTTTCACCTATTTTGATGATATAGTTTATTTACCCTTTTCTACATTAATAAATTTCTTTGGCAATGAAATATATCAAAAAAGTTTCAAAACCACTTTACATAACATAAATTTATTTGAAGATTATTTTATGATATAACAATACGGATTTGATGAACCAAATTAAAATTCAAAGGTATATACTCTACAGTAATCTATTTTTGTGTTATAAATGGAATCTAATTGAAGTAATATTTTTTTATTGATATAAAATAATCGTTATTAATAAATAAACAAAGATGATAAATTTTTATATAATGGGGTTAGTCGGTAACATCAGTTTTTATCATATTTTATATAGAAGATATACATCCTATAAGAAATGAAGTCATTATAGATTAATATGTTGAGAGGAGGTTGGGTTAATAATTTCCAATGGAAGATAGTGGTGATGAAGCATATACACTAGTACAAAGATATATAGAGAAATATCTATGTGGGTTCTTGAACATATTCAACACACAATCATTGTTTATGTGCTATGGTGGATTGTTGTGGATAACACTGAATATTTGTCTTTACCACAATTCATTAGAATAAATAATATAAATTTTTTAGTATAATTATAAACAGTTTTAATATAAGGATTTAATTCCATATGAATTTTCCATGTATTCAATTTTGTGTACAAAACATGATGAGGCTTATAAAACTTTTATTAAATGTGATTAAATACAAAATATAAACAAGTGTTAATAGATTATTGTGAACATCGTTATTATCTACATGTGAGGGAAAATGGATATGTTCTTGATAATTTGTGGAGTTCATGATATTAATTTCAATGATAATCTATATAAATGTTTTGAATATAAAATAGATTATGTGAAGTACTAATTTGGTTTTGTGTTTTTCATGAATGGTGGTTCTAATATTCGAAAGAGTTATAAACTGAGACACCATATCAGACATAATGACATTGGTGGAGTACATCGCTACACCATATACAACAAATGAATATATTTTGATCTATAATTTTATAGCTCACCCTGTGTACATTTATATAATTGATGGATTTATTGATAAAAACTATAGTGATAATGGATATATCTCATATGTAAAGAACCTAGATATTATCAAATTGGTGAACCAAGTTTGAAAATAACATTTTATAATATAAATCATTGATAGGTATGGATTTAGGATTTTTTCAATGATATCTAAAAAATGAACTAGACGCATTGATGAAGCTTTTTGAAAATAAAAATAAAGTGTTTCATATATATTCTCATAGTATATGATACGTAATGGAATCATATAGTTATCTCGTATGGAGTGTTATTGATATTTTAAAATGTTATAAATATTTATAATCAATTTATGTGTACATAAATCACTTTTATTAAATAGTGAAATGATAATATCCCCAATGTGTATTTCTTTATTTTATCCCTACTCAATTATCATCATAGAGTGTTTCTCTCCTTTCGGGTCATGTGTAGCATGAATGATATTTTTTGGTGGTGGGGACCTGACCATTCATGTCAAAAAAAATCTCAAAACCTTTTAGTGGTAGTTTATAAATAGTTTTATTTGTGGAAAAATAATTACACAATGGTTCCCTTATTCCATATGTCTTGTGAACCATCATTCCAAATATAGGTGTTCATTAGGAGATGGATCCAATTTTTCTTAAGGACACATGTTGGATGAGAGGATGAGAGGTCGGTCCCATTAAACCCTGTTGAGGGAAATTATTTCCTACTTAGGGACAATCTTTTATATTTAATAAATATAAATGAATTTTTTATTACATCCAAAATATGAAACATGTCACCCATATACTAACAATTGATTGTTATAATATATTTTCATTAGGTTCATTTATTTGTAAATGTGGTTCTTATTTTGGATAAATATGTGTGTATGATAGGTTTTCCATAAACAGTGCCTGTTTCTTTTTAGAATAGAAGTTTTCATGTTTTTTATTATTCTGATGATGGTTTTAAGCCATGTAGTGGGCTATTCTAGAATATTTTGATATATTGGAAGACCAATGTTGTTTTGATGTTAGTATTAGACCCACGGATAAATGAACCCTACTTATCTTTGTGAAAGGAATAAAAACCAATATATTTCAATGTCACTTAACAGGAGATATCAATCATTTTTTTTCATGAAATGCTTATCTACACCATGAAATTTTCCACCATGGGGAAATGAAATATGGGGGATAAGTGTCTAGTCAAGCATAATGTCACAATTATATCAAATTTGATAGAGATACCTGGATGGGATGTATCCTATTGTATGGAAATTAATCTTATATTAATATGTCTTATTGAAGATAATCTTGAACATTGTGTGTTGGGAATGAAGCTCAGTGAGGCGTCCTACGTATTATAGTAGGCCAGGATTCAAATACCATGTAGTTCAAAAAGGATTGATCTTTCACCTATAGAGGAGGCATGTATTCTCTTCACCGCGAATTTATCCCTATGAAGGTTATTAACATGATGAATTTTTTCAATTAAGATAATGGTAATAGTGATTTGGTGAATAAATAGAATCATAATCCCTTGTAAAGTTGAGAGGAAGATTTTTCATTAGTGTTTGTTGCTGAAACAGTAATTTGATCGTGCAGGTGTAATGATAATAAAAAACCACTAAATACACATGATTCATGGTTTATATGATTAAAAAAATATTTGAAAAAAACCCCGCAATATCATTCACATACTGGTGGATGTTGTGTTAGATTTTAAAATGTGGGGAATACCCTATAATAATGATAAGGGGGTTACTCAATATGTGATTCCCTTAGGTGAGGTGAAGTAATGTTCAATAAATGGAAAATATTCCAAGAAATTATACTCAACTTATACTGGTAAATGAGGTGAGAGTCACTATGGTGAATCATATGTAGATAAATACACTTTATGTACCCATATATACCCTTATTTTTATCCCCGATGGGCCATAATTATCCTAATGATGATATTAATGTTACCATGGGAATGTATAATTAGTAAAAATATGATCATATCACCTATTCGGTGGGATAAATGGAGGTCCTCCATTACTAAGGAAATTTATATTTGGGAGGACATATCATTTTGACATATTCCTTTATTATACATCTCTACATGACATGGGAAAGGCCTCACCATGATCCTCTATAGGAAAGGGAACCGATGAATGTGGTTTCCTATGACCAATGGAATGAAATAAGTTCCCAATGGATTTATCATGATGGTGTTGTCTAATCTGAAAGATGGTGTATCAAATAGGTAATATGTGAGAGAGAATAATGTTGTTTACATATGTAATTCTTGGGTGAGAAGAACATTTCCCATAGCGGTATGGTCTGCATGAGAAAAATATAATTCGTACATGAAAAAAATGGGTGTGCAAATGTTGTATTTATGGGATGAAAAATTTGGGAAACAATAGTTGGTATATTCCTTATAATATTATCTAAGGGTATATTTATGTGTCTTTTTATGTCTCAAACTCAAGTTTTTATCATTATAAGGAGACATCACCCTTGTGTAATTGGACTAGGGGAGCTGGATCCCATATAATTTTTTTAAAACACTAAAGTAACTCTAATCCCTATATCCTTTTAAATTTCTCTTCTATAATGGCATGAAGATCAAAAGAAATATGGGGCCTGTGTAAAAGAGAAGGTAGAGAAAATCATTGAGGCCATTTTTGGTCCTTTTGTAGTTTCAAACGAGGTGCAAAAGTGCCCTATATTAATGAATTTTATATAATCTAAGATAATTATTAACAATGAATGGTTGTGTCATGATTCATGTCACATAGGTGTATCCCACACGATTATTCTTGGGCATGTCTATTTGGTCCCACTCGATGGTGGTTTCATGAAGGCTTACCCTATACTGTGGTGTAAACAAAAATTATGGGCCAACCCCTTGACCTTGGACATGAACGATGGACTTTAATCGTGGTTGGTGGACATTACATGATGTCTCTAACATATCTTTTTTCATGAGGTATTTCTCTTCAAACCATCTCATTCTCAAGTGAAAAAATCCTTCTAAATAAGGATAAAGATGGACTCATATTGAGATTGATAAATTTATATGATGATGGATACATTAGTTATCCTATACATGTTCATGTACATTTATTCTCAAGGTTTATGAGAATTATGAAGTGAGTACCATGAAGGAGAGTTATTGGTAGATGTGTTACGTAGGTTCTTCATGTATGTGGGTCACATAAGTGGGTATTATATGTCAATACCATTCTATTTTCATTCTAGTACATTTTATTGCTATGCACACATAAATAAATAGTTTTTTTCCAATGGTTCATCTTCACCCCTTCACATTGGTCTTTCGTACTGCATTTATCATCTTGTTATTCTACATCACATGATTTCCTATAAATCTCCATTCAATCATTGTTTTTATTCCCTTATCTATGCAATGAATATAGCTAGTATAGCGAAATACATGAGGTCACATTATCATGCTACCCACCTGAGGTTATATGGGAGAGGGACCTAGGTTATTACACTTGGGAGGGTGACCTATTTGAGACCACTCCTCTAGAATAATTCTGAATTTTGTTTTTCATATAAGAAAATATTTTAAATTGAATAAAAGTATATATTATTCATTGATTATTTATAATAGATACATTAAATGTTAGAGTCTCTGATGAACATGTAAATAATCATATTTAAGATATACTAGTTTTCATCAGTCTGGATTATTAGGATGCATGTGATGCCACTCTCATAGATTTTGAAAATTATTTTAGGAGTAATCCTCTTGGAGACATTGATAGTGATTATTTTCTAATTTATGGACATGGGATTCTAAAAAACATCCTCATACCAAAGCTATAAAATTACATGTTTCATTCAGGGTTCCTAGAGTATAATAATTTTACCTAAACTAAAATGTTAGTTAGGGGAATTTATATCCATGCGAGAATGTCCCCCTCTTCCTATATCATCAATCATTGTTGTCGTGCCCTATTTTAAATGCATTACACTCTCGAGTAAATGATTATCTAGTAATCAACCATATTACTTGATTCCATGATAGAATAATAAAAAATCTAGAAGTTATACTTGGACTAATTACCTGGATGATCTATAAAACCAAGGTGAATTTTGATGTACTGGGTACTGTTGACATGTGATAATTTTTAGGTTCATGGAATGTATGCGATAATTTATAAGGAATTATTAGTGTAAATGGATGATAATGTATTACAATATACATTCCCACAATAAAATATATCTCATATTGTTAGGATTTATATTGATCCTATTTGGTTTTATGTATGAATTAAGAATGGTCATGATAGGAATGAAAATTTTTGGTTAAATTCATGAAATCCAACATCATTTTGGAATAGAAATATCCATGCCTCTATATTTAATGGGAATTCATGAACCCTGACTATTGGGATTCCCATGTTCTTATATTTACATCCTTTAAAACAGAAATGACTTTTCAATCAATTACCCATAGAAGGAATCCATATACTCCTTATTTTCATAACACGTTATAGTGATTTGGTCCATGATAATGGGTAATGTTGGTAAATTATCATAATGCTTTCTCTTTTAATGTTTTTTTGGATGTGGGAATTCCATAAAAATGGTTGTCCACACTGGGCATCATCCAACTCTTAATAGGACTATTTGATTGCAATACATAATTATCCTCATTGATTCTTTCCATTTATGATTACATAAAATATGTGTCCATTCGGAGATGCCTAATGTCAATGATTTTTTCTTCTTAGTTTCAGTAATCTAATGTTTTTGATAAATTTACCAATGCATTTTCTAATCCATTATATGATAGTGGGGAATGAATCAATGTAGAATATGTGTGGGAATTATTTCATTACTCACCAGACATTTTTAGGAAGGGAGATAGTTCATCCATTCTATTTAGAAAATCCTTTTTTACATCATTATCTCCAAATTTGAATCACCTATAACCATCATGTATTCCATTGGATCTTGAATTCCCAATTCTAGACCAGTGTTTAGGGCCTTCTACTCTACCTCATTGTTTATATAATATATATACAATATAAAGGAATAAAGAAATACATTCATTGCTGAAGAGATCATCATGATACCCCAAATAAAATTTGATATTGGGGTCTTCTATTCTCTTCCCTTATGGGCTTCTAGATATGTTATATAAATATATTTCCTATGTCTATAGTCCATATTGAATAAATAATATATCTTCATCATGGAAATAATTACTAAACAATGTAATTTCATTAGATGGTGTCTATGAATTTAATTTTTCTAAATTCTAAACTTTTACCACATTATGATGCATGAATTGAATTTTCCAATGATTTAAGATAACTACACACTATGCCAAAATTATAATCAATATAGATTAGAATATGACGTATTTTAGTGGGTTAATATGAAAGATAAAATATGCCGCAGGGTGTTATAGGTAGTTCCACATATACTGAACCACGAATATTAACACGAGACATATCTTCAATATATTTTAAAAATGATTCTCAGAATAAATAATCATTCAACTGAGATAATAAGGGTTCTTTTCCCTAGTAATATCAATCTATTGTGTGAAAAAATAACCCATTGTTCATTATATGGATGAAAAATATAAAATAATAAACATCCATCATCATGAAAAATTGGCAATAGTATAATAAAAAAATATTTCTTTAGAAAATAAAAATCTACATAATAATCTTCTTACCAGTAATATTTTACCCCATTGTTCCATAAACTAGTAAACGGAAAACCCTTTGGTATAATATTTTCTAAAAACGACAAACAAATATAAAAAATTTACATCAAATCTTATCAAATCATTGATGTTTCATGGTGGTTATGATGCACTCTTATCATAGAGGTAAGAAAATAGAAGATTTGTTATCATAATACTACACAGAATCATTCCAGGGCAATCTCACTTGAAAAGAAATATCAGTTGTTCATATACTTATATTAAAACACCTAAAATTATTTTTTTGTTTATATTAATCCTACAAATTAAATTAAATTTAATTGAAAAAATATAAAAAAAAATTATAATTTAGAATTAATTATGATATAATTAACTAGGACTTTGTGGATTGGTTCCAAGTTTCCATCAGTATCTTTATTGGTGTTTAAATTGGGTTTTATAGTTTAATAATGACATCACATTTTAACATATATTAATTTATTTAGTGGGGTAAAATATTTAATTAATTAGAAATATAAATAATATTTTATCCTATAATCAAGGTTGATGTCATAACATATTTGAAATAGTGAAACCTTCTTGGATCTGAAACCATAAAATTTCATTTCATGATCTAAACAACTAAACATAATCACCCGAAGAAAATATGTTTAGTTGAATATTGAGAAATTATTTTAAAATTTTAAATAAATGATTCTATGTTCCTTCTCATAGTGGGAAATATCAAAACTCATGAACTTCGTTATTTCTCATCACATAAATTAATATAAAATAAAAATAATTCATACATAATGAAATTTTAACACCTCTTACCTCTTTTGGAAAAAGAATTTGGGAATCCAATAAAATTTGTGGTAAAATGTCATGGTAGATGGATTATAATGATTGGAATAGTTAATTAATAGTAAATTAATATATATCAAAAAGAGGTAGTGAGTGAGATAGAGAGAAGAAAAAATATAAAAAAAAAGAAAATAAATCACATGAATTGAAAGAACAAAAAAGATTGAATAAAAGATTGGGAGAATAAAATGTTATATTAATAATGTAAATATAAATACAAATAGTTTTTGAAATACATGAAACATAATAATAGAAACATAATAAGAGATGTAAAAAATAAAGGGGATTTGTGTGTAAAAATTTAAAAATGGACATTATGCATGGATTAATTTATAAATTGATGTATTATATGAATTAAACTGAAAAATAAACTAAAACAAAAAGGAAAACAATTTGACTAGCCAAATTAGAAGGCCTCTAGCTCTCTGGATGGATGCATGGATCAACTTGATGTTATAGAGAGGCTCTATTTGTATAGGAAAAAGAGAAACCTCAACCTCATCCTCTTTTAATCATGGGGTTCCCTCTTCATATACTTTGTCATGAGACCCTTGGTGATTAAAATTTTAAATACCCGAACACATAATATGTTTTTATTTTTTGTGGTATAATAAATAAATATGGGATAGGCTTAAAAATATATGGGTTACATTGATTATTTTCATATATAATGGAATGAAAACGAGGATGTGGAAGTTCTTCTTGAATGAAGCCATGAAGTGCAGTGGAGTATGATAATAGGAAAACGAAGACCTCCCCATCAACATTCCATTTAAGAGGCTAGAGGAGCTTGAATTGTTCTTCAGGTTAGTCACCTGAGGATTCATTGTCATTCCACAGAGTTACATGTCAATGGTTGTTATGATTATCTCAACCTCAAGATGTAGGTAGGAATTGATGGTGTTTTATAGAAATAGAAGAGGAGGCTGGGAGACATCAAGCGGTGGAGCCATAGTGATGCGAGGTAGAATGGTGTGTTTGATGGTGTTTCATGTGCGACTAAGGAGGGATGCTGTTATCCGAAATTAATTGGGAATAGTATGTCATGTTTTAATAATCATACTTGAAAAAATTAGAGGATCGTGGATCTACAATATAAGACAAATCACGACTGCTCTATTAGAAAACATGACTCTAGGGATGGAATATTAGTTTCCAACAACACACATAGAATATGAATGCAGATCAAATGTGAACCATGTTGTATTTGACACAAATGCAAATTCCCTAGGGGTTGAACAAATAGTTTCACTTATGAATGGTATTTCATCACTCGTGACCTACCATACATGAATGGATCTCTTACGGCCCTAATTAGCTGGTCAGCCCCTAGTGAGCTGGCTATGTAGAAGGTCAATTTGATTTACTTGAATATTTTCCATGATAAGCCATTTTCTATATAAATTAACATAAATGGAGTCAATCAAATGATAATGTTATATTTCAATGATTGATCTTAATTGCAATAGATCATTAAAACACACATTCAAACAAATTTCCCACCTCTTTTATAATTATACGAAATATATTGAAAAGATTAAATATATGGATACTCTAATTAAAAACCATCATGAAATCATTGATATTTCCTCAAAAATATATTTATGGAATCAATGACTACCAAACACCCCATTACGTAATCCATTATTATCACCAATAATAAAATATCAATATCAAATTAATGTGGAAACAGTTGTTACCAATATTAATTTTGAATGTAATTAAATAAATGTATTTTAAATATCAAATCAAATATTCAAAATATCACATATAATTTAAATATAATTAATTAATGTTAACAAAAACAATAAATTGAATATTTTTACATTTTCTTATTTTTAGAAAATATGGACTTTCTAATTCCAATCATTAATGTTTTTAATTCATTATTTTTGTTCATTCTAAATCATTATTTACCCCTCTTTTGAATATTTTCGCTCATCACTTTTGATACAACTTGAGTGGATTTGTTCTCATATAAAGAGTTAATTATCCTTATCTATTGGATCGTAAAGAAAATATTTTCAAAACATTATAAAGAAAAAAAGGAAGATAAAATAATGATGATATTACATTAAGGTTCGGATGAACAAGATGTTTATGGTATGAAGGAATTGATGTTCTATATGAAATGATCAAGGGGGAGGTTTATCTCTTAATGAAAATAAGATGATATCGAAACTGAATCCTCAATATAATTATCCTCATAACATTATAACCACTCCCACTTCTCATCATCAATGTATGGTAATAGTTATAGTAATTTGTAATGAAATATTTCATTTCCCAATTGAATATTATTTATACATTTATGCATGTTTTTTTCAATGATATTTTTCATTTATTTTATCTTTTGATATTTATTCATATAATAAAACTCAAACCCACCACATATCCCCATATAATTAAAATGATAGGTCTAGTAATGGTGATTTTCGGTTTCCCCAAACCACAACCCATTTTTCTCATTTTTGGTTATTTTTCTCATTTTACCTTTTTTATTCGATAGGGGAAAACAATAAAGACTATAATTTATGAATAAACAACCTTTGTTAATTCCAACAATTAGAACCCGCCAATTCGTACATAAAATTTATTTGGCCACTTCTATTAGGAATTCCTTCACCCCTATACATCATAATTAAAATATAATAAAAAATACTATGTGGTGGGTAGTTATGTATAATAAATGTCTTAGAATATGAAACATCCATAAAAAGTAAAATAATGGTATATATGGCCTAAGTAGTCAATTATGTAAAGCTGGTCTATAAGTATAAGGTATTTTGAAAATGCATCTCAATGATTTTAAATGATTTCATAAATAGTCATATTGTTGTAGATTTCAAATGAATGTTATAGAAGGTGGAATTCCCCAAGATCACTCAAGAAATATTCTCAAGAATAATATATAATGTTCTTTGTATTAAAATCATTTAATGAATGGTAATATAATTTTGGAAAATCACTCAGGTTCATGAATATAATAACAAATAAACTAACATGAATTTTAGATAATCAAAAAATGGTAATTTTTTTAGAGACATTATTTACATGAATTAATCTATCCAATAAACTTATGAGTCTTGATTTTAATATCGGTGTTTCTCTTTAATCATTTATTTACTTATTTTACACAATCGATCATGTAAATAACTATGTATAAAACATGAGAACCCATGATTCATATGAAACACATGTTTTCTAAATACATCAATTAATTAATAATCTATACAAGGGGGTTCCATTTTTTATTTTATATAATAGAAATAATTTTAGAAAAAAACAATAAATAGTTTTGAACATAAATTATAAAAAAATGAACTCCCTATACCAAGAACCTATAGTCTCCATTGCTTATTGAATTTCAGGATTTCCATCAACCATCAATAACGTATAAAATAATATCACTCAATTACTCTCATGGATAATTTCTTTTAATCTGACATATATAAAAGTATGTGGGCTTCATATTGGTATAATAATTATTAAATACATTATTGATTTTAAAGATAAATCATTGTATGATCCCCCATGTGGCCCATGGGATTTTATTGCCTCCAAAAGGTATTACTAGTTGTCTTCCATAATCCAATCATGGATGGATACTATTGGATATAAACAACCACATGTTTATTTTACAACCATTTACTTCAACCTTCTCGGTGGTGACGAATGATCCATGGATAGATTATAAAAGATAACACCTCTACACAACTATGTATATCATGCATTGTGGGGGGGGGGGTTGAAGTATGGATTATCCCCTTCTATGGTCGATATATATGAAACCCTCTATTTTTCTACTGATATATCAACATAGGTTGCATGAATAATGATATAAAAATTATCGGTAGGTTCTTTTTCAAATCTATAGAATTTAATCATGAATAATGTAAATCAAAATCCCACCTTTCATAATGATTAGCCTCTGTCCTAATTTTTTTAGGGACATCAACATGGATGTATTCATATGATTTTACAATATATGTTCATTAATGACCGGGAGTTCTTTGGGTTCCTCAATTTTTTCATGTACATTTTCTTCCAGTTTCTTTAATTCATTTCAAGAATCAACCAAATCCAAAAAATTAAAAAACAATAAGTTATGATACTCAAATCAGATTCAAAAAGGCAAGAAATATAATTTGAAATAATATGTTATCCTTGGGTTGTTTTCGATTCAATGATTTTATCATTGGAGAGTCCCTAAAAAACATTGATATCAATTAATGGTGGTATTTAGTTAAACTCCTCCATAATTTCTTCAAATGCTACCATGTAGATAGTGTCTTTCATTAATAGTGATAGCTCTATTTCAATATAATGTATGGGGTGATCATGTATCTATTCACATTTGTTACAAAATATATATTGCTCAATTTGATTTCCTTTATAATGTTAAAAAAATATATCTTCCTCATTGGTCTCCGTTGGTAAATTATAGAATACTTGTGGCTCATCATAAGGTACAGGTTTAGATTTATAGGATGGTATAATGATGTTATTATTTATCCAATAAATTTTCATTGAAGATATTGTACCATCACTTCTATATTTTGAATATATATTTTATTTTTCTTAATACACTTGGTTATAGAATACTTGTAGGGGAACATCATTAAAATTATTATGAGAAAACATGGTGAATTTTATTAGTGCCTCAGATATTCCTTTATAACATTTCATGATATACTCATAGAAATTTTTTAAATCTCTTTCCAATCATTCATCCACTGGTTTTTCATGTGACACATTGAGATGATGGATGAGGTCCTTGAATTGTATATCTATGATTATTTGTCTATCGTGTACCGTTATCTATCTAGAACATTAAGATAATTTCCTATATAAACAAAGGTATTTCTAATAATGGTTCTTGAAAATGTTTGTTTTCATTCCAACAAGGACAATAATAATCTAAAAACATCATTAAGAATAAATTTTATTAAGATTATTTTAATTTTTAAATCAATGAAATATATAAAATTTGAGAAAATATAAAAAGTTATATAATTTACTAATTATATCCTTTAAAATGGAACAAGTTAAAATCCATGTTGTTTATAGTGTACAGAAAATAAAATCTATTTTACTAATATCTCATAGAGGTTGACCAGGGTTCTATCACATAATGACATTTTTCTATTGTTCACCTACTAAATCTAAATCAAATAAACTATTTTTTGATATTTAATTATATAATATAAATATAATTTAATTAGATTAAAATGATAAACATACACGAAATGATATAATTAGTTAATAGGGAATGAAAATGGATTTCGATGATTGGTTCAGGGGTTATATATTTGTCTGTGTTAATGATTAAATTTAATTTTATAGTTTAGTCATGAGATCACACTTTTAAAAATTTATTTATTTTAATTATTGGAGTCAAATCTATAATGAATTTTGAAATATTAATTCCGGCACCTTGTATAATTATTGTTGATGTAATACCTTAATTTTGAGTGTGACACATTCTAGGACCCAACTCCATTTCAATTCATTTCATCCACTAAATGGTTCAACATCATCTCATAATGATCTCATGTCTAATATAAGGGATGTAAAATATTTAAATAAATACTATAAATGAGATTAAAAATCATTTCATTGCGAGAAATCACAATATTCATGCAAATCACACATTCTGACCCCCAAAATTAATAAAAGATAACAAAAATTATTGAAAAAGAAAAAGGAAACACCACTTACCGCCCTCAGGAAAATCTTGTTCATATAACATAATTTTTAGGTGTAATATGACATATTAGTGGGATGATAATGATAATAAGAAGAAAAAAACAATAACATAATAAAAATAGGAAGAGAGAGAGGCAGATGAAAAATAATATAAAATAAAAGCAAAAACATGAAATAAAAGAATAATAAAGTGAGATAAGGAAGAAATTTAATAAGAAAAATATATATATAAATAAAAATTTCATTAAATATATAAAAATAATATTAATAAACAAAATAAGTGAATGACAAAAAAGAAGGGGAATATGGTGGTACACAACTGTTAATAGGAAACAATGCATGAATTAATTAATAAAATAGTATTACATATAAATGAAACCAAAACATAATGAAAAATAAAAATTAAAAAATATTTTAGTTTCTCTACTAGATGTCATACCATACTATGGATGGATAAATATTTTTCATTGCAGTTATGGACAGGCCCTGTTTTTATAGGAATCATAAGAGCCAGAGACACTCCATCTTTAAATCCTATGGATATCTCATCATAGACGCAAATACTAGGCCATGGATGATTAAAATTTTAAATACCAGAATATACCAGGTGATTTATGATTTTGAATGGAATAAATACACATGAGGTAGCCCCTACCCTTCATGGGATGCATGGATCAAGCATGTATGGTTGAAAATTGAAAGGTGGATGTTTCACTTCTTCAAGCATGAAGTAGTGACCAACAGTTTAATATAGATGTGGAGTAATGGTGGTCTCTACATCCTCTTTCCTTTGTTGTGGAAAAAGGAGATCTAATTGTTCGTTATATTGGTCTTCCAAGTTATAAGTTTCTATCCATGTAATTTCTGATAAGTGGCTTGGGATATCATCTCGACCCCATGATTCAAGGTGGATTTTATAGACATTTCAATTATAAGGGAGGTGTCCAGGTGAGATCCGATGGTGGAGACACAATGGTGTGATGTGGAATCATGTCTCCTTGTGTGATCCACAAGGGACTATGGAGGCATGACATCAATCCTCATAAATAATAAATAGAAAATCTCATGGTTTTTTATTCTTCATTTAAACATCAGTTAGAGGTGGAACTATCTTATAATCCAAAAGTGTAACTACTCAGTTGAATATGACTAATCTAGTGAAAACCTACGAGTTTCCTCTAATACCCATGGTTAACATAAGAATAACACTTGTATACCACTGAATAATTTTTCAAAAATGCTGCTTCTGTGTAGGCTTGAACACCCTTCGGCCACCAATGCCTGGGATTTCATCATCAATGACTTTACCGCCTTGTCTTGTACTCTAAAGTACATTCAAAGCTAAGAATCCACTAGTGAGAGGGAAATGTGGATGGTGGGTGTGATGTGGTCGAGGGATGTCCATGGATGGCGAGTTATTTTAGAAAATATAACTTAAAAAAATTTATTCATATGAAAATTTGATTCTAAAAATAATTTTCTTAGTTAAAATAGAACATTAAAACATAAATTAGAACCATTTTAACACCTCATTCAAATTTTCCAATAGTAGTTTAAAAAAATTAAATTTAAGGGTTTTCTATTTTTAAAAATCATGAAATCATTGAAATTTGATTAGTCATATGCATGGAATTTGAATCTGTAATCTAGCATTCTATGGATGGAATTTTTCTTCTTAGGATCGACATTGACAACATGATGGTGTAACAAGAAGATGAGATACATTAAAGTGGTGATGAAAAACACACATTTAAATATGTTCATCTTTAGGCTAGGATATTTCAATTTACTGACTATGTTTTCAAGATAATATTAGTGGTCAGATAATTTTTAAAGAATAAACATGAGATAAAAAACAAATAATTCAACAAACATTCCCAAAAAAGGATTGAATATCTGATGCATAGAATGATGGTATATATATCCCTCATTCTTAAAGAATAAAAGAATTAATTGATTGTAGTGTCAATGTTGGGCTAATCTGGAATAAGATTCTTTAGTATCGTTAAGGGATATACAGATATGGATGTACATTGAATAACCATCCCTGAACTAAAAATTTTAATATATAAATATAGCATCAATCGAAAACTCCGCAATCATAAATATTAAAAAATATTTTAGTCAAATCCAATTGAGATCTATGAATTTCGTCATGATAGAAATATTCTCATTATTTTTAATTAATGAGACTGTGTTTGCTACAAATTCCAAATACGATAATTTCCAAATTATGTTGGAATTGATTATTTTTTCAACTTTTTTATTAATTTTGGAACCATGATTCATGTGTGTCCTTATGGTAACTAGTGTGTATCCTTAATTGTTTTCGAGAAATACTAAGTAGTGAGTGGCCACCATGATATTGAGGCCCAGAATTCCTGGTAAACATATAGAAAATAAGTGAAATTTCTTATTCATAATGGAAGTATATACATTTTTTTATTCAATAGAAATATACATAATAATCAATGCGGATTGTGGTTCCACATATTATCCCAGTTTTGTTTCACTTTGTTTATCAATTTTGGTGGATACACATTCCAAAAATGTTATAGGGGAATTCTTGATGTCCCATCTTCTTCCATACCTTTTTACTTTTACTCATCCACTTACTC
Organism: Viscum album; assembly: GCA_963277665.1. NCBI lineage: Eukaryota > Viridiplantae > Streptophyta > Magnoliopsida > Santalales > Viscaceae > Viscum > Viscum album. The sequence goes on along the minus strand of OY728125.1, from coordinate 268,076,040 downwards.
TTTCATTTCATCTTCTACATATGTGATTTATGAAATTTCACAGAGTTAGAAGTGGAGTCAAAATTTTGGCATCCAGAATGTAAAGTATCTTCCTTTAACCAAAATAGATATGTGGGGTTTCTGTGATCTTGTAGATGGGATATGACAGATAGAGAAAGAGTAACTTAAAAAACCTTTGGTGACCTGATATACATTACTGGTTATTTTTATGAGGTAGTGGTCTAATGAATCATTGGGTATTGAATAAGGGAATTATCATCTCATATTTAACAACATTTTAAATATTTAATGATTTTTTAAGTAATATTGGGATTAGTCATCCTGATCGATATCATAATAGATGTTGAGTATATACCCATATTTGGACCCACTCCTTCAAAATGATTTATGTGATGAACCTATTGTCAAAAAAGCTACTTAAATGGATTTTATATGATCATTTTTAGACAATTAAAATTGGTAATTTGGGTTACACCTTCAATCACGGATTTCATGCATCCCCTCTAGTCGAGTTCTAGATTCATATATTTCGATCTATATGATTCATATGGGGTTTTATCAATATGACACATTCCATTTTTCTATTATTTAAATATTTTAAGCATTTATGGTATGATGAGTATGCATACTCCTACTGATGCAACCAAGGCCATCCTAGAAGAATGTTGAAGTTTGTTTCTTTCTAGAAAAACAAAAATTATGAATTATATATTGTGTACTTAACAAATCCAGGAGGATGATTCTTCTAAGAGAATTATCTTAATCTTTCCAGATCCCTATAGTGTTATAGTAGAAGGGGACATGTTGGATTCATAGTACACACGTTAATGAATTAATCAGACTAGAATAAGGTTTAATCTTAAGCCATTATAAATGAAATCTCGTTAGATATCAACATCATTTATCCTACCGTACACATACTAGGGTGCAATAAATCCCTGTATAATGGAATATTTATATTGTTTGATGGATTATATAATAATTATGGATTATAAATGTTAAATATCATCTGGATATAGTTCAAAAAGGTCATCATCATCTTCAAGCTCTCAAGGTATCAATGAACCTTCATTAGGTTCTTGACGAATGTCATTCGATAGACTCATATCATCTTGGATTGACATATTAGCAGGAACCACAGTAAATTATATAGTAATTTCATTTGTCTGTTATAAATTTCAGTCCTTAGTTTTAGGAGGATAATCTCTAATTATATATTTATATAATTAAGCACTTAACATGGCAAAATTGGCATTGAGAACAGGATTTGATGGTGCTCATGTACATGGTGGGATAAGCCTAACATGACCGCTTGCATGCTGAGGTTTATCGAATAACTTCACCTGTTATAATCTATCATACCAGATTATTAATTTATGGAGGCCCATATAAAAGGCTGTGGGGTTATTCCTACTCTTGTTAGGATTATTATATGGATATATCATGTTTTTTTCATGCATGATCGATCCAAACTGTGACGTTTATGGAGTATTGATATCTCACAAGACCACATCATCCCCTATGTAATTGGCCCATGAGGAATCATACCCCAATTCTCTTATCAAGTGAAAGGAACATAGGTTAATTGAAATATTTAACATCATATAAGGGGTCTATAATTGAATAAAATTAATGGAACCAAAGATTAATTATTCATATTATGATGATTTTTCCTCAAATGAAAACTCTTAGGGTGTCGTTTTATCGGACTATGCCCATTATTCAAGGGATGGATGATTGATGTATTAGAGTGTAAAACCTATCATCATACATGGTACACATTCATCATCCAGTGTTTCTTTTTTACACTTCCAGCAATGTAAATTTTATGATGAATTATTTTTTGAGGGATGTGTTGATGACATCAATTTTTTTTCCATAAAGGAAGTGACATGGGGGATATTAGTCCATTTTTAACTTTTTTCAATGAATATAATGAGTCTATTTAAAACAAATTTCTATAAAATTATTCAAAAAAATCTACCCACCCCAAGAAACTTTTCTCCATTGTCGTTTTTCCTCTATGGACAAAGTGGAAACACTATCCACTTGTGTTGGTGGTTTCCCAAAAATCACATTCCAATATTCGATCAATTTTTTAATTATGACATTGAATAAAATTTTTATCATTTTATTTTTCCATAATCTATTGTGAATGAGGAAATATTTTATGAGTTCTATATTACCCACATCATCATTCCTCGTGGGATTCAACTAGTTGACGTTGTATTTATCGTAAGCCTCTATGATGTATCCATTAACAGTTTCATACATAAAAAAATATAAATTATTTTTCAGTTACACAAAATGGAATATCCTATCTTCCATACAATCAACATTAAATGTTTGGAGTTTTTCTAATTCTCAATAGTGTGTGTTGTGAAATATTATGTAGTCCTTGGATTTGGTTCTGGTATAGAGGCTAGAATAAACATAACAATGACATTACCTTTTTTACCTGTTCTCTTTCATTGGGAAAATGTAACTAATCCTTACCTAGGATTGGTTCACATTATGGTGTCTTATGGTCTTTTGAGAAATTACGTAAAGATATTAAAATAAAAAAATATATATAATAGGTGTGATTGGTGAGAAAAATGTTTTACAATGATTCTATATATGGATGGAAAATAATTCTTCATCAATAGTATATAAGTTCAGGCTGAAGTTAATTCCCTTCCACCTAGTAATGTATTATAACAACCTCTCATTATGTCACTAATTTCTAGATAGAGGTCATGGAATATTTTATTCTAAAATATTGTAATGAATTGAAAGTAAACATCTTATGTAGGTCTTCTCAACATTTGATTTAATGAGGGATAAAACTTGTGGACCATATGAATACTAGCCATTGTAGTGTTTTCATGGAGTAGCTATGATTTACTACTTCTTCTTCTACAGGGGTCCCCATATTTGGATCACAACATGACATGAATTGTTTAAAATTGTTGAACATGGTCCTCAGGGATATATCATTTTGAAATGAGGACTATACCAAAAGTATTAAATTTTTTGTATAGGTTGGAGAACTATTGGTATAGGCAATATCTAAAATTAACTTAATAGTTTTATAATTGGATGTTGGGAGAGGCATATACCAATGGTTATTAGTGAACCATTGGTATAGGGATAATAGAATGATAGTATACCAACAAAATTGGTAACCATTGGTGTAGGTCTAGGACATCAGTTCATACAAATCCATTGGTATATTTCTATAATAAGGGTTTGGAAATCATTGTTATAGACTCCCGTTAATTCCCCAAGATGACACACCGCCAACCCACCGAATAGCCACCGAATCCTTCCCAAAAAAGGCAAAAAAATCCAAAACATCACCCAATTGGTCAATTACCACGGGAAAATATTACTAATGAATATTTAGATAATTATAACACAAAAATCCAATTAATAAATCCAACTACATATAAATGAAATTTCAAGACATCATATAAATTCGTTGATAACGTATAATAAAACATAAATTTTCATAAATTTCATTAAAAAGAGTGAAGGATTAATCAATCACACATCACCATTACTATCATAACTATTATCCTACCCTTTATCTTCTATTTCATCTTCACTTTCTTCTATATATCCATCCTCTCTATCATCCTCACCCACATTCTCACCATCATCCTTTCCATACCCATTTCCATAATCTTGATCATCATCATATAGAATGTTAGGACCCGACCCCAGTTTCCCAGAACCGGTGCTTTATTTGAATTCTTTGAATGTAAATAACGAACTAAAATCCTGATGGACTGAGTAGTTTAGAATTATTGGAAACAAGATACATACATAATCTCAAAATTACAACATGAAATTAAAAACATTGTTGAAACACCATAGGTAACATCCATAACACCAAGATTAATTCAGCATGTCATTCATAACAAATATTATTCATGTACTATGAAAATAAGTCATAAGAAATGGGTGAGTTGAAACGATTACTAAGATTAATAAATACAATGTAAGGTAATGTAAACATTAGACATGGTGAATAATTGAAATCAAATGCCTATAAAGATAAACTTCCAAAATAATATGGAAAAAATATGACTTGAGTAAATATTGCCATAATCAAAGGTATTTTACAATTTTAACAACCACATGAATCATCATTACTATATTCATAATGGGAGAATTCATAATTAGAAACATCATAACCATATTGTCAAATCCTTGTTCCGAGAGCATAAATAATCATTTTGTTAAGGCCTTGTGCCATTATCGTAGTTTGTCTAATGAGACCTACTGATTCACCAAGGGGCTATAGCAGGCCCCACCTCACAATTACTATGTACAATACATTCCTCATATTAATGTTGATAGACATAAACAAAATATCTATACATATTGAAAATAAAATATTAAATGTAAATAGCTTTGGACGAACACCAAGTATAATCACTAACCATTAAAATTTTATTATTGAATGGTTTTATGATAGCACATACACAAAAAAAACTAATCATAAACCATTAAATAAAATATTATAGAGGATAAAATGAAATTTTAATCCCAACAATACATAAGAATCAACAATATAGTTGAAATAGATGAAGATACAATTATAAAATCATAGAGTAATTCATGAGATAAACACTGTTTTACATTGAGAATAAGTGTTCATTTGAAAAACTATTTGTATAAAACTAAAAGTTATGTAAGGTAGTATTTCCATTATAAATCAGTGGTTTTATAAAGATATTTATTTCCAAAAATAGATAATATGATGGACTTAATAATGGGCTAGGATTTGAAAAATTCCCTTGAATAAGGCTGGTCTTTCGGAAACAATTTTGAATGTTCCTTTTAAAACGTGTAAATATACATAAAATAAAGAAGTATTATGGTTGGTTTACATATATAGAATACTAAAAAATAATTTTTTAAGAGTACATAATTATACATAATAATCTCATTCAGGTAATTATACAATGAAAGGATACCAAATAAAAATGGATGTTTGGGTGAAAAAACAGTTACCTTAACTCTGAACGTGTTCCGCTCTAGAACTTAAACTCTGGGAATATGAAAATATACATATTAATAACCTATATCGTAACCTATTACACTTTTATTTATCGTATAATAAATTTTAAGTTCATATATTCCCTTATTGATTTAATTATATCATTCTGGAGGGTTTACTTTCCTTATTTTCATAACCGGTTAACTTGTTCTAATGTAATAGAGTTCATGTGGAATGGATTTAAATCTCCAGAATTGAATTAGCATATTATTTAGGATCATCCATAGGTGGTATAGATAATTTATATAATTTGGTTTCATTTAATGATGATGAATTATTATCTAAAACATTGATGATAACTATTTCAGTTAATTTGTGGGTTTTGATTAAAGCGAACTCATTTTTCATTATAAATTAATCTCATTTGGAAAAAGGGATTAAAAACCATAAATAGAGTTTATTACATATATAATAATCTGGGTTAATCACAAAAAGAAGAGTTTCATGACCTGAATTTAGAATGATAATAGAAATAAAAAGATCATTGTCCTTGGATGGGGTAAATTGACGCATCTAAGATTGTCTTATTACTACTAGTATAAAAGAAGGTAAAAGGAAGACATGATGATAAATTATTCCACTATCCTAAAAAAATTAGTGTACATTTAAGGTACTGGAGTCATCACAACATTTGGATAATTAGTGGTAATATAAAATGAATACTAATGAACTTAAAAGGAAAGACAATGAAATGAAATGAGGAATTTACCCCTTGAACCAAACATTCATTTAATACGCTTTAATGTATAGGTTTTGGCCATTCAATGAAACCAAGGATTTACAGATCTGGGATAGAAGGCTGGGAGGAAATTTTGAAATAATTTGGATAAGACACAATGCTTGAGAGGAGTGAAGAGAATAGGGATTTATGGAGGGTTTTTATAGTGGAGGGTAGGGGGGATTTCTCAATATTTTATTCATTTATTTATTATTTCTCCACAAAATGAGAAATATTGAGTCTTCCATGACCAAGAATAGTAATTTAATCATGTGAATCCGAATCAATTGGGCTTACATCAGTATAACATCATACATCACTCTATAAAGAGTGTATTTAACTTATATTGAAAATTATGGTAGTTCACTATTCATAAAAAATTCATGCATTTCACAAATATCAGAAAAAATCACCACAACAATTTTTTGAAATATAAAATACAAAAATGTAGTCAATTTTTCAAAAATAATTTTACAAATATAAGTAATTTAATATTTAATTAAAATCGTAATTTGTTCTAAAGAAAAAAGTTTTAAAACATTTATTTACTTATTCTAAAACATTAGTATATCATACATCCACTTGATTATTATTTATATATTATAATAGGAATGATTAATATTCTATAGCCTATATCACTATTCATAAGGGTATGTTAATATTCATAATGGTAGCTTACTATTCATGAAAATTTATGTTTTTCTTATCAGAATCAAAAAGACGTACTGATCACAATCTTGTATGTCAGATTTTTGAAATTCCCATCAAAAAAGTTTCAAAATTATATTTTAAGAATCATGTAGCACTTATAAGTTGGTGATTTTATGTGATTAAGACATATTTATAAGAATGTAATTTACATTGAAGAAATTTTGGGGCGTTAAATTCTCAAATCATTACAAAAATATCATCCACAAAATTCATAAAGTTGTTACCTAAAAAGATTTGGGTATGTTTTCAACATAAGCTCGTCAGGCACCCATGTTGCTTCCTCCATATTATGGTTCCACCAGAGAACCGTTTCTAGATGGATTTTCCAATTTTTCAATACTTTTTCTCTAGTATCAATAATCTAGACATGCTCTTCCCAATAAGACAGATCATGCTAAAGTTCTATTTCTTTATAGGTGTGTACATGTGTTCGGTCTAACATGTATTTCCATAACATTGATAGGTGGAACCCATTATGAACATTGGAGAGAAATGTTGGAATTTACAAATGATTCATTATTTATCTAATTTGATCCTATATTTCAAAAGGTACAATGTACCTGGTACTTAATATTCTATTCTTATTGAATTGTATAATATCCTTCCATAGTGATACCATTAAGAAAACGTGATCATCTTCATGAAATTCCAAATCTTTCCTATGGTTATCAGCATAGATCTTTTGCCTACATTGAGCTATTTTGATTTGGTTTTGGATAATCTTTACCTTTTCCATTGTATCTTCAACATGTTCTTGGCCCATGATTGTTCCTTCACCAACCTCTTCACATCAAGTCGGCATATGAAATCTCTTTCCAAACAATGTTTTATATGGTGAAATATAAATACTATAATGGAAGATATTGTTATAGGAAAATTCTTTGAGTGGTAAGTACTGATCCCCCATACCATGAAACTCACATGAACCAGACCTCAATATGTATTCCGAAGTTTGAATAGTCCATTCTGATTATCTATGAGTTAGTGGTTGGTAGGTAGTACTCAAATGAAGATCAGTATCTACGACATTCTAGGGAATTTTCCAGAATTGTGATTTCAATCGAGATCACGATCATAAATAATTGATAAGGGCACACCATGAAGCCTCACAACTTCATTAATATATAGTCTTTCTAAACTTTGAAGTGGTAAATCTTCTCCTATAATTAGAAAATGTGTTGATTTTGTAAGACAATCACTGATAAACCATATCACATCATTATTTCATGGAGTCATTGGAATCCCCATGAAAAAGTCCACCATAATATCATCCCATTTCCATAATGAAATATGAATGGATACCTGGAATCCTCCAGGATATTTTATTCCAACCTTCACCTCTATAAATACCAAACTTCTCAACACAGAATTCGTAATCTCCCTCTTCATGTTATCCCACAAAACATTTTCCTTTAGATATCGATACATCTTTGTTCTACCATGGTGTATTGAAAAATTATAGCCATGTGCATCATCCAACTTTTCCCTCTTATGCTCAGGAATAATGGGAAGACAAATTATCTTTCCAAATTTCAAAATGAAACCTTCATATGCGATGTATGTAAACATCCCATCTATTATACCATTCATTTTCTTTTGAAACATAAAATAATCAACCTGAGAACATTTTATCATTTCCAACAAATATTTTTTGGCAACCATTTGAATAATTGGTGATGTGTTACCTTCCTTGATAATTCCCATATACATATTTACTAGATCAATTAACATAGGATCCCTTTCTAATCTCATCTTGCTTAGAAATCCATGACCCATTCAACTCAAATCATCTGCTTCCTTATTTTCCTTCGCTGGTTGGTAGTGTATTGTGAAATCATAAACATTGAGTATATCAATCCATTTACATTGTCTCATATTATGTTCCTTATGTGAGAATATGTATTGAATTCTCTAATAATATGAATATATCTCAAATTTTTCACCATAAAGGCAATGCCACCAAATCCTCAGAGAAAATATTACCACTGAGAAATCAAGATCATTTTTTTATAGTTTTTTTAATGAGTTTTAAGCTAACAAGATGCATAGGAAATCACTTGATCATTCTCCATAAGGAAAAAACCACATACTCTCTTTGATGCATCAATATAGATTTAAAACTCATCATTACCCGATGGTAGGGTTAGGATCAACGCATTAACCAATCTCCAATTCAATTATTAAAAACATTCTCCACATTCTGAAATTCATGGATCAGTTGTGATCACATAGAGATGAGGTGTGAATCAGTGATAACTTTTTGTTTTTAAGAATTGTTCCCCTTGAATGATCAATTCAACCTCTGTGGCAGGTTAAGGCCTAGATCTACACATTTGGTGGTGCAGAAATAATGAAAGAATAGAACACAGATATTTACATGGTTCAGTACAAAGACCTACACCTTTCTGTGTTGGTTACACTCCCCAACACAGATTCTTCACTATGCAAGAAGATGTTTACATGGTAATTGGTTATACCCTCCCGTTACAAGTCGGTTAATCCCCCCAACATCACATCATCTTCTTCTTCACAGCTCCACTTCTCTTCTTCAAATGTGTTGTTCAAATCTCCAAGTAGCTTTAAAAAACTCCAGGAAAACATGTTGGTCTTCCTCACCAAAACTATTATTCAGTATGCAAGCATGTACATAAATCCAATCCATTATTCTTCACTTGGGCACACACCCTCACAACCCAAGATATGGGATGTGTCCTTCCTTTCTTGTACACCCACTTACAAGGTGTGTGGGATTCACTTCACCCGAACCCACTTCAAAGGAGGGAGAGTAACTGTGCATCCACTCTTGTCATCTTCCGTGCATGTCTTTGAGTGTAATATCCATGCAAGGTGTTGGAGAAGCCGGAGCGCAGGTGGAATCAACACCTTCTACCGCTCAAGTGGCGCACTAGCTTCCTCCTTCCGCGTCGGTGGGCAGGCAGAGAAGGCGTTCAGGTGTGCGCATCTCAGCTTCTTCCTGTCGCGCAAAGGGAGAGCATAAGGTGACTCGGTGCTCCTCCATTCTTGTAGGGGTTGCGCGATCAATTCGCACAGAGCCTCGGGTGGCTCTGGCATTTACTATCTCACTCGGGCGCGAGAGTTTTCCCTTCCTGTTGTACGGAGCTACGTGAGACTTCTTCTCCAAGGATCAGTAAACATTCTCTAGCCTCGGGAAACTTCTCTTATAGGTAAAGGCTTCCTAAAAAAGCTCCGCATTAATAGGACCTCAATATTCCCATGAAACTCGAAGTTTCCTATCTTGTTCAATGCGGGATCCTTTTGATGTAGATACTTCATGTGCATGCATCATCGAACTCACGAATGACTTCTTCATGTTTTGTCCATGCACGAACACTCTGCCTCGCAACTCCGTTTTCATCGGCCTCGTTCGAAATCTTTAACTCGTTGAATGCATGTTACTTTTAACGCATGCATGTGTTTGTGAGGAGGAGACAAACACACTGGTGGTCCTATCTCCATCAGAGACGGTCGTGAACTCCATCTTGCTTACTCGGGAGGCTCTGGTTCACGGGAGACGTCACGGGACTTCCCCCAGCTAGTAGGAGGTTTAAGACGAAGCCACAACCGTTTGATCCACGTTTAATGATCTCGGACATTGGATATTATATCGGGGTGTGGCGAGATTAGATGAGCGGCTGCGATTACACGTGGATCAGACGGCCAACGTAGATCAGCTCTTCCTCTTTAAAATGTTTTCCCACATCGAATCAAGCAACGACATTCTCTCGGTTTAACAAACAGTTCTTCCCAATATCAGCTCAGATTACTCCTCTCCCCCCTCCGGTGCTGCCTCGCACCGGATCTCCTACGAGCGCGATCTAGTGCCCACTATGCTCCTCCAGGAACGCTCTAGTGCCCTCTATGCTCCTTCACAGGCGTTCCCCTGGAACCCATGTTGTGCGGGCTTGACCTCTTCATGGTTCGGGCTTACACATGGACCATAATCATTGGGCTGGCCCACGATGTTTCCCCTTTTTCTTTGTGACCTCGGTCCAACATGTGCCTTGGGATGAGGCCTTAAGGCCGGCCCATTGGTTGGCCTTCATTTTTATTTGTTGTGTACTTGGTTCTATGAACAAGTACTATAACCAACCAATCTTCCTCTCCTCGTCAACTTCTTAGGAATTTCATATCTCTTATTCAACATTTCTTCTTCTTCAACATGTAAGAGATTGAATCCCCCGGAATCTCTCAAGAATATTCATCACCCATTAATCAGAAATCACTTGATCTTCAATGTACTTCTTTGATCCAATCATAGATGAGGTTGGATCATATTTAAATCCTCATGCACTAAGAGATAGTTCATGGTCTTCTTCAAACCACTTCATCCACTTAGTAGCTATGGATTGTTCTCCTTCACTTCATCCACCTAGTGATTGTGGATGGTTCAACTTTGTATCTCCTCATGCATTTGAAAGACAATGCATGGACATCTAACAATGTTGTGACATTGTATATTCTTGATACATGTTCTTTGAACTTAAGATCAGCTATAAAATTTTCTAATGCTATTATGCTTCTTCAACCATAATTATTCAAGATTTATCACTCTTCAAGCTCTAATTCATCAGTTGGAACTCATTGATAGGTTATTGACAACAAATTCAATCACATGGGCACAAAAATATCCCCCTTTTTATAAAATGCATAACCGCTTGACCCTACACAACATCAGCAACAAATGCTCCCCCAAAAGGGATGCACTCATCTCCTTTAATTCCCTGCATGTTAGTACAAAATCATATAAATTTAGGGAATATGGATGGACCATTCTCTTCCTCAAGTGAGAGAAGAAGGCTGAACATGAAGTTCCATCCTTAGCTCAGGAAATCATTCTGTAGGCATAGCTTTGGTGAAAATATATGCCCCCTAATCATGAGTAGAAATTTAGTCTAGCTTGATATCTCCACTGGCGACCTGTTATTTGATGAAATGATATTCTATATCAATGTTCTCAGATCTGGAGTGTTGTATAGGACTCTTAGACAATAAAATTGCACTTTGATTACCACATAAGATCCTCAATGGTTTTTCATCTTTAATTCTCAAATCTGCTAGCTGAACCTGATTCCAAATCATTTTTGTACATGCATGTGTAGCTTCCACATACTCTGCATTGGTTGTGCTCAATGTTACAAAATTCTGTTTCTTGCTGTACCAACTAACACATCCTTCACCTAGAAAGAAGGTCCCACCAGATGTGGATCTTCTATCAGTACAATCACCATCCCAATCAGTATCTGTGAATCCCAAAAACTTTATGTTTGTATTGTGTTTGTATAAGAGTCCATAGTTGAGGGTTCCTTTCACATATCTCAAGATTATTTTAGCTTCTGAAAAGTGATATTATTTTGGGTCACCGTGAAACATGTCACACAAATTCACTTCATATGTTATATCTGGCCTTGAAGCCGTGAGATAAACGAGAAAACCAATAATTCTCCGGAACTCTTTCTGATTAGCATTGTTCCCTTTTTCATCCTTGCATAGCTTGGTTCCAACAAAAATGGGTGTTTAGGCTTCCATTTCACTCTAAATTCTGATCGTTTTTCACTATGTCCATTGCATACTTTTCTTGTGAAAGAAATATGGGGTTTTTTCTTTGTTCTACCTGAAATCCTAGAAAAATCTCATTTGACCAAGCATGGATATTTCAAAAGTTCTTTTCATCTGCTCAGAAAATTCTTCACATAATACTTCCTTGTCCCCAGCAAAAATGATATCATCCACATAGATAATGACTGTGAGGGTACCCGTTTCCATTTCTCTAACTTACAGATTACTGTCAACTGTTCCTTTGACAAACATCATGTTCTTGAGACAACCATCCAATTTGGAGTACCAGGCTCTAGGGGCTTGCTTCAATCCATAAAAAGATTTTCCTAGTGTGCATACCATACAACCATCCTTGCCCAGCATGAATCCATCTTGTTTTTCTATATACACTTCATCTTCAAGAACTCCATTTAGGAAAGCATATTTCACATCCATTTGATAGACCTTGTACTGCTTGTGTTCTGCAACTACTAAGAACATTCTGATAGTTTCCAGTCTTTCAACTGGTGCAAAGTTTTCTTCAAAGTCGATTCATTCCTTTTGTGAATACCCTTTACATATGAGTCTGGCCTTATTTCTAGAACCATCCCCTTTTTCATTGAGTTTGTTTCTGAATACCCACTTTGTCCCAATAAAATTTTTATTTTTGGGCCTTGGAACAAGATCCCAAGTGGAGTTATTTTATATTTTATTAAGTTCCTCATGAATTTCTTGTATCCATTCCTCATGTTCACCTGCTTCAGCCACTGTGTGATGTTGAACTTGAAAAACCAGTGCAGTCTGATCTACCAATCTCAATCTTCTTCTAGTTTTTACTCAGGAATGTGGGTCCCCAAGGATATTTTCTATGTTAACATGTTTCTTCAATTTTTTGTATCTCCTTCTTCCATTTTCATTACCTTCGTCTTCATCACTGGTGTGTTCAGATTTGATCTCACCAACAATTGGTGTTGGCTTAGTTAGTTCTTCCTTATTTTGTTCCAAGGATGTGTCATTCTTTGAGTCATCATTATCAATAGTGTATGTTCTGGTGTTTTTTTCAATTATTCTGACATCATTGTAGACAATAATTTTGTTCAAACTCTTATTCCAGCATCTGTAGCCTTTTCCATCAGGTAGGTAACCCATGAAGATTACTTCTTCTGCTTTTTCCTCAATCTTTCCCAGATTAATGTTTTTAATCATGATGATGCATGGAATTCCAACGACTCTGAAGTATTTAACAATTGGTTTTCTTTTAAACCACATTTCAAAGGATGTCATTTCTGTTTCTGGTCTCAGGAGACATCTATTTTGTATGTGTATGGCGTGCATACAGCTTCTCTCCAAAAAAACGTAAAGATATTGTGCTCAGCAAACATAGTCCTCCCCATTTCGACTATGCTTCAATTATTTCATTCAGCCACTCCATTCTCTTGTGGAGTTTATGGTGTAATGTATTGATGCTTGATTCCATGCTTGACCAGATAGCTTTCAAAAGAATCGCATGTTTATTATTTTCTATTGTCTGATCTCACTTTCTTGATGCAGAGTCCTAGTTCTTTCTCAGCCTGCCTTCTGAAATTTTTGAACCTTGTGATTTCCTCTGACTTATTTTTTATGAATGTGAAGTTGTTTATCTGAGTGTAATCATCAATGAAGGTTATAAAATAGAGATATCCTCTTGTAGACTTCTGTGTAATCGGTCCACCTATGTCTGTATAGATGAGTTCAAGAGGCCCAATAGTCATGATATCTACTCCTTTTTGTGAACTATGGGTCAGTTTTCCCTTCTGACATGTGTCACCAATTTCATCTCTTTCTCTATTTAATTTGGGTACATCTCGTACCATATTGTACTTCAGAATTTTACTCATACTCCTTTGACCAAGATGGCAAAGTCTTCTATGCCAGAGGTTGTTTTCATCCACAGAACTAAGAAAACAAGAATTGATGGGATCACAAATTTGAAATAGGTTTCCAGTGGTTCTTCTTCCTTGAGTGATTAATTTTCCATCCTTTGTGCTCTTGATGAAGCATTAATCCTTCTTGAACAACACCTCATGTCAATCATCCCACAATTGACTTACACTCAGCAGGTTATGCTTCAATCCTTCAACGAATAACACATCATTAGATTTTAGATTTCTTGTTTCAATGATTTCCATTCCCACTCCCTTGATTCTCATAGAACAATCATTTCCAAACACCACGGGTCCTCCCTTATGGATTTCTATGTTTCTTAAAATTTTTGTATCACCAGTCATGTGTGATGAGAATACACTATTACGAATCCATGACTTGGTTTTACAGCTGGCATTTAGAGCAACTTCAGCAAAGCATGTGATTTCTTCATCAGGATTCTAAATGCCTTTTCCTCTCATGGATTTCACTCGTTGTTTAGGAAGAACAATTATACATTTATCAGCTCTATGACCTTGCTGGTCACATCTTCCACAATATTCACCGAGAAAGTCATATTTGTTCTAAATTGGATGTTTTGATGCATTATGTAACACACTCTTGGTTTTAGTATATCTCCTCCTTGATTCATGCCTCATATTTGAAAGAGACATGTTATACCAGTATGCATAGGCCTTGTGTCCAAACACACCACAACACCAGTAGTAGCCTCTTAACCTTAACTTTCTTCACTAATAGGAGTCATGTTGTAATTTTCTGTCTAGGATTTGAGTAGTCTTTTCTGAAGATTTCCTTTCATCCATTAAAGATTAATTTTCCAAGTTTTTTCATTACACGTTTGTCTCAATTTTATCTTTGAACCTGCATTATTAAAAATAACATATGTATATTTAGATTTACATAGTGGTGAGTTGACCTGCCTCGGAGCACCACTGTGAGATGATTCTGCCTTGACCACAACAACCTTGTTAAAGTCTTCTCTCATTTTTTTCATGTTATTCTGTGATTCAATCCACATTGAAATTGTCACTGATTTGACTTCTTCTTTGAGGTGATGTTTCTATTCAAGATCATTTTCTATCTTGTCCAGCTCATCTATCTTTAGTTTGTGTCTCTTGATTTCATCAATGTACATTGTCTCTTTCTGCATACATTCTTCTAACTCCTCAGTCATACATTTGGTTTCATTTTGTAAAAATTTCTTCTCTTTCTTGAGTTTATTGTTTTTCTCAATGCAAGCCTCTAATTAATCATTCAATATGTGTTCAAGCTCTGTTCGTTCACTTTAATCATCTTCACTGCTGCAGGTGTCAAACCCTTTTTCCACACGAGCCATAAAATTATTTTCTTCTTCTGATTGACTGGCTGAAGTGGAGTTTGATTGTTTATTTTTACTTACACAGCTTTATCTTTCACCTAGAATGAACCTTTTATTTACTATACCAGATCTGATTCCTTCTCTTGGGTTTCTACTCCATTTCTTCTTTTGTGACTTTTCTTCTTCAATTTATGGAGCACTAGATCATTTCATGGGGAAATTAACAGCAAAGTGTCCGATGTTATTGCAATTGAAACTCCACGGTGGTAATTTCCCCTTTCCCTTGAATTTATTTTTTCCAAACCATTTTGATAAAAGAGAAATAATTTAGTTGAAATCTTCATCATTTTCTTCATTGTCAGACTCACTTGATTCCAAGACTTCGTTATCTCTTATCATGAGTTGTCTCATGCCCTCAAAATCCATCTCATCATTGATCTTCTTCTTGAATACTAGGATCTTTCTCATTTAATATGCAATGAGAATGTTGTGTAGTTAATCAGGAGAGAGATCATAATTGTCTTCTAATATAGACACTTTGGGGTCAAACCTGTCAGGAAAGTTTCTCATTGGTTTTTTAACGATAGTTGAGTCCTCCAACGTTTCTCTAAAGCCCCGAATGTTACTGACAATTTATTTTACTATTGTTAAATAATAATCAATATTTTCTTCTTCTACCATCTTGATATCTTCATTTAGGCTTCTCCAAATTTTCAATTTGTCTTCCTTGATGTTCATGTTGCCCTCGTAACTGCTTTCCAATTTGTCCTAAATTTCTTTAGCATTCTTGCGTCCCATGACTTTTGTGTATACCTTTTCTGAGAGTGACACAAGGATGGAATTTTGAGCATTACCATCAACATCCATGTTTATTTTCTCATCTAGTGTCAAAGAATATTCATTAGAAAGAGGAGGGAATCCAAATAAGGCTACATTTCTAACTTCAAGGCTGACAGATAGAAGATAGGGTAACATCTGATTCTTCCATCTGTGGTAATTCTTCCCATCGAATATAGGAACACCTCGACTATTAATCTAATTATGATTTCCCATTTTCTCAGAAGTAGATCCTAAAAGAGGGAACCAGCCTCTGATACAACATGAAATGCCTAGATTAGTTGTGATCACTGCAAGGGGAGGGTTGAATCAGTTATAACTTATTCTTATTATGAATTTTTCCGTTTGAATGATCAATTCAACCTCAATGGCTCATTAAAGCCTAGATATACCCTTTTGGTTGTGTAGTGATATTGAAAGCACAAAACATAGATATTTACAAGGTTCAGTACAAAGGCCTACTCCTTGTCGTGATGGTCAAATTCCCCATCATTGATTCTTCCCTATGCTAGAAGATGTTTACACGATAATTGGTTATACCCCCCAAATTACAATTTGGTTAAAACCCCCAACTTCACTGAATCTTCTTCTTCACAACTCCACTTCACTTCTTCAAATGTGTTTTTCAATTCATCAAGTATCTTCAACAAACTCTAGGAGAACTTGTCGGTCTTTCTCACCAATAATTTTATTCAATATGCATTCATGTACATACATCCAATCCATTCTTCTTCACTTATGCACACACCCCCACAACCCAAGAGATGGGATGTTTCCTTCCTTGGTTGAACACACGCTCAAAAGGTGTGTGGGATTCACTTCACCCGATCCCACATCAAGGGAGGGCGTGCAAGTGTGTGGCCACTCGTGTCTTTTGTCACACAAGTATTTCAGTGCAATAGCCGCGCAAGGTGCGGGAGCAACGAGCACACAATAGGCAGCAACACCTTCTACCATGCAACTGGCGCAATAGCTTCCTCATACCGCACAGGTGTGCGGGCAAAGAGGGCGCACATGTGTGCATGGATCAGCTTCTTCCTATCGCGCAAAGAGAGCACACAGGGTTACCCAGTGCTCCTCCTTTTACACAGGGGTTGCGCGATTAGTTCCCATGGAGCCTCGGGTTGCTCCAGCATTTACTGTCTTGCTCGGGTGCGAGAGTTTTCCCTTCACTTTTAACGGAGCTATGCAGGACTTCTTCTCAAAGGATCAGAAATCATTCTCTAGCCTTGAGGAACTTCTCTTATAGGTAAAGGCTTCATAAAAAAGCTATGCATGAATAGGATCTCGATCTTCCTGTGAAACTCAGAGTTTCCTGACTTGTTCAATGAGAGATCCTTTTGACGTAGATACTTCATGTGCATGCGTCCTGAAACGCACACATGGATTCTTCATGTTCTGCCTCAAAACATTGTTTTCTTAGGCCTCGTTCAAAATCATTAACTCTTTGCATGCATGCGACTTTTAACGCATGCAGGTGTTCGTGAGGAGGAGTCGAACACACTGGTGGTCCTATCTCCATCAGAGAAGGACGGGAGATCCATCTACCTTGATCGGGTGCCTCTAGTTCGCGGGAGACGTCACAGGACTTCCCTCAGCAGACAGGAGGTTTAGGATGATGCCACATCCATTGGATCCACGTTTAATTATTGCGTACGGCAGAGATTATATCATGGAACGGCGAGATTAGATGAGTGGATGCGATTACATGCGGATCAAATGGATGGTGCGAAATAGCTCTACATATTTAAAATTACATCACACATAGAATCGAGTCACAACAATCTCACTGTTTAACAAACAACACCTCCCGATATCATCTCATATTACTCCTCTCCCCCTCTGGTGTCGCCCCGCACCAGTTCTCCTACGGGTGTGCTCTAGCGCCCACTGTGCTCCGCCGGGCGCACTCTAGAGCCCACTATACTCTTTCACGGGTGCGCCTTTGGTGCCCACGCTGTACGGGCTTGACCTCCGTGTGACTCGGGCTTATACATGGCCCAGAATCATTAGGCTACCCCATGAGATTTCCCCTTGGACGTGGTGACCTCGGTCCCACATGTGCCTTGGGTTGACGCCTTGAGGCCGACCAATTGGTTGGCATTTTGTTTTTTTTGTGTACTTGGTTCTAAGAAAAAGTACTATAACCAACCAATCATCCTCTCCTCTTCAACTTCTTAGGAACTTCATATCTCTTCTTCAACATTTATTCAACATTTCTTCTTCTTCTTCAAGTAAGAGATTGAATCCCCAATAATCTCCCAATAATCTTCATCACCCATTAATTAGAAATCACCTGATCGTCAATGTACTTCTTTGATCCAATCATAGATGAGGTTGGATCATCATTAAATCATCATGCACCAAGATATATTTCATGGTCTTATTCAAACCACTTCATCCACTTATATGTTGTGGATGGTTCTCCTTCACTTCATCCACCTAGTGATTGTGGATGGGTCACCTTTGAATATCCTCATGCATTGTGAAGACAATGCATGGACTTCTAACAATGTCGTGACATTGTATCATCCGGATACATGTTCTTTAAACATAAGATCAACTCTACAATTTTCTGATGTTATGATGCTTGTTCAACCATCATTTTTCATGCTTTATCACTCTTCAAGCTCTACATCATTAGTTGGCACTCATTGACAGGTTTTTGACAACAAATGCAATCACTTGGGAACAACACATTCCTTTTTCCATACGAAAATAACTCTTTTTTGTGCGAGCTTGCTCATTGGGTGGGCTGAATGAGTGAAGTTCTGAGCAAACCGCCGATAATAACCTTCAAACCTATATAAATACATTCCTAAATTATGTTCATTGGAGTCGGAAATTCTTGCACAGCCTTTGAATTCATTGGATCTACACATATTCCATATTCATAGATAATGTGGCCATTAAAGGAAACAAATTAGTGCCAAAAATAACACTTGATAAACATCCAATTTAATTCATTCTTTCTCATTGTCTTCAGATTTTTTGGAAACTGATTTTCATGATCTTCATAATTTATAGAGTATACCAAAATATCATCAATAAAGTCCCCCAAAATGTCATGAAGATATTTCATTAAAACTCTATTCATTATAACCATGAAAATATATGTTGTAGTAGTTTTTCCAAAAGGAATTACAATAAACTCATAATGCCCATACCTAGTTCGGAATGTTGTTTTTTGAATGTATTCCTTCCTCACAAGCAACTGATGATATCCATATCGAGGATAAATTATTGAAATATATTGGTCTCTGTGAAGTTGATCGAACAAATAATCAATTCATGGCAGATGATACTTATTATTTATTTTAATATCTTTGATTTCCATGTAATCATTTCACAACTGCGTAGACCCATATTTCTTCTTAACAAAAAGGAAATGGGCTACCCATGGAGAAAAAGTAGGTAGAATTAAACCTTTATCACTCAATTTCTCTAGTTGTTTCTTTAGTTATACTAACTCCAAAATGTCCATTCTATAAGGGGTCTATGATATGGTACTTGAACTAGGAATCAAGTCAATGGAAAACTAAATTAACCACTACAGTTGATGTCTAGGTACATCCTATAGAATGATATCTATATATTTGTTCACTACATGATATTAATCTATTTGTACATTCAATTAATTTTCCATACATATTTCTCTCCCTTCATAAATAATAATTAAATTTTGTAGAGCTACTGGTGGTTGATCTGGATGATAACGAGATGGTGGTGTCTCTACACACAAGATAAAAAATTATTTATCATCATAAAAAATACACCAACATTCTTTTTATAATAAATATTCTCATCATGATCTGAAATCCAATCCATAATGAGGATTACATCAAATTCAATCCTGGGTATGAGAATAAGAATAATAGATAAATCATGTTTATATGCCATAATGGTAATTGATTCACACTACTTTGTTGCTATGATACTTCAATAAGGTTTTATAACTGAAAACACCATTAATAGTTCAAATTTGATGTATCTAATTTTTCTGGAAAACTGAAATGATATGAATGAATGCGATGATCCAGAATCAAATAATGAATTAAATAATTTTAATGAAATGATTAAAGTACTTTCCACCACGTCATGCATAAATTCAACCTCTGTAGTTTTGATTTCATAAGTTGGGCCTTGCTGCCTTTTCATTTTTTATGGAATGGTTTTTTGATTCATAGGACATTCATGTTCATAATTTCCTACATCCTATCAATTTTAGCACATAACATTGGTAGCTTCCCATTTCCCCTTACAATCATGATCTGGGAGGCCTTTTTCTCCACACTTGTAACAGACTCTCATTTCCATCAGGCAACTGCCATGGTGTTTCTACCCACAATTACCGCATGATGTAAATTCAACTCATCCCTTATTACCCACTTCCTTATTTCCATTCCCAGTGTTTTTAGTTGACCTATTATTCTCTTGCATTCCATTAAAGTCATAAGACATTGTTAATTACTTTATTGTCTTAATAGAATATGAATATGGACTTCATATTATGAGAAATACTGGGAGACTAGTGCCCTTCAGAGGAATGGTTTTAAACCATCAAAAAATAAATTGATTTTCTCCTTCGATTTCGTATATATTCCACAACTTTCCTCGTATGCCTTGTAATGTTGGATTCATACATTGAAACATTTGTATCCTCCTTATGGATCATATTCAAGAATTTCCTCTCTATATCAGCTCTCTATTCCTGAGGTAAATATTTTTTAGGAATGATATGTTAAAATCCCACCATTCCATCTCTTCTATTTCTTCCTCCTCCTTTGGTTTTTGGATTACGGAACTCCAATGATCTGCATCTCCCAATAGATGATGAAAACCCATGAGAACATTATATCTTTTTTTATATCAGAAAGTGATGAATATCTAATGTAGAGGAATAATCCACTACTCTACTAAAAATGGGTATGTGGTCTCATTGTATGATAGAGGTTTTTGTCTCATAATGAAATCTAACATAGCTCCTCCACATGGTGGATCTGAATGCACCAACCAACATCATTATCTTGTATCAGAGGGTAATTTGTAGAATGGACATGTACATTCAAGCGGTTTCCATTCCTTCCATGAGACACTTTTTCTAAATAATTTAATACATTTGATTTGTTATTGAATCATAATATATAAACTCAATGTAGAAATATACAAATCATAAATTGAAATCCTATGCATAGATAATACCATAATCACCTAAATGGTTTCTTTGAGGAAAAATATATATTTAAATCCTTTATAATGTCATATAAGAATTTGTGATTTATCAAAAACATAACCTTAGGGAGTTTCATAACCAATAGTGTAGCAAGTCCGGTTGTTGTGTACCAGGATACGTCGAGTCAAGCCCGAAACTCCTTGTTGGAAATTTCACTTCTAGGTACATCTATGCCAGAGCCACCTCTACCTACTCATATCTAGACAGAGATGTATTACAAGAAAGATCCCCCTAACCTATTCCTTAACAAAATACTAGAACATTCTTTTTTGTTTATCCTCAATGACTATCTTAGGGAATTGTACCTAATCTTTGTATTCTAAATTTAGTTTCTTTGTTTTCTATAAAACATTCTCTAAAACCAACTGTAATGTCCTGACCCCAGTTGCCCAGATCTGGTGCCTTATTTGAATACATTGGCATGTGAACAAGGAAATAGATTCTCAAAGGTCCATGTGATTTTGTATTATTGGAATCAATATGCACACATATGTTGATCATTAAAATTTTGAAGTGAAGAAAATCTTAAAAACCATTTAGGTGGCATCCATAACTCATAGGTAAATTAATCATGTCATTCATAATAAAAATATTTCATATCCTGAGAAAATGGAACATAATATATGGGTGATATCAAACACTCCAGAAGAGTTTGAATTACAGTAGAAGATATCATAAACAATAATCATGGAGAATAATTGAAAACAGAATCCTTTAAAAATAAACTTGAACTAAATATGAAAAAAAATCAGTTGAGTAAATATTTCCATAACCAAGGTTATTCTGTTAATAGAATTACCACATGAACCATAAATACTATATTATTGATGACGGAATTTATAATGAGGACATCCTAACCATATTGTCAAGGCCTCATTCAATTACTATAAATAATAATTTTGTTAAGGACTTCTTTCAAGACCATAGTTTGTTTCAAAAGACATACCAATGCACTAAGGGGCTATAGCAGGCCCCACCTAACTCTTACTATGTCCAATTAATTCCTCATATGAATGGGGATAAACATAAAAAAATATACATATATACTGAAACTAAAATAGGAAAGGTAAAAAAACATTCCCCGAATATTAAGCACAATCTCTAACCATATGTAGTGAATTTGTGAATGGTAACACATACATAGACAAACTAATAATAAACCATTAAATAAAATATTTTATATGATACAGTGAAATATTAATCTCAATAAGACATAATAATCAATAAGAGAGTTTAAATAGACGAAGATACTCTTACAAAATCATTTGAGTAATTATTAAGAGAAAACCCCCTTTTTATAGGAAACATTATTTTGGAAAAATATTTGCATAAAATCATAATTGATGTAAGCTATTATTTCAATTTAATAATGAGTAATTTTATAAATATAATGGTTTCCAATAATATATTATAGTTTTCCCTTGAAATTGTGTTAGGATTTCAGAAATTCCCATGAATCGGGCTTGCCTTTCTGAAACAGTTTTGAAAGTTCCTTTTAAAACGTGTAACTATCAATAAAATAAAAAGGATTCTGGTTGGTGTACATCTATAGAATACTCAGAAAGAATTTATGAGGAGTATATTATAATACATAAAAATTTCATCGAGGTAATTAGACAATGAATGTAGCCAAGATGAAAATGGATGTTTGGGTGGAAAACCCTTACAATAACTCCAAACGTGTTCTGCTCATGAACTTATGCCCTTGGAATATGAATTTATACGTATTAATAACATATTTCAGAACCTATTAGTCCTTTATTTATCTTATCATAATTATTTTTAGTTAATGTTTCCCTTGTTGATGGAATTTTTACATTCTATAGTGTTCGTTTTCTTTATTTTTACAACTGGTTCACTTGTTCTTAAGTAATGGAGTTCATGTGGAATGGATGTAAATCTCCAGAATTGAATTCACATATTATTTATAATCATCCATAGGTGTTAGTATTTATTTATATAATTTGGTTACCACGCTTGTAGATGAATTGTTATATAGAACATTAATGATAACGGTTTCAGATAATTTGTGAGTTTTGATTACAACGAACTAATTTTTTTATTACATAATACCATTTGTACAAATAAATTACAGAACCTTATATATGGTATATTAGTTATATATAATAATCTTGTTCAACCATAAATAGAATGATTTCATGACCAGAATTGAGAAGTATAATATAAATAAAAATCACATCGTCCCTGGATGTGGTAAATTGGCACATCTCTGATGGTGTTCGTTCTAAATGTATAAAAGCAGATAAAAGGAAGATATGATTATAACATGTTCCACTAACATGAAAACATTACATTAAATTTAAGGTAATAGATTCATAACAACATTAGGATAAGGAAAGTTAATAGAAAGATAAAACAAAAGAACTTGAATGGAATGACAAATAATTGAAAAAAAGAATTTACCTCTAGAACCAAGCATCATTGAGAGCCTCTTTAAGGGAGAGTTTTTTGTCCTTCTATGGGACCAAGGATTTCTGGACATGATAGAGGAGGTTTTCAGGATATTTTTATAGAACTTGGATATGGTACAAGGCATGAGAGGAGTGAAAAGAATATGAAGTGATGTGGGTTTTATATCGGACATGAGAGGGGGTTTCTTAATATTATATGCATTAATTTTTTATTTCTCCACAAGACATGGAATAATGAGTATTCCATGACCATGAATAGTAATTATATCATGTGAATTCTAATAAATTGGGTTAAAATCAGAACAACATCATACAAGACTCTATAATTAGTGTATTTATCTTATTTTGTAAATTATAGTATTTTACTATTCATCACAAATTGATGTATTTCAAAAACTCCATGAAATTCACCACAACCATTTTTCGACATGTAGAATCCAAAAATGACATCCATTTTTCAAAAATAATTTTATAAATATGATTAATTTAATATTTAATTAAAATAATAATTTTGTCTAAAGAAACAATTTTAATACATTTCTTTTCTTATTCCTAAATATTATTATATCATACTTCCACTTTATTATTATTCATAACCTATAATAAGCAAGGATACTATTCAGTATGGTATATCAGTATTCATAAATGTATGTTACTAGTCATAAGGGTAGGTTACTATTCAAAAATAAAATATTTTTTACTTATCAGACTCAAAAAGACATACTGATCGCAACCATGTATGTCATATTATCAAAATTCACATCACAGAAGTTACAAACATATGTTTTAAGGGTCACATAGCACATATTAGATTGGGGTTTAATGTGATTACGAAATCTTTATAAGAAATAAATTTCTATTGAATAAGATTTGGGTCATTACACTAATCACCAGTAGGACCACTACCTGATACACTATATAACATATCTATATACATTATATATGCATCACCAGAAACAATGTTATCTAGATTAAATATTGGAGATAACACTTTAAAAAAATTAATTAATTAATTTTTTGATCGTTGTTTGTAACACCCCAAGATTTTATGGAAAATATTCTTTTTAATTTCATTAATGTCTTGTGTTGTACGCTACACCAAAAGGAGCTTTCACAACATGCATCCTTGACTTGACTTTCATTACATGCAATAGCAACCTTCCTCGATAGCATGTGTAGTACGCAATACCGAGTTTCACTAAACAACGATATGCTATTAAAATATTTTTAAAACTAGCCGTTATGAATAGTAATAACCAATTAATGAAATTTTGTAAATTTTATTTTTCAAAATGGACTTCATTTTTGGATTTGGAATATCGAAATTAGCTTAGGGTGAAATTTTGGTACTTTTCGGCTAACTTTCATTTTCTGATGAATAGTGAAAATTACTAAATTTTAAATTAAAAACAACCTTTTTAATCGAAATAATTAATATTGATAAATTATTTATTTTAGTAGTTTTAGTGTATATTTAGATTATATTTTTACAGTTTAATACAATGTTGGTCATTGGATATAATTTCACATTTAAACCAGACATAAACAAGTGTCAAACTTTTGATAGTAATTATCTCTTAAGAACAGACTATTTGTTTTGACGACGGGAATTAATTTTTAAATTAATTAAAGAAACTGATATGTTTTGAATTTGGTAAAATAGACATCATTTTTGAGTTCATAATATCAAATATAGCTTAGGCCCAATTTTTGGTATTTTTCTGGAAACTTTCATTTTTTATGAATAGTGAAACCACTAAGTGGTAAATAAAAAAAATGAATTTTTCAGAAATCATAATTTTACCGCTTCTGTGAGTGGAATTTCAAAAATCCAAGAGACACAGTTGATGTCAGTAAGTAAAATGTGTTTCAATGAGATGAAAATAATTTTTGGTGAATAGTAACTTTTTACTTTTTTTACCACGGTTAAAAGTAAATAGGGTAATTAAAGGTAAAAATGTAATTATTATTACACGTACACATGTCCTAATTCTATTGGATTAGTGTAATTCGACCAAAAACAACCTTATGAATAAAATATGACAATTTAGGCCCACTTGGATTAGATTAGGACATTTATTATTAATTTATTTAAAGAAGGGTTAAAATAGTTAAAATCAAAGTTTAATAACTAAATCATTTTTAATATAGGGTTATACATAAAATAGGTTCGACTATAAATATTAATTAGAAATCTAAATATATTTCCTACATAATTATATTTTATTTGTAATTTTTAGACATTAAAAAGTTAATTTATTTATGACATAAAGATGATGCAGTAATTATCTTAGTAATGAAATATTGACATAATTGATGTTATAAATATCCAAATAAATGAAATTAAAGACTTTGTATTAATTAAACTAATTTTCTAGGTTAATATGACATGTTATTATTGATTTAATTAACTTTTTTCGAACTAATCATTCTGTTATGAGTTTCACAAAAATCAATTACAACATAGTGTCAAAATTGACATAAAATAGTTTTTAAAACAAACATTATATTATTAATTGTTATTTTTTTCCTAAAAATATAATTTTCGGCGAAATTACTTAGATAAAGATATATATATTAATAATAAAAAACTTGGGGTTCTTTTGGCTTATTATATTATGTTTATTAGCCATATATTGTAAGAACACAAAAAGACACAGTAAAAGTAAAATTATCTAACTTAAAGTTAAATATAAATTATAAGGTTAAATTAGGAACCTAAACTTATGTAAATTCTATGAAATGAGAGGATTTCGACCCATCCCCACCTTAGCTTAAAAATAAATCAATTTGGAGCTATTTAAACCCTAATTGGGCTTTATAATAAAATAATATTTTTTAGTTTTTCCAAAATAGCCCCTCTCCTCCCTTATAAAAGGGCACATCCTCCCTCTCTTCCTCACACCACTTTGAGCCTTCAAGCTCGGACAATCCCTGCCAAATTATCTTCTCCACTTCCCTATAAACATCCTAGAGGACATGGTCTTCTTCAAAGACCAATTTTTGTTCCCTAAGAGGAGGACTCAAAGATCCGCTTCAAAGAAGAGGTAATGTCTGTTACCAATTATTTTAACTTTATTTCTTCTTCCACCTCTTCATCTTAGGTTGTTTCATTATGAAGTAATAACATCAATATCACTAATATACCGATATGTTATTATAAGTATGAAACAACCCTATTTAACCATCTATCCAACCAACGGAAAACGAAATCACCGCGCGTGCGTACGTACGGAATACCGTCTCCACGCCGTGGTGTAATCTATTTTACCCCACCACCTTACTTGGATGGGTATAATGGTGTAAATAATAACAATATATGATTATTTTACAGTGATATTGATTATGAAATAGTATAAATACACTTCAATACAATTCCACAATCATGAGAATGATATCATCGCTCGTGCGTAAGTACGGACTACCGTCTCCACGACGTGATGAGATTCATTCTCCACGTTAACCATTCATGAATGATTATAATGTATATATAATAATTAATCATGAAATATATGACATAATAATGATACTGTATTTATGTGTATATATATGTGTATTTCATCTACTTAATTCCATTCAACTCAATAACGAAAACGAAATTAGCGTTAATGCGTACGTACAGCCTACCGTCTCCATGAACGGTGTACTTCTTTCCATTTATCGATCTATTATAAATATGTATATTATGAATATATATTATATATAAATCATGTTTTATATTCCTTAATTAAGTAAACAATATCTATGTAATCATATGAATAATTACAATTCAAAACACTGACGACAAATGAAACGATTTTACCCAAAACACTCTTTAACATGGAATTTACAAAATAACGGGTAATATAAAGTCATAAGTGAACCATATATGATATAATAACAATGAATATGAATCTTTAATAAGTCAATGTCATTATTTAAATCATTATACAGGAGTTTTGGATGCGTACGAATCATATCGGACCTAAGGTAAGGGATAGTTTTGCAAATAACCTTTTTATCCAAGATTGCTTATTCATACGTATTTACTGGGGTTATTTCTATCATCCATGTCCATGTTTTATAAAAGTGATTTCATGAATGTTGAAATAATATTTACCCATTTTTGACTTTTATTACATGGTATGTAAGTAATCTTTCTTTTGTTTACGTTATGAGGTACTTTTTTGACTTTTCTGGAAAAAGTACGAGAAGGATGTTTTTTTAACTTATACTGCGTGGACAGATTTTTGCGGTTTCATAACGCCTCATTTTCAAGAAGCTTCCTCTACATGATTGCATAATTATTTTATAAAAACCCATTATCTTTTAAAATTTCATGGAATTTTGTGAAAAGAAAATGATTTTAATGAAGAACGGATATTTTCCTCAAGAATTCATTACAAGTGTTTTTTCAAAACTATTTTCCATCTAAGATGACATTATTTCATATGTGTATGTTTCAAGTATAATGTCTCTATGATTTACATGGTTTTAATTTTTATTGATGAAATATCCAATTGTTTTATATGGATTATGTGATGTTGGGATGAGGTTTATGAAACCCATTTTAATCTTTGGGTTATGATGAAAGTTTTAAGTTTATTTTGTGGCACAAGTAAGAATGATTTCACTGTGAGATGGGTGGGACCTATATCTCCATCCAATGCATTGGGTAAAGATTTATATCTCATGAGATAGACATGGATGGAACGGAATGTTAAACCGGTTCAGTAATACAGGACTGGAACGAGGAATGAACTCGATTCAGAAAGGGACATTGTCCACTAAGATGGTCTTGGCAGCAATGCCTTGGCTACTATGGAAATCATATCATGTGGTTAATGGTTTCCACAATTACATGTTTTATTCCCCTGCTATTGTATCATTCTTACTGTTTCTTTATGATCTATGACTTACGTACTTCACTGTTTTCGGTCATTGCTCAAGCTTTTGATGTTTAAACATTATGTTCATGTTTTTAAGATTCAAATGTATATGGTATGTTTTATTTTATCCATACTTACCCTTACTGAGAATTTGAGCTCACCCTTTTTATGTTTTCTTTTCCCCAGGATATAAAGAATGGTTTTAGGTATGAAAAAAGTGGAAGATCTTTATGGGAGATGTTGAAGATCTTTCACCATGATTAGAAGATTATGTTTCAAGTTTCCAAAGACACTAAACTATTAAGGTACTTGTGTGTCTTTTTTTGTTATGTATTAAGTATTCCGCTAATGTAATGTAATGTCCATGTACGTCATGCTTCGGGTCTCTATAGTTTGTATCAGAGGAAAGGATTAGTCAACCTTTGGAAACTAGGATGCGAAAATGTTAGTGAGATCCCTAGAGATATTTCTAAGGTATGTCTAGTGATGTCCCTAAGGATAAGTGTACATATAGGATATAGTCCTAGAACAACGATAACGATCTTAGAATTTAACCTAAGATGTTAGATATTGAGGGTTCTCCCCCTTTACAATGTTTTTTTCCCTAGCATGATTTTTTCCTCTCACACTATTCTTTTTGGGTTTTAGAAAATGGATGGAAATAGGAAGATTCATGATAATGGAGGATATGACTGACAATGGAATGATATTTTTCATGAGAAACCAAATGAAACGGGATTTGGAAGTCCAAACATCGTTATTATGCCTAATCTGTAATCTCATAATATGATCAACAATCTCAACTTTGAGAAGTTTCCTAACTCAGATAATAAGAGAAAAATGGAGTTTCATGATGATCAAAGAGGAATGAAAGATAAATCTCCCTCATGTAAATCATGTGGAAGAGGCATCGGGGAGACTGTTTCAAGGGAACTAGAAGATGCTTTGGGTGTGTAAAAGAAGGACACAAAGCCAGTAAGTGAAAAGGAAAAGGTTCAGTTAACACCATGGATGAGGATAATGCTATTACTACAACATCAACAATTATTAAATGTTTTAAATGTGGAATGTACGGGCATTATGCAAACCAATTCCCTAAGGGAATGTCTCATGAAGAGAATCAGTACAGCCGTATGGGTAGTATTTATGTTGTTGATGATGAAGAGACTACAAATGATATGTGAGATGAAAGAATTGTGGAAGCTCGGTTAATGGGTTAAGAAGGTAGTGGAATGATTACATGTTTATCAAGTGTAATGTTATATAAGTAATCTCATGGTACTATGGAATAAAGAGACATCTAAGGATTTTTACACTATTGTCTTTCCTTGTGTTTTGAAAGTGTATGATTGATGGTACCAGTATCCATGAAAGGTTATTCATATATTTTTGGAATGTATATGATATGCGCATAATGAAGGGATAAGGAGAAACTTAAATGTTTGATAGTATTCATGAGCTCATGACAGATATATGGATAAGGTTATATCATGGTTTGAGTATATAGAATTTTTGGATTTTGGTATGTGGAAAGATTTAACTTTTGACAGCATTCATGTTTTCACTAAGGTTTAATGGGTATTAATTTTTCAAGAGAATACATGATTAAGGTATTCACATGATTGGAATGTAACCAACAAGATATATGGGGGATAAATGATGGTATTCACATGCTTGGTTGATGACATTTTAAGTAATCGTTTTCTTTATACTATGATCTTGGACAGAAGTATTTTGGATAATCCTAAAGATTGGAATGGATTATGTTGGACATAAGTTAGTATTGTTTAAGGATTGATGTTTTTTTCGATATTATTTATGGGATTTTATACTAATGTAGTTTTAGAAAAAGGAAAACCTGCAGGTTGGGTGATAGCCCATCGCATCGGACAAGGCTGTGGGAATCGAACACACAACTGAAGTGCGACTGGCCTTTATCGCCTACCACAGGCCTACAGGAAGTCCTTGTTTAGTAGAAACTAGTTTTATTATATTAAGAAGTATGATATAATAAGTATAAGTCCATTTTAGGAACCAAAAATAAATAATATCACTATATATGGACTTATGTATTTTTTTTGATAACTTTTCTAACCTTTTGTTTGAGAAAGATGGAATGACCCATCATTCTATCACATGATATGATAACACATCACAAATGACAAATTCAACTTCATTTCTTTAAGAGATGAAGTGGAAATTGTCCAAAGAACAACCAACGGTGAGACTATACCAAAATCTCGAATGTATTTATTTTAATTCCAATTTCATCAACTTTAGGGAAATGATCTTGAAAACCAAAAATGTTGTCCTATTGCTCTTATATCTGATGAATCAGATGGTACCTTAGGTCATCACAAACTTATGACTTTGTGATTTCTGGCTTTTCCATATCCATGTTCTCTACCACTCTCCATCAAAATATGATGGTTAGATTTCTCTTCCATATCCATATTTTCACCTATGTGGAAACCCATCGATTAGTTTATTTGGGTAACTGTTATGTTTCATACTTTTGTTTTTAAAGACTGGTTATGGTATTTCTTTTTATGATGTGGTCTTCTATTAATGAAACTTTTGAGTAGTAAACCATTTATAACCCCGACGAATTTCGAGGGAGAAATTCATTTTAAGGGGGGTAGAATGTAACACCTCGAGATTTTATGAAAAATATTCTTTTTAATTTCATTAATGTCTTGTGTTGTACGCAACACCAAAAGGATCTTTCACAACACGCATCCTTGACTTGCCTTTCATTACACGCAATCACGACCTTCCTCGATAGCGTGTGTAGTACACAGTACCGATTTTCACTAAACAACGATATGCTATTAAAATATTATTAAAACTAGCTGTTATGAATATTAATAACCACTTTTTGAAGTTTTGTAAATTTTATTTTTCAAAATGGACTTTATTTTTGGATTCGGAATATCGAAATTAGTTTAGGGTGAAATTGTGGTACTTTTCGGCTAACATTCATTTTCCGATGAATAGTGAAAATTACTAAAATATTAATTAAAAACAACTTTTTCAATCGAAATGATTAATAGTGATAAATTATTAATTTTAGTGGTTTTAAAGTATATTTAGAATATATTTTTACAGTTTAATACAATTTTGGTCATTGGATGTAATTTCACATTTAAACCAGACATAAACAAGTGTCAATCTTTTGATAGTTATTATCTATTAAAAACACGCTATTTGTTTTGACAACGAGAATTAATTTTTAAATTAATTAATGAAAATGATATGTTTTTAATTTGGTAAAATGGACATCATTTTTGAGTTCATAATATCAAATATAATGTAGGACTAATTTTTTGTATTTTTCTGGAAACTTTCATTTTTTGATGAATAGTGAAACCACTAAGTGGTAGTTAAAAAATGCATTTTTCATAAAACATAATTTTACCGCTTCTATGAGTGGAATTTCAAAAATCTGAGAGACACGGTTGATGTTAGTAAGTAAAATGTGGTTCAATGATATTAAAATAATTTTTGGTGAATAGAAACTTTTTACTTTTTTACCACGGTTAAAAGTAAATAAGGTAATTAAGGGTACAAATGTTATTATTATTACCCTAACACATGTCCTAATTCTACTGGATTGGTGTAATTCGACCAAAAACCTCCTTAGGAATAATATATGACAATTTAGGCCCACCTGGATTAGATTAGGACATTTATTATTAATTTATTTAAAGAAGGGTTAAAATAGTTAAAATCAATGTTTAATAACTAAATCATTTTTAATATAGGGTTATACATAAGATAAGTTAGACTATAAATATTCATTATAAATCTATATAGATTTCCTACATAATTATATTTTATTTGTAATTTTTAGACATTAAAATGTTAATTTATTTATGACACAATGATGATGTAGTAATTATCTTATTAATGAAATATTGACCTAATTGATTTTAAAAATACCCAAATAAATGTAATTTAAGACTTTTTATGAATTAAACTAATTTAATAGGTTAATATGACATGTTGTTATTGAATTAATTAACTTTTTTCGAACAAATAATTCTGTTATGAGTTTCACAAAAATCAATTGCAAAATAGTGTCAAAATTGACATTAAATAGTTTTTAAAACGAATATTATATTATTAATTGTTATTTTATTCCTAAAAATCTGAGGATCGGCCTAATGACTTAGATAAGGCTATATATATTAATAATAGACAACTTGGGGTTCGTTTGGCTTGTTATAGTATGTATATTAACCTTATAGTGTAAGAACACAAAAAGACACGGTAAAAGTAAAATTATCTAACTTAAAGTTAAATATAAATGATAAGGTTAAAATAGGAACCTAAACTTGTCTAAATTCTATTGTATGATAGGTTGGCGACCCATTACCACATTAGCTTAGATATAAATCAATTTGGAGCTATTTATAACCGAATTGGCCTTTATAATAAAATAATAGTTTTTAGTTTTTCCAAAAGAGACCCTCTCCTCCCTTCTTAAAGGCCACCTCCTCCCTCTCTTCCTTACACAACTTTTGTAGAGACCAGAAGCTTATCGTACATTGACAATACATTACTTTTGCGGAATACTTAGTACATAACAAAAACACACACACAAGGATCGTAATAGTTTAGTGTCTTTGGAAACTCGGAACGTAAACTTCTAATTGTGGTGGAAGATCTTCAACATCTCCCATAAAGATCTTCCTTTTTATACCTAAAACCTTTCTTTATATCCTGGGGAAAAGAAAACATAAAAGGGTGATCTCAAATGCTTAGTAAGGGTAAACAAAGGAAATATCAATCACATAATTTTCATAAGAACATAACATTTTTTGGAAATCTTAACCTGCAAAAGAGAGCATAATTTCATAACATGGGATAAATCATAGTAGTGAAATGAAATCATAACTTAAAACATTACTCATTGTGGCATACACTCATAATCATAGAGAATCATTTCTTGTTAGTCAAGACTCATTGCCAAGACTATCTTAGTGGACAAAGTCCCTTTCTGAATCGAGTAATCCTCGTTTCAGTCCTGTTTCACTGAACCGGTATAATCTACCATTCCAGCCATGTCTATCTCATGAGATATAAAATCTTTACCCAATGCATTGGAGGGAGATATAGGTCCCACCCATCTCTTAATGAATCCTTTCTTATGTGTGCCACAAAATCATAAATCATACATCATTGCATTACCCATGTAATAAAAAATGGGATTCTTAAACAACATGACATCATAAAACCATTCATATAAGATAAAGGAATTCATAAACATAATTCCATCACAACATAGTCAAATCAATGTAAAAATATGGATAGAAACAGAACCCTTTATTATCTTATATGGAAAATAATTTTGATAAAACACTTGAATTGAATTCTTGAGGAAAATATACTTTCTTCTTCAAAATCAATTTCTTTTGACAAAACATCATGCAATTTTAAAAGAAAGAGATTTTATTGAAAATAGTCATGAAATCTTTTAGAGGAAGCTTCATGAAAATAAGGCTTAATAAAACAGTATAAATCCGTTCGTGCCGTATAAGTTAAAAAAACATTCTTTTTTACTTTTGTCGAAAAAGTCAAAATGTACCTCGTACGAAAAACGACAAAAGATTCCTTTCATATCTTTTACTAAAAACTCACCAAAGGGTAAAATTGGATTTAAAACAATGTAGATGGATGGAAATAATATTTCATATTGAGGAAACATGGATGTGGATGATAAAATACACCCCAGTAAATACTTACGAATAAACAATCTCGGATAAAAATGAGATTGTGATATTTCTCTTACCTTAGGTCCGACTTGCTTTGTAATTGTCCGAACCTCCTGTATAATGATTTAAATAATGTTATTGACTTATTACAGAATCATATTCATTGTTATGATATCATATATGGTTCACTTATGACATTATATTACCCGTTCTTTTGTAAATTCCATGTTAAAGAAGCGTTTTGGGTAAAATCGTTTCATTTATCGTTGGTGTTTTGACTTGTTGTTCTTGACATCATTATTACTTATATCATGATTTAATTACTTCTAGAATATAAAATATGATTTATATATCATATATATTCAGTATATATATATATATAATAGGTAGATAAATATAATGAAAAACACCGTTCATGGTGACGGTAGTCCGTACATACGCATGAACGCTGTTTTCCTTTCCTTATAGTCTTGAAATGGAAGTAAGTAGATGACATACATATGTATATATATACATAAATACAGTAGCTTTATAATGTCATATATTTCATTATTATTTCTTATATATACTTTATAATCATTCTTAAATGGTTAACATGGAGAATGAATCTCATCGCGTCGTGGAGACGGTAGTCCGTACGTACGCACGAGCGATGATATCATTTCTATAAATATTGAATTGAATTGGAGTGGATTATACAATATATCAGAATCAATATGATATTGTAATAACTATGTATAGTTATTCTTTACACCATTATACCCATCCATGTAAGGTGGTGGTGGAAAATAGATTACACCACGGCGTGGAGATGGTATTCCGTACGTACGCACGCGCGGTGATTTCTTTTTCCGTAGGATGGATAGATGTTGAAATAGGGTTGTTTCATACTTATAATAACATATCAGTATATGAGTGATACGGATGTTATTACTTCATAATGAAACAACCTAAGAAGAAGAAGTGGAAGAAGAAATAAAGATGAAAGAATTGGTAACGGTAATTACCTCTTCTTTGAAGCGCCTTTTGGAGACCTCCTCTTAGGGAACTAAAATTGGTCTTTGAGTAAGACCAGAACCTCTAGGATGTTTCTAGGGAAGTGGAGAAGAGATTTTGGCAGGGGTTGGCCGAGCTTGAGTGCTCAAATTGGTGTGAGGAGGAGGGGGAGGAGGTGTCCTTTTATAGGGGAGGAGAGGGGCACCTTAGGAATATCTCAAAATATTATTTTATATTAAAGTCAAAATCGGTTTATAATGGTTCCAAAGGGTCTTATTTCGAAGCTAAAGTGGGGATGGGTCGAAATCCTATCAACCAATAGGATTTAGACAAGTTTAGGGTATTATTTTAACCTTATCAATTAGATTTAACTCTAAGTTAAATAATTTAACTTTTACCGTGTCTTTTT
Organism: Viscum album; assembly: GCA_963277665.1. Taxonomy (NCBI): domain Eukaryota; kingdom Viridiplantae; phylum Streptophyta; class Magnoliopsida; order Santalales; family Viscaceae; genus Viscum; species Viscum album. Next base: position 268,040,272 of record OY728125.1, on the reverse strand, counting down.
GTTTTCTTTCACTATATGGTTAATACACTTACTATAACATGCCAAACGAACCCCAAATTGTTTATTATTAATATATATATCATTATATAATTCATTTGGAAGAACCTTAGATTTTTAGGAATAAAATAACAATTAATAATATAATATTTGATTTAAAAACTATTTTGTGTCAATTTTGACACTATTTGATATATGATTTTTGTGAAAGTCATAACAGAATTATATGTTCGAACCAAGTTGCTTAAATCAAAAATAATATATCATAGGAACCTAGAAAATTAGTGGAATTCATAAAAAGTCTAAAATTACATTTATTTTGGTATTTATAATATCAATTATGTCAATATTTCATTAATAAGATAATTACTGCATCATCTTTGTGTCAAAAATAAATTAATTTATTTAAAGTCTAAAAATTATAAATAAACTATAATTATGTAGGAAATCCTTTTATCTTTCTAATGAATATTTATAGTCGAATTTATCTTATGTATAACCCCATATTAAAAATGATTTACTTATTAAACTTTGATTTTAACTATTTTAACCCTTCTTTAAATAAATTAATAATAAATGTCCTAATCTAATCCAAGTGGGCCTAAATGGTCATATTTTATTCCTAAGTTTGTTTTTGGTCGAATTACACTTGTCCAATAGAATTAGGACATGTGTTAGGGTAATAGTAATATCATATTTACCCTTAGTTACCCTATTTACTATTAACCGCGGTAAAAAAAGTAAAAAGTTACTATTCACAAAAAAATTATTTTCATCTCATTGAACCACATTTTAGTCCTTGATATTAACCGTGTCTCTCGGATTTTCGAAATTCTATTCACAGAAGCGGTAAAATTAAGTTTTATGCAAAAATTCAGTTTTTAACCTACCACTTAGTAGTTTCACTATTCATCAAAAATTGATGTTTTTCAGAACAATGCCAAAATTTCATCCCAAGCTATATTTCATATTCCGAATTCAAAAATGATTTCTATTTTACAAAATTCCCAACATATAAGTTGCATTAATTAATTTTATAATTAAATCCCGCTGTTAAAACAAATAGCGTGTTTTTAAGAAACAATATCTATCAAAATATTGACATTTGATTATGTCTGGTTTAAATGTGAAATTACAACCAATGACCAACATTGTATTAAATTGTAAAAATATATTCTAAATATACTTTAAAACCACTCAAATTAATCATTTATCACTATTAATTATTTCGATTAAAAAAGTTGTTTTTAATTATAATTTAGTAATTTTCACTATTCATCAGAATATGAAAGTTATCCGAAAAGTACCAAAATTTCACCTTAGGCTAAATTCGATACTCGGAATCGAAGAATGAAGTTCATTTTGAAAAATAAGATTTACAGAATTTTAAAAAGTGGTTATTACTATTCATAACGGCTAGTTTTAATAATATTTTTATAGCATATCGCTGTTTAGTGAAACTCAGTATTGCGTACTACACACGCTATCAAGGAAGGTCGCGATTGCGTGTAATGAAAGGAAAGACAAGGATGCGTGTTGTGAAAGCTCCTTTTGGTGTAGCGTACAACACAAGACATTAATAAAATTAAAAAGAATATTTTTTTTATATAAAATCTTGGGCTGTTACATTCTACCCCCCTTAAAATGAATTTCGCCCTCGAAATTCGTCGGGGTTATAAATGGTTTACTATTTGAAAGTTTCTTTAATAGAAACCCACATCGTAAAAGGGAATACCAAAACTTGGCTTTAAAAACTAAAGTATGAAATGTAACGATTACCCAAATAAACTAATCACTGGGTTTCCACATAGGTGAAAATATGGATATGGAAGAGAAATCTAACCATCATGTTCTGATGGAGAGTGGTAGAGAACATGGCTATGGAAAAGCCAGTAATCACAAATCCATAGATTTGTGATGGTATAAGGTACCATCTGATTCATCAGGTATAAGAGAACTAGGACAACATTTTTGGTTTTCAAGATCATTTCCCTAAAGTTAAAGAATTTGAATTAGAATAAATACTTACTTTATTTTGGTAAAATCTCACTGTTGTTCGTGCCTTTAACAATTTCCACTTCATCTCTTAAATAAATGAAGTTGAATTTGTTATTCGTGAAGTGTTAGCAGATCATGTGATAGAATGACGGGTCATTCCATCTGTTTCAAACAAAAGGTTAGCAAAATTATATACATAAGTCGATCTATAGTGAGATTAATCACATATGGACTTATACTTCATATATCATACTGCTTAATATAATAAAACTAGTTTCTACTCAAGAGGGACTTCATGTAGGCTAGTGGTAGGCGATAAAGGCCAGTCGCACTTCGGTTGTGGGTTCGATTCCCACAACCTTGTCCGAAGCGATGGGCTGTCGCCCGTCCTGCAGGTTGTCCTTTTTCTAAAACTATATTACTATAACATCCCATAATATCGAAAAACTTCTATCCTTAAACAATACTAACTTATTTCCAACATAATCCATTCCAATCTTTAGTCCTATCCATAATACTGCAGTCCATTCTCATAACATAGTGAAAACGATTACCAGAGATTTAATACCATCGTTGATCCCCATATATCATAAGATATATCTTGTTGGACACATTCCAAACATTCAAAGGCCTTAATCTTGTACTCTCTTGAATTCCCATTGAACCTTAGTGAAAACTTGAATGCAGTTAAAAGTTAACACTTTCCACATACCAAAATCCTCAAAATTCTATATATACTCAAACCATGATATCACTTGGTCCTTATATCAATCATGAGCTCATGAATACTGTTAAACATTTCATTTTCTCGTTTTCCCTTCATTATGCGCATAATATCTCAATCACTTTGAATACCACATTAGACCAATACATAAATATTCCAATATTCCATGATACAACATTATTTTGGAATCCCATTACATAAAAACTTAATCATTCCACCACATCGTTGTCATATTCAACATTGCCAATAGTGATCGCATGTGACTTCCCTTTGTCCTTTGCCTTAAGCGGTTGCTCATGTCGATCATCACTAACCCTTGGATTAGGTCATTTATTGGCAGAATGTCCCATCTCCTTGCACTTGAAGCATTGAAGTGTTGGTTGTGCGTTCTCTACAGTGTTTGCTTTATTCACTTCATTAGAATCCCTTTTTCCATTACTTCGACACTCAGCTGCTCGATGACCTTCTTTTCCACACTTAAAACATTTTCTAGTCCCTTTAAGACAATCTCCACCATGCTTCTTTCCACACTTTGTGCATAAGGAAACATTCATCTTCTTTTCACCATTATTCTGAGATTTCTCCTTGAACTCCATCTTTCGTTTCTTTTCAAAACCATGAGATGGATATGTAACACCAACTTCCATTTCTACCTTGATAGCACAACGCACAATTTCTTCATAGCTACTGAAGTCTCTTATAGCTAATGCCCTTCGAAGACTTGGTTTTAAGCCACTGAAAAATCGATCAACTTTACTTTCAGGTTGGATGATAATGCCATATGCATACCTTGCAAGTCTTGTAAAATTCGCTTCGTATATACCAACAGATTCATCATCCTTTTGCTTTAGTTCAAGAAACTCCTTCTCCATCTTCGTTCGAAGAATATGAGGGAAGTACTTACTGAAAAACAGGTTCTTGAACTCGTCCCATTCCATGGACTCAATTTCATCTCTTGGCCTCGTATTCTTGATAAGATTCCACCATTGATCAGCTTCACCTTCCAAACGATATACTGTTAAGATGACTTTATTATGTTCAGAACATTGAAGAACTGAAAATATCTTTTCAGTAGTACTGATCCATTGTTTAGCCACAAGTGGATCAGAAGACCCACTGAAAGAAGGTGGACGTTGCCTCATGAAGGACTCAATAGAATATTGTTCCCTTCTTTGCTCATTTGGAAGTCCAGAATGATTCATAGCTTGTGTAAGTATAGCAATAAGATTTTGCACTCCATCTCCCATAACATTTGTTTGTTCAGGAGGGCAATCATTGCATTGTCCATTGCATTGATCAACACGGTTCCTTCGGGTTCCAGCCATCGTCTAAAACCCAAAAAGAATAGTGTGAGAGGAAAAAATCATGCTAGGGAAAACAACATAATAAAGGGGGAGTACCTTCAATATCCAACATCTTAGGTTTAATTCTATGATCGTTAGCGTAATTCTATTACTATAACCTATACGTATACTTATCCCTAGGGACATCCCTAGACATACCTTAGAAATATCTCTAGGGATCTCACTAACGTTTTCGCATCCTAGTTTCCAAAGGTTGACTAAACCTTTCCTCTGATACCAACTGTAGAGACCCGAAGCTTATCGTACATTGACATTACATTACTTTTGCGGAATACTTAGTATATAACAAAAACACACACACAAGGATCGTAATAGTTTAGTGTCTTTGGAAACTCGGAACGTAAACTTCTAATTGTGGTGGAAGATCTTCAACATATCCCATAAAGATCTTTCTTTTTATACCTAAAACCTTTCTTTATATCCTGGGGAAAAGAAAACATAAAAGGGTGAGCTCAAATGCTCAGTAAGGGTAAACAAAGGAAATATCAATCACATAATTTTCATTAGAACATAACATTTTTTGGAAATCTTAACCTGCAAAAGAGAGCATAATTTCATAACATTGGATAAATCATAGTAGTGAAATGAAATCATAACTTAAAACATTACTCATTGTGGCATACACACATAATCATAGAGAATCATTTCTTGTTAGTCAAGACTCATTGCCAAGACTATCTTAGTGGACAAAGTCCCTTTCTGAATCGAGTAATCCTCGTTTCAGTCCTGTTTCACTGAACCGGTATAATCTACCATTCCAGCCATGTATATCTCATGAGATATAAAATCTTTACCCAATGCATTGGAGGGAGATATAGGTCCCACCCATATCTTAATGAATCCTTTCTTATGTGTGCCACAAAATCATAAATCATACATCATTGCATAACCCATGTAATAAAAAATGGGATTCTTAAACAACATGACATCATAAAACCATTCATATAAGATAAAGGAATTCATAAACATAATTCCATCACAACATAGTCAAATCAATGTAAAAATATGGATAGAAACAGAACCCTTTATTATCTTATATGGAAAATAATTTTGATAAAACACTTGAATTGAATTCTTGAGGAAAATATCCTTTCTTCTTCAAAATCAATTTCTTTTCACAAAACATCATGCAATTTTAAAAGAAAGAGATTTTATTGAAAATAGTCATGAAATCTTTTAGAGGAAGCTTCATGAAAATAAGGCTTTATAAAACAGTATAAATCCGTTCGTGCCGTATAAGTTAAAAAAAACATTCTTTTTTACTTTTGTCGAAAAAGTCAAAATGTACCTCGTACGAAAAACGACAAAAGATTCCTTTCATATCTTTTACTAAAAACTCACCAAAGGGTAAAATTGGATTTAAAACAATGTAGATGGATGTAAATAATATTACATATTGAGGAAACATGGATGTGGATGATAAAATACACCCCAGTAAATACTTACGAATAAACAATCTCGGATAAAAATGAGATTGTGATATTTCCCTTACCTTAGGTCCGACTTGCTTTGTAAGTGTCCGAACCTCCTGTATAATGATTTAAATAATGTTATTGACTTATTACAGAATCATATTCATTGTTATGATATCATATATGGTTCACTTATGACATTATATTACCCGTTCTTTTGTAAATTCCATGTTAAAGAAGTGTTTTGGGTAAAATCGTTTCATTTATCGTAGGTGTTTTGACTTGTTGTTCTTGACATCATTATTACTTATATCATGATTTAATTACTTCTAGAATATAAAATATGATTTATATATCATATATATTCAGTATATATATATATATATATAATAGGTAGATAAATAAAACGAAAAACACCGTTCATGGAGACGGTAGTCCGTACATACGCATGAACGTTGTTTTCCTTTCCTTATTGTCTTGAAATGGAAGTAAGTAGATGACATACATATGTATATATATACATAAATACAGTAGCTTTATAATGTCATATATTTCATTATTATTTCTTATATATACTTTATAATCATTCTTAAATGGTTAACATGGAGAATGAATCTCATCGCGTCGTGGAGACGGTAGTCCGTACGTACGCACGAGCGATGATATCATTTCTATAAATATTGAATTGAATTGGAGTGGATTATACAATATATCAGAATCAATATGATGTTGTAATAACTATGTATAGTTATTCTTTACACCATTATACCCATCCATGTAAGGTGGTGGTGGAAAATAGATTACACCACGGCGTGGAGACGGTATTCCGTACGTACGCACGCGCGGTGATTTCTTTTTCCGTAGGATGGATAGATGGTGAAATAGGGTTGTTTCATACTTATAATAACATATCAGTATATTAGTGATACTGATGTTATTACTTCATAATGAAACAACCTAAGAAGAAGAAGTGGAAGAAGAAATAAAGATGAAAGAATTGGTAACGGTAATTACCTCTTCTTTGAAGCGCCTTTTGGAGACCTCCTCTTAGGGAACTAAAATTGGTCTTTGAGTAAGACCAGAACCTCTAGGATGTTTCTAGGGAAGTGGAGAAGAGATTTTGTCAGGGTTTGGCCGAGCTTGAGTGCTCAAATTGGTGTGAGGAGGAGGGGGAGGAGGTGTCCTTTTATAGGGGAGGAGAGGGGCACCTTAGGAATATATCAAAATATTATTTTATATTAAAGTCAAAATCGGTTTATAATGGTTCAAAGGGTCTTATTTCGAAGCTAAAGTGGGGATGGGTCGAAATCCTATCAACCAATAGGATTTAGACAAGTTTAGGGTATTATTTTAACCTTATCAATTAGATTTAACTCTAAGTTAAATAATTTAACTTTTACCGTGTCTTTTTGTTTTCTTTCACTATATGGTTAATACACTTACTATAACATGCCAAACGAACCCCAAATTGTTTATTATTAATATATATATCCTTATATATTTCATTTGGCAGAACCTTAGATTTTTAGGAATAAAATAACAATTAATAATATAATATTTGATTTAAAAACTATTTTGTGTCAATTTTGACACTATTTGATATACGATTTTTGTGAAAGTCATAACAGAATTATATGTTCGAACCAAGTTGCTTAAATCAACAATAATATATCATAGGAACCTAGAAAATTAGTGGAATTCATAAAAAGTCTAAAATTACATTTATTTTGGTATTTATAATATCAATTATGTCAATATTTCATTAATAAGATAATTACTGCATCATCTTTGTGTCAACAATAAATTAATTTATTTAAAGTCTAAAAATTATAAATAAAATATCATTATGTAGGAAATCTTTTTAGCTTTCTAATAAATATTTATAGTCGAATTTATCTTATGTATACCCCATATTAAAAATGATTTACGTATTAAACTTTGATTTTAGCTATTTTAACCCTTCTTTAAATAAATTAATAATAAATGTCCTAATCTAATCCAAGTGGGCCTAAATGGTCATATTTTATTCCTAAGTTTGTTTTTGGTCGAATTACACTTGTCCAATAGAATTAGGACATGTGTTAGGGTAATAGTAATATCATATTTACCCTTAGTTACCCTATTTACTATTAACCGCGGTAAAAAAAGTAAAAAGTTACTATTCACCAAAAAATTATTTTCATCTCATTGAACCACATTTTAGTCGTTGATATTAACCGTGTCTCTCGGATTTTCGAAATTCCATTCACAGAAGCGGTAAAATTAAGTTTTATGCAAAAATTCAGTTTTTAACCTACCACTTAGTAGTTTCACTATTCATCAAAAATTGATGTTTTTCAGAACAATGCCAAAATTTCATCCCAAGCTATATTTCATATTCCGAATTCAAAAATGATTTCTATTTTACAAAATTCCCAACATATAAGTTGCATTAATTAATTTTATAATTAAATCCCGCTGTTAAAACAAATAGCGTGTTTTTAAGAAACAATATCTATCAAAATATTGACATTTGATTATGTCTGGTTTAAATGTGAAATTACAACCAATGACCAACATTGTATTAAATTGTAAAAATATATTCTAAATATACTTTAAAACCACTCAAATTAATGATTTATCACTATTAATTATTTCGATTAAAAAAGTTGTTTTTAATTATAATTTAGTAATTTTCACTATTCATCAGAATATGAAAGTTATCCGAAAAGTACCAAAATTTCACCTTAGGCTAAATTCGATACTCGGAATCCAAGAATGAAGTTCATTTTGAAATATAAGATTTACAGAATTTTAAAAAGTGGTTATTACTATTCATAACGGCTAGTTTTAATAATATTTTTATAGCATATCGCTGTTTAGTGAAACTCAGTATTGCGTACTACACACGCTATCAAGGAAGGTCGTGATTGCGTGTAATGAAAGGAAAGACAAGGATGCGTGTTGTGCAAGCTCCTTTTGGTGTAGCGTACAACACAAGACATTAATAAAATTAAAAAGAATATTTTTTTTATATAAAATCTTGGGCTGTTACAACTTTGAGCCTTCAAGCTCGGACAATACCTGAAACATTATCTTCTCCACTTCCCTATCAACATCCTAGAGGTCCTGGGCTTCTTCAATGACCAAATTTAGTGCCCTAAGAGGAGGACTCAATGAGGCGCTTCAAAGAAGAGGTAATGTCCGTTACCAATTGATTCAACATTATTTCTTCTTCCACTTCTTCTTCTTAGGTTATTTCATTATGAAGTAATAAAATCAGTATCAATAATATACTTATATGTTATTATAAGTATGAAACAACCCTATTTCACCATCTATCCATCCTACGGAAAATGAAATCATCGCGCATGCGTACATAAGGAATACCGTCTCCACATCGTGGTGTAATCTATTTTCCATCACCACCATACATGGATGGGTATAATGGTGTAAATAATAACTATATATGATTATTTTCAAGTGATATTGATTCTAAAATAGTATAAATACACTCCAATACAATTCCACGATCGTGAGAATGATATCATCGCTCGTGCATACGTACGGACTACCGTCTCCACGACGCGATGAGATTCATTCTCCACATTAACCATTCATGAATGATTATAAAGTATATATAATAAGTAATCATGAAATATATGACATAATAATGATAATTAATTTATTGGTATATATATGTGTATGTAATCTACTTAATTCCATTCAACTCAATAAGGAAACGAAAACAGCGTTCATGCCTACGTACGGCCTACCGTCTCCATGAACGGTGTATTTCTTTCCATTTATCGATCTATTATAAAGATGTATAATATGAATATATATTATATATAAATAATGTTTTATATTCTGGAATTAAGTAATCATGATCTATTTAATCATATGAATAATTACAATTCAAAACACAGACGACAAATGAAACGATTTTACCAAAAACACTCTTTAACATGGAATTTACAAAAGAACGGGTAATATAAAGTAATAAGTGAACCATATATGATATAATAACAATGAATATGATTCTTTAATAAGTAAATGAAATTATTTAAATCATTATACAGGATTTTTTGATTCGTACGAAGCATATCAGACCTATGGTAAGGGATACTTTTTCAAATCTCATTTTTAATCGAGATTGCTTATTCGTACGTATTTACTGCGGTTATTTCTATAATCCATGTACATGTTTTATAAAAGTGTTTTCATGTATGTTGAAAGTAATTTTTACCCATTTTTTACTTTTACTACATCGTATGTAAGGAATATTTTTTTTTACGTTACGAGGTACGTTTTTGACTTTTCCGGAAAAAGTACGAGAAGAATGATTTATTTAACTTATACGGCGTGAATGGATTTTTACGGTTTCATAATGCCTCATTTTCAAGAAGCTTACACTACAATATTGAATAATTATTTTCAACAAAACCCTTATCTTTTAAAATTTCATGGTATTTTTTGAAAAGAAAATGATTTTAAAGAAGAATTGATATTTTCCTCAAGAATTCATTTCATTTGTTTTGTCAAAACTATTTTCCATCTAAGATGACATTATTTCATATGGGTATGTTTCATGTATAATGTCTCTATGATTTAAATTGTTTCAATTTTCTTATGATGAAATATCCAATTGTTTTATATGGATTATGTAATGATGGGATGATGTTTATGAAACCCATTTTATTCTTTGGGATATGATGAATGTTTTATGTTTATTTTTTGGCACAAGTAAGAATGATTTCACTATGAGATGGGTGGGACCTATATCTCCCTCCAATGCATTGGGTAAAGATTTATATCTCATGAGATAGACATGGCTGGAATGACAAGTTAAACCGGTTCAGTAATATAGGACTGGAACGAGGAATAAACTCGATTCAGAAAGGGACTTTGTCCACTAAGATGGTCTTGGCAGAAATGCCTTGGCTACTATGGAAATCATATCATGTGCTTAATGGTTTCCACAATTACATGTTTTATTCCCATGCTATTATATCATTCTTAATGTTTCTTTATGATCTATGCCATACGTACTTCCATGTTTTATGTTATTGCTCAAGCTTTTGATGTTTAAACATTATGTTCATGTTTTTAAGATTCAAATGTATATGGTATGTTTTATTTTATCCATGCTTACCCTTACTGAGCATTTGAGCTCACCCTTTTTATGTTTTCTTTTCCCTAGGATATAAAGAAAGGTTTTAGGTATGAAAAAGGGGGAAGATCTTTATGGGAGATGTTGAAGATCTTTCACCACGATTAGAATATTACGTTCCAAGTTTCCAAAGACACTAAAATATTACGGTCCTTGTGTGTCTATTTTTATTATGTATTAGGTATTCCTCTAAAGTAATGTAATTTCCATGTACGTCCAGCTTCGGGTCTCTAAATTGTTTCTATTCATTCTAATGTGTGAATTCTTTAGCATATTATGCCTCAATCTATTATGGTGTTCCCATGAATTATAATTTTTCAATATGATGCTACTAGAACAAGCACCTGAAGTGGTATAATATCTAGTCAGGTCTATGCTCTTCCATATTGCACAAAATACTCAACCATGGTGCTCATATCCTAAAACATGATATAAGTGATCATTTGACCTAATTTTTTCAGCTTCTTAATCATTAAGGGCCTATAAATCACACTATTACAAATAGAAATGGAATATTTAGTTACAAAAAATATATAAATATTTATAAGAATACATTAAAACGTATAATAATCTGGTTTTTAGATTCATTAACTTCCCTTGAAATTTGTTCTTTCTTCTCGAGAAAATAAATTTTACTCAAAACTGATATTTTAATTAAAAAACCATCTATACTAACATTATATGTAGAAAATAAACTTATAAAATAGATTACTAACAAATAATATCATTATTAAAATAAAATATACATATGTGATAATTAAATTTTATTTTTATAATGATTGATTACATTGTGGCTGTATGATATGAGTTGGTTAATATAAGTAAATTTATATACAAAATTGGCAGAATTGAGAATATGATTAATAATGTATTTGATAAATTTATATATATTGAATTTTAAGGATTAATGTTTGTCTATATTGATTCCATGAATACAATAGTAATATTATTAAAGAATAATATAAATGGATGTCTTTATTCAAAAAAATAATCAATATTATATACATAAATAATATGGTAAAATGAAATGGTGAAAGGTATTCTAGATGTGTTAATATTTGGTTTTTAATGTTTGATTATTTTAATTATAAATGCGATAAAATATAGAAAATTCTTTTAAATATTTCATTGATTGATATTTATGATAGTTTATAATCAATACTAGAGTTTTTTTATTATAAAATAACACATTAATTAATATTAATTATTACTTATTTGGTTATGGAATGGTAATTTTATGTTATAATGAGACTATGTAAGGATAGCTTCATTTTGATCCTTATCCTTCCAGTTTCATTTTATGTGGAATAAATTTATATTGTTAATTTTTATTCAATTTAGTTATGTACGGATCAATTCAATTTGTTTTGCTTCAATTTTATCCAATTTTTATTAATAATGAAAAATTTCTTTATGTGAGGCTTATTTTTTCATCATAATTCAGTTGATTTATTCTATAACATAATTATATATTAACATTCAACTATTTTTTTGTATAACCTTTCACATCAGTTTGATTTTCTTTTTCATTCCTCATATGATTTGGTTTGATATATGTTACATTAAATTAATTTAGTAAAAATAGAAATCATTTTATTTATAAAAAATAAAATACATTTTCTTTGTTTTTGTGTGATTTATTTCATTTTTCATTTATTTTGTAGATATTATTTCGACATGTACTATTAGTTTTATTTTTAATTTTTTTTAGGTTTCAGTTATGGTTGGTTTAGTTTCATCATATTCTAGTCATTTTATTTTTATATTGTTAATATTTCATTCATTATTTATTTTCGTTTATTTTTTATTGTAAGTTTGATGATTCATATATTTGGGTTTTTCAATTAATTATTTCTTTCAAGTGATTCTTATTCATTTAGCTATGGATTATTTAGGGATCATTACATCTAGTGTATTATTCTTTTCATTGTGGAATTAGTATAGATATGATTGATTTTATTTGTATAATATTGAAATTTATTGTTATTTTTAATACAAAAAAATTATATATTCATGGATTCTATTTTTTGGTTCAATTAGGTTTGGTCTTTCTGGGCATATTCAGTTTTATTCATTAAAATTAATTTATATTGTGGTTGTATTTTTTTGTCTTATATATTTTTGATTTGTTCTTTTCATGTCAAATTATTTCATCATATATTATCATCGATGGGTTTTATTTTATTCACTTTTGTTTATTCATTGTATCTTCTTTCATATTACATTGGCTTTTTATTATAGTTTATTTTGGTATATTTTATTGTAATTAATGTTTGTTACATTCAATTATGTCTATATAATGAATGTTTAAATCTATTTATTCCAGTTTTTTAGATTTAGTTTTGATTAGTTATTATTATCACCCAACCATTCGGTCCATTAAACTTATAGTTAATGGGGAGTAAAAAGATTAATTGAACATAATAGTTATCCATGTGAAAAAACATTATATTTTACAAATATGAAACTATCTTCTCATTGATGTATGTCAAGATTCGGATTTAGAACAATAATCCTCAACTACTTTATTATTTTGAGCTCATCAATCACTAAACTCTAAAGGGGATAGCTATTATACTGGGGACGTCAACTAGTGTAAATTTTTAATAAGAAAATGAATGGCTAATATAGGTCCAACAAATTTATCTACTACCATTCTGATTTTGTTTCAGAGTAGAATAATTATTAGCTTATATATATTTAAACCTTCAACCAATTATATAAGGAATTTAGTTTGATCATTTGTTATATACATATGTATCAGGGATATATAATTATTGGAATCTTATAAAATGAATTCATTACTTATTACAATATAATGGATGAATGGTAGAAACCCCCACTATATGGATATAGTGTTGTGGGACTAAAAAATGAACAATAAGAAAAATTACATTTAACTATACATAGATGTACCCTTCAATGATTGGTTTAAAATATTGTTGGATCCCTATATGTCAAACATGATGGTGAGAAGAAAACACACATCCCAATTCTCTAAAAATTATGTAAAAGGGCATCTATAAATAAGATATAAGATTTTATATACATGGAATGTAGAATCGAGGTTATGTTAATTGTTTTATACCATCTAAAATTATTAATCATCATTTGAATGTTTCATATTTTGTGGATATTTTCTATCATAAACTCTCTTATAGGTTTCTAGACAAACATTATTCATAATATTATGTTGTTAATATATGGTAAACATATCAATGTGATATTTTCAATTCTAGAAAATGTAAAAAGATTCTTTTCAAATTATTTTAGTAAAATATCAATATTTTATAGTTATCTTGTATTGTTTTTGAATTGTTTATTAGTTCGTAAACATAGGGGAAATGAGTTTCGTAATTTTATTAACATAAAGTAATCAATATTTTGACTGATAAAGTAGAATATTTTCATTAATTGGATAGTGTAAATGAAGAATGGGGATTCAAATAAGTATCCTATAATAGTTTTACTATTGATCGTTGTTGATCATATCAAGCATATATTACATAACGAAGTGATCATTTTGATTATATTATGTCCTTCATCTAGTAATAAACAATGTGACTGAAATGGATAATAGGGAATCCATTATTCCATGATACAAACTTCTTAATTTATGTGTCATTCATGTTTTTTAAATAGTGGTTATGCTGTGGTTAACTCTATGGTATACATTGATTTGATAGTACCAACACTTATTCAGGTTTTTTTCATTGAAGAAATTATCAATTTTTTATATTTATGAGAAGTTTGTTTTCAGAATTGCTGCTTGAATTTGAATCTTGATGGGTTTAAAAACTCTAAAATGCGTTTTTGGACGAGATTATATTATATTAGAGTGTTTTGTTGGCTCAAGGTGTCTTTATAAATTTTTTGGCTTGACCAAGAATAATAATTTATTGTATGTGTACCACCATATTATGAACTGTTCTATAGTAGAACCCATGGTAGAAGCTAAAATTCCCATCATTTATAGCATGATGCCTTAGAAAATAATTAAAAATTTTATCTTTTCCTATCATAATTATAAATAGGGAAACATTATGGTTGGTTTTTTTTGATATTGTAGCACATAAGGGGTACCACCTAGGGTAAATAGGGGGAGAGAGATTAATAACTAGTTCAGATGTTTCACAAGCCATTTATATGGTATATAGATGATATGGGTTTTATTTTAATAGTTTATGTTGATAAATTATTATTAAATGAAATATGAAATTGCATGTCGTTCTCACAATCAAAACATTACTAATCCTAAAATTTCATTACCCACTAAATACATTCAATAGTCATCTAAATAATACATGATAATTCATATATTAGAATGAAAGAATAAATGAAATACGGTGGAAAAAAATTATTAATATGTTCTGTACCATATTTCACTCACAGTCTGACATCATAGTCCATCCCAATGTGTGGAGGTATTATTTACTGTACTTGTTTTTTATTTTTCCTCGTTATTCCAAACAATTAAATCTAAATAATACACAACTATGTATTATTGAAAATCATACTAATTTTCATTCAAAAACACAATATTATTTTAATAAATTGGACTCGATACTCATTCAATAAGAATTTATTTGATGATAATATTATACCAGATACTCATTAATGATAGGTGTATCCCCAAAATACATACCACCAATAGCAGGACAACCACTATAAATCACATAAATATATGTTATCAATACCTTACATAATTCCCTAATTCATGGTGTCCTCACATCTCATCAATGAGAATAATATAAGAATGATAGAACCCAAATATTAGTTCATATAAATAATAAAATAATATAACATTAAAACCAATTAAATTGTGACCCCATATTTTTGACCAATAATTATACATTACATCATTTGGATTGTCTCGTGAAAGGTGGGCCGACAAGAATGATTTCACAGTATTTGGAAAGTGTCTCTATAAAAATCATACATTATCATCCCTTTCGTCCAATATTGTTATTATACTGAGTGTGATGCACCGAAAATTATGTGTGATGGTTCCACATCATACGCTAGTGTGTACATACACCCCACCTAGTGGAATGTCCATCTATTAAAAGGAAAAAAAGAAAATATTATATAAGTACTTCTTATAAGGAAACAAATTATGGCTGAAACCATTACTAGTTTCGATAAATTTACCTAAGATAGCCGGATATGTTGGTGCAACTACATCCCTAGGCATTGAAGAATCACAACACTGTACAATTGGAGTGGGATTCAATGTCCCCCTTAGTGTCTATAAATGTGTAAGATCAGATGTCAATGGAGCAGTATTCAAGAATCCCCGAGAGGAGGAAGTTGATGGAAAAAAGGATGACACTTATTTCTTTATTAATTATTATTTGGTTGGTGAGTAGGATCCATCGTCGGGTAGGAGAAACATAGGTAGGGATGAAAATATGAAAATGGTTGTAAAAGCATATGCAACATAAATATCATAGGTACCTCTAATAACAGTATTGGATCATAAGGTGTGTTAGATGTTTTATTAGTGGCACGAGAATCATGTGATTGGGTACATTGAGTGGTGATCATAGCTCTAATGTCACGCCCACCCAAATTTTGTCTGGTTGAGCACCGGTACCACATGGATGGTAGTGAAATAATGATAGCCTTGGTGGTGGATCATGAATAAATGTTAAAAAAAATTAATCACATGGAGTTATATGTTATTAGTATATATATATATTAAATAAAATAAACAAAATATTTACTAATGGAGGGACTCCCAAATCTCTTATTTGGTGGTTATTTACTATCATCATTTTTCCTTTGTATCACATCAATCTTTTTCATTTCATAAATTTTAAAACAAATATTTAATTCACCAAAAATCGATAAATAATGTTTAATAAAAACAAGAATGATGATGATACATGAATTAATTAAGAAATACCAATTGTCAAACCAAATAATGGATACATTGTAATATAACAAAACCATTTTATAATTAGTGTGAATAATTTCAAAAAGAAAAATAAATATAATATAAAAATTAACACATTAAAATTATCATGTTTAACTGGGTTTGATAATTTCCCCTATATTTTAAATTTGATCAAAATGAATTTTTATTAGGTAATTTTGTTCATTTTGGTCATATTATTATGTCTTATTTCTGAATTTATTTGGATCATTTCATTTGCTTCATAGTTTATGTTAGCTAATTTTTTCATATTTAGGTTTGGCCATTATTTTCAACTATTTTGAATTTAGTTTTTTTTTATTTTATTACATTTATATTCAATTAATCTTGTTATTTTTTCCAATTTATTTATTTCAGGTTTTTTTGTCAGGTAGGATGTTATAGAGATAAATTCATAATTATATAATGAAAATCAAATAAAACTACAAAAATCATATTAAAAAAATTTACATTTAGGTTAATTCGGATACAATATATTTTTAATAAATGATAAAAAATTTGAATAATACCCAACATGCCTACCCAATTCATGTTAAATAAAAATAACTGAAGACACATATGGATGATTCTATATATTTCCGAAAAACATTAGATTTAATATCATCATTGAAAACTAAACTATGTGAGTCACAATTATTAATAAAATGATTAGGGATAATGGGGTAAGGGATCGTATGAACTCCATCACCATAATCATCAAAACTATTTCATGGGATTACATTAATAATGACACTAAACTCATTCCATGGAAGATCTTTCACAAAAAGAAGTATATATCTCCATTGATTCAAATATACATGGATAGTCGATACGAAGAGTGCGAGTCATCTAAATAACTCAAAATACAAAATCATAAATATATGTTCCATTTCTTTTCGTCAAGACAAAAAAACTTCATTTCATCCTAGTGACTCACCCATGACTGTTATAATCCAATAATAGTATTTTCTCAAAACAATCCAAAATAATAGACATATTCAAATAATGGCCTTATATTTTATACACTAGCATAACATTATGTTATGAAAGATACCATAAAATCATTTTGTAGCATTATTATGTTAATTTCTCATTTATATATAATATATCTGAACTAATTCATCAAATGTTATTTACATTCCTGAACTACATATTTAGGGAAAAAAATAAATGCACTTATTTCCATAAAGACATATTAAGTTGGAAAACTCAACACTATAAGTAGAAATAAATATTTAAATTAATTCAATATTAATTTTATTAATTTAATTGAGTAATACATATACCTTAAATTTCAACCAAGAAGAAAACACATTTCTTTGGAAAGTATATCTCCTTTTCAAAGATAAATAAAGGTTATATTTTTTCCATTTATTTATGTTCCTATTTAAAAAATTGAAATAGTTTCATAGAAAATTATTATTACCTGAGATGAAATAACATATACATGTTCAATTTACACATTTGATGAATTAATGAAAAAATCCATAGTTAAACGGTACTTTAGGATGTTCCATCACCCACACTTTATGGCTTAATATTATAAATTTAAATGATAAATGAATCAACATCGGATAGGTAAGTGATAGAAAAATGGGTTCAATTTACTCATATAGTTAGTCATTTCTTGTTGGTCTATTTATTTTTCATAGACCCCTTTGGTAAAAACACATTGAGAAATCTCAAATTTCATAATCCTTGTAACCTATAACGATAGAACCACTAGGGTGATTCCTATCCAAGAAATATGTATATGGGGAGAATATATTTATTTCAGATGGATACATACTAAAAAAACCAATATGTCCTCCAAAAGGTATATTGGATGGAAATTTAATAGTCAGATGAAACATTCATGTGAAACATTATAGAGGAAATATTTTATCTATCTCACATTGAATTAACGGTTCCTCTTCTAAAATAGTTCTCATGAATTACATGTAAAAATTTTAACCATGAAGATATTATAAAAAAGGAACAACAAAATAACTAAAAACATTACATTACTGAATTTTATATGAAAATTTTCCATTAGAATAAAATAATGTTGAAATATGTTTTAATAAAGAGTATTAATAGATTTATTCTTCAATTACTTTCTATTGACCCATTTTTTATATGTCTCTTAAATATCCATTAGTAAAATTATTTGTCACTAGTACATCTAGAAATTGATTTTTTAATCATGGGTTTGTTATCACATAATAAGCACATGGAACATTCTATTTATTTTCAATAATACACATAGGATGCAATTCAGGTCTGGTACCCAAATCTCCAATTCAGTCAATTATCATATCTCACCTTTTTCCAATACAATTAGAATAATTTAAATAATAATTTTTTATATACTTATTTCAATGGAAATAATTTCAATTTAATGACATAAAAATTGGATGGCCACTAAGGAATGTAAAAAGTAGATATTTTTCTTTCCCCAATTATAATTGTTTTTAGTGGAAAAACTCTTCATCTTTCTATATTTCATATTACCCACCTCTAAGGAATAATTAGCATTTTCAATTCATTAGGAACATAAATTTTATACATACACTAATGTGGATTGACAGTCTCTATTTTATTGTCAAATCATCATTGGTTATTCTTATATAGTTGACCCATTGAAAATAATAATTAATGTATCATAAAATTGATATTATGTAGATATTTTATTGTTTTGAATATTTTATTGTTCACACGAAAACATAAATATAACTTTTCCTTTATTACCTATGTCTCAAAATCATTTCAAAAAAAAAAATTCATTTTTCATCCTCATACATGTATCACACATCTGAAATATGTGTATCTGGAATTCATTTTATTTGTGGAAACCCAAATTCCAATGTTGTTTCAAATAAATTATTAATGTTATCATTTATATATATATAATTTCAATGATTATTTGGTCTAGATATGAGTATACTGATGTATGTGAGCTATTTATTCACACACATCCATATAGGAAGGTTATAATTTTGTATGAAAACAATCCATGTTTTATGTGAAGTACTAATCTTCCCTGCTTAATTATAACAATCAATCAATAAACCCATCCCCACATTACGCATGTCAGCTACAAAATCAATATATCACTCATCAAATTCCTTTAATCATAATCCATTTATTAGATAAATAGACTCATTATTTTACTTTTTTTCTCATAGTATCATGTCGTTGCATTTTATATTGATATTCCAAGAGATGTGAAAATATTTTTGTGTGTAGAAATCGATGTATTGTGCCTCATTATATTTGATGGAAGAAGTGATGGTGTTCCTATTGCATTTGGATTCTATCATGATGAGAAAGATTTTATAATGTAATTCAATATTATAATTCCCAAAAAAAAAATTTAAATTAGAATTTAGGATTAAAATTTTCTCCTTTTTATTTTAGAATATTGCATATATATTAGAGTCATGATAGTATAATTTAATAGTATCACCATGTTTGCATCTTCATTTTCATTTCATGAATCATGTTTTCTACTAAAAATGTATTATTAGGTTAGAATCATTTATTTCACATAATTATGAATAAATAGAAATTAAACATCTAATAAATTTCTTAATCTAGTGCTCCCATTTGGATCATGAACATTTTTTACTGAGTTTTACAAACCATTGTGTTTCCATGCCATGCTGATTTTTAAAACATATCTGTTTTTATGGTAATTACCGTATTCATATATCAACAAAGGTTTTTTGACATAAATATAATGTGAAAAATGTATATTTCCAATATCTAAACCACTGATGAAAAATTATAAATTGATCTCGACAATGTTTTCAAAATTTATTATGATCTGATCTGTTTTATAAATCCATATTCAATCCATTCTGTAATAAATTTTATATCTCTTGTCTGAAAAGTAATGAAATAATATTGAAAATAAATCAAAAATATATTTATCTAAATAATAATATTTCCCAATATTGGATACCATAACTAATAAACATGAATTTATGCAAATTCTAATATAATAGAAAATAAAATTCTATATATATATATATAATATGAATATAAAACCATGATATAGAATTCCATTAGATCAATGAGTAAAAACTGTATATAATAGTAAAAAAAACATTATGTTTTTCATGGATATTATTTTTTATTCATTTATTAAATTCACTATTTGACTAATGTTTTTATTATTAGATAAATTAATGTATAAAACATTACTATTTTAAGGTTACAATTTTCAACTGCACAATAATATTATGATCATAGGTTGGATAAGTCTGTAACTAAAGGTTTCTCATATTGAGGGATGTAAAAGTTAATCATTTCATTAATTGATATCAATACAAGAAATTTACTTCTAAATATGTTTTATGGATTATTATACCATTTATTTCAATGAGTAATATACCTTTAGTGGATGTTCCTTAATATCAATATGGTTTTGAGGAAAGAATAAATTAGATTCCTCACCATTTAGAATTTTCCATTTATGGTTTTAATGGGATGGTTTATGATGAATGTTACTGTGTTGATGTTTGCTGGAGATAGTGTGGTTTGATGTTGTGTGTTATATAATGATACCAATTTATTGGGTGTGCAAACTGTAGACATTGTGATGAGATAGAAATCCAATTTGTAATAATATTGCTGTGGAATTTGGTAGAGGAGTGCGGAGGAATTCAATGTTGGTAAGTTTGGTTCAAATATGTATAACATAATCTTAATCAAATCAATTATATTTGGTTTTTTTTTATTTAATATGGTTTATTTATGTTTGTTTTAGTTTGGTTATGTTAATGTTTTTTCAATTTTTAATGGGTTACTAAAAATATTGTCCATTATAGCTTTTTTCTCTTATTGGTTTAGTTTAATGATATTATATCATATAGGTGGTTATGATAGTTTTTGATAATATTAATTAATTATTCATCACATTGGATTTCTTCAATTAAATTTTAATATGTTATAATTAGTTGATTATTTTGGTTTACTTTGTATTTGTTTAATTTGGGTTTCAATTTTTTAATTTTTGTTTAGGTTTGGATAATTCATGACATTTAATCTATTTGATTCTATATTTTCTATTTGACTCAGATCTATTTTTGGATGGTTTTGTTATTTAATTTTTTGTTTTGCACATCTTGATTTATTTTTGTTTTGTTATTTTATTTGAATTTGGTAGCTACAATGTATATTAGGGTTTTATTAATGATATTTCATGGGATTTAATTTTTTTCCCTATTATTAGATTTAATTTATTTATGTTCATTTTTTTGTTCATTTATTTTAATTTAGATTGATGTAGTTAATATATTTAAGACTTACTTGGATGAATTAAGTTAGGTTATTCAAGTTGGTTTGGCAATGACATAAGAAATGTTTTTTTGGTTTGATTTGGCATTTGTGTGTCAATGTATTATTGGTTCAGCTTAACCAAGGTTTTTCAACAGAATTATAATGTGCACAATGTATATTTCGAATATCTAAAGAACTGATAAAAAATTATAAATTGATCTCGAAGATGCTTTCAAAAATGTTTATGATCTGATATGTTTTATACAACCTTCTTCAATCCATTATATAAAAAAGGGTATATCTCTTGTCTGAAATGTAATGAAATAATATTGAATATAAATTAAAAATATATTTATCGCAACAATAATGTTTCCCAGTATATGATACCATAACTAATAAACATGAATTTATGAGAATATTAATATTCAAGAAAGAAAATTTCTATATATATATAAATAATATAAATATAAACCCAGGATATTGAATTCCATTATATAAATGATTAATTAAAATATATATATAACTAAAAAATATTTTTTTTATAGTAGATATTAATTTTTTCTATTATTAAATTCACTATTTGACTAATGTTTTTATTATTAGAAAAATTAATGTATAAAATATTAATATTTGAATGTTACCATTTTCAACTGCACAAAGCTATTATGATTTTATGTTGGATAAATCTGTAACTAATGGTTTTTCATATTGAGGGATGTAAAAGTTAATCATTTCATTAATAGATATCAATACAATAAATGTACTTCTACATATGTTTTATGGATTATTATACCATTTATTTCTAGGCGGAATATAACATTAGTAGAAGTTCCTTAGTATCAATATGGTTTTGAGGAAAGGATAATTTAGATTCCTCACCATTTAGAATCTTTCCTCTATTGTTTTAATGGGATGGTTGATGATGAATGTTACTGGGTGGATGTTAGGTGGAGAATGTATGGTTTTATGTGTTTGATGTTTTGGTTTATATAACGATACCAATGTGTTGGGTGTGAAAATAGAAGACTTTAGGATGAGTTATAAATCCAATTTGTAATAGGATTGTTGTAGAATTTGGATGAGGAGTGTTAAGGAATTAAATGTTGGTTTTTATGGTTCAAATAAGTATTACATAATATTAATCAAATCAATTATAATTGGTTTAGCGTTGTTTTATATGGTTTATTTCAGTTTGTTTTATTTTTGTTCTGTAAATTTTTTTTAATTTGTATTGGGATACTAAAAAAATTGTTCATTATAGATTTTTTCTCCTATTTATATAGTTTATATATATTATATCATTTAGGTGGTTATGATAATTTTCAATAATTTTAATAAATTCTTCTTCACATTGGATTTCATAAATTCAACTGTAATATGTTCTTATAAGTTGATTATTTTGGTTTACTTTGTATTTGTTTAATTTGGGTTTCATTTTTTTAATTTTGGGTTAGGTTTGGATAATTCATAACATTTAATCTATTTTGTTCTATATGTTCTAGTTGACTGAGATCTATTTCTGGTTGGTTTTATTATTTAATTTTTGGTTTTGGTCATCTTGATTTATTTTTGTTTGGTTATTATATTTGAATTTTTTCACTACAATGTATATTATGATTTTATTTAGGATTTTTCAAGGGATTTAATTTTTTCCACTACTATTGAATTTAATTTATTTACGGTCAGTATTTTTTATGTTCATTTATTATAGATTATCATGATTTAGTTAATTTAGTTAAGATTCAATCATGTCTGTTTAGGACCTATCGAGTCATTTCAGATCAATTAAGTTAGTTTTTTCAAGTTGGTTTGGCTATTATATAGAAACTATTTTTTAGTTTGATTAGGCATAAGTGTGTCAATGATTTATTAGTTCAGCTTAACCAATGTCTTTAGACACAATTATAATGTGCACATTGTATATTTCCAATATCTAAAGCACTGATAAAAAATTATAAATTGATCTCACATATGTTTTAAAAATTGATTATGATCTGATCAGTTTCGTACATCAATCTTCAATCCATTCCGTAAAATATGGTGTATATCTTGTCTGAAATGTAATGAAATAATATTTTATTTAAATAAAAAATATATTTATCGAAAAAATAATTTTTCTCAATATATGATACCATAACTAATAAACACAACATTATGAGAATTGAAATATATATGAAAATAAATTTCTATATAAAATAATTATATAAATAGAAACCCATGATATAGATTTTCATTATATCAATGAGTAATTAATATATATAAAACTAAAAAACATTGTGTTTATAATGGACATTATTTTTTTTCTCTTATTAAATTAACTATTAGACTAATGTCATTATTATTACATTAATTCATGTATAAAATACTACTATTTAAGGTTACCATTTTCAACTGCACAAAAAAATTCTGATTTTAGGTTGGATAAATCTGTAACTAAAGGTTTCTCATATTGAGGAATGTAAAAGTTATTCATTTTATTAATTGATATAAATATAAGAAATTCACTTATACATATGTTCTATGGTTTGTTATCCCATTTATTTCTAGGAGGAATATAAATTTTGTGGAACTTCCTTGGTATCAATATGGTTTTGAGGAAAGGATAATTTAGATTCCTCAACATTTAGAATTTTTTCTCTATAGTTTTAATGGGATGGTTGTTGATGAATGTTACTGGGTATATTTCAGGTGGAGAAATTGTGTATTGATGTTGTGGGTTATATAATGATACAAATTTGATGGTAGTGCAAATAGTTTATTTAGGGATGAGTTATAAATCCAATTTGTATTATGATTGTTGTGGAATTTGGAAGAGGAATGTTGAGGATATGAATGTTAGTTATTTTGGTTCAAATTAGTATTCATTAATCTTAATCAAATCAAATATATTTGGTTTGGTGTTATTTAATATGATTTATTTTAGTTTGTCTTATTTTACTTCAGTTACTATTTTTTCAGTTTGTATTGTGTAACTAAAAATATTGTCAATTATATATTTTTTCTCTTATTGATTTAGTTTAAATATATTATATCATTTAGGTGGTTATGATAATTCTAAATAAACTTAATTAAGTGTTATTCACATTGGATTTCATCAATTCAATTGTAATATGTTCTAATTAGTTGATTATTTTGGTTTACTTTGTATTTTTTTAATTTGGGTTTCATTTTTTTAATTTTGTGTTTGGTTTGGATAACCCTTAAAAATTTAGTCCATTTGGTTTTATATTTCCTATTTGACACAGATCTATTTTTGGTTGGTTTTATTATTTAATTTTTGTTTTTGTTCCTCTTCATTTAGTATTGTTGGGTTATTTTATTTTAATTTGGTCGCTACAATGTATATTAGGATTTTATTTATTATTTTTCAAGGGATTTAATTTTTTTCACTACAATTGAATTGAATTTATTTATGTTCAATTTTTTAATGTTCATTTTTTTAGTTTGTTATGATGTAGTTAATGTAGTGAAGATTTACTCATGTATATTTGGGACCTATCGAGTCTTTTCAGATCAATTAAGTTAGTTTTATAAAGTTGAATTGGCAATAATATAAGAACTGTTTTTTAGTTCGATTAATAATTAGTGTGCCAATGTTTTATTAGATCAGTACACGTATTTTCAAGCCCAGTTAGGTAGGTTTGGTAAATTTCATTTTTACTATGATTTTATCATTTTATTTCTAATTTTGATTTTTAATGCTAAATTAGGACATTATTGTCAATTTTAGTTTTTTCAGATTTTTATTGTTCATTTTTTTGGTTATTTTAGGTCATATAAGTTTAATTTGGTTTTATGTAGTTGGACTTTTTTATCCATTTTTCCCATTCATGTTAGATATATTTCATTAATTTCAACTTGGTTTTTATCATGTTGTTCTAATGAAATTCTATTCATGTTGTTTTGTTTCCCAACTATGTGCTTTCATTTAGTTCATTATAGGTTGTATCGGGTTCAATCATTGTGGTTTATTATCATTAACATTGTTTGGTATGTCTGATTTGGTTTTAATGATGATTGATTCAATATAGGATAATTTCATTGTTATTATTTTTGTTAGTTAACATAATGATGATTATAGTTGATTTTATTCAGTTTGGTTGTATTCAAGTTCGTTTGTTCTTTTCATGTCAAATTAAGGTTTTCTGTAACACCCGAGGCTTTTATGTTATATAAACCATCAAAGGAATCTTTTTCTACACAACACTTGCTTGGCTTTCTTTACACGCAATCGCGACCTTCCTCGATAGCTTGCGTCGTACGCAATACCGAGTTTCACTAAACAACAATATGCTATTAAAACTAGCCGTTATGAATAGTAATAACCACTTTTTGAAATGTTATAAATTTTATTTTTCAAAATGGACTTCATTTTTGGACTCAGAATATCGAAATTAGCCTAGGGTGAAATTTTGGTATTTTTCTGATAACTTTCAATTTTTGATGAATAGTGAAACCACTAAGTGGTAGGTTAAAAACTGAATTTTGCATAAAACTTAATTTTACCGCTTCTGTGAATGGAATTTCGAAAATCCGAGAGACACGGTTAATATCAAGGACTAAAATGTGGTTCAATGAGATGAAAATAATTTTTTTGGTGAATAGTAACTTTTTACTTTTTTTACCGCGGTTATTAGTAAATAGGGTAACTAAGGGTAAATATGATATTAATATTACCCTAACACATGTACTAATTCTATTGGACAAGTGTAATTCGACCAAAAACAATCTTAGGAATAAAATATGACCATTTAGGCCCACTTGGGTTAGATTAGGACATTTATTATTAATTTATTTAAAGAAGGGTTAAAATAGTTAAAATCAATGTTTAATAAGTAAATCATTTTTAATATGGGGTTATACATAAGATAAATTCGATTGTAAATATTCATTAGAAATCTAAAACGATTTCCTACATGATGGTATTTTATTTGTAATTTTTAGACATCAAATAATTTAATTTATATATGACACAAAGATGATGCAGTAATTATCTTATTAATGAAATATTGACATAATTGATAATATAAATACCCAAATAAATGTAATTTAAGACTTTTTATGATTTACACTAATTTTCTAGGTTACTATGATATATTAGTGTTGATTTAATCAACTTGGTTCGAACATATAATTCTGTTATGACTTTCAAAAAAAATCATATATCAAATAGTGTCAAAATTGACACAAAATAGTTTTTAAATCAAATATTATCTTATTAATTGTTATTTTATTCCTAAAAATCTAAGGTTCGGCCAAATTACTTAGATAAGGATATATATATTAATAATAAACAATTTGGGGTTCGTTTGGCATGTTATAGTAAGTGTATTAACCATATAGTGAAAGAAAACAAAAAGACATGGTTAAAGTTAAATTATTTAACTTAGAGTTAAATATAATTGATAAGGTTAAAATAATACCCTAAACTTGTCTAAATCTTATTGGTTGATAGTATTGCGACCCTTCCCCACTTTAGCATCGAAATAATACCCTTTGGAACCATTATAAACCGATTTTGACTTTAATATAAAATAATATTTTGAGATATTCCTAAGGTGCCCCTCTCCTCCCTTATAAAAGGGCACCTCCTCCCCCTCCTCCTCACACCAATTTGAGCACTCAAGCTCGGCCAAACCCTGCCATGTTCTCCTCTCTACTTCCCTAGAATAATCCTAGAGGTCCTGGTATTCCTCAAAGACCAATCTTAGTTTCCTAAGTGGAGGATTCAAAGAGGCGTTCCAAAGAAGAGGTAATATCCATTACCGATCTTTTCAATTTATTTCTTCTTCAACTTCTTCTTCTTTAGTTGTTTCATGATAAAGTAATAACATCAGTATTACGTACATACTGATATGTTATTATTAATATGAAACAACCCTAATTCACCTTCTATCCACCCTACGGAAAAATGAAATCACCGCGTGTGCGTACGTACGGAATACCGTCTCCACGCCGTGGTGTAATCTATTTTCCACCACCACCTTACAAGGATGGGTATAATGGTGTAATGAGTAACTATTTATGATTATTATAAATTAATATTGATACTGAAATAAAATACATATACTCCAATACAATTCCACGATCATAGGAATGATATCATCACTCGTGCGTACGTACGGAATACCGTCTCCACGATGTGATGCGACTCATTCTACATGATCTTCATTTCATAATGATTATATAAATGAATTGAATGAATAAATATGATATATGTTACACTAATACCATTCTGGATATAAGGTATCTATAACCTTAAAGGAAGAATAAGAATTTATTCGACAAAACACACATAAGAACAAAAGGCAATAAAGACCCAAGTAACAAGTAACAATGAAATATTACTAAAAAGAAGCTAAGAATATGACCATATATGATATCATATCAATATGTATGATTCTGGAATAAGTCAATAACATTATTTAAACCATTATACAGGAGCTTCGGACACGTACAAAGCTAATTGGACCTAAGGTAAGGGAAAATATCACAATCTCATTTTTATCCGAGATTGTTTATTCGTAAGTATTTACTGGGGTGTATTTTATCATCCACATCCATGTTTCATCAATATGTAATATTATTTCCATCCACCTACAATTGTTTAAATCCATTTTTACCCTTCGGTGAGTTTTGGTAAAGAATAAGAAAGGAATCTTTTGTCGTTTTTCGTACGAGGTACTTTTTGACTTTTCCGAAAAAAGTACAAAGAATGTTTTTTTTAACTTATACGGCATGAATGGATTTTTAAAACATTACTTCCAATAAGCTTCCTTTACAAGTTTTCAAGTTTATTTTTAATCAAATTCTTTTATTTTAAAGTTATATGACATGTTATGAAAAATGTTTTTGAAGAAGAAAGGATATTTTCCTCAAGAATGGAGTTTAAGTGTTTTATCAAAATTATTTTCCATCTAAGATAATAAAGGGTTCTGTTTTTATCCCTATTATTACATTGATTTGATCATGTTGTGATGGAATTATTTTTATGAATTCCTTTATCTTATATGAATTGATTTATGATGTCATGATGTTTCAAGAATCCCATTTTTGTTACATGTGTTATGCGATGATGTATGTTTTATGATTATGTGGCACACATAAGAAAGGATTCATTATAAGATGGGTGGGACCTATATCTCCCTCCAATGCATTGGGTAAAGATTTTATATCTCATGAGATAGATATGGCTGGAACGGAAGGTTATTTCGGTTCAGTGATACAGGACTGAAACGAGGAGTGAACTCGGTTCAGAAAGGGACTTTGTCCACTAAGATAGTCTTGGCAATGAGTCATGACTAACAAGAAATGATTTTCCATGATTATGTGTGCATACCACAAAGTTTCAAGTTTTATGTTATGATTATGGGGATCTCATTTTCACTTCTATGATTTATTCCATGTTAAGATATTATGATCTCTTTTGCAGGTTTTGATTTTCAAAAAGATATGATATGATTTTTATTTCCTTTATTTGCCCTTGCTGGGCATTTGAGCTCACCCTTTTATGTTTTCTTCTCCCCAGGTCAGGAAGACGGATATTAAGTAGAATATGCTAAAAAGGGACACTAGATATGATGAAATAAATGGGAGACACTGTAGAAGATTTATGAACCAGTTGTTTATGTTTCCCAGTTTCTAAAGACACTATACCTATACGGTCCTTTGTGGTTTTTTTCATATGTTGTAATAAGTGTGCTTCAATTTTGAAGTATTAACAATGTATGTAAAGTATGGGTCATTATAGTTGGTATCAGAGGAAAGGTATAGTCAACCTTTGGAAACTAGGATGTGAAAGCCTTAGTAAGAACCCTAAGGATAAGTCTAAGCATAGAACACAGTCTTAGTGTTTTAGAAATGGCCTTGAATAACTTAGGATAAGACCATAAGCATGAAAATTTTGTTCTTGAATTATGTGGTTTCCTATTATAATTAGTGTTGCTCACACTATTCTTCTTGGTTTTAGTCAATGGCTGGAACCCGAAGGAATCGTGTTAATACGGAATGCGATGGGCAATGCAATGATTGTCCCCCTGAGCAACCAAACGATATGGGAGCTGGAATGCAAAATCTTGTAGCCATGCTCACACAACTTTCTCAAGCTATGAATCATGCAGGATTTCCAAACGAGCAAAGGAGGGAGCAACATTTTGTTGAATCCTTCATGAGGCAGCGTCCACCTTCTTTCAGCGGGTCTACTGATCCATTAGTTGTTGAACAATGGATTAGTACCACTGAAAAGATATTTTCAGTTCTTCAATGTTCTGAGCATGATAAAGTCATCCTAGTAGTGTATCGTTTGGAAGGAGATGCAGATCAATGGTGGAATCTTGTTAAGAATACGAGGAAAAGGGATGAAATCGAGTCTATGGAATGGGACGAGTTCAAGAACTTATTTTTCAATACGTACTTCCCTCGTATTCTCCGAACAAAGATGGAGAAAGAGTTTCTTGAATTGAAGCAAAGGGATGATGAATCTGTTGGTACCTATGAAGCAAATTTTACAAGACTTGCAAGGTACGCTTCTGGTATTATTATCCAACCTGAGAGTAAGATCGATCGATTCCTTAGTGGCTTAAAACCAAGTCTTCGAAGGGCGTTAGCCATAAGAGACTTCAATAGCTACGAGGAAATCGTTCGATGTGCTCTCAAAGTCGAGATGGAGATTGGAGTAACTCATCAGTCACATGGGTTTGATAAGAAGAGGAAGATGGAATTCAAAGAAAAATCTAAAGAGCACACTGAAAGGAAGATGAACTTTCCCTTATGCTCAAAGTGTGGAAAGAAACATGGATGGAGTTGTCTTAAAGGGACAAGTAAATGTTTTAAATGTGGAAAGGAAGGTCATCGGGCATTTGAATGCCGCGATAATGGGAAGAAGATGTCTAGTGATGCAAACAAAGGAGGGGATACACAGAATGAACCTACTACACTTCAATGTTTCAAGTGCAAGGAGATGGGGCATTATTCCAATCAATGCCCAAATCCAAGGGTTGATGATGATGGTCGACGTCAACAAAATCTTCAGGCTAAAGACAAAGGAAAGTCACATGCAATTTCTATCAGCGATGTGGAGTACGATAACGATGTGGTGAACGGTACACTTACCATCCACTCTAAAGTAGCAAATGTTTTATTTGATTCTAGATCCACCCACTCTTTTATTTCTGAAGACTTTTCTAAGGGTATCACCATATTACCTCAACAATTAGATGTTGAGTTATCTGTGACAACACCTAATGGCACATCAATCGCATCAAAAGTTTATAATTCTTCTCCGATCGAAGTTTGTGGGAAAGTGCTTCCTGCAAATCTTGTGATCCTTCCTTTAGTGTAATTTGATGTGATTCTTGGCATGGATTGGCTTTCTCTACATGGAGCTCATATAAATTGCCAAAGAAGGGAAGTCACATTTTATATTCCAGATCAATCTACGATCGTCTATCAATGCAAGGATGAACATAACCTTCCAGTGGAAATTTCTTCCATCTTATGGGTATTGATTCCACTAAATGTAGGTTATTTATCTCAAATGGTTGGTGAGAAACTCACGATTAAGAATATTCCCATTGTACGGGAGTTTTATGATGTCTTTCCGGAGTAATTGCCGGGTCTTCCACCAAATCGTGAAGTTGAGTTTTCAATAGAACTCGTACCGGGTGCTTTGCCTATTTCGAAGACACCTTATAGAATGGCCCCAATTGAGTTGTAGGAATTGAAGAAGAAACTCCAAGAGAATCTTGATAAGGGATTCATACGCCCTAGTGCGTCACCTTGGGGAGCACCTGTTCTATTTGTTAAGAAGAAAGATGGATCAATGAGACTCTGCATTGATTATCGAGAACTTAACAAGATCACTATCAAGAACAAATATCCTCTCCCACGCATTGATGACTTATTTGACCAACTACGCGGAGCTCAATACTTTTCCAAGATTGATCTTCGTTCAGGGTATCATCAATTTAGGGTCAAAAGGGAGGATATACCAAAGACGGCTTTCTGTACAAGGTATGGACACTATGAATTTATAGTTATGCCATTTGGTCTTACTATTGCCCCTGCTATCTTCATGGATCTAATGAATAGAGTCTTTAGAGACTATCTTGATCAATTTGTGGTAGTCTTTATAGACGATATTCTTGTCTATTCAAAGAGCAAGGAAGAGAATGAAGATCACTTGAGAATTATATTGAAGACCCTGAGAAAGGAGAAGATTTATGCCAAATTTACCAAGTGTGAATTTTGGCTTCAAAAAGTTGCATTTTTGGGTCATATAATCTCAAAAGAGGGGATATCTGTGGATCCAGCAAAAACAGAGGTTATCGAAAGATGGTCAAGACCAACAACAGTAACTGAGATCCAAAGTTTTCTTGGTTTGGCTGGATATTATCGACGTTTTGTAAAATATTTTTCACGATTATCTAATCCAATCACCAAGTTGACTCGGAAAGGAGTTAAGTTTGTCTGGACAGAGGAATGTGAAGAGAATTTCAAGGAGTTGAAAAGAAGGTTATCCAGTGCACCTGTGCTCACACAGCCTTGTAGTGGAGAAAGGTTTGTGATCTACAGTGATGCATCCAAGAAGGGATTGGGGTGTGTTATTATGCAAAATGATATGGTGATAGCTTATGCCTCACGACAGTTGAAAATCCATGAGCAAAATTACCCAACACATGATTTGGAGTTGGCTGCGGTAATCTTTGCATTAAAGATTTGGAGGCATTACCTTTATGGTGAAAGGTGTGATATTTATACTGATCATAAAAGTTTAAAGTATATTTTCACACAAAAGGAGTTGAATATGCGTCAAAGAAGATGGTTGGAGCTGATTAAGGATTATGACTGCTCAATCCATTACCACCCTGGGAAAGCAAACAAGGTGGCAGATGCATTAAGTCGACAAGACCATGCTAGTTTATCCATGATGAGGATCACAAAAGATCCAATATTTATGGATTTACAAAGGATGGATCTTGGAATTATAATGGAAGGGGAAAAATCTTATCTTTCTCAAATGAATGTTCAACCATCTATACATGTGAAGATTAAAAAGGCACAGAAAGAAGATGTTGAGTTACAAAAGAAGGTGAGAAATGTTCCTGAATTCAACCTTGATTGTGATGGGATAATAAAGTTCAGGAATCGGGTTTGCGTTCCTCCCATCCCCGAATTAAAGAATGAGCTTCTGGATGAGGCTCATAGTTCATCATTCTCTATTCATCCTGGAAGCACGAAGATGTATAGGGACCTGAAAGAGTACTTCTGGTGGGATGGCATGAAAAGAGATGTTGCTGAATATGTCTCTCGATGCTTGGTTTGTAAACAAGTTAAAGCTGAGAGACAGAAGTCTAAGGGGATGTTACAACCATTACCCATACCCGAATGGAAATGGGAAAACATCACTATGGACTTTGTCACATGACTTCCTAAAACATCCAAAGGCAATAATGCTATCTGGGTCATAGTTGATCGCCTTACGAAGTCTGCACACTTCATTCCTATTAGAGAGGATTTCTCTCTAGATCAGCTTGCCAGTATATATTTAAAGGAAGTGGTAAGATTGCATGGAGTACCACTTTCTATTATATCTGATCGGGATCCGAGATTTACCTCGAAGTTCTGGCGAAATCTTCAGCATACTCTGGATACAGAGTTGAGTTTTAGCACTGCTTATCATCCCCAGACAGACGGTCAATCTGAGAGAACAATTCAAACCCTAGAAGATATGTTGAGAGCTTGCTCTATGGATTTCAAAGGAGGTTGGGATCAACACCTACCTTTGGTGGAATTTTCATATAATAATAGCTTTCACTCCAGTATTCAGATGGCTCCTTATGAAGCTCTCTATGGAAAGAAATGCAGGACTCCAACTTGATGGGATGAAGTTGGGGAAAGAAAGCTATTAGGACCTGATCTCGTTGATGAAATGGCAGAAAAGGTCACATCTATTCAACAACACATAAGAGCAGCTCAGAGTCGACAGAAAAGTTATGCCGACAACCGAAGAAAAGACCTAGAGTTTGAAGTGGGTGATAAAGTGTTCTTACGAATATCTCCCTGGAAGAGGGTTATGAGATTTGGAAAGAAGGGGAAGTTGAGCCCTAGATATATCGGTCCTTTCGAAATATTGGATCATGTTGGGAAGGTAGCTTACCGATTGGCGCTTCCACCGAATCTCTCTCAAGTTCACGATGTGTTCCATGTATCTCTCCTGAGAAAGTACATACCTGATCCTTCACATGTACTCAGCTCAGAAGTTGTACCGCTGGAGCAAGATCTTTCTTATGAAGAACAGCCGATAGAGATTCTGGATCGTAGTGAAAAAGTCCTACGAAACAAGACCACTCACTTGGTGAAAGTTTTATGGAGGAACCTCCAACTTGAAGAATCTACATGGGAGCTTGAGGATATGATGAGGGAGAAGTATCCTCATCTGTTTGTTACAAAGTGACGAATTTCGAGGGCGAAATTCTTTTTAAGGGGGGTAGAATGTAACACCCGAGGCTTTTATGTTATATAAACCATCAAAGGAATCTTTTTCTACACAACACTTGCTTGGCTTGCTTTACACGCAATCGCGACCTTCCTCGATAGCTTGCGTCGTACGCAATACTGAGTTTCACTAAACAACAATATGCTATTAAAACTAGCCGTTATGAATAGTAATAACCACTTTTTGAAATTTTATAAATTTTGTTTTTCAAAATGGACTTCATTTTTGGACTCAGAATATCAAAATTAGCCTAGGGTGAAATTTTGGTATTTTTCTGAAAACTTTCAATTTTTGATGAATAGTGAAACCACTAAGTGGTAGGTTAAAAACTGATTTTTGCATAAAACTTAATTTTACCGCTTCTGTGAATGGAATTTCGAAAATCCGAGAGACACGGTTAATATCAAGGACTAAAATGTGGTTCAATGAGATGAAAATAATTTTTTGGTGAATAGTAACTTTTTACTTTTTTTACCGCGGTTAATAGTAAATAGGGTAACTAAGGGTAAATATGATATTAATATTACCCTAACAAATGTCCTAATTATATTGGACAAGTTTAATTCGACCAAAAACAAACTTAGGAATAAAATATGACCATTTAGGCCCACTTGTGTTAGATTAGGACATTTATTATTAATTTATTTAAAGAAGGGTTAAAATAGTTAAAATCAAAGTTTAATAAGTAAATCATTTTTAATATGGGGTTATACATAAGATAAATTCGATTTTAAATATTCATTAGAAAGCTAAAAAGCTTTCCTACATGATGGTATTTTATTTGTAATTTTTAGACATCATATAATTTAATTTATATATGACACAAAGATGATGCAGTAATTATCTTATTAATGAAATATTGACATAATTGATAATATAAATACCAAAATAAATGTAATTTAAGACTTTTTATGAATTCCACTAATTTTCTAGGTTACTATGATATATTAGTGTTGATTTAATCAACTTGGATCGAACATATAATTCTGTTATGACTTTCAAAAAAAATCATATATCAAATAGTGTCAAAATTGACACAAAATAGTTTTTAAATCAAATATTATATTATTAATTGTTATTTTATTCCTAAAAATCTAAGGTTCGGCCAAATGACTTAGATAAGGATATATATATTAATAATAAACAATTTGGGGTTCGTTTGGCATGTTATAGCAAGTGTATTAACCATATAGTGAAAGAAAACAAAAAGACATGGTAAAAGTTAAATTATTTAACTTAGAGTTAAATCTAATTGATAAGGTTAAAATAATACCCTAAACTTGTCTAAATATTATTGGTTGATAGGATTTAGACCCTTCCCCACTTTAGCTTCGAAATAAGACCATTTGGAACCATTATAAACCGATTTTGACTTTAATATAAAATAATATTTTGAGATATTCCTAAGGTGCCCCTCTCCTCCCTTATAAAAGGGCACCTCCTCCCCCTCCTCCTCCCACCAATTTGAGCACTAAAGCTCGGCCAACCCCTGAAATTTTCTCCTCTCCACTTCCCTAGAATAATCCTAGAGGTCCTGGTATTCCTCAAAGACCAATCTTAGTTTCCTATGTGGAGGATTCAAAGAGGCGTTCCAAAGAAGAGGTAATATCCATTACCGATCTTTTCAATTTATTTCTTCTTCAACTTATTATTATTTAGTTGTTTCATGATAAAGTAATAACATCAGTATTACGTACATACTGATATGTTATTATAAATATGAAACAACCCTAATTCACCTTCTATCCATCCTACGGAAAAATGAAATCACCGCGCGTGCGTACGTACGGAATACCGTCTCCACACCGTGGTGTAATCTATTTTCCACCACCACCTTACAAGGATGGGTATAATAGTGTAATGAGTAACTATTTATGATTATTATAAAGTAATATTGATACTGAAATAAAATAAATATACTCCAATACAATTCCACGATCATAGGAATGATATCATCACTCGTGCGTATGTACGGAATACCGTCTCCACGATGTGATGCGACTCGTTCTACATGATATTCATTTCATAATGATTATATAAATGAATTGAATGAATAAATATGATATATGTTACACTAATACCATTCTGGATATAAGTTATCTATAACCTTAAAGGAAGAATAAGAATTTATTCGACAAAACACACATAAGAACAAAAGGCAATAAAGACCCAAGTAACAAGTAACAATGAAATATTACTAATAATAAGCTAAGAATATGACCATATATGATATCATATCAATATGTATGATTCTGGAATAAGTAAATAACATTATTTAACCCATTATACAGGAGCTTCGGACACGTACAAAGCTAATCGGACCTAAGGTAAGGGAAAATATCACAATCTCATTTTTATCCGAGATTGTTTATTCGTAAGTATTTACTGGGGTGTATTTTATCATCCACATCCATGTTTCATCAATATGTAATATTATTTCCATCCACCTACAATTGTTTAAATCCATTTTTACCCTTCGGTGAGTTTTGGTAAAGAATAAGAAAGGAATCTTTTGTCGTTTTTCGTACGAGGAACTTTTTGACTTTTCCGACAAAAGTACAAATAATGTTTTTTTTAACTTATACGGCATGAATGGATTTTTAAAAAATTATTTCCAAGAAGATTCCTTTACAAGTTTTCAAGTTTATTTTTAATCAACTTCTTTTATTTTAAAGTTATATGACATGTTATGAAAAATGTTTTTGAAGAAGAAATGATATTTTCCTCAAGAATGGAGTTTAAGTGTTTTATCAAAATTATTTTCCATCTAAGATAATAAAGGGTTCTGTTATTATCCCTATTATTACATTTATTTGATCATTTTGTGATGGAATTATTTTTATGAATTCCTTTATCTTATATAAATTGATTTATGATGTCATGATGTTTCAAGAATCCCATTTTTGTTACATGTGTTATGCGATGATGTATGTTTTATGATTATGTGGCACACATAAGAAAGGATTCATTATAAGATGGGTGGGACCTATATCTCCCTCCAATGCATTGGGTAAAGATTTTATATCTCATGAGAAAGACATGGCTGGAACGGAAGGTTATTTCGGTTCAGTGATACAGGACTGAAATGAGGAGTGAACTCGGTTCAGAAAGGGACTTTGTCCACTAAGATAGTCTTGGAAATGAGTCATGACTAACAAGAAATGATTTTCCATGATTATGTGTGCATACCACAAAGTTTCAAGTTTTATGTTATGATTATGGGGATCTCATTTTTACTTCTATGATTTATTCCATGTTAAGATATTATGATCTCTTTTGCAGGTTTTGATTTTCAAAAAGATATGATATGATTTTTATTTCCTTTATTTGCCCTTGCTGAGCATTTGAGCTCACCCTTTTATGTTTTCTTCTCCCCAGGTCAGGAAGATGGATATTAAGTATAATATGCTAAAAAGGGACACTAGATATGATGAAATAAATGGGAGACACTGTAGAAGATTTATGAACCAGTTGTTTATGTTTCCTAGTTTCTAAAGACACTATACCTATACGGTCCTTTGTGGTTTTTTTCATATGTTGTAATAAGTGTGCTTCAATTTTGAAGTATTAACAATGTATGTAAAGTATGGGTCGTTATATTTTCTACATCCAATTAGTTCATAGCAATTTGATTTAGGTTGGGTAGTGTCTGAATAAAATTAGAGAGACTCGGTCTGAACTAATTAAAACCATCCTCAATTGTTGAATCCTGGTGGAATCCAAACTAAATAGAATTAAACGAAACACAATTGAATAAAACCAAAAACAGTGACCATATTGTAGATAAATAACACTTGATTTAAAAAAATAGAGTTAACCCAATGAAACCAAATAGAACCAAAATATTTTCAAACAAATGATAATGAACCTATCAAAATTTAATAAAAAAACAAATATTAAACAAAACAATTTCTAAACTAACCCAGACAGACGTAATCCCAATATAATAAAGCATAAATAAAACGATATTAATCAGGAAAAAAATAATTTAAATTCATATAAGTAAAATAATGTATCATGGTTTTTTAAACATAAAAATGAAATAATAGTAATCTTTGATAAAATAATGAAAGGAATTAGAGGTTTCTGATTGGATATTACATAATACTGAAATTAAACCAATAAAAGATTAAATACCATTGAATCATTGTAAAAAATGTAAACATTAAACTCTACTACTAGGGTTCTATGGTTGAGATCTAGATGGAAGGGGGGGGGTACTCGGATGGTTTTATATTTTTTCAAGGGTTATGCGAAATTTTTTTAAAACTATTATTATATATAAACCAATACCAAATATTTTAATAAAATTGTACAGATAATGTTATCCCAATGGTTTATTGTAACCGTTGGGATATGGATAACATAGATAGATTATCAAAATACTATTTTCAATCTATGTATATAGGACATTGTTTATATCTCACCATTCATTATTTCATTGAATATAGGAAATATCTGGTTCACAATGTTTGGAGGGGGAGGGGTGGAATCCACCAATTCTTTATAAGTAATCATTTCTTAATGTATTGGTACACTTTATTCTTATATTGCTAACAATAAATCTTCAAATGAATCAATAGTAATGATAATCCCTCAAGGGATGTTTGGATGAATAAGAGCTTTGATTGGGGATGAAAATTTTAGGGCCATATGGGTGGGCACTACTTGTATGTACAATGGGTAGTTTAATGGGGATAATATTCGGGGATGTGCCTAACCTATCTCGAATTGTGTACCCAATGTTTATCCTTTGATGCTATTGGATCCAATATATATTAGGTTTTAGTGCCCCACATAGATCATATGCTCAGGATATACACGTGTTTCTATGAGAAATTATATAGTTTAGTGTACATTTGTTAGAAGTGTGAGTTAAGGATCATCTCATAGAACATTTTTTTTGAGGGATGTATCATCTATGAAATTATGCATTGTGTTTTCTCAACTCATTAATTTTTTCTTCCTATTTTAAATTTTTTCTTCAAGTATGAGGAGTTCAACCAATATGGGTGGTGGGTGAGTCACAACAACACCTATACCCTTTTCTTTTGTAGATGGTCACAGAGGAGTTATTAGTATAGTAGTTGATGGAATCACAAAATAATATAAATCATATAGTTTCAGGTATGATCATTTTTATGTGTACTAGAATACGAATAAAAACATCGTCCTCATATTCAACTATGTTGGATCAGTGTTATATAACATCTATAGGGGTGCTGCTAACACCATTCTCCAATTCATAATGAATTGTAGATATTTTATCAGCCACATTTTGATATTTCCATTGTTTATTCCATCCAAAGTCTCTTTCATCTACATTTCTAGTCATATTGGATACATTATAAGAATTGTAATCTAATGGGTTCCTCTGAAAAAAAATTCACGCATGTTTTTGTTGATGGATTCAAATAAGGGATATGTTGAATGGGGAATATTCAGTTTAGAATGACCATCTAAACATGAAAATACTAATACCATTTCATTGGAGGATGAGGTAAAAAATCCCCAATAATTGTAGGATGGGGTTTTACCATTTCCAATTTTTGAACCATTGCAACCTAGTTCATCAACCATTATCGCTATATCAAATAACCCCCTAGCCCTCTATGATAGGGTTTTTCATGAAATGCTATCTTTTCTTTAACTATGTCAGATCTCTTGATTTTTTGGATAATTTTCTAAACATGAGGTCAGTTCATTTTAGAATTTTTAGTTTTTCCAAATTATTCTAATGACATGGAGCCAAATTAAAATTATATTCCCTTGAGAGGGATTCTAGCTCAATATTTTTGGATTTTGGATGTAGGAGTCTTTAGATAGCTCACACTCCTTCAGTTTAATGTCTTAAAGAGTAATTCTTTGTTGGTTTCTCCTTGTCATACCATCTTTTATAGGAAGATATTATTTCTTAATTAGATATTTAGGATATTAATGTTCATGATTTTACACTTGGTTGGTTTATTGATCTCCTCATAGACTAAATGAAACACCCCAGGTTATGTAAGAACCCGGTTCTTATTTTAGAGGTACGGGCTACTTCCTTCCTTTTCCTTAAGTGTTTTTGAGTAAATATGGAAAATGGGGAAAAATCCTAAATTTCAAAACTACATGCCATGTACTTTATCCACACACCGTGTACTTTTGGCAGTGTTGGGATGATTACACGG
The DNA here is from genome assembly GCA_963277665.1 of Viscum album. NCBI lineage: Eukaryota > Viridiplantae > Streptophyta > Magnoliopsida > Santalales > Viscaceae > Viscum > Viscum album. The sequence continues at coordinate 267,999,774 of OY728125.1, read as the reverse complement.
GGCATGTAGCCATGCCGGCGATGAGGGGTGTTGGAATTGACTACACGCCGTGTAGTGGGACCATACACGCCGTGTAGTCAGTCGGCAGGCTTAAACAGTAAGGCTGTGGAGCAGCCGACATCTAGGCGACACTACATGCCGTGTAATCAGGAGTACATGCCGTGTACTCAGGTCGACGGATGAAAAGTGTGGCGGTGTCTCCAAATAAATAGTTAAATGAAAGAAGAACATGCCGTTTACTCATAAGTACATGACTTGTACTTTATTTTTGGCTTAAAACAGGCAGTAGCCTCCACATTTGGTAGAAAAGGCACATGAGACATTTTGAAGCCAAAGGAGGAGGCATGATCTTTTAAGATCCACCGGGCGTTTGTCTGGAATCCAATTCGGCTTCGTAAGATCTCGTTCGAACCGCACGGGTAATCCCTCTCCTCTCCTAGTAACGTTCTTTCCAATTTTTATCCTAACGTAATTTATTTACGTTTGTTTGGTTTTTTTTTCTTCGTCAGATCTACTTCATTCTTGGGAGTTTCTGGAGTCAGCGTTCGGGTATAACTCTTGTTGAAGTATAAGGTAGGTGGCTTGGTGTTTAGTTTTCCAACTGCTATGTGTTTTGTGCATTTTTGTTCCATGAACCCATGTTGGGGTGTTGTGTGGATATGGTCGTTGCTATATTTAATACCTGTAATTGATTAGGTATTTAATTTTGATAATAAAATGCTGATTGGGATTGTTTTTTGGATCTGAAACCACCCACAGGGTGTGTTTCACTATTTAGCTGCTTGGCCAGGATACCCGAGGGTATGCCTTTAATGTAGTAATTGTAGAATTCCCTTGAGGGGAATTTTTTTTTACTTCTTGTTTAATTGTTGGGCATGGCCTGGTTACCTATATTATCCTAAGGGCGTGACTATATTAGCCTGAGGGAGTGACTGTATTAGCCCGTGGGTTGTCGTTATTCCGCCTGAGGGCAACCTTTTGTATGCCTGAGGGTGAGATTATGTATAGCCTAAGGGTGAGATTCTGTATAGCCTGAGGGTGAGATTCTGTATAGCCTGAGGGTGAGATTCTATATAGCATAAGGGCGGGATTCTGTATAGCCTGAGGGAATGATTCTGCATAGCCTGAGGGCATGGTTCACTATATTTGCTTGAGGGCGAGACACTGTTTGGCCTAAGTGCGTGGTACTATTGAGAACATAACTATACTAAATTTAATGGATTAAATGAATAATAAAATGGCAATTTAATTGTTATGTTAGTTACTTATTAGTACTACTTAAATTATAACATTTTACTATTGCACACTGTTGTTGCATGCTTACACGCATTTGGGCACGGGCCTTCGGTGGGTGCCTATATAGATATATTTCTCACACCCTGTTTGGGTCATGATTTTCGGCCCAAACAGATTACGTTGCTGCAGATGTAGATCGGGTCCTGAGTCCCTATACAGGTACATGACTATTGTTGTGGAGTAGGAGGGCATGGGACTGAGCCTAGGCTCGCGAGGCCGCTGCCAGCTGTTTTACTTATTTTGTTGTACTCTGTATTTTGTTGTTCTGTATTGATGTATAACATGTTATGGTTGTTTTCTTAGAACTTGAAACATGTAGTATCATCACTTATATAATGTTGGTTTTATCCACTGTTGTAGTTACTTCAGTTGTGTATGTTTATTGCTTCCGCTGTCGTTGTATGTTTTATTTATATTTCGCTATGCTACACTTTGACAAATTAGGGAATAGTTTCCCCCACTATCATACCTGGGCCCTCATTGCTAGTCAGCAACCTCTAGCATTTGGGGAAATGCGCTTGAGGTCTTGTGGCGAACCGGGCACGGGGCACCCGTTGCGTGGCACCCAGGTCCGGGACGGTACAAAGTGGTATCAAAGGGGTTTATTTTCATTGATTTACTATTTGGAGTCGTAGTTAGGTATATGATGGAACAGTTGTTAGTAATAAGCTGTGCCTTGGCGTAGCTAACCCGTGTACATTGAAAAGCCAGTCTACTTCGTATTTTTCATTCTTTTGATTTTTCAATTTTACGATTGATATGTTTTCACCATTAGGTGATGCAATCTGAGATTGTTCTGTTTATATTTTATCTGTGGGTTCTATTTAGTTGCAACCCAATGATATGAGGGTAGGTTATCTCATGCATCATATAGGCACATGCTAGATATCACATTCCATGCATAGTTTCCATGCCATCTAGGTGCATTAAAATTTACTTGTTGTTGTGATAGTGGTTGTGCTAATAAAGCATGTTGTTGTGAAATCTGATTGATAAATACCTGCCTTGTGATATGGTATGTTTGTTTCTACTTTTTTATAGAGTGGACGCCAAACTTTGTTTTTTGGGGAGTATGGGCCCCCATCGACCGGAATTTAGTTGATCATTGATGGTTTGTTGGTTATAACATAGATAAGATGTCAAACATTGATTTGTGGGGAGTATGGGCCCTCATGGATTGGAATTTGTCACTTAGGTGTTGGTTTTTAATATTTTCTGGGTTCCGGGGAAGTTTCTAAGGCATACTGTCTAGAAAACCCAGAGTACAGGCCGTGTAGGACCTCATACACGCCGTATGAGTTCTTCTATTCTGGAAGAAAAATGAACATTTTGACTACACGTCGTGTACCCCGAGTACACGCCGTGTAGTCTCTCTCCGTGTCACAAACCGTGTGGGCGGTGACACGGGGTAGGGAATCACTTGGGTAAAACACATCGTGTAGTTTTTTTGCACACCGTGTAGTGTGACCCGAACACCGGCCATGTAACTAACAACACGGGTCGGTGAACTCCTGTACAACACGCCGTGTCAATGATGAACATGACATGTAGTGTGACCTGGGGGCTCGGCCGTGTAACTAACAACAAAAGCTGGTGTCACTTTTCCCTGAACTTTCCGTGTACCTATGTGAAACACCGTGTAGTCTTTTCCGAGGATAGATAATGTGGCTTTAGCCATGTGGCTGGGAAACGGGGTGGTCTACATGCCGTGTGCGAGTGTAACACACCGTGTAGTGTTAAGCCGAGTAGTCGGCCTTGTCACAGACAACACAAACAGTTGGAAAATAACATCGTACACGCAGTGTAGATATTATAAACGCCATGTAGTTTTTCTGAATGGAAGACGTATGGATTAGCGGTGTAGAAGAACCCGGGCAGGGGAAGGGAAGTCAGGTACCGGCCGTATAGTCAGTGTACACGTATTGTAGTCTTGTTTTGCAAAGTTTTAGATTCTTTCATCCTCTTGTTCCTTTGTGGTTCCTTTCCTTTCAGTCATAATAATCTTGAACCGGAGTCGGGATTTTGACCTTGTAGAGTCATGCCACCTAGAAGACCGTGAGTTGTTCTCTAGGATAGTGGCGACGATTATACTCCGGAGATGGTGGGCCATGGTCTACCTGTTGATCCTCCAGTAGAGCGAGATGCTGCGCCAGCAGCTATACCGGACAAAGGCGCCGAGGCGCAGTTCCATGAAGGCTTTATGCGGTACATGCAAACATTTCACGGAGCACCGAAGGCTGCCACATCTATGGCCGAGCTGATACATATCTTTCAGCAATAGCATCCACCTACATTTTCAGGGGATGGCAGACCACAGGCTGCGGAGTCTTGGTTGGGGTCGATGCAGACTATTTTCGAGCATCTTGAGACGCCTCCAGGGAGGAGGGTGAATCTCACGACTTATAGGTTGCATGATTCCGCCAAGAGGTGGTGAGATGTTACCACCCAGTCAGAGCATCACAGGGACATGGCGTGGGATGATTTTCAAGTAGTCTTCTATGACTTATTCTTTCCCGAGACACTGAGGGCAGATAGAGCTCGAGAGTTCATGAATCTGCAGTAGTGCGCTATGTCGGTGATGGAATATTCTGCTCGTTTTACAGAGCTTTATCGCATTGCACTCGTGCTGGTGGGTGAAGAGACGTTGAGAGCCTCATGTTTTGAGGATGGTTTTCGGTATGACATCCGAGCACTGGTGAATATTTTCGGTTTGCCTATTGTACACGCGATTGTGAACCAGGCACTGAATATAGAGAGGAACCTGCAGGAAGCAAGTGGTATGGGCCAGGGAGGTTCAGCACCAGTTACTTGTACTATTTCTGCTGGCAAGAGGAAGAGACATATGGACTTCTCTCTGGGCGGCAGTACCAGCTATACAGCTTCTTCAGGTGGCCTGATCAGGTGCTATCAGTGTGGAAGAGAGGGGCACAAGAGACCGTAGTGTCCACGAGACACAGTGGAGTGTCGAGCTTGTGGCAAGATGGGTCATCTTCATCACTTCTGTAGGGCGGTGCTACCAGTGGCTAGTGAGAGGGGTTCTGTATAGACTCCACGTGCGGGAGAAGGACTAGTGGCTTCTTACCAGTATGGGAACTGGAATACGTCAGGGCGTGCTGGCAAAGATGGTGGTCGTGTTCGTGGTATCCAGACACCAGTATCTCAGTGGCAGCGGGGCGGGATAGCTCAGGGTAGCCAGGTTGTATCATAGGTCCACGACACTGGGCAGGCTTATGCAGTGCAACAGACCCAGCAGGAGCAGGATCCCAGAACGTATACAGTTAGAGGTACAATTCTAGTAGTTTATGTTTTATCTTCGGTACCTTTTGATACGGGTTCTACACATAGTTTCATATCTTTACCTGTTGTGGAGAGCCTTGGGCTCAGTGTGTCTACTTCATACGATATCTTGACACTAGACACTCCGTTGTAGACTAGGACGGTTCATGTGTGTCAGTGCAAGGAGTGCCCCCTTAAGGTTGGTGTGTGTCATTTCCATTGGGAGATCTATGTCTTGGAGATGACGAGCTATGACGTCATTCTCAGTATGGACTGGTTGGTTACCTTTAGAGCCTTTGTATACTGCTATCGTCACAGGGTGCACATCACGTCACCAGAGGGAGGATAGTTTCTATACAAGGGCGAATGGGATGTTCAGGAGAGTCAAGATGGACCAGACCATCATGGGAAAGGTGGAGTCACAACACAGATTGTGAGTTTTTATCTGGATGACCTGGGGACTTGTCAGACGAATTTCCCTCAAGTTGTTGATTGTTTCAGGGATGTCTTCCCAGACAACATTTCAGGTCTACCTCCAGTGCGTGAGGTGGATTTCTCAATTGAGCTAGTGACAGGAGCGGCACCGGTGTCCATTCCTCCTTATAGGATGGCCGCGCCTGAGTTGCAGGAGCTCAAGAGGCAGTTAGAGGAGTTGCTGGAAAAGGGCTTTATCCAACACATTACTTCTCCTTGGGGTTCTCTAGTCCTTTTTGTGATGAAGGAAAATGGTACCCTCATACATATTGTGGATTATCGGAAGCTGAACGAGTTGACGGTTAAGAACCGATATCCCTTTCCAAGGATAGATGATCTGTTTGATCATCTTCGTGGATCACGAGTGTTCTCGAAGATTGACTTACAATCAGGATATCATTAGCTGCGCATTAGACCATCTGATATACCACTCATAGCTTTCAGAAGTAGGTATGGTCTATATGAGTACTTCGTTATGCCGTTCGGACTAAAGAATGCGCCTGCAGTTTTCATGGATCTGATGAATCATGTGTTCCATCTGTATCTTGATTCATTTGTGGTAGTATTTGTGGACGACACCTTGGTGAACTCTCACACTCTACACGACCATGCCACCCATCTTGAGATCGTACTGAGTACACTAAGAGAGCATCGGCTATATACTAAGCTCTCGAAGTGCCACTTTTGGATGGACTAGATTCACTTCCTGGGTCATATCATCTCAGAGGCAAGAGTTGTAGTAGACCTAGAGAAGGTGACAGGAGTAGTTTCCTGGGAGCATCCTAAGAACGTGTTTGAGATACGAAGTTTCTTAGGGATAGCTGGTTACTACAGGTTCTTCATATAGGACTTATCCTGCTTTGCAGCACCGTTGACGGGTCTGACTAAAAAGGGTGTGAAGTTCAGTTGGTTTGATGCTTGCGAGACAGCTTTTCAGGACTTGAAGGGAAGGTTGACACCATCACCGATCCTGATACTCCCAGAGCAGGGGAAGAGCTATAAAGTTTACTATGATGCATCAGGGATTGGGCTGGGAGCAGTTTTGATGCAGGGCGATCGAGTCGTTGTGTATGGGTCTCGGCAGTTGAGGCCACATTAGAGTAATTACACGACACATGATCACCAATTGGCGGTAGTTGTTCATGCGCTGCACTGTTGGAGAAATTATCTGTTGGGAGAGAATTTTGGGATTTTCACCGACCACAAAAGCCTCAAGTATATCTTTACTCAGTGTGACCTGAATCTGAGGTAGAGAAGGTAGGTTGATTACCAAAAATCCTTTGATTTTGAGCTTACCTATACACTTGGTAAAGGTAATGAAGTAGCTGATGCACTGAGCAGGATGAATCAGATAAATCTAGTGCAGGAGGCCAGTGGTGAGTGGCAGCTTATGGCCTTGTTCTATGAGATGCATCTGGAGGTGCATGACAGTCAGGGGCAGACTTATCTTTCCTTGTTAGATGTTACTTCTACCCTCCTGGACAGAGTGAGGATGAGGCAGCTATCGGATTCAGAAGGCCTAGTTCTACAGGAGTCGGTGGAAAGTGAGGACCCTCCTCCCGGTTAGATGATAGGCGATGATGAAGTTTTGTGTTTCCATGGAAGATTATGGGTTCCATGGGATATACGCGAGGAGATGATGCGAGAGTTTCATGATTCATCTTGGGCAGTTCATCCCGGGGTTGCCAAGATGTACCGTGACTTGAGGGGTCAGTACTGGTGGCCGGGTATGAAAATAGAGATAGCTTGTTTTATTACTAGATGTTCCACCTGTCAGCAGGTGAAGGCAGAGCATCAGAGACCAGCTGGACTGTTACATCATTTACCCATTCCAGAGTGGAAATGGGATGATGTCGCGATAGATTTCGGGACGGGATTCCTGAAGTCACCTCGAGGCAATGACGTCGTGTGGGTTGTTGTGGACAGACTCACGAAGGTGGATCACTTCTTGCTGGTCAAGGAGACCTTCAGTGCCGACGATCTCAGAAGTCTGTATATCCAAGAGATTGTATGACTTTATGGGGTCCCTTGTTCTATCATTTCAGATAGGTTCTCCCGCCTTATTTCTCGTTTCTGGCAGAGTTTTCAGAGGGCGCTGGGTACACAGGTGCTTCTTAGCACATCATACCACCCTTAGATAGATGGCCAGTCAGAGCAGACGATACAGGTGCTAGAGGAAATGTTCCGCGCATGCGTCCTAGACTTTGGGGGTTCATGGGAGAAGAATATACCCTTATATTAGTTTCCCTATAATAATAGTTTCCAGGAAACTATTGAGATAACACCATACGAGGCTTTATATGGTAGGACATTCTGATCACCTTTGTGCTGGTTAGAGGCTGGTGAGGCAGCTTTATTGGGGCCAAAACTCGTATAGGAGACATCTGAGCAGGTACAGTTGATTCGAAAGTGGATGCCTACTACACAGTCTCTTCAGAAGTATTATAATGAGCGCTGCAGACGACCTTTGGAGTTCGTAGTAAGAGATTAGGTTTTCTTACGTGTTTCGTCGAGGCTGGTACACAAGCGGATCAGGAGACAGGGTATGCTTTCACCGAGGTATGTGGGGTCATTCAAGATTCTGGAGAGAGTCGGGCTGGTTGCCTATCTGTTGCAGTTACAGTAGCGGTACCAAGCCATGCACGACGTCATCCACATGTCTCAGTTGCGTCGATACAACTCAGAAACATCTCATACCTTTCAGCCACAGGAGGATGAGCTTCAACATGATGCGTCCTTTGAGGAGCAACTGATCAGTATCGTTGACAGGAGCACGAAGTTTCTCCGAGGCCGGTCAGTTCCTCTCGTACGGGTGCTATGGCAGCATGGCCGAGTGCAGGATGAGACCTGGAAGTAGGAGGCCGACGTACGTGCTCAGTGGCCAGAGTTGTTCTGAGCTTTATCTTCACCACCATTGGAAGGGAAATTCGGGGACAAATTTCTATAAGGGGGGAAGTTTTTAAGAACCGGGTTCTTAATTTAGAGGTACGTGTTTCTTCATTCCTTTTCCTTAAGTGTTTTTGCGAAAATATGGAAAATGGGGAAAGTTCATAAATTACAAAACTACACGCTGTGTACTTTATCCACACACAGTGTACTTTTGGCCGTGCTGGGATGAGAACAGGGGGCGTGTAGCCATGCCGGTGACGAGGGGTGTAGGAACCGACTACATGTCATGTAGTGGTACCGTACATGGAGTGTAGTTAGTCAGCAGGCTTAAACAGTAAGGCGGTGGAGCAGCTAACTGCTGGGAGATAGTACACGTCGTGTACTCAGGAGTACATGTCGTGTACTTAGGTCGACGGGTGAACAGTGTGGCGGTGCTGCCATATGAATAGTTAAATGAAAGAAGTACACGCCGTGTACTCAGATGTACACGCCGTGTACTTTGTTTTTTCAGCTTAAAACAGGCATTAGCCTCCTAATTTGACAGAGGAGTCATTTGAGCCATTTTGGAGCCAAAGGAGGAGGCAGGATCTTTGAAGATCCACCGGGCATTCATCTGGAATCCGAATCGGCTTTAGATGATCTCGTTGGAACCACACGGGTAAGCCCTCGCCTATCTTGGTAACGTTCTTGCCAATTCATCTCTTAACGTAAGCTATTTACTTTTTTTTTGGTTTTTGTTCTTCGTCGGATCTACTCCATTCATGGGTATTTTTGGAGTCAACGTTCGGGTATATCACTAGTTAACGTATAAGGTAGGTGTCTAGGTGTTTAGATTTCCAACTACTGTATGTTTTGTGTGTTTTTATGCCACAAACCCATGTTGGGGAGTCGTGTGGCTGAGGCCATTGCTATATTTAATACCTTGAATTTATAAGGTATTTAATTTTGATAATAAAATGCAGGTTGGGATCATTGTTTGGATCCAGAACCACCCCCAGGGTGTGTTTCACTGTTTAGTCGTTTGACGAGGATACCTGAGGGTATGCCTTTAAAGTAGTAATTGTAGAATTACCTTGAGAGGAATTGCTTTTTGCTGCTTGTTTACTTGTTGGGAATGGCCCGATTACCTATATAAGCCTGAGGGAATGACTATATTAGCCTGAGGGTGTGACTATATTAGCCTAAGGGGTGTCGTTATTCCGCCTGAGGGAAACCTTTCGTATTCTTGAGGGTGAGATTCTGTATAGCCTGAGGGAGAGATTCTATATAGCCATAGGGATAGATTCTATATAGCCTAAGGGCGAGATTCTTCATATCCTGATGGCGAGATTCTATATAGCATGAGGGAGAGATTTTGTATATCCTGAGTGCGAGATTCTACATAGCCTGAGGGCGAGATTATGTATAGCCTCAGGGCGAGATTCTGAATAGCCTGAGGGCGTGGTTCACTATATTAGCCTGAGGGCGAGATACTGGTTGACCTGAGGGTGTGGTGCTATTGAGCACATAACGATACTAAATTTAATGGATTAAATAAATAATAATATAGAAATTTAATTGTTAAGTTAGTTACTTCCTAGTACTGCTTACTTTATTGCATTTTACTATTGCACACTGTTGTTGCATGCTTACACGTAGTTGGGCAGGAGCCTTTGGTGGGTCCGTACTGAGATATATTTCTCACACCCTATTGGGGTCACGCTTTTCAGCCCAAACAGATTATGTTTCTACAGGTGTATATAGAGGCAAGAGTCCCTATACAGGTACTTGACTATTGCAGTAGAGTAGGAGGGAATGGGTACGAGCCTAGGCTCGCGATGCCGCTGCCAGCTGTTTTTCTTATTTTGATGTACTCTGTATTTTGTTGTAATGTATTGATGTATAACATGTTCCGGCTGTTTTCGTAGAACATGAAACATGTAGCATCATCACTTATATGTTGTAGGTTATATCCACTACTGTAGTTACTTCAGTTGTGTATGTTAACTACTACCACTGTCATTGTATGTTTTATTTATATTTCGATGTGCTACACTTTGAAAAACGAGGGCATAGTTTCCCCCACTATCAGACCTGGGCCCTCGCTGCTAGTTGGCAGCCTCTGGTGTTTTGGGAAATGCGCCTGAGGTCTTGTGGTGAACCGGGCTCGGGGCACCCGTTGCGTGGCACCCGAGTCCGGGACGTTACAGGTTCACCACACCCTCAAATATGAAAATTATGTGGGGTTTTAGTGATCATCCAATGAATATATTTAAACACATTGATTAATTTGAACTGATGGGATCTTTATACTTTTACAAATATCATGTTTCATCTATCAAGGAGGTACACCTAGAAAATTTGACAATGTTTCTGTTAGACTACCATGAAATGGAATGGATAATCGACTTATGAATAATGTATTTTTCTATGATGAATATTGTTCCTGATATTTAACCATAATTCAGGTGCACAATGTTCCGACAATGCCTCGGGAAGGCTATATCTGGGACTTGGAAAAGGAAAAAATTACAGTTAAATTAACTTTATCCTACTATATCCATAGGAAAAATATGGTTTCCTCATTAATTAAAAATGTTCCTCATCCTAATCATACAAAAGTGGATATTCCATTCTTATTAATTTTCAATATAAGGTGTAACACCCCATGATTCCATGGTATGATTCTATTTGAATAATACAATAGAGTGTGTTGTATGCAACTCCGAGTTCGAACAGACCATAAAAAGAAAACTATCTATTATGAATATTAATACCCTCCATTCGAAATTTTATAAATTTTATCTTTTAAAAAGTAGTTCATTTTTCTATTAGGATTATCAAAATTACCCTAATGTGATTTTTTGGTATTTTTCTGAAAACGTTTAGTTATTGATGAATAGTGAAAAAAACTAAGTTAGAGATTAAAAATCGAATTTTTATTTAAATAATTATTTATTTTTTTTATATAAATTTATTTAAGGTCAAAATATATACATAAAAATTATATATGTTCAATTTAATTTATTGGTGTCAATTTCTAATAATTTTAGACATATAAAAAGTTTACAGAACTTTTCACTGTCTTTAACCCACCTCATAAGAGCATTTGCAAATTTACATAAAACTTAATTTTACCACATCTATGAGATGATTTTAAAAAATCTGAGAGACATGGTTGATATCAGTGAGTAAAATTGTGTTCAATAAGATGGAAATAATTTTTGGGGAATAGTAAAAGTTTTTACTTTTATTTACCACGGTTAAAAGTAAATAGGGTAATTATGGGTAAAAATGATATAATTATTACCCTAAAACATGTCCTAATCCAATTATATAAGTGTAATTCGACCAAAAACAACCTTAGGAATAGAATATGATCCATTAGGACCACATGGATTGGATTAGGACATTTAATATTTTTTTATTTAAAGAAGAGTTAAAATAGTTAAAATCAATGTATAATAACTAAAAGATTTCTAATATAGTTTTATACGTAAGATAAATTTGACTATAAATATTAATTAGAAACATATAACGATTTCCTACATAATGGTATTTTATTTATATTTTTTAGAAATTAAATAATTTAATTTATATATGACACAATGATGCTGCAGTAATTAGAAAATTAATGGAATATTAACATAATTGATATTATAAATAACCTAATAAATATAATTTGAAAATCTTTAGGAATTCAACTAATTTTATTGGTTAATAAGACATTATAGAGTTTGTTAGATAAATTATTTTCCAAATAGTAATGCTGTTATGATTTTAACAAAAAACAAATACAAAATAGTGTCAAAATTGGCATAAAATAGTTTCTAAAACAAATATTATATAATTAATTGATATAATAGACCTAAAAATATATGGTTCTGCCAAAAGGATTATATTATAATATATGTGACATTAATGAACCAATTAGGGTTCTATTGGTAGTTTATTGTATGTTTATTAACCATATAGTGTAAGAATACAAGAAGACAAGGTAAAAATTAAATTATTTAACATAGAATTAAATCTAAATGATAAGGTTAAAATGGTAACATAAACTTGTCTAAAACCTATTGGGTGAGTGGATTTAGACCCATCCCCACCCTATAAATGAAATAAGTCCCTTTAATTCAATTATAAATTGAATATAATTTTATTATAAAATAATATTTCAAGTTTTTCCTAAGGTGCCTCTAACCCCTCTTACAAAATGGCACTCACCCTTATCTATAATTCAAACCTTAAATACTATTTAGCTTTTCCAAACCCTGACCAAATACCCTCCAAACTGTCCTTAATTAATCCTAGAGGCCTTCCTTTAGTCAGAAATCCAATCTACGGATCCCTTTTGATCAAATCAAAAGAAAGAACCCGAAGAAGAGGTAAATATTTCATCACCTCTTTGAAGTTACTCTTTCCTTCCACATCCTCTATATTTTTTGTTTCCATTATAAAATAATAAATCCAGTATCTTCTATATAATGTGATGTTATTATAAATTGTTTACAACAAAATTCATTACACATTTCATCCCTTGAATGACATGTCACCATACATGTGTACGTACAGCTTACAGACTCTACGTCAGGGTGTAATTGTTATTCAACAAATTATTATTTCCATGGGTATAATAATTATTTTTAATTCATGTAAATAATAAATATAACAAGATAATGATTATTTATATATGATATATCAACAAATTATATATTATTTTAAGATAAAAATAATGGTATTGTCACTCGTGTGTACGTATAGATTACCGTCAACAAGAACGAGATGAGATTCATTCCCCATAATTTCCATTGTAGACTAATATTTATTTGATGATTACAAATAACATTTATATAATTGATATAATTCTGGATATTTATAATATACATCCCATTCATAACAAATATGACTCACAAAACAATTAATAAAAAGGAAAACGAATCCGTTAAAACCCGAAACGACGATAATACTATGATATTATTAACAAACCAATGTCAAAAGAACATATATGATATCATATTAATGAATATGATTCTTGTATTATTTAATAAAAATTATTTATCCATTATGAAGGAGGTTAACATACCCTCGACCAAGGAAATGTACAAGGTAAGGGGTTTTCATCTCACTCCTTATTCCAGTGAGATTCATGCTATATCCCCACTATTTCCATTTTTGTGGTGTATGTACCACCCATATTTGTATAATTTGTGTAATACAAATTAATTTATCTGTATTTACATCTTCATTGTATGGGGCTTCCTTCATGGGGTGTATGTTACATAAGTTACAAAATGGGTTAGGGTTAATTTTACAATCTTTTTATTATTCGAGGTTGTTTTTACGTTAGTATCTACTATGACATATTTATTATCCTTGTCCATGTTTCTTAAAATAGTTTTTAAAATAAATGTTTTTAAGGAAATTTTTTAATAAAATGTCATTTAAAATCTTTTAAATATTTATTATTCTAAATAATTTTCATTAATGTCCATGTATTCAAAATTGTATTTAAGTATTTATTTATATGGACTTGAATGCTCTTAAAATGTTGACTTCGTTCAAAAGTTTCAAAGTCATATCAGACACTTTTATTTAAAAATTTCTTTAAATATATTCCTTTATAAATTGTGTTACTTTTGAATGTTTTTATGAATAATGGATACTTCTCACAAAGAGTTTTAAAAATAATTTTCATCTATATCTACATCCATTGATTGATTTTACACTTGTTTGAAGTTGATTTATATTGATACAAATATAACATATAGTATTGAATGTTTTATGATATGATTGAAATGGATGTGTTATTTTTATAAAATTCATGGTTTAGGGATAAAGTATTCACATTTCGTATTCTAGTGTTAATATGAATGAGTATGTTATATTTTAACCATTTCTTATGATTAATGTATTGGACTAGTATGTTCTGGGATGGGGACTGGTAAAAGTAAGACCTCTGGGTTGGGGTCTGGTTATAGGAGACCCTCTTGGATGGTATCCAGTTAATAAGGCTCTCAGGGTTGGATTCTTGTTACAGAGGCCCTCTGGGATGGATTTAGTTTACAGAGACTCTCTGAGATGGAGTCCGGTTATAGAGGCTATACATGTCTATGTCTGGTTACAGATAGCCCCTAGGTCCTAGAACGAGGCCTTGACAAGGAAATTAAAGTCTGACATTATGCATTCCATCTTTATGAATGTGGCTATTGATATTGAATGCAATTATTCTACTAGTAAAATATCCATGTGTGTAATTAAATGGTATTATTTTGAATTTAACGTTTCCATATTCTGTTGATGTTCAAGTTTAAATGGAATCTGTTTTAGTTCTATACATTGCCTTAAATGTTTATGCTTATTTTTGAATGTTTCTGCTATATTGTTATCCTTACTGATCATATAAGCTCACCCATTTCTATGATTTATTTTTTCCTAGATGTGAAGAAGTATATTATGACTGACATGCAGGGACAGTCTATGGGATCTCAGTGTGGACTATAGAAACAATGTTGTTGTTGTTTTCTATTTTATGGGTATCTGGGATCAGGGTGTTATAGTTGGTAGAAGAGGAAGATTAATACAAACCTTGGATGCTAGATTTTGATAAACTCTGATTAGGGAACATTACCCTAAGATAGACTTTGAGGATTATTATTGAAGAATTTCCTAGAATTTTGGTAATGTAAAGATTTTGTGAGTTCTCTGAGAAATATATCCCTGTCTAGATACGAGTAGGAAGAGCCGACTCTACCACATATGTTCCTTGGTGTAAAATCTGAAAACACCACTTTGATCGAGACTCGAACATGAACTGGTGCAAGACAATGGGCCTTACTACACTCTTGGTTACAACACACCCGGGGGATATGATAAGGATAAATATAATTTTCTTTGAAAACAATTAAGAAGGTACTATGAGTATATAATTCCTCAAGGAAAATTATTTTATGATTATGGATTGTATCCATAAATTGTTTTGTTTATGTGAAGTGTTTTACAAGTTTTCTATTATGTATTTTAATTCATAAATAATCTAGTTTATGCCATTATTTATAAATGGATACTAGTAGAAGGAATGGAAACTATATCAATGCACACACTCCATGTAAGGATTTCCCTCCAACTAAAGATAATTATAGTGGAACTGGTGATGCAACCAGTGATGATCAGCTAATCACCATACTGGGACAACAAACTCAGGTTATGAATTATTACCTTACCTCAATGAAGCTCCTTGATCTGCATCGATGAGGATCAATGTTAAATCGCTTCATGAGAAAACAACCACCAACAATCAATGGGGGTACAAATCAACTAGTATCTAAGCAATGGATAAATTCCTTATAGAAAATATTCTACGCCTTGTGGAGTAGAGAAAGGAAAAAAGTTTTCATAGCAGTTTACCGCCTCACAAGTGATGCTGATCAATGGTGGTAAATGATTCAAAACAAAAAAAAGAAGAAGATGACGTATCAAATATGTAATGGAGGTAGATTAATGAAATTTTCTTATAAAAATAATTTTCTCATGGCCATCAAGCGGATATGGAAATACAATTTCTGTGTCTAAGGCCAAAGGAAGATGAGAATGTCACAATGAATGAAGCTAACTTTACATGGTTATAAAGGCATGCTAGAGATTATATACATAACCCATGAAGTAAGATTGACTATTTATTTGATGGGTTAAAACCATTTCTCCGTCGAGAATTAGTATCGCAATCCTTATCATCGTACTATGATATTATCTTGTGTGCTATCAAAACAGAAAAGGAATTGTCTAAATCATATGACAATAATGTAAAGCAAGAGAAGAGGAGAACAGTGGAGCAAGTGATAGATAAAGGGAAAAAGGGAAAGAAGGATTTTCCATTATGTGATAATGGTTAGAAGAAACACCGCAAAATGTTCATATTAGGAATGGGAGATAGTTACTAGTGTGGTGAAAAAGGAAACCAAGCTCGAGATTTCAAGGTGAAGAAAGAGGTTTTCAATGTTGAATGCTACAATTTTAGAGATATGGGTAAATATTCAAATGAATTCCCTAATCTCCAAGTAATCGTACCTTAGAAAATGCCATGGGATCAAGGCCAATATTATGTAGTTACTATAGTTGAAGTGGAATAATTAATGCATTTGTATTTTTTTGGACTCAATGATTATATTATGTTTATAAGAATAATTTCATATATATAATGATTATACTTAAGTACTTGTTTTTTTCAATAAGGTTTTAATATTACTAAGGTAATCATATTTTCAGAATGTGACAGTAAGAGAAACTTTACTTTTTTTGGGGAATCTGATGTTACAATTGATTTTGGAATTCATATACCTTTTATAGAGAGTCTGGACATAGGTATTTTGGATAACTATGAAGGTTTTAATTGATTAAGTTGAACATTGGATAGTATTGTTTATGGTCAAAACATTTATTATGATTATATTTGGAAAAGGACAACCTACTGGTCGGGCATTAAGTCGCCGCGTTGGACAATGTTGCTGGAATCGAACCCACAATCATTGTGCGATAGGCCTTTATTACCTACCACTAGCCTATAAGATGTCCCTGGTTATTAAAAAACATTTTTCTTCAATTAAATGGTATGCATTAATATTTGGAACCTTATACGATTAGGATTAATATAATATTTTTTGGGGTTCTATTATCTTTTCGAGTGAAAGATGAGTTTGTGGTAGAAATTAGTTGAAGGATGAAACTCTACTTGTCATATATATATATATATATTCTTTTATTCTATGAATAAATTGATTCTAAAATTTAGGGAAGGGATATTATAACAAAAAATGTGTTATCTGAATACATTATATTTTTTTTTGAACAGATGATATTTTAAATCATCATAGATTGATGGCTTTGAGGCCCTCAATTTTACACTTGTTTGTGATTGATGACTTCAATCACTCCATATAAATATTAACATTTTCCAACTAATTACATGTATATAACATCAACGAATTTTCTCTTACTCAAAACCCTAATTAGGTGGTGAATTTCACTTTTCCCCTTCCCTTTTATTAAAACGTAATTTTATTAACCCTATTTTCGATGTAGGTTTTCCACAAAAGTAATTTCTATTTTCAGCCTTTTAATTTAGAAAAGAAATTTAAAATTGTGAGGAAACAATTTATTGAAGGAGGGGAGAATGTGACACCCCAAGCTTCCATGGTACGCTTCTCTATAAATAATACAACAGCGTGTGTTGTACGCAACTCTGAGTACTAACACACCACAAAAAAGAAAACTAGCTGTTATGAACAGTAATACCAACTTTTTGAAATTTTATAAATATTATCTTTCAAAATGGACTTCATTTTCAGATTTAGAATATCGAAATTGTCATAGGGTGAATTTTTGTAATTTTTTATAAAACATTCAATTTTTGATGAATTCTGAAAATCAATAAGTTATTGTTCAAAAAAATAATTTTTTAAACTATTATTTATTTTATATTATTTAAATTTATTTTAGGTCACAATATATACATAATACCTATATAATTTCAATTTAATTCATTGGAGTCAATTTATAATAATTTTAGATATATTAAAATTTTATAGAACATTTCACCGTCTTTTACCCACCTCCTATAAGCATTTTCAAATTTACATAAAACATAATTTTACCGCATCTGGGAGTTGAATTTCAAAAATCTGAGAGATACAATTGATATTAGTATGTAATATTTGGGTAAATAAGATGGAAATATTTTTTAGTGAATAATAACTTTTTTTACTTTTATTTACCATGGTAAACAGTAAATAGGGTAATTAAGGTTACAAATGATATTATTATTACATTAACACATGTCCTAATTCTATTGGATATGTTTAATTTGACCAAAAAAACATTAGGAATAAAATATGATCCTTTATGTCTACTTGGGACAGATTATAACATTCATTATTATTTTATTTAAATGAGAGTTAAAATAGTAAAAATCAATGTTAAATAACTAAAACAATTTTAATATAGGTTTCCACATAAGTTAAATTTGTCTATAAATATTAATTAAAAAGAAAAACAGATTTCCTACATAATGGTATTTTATTTTTATTTTTTAGACATTAAATAATTTAATATATTTATGACACAATGATGAGGCTGTAATTACTTAATTAATGGAATATTATAATAATTGATATTATAAATATACAGATATATGTAATTTGAGACTTTTTATGAATTACACTACTTTTCTACGCTAATATTTAATGTTAAGGTGGGTTAGATGATTTTTTTAGAAGTAATAATAATGTTATGATTTTAACAAAAAACAAATACCAAATAGTGTCAAAATTGACATAAAATTGTTTAAAAACATAATATTATATTACTAATTGATATAATGGTCCTCAAAAACTATGGATGGGCCAAAAGACTTATATAATAATATATATGACATTAATTGTCCAATTGGGGTTTTATTGGATGTTTATTGTAATTTTATTTACCATATAGTGTAAGAATATAAGAAGACACAATAAAAGTTAAATTATTTAACTTTGAGTTAAATATAAATGATATGGTTAAAATTGTAACGTAAACTTATCTAAAACATATTTTTTGAGATTATTTCGACCCATTCCAACCATATCATAGAAATAATTCACCTTTGATTTTTTATAAACCGAATATGAATTTATAATAAAATAATATTTTAAATTTCTAAGGTGCCCATCACCCCTCTTATAAACAGGCACTCCCCATTCTCTCTAATTCACACCTTCAAATCCATTTGGATCAGACACCCCAGCCAAAATACCCTCTCAAATATCTCCCATTAATCCTATAGTACATACTTTAGTCCAAATCCAATCTATGGAGCCCTTTTGATCAAATCAAAAGGAAGTACTCGAAAAAGATATAAATAATTCATCACATCTGTCAAGTTCAATTCTTCTTCCACTTCCTCTTTCATTGTTGTTTCAATTTTAAAATAATAACTCTAGTATCTCATATACATTATGATGTTATTATAAATATGGAAAACCCAAATTTATTATTCTATCCATCCCTTGAATGACATGTCACCATACGTGCATACAAACATCTTACCATCTCCACGTAGTGGTGTATTTGTTATTCAATAAATTATTATTGGGATGGGTATAATAATGGTGTGTAATTCATGTAATGAATTAATATAAATTGAAAATGATTCTGTATATTTTATATACCATCAAATTATATATTACTTTAATTTCAAAATAATGATATTGTATCTCGTGCGTACGTACGGATTACTGTCTCCACGAATGTAATGAGATTAATTCCCCATCGTATCTTTTCAAGACTAATATTTATTTGATGATTACAAATAATGTTTAAATTCTTGATATCATTATGTATATGAATAAAATACATCCCATCCATAACAATTATGACTCACATAACAAATAGTATAAAGGAAAACGAATCCGTTAACACCAGAAATGACGATATTACTAAGATGATATTAACAATGCAATGTTAAAGGATCATATATGATATCATATAAATTTATATGATTATTTTATAATTTAATAACAATTATTTCACAATTAAACCAGAGGTTAACCTACCCTTGACCGAGGAAAAGTAATAGGTAATGAGTTTTCATCTATCTCTTTATTCCCATTAGATTTAAGCTATATCGGAAATATTTAATTTTGTGTGGTTTATGTACCGCCCATAATTGTACTCTTTGTGTAATACACTTTTATTTATGTGCTTTTACATCTTTATTGTATGGTACTTCTTTCATGGGTTGTATGTTCCATAAGTTACCAAATTGTTAAGGGATAATTTCAATATCTCTTTATTATCCGAGGTAGTTTTTATGTAAGAATCTACTGAGATATATTTATTATCCATTTCCATCATTCATAAAATAGTTTTAAAAAGGATTATTTTTAATGGAATTTTTTACTAAAATGCCATTTTAAATGTTTTAAATATTTATTCTTCTAAATCATTCCCATTAATTTCCATATTTTCGAAATGTTTTTAAGGATTTATTTATATGGACATGAATGTTTTTAAAATGTTAATTCCATTCAAATGTTTCAAATTTGTATGGGACACTTTGATTAAAAAATTTCTCTAAATGTCTTCCTTTCTTAATTATGAGACTTTTAAATGATTTTATGAAAAAGGGATATTTCTCAAAATGAGTTTTACAAATCATTTTCATCTATATCAACTTCCATTTAATGATTTTAAAATTTTTTGAAGTTGTTTTATTATGATACTAATATAAAATATTGTATTTAATGTTTTGTGATGTGTTTGACTATGGGTGTGTTCTTTTTATACCATTCATGGATTATGGATAATGTATTTACATTTCATATGATAGTTTTAATATGGATGTTTATATTATATTTCAAAATTTTATTATGATGAATGTATTGGACTAGTATGTTCTGGGTTCGGGACTGGTAAAAGTAAGCCCTCTGGGTTTGGGTCCGGTTCTAATAGACCCTCCAGGTTGGATTCTGGTTACCGTGGATTTCTTGGTTGGAATCCGGTAACATAGCCTCTTCGGGATGGAGTCTGGTTACATAGGCTCTTCGGGGTGGAGTCCGGTTACGGAGGCTCTCTGGGTTTGGGTCCAGTTACAGATACCCCTAGGTCCTGGAATGAGGTCTTGACACCGAAATTAAAGTCCGACGTTATGCATTCTATCATTATGAAAGTGGCTATTGATATTGCATGTGATTATCTGACAAATATATTATACATGTGAGTAAGTAAATGTAATTATTAGGATTTTATCTTAGCTATATTATATTGAAGTTCATGTTTAGAAGGATTTTTTTTAGTTCTATACATTGCATTAAATATTTATGATTATTTTTGAATGTTTTTTCTATATTGTTATCCTTAATGAGCATCTGTGATCACCCATTTCTATGTATTATTTTTCCCAATATGTGATAAAATATATTATAACTGACCAGCAAGGATAGTCTATGGGATCTACGTGTTTTCTATGTAAAAAATTTTGTTGAGTTTTTTCATTTTATAATGTATTGTAATCCTTATAAATGTATCTAGTAATTCCAAGGCTACTAAACTAAATGATCTTTCAGGACATGACCTTTTGAGATCATCCCAATGTTATGTAATAATGCATCGACTCTGGGTAACTGGTATCGGGGTATTACATGAGGTCTGGTAGGGATTTACATAATCATATAAGAAGACATGTGAACTAAATGTGGTTTTGAGAAAAAAAATTTCTTGGGGTTATCATTCGGTTGAGAAAGGATGTCACATGTTGATGATGTGGAATTAGGCATGTATATCCTCATTTTCTCTTATACCTCATTACAAGAGGGATTATTCATTGTCGATTTTGATAGGGGAGGACCTCCAGGATGAAATGCAATGACCCTATAGTGAGGACCTTCATTGTGAATGACATCATGGGGGGAATACCATCATGGATTGACATTTGACTGTAAAGGGAATTCCTATAAAATGTATAATGTACAGAAACATCATGCTTTGTGGTAGGAAGTAGAGGGCCTTCATTGTATTTTATCTTTGGGAAATATAGATAGTTACTATGGTTTTCATCAAGATATGGAATCTCATGGTTGATCAAATTTAGTGAATAATGTAATAATTCATGGTAATATGTATATGGAGGACCATTGAATATGTTGGCAGCAAAGTTACCGGGAAGACCTTAGCAATTGAAGATATTAATTATATAATTTTTAAATTGTTTAATAGGATCTTGAGCCACGAAAGGTAAACATATAAGGACTTCAATAACATTTGGTTTGAGTAGAGTGGGATTGTAGACCATATCGTCATTTTTCATTCACCTCTGTTGAGGATTTTTTTTATGATATCTTATAGATGAATAGTCCTGCATCATGTAGATAATATATTTCATATGTTGAATCCAATTTGACTATATAATATTTTTTTCTCATATTTTTCAATATATTTTTAGTGTATTAGTAGAGATATATTTCTTCCATTGAATTCCCATTGAAATGGACCAATGATCTACCATAGGAATAGGGGTATGTGACCAATCTGATTGTCCATTTGCAACAGGATTTCTCCCATTAATCTCCTAGCAAGGAACTCCAATATTAATATACTCTAGTGAAACCCACATATTATGTTTATGAGTCACCGAAATAGAGGTAATGGTGTCAAATGTGTGTCCCTAAACCACTTCTGCTTCCATTATTAAATATCTATAGGCTTTAGAGATGTTCTTTTAAATTTTTGTCTTCTAGTTCTTAATTTTTAGCATTTGTCGAGCATAATTAGTAGGAAAAATGAGGACAAATGATTGTTATGTTATGAGGGTGAAGCATTTTGGGCTTACACATTTTTTTAGGAACGATATTCCAATGAATATTTTCGAATTCTTTTAGACTAGGGTGGATGTGTTTGTAGATGTGGGTAGGTTTTTTTCATAGTTGTGGTTCACGATCCTAATTGGTTATTAGGGTTCTCTAGAGGGAAACATGGTGGGATACTATTCTTTATTGAATATTTTATACCATTTATGAGTTGTTCTATGTGCATGGGTATAAATTACATGGGATGTAATCCCATGGTAAACCCATCATCATGTAGATGGTTCATTATTTTGCATTGTTAGTGGATGTTACTATTGACCAGATCCCTTTAGCAGGACCCCATTATTGTTTGAAGGAGGCCTTCAGTTACCTCTTTATCATACTCTCTATGACAAGAGATAAATTTTTACTATGTTATTTATATAGGCCCCCAAAAATATTTTGATATTTAAAATGTTGTTGTCTGATTCTTACCCACCAGTCATTGCATATTGGATTTCAGGTTAACAATCATGTATTAGAGATTATTTACAGTGGCCTCAGGGATTCCAATGGTACCATTGAGGTGGAACTCTGAAAACAGTGCGTTTGGATCCTAGTGTTGAGGATGCTGGGTTAGGGCTGATTTCATCAATTTACTTGAGGACCTTGCTTGTATTGTTAGAAATGTAGATTTTCAAGAAATTTTGAAGGATCCCATAAGATTGAATATATATTTTTTTTGAATCTTCATGAATATATATGGAAAATAAAAATAAAAATAATCCATCAACAAAACATCTTTACATGTAGACCCCATGCATAATCGTTTGTTTGGGATCTATTTTTGGCCCTCTTTCATTTATTGATTGCATGAAAGGAGATTGACAGGTGGCCAATAGAGATATTGTTATTATGGATTCATATCAGGTTCGCTATTTATTTTCTTCTCATTGTGTTTCATGTGGGATCTAAATTAAATATTTTGGTGGTTGTGGAATAACCATTAACATTAGAAAAATATTTAAACACCCTTTCCTAGTTGTTTCAAATGGTCTATATTCATGGAACAGGAAATATACATCATTTGAATTTTTCCTAATTTTTCATGAGGCTTCTCTAAAAAGGTATGTGAAAATTTGTAGATGGAATCAACGATGATAAGGGAATCACGTTTATTGAAAGGATGGAAGTTCATGCTCATTGTAACCTTTTAGGGGGAATTATTGCATAATTTAGAACACCCTTATTCATTTCGGGAATATTCACGAATCATCTATTAAATCCCAAATGTCATAAATGACACCCTTATATTAATAATTGATCATTATAATTTATTTTAATAAAGTAATATATATTTTTGTATGCAAACTAGTTGATAGAGGAAACTCTATGTAGTTTATGTTACCCATTCATGGAACACTTTTTTGTTTGGAATAATGGCTCCCATGTTGTTTATTATTATGGGACAAGTTTTATTATAAAAATTGGGGCTCATTGGAATTTATATAATATTAAGAAGATAAGACTAGTTTTAATATCACGATTGAGCATGTGGATAAGGGTTCCTATTTTCCATCCTGAATGCAATCCAAACCCGTTTAGTTGATTGAGACATAACTATACACTACATACCTTCTCTGTTTGTGTAGAGAGAAACCCAATGATCTGTTTAATGTCATGAAACGTGTATTTATAGCCAAAAGATGACTATTAAATGATGGTGGGGAACTTTCTCCAATGTGTCCCATGAGATGAAGAAGTGATGGATCATATAATTTATGACCATAACATATTCATAATATGGCCCATATAATATTAGGATAAACCTAGGGTGTTGGGTTTGATCCTTAGGGAGGATTATTACATATAATTTTTTATTAGAATTGAGTACCACGTAGATAAGGAGTCTTGGAGAATACATCAATAGAGGAAGAAAAATTCACTTCATTAGGAATTTGGACCATTTTAATGCATTTATCAAATGGAATATGTTTATTGAAGGGGATGGTAACTTGATTTTTTGGATAACACCAAATAAGAGTAGCATGTCTAGGAGAGATAATAATATTTCTTAAGGAATGTAAAAAAATAGGTATTCAATTTGGAATCATTAATTATAATCACTATCTTCTATGCAAAAAAATATTCAATATTAATGTGAGGAAGAAGAGGGTGTGGAATATCTCAAAAACCTCAAAATATCATTTTGTCTTCTATTGGATGTTGTTTGGGATACTGAGCGAGTGTGAATGCCCTAAAGGAATGACTATGGGACTTCTCCATGAGTGATTGCCTAATGAAATGTGAGGGTAATATCTTCAAAAGGGCACTCTTATTAGAAAATTTAGACCTCGTTTGAAGGTATAATTGGGTAGAAAATCTCAGGGGAATTTGAGATAGCTATAGGTATATGATCTGACCATCTCTCCTATTATTTTCAATAGTGGGGTACCATCCTAATCCTAAGGATATGAACCTCCTTACCATTGGATTGTATGACCAAGATATCTTTGGGGATAATATCTATTAGGATGGATAAAATGAGTACCTTGATTAACATGATAATGTAAAATTAGGAGGAATCATTGGAGTTCCATATTATTTTATTATATATATCTGGAGGATTTTGTGGAGACCTTTGATTGATACCCCTTGGATGAGGAATGCAATGAAAGTGTAACACTACCATCACTTTAATGAATGATTGGCCAATGGATGGCTTATGTAGGTAAGGCCTAGAGGAATAAAATGTGAATTCCATAGGTATGGAAAGGGAGAGAAGAAGGTGATCCGGACAAGTATGCCCTGGGAAAGTATAAGGTATCCTATGCAGGTAAGTGCAAGACCTGTAGATGGAATCTCACAAAGCTACAACCTATGTAAGTAGATACTTATTCATATAGCAAAGACCTAGTTAAGACTAAGAGGTATTTTGATGATAAAAAAAATAGAAAAATAACATAGGTTAGGCATCCCTCTACGATCAATGGGTCTCTTTATGTTTCATTATACAACATTCAATCAATTTTTGTGCTTGTTAAGAAGATATATCCCTAGTGTTGGTAAATTGGAGTGGTGTATTTCATAGGATTTAGTTTATGAAAGAGTGGTGGAATATAATCCTCATATCAAACATAATTTATTCTTCTTTTAGGTTATGGAGATCATTTTATATTGTTCTTAGGATCTAGGTAATGTATTGGGGACAAGATATCGTCATGTATTCTTCGGATGGAGAGTTAATCTGTCTATGAGGGTCAGTCGCTCTCTCCAAGAGATGTCCCTATAAATTTCATTCTTATGTAGATTTTCCCAATGGTTGAAATTTTTGAAAATTTTGAGATGGTAACAACTTGTTTTACAAAACATCCTTCTGTTAAATATGAGTGTGTTCTTGTTCTGAATTATTATGATGGGTTTTTACTAATGGTAGAGATAAATCCTTCTCAAAATACGATGGCTACACAAAAGCACGGTGATGAGAGGTATCCTCAAACGAATATGCATGTTTTTAAGGGCCTTGTGTCTGATGGAAAGTGGAAGATGATGATTTGGAATTAGGACCATCTTAGTGATCGATGAAAATGACCCAATCTGGAGACATATGGATCGATATTTGTATGGAAATGTAGTGACATGAGGATGTAATTGGTTTGAGGGATAATGTTGGGTATACATCTTGCACAAACTAGATATGGGTGGAAAATGATGAACTCAAAACCAGTGGAATCAAGTTGCTATAATGTTCAATAGGGTGTGTCAACATTGAGGATCTGGGATCCCAACATCAACCAAAGTCCTATTAAAAGTGATAGTTTGGGTTTGCGGTGAATACTAATTGAAGTCGAGATTGGGGCTTGGATACCAGTTGCAGTGAAATCCACATTACTCAGGCCCCAGAACATATTGAATATGATAGGCTGACATCAAAATAAGATATTCTAGTGAAAACTAATTGCAGGTGATGTGTTCAGGCCTCTGGATTTGACTTCTGACAGAAACATCTTGGTGATGAATCTACAGTGCCAACTAACTCCGATTATGGTTTTAGGCGGGATGCCGATTTCAGAAGACGTTAGGATGTGAGATGATCAAATGGTGTTGTGCCAACATAGACTAGCACTGGATTCATTAATTATAAATTGACATATTTTTGTCCATATAACAAGCCTTCATGTATGTGGGCTATTAAAATTGTGGTTTATGTGTTTTTTTCATAGATTTTGTGTAGATTTATCATTCTTGTGTAAGCCTGTAAAAAAGATGTGTTTTATAGATGATGATGACGATGAATTGTAAAGTGATTTTCTATTTAGATCATGGTTTTTCGAGGATATTTGGGTCTTTTGATCTTTTTTTTGTCCTCATTAGAAATTTTAATGTTTGGTGCCACTTACATTGCCACATGTCTTGTAATATAGTGTTTCACAATATCTTTATTTTATTAGTAATATTTTTATGATCGAGCATGATCTCATCCTGACCATTACTAGGATTCATATGATATTATATTTTATTAAAATTATGATTCCAAGGGTTATATTTATAACCATTTTGAGGGTCCTTGTTTAAGGATTCAACTCAGGACATTTTTTTTGTGTTGTGTATTGTTCTGGAATAACCTTCATGAGTCTTATTGGGTTCAAGTTTCTGGGACTACAAGGGGGCGCTTTTGCACGGAAGAGACCTGCATGATGACATGTCATATGCCTGATATACCTACATGGTGACGCAAGGAGTGTGTTTATATCTTTAATTTATCTTTTTCATGAGGTATTTCCCTTGGAAAAATCGCATTCTAATATAAAAAATGTGTTTAAACAAAGAGTAATATTTTGTTTGATTATATGTCGAAATCACAATGAGTAGTAAAATCATGGAATAGTGGGTTGAGACTTATTTTTATACTAATATAAAAATTATATCCCATGGATTGTCAAATAGAGACATCAATATACTTAGTGGTGTAAGAAAATAATTAGTCACTCAAATCATAGGTTCATGATATAAATTTACTGAGAAACATTTTACTATGATACTATTATTATGGGAGGCATTGCAACATATCTAATCAATTGAGGGGTGATTATGTTGATGACCTAGTCAAAATTTAGGGCACCAGAATGATATGGGTTTTCCCTATGTAATGACATCATTCCCTTGATTATATTATATTGATAAAATTCATGGCCATTCAAGGATATATCGCATGGGATTTGTTTAGTTACTCAGATGATGGGAATGTGATTCATCCTCTATTTAAATAACATGTTATATACTCATCAACCATCTAAGTATTTATCTGATAATAATTAAATGGTGAGAAAACATATACCATATTGGCATTATTCTACATATAGGGGAAACATGATTTCATGGATAATGTTATTATATATTTATATATATGATGTATATGACATATCTTGTGTTGAACATTTTTATAAAATGTTATCTTTTTCGATAAATCTCTCACTAGACCAATTACAAGATTTTATTGAACTATTCAATGTTTGAGGTTACTCGGTTATAACATTTATCAAATAGGGGTTTCATAATTATTTTCAATGTTACTAGATCCAATGAGGTCAATAATTTTTCCATTTGACTAATTATTAAATTTTTTCCAATATGTTTCTTCAAAAATGATGATAATATATAGATCCATGTCCAAAAGTGGTTATAATGTATTTACAAGAGTTATGATGTTTCTCAGTAAATTGCATATGGGATTGTAAGTGGAATTTTGAGATTGATGGATCTGCACTTAAAACTATGTAAAATATATCATAAAACTAAAAATAATAATAAGTGATTATATTCATGATATGTATATCACACCTTCTGATACTATGGAATCACTATTACTTTGATGGGATACATGGACCATCCAGGTCAATTACACACAGTAATTCTTTAGATGTGATCCATGATATATATTATTAATGAAATTTTATATCATACATTGAGGTGTTCAATTAATAACTTCCTAATGACTTGAATTAGAAGGGTAGGAACCAAATACATGTGATATAGCCATAATTTCTCATTCTATAAAGAGAAATAGGATAAATATGAAATTTGATATGATCCCATCAATTTGGTAACCCATTTGCATTTTTACATTAACAAATATATCTTCTCTTATGTACATTGTATCACTTAACATTAATGTTTATATCACCCCTTCATGTGTACAAGAATTCTAATAAAATTTAATGGTATCCCAATGTCATAGTAAACATTACACAGGAAGGAAACACGTGCTCTCTATATCCATGATCCACATCATGCCAAATTCTAATATGTAATAATATAGAGGTAGTAGCTATTATGTTACTGGTACACACAAGTTCATTTATATTTACATTAATTTTTAATCCAAAATGATATATTATCCTAATTATTAGGTATTTTTTATATAATTTAATAATTTTACGATACTCTAAAACCCATCACAATGTTCAATGTTAATGAAACATTTATGACAATGATATTGATAAAATAAATAGAAATTTAAAATAAAGAGTATGATTAATTTATATTCATTGAAATAACCATTTTTCGTGATTGAATATATTAGATAAATATAGGATCAATATAAAATATAACATAAACAATTAATGAGAAGAGATATTCCTCCACCAAAAATACTAATGAAAATATTTTCCCAAACATGACTCAAATTTTAGGAAAATAGCTCCTCAAATAATCTCTTGATCAACCAATATCAGACTATTGAATAATGGGAAACTCATTTTCTTATTATTTTTAATTTCAGTAATAAAATATCTTTGAAATGTATAGGTTCCAAAATATATCTATAATGTTTGGGTGGATAAAAAACCAAATAAAATTTATCATAACATCATGAATAATCTTTTGAATATTCATGAGAATAATATCCCTGTGATGCTCTCAAGTCGGTAGTGTTTCTATCCAAAAAATTTAAAGTTGTTAAAATAGTTAAAATTGAATATAATTTAATAAATAGAAGATTAATAAAGAATTATAAGTATTTTTGGAGGTTTAGGACATGGTAAATATTCGTTTGGTGTAATATAGAAACTAAAATATAATGTATAATGACTAAACTATGGGGGATACAATCAAAAGGGAAGAGAAAACTATCTTCAAAAAATAAATTTCTACATAATATTAAGAAAATATAGAAAGTTTATAGATTGAATCGCCAATATATGTTATGTGAAAATTATAATAGAATTTATCAAAAATATGATTTGATTTTATATATACCAATCAATACAATGTTATCTGTAGATGTGGAATGATATCAACATACGAAATGGTATTCGATTACTAAGAGTGATAAATCTACATTAGTTTGTATAAAAGATAATAATGGAAAAAATGAGATAAAATTATTGATCCTATGTGGTAAATGAAATAAAACATAATAGGTTATATAGGATTATTGGAGAAGCATCAAATATGGATGAAAATGTTACAATATAAAAAAAACAAGAAATAATAATATGTATTTAGAAAATATTAAAAAAATGATGGCGAACATGTTATATAATATAAATAAGAACTCAAATTTCATGATAGGTTTTATAGAAACGATGAAATATGGTTTATTGAATATATCAGTGTAGAAGGTATATAAAAGATATAAATGTCGTAGAGGAATGCGGGACTACCCTACCTACTATAAAAGAATTAAAAAAAACTTGAAGAATATTTAAGGGGATACATTCCAATTATTTGACTGGTTTTTCAGATGTTAACCCCAATTCTCCTCATAATTTAATTTATTTATACAAATTGGATTTCTACAATGAGTTTCTGGAGATTATAGTTTTAATGTTGAGTTCTATCTAGCTTTTCTTTCCCATATTTGGTTGTTGTACAATATTTAAATGAAAATTGTGTGGTTATTTTTATACATTGGAATTTATTATAAATTATTATTTATTAAGGGTTTTATTATAAGGTTAGCGTGTGGTTGGATCAAAAATACATAAAATATAGATGAAACCAGATATGATTTTCTGAGAATGTGTTTTAAAACATGACTTATGAAATGATATTAGAAGGAATGAGGCATGTGTTAAAAAGTATAATTAATATAAAAGTGTATATTTTCAATTTTTGTTGTAAATTTTTCCATATACATATTAAAAAATATTATAGAAATTAATTTAATTGAAGAATAATCACCTTGTCCAGAAAAATGTTTTTTGGGGGTTATAAATTACTTTTCCCCATATTTTATTATTATCACTAATACTTTTATTATCCTCTTATATTTAAACACATGAATCACTCTCCACCACCATTTATTATCATAAAATTAGTCTGTGTTTATTTTTTATTATTAAATATTGATGTTTAAACATTTTGGGAAATCTCTTCATAGTAACATCCCATCATTATCACCTCTTTTATATATTTATTTCCTAACCTATAAGGATCATCTTGACATAGGTATTAAAATTCGTTGAATTTTGAGGTTTTTTTAGTTTTTTAGGTTTATCAAGGAATTATACACCTCTTTGAGTTATAATAGGATATATTGACATGACATCTATGAAATCATTGAGATTTAATGTATCACATTCCTTGGGTAGCTCTTTAGTCATAGAACATTGATTTCATGTTTCTTAAAATGCATGTTTCGTATGTATAAAAACAATATCATATATATGGAGTAATTTATTTTTTTATGGATTAATTTTTCAAATTATTTTCATCAAATTAAAATGGAGTCAACTTTTTCCACGGTATAGATTTTGTTTTGGAAACACATTTATACCAAGAGTTCATAAAAATGATTAGTTGGATTTTAAAATTTATCATTATTTTAAGAAAGATTTTATTTCTTATAAAGAAAATCAAAATAATTTTTTCAATATAAATGGGTGTACATGGTCTTTAAAATATAATATAAATAAAAAATTGATTATCAGGTTTTATGATTTTTATGTAATTGGATTTCAATTTTTTTACCATTATCATAAGGAATGAACATGATTCTTTGTTAGAACATTCAAAGTGGATTAAAAAATTATATCCATGTACAATTATCCATAATTTTATTTAACGTGTGTTTTAATAGCCATGTATTTAAAATGAATAAAATTATTCTCAATAGCTTATATGACATACAACACTCAGCCCAAATGAACCGCAGTATAATATTTAAAATTCCCTTTTATGACCTTAAAGATAATTTTTTTTAATAATAGAAATAATATATATTTTTTAAATTATTTATAAATATTTTTTATGAATAAATATTATTGTCAAGTGAGGGCACCCTTTTTAATAATGTATTGAAATACTTCTAAAACTATAGTTTGTTTTGGAAACTATTTTCTATTTCTATGTGTGAGAAGATAGTATAATTAAATTTTTCTAATTTTATAATATTCATTTTAAAATTTGAACATAACATTATAAAATATACTACTAAAAATCACCTTTGTGTGATTTTTTTATTTTTCTAAGGAGAGGTGTTTTTAAGTGAATAGTGAAAATACTGGTTTTTGTAAAACTATCATTTATTTTCCATAAATTATGTTTTTTAAAAGTCCCATTATTATATGAATTTAATTTAAAATTAAAATAAGTATGATTTAGTTTTATTACCTGTAATTAATTACACTTAATAATTATTATACTGGTTTTCAGTCTCTATTTATTTTTATAAATAAACACGAATTTTTTCTGAAAACTATTTTTTAACTATATAATGTTTCTACATTTTAATTAATTAAAATAAAACAATTTTGATAGTTATTTAAATGAAATGAATAAACTATAAATATTTATATTGAAATTTTAATTACAAAAAATATTAAAACTACCTGTACATTCAATATAAGATCATCTTATTCTTGAAGATACATTCCAGGAAAACAAATTTTTTAACACATTTGATATGTTATTTTTCATGTTAAATTCATCCACATATATGAATAGAATTTTATAGAATGTATTATATACTTTTAAAAAATTTAATTAATGATATTTATTAATTTTACCTCTAAATTTTGTAATAATAAATAGTAAAAATAGAAAAAAAAATAACGATAATGATAAAGGTTAACACATCTTTTCATGTGTTACATACACTTGTGATGAAAATAATTTTTCTATAAATATGTGAATTTTATATTATAAATAGGATTTAATATTTATAAATATTGGGTTAATATTATCTAATCAGGATTATTTTATTTTTGTTTTTTGGTATAAATTACTATGGTTAAAATATATTTACCATCGTGAAAAAAAGGTAAATAGGAGTAACCTTTGAGGTATTGGAAAAAAAATTAAATTGTTTATTTTTAGTAGTGGAGGGGTTAATAGACCTTATCATCCCACAAAACCAAAAATAAATTTTTTTGGCATGTCGGATGGGATTGAATTCTAATTATTGAAAAGTTTTATGTATTTACAAAAATTCGACATCCCCTAAATTATAAACAGGAACCCCTTCTGATAATTTTATTCACACCAATCAAGCCATTTCAGTCATAAATAAATTACTATAATATCCTACTATCTTCCATAGACACATTATATAACTATTGTAATTCAAGAAAATTCTACCACAGAGCCCTTAATAGTATATCAAAAGGCATTTTTTCTATGAAAATGTATTAAACATCAATATGATCCTTTGTTACTACTTTTTTTTACATTTTCAACTATATTATTATAAATAAAATATACCAAGACCAGTATATCCTATATAATAAAATTTATTTATGTTTTTTTAATAATAATTATTCATCTTATTCTTCATCAAATAGGGTAAAAATTCATCACTTGTGTGTAAAATATACTACCACCCCACGAACCAATGCAAATTGTTTCCTAACCAACACACATGGATAGTCATAATGATTGAAATAATTAACATACATTATCCTTAGGAGATGATATTGATTCTTTAAAAATTATATGTCATTCACATGCTTTTCCCTTCACCTATTAAAGAGATGATAATGTCTCTCGGGCATATGCAACCCAACCATATACAAAAGTGATGTGATTTATTTTCCATGTTAGAATTTATATAGTGATTATAAAATGTATCAAATGAATAAAAATGATATTTCATTTTGTTATATTATTTATATTCTAGATCTATAACAAATGAAAAATCATCAAAACATCTAGGGAAAAACATTTTTGTGAAAACAAAACAATTATCACCCAAAAGAATGGTATCAATTTTTTTAACAAATATGATATAATATGTTGTAATAAGATCATATATAAAATTAGAAATATGATTAAATTTAAGTTATAAATTAATAACATTTTAAAAAACATTATATATGAAGTTAAACCTTATTCATATAAAGGGACACATGATGTAAGATATTTCATGTCTATTTCTCATAATTGATCCATATTATAGTGTTATGTGCCTAATTTCATTTGTATAGTGCATAATATTCACATTTTAGATATTATATCATGAATACATCATGTTATTTTTTTTCAACTTATATTATTTAATGTAATGGAATTTCTTGTTAAAGTTAAAAAGGTGTATGTGTTTTATAACACTATTTATTCTCATTAGAATATATTACTTCTTAATTACATTATATACTATAATATATTTTTTTTGAAATTTCGTTTTAATATTTTTTATTGATTTTACACATTAATTATTTTAATTTATATTTGATGTGCATAATATATTCATTGATAAATTCAAGATTTAGCATCATAATCTATTTGAGAGATTCTCTACCAATTTCAACTAAAGTTATACCTATTTGGAATTATGATCATTTTTTTAATGATGTGAATATACTAACACATGGACAGGTTATTTAATTAATCTATTCATATTCATGGTACTTAATGTTTCATTTGATGTTATTAATTTTAAGGGGTTCATGAGACAAGAGTTAAAAATGTTGTAATGGATTAGAACACAATATCATTATTACATGGGATTATTTTTAAAAAACAATCACTTAGAAAATTATTTCATATTTCCATCATAAAACCAATTTAATATATTCTCCTCTAGTTTTTCATGATATTTTAATGTAATAGTACGCTTTTGATTTTTTTTCTTGGGAAATAATAATGGACGTAATTAAATGGATTTATTATATCTAGACCTTATATCCATGTATTTCCTTGAGGGGGTGGGGGTGTCATAACTTAATGATTTAACAAGGAGTTCATAATTTTCATATTTCATAGAAAATGTCAATTATTCCAATATCAATAACTAGGTACATTTGTTATTTCTAAACGTGGGTGTCCATTTTGGGTTCTAGACCCAACAAATGTAAATAACTCACACTGATAGAGTGGATGGGTGGTCAAAATCGTCATAAACTTTTAAGGGGAATTAATTCCAACATCAAGATTCACTTATAGATTTAAGATATTTTCATGAATGTCTTATTAATCTCTATATAGAACTGGATAACCTAGGGAAATGTTCAAGTGTTGAATCTTCCACATGATAAAGGGGTTTCTATTTATGAGACTACATGTATGTATATTAAATTCTTCAACTAATTAATATTATTTCATTTATGTTGGTAGCTATTTATATTTTAAATCTCAATAACCAAGAATCCTATAGTTTAAATCCTTCTCAAGGGGGTGAGTGATGTCTCAAGATTGGGAATAGACCTTTATAATGTTCCCTGCATATCCTTATTATAGAAGGAATCAATACCCTTGTTATTAATTGACAACGTACATTTTAATATTATGCGGGAATGTCATATATGAGGCAATATAAGCACTGGGTATTATGATTTATCCATAGTATGAAATCTAATTGGACCTATTTATGACTAGAATCTGGGTCATCATAATTGAATCTCTACATCAGGACCTACCATGAGGTTTATTCCCTTTTATGGGGGAATTCATTTCATTACATTGAATAGGTATTAAACATAATGGATTACATGGATTGTTGATATTTATGATGAAATTTATATGATAATTGAAAATAATTAACACCACATGAGCCATGATCAATGTGAGAATAGTGGATTATTAGTGATTAGTAAAATTGTATATAGATTATTGAATTATGTACTAGGGGTTCACTAATGGAGTGTGTGATATGGATAAAGGGCATTGGAAAAGATTATTTTCTATCTTGGTTATAGCAGGAATCAATGTCTTCATTTTTCAATTGTCTTCTCAATCTAGTTAGGGTTGAGGTTAGTAAATGGACTTATAGAAGAGCTTGGGATCCATGGGATTGGATTTTATAGACACATATTGGATTACTCCAATGTGGATTCCCAATATATCTCATACATTAGGAAGTTCGACAAACCATATTGTCATAGGGATTAGAGTTATCATATTTACCTTTTGTGTATACATGAATATGTTAATTGGAAAATTTTATAGTTTCTCAGGATGTTATCCAAACACATATTGACTATCTTCCTGATTTGTCCTAGGTGTTTTTATGACATATAAGAGGATATCTATATATTAATTGGTTTCACATAGAACATGCATGAATCTAATCACAAGATCCATTTGAAAAGTCTACAATACATCACATGACTTGGGTGGAATGTCTAGAAGTATACCGCATAATCCAGGATGACATGTTTTGATTGTATAGCCTGATTGGATAACATATATAGAGGGTATCACATGATTCAGAAGACATGTTTAGATGGTGTATAATGTTTCAGCTGACATGTATGGAGGGAATCACAACTCCTATCACACATTTCTATAGAGTGTCATAATTCTTGGCATACATGTCTTGAGGGTGTCCAAAGACTACAATGGCGTGTCTTGACTATTTACCAAGACTATTATTACATGTTTAAATGAAATATCATGATTGAAACGAAATATTTAGACGGTGTCTCATGGATTGGATGACACTCCCTGGTCTTGTCAAGTGATATGGGTAGGTCATCATAAGAACATGAATAATAGTTTATCTATCCATTGATAGTCCTTTCATGTTTCTAGTCTTTCCCTTCTATTTTTTAATATATTCCTAATTATTTTTCAATTATTATCTTTTTTTCTAGATATCATGTGACTCAGTTTACCTGAAAAAACTACTTATCAAAATCTTTCGGTGAATTTTAATTTCTTTCATGTTATAAATATATTGATCATATGAATCAAATATTCATGTGGCATGATCATTTAGATTTTATCCAAGATTTTACATGCTAAAAACCATCAATATCATAATACATGAAATTGTGAAAATTCTTCTTGATGCTATTAATATTTTTAGAACTTCTAAAATTACCCCTCTACATATATTATATGAAATGTGCATAATTTTTGAAAAAAATGACCGTTTAAATATTAAATATGATTTTTGAGCACTGTTGGAATTCTTCTAGATTAATGTAAATTTACTAGTTTAATAAAAACATATCATCCTATTTATCCAAATTGAATGGTTTTTGTTTTGTCTAATTACTAATTTAATTGAAAAAAATTTCATTAGAAGGGATATTGGACATATTCTTCTATTTGGAAGGTTATATGGTTCACACCAAAATCCCCAAATAATCTGTAAAAAAACTAGACCATCCATGATGATAGATTTAACAAGCTCACTCCAATAGTCCAAATATATTAATTCTCCCAATATGGTCAGCGAAAAATGAAAATCAGCTTTCATAAATTTTCAAGGCCCAAATCTGAATACAAGGGGCCTAACTCATGGTTTGAAGTCTAGCCCACCATTCAGTTTGGGAATTAAAATTTTTCAACTATTCATGACATAGTTCAGGATTTAATAATAAAACAAAGATAATCATTTTTATTGTGAAATATTTCATATAGTCATGTGTTGTTTTTTAATAAAATTTTGCATTTGAAGAAATATTTCTATTGATAAACCCATTCATATTTGAGCCTTTTAAAACATTTTGTGTTAAATGGACAGATTAAAATTGTTTCATCAAACTGCCATAACATTGGACCATTATGTTAAAATAGCTCCAAATGTTTATATTAGTCATCCAAAATTAATATCTAAAACTTTTAAGATATAGGTATCTTGGTATTCAGTTTTCATGATGTCGAAATCATCGAGCCAAGTGGAGGGTTAGTTTTGGAATGCAAACAGTCCACCACAATGGGCTATAAATACTTCACCTCCTCTCATTTCAAAAGGAATTCCATTTCAAAGAGGAGGAGAATTAATTGGCTTGAACAGAGCCTTTTCCAAGCCTTGGGTGTACATTCCATACTCATTGTTTTATATGAGATACCCTTCCTCCTCATTTTTTTTTCAATTACTTTTGTGTTCTTCATTTTTGTAATCATGTAAGTATTTGATTTTGTAATTTTGTTTTAATTTATATTTATTCTTCAATATCACATATTCTCATCCAATAACTATGGATTAATATTAATTTTTTAAATAGTTTTAATCATGTTAAAACCCCTTCCCTTATTTGTTTCCTCATTAAATTTAAATCCCTTTCTAACTCTCTTCAACGATTGTGTGTGTTCGACACACTATTCTTTCATATACCATTCTTTCTGTTATGTTTATAATTCATCTTCATAATCTTATATTTCTAGATTAATTACCATCGTAATGGCTGAGTATGTATATCATTAGGGTGAGTCATAATTTATGTATGTTAAGCGATTGAGAGCATTTTCTCAATGAATATTCTTTAAATTAACATTGTGTATGAGGGACATAACATGTCATGGATTAATGACTTGTATTGTTTAACGTATGCATTCAATAGATTATTAGAACTCTAAATAAACTACCAAAATCAATTACTAATTAAGATTATAATCATAGTTATGTTAAGGCTTGTATTATAACTATAAGGCCCCAGCCTTAAAACTTACTTAATCTTGAGTTATTACAAGATTACACCTTGAGGATCTTTTCAGGTTTATAGTTTTTGAGAATTAGATCATAAAACATGCATTACATTCCATATATAAACAAAGTGGTTACATAAAAGATATTATTCATTTTTCCCATCAATGGAAACATATTTAAAATAAAACA
This sequence comes from Viscum album, assembly GCA_963277665.1. NCBI lineage: Eukaryota > Viridiplantae > Streptophyta > Magnoliopsida > Santalales > Viscaceae > Viscum > Viscum album. The sequence continues at coordinate 267,961,539 of OY728125.1, read as the reverse complement.
TTGATTCTTTCATGACACTTCTTTGACACTATCATATCATGTACCATTCCATTGACCTGTGAAAAACATTTCATAAACGTGGGATGAGCATAAAAAGCTCAGTAAGGGATATAAAAATATGGAAAGGAAACATGAGTACATATATACATAAGAATGAAATCACACCTTACCCGTAAAACATAAGCACTTTAACATAACTCATCAAATCATGAATAAATCATAGAAATCATAAGACATAAAGGTAATTGTGGAATTCATAACATTATTACATAGGGAGTAACCCTCTTGGTTATGTTTGGAATACCCATCAGAGTATATTCCCTAAATCTCTTCAGAGAAATGTTAACGTTTCACTCCTTCGCGTTACCCAATGCATTGGAGGGCTATATCGGGCTCACCCGCCCTTATTTTATCACGGAACCACCCGTCTTCATAATAATGCCCAAGAACCTCAACGTAGTCGTATCACATAAAACATGAATAAACGAAACATAACATTTCCACCTTTCAATCACAAAATATCAATACAACACATTGCTATAGCATTTACTCATAATGGAAACCATAAAGGTATGCCCAAAATGAAAAATACAGAAGCTTAAGGAAAACATAAACATATCATATAACATATAAAAATATAGTTTCATCTTAATGGACACCTATGAAGGTGTTAAAATAATGTTGAACAATCATCGTTTCGGGAGGCCGAAATTCGCCATCCACGGAAACAGAATGTTCATTAACCATTAGATGTAGGTGTATGTAAGTGTAGCTAGAATAATTATTATAACAAAATCCTAGTATATTGAATATTCTGGAGTTGTTACAAATGAAATGAATAAATATATTTTAGTGGGTTGGAAAAGTAAAATAACACAAAAGGACTCAAGTGAAGAAATTACATTAAAATCGGGTAACTCCCTTTGGTTTGAGCCCAAAGGCTTCCTTGGGAAGACTTCTGCCCAAAGTGAGGCTTCAAGGAGTAATAGAGGGATGTGGAGGGACAAAATGGGCAGGGGTTGGACGAGCCAAAGGCTTTGGAAGTGTGGGTAAGGAGGTAGAGGTGGGGGCCTTTTATAAGAGGAGAGGAGGGGCACTCTTGGAATGTAAAGAAATGTTACTTTATTTTAAAATATGTTTCAGATTCAAAAGGTCCCAAATTGATATAATTAGAGGTTATGTTGATAAGGGTTCTAAATCCATCCATCCAATAGGTTTTGGACATGTGTAGGTCATATATTTTTCATTATCATTTCATTTTATTTAAATCCTTTATTAATGAGGTAATCGCTGCATCATCATGATGTCATAAATAATTTAATTTATTTAATGTCTAAAAATTATAAAACAAATATCATGATGTAATAAATCATTTTATCTTTCTAATTAATATTTATATTAAAATATCTGACTTTCATAACCCCATGTAAAAATTGTTTTAGTAAAACATCTAATGTTTGTGTCATTTTAATTTTAACATTAAATAAAAAGTTATTTATGTCATTACCCAACCTAAGTGGCTCCATGGGGTCCCAAAGTTGACCCATGGATTAGTTTGGTTGGCCATGACACATAAAAGGAGGGTAGGACATGTGTCAAGATCATATCGTTTTATTAAAACATTATTTTTACCTTAAACTAAACTAATTACCTCTAATCACGATTAAGAACTTAAAAGTTACTATTCACCAAAAAATTATTTTAATCTCATTAAACCAATTTTTACTTCTTATTTACAACCATGTATATCAGATTTTTTAAAATCCAATCATAGAAGTGGAAAAGTTTCATTTAAACGAAAAATTAGTTTCTTTAACTACCACTTAGTTGTTTCACTATTCATCAAAAATTGATGTTTTTCAGAAAAATACCAAAACTTCACCCCAAGCTATATTTGATATTATGAATTCAAAAATGATGACTATTTTACAAAATTGAAATCATTTAAGTTACATTAATTAATTTAATAATTAATTCTCGCTGTCATGACAAATAGCGTGTTTTTATGAAACAATAAGTATCAAAAGATTGACAGTAGTTTAAGTCCAATTTCACAGTGAAATTGATTCCAATGACCACCATTGGATTAAATGGTAAAAATATATTCTAAATTCACTTTAAAACAAATTGAAAAGATAATCTAATCATATAAATAAATTATATTAAAAAGAGGTTTTGAATTAAAATACAACATTTTTCACTATTCATTAAAAAATGAACATTGTCAGAAAAATACCAAAAATTCACAAAAAGTAAATATTGATGTCCCTATCATACAGAATAAGTTTATTTTGAAAAACATAGCTTATATAATTGTCAACAAATAGATTTATAAAATGATTTTCCATTAAAAGGCAGTAAAACAAACTTTTAAAAATATTAGTGAAATCATTGCTTAAGATTGGATTTATTTTCATTATAAGCCTCTAAAACACTATCTAATTATTTAATAGGAATAGATAAAAATATCTATTATTCATTACTTACTTGGGATATTACATCCTTCCCCCCTTTAGAAAATTTTGTCCCCGTAATTTATTTACATATCAAATAAGTGGGGGTATTTATCCCTCATTTCATTTTTAGATTCCCATGTTGCCTCTTCAATCATGTGGTTTTTTCACAAAACCATTACCTGATTAATCACCTTATTCCATAACACTTGCTCCCTGTGGTCAAAAATCTAGACCTGTTGTTCCTCATTAGATAGGTTCTCTTCCAGCTGAACTACCTCTGGACTCAAAACATGATATGTATCTAGCATATACTTTCTCAACGTCGAAACATGAAAAACATTGTGTACCTAAGACAAACTCGGAGGTAAAGCCACTCGGTAAGCAACTGATCCAACTCTCTCCCGAATTTCATATGGTCCAATGAACCTTGGACTCAACTTTCATTTCTTACCAAATCACATCACAGTTTTCTATGGTGATACTTTGAGAAAAACATGATCACCTACCTCAAAAGAGAGATCATTCCTCCTGTTGTCCGCATAACTCTTCTACTTACTCTGAGCTGTTCTCATGTGTTTCTGAATCAGCTGAACTTTTTCTACCATATCTTCTACCAATTCTGGTCCCATCAACTTCTTTTCACCCACTTCATCCCAGAAATCTATAGTTCGACACCGCTTCCCATATAATGCCTCTAATGGTGACATCTGTATACTAGAATGAAAACTTTTATTATAAGAAAACTAAAAAAAAGATAGATGCTGGTCCCAACTACCATGATAATCCATCGAACAAGCTCGTAGCATATCCTCCAAGGCCTGAATTGTTCGTTCTGACTACCAATCTGATTGCTGTTGAAAATCTATACTAAAATTTAATTTAGTACCCAACGACTTCTGAAGGCCTTTCCAAAAGTTATAAGTAAACCTGGTATCACGGTCAGATACAATGGAGAGAGGAACTCTATGTAACCTGACTATCTCTTTAAGACACGAACATGAATGATGATCTAGGGAAAACGTATCTTCTATAGCAAGGAAATGAGTAGACTTGGTCAAGCGATCAACAATAACCCATATTGCATTATTACCTCGAGGGGTTTTCGGCAATCCCACAATGAAGTCCATGGATATATTCTCTCATTTCCACTCTGGCACTGGTAAAGACTGAAGCATCCCTTTTGGTAACTTCCACTCTGCTCTAACCTGTTGACATGTCAAACACTTCACAGTAAAATAAAAAATATCTCTTTTCATTCCATCCCACCAGTAATACTCCCGCAGATCTCTGTACATATTAGTACAGCCAGGATGAACTAAAAACGGAGAACTATGAGCTTCACATAAAAACTCTCTCTTCAACTGTGAATCAAAAGGCACACTCAATCTCTTCCCAAATCTCAAAACACAATCATTATCAGTGTTGAATTCAGGAAACTTACCTTTCTAAACCATCTCTACCTTTTTCTGCAACTCACTATTTTGCTTCTATGCTTGCTTGATTCTGTCTAATAGGGAAGATTTCACTGATACCTGAAACAAAACAGAAGAACATCCTACACCAAAAAATTCTATTCCAAAGTTCATCAAATACATAACCAAAGGATCACGTTCCAAACACAACATTTCTAATGAATCATTAATTTTTCGACTCAAAGCATCAGCCACTTTATTTGATTTTCTCGGATAGTAATGAATTGTACAATCATAATCCTTGATTAATTCCAGCCATCTCCTTTGTCTCATGTTTAACTCTATCTGAGTGAATATATACTTTAAACATTTGTGATTGGTATATATTTCACACTTTACTCCATACAAATGATGCCTCCAAATTTTTAAAGCCAAAACAACAGTAGATAATTCCAAATCATGTGTAGGGTAATTTACCTCATAAGTTTTCAACTATCGTGAAGCATAAGAAATTACCTTATCATTATACATTAGGACACAACCAAGTCCTTTCAATGAAGCATCACTTTATTTAACAAACTCACCATTCCTGGAAGGTAGTGCCAAAACTGGAGTATTCACCAATCTTCTTTTCAGTTTCTGAAAACAATCATCACATTCTTTTGTCCAGATAAACTTAACACCCTTCCAAGTTAGCTTATTCATTGGACTAGATAACCATGATAAATTTATAACAAACCTTCGTTAATAGCCTACCAAACCAAGGAAGCTACGAATCTCAGTGACATTTGTGGGCCTTGGACATTCTTCAACAACCTTTTGTTTGCAAGATCAACAGTTATCCCATCTTTAGAAACAATGTGATCAAAGAATGAAATTTTTTGCAACCAAATCTCACACTTACTGAATTTCCAATAAAATTCCTTTTCTTTTAAGGATTGCAAAATAACTCTTAAATGTCTTTCATGCTCCTCTTTACTTTTAGAAAACACCAAAATATCATCAATGAAAACCATCACAAACTTATCGAAGAACTCATGGAAAATTCTATTCATTAAGTCCATGAATATAATAGGTGCATTGGTTATCCCAAAAGGCATTACTACTTATTTGTAATGGCCATATCTTGTACGAAACACAGTCTTCAGAACATCTGCCTCCTTTACCTTCAGCTGATGGTACCCCGATCTCAGGTCAATCTTTGAAAAAAACTGAGCTCCCTGGATCTGATCAAACAAATCATCAATATGAGGAAAAGGATATTTGTTCTTAACAGTTATGTTATTCAAGGCTCTATAATCAATGAAAAGTCTCATAGAACCATCTTTCTTTTTAACAAATAAAATAGGAGCACCCCATGGTGATGTGCTAGGTCGAATGAAACCTTTCTCTAATAAATCATGCAATTTCTCCTTCAACTCTAAAAGTTGAATTTGAGCCATTCGATTAGGGGGTTTTGGAATTGTCTTAGCATGAGGAACTAGGTGAACAGTAAATTCAACTTCCCGATCTGGTATTATTCCCGGAAACTCATCAGGAAAAACATCATGATACTCATTTACCACTGGCACATCATTAATCTGAACAGTTCCCTTATTTTCAACAATCTGTGCAAGTTAACATTCATTTCCATCTTTTACAAGTTTCCCGGCCTCTTGATATGTAATCAACAGTAAGGGTTCATTCTTGTACACAAACTAAAATTCTTTCTGAAAAAAAAACTTATTTAGCTCTACAATCAATCTTAGCATGGTAAATAGAGAGCCAATCCATACCAAGGATAACATCAAACTCTACTAGAGGTAGAATAATAAGGTTTTCAAGTATGTTCTTTCCACAAATAAGGATAGGAAGATTCTTATAAATTTTTTTGCCTCAACATTTCCACTATGTGTTTTTACCAAAAGTTCAGGAGTCATTTCTTGAGATGGTATTCCCATTTTACTAGAAACGTTTTCAGAGATGAAAGAATGTGCAGACCCCGAATCAAACAACACACTGGCATAATCTGAAAAAACAAACAAAGTACCTGATACAACTTCATTTGATGTCCCGACATCTTCGGAAGTAGTTGCAAAGGATTTCACCACCCCTTTCTGATTGTAGTCTAACTGCTTCACATCACTCGATCTCTTTGTCAGACACTCATTTTCATAGTTACCCATCTCATTTCACTTAAAACATTTCACTAACTGTAAATCAAATTCGGACTTACTATCACCTTGATCGTTTTCAGTACAATCACGAGCCTTATGTCCCATCTTACCACATTGGTAGCACTTTCCAGAATTCATAAGACATTCCCTAGCATGCCTTTTGCCACATTTATCACAAACTGGAAACTTAGTTTTCTAACCATCATACCTTTTTGAAGAATTATTCCCTTTCTCATGCCACCTCGATCTCTTCTCCTGCTGGTTGTTATAGAACACTTGATCATCGGCAAACTCCATCTCTACCTTCTCAGCACATCAAAAAAGCTTTTCCTAACTTTTAAACTCACAAGAAGCTAATTCCCTTCGATATTTTGGCTTTAATCCTGAGTAAAAATTATTGATTTTACTATCAAGGTCTCAGATAAAATTTGGAGCATACCTTGCCAATCGAGTGAATCGTTCTTCATAGGCGGCCACTGAGTCTTCCTCTTGCCTCAATTCAGAGAATTGTTTTTCCATCCTAAGTCGAACAGCCTTAGGGAAATACTTTTCAAGAAACATACCTTTGAATTCATCCCAGTCGAGAGTATCAATCTCATCAGTGTCCCTGATATTTCTAATCATCGACCACCACTGATCTGCTTCACCCTCCAAACGGTAAATAGCAAGACTAAACTTTTGATTGTCTGAACACCCCATGACATGGAAAATCTTATCCAGTGCTTTAATACACCCTCCATCTAACACAGGGTCAGATGATCCTCTGAATGATGGGGGATGTTGCCTCATGAAATGTTCCACCACTGACATGTTCCTCTGTGGTTGATCTGGCTGATCTCGTGCATGGATACCACCACCATTTATCGCTTGAGTCAACTGCGCCATTACTGCAAAAAACTGTTCAGTTCCAATTCCGACCATCTCAGGATGCTGATTCGGGAGGCTATTTCCTTCTGTATGCCTTCCTAGCACTTCTTCCATGTTTCCTCTGTGGAAAACCATTTTGAAGAAACATGTCTTTGATGAAGCAACATGGTAATCTTCAAATTCTAAATCATTTCAATTTGACCAAAAAAAGAATATTTTTGAATAATCATTTAATAAAATTCTAACTCCTAAAGTTATCTAAACCGACCATTGAAAGCATCTATAAGGCCCCTGCCTTAAAACATACTTAATCTTGAGTTATTACAAGATTACACATTGAGGATCTTTTCAGGTTTAGAGTTTTAGATAATTAGATCATAAAACATGCATTACATTCCACATTTAAACAAAATGGTTACATAAATGATAGTATTCATTTTTCCCATCAATGGAACCATATTTAAAACAAAACATAGATTCTTTCTTGACACTTCCTTGAAAATATAATATCATGTACCTTTCCCTTGACCTGTGAAAAACATTTCAAAAACTTGGGATGAGCATAAAATGACCAGTAAGGGATATAAAAATATGGAAAGGAAACATGAGTACATATATACATAAGAATTAAATCACACTTTACCTGTCAAACATAAGAACTTTAACATACCTCAACAAATCATGAATAAATCATAGAAATCATAAGACATAAAGGTAACTTGAGGCATTCATAACATTCTTACGTAGGGATTAACCCTCTTGGTTACGTTTGGAATACCCATCACAGTATATTCCTTAAATCTCTTCGGAGAAACCTTAACGTTTCACTCCTTCGCATTACCCAATGCATTGGAGAGCTATATCACGCTCACCCGGCCTTAGTTTATCATGGAACCACCTGCCTTCATAATAATTTCCAATAACTTCAACGTTATCGTATCACATAAAACATGCATAAAGGAAACATAACATTACCACCTTTCAATCACAACATATCAATACAACACATTGATATAAAAACAGTATGAAAACCATTTTCAATACCAAAATAAATGAAAATTAAAACATGGTATTTATTTTTCTTTTAAAAAAAGGTATGGCTTGTAGAGGAAGCTGAAACTCAAATAATGGTCACAGTGGTATAGAAGTCATTGTCACTGCATACATACGACAAAAACATTCCCTTTTTTCGTTTAGTAAAACACTTTGTATAAAAAAGATTCCTTTTGGATAAATGTAAAAGTCAAAGGGGTTTATACACCGTATAAAAGAAGGTTGTGTATAAAATTAAATATGACTCAATGAAAGGAGATTGAGACGAAGTCCCATACCTCGGGTCCGACATGAATTGGCCGTTCTTTAATCTCCTGAATAATAAACTTGAGTTAATTTCTACTTTATTAAGAACTTTTTTCAAGTTCATTATTCCTTTTATATAACTTATTTCCATTTCATGAACACAATTTAATTATTTAAGTTAATAACGGTCGTTTTAACGATCATTGGTACTTGAGTCAAAAATAAACCCTTTATAATTACAAGTTTTCATGTATCCATTATATCCAGAATTATAATCATGATGTATATATCATATATATCCAGTATATACATGCATTTATAATATTACATAATCATTTAGAGGTAAGAAATGAAATGCACCATTCATGGAGACGGTAAGCCGTACGTACGTATGAACGCTACTTTCATTTCTATTTCATATTTTATAGAATGGAATCATAATGATATAAAGGTATATTATAATTCCAGTTTAATATCATATATAATATCATAACTCCATCATTTTTACGTCCCACATATGGTATTTAACGAATCAGATCACTTTGAGGGGGCGATAGTCCGCACTTCCTTAAATAAAGATATCGCGTTTACCCATAATGGAAACCATAAAGGTATTCCCAAAATGAAAAATGCAGAAGCTTAAGGAAAACATAAACATATTACATATCATATATAAATATAGTTTCATCTTAATCGCCACCTTTTATGGTGTTAAAAGAATTTTGAACAATCATCGTTTCGGGAGGCCGAAATTCGCTATCCACGGAAACAGTATGTTCTTTAACCATTAGATGTAGGTGTGGGTAAGTGTAGCTCAAATCCATATTATAACTACATCCTAGTTTATTTAAGATACTTGATTTGTTACAAAAGAAATGAATAAAAAGAGTTTAGGGGGTTGGAGAAGTAAAATAAAACAAAAGGACTCAAGTGAAGACATTACCTTAAAATCGGGTAACTCCCTTTGGTTTGAGCTACAAGGCTTCCTTGGGAAGACTTCTGCCCAAAGTGAGGTTTCAAGGAGTAATAGAGGGATTTGGAGAGACAAAATGGGCTGGGTTTGGCCAAGCCAAAGGCTTTGGATGTGTCGGTAAGGAGGTAGAGGTGGGGGCCTTTTATAAGAGGAGAGGAGGGGCACTCTTGGAAAGTAAAGAAATGTTACTTTATTTTAAAATGAGTTTCTGATTAAAAAGGTCCCAAATAGATATAATTCGAGGGTATGGTGATAAGGGTTCTAAATCCACCCATCAAATAGTTTTTCGACATGGTTACTCCATAGAGTTTACATTATAATTTCATTTTAATTAAATCCTTTATTAATAAGGTAATCGCTGCATCATCATGATGTCATAAATAATTTACTTTATTTAATTTATAAAAATTATAAAAAAATATCATGATGTAGGAAATATTTTTATATTTATAATGAATATTTATAGTCAAATATCTGACTTGTATAACCACATGTAATAATTGTTTTAGTAAAACATATCATGTTTGTGTCATTTTAATTTTAACATTAAATAACAAGTTATTTATGTCATTTTCAACCGAAGTGGCTCCATAGGGTCCCCAAGTTGACCCATGGATTGTATTTGTCGGCCATGAAACATCAAATGAGGGTAGGACATGTTTCAAGCTCATCTCAGTTTATTAAAACATTATTTTTACCTTAAACTACACTAATTATCTCTAATCGCAATTAAGAACATAAAAGTTACTATTCATCAAAAAATTATTTTAATCTCATTAAACCACATTTTACTTCTTAATTACAAACATTTATGTCTGATTTTTGAAAATCAAATCACATAAGTGGAAATGTTTCATTTAAATGAAAAATCAGTTTCTTTAACTACCACTTAGTGGTTTCACTATTCATCAAAAATTGAAGTTTTTCCGAAAAATACCAAAACATCACCAAAAGCTATATTTGATATTATGAATTCAAAAATGATGTCTATTTTAAAAAATTCAAATCATATAAGTTACATTAATTAATTTAATAATTAATTTCTGCTGTCATGACAAATAGCGTGTTTTTATGAAACAATAAGTATCAAAAGATTGACACTAGTTTAAGTCCAATTTCACTGTGAAATTGATTCCAATGACCACCATTGGATTAAATGGTAAAAATATATTCTAATTTCACTTTCAAACCAATTCAAAAGATAATATAATCATATAAATAAATTATATTAAAAAGAGTTTTTGAATTAAAATACAACATTTTTCACTATTCATTAAAAAATTAACATTGTCAGAAAAATACCAAAAATTCACATAAAGTAAATTTTGATGTCCCTATCATAATGACTATGTTTATTTTGAAAAACATAGCTTATAAAATTGTCAAAACATAGATTTAAAAAATGATTTTCCATTAAAAGCCAGTATAACAATCTTTTAAAAATATTAGTGTATTACATGCTTAAGATTGGATTTATTTTCATTTTTCGCCTCTAAAACACTATCTAATTCACCAATAGGAATAGATAAAAATATCTATTATTAATTAATTAAATGGGATGTTACAATAACCTTAAAACATAATAATTTCAATCAACATCAACTTGTGACATGAGTGTTAATTTAATGCACAATAAAGAATGGATGGTGGATATCACACCATTAACTACATAATGATGAACTCACCCCAATATTTATTAATTTTTTATATTAGTGTTACTAAATCTATCCTCTCATAATCTCTACATCAAACCCAAAATCATTATACAGCCAACTAAAAACAATCGACTATTAAAAAGTATCAACGTTGATGATTCAACTCGAGTGAACTATACACATTAGTAGAGAAGCAGAAATTTGACCGGTCGATAGGCAAAAATTTTCCACACATTAAAATAGCACCATTTACGGGGATAGTAATTTATGTAGTCATTAGTTTTGGGTTATTTTTAAAAAACTCAACAAAAAATAAATTAAAAAAATTAAAAAAACAATAAAAAACCCGCCTTCTCATGATAATCATAAACTGAAAAAACACAAAGAAAAAACCTATCTTCCAATTTCATCCAACAACTTTCTAAATGTCCCGTAGCCTCCTAAACAATCTCTCGGATTTTTTAGACCCTGAATCTGAGAAAAGGCTTCACCAACATAGGGGGAACATTAGGGATAATCAAATAATTAATGAACCATCCCTTTTCCAACATTTTGAATTAGAAATAGCCAATCCTAGAGAACAAACAATAGAATAACTTCTTGCCCCTAATATGAATTATCAACCTCTTGGTATTCAATATCCAAAAATAGAATCTAACTTCAAACTCAAATTATGATTGGTTCATCTTCTCCCTTATTTCAACAGTCTTGTCGGAGAGGATCCACATCTCCACCTTAAAGTGGTCCAAGTAGTGTGCTCTACCATGAAGCCTCAAGGGGTTTCTGAGGAACAAATCAAAATCCTAGAATTACCATTATCCCTATATTACACTGCTATGTTATGGATATATTACATTCCTACTGGTTCTATAACCACCAAGAATTACAATAAATGAATCATCTATGAGAAATTTTAGTCCAGCTTCTCATACTACTTCTATCTGAAAAGAAATAAGTTGTATTAGTCAATTACAAAGTGAATCACTCCATGAATGCGAGGAGAGGTCAAAAAATCTTTTTTCAACCTTCCAAAACCACCAAAATCATGTCCAACTCTTGATCCAGTACTTTTATGAGGGGTTATTGGCTATGGAGAGAACTCTCATTGATGTCTCATGTGGCGGTGCTTTTGTTAATAAAACTCCCATAGCAGCAAGAAATCTTATAAGAAACCTAGCTACAAACACACAATGATTCAATACTGAATGACATGATAATGTAAAACCAGAGCATATAATCAATCAATAGAGCTAAAAAAGATGTCATAGTGGATGACTATACATATAGGACTTGTCTGAAAACTTGTTATGGCTGCAAAATTCCAAATATCATCTTCTCTACAATCAATGTTTCCTAGACCTGCCAAAAAACTGTGGAATATGCAACTCACAGGCTCATCGAAAAGACCCATGTCCACATCTTCAAGATGAACCATCTAATTCATCTGGACTAATGGAGCTCAATTCAACATATTCATAGTGGATCCCCAATACTCAACAATCAGGTCAGTTTTTAGAAACTTATACCAACTCCATTCTGATCCCTTATTTTCTACATATAACCCTATAATGATATTTGTGAATCCCATTTCTCATCCCCCTAAATACCCTCATCAAAACTGAAACCAGTTCCAATATGGTCAAGCTGTTTGAAACCTCATACAACCTGATCCTTTTGTTCCACGACATCATAGGATCTATGATCCTCTTCCACCTCTAATATTACACTATCCTAGTGAGCCATACCAATTCCCAATTCTGAAACCATTAAAATATCTTCCCTGATAACGAAAATCAAGGCAATCACAATCTAGGATAATCCTTTTCTTCCATGAAGCCATGGGAAAGTGCATTTGAAGATCATGTCTCCTTCATCCATTCCAACCTCAAAAACATAGAATCACAAATAAATCAACTAGAATCCCACCTGATCCATCAACAACTATAAAATTCTTCCAAACATCCATCTCATCCATTACCCAACTCCATGGGTATTGTGAGTGAAATTTCACTTAGATCCATAATGAATATTTCTAAACCACTAGGTATGTCCCTGAACCCCAATTTGAATGTTTACATAGAATATGAAAGGAAATAGAAACAAAAAAGGGAACCTGAAGCCATTTCTTTGCCTCTATCCATTCTATTTAAGAACCAAATTCATTTTCCTCGAGCCATTTCTACACCAATCAAGTCCTTTGAACCCGATCCTAAAATCCTCAGCATGTTTGGACACAACATACCCCACTTAGATTCCCTAAAACAAATCCAAAAGTATGAAAATTTTCTCAAGGAATTTTTCACCAATAGGAGGCAACATAGGACCTTCGAAAATGTTTCCACCCAACAGTCTAATCCCTTAAATTGCAAAGATCTATGGACCATTATGGTTACATTAAAAATTGGAAGTTCCAACTTTGAGGATTCCCTTGTGGACCTAGGATTATCAATTAATGTTGTGCTCTAATCCATAATATCCAACCTTAGTATATGCCCCTTAGATCCATCAATTGTTTTGATCCAGTTATCCAATCAATGCACAACCCTTCCTGATGGGATAATTAAAGTTTTCCTTGTCCTTTTGAATGATCATATCTCCCCAGCATACTTCTATTCCCTTGACATGGAAGTTGAGACAACTTCTGGCCAATCTAATCTGATTCTAGGTTGACCATTCCTTATGGCATCTAAAATCAAAATTGATGTCCATGTTGGAATCTTATAAATGGAATTTGGTGACAAACTACTCATGTTTAATATTTTTCAATCCATGCTATACCCATCAGAGAATCAATCAGAATTATTTATCCTTGCTTCTGAAAGTATCTCTGAGAGTTTGTTGAATCCTAATCTATCATGTTATTAATGATATACTGATAGATGAGTTTGTAAATATTTTATCCTCCATATCCATTTCTTTAATGGGGAAGTTGATATTGACATTACAAAAGTAAACTCCATCGATATGAAGGATCTTGAAAACTATTTGGAATCCCATCTTACTTCTGACATCCACTGCTCCAACGTGGACAGTAAGGGGGAAAATGAAAAAGCATGTTCATTTTTTGATTCAATTTTTATTATCCAATATTCATCATTTCATGTCCATGATTCTGAAAATTCTGTTATATGTGAGGCGAACCTCGAAAAGATGTGCTTATATTGTACTGATGGGAGTCAAGGATGTGATGTTTGTTCTATAATTAATAAATTGATCACTTGTGATGTTGAAATTGACCATTATTTGGCGAAAAAAATTGATATAAAGGATAATAAAAATTTATTCAATCAAATGAATCCACTAATCCTAATTAATTTACATTGGTTAGTGATGAAATAAATGAGTCAATTTACAATTTGGATTTCATACTATGGTTTCAGGCTATGCGAACGATACATAAATGAACTATATGAATTGAGACATCTTCCAAAATTTCAATGAAAAAAACAGAATCACTTTGTATATAAAATCATTATTCGCGTTGATTACCAATGAGAGTATTTCCATATTCCCTTTTCCACCCAAATTTATTTAAAACGGAAACCACATGGATGGGATGAAATTATCAAATGAATCATCACGCCTCTCAATGGTGAAATATTTCTAAAAGAATACTGGAGTTGAAAAAATATAGTGGCCACCTTCAGACTATGGGTAGTTAACTGCAACTATCCAGCTGTAGAAAAATAAATGCAGTGATTCTTGAGAGGGAACCCATGTTTTCTTTTACTTTTATGAAATTTTAATTTATTTTTACTTGTTCATTAGAAGAATAATGATTTTCCTTCAGATAACATCCCACAAGAGGCATATCAACTTCCACTGACCAACCATTAGATAGACATGGAAACCCTCAAATCCAAACCAAGGGCACCACTTTCCCTTTAATTCCTCTTCTCTCAATATATATATCTTTCTTCTTCTTCCTCCCTCCTCGGTTTTTACAACTTTCATCATCAAACATTTTTTATTTACTACTCATCTTTTATTGGTGTGTCTTTATAAAAAATAAAAAAATACCTAAAAATAATATTATAATATCTTAAAAAACAATTTGAAAAATTAAGAGTCATGCTTATATAGATTACAATTTTAAAAAAATTTCAAATCATTTTTTGGACTCAAAAGATATGGATTCATCTTAAAAATTTTGTATTTTCATCATGAATTTTTATAATGAATATTGTGACAAAAGCAACAAATTTTGAATTCCCAATTTTTTATTGTAAAATGATTTTACCCACCTGTGAGGATAAGAATTTTCATTCATTAAAAGTCTACATATGGCCATTTTTTCAAAATGGGTGGTTTTTACACCCATTTGTGGTTCTTGAGTTTGTGATCCTTCGAGGTGCATTTCCTACATTAGTGCGAATTATTATGATAGAGGCATTTTATGAACTACATGAGAATTATAATAGCCAAATAAAATCCCATTAACCATACATTAATACTTTTT
Source organism: Viscum album (assembly GCA_963277665.1). NCBI lineage: Eukaryota > Viridiplantae > Streptophyta > Magnoliopsida > Santalales > Viscaceae > Viscum > Viscum album. The sequence goes on along the minus strand of OY728125.1, from coordinate 267,946,262 downwards.
TTGAAATCCCCTTAGAGCCTATAAATACCTTTCCTTTAATAGCCGCATTACATGCCCAATTCCTTATCCAACCCAATATGAACATGGATTTTCATTGCATTCTTTTTTGAAATTTAAATGTGGGGGGGATTGATTTCATTTTGGGTATGCTTCAATCGATTTTCACCATGTTATCATATGCTTGAGGGAATGAATCAATTTCAATTTGGGGGAGAGGTTTTCAATAAGTTATTTTGTGGTAATGTAATGTAAATTCATTTATGTGATATTGTAAATTTAATTGACAAGTGTTCAAAAAAATTTCAAAAACAAATCAAAAAAATATGAACAAAAGAATGGGTTGTGTCTTGGGTGGGTCAAAAAATAACACATCCTCACCCTTTTATCTTTTTATTAATATTACAATTAGTGTTTTAAAGAGATCAAACATGGGTTGGGATATGTGTTTGAGATCTTTTTCAGGTTCAACTTTCGAAAAAATTTCAAAAAAAAAAGAAAAACATTTACACTTATTTCATTGGTAGAAGATTCATGGTTTGTAAATATTTAATTTTATCATCCAGTTAATGTTTAATCCTATTTTTATTCTATATTCACATTTTCAAACCCTTGTAAATATGGGTTTCCATTTCCATTCATTTCTCTTTTAAAAAAATATTCATTTTTTTCAATGTTGGTGTTTTACCCCCATTTTTCTTATCATTTGGATATCATCATCCTACTTTCCTATATCCATAGAAAAACCCCTAAAAAGGCCTCAATATTTTTGAGTACTTTATGATAGTGAGTGGAATCTGAGAGCTCTTACAAACTCTATGATTTTTACTCTTCCTTGGAAAATGAGTGAAACTCCATTTATTAATTTTATCATCTTGAGATGAGTACATTTTATGTGTCACCACTTTCCATTTCTAAATTTGATCATGAAAAAAATGAATTGTTTTTGGAACATTGTTTCTAAAAAACATGGGGTTGAATTCTATATGGATGATTGAAGTTCTCTAATCCTTTCCTGATTGGGGAAAACAAAATTTTAATATTTGTTGGTGAGTGAAAATTATTTTGTCATGTTTTTATATTTGATTCTTATTGGGACATGAAAAAGACTATGTGTGGGTGATTTGATGTTATTAATATTTTAATAACTTTTTATATACTCCCATTACAGATTTTATATGAAATGTGCATAATTTTTGGGAAATATTAAGGTTTAAATATTAAATATTACTTTTGAGCACAATTTTAATTCATCGAGATTCAAGTAATTTTATTAGTTTAACTATAAATCTCAACCTACATATCCAAATTACATTTTTATTGTTTTTTAGGTTTCTTAATGAAATATAAACCCATTCAATTGATGGGATCTTAGAAAAATTCTTGCATTTGGAAGGACATATTGGTCACCCAAAAGGACCAAATAATCTATGAAGAAAGAGGACCATCCTTGATGATAGATTTAATAGGCTCACTCCAGAAGTACAAATTTTTTAATTCTTTTCCAATGGTTAGGGAAAAATGAAATTCATAATTGATAAAAATTTCAAGGCCCAACTATAATGAAAAGGGGCCCAACTTATGGTTTGAACTCCAGCCCTCCATTCTGGCTAGGAATTAAAATCTGGCCTCTATTCATGACATATCTCATGATGTAATCATCAAATAAAGATGATATATTTCATTTTAAAATAGGATATATTGATGGCTACTGATTTAGAATAATGTGTTCATAATTGATGGAATATTCTTATTGATAAACCCTTTCACATTCCGACCTTCTAAGAAGATTGGAGTGAAATGGACATATTATAATTATTTAATAAAGCCACTATAACTTTGGCTTCATAAGCCCAAATGGCGAAAAATGTTAAGATTATTTATCCAAAATTATTATGTATATCATTGAAGAAATAGAAATCTCGATATTTAGCTATCTGTATGTCCAAATCATCATGCCAATGGAGGTGTAGTTTTGGAATGCAAATAGTCCACCACCAAGGGTTATAAATACATCCCCTCCTCTCCTTTCAAAAGGGTTGGAATTTTATAAGAAAATAGAATATATTAGCATGGAAAATTATCTTCCAATGTCTTGGGAGGACCTTTCATACTCATGTTTTTACTGGATAGACGATTCCTCTTCTTTTTGTTTTCATTTACTTTTGTGTTCTTCATTATTGTTATCTTGTAAGTCATTGTTTTTGTAATTATGTTTTAATGAAAGTTTATTATTCCATATATTTTATTGTCATCCACCTTCTATTGATTAATTTTAATTTTACTAAAATAGTTTAAATGAATTTAGAACCACTCCCTTATTTTCTTACCTCATTCAATCAAAATACCTTTTTTATCTCTCTTTAACGATCATATGTGTTCGACGCACTAATATATTTGTATCCCCTAATTTTATTATATTTATAATTCATAAACATAATAATATATTACAACATTAATAAAAATATTAATAGATGAGTAAATCTACCATTGGGGTGAGTCGTAATATATGTTTGTTAAGCGATTGATATTTTTTGCTTGATGAATATTATTATGACCCAATCCTTTTACAGAAAACATTTCTAGATTTTAAGCAGAGTTAATCATCAATGTACAAGCCATTGATAGTTAAGTCTAGTTTCTTGGAAGACTACGTATATATAATATAAAACAGGGGAGAAAAAATCTTTGTTTAATCTCCACAAAGAGCTTCTAACATCCTTTGAGCCCTTATATCGGCATATGGTACCCCGAAGAACACATGAACAATGTGATGAGCTAAAAAGCCCAATAAGGGAATGAACTTAAGGATACATCTCAAGCACATGAGTTAGGAGGCATGACATAATTATATCCAAAGCATGAAACATATAAAATCATTTAATATAAGTATGAGATCATATAAACATGGAATCATATAAATGTGGTAGAATCATTAATCATATCTTTAGTACAGGTCAAGGATAACTGCCAAGGCCGTTTCCCATTTTAGCACGGGTCAAGGCTAATCGCCAATCACGTTTCATATCGCATATCATGAGACTTAACCATACCCAATACATTGGAGCACTATCTTGGAACACCCATCTTCAAAATTTGCATGAATATTATTTCCAAATAAATATTCCTACTATATATACAATCATACATAATCAGCCATACATAAATAGAAGTGTATCCATGTAAAGAATTCAGTACCACAATCATGACATAAATCATAACCAATGGGTGTTTCAGGAAACTGTCCATGTAAGGAAAGAATTAGAAAATACATGGAAGTTCATTGGGTAAAATAGGCATATAACATGGTAAGTGGTGTCAAACAAAATTTACAACATATGAGAAATGTATTTTAGAATCATTACCATTAAAACATTTTTTTGAGGTTTTAAGGAAAATATTACAGAGATTTTAAAATTTTAAAGAAGGAATTAATTTATATAAAACCATAATTGAAACAAGAAGGATTTCATAATAAAAATAAAAAATTTAAAACGATAATGGTGTATTAAAGAGAAGATAGAGTGAACGTGAAATTGGGTAAAAGTTCAGGGAGTTCCATTAAAATGAGTGTTCTTATTGAGATGTATCGAAGAGAGATTCACGTTAAAACAAGTTAATCCATGAAATAAAATGTGAGATTGATCATAGAACATGATTTTGTAGCATATAAACATAATTTATAAGTTTTATATAAAAATAAAATACAACTATATTTTTGTAAAAAGAAAGATAGGAAAACCCGAAGGAATGAATGATGTTCGGGTAGAATCCCTTATGATTTATAGGCATGGTATCAGGTGTAACTAAAAGGGCTCGATAAGATTGATAATTGGTTTTTCATCAATTATAAAACATTATGGTAGTATGGGGAAGGTTTATAAATGTACCCCATCACTTGATATTACACAAAAAGGCATAGCATAGATAACAATCTTCATTATGAGTAAAAAGGGTAGGATCCCTTACCTTAAATCTGTTGGTGTTCTCCAGTTGTTATTAACGAACTGAATTAAAAAATTATTCATATTAATTAATAATTATATAACCATTTCTATATTAAATTTATTTATTATAACCGTTTTTAGTTCATTGAAATCCTTTTTTATTAGTTATAAGGTTCAATTTCATTGTTTGGGCATGTTTGTTTACTTGGCTTTATAAGATCAGTTAACTTAAAATCAAGTTTAGATTATATGTAGGATGAATGTTATTGTCCATAATCGAAGTTTTATTATTCTTTTCATATCCAGGAGAATACATGGATTTAATTTTAATTAAGTTACTTAGAGTGATGTCAAATTATTATATATATATATATATACACCCATAGTGATAGCCGTTTTTGTTTATCGATTGATTTGATTACAAATAATGTGTGTTGATTTATAAATTAATTACATTTTTACCAAAGTATTATAGAAAAAAAGGATACATTACATATATAATAATCTCATTCAACAATAACACAAATTGTTTCATGACCAGAATTCAAGATAATAAAATAATTGATAAACTATTGTCCCTGAATGTGATAAATTAGCACATCTCAAACAACATTTTTAATTTATTCAAATAAGGGGGAGGGGAAAGGAGAAAATATGATGAAATATACCACTAGAATGATGATATTTCAGTACATGTATGTTACTAGATTTATTATACTATTACGCTGATGGGTGGTGATGAATGATATAAAAAAGAAAAGAACTTAAATGAAAAGAAGAAATTGGGAAGATGAATTTACCTCTTGAGACTTACTCCTTTGAGAACCTCGTAAAGGGAAAGGCTTTGGTATTTTGACGAGACTGGGAGCTTTTGGACATGTTGGAGGACCATGGGGAGAGGTTTGGGCAGAATAATGGTAAACCATGATTAGTGATTTTATAATTTGATACCAAACCAAGTGATATTACATCAGCAGAACATCATCGATGACTTAGTTAAGAAATTATTTATTATTTCTTATGAATGATCATATTCTGCTATTCATAAAATATTAAAGTATTTCATAAAAATCCCAAAAATGCACCCTAAAAATTTGCAACAACTAGATTCCAAAAATGAATTACATTTTTCAGAAATAATTTTCTAAATGTGATTAACTTAAAATTTAATTTAAATCCTAGTTTATTACTAAAAACAGTTTTAAAAACATTACTTTAATTATTCAAAAATTTTGGTACATCAGACTTTCACTTGAATATTATTTTTATACAATCATAGGTAAGGTTACTATTAATTATGGTAAATCACTATTCTTAAGGATATGTTACTATTCATAATGGTAGTTTCTATTCACCAAAAATTATTTTTCTATTATTAAACTCCAAAAATCATCTTGCACAACCGTGTATGTCATATTATAAAAATTCAAAACATTTATCTGAAAAAAATATGTTAAAAGGTCACTTATCACATAGTAGATCATTATGTTGTGGTTTCATGTTATTTTATGACATAAATATTTATAAGGTAATTTCCATTGAAAAACATTGGGTCATTACATTCTTCCCCCCTTAAGAAATTTCACCCCTGAAATTTCACATTACCTAAACAGGTGAGGGTGTTTTTCCTACATTGCCTCTTGTGGTTCCCATGTTTCTTCATCAAACTTATGGTTACTCCACAACACTTTGACAAGATGGTTTGTCTTAATGCGTAGAACCATATCTCTTTGATCTAGAATATTTACTGGCTACTCCCCATTGGAGAGATCATCTTCCAGCTGCACCATTTCTAAGTTTAGTACATGTGAGGGGTCTGGAATGTACTTCCTTAGTAGTGATACATGAAACACATCATGAACATGAGCCATATTCAGTGGAAGTGAATGATGATAGGTCACAACTCCTATGTGGTCAAGGATCTCAATGGAGCCAATATACCTTGGGATTAGCTTCCCTCTCTTCCCGAATCGCTTGAATCTCTTCTATGGATATATTCTAAGAAAGACATAATCTCCAACACCGAACTCCAACTCCCTTTGACAGTTGTCGGCAATGCTCTTTTGCCGACTTTGAGCAGCTTTGATTTTTTTCAGGATGACATGATCCTTCTCTCTCATCTCTTGAACAAGATCGGGTCCATGTAGCTTTCCTTCTCCAACTTCATCCCAACAAGTTGGAGTTCAATATCGCTTTCCATACAGAGCTTCATAATGAGACATCTGAACCTTGGGTCACAGTCAGAGTCTATTGAGAGTGGAACGTCGTGGAGTCGCACCACTTCCTTCATATATATCATTGAATGTTGTTAAAATAAGATATATTCCTGAATAGGGATAAAATGGGAAGTCTTGGTGAGTCGGTCAACCACAAACCATATAGCATTATTTCCCTTAGAAGTTTTTGGGAGACCCGTAACAATGCCCATAGTAACATTTTCTCTTTTCCACATGGGTATAGGCAATGGCTGCATCATACCTTTAGAATTTTTCGCTAGCATTAACTTTCTGACATACCAAGCACCTTGATATATATTTCGAAAACTCCTTCTTCATGTTATAACACTAGAAGCATTCTCGGAGATCCCAGTACATCTTGGTACTCCCAGAAAGGATAGAGAATATTGATCTATGTGAATTTTCCCATAGCTCCTTCTTTATCCCAGGAGATGAAGGCACACAAATTCGCGTTCCAAACCGAATCACACCATCATCATCCATGTGGAACTCTAGAAGCTTCAATTCCTTTACTAAATTCACCCTATTTTGTATCTCCACATCATCCCTTTGTGCTCCCTTAATCCTTTCTAGGGTGTATGGTTTCACAATAATTTGTGCAATGTAGAATGTATCACCGAGCCTTATGATTTCCAAATCCATTCTTTGCATATCCATAAAGCTAGGGTCTTTCTCAATCCATAACATGGATAGAGTAGTGGGTTCTTTTCTTCTCAGAGCATCAACTACCTTGTTCTCCTTTCTAGGATGTTAGTGAATAGGGAAATCGTAATCCTTGATTAGTTATAACCATATCCTTTGACACATTTGAGTTCCTTTTGTGTGAATATATACATTAGGCTCTTATGATTAGTGTATATGTCACACTTCTCACCAAAAATGTAGTGCCGCCATATTTTCACGGCAAAAATCATGGTTTCCTACTATAGATTATGTGTCGGGTAGTTCTGCTCATAGATCTTCAACAGTTGTGCGGTGTAGCCTATCACATTATCATTTTTCATGTGTACACAACCCATGACTTTTTTTAATAATCACTATATATCACAAAATATTATCGACTTTTTGGTAGTGTGAGTATAGGTGTAGTGATCAGCCTTCTCTTTAGTTCCTTGAAGCTTCCCTCACATTATTCCATCCAAAAATACATTACCCCTTTCCTTGTAAGCTTAGTTAGCATGATTGACAATCGTGAGAAGTTTCTCAGAAAACATCAATAGTACCTAGCTAATCCAAGAAAAAAATGGACTTTTGTGACACTAGTGGGCCTGATCCAATCCTCAATCGCCTTTTTTTAAGGATCCAAATAAATTCCCTCACTTATGATCACATGTCCCATGAATGTGACTTGCTTCATCCAAAAGTCACACTTGCTGAAATTTGCGTAAAACTAATCCATTCTCAATGTCGCCAAAACAAGTCCTAGATATTCTTCATGTTCCTCCTTCCTCTTGGAGTGAATTAGAATATCATTGATAAACACTACCAAAAATTTGTTGAGGTATTTCCTAAAACACTATTCATCAAATAAATGAAGATTGAGGTGGAATTAGTAAGTCCCAAGGGTATCACCAAACACTTATAGTGCGCATACCTTGTTTGGAAGGATGTCTTCTGAATATATTCCTTCTTCACCTTTACCTAATGATATCCAGAATGAAGATCCACCTTTGAGAAGTATTGATCTCCAATTAATGGGTCAAAAAAGTCAACAATACAAGGGAGAGGATACTTGTTCTCTATGGTGATCTTATTTAGTTCCTGATAATAGATACACAACCACATTGTTTCATCCTTCTTCTTCACAAAGGGAACTGGTCCACCCCAAGTTAATGCACCAGGGAATTTGAACCCTTTTTCCAGATGCTCTTTCAGATTCTACTTTAACTCCTCTAGTTCGATAGAAGCCATCCTATAGGGACACATTGATATAAGAGTAGATTCAGGTATGAGTTCAATTGAGAACTCTACCTCACGATCTGGGGGAATTCAGAGTAACTCTTCATGAAATACATCACCATATTCTCTCACGATGTTCATTTCCTCAATGTTGGCACTTTCCTTCAGTTAAAAAATTTGTAGAGGAATGCTTCTTCATAGGGAATCAACAACCACACCATTGTAGGATTTTTCAAAGGATAATCATGATCATCCTTGCATTTTTAGAGGAGCATGGGATGGATTGGAATATTAAAAGATATTTCATTTTCCCGATAGTCGATATGTGCTCTATATAACGAGAGCCAATCCATTCCCAGTCTAGCATTGAATTCCACCAAGGGATGCATTACATGATTTTCTGGAAGAATCCTCCCACATATGCCAAATGGAGGAGACTCAAACACTTGGGTTGCAATGATTGCACCACTTTGTGTTTTTATAGATATCTCTACTTCATGGATTCGGGGCTTCAATTCTATAGTTATAAAAAACTTGCAAGATATAAAGGAATGCATAGAACAAGAATCAAATAATAATTTTTCCATTCTAGAGTGAATAAGAAGTATACCCTGTATAAATTCATTATCTTGCTCCACCTTTGTAGTAGTGATAGCATAAGCCCTTACTTGTTGCCTTGGAGGTTGTTGCTAACTACCTCCAACAACCCTCAGCATAGGTAAATTGTTTTCATAATGCCCATGCTCCCTGCAGTTATAACACTACACTGCAGGATGTGTGTTTATCTGAACCTTCCTTTATTCTTCAACATTAGCTACATTTTTCATATCCCTTCGATATTTCTTGTCCAGATGACAAAATGTTCCGCATTTGAAGAAATTTTTTGTTCCCTTGAGACAGTCACCAAGATGCTTCATTCCACAATTTTTGTAATGGGTAAAGTGAGTATTCATTCCATCACTGTATTTGTTTGATGAACCACCCATGTTGTTATCCATTTTCTACTTCTTGTCACTAGGCCCATGAGACCAATGAGAGTCTCCAATCTCCATTTCAACCTTGAGGGCACAACAGACAATCTCCTCATAGATGTAGAAGTCTCGAATACCCAACACCATTCATAGACTCGACTTTAGTCCACTAATGAAGTGATCCACCTTGCTTTCGGTGTTCATGATAACTCTAGAGGTATACCTTGCAATCCATGTAAAGTTCACCACATATGCCCCGATGGACTCATCTTCATTCTATGGGAGTCCAAGTAACTCTCTTTCCATATTGTGATGGTGTCTTTGAGGTAAATATTTGTGGATGAACATCCTCTTGAATTCCTCCCACTCTATAGAATCAATTTCCTCTTGGGACATTGTATTCTTGATCAGTGTCAACCACTGATCAGCTTCCCCATTAAAACGATAGAATTCCAGTACAAATTTCTCTTATTTTGAGAACTGGAGGATAGAGAAAATATTTTCAATGGAGCTAATCCATTTTTTATCAAGGAAGATATCAGAATACCCCTTAAACAATGGAGGGCCTTTCCGCATGAAGGATTCTATGAAAACATTCTATTTCATTGGAGGAGGGGACGTTCCACCTGATTTAATTTATTATTCATAACTTGATCCAGATGAGCAAGTACTGCCAGGAAGTTTTGAGCACCCTCTTCCATGACATCAGGCATGTCATTAAGGCAATCATCAAATTTCCTATCACATTGGTTGTTGGAACGGGTTCTTCTATTTCTCATCATTCACTATGAAAAATAATGTATAATTAGAGGTCTTGAATGCATAGCTATTGAGCATAAAAAAACTTTGAACATAAAAGTATGAACTGATAATGAAGAAGTATATCCTGAATTGTGATTCCATATATTTATATCTATGTTATCCTCAATCTATTTCTTAACTTATATTATTATGGGCTAGTTTGTTTCCCTTAATAAATGGTTTGACTATGATTGTTAATCTACCGAAGCATATCCCCCGTGAGTTTCATAATCAAGAGTGCAGTAAGGCCCTTTATCGTGCACTAGTTCCTATTTGATTCTAGCTCAAAGTGGTGTTTTTGGGTTTTACCCCTAGACACATCTGTGCCAGAGCCGCCTCTACCAGCTCGTATCCAGACAAGGATATATTTGCTTGATAATCCTATTACTCTATACTCACCAAAATTTAGGACTGTTTTCTTATAATTAGACTTATCTTTAAGGTTCTTACTATGGTGCTCTATTCCTAATCTCCAAAAATAACTAGAACACCCTCTGATACCAACTATAGTGACATGTTCCTTTTAAATAAAACATTTCTTGAGTTTAAGATGAATTAATCATCATAGTACAAGCCAAGGATCATTAATTCAATTGACTTGGAAGACTAGGTACATATAAAATAAAACATGGGGAAATAGAAACTTCTTTATTTAATCTCCAAAAAGTGCATCTAACATCCTTTGAGCCCTTACATCTGCATAGAGTACCCTAGGGAACAAATGAACCAAGGGATGAGTTAAAAAGCCCAGTAAGGGAATGAACATAAGGATACATCACTAGCCAATGAGTTAGGAGGTATCACCTAATGATATCCAAACCATTAAACTTGTAAAATCATTTAATATATGAATGGGATATTATAAACATGGAATCATATAAATGCGGTAGAATCATAAATCATATCTTTAGTATGGGTCAAGGCTAACTGCAAATCCCGTTTCCCATTTTAGTACCGGTCAATGCTAACTGCCAATCCTGTTTCCCATCACATCTCATGATACATAACCTTACGCAAAGAAATTGATCACTATCTGGGAACACACATATTAAACATTTTCCTGAATATTCTTAACACATAAATATTCTTACCACATATACAATCATACATAAACAACCATACACAAACATAAGAGTACCCATGTAATGAATTTGGTACCACAATCATGACATATAGCATAACTAATGGGTGTATCATGAAGTCTCCATGTAAGGAAGGAATTAGAAAATAAATGGAAATTAATAGGGTAAAATATGCCTATCACATGGTAAGTGGTGTCTAACATATGTGACAACATATGAGAAATGTATTCTAGCAACATTAGCATTAAAACATTTTTGAGCGGTTTTATGGAAAATATTGTAGAGCTTTTAAAATAGTAAAAAAGGCATTCATTTATATAAAACAAGAATTTAACCAAGAAGGATTTACTAATAAAAATAAATAATTTAAATAGATAATGGTTTCTTAAAACAGAAGGTAGAATGCTCTTGAAATTTGGTAAAAGTTCAGGATGTTCCATTAAAACGAGTGTGCTTATTAGGAAGTATCAAAGAGAGATTCACTTAAAATCATGTATATCCCAAAAAGATAATGAGAGATCAATCTTAGAACATGAGTTTGGAGCATATAAATAGAATGTTTATGTTATAAATAAAACACAAATACAATTATATTTTGGTAAAAAGAATGATGCAGAAACCTGAAGTAATAAATGATGTTTGGGTTGAATCCATCATAGTTTATTAGCATGGTATCAGGTGTAACTAAGTGGGTTTGATGAGAGAGATAAGTAGTTTATCATCACTTATAAAACATTAGGGTTGTATGGGGAATGTGTATAAACGTACCCCATCAATTGGTATAACACAAAATTTCATAGAATATAGAACAATCTTGATTAACAGTAAAAAGGGGAGGATCTCTTACCTTAAATTCGTTGGTGTTCTCCACTTGTTATTAATGACCTGAATAAACAAATTAGGATTATTAATTAATAATTCCATAAACACTTAAATAATTGATTTATTTTTTATAACCCTTTTTAGTTAATTCAAGTCCTTTTTTATTGGTTACAAGGGTCAATTTCATTTTTCAGGCTCGTTTTTTTACAAGGCTTTAAAAGATCGATTCATTTATATTCAAGTTTGGATTATATGCAGGATGAAAGTGGTTGTCCAGAATTGATGATATATTATTTAGTTCATATAAATGAGATTACATGGTTTAAATTTAATTATGTTACTTAGAGTGAAGTCTAATTATATATATAAATATATAACCATAGTTATAACAGTTTTTGTTAATCAGTGGATTTGATTACAAAAAATATGGTTTTCTTTAAAACATAATTCCATTTGTAACAAAGGATTAAAGAACCAAAAGTAGGACATATTAAATATATAATAATCTGGTCAAATCATAAAACAAATGGTTTCATGACCAGAATTAAATATAATAAAAAAATTGATAAACTGTAGTCCTTGAATGTTCTAAATTAGCACATCTCAAACGGTTTTTTTCGTTACTTTCAAATAAAAGGGTGGGGGAAATGAGAGAAGATGAGGAAATATACAACTAGAATGAAGACATTATAGTAAATTTATGTTAATATATTTATCATACTATTATGGTGAGGTGAGGCAAGGAAATAAATAAAAAATAAAAGAACTTATAAGAAAAGAAGAAATTGGGATGGGGAATTTACATCTTGAGACTTCCTCCTTTGAGAAACACTTATGGGGAGAGGTTTTTGTATTTGGATGAGGATGAGAGCATTTGGACATGGGGGAGGACCCTGAGGAGAGATTATGGTTGAATAATGGAAAGGCACAAGGCTTGAGAGTAGTTAAGAGAAGAGGGAGTGAAGGGGGTTTTTATAGTGGAGGAGAGGAGGGATTTCATAATATTATAATAATTAATTTATTAATTCCTCTCAAAACAAAGAACAGTAAGTATTTCTTGACCATGAATAATTATTTTACCATTTGATCCCAAACAAAGTGGCCTTACATCTGAAGAACATCATTGATGACTCAGTTAATCCATTATTTAACATTTATTGTGAATTATCAGATTCTACTATTAATAAAAAATTCAAGTATTTCAGAGAAATCCCAGAAATTCAACGTATCCATTTATCAACGTGTAGAATACAAAAATGAATTCCATTTTTTCAAAAACAATTTCCTAATATGATTAATTTAATGTTTAATTAAAATCCTGGTTTATTACTAAACACAGTTTTAAAAACATACATTTACTTATTCTAAAATATAGGTATATCAGACATTCACTTGAATATAATTTTTATACTATCATAGGAAAGGTTACTATTAATTAGGGTATATCATTATACATAAGGGTATGTTACTATTCATAAGGGCAGATTACTATTGACTAAAAATTATTTTTGTTTTATTAGACTCCAAAAATCATGTTGAACACAACCGTGTATGTCAGATTTTCAAAATTCCATACACATAAGTGAAAAACATATGTTTAAAGGTCACTTATCACTTAGTAGTTCATTATTTTGTGTTTTCATGTCATTTTATCAAATTATTATATGAAGGGAATTTCCATTGAAAAACTTTGGATCATTACAAAAATTCCATAAACTAACATTGTGTATGTTGGACTTAACATTTTATGGATTAATGACTTTCCTTCTTTAACTAATGGATTCCATGGATTATTTTAACCATAAATACAGTAACAAAATCAATTACTAATTGACATTAGAATTATATTTAATCTATTGCTTGAATTATAATCTTACAACTTAGGAATTCCAATCAATGTTAAATTGTGACATTGGTGTTAATTAAATGAATTAAAAAGAAATACTCAAGGACAATACAAGATGAACTATCTAATGATGAACTTTCCCAGAATTTATAAAAATTTTAAATTATTCTTAATCAATAAATTATTTCATAAGCAGTGTAAAAAAACCCAATCATAATAAAATCAACTAAAAACAATTGACTATTAAAAAGTATCATCTCTGAGGATTCCACCTGAGTGATGTTATACCCATTAACAGAGAACCAGAACATTGACTGGTCGATATGCAACAATCGGTCATGCTTTCGAATGGAATAGTTGCATGGGATGGTTTTTTTGAAGCCATTATTTTTTGGTTTTTGTAAAAAAATAAAAAAAAACATTAAAATTTTAAAAAATGTGATAAAATACAAAGAAAAAACCATCTTCTCATAAAAACCATAAACAAAAAAACAATGAAAAACCCTACTACCTCTTTCTTCGTAAATCTATCTGAATTCTCCATAGCCTCCAAAGCAATCTATCTAATTTGTATAACCCAAAAATTGACTGAACACTTTCCCAACTTAGTAGGATCAATAAGGATAATAAAATAATTCAAGAATTAGTCCATTTCCAACCTATTAAATTAGAAATTTCCAATCCTAGGGAAAAAACAGTAAAAGAACTTTTTTGCCCCAAATATGAATTACTAACCTCTTAGTATTGAACATCCAAACATAGAGCTAACTTCAAACTCAAATTTGATTTGATTCATCTTCTCCCGCATTTCCACAGGTTAGCCGGTGAAGATCCAAATCTCCAACTTAAAGAGATCCATGTGGTGTGCTCTGGCCTCAAGGGGTTTGTGAGGATAAAATCAAGCTCTGAACACTCACTTTCTCTCTAGATAACACTACTAAGACATGAATCTACTACCTTAGTCGTATTTCCATAACCATATCGAATGACATGAAGCGACACTTCTTAGATAAATTCTTTCATGCTTCTCGTACGCATTATATATGAAAGGAAATAAGTGGTATCTGTCAATTCCAATGTGAATCACTACATGAGTACTGGGAGATGTTCAAAATTCCTGTTGAAACTTACCCAAACCACCAAATCCCTAAGAAACTCATGAGCCAATATATCTATCAAGGGTTATTTGATATTTAGAGAACACAAATTGATGCCACAAGTGGGGGTGACCATGTAGATAAAACTCCCGCATCTGTAAGAGATCTCATAAGAAACATGACTGAAAACACACCACAATTCCATACTCAAGTACATTATAAAGTCAAACAAGCCCAAGATAATCAATCAAATGAGACGAACAAGATGAAAAAATGAATGAGGGAAATTACTAATCTTGTGAAACAACTAGCCGTGGCTACAAAATCCCCAATATGATCTTATTCAGAATAAATGTTTCTTAGACTTTCCAAAAACTATGGAATTTAAAACTCAATAGCTCATCCAACAGGCACATATCCACAACTTCATGCTGAACCATTTGATTCATCTGTACCAATAGATCTCAATGCAACTTATGCTCAGCAAAACCCAAACCCTCAAAAATTATATCGGATTTTTATAAACATAAACCTACCCCATTCTAATCCCTTATCTTCTACATATAACCCTAACTAGTGATATGATAATCAAATTTCTCATTCCCATCAATACCATCTTCAAAACCCAAACTACATCCAATATGGTCAAGGTATTGGTAAATTCCAACAACATTACCCTTTTTTTACTCATCCTCAAAGGATCAATCCTCATATTCCTCCTCCCATAGTCCACTACCCAAGTGAGCCTTCCCAATTCCCAAACAAATACAATCTCTTTCCCAAGAAACAAAATCAAGGTAATCCCAGTCCGAGACATGCCTCCTCTTCCATGCAACTATGGTAAAGTGCAGTTGAATATTTTTTCTTCCTTCACACAATCCATCTTTTAAAACATTGAAACACAAATTGGTCAACATTCATCCCACTTGAGCCAGCAACAAATATCAAGTTCATTCCCACATCCATCTCAAAAATTACCCAAACCCAAGGGTAATGTAAATGAAATTTCAAATAGATCGGGGAAGTAAATTGACATTTCTAAATATAAGTTCTAAAACCCCAACTTAAATGATGACCTAGAAAATGAAAATAAAAAAGAAACATGAAAATGAACCAGAAGTCATTCCCTCACCACCTTCAATTCCATTTATTAACCCAAGTAATATTCCTCAAGTCGTTTCTAAGCCATGTAAGTCATTTGTACCTGATCTTTAAATGCTTTACATGGTTAGATGTTTTGAAGTCATCATACCCCTCTTACATTCCATAAAAAAAATACCTAAGTATGCCATGTTTATTAATAAATTGTACACCAACAAAATGCAACTAAGGTAATTTGAAAATGTTTCCACCCAGCATTATATTCCCAAAAATTTCAATGATATTGGAAAATTTAAGGTTCCATGAGAAATTGGATGTTCCAACTTCGATGATGCACTCAGAGACCTATGAGTCTCATTTAATGTCATGCTGAAATACGACTTCTCCACCCATGGTCTAGGTCCCATACATCCAACATGTTATGTCATCCAGTTATTCAATCGATGCACAACTAGTCATGAGGGAATAATTGAAGATATACTTGTCTGAGTGGATGATCTTATCTTCCCTGCTTAATATAATTTCATTGGAATGGAATGCAAGAGAACTTCTTTCCAATCTCCTCAGATTCTAGGAATACCTTTCTTTATGAAATATAAAACGAAAATAGATGTCTATGCTAGCATATTATCCATGGAATTTGGTGACTAACTGGTCATGTTCAATATTTTTGAATCCATGTGTTAACCATCAGAGAATTAATTTGTATTCTCTATCTATGATTCTTAATGTCTCTTTCAGAGTGTGTTGAATCCCAATCCATCTTGTATTTTATGTTCAAATGATAGAGGAATTTGCGAATATTTTATCCTCGTTAACCAATTAATATATGGAAAAGATGATGTACACATTAAAAATGAAATCCCCATTAATCCAAAGGATCATTAAATCCCATTGGAATCCCATAACACTTCTAAAATCCACTACTCCAACATGGATGGTACTGGGGAAAATGAAAAAAAAATTCATTTTTTTATTCAAATATGATTTTCCCTAATTCATCATTTCCTATCCATGATTCTGAAAATTCTATTATATGTGATGTAAAAACACAACCAATTTTATTAATATTGTCTCTATTGGAGTTATGGTTGTGATACTTGTTCCATAATTAATAATGTGATCACTAGTATGGTTTAAATTGACCATTATTTGGTGAAAAATATTCATATAAATGGTTTAGAAAAATTTATTCAATAATATGACTCCACTAATCCTCAATACTCTACATAAGTAAGCGATAAAATATATGAGACAAAAAAATTGGGATCTCATACTATGGATTCATGTTATCTAAACCTTAAAAAAATGAACCATTATAACTGAGACATCATCCGTAATTTCCAAATATAAAAAAAGCATCACTTTGTGGATAAAATCATTCCTCACATTTAAGACCAAAGGAGGTATTGTAATATTCTTTTTTAACAACCATTGAATTGTAAGAGAATCAACAATGAAGGGACGAAATTATTCAACGAATCATCAGGCCTCTCAAAGGAGAATTTTTTTATAGAAGTATACTAGAGTTGAGAAAATATGGTGGCCACCATTGTACCATTGGTAGTCAACTATAATTGTCCAGTTGTAAACAAATATTTTTAGCACATCATGGGGGAAACCCATGTTTTCTTTTACTTTTATAAAATTTTATTTTATTTTTATCTTTTCATTATATGAATATTATTTTTTATTTTTTAGGTAACACCCCCCATTAGGCACATCAACTTCCACTAACCCACCACTGGATAGACATGGAAAACCACCACATCCAAATTAGGGGATCCTCTTTCCCTTTAACTACCCTTATCATTCTCCTTATATATATATATTATTCTTTATACCTCCTTATTTTTTAAAACATTACTCATCACACTTATTTTTATTTACTCTTCATATTTTATGGGGGTGTGTGTTGATAAAAAAAATAAAAAAAACCTAAAAAATAAGAAAAACCAAAATATAATAATTTAAAAAACAATATGAAAAAACAAAAGTAATTCTTACTCACCTTTCAATTTTAAAATTGTTTCCAACCATTTTTGGGAGTCAAATGACATGGTTTTATCTCAAAAATATTTATTTTCATCATGACTTTGGATAAATAATATTGTGACTAAAACAACTTATTTTGAATGAACAATTTTTGATTTGGAAAATGATTTTCCCCACCCATGAGGAACAAAAATTGATTTCATACCAAGGATACCTATGCCCATTTGTAAAAATGTGTTTTTACCCCCATTTGCATGTCTTGATTAGTGGACCTTCAAGCTGAATTTGCAACAATAGTGTGCATTAATATGATAGATGCATTTTCTGAACAACTTGAGAATTATAATATCCAAATAACCTCCCATTAACCAAACATTAATCCTCATTTATAAATCCCCTTCAAGCCTATGAAAACATTATCTTTGATATCCACATTATAAACTCAATTCCTTATCCCACCCAATATCAACATGGATTTTCATTGCATAATTTTTTTACAATAATGTTTGGGGGGGATGGATTTAATCATGTGTGCCTTTTGTTGATTTTCACCATGTTATCATATTATTTAGGGAAGAAATAATTTTATTTGTGGGGATAGGTTGTAAATTAGTGAGTTTTGGGGAATGTAATGTACCTTAATTTGGGTCATTTTGTAAATATTACTGACATGTTATCAAAAATATTGACAAAAATAAAAAAATAAAAAAAATGTATGGGTTGTGCCTTGGGTGGGTCATAAATCACTCTTACTAAAACTTTGATCATTTTATAACTATTACATTTAGTTTCATGATGATATCAAAAATTGTTCTGGAGATAAGTGTGAGATCTGTGTATGTTCAAATTTCAAAAAAAAAAGAAAAAAAACTCTTGTCATTTGGAGAAGTTTTGTGGTTTGTAAATATTTCAACTTCTCATAAAGATCAATTTCCTCAGTATTTTGATTCATATATCACATTTTCATTTCCTTGTAAATATGTTTTTCCATTTCCATTAATGTCTCTATTAAAAAAAATTCCTTTCTTTTACCATGGTATTTTTTACCCCCTGTTCAAATCTTTTTGATATCATATTCCTATTATCCTATAGCCATTAAACCCCCCTAAAATACCTCTTCATTTTTGAGAACAATAGGATAGGGATTGGAATTTGAGAACTCTTAAAAACTCTATCATTTTTTACTTTTGGTTGGTGAATGAGTGAAACTCCATAAATTAATTTTAGCATCTTGAGAGAAGTATGTTTTGTGTGCCACCATTATCCATTTCTAAATTTGAGCATGAAAAAAATTATTTTTTTGGGACATTGTTTCTATAAAATCTTGTGGTGGAATTCAATATCGATGAGTTTAATTGTGTAATCCTCCATTGATAGGGGAAAAACAATTTTAATATTAGTTGGTGACTGAAAATGATTTTGTCATGTATTTATATTTATTTCATATGAGGACATGAACTAGACAATGTCTGGAGTATTTGATGTTATTAATATTTTCATAACTCTTTATATATTCCCTTTACTTATTTTATATGAAATTTTCATAATTTGTGTGAAGTATGAATTTTTAAATATTAAATATGATTTCTGAGCACTATTTTAATTCATCGCGATTCATGTGAGTTTACTAGTCAATTATAAATCTCATCCTAATTATCTAAATTTAATGGTTTTTATCTTTTAGGATCCATCATTCAATACATAACCTTTAATTAGAAGATATATTGGATAAATTATTCCATTTGGAAGGTTATATGGTTCACACAAAAAGGCCAAAATAATCTGTGAATAAACCAGACAATCCTTTCAGATAGACTTACCGGTCTCACTCCAAATGTTCAAATATTATAATTATCCTTTAATGGTTGTGGGGCAATTCAATTAATCTTTTAAAAAACGTTCAATTCCCAAATATAAGGACAGGGATCTCAACTGATGGTAGGAATTCCAGACTACAATTCTGGAAGAGAATTAAAATCCTGCCACTATTCATAAAATAGCTCATGATGCAACCATAAAACCAAGCAGATCATTTTTTGTGTGAAAGAGGAGATATAAGCTTCAAAATTTGTTTAAGAAAGTGTTCATATTTTAAGGCATCTTTCAATGATAAAAAAATTCCCATTTCGCCCTTCTAAAATGATTGGAGTGAAATGGAAAGATCAAAATTGTTCAATACAATTTCCATATCATTGCCTCAATAAGTCCAAATGCCTACAAATATTCTTATTAGTATTAAAAAATTATTATCTTAAACTTTTAAGAAGTTGTTTTCACATTATTCATCTATCTAGAAATCCATATTGTCGAGCCATGTGAAGGGGTTGTTTTGGAATGTGAACAGTCCACCACATTGGGCTATAAATACATCCCCTCCTTTCCATTCAAAAGTGATGGAATTTCATAAAAGAGGAAAATATATTGGCACGACCAAATATTTTAAAAAGAATTTGGAGGAAATTCCATACTCATGTTTTTTCTTGATAGACCCCTCCCCCTCTCTTTGTTTTGATTTGCTTTTTTGTTCTTCATTATTGTAATCATGTAAGTCTTTGTATCTGTAATATTATTTTAATACATGTTTATTCTTAAATATCGCTTATTATCATCCAAATTATATATTTTAATATTTATTATCATAAAATAATAAAAATAATTTTAAAACCATTTCCCTTCTTTTGATTCCTCATTCAATCTAAAGCCCTTTTTAACTCTCTTCAACAATTGTGTGTGTTCGACATACTACTCTTTTCTTATCAAAATATTTTTGTTCAATTTATAATTCATCACCATAATAATATATTACCATATTAATAACCATCACAATGGATATGTAACTATACCATTTGGGTGGGTCATAATTTTGGTGGGTTCAGTGATTATGATCTTTTGATCGATTACTATTCATTAAATTAACATTGTGTATGAAGGCCTTAACATGTCATGGATTAATTACTTATTTTGTTTAACATATGGATTCCATGGATTATTGGAACTATAAAAACACTACTAAAATCATGTACTTATTGAGATTATAATCCTCGTTATGTTAGGGCATGAATTATTGCCTTAACACAAATAAATTCCAATCAACATCAACGTTTGACATGGGTGTTAATTTAATGAAATATAAAGAAAGGATCAATGATATCACAAGCATAAATACATAATTATGAACTCAACCCAATATTTATAAATTTTTTAAATCAATCTTAATCAATCAATCAATTCATTTTCTCTGTAACATACCCCCCAATTATAATACAATCAACTAAAAACAGCCGACTATTAAAACGTTTCATCACCGAGGATTCATCATGATTTCTACTATACACAGTAGCATTGCACGAGAAATTTGACCAGTCGATAGGCGAAAATCGACCGTGATTTCACATCTCCAATGGTCCAATCAATTATTCATCATCTTTTGTGAATTGTTTTGTGAAGGGGATGGAATTGAAGGCCCATAAATCATAGTTATAAGCCAAATTACATGGAACCTATATTTCAAATATGATTTGGAATAGGTGAATTGATTTTTTTTTTCATCACACCAATTGCATGATCCTACTATCGTTTCATCCACAGTGTCACATGATGACCAATGGACACAAGAATTCTCTGACGTCACATAGTTTAATATACCATATCAAATCAAATTGATTTCTCCTAACCATGTTGGCATGTCAAATATGCATACTAAGGTGTGCCCTACTTGTCATATAGTTTTTGGGAGATTAAGACACCCATTGATATTTTGTAGCATCATCGACGATGACATTTATGTGGTTCCTCCTGAGTTAAAGGAATATTATCTATGTTAATTCAAGAGACTATACTTACTTGTTAGGGGCCTCCAATGAAATCATGATACCATGTAATGGGGGATTCATGAGATCAATAGTGATCATTCGGGGAACATAATACCTTTTTAATGAAGATTAGTAATTCCTCCATGTGGTAGATTCTTCTTCCATTTCCCTTTTTACATCCCCCAATGTTTTATATTTATGTTAGTTCATGCAGCATCATGTGAGAATCATTAGATACCATAAATCACCTTGTCTCCGATACATTGAGAGATTAATGATTCAACTCACAATGAATCTTGAGGATTTCATAAGACATACACTCTCCATTTTAGTGGTGTAATTGGGGAATCCTTTTCATGAATGGATTTCTATGAGGTCCTTCTCTGGATGAACAGGAAATTCTAACATGCTCGTCTGTAATAAGGTGGATAATAAAAGATGGGCTTCAGGAGGTATTTCAAGTTGTAAGAGTTTTTTCATGAATATCATTGTAACTCTCCATTACATGGGGCATTTTACCTAATCATCTAGAATATTAAGTGTTTTTGGATATTTTTATGCATATATCAATTGAATAGTTTTTTAATTAGAGGAAAACATATGGAATCCTGCACATGATCATTAGTGCTTGTAAAAAATACGTTCTATGAAAACATTAATATCAAAATAGGTTTCACATGATCATATATAGATCGCACTCTGTGAATGACCCATTAAATTGAAATTCCAATGGTCACGTGATCAACTATCCCTCTAATGGTTATGTGATATGTGTGTTTCAACCTCCTTAAATTCCATTCTTTTTTGAATTATCTAATAACAATATTTTATGGATGGAATTTGTTCTTGGTTTTCAGATGGTCATTTTAGTGGCGTTAACAAATGACCACCCACCCCATCAAGAGAAAAATCCTCTCGGATAAGGACATGGTTATGTAGAATGTAAATTCTTACATATGTTTTTGGGGATTCTATTATGTTGAGTTTCCATAGATATTAATTTTATGCAGTGACGAATTCATCCTTCAATTCTATCATCCTCTAATAAAGGAATATTTCATGTTTTTTATGTAATTTGGTTGGGATGTATGTTGTGTTTTATATAATCACATAGTAAAGATGATTTCAATGCACATTAACATAGTGCATTTGGGATGTATAAACATAGTTTAACATCATCTTGTGAGGATGATTAAAATTTATTTTAACAACTTTTGGTGTGGATATCTATAATATAGTTTAACACCTTATGGTATTTATGTTTTCTATGTAGTTTAACAATATATGGAAAGGATATGAATAATGAATATGAAATTGGTCGAACATACTAGCTATGACCTAGAACACCCTAAGGGGCTATGTTCAACAACAATGTTTCTAAGGTGCATGAATATTGGATTTCATTTACTCAAAGGATGGTATGACTATAATTGGAAGGTCAAATAATTTATTTGTCTATATCGTTATTAATAATAGGTTTTCCAACTCCTTTCCATTGTCCATAAATGAATTTGAAAATTTTATTGGTGGATAATCAAATATTATAGAATATGATTCCACCTGTATTGTTGGAGTGGGGGTGGTATAATTCATAACTAAAATTTATGAATCAATGAATATGTAATAGGGTAAACATATGGGGAAACAACAACCTATAGTGTAGAATTCTTTTATAGTTCTACGGAGTCTCATAAGGATTGTATTTCATTACATTCACTGGGTGATGCCTATAACTATTACGTTATATCCCGTTATGAATGTGTCTATAGGTATCAAATTCATGGTCCAGTAGATGAAATAAATAATCTTTTCAAATGGCCCTAAAATATTTTCCAAGATCCAAACAACTATAATATGAAGCTGGTTATAGATAAATTGACTATCCAATATGGGTTCTGGTACCCAAGGGCAGTTTATCTTTTGTTTTTGGAGGCATAGGCCTTACATTATGTGTATTCAAGTCATGTGGTGTGAGAAATAAAAAGACATAGTATTTAATTATAACATCAATTCTTTGAGAATGGGTACAATACATGGTGATGTAACATCAAGGATGTTGAATCCAGTTGAATATTTAGGTCATGTTGATTTTGAATCAATGTCCACTGTTATCAGGGCATGATAACTGATCTAGGACAACCATACCATGGTTTTTGTTGTACTCTCTAAGGGGATGGGTTCTTCCATGGTGACATTAGGGATCATGAGGATATCAAATTCATTTTTGAAGTTAATGAATCATGCGGTTGACATTTGGGACCTCATAAATAGGATCCAATGGTAAACATGAATAGTTAAGAAAATCATACCTTGAAACTAGTTAACATTTTCCAAGGTCCAATGAGGGTTCACAATGGCCCATGGCACTAAAATCATGATATTTGACTTTTGAAAATCATAATAACCACAAATGTTTTAGGCATAATAATATTTTTTCAACACTAGTGAACAAATTATGATAAGGATGTGTGAAAAATCAGTTTTATTATTTTTTCTAGACCAGGTGGTCCTGCAAGAATTTATTAAAATTTATTTGGAAAAAAATGTGGGAACTATAATATTATTTCCTTTTCCATATATCACATATATTATTACTAAAATATGGATCTGAATGGTTTATCTTGTGGATAAATGACATTTTCATAGACCATTATTTGTGGGGTTTCAACAAAAAATGGTTTGTTTCACATTCATTTGTTGTTTAATGACATTAAATTGAAACAATAAATAGATATTGATTAATGAATTACATTTTTTTTACCATAGTTTATAAATTTTAGTATCCCAATGTACATAAAATTTTTGTGAGCGATGTTTTACGCAAAAATGTAATTTGTATACCCAATGTATATATTACTATAACCTCAATCATAGTGGGATATAAAATTTATGTACATCATTGATTGTGGATAACAATACATGAATAATATATTGAAAAATCTTTTTGAGGATAACCCATAATTCCTTAAGGTGAAGAGTTCATCCATTGTGATTTCTGGCTCCCAAGGATCTGATATGCCCTCTTTTAGGGCCATGATATCACTTCATTGTAGGTCAAAGCCAAAATGCTTTGATATCATGGTCAAATAAGGAGATATATTTTCATATCAAAGTTCCATGGAAGGTTTTTAAATACAGAAGGATACATTGAAATGTAATTTTCTTTATGGTAATAGGTTCACAAAAGGATGATGAAATCACCTCCTTTATTGGTTGATTGGGGTCGGCCTTCTATATTACCTTGATAAGGAATGGTGATGAGTGATGGCCTATATATTTTATCATCCTATAGTGGGGATGAATTTTTCATGTAGTTTAAAGTCATGTGACAAGGACATTTTCCTTGAAGTGTACTATCATTTGGTATAGAAATTTTACATTCCAGGTTGTTTAATGTCATGTTTTCAGGATATCTGAAACTATGTGAATATTGTAAAAGATATCCTTCAATACTATTTTCACTGGTCGGGTTATTTATATGTAGGGTGAATATTTTATCTTTACAAATGACTACTCGTGGTTATCCATATGTTGTATCCCATTATTGTAATTATTTACCACATATGGAATAAATATGAAAATATAAAAATCTCATGGGTAATAAGAATAATGTTCTAGGAATATTTCCTCATAAAAATATGTATATGATGTTCGTATGATCTATTCAATGTGAATGTATTTTTTGTGTGTAGTTTAATAACATAAGATGGTTTATAATCTAAGTATCTTCTTAGTCATGTTATCAATGAAGGTATTAATGTTTCCATAAGCTCACAAGATTCAGGATCATCATGATGAATAACTGAAAATAATTCAATTGAATAAGGCACATGAGAGTGGTTCTCATCTAACTCACTACTTAGTTCTAGATCCTATGTAGTTAGGGTTTTACTTTTATCGTTGTATATATCATATATACCCATTATTGGATATCTGAGAATATCTTTGTATATTTTTATGACATGAATCAAGCCATGAATAGATCCCCCATGAGAGTTTTTTACATTGGTCTGACCCTTACACATGGTAGGGGAATTATTTATCTTGTGGTTGGATCCAGGTCTGGAGACCCAGGAATCACTATGTATAGTACTTAGTATGAAAAAAACATATTATTGAATGGAAGACACACAAAACATATCTGACCTGTATGTAGAGGGGGAATTGTTCCCATTGATTATTGCTGAAGGACCTAGTATTGGAGATCCTCAGATCGCTATCTATCCAGTGATGAATGAAATATGGATAAATATATTTACTGAATGTGAAACTATTTTTTAAGGTCCATCCCATATGAATAAGGTTTTTTTGTCATTTATTATTGCAACTGTTCCCAATATAAAAGATTCTAATGTCACTATGTAACTTCTGACTACATGAATCAAGAAACATGTAGATCTAGAATGGTGGTATGATGAAGGACCAAAACCTATGGTAATGTTCCTCTCCAATGAGGTCCACAATGATTTTTAGTTTTATGTCAGGATAGATACATAAACTAAGTAATTTAATGTCATAAAAAGGGACTCATAATTTTTATTTTAATGTATAACACCCAATACCATGATAACCCATTCATTAAACTATATTAAGTGATCACATGGGTAAACACCTAACAAAATTCATAATCCCATGTGATCTTATCTCAGTGTGTTAAAAATGGAGATAAAAGTGATTCCCTCACCGAAAAGATAATATTAAAGGAAATTAAATGGAAATTTGTATAATGTGTTTGTTGGTTAAAGATATAAGATTTATAAGTACCTACATATCTCATTGGGTTGAGAATAAATAAATAAATTGTTATTAAATACTCTATAGTTTAACATCTGTTTTCAAGGAAGTTAGTCATGATTATTACCATCATTTTTTATGAAAAAAGTGGAATCAGAATAAAAATTGAAATTTTGATGTTATACCTTGGAATGCAGGCATGTGTGTAACATTTTATCATATAAGTAGAGGAATCAAGCCACACATTGTTTTTTAAAATTGATTAAATTTAACATTATTTTTAATGGGAATCATCTTTGTAATTTAACATCATGTTGTAAGGATGAGGGTTACAAAATATGAAAAAATATGGCTTAAGTATCATCACATAGTTTGATGTCTTATCAGTAAGGTAGATAAATTATGGCTAGACCAAGGATTATGGATCTCAGTTTCACTACATATCTTTGTATTATAGGAATAATTACAAACTTAATTATTGAATGGGGATATTCCCTATATGAATCTTACTCTAACACATGGATGGCCACTTCAACTCCCTTTCACTTATATTAATCATAGGTGCGGTGTATCATTTGTGAGACTATGCTTCCCATGTTTTTTATCTTCATGTGATGGGGAATTTTTCCATTAATTTTTATTTCATATATTATGGAATTATTTTTCTTTTAAACAACATTAAACTTGGAAAATGAGATGTTGTTCAGTTTAAAGTCTTAGTTCTAGGACATCATCCATACAATTTAAGATTATAGTTTTTGGACTTGAGAGGCATTAATGGTGAATATGTAATGTAATTATCTGCAATCACTGAATTCAGTGGGGGTGGGGGGGTGGGGGAATGATGTGGTCACCAAATATTTTATCAAAATGAGTATGTTATGGTGGAATATACCTTATGAATGATATATGTTCCTTTCAATTATGTTTCAAGATTTTCATCCATGTTTTGTTGGGTATCATTATGTTTTACAGATCAAAATCCAGTTCTCCTTGAAGGATTGAATTGAGGGAAACCATTTAATTAAAGGATATTCTGATCATATTCTTATGGAATTCAAGGATGTGTAGTTTACACAACCTTTTCACATTGATCCACTATAATTAACCTAGAAAATTTGGTGAACGCTCAATATTTTTGTGTAATCAACAGGTTGATATTTGAATAAATGGATCCAGGACATCTATGGGAAAATATTTCCCCTATTCCACAAACCAATTTATATGTAGTATCTTGTGTTTTAGGATTCATGGTTGTATTTGTTTCCCATAAAGTATGGATGATCTTTTATATCATTTAGTTCATTTCCTAATTCACTACCATTAATATTATATTATAAAAGGATTAATTGAAGGAATATATTTATCAATTTTCTAATTTGTGATAGTGTTATTAATGGTTGGGACCAATATTGATTTCTTGTACAATGTCTTCAAATTTGTAGAACACATGTTGGCATCCTTATCCATAAATATCCTAAATGAGACTCCAAATATATTGATAATATATTAAAACCGTGATGTTAATTATATTATTCATTCCAAATTCCTTGAGGATTATTTCTATAGGCTATTTGGAAATTAATTCAGCAGCAGCTAGGGTTTACTGAAATTACAATTCAATGTACATGGTATATATCCCCACAACATTCATTCCCGTACACATAACTGTCATAAATATTTATATATATGTTGAAATAAATATGGTTGTTGGATGAATTTTTCATGAAAATGTATAGCATGAAATTTTATCTTTAATTCCATGTAGCTCAATTTCATTATTTATTTTAATATAATAGTACCACCGAATTTAGTGGGAGAGTCTGGTTTAAAACTGATAAGAACCCCAAGGTCCTGCATGGACATATTTCATGAAGGTAAGAATATCAATTTCTTCTATACATATATAGATGAATATCACTTTCTTCTAAACTTTGGGGTATTTATATCTTGGGATGGATATTGGTGCCTCATGCTATAGGTATGTATTGAACTAGTTTATTTCATTCATTCTACAAGAGATGACAGATTAGACCATCCTTCAGTGCATGAGGTGGATGTCAACCACATCCTAATTAGAGTTGTACAAAACTACAGAATCATTATCTAGTGAGTTTCCATGATAATTTTTTAATTTACTGAAATGATGAAATTTTGATAAAAAAGCGAACTCTTCCATCATTCATATGATATAGTTTATGAGAGGGGCCAATTTATAACATTTAATAGAATATTCTACATTGATATATTTTATCCCTTGATCTTAATCCCCATTAATGTTTATGAGGGACATCAATAGTTGTACGGATATGACAAAGTGAATAATCAGGGATTTATATTCCAACTCATTACAAATAAAACCTTCATTTTGTGTGAATGATTATAATTGTTACATTATTGAATTAAATAAAATGTTTATGAAAACCCAATTATGCTTTGGGATATCGAAAATCTTATCACTATGAAATTCAGAAGCACACTAAAATACATCTCCCATTTATAGTTAGTGTTACGGGATTATTAAACAACTTTTTATGAATTTTTGATGTCCAATAATATGATTTATGAAATCATATGTTCATTGAGGAAATGTTTTAGCACCTTCTCTTTCAATGAATCCTATGACATGAACAGGACGTCACACATTTGCAAAATTACAACCCAAGGGGAAAAATTAATGTCAATATATTGAGTCCATGTGTGAATTTGATCAATTAAATAAGAGTGACCAATGTGGAATTCATAATGATGTGATTAATGTCTCAACTTTTTCACTACAATGATGAGCCCGAGCATCTATTATCGATAACAGAATACCATGTATCATTACCAAACATATTTTGTGTGAGTTAGTAGAGATTGTTTCTAATCCCCACATAATTTATTTGTTTGAGGATATTATAGAGTGATCATTTCAAGGTGAATACATATAAGATGAGGGGATCCCCTTCCACCAACACCATCATGTATTGGGTGTGAACAAGTATTGATTGAATCTCTCAAATGATTTTCAGAATTCCTCATCACATATGTATGTGATTACATTATTCATTTACATTGTAAACTAGAGATATTTGATGGCTATGAAAGTGTTGAAAAGATAAAAGTTATATAAGTTCCCTGGGATCCCTATTAGTAATTTAAGATTCTATGTTGGTGAAATTTTAAGTATTATGCTAGAATTTCCAAAGGCAATATCGATGAAAAAATTACATACGATAATGGTAAGGAATTTACTTAATTCCATCGTAGAAGTTTGCATCTTCATGTTCATATTAAAACTATGTAGCTATAATTTTTCATGTAATGATTGATGATCCAGGAGGTGAACACATTTTTTTCGATATTTGACAACTAGGTCATTAACATAACATTATACTCTTCATCACTAAAAGGGATTAATGATGTGATTCATGGTGAATTTGTTGGTAGATTTGGTGTTCTTTAATCTAGGGGGAATGAAATGATAGATAAATATCCCATGAGGTGATCCAAAATCATTGTATTACTCATCTATAGTGGACATTTTTATCTAATTGGATTGAGAATTCCTATCTATAAAGGTATGTACATGGATGAAAGTTGTTCATTTGATCAAGAGTGTTTTAATTTTCAATGGTAATTCATTATTTGTGAATTTTCAATTAATGTGATTGAAATCACTGAATAACTTGTTCGGAAAACCCTTTTTCTATATAGGGATGGTGTTGGTGAGACAACATTGTTATTGAACATCATGGAAAAATATTTTTTGTTCAATTTGTCAAAATCTAACTCTACATTAGAGTCATGGTGGGGGACAATCCCCATGACTTCCTACCTGAATCCTCAACGGTTTTTTTGGAAATACAAGATGTTGTGTGGCCACATTGAGGTTCATCTTCGTAATTTGTATATTATTACATGTAAACAAATATCAATGTTTCTTTATAAATGAATGTTATATATCCTTCAACAAAAGTGTCATGGTGAATCTAATAAATTTAAACCATTGGTAATATTTGATTTCTAGATTTTCATGCATGATCTCATTAATGGTGGTGGACATGCAATCCTAAAATATAGGGGAATTACTGACACCATACTCCTCTTCATTCACTTATGAATATGTGGAGTATTATTCGAACAAGGTAGGAAATTTTGGGTAATAACTATCATCCTTGAATTGAGAGAGGAATGGTTGAAGGAATATTCATCATGAACATCCAATGTCATTAAATAGAGATTCTACAGCTAAAAAAGTTTTTATACAATATATGGGGATAAGAGGAATCTGTACATTTTGAATTATTTCTACTACATCAATAAGTTTTATTGGTAGAACACAATCACCATTGATCATACTCTTTAAATTCCCAAGGGTTGCCCCCAATAGATTTTGGGACTAATCCTTCATATTTTCATTCACCATTAGTTTCTCTCCTTCCCTTTTAGAGAAAATAGTTTCAGTACATACATCTTTACAAATATTGAAGGGATCATTGTTTCCATGTAGTATGTTGACTTTCTAATAGATTGGGTAATTTAATAACCAGTGAAATGTTGAAGGTACCACCACATAGATCTAAATTCAAGAACATCTGTGAATGAAATTATATTTTTGTATTTTTGGATAACTATTAATTCGTTATTGGAGTTTAGATCATCAAACATATCTTGTTGATTTATCTCCCTGATATGTATTTTTTCACTCTTATGGTTCCCTTGAATTTTTGTCATTATTAATGACAAATATCTCTCACAATATCATAAAAAATTAAGGGCCCTAACTGGGATGAGGTTGATACCAGAAACATTTTTAATCAGATCCCTTAGGATATCGATATTATCTATCTTTACTAAATAATATAGGGGTAACTTATTTCCCTATATGGCCTCCTCCATATCATGTTATATAAATGAGAGGGTGACATGTCTTCATAATAGAATAGTATCCACTTGATAAACCTTAGTTTATATGAATTATATCTATAATTCTTGTGGAATATAGAGGGAATAGAAAATTTCTTATCACACTTAAAATTAAATATGTGGTGCATATAATATTGACAGATTAGCTAGGATAACTACAAACTGTTTTTGAATGTGATAATATTACACAAAAGGTTATTCCTTCCCATAGTAGTGATTCTTTTTAGTGTGAGGTTCCATGTATTAGTTGTTTCGTGTGTATGTGATTTTTAACTATTATAAGGTAATGGGATAAAATGAATCCAATGACATGGGTCACTCCCACCTTCCCTAATTTTATGGGCTTATCAGACAATCGCATTGCTAGTAGTGGACCGTGTAAGAGGACTGATCATGGGTGACTGATGGTGGGATCAGGGACCCCTCCTACTTTATATAGGGTTTCATGTATTTATTTTCCAAGGGTATCATCTATATATATGTCCTATTTAGCTAAGGTATTGGATATAACCATGCATTCATTATCCCCTATATCCTCATCTTATGAGCCTTCGGCCTCTGGCTCCTCAGCCAAGTATGAAGAACTTATACTTAGAGGCATATTCATCATTCGAGAAAGATATTTCCTAATTTATTATTTTAACATAACCATGTATGATATCATCATACAATGAGGGATCCATTTTATGAGGAGGTTATATTTCTCGAAACAACAAATTGAAGAAGTCTACAAGTGTTAGGGATTGTGAAGTGGATTAATATGAATTTTCCTATTATTTCTCTTCCAATTTATAATGAACATGTCCAGCATTGGGTGGAATATTTGATGTTATATATCTAGTTTATGGGATTATTTTGGGTTTATGAAGATATTCTGTAATGGTGGAATGAAGTTTGTAGTGTATCATATGATTCATCTTGTATTTTAACATATTCCTTCTAGATTGACCTTTTTTCCAATCACCCTCTCCTTATGAAAGGGTTATGGCTACATTGGTGACAACTACAAGAGAATTATAAAATATCACATGTCCACAATTGACCATGATTTGGTGGATCAATATAAATTTGATGAAATAAATGATGTTCTCACACATCCTCTTATGGAAATGATAGTATTACGAACAATCAGTGATATATATTTCATTGGGTACCATAGTTCGTGGAAGCTTGAGTAGGATATTTTCAATGTATGTATTGAAATAACAGGGGACATACATGTTTCAGATGTAGCATGATTTATTCATCAATTCCTAAATTGTAGGGAGACCATAATCTCTTTTTTCTTCTAGCCAATGGAGTTTTTGTTTTCATAACTGGTCGAGATGATGAGTTGGATCATTCTAGGAATGACTAAGTGCATTAATGGGACATAATATTTGTTTTAGGGTAAAATATGTATTATCAACATTTATGATCCTTTTTCTTATTTGGCAGTGCAATGCTCCAAAAAATAGTTTAGGTTTTTAATTAAAATCATCAAGATATATCACCATTTATTCAAATTCACAGAATCTATCTTGTTACATCATCGAGATCAGGGTTGTCTACAGCTCAAACAGTATACTTTCATTATAGAGTTTCAGAAATTTCACATGTAAGAGATGGATGTTGGTGGAGTAAGTCATATACTTCCATAAAAAGATGAATTGTCATACCCACTCATTTTAACATAGATTGTAGGTTCTAAGGTTGATGATTTTAATTTTCCTTTGTGTACAGTTGCAATGACAAATGAATTCATGATGAATGTATTCCAAAACTACAATAAATTATATTATAAATACTATATAGTAGACATCTAGTGTACTTATTATAGCACATAAAAAACTGAAATTGGATTCCTCTTATTTAAAATTTTGGTCCATTAACATACCATATTGTGACATGAAGTGTGTGATATGTTTTTCTATACCTCTCACATAATCAAAGGTAGAGAAGATAGGATTCTTAAAATTCAATGGGGGTGTATACCACACATTTGGTATATGGATCATGTTTCAACTACATTTGTCTAGACCTCCCTTCCATTTCTTCCATTTGAGTAGTCAGGGACACAATGTCATTGAGAATTTCTAGAGTTACTGCTATCTAAGATAACCCCTGTCTATTGGGAGCATCCAGTGCTTATTGAGGTGGCACTATATTTAACTCTTGATAATTCTCAATCCATGATAATACTGAATGATCACCCAAGATGGGTAATTTTTCTGTTTTACAGGATGTTCATCATGATCATTATTAACTTCATAATTTATATATATCCTCTACTAGGAATCATACCTGACATGACACTTAGAAGAATCTCTTAAATGTTGATCATCTCTTTACTGAGGTGTGGGATAATGTATTTTTATCATATCCTACAGAAGATACCCAATTAGAATGATTCTCCAATGCATATCCATATTAATTATATGGTATTTTTTATCTTATTCTCCTATTGTGCAATTTTCTTCTCTGTGGAAGGAATTTTAGCTCATTTGAGTGATGAGTGGGATATAACCTCATAATTTACTTTATCATTGGAAGTGTTCACCAAAAGTGGTGGAAACCCAATATTCAATGGTTCTAGGTTTTGGATTCTCCTATGTTTCAACATGTATATAGATTTTTCTGGTGCATCCATATCACCCTTCCAGAGAGATATGTTCTCCATTTTCTTCCATCTATATTTTATTCTTGATCAAAATTTTCTATTGTGTTCATGTTGAAAACATTCAATAAGGTTTTTTAGGAAATGGTAGTTATCCCATTACCCTCAACATGATTGGGTGATTATACACTACATGAATCTGGGTTATTTATCCCACCCCAAATATATTGTTCCATTATAGGATTCCGACCCTTACAAGGTTAGATTTCCTTCTTTTATGATCCTCCTATATCAACATGTAAGAAGTGACCTTAAGTGAGTTTTCAATAATGTTTTCAAAATGGGCCCTAAATAGAAGAGATTCACCATATGGTTAGATGAACATAGTGTATTTATACCATTGACATTTTCCACCCATCCTGAATAGTCCTTATTGCCTCTAAAGAGATAATGATAATGAATATGCACATATCCCTGTGGGATGCAGACTATTTATGGATTCCATGGGAACATATTAATTCAATTTTTGAGGATATGATGATTATTTTATAGTATTTTATTACTCTTGGGATGGAAATTGAGATATATATTACCCAATCCCAAGAGTATAGTGTTGATCTAGAATTGTCGCGATTTTTTTAGGACTCTCTTACAGTGTGATGAACGTGGAGATTGTATTTGACATAGATTTTTTCCCAACACTATGCGATGTGGATTATTGTATTTACTATTGATATTTATTATATATATATATATTTATTTATTTATTTCCAGATGGGTGGAGGTGGTGGTAAATATTCCCATATCTTTTCATTTTGTGTCTACTCAAGGATATCTTCTTTGGTCACCACTAATGTACCCCGTATGATGTGAAAAAACTATTCTAAGGTGTGATCTAGGTACAATGGAAACCCATAATGGGAGTAATTTTCCAGTGGTAATTATAGGTTTTGTTAAAACATCATCTTACATGTTTGATATTAATTCAAATATCATCAAGATTCTTTGTTAAAAGGATTGTGGGATGTCCTCTACCTTTATTCATGATGTCATTTCAACATTAAAGTTGTGGAATTATGATGTTCGGACAAACTAGATTTCAAATTACCTTTTCCCCTAGTCATACCAAAGGATATGATGTAATAGGATGAAATATATGGGGGGATGCAATTATAGAGACATAATGATGTGAAATTATCCATATTTCCTCCATCCTTGGATACATGTAACAAACTGAAATCCAAAAAAATATCCATGGAGTGTTTTATTTGATATAGAGACAAAAACTATACTATAATTGTGATGATATTATATTTCACGAACTTTATATATGGAAAATGCAGCCGTATCTATCTTGAAATATTGTGTATTTATGGTCAGAAGGTGATATCATATCTATGAGAAGGGAGGGATCTCTCATTTAAACACTATTAAGTTTCCATCATATTTTGGAATATTTAAGGTATATAATCTTTATATAGAACATTTGTGATCTCATATAAATTATTGGGTAGTGGATAGATCATGTTAAAAATATTATTTTTTGGAAACTCTCTATATATATTCATTTCAACCTCCAAATCCTCTAACATAGAAGCCTATACCTAGTATGGACACAAAGTCTCATTCCTTGGTTTCCAACTGACTATGGTGAAATATTTCATATAGTGGATGTGGAAAAATATATGATTTATCCCAATTTTTCAATAATATATTTATACCAATTTATATGCATTTTGAAAACCTCTAAATTGGTGGATTCATAGAAATGTAGGATTTCTCTATCTGAAAGACACATCAGTATTGGGATGCTCACCATATAAGATTTCATGAGTATATAACATGTTATGCTTCATTATGTTACCGTGATTATTACTATCATGATAATGATCACACTCTTATTTAGCTAATGAGGTGAAAACCCCTCTTGGTGTCTTAGATATGCATTTAATAGCCTCAATGATGCTGGATTTGAGAAGACCTTGGATATGAACTTCATTAAACATTATGGATAGAAAATTGTAACCTACATTTCGGGGTTGATATTGGATTTGGGCCTTCTCCATGAAGCTTATATAACATGTGGATAATATTTCAGTTCGATGGTAATATAAGACCTATACTATGAACCTAATTGAGTATTCTTTTGAGCATTGGTTTTGCTCGTAGAGATATGATCCTTCCTACGACTGGTAACCATAATATGCCATTAAACCCAAAACTAAGTAGGGATATGATACTAATTTGAATATTAATTAGTTATAAAAATATGGTGAGTAACTTCTAAAATTGGATAATGGATAGGATCCTCTTAATACATAGAATCTGAATAATTCTTGTGTGGGTCATTCATTTGAAGAATTTGGGATACGATCATGGACTCTATGAGCTATTAGAATATGCCCAATATCTTAACTGAAAAGATTATAAGTTCATCCTATGGTTTTTCCCTCTCTTATTAGGTGAAACCTTGAGGTGATATGGATATGAAACATGGTTCTCATCCATTAGAGTGTGATGGCGGTCTTTTCAACAAGAACATTAGCATGTTAGGAGGCTCGTACCACTGTCACTTAGTGATCCTTAGTTGGGATAAGAATATGTGCCCATTGGGGTTCATTAGGTGACATATATAATTCATTTCATGTAGGAATGAACAGATTTATATAGACATGTTCAATTCTCACTTGGTGAGAACCCATTGGAATAAAAATATGATCCGCAGATAGTGCCTCTTAAATTACCAAAATATATTGATAATCCCCCTAGAAAAGAGAAATAATGTGTTCTCTATCCATAGTAGACATTTTTTATACTGATCATAGTGTTGTAAAACAATGGCTATCACGATATAAATATGTACACATCCTTGTATCATATCGGTACATGAATATACTGAAGGAGTTATTTAGCAGTTACTAGAATGTAGTGATATTTTAACAATAATTTCACTATAATGCATGCCTATACATTTTAGATCTAAAATATGTACACAGAGTTATCTTCAATTGACGTGGGGATATGATCCCACTTATATCTCTCTTGTTCCAACAAAATAAGTCGATGGGTTTCATGGACAAGAGAAGGTATACTTTCTTTCCCCATACTCCTTATAGTAACATTATTATACAATTGATATGATATAAAAGAGATATGATCTTGATGGCTGCATACTAATGGAATATTAAAATAGTATTGTTGATTGAAATGGGATATTATCCCACTCCCATTTATCTATAGATTTCCAATCCTACTGTGAATTCCTTGGTGCATATTACAGTACACCTAAACTACTAAATTGTGGGGTAGTTCCCTTAGCAGTTGAGTGAGGTGCACAAGAAATATGAAGTTGGTTATGGAGGTTTACATGATTCCTATTCAATTGTATATGAACCATAATGTATCCATCATTGACACAT
Organism: Viscum album; assembly: GCA_963277665.1. Taxonomy (NCBI): domain Eukaryota; kingdom Viridiplantae; phylum Streptophyta; class Magnoliopsida; order Santalales; family Viscaceae; genus Viscum; species Viscum album. The sequence goes on along the minus strand of OY728125.1, from coordinate 267,908,995 downwards.
TCATACAAATTTAATAGATATAGATAGTAGTGATTTTAACACTCTGAGGATAAGATAACAAAGTGTTCGGAGGTAGAAATGAGTTCCACTTGTTTCACCAAATCTTTTTTGATGATATAGAATCATTGGTTTTAACATATGTCATACCAATCATATAGTTTAATGGTTCTAGAGGACACCCTATATATTTTATTTTCAAACCATCACATTTTCAAACTGATGCTGAAGGTGTCGGATGGGTGGTGTTGTTCTAAGACCCACATGGGGTGTCCTTATAGGTAATGTTATAGAACAATATCTAGATGAAGATATTATTATATTGTAGGTTATTTTTTTAGACAAATATCTATATTAATGATAAAATCATGGAAAAATGTTATAAATATGTTGAATGGTGGAATGTAATGGGTCGATAGGACCTTGAAAAATATACATATTTAACAATGATGGGGGTGATATTTCCGATTGACTTCATGTTACATTCATCATTTTCATCATTTATTGAAACTGCTAATGTATCCCACATACATTACTAGGTACAAAACTATTTTTCAAAGGTAGAAATCTATTTGTGGTTTCCAAAAAATTAACCTTTATTAAAGCATATTTGTCGATATAATTGGATGTCATGATCATAAAACCACTGTGTGGGGGTGGAATATTTACCTTTTCAAATAATATATTATATATTGAAGATATAATCATTAATCTCTCACTAACCTCTATACGAGAGCGGTTACCCTTCTAGAAGGATCACATGTTTATTCATCTTCATGTAAACGATGGTTCTATTAATGACTCCATATGTATCTTGGTGTGTTTATTTCATCCACAAACCATTATTTCATAAATATTGCTATATCATTTTATTTCTAATCCATATATCTGTGTACATTGTATTTTACTACCATCCGAGGGAAACTAATGTCTTGAGGATGTTAATAAACATTTACGAGGTATCCTAAATATCTTATTTATATAATTAATCAAATAAAATGTAGTTTTTTGAAATAATGATGTTTAAAATCATGTAGAATGGATATGAATAAGAAAACATAGGCCCCACATATTGACATCGATCATTTTGATGGATTCAAATACATCCTATTTGTGATAGGAATAAGGGTCATCATAGTTTAATCTCACCCTCAGGACCTACCCTGAGGTGGTTGTCCTTATATTGGGACAATCATCTTATGGAACTAAATGGGTATTAAACATTAATTTTTCACTAAATGGTGGATATTATTTATTCTATTTTATGATAATTGAAAATACCTAATTTTACATTATCTATTATATGTGTGAGAAATAAGGTATTTCAAGCAATCGGTCTCACTGCGTTTGTATTCAGGACTTATGAACATGGGTGGACCCTTTGGGCTCTTTGATATGGTTTCTAGTCCTAAAAATTAATCCTATCTATCCTGATTATATAAGGAATTAGATTCTTTATAGCTAAATTGGATTTCCAATATACTAATGGATGTGGTATGAAAATGAATCCATATGAGAGATTCGATGCCATGTGTTTGAATGTTAGAGAAATGAAGATTCTTAGACTGAAGTGTATTCCCATTTAGGTAGGGCCATAGGATAGAATCATATGTACCATATTTGGGGAGGAAGAAGAGTTCTCATATTATATTTGGGGGTATTAACAAATATTCCCACTTGAAAAGGTTATCATGTCTAAGGATGTTTTTTTAAGACATTTGGATAGTATTCATGACATGTCATCGGAGTTCTACGACAAGTCTATCGATTTTTTTACATGACATAGTTTCCTAGTGGACATTCCTAAATAAAATCATATAATCACAATAACATTTTTCTAATACACCAAATGATCTTTATACAATTTTTGGGAGGCTATCACATGATAATGTATGACATGTATGGAGGGTGTCTCATTCCCTACCATACATATCTAGATGATATTGTATAATTGGATGACTTGTTCTGAGGGTGTTAAATGACTTTTATTAAAAATCTCGGGGTTGTCAAAAAATATTAATGACATGTATAGATGGTGCTAAAAGACTTTTATGAAATGTTTTAAGGGTTCCTCAAGACTTTTATTACATGTATATGAAATATTTCATGATCCAAATAACATTCTAAGAGGATATTGTTGGACTTAGGTGACATACATTAGTGTAGTCTCATGATCTGGGTAGGTCATCAAATGTTCATGAATATTACTGTATCCTTCTTTTCATAATCCATCAATATTTTTAGTACTTTTTATAATTTTTTCATATCTACATAAATTAAATTCATCTTTTATTGTAGTTTTGGTTTCATGTGACATATTAAACATACAAGAACTCCTTCATAGAATATGGATGACATCTCAAAAGTACTTGAAGTGATATAATAGTGGTCACTTTAAGCACAAATTCCTGTTGTCTGATCCCATAGGCCATTCAGTAGATTTTAAATTGATTGATACCTACACAATCACATAAATAGACGCTCCGAGAAGTCTTATACTTGGAACCCAGGTAGTAGTCACTATAGAGTGCGATTTTTTTCTAATGGAATGGGTTTATATAACTATTCACCATTGTAATATACCAAAATTTAGGGAATTTATATAAAAAATGATATGGTGTCTGTGAATGTACTTTTGTATCACACACATCACATGATCATATAATTTTTCATCAATGGTGTCACATGATAATCAATGGTCGCATGAACGCTCCTGAATTTCCATAGTTGTTTGAACAAGGAGGATCAAATGGATTTATCCTGACTAGGATGATATGTAAAATATCCTTCCCAAAGTTAAGGAAATATGTTTAGGATTATTTGTTACCTCATGATAGTCCTGGAAAAGATTTTTTGTGATCAAAGATGACTTGTATTGGGTTCTTCATAGTAATAAGTAATATTGGTTAGGGTCTTTCACAAGTCAGAGTGTACTTGTTATGGACCTCTCATGAAACCAAAAATTTTTATCAAGTGATATTAATGAGATCAGTAGTGATAAATAAGTGTACATAATACTTTCATAGGAATTCAAATGATTCCCTATTCATGATAATCTTCCCACTTTTATATTTTACTTCACTAAATTATTTTACAAGGATACGATATCTCAAAAAATAATTTGATAATATCAAATAAAAATAGTCTCATAATCTGTGAGGCATCACATAATCAATGATGGATCTCATGATGATGTGTGTGATTTCCCATGGAAAGTCATATTATTTTATATTCTTCAGTAGGGAAATAATGTTAATGAATGTAAATATTTGAGTTCCTTCACATGATAAATTTGACACACCAACATGATCTTATGTAATGTGGTGAACATTCCACCAGGTGATCCATGGGGTCTTGTAAGTGGCATGACTAAATATTGTGAATATCATTACTACTATAAATCACATGTGGATTTATCTATCTCCTCCTTTATTTTAATATGTGGTTTTGTAAATTTGATAAGAATTCATTAGTTGACATGTTACATGATCATAGGAACTCACATGGTATCATCAACATGATCCTTAGTTCTTCTGAGGATTTCATCTAAAGATAAGGAGGGCTAGTCAAAATGTTATTTTCATGATCATATAAAGACCATGAAAATGAAAGAACATCCAATGGTAATTTGATCACGTTTCTACCAATAGGATATGCGATATTCATGATTTAGATTCATACCATTACTTTGTATTTTAGAGAAAATAATACCCACTCTTTGAGTATTTCTTCATCATTAGAGTTTTTATTCTATTTTGTATTATGTAAATATTCCCCTTATGGGAAAATAAGACTATTGAGAAATGTTTTTCAATAAATTATATAATTATATTTCTTTGATTTGAAAAAACATTTTACCATATAAATTTTTTCATTAACTTTTTGAAGAATAGTTTTATAATATTATATAATATTTTAATGATAATTTACCGATGTTATAATTTTCCCAAAATGGTTTAAAAGTATTTAAATTTTCACCATTTTGAATATGGTACTTCAAAAAATTTACAGAAATTGTGAATGGGATATTTATTTTAATATACTTGGGTTAAAGTAAATTTTACGCCATCGTGATCGATAATTTATTTCAATCTTCATTTTAAAATTTAAAATTTTAATTTAAAAGAAAATTATTTTCCTAATAATATGGAAATTTTTAGTATTTAAATTTTATTTTCAAATTGATATTGATATTTTCAATAATAATTATTTTTTGTTATATTTTATATGGAATTTCTATTCATTAATGAAAAAACCTCTTATTTTATATATATTCCACAACTAATATGTAGTGAGTATACCTTACTTTTTTTCTCTAGATAATGTATGATCAGTTTGACTAGGGAAGTAATTTACATTCATTTTCTTGAATGACATGGTTTTCATTATCTTTTCCTTGAGAATTTCACCTCATTGTTATCATTGGATTCTTCAAAACCCTTAAATGTCCAAATTGTTTATCATGGTTATGATTGTTTCATAAAATCAATATAATTATACATTTTGTTTGTTTTAATTAAATTTAGTTGACTGAATCCAAAAAATATTGACAAATATGTATTCTCTACTAAATATGTATATTTAATGATAAAAAATATTATCTACAAAAGGAAATGATCACTAAATATACGAGGGATGATTAGGACATCGAGTGATAGATTGAGTATAGTTATATATAGACCCCAATGCATTAACTAATTACATTAGAAAAATTAGTAAAATAACATTAAATGAGTTTTGGTTTTATAGATACCCATCAATAAAAATGACTCTATGAAAGGTCTTGATGGTATATATATCATTATGGTTGATATCATGACTTCTAATATTAACTATTTTTATCATTGATAATTATGTATTTACTGTGCATGATATTTTTTTGGTATTTACTACGGATACATTCCCATCCTAAGGTTATTGAATAAAAGTCATGTTTTTTAGCTATTTTCAATTCCATACTGATTATTCCTTATTGATTATATTTCACATAGTCATGTTAGCTTCTGATATTCATAACCCATAATGATCATTGAGATCACCCTAATTGATTTCTCTCCCAGGGATTTAACGAAAGAATATTTAAATTATTTTATGGATGTAGAATATTTACTTTCACAATGTTTTATATTTTTTTCTACTGTAAAAAATTGGAATCATGTATGTGTTGAAAATATGAGTACTAATAAACATTTCATTCATTTGGGATGCATTCAGTTCTATCGTATAAAAAATTAATGAAGTAGACACTGGATTGGGGTATTAGGGTTTGGTTCTTTAATATTTTTATCAAAAAATGATTAATAAAAAAATGGGTGCATGATTCCATAAAACATTTTTCAGGGGAAATAACACTATGATAGACTTTGAAAATATGTAAAAATGTGCATTATAATCAGAATATTTTGGTATGTAATAGATTATATAATTTTTTCATGAAGTTAAATCCATGATTTGACATAATTAGTGGATGTGGATTTGCTAAATTTATACTTATGTGTATAAACATTAAATAGTTTTATTTTGTTTGGACTTAATGTTAATCTATTTCATGATAATGGGCCTTTAAACACACCTTTTTATTTCACTTAAGGGATATAAATAAATTTTTTCATATTTTAACTATGAACAATTATTTTTAATTAATTAATATAACCAATTTAAACCTATTTTGTAGAATATTGATATTGTTAAAATAAAAATTGTATTTAGATGGTATTTCTAAGGTTGACCAGATATATAACAGTGAAGGTACCAATTTGGAGAATTTCATTTCTGGTAATATGACATGATTAATGATATTTCTAGGAAAAAAGGTTTTAGAACAGAATCCTATGATTTAGAAAATATATTATGGAATTTTTTATTTTTCTAATGATGATTTAATAATCTGTGGAAATATTTTTAAAGGTATATGTAATATTTTGTTTTAATAATATCACATATTTTATGTTAATAATTTTTAATTAAGATTATTTGAATTTTACAAAAAAGGATTATATAGAAAATCATAATGTTTAGAAATTTATTTTATGATTAATTTTTTTTTATAATTCTCATCATATATTTAGCAAATTTTATTGGAATGATATGAATATATTTTACTAAAATAGGAAACACCAATTTCCAGAAACAACCCATCACATCTAGAATGGTTGTGGGTATTGGACCCAAAATTGATGGGTGACATGGGAAAAACATATACTCCAATATTATATGATTTTTGGGTTTGATTGTAATTTTTAATGAAAAAATATTTTTAAAGAGAAATATTAAAATAATTTTGGGAAACATATAATGAGCTAATTGTTTTTGATATTATGATGATTAATAATATTTCATCAGATGTTATACAAGGTATAGGTATAAATAAAAATTAGGTTTAATATATAAGATAATATAGGAAGACCAAATATAAATTTTTTGTGATTAATCATTAATAGTTTTAAATAATTATTTAGATAAAAATTAAACTTAATGTTGGGAATATTGATGATAATTTTACAGTAGGGTTATTTATTATTAATATAATATATATTAATCCTTAGTCGGAATTGTTTTTTGAAAAATGAATTATTTATTCCTATAATTGATTATAAATTATTTTTATTATCATAAATTATGTTGTGCATTTATGGTTTGGTTAATATTTAAAGATAAGTGAATATCTTATTATTCCTTAATGCTTCATATTACCTTTTAAAATTTAATTGTAGTGCTTTAGGAATAAAAAAATCATATTGGATATGTATTCCTTGGAGTAACAGATGAAGTAAAAATTTATCACTGAAAAAACAAAGGATTATATTATTCTGATGAAATTTGAAATATATCAAGTAATTATATTTCTATATTTTCATGTTGAAAATTGTAAAGGATTTCCAAAAATCTATAAATATGATATTAAAAAATAATTATATTATTAGTTAAATTTTTGATAAATCAATGTTCTTTTCAACAATCATAGAATAATGGTTTTTTAATGGTTATAATTATCATGGTTATTTTAGGATCCACTGTATATTAATCCATTAGAATTATTTTTATAATCAAATTTCATATATTAAATTCCCGAAATTCATATCGTATTTTAAATTAGATTTTTGTGTTATTATATATGAAGTTAATATTTTCATTTCGTACATTTTAAAAGGAATTTTTTATTTACAATTTCATGATGATGGTTTTAGAAAAATTAGATTTGATTTAATATAACCTTAATTTGTAATTACAATTTAAAACAATGAGGGAAAAATTTATTAAGGGATTGTAGAATATGAAACATTGAGATTTTAAAATAATATTATGTTTATAACATATAAAACATGCATCACAAATCCAAAAAATGTTATTCTACTTAAAGTTGAATGTCATAACCTGATCATAAATTTTTATATATTTACAATAATATAAAACTTTTTAAAATGATGTATTAAAATATTATAATAATAAAAAATATTTGGTAAATAATGTCTACACATTCTTATAAAACTCTGTATATACATCAATGATATATTTTTCATCAATTTTATTATTACATTATGTGAGAAAATAAGATAATTTATTTATTTATTTTTTAGAAATATAATTATAAAATATTAATTAGATTTTTGAAATAATAATATATAAATTAAATTAGGGTGATTTATTTGTATCTATTTGAAAGGGTTTATTTTTTAGTAAATATTGAAAAATACCACTTTTTTGTAAAACTACCTTTTCTTTTTTATAAATTATGAAATTTAAAATTACCATTATGATTTTAATTTTAATTAATAGAAATATTAGTATATGTTATCTTTATTATATCTTATTTATTAATTTTCTATACCAGATTATTGAAAATGTTTATATATATATTTTTGGCGGCAAAAAATATTTTCCTGAATACTATATTAAAGTGAAAAATGTTTCATCATATTAATTAATTAGAATGACCCATAATGAGGAATAAATTAAATTAAATTTATAGATTATATATCTATATATATGAATTAAATTTCATTTATGGATTATTACCATTCACATAGTTTGGGGAATATCGTCTTATGCATGAAAAAAACTTTTCAAAAAACCCATTTCACACGTTTTATGGGTTCATATTAAAATTCAATTATTCCACATATTTAAATTTTATTTGATATTATGTATTAAATCTTTTGATTTAGATTCATTAATATTTGGTAATATGGTTAAGATTTTTTTTTCAAAACAAATATTAATAATATTATAAATTAATTATTACATTTAAGGTTAAAATAGTCTTTTGTGCATTACATTAACTTATGTTAAAATAAGTTTTATAAATATATGAATCCATTATTTGGTAAATCCTAATTATTATTAACAATAATTCATCCCATAATATATTAGATGTTTCATTTTATTGTACTCATAATGGATAAAATTTATAGGATAAAAAACTAGTTGTCTTGGTGAGAACTAAAATGGTAAAAGTTTATAACTTTGGATATAGACAAAATAACATGTTCAAAACATGTTACCATTCAGTGTTGGATAATTTTACCAACCTTATAGTTCTTATACCCATTGTTCTGTCTATGTTTGAGGAATTTTGATTTAAAGTGACTTCCTTATATTGAATAGTTTTTGGTGTTTAAAAAATGATAATCTTTCTCAATTTTAGATGAGCACCGGCTCTCCTAACATATTCAGACACCTAATGAAATTTAAGTCCACAAACACATTAATAACTCAATATATAATATCCTTATTCACATTAAATTTCTATATTTCTTTCAAAATTACCAATCATATTTTCTTTAATATGATAGTCAATTGAGGTATTTCAAATATAAGGTTATTATCCTCACAATGGTCGTTTTTTTAATTTGGTTTTATCAACAAACAACTATTTATTAAAAATTATAATATAATAACACCAGTATAATATATATAATTAGATTTTATTATGTTAATGTCATAATATTTATTTATGTTCTTCTGTAACAAGTGGGAAATAAATCAACTGCTCGCGGGAACAGTAGACTACCGCCTCATGAACCGATTTAATCTGTTTCATTCACCAACACACATGGATAGTAATAATTATTATAATAAGTTATAAATATGTAAATAATAATTTTTTTAAAGATAAATTATAATTTATATATCATCTAATTATTTACCTTTCAATGGATTAAGAAAATGATATTTCTATATGTGTATATATATGACTTACCTACTCCATGAAGTGATGTGGTTAGTTCTCCATATTAAATTTTAAATATTGATTAAAAATGATTATATAATGAATAAATATGATTTTCAGAATGTAGATATAATTATATATATGATGGAACTATATCATATTCCCAGTAATTGGATTGAGTATGAAAACACATACATGATAAAACAAGACTGTCAACACAAGAAATAATTGTAAAAATGAAAAATTATTTACAAACATGTGACAAGATGTTATAGGATGAAAATTATGAATATGATTTTTTAAATTAATAAAATCTTTTAAACCATTATAAATTATGAAAAAAACATTAAACTAATGTAAAATATGTGGTAATAAATTTTTCTATGTTTCGTTTCTATGGCACATATAATATTATTAGGAACATAATTTATTTTAAATAGGGTATATGATAACTATTTTAACTATTATATTATATATATATATATTATAATCCATGTTATTATAAGAATCAATTCATATTGTTACATCTAAGTGTATTTTAATTTAATTTTTTCATGTGGCAATTGTTTCTTAAATCAAATTCTCCATATTAGGTTATATTATTTGTCCATTTCATTTTATATTATAATATTCTGTTTTTAATGTAGTTTTTTTTGGAATTTGCAATTTATTTATGGGTATTTATGTATTATAAATATAATAAATTTATTAATTTAATCTCACTACAATGATATGATCTCTGTAAGAGATTTCATCTCAATTTTAAATCCATTGAGAAATATTTGGTATTACATATTTATTTTATTATATGAGGTGTATTTACTAACCTTTTGATGTGTTATATCAATAATATCCTTGTACTCATGGTTTTTAATGTATCATTTTTATTTTCTTCTTTCTTGGGGTTATGATTCAAATGTTAACAACGTGGAGAGGTGTGATTTCACAATCTCATTATTATTCAGGTTTTATTATGGTTATGTCTCACATTGCATTACTATTTAATATAATCAATTAAACCATATATTCATTATTTTTATGGATATTTAGGATATCTTCATGTAATAGTACCATTTTCCTCTCATTGATTTATAAAATTATTGAGAATTTCAATTTAATAAAACACAATATTTTTACCTATTCAATAGAATATAAATATTATTCCTTATATATGGTTTCTAGAAACATTTTTTAAATTGTTTTTAGTCATATTTTATGATATTTTAAATCCATTTTTTAAAAAACATAAAATTTTTTCAAAAAAAAAATTTAAATAGATTCTTCTAGCCACTTTCCGAACAACGTTACTTCTAAATTTTATAGAAAATATAAAAGGAATATTTTACTTAAAATACTTGGAATGAATGGAATTTTTTAATTGTTATGACTATTAATTGAGTTGAATCTTACATTAAATGTTTAAAATGTTATTATGAAGGAAATATGTTTCTTAATATTTTGTAAATTTTTATTATTTATAATGTATTTATAAATTAAAAATTCAATTTTCTTCAACTAATATTTTAATTAGGTTTTTATGGTTTTCAATTTATATATGAAAACAACAATTATTTTACATATAATACACTAGGGATATATATTATTTTTATCATCCTCATTATTTATTTCGATGGTTTATAGTCATTTCTTCTATGAAAACTATAGGAATTATCTTTATTGACTAAATTTTCATTCATCAAATTCCCCTTGAACATTCATATTCTCATTGTTAATTAAAATTGAATTTATCTTAAATATAAATATTCCTTCTCATATATATGATTTGTTTCTTTAACCATATATCATTTCTACGTTTGGAGTTTGAATATATAACTTATTTTATTGAATGGGGAATGTCTTCATATATATGTATTCATTACTCAATAAGGATATTTATTGATAATAAATTTTATCTATAAGTGTAATTTACCATAAGAAATACATGGAATGCATTGGACTTTCTATTATGGGTAGGTCCGATTATTAAAGGACCCATGATGCATCAATAGTTATCATGATTAGAATTATTACGATATTATTAAAAATATTTTTGGTGTTTACAGACCCATAAATTAAATAATCTTAGCATATATTATTGATTGTATATATATTTATCTTGTTTTCTATGATCATTTTTTCCTATATTAATGATTTCCTTTAAAGAAAATTTATTATTTATTATCCATTAGTTTTTTATTGTAATTCTATATGTATCTATTATCTTTATCAAGTAATTGCTTATATATAATGTTTTTCAGTTATTTACCATGAAATGCTTATATGACATATTTAGTATGCTTTAGTTTCTGAAGATAAATAACTCTATAAATAACCTTCACTAAGAATCTTTGCTCGCCTATATTTGGGTTAATTTTCCTAGGATATTAAGAATAAATCGTTGATTATGGTTGAGGATTCATTATATTTATTTTAAGAATGTTGTATGTTTTATTACCACTGATTTTTATAAAATAATATATTTATCTAGTATATCAAGAATACTAAACTCTTTTGGCATCTGGGATGTGATCTTCAATATCTTATTTGAATGTAATAATGTAAACACCAACTCTATTCCAATGGAGAAATGGTATTTACAGGCCTTTATTGATTTTTATATAAGGATGGTTCTTGATGTAGGTATTATGTAACATTATATTTTAATACAATAAATATGGGATGGTTTATTGGGATGTATATAGACACTCAAGTCACTAGTGTATAATCACTTTTTTTCTAGTTTCCATAAAATAGGATTCATGCTACTTATGGGATTTTTCCCATAGTTTGACCCCTGTTGGTAATACCTATTATTTGGGATGATTTTTGGTATTCAATGATGTAATTGAATATCTCTTATAGTGTTATCTTTTTTATAGATTTTACACTAATATCCTATGTTCCCATGATGAATTTATTTTGTATATTATAGGTTCCTTTAAATTGTACATTTATGTTAAAAATTTACCCTCATTACATATCATGTTAATATTAATGTTAATAAATATTTGAAGACAATTTTAAGTAAAATAATTCATAATGTTAATTCATGAAATATTTTTTTCTAAAATTTTTTAACGTGATATGGTTTTAAAATATGGAACCATTTTTTACATAGATAAATCAAAAAATCTATATATATAATCCATGCTGTGTGAAATGGTTTTATTTTTGACGAAATGTCAAAGGATGTAGGGAGGAATGAAATTGGGAAATGATGATAATTTATAATATTATAATATGTTTATCGGGCATCCATAAGTTGTAGTGAATGATTAAGTTATTATAGTTCCAGATTAGGGTGGTGGATGGTCAATGTGTTTTACTGTGTTCAATGAGATAGTATAGGGTTCCTTTGGTAATTTTATATATTACTATATAACTTTTTCATATAATATATTTTATCCTCCTTTATTTTCTCATTTCTTTTTTATTTTTTTATTGTATCATTATTCTATTGGTTTGTTTTTTATAATTTTAAATATTTACATCTTCTGGTGTTGTATTTCATATGGATTTTATTTTTGTGACTAAATGATCTAGTATGTGACATATTTATATGACGGGGGCCATGCTAATATATGTGGTGAAATCTATTATATTTCATTAGTTCTTCATGAATAATCATCTCTAATGGTTTTAATCTTTATTCATTATTTCTTTTCACTAGAACAAAGAGATTATAAATTATCCAATAGAGTAATCAGGGGGTCGGTTCAGGTGTACAGATTAGTGGTAGTATGAAATTATGTGTAAAAATGGAATCAAAACCAAGATTATTTTATGGTATTAGGTTCCAAATTCCACCATTATTTTTAAGGATTATGGATGTTATTATATAGAGTTATTAAAAAACTAATGAGTAAATTATCAGTTGTTTCCAAATCACAACCCAAATATGATGAAACATTAGTTAACAATGTTGTCCGAGATGATTTTATCTCAAACCCAACAAATAATTGTTCATTTTTTTATATTGTTTATTTTATCTATCATTGTGATTCAAATGAAAATATTTGAGGTAATTTTTCGAAACTCTACAGGTGGAGTAAAATTGGGAAGAAATCAGAGGGGATATATTTAATTACCATACATTAACTATGGATCCAGTCTTTGGTAACTTCCCCTCTGGCATTCCACATTTAATGCATGTTTTCCCAAACCATGTAGCCAAAAATTACATAATTTTTATATCTCCCAACATGAATGGGTTATTTAGTATTGTTTTAATTTGGGAATGATTTATTTTGTAAAAAGTATACATTGGATAAAGCATCATATGGTTTTTAATAAATTAATTTGGGTATTTTGAATAACATTGAACTAAAAATGTATGCAAATGATTATTTTATTATTAAAAATAAATATATTTATTAGATATGATTTTTAGAAAATTTGTAAGTAATGTTTTTGAAATGTTTGAAAAAATTCATGTAATTTAATTCCATGAAGAGTTTATATCACCATTTAATGAGGCATTCAGTTTTATTGTTAGTTGAAGGTAGTATTATTTACAATATTTGGTTTTTATATGTTATAAATTTTAAACATAGTACTTAATTTTTATGTTTCATTTAGTTTCATGATACATTGAATGTAATTTTTTATGTGTTTTCCTAAAGGAGAAGTGATCGGATTAATAAATATTTCCCATCCAATGAGACAAAATATGATTGAGTCAATATATCTATTAGACCCAGGATTGAATCATATTTCCTTCCCTCTTCATTCCTATTATCATAGTTTTTTAGGAAATTTGATTGTTGAATCAACCTAAAATCAATTGAAATAGTACTCTGAATGAGATGAAGGACGATTGTAGTAAGTATTGATTATAGTTTTAAATCTTGTGCTTCTAAAAACATTTAATCTTATGTTTATAAACATTATATTTGAAGGTATAAGATATTAGTGGTGTAATTGTGTTATATGGCTGATTTAAGAATGAAATCTCTAGGGAAGGTTTCACAAAACTCTCATTTATTAATATTTCCCTCATATTAAGAATATACTAAATTATATGTAGTTATACTAATATCAATAGGGTCAATTATAGGAGTTGGATTGAGATTAATGTTTTTCATGGATCATGTAATATATTATTGAACTATCCATGGATAAATACATAAATGATCTGCATTTTTGGGGAAGGCCCTTGACTAGTATTTATGTTGAGGTTTCTTTTCCAATTTATAGATGAAATTAAAATGTTATATGGTTTGATATAGGAATAATTGATATTTTTTGTTGGTGTTATAATTGTGATTATGGTTTTCACATGTCCATGAGGGAGTTTAAGTTCCAGTTGAGGAAGGGGGACAATTTCTAGTCATATTTTCTTGATGCATTGATTAAAAGATAATCTGGAATTTTCTTATCAAATTCTTATGGGAGTAATCCCTTAATGTTAAATATGTTGAATAATTACTGAGATAAGATTATATTTCTTTCGTACAAATATATCACCCATCATAACATTGGACATATGTGGAACTATAAATTGTTTTGTAATAGAATTTCTCTTAAAAGAGCTCAAACTAGATCTATCCATTCAGAGAGATCCATTTTCAACATAGAAAATCTAATATTAATATATAGAGCATTTTATGTATACTTTTTTTTAATTTTCCTTGACACTTCCATACCATTTATGGATATGGATGATGGTTTTTTAGATATATAGGAATTTTATATAGAGGGAGTGTCTCATTATAAATTCCAAATATGATGATGGTTATTTTTTTTCTATTTATCATCCATTGTGATAAATTATTAGTGTATATGGTATTGTAAATTATTGAAAGATCAGTTTTGGGGATAGATAGTAATTTATTAAATGGTAGGATGACTATAATAGAGGAATCTCTTAGGATTCCTTATGCGTGCCTCCGTGAACATCATGTTAGACTATATACTCATCCCCACATAAACCAACCTAGAATCTATCAATTTAGTATGATGTATACATTGTATTTATTTTTTTCACAAATATTTTGAGAATTATATATATAATCCCTTTTATTTTATCTATAGTATAGCCTAGGTGTTTATTAATTTGAGATCCTTGTGAGGGAGATAACATTTTATTTTTAGAAGTCATTTCTTAGTGAAATCTAAATCATTACATGTGATTACATTTTCCCATTTGAGGGTGATTATATATTGCCTTTAATGTGTATAGGGTATGATATGTTTTTCATGTTGATGGTATATTTGTTTCACTAAGGAGAATTGATTTTGGTTTAATTTTTTGGTCACATATGTCATACTTTGAAGGGAAATACTGATATTCTATTCAACATCTCTATCATATAATACTCATGTGTTTTATAGGGGAATAAATCATTATAGTGGTAATAATTTTATCCCCCTGACCTTGATTACCCTTGTTATTTTATTATTATTTTTTATGTTTCTCAAGAGTTTCTTGATTTTTAGGTTGTATCAACATAGAGGTTTCAATACATAAATTTAGAATATCAAATGAATTATATTCAATGCCACACATAGAGGAATAATAATATTTGGTGGCTCAGTGTGGCCAATGTTAATATTTAATAAAATATTAAAAAATTTATAATTATCATGCATGAGTAGTTATCCAAATAATGTGGTATATCTCTTGAACTATGGATTTGATCAGAATTATAATGCCTTTATTGAGTTCATGGTGTGGTGTTTACCATAGTGTTAACAAAATCTATGATTTTTCTAGTGTTGGTATTGATTTCCTTCATTGAATAGTGATTAAATAAATTTAATTATATTTATTTAATTATATGATTAAAATAATAAACCTAATGATTCCATATAAAAAAAATTAAAATATTTTCTAGTATAGATGCATTCAATTCTATATTGATAGGTTCTGTTAGAGAGATGCTAATGAGTATATCTTGGATGAAGACATTAGATCAATTTCATATTGTGGATTGTTGCACCCTTGGAGTTCAGGTGACTCACTAGTAATGTAAATATGTGATTATTCTTCATCTAATATCAATCCAAACCCTAGGTATAATTATATATTTGTAATATTAACATCACATTCATTATAATGATCAAACATAGATTAATTCCAAGAATATGAAGTAATTTGTGCATAGAAGATAAAATTATTCCAGGTGTATTTATTCGTTTTTTGTTAATTCTCTATTTGTTGGTGTAGGTATATGAAAACATGATCATGCTCGATGACGAAAAATTGAGAGTGTTTGATCCTAAAAAATTATGGTTTGGGGATTCCCCTTGCATCCTTGAATGTTCATCATACAAATTCATTTCTCATATGGTTCGATGAAAACATGGTATCCAATGTTTGTGTTACCATTATTCACTCAAAAAATTGACATTGTGCGTACATTTTGTGATAGGGTTGTGGAATCTATGGATTACTTGTTTTTGACTGGATTGCACCAACGTTTCTCCTTCTTTATTCTGTTGATACATAGTGGTGATAGATATATCAATAGAAAATATTTCCATGTATATATAATCATTGTAATCATTGATCATTTATTGTAAGGGTCAGCCAACCCATGATAATATTAATCCCATGACAGTGGATACAGTGATAGTGTTGATAGTGACATGGATAAGAGACTAGGAGTTCTGTAATATTATGGGTTACATGACATGTAATCCAAAATATCACTCCATGTGGTACCCCTGTGATGTTATAGGGTTTTCAAAAAGAATAAAGAATCAAACTAAATTTCAATCCTTTAAAAATATTTTTCTACTATGGTGGAACTTGATTTGTAACATAACAGTTACAAGATAATAAGAATGTTGGGAAACATGTATATGTCCATATATACATTAGAAAAACTGTGTACATGGGAATGACCATACAACATGGGTAGGGATCCAGAAGACCTCTATGTGTTGGGAATACTAAATTAAAGACTATGTATGTTAAAAATATATATGTCGAATAAGGAAGAACCACACTACATGGTCGAGGTCCAGACAAAAATGTCATGTACCCCTAGTACATTCCATGTACACCCTTTGATAGTGTTTTTATTGATTCATTTCATCATTATTAGGCCAGTATGAGTTGAATTAGTTCACATGGTCAATATACATCTTGGTATATTGAAAAATTAAATCCACATATCTATATTTTATACCCTTATAGAGTTTGGGTATTGGATTGAGTTTGTAGTGTCCCTCTTTGAGACTAGTGTATGATACTCTCTCATTTCTTCTTAAATTATATGAGGGTTTTGGGGAATCAGGGTGACCTCTATGTGTGGTCTTTTGATCCACCATCTAGTAGGACATTGTTGTAGGGTTCTCAAATTCTTTGGTATCCAATCCGATATATGGTGGGTTGATATATATTTGTTTCAGGTTATCCCCATGTGGTCATGTGTATGATTCCTTATCTAAGTATTAGGGTATTTAGATATGAGTGAGTTTTCATGGATGGGGTTTATTGATCATGAACTCTTTGATGAGTGTGTAGGATTATAACAATGATCGTGGAGTGGGTCCAATTAGAATGTGATTTTCATATATGATTCAAGCAAAATCATATAGATTTCGGTTTCGTTGTGACCACATAGGGCATGGTGTCCTCCCATGGTATATTCTAATTTTTTATTTGATTTTATTTTGATATACTTGTTTGATATGACTACTCATTATTCTTCTTGTTTATATTTTATTGGGTGTCATACAATGTATTATTATTCTAACCCATGCATGGGATTTACCCCCACATGTCATGTATTATGTTGAAGATGTCCATTTTGACAGTGTCCTAAGTGGATAGAGACCTGGTAGAGCACATATTTTTCTAGATACACTGAGGTGTTTACTAGGTAGTTTAATTGGATAGTAGTCCCCACCTTCTATGTTGGACGAACATAATGCAGTTTTGGGTTAGTATTATATTTAGCCCCTTCAACACTTCTAGTAATTTATTTTAATACTATTATTGGTGGATCCTAAATATATAAATTTATTGAAATTTATTTTTAATGGCATATATCTTTAATTTATTATATATGGATATTGTTATGGGTTATTTCTAAGACCAAACACTATAATGGAATGACATTCAGAGGCATGATGTGTCCGGGATACGTGTTTGAAATATATTAATTTTCTTAAATAGAATACACAAATTAAATTCCAAAAAAAGTGTAATAAAATCTAAACATGGACCCATATAAGAAATGTTATGGAACCATTGAGTTTAGAACATGGGTTTTACAAGAGAAGTGATGTAACCTTCTTCATCATGGGTAATTTTTAGAAACACCATTAGAGGATAAAAATAAATAAAATAATTAATTATTATATTATATTATATTTCAATTACTCAATAACCTAAAATAATACTTAAATAAAAGGTAATGTGGAATTCTTGGGGTGTTCTACTAAAACCTAGAGATATAGAGAATTGTTGGTGAGCCAATGAGAAAGATTCCATTAGGGGATGAAGAATAGAACGGAGAATGATGACTAGTTCAAGGTGAAATCAAAGGATCCTGCAAACTATCATAGAAAAATATATTCTTTACCAACAATCAATCAAAATCAATGTACAATTTTTTTTTCATTGGATTTCATTCCCTATAATTATTTCTATGATGAACATGAATCTACAGGACATTGTATTGATTCACGGATTGGTCATTTTTTATAAGGGATTATTTTTGGGGATTTATTTTGGAGAATATTATTTTTGATATAATTATCATTTATTCTGTATTCATTATAGGCTAAATGAATTAAGTTCAACATGAGCATCAAATGAGGTCTGTTCCTCATGAATAATCTCGTTCTTTCCTCCCCCATGTATTCATTGATTATCAGTGTTCCTCATTTGGTACATGGCTTAAAATACGCTAAAAAATTGGCATTTCACATTTTTATCATTGAGAAATGATTTTATATTGTAGATCTAGTCTTTTAATGACCTTACGGTGGTGCGGTTTTGGATATATCTAAGGATTAGATGTTTTTGGATACTAGATTATGTGTTCTTCATCATGCGATGATGAATGATTTTCAAACTCTTTTTTTAGATGAAATTTATGGATGGAATATGTTTTTCATTGATAGAGAGGCTCATATAAGGTAGATTGTTTGGTTTCCAAAGAGGAACATTATAAAATCTATGGAAGAATGATTAGAAGAAAATGAAGGATCCAACACTAAAAATTTTAAAATTTACACACTACACAACATTTAACTCTGACCCACACACCATGATTACCACTCCTACTAGTTCATAGGATAGTATTAAAGTTAAGTATCACATGGTGTTTGACCATATCACCTAGAAAGTGTAATATCCCGGATGGAACAAACTATACATTAATGTGTAAACATACAAGGGAAGAAGTATTCGGTCATGAGAACGCTTTTTTCTACATAACAGATATGGAATAGCCTAGTGTACATTGGAATACCCATATAGTAGTACATGGTATGATTATATGATAATCCAGCACACTGTGTACTACTACAGCAACATTATACACAATCTGATTAAACAATCGTGTCGCGTGATTGAAGGGGAAATACATGTAACCCTACTATATATTGTGTACTCTTTAACGGCTATCCTGAATCCCATGCAATAAGTTTATTTGAAATATACTATTAAGGATCATTCAACATATACATTCATTGATGGATAGTGTAGAATCAACTCTTACACATAGGACATTGATCCATTCTTTAGGTCTTATTGGACAGTGTTATTGGTATCATTTTTTAATTTATGGAGTGAGATCCTCTATTAACCATTGTTCCCTAGTTGGAATTCGTGGTATTTTCATGACCCAGACAACATGGGCATCAATCCTCTACTTAATAGGATAATAAATATTGATCTTTTGGCATACCCCATGACCATTGGGATTTATCATCATCAATGTATCATCTCTATTTGGATATTTAGAGTGAAGTTTTAATAGGTAGACATCATGAATGTTACCTATCAGAAGGTTTTCATATGTGTTATAGAATTAAGAGTGTGTTCTTTCGAACATGTTCTATATAAAACCATTGAGAAAATATAACACTCTGTCAGTATTTCTTTATCCTACCATTAGAATATGATTCTATGTTGAGTACATATTGATATTCTTGTTTTATATGTTATAAAAATATAATGATTAATATTAGGATAAATTATATATTTGTATGATTTTTGATATTGGGGTTCCCTATTTGGTACTGGTACTCCCTCCCCTATTTTGGATTTTCCCACACATGTCATGTCCGGGTCATAAGATCGACCATTTGAAATAATTATAGATAGAACATGACCGTACCATGCTTAGTATGTCTAGACAGACTGAGAACCAATCATATGCTATCTTGATAGTAGTCCATGTTTTACATTTTGGATGGAAATTCATTCAGACATATTGTGGTATTTGTTTTTTATTTTCCACCTTTTTATTTAATTTAATTATTTATTTACTCTATGTGTGTGATTAATATGGGTTCATGCATGGTTTTATGGTTTTTATTTATATATATCATCATTATTTGGGATTCGAGATGTGTGTTTGTGTGTGAACAGATACTTCCTCCATAACCACCTTTGTTAGTGATAATCTTACACAGAGCTATTAGCCAACCCATTGCCTATTAGAGGAATGTTTAAGGAGTCATGAAATGGACCCCACATGGATGGGTCATGATAGAGTGGTATCTGGTGATTTGGTCATATCTTAGTAAAAAATTATGTGAGATTGGTTTGGGAATATATTGTTATGTGTTTCCAGTTTAGATTTTAGTCTTAACACACTAGTGTTGGTGCATCAGCCAGCATATTGAATCCCTAGGACTATGAGAACCTACTTTTAGACATGGAATAAGAGAAAAATGATTGAAAAAAAAATAATTATACATGAATATTATAATAATGGGTTATGGTTTCTATGTAATTATTGAGTCTTCTCCCAATATAAAGTAGTTGACTGTTGTACAACGTTTTTAGTATATATAATTGTTTGTGATGTGTGATAACTTGGATGCATCATCAGGACCCTGAATATGATCCCCATAGTGATTATATACAAATAAATGTACATTTTCTATATATTCTACCTCATGGGGGTGCATCACCTATAACCCCCTATTGATCAGTACATGGTACTGGCAGTACCAGAGGATGAGGTGCCAAGGCTATGTGAACTGCACTTGTTTAGGTGGCAGATACCCATCTGTTTATATGGGGAGCCGAGCCCATAGGTGGATAAGTATTTTCCTTAGTTGGTGACTTGAGTATTCCATATGTTTAGGACACCAGTAGACCTTATGTAACTTTTGAAATAGGCATTCATTATGGCTCATCATGACAGTTCTGTGGTCTAGTGACCAAGTATTTTGCTGAGTTAACTCTAGCATGGTAATATTTTTAGATCCTTTTCAGATAAAGCTTCTCTCTTACTATGATGAATGATGTATGTATCCATGAGATTCTATAGCTCAATATGTGTATCCCGACCATAGCCAAGTATTAATAAAGGTTTACCACACTCTCTAGGTTCATGAGGGATATGGTTCATAACTAGTTATTCATGGATTAAAAAATTAGGATATATATTCATAGATAGATTTGAGATAGATTTATCCCTCAATGAATTGCTATATATAATGGGGGTGCTAGCATGAGCATTGCTGGTTGAGTGTTTCTTCTATGAGTATACACTTTGAATGTTTGTCGGTAATTGGAATCCATGAGAAGAGACCTTCTCATTGGGAATATGATGTTAGTCTCATGGACCTGGATGTGCAAGACCTTTCTGGATGATTTCCTAAGATAAGGGTTCAAGGATTTAGGTCTCTCAATATGGGTTCTGTCCAGCCAATGAGAGGTGGTGAAACACATGTGATGGTAGGTACATATTTTTGCAGACATTCCAACCTACCATATTGTTGATAGAGAGACAATAGACAGTCATTAGAGGAAGAGGTAGTAGTAAGAGAAAGAAGGTTCATAGGATGGTGTACCTTGAAGGGGATTAGGGAGAGTAGTATGAGGTGGTATATACATCGAAATTTTACAACTAGTATCACAGGGTGGATTATTCCATTCTAAGGGTGCTCGAATATAGGTGAGAGTATTAATACATGTAGTTGAAGCATATGACCAGAGGCTACGAGAATGATTCTACATAGGGTATGTGTCTTTTTGTCCTTATCAAGATTACATAGATACTACATGTTCTAGTCATTCTTACCTATTAACATACCATGTTTGAAAATAGGATATTCTTCTCGATCCCTTTGATCGACACTTACACTCAGAGATACCAATGGGAGATGATTATGTGATCACACACATATGCCAACAATGAAACACAACTCTGGGAGTCAATTGTTTATATTTGTTTCTATTTTATTTAGTTATGATTAATTATGAAAAAATCATAGGTAAAAAATTATTAGCAACAGATAAGGCCTATATTTACTATTTCATATTGAAGATGGTTTGTTTTTTCAATCATATAATAGTGTTATTCTTTTTCGGTGATAAGGAAACCCATATAGCTCATGATGGACTCATTCATAGGAGGGTGAAGGTAATTATACATAATATGGATGGAAAAAACCATGGTGAAATGGATTTTATGATTAATAATTTTCATATAGTGGTGGCAGAGTACAATGATGTTTTCTCTGAGGATATTCCATGTTTATATCCCTTCCATGGGATAGACTTATTCATTGATCTAAAAACCGAGATGGCACCGATATATGTTCCTATAAAATTGATTGATCCCACAGAGATTCTTAAGATGAGGGTTTAGTTAGAGGACTTCAAGAGGGAGGGATCTGTAAGACCTAGTGTTTCACTATGACCACTCCTGGTGTTTTTAACCAAGTATGTGGATGGGATCTTGATTTTATGTGTGGATTAAAGGTGATTGAAGCATATACAGATGAACAAAATTGTTTCCTCTACCAAGGATCACTGAACTATTTGATCAGTTGAGAGGGGCACGATAGGTTTATATGTTTTTCCTTGTGTTGAGAAATCACTAGTTATTAGTACACAAGATGGATATACAGAAGATGATACCGTTATGTTGATAAGGTCACTATGAATACTTGTTGAGTTTATTTGGATTGATGAATTCCCCAAAAATGTTAATGGGAATTGGGAACCATATGATTCTTCCTTTATTAGACCTATTTGTGGTAGTCTTCATTATTAATATCCTTATGTACTCAGCATCCGAGTAGGAAAATGCGATACACAGAAAAATGGTTTTATACATAAACTTGGAGAACCATATTTATAAAAATATCATGATGTCCTATTATTTGATTCATATGGTAAATTTCCTAGGACACTTATTCTCAGCATATAGAGTCTAGGTGGACCCAACCATTGTCGAGCTAGGGTAAGATCAGGATCCATCCAAGAGTGAGATGGAGGTATTGAGATTCCTTGGTATGGAAATATATTTCCAAATATTTATACATAATTTATGTAGGATACCTGTAACCATGATAGCTTTGTCTTGAAAGGGTAATCCATCTATTTTGATAGAGATATTCCAATAGTATTTTTAGTAGTTAATGTATTGATTTATGATACCTCCCATATTGAGATTTCTAGATGATGGTGTCATGTAATTAGTGTTGTATGACACATTGGGATCTAACATGTGATATGCTTTCATGATGATACAATTGGTGATTACATATACAATAATTTGGATGTTACCAAAAGAAAATAATTATGTGTCCCATGATCTTGAGTAAGAAGTTGTGTATTTGAACTTATGCTTTGGTGACACTACCTGATGTTTGAATGATTTAATTTCTATTTTAATCATATGAGGTCCACTCTTAGAAGGATATTAACATGTGATAGTGTAGGGGGATATTGTTCATAAATCATTATGAATTTGATATTTTCTATTCTTTTAGGAATGGTAACACATTAGAAACTTATCTGACAAAGAAATATTGTTTGAAGTTGTCGAATGAGGAGTCAAAAAAGTTAAACACATTGCATTTTCTTACGGATTGATATGGAGAAGTTTACCTCAATTAAAATTGTCTTTTATGCCTCCTATATTATAGCATTTCATGGATGAATAACATGGGGATTCCAACTGGGAGATCCTATATAATTTTATATACATTCGAAATTCACATTATATATTTTCTTTAGCTTGGGAGAATGTCATTAATTTTAGAGGATGCACGGTGGTACCTGTTATTTTATGGGAAAATTAACATCTAGATATTCATGAATCTCATTTTTTGTTTCATCTAGGTTAAGAAAAGATATACCAGGACCCCGATATCAGTTTTAGATTCTATGGATGAAGAACAGAGTTTCAGATCATGTCTATCAATACATTAATTGGTAGGAAGTGAATGAAGAGCACTAATTTCCAATGGGTATAGTTTAACCCCTTGAGGATATAGATTAAAATTGGGATATTATACCCATGGAACTTGTTAATGACTTAACACATATGTCAGTGGGACATGATTCCATGTAGGTGATCATAAATAGACTCACCATCTTAGACAACTTGCTATCTATCGATAGCAATGTTCAGTTATGGGATTGGGAAGATTCTATATGTATATGATAGTACGACTACAAGTAGTTCCATTTATGTTTATTTCATAATGTGAATTTATCTTCATGACCGAATTTTAGAAAAGAATATAGGAGGCAGTTAGGGCCTAGTTACACTAGGGAAAAATGTTCCACACCCCACCCAAACTGATGGCTAGATATAGAGAAACATCCAACTCATTGGAGACATGTTTTGATCATTCATGTCAGACACTGGTTATAGATTTTATAATCACCAACCAATAAAAAATTAAAAATATAAAAATATAAACCATTCCACCAATGGTATGGAACAATTCAATGAAATTTATGGGATACCCTGGAGGTCACTAAATTTTGTGATAGACCAATTAGATTCGGTAATTATGGGAATAGAGTTGGGTTAAGAAACTATTAATTAGGTTCTGATCAACTAGGATATGATGTAGATTACACATAGTAGTCATATGTTTTATACTAATAGATGATAATGTTCATTGGAGTTCCAAGAGGGGGACCATGTGTTTTTACTGATTTCACCTTGATGTTGATAGATTTGGTTCTTCCCCCTCTCTTTCGAATGAGGTCGATGTACCTTCTTATAAGATGTGAGGAATGTAGTTGGACATCCACCCATGATGTTTGAATGAATTTGGATCCATGTGGAAGGAGTTATGGCCACCTAAATGGAAGAGAATTTTCCCAGTCGCCAAACACTATTCCACCACCCCTTCTTTGACCATTGAATTAGAGGCCTTAATGAATTAATTTATTTCTGATATTTTTCGACCCTATGAACCTTCTAGTAAGGATTCGATCCTAGATGGAATCAATACATTTGGATATCGGATAGCAGATATATGATTCTTTGAGTGAGTCATGGTCTATTCTTGCCAGCCAGAATAACATTGCACATTGACCAATTTGTTTTGGCATGTTGGAGTTCTTATTGGAACTTTTTCCAGAAGAATAATTTCAATAAAAAAATCATTTAATCTGAAAGAAGAAAGAATCGGGTTAATTGGATTCAAAATGTAGGTGTTATGCTCAAAATACATAGGAAACATAAATATGTTTAATGTCTAGAATTTACCACTTTTTACATTTAAGCTCAAAACTCACCAAATGTCATAAAATTATGCAAATAAGATCAAATCTATTAATGGGAAGTTATTAAATAATTTAAAAACATATGTATAAATATGTTAGTGTGAGCTCTTTTAATTTTCCAACACTCAGCACTTGGATACCTGGACAAGTAAACATCGATATTAAATCAAAACTAATTTTAAAACACATATCCTTAAGATCCAACAATTTATCACCAAGAAACAAAAGATATCATTCCTCATAAACAAAAATTATTACAATTTCTCAATTCAGTTCAAAATATATTTCCTGTTTATTTAATCTCCCATGTACACATAACACATACCTAACATGCATTTTTTTCTCATCACAAAAATATCAATTTTCAACAATGTCTTTCTCATCCAATAGTCATGAAAGGGTCACCATATGCTTCATAAATTCCTACATCTCCACCCGATGTGAGTCAAGAACATATGTTTATCATGAGGAATTTATAGGGTTTTTCTGTGGCTTCAGGTTTGTAGGGTTTAGATGTGAAAAATTTTGAGGTAGAATAAGAAGTGGTTGGACCTTTTTGAAGCAAAATTGCATTATTATAATTTTTACTCAAATATGGTCTTCTCTACACTCCCCATAAGAGTAAATGAGATCCATCAGCCTGAAAAATCAGTCAAATTTCACACCATTCATCATTTCAGCAGAAATATTTTCAATCATATTAAACATTATTTTTCTTGAAAGCTCTAGAAAAGGTTAAACTTTTCTTTCATTAGAAGCTCCAAAAAGGCACAACTTCTTTTACATGAAAGTTCTATATAAGGCACAACCTTCAACAGAATTATATTTTTCAATAGAATGAAAATTTCATCAACATTTGATTTTCCACCCAAAGTCACTTCAAATGAGGTAGCACACCACAAGACAACTTCCCCCAAACTTATGTTAAACTAGATTATGCAATTTCACTTCAAGAAGAGGTTTGATAGGGAATATTGGCTTACGATGTGGCTATCCTAGCAGGTTGTTCATGTATTATATGGGCTACAAGGATTAAATGTACAAGGTGGGACATTATAAAAAGGATTCATATGAAATATGGGCTTTAATACCAAAGAAATCCCTCGATCATTTAAAACATATGCACCTCAAACCCTCAAGTTTTAACAGGAATAAATCAAATTCTGGAAAAATCAAGCAAGGTATGGTTCAATAAAGAGGTGAGGTGAATGAAAAGAGTATTAAAAATAGGTTTTGAAGCCTGAAAGGAAAGTTATTTTAAATATAAACACAGTGAATTGTGGCATGAGATTAAAAAATAAGAGTACTTTTCATGAAATTTCCAAATATTTGAACTTGAAACAAAGTTATTTTCAGCATTCACTTAAGCTTAGTTTAATGGGATAAATTGTTTCACTCATTGAAATGGGCTTTAAAATATGTAATGATAATCATTTACACTCAGAAGTATTAAAAACACACAATAATTTTAAAAACACCCATTTTTATAATTAATTCCCATTGTTAAAACAAATTGGGTGTTTTTAAGAAACAATATCAATCAAAATATTGAAAATTGATTATGTCCAATTTCAAAGTGAAATTAATTATAATGACCACCATTGGATAAAATGGAAAAATTATATTCTTATTATACTTTAAAACAACTCAATAGTATAATTTATCACTATAAATTATTTTGATTAAAAATGTAGTCTCTAAGTATTTTTCACTATTCATTGAAAATTGGATGTTCTCAGAAAATTACAAAAAAATCAACTTAGGCTAATTTCGATATTCCGAATCCCAAAATGAAGTCCATTTTGAAATATTAAATTTATATAATTCAAAAATTGTGTATTATTATTCATAACAGCTACTTTGATTGGTCGCGGTGTGTTAGAACTCGAGGTTGCGTACTACACACGCTACTGTATTATTCAAAGGAAAGCGTACCATGGATGCTTGGGGTGTAACATTATACCATCCATCAATAAAAAGAATCCTCACAATTTGAAATTCTTCTTCAAAAATAAAATGATGAAAGTAGAAAATACCTTTTTGGAAAACTAACATTAGAAATAAGGTTAATAAAATTTAGCCTTAATAAGAGGGAAAGGGAAATGAAAAAGTCACCACCAAATTATGATCTCGATTAAGAAAACATTGGTGGAAATTAGAGTCAAATAATTGGAGGGAAAATGTAAATATTTGTAGGGAGTTATTGAGGTCATCAATCACAAACAAGTGTAAAATTGAGGGCCTCAAATCCTTCAATCTATGGTGATTTAAAATATTATCAGTTCAACAAAACATAAGGTATTAGGATAACACATTCTTTATTAATATACCTTTCTCTAAAGTTTAAGAATTAATTTATTCATAGAATAAGAGAGAGGTATATATATATATACTTGACAAGTATATTTTCACCCTTCAACGAATCTCTACCACAAACTCATATTTCAGTCAAAAGATATTAGAACTAAAAAATATTATATCTATAGTAATAGTACAAGGCTCCAAATATTAACACATACCAATAAGATTAGGAAAATATGTTTTAATAACCAGGGACATCCTGTAGGCTAGTGGTAGGTAATAAAGGAATGTCACACTGTGGTTTTGGGTTTGATTCCTGCAACTTTGTCCGATGTGACGGGTTATCCCCCAACATGCAGGTTGTCCTTTTCCTAAAACTATAGTATTATAATATTTCAAAAATAATCTTCACAAATGATTTAACATTAAATAATACTATCCAAAGTTCAATGTAATCCATTCCAACATTGATATTTATCCAAAATACCTCTTTCCAGACTTTCTCTAAAAGGTCTCTAAATTCCAAAATCAATTTTAACATCATATTCCCGAAACAAAGTAAAGTTTCTCTTATTGTCACATACTAAAATTATGATTACCTTCATCCTATTAAAGCCTTAATAAAAACAACAATTAATGATGTACAATCCTTATATATATCACATTATTCTTATAACAAGAATATAATCCTTGAGTCCAAAAGCACCAATTAATTAATTATTCCACTTCAATTGTAGTAACATCATATGAATGGCCTTGATCCCTAGGCCTTTTATATGGTAAGATTCCCTGACGCTTAGGACATTCATTTTCATAATTCCCCAATTCTCTACAATTGTAGCATTCAACATTGAATGCTTCTTTATTTCCATTGCAATCACGAGCTTGGTGAACTTTTTCTCCACATTTACAAAAAACTCCCATTCCTTTTTGGCAAATACCGGGGTGATTCTTCCCACATTTATTATATGATGGAAAATAAAATTTTCACTTTTTCCCTTAATCTGTCTCTTATTCCACTATTCTCTTCTTCTCTTTACTTTATTGTCATAAGATTTAGAAAATTCGTTTTCTGTCTTGATAGCACATGAGAAAATATCTTCATATGATGAGAATGATTGTGAGACTAAGGGTCGACGGAGAAACGGTTTTAACCCATCAAAGAAATGAACAATAATACTTCTTGGGTTACGTAAATAATCTGTTGCATGCCTCGCTAACCTTGTAAAGTTAGCCTCATACTTTGCGACATTCTCATCCTCCTTTTTTCTCAGAATCAAAAATTTCTTTTCCATATCTACTCGATGGTCACGAGGAAAGTATTTTTCTAAGAAAAACACTTTTAACTCCCTACATTCCATATTTGATACTTCATCATCTTCCTTTATTTTTTGAATCAATTACCACCAATGATCAGCATCTCCAGTGAGGCGGTAAACTGTCATGATATCCTTTTCCCTTTCACTACTCCCCAATACATGCAATATTTTCTCTAAGGAGTTTATCCATTGCTCAGATACTAATCGATTTATACACCCATTAAATTTTGGCGATTGTTGCCTCATGAAATGATCTAACATTGTGTCACGACCCGTCCTCGGGGCCCATGTCGTGACTACCCCAAGCCCGCCTTCCATAGGCCAGGGGCTGGCGACTAGCACCAAAGGCGTAAATCCCGATAACTGGGAAGGCATTGCCTTATAAAAGTAAACAAAACACCACAGAGTACAGGCAGAAGTAAAACACTAAGTAAAAAAAGAATGTGCTGAAAAGTAAATGGGCCAGAATACAAACCCAACTGAAAGTACAACTATAATTGAACGAAAGTACAACAGAAAGAGACAAACAACTGGAAGAAAGGAAACCGCTCCTGGGTCATCCTCCTCAGATCATACCTGAAGGGTAGGTACAGATAGCGTGGCTCCTGGATCATCTGCCACGGATCCTACCTGAAGGGTAGGTACAGATAGCGCAGCTCCTGGATTGTCCCCCACAGATCCTACCTGAAGGGTAGGTACAGATAGCGCAGCTCCTCAATGTTATTTCCCATCAACCCCCTCCGAGTGTCATCTTGCCGTGAAGTTCACCTCCTGATACTAACTCGTCGTGTAGTCCACCTTCGGGTACCGTCCAGTCCTCGAACACTCAGCCTCCGTTAGCACTTTTCGTCATCTACAACCAACACAAGGAGGTGCGGGCATAGCCCTTACAGGGGTGAGTATAATGATACTTAGTAGGGACCCTGAGACCCTCAAGGTCTCACTAAAACCAACAAGGATAACCACAAAAAAGATCTCAACAGATAACCTCTACTTAGGTATTCGCCCATATATATACCTAAGTTATCATGTAACTCATCTCAATCATGAGGAACACAAGGATTAAGAAATCAAAGGATAACCACCACCTAGGTACATGCCCATACATATACCAAAGTTATCTAGTGACCCATCTCAATCATGAGGTAAAAACAAAGGTCATAGACTCAGCTCAAACCAGGATTTTCATTATCGAAATCGTAACTGCTGAAGAGCCCCGTCTCTGGAGTATACAGTGGTCCTGTCACGACTCCGAGGTACTGCTCACTAACCTAAGACTGCTGAGGTACTCCTCCTGTCGCGTACCGCGGGTCAGCCACCCATACACAGTAGTGCTTCCCGCTAGGGTATGCCACCAAAACACAGTAGTACACACCCCCTAGTAGCCTACAGAGGTACTCTCCGGACGAGTACCATGGGTCTGCACTGTCACATAGGTAGTGCTCTGTCCTCCATGGGTCTGCACTCAACAAAGTAGTGCTCCGTCCAATGGGCTAGTCGACACACTCCAACTCGAGTCGGTCAAGCAGTCGACAGGTCTCAGTCGGCTACACAGTCTCTGTACTCCGCACGATCATCTCTAGGAGGTTACGCTCCACAAGCTACAGGTCGATATTCCAATTATCTCAAATTCCCAAAAAGAAGTATCTCAAAGTACCACCTCGTCATAGGGGTCTCAACATAACAGACGGTGCGTCAATCGGACACCCGGTATGTGAGTTATTTGCCTTTTCGTCCCAGGGGCCCGGTTGGTTTCGTGAGCGAACAAACCCGGCCGTATCTCAACTGTACCCCAAACATTCATAGGGTATATTCATAGGGACTGTTTCTCAACGTGATCACCAACGCCGCTGACGGTTTGTCAAATGGACGTCTGGTCTGAAAGATATCAGCTTTTCCGTTCCAGGGGCCCGGTTGGATTTCAGGTACAATCCAACCTGTCCACTATCCAACTGCATCCAAATCTCAGAATAGGTATGCCAAAAGTTCCGTCTCATCAAGATGAATTCATCAAGACAGACGGCGTGTCAATTGGACGCCCGGTCTGTGAGTTATTAGCTTTTTCGTTCCAGGGGCTCGGTTGGTTTCGTGAGCGAACCAACCCGACCGCACTCCGACTGCATCCAAACCTCGAGTGGAGTAAGACAAATGTTCCGTCTCATCAAGGGGAATCCAACAAATTCTATGGCACATCAATCAGACGTCCGGAGCTCCAGATATAACTGTTTCTGCTCCGAGGGCCCGGTTGGTTTCGTATCCGAACCAACCCGGCCGTACTCAAAGATCTCCGAAATCTTGAGTTTAATATACCGAAACGATCTTCTCGATCCAAGGATCACATATCCATTGTCGGTGCGTCGATTGGAGGTCTGTAGCCCAATATATGGGCAAAAGACCAAAGAGGTCCGAAAACGGGGGGTCTGGGCCTGGTCCGACCTGGCCCAACCACCCCCTCGGGTCGGCCCGAACCAGGTAGACCCGACCCGGTTCCGGGTCCGACCCAGATGGGCGTGACCCGGCCCGGCCTGGGCGGCCCGGCCCAGCGCGGCCGGTCCGGCCAGGGGTGGCTCAGCTCTTGCTGAGCGGTCCGGCTCGGCGCAGGCGGAGCGGCCGCGCAAAATGGTGGGAGCTGCCCCCTTGGATGAAACCGCGCCCCCCCACGCAGGGGGCCGCTCCCTGTTAACGGACGCAGCATGATGTCGCGTCCTAATGGTCTCTCGCGGCCGCGTGACCAGCCGCCCACCTCCGCGGCATCAGCTGCGGCGGCCCCTTCCCGACGGTGCGCCGGCGGAGTCTTCCGCGGACCACCGGAGTTGCTCTGGTGGTCCGATTTCAATTCTGTCTCTGCCGGTGGTCCTCCTTGGAGCCAATGATCACTACAAAGGATTAAAAACTCCATTTTGGCCCACCTCATCATCGTCTGTTGATCCGCACGTCGACAACAAACTGCGGAGTCTTCGATTCGCCTTCGTGGCCCCGACTTCCACCACACATTCGTTCGGCCTCAATGGCCCGGCGCTGCGGTGCTGCGCATCCTTCACGCATCCCTCCAAGTTCCCCGCATGGTTCCGTCGCACTATGCCACCATCTTCCGAACTGCAACAACACAACAAAAAAGGGCGAGGGGGTCGGTCGTGTTCGTTCGGTCCGACCTCCTCCCTTTAAGTTGACAACAACGACCCAAAAAAAAGATGAGGAACGACAAAGGTTGTTTTCACGAACAAGAAGCAATAAACCCCTACCACTTCCCGCAACTATATAGTCCCAACCCGCAAGGAAGGCATTCTCGGATCAACTAGATAATAATTGGATCTTTGTTCTTTGCTTTACTTTATAATTAATGAATCAAGGGAATAAAATCATTCTCAAAATAATAATCCCCTACCTCAACGTTGTCATCGAACGAGAATTCGTCGCTGAAAGGGACGTCGCAGAAGAAGACGTCGCGGAAGGGGGATCGTCGCATCGCAGAAGAAACGTCAGGGAAGGAGCGTTGCAGAAGAAGCCTCGTTGATTTCCGAGGATTTGGCATTCTTTTCGACCTTCGTCGGAGGTCGACGTTCTTTGTGTTCTTCGCGTTCTTCTCGTTCTTCGCGTTCTTCGTCGAAGAAGAAGAACTTCAATCCCTTTAGCCTTTCTCCCAAAATCCTTTCAACGCAACAAGACCAACTAAAAAAACAAGTTCAACCCTTATTTTATTATTGACCTAAGCTTTTGAAATTCAAAAGATAAGAAATGAACAATTAATTCATTAAATTAATTGTAACAATTTAACTGCCCAAATTAATAGGGGCGTTAAGAATTTAAGAAAATGCATTGGTTGACTTTTATTTAAAAGGGGTTTTTGCTAGTGCGTTACTTAGAGGAAAAGAAATGGTGGGGATCATGTGGGCCCCACCTCAAAAATATCCTACCAATTGTGTAGGATATTCTGGGTTCCACCCTATCCGCTCAACTTAGCTTATGTGGCTTTAAGTGAAATAAAATAAAGTTGTCGCACCACTTTATTTTATTTCTTAACTTAACCCCAAAAATTAAAAACCACACCGAAGAAAGCGCATCTCCGAAAATGGCGTTTCTACGAAAATACCGGCACTACGATTCCATCGGTGCCCTTGGAATTTGATTCCGAGCACCGGTTCAAAAGATAGAAAAACCCGCTAGTTCGTTCACTAAACGTACCCGAGCCTAACTTCGAAAATTAATTCCGGGCACACAGGGCCTCAGAATCAGGCACCGTCAGAAACTGCATTCTTGAAAAATTCCAGAGAAAATTAAGAAAACAAATTTCCTTGAAATTTCCGGGTATTTACATTTCTCCCACCTCAGGGATTTACGTCCTCGTAAAGCTTTAACACAAACTAGGGATACAAAAGCGGTACTGAGAACGCATCTGAGCCTTCCGCTCCCTTGTGCTTACTTGGAGGTTCCCGTACTACCTGTGAAAGCACACCCGAGGAATCAACCGCCCTAATAGGATCCACTCATGTCGATCCTCGATTGCCCACTGGAACCTCCGTGGAAGTCACCTCATCGCCATCGTCCAGCTCCTCATGGTCGATGATATGCGAAGGGTCGAGCATGTATCTCCTCAGTTGAGATACGTGAATTCGTCATGAAACAAGTGCAACTGTGGTGGATGGGTCAAGCGGTAAACCACCACGCCTACCCAGCTGAGGACCTAAGAAGGTCCACTAGACCTCGGATATATCTTGCCGCCTTGGCCACATATCCTTAAACCTCGTCGAGGTGAGGCCCGTATAAGGACATGATTGTAATACTTGAACTCTAGAGTTCCCCAATTCTTGTTAGAATTGAAACTCAAAACAACTTCTACCACGAGGGTATGGTTGACCGACTCAAGAGTGATCGGTCGCACCCTCCTGTGCATGAGTTTATCCTGTGCTCCCTGGGGTCTCCTTTTCGCCGACCAAGGGAAACCCATCCCAACATCGTAATTAAACCACAACCTTATTCTTGCCTAATACCGTCAATTTGTGTATGAACTGTGATTTCCAAGTCCATACTCAAACCAACATCATAAGGCCTCGACGCTGCCACCAAGAGATTCCAACCGAAACTCTTGCCTCGAGGGTCTGACCACACCGTCGGCGTAAGTTTGATTATCGAGTCTCCTCCCAAGGTATCTCCAGACGTGAGGGTCAAGTCCACGGCTTACCGGAAACTCTAGCTATGGGACATGATTTGTGAAAGCAAGGAATGATTCATATCGACGTCTGTTACTACAGCAGCTAGTAGTGGAAACAGACTGTCTGTTGAATCATTTTCAGAGCCATTGGGTCACACTCCTTGACCGCATGCAGCCGCACTCATCCTCTGCCTTCTAGCTCCCTGATCCTGGCAGGGATAACTAAGGCGGGTGGTTGTAGCATGTTAAGTTGTACACCACCTCATGCTGCTCTCCTAGATTTTCTCCGTGTATGCTGCTTCGCAGACTCGTCTCTCCTTAAAGCTTCCTCTTCTTGAAGCATTTAACGCGCCTGAGTCACTAATACTGACACCAGTTTCCTGTTTCTTACTGCACTGTGCAGTATTCATCCGCCCCTAGATGATCTGCACCTTCTTTGCATATGATCTGGATGAGCTGCTAAATTTTTTCCTTTTCCAATAAGAGAAACTCGGTTTCATCCCTTGGATGAACCATGCCCATTGCCTAATACAGTCAATCCTGACATGAATGATGCATTCATGCCATGCTTGACGTCGTAAGGCCTCGACGTAACTACCAAGAGATCCAACTGTCACTCTCACCTCCAAGGGTCGAGTCACACTGTCAGCATCAGTGTGAGGTCAGTGGGTCTCCTCCAGTAGAAATATCAAAAGTGAGGGTCAAGTCAATAGTTTTAACTGGGACCACTCAGTATCAACCACACAAAAGGAGAGGAAAGAAAACATCACAAAGATAAGTGCATTTTTATTATTGCTTCTCATAGTACAAAGACATGAATACAACAGAAACATGGAACTAGAAGTACAAGGGACATATCCACTAGTTCCACTCCTTTCCACCAGATCCCAGAGCTCTACTGCCTTGTCCACTACTCGGCTGTTGCTGAAGCACCCACCGATACTTCTGTCTCGGTGGCTCCTCCAATGCCTGCGGATCGACTGTGCGGGGGGTCGGACAGTCACGTGCTAGGTGACCCTTCCTGCCACATTCATAACACTTCCTGCTCCTCATACGGCAGGCTTTGACCCCACACCGGGTGCCCCGCACCACCGATCCTAAAACCCGAGATCTCCCAACTGCTGGTCTGGTCCTCCTAGACCTCTGCATCATCTGTCTACTGCCCACAGATGACTCGGCTACTGATCGAAAAACACGCGGCAAAGGCAGCAGCTCCTGAACATGCTCAGGGTGTAGAGCTACTGGCACAAACTCTACCCTGAAGAAGTTCTCGAAGTCTTCCCATGTGAATGACATCCCGTTGTAAAACTAGAACAAGTGGCTCCACCACCTGCCTGCTACAGCCTGGAAAAGGCTAGCAGCAAAGATCACTAGGAAGTCTGCAGGCGTCCCCACTTGCCTGAAGACTATCACCACTGCCTCCATCCAATCCTTAGCCACCTGCGGGTCCGTCTCTACCCAGAACCTAGGTGGTCTCTGGCGCTGGAACTCATGAAGCATGCTCAAGTGGCATGCATCTCCTACTGCAGGGGTTGGTGGCATCGGTGGCCCAACGTATGATAGTACTGCTAGTGCCTCAACTGCAAGAGGGCCCTGTAACGAAGCCTCTTCGCTTGGCAGGATTTCAGTACACACATCCCTCTAGGCTCTAGCTGGTCGTCCCTGAAAAGTCATCCTGAAAGAAACATACATGACACGGTCAAATGATTAATACCTGGTGAGCAAACCTGGTTTGAGCTGACATTTAAAAACTTCTGAAAACACACGCGCAATCAGTGTTTTCAAGCACAAAGTCGGAAATCAGTTGTCAGTGGCCTAGTGTATGGATACATCGGCCGCCCGCACCAACACTGGACTCCCTAAACTGAAAACCACACTCGGTACTCTTAACAATATCACTTCACAAAAAGAAAATATCAGAGTTATAAGTTCTACGGTAGAACCGACTCCTCAGATACCGATTTATCACGACCCATCCTCGGGGCCCTTGTCGTGACTACCCCAATCCCACCTTCCATAGGCCAAGGGATGGCGACTAGCACCAAAGGCGTAAATCCCGATAACTGGGAAGTAATTTCCTTATAAACGTAAACAAAACACCCAAGAGTACAAGAGAAAGTAAAACACTAAGTACAAAAGAAAGTGATGAAATGTAAATGGGCCAGAATACAAACCCAACTGAAAGTACAACGTCAAATGAACGAAAGTACAACAGAAAAAGACAAAAAGCTGGAAGAAAGGAAGCAGCTTCTGGGTCGTCCTCCTTGGATCCTACATAAAGGGTAAGTACAGATAGCGCAGCTCCTGGATCTTCCGCCATGGATCCTACCTGAAGGGTAGTTACAGATAGCGCTGCTCCTGGATCATCCGCTACGGATCCTACCTGAAGGGTAGGTATAGATAGTGCAGCCTCTCAAATTTCTCTCCCGTAAACCCCCTCTGAGTGTCGTCTCGCCGTGAAGTCCACCTCCGGATACTGACTCATCATGTAGTCCTCCTCGGGGTACCGTCCATTCCTCGAACACTCGGCCTCCGTCAGCACTTTCTGTCGTCTGCAACCAACACAACGAGGTGCAGGCATAGCCCATGCAGGGGTGAGTATAACGTTACTCAGTAGGGACCCGGAGACCCTCAAGGTCTCACTATAACCAACAAGGATAACCACAAAGAAGATCTCATTAGATAACCTCAACTTAGGTATATTCCCATACATATACCTAAGTTATCAAGTAACTCATCTCAATCAAGAGGAACACAAGGATTAAGAAATCAACGGATAACCACCACCCAGGTACATGCCCATATATACACCTAAGTTATAAAGTGACCCATCTCAATAATGAGGTAAAAACAAAGGTCATAGACTCAGCTCATACCAGGATTTTCATTATCGAAACCGTCACTGCTGAAGAGCCCCGTCTATGGAGTGTAAAGTGGTCCTGTCACGACTCCGAGGTACTTCTCACTAACCTAATATTGCTGAGGTACTCCTCCTATCGAGTACCGCGGGTCAGCCACCCAAACACAGTAGTGCTTCCCGCCGGGGTATGCCACCCAGACACAGTAGTGCACACCCCCTAGTAGCCTGTAGAGGTACACTCTGGACGAGTACCACACATCTTCACTGTCACACATGTAGTGCTCTGTCCGCCTTGGGTCTGCACTCAAACAAAGTAGTGCTCCATCCACTGGGCTAGTCGACTCACTCCAAGTCGAGTCATTCAAGTAGTCGTCAGGTCTCAGTTTGCTACACGGTCTTCGTACTCCACACGTTTGTCTTTTTGAGGGTCCACTCCACGAGCTACAGGTCGGTACTCCAAGTATCTCAAAGTCCCACGAAAAAGTATCTCAAAGGATCGTCTCGTCATAGGGGTCTCAATGCAACAGAAAACGCGTCAATTGGACGCCCGGCCTGTGAGTTACTAGCCTTTTCGTCCTAGGGGCCCGGTTGGTTTCATTAGCGAACCAACCCAGCCATATCTCATCTTTACCCTGAACTCTCATAAGGTATACTCATGGGGACCGTTTATCAACGTGATCACCAACGCCACTGACGGTTCGTCAAACGGACGTCTGGTCTGAAAGATATTAGCTTTTCCGTTCCAGGGGCCCTGTTGGATTTAGTGTACAACCCATCCCAGCCACTATCCAAATCTCAGAAGAAGTATGCCAAAGTTCTGTCTTATCAAGAGTAACTCAACGAGACCGACGACGCGTCAATCGGACGCCCGGTCTGTGAGTTATTGGCTTTTTCGTTCATGGGGCCCGGTTGGTTTCTTGAGTGAACCAACTAGACCACACACTAACGGCATCCAAACCTCGAGTAGAGTAAGGAAAAAGTTCCGTCTCATCAAGAGGAATCCAACAATATCGACGGCACGTCAATCGGACGTCCAGAGCTCAAGATATAAGTGTTTCCTCTCCGATGGCCAGGTTGGTTTCGTATCCGAACCAACTAGGCCGTACTAAAGGTTATCCGAAATCTTGAGTGTAATATACCGAAACGACCGTCTCAATCCATTAATCACATCTCCACTGATAGTACATCAATTAGAGGTCCGTATCCCATGACATGGGAAAAAGACTGAAGAGGTCTGAAAACGGGTGGTCTGGGCCCGGCCCGACCCCGCCCAACTACCCCCCCGGGCGGCCCGAACCGGGCCGACCCGGCTGGGCGCGAGCCGGGTCGGCCTGGCACGGCCGATCCAGCCTAGGGTGGCTTGGCTCTGGCCGAGCGGTCTGGCTCATTGTTGGCCGAGCGGCCGCGCAAAAAGGGGGGGGGCTACCCCCGTGGACGAACCCCCCCCCCCCCCCGGGTGGGGGGCGCTCCATGTCAACAGACGCGGCGTGATGCCGCATCCTGCTGGTCCCGTGTGGCCGCGGGACCAGCCGCCCACCGACGCGGCTTCAGCTGCGGCGGCCCCTTCTCGGCAGCGCGCCAGCGTGGCGCGCCGACGGAGTCTTCGTCGGACCACCGTAGTTTCTTCGTTGGTCAGATTTCAATTCCATCTGCGCCGGTGGTCCTCCTGGAAGCCGAAGATCACTGCAAATGATTCAAAACTCCATTGTGTCCCTCCTCATCATCGTCCGTAGATCCGCACTTCGACAACAAACTGCGGAGTCTTCGGTTCGCCTTCGCGGCCCGAACTACCCCCACACATTCGTTCGGCCTCAATGGCGCGACGATGTGTCGCCGCACATCCTTGATGCATCCCTCCAGGTTCCCTGCACGGTGCCATCACACAGTGCCTCCATATTCAGAACCGCAACAACACAATGAAAATGGTGGAGGAGGGTCGGTCATGTTCGTGCAGTCCGACCTCCTCCCGTTAAGTTGACAACAACATACCCAAAAAAACGAGGAACGACAAAGGTTGTTTTGACGAACAAGAAGAAATAAACCCCTACCACTTCCCGCAACAATATAGTCCCAACCCGCAAGGAAGGCATTCGCCGATCAACTAGATAATAATTTGATCTGTGTTCATTGTTTTTCTTTAGTTTGAATGAATCAAGGGAATAAAATCATTCTCAAAATAATAATCCCCTACCTCAACGTTGTCTTTAAACGAGCATTCGTTTCAGAAAGGGACCTCACGGACGAAGACCTCGCAGAAGGGGGATCGTCGCATCGCGGAAGAAGCATCGCGGAAAGAGCATCGCAGAAGAAGCCTCTATGATTTCCGAGGATTTTTCATTCTTTTCGACCTTCGTCAGAGGTCGGCGTTCTTCGTGTTCTTCATGTTATTCACGTTCTTCGTCGAAGAAGAAGAACTTAATGCCCTTTAGCATTTATCCCAAAATCCTCTCAATTCAAAAAAGTCCAACTAAAAAAACAAGTTCAACCCTTATTTTATTATTGACCTAAGCTTTTTAAATTCAAAAGATAAGAAACGAACAATTAATTCGTTTAATTAATTGTAACGATTTAACTTCTCAATTTAATAGGGGCGTTAAGAATTTAAGAAAACGCAACAGTTGACTTTTATTTAAAAGGGGTTTTCGAAGGTGCGTTACTTAGAGGAAAAGAAATGGTGGGGCTCGTGCGGATCCCACCTCACAAATATCCTACCAAGTGGGTAGGATGTTTTGGGTTCCACCATATCTTCTCAACTTAGCTTAAGTGGCTTTAATTGGCATTAAGTGAAATAAAATAAAGTTGTCGCACCACTTTATTTTATTTCTTAACTTAACCCCAAAAATTAAAAACCACACCCAAGAAAACGCAACTCCGGAAAAGGTGTTTCTAAGAAAATACCGTCGCTGCGATTCCATCAGTTCCCTCAGAATTTGGTTCCGAGCAACGGTTAAAAAGTTAGAAAAACCCGATGTTTGTTCACTGAATGTACCCGAGCCTAACTTCGGAAATTAATTCCGGGAACACTGGGCCTCAGAATCAGGGGCCGTCAGAAACTGTGTTCTTATAAAATTCAAAAAAAAATTACGAAAAAAATTTCCTCTAAATTTCTGGGTCTTTACACATTGATCCTCCACATTGCGGATCAGGTTGCTCCATACGAGTAAAGTTATTATTAATAATCTGAGTGAGTTGACCCAGTATGGTGATAAGTTAATCAGCACCAATTGTATCACCGGATCCACTATAATAATCTCGAGCAGTAGGGAAATACCTACATGGGGTGCGTGCATTCATATGGTTTCCATTCCTTCCACTAGGTTCCATTTCTAAAAAATGGAATAAATTAGATTAGTTTATGAAACAAAATACATAATTCCATAATTGTAAAACACTTAAAATAAATTGAATAGTTTATGGATATAATACATAATCATAAATATGTTTCATTGACAAAGTATATACTCATAAACACTTCCTATTGATATTTAATGAAAATGAGAATAATCCTAAGCATATCCCCCATGAGTGTCGTAACCAAGAGTGCAGCAAGGCCCGTTGTCGTGCACTGGTTCCCATTCGAGTCTAGCTCAAGCGGTGTTTTCAGGTTTTACCCCTAGGTACATCTATTCCATAGCCGCCTCTACTAGCTCGTATCCAGACATGGATGAATTTCTCAGAAAACTCAAAAAACATCTATAATACCAAAATTCTATGAAGTTATTCTATACTAATCCTCAATATCTATCTTAGAGATATGTGCTCTAATCAGAGTTTATCTAAATCTAGCTTCCAAATTTATTTCTAAACTACCTATGTAACGCCCCGAACCCAGTTATCCAGAGTTGGTTCATTATTACGTAACATTTTCATGATCACAAAAGATCAAGTCTCAAAAGACCGATTAGTTTAGTATCCTTGGAAACAATAGATACATTCATAAGTCTTACATTATATCATAAATTGGAAAACAACAATAAAATAGTATCCATAGTCCACACTCATATCCCCTTCAGACTATCCCTACAGGTCAGACATAAAATATTTCTTCACATCCTGGGGTAAATAAAACAAAGAAAGGGGTGAGCTCAGATTATCAGTAAATATAACAATTTAGAGGAAACTTTCATAAATAAACATAAACATTTAAGAAAATGTATATCTAAAACAAAATCCTTTAAAACATGACCTTTAGCATAATATGGATAATGTAAAATGAAATAATGTTGTTTACTTATTCACATGGATATTCTACTAGACGAATAATCACATGCAATATCAATAACCACTTTCATAATGATAGAATGCATAATTCTAGACTATCATAACCACGTAGCCAAGGCATCGCGACAAGACTACAAATAATATTTAGTCATGGCCTCGTGCTAAGACACTAGTTTGTCTCATTAGACCTACCGATGCATCGAGGAGCAATAGTGGGCTCCACCCGTCACTTATTATGTCCAATTCATACCTTATAAGAAGTGTTTTAAACATATCATAAACCATAACATAATCATATCACATAAAAAATTCATAAAAGAAACACAACACTTCCACATTT
Source organism: Viscum album (assembly GCA_963277665.1). NCBI lineage: Eukaryota > Viridiplantae > Streptophyta > Magnoliopsida > Santalales > Viscaceae > Viscum > Viscum album. Next base: position 267,866,964 of record OY728125.1, on the reverse strand, counting down.
CAATCACAAGATATAAATAAAACACATTGATATAATAAAAACATTACAAAACCTATTTTCAATACCAAACTAAACAAAAATTAATACTTGGTATTTATTTTTCATTTAAAAAAAGTTATGGCTTGTAGAGGAAGTCGAAACTCAAATAATGGTCATGGAGGCGGAAAAGTCATTGTCGCCGAATATGTACGACATAAAAACATTCCATTTTGTAGTTTTGTAAAACACTTCGTATAAAAAATAATCATTTTTAATAAACATAAAATTAAAAGGGGATTATAACCCATATAAAAGAATGTTGTGTATAAAATAAAATATGCCTCAATGAAAGGAGATTGAGATGAAGTCCCTTACTTCGTGTATGACTTGGCTCAATAGTTCATTAATCTCTTGAATAATAAACTAGAGTTAATTTATACTTTATTAAGAACCATTTTAATGTTCATTATTACTTTTATATCACTTATTACCATGTTATGAACATTATGTAATTATTTAAGTTATTAACAGTCGTTTTGTCGATCTTTGGTACTTGAGTAAAAAATAAACCTCTTATAATTACAAGTTGTTCATGTGGTAAAATACCCATTATATCCAGAATTATATTTATTATTTAGATATCATATATATCATATATATCCATTATATACATTCATTTATAATATTACATAACATTTAGAGGTAAGAAATTAAATGCACCATTCATGGAGAAGGTAAGCCGTACATACTCATGAACGCTACTTTCATTTCAATTTCAGATTTAATGGAATGAAATCATAATTATATAAAAGTATATTATAATTATAGTATAATATCATATATAATATCATTTAATCCGTCCTTTATATGTCCCACATATGACATTAACGATTCAGATAACTTTGAGGGGGCGGTAGTCCGCACTTCCTAAAAAGAAATCATCGTGTTTACCCATAATGGAAATCATAACGGTATTAAATAAATGAAAAATACAGAATCATAAGGAAAACCAAAACATAATATATATCATATATAAATATAGTGACATCCTAATGTCCACTCTGAGAGGTGTTAAAAGAAGATTGAATAATCATCGTTTCGTGAGACAATAATTCGCCACCCACAGAAACAATATGTTCTTTAACCATTAGACCAAGGTGTGTGTAAGTTTAAATCAAATAATTCTCATAACAACATCATATTATATTGAAGATACTTATTCGGTTACAAAATAAAGTAATAAAAAGAGTTTAAAGGGTTGGAGAAGAAAAATAAAACAAAAGAAGATATGAGAAGACATTACCTTAAAATGGGGTAACTATTTCTGATTTGAGCCAAAGGCTTCCTTGGGAAGACTTATAAAAAAGTGAGGATTCTAGGAGTAAGAGAGGGAATATTAGAGAGTATATGTGCAGATTTTGGCTGAGAAAAATGGATTTGAAGTTGTGAATAAGGTGGTAGAGGTGGGGGCCTTTTATAAGAGGAGAGGAGGGGCACTCTTGGAAAGTCATGAAATGGTACTTTATTATGAAATGATTTTCGGATTTTAAAGGTCCCACAATGATATATTTCGTGTATAAGGTGATAATGATTCGAAATATACCCATACAATATGTTTTAGACAAGTGTATGTCTTATATATTACTTTATCTTTTCATTTTATTAAAATTGTTCATTAACGAGGTAATCGCTGCATCATCATGGTGTCATAAATAAATTTATTTATTTAATGCCTAAAAATTATATAAAAATTACAATGATGTAGAAATATTTTTATATTTCCAATTAATATTTATAGTCTAAAAGTTATCTTATATTACCCCATGTAATAATTTTTATAGTAAAACAACACATGTTTATGACTATTTTATTTTTACTTTAAAAAAAGGTATTAATGTCATTATCTTACACAAGTTGCTCCATGGGGTCCCAAAAATATTCACATGGTTTTTCTTGGTCGTACATGACTCATAAAATCAGAGTAGGACATCATTCAATATATTTTTATATTCTTATAATATCATTTTTACCTTAAATTGCCCTAATTATCTCTAATCGCGGTTAATAAAACTCAAAAGTTACTATTAACCAAAAATTATATTCATCTCATTGAACCACATTTTACATAATAATGACACCCATGTATGTCATATTTTCAAAATTTAATTCATAGAAGTGGTAATGATTGATTTAAACGAAAAATCAGTTTTTTTAACTACCACATAGTGGTTTCACTATTCATCAAAATTGATGTTTTTCAGAACAATACAAAAAATTCACCCTAAGATAAAATTGATATTCTGAATTCAAAAATTATGTATATTTTTTAAAATTACAAACATATAAGTTTCATATACTAATTTAATAATTAATTCTCATTGTCAAAACAAATAGCGTGTTTTTAAGAAACAATATCAATAAAAAGATTGACAATTGTTTATGTCCAATTTCAAAGTGAAATTAATTCTAATGACCACCATTGGATAACATGGTAAAATTATATTCTAAATATACTTTAAAACCACTCAATAGTATAATCTACCACTATAAATTATTTTGATTAAAAATGTTGTTTTTAAATATTTTTCATTATTCATTGAAATTTTGATTTTCTCAGAAAAATACAAAAAATTCAACATAGGACAATTTCAATATTCTGAATCCAAAAATGAAGCCCATTTTGAAATTTAAAGTTTATAAAATTAAGAAATGGGTAATTAATATTCATAACTAAAACATTGATTGGTTGAGGTGTGTTAGAACTTGAGGTTGTGTACTACAAACACTACTATATTATTCAACGGGAAGTGTACCATGGAAGCTTTGGGAGTTACAGGCATGAACATGATATCTTTTACTCCCATCAACATTCCATTATGTTTCTCATTTACACCATCGTTCCCACCATGTACATCATTCTCAAAGTTACTATAACTTCCTTGGACTCCATCTATTGAATAAACCAGAAAGCATTGTGTGAGTAACAGTAGCCATAAAATCATTTAAAGAATATCATGACACCATATTCTCAATTTGAAACACCTTATGATTAACCAAGGTAATTTATTCTCATCTTATATTAGAATACGTAAAATTTTTTTGTAATGAAAATGTAAATTTTCCTAAGCATATCCTCTGAGACTATCGGACCAAGAGTGCATCAAGTCCTGTTATCGTGCACTAGTTCTCGTTCGAGTCTAGCTCAAAGTGTTGTTTTCGGGTTTTACCCCTAGGAACATCTGTTCCAGAGCCACCTCTACTTGCACGTATCCAAAAAGGAATATATTTCTTAGAAAAATCGTATAATCAATACAATACCAAAATTCTAGGAAGCTCTTCTATACTAATCATCAAAATCTATCTTAGGGATATGTGCTTTAATCAGAGTTTATCTAAATCTGCTTTCCAAGGATTGTAAAAACCTTCCTCTGATACCAACTGTAACTCCCCTAACCCAGTTACCCAAAGTCGGTGTATTATTACATAACATTGGCTTGATCACAAAAGATCATGTCTCAAAAGACCGATTAGTTTAGTAGCTTTTGAAACACTAGATATATTCATAAGTCTTACATTACATCACAAAGTGAAAAAAAACTAAAAAAACATCATGAATTCATATCCCCTAATAAATTCTATGTAGGTCATTCATAATATACTTCTTCACATCCTGGGGAAAATTACAACCATTAATGGGGTGAGCTCAGATGCCTAGTAAAGATAAAAATACAGCGGAAACTTTCATAAATAAGCCTAAACATTTAAGGAAATGTATAGCTAAAACAAAATCCATTTAAACATGAACTTCATCATAATATGGAAAAGATAAAATTAAATAATTCCATTTACTTATTCACATGGATATTTTACTAGTCCAATAAACACATGAAATATCAATAACCACATTCATAATGATTAAATGCATAGTGCCAGACTATCATAACCACATAGTCACTGCCTTGTGCCAAGACTACAAATAAGATTTTGTCAAGGCATTGTTCCAAGACACTAAATTATATAATGAGACCAACCGATGCATCAAGGTGTTATAGTGGGTTCCACCTAACACATACTTAGTCCAATGCATTCCTTGTTTGAAAAGTTTGAAACATAACATAAACATTCGCATTAAAACTAGCAAACCAAATGTCAATACTTTATCCAAAAACGATGAATGTTATAAAATTAGCACATCCACAGTAAATAATAACTCATTTTATACAATATGTAAGATTGTATTATATCAGATTATCCTCATTAGAGAATAATGAAGGATATTGACATAGAAGAAAATAATCATCAAAACTATTAGAGAGAAATATCCCCCTTTTTCTTGAAATCATTTAAAAGTCACACTATTTGTCAAGAAGCCATTTAAAAATAGATTTTTGAATGCATGTTTCCCAAACCTATTTGAATATTTTAAAAGGAATTTAAATTTTAAATCTTTAATGTCCATATAAATAAATCCTTAAATCTATTTTTAAAACATGGACATTAATAAGAAATATTTAGAATAATAAATCATTAAAATAGTTAAAATGATATTTTAGTTAGAGTTCGTAACCAAAATAGAGACAATTGAATGCAAATAATTGAGGAAATAAAAACATTGTAATATCATGAGAATAAATGGATTCATGATATACTATGATAAAGTACATTATATACACCATATAAAAGTGATTTGGTGTATAAAAACTAAGAAGTCTCAATGGAATGTAAATTGAGATGAAATATCTTATAAAACTGTATCCTTGATATAAGGAGAAATAAAAGACATAATTATGTTTGAAAAATATAAATACACTCAATATGATTTGATATTTATTTTAAATCAATCAGAGGACATTCACATATATTCATGTAAAAACAACACCAATGAATTGGATATTTAACTCAAAAAATGGAGATTGAGTTAAAATTACTCTTATCAAGTTCATATCGATGATTTGAGAATTTATCAATGGATTGATTATGTGTATCAAAACTATATCCATGGATAGGGTAGTTTTAATTATGACATAAGAAAATGAATAGTGATTCCACACATAATCTTGGAGTAAAATAACCAATGAAGAATGCGAAAGCCGAATGAGTGGAAATTGAAATTTCAAATTCCCTTATCGATTTGGTAAATTACGAAACATACTCCCATGAAAGAAGGATAATAAAATGATGATTGGAATATCCATTAATTAATGTATATTACACAATGAATACCATCATGGTCGGTACACACACCACATGAAATAAATAAGTGGTGAACAATGGAAATCTCACTGAATTAAAAGTGAGATAAGAAACCCCTTATGTTGTACTTATTCCTTGGTAGAGGGTAGGTTAACCTCCAGTATAATGGTTAAATAATTGTTATTAAATTATACAAGAATCATATACATTATTATGAGATCATATATGATCATTTAACTTTGATTTGTTAATAATATCTTAGTATTATCATCGTTTTGGGTGTTATCGAATTCGTTTCCCTTTATATTATTTTTTATGTGTGCCATATATGTTTTGGATGGGATTTATATTATTCATAACCAGAATGATATAATGTCTCTAAAAAATAATTTTAATCATAAAATGAAATTTAGTCTTGAATGGATAAGATGGGGAATGAATCTCATCGCGTTTGTGGAGACGGTAATCCGTACGTACACACTCGCGACAATATCATTCTTTTGATATTAAAATAATATATAATTGGATGGTAAATAATATATAAAGAATCATTATCATGTTATATTTATTATTTACATTAATTACACATCATTATTATACCCATCCAAATAATAATGTATTTAATAACAATTACACCACGACGTGGAGACGGTAGGCCATACATATACACGTATGGTGACATGTCATTCAAAGGATGGATAGAATAATGAATATTGTTGTACCATAATTATAATAACATCAATATATATGTAATATACTGGAGTTATTATTTTATAAGGGAAATAAAAAGAATGAAGAAGTTGAAGAAGAAAAGAACTCGATATAGGGTGGTGAAATCATTACGTCTTCTTTGGGTTCTTCCCTTTGATTTGATCGAAAGGGATCCTTAGGTTTGCTTTATGATAAAACTAAGGCCTCTAGGATGAAGTGGGGGAAGTTGAGAGAATATTTTGGTAGGGTTTGTCCAATCCAAAATTCTTTGAAGTTATTAATAATTGGATAGAATTGGTGTCCTTTTATAAGAGGGAGGAGGGGCACTTTTGAAAAACATAATGTATTATTTTATTATAAATTCATATTCAGATTGTAATAGATTCAATGTATATTATCCAACTTATATGGTTGGTATAGGTCTGAAACAACTCAACCAATAGGATTTATATTGGTTTGGGTCACTTTATTAACCTTATCTTATAGTTTTAGCTCTTAGTTAATTAGTTTGACACTTACCATGTAACATTGTATTTTTATATTATATAGTTGATAAAGTTAATAGATACATCCAAGAGACCCCCAAGTGGTCTATTAATAATACACCTACCATTATATAAGTCATTTTTCTGAACCATAGAATTTTAGTAATAGAATATAAATTAATTATATAATATTTGTTTTAAAAACTCATTTAGGTCAATTTTGACACTATTCAATAATTGATTTTTGTTCAAGTCATAAAAAAATTATTAATTCGAATAAAAATAATTTAAGAAATCCTAATAGGTAATATTAACCAATAAAATGAGTGTATTTGATCAAAACTTTAAAATTATATTTATTTTAACTTTTATAATAAAAATTATTTGATACATTCACTAATAAGGAAAATATTTCATCATTACTGTGTCATAAATGAATTTAAATATTCAATGTCTAAAAATTATAAAAAAATACCATTATGTATGAAATATTTTTATCTTTAAAATTAATATTTATAGTCAAAAATATAACATAGATTACCCTATATAAATATTTGTTTTCTAAAAGATATATGCGTATGTAATTTTTGTATTTACTTTAACTTAATTAATATAAAATGTCATCATCACTTACAAGTGGATCCATGGAGTCCCAAACTCGACCCAATGATTCCCATGGTCAAACATGTAGCATCGAATATGGTTAGGACACGTTTTTGGGCATTTTATTTTTATTATAATTATTGGTCAGAGTGGATACTCAAGAGGGGGGTCAATTGAGTTCCAATTAAAAATATCTGTTAATAATAGTTCTCTTAAAATCCCCCTTTTTAAAAACAAAGTTAAACTGTAGTGAATTTATCGGATTGTAAATGTTCAATTATTTTCTCAAAGATTGATTAGGTTTCAGTTAATTTAATCTGAAGAGAAAATTGAATTTTGAAACAAACTTACAAGTTTAAAATAAGTTTAAACACTTTCTAATTTAACTATCAAAGTAACATTACAAAAAATATATTTCAAATTAGTTTGCGCCAAAAAAATAAATATATATTCTACTTATGACTTAAACCTAAAAGCACAGTAGGTTTAACCAAAAGGTTTAGTCTGAATCCAAGACTTAGTCTTCTCAAACAATTTATATAAATTGATCCACACCCTGGATCGGGGTAAACAACAGTTCAAGGACTATCCAGGTTCAAAGAACTCTATCACAGTTCTGTGTGGGAAAACAAATAATAGCTCACAGTTGTCCAGGTCTTACTCGACCTGTACCACTATCCATAGTGGGATACAAGGGAGATATAAAGTTTGAATGAGGATTTAAGAATCCTCCAGCTTAGATCAGGAGACAGTGTGTGTGTAAAATAAACAGGGTACACACACTGCTCGAAATGTAAATAAAATAATCACTAGAGTAAGTATGAATGAGTTTAGAAAATCTTAGGTGATTGGCAGGCTAGCTCTGGACTCGTTTGATTGGTCAGAAATTATTCTAATTCCTTCTCTAGTTTTTGTCTAAAAAATAAAATGTTGTTTTATTCCTTGATTTTCAGGTTTAGCTTATCATCATGAGTGCATGAAGTGTTTGTTGTAGTTCTTCACTGAAGATGTAGCTTGTTTTCTCCTCTAGAATGAGTGGCTTCATGTATGTCCATTGCTCTCCAGGTATGGATGTAGCCTTGTGTGAATGCACTACATTTCAATGTTGTTGAGCCCTTGTCTTTCTTCATGTGCCTTCTTAGTTCCTTGATTCCCTTTCTTTTTCTAGGTCTTTATCTTCCGTTTTATTTCTTTCAGCTCCGGAAAAAAAATAATGAATACCTTTTACATGGGTACTATGAATGGTTCCCTGACATGCCAATAGATATCATTATGTAACATTAACTGCATTAAAAACATCAAATGTAACTTTTTTGCTTAATAAATAAATAATATTGAGGGTATAGAGTTTGACTGGTTGATCAATCATTAGTAGCCTTCTGTTGGTAGATGTGTACGGTAGACTTTGTGTAGCTGTGACCTTCTGTCGGTAGCTCATTGAACTTGTATCGGTAACTCCTGATATTCGTAGCTCTTACTCTACGTATCGGTAAATTTTTGTATCGGTAGATTTATATATCGGTTACATCATTCTATCGGTAGATCTTGATCTATCAGTAGCTCCACTTTATATCGGTAGCTTCATTCTGTATCAGTGACTCAGTATATCGGTTGCTCTTGGTATATCGGTAGCTCGGGTCTATCACTAGCTCTATGTATCAGTGACTTTCTGTATCGGTAGCTCTCTTAGTTCCAGTGATTATATGTATCGGTAGACTTATGCATATTGGTAGCTCCATTCTGTACTTTTGGAAGACTTGTTCTATTGGTAGCAATCTATATTGGTGACCCTGTTCTATGCTTACCGCTGGACTTGTGCATTTCGGTTGCTCTGCGTATCGGTGATCATAGCTTATTGGTGACTTTGTATATTGGTAGACTAAGTCTATTAGAAAACTATGTACTTGTAGCTCTATATTAGTAGATATACATAGGTCAGTGACTAAGACTTCTATTCTATGAAAAACATATCTGATTGTGTTAGAAATACATCAAATCTTATATAAACAAAGATAAACATTGATTAACATATTTCAAGGATTATATCAATATTATTATCAAATACAATGTCATAGATTGAGAAAATTAGAATATAGATAAACATTAATTGAGATTATCAAAGTATGTGAAAGCATAATTGTGATTATCTAAACAGGTGAGGTAAACAATATCCCCCTTTTTTATAATCACAACATATGATATTATAGTTTAAATATAGTGAGTAGTTGTATCAGAGGATTATATCATTAAATTGAATTATCTCAGAGAAAAATGTATGTTATAGAACATAATGTAACAAATGTAGAATTAAATGAAATGATATCAGAGGGGAAAAGCATGGTTTCTCTTCCTTAGATAATATTTCTCCCCCATTGAGAATATTTCCCCCCCTTTGATACTTTGATAATTTTTCTCCCCCATTGTGGTAATCATAAAGTGGGAAACAACAAAGATAACAAGAACAAAATGATAATGAAAAGAAAGCCAATTGTATTATATGTTGAAAAAGGGTACATAGAATGAAAAAAATACAAAGGATTCCTATAAAATATCTTAGCCACCTATTCACTCCACATCCTCAATGCCTGATTTCCCCTTTGGATCAGAAGAGGATTCAGACTATGTGGATGCAGGTAAGGGCTTAGGAATTCTGGAAATGATCATAGGGGGCTAATCCACATAAACTCTATCTGGCCTGTACTCAGGATTTATTTGAGTGATCATAGGAGTAAGGCTTCGATTGGATTGAGCTAGATTCATCTGAATAAAAGAAGCAGTAGAGGCAGATGAAGGTAAAGCTGGAGGTACAATCACTGGCCTAGCATCGACATACAGGAAAGGCGGAAAAATATTTCTAAAATCAATAATTATTCCTCCACCAATCTCTATAGATGATATGATATCATCATTTCTCTCCATGAATTTTTCCAAGGCTATAGTCAATTCCCATAGTTTGGTGACTTTCTCTCTAAAGGCTTGATTGACAGGATCTAACTTCAGGTTTTCCAACAGAAGTGTGGAGTGATTGTTGAGTTGATGCTTGGTGTAAACCTTTTGGAAATAGGAGTCGACCTTTTCATTCACTTATTTTTCAGATGCAAAAGCTTCTCTCATATAGTCATGGTATATCTTCATTATATTTCTAGATGAATATCTAGTAGAAATCACAACTTTTCCCGGGTCAGATGAGTCCACCAAGCCACTGGTTGATGCTGATCCAAGCTCCTCCTTCATCACAACTCAAATCAGTTTCAAAACCACTAAAGGTCTAGAAGCAACATAACTAATAGAGAAGGTTAATATTTCCTTGATGTTTTTGTTCAACCCACTAATATGGTTTTTCACTTGGGAATCATGGGTGATGACATGTTCATTCATAGAAGTTTTAAAACCGTCAAAGACAGATACCATCTGGCTCACAACACTTTTGACATAGGCTAAGTCCTTGTCTGCTTGAGATTTTTAACTCATGTAAGATTCTAAAGACATAACAGATTTATTTAGAGATTCAAAATCCTCTTCCAGTCGAGATAATTCATTCTAGAAGGCTGTAACTTCATCCACTATTTCTTCCACAAATTGTGACACATTATAACATAGAGAGAGTTCAAAATAATTTTCCAAACTGCTAATCTCTTCAACAAAGTATTGCTTCAACTCAAAAAAAGAAGCACAAAAGGACACTTTCATCTCATCCTTTAAGGATTCTAGGTCAGCCCTGGTGATCATATCAACAAGAGAAATTACAACATCAGCTATTTCAGATGCCATGCTGGCCACCGAGTCATTCATAATCTATTGAATTTATGACACTAGTGAAACTTCCAACTTCCTTGTCTCTTCTACAAAACTGACCTTAAGATTATTCTTCCAATTATCCAGGTCATGAATTCTGACCACATATTCAGGTAGCAACTTAGTCTCAACATCATAAATGATTTTTGGTCTATTTAGAGATGCCTCATTATCGGAATCAGGATAGTCTAATCCACAAACCACAAGACCTGGGCCTTCTGCCCAGTCCTCAATCTCAACAGCCACTGAAACACTCCTAAACTTGATTTGATGCTCCCCCTCAATGGGTGCATTCCTAGGTACAACAACAGTATTATCAGCAGGTCATTCTTCCTCAAAGGAATCTTCTACTATCAATTCTATATCTGGAACAGCAGGAGGGTCCTCTAGATTAGGTACAACTTCTTCCATTTCTCCTACTACATCCTCAGTAGGAACAACTCAGCTTCCAATTAATGGACTAAGGCTTAAGCATACAGAATCAGAGGCTTCAGATTCATTCTCCCTTTCTTCTTCATTCACATGGGCTGGCTGGTCTTCCTCGTCAGCAGGAGTCTCTTCTTCTAATAGTGTTTCTTTTCTTGAAGATACAATTTCAGCAGTAGGGTTTGGAGGTAAGTTAGGATCCCTTCCATCATCCATAGAAGTATCTTCTTCTTCTATCTCATCATTTTACTCAGGTTCTTCTTCATCTGGTCCTACACCTGGATCCCACACATCCTTAGGTCTTGAAGGATGATCCACAAGATTGAATTTATCATATACCTTCTTGTCATCATTAACCCACTATGCTCTCCATGGATTCCAATTTATCACCATGTATTTGCACACTATTCTTGTGATACAGAAGTTGTTCCTTAATACAACTGTCTCATCTTAAGACTCAGCTACCCCTTTCACTTTGATCACCACTGAGATCCACAAGGAAAAGAAAAGGGAATAAGTCTTTTATTTTTTCCATGTGAAGTCTTCTATTTGAATTATCATAAATATGCACAACTTCACTTTTACGCAATGTCTCGAGTGATGCAGGAGATAGATATCCTAATATCTTAAATTCACAAAGTACCCTCTTCTTGGTATTAATAAATGCTGAACAAACATGAACATCAATCTATTCACTCCATCCATTTTAGCAGCCACCACTTGTCTTTGATTTCCATCACCGGTGAGCTCCACCAAGGTAGTCTCATAATAAAATATATCACTTGTAGGTGGTATATATTTCTAGAGATATCCTGATACACCTTAATGTGGTACCATCTGGCATTCAGCCCACTCAACAGATGAAAAAGGCATCTCCTTTCCATTCACACAGGAAATCACTCGGTTCTCATCTTCTGATTTCTCAAAGATTACAAACTAAAAAAAATTGTTTCACTAGCATAGGATAGTATGGGCCATTTTTGTTAGAAAAGAAATATACCGAATTTTGTTCTTCCATCACTTCGAGCACTAGCGATTTTCTAGGAAACACCCATTCCACGTACAACTCTTTTTAAATCAAAATAATAGTATTCTGCAAATGAGGGTTCACTGGTCACTTACCCGACATAGTTCTACCAACTCTACCACTTGCATCTGGCTCATACTTATGTTTCATTGCATTTGGCTCATCAGTGTCGTCTCTGATGGTAGGGAGTTTGGTTTTTTCCATCTCTGGTTTGAGGGATTTAGGGTTTTTGAGAGACTTGGGAGATAAGGTTTGAGGGTAAAGGGATTGAGGCTCTGTGAATTGATAAGTATTCAGGACATTGTTTTATCATTTATTTATCATAAAATAAATAAATAAAATGAAATTATGTAAAAACACTTTAGATTTTGGCGGCAGACAAGAGTGTAAAACAGGGCACGAAGGGTTTATCGGTGAAAATTCCTATCAATGAGGTCCATTTGTGAGGTTACATCGGTGAGGTATCACATCAGTGAGGTTACATCGGTGAGGTTACATCGGAGAGTTTACATCAGTGAGGTATCACAGCAGTGAGGATACATCAGTGAGGTTACATTGGTGTGGTTACATTGGTGAGATAACATCAGTGAGGTTACATCGGTGAGGTTACATTGGTGAGGTTACATTGGTGCGGTATTACATCGGTGAGGTACCACATCGATCAAGGTTAATAATTCCTAACTCATGCCTAATCTACCATAACCTATCTAAACATAATGGTTTGGTGAAAATGTCATCTAATTTATGTTCAGTACCTATAAAATCAAGAGTAATATCACCATTTTGGAAATGATATCTTAATAAATGGTTCCTTACATAAATGTGTTTGGTCATAGAGTGAGATGTAGGGTTATTTGAAATTTTAATTGCACTAGTGTTATCACAGTTGAAAGAAACATTCTTAAAATCATATCCATAGTCCAAAAGAGTGTGTTTCATCCACAGAATAAGTGCAAAACAACTACCAGCTGCAATGTATTCTGCTTCAGTAGTAGATAATGCAACAGAGATCTATTTCTTACTACACAAAGATACCAGGGACATTCCTAAAAGTTGACATGTTCCAGATGTGCTCTTCCTATCTAGCTTGCAACCAGTAAATTCAGAAACTGAATAACTGATTAATTCAAAATATTGTCTTTTTGGATAAAATTGACCTAAATTTGCAAAAGTTTTATGATATTTGAAAATTATTTTAACACAAGTAAATAAGATTATTTTGGATTAGCTTGAAATATTTCACCCATAAAAACACTAATCATAATAACTGGACAACTAGCAGTAAGGTTGAGTATTCTTATAATCATACCTCTGTAATTTGTTGGATCCACCTGTTTCCCAATTTCATCTACATCCAATTTACAGTCTGAACTCATAGGAGTATCACATTCCATAATAATATCAAAACCCAAATGATTTAAAAGATCCTTTTTATATTTACTTTGATTCAAAATAATACCATTTTTATTTTGGAAAACATGAAATCCAAGAAAATATTTGAGTACTCCCAATAAACTCTATTAAATTCATTTTGCACACTCTATGAAAAATTAGTACATAAATAATGTTTAGAAGATCCAAAAATAATGTCATCATCATATATTTGTACTATTAAAACATCTTTATAAATTATTTTAATAAAAACAGTTGGTTCAGCAATACCTATTGTAATACTTTTTGAAATAAAGAACTGCTAAGTCTATCATACCAAGCTCTTGGAGCATGTTTTAAACAATATAGAGAATTAGAATGTTTGAAAACTCAATTTGGAAAATGAGGATTAGTAAATCTAGGTTGTTGTTCAATAATTACATCTTCAATAATAATACCATTTAGAAAGGCACTTTTAAAATCCATTTGATATAACTTGAAATTCAGATGATCAATATAGGCAAGTATAATCCTCATAGATTCTAATATAGCTACAGGTGCAATGGTTTCCTCATAGTCTATTCCTTCTTCTTGACTATATCCTTGTTCAACTAACCTATCTTTTTTTCTAACTATGTTACAAGTCTAATCAACATTATTTCTAAAACCCCATTTATTACCTATTGACAAAGTGTCCTTAGGTATGTAAACTAATTCCCAGACATTGTTTCATTCAAATTGATTTTACTCTTATTGCATAGCCATTACCCAAAATTCATCATTGATTGTATCATTGACATGTTTAGGTTCTAGTTGTGAAAGAAAGGCTTGATGTTCAACCTGTTTTCTTATAGAAGCTCTAGTCTATGTCCCTCTATCAAGATTACCAACAACAGCATCCGAAGGATGATTCATTAGAATCCTTGTTGATCTAGTAAAGGTAGGATGAGAAATTTCAGGTTCATTTATAGGTTTGGGTTAAACAAAAGCAGATTCTGGCATATGTCCAGAACTGGATGTTTTTACCACAGGTTCATTAGTTTTATCATTAAGGTCCAGACCAGTCAAATCTTCTTGAAGATTTTCAAGAGAGGTTTTTGGATCATGAGGATCAATTTCATCAAACTTTATGTGAACAGATTCTTACACACATTTGGATATTTTGATAAAGACTCTATGGGCTTTTCTAGTTAAAGAATAACCAAGAAAAATTCCCTCATCACTTTTAGAATAAAACTTGTCCAGATAATCCTTTATATTGAGGATAAAGACTTTTCATCCAATGACTCTAATGTAACATACTTTAGGATTCAAATTATTCCATAACTCATAAGGGGACTTTTTAAGAACAGGTCTTATTAAGACACTTTTGATAATATAACAAGTTGTATTCACAGATTCAGCCCAAAAAAATAAGCAGATCATACTCATTAAGCAAGGTTCTTGCAATTTCTTGAAGGGTTCTATTCATTCTTTCTATTAAACCATTCTACTCTGGTTCCCTAGGAGCAGACAGGTTGTGACTATAGCCATTGTGTGAGCAATAAGATTCAAATTCCTTATTTTCAGACTCATGGCCATGATCAATTCATAGGGTTTTAATCTTATGTCCACTAAGGTTTTCAACAGACTTGGAATATTTAATAAAGTAAGGACAAGCTTCACTATTGTGAGCCAAGAAGTATACCAATGTATATCTAGAAAAGTCATCTACTGTGACATAGGCATTGTGCTTACCATTTAAACTAGAAACTCTAGAAGGTCCAAACAAGTCCATGTGAACAAACTCGAGAGGTTGAGATGTTGAGACTTCTTTCTTTGAATTAAAAGAAACATTATGTTGCTTTCCATTTTGACAGGGATTACAAACATTGTCTGATGGGACATCAAGTTTAGGTAGGTCTCTAACTAAGTTCTTCCTAGTCAGTCTTCTAAGTGAATATATATTGTAGTTTCCTAATCATTTGTTCCAAATCCATGATTCTTTATGAAAAAAATTTAGGAAAGTAACATTTTGTTTGGCTAAATAATATAAATCCACATCATAAACATTTTCAATTTTCATGGTAGAAAGTACTAAAACATTTTTAGAGTTAAAAAAATTATAGGGATCATTTTAAAATTTCACATTAATGCCATCATCACATAATTGAGAAATACTTAACAGATTATACATAAGTCCATCAATAAATAAAACATTAGAAATCAAAACTGAATTAGTGTTACCAATATGGCCTGGGCAGATGATTTTTCCTTTAGAATTATCACCAAAGTTGACATGTCCTCCATCAAACATTATTAAGATTTTAAAGCATGAGTAATCTCCAAACATGTTCCTTGAACATCCACTGTCCATGTACAATACCCTATTGTGAGAAATCTTTAAGAAGGTCTCCTATAAAACAGGTTTAAACATAAAGTGATTTTGGTACCCATATCTTTTTTGGTCTAGACAGGTTATCAATCAAAACTTTAGGTACCCAAATTTGTTTTATGGGTCTTATATAATCAATATATTCAGAAGATTTTAAATTATAAACATTATTTGATCTATAAAAATATGAATAACTAGTTAAAGAATACGAATTTCTAGAAAAGGAACAAGTAGAATTTTGTCTATATTTAAGAATAAATTAATTTTTGGTAAACTGTCTCTATCCTGGTTGGTATCCCAAACCAGTAGTATATCTTAGTGAAACCTTCTCACATAACATTTGAGTAAGTGTATATTTTCCCTTTGTGAAATTTTCAAAGTCCTTTCTAAGTTGCTCATTATACATTTTTAGTTCAGTATTTGCTATCAATAGTTGTGCATTCTTTTCCTTTTCTATATCAAATGCAGATTTAACATTGGTACCGAGAGCATGTTGTTTCATTAATGACATATATTTGTCCTTATGTTCATTACATGTTTCTTCCAGAATGATACAATATTCAAACAGTTTATCCTTAGACATATTTTCATCATTACCTAAAAAACTGTTATTTCCAGAATAATAATCATTTAGAATAGGGGAAACCAGTACCTCAGATATGTTAGTCATGAAGCACATATTGGCATGATTCTTTTCAGAATAAAAAACATCAAATTCACTTGTGCTCTCTTCTGAAGCACTCTAAGTTTCTTTCATGGATTTCCTGTACTTCTTGACCTTATAATAACATTTCTTTTTGAATTTTAATTTTTGACAGTCAGCCTTGATGTGTCCTTTCCTCTTGCTTTCATAGCAGCCTATATCATCTTCCATATCTATTTTCTTCCAATCCTTATTACACATACTTTATTGTCATACATTCCATTGTAGTTTGATTTTCTTACGAATTTCTTCTTCCTATAGAACTTCTTAAATATCCGGGCTATTTGAGCCATTTCCTCATCACTTTCAGTGTCTGAACTTTCACTTGTTGAACATTCAGTATGTACATGTGTTTTCTCCTTGTATTTTCTCTTTGAAGAAGTGGACATGAAATCCACTTCTTTTCTCTTGGGTTCATCGTCTTCTTATTTATTTAATTTATGTTCCTTCTCATACATCATAAGATTAAATATTAATTCCTTAATAGTGAGTGTGCTTATGTCGCACGATTCTCTAATAGAAACAGATGTTCCTCTCAATCTTTCTAGTAGACACATTAATATCCTCATAATTTGTTCGTTTGCTTGAACATCCTTTCTAAGAGGGATCATAGTATTGACAATCTCATTGAACCTTAGTTACATGTCAGAGATAGGTTCATCATATTTCATTTTAATATTATCATATTTCATAGTATATGTATTCAATCTCATTTCATTAACATTTTTTGTTCCTTCATGGGAAATAGCCAAAGTGTCCCATATTTCATAAGTAGTTTTACAAGAAGAAATTCTATTAAATTATTCATCCCCTAAAGCACAATACATGGAATTCAAAGCTTTACAATTAGTATTGTAAGTAGTCATTGTAGCATTATCCCAAGTAGTTCTATTAGTTTCTAGAATTTTTTATTGAGACTCTATAGTAGTCCAGAAATCAAAACTCATACTCTCTAAGTGAAGTTTCATATTAAGTTTCAACTGGGAATAATTTGTACCATTAAATAATGGTATCCTTTTAGTAGAGTCACCTTCTAGACTATTATCCATAACTAGATTTTAGAAAATAAATTAACGAGATAAAATTTCAAACTAATAGAAATTTAAGATCTTTAAAAATGAAACTAAAATCACAGTTGACAAACATAATGTTTTGAAAACTTGTATTAATAAAAACCTTGGATACAAAATGTTGGTCAGAGTGGATACTCAAGAGGGGGGTGAATTGAGTTTCAATTAAACATTTCTGTTAAAAATTGATCTCATAAAATCCCACTATTTAAAAACAATGTTAAACTGTAGTGTATTTATACGGATTTTAAATGTTCCATTAGTTTCTCAAAGATTGATTAGGTCTCAGTAAATTTAATCTGAAGATTAAATTGACTTTTGAAACTAACTTACTGGTTATCAATAAGTATATACAATTTCTAATTTAACTATCAAAGTAACATTAAAAAAAATTATATTTCAATGTAGTTAGAAGCAGATTATGAAATATATAGTATACTTATTACTTAAACTAAAAATCACAAAAGTTGTACCCAAGAGGTCCAGTCTCAAGATGAGACATAGTCCTCTCAAACAATTTATATAAATTTATTCACACCCTGGATCGGGGAAAACAACAGTGAAAAGACTGTACAGGTTCAAAGACCTCTACCATTATTCTACATGGGAAAACAAAGTACATCTCACAGATGTCAAGGTCTTAATTGGCCTCTACCACTATCCCAAATGGGATACAAGGGAGTTATAGAGTTTGAATGAGGATTTAAGAATCCCCCAGCTTAGCTCAAGAGGCAGTGTGTGTAAAATAAACAAGGTACACACATTGTTCGAATTGTATATAAAATAATCACTAGTGTAGGTATGGATGAGTTTAGAAAATCTTTAGTGACTGGAAGTACAACTCTAGACTCGTTTGATTGGTCAGAAAAGCATCAGAGTCTTTCTCTAGTTTTTGTATGAAAAACAGAGTGTCGTTTTCTTCCTTGGTTTTCAGGTTCAGCTTATCCGGCTGAGTGTATGAAGTGTTTGTTGAAGTTCTTCTCTCTAGATGGAGCTTGTGTTCTCCTATAGAATGAGTGGCTTTGGGTATGTCTAGTGGTCTCTATGTAAGGAGGTAGCCTTGTGTTAATGCACCATGTTTTAATTCTTTTGAGACCTTGTCTTTCTTCATGTGCCTTCTTAGTTACTTGATTTTCTTTCTTTTTCTAGGTCTTTATCATGCATTTTATAGCTTTCAGCTCTAGAAAAAAAGAATGATTACCTTTTGCATGGGTACTAGGTACATTTCCCTGACATGCCAACAGATATCATTAAATAACATTAACAGCATTAAAAAAATAAAATGTAACCGTTAGCTTAATAAATAAATAATATTGAGAGTATATAGTTTTACTGGTTGGTCAATCATTAGTATTATTCTGTTGGTAGATGTGTATGGTTGACTTTGTGTAGCAGTGACCTTCTATCGATAGCTCTTTGAACATGTATCAGTTGCTCCTGATATCGGTAGTTCTTACTCTATGTATCGGTAACATTTGGTATCGGTAGCATTATATACCGGTGACTTCATTCTATCGGTAGCTCATGATCTATTGGTTGCTCTGCTTTGTATCGGTAGCTTCATTCTGTATCGGTGACTCTATATATTGGTAGCTCTTGGACTATCGGTTGCTCTAGTCTATCGGTAGCTTGTATAGTTCCAATCATTATGTCTATCGATAGACCTATGCATATCAGTTTCTCCATTATGTACTATCGGAAGACATGTTCTATTGGTAGCTATCTGTATTGGTGGCCTTGTTATATGATTACCGGTGGACTTGTACATATCGGTAGCTCTGCGTATCGGTGACCTTAGCTTATCGGTGACTCTGTATATCTGTAGACTAAGTCTATCGGTAGACTAAGTACCAGTAGATCTATATCAGTATCTATATGCAGATCAGTGACTAACACTTCTATTTTATGCAAAACATATCCGATTGGGTTTGAATTACTTCAAAACTTATATAAACAAAGATAAACATTGATTATCATATTTCAAGGATTATTTTAATATTATTATCAGATAGAATGTCATAGATTGAGCAAATATGAATATAGATAAACATTAATTTAGATTATCAACACATGTGAAAGCATAAAGTGGATTATCAAAATAGCTGAGGTCAACAATAATATTATTTATTTACCCTTATTTACAAGATTTACCCTTTAACCATAGTAAATAAAATATTTACCGAAGTAATTATTCAAAATGTATAAAAATAAAAGATACCTATTTACACAATTTTTACCTCCTAAATCTAAATATGGAATCCATTTTTCAAAATTAAAAACACAAAAGTGGCATAAATTAAATTAAAATTAATTCTCGTTGTTATAACAAAAGTAGTGTTTTTAAAAGATAATAACTATCAAAAGTTTGACACTTGTTTATGTCCTCGATAAATGTGAAATTATATCCAATAAAAAAATTGTATTAAATGGTAAAAATATATTCTAAATAAACTTTAAAACCCATCAAATTCATAATTTATCACTATTAATTTTTTTTAAAAAAAATTTGTTTTTAATAAAAATTTAGTAATTTTCACTATTTATATAAATATAAAAGTTATCTGAAAAATACCAAAATATCACCCAAGGATAATTTGGATATTTCGAATCAAAATATGAAGTCCATTTGGAATGATAAAATGTATAAAATTTAAATTAGTGGGTATTACTATTCATAACGACTTGTTTGATTGGTTGTGGTGTGTGTAAGAACTCAAAGATGCGTACAACACACACTACTGAATTATACAAAGAGAAGCGTACCATGAAAGCATGGGGTGTTACAAAGAGTTTGTAAGGATCAGGATATAGCCACAGAAGAACTCAAGATACACTCATTAAGCCAATATGCATCATAAAATTAATGATAACCCTCACACTAAGACATATATATCCTACATAAGTGATCCTTTTAGAAATAATGTGATCTCAAGTTTTCTAGAGAAAAATTTTCAACAAGCAACTTCATGTTGGAGGGAATTTATGGGCAATTAAAAACAATTAATATACTATGATTTAAACATTAAATTATAGGAATTCATTTTTTCCTAATAATATGAAAGTGGTGGATATAATTGATTATTCACATAATATTGGATTAATGAAATGACTCGAACATCAACATTGAAATAAGAAAGGTACAAAAAAATAAGTTCCGGAAAATATATTCACCAATAAATAATGAAACATGAGAAATATTGACATATCGAAGCCTCCCACAAGAATATACGAGCCATAGAATGATTTAAACATATGCTTGGATGAGTCCTTGATTTATGAAATTCTATACACTATGAAAATCATAGATTGTAATAGTTGATCAACATGCTATGTTTCTACTTCTTAATCATATCTCAACCCCTCCTCTATAGGAATGGTCTTATGTCATGCCTTTTCTTCCACATCATAATGTCCATATTACTCCTTCAAACCCTTATCTGGTATCTGAAGATCATTTTTAATCTAGGATTACTCTACTTGAAGAAAGATGATGCCAAACAGAAGAAAACCTATTTCTAATGAAAAGAATCCAATTTCAACCCACCTATTATTGATTACATCATGGTGAGAGTCCAACTCTATAATATGCTAAGAATATTCCTTCACATCCTCATACAAGTTCATCTTAACCAAAGCGGAAGCCTCACCAATTTACACACATGATTCAAGGGTCATATTATACTCTCATAGAGAGACAAAATCCTTCACTAGGGTCATGAAGGTATGAATATTAGAAACCCTCATGAGAAATGGTAGGAAACATAAATTGAAGGGGGGCCGACTGATCATTTAACTACTGTAAGAGGGTATCTATAAATAAGGACCAATCCCTCATCCAAATGTGTCACCTCATGGACTGATAGAAAAATGAAGACCATTGGCCTTCACCGAATGATATTTTGGGAAAGGGAATGAATTCTAGGACACGGTCACATATAGAAAGAGTTTTCACACAGTATTTGATGTTGAAGAGAGAGAACCGACCTTTACATTAGTGGATCATGTTGGAGGAACCACCATAAGAGTAGGGAATATTGCCTCCGAGATATTTTGTGAAGAAGATTCAAAAAACTATACATGGGTTTGTGAGTCACGTTGTAAATAATAAAACATCCCCTTATAATCCATGTATATTACTGATGTCAAAATCATAACATTCTAGGTTGCATCAAGGGGGGCAATTTCAACTCCTACCCCATCTGTTGGTGAGTATTTAACATCTTTATATAAAGAGATGGTTAGAGGATCCTCTGATACATTTCATAATGAAATGCATTATTCACCACTCTTGAGTAAAATAAGAAAGACAATATAATCTCATGTGGTATCACCTATGTAAACTATGTATTCATTCATACAAAAGTGCCCCCTTCTCCCAAAATCACTTCTATCAAGGATTATGTAGTAGTATAATAGATACATATTTCAAAATCATAAAAATGTTGATCCACCATCACCAGATAAAATTGTACAATCACAGAAACATCTACAACAAAAAATAGATATGATTATACCAGCACCTCAGCCTCCTCCACATCCTGATGTGGTGATCCTGATATAGAGGGATCTTGTAATGAAACCAAACACAGACCAAAATCCATAAAAATGATATATTATCTTCCATGTGACCACAATGGAATATTTACTTTTTTTTCAAATCATAACGTGTTTCCTCAATAATTCATGACAAGAAAATATTGATGTTATGAATTTACATGTCTGTTATGGAAGAGAATAACAGGAAAAAAACAGATCATTTTCGTTTTCTTCTTCTTCCATTCCAAGGATTT
Source organism: Viscum album (assembly GCA_963277665.1). Lineage (NCBI taxonomy): Eukaryota > Viridiplantae > Streptophyta > Magnoliopsida > Santalales > Viscaceae > Viscum > Viscum album. The sequence continues at coordinate 267,844,437 of OY728125.1, read as the reverse complement.
CTCTACAGATGGTGCGGAAGTTGAATCTATTTTTTTAGAAGTGTAAATTTTTATCTTCAAATGAGCATTTCATCTCATGGACCCTTCATCATCAATCCCCAGATCATTGCGAAATTACTCTCCCACAACCATACCATGGAGAGAATATTGTGTGGAATGATGAATCATATGGTTTTTAGTACCCTACCACTTTATAAACATATAATGAACATTACAAAATTTTGAATCAAAATATTACCCCTTAAATATACCATATTCCTATAATTACCACTACATTGGCAAAAGGATAAAATCGTTTATCTGTAGTAACTTGAAACATGACATGGAAAACAATTTTGGGGACTAATAGAGAATAAAATATCTAACCTATGATGCTCTAAAAGGATATTTGATGTTCTTGAAGAATGGACATGAAATTATCTACATGGTATATGAAAATAAAACAAATAGTGGAAGTGATATAGGAAATTCCTTCCAGAAACACCACTTCTTGGAACAATATATCCTAATGGTCACAATATATGTTCTGCATCACCCAAGCCTCACATTTATTAGATTAAATAGAAAATAATAATGCTTCCACAATCCTGTCTTTATGTTATACAATTTTCATATCCATGTCAGGAGATGATTTTGCTGGTAATGGTAACTGTTTGACTTTCTTGCAAGGTATTTCTAGGGTTTCCAAACCATCAAGAGTAAACTTATATGTAGGAATAGGTTTGGAATCAATTAGGGTGGTATAGTGGTGTCCAACAATAATTTGTTTTCTAGTATATGATGAAATACAAGCCTCCATATAATCAGCTGATACACAAATTTCAGTGTTATGAAGAGGATGCTTTATGTTAGCAACAGTCTCCTCCCTGGAAAGCATCATAAAAAATGATCCAAAAAACATTTGATGATCCTCATACTAAACATTAATACAGAAAGGAAATCCTGATTTGAAAAATAATAATTTCTAGCTAAACGGACATGGTTCAGATATCATGGATATGTGAACACCATTAATATAGGTAGAAATAGTACCATCATTGATGACATCACTTAATCCCATGGCTCAAGAGTGGACACAAACTTTTCATCAATATCTCTTATCGATAGTGGTCTATATAATATAAATGATAAATTGTTGAAGCATCTCACATAATCCCAAATATCATGATTTTTTACCATAACATGTGTTACTCCATTAATACATTCTAGTTGTGGTACGATCTAGGTATTGGGAATATGATGAATTTTCATACATTCTAAACCACCCTAGTGCAATCCTATCCAACCCCATAATACATGGAAGGTCACACAATCTTATATGGGGTGCTTCCCTATTAAAATTGGTTAAAATGAAATTAATTTTGGCCACCATAGGGATGAATATCATTATATTATACCCATTTTTGTAGGTTACAGTTATGAAAATTGAAACTCTAACTATACCATTCCCCTTCATGGGTCATAAATAACCACTTTTCCACATGGATTAAAATCCATATAACTGGATAGATCTTTCAGTACTAGGAAAACATTCACATCCCCTATCTCTAAATTTCCACATATTCATTCAGGGGATAGTAAAAATCTGGTGCACTTTGTGTGTCATTCATAAGACAGGATTTAATCATCATAGCTTCTGCATAAAATCTAGTAATCTTTATGAACCATTATTCCCATGTCTTGACCAAGATATCATATATTGTGAAGTTCAAAAATGGAAGTACATACTCTTCTAGCATAACCAGCTCTTGGTCTTGAGCTAGATTCCTCAATGTTTTCATCCATATAGGATAGTGGGGAATAAATTCATAATACATACCACATATTATAGATGCAGCACAGATCTATTGCACGTCCCATAGGTTGATTCCTACCATTCCATGTGTGTGGTGGACGGTGATAGTATTCATATTTCAATGACAAAATAAATACATCGTCATGACCTTTCTATAGTAATTAGACGTCGTCATTATAAATATGGCCTTGTATATTCTAATTTTCCTCAACATCTCATGAAATTTGGACGAAATGTACTGAACCTAGAATGGTCATCCCCATTATTTAACATAGCTATATATTGATTTTATTTCACATTTATTTTTCTATCCAAAATACAAGTCATAGGGGGACTTACTCATTATTGAGGAATTCATATGAACATCCTCATCTGGTGGATGATCTGTGCCATCATTGGATATATGAATGAATATTAGTATGTTTTGATCTAAATAGTCGCCAAGGATGGTAATTTATCCCCCTTTAGAAATATTCAAAAAATGTTTAATTGTTATTTTGAATCTTTGATGTGGAAAAAATGAAGACTTCAGTGATGGAATGAGAGCTTCATCATGGATAATGAAACTTTAATGGGAATGGAAGCCTAAAATGGGAATGTTCGAGATTTTTAATCCTAAAATCTTTGTCATACCCAGTTTTGGAGAACCATTTTCATTTAAAATGTGGGGTCTATACTCCCCACTACAACAACACAAGGATCTAACACTACTTTTGTCTCATCGTTTGAGGCTTGAGGGAAGATCGATGGGAAAATGAACCCATATGAACAAGAGTAAGTGGCATATGCCAGACATAAATAAAATAAAATCATTTCAATGGAAATACATAACATACTCGCATCATCTTGCACACCACATTGATCAGAAAATGATTTTTGAATCACAAAAAGAGTTCAAAAATCACCTAACTCTTAATGATCACATGATTCATGTTACCCCTCATGGAATCACACAACCACATGATCACATTAAGGCTAGTGATCATGTGTCCTAGACATGGTCACATAAGTACCATGATAATCCTCTAATCATATGATCATGTTATAAACCCCCATAAATCCATAAACAAATCTCAATCCTTGTGGATAGAGTTGAAACCATTAAAGAAATCAACTTCATAGATAGTTATAATGGGATCTTAAATAATATGGTACTTTCTAAATAGTCCTTTTGATAGTAGGTACCATAGAGGGGTCTCACAATTTGTACTTGTGGAAAAGTCATGTGATGGACGTAGGCGATTGATGAAAGGAAAGAGATCTCTGAGTGAGGACCATATGATGAAAAAATTTGATCATTGTCCAACCTTATATATTGAATGCCATTAAATTTCAAATAATTCCATGATAGAAAAAACACCACCCAAGAAACAAATTCATGACAAAAATAGTGAATCATGAAGAAAACATATTTAATTAGAACTATGGCCATTTACCTAAGGTCATCGCTTCAGATGGTAGGTGAATTTGATAAGACCTTCCAGGTTAAAATTGGAATAGTCAAAGTGGAATTAATATGTGGAAATGAGTATTATATTCCAAAAAAAATCATATGATGTAGAATATTTCCATTTATCGTGGATAATGTAATAATTATAAGGTTAGGAAAATGATCCATGTGCTACACCAGACTTGTAGTGGATACTATAGAGCCCCTCATAACAATCCCTATTGCTCTTGAAATGGCACAATGAACTACTAGTGCATCTTTTTTGGAAACTTAATAAGTTCCACAATGCCATGTGGATAATAAAACAATAGAATCCTGATAGTAAGACTGAAATTACTTTTAAAATTAGTAGAATATATTAAAAATGTGGGAATCTATTGCGGTCAAGAAACTCACTTGATGAATCACCAATTGAGGGAATAGTTTTCATCATCAATATCCAAGAAAACTAACAAGACATCATTTAATTTTTACAATAAATAAAAATGTATAATACCGAGGGATATGGGAGTATGTCAAAGTAGTAAAACTCTCATGGTGTTCCCTTTGTGATCCATATGACTCTATGAGACCCAGGTTACATGTTCACCTCATCTCACAAACGTCTGCCAGCATGATATCCTCATCGAATGAATTTCATCAATCATGTTCAAGAATCCTTACACTCCCACTTTGTCTTCATAAGTGAATATGGATTGAATTCTCCAGAAAATGCACATGAATCTACAAAAGTCCAATTTTTTGTCCCACGACACATCACCTTGTTTTATAATGGTTTTCCTTGACAACACTGGATCAATCTAGCATGATTCCAAACCGTTGTAAAACAAAAAATTAAAATAAAATGAAGAAAGAGGCAGAATCCTATTATGGTCATAAAAATAATGAAACACACCAATTCTATCTAATACATGATCTCACAAATTCCACCAGATAACGATTCAAGAATCAGAAGAACACCTCTCAGTAGGTGTCCTGGTCTCAGGAAGGCTGTAGAAGATGTAAATAGGAAAATATTAAATTTCATTGCCATACCATCATGATTCAATAAATCCATATTAATTTTAAATAATATAATAAAATAGTATTTGAACGGAGGGGCACTTGGTCACTAAATATTAGGTGGAGTCCTTAGAGTAATCCACACAAGTGACTCACAAGGATATGTGATCTTGATTACCTTCACAAAATAGGTCCTGTATTCAAATGAGATATGAAATATAATTTGATCCATAACAATGGTGGAGAGGCCTATAAATCCCCAACTATAGTATGGAAAATGCACTCCCACCACATGATTGTGGTGCTCCAGATGAATGGTTGTCCTCTTTGAATAAAATTTTAATTGATCTAAAGAGTATTCTATAAAGCATATAATATTATGATTGGAAATATTTCTATTAGGTAAGACATTACCAAAAAGTCAGAGTAGTAATGCTATATGAATAAGAAAATCACATGATCGCCCATAGATCACATGACAAACAACTAATATGTCATGCAATGAGAATCCCACAAGCCTTCTAAATCACCTGAGACATGAAACATTTTTCATTAACAAATCAATGGAATAAAAAATTTAAAGGATAGAACAATTAATATAGAAATGATATATAAGAGAAGAATATATACACAGAGCCTCATGCTCTTCGCACTAAACACCGTGTTCATGTTATAGTACGAAGACATGTCTCCCAGATCACTGAACACTCCTTTGGCATAATAATGGAATCACATGATTTCCTATGGGTATGCTACATAAAGACACATGGATCCCTTTAGGTAAGTCTTTTTGGTCTCGTGAAGCACGCCAAGCTCATCACCATAGATTTGGATTCTATTTAAAAATGCCTCTTAATCCACATGGAGGAATCATTTCATGTCATCCTAATAACATGGTTGGATTAGGAAATTCCAAATGATTCTCAAGACTCCCTCTAGGAAATCTATTAAGGCCTATCAAAACATGGAATATGACAAGGGAAATAGGGAAACCATCAAATAAATTTAACATTGATTCTTGTGAAGACAATTATATTTTTTAGATGGCTCTTGGAATGATTCTTGGGAATGTAATCTTGATCAAGCGATATTCTTTGGAAAATCTAGTCAGGTTAGGAAATAGTACTAAAGACCAACCATTCAAGCCTTGAGATATCATATGGGCATGTAGTTTAGGTACATAGGGAATCCAAAGACCAACCTTCCATTTATGGGTGAGTATGAATTGATTATAGGAAAATTCCAGTGTCTAAGACACGATCAATGGAACAGTGAGGAATCCAATTCTTACCATAACCGGAATACATTAGATGACTAATTTAGGAACAATCTATATATTACCAATGGAATGGTATTTCTCAATATATAAACTTTTCATCCTCATGAAACTAGATTGATTGTTTTACATCTCCTATTTCCCACCACTAGCATCTATCACATTAAGGTTTTGTGTTGGAATGATCATATAATCTGCATCATATTCTTATAAAATTATTCAGGAAACGTAAAATTGTAAATCCCGATCATCAGCATAATATGATATGTTTGAAATATAGAAAAACATCAATTAGGAAGCCTCAAACTGGGGAAATGTTAGTGTTTAATCCTTAATCAACTAAACTATGAGTTCTATAATTCATACCATAACCAGGATATATATGATTACATCCTATGTTCCATGCCTGAACAGAAATGGTAATCCACATTTGTGTAAGACCCATCATGTCTCCAACATGTCAACCATAATGATCCAATCATTCCCATTGGATGATCAACTTTTCTCTCCCCTATGATGATTGAGAAACTAATTTATATATAAAGACTATAATTCCATTCATATGTAGGATTCCTCATTAAGGTATGAGCTCTAGATGAAAAAAACCACGGGTTTCCACACTACATTAGTCTCTCCTACAAAAGTAATGAGGGTGATAATTTTATAATCCTCATTTCTCAAACCAAGCATAGAATACATGGGATTTTTAAATAGTAATGAAATCCTAATTGGGATCATGAATCTACACCAGCATGGGAAATCCAAGTAAGTAAGTCCCGACAAGTTTCATGTTATAAACACCAATATACTTATGGGAATATACATAAGGGCCAGACCCAATGGCGTGAATGAACTAGAACAACCCTGATTCTCACCATAAATAGGATATAGATGATGTTTCCCCAGGACTCGACCGTGAATAGTATATTCTTCATAGAACTCATATATGTGATTTATATATGAGGTCAATCTATACTGGTTTAAAAAATGTGGTGGTTTGATTTGGATAACAACATTAATATATCTGAATCCTCATAATGGATCAATCCCCTTCCAGGAATATCAACCACCTCCCTTTATAGAATCAAATTAGGATTTACATGGTTATATGGAATCATCATATTGATTAGTTATCCATCACATAGAAATGGATGCATAACTTCTTATACATATAGATGGAATCACTAAATATCTCCCCTTTATCTTTTTTATATATTAGATCCCCTTTATTTTACATACAATTCTTAATAACTAATAATAATTTATTTAGGGTAACCCGTTTTATTCCGATATTAGTAAGGGAATCAAGAACATGTGATAATTACTTATATGAGTCTAAGAGTAGGAAAACATTCCCCTGAGATAGTGTGATGAGACCAATATCCCATCATATCGACCAATTCAACTCTCAAATAATTATTTGGTTAGAAACAGAAGTCATCACCATCCACTTGATGGAACATCTATAAATAGCTATGGATGAAGGTAATGTTATGATTTTTCATCATGAATGAAAATGACGATGCAATATTAATGATTGTGATAGAGATCAAACCCCCAAACCAACAATCGGGTCAAAAAAATCCCACCTCAGTATGGGTTCCAGGTTCATATCTTATATGAAGAAACATTTTTAATTGATTTTAATATAAGGTAATAGATGATTTATGAACACAATATATTGGAATCATACCAAAATTAACATACAAATTAAATAAATTTCGGCTTATGTAATGAATTTGAGTAGGAAAATTACCATCAACAATATACATAGCTTTAGTAGTAGATAATTCGTAAAAAATTTTATTTTTAGAACTCCCTAATAATAAATTTTATAAATTAAATTATATAAACCATGATATTTATTTTTATGAAATCTATATTAACCAAAATAAAAATTAGAGTAAGATGTTAAATCAAAACTACTCTAAATATAATAGTGATAACAAGAATTCATACATCCTATAAAATATTTATTTTAAAATTTAAAGCACTGAAATGATTTTTTTGGATCATATTGAATCCTTTCACTTCAAAAAACTGAGAAAATTATATTAAGTCTGGAAAAATATATTTGAAGGGAGGATTATTTGTCGTGAAATCCTCAATCAATCAATTTTTCCCAAAAACAATGCAATATAGCAGTCCATGGATTGTCTCTCGAGGAGGTTGCAATTTAAGTTGCAAAATTGTCACTTTTTTGTTTTTTATTCACACGAAATGGAAAAATTGGGAATTTTATTAAAGACTCAAGAACAGACAACAAATAAAAATTAATGATAAATAAAATTTCCCAATGTTCTAGAAAATTTATAGGGAGTAAAATAAGTTTGAAACCAGAATCAAAACAGTGGTTACAGACTTGCTTTACCCTCCCAAACACTCCCCTATTCCATTATTAAAACTTATCTCCATAATGAATCTCTCAATTACTACCAAAATACCTCTTGATAACAAACTATTTTTTCACGGATATCATATTAAAAACTCAATATTATTTTTTCCCCTCTTATTGAAGTGATCAAACTACTGGAACACCTTCAAATAATCAATCCTGAATGAAATCACTATGATCATCGGAAAAACCTCAGAGAATAAATTTAAATGTTTAAATCAACTATTTTACTTCAAATATTAGTAAATCATTGATAAAAAACAATATAAAAATATATTTGTGAAATAGAACTACCATTTTCATCCAAAAAATATATGTTCAAGAGAGATGTAAAAGAGATAACACATGAAGATCAAAACTCGGAAGGGAGTGTCCGTCGGTTGTCACCCTCCGGAACCACTTGGGGAATAGCCTTGATTCACTTGAGAATCCCACATCATCTACATTTTAGTAATATTGTACACCATCTTCATCATGGTCTCCACAAATCCAACCTCCCATTGAAAAGAAAGAAGAGATACGGAGATAAGGGGAGGAGGGATGGAAATTATTCTATCCAAATTGAAGTGCATTGTGTTGCATTTGTTGTCAATAAGGCATCAGGTTGTCTTGGAATGAATGGAAGTCAAAGAATGTCAAGATGTGAATGCCAAAGGTTGTGATGTTGTTGGTGATGAAAGAGAATGGCCATGGTACTAAGATGCATGTCACTTAGGAGATTCACTAAGTGGCATAGGAGATGTGGTTGAAACATTCTCTAGTGAAATCTGACGTTTGTTGAGCTGATCTTTAAAGTTCCAAGAACTTGTATCAACTGGATACAAAGTCACAACATTGATTGACGACCATGCATTGTCTTCACAATGCATGAGGAGTTGAAGAGTTCCATCCACAACTACTAAGTGGATGATGTGCACTAATGAAGTCCATGTACTAACTCTTAGTGCATGTGAATTGGAAGTGATCCAACTTGATCTGTAATTGGATCAATGAAGAACATTGAAGAATTCTTTGATTCAGGAGTTCGGTTGAAGATTATGAAGGAACCTTTTGAATTCCGTATCCTAAGTCAAGATCATGGGAGGAGGATTAAAGAATTCTTAAGAAGTAGAGAAGGAAAGAAATGGCTTAAGGGAGAAGTGGCACTTGGCTTTGCCAAAAAAATTAGGCCAGCCAAGGCACCTTGGGGGGTTCAACCCCAAGGCATGGGCGCTAGGGCACCACGCCCGGGGGAACCCCGTGGGGCGAGCCAGGGCGGCAGGGGCGCACCCACAGACACCGCAAGGGCGCCAGGGGCACGCCCGGAGGAGCGCAGGGAGCATAGTGGGCGCTAGAGCGCGCCCGTGTGTGTGCATGGTGGGCGCTAGAGCGCGCCCGCAGGGAGCAAGGTGGGCGCAGAGCGCGCCCGCAGAGAGAACCCGGTGCGGGGCGGCACCGGGAGGGGAGGAGTTTCAACTGGCGTGTTGAGGGCAGCTCCAGGGTAATAAAGCGCGGAAAATCCGCGGAAGGATTCGATGTGGGACGCGGGATTTTCACCGGGAGCAAATCTCGGCCGCTCGATTCATCGCGTGCCAGATCTCCGCCGTTCATCTAATCCCGCGCGAGATCTTCAGATCCAGGCCGCCCGATGCATCTCCATCGCCTGATCCGACGGCCAGAGCTCATCTCCTTCCTCGAGCTCGACCGAAGCCTCCCCGCGAGCAGCCGCTGAACCAGGAGCAACCCGACGACCTATCTTGAGTTCCCGGCCACCATTTTCGAAGCCGAAGGCTCCCTCGTGCTCGTCTGGCCACACTGAACACGGCCATGCCTAAAAATGACCATGCATGTAATGTTTGAAGGATTTCGACTTCAGCCGAGGCAAAAGGAGTTGCCGAGGCCACGTGGAGAGCATGCTGTGCATGCATGAGCCAAAACAGAGGCCGTGCATGCGTTATAAATCGCATGCACGAGGAGGAAGATCGAACGAAAATAATAAAGGAAGAACCCGCGTGAAACAGAGGATAAAAGAAACAAGATTTTGGAAATCTTGAAGATCCGAAGATCTCGGGTGTTTGAAGTTATTTCACGCGGATAGAACCGCCTCTCCTCGCCTATATAAACAAGGCCGAGGCTCCAGAGAATGCTTGCTGAGTTTTTGAAGAAGGAAGTCCCGTGAGAAGCACTCTGTGCCTCACGAAGTCGAAGCCCTGCGCGCACACTTGCGCGGCAGTGAAGCCAGGAGCATCCCTTTCTCCGCGGTGTTCCTTTTGCGCACTCCTTGCGCGAAAGAGGTTGGAGAAGAACCCTGCGCGCCTTCCCCTTGCGCGGCAGGAAGAACCCGCGGCCGCGGCATCTTGCGCGCCCACGGTTGAAGCCCGGGCTGCCTTGCACCCAAGTGCTTGCGCGACCCATGCCCAGTGGCACCTTGCGCGGCTGCCTCTTGCACCAAGACATCTTGTGCGCCTCCTTGTAGAAAGGGTTCAAGTGAGAACACCCTACGGATTTTGTGTGTGTGCACAAAAGAAATAACAAGGCCGAGACACTATTTGTGTGTGTGCAATTCAAGTGAAGACTCTACGGCTTGTGTGTGCAAAAACAGAAGTGAACCCGAGGCCCTAGTGTTTTGTGTGCTAAGTGAACAAGGAAAGGCCGTGGCCCTAGCATATGCATAAGGAGATGGACACGTTCGGGTTGTGTGTGCAATTACAATAAGGGCAGTGGGTGTGCACCAAACAAGAAAAGGCAGTAGCCTTGTGTGTGTGCAAGAAGGGAAGGAAAGGCATTTGTGCCTTTGTGTGCAAAAAGAACAACAAGTGGCCGTAGCCCTTGAGTGTGTGCCAAATTGAGGAACACATCTTGTGTGTGCTAAGTACCCTAAGGGCAGTGGGTGTGAGCAAGACAAGGCCATACTTTGTGTGTGCATTTGAAGAAGAAGGTCGTAGCCCTTGTGTGTGAAAAATGAAGAACCAAGTGTGTGCATAAGTGAAGTGCACAATTTGAAGAAGATTAAAAGAACAAGGAAGTGAGTGTGCTAAACAAGTGAAGGCCAAGTCTAAAGTGTGTGCAACGTGAAACAAGTGTGTGCAAAAAGACAACAAGGCCGAACCTTAGTGTGTGTGCAAAAGAAAGTGTGTACACACTAAGAAGAAGAGAAGACATCCACACTAAAGTAGAACACACTCTAAGTGTGTAAGCAAATTGAATTAAGTGTGTGAAGATTGTGGAAAAGGTGTGTGCTATAATTGATTACACCCTTTGTGGGTCTACTGCACTAAGAAGAGGAAAGGGAAAGTGCATGCATGCATGCATGCACGTGCACACGTGAACAGTGCTAAATCAGTGGTGTGCATCTGAGGAGTCCAAGACCAGAAGATCTTGAAGAGTTGCCATGCACTTAGTGCATGATGTTGAAGTGAAGTGAGACTGGACCAGACCAAAGATAAAGATATTATTTGTCTGAGCATTCAGTAATTGGAGAGAAGCCGGGGCATCCTTAGAAGAAGGTGATAAAGCCCGAGCTAGACGAGAAGACCTGTTCACCACAAGTGATCAGAAGAAGAGCAAGGCCAGCAGTCTTTATCCCAGACTGCTGAGGATACTTGAAGAAGCTTAAAGTGAAGAAGAGCTACTCGTGCGACTCGAGTAGCCAGGAGAAGACCCTGTGGGACTCAGGGAGAAGAAGTCTTCAGTGGGATTCTGGAGCAGGCCAGTGGGACTCTGGTAACACTGTGGGACGCAGTATAAAGACCCTCCTGTGGGACTCAGGAGAGATACAGTGGGACTCTGTATCGACCATTGTAATTCTAACAAGTTATAATGGGAGAATCCATGCTGAGAGAGCATGGCAAGGATGTAGGCCTTTGGTGCCGAACCTTGTAAATCCTTGTGTCCAGTGCCTTTACATTTACTGCATCATTCGTGGAAAGGTGAGAGATACAAGAAGAGTGGATCGAGGCTTTAACCAGCCATAGAGGTTTAATTGATTAAGAATCAATTAGTAAAAAGTTTTAAAGGATCACTGATTCACCCCCTCCCCCTCTCAGTGATTCACACTGATCTGGGCACTTCAATTGGTATCAGAGGGAGGTTACCTCTAAAAGATCCAAGGGAGTCTTTATGGAGTGCAGATTTGAGGAAATGAGTAACCAGCCTCAAATGGAGATATCTGCCAAGACTCAGAAAAATAGAATGAAGAAACAGGCAAAGAAGATGAGGAAGAAGGTTGCTGCAATCAGAGAAACTCCTTCTATGGAAAGAAATGTGAAAGTCACATCAGATGACAATTCCTTTTATCATTCTTCTGAGAAAGCCTGTCCTAGCTGTGATGAAGTTGAAACAATGAATGATCTTCAGAGTGCACTCAAATATCTTCAGAAGACAGTTCCCATGGAAGTGGCAAAGTGTATAGCTACAGGCATCCATGATCTTCATGAAGAAAAATCACAGTTAGAAGAAGAAGCCAATGCAATGGAAGATCAATTGGCTAAAAGGGTTGGCATAACCAACACTCTCAGAAAGCTGGTAAATGCCAAAGATGAAACAGTATCCCTTTGCAATGAAAGATATAAAGACACTGCTGAAGAATTGCAAAGAAGCCTTTCTGAGAAAGACATCTTTATGATAATAGTCAAAGATGCTGTCCATGCACTGGAAAAGAGGCATAAAGTATCAATGGTTGTCAGAGATGCTCAACTTGAAGACAAAGTTAAATTGATAAAGGAGCTTGACAATTCATTGCAAGAATTGAAGAAGGTGCATGAAGACCAGATGAAACAGCTGGAAGAGAATTGGGAAGGAAAGCTAAGAATTGTTGAGGATGAGAAGAACTCCCTTAACATGAAATGCTTAGAACTAGAGGTGATATTGAAAAATTTGCAATCACCCAAAGCTGAATCCTCCCAGTCAGCTGAAAGAAGAAATGTTGCTACTCAAGTGAGCTTTGAAAAGGATGATTCTAAAAGAAAGACATCCTATAATAAAAGGGCAACAACTTCTAGAAAGAAGGTACCATCCATACCATCTTGTACTCATGCTTCTAAAAGTGTTTCTACTAAAAGTGCAGGATGGAAGAATGAATCCAAACAAGTATGGATGAAGACAGTGAAGAAAGAGAGCTCTCCTGAAACAGCACAACAGGTCAAGAAAAATACCCTACAATCAGAAGGACTGAAAAGGTCAAGATTCGTGGGACAATGCTGGTGTTGTAACAAGTATGGGCATTGTGCAAAGGATTGTTGGAACAATCCACTGAATGCCAAAGCACAGAGGAAGCCCATGCCAAGGGGGAGAAAGCCAGAGGAAAAGAAGCAACATCCACAGGTCCAGAGACATCTGTTTACTGCAAATAGATTTGGATTACTTGACAACATCTGGGATGATTGAAAAAGTGGTCAAAAAGATACATGTCAATCTCCAACTGTATCCAGAGCTCAAAAGATGAAAAGATCACAGAACCTGGCTCAAAAAGATTCCTTGGGAAGCAAGAAGAAAGTTGACAATGCTCCCAAGAAGTGTTTGAGAAATGAAGAGAAGTCCTTGGAGTCTGAGTCCAAGAAGGGTGATGCATCCAGAAGGACCACCAAGAAGACATGCTTCTACTGTGGGAAGAAAGGACACATCATGGACCTTTGTAAAGAAGCCATGAAACTAAATAGAAGCAGACTGAACTCCAAAAGACAATCAATCCAGAAGAAGAAGGGATTGATTGAAAATAAGTTTCCTAAGAGAGGTAGCTTAGCAGCATCCAAAGAACCATGTGGAACATCCAAAACTGAGGCCACTCTTCCAAATGATATACTTGTCATATGGCCAAATCAGTTGCAACTTGCCAAAGAACTACAGAGAGCTGAAGATGAAGTTCTGGCAATTGCTAAGGCAAAAGGGAAGAAGAAGGTTTCACATGAAGATGTTTTGAGAACCACACCAGCACAATCATCAATGAAGATCAAATGTGCAAGTGTGAAGAATGGTGAAAATGGGACATCTCGGTTGAGAGAATCTTCTCAACCTTGTTGTTCACATTGATGAACCAAGGAGGTTCCATCTTATTCCCTTATACATTGGTATTTACATGTGCTAACAATGCAGGGAATTGAAGATGATGATCATTCTCAGCTGGAGGATGGTTTTGATTGAATGGAGTGCACCCCTTGAGGGGGAGCCAATCTGGAGAAGATGGTATTCTAAGATTTAATACTATCTTGAGAAAAGTGAAGGTATTCCAATCATGCTTTCATCCCTTGTTTCTTAATTGAGTTTATCTTGTCATTTAAGGGGGAGTATGGATTGAAGACAAATGATTGAAAGGGGGAGCTTTATCATTGCACCTGAACTTTCTAATGAGTTTTGTGAAGTTGTGCAGGATTTAGAAAATTCATTGTTATATCTGAAAAATTTCAATCCCCTAAGCATGATCTCACATGTATAGTGAATGTTGGACAGCATTGAGTTCCTTGGTTACATCACTCTTGTTTTCTACACCGGGTTAGCCCAAGTAGACTTAGAGCTGATTTACTAAAGGTTCATTGCTCAAGTGAACATGTGACATCATCCCTCTCTTAGTGATTTTGAAGAATATGCTATTCAAAGGGAGGAAGATATTTTTGAAAGTGAACCACACCACACCTTTGCATTTGATTGCCAATAAGGGGGAGAAATATTGGCACACATATTGACCCATTCATATGTGCTGAAGGAGTGTATTGACAACAAATACAAAGGGGGAGATTGAAGTGCATTGTGTTGCATTTGTTGTCAATAAGGCATCAGGTTGTCTTGGAATGAATGGAAGTCAAAGAATGTCAAGATGTGAATGCCAAAGGTTGTGATGTTGTTGGTGATGAAAGAGAATGGCCATGGTACTAAGATGCATGTCACTTAGGAGATTCACTAAGTGGCATAGGAGATGTGGTTGAAACATTCTCTAGTGAAATCTGACGTTTGTTGAGCTGATCTTTAAAGTTCCAAGAACTTGTATCAAGTGGATACAAAGTCACAACATTGATTGACGACCATGCATTGTCTTCACAATGCATGAGGAGTTGAAGAGTTCCATCCACAACTACTAAGTGGATGATGTGCACTAATGAAGTCCATGTACTAACTCTTAGTGCATGTGAATTGGAAGTGATCCAACTTGATCTGTAATTGGATCAATGAAGAACATTGAAGAATTCTTTGATTCAGGAGTTCGGTTGAAGATTATGAAGGAACCTTTTGAATTCCGTATCCTAAGTCAAGATCATGGGAGGAGGATTAAAGAATTCTTAAGAAGTAGAGAAGGAAAGAAATGGCTTAAGGGAGAAGTGGCACTTGGCTTTGCCAAAAAAATTAGGCCAGCCAAGGCACCTTGGGGGGTTCAACCCCAAGGCATGGGCGCTAGGGCACCACGCCCGGGGGAACCCCGTGGGGCGAGCCAGGGCGGCAGGGGCGCACCCACAGACACCGCAAGGGCGCCAGGGGCACGCCCGGAGGAGCGCAGGGAGCATAGTGGGCGCTAGAGCGCGCCCGTGTGTGTGCATGGTGGGCGCTAGAGCGCGCCCGCAGGGAGCAAGGTGGGCGCAGAGCGCGCCCTCAGAGAGAACCCGGTGCGGGGCGGCACCGGGAGGGGAGGAGTTTCAACTGGCGTGTTGAGGGCAGCTCCAGGGTAATAAAGCGCGGAAAATCCGCGGAAGGATTCGATGTGGGACGCGGGATTTTCACCGGGAGCAAATCTCGGCCGCTCGATTCATCGCGCGCCAGATCTCCGCCGTTCATCTAATCCCGCGCGAGATCTTCAGATCCAGGCCGCCCGATGCATCTCCATCGCCTGATCCGACGGCCAGAGCTCATCTCCTTCCTCGAGCTCGACCGAAGCCTCCCCGCGAGCAGCCGCTGAACCAGGAGCAACCCGACGACCTATCTTGAGTTCCCGGCCACCATTTTCGAAGCCGAAGGCTCCCTCGTGCTCGTCTGGCCACACTGAACACGGCCATGCCTAAAAATGACCATGCATGTAATGTTTGAAGGATTTCGACTTCAGCCGAGGCAAAAGGAGTTGCCGAGGCCACGTGGAGAGCATGCTGTGCATGCATGAGCCAAAACAGAGGCCGTGCATGCGTTATAAATCGCATGCACGAGGAGGAAGATCGAACGAAAATAATAAAGGAAGAACCCGCGTGAAACAGAGGATAAAAGAAACAAGATTTTGGAAATCTTGAAGATCCGAAGATCTCGGGTGTTTGAAGTTATTTCACGCGGATAGAACCGCCTCTCCTCGCCTATATAAACAAGGCCGAGGCTCCAGAGAATGCTTGCTGAGTTTTTGAAGAAGGAAGTCCCGTGAGAAGCACTCTGTGCCTCACGAAGTCGAAGCCCTGCGCGCACACTTGCGCGGCAGTGAAGCCAGGAGCATCCCTTTCTCCGCGGTGTTCCTTTTGCGCACTCCTTGCGCGAAAGAGGTTGGAGAAGAACCCTGCGCGCCTTCCCCTTGCGCGGCAGGAAGAACCCGCGGCCGCGGCATCTTGCGCGCCCACGGTTGAAGCCCGGGCTGCCTTGCACCCAAGTGCTTGCGCGACCCATGCCCAGTGGCACCTTGCGCGGCTGCCTCTTGCACCAAGACATCTTGTGCGCCTCCTTGTAGAAAGGGTTCAAGTGAGAACACCCTACGGATTGTGTGTGTGTGCACAAAAGAAATAACAAGGCCGAGACACTATTTGTGTGTGTGCAATTCAAGTGAAGACTCTACGGCTTGTGTGTGCAAAAACAGAAGTGAACCCGAGGCCCTAGTGTTTTGTGTGCTAAGTGAACAAGGAAAGGCCGTGGCCCTAGCATATGCATAAGGAGATGGACACGTTCGGGTTGTGTGTGCAATTACAATAAGGGCAGTGGGTGTGCACCAAACAAGAAAAGGCAGTAGCCTTGTGTGTGTGCAAGAAGGGAAGGAAAGGCATTTGTGCCTTTGTGTGCAAAAAGAACAACAAGTGGCCGTAGCCCTTGAGTGTGTGCCAAATTGAGGAACACATCTTGTGTGTGCTAAGTACCCTAAGGGCAGTGGGTGTGAGCAAGACAAGGCCATACTTTGTGTGTGCATTTGAAGAAGAAGGTCGTAGCCCTTGTGTGTGAAAAATGAAGAACCAAGTGTGTGCATAAGTGAAGTGCACAATTTGAAGAAGATTAAAAGAACAAGGAAGTGAGTGTGCTAAACAAGTGAAGGCCAAGTCTAAAGTGTGTGCAACGTGAAACAAGTGTGTGCAAAAAGACAACAAGGCCGAACCTTAGTGTGTGTGCAAAAGAAAGTGTGTACACACTAAGAAGAAGAGAAGACATCCACACTAAAGTAGAACACACTCTAAGTGTGTAAGCAAATTGAATTAAGTGTGTGAAGATTGTGGAAAAGGTGTGTGCTATAATTGATTACACCCTTTGTGGGTCTACTGCACCAAGAAGAGGAAAGGGAAAGTGCATGCATGCATGCATGCACGTGCACACGTGAACAGTGCTAAATCAGTGGTGTGCATCTGAGGAGTCCAAGACCAGAAGATCTTGAAGAGTTGCCATGCACTTAGTGCATGATGTTGAAGTGAAGTGAGACTGGACCAGACCAAAGATAAAGATATTATTTGTCTGAGCATTCAGTAATTGGAGAGAAGCCGGGGCATCCTTAGAAGAAGGTGATAAAGCCCGAGCTAGACGAGAAGACCTGTTCACCACAAGTGATCAGAAGAAGAGCAAGGCCAGCAGTCTTTATCCCAGACTGCTGAGGATACTTGAAGAAGCTTAAAGTGAAGAAGAGCTACTCGTGCGACTCGAGTAGCCAGGAGAAGACCCTGTGGGACTCAGGGAGAAGAAGTCTTCAGTGGGATTCTGGAGCAGGCCAGTGGGACTCTGGTAACACTGTGGGACGCAGTATAAAGACCCTCCTGTGGGACTCAGGAGAGATACAGTGGGACTCTGTATCGACCATTGTAATTCTAACAAGTTATAATGGGAGAATCCATGCTGAGAGAGCATGGCAAGGATGTAGGCCTTTGGTGCCGAACCTTGTAAATCCTTGTGTCCAGTGCCTTTACATTTACTGCATCATTCGTGGAAAGGTGAGAGATACAAGAAGAGTGGATCGAGGCTTTAACCAGCCATAGAGGTTTAATTGATTAAGAATCAATTAGTAAAAAGTTTTAAAGGATCACTGATTCACCCCCTCCCCCTCTCAGTGATTCACACTGATCTGGGCACTTCACAAATGATGTCTTCCCTAAGTATTATTTTGTTTGGAACCCTCCCAAACAAAATAAACCATAGGACCCTTATAGTGAGTTATTAAAAAATATCTTCTCTATCACTCCACCAAATTTCAGCCGATTTGGAGAAGTGGTGTAATTTTTTTGAAATAATCACTCTGTATCTCTTTCTCTACACAAGGAGACTCTTCATCTTCCACTTGTTTGACTTGCTCAAAGTGTGCCATAATGACTGACTATGACCTTGATGTGCATCATGAACCTGCTCCTTGGGGTTTTCTTGCACGCCTAGTTGGTATTAATGACTTTTGAAACCTGTAGCCAAATTTATGGTTCATTGATTGATTTGGGCTCCACACATCTGAAAATAAAAACTTTTCTCTAAGAATGATTTATTTGGGAACCTAGATTGACGATTTAGAACATGTTCCATTTGAAATATTTGAAGACAGTAGTCCAGGGGTGCCTACAAAAAAGTTATTATTCAAATTGGGTCAATATTTAAAAATTTATTACTGAACATTCAAACTAGTGATAAAATGTTAAAAATCATGAATTAGTGCATTTTCACTATTAGCTCAAGATACCACAAAATTCCAAAAATTAGGAAATTTATCATGTAAAGACACATTTTTTAGGATTAAATCATTGAAATTTAGATGAAAGATATTGAAAATATCATCTCTATCAATTCACCCATAATAAGAACTTTGTCTCTGGGACAGGTTATCATCAAAACTAAATCAATGCATATTAAAAACCCAAACAAATTTGGTTCACCAATAAACCACCAAGAATAAAATGATATCATGCCTCATAAATAAAATGATTCTAGTTTTATATTCAGTTAATTCATTCCATTTCCACTCCTATTCGCCTCTCATTCACACAAAACAGTTACGTCCAAAAAAATTTATCTCAACACGAATATTGATTTTCAATGAAGCTTATCTCATCAAAAAATGCAAGAATCATCATAGGATTGAAAATTTTCTAAATCTCCACCTGATGTGAGCCATGAAAAATGTGATCATAATGAGGGATTTTCAATTTTGTTCTGCGATTAATGGTGTGTGGGTTTCAAATGTCAAAAATTCTGAAGGCGAATAAGGAGGGTTTGGCTCATTTTGGAATTAAAGAAATGCTTGAATCTAATTTCCACTCATGTGTGGTATCCTCCTTACTCACCCCTAATGAAATTCAGATTTTAGCATATCTAAGAATATATTTTCCACCTCATTCCATAAATATTTTAATAGCTAAAGAGGAATTTCTCTTCATCTTTTTTTCAAAATCTCCAGATTGGGCACAACTTTCTTCTATTAAGAGCTCCAGACAGACACAAATCTATTCCATTGAGAGCTCCAGATAGGAAAAACTCGCTTCCTTTGAGATCTCCATATAGGCACAGCTCTCAGAAAAACATTTTTCACTACAAAAAAACATATCTTTAGAGTTTTGGTAACCACTCTAAGAAACAACAGATGAAGTAGCACACCAGAACTCATCTCCCCCACACATAAGTTCAACTAAATAATGCATTTATACTTCCAGAGAGGGTTCTAAAGGGAAAATGTCTTGTAATTTGGCTATCTATAAGGCATTATATGGCTACTAATGGCTCAAGAAAAATAAAATGTACAAGGTGTACTAGAATAAAAAGGATAATCATGAAAAAGGGGTATTTCAATTACAAACAAATTTCCTCAATCATTTCAATCATACTCACATTAAAAGTAATGTTTTGATAGAAATAAATAAAGATCTGGTTCAATAAAATGTGAATTATTTGGTTCACACAAGAAGTATAATGAATGTGAAGAAGATGAAGAATGGTTTCAGAATACTCATGGGAACGTGAATTTCAATATTAGACAGCATTCATTTCACAGAATTTAAAATTAAAGGGTTATTTTGTATTGTTTTGAACATGAAACAGTGACTTTTTCATCTTTCATTTATAACTAGATTCAGGGGATCAATTGGTTCACTCATTTATAGGGTTTTTAAAAATTACGAAATTCATCATTTATGCTCACAAGTTGATTTTCAAAATTTTAAATAAAACAACAAAATTTCGAAAAATAAAAGAACACAACAAAAAATAAAAGAGAGAGTTATGGAAATAAAAAAAATTTAAAAGAAGGAACAAAAAAATCCTAATCTACCTAGAATGTTCCTCCCCCCACACTTATCTAATAAAATGTCTTCATTGTGTAAAAAACATATGAATATGAAAATCAAGAAATCAAAGTCATTAAAAAAAGTGGTAAGGAAAAAACACAACCTTGCATCAATTGAATATGGATTCATGGATATGGATCTCCTCCCCCATATAATCTTTAAAATTCTCTCTAAACAGCTTCAACTTGTGCCCATTGACTGTGAACAGTGTCCCTTTTCATGGTTCTTTATTATGGATTGAACTAAATGGAAAAACATGAGCAACAATGATTGGAAAAAGACAATTTGGAATGATATTTACTCGAGAACAGCTTCAATCTAGAATCATACAGCAACACTTTGTCTCATTACTTAATGTTTTTGTTGAGAATCATCTCATCATGAAATGATTTGGTTCAATCCTTTCCAAAATAGAACATTCATATTCATTCTTTCTGATCTCCTCTAGCTCCTGCAAAAAAAAATTTCTTTCTTCCCTAGATGTAAATAGATTCATGTTACATGTTTTAATATCCACAAAATATTTGTGTTCTAAATCAATGGGTAGGTGAAAAGCCTTTACATAGACTAATATAAATGGTGACAAGCCAATTGGGGTTTTGAATGCAGTTATATAAGCCCCGAGTGCATCATCAAGTCTCAAACACCAATCCTTTCAATTCGGGTTCATAGTTTTTTCCATAATTTGTTTGATTTATCTATTGGACAACTCAGCAATTCCATTTGTTTGGGGGTGATATGGTGTAGAGACCCTATGATGTGCTCCATAATTCTTCAATCTTTATTCCAAAGTCTTGTTATAAAAATGAGTACCTTGATCCGTAATCATGAACTTTGGAAATCTAAACTTGAAAATATATTTCCTTTCACAATCTTCAACCTAGTTTTGGCCTCATTAGCTCTCTTGGGAATTGCTTCTTCCAACATGGATACATAATCAACTGCAAGAAAGATGTAAAGATATAAAAAATAATTATGAATAGGCCCCATGAAATCTATACCACAGACATCAAATATATCACAAAACAACAGAGTTTTTTGTGGCATCTCATTCCTTTTGAAATGCTCCCATGAAATTGACATTTTCTACATGCCCTACAGAAATCAGAAGCATATATAAAAATGGTAGGCCAATACAAACCAGAATCAAGAATATTTATTACTATTATTTGAGGACCAAAGTGTCCTCCATAGCTCAATGTGTGGCAAAAGTTTTGGATAGATTGAAATTCAAAATTCAGAATGCATCGCCTAATAATTTGATCACTACCAACATGTCACAAGTAACGATCATCCGAAATGTAATGCTTCGAATCACTTAAATGTTTAGAAACAAGATTCATAGAAAAACACTGGGTAACATCATATAATTCGCCAGATCAGAAAATCGTTGTCGTTCATTTTAACAAGCATACAACTCCACATCTTGAGAAGTTATCTTAATTGGCGGATAGATCAGAGGATACCCATTCAAAACAAATGGTATCCTACTAAAATGATCTGCAACAAGGTTTTCATTCCATTATTTTCCTTTATTTCAACATCAAACTCATTTAATAACAAAATACATCTCAAAATTCATGGTTTTGCTTCATGTTTCATCGTAAAAAATTTGATTACAGAATGATCAGTGAAAAAAATCACATTAGAGCCCACAAGATAACATCTATATTTGTATAAAGAAAAGCCAACAGAAAATAGTTCCCTCTCAGTTGATGTGTATTTTAATTGGGCCTGATCTAATTTTCTAGAGTCATAGGTAATCAAATGAGATTTATTTTCAAATATTTGACTTCAAACTCCCCCAAGAGAAAAGTATGATGCATTAGTCATGATTTCAAAAGGCAAGTCTCATTTGGGAGAATGAACAATGGGAGGAGTTATAAAAAAATTTCAACTCCCAAAAGGCATATTTACAAATTTCATCATAGACAAATTGGGTGTCTTTCTGGACCAATCTAGATAATTCATGTTCAACCTTACCAAAATCCTTAATGAATCTCTATTAAAAACTAGCATGTCCAAGAAAAGATCTCTCATCTTTGACTGTTTTTGGGAATGAAAATGAAGAAAATACCTCAAATTTAGACTTATCAACATGAATTCCATCCAGAGACACAACATGTCCCTGAATAATTCCCATACCCACCATGAAATGTCATATTTCATAATTAAGAACAACGCTCATATCAATGCATGTTTCAAGAACATGATCTAGACCTTCAAAACAACTTTCAAATGATGATCCATAAACAATGAAGTCATCCATAAAAACTTCAATGCATGTTTTAAAAAAATTAGAGAAAAATCTCACCATACTCCTTTGAAAAGTTTCAGGATCATTGGACAAACCAATGGGAATTGTCCTATAAGAAAATGTTCCAAATGGGTATGTGAATACGGTTTTTTCTTGATCCTACGATGCAATATGAATTAGGAAATAACCAGATAATCCATCTAGAAAAAAATATTGTGTTTTTCCAGCTAGTGTTTCCAGGAACTGATCAAGAAATGGAAATGGGATGTGGACTTTTTTAGTATCCAAACTGAGCTTCCTGTAATCAATTCACATTCTACATTTACTTGGAATACTAAGGGAACAAGCTCACCCAATTCATTCATTGAGATTGTGATGCCACATTTTTTGGGAATTACATGGATTGACCTCACCCAGTGACTATCAGAGATGGGAAAAATAATTCCAGTAGCTAAAAGGGTGTTAACATCCATCTTAAAAAACTCTAAAACTGTTGGATTCAACCTCCTTCGAAATTGTCTCACCGATTTAACATTTTACTCCTTGAAAATTCTATGCATGCACACTGAGGGGATGACTCTTGATAAATTAGATAGATTCCATCAAATATCTTTATAGTGGGCTTTGAGGACTCCTATCAATGGATTCTCTTGGTCCATCAAAAAAGCTTTTGAAATTATAACATAGACTGTTTCATTTTCCCCTACGAAATCATATTTTAGATTGTCTGGATGGGGTTTCAACTCTAACTCAACTGGGGTATTTTCATTAATCAAGGAACATTGCTCATAGGTGTGGGTTTTTAGTGGGGATCCATATTTTAAAAGACATTTACCATGATGATCAAATTCAATGTTCATAGAATTTGTTTTTATTGGAAAATTTTCACTTTCTCCTGGGAGACTGCTAACAACACTATGGATTTTCAGGGAGACATCTTCATCAATGTGGAGATCAATATAATCTTGCAAAGCCTTCTCAATATTTCAAGACTCATCATAAGATTCCTTTCCCCTCCCTTTTTTATCATATTCATCACCAAAAAAATTTCCATAAACAAAAATATCATATGGTTTCTCATCACATGAAAAATTAGGGAACATATTCGTGGATAACCAATCAATTATGTTCACAAGGGAGGATGAATGATCCATGACTGGGTGTTGCATCGACTAAAAAATATTGAAATGAACAACCTCTCCTTAAAACTCCTGTGAAAGTATATCCTTGTGAACAATGATGATTTCTTTTGTAGTTTTTGGGAATGGTCTCCCTATATTGAAAGGTTGATTTGTAATAAACCGATCATCTTCCATATCCAAGAAATAAAAATCCACAGGAAAAACCATGTCTCTCAACTGAATGAGAACATCCTCAATAACTCCAGCAGGCTTGGTGGTACTTCGGTTAGCAAGTTGAGTGATGATCCCAGTGGGTTTCAATTCTCCGACATGAAGAGACGAGTAAACATAATATGGCTTAACATTGATGGAGGCCCCTTAATCAAGAATAACATCCTTGAATTCAAATTTCCCAATTGTGGAAGGAACAATAAATATTCCTGGGTCATTACATTTGACCGGAAAGGCATGCTATATTATGGATGAAATATTCTTCCCTATGTTGTCCTTTTCACCTCCATTGAATTTCTTCTTGTGGGTACACATTTCTTTGAAAAAAATTACATAACGTGGAATTTGTTTCACAGCATCAAGCAAGGGTATATTTACATGAACAATCATAAAAGTATCCAAAACCTCCTTATCCAACTCTTTTTCATCACTCGATTTGACTCGGGTTTCACTCGTAGGGTAAGGCAATGGTGGTTTGGAGTTTCTAGGTTATTCTAGGCACTTATTTGAGAAAAAAGGACCATAAATCCTCTTCCAATCCCTTTATGTTCTTTCAAGCTACATTTCTTTTCTTGACATTGTGTTTCCCTTCAAATAACATTCAGAATATCTATAATTTCAATAAGTTGTGGGATTCTCAATAAAAATTTCAACATTAGGTTTTGGTTTCTCCATTTGAGGGTAATCAATTGTTTTCCACTCCATGTTCAATTGTACTGACATTTTCCTTCCCTTTTCCTCTCAAATTCACTTGAGGATGTGAGGGAAAACCTCCACTCAATTGAATTTTTATGCATGTAAGATCAGAGGAAAGTTGACTCATTTGAGTCATCACGGTATTCCACATGTTTTGTTGTCGTTGTTTTGTATGTTTCATTGCCCCATGTTGTTTCCACATTGCTTCTTCAATATTACTCTCTGAATTTTTTGTGGGTGGTGTAGTCAAAAAGTTTCTTCCAGAATGATTATTTTCTTTCTCATTGAAATATATTGGTTGTGAATTGCTTGATTGTCCTTGTAAGAAGCTTCTAAGTTGTTCAGGATGTTGAAATCTTTCATTAGAGTGGTTGTTCTAACCATGATTGAAATGTTGATATGACTGAAATGTCCATTGTTGGATTGACTGAAAGGGTTTTCCCTGAAAATATCATTTCAGTTCTCATAAGGTTCCTACAATTGTGGGCATTATTCACTAAAATGGTCATTGGAAGAAAACATTCCATAGTAGACTTGCATTTTAAATGTTGATTCAGGTTTAGGTGGTGTTGGTGGGATATTGGATAATATCATTGACCTCACCATGGTGGTAAGATAAGAGAGTTGTCTCACAATCATATTGTTTTCAGGACTAGCAATGGGGAACTCTTAGGTAGATTTCACATGAAGAATGCCTCTTGTTCCAAACTGTTAAGCATTTTTTTCCATGTTCGCAATTAAGTTCCTAGTATCAGTTGGTGTTTTGTCAACTAGAGCCCCTCCTACAGCAGCATCAATCATTATTTGATCTGTAAGACACAATCCCTCATAAAAATGTTGAATCAAAACTTGTTAACTAATTTGATGGTGGGGGAAACTGAAACAAAAATTTTTGAAGCATTCCCAGTACTCATGCAACGTTTCACCTTGAGTTTCCCTAATTCTAAAAATGTTATTTCTAATGGATGTAGTTATAGATGCATGGAATCTTTTTTCAAGGAAATGTTTCTTCAATTCTGTAAAATCCTTAATCAATATACAATGTGAATAGAAAAACCATTCCTTAGAAAATCCTTCTAACGAAAATAGAAATGACCTCAATCTTATTTGATTTGCAATAACTCCCTGGGGTTTCATGTTGACACAAAGATAACTGAATTCTTGAAGGTATTTATGTGGATCTTCACCAGGAAAATCAATAAATTTTTGATGTTGGTGAATGAATACAGATTTAATTTCAATCACAGCAGGTGTATCAGGATATTCAATAGGATTTTCATGATTTTCATCAAAAGATGAAGCCAATTATTTCAAGTTTCGATTTTGAGCCCTTGGAATTTCATTTTCAACCAGGTTTCTTCTATGTGCGTTATTATAAGATTCAAAACTGTGTACAAGGGGATTTCTAGTAGGTCTATCTGTATAGTGAAAAGATCTATCAATTTTAGAATCCAGTGGGAACAAATTTGGGTTCGAATTTCAGGTCATGAAAAAACATTCTCACACAAATCATTTCAAGAAACCTCCCAGGAAACAGTACTAGTTGATGTGAGGGTTATTTGTCATGAAATCCACAATAAATAAATATTTTCCCCAAAAACAATGCAATATAGTTTTCCCAGAATTGTCTCCCGACGAGGTTGCAATTTAAGTTGCAAAACTGTCACTTTTTTTTTGTTTATTTTCACATGAAATGGAAAAACCAGAGATTTGATTAAAGACTCAAGAACAGAAAATAAATAAAAAATAAGGCGAACGAAAATTTCCCAATGATCTAGAAAATTTATAGGGAGTAAAATAATTTCAAAAACAGAATCAAAAACAGTTGATATGGACTAACATTAACCTCCCAGTCACTCTCCTCTTCCTTGTTTGAAAATTATCTCCCTACTGAATATCTCAATGCCTACCCAAATACCTGTGTATAAACAACTTATATTTCAAGGATATCATATTAAAACCTCAATATGATTTTTTAACCTACTATAGAAGTGATCAAATTACTTGAACACATTCAAATAATTAAACCTAATCAAAATCACTATGCTCATTGGCATGACCTCAACGATGAAATTTAAATACTCTAATCAACTATTATACTTCCTAGATTGGGAAAACATCCAGAACAAACTCATTGAAAATATATTCATAAAATAAAGCAACCATTTTCATCCAAGAAATATATGCTCAAGAGGGATTTAATAGAGATTACACTTGAAGATCAAAACTCGGTAGGGAGTGTCCGTCGATTGTCGCCATCCACAACCTCTTGGGGCTTAGCCTCACATCATTTGAGGATCCCAAATCATCTCCACTCTAGTGATCAAGTAAACCATCTTCATAAAGGTATATACAAATCTAACCTCCCCTAGAAAAGAAATAAGATATGGGTAGATAGGGGGGAGGGTTGGAAATTCTTCTCTCCAGATTCTGTCCTCCCGTCACGTGGTTCTATTTGGAACCCTCCCTAGCAGAATCATCCACTATACCCTTATAAAGTGTTGTTTAAACATATATTCTCTATATATCCCCCAAATTTCATCATCTTTAGAGACGTGTTGTAAATTTGAGGAATCAATTACTCATTATCTTTTGCTCTGTCGGAGGGGACAACTCATCTTCCACTTGTTTAACACACTCAAAGTGTTCCATAATGACCGACTATGACCTTGAAACTCAACATGAACGTGCACCATGGAGTCTTCTTGCACTTACATTTTTAATTAATGGCTATGGAAACTTTTATCCAATGATATGATTCATTTATTGGTGAGCTCCACACATCTGAACATATATTGTTTTTTCAAAGAATGATTTATTTGGGCCCTGAGATGGACGATTTAGAACTTGGTCCTCTTGAAAAATGTGAAGACCAGATTCTAGGGGTGCCTAAATAAAATTAATAATTTTAATTAGATCAATATTTAAAAATATATTCCTGGAAATTTAAACTGGAGAAAAAATGTTAAAAATAAAGAATTAGTGCATTTTTACAATTTAGCTCTTAATACAGAAAAATTGAAACACTTTTTCAATTTAACATGTAATAACACATTGGTGAAGATTAAATAATTGAAATTTAGATAAAATATATTTAATATATCAGCTCTATAAATAGTAATCTACCCATAATTAGTATAAATAGATTATTTTCTATTGGTCTTCCATAATCATCTTATTTTAATTTAGAATTAGTAATCATTCGTGTTTGTAAGGTTTTACGGGATAACAATTTAATCCTTTTGAATGTATCTTAATTTTATTTATATTGAAATTAAAATATACTAATTGGTCTTTGAATTAAATTCAATCTAATAAAAAATATAATTTCCCCTATAAATGTTTTCTCAAATTTAATTTTCATCATATTTGAATGTTAATTCCATAATAATATTCATGAGGAAGTAAACCAATTTCAACTGAATGAAATTTCATTATTAAATTAACATTAAAATATTTCCTTATAATAAACATTTGATCAACTTTTCATTTATTAAAATCATTTCATAAAGAAATATTTTATGTCATGCTAATATCTATGAGATTACAATAGGGTGTGCAATTTTTTATTATTAATGTTATTTTGTAGAAATTGTACATGTTAAAATCTAATTTTTTGTTTAAAAATTACATAACCACAAAGAAACCCAATTAAAAAATCAATATTTTTCATCAATTTAATACAATTTAAAATCATTATATGGAGAAAAAAATTATAGTAAATTTAATTCTATAAAAACGAGAAAAGTAATCCATAAAATAAACAACATCATAAAGAGAATAGTATTTGGTAACTAATATTGATTTATTTTTACATATATTACATGATTCATTATAT
This sequence comes from Viscum album, assembly GCA_963277665.1. Lineage (NCBI taxonomy): Eukaryota > Viridiplantae > Streptophyta > Magnoliopsida > Santalales > Viscaceae > Viscum > Viscum album. The sequence continues at coordinate 267,815,993 of OY728125.1, read as the reverse complement.
TCATTCTAGAAACATCCACTCAATATTTATAATATATTTATCTTAATGTAGATCAATATGCTTAGAAATTATATTTATTTCAAATTTATTAATTTCTTTCTTACATAAGAGTAACTCAATTTTTACCGTTATAAGAATTATAATTATTTTAATGTATAAAATTTTTACAAAAATCATAATTAGCTCAAAATCATAAAAACTATTTTTGGGTTATGAGTTCCTAATCCAATATATTCTATTTTATTATCAAGAGGATGTACAATATTTTTCTTCATGCATTAAAATTATTTCATGGTGCTAAATTTTCCACCTTCAATAATACAATAATGTTTTGACGATCATCATCACTAATGGTAAATTCATTGAATTCAAATATGAAAATATATTCTTATCATTATTCTCATTTAAATTAACACATACAAATTCATAAATTAAAAATTTTCATTTATAGAAAAACCGATATACATTAATAATATTAAAATATCCTAGGAACATTACATTATCTAATGTTGTAAAAAATGTAATTGAATTAATAATTAATAATTAAGATAAAAAAACAATAACAAACAACTTAAATAATGAAACATTATGTTTTTTTCACAAATATCTTTCTAAGGGGGTTTTTAAAATTGTAATAATAATAATATTTTAATACTTGTAAATAGATTCAGTATAGAAATATTTTTTGAACATATATTGTGTTAGAATGGATCTATACATTTATTTAATAGATATATTTACTATTTATATAATATCATTTTTTGGAGTTCTAGGAGAAAAAAATAATAAAAAATATAAATTATCATCAATGAATATCTCAAAATAGTGAAAAAGAAACTCGGATAACATTTATCTAATAATAGAAATAATTAGATGACCATAATGATGATGGACTATTTTTTAACAAATTAATAATCAATGATAACATCTCACTATTACGAGTTATTAAATAAGTTGGTCTTAATCTATTATAATCATAAAAAATTAAAAAATATACATCATTACATATAATATAGAAGTTTTCATGAGAGAAAATAGATCATTTTTTAGTAATTCAATAGTTTTGTGGTTTAAATATCATTAATATATTTAATAATTTTCTTATTTTTATTCCAATTTAAACATGAATCAAAATCAAAATGATAACTTACAGTCAAATAAGTTATGTTCAAAAAAATAAACATGATTTGAAAATTTATGTAAAAAATGATTTTTCTTTTTGTGTACGTTTCCTATTCTATAACATATAATTCATGAATACAATATTTAAACCATTGAAATTCTAAATGGCCATTTTTTAAATTTCAATAGAGTGAAAATCATTTTCATAAAAATATTATAGTTTCAATCCTAAGAACAACGTCTTAATAATTATAAAAATTCAAAATAACACTATTATTTAACAATTTTTACATAATAAGAAAATTTTTTAATCATTAATTAAATAAAATAATGGAAATTGTTAATGTCTTGAAATGACATAAATCACCACGATGATTGATATTCTATTTAGTATTGTTCTCAAAATTCATAAATAACCAATCACATTCATAAAAGGATTCAATTAAATAACACTAGTGAAATTCCTATAATAGCCGTTTTCAGCATACCATGCATTGTTAATAAATTGATGCAAATGTATCCAATAAAATAAAATAGAATATACTTTTAAACTTCTCTATACAGGGTCAAAATGGAAAAATAGTATATCTCCTAATAACCTAGAAATATTTTACACATTTATATGTTGGTAAGCTGAGAAATAAATTTTTTTAAAGAAAGGATTTAGTTTGAATATCTGGTTGTTTTAAAATTAAGGAGAATTAGTTTTCTTTATTATCACGCATTATGCAATTAATAGATATGACACCGAAAACACTCCCAATTTATTTTTTAATATTTTTTTATATTCATCCTATGTTGAATATAATAATAAAAAATTAGTCATATTTTTGTTTTTTATCATCGAAACTATTTTATCATTAATTTATTTACACTACACAAAAAAAAGATATACTATCTATTATTCATTCAATTTCATTTTCAAATATTCTTTTGAAAAATATTATAAATCATCACATACATTCTCATTCGAACTTAAAGTTATATTTATCATTTTCTTATTTTACATATTATGGATTCATACATTAATTCACAATTTAATTCACACCATCCAAATATTTATTTAGTCATATTTATTCCTAATCATTATTCAATGAAGTATTATGAATAAGTTATTCCCCTGAAAGTAGATGTGTTGTATCCTCATTAAATGACATCTTTATGCATTCATCTACCATGAATTCTATTAATAAATATCTTGGTCATATCTCAAAAAATGCTCAGCATATTGGGACATCATATGAGGGAGTTAAGAATTTTTCATTGGATGTTTTTATTACTAGATGATGTTTCTAGGAAGAATCCTTCAAATGTATAACACCTGATGACAACATTAATGATTTAAAATCTCCGTCCAATTAATTTTAGAGACAAACCTCTGTTTCCATTTTCTATTACAAGTGGAATCATCACAGCAAAAAACGTGTATCCTGAAATAGAAAACTATTATAGTGACAGGGTCCAAGATGTCTGCCCAGAAAATGCTTCCACTTCCTGGATTTTTAATGGCTCTATATAAACTAATATGCCTTTACTCATAAAGAAAAAGTTGCAGTAAATAAATCCAAGACTTCAACAAAAACATTCACTAACAATTTAGAGTCAAAATGAAAAACACATGTCCAAAATTCCCCTATGATAAAAATTTGTCATAATTCTAGATTTAACCGCCTTTTGCATTTCTACTCAAATTACCACTAAAACCAAAAAACATGACAATTAACCAAACAATAACAATGTGTTTGGATTATAAATAATGATTTATAGTATAAATTATATGAAAATTTGAGCTTCAAAACTCTCCACACTTAAACATTTCACTCATGGGAAATCTTCCTACATCCAAATCAAAATCCACACAACCATAAAAATTGAGAAAAAATCAATGATATTATACCAAATATAAGTCTATCATGTATCATATATGAAAATAAATTATATATAATTTTCATTTTAATCATTCAAATTTGATCAACCTCATAAATCAATCCATATTCCAATCACAACCTACCACATATTCAATTTTATGTCACTCTTCCTTCAAGAGAAATTGAATCTAGAGATATGCTCATACTTGAAAATTGCATGTATCACGATAGGTTTGTGAAAATTTTCATTTTAGAAATGTGTGAAAAATAAAAATGAATTCAATCATGACGGTTTTAATTAACGGTTCAAATGATTCTGTGTGTAAGGGTTTGTGGGGAAATGATTGAAAAATGTTTCAATCTAGAAATTGGATATTGGACATTTAAGTACAATGCCTGATTAATTCAAGTGAAAACATAGGAAATACCTCACTCAATCACAGTTGAAAACATGAAAAACAATACCCCCAACTTTTATGACATGGTACATGATCCAAGACAAGATTACAAATAATGATATCATCTATTTTCTCCCTCTTTTTTCAATCTCCATAAAGGCACAAAATTTATTTTTTTCATGGTATTTTTTATCAATGATGAGCTGAAAATTGACATTAATGAATAATTGACAATTCATGCCCTTGATTTTTGAGAGGGAAATAAATAATAAAATAATTTACAATGATGAATTCAATCACATCTCATTTTTTTGAAAGAGGAATGAATGAAACAAATAAATCCTAATGAAATGACGACACCTGCACAATTCTCTTATTATCTACTTCAAAAAATATTGACACACAACTCACACCACTCATAAATGATATATATCCCAATGAATGCATATGTAAGGCCCTCCCCCACACTCAAACATGAAATATCCATGAAAAATACTAAAAGTGTGGGTAGGTATGGAAAAATCATCTTTTAATGTGGATTAATCCTTTAATGAATTTCCTGGCATCTAAGGGTTTACAAAAGATAAATTTAAAGGTCAATCTAAAGATAAAATATGTCTAGACAAAAAAGTTCCTAAATAATTTCATTTACATTCCAGAAATCCAAATATTCTAAAGATAAAAATCAATAATTATGGTTCTCAACCAAAATTCATGTTTTCCTCAAGAGTGTGTGGGTTTTAATAAGAATATGTAAATGTGATTTAGAATACCTCACTAGATTGGAAAAATATTTTTTGTCAATGTTTCATGGGAATTGATTTCCAAAATCAGTCAAACTCATAAAATTTCATGAAAATCCATTTAGAGGGAAAATAATTCACATCTACAATCATTTAAAATTCATTATTTCATAAATAATTTTGACTCATTCAAAATCAATTGATGTGTGAAATGTGATTTAAATATTCACTAATTTTAAAATGTCTTAAAATTTTGATAAACAAAAATTAATAGAACAGATGAATAACAAATTATGTTGACAATACCCCAAATGTAAATTTTTTAACCCATTATTTGATATCAATAAAATATAAATAAAAATGTTTAAAAACCAAGGGAGGTAATGATAAACTTGATATTATTTTTTGAGTTGGATGCCTTGATTTAAGCGCATATCTACATTCAATAGACCTAGAAATCATGAAATAAAATAATGCATAAGAAAAGTATGTAAATAAATAAAAATAAAAACAAATTGAAAAGTGGATATAACATGGTTTATAACCCCAAGTGGGTGAAAGGATTTCACTACACCAAGTCAAGTAGTTTTAATGGATTATCCCTAATTATATGGTGGGTGTGGTATCTTTGATACGAACCACCACATGGAACTTTTCCCGATGTCCATGCGGAAACACAGAATATATAGAATGCAAAATAAGATAAGAAAGATCCCCACTGTGATGAAATAATAATGATGAATTTTGAGGTCTGAAGTGGGAGGGAATAGAATATAGAGGTGATCCCTATTGAAATTCTAGGTTTCCTCTTCTATATAGTATTAAAATTTTGTTTAGGTGGTAGATTCACCACAACATGCTTGTCCAACTCCTCTTATTAAATAATATCTACTTGGGTTGTCTTTTTTTAGCATCTATGGTCTACTCCATTTGTGTCGTATCAAAAATTTAAAAGAAATAGATTCAAAAAAAATTGATTTAAAAACATTAAAACATGAATAATTAATAATTAATTCATCCATTTCATGTATTTTAGCTTGGTAATTAATCTATTTTGGTAGGACTATTCGAAACTCAATCTTAGCAGGTTCATCTTCTACATTATCTTTGATTGAAAGAGAGAGTTAGAATGTTTCTGATGTTTTATTTTAAAGGATTTGAAGATCATGATACAAGTTATCTTCAACAAAGCTACTTTGGGATTCTTCAAAAAATTTATTGATCACTCATCAGTGCATCAGCTGGAATGTGTATTTCTAGGACCTCCTCGAGCAATGGATGGCTGAAAGATGATATGATTAGTTCTTTTAGAAGTTTTTTACCATCCACATTAGGTTCATTAACATACAAATTGATTGGTGAATATCATCCACCACTCATTCTGGTTTAGGTTCCGGCTTAGGTTCCAGCTCAGTTTTGGGTTGGTCCTTGGATGTACATACATATTCAGCATTCCATTCTATTTGGATCTCATGGTTATTTACATTTTCACTAATCCATTGAAATTGACCATCATTTTCATTGTAAACATTTTAATCACTTGTTATTGGTCATTCCATCCATAATAATCACAATTTGAATACACCCTGAACAAAGAAAAGTTTTTTTATATGCTCTTCATTAAAATTTATAATTTTTTATTAAAAAGGAAATTTATCCAGAATATGAAAATAGAAAAAGATAAGTAAACTATTGATTGGCTCCCTAGAAATAGTGCAAGTTTTTATACATGCCTGTCTTAGGGCATGTATAAAAAAAATTATTCTTCATAGTGCTGAATAGAGGCTTACCAGGGTCATCTCTCTTGAAGAGATATTCCTGTAATTCACTCACATAATATAATTTAACTAAACTACTTATTTTAGGTTGTTTTTATTTATTCTATGAATGGAATGAAATATAATTTAAATAAAATATAAAATTAACATGAAATGACAAAAGGTTATTAATCTAGAAAGAATTTGTCCATTATGGTTTGGTTTGTGGGTTACATCATTCTGCTTGTTGGAATTTAAATTATGTTTGATTTTTCAATTTTGAGATCTCATTCATGAATTACTATTATTTTATTTATTAGTCTAAAATATTTAATTAATTTAGCAATCTTAACATCACATCCAATTATAATCAAGTTTGATGGCACACCTCAATAGAGAGTGTGAAATCATCCCAGACCTAGCTCCATCGTATTCAATTTCAAACACTAAATATCTCAACTCCATAATTTGAAGATCATGTATCCAATATAATGGAGGGAAAAGATTTAATAAAATAATTAAAATGAGTTTGTGATCGAATTCATGGTGGATGATCACAGAACTCCTTCTCATTAATTGTTCTCATCACAAATATAAGAAATATAGTAATTTAGAACCAAAATAATTGAAATTTCCACATACCTACCTGGGCCAAGTATCAAGTTAACCCCTTATTTTTTATGTAAATGGTTGTAGGTTTCGGGCGCAACAGAAGCTCATTGGTGGGTGTACCCAACATTAATTTTTGTCATAAAAGACATTTAATACGAGATATATCATGATAACAAAATTATAGATCATCAGAAAAAAAATAAACAATGAAAGAAAAGAGGGAAGCCCTGACACCATAGAAAGGATCATCATAAGTTGGTTATAATTAATTTAATTAAAATAAAAGAACAAAATGGATGTAATTCCCTCTTTGTTGGTGTTTCTAGTCATGATCTGATGTGAACTAACGTCGCGTCGTAGAATCCAGGTGTAGGATTCCTCTAGCGGTGATTCACACATGCTCAACGTATCTCTGGACGTCACAGAAGGGATCTCCAGGTGCTATCATGGAAGAAACTTTTTCTTTAAATTTCTGCCTTCAATCACCTTAATCTGATGGAGGAGGATATCTCTCCTAGCTTGAGAGCATTATTGGAAGAAAAGAAATCTCTCTTGGCATGATAGATTTCAGTAGATCTATTGTGCCTAACCCCAAAAATGGATATTCTATTGAGAATTATATAATTGGGATTTTAATTACATAGAATAATAAAATGAATTAATTAACCAACTGCATTTATTTATTTCATTTAATTCTCAGCAAAACTATGTGTCTAATAATAACAGTTGACTACTATTATTACTTTACATACACCAAGAAAATTAAAACTAATATTATTTAATTAAATAAATAATAGTAGTTCTCAAAAATTCATAAAAAACTACATGGCATGTATATGTTAATATCCATAGCATGTAATTTTAATTTTCCAATTTCATTATTTCCTCAACCATATTTATTAGACATTGAATAATAGCAATTCATTTTTCCAATAAATATCACTGCATTACTTGATAGTAAATATATTATTTCACCTAGAATATATCTATCAAATACCTAATGGCAAAATAAATGTGATCAAACATCCTTGAATAAATATTAAACCATCAATGGGAATAATTATTATTAAACTTGTTAAATTAATATTTAACTGAAATACTTGGACACACATAGTGTATGAAACTATAGTCCCCTTTCTATATGGAATTTGGCAGAGCCTACCTAAATTTAAAAGTCTATGATCTGGAAACATTCCAAGGAACCCATGGAGAAATAAGTTAATGCTATAATGAAATTTCACCTCCTACAAATTCTTATCATGTAATATAATACCTTTGTCAGGATATCTCAAATCAAGTGGGTTGCATGCTTGTGCCATCGACCCATGTGCTCAATTATTGTTTCTTCGACTTCCCAAAAGTGAATTTTCCCATTCTGCACCATTAACATTGATTTATATAGGTTATATCAATCCCATTAAAGGGACTAAGATTTCTACTTTCGTAATGGATCAAAAGGGAAAAATTATTTCAGGCATTATATATTAAAGTTGTCATACTCGTGATGCACCCAACCTATCCAACCTCACTACGAATAGTGTGTTGTCACTGTTTTCATCAGAACATCTATGTTTGTGAGTTTTAATACCCATTATTAATAATCTTATAGACTATGGACCAATACCCACATCTTCCGATAAGAACAGCCAATGACACTATGAAATGTGTATTTCTTACTGGAGGGTTTCGTTCTCATAATATCCTTTTAGATATTACCAAGGGCACACACCAAGAGAAGGAGTCTCAATGTTTTATGACTCCTCACCCTCATGGCCTATATTATTTATGTCCCTCATGAAAAATCATCTGGCCATAGATCATTTATTCATGAATAGTGTTTTGGCATTACCAGTTTCTCATCATAGTAGGGATCTGATATGACCCTTTAATGCAACCGCTGTCCTTAGGACATTATCACATGCATTGTTATTCAGAAGAACAATTAAGATGTGATAAGTTATATATTAATTAATATAGTGCAATGCAGTTGGTTCTAGGCCACCAACTCCAATAGACTCCCACTTGGACAAGGGATAACTGCGAATAACATTTAACTCATTAGCTCTCACATGATATTCATGCTTCTGCTAAGAAAGTCATTTAGTCAAGGTGTCTTCCATATTATTTTCTAGGGACAGTCTTCTCCATGAATCTTGACACCATTGATAGAAATATTTTAGGAGGTGATACATTCATAGAATGTGTATTATCCATTGATGTGACCTTTTTTATTTTGAAAGAGCCACTACTACTGTATTATCACAATACAATGTGGTAGGTTCATTACTGGTAGGTAACACATCAATCTACTAAACAAAGATCCAAATCCAGAAGGCATCCATGAATGCATGTGATGAAGCTATATATTCGGACTCCACTATAGAACCGATGACAACTTTCTGATTTGAAGTATTTTAGTTCATAGTACCTCCATTGAGACAGAAAAAATATATAGATTTTGACTTCAGATCGTTCGGATCTTTTTGAAAACCAGCATCAACATACCCTCTTATGACAATCCCCTCATCTCCTCCATACACTAAGAACATATCCTTAGTTTCTCTGAGATACATAAGGATAGTCTTAACATCAATCCAATAGTGTTCTCTTGAATCTTCATGATATCTTCCTACCATGCTCAGTGCATTGGAAACATCAAACTAGGTATATAACATGGAATACAGGAAGTATCCTATAGAAAATGTGTATGGGATCTTACTCAATATATCATTTTCTTTTTGTGTGTGAAGGATCATTTTCCTAGAAAGATGTAGTCCATGTGACACTGGAAGCAATCCTTTCTTGGATTGTTCCATATTATATCTCTTTAGTATCTGGTCAATGTATGTACCAAGATTAGTCTAAGAAGCGTCTTGGATTTATCACATATTATCTTGATCTCTATAAGGTAGGTTTCTTCTTCAGAGACCTTAATGGAGAAAAAATTCTTCAACCAGACATTAACCAACTATATGAATTGAACATCGTTTCTAATAAGCAATATTTCATCAATATATAATTCTAGGATAAATAATGCATTCTCATTAAATTTATTATTAACACATGGCACACATTCATTCTTAAAGAAACCAAATTCCATTATGGATTTATCAAATCGAATGTTCCATGAACTGGAATATTTCATTTGTCAATAAATGGATTTCTACAACACGCATACCTTTTTGGATTCAACTGATGTCAGGAACCCTTTTGGATGAGTCTTGTAGATATCTTTTTAATGGTTCCCATTAAGGAACGTTGTTATGAATTAAATATTCCAAATCTCATAGTCATGCTATGATGCTATGTAATGTTTAATTCTTATGGATTTAAACATGGAAACTGGTGAGATGGTTTCATCATATTTATCTCCTTGACGTTGTCTGAATTATTTTTCCCCTAGCCTTGCATTATAGGTGATAACTTTACCTTTTATGTCCAACTTTCTCTTGAATACCCATATGCATCCAACAGGCTTTACCTCAAATGGATCATCGAACAGAACCCAAACATGGTTCTGATACATGGAAACCATCTCATAATTCATAGCTTCTAGTCATCATTTAGCTTCTGAGATTTTTACTGCTTCCTTGTAAGAGATATGTTCATCACTGTCCAAAAATAATGATTTACCATCCTCAGTGACTAGGAAACCAATTCTCTTTGGATGCATTACTTATCTAGATCGCATACACAATAATTGTTTTTCTAGAACCTCCTCAATGGGGACCTTTGGAAATCTTTCTTTTACAAACTCTTAGGTATCCCAAGCATCACCTTCTTTGAAGTCAATCTTCCGCCCACTATCCTATTTGAGATGTGCTCCCTCTCAAAAATAATGTCTTTTCTGGCGACAATAACTTTCTTGTCTGAAGGATTATATAGGTAATATCTTTTATTTTCCTTGAGATATCCTAGAAATATACATCTCATGCTTGGGGATCTAGTTTTTTACCTAATAAGGCCTTAACAAATGCCTCACATCCCCATACACGAGTGTGCGACAAAATGGGTTTCATTCCATTCCATAACTCGGAGTGTTTTTGATTATCCACCCTTTTTGGTACTCATTTAAATGTGTATGTAGAATTTTTTAATGCATATCCCAAAAAGGATAATGGAAGATCATCATTACTCATAATAGACCGCACCATGTCCATTAAAGTGTTGTTCCTCTTTCATTAACACCATTCCACAGTGGGTTATTAGGAGGAGTGAGTTGAGATAGAATCCCAGACTCTTGTAAAAGACCGATAAAATCATTGTTTAGATATTCTCCACCTCAATATGATCATTTTTTCTTTATCACATTACAATGTTGATTCCCTAATTCATTTTTTAATCCCTTAAATTTATCTATGTCTTCTGACTTATACCTCATTAAGTTGATATTTCCATATCTACTCAAATCATCAGTAAAACTAATGAAGTATGAATTTCCACCTCTAGCTTCTACTGGAAATGGTTCAGACACATACATGTGCACCAATCCTAGATGCTCTATGGACCTTTTAACCTATACCGAATGGTGTCTTTGTCATTTTACCTTATAAACAAGCGTGACATCTATCAAGTGTTTTTATCTCAATAGAGTCTAAATTTACATTTTCACGGAGTGTTGTCAAGCACTTACTATTTACATGACTGAGACAGTAATGCCACAACAGGGTGATGTATGAGTCATGTGAGTTTCATTCATTGTTGATTTCCAAAAAGTTGTTTTCATAATTAAATATATACAAACATTATTCAAATGCCCTATACCATAACATATTTCATTCTAATAATAGAAGAATCCTTTATTTCCTAACATAAAAATAAATCCATTCATATCCAAGAATTATACATAATATATGTTTTTTTGTAACCCTAGGAACATAATAAAAGTTATGTAAAACTAAAATCATCCCAGTTGTAAATGAGAGGTGGTAATCGCCAATGGCCAATTCTGCCATCCTTGCACCATTGGTAAATCGAAGATCCACCTCTCCCCTAGAAATCTTTCTTAATATACATGTTTCATTAATTTGAATACAGATGTGATCCCAACAAGTATTATCTGATTCCCAATGTGTAGAAATGGAATTATTACACTCATAAAAAATACGTATTTAGTATCCCCATTCTTTTGGGTGTAGTTCCTCTTCTAGTGGCCTTTCTTTCCACATGAAAAACATACCGTGTATCATTACTTACCCTAACTCTAGATCTTCCCTTTCATAGAGGGATGATTCTAGGGGGATTCATACCATTTATATGTCCTCTTCCCCTTCATCTTTTCATTCCTTTTCTTATTCATCATTAGTACTATAGGTTTTTCATGCCCCATGTCCTTATCTACCTGGTGAATTAAGGTCAGATGTTTCAATAGACTTTTATCGTTTTTTCTCATGATGTAGTTTACAATAAAGCTATAGAAGGTCCTGGTCTATTATGATAGGATGAGATCCATATGAAACTCATCTGGGAACATAATAAATAAGATATACATGCATTCAATTTAGCTAATAAGCATGAATACACGAGTCCCAGCTGGAACATACTCCCAGGTCATAGTTGTAAACAAAGGGTTAGAGATCTCATATATATTGTCTTGCCTTTTCGTGACATAGATAATTAAGGCGAGACACATGTTATTCATGTCCATGTTTTCATATTGCTTCCATAGATCATTAGACATGGACGATAGCATATAACATTGGAAATCTGTGACATCATCCAAATGATTCATATAGAAAGATAGTTCCTCATCAATAGCCTCTTTTCCAGGCGCAATTGGAATGGAATCTTCTAGCACATACAAATTTTACCAGTGGAATGCCATTTCTAGGCTCAACTCAAATTCAATGTTTGAGGAATAATTTACTACATCATTGAGGTAAATAATATTTGTCATTAATACAAAATTCAGATTGGAACTACCTATAACAAAAAAACATATTCATTGATTATCATAGTTTATTGTCCATTAAATCTCAAAGCTATGTCTTGTGTGAAAATCATTAAATTTACATTTATATATTTGATAATGAAAATTTTGACCTAATATTTTTCATCTAAAACATTCATCATCAAAAGGTGATATTGGAGAATTTAAATACTCTATGAGCTCTATTTATTTTACATAGATAATTAAGAAACAATATTACATAAATAAAACTCAGGACTTCGTGACAGTGTTTTTATAAAAATACCTATATTTTCATATTCCATAATAATTTTTATACATCGTAAAAAAATTTCTCAGTATATTAAACATTTTTAGACACAAATAGTATAACATAATTCATTATAACCCTAACAAATTTGGAACATAAAAATGGTGTTATCAAAGTCTCAATAAGGATCAATGTAATATTTAATAATTGAATTCCATTGGTAAGAATAAGATGAGAATAATCGTTAATGATAATATCAATATGCATGAGAAACAAATAATGAAATTATTACCCATTCGTAAGTGGATGATTAAGAACACATCAAGGAATAATGATTAATCAAATAAAATAGCAATTGGTATCAATAATAATAAGCTATATGAATTGAATATTTATCAAAGGAATCATTAAAAATCATACAGTAATAGATAAATAATGTAGGTAGAATGGGAAATTATTAACACATTACTCTAATATAGGGATTTACCATCTTGGTTACACACATAAAATAACAATCAATATTATAATTGGAAATCCCATCATAGTATATTCATGTAATATCTTAAGATAAACATAATCAATTTACTCATTCTAAAATGTAAAATAACCTTCGTAGTATATTCCAATAATCTCATAGGATAAACCAAACTTGTTAACCTTTCCCATTTACTAAATGCATTGAAGAGCTATAACAAGTTTATATGATCATGGTTTATAATGGAAAAACATATCTACATAAATAGTTCCCAATGACCATAACATAATAAATTGCATTGAGCTTTCATCTCATCATAAAACTCATATAAACATCCATTATTCATTTCATAACATGATTAACATGTGGAAAATAAACTAGTTTAAAATTAATCTCATTTAATTAATTATAGTCTATACATATAATGACCACGTATGATATCATTAAAAAATATTCCAATTAATTCATAAGATATAATGTAGGATGTTGATATTGATGAATGTAATAACAATTAAAATAATACTAAATTTGTTTTATAGAAAATAACCATATATCATTGAAAATAACATTTAGAATTTAAATATTCATAAAATAATGTAAACACTCCATTGAAAATAACCATTGTAATACAAAAAGGAATATTAAAATAAAATAATTGTCCCAACATATGTAAAATCTATTCGTGATATAAGAATTGAAAATATAAATTATTTTCAAGAATTTTGTAATGGAAGAAAAAGGAGTAACATCTGGAAAATGTAAAGAATTTTTCTTTTAAAAATATTGAAATGAATGTGAAATATCAAGGAAAATATTTTTTTAAAATAACTATTATTTATAATATAATATATTATTTAAATATTTTAAAAAACATCGATCTGGATGTGAATGAATCCAGATCTAATTGTAGATACCTTATATGTATCACCTACAAATGGATTCCATTATATGTTATTAGTATATAAGGGTGAAAATGGAAAATAACCATGTAAAAAACATTCATAACAAGATGAGATTAATTTTTTTTAAGAAAACCATTAAAATATTATTTCAACTAAATGGTCCTTGAGTAGAAACATCATGGAAGGAAAAGATATTGTAACATATATCATTCTCCCCATTTGTATGTTCTAAATCCTATGATATATGAAAGAATAAATTCAAATAAACATTAAATATCATGTAAAATGATAATCGTGACATTACATGTTAAATACCCAGTATATACACCACAAAGAATAAAATATGTCTATAACCTAACTTCATGTCCCAAGGAAATATAATTTGAGATGAATTTTCTTTATAAGGATCATATCATTCAATTGAAAAATACAAAATAAAGTGATTATGTGAAAAAATTTATATTAAAAAAATTATAAAAAATCATTTTAGTGGTCAATTCACACATAGTCAGGGAATAATGAAGTCAATGATGATGATTTGAAATCCAATGACTAGAAATTGAGTTATTAAACCCTTTAATAAAGGTTACATTCATTTAAAATAATTATGGCTGTAATAATTTGAATTATATCATAAAATAAAATCAATTAAAATGTATTCAATACATTCCATATAAATGTGGTAGTAAGTAAAAAATACACACATTATGTGAATAATAATAAAATACTCCTAAATAAATTTTAATTGAGCAAATTTCCCTTACCTCAAGTCCAAACTTGAAATGAATGAAATTTAATGTTTGTATAATAATCATATAAAAACTATACTGTTTTTTGAGATCATTTTCCATGATTAATACATAATCATTTAACCATTCAATTCATTTATCATATATAAATAATTATTTACATAATTAGTTATCTCTACATAATGTTTTTTTTATAAAGATAGGTTCAAAAGATCAAAATTTCTTCTATACAAGGACAAAAGACAATGAGTACAATTTTACATCATATAACAAATAATAAAAAAAGAATTTAATCTTTTAAATGATAAATTAATCTTTTAAAATCAATCAATAAGGATTGTTATGAAAAATTAATTGTTATACATTTATAGAGAAGTTAGGTCTTACGTATTCATGAGTAACATTTCTTTTCTTCAAAGGTCAATAGGGAGAGAGGGTATGTATTATTTTACATTTAGATAAACATATTTATATCATAAATATAATATTTATTATTTTAATATTCTTATATTTATCATCCATGGGTTTTGGATATGAGAAATGAATTACATATCTTCACATACAGGCTAGTCTACATGTATGCACGATTGACATTATCATTTATTAGTGAATAAAATGGAAAAATGTAAATGATTTGTTACTATTTGATAATGGACAATTATATGAAATTTAACATATAAAAATTAATTGCATCATTTCAACCGTATGTTAGTGGTCGTGAGGAAAATTAAATTACATTAGTCTATAAGGTGGGATTACACTATACCCATGAGTAATGAATTAATTACCATTTGAAGGAGGATAGAGATGGATATAGTTTGTTATGTAATCATAATATATATATATATATATATCAAATAATAATGTAACTATACAATCATGTTTAATGATTATTTTATGATGTTTGATGATGAAATAAAACGAAAATGCTCCGTTAATAACAATACCTCTTCTTCGCAATACCTCATTTTCTTAACACCTTAAGAACACTAGGCCTATCATTATTCCAAAACAATCCCCTATAGAATGTGGGTATCTTGTTTTTGAATCTTATTGATAAAAAATATGATTTTTATGTGAAAATTAAAAATAAGAATACATTTCCCTTTATAAAAGAGGGTAGGGTATCTCTGTGAATTTTTAAAAATATTAATTTAATATAAAATGGTATTAGTTAAACATGGCTCAAAATTAATAATATTTGAATCTAAGAAGATGATGAGTGATAAAAAGCATCATCCAATAATTATAAGAAAAACATTGTACATATTGGTACGATAATCATTTGTTTTCTACTGATGTTAACCACTTTCACCCTTATCCGGAAATCGTGGTTTTGTACATTTTAAACAACAATTTAGTAACTATAAATTGAAAAATTACCATCAAAGTATGAGGTTTATTTCTATAATATATATCCAAAAAGGTTCTTTTAATATATGTTTTTAGTACTTTTATATAAATTATCGACATGTTATTTATTATACAATATCATTAATGCCAATTTTTTGAACTATTTATTATTTCGATTTTATAACATAATGATAAAGAAGTGATGTTGAAAAAAAATATTTTATTATTTAAACAACCAGTTATAATATTATCCGAAACTCTTTGATCAGATTAATTATCTAAAATTATTTTTATTTTAATA
The DNA here is from genome assembly GCA_963277665.1 of Viscum album. Taxonomy (NCBI): domain Eukaryota; kingdom Viridiplantae; phylum Streptophyta; class Magnoliopsida; order Santalales; family Viscaceae; genus Viscum; species Viscum album. Next base: position 267,799,555 of record OY728125.1, on the reverse strand, counting down.
TATTTAATGTCATTTATATAACTATTTCCCTTATTTAATAATTTCCCCATCACCTATTTGTAAGGGTTTACATTAATAATCTTTTCATTAAAAATTTAAAATAAATTATAATGATAATATTAATAGATTTATGTTTCAATATAACATATTAATGGGAACATATAAACTTGTTTTCCCAATTAAAATAAATAGTATACTTATTATAAATAATTGTGACATTTGTTTTCACATTCAATTACATAGATCATAACAAATGTAATAATATGAACCAAATGGAAACCCAATTTCATATGACTGAATCCAGAATGAGTATATATAATTTAGAAGTATTAAAATATCATGTGTTAGGGTCATTTGATTTCCCTTAATAAATTATTTTACCCCGTAATTATATGATATACCATTTGTAGTGGGGAAAATGTTCTTTTATTACTATATATATTTATCCAAAAATAATATAATCCTTTTTAAAAAATATAACCAAAAGATTAAAAATATGGAATAAATTATTAGAAAACATATATGTGTAATAATAAAATTTAAAATCAAACTAGAATAACATGACAAAAAATTGTTATTAGAATAATAACGTATTATTTATAAAATCTTTTTTAACAAAATGCAGTATAAAAACCATTTAAAACACCTATTTGGATTATTTAAAAATAATTGAATAATAAAAATTTAAAACTAATGTAGAGTAAAATTTTACTTTTCAATAAATTATATGAATATATACCAGAATGATTACGAAAAATAACTTTTAATTAGAAATAAAATATAAAAATAAGAGACACAGGAAATATGGATGGGGTCACACAAGAACTCATGCCCTCAAAACAATTTGAACCACTTAAAAGATAAAAATTCATAATAAAATGGATAAGAAGCATCGTAATCAATACATCAGTAAAATTTATATTCTATAGGACCATGAATTATGTTAACAATCATTAGCTTTATATGCGAGTAGACTTTTATATGCAATCATTTCAAAAGAAGAATCATTTGAAAGCTTTCATTATACACAACAACAATTTTTACCATTTTACAAAACATGACTATAAGAAAATATCATTTTTGTTTCATCTATATCATCCCATATTCCATGAATACCATCTGTTTCATTAAAATGAATTATATGCTCCTGAATCCTTGAGTGATTCTCATCATCATGTCAAATTTTTTGCCCATTGACTACAAAAGTAAAGCCCTTTTGATGTATACCCAATGTCATACATGATTTCAAAAAAAGTTACGTTTTATGTGGTAATTTATAAAGTTATATTTATTTGTAAATAAATGGTCTAAAATATTTAAAAAATTACTATAATATTTACTCACTAAAAATAAATAAAAATCAATATTGAAAAAGCAAATAGTGGAATAATTAAATGACTCAACTAAGACAATTTATTATATATTAGGAATTAATCTATGAATACAAATTGTTAATTAACTATATATATATTCCTATTATTATATAATTCAATTCATACCCACTAATATAGCAGTTAGTTTATAATAATAACATTTAAATAATAATATTTTTTTGGTTTCTTGACTATTTGGGTTTCATTTTTTGTACAATATTGAATATAGTAATTATTTTTAAAATATTGAAATATTAAATTAATAACCTTTAAGAAATTATGCCCACTCAATTTTCAAATAAAAAATAGTATGTTTTAGTTAACATCTTATTTTACCATTCTGTGAATGCCACATCAAAAAAGGTTTAATAAAACATTATCTTCAATATAGAGAAACAGATGTATAAAGTCACATAAAAAACCCCAAAATGGTATATTAATATGAGAAAATTAGTGAGAATAAAAAATATAGACATGGATGCTAAAAAAATAATTCTAACGGATTAATAGTGAGTTAAATAGTATATGTTCATGTGACATTTATCCATCAAAAAAATAAAAATTAATGATTGTTTGAAGGACCATTGAATTATTGGTAATAAAGGTAAACATATAAAATTTTTTAACGAACTTATCATATATCTAAATATTTGTTTCCCTATTGATACGAAGTACATATAAAAATACATGCATGTTAATGTACACTTTCATATTAATTAAATTTCAACCATAATATAATATTTTTCTCTAAATTATGAGTATTTCAGATGATTTATTTATTCATGAATCACATCTACCAGATCATAATCATCCAAAAACAATATAAAAACCTATTTATCTAATCTTTATAAAATATCCAGACCATAATTTTTAGCATAACATAATATCATTACCAATATTTATCAAACCATCATAAAATGAAATAATACATTAATCACAAATATTTCTCAATAAAACCCAAAATTCAACCTAAATTCTTTCATAAATAACAATCTATAAAATAATTAAACAACATAATATACATTATTATAACCCAATAATTAAATTTATTTGATCACATATTCTAAAAATAAAAAATTATTTTTATCCCCAAATAATATTAGCCACTTCTAAAGTTACGCACCAATAGAGGTATATTTTTTTATTATTAAATATCCAATAAATCACTCTACATTTAAATTAAGTTAAAAAATGATTCCAAAATATAATTAAACATGTTCTCATATCATAATATCCCAATTTATTACTAAGTTATTCATATACCTCAATCAAATAAAACAACTCTTAGAAATCATTAGTCACTTTAAAATTTCATCACATTAAACCATAAATCAAGGTACTTAAAAATTGAACAAATGATGAAAAAACCTAAAATTACATGATGTTAACCATATATATTAATATGTCCTCACCTAGAAAAATCATAATCTCTAAATTTACATAAAACATCCTATGATACCATCTTTTACATCCATAAATCTGTACTGCTGAATCTAGTGATAAAAACACAATCATTACATTTATAGATTCTATACATGTTAATATGACATAATTTATTCAATCCGAAATATAAAAAATCAAAAGGAATAATAGATCACATATATACTCTGGTTCCATTTAGTTTTAGTGTTCTATAAAATTGAGGAAAAGTATAAGAAAAACAAAACTCATGCCTTTAAGATAGTATTTTTCCAAATATACCCATTGTTGTCACGACCTGTCCTTTGGACCCGTGCCGTGACTACCCCAAGCCTGCCTTCCATAGGACAGGGTCTGGCGACTAGCACCAAGGCATAAATCCGGGTAAAGGGAAGGCATTTCCTTTGTAATGTAACCAAAAAACACCACAGAGTAAGCATGAAGAATTAAACACTACGTAAAAACTAGAACAATAGTAACTGCGAAAAGTAAGTGGGCCAGAATACAAACCCAAACTGAAAGTAAAGTACAACTTGAAAGGGAAAACCGCAACTGAAAAATAAAGCCGCAACATCGAGCCGTCCACTAGAAGTCCCACCTGAAGGGTGGGTACAGAAATCCTCCACTCCTCCTCGGGTCCAGCCGACCGCTCCGAGTATGTCCCGCCCAGTGGTCCAACTCCAGGTACCGTCCTGCTCTGCAAGACTCCACCACGATCAGTGTTTTCCGTCGTCTGGAAACAACACAACGTAGTGCGGGCATAGCCCGTGAGGGGGTGAGTATAAGCTACTCAGTTGGGACCCTGAGACCCCTGAAGGTCTCCCAGAATCCACAAAGGATAACCACAAAGGAAATATACAATCACGAAGTAACATTTGACACTGCTTAGGTATATTCCCATACATATACCTAAGTCATCAATTCTCACTCGGGTACAACATCCGAGCTCAAGTACAACCCAGTCCACACAGGAAAGCAAAACGTATATCCACACAGGATAGCACAACACAATCCACAAAGGAAAGTAAAACATGATTCAGCTCACATAGGAATACTTCTTTGATTGACGATAAAGATGACCAGATATTTCCACTGATTCATCTAAGACGTCAGACCCACAAAGGATCGATAGGTAATAACCCCCGAAATGACCCAAAAAGGATCTGACCCACAAAGGATCGATTGGTAACTAACCCCCGCAATGACCCACAAAGGATCTGACCCACAAAGGATCGATAGGTACTAACCCCCGCAATGACCCACACAGGATCGGACCCACACAAGATCGATAGGTAACTAACCCCCGCAATGTCCCACATAGGATCAGACCCACATAGGATCTGTAGGTGCTGGCCCACAAAAGACCGCTGAGCACAGACCCACACAGGATCGGTCGCACTGACCTACAAAGGATCGCTGAGTGCTGTTGTCGTCGTCGTCGAATCCACTGAGGATCTCTGCACAGTCGTCATCGTCACAATAGCAGTCGCAGCCACCTCTAGGGTTCCTGCACACATCAAGCTCGTTCGGGAGGGTCTGCTCCATGAGCTGAGAGGCTGATACATCAACTGACATCTAGTCCATATTTGATGTATCCAAAAGTCCCTTATCTCCAACAAGAAATCAACGTCGCAGACGGCGCGTCAATCGGACGCCCGGTCTGAGAGTTATTGGTTTTTTCATCCCAAAGGCTTGGTTGGTATTTAAGGAAATGCCATCCTAAACGTACTCCACCTGCGTCCAAACCTCGGGCGGAGTATTCCAAAAGATCCATCTCACCTAGAGGAATTCAACAATGTTGACGGCACGTCAATCGGACATCTGAAGCTCAAGATAGGAGCGTTTCCGCTCCGAGGGTCCGGTTGGTTTCGTGTACGGACCAACCCGGCCGAACCCAAAGTATTCCGAAACCATGAGTGTGATATACTGAAACGTCCATCTCGATCCAAGGATCGCATCGCTGCTGATGGTGCGTCGTTCAGAGGCCCGTAGCTCAAGTTATGAGCAGAAGACCAAAAAGGTCCGGAAACGGGGGGTCTGGGCCCGGACCGACCCGGCCCAACACCCCCGGGGTCGGCCAAAACCGGGCCACCCGACCCGGGTCTGGGTCCGACCCGGTCGGCACGGCCCGGCCCAGCCTGGACGCGACCCGGCCCGGCCGGCGTGAGCGCAGCCCGGCCACCTGGCGGCTCGGCCGTGACGGCCGAGCGGGTGTAAGGGGGCACCACCCCCTTGATGACTCCGCGACCCCGCGTGGGGGGCCGCCTCTCGCCAACGGACGCGGCAAGGCCACATCCTGCCTTCAGTTCCACGCGGTCCTGGAACCGCACCCAGCCGTCGCGGCTTCAGCCGCGACGGCTCTGTCCGGCGGCGCGCCGGGGCGCCGCCGCCTCCGGCTGCCGGTGGAGTCCGCAGGCCACCGGAGATGCTCCTGTGGTCCGATTTCATTTCTGTCTGCGTCGTAGCTCATCCTGGGTCTCGTTCTTCACTGCAGAATCAAAAAATAATCTCTGTGGCCCTTTTTGTCGTCGTCCGCCGTTCCACACACAATGAAAAAAGGCAGTGGGTTCAGACTTGTTCGTTGGTCCGCACCCACCGCGTTAGCGGTTTGAAACAAGACCATAAATCCCATCAATTGATAAACCTCGACCCACAATAATAATATTTGGGCCATCTTATTACTTGGCTGGTCCACGTTCTTGCCTTGGAGGAAAAATAAACATGGTTATTAACGTTTTCAAAATGACCCCTACCTCAACGTCGCTGTCGGACGCGAGTTCGTTGTGGAATTGACCGTCGCGGAGGAAAAAGGATTGTCGCGTCACGGAAGGGTGTCGCTGTCGCGCGGTACTCAGTGTCGCGTAGACAAACTCTGAGGAACAAGGACATACAGATTTAATTATAACAATTAAATCCATGTGGATGTTATAATCCAAAAAGAATTAAAAGGACTGCAATCCCCTACCTCAAGATGCTGATCGTAGATTGTTGTGGGGAAATAATGTCGCGGAAGAAGCGTCAGCGTCGCGTCGCTTCGATCTCCAGGGGTCCGGCGTTCATCATCGCCCTTCGTCGGAGGTAGGCGTTCTTCGCGTTCTTCACATTCTTCGCGTTCTTCCCATAGGAGGATGAAGATATTTAGAGATTCTCCAAAGGTTTAACACAACAAGGAGATAATAAAATAAGTCATCATCTTATTTTATTATCAACTGAAGAATTTGAAAAACAATGATAAGTAACGAAAAATTAATTCATATAATTAATTGCGACGAACTAACCGCCCAATTAATAGGGGCATTAAGAATTTAGAAAATGTGTCAGTTGACTTTCATTTAAATGGGGGTTTTCGCGGGTGCGTTACTTAGCGGAAAGGAAATGGTGGGGCTCATGCAGGCCCCACCTCACAAATATCCTACCAAGAGGGTAGGATATTTTGAATTGCACCCTATCAGCTTCAACTCAGCTTAAGCAGCTTTAAGTGGATTTTATGTGGCTTTAAGTGAAATAAAATAAATTTTTTGCACAACTTTATTTTTATTTTCTTCACTTAACCCAAAAATTTAAAAACCACACCCGAGCAAACGCAACTCCGGAAGAGGCATTTCTAAGCAAGTACCAGCACTGCGATTCCATCGGTGCCCTTAGAATTTGATTCCGAGCACCATATCAAAAGTTAGAAAAACCCGCTCGTTCGTTCACTGAACGTACCCGAGCCAAACTTCATTAAATGATTCTGGGTGCACCGGGCCTCGGAATCAGGTGCCATCAGAAACTGCGTTCTTTTAAAATTCAACGAAAATTAAGAAAACTATTTCCTTGAATTTTACGGGTCTTTACATCACTCACACCTCAGGGCTTTACGTCCCCGTAAAGACCCATCTTAAGCTAGGGAAACAAATGTCGGTACTGAGCATGCATTTGAGCCTCCCGCTCCCAAGTGCTCTCCTGGATGTTCCAATGCTGCCATCTGATGCGCACTAGAAGAATCGATCATCCATGTAGGACCCGCTCCTGTCGATCCTCGATGTCCACCGTGACCTCCGCAGAAGTTGCCCCATCATCAACGTCTAACTCCCCATGGTCAATGATATGTGTCGGGTCGTGCACGTATCTCCTCAGCTGAGATACATGGAAGACGTCGTGCACCTGGTGCAACTAAGGTGGTAGAGCTAGGAGATTAGCCACCTCACCGATCCTGCTGAGGACTTGGAAAGGTCTGGTGAAGCGTGGAGACAACTTGTCGCCTCGGACAAATATCCGTAATCCACGTCGAGGTGAGACACGCAAGAATACGTGGTCACCATCCTCGAACTCTAGTGGCCTCCACCTCCGGTCAGCATAAGACTTTTGCCGACTCTGAGATGTCATCATCCGCTCCTGGATGACCTGGAACTTCTTTGTCATGGCCCGGACCATCTCCGGTCCCACAAGTACGGACTCCCCAGGGTCTGTCCAGCACAACAGAGATCTGAAAGGTCTGTCGTACAATGCCTCGTACGATGCCATCCCGATGGTGGAGTGGTAGTTTTTGTTGTACGCATACTCCAACAAGGGTAGGTGGTCCTCCCAGCTGCGACCAAAGTCGAGGACACATGTGCGGAGAATGTCCTCAAGAGTCTGAATGGTCCTCTCCGTCTGACTATCCATCTAAGGGTGAAAGGCGGTGCTCAGACGTATCTATGTCTTGAATGCCTCTTGCAACCCCTTCCAAGGCCGGGAAGTAAATCGAGAATCTCGATCGGAGACGATAGATGATGGCACACCGTGGAGCCGTACAATCTCCTGAATATAGAGATGCCCCAAGCTCTCCACTAAGCCCTGCTCTTTGATGGGTATGAAGTGATCCGACTTGTAGATTCGGTCGCCAATCACCCAAATAGAGTCGTGACCTCTGGAAGTGTGTGGAAGTCCAGTCATGAAGTCTATAGATATCTCATCCCACTTCCACTCCAAGACCTCTAAGGGTTGTACCAAGCCTGCTGGTACCTAGTGGTCTGCCTTCACCGGCTGGCAAGTGAGGCAACGAGAAACGAACTCTGCCACAACCTTCTTCATGCCTGGCCACCAGTGCTGTCGTCTGAGATCCTGGTACATCTTCGCCACTCCAGGATGTACCTCCAAAGGAGAAGTGTGAAACTCTCTCAGCACCTCCTCTCGTAAAAAGACTAGTACCAAGGTACGTCCCTTGAAAAGGATGTTGTGCTCTGCTCCAAAGTAGAATCCATCAGGTGCCTGTCCAAAGGATAACTGTGCACGCCGCATCTCACAGTCGGCGTCCCCACGCTGTGCCTCTCTGACCCCGCTGCAGTAGTGGAGGAGTGACTATGAGAGACTGAGGGAAGGCTCCTCCATCTCCATCGACGAAGGATATCTGCAAAGCGGAAAACTGCTCTATCGCCTCCTCGAGTAGCTAAATTCCCGTCCTCCAGATGAGAGCTTCAACTACCATGTCCCCTTTCCCAGGAGTATAGACTATCTCAAAGTCGTAGTCCTAGAGAAACACAAGCTATCGCTGCTGTATCAGGTTCATGTCCTTCTGAGAGAAGATGTACCTGAGACTCTGATTGTCAGAAAAGACTGTAAAGCGCTCTCCCATCAGATAGTGTCGCATTGTTTTCAGAGCGAAGACCACTGCTGCTAACTCCAAGTCATGGGTAGTGTAGTTCTACTCATGCGGCCTCAATTGACGTGATCCATAGGCGATCACCGCCCACTCCTGCATCAGGACACATCCGAGTCCAGTCTCTGATGCATCGCAGTAGACTACGTACCCTACTCCCTCCTCAGGTAACCTCAAGATAGGGGCACTAGTCAATCTCTATCTCAGCTCCTGGTAGCTCTGTTGACATCTGTCTGACCACACAAAGGGTTTACCCTTCTTCGTCAAAGCTTAGAGTGGCGTCGCAACTCTGGAGAAGTATGGAAAATATATCCAATAGTATCCAGCTAGTCCCATGAAACTCCGCACCTTCGTCACGCTCCCGAGTGGCTCCCAAGCTAGCACTGCTTTGATCTTCGTAGGATCCACTGCAAATCCCACCTCAGAAATGACGTGCCCCAATAAGTGGACCTCATGTAACCAGAACGGGCACTTCGAGAACATTCCATAAAGCTGGTGCTCTCGGAGTGTGTCTAGTTCAACCCGCAAGTGGTAGGCGTGCTCCTCCTCAGTCTTTGAGTAAATCAAAATGTCGTCGATGAAAACTATGACAAATCGATCGAGGTATGGCTAAAAGATCATGTTCATGAGGCTCATGAACACTGCTGGTGCTTTGGTTACGCCGAATGGAATATCCAAGAAATCATAGTGGCCATACCGACATCTGAAGGCCGTCTTCTGCACGTCCTCGTCCCGAACTCTATGATGATGATAGCCTAACCTGAGGTCTATCTTCGAGAACCACCGTGCTACCTTGAGCTGATCGAAGAGGTCATCAATCCTCGGTAGAGGATACCTGTTCCTCACTGTCACCAGGTCCAGGCGATGATAGTTGACACACAGTCGCAAGCTCCCGTCCACCTTCTTGGCAAACATAATCGGGGAAGCCCAGGCTGAAACACTGGGTCTGATGAATCCCTTGCCCTGGAAGTCCTCCAACTCTTCCCGTAACTCTCGAAACTCAGCGGGGGCCATCCGATATGCTGGAGTGGATATCGGGGTTGTCGTGGGATACAGATCATTGTAAAATTCTACCTCTCTGCGAGGAGGTAGTCCTGGAATGTCGTCGGGAAAGACGTCTGCATACTGATCCACCACTGCAGGAAAACTAGGACTCTGCACGTCAACTACTCCTAGGATGAGGCTAGCCAACTGATGACTGATGGGCTGTCCTCTCCTCTGCAGAAGTCCATCCTGTGCTGTGAAGGCTCCCTTCTCGCCGATGAAGGTGAACCTTCTCCCGTCGGTGCGTACACATCGCACCTTGCGCCTAATACAGTCAATCTGTGCATGGACTGTAGATAACCAATCCATGTGCAAGATTTCATCGTAAGGCCTCGATGCTGCTACAAGAAGATCCCATCCGAAGCACTCGCTTCCTAGAGTAAGCTCACATTGTCGTCACCAGTGCGTAATAATCTAGTATACTCCAGTCGGAGTCTCTAGTCGTAAGGATCGAGCCAACGGCTTTGTCGGAATCTCCGAGCTCCGAATAAGGGCAGCAGCTTTGAAAGAGTGACTCGGTCCTATGTATATAAGAACTTCATCAAGGGTGGAATAGACACATATCGTACCTCTAATCATCTCGGGCGCGTCGTGGTTGTAGGCCTCCACTGCCTGGAGCTATGGCTGTCTCTGCCCGCCAGCTCCTGGTGGTCAGGGTGGACCTCCTGGGGGTGGTGGTGGTAGAGCCTCAAAGAGTCACCCACCACCTACTGCCCAGACAGCTCCTCTGCCTCGTCCGCCTCCTCCCTGCAGACCGCCACGGTCGACCCTCTGCCTCTACCTAGGTGGCCCCTCAACCGTCTACTGCTCCTCGGCTAGGTGGGTCGGGCAGTCACGAGCCATGTGGCCCTGCCTGCCGCATGTGTAGCACTACCTACCTCTCGAAAGACTGGCTCCACGCTGTGTGCCCCGCACTGCTGAGCTAGTGTCCTGAGGTCGTCTACGTGAGGGTCTAGTCTGCCTGGACCCTTGAGTCATTCGTCGACTGCCTACTGCAGTTGACTCTGCTACGTGCCGCCCCGCGGTAGGTCTCGCTGCTGATGAAGGCTCAGCAAGGAAGCTCTCGATAAAAAGGGATCACTCCAGTACTCCTACCTAAGTCGGAATGCTGAGGGAGATCAGTGATACCCTGATCTTATGCCTGAATCCCTACTCAAAGGTCCGGGCCCGAAAGAATGGGTCACGTACCATGTCCGTCGAGTAGCACGAGAGATCGGTAAATCTCGCCGAGTATTGGGCGACCGTCAGGCTGCCCTTCCGCAGCTGAAAAAGCTCCTGGATGCGCACTGCATGGAGGGTGGCCGGGACGAACTCTGAGTGGAATAGGCACTCAAAGTCTATCCATAGAAGAGATTCCTCATCGTGCACTTGGAGCATCAAGCTCCACCATTGGCCTGCTGCTTTGTGCAGTAGGCTCGCTGCGAGGATCACCATGTGGTCTACTAGTGTCCTCACTAGCCTGAAAACTCGTACAACTGCCTCTAGCCAGTCCTCGGCTGCCTGGGGGTCCGTCTCCCCGCAGAACCTAGGCGGTCGCTGGCGCTGGAACTCATGCAGTGCACTAAGGTGATGTGCATCGTCAGCGGTTGGGGCTGGAAGCATCAGTGGCTCGGTGGGTAGAGGTACCACCAGTGCCTCTGCAGTCAAAGAGCCCTGTACCGAGGCTTCGTCGCTTGGCGGGTTGTCGTCACACTCAACTCTCGGAACCCTAACTGGCTGCCATCGTGGGGCCATCCTGAAAAGGAAACAGGTGTGCCATGGTCAGAATAGTATACCTGGGGAGATGATACAAGTAATCACAATGAAAACTTGAAACACACATGACATCAATAATTTCGTGCATTAAGTTGGAAATCAGAAGTCAGGGTCCTGGTGTACAGATACGTTGGCCGCTGCACCATCCCTGGGCTCCCTGGACTGATAACCACACTCAATACACTAAACACTATTGCTTCACATAAAAAAAGATCAGAGTCCCAAGGTAGAACTGAACTCCTCTGATACCAATTTGTCATTACCCGTCCTAGGGACCCGTGCCGTGACTACCCCAAACCCGCCTTCCATTGTCCTGGGGCTGGCGACTAGCACCATGGCGTAAATCCTGGTAAAGGGAAGGCATTTCATTTCTAAAGTAAACAACAAACACCACAGATTAAGCAGGAAGAAGTAATCACTAAGTAAAAACTGGTACAACAGTAAGTGCGGAATGTAAGTGGGCCAGAATACAAACACAAACTGAAAGTAAAGTACAACTCGAAAATGGAAAAAAACAACTGAAATGTAAAGCCACAACGTTGAGCCTTCAACTGGAAGTCCCACCTGAAGGGTGGGTACATAAAGCCTCCACTGCTCCTCGGCTCTAGCCGATCACTCCAAGTACGTCCCGCCCAGTGGTCCACCTCCAAGTACCGTCCTACTCCGCAAGCCTCCACCACGATCAGCGTTGTTTATCGTCTGCAACCAACACAACGTAGTGCGGGCATAACCCGTGCAGGGGTGATTATAAGCTTCTCAGTAGGGACCCCAAGACCCCCGAAGGTCTCCCAGAATCCAGAAAGGATAACCACAAAGGAACGATACAATCACGAAGTAACATCCGACACTACTAAGGTATATGCCCATACATATACCTAAGTAATCAATTCTCACTCGGCTCCAACATCTGAGATCAAGTACAACCGATTCTACACAGGAAAGCAAAACGTAAATCCACACAGGATAGCACAACAGAATCCACAAATGAAAATAAAATAGGATTCAGCTCACACGGGAATACTTCTTTGAATGACGATAAAGTTGACCAGATATTACCACTGATTCATCTAAGTTGTCGGACCCACAAAGGATCGATAGGTACTAACCCCCGCAATGACCCACAAAGGATCTGACCCACAAAGGATCGATAGGTAACTAACCCCCGCAATGACACACAATGGATCTGACACACAAAGGATCGATAGGTAACTAACCCCCACAAAGACCCACACAAGATCGGACCCACACAGGATCGATAGGTAACTAACCCCCACAAAGACCCACACAAGATCGGACCCACACAAGATCTGTAGGTGCTGGCCCACATAGGATTGCTGAGCGCAGACCAACACCGGATCGGACCCACACAAGATCGGTAGCACTGACCCACAAAGTATCGCTGAGTGTTGTAGTCATCGCCGTCGAATCCACTGAGGATATCTGCATAGTCGTCGTCGTCACAGTAGCAGTCGCAGCTAGCTCTAGGGTTACCGCACACAGCAAGCTCGTTCGGGAGGGTCCTCTCCACGAGCTGAGAGGCTGATACATCAACTGACACATAGTCCAGAGTTGATGTTTCCAAAATTTGGGTATCTCCAACAGGAACTGAACGTCGTAGACGGCGCGTCAATCGGACGCCCAGTCTAAAAGTTATTGGCTTTTTCGTCCTAGGGGCCCCATTGGTTTTTAAGGCAAAACCAACCCGACCATACTCCACCTGCATCCAAAACTCGGGCGGAGTATGCCAAAAGCTCCGTATCACCTAGAGGAACTCAAAAAAGTAGACGACATGTCAATCGAACGTCCGAAGCTCAAGATATGAGTGTTTACGCTCCGAGGGCCCGGTTGGTTTCGTGTACGAACCAACCCGGCCGAACCCAAAGTATTCCAAAACCTTGAGTGTGATATAATGAAAAGACTGTCGCAATCCAACGATTGTATCTCGGCCGATGGTGCATCGGTCGGAGGCCCGTATCTCATGTTATGAGCAAAAGACCGAAAAGCTCCTGAAACGGGGGGGCTGGGCCCGGACCGACCCGACCCGACCCCCCCCCCCCCCCCCCCCGGGGTTGGCCCGAACAGGGTCGACCTGACCCGGGTCGGGGTCCGACCCGGCCGGCGTGGCCCGGCACAGCCAGGATGGCCCGGCCCAGCCTGGGCGCGACCTGGCCCGGCCGGCATGGGCGCGGCCCGGCCGCCTGGCGGCTCGACCGAGATGGTCGAGTGGGTGCAAGGGGGCGCCGCCCCCCATGATGACTATGCAGCCCCGCGTGGGGGGCTGCCTCTCGCCAACCAACGCGGCAAGGCTGTGTCCTGCCTTCGATTCCGTGCAGCCGTGGTACTGCACCCCGCCACCAGGGCATCAGCCGCGGCGGCTTTGGCCACCAGCGCCGCCTGTGGAGTCCACGGGCCACCAGAGTTGCTATGGTGGTCCGATTTCATTTTGGTCTGCGTCGTAGCTCATCCAGGGTCCCATTCTTCACTGCGGATTCAAAAAATCGTCTTTGTGGCCCTTTTTGTCATCTTCCGCCGTTCCGCACACCAAGAACAAAGTCGGTGGGTTCTGACTTGTTCGTTGGTACGCACCCACCGCGTTAGCAGTTTGAAACAAGACCATAAATCCCAGCAATTGATAAACCTCGACCCGAAATAATAATCTGAGGGCCAACATGTTAATTTTTTGGTCCGCGTTCTTGCCTTGGTGGAAAAATAATCATGGGTATTAACATTTTCAAAATTACCCCTACCTCAATGTCGTCATCGGACGTGAGTTCATCGCGGAATTGACCGTCGCAGAAGAAAAACGATCGTCGCGTCATTGAAGGGCGTCGCTGTCGAGCGGTACTCGGCGTCGCATTGACAAAATCCGAAGATCAAGGACATACAGATTTAATTATAACAATTAAATCCATGTTGATGTTATAATCCACAAATAATTAAAAGGACCACAATCCCTTACCTCAAGATGCTGATTGAAGATTGTCGTGGGGAAAGAACTTCGCGGAAGAAGTGTCGGCGTCGCGTCACGTCGATCTCCGAGGGTCCGGCGTTCTTCGTCGCCCTTCATCAGAGGCCGGAGTTCTTCGCGTTCTTCACATTCTTCACGTTATTTGCGTTCTTCGCATAGGAGGATGAAGATCTTTAGAGATTCTCCAAAGGTTTAACAAAACAAGCAGATAATAAAATAAGTCCTCGTCTTATTTTATTATCAATTGAAGAAATTGAAAAACAAAGATAAGTAACGAACAATTAATTCATAGAATTAATTGCAACGAACTAACCGCCCAATTAATAGGGGCGTTAAGAATTTAGAAAACGCTTCAGTTGACTTTCATTTAAAAGAGGGTTTTCGTGGGTGCGTTACTTAGATGAAAGGAAACGATGGGGATCGTGCGGGCCCCACCTCACAAATATCCTACCAAGAGTGTAGGATATTTTTAATTTCACCCTATCCGCTTCAACTTAGCTTAAGCAGTTTTAAGTGGATTTTAAGTGGATTTAAGTGAAATAAAATAAAGTTGGCACGCCACTTTATTTTATTTTCTTCACTTAACCCCAAATATTAAAACCACACCCGAGGAAACGCAACTCCGGAAGAGGCGTTTCTAATCAACTACCGGCGCTGCGATTCCATCGGTGCCCTCGGAATTTGATTCTGAGCACCAGTTCAAAAGTTAGAAAATCCCGCTCGTTCGTTCACTGAACGTACCTGAGCCAATCTTCGGAAAATGGTTCCAGGCACACCGGGCCTCAGAATTAGGTGTCGTCAGAAACTGCGTTCTTGTAAAATTCAATAGAAAATTAAGAAAAAAATTTCCTTTAATTTTACGGGTCATTACAGTTGTTTCATATTTCATAATACGTATTGCTTATATCCAAAAAATTAATTATCATATAAAACAAATTTAGAAAAAATTACATTTATAATCATTTTAAAAGCCTATTGTAGTATGGAACGTAACAAAGGTAATATTAAATTCTCAAAAAGGGTATGTATAACCCTTATCAATTGAAAGTCATTGATAATTATAGAAAGATAATAAGGATATAATAAGAAAATAAATATTCACGAGAATAGTACTAGAGAAAGCACACCCATAAATACCTATGTCATAAATCACAAACCAGGGGATAAAGATTTATCAAAGGAAATTTTCATAATAATGAATAAACCTGATTAGGGTGATGTAAATTCTTATAAAATGAATAATTAATAAATAATAAAACTCAAAGATAAATCATTTAGGTATCTTTGGTAATCATTTTCCAATATCTCTTACATATGGATTAATCATCATTGTTGAACACATGAAATAACCATCACAATTATAACTAGAAACCCCATTTGAGTGTATTATTATAATCTATTTGCAGAAACTTAATCAGTTAACATCGTTCCATATTTTTAATAACTAGCATAGTATATTCCCAAAATATCATTAGTGAAACTTATGTGGTAAACTCTCCCCCTTCCCCAATACATTGGAGAGCTATAAGAGGATGAACCAACATGGGATTATAATGGAACCAACCACTGTCATAAAATACATCCAGGAACCAGAAATTGATATAGACCATTGAGATTAAATATCTTCATAAAACTTTTATAAATATATGTTATTAATTTCATAGCATTATTAATCCAGGGAAATAAAACACGATTTAGAATGATGTCATAGAAAAAAAAATAATCCATAATGAGAATAAATGATGATTTTGTTATTAATAAATATCCCCAATGGATTATAGAAAATATCATGGGTTGTTAAAAACTATGAATTTAATTCAAATTAAAATATAATTAAATTAATTCTTAATGAAAATAACAATTTCCATTTGAAAAGAACATAAAAAAAATAAAAATTAAAAAATTATTGTGAAAAAATTTTACATGATAACAACCGTTTATAAATATTGTGAAATATTCAAATAATGTAATCATCATGATGGATGGATAATAAATTCATGTTGTAAAAGTTAGAAATCAACATTATTTTCCCTCATTCTGTAAGGGGACTAAAAAGTGACCCATTAAGAAAACATAAAATTTTTTATTTTATAACCATTTAATATATGGTCAATGAACATTTAAAATATAATAATAAAATAATTTATGTCAAAAAATAAAATTTCTTATAATATTTTGTAAAACATTGTAATGGGTGAAAATGTGACCAAATTTAAAAGAAGATACAATATATACATCACTTGCAAATGAATTTTATGATATTTAATAAAAAATAAGTGGTAAAAATGTAATTAAACATATAAAAAATTTCATGAATGGATTATACCTAAAGATATGTGGTAAATGTAAATAATATCTTTTTTCCCAATTTAACTATGAACATAAATATTCTCAAAAAATGGATTGTAACATAAATCCATTTAGATATTAGAATATTTACAATAATATTACCCATCATTCAAAAACATAAAATGTATTTTTAAATATAAATAACATAAGGATATTCATTATATAACATGTCAAATTGATAGTATTAAAATATTATAAAATAATATAGGTGCATATCATAATTGTACTTCCAAGTGAAATAAAATTTGTAATGAATTTCCATTAAAAAAAATCAAATCACTGAATTGGGAAATAATCAATTGAGTGATTAAGTTAGTAATGTAAATCCACACAAAGGTGTGTGACTATAAAATAAATCTATTAATATATAAATTCCCACATAATCGCACAATAATAAATTCAACAAAGTGGAGCAATACCCCAATTGAAAGGAAATTGATTTATGAAATCCCTACAACATTAATACCTTAATGAAAAATACACATAGAAAAAATATTTTAAATTTAAATGTAAAATAAAATTAATTATAAAGTATTCTTGAAATAACATGTAAAAATGGTAGTATATGCACCATAAAAAAATATTCTTCCTAATAATAAAATATGCCTAAATGAAATTAAATTGAGATGAAATCCATTACCTTGAGTCCATACTTTATTTGAATACAGCTTTACACATGTGTAATAAATATACATAAAATATATTAAATTTTAAGAACCATTTTCTAGATTAATCCTATACCATGAAACTTCTATTTTTATTTATAATAATGAAAAGGTTTATTACATAATAATTTAAGTCAGTGCCTTGTGTTTTGAGGGTCTATGTTCATAAGTTCAATACAAATTATAAAAGATTATAGAGGAGGGAGATGTAATTATTCCATCATCCTTATAATAATAAATATGAAATAATTATAAATTTTATACCTAAATTACATATTTAAAAACAATCACTTGTTATGGTTATGAAAAAAGAATAACGTTGAATTGATGGAGGTTCTATGTTGTACGCACCCATTAGTAATGATTGAATTTTGAAATGATCATTATGGAATTATGTTAAGTATTAGTTTCCCCTTAAAAATGATAATGATATAATAATAATATATAAATTGTCTAAATATTCTTACACATATCATACATGTGATGTCTGCACAACAAATAAGCCACATCGCTCTATATAGGATCTAGTCCACTCGTACACATGAAAAAAACTATTATTTTTCATTGAATGGAATGGTAAGAAAGTAAATGATATGTTATCTTAATATAAAAATAAATATTTCAATAATATATTTTATAATAAATAATTCTATCATTATAATTAAATGTTAGAGGTAGTAGTGGAAAATCAATTAAATTCATCCATGGGATAGTTGTCTACTGTTTACATGAATTATGATTTCGATTCACTTTTGATGGACATTGTAGATTGATATGGGATATTACATTAACATAAAATCATATTTTAATATGAAATATGATTTTTTTATTTTATAGTAAAGGTTTATGAAAACATTAATGTGGTGTATTATAAAATAAAACATAAATGCTTAGTGATTAATGATACTTCTTCATCCCCAAACTCATTCTGTTTATAAATTAGAACCAATAAAGTTGGTATTATTTCCTAACTATGGCCTCTAGAACAATGGTATGTATTTTTTGGTGATATATTTGTAGATATTGGTTAAACTGAATAGTTTCTTAAGTGTGATGTGAAGAGAAGATGGATTACCTTTTAGTAGAGAGGGGAGGGGAACTCGAGTAATATATTAAAATATTAAATTTATATAAATATATTTTTATTTACAAAAAGATTTAAAATAAAAAAATAAAAAAATAAAAAAAGAAGATGATTATGATTTTAATTATTCTTATAAAATATGTTTTTAACTTCTTTAGATCAAAAAATTTCTGTTATCTTTTTCTTTTAACACCCCCCTGAGTAACGTCTATCACACATACCATGATAACACTATTTATTACTCATTTTTGGTCAAGTTAGATTAAATAATTACACATATGGCACAAAAATGTACAAGGATTGACATAAAAAACAACATAATAATCCATTAAATGTGTATAATATATTTCATTATTTTATATCATTTACTAAATTTTTAATATTTATAAATTATCATCACAAATAATATTTAGAAATATTCATTCCGTTGATATTGATAACATTAATAAAAAAGAAATAATTCAAAAAAAAATTATTACATCCTTAAACAATTATATTCACCACAATAAATCATTTATAATAATAATTATCTCAAATTAAATTTAATTTTACATATTTAGTATCATTTAATTTAGTTTACAATTAAATTAATAATTACTCCTTAAGCATTGCGTAATCATTTAAGGTAATTATTTTATCACAAAAATAAATATTCTTGATGGAGATAAGTCACATATATATAAAATTAATTATATTAACCAAATATATAATATGTTTATCAAAATTTTAAAAATAGTGTACTTATTATAAATAAGAGTGGGACATTTTTTACTTTTCGTATCATAAAATGAAAAGTTTATAATAAACAACCAAATGTAAAAAGTCCATATTAATAATTATTGGATACGTATGTTCATGAATGATTAATTCAACAAAATAATGGCCTGTTTTATGTCCATTTTATTATCCTCATCATATTATTTTTACCCATTAATAACAAGATTTAACCTTAACTAGGGTACAAAAAATTATTACTTTTACTATTCATATTGGCAAAAAATAAATGGGAATACTTTGAAAATTTTGATACATATAATTAATTATGTGTAACAAATTTTATAAATCTAAAATAAATAATTTTTATAATATATTTTAAAATAATTTTGAAAAAACATGATGTAAAACGAGTTCTAAAAAAATATCACTTATAAAATATAAAATATTGTATAAAAAATTTTATTTTTAACTTAAATCAGAAAATATATTTAGATTATTATAAATAAAAATTAATTAATAAATGTTTTAAATTTATTATAATATAATTTCAAATTGAAAACAATTTAAAAGAAAATACAGTTTTAATAAAAATATTTATGTTCACTATTCAACGAAAAAACAATCATTTCAGAAAAATTAAAAAAAAATCACCCAAATATAATTTTGATTCTATTTTAAAAAAATGATATCTATTTCACAATACAAATTTTTTAAATGTTTCAAAAAAACTAATTATAATTTTCCTTTAAAAGATGTAAAAATCACTATTGAAGAAAATATATTTTTGATGAATCGAATGTCTTTATTAAAAATATAGTATTTATTTCCTTATCATTAATAAATAATTTTTTATTAATTAGTATATTTTTATGTATTTTTAATAAATTTTTAAATCCTATTCATAGTTGTTAATATAATGGTTAGGTTATAATGATCTCATGTAAATAATAACATTTTTTGGTTTGTTTATTACCGTAATTCTATATTTTTTCTGATATCGAAGATAATAAATATTATTAAAAATTTAGGATATTACGAATTTAATTATGATCAATAAGGATATATTATCTAATACTAATAAAAGTTTCTTACTTCAAAGATTATAAATTATAACCCAAACGGAATTAAATATTTAAAATTTTTTGGGAGTCAAAGGATGATATGAATATTGATATTTTCCTATTTATTTTTTAGTATAGGAAATGGATATAAAATCCTCTTTTAATTTTATCACTCATACATATATAATTAGTTATTATAATTCAAGATACTCATGCCATAATATCTTTTTTAATGTTGTCTAATATTAGATACATTATCCTGACATTATACTTCTTCTTAATTCAATGTTGAATAGAGAATGATAAAATATAGATGTCATAAAATAACTCAATCACCAAATATTATCTTTTTAGAATAGATGATTGATTCATGAACCCTATCATTAATTTATAATCATGGTTTAACTACAAAAAAATTCTCACATTCTGTTGAAGTTCTACAACTCCCTTTTTCTCTTCTTTATTCCTTACATGGATAGATGGTTGACTACTCAAATTAGTAATATTAGATTTATTACCCTCCATAATGAATTCACAATCCATCAAAAATATATCTACATTTGTTTGATCCCTTTCATTAATCATCATCTAAAAACACGTATGATTTTATAAAATTAAAAAATTATCCACCTAATTTTTCCTCCTAGGGTGATAATATACTAAAAAGATATAATATTCTATCAAATCTAACAATATTATAAACCTCATATTCAATTATATCACGATGAATATATACTTCAAGGTTTAATGATCAATATATATATAAATCATATAATAACATATATAATTTCTTCACATCATTAAAGGATACAAATTCCTCTACCAATTAAAAAATAAGAGTTAGGTTACAGACGCTTCTCCACTACATGGTACATTAAGGATAGGTGTGATGAACAAACCACTCTTATTTTATAGGTAATTTTACTCACATTCACTCAAAAAGGAAAATTGATACATTGTATTTTAATTTGGTTTGATGATATTATATCCTGATATTTTTCAAAAAAAGATTCCTTAGTATCCATATAATCATAAAAAAACAAGGAATTTTTTCCATCTTGGTTGATCTAATATGTTTTAAAATAGAAAACAATCTATAATGATTTTTAATATTCCATAACATTTAATTATGTAACCCATGGCTGATACATTCTATTTCAAAAATTCATACTTATTAATGATTAAAAACAACTTACCCTCAATATTAGTCCTTAAAACAATCCGCAATGATCTTCATGATCACCCATTATCATTGAATAAATTTTAATGACATATATAAAGACCATCATAAACTAATAAATGTAATATAAACTATATTTATTCATTAGATTCATTAATATTTTGGTGTAATTGGTATGTCCAAATGACATCACTATAAATTTATAATGTCCATACCTCATAAGGAAGTCCATATTTGATATATCATCCAAAATTAACCTTAATTTATTAGATAAAATAATGAATTTCATCCTTATAAATGTATTTATTTCCACATAGGTGACCAAAAAATCCATCAATATACAATATAGAATAGTTTTTAAATATAATGATCTTATTCTGTTCTTAATAATCATTCCAAATACACATTATCCCATCTTTATTGTGAAATGAATAAGTTAACTATATTGTAATTAACATGGTCGTATATTCCATTTTATATATTCACCTAGAGTGTTTTATTCAATTATTGCTTCATAATTTTGACCATTCAATATAGATACATTAAAATACAAATAACACTGGGTATGAGTTCTATTGGAAAATCACATCAGGATTTTGGGGGAAGGCTATGAAATTCATCAAGAAATATATCATTATATTTCTAAAAAAATCCTATATTCAATTTTGAGTTTCCCTCAATCCATCAAAGATAAATACCACTCATTAATAGTTATTAAGAACCATATAATTGATTTTATTTATATTAATAGTTCATGTGTGTCCTTATTCTTATAGGTATCCATTAATTGATTCATAATATCATATGTGAGTAACATTCCATTTATGTTGATATGTACTTTTTATTATGAGATAGTTTTTTTACCAGTATAAAATAAATGTTAACATCATAGAGAATAGAATGATTTCTTGAATATCATTACTCGAAAGATATAATAGTGAAGATTTATATACTTGAGATGAAATCATCATAAAATTAAGAGATTACTACTAAATTATCTACTAAATTATGGGGATATAAATTATAATTAATTCATTATTTTCACTATATGAATAAATTTGTATGTCTTTTCAAAAATTAATTAATTTAATATTTTAGCATACATCGCAATACATCCAATTAATTATTCCGTCATCAGACCCACACTAAAACTAATATAGTGAGAGTGTAATTTAAGAATCATTTATTAGATAAATGAATAAAATAATCATAATAATTATTAATAATGTTTCCTAAGTTAATGTAAATTCTTATCTACCTATATATCTTTACTTTAACTTAATATCATATTCAATTCATTATATGTTATTCATATTTTATCGTATCACTAATCATTATAATTTATAAAAATAATTTGATTTAACAAAATAACATCACCACTTATTTTCAATATAGGTGTTTTGTTAGGGAATTTGTTTTACCCCGTTATTATATCGATGTGATACTAAAATAGGCATATCATGTCCATTACATCTAGTTTCTTCTATTATAGAGATTACATCCAATATTTTGTGAACATATAGTGATGTCATTTTAATGAAACTGAACAGTATACACTTCACCAAAAATTCATAATTGTTTCCTCTACTCAAACATATCCCTAGACTTGTCACCATTGTATTATAATCATAATGTTCAATAATTACTATACTCTACAATGATAACAGCTAAGGTGAACTGAGGAAAATATATATATATATTTAGACTTTTGAAATGGAAACATAATTCATTACACTGCACTTCCATCCATACAACCATATGGGATTAGTTTTTTATTACTAGGTATATAAGCATCGGTTTCCATGAAATATTTTCAACACATTAAAAGGAATTAAATCTCCCAGATAATCCTTCTTATAGATATATCCTACATTAAAATGTTCATCATAAAGTAAAATAAATTAAAAACCCAGGGAAGGGTGAGATAATATGCTTTGTAATGGTTAAAATGGGATAAACCAATTGTTGAATAAATGAGTGAATATGTTAATATAATTGATATTATTTCATCACCAAAATATACAATTTCCCATCCAAATCATTCATATATTATAAATCATGAGATATGAAATAATCCTTTAATATTTTAAATGACATAAGTTATAAGATACATGAATACTCATTCACCAAGAATAAGACATAATTAAAAATAAATGTAATAAGAATATTTTATAAGAAATTTAGGACAATAAAAATAATAAAAATACATTTCAATAATCAAGTCTCAATTTGATGACCATCATCACATAATGGAAAATGTCCCATAATTGATAGGTTTCACACACCAAAATCATTTAAAAACTAAAATTAGTTCGATTACATTCTATTTAATATTATATCATGAAATAATAATCAATAAAAATGAACCAGACGACTATATAATTCTAGTTCAACCCATCAGATAATTGAAACCATACATATGTGTGCCACATCATCAAGGACCATTAATCTTTTCACTATATTATTACTTTTAAAAAACATTTCTCACAAATATTTTCTCATAATATATTATTAATATATATATATATATAATTACAATGGAAGGAACCATAACATAATATCCCTACTGAAGTAAAATTATCATCAAATGATTCTAAAAAACATGAATGAAAATTTAAATGAGAATTTGAACATTTCATTAAGAATAGTAGAAAATATCATTTTCCCTCAATGTTATAAAAACTATAAACATCAAAAATATTGAGGAAATATTATCATTCCAAATGAACATGAAATCATATAAAATAATATTTCAATAAAATTTGGGAATTAAAAATAAAAAATCCATTAATATTATATAAATTTATAAGAACAGTCCCTTCACCCTTGTGAAATGAATTATAAAAATAAATTTATTGGAAAGAATAAATATATTTAATTTTTATAAAAATAAAGAAACATATGGATCAAAAATATATAAAAATAATTTTAGATCATAGTTTAACATTCATCAATAAGAGTAGAAATTCTTGAGGTGGATGAAAAATATCCCAACCCCAAAGAAGTAATATTGTCATACTTTCTTAGAAAACATCATTTATGTCATTTCAGTCCAAGGATACAAAATGTTGGATGGAAAAATATGGAAAACTAGATATAGAATGATTAATTATATATATATATATGGTGTTTAATATATATATTTATTATAGTCCCCCAAAATAATATTATATCATAGATAATTTCAAATAAAAATTAGATTTTAACAATAACCCTGACCTATAGACCAGATATTTTTTTCAAATTTTCTCTTAAGATCCTATATAATAAGTTAATATTATTTATAAATATATTTTCGATACATATTTATAATTTTATTACAATATATAATTCTGTTATAATTTCTATTTACCAACTTATTAATAATAATTTATTCTATTCAATATTTGAGGTGTTAACTATTCTGTTTCACATGAATGTTTTTGATAAAATTTTCTAATTCATAAACATTGTTCATTGTTAATTAATATATAGAGTATTTATCATATGATATTTATGATATTTATTCATTATATATAATTATATAACTATTCAGTTATGCTAGTTATGAACAATAAATTACATTAATGTGTCGAGATTGTAGTATGTATGTACGCACGGGTAATGTTATTGTTTACCAATGTATGTTAATAAATAATGATAAATAATATAATAATATAACACATCACAAAAAATATTATAAATATCATTTATATTATTATCACCACCCATTAATTAAATACATGAAAATTTAATCACATCACTTCATGGAGGTGGTAGTCCATACGTGCACATGAAAAATATTATAATTCACATTTTATTGAAATGAGTTAGAAAATTTTTGTAACATTACAAAATAGATATAATTATAATTATAAGTTCATCAATTTATATAGTTTATTTATATTTATAGTAGTTTAAGGAATAAGTAATCCTGAAATAGATTAGAAAATACAATTACCACTTCATTGGGAACCAACTTTAAGATTACACATGAAGTCTTAAAAGGTTAGTATATTGGGACGAAAAAAAAATGTTTGGGATGTTTGTATAAAATTTAGAAAGGTATTTGGAATGATTTTGGTCCATATTAATTGCTCAATTGGTGTGTAGTATAAGGGATAATATGTTCTCTATTAAAAGTGAGGGGAGTTGCACACTTTTAAATATTTAAAATATTGAAATATAGTAATTTATATATTCATTCGAAAGTAACAACATGGAAACCTAAATTATAAGGTAAAATTTGGTTGAAAAGATATTTATTCAACTAATAAAATTTATACTAGTTTTTAGGTAATTTTAACTTTTATCTGTTTAGTTTAACACAACGTAATCCTTTTTAACCTTTGTAGTTATAATGAAATTTTAACATATTTACTACACAATATAACAAAGTGTAAAATTTAACTATATAAAAATTTGAACATTATAATTTTAATATTAATTCCATTATATAAAATTATTTCATATAAATTTGTATAAAATCAGTTAAAAAATTCAAAAAAGGAAATTGAAAACATTATTATAAAAATTCATTCTCAATCGGAACACTTGAATAATTATTATATTTTTAAAAGTAATAACCATTAGTTGAATTATAATATAGTTAATTAAACATATTTTTTAAAAAATTCGTTAATATTATTCAAAAATAATTACTATTTCAATTTATCTAAATAAAATTTAGTGCACATGAAAAGAATAGGTTTTTGAATAATAACACTTTTCAGCTTCAAATTATTTTATCTATACATATAACAAATTCATAATCAATGTATATATTAATATAATGTATTTAACATTAAGGATAAATATATTGTCTCATAATCCAATATAATTAGTTATTAAGAAATTTAATATTTATAAACAATTATTACTATGAATGAAATATCTTATTTATATAATTTTTTTAATATTATAATTTAGTACTTAATTAATAGGCATTAAAAATAATTCATCATTAATAAAATATTTTATTTTATTTCATTCATAATTTCATTCTCTATAAACATACACTTCTATCCAAATTCACGGTGATAAAAATAACATTTAAATATAATATTTCATAAGTATATAAGTGTTTGTTTAATCTTGGTGTTTCTTAATAAACAATCTATTATAAACATCAATTTAATTTAATGTGTCCAATATCATAAAATCATGAAGTATAACATACTTTATGTTTCTTCAATCATATCATAAATAATTTGATATGTTTTAATGTATCATTGAATGAAATATAAAAATTAATAAATAATAAAATCAAATATACATAAAGAATATTAAAAGGATTTCAGATGGATTATGAGGAAACCATAGATTAGTAGTTTAGAATATTCAATTAAATTTCTAGTTATAGAAGGGGTTTTGGAATTACTAATATTGATATAATAAAAATGGAAATTTTAATGATTAATTTTATAAAAAAGATCAATTCAAAACCCACATCATAAGAGGATTTAAGGGATTTACCTCTAGAAAAACTTCAAAATATAATTATTCTATATGAAATGTGGAATACTACATCATTAATTAGAAGATATATTTAATAATTATATTATGAATCCTTGGGTAAAATAAAAAACTATGTACCATAATATAAATTTTTTGATGAATTGTAATTTGATGATGAAATGGATTTGGATAACAATAGAATAATTTATCGTATATAAAAAAATATCTGGAATGATATAAGATAATATAAGAGAAATATTACATTAAAATGAATTGTGTGTGAAAAATGGTTAATTTTCCATTAATTTCCTTAATAATAATTTTATTAGAGATGAATATGATACATCTAATGAAATTAATTTGATGAATATGTGGAATAAAAATAAAATAGGTGTTATAAAATCATAAAATGTAAAAAATAGTTTTCATTGAAAAAGAAAACAATTTATGAGAAAAGAAAAAGAAGTATACTCATTCTAATTAATGTATTGTTACGATTAAACTAAAAATAAAATCATGAAATAAATGTATTATATAAGACATGACAAAACTAAAGTACATATAAATAATAATGTGAATTAACTAACATGGAATACATGATATAATTATAATTTCAAGCACATCATTATAAGAATAAAAACATGAATAAGTAACATTTTCGTATTATAAGAAGGATATAATTAGTGTTAATAAATGCAATATTTTAGAAAATAAAAGAACATGTTAAATAAGAAAGTAAATATCATCCTGAAAAAATGGGGAGAGGTGATAACTGAAAAGATAATAGTGTGATGTTAGCTAAAATGGATGATGAACTGGGAAATACATAATCCAAATATCTTGATATAGAAAATACTCTGATGAAATTGACTTTCTATTAGGAAAAGTGATAGAATTCAATGTTATATATTCAAAAAATATTGAAAAATTATGTTTTATAAATAATTATTTTATTCATACAAAATATGATAATAAAATTGTTTTTAATAAAAATGATCTTTTCTAGAAAATATATATAAAAATATGGATTTAGAAGCCAAGTGATAGTAATTCTATTATACTAGTGGAAATTAGACACAATTTAATAAATAAGTTACTTTATATAATACGTAATTCATTTTGTTAGTTTAACAACCATATTATTTCTACTACTAAGTCTTCTATTATTGGCAATGTTCTTTCTTTGAATAATTTTTTTGTGGAAACTACTTGATTAAGGACTCAGATTTTAGAGAAGAAACATATCCTCATTATAAAATGTACAACATGAGGTGGGAAATTGTCAAAGATAAGAAGATCTCTATCACAAGACAGTTAGAAAAAATATCACTGAAAGTGGAATTGGAAGTTAAGAACACTTGTAATAAAAATAATTTTAACTGCCTGGAAGAAAAAAAGAGATGATATGATTAGAGAAGTTTCTATGTAGAATAATTAATTATTACTCATCCATAAATGGATCTAAACAATATAACATTAAATTATACGGGAAAACAAAAGACTATTGATAATTAACTAATAGTTTACATATCCTTGAAAGCTAGGATAAAGGATAAACTATATATTCATGAAAGATGATGTTTATAATAAATTAAATACATCGATAAAATATTTATAAAAATAATTGATGCACAATATTGGATATGTTATATGTATAAATTCCACTTCATATAGAAATAAAATAAATCTTTATAACATTTATAGAAAATAAAATGTTAAATTATAAGGTAGTTTTATTTTATAATTAATTTAAAAATAATATAAATTGTGAATATCTTTTGTGTGATAATGGAAATAGAGTGGTATTCTATAGATACTTTTCTGTTTTTCAGTTAATAAAGAATGCATTTTTTTAAATGACTGGGAAATGATATAAATGTGGTTTACATTGTGAACCAAAGCTCTGAACGTTAACTAAGAGAGAGAGATGAAAAGGAATAGAAATTATGGGCCATAGAACAAATGAAAAATTCCTACAAAAGAAAGAATAATAATTTTAAATATACTAAAAAGAAAAAGAACTGTAATTTTTTAATATCATTATGTAGATAAAATGTTTTTAGTAAAATATTAAAGAATATTTATTTAGTCCTCTATGACTATTGAACATAAATATTATGATGCATATGGACCTATGAAGAATCTATTTGAGCTTATTTATAAGATTAAATTGATAATTGAAAATATATTACAGTTAATTCATATAAATCATATATTTAAAATAATTAAATAAAACATCTTTTTAATGGAACCTAAACAAAATTGTTAAA
Source organism: Viscum album (assembly GCA_963277665.1). Classification (NCBI taxonomy): domain Eukaryota; kingdom Viridiplantae; phylum Streptophyta; class Magnoliopsida; order Santalales; family Viscaceae; genus Viscum; species Viscum album. The sequence goes on along the minus strand of OY728125.1, from coordinate 267,770,614 downwards.
TGGGTTTATAGAAATTAAAAATATATGAATGGATTTCATAGGATGGACCATGATATTTGGGTATAATATTCGTAAATCATACTATAGGGAAGAATTATTTAATATAAAACTAGTTAAAAATAGATTTATTCAAACTCAAAAAGAATACATTATACCAATTGATAACTGGTATTAGAATCAAACAATAGTGAGAGATTTTAATGTATTTGGAAGTCATTTATTAATAAAGATAAATATAAAACATAGTTTTTTTTTTGAAATTCCAATGAAGTAATATTACTATGTTACATAAATAACATAATGATCTATAGGTGCCTTAACAAACAATCAAAACATTTAGGAAAAAATGTGATGTTAATGTTATTAAAAATAAGTTCAATTATATAAAAAAAGAGAAAAATCAATCAGATGAACTAATAAAATATATCACCGAATCTTTCTGAAGAACTATTACTAATAATGAAAGTTATGAGTCTAATTTTGCTAAAAATGTTCTTATTAATACAGTGATTAATATGGTTATATTATAAAAAATGTTAAATAAATTTAGTTGAAAATTCAATCCTAAAATATAATCAAAAGTTATTCCAATCCATTTTCCACAAGAAGAAACCTATGAATAGAGAATTAGATTGAACATATCACATAGGATGAAACGGAATCTTAATAAGATGTTTTTTATCATAAGAATGTTTAATATAGATAAATTATTTTTCATATTATAAGGAAAATAATAACTCTTGGTTACTTTTTCAAAGATTATAAGAAAAATAAATATTTTTAATATTTTATTATTGTTCATGAATATGAATAGTGAAATACTTAAATGATTATGAAACAAGTAAAATAAATTTTTCAAGGATATCCATAGGTGGAAGGTTTTGAGTTTTTATAATAGTTTTTACCTATTTGAAGACAAGTTACCATCCAAATGATATTTTTGTTGCTACTGATATGAAGTATAATGTTTATAAAATGGTGGTAAAGTTAGCATTAATTAATATTCAATATTTATAAGAAGTGTATATTAAAAAGTATTTTTAATTCATAAACAATATCGATGGAATAATGGTTTGTAATCTCAAGAAATATTTTTATGGTTTAAAAGAGGCCCATCATACCTAACACTCCAAAATAAAAATTTATTGAAAAATGTACATATTATTTTAATGGAACTTTGATAAAAACATACATGTTATTGGGGATGTTTTATAAATAAGATATTAATTAATTAAATTTATTACTTAGTATTTAATGGATAAAATTATAATTTATGAAAAGAGTTTTGTGATAAAAGGAAAATGTACATTGAGATGTCAATCCATGGGTAGAAGCATTTATTTCTGGAAAGGAAGTTTGTGGAAAATAGGATTTATAACATAATCTCATAGGTTATGTATGGAAAGGAATTATTGAGAAAAGTTGACATGGTTGATTCAAATGAATTCAGTACACTTATAACTAATATAGTAAATCTGATAAAATATGAATCCAATAAAACTGTTATTCAAAAAGAATTCTTGAAGTCGAACAGATGATTACACTAGATAAATACATCTCAACTATTTATTATAAATACTATAAAATTTTCCAAAAATTTACTGATTCAAAATATATAGTTCTATAAATAATATTGTAGGAATTTTAATGAAATATCAAACATCATATGTATTTATAAAATATTTACGAAATAATACATATTGGAATCACATTCTATTATTACGATGGATCGTTAAATATAGTCAAACATTATCCGCTGTGAATATATTTTTAGAACATATTTTTATTTTTTTAGGGAAATAATTTATATTAAATAACATTTTCTAAAATGTATTTATAATATATGGTTTAAGCATTTTAATATTATCAAAATACGTAGATAAAAGTTCATCTAGGTGAATTTAAAATAAATTGATAAATTCATTTTAGAAACAATGTGAAAATCTGTAACACCCCATTACCTAATTGTGTAGTATGTTCTAATTTGTTTTGTATTATTTTCTTTTCATATCAAGATTGTATTTCCATTATTGGATTATGTAGAAAACTGTGATGTTTATGTAATGTATTTTTTTGAATTTTTTCCATAAATCATGAAATTTTTACTATTCATTGGGAACATAGATGTTATGTATGTGGATTACATGTTATTTAATTTCTACATGGAATAAACTGTGAACTGGGAACATAGTACAAATTTATTACATGTCGTGTAATAGTTACACACCACGTATGAATAAAATATGGTTTTCATTTAAAAAGGATATGGGTTTTTTTGGCATCTATAGACCCCAAGGATTTAAAATCATGTAAATTAGTAACATACCCTATAAATTTCCATGTGTTTTTTAGGTTTACATATGAAATATATGTTCAACTCATTCCTTTTTTCAACCATCCTAGTCCTACCAAACATCATCTCTAGATGATATTGGGTGATTACTTTCCATTAGGATCAATTGGTTTTGTGGTTGATCAACATGTCTAGGTGCTTCATATCATCATGTAATCCTTTAAATTATTTTCTCTCAATTTTATTAGTGTAATTATTTTCTATAGGGAATGTTAATTGTATTTTGTTTTCTATAAATAAATTTCAATCTTTTTTCATTCATTTTTATTTGAAGGAATATATTTTTCATTCTAATCCTAATTCTCCAAAGAAGTTATGTTTTTTATATCATTTTGGTAGTTGGATATATCAATGTTTTCTTATATATAGAACTTGTTCTATTAATTTTTGGTTCATTGATACGTAAAATTTAATTGAATGTGTTAAAATTTAAAAGATAATGGGTTTGATTATGGAAAAGGTGTTTTTATTTGAAAACATGGTTTTCTTTATTTTAAATGGAAAATTGATTTTAAATAATTTAATGAAATTGTATTTTATTTAAAATGGTGTTATATAGAAATTTTATCATGTGTTTTTAATATTGAAATCAGAAAAAAATTGAGAAGGAAATTTTTTTATTACATCACGAAAGAGACACTGGTAGCTTTAGTGTGTGTGACACCCCTATAAAGTAAACTCTAGTATATTGATGGTATATATAATGAATCAATGTTTTGTGGATCAAACATTATTCCATTTTATTCTTATGATTGTATAATACATTATTTACTATAGTTTAGAGCCTATATGGTAGTTGAATTGTTATTCAGGTTGTTTATTTCATGTTAGATTATTTCATGGTTATTGGACCACATGTATATTTTTCATTATTATCCTTACGTTTATTGATTCATGATTTCTAAAATATGAAATTATATTTTTTAAAAATCAAGGATCATCTTAAAAAAATTTCAAATTGTTTTTTTATATAAATTCATTTAATATTTTTTTAAAATCATTAACATGTACATTATTTTTATTTTAACTTTTACATATTCATTAGAGGTATCCATCTAGGATATATTTACTACATCCTAATTTATCCCAAGGTTCTATTGTAGATGATAGTTTTTAGGATATAATTAGAGGGAAGATAATTATGTGTCATTTTGTCTTCTCCTTACGTCATTGATATAGTTTTGAGATGGTTAGAATGTCATGATTTTTCAGGAGCAATATAGTTTGGATTATTTTGTGGTTATTCTAGGATTAGGATATTTGTATTAATTGTATATCCCATTTTTTATTCAAAATTTGGTTTAATGTCTTGTTTTACTTGTATACTAAACATTTTTTTATCTTTGGTTTACCCTATCATTTATGTGACAAAATGAATAAAAGTTCAGGTTGACCCGGTTTGGTTTATAACAATTTTGTATCAGAGATCTTTATTATCTTAAAATTTGTCAAAAATTCTTGAGTTTGTTTTATGTGATGGAATGATAGATATAGGATCATAGAAATAATGATAGTAGGTGTGGAAAAGGGGCCTAGTTATCTCACTCTCATGATTAAACCTCCCTTTCTATGATGGTTGTAAAATCAATTCTAGGGACATGAATGACTATGTAGGTTCATTTTAATAAATAGTATGTGAATATTTTATATGTTATTATATCTAATATAATTGGGTATTATTGTGAAAATTGTGGTTAGAATAGAATAAATGGGGAATTTATTTATATTTACCATTTCTTTTATAAAGGTGTTTTCCTTTTCCAGTATAATTTATAAATACATTATAGTAAAATTATTTAAAATGATTTTTTTGATTAATATTTTCAATTCAATGGTTTTGGATTTTCTCTTTAATGATTAGTTATTTTCATTTTTAATAGACAAGGAACTCTTCGAATCGATCTTTTGAATATGAGAGGAGTGTAAATAATATAGGTTCTAAAAACAGATCCTCCAATGGACCCCTCTTTGGTTGATGAAGTGACCCTTAATATATAGACTCTAGGGTCAGTGGGCATAGTCAACAATGGATGATTAGTAGATCATGGCTTTGAATTTTCCATGTAGAATTCACACATAATATGTGGTGAGAATAAAAAATAAGATTTAGAGGAGTGGATTGATAGGTTTTAGGGGATCATCAATTTCATGAGGACTCTTGTATATTATCAGATGTGTTTTTCTATTTATATTCTCAATGGGTTAGAAAAAATATTGATGGATTCTATTGTGAATTTAAAGTTTCATGATTGTATTACCCATGTTTGTTTCAATAATATAATTAATCTATATTTTATTTTAGATATTTATGCATAGAAAAGACCGGGGAGTTTCTGAACTTGATTCAAATGGATAATTCTATCCTAGAGTACTCCACCAGCTTTGATGAGTTGATGCATCTATCTCCTGATCATTCCACCAACGATCACCAAATGTCTTAGAGGACTAATATGGGGATGATGGGAAATGTTCACTCAATTCTAGTTCTTTTGTGAATTTGATCATTTGTGTAATTAGAGGATAATGTATCATTATCCGAGGAAGATGTGCTAGGTAATAAGTGGTTTGGATAGTTGTTCAGATTGTGAAGTTGTTAACTATGGTGCTTCTTTTGGTTAGAAAATTATGTTAAAGAGTGGTCAGTTTTCTACAAGACTAATTTCAAGGACTTCATTATGGAAAGGATGTGGTATTTTCTATCAATGTGGGAGGAAAAATCATTAATTGAGTTATTCTTTGGTGTCCCCATAGACATTACATCATTTTAGTTTATTTGTACGTATGAAACATTTTTTGTGAAATGATTTACCAAGAAAGTAATTATATATCCACATTCACAGGGTATTAGAGGTTCATAGTGATGCTTCCATGCATGGTGGGCCTCGTTCTCTACACAAGGGGGATGACCCAATGGCAATTTCACGACTTATTTATGTAAAATAGTGTGTGCGATAGGAAAAAAAATATATGGCTATATGCATTTTGTGTTATTGTTATTATTTCAAACTCTATAGTTTTTCCATTATTAGATATATATATCACCCATTATTTTATATAATCAGTTTTGGTTGATGTTTTGTGTTTGTTTTTGAAAATTATTTTATATCTGTTGAATCATTAAAAATGTTTTGGAAAAAGGTATGATTGTGGTTTAAATCCCCCATATGTTAGTTGGTGATATGATACATTGATGGGGTTTGGAAATTTTTAGTACATGATATTAACATCATTTATATGAATATCAAATTGTATTGGATTATATGTTTGAGTGATTAGATAAACTATTATCACCATTTTGTAAATATCTTATCTACTAATTGGGACAATTGTTTTTTCTAGGTGGATTTCGGCTCTTGCTCGTGAATAGAAGGGAATGTTTTTATGTATACATATATAATATTATGCCAGTTTCCAGAAATGCTTCTTTATATAGTTGACCCTTTATTAGGAATTCAACTACCTGCTATTTTGGTTGTGTACCCTACGTTTTTATATATATGACATTTATTTCATTCCACTATAGCGAGAGGTTGATATTATTATTATCTTGATTAATGAAATGATACTAATTTCTTTGTCATCTTACTGAATATAACCTTCTGAGTTGGTGGAACTTAAAGACTAGTTTTAAGAAATATGGGTGAAAAGATTTATTCCTACTATCATGATACCAAGGGAATCAACTATAGTCATTCATATTAAGGATGATATAAGTATTATACATTTTATTGAATTAGAAATGTTGATTTGGAAGACTGTTATGAAAATCTATAATTTACCAAGGATTTATGATCTCTTTGGTCAACTAAGATGTGATTATCGGTTTTCTAAGATTGACATATGGTCAGAGTACCTTTTGTTTAAATTTCAAGACATGGTAATACAAAAGATATAATTTCAGAGTTGATATTGGAATTTCATGTTTTATATTATTCCATTTGACCTCACTGACATTCCTCTATTGTTTATGTTGGAAATTAATTAAATCCTTCATCATTTCATAGACTCTTTTATTGTGATGTTAATATATGACATCCTAGAGTACTATAAGATATATTAGGATCCCAAATACAATTTGGATTCCATTCTCAGAATTTTGTGGAAAATATTATATATGGTATGTTTTCTATATGTGAAATCTAGATTCAAGAGGTCATGTTTCTTGAGAATTTTATATATTTGAGATTTTCCATGGTTAAACCTGAGGATGTATAGATAAATATATCATTGTATCATCCCAAATGAATATTTTAGATATGGATAATACCTTCTTTTATAGGATAATATGTATAAATTTTTCATGATACCCTGATATCTTATCTTCTATGAAATCATTATCTTACAATGGTATAGAGATTAATGGATTTATTTGTTTCATGTGTCTTTTTAGGAGATGAATATGAGGTAGACTTCAACACCAGTTAAGATTCTTTCCAAACCATGTTTAGGTTATGATGTTTTCTATAATTTATTTGATGATGGTTTTATATGTGTATTGATGTAGTGGGAACTGGTTGTGGCTTATGAATCATTCGAGTTACACCATATTGATAAGAACTAGCACCACCGTGACCATAAGTTGGAAACTATCATGAATTCACTATATAAAATCTTGCATTGATATATTTATTCATTGAGATGATATTGGAAGTAAAGGATGTTGGTGGATAAGGTTTTATGGATTTGATTATTGTTGATTTATATTTTGATAAGGGTGTTAGAATTGAGATTATTATAGAAAACTAGATATGATTCTTTGGATAAATCATAAATTATGAGGAAGTCGTGTACGATTATTCATGGAATTCCAATTGATCCTTAAATTTCTGTTGATGGTTTTTTATTTTGTAAACTTTGATACATGAGTTTCTAAGTAGTGTAAATTTTCCATTTTTGTCTATACACTATAAGGATAAAAATATTTACCATACTTTGTGATTTACTTATTACTAGTCTTGGATGATAAAGATAAATAATTTTTTTTGCATCGTAGTGTCTTTATTTTCAAACTATTTACGTGGAACACTAGGGAGTTTCATGTTTGTTTAATCCATTTCCCATTCCTGTATTGAAGTGATCTCATATTAAACATGACATATTCATGGGATTAGTATGGTCTCCTAGTTGAACGGATGCAATTTATGTTTTTTTAAAATTACTCACTAAACCAAAATAATTCTTACCAATAATAGAAATGATAAATGTTGAACAACATGTGAACTAATATGTTTAATATATTATAATAATTCAATGGGTTCCAAAAATCAATTCTTATGATGGGGAATCTAGGTTGATGTCCAGTTTATGGAATTTTTTGGATAAGTAAATGTGTTACCAATTTAAATAGGGAATGACATATCATCCATTCAAGGATAGACTTATATGGAGGGTTATACGAGTTCATACGGATGTTCTTCTTGATTATTTTCTTGATTTTGGTGGGGTCTTGAGACTAGAATTTTCCATTATTCACGTTTTCCTCTAAAATAGTTCTCTGGCGTCAATATGCATAACACCCTTTGTGGATTTATAAAGTTATCCACTTATATATCAATTATTCTTGGAAAATTTGGGATAACAGTCCTTGGTTGGGTCGAGAAAGATTCAAGAGGTGACAAAGATGGTGTAGTCGATTAATGGACACATGACCATGATGTAGATATTTCATAAATCTTATGTAGACATCTTCATCGACTTCTAGAGTTTGAGGTTAGTTATTAGGTATTTTTAAAAGGATAACCTCTCTTGTGACATCATACATTGGTTATAAGGGAATGTTGACATCTAGGTATGTGTGCCCCTCTATGATAATTGAGTGACTAGGTAGGGTGGCCGATCTTTTAATTTTACCAGATGTGTTGACTTTTATACATAGTGTGTTTCATGTTTCTGAGTTGAGGTGGTATAGAGAAAATTCTTCCAAAGTGATTAAAATGGTTCGTGATCTTTATATTAAAACTAATTTTTTTTAGAATCCATCTCATTGTATAGATCACCGGGATAAGGTGCAAGATGGTAAAAGGACCCCCCTGATCCATGTATTGTGGAAGGGTGGACATTATCACCATAAGATGTTGGAGTGGGGGTCATTGATGATCACATAATGGCCTTATCATTTTATGGATCCATGATTTTGAGATAATTTTGGGGATTAAAATATTTTAATGCATGGGAGACTGTATCACCCCATTTCCATTTTTTTCAGGAATGTTAAAAAAAACTATGCTGGATTCAATTACCATCATGCATTTATATTTGAGCATAGATTGGTAGGTTACCAGTATTGGTGATGTTAATTAGTTGATGAAATTTTTGATTAAATCCATAAACATTATACTACACATTTTAAAATTATACGTATTTTAAGTGCAATATTCAGCATATAATGGCTAGTAGATATAGTCCATGACTATGATACGTATCAGGAATGATTTACACACTGTGTAATAGTTACACGTAGTGTATAAATAAAAAAAATTCGCTTTCAAAGGAAACGTGTTTTATAGATCATATAATCATCTTTGATTTAGTGAAAATTATATTAGTTACATTCTTTGTAAATGTTTTAGTGATGGGTTTTTGGTTTATTTACAAATGATATGTTATATTATTTCTATTTATAGCCTTCCATTATTTACCTGAAATCTGACCAAGGTAATTTTTTTATTACATTTCATATGGATAATTTTTTTTAGTGATTGATCAATAGTTCTATGTGTTTCATAACTTTGGTTAATAATTTCCCTTGTTTAAACTCTTTTATTTTGTTTTGGAATCATTTTCATTAGTTTGGGGAAATATGATGAGGATTTATATCTATCTAATTCTATATTTTGTTATGCCTTGTCAACCAATGGAAAATCATATGGTTGTCAATAAATATTGTCAAAGTAGGTTCATTATTTTATGTTCCGGGTGTATGTGGTTCTATCCATGTATTTTTATGTATTTAATTTCTTATTTTTCTTATTTTCCAATGATATTTGAAATGGAATTTAATTTTCTCAAATTGTGAAGTGTGTGGGTTCATGTTTGAAATGGATTTTATTCTTTGAAAACTAAATTTCCTTAATTTGAAATGGAAAATGAATTTTCAAACCTTGATGTATATTATCATGGATTTTAAATGTTTTTATAAAAATATTATCATGGTTTTTAAAACAGAAATCAAAAAACAATTCACAACAAGAACATTGGGTACATCAAGAAAAATACACATGTATCCAATGTGGGTGTGACACCAATATGAGGAATCCTTTTGTATTTAAATGTTCAAAGTTAGGAGTCAATGTCTATTGGATCCATAATTTTATCTTGTTAGTCTTGTGATTTTGTAGTAAAAATGGTCCCATAGGGTAGAGCATGGATGGTTCGTAAATTGTTGCTTTTGGATATTTATTTCATGATATATTATTTAATGTATAATGGAACACATGCATATTTATCTTTAGTATCCTTAACCTCATTGTCAATAAAAATTTAGAATTTCAAATAATTTTTTTAAACACAATGATATTATGAAAAAGGATATAATTTTTCATAATAAAATTATTATAAAACATTCTTCATTATAACAAGAACATTTGATTTATTTTAATTAAGGCATTAATAAATTATTACAGAGGTATTATATAGGGCTCTATTTCTCACAGACTAGTTCTTCCCATGTGGAATCTATAGAACTTTTGATAGGATATATGTAGGGGGAAGTGTATTCTATAGCACGATAACATCACATTACATCATAGTTCTGTTTTGGGGATAGTCATGAGGTGATGATTGGACACATAGCGACTTGGTTGTATATTTTTGTGGTATTTTTGGGATTAGGATAGTTTGATCAATTGTATATAATTTCTTTTCTTAATATTACACTAGTTTTATATATTCATTTCCTTATATAGAATACTGTTTTATCATTTATTTCCCTACCTTGTAATGGGATGACTTGGGTAACATGTTTGGTTGACCCTGGTTGGTCTCATAAAAAAATATTTTCAATAAATATGGTTCAATACACAAGATAAATTTATGTTTAATTACATAAAAGTTAATGCTTCTTATAGAGAACTAAAATTGGACAATATTTCATCCAATGATCAAATTGATGAAATTTCCATTAATGAGATGGAAACAATAATATTGAAGAAAATTTAGTTGAGATATATTTTTTAGTATACCCTTATCATTTAATGTATGTTATTGGATGTTCCCTCACTATTCTGTGGATTATTTTATATAAGGGAAGAGTTATTATACACATCATTAAAATGTCTAGTACAAAAATTTTTAAAATTTATAATAATTCTATACATTATGTTCTTATATATAACCATGGGAGTAATATTGATAAATTTAGATTTTTTCATCAAAATAAGCTAACCGAAAAATACATATCACTATAATATAGAATCCTTTGAAACACATTTATTTATAATTTAGTGTTGTTAAATGATTATTTTACATGATAATATTAGTGACTACTAGAAAAGGAAAATATGCTTGGTATGGAAATGGAGTTGTGTTTACAACCAATCTAAAGGGGGGGGGGAATAATTTTCAATTAGGAATATAGATGCGGATTAATTTTTTAAGCACATTTTCAAAAACCTTTTATGAGTTGGGCTATAAAACGATATAAATTAATAAATACTAATGGTTTTTATATGATCATTGGATGATCATTGAGGTCAGAAAAGGTAGAGGGTTTTTATTAGGGAACACTCAAAGTTATATCAAGGAATTTCTTATAGTTTATTCTTTGACAAACAAAACGTTCATATAAGAATGAAAAATATATAATCTGAGATTAGTGTAAAATTAGTAGAAAAAAGAAAGTATTATTTTGATTATCTAGAGGGATAATGGATAGATGATATTTTATTTCACTAGAAGAGATTGATGAAATTATATAGAATGATATGATAAAAAATAGTTACTACAGGACAATGTTACAATGTATATTAAAAGTAATACAGTAAACCCATATGAATCATGAGAACCATATTTGATATATTTGATATATTTAAGGTTGCATAATAGTGAGAAAAGTTGAAGCATGGGAAGTGTATAGATAAGAGATTGTGAAGCCTATTAAATCACATTGACAATATGATTTCATGTGACATAACATAAATATTGTGAAGTGAAAACCATTATGATGATGCTGATAGTGTTGGTAAATGTTCTAATATTTAAAAGAAACATTATTGTTTCTATATAACATATTTATAATTGATGAAGAATATTGATTTTGAATCTTCTATATGATTTTACATTGTTAAACATCTATATCATTGGATGTTATTTAAGAATATTGTCCAATGACATTGAAGAAATGAGATTTTAAATTAAATCCCACACATTCTCAAAATCTATCATATAATTATTAGTTATACATATGGGGGACACCATTGGTGGAAGATGATATTGTAGTTGATATTTTTTGATTATTTAGAGTAAATTGTGTAATTAAGATCTTCTCTATCATTCACAATAGGATACGTTGGGACAATGTAATAGATCATTATTGTAATGTGACTAAAAGGTGATGTTACTAGAAATAATGTCTATAGATGCCTGATATAATATAAATATATTATTTTTCATTCAAATACAATTTTTATTCCAAATTATTTGTATAAATTTCATCTTTATACTTATAGAAACCATTATAACCATATTTTCTGGAGATATAAGAATGTCATACAATTGGGTGTTAAGGACAATCCCCTCCAAAACAATTTTTATTGATAAATGATTATATTAGTTAATCTGTGACATATAAATAACATGTATAGTATATTATATGTTCACTTATTAAGACAAAATCATGTAAAACTTATTACCCTTACTCACTTGGTTTCTTTTCTTTATATGAGTCGGTATGAGTTTATTAAATGAGTGGATCAAGACCATAACTATTTTTTGATCCTACAATAATTTGAAATGATGTTTTGAAAGGTAACCATTATTTCAATCCGCCCACATGGCCCTTCACCAATTAATTAATTTCATAAGGATGTTTTTTATGGGTGTTATGTAGTGACCACATACTAGTAGTTTAAAAACATATATAAGGGTCTCTTAAGTGGTACATTACTAATAATGGATTGTATGAGAATTACACATAACAATATCATTCTAGTGGATATAAAAGTTGATATGACTAGATAATTATGAATTTATTTCATAGGTTATAAAACGATTAGATATATGTTATGGTTTATAGTGAAATCATCTAACATATTGGACCTCGACTCATTCTGTTTAAGGCCAAATGAGTTGGGACTTCCATACACATGGATAATACTTCTCTATTTGGAAGTACATAGATGGTTTCATTTTAAATATGGACTCCTAGAGATTAATTCACAGGGAACATTATTCTAGTGGTGTTGAATAGTCGTATTCAATGGAATATAGATTGATCAATAAAGAAATCATTAATTATGATGAGTATGGCCTTGTTAAGAGGGATACAAGTTTTTATTCTGTTATTTAAGAAATATATGGATTAATCCTATATATCTTAGTTTATAATAATTATTGAACATATTTTTAGTGTTCCAGAGTATTAGTTCATATAGTTGGATCATATCATATAGTTTAATTTCATGTTTTGAGAAACTTTTCATGAAATTTTACAGAAAGATACTTTTTCAAAAGTTTCCAAAGGTATAAAAATACATAACAATATGAGTCTTACACATATTGGGATGTGAAAATTTCAATAGAACTCCTTAATGATCCTTTTTGGTGAGATAATTAATTAATGAATTATATATTTGGGCCTAAATCAAATTAGGAGGTTTATTATGATTCTCAGGAATTGGGAATGAATGAGTGGGATATAATAATGAATATGTAAAACCTGGATATGAATGTAACTTATTAATGAACCATATAGGTGAGATCATTAATGAGGGAACATTGTAATATATATAATACATAATAAGGAGGCATATGAATATTCTCATTAATTATGGGAGTATGAGTGGTGTTTACAGATGGTATGTGCTATCTGGAAATGAAAGAATATATTTAATGAACGATTAGTGTGAAATCATTAACTAGTACATGATGAGTTATGTATTTTAATAAAAAAATATGTAAGATACATCTCAAAAACTAGGAGATCATGAATAAGACATACACATTAGTCTGTATAATGTAATTATACGTGTATATAAATCATTCATGAAACAAAATGATGAAATAAATGATGACAAAATGGATACAGATTATAACTAGAAATAAATCCCACGACCACATTTCTTATTTATTATAATAATGTTCTAGGTTGGGAAATTTTTTAGGAGGGACTACTATAATTATACTTGTGATAAAGACCCTTATTATTAAGGGAAATATTCTTCTAATTATATTGATGTATCTACCTATCTCTTATAATAATTTATTAGATTAATTTTATCAAGGAGACAAATGATCTATGATGAGAACTATGTTGAACCCAATAATCTAATCATGTATGTTTGGTGGTTTGGGTAAGGTATTATATTACCCCTTTAGGGTAATACAATTCATGAAATGAATCCACAAATGTATATTAGATTTATATGACCCAAATAAGTGAATTTTTTAAAATATGGGATGCACAAATGGAACATTTACAAAAAAAATGTGTGCTTCAAAATGAAGACATATGAGTTTTTCAATATATGTGTTTCCAGACAATTGGGATGTACAAAAATAGTTCATTGAAATCCATTTAGTTTTCATTAAACTAGGGCATGGTGATTTGTGATGAAATTCACATAGGGAATGGATTCAGTCAATTTCACCAGAGATTTTAATTTAATCCACACTATGTGGAAATAATTTAGGGGATGTCTTATATTGGGGCATCTTGATGACTATTAATAGGGGCTTCATTGTAACACCCCATGATTAAAATTATGTTGTATGTTTTGCCATTGATTCCAAGATGCAATAAAATAAATAAATTTCCGAACTCAAATATATAAGTAGGAAGCACTTTATTTATACAAATACAATAATACATCATTGACACACAAAAACTAACCCATTAACCCCACAACTATCGATAATAAAACAATTAGAAGGATATTGATAAACACAACTATTCCCATTGGGTAGTTCTCATGTTTTGATTCTGATAGAAGCACAAACATTATAGTAAGAACAATAGCAATGAATCTAAAAATAAGAGGAACATATATAACCATCTCCAAAAACAATGGTGTGAGCATCGCGATATTATTTTATTATTTAATTGAATGACCCTTCGACATTGATATTTATAAAATTTTTATCTGACCAGTATAAAAACTATATGTTATAAGTGTTAAATTAAAATTGAAAAATAAGATATGATAAGAATTGATATAAATATACACATTGATTATTATTATGAATTAAAAAATGTTAAAAAAAATATTTAATATATTATTCTATGAGTAAAATAATAATAATAATAATAATTCAATGAATGACATTTCATAAAAAAGGAGACTTATTATTATTTAATAATTTATGATGATAAAATTATGTTTTTAATTATATATATATATATATATATTTTATTTAAAACAATATATTAATAAAACTGTAACTTATTGTTAATACAAATTTAATTTTTATTTAGTAATTAAAAGTGTTATATATAAATATATATAAGAAATATGACAATTGTTATATTAAATGATAAATGATTTAAATATAAAAACAAAATCAAGAATCCCGTAAAATGAGATTTGTGTTTCAGAGGTGAGTCCCGTGTTGGTAGGGTTTCAATTCAAGAGTCGTGAGCAGAGGAGGCCGAGTTCGGGTTTAAGAGGAGAAGTCGAGGGTCGTTCCATTGGATTTGTTTGATGTACTTATGGGTGATGTTGTCTAGCTTGGGAACTATGACAATAGGCGACCACGAGTCGGTTGAGAGTTAAGTGCGATGAAGTGTCGAAGTTGTCTCGCAGACCTGGATCTTGGATCTTAGGCTGGGTGAAAAATTAACCTCGGTTGTGTTTCAAGAGTCAGATTTTGGAGTCTAGATCTGTTCAGGTAAGTGTTCTGAAGCTCAATGATCGAATCATGATAAGTATTTTCTACATCTGATTTACATTGCGTTGATGTTTCTAAATGGGATTTTGGAAATCGACTGATGTTTTGTCTAGATATACAAGTAGTTTTGGTTTAAGTATATTGAAATCTCATTTATGGATTTCTTTTTCTGTATATTAAATTCATAAATACCGTTTGTGTTATATTTTTCACCTTCTCCGATATCGACGTTCTCCTTAATAAATCTCCAGGTAGAAGTTAATTAATTGTTTTCCTGTTATCTGAATCTTCGGAAATCGTCTTATTAGTATCATGTTTTGTCATTTTCATCGATTTTTTTAACTCGATGATTGTTGTTCATATCATTGTTTGTCTTGGTTATATATATATATATATATATGTCACAAACCGACATCACCTCATTTGATGCTTTGTAGTTAATAATTTCTGAAAAATTGTCCTAATTCATAAACGTGTAAAAGAATCAAACCCCTCTTGATTAGTTATATATAATATATGAATTTCCCCATTTTGAATGGGTATTGGCACCAAACAGTTTTTAATTTTCATTGACATTTTCTGGATTCGAACATTGAAAATTTAACCACATTGGTTGAACGACACCCACTTATTCAATAAGAGTCTGGCCTTGAAACATCCCCCACCATCTTTTTGGGTATATATAAGTAGGTGTCGAGTGCTTTTGGGAGTCATTAGAGTTACTGAGGTAGAAGAGGGAAAGCCTCTATTTTATATTTCTCCATTTTGAGAGGAAGTGATGTTGATAAATCTTATTTTCTGAAACTCTGGCATGCAACTTTAGATTCTTTCACAAGTTAATAAAATTCCATTGTTAAGGGTTTATTATTTTTTCAAATACATTTCGCGTAATTTCTATTTATTTTTACTTAAGGTAGATTAGATAGATTTTAAATATTTTCATTATTTTGATTTATTTTTATGAAAATTATTTTATGTAGAAAACATATATTTCTTTTAATTCTAAAATTAAAAAAAAATTATATTTGAGTTTTGTTTTTAAATTCTATTACCTTATGTTCATAAACTCTTATTTTTTAAGGGAAATTATGTTTTTATGTTATTTTAGTTTCATGTTGACAGATATTTTTTTCTTAAATATTTATTGTGATGTTCTATATTATTTTTTAAAGGAAATTCACATTAAAACAATTCATTATATATATAATCCTTTAGTTTATTTCAATTTCATGTAAGAAAAATTTTTATTGCTTATAAAAGAATACCAATATGCATATGTGAGTATATTTATCCAAATAAGTATAAAAAATCATAATAATTAATGTATGAGTGTGTATTTAGTCAATGATTTAATCTGATTTCACAATTAATTTGTTAAATGAATATTTTTCATTTTTCGATGTTTTTCTCAAGCATGTATCTAAATTTTAATTAATAATTGATGTGTGTCCCATGACAATAAACATATACATATATGAATATGTATATATCGAAGAATAAAATGGTGATTGTATGGTCAATTTATCATGATGGTTAAAAAACGCATTTAGCACATCATAACAATTTATTACTCGCATTTGCACATAAACATGGCCATGTGTTTATGCATATATCGATGATTAGTTTTGAAAATGCATATGTGCATATGAATATATAGGTATATACACATACTCATTAACATTGGATAGACTTTACAAAGAAACGGATTTTAATGGAATTGGATGAAATGTATATAGACATGTTATAATTTTAAGTTGTCTTATACATGTTTATATTAATAATTTTACTCAGGAAAGAAATGTTGATTTAAAAAATATATCATTTATAATAATTAGTTCATTCTCACTATTATTTTATGATTTTGAATTACACAAATGGATTAAGTAATTTAATCATGAAAAAAATCATTGATATTTTTATATTTATCAATGGATGATCGGGTATGTTGGTGTTTATGTACATGCCATGTGACGTGAGTATTGGGGAATCAATACTCAGAAGTGTATTCAATAAAAAAATCACATTTATTTATATATACATTTATATATATATATTAGTATAAATTATTAATTAAATGCATTATCATGTTTCTAAAATTAAATGATTTAGTTAAAAGTATATTTAAGTAAGGCAAGATAAGAAAAAAATATTTTATAAAAATTGTTACTAAAACTATGTAAATAAGATGGGGAAATGGATTGTGAATCTATCCCTAAAGTGGGTATGCCCATGATAGCCTTCCAAGATTTGAGTGTCATCAATTATTTTTAAGAGATTGCTTAATATTTTCAATCGAATCACTGGATTAATTAAAAAGCGTTTTCAATGTCTAATTAATTTTCAAAGAATTATTTTAAAAGTGTATTTCTAATTGATTATTTAAATTGTATTATCAATGTTTTAATTTTAAAATGGATTCATAAGTGGATTTCAAAACATCTTACTGGAAACCTTTTATGCTCACCATAAATTTTCAAAATGTTTTATAGGATGCCTTGAATTCCAGAGTTGATCGTCTTGTTGTAGTGCACATGAAAGAGAAGTTGATCATTCATTTAGTTTTAATTTATTTTGTAACTCTGATGTTTTTTAGCTTGTATATTTTCTCTAGAACCTAAATGGGTAAAAGATCCTCATTTGATTAAAGTGTTGTGTAATTATCAAGTTTCATTTAAAAAAATTACACAACATTGTTTTAAACTCAGAGTTCGGAAAAGTGGGCTCAGGGAATTATAATTGATATCCGAGGAATGGTATAGATAACTATGGTAGTATAGAACCCTTCGATAAACTAACCATCCTTTCTCAGTCAACATTTTTCCTGGTAATTTTCAAATGGAAGGAAGGAGAACTCAAACATGTTTCGTAGGACTTCCGGATGAACTGCATGGAATGATCATGGAAATACCATGCAATAAAGAATATGAGCCCTATAAAGCCATAAAGATTTCCTGTAAACGGCTTTATAATATATCAGGCACACAAGATATAATTCGTTTTCATTGTGGTTCTCGTTTCATATTCGAAGACATCAGAGAGAACCAATGTCACTTCTATAGACACCGAGGGGAATATTACGGAGGACATTGTAGGTGTTTTACCATATTTGAGAAGCCATAATATATCTCAAATTTTTAAAGATCAACTGAAGAAGTGAGTCTTCACACAGCTTATATGTGTCAACTTTTAATCTTTTTCTTCACACGAAGAATTTACGATGAATTTTAAACTTTTTAAGACGGTACAATATGACTTTTTTCTAGAAATCAAATTCAAGGAAAACTTCTCAGATACTATTTTGAATATCATCCCTTGAGGACTATCTCCCGGTGCCTATATCTGTACCACCCCTCTTTCACAAGATGTATTTGGGCAAAGGATGGGGAGGATTTCAAAGCTACATTGATCTTTAATCTCATAGGAAGATATGGAAACTGTGGAAGACAAATGTATAGACCTTAGGGACATCATGTGAGAAACAAATATATGGGAATTAGCAGTTATAAGTGATAATAAATTGCGAGGGAAAAATTCAATTAAGTGGGGGAGAATGTAACACCCCATGTTTAAAATTATGTATTATGTTTTTTCAATGATTCCAAGATGCAATAAAATATATAAATTTTTTAACGCAAATATATAAGTAGTAAGAACTATATTTATAAAAATACCTTAATATATCCTTGACAGATAATAACTAACCCATTATCCCCACAACAATAAATAATAAAACAATTGGAAGACCATCAATAAACACAATGATTCTTGATTGGGTAGTTCTTATCTTTGGGATCTGATAGAAGCCCAAACGTTATAACATGAACAATAGCAATGAAACTAAAAATAAGCGGAATATTTAAAACCATCTCTGAAAACCACGGTGTGAGCGTCACGATATAATTTTCCTCTGGGTTTGAACGGCCCTTAGACATTTATATTTATAGAATTTTCATCCGACCATTATTAAAACTATCTGTTATAAGTTTTAAATTGAAATTGAGTAATGACATATGATAATTATTGATATAAATATACATATTGACTATTATTATGAAATAAAAAATGTTTAAAAAAATATTAAATAAAATATTCTAAGAGTAAAATAATAATAATAATAATAATAATAAGAATAATTTAAAGAATGAAATTTCATAAAAAGGAGATTTAATATTATTTAATAATTTTATGATGATAAAATTATGTTTGTAATTATATATATATAATATTGTTTAAAACTATATATTAATTATATTTTATCTTACTGTAAATACAGATTTAATTTTTATTTATGAATTAAAAGTGTTTCAAATAATTATATATATGAAATATGAAATTTGTTTTATTAAATGATAAATGATTTAAATAAATAAACCTCAAAATCAATAATCCCCTAATACGAGATTTGTGTTTTAGAGGTGTGTCTAGAGCTGGTATGGTTTCAATTCAAGAGACACGAGAAGAGGTGGTCGAGGTCGGGTTCGAGAGGAGAAGTCAAGTGACACACCGTCAGATTCATCCGATGTACTTCCTGGTGATGTCGCCTAGCTCGGGAACTAGGAAAAAAGGCAAGTGTGAGTCGGATGAGAGGAAAGTGTGAAGTAGAGTCGAAGATGTATCGCATACCTAGAGCTTGGATCTTAGGCCGGGTGAAAATTCTGATGTGGTAGGGGTTCGGGAGTCCGAGTTTGGAGTATGGATCTGTTCGTGTAAGAGATCCGAAGCTCAATGATCGATCCATGATAAGTATTTTCTAGATCCGATCTACTTTTCATTGATGTATCTGAATAGGATTTTGGAAATCGACTCATGTTTTGTCTTAATCTACATGTAGGTTTTGTTTTAGTATATCCAGATCTTATTTACAAATTTCTTTTTTAGTATCTTAAAATCATAATTGTCGTTTCAATTAAATTTTACTCCTCCTATATGGACGTTCTCCATTATTACATCTGCATGTAGGTGTTATTTATTTGTTTTTTGGTTATCTAAATCTTTTGAAATCAGCTAAATAGTATCATGTTTTGTCAGTTTAATCAATCTCTATCACTCGATGATTATTGTTCCAATCATAGTTTGTGCCGGTTATATATATATATATATATATATATATATATACTTCACAAATCGATATCACCTCGTTTAATGTTTTGTTGTAATAATTTCTGAAAAATTGTCCCAATTCATAAATGAATAAGAGAATCGAATCCCTCATGATTAGTTATATATTATATATGAATTTCCCCATTTTGATTGGAGATTGGAAACAAACTATTTTTAATTTTCTTTGAAGTTTTTTGGATTCAATCACTGAAAATTTATCCCCATTGGTTGAATTCCACCAACTCATATATTTAGAGTTTGGGATTGAAACTACCTCCACCATCTTTTTGGATATATACAAGGAGGTGACGAGTGTTTTTAGGAGTGGTTAGAGTTACTGAGGTAGAAAGGGAAAACCTCCATTTTATGAGTTTCCATTTTGAGAGGACGTGAAATTGAAAAATATGATTTTCTGAAACACTAGCATGCAACTTTAGATTCTTCTGCATGTAATTAAAATTCCATAAGGTAAGGGTTCATTATGTTTTCAAATATATTCTATGTAATTTCAATTTATGTTTTCTTAAGGAAGATTATATAGATTTTAATCATTTTCATTATTTTTATTTATGTTTGTGAATAGTATTTGATGAATCAAAATTATATTTCTTTTAATTATAAAATAAAAAAAATTGTAATTTAATTTTGTTTTAATATTATCTTAAATGATGTTCAAAAATTATTATTTGGTAAGGGAAATTATTTTTTTATTTCATTTGAGCTTCATTTTTACAATCCATTTATTTGAAAAAAATATTGTGATGTTCTAAATTATTTTGTAAAGGAAATTCACTTTCAGACAACAGTTTATTAATGTAATCGTTTAGTTTATTTTTAGTATGCATGTATGAAATATTTTTCATACCTCATAATTTATTTCAATTTCATGTATGAAATATTTTTATGGCTTATAAAAAAATAACAATATTCATATGTATGTATATTTATCCAAATATGTATAAAAAAACAATAACAATTAATATATGAGTGTGTATTTAATCCATGATTTAATCCGATTTCATAATTGACTTTGTAAATGAATATATTTCATTTATCAACATTTTTTCAACTATGTATCTAAATTTTAATTAATAGGTGACGTATGTTCCATGTCAATAAATATATACATATATGAATATGTATATATAGATTAATTAAATGATTTAATTATTGTCAATTTATAATCCTGATTAAAAAAACACATCTAGCACATCATAACAATTTGTTAATTGCATTTTCACATATAAATGGCCCTCTGTTTATGCATATATCGATGATTGATTTTGAAAAATCATACATGCATAATCATATATAGGTATATAAACATACTCACGAATATGGGATAAACTATACAATGAAATGGATTTTTATATAACTGGTTGAAATTTCTATAGACATGTTATAATTTAATGTGTCTTGTACATTTTTATATTTATGATTTTACTCATGAATATATTTTTGACTTTTGAAAATATATAATTTATAATCTTCGAGGAATGCTCATTATTATTTTATGATTTTTAATTACATGAATGGTTTAAGTAATTTAATCATGGCATCAAATCATTTATATTTTTTATATCAATGGATGATCAGGTATGTTCGTGTTTATGTACATGCCAAGTGACGTGAGTTTTGGGGAATCAATACTCACAAGTGTTTCCAACAATAAAATCACACATATATATATATAATTATATATAGATATTAGTGGAAATGATTAATCCAATGCATTAACATGTTTCCAAAATTAAAAACTCCATTGATAATTATATGCAGGTAATGCAAGCTAAGACAAAAATGTTTTATAAAAACTGGTACTCAAACATTGTAAATAGTATAGGGAATTGGATAGTGAATCCATCCCTCATGTTTGTAGGCCCATGATAGCCTTCATTGTTTTGAATTTCCTCAATTGTTTTGTTTTTAAGAGGTTGCATTATATTTTCAATCGAATCACTGGATTTATTTGGAAGTGTCTTCAATGTATAATTATTTTATAAAGGGTAATTTTACAAATATATTTCAAATTGATTATTTCAAATGTATTATCAAAGTGATCATTTTAAAATGTATTTTTAAAAGGTCTTCAAAACACCTTACTGAACACCTTTTCTGCTAACCGTACATTTTTAAATGTTTTTCAGGATTCTTTGAAATCCAGAGTTGATCGCCTGGTTGTAGCGCGCGCAAAAGTGAAGCTGATCTTTTCTTTTATTTTAATTTATTATGTAAGTCAGATGTTTTTTAGCATGTATCATTTCTCCAGAACCTATACTGGAAAATTATCCTCATTTTTTAATGTGTTGTGAAATTGTTATGTTCAATTTTTTAAAAAAAATAAAAAAATTACACAGCGTTTTTTTAGGCACAGATTCTGGAACAGCATGCTCGGGGCGTGATATTCGTAATGGATATCATCCATGAATGTGAGATCCTTCACGTAAAATTAGTATTAGTCCTATATTTACTAACAATATAAACACGAATAATTGACTATATTATTATAAGAAAAAATGAAAAATAATCATTAAAATAAACTTTGAATAGGTATTATGTTTAGAGTTTTAGAGAATTTGTTGAAAAAATAATAAAAAACACATGTATTTTTAGATAAAATTTAATATTTCCAATATATAAGTAATTTATTAATCCATTAGATGCATTCATCATATCCCAATATTTTTTTTGACACAATATACCATTCTATACATTTAATACATTTCACACCATTATAACTGTGGGAAATGGAAACATATCTAAAGTTTTATGTCAGATGTACAATAATGCTAATGATAAGTTATAAAATTCTAGATCATAAGTTAATGTAATATAAAAATTTTTCTGTTACTTGGATACACAATAATGTTATAACCAATATATAATATATCTTGACTAATTTAATAACACAATACTATATGATTAAAATTCCACATATCATAGAATAAAGGCATTCGTGATAATTGTGTTAGATCAAAAATCATAAAAATCAGAACATAGGGGATTATGATTTACTTGCATATTTTCCATGTTATATTATGCTTCCCACAACAGGATCCTAAATTTTAATAGACATTAAAACATATTCCACATTTTGGTTAAAAATTTTACTCATCTCAACTTCTTCTGAATACATGTAACACATTACAGAGTGAATTAGATGGATATATAGGGCCCACCCAAAACATAAATATTATTCATACACATTTATTCTATGAGAAATCATCTATACAAATCATTATGAATAACAAGTAATAAAAATGGGTTTCACAAAAATTACAATGAAAACAATTCAAAATTTATAACATAACAATACAAAGTAATAAAAATTGATTTTATATAATTTTGAAATGGATTAAAATAATAATATTAGACTTCATACTAACATAAATAATCGTAACTTGAATCATCCATGGAAAATAAATGGGTATCCAAGGACATATGTTAAAATTATATTTAGGAACCATGAAATAAATACAATAAATTATACCGTATTTACAACACAAAGATAAATGATATATACTTTCCTTAACAATTTCCCCTATCAATATATTTTTTTGAATCTTGGTGAACTCCCATAAATCAATGAATTAAAAAACATTATATTATCAAAATTGGTAATTGTACAAGAGGTTATTCTATTTCACAGTGGATGATTATGAAGGAAAAGTGTACCAATGGATCGTAGATTTTATTGAAAATATCATTAAATAAAATATAATGAGTAATAATGGGACATTGCATTTGAATAATATACTTGAATCATGAAAAATATGTAGAAAACCATAATTGATTAGTTGAATAATATATTTTATGAGTTTTTAAAACAAAATATTTAAATAAAAAAATGATATTGATCTTATGATTGTGTCAAAAAATATTATAAAAAATATTACATTGAAACATTAATTATGATGACATGAAAACCTGTAGTTAAATTTTCATATAAAATGATAATGGGGGTGAACATATGGGTTCATGTGGAAGAAAGTCTTATGAAGTGTCAATAGAATATATTTCCAACAATCTTACTATTTTGACCAAATCATTCTTGGTATTTATTTTTGGATAATTACTATCTATTTCTAAATTTTCCAATTTGGATTATTCATGGAACTAGAAACACATTATTGTTCACCTATCAATAATAAAATACGAACATACATTGCAAAGGTATCCATTTATCCGAGTAACATACAAATGATTCTGGGAAACTCAGAATAGTTGTGAGAATATGACGATCTAATCATCACACCATTTTGGGGAATATTAATTCCTAATTAGATACACTATTATATATTAATTTTATGTATGTGAATAATTATTAAATCCCATTATAGGCTAGGTTTCCCTAACAAAAGAAATATATTATTGGTACATGCATATCTGAACTTTTATTAGTACTAGAACTATTCTATTAATGTAAAAATATATCAATCTATTATAAGATCTTCATGGATGAAATCATTTATATATATATAATTTTTCTTCATATTTGTTCTATTAATACATGAATTTTTTTCCACATAGTTGGGTTCCATAAATTTAACATTATCTAAGGAGATTTTTTTGTTTTTATTTTAGGATGGGTACCCTAAAAATAAATACTACATATTACAATGAAATGAATGTTAACCCATGAAGTTTTTTTCAACATAATGGTACATGTCATATATTTTATGGTTATCGACTAAGGACTAAAACATTTAGTTCATTTTTATGTGACTTGAATCTATAGATAGAAGGTTCCAAACAATGGATGGTGTGAGGCCAACATATGGGGCCCTTTATAGTTGATATCAAATTGAATGTAACTATATTATATCATTTGGATATCAAAATTATTGCAGACATATGAATATTTATACACATTTTGGGTGTACTGCAATGTGGATGGCATATATGGACCTCGAAAAAATCTAGCCCTTTCAATGGGGTTCATAAATCTATTAGGGGATATAACGAGAAGAAGGAAAGTGATGAAATGTTAATGATGTTGGGTATGAACCATATGTTGATCTTTTTTATCCCACAAAAATATGAATGATATCACAATAATTTTTAATTTAACATTTTATGTTCATATTATAGGACCATAACATGTTGTTTAATGTTAAGTGATATAGAATATTTTAATAGTCTAACATCATGTGACTAGGATATCTACTTTTATAGAGTTGAAATGATTGATGATTAAGTGAGGATTCCTTGTGAATTCATCACCTTTAAGTTGTGTTTTATATTGAATGTATCACAATAAGAATCAGATGTCTTACATTGATTGTATCCTATTATGAAAGATGGTTATTAGAGATTATAAATTAAAAAATGGTAAAAGTTTATTAATTTTTATTATTATTGTGAAATGATCATCTGAGAACCCTAAGAATTCATAATTCATGACCAATGTGAGAAACAAGAAACACTATAAAATTAATTTTGTTGTATAAATTTTTTATTGGGATTGATTGGGGTTATAAGTTGAATCTTACCAAGGGTAGTTGACTCCCCATTATAAGTCGAATGGTTGAGTAACTTCAAAGGTATAAAGAGAGTTAACATCATGAAATAATTTATATGAGTTTAATATATGATGGATGCACTTCTTATCAATCGTTGAACCCTAGGTTTTGGTATTTCACATCCATGGATTGAAAAATATAAGGAGAAGATACTACACAACACAATTCAAATTTGAGGTTGTATGCATGGGTTAAATGAAACTACCTAAACATGGATGATTGCTACTTCTACTCCTAGAATTTAGTCCCTCATGGACAATGTTATTCATGATTTCAAAAACCATGAGTATATCAATTGTAAAGGAGTATTAGTGGTATACCAATTTTACTAGTGGAATACATGATCGAAAATAGACAACATAGGTATTCTAGATACATTGATCATACAATTATGATGGAATTGAGGGATGTATTAATTTATCATGTCATGGTTATTGTATTTGATTAAATAGGACCATATGGATACTTCATTGAGGGTATTAAATTAATAGAAATAATACACAAAAAGAGATTGTTGAGAGTGGGGAGATAAAGACCCTAGTGAGAGCACATACCAAACAAATGGTTCATTATGAGTGATTGGGGGAACAACAAAGGGGATCCTCATTAGAGGTTATTCCTTAATGATGTTAAAATTTTTAATGGGAGATTAAATAAATACATAGACCCTATTATCTATGATTTGGTGGGTATATTTTTTCAATGGTACCAAATCTAGATGTTCACATCGTAAAGGATGGAATAATTTTTTTAGTATGGAACACCATATGCATTCATGAAAACAAAATTACATTGAAAAGATAAAATAAAATAAAGTTTTTATTTGGGATTTGGATTAGTTCATTTAGAATATAATTTAATATCAATCATTGTTTACTTTTTGGAACCATGGGGAAAGTAAATATGAGAAAGTGGTGAGATCAGATTCTCGGTAAGCGCATGGGTACACCAAAAGCTACAAAAAGATTGAATAATAATTCAGGAATAAATTATTATAAAAAATTTCTATATAAATAGGTAAATGAGTATGAAAATTACCAATGGATATAAAAATATTTGAACAATAACATAGACATCAAAAAATGATCTCATAGTGATGTAATACATAAATATGGGTATATGAAACTTTTTATTGAAGCCTCATCACATGAAATGTACATTAATGGGTACGGACTCATCTAAATACCAAAATTGTTTTGTTTCTGGATTCTATTGCATTCATAATGGTTTTATCAAATTCCAAGCCCTACCAATAATATAATATGTCTAATGTTTTCATAAAATAAATAAATGATAAAACACAATCACATTCATTCAAAATCATTAATATTTTGTCTTATAACAAATAGAATATGGAATACCAACATAGTCTACAGTAAAATAAATCATGAAAAATCAAAAAAATATGTGTAATAATATCATTTGATTATACCCTCAATAAAAAACATGATTCAGCAGTTGATTGTTATATATAATGAAATATATAAAAAGATCACTAAATATTTTCTTCAGGAAAGTAACCTCTTAACATTAAAATCAAATATTGAAAAAATCCAAAAATTTCTATCAGAAAATTTTCATTTAAAATATATTTGAGACTGTTAAATTATTATTCAAATAAACTATGGTTTATGATGGAATTAAATTATTTTCTTGTCTTATTTGTTAAAATAATGAATCCTTTCACAATTTTGGTAGAATGATTAGAAGTATATCATTCATAAAACAAAAGTATTGCATTAAAGCATTTAATTATTATTAAAACGTGTGTAAAGTATGTTTGTAAAAAATAATTTTATAATATTAAAGACCTTACGAATTTTTTATCTCTAAAATAATGGACATGGAAGTAAAATAATCCTAATTGAGTAGAGTGAAAAAGTAATTTTTCCATGAAAACTATATTGTAATTTCCCATTTAAATAAAGAAATAAAATAAAAACTTTGTATAAATAAACATATTAAAAATAAAATATAACTTCATCCATAGACTAATTTAATTTAATTCTCCTATCATATACTTATACATAACCATTCCATAAAAATAATGAAATTATGAGATAAACACCTGACTGAAATCTTAATTCCATCATACCTGTTAAAAAATACTTTAAAATAAATATATTTGTAGTATAAATCTATTCCATAAACATAATTATATATATAATTACAAATGTTTTAATTATAAAATTTTACAACCCATTTACTATGATTTATAAATTAAAATCAATATCCTGAGTGATGAATGCATTTTTTTCATGTGGGTTTTGGTCTGTTAGTTTTGGTTATTTTATGTTGATAATTGTTAAACAATATCCATAATGTATAAAATTATATAAGAATAATATATATTCATTATATATATATATATATTTAATCATCCATATATGTTTTAGTTAGAATAATGAATTTCACTCTTCACACTAATAGTAGTTCATACGTATAAATGAATTTTGTTTAACCATTTTGACATATAGAAGTAAATAAATTTAAATAAATATTAACCTATGTATAAAAAATTTAAAATTTTCCTTAATGATTCATATATATTAATTATATTGGGATGGCACTACGGGTTGCGGTTGCAGGAACTCCCATCTTCATTAATGGATTTTAGGGTTTCTGTGCAGCCATGACATTCCAGTTATTCATTATCTTCAATTGCCATTCTAATCCAAGTGGAACGGTGTCGGTGGCTCCCTCCTTGACATCTTCTTGTGATCCTCAACTCTTGGAAGATGTTTTTAAACCTATGGTTGTGATGAAGTCTAATTTTTTGGCCGGTTTTCATGTGGCTTCAAAGCCTTATGCCAGATCTGTGGAAGCATCAAAGACAGCTCCTGCAACCATGAATATTGATGCGAGGCGCGAGGACATATGGATTTCATCTAGTCAGGAGAAGGTTGATGCAGCTACGACTCCTGTTAAGGCGTTGCCGCGGGATCCTATTCCTCCCTGCGGTGATGTTATTACTGGTTCTCATTCATATTCTTATGTGATGAGAAAATCAAATGTTCAGTTGAAATTGGATGGGTCATGTTCATTTGCGCAGTTGAAGGACTCAGGTCGTAGTAAAATTATTCGCACGGGTTCATCGGCTCACATTTAATCTAACTCTATAGCACTTGATGAGAGAATTTCCATTGTAATGAATCATTTATTGAAAAAAATTCTCTTTATAATGATGCACAACCTTGGAAACATGATGATTTGATCCGTAGAACCTCACATTTATGGTGTTTCACTAATTGGAAATGTGTTTCTGTTTGTTGAGGATTTTTCCACTGCCTTTTTCTGTATGATGATTTGATTCATCGAGCATGGAGCATGTGAACCTTGTTTCTAAAACCTGGATGGCATCATCTACATGAATGGTCATTGTATTTTAATGGCTCACATGCAATAAATGATTTTTATCAGCTATGGATTCGTCTTCATTGACTCAATTGGGTCCTCTAGCATCCGAAAATTCTGCATGATATTGGCATGGCAATTGGGACTCCATTTCGGCTTGAAAATGTGTCTGAGGATGTCTGGTATGGTCATTTTGCTAGGATGTTGGCAGTGATTGACTAGGTAACCCTTTTCACTCATTCTGATAACACTCAAATTGGTGTCGAGGATGAAATAAACATCTTTTTTTGCAATGAATGTAGGGTTGTTGGAAACTCATTGGAGTTATGTTAGAGGAATGTTTCTTCTGAGGAATGTGGTGTGAGAGGTCATTCAACAGCTCTCTGTCATAAGAATTCAAAGGTGAAGGATTCAATGTTGCCAAAATCTACTGCTCATGATGGTGGTTCACTCAGTGATCATGTTCTCACTATTCCTGATGGTCTGATTGATAGGAATTATGATACTGAAAAAGGGTTGTTAATTAATGTATCTTCGAAGAAGGACCATAGTGGCCCATGTATGACAAAGTTTTATTTGGATAAAGAGGTTACTATTTTTGTGGATGCTGATAACTCCCAGGTTGATGTCTCCATGTAGAATGATGTGCAACAACATGTTTATTTCCAAAAGGAAATCCAGAAGTTTTTCCACGTTTCTAAAGTACCTGATAAATGTGGGAATATTTCTGAGCGTAAAACAAAGAATGTGGGTACCCTGATTAGGTTCTCAGGTAGTGGAAGAAAATCCTCTTACAAGGATTCAATCATAACTGGAAATACAAAGAGTAATACTAGTGAGGGTTTCACCTCTGTTCCCTCAAAGAAGAGACCACACAAGGATTATTCTAATGTTTCTAAAAACGTGTCTACCAGATCGTCATATATGGTGTCAATGAAAGTGGATACAATTATATAGAAAATATTCAATTGATATTAGTCTAAATCAGAGTGGGATACTACTGGTAAATCTGATTAGGTAAAGGATATGTCGTACTATGAGATCTAGACCAATATTTGGTGGATGTGGGCATTTATATTTGTTTTACCCTGTCAGCCGCTCTTTTGTACATTTTTCTTCCTTTATAATAAATTTGTAGCATCATTAATTATTACTATACTTCTCTAGTATATTAATTATATCTATCCTAAATTCCATCCAAGTAAATTGAAAATGTAAAAAAATGTAATTCATTATAGAGGTTATAGTCTACATATACGTAGGATCGACCTTATAATTTTACTATGAATTAAAAGGATAGAAATTATAGGTGATATAAAATCATATAATGATAATAAATTCATAAATATCTAATATAAATATTAAAATCATCATAATATCCTTCAATAAGGGATATTGATGGAAATTGAAGAGAATACCTATATGAAGATGGCAAGACATATGTATAGAGGTGCTATTCATTCTGATCCCATTTTATGGAAAAGATGATTGATATATATAGTTAAATAATATTTATATAATTTATGTGTATTTAAGATACTGATGTTACAGTCTTATTTGAAATTCCATATATTTATATCCTAAAAAAGTTAATTTAGTAGAAAGTGTTCGGTTAGAAAGATCGCCACTTGATTTATGGAATACCAGAATATATCTTCTTTAAACCGAAAGGGTTTTCCTTTTAAGAAGATACTACTGTCTAAAAATGAATAATTGTGTTTAGAACAGAATTTGTTAGGTTTTTATGATATATAATTCACAATTTTTTGTTAGAAAATGATATAATGAGCATCCTTCTATATGGGAGGTGAAGGACAGACATAGATTTGCGAAAAATTATTAAAATATATTATTTTTTCTCAAGTAAAATTCTTAAATATGAAATTGATTCAAAATACAATAGAATAATTTTGAAATATTTTCATCCAAAACAATCATTACACATCTAGGATTCATTTTGAATCATATATTTTTGTTTTATAATGGGGTAAAACAATTTTAATTTTAACCATGGAAAGAAATTTATTAATATTATAGTGATTTATTTATCTTATATGGTAAAAATTATTTATAAAATGGCCAATAGATTTATTTTTAGATATTATGTTCATCTTCCTTGTGAAATGTAAAAAATAATATTTTTCTATAATTTAATATAATAACATTTCCATAATATAATATTAATTTCAATTTTGAGAATGTTAAAATAATATGAATTTAATGACCATAAGAATAATGTATTATTTGATTCATGAACACTAAAAAATAACTAATTTCTGTACATATCTAAAATATTTATGGAACATAATAATTAAACAATATTTTATTACTTTTAGTATGTATAATATAATATATATAAATTTTATATTAATAGAATATTTATTATGTGAGCATTTTATAAGTATTATGTTATTTATTTAATAAATAAAAAGGTAAAGTAATATGATAAATGGTTTTTCATTGTTATTAAAAATAATTTTTTATAAATTAAAATATGATATTTTTATACTTATAATAAAAATATTTATTTATTAATCTTAATAGAGTGTTATTTTGTATGTAATGATTTCTTAAAAAAATATAAATGCCTTGATAAAATAAAATGGAAAAAATGTGGATAGAAATACAAGAACATGATGGAAATGGAAAAAATTAACACATTAAATATTATATGTATTTATTTTATAGAATGTTTTACACTATAATTAATAGTTTTAAATCCATTTTATCTATTTACCCTCATCGTGGTGAAATATTTTTATCAGAGTTACTCATATTAATGATCAAAGGTAAAATAAACATATTCTAGAAATTTAACCTTAATAATTAAAAATATGAAATCCATATTTTATTATTCAGTTATTGTAAGTGTTAGAAATTAATTTTAATATGATCTTGGAAATAAAAAAAAATCTTTTTATAGAAAAAAATATATTTTTTATAGAAAATAAATGTATTTATATTAAATGACTTAATAATTTATTAATTAACATTATAAAATTATATTTAATATATATTAAAATCAATTCATTAATATTATTCACTAATAGTTATCAATTAATTTTATTATGATAAAATCTCATTTTTGTTTCAAAAATAGTTTCATTAGAAAAATATCATTTGTTCATTCTAATGAGTTTATTTTTATATCAAAATAATTGGTAAAAACATAATTATTTTTCAATGTTTGTAAACCATATAATTTTCATAATTTTGTTATTAATATTTATACATACAAATTTAATGGATGGGACAGAATGGTAAACTATTTTATGGTTAATTAACACTTCATGTTTCATGTATGAAAAGAATTCAAAATGTATTTTAATAGAATTATATCTTAAATTCATTGGTTGTTACATTAAAATCCCTTTAACATTTTTTTATCCCTTGAAATTCCAATATTCAGATATAAAAAAATTAGATATTGTTGTTTTATTACATCAATGGGTACCCATGTAGCTTCTTTAAATTTCTGATTCCTTTAGTGAACTTGAACTATGTGAGTATAATTGTTGCATTAAAATGTGTATCTATGAAAAAAGATTAATAGTGGTTGTTATTAAAAAGAAATATCATAATCTTATGGTATTACTTTTGAGTTCAGTAAATGTGAATGACTAGGTATGTACATCCTAATGAAAAATATATTGAATAAATAATAAAAATGGGGGAGGTTTTGTTGATGTTCTAAATGATAAGATATTGTCCTCACTCAGTCAAGAATAATTTAGGGAATAATATACCTAGGTATTTGATTCCAATTATTTTCTACAATCATATCCTTATCAAATGGACAAATTCATTGAATTTTTTTTACTAATTTCAAATTGAAAATTTCATCAAAAATATTTAAAATAAATTTTTTATCAACTCTGAGATGCCATGATGTGTTGATGAATTGATCATACATTCTAAATCATTTTCATAGATACCTCACGCCCTTATAACATTCAATATCTTTCTTCATCCCAAAAGATTAGATGTATACACTTTTTCTTATTTAAGGATTCTTAATTTTCTATTTGAATACACCGGTGAAATTTATCTTTTTATAAACATTCCAAAATAGGATGGGGTTGATCAGAACCCCATTTTAAATAAATATAATATCATGTCTAAATATATAATAGTGGTTTAATTGTTCTCTAAAATAAAATAATTATAATAGGATGATATGTAGTAATGAAACATTGCTCTGTATCAAGAGCCTACTGAAGAGTCATCCAAACAATTAAGGGATACCTTAAATACCAACTATTTCAAATTGATTTTATAATTTAAGTAAATGTTACCACATACAAAATTTATATTCTAGAATACTAATCATGATATAAATATTCTTTGATATTAATGAATAAGTATTGGTTTGTAAGGATATTTACTATAACCCAAATAGTATTATGGCCTTATTTTTTTTAGGAGCTTATAAAAAAATGCAGGTTGTTTTTTCCATTTCAATTATGGTATGGATAATGATTATAACACCCATTAATACTTTTATATCCTTTACATAATATTCCATCAATCATAAAAATTAGTTTCATATATTAAAATATTTATCTTCTTGTTTTCTCACATGAAATACTCTTTCACATCTCTGTACATATTCACACATACACGATGATTAGAGAATGATAAATTATGATCTTCATCTAATAGCTCAAACTTGATATCTGATGATGATGGGACACATATGTGGTTCCAAAAAATTATCATTCCATCACAATTAATGACAATCTTAAGAACATTTATTATATTATATTTTAACTCTTCACCTTCTGTTGATGCCTCCTTAATCACCCAATGAATAGATGGTTGAATACTTACTTGACAATGATATGATTTAGTTCCCACCAACATGAATTATGGATTTCTTATTCGAAAATATTATACTATTGGATCTTTTTTGACCCTGAACATAAATAATATAGTATGATATTTTCAGCATAGATCATCCACTACATTATTTTAATTTCTAAGATGGTAATGTATTGAGATATCATAATAATTTATCAACTCTAGAAATCATCTCTAGAGAATATTCATCTCAATTTTAGTGCATATATACATTAATCATTTATGATCAGTATACCCTTTACACCATTATCAATAACTACAATGCCTCATAATTAATGAAATAATTATCATAGATTAATCCAAAAGATGAGTTGGGAAATTTCTCCCAAGATCCATTAATTAGGGATAATAATAATCTAACATTATTACATTCATCATAAGTAAAAAACTACGAAAATTCATTGATTAATCATTATAGATCACAAAAACTTGTCCAATATCAGGTTGAATAAGCTTTGACACACCGACCATTATTCTATTTTGTTCTTGGAAATTATGTTCACAATCATATGTCAATATTAATAGATTTTACATGGTGAGTGAATGAGAATATAATGAGAAATATGTCACAATGATTATGTAGTATCTATCCAACCAAAAAACAATGGATCTTAGTTATCATTGATGGTCAACAATATTTATCAATAACTCTTATATTTAAAGGATCTTCTGATATACCATCACATGAGGTTATGTGACATATGAATGAAACATCTTTAATCCAAAATTCATAAATTTTAAATTTATCATACAACATATTATTCATCAGGGACTTTAAGACAATTATAAAATGTTCTACATGGTCTTCCTTTTAATTATAATATATAATAATATTGACTATAATGACTACCAAAAAATGATCTCGTTATTTCATAAAAAATATGTTTATAAAATCAATGAATATAGAAGTATAATTGGTGAATATAGATGTCATTACTATAAATTCATAATGAATGTATCTCATATGGTATGATTTCTTGTTTATATCTTATTTGTTGATCATTAACTGATTATATTCAGATAATTGACCAGTCTTGTAAAAATATAGAGCTACTCATTATTTATCAATGAGTCCATCTATATTGGCTAGAGGATACTTTTAATTCATAGTGATCTTTTTTTTATCATGGTAATCAATGTAAAAGTTCATTGAACCACCTGCATTTTTTTAAAGGAAGAGCAAGTCACCCCATGATGAAGCCTAAGGACAAATGAATCCTTTATCAATACTCTCAAAGTGTTTATTATTAAATTCCTTGATCTTAATTTGAGTCCTTTTATATAGTTTATTTATAATAAGTGTTTCACCGGGTATTATTTTTATTTAAAATTCAAATTCATGATTTAGGGGAAGACCGTGAATGTTTTCAACAAATTTATTAGTTTATTCAATAAAATAGGTAAATATTAATTATTGAGATTCTCAATAATGATTTGAAAAAATGTATTTAATAAATGGGTAGAAAACCCCAAATTATTGATGTAATTTCCCTTAGCTGTTTATATTCTTCCGCACACTAATATAAAATTTAATGTTGATCTATAATATCGAATGTAACATATTTTCATGGAAAATTATTAAACAATATGTATTGATAAAAACACTCTATATAAAAAATAACTTGACATTTTACAAGAGGAATAATATCAAAGATTCACATGAACAACATTCCCATTAACATCTATAAATGAGGATCTGTAGACCTAAGATGAGTTCATCCTACTTTTATGAGTTTTAACAACCAACTCAAAATCTAATCACTGATATGGTGATAATATATACTAATAAAACTCATTATATATAAATGAGTGGGTATAAATAGTATCAAATAAAACATGTGTAATATTTCATTAGATGATAATTGTACCTCTAATCACATCTTTTTAAATAGCCACTTGGGGAATAGTAATTGCATAACATTGTCCTTATCTCCTAGAGTATTTTATAGTATGTTCCCTTAACGTATGGGGTATTAGTTATATTAGTTCCCTATATCCTAATATTGAATCCCCTATACATTAATATACTCTAAATTTCCCATTATTTCATGAGCATGATTTCCTTAATCTACATGATTTAATAAAACCCATTATCATTTTATACATATACCATTAAGTTTCCTTCCACATATATAAAATGAAAATCCCCCCTAAGCTTATTCCAAAAATAAAATTTATTCTCAGTCATCCTCTTCATCACATTACTTACATTGAATATATAAAACATAGTGAATCTATTCTTTTTCTTAGTTTCACATGATACTATATCCTCATATGATGATAATGTTTGGGAGAGTAGTTCCCTTTGATCTTTTAGCGTAGTCCCATGAATAAAATATTTAATATTTTTCAATTTATTATGTATGTAGTTTGTAAAATACCTATATATCCTTATAATATTATCATCATATTTAATAAAATTTTCACCTTCCATTTGTAATAGTCTTATGAATTCTAACTCCATTCCTTCTCATTCTTCCTGAGGAAAATATTATCCCTTGAGAAATTCCATAAAATCCGTCCAATCAGTGTTCAATATTTTTATAATTTCCTTATTTTTTTATGGAATTCCCACACTTATCTACATCCCCGTTATACAATAAACATCCAAAACAAATATCTCCATTTCATAACATTCCATTGTGAGAAATCTCTTTTTATAGAAAAAATCAATTACAAAGATTGAAATGGATTTTTATTATCCACTGAATAAATGAGGTTTTTTGACATAAAATGGTCTATCATAATTACACAAAACTTTTTATTTGAAGTTTTATCCATTCATGAAAGATTATTAGACATAATCATAGTTATCTTCATCAATATATTTACAATTTTTTAGTTATAGTTCCAGATTCATTGTCTTACCCTAAATACAGTTCATAGCTGGATTATCTACATTAATTCTATTCACATTAGTTCATCTAGGATTCTTTTCAAAAAAATTATATATACTATATTATATCATAAAATTATAAATCATAATGTTAACATTAAAAAATAGCAGAATAATTAAAATAAATTGAAAATTTTATTCACATCTAATATCATAATCAAAAACATGTTTTCATTGAGAATATTGTTAAATCATAAAATATATAAACTAAATATTAATTATTTATTAATTAAATGTTAATTAACCTAATAATATCTTCCTAGGAGTTAATCAAGTTTAATATTTAGGGAAAACTATCCATACACACGAATGATGGTAGATATATACTCAACAAAATATATTCAATGTCATTACCCATAGAAAAATATTATTAAACCTATTTATACTATTAGTATATAGAAAAGTATTTATTATTAATAAATACATAAAATATCCACATTACCAAAACATTAGGATGTTATCATACACTTATAATTATCCTCAAAGTCAATAATAACATTATGATCCCTAATATTTGTTTATTTAAATCAATTTCCATTTGTTAATACTAACCTCACTCTGATAGAAAATATAATGATTATAACCCCAGTATCCCAGAGCAGCAGATTAATTTTTTACATTACTACTATATAGAATATATAACATCCCAAAGGAATATCTAGTTCATTAGTATTGATAAACTAGATAGATTATTAAATTCTATATTACATTTATAATTGAAAATAAATCATGCTATTTTATTTGGTATCATTGTTATTTCCTATTTATCATATCATATCATATCAATATTATTAAACATCCTGTAATCCAAGGGAATCGATATTGGAGTAATACTTGACTTCATATGATAATTAATGTTATGCATACAATGAAAAGTAAATAAGGAATTAATAATAATAAAGGGGTAAATGATAGTAAACAAATAATATAAATAATCATATTTTCTTAAGAATTATCTAGGTATAACATTAATATTTAAATAATCAAACGGAAAGTAATAATTAATATAATATTGATGGAATTCTTAAATCGAGACAACTAAAACATACTTTCACGAATTCATTCTAGGAAATATACATAAATGGGTAAGGACTTAACAAAACACACAAAATATTTTATTACATGAGACCTATCGATGCATCGGGGGTCTATTTTGTTATTGTTCTAATCAATCTTTTAAAAATTAAAATGCATGCATCATATGAATAAACAAAATAACATAATAAATAAGGCATAAAAATTGACAAATTTTTATATTTGAAAAACAAACGTATGAAATATTTATACCTTACATGCATCAATTGATAAAAAAACCAAATAAATATATTTTATGGAATAATTAGATTATATCCTCAATAGATCATACAATTCCTCAAATGATGTTTTCATAGATGAAAATATTTTTTAGATCATAGGGATATTTCTTGAGGAAAATAGCATTTTCAATTAGAAATCAGTTCCATAAAATATAAAAATTTCACAAATAATATGGAAAAAATTATATTTGATGATTAAAATTGATGAAATTAATTTCTGTTTAAAATCATTGGTTGGTTATGATGGTCGTGAATTCCATTCATTCTGTATATGTTATATCAATTATTCTATTCCTGTTTTTAATAAAATTGTTTAAAAGTACCTCATTAGGATAATGAAAATAATATTCCTTTAAAAAATTTTGAAAAATAAAAAATGGGTAAAATCTTGTTTAATTAATTAATACGGAATAGTAACAATATTTTCAAATTATTCTAAAGAAGATATAAACACTGAAAAATAATATTTCCATCTGAATAGAAAAAATTGTTCATTTTTCTATGAAATATTATTTCCATATCTTGAGTTAATTAAGATGGAATAGTGAAAAAAAACTATTTAAACTATTGAAATAAATATTAGAGTAAAATATATTGGGATTCATTTGGCAGATCAATTAATTTCCCCAATGGAGACCTAAACATAAAACAAATAATCCCTTACCTCTGGTCTAACATTCATTATATGTGTATAGACCTCATATAAAATTAATGTTGATTTATTTTAAATCTTTTATATTAACATAATATGATATATCATAACATATATGATTTACATTTAACCTTTTACAACCCTTTTATTAATGATTATTCATTAAATTACTTGTTTCAGTTGATATTAGATTCATTTTTTATTTATACTTTTATTAAATAGTTTTGAAAATTTTACATATATCATGGTTTTGTAACATATATAATTTCATTAATTATATAAATATCCAATATATTTATTATATATTTATTTATAATTGTCCATAAAAGTTATAGGTTCAAAAATGATCGACATCATCCATCAAGAATATGGATTATACATACCAAAAAATATTGTTTTTGGAAAGATTGATTAAATGAAAGAAAAAATAATAATTTATATTTATACGTTCATTATTATTAAAAATCTATAAAATACAGTTTATATAACCAACCTTATTTAACTATTGAATATCCTAAATGAATAAAGGATCACATCACTTCATAGAGGTGGTAGTCCTTTAATACACATAATCGAAATTATCATTTTCTATGTGATTGGAACATAATATATTAGATAGGATAATATAATTAAAAAACATAATATATTCGAATATATTATATATAATAATATATTTAATCAAAATAGACTTCTTTAAAATACATTCGTAAAAAATTAATGGTATCACTACCTAGAGATGGTAAGTCGTATGTATGAATGAGAGATACATTCAATTAATATTTAATGAAAAAGGTGATAGATAATGGTAGTTTCATGATCATTATAAAGTTCACATACATTTAGTAGAGGTATGTAATTATTTTATAACAATTATTAAATAGTTATAAGATGTACAAGAAGCTAAAAAGAATGTGATCGCTTTGGGATATTTCCACTTCATTGAATGAACTCCATTATATATTCTATCATGGAACATAGGTGTTGAATTTTGGGAACACAAGAACCTAGAGAATGTGGATGAGGGTGTTGGAAATATAATTGGACAAGGTGTGATCAATCTATGGAGTTTAATTATTGTAACTATAATAGAGAAATGGTGTGTGTTTGTATGGGAGGGAAATAGAACACTTGGTTTTACTAAAAAAATAAAATATATTTAATTAATTCTAAATTTAAATTCAACATAATACAAAGTGTATTGCGTAAAAATATTATAATTTTAAAATAATAAATAATTTTTTTATGCGATATAGTCTCATTTTACCCTATATCTTTTTATTGAACACCATAGTAATGTAGTTTTAATCTTAAATGTGTTAATATATTTTTTTAATATAAATCAGTTATAATTGTATATATAATGTTAAAATCAGATAATAAATGAAATATGGGTGATAGATTGGATAATATATTTTCCCCATTGTCATGGTTTGGTATTTGTTTTATTTTTAAATAATTAAATAAAATACTATTTTCATCAAATATAATAATTTTTATTTCTGTAGTTTTTATTTAGTTTGACATTATGAAAACCAAGATAAATTTAATATTATAAAAAAAACCATTGAAACATCCCAATTTTTTTATATTTATCTAATATATTTTATTAACATAATAATTCATAAATATTTTATTACACTTAATATTTTTAAAACCATTTATTTAATAGTTCTATCAATTGAATAAATACCATGTCGGTGCAATGTATACATTTAGAATTATTATATAACCATAAAAAATTGAAATAAATTAACATGTCAAAAAATATCTTCATCATTGAAATAAAAAAATTTATCTAATCATGTCTTGTTTTTATCCTTATAACATATATTTATATTTATTAGAGTCAAGAGGGTGACATTTTTTATTTATTCTTTTCTAAAATTTTAATAATGTTCATAATAAAATAAATATTTCACAAATTGTACATATATTTTAGAAATTTATGGAATAGACTCACTTCCACTAATGAAATATGATAAATAGAATATATTTTTTTAATGACTTGTCTTGACGTTATAATAGTATCTATCCCTTTTTACATATATTGATGTGATAATGTTTTCTAAATTTACTATTGATAGTGGGAAAATAAATATTTCCCAGAAACGTCTCATTCCAGATATGTAATCTATTTTTAATTATTTATATTTTATAATCATTATAAATTAATTATAAAATACTCCTAGGAAATGAGATAATAACTATTTTTGACGATAATAAATTTTTATCAAAAAACATTATTTATTCATATCACATGAATAGAATATTATTATATTGATGTTAGACCATATATTTAAAATATAATATAGAATTTTAATTACATTTATTTACGACTATTGATCAATTTTGTTTTTTCAGATTAAAATGAATTGCTTGCCGAAATATAGATTCTTTTGAAAATATGTTCTTTTACAATCAACCGAGTTAAATTTTTATGGTCGACTGAAAAAATGAATTTTTTTTACATCATTAAACCATGTTTATTTTATAATTTATTTATTCCAATTCATATAATCAAATTTAATTTCATGATTATAATAGTATATTATATTATTCACCATTTTTACTAAGGCTTGTGCATATCATAAGTTATA
The DNA here is from genome assembly GCA_963277665.1 of Viscum album. Taxonomy (NCBI): domain Eukaryota; kingdom Viridiplantae; phylum Streptophyta; class Magnoliopsida; order Santalales; family Viscaceae; genus Viscum; species Viscum album. The sequence continues at coordinate 267,728,923 of OY728125.1, read as the reverse complement.
GAAAAAAAATATTTGATGAAAAATATATCATAAAATATATGGTTGTTATATGTTATCTAATTCTTGGATAAACATTATTTCTTCCTCTTTTATGAATTATTTACTACATAGGAAAGGGCCTTTCACGATGGACTCAATTGGGGGGAGTTTTATCTTCCTTTATGGTGAGTTGATTAACTATGGTTTTTAGTAAGATAAATGTCTCAAGCTATATAGAATATATCTTTCTTGATCTCTCTCTTAGTGCATATCCATTATCTATCCCAAGATGTTCCCTCTATGACCTCCTACTTTGGGGAAAATAGTGTATTTTAAGGTGGAATGAAGGAAATTTATTTTCTCAAATTTTTAACCTCTTTTAATATAAAATGTTATTAGAATTGATAAAACTAAGACCCTCAGCAAATAAATAAATTTTTTTTACTTAGGACACAGAGCAACCACCTCACCCTACAAATTTATTTTGTTTATGGGGGAATAGAGCCACTTCATCACGCAAAAAACTAATGTTTTTTGCATGATATATGAGAATGAGAGGGTTTTACATAGATTCATAATGTGTTATGTAAAATGTGACGATACCTATGTGGTTTCATGTAATTTTTTGTATCAACTTTGATTTTCATTTGGTTAATCTCATTCATGGATTCAAAATGCTTATCAATACCATTATCATGTTCATTAAAACATTCAAGACTAAAAATTACCCCTATTGGAATGGGACAAATCAGCGTGAAAAGGAGTAATCTATGGGACATAACAATGTTTATAATATATGATCTTTACTGAGTAATATTGTACTGAGATGGAGGACAACCACTATGTAATGGTGTTCATGTAATATTCTAACCTGAAAAATACGTCCGATTCATAATTCCAAATGACCACATGTGTGCCTCCCTACATGCAAGAGGCTAACAACTAGGAGAATATGACTAAATATGGTATTGGGGAGACAATACCCTCTGTATCATGTCATCGAGAAGATAAATACTGAACAATAATATAATAATGCAAAAAAATTAGAGTAAAATTATGAAACCGAATATAGGAATTAAAATTAATGTATCCCGAAAGAGTAATTCTTTCATAACTATATAAAGAAGTTAAAATACTAAATAAATAGTGGTTCCTCCAAATTATGTCTCGGTGTTATACAACTAACTCACTCCTATACTCTTCTATCTACTACATGGCCTTTTACCATTGCAAGATTCCTCATGGAATATAAAATACCATCAAAATTCTTGATTAGAGTGTGAGTACAAGATTCAGTTGGACACCACCAATGCATCCTTATCGTGGTGTGATAATGTTTAAAAGGGTATTACATAATAATAATAAATTTCTATTAACAATAATCATTAAATATAAAACTGAGTGGTCGTACGTTAACCAATACACCACAAACCCTTTCTATAACTTGTACATATCCATGATGAAGAACATCAGAACAATCCCGGAAACTTCAAAACATTAGAGTATTCCACATGCTACTTGATAGTCAGACAAGCCCCATTCCAACACATTAGGAAAAACTATTATGTCATGATACAATGTTATCATTACGTTAAATCAAATGTTCCATCATGTCCAAAAATTTAAATACAATTCTAACTAATCATGATTATAATTCTACAGAGATATCACATACGGGTTAGATCACTCTTGATCGTTATTCACCCGATTTATCCCACAGTACGAAATTGTATATGATCATCCATATCAACATTATAAGTAATCAAGATTTACCATCTAAAGATGGACCCCAAAATGGATACTAATCCTCGATGGGTCCGCATGTCACATTCATACCATGCATATCCAAAAAACAAAGCATATACCTAAATATCACATTGGAATGGTAGAATTAGGATTATAAAATCATGTGTGTGAGAAAATATATACAAACACAAAACTGAGAATTGAATAGTGGATTAAATCATATCGACATGTATGATCATAATTATATTAATAAATCTAGTCTCATGGATATAATTATCCAAATATATATCATTATCTACAAAAAATACACACATGTGATAACATTTCAAGCATGAATATCAACCAAGACACGCCTTTATCTTTACACGGAAATACATTTATTACAGGATTCTGTGAATGTAAGGTACTCCATACCTTATATTCCTTTATGTTAATGGAAAATCCAGTCAAAGGAATCATCAAAGGAACAATTTTCACACACCAACTAAAAATAAAATTACCCCATAAGTATTACCCAAACTAAAACCATAAATTTTATGTGAATAATATATAAAATATCACCAAAGAAAATACATTCCCTTTCCAAGATAATTTTTTAATTATTATTCTAGAAATGAGAATGGAATATTCTAATTTTGATTAATTATAAAACCACATTTTATAATTAAAATCTATAAATTAATTACATAACACATGTGGTATACTTTAGGATTAATATTTATTAAAACAATATATTTATCATTGATAGTTGAATAATTACCATATCATAATTTAATTTAACTTTAACATGATAACTTTTCTTATAATGAATTTTTTTATTATTTATAACTGTATTAAAATAATTTTATATTAAAACTTTCCATTAAAATTAAATATTTATATTTGAAATTATTCATTATAACATTTTTTAAATATAGTGAAATTATATTATTATATTAATCATTGGATAATATTTTGAAATTATCAATAAATAGTTTTCATAAGAATCATTGATAATTTCAGGGAATAATTTTTTAATAATTTATACAATTTTATTTGGGTAACAAAGTATCCTACGATCATTTCCATAAAATACGGATTGATAATAAACATATAATAATATCTAATAAATTAACATTTTCATATTTTGTATTGTGGTCTTTAGTTAATCTCACTAAATTATCCATTCATAATTCATCATCATAATCATTTGGTAATTAATGAAAATTAAACTTTTTCAAAATAGAATATTAATTGTTTTTTAATTTTATACAATTATCATTTTTAAAGGTGAAGAATTGTCGAATAATAGTTTTCCAAAATTATCATTGATAAAATTATTCAATTTCAATTTAATAATTTAACATAATTACCATTATTAAAATTACCCAATTCAATCCTAGTAATTTTAAGGATTTATATTTTTATATTTTTGAAAATATTTATTTTAAAATAGTGTGATGAATTGTATTGAACATACCAAGGTTCCTTCAAAAAAAATTTACATTCATATTCTTCTCATCAAGACGAATCCCCTCGATACAATGTCACATCAATACCATCAATATTGTTGAATATATTTAAGAGTGAAAATTAGAATAAAATAATAAAATTGAATAAAAATTGAGGAGAGAGAGAGGGAATTGATGAGTGAGGGACATGAGAGGTGGAGAGAAAATTGAGGTCCTTCAATGCATTGGGCGATTCCCCAAAACCCCTATTTTATTATATTTTTTTAAACATGCATTTATTAAATAATATTTATCTCATTAAATATTTATCCTTAACTGAATAATTTAATAATTGTTTTCTCTTTTATTTACCCATGGGCCTCATAGGATTTTATCTATCATTCTAATTAAATAAAATGTGGTTTTTATTCCATATTTTAAATATTTTAAAAACCATCAATTTAGACGGTCACTAATATGTTTCTCCCTTATATATATATATATATATATTTGACAACATATATATACACACAAAAATATACTAATTTATTTAACCCATATATACAATATATATATATATATATATATTTAGATCTATATATACACATTCACATGTATATATATATACCATATAAATAATTTATTTTTCAGCACTCAAATTATTTTCCATTAAATAATAATAATAATAATGAAATAAAAAACTATTTGTATTATTAAATATCCCACATTCTTTCAATCATTAACAATCATTCCTGAGAAGTATATCCAATCCACATATAATCTAGTATTTTAGTTTGAGGATATTATACCAGATGAACCAGACAACCGGGTATATGATATCTCCTGGAAATATTTTAGGTAGATCTAAAATATTTGGATTATACTGTACTCTAATGTTATTATCTTTTCATTTTGTGATATAACTCATGATTTCTCACAATTTTCTTATCATTTTTCTAATAATAAAATGTTAATTTTCATTCAATGTTATAATGTCTAAATTAAACTATTAATGGAATTACATTTTATAAAATCCGTTATATTTGCAATCTTCTTGATTGATATCTCATCATCATTGGTGATATCCACATTGAAATGTTGAGGAATATTACTTACATTTTAAATAAATTAATTTTAGTTAAATAAAATATGAATATTACTGTTATAAAAATTAAAAACTATAATATTTGAGCACAATGTTTCTAAACACCAGACATGAAAAAAAATTTAAACCCCGTAAAAGTTAAACCCCAGGTTCCAAAACTAATAGTAGTTGTGGGGTTCCCAAACCTTATACTATGTGAGAGATATTAATTTATTTTTTCATTTAAAAATGGAATAAAAATATAAATCAATAGTAAAAGGTATTATCACCAGTGATATTCCCAACATCCCAACATGAAAACAAATTTATACAAAATCTAGGTTAAACAACACACAATAGACCTAATAATTGTCATGTATTTCTAGTATTATGAACCATTTGGTTGATATTAAATTATTTTTTGAAAATAAAATATATCAAAAATATTAAATAATATATCCCTACATGTGATCTCAATAAATTCTAGATGCTCACAAATGGTATACCCCTCCGTGGGAAAATGTTTTTTCTTGGACATGATAATGCTCTCAAATTTCCTAAACAATACACTAAATGGGTATAATTTAATTATTTTGGATTAATAAAGCATAGAAAATTTAATCTAATATATATATATATATTGTCTAAACCCATCCTGTAATGGCCTCAAAATCTCACACTAACTTAGCGTCAAACAATGAAAATAGTTTGTATTATATTTGAATATGCTAATTCGGATTATAACATTATGATAATCCAATGAAACATTTATTATGAGTTTTTTTGTTGAAAAATAATATTTTCACAAAAGGCTGATATATTATTAAAAATATGGTTCATTAACATTAATAATTTATAATAGATAATTCACCAACATAATCAACATCTCATCTTAGATAAGTTCCTCTAATAGTTTTTCAAGAATAAATTGTTCCATTAATCCATAACATAATTCTCACATTCACAAATTTAATTTTGTATCTATCAATATTTCCACTGAATTTTGACATGTGATACCAACATTAATTGATACACCTTCCCCCTTTGATAAGTGATCCACACTAGATGCTCCAAAATAAATACCATGTTCCCCATTTCGACATCCTTGCAATAAATAACATGAAAACGATCAGGTATGTAGCTCCAAATATATGAGACCTTAAAAACATTGCCTATACCACAATAGTGATAAGGGTGGTTTAGATGATACACCACTTCCCCTATACTCTTAGAGATTCAATGGGGTCCAAAAAACTGGGAGTTATCTTTAAATGCTTTAGAATATGTATTTTACCCAACACAAGAGTCTCTCACAATGAATCCTAATCACCTATCGTGAAATAAAAGTGTCTCCACCTACTACTGACACAAGATCTGTGTATTTTGTGAGGGGTGATCAACCTGTTTATAATATTATTAACTCTCTTAGAGGCTTCTATAACCAAACCAAGTCTACAACCACTGCCTCACTTGCCTCATACCAACAAGAAGTGTTCTCCATGGCCCCTCGTAAGGAGACTCCTAATGTACAATCTAAATCGGGGCCTGATCACTAATATTTAATATGAAATCAATAAATCCTATGTGATCATTCATTTCATTACTAATTTCTACCACAAATTCCCAAGTCATATCATCCAATATGTGTATAGTTTTCATGGAATATCCATCACTCGATGGATGGTATATTGTGTTCAAACTATACTGAGTCCCAAGGGATTTATGTAATAATTTATAAAAGATAAAAATTAAACATGATTCTATATCCAAGATAATACTAATAGAAACTCAATGAAGGAGTATGATCAATATATTATCATTAATATGTGAGAATACATCCTTTACGGATCAATAGTAATCCAAACAACGTCCTAACACCTCATGGTCATCAATAACCCCATAAAAAGGTCCACTGTGATGCTCCCTAACTAATGATATGTTAGTCCCATGTCCATATCAAGCTAGTGGAATAACCATCTATCATTATCTCATATACTATGGTTTTAGATTATAATTCCAAAACATATTAGAGAATGATTGGTTTCAGTATTATAACTTAAATAATAAGTGATGTATAGAAAAAAATAGATATAAATAAATAACTAGTATTAAACAATGAAAATAAAAATTGGTATGTTCAATATTTTACATACTATAGTAATTATTTCTTCAACACCATATATTGGGTTTTGATCAACTACATAGACTCTCTTTTCCTCAGCTCTATAACCCTCTCCAAAAATCACATGACTCTTTATTGGTTGGGCCATCTGTAAATGGATCTATCATAACTGATGATTAAGTTGGTTACTAATTCATGAACCCCAATGAAACATCTACTGTAATTACATTTAGAAAATTTGTTATAGATTCTATATCTTACCACATTAGTGGAACTTTTCATCTGGTTTTTTTCAAATGAATAGTGATAATTCCCCCAACTCCCATAATTTTAACACTGACGACCTCCAACCTACATGGGAGGTGTTAACAAGCCTCTAATAAACTCATATTATACACAATTTTACTAACATGAGTGATCTTCCGTAATTTCATTTTTTCATAAGGAACACATGTAGGTAGAGAAAATCAGTCATTAGGCCATCAGGTGTTGAAAGTAATTGAAATCTATTTTTAATCCATTATATTATAAAATTATAATAAATTAATTAGGTAATTAAAGGATTAATACTTCCACAAGAGAATTATTTCATTTTTTATGTTTTATATTAGGATATAATTACTCTTTAGAAATTATCAAAAGAGGATGAGAATAAATGATAAGAAGACCCTTTGCATTGTGAGGGATGAAATTTGAGTGACACCGGATTTGTAAAGATTTAACTGAGATATAAAACTAGAGGGAAAAATTTTCACATCGTTTATTACATTTAAACAATCTGAGATTATTAATGATGATTTTCTGGAAGAGATGCAAAAATATTCAGGATTTCTTAAAAGTATAATATTAGACATCATGTATACACAACACACATTGTATAAATTTTCACCATCAACTTCAAATGCCTAGTTTATGTGTATCATAAAATTTGTCATTGTATTTGAAATAGGAAAACCATAACCCATATTTTACTATTATTTAATGATTTTAAATGTTTTCTCTATCTTATTGAGATTATAAATGGAGAGAAATCCTACTATTGGTGAGGAAGATCCTAATACAAATGATTGGAGGAAGAAGTTGTGTTGTGTATGAACCTCCATGAGTTCATCTCTATGTTCTTTATGATATCTCTTTTCATTTATAATTCCCCTAATCATATCCTCTCTTGGAGGAGTGGGTAAACATTTATTGTTATAGGTTTATTTAATATAAAGGATATGGTGCATTATATTAATATCATTTTATATTATTAATGTTTATGGTTTGACGTAATTATTTAATAAAATTACAATAATGTTATTTTTCTTTATTTATTAGATTAATATTATAATCTAAAAGAAATGTTAAAATTTTAAAAATAATGAACCTATTGAATTAATGAACATTTTCATTTTTAGGGAAAATTACGGTTAAATATTGAATCAAGTCAATATTGATTCAGTGAAATCCTACTTTACTAGACCCTGAGAAATTGGAATTTTTGCAATGAGGACGAGAAAACATGACCATTGGATATTATCCATCTCAACTTATACAAAAATCATGAATTAATTAAACCATTTATTAAATCCAATTGTACTTGAAACCTAAAATTACAAAACTCATGAGTTCTTTGAAAAATTACTTTAAAAAAACCAAACTGTTACAGTTTTACATCATTCATTTTATTAAAATCAATCAAAAAAATATTTTCTCACGTATTTCTTCAAGAAAATAAAATAAAATATCTCGAAATCATAATCAAATTAATTTCACAGTCTATAGGGATCATTAAAGACCTACTTTTATACTCATTTTAGTTAATATTTTATCATAGATTGTGTTTTATAATATTTTTTTTCATTTACATGTATGGAATTAAAATTGACCTATGGGATTATATGAAATCATGGTGAGCTATCCTCATCTAGACCATTTTAAATTATTAGGTCTTTTATAATACACTGAGAGTTCTTTAGTAGGTTAAAACTCATTACTAGATGTATATTCTCATGTCAGAATAATATCTCATAATTCCAAGATTTATGTCAATCATTCCCAGCCAACAACGGAGAAGAGAGAACAAATTCAATAAAATGAGTATATAATTAAGGGGATGTCATAGAACCCTATCATAAATCCATGAACTCTTGGGCACTGTCCAGTTTCACCATGTCAATGAATAACTATTTGATGAATATTTCCTTAATGTTCATCCATTTAATAAATTCTCATCTACTAATGTGATTCAAGGAAATCCACCATCTCTAGGTGTGTCCTTTGAACATAATGGTTTCTACAATAACTCACCCTTCCTCATGGGTTTGGAGTATTTTGAAAAGTATTTTGATATAGTATGTTCTGTCCTCTACTAGTAGTGGGCCACCAATTCCCATGAATGATGGAAGATTTTGGAGTTGGAAATCCTGCGAATTCTCAGTCATGGTCCTCAGAATTACTCCACCATGAATGTGCACTATTTGAATGAGTCTCAGTTTGTTGGACTCTACACCTAGATCAATAATGTTAGAACATGAGAGTGTCATGTAGAATCACCCTCCATAGTATGTTGTGGCACTATGATATCCTAGGATACATCATATGGTGGTATAATGCATCACCTATGAGAAGACAGCTTATGCAACAAATTGATCATTAATAACATAGATTGATCCTAACCAACCTATATAATAATGAAAATCCTACCTTAGGATTATACCATCAATTGAATTAATAACCCTCAATGAACAAACATTTTCTTTATCCAAACACATTATTCAAATCATTATATATATACTAACAAAAAAATACACCCAGTTCAACTAATTGGGCCTATAACGATATATGATATAGCACATCAAAAAAATATCATACAACAAAACTATGGCAAAAAAATTGGGAAAATATGACATTTAATTAAAGAACTATTATACAATATAAAAACTATTATAAATAACGAATATGAATATATGATCCTAGTAATGATGCATAAAAACAACCCAAAATCCTATAAATCATGTAACAAAATCATTTTCATCACTCCATGAGAATTTTGTCAATAGTAAAAAAATAGAATTACCCCATCATTATAGAATCACAAATGCCAACTATGTAGTGATGTCCATGAAATCACATAGTTCCACACACCGAGTACCAAATTCTTATATACCTTATACAATTTCTAATCCCATTGGAAATAAATTAACATGATAGTGAATTCGGGTTCTTTTTTAGCATTTTTAAAAACCACATCCCAAACCACTGGGTCTAATGTGGAATGCCACATGAATTAATCTCTATATCCTGATTTGCAAAAGGTATCCAAAAAGCATCCCTGGTCCAAATTTTATATTAGAGACACCATACCCTCTATAACATTTCATCTATTAAATAAATAGTGAACAATAATATTAAAATGGATAAATAATCAAAGTAAGTTATTGAAACTCAATAATGAAATACATATAAATGTAGCTACCGATGTGGTAAAGAATATCCCAGGTGTATAAAGTAGACATAGTAATAAATAGATAGTGTGTACTTCAGGCTGTGTCCCAATCAGTTACTATATCCATGCTCCTCTGATCAGATTTCCACCATAGGTCTGTTTCTCTATTCTATATTCCACATGAAATCTACAAGCATCTCGAAATTCTCGGTAAAGGAATGAGTACAAGTCTCAACGTGACACTTCTAAACAATCCTTATCCTTTTGTGATCAAACATACAAATCTATTTTATAATTATAATTAATGTTTACCAATTATAAACATAAAAACCAAAACTGATCCATTTATGGTCGAACCAAATAGCCACAAACCCCTAGTCATGCCTGCTTATACTCCATTCCTGAAAACCTCATAAAAATCATGTAACTTATATTTATGAGATCTATAATCAAGAAAATCTATAGTAGAATATTATTGAAGAATCCAGGTTATGAGACACTATGACATCATGAACTAGCACTATATATATGTTAGATTACATAGTAATCATGCCCCACTATTTCCATGTAGGTCTAATCAATGACGATTGACAATGCCCAAAATCGGCACATATGAGTCTGATAAGTCATGATCATCATTCTCCTAGGTTATACAACACTAGGCCACCACGCCCCACAATCCATATCAATCTCCACATCCGTTCAGATGTAGTATCTGAACAGACACCCTCTCTAGGGATACCAAACCATGACAGGTCAAAATATAACTATGGTACCTTGAATAACATAACATCATGGAATATTCCGAAATATCTCAATGCAACTGTAGACTCATACATAACAAATAATCAGTGTCTGAGAATATATACATACACACATCTGACACACACAACATGGTCTAAATAATATTAATATGCATAATCATAATAGGTCATTAATGTAATTCAACTAAAACAATTAACATAGTAGTTCTCCAAGATTACACACACCCAAATGTGATCAAATGTTAAGAATGAGTATCAATCATGACATATGTATGAAATAACAAGTAAATTCTTGTATAACAAGATCCCATGAATGTATGGAACTTCCTATCTCAATGGAATATACATCAATCAGATCTTTTATTGAAGGTGTCATCAATTGAACCACATTAAATCACCAAACAGAAATACGATCACACTCAAAGGATTACCAAAACTAGTACCATTAATTTTATTAAAAAAATCCTTCATGAGATAACACATTGTATTGCATGGATAACAACTAAATTATCATTGGTTGAAATAATCATGAAATAATCTCTTTATGTATAATTATAAAACCATATTTTATAATATATATACTTGAATTTATTGGATAAAACATGTAGTATTCCTTATAATTACTCTTTATTAATCCAAATAATTATCCCTGAAAATTTCATAATTATCATCTAAAAATTTAATGGTAGTGTTGCTTGATATTTTTACTTCTAAATCCCTGTTTATTATTTATATAATTATATTATATTAATTTTACCTTAATATTATCCTTCATAATTAAAATATTCCCTATGATAATTTTCTTTATAAACTATCCTAATATATTTTTTGGAAATTATAATTTTATAATCATATTTGGGTAGTCAGATGATATTATATTTCTATAAATCATATAATTACCTTTGTTAATTTAAAAAAAATATTTTTTTTAATTTATACTATTATACTTATAAAATAATGTATTTTTTTAACATATAAATAAATTACTGATTGATATTTTTCTTAAAAAATTTCATATAAACTATAATTTGATATTTCTATTTTATTGTCATTTGTTAATATCACTCAATTATCCTCTAAAAATTCTTTTCAATCATCATTTCGTAATTCTTTATAATTAAATGCTGTTAAAATAGCATAATCAATTTTTAATAATTTCCCAAAATTATCATCATTAAATACTTTCAATTATCATTGGATAATTTTCCACAATTATAATTTTTAAAATTTGGAAATCAATATTTGATAATTCACTAAAATTATCAATGATGAAATTGGGCAATTAATTTATTTTCATAATACTAGTACATTATATTATAAGTGTTTTTAAAGTGTATTCGTTTCAATAAATGCGAATAGTATGATTTAAAATATCATGCTTCCTTCAAAAACAAAATTAGGATTTATGTTCATCTCATGAAGAAGAATCCAATAGGACTGACAGCACATCACTGTGATCAATAAGGAAGAAGGTTATAAGGGGATTGGTTTATAATAAAATAATAAATTGAAATTAAATAAAATAGAGGGAGGGTGTAAGAGAGAGGGATTTGACAGCTTAAAAAATGTGAGGTCCCAACATGCATTAATAAAATCCCCAAAACCTCCATTTTATAGTTTTTTAAAATGAATATTAATTTTTTTTAATTAAATCATTAAATGATTCTCTTTATTTGATTCATTTTATTGTTTTTCCCTCTCCATTTAATCCTTTAATTTTATTTGTTTTTTTGGTAGCCATTAAATATCACACACTTTTTAATTCTCTCTTTTAAATATTTTCAAAATATCAATTTAGTATATATTAAAAGTCACACATTTTATAATACATTGAATATATATTCCCATATATTTATATACTCACCCGTATATAAATATATATATATATATAACCCATATATACAAATTATATAAATACATATCTTTATATACACCTGCACATGTATAAATATATTTATCCCACATATATATTTTAATATTCTAAAGTAAAATTAATTTATCACTATTTAAAAATGTTGATAATAACAAAAATATAGAATAATTATTAATATTATTAAAAAATTCAAATCATTTCCATCATTAACATTTTAAAAGCAAAATATTTAAAACATTCATTTCATCGATGATCCAATGAAAATTTAATGATGGAGTGTGTAAATTCATCCATTAAAAGCATTGCAAAGATTGAATCTTTTTAAACTGTTTTATTTTGAAGCTTCCATATTGATATCGCATCATCAATGGTCATATCCTCATTTAAATGTTGAATAAGATTCCATATTTATTTTAAAAATATGTAGTTTTAATTAATTAAAATGAAATATTTTATATAATTTATATTTAATAGTGTAATATCATGTGTGATGTTTCCAAACACCCATCACACAGATTGATTTTCTCCCACCATGCGTAAACCCTCATCCAAGACCTAATGGTGGTCTCAGATATCTCATACATCTGAAAAATTGAGGGATTTCAAATTATTTATTTTAAATAACAAACTAAAAATGTAATTACATATAAGAATAATAATATCACATTTAGTGGTTCCAGACACTGAAAGAACATAATTGTTATATGCTATCTAGGGTAAAATCCACATCCTTGACCTTAAAGTAGTATTTTATTTCCCATATGATGAAAAATATGAAATATATTTAAGTGTTTCAAGAAAATTATTTAATAAAAATATAAAATAAATTTTTCTGATGAGTGATTTTACCAAAATTATGATTCCCATAAATGGTATATCCCACCTAATGTAAACTTCATGTCATATACCTAATTCTGCTTCCATATTTCTCATATGACATTCCATTTGAGACATATTTAATTGTTTTTTTTAAATCACGCGTACAAAATATAAGTTATTTTCCATTTTTATTTTAAATGGGATAATCCTCTATATGCCTCAAAATATCACAATCACTCAGTACATTACTCTAAAATATTCCATAGAATATTGTAACAGTCAAATTAGTCTTTTACGCTCATAAAAATCTATTAAAAAATTTATTAACTAAATTTTGTTGAATATTTACATTTTCAGCTATAAAATCAAATATATTTTTTAAAAATAGTGTTTTTATTATCATAAAAAAATAGGATATTACTCCAGGAAGATTCATTAGGTACAAAATTAAAAATATATGATTTATTTTAACTTATAGATTTCTATAAAAGTCTTAATTAACCATGTAAACTCCCTTTATGATAAACATATTTCATATATTGAATTGAAAAATTTTTAGGCCACTGCTTCCGTAAACAATATTCTACAATTTTTGGTCAAACAATTCCTCTATAAAAATTCCATAACTCATTTGGTAATTTTTATGCTATGTGGTCTACATAGCATGTTATAAGTTACACACAGTGTTTAATATGTTGTCCATAATGTCTAATTTTGAAAAATATTTTTCCATGTCTCCTATAATATAATCATATATCATCTTTTATATAAAAAATGGATCCCACACAAGTAGCTTGTATTGATGATCATAGGGGAATCCATGATTGAGATTGTTCAGGTTGATACAAACATTAGTTTTCTTCCAAACCATCAGTTGTATTCAAAGATCATGGACTCTAACTTGTTGTATTATACTACCTCAAATATTATTCCCACCTATATATATAGGGAATCTTGTATGATGTCTCTTTTTCCAATATAATACTGTATAAATGAACCCCTCACATGGTTATATTTCTTCCTACATGAACCTCAACCAAATATCTCGGCAAATGAGACATATATCAGAGAAGGCCATTTTGAAGGATACATATTCAATACAATACCACTTCATTAATGTTCCTTGTGAATAATTTATTTGAAAATAATAATAAGCTAGATATATTATTTATCAAAAAACACTATGTTTTAAGAAAATTGATGCGTACTATAAAAATATTAAAATGTAAATTTACTTAATGTTGAAATTTAATTAGAATTTATAAATATGAGTAATATCATTATGAAATATGTGTTTATTGGTAATACTCCTTAAATTTTTGTTATATAATTATTGTAAAATTAATGCTCAAATTTTTTGTATTGTAATTTAATGCATTAAAAATGCATTTTCTTCAGATATATATTTTATTTAATTTTTTTCATAGAAATTAAAATTACATTATAAAAAATTATGGAATATTATTTTAGAAAGTATAATAAATGGTGAAATTATCATATCAAAATATATATTATGTGATGTTTTAGGATTTTCTTTAAATTAATGATTTTTAAATGAATTTTGAAAAATAATGATATTTCAAAAACATTTATTTTATTTCATTTAACCTAAGAATTTAAATTTTAAATTAATTTTTGGATTTTTTATTGAATTGAAATATAATACATTCTATTTATAACAATATAATTAATTAAATTAGATTTAAAAAGTTTCATGATTTTAAGATAAGTTATTTTTTATTCGTAAGAAACCATTTTTTCTAAAAAATGTTATTCATTGTGTTTTATAAATTTGAAAAAAATTAAAATCTTCATTTATTGAATTGAAAATTTAAATAAAAAAACCCAAATTTCAATCATGATATTTAAATTGTATAAACTATTTTGCTTTATTTCATTTATAATCATGATTTTCATTGTTAAATATTTGTCACCTCAGTAATGAAAAAAATAATGTAAAAATCATGAAATATTATCTTAAAATGAAACAAAAAATTATCCTAATATATTTTTAGGGTTATATTTTTTTATAGAAATATGAAATTCTAATATATTTCATTTCAATGATATTTTCCATTCACTATGACTTTTATATTATATTATGTGGTGAAAATTTCAAAATGAAAATCCCTTAACATTTATATATTTAAAAGTTTACATAACAATAAAAAGAGTATATGATTGGTTCTAAATTGTTTTTATAAATATAAATTATTATTATTTCCATAGAAATATATTTTTATTTTCTTGTGAAAGCAATAGAAATATCATGTTTTTTATATTAAAAACCATAAATTTTTTATTTTTGTGTATGTTATAATTACAAAAAAATATTTCTAGATGAATATAAAATATTTTTTTTCATTTTTATGTATTATATTAAATTTACATTATAATATTTCTTTTATTAATGTAAAATAAAATTAATACTATCAAATAATACATTAATGATATTTTTTTAAACTAATATTTCCTTAAATTATTTAAATAACATAAAAATATATAATAAGGATATTTAGAATGATATGTTGTTTAAAATTTCATCCTTTTAGAATATTGGAAATCATTTTTAACATATAAATAAAATTATAAACCCTTAAAAATGTATTACTGTAGTTATGTATGAAATTGATTTACGAAGGGGTTAAACCAAATGATAAGGTAAAAGATGACACCAAAAAAAATATTTTTTAGATAATGATATGTGTGCCATATATTATTAAAAATGAATTTTGGGATATTTTTATTCTTTATACATGGGACTTTATTTAATAATGTTTAAATTATTAATGTAATTCCAATTTCACCCATTCCACAATTATAAAAGAAAAATACCTTCCCTATTTTCTTTAATCCTAACTGATGGATTTATGTAAAATATATCCTACCATTTTATCTTATAAAATTTTACATAAATGAATTTTTAGTTCTTTTCATTTTAAAATACCTCTTTTAGGGTCCTTGAGAATGGATTTAATACAAAACTATAGAATAAAAGGTAATCATCTAGCCTGAACCACTTAAAATTATTTCTTATTCTTCCTCCTCTGAATATATGATATAAATAATAATATAATAAAAGAATAATAGTAAGTAAAATGAAATTTTATTATGATTATTTAACATCATTTATAACAATTTTATTCTATCAAATAGGACGTGAATGTAGCATTTGTGCGTTCCTATGGACAACCACCTTTAGTTAGGGATAAAATTTATTTTCAATTTTCATGATTCACGGATGGTTATTTTTATAGGTTAAATAATTATATAATACATTTATGTTATAATTTTGTATCTATATTTAAAATATCAAATCAAAATTTCTACATTCTAAAATTTAGGAAAAATATAATATATCATGTGCGAACATGTGGATTACCTACCCCACGAAGCAGTGTGATTAATTTTTCATATTAATTTTAAATGGATTAATTATAGCATATATTTATTAAATATATATGATATATATTATGTAATAATTATTTATTAATGATTAAATAGTTTTTTATTTTATTTGGTTTCATTCAGTGATGTTGAAAATAGTGTTACTATGTATGAATGGCATACAGTCTCTCTAAATTGTATAATTTATATTTCCCTCTATACATATTATTATTGAAATTAAATAAATATATAATAATTATATATATAATTTAAATCCTTAATATATGTTTTTTAAATTTTACTATGATTATAGTACGAGTAACTAATCTATCAAGGAAAGCATCTTATGAAAAATAAAACCACTTAATCTAATAAAAAAGTATATCAAAAATTAATTATTAATAAATGTGTAAAATGAATTAATTAAAAAATATTTAATATTTTAATTATTCTAATTAAACTGATATTCATTTTAAAAAAAATTATTTTAATATAAATGATATTTGACTTCTTTTGTTGAAATTCAAGTTTGGCGTAAGGGATCCCCATCCCACGAGTATTTCTCTAACACATATGCCACATTCAACAGTTATTTATTTTTTTCTTTTATAAAATTATAATTAAAATATTTTTTTATTTTTATTCTTATTAAATTATTGATATTTAAAATATATCAATGGGTCTATCTTTTCTAAGAGTTTAACAAAGATATCACTGATGTTGTAAGGGTTTATTTTCTAAAATTGTTTTCCTAGGGACATAAGTTATGTTATGTACTTATACTTATATATGAGGTTTTTATATGTCCCCTATGTCATTTTATATCATTAATATCATTATTATAATTAAATTTAAAAATAAATTTGATTTATTATTTCATGTGGTTAATTATTCAAAAGTTACCTATGTGGTAAGGAATTTATATTTTAATATAACTTTAATTAGAATTTTAAATGATTTATTTTTCATTAAAATAAATTATGTAATTATTTTTTAATAATCAAAATTCATTATTTATTCTCAATTTATTCTTTTATAATATAATTATTCTTTTTATTTTACTCTCTTTAGTATTAAATATATTAAACAAATGTATTACGGGAAAGGAATTGGTTTCTCTCTTAGGGAGAAATTCAATTTCTTTCCTTATCCATGTTTTCTGAAAATATATTAAAATGATTTTATAAAATTATATTAATATTTAAATAAATTTTCACCCATTACATTATTTTAAAAAAATTGTAAATGGAATAATATTTTCATTTTTGAAACAACGTACACTTGAAATTTTACTAAAAATATTAAAGTAATATTTATTTTAATATACCAAACATGAACATAATTTAATTTTATAATGAAAAATAAATGTGGTGAATTACTAATTAGTAGTTTACAAAGTTATTTTAAAAAAATTATAAATTTATTATAAATTTATAGATTTTAAATAAGTTATTGAAGAATGATAAGGGGTTTATGTCAAAAGAAAATAATCCATTTGTGATTTAAATAAATAAAAAAATTTATAATCAATGATAATATTCATTGATTTGGAAGATGCATTACTAATGATATGATCAAATAATAATATCTATATTAATTCTCTAAGTTTTTTATGGTAGTGATGATGAAATATAGTCGAATCCTATATTATTTTACATTGGTTATGTTATTAGGATGGTTTTTGTGATCATTTTTCATAAATATAAATTAGTTCTTGATTATGTTATAGGTTGTACTAGAATTATATATCTACCAAATTCATTGGGTAAATATTAATGTTTTATGGTATCAAAGGTTACATGGGTGGGTACCACAATATTTAAAAAATAGGGTACAAAAGGGGTTATCATACGCCCAGAAAAGGGTACATATGAGGCCATCCCACGCATGATTCATTTATACAAGGTTTATTGAATGAATAACATATAATAAATTTTTTATTTTTTATAATTAACATTATATTTATTTTAATAGAATTATTTTACACATTATTAATCTCTTTATGAAAATATCATTTGTCAATGTTATGTTCATAGGGAACTTATTCAATGATTTATTTTTTATTTATGTCTTATAAACATCCATACTCTATTTCATGACTCACGTTTATGATTTGGTTAAGATCATGCTCACATTCCATTTATTTTAATTTGTGATCTTAATTGTCATAGATTTAACTATTTCATACGTTAACGATTCATCAAATATCACACATTATTATGTTATCCTTTCCCCATGATATAAATAAAATTGTTGTGTATTATGTACATAAGAGGGGTGATAGTTATAAATTACTCTGTGGGATGTCAAGTAGATTATTTATAAACCAATTGTCTATGTATCTGTGCTTCCAAACATGAAAAACCATAACAGTAATGGGGAGAATAAAAATTTTATATAATGAATATTCATCAAATAATACAAAATCATAATATATGAGAATTATGGCTCACAATAAGTTGTTCTAGGAAAATAATATGTTAAATTTTAAAAACTATTATTAGAAAATATTAGTGAGAAAACATAGGATAATCTTATGAATAGTGGAACGTCATAAGTGATGTTAATTTAAGGGGTATTGTTTTCTAATTAAAAATTACTCATCTAGATACTATAAGTTTATGTGGTGTCATAGTAGGTTTATCTAGGGGTAATAATACTCAAAATAGTTTTTCATGTATATCCCATCTATCATTTGGATTCATCTTTAGTGCTCTATTACTACGCACCATTTTTGAAACTCTTGGAATATATTCATTGGATAATTTATATTTTCATTATAATCCTTTATGATTTATTTGAGTAGGTTATATCTATCTAAT
Source organism: Viscum album (assembly GCA_963277665.1). NCBI lineage: Eukaryota > Viridiplantae > Streptophyta > Magnoliopsida > Santalales > Viscaceae > Viscum > Viscum album. The sequence continues at coordinate 267,709,467 of OY728125.1, read as the reverse complement.
ACATATGTTAAACGTTTGATCTCATAGATTAAAAATGATGTGTTATGAGTTAAACATCATAAGAATGATTTTCCTAATCATATTAATTATCTATATGATTATTGTTTTATTGAATATTATATTTATATTAATTAATGACTGTAATAAATGAGAAATCATTTTAACATTGATTATGATGGAAAATGTATTCATTTTACACTTTTTAAACTATATTATTTGAGATATAGAATATAAAACATTTGATGATGCTTTATCAACTGTCTCACTATATGATTAAAAAACATCAACAATGGTTAGTTTCCCAGAACACATAAGAAAAGAAAATTTTAATTTCATTGTAGTTCAATTTTATATGGCCATTGTCTATTGTAGATTAAATAAATTATATGTTGATAATTTAAGAAGAATCCCACATATGAATTTCCAAAATCTATGAGTAGATTTTTCATTTGTGGAATGTAGGGTCATATAGAATGTAATTAATATATAAAATTATGATTTATAAGTAAGAACATAGTGTTAATCATATTTTATAATTTATAATTCAATTTATTATGTGTTGTTAATATGGTCATTATCTGAGTCAATTCCCTAATCCAACGATTAACTCCAAACAACCTGAATGGTCTATGTAATTCTAACTATTAATGTGTAATGGATGAAGTGTTTATATGTTAAGATGAAATAATTAAGATTTAGATGTGGGTATTTAATGATATTTTTCAATTATGGTTCATTAAAGATTTAAAAATTTAGATATAGTAGTTTTTGTTATGTATTTTGAAGTGTGTTGTTAAAGGTTGTGATAATATTGAAGTGTTATTTAGTGGTAATGGTATATATTATGGAAAAAACATGATTACGTTAAGAATAACCCTTAATATATAACCTCTATTTATATACTAATGTATTTATTCCTATTTATATTGTAATGGGGATAGTATTTGTGACCAATAAAAAATTTATGGATTTTATGATAAATTGATATATATTGTATTTTAAGATGTTTGCCAAATGATGTGATATATGGAATATTTTGTGTAATCCTTGATTTTGTTGAAGGATATATGTAAGGGTTATTATTTGGAAGAATTGTTTTCATTAATGTATTATGAAGAATAATGTTTTACCATTTGTATAAGTTATATGATCAAGTAATTCACATATTTATTTTGATTAATTAACATTTTTAGTTTGAGGGATTACATTTACATTTATTTTATAGAATTATTTATAATGTTTTGGGTCCACTAATTACAATATATTGACAGATTAGACTTTCATTTAACTATATATATTATAATATGTTAAAATATAATTTTAGTTCTTTGGGAATAAAAAATTATTCATGAATATTCATTTCTTAGATGAAGTGAAAATTCATCAAAACACACCCTCAGAAAGATTTTGTTCTCTTGAAATTGAAAGAAATCATTTAATTATATTTTCATATATTCTATTAATTGATGTTAAAACAATATATCAAATTTAAGAAGAGGACAATGAAATAAAAATGTTTTACTTTTATTTTTAGTTTTGATGAATCGAGGGGCTTTTCACCCATGTAGGATTAATGATGTTTGTTATGATAAACATTATCATTACCAGGATCTATATAACTATATATTACAACATAGATAATTGTTTCCACTACTTGTATAAATTTTACCTTCCAATTTTTTCCCCTTATATGGGAACCTGATTATGATTTATTTTAGGAAACCATTATGATTCCTACTTTCTATTTTAAAAGGATCTTTTATTTTCAATCTGTACGATTTGAGTTTTCAATTATTTCTATTGATTGTTTTACATAAATAAACAAAATCAAAAAAAATTATACCTTTTATTTTATAATACTATCATCATTTTTGAAATCAAATTATCAAAAATATCAAAATTTTATTTTTTCAGTGATAATTGATAAATACCAATTTGAAAAATACAATCATTAACATTCATTAAAAAATTAATTATAAATTAAAATTATAATATGTATTTGGATTAAAGATAAATATTATCCTTTTAATTTCTAACAATATAAATAAATAAATCTGAATCCGTAATATTAATGATTTTGATTGAAGTTAATTTGTATGGTTAAAAATTATTTTAACAAAAAACAAGTTTCTAATAGATTTTATGAAATTTTATTTGAATTAATTTAATAAACGTATTGAATTTGGATATTGTAAAATAGATATGTTATTAAGAATCATGGGTTCCAATTTTGGTAAAAATTTCATTTTTCATTTTGGTCTTGAATAATAGTTATTATGGTAAGTAATTTTCACCTCCATAATTCTATAATGCGTAAAATAGAGGTAAAAATGAAAAAATGACTAAAATTTGTCCAACAAGAAGAATTTATTTCATTATATTAGAAATATTTGACCATATCCAACCTAAATAATAATACAAAGAATGTGGGTTTCATTTTCCAATGATAATGACATTTATATTATTTATTGTCGTGAATATTTGAAAATGTCACTCTCAGGACAATAAATTTCTAAAAAAATTATATAATGGAAAAAAGATGTGTATATTGGTTAAAAAAGTTATTTCTAATATTATATAATTTATTGTTATAATAATTTATATTTGACATTATAATATGTGTTAAATAGATTAATATGCTTATGTAACACCTATATAATGCATCTATAAGCTGTAGAAAAATCATGAATATATTTTTAAGAACACTAAAAGTAAATATTTTTGGTGTGTTTCAATTACCAACTTGTTTTATAGATTAATATAATATATTTTAGATGGTTTAGTGTCTTATATTATCCTTAAATAAATATCTTGATGTCTTAAAATTCAAATATAATAAATAATGTAAAAAACACATTAAAGATATTTTATGAAAAATAATATTTAAATAGACTATTTAAATCCCACAAAACATGAAATAGGATACTTAGAATGATAAATTTTCAAATAATTCATCCCATAAGAATGTATGGGTCCATTTGGATCTTATATGTAACATCAATTTGGATCTTATATGTAACATAATAATTCATCCCATAATTGTCATACCACACCTATTTCAAATCATTTTTTCTTATAACATCAATACATGTATTATATTAATAATACAATAAGAGATTATTTATCATAAATATAATTATTTTTATTATTAATATGTTACTATAATTTTCCAACATATTTTACATCAACTAGGAAGTGAAAGTATCACTCATGCATATATGTGGAATACCACCTATAATGACATATTTAATTTTCAATCACCTCTATTCATGGGTGGTTGTTATTATGGGATTAATTTTTAAGATATATTTTATATAATTACTAATCTGGATATACAATATATTATCAAATATCTTATTTTCCCTTGGAATGAAAAAAGACAATGTTTCTCAAGTATACGTGTGGAGTATCAACTCCATGAAGACATGTGATAAGTTTTTCAATTTTCCATTACATGGATTTTAATAAAAATATATTCAATGAATATAAATGATATATAATATAAATATTTACAGAATATATAAATATTATTTAACATTCATTATTTATATCTAACAAAAAGTGAAAACAACATCCATTCTTATATACAACCCCCCGTCACCATTAACAATGTAAATCATTTTTCAATATATATCTATTATAGATTAACCTCCCTCTATATTTTGAATATATATGATATCTATATCATATAAAAAATTCTATGGGATGTTTATCCACGATCAATTTATGAATACTTGAACTACATACCCAAATTTCTATGAAAATCCAAACATGTAACAAATGTAAACAGTGATTTTAATAAGGTGTTATTAATAAATGGGTGATAAAATGTTATAAGTGTAATATATTTAATATTATTTATAATTAAATTAACCTGTAATAAATTTATAATAAATTTCAATTTAATATTTTGGAATATAGAGTGATTGTATTGAAATTATAACATGTGTTAAGGGAATCTCAGTTCAGTTTTATTAACATGATAAACATTCCATATTCACACATGTCTTTAGAAAATGGTCCCCAAATTGATTAAAAAGAATATAAAGAAAAAGAAAATGATGAAATTTTAAATGGAACCACTCAAAACTAATTCGTAAGAATAAAATTACTAATACTTCACAAGAAATAATAATATTTAAATCATATATGGGATAGGCCATAAACCTATCCTCTTAGATGAAGAGTCCTCTTGCATGATTTGGGATGTTTCCGTGGCAAAACCTCTTGTTATGGATAAATAATATCAAATGGTGGGATATAATCTATAAGACACCATGTGTAATGTTCCCATAGTACAACATCACTCTATATTACATACTATATACTAGAATTGATACATTTCTTGATAGTCATGCATGAGGAATGTCCTTCATCAAATATAACCCAATATGAATTTCTAAAATCCTCACGGAAGACCTACTATATACATGAATAATTATTATTATCAATATACTATTAGTTTTTTAAGAGTCTAATTTATTCTTAACAATTTCATTGAAATTAACATCAGAATTCTATTGGTTCTTATACTATATGCTAGATTAATAATTGACCTATGTAAAGACAACTACATGAACCACCAAACCACCTATATTTGTCATAATTATACTGGAATAACTGGATACCACATCATTTTGGATAGAGTCATTCCTTTCAGTTGAATTGGAACTACATCCCAAAACAAGATTCCTTATGGATTTAACACCCAATAATATTTTTAACCCCGTACATGTTTCCAAGGTTCATTTTAAAAAATTATTAGTTCCTTAACGTTTTTGAAATTTAAAAATTTTAAACATCTGATTTATAAATTTAAAGTTAGTTTTCATAAAATTATATTAGTGGCCATTTATAAATTATTTTTACCAATAATAATAACCTCTTATATAACATTTTTTTTGTTGTAGATATGATAAAATGATACCACATCTATTATTTATCCCGATGGTTCATGATTATAATAATATAAAATTTGGGGACCCCATTTTAATTTCCATAGGTTATATTAGGATTATTTATTTTATGATTTATGACATAAATATTAATTGATTAATGTATATATGACTGGTGGGCCTAATATTATATATAAATATATTTAATCGGGTAAATATTAATGTGTTATGAGAATAAATGATATAGAATAGGTTATCCCAAGCATGAAAAACGGAACATTGGAGGTTTTCCCACACATGGAATAGGGTACATACGATTTTATCATATTCTCAAATAGTCATTAAATCAGTTAGTAGAATCCAATCATGTTATTAATGTATTGGATGGTATACATGAAATAATATTTCTATTATCAATGTTATGCTTTAATTTACACAACTATTTCTTGACATAATCTGATAAAATGTTATGGTCTCATGGATTGTGTTATTTTATTCTTTTATCTTTCATTTATTATGAATTGAAAATATTAATTCCATGAACCATTTAAATGATATTTTAATTTCATGGTGTGGAATAATATGGTCAATATTAGTTTATATTAACCCTTACGTTAATGTTATGTTTAAATGATTATTGATATCTCTCTTCATTACCATTACTGAGCATGTGAGCCCACCATTTTTTCTCCTCATTTCACATAGATGGAGATAAATTTATCAATTATGATGTGTGAAAATAGGGAACTAGTTTTTATGTACAATTAGGGATATAATAAAGATAATTTGTTTTCCAATATTTTAATTACCCATACTTCCAAATAATAGAAAACATTACATATTTAGCACGAATACTATTGTAATCTAATTAATATTCATATTAAAATATGAAATATTCTTCAATGAAATGTTTGCGATGTTATATGTAGAATAATAACTACAACCTATATATTTTGAAATAAAAATATACCAATTTATTATAAGAATAGATAAACCCGAATGAAACTATAGTGGTAACTAGAATGGGATATTCATCCCATAGATTAGATCAGCCTCGATTAATTTTGGTGCTTTATGGTCATTATAAATTTTCATGAATTGGTGTAGGAAATAAATTGTTAATGATTTGTGAATATATATAGATATTATAGACATTATCCTATTATAACTGGTATATTCATTAGTATAATCATATAATATGTAGTTTAGAAACCAAAACATTCATTTTATTTTATGATGTGGACATGGTTTGCCTCTAGGACACATGAATGATCATAGGGGTAAAAATTATTCAGGACATTACTAATGAAATATTCCCTAATTCATATCTATGGGATTATTAGTATAGGAAACAATTATTCAAGAAATATATTCTCAGAATGAAAAAAATTATTTTTTTTGGGGAGCTTTATCCTAGGATAGATTTCCCCATTATCAAATTAATATAGTTATTTATTACATTGAATGTTCATGATTCACATGAAAGGAGGCATAGGACTAGCCTGAATTAAATGATTTTTTAACTCAAAACGTTTCAAAGGACATCATTAGGGGATGAAATATTTACTTGGTGTAGATGTATAGTCTCATCTGGTGTTCAATGGAAGGTACTTCCAACATCAATTTTGAACATCTTCTTATGTGGTTATCCATTAACAGAATGTGATTATAGTACTAGGGTTAGGGTCAGAACGTCTATAATGGTATGCCAACTAGAAATATTGAGACGTAATAATCAGTTTGACCCAGTACATGAATAACTATATAGTCTTGTATGATAAATATGAGTAGGGAACTCCCTTTAGAGATTCATTAACATATTTTATATTTAATGGGGATTGATAAATTCTCATTTGGGTGGTTATGGTTTTTTCAATGATCATTCAATAATAAAGGATATATATAGTTTATATTTTCAATGGTTCACTAGGGTTTAACAATTTTCATTGGATCACACTAACATTAATTTTTTTATCAGTCATTATGATCATTTTATCTATGCTACAGACTCAGCATTGGCAGTCACCTTGATGAATAATTAATCTAATATCCATGCAAGAATGGGGGAAAATGCATCCCTTAGAGAAATTTTTCATCTTAAGGAATGATGAGGAGAAAATTTTTGAATATATTCACCTTGTATTATTTGGATAAAGTTCTATAATTTCTAAAAATGGTGTCTTACATATCTGATTATGATTTAAAAAGAAAATAGTTAATGGTCATCTCTCAATTTGAGATGATTTTTACATGGGAGGATACAATACATTGGTTTGATCATCCATACATGGGATTTATTTTAGGACTTCTAATGTTATATGTTGAATATTGGATTTATTCATATCCAAATACACATTTAAAAAAATTATTTCCATTAATAAAGGTTTGAATGACTGATATAGAGAAGGAAAAAAGGGAGAAACCAACTAATGGATTCTGTTTTGGAAAATATTTTAAACCAAGAGAACCACTAATTCATTATATTACATGAAAGAGGGTAAAAAATAAGGGTAAATCTATACAAATTACTAGTCTGTTCTATATACCCAAACTACAGATGATAAATTCTAAATTTCAGTAGCTATTGATGTTATATATCCAATGGAATGAAGAGAGCATGATACATGGAGTATATCAATCCCATTTAGGGGTATATGGTTCTTTCTACAAGTGAAGAAATTCCTCCATACTATATATAGATGTATAATTGAACATCTAATAATTTCTTATAAAAAATATTCTCAAATTTTGAAAGCCTATATTTTGTACATTGAGGCCTCCATCCAACTACTTTATGGTCAACATGGATTGTATGTTAAAGAATATTAAATATTAAAACCACATGTGAGCGATATTGAATAGGGAGAACATAGTGAGGACACTTCTCAAAAAAGGATAGAGAATTTATTTCAGAAAATCCATAAAATATATTATGAATTTATATTGAATTAAAAGAACAAGTTTACATTTTTATAAGATGCCTATAAGAAATATTACCCTATTACAGATTAACCTAGGGATTCACATTCTCCTCCATGAATGATACCATAAAAAAATAATATGATTAATATTCAAGAATAAAATATGTGTTTGAATTAGGTGAGGAATTTAGATTCCACTCTATAATTGAATGTGGAACCAAACAAATTATTAATACCTATTAAGGTGAAATTTAGAATGGCTTGGAAATAATGTGACACATATAGAAGGAGTGTATTAGCATAGGACGAATAGAGAGTACATTAGAAAGATGATAGTTTTTACCTAGATTTTTATTATCACTCCTTCAGGTTATTATTATTTTGTTGAAAAACTCAGGAAATTAATGCCTATATAGAAAATATTAAATAATTAATCCATTATTTCAATGGTATAATTTACTACACTAATTGAGTATGAGATATTAAATAAATAAGGCTATAACCAAATGACTCTATGTTGAAGGTATAATTCACTTTCATTCTAATTATATCTTAAACTATTATTTTGTTTATCAAACTCCATTTTATTAATAGTATCAATGAAACATAACACATATTACATCCCCTAATACAATAAAAGAGGAATAACTAATAGAGATGTTTTTCCATCTAATGAATGGATTTTATAAGTAAGGCCTCTCAATATAGTTTATAATATGTGGGAACTTATTACCAATCCAATTAGAGAATTCCAACCTCAACTACCACCAATATTTCTTCATACAAGACTATCCTCATGTGATACCATGAAGGGAAGTTCATAGAAGAGGATCATGTTACACCTCTGATCAATAATACCAAGTGATCATTATAATTTCTCTCTTAACATTTAAATTTTTTTAATGGTCTCTTTTTAATGAGTTGTCTTGTGTAGAATATGGAATGAGTAATGTGTGTGGAAGAGTTACATGTACACATGATCATATAAATCACACAATTTTATAAATTAATAGGAAGCCTAGATTTTCACACATCAAATTAAATGATTATAATCATAATTAGACATCACATTACAAGCTATGAATTATAAAATCTAGTGTCTGAGATAATAGGTACCCAATTAAACATAAATATTACAACATAGAAAAATCATGTAGTTAATCTTAGAAAAAAAATCATATCATCCTTAGAGACCTAAAAGCTACACAGAATAACATGGAGATGATGCAAACAATGGGGCGACTTGGGACACAGTCAAGGGAGATTTAGTGAAGGCTGTTTAGGACATTTTTCGGGGTCAAAATTTTCCATCAATTGCAGTGAAACCCAGATGCGGATGATTCCAAAGATTTAAAAGTTGAGGATGAAGCCTCGGTTTATTCAAGGAAGGGGCTACAGTAGAAAGAAAAGCATGCAATAGTAGTACAGGGATGAACTCAGCAATAATCAAACTCGAGACCTCACAGAGACCCACAGGAGCAGCTACCAACTGAGCTGCATGTGTAATATTCCTTACAAGGTTTTGGCCAGAATTCTGAATAAAAGGATGACATCTCACTTGAAACCTTGGGTGTCATCGGAACAACATGGCTTTATTAAAGTGTGTACAATTCAGGCGGCAATGTGAGTGGTGCAAGATGTGGTTTCTGATATTAACGGTAGGTATTTTGGGGGTAACATGGAGATCAAATTAGATATGATCAAGGCTTAGGATATATTGGAATGGGGTTTAATCGTTGGGGTGTTGGCATGCATGGGATTATTCAACTGGATGATTGATTTAATTTTTCATTTCTTTAGTTCAGCCTGGGTATCAACATCATTTTTGGGAAAACAGTTTGGTTTTTTCAAGTCTTGCATAGGAATTAGGCAAGGAGGCCCTCTTTCTCCCACTCTATTAATCCTCTCTCAAAATGACTTTGGATACTATATTAACCGGGGTCTTTTCTTGGTCCGAGTTACTCCTTATCAGAATCATCATGTTACAAGGGGTATTTGGAATTTTATTTTGGTGGATGTCACAATTTTGTTTATCAGTGGTAGTAGAAGATCAATGCAGGGGATGTATGAGCTTTTAGGAGAGTACTACATGTGGAGTGGTTAGGTGGTGAAATGATGGAATTGTTTTTGTATACATCAAAGGATATCAAAAAGAGAAGGGTTAGAACTCTTGTAGACAGCTTGAATATGATATGGGGATCATTTCTTATGGATTAACTTGGGGCACCGATGATCCCTTACTCTCTTAGAATTCAGCATTTTGACATGTTGGTCTCTAAGATCACATGGCACATTTTCAAATGGATTAACAGATTTTTGTCGTTTGGTGGGTGCGTTACCCTTGTGAATAGTGTTATTGTTTCTTTTACCATGCATTTAATGTCAACCTTGAAGGTCCCCAGTAGTGTTTTCATAAACATGGAGATGTTAATGTTGACATTCATATGGGATGGGCAGATGGAAGGAAGACATCCTTGGGTGTGTAGAAAATGAATTGCATAACACCTCTCAGACTAGGGAATTAATATAAGGAGTTTTTCATTGGCCATGCAAGTTTTACATGGAAAACATGCATGGGATTCCATGGAAGGAAGAACAATTTGGGTTATGAAAATGGGAGAAAAATATGGCATTAATGTGAATGAGTAGAGAGTACAACCCACTATGATTTGGTAACTGATTCACCCTTACCTAGAGGAATTGTATCATCACTCTAGGTGGATGGTTGGAAGTGGTGATATTAATTTCTGGTTGTAATATTGGGGGGCTAGTAGGTTGTGGTTCCAGGATTCCCAACACTGAATATATCGTTTTGTGGGGCTAGCTGTCATTCTGGTCTTATTCAAGCAATTTTGGATGATAGTCAACGGTCTGTTTTCAATAGAATTATTATCAATGATGAGCATGATAATCTTATTTTTACAGGCTATTCATCAGGTGTGTTTTATTTAGAGGATTTTTCTTAGGTGAGGAGGGATGTAAATGATGATGATACATTGGGGAGACTATGTGGTTCAAGGAGGTCCCCTCAAATTTTTATTTATTATTGTGGCGTGTAAGGAACCGATCATTGTCTACTGATGATAACATTCAGTGTATGGGTGTTAGCTTTTCTTCATGATATTTCTAATTATTTGGATATTTTTCCAAGTATTATTTTATTATTATATGGGAATTATTTAGAGGCCAGGATTTGAGATGACGTGCAGTTTTGAAGCCTGGTGCGCCTGGAAAAAATGTCTGAATTTAAGTAGCAAATTAAATAACACACACGTGTGGTTTTCCAGAAATAGTGGAATATCACCTGAACGGATGCTCAAATCGGAAATCTGAGGGCACCGTTACATTCAAGGCAGCGGGTTTACCCTAAGAGAGACCTAACATCGGATGGCACAGGTCGGTGGTGAAATCCAGTTTTTAGACGAAACCATAATAAAATATTTAATTAAAATATTTTATTAAATATTGTTGTGGGAAATTTCTCGTATCATTTTAAATAGTGATTTCACAAGGGACCATAGTTACAATTCTGATAACCCTGAATTTCCCTGGGGGCTCTGGAAATCTCTAGAGAAAACTTCCCAACGCGGCGACGTTGTTCTTGACGAGCTTTTCCTGCGACAACGACATAGTGACGAGATATTCACCAATGAATTCCACGAACCCAAGTAGGGAATTTAATCTCTTGTGATTCCATTCCCATTCTTGATTCCTATTCTGAGTACGGACTAATCCACCAACAGATTAGCCCACAGATCGATCGTATTTTCTGGATGGGCCTTTTGCGGGAATTTGGGGATATGATTCATGGAGTAAATTTTGTTTTGTTCAACCCTCTAATGGTGAAAACCCAAGATCGACACGAACATCGATCGAGGTTCATCCCTCTCTATTGTTGTGCTTTTCTTCCCCAGATTCTACACATTCGTCGTGTCCATTCTATGTGTTCTTGTAGGAAATTGATTGTTGCACATTCATTTGATTGTGCAATGATCCATGATTTTAGATCAAACCATGGGAGGATGGTTCAGAGCTGTGGCAACAATTTCAGAGGACGATTTGAAGCAGATCGAGCGATATGAGTTGTTGGGCATTTTATTTCGGATGAATCAATGCTAGTTTTTCGATATGATTGAAGGTCGGAAACACCCGGATTCAGTGTGAGGATGACGAAAAAAACTAGCACCATGAGTTTTGCTGCAAACGGATGAAGGAATCATGATCCGCAGATTCGAACGAGGCAAGAGGAGGAAGATGGCGGTTCTGGAAATTGCCAGACTACATGACATGTTGTATGGGCTACACAGTGTGTGTTCATCAGGGATCAATTGGCGTGTGCCCTAGGAGTACACCAACACGTGTTGGGTACATGACCAAGGGCACGACGTGTATACCCTTCACCGGCCTTACACGACTAGATACACGGGACACCCTGTGTACTTGTCCACCGACTTGAGACATAAACAAACACTGTGTATGGGCATATGACCAGGGTACACATGTGTTTCCCCATTGACAAGACATGATGTGTGCTTCGACATACACGTCGTGTATATGCTTTCCTACCCGACTTCGATTCCAGACAGAGGCCGTTTACACGGGTAGTACCTGGAGTCAGGAAAAACGACGTGTGATCCTATTACACGCCGTGTAGTTGGGTTTTACCCAACATGGATGGATGACATGTTCCGTTTACACGGTCATTACCTGTAGATATGGAAGACGGTGTGTAACCATACTACACATCGTGTAACCTATTGTACATGGATTGTGGTAGTTTCCCTCTATGACTTGGACTAGTTTCCTTAGCGTTCATCCCCATGGTCATTCTACTAAAGGTTTAAGGTATCATTTCCTACATACAGGAGTACGAACCCTTCAGTAGGACATCTCAAATAGAGTTGTTGGAATCCCCACTGTGAGTCTTAAAGCCGGATCCTATATTCATTCCTGGAACCCTAAGTAGATTTCTTGTTATCGACGTGACCTACTTTACCCTTGCGCAGATCCTCTACTTAGCGGATTAGTTCAGACTGAGTTGTTGGAATAACCCCATAGCTATTGGTTGTGATCCTCATCTGAACATCATGTTCCCAAGTACTTGTGGAGTGTGTTCACCTATAACAAGTACTTTGTATCTCTCTTTACATACCTCGGATTTTGTTCTCCTTGTTATGTGATTATTGGAATCTTTGAGCTAGATCATAGTGGTGGTTTCACATTGGTCAATTGTGTATGAGTATATCGGGATATTCATGTTATATGTTCTGTAGACATATACTATGTGGAACTGACTGTACCTTTCCTTTGTGGTATTTTCCCTTGTTGTATTTACTTTGTGGATTCGGGGTGTCCTACTAGGTATTATTATATTCACCCCTACACAGACTTTTCCCACACATTTCATGTCTTATGCAGACGAGAGAGCATTTGACATGATTCTAGGCGGACCAGGACCGGACGGTGCTCAGTGAGATCAGACATGCCGAGGTGTGTTCCAATGTCTACGAATTGTAGTCCCAGTACCTTAAATTATAGGTTGGACATTGTTACAAACGTTCTTTTTGTGGTCTTGTACATTTAGCCAAGGGTTTTACATTATTTTACATTAACTTCCTATCTTACTCTGTAAGATGGGTTTTTAGTGTATGAATGCATTTCAATTTTAGTAGTTTTTGGTTTTCAGCTTTGTGTGTGTGTGCGTAGGTTTATAGGAAATGTCTCCCATGTTAGTGATATGCCTACTCGGTGCTAGTCACCAGCCCCTAGCATATTGGATATGGGCTTGGGGAGTTGAGGCTCGGGCCCCACTGGGACGGGTCATGACAGTGTTGGTGTTGCCGGGAGCCCAAAACAGAATCACTAGGGTATCATTTTTTTTATAGTGAATGGGATAGATGGATCTGGGAGATTTTTAGTGATTTCAGTGAGTGGAACAGATAGGGATGGATAATGGAAATCTTCTTAAGTGCGTGGTTTCAAGGAGAGGGCAGTCATTGACCTGAAAGGAAGGCACATGCTGTTTTGGTTTTAGCTGGATGTTGGACCCTTTTGAGATCAAGGAATGATGCACAACACAAAAATATTATAGGTACCCAGGAATGTATTATTTATAAAATGATGAACTATTTTTAAGACTTTGTCCAGGTGTGTACTGGATGCCAAGATGCGCAATCAGTGAAAGCCATGATACTAAGTTGTTTCTTGTCCACCCGAAGCAGGGAGTTGGGTTGTGGGCATTGGGTATGCTAGCATCCCCCCCTCTTCGGCCTAAAACTCAACACTGATGGATCCCTTGTAGGGGGGATATGAGAGGTGGTGGGGTCATTCGGAACTGGGAAGAGTCTTTTTTTGTATCATTTTCTACTTTCTATGGAAGGGGAGACATTTTCCAGGTTGAAGCACATGCTATGCTCATGGGTTTGGAGATGTGAGGGCAGTAGAATATCACTCTTAATGCGGAGGAAACAGAATCTTTAATGCTCTACAATGAATTAGCAGGTACAATCCAAGATCCATGGAATGTCATTTATATCATTAGAAAATAAAATCTTAATTTAGGTAATCATATTGATATCACTCACACATGGTAGGAAGGGAACCAGGTGTCAGATTTTATCTCATCCATAGGTTCACCCAATCAGAGTATGTTTGTTTTCCGTAATATAGATTATTTTCCTAGTGAGGGGATGATGTTTGTGATTATGGATGCTTTTGGATTTCACTTTTTTCATCCTCCATGATTTTATTTTATCAGTTTTTTCTTTCAAAGGCAATAAAAATGTTAGTTTTCTATTCAGTTCATATAGGGGCATGATTCAAGGCTTTCTACACATAGATAAACATGATTTATGGTTAACCATCGATCCCGCACCACATAATATCTCATTAGACTAGACAATACCCAATGAATTGGAGGGATATCTAGGATCAACCCTCATAGAATATTCCTAAATACGTTTTCCATATAAATAATAATACATAAGTAATATCACATAGTCATAAGGGTTACCCATGGAATGAATATGGTATCATAATAATTCCACAAATCATAATAAATTGAAATATCATAAAATTATATATAAGGGAAACTAATTAAAATATATATGGAAAACTGGTATAGATCATGATTCATGATGTCAGAATGATGTGATAAAGTTAAAAATATTATTAATGAATATTTAGAATTAAAATTTTTTACAGCAATTAAAGGAAAATATTAAAGAGAATATAAATAAATATATAGAATAATAGTTTATTAAAATCCATAATAGACCGAATATATTTTTAATAAAAAATGAGTGATTTTAGAAAAATTGTTTTTCATTAAATTAATCATAATGAGTACTTGAAGTGGGGTAAGAACTTACGGAGTTCCCTCAAATTAAACTTGCTTAACCGAAATAATTGAGTGGGGAGTCATTTTAAAACATGGTTATCCCTGAAAAATACAAATGAATGGATATTGATACATGATTTTTGAACATATATACATAATTTAGAATATTTACATAAAAATAATTTAGAATTTTTATTTGGTTAAAAAGAGATAAAGAGTAACGCGATTGAATAATGGAGGTTCATGTGGAATCCCTTACAATGTGTTTGAATGTGTTCTTTACCTGATCATAATATCATAGAAAAAATAATTAAATTCATTAATTAATAATTCAATAAACCTTTATACATTTATTTTATATATTATATATTTATTAATTTCATTTAAGTATTTTGTATAGGATAAGAGATTCAATTTCATTGTTTGGTAGTGTTGTGTCCCTTGGTGTTCATGAATAGTTTACATGTATACATGTACATAAGGTGGTATAAAGTGGGGGTAATATTCCATAATTGTAATTATATGATATTAATGATCTTACAAAGGTTAAATTGTTCTTGTACATAATTTGGTATTATGGAATGTGGATTAATCATTCGATTAATAGTAACTGATAATAGTTTTGGTTTATTTTAGCGTCATTCAATCACAGCAAAATCTATTTGTTTTATAAAGTAACATCAGGTTTACCAAATAAATCCAAAAATTTAATATGATATAATACATGTATAATAATCTTGTTTAACCATAAAAATAATTCCATGACTCCACTTGAATGCAGTAATAAAAATTTAAAACATTGCCAACCTTAAATGTGATAAACTAAAAATATCATGGACGATGTTTTCATTTTTAGTATAAATAGAGTGGTAAAGAGGGATGGTGATGAAATACTCTATTATCAAAACCAAATTCAATTATATGTATGGGAATGGATTTATTATACAACTTATATGAGGGGATTTGTGTGGAGAAAAATAATATAAAGGAATGTGAAAATAAATTAAAAGAAAAGGATATGGGTTTGGCAGCTTGATTTATTCTTCATGGGATCCTCCTTGGGTAATAAGTTTTTTAATTTTATTAAGAAAAAGTGATACTAGATAGAGGTAGAGGATTGATAAGATATTGGTGCATAATGTTTATAAAGTTCAAGCCTTGATATATGTGAGGATAAGAAGTGATGATGGTTGTATTTATAGTGGAGGAGAGGGGTGATTTCTTATTATTTAATCCACATGTTTTTAATTTTTCTCAATATAATAAATAGCGTTTATTATTGATACAAAATACAATAATTAGATCATGTGAGTTCAAACTTATGCATCTAAAATCCCCTAGACATAATGAATAGTAAATTTAACTTATAATGTATAAATACCATAAATTGTCGTATTTTACTAGTCACAAAAAATTCTAATTTTACATAAAATTCACAAAAAATAACCGAAAACATTTTACAATATGTCAAATTTTCAAATGGAGTCCATATTATTAAAATAATGGTCTAAATATGAGAAATACATTTTTTAGTTAATATCATAATTTATTTGAAAAATTTACAGACATTAAATAATAACTTATTTTATATCACATAGAAATTTTAACTAAGGTCCCATAAAATTATATTATAATAATAAGAAAGAAAAATTATAATTTAGGAATAAATGTTATGAAAATTAAATTTCTTTTACATTATTAAATTATTGATAAAATGTTGACATAATGTTTATGAATTAAAAAAATACAAACACTTATTTAATAAATTTTAATATATTTATTTGTTTATTATATGATATAATTATATCATATTTTCCCTTAAAATATGGATAAAATTTATTCATATTATCATTGGAATGGTTATAATTTAATTATAAAATTTACAATTCATAAGTTTCACATTAACATTCTAAAGTTCAGGTTATTATTTCATCGGTATAGATTCATTATCCTAATGAAATACTTCTTCATTAATCCATTAATTGGTCATAATTATTGGATTGTGTTATCAATGTTATTTTATTTTATTATACTATATGAATTATCTAAAATAACGGAATTTCCATTGTATTAAATATACTTCAATAAATTTTTCCCCCTCTAAAATTTATCCCTTGAGATTTGATTTTACATTATTTGTTTGAGGTTGGGTATGGGTAATTTTCTTTCATCGCTTCATCTAGTTCTCATGTTACCTCTTCTTATTTATGGTTCTACCATAGTACATTGAGCTGGTGAGTTTTCTTATTGCAAATAACATTATCCCTATGATCCAATATCTTTGATGCCTTCTCCTTGTAAGTACGATAATTCTCCAATTATACCATATCTAATGTATGTACATATAAAAGATGTAGCATGGAATTCCTTAAGGGGAAAATAATGAATACATCCTGAACATTATATATTGTAGGTTGGAGTGCTATTAAATAGGCCATTTCTACAACACGATACAAAATCTCAAAGGGGATGATGTACCTATGACACTGTTTCGCTATATTCCAAAATCTTAGGACCTTTTTCAATGGATATATTCAGTGAAATACTATATATAACCATCTTTAAACTAATGGTTCCATAAATGGTTTTCTATGTATATCTTTTTATGTAATTGGGCTAGCTTTATGAGTTATTGAATGGTCTTCACCTTTCCTACCATTTCTTCAACAAATTTAGTTTATAAATTCTTACATTCACCTACCTCATCCCAACAAGCTGATGTTCTACATATTTTCCCATAATGGTCTTCATATGGATTCATTTGGGTTATGATGTTAAAACAACTGTTGTAAGAGAACTCAGCCAGAGGAATATGTTGGTTTCATCCTTCATTAATGTTCTTATAACATGCTCTCAACATGTCTTATAATTTCTAAATAGTTCCATCCAATTGGCAATAAATATGAGGATGATAGGTCCCACATAATATCAGCATAGTGTTCAGATCATTTTCGATACTTTTCAAGAACATTAGGGTGAATATCAGATCTAGATCAGATACAATATATTGTATTACTCCATTCAGACTTAATGTTTCATTGATGTATATCCATGAAAGTTGATAAAGTGATAAGTCCTATCAAATTGTGATAAATTGATCTGTCTTTGTATGATGATCCAAAATAACTCTTATATCGTTGTTTCGTCTGGATATATTTGGATATATAGTCATAGTTTCCATGGGGATATTTTTCAATAACCATGAATGTATATGTAATGGTTTAATCATCCCTTTATAATTTTTCCATGTATCCTTCACTAAATGACATAATATGAACTTTAACATATATTTCAAGATCTCATTTTTTTATATATCCCAACAAAATGTTCTATTAGAAATTTCGATACATTATTGTGCTCCCTAGGGGAATATAAGAGGTTGATCTATGTTCATCATTCAGAATATCCTTATTTATCAAAATATTGGATTGTACACATATTCATGACCTACATAATACAAATTTATTCTCACAAATCATGAAGTCTGAGGATTTCATATTCTTGATAGATTCCACCTTTTTCTGATTTTCAACATCATTTAATTTTGCATCCTTTATTTTGTCCAAAAGATATTTTTAAAAAGTCATTTGTGAAGATATTGATCATTTCCCTCCCCTAATGATCCCCATGTCCATACATTGTTAGTCTAAAAGTATTGGATACTTCTCAATTATTATCATTGATAAAGATGCATGACACTTTCAATATAGATCACCAAACACGTTATTTTCTTCACTGAGATGGTAGTGGATTGAGCTGTCATAATCCTTGATAAGTTCTAAAAATATTCTCTTGAACATATTAATCTCTTTCAATGTGAATATACATATGATACTCTTGTGATCATGATATATCTCACACTTCTCTCTATATATATAATGTCACCATATTTTCAATGCAGATCACAACCACCAACTCCAAATCATGAATGTGATAGTTTTTCACATGAATTTTCAACTAACATGAGTAGTAGATGGTTATATTATCATTTTTCATTAGTAAAAATCCGAGGACATTATATAGAGAATTTATATATATAACAATGAGTTCTCTACTTATCAAGAGTGTGTGTATTGGCATAGTGATAATCTGCTTTTTGATCTCCTTAAATCATTGCCCACATTATTATGTATAGATAAACATTAATCCCTTCCTTGTCAACTTGGATATTATGTTTCAAAATCATAATAATTTATTCAAAATTCTTCATTAATACCAACTACACCAAGAATATACATATACTATTTCAGAAGTTATCGTTGGCCAATATATGATTGCCTTTATCTTGGAAGGGTCTATAGATATTCTTTTTCTGCTGATAACAATCCACAAAATGAAGCATCCCCCATACAAAACTCACATTTATAGTGCATTCTATATTATTTCTCCCTTTAAAATTTGTTTTTCATAACATTCAAATTATCTTCATATTCCTCATTGATCATGGATTATATCAGAATAAATTGGATAAAGACTATAATTGTTTTTCAAGGTAATAAAAATAGACTTTATTCATTAAATCCATGATTATTTTGGGAGATTTAGTGAGTCTAAAGAAAATCAATTATAAATCACAGTTTAATAATTTTAAACTAGATGTATTCATGGTTATATATTCTTTATTCACTTTTAATTTGTGATATCCTATCCTATGTTCCACAAAAGGGAAATAACTATCACCATGTAGTTAATTATACAAGTCATCTATTAGATGAAGGGGATACATGTTCATTATCATTATTTTATGGATCTCATGATAATAAATGTAGAGGAACATTAATTCATATTCCTTCTTGAAAAATATGGATTGGTAAAAACCATGGTAAAGAACATGTGCGTTTGTAACCCTTGTCCAAATTCTCCTGTAATTGCTTCTTCACCTCTTCTATCTCAACAGTGTCCATTCTATAAGTTTTCGTTGATATAGGGATAGATCACATAATAAGTTCACTTAGGAAATCAACAACTATATTTGGAGTAATAATTCATTAAACATATTTGTGTAATCCCTCATGATTGAAATTCCGTCGACCCTAATCACCTCATTTGTCTCAATCATTTGAGAAAGATATGCTTGATTATAATAAAAAAATATACACACCAAAGATGATGATTCAGAGGGAGGTTCATATTCTTCCTTATACTTGTATTTAATTGGAGTATTCAAAAAAATGTAAAGAGTGATATCTTTTTCCAAATATTTGATGTTTTCTTTGAATGAATATATCCAATCCATGCACAATATTGCATAATACTCTACGAAAGGAAGTATGATGAAATTTTATAGGAGGATCAGTCCACAAACAATAATAGTGGATGAGTTATATACTTTGGATGTAATAATTTCCCCATTTTTTATTCTCAATGATAACTATCCATGAATGTTAGAGGTGGTGTTTGAATAGTTCTATAAAACATGCATGATGTGAAAATATTCATAGAACCATAATAAAATAGAATGTACATGATTATTAGATAAATTAATATTGCACCTATGACCTCATCATTTTATGACTCCACATAAATATTATGGATATCATAATCCCTTCCATTAATCTATAATGTTTTTTTGAATGCCTCCCAAAATCCATGACAAAGGACAGTGGTTTGAAAAATTTCTATGTTCCTTACAATTAAAACACTTCAATACTATATGAGAATTGATATGTACTTTCCTTTAATCTTCCATGATATTGGGATTCATCATATCCCTTTTAATGTTCATATATATATATTCTAATTTCATCTAAATTTGAATCATTTAATGGTTACCATTAGACACTTCCCAGGATGCTTCATCCCACAATCTTGAAAAACTGTATATTAAGTCTTTTTTTCCAGCATGGAGTTTTTTTCCTGATCCACCCATATTTGATTCAATTTTTTGTGCCAAGGACCATGATACCATTAGGACTCTCTGATCTCCATTTCAACATTGAGGGAATAACAGAATAATTCCTAATAACTATTGAAACCTCAAATCACCATTTCTTTTTGTATAATCGACATTAGTCTGCTAACAAAGAGTTCTACCTTTCTTTTGTTGATCATGATAATGATGGAGGAATATTTTTCAATCCAAACACTTTTTACCTCATACAACCAAATAGATATATATTACATCTTCTTAAGTTCGAAGAACTCTCTTTCTGTATTGAGATTGAGGGTTCGTGGGAAATGATTATTGAACAACATTTTTCTAGAATTCCTCCTAAACCCTGGAATCAATTTCCACCATTGAATTTGTATTTTTTATTAGTTTCCACCACTGATTGGCTTCCTCCAAAAAATGATAGGCATTCATCACAACCTTATCTTATTATGTTCATTGGAGGACAATGAATATCTTTTTAATGGAGTTAGTCCAATATTCCATGAGGAGGTTGTCATAAAATCCATTAAAATGGGAGGCATTTTCTATATATGGGATTCAGTGGAAAATCTCTCGTTAATTATAAAATTATGACATTCTACAAAATGTAAGTAATTATTCATTTCATGAAAATGTTGAGGAAGTAAACTCACAAATTTTTTAGAAACCATTTCAATCATATTTTTCAATTTATTAGTGAAATCGTCACATTCCCCATAACATTGATTATTGGAAGTAGTTCCAATATTTCCCTCCATTAACAAATGAAATTAAAGTTCAATTATGGGTGGTCAAAACATAGCTCATATGCATAAATAAGAAAAATAATTAACATTAAAGAATAAACTAAAATATAAAATTAATATCCTAAGATTTGATTCCCTGGAATTCAATCTTGGTTA
Source organism: Viscum album (assembly GCA_963277665.1). Lineage (NCBI taxonomy): Eukaryota > Viridiplantae > Streptophyta > Magnoliopsida > Santalales > Viscaceae > Viscum > Viscum album. The sequence goes on along the minus strand of OY728125.1, from coordinate 267,687,538 downwards.
TCCATTATAAATTTACAAACATATAATATTTTGGGTAATTCATTTGTTCCCTTAATAATTTTTGTAAGAAGATTTGGATTTTACCAAATCCAATCCCTCGGTAGTGTCCAACTAGGTATATAGTAAGTCATATTTTCGAGTACCTAGTTACCCTGAGTCAGGCGCTGACCACCATCTTAGAGTTTTGACTCCTAGATACAACTTTTATAGAACCTTGCATAGATTTAGTATTCAGAAATGGATTTATTTTCATGATAAACTAATAACTCGATACATACCAGAATTTAGGGTAGTATTTATATAAATTGTATGATCCCTGGGGTTCTTAATAATATTATCTATTCCTAGTCTCCAAAAATAAATAAATTCTTCTCTAATACAATCTATTGAATCCTATCCTTTTGAACATATCATTACTTTATTTTATGAATAATTAAACATCAAATTATAAGCGAAGTATCATAAAATCTAGTGTCTTGATGATTAGGTATATAATTAAACATCATGTTAACAAAATAAAATAAAAATTTTATATATTCCTTGTAAATATATCGTAAAATCCAAGGATCCATTACATCGACATAGGATAACCATGGGATGACATAAGGAAAGGGATGATCTAAAAATACCTGTAAGGGAATAAATATTAAAATAAAGATTATCACATAGGCTAGTAGTCGTAACATTATAATATTAGAAGGCATATAACATTATTAAACATAACCAATCATAACATATAGAATATGATACCACATAATCAAGGAGTAATAATATTGTGGATGAAAAATAAAACATGACTACAACACGATTCATGAATCATTGCATATAGAGGAGATGATTCAAGGCTCATTTCCCAAAGAGAAGCATGACTAAAGGCTAACCACAAAGACTATCACACATATAATCTCATTAGACTAAAAATTAACCAATTAATTGTAGTGTTAACAAGGAGAAACCATATTAACATATTTATAAATATTTGTGTCACATAAGAAATCATTCAAAATCAATAAATCATAATCATAAGGGTTACCCAAGGAAAAAATATGGCATTATAATAATGTTATAAAGCATAATAAAAGGTCTTATCATAAATGTTTCCACGAACGAAATAATTAAATCATACATAGACATTCATAAAGGTAAAGGTCATAGATCATGATTCATGAGGTCAAACTGAAGTGATAACATATAAAATAATTATTTAAGCAACATTATAATTAAAAAAATTGTGTTGTTTAATTAAAATATTAAAGAGAATTCAACCCATTCAAAAAAAATAAACATTTATATAAAATAAGAAGTCAAAAAATAAATTTTTCATACTAAAATTTTCCATTTTATAAAAATAGTTTTGGATTAAAATAGGTCATAGATTGCACTTGAATTTTGGTAAAAATTATGGAAATTCTCTTTAATATAACTTTAATATTGAGAAGCATTCAGAAGGGAACCATTAAAAAACATGTATATCCCCAAAAAAAAGTAGGGTGACTAGATCATGATACATGATTTTAGAAAATATTCCTATAATTTGAAATTTCTATATAAAAATATATAAAAAAATTCAATTTGGTAAAAGGAGAGATAAATTAAACTAAAAGAATAATGGAGGTTCTTGTATAATCCCTTACCTTAATTATGAACGAGTTCTTAAATTGATCTTAATGTCCTGGATATCAAAATTATATTAATTAATTAATAATTCCAAAACATATTATTATTTTTTATAAATTATTATAACATTATTATGATTATTTTTAGACATTTTAATGGGTTAAGGCATTCTATTTCATTTTTTAGGAGTGTTGGTTCCCTTCGACTTACTGATAAGTTTACTCAAATAAATGTACAGATGGTTGTACAATGTGAGTGGTAGTTATCCAGAAAAGAAATTATATGTTATTAATGATATTCCATAGGTTAAATTGGTCATATATATCATTTTCATGTCATGATGATGAGCCTTTAGTAAAGTATTAAATGATAATTGTTTGGGTTTTTTTTCGGGTTTCAGTCACAATGAAATCATTTTTTTATAAATTAATTTCATGTGTGGAAAATTGATCCAGAAAATTAAAAAAGATAATATAAATTTATTGTAATATATATCAAGATAAAAATGGTTCCAAGTACAGTATTGAAAATGTAAGGGAAATTGAATGCATTGTCTCCCTTGAATGTGAAAATTAACACATCAAATAAGATGTTTTAATGTTATCGTAAATAGAGGGAGAAATAGAGATGTTGATGAATTATTGCATTGTAACAAATTAATTATAGTGTATGTAATTTAATGGAGTTATAATCCTCTTTAGATGAGGGGAGGTGAGAAAAAAAAAATAACTTGAAATGAAATTAAAATACATTGAAGAGTGTTTTACCTCTATTAATTCTTCTTAAGAACCTCCTTGGGAAACTGTTTTTGGTCTTTTATTATGATGTGGGTATGGGAATGGGTGGATATTTGAGTAGGATTTGGATAATTTTCAGGGCTTGAAATGTGTGGGGGGGAGACTTTGTGAGGTGTTTTATTTATAGTGGAGTAGTGGGGTGTTTTATCATTATTAAATTCCATAGTTTATTATTTTTCTCACGGAATGAAATTGTGTTCATCATTAGACTAAATATAATTATTAGATCTTCTGAATTTGAATTAATGTTTCTTACAAAATCTCTGACTCAATGAATAATGTATTTAAATTATAATTTATATATACCATAAGTAACAATAATTTATTATTAAAAAATAATTCATGTATTCCAGAAAAAACATAAAAAAGCACCCTATCCTTTTATTGATGTGTATAATTAGAAAATTAACCCCATTTTATGAATATAATTTTATAAATATGAGAAATTGTATTTTTATTTAAAATCATTATTTACTTGAAAAAATACATATTTTAAGTTATATGTGATTTTATATCACATTAAAAATATATGTATGGTCTCATAAAATTATCATATAATAATAAGGAAACAAAAACATAATTTATGAATAAAATTTATGAAAATAATTTTTTAATAATTTTTAAAATAGTCATAAATTGTAATTAAATATTAATGTATTAAAATAATAAAAAAAATCTTAATTAATATTTTTTAATATATTGATTTAATTATAATATGGTTTAATCATATCATATTTCCACTCAAATAATGGATAAATTTTATTTATACTCTATTTTTTGTGCTTACTATTAAATTTGTTGGCTTACTATTCATAAGGGTCAGATTACTATTGAAAATTTCATGTAATTATTTTATCAGTATAGGTATATTAACATAAATAAATACTTCGTATTTTATAATAACATCATTTTTAAGTCTTTTAATTTTTTAATCAATGTGATTTAATATGATTATACTATATGAAATATATATTATAAGGAAATTTCAATTGAAATAATTTAGTTTTATTTCAAAACTTATGCAGATGTTGTTGATATTTTTGATATAATTGGATCGAATGATGATCTAGTTATGTCAATAATTGCTCATATAGATCCAAGGATAGTGACTGATCCTTCCAAAATGGAAGATCCTCAAATGTCAAATCCCTCTATTGAATCCCAGTTTATTCAAATAATGGAGAAGCATTCATGTATGAGTTGGTGGGTTATTCCAAAAGAATTTTGATCCCAAATGTATCCACCGTTATTTATACACAGATATAATTGGTGAATGATGTCATAGAAAACTAAGATATACTTCCTGAAGGGGGTTCTACAAGGTTTGATTCTAATTAAAGGAATGTGAAAAAGCTTCATCTCTACTAAATCATTATTTTCTCAAACCGATATTGGAGGATATACATTTTGGGACATAATATTTTTAAATACGAAATTCAATGGGGGTTAAATGGCCTCATTCTAAAAGAATGAATGACCATGTAGGAATATATATTCCATGTACAATGAGATTCATGCTCAACTATTGATCCATGTTCACTGTATATAATCCATGATTTTTTAGTGTTGAAATGTGAACTCTTAGAGGTCATATATGTAACTCAATATTTAACCAATTCTTAAATATCCATGGTAACCTATATGGAAAAATTATAGTTACCTTGTTATTTACCATGTGTTTTTTTTTGTTTTCGAATCCAGTTGAAAACTTTTCAAGGTGATATATTTTAATTATTGAATGTAGTATTAATTTTTTGATCATTGTTATAAAATAGATCATAGTTCATAATGTTCCAACGAATGATACAAAGACAATTATAGATTCATGAAAATTAGTGGGTAAAAGTGAGTTTTTTGGCCTTTTTGGTAGACATATTTATTTCCATGCTAATAAAAAAATCACATAACATTAACTTTCTCCAACAACATTATAATGCCTTGATGTTATGTTTATCATTTCAACCTTATAGTTGTTTAATCATTGATGGATATAAACTTCCACATAACCAACTCATTTTAATGATTTTGAGGCCGTTTATTTTTTTATCAAGCTACTCCCTAAATATATCCTTCCTTTTGAGGGATATATTTTAGAAAATATTGAATCTCCTGAAATATATTATGTTTTATAGTGAGCCATATAGAGATATATGTGTAAATTTATATCTCAAACAACCCTTCAAAGATTAACAGTACAATTTCGTAAGTTACATTGCATTTTATACTTGGTTGGATGTGGTGTCTTTTATTAATATGACACACATGATAAAGGCAATTAAGTGAATTCGACTCAAGATAAAGAATAGTTTTTCAAGAGAATACTTGAGTATAAAAATTCTATGTAATTTTTTTTTACAGATAAAATATTCTTAATTAGAGAGTCACATAAATAGGTCAGAGTGGATATAAGATATTAAGGTTGAATTTTGAAAACGGTATCCCAAGTGGAACACCTTCATCAGGGGTTTGACTAGCTTCACCTGGATCTGCAACAACACAACTAATAATTGTAAAATGATTAATTGGTGGTTGATATATGGAAATAATTGGTAGTAGATGCAGTAAATATAGGGTTATATGTGGATATGTGGGAAGAAGAAATGGATATTAATGTTGAAATATAATTTTATTCATTGATAGTGTTACACCATGCTATTGAATATTATGATAAAGATTGGATTAAACTTCATTAATTCACTGTGCAAGATCTATAATAGAAATATTTTATTATTTAGAAAAATCCATATTATAAATGTTAACCTTATCAACATTTATGGAATTAATGGAAACATTGTTGTTCTTAGATGTGTACCATTTATCTCTTATTGAACACTATTGCAAAACAACATGAAATGATTTGAAAATTATTAACATGATATATTGGATCATCTGATCCAAAAATAAAGATTTTGGTTGTAATTTTTAATAATTGAGTCTAAAAATAACATTTGAGGAATGGTTCATAGTCAACAATTGTAACACCCCAAGATTTCATAGTACGTTATTTCTTCAATGTAATTCAATAACATTCACTACACGCAACACTAAGTTCAAGCAAGCCACGACTTACCAAACTAGCCATTCAAAAGCGTTTATGAACAGTATGAAATAAATTTTTAACTTTTTTATAATCATTATAATTTTATAATCTATATTATGAGTTTCATAGACATAATAGAAAAACAAATTCAATTTTTTAGATAAAAGAATATTTAAAAAAATGCAATTTTACTGCCTTTTAATAGTGAACCCTTTTTAAATCCAATATTTCTAACTTTTATATATTCAATTGGACAAAATAAAATTCTTCTTTAGAATTGGGACATAATAATTTAGTTTAAATAAAAATTAAGTGTTTTTCTGATAACTTTCATATTTCGATGAATAGTCATAAATAATATATTTTAACTGAAAACAACTTTTTTAATCAATAACATTTGTAGTGTTAAATTATACATTTTAATTGATTTTAAGTATAAATATATTATATTCTTACCATTAAATCAAATTTTATTCATTGTAAACAATTTCACTTCCAAATTAAACATAAATAAGTGTCAATCATTGGTTAATTAATATTTCCTAAAAACACACTTTATGGTTTTGACAATGGGAATTAATTTTAAATTAAAAAATGCAACATCTATGTTTTTAATTTGGTAAAATAGACTTAATTTTTGAATTCAGAATATCAAAATTATCTTAGGGTAATATTTTGGTATTTTTCTGAAAACTTTTAATTTTTTATGAATAGAGAAAAAAACTGAGTTATTAGTTAAAACCGAATTTTTAATTAAATAATTATTTATTATATTTAAATTTATTTTAGGCCAAAATAGATATATATAACCTTTATAATTTCAATATAATTTATTGCAGTTAGTTTATAATAATTTTAGATATATTAAAATTTTATTGAACTTTTTACCCTCTTTTTCCCACCACCTAGGAGCATTTGAAAATTCTTATAAAACATAATTTTACCACTTCTCTGAGTTGAATTTCAGAAATCTGAGAGATTCAATTGATATCAGTAAGTAAAATGTGGTTCAATAAGATGAAAATAATTTATGGTGAAAAATAACTTTTTACATTTATTAAGCACGATTAAAAGTAAATAGGGTAATTACGGTTAAAAATGATATTATTATTACCCTAACACATGTCATAATTCTATTAGCTAAGTATAATTATACCAAAAAAACCATAGGAATAAAATATGATCCTTTAGGTCCACATGGATTATATTCAGACATTTATTATTATTTTATTTAAAGAAGTGTTAAAAGAGTTAAAATAAAAGTTTAATAAATAAAATAAATTAATATAGGGTTATACAGAAGATAAATATGACTATTAATATTAATTAAAAATATGATCCCATTTTATACATAATGGTTGTTTATTTAGATTTTTTAGACATTATATAAATAAATTTATTTATGACACAATGATGATGAATTAATAACTTTATTAATGAAAGATTAAAATAATTGACTTTATAAATATCCAAATAAATGTAATTTTAGAATTTTTCTAAATTACAAGAATTTTTTATTTTAATAAGACATGTTAGGGAAGGATAGATGAATTTTTGTCAAAGTAATAATACTGCCATTAATTTAGAAAAAACAATGTACCAAATAGTGTCAAAATTGACAAAAAATAGTTCTTAAAACAAATATTATATTATTAATAGATATAACAGTCCAAAAAATATGCGGTTCTTCAAAAATACTTATATAATAATTTATATGACATTAGTAAACCTATTGGGGTTTCATTTGCATTTTATTGTATGTTTATTACCCATTTAATATAAAAACAGAAAGAGACACGGTAAATGTTAACCTATTTAACTAAGAGTTAAATCTAAATGATAAGGTTATAATAGTGACCCAACCCTTTCTAAAAGATATTGGTTGAGAGGTTCTCTACCCATACCCACCTTATCATTTTAATAATTCATTTCGGTGCCATTAGAATCTGAAAATTATTTTATTATAAAATAATATTTCTAGATTTTTGTTTAGTGCCCCTCACCCCTCTCATAAATGCGAAATCACCCTTCTCTATAATTCACACATTAAAATCCATTTTTATTGTCCAAAACCTTCCCAAATACCCTCAAAACTGTCTTCCCTTCTTAATAGTGGAATTCCATTAGCTATAAAGACAACCTACATAGTCTTTTGATCAAATCAAAAGGAAGAACCTGAAGAAGAGGTAAATATTTCATCACCTTATTCATGTTTGTTTCTTCTTCCACTTCCTCTTTCATTGTTGTTTCCATTATAAAATAATAACTCCAGTATCTTCTATAAAATTTTATGTTATTATTAATATGGTACAACCATATTCATTTTTCTATCCATCATTTTAATGACATGTCACCATACGTGCATACGTACGGCTTACCGTATCCACATCGTGGTGTAGTTTGTTATTCAAACACTTCATTATTTGTATGGGTATAATAATGAGTATAACTAATTTAATAATAATTTTAAAAAGTTAATTATTAAGAATATATGATATACCATCCAATTTCATTCTATTTCATCATTAATATAATGATATTTTCATTCATGCGTATGTATGGATTACCATCTCCATGATGCGATGAGATTCAATTTCACGTTCACCATTCAACCTCGATTATAAAAATATATATTATTAATAACTATTTAATATATGAAATAAAAATGCCACTAGAAGTATATGTATATATATATTTACATTCATCCCATTCAATTAGTACCATTCAATACGATATGAAAATAGAAATATCGTTTATGCATATGTAAGAACTACCGTCTCTGTAGATGGTGTTTTCAATTTCATATATCTATCTATTATACATATTTATATTGTAAATATACATTATATATAAATCATGTTTTTATATTCTAGATTTATTTAAATCATGATCAAAATTATATGATCAAGAATAATAAGTTAAAATGCGTATGATAATGAAAGCGATTATTACCTGAAGTGTTAATTTAACAAATAAATGAATATTAAATGGATAGTATAAAGTCGTAAAAGAATCATGTATGATATAATAAATATTAATATGGTTCTATTATAATATAATTACCTAAAACGGTCATTATAAGGTAGGATAAACGTACCCTCCACCAAAGGAAAGTTCAAGGTAATAGTTAATTTCAAAATCTATTTATTATCTGATTTTGTATTTATGAATGTATCTAATGGGACATACTTATTATCCATTTCCATGTTTCATGAATGATTTTTCAAAGGTATTATTTAAAGGGACTTTTTTACTAAAATATAATTATAAATGTTTTGAATATTTTTTCTTCTATGTCATTCTCATTAATGTTCATGTTTTCAAAAGGGTTTTTAAGGATTATCTATATGGACATGAATTTTTTGAAAAAGGATAATTCCTTTCAAAAATTACAATGTGGTATGGGACACTATGATTCAAAAATGTCTTTAAATTTATTCCTTTCTAAATTTTGTGACATTTAAATATTTTCATCAAAAAGGGATAATTCTCTCAATGATTTTTACAAATCATTTTCATCTATGTCAACATCCTTTGATGGATTTTAAACATGTTTGATGTTGAATTATTATGATACAAATATTAAATATTATATTGATGGTTTTGCGATATGTTTGGGTGAGTTATTTTTATACCATTCATGGTTTATGGATAATGTATTGGCATTTCTTATGCTAGTATTATTACAAATGTTTATGATTTGTTTAAACCATTCTATATAAGGAATGCATTGGACTTAGTATGTAACGGCTGGAGCCGGCTATAGCTCTTTGATGCATCGTTAGGTCTCGTGAGACAAACTAGTGTCTTGGCACATGGATCTGACTAAATATTATTTATAGTCTTGGCACAAGTCCTAGACTATGTGGTTATGATGTCTGGATTTATGCATTCCATCATTATGAATGTTGCTATTGATATTGCATGTGATTATTCAACGAATAGAATATCCATGTGAATAAGTAAATATAATTATTTGATTTTATCTTTCCCATATTATTCTGAATATCATGTTTATAATAATTTTTTAGTATTATACATTGCCTTAAATTTTTTATGATTATGTATGAACGTTTATGCTATATTGTTATCCTTACTGGGCATCTAAGCTCGCCCCTATCTATGTTTTATTTTTCCAAAGATGTGAAGAAGTATATTATGACTAACCTGTAGGGATAGTATATCAGATATCAGTGTTTACTATGTAAAAAATGTTGGTGTAGTTATCCATTTTATGATGTAATTTAAACATAATTTATGTAGTCTATTTTCCTAAACTGCTAAACTTATCTGTCTTTCGGGATATGATTCCTTGTAATAATGCCAATGTATTAAAATAATGCACCGATTCTGAGTAACTGGGGCCGGGGTGTTACAAAAATAGATCCAATTTACCATCATTGTAATAATATAATTTTTCTAATTGAATTATTGATATGGTATCATAAATTTTCATGTTATTATTCAAATATCAAAAAAATACCTGAAATGGAAGAGTACTATTAAATGTTCCAAGTCCAAGGTACCTAGAGAGAATAATGTTTTACTTTATCTAGTTTCCTACAGTAATTGATAAATTTTTTTAGTCTTTTATGTGATAGATATATCTTTTATGAATGAAGATAAACTAAATACATAACCTAAAATAAATTTATATTTCATAGGCCTCAATTATAGTATTATGACTTAAATAGTTTTGTAACATTACAGTTTAAACTTCTCTATTTTTTCGAGATCATGGAAATATTTTTTCAGTGAGTAGAGACTAGACTTTTACCCAAAATAATTTTAATATTTTATTTAATTTATATTCCCATGTCTCTTCCCTATATATATTATGGCAATTCATGTAAGACCATAATAGGATTCAGTTTGAGGTAATATTACATGCACCAGGTGTTTCTACAATATAATGTAATTTATATTTACCTGGTGATGTTATAGTTTCTAGTTGTTATGAAATGACTAAGAGTTTAATGAATCTTATTGAATTACATGGGAGGCATAAGAAATATGTGAATTTTTTAGGAAAATTTTATATTAGTTTGAAACCTCACATACAGGCACATATACTCAATGGACTCACTAACACAATCACAATGACCATCATTATTAGTGAATATGAACTATCATTCACTGATAGTGTTCCATATCATGAGGATGTGAATTAAGAAAGAAATATCCCAATAATAATGACTATCAATATCATTTAATATTAACAAAAAATTGAAGAGATTTTCCATGAGATATATTGCATGATATCATTTGGAATAAATGATATATATATTGATGAGGTAAGATAAATGGGAATTCAATTTATGGTCATTAAGAAATGGCCATTTTGTCATACAGTGTATGATCACTTGATGAGGACTGTATTTGAGTAACATTATATCTCTATCCTTGAAATGGGTATAATACACTGATGTATAACATATAGGGAGAGAAATCAACTTGAGTAGTTGGTTTATATATTATGTTATGTTAACAAACCCGAATTCCAATAACCATCATAGGGGCAGTAAATTAGTTATATATTTGACTTTTATGATTCATACGTTAGAAAAAATATTGGTATCATGTTAATAATTTATTTCTCTATTGAAACCAAATCAGACAAACAACCATAAGAACATAATAATATAATGGATTCAATACAAAACAAGAGTATAAAATACTTAGTATGGTTGAAAAATAATACAATACAACAATATCCAATAGAAAAAATAATCTTTTGTGAAATAGAAGGAGTAGGATATTACCATGAACACATTTAGAACTATGAACATTACTTTGGTTCATGTTATTTTAGTAGCATGAAATTATATAAGAATGTTTCCTAACAAAAATATTTTAGTGATTCGTAATCATAATTAAAAAATATAACATTTGAAAACAATTCATCAAATTATATCCTTAAAGTAGGTAAGGAATTATGTCTCCTCATAATGATAATCAGCCTAATTTTCCAATCATATTCCCAATTTTGATTGCAGAATATATAAATAATACTCTGTGAGAATACCACTAAAATAAATTTTTACTTATTAATCTTCATAGAATAAATCCAAAATGGTGTTTCCTAGTCTAATTATCTACCCCAATATATTAACTAGTTTAATATGATCATCTACATATTCTTATTCTCTTATCAGGTAAACATATTCATGAAATTAGAAATCCAAATCATTTAATTTTTTAAATTTTAGAGATTTTCCCTCATATTTCATTAGCGATTAAATCCAAATAATAGTAGAAGTAGTCTCCTCATATTTATATTCTCGTAAGAATTGTTTCAGTGAGTGGATGAAAAAAAATTTATGTTATACCAAAACTCTCAAATATTCAAACATCCTTCAATATTGGGTCTTTATTTGACTCGTTCAATTTTCCATGACATTTGGATCATTCATCGATTTTTTTTCCTTCCCTAAATTTCAAATCTTATATTTACATCATTTCCCCTTAGTCTCTATAAAAAATATTTAGTACCGTTCCATTTTTGAAAAAATTTCTTTTTATGATTCTCAATACTAACTAATAAAAAAATCAACTAGATTCTTATAACATGAAGTAAAATTTCAATCCTCCATTATAAAAACATTCAAAAAGTATTCAATTGAGACATTATTCTTCCACATTTTACATTACCCCATGTGGTAGAGATATAAAAAAAAGTATCTATCACTTGACTCAAGAAACATTTCTTGTTCAATTTTCCCAATATCACTGTAGATATTTTTTCTCCAAAAACACATAACCTTTAAAAAATTTTATTATCAATATGCTTCTAATTTTATAAGGATACGAAAAAATATTTAATGACTAAAATGTGTATGTGTAAAACCAATTATCAATAGCCAATAGAGCCTAATTGAATGATACACTCAATAAATTATTTCTTCATCTGAGAAAAATACACAGATTCATCTTGACATCAAACAATTCTGAATATAATGATCATATACCAATGAACATGGGACCTAAATGTATATCCTTCTAAAGGAATATTTATCGCAAAAACATATTAGTGAATCATGACTTACCTATGATGTTATAAACATTAGAAATTAGATTAAGAATTAGATTACTTGCTATGAAATGTATTGTAACATCCCTATATTTATGAAACATATTTCTTTCCAATCAGACATGAATATGTTTAGAAGAACCTTTTCTCACCATTTAATTCACCATTATTGAACCAAAAGTTTTACAACCTATGTATTATTTGATACAAATACAAAAAATAAATGAATTTTCATATTTCTTATGGATCCTAGATTTATCATATTGTTTTCCCTATTATTATTAGAACATTATTCTATACTTGAGGTGAGTTCGATGATACTCTACACCAAAAAAACATTCCAATCGGATGGAATTTCATAGGCATTTTGAGTCTAATTTTTTGAATATAATGCTTAGTCCGATTATAACCAATTAAAAAGTGAGGTGATTTCCCCCTCATTGATTATTCATTTATAATAAATGTTAGTTCCTGAATAAGAATATCTTTTTTATTAGCTTGGCCTGAATAGACTCCAAATTTTTATTTTGTTTACAACCATGGTTTATAGGTTACTAAAACTTTTATCATAATCTATGAATTTCGTATCAAAAATTCTAATCTACCATGAAAAAACTCTTTGTTGGAGTCATGAATTGTTGGTAGAAAATTCATTTTATCAAAAATTAGAGACATATAGAAACTTACATAGCTTTTATTCATATCCTTAATGACTTCCTTAACATTATTGGTAAAAACCCATTTATTTTCTACTTCATCATCTTTCATGTTTATAAAAAGAGTTCTATTACAACAACCACTCCAAAAAAATAGTTAGAAGAGTTCACTCAATTAAATATTTGATAAATAACACACTATAAACTGCCATTTAATAAATTATTCCCAAAGAAAAGATTTTTGAAATAATTATCCACATGGAAATAGTATCCAAAGGTAGGATGAGGGAGGGGAGAAAAGACATGACTCATCCTGGGTGGGAAGGATATTGGATTCCCATTATAAACATCAAGTTTTTAAATGGTTCCTTTTGTAAAGGTTTTGTAAATATGTCAGCTACATGATTTTATGTAATAACATAAACCAGTTTCAATTCATTCATCTACACATTCTCCTTGATGATTTAGTAATTTATGATAATATTTTTTGAACAATAATGTGTAATGAGATTATTTGAATGGCTGATTTAACTTTGATTATCACATCCTAAGAAAATGGGTATCTTTACTTCAAAATAGAATTCAGGAATTTAATATTTAATTCAAATATGTTGAGTATAATCAATTGTAGTAGAAACATAAACAACATTAGTAATACTATGATTTACTAAATATTGTTTCGTGGTAAATGAACTAACTAACCATTTTTATTGAAATAAAACATCACCATTTACGAATCTTCTATCATCATTATTTTCTTCCAAATCAACATATGAATTCCCTAAGGAGTCAATGCTATTTTAGTTATCATACATGATTGATTTTTGTTTCATATGTTATATATATATATATATTATAATTATTTCTCCATCAAATAAATGTGATTCTTTTGGATTTCAATAAAAATTTTCACATAAGGTAACCAAATAAACATTGTCAGGTCATGAGGCATTCAAATATAAGAAACAAATATGAATCTTCAAAAAACAATTCTGATCAACTTCACTACATTCATTATTATTGTAAAACTTTATTCCTAATGTAACCAATGTGGTAACTAGTTTTTAGTTTTTTATATTGAACATATTAAAATGTCTCATGACATACTTTTCTGGAGAAAGAATAATGTGTTTCTTATAATGTAATATTTGTATCCCAAGAAGGTCTTTCGTTTCTATATGATTGGATATCGCAAAAACATTCATTGCTTAATTAAATCATTCAAAATATCAGTAATCATTCCTAGAAAATATAATTTCATTAACAAAAACAATTATAATTATGGAATAATCCTTACATTCCATGATTTGACGATTCCTATCAACTCTTACTTTATCGAAAATCATCTTCATTTACCAAGTATCCAATTTCGAAAAACATCCTATCAGAGGTGTTTTATCACATAAAATGGTAAATTAAGATTACATAGATATGTTTCATCTTTCAAATCATAAAATACAAAAACAATTCCTCTTTAAACATCCTCATCGGGATTCTTATTCAGAAATGTGGACATTACAGCATGTTTAAAAATGTTTTAGACTCATAGTGTATAAATACAAAAAAAATGATTCTGATTCATTCCAACCATTCCAAATGAGTAAAGGATTAATGAAATTTATTTCCTTTAATTTTTGAGTAACCTTTACTCAACAATATTCCCATGTTCATTATTACATCAACTTATTCATTCAGCTTAATCCCAAAACCCTATTTTGTACCCACAAATGTTTTTACCCATATTTTGTACAAGTTCCTAGTATCATTATTTTATATCTAATCAAACCCATAATTCATAACCTGATACCATTCTAAATGCTCCAAAAATTTATTCGTATTTTTTGCTTCATATTTTGAATAAAAGGAAGAACATCTAATAGCAATTATTGTTCTTCTTATTAGAACCTCTTGATATTGACCACCAATAATGTTTTGATCCGCTACATGCTTCTTCATAATGATAAAATATTATTTTTTTATCCAATTCACATGAAATGGATGTTTTTTATTCTTATTATTGAGTAGGATTACCACTTCTTGTATCTGTTACAAAATTATTAACAAAATCTGTATTACCCTATGCATATTCTTTATTTGCATGATTCTGTTTTTACTCTGTGGCATCTCCAATAACATTCACAAAAATAGAATAAAAAATTATTTCTATTTCTGTGTTCAAACACATATGTCTTCATCCTTCAAGAAATTATCTAATAAAAATTTCATCTTCAACTTTATTCTCAGTCATTCCAAATGTTTCTACATTTATACTTTATAACCAATGGACTCCTAGATACTCTTAAATGTATCAGAAATTCTTTTTTCCATTCAAAATTTTATATTGAATCATATCTTATCATGGTCTATAGACAACTTATTTTTGTATATATACAATTGTAATCATTGATTTCCACCAATAGTATTGAGAAATACCAATTTCATGTAACATTGGTCAACCCATTTCTATTGGACATATATTCATTCATTTAGGATCCCATATTCTGATCTGTGAATGATGAACTAAACTAATGCAGAATTCCAGGATTGATAAGATAAAATTAAAACTATTCAGTCTCTTACTAACCAACATATTGCATTCTCAACTACTTTATTGAATACACACATTCCTTCTCATCCCTCATCATGAATATTTGAAACATATTTTGAGTATCTGACTTATGTTACATTAAAATGCGACAGGTAATGTGATTAAAATCCTCAATAAATGTGATTAAGTACCTATCTCCATTTATTGATTATTTCCACATTAAACCACCAAATATATGAATGAATATGTTCCAGTGTCGTTTTTAAAAAATCTATATATTCTTATACATTTTTTATTAATTTTTCCTAACCAAATTACAGCAACACCAATGTATTCTTCTTTACATATAAATAATATACTGGAAACTATCTCACTTTAATAACACGTTGATGTTTCTATGACACATGTTTACTATAATTTTATGTAAACACTAATTTTGTTCCACCATGACCACATATTAAAATTTTAGTACTACAACAACTTGTAATAAGTATCCTCTTATACGTAGTCCTCTTGTGACTATTATTTCATCTTCCTTAAATTTCAAAATAACCCATATTTTATAAGGATAAATTAATTAACCTCATCATATTTTTATTAAACACTCATTTTGTTGTTCTTATTCCCATAAATATATTATTCTTTCCGGGATTTCGTCTTTTCTTTCCCAATCATGGACGACACAATAACTTTGATTCTCAATGATCCATAATTTCCCATTTTCTCCATATCATCATTGATCTCATTCAGATTGTTAAAAAACATTAAGTCTCTTACCATATGAAAATAACACACACTATCAATAATTAAAATTATTTCTCCATTTATAGCTTTAAAATTGGTTTCAATAACAAGATTGTTTCTATTAAATTGTCTATTATTTACCAATGTTTTCTGAGTTTTGTTATGAAAAATATCTTGTGTTAGTAAAAGATAATAAATCCTGTAGATATATGCCTATGTTATTCACATATTTTGAGAAAAATTTCGTAGAGTTGGAACCTATTTTCATCATTTATACTAACCTTATTAGGTTTCTTCCAAACATCCTTATCATATTTATTATTTTGAGAGGATTGACTCCCCCCCAAAACTTGAATTCAATCACATGTGGAATATTAGTGATATTTTTGTGTTCAACCAAAACATATTTTATATATTTTTAAATCCACCAAAATACAAATAGTAACTATTGAAATGTTATTTTCGTTTGAATATTTATGATTGATCAGTTTTTTACATTTTTTTCTTAGCAACATTATTAGGAGGACATTATTGACCATAAAAAAATACTTTTTCAACTATAATGTAATCATTCATCTATAATTTTATTTTAAGTGTTTCAAAATAAGTAGTAATGGGAAAATTTATGGACTCTGAGGTTTTTAATTTTTTTTAGACTCAGAGCTCTTAGAAGTGTTTGAATTATTCACATTGTTAATACTGGCCACATAAATAATGTTCCAGCATTTTGTCATCATTGAGAAAATAATGGAATTCTTTTCAACCTCTATATGTTACATATATTTATAATTATAAGGCTTATATTTATGAGAACATTAACTAACTCGAGATATTTAATTTTTATAAAATTTTCCATCATTATTCAGCTTTAAAATTGTTATATTGGATAATTTACCACTCATCATATTTTTCCTTCATTTTAAATTCATCATGCTAATAATTATTTTTTTCTTTCATAATATTTTTATTCAAATAATCGATATCATTGATTATATTTAAATTTCCATTAGGAGATCATTATTTATTTTTTATTAAATTTTTTTCATTCTCAATTTTCTTAATTTAATTCTCCTACCATTATATATTTTTACACACTCTTTATGTTCTTCTTTAAGATAAAACTATTATTGAGTTTATTCTTCTTATTCTGAACTAATACTTCCAAATAATTCAATTTTCAATGTTTCAATAAAAATATTATCTCTAGCCATTTCTCAATATTTTTCAGTTCCCGCTTCAACGTATTCTTAATTATTATTTGATAAGAATGTTATTTTATTATAGGAAAATAATTTTTTATATTTCCCCATAGACAATGATTTATCCTTATCACCATGTTTATTCCATGATCTTATTGTACTTTTTATGATTCAACTCAACTTTTTCATTATTTCATTTAGGAAAATTTGAATCAATGTTCCCAAAAGATCCATATTCGAAAAAATTTGAGGGAATTTTCCCTTTATATTTACCTTTACCTATTATTAGATTGGTTAAAAAAGGAAAACATTAATATATATTTCTAAATACCTCATGTTTTGAGACATATTCTTCAACATCATCTCCCTCAATAACCATCTAAAACATTTGTTTATTGGGGTCTTTAAAATAAAATTCTCTATCTGATTTTGTTTCTCACATTATAACATTATCCGATCTCATTTCATATATTATGATAGTATTATTAATTTCATTTAATGATAGTGTTTCAGAATTTATATCATGAAATGTTGAATCAGTGGCATCAAAACTTCCAGGAAGATACTGAGGAATTTTTCAATAGTTATTTACAGTACCATATTTTAACCTATACATTTTATAATGTTGAATATTTCATTTACCATGGTAAATAATTCATTAATTTATTTATATTCCCCTTTAATTATATACTCATACTTAAATATCCATATTTAAATTAATGACATCTTTAATTTTGTATTCTATTCCTAAATGTTTTTAATCATTTACTAAATACAATCACTATTGGAAACCACTTTCATATCATAAAAACACAATTTCATAATGTTTTGAGGGAGAAACATTTTTAGCGATTCAATCATTTTCATTCTTCTTCATGTTGATATGAGTATGAGGAACCATATCATCAATAGGAAGAAATCCATCTATTTTATCTTGATGAACATCATCCAAATGGGAGATATGATATGGAATTATTATATGTTTCTAGATAGGGATTCAATATCTATTGCCTATGCTATTCGGAAAGTGGTGGTACACATTGCCATGATACTTACTTTCCATTGGATGAAATTTCTTGCTTAACTCATGGATATAAAATACATTTCTATCCATGTCTCTCATGAAGCGAACTTGGTTGATGATGGTATTACTAATAAGGTATTCAACAAGATCATTACTTGACTTTATGAGTTCTGTAGTGATTTTATCTGTTTATATGAAAAATATTGTAATTATACTCGTTCATTGAGACTCATGTAATATGTCATTTCTTTATTCAATAAATAATGCCTTTGTATTTGAAAGAGGCACCAACTTTCAAAAAAAAATATTTCCCTTGAATATCATAATCCTCTTACTGTTCACACAATTCTAATTCTCTATCACAACATCACATCAAAATATTACTACGAATAAATAAATGGAAATATCTACTATTATTCCAAATGAATAAACACAACCAGTAGTCAAGAATCACACAGATTGGGAGGGGTTAATCATTGTTATTCAGATTTTATGTTTCCATTTATTAGAAATAACATTCACCTCTTATTAAAGACATCATTTTCTGTGGAAGATAAATCAAATACAAAACCATTAAAACTCATGAATTTATATTTTTTACTAATCCTTAAGAGTACCTAATACTTTTTATCTTTTTGGAATAATCTAATACTAGAAAATACACTATAAAAAGTCCTTTTTACAGGATTCAATGAATATTATATTCCATTACACTCGTGTAGCACTATGATCAATACAGTAATATGAGTTCTTTAAGTCACGTGAAATGATATATGATTTTTTTGATAAATATGTTATGATTCATCTTGATAAATGTTCATAAATATGACATTTGAAATAAATTCATCATTTTCATACCTAGATGATAGTATGAACTTCCTCTTTTTCTTAATGATACTCATCATTATTTTCTGATCCTATTCCAATGTCTGATTTCTCAATAATAATATTATACAATGTCAAAATACCAATAATACAATTTCTGACTTATGTTTTATAAAACTGAAAATTTAAATATGATTTTTGTGTATTTGTATCCTACCTTTTATAGTAACCGGTATGATTTGATCTTCCTATTTTACTTCTTCTTATGTGAGATAACATTCTCCAGTAAAATGATAACTGGAAACTTCTTATTTCTTGAATTTTATTGCTTCACTCCACCCTCGTTCATGAATGATAAAATCTGTGTAATACATGTAGCAATCTACAAATATTTATAGAATTGAAATAATGTTTTATATAGGACGGTAAAAAGATTTTTCCTCTTTATTGAATCTCTCAAGTCTTCAAACATTCTACAATCTCTAATATTTTATTGAATCATTCAATTTTCTTCAAAATAATGATTTTTATTTATCATCATCAACCGTCAATTAATTTCAGTCATTATATTGTCTTTACTTCTTTTTAGTACTTTTATAAAATAATTAATACAATTATTTGTTTTATTTTCCCATTACATTTATCCATACAAACTGATAAAAACAGAGGAAAAAAACATTGAATACTAAGAAACCATTCTATCATCCTTTTTAAACACTTTCCAAAAGTCATATAATACGAGTCTTCTTCTTCATAATTTATCTTGAAACATGTGTTATAGATTTTCAATGTATTCTCTATCACCTCACAGAAGTATCTTTTTTCATGAAATTTTCCCAACCACTCCCAAGACATTTCATTATAAAAAATATTTCTATTTTAAAAATATATTCTAATCAATCTACCTATGATGTAATAATGACACCAAACAATATTAATGAATAATCAATTTTTATTTAACTCTTATTATCTATGTAACATCATGTCTGATGAATAAAAATCATCACATCTTCCTTTCCACTTCTAAATAGGATACACCAAATCATCTAGACATCGAACTATTGTAAATACAGTTATCTCATACAAATTAACAAGAGACTAAT
The DNA here is from genome assembly GCA_963277665.1 of Viscum album. NCBI lineage: Eukaryota > Viridiplantae > Streptophyta > Magnoliopsida > Santalales > Viscaceae > Viscum > Viscum album. The sequence goes on along the minus strand of OY728125.1, from coordinate 267,666,955 downwards.
TTTTTTCCTTCAACTCAATTTCATTACCCTAAAAATATTTCATCTATCATTGATTCCATGTGACTTTGAAATCCTAGAATATCAGCATCAACATCATCTGAAGTAATATGTAATGTCTTCTCAAATCCCTATATTTCAACAACATCGTTATTTCATTCCAAACATGAATACAGTTGGATAAACATTTTATCTTATATCAGTCATCATGACTTGATCACATGATTTATAATTTACTTATTATTTATTAGAAATATAAAATTGAAAATCGTCATTATATTTCATATGAGATCCATCCTAATTATGATTTTTCCCTTACTACGATAAAGATACTATTTTGTAACAGAGATGCAGTGACTCAAACTTTTATCAATGGAATTTTTACATTTTTAATATAATTTAATATATTATAAAACTCTTAAATTAAATAATATACCATGATAAAAAAAATATAAAGGAATTACTAATGAAATAAGATGTATTTCTAGAAAATAAAAAATGAATACCGTGGAAATAATAACTTCAACATAAGAATAGTAATATGAACATTAAAAAATGTAAACTAACCAAATAAATAGTATCATCACCCATGAAAGTATAAATAATATTTATTTATATTATAAGTGAATGTATTATATAATTATATCATAATACATATTTATAAATATATTAAAAATTACTAATTAAGTGTTAGTATTTTAATAAGATGTAAATATTTAGTTATGATTTTTTTATTAATTTAATAATTTAAATGAAAGTGTATTGTCATTAAATTTCTTCATATATTTATAAGGCCTTAATTAATTTATCAATTTTTTTAAGATCACTAAAAACGTTAAATTCTATATTTTCCATGTAAATTATGATCTTAATTAAAAAATAATTAATCATATTGGGAAAATTGTTTTAATAAATTGAAATTATATTTATAATGCTACACATTGAAAAATGTTTGGGTTTAATTTTTGGAAATTTTCTGAATTACTTGATTTTTTTGTGAATAGTGAAAAATAGAAATTTATGGTATATATACATTATAAGATTAATAAACTATTCATTATGTCATATTGGATATAATAAACATTTTTAAAACTCACATGATCTATTTAATATATTTTGTGTCAATAATCAACCATATTTCTTGTCTTGATAAAAATAGTAAACTAATGAATTAAATAATGAGAAAATACCAATCCCTTATATTATAAATACCACCCCTCACACCCTCTTCTACTCACAACTATAATGATTTGGTCCTTGTTAAAAATCAACACAAATATATCCCCACAACCCTATCCCACTACGATGAGCTCTTGGTCTCATAAAAATCCTAAAGCCCTTTCCCTAAGTATATTCTCATGGGGGAGATATTTAATAGGTAAAATCCTCTCCCTTTTCCTTTTAATTTCATTTCAATTTAATTTATTTTAATCTATTATCCAAACCATATCATATCCAAAAGGCCCTATAACTCTAATATTATTGATATACAATAATTATATCATTTTATTTGAAGACACATCTGTAAAACACTCCCTCTCCCTCTTTTATTATAAAAAATAAATCATTTCCCATGATGTGTCAAATTACTAATATCATTGGTGAGGCACATTCATTTGCCTTCAACACCACCAAAGATAAAAAATAGTCAAAACATGGTTAATTTTTATTCTATAAACCATTATATTTATGGAACATATATATATAAATAATTCTAAATATTAAAACAAAACAAGTTCTCTATGATCGAAAAGTAACCAAATTTTACCAAAAACAATCGTCATTAATTTTTATCTAATGACTCATCTGAATTCTAAAAAACTATTTTTTTATAATATCATTAAAGCCTTTAAAATATCATTATATTCATATATAATCAATTCTGTATATTTATATTCTTTTTACATGAACTTCAATTCATGAAAACAAGATATACAATCTAGAAAATCATGAAGACAAATTCTCCCAACCAATAAATTAAAAAATATTACTCATCTAAAAGGTCATAAATTACTATAAAAAACCATAATGAATCTGATTCAGTTATAAAAGGTTTTATATTTTTTCATTAATTAATATAATTTGATTACATATTATATTATCGTGAATGAAGATTTGAGACACAATGTAAGGAGAATTGTCAAACCCAACTCTCATTCTTGTGGTTTTCACTCCATCAGCACATTTTTCATTTAGATATTGGTTAAATAGTTTTTGATCATTATTATGTTTCCTTTTATAGGATATATATGTTTTCTAATTGAATATATGAAATAAATAATTTTTTAATCTTCTTGTACAAATAAACACACCTTTTACCTATTGAGATTGTTTATTCTTCACTCAGGGTTTATGATTCTTCTATAAGGTATATTACCCCCTTTTATTTTGTATCCCAATTGGTAATAACTTATACTTATGAAATGAAACTCATTCATTTTCATGGTTTATTATATATTTAATTCTGATTCATTTTCTATGTGGTATGTGGGATAATGTAAATGTTGTGATGTGATAGGTATATACAAAACTATATAGAGAAGTGTAAATGTTTGATGCGATGGGTGTTTCTAGAATGTTATAGAATTCCAATTAAATGGTTAATTTGAAGAACCAACTTAAATAAAGTTAAATATACATGAATATCAAGATATCATTTTTTATAACTATGTTTGGTGGTTTACCACTAAGATAGGATGTTTTATTTTCATTCATCTCCACATTCCCTGAATTTTCATAATGATTACATTCATGGTTATATCTATGTAAAAATGATCATTATTATTCTCAACACATTTTATAGTAGTTCATTTCCTTCTCAATCCTCTTATACCAGTTTTTTCTCATCTTGTTGATGTATATCCTATGGTGACATTATATACTTGTGAGATTTCAAGGGTCAATAAGAAGATATAGAAGAAATAATTATTTAAATGTTTATTTTTTATTTAGTAAATTTTATGTATCATCCTTATTTAAACATGAATAGAAAAATTTGGATACTATTTGTGTAATGATTTTACGTTACTTTTCATTAAATTTATGTAATAATACATGAATGTCAACAAAGGGTCTATCTAGTTGGTTTTATAGAGTGGTTTAGTTAATATGGGAATAAGGATTGGGGAGCCTTATGAAAGAACATTAGTATAAGACTATATATAATTAAGCACCCATGTATCATTTTTTTAAACTGTAAACATATGAATCTAAAAAGATATTATTTTTTAATTATTTTCATAAATTACTAAATTATTTATTCATGAATTATTGAATTATTTTTTTCTAACATTTATATTTTAGAAAATGGTGTGAAGATGGAAAATCCTTGAAAATAACCCTTTCAAGGGACAATATAGTGATTTTCCAAATGAAATCCCTAATGCTTTTGGTGTTGGTGGTCAAACTTCCACGGATATGCTTACTCAGTCATCTCATGTTATTAACAATAACTTGAATAATGTCGAACATATGACTTCACCTAAGAGGGAGAAATTGGATATCGATTGTTTTATGTAGCAACAATAACTGATATTTAGTTGATCTTTGGATCAACTAGTTGTGGGAAAATTGTTCAACATGATGGATAACATATTTTCAATTCTTTCATATTCTAGGATGGAGAAGGTGAACTTGATTGTTTATCATCTAGATAGAGAGGCTGATCAATTGTGGGATTTAATCAATAACCTAATATTATGTATGAAATTGAATAGATAGTGTGGGATGAATTAATGATAATGCTTATTAAAAATTAATTCTCTAGAACTCTTAAATCATGGGTGGAGAGAGAATTTATTGAGAAAAATCTAAAGAAAGGATAATTTTTCATTTCTTACAAATAAATCTTCACAAATATTGAAATGAATGCTTCTAGTTGTGTTGTGAACAATGAAAGAAAAATTTACTGAATCTTTACAGGTTCAAATCATAACCTTCTAATATTTATTGGAATTTCAGACTTTGGGAGTTATAAATTATTTGTTCGATGTGCTCTAAAACTGGAGATTTAGTTTGAAAAATTTTCTCATGTCTAAGGTGATAAATAATGAATTATGGAGTTATAAGATGAATCATCTAATGAAAAGGGTGGAAAAACACTCAACCACCCATCTTCCAAGATGGTGGGAAGTGGTATCATGTTAACTTCCTCAAATAGATATCTAAATGATCCACATGAGGTAGATAAGGTCACTATGATCATAAATGTCAAAAATACTTTTGGAAGTAGGATAATGTGGTGGAGGAATGAAGAGAATCACCAATGGTCTATTGCTACAACTGTAGAGATAAAGGGCACTGTAAAATCCAGTACACTAAATGTTGAGTTCTCATGGGTAATCAATGTCATCATCCACAAAAGCCAAAGCATCAAGTGACTCTTTACTCCATCACTATTATTATAGAGGAGAAATAAAATGAAGTCTTAAAAGGTACACATCCTATAAAATCAAGAACATAAAAATAATTATTTTATTTTTGTTTTAGTTATTCCTTTATATCTTGAAATATTTATATAACTATTTAATAGAATCCATAATATCGTGAATTACAGATATCTGTTAAAACGCAAAGTGGTGTAATCATTGAAAACCAAGTGTTTTACTCTTCTCATCTAAGAGTATGTGGGATGACTCTTTATGAGAATATTGTAATTCTTCCCTTGGTGGAATTTGATGTTATACTAGGGATGGAATGGATCTCATTATATATAGCACATATCAACTATCAGGAAAATGTAATATATATTCATATTCCAAAACATCCCATAGTCCTCTATAAATGAAAATACGATCAAGAATCTCATTTTGAAAATACTTTAATGGTGTTTCTATTGATTCCTAGTGAATAAAAATACCTCGCTCCAATGGATGAGTCAATGGATGTCTTCATCCTATGGGAAATTAACATAATAAGGGAATACAATGATGTATTTCTAGAAGAGTTACTAAGACATCCCATAGATCATGAGGTATAGTTATCAATAGAATTAATAACTTAATCTATTACTATCTAAATATATATCATCATTATGGATCCTATAAAAATGTATGAGATAATGAAGCAGTTTTAGGAGATTTTGAACCAAGGGTTCATATTCACTAGTGTATCACCATGGGGTGCACCGGTGATCTTTATCATAGAGAAGGATAGATCAATCCTTATATGTATCAATTATCAAGAACTCAAGAAGATAATTATAATGAATAATTATCTTCTTCCAAGGATTGATGACTCTTTTGATCAGTTTTGAGAAGTTCATTAATTCTTATAGGTGTATCCTCATTCTAGATATCATTAAATAAAGGTGAAGAAGGAATATATTCTAAAAACATCCTTATATATGTTTTGGGCACTATGAGTTTTTGTTTATTCCACTAAAACTTTCTAATTCCCTTAAAATATTTGTATAGTTGATGAATAATGTCATTAGATATTACCCTGAACATTTTTTGGATGTTTGTAGAGATGGTATTCTAATCGATTCTATCCAAATGGAGAAACATAAAGACGATATAAGTCTTATGTTGTATACATTATGGAAGGACAAGTTATATCCCAGGTTCAAAGTGTTTATTTTGGATGTAGTATGTCACATTCTTGGAACATGTGATAATAAGTAAGGAAATTTCTATGGACCGTTCAAAAAAGGCAATAAAAGAATGGACCAGACCATCTAGTGTTAATGAAATACATGGTTTTCGTCAAATAGTAGGGTACTGTCGATTTTTGATGAGATTTTATTCATTATTTCCTAGAACCCTAACTAAGGTAATATAAATAGGGGTAATTTATTTCTATATGTATGAATGTGATGAAATAATAATGGAGCTAAGAAGATGGTTGATAAATAAACTGTCACTCACAATACAAAGAAGCAGAGAAGGTTTTGTGATATAAAATGATTCTCCAATGAACGGTTTGTGTTGTGTACTTATACAAAATGATAATTTGATAGCATTTGACTCATTGAAGTTTTATATAAATGATAAGAACTACTCGACACATTGTATAGACTTAACAACTATGAATTTTCCTTCAGTATATGGAAAAACACCCTCTATGTTTAGAAGTGTGACATATATAATGACAATTAGAGTAAACAGTATATACACACACCAAAGGATCTCAACACGATTCAAAGGTAAATGATTATATATTTATGAAATAACCTACTACTATATCTATATTGTGGACTAAGAAATACCCTACATTCAAGGATAATAAAAGAATGGATTTGGAAATCATAACAAAAGGGAATACATTCTACCTTGATAAACTGATTGCACATCTGTCTACCCCAGAGAATATTATGGAGAAAGAGAGGGATTATCTAGAGCTAAGAAATAAGGTGAATTCATTATTGAAATATAATCTTCAAGAGTTACATATCGATGATTATGGTGATATTTGATTTTCAAGAAAACATCAGATTCCATCATCACCTAACTATTGGATAATTCGAATAACTCAACCTTCTATAACCATAAATGGAGTACTAAGATGTATCTTGATCTTATAGAAAACATCTGGTGGGTCTACATGAAGAATGATATTTCTTATTTAATCATTAGATGCTTGATATGTTAATGATTTAATGCTGACCAAAAAAAGTCTAAAGTGATGATGAAACCATAGCCTATACCCATGTGGAAATGGAAGAATGTCACAATGGAATTTTTCACAATTCTCCCAATGACAAAAATAAAATATGGCAATAGTGGTCTTGGTGGAACAACTCCCAAAGGCTACCCACATTATATCTATTCAAGATGATCCTTTTCTTGAACATATTATAATTATATATCTAAAGGATTTTGTGAGACTACAAAAATTAACAACTCCCTATTGTCTTTGATTGTGATCCCAAGTTCACATATATATTCTTGAGTAGTTCTCATAGTTCCTTTACTGCTAAGTTATATTATAACATGGTATATCACCCCCAAACCTATGAAAAAAATTAAATGACTATTAATATAATCAATGACATTAGTAATGAATAGTCTTCATAATTTAAAGGTGGATCGGATCATAATCTCAAAATGGTTTAGTTCTTATCCAACAATAACTTAAACTTGAGTATTCATATCGATCCATATTATGCTCGGTATGGAAAGTGATTTAGAAACCCAACCAATTATGATAATGTTGAAAAATAAAGCTGCATGGACCTGAACTTGTGCAAGAGATTATATAGAAGGTTCAGTCCATACAACAACACATGAATGTTTCTCCAATTTGGAAAAAGAGATATGCTGGTAACTGTCAAAGGATCATAGAGTTCAATGATGGAGATAAATTATTTCTCCTAATATCATCATGGAATAGAGTCATTTAGTTATGAAAGATAGGTATGATATGCCCATGGTACATTATCCCCATTAATATTCTTGATCACATAGGATACATGTCATTTTTTTAATATAAAGAATATGGATGATTTTCATGATATATTCCAGGAATCACTCTTATGGATGTACATACTAGATCCCACACAAGTAATGAACTATGAGGTGGTACATCTGGAAGAATTTCCCCCTTATGAGAAGTGTCTAGTAAAGAATCTAGCCTAGAGAGATAAGGATCAATAAAACAAGACATCCCACCTTGTCAATGTTTTTAGATGAACTATAAGTATAAATAAGAATCATGGGAACCATAGGAGGTGATGAAAGAGAAATACCCTCACATATTAAAGTAAAATTAAATATCTAGTGAGAAAGTTCAAAATAGGGAAGAATGAAATGACCCCAACTTTTATCAATGGAATTGATACCTTATTTAAGTAACTCCATATTGTATAAATCTCATAAAATCACATATAGAACATAATAAAATCTTTATAAATGATTAATTAATGAAATATGATGTATTTCTATAACATAAATGAAACAATACTAATGTAATAGTAACTATTCCTTAAGAATTTACATATGACACTTATCAATAGTAAACTGACCTAATGAAAGTTAGCATCGCCCATGAATGTATAAATAAAATTTAGACTTCTTATAAGTTAAAATATTTTGTAATTATATCACAGTAAAAGTAAGTAAATAGTAAAAAAATTATTAATTAAGTGCTTGTTTTTTTATTTGTTTTATATACCTATTTACAATTTTATTAATAATTTAATAATTTAAAATAAATTTATTTTCCAAAAAATTATTCTTTTATTAATATATTTATATCTTATGATTTGAAGAAATATTTATGAGACCTTAAGTAAATTTTCAATGTGTTATAAAATTAGTTAAAAAATTAAAATCAGTACATTCTATGTAAATGATGATTTCAATTAAAAAATAAATTACTCATATATATAAAATTATTTTCATTAAATTGATTAAATATTTCAATTCTACAAGTCGTAAAATGGTTACGGTGAATTTTTTGGAATTTGCTAAATTACTTGATTTTTTCTGAATTGTGAACTGCAATAATTTAATGAGTTTATAAATTATTAGATCAATACATTATTAATTGTGTCATAACTTATATAAAAACCATTATATTTAAGGTACATGATATAATTAAATTACTTTGTCTCATGAATCAACATTATTCCTTCTCATGAGATAATAAATAAACTAATGAATTAAATAATGATAACACACCAATGTCTTCCACTATAAATGCAACCCCTCCCACAATATACTAGTCATACATATCAATAATCTAACCCTATAAAAATTTTCAAATATCCCCTTACCAAGAAGCTCTCAAATTTCTAGGATCTCTTTGCCTCATCAAAAGTCCAAAAACATTTACATATCGAGGTTCTACAGGAAAAGATATTTAAGGGATAAAATCGTCTTCCTTTTTTAAATTGTTTTCCAATAACATTTTTATTCTATAATACTCTCATTATCGTAGAAAAATTAGTATTGTGTTTACTATGATATATAAACTTGAATAAAATCATTTTAATGTATGATATATCATTAACATCTTCTATCTCCCTCTTTTCTTCATAAATGGAAATTATCACCCGTGATGTGTCAATTCACAAACATCATGGGAAATGAATATTCATTTTCCATTAGAAACATCATGGATATTAAATGGTTGAAGAAAAATTATTGTTTATTTTATATCCCATTTTATGTTTTGAAACAAATTTATATAAATAATAATAATCAATAAAACAAAATTAGTTCATTGTGATCGAAAAAACAAAAACAATTAACATAAAATGATTATCATTAATTTAAATATATTTATTCATACCCATGAAATATTACCAAGTTATTTATAAGACAATTATAAATATTTAATATCATTAAAAATAATAATAACAATTTTGGATATTTATCTTCGTTTTACAAGAACATCAATTCATTAATACATGATAACCTATCATGAAAACCATGAAAACGAATACACCTAAACGATGTCATTAAAATATATAAATCATATAAAATGCAATAAATGATTATAATAAAACCATAATAAATTTAATTTATATATAAAAGTTTCATTATTCTTTAATTAATGAATCTTATTTTACTATGCATGAAATTAATGTGATGGAAACTTTCAGACATATGGTAAGGGGAATTCTTGAACCCAGCTCCCATTTATCGGGGTTTCCCACTTTTACCCCATTTTCAGTATGGATATTACTTAAATATAATCTATTAATCATTATATAACCTTTTCATTTATGTAAATTTGTTTTAAATGAGTTTATGATAAGAACTATGGTTTCCAACAGAAATATTTTTCAAAAAAACAATCCTCTTACTTCACAACATTGTTTCATCATCAGTCAAGGATGATGATTAATATATAAAGTCTGTTAATATTTATTTCATTTGGGAACCCATGTTTTCTTAATGTATAATTGTGAATCTAAACCCATTACTTTATATGTCATGTTTTATATATGTTCCGTGTGGCATGAGAGATGTAAATGATGTGATATGACAGGTGCATGAAGAATTATATAGTGCAATTTAAATGTTATGATGTGATAGGTACACCCAGAATAAGAGAGTGCACTAATGAATTGGGTCATGTGAATGAATAATTCGATAAAAGAAAATATTCATGAAGATGATGATATATTTTTTCCCAATAATGTGTGGTGGTTTAACACTAAGACATGCTGTTTCATTTTTATGCATTGCCAACATCCTTGCATTTTAATAATGATTATACTCATTATTATGATCCAATAACAATGTAATGAGGATAATAAATATTCTCATCCTAAGATATAAAATTTCTTTTTCTTATCTATAATATTACTTTTCTATTAGATCATGTATTTTTTATGTATATCCTTGGGTGAATTCATTTTATAAGAACAATTCAATGGCCAATAAGAAGCTAGGGAAGATGGAAATAAATTGATATTTTTGTTTTATTTTTTAAATGTTGTGAATGGTCATAATTTTCCATGTAAATAAACGTTTTGATCCTATTTTTGTAATGAGTTTTTATATTTTTTGACATTAAATTTATTTAATAAGATATGAAAGAAAAAGAAGAGTTTCTATTAAAGGTGAGTTTGATAATCTATTCCACCAAAAAAATATTACAAATCTGATGGAATTTCATTAAAAATGTGAGTTTGATTTTTTTTTAATTGATTGACAGTCTGATTTTCTAAAAAAATAAAGTGATTTTATTTGTCCTTCATTTATTATTCCTTGAAGAAAATGATAACTCATTAATAAGATAATTTTTCTTATCAGTTTCATCAAATAATAATGTCAATTACTACTCAAGCACCATAAATCAAGAGTTTTCAGGTAGGAAAAATATATTGCTGATGAGCATAGACAATTTCAAATATTGGTTGTGGATGAGTATAGACCATTTAAATAATATTTATTTTCATCTAAATGTTTCCAATTTTAATTTTTATAAGAGGAACTTCCCTTTAGTAAACAAAATCCAGTAGCCAATGGGACATGATGAGAGAATATATATAGAGTTCCTTACGGGGTATATTTTGAATAGTCTAAAAAATGTCCCTTTGAGTGAGACACTCATATCTCTGATATCGATAATGATTTTTGGAGTATTTTAACACTTGGTTAATGATTATAGTTTTTAGAAAACATGAAAAAAATTTATTTTCATGGGGATTAGACCAATTAGGTGTGGATAATGACCCATATGGATCATAATGGTTAGTAATTCTCCAACACCTTTTGAATATGTGGAGAAACACTGTATATTATAACTTTTCCCCTCAGATATATTTTGATGTAATGTTATAGGTATTCGAGGGATAACCACATACCATATTCAAAATTTGGAATTCACTCTGATGTTTTCAGGGAAATATAGGATTAGCGCATATTCGACTCATGAGGTACATGCCTATAGTTGATGGTCTTTATCGAGGATGATTATATATATCCATATAGGGGTAACGATTTTCATATTATAAACATATGTGTACGTTGGAGTCAATTTGTCTTGTACTTGGTATATGGGGATGGTTTTTGACCATTTGAGTTTCTCATGGAACAATGTATGGTTTGTGGAAGGACGGTTTTTTTATAAAATAATTTATGAATTTAAGAATAACCATAATATTAGTCTGTAGATATGATCATATTATGTGGTAGGGTCCAAAACACAATTTCCACTAATTAATATATACCTTAATTGCACAAATACAACTCGTATGTTGGAAAAACAAATTTATTTATTCCCGTTTTTGGTAATGGGATAAAGGATCGTGGAATCAATATTTTTCTCATAATAATAATAATAAATACAAATTCAGTTCTATGGATGTTCCATGTATACATATGAAACATATAAAAGAAAATATGAATTATTTTGGGATTGTTCTATGGATCATGAATGATATAGGAATGACTATATACCCTATTAGAAATGGTAATCCATCCACACATAGTCCAAAGAAATATTCTTATGTGAATCAAATCCTACCATAAGAGTATGAGTGATTTTTTATGAATTTGATGCTAGAACTTAGATCATAAGGATCCAAAAAACACAATATAACTATAAATAAATTGTAATCATCAATAAAAATTTATATAAATGTAAATCCTCAAATAATTTTAGAACATATTCATATAGGAGAAGGTCATAAAAATCTGGACACACTATGATGTTTTTGGTCATGTAAGATGGACTAAATATACTGTAATACTGTTTATGGTGAAACATAATGAAGAAAATTTTAATAATCAAGTCAATATTATAATCTCACATGAGTCATAGTTCATCTGATAAAAAATAAGGAATTGGAATACAACACATATTACAGTAATATTCCTGAAATGGATCCTTTTCAACAAACATCACATGATTTGTAATTGTATAGTGCGTGCATTATTAATAGATTTACATAATTTAACTAGGACATTAGTGATATTTAGTTTATATACCAATCACTAAAATATTTTTTGGGATTTTTAATGTCATGTATAATATACTACTAATATTGATGTTGTACATATTATTTCATGATTAAACATTCATTGGTGACTGGTGTAATGCACTCTTGGTCCATTATCCCCAAGAAATAAGTCATTTTGAAATAGTCATGACATATGGAATAATCTTCCTCCCACTTGGGATCAATTATTTATGTCTTCCTCCCATGAATCATTATTTTTATGATAACCAACATAAGAGCATCATTGAAGATAATGTGGATGTATAGTTTACAGATAATGACTAATGAATCTTGGTTATGATAAACTGCCATTTTTTATGTTTACACAACATTTTGTCTTCAAGTCACTCCAACTATTCAATTCAATTTTGGGATTGTTCGAATTCATATAGTTGATATTGTATAGTAATTCAAATCATTGATTATTTGACATCTTTTGTCTAGAAATACATTGTTTCCCTAGATAAACTTATATTTCATTTCTTGTGTGGAAGTGAAGGTTGTGGTTGTTGGATTATTATCCTAGGAAAAACAATATATACATTGGATACATGTATAGTTTATGGTCTAAATATTAAAAAATTATTGTTACATTTTTTTATATTTTTCCAATAATTTAATTTAATAATATCTTAGTGGATATGTCACATTGATAAGGTCCTTACAGTTCCCCATAAAGGTGAGAACCTTGAATTGAAATGATGATGTTTTTAAATATAGATATATGGTTTTATAATTTCCTATAATGGTACACATATAAAAATATTTTCTTCTGTGAGTACTCTTAAGTGGATTATGATTCATCTTATTAAGGTAACACTTGGTAATCTCTATGTCGGAAGATTCTGAGAAGAGACCATCTAGTATGAAATCAGCATGTTTTGGTGTCATCAAAAATTCCTATTTGTGAGTGTGTATAATGGTCCCAAGAATTTGTGATTATCATTAATGTATTTCATGCTATGTACACATAGATTTCTTTCAAAAACCATGGAACCATTTTTTATTGGTGTGTTTGGGTATATTGTATGTGTCCATATTAACATGTTATTAATTGAATTTTTAGGAACGATTTAACCCATACATCTTTGTGATAATTGATATATAATAACATTTTTTGGTATAAATAGATCAAACTAAACTCCATGTTCATGATGTACTGATGAGTTTATGTCAGATAATAAATGAATGATCTATCATGCACATAGGTTGATGATAGTTATGTGAATCCCACATTAGAGGATAATGGGATAAGAGGATTATATTACATATATAGTGTTCATGTGGGGTTTACATCATTGTGATGTTTTGTTCTTTCTCCTGGGTTCAATGACTGATTTCTAGACTATATTCATTGACATTAATCAATATCTCTTATTACCAATGGGAAATTAACCAAGTTCTTCAGAAACATGGATTTTTGAATAATATTAACTAAATTTTATTAAAATTAATCAATTGAGTAATTATTATTCCAATCAGTGGGGAATTAATTTATTAATGTCTTATTAGTCACTATTATTTATATACGAACAAAATATTTAAATTGAATATTTATTCAAGTAAAAAATAAATAATGAGGAGATTAAATTGTCTATGACATAATAGGTTGAAAAATATTTTCAAAAAGATGTTAAATATTACATATAATTTCATTGGATGACACAAAACATAAAATAATAATTATATTTTTATTAATTATAATGGTTTTTATTTAGGATTGTAATATTATTTATGGGATGGGATGTAATTAAATATTTATTATTTACAAAATTTTATAACTATAAATTTGTAGTTTTTTATATTATGTGGTTATTTAAAAAATTTAGAATATATAATTTATGTGAACAATAATCTTATCTAAATTTATCTCTCAATAAACTTCTCAAATTTTACCTATATTTAACCCAACTATGAAAAAAAACTTAATGACTAATAGATATTGTAGTTATATAGATGAATAAAAAATAACTATTGAATCATCTAGCTAGTTCCCAATAATTAGTTGGTGTTTTCTAAGGATAATTAGAGAATGTGTGGAACACATCTGAAGGGATTCGATACATTGATCCTTACAACACAATAGTCATAATTCATGTAAGGATTTTAGGAAGCTCAAAACAATCAATGAAGAAGGATACTAAGTTTATATATATATCATTTTATCACTATATAAATTTATTATTTACGAATTTAGATTAAATTTTAATTTATTTCTATTCAAGGAAATTTTATTTAAACTAATTTTTAAATAAATATACTACTATTGGAAATGAAAGTACACTAAAAACATTTTGTGTTATCAAAGTGGGATCTTTTCAAATTATAATTATACATTTGATTATTGATTTATATTGAATATTAGTATGATATTAATTGATATTATTTCTTTTAATAATATTTGGATTATCATGTAATTGACTTATTAATCATGTCCATTTAGAGTTATATTTACTTAATGTTCTAATACCAAAAAAGAATGAATAGATATATCATCATGAAGTGCCAATACATTTGTCCAATAAGAGTATTTCACATATCGTCTATCCAAAAATCACATTGTGTACCAATGTTAACTAAACCTGGATGTCTCATAGGGCACATAACATTCCATGTTGTAATTAGATGTGTTTAATTTTTAGAACACCACTTGTACACTAGGCCAATATAGAACATAGACTACCATATTACATGTTTTTTAGTTTTCATGTAGATTTCATAGTGTGAAAGGGTTTATGAAGAAATTTATGATATCAGTATGGACACATTACATGGTCAAATAGTGAGATACTAAAAAATTGGGGAATTAATGATATAAACATCTTGAAATGCATCATTTCCTACATCTCAAATACACACATATCCATTCGGTGGGTTATCTAGACTCAATAGATTATCGATTCATGTAAGGCATCTTTTCAGTACTATTCAAGTAGTCATGAATGAATAAAATAATGATTTATTTAGTGGTTTCAATGGACATAAGGAAATAAGGTAACATATCTTGTTGCTAGCCCTTACATGTTGGGTAGTTCAGTGATGGTACATGACTAATGTCCAATGTTTGTATCCCTGGTGCTCAAATACTGAGGTATATGACATGTAACTACTATGTATACTCCATATAGTTCCCAATTATTCAATTAATCAAAATTAATTAAATTGAGAATTTTAGGACTAAAACCATATTTTATAGATTAAAATCTATGGTTTTGAAAATTTAATTAATTTTTACAAGTACTTAAATTTATATATTAATTTATTGTAATATATCTATAATTATTTCCATTTCCATCGATTTTTCATAAATTTTATTATGTTTGGTAAATCCAAATAAATTCATATGTTCATAAATATGAAAGGGAATTAATTAATTGATTAATTAATGGATTAACTTTAACTTACTAAAAAATAATTAATTGAAATGGCTGTTAACATGTTTATATTTGTTTGTACAATGTATTAGTAAAAGTTTAGTTTCATGGCTAGGACATGTGTTTGTGTTGAATGAATTAATTTAATTTATTACATAATTTTGAAATTATTTATTATTAACAAGTATTTTTTGGCCGATGAGTTATCCCTGAATCTATATTAGATAGGTCCAGTTTTTCCATGGTTATTTATATAATACCTCTTAACAAATCCTTTGGTTCCCCTCACCATTATGGGAGTCATATAGTTTTTATTAATGGTGTATGCATTAATAGGAGAAGGTGGTTCATTACAGTTCTATAATGTTGTAAACCCAAGTGATACAAATGTGGATAGGTGAAATATTTTAAATCATGCCAAGACTCACAATAAGAATTTTTCCACTAAAACATTGTTTTTTTTTCACTCAATAAATAAATTTTTAGATAATCTCATGATTGGTTCATTTATTTAATATTTAGTTGTGTGAAATGTATAATTTATTTTATGGTTGAAATAACTCTATCACAATTATAAATTAATTAATTTGAAATGAAGGAATTTTTTTTATAAAAAAGATTATTTGTAAATGTTTTATCCAACATGGATTTTTAATTAAGTAAAATAAACTTAATATTAATAGGATATGTAATATCTAAGACAAGATAAAATTTATTCATAACAAATAAAAATCCTTCAATGGCATATTATGTTAGACTATTTCTTCCACTACATGATATGGAATGAAATCCTTATAACTATGTGTTTAACCAAACCAAATTAAGATGATTACTTTTACCATGGATATATTATGATTGTTATGGGATGAATAAACCATATATGACCATAATAAGTATCCCTCACAACACACAATTTAACATAGAATAAAGAGTTGAGGAAATCCATGTTTGGATTTATGGATATTGTAGTCCACTAAACATATCATAAAGATGAAATACCATAGGTGGGAAATACATGCCAAACTAAATTACATAATTTAGTTTGTACAACACTCACTCGGGTTATATGATGGGGAAAATTAATTCTTTCCAATATAATTTATTAGATAAAAGACATTATGAGATCAATAGAAAGGGATATTTGGATTTGATAAAATAGTGGGAGATTTAATAAAATTAATTTTTATTATATCTCATCTAATTTCTAATCACATAATGTAACAACAATATAATGTTTTATAATTGTAGAAAAATATAATGTAAATCATCCATAATATCACTATTATCAATATAAGAGAAATAAATTATACTTAGACGAAGTATCATCTAGGACTGGTTGAGGTGTATTCTAGGTTTGTTGCACTCTAAACTGAAATCAACATTATAAAATCAACAATACCATATCTAAAGGAAAATGATACAATTCGTCAAAAGTTCCATGTTGACAATCATTCTTGATTTCATTGATCACACTTTGTCATTAATCATATTAACATTCTTATTTCTCAAACTACATTCAAATATTATGGTGTAGTGAAGTGGTTCTTTATGGTCAAAGCCATAGGAACATCTTGTTAGAAAGCATCATGCCGGTAAGAATCTTTATGGTACGATTCCCCATAATATCTCTCATCAATGGGTTTTCTACAATCTTTATTTAATATATTTTATCTCCAAATTAAATGAAGGGTTCATGGTCAATTATTGGGTATATTCAAAATACAATCCCATGTCATTTTTTGAATTGAACAATTGATTAGAATGAAAAGTGGTGAAAAGGTATCCAATCGATCTTAGTCCTTCCAATTTGATCATCTTATATTAGAAAATACTCCTTGGTCAAGATATTTCTGGGTAACTAAGTGCATGATTCATGTCTTTTATGTAGAAATTATCATCGGCTATTAGTCCTAGCATGATCAACTATAATTTTTTAGGGTTCATTGATTACACATCTGATGGTCAATATAGATAGAAATGAATGAGATTAACAAATTTTTTAAACTTATTACTATTCATTGGGTTTCAATGTTATTATTTATAGATTCAATATTTTATATACACCCTTACTCTTTCCCACTAAACCAGTGAGGGTTAGTTGTGCAAGATGGTATTAATTTACTATATTGAAATAGATTGTAACATGCTCTTTATAATATATAAAAAAAATAAAAATAAATAAATCCACAAATTAAAAATTAAAAATAAATTTAAAATTAACTTCAATGTTCTGTCAATCGAAAATGTATTTAAATATTTGTATTGAAAAAAAATAGAATTAGATTCATGATTTTTGTAATAATAAACAAGGAACATGTATTGGAATCGAAAGTTGTAACAAAAGAATGTATAAAAAATAATATATTTAAATATAAACAAATTAAAAGGAAAATGGGATGTAAAATGAATAATGGAGGAATGGATATATAACATCCAACTTCTCCTCAGTGTGATGGTGTGATGCAAATATATATACATTTAATGTTACACAACATGTAAATGCTTAACTTCATGTATGTTCATTTAGTGGATTATAAATTTAATATTTCATGGTGAGTAATTTTCATTCATGGCCCATACATAAAATCTAAAATAAATATTTTAAAATCATGGATCAAGTATTTTATATAACTTTTAGTATTAGTAGGATTCACAATTCAAACTTTTCACATCATGTGTAGAGATCACATAATATATCTCATTACGTATGAACTTTTAGTATTTCATGATGTCTATTCAGGATTCACATAATTTATATGGTTTATATCATATCAATGATTATCATACCTTGAAAACTAGCTTGAATGTTGTTTACATAATGAATACAATTCATGTACATTAGATGAATGATATGTAATATTGATGGATTACATTTTTCTAACATCCATCATATGAGTCTTGATTTCCTAATTCCTTTGAGAAACGTCAAAAAATAGAATATTAACGAATAAAGAATAATTAATCCTTAACTAAATGTATTCAATTGATTTATATGAATTCTTCTTATCAAATTCTTTCACACATGAAATATATCAATTCCTTGATAAAAGTGTATCTAAATTGGGATTAAAAATCAAACACGTTTTAAATAGCAAAAAATATTTACAACAAGGCATATAAAAGAATGTAAAACCTTGAAAATCAAGACTTAAAGAATCAATCATATAGGTACAATCAATATGGTCTAATAGTTATGCTCATTATTCAAGTTATTTATTCCTTTAACTATAATTTAATAAATTTTCTTTAGATGATATATCAAATTTGTGATTATCCTGAATAAAATATTTATGTAAACATCAAAGGTAAAATGCTACATGATTTATGATCATACATTTAACACATGTTCCAAACAATAGATATTTATGTGTTAAAAAATATCCACTTCATAAATGAAAATAGAAAATTAATCATGAGTACTTACGAAATAAGGTTCAAATGTCTCTACATATGGGGGAAGGTTAGAATAATATAAAAAATCTTGTTAAAAAGAATATCTCTATATTAAAATTAATTATAATCACAAATATTTTAATGAATTAACTCCCCCACTAAAACTGTAGTCATTTAATCCAATGAACTAAATTACGGTCAATTAATATGTTAACAAAGCATAAAAATGTTCCATGCTCCTTTACAATTCTAATTTTATTTATTTTTTTAAATTCATTTCAATTATAGATCTCACATCTATCACCTAACCAAATATGATTTATCATAACAATAATCAGTTTAGAATGTTGATTTTTAACATTACTAATATAAAACCAATTATTATTATTATTTTATTTCATTTTTTTCAATTGAAGAAAGTATACATGAAAAATTCATAAAGTAATCATGAATATTTTTGTATCAATCTGGAAAAAATTCCACTATACATCTCCTAAACAATGTTCATCCCATTAACAGAAGAGAAGAAAAATCCCCCAAACATATTCAAAATATAATCTTGAATTAGGGAAATAGTAGGGTATGAAGGGGAAATATTATTGAAATGGGTCAATCATAAAAGGATATTAATGGCTAAAAAATGATAAATAATTACATATGTATAGGTGGGCCTCATGAAAATATGGTCAAAAAATATATACATAATAATTTTAAGAACTTATTTATATAGTCATTGCCTCAATAATAACCCACTGCATGTTCCTATAGGTTTATATGACCAAAGTATCACTCATGAAATATGATCATAAAGTAATATGACAATGTTACTCTATAATATTTTTCGAGAATATGTGCATACATCAACTAACTATAAATAAATCATTGTATAATATCCATTGATAAGTCAGTCCAAATAAATTGCAAGACTATAGAATTGGAATTAAATTAGTCAACTGATTTGTTATTCTACAAATCTTAATAGAAATAAAATTTTATTTAAACTACACCCATTCATAAATTCTATTTTATACTAACGGGTCTAAAGATATTTATTCTGAAATCATTACATTAATGAAAAAATCCCAAGTTTTGTATATCCTAGAACACTATCTTATTGTTTAAGAATCACCGCTTCTATGCGGTTTCCATTTGATGTATTCATGGAACAAAAAACATCCATCATTTCATTATCCAAAATATACTTTCTTTCTTAATTAAGGGTTTTGTTATGATTAAAATTTTCCATACATAAGAACAAACATTGTTCGAGAGGGTGTAGGGTTAGACTCATCACAAAATATTTTGTGTGAATTATTGACTACTCTAGGACTCTCTTTCTTAATTTAAGATATTTTCATTAATCCTTATCAATTAAAAATGTATATCATAGGATTCCTTGGGAATTTTCAATCTATTATTAACATGTGTGAATTTTTGAATCATCTATATGTATTTTATGTCCATCATTAATGGATATATCTATATGTATTTGAGGTTCCCCATCAATGGTATACTATCTTATAATATTTAAACAGTTTTTTAATATCATTATGATGGTACTATTTTTCAAGGCACTCAGTGTGGCACTCTAAAATTTATTGTCATCTAGGGAGATGATGGTTTGTTTTGATTTTGGGATCATACCCATAATATGGTTTACCAACATATCCATTTTAAAGGATTATGAACCCCTGTAGTTCGGTGCTGCTTAATGGGAAACATCATACCTTTTAAGGTCGCATGATGAGGACCTAACCATACAGTTCACTATCATGTGGTATGGATATCTAAGAAAAAGGAGATTAGTGAAATAGTTTGTGGGACTTATGTAGAAGAAAACCAAGGAACATAGATCGAAAATGTGTTTCCAACTAAGAGTATATCTTGTTGTTAATATCACCAAAGATGAATAGGGATGATTTGAATTGTTGGGTTTTATCCTTAAGGAGGCTTCACACATTTCCCATTTCAATTAGAATCAAATCCCATGTAGTTTGATGAGTCTCCTTGAAGAGTATATTATTATGCGATAAATGACTATGGGATTACTTCCTAAAAGGGATTACTTCGTGATTTGGGGGTTTAATTGGGGGCTTAATACTAAGGCAGATTCCAAGATTAAGGGTATTAGGGTTGGATTCTTGAAGAGGATATACAATGACCTCGAGACCTGATGAAGACTTCCTACATTTCACAATTATCGTAGGAATCAGTGTTCTTGTAGTTCATTCCCCTATGATATTTGTAAAAATATTATATTCATATAGAATCTCTAAGACCATGTGAGTCATGTTCATTGGGAGAAACAATAATATGAGAAAGATTCATCAAACACACCTAAAAATTTCCTCCTCCACTGGTGGAAGAGGCCAGCCTATAGTGGCGATGCTGGATGAGGGCAAGTTGACAGGGGAATAAGGAGAGGTGACATGCCTTCCCACTATTATCTTTACAATAGAAAAAGGTCATTTTAATGATGGGGTGAAGGTGATGGAATTATATAGGATATATAATTCAACATTCTACATGAAATTTTAGGGTCTTATACCATGATGGATACCAATAAATAGGTCATATATGGGGAGGGAGACTTCTATTTTCAAAATGAAAACTACATGTGAACCGTACCTTCCCCACCAGATACCTATGGGTTTGGATCATAGAGACGAGTAGGGGATGTCAAAACCCAAAACATAATCCTCCATGCTCAGAAAATCACAACACTATTACTTGTATAAAGGTCCATGTGTCTGTGTATATACAAACCCATAGGAAATCCATGAATCTTAACACCATTTTTATGAAAATGTGAGAATCCTCAAGATATATATATACAAACCCAAATAGAAGACACTTTGATGTGTCTTTCCCAAAGGATTGTAATTCAGGATGTTTTGGTGAGGGTATCGACATAATCCCTTTCAAACAAGATTGTCAATGAAGAAGAATCCTTTATATTAATGGCGATGAGGAGGGATTGATGGCATGTAGACCGAAGAGAGTAGGTGAATCATATAATTACACCCATGTAGATACTGGCACAAAAATATTGCTGCACAAGAAGGAATGGATGTCCGGATGTTCACTTAGGTGATGAAAAACATGGACGTTAATACTTTGGTGATATATGACTCGTACCTTCAAGTGTATTCACAGGTATTCCTAGAAGTAGAGTTCTAAAGTTCATTTGAGAGGAATTAATGTCACACATGTTTTTATGAATTAGTGAAGTTGGTCTTTTTATCCTAGCAAGTGTTATGTATTTCATACACTTAAATGACATAAGTTATATGATCCTACTTCAATTAATGCGATTTAAGTTTTAGTGAACTAACATTATTGTTTAATAAGACACAGAAAATCACTACGGTGACCAAAGCATCAATTAGGCTTCAGGGAAATTCATCTGTAAAAATAAAGGCCCCATGTGTCTATTTATAGTAAAAAATAAGTCCCTAGGCAAAAGGTGTTTGGGAAATTTTGTTTCTTGCATGCCATATATGCGGCTTGCAAGTACCTTGAGCGCCATTAGTTTTTTGGATAATCCTATGTGATGTGTTGGGGACTTACAAAAAATAATTACTTCAATCAGATCCATAATTATTGTGTGTAGGTGTTTGTGTACAGGTACCATGTGCTCCACATTGGGGACTTAGCAAAAACAATTTCTCCATACCATGAGGTCTACTCCCCTGCACCCCTTCTTAGGATCACTGTCGCACTTTGGCCAAACCATGCTGGATGGTTCCATTTCTATTGTGGCTGACTTTGATAAAAAAAATAGATAGTTTCCCAACAAACCTTTCGATCCTAGTTGAAATAATTTTGCAGAAAAGTGCATGGAACACATTTCATGGTGTCTTAAAAATCCCCACCTTAGAATATGATTCATTCAGTATGAAATAAATATTCTTCTAACTATAAAAGTAGGACATTATGATGCATTCCAACACCATTTGGTTGGATTTTTAGCTACGTCATGTTTATAATGATGCTCTAATTTCTTTCCTAACCATGGGGCCTAGCAATCATAGTTTGATTTTTACTTGGGTCGTATGGAAAACCCTTCAAACAATATATCTTCTAGCCTTTTATTTCTCAATATTAACTAAATAATACAAAAATGTACATTTATTGAGATGGGACATGAATTTTGTCCAGAATTCTCTTTATGGGATTCCAATGTAGTGAGTACCATGTCTCTTGCAGTTTGCAGTTTAGAGTCGTGCTTGTTGGAAAAGAAAGTGCTAGTGTTTATGGTCAAATATCTTTGACAATAAATTTTGAAATTATATCCCAAACAAGACTTAGTGCCTATGAATTTCCCTAATATTCATTAAATATTTCCTTGAAGAATCTTGAGTCCTAATTTTTATGGTAACCAAATCTAAAACCGGAATAAACATAATGTAATTCTATATCATGAATGGGGTTACCAATATTGGACAAACCTGTTATAGGGGATTTGATATGTAGGAATTTCTGGGTAATTTAATACAAATCCAACAATTGGAATCTTTTAACCGACAATTCTATTATGTAAGAAAATTTTATGCATGTGCTCTGGGGGATCATACTACATATTCAAGAAAAGTATCTCTTTGGAATTTAACATTTTAATTATGATAGATAAGGGAAATAATATTTGGGTGACTCAATACTACAATGGGTGGATTATCAAATGAAATGGATTATAAGAATAGAGTCTATGTATGGAAACATATTTTACGAATAGGAAAACCACTTCAACATAGATATGGTGTATGAGGAATGGTTAAAAGTTTTCATAAGGGGAATTTCAACTATTGGGCTTCACAGTTTACATCATGTTGTGAGGACATTGTACTCTTAATATTATATTCATGTAGTGGGGATATTGTGATGTTTAGTTTTAAGTCATGTAGTGAGGAAATTTTACTGTGAATTTTTAATTGAGTTAGTGAGGCCATTTTACTATGTAGTTTCAAGTTATTTAGTGAGGACATTGTACGGTGTCATTTTATGTGATGTAGTGAGGAAATTATACTACGTATTTTTATGTTAGGAAGTGAGGATATTTTGTAGATTTAATTTTAATGTCTGTATATTCTAACAAAGGTTTGAGACCCTCCAAATTTCATGGTAATTTATTGGGAAACATACTACCATCTTCATATATGGAAGGGCGGAATTATATACTTTGGTTTAATAATTTCTCGATCTAAAGAATGATATGGGAAAAATGGGATAAAAGGAGTTAAGGAGGCATTTCCGAAGGACATGGATACCAATATATAAAGGGCTTATTATGGGATTTGTGTTATTCATGGCCTTCTGAGTCATATGTTGTATAGCCAAATATTACCATATTTTGATAGATAGGCCTGTTATATAAGAAACATAAGAAAGGACACATAAGTTCACATGGATCATGATCAAGAAAAAGGGATCTCAGATGTTTTACATTCTATTACTAAAAGTCGAAGAATGCTTATTATGATTTATATTTTCCAATGCCCTTAGTTTGGTTTATGAAAAAAGGTACCCAAATATGGAGAGGGTATTTCCAATCATGATTTGAAATGAATCAGAGCAATATTATTTTAACAACAGTCTGACTCAAATTTATGGAGTATGGTGTTTGTATTTTTAGGTCATACAACTAGGACCAAAAATTAAAATATTTGATGACATGTGGTCAAATGATCCATAATTATTTCACATTAAATTGAACATTTGGAGATGGAAATATGTAAACCATGATCTTAAAGACATTCATATTTAGTGAATGGTAGTGAGACAAATATATATTAATGTCTTCAATGAAATAATAAATTTATTATATTGTTATAAATGTTTGAACAGGAGAAAAGACACATTATACAAGAACAAAATTTCCATTATTAGAAAAACCCATTATGGGGGTTGAATTATGTAGGGAAAACTATGGAAAATGTTTCATTGTCAAATACCTATATCTTTTGATGGACAAGACCTTTATGTTTGCAACTTATTCAAGGCCACATAAGGGAATGTACTCCATAGTCAGGAAAAATATTTTATAGACATTATAAAGTATGTCACAAAAAACCATATTAAAGATTATAAAGATTTGAAAATATTCAATATTAAGAGTTTAAAATTTGAAATGGGGTAATGCACAATGCATAAGTGAAATATCTGAATCAATATAGGCCATAATATTGGAGTCCTTTACATAGATCTGAATCATATGTAAAATTGGAAAATTCTTGTTTCCATAGTGGGATCTCTAAGGAGAGAACCGAAAATAATTATGCCCACAAAGATTGTTAATTAAATGTGGTAGAGAGATAAAAAATTATCATATGGCTAGGATTCAGAACAAAGACCTAGAATATACTATGTATCTCATTTATATGAGAATCAAGCAATATGTATATTTTTTTATCATTTCTTATGCATGTTTGATTCATATTAACGGAATAAAGGGGTTTGTAACTGTGGTTGGGCCCAGGATTAGAGATGTAGGTGTCTCTATGTACATCATATGGATGGGAATAATTCCAAATATAGTTATTATGTAATCTGTACTTACATAAATTGATTTTGATATGGGATATGGGGGATTTAAACACATTCTATAATAATAATTAAATTGTTGACACAATATGGTATGAAAATCAAGTCAACTATCCTAAAATAGTACTCTATATTGATCTAGTTCATATATATGAGGATGAAAAAGGGAAATAAGATATTTTGATGCAGTTGTAGCTGGGGACAATATTGTAGTTCCATGTGTCTATACCTATATTACATGGATGATAATCAAGCCACATTTTCTTCATGAAATGAGTCGCCTATACAGATATAATTTAGACAGAGTGTGGAATGTAACTCATGTGCCACTAAGGAGTAGCAATTATATCAATGATTCTTTCACATCATATGTCTTAATGTTTAATAGAGAAAACATTAAACATAAATTAAATGTCATGTAACCAGGACAAGTGTCGTAAAACAGTTTAACGTCGTGTGATAAAGACAATGATTCTACACATTTTTTTATTGTGCAAGATCAGATTTGGTCGACATCACATGACATCGGCTCTGGATTTTGGTTCCATCTCATATCTCGGTGTTCTCTCCAGCGTGAACTCGACATGGAGGCGGCGTGGCTCAGAGATGGCTCGGCATGGCATCAGAACGTCTCAGCATTTCCTCCAGCATGCTTTTTGCTTTTTCATCCAGTGTGGCTTGGCGTTGGCTCTGAAGCGGCTTGTAAGGGGGGGGGGGGGCTATTTCTGATTTTGGATTTTAATGTAGCTACGACTCTTTTGAAGGGTTGATTTTAGTGGTTTTGCAATTGGTTTTGATGGAATTAAAAGTTACAGATCTACTGGCTTGGAGTGTTGATTTCACTGGTTCGGTCCTCTCCTCCCCTCTCCCTTGCTTCTTGTGGATTCCTCAATGGCAGTGGTGGTGCTGGGATTGTCATGGAGTGTGGGGGGTTCCTCTGGGATGAACTTTGATTGATTATCTGGGATGAATCCGGATATTTGGAATTCAGGATGTTGGCTAAGCATTGGAGGATCTGTGAATTGTATGTCCAGTTTTAGTGTTTTTTTTCTACTGTGATGAGGGCTCGGGATTGGTGGATCTTCTGGTTGAATGTGGAATTAGTGGGATAGATTTTGATTTGGCCAACTCTTGGGAGATTTCGGCACGTAATGAAGATTGTCAATTTGAATTATGGTGTGTTTGATTTTGTATGTCGAATGAGTTTTTTGGTTGATAATGGTGATTGAAGTTTTTTGTGAATTCATGTTTAGTTTACCACTTTTCCTCAAATGTGTTTGTTGGTTTATCACATTTTCCTCAAAAGTGTTTTGAAAATAACAATATTAATTTTCATGAGGTTTTAATAAAAAATCTCTCATTGGTTGGAGTTGTAATAAGCTCTCCATCCATTGAGATTAGGGAATAATAACCATTTGAGTTGACTTTGGAATAGAATAAGGTTCTTACCACATTATTCCTAGGTTTGGTGGTTTCATTCCTGGTATCATTGGAGTCCTCAGTACCAATACCAATTCTACTTTAATAAATAAATGAAGGTGGATTTTTTTAAAGACTCATGATACTCTGTTATGTTATACTTCTAAATGATGAAAAGTTTGAAATATTACTTTGTATAATCATTCAACCTAAACAAATCGTTTTTTAGATTTTTCATATGTAGGAAACTGATAAGATATTGTATCCCAGAGTGAAGGAAATTGAATTAAAATCGAACAAACTACTTCTATTCTATACACCAATGGATATGGGGTTCCCTAATTATTAGTGTAACTGTAGTCCGATAATCCCATTAATCTTGAAAATTTATATCATTCCATGATTTATTATCTTTATTCACCATCTTATCAAGTATGTTTGATAGGGTTTTATTGGAGTCCACTATTTCACCATTGGATGTGTCATGATAAAGAGATGAATGGTTATATCTGATATTGTGCTCCTCATAAAACTTCTTTACCTCAACAGAACAATATTTTTTTCCATTGTGCATCAAAATAGTATGAGGGACACCATATTTTTTTGATGATTTTAATTTTGACAGAACTAAAAATTATTTTGGATTTTATTTCGATGAGAGGTATTTCATCATCACATTTGGAGATGAAATTAGTAGCAGTAAAAATATAGTAGAACTGTTTGGCCGTTGATGGAGGATATGTCCTACGACAACCATTCCCCATGTGGATAATGGCCCGGAGTATTTAACTACATGTAACAACTCTAGGGGATGATGAGTGAAGTTGTAATTCATTTGGCATTAATGATGTTTCTTATTGAAATATTTTCTATCATGTGTCATTGAAGGCCAGAAATATCGAAGCCTTCATATTTGATCATAAAGCTTATGTCCAGACTGGTGAGCACCACAAACATAGGAATGTACTTCTTTAATTATAGAAACACTTTTTTCTCCATCAATACACCAAAGTAATTATAAAAAAAACCTCATTTTTATAGGATCTTATGGTGATCGCGACTATCATAAAGAGGAAAATGGGCCACCCATAATTATGTGTATTCATTTTCAGCTCTATCTTGTGAAAGTAATCCATTTTTAAGGTATTCCATCATGGGTGTCATCTATATCATGGTATGAAAATATGGCTCATTAATTGGGCTAATTTCATTAATTTCCTCCATTTTAGATTGATCATAATGGGAGAATACATGAAAATGGGAAATACTGGTGATTGCCTCTTCCTAATTTGGATCTTCTAGGGCTATAACTGCATTATCCAGTGCATCAACTTTGGAATTTTGTGATAGTGGGACATATTGAAATGTAATCTCTGAGGGAAATTCATCCATTAAAACACATATATAATCACAAAAAAGAATTAATTTTTCTTTTTTGATAGCATAATATCCATTTATTTGTTTGATTACCAAATATGAATTAACTTTAACATTCAAGTTGTTCAATAGTACCTAGAGTTCCAATTCTAAACATGTGATGAGTTCTTGATATTATGCCTCAATGTTTGTGCTGCCTTCTGAAAACAAGAAGTTATATGGTAACAATTCTTTTTTGGATAGATAATTATAATTCCTAACTCAACTTTGTTTAGTTTCAGGTTTTCCATTGTCTTCCCTATGGGATTTATGGAAGCACCATCAATGTAAAATTCCCATATTTGGGGATTATCAGGAATAGAGAAGAAAACATTATCAGTAAGTTAATAATTCTATGATGTATCATCCATAGATGGATGTTCAATATTAAAATCACCCATATCATGGCCATTAATTGCCTTTTGAGGCACAAAATGGATGTTAAACTATTGAAAACAACTTTCCACTATGCCAAACGCCCTATCAGAAAAGGATGAATAAGGATAAATTTGTGACTATTATTTTGAGACACAAATTGAACCTCATGATGTTGCATGTAGAACCTCAATTTCTGAACTATAAAGATTAATTACAGGCATCACTTTTCAATACATGAATATCGAGTCTCTGTGTCAAGAATTGTTTGACCAAGGGACATGGAAAAAAACCAGTGGTCACTCTAAAGGTTTCACATAGAGAATAAGTGGTTTTTGTTCAATATTTTGAATTAATACCTATGGAACCAAGAGATTTATCTTGAGTGTGAAAAATGCCTCATAGTATTCTTCTTTCCATTGATAGGTGACTACCTTATTCATTAATCTGGTGAAAGGTAATCACTTTCATTCCAAATTGGCGATAATGCACCGAATATAGGCCATGATTCCTTGAATTCCACTTAATTCCTTAAAATTTCAAGGAGGTGACATGGCCGGAATTTCTTTTTTCTTCTCAGGATCAACATAAATGCCACAATGGCATAAAAATAAGGTAATAAAAGTACTTTAGGTTACCCCAAAAGCAAAATTCATGGGATTAATCTTCAAACAATTCTATTGAAGTTTATTGAATATGATATCTATATTAAACAGGTTATTAGAACATTCTCTGGAATTAACCACCATATAATCCACATAACCATTGAAATTTATTCCTTAGAAGGGTTTGATGTTATAGTGCATAGCACATTGTTACATGTCACATATGTTCTTTAATCCAAAAGGCATTATGGGATAGTAGAGAAGAGCTTGTGGTGCTCTGAAGGCTTTAGACACGTCAACTTATAGGGCCATTTATATTTGATTATACCCAGAGTAGCTATCCAAGAAGAAAAGAACACCATTGGTAGCTGTTGCATCAATTAAAAGCTCTGTGATTGGAACTGGAAAGTTATCTTTAGGAAAATTCTTTTTAAGATATATGAAATAAATGAAAACATTAAATTTTCCTTTATTAATTTTCTCTTGGATAATTGTTTCCATCCACTTAGGATATTTAACCTCCCTGCCAATGTTATCTTCGATATGGTTATCGTCATTGGCTTCAATATTAGACGCATGAGTTGTGTTTTTTATTCTTTCCACCTGATTAAATCTTCGATGATCTAATGGAAAACCCAAATGATGGGTGGATACATCATGGTTAAGTAATGGAATTTAGTTTTAGTTTAAAAAATTTTATCTTGATGTCCTTTTAGAAATGTATTGTACACCTCCTGCAATTCAGAAGTCATGCATGCACTAATTATAGAGGGGAATGGATCTTCTTATGTACCTAGATTTATTTATCTAAGATGATATACAATGTTACAGACACCTCACTCAAATGAGGGATGAGATTCCATGATATTCTCTTCTTCTAATTCATTACATGACACATTTTTTCTACTTGCGTAGTATGTGATGAAGAAAAACTATCAGAGCTATGGGAGGAGTCATTATTTGATCCTCATAAAGAGGAGGCCACTATTTGCTGATGCCATTAATGATGAAGGGTCATCAAGGAGTAATAAATAGAAGATGATGGGTTAGGAATCAACATCCTTATCATCCTCTAGTATTGATACAAATTTTTCTAATACGGATTGGAGAAGAAGAGGCTTACTGATGTTTGATGGATGAAGTGAATACATCTCAATTTAATCTTACATAACTATTGGGTAAGTAAACAATTTATCCTATGATGTTAGGCCCACTTTCCATTATTGACATATTATAGTAATTGGATGACTGTTTAGATTTGGATTTATCCTATCAATTTGATTGATAGGTAACACATTATCTATACTCAAATGTTTGAATGCATTTTCTTGGATATTTTTAAGTCCATTTAGAGAAATATTTCATGTTACCTCCTTTATCACAGACCTCGTTCCCTTCGTGTGATAAACTTATTCCTAAATGTATTGAGATTCACAATTTTTTTAAGGGATCCATGTCCCAGTAAAATGTTCCAACTTGATCACTAAGGCAGTACACAAGACATTGGTGGTATGATAGAGGTATGCTGGTATGTTGATATAGACATGTCCTTCCAAGAAGAATGTTAAATGTTGTGACCTGACGGAATACCTTAAAATCTGAATTAGAAAAAAGATCCACAAACTGAGTTCTGAGTCTATTCTCGCATAATGTTTGATTATTATTCTTTTTATGACCTTGTAATATTAATGTGGATATAGATATGTTATATTAATTGAGGACCAATCGACGAAGTATAAAAATGGGAATAAAGTTGACTCATAAGACAATATCAATTAAGGCTTGTCAGATGTCTATTTCATTGACCCTTCCATATAGATACCTGGGTATGATATGTCCATGTAAAACATTATCTTCATCTTCATCCGGAAAATATAAAACTGCAAGACATTCTATAGTATCATTATCTGAATGGTAAACCTCACCAGTTGTAACATCATTTTCTAAATCATGAGGACTTGAAAAATCCCCAATAAGTGCTCCTACAATATCTTTTGATAGATTCAAGGAATCAAAAATTGAAAACCTAGTTAATACATTGCCCAGCTATTTCAAACCATCATTCTTTGGATACAAAGGTATATGTTCATTGCATGGAGATGTGGTTTCGTAGGATCCTTGGAAGTTGACACTCCTAATGTATATTTACTTGGTTTCAGAGAATAAACAAGAAATACTCGTGGGTTTGGTAGATTATACATACTAGGTCTATATACTTCCTAAGTGAAAGATGGTGTAACCCTTAATAGGTACTCCAAAATAATAATGTCAAGCCTGAACCTGTCATGCATGGATAAATATCCTTGTTCTTGTTGATCCTGTTGAAGGGCTCTACCATGAGTTTCGATTGCATATATGTTTCGAGGAGTAAAGTTAATATAGATACATCTATAATACCTATGTCTAGCCATATATCCCCGAACTTTAATTCTTTCCTTGGTTCCCCAGATAGTTATATGGAAATCAGACACATTATAACATGAATCACCATTGGAATAGGGATCTATTATGTTGAATCGTTGATGCAACCATAGTTTAATTCTCCATCTGATGAGGATTCTGATTGACAGGACAGTTCTAGTTGTGCCATTTAGCGAGGCGGTGTCCATCCAATCCACATATCATGACCCATTTTTAATTTTGACTTCATTCCATTCACCTTATTACTCTAGATCAGTAGTAGTAAAACATGCTACATAGTCTGGCTAACAATTCAGTTTCACATTTCCGAACTCTACCATTTTTCTCATGATATTATTGAAAACAATAACCCTCTTGAATGGGTGTCCCCAACATCTAGTAAAAGGGACAATAATTCATAAGATCTTCATATCCTTCTTTGTTGGGTTTCTTTGAAAATGGAATTTGAACCAAACTATTTTCCTATTATGAGATGACGTAACTGAGAACATGTTACTAATGAAAAGAATAACATTTGTTCATTAACTCCTCAAACTATTTCCACAAATGATAACTTTTATCATCTTGAAGAATAATTCATTTGTGCTGACACTTAGGAGGTAGATATATTCGATATGAAGAAGGTTTTTATGCTTAGGAAGCTACATATTCTTTCTTTAGTGTGACTGTAGTAGCCCATGCTTCCCATGTTATACTTCCTAGAGCTGATGGAATTCCATGAGATTTAGATTTAGTTTCCACAATTAAATCCTACACATATTGGGCAATTTAAGTATTGTCGTTGAACCCTCATGTATATTTCATCATGATTAGTGGTGTGTGTAACTCATCCAGAAGCTTTTACACACAAATTGGCAACAAATCTTCTCTAAGGATTTCTGGATTGAAGGAATATGTTAATACTTTTCTTTAAATAATGAAATTTGAAACACATTAATTTTCCC
The DNA here is from genome assembly GCA_963277665.1 of Viscum album. Lineage (NCBI taxonomy): Eukaryota > Viridiplantae > Streptophyta > Magnoliopsida > Santalales > Viscaceae > Viscum > Viscum album. Next base: position 267,634,074 of record OY728125.1, on the reverse strand, counting down.
ATTGTTTTCAATTTTTACGATAACAAACTGTTGTCTTTGGCATCATTGTGGTGAATTGATGAAGGAATTTATGATGGAGATCTTTCCATTGAGTAATTGATCGAGACTTCAAAATATCATACTAGACAAAAGATGTTCCCTATAATGACTTCATAAAGCATTTTACATTTACTATATCATGTTGTTGGGGATTCCCTATCATTGTGCCGCAATGCGAAATGAAATGTTTTAAGTGTGGCTCTAAATCTCCTGAACCCATAAATATTCAGAATAAAGTATTCACAGGGTTTGGTGGCGGAGGGTTCAGATCCACCCATTCAGGGTAAGATCACTTTTTTTATAAAAACGGTGCACATCGTTCTTCTATAGATTTCAATAGATTTTTAAATTCATCAATTCTACTCATATGGATTTGGGAATATATAGATCAGATGGGACCTGTGCTGGTACAATAGTTGGAGGTTGAACTTCTAAAATATTCGGAAAACCCATAGGAAGGGGTGCTGGTAGTATTTGTCTTGTATAACCCATGAGGATAGGCCTATATGTATTTTTTTTATCCTTCCCCGGCTGTGTAACCAATGGAGAAAATTTATTATCCACATTGGTAGTTACAAAAATCCTTTTTATGGATATCCTATAGTATGTGCAAGTGGAGGATCTACTTGGAGAAAAAGTATAGCATAAATTATTACTTGAAGTAACTCTATATTAAGTCATTTCAACTCTTCAATATTATCTTTTTACTATAAAAATCATTCATTAAAATAATGTGATGTACCTTATCCAGTAAAAAACTAATATGTGATCTGATCAATACTTTTCCAATTGATAGATACCTTTCAGAGGGGTGGGAGTTGAGTACATGAGGGCATACCTTGATTCTATGTTAGCCTCTTATTTCAGGTACACACACATCTTTAATTTCATTGAGTGTGTAATGTATTATGTATAAGACCATCACCATCAGATTCCTCTAAAGCATACACGTTTTATTGAAGATCATCTACAATGTTGATGATGACATTTACATATGCAAAATATATTGAGGACATTCTTTCGGTATCTTTTTATGGTTGTCTCCTTTGCATCTTCCAAGAGACTACGCTCTCATATTTGATGAATTGACGGGAACTGTAGGATGTACAAAAAACTCAAATAGAATCCATTGACATTTCAGTTTTGTGGTCACTTTGTGGCTTATTCCCTAATCAGGAGAAAATTGACTTCTATTGAGGAGGTGATTATAGATGGGATAATTCCCACAGCCCTATAGGATGATGTTGCTTCTATTAATATTCTACAAACCTTCAACATTTTTTATTGAATTCAATGGTTAAATTAAACAACCCCCATCCCTAAAATATGTGATGGCTCTTGAACTACTATAGCTGAGTTTCGTGCAGCTGTTGTTCGGATTTTGAGAATTTTGGTTCAGACATAGTTGAGTACATTATCTGAAAACCACTGAAATAACATGTTTTGTAAGAAAATTTTTCTATTTCATAAATATTCATTATCTTATTGCTAACATCCTCAAAGCTGGAGGTCTGATAAATATTCTCTTATGCTTGATGAAAAGTTATCCCAACAACTTTCTTTCTTTTTTCCTAACACTAATTAGAGTTAGTTGTGGCCTATTTTTTATCATACCATTGATTAAATAAAAAATATGTTGATTTTAGCTGGTCATGGGTAATAACATTTCATGATACCACATTGGGTGGGATTTTATGTTTTTGGATCTATGTAAAATTCAATGCTCCATGTGCACCCCATCTTCTCATACGAACACCAGATGGGTTATTAGAAATTAACGGGTGTATCCTCTTTAGAGAATTCATGCATTTCTGCTAAAGGGATATATACTAATTTTTATCATTTAGATGTCATGAAACTTTGAGAGATGCAATTTCAATTTTTCATCACAACCATTCTATTACCTTTACATGATTTTGATATTCATTATATGGTATTACATTGATTTCAAAATGACAAAGAGACTTTTATATGTATTGGAGGACATCAAGAATGTAATCTTCTGCCATAAATTCTGGAATTTCATATTGTGATTTTTCCAATGTCCAGAAGATGACTGGTACTTCTTAATTACCCATATGATTTCTCATTTTTAACATATCTTCATCATCTTTCACTATCTGATTTTCTGCATGGTCTGACCAATGTGAATTATTCTTGTTTGTTTTAATATTAACAATGGAATTAGTCGCTTTTTCCTCTGTTGTATTAGAAATTTAATGACCCAATGGAGGTTCGAAGAATTACTCTACACTTAAGATGTATTCTGGTTGAGAACATATTTACCCCATTAATGACAATACATCTTACACGACTGGCCTTCTATTGGAATGTTCCATGATATATTAGGGCTTTCACATTACAAAATTACTAATTATAAAACTATCTAGACTATGAGAAATACTACTTTGGAGATAACATTCACCTAAAATGACATAATTATGCAGAAACCAATGGTATATTACAGCAATGAAAAAATCTTGTTCCTCCATGTTCTTCTGTCCACACAAAGGGTTGTAGTGGCTCTCATCCTGAGATAGTTTCTCTAGAATGACTAAATTTTCATGATTCAAGCCTTCCTGGAGAAGTGTCCTATGGGGGAATATAAAATTACTATTACTACACCAATAATTTGGTAACGAGATTTTAGGTTCTTCATTTTCAGTAGATCAATGTATGAGGGTTTCAAGAACATAATCATTAAGAGGAACCATATTGCAGCTTCTCTCTTGATTTTCCAATTGTGTTTGGAGAGTCTTATTCATGGATACACTTTTACAATTAGTTGGGGCCACTTTCGGGGAGAAGTGGTTATCATGGGAATATGTGTGTGTGTTCCATGGAGTGTTCACTAGAATGGGGTAATTACCTTCAATTGGAAAGAGTGAATGTTCCTGATCTAGTTGTCAGTGTGATATAGGGGATTATGCCGCACAACCCACCTAGAATGAAATAGTGTTATGTATCCACTCTTGTATGGCATGAGAATATGTCATCCTTGGTGTGGGGACTGGGTTATGTGACTATTACCTTGGTACTACTAAATATGTCATGATATTCTAGCATGCTTCTAGAATTTGGGTAGGAATTTGGGTCTACTATTTCACCATTAATAAGAATGTTTTGGTGACTTTAGCAGCTGGAATGGGAAAATATGCCCATTTTGTATCTGTATTAGGTGTATGTGACTACTATTTTCATTCTTTTCCTATTAATGGGCATTTAAAATACTCTAGTATGAGGAAGAGAGTTGACTCTTCCACAGATTTGGCATCGGCGCTTTATGAATAACTTCTCTGTGTACTGCCAAACGAGACTATTTGAAGGGTTGATAAATGTTGTAATGTGTATATACCTACTGGTAGTTTTCGTTCATACATGATTGATGAACATCTTTCAATAATGGAAGATGAGACTACTGGAAGAATTGGGGAGTGTAAGTAGGTGTAATTTCATGTTTACCAATATCCACGACATTTGATTGAATGGATTCCTTAAATGTTGTCTTACGAACATGATGGGAAGCTGAATTAGGATGGATGAGTGTATGATCCCACTTTATTTTTCCATCATGTTAGGATGAAGGAATTATTTGGAGGGTGAAATGGTAATAACCTAATCCATGTTTACCGGATGATGTCCACAGAGGTTCGGCTTGCATGCCTGGGTTTGGGGGACCAATGCCAAACATCCAACGGCAACTCCCACATCATGTTGGGTGTTCACTGTTTCATGATGCTACAGGTGGAGATTGTTTGTGGGAGTCCTTAGGAAGTACCCTCTATATCATTTAATTGAGGCCATGAGTGACCTCTTGATCCACCAGCCTCTAGTACAAGAGGGTATTGTTCTTGAGTACTGGGGATAAGGACCCGAAACAGTTGAAGAAAGTTGTTGTCACCATTTTTTTCATTACTATTAGTCATTGTGGACCGATTGATCAAGGGTTATTATGAACATAGGGAACCTGTCAGGAATCCTCCATGGGTGGGATAGTGAAGTTCTTATGGTAGTTCCATACAAGTACATTGGAAACCTATAATTGAAGATGATGATTTGGTGATGAAGTATTATTAGTGGATGATGACCCATCTTACACAATGGTTGTGACATTCATGATTGAAAACATGAAGGAATCCATTTGGAGTGAGAGAGTTCTGAGAAAACAAGAGAACAATAATAAACTCCATTAATGTAATATCTTTTAGATGGATACATGTGTGATTAATTCCTTTGTATAGCCTACCTTTATCAATTGATAGGGTTCTGGAATGTGGGTAACTATATTAACATAGTTTAGGATTCAAGCCGGGTTCACAATTTTTGTTTTGTAGTTCCTTAAAACATGCATTATAGTATATGAATAAAACCATCCAGGCAGTTTTTATTGGATTTATTCATGTAAATGTAAACGTGCAATAGTTTTTTGTAAAAAAAGGACCTTCTATCCAAAAACAAATTATCAATAAATTTGAGCTTTGTGATACATAATAATATACATTGGTCTAGATTATGGGTGTTCAGAATTAACACACCCTTTTAGAGGGAATTATTGTATAACCTAGAGATCTCATTATAAATTTATGACATTTCTTTGACTCCTTATTAAATCACCAAGTGTAACATAGGTTTCCCTTGAAATTTTCAATCACTTATTTCCTTGTGCGTAAAATTTGGAGTAATTTGTATGTATTAAAGGTCCTTCATTAATGGACACATATATATGTATTATAGGTTCTCCATGAATGGTATTCTCTCATATACTATTTATAGATTCTTCTAATCCTTGTTATTATGATACTGGGTTTAAATCCACTCAGTTGGTCGCTCTGGAATTTATTGTCAACTAGGGAGACAATGTTTTGTTGCGATATTGGGATCATAGCCATAAAATGTGATAACTTTGTATCCTTGTGAAAGGAATCATAACCCTCATAGATTGTTTCATCTTAATGAGACAAATTAAATGTTTTATAGTGGTGTGATAAAGACCTAACCATACAGGAAAGTGTCATGTGGTAAGGAAATCTAAGAGAATGGGGCTTAGTCAAAGATTGTTCTAGGACTTATGCCAAATCATCCCATGGAAATTGAAAATAATATGGGTTTCCATGTAATATTATACCATTTTGGAATATCATCGGGGAAGAATCGGGTTGATTTAAAGTTTTGGGTTTGAACCTCCTGGAGGCATCCTATGTATCCCATTTGGATAGTAATCAAACCACACATAGTTCGATGAATCTCATAGGATTGTATAGTATGTTGAGAGAATTTATTGTGGTTTTACTTCATAAAAAAATTCCATGGTGATTTGGGGGTCTAATTTGGGGATTACTCATACGAATGATGCCCAAATTAATGGAATTAGGGTTGTGTTTATAAAGGGGATATCAATGATTTGATCCATGATGAAGGCTTCCTATATATAAAAAGTATTGTGGTAATAAAAATTCATGTAATTCACTCCCCGTGGGTGTTTTAGTAATTTTTTTAATTATATTGAATCAATAAGACCAGACGATTCATGCTCAGTCTAAGAAACAATAGGATGTGAAATATTCAAAAAATGCACCCACACTTTTCCTCCTTCACTAGTTGAAAGAGGGATTACCAACAGCAGTGATAGTGGACGAGGGTGAGGCAAGTAGGTAAGAGGGAGAAGTGACAATCCTTCCCTCAATTATCTTTACATTGCAAAAGGTTTTAATATATGGAAGTAGTGATGTTAATGGAAATAGATAAGAGAGATAAGGCACCAAAATACATGATTGGTTATGGGCATACACTAGATACATGAGGTTCTGAGTATTAGAGGCGAGAAGGGGAGATTAGAACCCAAACCCTAATCCTTTAAACTAGCAACATCCAAAAACTATTACTGGGAGAAATGTTTATGGAACTGTAGATATAAAAATACAAAGACACTCCATGAATTCTAACTCCATTTTGAATCAAATGTGGGAAACCTATGACATCAGATATACAAACCAAATTGAGGGAATTTTGTTGTGTCTTTCCCAGAGGATTGATAAGTCAGGAGGTCTTGTTGGAGGTCACACATGAATCCCTTTTAGACAATAATGTCCATGAAGAATATTCCATTCCATTAATGGCTTTGAAGTGGTATTGATGGATTGTAGAGAGAAGAGGGTAAGTGAATCAAATAGGGGTTCCCAAGTAGTTACTGGTGCACATGTATGGGAACGCAAGAAGTCTTGGGCGACCTGATGTTCACATATGTGACAAAAAAACCATTATGTTAATACATGAATGAGAAATGACTCAATCCTTCAAGAGTATTCATAGGTATTCCCTGAAGTGGGGAGCTCAAGTTCATGTGAGTGGAATAGGAAGCACACATGTGTTTATGATTTAGGGGGGTTGGGTGCTTTAGAAACACATGTTTTATTGATTTCATACAGTAAATAGACATATGTCCCATGATCCTCCTTAAATTCCACCTTTTTAGGTGTTAATGAACTACCTTGAATGTTTCACAAGACTTGAGAAAAGTACTAGGGCGACCAGAGCAGCAATTAGTCATGAAGGAAATTGTTCTATACATATGAAGGACCCATGTTTCTATTTATAATAAAAAACAAGGCGTTGGGCGAAAGGATTTTGGGCATGCATGTGGCTTGTGCACGGACGACGTTTTTGCTAAACCAGGGTGCCACTTTTGAGACATAGAAAAAATAATTACATCATTAATATAAAGTATAGTGGTGCACAAGGGTTTTCATATAGGAACATTTTGCACCTCATTGGGGACTTATACAGAATAATTTCTCCATACCACAGGGCATGCGCCCCTACACCCTATTTTTGGATCAATAGCTTGCTTTGGTCATATACCTTCGGGTCGATGCATTCGGTACCCACACTGGCCCCCATGAAAAATGACGAGTCGCACCAAGAAAATTTTGATCCCAGTTATCTATATTTTGTATAAAATTTCATGGAATAAATTTCATGGTCTCTACTGCCTCCAAAAATAATTAAAATAAGACAAAATCATAGTTTACTCAAATTAAATCACCATATAGGCATCCCTACACAATAAATGACAAAGTTTCCACACTGATATGAAATGATATATGAGATATACAGTTATATAAACATAGATTTATTGTAATGGAAATAATTTTTTTAAAATAATGGAATCTAGAGATCCATGTGGTTGAAAACAATCTATAAGTAAATTCTTGGATAGTGATGGGTAATTCGGTATTATTACAAACTATTAGAAATAAAACACATGGACAAGATAAAAAATTATTACATATTGATTATTCAATATGGAAATAGAAAATGTTAAGATTATCATTGTTAATATAAGGATTTTATAGCTCAAATAAATTCATTAATCAGCTACATTTAATGTTGTGATGAATGTCAAATAGAAAATTTTGAATGAAAAAAATATCATAATTACAATATGAAGAAAATATAAGATAATAATCACACAATGAACTAAAATTGAAGCTATAAACATGGTGTATGGACTTTTGAATTAGTTGGTTTCATATATTGGATCAAATTTTCTTGGCCTTATATAAGAACATATTGTGGTAGTGTTGATCTCATAGAGAACATGGTGGGGTTTACCACATCATTAATAGGTAACCGAAATCAAAAATATGGAATTAGTATGAAGAATGAAAATCAGGGAGGAAAAAAATTTTGTGTATGGATATGGGGATAGGTCTCCTAAAACAATCTATGTATGTTATCCACATGCTGATACAAGAAATGAGGAAGGATAGATGGTGTCCCGATAGAATATTCAATGATCATTGATGATGAAATAAAAATACAAATGGCCAAATTAATTCATATATAAAAATGGAATAAACTAATTATTTTATGAAATGATAATATTTTCTCATCCATATATACAATAAAGGAATAATAAGTGAAAATGGAATGAATATAGAGTCCAATAGAGACATAAAACATGTATTATAGAGGAGGGATATGATGGTTGTTGGAAGGGGTGATGATCTTTATTGGGGTAGCACATCTGGTAGCTAGATAAATCAAAGTCACATCATCTGTAGATGGATGGGAAGGTTTCATTCCTATTAGATAATGCTCTCTTATAAACTCCTACCATGTAGAAGGGTCCATTATATCTAGACGTAGGATGACCTTGGGGGAGGTGGGGTGGTGTTGGATATATAATCATGTTATATAGTTTGTGGTGGGTGGGAATATGTAGGCGCAGATGGTAGGGTGGTGTGGTGACATGGAATGGTTCCTGAAATGTAATGATGGTGGGGGTTGAAAAATAAATCTCTAGTTCCCCAGACGGCACCACAGATTAAACCATATGTTGTAATGAATGTAAGGGGTAGGTGTAGTGGAGTTAGGTGGTGGTGGTGCAGTGGTATGAGGTTAAGATGTTGACAGAGTTATTGAAGTGGAAGCAAGAGATGTGGCTAGTTCATAAGGGTTAGGGTGTGGGTTAGGCTTATATGGAAACATAGGATGATCATACAAGTACTTGTGGTCCCACTTATAACATCTTGTGCTTTTTATGGAAGATTAAAGTTCAAATTAATTCCAATTTTTTCTTTTCATGGATGGGTTACACATCAATTTGATAATTATAATGTAAAAAATTACATTCTTAAGACATAAAATTATTAATTTTTGTATTGGAGAAATGATCAAAAAGGACCCCTAAGAGTTTCATCATGTTTCAGGAGTATTTTTCTCAAAAACCTCAAAATTAGGATGTATGATAGGGGAACACAATTTTTTTTGCAACTGTGCGGCCCCCCAGGACAAAGTTGTTTGTAGACTCCTTTGAACCTAGAGGAATCATAAAATTTTGAATAATACATTGAGATGTGCCACAAAACCATATGACATGATAAAGGTCTTGGATATAGGAGACACACATAGTTTGGGCATTGTTTATGAAATCATGTTCATATATAGTGTGCCTTCTCATATTAGGTAGTATCATGAGCACCATTTCCACATTATCTGAAGAACTGTGTAGCCAAACAGTGAACCTATTTATTTTTGGGTAAAATTATCCTTTTTTATTATGTATGCTTTAAAACATAACCTCATATTTTATTTTCCAACCATATGAAGAATATCAGATCTCCGATATGGATTCTTTCATCTTCTAATATGAATGGGGAGTTCTCCCTCATCACTTGTAGGATTTAATAGCTATTAGTCTCATTGGACAAGTACATGTGAGCTCTTTGTTCAACTAGTTCCTTCCATAGTTTCTCTCCACCTCATTTGTGCTATTTTTATGTGACTTATTTTCCCAAATTTCAAGGAATTTTTTTTATTTATATCAAACCAATCCAAATCAATAATTTATGTTGAATGAGTCAAACATAATTTTTATATGGATTTTGGCCTTTAGATTTTCTCTCAAGTGCCATCGCTTTATAAAATTTCACCATTGTATCACTCACCAGACATACCTAGTCTCTTTCTAAAACTATAAATTTCATTTATATTGTTTTTTGAGGACTCCTTTTGATGTGTTTATACCCATCCTAGTGTGGCTGGAGTTTATGAACAAAACCTAAATAACCCCTTTTGGGTAGTTTCTTTTAGTCTCCACTATAATGGTTTTATTCCTTTAATGGAGACATCGATTTCTGTTTACATTTTATTTGTATATAAATTTTCAATTCTCTGCTAATTTATAATATCCTTTTAGGTGGATTAAATTATACCTTCTAATGTAATTGGATTTCCGAAAGTTAGAAAAATCCATTTTTTAATTAACAACATCATGTTTTTGTAATAAAACACCTCGATGAGGTGAACTCTCTTAGAAATGGAAAAGTTATATATGTATAATTTGTTGTATGTATTTATGGTTTGGTTGTTTCCCTGGATATATTTTTGGTTCCTATTTTATTTTATGTATTACTAAGGAATGATTCCCTTTTTAGTATAAAATGAGTTGAATAATTAATGTGTCCCTCTTAAGGATGCATTTTTTCATACGATGGCTAGATCACAAACATAGATCCTATAAGTTAAAATTTAATTTAATAAATTAATTGTGAAAATTGAGACTGATACTCATGTATTTTTAATGGAATTCCAAGGAATTTCTCATAGGTATTCTCTTTAGAATCACTATTAAACTGTGTAAATGTCTATGGTGATGTCGGTATAATAGGATAGGATCATCGTGAGTTTTTCTTACCTTTTCATAAGAGATATTGATTCATTAGGGAGAATCCTTTGACATTCCTGGTGGAAAGATATTTATACCAGGACATAAGTAAGACAACACCCCTATATGTGAGGCAACGTAAAGTCATTTTGGGTGTTATCTCACACACAGTTTAGAGTAATACATATAACGAAATTCTTTCATTGAAAGGTATGGACTATGGTGACAATGATCTTTTATGGCACTCAAGGTTTGATTTATGAGTTCCCAGGGATGTTTCACATCAGATGGGCCTAGGTATCAACATAATTTATTTAGTTAATTACACTTATTAAGAGTTATTATGTTGAATATTCATTATCCATGGGGTTCTTCAATGATGTCACATCACATAATTATGGTCGGTCCATTTTTTGATACCTATTTTATGAAATTCATTTATCAACTCCCATATATCTCTTTTCTATAGGCTACCTATGGTCCTGAAATTTATAAATTATGATTAAAAATGTATGGATTGACCATGTTCTCTTCAGGAACCTAATCATGAATTAGTTATTTTTTTATTTTACATTTCTAATTTACTTTCTGATATAAATTGACAATTAATTTTAAAATGCATGAACTGGATTTCGATTTAGACAAAAATAGTGTTGGAATACTGATTATATATCACACTATTTGTGGTCCCCCATTTCACAGGGTTACCCCAAAATATCTACATGTAAAATTTTTTATAATGTATTTATTTTTTTCTTTTTTGTCCAAGGGATCATAGGAGAACTTGACTAAGCTAGTACTCAGGATTCCTATGGAGTTAGAATTTCTGATTTTGTATAATTTTTCATTATTGTACTGATTGCTTAATTTGACTCAGCTTGTAATTTTTTATTCATGTTGACTTTAATAAATCTTATTCATATTTTTTATTAACCATATTTACCTTTTTTATATTTATCTTATGTTTTTATTTAATTTACTATTAATACCCCACCTATTTTATATTTGTTCCCTATTATTACACCATTGTGATACTCTGATCACAAGTGTAAAGTATCCCCACCATACAACTATTAGAAACATTCTTCTAATAATTAGTCACATGCATATGGGGTGATACTCTTAAGGTCATACGGTGACTATTCCAGCAACTGGTTTGGTATTTAGTTTGTCCAATACATAACATGGTTGTATGAGAAAATTCATTTCAATTGTATAACTATTTTTTGGTAGGATACAGTAGAATATGTATGTTTCAATGCAATATTATATGCATGGTTGTGACTAACGACACGTGGGGAAAATCCCATGTGGCCAGGGATGTGAATGTTATTCATGCTTATCGTGACTAAAGTTGATTTTTATTTCACCTTTAGTTTCTTTTTCTATTTACCAAATAGTAGTTTGTGATATTTATTTCCTTTTAGCCCTAGAGTTGTATTAAAAAAATTGAGCACTATATTCAACATTATAAGAATATAGTGATTCACATATCATGCATATTCCATTCCAAATGTATTATATTAATAGGTGATTTCTGACATTCCTTCTTTATTTTATTAGAATCCCTTTGATTTTCCATGTTATTAATTTTAATAACATTTCTATTTTTTAACAACATAGGTATTTGATTATCATTATTTTTTATAAAATAACCTCTGATTATTTTAGCATGTTATTTATTACACCATACTAATAATATTTAATTATAATTATTTTCTTATATTTCATGTTTGAGGTGTTCCCACTTATATAGAATAATTCCTTACATATTTTTATAATTCTTATACCACCCAATAATTTATAGTTGAAACACCTTGAATTAGTTATTTTTAGTAAATAAAGTGATTTTATATGTTTGAGAAGATTAATATGAGGTTTGGAATGTTTTTAGGTATTTTTTTTGTGGTGGATGGTTTGGGAACAGTTAGAAAAAACCACAGAACACCACTAGTAAACCATGAAATGGGAAACATGGTTCAGTGTGCAGGTACATAGTAAGAATATTTTTTGAAAAACTTTTGATGAAAAATAGTGGATATGATTCATGTTATGGATAGAGGAAAAGATAGATTTGGTGTATTGTTTGTCTAACCATGTGTTCTAATCATGAAAAGTGGGGAATAAGGTAGTAGCACCTACATTGGTGGAACTATATTTTCCAAATTCTAATGGCTAATCATTTAGTGCATATGTGGACCTCCGTAAATTGTGGATCAAATCATAAAGAGATCCTTCGTCTCTTTTTGTTCACCTATTATGATACTAACTCAATTTTTTTCACCTCTGTAAGGTTGTAGATACACTTCCAATTTATTTGGGAGAAATTTGTTTCTGATTCTTAGAGCACTAGAAATAATGATTCCTCGTTAAGTTCTTGTTATTGGTTATTTTCATGACATATAATATTCATCACTCACTTGTATTAATATAATAATTATGTGAGGGTATATCTATGTTGGCTGATTCCAATTCGGGTTAGGTATTCTTTTTTGATAATAAGGAACCAAATCTAAGGTAGGTTTTTTGTGTGTCAACCTCATTTGTTTAAGACATTGTGTCATTAGTTTTAATTTTCTATAGTTTTTGGGGTGGGTAGATTCACCGTCTACTCATATTTGTAGAAAGTGGTTTCTTGATTTCTTTTTTTATAGAATTTTATGAATTTAATTGAGAAATATTTTTAAAAATCTTTTTGGAGAACCTATTTAGGGTTGGTTTTTTGAATTATAGAAATTGGATGCGTTTTGGAATGTTCAACAGGTTCCCACATTTTAAAATAATTATGATAAATATTTATTTTTTTTAATTCGTGAAATTTATTAGAATTTTTTTTCAATGAATGGTGATTTGTTAAAATATTTTGGAATAATTGGTTTAAATGGTTGTTGGAATTAATGGTTTGGTGTGAGTTGAATGGGACAGATAATAGTCATGAAGTACCACTATCAAATGGATGTTTTATGGATGTGATGTTCCCCAATAAATGGTAACACCATTTTTGGGGGTGTTGGTGTGTGATTGTGTATATTTGAATGGGATACACCAACTTGAAATGTGAAATTGTTTAATGATATGTCTGGTTTAATTCTAAATAAACATATGTTTTGGAAAAATTCTTTTATGGTTTGTTATGAACATTTTAAATTGATTTATAAAATTTTTTAATAACTTTTATGACATATTGTATCCTATTATGTTTAGTAGAGAATTCATTTCGAAAAAAACTATCGTGTTTCATTACTAACCTCTTTGTAGAGATATTTGGTGCATTTTGTGATATTTTATAATGGGAGATATGTAAGGGAAAAGTGTATCATTTCTTTACTAATGCATCTTGATAATATGAGAATGTCATGTGGAGTTTTAGTATAGACTATATTGGGAGCTAGGAAGTTATGCTTTTGGGCTCATTGTGCTCTTTTGTTTATTTCCTATCCTTTGTACTCTAATATGGTTTTTAGTTTTTAGTTTGTACGATTGTCTGTTTTGTATTACTTCAAGTCGTATTACATTATTCTCATTCATCATATTGTGTATATTTGTTTTTTTATATTATTTTGGTTGTTGTTTTATTTTAAAAGGGAAAATATACCACCAATTGTTAATGAATCCAATGGAATTTATTTATAGAATATCGTGTATTTGGAACATCAACTAATACATAGTAATGTCATACCTTACTTATATGACAATGGAAACAGGGGATGTTACAAATGGAATTACAAATTGAATTTTTTTTATTATTTATTTAGTAATTTTTATTGGTAAATTGGTCATGGGGTAAGAATATAATTCTATATTTGTCCTTGAGTTGTAATTCTAGAAAAGAGTGGGATTCATGCAACATGAAATATAGAGCTTAAAAATTACTAGCTAACCAATATAAGATTATCCTCATGTTACTTCGGTATTGGTTATGTAAGTGTATCAAAAACCTTATAAAAGTTGTAACTTAATCAACATGGGATTGGATGGTGAGAATTGAATGAAATTATTTTATAAAAATGGATTCCCACTTGCGGTGCATATTTTATTTTGATTGATGAAATATTATTAAAGGTGTTTATTTTAAAAAAAGCATTGGATTTTTTTAATTAGTTTTTTTGAAATGGTAAGGTAGTAAAATTTTCAAAATTGTTTTATTTACAAAATATTTATAGAATTTCCATAATTTGGTTAATATTTGAAAATAGTGAAATTCATAAAGTATGTTTTGAATATATGTGATGTGACGGAATTTGAAATTGTTTATCCTTAAGATCCAAGATAGTGCTAGTAAATAGTTTTTTATTTTGGTTATAAAAAATTGAAGTCTTTAGGCATATAATAAACCAGCCATAAGATTCTTAGAGATTGTATTTTCTTTTAAAGAAATAGTGAACCAATAGGTGGTACATATTATTGTCTATGATTATCAATATGTGGATATACGGAACATAATGTATTATCCCTAAAAAGTGGATCATTTCGTTCATTTAGAAATGATGACTCCATCCATCTTTCTAGATGATTCGAAACAAAATAGAGTTGTCTCTAAATATGATGAATCGAGTCATCAAATTTTATTGGACACTGATAGAGTTCAATGTCTAATTAGAAAACAGATATATCATAGAATATTGCACACTGGTGTGAGGAATTAATAGTTTTGGTTAATTAAACCATGGAAATGCATTATGGTATATGAAATATTGATCAATAAAAAATAATATCCTCAAAATTTTCGAATTTCTATAATTAATGGAATTTTGAAATTGATATATGGGAATATATTAGGGATATAGTATGCAGATATATTTTAAAAATTTCCCCACTTTTCACCCAAATTTGTTTCAACTATTTCCTTGAAGGCAGTCATTCATAAATTGTAAATTAGGAAAGATATTTTCTTGAATATTTTTTTTCATTATAAATCATATTATATAGAGATGTTTAATAGTGATAAGCATGAATAAAGGGACATATCAGGATGTACTAGTGGAGGAATCATGTTGATAACCCGGAGAAATAGTGAAAACATTATTGTTAGGAATAAGAAGAATATAGAAACCAATTTACAACTAGTAGAATGACTTGAAATCTAATGACTATATCGTTAAATATTCCTCTTTTCCCAATGATCCATCCCAGAGTTTTTCATTTTTGATATTTGGACTATATGATGTGATATTTTATTGAATAACCTTTATCATTGCACAATTTAAACTAGATTTGGAATCTTTTGTTTCATTATTCTAGAGTTCTATGTCCAGGTGCTTATGACTCATGTCACATTTCAAAAATGTAGTAAGAATAAACCAAATGTCGGATGAAGAAAACTCATTATCAGCAATGTTAATATATCTATGGGGGTTTTATGAATACCATTACTCCCCATCCATGGAAATATAAACAAGGTAAGAAAGACCAATGTGCAGGGCGTATGCAATTTTATGGAGTTGAGAAAGTGATTATAGATGATCATTATAGGTCATCAATGGTTATATGTATGATTCTTTTAATCTTTACCCTTGTTAAATCTTTGTTTGATATGGGTGAAACCCATTAATTTTTTTCCACTCGTTATTTTGATCATACGGGTTTACATGATGAGTTATTTCCTTCTATTTGGAATCATCAAAATCCTGTTTACCAAAGAGTCTATTGGTGGATCATCATTAATATGGGATTTCGTGTTGATTTAGATGGATGTCTATGACATAATCCAATGTATGGATTTCTTTACACTTATTTAATTCTAACATCTACATATATACATTAATGGTTAGTTTGACAATGTATTATGGAATCCAGCAACTCATTTTAGAAGACTAGAATATGAAGGTAGAATGGTAAGCTTGTTGGAACCTGAAATTTTATCTATCAAGTACTATTTGGAGGCTTTGAATTTTTCATCATTGGATGATATTGATGATAATATTTTCCAGTAGTTATTGATTATTTTCATGAAGTTTTTCCTAATAATTTCTAAAGTTTTCAACAGAATTGATTGGTTGAGTTTATGGTTGATCTCTTCTCTCAGACTTGATCTATATCACATTAATATTATTTGATATAACCAATATAATTTTGGGATTTTAATCTGTATTTGGAATCATTCATAAGAAATCCTTTTATTTGGCATAGTATATCTCTATTGGAAGCACCAGTTTTGATTGTGATATCTAACTCTAAGTAATTATATGTATTATCATAATATTATCTAAGATAGGAAAAACAATGGTGTTTCCGACGCTTTTGTTAGGGAGGGAACGTCCATTCACATGGGCATGACATGCATGAATTTTGTGTTTCCCCACATTCCCACTTTCCAAAGTCAGGCGACATCCACTCCTTATTTAGGGATGTCTACTCCTTGATCGAAACAGGGTTGATGGGATGTTGGTTCTTCCTTCCGTGGATTCCTCCTCAGAACTCGTCTCCTTGTCCGGGTCTCCATCATAAATTTAATACGTTGTTCTTAAAACTCTTCCCAGTGCCATAATAACGAACCATACTTTACATACATTGTTAATACTTCAAAATCGAAGCACACTTATTACAACATATGACAAAACCACAAAGGACCGTATAGGTATAGTGTCTTTAGAAACTGGGAAACATAAACAACTGGTTCATAAATATTCTACAGTGTCTCCCATTTATTTCATCATATCTGGGGTCCCTTTTAGCATATTCTACTTAATATCCATCTTCCTGACCTGGGGAAAAGAAAACATAAAAGGGTGAGCTCAAATGCTCAGCAAGGGAAAATAAAGGAAATAAAACTCATATCATATCTTTTTGAAAATCAAAACCTGCAAAAGAGATCATAATATCTTAACATGGAATAAATCATAGAAGTGAAAATGAGATCCCCATAATCATAACATAAAACTTGAAACTTGTGTCATGCACACATAATCATGGAAAATCATTTCTTGTTAGTCATGACTCATTGCCAAGACTATCTTAGTGGACAAAATCCCTTTCTGAACCGAGTTCACTCCTCGTTTCAGTCCTGTATCACTAAACCGAAATAACCTTCCGTTCCAGCCATGTCTATCTCATGAGATATAAAATATTTACCCAATGCATTGGAGGGAGATATAGGCCCCACCCATCTTATAATGAATCCTTTCTTATGTGTTCCACATAATCATAAAACATACATCATCGCATAACACATGTAACAAAAATGGGATTCTTGAAACATCATGACATCATAATTCAATTCATACAAGATAAAGGAACTCATAAAAATAATTCCATCACAACATGATCAAATCAATGTAATAATAGGGATAAAAACCGAACCCTTTATTATCTTAGATGGAAAATAATTTTGATAAAACACTTGAACTCCATTCTTGAGGAAAATATCCTTTCTTCTTCAAAAACATTTTTTCTTTCATAACATGTCATACAACTTTAAAATAAAAGAAGTTGATTAAAAATAAACTTGAAAACTTGTAAAGGAAGCTTCTTGGAAATAATTTTTTAAAAATCCATTCATGCCGTACAAGTTAAAAAAACAGTCTTCGTACTTTTGTCGGAAAAGTCAAAAAGTACCTCGTACGACAAAAGATTCCTTTCATACATATTACTAAAAACTCACCGAAGGGTAAAAATGGATTTAAACAATTTTAGTTGGATGGAAATAATATTACATATTGATGAAACATGGATGTGGATGATAAAATACACCCCAGTAAATACTTACGAATAAACAATCTCGGATAAAAATGAGATTGTGATATTTTCCATTACCTTAGGTCCGATTAGCTTTGTACGTGTCCGAAGCTCCTGTATAATGGTTTAAATAATGTTATTGACTTATTCCAGAATCATACATATTGATATGATATCATATATGGTCATATTATTAGCTTCTTGTTAGTAATATTTCATTGTTACTTGTTACTCGGGTCTTTATAACTTTTTGTTCTTATGCGTGTTTTGTCGAATAAATTCTTATTCTTATCTTTAGGTTATATATAATTCATTTACAGAATGGTATTAGTGTAGTATATACCATATCCATTCATTCAATTCATTTATATAATCATTATTTAATGAAGATCATGTAGAACGAGTCGCATCACATCATGGAGACGGTATTCCGTACGTACGCACGAGTGATGATATCGTTCCTATGATCGTGGAATTGTATTGGAGTATATATATATTATTTCAGTATCAATATTACTTCATAATAATCATATATAGTTACTCATTACACCATTATACCCATCCTTGTAAGGTGATGGTGGAAAATAGATTACACCACGGCGTGGAGATGGTATTCCGTACGTACGCACGCGCGGTGATTTCATTTTTCCGTAGGATGGATAGAAGGTGAATTAGGGTTGTTTCATATTTATAATAACATATCAGTATGTAAGTAATACTGATGTTATTACTTTATCATGAAACAACTAAAGAAGAAGAAGGGGAAAAAGAAAGAAATTGAAAAGATCGGTAATGGATATTACCTCTTCTTTGGAACGCCTCTTTGAATCCTCCACTAAAGGAACTAAGATTGGTCTTTGGAGAAGACCAGGACCTCTAGGATTATTCTAGGGAAGTGGGGAGGAGAAAATGGCAGGGGTTGGCCGAGCTTGAGTGCTCAAATTGGTGTGAGGAGGAGGGGGAGGAGGTGCCCTTTTATAAGGGAGGAGAGGGGCACCTTAGGAATATCTCAAAATATTATTTTATATTAAAGTTAAAATCGGTTTATAATGGTTTCAAAGGGTCTTATTTCAAAGATAAAGTGGGGATGGGTCGAAATCATATCAACCAATAGGATTTAGACAAGTTTAGGGTATTATTGTAACCTTATCAATTAGATTTAACTCTAAGTTAAATAATTTAACTTTTACCATGTCTTTTTGTTTTCTTTCACTATATGGTTAATACACTTAATATAACATGCCAAACGAACCCCAAATTGTTTATTATTAAAATATATATCCTTATCTAAGTCATTTGGCCGAACCTTAGATTTTTAGGAATACAATAACAATTAATAATATAATATTTGATTTAAAAACTATTTTGTGTCAATTTTGACACTATTTGATATATGATTTTTTTTTGAAAGTCATAACAGAATTATATGTTCAAACCAAGTTGCTTAAATCAACACTAATATATCATAGTAACCTAGGACATTAGTGGAATTCATAAAAAGTCTCAAATTACATTTATTTTGGTGTTTATAACATCAATTATGTCAATATTTCATTAATAAGATAATTACTGCATCATCATTATGTCATAAATAAATTAAATTATTTAATGTCTAAAAATTACAAATAAACTATCATCATGTAGGAAATATTTTTAGCTTTCTAATGAATATTTACAATTGAATTTATCTTATGTATAACCCCATATTAAAAATCATTTACTTATTAAACTTTGATTTTAACTATTTTAACCCTTCTTTAAATAAATTAATAATAAATGTCCTAATCTAATCCAAGTGGGCCTAAATGGTCATATTTTATTCCTAAGTTTGTTTTTGGTCGAATTACACTTGTCCAATAGAATTAGGACATGTGTTAGGGTAATATTGATATCATATTTACCCTTAGTTACCCTATTTACTATTAACCGCGGTAAAAAAAATAAAAAGTTACTATTCACCAAAAAATTATTTTCATCTCATTGAACCACATTTTAGTCCTTGATATTAACCGTGTCTCTCGGATTTTCGAAATTCCATTCACAGAAGTGGTAAAATTAATTTTTATGCAAAATTTAGTTTTTTAACCTACCACTTAGTGGTTTCACTATTCATCAAAAATTGAAAGTTTTCAGAAAAATACCAAAATTTCACCCTTGGCTAATTTCGATATTCTGAGTCCAAAAATGAAGTCCATTTTGAAAAATAAAATTTATAAAATTTCAAAAAGTGGTTATTACTATTCATAACGGCTAGTTTTAATAGTATATTGTTGTTTAGTGAAACTCGGTATTGCGTATGACGCAAGCTATCGAGAAAGGTCGCGATTGTGTGTAAAGAAAGCCAAGCAAGTGTTGTGTAGAAAAAGATTCCATTGATGATTTATATAACATAAATGTCTCGGGTGTTACATTCTACCCCCCTTAAAAAGAATTTCGCCCTCGAAATTCGTCACTTTGTAACCAACAGATGAGGATACTTCTCCCTCATCATATCCTCAAGCTCCCATGTAGCTTCTTCAAGTTGGTGGTTCCTCAATAAAACTTTCACCAAGCGAGTGGTCTTGTTTCGTAGGACTTTTTCGCTACGATCCAGAATCTCTATCGGTTGTTCTTCATAAGAAAGATCTTGCTCCAGCGGTACAGCTTCTGAGCTGAGTACATGTGAAGGATCTGGTATGTACTTTCTCAGGAGAGATACATGGAACACATCGTGAACTTGAGAGAGATTCGGTGGAAGCGCCAATCGGTAAGCTACCTTCCCAACACGATCCAGTATTTCGAAAGGACCGATATATCTAGGGCTCAACTTCCCCTTCTTTCCAAATCTCATAACCCTCTTCCAGGGAGATATTCGTAAGAACACTTTATCACCCACTTCAAACTCTAGGTCTTTTCTTCGGTTGTCGGCATAGCTTTTCTGTCGACTCTGAGCTGCTCTTATGTGTTGTTGAATAGATCTGACCTTTTCTGCCATTTCATCAATGAGATCAGGTCCTAATAGCTTTCTTTCCCCAACTTCATCCCAGCAAGTTGGAGTCCTGCATTTCTTTCCATAGAGAGCTTCATAAGGAGCCATCTGAATACTGGAGTGAAAGCTATTATTATAAGAAAATTCTACCAAAGGTAGGTGTTGATCCCAATCTCCTTTGAAATCCATAGAGAAAGCTCTCAACATATCTTCTAGGGTTTGAATTGTTCTCTCAGATTGACCGTCTGTCTGGGGATGATAAGCAGTGCTGAAACTCAACTCTGTATCCAGAGTATGCTGAAGACTTCGCCAGAACTTCGAGGTAAATCTCGGATCCTGATCAGATATAATAGAAAGTGGTACTCCGTGTAATCTTACCACTTCCTTTACATATATCCTGGCAAGCTGATCTAGAGAGAAATATTCTCTAATTGGAATGAAGTGTGCAGACTTTGTAAGAGGATCAACTATGACCCAGATAGCATTATTGCCTTTGGATGTTTTAGGAAGTCCTGTGACAAAGTCCATAATGATGTTTTCCCATTTCCATTCGGGTATGGGTAATGGTTGTAACATCCCCTTAGACTTCTGTCTCTCAGCTTTAACTTGTTGACAAACCAAGCATCGAGAGACATATTCAGCAACATCTCTTTTCATGCCATCCCACCAGAAGTACTCTTTCAGGTCCCTATACATCTCCGTGCTTCCAGGATGAATAGAGAATGAAGAACTATGAGCCTCATCCAGCAGCACCTTATTTAATTCAAGGATGGGAGGAACACAAACCCGATTCCTGAACTTTATTATCCCATCACAATCAAGGTTGAATTCAGGAACATTTCTCACCTTTTTTTGTAACTCGACATCTTCTTTCTGTGCCTCTTTAATCTTTACATGTATAGATGGTTGAACATTCATTTGAGAAAGATAAGATTTTTCCCCTTCCATTATAATTCCAAGATCCATCCTTTGTAAATCCATAAATATTGGATCTTTTGTGATCCTCATCATGGATCAACTAGCATGGTCTTGTCGACTTAATGCATCTGCCACCTTGTTTGCTTTCCCAGGGTGGTAATAGATTGAGCAGTCATAATCCTTAATCAGCTCCAACCATCTTCTTTGACGAATATTCAGCTCCTTTTGTGTGAAAATATACTTTAAACTTTTATGATCAGTATAAATATCACACCTTTCACCATAAAGGTAATGCCTCCAAATCTTTAATGCAAAGATTACCGCAGCCAACTCCAAATCATGTGTTGGGTAATTTTGCTCATGGATTTTCAACTGTCGTGAGGCATAAGCTATCACCATATCATTTTGTATAAGAACACACCCCAATCCCGTCTTGGATGCATCACTGTAGATCACAAACCTTTCTCCACTACAAGGCAGTGTGAGCACAGGTGCACTAGATAACCTTCTTTTCAACTCCTTGAAATTCTCTTCACATTCCTCTGTCCAGACAAACTTAACTCCTTTCCGAGTCAACTTGGTGAGTGGATTAGATAATCGTGAAAAATCTTTTACAAAACGTCGATAATATCCATCCAAACCAAGAAAACTTCGGATCTCAGTTACTGTTGTTGGTCTCGACCATCTTTCGATAACCTCTGTTTTTGCTGGATCCACAGATATCCCCTCTTTTGAGATTATGTGACCCAAAAATACAAATTTTTTAAGCCAAAATTCACACTTGGTAAATTTGGTATAAAGCTTCTCCTTTCTCAGGGTCTTCAATATAATTCTCAAGTGATCTTCATGCTCTTCCTTTCTCTTTGAATAGACAAGAATATCGTCTATAAAGACTACCACAAATTGATCAAGATAGTATCTAAAGACTCTATTCATTAGATCCATGAAGATGGCAGGGGCATTAGTAAGACCAAATGGAATCACTATAAATTCATAGTGTCCATACCTTGTACGGAAAGCCGTCTTTGGTATATCCTCCCTTTTGACCCTTAATCGATGATACCCTGAACGAAGATCAATCTTGGAAAAGTATTGAGCTCCGCGTAGTTGGTCAAATAAGTCATTAATGCGTGGGAGAGGATATTTGTTCTTGATAGTGATCTTGTTAAGTTCTCGATAATCAATGCAGAGTCTCATTGATCCATCTTTCTTCTTAACAAATAGAACAGGTGCTCCCCAAGGTGACGCACTAGGGCGTATGAATCCCTTATCAAGATTCTCTTGGAGTTGCTTCTTCAATTCCTGCAACTCAATTGGGGCCATTCTATAAGGTGTCTTTGAAATAGGCAAAGCACCCGGTACGAGTTCTATTGAAAACTCAACTTCACGATTTTGTGGAAGACCCGGCAATTCCTCTGGAAAGACATAATCAAACTCCCGTACAATGGGAATATTCTTAATCGTGAGTTTCTCACCAACCATTTGAGATAAATAACCTTCATTTAGTGGAATCAATCCCCATAAGATGGAAGAAATTTCCACTGGAAGGTTATGTTCATCCTTGCATTGATAGACGATCGTAGATTGATCTGGAATATGAAATGTGACTTCCCTTATTTGGCAATTGATATGAGCTCCATGTAGAGAAAGTCAATCCATGCCAAGAATCACATCAAATTCCACTAAAGGAAGGATCACAATATTTGCAGGAAGCACTTTCCCACAAACTTCGATCGGGGAAGAATTATAAACTTCTGATGCGACTGTTGTGCCATTAGGTGTTGTCACAGCTAACTCAAAATCTAATTGTTGAGGTAATATGGTTATACCCTTAGAAAAGTCTTCAGAAATAAAAGAGTGGGTGGATCCAGAATCAAATAAAACATTTGCTACTTTAGAGTGGATGGTAAGTGTACCTTTCACCACATCGTTATCGTACTCCACATCGCTGATAGAAATTGCATGTGACTTTCCTTTGTCTTTAGCCTTAAGATTTTGTTGACGTCGACCATCATCATCAACCCTTGGATTTGGGCATTGATTGGCATAATGCCCCATCTCTTTGCACTTGAAACATTGAAGTGTAGTAGGTTCATTCTGTGTATCCCTTCCTTTGTTTGCATCATTAGACATCTTCTTCCCATTATCACGGCATTCAAATGCCCGATGACCTTCCTTTCCACATTTAAAACATTTACTTGTCCCTTTAAGACAACTTCCTCCATGTTTCTTTCCACACTTTGAGCATAAGGGAAAGTTCATCTTCTTTTCAGTGTGCTCTTTAGAGTTTCCTTTGAATTCCATCTTCCTCTTCTTATCAAACCCATGTGACTGATGGGTTACTCCAATCTCCATCTCGACTTTGAGAGCACATCGGACGATTTCCTCGTAGCTATTGAAGTCTCTTATGGCTAACGCCCTTCGAAGACTTGGTTTTAAGCCACTAAAGAATCGATCGATCTTACTCTCAGGTTGGATAATAATACCAGAAGCGTACCTTGCAAGTCTTGTAAAATTTGCTTCATAGGTACTAACAGATTCATCATCCCTTTGCTTCAGTTCAAGGAACTATTTCTCCATCTTTGTTCGGAGAATACGAGGGAAGTACTTATTGAAAAATAAGTTCTTGAACTCGTCCCATTCCATAGACTCAATTTCATCCCTTTGCCTCGTATTCTTAATAAGATTCCACCATTGATCAGCATCTCCTTCCAAACGATACACTGCTAGGATGACGTTATCATGTTCAGAACATTGAAGAACTGAAAATATCTTTTCAGTAGTACTAATCCATTGTTCAGCAACTAATGGATCAGTAGACCCGCTGAAAGAAGGTGGACGCTGCCTCATGAAGGATTCAACAGAATGTTGCTCCCTCCTTTGCTCGTTTGGAAGTCATGCATGATTCATAGCTTGAGAAAGTTGTGTGAGCATGGCAACAAGATTTTGCATTCCAGCTCCCATATCGTTTGGTTGCTCATGGGGACAATCATTGCATTGCCCATCGCATTCCGCATTAACACGGTTCCTTCGGGTTCCAGCCATTGACTAAAACCAAGAAGAATATTGTGAGAAACACTAATTATAATATGAAACCACATAATTCAAAAAAATTTCATGCTTATGGACTTATCCTAGGTTATTCATGGCCATTTCTAAGATTGTGTTCTATGCTTAGACTTATCCTTAGGGTTCTTACTAAGGTTTTCACATCCTAGTTTCCAAAGGTTGACTATACCTTTCCTCTGATACCAACAATAACGACCCATACTTTACATACATTGTTAATACTTCAAAATTGAAGCACACTTATTACAACATATGACAAAACCACAATGGACCGTATAGGTATAGTGTCTTTAGAAACTGGGAAACATAAACAACTGGTTCATAAATCTTCTACAGTGTCTCCCATTTATTTCATCATATCTAGGGTCCCTTTTAGCATATTCTACTTAATATCCATCTTCCTGACCTGGGGAAAAGAAAACATAAAAGGGTGATCTCAAATGCTCAGTAAGGGAAAATAAA
Organism: Viscum album; assembly: GCA_963277665.1. Lineage (NCBI taxonomy): Eukaryota > Viridiplantae > Streptophyta > Magnoliopsida > Santalales > Viscaceae > Viscum > Viscum album. The sequence continues at coordinate 267,608,776 of OY728125.1, read as the reverse complement.
GGAAATAAAAATCATATCATATCTTTTTGAAAATCAAAACCTGCAAAAGAGATCATAATATCTTAACATGGAATAAATCATAGAAGTGAAAATGAGATCCCCATAATCATAACATAAAACTTGAAACTTGTGGCATGCACACATAATCATGGAAAATCATTTCTTGTTAGTCATGACTCATTGCCAAGACTATCTTAGTGGACAAAGTCCCTTTCTGAACCAAGTTCACTCCTCGTTTCAGTCCTGTATCACTGAACCGAAATAACCTTCCGTTCCAGCCATGTCTATCTCATGAGATATAAAATCTTTACCCAATGCATTGGAGGGAGATATAGGTCCCACCCATCTTATAATTAATCCTTTCTTATGTGTGCCACATAATCATAAAACATACATCATCGCATAACACATGTAACAAAAATGGGATTCTTGAAACATCATGACATCATAATTCAATTCAAACAAGATAAAGGAATTCATAAAAATAATTCCATCACAACATGATCAAATCAATGTAATAATAGGGATAAAAACCAAACCCTTTATTATCTTAGATGGAAAATAATTTTGATAAAACACTTGAACTCCATTCTTGAGGAAAATATCCTTTCTTCTTCAAAAACATTTTTTCTTTCATAACATGTCATACAACTTTAAAATAAAAGAAGTTGATTAAAAATAAACTTGAAAACTTGTAAAGGAAGCTTCTTGGAAATAATGTTTTAAAAATCCATTCATGCCGTATAAGTTAGAAAAACATTCTTCGTACTTTTGTCGGAAAAGTCAAAAAGTACCTCGTACGACAAAAGATTCCTTTCATACATATTACTAAAAACTCACCAAAGGGTAAAAGTGGATTTAAACAATTTTAGGTGGATGGAAATAATATTACATATTGATGAAACATGGATGTGGATGATAAAATACACCCCAGTAAATACTTACGAATAAACAATCTCGGATAAAAATGAGATTGTGATATTTTCCCTTACCTTAGGTCTGATTAGCTTTGTACGTGTCCGAAGCTCCTGTATAATGGTTTAAATAATGTTATTGACTTATTCCAGAATCATACATATTGATATGATATCATATATGGTCATATTATTAGCTTCTTGTTAGTAATATTTCAGTGTTACTTGTTACTCGGGTCTTTATAACTTTTTGTTCTTATGCATGTTTTGTCGAATAAATTCTTATTCTTATCTTTAGTTTATATATAATTCATTTACAGAATGGTATTAGTGTAGTATATACCATATCCATTCATTCAATTCATTTATATAATCATTATGAAATGAAGATCATGTAGAACGAGTCGCATCACATCGTGGAGACGGTATTCCGTACGTACGCACGAGTGATGATATCGTTCCTATGATCGTGGAATTGTATTGGAGTATATATATATTATTTCAGTATCAATATTACTTCATAATAATCATATATAGTTACTCATTACACCATTATACCCATCCTTGTAAGGTGATGGTGGAAAATAGATTACACCACGGCGTGGAGACGGTATTCCGTACGTACGCACGCGCGGTGATTTCATTTTTCCGTAGGATGGATAGAAGGTGAATTAGGGTTGTTTCATATTTATAATAACATATCAGTATGTATGTAATACTGATGTTATTACTTTATCATGAAACAACTAAAGAAGAAGAAGTTGAAAAAGAAAGAAATTGAAACGATCGGTAATGGATATTACCTCTTCTTTGGAACGCCTCTTTGAATCCTCCACTTAAGGAACTAAGATTGGTCTTTGGAGAAGACCAGGACCTCTAGGATTATTCTAGGGAAGTGGAGAGGAGAAAATGTCAGGGGTTGGCCGAGCTTGAGTGCTCAAATTGGTGTGAGGAGGAGGGGGAGGAGGAGGTGCCCTTTTATAAGGGAGGAGAGGGGCACCTTAGGAATATCTCAAAATATTATTTTATATTAAAGTCAAAATCGGTTTATAATGGTTCCAAAGGGTCTTATTTCGAAGATAAAGTGGGGATGGGTCGAAATCCTATCAACCAATAGGATTTATACAAGTTTAGGGTATTATTTTAACCTTATCAATTAGATTTAACTCTAAGTTAAATAATTTAACTTTTACCATGTCTTTTTGTTTTCTTTCACTATATGGTTAATACACTTACTATAACATGCCAAACGAACCCCAAATTGTTTATTATTAAAATATATATCCTTATCTAAGTCATTTGGCCGAACCTTAGATTATTAGGAATACAATAACAATTAATAATATAATATTTGATTTAAAAACTATTTTGTGTCCATTTTGACACTATTTGATATATGATTTTTTTTTGAAAGTCATAACAGAATTATATGTTCGAACCAAGTTGATTAAATCAACACTAATATATCATAGTAACCTAGAAAATTAGTGGAATTCGTAAAAAGTCTCAAATTACATTTATTTTGGTGTTTATAACATCAATTATGTCAATATTTCATTAATAAGATAATTACTGCATCATCATTATGTCATAAATAAATTAAATTATTTAATGTCTAAAAATTACAAATAAAATATCATCATGTAGGAAATCGTTTTAGCTTTCTAATGAATATTTACAATTGAATTTATCTTATGTATAACCCCATATTAATAATGATTTACTTATTAAACTTTGATTTTAACTATTTTAACCCTTCTTTAAATAAATTAATAATAAATGTCCTAATCTAATCCAAGTGGGCCTAAATGGTCATATTTTATTCCTAAGTCTGTTTTTGGTCGAATTACACTTGTCCAATAGAATTAGGACATGTGTTAGGGTAATATTGATATCATATTTACCCTTAGTTACCCTATTTACTATTAACCGCGGTAAAAAAAATAAAAAGTTACTATTCACCAAAAAATTATTTTCATCTCATTGAACCACATTTTAGTCCTTTATATTAACCATGTCTCTCGGATTTTCGAAATTCCATTCACAGAAGTGGTAAAATTAAGTTTTATGCAAAATTCAGTTTTTTAACCTACCACTTAGTGGTTTCACTATTCATCAAAAATTGAAAGTTTTCACAAAAATACCAAAATTTCACCCTTGGATAATTTCGATATTCTGAGTCCAAAAATGAAGTCCATTTTGAAAAATAAAATTTATAAAATTTCAAAAAGTGGTTATTACTTTTCATAACGGCTAGTTTTAATAGTATATTGTTGTTTAGTGAAACTCGGTATTGCGTACGACGCAAGCTATCGAGAAAGGTCGCGATTGTGTGTAAAGCAAGCCAATCAAGTGTTGTGTAGAAAAATATTCCTTTGATGATTTATATAACATAAAAGTCACGGGTGTTACAGCCATGTTTCCATGGATGCCTGTTAATTACAATACTTCATTCATGTCATTACAAAGGGTCCGGTTAGGGCAGCAAACATCAGTCGGGGGATTGGTCACGTCGAGGTACCAGTAAAGTGTCTAAACACTGGCGAATTGGCATGTCTATCCTTTGTCCCACATTATAGGGCTTCTCAAGGTTGCGGAATCCCGAGGTAACCCACATCGAGCGCGGAGAACCATATGCCATAGCCATGTATCTAAGGTTTTCCTCAGTTTCCCATGTTTAACACAGGGTATGCCGCAAGTTTAACGTCCAGCGGAGACGGATTGGCCTGATCAGAACACCTATTGGAGTGGATCAGATTGAAGAACCCCTCTTAAGGGAACACCGATATCAGAGCCAGGCCATGGGCGGCTTCCCGAATGCCATGGAGTGGAATGGGGTGGCATGATCTCACTAGGATGTGGCGTCCCGGGAAAGAATCAGGATGGATGATAGAGAATTTCATGGAGCGGGGGGGGGGGGAATGAAATGGGACCGTCATATAAATAGAGGTGGCGATGGGCTTGAATCTCAAAGTGACTACCTACGTATCCCCGTGGCCGGGAATAAAAGTCCACATAGTTCAGAATGGATGTGTGGGGCTTACACTCTAGGCTACCCAAGGTGTTGGAAGAACTGACGTGAATATGGTCGGTATGAATAGATGGTGGTGGGCATGAACCTTGTGAGGATTCCTACGTACCATTCCATAACATGGATCAAAGACCACATAGTTTCGGCTGAGCGGGGGCTATTGAACTGACATGAAGTGATGTCGGAACAACTGGATGGTAGAATCACAATGTCTTACCGTTGGATTGGGATGCAGTTTAACGTCATGAGGGACAAGGGAGTATCGGAGAACCAACATGAAGAAGGACCATGGCCCGAGTGGATGGTGGGCTTGAACCTCGGGAAGGCTTCCTACGTACCATGCCATGACATGGATGAAAGACCACACATTTCAGGTGAAAATGTGGGTCTTAGCACACTGACAAGGAGACGGTCGAGGCCAATGATTGTTGGGATTGAACCTCAGGGAGGCTTCATACGTACCATACCTTGATATGGATCAAAGTCCTCGTAGTTCTTATGTGAATGTGGGTGTCGGAGAACCGATGTGAGAAAGGACCTTGGTCTGATGGGCGATGGGATTGAACCTCAGAGAGGCTTCCTACCTTCCATGCCTTGACATGGATCAACGACCACGTAGTTCGGGTGGTGGTTTTCATCAGTGAACTGACGTGATGGAGAACATGTGGGTCCACTGGGGGTGGGCTTGAACCTCGTGAGGATTCCTACGTACCATGCCTTGACTTGGATCAATGTCCTCGTAGTTTTGGATGGTCACAGCGGCTTATCGCTGGACTGGAACGTAGTTTAACGTCATGCGGGACGAGGGTGAATCATGGTGTGAATAAACGACATGCGGTGGGCTTGAACCTTGTGGAGGCTTCCTACGTACCATCCAATGACATGGATCAAAGACCTCGTAGTTAAAATAGATGTATTGTTTAATGTCATGCTGGATAGGGGTATGCAATTTAACATCATGATGGACATGGGCATACAGTTTAACATCATGCTGGATGAGGGAATACAGTTTAACGTCATGCTGGATGAGGGTATACAGTTTAACGTCATGCTGGATGAGGGTATATAGTTTAGCATCATGCTAGACTAGGGCATACAGTTTAATGTCATGCTGGACGAGGGTTGGTGTCATAGTCGATGCTTACTCTAATCACACGTGAGTCGTGCTCAGTGTGAGAAACAAGAGGTGGAAAAGACTTGACGATCACATCACAAAGGGTGAGTTCGTGGGAAGTGAAGAGGGGATTATGCGTTAGGCGGCCCATGGTGTTGTGACTTACTCCAGGAGGGAGGCCCAAAGTGAGTCAAAGCGCAACGGGAGAGGTATTTGGTACCAATTATGGGAGGTGCCTCGCTCCCTATCGCACCCTCCACTGGCCTTTGTTGTGGGGAAGTACAGAGGTGCATGGGTCCTACCTTCTTCCAGAGGGGATAGGGGGCTTACACAAAGGTGCTCTCCCTTCTCCCGTGGACATACACCGCTCCGAGAGTGAGGATATCATCCCATGTGAGGGTGATTCCATTCCCATGGAGACAAGTGGGAAAAAGAATGTCCGAGCCGGGGGGACACTACATGAGAGGCATGGGGTTGGGTCACTATTAAACATCATGTGTTAAGGACTAGGTTCTTGGCAGGTTAACGTCTAGCAGCTCGGACGAGGTGGGTTTACTCCGCACCCATAGGTCTTACATGACCGGAACCCTCTACCCCTTGTGGGAGGGAAGTCATCAACAAGGCCGTGGTGAAGGGGGGTCGTAGAGCAAACCATCTAGGGGTCCACATTAGAGTGGCTATGCGAAGAAGCAATAACCGTTAGCGTGCCTATGTGAAGAAGCATTAGGCCAAGCGTCGCTGCAGGTGGTGTAGTCTCGGGGACTTGGAAATCACATTGTGCAAACCCGAAGGGTCGCACGGGAAGAGGAATTGCCAAGCAGAGGGGTTCACAGGCAGGGGCCTTACAGTGATCAGGTGCTTTGCGTAGTGTAAAGCACTTCGGAAGGGGTGTGCTTCGCAATGGGGAGTGCATTCGCCTTATCATGGGGCATGGGTGCGAATAGGAGGTGCTTCACGAGGTAGAAGGGTGTTTGCGGAGCACTGCCTCCTAAAGCAGGGGTGCCTCATGAAGAAAGGTTCTTGGAAGCAGTGTGCTTCACGAAGTACTATAACCCTACCTTGGCATGTGGATCACTTGTACAGGGTGGGTGTTTCACGAAGCATTAACGCTCCGCGACTGCCCGGGTTCCCTTGCTAATCCCCCTCCATCGCAAATTACCTTGGGCTTCGCGAAGGGCATCCCTCTCGAAAGAGGTCTTCAAAACGAGACTAGGCGAAGGCCGCTTGCGAAGTAAAAATACCTTGTGGAGCTCATGATTCCCAGAGTGAAGAATTCCTCACGATTTGGGAGTTGAGAAGCCGAAATGTCGGATTGTCCCTCTTTAGTGCCCAGGGGGAGCTCGGTATTTATTGGCAAGGGGCGCCGTGAAGCAGAGCTCACGCGGAGGGAAGGGGGCATCAGTGGCTTCGCTGATGGTTGAGAATGTCAAAAGGATTCGTGGAGAGGTACTGCCTCTTTCTGCTCCATGGTGGGCTCATGAACATCAGGGCAGTCGCAGTGTGTTACCGCCTAAGGTGCTTCGCGGAGGGCTTCGTGTCGAGGCTTCGCGAGGTAGGGCGCGAGGCCTCTTTCTTCATTCTTTTCTTCGATTATTTTTTCCACCTACAAATGAACCCCCTCAGACTTGGAGCCATGGAGGGATCAAGGGTCGGAGTCTGAGGGAAATCGCCAAAATTATCTTCCTTTTGCGGTGCTGAAGCATGAAGAAGGTGTGTGGGGTAGGTAAGGGCTGCATGCTCTGGACGGGCCGTGAAGCTACATGCGGGTGGAATGTGCCGTGAAGATCCAGGGTCGCCACCTAAAAATAGGGGGCCGACCTCTCTTTTGACCTTTCCCATATATGTGACTTTGTCCTTTTGCGCTCTCGATTCGGTATGCTCCGCATACTCTGCCTCTACTCACTGCGAATCGAGCTTCGCAGCAAACTGTGAGTCTATGACTCCGCGACAATGCCAAGCGAGCATCTGCGTTCATGTTGAGGCTAGGCTCCACATCTTGGTTTTGCATCTGAGCTCCGCAGACGGGCTCGCGAACATCCTTTTTGGCCAAACGTGAAATTTGACAAAGTTCTAAAACCCGATGGCCCATCAAGAAGTTGGGTTGGGGTGATTGTGAACACCGCCCAGAGGGATGAGATGGCCAACTGTCTAGGCCTGGGGGAGCTAGTACGAAGTCACTCGAATCATAATTCATTTTCAGAACTGCTATCAGAGATCCAAATGAATTATCTGTTTTGCAAGAAGTAGCCCTTGTATGGCTTCGGGCCGAGGGATGACGTCTTCATCTTTGAGGCGAGCAGGGACGAGCCGGCTTGCAGGTTCAGGAGCACGCCGTGCCCACACTAATGGTTCAGGGGGGTCAATGTTCATGCATGGGAGTAATTCACACCTGTCACCTCCTACTATCTTTACAATCATCTAAACAAAATATATTTGAAACCACTACTACCAGAGACATCCCCTCCCATGTACTGCACCATACTAAAGGAGGCTTCGCAGGATTCGAAGAATGGGTGGTCTGATGACTGGGACCTGTGCCATGGCGGTAACTTCACTAATAACTGGTCATGGTCCTACTGGGTAGGTGCCTCATGTGAGGAGTTCGGGGCCGTGCTGAGGAGAGTGGGCTTGTATGAGGCCGCATGGGCCTCACAATTCCATATTTATCAACCAAAATAGCTGATTCTGGAGCTATGGAGCTGATGTTCGTCTAGGACCAACACTTTTCACCTGAACCATGGAGAGGTTAACATCAGTCTGTGCGATGTCCATCAGATCTCAAGGGTCCCGATCTTGGGGGCCATGTATGATGAGTTCCTCCCCGTCATGAGCGCGTCTGAGGATCTGGGGTAGATTCCACAGCTAGTGTTGGCATTAATAGCACTGGTCCCCGGAGAGGGCAAGGATTCGGTGAGATATGTCGACTTTAAGAAGTGGTTCAAGCGGTTCCTAAACTTCCTGGAGGATCGAGAGTTCCCTCCGAGGCCTCAAACTTGTCTGATGGGGGATCAGCGGGGAATAGAGCACTTATATTGGCCGCTCTTGAAGGACAGCCAATGGAAGACCTGGGGTTTCAGTTTCATCACATATCAACAGCGGATAGTCAGAATGGCGGTGTTTATCGCGACCCTTATCTGTAGTTGGATCCTGTCGGTGAGGGATACCAACATAGTGGGTGCGGTCTAACTCGTTTATCATGGAATCCATGTTGGCCATGGGAAGGTGTGTCAATCTGGGAATTCCAAGGCTCTCCAGATTATACAGGATGTTGCGGCATGTTAGCGAGGGAAAGAAGCCACCGAGGATATGTAGGCCCTTCCAAAATCTGTATGGGTTGATCGCGGTGCACGTTAGGGGGTATTACGAATACCCAAACCCTATCTCGCCGTCGGAGTCAAACTTATGCCCTCCCATCCTGAATGTGGCTAGGAGATTCCCATTCAAACCTACCATTCTGATGGTGCTGAACCGAGTGTTGAAGGCGGGCGAAATTAACTTTTACCCATTTCTATTGCCGATAGGAGTACTCACCGACAATGGTCAGGGAATGGAAGGGCGATGTGCTTATCTCCGGGACTTTAGAGGTGGAGTTTTGGTGGAACTGGTGGACAGTGAGCTTCTCTATGAGTGGTACACCCCGCATAGGTTTGCAAGGCAGTTCTGGTGCCTGCAGCGGCTAACCCGTAGGTCTAATCAGATGTGTGCCATTAGGATTATCGATTTGTAATGAGGCAGTTGTGGCTCATGTTCACACAGGAAGATGGGAAAATGAGAATTACATTGCCTCCACCGACTACCGCCTTTGAACTGGTGAAGGAGTATACCATTAGCTGGGACGCACCTTATCTGGGGGAAATGCTGAAGTAGCCAACCGTTGGGGCTGCCGACGATCCGCCTCCCCTATCCCGAGGTTGGGGTTGGAGGGTAGCAAGGGCCTCTCGCGGTGGCGGGGTTACCAAGGCAGAGAGGCCAGCACCGGTCGAGGATGATGCTGCAGTAGTGGATCTGGTGGTATTGGAAGAACAGAGCCATACGGATGGGTGGCTACCAAGGCGATTCTGAAGGATATCCACTCAGGCTCCGGGGAAGCAGCTGCGCTATATCTACATGCCAGAGAATGTTGTTTTCCTTGATACCTGGTATGTTTGGGACATCAACAAGAAACACCATAGTCCGCCTGCGATGTGGGAACACCTGAACTTTCTCGGGATGGTCTTACCGGGTATAGGCCCTGTCCGGGCCGGTAACGCGGTGTCTCTGGCAGAGTCGGAGCAGTATTTGTATAAGCTCGAGGGATAAATACATTCCAGTGGTGTCTCATGCCCATTGAATGACCAGGTAAGGGTGCTACTGGATCAGATGGTTCCCCCACAGCTGTCGGCCGCCGGATTGAATGAGCGCTTCACCCTGCCATAAGAATTAGATGAATCCTTCAGGGAAGACGAGGCTGGCAGAAGGAACCTGTTAAATGAAGGCTATGTCGGATATCAAGACTCATATTCTGATGATTTCATGGAGGTTCTCAAGGTATAATTCCAAATTTCATTCCTAAAGGTCCACTCTTAGGCCATTATGGACCTCTTACAAACATCTGAACTGTGCAGGAGGAACTTGTACGCAGACCTCTCTCCCGCCCCTTGGCTGGTGATGATGCATGACCATCAGAAATGACGGCTGCGGCTGCATCCAGTTCTATGTCTGGAGGGGCCAGAGCACCCGTGGTGGCTCCTCCAAAATCTCCAGACCTTCCAACAGTATACAGAGGGCCACGCCTCAGGGTCGCATTAGAATCGACTCATGAGAAGCACCAGGAGTTCGATCTCCGTAAGTTTTCTCCAATGGATTCGTTTCTGTAATATGTAGATCGTTCTAACTGACATTCATGCCCTTATCGTCATCGTACAATTCTCTAACTGGCGTGGGCTTTTGTGACAAGGCAGGTCAGGATGTCTTGTGGCGTCTTTACTAGGGGCATGCTGGTGATTGTGGAGATAGTTCCCCCACCTACCCAAGTTGTAGCACTCCCTATCATTGGCAGGACCACCAGCAGGGTCGTGCCTGAGGTTATTGAGCTGGAGTATAAAGATAAGGATCAACCGGCCGACCCAAGTCCTGCCACGCCTTCTGCGGTGCCAAACATCATGCCGAATTCAACTCGAGATGCAGATCCTGCCAAAGATTTCCTACGGGCGTATCCTGTATACGAGCCTGCCAATCTCGTGGACTGGGATGAGAAGACCTCTGATAAAAAGTACATCAAAATAGTCCACCTCAGATCATGGAAGTTAATCACGCACTTCATCAATGACACCCCCAAGCGCTATAGATGAATGAAATGGAAAACATCGCTCGCGGTTGCGCGAACTATGCGCTGGGGGAGTGGATGCCCAACGTCCTCATATGCACATCTAAGATCTCATGGCAGGGATGATTCAGGAATACGATTGGGGGATCAGTGTGGGCTGGAAGTGGAGGAAGGTGACAAATGTCAAGAAGCTCTTGGAGGCCGAAAACGATTTCCAATTGCTTCTGGCCCGAGTGAATGAGCACTCAGCCTCTCTTAATGCACAATCTAAGGTGATATTGCAATTGAAGACCCAGCTAGAAGAGGCAGAAGAGCGTATGAGGTAGGCTTCTGAAGAGATGTCTGTCATTCAGGCTGACATAGAGATGGCCCGAGTGGGGGCCGATGAACTACGTCCCATTGCTGCTGAGGAGGAGCGGGAGCTAAGTCGATGGCAGCAGTTCCTAGAAGCCACAAGTCAAAGTGTGGTGGATCTTCAACACTCTTTTGACTGGGTCAATCCATCCATTGGGGGAGGAGACCCTTGGGTAATGTAATGATTAAAAACCCTTAAATGTACTTTTGTGCTTTAAGTAATTTTTTTTAATGTCGTAGCATGCACGTGTTTTGTATTTTTCACTGTTTCATTTTGCATCCTTACAATGTTTGTGGGATTCCCAGTGAAAATTACCTATGCTGACGTGGGTTGGGCCCGATGTGAGAAACAAGAGATAGTCTCCTCATTATCCCATCCAAACATAGGAGGTTAATCCAAGCTTTGGACACATGGGGTTTGGAAAACTAGTTCAGATTTCTGGGAAATATGAGAGACCTAGCCATAGAAGGACGTTCTTAGAATAGAAGAATTATTGTTTTCCCAGTGCGCTCTTGTGCATGAATGGTGCAATTCCAGGGGCTCTGAAATCGGTCCAAATGGATGGGAATTGGAATTGTGAATCATGATACCCAAAATTCAGAACATTGTGAGGGTGGAGTGAAAATAAAGGAAAACCATTAACTGTGGAGGAAAAATGGTATCCTTACTACGCTAGCCTGAAACGGGGACAACAAATGAGGGCCGACCTTTGACCATGTACGCAACATGGGGCCTAACTCAAATATCGTCGATCAGTCTTCTGGGACATTGGCCCAGGACAGCAGGCGGACCATAGGTCGATCATCCATACTATCAGGGGGTCCCTCCAAATGTGACCAGTCTTCTAGAACATTGGCCCAAGACAACAGGCGTACCATAGCTCAGACATCCATACTGGTAGGGGGTTCCCCAAGATATAAAAGGGGACGAGGGTCCAAATAAGGGGCACACGAAGCATGGAATATGGAGTGATGGTTTGTCCTAACATAATCCAACACACATGCGATTTCACCATAGTGGTGGGAGTACGCCAGATGGGCACATCGGTTTGATCATGGATCATTCCTTCTTTCAGACAGGGCCTCTCTGGCATGGGGTTCTGTCGCTTTCCAATGTCATCTTGGGTCATCTTGAACATGTTCAGTGCAGAGTTATAGTTGTATTTTTTCCAACGAGGGGTTCGTCCTGGGGGATGGAAAGGGGAAGAACAGGATTTCTGATTCCTGTGGGCTGGATCATAGGTAAAATAACAGGGTGTCCCTATGTATTCCATGTGGATGGGAATCAATCCATACGTAGTTTTGGAAGCACAGCTTAACGTCATGTAGGATAAAGAGAAGCCTGGTTGTGTCAGTACATATCCCACCAAAACTACTAAGCCCACATGATTCATGCTCGATGTGGGAAACAAGAAGTAATGGGGATCATACCCGACATAGGAAGGGGAAGGATAGGGTGAAGGGACGTTCGGTGAACACCGGACCAATGACACTAACACGTCTATGTGGAACACCTAGATGAACAAAGATGTAGAGCCTAGTATGTTGGAATTCCACATGAACATGAGGAAGTGGAAATGTGTGAATCATGAAGCTCGAGACATGGATCACAATGATAGCTGACGACGATGGAGGATAACTGTTAACCGTGGAGGAAACGTAGCATCTGTATCACATTAACCTAGAATGGGGACATACAAATGAGGGTCGACCATTGACCACATTCAAAAAAAGTGACCATGTTACAAATGTTGTCAGAGATCCATAGGGATGTTAGCCCTAAACGATAAGAGATCCCTTAGGCCCAGAATCCATGGATATCCCTTAATCCTAGTATCCATGTCCTCTGAGGGTCATTTCGGATGTGGAAGAGGATGAGGATCCAAATAGCGAGATCATGAAGCTTGGTCATGGGATGAGGGGAATGTCCTCATGAAAATCCCACACACCAGGATCTTTGACAAGACACATCTAAATATGTCAACGAGGCACATTAGCAAGAGGGAGTGGGGTTACTTCCCATAGGAAGATCATAGTTTAGGGTAGTAGAATTTGGACCATGGATGGGAGGAAACACAAGAGGCACATGGCGAGTAATTATGAAAAACATGACGTGGATGGGAACCGGGGGTGTGTATGGTGTGGTGAACAAACCGACGTGAATGAGGACGTAATCCCATACCACACCGCACAACCCCCCTAGAGGGAGGTTTTAGGTCATGGGACTGAAAATGAATGTTGACCTGGGCATGAGCAAAGTGAAAAGGCATTCCTACGTACCCCATGGGAATGGGGATCAAGCTGCACGTAGTTCTTGAAAGGAGGAACGGTAAGGTACCAGTGCCAGGGAAAAAGGGGAGTGTGGGCATGGCCCTTGCACCAAAAGAAGCGGAATTTGATAAATTTTATTTGTTTTTAAGGTGACTGTTTTTTGTGAAGCGAAGGGCCTAGGGTAGCTAGCCCTGGTGTCGCTACAAGAATCAATACGTGATAGGTGTTGACAAATGGCATGGCACGTGACCAATACCAAATGTGAATCCCTCTACGATGGGGTCATCACAAAGCAATGAAATTTTTTGTCGTACGGCCAGGATGAAAATTTAATGTTTAGGGTTGTTTGATAGGACCAAACATGCATTTTAAAATCATGTAGCATAGACGTAGGAGAGACGATGCTAGGAGGGGAACATATGGTGTCCTGTGACATAACCGATGTGGATGGGGACATGATCCCACTTCACACCGTATGCAGTCCCGAGATTGGAACATCGGGCCAAGGGGCCCAAACAGAGGTGAGAGCAATAGGGTTAGGAGAAACTAGCTCCCAATGGATATGGACCCGAAAACGAGGCGTCAGGTTGACCCTACGTATCCCATAGGGATGAGGATCAAGCCGCACATAGCCCTTAGTGAAGATCTTAGTTTATGGTCTTAGAGCCTGGGTCGTGGGATCCCTGAAGGACACCGTATCATAGTTTCATCTCCTTGACATGCAAAGGTGCACTAAGGGATAGTTCCAAGAGTGTCAACATTCCTCTTGGAAACAATGGGGTGGAACATAATGTAAATCATGCAACCAACATTCAAGGCCTAAATGGGCTAGTGTGACGACCGGGGATAACTACTGACCATGTTTGTAACATAGCATCCTGTCACATTAGCCTGAAATGGGAACAACAAACGAGCATCAACCGCTGACCATATTCGCAACGTGGGATTTGTATTGATTTTTTTTCTGAAACCCTCAGGGGCGTTGTCCTGTAGCAGTAGGAGAGACCTTGGGCATTGTATCTAGGATGTTCTTGGGGGTCCCTCTAGGTGCGAAAGATAATGGCAGCCTGAATGGAGGGGAACACGAAGCTTGAAAAGTTGAAGGAACTTGACCAAGTTGAATTTGACACTATTGGTCCTAGACCAGAGTACTCTTAACACATGGGTGAACCACTGCAAGGGGTCAAGGGACCCATCTTGGGGGGAACAAAAAGATGGCGGATTCCCGGAAAAATTGGGTCATGGTTCCAAAAACCCAGTACCACACCTATATATCCCTCTCGTGGAGAGGGACATGCCAAAGGAACTAGGTGATAGGGGAGATCGGTAGATATCTATGAGATGGGGCTGGACCTGACGTCTAGACATTTGGGTGGTCCTACGTATCCCATAAAGATGGGATTCATGCCACTCGTAGTTCTGGAGGGTTCCTTTTAATGTCGTGCGGGACAAGAAACAGGAGGGCTGATTCATAGAACGAGGTGCGCGTTGTGTGGTAATTGAAAACCCGACGTGAATGAGGACATGATACCACATCACACCACGTAGTCTCGTAGTCAGGTTCCCGAAGGCAGGACAGAAGAAAAAAATTAGGTGAATTCAGGCTGGACATAAAGATAGGTGGTCTGGGCATTCCTACGTATCCCAAGGGGATGGGAATCACGCCAGACAATGTTATTAGGAGATTTTAGTTTATGATCTTTAGAACTTGGACCATGGGTGGATGGAAACGCTCCATGTAAGCGCATTCCTCGACCCGATCCCTAAGCCCACATGAGATATTATCACTGTGGGAAACAAGGGAAGAAGATCCTTAATGCAATACCCAGAACGTCCCTCAAAGGGAATTTGATACAGGGCCCCGAAGGACACCATTGACGCGGCTTTGTCCTCCTAACGCACTGATGCATACTGAGGAATAGTACCAAGTGTTTCTTAACTCTACTTGGACAAGATGAGGATGAAGAATAATGTGAATCGTGTAACCGACATTTGGGGCATAATGGGGTTGGCATGGCGATGGATGATAACTGTTAACCATGGAAGAAAAACAGTCTCCATATTGAGTTAGTCTGAAACGGGAACAACAAATGAGTATCTACCACTGACCATATTCGCCAGGCGATATTTCTATCGATTTTTTGTCTGAAATCCCTAGGGGGTGTTGGCCCATAACGATAGGAGAGCCCTTGGGCATTGTATCCATACCATTCATGGGGGGTCTCTCCGGGTGTGAAAGGTGATGAAAGCCTTGATGAAGGGAAACACGATGCCTGAAAAGCAGGTGCTGATGTTTACGAGTAGAATCAGATATTCCAGGTAACATAAACTAGAGTACCCTTAGGCACACTGTTGAATCGCCAAAAAGGGTCGAAAAAGTGTCTCGGGAGGGAGAGGTTGGCCAAGGGGCCAATGTGAGATAGGGATTTTCCGAAGATGGGGCAGGACCCGAATAATGGACATTCGGGTGGTCCTATGTATCCCAAAAGGATGGGAATCAAGCCACACGAAGTTCTAGAAGATACCCAGGGGTTGGATACTCTAATGAGGATGTGTACGGCATGATGAGTAACCTGACGTGAATGAGGACACAATCCCAAACCACACCGTACAATCTTGTAGGAAAATAAACCTAGGCCAGGGGGCTCAAAAAGGCCAAGGGGCCTAACAGTTTGTTTTGGTCAAGAAGGCCTAGCCTACTTGCAGTTTAACGTCTTGCAGTGAGGATGAAGGTCGGGGAATAGGTCTCCCTGGACAGAGGAGTTGTACAATATGGTGAACAAACCATTGTGACGGTGGACATAATACCTCACCATACTGTACACTCTGAGTAAGAACTTGGGCTAGGGCCTGAAAAGTCCAGGAGGCCTGAGGCAGGGCCTCGGTAAGGGAATGCGTACGACATGGTAAGTAACCCGATGTGAATGAGGACAAAATCCAGCACCATGTTGTACCATCCCTATAAAAGGATCGAGGCCTGAGGACTGACTGTTGGCACCACCCAGAAGGAGTTTTGTCATTTCGGGATGGGGTTAAACGAATCACTATACTTGATATTTGGGACATCTTGGGGGGGACCTGAAGATCAGCCACCTGACATGGGAGAAAAAAATGAGTGTTAACCACTGACC
This sequence comes from Viscum album, assembly GCA_963277665.1. Lineage (NCBI taxonomy): Eukaryota > Viridiplantae > Streptophyta > Magnoliopsida > Santalales > Viscaceae > Viscum > Viscum album. Next base: position 267,592,656 of record OY728125.1, on the reverse strand, counting down.
ACGTTTGAAACGCAGGAATTGTATCAGGTTGTTGCTCAAGTTTCTCGAGGGTGTTGTCCCGAAGAGGTAATAGGGCCCTTAGGTCGAGTATCCATACCATTCAGGGGCCCTTCCGAATGAGGAAAGTGATGGAATCCAAGTCAAGCTATGGATGAGGCATAGCTGTACCCATCAGCGAAAGAGGCGAACATCTCGAGAGGGGACGCATAGCCGGGTCGAGGCTTGCTTGACGTATGTTGGGGATAAAGTGTGGACTATTCCATATATCTGGACCAGAGGGAATGATTTTGTCTTTTGGGATGGGCCAACAGACGAAATTTTTAGGCGTTCCTACATATCCCATGAGGATGGGAATCAAGCCACACGTAGTTCTTGAAGGCCATGCAGTTTAACATCGTGTGATAAGGACGTGGGAGGATAGAAGAACAGGATTGGCCACATGGTTCAGCCATTATAATCTTAATTTGAGCAAGGCTAAAGAAGCCTACTCCTCATGCAAGGACCCTCCGACGAAACTATACCCAGGGGGGATAGTAAAAGAGCAGAGTTCGGGGCTAGGCTCAAGATGAGATATTTGAGCATTCCTACGTATCCCATTAGGATAGGAATAAAGCCATACATATTTCTAGAAGTTCAGTTTAACGTCATGTGTGACGAGATGTACGTCTCATCTGGGGATAGGTACGATACGATGAGTAAACCGATGTCAATGAGGACTTAATCCCTCACCACACCGTACAATCCCATAGGAGAGTCTGAATCAGGAAAGGCCAAGGGGCCAGAGGCTGAGCCTCAGTCAAGAAGGCCTGGAGGGATTGCAGTTTAATGTCATGAAATAAGGACGGGGGGAGATCATAGTTTAAGGTCAGAGAGCTCGTACCATTTTGTCGTTTATTGTTATACAGGACGATGTTGCAGTTTTGGGTCATGCGGGACCGTAATGTACAATTTAACTTCACAACAGATGAAGATGAACGATTTAATGTCGTTCAGGACAGTGGTGTAGTTTAAGGTCATGCGGTAACGTAATGTGCAGTTTATGGTCATCTGGGACCGTACAGTTTAAGGTCATTCAGGACCAAGGGACTCAGGCAAAGTATTTCTTGCAAAACATGGCGTTGGTGGGAGGAGTTATGCGCTCACCATCCATGGTCACCAAAGAGTATGCTCAATTAGGGTAAACCTTAGGAATGATGTAAGGTCCTTCCCATTTAGGCACCATCTTGGGTGGTTTCCTCCCAATGATCATTGGTGCTCGGAGGGCCAACACCAGGCTGCCTTGCAGAAAAGAGCGAAGGCGAACCTTCTTGTTGAAGGCTCTGGCTATCTAATCCTGATGTCCTTCCAGATAGTGCAGGGCACGAAGCATGTTCTCTTCTAGTGCTTCCAATTCAGCTAGATGGATTTCATCCACCTTATCTGGCGCCTTCTAGTCATAGACTGCAGTGTGTAATGATGGCAGCTGGTTCTCGATGGACAGGATGGCCTCAGCCCCAAACACCATGGAATATGGGGTCACCTGGGTGGAATTGCGAGCCATCATCCGATAAGCCCAGAGGGCATTGGGGAGCTTGTCTGGAAAAAATTTATTTCTTTGACCAACCATTTTTTTCAGAATGTTATATAGGGTTTTGTTGAATGGATCGGTCTTTCCATTATCTTGTGCATGATAGCGAGAGGTATGGTTCAAACGGATATTGTTCTTAGCGTACAAATTTTTTCAGCTCGGTTTCTCGGAAGTTGGTGCCATTATCATTGAGGACAGCGTGTGGGACTCCAAACCGGTGGACGATATTGGATCTCCCAAAGTCAACGATGGAATGGGTCCTGAACTCTTCGATTGGAACTACCTCTTCCCACATGGAGAATAAATCCTTAGCAGTTAGGGTGAACCTACACTGGCGAGCTGTCGCCGGTTGATATTGTCCCATGACATCAAGCCCCGCCCCGCAAATGGCCCCGATTACATGGTGATGTGGAGAGGCTCAGGTGGCTGATGGAGGAAGTTATCATGAACTTGGCATGCATGGAATCTCTTGGAAAACTAAATAAAATCATGGATCATAGAGGGCCAAAAGTACCCCAATCTCCGGATATTATGGGACAGCTTGGGCCCAGCTTGGTGGGCACCACAGGAACTGGCATGAACCTCTTACATGACCTGAGGAATCTCGATTCCAATAATTCAATGGAGGAGAACCCCATCGAATCTCCTCTTATAGAGGATCTGCTCAAGACCGGGACAACTCTGGAGAGTAAATTGGAGTGCACATTGTCGGATTCACTCGCGCTCAGTCCGATCATCTGGGAGGCAACCATTTTAGAGATACTCGACAAAAGGTGCTCTCCTGCTGGGATTGGCCTCAACCAATGCATCTGATGAACCTGGGACCCCTAACATAGAAGGTCCGACGGTAAGGTGGCTTACCCACAGGCCGTCTTTATCCTCTGGGGTGATGGTTGTGATGACTCTCTGATGTGCTATATGTATGATCAAATCATATTTCTTGGGTTCTACGAGTGACGCAGCTAAGCCGGCTAAATCGTCTTCTCGACCGTTCTATGACCGAGGGACATGGGTAACCTCTGGTCAAGAAGGGAATTAGTCCATTAGATCGATGGTGCACTCCAGCAATGGAATAAGCTCTGGCTTCCTGACAACATAGTCATCGTTGACCTGCTTGATGACTAGTTCAAAATCCCCTTTCACATGAAAATGGGGCACATCGATCTCAAGGGACAACTCAAGGCCAATGATGAGAGCCTGATACTCTGCCTATTTTTTAGTGCAGCCTTATGAAAACAGGAATGAGTATGGTAGAATGACATGCGTTGTGGTGGTGAAGACGATACCCAAACAAACTCGGTTGAGCTTAAGATCATTGAGCCTCCAGCCGGTGGGGATTCGAGAGGCACCGTCGAAGTGCATTTTCCAACATGTGACGACATGATCGACTGAGAGGTTTTCCTAATCAGGAAATCCCATGTCCAGGGATTGATCTGCGGAGGTAGGATGGGAAACTAGAAAGTATTCCAATTCATGTCCCTTGATGGCCTTCTAAGGCATGAACCTGATGTCGAACTGCTGGAGGATCACCGCCCACCGCGCTAGTCGGCCAGTCAACATGTGTCGGTTCAGAATGTACTTCAACGGGTCTACCCGAGAGACCAATTGTATCTCATGGTGTTGCAGGTAATGCAACAATTTATTTATGGAAAACACAAGCACAATGATACTCTTTTCTACATGGGAGTATCTGGTTTCCGTATCGAGGATAATGCGGTTGAGATAGTAGATGTTTTTCTCTGTTCCCTCATTGTTCCTCTGGGCTAGAAGTGCACAGAGGGACCATTCTAGGGTGGTCACTTAAAGGACCAGTGGCTTTCTGGAGATAGGTGGCATCAAGACTATATTTTGGAGCATATACTACATGATTTCCTTGATGTCGGTCCGAAACTCATCATCCCATTCATAGGCGGAGCTTTTCATCATGAACCGGGATAAGGGCTTACACTTGCTAGCCAGATTCACAATGAATCGGCGTATATAGGATATGTGGACTTGGAGACCTAAATGTTCCGTAATATTGCTCAGGGGAGGCATTTGTTTGATGACCATGTTCTTCTATGGGTCGATCTTGATTCCTCGGTATCTGATGACAAAGCCAAGGAACATCCCGGAGGTGATCCAAAAGGCACACTTTAATGGGTTCATCATCAGGTGTCAATAACAGAGGAAGCCAAAAAAATTCTAATGGTCCTTGAGAAGGTCATGGTTTTGGCAAGATTTGACCACCAGATCATCCATGTGACATTCCACTAGTTTCCTAAGAATTATCTGGAATATGCGATGCATGTCCTGCTGATAGGTGGCACCAGCATTTTTTAGGCCGAAAGGCCTGACCTGGTAACATAAAATACCTTTGGGAGCCCTAAAGTGAGTGAACTCCGTGTCCACGGGGGCCATCGGGATCTGGTTGTACATGGAATACCCATCCATGAAGGAGAGGGCTTGAAACCCAGTCGTGGCATCAATCAAAAACTCTTTCACTAGGAGGGGAAAATCATCATTCGGGTAGTGGTGGTTGAGATTGTGGAAGCCGATGCAGACTCTAATCTTCTTGTTCTTCTTCATAACATACACAATGTTGGCAAGACACCAGGGGTACTGAACTTCCTTGATGAAGTTAGCTTTGATAAGATTGTCAAATTCGGCCTCAACCATGGCACCGTGAGAAGGGTGCATCTTTCTGGGCGGCTGCATGAACCCGTGATGGTTCATCAGGAGACCGAGACGGTGGAAGGCTACCTGGGGATCTAATCTTGGAATCATGTCGTAACTCCTGGAAAACACGTCACGGTGCTCTTTGAGAAAGTACACATATTGTTGCTGCTCCTCGAGAGGCATAGCGGCACTGATCAATGTGGGTCTCAGATCTGCCTCACTACCAAGGTTCACCTGTACTAGTTCATCGACCGTAGTTAAGGCGCCTTCTTCAAAGGTAGGGAGAGCATCCTCTATATCATCTTTTCCACATGTGGATGGATCTTCTGAGGGGGGATCTTCTTCTGAGTTATCAAACCCTGATGGGCGGTTGGTGCCGACATGGGTGGCAGTGGTCATCATATCAGGAGACTCACACGCCACAAAGACCATAGCGATGAAGGCAGTCGATCCAATCACATTCGGTATTCTGCTAAGGGGCCACACATGATGACATCAAAACAATAGTGACGTGTCGGAATGAGCCGGTTGATTCCATCCCCGCGGAATAGACCCGTTTGACGTACCGTCGTTTCCATGAGCCTATCATCCCGATATCGTACAGGGGTAGGAGGTTCGGGGATCACCTGAGCCTAGTTGGTGTAGGAGTACGGGGTGATTTTCTGTCGTCGCTTGGACATGGGGATATGACTTCCTCTTGTATCTGAAATAAAAAAACACTACCCCATGTCGGCGATCGTGGCCTCCAACCGATGGATCAGGCTGATTTATGTGTCATCCATAACTGCGTAGGGATCACTTGTCACCGGGGCGGGTTCACCCTCGCTTTCCAGGATTTTCTTATACTTTCTCTTATAATAGTCGGCGTCTAGGTAGTGGGCTTCACAAGAGGGAAAAGGAGATGCTTCTCCTTGGATTACACCTACTCGACCATTGAGGGAGTAATTGAGGCAATCGTGATACGATGAAGGTACCAATGGATGTAGATGGAGCCATGGCCTGCCCATCAATGCATTGTATGCAGTGTCTTGGGAGACAACCATAAACTCAGTTCTAGCAATCAGGACACCGAAATGGGTCTTCAGGCGGATCTTGCCCTCCAGGGATTGCTCGGTCCTGTCATATCACTGGATTATGAGGTCTAAGGGAGTTAAAGAATCCCCAGACAAACCCATCTTTCGCAGTGTCCGAGTCAGGATTAGGTTAATCCCAGAACCCGTGTCAACAAGGCAGCAGCGGACTCCCACACCGTTGAACTAGCCAGTGTCGTATAGTGGGAGAATATTCCCATATATGGGAGGGTCTTAATCGTTACTGGAGAATGAGATAACCACATAGAATTCGGAGTTCTCAATTGCCTTAGTGTGGAAGACTTCTGCAGCTGCTGCCTCCGTATCAACCTAGAAGGGGCTCTTTAGGGCCTCAGAAAGTGCCTCACGTGTTTCAGACAACAGAAGAAGAGCCTCAATGATATAAAGTGTTGAGGGAATGGTAGAAAGGTTCTTCAGAACATCATACTTTCATGCCAAACGTTAGACTCTTCTTACAGGAGGTCACTCTGAAATTGGAGGCATGGTGGCCCCTGCCGGCTGGACCGGCAGCTGACTGGTACTAGGTACGTCCTGCTGCCTGGTAGTTGATGCCTGAAGAGTAGCTGCCGGATGAGGACCGGACAACTGATATTTGATTGTAGCAGCGAAATACTAGCCGCAGTATAGATGAGATATCTCTTCCTGATCTAGTAACACAAACGGCGGTGGATGTAGATATAAGGGCAACAGATGAGGTTGCGCGTGCTGAGCTCTATGCTGGGTCTGGTGTCTAGTTTTAGTAGAGTGCATGCCCAGACTGAAAGCGCCCACTGATGTGCCTCGACAAACCATGTGGTTGCAGTTCCGTGGACGCTGACATCGGTTGAGGACATTGGGGAGGTTAGCCTAGCATTCCCCCTCATCGGGAGTCATATAGGGATTTACCAGCTCCATGGTATTAACCGAAGCGTACCCCTGACTGTCACTCAATGATTCATCAACCACTGGGCAGAATCTGGGACGAATCTCTATCTCATGGGGCATGAAATCACCGAGAGTGTGGGATGACGACGGCAGTGGTGGAGCACGTTACTTCTTCTTACACCGTCGCTTCTTTCCCTTTTAGGAAGAGGTCGACTGTGATGATGACGCAGAGGTACTGGTCGCATCTTCTGAAGGCTCAAGCTGATTCAAGCATGCCTGAATGATGCCATGGGCATGAGAGATGGTTTTAAGGGACATCCAGTTGTCGTAATTCTGGGAACCATGGTTGGGAACCTGCAGCCACTCGCCTTCATCGTCGCTACCGATTTCTGACCCTACGAAGACACCCACCACTTGTGTCGGGGCCGGGTCCAACCAGACTTTGTTGTTGTTGACCTGGTCTTGGATCTAGTCTTTAAACACATATCACTACTTGAGGGTGTTCCCAAAAATCTAATGATAGGGGCAGTAGTTGAAGAGATCGGCGAGATTCGCCTCTTCTGGTCTTCTGTAATCGGGTAAGTGCACAATCCCTTTCTTTAGGGAACTTCGAAAGTATCCATGTACCTGATTCTCATTGAACGAGTAAGTCTGGTGACTTAATACCAGATAGGGGTCTCTAAGAGCTTGGCCTTGATGAGGGGCTAGAGGGGCATGCCGAGGAGGCAGAGCATGATTTCCCTACCTAGGCGGTGGTGGTGCAATGCACGGGGGAACATGTTTGTTCTGAGGCGATCGCTACTGGGTAGGATCCTATGCTTGAGGTGGAGGGCCTCTGCAGGGTTGCGGGGCCGGGGCCACTGGTGGTAATGCTATCTTCCTGGGGACTTCTATTTGGTCCAATACGGCATGTTCGGCTCGGGCATCCCTCATTGCTGGGATCACAGGGGGTAGCAGGAGTGCCTAACTAGCCTGTTGCAGAGCTTCCTTGAGGCGCTGAGCCTTATCTAAGAAGTCTCAGAACCCTCCGAGGTAGTTCTGGGTGTTCAAGGAAAGAACCTGTTTTGTTTTAACATTCCCTACACACATTGTCAGTAATTTCTAATGAGTATGTGGCATGTCGAGGGATTATGTGAGCCCCATCCACCGGGCGATGAAGTCCGTAACTCGCTTTTCATGCCTTTGTTTCCACATGAAGAGGTCTGCGATGCTAGTCTATCGTGTGGTGGAGCTGAACTGGTATAAGAACTATCGGCGAAGATCCTCCCAGCCGGTCACCGATCCGATAGGTAGCTGGTTTTACTAGACAAATGAAGGGCCCTCCAATTTCTGCACAAGACATCATAGTTTGGAGGCTTCCTGCAGTGCCTGGGTCCCCAACATGGGGCCACACCTAGAGGAGAAATGAGCCAAGTGCTACGGCGGGTCCCAAGTCCCATTAAAGGGCTAGAAAGTTGGATTCCCAAAACTCGGGGGGTCCAGGAATATCATCCACCCACACGGGATATGGCTTGCCATCTGGTTGGACCTCCACCTATAGGGTTTCCAATGTCTCGATGCGGGCAATGAGTGTCGTTATAGGATCATCAGGGTGGGGGTCCCTTTCTTGACAGGGATCCTTAACTACGAGGGTATTTACAGGCGCTTCGACATGGTAAATAGCTTCAATGGCTATTCGAGCAACTGGAAAAATGACCCTTGGGGCGGCTTGGGGAACCTGGGCTTGATTTCTCATATTGCTTCACCGTTCAGGAGGGTTTGGAGAGACGTATCGCGCCCTCTTGCAGTGAGTTACGACTTTTTACTTGTCTGTGGGAGTAGCATGATCAACGTTGCCGGGATGCATCTCACTGGGGGGGGATGTTCTTCCCCTGCTACCCCAGATTAGGATCACCATAGTTGGGTCTCCTCCCTACAGCGCGCTCGAATAAGAGTTCATCGACCAGCCTCTTCTACTAAGAAATTTGTTGGCGCAACGTAGCCTTTTGGGGACTTTTTCCATCTTTTGTATTGAGGAGGACGGTTCAGAGTGCTTGACACTTCCAACGTGTTCTTTACCCTTCCTGGTATTCCGACTGAGTACCAACGACTCTGTGGGAATAGTGATTTCTAGAAGGTTCCTCTACTGATGAGAAATCCTCCCTGATGGTTCCAACATTGGTGGTACTCCCTCAAGGGGTAATTCTCCATCGAGAAACTCCAGCTCGTTTTCATTGTCCACTATGTCATCCATGTGTACCACAACCTTTCTTGGGGGCATGCCCTCAATGTCGCATAACGAAATGGGATACCGTCAGATAGGACTGAAGAGGAGGGTAGAATACTATCCCTAGCCATGGACTTGCACATGGGGGGTAGCTTCCCTGATTGTTTTGAGGAGTACATTGAACCTTTGAATGCATATTTGTTGGGGGGAACTCTGGAAACCTGGCGACTCAGGGTGTTGGTCCACGGGGAGTGCGGCCAAATCAACCAGACGACATTGCTCGCTGATTTCCTCGATGTGCACATGGCTCCTAGGGTAAAACATTCATTGACAGCGAAGTTGAAAGTGCGTCACCCATAGGGTTTGACAGGAGAACTTGACTTCCTTCGGGGAGAGGGATTCTGATGCACAAAAGCTCGATGCTGCCACCTGCTAGAACTTCTCTGGAAATGATCCACTGCGAGAATGTTCCAGAATCCCCTGGGCTCGGATTTAGAGTCTGACCCTGTATTGTCGCACTCGTCAACCGGAGGTGGATGAGGAACTGGTAGCGGTATGGAGTTCGACCACTAGGACAGTAAACTAGGCAGCGGAAAATATGGCGAACGAGCCGACTGGCCGCCGAATTCGGGGCCATCCTCCGAAGAGTGTGGTGACCTGACCAAAATATCATGATACAACGGGTTGATTGCCATAGCTTATAGTGCAGGGATTGTGGTTACCGGTGATGGGTCACCTTGTCTCTCAACTGCCATCGTTCCCCAAAATAGTTCTCGGTGATCTCTGGTCGAGGTAGAGGGCGCTTCTGTTGATGACGGTGGTGACTGTACGGTCTGAACCTGCAAGATTCCCTCACTTCCATCCTCATGGATGTACTTTTGAGGAGAGGTGGGAATCCGGTGGGATTCCCATTCTAGAAGGATGAGGCAGACGCGCCTTGTTCCTGCCCCGGTCCTTAATGTGGAGGAATGAGGGGATGGTTCCGATGCCGAGTTGCATTCTGCTTCAGAATCTGAGAAGCGGGCCAGTTTGATCTCTGTTCGGGATTTCTGAGGATTCTTCTTGTGGCAGAAATGACCCGCCATCTTGCCACCATATGACTTTTTGGGACAAGGTTGATTCCCGATGTGTAGTATCGGGGGCATGCTGATGCCATGGAAGAGAGGAGATCCACTTGAGACGGCCATGGTACGAGGGAAAATAGGGAAAATGTAGAAGGGAACATGGGGAGGACCTCCATGGACAGCACCTGAGCGGGCGAATGTTGGAACCGGTGAGAGCATGGGGAAGAACTCCATGCTTGGTGTGGGTGGAGAGAGGCTGACCTTCACACCTTTAGTTTCATTGGAGAGGAGGACATTCTCTAGTAGTTGATAGAACGTAGGGAGGATCCCCATATTGGAGAGGGACTGAATGGGCAATTCCATCACATCGAAGGTCAGGGGTAAGAGGAGGAATTACATACCCTGTGTGATGGGCACGGGAAAGACTTTTGTGTCGAGTGTCACTGCCACGGGGCAGGTCTTCATTCGGGTTTTGGGTAGCATGAGGCATACCTCCAAGAGGACCATCGGAAAAGGGAAGACCCACGCTCTGTGGAGTGGTGGTATGGGGAGGACCATTGTACAATGTGACACCACTATGTGTTGGTTCGCGGCGATCACCACCCGGGCCTGCGACCTAGAGAGTCAACCCAACCTACCCGTGGGGCGGTTTGGACCTCGATCCCGGTCAGGCGTAGGGGTGTTCCTTCTAAGTGCGTTCAGGGGATTCTTGATATACGTCGGTGGTGGATCGGGCCACAGTAGTTGTAGATGTTGATGCCCCTTGACGGACACCCTCAGCTCGGGACCAACACTGGTGTCGGGTCAAGCTAGCCGATGCAGGTGGTGCAGGGGGATAGCCTACCTACTCCTCTGGCAAGGCCGGACAGCGGCGCTGAAGCGGCCAGGTGGGGTCCCTTGCTTGGATTCCTTGGATCGAGACTTTGACCGGGCTGAGATGGACATCACCCACCTCATCAGCGTAAAGCAAGGAGTCATCGAGGAGTTCCAGGGATAGTCTCCTGATATGATTCAATGTTGGGGTGGGGAGAAGGGGATCCTTGCGCGGCCATCGAGGCGGCGTTGACGGTGGGTCCTGGACACCTCCAAGTCTAGGTGGGTCATATCCCGAGTTGGGATTATGACCTCCTCCTCGCAAAGACATACGATTTCATTAATCACCCTTCGTTTGATGACTTCTGATGGGGAGAGGGGGTGTGTGCGCCCCACGCTCGTGGATGCAGACATCATTGTAGCAGCATTGGAGACATGCTGAGCGATTGTTTTGGTATTGCCCCTACTCCTACGTAGGCGGGTGGGTGGAAATTGTGTTCCTATAGCAGCAACCTGATTCCTGAGAAGCAGGGAGATTAACTCATGAGCAACGCGATGAGGAGAAATTGACAACCAGGGCTCCATCATCATTCCATCTTCTGTGGTCGGTAAGAGGAGTCCACGCAGACAACGTTGCAGAATGGAATTCCCCACATTGTAATTCCCCATCTTATGGTGAGTTTCACGCGAGGCCCGCTATTTTCATGGAAGGACCCGAGGCCGGATATCTGGATCCAGTGACACGTCAATCTACTGATGATTCGAACGCTACTAGCCTCCACCTTGAGGAGAATAATTTCATGTCGGGTTCACTATTTCTGCTCCCGATGCTTTCACCGGGGCGTGCGCGTCCATCCGCATGGGTGCGACAGGCGCATATTTTGGGTTTCCCCGCATTTCTGCTTTCCAAAGGTGGGCGACATCCACTTCTTATTTTGGGATATATGCCCCGTGATCAAAACCGGGATGATGGGATGGAGGTTCTTCCTTTCGTGGATTCCTCCTCGGAACTCGTCACCTAGTTCGGGTATCCCTCGTAGAGGTAATACGTTATTTGTGAAACTCTTCCCAGTGCCATGTTTCCATGGATGTCAGTTAATTACACTGCTTCTGTCATGACATTTCAAAGGCTCTGGTCAGGCCAGCAACCTTCAGTCGGGGGAGTAGTCACGTCAAGGCATCAGTAACGTGTCTGAACGCTGGGGAATTGGCATGTATATCCTTTTTCCCTTATTATAGGGCTTCTCAAGAGCATGGAAGCTCAAGGTTTTCCACATCAACTGTTGGGAACCATATTCCATAGGCATGTATCTGAGGTTTTCCTCAGCTTCCCATGTTTAACAAGGGGGTATGTATTAAGTTTAACGTCCAGTAGAGACGGATCAGCCTGATCAGAACACGAGATGTAGTGGATTAGATTGAGGAACCCCTCTTGAGGGAACACCGATATCAGAGCCAGCCCCTGGTCAGCTTCCCGAATGCTGTGGATTGGAATGAGGTGGCTTGATTTCAACGAGATGTGGGGGCCCTAGCAAGAATATGGATGGATGATGGATAATTGAATGGAGTGGAGGGGGAATGAAATGGGACCATCATGTAGATGGCGGTGGTGACAGGATTGAATCTCAAAGAGACTACCTACGTATTCCGATGGCAGGGAATCAAATTCCACGTAGTTCAGAATGGATGTTTGGGGCTTACTCTCTAGGCTGCCCATGGTGTTGGAAGAACATATGTGATTATGGTCGGCACAACCAGATGGTGGTGGGATTGATCCTCGTGAGGCTTCCTACGTACCATGACTTTACATGGATCAAGGATCACATAATTTAGGCTGAGTGGGGGCTGTTGAGCTGACATGAAGGGATGTCAGAACAACTGGATGGTAGGGTCACAACGGCGTACTACTGGATGGGAATGTAGTTTAACATCATACAGGACTGGGGCGTATCAGAGAACCAATATGAAGAATGAACTTGTCCCGGTTGGATGGTGGGTTTGAACCTCAGGAAGGCTTCCTACATACCATACCTTGACATGGATCAAAGACCACATAGTTCAGGTGAAAATGGGGGGCTTGGCACACTAACAAGGAGACGGTCGGGGCGATTCATTATTAGTCTTGAACCTTGGGGAGTCTTCCTACGTACCATACCTTGACAAGGATCATAGACCACGTAGTTCGGCCAGTGGTTTTCATTAGTGAACTGCTCTGAGGGTGAACTCATGGGTCCACTGGTGGTGGGCTTGAAACTCATGAGGCTTCCTATGTACCATGCATTGACAATGATCAATGTCCTCGTAGTTTGGGATGGTCCCAATGGATTACCGTTGGACTGTAATGCAGTTTAACGTCATGCGGGATGAGGGTGAACCCTAACGTGAATAAACGCCAGTCAGTGGGCTTGAACCACATGGAGGATACCTACGTACCATGCCTTGACATGGATCAAAGACCTCATAGTTCAAATAGATGTACATTTTATAGTCATGCGGGACATGGGTATGCAGTTTAATGTCATGTTGGACAAGGTCATATAGTTTAACGTCATGCTGGATGAGGGCATACTGTTTAACATCATGATGGATGAGGGAATATATTTTAACGTCATACTAGATGAGGGCATACTGTTTAACATCATGCTGGTTGAGGGCATTTAGTTTAACGTCATGCTAGACAAGGGTTGATGTCATAGTAGATGGTTAATCTAAGCCCACGTGAGTCGTGCTCGGTGTGTGAAACAAGAGGCGGAAAAGACCTAATGATCACGTCACGAAGGGTGCGTCCGTGGGAAGCAAAGATGGGATTATGCGTTAGGCAGCCCGTGGTGCTGGGACATACTCCATGATGGGGGTCCAAAGTGAGGAAACGAGCAGCGGGAGAGGGATTTGGGACCATATATGGGAGTTACCTCGTTCCCTGTCACGCCCTCCACTAGCCTTGGCAGTGGGGAAGTACGGAGGTGCATTGGTGCTACCTTTAGTAAGATGGGCTAGGGGGCATACACTAAGGTGGTTTCCCATCTCCCGTGGACATACGCCACACCAAGAAGGAGGATATCATCTCATGTGAGGGTGATTCCATTCCTGTGGAGACGAGTGGTGTAAAGAATGTTTGAGCCGAGGGGACCCTGCGTGCGAGGCACGAGGTCAGGTCATAGTTTAACATCATGTGTTGAGGATGAAGTGCTTGGCAGTTTATCGTCATGCATCTCGGACGAGGTGGGTTTACTCTACACCCATAGGGATTACATGACCGACACCCTCTACCCCTTGTGGGAGGGAAGGCATCGACAAGGCAGTGGTGAAGGGGGTAACAGATCGAACCATCGAGGGGTCCACATTATCCTAGCTATGCAAAGAAGCAATATATGTTAGCGTGCCTATGCATTGAAGAATCAGGAGAAGCAACGCTCCGGGTGGTCTAGTCTAGGGGACATTGAAATCACATCGTGAAAACCCGGAGGGTTGCACAGGAAGAGGAATTTCCAAGAAGTGGGGTTCACATCCAGGGGCCTTGCAGAGCTCGGTTGCTTTACGTGGTGGAAAGCATTTGCGAAGGGGTGTGCTTCGTGAAGGGGAGCCATGTGGCCTTTGCATGGGGAAGGGGTTCGAAGCGGAGGTGTTTTGTGAAGTGGAAGGGTGTTCATGGAGCACTGCCTCATGAAGCATAGGTGCCTCGTGAAGCAAGGTGCTTGGAAGCAGTGTGCTTTGCGAAGTACAGTGACCATGCCTTGGCATGTGGATCACATGTACAAGGTGGGTGTTTCGCGAAGCATAAACTCTCCGTGACTTCCTGGGTTACCTTTGGAATCCCCTTCCTTCGTGAATTCCATTGGGCTTCGTGAACGGCATCCCTCTAGGAAGAGGGGATCAAAATGAGACAAGTCGAAGGCCGCTCATGAAGAAAAAATACCTCATGGAGATCATGATTCCTAGAGAGAAGAATTCTTTGTGATTTGGTAGTTAAGAAGTTGAAATGTCGGATTTTCTCTCTTTAGAGCTCAGGTGGAGCTATGTATTTATAGTCAAGGGGCGCCGCGAATCAGAGCTCATGTAGTGCGAAGGGTGCATCCTTGGATTCATGGTGGGTCTCGAACGTCAACCGGATTCTTAGAGTGGTACCGCCTCCTTCTCCTCTATGGTGGGCTCGCGAACGTCAGGTTGGTCGCGGAGAGTTACTGCCTCAAGTGCTTCGTCGCGGGCTTCGCATCGGGGATTCTCAAGGCAAGGCGCAATGCCTCTTTCTTCTTTCTTTTCTTCAAATATTTTTAGCGCAAACAAATTGGAATATATTTCCACACATATATGATATATTATATTTATAAATGTTATCATAGTGGTTATCTAAAATTTAGATGTGATTGGGATATCACCAATTTCTAGTTTGGAAGGAGGATATTCTAAAGGCATTATTCAGAAGCCGATAAAACCATTATGAGTATATAGTTATGCCTTTTAGACATTTTAATGCACCAATTTTATTTATATAATTGATGAATGATATATTTCCAAAGTATCTGGATTATTTTATATTATTGTTTGAAGATGAAATTTCAGTTTATTCAAGGATAAGGGATGAGCATTTGAAATAATTTTGTGTATTTTGTGGGATCGTCATTTGTATACACAACATAAATGTTTTTATTTTTTGATAAATTAGATATATTTCCTAGTCCATGTTATATATAAAGGATGTGATCCTATGGGTCTAAAAAAGATAGATGCAATGATATCATCATAAAGTTCAAATAATGTATTCAATATACTTAGTTTCCTTAGATTGGAAGGTTATTAATATTATTTTGATCATGCTTTTTCCTCACAATATTAATATATTATTGCATTTATAAGAAATATGATCCTTTCAAACTCTACATTGAATATATAAAATATATTTTTGATTATAAGAATAACACTACATTAGCGTTGATCATGAAATTTTTAGATCAATGATATGTTTTTTTGGTGTATTCAGATTCTAATAGACATAAATTTAATTTCATTCTCATGTAGGGGGGGGGGCATGTTATTTCTTATGGTTCACATTATTTATGGTTTCATGAGAATAAATACCCAACACATGATTTGGAGTTAAATAATTTTTTCCATTATTTGAATTCATGGATTCATGACCCCTATGGTGAAAAATTTATCGTGTCTATTGATTATAATGGATTGAAACAAATTTTCTGAATAAAGCATTTGAATATGTGGTGAGGAAAATGGATGGAGTATCTATAAGTCATTGACTTTAACTTGAATTTTACCTCAGGTAATGGATATTAATTGGGGTTTATTAATGAAAATTTCATATAGACAGATGGAAAAAGGGCATTTGACCAGTGGAATTTGTTACCAGTGTTATTTGACATGTACAAGGATTGTGAAGAATGTGGTGGTTTTGTAGTTTTAATCTCGATTCCTTGTTTACCTTATTTGGTTGAGATTGAAAATATTGAACACAAACATTCTGAAAATGTTTTTCTATTAGGTTAAACCTAAATGGTGGGGAGACCACTGAGCGATTGAATTTCAAGGGGATTTTGGAATTGTGGTTAGGAGAACATATGTTCAAACCATTTTATTTTCTATAATAACATCATTCATGCTCGTCAACATTTGAGATGGGAGGTTCTCTAGGAAAAAATAATATGTACATAGAAATGAAATAAAGGTTTATAGGGGTTGGAATTAAATAAAAATTGATTGACTTTGTGATAATATACCTCATTAATCATCATATTAGGGTATAGAAGAGACTACCAGTGGATATGTTTCAGTTATTGGCTATTTTTGTTATGAAATGACAAAAAATAAATATTTTTTTGTTATGCATCTCCTATAGAATGTTAAAAAAATAATACATTATGGTTGATAGTTGATTGGATCACAAAGTAAGCCCATTTATTCTAAATTCATGAATCTCGTATGAATGTTGACTTGTCTAAAATCTATATCCAAAAAGTGGAAAAGATTTACGTAATTCCAATTTTTATATAATCAGAACAAGATCAGATGATTACATATTGTCTCTAAAAATCTTTACAGAAATACCTTTGGACTGAATTTACTATGAGTTCCTCACATAATCCATATATATATATACATAATCTCTTAGCGGAAAATAAAAATGATGGAAGACTTGTTGTGGGGTTCTAAAATAGATTTTTTTAGGTCATGGTAGATGATCATACCATTAGTGGAGTTCACAAAATTCAATTGTTATCATGCATCGATATATATATGGATCATTTTGATGAATTTTATGGCATCTGTTTCATTATCCACATTATTGGGTGGAAACTTGTTAGAATTAAATTGTTGGACCAGGAAATATACAAAGACAACAGAGATGATTAAGTTGATCTGAAAGGGGATGGATAGGGATCATTTTCGGAACAAATCATAAATGGATGATCATTGATGATAGTTTTCTTTTGAGGCGAGTGATCATGTATTCTTTTGAATGTATAAAAGTTCTAGGATAATAATTTTGGCAATTAGAGAATGTTATATATTAGGTACAAATTCTCTTTTAAGATACATGAATTTGATGGTGAGTTGGAATATGTGTTTGAATTGGAACCCATGTTTACTTTTCTTAATAATGTGTTTTATTCATCCGAATTGAAAATATATCTGTCTGAACCTAACCTTGTTACTTGATGGATTCAAATTATCCTAGAAATGGATGCTACCCTAGTTCATCTTATTATGTGGAATGTGGATAGTTAAGACATAGTCTTCTATGGGAAAATAATCAGTCTAATGCAGGTTTTATGGAAGAATGGTCAGATTCAAAATGATACGTGGGAGTGGAAAAAGGAAATGTTCATGTAGATTCCCAAACTAGTTCAAGATAATGGTGAGTTTTGACTTTCATAGGTCATAATTACCAATGGATTGGTGAATGTAAAACCCTCAGTTTTCATAAACTAATACTTTATTCATATATTTTAAATATATAATGTGATTGGGTTTTGTTAGGGAAGGTTTGTACGTGTTTTAGTATTTTTGGGGTCTTTTATTAATGTTCATGGTTTTAGAACATTTGGTTGAAACTATGAAACACCACTGAGAAGCCATGAAATTGAAAATATGGGTTACGGGGTAGTTTCATGGCTGGGCACATATTTTCCAAACCATGTGGCCACTCAAGGGAAATCATACATGTAAATTAAAAAGAAAAATAATTGGTGAATGGTTTTAATAACCATAAAGGCCATCTATAAGATAGTAATCAATAAGGTAGTAACACCCACATGATGGGCGCATGGTTATCAAAACCACATGGGCCAACAACACGATGTATATATGGGCCTATTTAATGTGTGGATCTAATATTAATTAGATTGTTGAAAACTAATTTCCCCTATTACTGCCCTACCTGATTTTATTCTCCTTCAAAAGGCTATAGAGACCCCACATTTTGACCTGATAGAAATCCATTTCTGATTCTTGGTGTGTTGGAAGCCTGAATTCCAATGTAACTGCTCGTTAATGGGTTTTCCAAAATATTTAATCATATTTCCTAACTTGGACTCAATGATAAATAATATTATTTATATATGCTTGATGTTTTATTCAATTCATGGTGATGTTTTATTTTTTTGTTTATAGGAAATAATATATACGGTGGGTTTCTAGAGTACGAACATAATTTGTTGAAGATTTTGTGTCCTTTTTTTCACCAAATTCTTGTGATGTAGGAAAATTCAATCTCTAATGCTCTTAGTAAAAATAAATCCTTGACATAAGATTTATTTAATAGTATAAATTTACTTGTCATTTCTTTTTATGAATATTTCATTTGATTCCTAATTAATTTATGGTTTTTAGAATGGTAAATTTTTTTGTATGAAAATAGAAATTGTTTCCATGATTCTTAAAAGATTACTTCAAAATGGTTTTTGTTCTTAAATATAATAACCGGATGGATATATGTATTCAGAAAATGGGTTTTTATTTAGATAGATTTTCATAATTGTTTTGAATGGTTATTGTCATTAATGGATGAGTTTGAGTCGAACTGGATGGATAATTGTCACAATATGAGACCATCAAAGTGAAAAAGTATGCATGTGATGTTAGACCATCTATGGTAATACCATGCTTGAGTGTGTTTATGTGTGTGTGTGTGTGATTATGGTGTATATTGGAATAGGTTATGGGAAATTGAAATGATAATTGTTTGAAAGAGTTATTTTTGGGGTTTTTTCCATAAAAATGGTAGGTTTTGAAAACTACTTTTAGGATTTGAAATAATCTACTTACAATAGTTTTATTTAAATTCCATTTTATAAATGTTATAAAATTTTATTCCCTAGTATCATAAGTATGTGAAATATTTCAAAAAAAAACTGAATGATTTTAATTACTCACCACCATGTTTGTGCACTTTGGTACATATTAAAATATTGTATACGGGGACACAAGTAATGGAAAAGTATGAAATTTAATTAGTTATGTGGTGTGGTCCTTTGACCGTGGCTAGTACAGTTTGTTGCATCATGATGGAATCTTTGGAGTTATGTATTTAGAGTCTTAGATAATTTTTTTATTTTTATTTGTACTCAGAAATGGTTCTTGATTGTGGGTGGTAATGTTGTCAGTTGTTTATTACCATGTTTGTATAAGTTTTTCTCATGAATCATATTGTGACTCTTTGGTTTTTTATATTATTCTTTATTTTATTTTATTTCTAAATGGAAAATCATTACCCTATTGTTAATAAGTCCCTTGTAATTTATTTTCAGCCGTTGGGTTCATAAGGATTTAACCTAAGGCCTAGAAATGTCATACTCTAAGCCAATAGGGTGGGGTATGATGATACACATGTACTTATATATCATGTATACCTATAAATGTTTCAATTTTTTTTCACACCTATTTATTTATTTCTAATTCCAAAATGATTACCATATTTAGGTGACTAGTATATGAAATTTTCCTCATATTCCATTATTTAATACATAATCATC
Source organism: Viscum album (assembly GCA_963277665.1). NCBI lineage: Eukaryota > Viridiplantae > Streptophyta > Magnoliopsida > Santalales > Viscaceae > Viscum > Viscum album. The sequence goes on along the minus strand of OY728125.1, from coordinate 267,573,409 downwards.
ACGTTAAATTTTTTTTTTTATATTTTTGATAGAATTATGTTAGATTTAAAAATATATGGTTAGTTAAATGAAATAATTTTATCAATATATGTCGTTTTTTTCAGAATATATCAATGTTGAAATAATATTTACAAAAAAATCATTATATGTTTGATCCATGGACCATTTGTTTCATGGGAATGAACATACTGGTTTTGATTAAATGAGAGAAAAATTTCAAATTATAAAGTGTATTGGCTCTTTATAAATTGGATTATAGTTACCCATATAATTAAATTGTATCTCTTAAATACTATTATATATATAGTAACATAAATGTTTAAGAAGTTGAATCTTTTCATTTCACAATACATATCTTTTTTCTTTTGAACCTTTTCCATGGATTGACCTAGCTAGTTCATTCATAGTAATAGTTCTTATGAGATAACCCATAGGGTTTTTTACAATATTATACACTCAAATAAATTGGGTTTCACTATGATGAAAATTGAATAATATGATTGGGACCATGGTAGGTCACCTTTTCTTTTGATATGAATCATTATGTAACCAAAGGAGGTATTATTATGTTATATACAGATACTTCATGAAAGTGTACAAAGATATTTATATAGTATTACATATAATCATATTTTGTCATCTTACTTTGAAATTTCATTCGATTACAAAAAATGGACCATTTAAAATTATTTGGGCTATATTTCTAAAAGACCTTGGATAATTGACATATGAATTACAACGTAAATGGTGATTTCATAATTATATATAAACATAAATTATCATTAACAAAGATAGTTTATAAAGATTATGAATAAATTAATGGCTATAGAAATGAAATATGTAAGATAAATTACATGATTATGATGGTATTTAAATTAAATGTTTTTTATAAGGTATTGTGATAAATATTTTTTTGTTCCTTACAAACCTATATAAATAAAGCTCCATATTTTATTGAATTATGAATTGTTGTATTTTTCATTAAAACAAAACAATTTAATATTTATAGGATTAAATGAGTTTTCGGTAAATATCATAATATAAAATCGTATGTGGTGTTCCTAGAAAAAAAAACATGATTTTGGGTAGTTTATATATTTTTGAATTGTTTCCTTGAGTTGGGATCATGAATTTGACTCAAGGGACTATTATTTCATTGATCTAACATATATTATAAGCCATTAATCCTAGTGACTATTTATAGAGAGACTAAATTTTGGGTCAATTCTTTATGATTCAGCTAGGGTCTAGCCGATTTTTGGTGGTTCCCTCAGACCATTAAGCCCCTGCTAGTTTTTCTGAATAATATTCTGATGTGAGGTGACATTTAGGTTAATTTTTTTCTTCATAATTCTCCTAGATTAATAATATGAACTTTTGTCTTGATGGGTGGTTTCACAATGTTTTGACCATCATTGCAGGAGTGATCACTATATAATGATTTGTTTTTAAAAGTTAAAAATTATTTTTGTATACTCGGTCTCTTAGTAAGTATTCTGACCCTTATTATTCATTATCATTATTGTTAAAAGAATTGGTAGGTATTTAGAATGTTTGAATGTCATGTGGGATAATATGATCTTGATCTAGTACATGTGCCAGCAATCAGATTGTATGTTTCAAAGGACTGATAAGCCTATGGACATTTTCCAAGGATGTGATATTTTGGTCATGTAATAATTGTGTATTATGAATTTTTAGAAGAAGTGCATGACACATTGTTTATGTGTTGATATGGAATGTTGCATTCGATCATAATCATTTATGACATGATACATTAGGATTAAATCACTGGTCATCTCTAAATTCTATTGATGGGGGTTAATGATAAATTAGTCATACACCAATGCTTTGAATAAGGTTCCAAAGAAGACCAGGTGTAATGAAACACTAGATTGTTCCTCGAGAATGCATTTTATTACTATTGAAATGACACACTTGGATGTAACGACGTTGGGGTGTTAGTTATACATTTAAATTTGAATCTATCCTACTAATATTATGATTATATTTTTCATTATGTTTTCTTAACCACTTTCTAATGTGGGTCGAACACATGTAAGACTAATGATTAGTGGTTAATGGTGTATGTGTCAGGGGGTGAGATTCCAGTTTTAGTAAATTTTATGATAAGGAAACTCCTAATTTTGGGATTATCATGTCCATCTAGGAAACATGGGTCCATACAAGTAGAAGGAAACTGATCATGAAGGGATATATAGAAATGATCATTTTATTTTTAATTAATAGGGGGATGTTGAGTTCTGAGTCATAACTGTTCTTTTGAGAGAGATCAAAATAAATTTTTGGTTGCGTTTTCGACCTCTAGAAGGAAATATGGGTCATGGATGTAAATTTTCAGTCATTATTGAGAAATCAGAAGATAAATCAGTTGATATAGAAATCATGGATTTATAGTGGTGATATGTTGATAAATGAAGTCCATCTACTTCATATAGTATTCTATTAGTAAGGGTATAACTACTCATTCATTCCATGGCTGATCAATGGTTGGTCCTGAAGCATACCAACACATCATCTTGAGGTATTAGATGTGTCTTGGGAATATTGAAGAATATTAAACCCTATTATTTTCACTTATCTTAATGATGGTCATTTCCTCTATATTGAGCTAATTTTTATTCATTAATAGAGATCATTTTTTAAACACCATGATAATTTTTAAATTTTTTATGCTTGTTAAATGGATACTATTAAACAATCACTCTAAAAGCAGGGTTATTATCAACGAATGGTTATTATTGATAGAAACATTGGTTCCAAAGTTGGATAAAATTATGTGGATTCCTAAACACCATCCATTTATATTATTTTGATCATTGGGAGGATGAACGTTAGGTAATATGAATGTTATTTGTATATGGACAATCAATATTGTACCGATATCTTACTTGTGAATTAACGAATATGGTTTTCCTTGAATGAGAACCATGAACACTATCCAATAATACCAACCTACTCCCATTTTCACGAGTGTTTAGGGATATTTGAAGGTTACTGATCAATGTGTAGATGATCATGATTAATCCTCTATTCGTGCCGAGGCATGATTTTTTATAGTAATTTGTTCCTCGAGAATTCATTAGAAGCTAGTTATAGGAATCTATGAAAGTATTTAATGTTAAAAAATGTTAAAGGTGTAGTTAATTTATTTAGGTTATTTCTATGCCATAATTCTATGTATGGAGTTTTAATAATGGTCCATAGGAAGTGGATTGACTAATTATTCTCATGTTACATCCAGTGTAGTCAGTAAAAAAGTATATTAGTGTCGTCTTTTGGATAAGATGGGTGTAATATACATATCTTATAAATAATTTAATTTAAAGTATGGACCAACTAGGTTAAATTAGTTTGATTTGGAGTTAATCATTCACTCAACATAGAAATCTACCAGGAGAATTATAAGAGTGATAAAGGGAATGTTTAAATGTGAAATTGGGATTGTACATATACAGTGACCTATAATTGGTACCTTTCATAGCTTGAACCTATTTAGAAAATGTTTCATAGGCCGGTAGTTTAATGATACAACATCTTGATCGTGTCTCAATATAGTTGGTCTCAGATATGGTCTATCTTAATATTTCACATAGAGTACATGTATATCCTACATCCTTATATCTTATGTGTTGTTTGATTACATTATGGGTATATATGCATTGGGAGTTTGGAAGAAAAATTGACTGCATGAATAAGACGTGAATTCCATAGTTGGATATGTTTTGATACCACTTTTTCCTTATGTTTTATCTGGATGAGATGTTCCATGGCTAAGATATTTTACAATCCCATTTTTTAGACCATGTGAAATCCCAATGGAATTAAAATTTTATCATTTGTTTGCTGGGTTGTTATTCATATAAATATTCAAAATGTAATCCCATGTTTTTAATGAAATTAAATGATTTTGTTTATTACTTTCTAAAGGCTCTAGAGTTCTCTCAGGTGTTCCATTGAGAATCATGGCCATTACGATCCAAAGACTAAAAATTCGAATGTCTGATTGGTGCCCAGAGTTTCTATGAAATTGTACAACCCCCAAGAAAATCTATGCAATTGACTCCAAAGGACATGGATCGGTTTCCTGGTTTGGAAGTGTTGGACCACATTGTGTATGATTATTGTATTTGTTGTCAACAGATATCAATACCTGTAAAAATGATAAATCATATGAAGATGAAATCCAAAGTTTATGGGGAATGTAATTTAGATGATTGATTGTACTAATCCTAATATCAAATAGCATGTGTCAAAGGTGACACATTTTTTTATAACAATACAGAATGGTGAAGTATAATCAATATGAGGATTTTATGATTTTAATGTGATCATGAAAAATATAAAGATTCATGTAACTATCATGGAGGAATTCATTGAAAAGATGAAATGAAGACATGGAGGTGAGAAGATGGTGTTATTCATTTTCAGTGTTTCATGGAATGATTGATGTTGCTGGAAAGCAGTAAAGTTGCAGTACAATGCTTGGATAATCTGATGATGATGAAAATTATCTGTCAATGTAAATATATCATGGTAGAATGAGTTTGGGATACATTCATATGACAGTTAAATGGAATTTTGTTCTATCCAAATTATATTTGAAGGTCATTCCATTTTCCAATATTTTTCAAAATGTTAGCTATGAATATGTGAAAAATTCATGTTTGTGAACGATTGATTGGCCGTGTGCACAATATTGTTTTGGCTTTCTGTGTGAAAGATGAGTTCCACTACTAGTGTTGAAAAATGTGTAAAAGGAATGGTTTGTGTGGAAAATTCATGTGGTGCCGATAACTACAAGTAAAATTGGAATGTGTTAAAAAGAATATTGTTTGAAATATGGAATGTGGATTGGAATTTCATGTGAAAGTGTTATATCATGATCAGAACTCTGAAAAATGTCAAAGTCATGATGTGTGAAAAAAAATTCGATGGTGTGTGCGAAATGATGATGCTTTGCATAAAAGTTTTGCAGGACACCAAAAGGGTTTCACACATGGGGTTCAGAAATGCCTATAAATTAGAGGTGACCCCCCACATCATTCATAGTGGCTTGACATGTAGATAAATATTGATCTCTAATGTGCGAAAAAGAGTAGTTCCACATAAATATTATGTTTTTCATAAAAGTAGAGGTTTCATAGAAAAATTTAGGCATCACATAAAAAGGATGTTGCACATAATATTTTAGATTCCAAAGGAGGATATTTGGGTGAATGAAAATAATATTACCCATGACACACCCAAATAGTTCTACGAGAAATTTTGTGTCTCGTAGGAATTCCAATATTTCTATTCAGTTTTGATGTGTCTTGTTGGGAAAGAGTTATGCACCCTCTATGTGATGAAGATACCATGAACATGCGACTGGTTTCTAGAAACCCTTACATTGATGTGCGGATAGTCGATCACCCATCAGTTGGATAGTATGATCCTATGAGCACTTGATGTGCAGAGTTCGAGTTTTCCTGTTGTGGTGGATCAGTATGCAGATGTTTTTCCTGACAACGTTCTAGGACTACTTCCTCGTAGGGAGGTAGTCTTCTATATTGACCTGTACCCCAGGACAGCTTCGATATCTAATCCAGCATATCTAATGGCTCCCTCTGAGATTTGAGAGCTACGTGTACAGCTGGAGGACTTATAGGGAAAGGGATTCTTCTGACCTAGTGTTTCACCCTAGGCTTCCCCGATATTGATCGCCATGAAGGAGGACGGGATCCTGTGACGGTGCGTCGATTACTATCGCCTGAACCAGGTGGCCGTGAAGAACAAGTATCTGATTCCTAGGATTGATGACCACTTCGATCAGCTCAAGCAATCACGATGGTTATTGAAGATAAACCTCAGGTAAAGCTATCATCAGTTCAGAGTTCGAGACGAGGATGTGCAGAAGATGGCCTTCAGGTGTTGGTATGGCCACTATGAGTTCTTGGTTATGCCTTTCGGATTAACCAATACTCCAGCGGTGTTCATGAGTCTCATGAACAGGATCGTCCATCCTATCTTCAATAGATTTGTCGTAGTCATCATCGACGACATATTGATTTACTCGACTACTGAGGAGGAGAAAGCCCACCACTTGCGGGTTTTACTTGACACACTCCGAGAGCACCAGCTTTATGGTAAGCTCATGAAGTTTCCATTATGGATTCAAGAGGTCCACTTCTTGGGACACGTCATCTTGGAGGCTGGAGATGCGGTGGATCCTGCGATAATCGAGGCAGTGCAATCTTGGGAGCCACCCAGGAGCGTGATGGAGGTGCGGAGTTTCCTAGGAGTGGCTGGGTACTATTCAATATTTGTGCCAGACTTCTCTAGAGTTGCAGCACCACTCTCAGCCTTGACGAAGAAGGGGAAATCCTTAGTGTGGTCGAATATTTGTCAGCCGAGCTTCCAGGAGCTGAGACATTGATTGGCCAGTGCACCCATCTTGAGGCTACTGGAGGAGGGTGTAGTGTACGTAGTTTACTGCGATTCATTAGGGACCAGACTCGGGTGTGTCCTGTTGCAGGAGCAGGCAATGATCGCCTATGGATCACGAAAGTTGAGGGAGCCTGAGCATAACTACGCTACCCATGACCTGGAGTTAACAGTGGTGGTCTTCGCCTTGAAGATGTGGTGGCACTATCTGATGGAAGAGCGCTTTATAGTCTTTTATGACCACCAGAGTCTCAGGTACATGTTCTCGTAGAAGGAACTGAACCTAATATAGTGGCGATGGATCGAGTTCCTCTAGGACAATGACTTTGAGATAGTCCATACTCCTAGAAATGGGAATGTTGTAGCTGATGCTCTTAGCAGGAGGATGGGAATTCAGAAACATGTAGAGGCAACAAAGCAGTCATCCGCTTTGCAGATATCCTACGAGGATAGAGATAGTGCAGCCTTTCAACTGTCGCTCATAGTCAGTCCACCACTTCATCAGCGGTTCAAAGAGGCACAACGTGGGGACGTTGACTGTGAGACGCGACGTGCACAGATATCCTCAATAAAGGCACCTGATTGATTCTCTGTAGGAGGAGAGCATGTCGTTCTTTTTGGAGTACATACCATGGTACCAGCTGCTTTGCAGGAAGAGGTGCTGATAGAGTTTCATTCTTCCCCTTTGGCTGTAGATCCAGGAGTAGAGAAGATTTATCGGGATATCAGACGACTGCACTGGTGGCCGGGTATGAAGAAGGCTGTGGTAGAGTTCATTTCACGATGCCTCACCAGCCAGCAGGTGAAGGCGGAGCACCATGTACCAGCAGGCTCAGTACAACCCTTAGAGGTCTTAGAGTGGAAGTGGGAGGTATATCTATGGATTTATTGATAGGGATTCCACGTACTTCCAGAGGTCACGACTCCATTTGGGTGATTTTCGACCGACTCACCAAATCGGCCCACTTTCTACCTATCAGAGAGCAGGTCTCAGTGGAGAGCTTGGGACACCTCTATGATCAGGATATCATATGGCTTCATGGTGTTCTATCGACTATTGTCTTCGATCAAGATGCTCCCTTTACTTCCCAGCATTGGAAATGGTTTCCAGAGGCATTTGTGACATAGCTATGCCTGAGCACCGCCTTTCACCCAAAGACGGATGCTCAGAAGGAGAGAACCATTCAGACTCTCGAGGAAATGCTCCGTGCATGTGTCCTTGACTTTGGTCGCAGTTGGGAGGATCATCTTCCTTTGGTGGAGTTTGCATACACCAACAACAACCACTCCACCATCGGGAAGGAACCAAACGAGGAATTGTATGGCCGACCTTACATATCACCTCTGTGCTAGAAAAACCTGGGGAGTCAGCACTTATAGGACCAGAGATGGTCCAGGCCATGATGGAGAAGGTACAGATAATCCAGGAGCAGATGAGGGCTGCCCAAAGTCGACATAAGTCCTATGCTGACAAGAGGCAGATACCACTAGAGTTCAAGGATGGCGACCACTTTTTCTTACGTGTCTCACCTTGACATGGATTAAAGAGATTTAGTTGGGGAGAAAAGTTATCTCCGCGCTTCATCGGACCATTCCAGGTTCTCAGCAGGATAGCCGAGGTAGATTATCGCCTGTCTCTTCCACCTCAGTTGAACCTGGTGCACGAAGTCTTCCACATATCTCAGCTGAGAAGATATGTGCACAACCCGACGCATATCATTGATCACGGGGAGCTAGACATCGATGGCGGTGCATCTTTTTAGGAGGTCCCAGTGGAGATTGAGGATGGACAAGAGAGGTTCATGCGTGGACAGTCGATTCCTCTAGTGCGCATCAAGTGGAAGCACATGAACCTCCAGGAGAGAACATGGGAGCAAGATGCCCAGATTCGTGCACAGTACCCTCATTTGTTTCCTTAGTTTGTGATGTATCATTATGGGGACGTAAAGACCTAAGGTTGGAGTAATGTAAAGACCTGTAAATTTCAAGGAAATTTTTTTCTTAAATTCATTGGGATTTTATGAGTATGCACTTTCCGACGACACCTGATTCTGTGGCCCGGTGTGTCGGGAATAAATTTCCGATGTTTAGCTCGTGTAAGTTCAGTGAATGAACGAGCTTGTTTTTCTAAATTTTGAACTGGTTATTGGAATTGAAATCCAAGGGAACCGATGGAACCGCAGTGCCGATAATTGCTTAAGAGGACCTTTCTTGAAGGTGCGTTTCCACGGGAGTAGTTTTTAAAAAATGAGGATTAAATATAAAGAAAAATAAATTGTGATACAATTTTATTTCATTATTCTAAGTGGTTTAATCCTATGTGTGGGAGTTGGGGTGGAACCCACCAGTTACTAACTACCCATGAGAGGGAAAATGTGAGGTGGGATCCACATGATCCCCACCCCTTCACATTCCATTAACTCCCTAACATCCCCCCTTTTTGTGGGTAACTCCTACCTCTCACCCTCATTAAGCTTGACAACATAACACCCCATTTAATTAGACAACTCAAGTTTAATTAATTAAGTGATTTTGTTTTTGAATTTTGAAATTTAAAGTACATTCCATGTTATAAAAAATTAAGAGTAAGTCTTATTTTATTTGGGGTTAGGATTGTTGTGTTCAAAATTTGGGGTGAAGAGCTCTATTCTCTTGGTGAACTTCATCCTCAACAAAGAATGAAAACATATCATCAAGGATCATTGACTCGGCGACCCAGTTTCTTCCATCCTCATCTTCCTCCACAAAAAATGAGGAGGCACCGATGTGTAAACTCTCCAATGATTTCACCCAATATAATATTCTCTCTATGACAATGGAAGGGAGATGCCATTTCATCCTCAGATGCTCTCTGTCGATGTTTACAGAACCTCACCTCGCGATGCAGTTTTCTAGGACGCTCATCGTTCGACAAATTGTGTTGAGGAAGGGGTTAATTCTTCGTTCAAGAATTATTTAACGATCATCATTGTTTAATGGTTGGGCGCTGGATATCGATATAACGAGAGGAGATCAGACCGCACAAACATGGCCGATCCTCCTCCCCTTTTATTATTGATCTTCATTATGGCTTGAAACAGAGGCGATGTAGTGTCTTTGCATATCGTGGGAATGAAAAGGACAGTGACTGGAGTGGGACGCAGCGGAGGTTTGCGACACCGTCACGCCGCACCGGTGAGACCAAAGGAGGCCGTGTCCCCGAGCAGTTCATGGCGGAGGGGCGTGGCGCTGTCGCACCGTTCCGGTTGGGGAAGAGCCAAGACCTTAGGCCGCGGTGGTTCAACAGGGGTGGCCGGCCAAGCCGATCGCCGACACTCCAGGAGGATGGACCCCCAGTGGGTCCTGCGTAGCTCAACTGGACCGCTATAATGGCCGGCCGTTTTCAAGAAAGACCGTGGGTTAAAACACCCGGCCAGCTCGTAGGGTAATCCCCACCTGGGTCCGCCGTTTCGGTGTCAAGGGGGTGGTGCTCCCCCTTCGTACCCCGTGGCCGGCTCTGAGCTGAGCCGCATGCCATGCCATGCCGGCCGGGCCGGGACATGCCCAACTAGGCTACACGCAGACCCGGAGCAGATCGACCTGTTTTAGGCCGAGCTAGGGGGTATCGGGCCGGGTCGGACCAGGCCTGAACCCCCTACATTCGGACAGATCCGTTCAAACGACCATAACATGGGCTATGGACCTTTGATCCACACACCTTCAGTTGGGTTAGGATCCTTGGATAGAGAAGGTCGTGTCGGTATATTTCTCTCGAGGTTTCGGTAATGTTTGGTTATAGCTGGGATGGATTGAACCCGAAACAAACCGGGCCCTTGGAGTGGGAACACTTATAACTTAACAACCAAATGTTCGAACGACGTGTCGTCAGTTATGTTGATTTCTTCTTTGTGAGGTGTTTCTTTTGGATTACTAATCCTGAGGTTTTGACGCAGCTGGAGTATGGTCGGGTTGGATTTAACTTAAAAACCAACAGGGCCCCAAGGACGAAAAGGTCAATAACTATCAGACCGGGTGTCCGATTGACGCGCCGTATACCACGTTGAGTTCCTATTGACGAGACCGAACTTTGTGATACATAAACTCTAGACCATGTGATAGTTGATGTATCAAACCCTTGGCTCGTGGAGCGGACCCTCTCGGAATCGAGTGTGCTATGTGCAGGAATCCTAGAGCTGGCTGCGAATGCAACGACAACGACGACTGTACTTGGATACTATGTGTGTTCGGTAGCGAGGATGACTGTACATGGGTCCTACGTGGGTTCAGTAGAAAGGACGACTATACTTGGATCCTCTGTGGGTTCGGCAGTGATGACGACTATACATGGATATTACATGGGTTCGGAATCGATGTTACTGTACTTGGTTCCAACGTGGGTCCGGCAGTGACGACTTCTATAGTTGGATCCTACGTGTGTTAGGCAGAGGAGATGATTTAGAGGCTACATCTAATCATCTCCACCCCTCTTCATGATTAATATACCTATGTGAGCTGAGTCTGGACTTTCAATCGTTATCTTCGATATAGTTGACTTGTTATCCTGTATGGATTGGGTTGAGCTTTCCTGTGTGGATTGGGTTGTACTTTCCTGTGTGGACTGGGTTGAACTTGGGCTCGTGAGTTGGATCAGAACTAGAATTGATGACTTAGGTATATGTATGTTCATATACCTAAGTAGAGGTGGTTGACACTTCGTTATTTTATCTTTCCCTCATGGTTTATGCTTCGTGGACTCTGGTAGACCTTCAGAGGTCTCGGGGTCCCTACTGAGTATCGTATACTCACCCCTGCACGGTCTATGCCTGCACTACGTTGTATTGGTTGGAGATGATGGAAAACGCCGATCATGGTTGAGTTTTGTGGAGTGGGATGGTACATGGAGGTGGATTATTATGCGGGACGTACACGGAGTGGACGACCAGACTCGAGGAGCCGCTGAGGCTATCTGTACTCACCCTTCAGGTGGGATTTCTGGAGGACATCAGGGTGGTTGCTGCTCTATTTTTCAGCTGTTGTACTTTCTTTTCTAAGTTGTACTGTACTACCAGTTGGGTTTGTATACTATCCCATTTACTTTCTAGCACATACTTTCGTACTCAGTTTACTTAGTGTTTACTTAATCTTGTGTACTCTATGGTGTTTGTTTTCTTATATAAAGGAAATTCCTTCCCATTTATCGGGATTTACACCCTTGGTGCTAGTCGCCAGCCCCTGGCCTATGGGAGGTGCGTTTGGGGTAGTCACGGCATGGGCCCTGAGGGCGGGTTGTGAAATCACTCAGGTCCACAATTTGAACATTTCACATCATGTACTAATATCACATCGTGTTTCTCATTTGGACTAGAAATTGAGCATTTCACGATGCGTAATCTGGATTTATGTCATATACTTGGTTCGAAATATTTTATGAGGTTCACACCTTGAAAACCATTCGGAAGGTAGTCTGCTTGAGTGTAACATCATGGATTGTTTCTGAATTATGTAACGTTTAATGTTTGGTGGAATCCATTATTTAAGACCTAATTTTTATGACTAATGGGTTATTGAAGGTTTAAGTGGTGAACATGGCACATTCAGAGCCTAAAACCCAACTTTAAAAAAAATGTACATGTTCTACAGTTGGAGTAAACCTCATTGGGAGGAAACATAGTCAGTCCAAACCATTCATATTGTCTGATTTTTCAAGAAGATCCACATAAAATTGGGTGGTGCACTGTATCCCAAACAGTATGGCCTAATAGTGTGAGTACCCCCTTTTCTCCATATTCCCATGTTGGGATTTCTCCTGGTTTGGGAAACCATGTAGCCAAACCATATAAAGGATACTTTTTTGTGTAATTTTACAATTTTTTCTTCTATGATCCAATTATCATAAGCCTTCATTCCAAATTAAATTTACAGAAGGTTGAACTACGTTTTCACCAATTTTGGTACTTATTTAAGTCATAACATAGTCATCAATAGATCTCCTTCATCTTGATCCATTCGAACATCCATTAGTCAGGTTGGATGTGAAATGGTAAGTAATCAAGTCATTTTTTCCATTAATCATATCTCTTTTCTCACAAAATATTTATCAGGGTGTAAGGTTTTATATATTTTCCTAGATCTACAATGATAAAATCAAAATAAGAGGGTTGTACAAGATGTATAGAGTCCTATGAGAACTAGTTGGTTGGCCTATAACACATCCCTCACATTTGTGGATTTTTTAATTGATGTGTGGGGCCCAACGAATTTATAAGTTTCCTATTATTGAACTAACATGGCATTAGTATATTCATTAGAACAGTATGATTATGATCCATCAAAAATGTGATAGGCCGATGTTCGTTACATCCAAAACTCATAATACACCATGTTGGGTAATATTCCAGAACTTAGGTTTTAGTGTTCTGATTCCATTTCACCATCTTTCAAGGGTGTTTGAGATTGACCACACTAATGGTATGATTACTTACATTAATTTCCTATTAAATAATGAAATTTTGAATAGGTTTTACATTTTCACAACCACCTGACCTACCTAATGTAAGTGAATAAATGTATGAAATAAATTGGAATGATATTATGGACTGCATTGTTAAATATATGTCTTGGGGTTATTAATTAAAATTTTATTTTTTTACACAACCATAAATCACCTTGTCATGTTAATGGAGGGTGGAAAAGTGAACATTATTAATTGAACTCGTAAAACAATGTTTTTATTAAAAATATTCAAGATACATGGCCATGTCAAACTAATGAAAGGATATGCATGATCTAAGCGAATTATTAATGGAATAGTTATAATATGTCAAAATTAATTGTAACGAAATAAATTTATGGTTCCCCTTTATGCACATGATACATGAAATATTTATAGGAAATGATTACTCATGCTAACTCTTCCATTACCAAGGGAATTCATTAGGTGCTCTAGGACATCATTATGATTCATGGACGATGGTTTCCTTGGGTGAGTCCTACCCAGGACCCTAATCATTCTCTACCTTTCATTGATCAATATGACATTGTAGGATCCCATCATTTTTATTATAGTCTATGGATCTAGTGTGACATAAGGTTCCTTGGTTACATCCTTAGGACTGGAAACTAATTATTACATATTTTACCTTCAAAACATTCCTTGTACTCATGAGAAGCATTATTGTGGAAATTATTTAGAAGACATCCCTTGGATTATGCTCTTTCGCTTTAGCTAAAATTATTTACTAATGAGTAAGGGGGCCCTAACCTCTAGGTTACCATGGTGAGTAAAATGAAATGTCATCCGATTTAGGTGTCAATCATGGTCGTATGGTTACATTTTTGATCAGACACTATCCAATTGTTGTAGTAGGTACCTGGAATTTAGATACATTATATTACATTACTGTATATATGCATTCCTACACAATATTACATTTCTAGTATAGGTGTTGGATTTTATAGACAATGTTGGTGTTGGCCCATTGAGATTTATCTCTCACTCTCTCTATAATCCATTTATTAACCATGGTAGTTTATATGAGTGTTGGTTATGAAAAGGGATGAATAATTCTTCAGAGACTGGATTGATCATTGTTCTTGATTATAGCTAATATAAGATGGTCGTGTTGTAACTCATGATGATAAGAATATATTAGGTATTTTATTTTCTACATTGGTGTTTTCATTTATGCATTCTTCATTGTATCCATGTTTTATATAATTCTAGAAAAGATATATATATCATCATCATCTTTTGAATGTCATTACAATTTCTTTAGTTAATATTATCCATGTCTCTTTTTTTGTGCATTATATTTTTTGTTAAATCTTCTATTTACCTCTATCCACTGTGGTAAACATTGTTAATGAGGGAATATTATCCATTGGGACACACCCAAATCCCTTGCTGCTAGTCGGCAACCTCTAGCATTTCGGGATATGAACTTTTGTCCATGTGGCTCACTAGGCCTTGGGTACCTTTTATGTGGAATCCGGATCCAATGCATTTCAATGATATATTAGTGTAAGGATTTATGTTATTTCTTTTAAATTTTATGTTAATATATTTCAGATTAATATTACTTGGAATATGGCCATATGTCGTGATTTCCTGTCACGAACCCATGATCAGCGTCAAATCTGAGTTAACTAAATTATTATTTAATTTATTCTTTTTCATATTATATATTGTTTCATTTAACCTTTAGGTGACACAAAATCATTGTGGATTTTATGATTATTATTCTATTTGGGAATTTCATTTCACCAATAGCCTGATGATATGTGGTAAAGGGTATTCATTACATGCATCATTATAGAAACCTATAATTTTCATGTAATTCATATTTTCATGTCATACAGGTGTATTTCACTGCATTCATTTCTTGATATGTATGTGAATTGTGAGCAATATTTTCCTGTATATATTCTTATAATACTTTTGGGCTGTGATTTATTGATTTAATATTTAAATTACTTATGGGTTATGGGGCCTTGTGTGATGGAATGATTAATATCCTGAATCAATGCTTTTATAAAAAATTCAGGCGAGTTTTAATCACAGAGTTACTTGGTATGGGATGTGATTCACTATGAATTACATTCCATTTTAATGTATCCATGATACAAGTTATAAGAAATTGAAAACATAAAAGTGGAATGGATTCACATCCTTATCCCACCATGATATGATTCTGATAAGTAATGTCGTGGACCATCTAATTAAATATAAACTGAGAAGAAGTGTTTGACTATAAATGTTTTGGAAATGTACTCTTGACCATTCATTAATTGGGACCCCTAAAAATTATAACAAAAAACATACCTATTAATATCCTTCAAAATGACTAGTTGGAGTTTTTTCCATGGATAGTGATATTACATAAATTCATTTTCTACTATTGATTATTTCTATATGATTATTTGATTTTTCTAAGGTGTGTGCTTAGAATTCGTTGACCAATGCGACCTTTATTTCCTCTTGTAATATGACATGAAAGTGGCTACAACCATGCTCTAGACCAAGTTGTCCATGAGCTTCCAGTCATATATCCATGAGTTTCATATCCAATCGAGTCACTGATTCCCATTATTGTGATTTTTTCCTATGTATGATATTGTCCATGAATGGTGCTCCATGAGCTACACCTATGATTGATAATCTGGATCATGAGATCCAGCTATAGTATCCTCACACTTTTCCAGGGGATTGAAGTCCAAATGATTCAATTTCTTTAATAAAGGTTTACATATCTGTTTGTGTTCCTATGGGGATTCTTTTAGAGTGGAGGATCAAATTTTCTACTTACATAAAGCATTATTCATCCATGAAATTGTTGGATGTGGTTATCTCGACCAGTCATCATAATTGAATGTTATGGTTTGATTTCATGAAAACATTATATGATCAATTCCATCCTTAGATGATGATGGGTGATATATTAAATGAGTTCATTCATCTTGATTTGGGTTATATTTTAGGTAAAGAGTATTCAATACATTTCATAGAGTTACAGTTCTTTGAACTTCTTTTAGCCAGCGATGAGAATTTGTGTGATAGATGGTTAGAGGATGGGCTCGGGTATTCCATCAGTACTTAGGTGAATGTATTTATCCAACATACCATTTCAGAGATGTAAAATCATACCCTTATATCTAAGTGCAACATGAGGTTTTGTTGTAGAACTGGGTTTAGAGGACAAATTCCACATCTGGAAAGTAGATCTTCTAGTGGTATGAAACATTCCATTAATTGTTTTCTTTAGGGATGTGGGAGTTAGGGTTCCTAGGTTGGTACCTTTGTAATGTGTCAATAGTGCGGAAGTATGGTCATCTAAATCCTTATTGTGATAGAGAATCACTGGAGTGTCAAGCATGTAGAAATTTAGGGAATATTCAACATTTATAATAGTCCATTTCAATAGCTTCATGTGGAAGATGATCTATACCATATCAAACATCAAGAGTATGTTCTATTACACTATGTTTGGTAGGGGTTTGGAGTAGCATCGATAGTACAGCCTGAGGAGGAGGTCATGATTTTGGAATCTAGACAATAAATCACCAGTAGTGCCAAAAATATATTTTTGATCATTGTATTCAAGTTGTTTCATAGGTTTGGGGATCATTCTAGATGTATCCTTTAAAGTTAATAACAATGTATTAGGAAACTTGACTGTCTACAGTATAAGTAACTATTTTAGTTTCATATACTATAGAATCTACATTATTTGATATAGGTGTTTCATGCCCTTTCATATCATTATCTATATAGGAATCCCTTTAAATTTAAATACAAATTATCTAGGGTGTTCTGACCCTTGATACTACATTAGAGATATGGAGTGATGGTATAAGACAGTCTATGGATGTTCCCCTTGAAAGATGAATTTTACCTTTAATTTGGGACCACTTTTTTCTCGATATGACCTTATTCAATTTCATTCTTATGATGAATTGATTAGTTATATATAATTCTTTTGTTGACTGCTATTTCTGAACACTGTTGTTTAGATCACTAGAGGGTATTCGTTATCGATATAATGTTGAGTAGGATGTCCAGGATGGCATAGTCAGACTATAGCATCATGGGAAAGGTGGGGTAACTATATAAATTTAAAATCACTTCATGGAGGATCACCGTTTAAGTCATGTTGAATTCCATCTTGTAGTTGATCGTTTTTGGGATTTTTTCCCTCCAACATTTCTGGCTTAACTCCTAAGAGGGAGGTATATTTTATGTGTAATACCCCAACCCTAGTTACCTAGCGGCAGTGCATTATTACATAACTTTGGAAAGATCATCAGAGATAACATCTCGAAATACAAATCAATTTAGTAGCCTTGGAGGTACTACATACATAAATATGTTTTACATAACATTATGAAATGAAAAAATAAACATTGTGTCTTAATGGAAAATATTCATATTCTGTAGCATATTCCTACAGGTCAATCATAATTTTAATCTTCACATCCTAGGAATGATTAAAATATAATAAAATGGTGAGCTCTGATGCTCATTAAGGATAAAATTATAGTGGAAACTATCATAAATAAGCATAAACGTTTAATACAATGTATAAGACTAAAACACAAGAATTTTAAAAATAAACATCAAAATAATATGGCATGGATAAATAAAATAATTTATTTACATATTCACATTGATATTCTACTATTCTAATAAAAACATGTAATATGATTATCTAATCACATTATGATTGAATGAATAATTTAATACATCATAACCACATTGTCAAGGCATCGTTCCAAGATTACAAATGAAAATATTGTCAAGGCCTTGTGCCAAGACACTATTTTGTCTCAAAAGACCTACCGATGCATCAAAGGGATATAGAGGGCCTTGATCATCATGAACTACATCCAATGCATTCCTCATATGAAAATGGTGAAACATAATATAACACTCATATTAAATTAACATAAACAATGTTAACTATTTAACCATAAACCATGAATTACATAAAAATAGCACTTCCACTATAAAACATATCATACAAATACCCATAAAATATGGAATATTGTATGGTAATACATTGATATCAATTAAAAATAATATCCAATAATAGATGTTGACATAGACGAAATCAATATATAAACTATTTGAGAAAAATATATCATCTTACATTAAAATAATTTAAAAGTGGCATAATTATAAAAGAAATCATTTAAAAAAAATATAATTATAATGGTGTGAGGATGCTTAAAAGGTGTTATAATGGTGGAAATTAGTCACACCCACTGTATATGTTAAAAAATCATTTTTCCTCATTTTGTCTAAAAGACGATAAAATACCTTATTTGGAAAATGACAGAAATAGTCCTTTCAAAACATTTCATAAAAAGTAAAACATGGTTATATATTACATTAACAGATAGTGTAATAAATAGTTAAAATATTTTGAAATAAATTTTTAATAGTCACATATGTGGATGATAACGAAATCCCAGTAAATACTTATGTATGAAAAAACTAGAAAAATAAATAGATTCTACAATTAACCATTAATGTATACTTTTACATAGTCAATGATACATTAAAATCTGGTATAATAGTTCAATTATATTTATTATTTTATACAACAACCACATACATAAATATGATATCATATATGATCCTCTAATATTACATTGTTAATAATATTTCAGTAATAATATTGTATCAGGTGTCAACAGAATCAAAATCTTTTATATGTTTTGTTATTTAAGTCATGATTATTATTGATAGGTTGTATTTAATTCATATCTATAAAGATATAATGTTCTTAAAAATTATTTTTTAATCATCAAATGAAAATTATTGTTGAATTGTTATGATGGGAAATGAAATCTCATCACGTCATCGAGACTGTAATCAGTATGTACGGACGAACAACAACATCAATCTATTGATGGTGAAATCATACGTAGATGGATGGTATATTATATATATAGAATATTTACCATGTTATATTAATTATTTCCATAAATTATATTCATTATTATACTCATCTAAATAATGACCTTTCGAATAACAAACAACACCATGACCTGGTGATGGTAAGTCCTATGTATGCACGTATGGAGACGTTGTCTTTCATAGGTTGGATAGAATAATGAATATGGTTGTTCCATATTTCTAATAATAAAAAATTATATAGAAGGTACTGTATTTATTATTTTTTTATAGAAGCAACAATGATAGAGGAAGTGGAAGAAGAAAAGAACATTCAAATAGGTGATGAAATAATTACCTATTCTCCCGGTGCTTCCTTTTGATTTGAAAAAAATGGATCCTTAGGATTGATTTCTGGTCAATGTATGACCTCTAAGATAATGTGAGGGATTTTTGGGGGATATTTGGGTAGGGTTTGTCAGGGAAAATTGGATTTGTATGTGTGAATATAAGTTAAATGGAAGTACACTTTTATAAGAGACGTGAGGGGAACTTTTTGAAAACCTGAAATATTATTTTTTATAAACATATATTCAGTTTTTAATAGCTTAAAATTTATTTATTTATATGATAAGTTGGTAATATGTTTTAAATAATCCAAACCAATTGGTTTTATTCATGTTTATGTGACCATATTAAACTTATCATTTACATTTAACAAAATGTTAAATAGTTTAAATTTTACCATATCATTGTGTCTTTTTATATTCTATGGTTCATATAGATACTATAAAATTCCAAGGTAACCTCAAGTGTTTCATTAATGAAATATTTGACAATATCTAAGTCCATTGGCCAAATATTTTTTTAGTTATATTATATCAATTAAGAAAATAGTATTTGTTTTCAAAACACCTTTATGTAAATTTTGACACAGTTTAGTGTTTGGTTTTTCTGAAAGAGATAACAACTTGATTACTTTGAAAAAAGTACATTTAATCAACACTAACATGTCAAATTATCCTAGAAAAAATAAGGATTCTTTTAAAAGTTTCAATTTAAATTTATTTTCATATTTATAAAATAAATTATTGTTATCATTCATTAATAAGTTAATTATTGCATCATCATTGTATCAGAAATAAATTTAATTATTTAATGTCTAAAAATTCTAAATAAAATACGATTATGTGGGAAATATTTTTAGATTTAAAATGAAAATTTATATTCAAATTTATCTCCTGTATAACTATAAATTTTACATGGTTTAGTTAATAAAATTTGAATTTGAAACTTTCAACACATTTTTAAAATAAAATATAATAAATTTCAAAATCTAATCCAAGTGGATAAAAGAAGATCATATTTTTATCCTGATTTTGATTTTGGCCGAATAAAATTTATCTAATTGATTTAATACATGTTTTGGGTTAATTTGTTTTTATTATAATATTATTTTTACCATAAATTTCACTTATTACTTTTACCCGTGGTAAATAAAATTCAAAAGTTACTATTAAATCAAATTTATTTTCATCATATTGAACAATATTTTAGATAATAAATATAGATTTGATTATTTTATTTTTGTAATTCAATTTATCAAAGTGGTAAAATTATGTTTTATGCAAATTTGAAAATGTTCCTAGAATGTGGGTAAAAGGTGTTAAAAAGTTCGAAAAAATTATATATCTAAGGCTGTTATAAAATGACATTAATGAATTACATTTTATTAATATATATATTATGTATCTGTTTTTATATTAAAATAAATTTTAGTAGAAAATAATTTTTTAAATAAAATGTCAGTTTTAAACAATTACGTAGTGTTTTTCACTTTTCAAAAAAAATTGAATTTTTTCAGATAAAACAAAAAAAATCAACCTAAGAGAATTTTGATATTCAGAATAAAAAAATAAATTCCAATTTGAAAAAATAAATTTATAAAATTTCAAAAAATTGTGTATTATTACTCATAACTGCTATTTAAAATCTAGTTTGATTGGTCGTGGTGTGCTAGAACATGGAGTTGCGTAAAACATAAGCTATTGTATTATTCAATTAGGAGAGTACTATAGAAACATGGGGTGTAATATTCTTCCATCCTAAAAATATTATCATCCTCAAAATTTCAATAATATTACCCCATGAAAAAATTTGGGTGGTTCTTCATCATAAGTTCATCAGGTTCCCATGTTGCCTCTTATATTTTATTGTTTCTCCAATGATCTATTACCAATCAAGTCATTCATTTTCTCAAAAATTGTTCTTTGGTATCAATAATCTTGATAAGATATTCACTAAATTATAGATCAGGATCTATTTCTATTTCTTCATCGATGACTACATGCGTTGGGTCAGCTGTGTATTTTCTCAATAGTGATAGGTGTAACACATAATGAACATTGCAGAGACGTGAAGGATTTTCCAATAGTAATCTACATGTCCAAATTTTTTGATAATTTTGAAATTTTCTATATTCCTAGGACATAATTTACCCTTCTTACAGAGTTATATAACTCAATTCCATGGGGATAAAATTACATAAACATTATCTCCTACCTGAAATTCCTAATCCTTCCTTCTATTTTTGGAGTAACTATTTTGTCTACATTGAGCACATCTGATGTGGGTTTTGATAATATTCACCTTTTCAATTATTTCATCAACATGCTCTTGGGTTACGAGAATTCTTTCTCCAACATCATCCCAACAAGTTATTGTCCAGCATCTCATTCCATATAACACTTCATGTGGTGGCATATAAATAATTTAATTTTACATAATTTAAGAGGAACATTCTACCAAAGGTAAATAATGATACCACATACCATAAAAGTCATGTGATAAAGTTCTAAAACATTTCTTCTATGATTTGAATAGTTCATTTCGATTTTCAACTAGTTTATGATTGGTAGGTTGTGCTCAAATGAAGTTCAGTATCAAGATATTTCAGAAGAGTTTTATAGAATATAGATGTAATATGGGTATCATGATTATAAACAATCAAGAGGGGTACACCATGAAATCATAAAACATCATTAATATATAGTCTTTCTAAACATTGAAGAGGTAAATCTTCTCTTATTGTAGGAAAATGTGTTGACTGGGTTAGACGACTGATAATAACCCATATTGCATCATTCCTTCTATGATTTATTGGTTTCCCTATGAAACATTCCATCGTAATATAATCCCATTTCTACATAGGTTTGGGGAGAGGTTGCAAGAATCCTCTAGGATGTTGTCTACCATCCTTCACCTATTAGAAAACCATATATATTTACCCATAATCAACAATATCCATATTCCTAATGTCATAGTAAAATTCTTCCTTCAAATTTATATACATATTAGTGCTAAAATGGTGTAATGTGAAATTGGATCTATGAACATCAACCATTAATTACCTTTTTTGATCCGGTATATCGGGAACACAAATCCTCCTCCCAAATTTCAAAATTATATCTTCTTATAAGAAGTAAACCAATCTAATTTTTTATTTTAAAACTCCTCATCATTAGTCTGAGAACATTTTATCCTTTTTAGTAAAGATGGATTGGAAACCAATTGAATGAGTATTGATGTGTCACCTTCCATTATTATTCCCATATGCATGTTTACTGGATCCTTCAACATAGGATCAATTGCAACTCTCATATTGTTCAAAACCCCATTATCCTTTATGCCTAAAGCATATGCTACCTTATTTTCCTTCTTCATGTGGTAGTGTATTGTGCAACAATAATCCGTGAGTATTTCCAGCCATTTTGTTAACATTATGTTGAGTTATTTCTATGAGAAAATATATTTCAAACTCATGTTGTTAGTATATATCTCACAATTTTCACCATAGAGATAGTGTCTCCATATCATTAGATTAATGATTACAAATTCTAACTCAATATCATGAGTGGGATTGTTTTGTTCATGAATTTTTATAGGTCCTGACACATAGTAAATAACTCTATCATTATACATAACCACAAAACATAGTCCTTTCTTTGATGCATCACTATAAATAACAAACACATCATTACCATATAGTGGGGTCAAGATATAAGCATTGACTAATATTATATTCAATTATTCAAACCATTCTTCACACTCTTTTATAAAAAAAAATTATCCCCTTTAAATGTGATCTTTCTTAATGTGTAATCTAATAAGGAAAAAATCTAGACAGAACGCTGATAGTAACCTGATAAACCAATCAAATAGTGTATATTAGTTCTACTCATTAGTTATGGACATTTGTGGACATCCAATGTAATTAAAAGATCAAAAAATATTTCATCCTT
Source organism: Viscum album (assembly GCA_963277665.1). NCBI lineage: Eukaryota > Viridiplantae > Streptophyta > Magnoliopsida > Santalales > Viscaceae > Viscum > Viscum album. The sequence goes on along the minus strand of OY728125.1, from coordinate 267,550,288 downwards.
AGAGACAACATGGAAAAGAATAAAAAATATACTAATGTAATAATTCAAACATTTTAAGCATACCATATAATTCATTTCATCAAAGAGTTATCATAATAGTGTGCACATAATTGTCATCATCTTCGTAGCTTTTAGTGTCCATTAAGATATCATCAATAAATACCACTACAAATTCCTCAAGATATTCCTTGAAAAGTCTATTCATTAGAAACATAAAGATATACGGTGTATCAGTAAGTCCAAAAGGCAATACTGTAAACTCATAATTCCCAGACCTGGTTTGAAATACTATCATTGAGATGACTTCCTTATTCATACACAACTCATGATTTCCAGATTGAAGGTCAATCTTTTAAAAATAATAAACCCCATGATGTTGATCGAATAAATAATTAATGTGAGGTAGGGGATACTTGTTCTTAATTATTACAGCATTGATCTCCATGAAGTCAATACACAACCTCATAGATCTATCTTTCTTGTTACCAAAATTATCAGGGGATCCCCTTGGAGAAATAGTAGGGATAAAAAATCCATTATTACATAATATCCCTAGTTTTTTTTGTTTAGTTCTATTAATTCCACATTGGATTTTCTATAAGTGTTCTTCGATGTGGGTCGTGAACCGGGATTTATGTCAATGGAAAACTAAATTACCCATTCAGTTGGATGTCTAAGAAAATACTATGGAAACATATAAACATATTCATACACAATAGGTACATCCTCTATTTAAAAATTCCATTCCTCACCCAGAGTTATTTCACACCCTTCCACCATAATAATTGGATTTAGTACAGATACTGAGGGTGGATCTAGATGAGAATCAGATGGTGATGTTTCTGCTCTAAAGATAAGGTATTCCTTACCATCATAAACAATAATAACCCCTTTCTTCTTAAAATAAATTTTCACATCATAATATGAATGCTAATACATACTAAGGATTATATCAAATAAAAAAATGGTAATGAAAATATGATTTGTAGATAAAGTAACTTTATATGCCATAATGGTAACAGATTGACAAAGAATGGTTGGTATGATACATACCATTAGAGTTTTGACTGAAAAATCCCTTGTTATGTAAAATTGGGAATATCAAATTGTCCTGTAAAACTCGGTAGATATGGAAGAATTCAATGATCCAAGAATCAAATAAATAATTGGTCAATTTTGAGGAAACAATTAATGTACCTTCCACCACGTCATTAGAAACTTCATCCTCAGTAGTAGTGATCAAATAATCTTGTCCTAGATCTAATGGCCTGTTATAAGGAATTTTTCTTGGACTCTTAGTACATTATTTTTCATAATTCCCCATTTCATTACAATTGTATCATTGAACATTGATAGACTCTTTCTTCCCCTTGTAATCACGAGATTGGTGGCCTTTTCTCTACAAATGTAACAAACTCCCATCCCCTTTAAGCATGTACCAGGGTGTTTCGTCCCACAATTACTACAGGATGGAAAATCAACTTTTCCTTTCTTCCCCTTATTTCCTTTTCTAGAGTTCTCATTAGATCTATTACTCTATTTCTTTACATTAAACTCATATGATATATAGAATTATTTTTCTCTCTTGATATCACATGATATTATATCCTCATATGATGAGAAGGATTTTGAGACTAATTCTCATTGAAGAGATGGTTTTATCTCATCAATGAAGAAATCAATCGTAATTCATGGATATGTAAATAATCTATTGCATGCAATGCTAACCATGTAATCATAGCCTTATAATTTTCAATATTATAATCCTCCTTTTGCCTCATACATATAAATTCCATTTACATATCTTCGCGATGTTCACGAGGAATTTATTTTTTATGAAAAGATCATTAAACTCCATCCATTCCATATTTGACTCTTCTTCAACATCCTTTGTGTTTTTAATTAATGACCACCATTGATCAATATATATTGAGAGGCGATAAACTAACATGGGAAATTTTTACATTTTTATTCTACCCAAAGCATAAAATATTTTCTCCAATGAACTTATCTGTTACATAGCTACAAATGGATTGGTATTCCCGTATAATGTTTGTAGTTGCTGCCTCATGAAGCCGTCTAACATTGACACTCTGCACTACAAATCAGGGTGCTTCATATGGGTAACATTATTATTCAAAACATGGGTGAGCTTTTTCATTATAGTTATTAACTGATCAACAGATGTTTCACCCCCACCGTCAGCATAATTTTCTGGAATAGGTGGGATATACTTATATGGATAATGTGCATTGATACAACTCCATTCCTTCCACTGGGCTCCATTTCGAAATAGTTCCATACGCTTTATTAGTTTGTGAATAAAAATTAATAATTCCATAACTATACAATACATAATATAATTTCAACAGTTTATGTATATAATACATAATCATAAAAAATGTTTTCTTTAAGGTTGTATTTACACATAAATCCTTCATAATGGTATTAAATAAAATCGTATGTTTCCTGCGAATATCCCCTGGGAATGCCAAACCATGTGCATAGTAAGGCCCATTGTTGTGTACTACGATACCTCAGGTCAAGCCTAAAACTCCTTTTAAATGATTACAGTCCTAGGTAAATATGTGCTAGAACCACATCAACTTTTATTATCTAGACATGGATATATTTCTTGGAAAACCAAAATAATATCTACGTTACATGCAGTTTTGGATGTTCGTCTATACTAATCCTAAACGTCTATCTTAAGGAAATGTTCTCTAATGAGAGTTGTTCTAAATATAGTTTTCAATGATAGTAATAAACGTTCTATGATAAAAAACTATAATTCCCCAATCCCAATTACCTAGAGTCAATGAATTATTAGATAACATTGTCATGATCACATGATATCATGTCATGAAACACCGATCAGTTATGTAAACTTGGATGTACTAAATAAATACAAAAGTAATACACTACATTATGAAATTAAAATTCACCATTTTTTCTCTATTGGACACACTCATATTCTATAGACAATTATTATAGCCCATTCATAATTTAATTCCTCACATCCTGGGGATGATTAAGAAAAAGAAACGGGTGAGCTCAGATGCTCAGTATAGATAAAACTATAGATATAACTATTATAAATAAGCATAATAATATAATCCAATTTATATGAATAATACACAACCCTTTTAAACATAAAATTTATCAAAATATGGAAATGATAAAAAATTAATTCCATCTAATTATTCATAGGGATATTTACTATTCTTATAAAAACATGTAATATCAATATCTAATCTCATAATGATTGAATTCATAATGTATGACATCATAACCATATAATCAAAACCTTGGGACAAGAATAAAAATTAAAATATTATCAATTCCTTGTGCCAAGATACTAGTTTGTCTCATGAGGTCTACCAATGCATTCAGGGCCTATAGCAGTACCCACTTGTCAATTAATACGTCCAATGCATTTCTCATATGAAAAGGGTGAAACATAACATAAACATTTTTATTAAACTAACCTACGAAATGTTAATACCTTAACCAATAACCATAAACAACATAAAGATATCATATCCATAGTCAAACATATCATAAAACAATCAATACTGTAATGAATATTATATTGTAATAAATCAACTTTAATTAACCATTAAATCCAACAATAGATGTTGACAAAGATGAAATCAGTCCAAAAACTATTTGAGAGAAATGTATCTTTCTACATTAAAATCATTTAAAAGTATCATAATTACAAAATAATATATTTATTTTCAAAATATATTATTATAATATTTTAAGGGATGATTTTAATGAGTTATAATTGTATAAAATAGCCTCACTCGTCGTATAAGATAAAAAACATTCTTTCCTTATTTTATCGAAAATATCATGAAGTACCATATTTGGAAAATGACAAAATGATTCCTTTTAAAAATATTATAAAAATTTCCTTAAAATGTATTAATATATTTAAACTATAGTATAATAATTAGTAAAGATCTATTGAAAAACATTTTTAAGAAACATGGATGTCAATGATAAATAATTCCCTGTAGACACTTACGTATAAACAACCTCTGATAATAAAGAGATTGTTAAATTTACCCGTACCTTGTACTTTTCTATAATCTAGTATATGATAAACACTTTTATAATAGTTAAATAATATAAATTAAATTATATAATAACAAAACACATAAATTCTATATCAAATATGATCCTCTAATATTTCTTTGTTCATAATATTTCAGAAGTGTTATTGTTTCAGGTGATAACTGATCCATTTTACATTATAAGTTTTCTGACATATGTCATTTATATTTTGGAAAGGATGTATTTGATTCATAAGTATAATGTTATTATGTATTTATGCATTATTTGTTACTCATAAGTTGAATATTATTCTAGAATGGTTACGATGTGGAATTAAATATCATCACGTCGTGGAGACGGTAATCCGTATGTATGCACAAGCGGTAATATCCTTCTATTGATGGAGAAATAAAACATAATGGGATGAAATATTATATCTAAAGAATAATTAAATGATATATTTATTAATTAAATCAATTATAAAAATTATTATACCCATCCAAATAATGAAGTGTGGAATAACAAACTACACCACGACATGGAGACGGTATGTCGTATGTACGCACGTATGGTGACATTGACATTGATAGAATGGATCGAATAATGAATATGGTTGTAACATATTTATAATAAATTCACAATTTTATAAGGTAATTGAGTAATAATTTTGGTATGGAAACAATATAGAATTAATAAGTGGGATAAGAAAAGACATTTGAAAGAGGTGATGAAATTATTACCTCTTCTTTGGGTGCTTCATTTCAGTTTGAACAAAAGGGATCCATAGGGTGTCTTTATAAAAGATTTATGGCCTATATGATGATGTTAGTGTAGTTGATAGGAGATTTGTGCATGTCATGGCTGAGCCAAAAGGCATGGGAGGTTTTAATTTAAGAGATGGGGATGTACCCTTTTATAAAAGAGGTGAGGGGCACTTTGGGAAAAGCAGAAATATTATTTTATTTCAAACTTATTTTCGGTTTCTAATACCCCCAAATGAATTAATTTCTAGTTTCTGGTGTTATGTGTAGAAATTATATCAACCAGTAGATTTTATACATGTTTAGGTGACCATATTATCTTTATCTTTTTGATTTATCTCTTATTTAAATAGTTTATCTTCTATAATGTATTCTTGTATTTTTATATTACATGGTTAATAGAGTTACTATAAATTGTCAAGTGAACCAAATTTGGTTCACTAACATCATATATAACATTATCTAAGTCTTTTTGCAAAATATTAGATTTTATGGAATATTAAATCATTTAATACAATACTATTTTTGTAGAACTCATTTAGGTTAATTTTGACACTATTTAGTATTTGGTTTTTTGAAAGCCATAAAAACATGATTACATTGAAACAAATACATTTAATAAACCCTAACGTGTCATATTCATATATAACATTAGTGTATGGAATCAATAGTTCCAATTTAGATTTATAATGTTACTTATAACATCGATTATTTTATTTTTTCATTAATATGAAAATTACCGCATCATCATCGTTTCATAAATAACATTAATTATATAAGGACTAAAAATTATTAATAATATACCATTATCTTGGAAAAAACATTATGCTTATATTGAATATTTATATTGGAATTTGTATTTTGTATAATTCTATACAAAAAATGGATTAGTTTATAAAATTTTATTTTAACACATTTAACACTTCTTTAAATAAAATATTATAAAAGTCATAATCAAATAAATGTGGATCAAAAAGGATATTATCTTTTTCCTAATGTTTATTTTTGTCCAGATAAACTTATCTAGTAGAAGTTTTACAAGTGTTGGGGTAATTTTATATTGTTATAATATTTTTTTTACCTTTAATTACCCTACTTACTTGTAACCATGGTAAATAAAATTAAAATGTTACGAATCACCAAAAATAAAATTCATCGTATTGTACAAAATTTTACTAATTGAAAAAAATATTTTCTATAGGATTTTTTAAATTCAATTCATATAAGTGATTAAATTACATTTTATACAAAATGTAAATGTGCTTAGAGGGTTGGTAAAAGACATTAAACAATTCAATAAAATTTTATATACCTAGTATTAATATAAAAATACTTAAGTAAACTAAATTGGACTAACATATGTATTATGAATCTATTTAGAGATTCAATTAAATGTAAATTATAAATAATTATAAAAAAGGTTAGTTTTAAACAATAACACATTGTTTTTCACCATTCATAAATAATTGAATGTTTTCATAAAATTGCCGAAAATTCACCGAAAGTTAATTTTGGTATTAAGAATCCCAAAATGAAGTCAAAACTGAAAAATATAATTAATAAAATTTCAGAAATTGGGTATTACTATTCATAACACATTTTTTAAACTGCTAGTTTGATTGGTCGAGGTGTGCTAGAACTCCAAGTTGTGTACAAGACAAGATATTGTATTATTCAAAGAGAAGAATACCATAGATTCTTGGTGTGTTACATTATGATTGATATTCATCTAATATCATATAAAATGTATATTAATCATTATTGTATGGCTCAAAATGAGCTCCAGGAGCTTAAGCGGTTGTTATGGGACTTGCAGTACAAATGTTTCATATGTACCATCACGTAGTCTTTGGTTTCGCCAATGACTGTCCCCCTAATGGAAGATCATAATTTTTTTATTTTAATTTGTAGATGGTTGAACTCTCTTATGGTCATGATCCAGTATCCACTGGCTTGAATAAATGATCTATTTGACCAGCAACAAGTTGATATGGTCGTCTCTATGATTTACATAATATTATCATATAATCAAGTGTGTGTTAGGCCATCATACGTACCTCTTATAACATTCTGTAGTAGGTATGGTCTATAAGAGTGCCTAGTAATGTCATTTAGTCTTACAAACAAGCCAACCATTTTCCTGACTTTGATAAAGAGGGTGTTCAAACCTTATTTGGGTTAAATGTTTATAGTTTTTGTAGATGTCAACTTGGCGTATTCTCACACTCGATGTGACCATGCCACACACCATGATATCATTGTTTGTACACTGTTAGAGAATCATATTTATACTAATACTTATAAGTGAAACATCTGGATAAAATAATTTTACATCCTAGGTCATATTATCTCAGAATCAGGATTATCTATTGACCAAGAGAAGGGGAAAGCAGTGGTTTCATATGAGAAACACACGAACATGTCTGATAAAAATTGTTTCTTGGGGATAACCGGATATTATATGAATTTCATACAATACGTCTCACACCTTTCCTTACTTCTTACTACCAATACAAGGAAGGGTGTTATGTTCATGTGGTCAAAAGAGCATGAGAAATCCCTTCCAGAGCTTAATGGTAGGATTGTCTAGAAACATATTCCAACATTTCCATAGATAATAAGATGTTACATCATATTATATAATGCATTAGACCTTGAGATATGAGTAGTGCTGATGTATGAGGATAGATTCATTATGTTCAGATCTTGAATGGTGAGGCCATTGTTGAGAAATAATATGACACTAATCCTTGATAATTTTTTATTTTTCCATGCCATATATTGTTGGGTACAATATATATTGGGTGAGTTATTTGTGGGGTACATGAAATAAAAGAGCCTCAAATATATCTGTTTACAATGTGAATTGAATCTCAGAAAACTAATATATGTACAATATCTTCATTCCATCATTTTTATGCTTTGTTACTTACTTGGAAGGGGAAATGTTTTCACTGTTGTGGTGAGCTAGAAAACAGAGACACAATGTATGAGAGACCACTAGTGGGTGGATGCTAATAACCCTCATTTCTAAGATGAATCTCGAGTTTTGTTCTAGTAATAAGATTTCTTACCCCTAATAATGATATTTACCTCATCATTCATTATAAAGATTATGGGAATACAATCTCCATATCTTGAGGGATTGGTTCTCTGTGGGATTATATCAAGAGATAACCTGCCTTCATATTAGATGGGGGAAAAGATGAAATCATGTGTATTCATGGGAATGTACAGTTTTTTACAGATATGGGCAAGGAGTTGATGCAAGATTCCCATGTTTCTCATTGGATAGTTCATCCAGTAATCTCCAAAATGTATCGAGATATGATACCCCAATATTGGTGGCTTGAGATGAAACGTAAGATAAGAGTCTCCTTTAGTAGGTATTCCACCTATCAATAGGTTACGACAGAGCGCTATATTTATGTTGACTATTTATAAGGGATGCAATACCTAGAATGGAAATGGGAAGATATTTAGATGGATTTTTAGGTAGGATACCAAGGTTGATGAGGGATAGTGATGCAGTTTGGTTACATATAGACCATCTAATGATAGAATCCCACATCATTCCAATTTTGGAAACATTCTACATTGATGAGCTAGGAAGACAGCATGTCCTTGTGGTCACATGTATACATGGGTCCCCAGGTAACATAATTTCAAATAGGGATGCTCATCTCTTATCACAGTTCTGGTAGGGATTGCAATTATCTATGGTCACACATATGTTTATAAGCATAGCTTTTCATCAACAAAAAGGTGGGTAGTTCGAACATAGGATAGAGGTTCCCTAGGAAATGATCTGGTCATGTTTAATTGATTTAAGAGGTTATTTTGAAAAATATAACCCTCTCATTGATTTTTACAATAATAACAACATTCAGGAGAAAATTTAGATATATCCTTTTGATGCCTTATAAGGTAGGTAAAGTCATTCACTGATATAATGTCTAGAGGTTGGTGAGGTAGAGCTACTAGGTAATTGTCTGATGTTGGATTATTTGGGGTAGGTTCATTTGATTTGGAAGTGTATGGATACTACTCATTCTAGACAAAAACATTATAATGATTTTACTTGGTAACCTATAGTGTTCGAGGTCGGGGATCTTTTTTTTCTAACAGGTGTCACCCAGGTTAGGGAATAGACTATTATATAAGTAAGGTATGTTGTTTCCTCATTATGTTGGTTTGTTTGAGATATTGGAAAGTGTCAAGATTTTATCCTATGAATTTTTACTACATCATTGTTACTATGATATGAAATATTTCCTCCACATTACCAACAGTCATATTTATTTTGCAGACATGACACATAATTTTGATCCTAAGGAAGTTGAGATTGAATATAATGATTACATGGAGGAGTATCTGGTATGCATAATTCACTAGGGAATGAAGGCTCTCTGATTTTGGTCTATTCCTATGGTATGGGTGTTATGGAAGGAAATACATGTTTCATACAGGAAAAGGGAGTGTAAGGTCGACGTACGCGCCTAATTCCTAATGCTATTCTCAGATAGTGCTTCACTTTTCATGAAAGGTAAACAAGGTTAAAAGTTCCTTTTAAGGTGAATGGTTTTAAGAACCCAATATTCTACTCTTTTATAGTTCTTTTAAATTTCATTATTATTCATTATTATTGACATAATATGGTTTTTCTAATGTGGTAGAGAAGGCCTTAAGGGTGATTAGGTCTTTCTTTGATCCTAAAAACCAATATTTGGAAATATGCTCTTATATCATGGTTAGAGTAAAAAATGAGGGGATGATGCATGGTCAGTATAATCAAGGAATTTAGTCTTTAGTTTCATGAATATCCTTATCATAGGGTTGGTGCATGTTTTACCTACCCATGTGGCCTAATTGAGAAACATCCCCATTTAACGAGGTTCATGTGCATGATTTTTAAAACAGTTTGGAAAACCATACGACCAAACTGTGAACATGATAATTTTTTTTAATTTTATATTTTTAACCATAACTATCTAATTATTGTATCCCTTCATCCATAATACATTTTATAATGTAATTAATTCCATTTCCTCCCATTTTGGAGTATCTTGGAGGCCGAACATATCAATAAAAATATCTCCATCATTTGGGGTCTGTTTGAGATTCCATTCATCACATTGGATTTCAAATGGTTGTACTTGAGTCATTTTAGTTATTCTTAATCTCTATTGTTGTGGGCCAAGTAGTTTATCGGTAAATGTTTTTAATATTTTCATTGATATACTCTGATCTATGATATAATATAGGTCGATACTAGAGGAGGAGAGTCGTACAAGTACTAGGTGGTTTGTCTATAACTCATCCCTCATGTTCATTGATTTTGCAATTGATGTGTGGGGAATGTTGATAACATTAGGTGTCATTTATTAAATTTATATTCCATTAATATATTATTTATATTCATATGAGTTTTCTCTTTCCATAAATTTTAATTTTTTTGTGGTTACTTCCAGAAATCCTGTCACCCCTTGTAGGGTAATATTCCATAACTGGGATTTTTGTTTTTTGAAACCTGTGCCATTTTTTTGTGTGTTCAAGCATGTCCACACTATTGGTAAGCCTCCTTACATATATCAAATCATGAAATTATTATTTGATTGTGCCTTTCCACTTCAACAAAATCTAGCTACGATATGTGACTAAATATAAGTAATTTATTCCAATGATACTATGGAAACCATAATTGTGTATATAACATGGAATTGTTAAATTTAAAGGAATTTTTGGTTTCATGACTGTAGAACCCCATTCCATATTCATTAAAGAAAGAAGAGTTAACCTTATTAATTGAAATTTATGTACATGGTTTTAATTTAATGGTTCAATGCTACTTGTCCTTATTAGACTAATAAAAGGAAAGAAATCATCCGAGTTAATTTTTATTGGAATAGTTATCATCTGAGAAAATTATTTGTAATGAATTAAATGTAAGGTGAGTATTTGGGCGCGTGGATAGGGAAATAATTATCATAAAGGATGAATCATTTTAACTCCTGCATTCCCAAGGGAATTCATTGGGTACTTTATCACTTCTTTTTGATTCAAGGATTCAAATTTCCTAGGGATAGACCTACCCAAGAACATGATCCTTGGATACCTTTGGATAATAGTTATGACACTATAAGATACCAGAATTAATATTACATTATGCGCCAGCTTCACTTGTTGGATCTAGTTTGACATAAGTTTCCATAGTTACATCCTTATTCCTAGCCATCTGTTGCCTCCCATTTTACCTTGGAATAATTCCATGGACTCTATTAGAAACATTTTTTATGGAATTCTGTGGATGATTCACCTTTTATTTCACTCTTACACCTTATATAGACTTAGTTACCATTGAGTTAGAATCCCCCATGGTCTAGGATTCTCTGATGATTTCCATGGAACCACTTCCTATTTATTTATCTACCACAGTTTCCTTTTTACATCTTGAAACCCTCAGTCTTTATATTATCACAAGGAGTTTTCAGTGATGGATATGCCTTATGTGACCTATTAATATAAATTGGTAGTTTCTTAATTAATGAATTAGTATAATGTTTAGAAACCAACTGAGGGTTGAATTATGTACTTGGAATGTAGTCACATTTTAATTATTCACATTATATATTCATTCCTGAATGTTGTTACATTTCCATTACACAAGTTGAATGTTATAGACAATGTTGGATGTGTCCCCCTAAAATTTCCCTTACACCCTCTCTAGGTAACATTTTATACCTACGGTGGATTACATGTATTCATGTGTTAACAAAGGGGGAAGTAATTCTTCAGACACTTGATTGCCTATTGTCCTCAGAAGGAGTTGGTTGTTGATGAAAAAGTTGTAGCTTAGAATGCTTGTGATTATTTATATTTGTTTTTGATACATTTGGTTTTTAATGTATGCATTATACATTATATCCTTGTTTTCCATACATCATGTGACATGAAATATATTATTATCAGCTATTATATGTTATTCTAGTTATATCAGTTATTCTAATCATTGTATATTTTCACGGTTCATTATGTTTTCTTATTTATTATGTTATTTACATTAGATTATTATTATCCTTGGTGCTACATTTTGTTAATGATGTAACAGTCTCCACGTGGACACAGTCAGGGCCCTCATTGCAAGTTAGAAGCCTCTAGAATTTGGAGAGATGTGCTTGAGGCTATGTGGTACACAATTCTCAAGCAACCTCTTAAGCGGAATCTAGTTCTGTGATGTCAAATCAATGAATACACATCATTCGCATTTGGTTCAGGATGCGTACTGTTGATTTTTTTCTTTTTTTCCAACATTCCGCATTTAAGATTCTAATTACTAATTCGATCCAAAACACATCATGAAATGATTATATTATATATTTATGTGTAATAATTTTATAAATAAACTTATTAAATATATACATATATATATATATATTAATTATTATTATCACGTTCCTATGAGAATCATATGAATTATGTTGTCTATGTTCAATTTTTGATTCTATACTATATGTCTAGTGAAATAATGAATTAAAATAAAAAAATAAACATTTAATTCATTAGAATCATAGTGTTCTATACACAGAGAGATATAGACGTGAATAATTTGATATCTCATATTCACATTATTAGAGAAATCATAAAGATGGTGCCCCAAATAAGACTCATATAGTAATAATCATTGGGTACATTGAGAATAGAGAGGTGGTTGGGTTTAGAATCCTCGAGTAACTGAGCAGCACAATCATTTTTACATCACTTCATCAAAGAGTATCATTATTTTTTGTAAATTTTAATATTAACAACATAGAAATGTATCTTCTATATGTAATCACTCTTATTTACTAGGTATATTGGAAGAAGAGCCACAAAATTTCATATATCATTATGAGTAACAAAAATAATGTCTATTATTGGATTTTTATGATAAATATACTTCATAAAATTCTATTAAGAGGATGATCATGGGACCAAAAGGGAATATCTTGCAATTTTTTTAATGTGGAAGGATAGACCATTGAATGAAAAATTACACCCATGCAAATAAGCAAGGGGAATCATTAGGTTAATTTTCTATTGAGATTAATTTATGTATTTCTAGAAATTATGTATTAGACACTGCCAATGGTGATTATATATTCATTCAAATATAGGATTCATTTATATTAATAATAATTGACAGTAGGGGGTATATCTGAGTATCAAACATAGATAACCTTTTTGTTGTAGCTATTGGGGACTACCACCTCACGTTTCTAGCCATAATAATTTTTTTAATTATTTTAATTTTGTGACATCAATTACATAAAAACCATATAATTTTATCCATAATAGATATGGCTAAATTTATTATCACGTTTAGAAATAAATGTTTCCTATTTTATAATGTTATAATTTTTTTATTATAATAAGCAATTAAATAGGTATCCTTATCTATTGGTTGCCACAAACTATGTAATAATAAATATTAATGAAACTAATTCATAGGAATCATACTACACTCAAATTTGGAATAAAAAAAAATTAATGTAAATGAAAAACATTCTAGTATAATATAAAAATATTTATATATATATTATTAAAAAATAACACTTCATACTGAATGCTACTCTTGTTTATATGTAGAAATAACCAAAAAGCGTAAGTACATGCACCGCTGAAGTAAACTAGTAGTGAATATGTCATATGTTACTCGAGAATAAATGTGAGATAATAAACCATTTAATGTTTTGTATCTTCTTCATTCCAATCCCCAAAAAATGATATGAAAAACTGAAAAATAATATAGTATGTATTAAAAAGTAATCATTATATAAAAAATTATAATTTAACTATATAAACCACACAATGGAAAAAAGCTGTGAATATGGTATTTTCCTAACGGAAAAAACTGTGAGGAGAGACCATTAGTTCTTTTTAAACATCCATTATATGTTCCCAAATTGTTTTATAATATATATATGTGTATTAAGAATATATTAACAAATGACACCATTATAAAATTTTCATATAGTCTATTATCCCTCATTTATTATAAATTCTTTTTTAAAATCATGGTATCAGGGGATAATTTCTTCCTTTTTCAAGTTTGTTTTTTTTTAATTTTTTTATGTTTAATTTTATATTTATTAAATAGACTCTAATATTTTAAAAAAATATAGTATTATAATATAAATAATTTATATATTTATTTTTATTAACCTATAATATTTATATATATATAATATATTAGAATATTCATCGAGATGGTAGGTCGTACAGACACATGAACATTGTTTCCATTTTTCATGATTGATGGAATAAAGGGAAATAATTATTAAATCACCAATAAAAAATAAATATGTTTTAAATGTATAGTTAATATTAATAAAATACATATAACTAGAATCCATGAGAAAATAAAATGAGAAACATTTCTCATTTCTACGTGGAGGTGATATTCCACAAGTAAACATGACTGAACTTATTTTATTCAAATGGATAGAATGGCATGAAGTTAAATGTGATATTATATGTCTATAAGTAGGGATTGAACATAAATAAAAAAGATATTAATTAAAGTGTATCCACACTGCCCTGCATATAATTTGTTGGTGACAAATGAATCTCTATTATTTTTTAGGCATTAGTCCTACAAAACACAGTTGATGTTATTATATCCCAATTGGAATGAAAATTAAGTAGGTATATTAGATATGTGAACTCAAAAATGTTTAAAAATAAAATAAATATCATATTAATATGTTAAGTTAATTTCTATATCCATAATTGAAAGATGGTGATGGATAATTAATGAAATCTTTTTGTGAAGCGGTAGTATCCTTTATTCACAAATGATGATTCCATGACCCATATGAATGAAGGTGATAAAATTTTAGGTAATTAAATTATAATAATAACTTAAATATATATGGAAGATATTTTGGTCATTATATCATCATTTACACAAAATAATTTCTATGTGTAGACTTTTGAATAAAATAAACTTATCTCTTAAGGATGTTACAACTTCTTTAAATAACTTCTTTGGGTTATCTAAAAAAGTCCTCTATGATTTGATTTGTCACCAAACAAAGGATTATAGGATGATATAAGGGAAATATGTAAGTTATTTTGTAATGTATTGATAGAACTAATTGGCTGTTGATGTGTCAATATGATAGGAGAAATGTGACCTTTTATAATTGTTATCGGTGGCTCACAGGTAATTTTTGAATATAAAACATTGTACGCATGTTTTCACATGCCAAAAGTCTCCAAAATGCGATATTATTTATAATATAATAAATTATATATATATATATATATATCCATCTAATCAATGTTTTATAGAACATGGTTTATTTTACACACTTATATATATTTTTTACCCCAAGGAAAATATATTTAACCTTAACAATGTTATTTCATACTATTTTTAATATTCATTATAGTCAAAAATTATATTTCCATATTTAACAAAACAAATTATGTTGATTAAAAATATTTATTTCACTTTTCTAAATTCCATCCACGTATGTGTAAATGATTTATTTAATATCAATCCCCCATAAGTGATGAGAAAGATGGTTTTCAAAAGGAAAATCGATAAAAAGAGTTATAAAAGTTTTATATAAAAATTAAATAAGAAAGTGATTCCAATAAATTAAATTAAATTAATAAATATATAATATATCTATTTTTACATTTTAAAATATTAATATATAATTTAAAATATAAATACCTTAAACAAAAATTAACAATAAAATTATAATTTGTAACTTTTCACTAGCAATTAAAACAATAAAGAGTTCGAAAATTATCAAAAAATCACGCAATGAAAATTTATAATTTTATATTTAAAAATTAATGTTAACTTTTTGAAATTAATTTTTATAATATTGCTAATAATAATTTTTAATCTATTTTATCAAATAATAACAAGACACCCTTTATAAAAAATACAGTTTTTAGAAAACATTTATTTTTCTTTCAAATGATTTTTTTAATATTTATAATTAACAGATAACCATTGGAATTATTCTATACATCATTAAATAATTATATTTTATTAGTGGTTCTTGTTTTATTCTAACTAACCTTTTCATGGAGTAAAGGATATCAAAGGTGTTAATTTTTTTAAAAAAATGAATATATCATAAAGTATCAGGGTATTAGGTTCTCTTATATTGTTCGTACATCATGTTATATAAACTATTGAATATGATGTAACAATTTTAAAATCTATATTTGGTACATTTTACACCTAAAATAAATTGTGTGCTTTGAACATAACCATGATCAAGATAATTAGTGGATAAAAAACATGAAAATACCATTCTTGAAATCCCTCATCATGTGAATATTCTATTAAAAATACATTTGAAAATAGATAAATGATAATATATTGCTCAGATGAAATAACACCTAACTATGTATCAAAATTTGAGAACATTAGTGGGAAATGAAAATATTGAAATAGAAGGGAATAATAATTCCAATGGATTAAGGGAGAGTGATGGAGATCTTTTATCATAAGTATTTTAATGATTAATATAATGTTAACAACATTGAAACTATAAGTCTATTTTGATTTTAGAGGCCACTTGATTTGTCATATATGAATGAAATGGCCTAATTCTTTTCAAGACCATTTTATTAATTTTAAAAACTTATTGTTTTCATATGAATCAGAACATATGGATATATAATTACATGATATCATTACATTTAACAAACATAATTTCATCCCATTATTTTAATCAAATCAATTCTCACATGATTTTACACTCTATGAAATTAATATCTAAAAAAATATTTATGCCTAATACACAGTTTACATATCATTATAATGAAAATTCATTCCTCTGGTGAGTATATATCATCCAAAATAAAATTGGTTTTAACATGTTATCTTATAACACACAACAATGATCTTAATCCATTCCATATATTGTTATCTTTTAAATCATCCCAAATTTTCCCCTCAAAACTCAAAGTCTAATTATTTTAAGATGTTCACTATATCATCATTATAATCCCCATACAATATAAATTTTAAAAAAATTTCACATTCAAAAATTTTTACTACCATTATCAATACAAAAACATATTGAATAAATATAACAAATCGAAAAATAAAATATATGGTTATTGAATATTTTCAACTAATTTAAGAATTTTGTAAACACTATTAAGGATAAACCAATAATTCACTAACCAATTTCATGGTCACCAATAAAATCCTATTAAAATTTATTTATGATTATTAATTCAACATAGAGATTATATTAAGTTTTATCTTAACTAAATAATGAGTTTTCTAAAAGGATCAACATTACACTGAATAATGTTTCTTGGTCATCTGTACTATTCAACATATTTCCTCCAATCCATTAAGAAATAGAACTAAATTAAAATACTTATAAATTTCCGGATTATTATGGCCATAATATTGTGTATATATAATAATATAATGTAATTATTAAATACAAACACATGGAAATTTATCATTGCACTTTTAATGTATTAATAGAATAAAGTTGACCATCATCCCATAGATTCTTTTGTGGTATATTCGATTCAAGGATATGGAATTCATTTGAATATTTCCCCATGTCCTTATAGTTAAATCATTGAATATTATAAATTTCACTCTTTCCATTTCAATTAAGAGAATAGTGGCATTTATTTACACAATTTTGGAAAACTCCCATTCTCTTCAAACAATTATTGGAGTCTTTCTATATACCATTGTCACACATAACAATGTAACTCATTCTCTTATTCCACTTATAATTTTTTTCAATCAAAAAAAATTCTCTGTATTCTCTTAGATGATATATTATTGGAAAATTATGTATCTTTCTTGACAGCAGATGAGAGAATTCCCTCAAAAAATGGGAATATTTGGGAGACTAGTTCCATTTGAAATATTAAATTAATACCATCATGTAAATTATAATCTATACACTTTGGATTACTTGCAATGATATCGATTACATTAAATCCCCTAGTAACCATTTATAAACCAAATAATACACTATATTATATGAAAATATTATTAAACGTAGAAAATATTAGGAAAAACTAGTGAAACGATTAACCTAAATTGGAAATTTGATAAAAAAATAACCTCCTAGTAATTATCATGGTCCTGTGTGGAAAGATTGATTTTAAAATAATACATAATGGATTTCAAATTAAATAGAAATTATCTAAATAATATCCCTACAGAGTGTAACAATTTGTCAGTAGTAAGGCCCATTTCTGTGCCCTAGGTGATGATCTGGTCAATCCCTATGCGCCATTTTCATAGTTATTACCGCTAGGTACATCTGTGATAGAACAACTTCAAATTTTTATATCCATACTGGGAATTATTTTCTAGTAAAAATACCATAATATCTTTCTTATTATAAATAATATGATTTTTTTGTATAAATAACATCATGGTATATAATAAGGTTATTTTCCCCAATCAATTTTCTTATAAACCTAATTCCTAATGATTTTAATAAACATCCAATGATGGAAATAATAAAATCCCAAACACGAGTAGGATAGATCCATTTTCTAGTACGTTACACTAGCCTAAGATATAAGGAATAAAATACATATGGACCAAATAGTTTATTTTTCATAGTAAATATGTTACATATTTGGAATTATTATAACAATTGAGAATAAAAATTTTGAAAATATTTTTTATTTGGGAAATCCATTATTCTTCATTATATATCCCCAAATATCAATCCTAAAACATATATTAGCATCGAAGGGAAATAAAAAAATAAAACAAGAGTGATATTATATGACTAATATCGGTGATAATATAATATAATAAATAAACAATAAGAAATAATATATATAGAAAACTAAATATCTGAAACACAATCAATTTAATCAATTTGCTACGAAAAAGACTTTAGTAATAAAATATTATCAAATAATTCCACAGAAAAAATCATGGAAAAAGAGATCTTATCCCTGCATATTCTAAATCATAGATTAATATCATTTTAATTAAATAACTATGTTCATAAATATGTCATTCATTATGTTAGACTTCATAAGCATAATATCAACTCTTTATGACAGTACATCTAAATTTGTTTATAAGGATTCACACAAAACTGAATCATGTTTGTCTAATGAGACCTACCAATTCATCATGGGGTCTAGTTAGACCCACCCCTCACTTAATAAGTCCAATTCATTCACCATATTAAATTGGTGAATCATAAACCACATATTTCTTAATATTTAAACTATAAAATGAAATAGAAATAATTTCCATGATCAATTAATATATTCATAAAACAAATAGAATAACATGTTAAATGGTAATTAAATATTAAATCCATAGAAAATATTATTATAAAACTTTTGGAGAAATTATAGTGATATTATTAATAAAATATCGCTAGTCTACCATATTTAAAATAAATTTTTGATGTTTTTAATGAATAGAAATAAAATTAAAGTTCCATTTGAAACATTTTCTTATAAAATATCGCTTCTAATATAAGAAAATACATTTAAAAAAAATATGTCAAAAAGACATGAAAATAAATATTATCTAAATTACAATTCAAATCATGTATAATAATTAATAAATATTTAGTGGTCTTTGTTGTGGAAAATTCTGTTCATTTCATATATGTTTAAACTATGATTTCATTCACATTTTTTCTAAAATTAATATTGTCCATGACATTAAAATGACATAAATATTACTTTGAAAACAAATTTCAAAATGATTAAATGGGGAAATTTTTTCATTAATAAATAAATTGGAAAATTTCAAAAAAACATTTGAAACCAATTTTATAAAACATAGATTTTGATGAAAGATGATTATGGATCGAAAAGAGATATAAAGTCATAATTTAATAAAACTATTTCATCAATAATTGTATATACCTATTTATGAATAAAATTATTACATGATAAATTTCTTTAATAACAATACAATAATTAACATTATTTTTTTAAGATATAAAAATCTAATAATTCTGCAAATGGATACATTTACAAATATAATAAAAATTAATGATGAGAATGTGAAATAAACCATTTCCACCTCAATAAATATGAATAATATGCCCCTTGAAAAAAATAACATCAAATGGAACATTAATCTCCTAGACGATAAATATATTTATCCAATAAAATCTCAAAATGGCCCTTATATACACCACACAATGGAATAACTAGTAAATATTGAGTATGTCCCTTGGACAGAATAGTGAGATGAGAAACCATTAACAATTTAGTAACTTCAAAATCAGAAGCCCTATAAAATAAATTTCATCAAAGTAAAATTTAAATAGGATAAAGAAAATAGTTTCATGACCTAACTAATCAATGTTCTAATATACAAAACATGTAGTGTAAGTAAGCGGTGAATATGACATATATCTAATATAAGTAAAAGGGAGATAAGAAACCCTTACAGTTTTATGGACTTCATTTCTCAGTGATGAAACCAACTATAAAATAAATTTTTGTTTATTAAAAATATATTACATAAACATAATCATATTTTATTTACTTATGTAATTTTATGAAACATGTATTAAAAATTCATTGTTTAAATCATTATTTTGGGTGATAATCACTTTGTTTTTCATGTATGTTATATATAAGATATTTGGGAATTTTAAATTTGATCATGGTTACATAATCTAAAAAATTTTAACCATGATATACTTATCATATATATTCATTATATATTTATTTAGAGTAATAAATAATTGTTATAGATAGAAAATGTATCATACCATTCATAGACACGGTTGAGAGTACGTGCATGTGAACATTGTTTCAATTTATCATGATGGGTTATAGAAATGGAAAATACAAATTTATTAACAAATAAAAGTTCATTATTATTTTTTAAATATCATTTATATTAAAAAACCTTTTATATTATAACACATGTAAAAATAAAATAAAATACCTTTCACATCACAATGTGTAGGTGGTAGTCCACACGTACACATGAGGGGCGTTATTTTATTCCATTACATTGGAAGGTAAGAAGTTAGATGTTGTATTATATTTACATAAGTATATTTTCATAATAAAAATCAGAGATATTCAGTTACGTTTTTCATTTCTAACATCCATGTAAATAGTATATCAAATACAAACCACATCAATATGTGAGGTGGTAGTTTTTTGTACACTCCAATGATGTAACAATATCCCTTAATGACGGAAACATAATAAGGTATATGTGATGTGATTATTCTATAAGTATAATAATATCATATATATAGTTGTGAGTGTGTATTTTTATATTAAATCTATCATTACAAGATTCCTTTAAAGTTGGTGACTCAAAATGAATGACAACGGTTTGTGATGTGGTATTCCATCATACAACAAAAGAATGATATCATTAATATTTTGATTGAAAATGATGGGGATTTAGGTTATAAAAATAGTAAAAAAAATCTATTTACATTTTATATATTTAGGATATAATATCATCATTTTTTATTAATACATTAAGTATGTGGAAAAATAAATTAAATAAGACACATGGTTAGGGGCATTACCTCTTCATGATGAAAATTATTTATAATTGAAAAAGGAATTTATTTTCGCTATTATTACCCATATATATATTCTTAGATTAGAGGAGGTATTTATTTATGTAATTTGGGTAGGTCTTGGATTAACCGATTGATTATTTATGTGTGAAGTTGATATAATAGTGGTGTCCTTTTATAGAAGAGGTGAGTGGAACACTTGTAATATTTGAGAAGAAAAATTTCTACAGAGGTTTTAAACATTCACCAAGGGTCCAAATTGGTAAATCATAAAAATTATAAAATATAATGCTTGAATATGTACAAAAAATGTTTGTTCAAAGAGTTTATGGGTTTGAATCTAACTTTATGTTATTTCTATGCAAAAAATGTGTGTTGGAATTTTTGGGCATTCTAAACACTAATCTTTTTAGTTTAACCCCCAGTAACCCAATTTATACCATAACAATAATAAATGAATTTTCATAATTTTACTATTCATTATGGTGATTGAATATGTTAAAATTATTATAAAATATATTTTAATATGATAAAAAAAATATAACCCTTTTATTCTATATTACATTCATATAAGCTGGGAAATTAAAATTAAAATTAACCCCACAGATTCAATGAGAATGCAGGTTTTGAAAGAGAAAAACTTTCCAAAGGGTTAAGTGATTGTGTATCAAAATTTATTATGAATATGATTCGAGTGAATTGAATTTTATTAATAGTTATATAATTTAAATAAAAATATTATAACTCTAATACATATAAAAATATCAGTATAAATAATTTTAAAAAATCTAGTATTCTATTAATATTCATTATTTTTCACCATTTGTTGAAGAATTATTTTTCAATAAAATTATCACCAAATTCACTAGATGATAATTTTGAATCATATATCAGAAAATTGATTTCTATTTTTTGAATTAAATAATTTAGAATATTAATAATAAATTTTCTAATAGTTTCACATATCATGATATGTCTTCTTTGTTTTAAAAAAATCATAAAACATTTCTATTTCATTTAAATGATTCATAATTAATTTCATATTTATAAATAAATAATGAATTTATTTTATACATGTATAAACCATATAATTTTCCTACTTTATTTTTACTAATAATACCCTCAAAAATAATGTCTTAGTTATAAGTGTTATGTTAAAATAATAAAATTTTTATAGAGTATCATGTTTCTTTCAAACTGAGTGTTGCGTCAATTTAATGTTATCAAATGGATTGGATCTATTTTCAAAAGTAAATTTTTTTCTCATAGAGTGTTATATTATGTTATAGATTTGGTTTTTCAAGTTATATATTATATTTTATATCATTTCCATTTTTCAAAATGTTGAGCTATTACATGATGAGTTATAAGATGGATTCATTTATTAAATTAAATTAATAGATGAATGATGTTGAGAAATATATTGGTGAGGAGATTTAATAATAACACATACACTATGTTATAGAATTTCATAATCAAGAATTCATTTATAGTTTATGAGAGTTTTGGATAATATCTCAACTCTATACACCTTATAGGAAACTTTGGAATATTGTAGGAGAAAGAAGGAATTAAACCATGTGGGTCTTGGTATGATCAATGATGATTCATGTGATTGTAAAATAATGTTTTTGGGAATATTCATTACACATTGATGTACAAATAATAATCAATTTCCAAATAAATTACAGGATGGTATACAGTATAAATATTTTAATTAAATGATACTCATGTTGTCATAAATATATGTATAGGTTAGTCATGTGTTTATTAAGGATTATGTAGGTCACAAATATTCAAACATAGGAACAATTTCTACTTCATTAGGATAATCTTAATAAGGAGATATTACTACCTATAAAAAACCTCATAAAGTTATAACAATAGATTGTCACTCCATACTAATTTTGTGGGATTACATCTCTAAAAAAGATATTAGGAGTGAGATAGAATTAAATGATTCCAATGGTTAATGTAAAGAATAGTTGAAAGATAAATATATTTCATACATCTTCATAGAAGAATAAACTATTATAGAGGCACAAGTACTTTATTGAAATAAAATAGAGGTTAAGAAATCATAATTCTATTGTTTTATAGTAACTGATGTCAATAACTCATTATTAGTTGATTATAATTATCGTATAATATACAAGAAATAATTATGTAGCATATATGTTTCCACATGGAAATAATCCATGGATTTTAAAATGGATTCCAACTATAAAAAATAAATTACGAATTTTTTAGATCCTATAATTTGTAGAAATCCTATTGGTTGTTAAAGGTTATATACAAAGAAACATGCAATAAAGGGATAAGTGAACACATTTAAATAATTACTAGATTGATAATGGTTTAAAACATGTCCAGACATTATCTATTAAAAAACATATTCACCAGTTGTAATGTTGAAGGAAAATAAAATTATAGTTTCCATTTTGGATTTTAATGACTGTGGGATTCTAATAATTTATTTCAAAATAAACATCCTAAATGAAAACTCTCATGATGATGTGTATATAAGAAAATATGATCCATTTATAACTTTAAAGTGTCCCTATAAGATATGAAAATTACAAAAATTATGTATTAAATAAAAAATCTAGGTCATATAAATCTAATTTTAATTAATCCATAAATGATTTTGATTCATAACGAAATAATGTGTGTATTTGGTCTATACAAAATTTACTATGAGTGTGAAAAAATTCTTCATAGTTTATCTCAAATAAATATTACATTTTAAAAATGAGGTATTAATATCATAATTATTTATATCTAGTTTGAATAAATGATTCACCATGACATATATAGAAATGGAATCATTTTTACATTAGATCAAGATCCTTCATGGAAGATCTAAGAGGATGCTAGGCCTACAACAATTTTAATATATTAAAAAAAATACTAATATCATTGAAATTGAACAATCCAATAGGGCATTGAATCCAGGGTCACATTTAATTCAACTTTCTAAGAATATGTGAACTCATACATATATGGAAACAAAAAATTTGAATATATTTCATACATATTATTGATTTGGTTAGATGTATATGATATGCTTTGTAAAATGCAAGATATGTCCTACACATTTAGTGTGGTGGGTATATATCATTGTTAACAATGAAAATGGTATTGGATGGACGTCAATGTTATACATAACTATCAAAGGAATACTAAGGTTATTTTATAACATCATCAGACCCATGATCCCAAAAATGTTAATGTAAAGAAAACATTTACTTTTTAGGATTTGATATTAATACATGTTATATATTTGTTTCCATCAAAACTATAAAATATAATAAAGGAAAATTATTATCACTTATATTTTCATGATTTTTTAGGGATTTCTATAATTAAATAAAACTTTTATATAAACAAATATATTTATCTAAAAAGAAATTTCTATCAGTTAACCCATCATGTAGTATTTTACATTATGTCATAATTATCATCCATCAAAAAAACTTTTTAGATATAACTTTTTTAACCTCATTATATTTAACATGTTAAATATGAAACAAAATAAGGGTGATTAAAATTGATTTGTAAGCTTAAACATAATCATTAAAAATTAAATTAAATTATTAATCCTATTAATAGATTAAGGGTATAATGAAATAATCACAGTTAATGAGTATTGTATATAAATATTCATACGCATCCATACCGAGGTCGTCAAACTTTAAGACATGGAATAATGTTATTAAAATTGAATGATTCATCATAATAATTATTCATGATATGTTTGACATCAATATTGATCATGTGTAACATAATAAACCCATATCAGTCATTGGAAAAACATACAAGTATCATGTGACATAATCTTTATTCAAAACATAATGATCCCTAATATAACCCTTGAAAATAGAATAACCATATGGTAAAAATAAAATATAATTACCCATAGAACATAGTCATTATCCAATTAATCAGAATTATATCTAGATGAACCTATCGTATAAGATATAATTAGCTTACACTAAACTATCATTTCATGTCTATCATCATACAATGTACAAGAACCATAATATATATATATATATATATATCATTCATTTCCTCCAAAAATATCTTAGAAACATACAATATTAATTTTATAACATTATTTACATATAGATATTTAATGATTTTAATTTTAATGTATTTTAAACATGATAAACCCTTAGAAAATAAATGGATTCCATTATAGACTATTTTAAACATGATTGTTACATGGATGACAAATGTGTTCTATAAAAACCTCTTGGAGGAATAGTTAACCCATGGAAAATAAAATTCTTCCATCACAATATCTTTTAAAAATGATTTAATTGTGGAAAAGAAATGGGTTCTAAAAAAATATCTTTATTACATTATTAACATATTTTAAAGATATAGTTTCCATAACAATCTCTCTAAAAGTTAATTAACCAATGGAAAAACAATTTGTTCTAAAAAATCTCTTAAAATCAATTATAATTCAACCAACGAGATAATGATATTATTATTATCAAAAAATATACCCATTATATAGTAAGTAACAACAATGGTTATGGAGTATGATAAACGAAAATAAAATTCAAATATAATTATTATTATTTTGAGGAAAATAACGATTTCATTTTGAAAAACACTTTTTAAAAAATAAAAAACTTATAAAATAATTTTTTTAATGAACATGGAATCATATGATGTAAGATTATATTATACTATGTTCATAATGGTGGGATATTCTATTTATGTCATACATGTTAAAATGAGGACCCCTTTCACATTATGGAAAAATCTAGACAATAAATCATTGGAAAATGATATGAGGAATAAACTTAATTTTTTCAAAGTGAAAAAATGGGTAAAAATGTATTCAATAAATCGATTTACCATTGGTAAAAAATGTTTTAGATATTAATTTTATTTACATTGTTTTTAATGAAAAATATTTTTCGACCAAAGAGATAAATATATATTAATTTTCATAAAATCATTATATTAAATTCATTACTATATATAGAGAGTGAAATTGATAAAAGACATGTGTTATCATGAAATAACTAGAGGAGGATAATATTAATGATCTTCCTGAGATATGGATCTTTTTATTTCATCATTATAAGTATATACATAATGATTCCTAATAAAAGATGTGAGTGTATCATAAAACCATCACCACTATGGTTAAATTGAATCGTAAGACCCGTGAAGGAGTAATATTAAATAATACCAAAAAAATTTATAATAAATATTCTCTTGCTATTTCTTTTAATTTTCATTTTATGTACAAATCATAAAATAAGATAGGTTCCTAAAATAAAAAATTTCCTAAATAGATAAAATTATAGAAAAAAAATCCATTATTGCTTTGGTAAAATTTGAAACAAAAATCCCATGAAAGATAGCTACAATATTGTATATATTAATACCAAAAATTCCTAAATAATAATAATATTATAATTTCATGGGTAGTATATATACCAAAGAAATGAAATAGGATTTGGAAAAAGATTGTGTCTCACATAAGTAACCATTAAGACAGAAATCTCATTACTTGATCTGAGAATTTCATCCTATAAACATTAAGTAATGTATTTGAAACATTAATTTTTCTCATAATTCCATTTTTTAAGATTAAAAAAATATACTTAGATCATTTATTTAATTATTAATTTTAATTTTATTATGTTATTTACCCATCAGGTGTTTTGGGATTGTTAGCTTCAGTATTTCAAAATGACTTTAATGTGTTACGTTTTTCAAATGGTTAATTCTGTTCACATCTCAAAATAATTGTCATCAAATAATTATTATATTTATACAGAACTTTTACTTTTAATATGAATAAATAATTTTTTTTTATAAAAATCAACGATGTTACAATCATTGTTACAGTAGGTAAAACGTGCACTTGTGTAACATTTCCACTTTTAAATTATCATTATAGGATGAAGGTATGTAATATCATAACATTTTAGAGTGACCATAGATTCCTAAATAAAATAACAACTCTTTTATTTTACTTATTCATATCATATATGCGGACTGTATATGAATAGGGAGGGTTACATCACTTCATGAATGTAGTACTTCACTAATACAGGAATGTGTTTTTAATCTTTTAATAAGTTAGGATTTAAGAAATAAAATGATATATAATATTGTTTTGATTGAATTATATTTCACTAATACCATAAATATTTCATATATATTTTATATATTCATTAAAAGTATTATAATTATTTTCTATGTATGTAATTAGTGAAAATGAATAACATTTTTTCCAAAGGGAGTAGTGTGTCGTGCACACGAATGACATTATCCTTTCACATAAAAGATTGAAATTAATAATGCATAAAATATATAATGACACTATAGGTAAAATTTAATTTTATATAACTTATATATACTTTATACGGATCATAATACCCAACCATGAGAGGTGCTTATTCAAAAATGAACAAAATCAGTTCATGAGGGGGAAATCCACCAAACACACGAATGGTGATTTCATATCCCATTTGATGAAATTAGAGATATATGTTGAAAAAAAATTAAAATTATACACATGATATTTAATTTAATTTAGTTATGTTTTTTATCATCATGGTTTACTAATAATTTAAGAATGTTGATGAATAAATAATATTAAAACATTTGTTAAAGAACATTATACATTATTTATGTATCCTCTATAGGATTTCACCAAAGGCCTTCTTATGATGTATTTCTGAAATTAATAATGATTCTGTGTAGAGAGGTGGTAATTTGGGACCTTATTTGGGTAGTTACTTTCTGAACCAAAAGTTTTCCATGGGGTGAATAATATTGGATATGGGGTGGCCTTTAATTAGTGAGG
This sequence comes from Viscum album, assembly GCA_963277665.1. Classification (NCBI taxonomy): domain Eukaryota; kingdom Viridiplantae; phylum Streptophyta; class Magnoliopsida; order Santalales; family Viscaceae; genus Viscum; species Viscum album. The sequence goes on along the minus strand of OY728125.1, from coordinate 267,522,080 downwards.
TGACTGGAAAAGATGTATCTTTTTTAATAAAAAACATATTACCTGCATTTTGACCATTTAAAAGGATCCAAAATTGATTATTTTAGATACATATACATCATAAGTTATAAAAAAGTCTATCAAATAGTTATTATACATTTTTTAGTTCATTTATTCCCCAATCGTTTTAGTTTAACATCTGGTAATCTCGTCTCAACCTTTACCCCAAAAAGTTATTTTTTATGTTTTTATGATTCATTATGGAAACAAATTATGCTTACTATAAAACATAATACTAATTATAATAATTATCATTATTTAATATATTTTAAAAAAATTCTTATGAATTATTTTAAAATTAAACACGCTGACGTGGTGAAATTGCAGGTTTTGAAGAAGTGTATTTTTCAACTAAAATATGATTTTATATTAACTCTCTGATAAGTAAAAATAATTTTAGGAATATAAATTAATATATATTGATATATAATCTATAAATATTAAATATTTAATTCCTCATCAGGGGTTTTATTAATTAATTAAATAGGAGAAACAATATGCACTGTAATTTTTTTTAGAAAACTCCATTTTAACCACAAAAAAGTGTTTTACTAAAATCATTATGAAATTAATTAAAAATAAATAAGGTTAATTAAATATATAAAATATTCATCATATGTTTAATAATATTTAGAAAATAATTGGACAATTAATTTTTTATTAATTTACTGAAAATATTGTCCTTTATTAATGTTATTTTCACTATTCACATAAAAATAAATATATTTGGAGAAATACTAAATCATAAACCTTTGTAGATTTTGACATTAAATTTTTTTAATTTATTTTAATATTAGAAAAATAATTTTCTAAAATTTCTGAAAATTTATAATAATATTTTGTAATTTTAAATAATAAAAATAATTTTTGTAGGAGACGTATTATCTAAAAACAAAAACACTTTTCTATATATTTATTGATTATATACTAAAAATTTATCAGTATTATATATTTATTAATATACATACGGGGACATCTGGAATTTGAGGATAGAAAGCACGTCTTTCTATAGGTCTCACCTCGATGAGGTTTGAGGAGATTTGGCCGAGGTAGCATGTTATCTTCACAGTTCATAGGACCATTCCGAGTCCTCATCAGAGATGGCGAGGTGGATTACTTTTTAGATCTTCCACCTCAGTTTCACTGGGTGCATGACGTCTTCCACGTATCTCTGCTGAGGAGATATGTGCACAACCCTACTCACATCATCGACCATGGAAAGCTGGACATCAACGATGGGGCGTCTTTTATGGAGGTTTCAGTAGAGATTGATGATCGACAGGAGTGGGTCCTATGTGGACAGTCGGTACCTATGGTGCGTGTTCGTTGGTAGCACGGGAACCTCTAAGAGAGCACATGGGTGTCGGTGACTCATATGCGTGCTCTATACCCCCATTTGTTCCCTTAGATTGAGTTGTAGATTATAGGGACGTAAATCCATGAGGTGGGGAGAATGTAAATACTCAGAATTTCAAAGTAATTTTTTTTTATATCTGAATTTTTGGAGTTAGTAGTTTTTTAAAGGCACACAATTCCAAGTCTTGTAGTGCCCGGAAAGATCCGTCGAAGATTTGTTGAGGTTAAATTAACAAGCGTAAGCATTTTTCCTGAAAAAGTGGAATAACACTTAAATGGTTACATGGATCATAAATCTGAGGGCACTATTGCACTCAGGATGGCGGGTTTACCCTAGGTATGACTTAAGTTTAGTCGGCGCGAGTCTCCTGTAATAAATCCAAAAAATGGCATAACCGTAAATAAAATAATTAAATAAAGTTATTTTATTTTTCAAATGCTTATAACTCACAAATAGTTGCTTAGATTAAAAATCTAAGACCACTCATGAAATCGTAAGGGTTTGCATTATTTAAGAAGATACTAACTTTGGCTGGCACAGGCCACCAGAAAAAGTTAGTTTTTAGCTGCAAATAAAGTAATTAAGTAAAAATTATTTTATTATAAAATTCATAACATCTAAACTGTATCTCAGATTGAAAATATGATAGTACTATAGGGTTTTTTGGGGCATGTTTTTCCAAGTAAGATCCTAACCTTTCCCGCAGTTGGTTGTGGGTGACTGATAAAATTTTTTCTGAACATTTTTTTCGGGTACGTTTATTAAATGCACGAGTGGCATTTTGTAAATTTTGAACCGGTGCTCAGAATTTAAATATGAGAGAACTGTTGAACTCGTAGCACCGGTATTCGATTAAGGAGTCTTTTACCTTGATGGAAGTTGGTTGACTGTGAAAGTTAGATTTTGGGTTTTTATAAAAAAATCAATAAAATAATGTGAGCTAACACTTTATTTTTTTTTCTTAGCCGTCATGTGGCATGTTTTTTTGGATAGAACCTCTACTTGGATGTTGGAGGTGGGACGGCCACACCCTAACCTCCCATGAGAGGATATGGTGGTGGGGCCCACCCGAGCATCACCTCTTGTGATAGGTTATGACGTGGGGACCACCCGAAAATTAACCCCGCCAATTAATGGGGATGGAGAGGAAACCTCTCAACCCCCTCAAGTAATTTTAATGTATCAACATGAAATTAAATGATTCAAATCAATTTTATGTGTCAATTTAAAATTAAATTCTATCAAATTAATTTTATGTGTCAAAATAAAATAAAATCCAATCTTTTGTTTTGATGTTAGCATTTTCGTGGAATCCTCTTGTAATCCCCCAAATAATAAACTCACCTCACCTATTAAATTGCGCAAACACTTTTTAATTCGCTTGACCACATTTTTAAATTAAGTAACTACATTGTTCGAGTTGAGGACGGTTACTAATAAAAGAACCATCATGAATTCCATGATGGATACATAAATCTCCCCTTTCCAATATATAGGGAGTTTGGGTGGAGATTTTGGGACTGCTTCACCAAGCGACGAAACGCTGGAAAAATGACTTGACACCCAACTCATGGAGGATTACACCTTCTCCAATGAAGAAAAAAGAACACTGACCTTCTTCCATTTCATCCTTCGATTCATAACGATGTTAAGTGTCGCCAATGAGCCGACACAACTTGGGTTTTTACGAGCTTGGTCGGCGCGACAAAAGATTATCATGTACGTCATCTTTTGTGACTCCATCAATGAATGACATCCACCATTTTGCGCCAACGACTACCAACTACGAGAAAGGTAGGGGGTTTAATTAACGTGAGAACTGGGTCATGGTGACAACAAATACACCCCGCCTTAATAGGGTCATAGGGTCCTAGCCCACCAGGTACCACCAGTTGCCCCACAGACACGTGGGGGCCACCCCAGGGGCAGTTGCCCGATAGACACGTGGGGCCCACACCAGGGTCCACCCATGTGCCTAAACGGGTCATCTAACTAATGAATGTTCCCACATTGCCAATACCTTTCCTTTCCAGTGTGCTTTGTCCTCACTGACACACACCCCGGGAAAGTTTTCCAGAAGGTAAAACATCCTGATCACCACTCCTGGCCAAACACGATTAACTGTGGAGTTCTAATCAGACAGGATCCCATAAAGGAACGTTCACATTGTTGACATGAGTCATATCATTTAGTTATTTAGCCCTTTGTCATTTGAGGGTGTTACAATCACCCCCACCCCACATTAGAGCAAAATGTCCTCGTTGTTGGCCCTACATCTCAACCCAGACAGTGCACCACCCTTAAGGCTCGGTACCACCTCTGATACCAAATGTGACAACCAGGTCCCGGTGACCGCACAGACACCCCACCTTAATATGGTCTTCAGGTCCTGGTCCACCAGGTACATCTAGTTTCCCCGCAGACACATGGGGCCCACCCCAAGGTCAGTTTCCCCATAGACACATGGGGTCCACACCAGGGTCCACCCACATTCCCAAACAGGTTATCTAACTAATAAATGTCCCCATGGACCAACAATTTCCTTTCTAGTGTTCTTTTTCCTCACTCAAACACACCCTGGGAATCTTCCCAGAAGGTGACCCATCCTGACCACTACTCCTGCGAAAACACACTCAACTGTGGAGTTCTTTTCCGACATGGTTCCATGATGGAAGGTGAAACTTGTTGACATGAGTCATATCATTTAGTCATTTAACCCTTTGTCCTTTGGGGGTGTTACAATAAACCCCCCCCCCCCCCCCCCGTAAAGAAAACATCTTTGTTGTGGGCCCTACATCTCAACCCAGTCATTGCACCACACAAAATGCTGGGTGACACCGTTTATACCAATATTTCCTGACCCATCCCCTGGGGCCTGTATCGTGACTACCCAAAGACCACCTTCCATAGGTCTGGGGCATGCGACTTTCCCCAAAGGTGTAATTCCCTAAAACTGGGAAGGCATTGCCATTATAAATCATAATCACACACAACCAGATAACAAGAGGAAGAAAACACTATGAAAAATCTTTATAACTAGTGTACTGAATGTAAAAGGGGCTGAAAATACAAACCCAATAGTAAAGTACAAGAAAAAGACAAACAGGTACAACTAAAAATACAACTAGCTGGAAGGTGTATAGAAGCTGCTGGATTATCCACCACGGATCCTACATAAAGGGTATGTACAGTTAGCCTCCACAACGATCCACATCCGTCTGTCTCCTCTGGGTACCGAATAGTCGTGAGGTCCACCTCCGAGAAATATCCAGTCCTCGTACAATCTTCCTCCGTCAGGGCTGTCTTCCATCTGCATCCAATACAATGATGTCCAGACATAACCCGTGCAGGGGTGAGTATAACGATACACAGTATGGATCCTGAGACCCTTAAGGTCTCACAAAATTCAACAATGATAAACTAAAACGTATGAATTCAATGGATAACCCTTACATAGCTATATGCCAATACATATACCTAAGATATCAAGTAACCGATCTCAATCACGAGGAAAACACAATGGTCATTGACTCAGCTCAAACCAAGATTTTTATTCATGATGTCAAAAACGCAACTGCTAGAGAACTCCTCCTCTGTTGAGTACAGTAGTCCTGCCGCTACAACCAAGATCTTCCCACTAACCTTGGACTGTTGATTTCCTCAACCTGTCGAGTATTGTGGGACTGCTTCCACAACCAAGTGCTTCCCACCATGGGTCTGCCGCTTCAACCAAGCACTCCCCTGCATAGTCTACAGAGATACTCTTTATTTCAAGTAGCGCAGGTCTGCTGCTACAACCAAGGGCACCTCCACTGTGGGTCTGCTGCTACAACCAAGTGCTTCCCACTGGGCCATCCGAATCACTCCGAGTCGATCAATCAGCAGTCATCAAGTCTCACCCAGCTACTAGGTCTCTAAAATATACTCGCATGTCACCGAGAGGGTCCTCTCCACATGCCACAAGATGACACTTAAAGTGTCACTAAGTCTCACGTAGAAGTATTACAAGGACCACCATGTCATAGGGTCCTCAATGGAAAATACGACACGTCAATCGGATGCCCGATCTTTGAATTATTAGCCTTTTAGTCCCAAGGTGCCGGTTGGTTTTGTTTCCGAACCAACCCAAACGTATCTCAACAATACCCCGAATTGCCAAGGCGTATTTTAAAAAGGACTGTTTTTCATCGATATTACCAGCATCATTGACATTTCGTCAAACGAATGTCTGGTGCCAATGATATGGCCAATGGATGCAATGGGTCATTAGTGGTCTCGGGTCCAGTTCCACCCAGTCGGACCGACTCAGCCCAACCCCGTCTGGGTCAACCGCGTCAGACGTGATGGGTTTGACTCGTCTTTTTGGGTGGTTCATCCCGCTATGTTTTGACCCGGTCCCCTGGGCCCAGCCCAGCGGACTGTAGTAGCAGTTCCGCCAGATGTCGCCACGAAGATAGCATCGGCCAGGAAGCCGGGGCCAGTTTGACCAGCACCGTGAAGGGGGTGGCTCAAGATGTCTGTGGCCGGGAGACCAGCAGGTAGGCCATGTGGGGAGTGGACAGGCTGGCTGGACTTAGGGCAGGCTGCGAGTGCACCGGATAGTGTGTCGGTGGGTTGGGCAGCGCACCGGGCAGCGCTCCAGGGCGCAGCAGTGCACCGGGGCACTGGGCAGACCGTGGCAGGGGGCCGAGGGGGCGCCGAAAGGATGTCAAGGTGCCATGCAGGCCACCGGAAGGGGACAGGCAGGTTGCCGGTAGGGTTCGGGGGCGCTGGGTAGTGAGTTGGGGTGCTGGGCAGGATGCCGGTAAGGGCCGGGCAGGCCACCGGCCGGGCACGGGTGCACCGTGGTCCGGGGTTCTGTGTAGCCTTTATTTTCCATCTTCGTCTTCGCCACCACTTTTCCATTCCCTGTTGCCGCTTCGAAGAACATCACAATAAAAATCCGAGGGAGGGTGTTGGGCCTTGTGAGGATGGAATGAACCCTTCATGTTTAGGAGGATATCAATTGGCTCAACATAAGTAGAGGATGTTCATTAAAAACGTCCACAACATTCCCTTTTTATCCATTGAAGAAGGTAATAAGATGAGTACAATATCAACATGAAAAAAAATTAAACCCTGTACTAACATTCACTGGTTCTATCCACTCATCCAAAAAACATTCAACCGCAAATGTTCACTCTAGCATATTAACATAGGCAGGAATGCACAGAGGAAAAATAAATTGATGGCTCAAATGTCCCTGAACACATCTCACTCTATGGTTCAAGATTCGAAGCACTGATTGTATCGTATTCACCGAGTACCAGGAACACTCGGTATGCCTCGATAAATACTCAACTACTGACATGTCGTTCTACTGAAGCTGTAGTAGTTCTATAGAACACTCATCCACCTCCTCAGGCCAGTACTCAACCACTTATAAGTCAGGCTCTCCTTGGAAACTGAGGGGTATCTAGGTCTGAAACACTTGTAAGGCACTAAGCCTACATGTGTCATCAACTGGTACCACCGGTTGAAACTCCTGACCAACTTGCAGTGATATAACTAACACGCTACCTGAAGGCACAATTTCATGCAATGTTTCACATACCAATGCCTCATCTCTATGGGGACCAAATTCATGGTCACACACTGGGAAATAATGGTAACAAAGATCACCATCTACTCTAATGGTGTCTCCACTAGGCGGAGAATTCTAGAAATCGCCTCCTGTCAGTCCTCTACTACCTAGGAAACTATCTCGCCTCATATCCTCGAAGGCTTCATCCTCTAGAACTCATGCAACATGCTCAGTTGACGTGAAATGTCCTCCATTATGGCTGGTGGCATATGTTGTCCAACGGGAGGTGGTGTTACTGGTACACCACCTGAATGTTCCATCATAGTAAGAGGGCCCTGTACTAAAGCCTCGTCGCTCGGTGGGCCTTCATCATGTACTCTCTCAAAACTACAACTTGCTATCTGCTTGGAGGCATCCTAAACAGATGCGACAGAGTCAAAATATTATACCTGGGGAGCTGAGCTGGTTTGATATGACATAATGTAAAATTTTCAAAACACACAAGCAATCAGTGTTTTCATGTACTAATTTGGAAATCAGTAGTCAGGGTCCTTGTGTATGGATAGGTCAGCCACCTCACAAACACTAGACTCCCTGAACTGAAAATTACACAAAGTACCCATTACAGTATTGCTTCATAGAAACAAAATATTAGAGCCCTATGTTCTACGGTAGAACCGACTCCTTTGATACCAATTTTGATAATTGGTTCCTCATGACAGCACAAGCACCCCGCCTTAATATGGTCATTGGGTCTTGGCCCACCAGGTGCCACCAGTTGTTCCGCAGACACGTGGGTCCCACCATAGGGTTAGATTCCCCATAGACACGTGGGGCCCTCCCCAAGGTCCACCCACGTGCACAAACGGGTCATCTAACTAATGAATGTCCCCATAGGCCAACACATTTCCTTTTATGTGTTCTTTTTCCTCACTCACACACACCCTGAGAATCTTCCTAGAAGGTCACCCATCCTGATCACTACTCCTAGCCAAGCACACCTATCTGTGGAGTTATAATCAGAAAATCTCTCGAAAAGGAATATGAACCTTGTTGACATGAGCCATATCATTTATAAAGTTTACCTTTGTTCATTTGATGGTGTTTTAAGTATGATTTAGCATGTCGAATACGTTATCAAATATAGTTTTCTCCTAAAATACAGAGGTGTGACATCCTTCCCAAAAATAATAAATTTATTCTTCATAAATTAGTATATATCTTTTTTATAAAAGGCTATACATATTAAAATACCATTTTTTAAACCCACTATGTAAAAATGGTTAATAAATAATCTTCATAACCAGAGATAAAAAGATGCATGATGGGTATCTAGAATAACCCATAATATGTATCTATATAGAAGATAATTGGTGTTAATAGATGACACGAACATGTAAGAAACTTTTAAGGCCCTAACAAAGATATATACTTCCATAGATCATAAATTCCAATAAATTTAATGATCAATAGAATGTTAATGACCAGAAAACCATAATCTAGGGTACTATGAAAATGTTAATCGATATCATCAAAGATAATGGTATTAGGATAACATTTTTTTCAATATACATTTCCAATAGTGGAATAGTTATTTTTCCCTACAATATTGTGTAATAGTGAATATTTCTTCCTTGATAAGTTTGATTTTACCTTTTAATTAATTTCGACTACAATATCTTCTTTTTGACTAAATAATGAATATAAGAGATGAATTTTGTTTCATTCCAGATGAACTATAATAAACTTTTAAAGAATACATAATCATCAAAGTTATAATAATGATATTACATATATTTTTATAAATTAGCTAAAAAAATGATTAGCACATGTTAATATGATTACCTAAATGAGAAATCCATCATATGATAAGAAATACACTAATATAGAAAATTTAATATTAGTACCCCACATGAAAAATAAATTATTCTAAAATAACATAAAAATTAAGGATTATTTTATCATCAATGTCAATATTTAAAATTTCAAATTAAATGCACAAAAATATAGATGCATTTATTTAAAATAACATTAATCACCTACCAAACATCATTTTGATCCAATTTTTTATAGGATAAATATTATGTTCTGATAAATTCTTGAGTATTTATGATCATATATACCCAAAAAATTTCAGTACCATTATATTTATATTCAAAAAAAAATTAAATTAATTATTTTTTTAAACCAAATATTTACATATACATCAATATAATAAAACATGTCATGAAAGTTCTTCATTACCTTTAAGATCTTGTTTCATAAAACCTTACAGGGGTGTCAATGAAATTGAACAGATGATCATTCACATTATTATAAAACAATTCTTAATTAAATAACTCTTATAATAAACTCATATTACTACATTATATGCACCAAATTTATCTAATCCTTTACTCTGAAATCAACAACTACATCCTGGGACCTGAACCCCCTGAACTACTGCTGGAAACATAATCGTTAAATTTCAGGATTTGATATCGATACAAGAGATCAAATGTTTTACATCCAATAATTACAACATAAAGGGGAAAATTTTTAGTCAATCAAATTATTATATACGTTTTATGTTTTTAGTTTTATAGAATTAATATAAATTATTAGATAAAAAATACACTTCTCTATAAATTATTATTCATCCCACTGATTCCATTTTCATAATTTCACTTTAATTAATCATCATCACCCATATGAAATTCCTTATAGAAATAACAAATTCAATATCATTATTTATAATCTAGGAAATTGAAACATAATAATGATGTTATCAAATGATCAGTAAGGTTAAATATAAGAAATAATAATTGAATTTCTCAGTGATAATAAGAAGATAATAAGGTTATGAAGATTTATTCATAGTGAAATTTTATAACATAATATTATCCTTACCATTCAATACCAAGATTATCTAATATAATAACATATAATAAGGGTTTAACAAATGAATGATTCAGTAGAATGATTAATCATGAGACACATTATATCAATATTGATAATAAGATACATAACTAACCCATAGAAAGAATAGAAAAAATCTATTTGTATCCTAGGACATAATCTTCATAGAACAAAGACAGAAGAGTTATATATCTGTTTCATATTAAATAAACATATAATAAAACTTTAATATAATTCTATATAAAAAATAATAATTGCCCAATACATTGGAGGGATATTTGGGGTCAATATTCCTATAAGCTATAATGTGATCTCCTGACACTATATGGTTGCACCCATCTTATACAAATTTCCATGAACCATAAATCAAAAATACAGATAATTTTGTTCTTCATAAACTCATATAAAATGTCATTATATTTTTTATAACTTCATTAACCTGTGGAGAATAAATGTGTTTCATTTCAATCTCTTTGAAATATGATTATCATTTGAAAAAGAAAAGGGATCCATAATAAAATCATTAAAACTTGTCAAACCCAGGGAAAAGAAATGGGTTCATAGAAATCACGTCAAAACATTATTAACCATTGGATAATAAATGGGTTCCATAAAATTATCATTTAGAAATGATTGACTGTGGGAAGAGAAATGGGTTCCATAAAAATATCCTTGAAACATGAATAACTCATTCAAATGAAACGGTTTAGCTAATATTCACTTTATAAAATTAAGAATCTCAACAAATAAATATTTAACATTGTATAATTAAAATATTTACCCATTGGAGAATAATTAACAATAAGGTTTTTTACAATGGTAATTGTAATTTCAATTAAAATATCATTAAATACATTTTGAAGAAAATAACAATTTAAACATGAATTTTTTAAAAAAAAATAATTTTTTTTGAATGTATATATTTTATGAAAATATCAATGAAAATATATAAATTATGATTTAATTACAATAAAATTCCTTGTTGTAAAAAATTATGTTCGAGGGATACATATAAAAAATGATATTCCATTCACATTTTTGGTAAAACAAAAACATGATTTTTTTAAAAAGAAACATGAAGATTACATTATAAATGTGTAAAAAGTCAAAAATGACTACAATTTTATTTCATAAGAAAATATAATTATTTGATTAATACATTTGTGAAATAATTTTTATAAATCATGTTTTTGTAAGAAAAGTTGATTTTGACCGAAGTGAGAAATAAAAATTAATTTTTATAGAAACATTCTATTCAAATACTAAGTATATATAGAGAGGAAAATTCAGGGAGGAAATTTATTCTAATGAAATATCCATTGGAGAAAAATATTTGTTGTTTTCTGAGAGACTTATCATAAAATTTAATCCTGAGAATCATAAACGTAAACAGTCTCGATAAAAGATGATATTTTATAACAAAACCATTACCACTTTGGGAACATTGAATAATAAGAACCATGAAGTAATAAAATTGAATGATACATAATATATAATTAAAATAATTAAATTTATGAATGTTCATATCTATATAGGTGTATATAATCCCAATAAATGTAGAGAGTTGAATAACCAAATATATGCCTTATAAGTGGAAAACAATGTCAAAAAATCCTTCCCTTTTTCGTAACATTTTCACCATAAAACCCATGAAATCGGGATACTATAATAGATATATAAACAAATTTCATGTTAATATTAACAATATAAATTCATGGGAATTATAAATACCACATAAATTATATCAGTGGTGAATATGGAATCTGTTTTAGTGAAGTAATATTTGAGATAAAATTCTTTTACCTCGAGTCTAGACAATCCTTCAATGTCTATTACCACTAGTATAATAAACATATATACTATTTTACTTCATATTAAAAATTATAAATTTCTAATACCATTCTCTTCAATACATTATTTAATTGATTTTTATTTCAATAATAAAATATTGATAGAATTCAGTCCACATCCGGTTTTTGGGTAAGTTCAATTCATTTATTCAAAACATCTTCAGTGTGATGGCCATGGCCACCCATTTTACTTATTTAACCTAAATGAAGTACTAAAAATAACTTATTTTTCATATATATAAATACATTATTGTTTTACAATTAATAATAAAATCTATTTAAGATAAATGAACCACATTACAATAATGGAGACGGTAGGCCATACATACACATGAGTAATGTTTCCATTTTTCAAAGAAAATTATTGAAGGATGGAATGTAATATTTTATATCTTCATAATGATATAATTATTCTATATAAAATATTATTTATTTAAATATACTTGTACTGATCATCTATGAGGTATGGTGATGGGTAGAGGGAATCACATTACTTCATGAAGGGGGTAGTCCACACGTACTCGAACAACATTATTATCATTACAATGTGTTAACAGATAATATAAAAGATGATATATAATATTTAATGCCCTGACCCCAGTTACCCAGAGTCGGTGCATTATTACATAACATTGACTTGATCACAAAAGACTTATTCTCGAAAGACTGATTAGTTTAGAACCTTGGAAACACTAGATATATTCATAAGTCTTACATTAAATCATAATGTAAAAAACTACAATAACATCTTGACTTCATATCCCCTCATACATTCCCTACAAGTCATTCATAGCATACTTCTTCACATCTTGGTAATAATTATAACATTGAAAGGGGTGAGCTCAGATGCCCAGTAAGGATCAAAATACAACGACAACTTTCATAAATAAGAATACACAATTATGGAAATGTGTAACTAAAACAAAATTTATTTTAAACATGAACTTCAGAATAATATGACAGATATAAAATGAAATAATTCCATTTACTTATTCACATGGATTTTATACTAGTCGAATAATCACATGCAATATCAATAACCACTTTGATAATGATGGAATGCATAATACCAGACTATCATAACCACATAGTCAAGGCCTTGTGCCAATACTACAAATACGATTTTGTAAATGCTTTGTTCCAAGACACTAGTTTGTCTCATTACACCTACCAATGCATCGACGAGTTGTAGTGGGATCCACCCGTCACTTACTAAGTCCAATTCATTCCTCATATGAAATGTTTGAAACATAACATAAAAATTCATATTAAAACTAGCATACGAAATGTCAATACTTTATCCATAAACTATGAATGGTATAAAAATAGCACATACATAGTCAAACATAACTCATTTGATACAATATGTAAGATTGTATTGTATCAGATTAACCTCAATCGAGAATAATTAAGGGCATTGATATAGATTAAAATAATCATCAAAACTATTAGAGAGAAATATCCCCCTTTTATCTTGAAATCATTAAAAAGTCACATTATTTGTCAAGAACCTATTTAAAAATAGATTTTTGATTCAAAGTGGCCCATACCACATTGAAACATTTAAAAGTAATTTTAATTTTAAATCATTAATTTCCATATAAATAAATCCTAAAAATATTTTTAAAACATGGACATTAATGAGAAAGATTTAGAATAATAAATCATTAAAACATTTAAAAAGATATTTTAGTTACAGTTCCTAACGAAAAGAGAGAATGTGAATGCATATTACTGAGGTAATAAAAAATTTATAATAACATGATAATAAATGCATTCATGATATACTATGTCAAAGTACATTATACACACCATATAAAAGTGATTTGGTGTATAACAACAAAGAAGTCTCAATGGAATATAAATTGAGATGAAATCTCTTATAAACATGATATCCTTAGGTTAAGGATAAATGAATGACATAATTATGTGTAAAAAATATATATACACTCAATATTATTTGATATTCAGTGTAAATAAATCAGAGGACATTCACACATATTATTGTAAAAACAACACCAATGAATTGGATATTTTACTCAACAAATGGAGATTGAGTTAAAATTACTCCTATCAAGTTCATATCAATGACTTGAGAATTTATTAATGGATTGATTATGTGTATCAAAAGTATATCCATATAAAGGGGAGTGGAAATTATGACATAAACAAATGAATAGTGATTCCACACATAATCTTCGAGTAAAATAATCTATGAAACATACGTAAAGCCGAATGAGTGGAAATTGAAATTTCAAATTCCCTTATCGATTTGGTAACTTACAGAACATAAACCCATGAAAGAAGGATTAAAAAATGATTTTGTAAATATCCATAAATTAAATTATATTACACAATGAATACAAGCATGTTCAGTACCCATACCACATGCAATAAATATGTTGTGAACAATGGAAATCTCACGGAATTAAAAGTTAGATAAGAAACCCCATACATTGTAATGTTTCCTTGGTTGAGGGTAGGTAAACCTCCTTTATAATGGTGAAATAACTGTTGTTGAATTATAAAATAATCATATACATTAATATTATATCATATATGATCTTTTAACATAGATTTGTTAATAATATCTTAGTATTATCATCGTTTCATGTGTTAATAGATTTGTTTTCCTTTATATTCCTTGTTATGTGAGACATATTTGTTATGGATGGGATTCATATTATTCATATCCAGAATAATATAATGTCTCTAAATATTATTTTTAATTATCTAATGAAATTTATTCTTTAATGGATACGATGGGGAATGAATCTCATCGCGTTTGTCGAGACAGTAATCTGTACATACCCACAAGCGACAATATCCTTCATTTGATATTAAAATAATACATAATTGGATGGTATATCATATATAAAGAATAATTATCATGATATATTTATTATTTACATTAATTACAAATCATTATTTTACCCATTCAAATATTAATATATTGAATAACAATTACACCACGACGTGGAGAAAGTTGGTCGTACCTACGCACGTATGGTGACATGTCATTCAAAGGATGGATAGAATTCTGAATCTGGTTGTACCATATTTATAATAACATCACAATATTTAAAATATACTGGAGTTATTATTTTATAATGGAAATAACAATGAATGATGAAGTTGAAGTAGAAAGGAACTTGATAGAGTGTGGTGAAAACATTGTCTCTTCTTTAGGTTCATCCTTTTTATTTGATCAAATGGGATCTATAGGTTGGCTTTATGATCAAACTAAGGCCTCTAGGTTGAAGTGAGGGAATTTGAGAGAATATTTGGGCAGGGTATGGCTGATCCATAAGGCTTTTAAGGTATGATCAATTGGTTATAATTGATGTCCTTTTATAAGGGGCATGAGGGGCTCTTTAGATAAAACATAATGTATTATTTTATAATAAATTTATCTTTAGTTTATAATGGCTCAAAAGTGTATTTTTTAAAGAATAAAGTGGGGATAGGTCAAACAAAACTCATACAATAGGTTTTAGACAGGTTTGGGTCACATTATTAACCTTATCATTTAGTTTTGACTCTTAGTTAATTAGTTTGACACTTACCATGTCACTTTGTATTTTTATATTATATAGTTAATAAAATTACTATATACATCCAAGAGACCCCACGTGTTCCATTAATAATACACCTACTAATATATAAGTCGTTTTTTCATTACATAGAATTTTAGAAATAAAATATTAATTAATAATATAATATTTTTTTTAAAAAACTCATTTATGTCAATTTTGACACTATTCAAAAATTGATTTTTGTTAAAGTCCTAACAACATTATTAATTAGAATAAAATTAATTTAAGAAATCTTAAAATGTAATATTGACCAATAAAATTCGTGTATTTCATCAAAACATTAAAATCATATTTATTTTAACTTCTATAATACCAATTACTTGATTATTTCATTAATAAGGAAAATATGGTATCATTATTGTGTCATAAATAAATTTAACTATTCAATGTCTAAAAATTATAAATAAAATACCATTATGTAGTAAATCATTTCAATATATATTTAATATTTATAGTTGAAAATATAACATATATAAACCGATGTAAAAATTGTTTTTCTAAACGATATATGCTTATGTCATTTTTGTATTTATATTTACTTAATTAATATAAAGTGTCATTATCACTTACAAGTGGAACAATGGGGTCCCAAAATTGACCCAAATATTCCCATGGTCGTACATGTATTAACAAATAGGGTTATGACACATTTTATATTAATTTAGTATTATTATAATATTATTTGTTTACCCTTATTTACCAGATTTACCCTTTAACCACGGTAAATAAAATACTTATCGAAGTAATTATTGAAAATGTATAAAATTAAAAGTGACCTATTTACAAAATTTGGACTTCGTAATTATTAATATGGAATCCATTTTTCTAAATTCATAACACAGAAGTGGCTGAAATTAATTTAAAATTTATTCCCGTGGTTAAAAAAACGTGTTTTTAAGTGATAATAACTATCAAAAGATTGACACTTGTTTATGTCCGGTTTAAATGTGAAATTATGTCCAATGACCAAAATTGTATTAAATAGAAAAAAATATAATCTAAATAAACTTTAAAACCACTCAAATTCATAATTTATCCCTATTAATTATTTTGATTAAAAAATTTATTTTCAATTAAAATTTAGTAATGTTCACTATTCGTCAAAACATAAAAATTATCTAAAAAGTACCAAAATTTTACCCTAGGCAAATTTCGATATAATAAATTCAAAAATGAAGTCCATTTCGAAATATAAAATGTATAAAATTACAAAAGGTGGGTATTTATATTCATAATGGCTAGTTTGATTGGTTGTGGTGTGTGTTAGAACTTGAAGTTTCATACAACACACGCTACTTTATTATTCTAAGAGAAGAGTTTCGTGGAAGCTTGGGGTGTTACTTTATCCACTCATTCAATAAATTATGCCCTCGAAATTTTTAAAATTGGGCTTGGGAAAATAATGGAATTTCCCACATCGGGAAAAAGAGTCAACAAATCTATCGTTTTAAAAGAAAGAAGGAGAAGTACAAAGGTCACCCAAGAGAACCCATAATAGGATTCCATGTAGGAAAATTGGATATGGAATATAAACTAAGAGTCATGTTCTGATTGATAAGGATAGAAAACATGATCAGGGAAAATTTAACAACAAGAAAACCACACTCTTGTGATGGGACAAATGGTCATTAGTCTCCCAGTAGGAAAATTAAATGGACAACATTTTTTTAAGTTAAATTACATAAAGATGGGGAATTAATTTATGATATTGACTAAGAACATAAATATATAAAATTAATTTTTATGTATAGTTTAATTCATTAATAAATTTCTAACACAAACTCGTTGTTTTAAATGATTAGTATTCAAGAAGACTTGGTCACATTGGAAGAGCTAGAATAAACTTCTATAGAATCACAGGATCCACGAGGGATAAATAATATATTTTCCTTGTATTTAAATATTAATAAAAAAATGGTTATTATAAGATCTGATGATCCCCCAAAAGGATATTCCATTTGAGAAATAAACACTAATATTAATTTCTAAAATAAAACCAACAATACCCCAAAGTTAAATAAATACCATTCAATAAACAAGTGTCCTTAAAATCCTTCAATATAATCCAAACTAATATTGAAACCCAAAACATAGAAGAATTTTGTTATGTAGTCTTCCATGATAAATTGTATCTCTAAATGGCACCAACTACTCTTAAAGTCACACACATAAAAGCAATTAACCTAATCACATATTCTCTATTTTAGGTTTATCATTTCCATAAATACCGAAAAAATAACTATATATCCACAATAAAAACATATATAAAAATCGACCATTACTCCTCAAATGAAATCCTATGGTATTCTATTTTCCATGATCATATAGTGTTCCCAACAAAGTGAATATCTTCCAAAATAACATTAATCAATTAATCACCAAATCATTTTCCTATACTAAGGGTATTAATTTGATAAGACATGAGATCCCAAATCAACATATTTTTTTTCAATAAAATCATTTAACTAAAAATAATTAGTCACACTAACGAGGGAATTCATGTCATCCAGTGGTAGGAGATAAATCCCAATCGCACATTGGTTGTGGGTTCTATTCTAACATCTTTTTCCGACGCGAAGGGTTATCACATGGTCTGTGTGTTGTCCTTTTTTAAAAACTATATTTTATAACATTACCATAATGACATTAATTTCTCAAAATAACCATAACATAATTTAACCACAAATGTTTTCTCATAACTTTAATTTTCATCCCAAAATTTAATCACTTGTAATTGTCTCAAACCCAATGATCATATGAAAAATGGTTATTTATAACTATATCCATAAGAGAAAAGAAAAGTACTCCTCACATATTATTCTCACATGGAAAACTACAGGGTTACAAATACAAGAGAAAATTATTCTAAAGTAATCCAATCAACAAGGAGCACTAATACATTTAGACATTTCACCACCCATTTACTTCCACATATATTCTTCTTTAACCCAGAAAATATCCTATAGAATAGGGTATTCACTCGGGTAATGGCCAGGTCCCCTACATTTATGGAAATTTCATGTAAATGGATTCTTGGGACCATATTTATTTTCAACCATAATACTATTCATTTTTTCTCAGCAATTGTATACATTATGTCCTTCTTTACTGCACGTAATGCATTTCATTGTTTCGTTGAGACACTTTACTGGGTGTCTCCTTCCACATTTCCTGCATGATGGAAATTTAGGATTATTTTCTCCATGATCTCCACTGCTGGAGCTCTTATCATTCATCATCTTTCCCTTCTTTGTTGAGTCCAACATTTATTTAATATATTTGTTATTGATCATATTTTTTTAATACTGATATGGCATGAACACGATATCTTTTATGCCTATCAACATTCCATTTTGTTGCTCATTTACACCAATGTTCCCACCTTGTACATCATTATCAAAGTTACTATGACTTCCTTGGAATCCAGCCATTGACTAAAACCAAAAAGCATTGTGTGAGTAACAGTAGTCATAAAATAATTTAGAGAATATCAAGACACCATATTATCAATTTGAAACACCATAGGATTAGCCAATGTCATTTATTGTCTTCTTACTTTAAAATAATTCAACTTGGTTTGTAAAGAAAATGTAAATTACTCTATGCATATCCGCCAGGAGTGTCGTAACCCAGACTGTAGCAAGGCCCGATGTCATGCAGCAGTTCCCGTTCGAGTATAGCTCAAAGTGGTATTTTTAGGGTTTACCCCTAGGTACATCTGTGCCAAAGCCACCACTTACTGGTTGTATCCATACAAGGATGTATTGCTTGCAAAACATACAAAATCTATACAATACCAAAATTCTAGGAAGTTATTCTTTACTAATCATCAACGCCTATCTTATGGCTATGTGCACTAATCATAGTTAATCTAAATATAGTTTCCAAGGTTTGTACTAAACTTCCTCTGATACCAACTGTAACACCACGAACCTAGTTACCCAGAGTCGGTACATTATTACATAATATTGGCATGATCACAAAAGATCAAGTCTCGAAAGGCCGATTAGTTAGTAGCCTTGGAAACACTAGATATATTCATAAGTCTTACATTGAATCATAAAGTAAACAAAACCTACAAGAACATATTGACTTAATATCCCCTCATACATTCCCTGTAGTTCATTCATAAAATACTTCTTCATATCCTGGGAAAATTAAAACATTGAATGGGGTGAGCTAAGATTCCCAGTAAGGATAACAATATAGCGAAAACTTTCATAAATAAGCATAAACAGTTATGGCAAGGTATAACTAAAACAAAAGCCTTTTAAACATGAACTTCATCATAATATGGAAAAGATAAAATGAAATAATTCCTTAAACATATTCACATGGTTATTCTACTAGTTAAACAATCACATGCAATATAAATAACCACATCCAAAATGATGGAATGCATAATACCAGACCATCATAACCACAAAGTCAAGGGCTCGTGCCCAGACTACAAATATGATTTCGGAAAGGCCTTGTGCCAAGACACTAGTTTGTCTCATGAGACCTACCGATGCATCGAGGAGCTATAGAGGGCTCCACCCATCACTTACTAAGTCCAATCAATTTATCATATGAAATTTTTGAATCATAACAAAAACATTCATATTAAAACTAGCATACAAAATTTCAATACATTATCAACAAACCATGAATGGTATAAAAATAGCACATCCACCGTCAAACATAACTCATTTGATATAATGTGAAAGATTGTATTATATCTGATTAACCTCAATCAAAAGTAATGAAGGATATTGACATAGATTAAAATAATCATCAAAACTATTAGAGAGAAATATCCCCTTTTTTCTTGAAATCATTTAAAAGTCACCCTATTTGTCAACAAACCATTTAAAAATAGATTTTTGAATAAAAGTGTCCCATACCACTTTGAAACTTTTAAAAGGAATTTTAATTTTAAAAATTTCATGTCCATATAAATAAATCGATAAAACCATTATTAAAACATGGACATTAAAGGGAAAGATTTAGAATAATAAATCATTAAAACATTTAAAATGATATTTTATTTCGAGTTCCTAACAAAAAGAGAGACAGATGAATGCATGTAATTGAGTTAATCAAAACATTGTAATATAATGTGAATTAAAGGATTCATGATTTACTATGTCAATGTACATTATATACACTATATAATAGTTATTAGGTGTATAACAACAAAGAAGTCTCAATGAAATATAAATTGAGATGAAATCTCTAACAAAGACGGTATCCTTAGGTTAAGGATAAATCAAAGACATAATTATGTGTGAAAAATATACATATAAGGCCCCAGCCTTAAACCTTACTTAATCTTGAGTTATTACAAGATTACACATTGAGGATCTTTTCGGGTTTAGAGTTTTAGAGAATTAGATCATAAATCCTGCATTACATTCCACATATAAACAAAGTGGTTACATAAAGATAGTATTCTTCATTCCCATCAATGGAAACACATTTATAATAAAACATGGATTATTTCTTGACACATCCTTGACTCTATCATCTTATCATGTACCTTTCCCTTGACCTATGAAAAACATTTCAAAAACATGGGATGAGAATAAAAACTCAGTATGGGTTATAAAAAAACATGGAAAGGAAACATGTGTTCATATATACATAAGAATGAAATCATACTTTACCCATAAAACATAGGCACATTAACATACCTCATTAAATCATGAATAAATCATAGAAATCATAAGACATAAAGGTAACTTGAGGCATTCATAACATTCTTACGTAGGGAGTAACCCTCTTGGTTACGTTTGGAATACCCATCACAGTATATTCCCTAAATCTCTTCAGAGAAACCTTAACGTTTCACTCCTTCGCGTTACCCAATGCATTGGAGAGCTATATCGGGCTCACCCGCCCTTAGTTTATCACGGAACCACCCGTCTTCATAATAATGCCCAAGAACCATAACATAATCGTATCCCATAAAATATGCATAAAGGAAACATAAAATTTCCACATTCCAATAACAAGATATCAATACAACACAAAAACATTCTGAAAAACATTTTCAATACCAAAAATAAAAGAAAAGTAAAAAACATGGTATTTATTTATCTTTTAAAAAGAAGGTATGGCTTGTAGAGGAAGCTGAAACTCAAATAACGGTCACGACGGCGGAGAAGTCGTTGTCGCTGCATACGTACGACAAAAACATTCCCTTTTGTCGTTTAGTAAATGCTTCGTATAAAAAACATTCCTTTTGAATAAACGTAAAAGTCAAAGGGGTTTATACACCGTATAAAATAAAGTTGTGTATAAAATAAAATATTCCTCAATGAAAGGAGATTGAGACGAAGTCTCATACCTCGTATCCGACTTGACCCGACCGTTCTTTAATCTCCTAAATAATAAACTTGAGTTAATCTCTACTTTCTTTTGAATCTTTTTCAAGTTCATTATTCCTTTTATACCATGTTATGAACATCATGTAATCAGTTAAGTTAATAATGTTCATTTTGTCGGTATTTGGTTCTTAAGTCAAAAATAGACTTCTTACATTACATGTTGTTAATTTGGTCAAAGGTTAATTATATCCAGAATGGTATTCATGATTTAGATATCATATATGTCATATATATCCAGTAAATACATGCATTTATAATATTGCATAATCATTTAGAGGTAAGAAATGAAATGCACCGTTCCTGGAGACGGTAATCCGTACGTACGCATGAACACTACTTTCATTTCTATTTCGTATTTTATGGAACGGAATCATAATGATATAAAGGTATATCAGTATAATATCATATATAATATCATATTTCCATCCTTTATATGTCCCGCATATGGTATTTAACGAATCAAATCACTTTGAGGGGGCGGTAGTCCGCACTTCCTAAAATGAAGATATCGTGTTTACCCGTAATGGAAACCATAAAGGTATGCCCAAAATGAAAAAAACAGAAGCTTAAGGAAAACATAAACATATTATATATCATATACAAAAATAGTGACATCATAATGGCCACCTTTTAAGGTGTTAAATGAGTGTTGAACAATCATCGTTTCGGGAGGAAGAATTTCGCCATCCACGGAAACCGTATGTTCTTTAACCATTTGATGTAGTTGTGTGCGCGTTTAGCTCAAATAAATATCATAAAAACATCCTTGTATATTGAAGATACTGGTTTTGTTACAAAATTAGTAAATAAAAAGAGTTTAGGGGGTTGGAGAAGCAAAATAAAACAAATGAACATGAGAGAATGAATTACCTTTAAAAGTGTAACCCCTTTTGATTTGAGCCTAAAGGCTTCCTTTGAAAGAATTATGCCCAAAATGAATCCTCTATGATGAGGAGAGGGATTTGGAGAGAGTAAATTGGCTGGGTTTGTCCGAGCCAAAGGCTTGAGTAGTGTGTGAAATGAAGTAGAGGTGGGGGCCTTTTATAAGAAGAGAGGAGGGGCACTTTTGGAAAGTAAAGAAATATTACTTTATTTGAAAATGATTTTCGGCTTTAAAAGGTCCCACATTGATATAATTCGTGGATACGGTGATATGGGTTCTAAATCCACTCATCCAATTGGATTTGGCCATGTGTAGTTCATAGATTTTACATTGTCTTTCCATTTTATTTAAATCGTCAAATAATGATGTCATCGCTGCATCATTATTATGTCATAAATAATTTACTTTATTTAATGTATAAAAATCATAAAAAAATATATTATGATGTGGGAAATATTTTTAGCTTTCCAATGACTATTTATAATCAAATATCTGATCTTTATAACCCCATGTAAAAATTGTTTTCGTAAAACATATTATGTTTGTGTCATTTTTACTTTTACATTAAATAAAAAGTTATTTATGTCATTTCCCAACCAAAATGTCTCCAGGGGGTCCCCAAGTTGACCCATGGCTTGTCTTGGTCGGCCATGACACAACCAATATGGTTGGGACATGTGTCTAGGTCATTTCATATTATTAAAGCATTATTTATACCTTAAACTACACTAATTACCACTAATCGCGATTAAGAACTTAATAAGTTACTATTCATCAAAAATTATTATAATCTCATTGAACCGCATTTTACTTCTTAATTACAACCATGAATGTTGGATTTTTGAAATTCATAACACAAATGTGGCAAAGTTTCATTTAAAGGAAAAATCAGTTTCTTTAACTACAACTTAGTGGTTTCACTATTCATCAAAAATTGAAGTTTTTCAGAAAATTTCCAAAAATTCACCCTAAGCTATAATTGATATTAAAAATTCAAAAAGAAGTCTATTTTACAAAATTCAAATCATATAAGTCACATTAATTAATTTAATAATTAATTCCCACTGTCAGAGCAAATAGTGTGTTTTTACAAAACAATAAGTATCAAAAGATTGACACCAGTTTAAGTCTAATTTCAAAGTGAAATTGATTCCAATGACCACCATTGGATAAAATGGTAAAAATATATTCTAATTTCACTTCAAAACAAATTCAAAACATAATCTAATCATATAAATAAATTAGATTAAAAAGCAGTTTTGATGTAAAATGCAGTATTTTTCACTATTCATTAAAAAAATGAACATTGTCAGAAAAATACCAAAAATTCACACAAGGTAAATTTTGATGATCTAATCATAAAGAATAAGTTTATTTTGACAAACATAGTTTATAAAATTGTCAAAATATAGATTCAAAAATGATTTGCCATCAAAAGGCAGTAAAACAATCTTTTAAGAATATTAGTGTATTCCATGCATAAGATTGTATTTATTTTCATTTTAAGCCTCTATAACACTATCTTAATAATTAATAGACATAGATAAAAATATCTATTATTCATTACTTACTTGGAATGTTACATCCTTCCCCCCTTTAGAAAATTGCATCCCCGCAATTTATTTACTTATCGAATAAATGGGGGTACTTATCCCTCATTGGATTTTCAGATTCCCATGTTGCCTCTTCAATAATGTGGTTTTTCCACAAAACATTTACCTGATGAATCACTATATTCCGTAACACTTGCTCCATGTGGTCAAGAATCTGGACCGGTTGTTCCTCATAAGATAGGTTCTCTTCCAGCTGAACTACCTCTGGACTCAAAACATGAGATGGATCTGGCATATACTTTCTCAACATCGAAATGTGAAAAATATTGTGTACCTGAGATAAAATCGGAGGTAAAGCCACTTGGTATGCAACTGATCCAACTCTCTCCAGAATTTCGTATGGTCCAATGAACCTTGGACTCATCTTTCCTTTCTTACCAAATCTCATCACACTTTTCCAAGGAGAAACCTTGAGAAAAACATGATCACGTACCTCGAAAGATAGATCCTTCCTCCGGTTATCTGCATAACTCTTCTGCCTGCTCTGAGATGTTCTCATGTGTTTCTGAATCAGCTGAACTTTTTCTTCCATTTCTTCTACCAATTCTGGTCCCATCAACTTTCTTTCACCCACTTCATCCCAGAAAGCTGGAGTTCGACACCGCTTCCCATATAATGCCTGAAATGGTGCCATCTGTATACTAGAATGAAAACTGTTATTATTTGAAAACTCAACCAAAGAAAGATGGTGGTCCAAACTTCCCTGAAAATCCATAGAACAAGCTCGTAGCATATCCTCCAATGTCTGAATTGTTCGTTCTGACTGCCCATCTGATTGAGGATGAAAAGCTGTACTAAAATTTATTTCAGTACCCAAAGACTTCTGAAGGCCATTCCAAAAGTTAGAAGTAAACCTGGGATCACGATCCGATACAATGGAGAGAGGAACTCCATGTAACCTGAATATCTCTTTAAGATACAAACGGGAAAGTTGATCAAGAGAGAAAGTATCTCGTATAGCAAGGAAATGAGCAGATTTGGTCAAGCGATCAACAATAACCCAGATTGCATTATTACCTCGAGATGTCTTCGGTAATCCAACAACAAAGTCCATGGATATATTCTCTCATTTCCACTCTGGCACTGGTAAAGGCTGAAGCATCCCTTTCGGTAACTGCCGCTCTGCTTTAACCTGCTGACAAGTCAAGCACTTCACAGTAAAATCAGTAATATCTCTTTTCATTCCATCCCACCAGTATTACTCCCGCAGATCTCTATACATCTTAGTACTGCCCGGATGAACTGAAAACGGAGAACTATGAGCTTCACATAACAACTCTCTCTTCAACTGTGAATCACAAGGCACACACAATCTCTTCACAAATCTCAAAACACAATCATTATCGATGTTGAATTCAGGCAACTCACCTTTCTAAACCAGCTATACCTTTTTCTGCAACTCACTATCTTGCTTCTGTGCTTGCTTGATTCTATCTGATAGAGATGATCTCACTGATACCTGAAACAAAACAGAAGGAATTCCTAAACTAACAACTTCTATGCCAAAGTTCATCAAATCCTTAACCAAAGGATCACGTTCTAAATGAAACATTGTTAATGAAGCATTAATTTTTCGACTCAATGCATCAGCCACATTATTTGCTTTTCCCGGATGGTAATGAATTGTACAATCATAGTCTTTGATTAATTCCAGCAATCTCCTTTGTCTCATGTTTAACTCTTTCTGAGTGAATATATACTTTAATCTTTTGTGATCGGTATATATTTCACACTTTACTCCATACAAATGATGCCTCCAAATTTTTATAGCAAAAACAACAGCAGCTAATTCCAAATCATGTGTAGGGTAATTTACCTCATGAGTTTTCAACTGTCGTGAAGCATAAGCAATTACCTGATCATTCTGTATTAGGACGCAACCAAGTCCTTTCAATGAAGCATCACTGTATATAACAAACTCACCATTCCTGGAAGGTAGTGCCAAAACTGGAGCATTCACCAATCTTCTTTTCAATTCCTGAAAACAATCATCACATTATTTTGTCCAGATAAACTTAACACCCTTCCGTGTTAGCTTAGTCATTGGACTAGATAACCGTGAAAAATTTCTAACAAACCTTCGGTAATAGACCGCCAAACCAAGGAAGCTACGAATCTCGGTTACATTTGTGGGTCTTGGCCATTCTTCCACAACTTTTGTTTTTGCAGGATCAACAATTATTCCATCTTTAGAAACAATGTGACCAAGGAAAGAAATTTTTTGCAACCAAAACTCACACTTGCTGAATTTCCAATACAGTTTCTTTTCTTTTAAGGTTTGCAAGATAACCCTTAAATGTTTTTCATGCTCCTCTTTACTTTTAGAAAACACCAAAATATCATCAATGAAAACCACCACAAACTTATCCAAGAACTCATGGAAAATTCAATTCATTATGTCCATGAATACAGCAGGTGCATTGGTTAGCCCAAAAGGCATTACTACAAATTCATTATGGCCATATCTCGTACGGAACGCGGTCTTCGGAATATCTGACTCCTTTACCTTCAGCTGATGGTACCCCGATCTCAAGTCAATCTTTGAAAAAAACTGAGATCCCTGGAGCTGATCAAACAAATCATCGATATGAGGCAAAGGATATTTGTTCGTAACAGTGATATTATTCAAGGCTCTATAATCAATGCAAAGTCTCATAGAACCATCTTTCTTTTTAACAAATAAAACAGGAGCACCCCATGGTGATGTGCTAGGTCTAATGAAACCTTTCTCTAATAAATCTTGCAATTGCTCCTTCAACTCTAAAAGTTCAATTTGTGCCATTCGATAAGGGGGTTTTGAAATTGGTTTAGCATCAAGAACTAAGTCTACAGTAAACTCAACTTCCGGATCTGGTATTATTCCAAACAACTCATCAGGA
The DNA here is from genome assembly GCA_963277665.1 of Viscum album. Taxonomy (NCBI): domain Eukaryota; kingdom Viridiplantae; phylum Streptophyta; class Magnoliopsida; order Santalales; family Viscaceae; genus Viscum; species Viscum album. The sequence continues at coordinate 267,495,031 of OY728125.1, read as the reverse complement.
AAAACATCAGGATACTCATTTACCACTGGCACATCATTAATCTGAATAGTTCCTTTATTTTCAATGACGTGTGCAAGGTAACATTCATTTCCATCTTTTACAAGTTTCTCGGCCTCTTGATATGTTATCAAAAGTAAGGGTTCATTCTTGTAAACAAACTGAATGTCTTTCTGAAAAGAAACTTTTTAGCTCTACAGTCAATCTTAGCATGGTAAATAGAGAGCCAATCCATACCCAGGATAACATCAAACTCTACTAGAGGTAGAACAATAAGGTTTTCAAGTAGGTTATTTCCACAGATAAGGATAGGAAGATTCTTATAAATTCTTTTTGCCTCGACACTTCCCCCAGGTGTTTTTACCAAAAGTTTAGGAGTCATTTCTTGAGATGGTATTCCCACTTTACTAGAAAAGGTTTCAGAGACGAAAGAATGTGTAGACCCCGAATCAAACAACACACTGGCATAATCTGAAAAAACAAACAAAGTACCTGATACAACTTCATTTGATGGCCCGACATCTGCTGAAGTAGTTGCAAAGGATTTCACCACCCCTTTCTGCTTATAGTCTAACTTCTTCCCATCACTCAAGCTCCTTGTCGGACACTCGTTTGCATAGTGACCCATCTCATTGCACTTATAACATTTCACTAACTGTAAACCAAATTTGTTCTTACCTTCACCTTGATCCTTTTCAGTGCAATCACGAGCCTTATGTCCCATCTTACCACATCGGTAGCACTTCCTAGAATTCAAAAGACATTCCCCAGCATGCCTTTTTCCACATTTATCACAAACTGGAAACTTAGTTCTCATACCATAAGACTTTTTTGAATAATTCTTACCTTTCTCCTGCCACCTCGGTCTCTTCTTCTGCTGGTTGTTATAGAAAACTTGGTCATCGGCAAACTCCATTTCCACCTTCTCAGCACATCGAACAAGATTTTCATAACTTTTAAACTCATGAGAAGATAATACCCTTCGATATTTTGGCTTTAATCCTGAGTAAAAACGATTGATTTTACTATCAAGGTCCCGGATAAAATTTGGAGCATACCTTGCCAATCGAGTGAACCTTTCTTCATACGCAGCCACTGAGCCTTCCTCTTGCCTCAATTCCAAGAATTGCTTTTCCATCCTAAGTCGAACAGCCTTAGGAAAATACTTCTCAAGAAACATACCTTTGAATTCATCCCAGTCAAGAGAATCAATCTCATCGGCGTCCCTGATATTTTTAACCATAGACCACCACTGATCTGCTTCACCCTCCAAACGGTAAATAGCAAGACTAACCTTTTGATTGTTTGAACACCCCATGACATCAAAAATCTTCTCCAGTGCTTTAATCCACCCTTCAGCTAGAACAGGGTCAGATGATCCTCTGAATGATGGTGTATGTTGCCTCATGAAATGTTCCACCACTGACATGTTCCTCTGCGGTTGATCTGGCTGATCTCGTGCATGGATACCACCGCCATTTATCGCTTGAGTCAATTGCGCCATTACTGTAACAAACTGTTCAGTTCCAATTCCGACCATCTCAGGATGCTGATTCGGAAGGTTATTTCCTTCTGTATGCCTTCCTAGCACTGCTTCCCAGTTTCCTCTGTGGAAAACCATTCTGAACAAACATGTCTCAGATGAAGCAACATGGTAATCTTTAAATGCTATATAATTTCGAAAAAAAAATATTTTTGGATAATAATTTAATAGAATTCTAACACCTAAAGTAATCTAAACTGACCTTTGATACCAAATATAAGGCCCCAGCCTTAAACCTTACTTAATCATGAGTTATTACAAGATTACACATTGAAGATATTTTCGGGTTTAGAGTTTTAGAGAATTAGATCATAAAACTTGCATTACATTCCATATATAAACAAAGTGGTTACATAAAGATAGTATTCTTCATTCCCATCAATGGAAACACATTTAAAATAAAACATGGATTATTTCTTGACACATCCTTGACTCTATCATCTTATCATGTACCTTTCCCTTGACCTGTGAAAAACATTTCAAAAACATGGGATGAGAATAAAAACTCAGTATGGGTTATAAAAAAACATGGAAAGGAAACATGAGCTCATATATACATAAGAATGAAATCATACATTACCCATAAAACATAGGCACTTTAACATACCTCATAAAATCATGAATAAATCATAGAAATCATAAGACATAAAGGTAACTTGAGGCATTCATAACATTCTTACGTAGGGAGTAACCCTCTTGGTTACGTTTGGAATACCCATCACAGTATATTCCCTAAATCCCTTCAGAGAAACCTTAACGTTTCACTCCTTCGCGTTACCCAATGCATTGGAGAGCTATATCGGGCTCACCCGCCCTAAGTTTATCACGGAACCACCCGTCTTCATAATAATGCCCATGAACCATAACATAATCGTATCACATAAAACATGCATAAAGGAAACATAAAATTTCCACATTTCAATCACAAGATATCAATACAACACAAAAACATTGTGAAAACCATTTTCAATACCAAAAATAAAAGAAAAGTAAAAAACATGTTATTTATTTTTCTTTTAAAAAGAAGCTATGGCTTGTAGAGGAAGCCGAAACTCAAATAACGGTCACGACGGCGGAGAAGTCGTTGTCGCTGCATACGTACGACAAAAACATTCCCTTTTGTTGTTTAGTAAACGCTTCATATAAAAAATATTCCTTTTGAATAAACGTAAAAGTCAAAGGGGTTTATACACCGTATAAAAGAAAGTTGTGTATAAAATAAAATATGCCTCAATGAAAGGAGATTGAGACGAAGTCCCATACCTCGTATCCGACGTGACCCGACCGTTCTTTAATCTTCTGAATAATAAAATTGAGTTAATCTCTACTTTCTTATGAAACTTTTTCAAGTTCATTATTCCTTTTATACCATGTTATGAACATCATGTAATCAGTTAAGTTAATAATGTTCATTTTGTCGGTATTTGGTTCTTAAGTCAAAAATAGACTTCTTACATTACATGTTGTTGATTTGGTCAACGGTTCATTATATCCAGAATGGTATTCATGATGTAGATATCATATATGTCATATATATCCAGTACATACATGCATTTATAATATTACATAATCATTTAGAGGTAAGAAATGAAATGCAACGTTCATGGAGACAGTAATCCGTACGTACGCATGAACGCTACTTTCATTTCTATTTCGTATTTTATGGAACTGAATCATAATGATATAAAGGTATATTATAATTACAGTATAATATCATATATAATATCATAGTTCCATCCTTTATATGTCCCACATATGGTATTTAACGAATCAAATCACTTTGAGGGGGCGGTAGTCCGCACTTCCTAAAATGAAGATATCGTGTTTACCCATAATGGAAACCATGAAGGTATGCCCAAAATGAAAAAAACAGAAGCTTAAGGAAAACATAAACATATTATATATCATATATAAAAATAGTGGCATCATAATGGCCAACTTTGAAGGTGTTAAATGAGTGTTGAACAATCATCGTTTCGGGAGGCAGAATTTCGCCATACACGGAAACCGTATGTTCTTTAACCATTTGATGTAGTTTTGTGAGAGTGTAGCTCAAATAAATATTATAACAACATCCTTGTATACTGAAGATACTGGTGTTGTTACAAAATTAGTAAATAAAAAGAGTTTAGGGGGTTGGAGAAGCAAAATAAAACAAATGAACATGAGAGAATGAATTACCTTTAAAAGTGTAACCCCTTTTGATTTGAGCCTAAAGGCTTCCTTTGAAAGGATTATGCCCAAAGGGAATCCTCTAGGATGAGGAGAGGGATGTGGAGAGAGTAAATGGGCCGGGGTTGGCCGAGCCAAAGGCTTGAGTAGTGTGTGAAATGAGGTAGAGGTGGGGGCCTTTTATAAGAGGAAAGGAGGGGCACTTTGAGAAAGTAAAGAAATGTTACTTTATTTGAAAATGTTTTTCGGTTTTAAAAGGTTCCACATTGATATAATTCGTGGATAAGGTGATAAGGGTTCTAAATCCACTCATCCAATTGGTTTTTTCCATGTGTAGTTCATAGATTTTATATTGTCCTTCCATTTTATTTAAATCGTCAAATAATGATGTCATCGCTGCATCATTATTATGTCATAAATAATTTAATTTATATAATGTCTAAAAATCATAAAAAAATACTATGATGTGGGAAATATTTTTATATTTCCAATTAATATTTATAATTAAATATCTGATCTTTATAACCCCATGTAAAAATTGTTTTTGTACAACATATTATGTTTGTGTCATTTTTACTTTTACATTAAATAAAAAGTTATTTATGTAATTTCCCAACAAAAATGTCTACATGGGGTCCCCAAGTTGACCCATGGCATGTCTTGGTCGGACATGACACAACCAATAAGTTTGGGACATGTTTCTAGGTCATTTCATATTATTAAAGCATTATTTATACCTTAAACTACACTAATTACCACTAATCGCGATTAAGAACTTAATAAGTTACTATTCACCAAAAATTATTATAATCTCATTGACCCACATTTTACTTCTTAATTACAACCATGAATGTCGGATTTTTTAAATTCATAACACAAAAGTTGCAAAGTTTCATTTAAACGAAAAATCAGTTTCTTTAACTACAACTTAGTGGTTTCACTATTCATCAAAAATTGAAGTTTTTCAGAAAATTACCAAAAATTCACCCTAAGCTATATTTGACATTCAGAATTAAAAAATGAAGTCTATTTTACAAAATTCAAATCATATAAGTCACATTAATTAATTTAATAATTAATTCCCGCTGCCAGAGCAAATAGCGTGTTTTTACAAAACAATAAGTATCAAAAGATTGACACCAGTTTAAGTCTAATTTCAAAGTGAAATTGATTCCAATGACCACCATTGGATAAAATGGTAAAAATATATTCTAATTTCACTTCAAAACCAATTCAAAACATAATATAATCATATAAATAAATTAGATTAAAAAGCAGTTTTGATGTAAAATGCAGTATTTTTCACTATTCATTAAAAAAATGAACATTGTCAGAAAAATACCAAAAATTCACACAAGGTAAATTTTGATGTCCCAATCATAAAGAATAAGTTTATTTTGACAAACATAGTTTATAAAATTGTCAAAATATAGATTCAAAAATGATTTGCCATCAAAAGGCAGTAAAACAATCTTTTAAGAATATTAGTGTATTCGATGCATAAGATTGTATTTATTTTCATTTTAAGCCTCTATAACACTATCTTAATCATTAATAGACATAGATAAAAATATCTATTATTCATTACATACTTGGGATGTTACAATAAATACACTCAATATGATTGGATATTCAGTGTAAATCTATCAGGGGACATTCACACATAATCTTGTAAAGACAACACCAATGAATTGGATATTTAACTCAACAAATGGAGATTGAGTTTAAATTACTCTTATCAAGTTCATATCGATGACTTGAGAATTAATAAATGGAGTGATTATGTGTATCAAAAGTATATCCACTGAATGGTGAGTGGATGTTATGACATATAAAATGAATACTGATTCCACACATAATCTTGGAGTAAAATAATCAATGAAGTTTGCGTAAAGCCGAATGAGTGGAAATTGAAATTTCAAATTCCCTTATCGATTTGGTAACTTATGAAACATACACCCATTAAAGAAGGATCATACAATGATTATGTAAATATCCATAAATTAATGTATATTACACAATTAATACAATCATGGTCAGTACAAACACCACATGTAATAAATAAGTGGTGAACAATGGAAGTCTCGCGGAATTAAAAGGGAGATAAGAAACCACTTACTTTGTAATTTTTCCTCTATTGAGGGTAGGTTAACCTCGAGTATAATGGTAAAATAATTGTTATTAAATTATACAAGAATCATATACATTAATATGATATCATATATGACCTTTTACATTGATTTGTTAATAATATCTTAGTATTATCATCGTTTCGTGTGTTAACAGATTCATTTTCCGTTATATTATTTGTTATGTGAGACATATTGTTTATGTATGGGGTGTATATTATTAATATCCAGAATGATATAATTTCTCAGAAAAATATTTTTAATCATCAAAGGAAATTTAGTCTTGAATGGATACAATGGGGAATGAACCTCATTGCGTTTGTGGAGACGGTAATCCGTACGTATGAACAAGCGACAATATCCTTCTTTTGATATTAAAATAATATATAATTGGATGTTATATCATATATAAAGTATCATAATAATGTTATATTTATTATTTACATGAATTTCAAATCATTATTATACCCATCCAAATAATAATGTATTGAATAACAATTACACCAAGACGTGGAGACGGTAGGCCGTACGTACACACGTATGGTGACATGTCATTCAAAGGATGGATAGAATATTGAATATGGTTGTACAATATTTATAATGACATCACAATATAAAATATATTTTATTTATTATTTTATAATGGATATTACTAAGAAAGAAGAAGTTGAAGAAGAAAGTAACTTGATAGAGGGTGGTGAAAACATTACCTCTTCTTCGGGTTCTTCATTTTGATTTGATCAAAAAGGTGCCATAGGTTTTCTTTCTGATCAAACTAAGCCCTATAAGTTGAATTGAGGAATGTTTAGAGAATATTTGTTCAGGGGTTGGCCAAACCAAAATGTTATGATGGTAGGAATACTTGATTAAATTTGGTGTCCTTTTATAAGGGGGAGGAGGGGCTCTTTAGGGAGAACTTAAAATATTGTTTTATAATAAATTCATATTTAGTTTCAAATGGCCCAAAAGATTTTTATTAAAATCCTAAGGAGTATATAGGTAGAAAAAAACTCAACCAATAGATTTAATATAGGTTTGTGTAACTTTATTAACCTTATCGTTTAGTTCTAACTCGTAGTTAATTACTTTGACAATTACCATGTCACTTTGTATTTTTATCTTATATATTTAATAAAATTACTATATACATTCAAGAGACCCAATTGTGGTCCATTTATAATACACCTACCATTTTATAATCCATTTGGCCAATCATTATAATTTTAGGAACAGAATATCAATTAATAATATAATATTTCTTTTAGAAACTCATTTATGTCAATTTTGAGAGTATTCAATAATTGATTTTTGTTAAAGTCCTAAAAATTTAATAATACAAATAAAACATATTTAAGAAATCCTAAGATGTAATATTAACCAATAAAATTAGTTTATGTCATCAAAACATTCATATTATATTTATTTTAACTTTTATAATACCAATTATTAGTTTTTTTCATTAATAAGAAAAATACTATATCATTATTTTGTCATAAGTAAATTTAATTATTCAATATCTAAAAATTATAAATAAAATACCATTTTGTTAGAAATATTTTTATTTTTATAATGAATATTTATAGTCGAAAGTATAACATATATAACCTTATGTAAAAATTGTTTTTCTAAAAGATTTATGCTTATGTCATTTTTTAATTTACTTTAACTTAATTAATATAAAGTATCATTATCACTTACTAGTGGATCCATGGGGTCCCAAAATTGACCCAAAGATGCCCATGGTCGGAAATTTAACCACAAATAGGGTTATGACAGGTTGTAAGGTAATTTATTTTTATTATTATATTATTTTTTTACCATTATTTACCCGATTTACCCTTTAACCATGGTAAATAAAATATTTACCGAAGTAATTATTCAAAATGTATAAAAATATAAGTTACATATTTATAAAATTTCGGCCTCCTGATTATAAATATGGAATCCATTTTTTTAAATTCAGAACACATAAGTGGAAAAAATTAATTTAAAATTAATTCTCGTTGTTAAAACAAAAAACGTGTTTTTAAGAGATAATATCTATCAAAAGATTGAAACTTGTTTATGTCTGGTTTAAATGAGAAATTATGTCCAATGGCCAAAATTGTATTCAATGGTAATAATATATTATAAATACACTTTAAAACCACTGAAAAACAAAATTTATCACTATTAATTATTTTAATTAAAAAGTTATTTTTAATTAAAATTTAGTAATTTTCACTATTCATCAAAATATAAAAGTTATCTGAAAAGTACCAAAATTTCACCTTATGATAATTTCAATATTTCGAATCCAAAAATGTATTACATTTTGAAATATAAAATGTATTAAATTTCAAAAAGTGAGTATTACTATTCATAACGGCTAGTTTGATTGGTTGTGGTGTGTGTTAAATTGGAAGTTGCGTACAACACACGCTACTGCACTATTCAAAGAGAAGTGTACCGTCGAAGAATAGGGTGTTACATTATATTCTGAGAATTATAAAGTATTAATACATATCATAGATATTTAATTTATTAAATTATTATTAATTAAATTTATCATTAATATTTTTACTAGAAAATTGTTAGTGAAAACAAATCACGTCCCTTTGTGACGTAGTGGACCAATGTACACATGAGCAACATTGTTGTATCCCTTATGCAATGTAATGAATCATGTTATATTTGATATAATGACAAATAATTTATATATAATTTTTAAATATCATATATTAACATTATATCTATTACAATACCCTTCCATTAGATGTGGTAATGGAAAATGAATGGCATCAGTTCGCAAGACAATAGTCCACCGTACACATTAATGATGATTTAATTACAAATTTGATTGATGGGGAGATTGTTTTATGTCATTAAAATGTCAAAAAAAACATCTCATTATAATTTAATAGTACACAGGAATTTCATTCTCAAAATAGTATCATTCCGTTAAATTTTTTCATTCACACATTCATAATTTTGATTTATTTACACTTTTTTAAATATGGAATTTAGGTAAAGATAAAAATGTAAAAGTAAATAATATTTGATACATAAAAATAAATTGAATCACAACAAATAGTTAAAAAAAAATTATTATATTTTTGGTCATTCTGTTCATCTTTATGATATATTCCATTTATGTTTATTGAATATATTTATATTATCCTTTGTGGTTATGATCTATTAAATAAGTGTCAATGGTTGATAGATTTGGAGGAAATTGGAAAAATAAATAAATTGGGGGGGGGGGTCTTGTTACCCTTAGAAATGTAGTTAATTCTTATAGTGAAACTTGTAGACAAAATATTTTTATATAACAACATATATAATTTTATGTGAAAATGTGTATATAAATTAAGATTAATTATTTATAAAGTATGCATACATTTAAAATAATGTATTATAACAATATGAATAATTCAATATTTAACATGTTTATTTGGATATGGAATGTAATAAACATTAAACTGCATGTTTAAGGAATATTAATTATAAATGTACGAATATATTTTTGAAAAATTGGAGGACATAGGTTTGAAATGATATAAAAATTAATATTATATATTTATATATAATAATTGATCATTGTGAAATGTTATATAGATTTTTTATATATGTTTTATTATTATGAATGTTTATTAAAAAATTTAAATGTGCATATAATACTATAACATTTGAATTAATTTGGGCATACATATACATCTCATCATAAATTAAAAATTCAATAAAACATTGAAAATGTACAATTTCACCATTTGGATATTTTTTGTGAACAATCACAACAATAAACAAAATATTTCTTTTAACATTGATCACCATATTCCAAAATTACATGAAATTTAACTATATGTGATGTCTAATGTAAAAATGCAACATTCCATTAAATGCATGAAAATAAAAATCTTTTAATGAATAACTCTTATAAGAAATTAATAAAATATACTTAATCTATTAATAATTGTACACATTTATGACAATGATTAAATACCCTCCTAGAATGTCTGAAAATTGAATATTTAATTTATATGGCTATAAAAATAAAATTTTTATAAAATTATACTTATTGGTTAAAATGTTTTTTCTAAAAGGAGTAATTCCATTAAATATTAAAAGGCCTTAGGATCAACATGACCGACTGGATTATTACGAAATAGTAAACTGAAATACCATGTTTTTAATGACTCACTCAATAGAATAATAAATGTAATAAAAAACGTTGCTGTATAAAACCAATAATATTCATAATTTATAGGTTTTTATCTTCAAAAGGTTTCACTTAAACGTATAAATTACAATTGTAAAAAACTATAAAAACACATTTTCATGATATAAAATAACCATAGAATCACATTTTTATAAATACATTTGAATTAATGTTTCTCAACAGCCTTTTAGAGAATCTATAGTGATATTGTATTTATAATCATTGTGACCCTCAACTAATTTCAGAAACTAAATAGAGACATTTAATTATATAAACAATATCACAAAAATTGTGGTCTAAAATATAAAAATCTATAAATATTCACTGCTTATGAGATATAAACGGGAAAAAAAATTGACAAACAAAGTTGAACACTGTTGATTATTTATTCTGTATAAAATTGAATGAAAAAATAAAATAAATAAGGATAAAATATATTTTAAAATTTACGTATATTTTAACATAAAAAACCATTAAAATTATTCAAAAAATTAATAAAAACAAATTTAGTTAGAAACATTAAAATTTGATAAATTAATGTAATTCGTAATATAGTACATAAAATCACTAAAATACATGAATGGGATTCCAATTTAAAATAATACAAAAATAAAAATAGTTACTTTATGTAATATATCGAATAAAAAATTTATGAATTCATAATATATAAATATTAAATTAATATAGGTTAAAACTGATTTTGACAACATATAATTTGTAGATCATGTATATAACATAAATTATTTCCATTCATGTAATTTAATCCTTAAAAAGTTGATGAGGCCATTTACAATAAATTTTTTCTTAGATTATGTTATGTGGGAAAATTATGAATGATAAAGTACCTAATATCCATAGATTGGTGATTATGTGAACAACATCATCAGCCTCAAATTGATCTATGTCTAAAAAATGAATAATATATTAGAAAATGAATGCATAATAATTTTAATGAATGGGAGAATGTACATAGAATTGGTTATTGGGAAACATGGTGTACAAAAATTGAGTTGAATGGGTTCATGAATTTACATAAATATTGAATTGATATTTCCCAGAAAAATAATAATAAAATGCATTGATATCAACTGATTATATTTTTCAATTATTGGGCAGAAATGTCTACTTTAAAATGTTCATAGGAATCCCATAACAAGTTATCATGAACAACAGATTCTATAATTGTCTCATCTTGAAAACATATGAATGGATACATTATAATGTTATAAACAATGAATAGAATCTAAAAAATTCATAATTATACAAAAATCATAATATTTTAAGAATATAGAGAATGCTATTTCATAGGATTATATTAGTATTATAGTGAATCATAATTTTCATATCATTCAAAAAAAATCATGAATGCAGAAAATTGAATATAACATAACATCATGTGAATTTCAAAATTTATCAAATACTGTGGAAAAATATAAAAACAAATCTTATTAGAATAAAATATTTCCTTATAACTAAAATATCACAACCAAAAAACCGATCTAGATGAGTATTAATAAAATATATGCCTATTTTAAATAATAATATATAAAATAAAACTATTCAACAAAAATAATGAGAATCAATAATAAATAATTCACACATTGACATCTAGAATTGAAAACACAATTTCTAGTTATCTTTATATTAAATTATATTTAATATTGAAAATTCAGAAAATGAACCAATAAACCAACCGAAAAATAAGTTAAATTTTGATTGGTGTGTTGAAACTCACTGAGCTAGAGAACCTACAAGGCTTTATCTAAAACACTAGAAGTGGTTCCTTTATGCATATCCTAGGAAATTATTATAAAATTTTTTACATGAAAAAAACTACCTCAAAAGTAGTCCATTTTATATATTTTGGAAAATTTGGAGCTTGGAAAAAAAATATTCACAATAAAAAAATAGTTCACATCAAAAACATAATAATTTTTTTGTCAAAAAAATTAATAAAATTTTAAAGTGTTTTAAATATGAGTAATGTTGAAGGTTTAATTAGAAGAGAAATTTATAATTCTATATAATCATTAAAATTTGGTTGAAAAATGTATAAAATAAATACAAATATGGAATGATATTCATTTAACAAATTATTCAGTTGTGTGACATAATGAAATCATCAAATTAATAATTAGAAAACACCATAAAAGTATCTTATGTTATGGTCTGTAATCATGATTCCCAAGAGTCCTTTGTAGAGGTATTGGTGAGATAGGACTGAACATTTATTTGGAAGAAATGATGTATGAGGAGTTGATGATCCAACACTCACATAGTCAAGGGAATGAAAATATAGGACACCATAATATTTATCAGATACATTCACAATGTTATTCATTATTAAAAAAAATATTATGACGATCAATTGAAATATTGACATATTGAATATTATTTGGGAAAATTTAAATATTTTTTTCTATAATTTATTTACTGCATTGTATTATATAGAAAAAATAATTTAAAAAATGATGTAATTTAGAGTATGTTCTTCCGAATTCCCTATATATAATTGATGACTGGTGGTCAGGAAAATGAATTACATGGTGGTGAAGAAATAATAGAAGATGAATCCTGATTATATATCATTTGTGTATGATTAACAAAAGACAAACTAAAATAGAATGATAATTCTCTCAAGTAAATGAGTCCATTAAATTATGATTTATGTAGGGAAAATTATCTATTGAATAATTAAATATGTATAATAAGAAAGCATTGAACATGTTTACTTTGTAATTTTAATTTAGATATATATTTTTTGTATTTTGAATATATAGAATAAAATACTAAATTAAAACTATCATTTTAGATGACTAAGTTAAATTCATTTATAAAATCCAATAATAAAGATTTTAGTTAAGATAATAAAACATATTGGAATATTTTTTTCGTTAGAGTGGGATGTTGATGATGGAAATAGTGAGTCTGTTTCAAAGTAGATGTTATAAATTATTTTCTAATCTATGATGAGAATGAATTTTACATATCAAAGAAAATAAGAAACTGTATATAAAATAACATATAATAAAATACCTTTAGAAATCAAAATATGCATAGATATTGAAATTATAGTGTTAATACATTGAAAGAGGCAAACTCTTCAACAACATAGAGTTAAATTCCCCATTTGGATTATTAATTTTTAAGAACCCGTATTATTTCATTTATAAAAATTTGTTTCAATGGAATAAAAATAGTTTACATAATATAGAAATGAATCCACATAAAATTTGGATGAATTTTTTTTTTCAACATTACATATAAAAGTATAATACTAAACAGTTTTCCAATTCTATATCCTAGGTTATAGAGCAACCCTAACCTTTGAAAATACCCATTATCCCTCAATCTCAATGAATGAAAAAAATTCCATTTTATCCAAAATAATAATTAATGGATGATATAAAATGTATGGGGAAAAAGAAAATAAAATGATTATGAACACATAATTCATAAATATAGAAAGATAGAATATGTTGTGAATGGTGAAAGTAGAGGCATAGGTGGAACAACGTGGAATGAGAGTGGTGTAAATGGATTGTGAGGTGGAAAGTTTGTGTAGAGGTGGAAAATGTGATGGTGGAGGTGGTATGTATATGTAATATGGGATTGGAAAAAGGAAATATTGTGATAGACGATGTGAGGTGATAGATGATTTGATTTCTGCATGATAGATTTGTAATATTTCTTCACTCTTATAGGATATGGAAAAACACATAGTAAGTAATAAAATAATCCCAAAATTTTCAAAATATATATATGAAATTTATATTATAAAACAAAAAAAATTAGGAGATGGAAAAAAAATTCAAAATTTCAAATATGTATGACACATATAATATAAATTATGACATGTATATTATCCACATTACAAAATATTCTCTTCCCTTTTAATGATATATTTATTCATGTTGAAATTTTTTCTAACCTTATACACGAAAAAATGAATATTAAGAAAAAAATTAAATATTAATACACATTAGTACATAATACCAATAAATATAGAAATATAAAAATTTATAGAACTATATATTAGAATAAATTACAATTAAAAAAATGAACAAATATTGTGTATAAATATTAACGATAATATTCCAATCGACCAATACAAATAGATATGAAAATAGTTGTAGAGTATGAATCTTTATATAAAACAATTAACAAAAAAATCAATGAAATAACATCAATAAGAAAGATCTATGATGTAAAAATTATCATTTCTTTATTTCTCAAATAGAACTATTATACATTGCTTAAATGGAATAAGGATAACATGCCATAATGCGAACTCCATTCTATCATAATTGAATCATAAATCAATTGTGAGGAATAAAAAAAAGAAGGAAATATAATAAAGAGTATATTATATTCATGGGCATACCACAATGTATAGTAATGAGATATCATAAAATAATGATCATATTATAGATAATCATGAATTTATATATAGAGTTGTGCAATAAAATTCAAGAAAACCCCTATGAGATATATATAATGTCATAAAAACACCTATATTGTTTGGGATAGATGTATAATGTAGATGATAATGGATGAATGATGGGAGAGGAGAATATATAAATTTATTTATCGAGAAGTAATAGTTCTTAAAATTTTGTAATGAACTGATACAAATTATGGGGAAGAGAAAAAATAAAAACTATATGGCCTTGGAATTTCTGAAAGATGGAATGGAGAAGTAACTATAATAGGTAGTATGCACAACTGAATGGATATGGAAAAAAGAATACATAGATCAAATAAAACCTTCCTAATAAAGAGGTTAAAAATCTAAAATATATGGATCTGAAATCAAAAAAACCTACCTAAAGTGATATATCAAATGATATTTCTTAGATATGGGACCAATGAATAATTAAAGGAGGCCCCAGTGATTTGATAATGAGGGTGAGTAATTTTGGGTATTATGGTTAGAAAAAACTATTGTTAGATGTGGAGAAGGACATAGATTCAAGGATTTGTGGAGAACGACAAAATGTGGTTGATGAAAAATAGGTTACGGGCATGGAGAAAGAGTTAGAGGCGACCAGTGAAGGAGAAGATGATGAGTCATAGGGTGTGTTCATTTAGGGGGTGCTAACAAGTGTTTCATGTGGGAGAAATTGAAAATGAAAAAATATTGTTAAGGGGATATTTTTTGTGTGGAGGAGGTGGCACATACATGTAAAACTCTATGTTGGATTGAACATGAGGGAGAAGAGGTTTAAATCAAGGTTGTGGTCAAGGTGTAGACTCGTCTTCGGGTAACATCCTTAGTTTCTTACAAAATTCTATCCTAGGATGAATATATTCTAGAAATAAGGATTATAGATTTGGAATAGGGATGTTTTTATATGATTTTGGGTATCTATATTGTGGACCATTTTTTTAATTAGAAATGAATGTGATAGGATAAGGGTGGTATTTAATAACTGAGGGGACTGGTGGACTTGTAATTTTGGAAAGGAAAATGTTATACCCATGTTCTTCACATTAAATAAGATTAAAAACATAGTATTGTAAACACTTATACATTATAGGTTTGAAAAATTTTAAAAGAATGATTTTTATAAGTGATTTTAGATCATTTTACCCTTATTTAATTATTTTAACCCCACCCCTAGTAATCCCACATTCACCATCACCGCGGTATTTTATTTTTAATATTTGAAATATTCATTAAGATCAAAAATTAATTTGACCTTATTAGATAATATAAATAATTATTATTCGAAATATGAAATCCATTTTAGGAAAATAAATACACATAAGTTGAAATTATTTCTTTAATATTAATCCAAAATGCATGATGAAAAATATTGTTTCCAACAAGTTTATTTTTCATGGGAAATATGATTTTGTATCATATTTATGAATAATAGAAGTAATATTATAAATATAATTTAACATATATTTACATATAACCTATCAATTTAATTTTCATAAATCATCATTTGGCTATTTAGTTAATTAAAAATAATTAGCAATTTGCAATTTAAAATAGTTACCATAAAAATATGATTTTTAAATCCAAAGACAAAATTATACTAAAATATAATAAAAAAGAAGACTCAAAATCAATTAAATGGATTAAATATAACAAAATGGCAATTTATTTCATGAAATTATATTGAGAACATAATGGGACAATTATAATTATTTGGGTATTGAAGAAATAAATTTTTTAGAAAATTTTTAATTTTCACTATTCATAAAAAAATCAATATATTCCCTAAAACCCAAAATTTAGGCCACATTAAATTTAAATTTAGGAATTTTGAAAATAAAATAAATTTTATCAATTATTTATTTTAATTTTTTTTAAAATTATTTATAATATTTTTTCACGAAAAAAAATAAATCATTATTAAAGAAAATGTTTTTAGTGTAAAATTACACTCCTAAAATTGAATTATTAGTTACTAAAAATTTATCAAAATATTTTCTAAATATAAGATAACTATTCATATAATATATTAGTTAATACAATTCATACCCACCAAATTAATATCTAGGTTATGACAATTATACATATTAGAGGTTGTTTAATCTCGGAGTTGTGTGTTCAATACAATATCAAGAAACATTTTCATTTCTAAAATAATAATGTGTTTTACATGTTCTATGTCTATTTATGAGATGAGAAACTATTCATAGGTGGATAAAAAAATGCTAGTTTCTGAATAGATCTAGATTATATGAGATGGAAAATGGGATACATCTTCATTTTGAATAGAGATCTTATGAGATGGAAGATTTCAAACAAGAGTTTAGTGAAAATTTCAACAGTAGAGTGTGAGTGTAATGAAACATCTGAGGTGCATAAAGAATAAGTATTGATACATTTCTTCATTCAATATCTTGATGTTGTACATAGTATTTATAATCATATTACACTCTATTGTGATAATAAATTAGTGGTGGATCTCATGAGGGATCCAAGGATACATCAACAAACAAATAAAATACATTGAAAGTACCATCTCATTAGAGTATTTTCTTATATAAGTGAGTATTTAAGGAGACTTATCTCTATTTAATGTAGTTTGGAAGCCCCCTTGACCAAATCCCTGTCTTATCAAAAACATCAATATCATGTGAGGTCCAGCGAACTAAAAGTATTAGGTAGTTGGATCTAGTCCATGTGACAGTCTATTAGAGTTTGTGTACTATGGAATTTTTTTTAATATTTATTAACGGTAAATTAAATGGTTTTATTGATAATAATATAGAATTAAATACTTATAATTGTTCTACAAAAATTTAGTGTGTTAATGTCTAAGGTTATCTGTCACAATTATAAGTTAATAATAGTTCATGTCTATAAAGAAACCTTGGATGTTATATGATGAGATTCTTAAGCATAGTTCTATGATCAGATAACACTATATAATGGGACACCATGGACATGGGTGTAAGGTCTGGTAACTCATAATTTCAAAAGGACTATTCTCATAGAAATCACACGTGGTAATCCTCAATATGGTATATTATGATAATATACCAACTTTGTAGAATTCCATATATTTTGGTGTAATTAGATAGTTTTTTCTATGAGCATTTTCAATGGTAAATAGACCTTCAAATTATCATTAATTAATTTCATGAATCCTGAACATTTTTTTCTGAAAACTTTGGACACCATATAGTCACTGAAAGGTAGAGTGTGGCGGTTGTTTCATTATTGAAATGTTATTAAAGGATAATTACTTAGAGTATTTATCCCCTCCATATTTATATATGATGATATATGAATCCTTTGTTTGGAATATATTATCCACCTACAATTCAATTTCCATCGTATATCAATGTGTTTATTTTAGACATTCTGTGAAATACATATTGGTAAAATAGGTTGATGACACAAATATGAACCATGTTTAATGATACATTGTGAAAAAGGGATTAAATTAGATAGCAAGGGTTCATAAGTGGTTTTAATAATTGATACATTAAGTTATTTATCATAGGTTTTGAGAATGTTTCTAGATAATAGTAATGAAAATTAGGTGATCTGTCCAAATTCCAAAGATAATGAATCCTATAGGGTCTCACACTATGTTTTTATGATGATCTCTATTAAATTATATTTTAAATTAATTAATAGTATAAATATTTTTCTCATGAATAAGAAATACATTTACTCACTTTTTATCAATAAAAAATATGTATTGATGAATTAAATATTTAAATTAAATATTTATTCCAATATTCAATATTTGACGAGGGTGATAAATTGTCTGAGACTATATCTATTGATAAATAATTACTAACATGCCAGTAAATATTATTTGTCATTATGCTGGTTTTTGGACACAAGAAATTAATAATGATGTTATAATTTTGTGGAATGGTTTTTCATAATGATTATAAATTTATTTAAATTATGACATGCAATTAATTAATTTTTTTAAAACTACACCCAAACTCTATAAATTTTTTTTTCAATTTAGTGGTTATGAATCATTTGATAATAAAGAATCCTTATAATAATTAAACTTATCTCTCTATCTGAAATTACTCCCCTCATACTCTCTAGAATGAGAAGAAGACCTCTAATCATGATGGATCTTATAGTGATAATGATGGTTAATGAAAGAAAATTGAGTCACAACCCTAGACCCCTGAAATTAATTTACATTGGTTAACTATCAATGTTGAATGTGTTGATCACTGTTAGATTGCTTCTATACGTGGATCTTTAATGTACAATGGAGGTAATCCAAAAATGGTTTTCTAAATATTAAAAAACATTAATCGAAGAAGATATCATCCCTTGGAATATTATTTATTATGTATGTAAATATTTTTTTCACAAATTTTACATGAAGGATCCTCTATTTTTGTTATGGGGAATTTATTTAAAATATATTTTAAATACACCACCAATAATTAACTCTTATATTGTTATTATAACCTATTATGCTGAAATACATCCAAAAAGCATGAAAATAAATTCATTAAAGGATTTTTTATCTTTTTCTACCATCTTCTATATTGTATTCGTCAGAGTTTTATTGAATGAATATGTATTTCACTTTTTAACTTCATGGTATCATGGTGATTAGTTATATTAATTTCCATATTTCAAATATAGATCATTTAACTTGAAGGAGGAGGATTTATGTCAAACTTTCAACAGTATTATTTTATAGACCCCAAACACTTTATAATTATCTTTTCATCAAAAAACATATGTTAATCATTATCCTTAATTATTTGAAAGAAATTGCCTCATCCCACATCCAAAATATTTTTTTAAAGGAATTTCATGAAATTTTTGGTTATTATTGGGGGATATAGCACGATGATATTTGTTCAAAAAATTGAAAGTATCCATGAATATTCGGTTGTATACAAAAAAATGGGTTAAAAATGTTGTTGGCTTGTATCTGACATATTAATGAAATTTCATGATTGATTATAAACTATCCTCTGTCATTAAAGTTTATAAATAAATCATTCTCCTTATATTGTTTTAAATGTAGATATCTAAATAATAAGAACCACATGCACCTATTTATACTTAATATATGAAAGGGAGAGTTTCCCATATTTCAATGAAACCATGGATAATTTTTTCAATGCCTCATTTTTAAATGGGGTTTTGGGATTTGGATCATCATAAAGGGTACAGTTGACTACATTCCTTCATATTTTTTCATTTCATTCTATTTCCAATCATAGAATCCTATTTTTGAAGCTGTCCAAAATTTGATAAATCAGTCTATTCCCATGATAATATTTTTTTGGTATGGAAGTTAACTCATTAATCTCATCATTTCTATTACCATGGGATGGTGAATCAATTTTTCAATGAAAAATAATAATTATTTTTTTTTCTCTTTATGTTTATGCATAAAGTATATACCCACATTATATAATTCATCTTTATAGGAATTATCTAAATATTAGATATGAGGTAGTCTTCGATCATAGGGAAATTACACCAATAAATAACTTATAATGTGGTGAAGGGGAATAATATTTCTTTCTAATGTCATTGTCACCATTAATAAACATGAATTAGAAATTTGAATAACCAATAAAAATCCAGTGGGATACTATATTTTTTAGCTTGACTTTCATGACTACAGGGATGACTTTTAATTTTTCATTATAATAAATGTACCCTTTAGAAAAATATAATGATTAAGGTAGAACATTATTGGATGGGGTGATAAGGATGACTCCAAAAACCACACTGTTGAGTTTTTGGGTCATCAATTCATTTCCTTATATGACATTTGAAAGATATTTTAATGGAAATCAGTACTGTCTAAGGGATGTTATGGGTATGGAATAATTCATTTTGGGATAACATATAATAAAATTGATATATTCCAAAAAAAATTCTCATGTGAAAATATTTTAATTCCTATCAAATTTTTTGTTGCAAGATCCAAATATAAATTATTTAAAAGTATAACCATCCTCAATCCCTAAAATATAGGTAGCATTTGACAGCAGATGACATATTTTAGGGGATTACATAGAGTGACTAAATATCAATTATGGTGTTTTTCATAGTGGACTATCATCTAGATTTTGATGAATATTTAGGGGGAATTTTTCATGATAACAGATTATCATCATTATCGAGTCCATTTTTATTGAAAGAAGATATGAAATAACAATAAATCACAGTTGGCCTAAGGAGGCCAGAAATATTGCAGGATGTGGTCATCCCCCCATATTAAAGACACACCCTCTTGTTTAAAGAATGACATGTTATGGGAAATTATGACATAATATACTTGTTCATATTGGGAGGTGAGATGATCCTGTACATTATTTCCATCTCGCCAGGAGTGCGTTAACATTATCCCATTATTGAGAAGTTCTCATACTTTTATGATAATATAAGGGATTAACCATGATATGTGGTTTTTTCCTTTTAAGGATCACTGGATGATCATTGAGTTTGTCTCCACCTGGGATAAGGGAATATTTTTCTAAATGATCATGTTAATCCCTATCAACAACGCATTGGTGTCTACCTGGATACATGTTCCATTGCCATAGTAGTCCATACGAGTCATAAAAACATAGCCAATCAGATGTCAAATTACCCATCCTTCTCTACCAGTACCCTCTTTTCCATAACCATCAGTATTCAAATTGAAGACATTCAAGGGGGGATCCACTGCACCCACTGGCCCTATAACCTAGTGCATGAAGAATTGGACACAATAAAAGGAACTCGGAGTGACCATATAGTGGGTGATTGTTTCTAGTATTTTATGAAGGGTACCAGATCTGCCAGCAGGATATGAATCCTCACGATGATGGACAACCCAGTAGAGGAAAACCCCTCGTATCTCACCTAGTTCGTCACTTTCCATAACCACCAGCACACTATGTTTTGAAATATGGAACATGACATTCCTTTCGTTCCCACATTGTTCATCCTCTGAAACCATCTATTTATGAATGGTTCATTCCATTGATTATGAGAATCATACACTGTAAACATTCCAAAAATACACCAAAGATCATGTTACCATTCCCCCTCAAAGAAGAAGTGATTCACCACATTGTATATTTTATTTCTACTACATTGATTACATGACGTGATGCCAAAACCCATATTTTTAATGGTTTCATAGACAGTAATACTATGAATTCTGATCCATTAGATAATGAAATAGTATTTAGAAGGGATCATATTGCACCACAACTAATTTCTACGTCTATTTATTTGAGACTGAGGAGTAGAAATCCACCTATAGTACTTGGCCTTAAAATTCCCAATGGAGGAAGGAGAAAAAACACATTTATTAGGATCAAATTTGGTTATTATATGATTTAAGGCCCATTTATTCATCTAATTCTTTGACATCCAAATAATTTTGGGGTAACAGATCATTTCATTGATGGATATGGTATGGGTAGTGCTGCTCGGACACCCTATCTCATCACTAGCCAAAATTATCAAAGTAAAATTGGATATTCCCCTCACCAACTATCTATTGTTAATTCTTTTGATGGGTCGGGATGATGGAGTTGTTCAATGACCATAGATGATATCCATTCTCATTATGATTACTCACAATACCTCCCAGTATTCATGAGATAGTCTATCCCAAAAGGTTCTCCATTCAATATTTTCTCATTCTAACATTGAATGCATGAATTGAGTGGTAGAAGATAAGCTCTTCTCATTGAAAAATCCATCCTTGATGTGGTTGTCCATTCATCCCAATGATACCCAGTGTATTTTCCCATATGAAGAAGCCTCCCCGATGAAACCCTCCAATATTCTATCTATTGATCTGATAACCCCATTTAGAACATTGGTAGATTCCATTGGATGCACCCAGATTGCTGACATTACACGATTATCTAATGTGATGCGACTAACAAAAGATAAAATGTGATTATTATAGTTGATTAAATAGATAGGGATCTTAATAACCACCTGATCAATGTCCCTTATGTGCATTCTTCAATTTGAGACCGGAGTACCCAAGTATTCCAGAGGTAATTGGCCTCGTTGCATGCCCATCCTACTGTGAAGGTACTCAGATCTCCTGGCCTCACATTGTTTTGAGATATAAAATATTTTCTTCACTTTATTAATTGAAATTTCACTCCATTATCAATATTTATTGGGAATTCTATTTAATCCTAATATCAATTTCCTACATGAATTCATGAATATAATGGAATGATCAGTAACCATTAAATGTGAAACTAACGGGAGGCCCTGTTTACTTTAATAGTGGAGGATGTCTACATCCAATATCCCTCTATTAATCTATTGTCTTAGACCATCATGCAATAAAACAAATAATCTAGGGGAAATTGGATCTCCTTGGCGCATCCCCCCTTTAGGCTTGAGAAACCCATAGGATCTCCCCATGAATGAAACATAATTACACAGAGAACTGAGGCATCCAAAGATAATGTCACATGCCCACATAGAGAACCCCATGTTAATTATAACTTTGTTAATAAAAACTCATTCCATATTATCATAGACCTTTCCCATGTCTATTTTGATGATACAATTTTACCTGTGGGACATGGTGGAAATATCCTGAATCATCTCCTAGGTGAGAGCCATCGCGCATCATATTGATCGGCCATTCAAAATGTATTATTGCTTGAAATATATTCACTATGCGGAATATCAAAAACCTCTAGTTGATATGTTAATACAAGATCATATATTCAAAGGTACATAAACATACTGGTCTATAATGAGATAAGGAGGAGGGATACTTAATCTTCGTAAGGAGTACCACGGACATAGAACATTCCATCCGAGGGAGGCCTCCTCCTAAAAATAATTCTTGAATCACACTAATGATATCACCTTTTATTGTTTCCCACAAGCCCCTATAGAATGATCTTAAGAATTTATCTAGACCTAGAGGACCCTTTAAATTATGATTCATCTTGGGTTCATAAATTCTTAATCCCTTGGGATTTTTTCCATGGATTCATTGACCTGGTCAATTATAATTTTCGATGGTTCCACCCAGAAATCCACACCCCCATTGATTAGCCTTTAGGAATTGATGTGTTAGGCCATGACCCTAGGTCTCTCAAAAAGATATATTAGAATCCTCCTACCACATCCTTGTACACTCTATAAGATCCACACTCCAACATGATATTTAGTTTAATGGGTCAATGCTTTTCTTTTATTCATGCATGAAAATATGCGGTGTTTTGTGTCCCTCTCTTAAACATTTCATCGATGATCTCCCCTGGCAGTTATCTCTTATGAACAGTGAATATTAGAAATTCCATTCTTTTAATATATGTTCTCTTCCAAAACTATTTCATCTCAGGTATCCCCAAAATTGTTTCAATTCTCTCCAATACCCACCTCATGTCCTCCAAAAAACTGGTCTTCTAGAGAAATATTCCTATCCCATTAGTGCATTCTCTTTTTGAACTACCTAAAAATTTTATGAAGGGATACCTATGTATGGACTCATACTGATTCCTCCCATGATTCCCTAACCATATCCTTGTATCTTGTGTTCTCTCTCCAATGACTACAAAACTTGATATTATCATTGTGGGATAGAGTTGGGGATAGAGAAAGAAGCATCAGATAGTGATCAAAGACTCCATAAACCAGGTGATTAACCATCGTGTTGGGAAATATTGAGAGGACATGAATAATGGTGAGACAATTATATAAATGAATCCAACAATGATTTTCCCCAGTTAATTGTTTCTCGAGGTGAAATTATCGCTCGAGTATCACATATTTATTAATCCCATTCCTACCATAAACTGAGGTAAATCCGTAATAGCCTTCAGGAGAAAATATCCACTCTCTTTCCACTCCATTGGATCCAAAAACTACATTGAAATCTCCAATATTATCCAAGGGAGACCCCTTGGTCGATGTCAAAATGTTCTTGCCACAATACCTCCCACCTTTGAGTATCACAGTTTTCATAGAAGACTGGCATGAGGAAAACAATCACATCAATAGTGATAGTAATGGTAATATATTTCTCCCCTGCCTGAACCATTTTTTTTATATGTACTAATCTAGAATACCCAAATCTGTCCATTATCGGGGGTAGCAGGCATGAATTTGAAAATTTTGATCCTGTGAGGGAACTTTTTTATCTTGTCAGGTTGTTGTTTTTGTCCGAGAATGGGAACCAATTGTACATTTTTTTTCTTGGATTATGATGCTAAATAGTCTGTTTTCTTGATAATGTTAAAATATTATTGAATATCATTGATCAATCAATATTTATCCCCCTTATTCATCAATTTCGTGAAAGATAATATTGTGTTTTCATAATTTTTTCATGTTGCACTATATGAAATCAGGGTTTCCATTTTTCCCTCTCAAGTATTTGAGGTTTTCAGTATGTTCCTTATTATATATAGAGTTTATTTGATTAACACCAATATCAACATCCTTACACAAGATTAATAAGCCCACAAACATTCCTACGGTTACCCCCAAAGAAAATTTTAAGGGGTTCTTCTTCATACTATTCTTCTATAACATTTTGAAACCAATGCCAATATCAAAATGATATTCTAAACACTATAGAGATTATGTTTCCATATTTTTATTATATCATTTAATATATTATACCACAAATGGTATAAAAATATGTTGCATTGTGAGATGATATGTGGTCTAAGCATTACTCAAACTAAAAGGAATCACCTGATGATAGTATATTCATTATGTTAACCTAAAAGTTATGTCTTGTTCATCATCAATGGCCTTACAAATTTGTTTGTATTATATATATCCATATATAAATTGGATGTCTTGATATAAAATTCATGGATCTATTAAATTTTTAATAATCACATTTTTTATTTCATTCTTTGATAATTCTAGTTGAGATCTTGAAAATCTATTAAAACCCTAATATTTTCAATCATCTTATTTACATAGAAAGCATTCAAATAATTTTAAGGTATTCAACCTTTTAGATATTGTTTTATTAAATAATATTATCCATTATTTACATATAACATTATAATCTGTGTGGAATGAGTTATTATATATTCTTGGTTATAACTATGGAGGTTCTATTGTAATCCCATGTTTTGGATGAAAACACACGGATCATGGTTTGGAATTTCATTAAAATTCATTGAGAAAATATCATATTGTTTCTTCCAAAAATATGTATGAACATATTGTTCTTCATAAGACATAGATGTATAGATAAATTTAATACATGGTAGTTCAAATATATAGTTATTTAGTTTCTATAGCTCATCAAGATGGGTCAATAGCCCTTCCTCAAATCATGCAGGAGAAACTCTAAGATCCTATTTATCATCTCCCACCCATTATCTATACATTATTATAAAATAGATATTGACATCTTGAAATTCTATAAATTTGATAGATTTATTCTCATTCTCTCATGGTTATATTAGTTTCTCTTCCAATTGAGTTGATATTTATTGTTTCTATTAAAATATTATTACCAAACTAGGAAAATATCAGTTGGGGAGTTTTTTTTATTAGAAGGATCAGAAAAATTTTTATTTTCTGGATCAACTAATTTTACATATATGATGATGAGAAGTGAGAAAATTCACATATATGAAATTATGACAACTTTGGATACCTAAAAAATATATTTTTTCCAGTATTAATAAATGGTTTGATTGGCATCATTTCTAAACTATTTGATGTATTAACAAGAGTTAAATCCTCAATGCATGGATGTTTTCTTCATATATTTATTATAATTAATCATCAATATATTGAGAACCATTGCACTGAAATATTTTCTTATCAGTTTTAAATGTCTCGCATTTTATCAATTTATTTATTAATACATTGATTTTATGATAATGAAATTTTCAAATTCTGGTGAAACAGAGGCCTCCCTATTTTCACATTAATTTTTTTATTATATGGGACAACCATGAATTCAATGTCCAAAATAATGTTGTCAAATTTTGGCCAACAATTTTACTAACCATGTTGTTTTTGATGTAATTTTATATAACTAATAAGTGTAAAAGTGTATACAAGAAAATTGGTTTCACTATATCCTAATGGAAAAAGTGTTCTAATTATATTGATGTTAATTACTAATAAATTTTTAATAAAATAAAATTATATTTCACTGTTATCTAGATTTAATAATTCATATAATGACATGATCTATCCTTGTGTAATAGTTTCCCTATCCAAATATATGATGAATATTACTAACAATAATTACATTGAATAAATCTATTAATGGTACAAATTAGTGGATTTATCCATAACTATGGATGTTTGAGGATAAAACATAGCCTCTACAATAGCATCTCAAATCCCATTGGATAAATTATGGGTCTACAAGATTAAAAAAATTTACGAAACTAAAATAAACTATTTCATGATGTCATATTTCTAAGTTAGATGTATGTGTTTCCTGATGTGGTTTTTTCTTTATGATGTACCATATGTGTAACATCATGAGTTTTTAAAAAAGAAACAATATGTTAGACAACATAAATGATACCCCACATAAAAATTAAACGAATAACTAAATATTATTATATAATTCTTACCTTATAACATAAATCCTAAAATCGTGGGAATGATGAACATTAATTTATTTATGAAAATATGGTTTACAAATCTATAAAATAAATATTTTTTGAACAATTAATTATAAATTAAAACAAATCCCTTCTTTTTAAATAAAATTAATTTGTTTTTCTTGAATACAAATTTCAATGATAATAATTGAGTTTATAAAATAATAAATACAATAAATATGGATTTTATTAATGAAATATATAAGTAATATATTAAATTTAAAATTTTATATTCATTTAATATATTATTTATAATTGATATAAGAATAAAATCAATTTTTTAGACAAATGAAGTATTTTTTTAAATACGTTTTTCCGCCTTTTGATTGTGAGTCCATTTTCAATCTATATTTCTAAACATTTAAGTTTTTTATTTGAAAAAATGTACTTCATATTTGTATTTTATACATCAAAATTTAGTTTGGATTAATTTTTGGTAATTTTCAGAAAACAATCATATTTCAATGAATAATATAAAAATTTATTGTAATTCAAAACTACTTTTTCATATAACTTATTTATATTAATAGATTATCAATTATATTGTATATAATGTTTCTATGTACAATTTCTTATTATTTAATCTAATTTTTTTAATTGTAATTAATTTCAAATTGAATGAATATATAAAAATATTTCAATGTTTTGAACTTTTGTCTTCAAAAACCATTTTTTTTGTTTTATGAAAAATTAATTTTAAATCTAATTTTACAAATTATTTGAATTGTATTAGGTAAAATGGATTCCATAATTTTAACCAAAATTTACAAATTATGTTTTAAGGTCAAATTCATTTTTTTTTATAGAAGACATACCATGGTAAAAAAATATTTAGAAAAAGTTAAAAATTAAATGTTCAAATAATATAAAATCTATGAATAACTATATTTGAATGGTGGTTGAGGTGTGGTTAGACCATAAAAATCTTATAATACATTATTTACAATCCAAATATGTGGAACATAATTCCACCAATATATGGTCAGATTTTAATATAAAATAATCAATAAATTAATAACTTGAACCCTCCTCTCCTCAAGAATAAATAAAAAACCTCAAATCCACATTTCGACCCAAAAATCCTAGTAACTCCTAACATATTTTCCCAAAACTCTTATATTCACTCTCCCACATCCATGTTCTAAATGTATCACCATGTAGGGTCCTGAATATTCATCTATGGGAATAACATACCTCCAAAATCACTTTGCAGAAGGAAGAATGTATTTCCATAAGTGTAGAAAGGTGAGTATACTCAAATTGAGTTCTATATTTCAGAAGAAAAATGAAGGAATTAAAATTTTCAATGAATTTCATGTGGTCTGTGTTCCATTACAAGGATCATTCAGTAGTCCTCCTAGAGTGCGAACCACAATGTACACAAACCGATTTGTGAACTACTGTCTTGCAGAGCAATGGATTGCAAACAACGCTGACCACAAACCACATCGCTAATGGAATAATGTAGACAAAGCCCATGCTTGTACCACATTGCAAAATATTTAGTCCACTGACGTAGTGAGTAGTAGGGTTTCGTGATCCACTATTGTGAACTGAGTCCTCCACAAACCCCATATTGTCCATGTCTTCTGTGGGTCAGGATATAACTGCATAGTCCTATGTAAATGGTGCTCCAAGTATAATAGATACAATTTTCTCAATTGTCATTAAAATGGAGAGTAAAATAAGATGATGACACATGGAGAAAGATACAAATGATGAATAAGAACAGAAAAAAACATGAAAAGAACACAGAGATTTGGATAAAGAGTTTGGGGAAGATCCAAGATTCAGTTATCATTCATTGGTGATGCACATATTGAAAACCAAACTCCCCGCTGGTATAGTCATTCATGAACTGTAATGAAAGGGAACAGAAGAATAATAATAGAACTACAATCCTTACTGGTGAACTTCTAACCACATACTTCTCATGGATGAATTCCCCATGAATGATAATCCCCCAAACACTCTTTCAATATGGATCTCGGTATTGTGCACCTCTGCGTGGACTGAACCTGGTGCCACCTACTACATCAGTACACAGATGGAACCCAAAGCGATGTGATGGGCCGTATAACAATATGGTACATAATGATCAATACCCATGCCCACGTACCGCATCGCTATGTGGATGGACCCTCTACCCACATACCACTACAGAATGCAAAGCCTCCTCTATCTATCATAAGAAACAAATACATATAATGGGGTGTTTTATTTAATATTTTTTCTGGATCCAACCACACCCTTCCATTACAGTCTAGTCCACCATGATCCCTCCATGAATCAATCCTCTAGAATCTGGCCAAAGCCTCCCCCAAAGCCATCATACCCATATGATCAGACCATCGTGTGCATCTCCACACCCCTTAGAGTCTAAATACCCATGGTAAGTGAAGTTATGAAGGCTCTCCCTACAATGTCTTGGGCTTTGGGAGTGCATGTGGTTCTACATTCCCAGGGTGATCTAGAGTCCATCCATGTTAACTTGAACCTCCATGTTCTAGGGATTATGTGTCATTACATTCTTTTACATTTAATGAGGAATTCTGATCATTTTATGGAGTTATGTTTGATCCCACCTTTGGTGACAACGACCCTCCTTTCCTTTCCCAATATATATTATGGGGCCCTCCCACTAAGGTATGTCCCTAATTTTCTGAGATCAGACTACATAATCATTAATTTCATTTCACATGGAAGGGATTATCACTTCATACCCACGCCCATCGTCGCCCCAACCTCTTCTACCATAGGGTCCCCCCTAAGAGGAGAGGGATCATGTAGTTGGTTGAATCTCTCACATCCTCTTGTTTCTCACACCGATCATGACTCACATGGTCATAGACGTTTTGATGATTACATTTTCTACATAATCTGAACTACAAGAACTATTATTCCTCATCAAACTAGGGTAAGTAGGATGCTAAGTAGAAGGCTCGAGTTCAAAAGGATTCCCACAAATAAAAGTTCCTCCCAATCATGTATCATCAAAGGATCAGTTTCTATGAGTAATCCCCAACATATCTATACTATGTGGATTCTGATTCCAACCCCAAGGATACCTAGGAAACCCATCTTACGGGTCTGATCCCATCATCAAGTCACCTTCTGTCTTACCTGGATGATGATATACTCTAGAGTTCATTATTGTATGGATAAATTCAGTATCACCTCTATAGCATCAAATATATACATTCCTACTAGGATCTTGCCAACCAAGGGTATCCCATCGACACACTCTTTGGGATCGAACCAAAGATTCACAAACATATGAACATGACATAAATCGATAATAGAGTCTTGGAACATAAAAAAATCCTCTCCCCTAATGGTGTGGTTAGCTTGACCTCCCATCCTCCCGATGAATATAGTTCTAAAGTGTCGTTGTCTAATTCATCAATATAAACGATCTTGCCTTTGTATGGTAGGTCCATGAATCATGGAAACATGGGACGTTTGGTGTTGATGGATCCATAAATAAACCTTTTGGAGACCATCTGAGGATGGTATATCCAAGGAGGTACAATTGCACTATTATATGACCCCAGGCAATTGCCTGCTGGGATCATCTGAGAATGGAAGAACGTTCAGAGTGTGAAATAGGTTAATTTACCAGTCCTTGTGTAGTTAATCCGACATTCACGAAAGCATAATGAAGTTGAATGGGTCCAAACAATGAAATGGTTTACATGACAAGAACCCATATCTGAAAAAAGGGACATGCATTTCCAGACCTCCCAAAACACACCACTTATGAGGCCAAAAAATGGTGAACTTGATTTGAATCCTACACCAAGGTAGAGGTTCTACCCCAATGAGAAAATACAATGGGGGTATTTCACATCGGCCCATCTTGTTTGCCTAGGTATGCGCGAAGCATGCCAACTCGTTGGAAGAACAAATATGGTTAACAAAACCTGGATCCTTAACAAAGGTGGTGGCCATTCTCCACTCAATAACCTTTTGCCCATAATAGAATATAGAGGAGAATAGAAGCCATGGAGAATAATATAATATCCATATGTGCAAAATTATGCTACTTTGATGAGTTTTTGTGGTATATTTTTCAAATATGTATGTCACTGGTTCCTGCAGACCAACATTCAATCCCAATGATATCTTGAATTCCAATGCAGACACATGCATTAGATATCCTAAAAGTTATCGGGGTCCCAACGAAGAGATGGAACACCTAGCCCACCCAGTGCCTTTAACGCTAGGTATCCAACAAACAGATCCAAGAGTTCCACCGAAATGGTACAGTCCCCTTGATGGAGGCACCAAGAAAAGTCCTCTAGTCTGTGAAGAGTCTCCTACCACCTCATCAGCTGCAACTAGAACCCTATCACAAGGCAGCCCTGTTGGTCATCTCAAACTATTTTGGGAGATTGTCCCCAGAACTAAAAATGATTACCTCCCTTATATTAGGGAGGAAAATGAAGTCGATGCGGACAACTTCATCTAAACTGCACAGGGGTCCTACTCACGAGCCCCCATCAGAGGGCATCACCACCTTCAACGAATTATTAGGCCTCCCCACAATGAATATGACCTTATTTTGAGGTCACCTATTAAATTATAGGAGACCCAAGCCCCTCGGGCTTTCCACCAGGGGAAGAAAATATATAATCAATAACACGCCATCACCCTAGTTCATGAGGATCAGATCTGTCATACTGACATGACAATATTCAGCGGGTAGGCATACAACTCTGCCCTATCAACTAAAGACCTCCATAGTGATATGGTTGCACAATACATGCACATGCGCATTTCTGTATGTGCTCTCTAGTCCGGCCGTGCTAATACAATGAAATACTACAAGCAGATGAAGTTATCCTCCAATGCCCAATAAGATTGTCAATACAATAGGGTGCCAACAATCTATAGGAAGGCACCAATGCATGTTAATACATTTCATGCCCTCCTCCTAAATAAAGAAGTGACTAGATACACACATGCACAAATACCTATTAATGCATATCAAGACTTTCATACAAAGAGGGCGACAAGAAAATATAAGCAGAGTCAAATTCTTTTCGAATCTCAAGATACAAATATTACTGAATTTGAAAAGATAAAAATCCCCTCTTGTGAATATGATGACCAACAGTCAAAAACTGGGGAAACTAGAGAAGAAAACCAGTGTGAGACTCATTCCTCTTTCCTAGCATAGTAGATCTGGTAATATTTACTAGAAACCCGTAAAAGTCGGACTACGAAAAAACTCTTACTCTGATAATGAAATGGGCCTTTATAATCATTATAGCCAAAGATGTATATCAACACATCCAAGAAATTTGGGAAAATAAAATTTCAATTCCAAACCATATCCTCCAAACTTTCCAATATATCATTTCATCTACAGAAAAGGTGAGAAACTAGGCCCACAACCTGGTTTCCTTCTACGGAATGACTCACTCTTAAAATAATTAAGTCACTTTCGAGCATTTATGCATCCCTATTCTTATACAAGAGGGTTGATGACGATATCTAGTGATACATGGACAACCAGATCCGGGAAAAATACACATTCCAACTAGGGAAACCGGTCCAATGTGGTGATGACTCAGGGGCAGGCATATATCCATTCCAAAACGTGTGATGTCCTTTGGCATAAAATTATGACAACACTGGGCCTAAAAATATTGGGAACCATATATGAAGTCCATTACCAAATGTAGATGGCCCTAGTTACCCACAAGATAGTGCTCAAAATTCAAATGCGGAAGATGAAACTGGACAATGAAGAGAACATACATGATCCTATTCTATTGGAATCTGGGGTTCATGACACCCTCAAACATATCAATGAATGCTTAGGACCGTACCAATATATTACTAAATTAATGAACTGTTAGTAGCAGTTGAGAAGTCCTTCCTCATAATGACAATACAACCTCCTTTGATGGTCCACCCACATAGCACGCATGTGGCCTCACTTCATGGTCCATGAATTATTGATCACGAGAGTCTATCTCCTGATTCTCATAGGGGCATCCTTCCCCTGGAACTGAAGATCAGACAACAAGAAGTTCATAACCATACTGTCGTCCACCCAGATGGTCCTCCCTAGGGTATACGTTGTAGTTATGGTTCTTCATGTGGTCGAACATCATGCGATGATGGTATTTCTAACCATGATGACAGTCATTGTGAAGGCCCTCCCTGTGATGACATTTGTTGTGAAGGACCACCCCATAGTAATGCCAAGAAAATAGAATTTCCTCCCCTCAATGCAGTATATCCTGAAGCCACTCCCAAGGATTTTCACTGCAGAAATTGTCCATGTTGCTAGGTATCAAGCTGTGATAGCAGTCCTCAACATCATAGTAGAAATCGAGAATGTACTCCCATTAGTGAACCCATGCAGCAAGAATGTCCTCCCCTCACTGTAGCATGCCATGAATATCCTCCATAAGGTATACACTTTACTAAGTTTTCCCATACTCGGGCATTAAGTTGGAATAGTAGACATCACAATTGGAACCTCAATTTCAAAGGATCTACCTGAAATGAAAATTCATACTTGTATGAAGGTCCTACCCTAATCGATACAAATGAGAGAAAGACGTCATATGCTGAGGAACTCGAAAAAGAGTGAGACAAATCGAGAACTCTGTCTATAATAGGTTATATTAATTGTCAACCAGAGTATATCCGGAGTCCGTGCCCGACATCTGAGCCACCCCCATGATGTATGATAATCAATAATGCACCCACCTGCATGGTTTTGTGGAATGAAATTATTAAAAAGCAGTCAATCTGGGAATATCATGTAGAATAACTTCCAGAAGAACAACAACAGGATATGTTTCTTGGGAGAGGGAGACTTTCTAAGGATAATAAACCAGTGATGTATTGGCCAACGTCCACTTCTCATTTCGACATATCAGTACAGTTGTCTATGGAATGCATGTAGGAAATTTCCATCAATATATGGACAACTCCTTTCAAGATGAAAGAAATATTCCAACACTATGAAGTGTATTTGGACCATGTCAATACGATAGGGGATATTCTCTGTAAAATCAACATGGAAGCCCTCCAATCTTTAAGGCATCCACAATTGGAAAATAGAAATAAAAACCTTGAACTGGCCTACCTTTATGCACTGAATAATTTGTGTTGCCTCATTGGAAACACCCTGACTGTAGTTCACATTTGAGGATGCAGTGAACATGGAGCTCTACAGTTCTCCTGACGATATGTTCGGCAGGGCCCATTAGAAATGATATCCTAAAATATTATCACACAAATTCAGAAATAAAGTGAAACCCCTACTCATGAATGATGTGATACACCAAAAAACACATCCCATAGTATGCCTCAAAAATGATTTGATTGAAGAGATTAATTTGTCAAAAATGATTTGATTTAGGAAACCATGAACATCATGTAGGCTTCCAACCAAAGATAAGTCAACCACCAAGCTGTGATCATGCCTTCAAAATACCCAAGACTCAATGCAGACCCAATTACATTCTAGGATCACACCCACATGGGAGTAAATTATATTGAAAGGGTAGTAATAATGTCGGCTACCACTGTAATAATGGAACAAAACCATCCGACCTGGTTGGGGGAATTTTTAAATCAATGTGCACCCATAAGACCAATAAATCAAGGACGAAGCGTATCAATAGATGAATGGGATCTTCCCCACCCCGTAGGTCTATGGGAATTTTTTACATCATGTCCCTACACATTAGACATTTTTCTTCACACATCTTGGATGAATTTATGATAGAGGAGTTACATGTTCCACCCTTTCTCGTGGTTCGCACCATTCGATACAAAGGCTTGTTACTAGGTCTGACCAGGGATCCCTTTTGGTCAATCTTCATTGATAAACCTAATTAATATCACATAATTGAAGTAAAAAGTCCAATAATGGATGCAGAAAGCCTTCATACCATTCAAAACAGGGCACAACACCCCCAATTATGTATGCCTCAGGGATCATGGTAAACATCATCCCCACGGATCTCACTGGAAATAATGAAAAGGGAGAGGATGTGATAGAATATGGTTTCTTATCAGATGTATCCCACACCAATATTGATGTTGTTCATACTCGGAACTAAAGAGAAGTCCTAAATATGGGCTCCCCTCAGTTAATCTGTCGCTACTTCCCATGCGAAACACCAACATGGTGAAGAATAAATCTGATGTCGTCTATGGCCAGCCATATAATCTCACATGATATGCATCCCCCACTCTCAAGGAATGGTTCTCCATCGAGGAGGAAAAAATGAAAGAGCTCATGAAAATGAAAGCTGAGCTACATGGAGGGATTGACCTTGCCAGATGTGTTACCCCTGCGGAATGTCATTAGGTGCTCTTAGAAGAGGTTCCCTTGATACATGCACTCATCCAAGTGAATGAATCCAATCTCAGAGTTCCATTATACCAGGCCCTAGAAGGACATAAAGAAATATCTCCACTGGGAGGGAATCCTGAATATATTCATCAAAACCCACAATGCATACCCCTATCTAGGTACCCACCCCAAATTTCAGCAGCACCAGTATGCCCAATCATGGCCACAGTCATACCATCCCAAACTCTGGCCGGACAAGATAATCTCTAAGTGTTCATGAACACCATAGAGTAATTAACATCTCGACTAGAAGGCATAGATGGGTGGAGTACTCTATTACAGCATGACTGGAATACCTACCTCGAGAAGGTGGGCAACGTTCTGCCACATCCAAACTTCGGGAACCACGTATTCCCAATTTTCAACGACTCATTGTATAATGACCCATACATTACATACATGGTTATTACAGAAGAATTTAATAACACTTATTACAACATATAACAAATCAATGATAGTACTATATAGGTATAGTGTATTTATAAATTG
The DNA here is from genome assembly GCA_963277665.1 of Viscum album. Taxonomy (NCBI): domain Eukaryota; kingdom Viridiplantae; phylum Streptophyta; class Magnoliopsida; order Santalales; family Viscaceae; genus Viscum; species Viscum album. The sequence goes on along the minus strand of OY728125.1, from coordinate 267,459,059 downwards.
GGAAACATAAAAAACACATTCATAAATCATCTACATTGTCTCCCATTTATTTCATCATATTTAGAGTCCCTTTTGTAATATCATACTTAATACCATTATTCCTGACCTGGGTAAAAGAAAACATACAAACTATGATCTCAAAGGCTTAGTAAGGTCAATCAATGTAAATATCAATCATATCATATTCATAAGAACACTACATTTTGAAAATCTTATCCTGCAAAAGAGATCATAATATCATGACATGGGATAAATCATAGTAATGAAATGTAATCCCAATATTGTTAACCTAAGACATGAATTTTTTTTTCATACACACATAATCATAGAAAATCATTTCATATTATTCAAGAATCATTTCCAAGACCATCATAGAAGACAAAGTCCATCATAGAACCGATTTCACTCCTCGTTCTAGTCATGTATCACTGATCCAGATTGACTTGTAGTTCCATCCATGTCCATATCATGAGATATAAATATTTACCCAATGAATTGGAGGGAGATATAGGTCCCGCCCATCTCATAATTAACTCAGTCTTATGTGTTCTACAAAATCAAATATCATAGCATAACTGATGTAATAAAAATAGGATTCTTAAACATCATGCCATCATAACATAATCCATATAACATAAAAGGACTTCATAAAAATAATTCCATCATAACATAATAATATCAATGTAATAATAGGGATAGAAAAATAACCCTATATTATCTTAGATGGAAAATAATTTTGATAAAACACCTGAACTCCATTCTTGAGGAAAAATCATCTCAACTTCAAAACATTTTTCCATTCAAAACATGCCTTACAACTTTAAAATAAAAGAAGTTAATTGAAAATAAACTTGAAAACATTTAAAGTAAGCTTCATGGAAATAATTTTCTATGAAATCATAAAAATCCTTTCATTTTGTATAAGTTAAAAGAACATTCTTCTTGTACTTTGTCTAAAAAAAGTCAAAAAGCATCTCGTACTGAAAACGATAAAATATTCCTTTCATAAAATTTAGTAAATATTCACCAGTAGGTAAAATTGGATTTAAACAATTGTAGGAGGATAGAAATAATATTACATATTTAGGAAACATGGATGTGGATGATAAATATTCCCCTGTAAATTCTGAGGTATAAACAATCTCAGATAAAAATGAGACTGTAAGATTTTTCCATACCTTAGGTCTGATATGCTCTGTACGTATCCGAAACTTCTGTATAATGATTTAAATAATGTAATTGGATTATTATAGAATCATATACATTGTTATAATATTATATATGGTCATATTATTATCTCCTAATTTGCAATATTTTATTGATACTTGTTATTCGGGTGTTCATTTCTTTATGTTCTTATGTGTATTTTGTCGAATAAATTTTTATTACTCTTTTTATGTTATAGATGCATCATTTACAGAATGATCTTAGTATATTATATATCAGATTTATTCATTCAATTTGTTTACATTATCCTGGTTTAATAAATATCAGGTAGAACGAATCTCATCGCACTGTGGAGACGGTATGCCATACATATGCACAAGAGACGATATAGTTCCCATAATTATTGAATGGTTTTGGAGTAGACGATAGAATATCTCAGAATTATTATCATTTTATAATAATCATATATAGTTATTCTTCACACCATTTTACACATCCATTTATGGTGGTGGTGGAAAACAGATTACACCACGACGTGGAGACGGTATTTCGTACGTACGCACACGCATTGATTTTGTTTTTCGTATGATGGATAGAAGTTGAAATAGGGTTGTTTCATATTTATAACAACATATCATTATATGAGTGATATTAATTTTATTACATTATAATGAAACAAATAAAGGAGATGATGTAGAACGAGAAATAAATTTGAAAGAATCGGTAAAGGTTATTACCTTTTCTTCGACGCGAATCTTCTAAACCTCCTCTTAGGGCTTTAAAGTTGGTCTTTGAAGAAGACAAGAACATCTAGAATGTTTATAGGGTATCAGAGAAGAGAAATTTTCTGGGTTTGTCCACTTATGAAGGCTCAAATTTGTAACAACTGAAGCTTCCATTGTATACTTCTCTTTGAATAATATAGTAGCGTGTGTTGTACGCAACTTCGAGTTCAAACACACACCACAACCAATCAAACTAATCGTTATGAATAGTAATAACCACTTCATTAAATTTTATAAATTTTATCTTTTAAAATGGACTGCATTTTTGGATTAGTAATATCAAAAATATCCTAGGCAGAAATTTTGGTACTTTTCAGATAAATTTTATATTTTGATTAATAGTGAAAATTACTAAATTTTAATTAAAAAAATTTATTTTAATAAAAATAATTAATAGTGAAAAAATTATGAATTTAAGTGGTTTTAAAGAGAATTTAGAATATATTTTTACCATTTAATACAATTTTGGTTATTGGACATAATGTCACATTTAAAGCATAAATAAACAAGTGTCAATCTTTTGATAGTTATTATCTCCTAAAAACACACTTTTTTGTTTTAACAACGGGAATTAATTTTAAACTAATTTCTTCCACTTATGTGTTTTGAATTTAGAAAAAAGGATTCCATATTTATAGTTAGGAGGTCAAAATTGTGTAAATGGGTAACTTTTATTTTTAAACATTTTGAATAATTACTTCGGTAAATATTTTATTTACCATGGTTAAAGGGTAAATCTGGTAAATAATGGTAAAACAGTAATATTATAAAAATAATTAATTATCCTAAAATGTGTCCTAACCCTATTAGTTGATACATGTCTGATCATGGGAATATTTGGGTTGATTTTGGGACCCCATGGATCTACATGTAAGTGATAATGACACTTTATATTGATTAAGTTAAAGTAAATAAAAAAATGACATAAGCATATATCTTTTAGAAAAACAATTTTTACATGGGGTTATATAACTTATATCTTCAAATATAAATACACATTACAAATATATAATGATTTCCTAAATAGTGGTATTTTATTTATAATTTTTAGACATTGAATAATTATATATATTTTTGAAACAATAATGATGCAGTGTTTTTTTTATTAATGAAAGAATCAAATAATTGGTATTATAAAAGTAAAAATAAATATAATTTGAATGTTTTGATGAAATACAAGAATTTTATTGGTTAATATTATATTTTTGGAATTTTTAAATTTATTTTATTCGAATTAATATTGTTTTTATGACTTTAACAAAAATCAATTATAGAATAGTGTCAAAATTTACATAAATGAGTTTTGAAAAAAAATATTATACTATTAATTGGTATTCTATTACTAAAATTATAAGCCTCTGAAAAAGGAATTATATAATGGTAGGTGAATTATTAATGGACCACATGGGGGTCTCTAGGATGTATATAGTATGTTTATTAACTATATAATATAAAAATACAAAGTGACATGGTGAGTGTCATACTAATTAACTAAGAGTTAAAACTAAAATATAATGTTAATAAATCCTCCCAAACATGTATAAAACCTATTGGTTGAGTTTTTTTCGAACTATCCCCAGATTATACTTTCAATTATCCACTTTTTAACCATTATAAACCTAATATGAATTTATTATAAAATAGTACTTTATGTTTTTCCTAAAGAGCCCCTCCTCCCCCTTATAAAAGGACACCAATTCGAGACAATTATTCATACCCTCAAAGCCTTTTGGTTCGTCCAAAACCTGCCCAAATATTCTCTAAACATCCTTCACTTCATCCTAGAGGCCTTAGTTGGATCAGAAACCCATCTTAAGGAGATCTTTTGATCAAATCAAAAGGAAGAACCCGAAAAAGAGGTAATGTTTTCACCACCCTCTATCAAATTCCTTTATTCTTTGACTTCATATTTCATTGTTATTTATATTATAAAATAATAACTCCAGAATATTTTATATATTTTTATTTTATTATTAATATTGTACATCCATATTATGTATTTTATCCATCATTTGAATGACATGTCACCATACGTGCGTATGTATGGCCTACCGTCTCCACTTCGTGGTGTAAATGTTATTCAATACATTATTGTCTAGATGGGTATAATAATGATGTGTAATTCATTTAAATAATAAATATAACGTTATAATGATTCTTTATATATGATATACAATCCTATTATATAATATTTTAATATCAAAAGAAGGATATTTTTGCTTGTGCGTACGTACGGATTACTGTCTCCACAAACATGATGAGATTCATTCCCCATAGTATCCATTCAAGATTAAATATAATTTGATGATTAAAAAAAGTTATATACATTATATCATTCAGGATATGAATAATATACATCCCATCCATAACAAATATGGCTCACATAACAAATAATATAATGGAAAATGAATCTGTTAACACCTGAAACGATGATAATACTATGATATTATTAACAAATCAATAATAAAAGATCATATATGATATCATATTATTGTAAATAATTCCATTATAATTTAATAAAAATTATTTCACCATTATACATGAAGTTAACCTACCCTCATCCAAGGAAAATGTACAGAGTAAGGGGTTTCTTATATCACTTTTAATTCAGTGAGATTTCCATTGTTCAGAACTTATTTATTGCATGTGATGTGTGTATTGATCATGATTGTATTCATTGTGTAATATAATATAATTTACGGATATTTACATATTCATTATATTCCCCTTCTTTCTTGGGTGTATTTTTCATAAGTTACCAAATCGATACAAGAATTTGAAATTTCAATTTCCACTCATTCGTCTTTACGCATATTTCATTGATTATTTTACTCCAAGATTATGTGTGGATTGACTATTAATTTGATTATGTCATAATTTCAACTCCCCTTTCTGGGGATATACTATTGATACACATAATCACTCGATTTATAAATTCTCAAGTCATCGATATGAACTTGATAAGTGTAATTGTAACTGAATCTCTATTTGAAGAGTTAAATATCCAATTCATTGATGTTGTTTTTAGAAGAATATGTTTGAATGTCCTCTGATTGATGTAAAACGAATATCCAATAATATTTACTGTATTTAAATTTTTCACACATAATTATGTCGGTGATTTTTCCTTAACCTAATGATACAGTCTTTATAAGAGATTTCATCTCAATTTATATTCCATTGAGACTTATTTGTTATTATACACAGAATCACTTTTATATGGTGTATATAATGTACTTTGACATAGTATATCATGATTCCCTTTATTCTCATGATATTGTAATGTTTTGATTACCTAAATTATTTTCATTCAGGTGTCTCTCTTTTGGTTAGGAACTCTAACTAAAATATCATTTTAAATGTTTTAATGTTTTATTATACTAAATATTTCTCCTTAATGTCCATGTTCTAAAAATAGTTGTAAGGATTTATTTATATGGACATTAATGTTTTAAAATTAAAATTACTTTTAAAATTTTCAAAGTGGTATGGACCACTTTGATTCAAAAATGTATTTAAAAATGGCTTCTTGAAAAATAATGTGACTTTTAAATAATTTCAAGAAAAAGGGGGATATTTCCCTCTAATAGTTTTGATGATTGTTTTCATCAATGTCAGTATCTTTCATTATTCTCGATTGAGGTTAATCTGATACAATAAAATCTTCCATATTGTATCAAATCAGTTATGTTTGACTGTGGATGTGCTATTTTTATACCATTCATGATTTTTGAATAATTTATTTACCTTTTGTATGCTAGTTTTAATATGAATGTTTATGTTATGTTTCAAACTTTTCATATGAGGAATGCATTGGACTTTGTACGTGACGAGTGGAGCCCTCTATAGCTCCTCGATGCATCGGTAGGTCTCACAAGAAAAACTAGTGTCTTGGAACAAGGCTTTGACAAAATCATATTTATAGTCTTGGAACAAGTCCTTCAGTATGGGGTTATGATAGTCTGTCATTATTCCTTCCGTCATTCTGAAAGTGGTTACTGATATTTCATATGATTATTTGACTAGTAGAATATCCATTTGAATAATTAAATGACATTATTTCATTTTCTCTTTTCCATATTATGACAAATTTCATGTTTAAAAGGATTTTGTTTTAGTTATACATTTACTTAAATGTTTATGCTTATTTATGATTGTTTACACTATATTGTTATCCTTACTAGGCATCTAAGCTCACCCCATTCAGTGTTTTAATTTTTCCCAGGATGTGAAGAAGTATTTCATGAATGAACTGCATGGAATGTATATGGGGATATAATTTCAAGATGTTGTTGTAGTTTTTTTTTCACTTTAGGATGTAATGTAAGACTTATGAATATATTTCACTAGCTTTCCCCCTCCAAGATCAAACAAAATCTTCCACCAAACACATAAAACAAAGCTTCCATCAATGTTGAGATCCATAAATCACCGAAATTCCAATCAACAGAAAAAACTAGAAGACAAGCCAAAGTGTGGAGCAAAGTCGGGTTCTCCTAGATAAATCACTGCTGGAACTGTAACACGAAGAACCTCATTTCGACCACAAGGTACTCTTCTAAAACATCTGTAGAAACCCAAAAATGAGGGCAAACCAATGAGATAAATCCAAATATTCATCACCTGGGACTGGAAGATCCATCCACACATCAATGGATTATAACCGATAGGGGGTGCCAAGCAGGTCTGAGCAGACAACGCCACTCTGGGCTGTAGTAGAAAAGAACCATAACACAAAGGAACCCCCATCAACTTCTAAAACGGTCGAGCCACATGATCAAGAAGAGACCATTTAGGCAGACATGGGCCCATCCCGCAACACCCCCACTGCAAGAACACCACCAGTGCAACAAAAACCAAAAAACGAAGCACACCATACCTCCCCCTCCAAATCATATCGGAGCAGTTGCAGAGCTGCACCAGAACAATCCTGGAGCCGAATGAAAGCCAAGACAAGATCTGGAGTCCATAATCCATCACCAATCCATGCATATTTGCTCCGAAGCCAAGCCATACCACGAATTTGGAAACCTCACCGCACGACGCCTAGCCAAAATCGACAGAAACCTATGCTGAGCTCTGAACCACGAGAGGCCGTTGTGGAGAGATCCAAACCATGCCGATGTCAAACCACAATCCTCCCTACAGACCACTCCGACACCAAACTGAAATCCCGAGAGATGACCCCAAGCTAACCAGAAGCTCCAGAGGGGGAAGGGGAGGAGAACCAGGTGAAACCCTAGACGAATGGCCGGATGGGGGAGACGCCGCTCAGAGGCCCGTAGTTTCATCATTAATAATATCATGACATGGGATAAATATTAGTAGTGAAATGTAATAGAAATATTAATATCATAAGGCATGTAATATTGTGGAATTCACACATAATCATAGAAAATCATTTCATATTTTACAAGACTCATTGCCAAGACCATTATAGCGGACAAATTCCATTACTGAACCAAGTTCACTCCTCGTTCCAGTTCTATATCATTGAACCTGATTAACATGTCGTTCCTGCCATGTCTATCTCCTGAGATATTAATCATTACCCAATTCATTAGAGGGAGATATTGGTCCCACCGATCTCATAATGAAACCATTCTAATGTGTTCCCCAAAATCATAAATCATAAAATAACCCTTGTAATAAAAATAGGATTCTTAAACATCATTCCATCATAACATAATCCATATACGATAAAAGGACTTAATAAAAATAATTCCATCATTAAATAATAAAATCAATGTAATAATGGGGATATAAATAGAAACATATATTATCATAGATGGATAATAATTTTTATAAAACACATGAACTCCATTCTTGAGGAAAATATTTTTTATACTTAAAAAACAATCTTCCTTTCTAAACATTTCATACAATTTTCAACTAAAATATGTTAATTGAAAATAAACATGAAAACATTTAAATTAATCTTCATTGAAATAATGTTCTATGAAATCATCAAAAATCCTTTCATGTCATATAAGTTAAAAAACATTCTTCTCGTACCATGGCCGAAAAAGTAAAAAAGTATCTCGTACTAAAAATGACCACATATTCCTTTCATAACATTTACTAAAAAAACAACAATAGGAAAATTGGATTTAAAAAATTGTAGTCGGATATAAATAATAACACATATTAAGGAAACATGGATGTGGATGATAAATATTCCCAGCTAAATTCTGAAGTGTAAACAATCTCGGATAAAAATTATATTGCGAGAGTTTCGGTTACCTTAGGTCTGATATGCTCTGTACGTATATTACCCACTCTATAAGGATTTAAATAATATCATTGAATTGTTAAGGATTCATGTACATGGTAATTATTTCATATATGGTCATATTCAGATCTTCTTATTAGTAATATTTCATTGCTACATGTTATTTGGTTGTTCATTGCTTTATGTTCTTATGTGTGTTTTGTCGAATAAATTCATATTACCATTTTTAGGTTACAACTACATCATTTACAGAATGATATTAGTATAATATAAATAATATTTATTCATTCAATTAGTTTAAATAATCCTGGTTTAATGATAATCATGTAGAACAAATCACATCGCACCGTGGAGACGGTAATCTGTACGTTCACACGATCGACGATATCGTTCCCATAATTATTTAATGGTATTGGAGTGGATGATAGAATATATCAGAATTATTAACATGTAATAATAATCATATATAGTTATTCTTTACACCATTATACCCATCCAAGTAAGGTGTTGGTGGAAAACAGATTACTCCACGGCGTGGAGACAGTATTCTGTACTTACGCACGCGCGGTGATTTTGTTTTCCATAGGATGGATAAAAGGTGAAATGGGGTTGTTTCATTTTTATATTAACATAATAGTATATGAGTGATATTGATGTTATTTCTTTATAATGAAACAAATAAATAACAGGATGTGGAAGAAGAAATAAATTTGAAAGAATCGGTAATGGATATTACATCTTCTTCAACGCGGCTCTTCTAAACCTCTCCATAGAGCAATAAATTTGGACTTTAAAGAATACAAGGACCTCTAGTATGTTTCTACATAAGTGGAAAAGTTAAATTTGTAGGGTTTGGTTGAGAAGGAAGCCTCTAAATGGTGTGAGGAGGAGAGCGAAAATGTGACTTTTTATAAGAGAGGAGAGGGGCACTTTTGGAATCCTCTAAAATATTAATTTATAATAAACTCAATACCCACTTATAAACCACCAAAAATGACTCAAATCCAATTATTAGATTACTTAGTGTTGTAATATCATCAAAAAATAAGTTTTAGACATGTTTGTAATATATTTTGACCCTTATCAACTTGATTTAAACTTATTTAATCTATTTAATTATATCTGTGGTAATATATTCTAAATTATAAATTGTTATAAATATTTAGATATGTGTTGTAAATTTTCTATAATTAGATACATTATGACATTTCAGATCATATAAATTTCAATTTATAATTTTTAAATATTTTATTTATTTAAAAAAAATATAATATGTTATTTTTATAAAATAATAATAGTTTCAATTTTGTCACTATTCATTTATTTGAATTTAAATAAAATCCACAAAAGTGATATATTCGAAATAGAATATTTAATAGATTCCTATCATGTCATATTCACCTAAAAATTTTTTGGAGAACATTAATTAGTTCATATAATATTTATTTTAATATTTTTCAAACAATTTATTTGATATTTCAATCAATAAAATAATTTCAACATCAATATTCTTTCATCATTAATGATAATTATTTAATCCCAAAAAATTATAAAAAAATTCTCATGATGTAGATAATTTTATTATATTTCTTTAGACTATTTATATTCGAAGTTTTATGTGATTTATCACTAAATTAAAATTATTACACTTATAAGATATAAGAGAGTGACATGTTGTGAATTTCTTTGGTTTTAATAATAATTATATCATTTTCATTGTCAAAAGTCCATGAAATGAATCTATTCCAACCCTTATGTGATATGGGTCGACTTTAGTCATCCAATTGAATTTTGGAAGGTCTTAGGGTAATTTTATAATCATATTTTTACCCTTAATTACCCAATTTAACATTAACTGTAGTAAAGAAAAATTACCATAGTTACTATTCAGAATAACAAAAAAATTGAAAGTAACCCATTAACATAATTCTGACCCAATGAATACAAATTTAGAATTTAATTTTGAAAATTTAAAACACATATGTTTTAGTAATTAATTTAGAATTAATCCTACTGTTAGGAAAACATTTTTTAAAAGATAAAACATTGTCAAAGATTGAAATGTTTTACCTATTAATTCAATATAAAATTAATGGTAATGACATAATTTATATTAAGTGGTAAAAATGTATTCTATTTATAATTTAAAACCATTTTGATTTTTTATTTAACCATATAAATTATCTTAATGAAAAATGTTGTTTTTAAGACCCATTTAGCATTTTTTTTACTATTCATCAAAATATGATAGTTATCAGAAAAGTATCCAAAATTTATCCATGGTAAATTTTTATATTTTGATTCCAAATAAAATGTTTATTTTGTAAAATTGAACTTATAAAATTGTCAAATATTATATTTAAAATGGGAGCTCCATCAAATGGTGATAAATTTTCATTTTTTAAAAAATACTTCTTTTATCAAAAAGTTGATTATGTATTCATATATCATTCTAGAAAATGTTTAAGATGAATTATAATTTTATAAAATAAAAAAATCGGTCAATTCTATTAATAACAGCTAGTTCATAATATTATAATAATATATCACTATTTAGTGAAACTCTGTATTGCGTACAGAACAAGCTATCGAGGAAGGTTTCTCTTTCGTGTAACGTAATCCAAGCCAGTTTTGTGTATAGTGGAAGATTCTTTTGGTGTTTCGGATAACATAAGAGACAAAAATATATATATTTCTCATAAAATCTTAGGGTGTTACACTGTGGGACATAGAATTGAATTTAAGGCACAATGCCTCTCATTATGACTCCATGATGTCCACTCTAGAGAATCAATAATTAGTAAAACTCGGATGAATCATTTGAACCTATCATGGATCAGCTTTCATATTGTACACTATCCTACCATGCAATTCAATAATAGTCTAGGAGGATCTCTAGGGACAGTTTCTCATCTAGTTCAGTACAACGCTGACTAAATAGTTGGTCAATGAACTCATGAGCTACAAACATCAAGAGAAAAAAAGGGTCTCAGACTGAACTCCAAGGTGGAAAGGCCATAATTATTCCCTGAACTGGATGCTCCCATGGATAATATTCTCACCATGTGTATCGATAAACTTCAGGGTAAATTACATATGCCGCTCATCCTAGGGATGTACATATGTTTGTTATGAGACTTATACTTCATTACCCAAACGATATAATCATATGTCAAGATCGCCTTGTCAAACCCTAGTAAAAGAGTGGAAAAATCTAAAATGGATTCTGTCATGCTGTAGCCACCCCCGGTACAAACTCCAGTTGCGAGGCCCCCAGAAAACCATGCAGTACTCCTAGATGCCACAAACCCCACACCCACCTCGGTAAGATGAGTGATGAAGCACTAAAATAAATCATTTCGATGAACATAGATATAAAGTTCACTCATTCCGAGATGACCTGGTCTGTGGCTATTTCATAGCTGCCATGAATTGATATTTTCAACCACCACAAAAGCCAAAGAGAGATGATGATGTTGGTCTAGATATTCGTCTAAATAATTTTCCCTGTCACTGAATACTGGGGAACACCTTCCAGGAATTCATTGTTTTCAATGATCACCTACAAAAGATGGTCAATTCCCTAAATGTTAAGTTGGGCCCGCCACCAACACAAGTGGCCTATATTTCCACATCACACTCAATAGAGGATAAATAATAGAAAATAGTTTCCAATAACAAGGATAGTTTGTTAGAATATTAGATGACAAGGAAAATCATCATTCGCATTCTAGGAATCCTCTAAGTGTATCTAAAACAACCAATTGTTTCCCCAAAATCACCCAATACCACAAAACCGTCCTACTCAATCACACAACCCTCTAAATACAAGAAGGGAATAAAGATGTAGATATAAGATGGGATAACACCAAAGCTGAAGTGAGTGATTATAGTTTATGACATCATGCTATCAAACATGGTACAATGGGCTCCACCCCACCAAATGGTACAATTTGTGCCACCCTACCAAATGGTAAAATGGGCACCAAACGACTAAATGGTACAACAGGCACTACCCCACCAAACACTACAACAAGCACTACCTCAACGAACTGCACCGTCAGAAGGATATAGTAAGACAAAAAAATTTCAGATCAATAACTAATCTTCTTCCTCATTATTTTCATTCACTAAATGGATCCCATCCCATATGGAGACTATATCCAAAAAACAGGATTCCCCATGCCCAACCAAAGAGACAGAGTGTGAGGCCGCAGAGGCTGGAGGTTTCCTGGAAGCTATGATCATGTAATCCATAAATCAAATTTTTTAAATCACAGATACATGATGGAGAAAATTCCTAGAGACACAACATGAACCAAATTGCACATTTTCCCCCATCGGATGAAATCTATTACCAGTTATCATAGAATATCCATAAGGGAAAAAATATATCAAATCACTCAGGTAATACTAACTGACCAGTTCGTCCAAACTCAGAATGGACTGTAGCACCACATACCTCAAGAATAAAGGATGAACCATCAATGTTTAAAGTCCAAACCCCTAAAGTGTATATGAAAGAGCAAACACAAGTTGGGAAGAGCTGACCTTTAGAACAAAAAAATTTATATTCTAAAGAAGTGGTCTTTAGTTCCAGAAAATTTGTCAATCTTAGAAGACTTAAGTGTGTCCACATATCATATGTAGGTACTAATTGAACCCTTACTATGTCCCCAAGAGTTTGAGGATGAAGTTGCCACATCAAAAGTCTATAAGAAAAATACATGTCCATATGAATGTCACGACATCTTCTAGTTCACAAACAAATATGAATATGCCATCATGAAAGGGCACATCAAACCCTTATCTATGTCTGGAAAGATAAATGGAATTGATGTACAGATTATTCTCATAGACAATGGCCTTAGAGTAAATCTCCTCCCACTGTAGACACTTCATCGACTGGGTTTTGATGAAGAAAACATGACACCTTGCACTACAACTCTAATGGGATATGGAAAAAGTGTGAAGAAACAATCAGGATGAATCAAGATTAAAACATAGCTCAGATATCTCATGTCATATTCTGAGTTTTTGGTATTACGGGAAAGTATGGTCTTCAACATCTTGTTAGTGAGTAATTGGCTTCATTAGAAAGCTTAAATTCCATATCCATATCATTAGTGCATCAAATATTTTACTAATGGAAAAAAAAGTATAGTACAAGCTGATAAATCCACATCTGATTATTTGAGTCACATTAAATCGATTTCGAGTTCTATGAATTGAAAAAAAACATATTTTGGAAAATTAAATTGATTTGATCAATGCCCCAAATTAATTGGAAATGGCTCCCACCAACCCCCTCCAACAACGTTTGGAAGAGTATGTATTATATAAAAAACAAGTTTAATGCACAAGTGATACTCCGAATGTATGATCAATCTTCTGCAAGGACTCTTTGAGAGCTTCCAAGTAAAAAGACATGGAAAAGAAGGCTGACTCGCATGATGTTAGGAAAATCCATACCAAAAGTTCTCTCGAACCATCCTCCGAACCCCAGACATCTCTGGCCGCACAAAAATATCAAAAGATGATATCTCCCACAAAATTAGAATGTTCATCTCAAATTTCCTCTCCCCATCAGAACTACTGAAGAGTAAGACGAAGAAGAAGAATAGGAACAGGAAAAATCCCTCAAAGATTCCCCTCTTTTATTAGAAGAAGGTGTTTCCACCATAATCGATAAAAATATAAAGATAAATCTGGGCACTAAAGATTTCTCGTGACCCAATTTGATTAGTGTGGATATGCTTTTCATGGAGTAGGTGACATATACCTCTTTCCTACTGAATAATAATGGCGTGTTTTCCTATAATTACATATAAATTATAGTCCACAATCCTGAGGTCTCCACTCATCAAATGGGATTACCACAAGATCCCCAAGGCTATAAGAAGGAAACCAAAATGACCCACCCGAAGAATGCTTCCAAAATTGAGGTTAAGGTTGACAAGATGATCAAATACAACATCATTCTGCAGGTCCATCATTTTATCTAAATGGTAAAACATAGTCCCTATCAAAATGTAGAACATATATATTATAATCTTCATTGACTCCAGGGACCTTAATTGAAATTTCAAAAAAGATGATTTACATGATCGGATCACGGAATACTTGATCGATGCAATTTATAGATTTGAGGCTCTCTATTTTATAGGAAACTATTATAGATACAACAAGATATGAATGGTCCATGGATATGAATAAAATAAAATATTTCTATCCCCTCAAGGATTGTTCTTTTATAGGGTGATTCCCATTGGTAAAAAGAATGTTAGTTCCACATATCAGCACTCCAAGCATCGAATCCTCAAGCTCTTCCTGGGAAAGATCATCAAGTGTCATGTTGAAGATATGGTGGTTAAATCATGACAGTGATCAAGACACTTATAAGATATTGAAAATTTCATTGATAAATTTCGACACCACAGTTTAAATTTGAGTCCCAAAATGGGATCCTTTGGAGTTACTTCTAGAAAATTCCTCAGATTATATTTACACCATCGCATCATAGAAGTCAACCCTGAGAAAATAAAATACATCCCTCTTATGTGATCTCCTTTCAACCACATTTATTTGAGAGGTCTCTAGGGGAACCTCACCGATATTCCTCACATCATATCCAACCAATAAGGTATATGTTATCCCTTCACCTAGCTCATTAAGATAGGAGTTACGTATGAGTGGGATAATTATTTCCAATGAGAATTCGAAAATCTCAAAATATATCACCTACGCCCACTAGTTTAGATTCCACCAGTTGCGTGGAGACCACTAATTTTGTACATAATCACCTTGCAACGATCATTAAGTGTCTCTATCATACTGAAAAGTGATGCTGGTAGTGATAAAAACATTTATTACCTTAGTCGAAGAATAATTGATTACAGTACTCGGTATTCAAAAAGTTAAAAGAACTGCCTAGCCCAAATATTCTTTGTTCTGAAACTCATGCTATACCTTCAACACCATGTGGTTTAACTAATCTCTCAACTCAACCCACTCAAATATATCCTCAATTTTCCCATGTTATATGGATGATTATTGTGATGTTCGATCATCATACAATAGATTTACATATGGTACATACCCTTAAAGGCCATCAAAGGCCATGGATTATTAAATATCTTGACTGATCAACCCTCAGAAGAAACAACACCGTTATATGCCAAACAAATGGATGACGAAATGTTGTCTATCTAAGAGGACCCCCAAAGATGATAAATGTACTTTGATGGTGCCATTAGATGCCCAATAGTGAAAAGGATGGAGGATCCCAACCTCAACAATCTGAGGGTAGGAATTATAATAATATACCCTAAAAATAATATTTCCTTACTCTTTCCTACATTCCGTAGGGTGTATAAACAATGAAGTAGAATATCAGGATCTCTTACAGTACTATAACTAGCACATTATGTGCAAGAAGAACACCTAAAAATAAAGAGTTATTTATAAGTAGTCATAAAATAAGTTTATAGTGAATACTTCATTAATAACGATGTATTGGTCCCATTTATGAACAATGTCTGAGAACTGACAGAAGAATTACGATCTTAACCAACTTTGGCTGATGTCCCGAAGTCATAAAATTCCTATGTCGATGCTTTGGAAAATGCAGTCACAGCCTTGGCTGATCCAGACCAGGATGAGATGGTTATTAGTAATTCCCATCGCTTTATGGTATTAGAATTTATCCAGATTAGTGTGGAGGATATTGGTGAAAATATTCCCATATCTGAGCTTTATGGTCACACAACTAGCTAGATGAATCCCATTAAAAATCACATTTGGGATGCGGAACTCCTAGCAGATATGGCTGGAAGGGAACAAGTCCCAACACATGTAGTCAACATTGTCATGTACAATGGGGTAATCCAAGAAATGGTTCTCTAAAAACGAGCCCTTGATGGAGTCCTTCTATGGTTCATTAATGGAGAAGATACTACAGCCTTCAGAAAATAAGTACACGCAGGAGCTTGTAGTGCACAAAAATCAGCAATGATGCTCTCTCACAAAATCTGATGTCTTGGATATTACTTGCCCACAATGATACAAGATTGTCCTATATTCACCATGAATTTCCATTCCAGAAAATTTCATGGAAATTTCATAAACCAACCCCCCACATTTACTTTGTGTTTCTTTGTACTCATTTATATTTGCTTCCAGGGGGATGGATGTTGTGTGACCATATCATCCCGCTATAGCAAGATAGTTCACGTTCATACTCACAATGACCGACTTCTTTTCCAAATGGGCCTATGAAATTACTCTTAAATATGTCAAGGAAAAATCATTCATAATATTTGTGAAGGCTAACATCATTAGAAGATTTAGTGTCCCTCATAAAATACTGATGTACTACAACATCAACGTATACTCTGTTATGTCGGACAAGCTATAACAAGACTATAGAATCAATTTCAATCGGTAGTACCACTACCGCACTGTGGAGAATGGGTAGATAAAGGATTTCAACCATAAATTCTCCAACATACTCCAAAAGATGGTCGATAAGGAGAATAAATCGTCGACAGACAAGCTCTTTTCGGCTTTGTTGGCTTACCGACCATGACACGCACCGTCACCCAGTAAACTTTGTACTCACTAGTATATAAGGCATATGATGTTTTACTTATCGAGATTAAAGTGAAATCACTTCATGTGTCTATTTGTGATCAACATTCCATGGATGAGCAATCGAAGAGATGGTTTTCTGTATTGGATTAACTAGATCCAAAAATGTTTCCCACTTTAAACCATTTGGAAATCAACCAAAATTAGATTTCACGAGCCTTCAACAAAAATGTTTGTATTAAATAATTCTTCAATGGAGAAATTGGGCCAGAACCCATAACCCTGATGAAACTCAGGATGGACCCCCCAATTCATTAACCAATGTGGGAAGGATGATATTTCATACATACGGTTTATTCTAATTAAGCATACACCCTGATATCAATAGATGTACACCTCATCACAACTCCAACAAATGTGATGTTCATGAATAAATACTTCATGTAATCGCCAAAAAAATCCATTATATGAGCTCTATGACCATATACTATGAGTTATAATACCATGATATTATAGTCCAAACTCTATGACCTTATATTATGAGTCATCATACTGGCCATATGGAATTATAATTTATGGAGTTTTATCATACAACATGAAACTGAACCATGATGCAATGGCCAAAACACTATGACCTTAGACCTTGAGCCATTTTACTATCCATAAGATGTGAAACAATATAGTAGTTGTCCATGAAAATTGAAATGAACCAAAATTGTATGGTCCAAACTCTATGAAATTAATCTCTAAGTAATTTTTCAGTTCCATATGATGTTAAATATTATGGAACATATCTCATAAGCTTGAAATTAAATTGTGACTCATGTCCTCACTTTATGATGATAAACTACATGGCACAATGAATCCAAATCACATGACAATAAAAAACATGATTTCTCATAGAACTATATATGGCATAATTACATCCCTCATTTGATACGTTGTGATACCATGTCCCTTCATGTTGGTCTAGCCCCCACAAAAAAATTCTTCCATCCGGACCCCTGTCTCCCCACATATTTATGGGAAACCATTTTTACTTGTTGTTTCTCACATAGAGGGCAACTAATTTGATATTAGGATTAGTGGTAAGAATTATCTTCTGAAATAAAACTATATAGAAACATTGTAGACCCGTGAACCATGATGTATAAAATAATGATTTCCCTATATATGGACCATCCTAGATCATTATAAGGAACTATCAGAAATTTGTATGTCTTGAGTATTTCCGTATACATATATTTATTGATGCATGATTTTAGAATCCCAGCCCAGCCAATCATCATCATCAAAAAATGACCTCACATGTCCTTACACATTGACTGCACCAGATCAATATAGGGAATATTATGAACTATGTACAGATTGATTCCTACCTTCGTAGGATATGTAGTGATGATGATATTTGTAATCCTGTCCAAGTCACCATAAAAACATGCACCTCTCCCCCATGAAAGTAATAATTGTGCAAAGATTCCATGAAAGGCCCAATCACATGAAAATAAACTGGGAAATCCTTCAAGTGTTATGGGTCTCCCAGTCCATGGTGTTACGATATCCTGCACATGCGCCTGACTTATAAGAATTCAAAAGATCCTACTTCCCCCCTACACATATGAGTCATAAAAATGTGGAAGCCTTAATTGTTGAATTTTAATTATGGCCATGGTATTGATTATATTCCCAAGAACATCATTCCAGTTTATCAAACTCCATACCCTTGGAAAACATAGATCAACATAACCATAAAAGGCTAAATGATTTGGAAGTCCAGTGTCTTATGGACACCTATGTTTTACAATGAACATAGTGAACTTGTGGATATGCATAGGTTTTCCACAAAAATTGAAATCAATCAGTGGAAAGTTTTTCCTTAGAAGATTATTTTCCTATATGAGTATGCCCAATAGCTTCCAAGCCCAATGTCATCCCTCCTAATTTATGTTGCCCCAATGACTATGGTTTACACCTTCTATCATCACTCATGTCTAAGTAATGATGGAATATCCTCATTATGATTAACAAAAAAATATTAAGTATTTTTATAACAACATAATCATCTTCACTTCATGATATTAAACCACACATAATCATGTCCTCACCACACGACATTAAACGGTGAGGCAAAAATCATCCTTGGTGTACAATGTTAAAATACATAGCAATGGTTTAAACCCAAAGTTACCTAAAATGTCGATTTTTCTATCCCTGGGTAATGACATGAAATCCCCATAATCCCATATTTCTCATAATAGGAATATCTCACATGAAATTAGAGATCTTAGCGAGAGATACATTGTTATATTATTGCAAAACAGTCGAGGAATTTGGTCCTTACTGCATGACCCAAAAGGCATGTCATAGTTCCCTCCCTCAAGAGAAACCCTATGACCTCGGAATAAAATATTGAATGACTAGGTACCCACAAAATGGGAGTAATGCATCACCCATCATACGCTTCAGATCTATGTAATAAATACCTAATTTCGTGAGTAAATCACAACCCAAAAGTCCCCAATATGTCTAGACACACTCAAACCATATCTCAAACTTTGTGCTTTGAGAAATCTTCAATCACCATAACCATTCAATGAAATCTAAGATGGAAGGTCAGTGACCTGTAGGCACCATTATTTGACTATTCACATCATGCTTTATGGGCTCCGCATACATTGCCTACAAAAATGGCCATTAATCAAATGAAAATTTGTCCCCAGGAGAGTCCTCTCCAATCATAGTATGCCCAATGGATTCCAAGCCTCGATCTAAACCTCTTGATTCAAGGGTACCGAAAGTCTTGTTTTACATTTCCTCCCAATGCACATCCATGATATATCAGAACATACATGCTAGATTCATCTCATGTCTGTTTTGAAGTTTCTAAATATGCCTTATCTATATGCGTGAAGTTGATCTTTATACAAAAGAAGAGTTCCCCCACCCATTTCTGTGTCTCCCGGAAGAATCCAAGTTAAAATTCCAATATTAAAGATCATATGAACCAATTTTCGAAGGTCACATACCGTATTAAAAATGTTCCCAATCTCTATAATTTTTCACAACCACCAAATATGGAAGGAAAATTTCATGCAGACAAATTTGTGTTACTATACACCCCATGCATCGGGGTATTTTCATACATTTCCAAAAATTGTCGTTAATAAATGGAAATTTCATCACTATAAGATACCTTTCAAGCTTCTATATGCTCAAATGACATTCTTTCCCTATCACACTCATAGGTTTGGAAAACATCTTGCTAACATCTTACATACCTTATTCTTTCCAAATTACCATATCATAAAAAATACTTCTTACTATAATGAGAATTCCAAATATTCATCTTATATGAGTAAGAAATAGGCATGATAAGTTTTCTAATCAAATACAATATGAATGTCCATAATGTTTCATACACCATTACTCAGGCCAGCCACCCACTACGGCTCCCAACATCAAAATAAATTCAAAATGTTCTAAATTTGGCCAAGACCATCGGAGATAGAAAGCCAGTGTCCTACAAAAAACATTTATTGACTATGCACATCATGACCTAGAGGTTCTGCATATCTCTTCCTAAAAAATGGTTGTCAATCAATGGAGAATTCTCCCCCATGAAAGTCCTTCCTACCTTCGTACACCTCAAATGGATCTTGATCCTCATGCATGTCTAATTATAAAAATCTAGTGTCTTGAAAAATATCTATTCCATGTCATAATGATATTATTACATTAATGTATATCAATAACGAATTGGGTCACCGACCACATTATTTTTGGTCAAAGTTGTTCGACCTAAAACATCAGTAATGAGTTTAATTGGTAGAACTACAAACTTCAAGGGAGGGAAAAAGACGTCATACATTCCAGATGGATAATGTAAAGGAGGCACCTCTGGGTGAATGCCAAGTATCATATCATTAAAAAAATATTGAACCCTCAACAAAAGTTGTAAATATTGTTAGGTTGAAAACCCAAAAATGCAGCCTATGAAATATTAATGTTATTCCCACTAAGTCTGTCTCAAGAAGACTTAAAAATATTTATTGTAATAATGAAAAGGACATAAATGTTCGTGAGGTGTTCCAAAAAACCTCTAAAATTTTGGAAGTACATTTGTTCAGTATCGTGATTCAATAAAAATGTATATCTTTATTCTATTATTTCAGTTTACTAGTTAAAAATAATGGTTTAAAAGTATACATGATTGAAATGATGATTAAATGATTGATTATGATCAATTGTCATGAAGTGA
Organism: Viscum album; assembly: GCA_963277665.1. NCBI lineage: Eukaryota > Viridiplantae > Streptophyta > Magnoliopsida > Santalales > Viscaceae > Viscum > Viscum album. The sequence goes on along the minus strand of OY728125.1, from coordinate 267,438,028 downwards.
AAAGGAAAATAATATGATTTCCATGGAAAATTGGTTCCCTAATATTCCATAGAAATATATGGTGGGAATCCACAGCCTAAAGCCTCTCCTTATAATTAAGTGATAATATTTACTAGAGATATTTGGAAAAGTCACAGATTTGCATCAATTATTGCTACTAATCCTCAATGTCTTGTCGAAGAATCATTAAATTGACCGTATCGGCCTCTACACTTGCCTACAACAATTTTTCATCCTTTGTCTCTTGGTGGATGGTCTTTTCTCCCTCTTAAATTTTCCATCACCCCTCTTTAATGGCGGTCGCGGCTCGAGACCGCTTCTATTTGAGCCTCTTTAATTTTTGGCTACATTTCTCCACCTTCAGGTCATGTTTTTCTATCAATGTCTCTTGCTTCATGAGTTCATTTTTCAAATTTTCAATAGTTCCAGCAAGAGTGGTCGCTTCGTCATTGAGAATTTGTTGTGTATCATCAAAATATGCCATCAACTCTGTTGTGTAATATTGAGATTCATGTGATCCAGTTGCATATAGAGAAGGAAAAACCTACCTTAATATATCATTAATACCATTTTAGTTAAATCCACCAAATCCTATGACCATATATTAGTAGTGTAAATTTTGAAATTTTACTGGCATGTCATCCAATTGAGTATGTGAGATTAGTCTCCAAATGTTCCTCCATGCCTTTTTTTGAGTTGGATGAAGATCAACCAGCCTTTATCGATCAGACTTAGAATCTCTCCCAAATGATGAAATTTTGTTAGGAATTAATCTTATAATAGAGGTACATGATTCAGTATGTATAGCATGGCTCATCCCTAGAATAGTATCACCTTTGTTAATTATAATTAAAGAAAAAATATTGGCATACACCGCTATTTCAAAGGCTTCTAGTTGTGATTTTGAGGATAGAGAGGAGATCAAAATTCCTCCCACCCATGAAGAAGTACTAATATCTACTATAGGTGCCACTATATCTTCAATCATCAGTTGGGCCCCATGGATATGTGGGAATACTAAATAGCCAGGGCCATGCTCAGCTGAAACAATATATGTTGAGGTGGTCCTCAAATATTTCTTATTAATATAAGACTTTTTTGGATAGTCATTACAGATAAGGATACTGGTCTGAGAATCATGGGGGTAGAATACATAATCCCCCTCAGAATTGGAATAAATGCAAGATCACTCAGTCCATATTTTTTAGGTATAGAACCTTAGCCTCCCGGGGATTGATTTCCCCAATGCCACTATTTATAGACGAAACATCAGTCTCTGAAGTGTCTCCCACTATAAGGGAAAAATATTCGCGATCAATATTGATTAGATCCGTGATATTCAAATCCCCTATATGATCCATCATGGCTTAGGGCTCAGCAATGGACATAGCCCCAACTATAAAGACCACCATGTCTCTATCCTTGAGAGTTGACTCTACATGGTCAATGAGCCCTTATCTTCTAGGTGTCCTTCCATTATGGGGGCAATCATTGGTCGAGTGGGAAAAGGAAACCCTAAGGAGTCATCAACACCCCCGGTATCTTCAGATTCCCCTATTTCCCTTCATGAGTCAACTATAAAATATGAGAACCCTTCCTCTTCCCTAAAATTGTACATGAGCAGTAGAAGCCTGAGTAGTCATCTTCTGGACAACAATAGACCCTGTGTCAAAGTACATATATTTATCAGTGAGTTGAAAAAATATGGGTAAATGGTTAGATCACCAGGTGAACAGAAAATTACTTTTCTAAACTCTTCACATACTCTTGGATAGCTGATAGTCTTAATTTCATTTCTTTGACTACTGGGGGGGGGGGGGTTGGCTCTGGAATAAGATCTCGAAGAGGAGTTGTAGGAGGAAACTCCCTAGAAGTATATTAAATAACTACCTTTATATATTCAGGGCCTCTTGGAGATCCTTCTATAGTACCCCCTGACATTGATAGGATTCACTGCCCAGCCGCAGTACCACCAAGAGAATAATTCAAGAAAAAATATGTTTCCTGAGACTTGATTGGCCCCTAAAAAATAACAACGAAATGGTGAAATATTTAGAATCTCTATATTAAAAAAATTTAATGGTTCGTGTTTACTGATAAATCCTCTTCTTTCGTTCATGGGAATACGTCAATCAATGCCATGTGATCAGACCAATAATTCTTTTCTGCATGAGTGTAGAAACACCTATCAATTTCAGTCAAGTAAGCATCAAACTCATCAGCCTCTTTGTCCGTTGAAATATTGGTAGGAGCAATGGCTCAACCAAAACCTGGGTTATAAAATAGTTCAATATGAAGAAGGCTCTATATATCATCATTCGGAAGCACTATCCCTCAATTCATCCCAGACCCTCCAAGACTCTAGGGATGTGGTCGTAATTTGGATGGACACCACTTGAAGGACGATACAGGGAAACATAGCAGGTTTCGATAACTGAAACTTTTTTATGGGTGTCCATGGAAGTTTGAAAAAACTATAAGAGAATCATTTATGATATTATGGGTGTTGTTAAGAAATATTTTTTGTGGAAATCACGGTAGTTAAACCCACAACGTCATTATACTCATCAATGGATTCTAGTGGTAGCATAACAAGTACGTGATGTGAGTACATACAGTTCAACATTTAGAGTGGATGACGGTCTCGAGGTCCTTATGATAGCAACTCACCCTATCTAGAACCTCCTCAAAAGATATGTTAGTCATTGCTGACAAGTTTCCAATTCTAGTATTGTACACTTCCCTACTCTGGAGGAGCAACCATAAATCCAAAGGGGACCTGTCACGAGTAGATGGATGACCTTTAAAAATGTCCCATTACCACCAGTCCATTGGAAAATCATCCATGAATGTAATGGATAATGGAGTCCTAGAAAAAACTCTAATTACATTTTCAGCCTCACATGAGTTCATAACCCCATCATTCACATATTTTCACATGGGGGAACCAATCGGCCATCAATGGAAATTTCCAAGTCGAGAGTGATCAAAAACTCCATTTCATTCACCGTTCCATTTTTGTTGGATTCCTTAGAATTTGTAAAATGGGCACCAGGTTGGCTAATTTTCCATTGGGATATGTCATAACCCAAACCTCAGTGTATGTTTTTGTATACAATGGAAGAGAATCCCCAGGATCTAGAAGTCTGGATTGACTCTGGGTAATCTCTTGGGTGAACAAAAGCAATTATTGGTGGGAAATCACTAGATGTTTATCATTAATAGAACAATTGATTGTAGGGGGAAATATCTAATCGACACAATTGAATTGGTGACTAACTCTGTAGGGAACATATCCAGCTCAAATATGTTACCCTCTAATAAGGGCAACCAAACCGCCTTCCCGCAAAGAAAATAAGAAACATCAATTTAATAATTATTTATATGAATTATTTTTAATAGTACCATAAGTGGAATCATATGGCTTGTAATGGTAACTTTAGTAAAAGCTTTGAGAAGCCATTAGGTCCGGCTCGTTCTTTTCAGTTTTCTCCTCTTACTTATCCTATTAATACCAAGCAACTAACATGACCCCATTGGTGCTCTATAGGTATGGTCAGAGGGTATAATGCAGAATTGGTATATAATTGATCAAGCATAAACCTCGTATGTGGTCTCCCATCTATCCCCATAGAATATTAATGAGCCGTGTCATCCGGTAAAGACCCCCATAACTAATTCAACCTAGTAGGCTATAAATCATGGCCAACACTGGGATATCCAAATTGATACATTTTTCAGTGGCCAAATAAGTGTCGATGATAATAGTTGAGGCTCTTACACCACCATATTCATTCACTAGTAGGATCCATCAGCTCATAAACATTTCCAAAATAGATGCTAGTCAAAATAATTGGTCGAAATTATGGATGATCCCCCATCCCCATTTATAGAAATTCTAGACTTATAAGGTGGTTGAGTAAGTATATGCTCACCTCTAGGTGGTTTTGGTAGGGAATGCCCTGGGTATCTGTGGATCATGCTTCAGACTAGTTTGCATATCAAAAGCACAAAAACATTCAGCAAGAAAAATATATTTCTTCAGATAGGGATAAATTCCATTCAGAAGCACATTTTCTTGGACAATATGTTTCCTCGCTAAACGATTGGTTCATTCCATTTCATCCCAAGAAGAGGAGGGATGATGAAATTTATCACACAAGTCCCTGATGATATGGACTCTAGAAATATGACAGATATCCTACATATTGATGTTGACATCCCTATGGGTCTAGTGGAAGGTATTGGTATCTGGACTACAAATTATTAGGAGCATTGAAATAAGGGTAGTATGATGATCGATGTATGTTTGAGAAACCCATGCATCATCATTTCGTCCCATAGTCTATATCTTAGTTTGGAAATCATCAAAACTCTGGTGAACCAAAATATTCCACCCCGAGTCTAAGCCAAATGAGCCTCCAGGGAGAAGGTCCCATCGGGACAACCAACCCTGATGCTTTTTTCACTATAGCCTTCCATACAATGCTCTTGTACCAGTGGGTCATCTGATATGGCTTCCGCTATAACCCTTATAAAATTTTAGGAGCATAGATTATCAAATACTTGAATTTAGTATCCCTATTATTGTACCTCCCCATGGACGAAACCAAGTCCTTCGAAATGGGGGTATTAATCATCATGAAGGTAGGTTGATTATTTGTATTTGGAAATGGGATCGATGTGTCATACAATAGGCCAAACCCATAATAAGGAAGATTGTTTGATGTTGGGTACTCATATGGGACTATTGTAAGCATATTCTCAAGAGAATTGTGAAATGGAATGACCAGAGTTTTGTATTCAACTGAGTCCACGCTGCTCTTTGAACTTTTGTCAGTAGCAGAAAGAGGGGCAGTAATGTGGCCTCAGATGAAGTAGCATCATGTGAATCAACAATTAGAACCTATATAGGAAGAACTAGAAGCCAATAAAATGTCATTCCAATAAAAATTATTTGATAACGTATATGCATTAATGGATAAAGAACTCAATATATGTCTTCAAAAGGCTCCACATTATATTACAAGAAATGGTAAGCAGTAGCCACATCCGGCATACTGCATAGTGTGTGGAGGTTTCATACTGCATCTGGTCGTGGTGCACATAATCAAACCCTCATATTCTTACACCTATGGTGTGTATATGCATTTCACAGTGTACAATCATGGTAAACGAACCATCCACAATGGAATGGTCCACAAAGGGTCATCCGGTGAAAATAAATGTTTGTGGATGGTTGAAACCTTGAACCTAGGCCTAGAATAAATTCTAGTTCAAAAGTTGTATATTAATGTTTTAGTTTGGATTATTAATTCTCAATGATTGGTTTGACGATCTAAGTTCGGTATGTGAAAATGCAAGTCTTATAGTGACCTCCTACATGGAATCTGAATTTTAGTCTTAAAATTAGACAATGTTGTTCGTGAAACCCAAATATATGGTATGTGGGATAGGGAAATGTTGTGAATATTGGTTCACTGTATGTATGAAGCAGTTCGCAATCATAAGTTTTCCTAGGTTCACAATACGCAATTGAAGAGGAAGTCAGGGATGTCAAGAGATCATTCAATGTGAGAAATGGTAAATGAATAATGACACGAACTCCTATATATAGGTGTGGTCCCCTCCCACTAGGGCCATTTTTTCTATCATGACCTATTTCATTTCCGGATAGGTTATAATTTGGAATAGTCCCATTTTCATTCAAGTTAGACACCATTCTAATGGGGGGAATTTGTAGCATCCTAAAAATTCTTCCAAATATAGAAAATACCCCAATAATCACTTTTAAAATGGAATAATGCACTCTTACAATTAAATCAAGATGAATAGACTCAAATTGAGATGCAATTATTAGAAGAAGCTTTATGGAATTCATGTTTTCAATGTATTTCTATTGGTCTGCATACCATCTCCGAGAAAGGTCCACAGACCACTTGGATCAAGAACCACCAAGTATGAGAAAAAATCCACGAACTGCAGGCTTGTGGAGGGATTTCCATCAAACAAGGTGGACCACAAACCATGTCAGTAATGGAATCATTCCCGTGAAGCCCATCCATGTACCATTCTGTGAACCCATCAGCCATCAGATGAAGTGAATCATTAGGGTTTTACGAACCATTATCACGAACTTAGTATTTTCAAACCCTGGATTAACCAATTCTACCATGGGATAGTATATCTCTACATGGGCCTCATAAAATGGGATTCAAGTCCCATAGATACAATTGTCCCAATGCTCTATAAAAGGGAGAATAGAAAGATTTTGAGGTTGCACAGAGACACAGATGATGGGTGATGATGAACGGATGAAGAAATTTTATAGGGGACTCATTGGTGGGGAGAATGAGTTCTAGGAAGATCCCAACTTCAGTATTGATTCATCAGAGAATCATGAATTTTAAACCACACTCGTCATAGGTATAGCACGCCACGAAACAAAAAATATTGGGAATAGAATAATAACAATAATAATAGAAATATGAACCTAACTATTGAACAAAGAACCACATACTTCTCTCAGATGAACTCCTAACGAATGATAACCACTATGACCCTCTTTTATATGGTGCTTTGAGTAGTTTACCACTACCTGAACTGAACCTAGAATCGTGTACTACATTAGTACATAGATGGAACCGAAATGGGAACGATGGGCCCGATACCACTATGGTACACAATGATCGGTACCCATTCTGATGTACTACATCAGTACACAGATGACCCCTCTTCACACATAGCACTATAGAATGTGGAGCCTCCCCCATCCTATATAAGAAACTAGAAAGAAGAATGGTTTTTCTCGAGTGTTATTTCCATGTATCCATCCTCACCCTTTCATTACCATCTAGTACTCCATGATCCCTCAATGAACAAGTTCTTCATCATTAGGCCAAAGCCTCCTATAAAGATAGTAGACCTATATGATCACACTATCAATTTCTTTAGTGCTCACATTTGAGTGTACATACCCTTGGTAAGTGGGGTCACAATGTCTCTACACAAAATAGTATAGGCTTTGGGAATGAATTTGGGTCTAAATTCCCATGGTAACAACGAGTCTAACCATGGGTGGCTAACATGAACCTCCCCATTCTAGGGACTAAGGGTAATAACTTTCTTTTCAATTCAATGAGTAATAATGATCAGTCGAATGATTTATGTTCTCTCTCCAATTTGGTGAGAATGGCACTCTTTCCATTTCCCAGAATGTATTTTGGGGCCCTCCCACAATGGTATGTCCCTAATCATCTAAGGCTAAGATATATGGCCTTTAATTTCAATTCACATAGAATGGTTCATTACATCGCACCCTCACCCACTGTCTCATTTTCCTCATCCACCGTAGGCTCTCTATCACCCAACAATAGGATATGGTCCATGTGGTTGGTTGGATATCCCACATCCTCCTATTTCTAACACTGACTATGACTCAAGTGGGAATATGTATTTTTATGATTACAACATTAACATAATCTAAACTACAACAACTCTGATTCCTGATCAAACTTGGATATGTAGAACGCCTACCAGAAAGCCCAAGCTCAAAAGGGTGACCTCTCTTAAGGGGCTCACAAAATAATGTCCCATAAATTGTAAATCAGCCATGAAAAAGTTTAAAAAAATCTAAAGTATGAGAAATATGATTCTTAATCCTACCAGGACATGTAGGAAGCCTAATGAGCGTTGTCACACATTCTCTCAGAAATAATTATCTATGATTTTAATAGGGTTAGCATAGTGGTTGACCTAAGTCATTCCCATAAAGAGGAAGTGAATTAAACAAAACGTAATAGTATTGAAGAAAATAAAAAAATGAAATATGTGAAGACAAATGAAACATAAGATAGGGGCAGTTTGGTTTTGTGGCTTTCGCGCAATACACTAAAAAACCAAAGGAGATGGAACAATCAAAGACACTATTTCATTAAAAAACACTTATATGAGAATATTTATTTGATATAATCTTGCCCCTAATTATTAATTTATCCTTATCTCGTATTAGTATATTTAATTCTATTGTAATCCCCTAACTATTTCAACCCCTGAACCGTGTGGAAATTAACACGACCAAAAATATTGGAAAACTGAGCCTTAGATCAACATTGGGACAAACAATCACAACACCCTTCATTGATTGTGATCCAAAAAAAACTTATGGTCAATGGTAAATTTAGGTGGTGTATCTGAAAAAGCACTGTCGTCGGTGCCTTCAAATGATAAGTGTGATTTTGGGGTACTTAGGTGCAACTGATTGGCTGACCAAGGTCGTCTCTAAAAGGAGGAGTGAATTTAAACAACCTTTTAAAGGTATTATAAAATTAAAATAAAAGAGAATTAAAACACTAATTGAAAGTATGTTTTTTTTATAGTTTATAAATCATTAAGAAGTCTACTAAAAGAAGATTGTATTTTTTTTGTTTTTAGTTTTGAAATGAATTTCAATTAAAATGACACAAAAAGAAAATTTTATTTAGACAATTTTTAAATGATGTAATTTATCTAACTCTACCACATAAATAAATTATTTATTATTATAATTTAAATTAACATCCACTTAATTATGATCCCTTAACTTATTAACCCCCAACCCTTTGAGAATTAACCTTACAACAATGATAATGTGAATTAAACCGTAGGTTATCTTCAGAACATGTAATCGCATCACCCTGCTTTGATTGATGTTCTATGGATAGATTATGGTCAGTGGTAAATTAATGCACAATCCATTCTAGAAATGCGGAATAATTGAGTTTAGGTATTATGTTTGAACTCTAAAAATTAATCCAATGTGGTTTTGAATTACTAGTTAAGGTTGCGCTCTCACAGATCACACAATTCGCGACCTCACATGTTTTGTGTTAACTATTGAATTGCATGCATAGTTTCATTTAAATCAAAAAATAAATTGATAGATCATTATATGGGAATTATAGTAGATCATTGATTCAAAATAAATGAATGAAGAAGGATATAGGTCGATCGATTACAAAAAACAACTACTCTTCCATGGGTGGTGTGGTCATCGTAGAAACGGTTTCCATTTGCAAAGGTTTAGAAAGGGTAGAACCCAATCACGATTCCACTACTAATTACATCACAATTATTAAGATTAATAGAATAAGAAATTTAAACCAAATAGATGAAATTTGAAGAAATTAAATAAGAACAAAAAAAGTGTATTATGAAAATAAAAACATTACAACATGAGAAACAAGAATAGGTCTTCGACAACGGGATCCTTGCTTCAAGAGATACCCTAATTCAATTGCTTGGAAAATTGGATTGTTACCTCTTATCCTCTTCCCTAAACGTCATAATGCATTTCCAAACCCCACAAAATTTGAAAAACACCCATTGATAGAGTGGTGATGAGGCTAGGTTCAAAGTGGTTTCAAGTGTGAATGGGGAATCTCATCCAAATATTTTATGCCAAATTACACCACCTAGTTGGACACAAAAATCATTAATTAGCTGTCCTTCCAAAATGATTATTGGCGCAAATATGAGTCATGTAGAACCTCTCAAAATTTGGGTCTGATCCAAGAAAGGATGAAGATGTTATGTCACAAATACAGAACCCATGTCCATTCTGCCGAGCCCAGCCCACAATTGAATTAATGACCAATTTACTACATCCAAATGCCCTATTTAGCTCTAGTGACCTGAATATAAGTTGTATAAAATTATGTTTTGAACATTGATATGAAATATTAACATCAAATAAGTCATATTATAATATTTAAGTTTTAAATACTAAAATGCATTTTGAAAGGGTAGATCTAGAATTTTAATCAAATTTTCAAATGCATGATCTAATCCCAAATATTTAATAAATGAACATAATCAGCATAATTTAAGGAAATTATGTCATTTATTATCAATAAAATATTCAAAAAAAAAATTTATCAACTCCCCCACATTTACCCTTTTTCACTCCTGTGCAGAACCTCATATCAAGTAAACACCACTATGAAATAAAAACCAATTTTAAAACACATATCATTGTGATCAAAAAATTACACAACATGAAACAAAAGTTATCATGCCTCATAAAAAACCATTATTTCAAAATCTTCATTTATATCATTCAATATATTTCCACTTTATTTATCCTCCCATGCACAAAACACATATCTCTCTTGAATTTTCTCTTATCACACAAATGTCTTTTTTTGCAATGTCTTTCTCATCCAAACTCAAACAAGGGTCACCATAAGGTTGATAAATTCCTACATCAGTACCTGATTGGAGTCAATTACATATTTTTATCATGAATACTTTTTAGGATTGTTCTGTGGATTTCAGTTGGTTGGATTTAGATGTGAAAACATTTGAGGCTGAATGAGGAGGGCTTGACTCTTTTTGATGAAAAATTGAATTAATCTAATTTTAGCTTAAATATGGTCTCCTCCTCAATCGACAGTGCCTGGATTCATGTTCATAATAATGAAAAATAGAGGAATGTGCACACAATTCAACATTTCAGAAGTAAAAATGTAAATCTTATCGAACGTGATTTTCATAAAAGATCCATATAGGCACAACTCTCCCTATATATTAGAAGTTCCAGAAAGGCACAACATCTTTTATCATGAAGGCTCGAGAAAGCCACAACATTCAATATAATGTCTTTCATCAGCAGAAAACACATATCATTAGAATTTAATTTTTCACCCTAAGTATCACAAAATGTTGTAGTACAACATAAGACAGCTTCCCCCACACTTAAGATCAACTAGATTATGCAATTTCACTTCAAGAGTTGGTTGGAAAGGGAATATTTTATTGTAATGTGGCTAACATAACTGGATGTGCATGGATTATAAGGGAAAAAGGATTAAATTTTCAAGTTAGGACACTATAAAAAAGGATTATTTGAAATATTGGCTTTAGTACTAAACAAATGCCTCAATCATTTAAACATAAGTACCTCAAACCGTCATGTTTTGACCCGAATAAATCAAATTCTGTTTAAATCAAGCATGGTTTGGTTCAGTCAAGAAGTGAGGTAAATGTAAATAATATGAAAATAATTGTTTAGAAGCCTCATAGGAAAGTGGTTTCAAATATAAAGATAATGATATGTGGAATGAGATTCAAAAATTAGTGTAATTTGCATGAAATTAATATATCTTTGAACTTGAAACAAAGTCATTTTAGCATTCATTTAATCTTAGTTTCAAGGTATAAATAGTTTCACTTATTAATATGGATTTAAAAATGGTTATGAGAATCATTTCAGCTCAAAAGATTCAAAAACACATAGAAAATTGAAAAATAAACACGCAAAATCTGAAATACACACAAATTGTTTTTGTTGTGTTTTTTTTAACTGGAAAAAAATTGAAATTAATAAACTAAAAGGTTCCATCCCCCACACTTAAAATATTTCATTGTACTCAATATGAACCCATGAGATGATAAATGAACACGAAATGTATAATTTTAAATATGAAAATGAATACAATTTTTAAAGGGTTAGGAACTATACGATGTTCTCAAGTGATGATGGGGTCATGCAGTGTGATAAAATCCATTGCATCAGTAGGAAGTCCTTCAATATATCTCTTCAAGAGTTTCCCATTGACTGTAAATATCATTCTTGTGGTATCTTGTGTGATCTCCACTGCACCATAAGGAAAAACATTATCCACGATATAAGGACCTAACCATGTGGAACTCAACATACCAGGTATCAACATCAATCATGAACCATAGAGAAGGACTTTTTCTCCAACATGAAAATCCTTTTGTTGGATCATTCTATCATGATCTTCTTTTGATTTTTCCTTATAGAGCCTTGAGTTAACATATGATGACAATAAAATCACCTCAATCTCTTGAATTTTCAACTTCCTTTGGATTTCAGCTTAGGCCAAATACATGTGTCTTTTCTTTATATCCTAATAAGCCCTATGCTCAACTTCCACTGGGATATGAAAAACATTCCCAAAAACAATCTGATATGGGGACATTCCAATGGGTGTTTGGTATGCTGTCCTATAAGCCCATAATGCATCATACAAGCACTTTCTCTAATCCTTCTTATTTGGCTGCACAGTTTTCTCTAAAATATGATTCAACTCGCAATTTGAAACCTCATCCTTTCCATTTGTTTGGGGTGGTATGGTGTCGATGTTTTGTGTGTCACCCCATACATTTGAAGGAGGGTGACCAAATTCCGATTGCAGAAGTGTTTCCTATGGTAAATAATGATGGCCTTTGATACTCCAAACCTGCAAAAAAATCACGCTTTGAGAAAGTCCACAACAACATGAGAATCATCAGTCTTGGTGTCTTTAGCCTCCACCCATTTACTCACATAATTAATAGTAACCAAAATGTAGAAAAAACCAAAGGACATAGGAAAGGGACCCATAAAAGCGATGCCAAATACATCAAAAATCTCACAGAATAGTATTGGATGTTAGGGAATCTCATGTCTCCTAAAAACATTCCTATTGTGTTGGAAAAGAGAGCATGACTTACAAGGCACATGGGCATCATGGAATAATCTAGTCAAATATAATACAATGTCCAAAACATTCCTAGTTGTCCATTGGGGTCCTATGTGTCCACCACAAGCATGTTTATGACAAAAATATAAAACAGACTCCAACTCATGATCAGGAACACACCTCCTAATAAAATGATCACTACACAAGCACCAGAGGTATGGATCATCCCATAAATAATACTGAGACTCACTTTTAAATTTTTGGACTTGATATTTCTTTAAATTTTCACAGATTTTAGAGGCAACAAGGTAGTTACCAAAATCTTCATACCAAGGATGTGTACCTAAGATGGAATAAAGATGCTCATCGGGGAAAGTGTCCCGAAGTCATACCTGGTCCAAGGTGTCATCCTCTAGTGTGTGAGTAATCCTACTCATGTGGTCTAGAACCAAGTTTTCTAACCCCTTATTTTCCTTTGTCTCAATATCAAACTCTGTAAGAAGGAGAATCCATCGGATTAGCCCGAGCTTTGCATTTGGCTTCTTCTAGAAGTACCTCAGAGCTGCGTGGTCAGAAAGAACAACTCTTTTTGAGCCCAATAAACATGAAAAAATTCTATCTAAAGCGAATATAATAGAAAGAAACTCATTTCTTGTGGTTGTGTATTTTTATTGGGCTGGATCTAGTGTCCTCGCTGCATAGGCGATCACATGTGTACGTCCCTCCACCCTCTAAGATAAGACGGCTCCAACTATGAAGTTGGAGGCGTCACACATAAGCTCAAAAGGAATCTCCCACCGTGGTGGGATGTATGATCCATGGAGTGTTCAAACACTTCATTATCTCATCAAAGGAAGTCCTTCAAGAATCATAAAACAGAAAATAAGAATCCTTTTTAAGTAATCGTATCATAGGAAGAGCAATCTTACTAAAATCTGTGATGAAGCACCGATAAAATCCTGCATTCCCTAGGAAAGATCAAACATCATCCACACATAAAGGATAGTCTAATGATGAAATAATTTAATCCATAGATCTATCAACCTCTATCCCATGTATCTAAACTACATTCCCTTAGACAATTCCATGCTCTTCCATGAAATGACACTTTACAAAGTATAGAACCAGATTCTTCTCAATACAACGATTCAACACCTTTACTAAACTATTAAGACACTTCTCAAATGAATAATAGTACATTGTAAAATCACCCATAAATACCTCTATGCATGTCTCAATAAATTCCGAAAAAATACTCCCCATGCATCTCTAGAAGGTACCAGGTGCATTGAAAAGTCAAAATGGCATCCTTCGGTAGGAAAACGTACCGAAAGGACAAGGGAATGTTGACTTCTCCTGAACCTCCAGAGCAATAGGAACCTGAAACTTTCCAAAAATTCCATCCAAGAAAAAATAATGTCTTTTCCCAGCAAGTCCATCAAGCATCTTATCAATAAATGGGAGGGGGAAATGGTCCTTGGAAATAGATTGATTTAGTTTCCTATAATCAATACACACGCGCCAACTATCTTTCACCCTCATTGGAACTAACTCATCTTTATCATTTTTAACAACATTAACACCTATTTTCTTAAGTAGAACCTGAATTGGACATACCCATTGAGAATCTGAAATGGGATAGATTATACCTGCCTTGAGAAATTTTTCAACCTCTTTTTTAGCAACCTCTAGAAGGGTTGGATTATTCTTCTTTGCGGTTGCCTCAGTAGTCTTGCCCCATCCTCCAAAATAATCCTATGCATGAAAATGAAGGGGCTAATACCTGATATATCATCCAAGGTCCACCCAATTACCCTGATGTTCTCCCTCAAATGTTTCAGGATATTGTATTTATGTTTAAAAAGGAGATTGTTAGCAATGATAATAGGTAATTTGTCACCCCTTAACAAGTATGAGTATTTGAGATTTGGTGGAAATGGCTTGAGTTCAGGTTTAGGGGGGTTGTGTATGGATGGAGACATAGAAGGAACTAAAATATGTGCACATAGAGCATCAGTATCAGAATACAAATCATCACAATTAGATAATAAATCATCATATCCATCAACATACTCAACAGCCTTGTCATAATTAGAGTTCACATGATCAAAATATGAATATGATTCCATTTAAAAATAAAATCTTAGAGAGTCATGTTCCTTAGAAATAAGTGTGGAAGTTATCTTAGATATTAAATCAGAACCAGTACTCATAATCTCACAGAGAATAATAAAATAAAATTCCATGGGGTTTTTACATGGTGGTTCAAAATGGGAGATAAAAAATGCAGATTGATACTCTGAGGATTAGTTCATGGAATCCATAACATTAAATATCACAACATTGTCTCCAAATTCCATGGAATGTGTACCCTTATTGACATTTATGATAGTTTTTGCAGTTTTGAGGAAGGGTCTAGCTAAGATAATGGGGGAAAGAAAACTTACCTAATCATCCTCAATGTTAAGAATGTAGAAATTTGCTGGAAAGATCATGTCTCTTACCAGGACAATTACATCCTCAAGGAATTCGGCTAGATATATCGTAGATCTATTCACCACCTGCAACACTACTTTTGTCAGTTTCAACCCCCCATCCTGCAAAGAAGAGAATAAAGTGTGAGGAATCAAATTTATGGAAGATCATAAATCAAAAAGAGCATAAAAAATGCAACTCCCTTATGGTGCATGGGATTGTGAATGTCCATGGATCCTTGCACTATGTCATCATTGCTGGAGATGGTGTAATGAGTGATGAAACATTCCTTCAAAGATTTATCCTTTCATTTCCCTTGATCCCTCTTCGATTGGTAAAATGTTCTTTTATGAATTTTTCATACCTTGGAATTTACTTTATGGTTTCATGTATTGAAATGTTCATCTCCACTTGCTTGAATGTGTCCAAAAACTCTTTTTGCATTGCTTCTTCAGCCATATTCTTGATTTGAACATCTCTGTTAGGAAAAGGAAGGGGTTTAAGAGGAACATCATTAATCGTTTTCTTAACTTTACCTTTCTCATTGGGTTGCTCATCAGTTGATGTGGAATTGCACTTTTTCAGGTTGAGGTGAATCCCGATGGAATCATAGGTGGAGAAGAATCAGTTTCATTCTTCCCACTTCTCAATGTGGTGGCAGTAACATTCCCCTTTGCATTTTTAGTGGGTTGGGATGGTAGATTTCCGTAATTCTTACTTACAAGTTTAGGGAGAGAAGTGGCAATCTGGATCATCTGAGTCTTCAACTGCCACATCTCCAAACCATGACTCTTCAGCTCATTCTTTTGATTTAAAACAATTTGTTTCAATAGGTAACGAATGGTAGAATCTACTTTTTATGGGGGATACCCTTGTTGGTGGCTTGTTGATGCTGGAGATTCATATCTCCTTTGGGGTTTTTGGAAACCCTACTGGTAAGGTGGAGGCTGCTGGAAGGTTTGATGAAAGGGTGGCCTTTATTTACAGAGCCATACCTCATGTTCAATTGATCCTTCCAACATTGGTTGTATGTTGGTGCCAAGGAATCAATCTTCATTTGTGGATATAGTGGTTTCTGCTGATAAGATCTCCCAGGAAACACAACTGCACAGTTTTCTATTTTTTTGTAGTTGGGGTCAATAGTCAGTTGGGTGGCTTGTCTCAATGAAAATGACACAAGGCATTGAAATAGGGGGTTGGGATGTCTTTTGTGACTATGTAATCTTCCCCACCATAGTTTTCAATTCTTCTAACATTGTATCAATTAAATGACTCTCAAGATAAGGACATACCTGATGTACGCCCCTAACATGTGGTGTACCTCGATCACCAAATTATTGGGAGTATTGGGCCATTTTTTCAATCAACACATGTGAAGCTAGAGGTGCCTTGTCCACAATTGCTCCTATAGTATAAACATCCACAATGCTTCTCTCCATTGTGTTGAGTCCTTCGTAGATGTTCTGGATGAGTAGTTTCTCACTGATTTGGTGATGTGGGCAGCTTGCACACAACTTATTGAATCGCTCCCAATACTCATAAATTGAATCCCTTTGTTCTTTATTGATACCAAAGATCTCTTTACAAATGGATGTGTTCCTTGATTCTGGAAAAAAACTATGCAATAAAATACATTTCAAATCATTCCAACAAGTTACATCTACGGGTTGTAAATAATACATCCAGTCTTTCACATCTCCATCAAGTGAGAAATGGAATGATTTTAGTTTGATTTGATCTTCAGAAATACTTCATGATTTTATGGTCTATCAAACCACATTAAATTCATTATGGTATTTATTGGGATCCTCAATAGATAGGCCGTAAAATTTTAAAATCAGGTGAATTAATACAGATTTCAGTTAAATGTCTGATTCAAGATTTAGATATGCAATGCAATTTGGTTGACAATTAATATTTGGTGCAACAAATTCTCGAATGGTTCTATTAAGTTTATTTCCATCATTTTCATCCATATGTTCTTTTTAATGGTTAAATTTGAATTTCTTCCAATATCAATGTTCTGATATTGGAGTTATTCTACAACTAGATGAACGTTGAAACTTCACATAGTCATAGAATGTTTGATTTCTGCCCTAAGGCTACATTCAATTTCAGGGTCAAGATCTAATATATCTTTGATATTATTTCATGTGATAAATCAATTAACGAAGAAAAGGAACTAAAGAAAAGTGTTCCATAATAAAAAGAAAAGACGTTTGAGTTGTTCCGATAAAAATAAATGAAGAGAGTAAGAGAAAGAAACAAAACATGAGAAAGGGGAAAGAAGAAAGAAAGAGGAGAAGAAAATAATTAAACAAAAAATATAATAAATACCTATAATTGGATGAATAAATTACTTTCCTCCCCAGAATCAGTGCCAATTTGAATGAGCGCGGACATAGGAGACGTCAAATGATTAGTGTGATTTTGGGTTACTTAGGTGCAACAGAGTGGCTGACCAAGGTTGTCTCTCACAGAATGAAGTGAATTAAAACAACTTTATAGTGGTATTTTGAAAATAAAATAATAGATAACGAAAAAAATACTTGAAAGAAAGGTGGTTTGTTATTGTTTATAAATCTAGAAGATGTTTTCTGGAAGAAGATTGTATTTTTTTTGTTTTTAGTTCTGAATTGAATTTCGATTAAAATGACACAACAGAATAATGTTTTTTAGATAATATTTAAAATATGTAATTGAAAATACTATACCACTTAAATAAATAATTTATCAATATAATTTAAATTAAAATTCACTTATTTATAATCCCATAACTTGTTAAGCCCTGAACCCTACGATAATTAAATATACCACAAAGATGAAGTGAATTAAACCCTAGGTTATCTTCAGGACATGTAATCACATCACCATACATTGATTGATGTTCAAAGGATAGCTCATGGTCAGTGGAAAACTAATTCAAATATCCATTCTAGAAATGTGGAAAAATTTAGTTTAGGGATTATTTTTGAACTCTACAAATTAATCCCATGTGGTTTTGAAATACCGATAAGGTTGTGCTTTCACAGTTCACACAATTACCGACCTCGCATGTTTTGTGTTAAATATTAAATTGTTTGATTAGTTTCATTTAAATGAAAAAATCAAACAATAGATCATTATATGTTAATTACAGTATATTATTGATTCAAAATAGATGAATTAATAATAATAGAGGTCGATCGATTCCAAAAGAGAACTACTCTTCCATGGGCGGTGTAGTCATCGTAGAAAAGTTTTGCATGTGCAAAGGTTTAGAAAGGCTAGATCCCAATCACATTTCTACTATTGATTACAGCCCAAATAGAATGATTAAGAGATTAAGGAATTTTAAAAAAACAGAAGAAAATAGATGAAATAAAAGAACTAATAAGTTTATTATGAAAATACAAACATTACAATAGGAGGAAAAGAACAGGGCTTCGACGAAGGGATCCTTGCTTCAAGAGAAAACCTTATTGAATTGCTTGGAAAATTATTGTGGAATCTTTTCTCCTCTTCTCTAATCTTTTTAATTCACGTTCCAACCCCACCATATGAGAAAAAAAACCAATTTATAAAGAGTTGAGGAGGATATTATCAATGTGGTTTAAAATATGAATGAGGAATCTTGAGTAAATATGTTAGGCCAACTTGAACCAACCAATTTGAAACTAAAACATGTGAATCAGCTGTCCTCCCAGATGGATGATTGGTGGAAATTTGGGTCATGTAGCTCCTCTCAAAATGTGGTTTTGATCGCAGCACAGATGAAGAAGTTTTGGCCCAAATACAGATCCCATGTCCATTCTACCGAGTCCATACCAGCATTGAATTAATTACCCATTTACTCCATCCAAATGCACTCTTTAGCTCCTATTTCCTGAATAAAAGCTGTAAAAAATTAACTGATGAACACTTTTAAAAAATATTAAGTTCTTGTATGTCTTATTAAAATATTTAACTGTGAAATACTCCAGTGCATTTTAAAACAGTAAAACTTGAATTTTAATCAAATTTTCAAATGAATGTTCTAATACCAAATATTTCATAAATGAACATATTTAGAACAATGTGAGGAAACTTTGTCATTAATTACCAATAAAATATTCATGAAAATAGTTTTTTATCAGTATCTGATGTGTCCCTAAAAACACATGTTTTGCCACATCCTTTTTTATTGATTTTTATCAATTTAATTACTTATTTTAACACTTTTTAATAAATTAGAACTCTTATGTAATTTTATCACTGAATTTATTAATCTATCAATTTTTATAATTAATTGTGTAATTAAATCCTTAAAATAATTGATTTATTTCTTACATTAATTTTATAGACTAATAAATATTTATTAAGATTGTTGTTTTTGTCTGCATAATTAATAATTTAACATTAAATAATTAATTAGTTTGATTATGGGACTTTAAATATGTAGTCTTAATCTGACATTGCATTTACTATGAATTATTTTAATATAACCTAATTAATAGATTTATTTCAACAATTCTTTAATTAAAATAAATTAATATTGACTCACATCAATTATTAAGTCTCTTATTTAAAATTTCATTAATTAACATAATGGTTTAATTATATAATAGTTATGTGATTATCTTAAAATAACTATATTTTATATAGAAACTATTTTAAATAATTTAACTTTGTCATATTATTTTTTAAATTTTATGTTAACTCTTAATAAGTTAGTTGTTTTTTAATTTTATTTTTAGTATGGTAATAATTTATGTCATGCGAATATAAATTATTAATAATTTAATTTATGTTTACTTGGTTATATAAGTTTATTTAAATTTTCATTTTTTTAATTCAGTTTTAGTTTCTATTAATTATTTTTTTTCATATTCTATTTATGTTTTAATTTAATTTATTTACTCAGTTTATATTGCAGGTTCACGGTGTCTCCACACACCTGTTTAACTGTCTCAATGTATTCCTTTACGGTGTCTCAGTTTTGCTACTGTTTCCCCTTCATGGTCTCTCCGTGATGGATGCATTGTTTCCTCCACGCACTAGTTCCTTCATCTCTCCTTCAGGGGGCCATTTCCATATCAACTTCACACACTGTAATCCCTGATTGTTGTCTCAATGGTTCTCCCCAAGGCACCATAACCCTTTTTCATGGTGATACCATGCCACCCCATCATTGTATCACCATAACCATTGCAAACCGGTGTCACCATAACTAGTGTTTCCTACGCACTGTATCCTTCTAAACTGTTCTCTCCCAAACCGGTGCCACCGTTTACTGTCTCACAGTAACCTTCATCACAGTCTTACCTTCTCATCTCCTTCCACCACACATCTTCCTACCGTTTTCCCCTCTACACATTTTCTTCTCAATCTCACCACACTGCAACTCACCGAATTACCATCTACTGATTCATTTTCGAATCATACTAAAACCAAAATTAGTTCAGACTCCCACAATATCAAAACAATGGAAGAACCCTCGACTGAAGAACATCATCATCGCTTCCAATCTGGTCAGATTCTCACCGCTAAATCCTTCAAGAGATAAAGAATTCCTCTTTCAGACTTTGAAAACTAGACGTTGATCTATCTTGCTGGTTAGAACCCGTTGTTGCATTGTAAAGAGGAAGAGTTTTTATACATAGTCGCTGATGTAGTTTGGATTAGGCCGCACCAAGGAGCGGCTCAACATAGAGGTAACCACATGGGAAAAGTTGTTTCCGCCCAGATTTGAATCCACCATCGCTGAAGTTGGGTCGTATTAGACCACATGCATCGCCGCCGATTTGAGTCAAGCTCGAGCCGAGGTCCGCCGAAGGGAATCTATTTTCTTCCACGGTTTTCAGCGAAGGATGTTTTCTGTTGCTTTTCTGGTGTAATTGAGGCCATAGAACCACTTCTGTGAAGGAATGGATGATGCACCTCCATAGTTACGGGATTTTGGTCCGTTGTGGGAAGCTGCTCTAGAAGATAGCCACAAGGAAAAACCGTTGGATGAGCTGTGTCGTGGAAGCTTTGGGAAGACTCCTCCCCTGTGCACTGATTTTGGGGGGAAGATATAAAACCAACCAATTAAAGAAAATGAATAAAAGATATAGTAAATAAATTATAATAAAAGTAAAGAATAAAAAATCAAAAGCAAAAGCAAAAGTTAAAGTTAAAGTTAACATTAATAAGTCCAAAGTTTAAAGTATAATTTATAAAAGTTTTAAAACAATTAAAATGTTAATTGTTAGATAAATCATAAAATATAAAACGAAATATTGTTAATAATAAATTAATATACTATTAATATTATAAATTTATAATTAATAATAGTTATAAATAACTATAAAATATACTTTTTAATTTAAAAAAAATTAAAATCTAAGTAATAAATTTAATTAATTAAATAAAATTAACTTATTAATAGATTAATTTATCAATTTAATTTCTTTAATAGTAATAATAAATTTATTATTATATCCTAAATTACAAAAAATTTAATTACTTATTTACTTATGTTGTGAAATTTTAATGATTTAGTGAAATCTGATAAACTAATAAATTTAGTATTTAGTATTTATATTTTTTTATCTAATTAAATAAATAGCGTTCGATAAATCTATAATAATATTATATAAAAGTATATAATAATTATTTACTTAAATATTTATTTGTTAACGTTAGTTAACTTTTATCATTGGGTTTTAACTATTTTATTTCATTTATATTATATGCAGGTTCATTCAAAAGTCAGAAACACGTCTATGTGTACGCAACTAACTCATTTATAGTTAGTTACATGAGGAAAACACGTGTGACATTCCTGTCACGAACAGACACAAGTGTGCAGTGCAAAAGTTAGAGATGAATTTAAGTCAGTGGAAGTATGCGGGGATGTGCAGTATTTGACTGTGGTTACAAAAATAGAGTAGCAGCAGAATTTTGGAGGCTCATTCATTCACTAGGGGGACATTCATTCGATGAAGCAGGCCTCTGGAGAGCAGAGAACCTGGTGTGACTCTCGGAGAACCAATCCTTGGAGACTCGAGGGCCTGGAGAATCAGAAATTCATGCGAGTAGAGTGAGTTTTATTCCTCTGTTCTCTTATAATTTTCTTCCTCTGTAAATAAATGTTTTAGAATACATAATGGAAGAAATGTTTTGTTAAATACTTACAGTTCGGGGGAAAAATTGAGTCTACTGGTTATCATTATTTTCATTTCTCACTATCCTGTTAATGTGATTGGAATTGATTGGAAAGATCAGTTTTGATTACATTAAATTGCAACGTTCCACTTGTTCTTCATCTAAGATTTCCACCTTTATATGGTGAGTTTAAATGTAGAATTATTTTCTTGAACATTTAAATGGAAATTAAAGGCTACAGGACATAAGGTGAGTTAGTTCTGTTTTCTTTTCAAACATGATTCTTTTATGTTGTTTAATTTAGGGGCGGCGAACTCTGAAATTGGGCAACATGAGCGATTATCTCCTGGAGAGGGAAATAAATCACTCCATTTTAGTGGTATTAGCTATAATCAATGACGTGAGAAATTATAACTTCAAAACCAGTAGAGTTGATATACTCCCCGAATGTTTATCTCTAGATTGTTTACTTTTCGGTGCACTGTTTCTTTGTTATTTTCTATTTTGAGCCTGTTTCTTGTTTGATACAGTTTAGATAAAAAAATCTAAAAATATGTGTGGTTTCATTTGTTCCTTATAGAAAAAACAAAAAAATAGAAACATTAGAAATTGAACCTCAATGCCGACAACAATGGGTCTTTGGTTAGTTTTTTTAGAAAATAGTGGCCAAATTAGCATTCCCTGTGGGTTCGACCCTGCTTGCCACAAATACTGTAGTTATTAGGAATATAAATATTAAACTCTAACCAGCTTCAATGATGGTTTAGGTCATTTTTTGGAACTATTATCGGTGAAGGCAAGAGCCATTTCTTACTAATTTTTGTTTAAAAAAACAAAAATATAAAAATCTTTAAAAAAATTGGAAAATTTGAAAACTGTAAAAAAAAATTGTCTCTTTTCAATCTAAACTATTACTGTTGGTACCGTCTATTTTTTTTTGTATGAGCACAAGACACTATGCTGTTAGATTAGAGCCCTTGAACCTTGAATTAGAAAAACATTTAGCTGATCTAAGAAAGAAGAACAAAACTAAAATGGAAAACATAGATAATATAGTTCCTGAGCATAATAGTTTTCATAACCAACTAGAACTGTTAGATGAAAATAAAAGGCCTAGGATGAAGGAGTTTCAGATTCCCTCAAGTATCTAGTAACCCATATTCAATTAGGCTTAGTCCTAGAGCTCGGAATTATGAATTAAAACAGTCACATACTTCTATGCCGCCTGCTTTCAATGTGATCTCTAATGAGGACACTCTATCCTTCATTAAAGACTTCTACAACACAGTTCAACAATGACCACTTTTAGGACTCACTGAAAATGAGTTAAGGATGAGAGTTTTTCCCTCTTCCTTAAAGGGAATGCTAGTAACCGGTTTTTATGTCTAGATAAAAACATTTTTGAAAAGTGGGATCAAATTAATAACTCATTTATTATGAAATTGTATCCTCAAATACTGAAAGAAGGACATAGAACTAAAATAACTAGTTTTTATCAAGAGTATGGAGATGCTTTTCATGAAGCTTGAGATAGATTTAGGGACCTACTTAGGCAGTGTCATCACCATCAACTCCCATCACATATCACCATGAATACTTTCTATGAAGGGATTTCCTCCTCTGGCCAGAACATAATGGATCAAGCTGCTGGGGGTAATTACTATGATAAGACTGATGAGGATTTGAGACAAATTTTCTATAATCTGTCCCTTAATTCTCAACATAATAATTCAAGAACAAGAAGATTCAATGGAAATGTTAGTTCAAACACTGGTTCAATGTATGAAACTCAAGCTCAACTTGCCAAAATCACCAACCAACTTCAATCTTTAATGAACCAGAATTCAAAACAAAATGTAAATAAAATTGAAAATCATAATCAATATCAATCACTAAGGGAATAGTGAAAACAGTGTGGTATCTTTGGGCACTCTGAATTGTTTTCCCTAATATTGATCTAACTGCCCAAAAATCTGAAACATCAAAATTTGTTAATTATGGTCCTACGATGCCTCAAAAAGAAGATCCATTTTCTAATATTTACAATAATGGATATATGAACCATCCAAATTTGTCATGGAAAGAGCAATGAGACATTAAACAACTAACTGCCCCAAATTATCAGAACCTACCAAGACCGAACTTTCAAGGTCATCAAAGGGGTGAGTCTTCAAATGTTCAAGGAAATAATGATAATCAAATTTCTTCAACTCTAGATGAAATATTGTATAAAATTAATTCAAAAGAGTAAAAGTACATGGATCAATTTAATAAACATCAAAATCGATATGATTATGACAAAATGCAAACTGATGTGAGAATGTAGAATATGGAAACACAGTTACACCAACTTGCTAAAGATTTTTCATCTAGGTAAAAAGGTAGACTTTCAAGTACTACTGAACATAACCATAGAGATAATTACATGGTGTAACATCCCCAAATGATAAAGGGTTAAATGACTAAATGATATGACTCATGTCAACAAGGTGCACCTTCCTTTTCGGGAGCCTGTCTGATTAGAACTCTACAGTTAAGCGTGCTTGGCTTGGAGTAGTGATCAGGATGGGTGACCCTCTGGGAAAGTTTCCCAGGGTGTGTGTGAGTGAGGACAAAGCACACTGGAAAGGACATGTGTTGTCCTGTGGGGACTTTCATTAGTCAGATGACCCGTTTCAGGCATGTGGGTGGACCCTGGGGCGGGCCCCACGTGTCTGTAGGGCAACTGGTGGTACTTGGTGGGGCAGGACACGACGACCATGTTAAGGTGGGGTGTCTGTGCAGTCACTGGGGCCCGGTTGTCACATTTGGTATCAGAGGTGGTACTCAGCCTTAAGTGTGGTGCACTGCCTGGTTTGAGATGTAGGGCCCACAATGAGGGCGTTGTGCTCTGAGGGGGGGTGATTGTAACATCCCCAAATGATAAAGGGTAAAATGACTAAATTATATGACTCATGTCAACAAGGTGCACCTTCCTTTTAGGGAGCCTGTCTGATTAGAACTCTATAATTAAGTGTGCTTGGCTTGGAGTAGTGATCAGGATGGGTGACCCTCTGGGAAAGTTTCCCAGGGTGTGTGTGAGTGAGGACAAAGCACACTTGAATGGACATGTGTTAGCCTGTGGGGACCTTCATTAGTCAGATGACCCCTTCAAGCATGTGGGTAGACCCTGGGGTGGGCCCCACATGTCTGCGGGGGCAACTGGTGGTACCTGGTGGGCCAGGACCCGACGGCCATGTCCCAACAATCGAAATGGAATTTAGATTCATGATACAAATGTATGGCTTGAATGTAAAAGAAGAGAGAGAAGTTCCTTTCGGAATTTCGGCATAGTAACGGGTGTACATGGGAGGAATTTAATGAGAGATAAATGGTTCTCACATCATTCAAACAATAATATGGAAGTATGGGGGACGTGCAACACCATACCCCAACATTCATAATTGAAATAAAAAGGGCAATACAACTTAAAGAAAATTGACAAAAATGAGAAAGGAATAAAAAAACCCTTACTTGGAAATGTGCTTCCAAGGGCTAGAGAGAGGCTTGTGAGAGGCTTCTTGGGAGCTTGGGGCACCTTGGGAGGATTCTAGAGAGAGTAGGGCAGAGGTTGGATGAACTACAAGGGATTTTAGTGAGGAGTAAGTGGGAGCATGGGTGGGTTTATATAGGAAAGGTGAGAGAATTCTTTATTATTTAGGTTTGGGACCCCTTATATTAAAATTATCCAAACCTAAAACCATCCCACGGTATTTGACCATGGTTTCTGGAAAAGGAAAGAGGAAAACAATATTATACAAGGCCAAGGTCCGAACTTATTAAAAAATTAGGGTTGCTTATGTGGAGGTGAGTCACACTCCCATGGAAATTAATTTAAAAAGGCAAAGTGTTGAATAGGTCTTGAGGGCTCCATTAATGCTTTCAAAAGTAAGTCAAACAAACCCAAAACCTCATTATATTAATGACAAAACACATATTGGCCGAACATAAGGATTATGGTATTTTATTACATCACCATTGGGTCATTATGATGTCATAAAACACATTATATATTTAAATGGTATTTAATTTTTACCCAAAAATTTGACTGTCTCAGAAAATTATGAAAAAATCACCGTTGGATAATTTTGACTTCCTGATTCCAAAAATAATATTTATTTTATCTAAATAATTTTTTAAATAAGTGAATTTTCACTTTTAAAACAAAAACCGACATTTATAAAAATCCACGGGTTTTGACAGAAATGGCTTTCAAACCATAATAAAAATTTTAATTGCATTCATAAAATTATAGGATCATTTATAATTAATAAAAAATATTAATTTAATATTAATAATAATATTTTATTAAAATATTATTTAATTAAAAAATCCTTTAAATTAATAAAATATAATTCTTAATTAAATAATAACTAAAAACACCATTTGTACTTTGAAAACTAATTACAATGTATCAAAAATGACCATAAATTATATTCATTATTATATAAAAAAAATAATGTACATGAACATGGTGCAACTTATTTGTTACATAACCCCTTAAAATAGCCGCATAAGACCTAAGGGTAAGGTGTGCGATGGTGACAGACTCTGGGGGCGGCTCGGATAACATCGCTCGAGTGGTAATTTCAATCAACTTCCAGTTTTCCTGTAGACGATCACGTTTGAACTTGACTTGATGAAGCTCGGCTTGGGCTTGGTCAAGGGAAAAGCCCAAAGACGCCACCTCTTTTCCGAGCTCTGACAAATGGGCTTCGTAAGGGGCAATTCTACGGGATGAGGCCATCACTTCCTTTGTCTGAGTAGAAATGGGTTCGTTAAAGCCTTATATTTATACTACTCAGATGATCACTGATCAACGGCTAAAAAAGTAACGGTCACAAATGTTAACGTAAAACTAAAAAAGTTGACATCTTATAAAAACATTTTTCATAAAGAAACATTTAACTGGATCAAGAGGGATTTTCCATTAATGAAACTTTGGGTCATTACAACATTCCCCCCTTAAGAAATTTCGCCCTCGAAATTTTCCTTTTCCCACACTAAAACAAATGTGGGTAACTTAGCTTCATCATATTCTCCGACTCCCAAGTTGCTTCTTCAAACTTGTGGTTTCTCCACAACACCTTGACGAGGCGCATTATCTTATTTCGTAGAACTTTTTCTCTACGATCTAAGATCTTCACTGGTTGCTCCTCATAAGAAAGATCGTCTTCTAATTGTACCACCTCGGAAGAGAGTACATATGAAGGGTCTGGTATGTACTTCCTTAAGAGGGATACATGGAAGACCTCATGCACCTTGGCCATAGTAGGTGGAAGTGCTAGTCGATAGGCTACAGCCCCAACACGATCAAGAATCTCTAAGGGGCCGATGTACCTTGGACTTAACTTCCCTTTCTTTCCAAACATCATGACCTTCTTCCACGGAGATATGCATAAAAACACCATGTCTCCGACTTTAAACTCAAGGTCTCGTCGACGATTATCGGCATAACTCTTCTGTCGACTTTGGGCTGCCTTGATATGCTGCTGAATGGTTTTCACCTTCTCCACCATTTCATCGACCATTTCTGGTCCAAGCAGCATACGTTCACTAACATCATCCCAACATGTTGGTGTTTTACACCTTTTCCCATACAGGGCTTCATATGGTGCCATTTGGATGCTCGAGTGGAAACTATTATTATAAGAGAACTCAACTAGAGGAAGATGTTGATCCCATCCTCCTTTAAAGTCCATTGAGAACGCTCTCAACATATCCTCAAGTGTTTGGATAGTCCGCTCGGATTGGCCATTAGTTTGAGGATGATAGGTCGTACTGAAGTTCAGTTCAGTATTCAGAGCATGTTGAAGACTCTTCCAAAACGTAGAGGTAAATCTTGGATCTCAGTCAGACACGATAGATAGTGGTACTCCATGCAACCATACCACTTCCCTGATATATATCCGTGCCAGTTGATCCAAAGATAAATCCTCTCGAATAGCAATGAAGTGTGCAGTCTTTGTACGATGATCCACAACAACCTAGATTGCATTTTTGCCTTTGGATGTCCTTGGAAGTCCAGTGACGAAGTCCATGGTGATGTTCTCCCATTTCCATTATGGTATGGGCAATGGTTGCATCATCCCCTTAGACTTCTGCCTCTCTGCCTTCACTTGCTAACACACCAGGCACTTTGATGTATATTCAGCGATCTCTTATTCATATTATCCCAGCAAAAGTTTTCTCGGAGATCCTGATACATCTTTGTGCTCCCTGGGTGAATAAGGATGTTTTAACAATGTGCATCATCCAAAAGTTCCTTCTTCAGCTCCGAACATGATGGAACACATAGTATTTTTCCCAAACCGCACAATTCCTTTTTCATTAATATTAAACTCTGAGGATTTTCCCTTTTTGATAGCTTCCACTTTTTCTTGGATTCCAGTATCATCCCTTTGAGCATCCTATATCCTTTCCAAAAGAGATGGTTGAGCAATCATTTGTGAAAGGATTGATGATGTTCCCTACTTTATGATTCCAACATCCGTCTTTATCAAGTCTAAGAAAATTGGATCGTTCTCAATTCTCATCATTGATAGAATAGCCGGATCCTTTCTACTTAGGCCATCCGCCACCTTGTTCGCTTTCCCAGAGTGGTAATGTATTGAACAGTCATAATCCTTAATGAGCTCTATCCATCTTCTCTGGCGCATATTAATCTCTATCGGTGTGAATAAATATTTAAGACTCTTGTGGTCAGTATATATCTCACATTTCTCTCCATAGAGATAATGCTGCCAGATTTTCAAGGCAAAGATCACCGCCGCCAACTCCAGATCATGCATTGGGTAGTTTCACTCATGGATTTTCAACTGCCTTGAGGCATAGGATATCACTTTGTCATTCTGCATCAGCACACATCCTAATCCCTTCTTTAAAGCATCACTGAATACCACAAAAATCTGCCCACTTGTGGGTAAAGTGAGCACGGGTGCAGTGATAAGCCTCCTTTTCAACTCCTTGAAGCTTTCTTCTCATTCATCACTCCAAGAAAACTTTACTCCCTTTCGAGTTAGCTTGGTAAGAGGGTTAGACAATCGTGAGAAATTTCTCACAAATCTTAGATAATATCTAGATAACCCCATGAAGCTACGGATATTAGTTACCGATGTTGGCTTCGGCCATCCCTCAATTGCATCTGTTTTAGAGTGGTCCACAGATATCCCATTGCTTGTGATGATATGGCCTAAGAATGAGACTTCCTTCAACCAAAACTCACACTTTCTGTACTTTGCATAGAGCTTCTCCTTTCGCAAAGTCTCTAGTACAGTTTTTAAATGCTCCTCATGGTCGTCCATGGTTTTGATGTATATTAGAATATCATCTTTAAAGACTTCCACAAATTTGTCTAGGTAGTCTCTAAAGACTCTATTCATCAAGTCCATGAATATTGCTGGAGAATTGGTGAGTCCAAAAGGCATTACTATGAATTCATAGTTCCCATACCTTGTACAAAAAGCAGTCTTGGGGATATCTTCCTTCTTCACCCTTACTTGATAATATCCCGACCGCAAGTCCACCTTGGAGAAGTATTGTGCTCCATGTAGCTGATCAAACAAGTAATCGATTCTTGGGAGAGGATAATTTTTCTTTATCGTGATTTTGTTATGTTCACGATAATCGATGCAAAGCCGCATTGACCCATCCTTCTTCTTGACGAAGAGGACTGGTGCACCCCATGGTGATGCACTTGGGCGTATAAACCCTTTATCTAGATTCTCCTGTAGTTGTTTCTTCAGCTCCTCAAGCTCAACAACTGCCATTCTACATGGAGTGTTGGATATTGGTAGTGCCCCATGTATATGTTCAATTGAGAACTCAACATCTCTTCTTGGAGGAAGACCAGGAAGTTCCTCGGGAAATACTTCAGCGAATTCCCTCACAATAGGCATTTCTTCAAGGGTGGTTTCTTCCTTGGACTCAGTCATCTGAGCCAGATATGCGTGCTCATAAGGCAGTAATATCCATGCTTGAGATGATGGATCTAAAGGAGATTCATCTTCCTCCTGACACTTGTAAAGAATCGGGGGTCGATTCTCCATATAGAGTGTGATTTCCCTCTCCCGACAATTTATGTTGGCTCTATATAAGGAAAGCCAATCCATGCCAAGAATTGCATCAAATTCCACCAAAGGGAGTATGACGAGGTTCGCCGGGAAATTCAATCCACAGATTATAACAGGGGAGGACTTATACTCATGGGATACAATGATTTCCCCATTTTCCGTACTCACCGACATCTTTACTTCTATGATTTGTGGTGGTGCAGGGATTTTTCTACTAAACTTTTGAGATATAAAAGAATGCATAGAACCTGAATCAAAAAGTACGTTCTCTATTC
This sequence comes from Viscum album, assembly GCA_963277665.1. Classification (NCBI taxonomy): domain Eukaryota; kingdom Viridiplantae; phylum Streptophyta; class Magnoliopsida; order Santalales; family Viscaceae; genus Viscum; species Viscum album. Next base: position 267,407,593 of record OY728125.1, on the reverse strand, counting down.
TTGAATGAATAACTAGAGTACCTGTCACAACTTCGTTGTCGGGGTTCACATCGGCAGAAGTGATGGAAAAAGTTCTTCCTTGCTGTCTTGGAGGTTGCTGGTTGCCTCCGATAACCCTTGGATTAGGGAACTGATTTTCAAAATGACCCGGTTCTGTGCATTTGTAGCATTGAACAACACGTTGAGGTTCGAACGGAGCGTTCTTCTCCTCTGTCGCAGCCGAGGGTCCTTCTTGCTGACAGTTAACAGCTGGGTGACCTTCTCTTCCACACATGAAGCATTTTCTTGTCCCCGGAAGGCAATTTCCAGGGTGCTTCTTTCCGCACTTTTGGCACGTGGGGTGCTGGAACTTCTTAGCGTCGTTGGATTTATCCATCGGACCACCAGAATTGAAGTCCACCTTACGCATCTTATCCCCATGATACCCCTGTGATTCTCTGATCTCCATTTCATCCTTGAGGGCACATCGTACAATTTCCTCATAGCTGTCGAAGTCACAGATCGCTACTGCTTTCCGCAAGCTAGGCTTCATCCCACCAAAGAAGCAGTCAACCTTTCATTCGTGGGTAACGACAAAGCCGGAAGTGTATCGTGCATGCCTTGTGAAGTTTTCCTCGTACGCTCCCACAGATTCTTCATCTTTCTATTTGAGGGAAAGGATGTCCCTTTCCATCTTAAGACGGAGGGTGCGTGGAAAATATTTATCAAAAAACATCTTCCGAAATTCCTTCCATTCCAAAGCCTCGATCTCCTCCTCAGGCTTCATATTTTTGATCAACTTCCACCATTGATCTGCTTCACCCTCCATACGATAAGCCTCCAGGAGAACCTTCTCTTTTTCAGAGCATTGGAGGATGGAGAATATCTTTTCAATGGAGTTGATCCATTGTTCAGCGATCGTGGGATCGGATGATCCACTAAATGTTGGAGGCCTTTGTCTCATGAAGCTTTTAATAGCGACTTGTTATTTCTTGGGGGGGGGGGAGTTGAACGTTCCTCTTGACCAGGGTTTCTATTCAAAACTTGAGTTAGCTGAGAGGGAAGCGTGACAAAGTTCACGATTCCCGCTCCCATTGGATTGGGCATCTCATAAGTACAATCATCACACTGATCTTCACAACGGTTGTTAGCACGAGTTCTCCTATTACTGGCCATTGGCTGGAATAAGAGGAAAGTTAGGGGTAACACATAAAGGGTAATCCAAAGACAAAAGTTGATGACTTATAAATAAACTTTAATCTCTTTAAGTCATGAGTCTATATGATCCAATCCAGGCTTTTCATGATCTTCTTTCTAACATATATTCTTAGGGGAGTTTTTCCATTAATAAGGGATCATACAAAGATTGTGAATTTATCAAAACATATCCCATGGGAGTGTCGTAACCAAGAGTGCAGCAAGGCCCGTTGTTGTGCACCAGTTCTCGTTCGAGTCTAGCTCAAAGTGGTGTTTTCGGGTTTTACCCCTAGGATACATATGTACCAGAGCCACCTCTACCTGCTCGTATCCAGACAGGGATGTATTTTTTTGATAAACCACTTAATTAGTATTTACCAAAACTTAGGGATGTTTTTATTATACTTAGTCTTGTATCTAAGGCTTTACTAGGGTTTCCTAATCCCAAAAATAACTAAACCTATCCTTTGATACCAACTATGACAACCCTGCTTTTTATTACAAATTAAGCATGCTTTATTACATAAAACATCACTTGATACAACAAAGAATATCGAGAGGTTTAGTGTCTTTGGGGATTAGGATCATTACATAAAATCTTGAAACTTGAGAAACAACATCTTTATTGAAAACTTCCTTTACATGACCACTACATTCCTTCGTACTTAGCATTGCATGGGATAACCTGAGGACATGAATAAGAAAAGGGTGAGCTATAAAGCCCAGTAAGGGAGTATACAATGAATAACATGAGGAGTACAATACATGTTAGGCAATAGGAACATCAATAGAGAATTAGAGTAACGTGAACATAAAGGCATGATAAAGCATGATAACCATAACATGGAAATGTGGCAACAACACTTAACAATGAATTAGCATGAGCCAAGGCTCATTGCACGTGGAGCATGAGTAAACCCTCATTGCACTTGAAGCACGAGTAAACCCTCGTTGCACTTGAATTAGCATGAGTAAACACTCATTGCACATGACGTATCATGATACTATACTTTACCCAATGCATTGGAGCGCTATAAAGGGCGCACCCTTCTTAAACATTTAATTTCATGCATAAGTGTGCCACATGGATCATAAAACATGGATTCATAAAACATAATCATTTATTCCACGATAAAGGGATGTGGAATTCATACATGAAACTTTATAATCAATAATTAAATGTGCATAAAGGTGAATACCCTTGATGGAGAAATGGGCATGGTATTTACTACACAATGATATTGGCTTAGAAAATCGGTGTGATTTAGGCAGTGTAACGGCGTGACATAAGAATTCATAAAAAATGGTTGATGAGAGAGAAATGGGTTCCTCATCATATTTACATGTAATGGAAAGTAAGTATGTCATATAGATACATGTCCCAACATTTTAAAAGGTATTTAGATTAATGATACAAAAGTATTTCTTGAATATAAAAGTAGAGAAAAAGGTTTCTTTCGGAATTTCGGCATAGTAACGGGTGTAAATGGGAGTCATTTAATGATAGATAAAGGGGTCTCACATCATTCAAAAAATAAGGGGGAAGTATGGGAGAGGTACTAAACCATACCCCAACATTAATAATTGAAATTAAAAGGGCAATACAACTTAAAGAAAAATGACAAAAATGAGAAAGGAAGAAAAAACCCTTACTTGGAAGTGTGCTTCCAAAGGCTAGAGAGAGGCTTGTGAGAGGCTTCTTGGGAGCTTGGGGAACCTTGGGAGGATTCTAGAGAGAGTAGGGCAGAGGTTTGACGAAAAAAAAGGGATTTTATTGAGGAGGAAGTGGGAGCTTGGGTGGGTTTATATAGGAAAGGTGAGAAGATTCTTTATTATTTAGGGTTGGGACCCCTTATATTAAAATAATCCAAACCACAAACCATCCCATGGTATTTGCCCATGGTTTCTGGAAAAGGAAAGAGGAAAACAATATTTTACAAGGCCATGGTGTGAAATTATTAAAAAATTAGGGTTGCTTATGTGGAGATGAGTCACACTCCCATGTAAATTAATTTAAAAAGGCAAAGTGTTGAATAAGTCTTGAGGGCTCCATTAATGCTTTGAAAAATAAGTCAAACAAACCCAAAACCTCATTATTTTAATGATAAAACACATATTGGCCGAACATAAGGATTATGGTATTTTATTACATCACCATTGGGTCATTATGATGTCATAAAACACATTATATATTTAAATGGTATTTAATTTTTACCCAAAATTTTGACTATCTCAGAAAATTATGAAAAAATCACCGTTGGATAATTTCGACGTCCTGATTACAAAAAGAATATTTATTTTATCTAAATAATTTTCAATATAAGTGAATTTTCACTTTTAAAATAAAAACTGTCATTTATAAAAATCCACGGGTTTTGACAGAAATGGCTTTCAAACCTTAATAAAAATTTTAATTGCATTCATAAAATTATAAGATCATTTATACTTAATAAAAAAAATTAATTTAATATTAATAATAATATTTTATTAAAATATTATTTAATTCAAAAATCCTTTAATTTAATAAAATATAATTCTTAATTAAATAATAACTAAAAACACCATTTGTAATTTAAAAACTAATTACAATGTATCAAAAATGACTAGAAATTATATTCTTTATTATATACAAAAAATAATGTACATGAACATGGTTCTACTTATTTGTTACATAACCCCTTAAAATAGCCGCATAAGACCTGTGGGTAAGGTGCACGATGGTGACAGACTCTTGGGGCGGCTTAGCTAACAACGCTCGAGTGGTAATTTCAATCAACTTCCACTTTTCCCGTAGACGATCACGTTCGAGCTTGACTTGATGAAGCTCAACTTGGGCTTGGTCAAGGGCAAAGCCCAAAGACGCCACCTCTTTTCCGAGCTCTAACAAATGGGCTTCGTAACGGGCAATTCTACTGGATGAGGCCATCACTTCCTTTTTTTGAGTAGAAATGGGTTCGTTAAAGCCTTATATTTATACTACTCAGATGATCACTGTTCAACGGCTAAAAAAGTAACGGTCACAAATCTTAACGTAAAACTAAAAAAGTTGACATCTTATAAAAACATTTTTCATAAAGAAACATTTAAGGTGGTGCCACCCCGCCTTAACATGGCCGTCGGGTCCTGGCCCACCAGGTACCACCAGTTGCCCCCGCAGACATGTGGGGCCCACCCCAGGGTCCACCCACGTGCCCGAATGGTTCATATAACTAATGACATTCCCCACAGGCCAACACATGTATTTTCTAGTGTGCTTTGTCCTCACTCACACACACCCTGAGAAACTTCCTAGAGGGTCACCCATCCGGATCACTACTCCAAGCCAAGCACGCTTAACTGTGGAGTTCTAATCAGACAGGCTTCCGAAAAGGAAGGTGCACCTTGTTGACATGAGTGATATCATTTAGCCATTTAACCCTTTATCATTTGGGGATGTTACAATCACACCCCCTTTAGGGCACAATTCCCTCGTTGTGGGCCCTACATCTCAACCCAGGCAGTGCACCGCACTTAAGGTTGGGTTCCCGCTCTGATACCAAATGTGACAACCGGGCCCCGGTGACAACACAGCCAACCCGCCTTAACATGTCCGTCGGGTCATGGCCCACAAGGTACCACCAGTTGCCCCCGCAGACACGTGGGGCCCACCCCAGGGCCCACCCACGTGCCCGAACGGGTCACTTCCTGGGTAAAAATTCAATACCATTTAAATATGTAATGTGTTTTATGACATCATAATGACCCAATGGTGATGTAATAAAATACCATAATCCTTATGTTTGGCCAATATGTGTTTTATCATTAAAATAATGAGGTTTTGGGTTTGTTTGACTTACTTTTCAAAGCATTAATGGAGCCCTCAAGACTTATTCAACACTTTTCCTTTCAAAATTAATTTCCATGGGAGTGTGACTCACCTCCACATAAGCAACCCTAATTTTTTAAAAAGTTCGGACCTTGGCCTTGTAAAATATTGTATTCCTCTTTCATTTTCCAGAAACCATGGGAAAATACCATGGGATGGTTTGTGGTTTGTATTTTTTTAATATAAGGGGTCCCAAACCAAAATAATAAAGAATTCCCTCACCTTTTCTATATAAACCCACCCAAGCTCCCACTTCCTACTCACTAATATCCCTTGGAGTTCATCCAACCTCTGCCCTACTCTCTCTAGAATCCTCCCAAGGTGCCCCAAGCTCCCAAAACGCCTCTCACAAGCCTCTCTCTAGACTTTGGAAGCACGCTTCCAAGTAAGGTTTTTTTCTTCCATTCTCAATTTTGTCAATTTTCTTTAAGTTGTATTGCCCTTTTAATTTCAATTATGAGTGATGGGGTATGGTTTCGAACCTCCCACATACTGCCCTCATATTGTTTGAATGATGGGAGACCCTTTCTCTCTCATTAAATGCCTCCCATGTACACCCTTTATTAAACAAATACATCCTAGTCTGGATACGAGCAGGTAGAGGTGGCTCTGGCACAGATGTATCCTAGGGGTAAAACCCGAAAACAACGCTTTGAGCTAGACTTGAACTGGAACTGGTGCACGACAACGGGCCTTGCTGCACTCTTGGTTACGACACTCCCGGGGGATATGTTTTGATAAATTCACAATCTTAGTATTAACCCTTATTAAGGGAAAAATACCCCTAAGAATATATGTTAGAAGGAAGATCATGAAAAGCCTGGATTGAATCCTATAGACTCATGAGTTAAAGAGATTAAAGTTTATTTATAAGTCATTAACTTTTGTCATTGGATTACCCTTTATGTGTTACCCCTAACTTTCCTTTTATTCCAGCCAATGGCCGATAATAGGAGAATTGGGGCTAACAACCGTTGTGATGATCAGGGTGATGATTGTACTTATGAGATGCCCAATCCAATGGGAGCGGGAATCGCGAACTTTGTCACGCTTCTCTCTCAGCTAACTCAAGTTTTGAATAGAAACACTGGTCAAGAGGAACGTTCAACCCCCCCCCCCCCTAAGAAAGAACAAGTCGCTATTGAAAGCTTCATGAGACAAAGGCCTCCTAATTTTAGTGGATCATCCGATCCCACGATCGCTGAACAATGGATCAACTCCATTGAAAAGATATTCTCCATCCTCCAATGCTCTGAAAAAGAGAATGTTCTTTTGGCGGATTATCGTATGGAGGGTGAAGCTGATCAATGGTGGACGTTGATCAAAAATACGAAGCCTGAGGAGGAGATCGAGGCTTTAGAATGGAAGGAATTCCGGAAGATGCCTTTTGATAAATATTTTCCACACACCCTCCGTCTTAAGATGGAAAGGGACTTCCTTTCCCTCAAATAGAAAGATGAAGAATCTGTGGGAGCGTACGAGGCAAACTTCACAAGGCTTGCACGATACGCTTCCAGCTTTGTCGTTACCCCCGAATGCAAGGTTGACGGCTTCTTTGGTGGGATGAAGCCTAGCTTGCGGAAAGAATTAGTGATTTGTGACTTTGAAAGCTATGAGGAAATTGTCTGATGTGCCCCCAAGGTTGAAATGGAGATCGGAGAATCATAGGGGTATCATGGGGACAAGAAGAGCAAGGTGAACTTCAATTCTGGTGGTCCGATGGATAAATCCAACGGCTCAAAGAAGTTCCAGTACCCCACTTGCCAAAAGTGCGGAAAGAAACACCCTGGAAATTGCCTTAGGGGGACAAGAAAATGCTTCAAGTGTGGAAGACAAGGGCACCTAGCTGTTAACTCTCAGCAAGAAGGACCTGCGGCTGCGACAGAGGAGAGGAACTCTCCGTTCGAACCTCAACGCGTTGTTCAATGCTACAAATGCAAAGAACCAGTTCACTTTGCGAATCAGTGCCCTAATCGAAGGGTTATCGGAGGCAACCAGCAACCTCCAAGACAGCAATGAAGAACTTTTGCCATCACTTCTGCCGAAGTGAACCCCGACAACGAAGTGGTGATAGGTACGCTAGTTATTCATTCAAGAATAGCGAACATACTTTTTGATTCAGGTTCTACGCGTTCTTTTATATCTCAAAAGTTTAGTAGAACAATCCCTGCACCACCACAAATCATGGAAGTAATGATTTCGGTGAGTATGGAAAATGGGGCAATCATTGCATCCCATGAGTATAAGTCCTCCCCTGTTATAATCTGTGGATTGAATTTCCCGGCGAACCTCGTCATACTCCCTTTGGTGGAATTTGATTCAATTCTTGGCATGGATTGTCTTTCCTTATATAGAGCCAACATAAATTGTCGGGAGAGGGAAATCACACTCCATATGGAGAATCGACCCCCGATTCTTCACACTCCATATGGAGAATCGACCCCCTATTGTGAGGGAATTCGCTGAAGTATTTCCCTAGGAACTTCCGGGTCTTCCTCCAAGAAGAGATGTTGAGTTCTCAATTGAACTTATACCTGGGGCGCTACCAATATCCAAGAATCCATATAGAATGGTTGTTGTTGAGCTTGAAGAGATGAAGAAACAACTATAGGAGAATCTGGATAAAGGGTTTATACGCCCAAGTGCATCACCGTGGGGTGCACCAGTCCTCTTCGTCAAGAAGAAGGATGGGTCAATGCAGCTTTGCATCGATTATCGTGAACTTAACAAAATAACGATAACGAACAAGTATCCTCTCCCAAGAATTGATGACTTGTTTGATCAGCTGCATGGAGCACAATACTTCTCCAAGGTGGACTTGCGGTCGGGATATTATCAAGTAAGGGTGAAGAAGGAAGATATCCCCAAGACTGCTTTTCGTACAAGGTACAGGCACTATGAATTCTTTTTAATACCTTTTGGATTCACCAACGCTCCAGCAATATTCATGGACTTAATGAATAGAGTCTTTAGAGATTACCTAGACAAATTTGTGGTAGTCTTTATAGATGATATTCTAATATACTCCAAAACCAAGGACGACCATGAGGAGCATTTAAAAACTGTACTAGAGACTTTGCGCAAGGAGAAGCTCAATGCAAAGTACAGCAATTGTGAGTTTTTGTTGAAGGAAGTCTCATTCTTGGGCCATAGCATCACAAGCAATGGGATATCTGTGGACCCCTCCAAAACAGATGCAATTGAGGGATGGCCGAGGCCAACATCGGTAACTGATATCCATAGATTCTTGGGGTCAGCTGGATATTATCGACGATTTGTGAGAAATTTCTCACGATTGTCCAACCCTCTTACCAAGCTAACTCGAAAGGGATTAAAGTTTGCTTGGAGTGATGAATGCAAAGAAAGCTTCAAGGAGTTGAAAAGGAGGCTTGTCACTGCACCCGTGCTCACTTTACCCACAAGTGGGGAGCTTTTTGTGGCATTCAGTGGTGCTTCAACGAAGGGCATAGGATGTGTGTTGATGCAGAATGATAAAGTGATATCCTATTCTTCAAGGAAGTTGAAAATCCATGAGCGAAACTATCCAACGCATGATCTGAAGTTGGAAGCGGTGATCTTTACCTTGAAAATCTGGCAGCATTATCTCTATGGAGAGAAATGTGAGATATATACTGACCACAAGAGTCTTAAATATATATTCACACAGAAAGAGCTTAATATGCGCCAGAGAAGATGGATAGAGCTCATCAAGGATTACGATTGTTCAATACATTACCACCCTGGGAAAGTGAACAACGTGGCGGATGCCCTAAGTAGAAAGGATCCAGCTATTCTATCAATGATGAGAATTGAGGAGGATCCAATCTTCTTAGACTTGATGAAGATGGATGTGGGAATCATAAAGAAGGGAAAATCATCAATCCTTTCACAAATGATTGCTCAACCATCTCTTTTGGAAAGGATAAAGGATGCTCAAAAGGATGATACGGGAATCCAAGAAAAAGTGGAAGCTATCAAAAAGGGAAAATCCTCAGTGTTTAATGTTAATGAACAAGGAATTGTGTGGTTTGGGAAAATACTATGTGTTCCATCATGTTCGGAGCTGAAGAAGGAAATTTTGGATGATGCACATAGTTCAAATTTCTCTATTCACCCAGGGAGCACAAAGATGTATCGGGATCTCCGAGAAAACTTTTGGTGGGATAATATGAAGAAGGAGATCGTTGAATATACATCAAAGTGCCTGGTGTGTCAGCAAGTGAAGGCAGAGAGGCAGAAGTCTAGGGGGATGATTCAACCATTGCCCATACCAGAATGGAAATGGGAGAACATCACCATGGACTTCGTCACCGGACTTCCAAGGACATCCAAAGGCAACAATGTAATCTGGGTTGTTGTGGATCGTCTTACAAAGACTGCACACTTCATTGATATTCGAGAGGATTTATCTTTGGATCAACTGGCACAGATATATATCAGGGAAGTGGTACGTTTTCATGGAGTACCACTATCTATTGTTTCTGACCGAGATCCAAGATTTACCTCTATGTTTTGGAAGATTCTTCAACATGCTCTGAATACTGAATTGAACTTCAGTACGGCCTATCATCCTCAAACTGATGGCCAATCCGAGCGAACTATCCAAACACTTGAGGATATGTTGAGAGCGTGCTCAATGGACTTTAAAGGAGGATGGGATCAACATCTTACTCTGGTTGAGTTCACTTATAATAATAGTTTCCAATCGAGCATCCAAATGGCACCATCTGAAGCCCTATATGGGAAAAGGTGTAGAACACCGGCATGTTGGGATGAGGTCATTGAATGTAAGCTTCTTGGACCAAAAATGGTCGAAGAAATGGTGGAGAAGGTGAAAACCATTCAGCAGCATATCAAGGCTGCCCAAAGTCGACAGAAGAGTTATGCAGATAATCGTCGACGAGACCTTGAGTTTAAAGTCGGAGACATGGTGTTTTTACGCATATCTCCATGGAAGAAGGTCATGAGGTTTGGAGAGAAAGGGAAGTTATGTCCAAGGTACATAGGCCCCTTCGAGATTCTTGATCGTGTTGGGGCTATAGCCTATCGACTAGCACTTCCACCTACTATGTCCAAGTTTCATGATGCCTTCCATGTATCCCTCTTAAGGAAGTACATACCATACCCTTCACATGTACTCTCTTCCGAGGTGGTACAATTAGAAGACGATCTTTCTTATGAGGAGCAACCAGTGAAGATCTTAGATCGTAGAGAAAAAGTTCTACGAAATAAGACAATGCCCCTCGTCAAGGTGTTGTGGAGAAACCACAAGTTTGAAGAAGCAACTTGTGAGTCGTAGGATATGATGCAGCTAAGTTACCCACATTTGTTTTAGTGTGGGAAACGGAAAATTTCGAGGGCGAAATTTCTTAAGTGAGGAATGTTGTAACGACCCAAAGATTCATTAATGGAAAATCCCTCTTGATCCAGTTAAATGTTTCTTTATGAAAAATGTTTTTATAAGATGTCAACTTTTTTAGTTTTACGTTAAGATTTGTGACCGTTAATTTTTCAGCCGTTGAACAGTGATCATCTGAGTAGTATAAATATAAGGCTTTAACGAACCCATTTCTACTCAGACAAAGGAAGCGATGGCCTCATCCAGTAGAATTTCCCCTTATGAAGCCCATTTGTCAAAGCTCGGAAAAGAGGTGGAGTCTTTTGGCTTTGCCCGTGACCAAGCCCATGCTGAGCTTCATCAAGTCAAGCTCGAACATGATCGTCTACGAGAAAAGTGGAAGTTGATTGAAATTACCTCTTGAGCGATGTTATCTGAGGCACCCCAAGAGTCTCTCACCATCGCGCACCTTACTCTTAGGTCTTATGCGGCTATTTTAAGGGGTTATGTAACAAATAAGTAGCACCATGTTCATGTACATTATTTTTTGTATATAATAATGAATATAATTTCTAGTCATTTTTGGTACATTGTAATTATTTTTAAAAGTACAAATGGTGTTTTTAGTTATTATTTAATTAAGAATTTTATTTTATTAAATTAAAGGATTTTTGAATTAAATAATATTTTAATAAAATATTATTATTAATATTAAATTAATTTTTTTTATTAAGTATAAATGATCTTAGAATTTTATGAATGCAATTAAAATTTTTATTAAGGTTTGAAAGCCATTTCTGTCAAAACCCGTGGATTTTTATAAATGTCGGTTTTTATTTTAAAAGTGAAAATTCACTTATTTAGAAAATTATTTAGATAAAATAAATATTATTTTTGGAATCAGGACGTCGAAATTATCCAACGCTGATTTTTTCATAATTTTCTGAGACAGTCAAATTTTTGGGTAAAAATTAAATACCATTTAAATATATAATGTGTTTTATGACATCATAATGACCCAATGGTGATGTAATAAAATACCATAATCCTTATGTTCGGCCAATATGTGTTTTATCATTAAAATAATGAGGTTTTGGGTTTGTTTGACTTACTTTTCAAAGCATTAATGGAGCCCTCAAGACTTATTCAACACTTTGCCTTTTTAAATTAATTTCCATGGGAGTGTGACTCACCTCCACATAAGCAACCCTAATTTTTTAATAAGTTCGTACCTTGGCCTTGTAAAATATTGTTTTCCTCTTTCCTTTTCCAGAAAACATGGGAAAATACCATTGGATGGTTTGTGGTTTGGATTATTTTAATATAAGGGGTCCCAAACCTAAATAATAAAGAATTCTCTCACCTTTCCTATATAAACCCACCCAAGCTCCCACTTCCTCCTCACTAAAATCCCTTGTAGTTCTTCCAACCTCTGCCATACTCTCTCTAGAATCCTCCCAAGGTTCCCCATGCTCCCAAGAAGCCTCTCACAAGCCTCTCTCTAGCCTTTGGAAGCACACTTCCAAGTAAGGGTTTTTTTCTTCCTTTCTCATTTTTGTCAATTTTCTTTGAGTTGTATTTCCCTTTTTATTTCAATTATGAATGTTGGGGTATGTTTTATCACCTCCCCCATACATCCCTTTTATTTTTTGAATGATGGGAGAACCCTTTATCTCTCATTAAATGCCTCCCATGTACACTCGTTACTATACCGAAATTCCGAAAGGAACTTCTCTCTCTTCTTTTACATTCAAGCTATACTTTTGTATCATGAATCTAAATTCCATTTCCATTGTTGGTACATGTATAAATATTACCTCCTTACTTTACATTACATGTAAATATGATGAGGAACCCCTTTCTCTCTCATCAACCTTTTTTATGAATTCTTATGTCATGCCGTTACGCTGCCGAAATCGCAACGATTTTCTATGCCAATGTCTTTGTGTAGTGAATACCATGCCCATTTCTCCATCAAGGGTATTCACCTTTATGCACATTTACTTATTGATTGTAAAGTTTCATGTATTAATTCCACATCATTTTATCGTGGAATAAATGATTATGTTTTATGAATCCATGTTTTAGGATCCATGTGGCACACTTATGCATGAAATGAAATGTTTAAGAAGGGTGCACCCTTTATAGCGCTCCAATGCATTGGGTAAAGTATAGTATCATGATACGTCATGTAAAATGAGTGTACACTCATGATAATTCAAGTGCAACGAGGGTTTACTCGTGCTTAATGTGCAATGAGGGTTTACTCATGCTCCATGTGCAATGAGCCTTGGCTCATGCTAATTCAATGTTAAGTGTTGTTGCCACATTTCCATGTTATGGTTATCATGCTTTATCATGACTTTATGTTCATGTTACTCTAATGCTCTATTGATGTTCCTATTGCCTAACATGTATTGTACTCCTCATGTTATTCATTGTGTACTCCCTTAGTATTTACGTTAAGATTTGTGACCGTTACATTTTTAGCCGTTGAACAGTGATCATCAAAGTAGTATAAATATAAGGCTTTAACGAACCCATTTCTACTCAGACAAAGGAAGCGATGGCCTCATCCAGTATAATTGCCTCTTACGAAGCCCATTTGTCAGAGCTTGGAAAATAGGTGGCGTCATTGGGCTTTGCCCTTGACCAAGCCCAAGCTGAGCTTCATCAAGTCAAGCTCGAACGTGATCGTCTACGGGAAAAGTGGAAGTTGATTGAAATTACCACTCGAGCGATGTTATCCGAGCCGCCCCAAGAGTCTGTCACCATCACGCACCTTACCCTTAGGTCTTATGCGGCTATTTTAAGGGGTTATGTAACAAATAAGTAGCACCATGTTCATGTACATTATTTTTTGTATATAATAATGAATATAATTTCTAGTCATTTTTGATACATTGTAATTAGTTTTTAAAGTACAAATGGTGTTTTTAGTTATTATTTAATTAAGATTTATATTTTATTAAATTAAAGGATTTTTGAATTAAATAATATTATAATTAAATATTATTATTAATATTAAATTAATTTTTTTTATTAAGTATAAATGATCTTATAATTTTATGAATGCAATTTAAATTTTTATTAAGGTTTGAAAGCCATTTCTGTCAAAACCCGTGAATTTTTTTTATAAATGTCGGTTTTTATTTTAAAAGTGAAATTTAACATATTTGAAAATTATTTAGATAAAATAAATATTATTTTTGGAATCAGGACGTCGAAATTATCCAACTGTGAATTTTTCATAATTTTCTAAGACAGTCAAATTTTTGGGTAAAAATTAAATACCATTTAAATATATAATGTGTTTTATAACAACATAATGACCCAATGGTGATGTAATAAAATACCATAATCCTTATGTTCGGCCAATATTTGTTTTATCATTAAAATAATGAGGTTTTGGGTTTGTTTGACTTACTTTTCAAAGCATTAATGGAGCCCTGAAGACTTATTCAACACTTTGCCTTTTTAAATTAATTTCCATCGGAGTGTGACTCACCTCCACATAAGAAACCCTAATTTTTTAATAAGTTCGGACCTTGGCCTTATAAAATATTGTTTTTCTCTTTCCTTTTCCATAAACCATGGGAAAATACCATGGGATGGTTTGTGGTTTGGATTTTTTTAATATAAGGGGTCCCAAACCTAAATAATAAAGAATTCCCTCACCATTCCTATATAAACCCACCCAAGCTCCCACTTACTCCTCACTGAAATCCCTTGGAGTTCGTCCAACCTCTGCCCTACTCTCTCTAGAATCTTCCCAAGGTGCCCCAAGCTCCCAAGGAGCCTCTCCCTAGCCTTTGGAAGCACGCTTCCAAGTAAGGGTTTTTTCTTCCTTTCTCAATTTTGTCAATTTTCTTTAAGTTGTATTGCCCTTTTAATTTCAATTATGAATGATGGGGTATGGTTTTTCACCTCCCACATACTGCCCTCTTATTGTTTGAATGATGGGAGAACCCTTTCTCTCTCATTAAATGCCTCCCATGTACACCTGTTACTATGCCGAAATTCCGAAAAGAACTTATCTCTCTTCTTTTACATTCAAGCAATACTTTTGTATCATGAATCTAAATTCCATTTATATTATTGGGACATGTATATATATGATCTCCTTACTGTCCATTACATGTAAATATGATGAGGAACCCCTTTCTCTCTCATCAACCTTTTTTATGAATTCTTATGTCACGTCGTTACGCTGCCGAAATCGCACCGATTTTCTAAGCCAATGTCTTTGTGTAGTGAATACCATGCCCATTTCACCATCAAGGGTATTCACCTTTATCCACATTTACATATTGATTATAAAGTTTCATTTATTAATTCCACATTCCATTATTGTGGAAGAAATGATTATGTTTTTTGAATCCATGTTTTATGATCCATGTGGCACACTTATGCATGAAATGAAATGTTTAAGAAGGGTGCGCCCTTTATAGCGCTCCAATGCATTGGGTAAAGTAAAGTATCATGATACGTCATGTGAAATGAGTGTTTACTCATGCTAATTCAAGTGCAACGAGGGTTTACTCATGATTAAAGTGCAATTAGGGTTTACTCATGCTCCATGTGCAATGAGCCTTGGCTCATGCTAATTCAATGTTAAGTGTTGTTGCCACATTTCCATGTTATGGTTATCATGCTTTATCATGCCTTTATGTTCATGTTACTCTAATGCTCTATTGATGTTCCTATTGCCTAACATGTATTGTACTCCTCATGTTATTCATTGTGTACTCCCTTACTGGGCTTTATAGCTCACCCTTTTCTTATGCATGTCCTCAGGTTATCCCATGCAATGCTAAGTACGAAGGAATGTAGTGGTCATGTAAAGGAAGTTTTCAATAAAGATGTTGTTTCTCAAGTTTAAAGTTTTTATGTAATGATCCTAATCCCCAAAGACACTAAACCTCTTGATCTTCATTGTTGTATCAAGTGACGTTTTATGTAATAAAGCATGTTTAAGTTGTAATAAAAAGCAGGGTTTTCATAGTTGGTATCAGAGGATAGGTTTAGTTATTTTTGGGATTAGGAAACCCTAGTAAATCCTTAGATACAAGACTAAGTATAATAAAAACATCCCTATGTTTTGGTAAATACTATGTAAGTGGTTTATCAAACAAATACATCCCTGTCTGGATACGAGCAGATAGAGGTGGCTCTGGCACAGATGTATCCTAGGGGTAAAACCCGAAAACACCGCTTTGAGCTAGACTCGAACGAGAACTGGTGCACGACAATGGGCCTTGCTGCACTCTTGGTTACGACACACCCGGGAGATATGTTTTGATAAATTCACAATCTTAGTATGAACCCTTATTAAGGGAAAAATGCCCCTAAGAATATATGTTAGAAGGAAGATCATGAAAATCCTGGATTGAATCCTATAGACTCATGAGTTAAAGAGATTAAAGTTTATTTATAAGTCATTAAATTTTTTCTTTGGATTATCCTTTATGTGTTACTCCTAACTTTCCTTTTATTCCAGCCAATGGCCGGTAATAGGAGAACTCGGGCTAACAACCGTTGTGAAGATCAGTGTGATGATTCTACTTATGAGATGCCCAATCCAATGGGAGCGGGAATCGTGAACATTGTCATTCTTCTCTCTCAACTAACTCAAGTTTTGAAAAGAAACACTGGTCAAGAGGAACGTTCAACCCCCCCTAAGAAAGAAAAATTCGCTATCGAGAGCTTCATGAGACAAAGGCCTCCTACTTTTGTGGATCATCCGATCCCACGATCGCTGAACAATGGATCAACTCCATTGAAACGATATTCTCCATCCTCCAATGCTCTGAAAAAGATAAGGTTCTCCTGGTGGCTTATCGTATGGAGGGTGAAGTTGATCAATGGTGGACGTTGATCAAAAATACGAAGCCTGAGGAGGAGATCGAGGCTTTGGAATGGAAGGAATTCTAGAAGATGTTTTTCAATAAATATTTTCCATGCACCCTCCGTCTTAAGATGGAAAGGGACTTCCTTTCCCTCAAACAGAAAGATGAAGAATCTGTGGGATCGTACGAGGAAAACTTCACAAGGCTTGCACGATAAGCATCCAGCTTTGTTGTTACCCCCAAATGCAAGGTTGACCGCTTCTTTGGTGGGTTGAAGCCTAGCTTGTGGAAAGCATTAGCGATCCGCGACTTCGACAACTATGAGGAAATTGTCCGATGTGCCCTCAAGGTTGAAATGGAGATCGTAGAATCACAGGGGTATCATGGGGACAAGAATCATAAGTTGGACTTCAATGATGGTGGTCCGATGGATAAATCCAACGGCACTAAGAAGTTCCAGCACCCCACTTGCCAAAAGTGTGTAAAGAAGCACCCTGGACAGGAAAAAGCTTCAAGTGTGGAAGATAAGGTCACCTAGCTGTTACCTGTCAGCAAGAAGGACCCGCGGCTGTGACAGAGTAGAGGAACACTCCGTTCGAACCTCAACGCGTTGTTCAATGCTACAAATGCAAAGAACCGGGTCATTTTGCGAATCAGTGCCCTAATCTGAGGGTTATCGGAGGCAACCATCAACCTCTAAGACAGCAAGGAAGATCTTTTTCCATCACTTCTGCCGAAGTGAACCCCGACAACAAAGTGGTGACAGGTACGCTAGTTATTCATTCAATAATAGTGAACATACTTTTTGATTCAGGTTTTACGCATTCTTTTATATCTCAAAAGTTTAGTAGAACAATCCCTCCACCACCACAAATCATGGAAGTAAAGATGTCGGTGAGTACGACAAATGGGGCCATCATTGCATACCATGAGTATAAGTCCTCCCCAGTTATAATCTGTGGATTGAATTTCCCAGAGAACCTCATCATACTCCCTCTGGTGGAATTTGATGCAATTCATGGCATGGATTGGCTTTCCTTATGTAGAGCCAACATAAATTGTCGGGAGAGGGAAATCACACTCCATATGGAGAATCGACCCCCGATTCTTTACATGTGTCAGGAGGAAGATGGATATCCTTTAGCTTTATCATCTCAAGCATGGATATTACTGCCTTATGAGCATGCATATCTGGCTCAGATGATTGAGTCCAAGGAAGAAACCACCTTTGAAGAAATGCCTATTGTGAGGAAATTTGCTGAAGTATTTCCCGAGGAACTTCCTGGTCTTCCTCCAAGAAGAGATGTTGAGTTCTCAATTGAACTTATACCTGGGGAACTACCAATATCCAAGACTTCATATAGAATGGCTGTTGTTGAGCTTGAAGAACTGAAGAAACAACTACAGGAGAATCTGGATAAAGGGTTTATACGCCCAAGTGCATCACCATGGGGTGCACCAGTCCTCTTCGTCAAGAAGAAGGATGGGTCAATGCGGCTTTGCATCGATTATCGTGAACTTAACAAAATCATGATAAAGAACAAGTATCCTCTCCCAAGAATCAATGACTTGTTTGATCAGCTGTGTGGAGAAAAATTCTTCTCCAAGGTGGACATGCGGTCGGGATATTATCAAGTAAGGGTGAAGAAGGAAGATATCCCCAAGACTGCTTTTTGTACAAGGTACGGGCACAATGAATTCATAGTAATGCCTTCTGGACTCACCAATGCTCCAGAAATATTCATGGACTTGATGAATAGAGTCTTTAGAGATTACCTAGACAAATTTGTGGTAGTCTTTATAGATGATATTATAATATACTCCAAAACCAAGGACGACCATGAGGAGCATTTAAAAACTATACTAGAGACTTTGCGCAAGGAGAAGCTCTATGCAAAGTACAGCAAGTGTGAGTTTTGGTTGAAGGAAGTCTCATTATTGGTCCATATCATCACAAGCAATGGGATATCTGTAGACCCCTCCAAAACAGATGCAATTGAGGGATGGCCGAGGCCAACATCGGTAACTGATATCCGTAGCTTCTTGGGGTTAGCTGGATATTATCGACGATTTGTGAGAAATTTATCACGATTGTCCAACCCTCTTACCAAGCTAACTCGAAAGGGAGTAAAGTTTTCTTGGAGTGATGAATGTGAAGAAAGCTTCAAGGAGTTGAAAAGGAGTCTTATCACTGCACCCGTGCTCACTTTACCCACAAGTGGGGAGATTTTTGTGGTATTCAGTGAAGCTTCAAAGAACGGCTTAGGATGTGTTCTGATGCAGAATGATAAAGTGATACCCTATGCCTAAAGGCAGTTGAAAATACATGAGAGAAACTATCCAACACATGATCTGGAGTTTGCGGCGGTGATCTTTGCCTTCAAAATCTGGCGGCATTATCTCTATGGAGAGAAATGTGAGATATATATCGACCACAAGAGTCATAAATATATATTCACACAGAAAGAGATTAATATGCACTAGAGAAGATGGATAGAGCTCATCAAGGATTATGACTATTCAATACATTACCACCCTGGGAAAGCGAACAAGGTGGCGGATGCCCTAAGTAGAAAGGATCCAGCTATTCTATCAATGATGAGAATTGAGAAGGATCCAATCTTCTTAGACATGATGAAGATGGATGTGGGAATCATAAAGAAGGGAACATCATCAATCCTTTCACAAATGATTGCTCAACCATCTCTTTTGGAAAGGATAAAGGATGCTCAAAAGGATGATACGGGAATCCAAGAAAAAGTGGAAGCTATCAAAAAGGGGAAATCCTCAGAGTTTAATGTTAATGAAGAAGGAATTGTGCGGTTTGGGAAAAGACTCTGTGTTCCATCATGTTCGGAGCTGAAGAAGGAACTTTTCGATGACGCACATAGTTCAAATTTCTCTATTCACCCAGGGAGCACAAAGATGTATCAAGATCTCCGAGAAAACTTTTGGTGGGATAATATGAAGAAGGAGATCGTTGAATATACATCAAAGTGCCTGGTGTGTCAGCAAGTGAAGGCAGAGAGGAATAAGTCTATGGGGATGATACAACCATTGCCCATACCAGAATGGAAATGGGAGAACATCACCATGGACTTCATCACTGGACATCCAAGGACATCCAAAGGCAACAATGCAATCTGGGTTGTTGTGGATCGTCTTACAAAGACTGCACACTTTATTGCTATTCGAGAGGATTTCTCTTTGGATCAACTGGCACAGATATATATCAGGGAAGTGGTATGGTTACATGGAGTACCACTATCTATCGTGTCTGACCAAGATCCAATATTTACCTCTATGTTTTGGAAGAGTCTTCAACATGCTCTGAATACTTTACTGAACTTCAGTACGGCCTATCATCCTCAAACTAATGGCCAATCCGAGCGGACAATCCAAACACTTGAGGATATGTTGAGAGCATGCTCAATGGACTTTAAAGGAGGATGGGATCAACATATTCCTCTAGTTGAGTTCTCTTATAATAATAGTTTCCACTCGAGCATCCAAATGGCACCATATTACCCCCTATATGGGAAAAGGTGTTGAACATTGGCATGTTGGGATGAGGTCGGTGAACGTAAGGTACTTGGACCAGAAAAGGTCGAAGAAATGGTGGAGAAGGTGAAAACCATTCAGCATCATATAAAGGCATCCCAAAGTCGACAGAAGAGTTATGCAGATAATCGTCGACGAGACCTTGAGTTTAAAGTCGGAGACATGGTGTTTTTACGCATATCTCCGTGGAAGAAGGTCATGAGGTTTGGAAAGAAAGGGAAGTTATGTCCAAGGTACATTGGCCCCTTCAAGATTCTTGATCGTGTTGGGGTTGTAGCCTATCGACTAACACTTCCACCTACTATGGAAAAGGTGCATGATTTCTTCCATGTATCCCTCTTAAGGAAGTACATACCAGACCCTTCACATGTACTCTCTTCCGAGGTGGTACAATTAGAAGACGATCTTTCTTATGAGGAGCAACCAGTGAAGATCTTAGATCGTAGAGAAAAAGTTCTATGAAATAAGACAATGCCCCTCGTCATGGTGTTGTGGAGAAACCACAAGTTTGAATAAGCAACTTGGGAGTCGGAGGATATGATGAAGCTAAGTTACCCACATTTGTTTTAGTGTGGGAAAAAGGAAAATTTCCGGGGCGAAATTTCTTAAAGGGGGGACTGTTGTAAAGACCCAAAGTTTCATTAATGGAAAATCCCTCATGATCCAGTTAAATGTTTCTTTATGAAAAATGTTTTTATAAGATGTCAACTTTTTTAGTTTTACGTTATGATTTGTGACTGTTACTTTTTTAGCCATTGAACAGTGATAATCTGAGTAGTATAAATATTAGGCTTTAACAAACCCATTTCTACTCAGAAAAAGGAAGCGAAGCCCTCATCCAGTAGAATTGCCCCTTACGAAGCCCATTTGTCAGAGCTCGGAAAAGAGGTGGCGTCTTTGGGGTTTTCCCTTGACCAAGCCCAAGCTGAGCTTCATCAAGTCAAGCTCGAACTTGATCGTCTACGGGAAAAGTGGAAGTTGATTGAAATTACCACTCGAGCGATGTTATCCGAGCCGCCCCAAGAGTCTGTCACCATCACGCACCTTACCCTTAGGTCTTATGCAGCTATTTTAAGGGGTTATGTAACAAATAAGTAGAACCATGTTCATGTACATTATTTTTTGTATATAATAATGAATATAATTTATAGTCACTTTTGATACATTGTAATTAGTTTTTAAAGTACAAATGGTGTTTTTAGTTATTATTTAATTAAGAATTATATTTTATTAAATTAAAGGATTTTTGAATTAAATAATATTTTAATAAAATATTATTATTAATATTAAATTAAATTTTTTTATTAAGTATAAATGATCTTATAATTTTATGAATGCAATTAAAAATTTTATTAAGGTTTGAATGTCATTTCTGTCAAAACCCGTGGATTTTTATAAATGTCGATTTTTATTTTAAAAGATAAAATTAACTTATTTAGAAAATTATTTTGATAAAATAAATATTATATTTGGAATCAGGACGTCAAAATTATCCAACAGTGATTTTTTCATAATTTTCTGAGACAGTCAATTTTTTGGGTAAAAATTAAATACTTTTTAAATATATAATGTGTTTTATGACATCATAATGACCCAATGGTGATGTAATAAAATACCATAATCCTTATGTTAGGCCAATATGTGTTTTATCATTAAAATAATGAGGTTTTGGGTTTTTTGACTTACTTTTCAAAGCATTAATGGAGCCCTCAAGACTTATTCAACACTTTGCATTTTTAAATTAATTTCCATGGGAGTGTGACTCACCTCCACATAAGCAACCCTAATTTTTTAATAAGTTCGGACCTTGGCCTTGTAAAATATTGTTTTCCTATTTCCTTTTCCTGAAACCATGGGCAAATACCATGGTATGGTTTGTGGTTTGGATTATTTTAATATAAGGGGTCACAAACCTAAATAATAAAGAATTCTCTCACCTTTCCTAAATAAACCCACCAAAGCTCCGACTTCCTCCTCACTAAAATCCCTTTTAGTTCGTTCAACCTCTTCCCTACTCTCTCTAGAATCCTCCCAAGGTTCCCCATGCTCCCAAGAAGCCTCTCACAAGCCTCTCTCTAGCCTTTGGAAGCACACTTCCACGGAAGGGTTTTTTTTCTTCCTTTCTCATTTTTGTAAATTTTCTTTAAGTTGTATTGCCCTTTTTATTTCAATTATGAATGTTAGGGTATGGTTTAGCACCTCCCCAATACTTCCCATTTATTTTTTGAATGATGGGAGAACCCTTTCTCTCTCATTAAATGCCTCTAATGTACACCTGTTACTATGTCAAAATTCCGAAAGGAACTTCTCTCTCTTCTTTTACATTCAAGCTATACTTTTGTATCATGAATCTAAATTCCATTTCAATTGTTGGTACATGTATATATATGACCTCCTTGCTGTCAATTACATGTAAATATGATGAGGAACCCCTTTCTCTCTCAGAACCTTTTTTATGAATTCTTATGTCACGCCGTTACGGTGCCGAAATCGCAACGATTTTCTAAGCCAATGTCTTTGTGTAGTGAATACCATGCTCATTTCTCCATCAATGGTATTCACCTTTATGCACATTTACATATTGATTGTAAAGTTTCATGTATGAATTCCACATTCCTTTATCGTGGAATAAATGATTATGTTTTATGAATCCATGTTTTATGATCCATGTGGCACACTTATGCATGAAATGATATGTTTAAGAAGGGTGCGCCCTTTATAGCGCTCCAATGTATTGGGTAAAGTATAGTATCATGATACGTCATGTGCAATGAGTGTTTACTCAAGCTAATTCAAGTTAAATGAGGGTTTACTCGTGCTTCAAGTGCAATGAGGGTTTACTCATGCTCCATGTGCAATAAGCCTTGGCTCGTGCTAATTCAATTTTAAGTGTTGTTTCCACATTTCCATGTTTTGGTTATCATGGTTTATCATGCCTTTATGTTCATGTTACTCTAATGCTCTATTGATGTTCCTATTTACTAACATGTATTGTACTCCTCATGTTATTAATTGTGTACTCCCTTACTGGGCTTTATAGCTCACCCTTTTCTTATGCATGTCCTCAGTTTCATTAATGGAAAATCTCTCTTGATCCAGTTAAATGTTTCTTTATCAAAAATGTTTTTATAAGATGTCAACTTCTTTATTTTTATGTTATGATTTGTGACCGTTACTTTAATAGCCATTGAACAGTGATCATATGAGTAGTATAAATATAAGGCTTTAACGAACCCATTTCTACTCATACAAAGGAAGCGATGGACTCATCCAGTAGAATTGCACCTTACGAAGCCCATTTGTCGGAGCACGGAAAAGAGGCGGTGTCTTTGGGATTTTCCCTTGACCAAGCCCAAGCTGAGCTTCATCAAGTCAAGCTCGAACGTGATCGTCTACGGGAAAAGTGGAAGTTGATTGAAATTACAACTCGAGCGATGTTATCCGAGCCACCCCAAGAGTCTGTCACCATTGCACACCTTACCCTTATGTCTTATGCGACTATTTTAAGGGGTTATGTAAAAAATAAGTAGCACCATGTTCATGTACATTATTTTTTGTATATAATAATGAATATAATTTCTAGTCATTTTTGATACATTGTAATTAGTTTTTAAAGTACAAATGGTGTTGTTAGTTATTATTTAATTAAGAATTATATTTTAATAAATTAAAAAAAATTTGAATTAAATAATATGCTAATAAATTATTATTATTAATATTAAATTAATTTTTTTTATTATGTATAAACGATCTTATAATTTTATGAATGCAATTAAAATTTTTATTAAGGTTTGAAAGCCATTTCTATCAAAACCCGTGATTTTTTTTATAAATGTCGGTTTTTATTTTAAATGTGAAAATTAACATATTTAGAAAATTATTTAGAAAAAATAAATATTATTTTTCAAATCAGGACGTCGAAATTATCCAACGGTGAATTTTTCATAATTTTCTGAGACATTCAAATTTTTGGGTAAAAATTAAATACCATTTAAATATATAATTTGTTTTATGACATCATAATGACCCAATGGTGATGTAATAAAATACCATAATCCTTATGTTCGGCCAATATGTGTTTTATCATTAAAATAATGAGGTTTTGGGTTTGTTTGACTTACTTTTCAAAGCATTAATGGAGCCCTCAAGTCTTATTCAACACTTTGCCTTTTTAAATTAATTTCCATGGGAGTGTGACTCACCTCCACATAAGAAACCCTAATTTTTTAATAATTTAGGACCTTGGCCTTGTAAAATATTGTTTGCCTCTTTCCTTTTCCAGAAGCCATTGGAAAATACCATGGGATGGTTTGTGTTTTGGATTTTTTTTAATATAAGAGGTCCCAAACCTAAATAATAATGAATTCCCTGAACTTTCCTATATAAACCCACCCAAGCTCCCACTTCCTCCTCACTAAAATCCCTTGGAGTTCGTCCAAACTCTGCCCTACTCTATCTAGAATCCTCCGAAGGTGCCCCAAGCTCCCAAGAAGCCTCTCACAAGCCTCTCTCTATCCTTTGGAAGCACGCTTCCAAGTAAGGGTTTTTTCTTCCATTCTCATTTTTTTCAATTTTCATTAAGTTGTATTGCCCTTTTAATTTCAATTATGAATGTTGGGGTATTCTTTCACACCTCTCCCATACTGCCCTCTTATTGTTTTAATGATGAGAGACCCCTTTCTATCTCATTAAATGCCTCCCATGTACACCCGTTACTATGCCGAAATTGTGAAAGGAACCTTTTTCTCCCCTTCTATAATCAAGAAATACTTTTGTATCATGAATCTAAATTCTTTTTCAATTGTTGGGACATGTATCTATATGACCTCCTTACTTTCCATTACATGTAAATACTATGAGGAACCCCTTTCTCTCTCATCAACAATTTTTATGAATTCTTATGTCACGCCGTTACGCTGCTGAAATCACACCGATTTTCTAAGCCAATATCATTGTGTAGTAAATACCATGCCCATTTCTCCATAAAGGGTATTCACCTTTATTCACATTTAATAATTGATTATAAAGTTTCATGTATGAATTCCACATTTCTTTATCTTGGAATAAATGATTATGTTTTATGAATCCATGTTTTATGATCCATGTGGCACACTTATGCATGAAATGAAATGTTTAAGAAGGGTGTGCCCTTTTATAGCGCTCCAATGAATTGGGTATAGTATAGTATCATGATATGTCATGTGCAATGAGTGTTGACTCATGCTAATATAATTGCAATGAGGGTTTACTCATGCTTCAAGAGAAATGAGGTTTTACTCATTCTCCATGTGCAATGAGCCTTGGCTCATGCTAATTCAATGGTAAGTGTTGTTGCCACATTTCCATGTTATGATTATCATGCTTTATCATGACTTTATGTTCATGTTACTCTTATCCTCTATTGATTTTCCTATTTCCTAACATGTATTGTACTCCTCATGTTAATCATTGTGTACTCCCTTACTGGGCTTTATAGCTCACCCTTTTCTTATGCATGTCCTCAGGTTATCCCATGCAATGCTAAGTACGAAGGAATGTAGTGGTCATGTAAAGGAATTTTTCAATAAAGATGTTGTATTTCAAGTTTAAAGTTTTTATGTAATGATCCTAAGCTCCAAAGACAATAAACCTCTCGATCTTCTTTGTTGGATCAAGTGAATTTTTATGTAATAAAGCATGTTTAAGTTGTAATAAAAAGCAGGGTTGTCATAGTTGGTATCAGAGGATAGGTTTAGTTATTTTTGGGCTTAGGAAACCCTAGTAAAGCCTTAGATACAAGACTAAGTATAATAAAAAAATCCCTCTGTTTTGTTAAATACTAAGTAAGTGGTTTATCAAACAAATACATCCCTGTCTGGATACGAGCAGGTAGAGGTGGCTCTGGCACAGATGTATCCAAGGGGTAAAACCCGAAAACACCGCTTTGAGCTAGACTCGAACGGGAACTCGTGCACAACAACGGACCTTGCTTCACTCTTGGTTACGACACTCACGGGGGATATGTTTTGATAAATTCACAATCTTACTATGAACCCATATTAAGGGAAAACAATGCCCCTAAGAATATATGTTAGAAGGAAGATCATGAAAAGCCTGGATTGAATCTTATAGACTCATGAGTTAAAGAGATTAAAGTTTATTTATAAGTCATCAACTTTTGTTTTTGGATTACCCTTTATGTGTAACCCCTAACATTCCTTTTTTTCCAGCCAATGGCCGGTAATAGGAGAACTCGGGCTAACAACCATTGTGAAGATCAGTGTGATGATTGTACTTATGAGATGCCCAATCCAATGGTAGCGGGAATCGTGAACATTGTCACGCTTCTCTCTCAGCTAACTCAAGTTTTGAATAGAAACACTGGTCAAGAGGAACGTTCAACCCCCCCTTAGAAAGAACAAGTCGCTATCGAGAGCTTCATGAGACAAAGGCCTCCTACTTTTAGTGGATCATCCGATCCCACGATCGTTGAACAGTGGATCGACTCCATTGAAAAGATATTCTCCATCCTCCAATACTCTGAAAAAGAGAAGGTTCTCTTGGTGGCTTATCGTATGGAGGGTGAAGCTGATCAATGGTGGACGTTGATCAAAAATACGATGCCTGAGGAGGAGATCGAGGCTTTGGAATGGAAGGAATTCCGGAAGATTTTTTTCGATAAATATTTTCCATGCACCCTCCGTATTAAGATGGAAAGGGACTTCCTTTCCCTGAAACAGATAGATGAAGAATCTGTGGGATCGTACGAGGCAAACTTCACAAGGCTTGCACGATACGCTTCCGGCTTTGTCGTTACCCCCGAATAAAAGGTTGACCACTTCATTGGTGGGCTGAAGCCTAGATTGCGGAAAGCATTAGCGATCCATGACTTCGACAGCTATGAGGAAATTTTCTGATGTGCCCTCAAGGTTGAAATGGAGATCGGAGAATCACAGGGGTATCATGGGGACAAGAAACGTAAGGTGGACTTCATTACTGGTGGTCCGATGGATAAATCCAACGGTGCTAAGAAGTTCCAGCACCCAACTTGCCAAAAGTGTGGAAAGAAGCACCCTGGAAATTGCCTTAGGGGGACAAGAAAATGCTTCAAGTGTGGAAGAGAAGGGCACCTAACTGTTAACTGTCAGAAAGAAGGACCCGCGGCTATGATAGAGGAGAGGAACGCTCTGTTCGATCCTCAACACATTTTTCAATGCTACAAATGCAAGGAACCGGGTCATTTTGAAAATCAGTGCCCTAATCCAGGGGTTATCGAAGGCAACCAACAACCTCCAAGACAGCAAGGAAGAACTTTTTCCATCACTTCTGCCGAAGTAAACACCGACAACAAAGTAGTGACAGGTACGCTAGTTATTCATTCAATAATAGCGAACATACTTTTTGATTCAGGTTCTACGCATTCTTTTATATCTCCAAAGATTAGTAGAACAATCCCTACACCACCACAAATCGTGGAAGTAAAGATGTCGGTGAGTACAACAAATGGGGAAATTATTGCATACCATGAGTATAAGTCCTCCACTGTTATAATCTGTGGATTGAATTTCCCGGAGAACCTCATCATACTCCCTCTGTTGGAATTTGATGCAATTCTTGGCATGGATAGGCTTTCCATATATAGAGCCAACATAAATTGTCGTGAGAGGGAAATCACACTCCATTTGGAGAATCGACCCCCGATTCGTTACATGTGTCAGGAGGAAGATGAATCTCCTTTAGCTCCATCATCTCAAGCATGGATATTACTGCCTTATGAGCACGCATATCTGTCTCAGATGATTGAGTCCAAGGAAGAAACCGCCCTTGATGAAATGCCTATTGTGAGGGAATTCGCTGAAGTATTTCCCGAGGAACTTCCTGGTCTTCCTCCAAGAAGAGATGTTGAGTTCTCAATTGAACTTATACCTGGGGCACTACCAATATCCAAGACTCAAAAGAGAATGGATGTTGTTGATCTTGAAGAGATGAAGAAACAACTACAGGAGAATCTGGATAAAGGGTTTATACGCCCAAGTGCATCACCATGGGGTGCACCAGTCCTCTTCGTCAAGAAGAAGGATGGGTCAATGCGGCTTTGCATCGATTATCGTGAACTTAACAAAATAACGATAAAGAACAAGTATCCTCTCCCAAGAATCGATGACTTGTTTGATCAGCTACGTGGAGCACAATACTTCTCCAAGGTGGGCTTGCGGTCAGGATATTATCAAGTAAGGGTGAAGAAGGGAGATATCCCCAAGACTGCATTTCATACAAGGTACGGGCACTATGAATTCATAGTAATGCCTTTTGGACTCACCAATGCTCCAGAAATATTCATGGACTTGATGAATATAGTCTTTAGAGATTACCTAGACAAATTTGTGGTAGTCTTTATAGATGATATTCTAATATACTCCAAAACCAAGGACGACCATGAGGAGCATTTAAAAATTGTACTAGAGACATTGCGCAAGAAGAAGCTCTATGGAAAGTACAGCAGGTGTGAGTTTTGGTTGAAGGAAGTCTCATTCTTGGGCCATATCATCACAAGCAATGTGATATCTCTGGACCCCTCCAAAATAGATGCAGTTGAGGGATGGCCGAGGCCAACATCGGTAACTGATATCCGTAGCTTCTTGGGGTTAGCTGGATATTATCGAAGATTTGTGAGAAATTTCTCACGATTGTCCAACCCTCTTACCAAGCTAACTCTAAAGGGAGTAAAGTTTTCTTGGAGTGATGAATGCGAAGAAATCTTCATAGAGTTGAAAAGGAGGCTTATCACTGCACCCGTGCTCACTTTACCCACAAGTGGGGAGCTTTTTGTGGTATTCAGTGATGCTTTAAAGAAGGTCTTAGGATGTGTGATGATGCAGAATGATAAACTGATATCTTATGCCTCAAGGCAGTTGACAATCCATGAGCGAAACTATCCAACGCATGATCTGGAGCTGGCAGCGGTGATCTTTGCCTTGAAAATCTGGCGGCATTATCTCTATGGAGAGAAATGTGAGATATATACTGACCACAAGAGTCTTAAATATATATTCACACAGAAAGAGCTTAATATGCGCCAGAGAAGATGGATAGAGCTCATCAAGGATTATGACTGTTCAATACATTACCGCCCTAGAAAAGAGAACATGGTGGTGGATGCCCTAAGTAGAAAGGATCCATCTATTCTATCAATGATGAGAATTGAGAAGGATCCAATTTTCATAGACTTTATGAAGACAGATGTGGGAATCCTAAAGAAGGGAACATCATCAATCCTTTCACAAATGATTGCTCAACAATCTCTTTTGGAAAGGATAAAGGATGCTCAAAAGGATGATACGGGAATCCAAGAAAAAGTGGAAGCTATCAAAAAGGGAAAATCCTCAGAGTTTAATGTTAATGAAGAAGGAATTGTGCGGTTTGGGAAAAGACTATGTGTTCCATCATGTTCGGAGCTGAAGAAGGAACTTTTGGATGATGCACATAGTTCAAATTTCTCTATTCACCCAGGGAGCACAAAGATGTATTGGGATCTCTGAGAAAACTTTTGGTGGGATAATATGAAGAAGGATATCGCTGAATATACATCAAAGTGCTTGGTGTGTCAGCAAGTGAATGCAGAGAGGCAGAAGTCTAAGGGGATGATGCAACCATTGCCCATACCAGAATGGAAATGGGAGAACATCACCATGGACTTTGTCACCGGACATCCAAGGACATCCAAAGGCCACAATGCAATCTGGGTTGTTGTGGATCGTCTTACAAAGACTGCACACTTCATTGATATTCGAGAGGATTTCTCTTTGGATCAACTGGCACAGATATATATCAGGGATGTGGTAGGGTTGCATGGTGTACCACTATCTATTGTTTCTGACTGAGATCCAAGATTTACCTCTAAGTTTTGGAAGAGTCTTCAGCATGCTCTGAATACTGAACTGAACTTCAGTACGGCCTATCATCCTCAAACAGATGGCCAATGCGAGTGAACTATCCAAACACATGAGGATATGTTGAGAGTGTGCTCAATGGACGTTAAAGGAGGTTGGTATCAACATCTTACTCTGGTTGAGTTCACTTATAATAATAGTTTCCACTCGAGCATCCAAATGGAACCATATGAAGCCCTGTATGGGAAAAGGTGTAGAACACCGGCATGTTGGGATGAGGTCGTTGAACGTAAGCTGCTTGGACCAGAAATGGTCGAAGAAATGGTGGAGAAGGTGAAAACCATTCAGCAACATATCAAGGCAGCCCAAAGTTGACAGAAGAGTTATGCAGATAATCGTCGATGAGACCTTGAGTTTAAAGTCGGAGACATGGTGTTTTTACGCATATCTCTATGGAAGAAGGTCATGAGGTTTGGAAAGGAAGGGATGTTAAGTCCAAGGTACATCGGCCCCTTCGAGATTCTTGATCGTGTTGGGGCTATGGCCTATCGACTAGCACTTCCACCTACTATAGACAAGGTTCATGATGTCTTTCATGTATCCCTCTTAAGGAAGTACATACCGGACCCTTCACATGTACTCTCTTCCGAGGTGGTACAATTGGAAGATGGTTTTTCTTATGAGGATAAACCAGTGAAGATCTTAGATCGTAGAGAAAAAGTTCTACGAAATAAGACAATTCCCCTTGTCAAGGTGTTGTGGAGAAACCACAAGTTTGAAGAAGAAACTTCGGAGTCGGAGGATATGATGAAGCTGAGTTACCCACATTTGTTTTAGTGTGGGAAAAGGAAAATTTCGAGGGCGAAATTTCTTAAGGGGGAAATATTGTAACGACCCAAAGTTTCATTAATGGAAAATCCCTCTTGATCCTGTTAAATGTTTCTTTATGAAATTTTTTTTATAATATGTCAACTTATTTAGTTTTATGTTAAGATTTGTGACCGTTACTTTTATAGTCGTTGAACAGTGATCATATGAGTAGTATAAATATAAGGCTTTAACGAACCCATTTCTACTCAGAAAAAGGAAGTGATGGCCTCATCCAGTAGAATTTCCCCTTACAAAGCCCATTTGTCGGAGCTCGGAAAAGACGTGGCGTCTTTGGGATTTGCCCTTGACCAAGCCCAAGCGGAGCTTCATCAAGTCAAGCTCGAACGTGATCGTCTACGGGAAAAGTGGAAGTTGATTTAAATTACAACTCGAGCGATGTTATCCGAGCCACCCCAAGCGTCTGTCACAATCGCACACCTTACCCTTAGGTCTTACGCGGCTATTTTAAGGGGTTATGTAACAAATAAGTAGCACCATGTTCATGTACATTATTTTTTGTATATAATAATGAATATAATTTCTATTCATTTTTGATACATTGTAATTAGTTTTTAAAGTAAAAATGGTGTTTTTAGTTATTATTTAATTAAGAATTATATTTTATTAAATTAAAGGATTTTTGAATTAAATAATATTTTAATAAAATATTATTATTAATATTAAATTAATTTTTTTTTTAAGTTTAAATGATCTTATAATTTTATGAATGCAATTAAAATTTTTATCAAGGTTTGAAAGCCATTTCTGTCAAAACCCGTGATTTTTTTTATAAATGTCGGTTATTATTTTAAAAGTGAAAATTAAAATATTTAGAAAATTATTTAGATAAAATAAATATTATTTTTGGAATCAGGACGTCGAAATTATCCAATAGTGAATTTTTCATAATTTTCTGAGACAGTCAAATTTTTGGATAAAAATTAAATACCATTTAAATATATAATGTGTTTTATGACATCATAATGACCCAATGGTGATGTAATAAAATACCATAATCCTTATGTTCGGCCAATATGTGTTTTATCATTAAAATAATTAGGTTTTGGGTTTGTTTGACTTACTTTTCAAAGCATTAATGGAGCCCTCAAAACTTATTCAACACTTAGCCTTTTTAAATTAATTTCCATGGGAGTGTGACTCACCTCCACATAATCAACCCTAATTTTTTAATAAGTTCGGACCTTGGCCTTGTAAAATATTTTTTTCCTATTTCCTTTTCCAGAAACCATGGTCAAATACCATGGGATGATTTGTGGTTTGGATTTTTTTAATATAAGGGGTCCCAAACCTAAATAATAAAGAATTCCCTCACCTTTCCTATATAAACCTACCCAAGATCCCACTTCCTCCTCACTAAAATCCCTTGGAGTTCGTCCAATCTCTACCCTACTCTCTCTATAATCCTCCCAAGGTGCCCCAAGCTCCCATGAAGCCTCTCACAAGCCTCTCTCTAGCCTGTGGAAGCACGCTTCCAAGTAAGGGTTTTTCTTCCTTTCTCATTTTTGTCAATTTTCTTTAAGTTGTATTGCCCTTTTAATTTCAATTATGAATGTTGGTGTATGGTTTCGCACCTCTCCCATACTTCCCTCTTATTGTTTGAATGATGAGAGACCCCTTTCTCTCTCATTAAATGCCTCCCATGTACACCCGTTACTATGCCGAAATTCCGAAAGGAACCTTTTTCTCCCCTTCTATATTCAAGCAATACTTCTGTATCATGAATCTAAATTCTTTTTAAATTGTAGGTACATGTATCTATATGACCTCATTACTTTCCATTACATGTAAATATAATGAGGATCCCCTTTCTCTCTCATCAACCATTTTTATGAATTCTTATGTCACGTCGTTACGCTGCCGAAATCACACCGATTTTCTAAGCCAATATGATTGTGTAGTGAATACCATGCCCATTTCTCCATCTAGGGTATTCACCTTTATGAAAATTTAATAATTGATTATAAAGTTTCATTATGAATTCTACATTCCTTTATCGTGGAATAAATGATTATGTTTTGTGAATCCATGTTTTATGATCCATGTGGCACACTTATGCATGAAATGAAATGTTTAAGAAGGGTGTGCCCTTTATAGCACTCCAATGCATTGGGTAAAGTATATTATCATGATACGTCATGTGAAATGAGTGTTGACTCATGCTAATTCAAGTGAAATGAGGGTTTACTCGTGCTTCAAGTGCAATGAGGGTTTACTAATGCTCAATGTGCAATGATCCTTGGCTCATGGTAATTCAATGTTAAGTGTTGTTGCCACATTTCCATGTTATGATTATCATGCTTTATCATTCCTTTATGTTCATGTTACTCTTATGCTCTATTGATGATCCAATTGCCTAACATGTATTGTACTCCTCATGTTATTCATTGTGTACTGCCTTACTGGGATTTATAGCTCACCCTTTTCTTAGGCATGTTCTCAGGTTATCCCATGCAATGCTAAGTACGAAGAAATGTAGTGGTCATGTAAATGATGTTTTCAATAAAGATGTTGTATTTCAAGTTTAAAGTTTTTATGTAATTATCCTAATCCCCAAAGACACTAAACCTCTCGATCTTCTTTGTTGGATCAAGTGAAGTTTTATGTAATAAAGCATGTTTAAGTTGTAATAAAAAGCAGGGTTGTCATAGTTGTAATGACCCAAAGTTTCATTAATGGAAAATCCTTCTTGATCCAGTTAAATGTTTCTTTGTGAAAAATGTTTTTATAAGATGTCAAATTTTTTTGTTTTACGTTAATATTTGTGACCGTTACTTTTTTAGCCGTTGAACAGTGATCATCTGAGTAGTATAAATATAAGGCTTTAACGTACCCATTTATACTCAGACAAAGGAAGTGATGGCCTCATCCAGTAGAATTTCCCCTTACGAAGCCCATTCGTCAGAGCTCGGAAAAGAGGTGGCGTCTTTGGGCATTTCCCTTGACCAAGCCCAAGCTGAGCTTCATCAATTCAAGCTTGAACGTGATCGTCTACGGGAAAAGTGGAAGTTGATTGAAGTTACCACTCGAGCGATGTTATCCGAGCCGCCCCAAGAGTCTGTCAACATCGCGCACCATACCCTTAGGTCTTATGCGGCTATTTTAAGGGGTTATGTAACAAATAAGTATCACCATGTTCATGTACATTATTTTTTGTATATAATAATGAATATAATTTCTAGTCAATTTTGATACATTGTAATTAGTTTTTAAAGTACAAATGGTGTTTTTAGTTATTATTTAATTAAGAATTATATTTTTTTGAAATTAAAGGATTTTTGAATTAAATAATATTTTAATAAAATATTATTATTAATATCAAATTAATTTTTTTTATAAAGTATAAATGATCTTATAATTTTATGAATGCAATTAAAATTTTTATTAAGGTTTGAAATCCATTTCTGTCAAAACCCATGAAATTTTTTTATAAATGTCGGTTTTATTTTAAAAGTGAAAATTAACATATTTAGAAAATTATTTAGATAAAATAAATATTATTTTCTGAATCAGGACGTTGAAATTATCCAACGGTGAATTTTTCATAATTTTCCGAGACAGTCAAATTTTTGGGTAAAAATTAAATACTATTTAAATATATAATGTGTTTTATGACATCATAATGACCCAATGGTGATGTAACAAAATACCATAATCCTTATTTTCGGCCAATATGTGTTTTATCATTAAAATAATGAGGTTTTGGGTTTGTTTGACTTATTTTCAAATCATTAATGGAGCCCTCAAGACTTATTCAACACTTTGCCTTTTTAAATTAATTTCCATGGGAGTGTGACTCATCTCCACATAATCAACACTAATTTTTTAATAAGTTCGGACCTTGGCCTTGTAAAATATTGTTTTCCTATTTCCTTTTCCATAAACCATGGGCAAATACCATGGGATGGTTTGTGGTCTGGATTTTTTTAATATAAGGGGTCCCAAACCTAAATAATAATGAATTCCCTCATCTTTCCTATATAAACCCACCTAAGATCCCACTTCCTCCTCACTAAAATCCCTTGGAGTTTGTCCAACCTCTTCCCTACTCTCTCTAGAATCCTCCCAAGGTGCCCCAAGCTCCAAAGAAGCCTCTCACAAGCCTCTCTCTAGCCTTTGGAAGCACGCTTCCAATTAAGGGTTTTTTTCTTCCTTTCTCAATTTTGTCAATTTTCTTTAAGTTGTATTCCCCTTTTTATTTCAATTATGAATGATGGGGTATGGTTTCAAACCTCCCACATACTTCCCTGTTATTGTTTGAATGATGGGAGAACCATTTCTCTCTCATTAAATGCCTCTCATGTACACCCGTTACTATGCCGAAATTCCGAAAAAAACTTCTCTCTCTTCTTTTACATTCAAGCAATACTTTTGTATCATGAATCTAAATTCCATTTCTATTGTTGGGACATGTATAATCTCCTTACTGTCCATTACATGTACATATGATGACGAACCCATTTCTCTCTCATCAACCTTTTTTATGAATTCTTATGTCACACCGTTACGCTGCCGAAATCGCACCGATTTTCTAAGCCAATGTCTTTGTGTAGTGAATACCATGCCCATTTCTCCATCAAGGGTATTCACCTTTATGCACATTTACATATTGATTATAAAGTTTAATGTATGAATTCCACATTCCTTTATCGTGGACGAAATGATTATGTTTTATGAATCCATGTTTTATGATCCATGTGGCACACTTATGCATGAAATGAAATGTTTAAGAAGGGTGCGCCCTTTATAGCGCTCCAATGCATTTGGTAAAGTATAGTATCATGATACATCATGTGCAATGAGTGTTTACTCATTCTAATTCAAGTGCAACGAGGTTTTACTCATGCTTCAAGTGCAATGAGGATTTACTCATGCTCCATGTGCAATGAGCCTTGGCTCATGCTAATTCAATGTTAAGTGTTGTTGCCACATATCCATGTTATGGTTATCATACTTTTTCATGCCTTTATGTTCATGTTACTCTAATCCTCTATTGATGTTCCTATTTCCTAACATGTATTGTACTCCTCATTTTATTCATTGTGTACTCCCTTACTGGGCTTTATAGCTCACCCTTTTCTTATGCATGTCCTCATGTTATCCATTGCAATGCTAAGTACGAAGGAATGTAGTGGTCATGTAAAGGACGTTTTCAATAAAGATGTTGTTTCTCAAGTTTAAAGTTTTTATGTAATGATCCTAATCCCCAAAGACACTAAACCTCTCGATCTTTTTCGTTGTATCAAGTGAAGTATTATGTAATAAAGCATGTTTAATTTGTAATAAAAAGCAGGGTTGTCATAGTTGGTATCAGAGGATAGGTTTAGTTATTTTTGGGATTAGGAAACCCTAGTAAAACCTTAGATACAAGACTAAGTATAATAAAAACATCCCTAAGTTTTGGTAAATACTATGTAAGTGGTTTATCAAACAAATACATCCCTGTCTGGATATGAGCAGGTAGAGGTGGCTCTGGCACAGATGTATCCTAGGGGTAAAACCCGAAAACACCGCTTTGAGCTAGACTCAAACGGGAACTGGTGCACGACAACGAGCCTTGCTGCACTCTTGGTTACGACACTCCTGGGGGATATGTTTTGATAAATTCACAATCTTAATATGAACCCTTATTAAGGGAAAAATGGCCCTAAGAATATATGTTAGAAGGAAGATCATGAAAAGCCTGGATTTAATCCTATAGACTCATGAGTTAAAGAGATTAAAGTTTATTTATAAGTCATCAACTTTTGTCTTTGGATTACCCTTTATGTTTTACCACTAACTTTCCTTGTATTCCAGCCAATGGCCGGTAATAGGAGAACTCGGGCTGACAACCGTTTTGAAGATCAGTGTGATGATTGTACTTATGAGATGCCCAATCCAATGGGAGCGGGAATCGCGAACTTTGTCACACTTCTCTCTCAGCTAACTCAAGTTTTGAATAGAAACACTGGTCAAGAGGAACGTTCAACCCCCCCTAAGAAAGAACAAGTCGCTATTGAAAGATTCATGAGACAAAGGCCTCCAACTTTTAGTGGATCATCCGATCCCACGATCGCTGAACAATGGATCAACTCCATTGAAAAGATATTCTCCATCCTCCAATGCTCTGAAAAAGAGAAGGTTCTCCTGGAGTCTTATCGTATGGAGGGTGAAGCTGATCAATGGTGGACGTTGATCAAAAATATGAAGCCTGAGGAGGAGATCGAGGATTTGGAATGGAAGGAATTCCGGAAGATGTTTTTTGATAAATATTTTCCATGCACCCTCCGTCTTAAGATGGAAAGGGACTTCCTTTCCCTCAAACAGAAAGATGAAGAATCTGTGGGAGCGTATGAGGAAAACTTCACAAGTCTTTCACGATATGCTTCCGTCTTTGTCGTTACCCCCAAATGCAAGGTTGACCGCTTCTTTGGTGGGCTAAATCCTAGCTTGCGGAAAGCATTAGCGATCCGTGACTTCGACAGCTATGAGGGAATTGTCTGATGTGCCCTCAAGGTTGAAATGGAGATCGAGGAATCACAGGGGTATCATGGGTTCAAGAAGCATAAGGTGGACTTCAATTCTGGTGGTCCGATGGATAAATACAATGGCGCTAAGATGTTCCAGCACCCCACTTGCCAAAAGTGCGGAAAGAAGCACCCTGAAAATTGCCTTAGGGGGACAAGAAAATGATTCAAGTGTGGAAGAGAAGGGCACCTAGCTGTTAACTGCCGTCAAGAAGGACCCGCGGCTGCGACATAGGAGAGGAACGCTCTGTTCGAACCTCAACGCATTGTTCAATGCTAAAAATGCAATGAATCGGGTCATTTTGCGAATCAGTGCCCTAATCCAAGGGTTATCGGAGGCAACCAGAACCTCCAAGACAGCAAGGAAGAACTTTTTCCATCACTTATGCCGAAGTGAACCCCGACAATGAAGTGGTGACATGTACGCTAGTTATTCATTCAATAATAGCGAACATACTTTTTGATTCAGGTTCTACGCATTCTTTTATATCTATAAAGTTTTGTAGAACAATCCCAGCACCACTGCAAATCATGGAAGTAAAGATGTCGGTGAGTACGGAAAATGGGGCAATTATTGCATCCCATGAGTATAAGTCCTCCCCTGTTATAATCTGTGGATTGAATTTCTCGGTGAACCTCGTCATACTCCCTTTGGTGGAATTTGATGAAATTCTTGGCATGGATTGGCTTTCCTTATATAGAGCCAACATAAATTGTCGGGAGAGGGGAATCACACTCCATATGGAGAATCGACCCCCGATTCATTACAAGTGTCAGGAGGAAGATGAATCTCCTTTGCTCCATCGTCTCAAGCATGGATATTACTGCCTTATGAGCACGCATATCTGGCTCAGATGATTGAGTCCAAGGAAGAAACCACCCTTGAATAAATGCCTAGTGTGAGGGAATTCGCTGAAGTATTTCCCGAGAAACTTCCTGGTCTTCCTCCAAGAAGAGATGTTGAGTTCTCAATTGAACTTATACCTGGGGTGCTACCAATATCCAAGACTCCATATAGAATGGCTGTTGTTGAGCTTGAAGAGCTGAAGAAACAACTACAGGAGAATATGGATAAAGGGTTTATACGCCCAAGTGCATCACCATGGGGTGCACCAGTCCTCTTCGTCAAGAAGAAGGATGGGTCAATGCGGCTTTGCATATATTATCGTGAACTTAACAAAATAACGATAAAGAACAAGTATACTCTCCCAAGAATCGATGACTTGTTTGATCAGCTGCGTGGAGCACAATACTTCTCCAAGGTGGACTTGCGGTCAGGATATTATCAAGTAAGGGTGATGAAGGAAGATATCCCCAAGACTGCTTTTCGTACAAGGTACGTGCACTATGAATTCATAGTAATGCCTTTTGGACTCACCAATGCTCCAGAAATATTCATGGACTTGATGAATAGAGTCTTTAGAGATTACCTAGGCAAATTTGTGGTAGTCTTTATAGATGATATTCTAGTATACTCCAAAACCAAGGACGACCATGAGGAGCATTTAAAAACTGTACTAGAGACTTTGTGCAAGGAGAAGCTCTATGAAAAGTACAGAAAGTGTGAGTTTTGGTTGAAGGAAGTCTCATTCTTGCGCCATATCATCACAAGCAATGAGATATCTGTGGACCCCTCCAAAACAGATGCAATTGAGGGATGGCTGAGGCCAACATCGGTAACTGATATCCGTAGCTTCTTGGGGTTAGCTGGATATTATCGACGATTTGTGAGAAATTTCTCACGATTGTCCAACCTTCTTACCAAGATAACTCGAAAGGGAGTAAAGTTTTCTTGGAGTGATGAATGCGAAGAAAGCTTCATGGAGTTGAAAAGGAGGCTTATCACTACACCTGTTCTCACTTTACCCACAAGTGGGGAGCTTTTGTGGTATTCAGTGACGCTTCAAAGAAGGGCTTAGGATGTGTGCTGATGTAGAATGATAAAGTGATATCCTATGCCTCAAGGCAGTTGAAAATCCATGAGTGAAACTATCCAACGCATGATCTGGAGTTGGCGGCGGTGATCTTTGCCTTGAAAATCTAGCGGCATTATCTCTATGGAGAGAAATGTGAGATATATACTGACCACAAGAGTCTTAAATATATATTCACACAGAAAGAGCTTAATATGCGCCAGAGAATATGGATAGAGCTCATCAAGGATTATGACTGTTCAATACATTACCACCCTGGGAAAGCGAACAAGGTGGCAGATGCCCTAAGTAGAAAGGATCCAGCTATTCTATCAATGATGAGAATGAGAAGGATCCAATCTTCTTAGACTTGATGAAGATGGATGTGGGAATCATAAAGAAGGGAACATCATCAATCCATTCACAAATGATTGCTCAACCATCGCTTTTGGAAAGGATAAAGGATGCTCAAAAGGATGATACAGGAATCCAAGAGAAAGTGGAAGCTCTCAATAAGGGAAAATCCTCAGATTTTGATGTTAATGAAGAATGAATTGTCCGGTTTGGGAAAATACTATGTGTTCCATCATGTTCGGAGCTGAAGAAGGGACTTTTTGATGATGCACATAGTTCAAATTTCTCTATTCACCCAGGGAGCACAACGATGTATCGGGATCTCCGAGAAATCTTTTGGTGGGATAATATGAAGAAGGAGATCGCTGAATATACATCAAAGTTCCTGGTGTGTCAGCAAGTGAAGGCAGAGAGGCAGAAGTCTAAGGGGATGATGCAACCATTGCCCATACAAGAATGGAAATGGGAGAACATCACCATGGACTTCGTCACTGGACTTCAAAGGACATCCAAAGGAAACAATGCAATCTGGGTTGTTGTGGATCGTCTTACAAAGACTACACACTTCATTGCTATTCGAGAGGATTTCTCTTTGGATCAACTGGAACAGATATATATCAGGGAAGTGGTACAGTTGCATGGAGTACCACTATCTATCGTGTCTGACTGAGATCCATGATTTACCTCTAAGTTTTGGAAGAGTCTTCAACATGCTCTGAATACTGAACTGATCTTCAGTACGACCTATCATCCTCAAAATGATTGCCAATCCGAGCGGACTATCCAAACACTTGAGGATATGTTGAGAGCGTGCTCAATGGACTTTAAAGGAGGATGGGATCAACATCTTCTTCTAGTTGAGTTCACTTATAATAATAGTTTCCACTCGATCATCCAAATGGAACCATATGAAGCCCTGTATGGGAAAAGGTGTAGAACACCGGCATGTTGGGATGAGGTCGGTGAACGTAAGCTGCTTGGACCAGAAATGGTCGAAGAAATGGTGGAGAAGGTGAAAACCATTCAGCAGCATATCAAGGCAGCACAAAGTCGACAGAAGAGTTATGCAGATAATCGTCGATTAGACCTTGAGTTTAAAGTCAGAGACATTGTGTTTTTACGCATATCTCCGTGGAAGAAGGTCATGAGGTTTGGAAAGAAAGGGAAGTTAAGTCCAAGGTACATCGACCCATTCGAGATTATTGATCGTGTTGGGGCTGTAGCCTATCGACTAGCACTTCCACCTACTATGGCCAAGGTGCATGATGTCTTCCATGTATCCATGTTAATGAAGTACATACCAGACCCTTCACATGTACTCTCTTCCGAGGTGGTACAATTAAAATACGATCTTTCTTATGAGGCGCAACCAGTGAAGATCTTAGATCGTAGAGAAAAAGTTCTACGAAATAAGACAATGACCCTCGTCAAGGTGTTGTGGAGAAACCAAAAGTTTGAAGAAGCAACTTGGGAGTCGGATGATATGATGAAGCTAAGTTACCCACATTTTTTTAGTGTGGGAAAAGGAAAATTTCGAGGGCGAAATTTCTTAAGGGGGGAATGTTGTAATGACCCAAAGTTTCATAAATGGAAAATCCCTCTTGATCAAGTTAAATGTTTCTTTATGAAAAATGTTTTTATAAGATGTCAAATTTTTTAGTTTTACGTTATGATTTGTGACCGTTACCTTTTTAGCCGTTGAACAGTGATCATCTGAGTAGTATAAATATAAGGCTTTAACGAACCCATTTCTACTCAGAAAAAGGAAGCGATGGCCCCATCCAGTAGATTTTCCCCTTACGAAGCCCATTTGTCAGAGATCGGAAAAGAGGTGGCGTCTTTGGGCTTTTCCCTTGACCAATCCCAAGCTGAGCTTCATCAAGTCAAGCTCGAACATGATCGTCTACGGGAAAAGTGGAAGTTTATTGAAATTACCACTCGAGCGATGTTATCCGAGCCGCCCCAAGAGTCTGTCACCATCGCGCACCTTACCCTTAGGTATTATGTGGCTATTTTAAGGGGTTATGTAACAAATAAGTAGCACCATGTTCATGTACATTATTTTTTGTATATAATAATGAATATAATTTCTAGTCATTTTTGATACATTGTAATTAGTTTTTAAAGTACAAATGGTGTTTTTAGTTATTATTTAATTAAGAATTATATTTTATTAAATTAAAGGATTTTGAATTAAATAATATTTTAATAAAATATTATTATAAATATTAAATTAATTTTTTCATTAAGTATAAATGATCTTATAATTTTATAAATTCTATTAAAATTTTTATTAAGGTTTGAAAGCCATTTCTGTCAAAACCCGTGAATTTTTTTATAAATGTCGGTTTTTATTTTAAAAGTGAAAATTAAAGTATTTAGAAAATTATTTAGATAAAATAAATATTATTTTTGGAATCAGGACGTCGAAATTATCCAACGATGAATTTTTCATAATTTTCTGAGACAGTCAAATTTTTGGGTAATAATTAAATACCATTTAAATATATAATGTGTTTTATGACATCATAATGACCAAATGGTGATGTAATAAAATACCATAATCCTTATGTTCGTCCAATATGTGTTTTATCATTAAAATAATGAGGTTTTGGGTATGTTTGACTTACTTTTCAAAGCATTAATGGAGCCCTCAAGACATATTCAACACTTTGCCTTTTTAAATTAATTTCCTTGGGAGTGTGACTCACCTCCACATAAGAAACCCTACTTTTTTAATACGTTCGGACCTTGGCCTTGTAAAATATTGTTTTCCTCTTTCCTTTTCCAGAAACCATGGGCAAATACCATGGGATGGTTTGTGGTTTGGATTTTTTTAATATAAGGGGTCCCAAACCTAAATAATAAAGAATTCCCTCACCTTTCCTATATAAACCCACCCAAGATCCCACTTCCTCCTCACTAAAATCCCTTGGAGTTCGTCCAACCTCTTCCCTACTCTCTCTAGAATCCTCCCAAGGTTCCCCAAGCTCCCAAGAAGCCTCTCACAAGCCTCTCTCTAGCCTTTGGAAGCACGCTTCCAAGTAAGGGTTTTTTTCTTCCTTTCTCAATTTTGTCAATTTTCATTAAGTTGTATTGCCCTTTTAATTTCAATTATGAATGATGGGGAATGGTTTCTCACCTCCCATATACTTCCCTCTTATTGTTTGAATGATGGGAGAACCCTTTGTCTCTCATTAAATGCCTCCCATGTACACCCGTTACTATGCCGAAATTCCGAAAAGAACTTCTCTCTCTTCTTTTACATTCAAGCAATACTTTTGTATCATGAATCTAAATTCCATTTTATTGTTGGGACATTTATAATCTCCTTACTGTCCATTACATGAAAATATGATGAGGATCCCCTTTCACTCTCATCAACCTTTTTTATGAATTCTTATGTCATGCCGTTACGCTGCTGAAATCACACCGATTTTCTAAGCCAATGTCTTTGTGTAGTGAATACCAGCCCATTTCTCCATCAAGGGTATTCACCTTTATGCACATTTACATATTGATTATAAAGTTTCATGTATGAATTCCACATTCCTTTATCGTGGAATAAATGATTATGTATTATGAATCCATGTTTTATGATCCATGTGGCACACTTATGCATGAAATGAAATGTTTAAGAAGGGTGCGCCCTTTATAGCGCTCCAATGCATTGGGTAAAGTATAGTATCATGATACGTCATGTGCAATGAGTGTTTACTCATGCTAATTCAAGTGCAACTAGGGTTTACTCGTGCTTCTAGTGCAATGAGGTTTTACTCATGCTCCATGTGCAATGAGCATTGGCTCATGCTAATTCAATGTTAAGTGTTGTTGCCACATTTCCATGTTATGGTTATCATGCTTTATCATGCCTTTATGTTCATGTTACTATAATGCTCTATTGATGTTTCTATTGCCTAACATGTATTGTACTCCTCATTTTATTCATTGTGTACTCCCTTACGGGGCTTTATAGATCACCCTTTTCTTATGCATGTCCTCAGGTTATCCCATGCAATGCTAAGTATGAAGGAATGTAGTGGTCATGTAAAGGAAGTTTTCAATAAAGATGTTGTTTCTCAAGTTTAATGTTTTTATGTAATGATCCTAATCCCCAAAGACACTAAACCTCTCGATCTTCTTTGTTGTATCAAGTGAATTTTTATGTAATAAAGCATGTTTAACCTGAGGAACAACATCTTTATTGAAAACTTCCTTTACATGACCACTACATTCCTTTTTACTTAGCATTGAATGGGTTAACCTGAGGACATGCATAAGAAAAGGGTCAGCTATAAAGCCCAGTAAGGGAGTACACAATGAATAACATGAGGAGTACAATATATTTTAGGCAATAGGAACATCAATAGAGCATTAGAGTAACATGAACATAAAGCCATGATAAAGCATGATAACCATAACTAGGAAATGTGGCAACAACACATAACATTGAATTAGCATGAGCCATGGCTCATTGCACATGGAGCATGAGTAGACCCTCATTGAACTTGAGGCACGAGTAAAACCTCGTTGCACTTGAATTAGCATGAGTAAACACTCATTTCACATGACGTATCATGATACTATACTTTACCCAATGC
Organism: Viscum album; assembly: GCA_963277665.1. NCBI lineage: Eukaryota > Viridiplantae > Streptophyta > Magnoliopsida > Santalales > Viscaceae > Viscum > Viscum album. The sequence continues at coordinate 267,363,670 of OY728125.1, read as the reverse complement.
ATTGGAGCGCTATAAAGGGCACACCCTTCTTAAACATTTCATTTCATGCATAAGTGTGCCACATGGATCATAAAACATGGATTCATAAAACATAATAATTTCTTCCACGATAAAGGAATGTGGAATTCATACATTAAACTTTATAATCAATATGTATATTTTCATAAAGGTGAATACCCTTGATGGAGAAATGGGCATGTTATTCACTACACAAAGACAATGGCTTAGAAAATCGGCGCGATTTCGGCAGCGTAATGGCGTGACATAAGAATTCATAAAAAAGGTTGATGAGAGAGAAAGGGGTTCCTCATCATATTTACATGTAATGGACAGTAATGAGATAATATATATACATGTCCCAACAATTGAAATGGAATTTAGATTCATGATACAGAACTATTGCTTGAATGTAAAAGAAGAGAGAGAAGTTCTTTTCGGAATTCCGGCATAGTAATGGGTGTACATGGGAGGCATTTAATGAGAGAGAAAGGGTTCTCCCATCATTCAAACAATAAGAGGGCAGTATGTGGGAGGTGCGAAACCATACCCCATCATTCATAATTGAAATTAAAAGGGCAATACAACTTAACGAAAATTGACAAAATTGAGAATGGAAGAAAAAACCCATACTTGGAAGCGTGCTTCCAAAGGCTAGAGAGAGGCTTGTGAGAGGCTTCTTGGGAGCTTGGGGCACCTTGGGAGGATTATAGAGAGAGTAGGGCAGAGGTTGGACGAACTCCAAGGGATTTTAGTGAGGAGGAAGTGGGATCTTGGGTGGGTTTATATAAGAAAGGTGAGGGAATTCTTTATTATTTAGGTTTGGGACCCCTTATATTAAAAAAATCCAAACCACAAACCATACCATGGTATTTGACCATGGTTTCTGGAAAAGTAAAGAGGAAAAAAATATTTTACAAGGCCAAGGTCCGAACATATTAAAAAATTAGGGTTGCTTATGTGGAGGTGAGTCACACTCCCTTGGAAATTAATTTAAAAAGGCAAAGTGTTGAATAAGTCTTGAGGGCTCCATTAATGCTTTTAAAAGTAAGTCAAACAAACCCAAAACCTCATTATTTTAATGATAAAACACATATTGGCCGAACATAAGGATTATGGTGTTTTATTACATCACCATTGGGTAATTATGATGTCATAAAACACATTATATATTTAAATGGTATTTAATTTTTACCCAAAAATTTTACTGTCTCAGAAAATTATGAAAAATTCACCCTTGGATAATTTCGACGTCCTGATTCCAAAAATAATATTTATTTTATATAAATAATTTTCTAAATATGTTAATTTTCACTTTTAAAATAAAAACCGACATTTATAAAAAAAATTCACCGGTTTTGACAGAAATGGCTTTCAAACCTTAATAAAAATTTTAATTGCATTCATAAAATTATAAGATCATTTATACTTAATAAAAAAAAATTAATTTAATAATAATAATAATATTTTATGAAAATATTATTTATTTCAAAAATCCTTTAATTTAATAAAATATAATTCTTAATTAAATAATAACTAAAAACACCATTTGTACTTTAAAAACTAATTACAATGTATCAAAAATGACTAGAAATTATATTCATTAGTATATACAAAAAATAATGTACATGAACATGGTGCTACTTATTTGTTACATAACCCCTTAAAATAGCCGCATAAGACCTAAGGGTAAGGTGCGCGATGGTGACAGACTCTTGGGGCGGCTCGGATAACATCGCTCGAGTGGTAATTTCAGTCAACTTCCACTTTTCCCGTAGACGATCACGTTCGAGATTGACTTGATGAAGCTCAGCTTGGGCTTGGTCAAGGGAAAAGCCCAAAGATGCCACCTCTTTTCAGAGCACTGACAAATGGGCTTCATAAGGGGCAATTCTACTGGATGAGGCCATCGCTTCCTTTGTTTGAGTAGAAATGGGTTCGTTAAAGCCATATATTTATACTACTCAGATGATCACTTTTCAAAGGCTAAAAAATTAATGGTCACAAATCTTAACGTAAAACTAAAAAAGTTGACATCTTATAAAAATAATTTTCATAAAGAAACATTTAACTGGATCAAGAGGGATTTTCCATTAATGAAACTTTGGGTCATTACAACATTCCCCCCTTAAGAGATTTCGCCCTCGAAATTTTCCTTTTCCCACACTAAAACAAATGTGGGTAACTTAGCTTCATCATATCCTCCGACTCCCATGTTGCTTCTTCAAACATGTGGTTTCTCCACAACACCTTGACGAGGGGCATTGTCTTATTTCGTAGAAATTTTTCTCTACAATCTAAGATCTTCACTGGTTGCTCCTCATAAGAATGATCGTCTTCTAATTGTATCACCTAAGAAAAGAGTACATGTGAAGGGTCTAGTATGTACTTAATTAAGAGGGATACATGGAAGACATCATGCACCTTGTCCATAGTAGGTGGAAGTGCTAGTCGATAGGCTACAGCCCCAACACGATCAAGAATATCGAAGGGGACGATGTACCTTGGACTTAACTTCCCTTTATTTCCAAACCTCATGACCTTCTTCCACAGAGATATGCGTAAAAACATCATGTCTCCGACTTTAAACTCAAGGTCTCGTCGACGATTATCTGCATAACTCTTCTGTCGACTTTGGGCTGCCTTGTTATGCAGCTTAATGGTTTTCACCTTCTCCACCATTTATTCGACCATTTCTGGTCCAAGAAGCTTACGTTCACCAACCTCATCCCAACATGCCTGAGTTCTACACCTTTTCCCATACAGGGCTTCATATGGTGCCATTTGGATGCTCGAGTGGAAACTATTATTATAAGAGAACTCAACTAGAGAAAGATGTTGATCCCATCCTCCTTTAAAGTCCATTGAGCACTCTCTCAACATATCCTCAAGTGTTTGGATAGTCCGCTCGGATTGGCCATCAGTTTGAGGATGATTGGCCGTACTGAAGTTCAGTTCAATATTCAGAGCATGTTGAAAACTCTTCCAAAACTTAGAGGTAAATCTTGGATCTCGGTCAGACACGATAGATAGTGGTACTCCATTCAACCGTACCACTTCTCTGATATATATCCGTGCCAGTTGATCCAAAGAGAAATCCTCTCAAATAGCAATGAAGTGTGTAGTCTTTGTAAGATGATCCACAACAACCCAGATTGCATTGTTGCCTTTGGATGTCCTTGGGAGTCCAGTGACGAAGTCCATGGTGATGTTCTCCCATTTCCATTCTGGTATGGGCAATGGTTGAATCATCCCCTTAGACTTCTGCCTCTCTGCCTTCACTTGCTGATACACCAGGCACTTTGATGTATATTCAGCGATCTCCTTCTTCATATTATCCCACCAAAAGATTTCTTGGAGATCCCGATACATCTTTGTGCTCCCTGGGTGAATAGAGAAATTTGAACTATTTGCATCATTCAAAGTTCCTTCTTCAGCTCCGAACTTGATGGAACACAGAGTCTTTTCCAAAACTGCACAATTCCATCTTCATTAACATTAAACTCTGAGGATTTTCCCTTTTTGATAGCTTCCACTTTTTCTTGGATTCCCGTATCATACTTTTGAGCATCCTTTATCCTTTCCAAAAGAGATGGTTTAGAAATCATTTGTGAAAGGATTGATGATGTTACCTTCTTTATGATTCCCACATCCATCTTCATCAAGTCTAAGAAGATTGGATCCTTCTCAATTTTCATCATCGATAGAATAGCTGGATCCTTTCTACTTAGGGCATCCACCACCTTGTTCGCTTTCCCAGGGTGGTAATGTATTGAACAGTAATAATCCTTTATGAGCTCTATACATCTTCTCTGGCGCATATTAAGCTCTTTCTGTGTGAATATATATTTAAGACTCTTGTGGTCAGTATATATCTCACATTTCTCTCCATAGAGATAATGCCGCAAGATTTTCAAGGCAAAGATCACCGCCGCCAACTCCAGATCATTCGTTGGATAGTTTCGCTCATGGATTTTCAACTGCCTTGAGGCATAGGATATCACTTTATCATTCTGCATCAGCACACATCCTAAGCCCTTCTTTGAAGCATCACTGAATACCAGAAAAAGCTTCCCACTTGTGGGTAAAGTGAGCACGGGTGCAGTGATAAGCCTCCTTTTTAACTCTTTGAAGCTTTCTTCGCATTCATCACTCCAAGAAAACTTTACTCCCTTTCGAGTTATCTTGATAAGAGGGTTGGACAATCGTGAGAAATTTTTCACAAATCGTCGATAATATCTAGCTAACCCCAAGAAGCTACGGATATCAGTTACCGATGTTGGCCTCGACCATCCCTCAATTGCATCTGTTCTGGAGGGGTCCACAGATATCCCATTGCTTGTGATGATATGGCCCAAGAATGAGACTTCCTTCAACCAAAACTCACACTTACTATACTTTTCATAGAGCTTCTCCTTGCGCAAAGTCTCTAGTACAATTTTTAAATGCTCCTCATGGTTATCCTTGGTTTTGGAGTATATTAGAATATCATCTATAAAGACTACCACAAATTTGTCTAGGTAATCTCTAAATAATCTATTCATCAAGTCCATGAATATTTCTGGAGCATTGGTGAGTCCAAAAGGCATTACTATGAATTCATAGTGCCCGTACCTTGTACGAAAAGCAGTCTTGGGGATATCTTCCTTCTTCACCCTTACATGATAATATCCCGACCGCAAGTCCACCTTGGAGAAGTATTGTGCTCCACGAAGCTGATCAAACAAGTCATCGATTCTTGGGAGAGGATACTTGTTCGTTATCGTTATTTTGTTAAGTTCACGATAATCGATGCAAAGCCGCATTGACCCATCCTTCTTCTTGACGAAAAGGACTGGTGCACCCCACGGTGATGCACTTGGGCGTATAAACCCTTTATCCAGATTCTCCTGTAGTTGTTTCTTCAGCACTTCAAGCTCAACAACAGCCATTCTATATGGAGTCTTGGATATTGGTAGCGCCCCAGGTATAAGTTCAATTGAGAACTCAACATCTCTTCTTGGAGGAAGACCCGGAAGTTCCTTGGGAAATACTTCAGCGAATTCCCTCACAATAGGAATTTTTCAAGGGTGGTTTCATCCTTGGACTCGATCATCTGATCTAGATATGCATGCTCATAAGGCATTAATATCCATGCGTGAGATGATGGAGCTAAAGGAGATTCATCTTCCTCCTGACACTTGTAAAGAATCAGGGGTCGATTCTCCATATGGAGTGTGATTTCCCTCTCCCGACAATTTATGTTGGCTCTATATAAGGAAAGACAATCCATGCCAAGAATTGAATCAAATTCCACCAAAGGGAGTATAATGAGGTTCGCCGGGAAATTCAATCCACAGATTATAACAGGGGAGGACTTATACTCATGGGATGCAATGATTGCCCCATTTGCCATACTCACCGACATCTTTACTTCCATGATTTGTGGTGGTGCAGGGATTGTTCTACTAAACATTTGAGATATAAAAGAATGCGTAGAACCTGAATCAAAAAGTATGTTCGCTATTCTTGAATGAATAACTAGCGTACCTATCACCACTTCGTTGTCGGGGTTCACTTTGGCAGAAGTGGTGGCAAAAGTTCTTCCTTGCTGTCTTGGAGGTTTCTGGTTGCCTCTGATAACCCTTGTATTAGGGCACTGATTTGAAAAATGACCGGGTTATTTTCATTTGTAGCATTGAACAACGCGTTGAGGTTCGAACGGAGCATTCCTCTCCTCTGTCGCAGCCGCGGGTCCTTCTTGCTGACAGTTAACAGCTAGGTGCCCTTCTCTTCCACACTTGAAGCATTTTCTTGTCCCCCTAAGGCAATTTCCTGGGTGGTTCTTTCCGCACTTTTGGAAAGTGGGGTGCTGGAACTTCTTAGAGCCGTTGGATTTATCCATCGGACCACCAACATTGAAGTCCACCTTACACTTCTTGTCCCCATGATACCCATGTGATTCTCCGATCTCCATTTCAACCCTGAGGGAAAATTGAACAATTTCCTCATAGTTGTAGAAGTCATGGATCGCTAGTGGTTTCCGCAAGCTAGGCTTCAGCCCACCCAAGAAGAGGTCAACCTTGCATTCAGGGGTAACGACAAAGCTTGAAGCGTATCGTGCAAGCCTTGTGAAGTTTTTGTCGTACGCTCCCACAGATTCTTCATCTTTCTGTTTGAGGGAAAGGAAGTCCATTTCCATCTTAAGACAGAGGGTGCATGGAAAATATTTATCGAAAAACATCTTCCGGAATTCCTTCCATTCCAAAGACTCGATCTCCTCCTCAGGCTTCGTATTTTTGATCAACGTCCACCATTGATCAGCTTCACCCTCCATACGATAAGCCGCCAGAAGAACCTTCACTTTTTCAGAGCATTGGAGGATGGAGAATATCTTTTCAATGGAGTTGATCCATTGTTCAGCGATCGTGGGATCAGATGATCCACTAAAAGTAGGAGGCCTTTGTCTTATGAAGCATTCAATAGAGACTTGTTCTTTCTTAAGGGGGGTTGAACGTTCCTCTTGACTAATGTTTCTATTCAAAACTTGAGTTAGCTGAGAGAGAAGCATGACAAAGTTCGTGATTCCCGCTCCCATTGGATTGGGCATCTCATAAGTACAATCATCACACTGATCTTCACAACGGTTGTTAGCTCGAGTTCTCTTATTACCGGCCATTGGCTCGAATAAAAGGAAAGTTAGGGGTAACACATAAAGGGTAATCCAAAGACAAAAGTTAATGACTTATAAATAAACTTTAATCTCTTTAACTCATGAGTCTATAGGATTCAATCCAGGATTTTAATGATCTTCCTTCTAACATATATTCTTAGGGGCATTTTTCCCTTAATAAGGGTTCATACTAAGATTGTGAATTTATCAAAACATATCCCCTGGGAGTGTCGTAACCAAGAGTGCAGCAAGGCCCATTGTCGTGCACCAGTTCCCGTTCGAGTCTATCTCAAAGCCGTGTTTTCGTGTTTTACTCCTAGGATACATCTGTGCCAGAGCCACCTCTACCTGCTCGTATCCATACATGAATGTATTTGTTTGATAAACCACTTACTTAGTATTTACCAAAACATAGGGATGTTTTTATTATACTTAGTCTTGTATCTAAGGCTTTACTAGGGTTTCCTAATCCCAAAAATAACTAAACCTATCCTCTGATACCAACTTTGACAACCCTTCTTTTTATTACAACTTAAACATGCTTTATTACATAAAACCTCACTTGATAAAAAAATGAAGATCGAGAGGTTTAGTGTCTTTGGGTATTAGGATCATTACATAAATACTTTAAACTTGAGAAACAACATTAGTATTGAAAACTTCCTTTACATGAACACTACATTCCTTCGTACTTAGCATTGCATGGGATAACCTGAGGACATGCATAAGAAAAGGGTGAGCTATAATGCCCAGTATGGGAGTACATAGTGAATAAAATGAGGAGTAAAATACATGTTAGGAAATAGGAACATAAATAGAGCATTAGAGTAACATGAACATAAAGGCATGATAAATCATGATAACCATAACATGGAAATGTGGCAAAAACACTTAACATTGAATTAGCATGAGCCAAGGCTCATTGCACATGGAGCATGAGTAAACCCTCATTGCACTTGAAGCATGAGTAAACCCTCATTTAACTTGAATTAGCATGGGTAAACACTCATTGCACATGACATATCATGATACTATACTTTACCCAATGCATTGGAGCGCTATAAAGGGGACACCCTTCTCAAACATTTCATTTCATGCATTAGTGTGCCACATGGATCATAATACATGGATTCATAAAACATAATAAATTCTTCCACGATAAAGTAATGTGGAATTAATACATGAAACTTTATAATAAATATGTAAATGTTCATAAAGGTGAATACCCTTGATTGAGAAATGGGCATGGTATTCACTACACAAAGACATTGGCTTAGAAAATCGGTGCGATTTCGGCAGCGTAACGGCGTGACATAAGAATTCATAAAAAAGGTTGATGAGAGAGAAAGGGGTTCCTCATAATATATACATGTAATGTACAGAAAGGAGATCATATATATACATGTCCCAACAATAGAAATGGAATTTAGATTCATGATACAAAAGTATTGCTTGAATGTAAAACAAGAGAGAGAAGTTCTTTTCGGAATTTCAGCATAGTAACGGGTGTACATGGGAGGCATTTAATGAGAGATAAAGGGTTCTCCCATCATTCAAACAATAAGAGGTAATTATGTGGGAGGTTTGAAACCATACCCCATCATTCATAATTGAAATTAAAAGGGCAATACAACTTAAAGAAAATTGACAAAATTGAGAAAGGAAGAAAAAATCCTTACTTGGAAGCGTGCTTCCAAAGGCTAGAGAGAGGCTTGTGAGAGGCTTCTTGGGAGCTTGGGGCACCTTGGGAGGATTATAGAGAGAGTAGGGCAGAGGGTGGACGAACTCCAAGGGATTTTAGTGAGGTGGAAGTGGGATCTTGGGTGGGTTTATATAGGAAAGGTGAGGGAATTCTTTATTATTTAGGTTTGGGACCCCTTATATTAAAAAAATCCAAACCACAAACCATCACATGGTATTTGCCCATGGTTTCTAGAAAAGGAAATAGGAAAACAATATTTTAGAAGGCCAAGGTCCGAACATATTAAAAAATTAGGGTTTCTTATATGGAGGTGAGTCACACTCCCATGGAGATTAATTTAAAAAGGCAAAGTGTTGACTAAGTCTTGAGGGCTCCATTAATGCTTTGAATAGTAAGTCAAACAAACCCAAAACCTCATTATTTTAATGATAAAACACATATTGGCAGAACATAAGGATTATGGTATTTTATTACATCACCATTGGGTCATTATGATGTCATAAACCACATTATATATTTAAATGCTATTTAATTTTTACCCAAAAATTTGACTGTCTCAGAAAATTATGAAAAATTCACCGTTGGATAATTTCGACGTCCTGATTCCAAAAATAATATTTATTTTATCTAAATGATTTTCTAAATATGTTAATTTTAACTTTTAAAATAAAACCAGACATTTATAAAAAAAATTCATGGGTTTTGACAGAAATGGCTTTCAAACCTTAATAAAAATTCTAATTGCATTCAAAAAATTATAAGATCATTTATAATTTATAAAAAAATTAATTTAATATTAATAATAATAATTTATTAAAATATTATTTAATTCAAAAATCATTTAATTTAATAAAATATAATTCTTAATTAAATAATAACTAAAAACACTATTTTTACATTAAAACTAATTACAATGTATCAAAAATGACTAGAAATTATATTCATTATTATATACAAAAAATAATGTACATGAACCTGGTGCTACTTATTTGTTACATAAACCCTTAAAATAGCCGCATAAGACCTAAGGGTAAGGTGCGCGATGGTGACAGACTCTTGGGGCGGCTCAGATAACATCGCTCGAGTGGTAATTTCAATCAACTTCCACTTTTCCCGTAGACGATCACGTTCGAGATTGACTGGATGAAGCTCAGCTTGGGATTGGTCAAGGGCAAAGCCCAAAGACTCCACCTCTTTTCCGAGCTCTAACAAATGGGCTTCGTAAGGGGCAATTCTACTGGATGAGGCAATCACTTCCTTTGTCTGAGTAGAAATGGGTTCGTTAAAGCCTTATATTTATACTACTCAGATGATCACTGTTCAATGGCTAAAAAAGTAACAGTCAAAAATCGTAACGTAAATCTAAAAAAGTTGACATCTTATAAAAACATTTTTCATAAAGAAACAATTAACTGGATCAAGAGGTATTTTCCATCAATGAAACTTTGGGTCGTTTCACATGGATTTTGTCCCTAGAAGTGGCCTTAATACTCAAATTTTTGCTGAAAAACTCACTGAAAATGCTCAAAATGAAAATCTGGTTATATCTGGTAATAAAAATTTGCTTTGTTCACATGCTGAAAATTCACAGAGAAGCCCTGAAAATGATCTAAATCTGAATTTTTCTCCTGGAACTCAAGATGAAAATTGTTCTAAAAATCAAAATAATAAAGGAAAAGAAATACTTGTGGAAGAGGTGATAGATATTCCGGTTGTTCTGACAAAGTTTCCCCACCCATCCCTTTCCTTGAAAAATTGAATCCTCAAAGTAACCCCAGGGCTGATCTTCCTCAGTTTCATGGTCTTATTTCTAAACATCAAGTGAACATTTCTTTCATACATGCCTTAATTCAAATTTCAACTTATCTGAAATCCTTGATGAAATTTGTTTCAAACAAAAAGACCTTAAAAGAATTTGTTACCTTCATCCTCACTGAAGAGTGCCATTTTTTACTCCATAAGAAAATCCCACCTAAATTGAATGACCTAGGTAGTTTTGTCATCCCATGTACTCTAGGAAATTTTGGTCAGCTCAACTGTTTGTGTGATCTAGTTGCTACCATTAATATGCTCCAATAATCACTGTTTAGACAGTTGAGGTTGGATTATCTTCAACCCACCACAGTCCTTCACCAGTTAGCTGATCGGTCTTTCACTCATCCTGTGGGAAGGTTAGATGACATACTAGTTGGGGTTGGGAAACTGTTTTTACCTACTGACATTCTTTTTCTGGATATGGATTGTGATCAAGAGGTACCTATCATCTTGGGTAGGCCCTTCTTGGCCACATGTGGTTCTGTTATAGATGTCTCTAAGGGTTAATTGATATTCCAAATTGGGGAACAAGAAGAAGAGTTCAATGCTTTTAAAAATATTAAGGGACCAACTGATTCTGAAAACTTCTCAAAAATAGATTTCATTGAAGCTGAATGTTCTTATAAAAATCAACATGAACTTATTAAAAAAATATGAAAAAACAAACCACTATTAACGAAAACATTTTTGAAGCAGAAAATCTTTGTGAATATGTTCATGAGATTGAAAATTATGCTGTAACACCAAAACTTGAAAATCATCTAAATCTGGACAACTGTGCAGTTTCTGCTCTTGGAGAGTATTCTGTTTCTGAGCATAAGAGCTTTTTGAGTGATTTTGAGGGTGTTTATGTTAACACCAACCTTGTTGTACACATTGATGATATTGAGGGTGAACTTATAAGACAATTAGATGATTTTTCTTTGATAAACCTGTTGAAATCTGATTTGGATTGTCGGGACAGTGTACAAACCAACTTGGACAGTAGGACTGTTTTCTCTTAATCTGAACATGAAATTGAAAATATTTCATCTTTCAATACTCCTTAAAAGAAATATATTGAAGATATTGGACCTCCCAGGCCTAAGAGTCTTCATTATAGTGTAGAACCACCCACTCTTGAGCTGAAACCCATCCCTACTCATCTTAAATATTCATTTTTGGGTGAGAACATCAGTTTACTTGTAATAATTTCTGCTGAACTGAATGAAAATATAGAACAAAGACTGTTGAATGCGTTGAAAAATTTTAAATTTTCCATAGGCTAGACAATAGCTGATATCAAGGGTATTAGTCTCTCATTATGTATGCACAAGATTCCTATGGAGCCTGATCATAAGCCTAGGGTAGAGTGTCAATGAAGATTAAATCCTAATATTAAAGAAGTTGTGAGAGAGGAAGTGATCAAACTGTTAGATACTGGAATGATATGTCCCATCTCGGATAGTGCTTCGGTCAGCCCTGTCTAGGTTATCCCCAAGAAGGGAGGTTTTACTATAGTTAAAAATGAAAAGAATAAAGAATTCCAAGTTAAGAAAGCCACAAAATGGAGAGACTGTATTGATTATAGGAAGTTTAATGCTGCCACTAGGAAAGACCAATTTAAATGCCCTTCTTTGATCAAATGCTTGAGAGGCTTGCTGGAAATGAATGTTTCTATTTTCTGGATGGTTATTCTGGTTACAACCAGATTCCTATTGATCTAGTGGATCAGGAGAAGACCACTTTCATATTCCCTTTGAAACATTTTCCTATAGGCGGATTCCCTTTGGGTTGTGTGGAGATCCAACCACCATTTATAGATGTATGATGGATATATTTTCTGATATGATTGAGAGAATTTTTGAAGTTTTCATGGATGACTTTTCCATTGTGATTAGTATTTTTGATACTTGTCTTGGAAATCTTGAGTTAGTCTTAGAGAGATGCATTGAAACCAACCTTGTTCTTAATTAGGAGAAATTTAAATTCATGGTTACAGAAGGTATTGTGCTTGGTCATAATATGTCCAAGAGGGGTTTAGAAGATGATACTATTAAGATAGAAGTTATTCAAAAACTCCCTCCTCCTATTAATGTCAAAGGTGTTAGATGTTGTTTTGGACATTCCAGTTTTTACAGGAGATTCATAAAAGATTTTTCTAAAGTAACTAAGCCCTTGTGTTCTTTACTGGTCAAGGAAGAAACATTCAATTTTGATGAAAACTACTTGAAATCATTTAATCTGTTTATGGAGAAACTCACTACATCACCCATCATTACTGCACGTAATTGGAAACTACCTTTTGATCTTACGTGTGATTCTAGGGACATGTCTATTGGTGCTGTCCTTGGACAGAGGAGAGATAAGAAGTTGCATGTGGTATACTATGCTAGTAGACTGCTAGATGATTCTCAAAATAATTATACCACCACTGAAAATGAATTTTTAGCTATTGTTTTTTCCCTATAAATGTATAGACAATATTTGTTAGGCTCAAAATTCATTATTTTCACTGATAATTCTACCTTTAAATACTTGTTTTCTAAAAAGGAAACAAAACCCATGCTGATTAGATGGATCTTATTATTACTAGAGTATGAATTAGAGATCTGGGATAAGCCGGGAGATGAAAACATAGTTTATGATCACTTATCTAGGTTTCCTGTTACCCAATATGAATATGAGAATCCAATGTAGATAAATTCTTCTATTCCTGATGAGAAGTTACTATCTGGGTCAGTCAGGCAATCTTCTTGGTTTTCAGATTTTTTCAACTTCCTTGCAGTAGGTGTCATTCCCAAAAATCTTTCTAATAAACAAAGAAAGAAATTCATTTCTGAGCTTAAATATTATCTGAGGGATGATCCCTTGCTGTTTTGGAGGTGTGACTGATGTAATTCTTAGGAGATGTATTCCTGAGGAAGAGATGATATCTATTCTTGAAAGTTGCACTCTTCACCTTGGGGAGGTCACCATGGGGGTGAGAGGATAGCTCAAAAGTCCTACAATCTGGTTTTTATTGGCCTACACTCTTTAAGGATTCTAGGAGTTTAGTGTTTGGGTGTGATAGGTGTTAGAGGCTGGGCAATGTGGGTAGGAAGCAGGAGTTACCCCAAAAGGGTATTTTGGAGGTAGAAATTTTTTATGTTTGGGGGATGGATTTTATGGTTATATTTCCATCATCTCATGGGAATTAGTACATTCTAGTTACTGTTGACTATGTGTCAAAATGGGTTGAGGTAGTATCTCTTCCCAACAATCAATCCAATTCTGTCATAAAATATGTTAACAAGAATATCATTACAAGATTTGGAGTCCCAAGAGCTATTTTCAATGATAATGAAACAAACATTAAGAATTAAAAATTTAAAGCCTTGATGGAGAAATATGGTTGTGTTCACAAAACTGGTACTCCTTAGCATCCACAGTCTAGTGGACAAGTGGAAATTTCTAATAGAGAATTGAAGAAAATACATGAAAAAACTATGTCAACTCTAAGAAAGACCGGTCTCTTACATTGGATGAAGATTTATGGGCATATAGAACTACATTTAAGACTCCAATAGGTATGTCTCCTTATAGGTTATTGTTTTTAAATGTTATCATTTACCTATATAGTTTCAACACAAGTCATATTGGGCAGTTAAGGCTCTGAACTTTGATTTTATGAGTTCTGGTGAGAGGAGATTACTTGAGCTGAGTTAACTTTATGAGATTAGGAGAGAAATCTATGATAATTCATGAATTTATAAAGAGAGGACTAAATTTTTTCATGATTCTATCATTCAAACTAAATAATTCAAACCTGGACAGAAGGTCCTCCTCTTTAACTCTAGACTTAGACACTTTCCTGGAAAGCTGAAGTCCAAGTGGTCTGGACCTTTTACTATAGTGATAGTGTTGAAGAATGGAGCTGATCAAATTGTTGTTTTGAAGAGAATAAAACAATGTTGGTCAATGGGAAGAGACTGAAACATTATTTTGAGGGGCAGCCAAAGGGCTCGGCTACCTTCATTGTGATAACAAACTATTCTTTAATGAAGTTTGGCTGGGGACTTTAAACCCAACGCTGCAAGGGAGGCAACCCTTGGTCTTTGTTGTGTTAATAAATAAATTTTTTAACTAAATAAAGTCTAACTGATGACTTTAAATTCAGTGCTTCTTGGGATTCAACCCATACTCTTTCTTTATTTTCATTTCTGTACTGTTTAGTGCTGAATAATGTGAAGCTTTGCTGCCAAGTGTCTGTTATGTCTCTTCTAGATTTTTGCCTTTGGTTTTCATTATTTGTGTTTCTAGGATGATGATGATGTGTCATTTAAGGAGTGGAATTCTCTTACTGAAGGAGTAAAGGAAAACTTAGTCAGGGAAGTGTCTCACAGTTATTGATGCATTTCATTTTTCTACTCCTTAATGCTTTAGAAGAAGAAATTATACTCACTTAATAAATTCTGCTTCTTTAAAAAAAATCTGTTACTAATTTTCGGAAAATTTGGTGCAAAAATTTCTTATATAATAAATTTTGTTGCATGTCACTGTTTAGATATATAATCTTCATGTACATCACTGCTTGGAACTGAATTCTATTGTTATTAAAACCATTTCACTGATGAAATTAAGTGTGTGGGGGGGGGGTACATGCTACTGGTCTATTGAATCTGATTAGTCTATAGGGTGTTTAGCATGCATCTTACTTCTTAATTGAACAACTTTTTGAATCATACGTTGTTTAAATGCTTACAGCCAATTAATAGTGCACCCACAAAGTACGTGATGTTTTTGAGCTGAATTGAAAAATATATATTCAATTTACATAAATGTTAACGCATACAATTGCTAATAAACATGATGATTATTTATTTATTATGGAAAATAATAATATTTTTTAATTTCATTGTGACCCTTTTTACATGTCATTAATCTACTTAATCGAAAATCTATTTTTAACGTTAATCGATTAATTGTTTTTATCCTTATTTAGAAGTCATCTTTGGGTAAAAAGTTGGGTTTTAAGTGTGGGGGAGGGGTCAATTATTGACTATTCTAAACTGTTATTTATTGTAATCCCATCAATTCCCAATTCTATGTCAAACGTTTTGGTAAAAAATGGATAAATGTTTTCGAAATTCTTTCATAATTTTTGGGTTTACACTTTTCTATATTGAATCTTGCCTTAGGATAAGGTCCTTGTTAGAAGTTAATGGCTACTTTGAGTATTAAATTAATGATAATGGATGATTACTGAGTGGTATTTCTTATTAATTTGAAGTAAATTTGGTTTAGGACCTACCTCTGGAATTGATATGGGAACCATGTTTGTGGAATTACGATCATAACTCTTGGAACTGGATGTTTGATTCTGATTCTAGGGGCCTCATTCATTTTTCTTTAAATTATTAAATGAAATTGATTTAATGAGAAAATGTAAATGAATTTTATATAAATATTTTGAAACTAGAGTAATCTTGGCATCTGGGATCCCATGGAGAGTCTTTGAGACCCTAGAAGCTGTGTCCGTTTCTGTTAACTTTTAGCCCCCTGTTCATCTTGAATAAGAACATTTCACAGTTCTTAGCACAATGATACATGGATTGGGAAAAATAAATAATGTGTCTAGGGTCAAAATGGTTTCATTAAGGTGAGGGGAATGATGAACACAAAATGAAGAAGTGATCAATTGATTTATATGGAAATCATTTAGGTTGTATCAAAATAGTGATTCACAAAAAAAAATATTTATTCTTTGAAACAAAGGAGATGAGTCAAAGTACAAGGTTCCTCTAGTTATGTTCTTAATTACACATAAAGTTTACCTCTTTTCACTGTTGGAATTTGGACATAAGTCTAGATTGTAGTAAATCACTAAGTAGTACCACATAAGAGGTATGTCATCTTCATTGTTTGATGATTCATAGTTTTCAAGACATCAAGTGAGTATTTTCTTGAGGCAGGGTTCGTTTGAGCAATTTTGTTTTTTTAAAGCCTAATGACGTGTTTTTGAAGTCCTCTATTTAAGGTGTTGGACATGTTATAGTTTGACCTAAATCATAAATACAATTAACTGTTTTTCAAAGAGAATAAAACATGGTAATGTTTGAGGACAAACAATGTTTAAGTGTGGGGGAATTTGATGTGGCCTTAAAAACACATGTTTTTCCACATCCGTTTTAATTAATTTTTATCAATTTAATTACTTATATTAACACATTTTAATAAATAATGACTCTTTTGTAATTATATCACTAAATTTATTAATCTATCAATTTTTTAAATTAATTGTGTATTTTAAGGGTTAAAATAATTGATTTATTTCTTACTTTAATTTTATAGACTAATAATTATTTATTGATATTTTTGTTTTGGTATGCATAATTAATAACATAACATTAAATAATTAATTAGTTTGAATTTTTCACTTTAAATATGTAGTCTTAATCTAACATTGCATGTACTAAGAATTAATTTAATATAACCTAAATAATTGATGTATTTCAATAATTCAATAATTAAAATAAAAGTTTATTGAATCACTTCAATTATTAAGTCTCTTATTTAAAATTTCATTAATTAAAAAATTCGTTTAATTATATAATAGTTATTTTATTATCTTAAACTAATTAAATTTGATCTAGAAACTATTTTAAACCATTTCACTGTGTCGTATTAATGTTAAAATTTTTTGTTAACTCTTAATAAGTTAGTTGATTTTTATTTTTATTTTTAGTATAGTAAAAATTTATGTCAGGTGAATAGAAATTATTAGTAATTTAAATTACGTTTTTTGGTTATATAAGTTTATTTAAATTTGAATTTGTTTTAATTCAATTTTAGTTTGTATTAATAACTTTTTTCATATTATATTTATGTTTTAATTTAATTTATTTAATCTTTTTATATTACAGGTTGACGGTGTCTCCACACACCTCTTTAATTGTCTCACTGTATTCCTTTATGGTGTCTCAGTTTTGCTACCGGTTCCCCTTCACGGTCTCTCTATGATGGACACATTGTTTCCTCCACGCACTGGTTCCTTCATCTCACCTTCATGGTGCCATTTCCATAGCAACTTCACACACCGTAATCCATAATTGTTGTCTCACAGGTTCGTCACCTGACACCATAACCCCTTTTCACGGTGTTACCGTGCCACCCCATCAATATCTCACCATAACCATTGCAAACCGGTGTCACCATAACCAGTGTTTCCTACACATCGTATCCTTCTACACCATTCTCTCCCAAACTGGTTCCACCGTTTACTGTCTCACAGTATCATTCATCACGGTCATACCTTCTTATCTCCTTCCACCACACATCTTCCTACATTTTTTCCCCTCTATGCATTTTCTTCTCAATCTCACCACCCTAAAACTCACGGAATTAACATCTATTGATTCATTTTCAATTCATACTAAAACCAAAATTAGTTCAGACTTGCACAATCTCAAATCAATGGAAGAACCCTCAACTGAATCCCTTCATCATCGCTTCCAATCTAGTCATATTTTCACCGCTAAACCCTTCACCAGATAAAGACTTCATCTTTCAGACATTGAAAACTATACATTGATCCATCTTGCAGGTTAGAACCCGTTGTTGCATTGTGAAGAGGAAGAGTTTTTATCCATAGTCGCTGCTGCAGTTTGGATTAGGCCGCACCAAGGAGCGACTCAATTGAGAGTTCACCACATGAGAAAAGATGTTTCTGCCGAGATTTGAAGCCACCATCGCTGAAGGTGGGTCGTAGCAGACCACCTGCATCGCTACTGATTTGAGTCAAGCCCGAGCTGAGTTCCGATGAAGATAAGTTATGTGCTACCATAGTTTTCAGCAGAGGATGTTTGATGTTGCTTTTCTGGGGTAATTGAGGCCGTAGAATCGCTGCTGTGAAGGAATGGATGACTTTCCTCCATAGTTACGGGGTTTTGGTCCGCTGTGGGAAGCCGTTGTAGAAGATCACCACAAGGAAAACCCACTGGATGAGCTGTGTCGTGGAAGCTTCGGGAAGAATCCTCCCCTCTGTGCCAATTTTGGGGGAGGGGATAAAACCAAACAAAGAAAAAAATATGAAAAAATATATAATAAATAAATAATAATAAAATTAAAGAATAAAAAAATCAAAAGCAAAAGAAAAAGTTAATGTTTAAGTTAAATTTAATACGTCAAAAGTTTAAAGTAGAATTTATAAAAGTTTTAAAACAATTGAAATTTTAATTGTTAGATAAATCCTAAAATATAAAACTAAATATTGCTAATAATAAAGTAATATACTATTAATATTATAAATTTATAATTAATAATAGTTATAAATAAACTATAAAATATACTTTTTAATTTAAAAAAATAAAATTTAAGTAATAAATTTAATTAATTATTTAAAATTAACTAAATAATAGATTAATTTATCAATTAAATCTCATTAATAGTAATAATAAAATTATTATTATAACCTAAATTACTAAATTTTTAATTACTTATTTACTTATGTTGTGAAATTTTAATGGTTTAGTTAAATATGATAAACTTAAAAAATTAGTATTTAGTATTTATATTTTTTAATATAATTAAATCAGAAGCGTTCGATAAATCTATAATAATATTATATAAAATTAAATAAAAATTACTAAATTAAATATTTATTAGTTAACTTTAGTTAACTTTTATCTTTGAGTTTTAACTATTTTATTTCGTTTATATTATGTGCAGGTTCATTCCAAAGTCGGAAACACGTCTATATGAACACAACTAACTCATTCATAGTTAGTTACGTGAGGAAAACTCACATGACGTGCCTGTCGCAAACACACACACATGTGCGGTGCAAAAGATAAAGATGAATTCAAGTCCGTGGAAGTATGTGGTGATGTGTAGTAGGTGACTGTGGTTAAAAAAACAATGTAGCATCAGAATTTTGGAGGCTCATTCATTCACTTGGGGGTCATTCATTCGAAGAAGCACACCACTGGAGAGCAGAGAACCTAAAGTGACTCTCGGAGAACCAATCCATGGAGACTCGAGGGCCTGGAGAATCAGAAATTCATGCGAGCAGAGGGAGTTTTCTTCCTCTGTTCTCTTATAAATTTCTTCCTCTGTAAATGAATGTTTTAGAATATGTAATGGAAGAAATGTTTGGCTAAATACTTAAAGTTCGGGGGGGAAATTGAGTCTACTGGTTATCGTTCTTTTCTTTTCTCACTATCCTTTTAATGTGATCGGAATTGATTGGAACGGTCAGTTATGATTACATTAAACTTCAACGTACCACTTGTGCTTAATCTATGATTTCCACATTTATATGGTGAGTTTAAATGTGGATTGATTTTCCTGAACATTTAAATGGAAATAAAATTCAACACGACATACGGCGAGTCAGTTCTCTGTTGTTTTCAAACATGATTTTTTTTATGTTGGTTAATTTAAGGGTGGAAAACTCTGAAATTGGCCGGGTAATGTTATTATCTCATGGAGGGGGAAATAAATCACTCTATTTCAGTGTTATTAGTTGTAATAAATGATTTGAGAAAGTATACCTTCAAAACTAGTAGAGTTGATATACTCCCCGAATGATTATCTCCAAATTGTTTACTTTTCAGTGCACTGTTAATTTGTTACTTGCTGTTTTGAGCCTGTTTCATGTTTGATACGGTTTAGATAAAAAACAAATCTAAAAAATTGGGTTGTTTCATTTGTGCATTATAGTAAAAATAAAAAAATAGAAAGATTATAAATTCAACCTCACTGCGGACAACATTGGGTCTTTAGTTAGTTTTTTTTAGATAATAGTTGCCAAATTATCCTTTCCTGTGGGTTAGACCCTACTTGCCACATATATTGTAGTTAGTAAGAATATAAATATTAAACTCAGACCGGCTTCAATGACTGTTTAGGTCAGTATCCTCAACCGATTTATGAATAAATTGAGATGGGTATGATACATAAACCCTACAATTCAATCCCAATTTGATTATATTTTGATATTGAGGTTTCCCTCACAAGGTTTACACAATCCCAACCACACTATCAAGTGCAAGTTGATCGATTGACATAGAATTTATAACTCAATTAATTGATCAAAATTTAATAACAACAGTATGTTTAAAAATTCAAAATATTTATATGAATGGTGTGGTGATTAGATCAACTATGAAATAAATCAGTCTTCCATGTCTTGAGTTGTCATCGTGGAGATGATTTGTATAATCAATGGTTTGATTGAGGAAAAACCAATCTCATCTACACTATTATATTCCATCACAAGAAAAATAATAATATGAAAATTGAAAAAACTAGAAAAAAAAATGATGAAAAATTTATGATAAAAGCATGAATAAAAAAATACAGATAGGAGGTGGGAGAGGAGAGCCTTTTTGGATGAGATGTTGGCGCAAGGCATTAATTATTCCATGATTTTTGAGGGGTTATCAAGAGCCACCATTTTGGAAAAATCTTCCCAAAACCTAAAAAAGACATCCCAATGAGTTAAGACATCCTAAAATTTGTGTTGGGGATTTATAGGGATACAAAACATTTTAAAATGTTAATGGGAAATACTGCCAAATTGTTTAATCCAATTTCCTTCACATAGTTGACTTCCAAAACATGTTCACTAGATGGATTTTTAGAAGGTTTATTTCTTCCTTATCAATTGTTCAAGCATCCCTCAATCTTTGGGATCAATACATTTTTGGATAAAGATGATAATGCCCAAATGGTGAATTGATGTCTTATCTGGATGAGTCATTCCAACTTTGTCGTCATGGCCCATTTACTCCACTAAATTGCGCAATCCATCTCCCATTTACAAAATAGAATTCGTAGAACATTAATTTTGGAACATCTTTTCAAAAGAATAAGTCAATATAATTTACAGAACAATATTTATATGCAAAATACTATAGTATATTTTAAAAGGGTAAAACAATAATTTCAATTGAATTTTCAAATGATTGATCTTATCACAAATATTCTTTAAATTGTCATATTTATCAAAATTTAAGGAAATTATTTCACTTATAATGAGTAAAATATTTAACAAAATAGTGTTTTATCAACTGCCCCACACTTTCCCTTTTACACTCCTAAGGAAATCATCATATCAAGTAAACATCAAAATCAAATCAAAAAAATTCTAAAACCCATATCATTGAGATCCAAAAATTCCACACTAAGAACCAAAACATATAACACCACATAAAAAACCATTCTTCTATGTTCTCTATTTATTTCATTCAATATATTACCAATTTATTTATCATCCCTTTCCCAAAACACTTACCACACTTGAATTTTCTCTTATCACACAAATTTCTATTTTTCAGCAATGTGTTTCTCAAGAGAACTCATAAAAGGGTCACCGTAGGCTTGATAAGTTCCTACATCACTCCCCGATGTGAGTCGATGACATATGGTTATCCTGAAGACATTTTAGGGTTGTTCTGTGTCTTTTGGTTTGTAGGATTTAGATTGGAAAAAAGCCTGTGGCTAAATTAGGAGTGATTGACAAATTTTGAAGAAAATTTGGATTAATGTAATTTTTACTTCAATATGCTATACTCTACATTAATCATAGAATCAATTAATATTTATCATCATGAAAATACAGGAATCTGAAAACCATTCAACATTTCGATAATAATAATTCTAATCCTATCAAACATGATTTTCTTGAAATCTCAAGCCAAGCACATCTGTCTCCCTCTAATAGGATCTTTAGAAAGGCACAAATTCACTTATAATGAAATATACGGAAAAGGAACGACTTCAATTAATATGAAAGGACTAAAAACATAACAACTTTCAATAAAATGAATTTCTTTAGCAGCAAACACTTCTCTTCAGAATATATTTTTTCACCCAAAGTATCATAGAATGTGGTTGCATAACAAAAGAAAACATCCAACACACTTTAGTTCAACAACATTATGAAATTTCACATACAGAGTTGGTTGGATATAGAAAATTGGATTGTAATGTGCTTAACCTAATTGGCTGTTCGTGGAATCTAAGGGATATAAGGATTAAAGGTCAAGGTAGTCCATTATATAAAGGATTCATTGAAATACGAGATGTAATACCAAACATATTTCTCATTAATTTAAACATAATTACCTCAAACCCTCAAGTTTTAATAGTAATAAATATAATTCTGGTTAAATCATGCATGGTTTGGTACTCTCAAGAAATGAGGGAAATGTATGAACATGAATAAAATAGTTCAGAATCATCATATGAATGTGATTACAAATATAATGATATTGAGATGGGGAATGGGATTAAAAATTCATAGTACTTTTCATTATATTACAAAATATTTGACCTTGAAAGAAAGTCATTTCAACATTCATTTATGCTTAGTTTCATAGGATATATTTATTCACTTATTAATATGGATTTAAATATCGTGATGGAAATCAGCTCAAAAGTTTCAAAAACAAGCATGAAATTGAAAAATAAAGACACTAAATTTGAAAAAAAAAATACTTTTTTAAACATTGAAATTATATATGCAAATGATATGTATAATTTTAAATAGGACAAATAATAATGAAGTTAAAGGGTTAGGAATAGCATGATATGCTCATGTGATGATTGGGTTATATAGTGTGATGAAATCCATTGCATTCGTAGGAAGCCCCTCAATGTATTTCTACAAGAATTGACCATTGACAATAAATATCTTCTTGTAAAATCTTTAGTGATATCTAATCCACTGTAAGGAAAATCATTAGTCACAACATAAGGACCTAACCATCTAAAATTTAACATGCTAAGAATCAACTTCCGTCATGAACTGTAGAGAAGGACTTTCTCTCCAACATGAAACTCCATTTGTGGGATCATTCTACCATGAGATGCTTTTGATATTTCCTTGTAGATCCTAGAGTTATCATTTGTAGAGAATAGGATCTCCTCATGATCTTGAATTTGCATCTTCCTTTGGATTACATCTTGCACTAAATCCATATTGCTTTTCTTTATATCCCAATAAATCTAATGATCAACATCCACAGGGAGATGACAAGTGTTCCCAAAGACAATCTTAAATGGGGACATACCAATGGGAGTCTTGTATGTTTCCCTATAAGACCACAATTCATCATCCATGCTCTAGCTCCAATCCTTCCTATTTGGCTGCACAGTTTACTCAAAAAAATTTCCAACTCAAGATTTGAATCCTTTGCATGACAATTTGTTTGGGGGTGGTATGGTGTAGGTGATTTGTGTGTCACCCCATACATTTGAAGGAGGGAAGCATGATTATTATTGTTGAAATGTGTCCCTTAGTCACTGATGATGTCCTTCAGTACTGAAAACCAACAAAAAATCTATACTTTGACAAATTAGACAACAACATCAGAATCATCAATCCTAGTGGCCTTAGACTCCACCAATTTAATCACATAATCAATGGAAAACAATATTAATACAAATAAACTAAAAAAGTACCCAAAAAATCAATTCCCAATACCTCAAAATATCACATAATAATATGGGTTGTTTGGGCATCCCATGTATCTTAAGAATATTACTAATGTGTTACAAACATGATCACAACATAAAAAAACATGAGCATCGTAGAAGAAACTATGCCAATACAATTGTGAGTCCATGAAATTCCTATATATTCTTTGGGGTCCATAGTTTCCACCACAAGAAAGTGTATGATAGAATAAGAGAACAAACTAAAACTCATGATTAGGAACACACCTCTTAGTAACATGATAACTACACATGTTCCAGTGGTATTGATAATCCTTCACATAAAACCAAGACTCACATTTTAATTTTTGGGCTTGATGATTCTTTAAATATGCAAGGATTTAAGAGGCAATAAGGAAGTTATCTAAATTTTCATACCAAGGATGTGTACCTGACATGGAAAAATGATTCTCATTGGGGAATGTTTCCTGAAGAGGTACTTAGTCCCATGTGTCATCCTCTATTATGTGAGTAAGCCTACTCATGTGGTCCCCCACCATGTTCTCTGACCCCTTGAGGTCATTTATCTCAATATCAAATTCTTGAAGTTGGGGCATCCATCGAATAAATGTGGGCATTACATATGGCTTATTCATTAGGTACCTCATAGTTGCATGGTATGAAAAAACACCAAAAATATAGTCCAAACAATATGAACAGAATTAATCTAAATTAAATACAATAGCAAGAAACTCTTTTTCTGTGGTTTTGTAATTTGTTTTGGATGAATCCTATATCCTCAAAACATAGGTAATCACATGGGAACGTCCTTCCATCCACTGAGATAAGACCACTCTAACAGTGAAGTTAAATGATTCACACAAAAGTTCAAAAGGAACCTCCCACCATCGGGGTTGTATGATCAGTGGAGTGGTCAGACACTTCATTATCTCATCAAAAAAATCCAACAAATATCACAAAAAAGAAAATCAGAAACCCTTTTTAAGTAATCAAGACATAATAAGAGAAATCTTACTAAAATCTTTGATGAAGCACTGATAATATCATGCATGCCCAAGGAATGATCTAACATCACACAGACATGAAGGTCACAGTAAGGATGAAATAATATCTATCATAGACCTATCAACATCAATCCCTTATTTGGACACTACATGCCCTAAGGCAATGCCATGCTCTACCATGAAATGACACATTCAACTTTCAAGACTAGATTACTATTAATACAATGATTCAACACCTTTCCCAAACAACTTAGACATTTATCAAATGAGGATCCATAAATGGTAAAATCATCCATATTAAGCTCTATTTAGGTCTCATGAATATAAGATTAAATACTCATCATGCATATCTAGTAGATATCTAGGTCATTAAAAAGACCAAATGGCATCCTCCGCTAGGAAAATCATCCAAAGAGATAGGTGAAAGATGTCTTCTCTTGATCATTTGGAGCAATAGGAACCTGGAAATTCCCACAAAATCCTTCCATGAAATAATAGCATATTTTCCCCACTAGTCTCTTGAGCATCTGATCAATAAATGGGAAGGGAAAATGGTCCTTACAAGTGGACTTATTTAGTTTCCTATAATCAACACACACATGCCATCTATTTTGTATCCTCATTAGAACTGACTCCCCTTTATAATTTTTAACAACAGTAACAACACTTTTCTTAGGAAAAACCAAAATATGACTCACAAACTAGGAATCTAAAATTGGATAGACTAAACCCGCATTGAGAAAATTTTCAGCCTCTTTTTTAATAACCCCCATAAGAGTAGGACTGATTCGCCTTTGTGGCTACCTAACCGGTTTATCACCATCTTTTAAACGAATCTTAGGCCTGCAAATGGAGGGGCTAAAAACCATTATATCATCCATGGTCCACCTGATTTCTATAATTTTCGCCCTCAAAAGATTCAAAATTCTTTCATCATATTCATAAGTCATATTGTTAGCAATGATAATAGGTAATTTCTCTCCATTCCATGGGTATGAGTATTTGAAAATTGTAGGAAATGTCTTGTGTTCTACTGTAGGGGGGGTACTGTATGGATGGATACATCAAAGGAACTGAAATAGGTGCACAAAGAGCATCATGATCAAAATATACATCATACAAATCAGTAAATAAATCATATAATCCATCATTATACTCAAGAGACATGTCATAATCAGAGTTCACATTATCAAAATCAGAATATGATTCCATTTAAAAATCCTATCTAAGAGAGACTTGTGCTTTATAAATAGGTGCATAAGTACTCTTAGACATCATACTAGAACCA
The DNA here is from genome assembly GCA_963277665.1 of Viscum album. Taxonomy (NCBI): domain Eukaryota; kingdom Viridiplantae; phylum Streptophyta; class Magnoliopsida; order Santalales; family Viscaceae; genus Viscum; species Viscum album. The sequence goes on along the minus strand of OY728125.1, from coordinate 267,337,790 downwards.
ATACTCATAATCTATCTAAGTATAGGTCAATACAATTTGATGGGGTCTTTATTTGGTTGATCAAAATGGTAGACTACTAAAGTAGAATGGTCCTCAGAGGGATACTTCATGAAATCGATAATATTAAATATAACAACATCATCACTAAACTCCTTGGAAAGTGTAACCTCTTTTAAATTTATGATAGTTTTTTTAGTTTTTAGGAAGGGCCTACCTAAGATAATGGGATCATGAAAACTTATCAGACCATCCACCATTTTATGAACGTAGAATTATACTAGAAGGATCATGTATCTTAACCTAACAAGTACATCTTGAAGGAATCCCACTGGATATTTTGTAGCTCTATGTTCTAACTACAACACTACTCTCATCAGATACAACACACAAACATACAAATAATAGAATACAATGTTAGTCATTGTATTTATTGAAGAACCTAAATCACAAATAGCATCAGAAAATTTTAACTCCCCTTTGGTGAATGGGATGGTAATTGTGCTTGGATCCTTTCATGTTGTTGGAATTAAAAGAGTTGGTCAAATAAGTGCTGAAACATTCCTTCCATGACTAATCCTCTCAATTCTCTTGTTGCCTCTTAGATTTTTACGAGGTTCTTTTAATAATTTTACATACCTTGGGCTTTTTATAATTGCCTTAAAAAGGAGGATGTTTATCTCGACATGATTGAATGTGTCCAAAACCTCATTTTGAATTACCTCTTCATCCATATTCATTTTTTGAAGAACCCTATTTGGAAAATGATGGTGTTTAGGAGGAACATCATTAATATTTTTATTACAATTATATTTCTCCATTGGTTTCTCAATAGTCGGTTTTGAATGGGGATTCTCCAGAGTTGAGGTGAAACCCAGTGGAATGGTAGGGGAGAAGCATCAATTGTTTTCTCCAGGATTCTCAATGTGATGGAACAGACATTCCCCTTTGGATTTGGAGTACGTTTGGAAGGTATATTTCTATAATTCATACTTTCTAGTTCATAGAGGGTGATGACAATCTGGCTCATTTGGGACTTCAACTCCCTCAGCTCCGAACCTAGACTCGTCAACCCATTCTCTTGATTAAGTTCAATTTGTTTTAGAATATCATCTGTATTAGAATGTACCTTTGGTTGTGAATTCCCTTCTTGTCGACTTGTTTATTCTTTTGATTAAAATATCCTTTGGGGTTATTGGATACCTTTTTGGTAAGGTTGATGTTGCTCGATGTTTTGTTGAAAAAGGGGGCCTTTGTTGTTTTTCATGAGCCATACCTCAGGTCTAATTTATCATTCCACACTTGGTTATATGTTGGAGGAAATGAATCAGACATATTTTGGGGATCTATTTGTTGTTGCTGCTGAAATGGTCTCCCTCATAATATAGATGCATAATTTTTTTTCTTGTAATAGGTGTCAACAATATTTTGGGTGGCTTCTCTTAGTGAAAATTCCAAAAATCCATAAGGGAGGCTATTGAGATGATTTTTGATCCAAATTAATCTGTCTCACCATTGTTTTCAATTATTCAAACATGGTATTAATATACTTACATTTAAGAGAATATAGCCTTACCTGATTTTCTCCCCTGATATATGATGCACCTCGATCAAAAAATTTCTAGAAGTTTTTTACCATCTATTCAATCAACGCACATGCATCTGTAGGTGTTTTATCAACCATTGATCCACAAGCCGCATCATCCACCATGATCCCCTCTAGAGGTGTGAGTCCTTCATAGAAGTACAAGATGATGATTTTCTTACTAATTTAGTGATGTGGGAATAATTCAAAGAAAATCATGAATCATTCCCAATAGTAATACATTGACTCCCCATGTGCCTACATGATCTATGAGATATATTTTCTTATGTATGTGGTCCTTGTTTCTAGAAAAATTCTCTACAAGAAATTCATTTCAAATCGTTCCCACATTTTATATATTCATGTTGTAAATAATAATTCCAATCTCTTCCAGCTCCATTAAGTGAGAATGAGAATGCCCTTAGATTGATTTGATCTTCAATAACATATCTTGGTTTTAAGTATGAGCAAACGAAATTTAATTCTCTTAAATGTTTTTTTGGATCCCCACTAGGTAATCCATGAAAAATTGTATGACGGTAAATTAATAAAGATTTTAGATCAATATTTGAATCGATATTTTTGTATGCAATACAATATGGTGGATAGTTAATATCTGGTGTAACCAATTCTCAAATGGTTTTATTAAGTTCATTTCCATTATTTTCATCAATTGGTTCTTGTTATAAGTTTCAATTTTATGCGTTTCCAATTTCAATGTTTTTGGAGTGGAGGAATTCTCCATCGATTTGAATGTCAAAACATCCTCTAGACTGATAATTTCTAATTATATCATGTAGGATATGTTCAATATCAAGGTCAATATCTAAACGATTCTGTAGATTAATTTATATCATAAATAAAATAAAGATAAAAATAAATAAATCGGACAATAATAAAAATGATAAGATTGATTTAATGGTCTAAAAATAGATGAATAATATAAAAGAAGAAAAAAATTCAGATTGGGTAAAGAAGGAAGAAAGAAAATAATAAGATAATAAAATGTAAAAAAATTATATACCTATAAATGGTTTAAATAATTACATTCCTACCCGGAAATGATGCCAATTTGATGACTGTTGTCTCCCACGCTCTTAGAAATAATTATTTGTGCTTTTACTATGTGCAGCACAATTGTTGAACAAGGTCACTCTCTCAAGGAGGAAGTGAATTAAACAACCCTTAATTGGATTGAATATAAAAATTAAATAAGTTAATACAAATGAATCACAAGACATGGGGGTTTTTGTTTTGTGATTTTGAGATAATACACTAAAAAAGGTATAAGATGGAACAATCAAAGAAGAAAATCCTTTTAAAAACACTTATATATGATGATGTAGTTGATATAATCTGTCCCTTCATTAAACATTTATCCTTATCCCATATGATTATAATTCATTAAATTTATTCCTCTAACTTTTTCAACCCCAATACAATATAGAAAATAACACGACAAAAAATATCGAAAAATGAGCCTTTCGTCAACTATCGGACTTCCAATCGCAACATTATGACTTGATTTTGATCCCAAATTCAACTTATGGAAAATGGTAAAGTAGTGTTGTATATACTACCTATATTTTAGAATTATTTGATTTGGGTATGAGACATGAACAATACAATTCAATCCCAATTTGATTTTATTTTGTGATTGGGGTTTCACTCACACGGTTTACACAAGCCCGACCCCACGGTCAAGTGCTATTTGATCGAGTAACATAGTAATTAGAAATCAATTAATTGGTCACAATTTATGTATTATAGTATTATTATTGATTAAAAACAATTAAATGAAGGGAGTGGGGATTAGATCAACATTGAATGAAATCACTCTTCTAAGGGTGGAGTTGTCATCCGGGAGACGTTTGGCATGATTAATGTGTTAATCGGGGAATAACCAGAATCATATCCACTCATAGATTCCATCCCATGAAGAAAAATAATAATATAAAATTAAAAAAAAGAATATTAATTGAATGAAAATTCAAGATACAAGCATGTATGAAAAGAAATACAAAGAGGAGGTGGGAGAGGAGAGTAATTTTTTGGAAGAGATGTTTGAACAAGACATTTCGTTTTCCAAGAGTTGTGAGGGGTTACCAAGAGCCACCCTGTCGGCCAAACATTTCCAATTTCTCGACTATCCCTCCAAAGAGTTAAAACATTATTTAAATATATTTGGAGATGGCTACGGATAGAAATCATTTTATTATGTGAAAGAGAAATTTTGACAAATTGTTTATTCTCACTTGCAAATCATAGTTGACCTCTCAAAGGCGTGAATTATCTACCTTTTTAGTATGAATATTTTTTCCTAATCATGTCCCTGAGAGTCCCTGAAATTTGGGCTCAAGCCATGGTAGGATGTAGATGATACGTCCCAAATGGTGATGTGATATCCTGTCTGGATGGTTCATTCCATGATTATCTTCATGTCCCATTAACTCCACTCAAATGCACGATCCAGATCCCATGTCATAAATTGAAATTGTAGAATCAAAAATCATGAAAACTTTTACCAAATATTAAGTGAAAATATTTTATAGAAAAATACATTTTCCCGATCTACTACATTGAATTTTAAAGGGCTAAAACTGGAATTTCAACTGAATTTTAATATGAATGATATAATACCAAATAATTAATAAATTATCATTTTTAGCACAATGTGAGGAAATTATTTATTTTAATATCAATAAAATAGTCAAAAAAATTATTGTTTTATCAAGGCCTACAAGAAGTCCTAATCTCAAAAGGGTGCCCCCATAAAGGGCCCACCCAATCATGTCTCATCAAATGGGAATCTTTTGTGCATATACCCCAATATATCTGAACTACATGGGTTTTGATTCCTCTCTTGAGGATAAATAGGAAACCGATCATATGGTTCAATTCCCAACATCAAGTCACCTTCCTTCCCTCTAGATGATTATATTCTCCAGTGTTACTTATTGTACAGTTCATCTTAGCATCACCATTGTAGCATCAAATATTTGTATGCTTTTGACAATATTGTAAAACAAGTGTAACCCATGGAAAAACCCTTCGAGAATGATCCATGTGTTCACGAACATATGAACATGACTTGAATCTATATGAGAGTCCCAGAATAGAAAACAATCTTGTCCCAAAAGAACGTAGTGAGTAAAACCCCCCATCTTGTGACAAATGGAGTCCTAGAGTGTCCTTAGGTGAGTCCACATTCAAGAAGAACCTTCCTTTGTAATGTAGGTCCATGAATCAAGGATTCCTGGGCTGTTGGGTGTTCTTGGCACCATGAATAAACCCGTTGGAGACCATCTGAAGACGTTACATATGAGGAGGACAGATTGCATAAGTACATGACCCAAGAAATCTCTTTCTAGGATCATCTGACTATGGTACCTCCTTAATACTATAAAAGAGGAGAATTATCGAGTCCTCATGTGGTTAATACAAGCATCTTCAAAGGAAAATGGCACCGAAAGTGTTGAAACAAAATAAATGGTGAACATGATAGGAAACTATCTTTGGAAAAGGTGATGGGGATGATCCTTATCGGGTCATTTCCACACCACCAAAATCACGCCACCTCGAAGGGGAAACAGACAAAAAAACTGTCCAATGTCACCAATGGTATTTCAAGGAGGGGATATTCAAGAGCTAATTTTATCAAATAAGCTCTCATAATTTCTTATGTTTCTCCACTTTCTTATAACGTCCACCATATTTAAATTCAATATAACTACAGAATAATGTAAGTATATTAGTTTTATCATTATAATTTAATATCTAATATAAATTTCATTTCTCACCTCCTCTTATTAAAAGAAATTAATTTGTTGTTCATGTTATGATGATTAATCACCTTGGTAAATAATGTTTTTCTTCTTTTATTCATATACTGCCATAATGGATGGACTTGAAACTATTTTTATAGAAAAAATATTTTAAAATATATATTATAATATAATTAATAATATTTATATTCTATATTAAACATAGCTTCATAATTTTCTTAATGTTGTGATATGATAAATATATTTGGGGACGTGTCGACTAATGCCTACTCAAAATGGATTAATTTATTCACAAATCACATGGAATGTATTAAGGATTTTATTTGTAAACATATTTGATATATGTAAATTATTTACACTACTATAATTAAATTATATATTTTAAGACATTTAATTTAATTTAATTTTTTCAATATGATTGGAAATACGACAACCGAGTCCATGCGTACATACGACCTATAGTCTCCATTAATATAGATTTTAGTTTGTCATAAAATATTAATATAAATATTTATTTAATTATTATATAATACATTTGCCTCATGTTTTATATATTTTAGATTTGGGACTTATGACTATAATCACTTTTGAAATCATTCCATGTTCATTTTCATCTAAAGTATTGAATATCGACAAAAGGTACATCATGAACATAAATAATTATGTAATTTTCAAATATCTGTATAAGGAGATATAAAATTAATAATAAAATTGAAAAAGGTTCTTATGAAAAAACTGATTAACTTAATATTATTATTATAAAAGGAAATAGAATGTAAGAGACAAGTCAGACTCAATTTAAAAGAATTGCTCAAACCAATTTATATTCATTTGGTTAAACTTATACTTCATTATTATGTATTTTAGCCCTTATATATGAAATGAATTTTTAATATATATATATATTTATATTTATTTTATAGTTAAAACAAAAAATCAATAAATTTTATTAACATAATGATCCATATAAGAGACATCGTCTCAATATCCTTATTTTGAGTCATATCATGATGATATGAACATTTATTAATCCAATAATGTTTATATACTACACTTTTTACATGTTATATTTTTAATTACTATATTTAAGGAGATAGAATATTTTTTTAATTTTATAACTTAATTATTTTTATTCAAGAGTTTCCCTGGAGGTAAAGGACCCTATAAATAAAACATCATTTTTAATGCATTAGTTATTTAAATTTCTAAAAATATCAATTTCATGTCCATGTTTTCACAAAGTATTTTATGAATTTATTTATATGGTCATGAATGTATAAAAATTTAAAATTTTATAATAAGTTTCAAAGTCTTATGGGACACATTGATTCAAAAATCCAATTATTGAATCTTTTAAATGGTTATGGAAATGGATTGATTATTACAATATACTGAAATGTTTTTTTTATTTATGAGTGAAATATTGACAATTGGAATCATTTATATGGTATGATTATAAAATGGGACATGGAAATTTTATGGGTGGTTCTGTGATAAAACATATATAGTTAGTTATGTGATAAAACAATGACAGGTAGTTCTGTGATAAAATTGGGACAGGTGGTTACTTCATATCCTTAAATTTAATGGGTATGGAAGTCGGTCATATAAATATTACATTTGTATATGTGATATGTCTGGATGTTTATTGTATGATTATTCTATTTTTTAATGATTTTGTTCAATGTTTAATTTATATTTTTTATGTGTTTTATGAGTTTTATTGTAATAATTTTATTTAAAAAGGGAAATCAATGAGCTTATATTCAGTGAAGTGTATTTAAAAAATCATAAAGTTGAAAGGTATTGCATTATGATACTGTATTCATGACTTTCTTCTTTCAAATGAATAAAAAAAATTCTTCTTTTTTTATCCCTTACTGATCATTTTATGCTCAATATTGGTTTCAAATTTTTTTCACAGTATTTTAGGGAGAATAGAGACCAGTATGGAATCAAGGGAAAATATGTGTTGTTTAAACATCAAACTAAATCATGTTTCTTTTTAAATGTTTTTGTTTTATAAAAATATATATTGAGTAGAAGTGTCTATTTCTTAATATTTATGTTGTTATGCATTAGATATTTGTTAATAATATAAATATCTAAACCTGAAAAGATTCTAAATGTGAATTCTCTAATTAACTCAATATTTTCTAACACTTAATGATTGGGACATACAGTTGGTATTAAAGGTATATTAAGCTATCTTCATGGGTTAAGGTGTTATTTACACAAATGATACATGTTATATATAACCAAAATGGATTTCATAATAGAATGAGTTTTAATTATTTTAGATAAATTTAATGAGATTGAGATAACATGAATATTTATATCTTAGTATTTTTATACCTTATAAGGCATTATATGATGATTTTATTAATATAACCACACTAAAATTTTTTTATTTAGTAAATGGATGGATATAGAAGGCATCAATGTAATAATGTACGTGGAGTAAAATGTGTTGGTTATATTATTAAGAAACCCAAGGAAATATGAGTTTCAATGAGAATTACTCTGGTTATTCTAAACAACCTATCTGGAGTCATTATTATACACATTAACATTTGTTTGTTTTCTAATGCCTCTTATATGTGACAAATGAATCCATGTAGAAGTTCAGGTAATAATGATCATAAGGGAAAATACATTCAATGATATGTTTGATAATAAGGTGTGAAGAAGCACCTATGAAAATGTTTTAATGGTATGGGGTGGTGTTATAAATGTTGTAATGGAGCTCATAAAGTAATAAACAACCAAATAAATAGGAGAAATTCAGTTGACTCCAGTAAACGGATAGATGTTTGTTCTATATTATTAATAGACTGTTTTAAATATGGGGAATATAGTCATTATGAAAATCTATTTCATATAAAGATGGCTCAAGAATTGGATTTGAGGGATCATAAAAATATATGTATATAAACACCTAATTCTATTCCAGTTGTTGATTTGGAAACTGAAAATAACATATGAATGGTATGAATTTTTTCTTGGATAATGTTATGAATGTTTGGAATCTTGGGACATGATTTATGTTTTTGTTGGTAGGAAATAATTACTAATGAATAAGATAGAAAATCATGGTTAAATGATAATTAATTATTATTAATAATTAAGATGTATACATTTTTTAAAATCAATAGTTATGTTAGATCTATGGATGATTAAATGGTTAAAAGTATTAATTATCTTTTGATGAACGGATTACTTAAGTATTATTTGTTTAGTATGCGTATGCATGATTTTTTTAAGAGAAATATTTATTTGTGGAATAATTTTATTCTTTTTGGACATAATTATAATGTTACGTATAAAATTTATGGTTAATAATATTTTTCTAATAATTGGTTATAACATTTTGGGAAGAATAATGAAAGGCATGAGATATACATTGATGTTAAAATATGTAGTGGTTAATTTTTAGGATTTTAACAAATTTTTATGATTTTTATAATGATATATAGTATTAGAAAAAATAATATCCTATATGGTGGGTTAAATCTAGTCAAATATAGGATGGTCGTGGGAATCAAACCCACATCCTAAGGCAGACAAGGCTTTATCACCTACTACTGGACTATGTGAGGTCATTAGTTTGTATGAATTATAAATTTTAGTTAAATTATTTTATGGATTGTGATTAATTTTATTATACATAAATAAAGTTTACTAATTATATATGATTTAGTAAATAATTGAATAGTGTTATTTCAGAATACATAGACAATTTTTGAAACCATATTTTCCAAATGTAAATAAAATATTACTGGATTTTATCTTAAGAGTAATGGTTGATTTGTTTTTGTAAAAACCAATGTTTTTATTATTGACATATGGAAATTCAGCTTAATTATGGAATTGATTAACCAATCATGGGTAATATGTGATTTTCGAAATTACATATTTCATATAAGACAATAAGAGTGATATATGTTTTTGGGACAATTGATAAAAATTTTCTTAGAAAACAATGTGATGAAATCCTTATGAATTTTTTGTTTCAAGAATAGATTGTTTTATATTGGTTAATTTAAAGTACCTTCATTTTTCAAATGGTATATATTGGACATTGAGTATAACTTTTAAATTTTGGATATTAATTTTTTTTCATCATACAAGGGTTTGTTCTTTTTGGGAATTAATAACTAATGTACTATCCATTTTGTTTTTGGATAATAAAAAATGACAATAGAAATAAATAGATCATAATTTGGGGATTATTATATTTTATATATGATTATTCATGTGCTTTAGGTGTAACCAAGTCATCTTGAATACTCATCAGTTATAGAAAATGTGGGACTGTGGTTGAAATTTTTTTATATGATGATACTATACATGTCAAGTATGTATATTAACTTATGATCAGAGTACAAGTTATAATATAATTATTCTATTATATGAAAAGGATCATAAAACAATAACCTTATCTTTTCATTACATAACACGAAATCATAGGGTTTTTAACCAGTAACAAATTTATGTTTTGGTAATTGTTAACATTATGAAAAAAATTGTATCACATTCCTTCAAAATATAATGGATAGATTTTTCTTCCATATTTGTATTTCATACATGGTACCCAAATATTATTTATCTCATGTGATCTTCGTACATCTCTTTCCTTCTTTTCAATTAGTTATTTTATTAATTATTTTTTTGATGTGGGAATTCCATAAATGAATTTTGGAAACTCACATACTAGTTACTGAACAAAAATTCATATTTCATGGTTGAAATTCAATAAATGGAGGAGAATTTAAAATCTAAAATTTTTAATAAATAGACAATGTGTTATAAAGCATACATATACGACACATCAAACATAACTAAACAACTAAATATTAATTTTAAATCTTACCTTATAACCCAGCTATTAAATTGATGGGAATGATGAATATTAATTTTTTTATTTAAATATGTTTTAAAAATTTATATTAATAATTGTTTAAAAAAATTATTTATAAGTTTAAATAAAACAATCAATTTTAACTAAAAGGATATGTTTTTTTGAAAAACTAATTGAATGAAAATAATAGAGTTTAAAAAAATAAAATCATTCATGATTGATTTCTCTAATTTAATATATATGTATATATATATATATATAATATATTATATTTAATGTCGAAGACTTGTATTAGATGTTTTTTATAAATTATATAATAACAAATTCAATTTTTTCGTATAAAAGAAGTGTTTCTAAAAAATTACAGGTCTTCCGCCTTTTGATGGAGAAACATCTTTAAATATATATTTTTGATAATTTTATAAATTATAATTTACAAAATAAACGTATTATTTAGAAGTGTTACTTAAAAAAAATTTTTGGATGAAAAATTATTTCTCGAATGACATTCATATTTTAATGAATTTTAAAAAATACATCATTTCAATTTAAATCATCCTTTTCATATAATTTTTTAGAAATGTACATTTTTTATTTTTAGTTGGTTTTTAGTTTATTAAAACTTTTTTTCCATTATATCCAATTTTTTTCATTATAATAAATTTAAAACTGAAATTATATGTCAATACATCGCAATCTTTTGAACAATTCAGTTTAAAAAACCAACTTTTTATTTTTTTCAACAGAATTTAATTATAATATAATTTTCCAAATTATTTAAATTATAATCAGTAAAATGGATTCCATAAATTTAATAAAAAGGTCCAAATTTGGTTTTAGGGTCGATTTAATTTTTATAAATAAAACATATATCGTGGTAAAAAAATTATTTATCGTAGTAAATGTATACTTTTGACAAGATTTAAAATTAATAGCTAAAATCTTATCATGCCTAAAAACCTCCACATTTAAATGGTTGTTGAGGTTTGGATCGACCCTAAAAAATTATAAAAAATTAATTACAGTATAATTACTTATAATTTAAATCCAAATTTATATGGATAGTTTTAATATAAAATAATAATTAATTTATTCACTTGTACCTTCCTCTCCCCGAGTATAAATAAAAACCCTCACCTCTCCATTATGATTTAAAAATCAATTTAGAATCAAAAATATCTACAAAAATATTTTTTAAACACTCTACTCATGTCCAGGTTCTTCTGGTCTCACCAAATGTCCAAATCAATGGTCATCAAGGGTATTTCAAGGATGTGATATTCGAGATGTATGTTTATCAAAGTACATCTCCTAATTCCATTCCATTTTCTACTTTCTCCTAAAATACATCATCCATTATTGGATGATAGCAACATACTCATGTTCATACTAGATTTTACTTTTTAAAATGAAATATCTCATCATTATTTCATTTCTTCTATCCTTTTATTTAATGAAACAAAATGGTTTTCCAATTTATTCTGATTAATCACCTCTGTGAATAATGTTTTTGTTCTCTATCATTTGTGGCCTCCCTGGCTAGTTTTAAAAAAATTATAGAAAAATAATACATTAATATCTATATTATATCCTATTTAATAATATTTAAATGTTATATTAAACATGAACACATTATTTCCATATTCTGGTTATGTGATAACTTCATTTGGGGACGTGTGGACCACTGCCTCCTCAAAATTATGTGATTCATTCACATATCAGAAGGCATGTATTATGAATTTTTTTAGTAAAAATATGTTATATAAATAAAATTATTATTCTCATATAATTATATTATATATATTTACATACATTTCATTTATTTTTATTCTTATAACACTACATGAAAAATGAAAGTAACATTCAAGATTACATACGACGTACCATCACCATGAACAAAGAATTTTTTTTCAAAAGATTATTATAATGAAATATATAGTTAATATATAATCTATTTATTTAATGTTTTATATTATGTAGACTTCGGACTTATGACCACATGGGCGTTTTATGTCATACCAACTTTACTTTTGACTCAAGTACCAAATATCAACCAAATAACTAACATGAACTTAAATAATTATCTAACTATTATAACAAGGAAAGAGGGGATATATAATGAATAATAAAAATGAAAATAGATATCATGAAATGTAAAATTAAAAAAATTTTATAATCTAGGAAGATAAATTAATTTATGAGTTAAGTATTAATCGATGTAATGGAAATTTCATAACCCAATGTCTATTATTTGGGATAAAATTACACTTCGTGATTATGTATTTCAACTAGTTTTTTTTGAAAATTCAATTTTGTATATATTTTCATTTAATTATTCCTTTTTATGTGTATTTATAGTGAAAACAAATAATCTATCTATTTTAACAACAAAATGATTTTAAGGGTCTTTGTCTCAATCTCCTATCATTGGGGCATATCTTGATGTTACACACTTTCTGTATCCTATTAGATGTATATACATCCCATTTGAATTTTTATATTATGAATTACTATATTCTCATGATATTGAATTTTTTGTTCATTTTTATTCCATTATTAATTTTAATCAATTGTTTCACATGTGTTACATGACACTTTGACTAAAATATCATTTTAAATATTTTAATGATTTATTATTTTAAATCATTATATTTCATGTCCATGATATCAAAATGGTTTTTAGGAATTTTTTTGTATGGGAATGAATGTCTTATAAGGTTAATTTATTTCAAAAATTTCAAATTGGTACGGGACATTTTTATTTAAAATTCTCTTTATTAAATATTTTCATTTTTTTGAAATGGATTTATTATTTCAATATCATGAAATTATTTCTTGTGATTTATGAGTGAAATTTTTATAATGCTAATCACTTTTTTCTTTTTACATTACCATTCTAGTCGGAAATTTTATGGGTTGTTACACGATAAACTAATGATGGTCAGTTACGTGGTAAAATAATGATGGGTGGTTCTATGATAAACAAGGGGTGGGTGGATACATTATAACCACCAATTCATTTAATATAGAAGTTGTACACATAAATATTACATTTTTATGGGTGATATGCATGGAAGTCGACCATATTGTTATTCCATTTTAGTATGATTATGTCTGAAGTCCCAATTAAATGTTATATATGATATTTTTGAGTTTTATGGTAATATTTTTATTAAAAAATGTATGAAATCATCTTATATTTAGTGAAGAGTATTTACTATTTTTATAAGGTAAAAATTATTGTAATATGTTATAGTATTCATGGTTTTCTTGTTTTCCCAATACTATATGTTTTTCTTCATTTTGAATCCCTTAGAGAGTTTTTTATGCTCATCCAATATTTTACATTTTTTTCACAAGATTTAAGGGGAAATAGAGACCATTATATAATAAAGATAAATGTTGTGATGTTTAAAAGTGAAATGAAATCATGAATTTTTTAAATTTTTTTATAAAAAGTGATTAGTTAGTTTAAGTGTATATAATTTAATTGTGATGATGTTATGTATTAGTTATGTGTTAGATATCTTAATTTCTAAACCTAAAAGTATCCTTAATGTGAATTATTGATGTAATTGATGATTATGAAATGTTTAAGTCGGAGTAATGCTAATATGTGATGATTGGTTAAATGAAAATAGACTCAGAACATGAACTAAAGATGAAGAAAAACATATCAATGGTGGACATGGTCTAAATAATTTACCCATAATTCTATGGTAGTTGAACGGTTACTCATTCTTTATCTAGTCTTCCAAATAATTTTTTTGGATTAGTATTTAATGGTTCAATAATACCTTCATTATTCTTCGATTGTCAAAAATATTCCCCACCAAGAGTCTCAACCTCATATATAACAATATATGGGATTTTGGTGCTCTATTGAGATCAACCTTTATGGCGTGTTCCACAGCTCTATCGGCTTCTCCATCATATGAGAGTTTTGTTTACAAGGGCACTAAAATTCATTTTAGGTCCAATGTAATGATGTATTGGATGATATATATCATATTAGGAATCTATATTGGATCATATTTATATATGAAACAATTTTTTTTCTAGGTTTTCTTTCTTTTGGAACTCCTTCTCATAGAATGTTGAGGTATTGATGAATTTGGCTTGACTATAGTATATAAATTGGGGACATGAATATATGTTTTAGTCATGTGATGAATACCAATTGTGATCGACTGATTATTATTTTGGTCGTACAATTATGAAACAACTGCACACCATTAGATAAACAATTTTCCATTAACAGTCCTATGTTAGAGTTTCAAAATCACATTCCTTCCATGATTGTGGTTTCCCCAATTTCAATTGCTTGAAATCAACAATATTTTTTGATGATTATTAAGAAATTTAACACTTCAGAATGTGGTGACTAATGTTAAATATAAATGGATATTATTTGGAAGATTAATGTGACAAACTAAGTAGGTTACCTCTACTCTAAAAAAATTATTGATCATTCCCGATAACTATGATTAAGAAGCAAGGTACTTGGTGATATTATAAATAAATAAAAATTGTACATACGATCATCATATACTGAGTGATTCCTCTCTATTACCAAATCCTGATAGTTATAATGTAGATTTATTTACCATTGAGGATGGTGTTATGAGATATTATAAAATATTACGATATGGGTCATGAGTAGGAGTTTTCTTATATGTCATGGTTTGGTCTCCATGTTACCGAATAACTTCCTATGAGCTATCAATGTTGGTAGATACATTCATTTTGTACTCTATAATTTCACAATAATGGAATATACATGACATGAGCATTGATGTGTTACTAGACTGAGTGGTTTTTGAATACAATTTTGGAATTTATGTACCCATAGGCCTAAAAAATCTTCCAAGGGGTTCAATATATTAGGGATAATGTTATTCAATTCAACCTAGGAATAAAATATATGAATGTCCCATTCTCGTTTTTATTTAAATTTTATATTTACAAGTGACATATTAATTCAAAACAAATATCTAATTTGATAATGGAATTTACAATATAGATATTCCGATCATGTGATTCACCAGGCCTACAATATTGTATACTATGTAATATTTGGTCTCTTCCATGTCTCTATAATGCATTTGAGATTTCATGGACCTGGCTGCTTAATTGTTCCCATAAAGGGGATCCATCATAACATGAACCAAATCAAGAAATGTATCGGGTCGTTAGTTTTATTAAATGTTATGAAAATATGAATCTCTATGATGGATGGGGGAACAGTTTCATCTACACACATGGGGTCTATTTTTCTCATTAGTTTCATTGGTGGATGTCACCCTTCAATAACATCCAATTAATTTGATTGTATGTTGAAGGGGATGATTATATTTGATGTGATAACTGGATGAGAGAGAAATTAAAATAGGGGATTGATAGGTAGGGCCTGAAAAAGTGGTCATTCATGTATTCATGTCATATTCACTATCCAATGGAGGTTTTACAGACATAGTCTCTGCTACTATCCTAATGAAGGTAACTACTAATATTATTCCTCAAAAAATTCTAAACCAATATTTTATATAAATTTCATAAAAAGAGGATGGAATAGAAAAATAATTTGCATGATATGAATACATTTTATCATGTGTTATGAATACTGATTAATAATTCTTAACGTGGTATGGATTTTCCAGGAATCCAGAGAAGAAGAGAATGGAGGAGAAAAAAATGGATAAGGTGAATAGTGTAAACCTGGAATATATCACAAGTTATTGTTGTGGAAAGAATCACCCTATGACTTTCATGAATGGAATGATAGTTTAATACATGGTTTTTAAAAAACTATAATGTGATTGTAATTGTATGAGATGTAATTAAATTTTCAAAGATCGATTATTTAACTATAAATAGATCAGGTAACTATAGGGATTATTTCCCTATGATCCTAGGGAATATACAAAAAATTTATATAAGGGATCATGGTCACGGTTATCTATATACCATAGAAAAGATGTAATGTAAATTTTTTTTATGAATGGATTCAATAATCATGTCATAGACTGTTTTATAAGTTATATTATTTATATATGAATCATTATATTTATAAGTATTATAGGGATGTACTATTTTTTAATGTATTGGATATAATATTTTGAATATTACTGATGACCAAGAAATATGATTCCATACTAATGATGTTAAATAATATAGTGTGAGCTACATGAATCACATCATCATAAAAAGGATAATAGGATTGGTTACTTATGTAACATATATTGAGTGATAATCTATGATACTAGATATTATTTCCCTCCTAATGGGTTTCTTTAGCATTCAGCCTCTATGAAGCATTAGTGTTTCATTTTACGATTCTATAATATTATATTTCTCTTGGGTGATTGAAATAAACTCTAAAAATAATTATTGTTTACACATTTTGAAGGATATTTATGGGTAATTTAATGAGATATACTATATTGAATTATCCATTAACTCATATCCAAACTGTGAAATTGATAGCTTTCTGATAGAGAAGAGAAACCGAGTTAAAAATTCTCTTAGCCCCGCTATTTATGGATGCTCCCATACCATAGTTGAAATGTTTATCAATTTACACAGACTGTATAACCTTAATGTAGAATACTATAGATACCTGTGAATATTTCACATATTATAACATGATTTTTTGTCACGACCCGTCCTCGGGGCCCGTGCCGTGACTACCCCAGGCCCGCCTTCCATAGGCCAGGGGCTGGCGACTAGCTCCAAAGGCGTAAATCCTGATAACTGGGAAGGCATTGCCTTTATAAAAGTAAACAAAACACAAAAGAGTACAAGTGGAAGTAAAACACTAAGTACAAAGAGAAGTGATCAAAGGTAAATGGGCCAGAATACAAACCCAAAAGAAAGTACAACTACAGATGAACAAAGTAAAACAGAAAAAGAAAACAGCTTGAATGACGGAAGCGGCTCCTGGGTCGTCCTCCTCGGATCCTACCTGAAGGGTAGGTACAGATGGTGCAACTCCTGGATCATCCACCACAGATCCTACCTGAAGGGTAGGTACAGATAGCCTCCACAACGCTCTCGCCCCTCAACCTCCTCTGAGTGTTGTCTCGCCCTGAAGTCCACCTCCGGATACTGACTCGTCGTGTAGTCCACCTCCGGGTACTGACTCGTCGTGTAATCCACCTCCGGGTACCGTCCAGTCCTCGAACACTCGGCCTTCGTCAGCACTGTTCGTCGTCTGCAACCAACACAATGAGGTACATGAATAGCCCGTGCAGGGGTGAGTATAACGATACTCAGTAGGGACCCCGAGACTCTCAAGGTCTCACTAAAACCAACATGGATAACCACAAAGAAGATCTCAACAGATAACCTCTACTTAGGTATATTCCCATGCACATACCTAAGTTATCAAGTAACCCATATCAATAATGAGGAAAAAACCAAGATCATGAAATCAATGGATAACCACCACCCAGGTATATGACCATGCATAAACCTAAGTTATCAAGTGACCAATCTAAATCAAGAGGTAAACACAAATGTCATAGACTCAGCTCAAACTAGGATTTTCATTATCGAAACTGTAACTGCTGAAGAGCCCCATCTCTAGAGTGTACAGTGGTCCTGTCACGACTCCGAGGTACTGCTCACTAACCAAAGACTGCTGAGGTACTCCTCCCGTCGAGTACTGTGGGCCTGGTTCTACAACCAAGTTCTTCCCACCATGGGTCTGCCGCTACAACGAAGGGCTCCCCCTCATAACCTCAAGAGGTACTCCTTCTGTTGAGTACCGCGGGTCTGCCGCTACAACCAAGCGCTCCTCTATCGTGGGTCTACCGCTACAACCAAGCGCTCGCCCTCATAGCCTCCATTGGTACTCCTTCTTTTGAGTACCGCGGGTCTTCCGCTACAACCAAGCGCTTCTCCACCGTGGGTCTACCCCTACAACCAAGCGCTACCCACTGGGCTATCTGAATCACACCGAGTCGATCGGTCAAGCAGTCGTCAGGTCTCATCCGGCTACACGGTCTCCGTACTCCGCATGCTCGTCTCTGGGAGGGTCCGCTCCACAAGCTGCTGGTCGATACTACAAGTATCAAAAAGTTCCAAGAAGAAGTATCTCAAAGGACCACCTCGTCACAGGGTTCTCAACACAATAGAAGGCGCGTCAATCGGATGCCCGGTCTGTGAGTTATTAGCCTTTTCGTCCCTGGGGCCTGGTTGGTTTCGTGTGCGAACCAACCCGGCTGTAACTCAACTGTACCCCGAACTCTCATAGGGTATACTCAAAGGGACCGTTTCTCAACGTGATCACCAATGCCGCCGACGGTTCTTCAAACGAACGTCCAGTCTAAAAGATATCAGCTTTTCTGTTTCAGGGGCCTAGTTGGATTTCGGGTGCAATCCAACCCAGCCACTATCCAACTGCAACCAAAAATCGGGTGAAGTATGCCAATAGTTCTGTCTCAACAAGAGGAAATCAACGAGACAGACGACGCGTCAATCGGACGCCCGATCTGTGAGTTATTGGCATTTTCGTTCTAGGGGCCCGGTTGGTTTCGTGAGAGAACCAACCCGACCGCACTTCGATGGCATCCAAACCTCGAGCGGAGTAACACAAAAGATCCATTTCACTTATAGGAATCCATCAATGTCTATGGAATGTCAATCGGACGTCCAAAGTTCATGATATATGCATTTCTGCTCCGAGGGCCCGATTGGTTTCGTATCCGAACCAACCCGGCCGAACCCAAGGTATTCTGAAACCTTGAGTGTAATATACCGAAACGACCGTCTCGATCCAAGGGTTTCATTTCTGCTAACGGCGCGTCGTACGGAGGCCCATAGATCAAGTTATGAGAAAAAGACAAAAAAAGTCTGGAAATGGGGGGTCTGGGCCCGGAACGACCCGGCCCGACCCCCCTTCGGTCGGCCGAAACCGGGTCGACCCGACCTGGGTCCGGGTCCGACCCTGCCGGCGCGGCCCGACCCGGCCGCCTGGCGGCTTGGCCGTGATGGCCGAGCGGGTGCAAGGGGGCGTGTGCCCCCTTTGATGATTATGTGGCCCCACGTGGGGGGCTGCCTCTCGCCAACGGATGCGGCAAGGTTGCGTCCTGCCTTCGGTTTTGCGCGGCTGCGGAACCGCACCCCACCGCCGTAGCTTCAGCTACAGCGGCTCCGTCCGGTGGCGCGCCGGGGCGCCGCCGCATCCGGCCGCCTACACCGCCGGTGGAGTTCGCGGGCCACCGGAGTTGCCCCGGTGTCCGATTTCATTTCTGTCTGTGTCGTAGCTCATCCAGGGTCCTGTTCTTCACTGCGGAATCAAAAAATCGTCTTTGCGGCTTGTTTTGTTGTCGTCTGCCATTCCGCACACTAAGAAAAAAAGGATTGTGGGTTCGGACTTGTTCGTTGGACCGTACCCACCGCGTTAGCGGTTTGAGACAACACCATAATCCCCAGAAATTGATAATCCTCGACCCGCAATAATAATATGTGGGCCATCTTGTTAATTGGTTGGTCCGCATTCTTGCCTTGGAAGAAAAAAAACATGGGTATTATCATTTTCAAAATGACCCCTACCTTCTTCGTCGTCGGGGGCGAGTTCGTCGCGGAATTGACCACCGCGGAAGAAAAGGATCGTCGCGTCGCGGAAGGGTGTCACTGTCGCGTGGTACTCAGCGTCGCGTAGACAAACTCAACATTCCGATTGAAGATTGTTTCACGGATGGAACGTCATGGAAGACGTGTCAGCGTCGCGTCGGGTTGATCTCCGGGGGTCTGGCGTTCTTCGTCGCCCTTCGTCGGAGGTCGGCGTTTTTCGCGTTCTTCGCGTTCTTCGTGTTCTTCACGAAGGAGGATGAATATCTTTAAAGATTCTCCAAATGTTTGGCACAACAACTAGCTAATAAAATAAGTCCTCATCTTATTTTATTTTCAACTAAATAATTTGAAAAACAAAGATAAGTAACGAACAGTTAATTCATAGAATTAATTGCAACGAACTAACCACCCAATTAATAGGGGCGTTAAGAATTTTGAAAATGTGTCAGTTGACTTTCATTTAACATGGGTTTTCGCGGGTGCGTTACTTAGTGGAAGAGAAATGGTGGGGCTCGTGCGGGACCCACCTCAAAAATATCATACCAAGAGGGTAGGATATTTTGGGTTCCACCCTATCCGCTTCAACTCAGCTTAAGCAGCTTTAAGTGGCTTTAAGCGGCTTTAAATGAAATAAAATAATGTTGTCGTGCCACTTAATTTTATTTTCTTCACTTAACCCCCTAAATTAAAAACCACACCCGAGCAAACGCAACTCCGAAAGAGGCGTTTCTAAGCAAGTATCGGTGCTACGATCCCATCGGTGCCCTCAGAATTCGATTCTGAGCACCGGTTCAAAAGTTAGAAAAACCCGCTCTTTCGTTTACTGAACGTACCTGAGCCAAACTTCAAAAAATGATTCTGGGCACACCGGGCCTCGGAATCACGTACCGTCAGAAACTGTGTTCTTGTAAAATTCCAAAGAAAATTCAGAAAAAAAATTCCTTGAAATTTACAGGTCATTATATCACTCCCACCTCAGGGCTTTACGTCCCCATAAAGATACACATAAACTAGGGAAACAAAAGTTGGTACTGAGCATGCATCTGAGTCTCCGGCTCCCAAGTGCTCTCCTGGTGGTTCCTGTACTGCCCGTGAAAGCGCACTCGAGGAATAGGACTTCCTTGAAGGATCTGCTCCGGTCGATCCTTGATCCCCACTGGAACCTCCATGAAAGACACCCCATCGCCATCGTCCAACTCCCCATGGTCGATGATATGCGAAGGGTCGAGCACATATCTCCTCAGTTGAGATATGTGGAAATCACCGTGCACCTAGTAAAA
The DNA here is from genome assembly GCA_963277665.1 of Viscum album. Lineage (NCBI taxonomy): Eukaryota > Viridiplantae > Streptophyta > Magnoliopsida > Santalales > Viscaceae > Viscum > Viscum album. The sequence continues at coordinate 267,316,703 of OY728125.1, read as the reverse complement.
CTGAGGTGGATGGGTCAAGCGGTAAACCACCCCACCTACCCAGCTGAGGACCTTAGAAGGTCCGCTGAACCTCGGAGATAACTTGCCGCCTTGGTCACATCTCCGTAAACCTCATCGAGGTGAGACCCGTATAAGGACTTGATCGTCATCCTCGAACTCCAGAGGTCTCCAAACTCCTGTTAGAACTGGAACTCAAAACGACTGCTTCCACGAGGGTAAGGTTGACTGACTCATGAGTGTCCGGTCGCACCCCCCCGCCCTATGCATGAGTTATCATGTGCTGCCTGGGGTTCCCTTTTCGTCGACCAAGGAAAACCCAACCTGACTTCGTAGTTAAACCACAACGTTTTTTCCTAATACCATCAATTTGTGTATGAAATGTGATTGTCCAGTCCATACTCAAACCAACGTCGTAAGGCCTCGACGCTGCCACCATGAGATTCCAACCGAAACTCTTGCCTCGAGGGTCTGACCACACCGTCCTTGTAAGTGTGATTATCGAGTCTCCTCCCAAGGTATCTCCAGACGTGAGGGTCAAGTCCACGGCTTACCGGAAACTCTAGGTCTGGAACAAGATTTTTGAAAGCAAGGAATAATTAATATCAACGTCCTTTACTACAGCAGCTATTAGTGGTCACAGACTGTCCCTTGAATCATTCTTAGAGCCATCGGGTCACTCTCCTTGACTCCATGCATCCGCACTCTTCCTCCGCCCTCCAGCTCCCTGAGCCTGGCGGGGATAACTAAGGCAGGTGGTTGTAGCATGTTAAGATGTACACCACCTCATGCTGCTCTCCTGGATCTGCCTCCATGTTTGCTGCTTTGTAGACTCATCTCTCCTTTATGCTTCCTCTTATGGAAACATTTAACATGCCAGAGTCTCGAAGACTGGTGCCAGTTTAGTGTTTCTTACTGCACTATGCAGTCTTCATCCGCTCCTGGATGATCTTCACCTTCTTTACCTACACTCTGAAAGAGATGCTTAAATTTCTCCTTTTCCAAAAAGAGAAACTCGGTCTCAACCCCTGGATGAACCACACCCATTGCCTAATACAGTCAATCCTGACATGAATGATGTATTCATTCCATAGATGACATCGTAAGGCCTCGACGTAACTACCAAGAGATCCAACTGTCAATCTCACCTCCAATGGTCGAGTCACACTGTCGGCATCAGTGCGAGGTCACTGGGTCTCCTCCAGTAGAAATCTTGAAATTGAGGGTCAATTCAACGGTTTTAACTGGGACCCCTCAGTATCAACCAAACAAAATGATAGGAAAGCAAACATCACAAAGATATGTGTCTTTTTTTATTGCATCTCATAGTACAAAGACATGAATACAACCTCAACATGGAAATAGAAGTACAAGGGACGTATCCACTAGTTCCTCTCCGGTCCACCTACTCCCGAAGCTCTAATGCCTTGTCCACTGCTCGGCCATTTCTCAAGCACCCACCGCTGCTTCTCCCTCGGTGGCTCCTCCAAAGCTTGTGGATCAACTGTATGAAGACTCGAATAGTCACATGCCAGGTGACCCTTTCCGCTGCATTCATAACACTTCCTGCTCCTCGTACGGCTGGCTCTGGCCCACTTGGACCTCTGCATCATCTTTCTACTGCCCACAGATGATTCGACTACTGATCAAAAACCCTGAAGAAAATGCAGAAGCTCCTATAAATGCTCGGTGTGTAGAGATACTGGCACAAACTCCACCGTGAAGAAGGTCTCAAAGACTTCCCTTGTGAAGCTCATCCCATCGAAAAACTGGAACAAGTGGTTCCACCACCTTCTTGCTGCTACCTGAAGAAGGCTGGAAGCAAAGATCACCATGAAGTCTTCCGGCGTCCCCACTAGCCTGAAGACTCTCACCACTACCTCCAGCCAATCCTCAGCCGCCTGCGGGTCCGTATCTCCCCGGAACCTGGGTGGCCTATGGCGCTAGAAGTCAAGCAGCGCGCTCAAGTGGCGTGCATCGCCTACTGCTGGGCTTGGTGGCAGCGGTGGCCCAATGTATGGTAGTACCGCTGGTGCCTCCGCTGGTGCCTCAACTGCAAGAGGGCCCTATACCGAAACCTCGTCGCTCGGCAGGCTGTCAGTATGCACATCCCTCTGGGCTCTAGCTGGCCGTCTGTGAAAAGGCATCCTGAAAGAAACAACGTGACACGGTCAAATGATTATACCTGGTGAGCTGACCTGGTTTGAGCTGACATTTAAAAACATATGGAAACACACACGCAATCAGTGTTTTCAAACACAGAGTTGGAAATCAGTTGTCAGGGTCCTGGTGTATGGATACGTCGGCCGCCCGCACCAACACTGGACTCCCTGAACTGAAAACCACACTCGGTACTCTTAACAATATTGCTTCACAGAAAGGAAATATCAGAGTTATAAGTTCTATGGTAGAACCGACTCCTCTGATACCAATTTGTCATGACCCGTCCTCAGGGCCCGTGCCGTGACTAACCCAAGCCCGCCTTCAATAGGCTAGGGGCTGGCGACTAGCAGAAAAGGCGTAAATCTCGATAACTGGGAAGGAATTTCCTTTATAAAAGTAAACAAAACACCACAGAGTACAAGTGGAAGTAAAACACTCAGTACAAAGAGAAGTGTTGAAAGGTAAATTGGCCAGAATACAAACCCAAAAGAAAGTACAACTACAGCTGAACAAAGTACAACAGAAAAAGACAACAGCTGGAAGGACGGAAGTGGCTCCTGGGTCGTCATCCTCGGATCCTACCTGAAGGGTAGGTACAGATGGCGCAGCTCCTAGATCATCCACCACGGATCCTACCTAAAGGGTAGGTACAGATAGCCTCCACAACGCTCTCTCCCGTCAACCTCCTCCCAGTGTCGTCTCACCGTGAAGTCCACCTCCGGATACTGACTCATCGTGTAGTCCACCTTCGGGTACTAACTCATCGTGTACTCCACCTCCGGGTACCGTCCAGTCCTCGAAAACTCAACCTCCATCAGCACTGTTCGTCGTCTGCAACCAACACAACGAGGTGCGGGCATAACCCGTGTAGGGGTGAGTATAACGATACTCAGTAGGGACCCTGAGACCCTCACGGTCTCACTAATACCAACATGGATAACCACAAAGAAGATCTCAATAGATAACCTCTCCTTAGGTATATGCCCATGCATATACCTAAGTTATCAAGTAACCCATCTCAATCATTAGAAAACACCAAGATCATGAAATCAACGGAAAACCACCACCCAGGTATATGCCCATGCATATACCTATGTTATCAAGTGACCCATATCAATCAAGAGGTAAACACAAAGGTCATAGTCTCAGCTCAAACCAGGATTTTCATTATCGAAACTGTAACAGTTGAAGAGCACCATCTCTGGAGTGTACAGTGGTCCTGTCACGACTCCGAGGTACTGCTCACTAACCTAAGACTACTAAGGTACTCCTCCTGTCGAGTACTATTGGCCTGCTGCAACAACCAAGCGCTTCCCACCATTGATCTACCGCTAAAACCAAGCGCTCCCCCTCATAGCCTCAAGAGGTACCTCTTCTGTTGAGTACCGCGGGTCTTCCGCTATAAACAAGCGCTCCTTCATCGTGGGTCTGCCGCTACAACCAAGCGCTCCCCCACAAAGCCTCCAAAGGTACTCCTTCTGTTGAGTACCGCGGGTCTGCCACTACAACCATGCGCTCCTCCGCCGTTGGTCTGCTGCTACAACCAAGCGCTCCCCACTGGGCTATCTGAAAGACACCGAGTTGATCGGTCAAGCAGTCGTCAGGTCTCAGCCGGCTACACGGTCTCCGTGCTCCACATGCTCGTCTCCAGGATGGTCCGCTCCACGAGCTGCTGGTCGATACTACAATTATCACAATGTTCCACGAAGAAATATCTCAAAGGACCGCCTCGTCACAGGGGTCTCAACACAACAGATGGCACGTCAATCGAACGCCCGGTCTGTGAGTTATTAGACTTTTAGTCCCTAGGGCCTGGTTGGTTTCGTGTGCGAACCAACCCGGCCGTAACTCAACTGTACCCTGAACTCTCATAGTGTATACTCAAAGGGACCGTTTCTCAATGTGATCACCAATGCCGCTGACGGTTCGTCAAACAGACGTCTGGTCTGAAAGATATCATCTTTTTCGTTCTAGGGGCCCGATTTGATTTCGGGTAGAATGCAACCCAGCTACTATCCAAATGCAACCAAAAATCGGGCGAAGTATGCCAAATATTCCGTCTCAACAAGAGGAAATCAATGAGACAGGCGGCGCGTCAATCGGATGCCCGGTCTGTGAGTTATTGGCGTATTCATTCCAGGGGCTCGGTTGGTTTCGTGAGCGAACCAACCCGACCATACTCCGACGGCATCCAAACCTTGATCGGAGTAAGCCAAAAGATCCGTCTCACTTAGAGGAATCCATCAATGTCGACGGCACGTCAATCAGACGTTCGGAGCTCAAGATATAAGCATTTCCGCTCCGAGGGCCCGGTTGGTTTCGTACACGAACCAACTCGGCCGAACCCAAGGTATTCCGAAACCTTAAGTGTAATATACCAAAACGACCGTCTCAATCCAAGGGTCGCATCTCCACTAACGACGCGTCATTCAGAGGCCCGTAGCTAATGTTATGAGAAAAAGACCGAAAAGGTCCGGAAACGGGGGGTCTGGGACCGGACCGACCCAGCCCGACCCCACTGGGCCGGCCCGAACCGGGTCATCCCGACCTGGGTCCGAGTCCGACACGGCCAGCGCGGCGCGGCCCGGCCTGGGCGCGACCCTGCCCGACCGCCTGGCGGCTCGGCTGTGATGACCGAGCGGGTACAAGAGGGCGCGCGCCCCCTTGATGATTCTGCGGCCCCGCGTGGGGGGCTGCCACTCTCCAACAGAAGCGGACAGGCCGCATCCTGCCTTCGGTTCCACATGGCCGTGGAACCGCACCCCGCCGCCGCCTCCGTTCGCCGGCGACGCCGGGGGAGTCCGCAGGCCACCGAAGTTGCTCTGGTGGTCCGATTTCATTTCTGTCTGCGTCGTAGCTCATCTCGGGTCCCGTTCTTCACTGCAGAATCAACAAATCGTCTATGCGGCCCATTCTATCATCGTCCGCCGTTCCGTACACCAAGAACAAAATGGCGGTGGGTTCGGACTTATTCATTGGTCCGCACCCACCGCATTAGCGGTTTGAAACAACACCATAATTCCCAGCAATTGATAAACCTCGACCCGCAATAATAATCCGCAGACCAACTTGTTAATTGATTGGTCTACGTTCTTGCCTTGGAGGAAACCAAACATGGGTATTATCATTTTCAAAACGACCCATCGTCGGACGCGAGTTCGTCGCGGAATTGACCGTCGAGGAAGAAAAGGATCGCCGCGTCACGGAAGGGTGTCGCTATCGTGCGGTACTAGGCGTCGTGTAGAAAAACTCAAGATGTCTATCGAAGATTGTTGTGGGGATGGAATGTCGTGGAAGAAGCGTCGGCGTCACGTCGGGTCAATCTCTGGGGGTCTGGCGTTCTTCATCGCCCTTCGTCGGAGGCCGGCGTTCTTCGCGGTCTTCGCGTTCTTCGTGTTCTTTGCGAAGGAGGATGAATATCTTTAGAGATTCTCCAATGGTTTAGCACAACAACCAGCTAATAAAATATGTCCTCAACTTATTTTATTATCAACTATATAATTTGAAAAAAAAGATAAGTAACGAACAATTAATTCATAGAATTAATTACAACGAACTAACTGCCCAATTAATTGGGGCGTTAAGAATTTAGAAAACGCATCAGTTGACATTCATTTAATAGGGGTTTTCGCGGGTGCGTTACTTAGGGGAAAAGAAACGGTGGGGCTCGTGCAGGCCCCACCTCACAAATATCCTACCAAGAGGGTAGGATATTTTGGGTTCCACCCTATCCGCTTCAACTCAGATTAAGCAGCTTTAAGTGACTTTAAGCAGCTTTAAGTGAAATAAAATAATGTTGTCGCACCACTTTATTTTATTTTCATCACCTAACCCCCAAAAATTAAAAACCACACCCGAGAAAACGCAACTCTAGAAGAGGCGTTTCTAAGCAAGTACCGGCGCTGCAATCCCATCGGTGCCATCAGAATTCGATTCTGAGCACCGGTTTAAAAGATAGAAAAACCCGCTCGTTTGTTTATTGAACGTACCTGATCCAAACTTCGGAAAATGATTCCGGGCACACCGGGCCTCAGAATCACATGCCGTCAGAAACTGCGTTCTTGTAAAATTCCAATGAAAATTAAGCAAAAACAATTTCTTGAAATTTATGGGTCTTTACATTTTTAAACATAGATATCAATAAAGAATAACACCAAATGACTTTGAGGCCTGGTGTCTTAGAACAAATATGATAATATCATATTCAAAGAAATTAAAACTGTATATCGTCATTTTATTCTAAATAATGATACCAAAATATATTTTTTATCTTAAAAAAAATGTATAACATGGGTAATATATTAAGAAATGAGGAGATAAATATCCCATTAATGGAATATGCCTTATAAAGAAAACATAACTTGTTATTTGATGGATCATCATAATATATTAAAATACAAATTCCTTATTAACAATATGAATGAATAATGATATTTCTATAATTTATTTGTTACACATAATGGAAATAAATAATAATGAATAGTATATTAATTTACCATGTAAAAATAATGGGTTTCAGAATAATTCCCTATAGAATAATTAAAGGTAATTTTATAGTGAAGTTATTCAAAAAATTAGAATATAGAATATTTTACCGAATCAAATAATGTTTTAATAATATAGGTATATATTTGATATACATATATTCAAAATGTATTAGAATTAAAAAAATTTAAAAATAGATATATGGTGAGTTATGGAGATAATTAAAATAAATTAAATGGAAGGGTTGTTCAAAGGGATTTATTACCTCGAGCCAAATTACTCATGAATATAACATATATTCATAAATAATAATATTATTATAACTATTTATATTGTTTAAAAAAATTAAACAATATTATAAATTTTATTTTTATTATTATCATGTAATATTAAATTATATAAACATTTCGTTTCATGTTGGATGTTTTGAGGATGTTTGTCTTGAATGACTGGAACCACATTTGAATGATTAATAAAAATAAATATATTATTCACTAGTTATATAAATAATAATAATAATGACATTATTATCATTTTTATATAAAAATTATATATTATAAACTAATCAATAAGGGAATTTATGAAAAAACGATCTATAATATAATCATAGAGAGATTAAGTTGTACGTATGGATGAATAACGCGTACATTTTTCAATAATCATAATGAAATGAAGGATTTATTTATATTAATATTATATAATTACTGTTATATTATAAATATCTTATTAGTTTGTTAAATTTACTTACCTATACAATCCATTTTTTGAATGAAAAAACAAGTCACATTCTAAGGCGGTAATCTAATCTACACTTGAATATTGTTTTCATTTTCAATGGTTGGTATGGAAAAAATTATATAATATCTTAAATTTAACTAATTAAATTTTTATTTAATATAATAAATTAAAATTAAATCCATCATAATAAATATCCATGATATGAATTGATGGAAGATGAATTAAATCATTTAGAATAGGGATATTCTAATGTACCCACGTTTGATTATTTCGTTTCCCCTATGATGGAAGTGGATAAGGATTTAGGGTATGATATTAACATAATAAAATAATTGAATACGTTAGATAATTTTTATATTATGTAACTATTGATTAATAGTATTTTGAGGATTTTTATGAAAAATAAAAGATGATACTTAGTTAAAAGTGATGAATATTCTTCAGACAACCTCTCTATGATAATAACTAAATACATCACAGAATGGATTTCTCTTCAAACCAAGGATTCTAGGATGTTGGGAGGGTTGTGATTAAGGTATTTGGTTATTTCTTTTGTAAAAAACAATGTTTTTTTAAATGTGATTAGTGGAAATGATAAGGTGTTCCATTTTATAATTGAGGTGTAGTGGTATTCTTGTAAATAACCAAAACAATTCAATAATGGGAAGTCACTACCAAGAAAAGTGCTTCCAAAATTACAAAAAAAAAGCGTTGGTGGATATATAAGTCCTATAACACCCTCTACCACTTAAAATATATATTTTTTCCAAATTTAACCTCATTACATCTATGGTTTCTCACTTTTACTATTTAAATTATCATACAACGATAACAATATTTTACTATTTTTATTATTCATTATACCTAGAAAAATAATTTTAACTCATTATATAATATTAATTATGAAACTTTTAACTATTAAATCAATTTTAACAAAATCTATTAATTTAATTAGTGAAATTTAATTTAAAATTAAACTTATATGATAAATTAGAAGGGGTTCTCTAATAAAATTCACATTTAATGGAATAGATGATAATATATAAATTGTATTAATAGAAATAATAATTATATGAACATGAATTATATATATAATTAATATATTTCATTTAAATTATTCATCTTTATGGTATATTTTAATTATTAAAATTGAAAAACAATAGTCCCTTTAACATAGTGTTCTGATGAAATGAACTTTTAATACTAAGAATAATGATATGATAGAATATAGTATAAATATGATTTAAATGATATTAAATGGATTAAATATTACTTATTAATAGTTATGTTATTTCTAATTGAAATTTAAATAATAAAGGGTCCTCTAAAATACTCTATATTCGAGAAAATGGAATGTCTATATAAATCTTAGTGTTCCAATGTTCCCTAAAATATCATGATTTTCTAAAACAATTAACAAAAACTACAGTTAGTTGATTATTAATTTTTTTTCAAACAAATTTTAATTCTATAAAAATAATATTTTGAAAATCTTCATATATCAATTATAATATTACCTTTTGAAACATATTTTTTTCATAAATGTATTTTAAATAATGAAATGAATTTATATAAATAGAGGGATTATTTGATGATCATTTATCAAAAAGTTTTATATATTATTACAAAAATATGTATTTAAAATATTATTTAATAGTCATCATACATACTAACTTATGGTCTAGAATATAACAATATTAATTTCCAAATTTCATTTAGGATTCGTGTTGTTAGTCACATATTCTTACAAGAATAATTTTCCTCTCTAAAATTCATATTGTTGGTTAGATATTGTAATGAATTCCCCCCCCCCCCACCCATAAAAAATAAGGATACGGCTAGAATAATTCTTATAAAAATATCTTAATTTACCTCTTGATCCATTGAATTCTCGTCCATAAAAATACTCAGTGAAATTGGTGTTTTTAATGTGAGATGATTTTACTTGATGTTTTATTACCACTAAGTGATTATATTCCCTTAGAGAAGAGGAATTTTGATCCTTTTCAAAAAAATTGATGATAGATTCAATTGGATTTTTTCTTCCATTAGGTATCGTGTTAATGATAATAGTCATAGACGATCCCTGGTGAGAAAATGAGAAACTATGTGTAGAACCCAAACAAAAGAGTCTTCACACAGTATTGAAATTTTATGATTTCGTCTTTAAAACGATTTACTAGTTGTGGGATGATGAGAAATTAGTTTCCCATATGGGTACCAAATTTTTTGTTTTTTCACTTGAAATGGAGTATTAGAAAATAGTTTTGATTAATTTCATTGAATATTAAGGTATACACATTGAGTATTATCATTATTCCTTCTCAATTTAGATTTTCATAAAAGTGAAAGTGTATCAAAATAATTATAACAATTAATAAAATTATTCGTCATGATTTTATTTTTACATTCTTCATTAATACAGTTAATTATTTTAGTTGGTGAATAGTCAACCATAGATTCAGATAAAAATGGTGTACACATTCCTCTATGAAGGACTTAAAAATGGTATACTAAGGGGTAGAAAATGTATAAAACATTACAAATATATTTTATATTAGAAAATTGTTTCCATATAATTAATGTATTCTATTATATTTAATTAATATATTCATTCAATTTTTTTTTAAAAAGGGGCAATTTCTCTGCTGATTTTTTATAAAGATAATGGTTGGATAAAATATTCTCCTTAATTTTGTAAGTTAAGTTGCATGAGGGTGGTTTATAGAATGAATGTTTTCTTGAGATATCTTTTGTTTGAGAGATTATATCAATTTACAATTTTATGGATTCAATCATCCTTGGAGTAATCCTATTAGGATACTTTGGATTTGATTGTATTCCAATAGTTGGTCTATTGTGGGTAGAATCATCCTTCAAAAATGAAATATTTATAATATGAGTACATTCATAGTTATTTCCATCAGTATGAGGACTAAAATCATTGATCAACATCTATCTACAAGGATGAATCCAAATTTATATTCCTAGAAGATGACCTTAGGGGTGGATTACTGTAGGGGGGTTTTCTTATCCACAACTATTCTCATAGTTATGCGGGATTTCATAATTATCATCACGAGATAATAACCAAAGATTGATCTTGGTAAGAACATAAATTGTATAATTATAAAAAAAATACAAACAGTATTACCTCAAGTTCTTCTTATAGAAAAATTATTTGGTACACCACTACAACCATTATTGATACTTTAATTATAAAAGACATTGTTAGCATCATCTTAGTCTAAAATTAATAGCCTTTCAAGGTCCTAAAGAACAAAAAATTTGATTAAATATGGAATGAATTAATGATTCTAGACATCATATTTACATTATTGATACATATTTATAGATTACATATTTGAACAACCCAGCTTCACATGTTTGATACAGAAACCTTCATGTTTGGGGATCCTTCGAAGATGCTCAAATTCTATTTAGGTACTGCGAGGACATGTTTCTATGGTTTTAAAAATAATGTAATCCTTCCCAAAATATGTCTATAATGTGTAACACTGATATGAATATATAATTAAAATTTTACCAATCTTATTCTCCATTCATATCATTAGTATGCCAATTTCCCTCTTGACTAGTAATTGGAATGTATTCGTACTCTCGAGTTATCATAAATGTGTGTTGATGACCTACGCAAATCATTGTGGAAGGGACTTATTCATACCCCCTAAAATTATTATATTTCAAGGAAATTTCTTAGTCTACATAAAATGTTCGTTGGGAAATAATAATTAAATTTCATTAGTTTTTCAATGCCTTAAAGGATTTTTATAACTAAAATGGGAATGTGCACCCAGACACTAGCAGGGGAAGAAATTTATGTCATCTCTTTGATTATGGTTTCTATTAGAATAATCGAATGAGATTCATGAGTGGCGTTTGGAATGTTTTCATTCCCATTTTTTCATAACATGCTAATAATCATCTCTTTATTCAATTAGAGAATATTGAAAGTCTTTCCAGGTGTGGTATATAATGTACAACTACTCACAATTTAACACAATATAGCATTGGAGAGATTAATTGGTCGAATATATTATATGGGAATTCTCTAAATCTTTTTTAGTCTCCCATCCATAACATTAATTCATGGACACATGATTCTGAGTGACATGATATGGGACCCAGAGGGTGTCATCCTCTATGGGATATTGAGGGATCAATGTTGAATGAAAAATAATTTAATGTTTTTCTGGCATATCCATTTACGTAAGCTCATATTTTTTGGGTTGGGTCAATTTTTAACTCATGATATATCCCCCTATTGTATGGTATGTATCAACTATGTAATTCGATGTAAAGTCCCCTGAACAAGTTCACAAAATAGATAAGTTTCATTTTTTTCATCAAAACATATCATTATTGGATATATGGTTGTTGGGGATTCATATGGATATACATTATGATTATAGTACCCAATAGTTTTATGGAATGAGTATTTTATGCTCCTACTCACACAGAATTTGATGGGTGGGAGATAGTGTCCATTGTATTGGAAAATAATTCATGTTGACATCTGTTGATGATTTATCCCCTTATGCATGAGAAGATTCCATTTTAATTAAATTTATTTCTGAATTTTGGAAATATTTTATCTATAACATATAAGGAATTTTTCTTTAATGTTGTATCAAAGATTTGGAAACACACCAAACTAATTGTGTGATGGGAAACTCATTATTTGACATTATGGATTGATTCATGTTGGTTTCACCATTTTTTGGCCTAAATATATGAGTTTATTTAGGTTGTGGGAATAATAATACTTAATATATATTCCATTGAGGTATATTTGTGTAACTATAAACACTCCATTATTCCCATATCCATAATAATATACTTGAATTCAGCCTAAATTTCTTTGGTAATTATAATGTCTTACTTATGATTCTTGGGAAATCATATTTGTTATGAATTTGGGAGCTCATTATCCTCTCACCCTTTTGGGGGGAATTATTTTCTTCATTATGACTCTCTTATAGAAGTATGTAATGTTCATTAATCCTTTTTTCATCCCACTATAGGACCTGTTACCCGAATATAATACATTAGATGTTTTCTTTTTCAGATGTGAATACTTATATATACTACTAATACTATATTAACATAGATATGTATATTTATCATAGAACCTTAATTGATATAATAAACTTTATATATTATAATGTATCATTCATTTTTTATTCATTGCATAATGGTCATCATTTTAAGCTACATAACTGGAGGTTCCAGAATATGTCATTTTTTGGGTGATTTTTTTTCGATGTAGTGATCGTTCCCGTGATGAGATTCCTATGATGCATTCATTCTGTGAGAAACATAGAATAATAATAAATTAGTCACATTTCATAAATGAATTTTTGAGTTTTAATGGGGATAATGTATTGAAGCTTCATTTGGATAGTCCAAACCACTTCCACATATAAATGATGGAGGAGATTTAGAGATCATAACAGATATAAAATCCTAAATAAAAGTCTAGGATATTACTCTAAATGGGATTATATTCCAACATAATTCTGAACACCTAGGTTTCATCTTATAGATAAACTTATTGAAAAATAGAACTCTTAAAGGCTACTAAACTCACTTCCCCTTTTAGGTATCATGTAAGAGGTTATTCACATGTCCTGAACAATGATTATTACTATAATTACACCTATTATCATAAAACTCATTACCAAGTGGATGAATGATTAAAAATTCCCTGAGGATTCTGATAGTTTAGGAAGAATATACGGAGACAAATATTACTATGTTATATAATAATTGATATTAGGGTCACACTAGTGTGCTTGATACCCTGATCATATAGGTCAGGTGGGAATATTAGAGATTTTAAGGTTGTCGTCATTGGTTCTTTGAATTATGGTGGAATTAACATTTGGATACATTTTGGTGGTTCTAAGATGATTCCAATAGCTATGAATAAATAGATTTTTGAGATTATGGAGATAAATACCCTTGGGATACACCATATCAAAAACTGGTTACACTATGTGAGACGATTGGTATTACAAAGGGACCCATCTACAAAAGATGTTCCTTTTCACCGGGCTTACATCATGATGTACAATATCTCCTTTTAACCTAACCTGTTGGGCCTCCATATTTAATAATTTTTTTCTTTTTGACATATAAATTTTATGAACTACACCATTATGGGAATTTTCTCTTAATTTTTGCAAATTTGTTACCTCTGGTTTTAGGTGAGATGATATTCTCATGCATAATGGAATGAAAATGTCATGATCCCACTCTTGGTCTTTCTACTACATCTGCACCTATAGATTATCTCTATTTCCCCATTATTTGAGGATAATTTCGTATCTCTTTCTTATGTAATGGATAAATCATTCTAAAAATCCTAGTTGTGTGAAATACCAAACAATCATGGGAATATGAAAAAACAATGCATAATCCTCAAAAAGATGTTTTTTTGGGTGAGAAAATATATTATCATTCTCAGCAAATGAATTTCCTTTTTGGGAGAACAGTGTAAATTCCTCAAGAAAAACAAAAACTTTCTTTAAGGGTGTTCTAAGTTAATGAGTGGGTTTAACATAACATTCTGACATGATACATGGAAAAGTCTAATACCTATGTGGTCTCAATTCCCTTTACAAATCAAATGTTACTTTTTTATTGATCTCTTCGATGGGACTTCAAATTTGACAATTCCATTAATGGGTTCAAGAAAACATATGATATAAAAAAATCTTATAAAATAAGATGTTATGAGCCACATTCAAAAGTTATTTTCTAAATGGTGATAAGAAAACATTGAAAAATATTACCTTTCAAAATGAAAACAAAAAATAAAGTCCATGAAAATATATAATATATTTGAAAAAAATGTGGAGTAGACGATAATTGTTTTTGGATGTATAGAAACATTTTATTTAAATAATTTATATAAGCGTTTTTTCGAATAAATAATATGAAAATATTAATAAATATTAATTATGAAAATGGGAATAAATAATTATAAAAACCATAGAGTGTAATCCATATTTGAGTAATCAAGAAGATAGGTTAAAAAATATAGAACAGAAAATATAGACATGTAAAAAATATTCAATAATCAGAATAGGAGTTGTTCTTACCAAAATTACACTTTCAATATAGATAAAATTTTATCAATAAAGTAATTATTTATTATGAGAATTAACTTCAATAATAAAAAATGAAAATAACATATAAAATATTTTACTAGTAATATCCATGAATTCATGATAATAATATTTAATTAGAAGAGATTATAGAACAATGAATAAAAAATTATTCCGATGAAATAATATTAAAATTATAATCATAAGAATCAATGATTATTGGGAATAATGTCATGAAATATACTTTAACATATCTTTATAATGATGATATTTTGAAATTTTAAATCAATTGGTTAGTGAATGAAGTATATAATCTCAATAATGGGGCACAATATTAAACAAGTCTCAGAGAGTAGAAATTGAGATAATAAATAAGTTCAACTATTTCATGCTTAATTGAATAAACTCTATACTCCTACATAAAAAACAAAAATATCATATGAAATAATTTAGAACATTATTCATATATATATAATAATATATAATCATCACTTATAATTATTCACAATACGTATATTAGTTCATATTAATTTATTTATGCATATCATTTGTGAGTAATCATTAATGTTTTCAATAAATATTGTAGTAGTCATTTTTTTGTTCATTATTATTGAAAAAATCAACATTATTATGAAAAAAATAATCTATAATTTATGTTTTAGTATATTTTCTTGAACTTGTAGTTACAATTTATGATTTGTTTTTTCTAAAGGATCTTAATGGTCACAATGGTAACAAATATGTCGTTGTGATTTTTAACAAATGATCAGTGGCATCACAATTAATGTGTTAAATTTTTATATTACTAAAATAATATTAATTTACTAAATATTATCATATAATATTATAATTCCAGTACTCTAAATCAAATAAATGTATAATATTTTTCAAGTTTGTTGTTAAACTACGAATATGACTATTCCAAAATCTATGTGTGATTATGGCTATCAACATTTTTATTAGGTTATAATATTATGATTATAATATTATAATAATGTTTTCTATACATTATAAAGGTGGAAAATTATAATTTTTATGATTTTTTGTAATAATTTAAAATTAAATAAATATTTTACAAAAAAAATAAATGACCTTTCCCATTAGTATATTCATTTTTGGATGTTTATTTTATGATGATAATTTATTTTTAATATTACTAAGAGAATAACAAAATTTAGTTTTATGGAATATATATACAGAAATAAATAGAATATTTATTTACTAAATCTATTTCAATAACCATAATAGAATATTGGTGATGAATAATGAAACATGTCATTCTTGGAGGTGGTAGTGTTCATCCGGGCATGAGAAATGTTTACATTTTTTGATTTAATGTTAGGGGAATTTGTAATGGAAATAAATCCAATATAATTCCTTTTAGTTTTTTTATTTTTCTTTATTTCATTATAAATATAATTAAAATGGGTTTAGATGAGGGTCTATGAGATGGATAAATAAATTAGATACAAGTGTAAATAATAATTACATTGAGAGTTTGTATCCACTCATGAAGATTCCAATAAAAATGAATGACATGAGGAACCCTTTTATGACAGTATCCTGATAAATGTGATTAAAGAATATATAAAATTAAATCATTTATTTTTCCATTTGAATTTTAAAATATCGATGTCGTTTGAAAAGGGTGGAAGTGATTACCTTTTGTTATGGAAAAAATCAAGACAAATCATTGGGAATGAATGTTTGCTAAGGGGTAAGAATAAAATTTCATTAGATTTTTGTGAGGTTTGGGGGAATTGTTATTGAATCATGTTGGTATCACATTTTAACCATAATTTTTTTTATAAGGACTTAGTTACAAATTAATTTACTAAATTTTTTCCAATATTAGATTAGTCATTTGAACACTAAATAATGTTGAATAAAATTTTAACATTGTAAAAATTTTAACATAGAAAATAAAAGATATATTTTTATTCAAAATTTTGACATGATAATTAATTGTTTGGATTCAATTTAATATTTTAACATTACTAAATAGTAGATGATATTATTTTCAAATAAAACTTATAATGTGATGACTATTTTTTTTATAGAAACTTACATTTTAAATCATTAGAGTGATCCTAATCATATTTATAATTTCATAAAAATTAAATGAGTTTTTATGAATTTATATATATTTTTAAAAAACATATCAGTATATTAAGATAAAATAATAAAATTTTAATTAATAACATTACTGAATCTTTAAAAATGTATCATTCTTTGAAGGATACTCATCTTTCTGTGGTTTTTATTAATTTCCATAATTGTTTATTTTTATACATAAAATTGAAATTAAACATACGAAATATATTAAACATGTTTATCTAAAATATGAAATTCATTTTAAAATTTCTGATGTTTGGAAATTTTCATTTTAATATGAACACATAAAAACTTTTTTAGAACATGAAAATTTTTATAATTCTAATTTATGTGTTGTAAAAATATAACAATGTAATTGAACATAATAATATAAATTTTTATATAAATAAAATAAAATATTTATTTTCTATATGAATAAATTAAGAAAATATATCAATTTGATTTTTTATTAATATAAAACACTCATAACAGTTTTTAATTTAGAATAGAATGTTTCTTATGATATATAAATTTGAACATAGTTTTTATAAGCTCCAAAAAATTTATAATACATATTTTTTACTCAGTATATAAATATTTTATCATTCAAATATTTTTATAGGTATCTAATCCATCCAAATATATTAGAAAATTCATAAAATTATTAATTTTGGAAAAAAATAAAAATATTCACTATTGACATTAAAATAAGTCATTCTAGAAAAAAACAATAGTTTTTATTAGCATAATTTTTATATTATAAATTCGAAATTGACCTTGAATTAATTATTAATCAAAGTATCTATACGTTAATTTTTTTGACAATATAATGAATCATTAATTGACATTACATTTATTAAAAGATTTTCTTTAAAAATTAAAAGTGTTTCTAATCATTTTTTCAATGAATTTATATTTGATTAAAAATATTACTAGATATTTACTATGATTATATTTTCTAAAAATTATTTACATATTATGAAACCAATAAACATACTTCATTATTGCGTGTGAATTATGATATAAAAATTAATATGTATTTAAAAAATACGTACTTAATGATAGTGTAGCTATTTTATACCCCTATAAAAAATTCCGTCATCAAAATTTTAATTATTACTAATAGTTATATGTATGTGAGGGTTTTTCTAGAATATTCATCAATTGGGATATAAATTCTATAATTAAAACTAAAAAACTCTCATAGGAGTTTTGGTTATGATTATCCTTCCTCAAAAAGTTATTCTTTTCATAGAATTATATAGCCAATTATGTATATATTGTAATCATTTATTTTCCATAAAAAATGTTTCAAAAAACTAATAGAATCACCTGGAAATTTATCTATATAAAAATATTATATTCCTCATAAAAATAAAAATATTATTTATCATTAAATATGATTAACCCCTAGAATATATTGTCACACTGTAGTCAATATGTATAACAATCCAAAAAATTGATATATATATTAATAAATATCATGGATCATTTATTCAAAAACATATATAGTCCATTACAAGGATTTTAATACCATGTCACTCAAATGTTTCAAAATTAAATTAACATATTATTACCTCATCATCAAGATTATATTAATATTATGTGTTTTATCTACCTCAACCATGTGTTGTATAATATTTATTACATGAAAATTAACTTATCTTAAAATCCATTTTCAATTTTTTTAATAATAATTAATATAAGTTTCCAAACCATTAATGAAAAACCAATTATATAAAATACTTTGATGTTTCATATAATGTTCATGAATTTTATATCATAATATAAGAATAGAAAAAATGTCACAAACTAAAGGAAATACCCAAGTGTGTAAAATTGTATTTTATTTTAAGATATCAACCTTGCTACCTTAAGTAATATAAGGATACCTTCCATTCCCATCATAATTAGAATATACTGACATTATCAACATTTAAATTATTCTCCCATACATGGTTATATAACATTGTGATGTCTATATATATAGAATGTTCAAATTCAGTTTTTTAATCCTGATTCACCCAAAAAAATAAAACAAAAAATGTGATGATAATATATAATATATAAATTTGGATGTATCATGCTATTGTTTTCATCACATATGGAAACTTCATATTTATCATATGACTCCTTTGGTTAAATTTATATCTCTTTTTAGCAATATTTGATTATCTATGATCATTTTCATATTTGGTTCCGTAGAATAATTATATTTCATTATACTAAAATCCTTCAGAATGGTAGTGTAAAGATAAATTGAATAAACTACAGCATATCTCCCTACATTATCAAACCTCATGTTTAGATAGTATTATACATCTTGCAAATTGTATAATTTTATTTTATTCAAAACAAATACATTTTAGTATTATTTCCCATTTGTATGTATTTTCTTAAGCCAACATCCACTTGTAGTATGGGGACATGGATGTCATTTCATGGATTACCACATACTAAAAACTTTACCAAAACATCCAAATTAAAATGTAATCGTTGATGGATATTATAAAAATTATAAATTTCACTTTTATTAATTTCTAAATGAATCAAATATACATAATCTATCATAAAATTTATTGTATATCCTTGCAATTATAAAAAAACTTACCTTAAGAACCAATGATGATGGTTATGGATCATAAATCATCCCAAGTCGATAAAATACATCACTAAAAAGTAATATAAACAATTATTTGGTACCAAAAATTGAATTATGATTACATTAAATTCTTATTACATGGAATATTTAAATTATTTCATTACAATACATTCTCATGACTATTTACGTTTATGATTTTTGTGAATTAAGGAAACCCATCAGTAAACAAAACCTATTTTTTTTTAAATCAAATTTTAATTATTCCCACTATAAAAGAAAATTTTTAATCCATAACAATACATCCATATATCAAAACTATTCTCCAAATAATATACTCTTATAATAATTTCATACTTTTCATAGCAAAATATCAGAGTAAAATGGAAACATTTGAATTTGGTGACCTCAGACGATCACGATGGTTAACTTAATTTATAGTAGTCAAGGATCATATGTGATAATTAAATTATAATAAGAGAAACATAATGATAAAAAATGAATGTTATAACTAGAAATTATATATCATACATCACATCATAATATAAGAGTATATTAGATATTTTAAATATAATAGAAACAAGGCGTAGTTGAGAATTATTGAACATGAATAATCAAATAAATCATAGTATAATATATCATGTATCACAACCCATTTCTTTTAAAGAATCATTCTTCAGCCACATATTTCTCTTAGTGGAACAAGAATCAATAACATATTTCCCATTTTTGATAAGGTGTCACATCCTATTTCCCACTTTGGATCAAGAACCAATTCTCATATCTACATTATCTCATGATATTAAACCATTACCCAATTAATCAGTGGGATATAAATTTCCCCCCATTAATTTATTGATTAACCACAAAGTTATGTTCTATAAGAAAACATCTAAACATTATATAATTAAATACCTATAATAAGAAAGGGTATCATATAAAATTCGAAAAAAAAAAACATTCCCATTTTATAGGATAACAAACCATTGAATGTAAAATGGATTACAAAATCATTTTAAAATGTATTCACATAATAATGTTACCATTCAAAAATAAATATATAATTATAAAAAGATTACCCATATTAAATAATATGGTATCAATGAAATCATGATACCTTCAAGGAAAATAGAATTTAATTAGGATAATAAATAATATGATATTTATACCTTATAGAAAAAAAGTTTATTGTTTAGTAAATAATTTCACCAAAACGTTGACATTATAGAATCATAGATAACATCATTAGATCAATGAAATTAAAAAATTAGGTTTTCCTAAATCAATGTTTGGAAAAAGATGTTATGAATATTCAAGGTGGGTGGTTGGGAAAAACGTAGTGACAAATCATATAATTAATATATATTGATATAAAATAATCGATCAACATAAATAAATTTCATTTTAGATATTTGATTATTATACTCACATGAAGAATACTATGTAATAATTAAAAATTACTATAGTAATAGATCTAGGATATTTCTAAAATATTATAAATAAATTTTGTTTGGACAAAAAGAAATTATATTTTGAAAAGACAAAACCATTTTTTAAATACTTTGAGATACCAAATTTTTAAAATCCACATCAAAAATATTAGTTTTAATTTTAGTTTATAATATGTTAAACAAATAATGATATTATAAAAAATAATTCATCATGAAATTCCTAAAAGGGGCAGATAAAATAGCTGTGACTGAAAATATGGACATGGAGGAAAAGATTATTTAGTAAGAATGGGAGTTATTCTTACCAACATTATTAGTTGACATCAAAATAATTATAGTAAAAGGGGAGGTTATTAATTATGAAAATTAATTTTTGAAGATATATAAAAAAATACCAAATGGAATAGATATTGGGTTGGATAAAATAAATATTCAGAAGTATATTTGTTTAATAAATACACTAACCCATTGAATCCAAAATTTACTTGTTGAAGTTATTATAGAATATGTAATGTTTTAATGAAATAATAATTAAATGAATATCAAGAAATTTAAATCCAAATTTCATTAAAGGGAATATATTTAATAATTTAAATATAATTCAATTGTTAGTAGATAAAAAATAATAATTTATGGTGTATATTATCTTACTTGTCTTTCAGAGTTGAAAACAAATCAATAAAATTATTACCTTGCTTTCACAATTTGTAGAATTCACTATAAAATAATGTATAACAAAAATAAAAATCATAATCCCATTGTTAATTGCATTATTCATGTCTATATATATTTATAAATCTCATTATCAACTACCATCAATATTTATATTAGTATGATTTTATTTATTGTTTAAAATTTTGTGTGAGTAATCATTATCATTTTGAACTTGTTTTATAATAGAGTTGATTTTATACATTTTTTACTAATTTTATTAATTCTAAGATCATACCAGGAACTATAATTGATTATTTAATACATTCTATAAAGATATATTTTCATTATATAATCTTCTTAGATACAATTCTTGTATACAAAGATAAATATAAGTATATTTGATTGTTTTTAAGAAATAAAATATAGTATCTTAATTATTGTGTAAAATGATAATACTACAAAAAAATAATAATATAATTAATTACCAATTAATATCATAAATTATGTTTTAAATTCTATACCTCAGAATTGTTTTATCATTTTTTATGTTGGGGGGAAAATCATCCCAACAAGAGTACTCTCTAATCTTTGTCTGGGTATGGGCATGGAAGAAATATTTTTCTTATTATATCATTATAATAAAATGTGTTGAAATATTTATATATTTTTAATTTTATTCATTATAATTCAATGATTTATAAGAATAAGGTAAAAGATAATGAAGTTCTCACTTAAAAATAAAGAGTTTTTACTCAATGTATGTTCATCTTATTTTTTATGTTTTAAAAATATTGTCTAGTTAATAAAAATAAATATTAAATAATTAAATTATATTTACAATATATCAATAATTTAAAAATTAAAATTGATATTTGTCACACACCTTGATTTTATGGTAAATAATATTTTTCAAATAAATTAATATTCATTGACTACTTACATTGCATGCTAATTCAAGTCAATATTTCATCATACAAAACACAATGTTAAACATTTTCTATATTAAAAACATTGATTAACATCCATTAAATCAAAAACATTATTTTTAATATCTAATATGTTTAAATAAATTTTTAACAACATTTATTTGGGAATATCTTCAAAATTTAACATGGTGATTAAGAGAAAAGAGAGCTTACAAATGTACTATCCATTCAACTTATGGGGAAATATGACCAAGAAACATGTTCAAAAACACTTTTCAGGAATAATTTTGACCTTTTATATTATTATTATATAATTGTTTTTATTATTGGATCCATATGACTTGGTGAAACGTGGATATAATTTTATCTTTTCAATAATTGCAAGGGAGACACTCAACTCCCATATAAAAGGCCACCCTTCTCCTCCCCTATCGACAACTTCAAAACCTATTATTTCTTCCACTACATATCAAAAATAGCATTTCAAATTCCTTAAAAACATCATATATTAAATTATTTGCGATGAATTCCATTCAAAAATTTACATTCATGAAAATGAAGAGGAGGTACCGGATGACGAGGTAAACTTCATCAAAAAATGTTTTGTTTTATTTCATACAAAAAATACTTAAAAGTTTTTATATAATTATTTTACAATATCGAAATTCTCTTAGTTATAATTATATGTTTTCATGTTAATTTTGAATACTACATTGAATCACTCTTCCATCAAATGGGTTTGGAAATAATCCATTGTTCGTACGATAAACCAACACCTTGGGAACCGATCTCCTTCATTTTTTCATTACCACCTCTCATGTTTAGAAATAATGTTTTTAATATTATTTATATATGATATTTAAGATAATTATGATTTATTTATTCATATTTTATAATTATATAACATATATATTCTGGTTTTCATGTTTTTTGGAATACGATAATGTCATTCACATGTATGGTTGACTATCGCATCTCGAAGCAATGTGATTTGTTCACGCTTTAAATAAATTGTATCAAAGATTGTTTTAATGAAAATATCTGATATATATGAAATAATATATCTTTCTTAAATATAATATATATAGATATATGTCATTTAATTTTCTTTTTTACAATATGATAATAAAATGATAACATTTTTCTTGTTTACTTATGATTGACCATCTTTGTGAACGATATGTTTAATTCCCTATCACTAAATTTTACCGATTAATATAAATACATACTTAATTAATATATATAATTTTTATATAATTTTTACATTCTAGAGATTATGAAATCATTATCTATGTAATAATACTATGAATAATGTGTCAAAAAAATGTATGAAAAAATAAATTTGTTATTACCTAAATCATAACATAAATAAGGAATTGTAAATAAAAGGGTAATATTAATTCATATGAAAATAATATATTGTATGATATATATGAATATGGTTCCATTATATTTTTATGAAAAAATATATGTTCTAATCAGTTATGTTTTAATGAGTACAGATATAGTCAAAACTTATGGTCAAGGGATTTCTGGTCTCACTTTTTTTCTAAGAGAAATTGCCCATATTATCCACACATTTAATTTTTGTGGGGTTATATATTGATAAATAACATGATAAATTATGAATATATTTAATATTTTTATAATTAATATTTCCACATATGTTATTCATTCCTTGGGACAATGATTTAAATGTCAGTATAGTGGAAAAATATTTATGTCGCAATATTTTAATTTTTTGGGGAACATGTTATACTCACCACCTCAATCATATATGTTGTGTATATAAATCAGATTAATGTATTTTTTAATTATTATAATAAAATTTATTTTTATTTACATATCCATTTTAGGATCTCTATTCCATTAGGATTAAAATTTTTAGGATACCAAATTTTAATGAATTTTTGTCTCAACTTTATTGCTATGAGGCATGTGTTACGATATATACCTATATTATTCGTTGAGCTGAATATTCCGACACTTTATAAGTAATTATAGGAATTTAGCTATCAACATGATATTATAAATTCAAATTTATTTTATTTTTTCATAGTTATTAATATTCAATGTTACCATAGCTGTAATGAATTTATGATATAATATAATGATTTATTAAGAATGTTTATAATTAAGACTCCATTTATGATGTCTCGCGATATAAATCTCAATAATTATCATTAATTATATTATAATATTGTTATCAAGTATATATTAATGTAATGGTCCCATTTTACACTCCTTTTTAGCATTGATAACAAAAAATGTTTTTTAAGAAAATATGACATTATTTTTCTCTTATATTTGAAATATGTTTTCTTCCTGATGCTGTGTTTCATAAAAAAAGTAAATTGAACATTCAAGAAAAAATTGAAGTAAACTATTTTTTGAAATCATATAGGTTTCAAAAAGTGATTGAAATGATTTCCAAATATTATTTTATATTTTTTTATATTATTTTCAAACAAAAATGTTTTTCAAAATGATTTATGTTTTAAAATTTCTTTTTCAATGATGAAAGGTTATTTTCTTAATGAATGTTTTAAAAATATATATAAAAAATCATCAAATAATACATCCATTTGAGTTTACTATTAATCTTTAAAGATATGATCCAATAATTAATCACATAATATTTATCAAAATAGTGTTTGTTTTTAAGGAACAATTATTATGAGACCCATTTATCTTAAATAGACTATACCATGATAAAAAAACATATGAAAATAGATTCATTCCATGGGTTATGATATGATTAAATAATTATAAATTCTATATATTTTTCACATGTTATGACAAGATACAATTTTTGTGGTACCGTTATATTTTCAGGGACTATTGTATGATGCGAGTTTATAACCATGTAGAACACATAATTATGATTTAATTATGTGATGGGTGGGAACTATATCTCCCTTAAATAAATTGGCACAAAATTTATATAAATCATGACATAATAGTGGATAAAATGGAGAGTGAACCTTGTATTATATGATAGGACTAAATGGGGGAATATTTTCCTATTTAGACATATTTTTAATGTTATAAGCCAATGTTTATTGTAGATTTATATTTCTTATCTTAATGTTATCATCTTCAGACTCATGTTATTCTAGGTCACTATGAATCATGTAAGATTATCTACCAATATATCTCCATGATTAATCATTATAATCATTGAAATTCATGGTATATTTTTCCAAAGATACGTTCTTGTTATAATACCCTTACATGCTTACTTACCTTCCCTATTTACCCTTACAAATCATTTTAGATCACCATTTTTTATATTTCTTTTCACCATGTCATTAATAAATTTATTAAGTAAGGTATGCTTTTAATGATTACTAAAGGGTACAAAAAAAATGATAGATGATAATGATCTTTCCCAAAATTTGTATGATTATCATTCCATGTTTCCAAATGAACTAATTTATTATTGTCATGTGGAGTGCGTTTGTATAATGTAATAAATGCGAATCTATGAAATATATAATATCCATGTATGAGAATCATGGTTCACAATATTTTCAATCAAATGAATATTTTAGTATTTCATTAGAAATAGGAATGAGAAAACATTGGTGGGATCCATTGGGATATTTACTAGGAAGTGTCCAGGGATGTCTCTAAGGATATGACTAAGTATGAGTTAATGTATAGGAAAACATATGGTAATTTTGGAAAATTATATATAGATTTGTTTACTAGAAATAAATCACTATCTGGATACTAAAATGGGATGTTACTCTTATACAAATGTACCTAGTGGTACCAACCTAGAAAACCTTGTTTTGATTGACAATCACATGGAAAATAGTGCATGAAAATAGGCCTTACATCACACATGGTTTGACACTCCTTGGGGGTATTCCAAGGAAACTAACAAACACCGTAAAAAAAATCATGAATGATTTAGATAGGTAATGAGTATGAATAATAAATGGTGGAATAATGTTTTCATAGATAAAAAATGGGGTTTTCGTGATTTAGGGATTTTATAATTATTTTTTCATTATTATGCGGATTTCCAAAAGGATTTGTGTTTCTCACTAATTTTTTTTAATTAATTTATAAAACTATAAGTAATGCAATTTACACTGTGTATGATGGAAAATTCAGTTATTTTGAGAAATAAAATTTGATTATGACTCAAGTAATGGCTTTTTTGATTAATATTAAACAATTTTATAAGAATAAGATTAATAAGAATTACCTTATTAAACTCATATACTCTCAAAAGAAGATAATTAAGGAGTTATATGAGATATAATGTGATGGTAAGAATAATATAATGAATAATTTTGTTTATATATGTCAATAATGTGGGAAGAAACATTCAAAATAATGTTATTTAAGAATGATAAAATATATTTCTTATAGTGATGTATGCCATTAATTAAGTATATTCAGATAAAAAATGATGCCTTTATTAAATTTCCTAGATGTTAATATTTTTCATCATAGTTTTTGTGTGGTGTGATATATGTTTTCGAAGAAAAATGGTGTGTTTTTTGTGCAACTCTGGTGGTATCATTTTGGGTGATTTTATAACCAATGAAAATGTTCATTAAATGTCTCTTAAGATTATATATATGGTTTGGAAGGTTTTTGCTGTTATTTTGGATTAAAATAGGTACTTTGAGAGGATTTTATGTCCAATACATTTTTATACTTCTTTGAAATGTTTTATTAAAATTGTAACATGTTTATTGAGTTGTACTATGTGTAGAAAGGATATGTATATGTTGTTTTAGGGAGAGTATGATAATAAAATGGAGTTTTAAAAATAAAATGACGATTGGGGATGTAAAACATGTTGATTACATTTTTTGAATTGTGGAAATGTCATATTAATATGTAAGAAGGGTGTAAAACGTTTTTATTTGATTTTTTCATTGAATATGATGTTAAAACGAATTTGAATATGAATGAATTGTTATGTGACATATTTTGGGACCATTGGTGTGTATTTGTTTTGGAAATGTAATATTCATGTTAAAATGAAATTTTATGAGATGTGAAATATGAATGAGAATAATGAGGGAAACATGTGTATCCAGGTGGGCGAACATGTACTAGTATGCTACTGATCTGGAGTAGTTGGGTCCTGGTTTCACGTAGCAGTTTTAAAGATGAAAAAACTAAGTAAAAAATTATGAGGATTTTGGTAACCAATAGGTTATTGGTATGTTCCCAACTAGTGGATCTTGCACGAGAACAAATATTTATTATGATTACATTTCATCGAGATATGAGGTACCTAGGGCCCACATCAAGCTACTACCTAAAGGTGTTCCAACGACTAGTGCTCAATGACTATATGATACTCTCCATTAGTATACTATGTTTTGGATGGAAAATTATGTATCTAGTTCATTCTATTTAAATTCATTCATTCATTAAAATTCCGCCCTTCAAAAATGTTTTCATTTAATGTTTCATCCATTAAACAAATTGATGATACATATTCTGTTTTACGAAAACATTCAAGATTTTTATCTTATAATGTTTATCACATAGAGTTTCTAGTGTGAAATTGTATCTGTAACATACCAATTAAATGAATAATAAGACATATTTCATATTTATTAATATTTTTGAATTAAATATTAATTTTACTTTAAAGGGGATGCTATATTCGATAGCGTACCTAATACACAACAATGGGTTTCTTTTAATCTTACATTACACACTAATAATATATTAATATTATTTTAAATGGTAGTTAAATACTAGACATTTTATTGGTGGGAATGAATTAACTTGACAACAATATGATTATACATGTTTTTTAAATGAATTTACATTTATACAATAACATTTAGAGGCTTAAAAAGTGAATGAATCTAATTTTAAGCATAATTTACATTAAAAGGATGATTTATCACCTTTTAATGGAGAACACTCATTAAATATAGTTTTGGTCACTTTAATACATTATAATTGACCAAAGAAAATCCTTCTTTTTAATGAGGACATCAAGTTTTACATTGGGTAAATTTTTGGTATTTTTCTGATAAAGATCATTTTTAATGAATAATGAATAATATTGCAAATTAATTCAAAAGTTCCTTTTAATATTTATTTATATGGGTATATTATATTTTTAGTTGCTTTTAAAGTTAAATAAGAATATATTTCTACCATCTAATCCAATGATGGTCATTTAAATTAATTTCACATCGAAATTGGACATAAACAAGTATCAAACATTTGATAGTTAATGCTTCTTAAAAACATGCTCTTTGTTTTAACAACGAGAATTAATTTTTTAAATTATTTAATGCAACTTCTATGTTTTGAATTTGTCAAAATAGACATCAATTTTAAATTCATAATATCAAATAATGCTTAGGCTGAATTTTTTTTATTTTTCTGAAAACAAATCAATTTTTGATGAATAGTGAAACCACTTAGAGGTAGTTAAAAAAACTGAATTTTTCATTTAAATTTATTTGTTCCAGTTCTGTGAATTGAATTTCAAAAATCTGACATACATAGTTGTTATCAAGAAGGTAATTTTGGTTTGTTAAGATGAAAATAATTTTCGGTGAATAGTACCTTTTGACTTTTATTTTCGGTGGTTAATGGTAAATAGTCTAATTCATGGTAAGAGGAATATTACAACAATTCAAAAAATTAATTAACACCTGTAAAACCTTATTGGTTGAGACACTAATGACCATGGGCATTTTTGTGTCAATTTTGGGACCCCATTGAGCCACTTGAGAGTGATAATGACAATTTATTTTAATTAAAATAATGTAAGGACAAAATTGACATTAACACAAATATTTTAGTAATTAATTTTTTATGGTGTTATATAAATTTTAATTTCGACTATAAATATTAATTGTAATGATTAAAATATTTCCTATATCATGGTAATTTTTTTATAATTTTTAGACATAAAATAAATTAAATTATTTATGAAAAAATAATGATGGAGTGTTTACCTCATCAATAATCATTTAAATAATTGAGATTATAAAGATTAAAATATTATCCAAAACCTGTTTAATTCATATTGGATGATTTTATTTCGACCATGAGTCTTCTGATCTTAATCTATAATGATTTTTGGATCATTATAAACCGAATATAATTATATAACAATATTATAGTTTCACACTTTCCTAAAGAGCCCCTCATCTCCCTTATAAAAGGAGACCATTTCTATTCAATTCCTCACACCACTCAAGCCATTTTTCTCGACCATCATCTACCCAATTAACCTCCCTACATCCCTATCCTCCACCTAGATGACTTACCTTAGGCAGAAGTCACTTCAAGAAGTACTTTGGGCTCAATCCAAAGGAAGTTACCCAAATTAGTGGTAACAGTTTGTCTTAAATTTTTTCCGTTTATTTTACTTCACCAACCACTAAAATCATTTTATTTATTTCTATAGTAACAAATCTAGAATCCTAAATATACTAGGATGTTGTTATGATATGTATTCAAACTACAATTACACACACCTCTGTCTAATGGATGAAGAACATAAGGTTTATGTTGATGGAAAACTAACGCCTCACGAAACGATGATTGTTCTAATATCTTGTACCACCTCTCATGGTGGCCATTATGAAAAAACTGTATTTATATATGATATATATTATGTTTATGATTTTATTATGCTTATGTACTTCCCATTTATATCAATACCTTTTGGTATCCATAGTGGGTAAATACGATAATCTCATTTGAGGAAGTGCGGACTACCGCCCCCTTAAAGTGATGTGAGTCATTAATGCCTTATGTGGGATGTATAAAGGATA
The DNA here is from genome assembly GCA_963277665.1 of Viscum album. Lineage (NCBI taxonomy): Eukaryota > Viridiplantae > Streptophyta > Magnoliopsida > Santalales > Viscaceae > Viscum > Viscum album. Next base: position 267,286,676 of record OY728125.1, on the reverse strand, counting down.
GTGTTAATAATATTATATATGATATTATACTAGAATTATAATATAAATATATATCATTATGTTTAATTTCCATTAAAATAAAAAATAAAATGAAAGTAGTGTTCATGCGTACGTACGGCTTACCGTCTCCATGAATGGTGCATTTCATTTCTTATCTCTTAATGTTATGTACTTTTATAAATACATGTATATAATGAATATATATGATATATATGATATCAAAATCCTGAATATAATTCTGGATATAATGGACTATTGACCACATGGTCAACATGTAAATATTAGGTGTTCATTTTTTACTCAAGTTTCAAATATCGACAAAATGAAAATTATTAACTTAAATGATAACATAATGTTTATGACATGGTAATAAGTGATATATAAGGAATGATAAACTTCAAAAAGGTTCTTATTCAAGTAGAAATTAACTTTAGTTTATATTTTAGGATATTAAATAACGATCTAGTCAAGTTGGACATGAGGTAACGGACTTCGTCTCAATCACCTTTCATTATGGCATATTTTGTTTTAATACATGAATTTATTCTATATGTAGTATAATAACCCCTGAATTTTCAGAGGGAATCTCTTTATACAAAGGCTTTTACTAAACGAAAAAAATGATTGTTTTTTTAACGTTTGCGATGACAATGACCTTTTCTGAAGCCGCGAGTATTATTTGATCTTTGGCTTCCTGAACAATCCGTAATGTTTTTAAAAGTAAAAAAAATACCTTATACTCTTTTATATATTTCTTTATTGAAAATAATTTTGATAATGTATTTTTCATGTCAAAATATTTAAGTGATATATTGTGATTGAAATGTAGAAACATTTTCTTTCATTTATATTTGTTTTATGTCTTATGATTTTATAATGGTACTTGGACATTTGACTGGTGGTTTGGTGATAAACCAAATGACCAGTGGGGCCATGAATACCGGGACAGGTGGTAATGTTATAACCTCCAATGCATTGGGTATGGTAGTCGTCCATATGGCTATTCCAGTTAGTGATATGTGTAGAAGTCAACCATATGGTTTTTCCATTTGAGTATGTTTATGACCCAAGTTACCTTTATATGTTATGTGTTCTTTATATGGGTTTTATGGCAATCTTTTGGTTACAAAAGGCTAAGTAATAATAATTTATTCCGTGAAGAGTATTTACTAATTCATAAAGCTAAAAAATTTTACATATGTTGATGTATTCCATGATTACTTGTTGTTTGGAAAAACTAATAGTTTTACTTCTTTGTGTATCCCGTATTGAGCTTTTTGTGATCATCCCATGTTTCTAAAATGTTTTTTATAAGACATAATGTGGAATAGGGTCAATGATGGGATAACGGAAAATTCATGTTGTCCTAATCATGGATGTAGACATGAATCTTTTTTTTTCAAGAGTTCATGTGTTGTAAAAAAATGGATACTGGGTAGAAGTGTCTTCTTTTTAATTTATTTTCAGATGTAATAATTATGTACAAATTCTCGAAAACTCTAATCCTGAAAAGATCCTCATTGTGAATTATTCATTTAATTCAATATTATGTAAGGTTTAAGGATGGGTCATTATAGTTGGTATCAGTGGTCGGTTTAGATAACTTTATAAGTTATGGTATTGATAAATTAATATCCTTAATGTAATTTAGGTTTATATTGATATCATGTAGCATCTACATATTACCATGTTTCTTCGCCTATGATATTTTTATTTTCAGAATGGTTTTCCACAGAGGAAACAAGACAGCTATATTTGGACGACATCAGGGGGAAGAAAACCTTCCAAATCATCAACCTGAGATGGTTTGAATCGGAACTGAACAGATTGTATCAATGATGGAACATTTGACTCATGTGATAAATTGTGATGGTATCTATGCATGAGATCTTCCAGATCAACCACAGAGGAACATGTCAGTAGTGGAACATTTCATGAGGCCACATCGCCCATCATTCATAGGATCATCTGATCTGGGGCTAGCTGAAGGGTAGATTAAAGCACTAAAGAATATTTTTGATGGCATGGGTTGTTCAGAACATCAAAAGTTTAGTCTCATTGTTTACTGTATTTAAGGTGAAACTGATTAGTGGTGGTCGATGGTTAAAAATATCAAGGATAGTGATGAGTTTGATGCTCTTGTTAGGGAATAATTCAAAGGTATTTCTCTTGACAAATTTTTTCTTAAGGTGGTTAGTCTTCGGATGGAGAAACAATTCCTAGAATTGAGGTAGGAGGATGACTCAGTGGCTGCTTATGAATCAAAGTTCACTCGACAGGCATGGTATGCACCAAATTTCATCCTAGATCTTGATAGTAAGATAACTCGATTTTACTCCAGACTAAAGCCACGATATCGAAGGGAATTAGCCTCTAGTGAGTTCAGAAGTTATGAAAAACTTCTTCGATGTGCAGAGAAGGTGGAAATGGAGTTTTCCGATGATCTGGTTTTTTTTACAAACAACAGAATAAGAGTTCCAGTTGGTAGGAAAAGGGAAATAGTTCATCAAAGAAGCATGTAGGTAAGAAAATTAAATATCCAACTTGTGTGAAGTGTGGTAAAAATCCTCTTGTAGAATGTTTATCAATGTCTGTAAAGTGCTTCCAGTGAGGTATGTCTGGTCATATTACTCATAACAGTAAGGAAGATGAATAAGAAGGCAATGAAAAGCCATCGGTAAGATGTTTTAAGTGTAACGAAGAGGGTCATTATGAAAATGAGTGTCCAACGAAGAACTCAACTGGGGGAAATTAGGCATACTACGAGAAAAACGTTGTGGCGAAATCCTTCGCAACTACATCAGCTAATGTTGGTCCATCGAATGAAGAAGTATCAGGTACACTGTTTGTTTTTTCAGATTATCCCAATGTGTGGTTTGATTCAGGGTCTACACATTCATTCATTTCTAAGAATATTTCTAGTATATTGGTAATTACATAACAAAATATGGATACAGAGCATACAGTAAAAACAACTGGTGGAAATGTTGAGACAAAAGGAATACATAATAACATTCTTGTCCTTGTGTGAGGAAAGAATCTACCTCTAAACCTTATTGTTGTGCCTCTAGTAGAGTTTGATGTTATTTTGGGCATGGATTGGATTCTTGTTTATGATGCTATGATTAAATTCTGATCTAAAGAGGTTACATTTTTAGAAATATTTTCAGTTTGTGTACAAGAATGAACCCTGTTTTGATAACTTTCCATGGAGCTGAGAAACTAGTAAAAATGGAAATTAATGTTACCTTGCACATATTGTTGAAAATAAAGGAACTATTCAGATTAATGATGTGCCAATGGTAAATGAGTACCCTGATTTTTTTCTGATGAGTTTCCTGGAGTTATACCTGATCAAGAAGTTCAATTTCTTGTTGACTTAGTTTTTGATGCTAATCTAATTTCAAAACCCCCTTATCAAATGACTAAAATTGAACTTTTAGAGTTAATGAAGAAATTGTTGGAGTTATTAGATAAAAGATTTATTCAACCTAGAAAATCACCATTGGGAGCTACTGTATTGTTTGTTAAAAAGAAAGATGGTTCAATGAGACTTTGCATTGATTATAGAGCATTGAATACCATCACTATTATGAATAAGTATCATTTTCCTCATATTGATGAATTGTTTGACCAGCTCCAGGGAGCTCAATATTTTTCAAAGATTGATTTGAGGTTTGGGTACCATCAGTTTAATGTAAAGGAATCAGATGTTCTGAAGACCATGTTTCATACTAGATATGGACATTAAGAATTTTTAGTTATTCCTTTTGGGTTAACCAATGCACGTGATATATTCATGGATCTTATGAATAGAATTTTCTGTTAGTTCTTGGATAAGTTTGTGGTTGTGTTTATTGATGATATTTTGGTTCATTCCCAAAGTAAATAAGAGGATGATAGACATTTAAGGGTTACCTTTCCAACCATAAGAGAAAAGAAACATTATGGGAAATTCAGCAAGTGTGAGTTTTGGATACAAAAAAATTCATTCCATGGTCACATTGTTTCAAAAAATGGCATAACTATTGATCCTGATAAAACCAAAGTTGTTGAAGAATGTCTCAGACCCACAAATATAACTGAGAATCGTAGTTTTCCTGGTTTCTATGGTTATTATTGGAGGTTTTTTTAAACTTTTTTCACAGTTATCTAGTCCAATGACTATGTTAACTCGAAAATGTGTTAAGTTCATATGGACAAAATAATGTGATGATTGTTTTTAATAATTGAAAAGAAGATTGGTGAACTCTCTTGTTTTGGCACTACAATCCAGAAATGGTGAGTTTGTTTTTCTACAGTGATGCTTCGTTGAAAGGACCGGGTTGTGTCCTAATGCAAAATGATCAGGTAATTGCATATGCTTTATGTCAGTTGAAACCACATGAGTGAAATTACTCTACACATGATTTGGAATTAGCTGTTGTTGTTTTTTAATTAAAAATTTGAGGGCATCATTTGTTTGGAGTAAAAATGTGAAATATATACTGATCACAAATGTTTGAAGTATATATTCGCTCAGAAATAATTGATCAAGAGATAGAGGAGATGGCTGGAATTAATCAATGATTATGATTGCACAATCCAATACCACCCGGGAAAAGAAAATAAAGTGGCTGATTCTTTGAGTAAAAGAAGTAATACTTCGTTAACCATGTTACGTTTGGAACAAGATCCTTTGGTTTTTGATTTGATGAACTTTGGCATAGAAGTTGTTGGTGCAGAAAATTCTTCTGTTTTGTATCAGGTGTCATTGATATCATCTCTATAAAACAGAATAAAACCAATACAGAAAGATGACAGTGAGTTACATAAAAAGGTAGAGTTGGTTCATGAGGGTAAGTTGCTTGAATTTAACATTTATAATGATTGTGTTTTGAGTTTTGGAAAGAGATTATGTGCACATTAGGATTCAATGTTAAAGAATGTGTTGTTATGTGAAGCTCATAGTTCCCCGTTTTCAATTATTCCTGGAATTACTATGATGTAGAGAGATCTTTGGGAGTATTACTAGTGGAATAGAATAAAAAGAGATATTGTTTATTTTACTGTGATATTTTTAACTTGTCAGTAGGTTAATGTAGAGCAAGAGTTACCAAAAGGAATGCTTCAGCCTTTACTAGTGCCAGAGTGGAAATGGGAAAATATAACCATGGACTTTGTAGTGGGATTACCATAGACATCTCGAGTTAATAATGAAATTTGGCTTATAGTTGATCAATTGACTAAATCATCTCATTTCCTTCCTATTATAGAGACTTGGTCATTAGATCAAATTGCTTGGTTGTATGTTAATGAGATAATCAGGTTGCATGGTGTTCCCCTCTCCATTGTATTTGATCGTAATCCCAGGTTTACTTATAACTTTTGGAAAGGACTTCAGAAGTCGTTGGGTACTAGATTAAATATTAGTACATCTTTTCATCCTCAATCAGATGGCCAGCCAGAACAAACAATTTATACCTTGGAGGATATGTTGCGTGCTTGTTCACTGGATAATCAGGGAAGTTGGGACCAACATCTTTCTTTGGTTGAATTTTCATATAATAAATGTTTTCATTCTAGTATACAGATGCACCACTTGAGGCATTATATCGAAAGCATTGTCGAACTCTAGCCTTTTGGGATGAAGTAGGTGAAAGGAAGCTTATGGGACATGAATTGGTAGAAGGGATGGTAGAGAAAGTTTAGTTGATTCAGAAGCACATGAGAACAGCTCAGAGTAGACAACAAAGTTATATAGATAACCGGAGGAAGGATCTTTATTTTGAGCTAGGCTACCATGTCTTTCTCAATGTTTCTCTATGGAAAAGTGTAATGTGTTTTGGTAAGAATGTAATGTTGAGTCCGAGGATTATTGGACCCTATGAAATTCTGGAGATAGTTGGATCAATTTCACACAGAGTGGCTTTACCTCCATTTTTATCCCTAGTACACAATGTTTTTCATGTTTCGATGTTGAGAAAGTATATTGCAGATCCATCTCATGTTTTAAGCCCATAGGTAGTTCAGTTGTAAGAGAATCTATCTTATGAAGAACAACAGGTCCAAATTCTTGACCATAGAGAGAATGTGTTGCGAAACAAGGTAATTCCCCAGGAAAAGGTTTTATGGAAAACCATCTAGTTGAAGAGGCAACATGGGAATCTGAAAATGCTATGAGGGATAAATACCCCCACTTATTTTGATAAGTGAATAAAAATTGCGAGGACGCAATTTCCAAAAGGGGGAAGGATGAAACATCCCATGTAAATGAAGAATAAGAAATATTTTATATTTGTTAATATTTGTGAATTAAATATTAAATTTACTTTAAATGGGTTTCTATGTTCGATAGTGTACTTGATATGCAACATTGGGTTTCTTTGGAATCTTACATTGCATACTAAAAATATAATATTATTATTTTAAATGGTAGTTAAATCCTAGACATTGTATTGGTGGCAATGATTGAAACTAACTAAAATATTATTATACATGTTTGTTAAATGTATTTACATTTATCCATTAAAATTTAGTGGCTTAAAATGTGAATGAATCGTATTTTAAGCATAATTTACATTAAAAGGACGATTTATCACCTTTCAATGGAGAACCCTCGTTAAGTATAGTTTTGGTCACATTAATACATTATAATAGACCAAATAAAATCCTTCATTACAATGAGGACCTCAAATTTTACTTTGGGTAGTTTTTTGGTTTCTTTTTTAAAAAGTTCATTTTTTAATAAATACTGAAAATATTGTATTTTAATCCCAATGTGCCTCTTAATCTAATTTATTAATATCGTTATATTATCTTTTTATTTGGTTTTAAAGTGAAATTGATATATATTTTTACCATCTAATCCAATGTTTGTCATTGGAATTTATTTCACTTTGAAATTGGACATAAACAACTATCAATCTTTTGATAGTTATTGTTTCTTAAAAACACGCTCTTTGTTTAACAAAGGGAATTAATTTTTTAAATTAATTAATGTCACTTATATGTATTGAATTTCGCAAAACAGAAATCAATTTCAAATTTGGAATATCAAATAATGCTTAGGATGAATTTTTTGTATTTTTATGAAAAACCTCAATTTTTGATGAATAGTGAAACCACTTAGTGGTTGAAAAAAAACTGACTTTTTCATTTAAATGAAATTTTACCTATTTTGTGAATTGAATTTCAAAAATACAACATACATGGTTGTTATCATGAAGGAAAATTTGGTTCATTAAGAAGAAAATAATTTTTTGTGAATAGTATCTTTTGACTTTTATTTACCGCGGTTAAAGGTAAATAGGTTAATTTAAGGTAAAATGAATATTATAATAATTCACAAATTACCTTAACACTTGTCCAAACATTATTGGTTGAGTTATTAACGACCATTGAATCATTGGGTCGATTTTGGGACCCCATTGAGCCACATGGGAGTGATAATGACAATTTAGATTAATTAATAAAATGTGAAGACAAAATTGACATTAAAACATTATTTTAGTAATTAATTTTTATATGGTGTTATATAAATTATATTTTTGACAATAAATATTCATTGTAATGATAAAAATATTTCCTATATCATGGAATTTATTTTTATTTTTAGACATCAAATAACTTAAATTATTTATGAAACTATAATGATGCAGTGCTTATCTCATTAAAAATTTATTTAAATTACTGAGATATTAATGATTAAAATATTATCCAAAACCTATCCAACTCCTATTGGATGATTTTATTTCGACCACGAGTCATCTTATATTCATGTTTAATGAATTTTTTATCATTAGAAACCGAATATAATTATATAATAAAGTAATAGTTTCACACTTTCCTGAAGAGCCCCTCCCCCCTTATAAAAGGAGACCATTTCAATCCAATTCCTCAGACCTCTCAAGAAATTTTTCATGTCTAACATCTACCCAATAAATCTCCCTACATCCCTCCCCTCCTCCTAGAAGCCTTACCTTCGGTAGAAGGCACTTCAAGAAGTCAATTTTGTTTCAAACCAAAGAGAGTTACCCAAATTAACGGTAACGATTTCTCTTAAATTATTTTCATTTATTTTACTTCTCCAACACCTAAACTCTTTTTATTACATTATTTTGTAACAAAACAAGTATACACAATATACTAGGATTTTTTTATGAAAAGTATTCAAACTACACTTAGGAACACCTCTATCTAATGGATGAATAACATAATGTATATGTGGATGGAAAACTAAAGCCTCACGAAATGATTATTGTTCGATTATATCCTACCGCCTCTCATGGTTACCATTATGATGGAACTGTATTTATATATGATATATATTATGTCTATGATTTCATTATGGTTCTGTATTTACCAAGTATATCATGCCTTTATGGTTTCCATAGTCGGTAAATACAAAAATCTAATTTGAGGAAGTGCGGACTATCACCCCCTTAAAGTGATGTGACTCGTTAATTCCTTATGTGGGATTTATAAAGGATAGTGTTAATGATATTATATATGATATTATACTAGAATTATAATATAACTATGTATCATTATGTTTTATTTCCATTAAAATAAGAAATAGAAATGAATGTACCGTTCATGCGTACGTACGGCTTAACAACTCCATGAACGGTGCATTTCATTTATTACCTCTAGGTGTTATGTACTATTATAAATACTTGTATACACTGGATATATATTATTTATATGATATCTAAATCATGAATATAATTCTGGATATAATGGAATATTGACCACTTGGAAAACTTGTAAATATAAGGGGTTCATTTTTGACATAAGTGCCAAATATCGACAGAATGAAATTTATTAACTTAAATGATTACATAATGTTTATTACATGGTAATAAGTGATATAAAAGAAATAATAAACTTGAAAAAGGTTCTTAAGCAAGTAGAAATTAACATTAGTTTATTATTTAGGATATTAATGAACGATCGAGTCAACTCAGACACGAGGTAAGGAGCTTCGTCTCAATCTCCATTCATTGAGGCATATTTTGTTTTAATAAATGACTTTCTTTTATACGCTTTATAAAAACCAATGAATTTCCAAAGGGAATATTTTTCTACAAAGTGTTTTACTAAATGAAAAATATTATTGTTTCTTTTAATGAAAGCGGTGACAATGACATTTTACGCCGCCGCGTGTATTTTTTGATCTTTGGCTTCCCCAACAAGCTGTAATGTTTTTAAAAGAAAATTAATACCTTATACACTTTTATGTATTTTGGTATTGAAAATGGTTTTGATAATGGATTTGATATGTAAATATATTTAATTGATATATTGTGATTGAAATGTAGAAATATTTTATATCATTTATATTTGTTTTATGTCTTATGATTTTATAATGGTACTTGGACATTTGACTGGTGTTAACGTGATAAACCAAATGATGGGTGGTGTTGTGAATACCAGGATGGGTGGTTACGTTATAACCTCCAATGCATTGGGTATGGAAGTCGGTCGTATGGCTATTCGATTTAGTGATATGTGTGGAAGTCAACCTTATGATTATACAATTTATGTATGTTTATGTCCCAAGTTACCTTTATATGTTATGTATTCTTTATATGGGTTTTATGGAAATCTTTTGGTTACAAAAGGGTATGTAATGATCTTTTGTTTAGTGAAGAGTATATACTACTTAATAAAGGTGAAAAGTATTACTTATGTTAAATTATTCATAGTTTACTTATTGTTTTGAAAAACTAACAGTTTTACTTCTTTGTGTATCCCTTATTGAACCTTTTATGCTCCTTCCCTATTTTTTAAATGTTTTTCATAGGACATAATTTGGAATAGGGTCATGAATGGGATCAAGGAAAATTTATGATGTCCTAAACAAGTAAGTGGACATGACTCTTCTTTTTCAAGATTTCATGTTTTGTAAAAAAATAGATATTGGGTAGAAGTGTCTACTTTGTATGTTTTTTTGAGATGTTATAGTTATGTCCTCATTCTCTAAAACTCTAAACCTGAAAATATCCTCAATGTAAATTATTCATTTAATTCAATATTATGTAAGGTTTAATGCTGGGTCCTTATAATATCATTATTAGTCTCACGCCATTCCTAGGACCTTGGTTGTAAGTATACTTTATAATCATTAAAAAATTTATCAACAAAGCTTTTCGTGCTGGCAGTTTGGGTTGTTATATTCCATTCATGATGTGGTGTTGAGGAGAAGGTTTAGGGATGATGGAACCTTGTTGTGTGGTGGCCCATGAGTTATTTTTTCTACTAATTCTCAGTTATGGACCTCTTGGTCTTTGTCTAAAGCCATGAATTTGAGTTATTAATATTATTCAAGGGTATTCTAAATATTTTAAGATTCAGTTTATTTATTGTTTTTGGTTGTTTAATGCTTCTAAATTCGAGTAAATCATTTCCAAACTATTTTGTATGATCCTGGAGAACTTATTCTAGCCTATAGGAATATGGAATTCCCCTTGGTTCTTGCTAAATATTGGTTCATGTGTCTATTTTGATGACACTCAAATATAGTTTGTGAAAAATGGTATTAGAGAATGTTCCCACTTTTTCTGTCATGTTCTTTTGGGAAAAAATCTGGTAGACTAGATCTAGGATTCTTAGGACTTGACATTCCTATTATGAGTAGATTTCCAGGCCAGCACACTTCCTGATGCGATTAATGTTTCCCGGAGATTTTGGGTTTTATTTGAGTTCTTTTTTCTCAAGGTTTTTATATGATTGGAGAAATGAAAAGATACTTTGGATAATTGTCTCAGTGATCTCATAGGGACTATAAAAAATATAGAGTTGAGATATTTCCAATGAAAAATCTCATTTATGGTGAATTGAATGGTTTACGGAATGAAACCATATTTCAAAGCCACACAATATCACTAAATTACCCTCAAATTCTCTTGTGTCTTTTTATTTTTTAATCATGGAAGCATGGTTTTAAATCAAAATAATTGATTACATGATTTTAAAAATTATGATTTTTTATGAAATTATTTTCCTGTAAATAAAAAATTAATTCATTTATAAAAGGGTATAAATAAACATTTAGAATGTTTTTAAATTATTAAATGGTGTGTTTATATATCTTTTGAAAGTGTGAATTATGTAATGGTGGGTTTTTTAAATCTATTTCAAGTAGAGTTTTCATTGCAGTTCAAAAGTGTTTGGAATGGAGTGAACATTGTTGTAATTTATGTGTGGAGATTGAAGATGAATTTTGATTTATTAATTTGTGGGATTTATAAATTTTTCATGAATTTTTAGAACGTTTTTTAAATGGTGATAAATGATTTTAATAATTAATGGGTGTTGATGAAATGGAGTCTGTCATAAAACCAGAAGTATTGTTAAATGGGTTTAGATGTTTTGAAATTAATGTGTATTACTTGAAATTATGTTTTAATTAATTTTTTGTTTTATTATAAAAATTATTATAATATTTGAATTGTGCATTCAGTTTGTGGTTAATTGTTTTTTGAAAAAGGAAGTGTCATTTGATTGGCATGGTTTTGAAAAGTTGATAGAATGTTTCTTTTAACCATTGGTATTTCCATGTGTGACCAAATACACAGATTTAAATGGAATGATTGATATTTAATGGAACATATGGATGAATTACGGTATGGATATGAGGAGGGTGGCCAGTGTGGCATGGAAAGATGCATGAGTGAGTTCCATTAGTTGTCATTGGTGGATGTTCCAACTGTAGACCCATTTATTAGTTAAGAAACAATTTTAAAGTAAGACTTGATGTCTTGATGAATGTTTTGGGTGTTGTGTCTTGTGGTTTTTTGGGAATGTTGTGGGGGTGTATTTTGTTCATGAACCCCTCTTTATAGAATGATTTTTTGGGGTATTTTTTGGTAATTTGGGATGAAGATATGATTGGTGGCCCATTGTGAGAAATATCCCAAGAAGCCCTTGTAGTTTATCTCGGATATGCTCGGACCTAGTTTGTGGTATTTTTTGATCTAATGACAAGCTTTGTTAGTTCCTTGTATTGTCATATTGGTTATGGTCTTCCCCCATAAGGTCTTAATTAATGATAGAAGTGTTTCCACTTGTGATTCACCGTTGGTAGGCCCTCCAGTTGCTCAATGTATAGACTCTATTCCTAGGTTTATAGGTTGAGTCAACCCCATATTTGTTTGGGTTTAGTAGATGCTTATGTTGTAGGATACTGTTTCTGGATGATTGAAATACACGTTGGTTTTTTATGTTTCTGGATTTTCTTAAATCCTCATAGTTGAAGTTTGACAATATTGTGTCTACAAGTTTTTTTGGATGGGGTGATGTGGAATTTCAGCTAATAAGGGTAAAAAATCCAAGGTCATCAATGTAGAATGATTTCTTGAATGGACGTTGGGTCTTTTGTCATCCTCATCAAGGAAATAGTTAATGTTATGAAACCAGGGTCAAACAATTTGGTCGTTTGAGTATTTTATGATTTCATAGTGTAATCTCATGCTACATGGAACATTTTTCATAGATTCACTCTTTTTAATGACAATATCACTTTCCTGGGTCATGTTTAGTGGTGTCATATTGTATTTTGTTTTCTTTTGTGGGAAAAGGATGATGTTTCAGTCCCTTTTGAGGGATTCTGGTTAAGTGAAATCATGTTTCAAATATACGAATTTTGAATTCCTTGTTCTAAGTAATGATGTATTACATTGGTTTTACTTATGTTGTATATTCTTCAGGATGAAATAGGTGATGCATTTTCATCACCCAATTCTTTATTTGTGTAAATATGTGTTTTCTAAATTAATGATTCTTAATTGGGATTTTTTTATCATTATCCGTTAACTATAACACTAAATATTCAACAAACATTAGGGCAACAGTTATAGGCCTCTAAGTCACTCTTTTCACGCAGTCAAGGAATCATCAGGGGTTCAAGGGATCATGGTTTCACTTTTATCTCTAGTGTGGGATGTGGAGATAGATTTTTATATCTATGTGGTTGGTTCGTTTCAAGTGGTCCCATGTGGCGGAATAGTGCATAGGTACCCTTTCCATCAGGGTTTTTGTCCGTGTTGGTAGAGAAGTACATCCTTTGTTTTAGGTGGAAGGGTGGTTTTGTTTCCTCAAACCCAGTTCTTGAACCCTTATTGGTGAAACCCTTTGTGTAGTTGTTTATGTATGAATATCTCGATAGTATTTTTTTATCTTGTTCTTCTATGGTCTCAGTCAAGGAGTGTGATTCCCATGGATTTGGGGAACCATGGAGTTTCTTTACATGTTTGTAGTTTTGTTGACCAACCATCCCCACCCCCCTGTAGTACGGATTGTATCTTATGGGGTCTTCATCATGTCATACCCTTATTATTGGAAAATTTGGTTCATTATTAGGGTGGTTAGACCCACCAAGTTCACCATATGGGTACTTTTGGATTATGTCTAATGTTAGAATATCGCTTATGGGAGGGAGTTAGTTTGGTCTCCCCTTGTGGGTGTCCCAGTACTATCTTGGGAAATTAACTTGGATCTTATGGCATGGTGTCTATAAATTTATATCTATATTAGTAATTGAGTTGGTTTCCTAGTGTTGGCATGGAGATAGGTAGTCTCATTAAGAGATATCGAACAACCAATTTATTCCTTTGGTAAACGTGTGATTGGAGAACCCCCAATGGGATGTGTTTGGAATATGTTTTATTTTTTTCAGGTAAGTGGGGTAAATATCGGTTGGTGAGATTATACCTTCGTTTTATTGATCAACTAGAGGTTTTTTGGCCATTAGGGAGCTGACAACCTTGGAATGGTAGTCAATCATGGACTATAGATTGTGTTTTGTATTTCCATCTTAAATTTTTGTGGATTTATACGGTCATAAATATATATGGTTTAGAGAATTGTGACACCCAGATCTTCAATTCCATGTTTTTTAACCATATTTTTGTTTTTAGATTTCACTTGGTTTTCTGGTGATTCAGTACTAGATTTGGTGTCTCATGTGATCATTATCTAAGTCATTTGTCTTATAATTATTTGATGGTATATGGCCATATTTTTTATAATGGATTTTAGATGGATGGGGTGTCTTGTAATTGAATTTTTACACTTCTAGTGGAACCTTATGTGGGTTATTTTTATTAGGGTGGCTTCTTTGTGATATGGGCCAAACTGTAAGCCCATTTCATGATTAAACAAATTATTTAAAACTCCTTAGTATTTCAACATTTTTCAGCCATTCCACTTCCCACTTCTCCTCCACATACCTATTCAAACCACTAGATCCATTTGGGACCCTTAAGAACTCATAAGTAGGTTGTATTTGGGTGATTTATCTAGGCATTGGGCCAACTGGTGAGCCCATTCCCAGATTTAAGGAAATAAATTATTATTTTTATCTCATTAATTTTTAATATCATTCAGTCATTCCACCTCACACTAGATCACACATACCATTGGAGGCCCCCCATGTTCCATTTCCCTCATTGGAAATAATCTTCCTCATGGATTAGGGAAAAATATTTCAAGGTTTCTCTAATCATTCGTATTTGATATGGGAATTTATATTATTCAGAAATCATTCATTTTTATTCTTTCCCACTTAAATTCCGCACATGGACTCCTCATCCTTATTTGATCCTCTTTTAAAATTATGGATACTTGGATATTCAATTATTGGTGTATTTGGGGTTGTTTCTTCAAAGATTCATCATTATGAGGATTCCTCTTTGGTTCCATCCATTTATTAAGGGTTTCATTCCTCCTTCTTGATGTTACATATGTACAACAACTAGGGTTTCGTAACAAGGGTTTTGTTTTGGGTTTCATAGTCCAATATTGTATATTTAGGTTTTTTCACTCCCTTATGGTGTGGCAATGGTGTGGTTGACGTTTCACATATTGATTTTGGGGTTTTGACACAAAAGGTATGTGATTCATGTGTAAGGGTAATTTTATGAGTTAGATTTAATGATTTATTTATTTATCATGTTCATCACATGTTTGTTATTGTGAAATTTCTTTTTGATGTAATTGGACGAGCGTTTAATTGTAGAGATATATTTTTTTCTTTAAATCGTGTGTTTTTCTTTTGAAAATCATGTTATCTCATTTGAGTTCATTTAATAACATATTAATTGGTAAATTAAATGTGTCTTGGACATCCAAATATGCTTTCGTAAGGTAGTGGTGTTATTTTATCCTTAAAAGTCGGTTTTTAAATTGGTTTCATCTGCAAAACATTGTTATAATTCTTGGATGTGTTTTATGAAAATGATAAATGGTCTATTATGTTATCCAAATTGTGAAATGGATGTCTTTGTACTATTTTGGTGGGTTCATGTGATTAAAATGGGGTTTTAAAATATAGAAATATTATTACTAATGTGAAACTTTTTGAGAACATTTTATGAATTTTTGTATTGTTTTATAAAATTGTAAGAATGTTGTGAAACATGATTACATGCTTTTTTGGGTGTGTATGATGTTAAAATTAATTTTAAAGTGAATGGAGTATTATGTGACATTCTTGTGGTATTTTTTTTTGTGTAAGGGTGTTTTTGAATAAGAAATTTCATGTTCAAATTTTATTTTATGATATTTGGAATTTTATTGAGCACAAAGAGGGAAACTCAGGTATCTCGGTGGGCTTGGATATTCTAGTAGGCAAGTGATCTGGAGTAGTTTCTTGAATGTTTCTTGTTTCCTGATAGAAATGACAACATTAACAGAACTATTATGATTATTTTGGGGATCATTAGGTATCAATATGTTCCCTACTTGTTTCTGAGTAATGATAATACATATTTACAATGGTTACATTTCACCGAGATACGAGGTACCCATGGTTCATATCTAGATAGTACCTATGGGTGTCCCTGTGACTTGTTATCATTGACTTTATGATGCCCACTATTGGAATACGCTATGTCTATCTAAATAATTGATCATGATGTTAATTTTATTTGAAAGGATTCATTCTTTAAAATACCCCGTTGAAAATTGTTTTTATTTCATGTTGCATTATTTAGAAAATGATTCCTACCTTTAATTGATTATGAAAACATGATATCTTTTTATCTTAAAATTTTATCACATGGAAACATTTGTGTGGAATCCTATTGGGATAAAGATCAAACACTACTTACAACCATTGGTGTATATAGACATAATAATATTTGTAGCATGTATGGGAAAAGCTTTTAGTGCCTATGGTTCGGGTGGTTAACTGCCATTCAGGGTGTGATGTTATGGAGAAGGCTTGGGGATGACATACCCCTTCCATGTGGTGGCCCTTGATTTTTTTTGCTGCTAATTTTGAGTTGTGACCCTCTTATTCTTGATCTACAACTATTTATTTTAGTTTTTAATTTTATTAAAGGCTGGTTTGGAATAAATTTTAGGATTCATTTTATTATTTTTTTTGTTGTTTAATGCTTCTAATTTTAGGTAGATTGTTCTCAAGCAATATTTTTATGATACATGGTTTTTGTTCCGGCTCTTTGGGATCAGGAATGCCCCTTAGCCATTGTCACAGACTCGGTGGGGGGACAATTTTGATGATTAGCAGATCCAGTTCATGACACCACAAATGAAATTAGAAAAGAATAATGTAATACGGAATAAATTGATAAATCCCATATAATGGTTGTTAAAGGAAATGGAGTTAACGAAGAATTTTTTTTATTGGAATTAAAAGATTATGATACCTAAATTAAGAAATATATAAGGATTTTTTATATGTTTTTTACGTATTTAAGAGAATATGTTGGAAAACTTTATTGGATTGAAATGTTATATGATGGAAAGGTGATATTTTGATTATTGGTAGGTAACCCTTAATATGATTCTAAAGCAGAGAAGAGGGATTTTAGTTTTGATAAATATATGATTACTTTATTTAATGTAAAATTGATAGTATCGATGAGATTTGAACAAATAAATGATTTAATGGAAACCTATTTCATTATATCATTTATTAAGTTTACATAATTCTTTTTTTATTTTAAAATTATATCCACTAACCTATGTTCAATGTAAGGAATCAAAAAGCATGTATGTTTTCGATATGGTTTAATGGTAATTCATGATATTTCATTATTTCAAATGAATACAAGATGAGGGTATTCACATATTTGGTATGTGAAAATCAACATATACTTCTTGATATTTATGGGTTCAATGTTAGTATTATTTTGAGTTATTTATTGACATTATTTATAATATTTTAGAATTTAATCGTTCGGAATGGTCAAAATGTTAACTATTTATGAAAAGTTCTATGTTGTAAATTTAATGTGGTTTTAGATATTAATGTATTTCATTATGAACATTTATTAATATTGGAGAGACTAGGATAACCATTTTATTGTGATGTTATCTAAATATATACATAATTAAATATAATTATGTTTTTGGATATGTTTATCCAAAAATGCTTCAAACACAACAAATTCACCATTATTTTTTAGAGTAATTGAGGAATTGAAAATTGAATAAGGAAAATCCATTTTGTGAGATTGTGCTTATCAAATTGGGATAAATAAATTATTTTTATGTTTATTTTAAATTATTAATCTAAAATAAATTGTTATTGAAATAGAAAGGTTCCCTATTATAATCATTTTTAAGACATCAGTGATGTTTTTCAAGAAACTTCTATTTTTGGATTTCTAGTAATTTTATTTTTATGGGCCATGTTATATATCTTTCTTTATCTATATTTGAGTGTCAGTATTCACTTCTATGTCCATGTTTTAGATCCCAATAACATTCTTATGTTTGGAAACCATGTTTGACTTACTTTGGGTAAACATTATATTTCTAGCATTACTTTTTAAAGTATATTTTTTATTCATTTTTTTGCTGTGGGTTTATATGAATGAAACATTAATGTTTTAGAACATTGATGACCCAATTGAATTTCTAGGGTGAAATTAATTTTAATGGGAGTTTAATGGAACTCCAAAAATATTTCTAAATTATTTTTTTTGAAACAATAAAAATTCATTAATGGATTTAATTTCACACTACATAAAGATAATCCCAATTTATACCAAAAATAATATTGTATATATTGTGATGCATTAAACCGTAATATTATCTAATTTTCCACTCAATAGTATTTCTAGATTGTGTTAAATGGAATATTGTGCTCCATCAATATCTTACATTACAAAGCGGACTAAGATTAACAAAAATAAAATATTCGTTTAATATCATTACTTTATATAATAGTTGTAACATATTCCTTGAAATTATTGTTATGAATATAATTATACTAATAATTAAAATAGTCCTCATCCATATTAATATAAATAATTCTTTGGTATCCAAAAATATATTGTTGATAATAATAATATATTATTAGTTGGAATCCTTTCTCATGAAAATATTTTGATGTGTAAAAGTGTGTGTTATTTCCATTAATTATCTAAATAAATTTTGGTAAATTATTTTAATGACATATATATAAATATTGTAAAATAATTAATATATTTATCATTCGTATTATACGTTTTTTTGAAAATAATATGAGGGTAAATTCAATTTTACATTTAAAAAATGTATTTTTATAAAAAGAAGTTTTATAGTCTTTTTTAACATAATTAATTTAAATATATATTTTTGACCTCATAGAAAATTAATTTCATTATATTAAAATTAATTCTAAATCATTATTTAAAAATTATATTAGGGTAACATTTTTATACTTTTCTGAGAAATATCATTTTTTCAGGGATATGGAAGATTGTTGACTTTTAAATAAAAAATGTATTTTCATATAATAATTTACAGCTTAAAACTTTATTTTATTGTCTTTAATGTCATAATAATTCAATTATACCTGAATTGAGACAATTTATTTCATTTTTAATTTTTTCATAATGAACGTTCATATACAAATATTATAATTGTTTGAACATTTTCACATTAAAATCATTATTTTATGACATGTTTTCAGATTAATTTTAAATTACATTTATCCACTTATGTGAATTGAATTATGAGATATTTAATTAATATATTAAATTTGAATAATTTATTAATTTATCATATTGGAAACATAATTTTGTACAAAAATTATTATTCAATATAAAAAAAATCACAGTGATGAAGAGAAAAAATATTTTAGAAAGAGACTATAAATTAATATTATGAGGAAAATGAACTTTAAACCTGTCCAACAGAATTTTAAGAACATATATATATTTCATACATTTTTTATAGTTATTGGATCATTATTGGGGTAATTTTATATTCACTTAATGTGGATGTAATTCACTCAGTTCCTAAATTAAAAGAGTACTGATAACCTCCATTATAAAAGGTCACACCCTCTCCCCCGCTAATTACACTGTGAAAAAAAATGGTTCAAAGAATAAATTCTAAAATACATTATTAAATTCCATATGCTCATCCTATATGAAATAATGTTTTTTTTGAAATCTAAACATAGAATTTATTGGGGAAAACCAAAAAGAAACACCTGATGAAAAGGTAATGATCATTAGTGAATGTTTTATTTTTTTACTCTCTAATATGGAATAAATTGTTTTTATATACATATTATATAAAATCCATAGTATCCTACATATAAAAAAATATTTTTATGTTATGGGTTAGGCCTTCAACCATGCACACTTCCATCAAATAATTTAAGAAATCATTATTCTTGTGTTTGTTGGACTACCACAACCTGAACTAACGTCGTTCATTTTTCTATTAAAAAATAAATATGTTTGAAATAATTATGGCCATACTAATTATATATTGATTATATGATATTAATTATGTCATTTTACTTCTAAACTTGTTATATAACACATACCTTTAGTCATTCCATATTGTGGAAACACGATAATTTTGTTTCAATGTACAATGAACTACCACCTCACGAAGCGATTTGATTCTACCATGTTTTACATGGAGTGTACAAAATGGGATTTATAGAAACATATGATATATTAATATTAAAATTTTAATTTTAATTATAATATATAAATATATGTATATAATTTTATTTTATTTCTTTTAATATGATATGATAATTGAAACGACATTCATCTGTACGTTTGGCTTACCATCTACATGAACGTTATTTTAATTTCTTATAAATAAATATTATGTATTAATATAACATTTTATATCCGGATAATATATTATATTTATATAATTGATTAAATTCTTGACATTATGAAATCACGATCTTTGTAAGAAGAAACAAAATAACAAGTCAAAACTTGTATAAAAAGTGTATTATGACTATCGATACATATCTCTTTGAAGTTTGTCATCAGTCATCTCCAATCAAATATTTATTTAAGTATATTAGCAAGGGAAATGACTGTGTAACATCAGCACTCTATGAAAGAAACAATGAACACTCCACAAAGAATACTTTAGATGAGATAAAAATGTTTTATGACTGTCGATACATATCTCCTTGTGTGCCATGTTGGAGGAGTTTTTTCATATGATATACATTACAGATATCCACCAGTTTAGAGGTTGCATTTTCATTTTCCAGAACAGAATTGTGTCACCTTTTCAGACACTGATTACTTTGAAGATTTATTAAATCATAAAAATAGTTCTCAGTCAATGTTTACCTCTTGGTTCGAAGAAAATATTATATACCTCGAAGGATGAGGTTTATCTTTCGCAGAGTACCCAACTAGATTTGTGTTACACTATCAAGACCGGAAATGGAATCCTCGGAAACAAGGAATCTATATTGGAAGACTGTACTATGTTCCTCAAACCACTGGCAAACTCTACTATCTGACGATACTTCTAACAAAAATCAAAGATCCAACTTCGTATGTTTATATTAGGACTGTAAAAAGAATCACTAATGGTACATTTAGAGAGTCTTGAACTACTATGGGACTACTGACCGATGACAGAGAGTTTTTTGAAACTATAAAAGATGTCTCCGCTTGGGGAATGGGACAACATGTACGCATACTATTCGTAAACATGTTAATCTGCAATAACATATCTCGCCCAGATATCGTTTGGCCTACAACAAAAGACATACTATCAGAAGACATTTTATATATACAGAGAAGGACCCAAAATATTCCTGGTTCGAATTTTGTCATGTACCTGCTTTATAGTATTTTTTTAATGTCTTTCCAATGTCTAATTATTACAGCCCACTGGTATTTATAACATTGTAATAAAAAAACTACTTTTGTTTTTTTACCAAAGCAGTATACAACCCATTAAATCTGCAACATCTTAATTGACACTTGTATTTACTATATTGCAGTACACAATAATCATGAGGGAAAAGTGAATTACAATACTGATTCCAAACAAATATTCTATTCAACAGTCTTATATGTTAATGGATTTTATTTATTTTGTTCTGTAGTCATTCTAAAAAATTCAGTGCAGTTCATCATATAAATGTTCAGTCCGCACATTATGACTTCAAATATTTGAATCTGTACAAATATTCTTCATTTTCATACATTGAATAAACATATAATACTTCTAAATAAATTTAAATTGCAATAATTTTATATCTTTCTATCATATAACATAATTTATATTTATTATAATCTAGTACAATAATGTTTACAGCCTATCTGTTCAAATATAATTACAATAATACTTGCATTATTTTAATCTGTATGATTTTGTACAACTAATCCACAGTTTCATATATCCTTTATTCACATTACATTTCCATCTGTACTATAATAATTGAATCTTTACAAATATTCTGCATTTTCATACATTAAATAAACATATAATTCTTCTAAATAAATTGAACATGCAATCATTGTACACCTTTCTCTCGTATAAATTCGTTTATGTTAATTATAATCTAGTACAAAAATGTTTAAAGTATTTTTGTTCAAATATAATTACAATAATACTTGCATCATTTTAATCTATACGATTCTATACAAGTAATCGACAATTTAATATATCTTTTATTAACATTACATTTCCATCTTTACTGGCCTAGCTATAATATTGACATTTAATTCTCAGCTCTAGCATTACTATCAACACATAAATACTGATGTTTTCTATCAATGTATTTCAGCTTCTACTATAGTTCTTATGTTTAATTTAATGTAAACTATTGTAATGACTTCTTTAATGGTTTTTCATACTTCAGTTTAACAATATTCCCCAATATTGTATATTTGACACTCACAAATCACCAGATACATACATATTCTGTGAAATAGATAGACCACATTTTACAAAGCAATGGAAGAGAACTTCAGTTATATCCTCCTATGCCACTTCCAGATTCAGATTTTGATGCCACTCCAAATCTTTTAGCTTCAGAAGAATTGAATTACAATAATAAAACACTTCTACAAGAGGTAAACCATTTACATACTACGCTTACATATGAAAAAAAGATGTGATGTCTAACATTCTCTCTTCTCTATCTAGCAACTCAGGGGGTGGGGGGGTCATCATCATGCATGGTTATGGAGGAACAAGTAAATCGTTTAATCAGGAGAGTACTAACAACATTAATGCGAGAACAAGGCATGATTGTACTTATAGTTGCATCAAGTGGAATAGATTCCTACTATGTCACGGCAGACGAACAACACATTCCAAATTATGTATTCCCATATCCATTACTGAACATTCAGTTTGTAATATTCCGCAGGGAAGTGACATAGTGGAACATTTGCAATTAACTAAAATAATCATTTGGGATTAGGCATCTATTATTCTTAAGTTCATTTTTGAGGCTTTAGACTGAACACTTAGGGACATTATGACTGACACAAATTATAATGCTAAGATTTTCCATTCAGTGGATTAACAATTGTCCTTGGAGAAGATTTTAGGCAAACACTGCCAGTTATACCAGGAGGAAATAGATGTGACATTGTCTATGCAATTGTTATGTCTTCGTATCTTTGGAAACACTGTCGGGTGTTATCTCTAACAAAAAACATGAGATTTCATAGTACTACTAGTAGCCATGATGCAGCTGTGATACATGATTTTGCTTAATGGACCTTATATACTGGTGAAGGTCGAATTGGAGAGCCTAATGATGGTGAAAACACTCATTCAAATTCCGTCAGAATTTCTTCTTACCGAAAGTGATAATGCCATGGCTGAAATCGTCAACCATACATACCTGGGTATCTCTAGTAGACAGAAGGACAAAACCAATCTGAAAGACCATGCAATTTTTGCTCCAACTCGTGATGGCGTACAAGAAGTAAATGAATATATGTTGACACCCACTGGCTACGAAAACAATTATTAGCTCAGCTCAGACTCTGTTTGGAATGCAAGTTTTGATACAGACAAACCAGAAAATATTTACACATCTGACATGTTGAACGGTATAAACATCTCTAGGTTACCTTCCCAAAAAATTACACTTCAACTTTGTGTTCTGATTATGTTACTATAAAATTTGGACCAATTAGTTGGGTTGTATAATGGAACTCGTATGATAGTAACACACTTGGGTGGACATTTCATTGGCACCGAAGTTTTAAATGGATGTCATTCGGGATATTCTGCGTTCATTCTATGATTAACTATGACTCACTCTAATGGTAAATGGCCATTCAAACTACAAATAAGACAATATCCTTTGACAGTTTCTTATGTGATGACTATAAATAAAATTCAGGGTCAATCATTGCCTTCAGTTGGGCTTTATCTTCGAAAACCAGTGTTATCTCATGGTCAATTATAGGTTTTAGTGTCTTGAGTCACATCAGCTACTGGATTAAAAATTTTAGTCAATGGAAATACTAATGAGTCCTCCAATTACACAGATAATATTGTCTATAAGGAAATCATTCTTAATTTGTTGTAGGTATCATTTCAAATGACTTCTATATGCTCTATTCTGCTCGGGAAAATGATTTTGTTTACTATCATGGCTTTTTTACATGCTTAATATGTTATATTTGAACACTGAATGATTATGTAGAGTAAGAAAAATGTCAGGCTCAATAACCATGCTGAAGGAGATTAGCCTAGATGATGATGAAACACTAGGAATACAAGTTCGTTTCTTGAACATGTGGTTCAATTCATCTTCCAAATACTCCAATGAAGTAATTTCTGTTGATCATATACTCTATGACATCCATGTAACCTTTCCTTAAAACAAGTAATTATAATTTATTTTCCTTTTTTCTCACCGATGATATGAACATATATATATATATACCTACAATCATTGTTCCTTGTAATTTGTATTGATTCCTCAGTATCCAACATTTTATCATACTGTATATAAGGAACCATGATTCAATGTACCATTACGAATCGTCAGCATATCTCTAAGTAAATACAACTGTTGGTCGAGGGACTATGTTATATTGTACAAAACTTCCAAATAGCTTCCAACCATGGGAGTTTCCTTGGAACTAGACACACATGTCAAATCATGTTCACATCCACGATGTTTATTCGTCCATGTGAAGTACAACTACATCTTTTTTTGTTTTCATTTTACTTCATTCGATGTCATAATTCAGGAAAAGGTCCCTGAGGAACATCTAATAGGTACATGTGGTTAATACCACATAATTATAGTTCCATTTAACAAGTTATTTTATATTAATCTGCACAATTTCTTTTAATATAGCCATATGTTATTCACAAAAACATTGTCTCTATGTACTATGATTTAGAACTAATTGGAGTCCTACATTACTCACATCCAATGAAATAAATGGGCACTTCCAACCAAAAAATGCAGATTATTTTAGAAGAGTAGTAATACTTTTTTGTTGACTAATTTCATTACATTACTATAACAGAATACATTTACTCATTCAGTCACTTTGTTTCCATATAGAGGGTTGAAAGTTACGTGCAGCTTATGGGGTAATTTTGCATATGAGATTTCACGTTACATCGAAAACAACTCAGACCCCACTACCATATTGATATTATATCTTGTCCGTGTTAAGAGATTGATGAGTATGGTTTTTGTCTACAATTCAAAATCTCAATCTATCTACTATGTGTTTTCAATTGGTCACTTCAATAGAAAATTATATAATCCTGACTTCAAACTGCTTTTTTCCTCTGTTCTTTTCACAACAGCTATTAGTGCAACAAAGATTCTCTACAACCAAAAAAATCCATTAGTTGACAACTTCAAAAGCAGGTAACATTGAAACTATGTTTACTTTTAACGTACAATAATTTTATTATCTCAATGTAATAACTGTACTACCCTCTAGTTTTTACTGTTTACTTCATTGTATGTTGTTCTGCATCTTTCAGGATTGGTGTGATAATAGCATCACTATTAAATACTCCATCATCAACAAATCCCAGCCCAAAAATAGAAATACCATATTGTAATAACAAGAAATCTATTTTACATGTCAAAACCTATCAAAAGGTCAGCAATATTCCCATATTTAGCAATTTAGATTGTGAAATATTATTAAATGCTCACTACTATCGTGTAGTAAATTCTATATTTACATGTAATTAATCTACTACAGGCTACAAGGTTCTTAATTGTAGCTACAGTTTAGAAACTTCAAAGCACCCACAACTGGTTCAATGAACCATGCTAGCCGTTCATGAAGAAAGTGAAAATTATATATGTAAGCATTTACTGCAAGTACTGCAACTCCTCACCTACTAGAATTATTACAAGGATAGAGTGTATTAAAAGCTGCCTAAATATATTTTTACCATTATGATACATCCTTCGTTCACCTGCCTAATCCATATGATACTGAAAGTGTAGTCATTTAACGATTGAAACAGGTTTAGAGTTGAACTACTGGTTAGGGACAAGACAAACTCTTTTTTTTGTGGTGTTATTTGAAAAACATTTCATGCAATACATACAAAAAACTACTGCGCAACTAAGAGCGAATTTGATAAAGATAAATCCAGGTCCTTATATCTTGTCTTTAAAAATAATTGAAATATTTTAAATAACACTAAAAATGGGTTTTTTTATTAGGACGATGACAGGTTTGGTTTCCCTCAGGAATTGAACTACTTCAAAACCGGGAAATTTCTGTTAGGAATTGAGCTGAGGAACTAAAATATTAAGAATCATCATAGTCCATCTGAGCAAAAATGTTACAAAGTGGTTTATATGAATGATAATGACAATTAAATCAGCCTCTTCAATGAGTAGTTAGAATATAAAAATGTCATTCTGTATTTTTTTCAAATTATCATTAAACCCATCAACTCAGAATACCTTACAATTTTCTCTAATAATATAGAGGCTGATCAAATTAGTTGTTCATCTACAGTTAGCAGTGTTGAGCATTATATGTTGGTAACTATCTTTCAATTTCTTTATTATGTGTTTCTAACAATGGATATCATTTTACTTATTTATTCCTTTTACATTTCCTCATAGCATCATAAAATAGTTGGGTCTTCTCCTTGTACCTTAAACACTGACAGAGGATTAGATACTCCACCCTTGATACTTGTGTTATACTCAGGTATATATATGTTATATTTCATTAATGCTAAATTATTTCCATTATTATAACAACACATTGCATTAATTTAAATTATTATGATTTTTAGATATTTAAAAATCAAACATGTACAGAGTTATTACATCTACATGCTAATAAAAAACACTCAACGTTTTAAGCTCTGTTCTTAATTTCACTTCTTTTAACTACTCTACTTTATAGTTTCAAATTATTCTCACACAAAAAATATATGTAGAAAAATCTATCGTGTTGTTTTGTTATTGAGGATGGTGTGTAAGATAATGTCCAGACGTCTCCAGACAGCGTGCCAACAACATGTCCATCTACTGAATTGTAGACCATGCCGAAGGGATATATAAACAAGAAAACTGAAAAAATATAATAAAAACACATACTGGAAACAGAATGTAAACATACAACTTCACTGATCAAATACTTCTCATAATTGTGTTCATAATTATTATTTGTAGTATAATGTGTATTACATTTGATAGAGTAGAGACTGTTCATTTCAAAATTTTCCTACTACTGATTCTGTACTTTGATATCATTACTATATAGTGTGTCATTGAGGAGACAATTGCACTATAAGGATTTCCAGTTAAAAAACCAAAACATTGTACTCTTTAATAATTTTACATACATTACAAACATTAACGACTACAAATGGTTCAGTGTTTTGTATAACTGTTAGGATGTACAAAATGATTTCACTAACTACTATTCCTAATATTTTTTTTTCCGTTAATCATGATAGAGGATAATATTTCTAGATTTTTTTTATTATGTTGGAGGAATTTTCTACTGGAAATTTATGTTGGAGGTTTTAATCTATTGGAAATTTATGCTGGATGATTTTTCTGCTGGGCATTTTCCTACAGATTAATTATCTTGGGTATTTCATGCTGGATGTTATTTCAATCTAGGAGTTTTGTTGTATTTTAAATTTTCCATGATGTTGGATGGTTTTCATCAGTTTTTTATTACTAATTTATCTCATTTTTCTGGACGATTTTTCATTATTAGTTTATTTCATTATACTATAAGATTTTTCAGGATGGTTTTTCATGATGCTTGATGTTTTTTCATGTTTCCGTATGTAATTAAATTATTTTTACAATTATCAGTTGTATTATTTCAATAATTTCATTCTGTTGTACTTATCTTTCATTTTTTATTCAACAGTAATGTTTGTTCTGCACTTTTATGAATATTATTTTCTTATTAGTAGAAGAATACCCTACAGTAGATGAAATATCTCCCACATGTAGATCTTATAACTCTCAAGCATATGTATATCTTTACTCTGGTATGTGTTTTTTTTCCTCTGGTATTTAAAAAATTACCTCTTTGGGTTGATTTTTGAAATCATTAAACAAACTTAAATGAAAGAAATTATTTATTCTTATCAATTAATCCTCACAAAACTTATGCAGCACTTTTTATTTGTCAGTGTGTTTA
Organism: Viscum album; assembly: GCA_963277665.1. Lineage (NCBI taxonomy): Eukaryota > Viridiplantae > Streptophyta > Magnoliopsida > Santalales > Viscaceae > Viscum > Viscum album. The sequence goes on along the minus strand of OY728125.1, from coordinate 267,258,810 downwards.
AATCCATTATTATCATATTTCTCATATTTATGATTACAACAACTGTATTATCTTTCATTGTGCTATCATTTTTTATTTCAGTGGATTCTTTAGTGTTTTTATGATTGATCTATAAAATGAATTCTGCTTTCCATCCTCAAATATGAGGAATTCATACACTTTGAAAATATCATTCTTTTAGTCACCACTTCAAATGGTGTATCCAAATTCTATGCATTAATATTCCATAACAACACACCATTACTTTCAAATTAACATTTATTCAATATTTTTTTTATTCTCAATATCTATAAGTACTAATCTCTAAATAAAAAAACACCAGCAATCAATTACGCCATGAGAAATCATGGGTGAGTACTAGTTTGTGTTGAATTTATGATTGGTTGCCCTTTGTGAGAAATATCCCAGGATACCCTTGCAGGTGATCTCTCATATGTTTATACCTAGTTTGTGGTATTTTTTATCAAATAACATTCTTTGTTAGGAACATGGATTTTCATATTGGTTATGGTCTGCCCCCATAAGGGATTAATGCATGATTGAAGTGTAGCCACTTGTGATTCCCCATTGGTAGGCCCTCCAGTTGATCAATGTATGGAATCTCTTCCCGGTTTTATAGGATGAGTCAACCCCATCTTTTCATTAGTTAAGATGATGCTTGTGTTGTAGGATAGTGGTTCTGCACAGTTAATATATACCATGGTTCTTTATGTTTCTAAATTTTCTTAAATCTTCATTGTTGAAGTTTGAGACTATTGTGTCTACATGGTTTATTGGATGGGGTGATGTGGAATTCTAGATAATAAGGTTAAAAAATCCAGGGTCATCAATGTAGAATGATTTCTGGTATGGATGTTGGGTCTTTTGTCAGCCTCATCAAGGTAATATTTAATGATTTGAAACCGGGGTCTAAAAATTGGGTCGTTCTAGTTTGTTATGATTTCATGTGGTACTCTCACGCTACATGGAACATTGTTCAAGGATTCACTCTTTGTAATGACAATATATCTTTATTGGGACATGTTCAATGGTGTCTTGTTGTATTGTGTTTTCTATAGATGAAAAAGGTGGATGTTCCGTACACTTTTGAGGGATTCTGCGTGAATTGAAATCATGTTTTTAATATGAGAATTTTTAATTCCTTTTTCTAAGTGAAGATGTATTCCATTGGTTTTCATAATGTTGTGTCTTCTTCAAGATGAAATAGTTGATGCATGTGCATCACCAAATTCTTTATTTGTGTAAATATGTGTTGTTTGAAGTAGTGTCTTTTAATTGGTTTTTATGATCATTATCTGTTAACTATAACTCAAAAGATGCATCAAACAGTAGGGCATCAGCTATAGGCCTCTGAGTGACTCTTTTTGCATTGTCCATAAATCATCAGGGGTGTAAGAGATCGTGTTTTCACTTTTATCTCTAGTGGGTATGTGGATATAGTTGTGTATATCTATGTGGTGGTTTTGATTCAAGTGGTCCCATGTGGAGGAATAGGACGTATATACCCTTTCCCTCAGGGTTATAATCCTTAGTGATAGGGAATTCCCTCCTTAGTATTAGGTGGAATGGTGGGTTTGTTCCCTCAAACCTAGTTCTTGAACCCTTATGGCTGCACCCCTTTATGTAGTTGTTCATGTATGGATTTCTCAATAGGAATTTTTTTATCTCGTTATTGTATGATCTCAGTCAAGGATGTTTATTCCCATAGATATGGTGAACCATGGTGTTTCTTTACATGTTTGGAGTTTTTGTTGACTGACCACCCCCATCCTTTGTAGTAGGGATTGGATCATATGGGGTCTTCTTCGTGTCATACCCTTATTTTTGGTAAATTTGGTTCATTATTAGGGTGGTAAGACCCAGCAAGTTCCCCATATGGGTTCATTTGGAATATGTCAAATGTTAGTCTATCCCTTTTGGGAGGGAGTTAGTTTGGTCTCCCCTTGTGGGTGTCCTAGTACTATCTTGGGAAATTAAGATGGATCTTATAGTGGGGTGTCTATAAATTTATATCTGTATCGGTAATTTAATTGGTTTCCTAGTGTTGGCATGGTGATATGTAGTCTCATTCAGATATATCGAACCACCAATTTATTCCATGTGTAATCATGTCATTGGAGCACAACCAATGGAATGTGGTTGGAATATGTTTGATTTTTTTTCCTTTAAGTGGGGTAAATTTCAGTTTGTGAGAGCATCCATTACTTTTATTAATCAACTGGAGGATTTTTGGCCATTAAGGAGCTGAAAACCATGGAAAGGTAGTCAATCATGGACAATAGATTGTGTTTTGGATTTTTATCTTAAATTTTTGTGGATTTATGAGGTCATAAATATATATGGTTTGGAGAATTGTGAAACATAGATCTTCAATTCCATGGTTTTTAATCTTATTTTTGTTTTTGGTTTTCACTTGGTTATTTGGTGTTTCAGTATTACCTTTGATGTCTCATGTGATCATTATCTAAGTCATTTGTCTTATAATTATTTGATGGTATTTGGCCATTTTTTTTATAATGGATGTTAGAAGGATGTGGTGGCTTGTAATTGAATTTTTGGCACTCCTAGTGCCGCCTTATGGGGGGTATGTTTATTAGGGTGGCTTCTTCAAGATATGGGCCAAACTGTAAGACCATTTCATTATTAAAAAAAATTATTTTAAAACTCCTTAGTATTTAATCATTTTCACCCATTCCACTTCCCACATTCCCTACACTTACCTATTCAAACCACTAGTTCCATTTGGGACCCTTAAGAACTTCTAATCAGGTTGTATTTGGGTGATTTATCTAGACATTGGGCCAACTGGTGAGCCCATTCACAGATTTAAGGAAATATATTATTATTTTTTATCACATTAATGTATAATATCATTTAGTCATTCCACCTCACACTAGAGCACACATACCATTGGAGAACCCCCATGTTCTATTTTCCCCCATTGGAGATCATCTTCCTCATAGATTAGGGATAATTTTCTAAAGGTTTCTCAAATCGTCCGTATTTTAAATGGCAATTTTTTAATATAGATTTCATTTATTTTTATTCTTTCCCCCCTACATTCCCCACATGGTCTCCTCATCCTTATTCGAACCTCCTTTAAAATTATGGATACTTGGATATTCAGTTATTGGTGTATTTGGGGTTACTTCTTCATTGTTTCTTAATTATGTGAATTCCTCTTTGGTTCCATCCATTTCTTAAGGGTTTCATTCCTTCTTCTTGATGTTTCAAATGTAAAAAAACTAGGTTTTCATAACTAGGGTTTTATTTTGGGTTTCGTTGTCCAATAATGTATATTTATGTTTTTTCACTCCCTTATGTTGGGGCAATGGAGTGGTTGATGTTTCAAATAATGAATTAGGGGGTTTTACCCAAAAGGTAGGTTATTCCATGTTTAAGGATTATTTTATGAGTTATATTGCTTGATTTATTTATTTATCATGTTTATCATATTTTTCTTGATTTGAAAAATCGTTTTTTGATGGAATTTTTTGAGCTTTTAATTTTAGAGATATATTTTTTGCTTCAAATATTGTGTTTTTATTTTTCAACTCGTGTGGTATCATTTGGGGTCAATTAATAACATATTAATGGGTAAATTAAATGAGTCTTGGACTTCTAAATATAGTTTGGTAAGGTTGTGGTGTTATTTTTTCCTAGAAATTCGGGTTTTAATTGGTTTTATGTGAAAAAAATGTTACAATTATTGGATGTGTTTTATGAAATTTGTAAATGGTTAATTATGTTATCAAAATTGTGCAATGGATGTTTTTGTACTATTTTGGTGGGTTGATGTGATTAAAATGGGGTTTTAAAAGATAAAACGATTATTATTAATGTCAAATGTTTTGAGAACATTTTATGGATATTTGTAATGTATTATTATGTTGTATTAATGTTGTGAAACGTGATTACAAGTTTTTTTGGGTGAGTATGATGTTAAAATGAATTTTAAGGTGAATGTAGTATTATGTGACATGCTTATGGTATTTTTGGTGTGCATATGTTTAGTAAATATAAATTTCATGTTCAAATGTTATTTTATGATATTTGGAATTTGATTGAGCACAAAGAGGGAAACTCTGGTATCTTAGTGGGCGAGGATATACTTATAGGCTAGTGGTCTGGAGTAGTTTATTCAATGTTTCATGATTCCTGATTAAAAGGAAAATTCAAACTAAACTATTATAATGTTGTTGGGGACCACTAGGTTATCAGTATGTTCCCTACTAGTGTATGAGTAATGATAACAGATATATACAATGGTTACATTTCACCGAGATACGAGTTACCTGTGGTTCATAGCTTGCTAGTGCCTATGGGTGTTCCTGTGACTAGTTATCATTGTCTTTATGATGCTCACTATTGGTTTACTCTATTTTTATCTAAATAATTCTGCATCATGTTCATTTTATTTGAATGGATTCATTCTTTAAAATACCTCAATGAAAATTATTTATATTTAATGTTGAATCCTTTAGGAATTTTTTTCTACGTTTTATTGATTATGAAAACAAGATATATTTTTATCTTATAAATTTTCTCACATGGAAACATTTGGGTGGAATCCTATTTGGATAAAGCTCAAACAATAATTACACCCTTTCGTGTATATAGACTTGGTAATCATTGCAGCATGTATGGGAAAAGCTTTTAGTGCCGATGGTTTGGGTTGTTAACTTCCATTCAGGGTGTGATGTTAGAGAGAAGGCTTGGGGATGACAGACCCCTTCCATATGGTGGCCCTTGATTTCTGTTAGCTGATACTTTTGAGTTGTGTCCCTCTTATGCTTTATCTACCACTATTTATTTTAGTTCTATATTTTATTAAATGCAGGTTTGGATTAAATTTTCAGATTAATTAGATTTATTGATTTTGGTTTTGTAATGCTTAAAATTTAAGGTAGATTATTCCCAAGTAATATTTTTATGATACATGGGTTTTGTTCCAGCTCTAGGGGATCTGGAATGCCCCTTAGGCATTGTCCCAGAATGTTTCATGGGTCAATTTTAATGATTTTCATATATAGTTCATGACACCACAAATGATTTGAAAGTATTAAGGTAATACAAAATAAATTGACAAATCCCATATAATGGTTTTTAATGGAAATGGTGTTAATGAAGAATGTTGTATTATAATTAAATGATTATGTTACCTGAATTATGAAATATATAAGGATTGTTTTTATATGTATTTAAGGAATTAAAGGAATATGTTGAAAATTTTATTGTATTGATATGTCATATGATGGAAATGTGATATATTGATTATTGGTAGGTACCCCTTAATAAGATTCTAAAGCGTAGAAGATGGATTTTATTTTTGATAAATATATGATTGCTTTTTATAATGTAAATTTGATAGTATTGATATGATTTCAAAATATAAAAGATTTGATTGAAACCTATTTCATGATATCATTTATGATGTTTACATAATTCTTTTTTTATTTTAATAGTATATCCAATAACCTATGTTCAATGTAAGGAATGAAAAATCATGTATTTTTTCGATATGGTTTAATGGTAATTCGGGATATTTAATTGTTTCAAAGGAATACATGATGATGGTATTCGCATATTTGGTATTTGAAAATCAATAGATACTTCATCATATTTGGGGGTTCAATGTTAGGATTATTTTGAGATATTTATTGACATTATTTCTAATGTTTTAGAATTTCATCATTCAGAATGGTCCAAATGTTATTTATTTATGAAAAGTTTTATGTTGGAAATTTAATGTGGTTTTAGATATTAATATATTTCACTATGAACATTTTTTTATATTGGAGATCCTAGGATAACCATTTTATTGTGATGTAAACTAAATATATACGTAATTACATGTAATTATGTTTTTGGATATGTTTATCCATAAATGCTTCAAACACAACAACTTCACCTTTATTTTTTAGAGTAATTGACGAGTTGAAAATTTATTAATGAAGAACCATTTTTTGAGATTGTGATTATCAAATAGGATTAAATCAATTATGTATATATTTATTTTGAAATTTTTAATCTATAATAAATGGATCTTGAAATAAAAAGGTTCACTATTATAATCAGTTTTTGACATCAGTGAAGTTTTTCAAGAAACTTCTCTATTTTGATTTCTACTCATTTTATTTTTCATGACCATGTTCTATATCTTTCATTACCTATATTTGTGTGTTTTTATTCTCTTCTATTTCCATGTTTTTATATCCCTCTATCATTTTTATGTGTGGAAACTGTGTTTTGAATTTCTTTGGGTAACCGTTGTATTTCTAGCATTCCCATCTAAATAATTTTTTTAATATTTGTTATATTGTGGGATTATATGAATGCACCATTCATGACTTAGAACATTGATGACCCAATTGAACTTCTAGGGTGAAATTAATTTTAATGGGAGATTAATGTAACACCCCAAATTTTTCTAAATTTATTGTTTTTGAAAAAAAATTCATTAATGGATTTAATTTCACACTACACAAAGATGATCCTGATTTATACAAAAAATAATAATGTATATATTGTGATACATTAAACTATAATATTATCTAATTGTCTACTCAACAGTATTTATAGATTGTGTTAAATTGAATATTATGTTCCTTCAATATCATACATTACAAACAAGAATAAGATTAAAAAAAATAAAATATTCATTTATTATTATTATATTATATACTAGTTGTAACATATTCCTTGAAATTTTTGTTATGAATATAATTATATTAATAATTAAAATAGTCCTCATCCATATTAATATATAAAAATTTTGGTAACCAAATAAAATTTGTTGATAATAATAAAATATTAATAAAAGGAATCATTGCTCGGGAAAATGATTTTATGTTTAAAAGTGTGTCTTATTTCCAAAAATTAACTAAATAAATTTTGGTAAATTATTTTAATGATATGTATATGTATATATATATTTTTTAAAATCCTTAAAATATTTAACATTCATATTATACGTTTTTTTAAAATGATATGAGGGAAAATACAAATTTACATTTAAAACCTGTATTTTTATAAAAAAAGTTTTATATCCTTTTTGTTACATAATTATTTGAAAAATATATTTTGGACCTCTTAGAAAATTAATTTCATTATATAAAATTTAATTTTAATTAATAATATAAAAATTATCTTAGGGTAAATTTTTGGTACTTATCTGAGAAGTATCATTTTTTAAGGATATGGAACATTATTGAATATTAAATAAAAAATGTATTTTCAAATAAATAATTTACAATGTAAATATATATATATATATATTGTTTTTAATATCATAATAATTCAATTATACATGAATTGATACTATTTATTTCATTTTTACTTTTTTCATAATGAACCTTCATATACAAATATTAAAATTGTTTGAACATTTTAACATTAAAATCATTATTTTATGACATGTTTTTAGATTAATTTTAAATAATATTTATGCACTAATGTGAAGTTAAATATGATAAATTAATTTAATATTTTCAATTTGAAAAATTTAGAAATTTATAATACAGCAAACATAATTTTTTACAAAATTAATTAGTGAATATAACTAAAATAAATCACAGTGATGAAGAGAAAAATAGTTTAGCAAGGGACTAAAAATTAATCGTAAGAGGAAAATGTAATTTAAACTTGTCCAATAGTATTTTATGAAAATATATATATGTCATAATGTTTCTATAGTTATTCTATCATTATTGGGGGATATTTATATTATCATAATTTGAATGTAATTCTCTCAGCTCCTAAATTAATAGAGTGATGATAACATCAATTATAGAAACTCACACCCTCTACCCCTATAATTACAACGTGAAAAACAAATGGTTCAAAGAATAAGTTCGAAAATACATTATTAAAATCCATATGATTATCCTACATGAAAAAATGTTTTTATGAAATCTAAACAAGGAGTTTTTTTGGGAAAACCAAAAAGAGACACCTGAAGAAGATGTACTGTTCATCAGTGAATGTTTTATTTTTTTTTCTCCCTAAAATGGCCTAAATTATTTTTATATACATATTATATAACATCCTTATTATCCTACATATAAAAAATTATTTTTAAGTTATGTTTTAAACCTTCATCCAAGAACACTTCCATCAAATGATTTATGAAATCATTATTCATGTGTTCGTTGGACTACCACCTCCTAAACTAACATCGTTATTTTTTATATTAAAAAATAAATATGTTGGAAATAATTATGGTCATACTAAATATATATAGATTATATGAAATTAATTATGCTATTTTACTTCTAAACTTGTTATATAACAAATACCTTCACTCATTCCATTTTTTGGAAACACGATACTTTTATTCCAATGTAGGATGAAATACCACCTCATGAAGCGATTTAATTCTACCATGATTTACATGGAATGTAAAAAGAAGGGGATTTATAGAAATATATGATATATAAACATTAAAATTTAAAATTTAATTATAATATATAATTATATTTATATAATTTTATTGTATTTCATTCAATATGATATGAAAATTGAAATAACATTCATGTGTACGTATGGCTTACCGTCTACTTCAACATTATGTTTCATTTCTTATAAATAAATATTATGTATTGATATAACATTATATATACTGATTATATATTATATTTATATAATGGTTTAAATTATGGACATTATCAAATCAGGATCTTTGAAAGAAGAAAAAAAAATAACATGTCAAAACATATATGAAAAATTTATTATAACTGTAGACACATATCTCTTTAATTTTTTTAATTAGTATTCTTCAATCAAATAATTGTTTAATTATATTAGCAAGGGAAATGACTACGTAACAGCAGCACTCTATGAAGGAAACAACGAACACTCCACACAGAATACTGTAGATGAAATAAAAATGTATTATGACTGTTGATACATATATTTTTTGAGTAATGTGGGAGGATTTATTTCATATGATATCCATTAAAGATATCCACCAGTTGAGTGGTTGCATTTCTATTTGCTAGAATAGAATTGTGTCACCTATTCAGACACTGAAAACATTGTAGATATATTGAATCATATAAGCCGTTCTCAGTTAATGTTGACCTCTTGGTTTGAAGAAAATATTATATACCCGGAAGGAAGAGGATTAACATTTGTAGAGTACTATACTTGATTTGTGTTCCACTCCCAAGACAGGAAATGGCGTCCCTGAAAACATGGAATCTATATTGGAAGACTGTACTATGTGCCTCAAAACACTGGAAAACTCTACTACTTGAGGATACTTCTAACAAAAATCAAAGGAGAAACTTTGTATGAGTATATCGGGACTGTAAACAGCATCACTCATTTTACATTTAGAGATTCTATCTCTACCATGAGACTACTGACAGATGAAGTAGAGTTTGTTGATGCTATAAATGTATTCTTCGATTGGGTAATGGGACAACATGTATGCAGACTGTTCGCAAACATGTTAATCTGCAATAACATCTCTTGCCCAGTTAACATCTTGGCTACAACCAATGACATACAATCAGAAGACTTTTTACATATACAGATAAAAACCCAACAAATTCCAGGTGCACATTTTGTCACGTAAATGCATTATAGTTTCCTTTTTTATGTCTTTCCAATGACTAATTATTACTGCCCGCTGGTATTTATAACATTGAAATAATCAAAAAATATTTCAGTTTTTCTACCGAAGATGTATACTACCCATTAAATTTGCTTCATCTTAATCTGTACATGTATTTACTATATTGCAGTACACAATAATCCTGAGGGAAAAGTGTATTACAATACTGACTCCACACAACGACTCTGTTCAATAGTCTTATATATTAATTGACATTATTTATTTTGTTCTCTAATAATTCTAAAAAATTCAGTGCATTTCTTCGCATAACTGTTCAGTCCTCACATTATGACTTCAAATATTTTAATCTATAAAAATATTATGCATTTTCATACATTAAATAAATATATAATAATTCTAACTCAATTGAACTTGCAATAATTTTACATCTTTCTCTCATATAACTTAGTTTATATTTATTATAATCCAGTACAACTAAGTTTACTTCCTTTCTGTTCAAATATAATTACAATAATAATTGCATCATTTTAATCTGTACCATTCTGTACAACTAATCCACAGTTTCATATATCATTTTTTTACATTACATTTCCATCTGTACTACAATATATGAATCTGTACTAATACTCTGAATTTTCATATATTAAATAAACATATAACACTTCTAACAAAACCAAACATGCAATCATTTTACATCTTTCTCACGTATAAGTTCATTTAGATTTATTATAATTCTATACATCAATGTTTACAACCTTTCTGTTCAAATATAATTACAATAATACTTGCATCATTTTAATCTATATGATTATGTACAAGTAATCCAAAATTTCATATATCATTTATTAACATTACATTTCCATTTGTACTGGCCTAGATATAATATTTTCATTTCATTATCCACTCTAGCATCACTGACAACACATAAATACTAATGTTTTCTATCAACGTATATCATCTTCCACTACAGTTCTTATGTTTAATTAAATGTAAACTATTGTAATGACTTCGTTAATGGATTTTCGTACTCTTGTTTAACAATGTTCCACAACATTGTAGATTTGACACTCACAAATCACCAGATACATAAGTACTGTTTGAGAGAGATAGATCGCATTTTATAGAGAAATAGAAGTCCACTTCGGTTATATCCTCCTATGCCACTTCCAGATTCATATTTTGATGCCACTCGAAATCGTTTTGCTGTAGAATAATTTAATTACAATAAATAAGCAATTATACAAGAGGGAAACTGTTTTCATAGTATGCTTACAGATGAACATAAAGATGTGAAGTCTATCATTCTCTCTTCAGAATCTAGTAACTCAAGGGGGTTCTTCTTCTTGGATGGTTATGGAGTCACAGGTAAAACATTCATCTAGAGAGTACTAACATCATTGCTGCGAGGATAGGTAACAATTGTACATACAGTTGTGTTGAGTGAAATAGCCCCACTACTGCTTCCTGGCAGACAAACAACACATTTCATATTCCATATTCCAATATTCATTAATGAACATTCAGTAAGAAATATTCAGAAGGAGAATGTTGTAGTAGAACATTTTCCATTGACTAAGCTCATAATTTTGGATGAAGAATCTATGATTCATAAGTTCTATTTTGAGGCTTTAGACAGAACTCATAGGGACATTATGACTGTAAAAATGATAATGCTCATAATTTTCTGTTCGGTGGATTGACAGTTTTCCTAAGAGGAGATTTTAGGCAAATACTACCAGTTATACAAGGAAGAAATAGATGTGACATTGTCTATGCAAGTGTTAATTAATTGTATCTTTGGAAACACTATCGGGTGTTATGTCTTACCAAAAAAAATGAGATTTCATAGTACTAGTAGCAGTCATGATGCGGCTGTGTTACATGATTTTGTTAAAATGGACCTTAGATATTGGTGAAGGTCGGATTGGAGAGCCAAATGATGGTGAATCACTCATTCCAATTCCGTTATCATTTCTTCTTACCGATAGTGATAATTCCAAGGATGTCATCATCAACCATACATACCTGGGTTTCCCTAGAAGACATGGAGACCAAACCTATCTGAAAGACCGTGTAATTTTAGCTCCAAGCCGTGATGTCATACAAATAAGTGAATTAATATATGTTAACCCTTAGTGGAAATGAAAACAAAGATTACTTCATCTTAGACTCTATTTTCAATGCAGGTTTCAATACAGAAGAACAAGAAAATATTTACACATCTGGCATGTTGAATGGTATAAACGTCTTTGGGTTACCTACCCACAAAATTAGACTTCAACATGGCATTTATATTATGTTACTAGGAAATGTAGACCAATCAGTTTGTTTGTGTAATGGAAATCGTTTGATAGTAACACACTTAGGTGAACATGCCATTGGAACCAAAGTATTAAATGGATGTCATTCGGGATATTATTCGCTCATTCCAAGAATAACAATGACTCACTCTAATGGTAAGTGGCCATTAAAACTACAAAGAAGACAATACACTTTGATAGTTTCTTATGAGATGACTATTAATAAAAGTCAGGGTAAATCATTGTCTTCAGTTGGGATTTATCTTTGAAAACCAGTGTTCTCTCAAGGTAAATTATATGTTGTTGTGTCTAGAGTCACATCAGCTACATGTTAGAAAATTGTAGTTGAATATAACACTAATGAGTCCTCAAATTACACAGAAAATATTGTATACCAGGGAATATTTCATAATCTATCTTATGTATCATTTCAAATGACTTTAATATGCTCAATTCTTCACTGGAAAATGATTTTTTTTAATATCATGGATTTTTACATGCTTAATATGTTTTATTTGAGGACTGAATGATTATGTAGAATATGAAATATGTCATGTTCAATAAACATGCTAAATGAGATTATCCCAGATGACAGGGAAACACTACGAATACAAGTTTGTGTCGTGAACATGTGGTTCCATTCATCTTCCATATAATTCAATGAAGTCGTTGTTGTTGATCTTATATTTTGTGACATCTAGGTTAATTTTCCTTACAACAAGTCATTATAATTTATTTTCATTGTTTCTCACCTACGATATGAACATATATATATATATACATGCAATCATTATTCCTTGTAATTTGTATTGATTCCTCAGTACCCAACATTTTAACATACTGTATGTAGGAAACCAAGATTCAATGTTCAATTACAAATCATCAGCTTATCTCTAAGTACAAACAACTGTTGGTTGAGGGACAGAGCTATATTGTACAAAACATCCAAATAGCTTCCAACCAATGGAGTTACCTTAGAACTAGACACCCGTGTCGAATCATGATCACATCCATGACGTTTGTTTGTCCGTGTGAAGTACAACTACCTCTTTTTATTTTTCATTTTACTTCGTTCAATGAAATAATTCAGAAAAAAGTCCCTAAGGAAAATCTAATAGCTACATGAGGTTAATGCCATATAATTATAGTTCCATTTACCAAGATATGTTAAATTAATCTGCATAATGTATTTTAATATAGCCATATGTTATTCAAAAAAACATTGTTTCTGTGTACTATGATTTATAACAAATTGGGGTCCTATATTACTCACATCCAATGAAATCAATCGGCACTTCGAACCACAGAATGCAGATTATTTTAGAAGATGACCTGTACATTTTTGTTAAATAATTTCATTACATTACTATAACAGATAACATTTACTCATTCAGTCACTTTGTTTCCCTACAGTGGGTTGAAAGTTACCTGTAGCTTATGGGGAAATTTTTCATTTGAAAAGTCATGTTACATGGAAAAAAACCCAGACCCCACTTCCATATTGATATTACAGCTCGTCCGGGTTATGAGATTGGTGAGCATGGTTTCTGTCTACAATTCAAAATCTCAATCTATCTACTATGTGTTTTCAATATGTCTCTTCAATAGAAAATTATATAATCCTAACTCCAAACTTCTTTTAGCCTTTGTTCTAGTCACAACAATTGTTAATGCAACAAAGATTATCTACAACCAAAACCTTCCAGTAGTTTACATCTTCAGAAGCAAGTAACATTTTAACTACCTTTACTTTTGAAGTACATTAATTTAATTATCTCAATGTCATAAACGTAATTCCCACAAGTTGTTACTGTTTACATCCATGTATGTTGTTATGATGTTTTCAGGCTTGGTGTGATAATAACATCACCATTACATACTTCTACACCAACAACTCCCAACCAAACAATGGAAATAACATTTTGCAATAAAAGTAAATCCATTTTAGATGTCAAAACATGTCAATAGGTCAGCAATATTCCCTTATTTTCTAATTTTGATTATGCAATATTATTAACTGCTCACTACTGTCCTGTAATAAATTCTATATTTACATGTAATTAATCTACTTCTGGATACAAGTTGTTAAATTACAGCTACAGTTCAGAAAATTTAAAGCACCCACAACTAGTTCAATGAATCATTCTTGTCATTTTTGAAGAAAGTGCAAATTATAGATGGAAGCATTTGTAGAATTTCCATCAACTCCTCACCTACTATAATTATTCCATGGTTGGAATGTATTCAATAATGCCTAACTATCTTTTTATCATTATGAAACATCTTTCGTTTAGCTGCGCAGTCCAAATGATACAGAATGTGTAGTCATAATAACGATTGCAACAGGTTTAGAGTTCAACTACTGGTTACAAACAAGACAGACTCCTTTTCTATGGTGTTATTCGAAAAACATTCCATTCAATACATACAAAATGTAGCTATCTAACTAAGAGAGACTTTGATATAGGTAAATCCAGTTCCTTATATCTTGTCTTTAAAAATATTTTAAATATTTTATATAAAACTGAAAATTGGTTTTTTATTTAGATGATGACGAGTATGGTTTCAGTCAGGAATTTAACTACTTCAAACTAGAGAAATTTCTTTTAGGAATTGAGCTGACGGATTACAATATTAAGAATCATCATCGTCCATTTTAGAAAAAGTTTACAAAGTGGTTTATATGAATTATAATAACAAGTACATAAACCTCTTCACTGAGGTCTTAGAACATAAACATGTCAGTCTGTATTTTATTCAGATTATATATAATCCCAAAAACTCAGAATACCTTAAAAATTTCTTCAATAATAAACAAGATGATCAAAGTAGTTGTTGTACTACAGTAAGCAGTGTCAATAATTATATGCAGGTAATTGTCTTTAAATTTCATTAGTATGAGTTTCTAAAAATAGTTATCATTATACTAATACATTCCTTTTACATTTCCTCATAGGATCATCAAATAGTAGGGTCTTCTCCTGGCACTTTAAACTCTGACACATGATTAGATACGCCACCCTTGAACCTGTGCTCTACTCGAGTATACATATGTTCACTTTCATTACTGCTTAATTATTTCCATTAATATAACAACACATTTCATTAATGTAAAGTATTATGATTTGTAGATTTTTAAAAATCAAACATGTACAGAGTTATTATATCTATGTACTGATAAAAACACACTAGTCTTTAACCTCATAAATTAATTTCACTACTTTCAAGTGATCTACTTTATAGTTTCAAATTATTCTAACACAAAACCTCTATGTAGAAAAATATTTCGCGCTATTTTGATATTGGGAATGATGTGCAAGATAATCTCCAGACTTCTCCAAACAGCGTGCCTACAACATGTCCATCTACTAAATTGAAGACCATGCCGAAGGGATATATAAATAATAAAACCGAAAAAGCATACTGAAAACTCATACTAGAAACAGAAGGTAAACATACATCTTCACTGATCAAATACTTATCATTATTGTGATCATTATTATTATTTGTAGTACAATGTTTATTATATTTGATAGAATAGAGACCATTTATTTCCAACTATTCCTGCTACTGATTCAGTATTTTGATATCATAATTATACAGTTTGTCATTGAAGAGACAATTGCACTATGAGGATTTCTGGTTAAAAAACCAATACAGTGTTCTCTTTAAAAATTGTACATATAGTACAAACATTAAAGACTACAAATGGTTCAGTATTTTTTAAAACGTATAGGATTTACGAAATTATTTCACTAATAGCTATTTCTAATATCTTTTTCCATTACTCATGCTATAGGACAAGATTGATGGATGTTCTTTGTTATGTTGTAGGAATTTTCTAGTGGAAATTTATGCTGGAGGTTTTTGCTATTGGAAATTTATGCTGGAGGTTTTTGCTTCAGGACGTTTTCCTATAGATTAATTGTCTTGGGTATTTCATGCTGACGTTATTTCAATCTAGGTGGTTTTTTGTATTTTACATTTTCCAAGACACTGGACGGTTTTCCTCAGTTTTTGACTACTAATTTATCTCATATTTCTGGATGGTTTTTCATTATTTTGTTTTTTCATTATACTCGATGGTTTTTCATAATGAAGGAGGTTTTTTCATGTTTTCGTATGTAATTCAATTATTTTTACATTTCTCAGTTGTATTATTTCAATCACTGTGTTTTGTTAGACTTATCATTCTTTTCTTATTCAACAGTAATGTTTGTTCATTACTATTATGAATATTATTATCTTATTAGTAGAAGAATACTCTAAAATAGATGAACTATCTCCCTGCTGGAGATCATATAACTCTCAAACATATGGAGATCTTTAATCTGGTATGGTTTTGTTTACTCTGGTATTCAGAAAATTCCTTCTTTGGGTTGAGTTTGGAAAGCATGAAAAAAACTTAAATAACAATGATTATTTATTCTTATCAATGAATCCTCACCAAACATATGCACTACTTATTATTTTTTAGTTTGTTTAAATCTATCATTATCATATATCTCATATTTATGAATACAACAATTGTATTATCTTTCATTGAGATGTCATTTTTTATATCACTGGCCACATTAGTGTTTTTATGATTGATTCATAAAATGAATTCTGATTTCCATCCTCAAATATGAGGAATTAATACACTTTAATAATATCATTCTATTGGTCCCCACTTCAAATGGTATCTCCAAATTCTATGCACTCATATTGCATAATAATACACCATTAATTTCTAATTATCATTTATTCAATATTTTTGTTTATTCTCAATATTTATAAGTACTAATTTCTAAATAAAAAAACCAGTTATCTATTACGCTATGAGAAATCACGGGCGAGTACTAGTTTGGGTTGATGTTATGATTGGAGGCCCTTTGTGAGCAATATCCCAGGAAGCCCTTATTGTTTATCTATCATATGTTCAGACATATTTTGTGGTATTTTTTGATCAAATAGCCAGCTTTTCTAGGTCCTTGGATTTTTATATTGGTTATGGTCTGCCCCCATAAGGGAGTAATGCATGATTGAAGTGTAGGCACTTTTGATTCACCGTTGGTAAGCCCTCCAGTTGATCAATGAATTGACTCTCTTCTAGGGATTCTAGGTTGAGTCAACCCATATTTTTTGGATATGTGGATACTTTTGTGGTAGGATAGTGGTTCTGGACAGTTTAAATACCCCTTGGTTCTTTTTGTTTTAGGATTTTCTAAAATCTTCATAGTTGAAGTTTGACACTATTGTGTCTACATGTTTTATTGGATGAGGTGATCTGGAATTCAAGATAATAAGGTTAAAAAATCTAGGGTCATCATTGTAGAATGATTTCATGAATGTACATTGGGTATTTTGTTATCCTAATCAAGGAAATAGTTAATGTTTTGAAACCAGGGATGAAAAATTGGGTTGTTTGAGTTTGTTATGATTTCATGTGGTAATCTCCTGCTACTTGGAACTTTGTTCCGGGATTCACTCTTTGTAATGACAATATGCTTTTATTGGTTCATGTTCAGTGGAGTCTTGTTGTATTTTTTTTTCTTTTGTGGGAAACTTTGGATGTTCCGAACCCTTTTGATAGATTCTTCTTAAGTGAAATCAGGTTTCTAATATGGGAATTTTTAATTCCTTGTTCTATGTGAAGATGTATTCCATTGGTTTTCCATATGTTGTTTCTTCTTCGGGAAGAAATAGATGATGCATGTGCATCACCCAATTCTTTATTTGTTTAAATATGTGTTGTTTGAATTAGTAATTTTTAATTGGGTTTTTGTCCATTATCTGTTAACTATAACAAAAAAGATGCTTCAAGCATTAGGGAATCAGCAATAGGCCTCGGAGTTACACTTTTCGCGTAGTCAAGAAATCATCAAGGATGCAAGGGATGATAGTTTCACTTTAATCTCTACTGTGGGATGTGTATATATTTTTGTATATCTATGTGGTGGTTTCGTTTCAAGTGGTCCCATGTGGTGGAATGGGACGTTGGGACCCTTTCACTAAGGGTTGTAACCCGTGATGGTAGAGAAGAACATTCTTTGTTTTAGGTGGAAGGGGGGTTTTGTTTCCTCAAACCCAGTGCCTGAACCCTTATGGGTGTAAACCTTTGTGTAGTTGATCATGTATAAATATCTCGATAGGATTTGTTTGATCTCATTCTTGTATAGGCTCATTCGAAGATAGTGATTCCCATTTATGTGGTGAAACATGGTGTTTCATTACATGTTTGGAGTTTTTTTGACCAACCACCGCACCCCCTGTAGTAGGGATTTGATCTTTTGGGGTATTCTTCTAGTCATACCCTTATTGTTGGTAAATTTGGATCATTATTATGGTGGTTAGAACAACCAAGTTCCCCATATGGGTTCTTTTGGAATATGTCTAATGTCAGTCTATCCCTTATGGCAAGGAGTTAGTTTGGTCTCCCCTTGTTGGTGTCCCATTACTATCTTGGGAAATTAAGTTGGATCTTATGGTGGGGTGTCTATTAATGTATATCTATATCATTAATTTAGTTGGTTTCCTACTGTTGGCTTATTGATAGGTAGCCTCATTCAGAGATATCAAACCACCAATTTATTCCTTGGGTAAACGTGGGATTAGTGCACAAACAATGGGATGTGGTTGGAATATGTTTTATTTTTTTCATTTATGTGGGATAAAGTTAGTTTAGCGACTGTATCCCTTCATTTTATTGATCAACTGGAGGTGTTATAGCTATTAGGGAGCTGACAACCTTGGAAATGTAGTCAATCATGGACTATAGATTGGGTTTTGGATTTTCATCTAAAATTTTTATGGATTTATGCGGTCATAAATATATATATATATATATATATATATATATATTGATAATTGTGACACCCAAATCTTCAATTCGATGTTTTTTAAACTTATTTTTGTTTTTAGTTTTCACATGGTTTTCTTTTGTTTCAGTATTAGATTTTGTGTCTCATGTGATCATTATCTAAGTCATATTTCTTAGAATTATTTGATGGTATTTGGCCATAATTTTTTATAATGGATGTTAGAGTAATGGGGTGGCATGTAATGTAAATTTTGACACTCCTAGTGGCGCCTTATGTGGGTATGTTTATTAGGGTGGATTCATCATAATATGGTCCAAACTATAATCCCATTTCATGATTAAATAAAATTCTTTTAAAAATCCATAGTATTTCAAACCTTTTCACCCATTCCACTTCCCACATGTCCTCCACTTACCTATTCAATACACAAGATCCATTTGGGACCCTTAAGAACTCATAATCAGGTTGTATTTTGGTGATTTATCTGGTCATTGTTACAACCGGTGAGCCCATTCATAGATTTATGGAAATAAATTATTATTTTTTTATCGCATTAATTATTAATATCAATAAATCATTCTACGTCACAGTCAAGCACACCTACCATTGGAGTACCCCCCATGTTCCATTTTCCCTCATGGGAGATCATCATTCTCATGGAATACGGAAAATTTTCTCATGGTTTCTCAAATCATCCGTTTTTGATATGGGAATTTGTTTAATTCAGAAATAATTCATTTTTATTCTTTCCCCCTTACATTCAACACATGTCCTCCTCATCATTATTCAGACCTACATTAAAATCATGGATACTTGGATATTCAGTTATTGGTGTATTTGGGGTTGTTTATTCAATGATTCTTAATTATGTGAATTCTTATTTTCTTCCATCCATTTCCTAAGGTTTTTATTCGTATTTCTTGATGTTACATATGTACAACAACAAGGGTTTCATAACTAGGGTTTTATTTTGGGTTTCATGGTCCAATATTATATATTTCTGTTTATTTCACTCCCTTATGGTGTGGCAATGGTATGGTTGATGTTTCACATAATGATTTGGGGATTTTGACAGAAATGGTAGGTGATTCCATGTGTAAGGATTATTTTATCAGTTATATTTCTTGATTAATTTATTTATCATGTTCATCATATGTTTTTTGTTTTGAAAAATCGGTTTTTGATCTAATTGGTTGAGTGTTTAATTATAGAGATATATTTTTTGCTTCAAATAGTGTGTTATTCTTTTGCGACTCCTCTGGTATCATTTGGGGTCATTTAATAACATATGAAATGGTAAAGTAAATGTGTCTTGGACTTCTAAATATGGTTTGGTAAGGTTGTGGTTTTATTCCATCATTGAAAGTAGGTTTTTTACTTGGTTTTTTGTGCAAAACATTTTTATAATTATTGGATGTGTTTTATGAAAATTGTAAATAGTTTATTATTTTATCCAAATTGTGAAATGGATTTTTTTGTACTATTTTGGTGGGTTCAAGTGATTAAAATGTGGTTTTAAATTATGAAAAATTATTACAGATGTCAAACGTTTTGAGAACATATTATGAATTTTTGTAATGTTTTATTAAATTTTATGAATGTTCTGAATCTTGATTACAAGAAGTTTTTGGTGAGTATGATGTTAAAGAGAATTTTAATGTGAATGGAGTATTATGTGACATGATTGTGGTATTTTTGGTGTGCATGTGTTTTGGAAATAGAACTTTCATGTTCAAATGTTATTTAATGATATTCGGAATTTGATCGAGCATAATGAGGGAAACTCGGGTATCTCGGTGGGCGAGGATATACTAATAGGCTAATGATCTGAAGTAGTTTCTTCAATGTTTCATATATCCTGATTGAAATGAAAACACTAACTCATCTATTATGATGATGTTGGGGACTACTAGGTTATCAGTATATTCCCTACTAGGGTCTGAGTAATGATAATAGATATTTACAATGGTTACATTTCACTGATATACAATGTACATGTGGTTCATAGCTAGCTAGTGCCTATGGTTGTTCATGTGACTAGATATCATTGACATTATGATTCTCACTATTGGTATATGCTATGTTTATTTGAAAAATTCATCATACTGTTCATTTTATTTGAAAAGATCCATTCTTTAAAATACACCCATGAAAATTGTTTTTATTAATTATTGCATCCTTTAGAAAAAAAATCCTACCTTTTATTGATTATGAAAACTTGATATCTTTTTATCTTATAAATTTTATCACATGGAAACATTTGGGTGGACTCCTATTGGGATAAATCTCAAACACTACTTACACCTGTTGGTGAATATAGACTTAGTAATATTTGTAGCATGTATGGGCAATGATTTTAGTGCCGATGGTTTGGGTTGTTAACTTCCATTCAGGGTGTGATGTTAGGGAGAAGGCTTGGGGATAACAGACCCCTTCCTTGTGGTGGCACGTAATTTGTTTTTGCTGCTACTTCTGAGTTGTGGCCCTATTATGCATTATCTACAACTATTTATTTTAGTTATGAATGTTATTAAAATCATGTTTGGATTAAATTTTTAGATTCATTTTATTTATTGTTTTTTGTTGTTTAATGCTTTTAATTTGAGGTATATTGGTCCCAAGTAATATTTTTAAGATACATGTGTTTTGTTCCAACTCATGGGGATCAGGAATTCCTCTTAGGCATCATAGACTAGGTTTTGGGTCAATATTGATGATTATAAGATCTAGTTCATGACACTACAAATAAAATTTTAAAGGATTAAGGTAATAAAAAATAAATTTATAAATACCATATAATAGTTTTTAAAGCAAATGGTGTTAATGAAGAATTTTTGTATAGGAATTAAAAGATTATGTTACCTGAATTATGAAATATATATGGATTGTTTTTATATTGTTTTAAGGATTTAAAAGAACATGTTGAAAAATTTTATTGAATTGAAATTTTATATGATGGAAAGGTGATATTTTGATTATTGTTAGGAACCCTTTAATATGATTATAAAGTATAGAAGATGGATTATAGTTTTGATATATATATGATTTATTTTTATAATTTAAATTTGATATTATCGATGAGCTTTGAACAGATAAATTATTTGATGGAAACATATTTCATGATATCATTTTTTAAGTTTACATCATTATTTTTTTTAATAGTATATTTAATGTAAGGAATGAAAAATCATGTATGTTTTTTATATGGTTTAATGGTAATTCATGATATTTCATTGTTTCAAAGGAATACATTTTTAAGGTATTCACATATTTGGTATGTGAAAATCAATATATACTTCATGATATTTTGGGGTTCAATTTTAGAATTATTTTGAGATATTTATTGACATTATTTCTAATGTTTTAGAATATCATCGTTCGGAATGGTCAAAATGTTAACTATTTATGAAAAGTTTTATGTTGGAAATTTCATGTGGTTCAAGATATTAATGTATTTCACTATGAACATTTATTAATATTGGAGAGCCTAGGATAACCATTTTATTGTGATGTTAACTATATATAAACAAAATTACATATAATTATATGTTTGGATATGTTTTTCCAAAAATGTTTCAAACACAACAAATTCACCGTTATTTTTTAGAGTAATTGATGAATTGAAAATTGATTAAGGGAGACCCATTTGGTGAGATTGTGCTTATCTAATTGGATTAAATCAATTATGTATATATTTATTTTAAAATTTTTAAACTATAAGAAAAGGTTCTTGAAATTAAAAGGTTCCCTATTATAATCTTTTTTATGACATTAGTGATTTTTTTCTAGAAACTTCTTTTTTTTTGGATTTCTAGTCATTTTATTTTTCTTGACCATGTTATATATCATTCTTTATCTATATTTTACTATTAGTATTCTCTTCTATGTCCATGTTCTTAGATACCACTAACATTCTTTATGTGTGGAAACTGTGTTTTTACATACTTTGGGTAACCATTATATTTCTAGAATTCCCTTTTCAAGGATATTTTTTTATTCATTTTTATGCTATGGTTTTATATGAATACAACATTCATGATATAGAAAATTGATTATCTAATTGAATATCTTGGGAGAAATTAATTTTAATGGGGGTCTAATGTAACACTCGAAAAGTGTCTAAATTATATTTTATTGAAAAACTAAAAATTTATTAGGGGATTTCATTTCACACTACACAAAGATAATCATGATTTATACAAAAAATAATAATGTATATATTGTTACGCATTAAATCGTAATATTATTTAATTTTCCACTCAATACTATTTATAGATTGTGTTAAATATAATATATTGTTCCTTTGATATCTTACATTACAAACAAGACTTTGATTAAAAAAAATAGAATATTCATTAATTATTATTACTTTATATACTAGTTGTAACATATCCCATGAAAATATTGTTATGAATATCATTATATTAATAATTAAAATAGTCCTCATCCATATTAATATAAATAAATGTTTGGTAAACAAATAAATACTATTGATAATAATAAAATATTAATAAACGGAATCCTTTCTCGGGAAAATATTTTAATGTGTAAAAGTGTTTGTTATTTCCAAATATTAACTAAATAAATTATAGTAAATTATTTTAAGGATATATATATATATATATATATATTGTAAAATCATTAAAATATTTATCATTCATATTATACGTTTTTTGAAAATGACACGCAGTTAAATTCAATTTTACATTTAAAAATTGTATTTTTATAAAAAAAACGTTTTATAGAATTTTTTTACCTAATTATTCTAAAAAAATATTTTCAACCACTAAGAAAATTAATTTCATTATATAAAAATTAATTCTAAATCATAATATAAAAATTATCTTAGGGTATTATATTGGTTCTCTTCTGAGATGTATCATTTTTTGAGGGATATGGAAGATTATTGAAATTTAAATAAAAAACGTATTTTCATATAAATAATTAACAACGTAAAACTTGATTTTTTTTTGTTTTTAATGTCATAATTATTCAATTATACATTAAATGATACAATTTATTTCATTTTTAATTTTTTTATAATGAAAGTTCATATACAAATATTGTAATTGTTTGAACATATTTAGATTAAAATCATTCTTTTATGACATGTATTTAGATTAAATTTATATTAAATTTGTCCACTTTTCTGAATTGAATTATGAGAAATTAATTTAATATTATATATTTTAATAATTTAGTATTTTATTATAATTTATTCATAATTTTTTACAAAAATTATAAGTGAATATAATTAAAATAAATCACAGTGATTAAGAGAAAAAATAGTTTAGCAAGGGACAAAAAATTAATAATAAGAGGAAAATGAACTTTAAACTTGTCCAACAACATTTTGTGAACATATGTAAGTGTCATAATGTTTTTATAGTTATTGGATCCTTATTGGGTGAACTTTACAGTGACTTAATGTTGATGTAATTCTCTCAGTTCCAAAATTATAAGAGTGCTGATAACCTCCATTATAAAAGGTCACACCCTCTCCCCCTCAAATTACACTGTAAAAACATATGGTTCAATGAATAAATTAAAAAATCCATTATTGAATTATATATGCTCATTCTATATTAAATAATGTTTTTATGAAATCAAACCGTGGATTTTTTTTGGGAAAACCAAAAATAGACACCTGAAGAAGATGTAATGTTCATCAGTGAATGTTTTATTTTTTTACTCCCTAAAATGGATTAAATTATATTTATATACATATTATATAACATCCTTATTATCCTACATATAAAAAAATATTTTTAAGTTATGTTTTAAACCTTCAACCATGCACACATCCATCAAATGATTTATGAAATCATTATTCATGGGTTCGTCAAACTACCACCTCCTGAACTAATGTCGTTCATTTTTCTATTAAAAAATAAAAATTTTGGAAATAATTATTGTCATACTAATTATATATGGATTATATGATCTAATTATGATATTTTACTTCTATATGTGTTTTATAACACAAACCTTTACTCATTCCATTTTGTGGAAACATGATAATTTTGTTCCAATATAGGATGATCTACCACCTCACAAAGCGAATTGATTATACCATGACTTACATGGAATGTACAATGAATGGGATTTATAGAAATATATCATATATAAAAAGTAAAATTTAAAATTTAATTATAATATATAAATATATGTATATAATTTTATTTTATTTCTTCAATATGATATGAAAATTTAAACAACATTGATGTGTATGTATGGCTTACCGTCTACATGAACATTATGTTTCATTTCTTATAATTAATTATTATGTATTGATATAAAATTATATATATTAATTATATATTATATTTATATAATGGTTTAAATTATGGATATTATGAAATCACGATCATTGTAAGATGAAACAAAATAATAAGTCAAAACATCTATGAAAAAAACCGAGTGGTTATTACCCAAAACATAAAGTAAACATGGAATTGTAAACAAAAAGATAATATAAAGTCATAATAAAATATCATATGATATTATATAAATAAATATGGTTCAATGATAGATGTATATTAAATTATAATTTTTATTATTTATTTTTTTGTATGTATAAAAAAAAGTAAATACTTACGGTAATGGGATTTCTATTTTAACATTTATTTTTGAGAGGCTTATTACATGTTCCCAATTCATTTACATTTTATGTTTCACATATTTCCATAGAATATAATATATAATTATTAAAAATCATTTCATCATAATTAAAATTTCATCTGATTTTATTGTTTCATGTAGATTGTTATTTAAATGTTACTCTAGTGGTAATTGATTTTAATCTCACATTTTATGATTATTAGACACATATTATATTCACCACCTTATCATCATATGGTTTATATATAATTGTCTTCATTTTATTTTAATATGTATATAATAATTTTTAATTATTTTTACATATCCATTTTATGATATCTCTTAAATGGTGTATATGGTTCCATTGTTACCAACTTGGTAAAGGATTTTCCCCCAATTTCCCTTCATTGATATTTATGTTGTGATATACAGCTATATTATTTCCTGAAGTGTATACATAGCCATTTTGACAAGTAATAAATTTAATTTTTATATCCTAATTATATTTTATATTTCATTTTTTTTGTTAGTTTATGATGCTTATGATTAAATGTTACCATTGTTGAGACTATGATTTTTTATAATCTCATAATTTATCGGGATTGATTATGATTTAGTATAAGTAGTTGAAATATAAAGATTTATCTATCGAGATGTATAATGAATTTTTTTAATATGGTTATAGAATCTATCATCATATAAATTTATCATTTTATTATTATTTTTTAATCACTATAAATAAGATTTGTTTTTATGAAAATGTATTTTTATATTTCTCTTTATTAGAGAATCATTATTCTTTCAAAAACATGGTTTCATAAAAATATTTCAGTAAATATTTAACATGATTTTCAAATATCTTATTCATGGTAATGTATTTTGAAAAGTATTTATTAATTAAATCAATTTTTAAATTATTACCAATCCTTAGTTTTTTAGTTTTATTAGTTATTTTTAAGTAAAAGGACTTTGGAAATATTTTGTGCATAAAAAGTACTTTTTTGGAAGTTAATTCCATGGAAAAAGACCAGAGAACATTAATATATAAATAAAATAATGAAAATTAAATATTTATAAAGGAAGATAACTAATTACAATCTTTTTCATGCAATAACGTGAGATCAGTTGGGAGGTTCTCTATCCACATACTTTCACAGCTGGTTCCTTTATATTCAAGACCACTATCCACATTATCTGCCTCACAATAATCATGAGGGATTATATTATTATGCTCTGATAGTTGTTAGATGTACATGATTCATCTAGAAGTGTGGGTCCAAATAAGATTTACCACTCTATGTTGATGGGTCTAAAAAATGGTGGTTGAGTCGAATTCGATCCAAATATTATTCCATAATTTTTTTTGATTAGACCAAGGGAAGTAGTGATGATTTATATATCTTCTTTTTGGGAGTAGAAAACCCCACAAGTTTCATTTTAGAATCCTGGAATATTTCCATTTTAATTTCTACACACAATACTATATCCATATAGTCCTAGGTTTCCCTTAGAGACACCATCCAAATTTATTTACATTCATTCTGAAAGGGGGTTTTCTAGAATTCCCCAACAAATTGTTTTGGATAGTTGGATCTTCCTCTGACTCAGATATGATGAAGGTTGATAATAAAAGTAACTGAATTATAGAAGGTACCAATTTTTATAATCTACTCATCCATGAATGTGACACATATCTTTATCTGAGCTTCAAAACAAATAAAAGTTTTCTTGATTTGAAGGATAAAATATATTTCATAATAAATAATACTAATTAGATTATCCATATTGGTAATTAAATATGATCAATTTGAGGAGGTAGTCCATGGTAGTGCATCTCTTCATATGTAGAAGAATGGAGTTTAAAACTATTATTCTATGATAAATAATATCATAAATATAATTACAAAAAGCATATGTTGTAGCACATGTTAGGAAAAATAAAGTTGATATACCCTCTGTGCTAATTAAACATATGAAATATAGAGTAGAGTTGAATAATAAATAATTAATGTATGAAATCAATGGTAACTATATTTTGATCATTTCTAAAAATAGTTGTAAATCTAGATGGTCCTACCAATTTTTTATTAAATCTCCATAACTAAGAGAAATCATGCATGTTATTATTGAAATCATGTTTTTATTAATATTTATAGTATAAGATACCATTGAAATAAGGTTCCCAGACTATGAAATCATTAGTTTTAACAAAGGGTTAGTTTATAATAAGTGCAGATATTTCATTAGGGAAATCCAAATCCAAATAATTCATGTAGTCATTTATGGAGAAATTAATATCTATGGTTTGATTAATATGGTTATTCATTGAGATAAGAGGGTAACCATTCCAGTTATCCAAATAAATCCTCTGACTATATTCATCATTAAATAAACATCTATAGCGAGACAAGATTTTAGAAAAAGTGTTCTTGGTGATTTCAAAAATGATTTAATAATCAGTCAATAATACTTCAACAATATAATTATTCCAAAAAAAATTTTATTTCAAAAATTGTTTTTCAAACAAGAATGTATATTTAGGTCCAATTTGTTTTTTAAAATACCATTCTATATATTTTCCATCTATGATTACAATTGTTTGTTTCATCAATTCCCTATAGGGGGTATGGTTGAATAATCCAATTCAAATTATTTCTCTAAATAGTAAATATTTTGATTGAATTATGATTATGAATCTAGTTACAATTCCATATGTTATAACCTAATAAACTACTTATGAAACTTGCTACTTCTCTTGGGTTATGCTATGATGAAATTATTATGAAGCCTATCACTTATCCACGGGCCATGTTATGATAATATTTTCATGATAAAAAATTTCATTTCATTGGTTATTAAATGATGAATTTTTGAAATATTATGGAACCCATATGTATTATTTCATTACATGATGGTTGGGACCTATATCCCCCTCCAATTCATTTGGTAAACATCTATTTATCTCAAGAGATAAACATGTAATGAATGGATAGTGAAACCAGTATAGTCTGATAGGGATGCCAATATAGGTTGTTGTGTATCCCACCTAGGAGTTTATCTGCCGAGGCATGAATCTAATTATATGTACACGAGGCTATGCATAAACCACATTACATGATAACTATGCTATTTAGGAAAATTATTACATATTCAAAATATTATACATGAACATGATTACATTTTCCCAATGATCATGGAGAACACTAATACATGGTCTTAATGTTATGTGTGGTACATATTTCATGTCTGTAATTTTATGAGGGGGACTAATTTAATGTATTTTACTTAATGAGTGAATGTGTCTTTATTTACACATGTTTACAATGTTACACACCTATGTTTATGCCAAAATTATATGTCTAATTCAATTTCAATCTCTTATGACTAATGTTCCTTAATTTCATTATGATTCATATCTTATGAACAACCAATATTTATTTTTTGATTATTGTTTAAGAACTTAGATATGAATGGTATGTATTTCCATTATTATACACATTTTACCCACCCCTATGCTTATATCATGCTTATATGTCATTCTTTTTTACCCTTACTGTTCATTTATCTTTAACTTGTTATATTACCTTTAACCCAATTATTAATAAATGTTTTAGTTAGGGTATGATTGTAAAGAGTTCTAAAGGGGACAATCATTATGGGGGATGTTGATTGTTTCTAACCATGATAAAATATTGTTTCTCCATGATTCCAAAGGAACAAACATGTTATTCTCTTAAAGAATGTGTTAGTATAATATAGTGAATATTAAAAAAATGATATAATATCCATAAAAAAGAATTTTTGTTATATATAATATTTCTTAAAACTATTTATATTACAAACAATCTATATAATATTTCTTCAAACCATTGTTTGTGGGTGGATGAGATGGATAAAAAATGTAAAAGCTTAGGTTATACATAATTTGAGAAATCAGATATTTACTTGATGTAACATTTAATAATAAAAAACTAGAGAGTCATAAATAAGGATAAATTATTATAAATGTTTATAGTGGATATATAAGAAGTAAATTATGTAGAATTTCATTGGAAATTTGAATTAGGGGTGTGTCTTGAAAAGGGTGTATGTGAGCACATTTTATCAGTAAAAAAAGTGGGTAAAATATTTGGGAAAGAATATTTTATAAAGGGAAATAATATAAGTGTTTCAGAGATAAGTAATTTAGTTAGGGATATTATGGTGTTATGTATATTCCTTACCTTCCATGAAGACATGTTATTCTATAAGAACTATGTGTCAAATGTATTTGTTAAAATTCGAGCCAAATTATTTAACCAATTTCAATAATAATTAATTTGTATTAAAATTTATTTATGGTAATTATTTAGTGGAAAAAAATATAATACGGAAATTTTAATTGTTGTTATACATGATGAACCTAATTGTTTCTTATATTTAATATAATTAAATTTCTAAATGTGAAAAATTTACTTTTATATTAATACAAATAATGTGTTGAAAAAAACTTTTTTTAAATGTTATTTTATTTATTAACTGTACATAATCATATTTAACATTTAATATAAATAATGGATTATTAATTCATATATATATATATTTAAAAGACAAATTATATTCCTAATTTAACATATATGAATTATTTTATGAAAATAGGATATATTTAATAAAGTGTCACTCTTTGGGAAAAAATCTTTTTTTACAAAGACTTCTTATATGTTACTTGATAGATTTAGTATATTACAAAAATATAAATTAGACATAATAAATAATATAAATATTTTTATATATAATATGAATATATTTTAAATATTTAAATTCCTTGATAAGTTAATTTTATTATTAGCACATAGAAAAAATTTAAAAATTGCTTGTTTTTTTACAATATCATTTATCTGTATTGGATATTTATAAATGAAATTTCTATTTTAATATAAATTGGTATATTATAAAGATGAATAAGATTTATATTTCATTGAAATAAATTTAATTGATAATATAAACTTTAAATATTATAATTAAAATAAATGATTGTAAATAGTTGTAAAATACAAATAAAATGTAACTTATGTTCCAAAATGTTAAATATGGGATTTATAAGTTCAATATTCTATTTTAAAAAACATAGCGTGGCTATATATTTATATCATTAATCAATTAATATTTTTTATAAACATATTTTTTCATAATTTTTGATAAATGCAATGATTATTAAATTTTGTAAGAATAATAAATTTCACAACTTACATAAAAATCAATTATTTATGAAAAACACAAGTAGTACATATGAATATAATTTATATATTATATATTAAAAAATATAATTAATTTTATATAATTAAAAATATAAATTGAATAAATTTTTATCTTACAATAAAATACTACATGTAATGAAAAAAATATTTTATTGAGTGATTATCTTTCAATCATTAGGGGATTTTAATAAAAAATTTGTGAATTTCTAATTGATTTATCTATGTTTACTTTCTAGTTTAATTTTCATTCTTAAATATTAATAATAATATTCATTTATTATATTATAAATCTATTTAATTAATTATTAAATAGGAATAAACCTATTAGGAATAATATTTTTAATGTAAAATATATAGTCAAATATCATGTCATTACAATGACACTGAATTATAAATTTTCTTCATCATGAATAAATGATATGGAGATTTGAGGTTTCTTTTGCGTATTGTATCTCCTAAGAAATTTTTTTTCTTTCTCTATTATTGTACTATTTTGTCAATTACATTTTAGGTTTAGGGAATTTAGTGTAAATGTTTTGTAACCACCTCTAAAATTTCTAAGTCACATAGTTAATTTAAAGTTGAATAATACAAAAATATCCGAAAATATTCACACAAACTGATTGTTACCATAATGTGTCATGCAAAACTAAAAACATATCTACCTCAACACAAAAAAATGATGGAAATTAAGGGAAAATTGAGTAGTGGAGTTTTCATCACAATGGAAAAATGTGGCATGCTAGAGAGTACCACCTTAGCCACAAAAATTGTGATTCTTCATAGGTGGGAATGGAATAGGAGGATAGATGTAATCCTTTTCAATGAGAGAATCTAATAAATAAAAAATATCATCATTTATTTCATCAAGAAATTAAGACACTATAAGAAACCACTTAAAATAAAAATTTTAACCAGAATTTTAATTTCATAGATCTCTAAATTGTTTAGTGACCATTCCCATAATAATTTTTAAATCATCAGTACAAATTAAGGCCAAAAAATACCTCCTACCCTAGGAATAGATTATGATTGGAATAAAGAGGTGCCTATTTTGAGAATTTAAATAGCCCACATATTCTATTTTTAGTCTAATTAGAGGAATAAACTCCCAATTATTAATGAATTTGTGGCCTATTTTATTTCATTAAATGTTTTATGCATCTTTGTAAACATCCAAGAAATATTTTGGTTTCATCTTTTCTACACATAGAAGATCATCATCATTGCATATGTTTCTTATAATTAAATGAGGATAGACGTCATATGAGTACATTACAAATAAATCAAGAAGTGAAATTGATTCACTCAAATACCAAATAAACAATCTTTTAGTTCTATGTAGTTCATTCAGTTCTATAGATGTTTTATAGGATTTTATGTGTTAATAAAACTTTAGCTCTACCAATATTGAATTTTTTTAAATTAATAATTTTCATATTTTCTTATAGATACATGGATTATATAACAGATCTGAATTAATTTTTATTGCTACAAAGAGGGTATACATTTTTTAAAATGATGATTATAATCCACACTATGGGTTTATTCCCCACAAGGGTGATTTGAATTTTTCCCAACCCTTTAAATTTTTGATTATTTGATGTCTGATAGATAAATGATTTATAAATATGGTCCTTAAGAATATTTTTAAATCCATATTGTTTCTGAGAATTTAAAAAACGGTATATATCTTCTATAGGTTATATACAGGAGAATATCCTTTCGAATCGATATCTAATCCTCGACACTCAATATGGGACTGGGTATGTCTTAGAAAGGTCCCAACAATACCTAAATGTTCTTGATTATCAAAATAATCCATTTTCAATGAATTATTTATATTTTTCAACCATCTTCATTTGAAATCTAAATGGAGGATGGAGTATGAATTGATATTTGTTCTTGGGATATAACTTTTCTAATCAATATGCATATACCTTATGGGTCAATAACCATTATGCAGAGGTAACCAAATAGTTGTGGGAAATTAATCCATATTATTTTCTATTGGTATATTAGTTTTTGATGTATCAAATAGTTGGGTTCTTCTAGAGATGATTAGTCAATAGTGTTTGGGTACTAAAATTTCAAAAAACCCACATGGTATGATAAGGGATTTTCTATGTTATATCATTCAAATGAATTATCTCTTTATCCAGACAAGGATGTATATTGAATTTCTTCCTGTATAAAATATATGTTTGATTCCAATCAATCACAACTTTTGGAGAGCATGATCTATATAAATTTAAATGAACTTGAGAAAATTCACCATCGAGTATTAATTATAGGGAATAAATAGTTGTCTTATATAAAATAAAGAGACTTAGGCTAGGATTAATTTACTTAAATAGTTTTTCTATCCATGTCGATGTGAATACATATTTTATATTCTTGGACACCTTATTCGTAATTTGGTATAAAACATGATTGAATTTCATTAAATCAAATGTAATTCCCATACTTTTATTAGGGATGTTCATGGAATTATTTTTATTGTAGTGCACTTTATTTTAAAAATTCGTAGTCATTCATTAGGGAACAAACACAAAAGATGGTTGATTTGTTAATAAATGGTAAAATTGTGTGTGTTTCTTTCATTGTTGTCATTTGATTTTTTATATGATGATCCACATACAAGATGTAATGTCCTTCAAATATCATCACTGATTTGTTTCAATTTATAAATGTTATAGTGGTAGGGAAGTATAATAGTCATGATAATCATTACTTCACATAAATAACTCAACCCATTTCTCATCAAATGATATTTATCATTTATGGGGTTTTTATGTGTAATTAAGTACAAGTGAGTTCATTAACCTGGATATGAGTCAATTGAATTTCATCACAAAACCATATAGTGGAAATCATATACAAAGGGTTTTCAAAATGTATGTGGAACTAAGGAAAATCATTTCATCGAAATTTATTTCTAGGATTGGGTTCTGATTTAATGAATTTGTGAACTTGTAATATTTTATCGAGAAACACAATATATATTTTCTAGATTGTTGGGATACTTATAGTTGGCATCAATAGGTCATTCATTGTTTTTTAGGTGTGTGTAGCTTCAGATTAATATACATAAGATCAATCCAATTCTAATATAGATGGATAAATATTTTAATTTTGTGTTACTTCGATAATAATTCTTATTTACATGTATTGGGATTCTACCAAGACATGGATATAGGTTTATTGAGATGTGGTCTCTGTATTTCTAGTCTAATTTATATTTCAAACACTAGTCAGTAAGGGCATGTTGCCTAAACTACCATTTGATAATTTTTTCAAATGAAATAGTTGTGAAGTCATCCATTCCATGAATCATGAGAAATCAACATTTTCAAAATCTTCTCGTATTTATAATGGTGTGTGTTTATTGTTTTTGATTAGGTTTATAATGAAACATACTAAAATTGAACATGTTATTTAAATTTATTGTTGTCCACTAATGTTTTCCATGATTATCAAATATGTTATCATATTCAAATTAGATAGAATTAATTAAAGCTTACTCTATAACTGGACCAGTGAAAATATCATGTTCCTCCATAGTGGATGTGATTCTAAACTATATTTATAAAAAAAATTAACAATATTTTAGATACCAACAACAAAAAATAAAATCAAACATTTATAAATTGGTATTGGAACTAAATCTTAGATATTATCATGTAGGAATGGTTGAAGGATATATTGAATAATGCTTTTAGTATACACTAATCCTTCCCAAGATTGGTTGATATAGGGTCCAACTAATGGAACCTTGTTTCTCTATCATGACTTTTGTTAATAACATGATATACACATTCAATACTATGATGAGATATTCTTTTTTTAATAGAAAAAACCATTAAATTGATTGTGTGTAGGGGAACATGAAGTAGTTAAACAAAATTTTTGAGAATTAGTTATCAGTTTTAAATTATTTGACTACTAATCCAATGAAGATTCAAGAATAAAAGGTCCACATAGGGAGGATGAATATCCAAATACTAAAAAGAAATAGTATTTTTAGGGGCTTTAAAAAGGATATCATGCAATTTTCTACTAATTTCACACACAAAAATCTATTATCCATGTATGATGATGTCAAATAAGAATACATTTAATATCCTATCATGGCTTAGCACTAGGAATTGGATAAATTTTTACATTCCATTAATTGAACATTTTTTTTATTTTATTTATTTATTACCTTTAATTTTTATATGAAGTGGGATGCCATTAATTTTTCATGTCCCTCTGTCTATTTTATGATGAATAAAAATGAACTATTTTTCAGTCACATTTGATTCATTTGGTGTTTTTATTTAACATTAAAATCAATTTATAATAAAAAAATTATAAAAACATCCTAATAACCTCAATGAACATTAATATTTAACTTCTAATAGATTGAGTCAACAATCACCCTAAAAAAGTATAGATGAGGTAATTTTCTTACGATAATGGATCATATATGGGTATAATAAGGAATATGGTCATCAGAATACATGTTTTGTTATATTTTTATGTGAAATTATTTTACCATGGGAATGTCTCAAGGATTTGTATAGGTAGAAACTTTATCACCATAAAACTATAGTTGTTCCATTTAGATGAGTAATCATTTCCCCTCTGTGTATATATAAGATAAAATATCAACACCGTAATTATATTGTTTTTTCCATTTGGATATGGAATGATTTCCTCAAATTTAAATTCATGGATATGTATAGAAAAAATACCATCACCATGACACAACAGTTTGTCAGAATGTATGTGGATGGAGACAACTCAATGTTATGAGGATTATAAATCGGTTATTTATAATTAGTTCTGAAATATTAATTAGAGTCTAACCATATTGAAACTATATCTCGATAAATTTTTCATAGGTACTTGGGATGATATGTCAAATGTTGTATAATACATTATCTTTTACCTATTCCAAGTTAACTAGCGAGTGCATATTAAATTTTAATACGCTTTTTGGTGTGAAACAACTATTTTTGCCTTCTTATATTAACAAAAAAAATATTAGATGCCTCATATAAATTGACAATGCAAGAAATAATATGGGTTTTTCATTTCCTCCATTTATTGTTTTTGGACATAATGTGTCTTATTATTTTTCTATTTTCAAGTGCTCAATTTTTCTTGGGTCATGTGACATGTAGTCTTGAAGATAAGATATTAAATTTTTTCATAGGCAGAAATTTTATGTTCTCAAGATTTATGGTTTTACATAACATTCATTGTATAATTTTAGGATCCATATGTTGGAACATGATGAATAGTATGGTTTTTG
The DNA here is from genome assembly GCA_963277665.1 of Viscum album. Lineage (NCBI taxonomy): Eukaryota > Viridiplantae > Streptophyta > Magnoliopsida > Santalales > Viscaceae > Viscum > Viscum album. Next base: position 267,222,988 of record OY728125.1, on the reverse strand, counting down.
GGGAATCATTCACCAAAAGAGAGGTGGTCTACATTAAAACCTAGAAAAAACTAACACATTGGAAATAGATAGCCCAGTGGTGAAAATTTAGATGACAATGAGGAAAGTCCATTTATATTATTGTCATAAAATTCATTAATTTGATTACTAATATTTTAGTTCAAATAGTCTTTACAACATGATGTTCCATTATAATGTTGTATATCATTGACCAAAGGGGTGAGTAGTCTATATGTTAAGGAAAATTAAAATCCCAATATGATTAGAGAGATAAATTCTGGTATAAAATCTGTCATTTATAGGGGATCTTAGTGGATAGTATTTAATCACAGACCATTGGGTTATTCGATTATGGTTCATGTGATTTGAACTGATAAATAACATAGAGCTCAAATTTCATACTTTTGTGTTGATGATAGGTATGATGTGGAATCCAGTAATATCAGATTATCAAATACACATGAACAGATATATTATGGAATATCTGTGTAACATTATAGGATTTATTTATTGGTGTATGGTAATATAGAGAAAGTATATAGGGCTGACCATGGACCACATTCGAATGATGATATTTATTGTACTGTGGTTTGGGTGTGTGATGATTAAATTAATTTCAACTTAGTACAATGATACATTTAATAAATCATCCATATTATTTTTCAAGAAATGAAAATCCATATTGGATAATGTATTAATATTAAAATATATTTATCATTTAGAGTTTGATACACTCATTAATGATATCCATAATTGGTTTTTATTGATTCACAATTCCAAGAAATAATGTTGGATTATAGATAAGAGGATGTTCAAGACGAGTTAATGATCCATAGAGTTTATTCATAAGGGTGTTATGCACATTCTCATGGTAAATGGTATGAAACAAGATCATTCAAACATTATCATAAAACATTTGGAATGGTGATCATACCATGGAATTTTATATAGTTTAAGTTCGCAAATATTTTTCCTACTAATTCCATATTTTATGTCTTCCTTTATTCAACCAAATGGTAGAATATCGCTATAGAAAATATGAGACAACACCCTTATATAAATATACATCCCAATTCATGTATCGAATCCCCCATAGAGTGGTCAACAAAATTTTATTGTAACAATTTTTAAATTTAAGGATTTATTGTATGTTGTTATTTGGGAATATAATAATTGATTCGATCTTCACTATGTTTCATGGGGTAGATAGAATAAATACATATGTATTTTTTATGAAAATATAATTAATGTAAGACTCTATCATATTCCCAAAAGGATAATTTTCTCATTCTCGTGTGAGTTCAAATCAGGACGGGCTCCTTGGCCAATCTTAGCGAAATATTTTTTTATGAAGATTAGGATAATTTCAAATAATAATTCATTGATTTCCCAAATATATGGATATACATACAATAGAATGGAATTTATAAAATTTTGAATAGAGGAATCATCATTGGGGAATTCCAAACTATTATTTTTTCAGGATTGATAATTAAAAAAGGACCTCCATGATTTTAAAATCAATGATCAATGGAATTAAATAAATATTATGGACTAAAAATATACATATAAACTAAATCACATGATCATCATATTTATGTTATAGGTAATTTATAAAATTAATGAAATATATGTCATAAAATTATTTCATTGTTGATGGATATGACAATATTTCGTCATTGTACCATCAAATAATTGTTCGAATCAACAACAAATTCCCTCTAGAAATGATCTACATATGTTCCAAAAAACACTAAATGTCACCAATGCGATCTCAGGGTGCTAGCATATAAGATAACAATGCATTATTATTTTTTTGATTTTGGTCTCCCTACGAACCACATCAAGGAAGGCTTCTCTTTGATATTTATAGATTTTAAAGAAGTTGTTGGGGATGATTTCACTCCATTCCAATTATATTTCTTTAGAGCAACATCTCTCTAGTGCATTGAGAGGATAATCTACAGACATCATTATTCATAAATAAAAATGAAATAAAACTAGGAAAAAATTATATAATTTTTTCTATATGACACTATAATTGTAAAATGATAATTTCACATGCATCGTTTTTATTTCTATAATCCATATGGAACCTTTTTTATATAAAATCAATTTTAATATTCTTTTTCAACATGCTCTAAATTTGAGAATTAAATTTATTATTATTTTCTTAAATAATATTATATATATAATACTCCTCACTTGGAAATTAGACATGGTATATTGTGTATCCACAGTATTTAAAAAACATAGAAAAATATATATTTATTAATAAATAAATATCCTTGTATTATTTATAAATAAATAAACAAATATTAAATGTAATAAATATAAAAATAAAAATTGTTACATTTTATTCTCACATAATATTCTCTTGAAATTCAACGTTATAGTATATGAGATTACGAATAAATTAATAATTATTAATCACTGTTTAGGAAGAATATTTATTCGAATTTTCAAATAATAAATAATAATCTTATATTGAAAATATTTTGTATAAAATTAGAATGTGACTCCATATTCCTTATTCATCATTGTTTTAGTTGAAGATCCATAAATTACAAGGTTATAATAAAGAAAACACATCAAGGGCACTGTATAGATGTAATTTAATTCCACAATTACATAATACCTCATACATATGCTTATTGTGCAATATAATTCATTTATCAACATATCCTTAATAAATCAAGTTTCATGTTTGTTCCTAAATCCAATGTGCACAATGTTTAATTATTGGGATTTTAAAAAATTGAAATTTCCTATAGAAAACAATAGACATAGATTTATGAAGGATATATATTATCCATCATTGGTCCTGAGATATAAACATATAATAAAAGAAAAAATGGAAAAATTATTTATCACATTCATTAATTGAATATCACCTATGACTCACCAAACCAATCCAAACCCACCTGGAACATATACCATCACTTTATTTTAATAAAAAAATTTAAAGACATATGACACTCATTATTAATAATCATTATGTTTGAGGAAAAATTCAAAAAAACCATGCATAGGAACATCTAATGACACATATAAATGTGGATTTCATAATGTGTCATCTTGATCTCATATTATCTTACACCGGAAATTACCAAGGCTACAGAAGATGGGGTTTTTCAAAGACACATGAGTTTCTAACCTGTATTTAATATATAATTTATGTCCATAAAATGATTTCATGTAGATATAAAAAATATGAATAAAAATAATATTATGAATCTTATGGGTTCTCAAGAATGATTAGGGCTACTATTTCCATGTATTGGAAAACTAGTATTAGGACATTATCAAAGACTATTTTACACATATGAACAATCATGATAAAATAAAAGGATTATTAATATTATGAATAATAATTATAGAATATCAAAAAGTAAATAGATGTTTGTTTTAGTTTACCAAATCTAACAAACTCCCACTTCCAATAGAGCTAACAACTAATAACATTCTGTATGAAATCTCTGTCATGATACTCATGCTTCTATGAGGATAAGTCCTTAGTCTAGGGATCCATCACATTTACCTTGGTGGCAACTATGAATTGTATAGCTTCTTCCCTTAATGAAGATACCCTCAATAGATGGTACTTTTGGAGTATGTACTTTGTCTGTTGATATGATTGTTGATGGTTTCAAGACCCACTACTATATTTTGATCATAATATATTATGATAGGGTATTTAATACTAGGTATATTATCAAGATCTAGGATAATATTTATTATCTAGATATCTTCCTTAGACATATAATAAGCCAATATATACTCATTCTACACTGTAGAATCCATGAAAATTTGTTTCTTTGAAATCTTCTAGCCCACAACCGGTCTATTGATACAAAAATAATATCCTGACTATGAGATCACATCTTTATAATATGTTTGAAATATATAATTAGTATAGCCCCATATTAAAAGCTCCTCATATACTCCACATAGAAGTAATTTATCCTTAGTTCTTCTCGAATACATAAAGATAGACTTTATATTAGTCCAATGTTGTTATCAATGGTAATCTTGATATAATCGTACTATCTTGTATCTTTGATGAATGTTATTGATATATAAAATATAATCTTATTTTTTTATTTCCTTCTTGGATAAACAATTTTTTATCTTCTCCTTAGTAGACTATAATACTGGTATCTAATTTCTATTTTGTAATATGTTATAATCATATAAAACGTGGATAAAGAACACATTCCCAATAAACTCCATTCAAAAAAATCATTCAATCACATTCTTAATGAATCCAGAATATTTCATAGCTTAATATAATTTAATTTTTTTGTCCTATATTCATTATTTAATCCTAATATGGATCTATTCAACTTTAATAACCTTTTGGAATCACGTGTGGTAAAACCCATTTTGTTTGTGTAATGTAGATATTGTCCTGAAATTCCACATAATGGAATGTTCTTTTAATATTCGTCATCCTAATTACATAGTAATGGTAAAATGTTTTAATATGAACAATTATGGTGGATTTAAATAGATAAAATTGTAAAAATTATTCTTTTAATTCCATTATATAAAACGTTTAAATCCATTTACCCACTGGACATTATTTATTGGAATTTTCTTTGTCCTAAAAGTATATTTTTCTCTCAAATTCCCATTTTCACCCCACGGGCATACATCATCTAGCTTACTGACTAAACCCAAAAAAAAATTTTATACATGGGACCCATTTAGAAAATCCTTGCATTCTTCTATATTGGTGATTCTTAGATATATAATTTCTCATTATTAGAGACAGGTCTATCATTGTCAACCAATAATGATATATCTTATCTATTGACTAGAAATCCACATCTCCCTAGTTTTCATACATCTGTAGTCCTAGTAGACAATACTTTTGTTTCAGAAATTACTTCTTCATCAAGGACCTATTAAATTTATTAATGCTCTAACTCATGTATATATTTATCATTGACTTCAATGAAGTAATTTGTGATGACACAAGAATTTTTGAGGATGTGGTCCCTCACACAAGATAAATCTTGTTTGTTGATAATAAATTTCTTGTATAAGGTCTTATATTGGTATTATCATGTTGATTAATTAGGATTCCATATAATGATACACTATGTTCCACAAAGTTCTTGTTTGTTGCCCATAGTGTCTTTAAAAACACCCCACAACACCATTTGTGTTTAAGCAATAAAATATCTCTCGTTACAATCCATAACAAGATGGTAATTCCATATTCACACACAATTGGAACATGCATTAGTGTGTATACCATATATTGTAATTCATATCCCAAGAAGGATAATAAATGATATGTATTACTAAACATCAACCTTTTTATGTCTATCAAGGTGGGGTTCCTATGTTCACTAAGATAATTCCACTATGGTGTGTAAGGAGAACTGAGTTGATATGGAATCTAAAGCACCCATAGAATGTCAAGAAACACATTGTTGTGATATTTCACACCTCAATCTAATTGATGATTATTTATCTTTTCAATGTTTTATCTATACATCATTCAATTATTCTTCAATTTTTTAAAAGTAATCGTACATATACATCATTAATTATATAAATACTTATCTACTCATATCCTCATTTAATGTCATTATGGAAGAAAAAATAGATCTTGAATCTACTAAAAATCTTCCATTGTTCTCATTCTATAACAATTAATGAATCTCTTTGTTCCTTTCACAATATCTATAGAATAGTGGTTTGGTCATTTTTTATAAATTAGCGTAATATCTTTCATGGTTTTTAAGCTAGAATGAGCCAAAATCACAATCATGATAGTGATTTTTGAAATAATTACTTTATAGACGACCAATAAATTGAATCCATCACATGTTATTATGTGAGTCATGTTAACATGATATATTATATTTTCCAATTACATGGTTTTTTAAATTTAATACACAAAGACCATTTTTTAATGTTCCATACCATAACATATATTATCATTATAAAAGAATGATAATTTTATTCTTAATTTGAAGATAAAACCATATGAATATAGGTGTGATTTTAAAATTATATTCAACAGAATAATTGGTACATCATAACTATATATTAAAACAAATAACATTTATGTCAGGATTGAAAGGTGGTAGTAACCAATGGATAGAGTGTCTTTAAGGGAAACACTGGACACTCTAAAATCCACATCCCAATAAATAATTCATAATTTACTTGTCTCCCACATTTGGTTATATATTTCCTCGACAAAAGATGTAATTATTACCTAACGAGTAGACATTGATATATAATATTCGATAATGAATGCACCATTGGCCCACCCACTCATTTGGGTGGTGTTCCTCTTGTTGTGGCCTTTCCTACAAGATAAAAAACATACTACCTCATTTTAATTAGTCTAACTCTAGTTCATACTCTTATTGGATGGATGTTTCTCTCTATCTAAAAAATTTTTTTAGTCTCATGCCCATTTTCTTTATTTATTATTTAATTTTTTATAAGGGTATGGGGTTTTCATGGACAATGTCATTATACAATGGGATAATCCGTGTAAAATTTATAGAAAGACAGTTATCATTATTTATTATGTTATATTAAATAATTAAACTTTGTAAGGACTGGTGTTATAAGGAATTTGTGATATCTGTGTGAAAATAATCTAGAAATATAATCCCTAATATGTTTAAGCATTAAATTAAAAAATAATATTGACTATGTGAGGCTCATCTAGCCTAAAATCACCAAGATTCATTGTAAATAGATCATTGTATAAATTTTATCTATCATATATCACCTTATATTTATATATATCCCAATGGAGATAAATCATTTATACACATCCATGTAATAAATATTCTTTAGATTCTCATTGGTCATGAATTATAGCATGAAACTCGAGACATTCAACACCACTATAATCATTCAAATGTTTTTAAAAGAGAGATAAATATTCCTCACTATAATCTTTATTATGAACTTGAGGAATAGGTTATTCCACCACAAACAATTTCTATTCATGGAATAAGATAACTTGTAACTTCATTTTCCATTTTAGGATATATGTGCTAATGGGAAGGTTATCATTATTGACTATGGATCACATTGATATGTTTGAAGTAATTTTTATTCATTTTTTCAAAACAAATATTAGTAGATTTTTATATGTTTATGTTACTGAATTTAGAACAAATAAATAAATATTTTATTTGACAATGTCCCACTATTTTATGGGAATTGAATATCCCTCAACATTGGCATGTGAATATCATTTTATATCGAAGAATTATTGGAAAATTTCCATATTCCCTTTCTCATCACATTTAATTTTCAATGTTAATCAATTTAAAGGATTTTTGGTCGGCATTAAAATTTCCTATTACATTGTCTCAAAATTCCTTGAACCATTGAATTTAATACACAATCATGATTTCCATAAATTGGATTTCTTATACCTTTTCTTCTAACTTACACCATGTCATACATGGCTAGACATCCATTGATGTGATCTACGATAATTCCACTGAAAACATGATGTTATATGTAACTGATAATTAGTATCACCCAAAATTAAGAATATAAGGTAAATTAAATAATGATTTTGTTTTACCTGATGTAGTGGAAGGCTATACCAATATAACATATATTATAGAAGGGTTTTATCATTAAATATAAATTGCCAATTTTTATCTTTATTTCATTCTTTTTAACATTTAGTTGAATTACATAAGTCATTTTCTATGACTAGGATGATTTTTATTCCTTGGTTAGTTTTTCTTATATCTATAATGCATGCTTGTTAATTCATTAAGTCATGGGATACTGAAAAAAACATAAATAATGTAATATCAATGAAATATGAAAAAAATAAAATATTAATGTTGTATGATAAAGATAATTTTATAATATTTTGTTTATCTAGTTGATGATATACTAACCATATGACATGGATCAAAACAAATTGTACCATTTATGTTTTCATGTTGTAGCTTTCCACATGTACATTAATGTATCTCACATGGATTGTTTTAACATGGCTTTGTACCTGAACCACCTCTACAAGTGTGATAACATCATCCTTTACATATTATATTTCTCACATGTACCATAGGAAAAAAATAATAGAAAACATTAACTAAAATTAACTATGGAGAAAAATATACCATAGAGGAAATATTTGAAGTACAAACACAATCTACAAAACATGTTTTGTATTCATATAATATTTAAACTAGTATCACATGTAATATACGATTTATGTGGAAATTTCATTGAATCTACTTTCAACATAATTAATAAATTGAAGACATGGTTTTTGTGAACCATGTTATGCTTGAATATGAAAATAATTAAAATTTCAATTAGACATATAAATGATATATAGATACAAACATTATGAAGTAATTAGTTATTTATTATATATCTATCCCATCTCATGGAATGTTCTATAAAATTAATGACCATAAAGAACACATGTTCATTATGTTTGAATAGTATAATAAATTAATTTTCAATTCTACAAAATTTGGTAAAAGTACCCATTGTGTAAACTAAGTGTACATGATATGTATTGTACCCACATTGACTCTACAACACATTCATAGGGACTCGTATTGTCACTGTTCCACAAAAAATAATGGAGTACACAACCTGAACATAGGTTACTCGGTGTGTGGTCTCTGAGTAACGAGTCCACCAGCCATGTAGGACCCAAAATAAGACACATGGCATGTCTTTGACTAATGTTCTATACATCCCATATAGAAGTTTCCTTGAATGTACTGAAAATAAACACATTATATGATGACCTAGTCAATATGTGTTGTGTAATTAAATAATCCATATGAAATTAATTCACAAAATGTATTTAATTCATAATTGGTTTGGGGTTCAATAAACACTATTTCATGGAATCTACCATCAGGTTATAGTTTGAGGACTCCTTTGTTGTATGGATAGACTCCTCGACACCTTGAGAGGAGATTATTGTATACATTTCCTTCCTAATATAAATTATTTGTCTTAAATATAAATGAACTAAATAGTAATAAATTATATCTTTCAATTTGGATAAATTAATTATTAAATGTGAATTAAAAACTAATGAAGAATTCCTAAATATACCAATTGTCTATAAATAATTATAAACAATTATGTGACCCCCTCTAATACCACAACAAGTCTCATATTGTAGGGGATGTATCATATTGTGAATTCTCAAATCTAATTTTTTAATGATAAATGGTTACGTTGAGATTTTCACGATGATTAATCACATGATCAACATAATTGAATTAATAAGATAAAAAATAGAAAATTGTTGGAAATAAATTGTAGTATCATAACATATTATTAATGATTAATTTAATAGATTATATAATTAAATTTCAATAAATTATTTCATCATTGATGGATTTGACAATGTTTATGTGTCATACCATCATTTTATTATTTGAATCTAGAATAGATTGCTTCCAACATTGATCCACATGTGTTCCACAAAACCAAAAACATTACAATAGGAATATCCATGTACTATCATGGAATATCCAAAAGCATGCGTCATTCACTTTTGATCTCCTTCATAATAGCTTCAATGAATGGTTCTCTTTGAGATCTCTAGACTAGTGGGTAGTGGTAGAGCTGGATCACTCCCCCTTTTTGAGAGCATTCCAGGAGATAGTTCTCTCTTAGGATTTTAGAGGGTTCTCTCTATATTACATTGAGCATAACACAAACCGAATTGGATCTCATATAAAAAAAATAAAAATGGTTTTATATACAACTATGGTTATAAAAAATAATTTCACATGGGCCTTTATTATTTTTGTAATCACTACAGGACCCCATGTATATAAAATACTTTTTTTAATGAAATTTTTTAAAATCATGAATTGAAATAAATATTATCAATTCATATAATATTAAATATATAAATTATTTCACCTTGGACTATTAACCTCAGAAATCCATTCACAAAAATATTTACCTAACCTTGAATTAATTTATATTTACTTAAATTAAATATTTAAAACAACTTTATTTATAATAAATAAATAAATATTATATTCACTAGAAAAACATATTTATTAAAAATCCAGCCCTTATTATATTCAATTAAATATAAGGTGATGGAACTGATAAAAAATGAGTAATTATTGGACCACATGGGGGTATATTATTTAATAAAAATGTTAAATAATAATTTATTATAATATTTAACTAAGAATCAATATAAACATTGTGTATGTCCTACTAGGCCTCTTTCGATGTGGAATAAGGATAAGCAACAGAAAATAGAAGGTTAGCATCTAGAAACAATCCATTGAACCCATTAATATAGAGTATAATTTTGAAAGATATAATATCCCATATGGAATTTAACAATATAATATAATAATTTTTCATAATATATGTTATCTAGAAGGTTTTATACCAGTTCTATTAATCAATATGCTCGATGAATCATTCTTTGAAACTTTTTAAATAAAAGTTTCTTATTGTAAACCAAGTCCATGGATTTATTTTGTAAATATTATTTCCATAAAATTACCTACGATATCAACTTTCTTTAAATAAAACTAGGGAAAAAATATTTGTTAAATTATTCATTAATGAAAAATTACATTTGGCACATGCAATATACCCTACCTCACTGAAATTATATGACATAAAATATTTTTTTTAAACATCAAAGTACAAGATTTTTCACTCATTAATAATATTATTATGGTCTAATAATTAGTACACACATCTATAGTTATTTAGATCTAGCGATAGATATAAATGTTATTTTACTATTGGTGGGACTTGTTCTCATAATATCCTACACTATATATTAACTTGGGTGTACACCATGATAAGCTGCATCAAAGTGATATGAGTATCCACCTATGGTATAATGTATCATTTTAATCCCTCAATTGATTTAATATTTCAATATAACATGTATTTAAAAATAAAATCATCGATCTTCTGGGTTATAATTATAGTGAGGAACTATATAGAACTTTCAGTGTGACAACCACTCTTAATAAATTATCACATACTCTGTAATCTTGATTAACAAAAATTATGTGATAAATCATTTATTAAAATTCTAAAAAGTGAATAGAGGTTATCATATATTACATAGCTGTTCATTATAGGGAACCAAGTAAATCATGTATTTTATCCTATTGTTCATTTTTGGAGAAACCATTTTTTAGATTTATCAACATGGATATGGGTGGCATTTAGGGAAAATGATTCATATTAATCTAGACATTCATATAGTTTAAAATCAATAAATTTAAACCGTTTGTCATATGTTTTGATATCATGCATTAATTAAATTCACTTATGATGTTTTGTATTTATATAGACAATGAAAAAAATGATATGGATTCATATAATTATTGAACCTATGAGGATAATTCCCATTAGAATGATATGGTTCATGAAGTGGGTTTTATATTCATTCTCAGTTATTCCCATGATTGCAAATATTGGTGTCACAACATAAGCTATGGAAAAAAGAAATAATAAACACATAATTTTTATTAAGACTCTTATTTACAGATCAAAACCATGTACATGTGATGAAAATTGGTTCTTCAACATGATGTAAGGCCACTATGAAATCTTATTTTGGTCATGGAGGAATTCAAGCATGGTAAAATGAATTTGTTTGTAGTTGACATAATTAACAGCTATGCATAGTACAGATAAAATTGGGGTCACTATGAATTTTAAACTAACAGGATTAAAACAATACCATGTATGAAAATTGTGGCGTAATTTTATATAGAAATGATTCCATGTGCCAATGATCACATACATAGATTCATATCTCACTTACGGTAAATGAATATTATAAAAAGTGTAGATGATATTGTTGAGAGTTTTTGTACAGTAGTTTTAATTCTAAATTTCTTCATGTGATGAATTAAGGGACCAAAATAATTAAACTTAAAGACTTTTAATGTCGATGGATTTGATATGGGGATATTGTTTTCCCTGGTGAAAATTTATAGATATAGAAAAAAAATTCAGAGTGTAAATACTTATATGGATCATGATTTAAAAACGATGGGTAAGTGTTATAGATTAATTTTTAGACATTTTATTAGAGATCCTACAATTAATTTTTATCCATAAAGAATTGGAAACATTTTATAAATAGTTATTAATAAATAATAATTCGATATAGATATTGAACATGTATATGGGAAGTGGGAGGATGTACCCAAGGTTCCATACTATGAAAATGAAGGAAGGAATCTGAAATAAATGAGTCTAAAGACCTATAATAATGGAATGAAAATATGTAATATAATTTGAATCTATGTTTGGTATAAATCTAGTTTTCTATAAATTCAATTGTTTAGCTATAATCAATTTTCACACAGTTCATATTAATGGTTCTAGTGATGATCAGACTCATACATAATGATTGTATTGATATTAAAGTATAGGTCTATAGAATCATTTGAAAATTTTTCTAAGACTCGCATGTTGATCTGAATTATATCTATTAGATTTATATTCCACAAAATGGACCTCTATTAGTAGTTTTATTTCATGTGAAAAAATACATTACGTTCTATACTTTTACATCATGTGACCATGATTGGGCTTCCCATATTATATTAGTGTGCATCTTAATTATTTAAATTGGGGAAATAAACAAGGAAATTTAATATCATGTAATTTTTTATTAGTTTTTTATATTATATAAAATTTATTGGTTACTTATATCACACTATGGTACATGTTACAAGTATTTCTAACACTCATGATATAATTTAACAACTTTAGGAATGAATGCTTCAAAATAGATTAATTCTTGGTATCTTGGATTTAAATTATATATAGTTTATTATCATCTTTTAAGGAAAAAATATATTATAGTTTAACTTCTTTGATTTGTATTTCTATAGTAAAATTTCAAAATGATTCAAGGAATGTGTTTTCTGCAATATAATGTAATAAATTTTTTAATTTGAACAACACCATCAAAATTTTATAAAACATATATATCGAGTAACATAATGATTTATTGGGATTTTCATGACATTTCCACCAATTTTGATCTTCTAATATCCTCTATTAGATTTAAATGTTTTTTATAGAGTAATCCACCTCTCATTTTCATGATATCATTAAAGGATTCATACCTCTAATTGTTGGTGTTTTGGGAAAAAATATCTCCTCATCAAAGAAAAATTATTCAATTAATACATTCTAACTAAAATATTAATAGAATATATCGTGGTAGAATTCAATTTTGTGGAGTGTGGAAAATAATTTCCCAGCAGACCACTATAAATCAACATGTATTTTATTAGATTATTAATCTACAGAACACTAGATTCCTGTGAAAATTAGACTGAGGGAATGTATAAGTAAATCGATAATACTAGCTTCATTAAGTATAAATATTAATAAGTGGTTTCATATATAGTGGTATGAGTACTGGTGTGAAAATTAAATTAAGAATAAATGTGTTTTATATGATATTAATTTTCATCATTATCCACCATTAGTTGTACTATATTAAACATGGTACTATTAAACACCTCTATATATCCAATTAATTCAAAATTATATTGGGGTGAGTTATTAGATTGAATGTTTTGCATTTACAATCATTCAAATCAATAATAGTAGAAATTAATTCCCCTTTTCTCAATATTATGTGAGGAAAACGAAATATGGAATTATGGATGACATTATAATGTTTATCATAGACATCATCTTAAATTCGATGGGGGAATATAACCTCATCCTAATTCGATATGAATTCATTGGTAGCAATGATGTGCTTGAATTCCCTTGATTATGCCATGGGATATGACCCAAATATAACTATACAGAAACAAGATACAGAAAAAATGTATCACTGTGAAATAACATTGGGTGTTAATTATTTAAATAGTTTTATATTTTACAATAATTGTATTTCATAATGTTCTCAATGAAATTTTTTTTCTTTGATTTCCAAAAGAATCTTATCTTCCTAAAAAGATGTGAGAGCATGTTCCCCAGTTAATGAGAATAATCAGCATAAAAAAGGACGTCCTATATAACAGTGAACATTTATCCACTATTAATTTATTTATGGAAGAAACCATAAAATACTAATATATAGACGTCAATTTTAGAATTCAGGACATTATAATGGAGTATGTTTCTTCATTCAATCAAATATTATGTTTATTGTATTCTTATTATAGAGGAATTCCTCAATGTAGATTCCCCTTTAGGAGATATATATATCAAATGGAGGTAATCTTTATATTGGATATCAGTTCACTATACTATGGGTTATTACTGATCAAATTAATATATATAATAATAAAGATTAATAGATACACTTCCATCATATATTCAATTATGGTAATTATTTTAATATTATCAACTTTTCAAGGGTTATGGACACATTTTTATATAAATAAGTGGTTGTATTATGTAAAAAAAGAATGTGATATATCATTAACTAATAATAGAAATAATCTAGTAACATTTAAATAATATCAAATAGGTGAATCAATTCCTCATTCGTAATGGAATATTAACCATTAATCTTTTTGATCAACAATCCTAAATCTAAAGTGAAATTTAGTTGAGCTACTATATTTTAGAGAGTTAATTTTATGCATTAATTTAGATATTAGTATAATGCATAAATATCAGTGAATCCTTTTGTGAACCTGATGGAATATATACAAATATTCATTATTGGATAAAGGATGATAAATACTATACTCACTTTATTGTGTTTTTCCCATTATTCTCTTTATTGGGATTTTTTAAGAAATTTAAAAATGAATATTCTACGTCAAGGGAGTATTATAAATAGAGAAAATAGATTTATCATGAAATTTGATATCCATTTTAGTGCACTATGAATAGGGATATGTTTCCAAAATTTCTTCTAGGGCTAACACATTCACTTACCTTTAAAGTATGAAACGATTTATAAACGTCTATATGATGTCTACCGATCATTTCATACATCTAGATAACATAGGAAACTATGGATGTATTTGGAATTATAATTTGGAGATACTATATGGACATCATAAAGTTACTAATAGTGTGTTATCATATAATCAATTATTATTAGTTATATTATCTTATTTTGTATATTTTAATGTTGAGAATAAATGCCTATAATATTTATTTCAATGATAACACCAAATATTCTCATTCCATCAATGATTTTATTATATGTTTAGGGAAAAGAGAAACCATTCCATGGATGAAACATACAGGATTTACATTCTTGGGAGACCGTGATACTAGTGGTATCAAGTGATATTTATTGATATTTTTGAAATCATATTGAAAATTCTTTTCATGATGATTCTTGAATCCATTTTTCATCAATTTGTTAGTGGGTAAATTCATTATCAAAATGTTATCTATGATGTATCTAATGTTATATACTAAAACATGATTCTTTATCAATTTGTTGAGATAATAAGGTAGTGGAATTCAATGGATTTACTTGTTCTTATCAGGGTCATGAAAAAAGACAATGATTATGTACAATGATGTAATGAGTTTTTTATGTTAACAATGATAAATATTCTCAATATTATTTTCTTTAATACTTTATACCACATTTTTAAAAATATATCTCTATAATTCGTTGATATTTTCCCACCAAATCATTAATATAAAATTACTGTTTTCTCACCAATAAGGGATATATGACTTTTTTATTAATCAATTTATATGTGGCACTACCAGTTTTCCCAAAAATGGAATGGAATTGGAAGAATACACCCCATTGTGAGAAATAAAGGTTGTATCCTCCTCTTATCAAGGGGATACAATTTTTTTTCTAACTACAGTTCCAATCCATAAAATAGTATTCCTAAAACCTAATGGATACATAAATAAAAAAGATTATAATATAATGGGTGAATCTATATTTTATGAATTATTATTGAGGTCCTCATAATAAATAACAATCATGATATTCATTTCATTATTATTTTCATTGATGATGATAAATAGTCATTTCAACTACTAAATATGCTTAATGAAGTTGATTTTGATTTGTTTTCAAACATATAATTCTTCCATGGTATCCTAATATGGATTAATTATTCTTTTTCCATATATACATAGTGAATATTATATAGACCCAAATAATGTTTGAAATCATTATGATCCAACACAATAATTTTTTAGTTGTTGGTGATGAAATCTCATAGGTTATTCATTAATTAAATTCTTTTGAAATTTTATTTTAGTGTAATGGTGATAATAAATTACATTTTTAATAGATCTTAATCTCATAAAATATTCACTTTTGTAATATCATCAATTGTGGTTGATAATACTTCCTTGAATAATTGAGAGGAATCTATATGATATTCTATATCTTCATGTTATGCCTTAATTATATTAGAAGTGGGTGGTGATGGGAAAATTTTGTACATTTAAAATAATACAGTGCGATGTTCTTCTTCATTGAACGACAAAAAGTTGTATCTAGGATCGTATTGTGAAAAGTAATTGGAATTATTATCAATGTAATTCATGAAATTTTCCCTTCCATCTCTAATATCATTAATGTAAATTGGTGTGTCTCAATCCTCACATTAAAGTGATAATGTAAAGTAATTCTTATTTATTGTTGGTGATGTGGATGAATCATTCCAATTAAATCATAATCCAAGGATCTCTTTAGTTATTAGAGAAAAACAGTTCGCATTTTTTTATCAAGAAAATTGCCACTATTGGGATAATTTTTTTTATTTTTCATGGCCATATTCAATTGATATGTCAATATTGACACCTTATTCATTATGGGTTTATATATAATTGATCATTTAGACTCAATTTTCATGTCTATATTTTGGATAGAAAATCCCCCACATGTAGAGGATATAATGTCATAGAATAATCCATATTTATGGTCTGGTTGATTTTTAATTTACCATAATAATCTACATAGTATGAACACGAGCATAATACACATAGAAAAAGATAAAAAAAATTGATACATTGACTTATAAAATTGGATTCATGTAAACTATTTCCTTCAAAAATCTAATAAATTTCCCTGATCAAATTGATATGACAAACATAGTATTTATTATATTCATTGAAGTGATTTATAGATGTTATATATAAACCATTTGGTGTATTGAACTAGTAAGAATATAATTTATCTGGTTGTTTCACTCCCTTTGGTTGAACCTTATGTCTATGAATAGTTATATAAGGGATAGTAAATGATAGTTTTCAAAATACATCAGTAAAACATATCCATTGATAAAATACAGAAGGAAGATATGGTTTTATAGATGAACGTCCCTATAGAAATGAATTTTTGGCCTTCCCAATTGGACATTTAAGGCTATATCTTATTAGAAAACATGAATATATAACAATATAAGAGTTCTAAAATCAAGTATTTATTCTCGATTATGAAATTTTTTTGTATAAATATTATCATACTATTATTTTATAATAAAGGAGGGATAATAAATTATTTATGAGAAATAAATATTCTAATAGTTAGTTCATTTTAACTATTATCATACTATTAAAAGGGCCTCAATATGTTCCTCTTAGAGGTACTTTAATTTGTGAAGTAAATCTAACAGTTAGATCTTTAATTTATAAAAAATATTCTATTAATATATAATATATTGGACTACATTATTAGTCATACCACTATTATCATACTATTAAAAGGGCCTCAATATGTTCCTCTTAGAGGTCCTTTAATTGGTGCAGGAAAACTAAGAATTAGTTCTTTATTTTATAAAACATATTCTCTTAATATATAATATATTAGACTACATTATTAGTTATACAACTATAATTATGGACCTTATATTAATGTCTTTATGTTAGAGTATTCTTTTCTGATATCCACATTCCCTAAATTGATTTGGAGTTAATTTTTTTATTATCAGGAATGTTTGAGATGACACACTTGAATATTGACATTGACCATACATGTTCTTATATTCATATCATCCGTATAGTAAGTTTAGTCATGCGGTCTCTATATAAGATTTATATGTACATATTTCCTCCTTCTAATCCCAAAATGTGCTTCCCACGAGGACTCTAAAGAATATATATATTCAGTGGGGAAATGGCCTAGATTTCATGATCCATGTGGACTTATTCTTCCACATCTCTAATGGCCCTTATGAAATCTCTGATTTCATCCTTGATAGTGTCATGGGGATCTTATGTTTCAATGAATCATATTTATATGAGAATTGGTTTTCATGGGAATCGTTTTTAAACATTTATACTAAAAATCATCATCTAATGAAGACTCGATTTGGATAGATAGATTGTTCTCATACAGTTAACGATGGCGTTTCTAAATATTATATAATATGGACAGTCTTAGGAAAAAATATTTTATCCCCCTCTTCTTCCATATTTTTGTCATTACTATTATTTCAATTATTAGATGACTGGATGTTGGAGGAATGTGGTTATAAATGTGTCAGTTCATTCATCACATAGGGTACATGGGTGAAAATTAATTAATTTAGATACAAGTTAAAGATGAAATGTATTCTATTTTCAATATTTTTATTAATTATATCATCATGTTTTCATTCCTTATATCTTGTTCAATAATAAAAGTATCCATAATCTTGTACTGGGATGATAGGAACAGAAACTACTTGTACTGGAAAATTTCATAACATAAATTTCCAATAATCCACTCTTTTTTGATTGATTATATTATGTAAAATAAATTATTAATTTTTTTCCCAAAATTTGATGGTATATTTTGTAATTAGGGTGGTTTCAATGGACAATATTGTCATTGTTAACCGGTTTCTGGTAGTTATAGTAGATTTTTGTCTAGAGCTTCAATTAAGAAACATAAAACATACCCATGCCAGTAATAATACAATGAATTCTTCTGGTCTACAAATATTTGGTTCCACTATACATTTATTCCTTCCAATAAAATAGTGTACATTGTGTTTCTTCCATTAAGGTGGGCACAACAGGTGATATTGCATCGTTCTATTAACATGATTTTTTTTTGAAAATTCCATTTTCAGTTTCCATATTTCAATTTCTATTTTATGAACTATCTTTCTATTTGTGACCATATTTAGTCAATATTTTTTTATGGATTAGTTAATGGAATCATCCATCTATTGGTAAAAACATTTGATCTATTAAAATACACTTAGTTATATCAATGGGAATAACATCATCAACAATTAATTATAGATCATTTTGAAGAAAATATATAGCAGCTTATCATTAGGTAGTATTAAGTCAATGATAAATTCAAAAACAAACCTATACAAATGGGATCTTGAAACCTCTCATTCATTCACTGGTTGCAACTTAAGTGTCCCTAGATCAATATATTTTTATCATCCAGTTCAATTCATAAGGATATTTTTGAAGGAAGTCTTCCTATACCATGTTTGATTCAGTTTTGAGGATTCTATATCAAATTGATATTTTTCCATAATTAGTATTCATAATCAAACTGATATTTAATTCCACTTTCTTCCCAAGATATCCTTATATAGATATGTTTTGAGAGACAAAAAGTGTAAAATGATTATCTAGTTCCTTAGCTCTAAAACAAATCAGGATTGTTGCCTTTAGGAATTGGGGGGAATGTGTAGTCACATTAAATATCTCATTGTATGGTTTTGTCAACTACATTTTTGTTCATAATAATTTATTAGACTCTATTCAATAATCCAATAAAATTATTTTAGAAAAGAACATATATTTGGATGTTTGGTTGGGATGATATTTTAGTGCAGGTTGGTAGTGAATCTTTATATGACCTGTCAGACTATATTTTCTACTAATGAACATTGGGGTCTGCCATTTTTTATCTCACCTAACATGGCCTAACAACCACCCCAATGGATTGAAATCTAGATATCACTTTATTATCAGTTTTTTTCACATTAGTTTCATGTTTAAAAAATTGGTTGGAATGTTGGATTCATAATTTTTTGATTGAGATGTTTTTCATATAGGAGATGATGTTCAAGTGGAGAAGCATCGTTATCTTCTTTTAATTAATTCTCAATTACATTAATTAAACTTATGAAAATATAATTGATTCACATTTACATCAGAAACTCTATTTCATATAAAAAAATATCAATCCTTGCTGATGGGATCCCTAACATCATTGTGTTGTGGGTGGGATGGAACTACAGTCTTCCAAATTTCATTAATTGTATCTCTACAAAAAAGGAAAGACGTGATCATTCATGGGAATCGATAAATTTCAAATAATATTATGGTTTTATGTATAGAAACATTCTTAATCTTTTTAATCCTAGAAGATATTGCAAATGTATATTTCATCCCCTTTGTCTTATACATTGGTGTTTTTCATTAAGCCATATCTGAACGACAATGGAAATATTCATTGATCCATATCATATTATTGGAATCTTACCATAATTAGAATGAAATGACGATGTATCATCTATTGAATGTTTTTAATGGAGAAATTTAAATCCTATTTAATTTTTATCATTCATTATGATATTTATTAGATCTTGACCAAGGTGATTATTTACATAATCATCTTATTGTTACCATAGAAATGATATGTATCAATTTGTGATGAGGTTGAGTGTAATGTTCTTTTATAGAATTCCCTTTATGATGTGGGTGTATTATGTGATGGAATTGACTTTTATGGACTTCTCTACAATGTTTCTATATTTCATGAAAGGGATTCAATCTTTTTGGAGGAATGTGATTTATCCTAAATTCTCTTAGCCCAATGAGTTGGGGATGATTCTGTTTTGACATTTTCGATTCACAGAATAACTAAATAATTGATAAAACATTCAGTGGATGTGGTAGAAAAAACTACCCTATAACTATGGGATTGGGTGTTAAAAATACTACAATATTTTTCCTAAAAAATTCAAAAATTTTGTTTTTGTGGAAATCAATAATATGATGATATTTATTTAATATATGTATTGATCATTGGAATCATACTATTGAGGGTAGCACTATAGACGAATATATTTCTTCTTTAAAGGGGGGATATTTTGTATCCTCTATGGATTACTTATGTAAGATTTCATAAATATCATACGCCCATAAAACTCTTTGTTAATGTGGTTTGGAATTTATGGATTTCTATGAAACAAAACATAGAGAATGTGTAGATCATGAGAAAAAAACATAGCATGAGATGATAATGTATCATGGAGCCTTACATGAAGGATACTAATTAATGGGGATAAGGGTAAAATATTGAGCTCCATATTTGACCATACCTCTAATGGTTACCTTTGGTGGGAAATCAAAAAGTATTTTGAAATGTTTTTTTAAAGCATTGAGACATGTATGCTAGAGCAGAGTTTTATTCTAAGGGTCATGTAGAATTTTGGATTCAATGATAATTTATGTTTCTTATTGGAATGTTCAATTGCCACTCTATATATGATAATATACATGATGGGATGTGGAATTTTGTTATTTAAATAGATTTGGGGTTTATAAAAAAGGCTTACTTTCTCCAAGCCTCCTTATCTTATCCCAGGATGCAATAATACATTATCAAACAAGGCCTGAATGAAAGGATAATTATTCCATTCACCTATACGATTGTGAGTGGAATGATATCCCATTTATTGTATGCTGATGACATGTAATTTTATATAAAATTTAGGAAAAATATAATCAACAGGTTCGTCAGAATCATGGAATCATTTGGTAGATTGAGTGGTGAATATATCAATCAATTAAAGGAAATCATTTTTATTTCCCTCAAGTGTTGTATGTAACACCACGATATTTTATGAAAAATATTCTTTTTAATTTCATTAATGTCTTGTGTTATACGCTACAACCAAAGGAGCTTGCACAACACGCATCCTTGACTTGCCTTCCATTACACGCAATCTCGACCTTCCTTGATAACATGTGTAGTACGCAATACTGAGTTTCACTAAACAACGATATGCTATTAAAATATTATTTAAAATTAGCCGTTATGAATAGTAATTACCACTTTTTGAAATTTATATAAACTTTATTTTTCAAAATAGACTTCATTTTTGGATTAGGAATCTCGAAATTAGCTTAGGGTGAAATTTTGGTACTTTTCGGATAACTTTCTTTTTCTGATGAATAGTGAAAATTACTAAATTGTAATTAAAAACAAACTTTTTAATCAAAATAATTAATAGTGATAAATTATTAATTTGAGTGGTTTTAAAGTATATTTAGAATATATTTTTCCAATTTAATACAATGTTGGTCATTGGATGTAATTTCACATTTAAACGAGACATAAAAAATGTCAATCTTTTGATAGTTATTATCTCTTAAGAACACGCTATTTGTTTTGACGACCAGAATTAATTTTTAAATTAATTAATGAAACTGATATGTTTTCAATTTGGTAAAATAGACATCATTTTTGAGTTTATAAGATAAAATATAGCTTATCCCTAATTTTTGGTATTTTTCTGGAAACTTTCATTTTTTGATTAATAGTGAAACCACCATGTGGTAGTTAAAAAAATGAATTTTTCATAAAACATAATTTTACCACTTCTGTGAATGGAATTTCAAAAATCCAAGAGACATGGATGATGTCAATAAGTAAAATGTGGTTCAATGAGATGAAAATAATTTTTGGTGAATAGTAACATTTCACTTTTTTACCACGGTTAAATGTAAATAGGATAATTAAGGGTAAAAATGATATTATTATTACCCTAACACATGTCCTAATTCTATTGAATAATTATAATTCGACTAAAAACATCCTTAGGAATAAAATATGACCATTTTGTCCCACTTGGATTAGATGAGGACATATATTATTAATTTATTTAAAGAAGGCTTAAAATAGTTTAAATCAAAGTTTAATAGGTATTTCATTTTTAATATAGGGTTATACATAAGATAAATTCGACTATAAATATAAATTAGAAATATAAAAGGATTTACTTCATAAGTATAGTTTATTTGTAATTTTTAGGCTTTAAATAAGGTAGTTTATTTATGTCACAAATATGATGCAATAATTATCTTATTAATGAAATATTGACATAATTGATGTTATAAATACCCAAATAAATGTAATTTGACACTTTTTATGAATTCCACTAATTTTCTAGGTTAATATGACCTGTCAGTATTAATTTAATTTACATTTTCCGAACTAATCATTCTGTTATGATTTTTACAAAAATCAATTACTAAATAGTTTCAAAATTGACATAAAATAGTTTTTAAAACAAATATTATATTATTAATTGTTATTTTATTCCAAAAACACTAAGGTTTGGCCAAATTACTAAGATAAGATTATATATATTAATAATAAACAACTTGGGGTTCGTGTTTTAGCTTATAGTAAGTTTATTAACCTTATAGTATAAGAACACAAGAAGACACGGTAAAAGTAAAATTATTTTTCTTAATGTTAAATCTAAATGATAAGGTTAAAATAGGAACCTAAACTTGTCTAAATTCTATTGTATGAGAGGATTTAGACCCACCCCCACCTTATCTTAGAAATAAATCAATTTTGAGCTATTTAAAACCGAATTTGTCTTTATAATAAAAAAAATATTTTTAGTTATTCCAAAGGTGGCCCTCTCCTCCCTTATAAAAGGGCACCTCCTCCCTCTCTTCCTCACACCACATTGAGCCTTCATTCTCAGTCAAACCCTGCCAAATTCTCTTCTCCACTTCCCTAGAAACATCCTACAGGTCTTGGTCTTCCTAAAAGACCAATTTTAGTGCCCTAAAAGGAGATCTCAAAGAGGCGCTTCAAAGAAGAGGTAATGTCTGTTACCGATTCATTCAACTTTATTTCTTCTTCCACTTCCTCTTCTTAGGTTGTTTCTTTATTAAGTAATAACATCGGTGTCAATAATATACTGATATGTTATTATAAGTATTAAAACACACTATTTCAACATCTATCCATCCTACGGAAAACGAAATCACCGCGCGTGCGTACGGAATACCGTCTCCACACCGTGGTGTAATCTATTTTCCACCACCATCTTACTTGGATGGGTATAATGGTGTACATAATAACTGTATATGATTATTGTAAAGTGATATTGATTCATAAATATTATAAATACACTCCAATACAATTCCATGATCATGAGAATGATATCATCTCTCGTGCGTACGTACGGACTACCGTCTCCACGACGCGATGAGATTCATTCTCCACGTTAACCATTCATGAATGATTATAAAGTATATATAATAAGTAATCATGAAATATGTGACATAATAATAATACTAGATTTATATGTATATATATGTATGTCATCTACTTAATTTCATTCAACTCAATAAGGAAACGAAAACAGCGTTAATGCGTACGTACGGCTTACCGTCTCCATGAACGGTGTATTTCTTTCCATTTACTGATCTATTATATATATGTATATTATGAATATATATTATATATAAATCATGTTTTATATTCTGGAATTAATTAATCATATGAATAATTACACGTCAAAACACGGACAACAAATGAAACGATTTTACGCTCTTTAACATGGAATTTACAAAAGAACGGGTAAAATAAAGTCATAAGTGAACCATATATGATATCATAACAATGAGTATGATTCCGGAATAAGTCAATGACATTATTTAAATCATTATACAGGAGTTTCAGACACTTATGAAGAAAATCAGACCTAAGGTAAGGGATAATTGTGCAAATCTCATTTTTATCCGAGATTACTTATTCTTAAGTATTTACTGGGGTTATTGCTATTATCCATGTCCATGTTTTATAAAATTTTATTCATGTATGTTTAAAGTCCTTTTATACCCATTATTACTTTTACCTCATGGTATGGAAGGAATCATTCTATTGTTTACCTTACGATGTACTTTTTTAACTTTTCCGACAAAAGTACAAGAAGAATGTTTTTTTAACTTATACGGCACGAACAAATTTTTATAGTTTTATAAAGACTTATTTTAATGATGATTCCTAAAATATTTCATGACTATTTTCAACAAAATCTCTTTCTTTTAAAATAGCATGATGTTTTTTGAAAAGAAATTTATTTTGAAGAAGAAATGGTATTTTCCTCAAGAATTCATTTCAAGTGTTTTATCAAAACCTTTTTCCATCTAAGATGACATTATTTCATATGTGTATGTTTCAAGTATAAAGTATCTATTATTTACATGGTTTCGCTTTTTTTATTATGAAATGATGTCCATTTATTTTATATGGATTATGTGCTGATGTAATGATGTTAATGAAACCCATTTTATTCATTGGGTTATGAAGAATGATGTATGTTTATTTTGTGGCACAAGTAAGAATGATTTCATTATGAGATTAATGGGACCTATATCTCCCTCCAATGCATTGGGTAAAGATTTATTCTCATGAGATATACATGGAAGGAACGGCAAGTTAAACCGGTTTAGTAATACATGACTGGAACGAGGAGTGAACTCGATTCCGAAAGGGACTTTGTCCACTAAGATGGTCTTAGTAGAAATGCCTTGGCTACTATGAAAATCATATCATGTGCTTAATGGTTACCACAATTACATGTTTTGTTCCCATGCTATTTTATCATTCATATTGTTTCTTTATGATCTATGCCTTACGTAATTCCATGTTTTGTGTCATTTCTCAACCTTTTGATGTTTAAACATTATGTTCATGTTTTTAAGTTCAAATGTATACGGTATGTTTTATTTTATCCATGAATAACCTTTCTGAGCATTTGAGCTCACCCTTTTTATGTTTTCTTTTCCCTAGGATATAAAGAAAGGTTTTAGGAAAGAAAAAAAGGTAAGATCTTTATGGGAGTTGTTGAAGATATTTCACCGCGATTAGAAGTTGACGTTCCAAGTTTCCAGAGACATTAAACTATTAAGGTCCTTGTGTGTCTGTTTTTGTTATGTATTAAGTATTCTGCTAAAGTAATGTAATGTCCTTGTACGTTAGGATTAGGGTCTCTACAGTTGGTATCAGAGGAAAGGTTTAGTCAACCTTTGGAAACTAGGATGCGAAAATGTTAGTGACATCCCTAGAGATATTTCTAAGGTATTTCTAGGGATATACCTAAGGATACGAATACGTATAGGATATACTCCTAGAACTACGGTAACTATCTTAGAATTTAACATAAGATGGTAGATATTGAGGGTGCTCCCCCTTTACTATGTTGTTTTCCCTAGCATGATTTTTTCCTCTCTATTCTTTTTGGGTTTTAGAAAATGGCTGGAAAGAGGAAGATTCATGATAATGGAGGATATGACAGACAATGGAATGATTTTCGTCATGAGAAAGAAAATGAAACAGGATCTGGATGTCCAAACATCATTATTATTCCTAATCATCAATCTCATAATATGATCAATAATATCAACATTGGTAAGTTTCCTGACTCAGATATTAAGAGAAAGATGGAGTTTCATGATGATCATAGAGGAATGAAAGTTCAATTTCCCTCATGTAAATCATGTGGGAAGAGGCATCAGGGAGATTGTTTCAAAGGAATTGGAAGATGCTTTGGGTGTGGAAAAGAAGGACACAAAGCCAGTAAGTGCAAAGGAAAAGGTTCAGTTAACACCATGGACAAGGATAATGGTATTTCTATGACATCAACAATGATTAGATGTTTTAAATGTGGAATGTACGGGCATTATGCAAACCAATGCCCTAATGTAAAATCTCATGAAGAGAATCAACGTGGTCATATGGGTAGTATTTATGTGGATGATGATGAGGAGACTACAAATGATATATGAGGTGAAAGAAGTTTTGAAGCTCAGTCGGTTTTTTTAGAAGGTTGTCGAATGATTGTATGTTTATCGAGAGTTATGTTGTCTTGTTAATGGTACTATGGAATAAAGAATCATCTAAGGATTGTTACACTATTGTTTTTACAAAAAGTATTTGAATGTATATGTTAAATTGTACTAGTAACCATGGAATGTTAGTAAGATATTTTTGTAATGTAGATGATATGCACATAATGAAGGAATAAGAAGAAAATGAGATGTTTGATTGTATTCATGAGCTCATGATTGATATAAGGACTATGTGATATTATGGTCTGAGTATATAGAATTTTGAGGATTTTGGTATGTGGAAAGTGTTAACTTTTAACTGCATTCATGTTTTCATTAAGGTTCAATGGGTACTCATTTTTCAAGAGAATACATGATTAAGGCCTTAGAACGTTTATAATGTGACCAATAAGACATATCTTATGATATATGGGGATCAACGATGGTATTAACATGCTTCTTATATGAAATCTCTGGTAATCGTTTTCACTATAATATGACAATGGACTGCAATATTATGGATAAGCCTAAAGATTGGAATGGATTATGTTCGACATAAGTTAGTATTGTTTAAGGAGAGAACCTTTTTTGATATTATTGATGGGAAGATATAGTAATGTAGTTTTTAAAAAAGGACAACCTGCAGGATGGGTGACAGCCCATCGCGTCGGACAAGGCTGTGGGAATCGAACCCACAACCGAAGTGTGACTGGCCTTTATCGCCTACCACTAGCCTACAGGAAGTCCCTATTTAGTAGAAACTAGTTTTATTATATTATGCAGTATGATATATTAAGTATAAGTCAAATTTAGGAACCATATATGATTAATCTCACTATAGATAGACTTATGTATTTTTTGATAACTTTTCTAACCATTTGTTTGAGATAGATGGAATGACCCATCATTCTATCACATGATCTGCTAACACATCACGAATGAAAAATTAAACTTCATTTCTTTAAGAAGAACGACCAACGGTGAGACTATACCAAATTCATGAAAGTATTTCTTCTCATTCCAATTTCATAAACTTTAGGGAAATGATCATGAAAACCAAAAAAAATTTCCTAGTGCTCTTATATCTGATTAATCAGATGGTAACTATTATCATCACAAATTTATGGCTTTTTGATTTCTGGCTTTTCCATAGCCATGTTCTCTACCACTCTCTATCAGAACACGATGGTTAGATTTCTCTTCCATATCCATATTTTCACCTATGTGGAAACCCATTGATTAGTTTATTTGGGTAACTGTTACGTTTCAAATTTTTGTTTTTAAAGATTGGTTTTGGTATTCCTTTTTACGATGTGGGTTTCTATTAAAGAAGCTTTCGAATAGTAAACTATTTATAACCCCGACGAATTTCGAGGGCGAAATTCATTTTAAGGGGGGTAGAATGTAACACCCTGAGATTTTATGAAAAATATTCTTTTTAATTTCATTAATGTCTTGTGTTTTATGCTATACCAAAAGGAGCATGCACAACACGCATCCTTGACTTGCCTTGCATTACATGCAATCTCGACCTTCCTCGATAGCGTGTGTAGTATGCAATACCGTGTTTCACTAAACAACGATATGCTATTAAAATATTTTTTAAAACTACCCGTTATGAATAGTAATAACCACTTTTTGAAATAGTGTAAACTTTATTTTTCAAAATAGACTTCATTTTTGGATTCGGAATATCGAAACTAGGTTAGGGTGAAATTTTGGTACTTTTCGGATAACATTCATTATCTGATGAATAGTGAAAGTTACTAAATTTTAATTAAAACAACCTTTTTAATCAAAATAATTAATAGTGATAAATTATTAATTTCAGTGGTTTTAAATTATATTTAAATATATTATTACAATTTAATGCAATGTTTGTCATTGGATTTAATTTCACATTTAAAACAGACAGAAACAAGTGTCAATCTTTTGATGGTTATTATCTCTTAAGAACACGCTATTTGTTTTGACGACAAGGATTAATTTTTAAAATAATTAATACAACTTATATGTTTTGAATTTGGTAAAATATACATCATTTTTGAGTTTATAATATCAAATATATATTAGGCCTAATTTTTGGTATTCTTCTGGAAACCTTCATTTTTTGATGAATAGTGAAACCACTAAGTGGTAGTTAAAAAAATGAATTTTTCATAAAACATAATTTTACTGCTTCTGTGAATGGAATTTCAAAAATCCAAGAGATACGTTTGATTTCAGTAAGTAAAATGTGGTTCAATGGGATGAAAATATTTTTTGGTGAATAGTAACTTTTTACTTTTTTTACCACGGTTAAAAGTAAATAGGGTAATTAACGGTAAAATTGATATTATTATTACCCCAAAACATGTCCTAATTCTATTGGATAAGTGTAATTCGACCAAAAACAACATTATGAATAAACGATGACCATTTAGGCCAACTTGGATTAGATTAGGACCTATATTATTAATTTATTTAATGAAGGGTTAAAATAGTTAAAATCAATGTTTAATAAGTATATAATTTTTAATATAGGGTTTTACATAAGATAAATTCGACTATAAATATTAATTAGAAAGCTAAAAAGATTTCCTAAATAATTATATTTTATTTTTAATTTTTAGACTTTAAATAAGTTAGTTTATTTATGACACAAAGATGATGCAGTAATTATCTTATTAAGGAAATATTGACATAATTGATGTTATAAATACCCAAATAAATGTAATTTGAGACTTTTTATGAATTCCACAAATTTTCTAGGTTAATAGGACATGTTAGTATTGATTTAATTTAATTTTTTCTAACTAATAATTCTGTTATGATTTTTACAAAAATCAATTACTAAATAGATTCAAAATTGACATAAAATAGTTTTTAAAACAAGTATTATATTATTCATTGTTATTTTTTTCTAAAAAATCTAAGGTTTGGCAAAATGACTTAGATAAGATTATATATAATAATAAACATCTTGGGGTTCTTTTGGATTCTTATAGTATGTTTTTAACCATATAGTGTAAGAACAAAAGAAGACACGATAAGAGTAAAATTATTTAACTTAATGTTAAATCTAAATGATAAGGTTAAAATAGGATCCTAAACTTGTCTAAATTCTATTGGATGAGAGGATTTAGAAACATCCCATCCTTATCTTCTAAATAAATCAATTTTGAGCTATTTAACATCGAATTTGGCTTTATAATAAAATAATATTTTTTGTTATTCCAAAGGTGCCCCTCTCCTCCCTTATAAAAGGGCACCTCCTCCCTCTCTTCCTCACACCACATTGAGCCTTAAAGCTTTGCCAAACCCTGCGAATTCTCTTCTCCACTTCTATAGAAACATACTAGTGGTCCTGGTATTCCTAAATGACAAATTTTAGTGCCCTCAAAGGAGATCTCAAAGAGGTGCATCAAAGAAGAGGTAATGCCCGTTACCGATTCTTTCAACTTTAATTCTTTTTCCACTTATTCTTCTTAGGTTGTTTCATTATGATGTAATAACATCAGTATCAATAATATACTGATATGTCATTATAAGTATGAAACAACCATACTTCACCATCTATCCATCCTATGGAAAACGAAATCACCGCGTGTGCGTACGGAATACTGTTTCCACGCCGTGGTGTAATCTATTTTCCACCACCACATTACGTGGATGGGTATAATGGTGTACATAATAACTATATATGATTAATGTAAAGTGATATTGATTCTGAAATAGTATACATACACTCCAATACAATTCCACCATCATGGGAATGATATCATCGCTTGTCCGTACGTACGGACTACCTTCTCTACAACGCGATGAGATTCATTCTCCACGTTAACCATTCATGAATGATTATAAAGTATATATAATAAGTAATCATGAAATATATTACATAATAATGATACTATATTTATGTGTATATTTATTTATGTCACTACTTAATTCCATTCAACTCAATAAGGAAACGAAAACAGCATTCATGCGTACGTATGACTTACCGTCTCCATGAATGGTGTATTTCATTCCATTTACTGATCTATTATATATATATATATATGTATATTCTGAATATATATTATATATAAATCATGTTTTATTTTCTTGAATTAAGTAATCATGATCTATGTAATCATAGGAATAATTACAACTCAAAACACAGATGACAAATGAAACGATTTTACGCTCATTAACATGGAATTTACCAAAGAATGGGTAAAATAAAGTCATAAGAGAACCATATATGATATCATAACAATGAGTATGATTCTGGAATAAGTAAATGACATTATTTAAATCATTATACATGAGGTTTGGACACTTACGAAGCAAATCGGACCTAAGGTAAGGGATAATTGTGCAAATCTCATTTTTATCCAAGATTACTTATTCATAAGTATTTACTGGGGTTATTGCTATCATCCATGTCCATGTTTTATAAAAGTGTATTCATGTATGTTTAAAGTCCTTTTATACCCATTTTGCCTTTTACCCCATGGTATGGAAGGAATCATTCTTTTTTTACCCTACGAGGTACTTTTTTAACTTTTCCGTCAAAATTACAAGAAGAATGTTTTTTTAAATTTTACGACACAAACAGATTTTTACAGTATTATAAAGACATATTTTCATGATGCTTACTAAAACATTTCATGACTATTTTCAACAAAATCTCTTTCTTTTAAAATAGCTTGATGTTTTCTGAAAAGAAATCGATTTTGAAGAAGAATGGATATTTTCCTCATGATTTCATTTCAAGTGTTTTATCAAAAACTTTTTCCATCTAAGATGACATTATTTCATATGTGTATGTTTCAAGTATAAATTATCTATGATTTACGTGGTTTCACATTTCTTATTATTAAATAATGTCCATTTATTTTATATGGATTATGTGGTGATGGAATGATGTTTATGAAACCCATTTTATTCATTGGGTTATGATGAATGATGTATGTTTATTTTGTGGCACAAGTAAGAATGATTTCATTATGAGATGGGTGGGACCTATATCTCCCTCCAATTCATTGGGTAAATATCTAGATCTCATGAGATAGACATGGCTGGAACGGCAAGTCAAACCGGTTCAGTAATACAGCACTGGAACGAGGGGTGAACTCATTTCAGAAAGGGAGTTTGTCCACTAAGATGGTCTTGGCAGCAATGTCTTGGCTACTATGGAAATCATATCATGTGTTTAATGGTTTCCACAATTACATGATTTATTCCAATGCTATTTTATAATTATTTATGTTTCTTTATGATCTATGCCTTACGTACTTCCATGTTTTGTGTCATTTCTCATGCTTTTGATGTTTAAACATTATGTTCATGTTTTTAAGTTCAAATATATATGGTATGTTTTATTTTATACATACATACCTTAATGAGCATTTGGGCTCACCATTTTTATGTTTTCTTTTCCCCAGGATATTAAGAAAGGTTTTAGGTAAGAAAAAAAGGGAAGATCTTTATGGGAGATGTTGAAAATCATTCACCACGATTAGAAGATTACGTTCCACGTTTCCAAAGACACTAAACTATTATGGTCCTTGTGTGTCTGTTTTTGTTATGTATTAAGTATTTCGCTAAAGTAATGTAATGTCCTTGTACGTTAGGCTTAGGGTCTCTAAATTGTAGGAAAGGAGGCAACATGGTTGAAGATAAATTGGAAATTTGTTGTCAGAAAAATATAATAGAATATCTTGGATCCCAAATAACTAATGGAAAAATCTAGAAATTACTATTTTGTAATATTATCACCCAGATATCAAGAATGGTTTCCAAATGAAAAAAATAAACTCCTATCATTTGGAAGTCATATTATGATCATTAATAGTGTTCATTCCTTGATTCCAATGCATATTCAATCCATCATTAAACCACAAAATGTGAAAATAAAAGGATCAGTTGTCTTATTAATGAATTTCTTTGGGATTAATACAATTCCATAAAAATCCATAATGCCTTATGGAAATGGTTCATGAAGAAATGTAATGAAGGAATGTTTTATCTATGAAATATAGAGTAATCAATTAATGCATTACTAGAATCAATTTTTTGTTATATTATCATTGGTTGTTAATTATGGAAGAAATTTATTAGAAATATATATAGAAATAATTAGGATGATTAGTACAGTTGATCCAGTAAACTCACCATCATTTCAAAATACAATTTATCCCACCTAGATATTCTGGAAAACAAGTCTCTATAGATTATTGTTTGTGGTGACAAATTTTTATTATCAATCAATTATAGGGTTGAGAAATTGTATTTCCTAGTATGTCATGTACTAATCCTATCATTCCTTTAATCCACTAGGTGCCTATACCATATTGATTCTATTTTACATTCTTAACATATCAACTATTACAATAATACATTCTTGACCAATGAGTATGTCTATAATGTCTTCACTAAATCAAAATTATGGAGCTTTTATTGTAGGTATTATGGAGACATGGGACATTGTAATGTCAAGAAGTATAATAGGCAACAGAAAATTTGGTGGCAATAGATCATGGGAAAGTTGAACTTGTGTGGTTAGGAGATCAGTATATTAGTCCCCAAAAATGGATGATTATTTAAATAAATGGGGTGTTATATTGGCATTAAAATGTGAATGTTGTGAATCTTAAGAGTTGGAATCTGTGTAATTTTTTTTTCTAGATTGAATTGAAGTGCAGCACTTGAAATTTTACTTGACATAGTCTCAATAACTGTGATGTTGGAGGAACAATGTAAGAGACTATTGATTCCATGTTTCGCAGTTCAAGTAATCATGGAGAGTGGGTTATGGCCTAAGCTACCATTTTATATATTATGTTGTCATATCTTTGTTAGGATCATAAAAAACAATTGGAGGGAAAAAACATTCAAATGTTTTCATTCCGGTCTGTGTTACGGAAATGTTTGCAAAACTCGGTTCCCTAACTCAATGTGGGCCATATTCCCACACTTTTATAAGGCTTCTTGCACAACATTGTTCCTATTTAGAAAGAATAATCATTTATAAAAGAATATTGGTTCATCATAAATATACATGTATATGGATTAATGTAAATTTGAATGGATCATATATTTATGTGTAGATGATAAGAGTGGTATTATGAGAGACAAAAAGGGATTAATAATGGTGGGTTTTAGTGTTTTTACTAGACATGAAATTCCATTGAAGGAGGTGAAATTTATTTTATAAAAGGTTTTTTGTTTTAAAAGATTAACGTAATTCAAATAAGAGAATTAAAATATGGTTTTTTTATATTGGATGAATTTTATAGTTAAAGAGATGATACATAAGAAAATTTTGATTATATAATTTTTAAGTTTAATATTTATGTAATATAGGGCATCTCCGTCAGCCCCATAGAGATATAAGGTAATTTTGAGGTGGATTTGATAGCTATAAAAGGGATCACATTTGATAATCGTCTGATTTTTTATGGTGTTTGGACATTTGCAGATGAAGTTAAAATAATTTTGAAGTGTGACACCCTTTGTCTTCATAATTTATAGCCCTCCTAAGTGGAATAATAATTTTTTTATATTTACTCGTAAGTTAAAATTATTAAAAAATAATAATTTTTTGATACTATTTTTCATTTAAAGGGTATTCCTATTTCATTTCAGTATATAGTGATAGATTACTGGTTTCTTTATTGAGTGTGTAAGAATTTTCAGAATTATTCCCCATTATCAAATGGGGAATGATATGATAGATTTGTTGATGATGATTTTTACTCAAAATAAATTTATATTTTGAAGTGATATTCTTCATAAAATGTCATTCACTTGGCATAGAGGGACATAGGTTATGAAGTCCCTCTGAATATGTTGGCATTCTCAATTTAGTTGTGACAATGGGAGGGCCTTAAAATCTTTAAAAATTTATATATGGATAGAAACATCATTTGGAATTCCTTATGGATAACCCCCGAGACATTTACTATTTTCCATTGTAGTAAGAACATCCATTATGGACCAATTCTCATCATAATAGAGGATTTAATAAATTTATTTCCTTATAAGGAATACTATATGAGATGGTCAGGAATCCTCATGGATTTCATCCATATTGATCATTGATTGGTGTATTAACTTGTAATGAACATTTCATCTTATTCATATTCCTTAAATAGGGATTATATTCATATGAATAACCAAAAAAGTGTTCTATTGATAATTTTTTATATTTATAAATAGTTTTCCTTCTTTGATGACACATTGGGGGAGATAATCCCAAGTTGTGGATTAAAATATTGTGGATGGGGGAATATGAAACTACATTTTCAGTATATGTCAAATAATTAATCAATTAGATCTTTATTATCTATTAACATCCTTTTAGGAGAATAAAATACTATCATTAAATAGGGTATGTGTAATGATTTGATATTTCTTAAATGAAATAACCTTTTTAAATGAGTAAATTCCTTTGTAAGAAATGAAGTTATAGAAAAAAATCACTAATTTGGTTATTTTGGAAATTTATAAGCTATATCATATTATATATATAGAATTATATTTTGAATCATTACTATTGATAGTATATTTGAAATATAGTGTTCGTCTGATTAGTATTTTTTAAATTGTACTTATATAAACCATATGAAACTGATAAAAGATGGAACATTCTCAAATAGTAGGATCATACCCTATTAATTGAATTTATAAAATCATTTGAGGGAGATAACATCTCTATGATTCTCCCATTACCTAGATCAAGAAATGATTCAACAACCAAATCATGAATGAAAGAACTTATTATAAGCACCCAGCCTTAAAAAATTAAATAATATAGATTTAAATTAATAATTCACATTGAGGATATTTTCAAGATTATAGTTTTAGTGAATTAGACCATAATTATTACATTGCATCTCAAAAAATAACAAATTAGACACTTTTACTCTTTTTTCATTTTTTTCTTAAAATAAAAACTCTTAAAAAAAGGGTTCCTATATAGTTCTATGTTTTAGACAACATGGATTTTCCTTGATCCCATCCTTGACCCTATTGATCTTTATGTCTTGTGAAAAACATTTCAAAACATGGTATGAGCATAAAAAGATCATAAATTCTTAAAAAAAAAATAAACAGTAGTATTTCAAAACATATTCTTTTTATTTTACCACATGAAATAATATGATTTATTAATAACACATAGAAAACACAAATCTTAATGGCAACTTGTGGCATCCATAACATACACACGTTGTAGCTTTCAAAGCTATGTTTGGTGTTACATATTGAATACCTATCATTGTATACTTCTAAAATAAATTAGGAGAAACATCACATTTTCCGTCGCCACATTACCCAATTCATTAGAGAGATATCTTGGCCTCACCCTCAGTAGTTTTATCACGGAACCACATGTATACATATTCAATTCCCAAGAACCATAACATAGTCATAACACATAACTCAAGCATAAAGGAATGATAACATGTCCACATTTAAATAATAGTATATCATTTATAAATATTGACATAAAAAATCCAATATCAAAACCATTTACAATACCAAAATATGTGAAAAGATTATATGGTATTTATTTTCCTTTTTAAAAACACTATGTCTTGTTAAGGATTCCAATGATCAAATAATACTCGAGGAGGCTGATAGGTCATTGTCACCGCATATGTTAAAAATATACAATATATTTTTTCATTTTCTGAAATTCATCATAGAAAAGTGTTACTTTTTAATGAAATGAACAGTATAAGGTGTATATACACTATATAAAATAATGTTGGGTATAAATCAAAATATACCTCAATAGAAGGAGATTGAGACGAAGTCCCTAACCTCATGTCCAACTTGAACCATTCATTTTTTTAATGTACTGAATAATAAACTAAAGTTAATTTCGAATTTTTTAATAACCTTCTTCAGGTTTATTATTCCATTTATATCACTTATTACCGTGTTATAAACATCATATAATCATTTATGTTAATAATGGTCATTTTGTAGATATTTGATACTTGAGTCAAAAATTAACTTCTTATAATTACATGGTGTTCATGTGGTCAAAATTAAATTATCTATAGAATGATATTCAGAATTTAGATATCATATATATTCTATATATATATATATATGTATGTATTTATAATAGTATATAACATTTGGAGGTAATAAATGAAATACACCGTTCACGGAGACGGTAATCCATATGTATGTATGAACTTTACATTCATTTCTATTTCATATTTTAATATAATGAAAACATAATGTTACATAAGTATATTATAATTCCAATATAATATCATTATAATTTTACTAACTCTATCCTTTAAATGTTCCACATATGGCATGAACGAGTCATATCACATTGAGGGGGCAGTAGTCCACCGTTACTCAAATGAAATTATCATATTTAACCATTACAGAAACCATAAAGGTATGATATAAATAAAAAATAATAATCAAGTCAATATAAATATAATATATATCCAATTTAAATACATTTTCATCTTAATAGCCACCATAATAGGTGGTAAGAGAATATTGAACAATCATTGTTTCGTGAGGTAGTAATTCGCCATCCCTAGAAATAGTATGTTTTTATCTATTAGATAGAGTTGTGTGGATGTTTAGATAGATTCCTTTTCATAAAAAAACCTAGTATATTGAGGATAATGTTTTTCTTATATATGAATGGAATAAAAGGACATTAGGGGTCTTGAGAAGTAAAATAAAATAAAAGAACAAAAGAGAATATGTTACCGTCAAATCGAGAATATCACATTAGTTTGAAATAAAAGGTTTACTTGAATTCCCTTCAGCCTAGGGGATGAATTCTAGGTGGAAAAGAGGCATCATTAGAGATTATTTGGTCATAGGATGGATGAGGCAAGGGGTTGAGATGCGTGAGTAATGGGTTTAAGGTGATTGATTTTTATAACAGGGAGGAGGGACCCTTTAGGAATGTTGGAAAATATTATTTTATTATATAATGAAATTAGGTTTTTAAAGGTAAAAAACTTATTAAATTCGAATATAATATGTCTCTTTTTCGGAATAATATCATCCCATAAGAATTGGACATGTTTTCTATATTTTTTTAATAATTATAATCTTATTTATTCAAAAAATTCATTAATGAGGTAAACACTGAATCATTATTGTGTCATAAGTATTTTTAAAATATTGATGTCTTAAATTTTTTAAAAAATAGCATTATTTGGGAAATATTTTTATTTTCATAATTAATATCTATATTCACAATGATAACTTATATAACCAATTGTAAAAATGGACTTACCAAAAGCCACATGTTTAAGTCATTTTTTTCTTTACATTAAATTAATTAATATAAAGAGTCATCATCACTCTTACGTGGCTCTATGGGGTCCCAAAATCGACCCATGGATTCCCATCATCGAAGAGGTATCATCCAATATGATTTGGATACATGTTCGGGTAACTTAATATTATTATAATATTATTTGTACCTTATATTAACATATTTTCCTTTTGTCTCTATATAAAAAATTCAAAAAAATTTATTCAACAGAATTTATTTTTTTATTATTGAACAAAACTTTACGTACTGGTAAGAACCATGTATGTAATATTTTCAAAATTTATTTCACAAATGTGGTAAAATTTCATTTAAATGAAAAATTTGGTTTTTTAACTAGTATTTACTATTTACACTATTTATAAAAAATTGAATGTTTTAAAAGAAATACAAAAAATTCATCATAATCTGCAACAACCCAAAGTTTCATTAATGGAAATCCCTCTTGATCTACCTAAATGTCTCTTTATGTATAAAATTTATATAAAATGTAAACTTTTTGGTTTTTTGTAAAGAATTCTGACTGTTACTTTTATAGTTGTTGAACAGTTATCACATGATTAGTATAATATAAGGCTTTAAGAAATCCCATTTACTCAGACAAAAGAAGTAATGGCCTCATCTAGTAGAATTGTTCAATAGAAAGCCCATTTTTTGGAGCTCAGAAAAGTGGTTGCATCCTTGGGCTTCCCACTTGACCAAGCCCAAGCTGATCTTCATCATGTCGATCTCGAACGGGACCGTCTACGGGAAAAGTGGAATTGATAGAGATTACCACTCGAGTGATGTTATTTGAGCCACCCCAAGAGTCTATCACCATCTTACATCATACCCTTAGGTCTTATAGGGCTGTTTTAAGGGGTTTTGTAACAAATCTATAGTAATATGTTCATGTATATTATTATTTTTATATAATAATGAATATACTATCTTGTGATTATTGAATCATTATAAATAGTTTATAATGTACAGAAAGTGTTTTTAGTTATTATTTAATTATGAAATCTATTTTATTAAAATAAGGGATTTTGGAAATAAATAACATTTTAATAGAATATTATTATTATTATTAAATTAATTTTATTATAAATAAATGATCATATAATTTTATGAATGCAATTATAATTTTTATTAAAGATTGAGATCCATTTCTGTCAAAACCGATAAATTTTTGATAAATGTCTGTTTTTAATTTAAATTTTAAAATTAACATATTTAGAAAATTATTTAGATAAAATACAAGATATTTCTGGAATCAGGACATCAAAATTGTCCAACTGTGAATTTTTCATAATTTTCTGAGACAGTTATATTTTTGGGTAAAAATTAAATACCGTTTAAATATATAATGTGTTTTATGACATCATAATGACCCAATAGTGATGTAATAAAATACTATAAGCTTTATGTTTGGCCAATATATGTTTTAACAAAAAAATAATGTGAATTTGGATTTGTTTGACTTACTTTGAAAAGAATTGATGGACCCCTCAAGACTTATTAAACATCTTGTCTTTTTAAATTATTTTCCATTGGAGTGTGACTCATCTCCACATAATAAACCCCATTATTTTAAGATGTTCGGACTTCGGGCGTATAAAATATTGTTTTCCTCTTCCCTTTTCCAAAAACCATGGTCAATAACCATGAGCTGATTTGTGGTTTGGATTAGTTTA
The DNA here is from genome assembly GCA_963277665.1 of Viscum album. Taxonomy (NCBI): domain Eukaryota; kingdom Viridiplantae; phylum Streptophyta; class Magnoliopsida; order Santalales; family Viscaceae; genus Viscum; species Viscum album. The sequence continues at coordinate 267,183,232 of OY728125.1, read as the reverse complement.
ATGTAAGGGGTCCCAAACCTAAATAATAAAGAATTCACTCACCTTTCCTATATAAACCCACCCAAGCTCCAACTTCATACTCACTCAAAGCCTTTGGAGTTCGTCCAACCTCTGACCTACTCTCTCTTGAATCATACCAAGGTTCCCCATGCACCCAAGAAGCCTCTCTCAAGCCTATCTCAAGCCTTTGGAAGCACACTTCCATGTAAGGGGTTTTTTCTTCCTTTCTCATTTTTGTCCAATTTTCATTAAGTTGTTTTGCCCATTTGATTTCATTTATGAATGTTGGGGTACGGCTTCACACCTCCCTCATACTGCCAAATTTATGTTTGAATGATGGGAGACCCCATTCTATCTCATTAAATGCCTCCCATGTTCACCTGTTACTATGCCAAAATTCTGAAAGGAACTTCTCTCTCCTCATTTACTTTCAAGCAATACTTTTGTATCATGAATATAAATTCCATTACAATTTTTGTGACATGTATCTATATGACCTCCGTAATTTCCATTATATCTAAAATATTTGAGTAACCCCTTTCTCTCCAATCAACCATTTTTATGAATTCTTATGTCACGCCGTTACGCTGCCGAAATCGGATCGATTTTCTAAGCCAATGCCATTGTGTAATGAATACCATTCCCATTTCTCCATCAAAGGTATTTATAATTATACACATTTACATATTGATTATAATATTTCATGTATTAATTCCACATTCTTTTATCGTGTAATAAATGATTATGTTTTATGAATCTATGTTTTATGATCCATGTGGAACACTTATGCATGAAATGAAAGGTTTCTGAAGGGTGTGCCCTTATAGAACTCCAATGAATTGGGTAAAGTATAGTATCATGATACGTCATTTTCAATGAGTATTGAATCATGATAATTAAAGTGGAATGAGGGTTTACTTGTCCATCATGTGCAATGAGGATTTACTAATTATCCATGTGCAGTGAGCCTTGGCTCATGCTAATTCCATGTTAAGTGTTGTTGCCACATTTCCATGTTATGATTATCAAGATTTATCACGCCTTTATGTTTATGTTTCTATTGTTCTCTATTGATATGCCTATTGTTTAACGTGTATTGTAATCCTCATGTATTCCATGTTTATTCCCTTACTGGTCTTTATAGCTCACCCCTTTTCTTATGCACGTCCTCGGGTTATCACATGCAATGATTAATATGAGGGAATGTAGTGGTCATGTAAAGGAAGTCTTCAATAAAGATGTTGTATTTCAGGTTTTCAGTTGTTATGTAATGATCCTAAGCCCCAAATACACTAGACCTATCAATCATCCTTATTGTATCCGGTGAATAATTTATGAAATAAATCATGATTAAGTTTGTAATAAAAACAGGTTTGTCATAGTTGGCATCAGAGGATAGGTTTAGTTATTTTTGGGATTAGGATTAGAAAACCCTAGTGAACCCTAAGAGACAAAACTAAGTATAATAAAAACATACCTATGTTTTTGTAAGTACTGAGTAAGTGTTTTATCAAGAAAATATATCCCTGTCTGGATACAAGCAGCTAGAGGCGACTCTGGCACAGATGTATCCTAGGGGTAAAACCCGAAAACACCGAATAAAGATCGACTCGAACTGAAACTGGTGCATGGAAACAGGCCTTGCTTCACTCTTGGTTACGACGCTCCTGGGGGATATGTTTTGATAAATTCACAAGCTTAGTATGAACCCTTATTACGGGAATTAAAAAAAATCCCTCTAATAATATATTTTAGAAATTAGGTCAAGAAAAGCCTAGATTGAAGCCTATAGACTCATGAGTTATGGAAATAAAAGTTTATTTATAAGTCATCAACTTTTGTCTTTGGATTACCCTTTATCTGTTACCCCCTAACATTCCTTTTATTCCAACCAATGGCCGGTAATAGGAGGACTCGAGCTGACATCCTATGTGAAGATCAGTGTTATAACTGTACTAATGAGATGCCCAATCCAATGGGAGCGGGAATCACGTACATTGTCGCACTTCTCTCTATTATACCTCAAGATTTGAATATAATAAATGGTAGAGAGAAAAGTTCAACCCCCCCCCCCCCAAAGAAAGAACAAGTTGGTATCGAGAGCTTCATGAGACAAAGGCCTCCTATATTTAGTGGATTATCTGATCCCATTTTCATTGAACAATGGATCAACACCATTGAAATGATCTTATCTATCCTTCCATGTTTTGAACAAGAGAAGGTTCTCCTGGAGGCTTACCATATGGAGGGTGAAGCTGATCAATGGTGGAGGTTGATAAAAAATGTGAAGTCTATAGAAGAGATCGAGACGTTGGAATGGAAGTATTTCTAGAAGACGTTTTTCGATAAATATTTTCCGTGCGCCCTTCAACATAAGATGGAAAGGGACTTCCTTTCCCTCAGGAAAAAAGATGAATAATTTGTTGGAGCGTACCAAGAAAACATCACAAGGCTTTCATGATACGCTTCTGGATTTTTTTTACCCCCGAATGCACGGTTGACTACTTATTTGGTGGGCTGAAGCCTAGCCTGCGAAATTCATTAGTGATCCATGACTTCGACAGCTATGAGAAAAATTTTCTGATGTGCCCTGAAGGTCAAAAAGGAGATTGAGAAATCACAGGGGTATCAGGGGGACAAGAATAATTAAGGTGGAATTCAATGCTAGTGGCCCAATGGATAAATCCAACGGTACTAAGAAGATCCAACACACCACTTACCCAAATTGTGGAAAGAAGCACCCTGGAAATTGCCTCAAGGGGATGTGGAAATGCTTTAGGTGTGGAAGAGAAGTGCACCAAGCTGTTAACAATTAGAAAGAATGATGTGGGGTTGCGAAAGAGGAGAGGAATGCTCAGTTAGAACCTCAACGTGTTGTTCATTTCTACAACTACAAATAACTAACACATTTTTCAAATCAGTTCCATAATACTAAGGTTTTCGAAGTCAATCAACATCCACCAAGGCAGGAAGGAAATGATTTTTCCATCACTTCTAGAGAAACGAACCCTAAGAACAAAGTGGTGACAGGTATGCTAGTTATTCATTCAAGAATAGAGAACGTACATTTTGATTCAACTTCTACGCATTCTTTTATATCTCGAATGTTTATTAGTACAATCCCACCACCACCACAAATCATGGAAGTGAAGATGTCGGTGAGTAAGGAAAATGGGGAAATCATTGCAACCCATGATTATAAGTCCTCCCCTATTATAATATATGGATTTAATTTCCTAGAAAACCTCATCATACTACCTATGATGTAATTTTATTGATTCAGGGAATTGATTGCCTTTCTTTATATAAAGCCAAAATAAATTGTCGGGAGAGGGATATCACACTCCATATGGAGAATAGATCCCTAATTCATTACAAGTGTACAGAGGAACACAAATCTCCATTATATCCATCATCTCAAGCATTGATATTACTTCCCTATGAGCACGCGAATCTGGCTCAGATGATTGAGTCCCTAGAAGAAACCATCCTTGAAGAAATTCTTATTGTGAGGGAATTCGCTGAAGTGTTTCCCATGGAACTGTCTGGTCTTCCACCTAGAAGAGATGTGGAATTCTCAATTGAACATATACCAGGGGTACTACCAATATCCAAAACTTCATATACAATGGCTGTCATGGGGCTTGAAGAGTTGAAAAAACAATGACAGGGGAATCTGGATAAAGGGTTTATACGCTCATGTGCTTCACCATGAGGTGCACCAGTCCTCTTCGTCAGGAAGAAGGATGGGTAAATGCATCTTTGCATCGATTATCGTGAACATAACAAAATCATGATAAAGAACAAGTATCCTCTGCCATGGATCGATGACATGTTTGATCAGCTGTGTGGAGAACAATACTTATCCAAAGTAGATTTGCGGTCGGGATACTATCAAGTATGGGTGAAGAAGGAAGATGTCCCCAAGACTACTTTTCGTACAAGGTACATTCACTACAAATTTATAATAATGCATTTTAGACTCACTAATGCTCCAGAAATCATCATGGACTTGATTAATAGTGTCTTTAGATATTACCTCGACAAATTTGTGGTAGTCTTTATAGATGATATTCTAATATACTCCAAAACCAAGGAGGATCGTGAGAAGCATTTAAGAACATTACAAGAGACATTTCGCAAGGAGAAGCTCTATGCAAAGTAAAAAAAGTGTGAGTTCTGGTTGAAGGAGGTCTCATTCTTGGGCCATATCATCACAATCAATGGAATATTTGTGGATCCCTCCAAAATAGATGCAATTGAGGTATGTCTGAGGCCAACATCGGTAACAAATATTCTTTGCTTCTTTGGGTTAGCTGGATATTATCGACGATTTGTGAGAAATTTCCATGATTTTCCAAACCTCTTACCAAGCTATCTCAAAAGTGAGTAAAGTATTCTAGGAGTGATGAATGCAACGAAATCTTCAAGGAGTTGAAAAAGATTCTTATCACCGCGACCGTGCTCACTTTACCCCAAATTGGGGAAATTTTTGTGGAATTAAGTGATCCTTCAAAGAAGGACATTGGATGTGTGCTAATGCATAATGATAAAGTGATATACTATGCCTCAAGGCAGTTGAAAATCCATGAGAGAAACTATCCAACGCAGGATTTAGATTTGGAAGTGGTGATCTTTGCCTTGAAAATCTGGCGGCATTATCTCTATGGGAAGAAATGTGAGATATATACTGACCACAAGGGTCTTAAATAAATATTCACACAGAAAGAGCCTAATATGTGCTAGAGAAGATGGATAGAGCTCATCAAGGATTATGACTATTGAATACAATACCACCCTGGGAAAGTGAACTAGGTGGTAGAACCCCTATGTAGAAAGGACTCAGCAATTCTATCAATGATTAAAATTGAGAGGGATCCAATATTCATAGACTTAATAAAGATGGACATGGGAATCATAAAGAAGGGAACATCATCAATCCTTTCACAAATTAATTCTCAACTGTCTCTTTTGTAAATGTTAAAGGATACTCAAAAGGATGATGTGCAAATATAGGAAAAAGTGGAAGCTATTAAAAAGTGGAAATCCTCGAAGTTTAATTTTAATGAATAAGGAATTGTGCGATTTGGGAAAAGACTATGTGTTCCATCATGTCCAGAGCTGAAGAAGAACTTTTGGAAGATGCACATAGTTCAAATTTCTCTATTCACCAAAGGAGAACAATGATGTATCGAGATCTACAAGAAAAAATTAAGTGGGATAATATGAAAAATGAGATCGTTGAATGTACATCAATGTTCCTGGTGTGACAGCAAATGAAGGAAGAGAGGTAGAAGTCTAAGGGGATGATGCAACCATTTGCCATACCAGAATGGAAATGGGAGAACATCACCATGGGCTTTGTCACAGGACTTTCGAGGACAGCCAAAGGCAACAACGCAATCTGAGTTTTTTTGGATCATCATACAAATACTGCACACTTCATTGCTATTCAGGAGGATTTCTCATTTGATCAGCGGTCACAGATATATATCAAGGGAGTGGTAAGGCTGCATGGAGTGCCACTATCTATTGTTTCTAACCGAGATCCAAGATTCATCTCTATGTTTTGGAAGAGTCTTGAACATGCTCTAAATACTGAACTGAACATCAGTATGACCTGGCATCCTCAAAATGATGGCATATTCGAGCAGACTATCCAAACACTTGAAGACATGTTGAGGGCGTGCTCAATGGACTTTAAAGGAGGAAGGGATCAATATCTTCCTCTGTTTGAGTTCTATTTTAATAACAATTTCCACTCGAGCATCCAAATGGAACCAGATGAATCCCTTTATGGAAAAAGGTGCAGAACACCGGAGTCTTGGGATGAGGTCGGTGAATGTAAGCTACTTGGACCGGAAATGGTCAAGGAAATGGTGTAGAAGGTGAAAACCATTTAGCAGCATATCAAGGCAGCCCAGAGTCGACAAAAGAATAATGAAGATAATCGTCGATGAGACCTTGAGTTTAATGCTGGAGACATGGTTTTCTATGCATATCTCCTTGGAATAAGTTCATTAGGTTTGGAAAGAAATGGATGTTGAGTACAAGGTACATTATCCCCTTCAAGATTCTTGAACGTGTTTGGGCTGTGGCCTATCGAATAGCACTTCCACCTAACATGGAAAATGTACATGATGTCTTTCATGTATCAATCTTAAGGAAGTACATACTTGACCCTTCACATGTACTCTCTTATGAGGTGGTATAGTTGGAGGATGATCTTTCTTATGAGGATAAACCAGTTAAGATCTTTGATCATAGAGAAAATGATCTACGAAATAAGACAATTCCCCTTGTCAAGGAGTTGTGGTGAAACCACATGTTTCAAGAAGCGACATGGGAATCGAAGGAAATGATGAAGCTAAGTTACCCACATCTGTTTTAATGTGGGAAAAAGGAAATTTCGAGGGAGAAATTTTCTAAGGGTGGAATATTTTAATGACCAAAAGATTGATTAATGGAAATACCTCTTAATCTAGTTAAATGTCTCTTTATGTAAAATGTTTATATACAATTCCAACTTCTTTGGTTTTATGTTAATAATTGTGACAATTACTTTTATAGCTGTTGAACAGTGATTACATTATTAGTATAAATGTTGGGCTTTAACAAAACATATTTACTCAGAAAAACGAATTGATGGCCTTATCAAGTACAATTGCTCAATACGAAGCCCATTTGTCGGAGCTTGGAAAAGAGGTGGTGTCCCTAGGATTCGATCTTGACCAAGGGCAAGCTGAGCTTCATCATGTCAAGACCAAACGATACCATCTATGGGAACAGTGGATGTTAATAGAGATTACCACTCGAGTGATGTTATCTGAGCCACCCCAAGAGTCTGTCACCATCGCACCCCTTACCCTTAGGTCTTATGCGTCTATTTTAAGGGGTTATGTAAGAAATCACTAGTAATATGTTCATGTATATTATTTTTTTGTTTATAATAATGAATATACCTTCTTGTCATTATTGATACATTGTAAATAGTTTCTAAAGTACAAATAGTGTTTTTAGTTATTATTTAATTAAGAAATATATTTTATTAAATTAAGCGATTTTTGAATGAAATGAATTTTTAATAAAATATTATTATTAATATTAAATTAATTTTATTATATATAAATTACCATATAATTTTATGAATGCCATTATAATTTTTATTAATGATTGAATGCCATTTCTGTCAAAACCCGTGAATTTTCGATAAATGCAAGTTTTTATTTTAAAAGTGAAAATTAACATATTTAGACAATTAATTAGAAAAAAATAAATTATATTTCGGGAATCAAGATGTCAAAATTATCCAACGGTGAATTTTTCATAATTTTCTGAGACAGTCAAATATTTGGGTAAAAATTAAATACCATTTAAATATATAATGTGTTTTATGACATCATAATGACCCAATAGTGATGTAATAAAATACAATAAGCTTTAAGTTCAACCAATATATGTTTTTCCATTAAAATAATGTTATTTTCTGTTTGTTTGACTTACTTTTCAAAGCATTAATGGACCCCTCAAGACTTATTATACATCCTGTCATTTTAAATTATTTTCCATGGGAGTTTGACTCACCTCCACATAAGCAACCCCATTATTTTTAGAAGTTCAGACTATGAACTTATAATATATTTTTTTCCTATTCCATTTTCCAAAAATCATTGGCCATAACCATGAGTAAATTTTTGGTTTGGATTAGATTAATGTAAGGGGTCCCAAACCTAAATAATAATGAATTCACTCACATATCCTATATAAACCCACCCAATCTCCCACTTCCTCCTCACTAAAATCCTTTGGAGTTCTTCCAACCTCATCCCTAATCTCTATAGAATCCTCCCAAGGATCCCCAATATCCCAAGAAGCCTCTCTCAAGCCTCTCTCAAGCCTTTGGAAGCAGACTTTGAAGTAAGTGTTGTTTCTTCCTTTCTCATTTTTGTCCAATTTTCATTAAGATGTTTTTCCCATTTAATCTCATTTATGAATGTTGGGTTATGGTATCACACCTCCCTCATACTGCCCTATTTATTTTTGTATTATTGGAATCCCCTTTCTCACTCATTAAATTCCTCCCATGTACACCCATTTCTATGCCAGAATTATGAAAGGAACTTCTCTCTCCTCATTTACATTCAAGCAATACTGTTGTATCATGACTCAAAATTCCATTAAAATTGATGGGAAATGTATCTATATTACCTCCTTACTGACCATTAATTGTAAATATGATTTGGAACCCCTTTCCCCCTCATCAACCGTTTTTATGAATTCTTATGTCACGTCGTTACACTGCTGAAATCGCACCAATTTTCTAAGCCAATGTCATTGTGTAGTATATACCATGCACATTTCTCCATCAAATGTATTCACCTTTATGCACATTTACTTTTTGATTATAAATTTTCATGTATTAATTCACATTCCTTTATCGTGGAATAAATGATTATGTTTTATGAATCCTTGTTTTATGATCCATGTGGCACACTTATGCATGAAATGAAATGTTTAAGAAGGGTGCGCCTTTATATCACTCTAATGCATTGGGTAAAGTATAGTTTCATGATACGTCATGTGCAATGTGTATTTAATCATGTTAATTTAAGTGCAATGAGGTTTTACTCGTGATTCATGTGCAATGAGGATTTACTCATGCTCCATGTGCAATGAGCATTGGCTCAGGCTAATTCTATGTTAAGTGTTGTTGCTACATTTCCATGTTATGATTATCATGCTTTATCATGCCTTTATGTTCATGTTTCTATTCTGATCTATTGATATTCCTATTGTATAACATGTATTTAACTCCTCATGTATTCCATGTTTATTCCCTTACTGGGATTTATAGCCCACCCCTTTTCTTATGCATGTCCTCCGGTTATCACATGAAATGCTAAGTACGAGGGATTATAGTGCTCATTTAAGGGAAGTTTTCAATAAAGATGTTGTATTTCTTATTTTATGTTGTTATGTAATGATCCTAAGCCCCAAAGACACTACACCTCTCGATCATCCTTGTTGTATTCAGTGAATAGTTTATGTAATAAATCATGTTTATGTTTGTAATAAAAGCAGGGTTTTCATATAATCTATATTTATATTCTGAATTAAAAAATGACGCCGAATTTAAAATAATCATAAAATAGAAGTTTTTTTAATTAATTTTAAATTAAATATCATTGTCAAAACAAAAATCGTGTTTTTAAGAAATAAAAACTATCATAAAATTTAGGCTTATGTATATCCACTTTTGAAGTGAAATGATTTCCAAAGATAATAATTGTCCTAAATGGTAAAAATATAATATAATTAAATTTTAAACCCAATAAAAAAAGATAATATAACTATATAAATAAATTATATTAAAATGTAGTTTTGAATAAAAATACAGTATTTTCATTATTCCTTAAAAAAATTTATCTGAAAAATAAAAATATTTATGCAAAGTAAATATTGATGTCCCGATTCTAAATAATATTAATATTTTGTCAAATAGGACATATAAAAGAGTCAAAATATAGATTTAAAAATGTTCCTCCATCAAAAATTAGAAAATTGACCTTTTGAAGTTTATTATACAATTTGTTCATAAAATTGAATTATTTCTTATATTAAGACTCTAAAATATATTGGATAAATGAAATAACATTTTACAAAAAATTTTATCCTATTGTAGGTATTTCTAGTCATTCATTATAATACATAAACTAAGAATTAACTATACATTAAAATTATAATATTATTATGTTATTTTCATAGTATATCTCAATGTTGTGTCCAAAATATGATTTCAGAGTAATACATTATTTCGAGTTGGGTACGCTATCAGATATATAATACCCTTTTAAGTAAAATTAATAATTACTTCAAAAATATTAATAAATATGAAAATGACATATTCATTATTTATCCATGAGGTTACATCATTCACCCCTTTTGGGAATTTCATCCTCACAATTTTATTCCCTTATCAAATAAATGGGGATATTTATCTCTCATAACATTTTCAGATTTCCATGTTTCCACTCTAACAATACGGTTTTTCCATAAAAAACCTTTACCTGATGTATTACCTTATTTTGAAATACTTTCTCTCTTCAGTCATGAATCTGTAATGGTTCTTCCTCTTAATATGGATTCTCTTACAACTGAACTACCATAGGGCACAAAAAATGAGATGGATCTGACATATTTTTTATCAACATTGAAGCATGAAAAACATTGTGTACCTAGGATAAAATTGGAGGTATATCCACTCTGTATCTAAATTATCCAACTTTCTCTATAAATACATAATGTTCAACGAACCTTAGAATCAACATTCCCTTATTACCCTAATGCATCTCACTCTACATGGAGATACAATGAGAAAGACATGATCACATACCTCAAAAGAAATATCCTTCCTTTGGTGGTCTGCTTAAAGTTTCTGCATGTTCTGAGCTCTTCTCAAGTGATTTTGAGTCAACTGAACCTTTTCTATAATATATTCTACCAATTATGGTCTCATCCGCTTCCTTTCAGATACATCATCCCAAAAAGCTGAAATACAACACTGCCTCAAATATAATGCCTCAAATAAAGCCATATGTATACTGTAATAAAACTATTATTATATTGAAACTCAACCAAAGAATGATTTTGGTCTGAACATCCCTAAAAATCTAGTGAACAAGTACATATCATATCCTATATTATATAAATAGTTTGTTCTAACTGACCCTATAATTGAGGATGATAGGTCGTACTAAAATTTAATTCGTTATCCAACGACATCTGAAGACATTTCAAATAGTTAAAAGTAAACTTGGGATCATGATCAGATACAATGGATATTGGAAAACCATGCAGCCAGAATATCTCTTTAACATACAACTAAGAAAGTTAATCTAGAGAAAATGTATATCAAATTGGAAGGAAATGATAATATTTACTCAATCTATCAAAAATAACACATATTGAATTATTACCTCGAGATTTCATTCGTAATCCCACAACAAAGTCCATGGATATTTTTTCACATTTCCATTCTAGCACCGGTAAGGAATGAAGAATCCCTTTTGGTAAATGTCTCTCATCTTTAACATGCGGATAAGTCAAACACTTCACAATAAAATCATCAATATATCTTTTCATTTCATCCCACCAGTAACAATCCTAATGATCTATGTAGATCATACTATTTCTAGGGGGAACTGAAAATGGAGAACTATGAGCTTCACACAACAATTATTTATTCAACTTCATATCACTAGGAACACATAAATTCTTAAAAAACATATAAAAACAATCCTTATAAACATTAAAATAAAGCAACATACCCTTCTGAACCAACTCCACCTTTTTCTGCAACTCACTATATTCCATCTATGCTTTATTAATTCTGTCTGATGGAGATGATTTCACTAACCCCTAAATCAAAACAGAGGAATTTCATGCACCAACAACTTCTGTTCCAAATTTCATAAAATCATTAATCAAAATTATCTTGTTCCAAATGCAACAAGTTTAATGTAGGATTATTTTTTTCACTCAATGCATCATCCACTTTATTTTCCTTTCCTCGATGTTAATAGATCATGAAGTCATATTCTTTGATTAATTCCAGCCATCTCCTATGTCTCAATTTTAATTATTTCAAAGTGAATATATAATTTAAACTTTTTTTATTAGTATATATTTCACAATTTACTCCATACAAATGATGAATCCAAATTTTTTAAGAAAAAACCATAGTGGAAAATTCCATATCATGTGTGGGAAAATTTATCTCATGAGGTTTCAACTGACTTGAAGCATAAGACATTACCTAATCATTCTAAATTAAGACACAACCACGTCCTTTAAATAAAGAATAATTGTAAATAACAATCTAATTATTTCTGGATAGCACATCTGAAACTAGAGAATTCACCAATCTTCTATACAATTCTTGAAAACAACGATCACATTTGTTTGTCCATATTAACATAACACCTTTTCAAATTAACTAATTTTATAGACTAGATAACCATGAAAATTCTCAAAAAAAACTCTACTAATAACCTACTAAACCCAGAAAACTATGGATCTCGGTTTTATCTATGGTTCTCTAACATTATTCATCAACAAATGTTTTATAAAAATCAACAGTTATCCTATTATTTATACAATGTGACAAAGGAATGAAATTTTTCGTACCCAGAACACAAACATCAAGAATTTCCCATTGGGTTTATTTTCTTTTAACATTTTTATGATAGCCCATAAATGAATTTCATGGTCTTTTATATCTTTACCTTTAGAATATACCAATATATCATCTCTAAACCCCACCACCACTAATCACTTGAGTCAACTAAGCCATCATTGCAACTGTTCAATTCTGATTCCAACCATCTCAGGTTGCTGATTTGGAAGGATATTCTCTTTTTTATGCCTTCCCAATATAGCTTCCATGTTTCTTCTATAGAAAACCTTTCTGAACACAAAATATATCTTAGGTGAAGCACCATGGTAATATGTAAATGCTATATCATTTCAATATTACCATAAATTAATTTATGGATATTAATTTAACAATACCCTAACTTCTAAATTTATCTAAACTGGCCTATGATACCCACTATAAGGACCCATACTTAAAAATTACATAATCCTGAATTAAAAGAATAATTCCCATTGAGTATATTTTAATGTTTGGAATTTTAGATAATTAGGCAATAATTATATCATTAAATCTCAAAAAATTATAATGTAGATACTTCTACTCAGTTTCCATTTTGTTCACAAAATAAAAACTCTTAACAAAAAAGAGTTAGGTCTAGTTCCATGTTTTAGATTGCACCTTTTTTCCATGATCCCTTCCCTGGCCCTATTCATCTTTTTGTCCTATGAAATACATTTAAAATCAAGGGATGTGCATAAAAAGTTCAGTAAGAGTTATAAAATAGAGGAAGAAAACATTATTCTATAAAAACACAATACTTTTAAAATACCTCATGAAATCAAAAGATTTATGAATAACACATAGAAAACATAAATATTAATGGTAACTTGTGGAATCCATAAAATACTTTCATTGTATCTTTTACAACTATGAAGGGAGTCACATTTCTAATGAACATCATAGTATATTACATAAATATCTTAAAAGAAACAACATGTTTACCTCTGTCAAATTACCCAATTCATTGGAGAGATATCTCGAGATCACCCACCCTAGGTTTATCACAGAACCACCCATATACAAAAACAATTCCCCAGAACCATAACATAGTCATACATCATAACATAATCATAAAGGAAAGATAAAATTTCCACATTTCAATAAAAATATATCATTTAAATATATTGACAAAATAAATCCAATATCAAATCAATTTTCAATACCAAAATACATAAAAAGGGAATAAGGTATTAATTTTCATTTAAAAAACAAAACGACATGTTAAGGAATCCAAAGATCAAATAGTACTCATGGTAATAGGAAGGTCATTGTCACCATGTACATTAAAAATATACATTTCTTTTTGTCGTTTAATAAAATTCTTTGTAGAAAAATAATCGATTTTAATGAAATGAAATGTCAAATGTGTTTATAGAATGTATAAAATATTGTTGTTTATAAATCAAAATATGCCTAAATGAGAGGAGATTGAGACGATGTACCTTTTCTTGTGTCCAAAATGACACTTTCGTTCTATAATATCTTGAATAATAAACTAAATTTAATTTAAACATGATTTATATCCTTTTTCAGTTTTATTATTCCATTTATATCACTTATTACCTCATTATAAAAATTATATAATCATTTATGTAAATAATTGTTGTTTTGTCGATATTTGGCATTTGAGTCAAAAATTAACTTCTTATAGTTACAAGTTGTTCAAGTGGTAAAAATTACATTATCTTCAGAATGATAATGATTTTTTAGATATCATATATATCATGTATATCATTTATAAATATATTTTTTTAATAGTACGTAAAATATGGATGTAAGAAATGAAATGCACCATTCATGGAGACGATAAGTCGTACGTATACATGAATGCTACTTTAATTTCCATTTAATATTTTAATGGAATGAAAAAATAATGATACATAGGTATATTATAATTCTAGTATAATATCATATATAATTTCAATAACTCTATCCTTTATACGTTCCAGATATGGCATGAATGAGTTATATCGCTTTAAGGGTGTGGTAGTCCGCATTTTTCAAATGAAATTATCATATTTACCAATTCTGGAAACAATAATGATACGATATAAATGAAAAATATAGAAGTGGAGATACAATTAAAATATTATATATATCACATGTAAATATAGTCCCATCAAGCTGGCCACCATAAGAGGTGGTAGGAGAACATTGAAAAATAATCGTTTCCTGAGGAAGTAATTTGTCGTCCACAGAAACAGTATGTTCGTATCCATTAGATGAAGGTGTTTGGAAGTGTAGTTTGAATCCTTATCATATAATTAATATAGTATATTGAAGATAATGGTGTTATTATAAAAGAATGTAATAAAAGTAGTTTAGTGATTTTGAGAAGTAAAATAAAATAAAAGGACTTACGGGAAGATGTTACCTATAAATCATGTATCCCCCTTTGGTTTTAACCAAAAGGTTTACATGAATTGACTTCTTCCTAGGGTTTGGATTCTAGGAGGAATAGAGTTATATTGAGATCATATTTGGGTAGAGGATGTAAGTGAAAAGGGTAATGAGAGGTGTGAGTAATGTGATAGGGATGAGAGATTTTTATAATGGGGAATGTGCTCTTTAGGAATGTGTGAAAATATTATTGTATTATAAAATTATATTCATTTTATAAAGGTCAAAAACATAATAAAGTAGAAGATAAGATGACTCTAGTTTAAAATAAAATCATCTAATACAAATTGAACATTTTGTTGATGTTTTTTTAATCATTATAAACCTATTTATTTAAATTATTCATTAATGTGTTATACTCTACATCATTGTTGTGTCGTAATTTTTTTTTTTGATGTCTAAAAATTATAAACAATATTAAATTATGTAGGAAATATTTATAGATTTTTAATTATTATTTATAGTCAAAGAGATAACTTATATAACCCCATTTAAAAAATTAATTACTAAAAGATATATTTTTATGTCAATTTTGTCTTTACATTAAATTAATTAATATAAATGTCATTATCACTCTTATGTGGCTACATGGAGTCACACAATCGACCAAAGGATTCTCATGGTCGGAATGTTATCAACTAATCAGATTAAGGCACATGTTAGGGCAAATTAATATTATTATAATATTATTTTTACCATTAATTACCCTATTTAACATTAACCACATAAAATAAAAGTCAAAAGTTACTAATCACCAAATATTATTTCCATTTATTGAACCACTTTTTACATTCTGATAACAAATATGTTTGTTATATTTTCAAAATTCCATTAAAAGATGCGGTAGAATTTAATTTAAATGAATAATATGGTTTTTTAACTACTTGTTAGTGTTTTAACTATTCATAAAAAGTTGAAGGTTTTCTGAAAAAAAAAATTCTACCTAAGATATATTTGATATTCCGAATTCAGGAAATATTTCTATTTTACCAAATTCAAAACATATATGTTCAATTAATTAATTTAAAATTAATTCTCGTTGTCAAAACAAAAATTTTGTTTTTAAGAAAATAATAACAATCAAAAGATTAACACTTCTTTATGTCCAATTTCAATGTAAAATTTATTCAAATGAACAGCATTGGATTAAATGGTAAATATTTAATCTAATTACACATTAAAAATAGATAAAAAATATTCTAGAAATATAAATAAATTAGATTAAAATAAACTTTTGAATTAAACTACAATATTTTTTCACTATTCATTAAAACTGAATTTTATCAAAAACATTCCTAAATTTTTCTGAAAGTATATTTTTATGTCCCGATTCTAAATAATAATTTTATTTCCTCAAATAGAACATATAAAAGTGACATAACCTGGATTTAGAAAGTTTTCTCCGTAAAAATGTGGTAAATAATCTTTTTAAAGAATACTAGACTAATTGTGCTCAAAATCAAATTCATTCTTATTCGAAGAATCTAAATTCTATTAGATAAATGTAAAATAAATTAACAAACATGTATAATAATATTAATTTTAGTTATATTCATTCCCACCAAAACAACGGCTACGTTTTTACTACCATTTAAAATAATTATATTATTATATTATTTTACAGTATAACTCAAATGTTTGTGCAACATTAGATTTTCACTTAAATACATTGTTGCATGTTGAGTATGCTATTAGACATATAATCCCATTTTAAGTAAAATTATTATTTAAT
Organism: Viscum album; assembly: GCA_963277665.1. Lineage (NCBI taxonomy): Eukaryota > Viridiplantae > Streptophyta > Magnoliopsida > Santalales > Viscaceae > Viscum > Viscum album. The sequence goes on along the minus strand of OY728125.1, from coordinate 267,166,886 downwards.
TCAAGAATATTGATTAATATAGAATCTTCCTATTCTTTATTTACCATGGATGTTTGACTTATGGTTTTGTTTAATCCTCATGGAGATCCAAAATAAAACAATATTTGATGAACCACCCCAATAAAATATCAGAATATCAAACCATGCCCACAGGGAATTTTCAAATATAATAAAGGGTCATATATCTAAACCCAATAATAATCATCTTTTCTATTTTTATCATTTTATAAAATAATAATTATTTTATTATTTTATTATTATTAATTTCTAAATTACTAATTAATGAGTTTGATAAATGTTATTTGTTTATGTGAGGAAACATCAATTGTATATTTGGGAAAAATGTATTTTTTATCAAAAAACTCATTTTGAAGAACTCTAGATTTTAAAAATAATTTATATTTTAATAAATTAGTAATATTAAATAATACTTTTTAAGTATAAATATTTTTATAATTAATGAATTTAAAATGTAATTTTAATAAGGGTTAGAAAATTTTTATTCTATAAAACATTATTTTCCAATAAATGGGGAATTTTGATTAAATATATTATATTATTATAAATAAAAATATTTTTTCATAAAAATATTTTTTTAATCACCATTTCAAAATCCTTCAACGGTGATATTTTAAAAAAGAATTGACACCATAAAAATTTTGAGAAAAATTAAATATTATATAATTACATAGTTTTTATTATGAAATTAAAAGGGAAAATTGATTCAATATATACTAATATTTTTATCTACTTACATAATTATATTTTCCCTTTCTAATTTTGTTTCCTTTTGTTATATAATTAAATATATGACTCCTTAATGAATTCCCCAAATCCAATATTTTATTGTTCTGGTTTTGAAGTCTATTAATTATAAACATGACTCATATCAATGTTAGTAAGGGAATTATTTTAAGGATTGTAGTTCTTATATTTGAAAAATTATTCAATATACTCATATTTGGTAAAATAATATGGAAAATGAATTTGTTGTTTTGTTGTTTTGATATCTTCTTCATATAGTTTTGAAAACATATGACTGAAAATTAAGAATTAATTACACTTTCCATCTCTATATATATCCAATAAAACCCCTATTCTTCTTCAATAAAAACATATAGAACAAGATGTTACTTATCCAATACCCATCTATATCCTTAAAATTATTCAAAAAATATATCAGTAATATCTTTTTAATCTTTTAGAATCACCCTCTCATGGTAAGGGATCCTCTCCTTCTCTTCTTTATTTAAGAGCCTTTTGTTTTTCATGTGTATTGATTTTCAAATAGTTGATATAGGGATATGTTTTTGCACCTCACTCTTACTATAAATATAATTACCATGTAATTAGATACTGTTGAATCTCTCATTCTCCAATTCATTAAACATTTATATAAATCGGTTATGCTTCCAAAATTATCATATAATTTGCCATGCCAAACATTTGTGTATTAAACATCCATCGTCGTTTCCATAGAATGATATTTTACTTGTTTTAACATTCATTCCTAGATAGGGGATATAAATATATATAACCCATAATGTATACTCATGGTGTTTAAATTAACTATTACATCTATAATGTTTTAATTCTATATAGAACACATATATATATATACATATACAAAAGAAATGAGTAGGGATAGAATTATATAGCCCTTTAATTTATTATGTAATGATTATATGTATTGTGATTCCTTGTATGGTGCATTGGATGTTATCCTATTTGAATATTTTATAATTTTTATCATTTACTTATGTTTATTCTTTCATATATTTTATTGTTTCTACGTTCCACAGTTTATCTCATGTTTTCATTCTACATTATACCTCATTGTTCTAGATTATGATTCTCATCACTATAATCTTACCTTGATATTTTGGTTCGGTAACATATTCTAATTTAAATTATAGTATCAAATTTTTATTCCATTACTTGCCTTTATAACCCTACACATTATTCAGTACATTCCTATGTTATCTAAGACATCATTTGAAGATCCATGGAACATAATAAATTCATAAAATGTTTTTAAATGATGATGTTTTATTTATAGTTTATATATTTTTATGAAATGTACCAAATTACCCAAATGTACTTGGCCTTATAATCTGATAGGATATTATTAAGTGTTTATTAATGTTAAAAATAAAGAATTATAATGTATAAAAATATGTGTTATAAAATTTTTTATTGGATTAATGTATAGATTAATTTTGGTATTATGATTATAAAACACATGTTAAAGACAATGAGATTATAATAAAAAAAGGAAAATATATCTGAATTTTGATAATGTATAGAGTAATTGAATTCCATGAATATTAATTCACTCTTATATAATATAAATGGATTTTGAACTGACACATATATAAAAATGAGTATTAACCCCAAAAAGGGCTCATTAATATGGACTCAATCATTGCCTTATATAGTAAAATTTTCCTTGATAAACTCTTTCTCTAACTCGATGTGGGGATATTTTTTGTTAAATTCACCGATTTTTTACAATCCATTATTAATAGAAAACATCTTCATTAACTTTTCATTTTAAGAAATAGATTGTGGAAAAAATATTTTAAATATTTTACAATATATTTCATATATGAGTTATACATTTAATGTTTATAGTTTCAAATTAATTAATTTTATTTTTTAAAAAATTATCATTGCTAATTAATCAATCTAATTCAATCAATAAACGAAAATAGAATAAAATGTTTCAGCAACTAATTTGATGTCCAATGAATCACCACCCATATGAGAAGCCAAAAAATGGCTACATGATCCATGAACATTATAACAATAATTTTTCAAATGATTCATTTTTTGAATAAATATATGAATCAAGAGAAATTATCATATCTACCTAAGAAGTAACTTGATTTAATTTAGAACCTCATGTGACAATGTTTATCGACATTCATTAGATATTTTGTTCTACTAATCGAGAATCAATTAATTATATCCATTTAAAAGAGAATAATAGTCCTTAACTTCTCTGATAAATATATAGTAATGCGGGGTTTTTGTCATATAAATTTAAAACATGATCAACTAATAATTTTGATACACAAATATAAGAATTTTTGATGTGATTGATGTAATGGTGTCAATGAAATTATGGTTAATGTTTTCAAAAAATATATTACTCACACTCTATGATATAACCGGGAGAGATATTTTCATGGACTCAAGAAAAATGAAAACCAATCCAATGTCGAATGTGATAAAAACCACAGATTTATTTAATGATACACCTCTATCATTTTTATCTCAATAGAATGTAATTTTGTTAACATAATTGGAGGGATACAGTTGAGTCTTTGAAAATATTTTTCAATTTTGGACATCATTAGCTTTGAGGAAACTATATGATATTCAATAAAAATTAAAAATTTATATCATAAAATCACTTCATTATAATGTGTTATGAAATAAACAATAGAGTTTTATTTTGTTGGAACATTGAAGAAATATAACTGGGGAATGAATTTCAAACACCCCACTTGTAAAACATTTGGGGGGAATTAACCCATAAATTTCATAATGGGGAAATAGGAATACATTATGTGAGAGATTTACTAAATAATATCTAGTGGTGGCTGACCATTGAAACCTTTCAATGTGACAGAAGAATGTGAGGCTCTATTCAACCCTCATCATGTCATCTAGTTTTTCAACTACAATTAATTGGTACGCTCTGAGAATTAATGCTCTAACCTAATGGGTGTTGATAATAATTTAAACCAACAACCTCCATATCAATAAAAAATGGAGAGAATATTATAACACAAAAATTATTGCGAATCTTGAAAAAATTTGGGATCACTATTCTAGTAATTCATTCAATAATATTATTTTTAACTTTTGATTATATTTCTATGGATTCTTTCATATAACCCAATTTTTTTGAACTATTCATACATGACCGCAAATTATGGTAGCTAAGTTATCAATGGATATGGAAAATGTGTTAATTGATTATTCAAAAGAATATAAATCCTCCCATATCAATTTTTTTGGATGAATACCCCAAAAAAACATATGGTACTCCCATTAGTGTAATTTGATGTAATTTTCGTAATGGATTGGTTTTCCTTAAATATATCCAAAAAAATTTCTAAAGAAGGAAATCACCCGATGTATTGATTATATCTCAGTGATTGTATGCATGTTGAAGGAGGATCATGAATCCTATAATGTACCAACATCGTAGGAGTGGATATTATTTCCTCATGAACAATAATTTCTTAATCAAATGATTATGATTAAGGAAAAGATCATCCTTGATTAGATGAACACTATAAAAGATTTCCTAGATGCATTCCTAATTTATTTTTTTCGTCTTTCTCTTTGTTGTGGGTTTGAGTTCTCAATCAATATATTATGTTGAGAATTGCTAATATAATAAATTCCATGTAGAATTTTCATTGTTAAACATGAGGACATAATGAAATAATTATAGGAGAATATTGATACATTGATTATTTTCCCAAGTGATTCACCATGGGGGGATTACTCATGGTAAATAAGATGCATGGGTTAATGAACCTATATGTTTTTATTATCATTATAATTACAAGATAATGATAATAAAAAGTTATCATTTTCCATTGATTAATTACTTGTTTAATTTGCGGTGTTTATCCCAATACTATTTTAACGTGGATATTTATTCCAGATTTTATTAAGGAATGATAAGAAATAATTTCTCCATAAAAATAATTTTCATATAATATATAATAACAACATGTTCATAGTGGTTCTATTTAGACTCAAATATGCTTCAGATATCATTATAGAAATAATGAATACATTTTTTATAAATTTTAATGAAAAATGTTTTGTGGTCTTAATAAATTATAGTTTTATATACATTAATGTAAGTTATGATCATGACTATTTTATAAATATATTACTAAAGGACATATGGGAGGAAAATAAAAAATAAAAAATATAGTAATCATGATATTTGGTGGGAGAATGTAACCTTTATAGAGATTTTTATAAAAAACAAAGTGACCTCTATGAATACATAAAAAACATAAGAAATTAAAATCTGAAATAAACCAAAATCTGTAACGACAATTCATAGTTTCCCTAGATAATCTATGTACAATTGTAGATATATAGGAATATTGTTATGTATTTAATTCCCAAAACCCATTATTATTAGAAAATGTATATGTCTTTGTCTAGATTGATGATTTAAAATAAATCCCTAAATAACAAAAAATATGCCAACCATTGCAAGAATGCACACATTACACACCAGTGGGGAAGGATTGGTGATCAACAATAATGAGTCAAAAAATACATAGGTTGTGTATTTATGTAATATGAAAAATTAAAAGCATGTCCCTCCCCAAAATTATTTATCCTTTTGATGAACCACTCAATGATTAATCTAGAATTAAGTGTTCTAATTTTCACATTGATTATTTTCTAATAGTATATCTATGAAGAAGAGTGTTACATATATAGATATCATAAAATAAAAATTTATATATTCAGAAAAATTGATCTTAATTAGAACTATTGAAGGAATTTAGTTAAAAAACAAGGACTATGATTTTCCAAATCATTACCATCCTTGTACGGAAGATAATGTAAATGTGGATTTAAGTACAATTTTTTCCTCAACCATATCCAGGATTATATTAGAAAATAATCCCAAATTTTTGGAAATTGAATGGATATAAATGGGAATAATTAATGGATCTTAATCATACCTTTCTCAAATAAATTCACATCCATATATTCTTGTGTTTCTTAATAAGACTGAGAAAGATATTTTGTTTCTATAGAATAAGGTATTGATTATTCTAGAGTTCATGTTTCCTAAAGATTAAATTATATTTTTTGAATGCTAGATATGTGGCCCATAAAAAATATAGATAATTAGGTCTTTTTTGGATGATGTGAATATATCACCATTATCTATTAATGTTGTATAAACTATGACAAATAGAATTTTGATGAATATATGGTTTGATAACATAATGTATGAGATTATAGTTTTTTTATTTGAATGTGTGATATTCCAAAAATAAATGTGGAAAAAAATAATTCTAAGGGAATGATGAAATGTGTTCGTATTCCGGAATAGAAATAGATAACATAACTATTGATTTCATCATTGGACTCCAAAAGGTTCCATAGAAAATAATATCATCTAGGTGGCATTTATTTTCCATAACATGTTTTTTTATTTAGTTTCTATTATGGAGGTATTATCCCATGAAAAAATTCATTGATATACATAAGGTAGGTGGAAATACATCGTCCAGTTACACTTAATATTGTTTCTAATTGATATTTTATTTTTACCGTGTGGTTTGGATGAAGCATTCCATTAGCCTAGGATATATAATAGAAATTCAGTACTTGATATCCCCCTCAAATTGATAGTTATCTGTAAAGGACCACTAAAACGCTAGAGGTTATATATTGAGATCATGTTACATGGATTTCAAAGGATATTAAGTCTAAAATATTCCCTACAAGGTGTTCTCAAATAATAATTTTTTTCCATTATAGCACTCAAATGATACCTTATAAGGAACTATAGGGGAATAGTTGTCAAACCCCAACATGATTGGATGAATTTAGTGAATGGATTCAAATGGAACACGATCATATACTATTAACAATAAATAAGGTTCAAGACATTCAAATTCATATTAAATATTCATCATGTTAATAATAAATTTATAATGGATGTCATCGACGAGACCATTAGTTTGAGGTTATAGATGAATTACTTCTGTGTATATTTTTGTGGAAGAAATTAATATGGTTTTATAATAAATGAAAACATATTAATATATAAATTATCCTATTTTAAATCCTTAAACACATCATAGGGGTTCTTATAAACTATAAACCCTGTAAAGAATATCTCTTAAACATGATATTCTTTTTGTATGCCTATTGAGGAAGTACATATAATACCCGTCAACCATATTCAATTCATCGGTGGTAACATTGGAGAATTCCCATTAATATAAGGAGTGGGAATTCATTTTCAAATATCATTAAGACAATGTTCTACAAAATAAGATGACTCACCTTCTCAATGGGGTTTGGGAGAACCACATGTTTGAGGAAGTTTAGTGGGAACCCAAATAGATAATGAAAAAAGTACAGTCATATGTTTTAGAGTGTGAAATTGAAATTTTTAGGGTAAAATTTATAAAGGGTGGAATAATGTAAGGAAATAAACTATGATAAATTAAAATAAAATTATATATTGACAATACCATATTATGAAATGATGTAAAAAAATACACATGCACTTAATTGGATATTTTTTACTATTATGAGTTATATCAATTATTATTTGAAAGAATATTTTTTGTCAATACCATTCATCAAAAAACTATTATACATTAATATTATGAGTAATATATATTAATATTTATGATAAAAAAAATTCATTGAAAAAAGAAGCATTGGACAAGACTAGCATGGTAGTTCAATATGAAGGATATTTTTCATAGATTCTGAGGGAGATAAAATTATTATTATTTTCACTTGATCATGAACATGTTGAAATTCAAAAAATATTTAATAAATGAATCTATTTACGGGATATTTTTTGTCTCATCAATATCGAGGCCCAACCGATGATCGTAAAAACACTCCAATAAAATATCACCAACACAAAACATATCGTTACTCTATTCACTTTTGTAGTTAGGGTATTTTAAAAAGACTCTAAAATTATAAATTAATATATTTATATTTATTTATATAATAATTTTTATATTTATTCCTTTATTTTTGTATTTATAAATTATTTAATAATGTGATTGATAAAAATAATATTTTTTTGCAAGGAAACGCTGATGGAAGTTTTTAAGAGTATATAGTTTGGGTTAGAAAAATCCTTTTGAGGAAATCATGAATATTAAAAATAAATCATATTTTAATAAAATATTATTATTAAATAAAAATTATTGAAAAATGGTCATATAATATTATGAAGTCAAATTTTATTTCTATAGGGCTATGAAAAATGTTATTGTAGAAAATATGTATTTTTCACTGAATGTGTATTTTTAATGTAAAAGTGAAAATTAGAATATAAGTTTTGTTTTTTTATAAAAAAAAATATTATTTTTGAAATTTTCATTCAAAAATTATCAATTATTTCACAAAATTCTGGGATAATTGATTTTTTGAGTAAATAATTTAATTTGTTATAATTATATAGAATTTATTATGAAATCAAAAAAGAAAAAATAAAATTAATATAAAAATAATTACTAAATACAACCCAAATTATACCCACTTTATTTTTTATGTTTTTTAATACTTTCATTTATTCTTATGGAATCCTTCCAAATATATACAATATTTTATATTTTAAACATAAATTCTTTAAAAACATGATTCAATTACATATCACCAAAGTTATTATTCTAATAAGGAAATTTATTATCGTAACAAGATAATAAAAACCAATATTATTTTGGAAAAAAACGTTTGGAAAACACATGGTTAGGTGTTCGGTTCGATTACATTATCATATAGTATCCAAAACACATGTTTTGAAATTAATTAATAATTAAAATCCTTTTTCGATATAATCACACCAAACCTCCCATTACACATCATTAAATACTCATATACCATGAATTAACTCTATAATTCCATCAATGTATCCCTCAAAATGTTCACAAAGCTCTTAAAAATCATTACTTATAGCTTTAGAATCTCCCTCTCAGGTTTGGGGATCCTCCCATTATCTTTTTTTTCTAGAATCTTCTTCATGCCATGTGTTTATTTTTCAAATTGTGAAGGGTGGGATATGTTTCTATACATCCGTTTTACTATTATTTTTATTCCTATGTAATGAGAGGCCATTTTATCTCTCATTCCTCCATTATATCAACCATTATGTATGTACATTGTGCTTCTAAACTAATCCTATAATTTTTTCTGCCAATAATTTTTTTGGTGAATTAAAATCTCAATTTCCACATAAGTGTATTCACATGGTTTTGTATAACCTCATTTATTGGGGATTTACATGCATATAACATCAAATCCTTAAAAATTGTGTTATAATTTATTAAACACCACCTTATGTTGTCTGATCTAGGTGGAACACTTATGAATGTGCATGATTTGAAAGTGGTAGGTGAAACCATACATTATGTTATATTTTTATCTCAAATTATTCCATTTCTGGTGAATTTTTGGTTTTTTAATGAAATAAATGACATGTTTTCTCAGTTTTTGTCCATTAATTATTATTATTATGTCATGTTTCATGTTTTTTTCCCATCTCTATGTTTTATTGTTATTATAATTTATCATGAATCATTTTTCATGATAATTATTATCACCCCTATTATGTTACATTGATAGACCTCTTATATCACATTTACTAATTTACCTTATGATATTCTTTTTTTATTCTGTTTTTGATATTTCAAATTGACCCCTTTCTTATGTATGAGCCATGTTCTGCCATGTATTTTTAAATGATCTGATGAATATAAGAGCATGTTATTCGGTTTTGAAATAATGTTTTTGTGTTTCAATTTTCAATTTATTATGATATGTACTTAATTACCAAAAGAGTCTATTCTTTATAATCATATATGGTTATATTATATTTAACATTATAAAATAAATAAATAATTAATGTATAAAAAATTATAGGAATTTAAAGAAGGTATATAATCATGATCTTATGTTTTGTGTATCCTTGATGATTACTATTCTTGGATAATCTCTATTGGGTGGTTTTGGTTAGTCATTGTAAAAATTTACATTAATAGGTTTTAGTCCCCCAAATTGACGGCAATATTTTCATCAGATTTGATTAGTATGGTATTTTTAGATGTGAAGGAATATGATAACACACATTTATCTTCCACATATTAATCTGAATATATTATTATGAAAGTGAAATAATATTATTTGACCGTTTTATTTTAATCAGTATTTAAGAAAAACATTCAAATACTGATGTAGAATAGTCATATGGTCCTTATTCTCAAAGATTTAGTGAAAATTATAGTGATTTTCTATGAGGTACGAAGGGATTGGTTCTACCATAATGTGGAATTTTGGTTACGCTAATTAGCTTTAGTAAGAATGAGAATATGGACTCAATGTTTTTCTATATTACTCCCCATTAAATGTTAATAATCTTCTTGAATGGGAGTGGAAATTTGTGTCTACTCAATATTATATCCTAAAATATATTAATAATATTCCCTATTAATGATTGTTACTTTTCCAATTTACAACTAAAATATGATGACTGTGTATTTTTCCCTTATTTATAGAAAATAGTCATAGTTCTATAATTTTTTAGTTTGAATATAATCCTAGACATCAATTTATACAAGAATATACCTAGGGTCTTCATGAATAAAAATTTTAATATGGTCCTAAAATGTAATGAGAATGTTTATATAAACCATCTAAAGTCCTTTAGTTGTCAACTGGATGGGTCGACATACATCATGTGTAGGGGGGATAATATAGGGCCTCTGCAAGTTACTATAAAAATATTCCAGTGTTCTCCTCTAGATGTAACCAATTTTTATTAATAATATTGATTAGTATGAGAACGAATATAATCCAAGTATTATACCAAGATTCACCAACGGTATTCATCATTGTAAATAAGGGTATGCTCCTATTTATGTCCATAGTGATTCAGAACCCTATGAAAATATTTTTTCATGGGACCTAGATTAAATAGAAAAAATAGGACCTCCAACAGGACCATAGAGATGTCCAAATGATCTGGTGCTAAATATAATTTTTTGTGGTGATGGAAATTCATCCTGAATATATTTGGATAAACTTGAGTGGTAGTGAGGATTCAATTGACCTATTAATCCACCATCATAAGATAAGGGAGGTTTTTATTTCCATTTTCGTGGGGGAGGGTGTGGAAATAATTGGTGATGTCCATAGGTGTCACTTCATTATACACATTCCATTAAAAATATCTATATTTAGTGGGATTTTCTATTATAATAGGATAAAAACAATCTTATAGGTTAAGAAAAGTCATATATAGTTGATACTCTCGAAAACCTGTTCCAGGAACCTCGTACAATATATATTGGGAGGGAGAAATAATCCATTCACATAATGGCCATGACCTTTGAAATTAGATGGGAATACATTTCACATTTTTCTAATTCTATTGTTTTATGTTAAATTATTTCTCATTTTCAAGGTCCATGAAAGATTAGAAAAAATAAAAGTAAAACCTATGAGTGAAACATCTAATGTAAGAACATGATCGACCAATTGGTTTGATTGTTAACTATTTTACTTCAAGACTACCATTTTTTTGATTGAATATATGATGGTTTTTCTCATCCATGATGATGTGTTTTGTATATCATCATAGAACATATTATCAAAGGTGTGTGGCCACTATGGTTTCTTACCTATGAAACATAATAATTTGGGTTAAGTGAGAGCGATGTAGGTCAGGCTAATACAACACGTTGAGGGGGAATTGTTGCTATTTATTATAATATCTTATATTTTGAAGATGAATTAAATAATAATCCCTATATAAAATTTCAATACTCTTTACAACTTTTCTAATTATTTATCATGATCTTGTTTCAATGAGAATATGAATAGGTGTCATATGTTATTAATAAAACTGAAATTCTTTTTATGAGATATTTTTCAATATCGGGACAATTTGAATATATTAGAATCTATCTATTATTATCATTTATGTTTAATTTATATTCAATTTATATATATATATATACAAGGGTTCTCTAAATTTTACCCCCCATATTGGGAGAATATATATTTTTATTTGATTGGAATCAATTCTATATGAATGGATTCATATATATCCATGTAAAATGTATTAAAACCCATGTATATAAATTCTAACTAATATTAAAAGTTGTATATTTGAGATTCATCTAAAAATTACCATTATGGTTCCTTTTATGGTTATGTAAAATATCACTCACTTGATATTTAAATTCCTATAAAACATGATTTAGGTGATAGTTGTCTAACAATGGTGGGTGCTAGGATTATACATGAGATATACATATTGGTTGAAATCAAAATTGATCATTCCAAAAGAGGATAAACTATATTCATATGTGATATGTTCTTATTATATATGTGGATTGGTGTGTGGAGATATACCATCCTAAGAATAAACATTATAGCCTTATTTGGATTATGGGCCAATGAGTATGTATGTCCAAGCTGTTGATGAATATGGACTAATACATAAGGATATAGAAGATTTAATGAGGAATATATCCCTATTAATATGGGTTAATTGGGAATACAGTCCTATTGATGGATAAGAATTATCTTATATGGAATGTGTACTATTGTGGAAATACATCTTTACATTCATGGAATGCATCCCAATGAGGTTGTGAATAGGTGATTATAACATTAGATTTGATTATAGGAGAGGAATCCTATATATCCTAGATGCTATAGATCAAAACTGATGTAATTTTAATTTTCTATTTAAGGTCATGTGGTAGGACTACACAATAATGATTAATATCTTGTGTTATGTATGTTTTCATGAAATTTTAGATCAGGAAACTAGGATCTCTGTGTCCAAAAAATTGGTGATAAAATATTATTCAGTGGGAATCACATATAGGGGCTTTCAATAGATGAATAGTGATAACTAAATAACCATAGATATAATTTCATTTATAAGGAAATGATTGACTAGGTGAAACAACTATGTAGGATGCCCATGATGAAGCTGAAAAAATAGGTGGGCTTGAGTAGAGGTTAATTGTGACTATGTTATTCAATAAGAATAATGTAGACCGTTATTGATAATTAAAGGACATATAATTAATGGTTGAATTATGGATTGGGTTTGAAAGACATGGATTATGCTCATGAGGTTTTCCATGAATTGGGTGTGCATGAGTGGAGATTATTAATAAATTTATGATACCTAGATATGAATAAAACTCATTGAATAACATAAGAGTTTACATAATTAATGAGTTATCAATGTATTTGGGATTTTACCAAAAGAGGAGTCCCATTATACAGCTCAAGGACTATGATATAACATGTATAGAATTGACATAATTACATTCATATTGACACAGATATACCAATCCTTTTATTCTCTCCTACAGATGAAATCGTCTATGAGAGAACATATTTTTATTACACCAATAACTAAATTACATTCCCCATGGCTCATTTATTTGAATGTATATCATTGATGAGAATATTGTTCTATGATATAACACAACAATATTATTATGATATCAACTATCATTATTAGTGGAATATATGATTTATATTACCCTATGTTTTCTATAAATGTAGGATGATTCTTCCCAAGCCACATTATTTTATTAGAATATACAATCGAGGGTGGCCACTCTTATGAACCAAATAATATGATCATTAATTTAATTTGGTCTAGGAAATAGTCTTATATCATCCTATTCTGGGATTTTATAGTGGAAAAAATGAATCTATAAATGAATTTTTAATTAATATGACACAATTAGGTGAATTGGTTTAAATATAGAGAATGAATTAGGCTATTTTCCAAACATTTAGATGTTGTATGAGATATTTATAAGGGGATAAGAGGATACACAATAAAAACCCCATGATATGAGGGTTACATGTACCTTTATGGATTTAAACATCAAATATAATGATTGATACAAAAATCAGTATCAAAAAAGCATAAGTAATGGATTAAAGAGCAATCATAAAGGATTTAAAAAATATCCTCCCTCTAAGAACAAGGATGGATGGAATTTCCTACGTAAACCCATAATTGAGGATTCATATTGGGGATTCATAATGGATATTCATCATGATTGTGAGATCCTTCCTGAATCACTAGTTTCCCTCTTAAGATTTTGAAATCCATATTTTACCTACATTCCTTAACAAATAAATGACTGTGGATCATTATGTTCCAAAAAATTTTATCTCTTCACATCTTTTTTTTTGTTTTTTCTCAGTCCTTGTACTCTCATGTCTATTATATTCTGGGGATGGGATACTTAATGGTTGTATTATTTAATCAACTCCTATATTTGGCAGCCACATGGGTATTATGCAATTTCATACTAATCTTATGGATGAATGGACTCTAATATAAAAATTGGGTTCACAAAGATCCATATTAGACATTAAATATTTTTTCCTCCATAATTCCCACTAAAGAATTTCATGTCTATTTAAATGGATGAAAGAGTTCAATAATGAATTCATGTGAATATAATGAAATGATCATATCATCAATACAAATTATTTCACATCATGAGTGGTAATGAATTTCTGTGAAAGCCAAAAACTGTCCAAGAAGGAGGAAATTCATTATGATGTGACTAAATCACATCATGAAGAAATTAATAAACTATGAAAAACTCTTTCCATTTTCATACATTTATTAATTTTTCATCAAACTGAACCCACTTTTGAATATTGACAGTAAAATTTATTTAATTTTAATATTTAATAAATTTAGGGCCCCGAAATCAATTGTTCTACAATGGTTACTATTATCACTTTATTTTTTATATATTTATCTAAACCACTTATTGAATCTACTATTTGATTTAATATATTGGTATAAATCTATATTTAATTAAGTTAACTCTTCTGAATTTCATCCCTATGACTCGTATTTGAAATAATTATAAGGAAAAAAATAACTATATTTAAAATCAATACCTATAATAATAGAAAACTCAATATTCATAATATTTCTTAATTCATGTTCAAATCCAAATGTTACCTCATGAGTACATCTATGGTAAATTAATTAATCTTATCACTTTAATCAAATTTCACCTTTATTTCAAGACACTTTTTATGTAGTAATAATAAAACCCTTTCATCCAATGAAATATTTTCTATCACCTATACTAGTTCATTAATCTCATTAAGGAAACATATTATTTTTTGTAAATTATAGCTCAGGGATTCATATTCTCCCTTTATAATATCATTGTACGCCAAATATAGAAATTTAACCATTACGATTTTATAATTTTCTAAATAATTGTTATTTAGTGGATGTATTATCCAAAATAAATTGAATATTATTCAACATGAAACATGTTAAAAATATGTAAACGTAAAACACTATATATTATATTATTTACATTGTAATTAGAATCATTATTTAACCAATAATTAATTATAAGAGTATCCAGATTTGTAACTTATCCTTTTTTACATTCATTTATATCTTAACCTGAAAAATCCATAAATGATGTATGTATGAATCCACATGAGGAACCTATGACCATAATCATTATTAAAAATTGTTTTTTAGTATAAGAGATTTGTTTATGTTCATTTCATCCATTATATCAAAACATTTATCCATATACTGTTTGGTCTATGATAATTTTAACATATCAAATAATATAAAAAAACTATATCCAAGAGAAATAATTTTGGACAATAATTATTGGCCAGGGAAATAAAAAAAGAAACAAATTAAAAAAATGAAGAAGATGATGAATATTGAATTTGATCACTTCACTAACAATTGATTAGACAAAAATGATCATTTTTCGACACATAGTTAGAATGAAAGTTAAAATCATAATGTATCAAAAATGTC
This sequence comes from Viscum album, assembly GCA_963277665.1. Classification (NCBI taxonomy): domain Eukaryota; kingdom Viridiplantae; phylum Streptophyta; class Magnoliopsida; order Santalales; family Viscaceae; genus Viscum; species Viscum album. The sequence continues at coordinate 267,151,264 of OY728125.1, read as the reverse complement.
TAATTTTTTTTTGAAAACAACATTTCTGACTATATTGTTTCTTGATTCCTAAATATAAAATTATTATCTAATGTAATGAACAATAATATCGAAATATTTATTATGACAAGTTTCTCTCAAATGAACTAATAATAATGTTATTATATAAAATTTACCATCACATATTCCTTCATTAAAACATAATTATACATATTTTATAAGATCATACTCTTTTATAAATTGTTGAAAAGTTAATAAAATCCATAAAAGAATTTATAAATAATATTAAATAAAAACTAAAATATAATAGAAAAAATAATATATTTTTTGTTTTTAGAAACATTATTTTAAAAAACATACAATTCACAATGCCATCAGTTTATAAATTGCACGAGCATCATTTCATATAATCTAGAAAATGCATATAAGCCACATTTATACATAAAAAGAAAATTAGTAGGCATTATTTAACTAGATTTATGAAATTCCCTAAGGATCATTTATCAATTTTCATGTACCCCTGAAATTCATCTATAAAATTATTTTATCTCTTAAGAATAAATTTGACCATAAGTCTTAATTTAGGTTTTACTTGTTCAATCCTAAGATATTCCTATGTAAACATCACTAAGGAATGAATATGCATGAATCTATTAATACATTAGAGTAAATAAATTCTCTAAAAACATGAAGATATGTTCTATATAATAATGAATTATTATTCAAATTAAAGAAACTATATACAATACAAAGACAAAATAATTCATTATAAAAAAACTATAAACCAAAAAAATAATTAATAAAATTCTATTTAATAGTTATATTGGAAATTATAATTAACCAATTAAACAATTGGGGGTAATTATAATCAATTTTATGTAATTTTAAAAGTTATGAAATTATAAAATTAATAAACAATTCACCACATCATAAAAAAGTTCATTCATAATAAAAAATAATTTTGTTATGGGGAAACAAATAATTTTTGTCATAAATTACATTGAGAAATAAACATTATTTACTATATGAAATAATATTTCCTATCAAACCGTGTATAATAATATTAGTGGTTCAAAAAAATATTATGATAACCACACCATGTTTATAGGCTATGGTCCAAATCAATTGACATTCAAGATATGAGATGATGTCAAAACATGAATTCTACCCCATTTAGGATTGGAGGTACAAATAACATCATTTTTTAATATATATTATTTATCATTTCATTTTATAAAAAAATATTCATTAACATCCTTTTTTTTATGCAATGTAATTTGTTGAATTATTTTGTCTGAAATTTATTACTCTAAGGATTGTAATTATGTGGCACAACATAAATTATATTTCTGATCTACAATAAATATTAAGAAATCTATATGAAAAAATTAAGGGGTTTCATCACATAAATTGTAAATTCATCATAAAATGTTTAATGGTTGTCTTAAATGTATCTCATTGTATCCCATGATCAGATTGCAATATATTTAGTTGAATCATAACAAAAAAAATCATCATTCTTATTGTTTCTTAGATGAAACTATGACACACACACGCATTAGCGATGGTTTAACATTAACATCACTGCACCACCTCAATCCAAAATAAGGAGGATGATGGTGTTTTTTCTTATATAATATTTGGAATATTAATTTGTCATGGTAAAGAGATTTATATCTCATCACAACTTTTTTAGGGAATATTTCATACTTTTATCTCTACTAGTGATTTATATTTTTATGAATCATTCCGAATTCCTAGTGTGTTATATGTTATTAATGTGAAAAAATGTGCTTTTTTGACATATAATAATGCGAAAAATATATCTATCATAAGCTATAGATAATTTTATTTACTAATTATTAATTACTAAACATTATGTAATATATTTAATCTCCACACAACTAGGAACATTATAGATTATAGACATACATGGTGGAATTGTGTCTTTATAGTTTGGGGAAGAATACCATGGAAAGGGACCATAATGTATCCATGTTATATGAATTAAAACACACATATTTTAGTGTAACATAATAATATAAGTTATATATTTTGACATAATGTGGTAATGACTGATCAATAAAATTTAATTCCATATGGTAAAGAAATTTATGTGAAATAATCTATGATAGGGATAGTGTGGAAGTAATGAATCACCATATTTTTTGGATAACATAAAAGGAAATAAAATTTATAGAGGATGGATTTGGTGTTATAAAAAAGTGAATATGGCTCTCTGAGATGATAGTAGTCTCATTTTGAATATTACCCAATGAGAATTATTTCACAATCCATAGAGATAATATGAATGTACTATTAATGAGAAATAATTTCATTAAGAGTATGATCTTATGAGGGGGTTAATGAGAATGTGGTTTTTTTGGAAAGGTGAGGAATGAAATAAATGGATCTATAATGAATATGGATCTATGAGATTAGAGTTATAATGTAAATATTGGGCCATGAACTCATGGTGGAATCTTATATATAACTTTCAATACAGGAATTGTAACACCCCAAGATTTCATAGTGTGTTAGTTCTTCAAAATAATTCAACAACTTTCACTACATGCAACACCAAGTTCAAGCACACCATGACTTACCAAACAAGCCGTTCAAAAGAGGTTATGAATAGTATTAGATAAATTTTAATGTTTATATAATCCTTATAATTTTAGAATCCATATTATGAGTTTCTTAGATATAATGCAAGAACAAATTCATTTTCAGTATTGCACTTTTATCAACTTTAATAGTGAACCCTTTTTAAATACTATATTTTAAAATTTTTGACTAAATGGGGACATCAAAAATTTAAAATGAAACACCCCAATCTTCTACGGTACGCTTCTCTTTGAATAATGTGATAGCGTGTGTTGTACGCAACACCGAGTTCTAACACACCATAACTAATCAAACTAGCCGTTATGAATAGTAATACCTACTTTTTGAAATTATATATATTTTATATTTGAAAATGGACTTCATTTTTGGATTCGGAATATCGAATTTAGCCTAAGGTGAAATTTTGGTACATTTCGGATAACTTTCATATTTTGATGAATAGTGAAAATTACTAAGTTTTAATTAAAAACAACTTTTTTAATCAAAATAATTAATAGTGATAAATTATGAATTTGAGTGGTTATAAAGTATATTTAGAATATATTTTTACCATTTAATATAATGTTGGTCATTGGACATAATTTTACAATTAAACCGAACATAAACGAGTCTCAATCTTTTGATATTTATTATCTCTTAAAAACACGTTTTTTGTTTTGACAGCGGGAATTAATTTTAAATTAATTTCTGCCACTTCTGTGTTTTGAATTTAGGAAAATGGATTCCATATTTGGAATCAGGATGTTCAAATTGTGTAAATAGGTAACTTTTATTTTTAGACATTTTGAATAATTACTGCGGTAAATATTTTATTTACCATGGTTAAGGGTAAATCCGGTAAATAAGGGTTAAAAAATAATATTATAATAATACTAAATTACCCTAAAACGTGTCTTAACCCTATTGGTTGATACATGGTAGACCATGGGAATATTTGGGTCTATTTTGGGACCCCATGGATCCACTTGTAAGTGATAATGACACTTTATTTTAATTAAGTTAAAATGAATACAAAAATGACACAGGCATATATCTTTTAGAAAAACAATTGTTACATAGGGTTATATATGTTGGATTTTAGATTATAAATATTCATTAGAAATCTAAACAGATTTCCTACATAATGATATTTTATTTATAATTTTTAGACATTAAATAAGTTATTTTATTTATGACACAATGATGATGCAGTAATTACTATAATAGTGAAAAATTAAAATAATTGATATTATAAATACCCAAATAAATATAATATGAAACTTTTAATGAATTAAACTAATTTTCTAGGATAATATGATATATTAGTATTGATTTAATTGACTTTGTTTGAAGTAATCAATCTGTTATGAGTTTCAAAAAAATCAACTATTGAATAGTGTCAAAATTGACATAAAAGAGTTCTTAAAACAAATATTATATTATTAATTGATATTAAATTCCTAAAAATCTGAGGTTCGGCCAAGAGACTTATATCATGATAGGTTCATCATTAATGTACCACTTGGGGGTATCTTGGATGTATATAGTAAGTTTATTAACCATATTATATAAAAATACAAAGAGACATTGTAAAAGTGAAACTAATTAACTTAGAGTTAATACTTAAAGATAAGGATAATATAAGTACCCAAACCTGTCTAAATTCTATTGGTTTAGTGGTTTTCGACCTATCCCCACCTTAACCTTTGAATAATAAGCTTTGGAGCCATTAGAAACCGAATATGAATTTATTATAAATTAATATTTCTAGCTTTTCCAAAGGTGCCCCTCACCCCTCTTATAAAAGGGCACTCCTCCTTCTCATTTATTCACACCTTAAAAGCCTTTTGGATCGGCCAAACTCTGCCCAAATTCTCTACCAACTTCCCTCAATACAACCTAGAGGACTTAGTTTGATCAGAAAGCCAACCTAAGGTTCCCTTTTGATCAAATCAAAAGGAAGAACCCGAAGAAGAGGTAATGATTTCACCACCCTTCTCCAAGTTCATTTCTTCTTCCACTTCTTCTTCCTGTGTTCTTACCATTCTAAAATAATAACTCCAGTATCTCACATATACTGTGATGTTATTATAAATATGGTACAACCATATTCAGTATTCTATCCACCCTTTGAATAACATGTCACTATACGTGCGTACGTACGGACTACCGTCTCCACGTCGTGGTGTAATTGTTATTCAATATAATATTATTTGGGTGGGTATAATAATGATGTGTAACTCATGTAAATAATAAATATAACATGTTAATGATTCTGTATATATGATATACCATCCATTTATATATTATTTTAATATCAAAAGAATGATATTGTCGCTCGTGCGTACGTACGGACTACCATCTCCACGAACGCGATGAGATTCATTCTCCATCGTATCCATTCAAGTATAATTATCATTTGATGATTTAAAAATGATGTTTAAGGACTAGATATCATTCTGGATATGAATAAGATACAACAACCTTGGCTTATGTAACAAAACATATAAAAGAAAATGAGTAAGTTAACTCCCGAAACGACGATAATTCTAAGATATTATTAACAAATCAATGTTAAAAGATCATATTCGATATCATATTATTATATATGATTCTTGTATAATTTAATAACAATTATTTAACCATTATACAGGAGGTTAACCTACCCCAACCAAGGAAAAGTACAAGGTAAGGGTTATTTCACAATCTCTTCATTATCCGAGGTTGTTTATATATAATAATCTACTGGGATCTCTTTATCATCCACATCCATGTTTCTTAAAAATGTATTTCAAAACATTTTTACTATTTACTAGAATATGAGTTAAAGTCATTTATACCCTTTTTGACTTTTATAAGTGGTTTATAAAGGAATCTTTCCGTCATTTTCAAAACAATGTCCCTTTTTAACCTTTTCGACAGAATTAAGGTAAGAATGTTTTTTTTAACTTATACGGCGGGTACGGCTAATTTCCGCCGTTATAAAATCTTCAAAACTTCCCTTACAAGCTTATAAGAATATTTTCAAAGATAATGTTTTATTTTATATGGATCTTAAATGATTTCAAAATAAAAAGAGATATTTCTTTAAAAAGAATTTTGATTTCATCTATGTCAACATCCTTTGATGGATTTTACGCTTATTTGAAGTTGATTTATTGTAATACAAAGATTCTATATTGTATTGAAGGTTTTGTGATATGTTTGACTGTGGATGTGCTATTTTTATACCATTCATAGTTTATGGTGAAATTATTGACATTTCGTATGCTAGTTTTAATACGAATGTTTATGTTATGTTTAAACCTTTTCATATGGGAATGCATTGGACTTAGTAAGTGACGGGTGGAGCCCGCTATAGCTCCTCGATGCATCGGTAGGTCTCATGAGACAAACTAGTGTCTTGGCACAAGGCCTTGACAAAATCTTATTTGTAGTCTTGGCACGAGGCCTTGGCTATGTGGTTATGATAGTCTGGCATTATCCATTCCAACATTATGAAAGTGGTTATTGATTTTTGCATGTGATTATTCGATTAGTAGAATATCCATGTGAATAAGTAAATGGCATTATTTCATTTTATTTATGCCATACAATGTTGAAAGTTAATATTTAAAAGGCTTTTGTTTTAGTTATACAATGCCTTAAATGGTTATTCTTATTTATGAATGTTTCCGCTATATTGTTATCCTTACTGGGCATTTGTGCTCACCCCTTTTCTATGTTTTATTTTTCCCAGGATGTGAAGAAGTAAGTTATGAATGACCTGTAGGGATTTTATGAGGGGTTAATAGTGTGGATTGTGGAAACATTATGTTGTTGTATTAGTTTTTCATTTTATGATGTAATGTAAGACTTATGAATATATCTAGTGTTTCCAAGGCTACTAAACCAATCGGTCTTTAGAGATTTGATATTTCTTGTGATCATGCCAATGTTATGTAATAATGCACCGACTCTGGGTAACTGGGGTCGGGGCGTTACAGGAATCATAACCCTTGTAGATTTAGGTGAACATTTTATGTCCATTTTATGAATTTTAAAATGTAGTAAACCATCGTATAGTAAATACATTACCTTGGTTATTTACAAAATATGACTATGACACTAAGTGAAAATTTTAACATAATAGATTGGGTATGTTCATGTTGTGAATGATTTGACAGTAGGGGATAAGGTAGGGTTTATACATATGGTTATTCTCGTGAATAGGGAACTGTGGCTTATTCCATGTTGAAGGCCTATTTTGGATAATTATTCTATCTGAGGACAAAACCTACATCATTGGTCATGAGGTTAGAATTAACACCAAAATGACTCCTATATTGTTCAGTTTTTAATGGTGTAATTGGAATGATGAAATTAGATCTCTAATCCCAAAAGTTTTATACTCAGTGATGGAAAAAAGAGAGAATATAAGAGCATAGAAATTATTTGATATTGTGAAATTATAATTTACAATGGATTATGTATTCCAAATTCACATTGTGAGTATCACTGGATCTATGATGGTATTTACAAAATTAAATTTACTGGGTGTTTATCCTAAAAAGGAAACACTTACTCCCATATTTCTACATTATGATAGGAATGATGGTGTATAAAAGAATATATGTGGAAATAATCCTATAGTAAATGTTTGGGGATTACTCCATGATGGATTCCTTACCCCATTATCCATTTATATAGGTAGTGAGGATATCTATGTGGAACAAATATATAGATCAGTCATATTGATTAAATTAACATAGAAATGAGTGGATTCATTAATATCCTACTGATTAATACCATAATTATAATTGGAGTATAATATTTTAATAACCTAATGTTAAATTAATTTTTGGGGTAAAACCTAGGGAACAAATTTTATCAATGTAATACACTTTCAAAGCGGTGTGTGCTGGTGCACGTGCTCTGGTCCCAAAAGGATAGTGGTTATGTAGGTGGCCTTTCATTTTCCATAGTATATTTTTATAGATAATAAAATCCATAAAATAATTATACTTTTCAATATCATGTGTAGGATAGATGATAATGTTCATTTTTCAATACCCCAATATTTGGTTAAGATATATAAAGTAGAAGTCCTTGAACAAGTATGGAATCTATAAAAGGAAACTTCCTAATATGATATCTCATGAGAAAGGGAGGATACATGATTTTCTTGTGAACCAAAAATTTCATAATGTTTTTTTCAATCTACCATTTGAGACAAGTGTCTTCCCCAAATTAAATACACTAATAACAAGTGACCATGAGATCATTCTGTAGATAGAGTCATATAAATGTATCTCATTTGATTTGATAACACTGATTCATTTCAAGGGATTTGACGAAATATATGAATCTTGCAGAAAATATTAGGTGTAAATATCTTAATTTTTTAGTTTAAAAATATCAATAATTTTTGAAGTGGTTTTATTTGATGTTATATATTTTTTCACTTTACGATTTCCCTACAGATCATGTTTATTTTTTCATATATATAACCTAAGATTATTTTTCCATAAGATTGGACAATTATCTATTTATTTGTTTCCTTTATTGGTATCTAATTCGTGATTCATGAAATTTATATAGTTTATTTATTATTAATATTTTAATGAGAGTGGGTAAATAATGGACAAAAATATAGGGCATGTGGTTTATAAGGGAGTTCGAAGTATGATGACAAAATTTTCTAATTGTTTGGTATCCGTGCTTATTTTCTATATAATAGGTTCTCAACTATTTTACATTTAATAAATCCATCTATGATCAAAATATTATGCGGATAACACCTTATAATATAATCTATCTACCACCACGCTATAAATAATGGGTACATTATGTGGTTCATCTGATATCTCCATCAAAGATAGCTGTTTCTTTTGAGATACTTTTATAGGTGATTAATAACATTGATAATGATTGGTGGTAAAATAAAAGTTACCATTATACATAATTTTTTTATTTATCATCAATAAAATATAATAATTCAATAAATTCTCATTAATCATCAAAAAATGGGTTTTTTGGATAAAACTTTTCTGTACCAAAGAGTATGAATCCTTCTTTTGTTTCCATTGACCAATAGATTTCCACCATTAGATATATTCTTACATGGGTATTAATTGTCACTTGTGAAATTTTATTTGTTTGAGATTACAATAGATTTTCAATCTTCCACATGAGATTGAAACACTTGATCATTGAACTCGACTCTATTACATTATTAGTTTGTGTGATCAAACTAGATGTCTTAATCAAGTGATAAATTCATTCAATAAAACTATCTATGAAAAAAAATGTAAAAATCATAGATTTCATGGTCTATATAATATATTTTTACTAATTTTGACAACAAATAAATAACATATTATGTGGAACACATGATATATCTCACATACTATATATAATGATCATGCCTTTAAAAACCCATGATTAGGAATTTAATATTAATTATTTCACCTTTATATGATTTATATATCTTTTGTGATTATAGATATATTTAATTATGAACAATTATTGCATATAAATACACCACACAAAATGTGGACAATTCTACCCAGTTATTTGTTTTTCTTAAAAACTGGATTCTCAAATTATTCTTATTATTTCTTTCATGAATCTTTTTCTTTAATTTATAAATTATACCCCAAAACCATATTAATGTAATATATATAGTTCATATTCATAATTATGTCCTGTGATTTGTTTTACACTATGGTGTGAGAAATGAAATATTATAAAGGTATTTAAAATTTATGAAAATCTATATTTTATTTTCAAAATCATTAAATCCAGAACAAAAATTTCGCTTTTAAAATGAAAAAAATTTCACTCAAAAATAAATTTAAATACACATCAAACGAACTATATTAGATATTGTTTTCATAAAATATATGATTATAAATACAGAAATAAAATTCAAAATCATGGAGGTTTATTATGAAACATAATAAACCATGTAATTAATATTTTATAAAAATATAAATTTCACACTAAATAGGGTCATAATCACTGAAACAACATAACCTATCCTTTATTCCTTATGAAATTAAAGGATTTATATAAAAGTATATATTATAATAATATATTAAAATTTGATCATTGTGACATAATTTTCATATAATTCTTATAATATTAATTTCATAATCCCTTTCAAATGGAATAATATATTTGGTTAATAAGAATATAGTTTTTTAGATACAAATAATTTCCCATTTAATTTGAGAGGTATATCATTCTCAACCATCATTATTATTTATAATTAAGGACCATAACACACCTTAAACACATAGAATCTTATTATTTCATGATAAAATATTATAAAATACTCTTTTTCACTTATATTTTTAAGTACATTCAGGTTTTACATAAAAATAAGTATAAAAATACTTTTTTCATTTGAAAACAATTAAAATGAAAAATTAACAAAATAATTAAAAATATAATATTCAGTGAAAAACCATGAAACCTTGAATATTATATATTTAAAAAATAATTTTACTAAATTTTGTAAATTTCATTCATGCTATAAAAATTAAAAAATATCCCTTCAATACTTTTTTTGAAATAAATACTATAAAAGATGTTAATAAGGTGTCTTTCTAAAACAATATAAGGAAAGTCAGAGGTATTTTAACATTTATTTAAGCCACCATTTAAGTATAAATATATTAATATTAAAATATTTTATTAATCATGAATATATTAGAAAAATAATTTAAAAAACACTATATTATTTTAAACATGGTATTAATAAAAATTCTATAACTCGTTTCTAAATTACCATGGATGTAGATTAACTCCCCTATAATAAATTTCTACCCATAATTAACCTGAATAATAATTTTTTTGTTTTATTATATTATCATAATACATTATAGTTCATTTAATATCATCTCATATATAGTAACTATATCAAGTAGTATCATGTCATGTTTTTTTATTATGCTCGGTTCATAATCCAAAAAAAATAGTTTGAAAACCATCAATGGCTACATGGATAAATAATCTAATGAATATAAATAATTCCAAATTATATTTTATGTGCAATAAATATAGTTTTATAAAAATCCATTATAGGTTAAATTTAAAAATGAATCACATATCATTGTTGAGGTGATAATACAAACATAGTGAAGAGCTATTGTATCATTTTAAACTAGATTAAAGCGATTAAAGATAATTATAAATCATCATAAAAAACAATTATTACATTAATATCAAATATATTCCTTAAAATTTTCATAATAACAATTCAGGATAGGTGGTGTTGAAAATTTTCACATCTTTCTTTGTACAGGTGGTAGTCCCCACATAAGAAAAATGGATGTTTTCATTTCATTAAGGACGAAAATCAAGATGAAAAATTATTTTCCAACAATTTTAAATTCATTTAAATATATTTTTATTTCTAATATTGTTATATTATATTTTTTATGAATTTTTTTAAGATGTTAGAAGAATAAATAGTTATGAATAAACTTGGTTAAGAGTTTTACCTCTTTATTGGGAGATGTCCTCTTGTGGAAACCTTAATCCTTATAGGTCAATATTTTTGTGAGAAAACAAAATTATGAAATGTTGAGAAATTTTAAGATGCTACTTTTTAAGATATTGATCAATATAAAGTGGTCATGTGGGGTAGATAAATGATGAGGGGAGGTTCAAAATTTTCCCTTTACCATGGAAACAAAATTTATCACAGAAAAAATTTAGTATGAATATAAATTAAAATAAAAACATTACTAAATTTTAGAATCATGACTAAAATATGTAATATGTGCTCCAATATTATATTATTATATTTTTTATAATTTTATTACAATTTAATTTAATAAAATGAAAAATAATTTATTATAAAAATGTGTATTTTGGCTAAAACCTGAATTTATTTCCAAAGTGACTATATTTTCAATTTATAATAAATTAATTGGATTATTATTTTTAATGTTGAATAATTCCACTATAAAAAATAAAAAATATGTTATTAGTTTTAAAATATTTTAATAAAATGATATTATTTGATGTAATTATTTTTTAATATTCACTAAAAAATAAATCTTTTCAGAATAATAAACAAAAACACCCCAAGATATAGTTAATAAGATGATATAAAAGTAAATTCCATTATATAAATTCAAATTTATAAATTTTATAAATTATAATTTTCAATAAAACTTTATTATTAATGGAATACATTTTACTCTGAATGAAACTATTTTTTCCTTCAATTATAAAAATAAAATAAATTGAATGTGTTGATTTTGAATCTATAAAATTTAATCATGATTAAAAATAATACATAAAAGTAATATTTTTTTAATATTACTATGATTTTCACAATACATCCCTTTAATGAAATTAGTTCCCCATAATATGCATGCTCGCTCAAAAAGTTAGTGCTATTTCTCCCTCATATTATTTTCTATTTCCTATGTTGATTTTGGAATTATGTTGTTTATCTTTAAAAAAATAGCTATTTGAGTATGTTAATCATGTAACACCTTATCATTATGAAATAGAGTCATCTCATGTTATTCCTTATTACAAATACATTCTTACAACTATACAACCTCATGGATTAGAACATAGAAGTGTTTGGTAGATTTTTCTTTGACATGGAAACATTAAACTCGTAATTAACATGAGATAAACATAGAGGAAAATCAATATGGTATGAAAATAATACCTTTGTTTCTAGAAATTTAATTTTCACAATATAATATGATCATAGCTTTTCCAATTTATAAAATCACCAAACTTATATCAATGGGGGGTTTTATGAAATACATAACCACCTACCTCAAATGATATGTGTTTCCTCGTATTATTTTTAGAAATATTCAATTATATATTAGCTTACCTAAGGTTTTTTGGAAACATATTAATGTTTTCAACAAATTCCTCAACCATTTTGCGTCAAAAAACTCCATTTCACTAACATCATCCATCATATTAGAGTTTGACATCAATTTCCATATAATTCCTTAAAATATTGCATGTATTTACTGTAATGGAAAATTTTATTAAAATAAATTTAAACTAATAAATTATATTGATCCAAAATTCCCATGTAGTCTAATGGTCAATACTATAGATATATTAAAAATTCTAAAAATAATATGCTCTGATAATCCCTATAATTTTGGATGAAAATATGTAATGAAATTAATTTTATTTAAAAATGAATATTGAGGTCCATTATAAAAAATACAGCTAAATTTGGGGTCAAAGATAGATAAAATAGAGAGGGGTACTACATGTAAAAAAACAATCACCATTTAATAATGACATGAAATTTCACCTAGTGACATTTTATCCCAAATTGGAAAAACATTCATATAGTTTTTAAAATAACCCACAACACATTTTTAACTAAATATTTATTTTTTAATCCCATAATGAAATACATGGATATATTCTATATTATCTATTGAAATATAGTAGAAGGATGACGTTTCAAATTTATTAGTTGTGGATTATAGTTAACAAGTTGAAAATTATGTCAACTCATTATGAAATGAGAGATATTGTTTTTCCTTAAATCCTACCAGTAATATTCTCAAATATAATAATATATCACAATATTATAGGTGAGAAGTAAAAATATTGACCAATAAGGTTTTCTAAAAACATCTTCCATCAACTAACGATCCTATGACATGTATAATGAAATTATAGATATTATAGCACCTTCTTTATGAGAGTTATATTCAGGAAATATATCTTTTGTTATCGAACAAGGCTATTTTATTAAAACCACAATCATATTTCTGAGAAATATTAACTCATTCTGTAGAAGATTACAACATTGACCTCTGAACCCCATGATATGGAGTTCTTGAATACAAAAATTCAAAACATATTTATTATTTAGAAAAAATATGCAATTGATCATAAAGGGATGAATTGAGCTATAAAATTCACACGCTAATTTTATGAATTTCTATTTCAATATGAAGATATAGTTTTTTAGAAATAAATTGAAATAATACAAATTAAATTATGTAATTTTATAGTTTTTAGGAATTAATATATCTTAATATACAACACCAAAAATATCTCATGGAGCCTAGTGATTTTCAATTAGTATAGTCTTTTTCTGAAGGACTACATCACTTGAGTATATGTTGTCATCACTAGGTACAAAAAATAATTAAAATTAATTTATAGGTCTCATATAATGAAACATACAAAACCCTACAGCCACACTCATTACAAGGAGTGTGAAATTACACAAGAACAGAAAATATATTGAATAAGGAATTGAATATAGGAACATAGTTTCAAGAAAAAACTATCATTATAAAAGACTCCTAGGAGAATAAAATTTAATTTCTTCAGATAATATTAAGGAATAACATTATAATCTAAATATATTTATAGTAATAATAGGAGATGTGCCAAATATTGCACAAACCATATTCATGTGGGAATAATTATTTTTTCAGTATAAGGTATAAGATTATGATATGAAAATCTAAAATCATAATTTTATTAAATAAATTGAGACATAGTATTATATATATATAATATTATGAAATTATATCTTGGTTTTGTTAACTAATACAATATAGAAATGTTGAAACATTTATAGTATGGTGAATTATTTCTATTCGTGACTAAATTAGTTGTGACATAAAATATGTAGTTTTTATAACTCTTTGAATGTTCCATCTTTTAGAAAGATTATTCATAAATTATTTAAACATTTCAAATAAAAATAAATAAAAACAACAACTGAATGTAAAAAAAATTCTTCATTATTAATAAATATGATGATTTTTAGAAGAGCGTATGAAATATAAAATCTCAATAGCTATATACATTATATCTAATATCATATATGTGAAATATAGAAACAAATTCAAAAATACATACTTGACTTGTTCACATAGATGAAATTTATTTAATTCTAATTTACACAAATATAATTCTTCCATGTAATAGATTTTACATATCATAATAAACCTTATATCCAAAAGCATTGGGTATCATATTCTACATAGGCGAATTCTCTATGTAGACGATTCTATATTATAAAATATATTTCGCTGATAATTTTTTATCACTAATATCATGGTGATGTAAATTAATTTTGGAAGACTACGTTCTATATTAGAATGTTAAAATAAAAAGTCCTCATGTAAGAAACCTTCCTGTACGCAATTATGTTATACCAAGGAAATTTTTTGAGACATAGAAAAAATAATTTCGGATACAATTTACATTTAAAAAATTATAATAAAAATAATATTAATAAAACATTAATAAAGATATACTAAAAATATTATAATTTCTTTGTGAGTATCAAAACATAGGATACTGACATATATTAAATAAAACTAGATGTCATAATTTATCCCCTTTAGAAAATCACTAAATCGATAAAACAAATCAGCAAATTTTAAAGGTTATTTTAAGGAAAATATATATTTGATAGGATAAAAAATACATCTATATTCATATTAATAATTAAAATTATATTCTTCCCATTTCTTATCACCATAATTCTAAGATAAAATATAAAGTTAACAGATTAACTAAAACATATTCAATATTGCACATAACTATTTATGACTGTAAGAATATTTTTATTAATATCAATATACATTGAATATATATATATATATATAATAGTGTTAAAACATATTAGATATCAATTATAAATAAGTATGAAAATATCCTGCACATAATAATAAATATAAAATTTCATTAATATTCATCAAACATATAACATAAACAGGAATAAATCCATTTCACTAAATAGTACATAACATGATCAAAGATATAATTTTACTAAGGTGTAGGTTTTAGGATGGTAAGAGATGAGTAATAGGTAGAATGAGGCTCTATATGAAGAGGAACGATATCTTGACCAACATTAACTTTAGAATACCTTTCTCCTCCAAAGCTAGTTCGATTAACACAATAGATTGTAAAATTTGTAGCTAAAATTACCTCAGGTTGATATGAAGATACACTGAATTCATACATACATGAGTATGTAAATCACATATTTTTGGAAACATTATGATGTGACTTTGAGTCTATATAATATAAATTCCTTTGTTTCTCTTACATTAAATTGATAGAGGATTAAAAATTGTATCAATCTTCTATAAATAATTATATTAGCAATCAGGTTCTGTTGGGCCAATAAATATTCTAAATCTAATATGGAACATGGAATATACCCACATGTCAAAAATATTGAATATATAATCCATGGGTATATCAAGGATATTCTTATAGTCGTCCCAATTTTGATGAGAAATCACTATATTAGATCATTTACACACATGTTTAAAAACATCAAACTATGAGACTTAAATATGATGGGAAGAGATAAGAGATGGTTGTGAATATGTGTATTCTTGAAGTTTATAATGTATATATAAAATTATTATTCATTAAGAAACATAAAATGTTGTTTTATTAATATAAATAAATTCTATTACACTATAATCATTACTATAAATTATATCAACTATCAGTTGACAAATGTAAACAATGCAGTCTCAGATTGGTTGTATAGAATAAATTGAAGAAGGGGTAGGAGAAGAATGTACAAGATTATCATGTACCGATTTTATTATATTAAAGATCATGATTTTATTCCCCTTTTTAGAAACCTGTACACTAGATTTTGATAGATAATATGTCATGATATAATCATTTTTACAAAATGCTATGAATTCCCATAAAAGGGATCAATGAATTTAAAAATTATTATTGTTAGATTCTTCCTAGTTCTCCAACTAAATTATAAAATTGTTAGATATTTAAAATATATCATTCTACATGGATTTAATATATTTAATAATCTCTTTATTATCTCTAATAAGATAACCCAACTAGAAATATGGGACATGATTTCCATTATGAGTATCATTTCTAGCATCAAAAAATTCTAAGAGAGGTTCATGAATATAATTTTTTATTGACACTTGGGATATAAAATAACATTCATTATATCATAGATGATCATTCACATAACTAATATCGAATCTTATCAGGTGAAATTGTAAATGTGTATCATTGGTCGGAATCTGATTAGGGTTTGATTCTATAATTTGCAGAATTTTAGGAAAATAAAACTGACATGTGACTATGATATTCATTACATAAAAGTAATCCATGAGACTAAAACTCACTAATTATATTTCATTGATAACAATATTATAAACATATGTATATCCTACAATGAGGGTCTTAATAATGTCATATGTTCATTCTACCATAACATATAACTCAATATATTCTAATTTGGTAGCATAATTGTCCTTGAGCTCAATATTCTAGTTTATTAATAACATAATCTCATTTTTGTTTGAAACAATAATGTCGTGGTATATAGATTCTAGATAATTTAGCAATTAATTTTGAGCTATTAGTTGTTACATAATTCTATTAAAATCTATCATAAAAACTGATATTTTATGAATTGTATAAAACTCAGACTTATATCCTTTTACCAGATACTTGAGCTTACTGATGTATAATTTTATATGTAAAATTCAATGAAATTTTAAATATAAAATATATCAATGGGTTCTTAAAAATATGATATATCATTCTCCATTTCCACTGAAGGTGGATCCTGAGACTAAGAAAAAAGATTTTTGTCCAAAAAAATGTGTTTTCCTTTGAAATATATTATCACTAGAGTTCCCTATATAAATATCATCTAAATTAGATGATCCATTATAAAGAGGAATTTGTATAGAAGTATTTTATGTTTTAGTATGTGATTTATCGTGTAGATAAAATTTTATATTTTTAGGGTTATTTTATAGTCTATGAATCTTAAGGGAATTATAATTGGAAGCTTAATTCCATATTTTTATATCCATATCTTAAATATCAATAATTTTAGGAACATCATGTGAATCTACATCTTATGGAACTTTTACATCAAATGCAGATGGTTCAATTGGTTATTATATTTTTTCCACAACATGTGTAATAACTATTTTCCAAGAAATGTGCCCCATTGTTGCTGATGAATCCCTTTGAAGACTATGTATGGAGGGTACCCCCTACACATGTGTAGGTTGTGGTGGAATAGGTATAATTTATCATTCCATTCCAATTACAACCATATAACATAAGAAGGAATAAAATGAATAAAAAAAGGTTTTTATAAGAGTGTGAGTATGTGTATTACATTTTTGACACTCAATTGATTCTCCTTCATTCAACTCTTATAGTTTATTTTTAATCACCTGAAATTAATTTTTAATGATAATAAGTCATCTTTACAGTTAATATGAATCATTAATCATAGAGGGGCATCATATATCATTTTAGGATAACTTTATCGTCATTAAACAAAAAATAATATAGATACCTACATTAGAATAATATATTCTAAAACTCTATATCCCTTTATAGAATATCAATTTGAGTAAATTTACACAATACCTTCTTTTCAGTGTCTAGGTCCATAATTTTCTTATTTTATAAAAAATATCCCAAACTTTGGTTTGATGAAATAATAAGTTCCACCTCATTTTTAACCTACATGGTTATGCTAAAATGGTAGCTTCTTTCATAGGAATGTGTTAGATTTCCCCCATTTTTTAGAAATATATTGGATGTTCCATTTGGATTTGTTAAAAGTAATCTAATACTGTATCTGTAAAACCTGAAACATATAATTATCATAGAACACATAGAATTCATTTCCAACAGAAAAACCTTATTCCTTTCATCCGAAACACAATCCCATCATTGATAACTCATGACTATATTCAAATGGATCTATGTGATATTCAATCAGGAAATATCGATAGCCTTTGAAGGAAGCACTCTAAATTATGATCTACATTCTTTAACCATAATTGAGTTTCATGAGGTTCCTTCATCTAGAATATACTCATTCATGATATTTGAATAGGGTATAACATTATAATTATATATAGATTTTATGGTTCTAGTGAATGATTTATGTGATTTAGATAAGGAAACACATGCATAAATCTTTCTAGAGAGGATAAAATGAATATATATGTTTGTTTTTGTGAAATTTATGTTCATAAGAGTCATTTGGGTTTCAATAAATGGATTAATAATAGAAAAAATAAAGCAACTAACGAATATAATATAATGATATTATACTATCTCAAATATAACGATTAAAAGGATTGATCAAATAAAATGTATTAAACTATTATAAAACAAAACTACTTAACACCAAATTTATATTACACTTAATAAAATATAAATTATCAAAAGGGGATGGATAAAAATTTATTTCATTATAACTTAATAATATTATAAATTAATTAATTTTAATTCATGTAAACATATTTATCATTTAATATAATAAACCTCCTAAAAATATAGAGTATTAGTAAATAAATCAGCTACAATATTTTCAGAATAAATAATTTGAAGAGAAGTGCCTTATTTTTTTGTGTGATCTCTCATTAAATGATTCATCATATATATTTTATTTGAAAAATAATGGATTGTGAAACTTTTTGGAAATAATAAAGCTCTAGGGTTTTCCCAATTAATGGGTTCATATCTAAAATTAAATATAAATTCTCTCATGGTGTGTATCCTCCACTATTCGTGTGGGTAATAACTACTAGAAGGAATATATTTTTCCTCCAAAACAGATAATAAAATTTATTATTTATTCTAACATGACCATGAAGCATAGGATTTGAAAAAAAAATTATGCTTTTGGATGTGATATTTCTATCCAATATACATCTACCAAAATCATCATCTACAAATGAATTTAAATAAAAATTAGATGTTTTAAAAAAAAGGAGATATAAGAACATATAATTTTAAATAACATATTAATTTTTCGTAATTTGAAATGGTATTAAATAGTATATTCATTGAATATAGAACAAAGGAACATTAAAAATACATAATTTATATTCCAATAGTCTAAATACATGAACCTAGTATCTGATAGTCAGTTGTTACATTACTACATTGGTATTGTATACAAATAATCACATCATAATGGATATAATATTTAATTATTCTTAGTAAATTACATACACAATTGAAACATACATTGAATTTTATGACATAAAATACAACATATAATTTCATCTAAAAATTTCATTATTTCCCATAGTGTATCCCGCATATCAATATCAAAACACTTCCTCATATCCTAGGGAAAATTAATCATAATAATGGTGTGGGATCAGATTTATAGAATGTGTAAGAGTAGAGCTGAGTCCAAAATTAAAAAAGGTCTAAAATTATATGGAGTGGTAATAAACTTAAAAACATTCCATTTAATCAATATATTTAGAATGATATTGTAAGAATAAAATATGGTCTAATAAATTCATATAAATAATGATATGAGAATGAATCATATCCACATATGTTCTACATGTAAAATAATAAAAGGAGTGTGAAGAACTAATATCATAATCAAGGAATTTTTAATTATGGATGTCATAATCATACTATCATGGCCTTGACCAAGTAGTCTATATAAATTGTTAGGGCCTCATCCAAAAGACTTTCTAGTTTGTCTCATAAAATCTACTAATTCTTTAATGGGCTATATATTCCCACACCCTTCACATGATATTTCAAATTAATTACAAATATGAAATGGGTGAATCATAATAATCATAATAAATATTATTGATACTAAAATCATAAATGATAATAATTTCCCTAAATTGTAATAATACATAATCGAGAGTAAATTGGAGAATAGTGTCGAAACATTACCTATCTATTCCAAAAATCATATATCATTCAATATAATTTGGTATATCGTGTCATAAAAAATAATACATAATGTACTATAAGATAAAATAAATTATTTTGACATCTATGAAAATAATCTTATAAAATATTTTAAAATTCTTGAGGGAAATATCTTTTTTTCTTTGAAATCATTTATTTATAAATGAGAGGAATTACAAAACCAAAAAATTTATTTTAAAATAACCTTTTATGTTATTAGTTTATTGATAAACACATTAAGGCCACAATATATTGAGAAAATATTCCGACACATTGTAAGTAAATAATTAATTCCTTCTTTAATTATTTTGAAGAAAAATACACAATGAACCTTATTTAGAGAATGAAAAAATAATTATTTCAATCAATTATGAAAACAATTAAATAGGGGGAAAATGATTTTAAATATTTAGATTAGAATAGTGAAAACCAATTTCAAAACATTTTTATAAAACATAATCATTGATTTGTAATATATCATAGTATAGACTTAAAGAGAAAAAATATCGAATAAGGATATGATTGTGAAATGAACTCTTACCTTAAGTCTAATCTCCTTCATATATATAGAAAAATATTGTATAGTAAATATAGATTTGTTATAAAAATATTACCGAATAATTATCAAATATATCAGATATTATATAATTAAATTGTAGCCTTTTATCACCAATTTTAAGAAAATAATTATTGAATTCTTATTTTGAGTGACAAATGCTTCATTTTTTATATTTGTTTTGATTCATAAGTCTGAGACCATGTACATTGGTCATGGATCCATAATTTAAATAATTATAAAATGATATTTATATCACATATGATAAATATATATTTACATATACTGGACCATAAAATGTAGATATAGAAAAATGAACAACACCATTCTGGGAGACTATTGGTCCTGCATATGCACGCACATTGTTTCAATCATTCAATATATGGAAAAAATAAAAGATATTTGTAATTTTTATTTCATACATGATATTTATTTAATAAATATAATATATAATCATTACCTCTAGAATTTTTAATGTTTTATTAAGGAGGTGTTGAAAATGATTTACATTACAATGTGGAGATGGTGAGTTGTACATACGTGTACCAATCACTTCTTTTTATCATTGGATAGATAAAATACGGAATATGGTTAACCCCTAATCATAAAAAAAACTATGAATTTATATTATACTTTTTTTATTACTTTAACATTTAAACATTACAATAATAGGAACTATAATAATTAATAATCATGAAAGAGTCCTTAAATATGATTACCACTTCATAGGTGGAATTTCATTAGTTATATTCTTAAGGGAACTATGGAGGGTATTTTGGATGGACAAAAGCCTTATGAACATTGGTAAGGAAATTGGTAAAACCAATAGGTTGGGACTTTTTGAGCTATAAGGCTTGATGTAGTTTATGCAATTGAGGAAATAGGTTCTTTTTTATTGTTGAGGTGTGGGAATCCATAGTAATTTCTCAAAATATTAAATTATAATAAATTATTTTATCATACAACTTCCCCAAATGGAATGGAATTAGATGATACTATAGTATAGGGTTGAAATCTAATCAAGTAGTAGAATTATGTTTTTTGTGTCATTTCAGACCTTATCATTTTTGTCAACACCTTGGCAAGTTATCTTTTACGTTCATCCTGGTTTCCGTAGTCTAATCATAATGTTTTATTAATGTTACTATAAATGGAAATTTATTTTTATTTTTACTATATTCCATTCACATTGATATAGATAGTATTTTTATTTATATTCAATAATTTAATAAAATATTATTTAGAAAATTTATCATTAATTTCATATTTGATATTATTCATTTTTATTGACTTAAAATACATTAATGGAAGGATAAATTCTAATATAATGTTTAGAATACTCTATAAAATGGCATATAGATCAATGAAATCCCTTTTAGACATTAAAAATGTCTAGGTTTATCAAAATTAATATTTTTAAAATCAATAATTTTATTTTATTATTAATTTAATAAATAATTTGTTATTATTTGTTCATAAGTTATGGTAATTAAAAAATATATAGAAATTAATAAAAATTATACAATGAATTTAATCATTATGATAAAAATATACATTAAAATTTGATCATATAATGATTGTATCCCTATTTGAACATATAAAAATTATTAAATACAAAGAGAGTGGTATTTTGTAACTATCGATGATTAAAATAATATATACAACATTTTTATGGAAAATTATCAACTAAACATCTAATATTAGAGGATAATGTTATAAATGTATAATCCAAGTCATCCATTAAATATTTGGGCATGTTTAGCTAGTGGTTTTACCATTACAAATTTGTTTTAAAACTTATTTGACCTCATTAACGATGACCTTAACAACACGTATTTTTAATATTTGTGGGATAATATAGTAAGTATAAAAGGGTAAACACCCCATAAATTGATAAGGGATACTATGTTAAAAATAATACAATTTAGTTTGAGGAATATAATATATTTATAATTTTTATGTTAGTTAATGAAATATTATTTATGATAAAATATATACGATGACAATTTTAATAATTATTCATTACATTGACATTAATAAAATTAATAAAACATGAAAGAATCAGAAAAATTATATAAATACCATATTTTTAAAAAAAATGTGAATTTTTCTTATGAAAATAATGTTATAAATTTATATTTAAATTAATATTTTTAATATCATTTTTTGATATTTCCATTAATGAAATAATCACTACATCATCGTCCTATAAATAATTATGATACATATCTCCCAAGAAAAAACTAATCCTAAATTACCATGATATAGATAATTAATTCATATATAAAATTAATATTAATAGGTGAATGTATATTTAGCATAATATCATATTAAAAATGTTATATTTATTAAAAACTGAAATGTGACATAATTGAACTCTTTATAAATAAAATATCAACCCTGTCCCAATGGAAATTAAAGTAATTTAACTATAATTTAAACGATTATTGAAAAAAATTAATCATCTAATAAATTTTTGAATGATTTAGTGTTGTTTTATAATACGCAACATTTTATTTTAACCTAAATTACCATATTTACCTAGTATAATGTTAACATAAATTACCAAGGTTAGTATTCATATTAGAAAAAATAAAAGGGATATATTAAATAATTTTGAACCTTATGAAACCAAATATTCTACCAATTTTTGAAAATAAAAATAAAAAAATTCTTAATTTAATTTAAAAATAATCCCCTAAATCATAATGAAAAATTGTTTTCCTGATATGAATTTATAAGACCAAAATGTACTCATACTGTAACACCCCAGGTAAATAAAGAATATGACATTTTCATATTTATCCATATTTGTAAATAAAGTATTAATATTACTTTAAAGGGGATGCTATGCACGATGGCGTACCCAATACGCAATAATGAGTTTCTTGGGAATCTTGCGTTGCACTCTAATAATAAAATAATATTATTTTAAATTGTAGTTAACGCCTAGCCGTGGTAATGGCGGGAATGAACATAACTAACTAAAAAATTATTATATATGTTTGTCAAATATGTTTACTCTTTACAATAAATGTTATAGAATTAAAAATGCGAATGAATCCAATTTTAAGCGTAAACATTCCAATATTCTTTAAAAGGTCGATTAACCGCCTTTTGATGGAGAACCTCTTTTAAATCCACTTTTTGAAAATTTTATTTTTTATATTTGACAAAATAAAATTCTTCTTTATAATCAGGACATCAAAATTTACTTTGTGTAATTTTTTGGTATTTTTTTGAAAAAGTTCAATTTTTAATGAATAGTGAAAAATGTTGTATTTTAATTCAAAACCTTTTTTTAATCTAATTTATTTATATGATTATATTATCTTTTTAATTGGTTTTAAAGTGAAATTAGAATATATTTTTACCATTTTAATCCAATAGTGTTCGTTGGAATTGATTTCACTTTGAAATCGGACTTAAACTAGTGTCAATCTTATGATACTTTTTGTTTCATAAAAACATGCTATTTATTTTGACATCGGGAATTAATTAGTAAATTAATTAATGCAACTTATATACTTTGAATTTTTTAAAATATACATAATTTTTGAATTCGGAATATCAAATATAGCTTAGGGTGAATTTTTGGTAATTTTCTGAAAAACTTCAATTTTTGATGAATAGTGAACCCACTAAGTAGTACTTATAAAAACTGATTTTTCCATTTAAATGAATTTTTTCCATCTTTGTGTTTTGAATTTCAAAAATCCGACATAAATGGTTTTCATTATGATGTAAAATGTGTTTCAATGGGATTAGAATAATGTTTTGGTGAATAGTTACTTATTAAGTTTTTTATCGCGATTAGAGGAAATTAGTGTAGTTTAGGGTAAGAATAATGTTTTAATAAAATGAAATGACCTAGACACATGTCCTAATCTCATTGGATGTGTAATGGCCGACCAATAAAATCCCTGGGTCAACTTGGGGACCCCATGGAGCCACTTTGGTTGGAAATGTCATAAATACCTTTCTATTTAATGTTAAAGTAAAAATGACACAAACATGAGATGTTTTACTAAAACAATTTTTCCATGGTGTTAGACAAGTCATAATTTTGACTACAAATAGTCATTGGAAATATAAAAATAGTTCCTACATCATATTAGTTTTTTATAATTTTTAGACATTAAATAAATTAAATTATTTATGACCTCATGATGATGCAGCGATGACCTCATTATTTAACAATTTAAATAAAATGGAATGATAATGTAAAATCTAAGACCTTCACAAGTCAAAAACCTATTGGATGGGTGGATTTAGAACCCTTATCACCTTATCCTAAAAACCCATCATTGTGGGACAATTAAAATCCGAAACTCATTCTAAAATAAAGTAACATTTCTTTACTTTCCAAGAGTGCCCCTCCTCTCCTCTTATAAAAGGCCCCCAACTCTACCCCCTTACCCACACATAAAAAGCCTTTGGCTCGGACAACCCCTGCCCATTTTGTCTCTCCACATCCCTCTATAACTCCTTGAAGCCTCACTTTGGGCATAAGGCTTCCCA
Organism: Viscum album; assembly: GCA_963277665.1. Classification (NCBI taxonomy): domain Eukaryota; kingdom Viridiplantae; phylum Streptophyta; class Magnoliopsida; order Santalales; family Viscaceae; genus Viscum; species Viscum album. The sequence goes on along the minus strand of OY728125.1, from coordinate 267,125,868 downwards.
AGGATGCTTTTGAGCTCAAACCAATGGGAGTTACCCGATTTTAAGGTAATGTCTTCACTTGTGTCCTTTTGTTTTATTTTGCTTCTCCAGCCCCCTAAACTATTTTTATTAATTTAGTTTTTAACAAATCAAGTATCTTTAATATACAAGGATGTTTTTATAAGAAGTATTAGAGATAAACTTACACAAACCTATATCTAATGTTTAAAGAACATATTGTTTCTGTGGATGGTGAATTTCTGCCTCCCGAAACGATGATTGTTCAACATTCTTCTAACTTCTTCAAAGGTGGCCATTAAGATGATACTATATTTAAATATGATATATAATATGTTTATGTTTTACTTAAGCTTCTATATTTTTCATTTATGGCATACCTTTATGGTTTCCATTATGGGTAAACGCGATATCTTCATTTAAGGAAGTGCGGACTACCGCCCCCTCAAAGTGATTTGATTCGTTAATACCATATGTGGTACGTATAAAGGATATGTTAAATGATATTATATATGATACCATACTGGAATTAAAATACTATTATGTATAATTATGTTTTAATTCCATTAAATATGATATAGAAATGGAAGTAGCGTTCATGCGTACGTATGGCTTACCGTCTCCATGAACGGTACATTTCATTTCTTATCTCAAAATGTTATGTACTATTATAAGTACATATATATAATGGATATATATGTAATATATTACATCTAAATTATGGATATAATTATGGAATTATAACATATATATATCTCTTTTTTTTAATTTCATTAATATGACAAAAATGAAAGTAGCATTCATGCGTACTTACGGCCTACCGTCTCCATGAACGGTGCTTTTAATTTTTATCTCCAAATGCTATGGAATAGTAAAAAATTAATATATACTGGATATATATGATATTTAAAACATCAATACTATTCTGGATATGATGTACCTATAACTACATGAAAAATTATTTTCCAACAAGTTCAATTTTTGACTCATGTACCAAACATCAACAAAAACGTCTGATATGAACTCATATTATTAACCATTTATTATAAAATTAAAATATCTGATATGAACTGAATAATAATCTTTATAGGAGGTCCTTAAGAAATTATAAATTTACCAATGTTTATTATTCAGGAATATAATGATACGAACCGGACAAGTTGGACTTGAGTTAAGGGACCCTACCCCTCTCTTTCTTTTTAAGTACACTCTTTTATATCATTCCTTTTAAGCTCATATTTCTTGTGATCAGGATGTTATTTTATATTAAGACTACTGTAATTTTTATTTTCATATGATGAGAGACTCTATTCTCTCTTATCAATCCATTTTTGATGTTTTGAGTGGCGCCGTTAGGCTGCCGAATTTTCGTAAGAGATCTAACCTGTCTCTTCCTTTTTAAGTACTCTCCTTTATGTAACTTATTTTAAGCTCCTGTTTGTTATGTTGGGGGATGTTCTTTTATATTCATATTTATGTAAACATTATGTTAATATGATTATAGACCCTATTTGATCTCATCAATCCATGTTTGTATGTTTTAAGTGGCGCTGTTAGGCTGCCGAGTTTTCGTAAGGGATTTTTCATCTCATAATTATTCCCATGAGATTTATGCTACATTTGACACAATTTCCTTATAGTTGAGTGTGTACTGCCCATTATTTTAATCATTGTGTAATATACTTTCATTTATGAGTATTTACATCAATGTTGTATTGCCCTTCTTTCACAGGGCGTATGTTTCGAAAGATACCCATGTCGGTAAGGGAACCTTTCAACCTCCTCTTTTTAAAAGACTTCTTTTGTTATGTATTTTAATTCAGATACTATTATGTTGGGATATGTTCTTCTATATCCTTATTGATTTAAATTTTATTTCCATGTGATGAGATACCCTTTTTATCTCTCATCAACTCATTTTTTGAATTTTGTAGTGACGCCGTTAGGCTATCAATTTTTTGCAAGGGAACTTCTTAACCCAAATTTGATTCTTTGAGATAAACTTGTACTCCTTGAATATGATGTTCTATGAATATGTGTGAATAACCACTGATTGTTTTACACTTAATATCCACTTATATTAGGTGTATTCATTTTTCAGACATAATTATCAAATTGATTTATCTTTAAACCAAGGATATCTTCTTTGTAAGGGACTTCGTCTCAATCTCCATTCATTGAGACATATTTTGTTTTATACAAAACCTTGTTTTATACGGTGTATAAACCCCATTGACCTTTACGTTTATCCAAAAAGGAATCTTTGTTATATGAAGCGTTTTACTAAACGACAAAAGGGAATGTTTATGTCGTACGTATGCGGCGACAATGACTTCTCCGCCGCCGTGACCATTATTTGAGTTTCGGCTTCCCTTACAAGCCATACCTTCTTTTTAAAAGAAAAATAAATACCATGTTTTACTTTTCTTTTATTTTGGTATTGAAAATAGTTTTCATAATGTTTTTTATGTGAATGTGTTTTATTGATATCTTGTGATTAAAATGTGGAAATGTTATGTTTCCTTTATGCATGTATTATGTGGTACGATTATGTTATGGTTCTTGGGAATTGTTATGAAGATGGGTGGTTCCGTGATAAAATAAGGGAGGGTGATACCGATATAGCTCTCCAATTCATTGGGTAACGAGAAGGAGTGAAACATTAAGGTTTCTCCAAAGAGATTTAGGGAATATACTGTGGTGGGTATTCCAAACGTAACCAAGAGGGTTACTCCCTATGTAATAATGTTATGAATGCCTCAAGTTACCTTTTATGTCTTATGATTTCTATGATTTATTCATGATTTGATGTGGTATGTTAAAGTGCTTGTGTTTTATCGGTAAATAATGATTTCATTCTTATGTATATATGAACTCATGTTTCCTTTCCATATTTTTATAACCCTTACTGAGCTTTTTCTGCTCATACCATGTTTTTTTTAAATGTTTTTTACAGGTCAAGGGTAAGGTACATGATATGATGATAGTGACAAGGAAGTGTCAAAAAAGAATCCATGTTTTATTTTAAATATGTTTCCGTTGATGGGATAAATGAATACTATATTTATGTAACCACTTTGTTTAAATGTGGAATGTAACGCAAGTTTTATGATCTAATTCTATAAAACTCTAAACCTGAAAAGATCCTTAATGTGTAATCTTATAATAACTCAAGATTAAGTAAGGTTTAAGGCCGAGGCCTTATAGTTGGTATCAGAGTCGGTTTAGATAACTTTAGAGGTTAGGGTATCCTCTAAGCATAAGTGACATTACCATAATGGTTAGGATTTCATAAAGAGTCATAGTTTTAGATAAAGTGAATAAGTAAGTATATCTTAGTGGTTATCATCCTAATTAGTACATGATGGTTTTGTTGATATACTCACAATGACATTTCTATTTTTAGTGAATGGATGGATCTTGTAGGCACCAAAGTGTCAATAGGTTTGAAGGAAACTGTGGTGGTTCTCAGATTAAGAGACTGGATGAAATGGGGTATTCAATGAGGAATCTCGTGGTTGTTCTAAACCAACTATCAAGGAGTCATGGTCATCCACTTGAACCTTGCTATGTTCTGTAATGCATCAGGTAAAAGATGACCAATCGATGTGAATGTTAAGGTAATAATTATAAATGTAACCATTAGGGTTTATATGATCCATATGTTTGAGGTAATTATGGGTTATTATATGTTATGATGGAAAATGAAAGGCATGAGATAAACTTGAGGGTAAAATATTTCATGATTATTTTTTTGAATATTTTATCTCGTTTTGGGGAATGTTTTAAGAATTATAAAGTTTTGGAAAAAGGACAACACGCATACCGAGTGACAACCCGTCGCGCCAGACAAAGCTGTGGGAATCGAACCCACAACCAAAGGGCGACTGGTATTTGTCACATACCACTGGGCTACGTGATGTCCCTGGTTAGTTTGACTAATTATTTTTAGTTAGATGATTTTATGAATTAATATTAAGCTGATTTTGGTTTATCTATGGAAATTTATTAACCTATCATGAAGGATATGTGATTAGGTTAATTACTTTTCAATACGAGACTTTAGGAGCAACTGATGTTGTTTGGAGATAAATGTTATGATTTAACTTGGAAGACTATGTGACTAAATCCTTCAAATATTTGGGTTTCAATATTAGTTTGGTTTACTTTTAAGTATTTTATGGAAAATTTGTTTATTGAATGGTCTTTATTGAACTTTGGGTATTGTTTGATAAATTTTGGAGATTAAGAATAGTTTTTTTAAAAGGATTATCCTTTTTGGGTATTATCTGATGTTGTACTAACCTTTTTGGTTTGGGTTTTGGTTGAGGTCTAAAGATATGGGAAGTATATGGTTCTCTTTTGTGGATTAGGTGATCCTCTATAATTTGATTATAGTACTCTTAATGTGAACAAGTCTTTCTAAATACTCATATTTTGGGGAAAGTATAAGTTTGTTTAAGAAATATAGTAAAGGTTGAAAGTCAACATTAAAAGTAAGTATGTTTCCTTAAGATCAAAAATAAATTCCTCAATGAAGAGTAACTTAAAACAAAAATGTTGTTGTTAACATTTCCAACTGGGGAATCGAATACCGTTTAACCCATCACAAGTTTGTGATTTTCTTAAGGTTAACATTCTTCTAGACATGTTTACTATCACTCTCTATCAGAACATGACCCTTTGTTTTTTCCTCCATGTCCATATTTTCATAATTGGAATCCTAGTATGGTTTAACTCGGGTGATCGTTGTACTTATCTTTCTTTATTTTAAAGTGATTGTTTTACTGACTCTTGTTCTGATGTGGGATTTTCAATGAAGTTTCCAAGCCAAATTTTGAAAATTGCGAGGTCGCAATTTACAAAATGGGGGAAGTATGTAACACCCCAGGTAAATAAAGAATATGAAATTTTCATATTTATCCATATTTGTGCATAAAATATTAATATTACTTTAAAGGGGACGCTATGCACGATGGCGTACCCAATACGCAATAATGAGTTTCTTGGGAATCTTGCGTTGCACTCTAATAATAAAATAATATTATTTTAAATGGTAGTTAACGCCTAGCCGTGGTAATGGCGGGAATGAATAGAACTAACTAAAAAATTACTAGATATATTTGTCAAATATTTTTACTCTTTACAATAAATTTTATAGGATTAAAAATGCGAATGAATCAAATTTTAAGCGTAAACATTCCAATATTCTTTAAATGGTCGATTAACCGCCTTTTGATGGTGAACCTATTTTAAATTCACTTTTTGAAAATTTTATGTTTTATCTTTGAAAAAATAAAATTCTTCTTTATAATCGGGACATCAAAATCTACTTTGTGTAAATTTTTGGTATTTTTCCGAAAAAGATCAATTTTTAATTAATAGTGAAAAGTGATGTATTTTTATTCAAAACCACTTTTTAATATAATTTATTTATATGATTAGATTATCTTTTTAATTGGTTTTAAAGTGAAATTAGAATATATTTTTACCATTTAATCCAATAGTGGTCGTTGGAATTAATTTCACTTTGAAATCGCACTTAAACTAGTGTCAATCTTTTGATACTTTTTGTTTCATAAAAACATGCTATTTGTTTTGACAGCAATAATTAATTATTAAATCAATTAATGAAACTTATAAGTTTTTAATTTTTTAAAATAGATATCATTTTTGAATTCGGAGTATCAAATATAGCATAGGGTGAATTTTTGGTAATTTTCTGTAAAACATCAATTTTTGATGAATAGTGAAACCACTAAGTGGTACTTATAAAAACTGATTCTTCCGTTTAAATGAAATTTTTCTATATTTGTGTTTTGAATTTCAAAAATCCGACATACATGGTTTTCATTAAGAAGTAAAATTTGGTTCAATGGGATTAGAATAAATTTTTGGTGAATAGTAACTTATTAAGATTTTAATCGCAATTAGAGGAAATTAGTGTAGTTTAGGGTATGAATAATGTTTTAATAATATTAAACGACCTAGAAACATGTCCTACCCACATTGTATGTGTCATGGCCGACCAATACAATCCATGGGTCAACTTGGGGACCCCATGGAGCCACTTGGTTGGAAAATGACATAAATACCTTTTTATTTAATGTTAAAGTAAAAATGACACAAACATGAGATGTTTTACTAAAAAAAATTTTACACGGGGACAGACAAGTCATATTTTTGACTATAAATAGTTATTGGAAGTCTAAAAATAGTTCCTACATCATAGAAGTTTTTTTATAATTTTTATACATTAAATAAATTAAATTATTTATGACATCATGATGATGCAGCGATGACCTCATTATTTAACGATTTAAATAAAATGAAAAGATAATATAAAATATAAGACCTACACATGTCCAAAACCTATTGTATGGGTTTATTTAGAACCCTTATCACCTTATCCTTGAAACAAATCAATGTGGGACCATTAAAATCCGAAACTCATTCTAAAATAAAGTAACATTTCTTTACTTTCCAAAGTGCCCCTCCTCTCCTCTTATAAAAGGCCCCCACCTCTACCACCATACACACACTTCCAAAGACTTTGGATCTACCAACCCATGCCCATTTGGTCTCTCCACATCCCTCTATAACTCCATGAAGCCTCACTTTGGGCATAAGTATTCCCAAGGAAGCCTTTGAGCTCAAACCAAAGGGAGTTACACGATTTTAAGGTAATGTCTTCACTTGTGTCCTTTTGTTTTATTTTGCTTCTCCAACCCCCTAAACTCTTTTAATTCTTTTATTTTTTAATAAATACTCTATCTTCAATATAATAGGATGTTTTTATAAGAATTATTAGAGATACACTTACACACACCTACATTTAATGGTTAAAGAACATATTGTTTGTGTGGATGGCGAATTTCTGCCTCACGAAACGATGATTGTTCAAAATTATTCTAACAGCTTCAAAGGTGCCCATTAAGATGAAACTATATTTATATATGATATATAATATGTTTATGTTTTACTTAAGCTTCTGTATTTTTAATTTATGGCATACCATTATGGTTTCCATTTTGGGTAAACGCGATATCTTCATTTAAGGAAGTGCGGACTACCGCCCCCTCAAAGTGATTCGATTCGTTAATACCATATGTGGTACGTATAAAGGATATATTTAATGATATTATATATGATACCATACTGGAATTAAAATACTATTATGTATAATTATGTTTTAATTACATTAAATATGATATATAAATGGAAGTAGCGTTCATGGGTACGTACGGCTTACCGTCTCCATGAACTGTACATTTCATTTCTTATCTCAAAATGTTATGTACTATTATAAGTACATATATATAATAGATATAAATGTAATATATTACATCTAAATTATGGATATCATTCTGGAATTATAACATATATATATCTCTCTCATTTTGTTTTAATTTCATTAATATGACAAAAAATGAAAGTAGCGTTCATGCGTACGTACGGCCTACCGTCTCCTTGAACGGTGCTTTTAATTTTTATCTCCAAATTCTATGGAATAGTATAAAATGAATATATACTGGATATATATGATATTTAAAACATAAATACTATTCTGTATATGATGTACCTATAACTACATGGAAAATTATTTTCCAACAAGTTCAATTTTTGACTCATGTACCAAACATCAAAAAAAACGTCTGATATGAACTCATATTATTAAACAATTATTATAACATTAAAAAATGTGAAATGAAGTGAATAATAATCTTTAAAGGAGGTCCTTATGCAATTATAAATTTACCAAATTTTATTATTCAGGAATATAAATAAATGAACAAGACAAGTTGGACTTGAGGTAAGGGACCCTACACCTCTCTTTCTTTTTAAGTACACTCTTTTATGTCATTCCTTTTAAGCTCATCTTTCTTGTGATCGGGATGTTATTTTATATTACTACTACTTTAATATTTATGTTCATATGATGAGAGACCCTATTCCCTCTCATCAATCCATTTTTTATGTTTTGAGTGGCGCCGTTAGGCTGCCGAATTTTCTTATGAGATCTAACCTCTCTCTTTCTTTTTAAGTACTCTCCTTTATGTCACATCTTTTAAGATCCACTTTGTTATGTTGGGGGTTGTTAGTTTATATTACTATTTCTGTAAAATTTATGTTAATATGATGAGAGAACCAATTTGATCTCATCAATCCATTTTTGAATGTTTTAAGTGGCGTCGTTAGGCTTCTGAGTTTTCGTAAGGGATTTTTCATCTCACATTTATTCCCGTGATATTTATGCTACATTTGCCACAATTTCCTTTGAGTGGTGTATGTACTTCCCATTATTTTAATTATTTGGTAATATACTTTAATTTATGAGTACTTACATCAATGTTATATTGTCCTTATTTCATGGGGCGTATGTTTCGAAAGATACCCATGTCGGCAAGGGAACCTTTCACCCTCCTCTTTTTAAAAGACTTCTTTTGTTATGACTTTTAATTCAGATACTATTATTTTGGGATATGTTCTTCTATATCCTTATTGATTTAAATTTTATGTCCATGTGATGAGATACCCTTTTTATCTCTCATCAACACATTTTCTGAATTTTGTAGTGACGCCGTTATGCTGTCAAATTTTTGCAAGGGAACTTCTTAACCCAAATTTGATTCTTTGGGATAAACTTTTACTCCTTGAATATGACGTTCTATGAATATTTGTGACTAACCTCTGATTTTTTTACACTTAATATCCACTTATATTTGGTGTATTCATTTGTCACACATAATTATTTAATTGATTTATCCTTAAACCAAGGATATCGTCTTTGTAAGGGACTTCGTCTCAATCTCCATTCATTGAGGCATATTTTGTTTTATACACAACCTTCTTTTATACTGTGTATAAACCCCTTTGACATTTATATTTATCCAAAAAGGAATCTTTTTTATATGAAGAGTTTTACTAAACGAAAAAAGGGAATGTTTTTGTCGTACGTATGTGGCGACAATGACTTCTCTGCCACTGTGACCATTATTTGAGTTTCGGCTTCCTCTACAAGCCATACCTTCTTTTTAAAAGAAAAATAAATACAATGTTTTACTTTTCTTTTATTTTGGTATTGAATATATTTTTTATAATGTTTTTTTATGTCAATGTGTTTTATTTATATCTTGTGATTGAAAGGTGGAAATGTTATGTTTCCTTTATGCATGTATTATGTGGTACGATTATGTTATGGTTCTTGGGCATTGTTATGAAGATGGGTGGTTCCGTGACAAACTATGGGCGGGTGAGCCCGATAGAGCTCCCTAATGCATTGGGTAATGTGAAGGAGTGAAACATTAAGGTTTCTCTAAAGAGATTTAGGGAATATACTGTGGTGGGTATTCCAAACATAACCAAGAGGGTTACTCCCTATGTAAGAATGTTATGAATGCCTCAAGTTACATTTTAAGTCTTATGATTTCAATGATTTATTCATGATTTGATGATGTATGTTAAGGTGCCTGTGTTTTATGGGTAAAGTATGATTTCATTCTTATGTATATATGAACTCATGTTTCCTTTACATCTTTTTATAACCCTTACTGAGCATTTTACCCTCATCCCATGTTTTTTTTGAAATGTTTTTCACAGGTCAAGGGAAAGGTACATGATATGATGATACTGATAAGGAAGTGTCAAGAAAGAATCTATGTTTTATTTTAAATATGTTTCCGTTGATGGGATAAATGAATACTATCTTTATGTAACCACTTTGTTTAAATGTGGAATGTAATGCAAGTTTTATGATCTAATTCTATAAAACTCTAAACCTGAAAATATCCTCAAGGCGTAATCTTGTAATAACTCAAGATTAAGTAAGGTTTAAGGCCGAGGCCTTATACATACCACAATAACGTATAATGAGGATTAAAATGTAATTAATTATATTAAACATAACTAAATATTAATTAATTCTTATTTTATATAAATTCAAAACATTAGGTAATTTTAATATAATGATATTGATAATTTTATAAGAATCAGTTTTTTACTATTCAATGAAAAATCAATGGGCAAAAAATAACCATTTGATAATTTTAATATATTTAAATCAAATATGATATTATTTTATAAAATAAAATTTATAAAATTTCATCAAATTGATAAGAATATTTAATCCTAAAAATAATGAAATTCAATTTTGTTGAAAAATATTTTTTGAAGATAAAAAGGATTTTACTGAAACATTATGATCTTCTTAAAAATGAATAGATTACTACCTTATCACGGAGTTATAAAATTATATACATCAAAATTTTGATAATACTATTCATTCAATAAAATTTATTAGTTCCGTTATAATGGTAAGATAATAATATTTCGTTTTTTATTAAATCTTATGGTTTCAGGAATATAAGCTATCAAAAAATTAATTTTATTTAAAATGTGACATACCATTAAATCATGGGGTGTTAAATTCCCCCCCCCCTATAAATTTCATCCATTCAATTTGAAATTACAAATCAAGAGGAAATGTGAGATTTTTTAAAGTTCATTTGTGGGAAACCCAAATCATTAATAGTGTTACTAAATCATTTTCCAAATAAGTGGTAAATATAAATTTGAATATTATCAAAAAAAAAGAAGACATTTAAATAGCATAAAATAATTGGTAATTAGAAACATTTAATGGGAAGACCATTAAAACTATTTATTTGTAAATGATAGTGACAGAGAACGTTGTAATTATAATGTTCAGTATCAAAATATGTTAACATTTTGATGGGTAAAATGTAAATTGATTTGCTAACAAAAATTGTAAATGTATAGGGTTTTTATTCCAAAATAATGTACATAGATTTGAGGGATTATTTTAATATCCAAATAACCACTTGATACAATAAACATACAAGATATATTTCAATGTCATTAGTACAATCTCATCCTTTGGTTGAGCTTATATCTATTTTCACATAATCTCATACCCCAAGAAAGTGATGTGGATGTTCAATTTTCATGCCCAAGGAAATTTATTGAACCATAAGATCCACAAGCCATCCCTTTTTAAATTAAATGTTTCATAAAACCAAAATGGTTTGCACATAATAAAAAAAATACTATTATCCAATTTTCAGCGTTATCTATTACAAAATTATTTAAACATAATACTCATCCAAAATATGTCTGATGAAATTAAAATACCTAAAAAATAAAATCAATGTCCATAAATTTTCCAAAATCAACATAACATTAGATTTTCACAAAGAATTATAGCAAATCTTTTATTTGTACATACCAAATTTATGAATATCATGGTCACCATTAATCCTTAATGAAAACATTAATTCTTCAAAACATTAAAAATTATGTTGTGGAATATATATTCCATAAATGAAAACATCTACCAATCCGTACAAAGATAACATAATCCCTCAGATCACTAACCACATTCATGGTCACCAATACTAACCCATAAACATGTATTTATAATTATTATATAAATAATGTAGTATATATTAAGGTTAAAAATCCAATATGATGTTAATTATGAAAAAGAACATCTTTCCACTTAATCAATTATCTTGTTTACCAGTAATATTCATCACATACCTCCAAATCATAATATTAATGGTAATTTAGAAAAATACATAAAACATATATGATGCACATTAAGAAAAAATCATATAATTAATTCCACTGTATATATATAAATTTCATGAACATTAACTTTATCCCTTTGATTCTTGTATAGTATATTCCGTTGACTCTTGGGGAAATTATTAGTTTCATGACCCATAAAAATAAAGTTCAATTAGTGCACATTGAAAACATTTCATCTTAACCTATCAATCTAAATAATGGTTTATTAGTTTCCCAAAAAAACAAACTAATTTTCATTTTATGAATGTTCCATGGTATTTCCTTATAAAAATATCACCTTTTAAAATATCTTTTTTCCATTATTCCATTTATTTATACTTTACTTTGTCGTTATCTACTTATTTTTATTCCATATAAAGTCATAACACATTGATAATTCTTCTTATTACTTGTTATTACATTATAAATGTTCTTCATATGTTTACAATGTTTGAAATACTAGTTTTCTTCAAAATATTATCTTAAACCAATCATAGAAACAGTCATTTACAAAATTTAGATTATGTGAATTGATATAGATTCTATTCCATCAACTAGGAACCATATCTAAAATATGGAATACACTAGATTAGCTCATAATGTTTTGAAACATAATTTATAGTCTCAAAATTAGTGATACAAATAATATAAAATGAAAAGTTTGGGGTAAATAATCTCTAAATAATATTATAGGTTTCTTTTTGAATGTCTCCAAAATATGTGATAGGTTTTCATTCTAAAATTTATGTTTTCATCAATCTATTTCCCAAGATCTCTACTAAATATCCTCTGGTAAAAACTATATGGATCCCTTCCCTAGTATCCCAGAGTCAATGTTTACATTATTACATTAGCAATATAATCAATAAATAACATCGAAAAAATATAAATAGATTAATTGTGTTGGTAAAATAGATACACAATTAAATATTACATTACATTACAAAACATTATATACAAAATATAATTTCTATTTATATATAAAATATTGTAGGTTAAATACATAAAATATATTCTATTTAATCAATATCTTGAGCATAATATTGTAGGAAACAAATTTGATAATGTAATTCCATAAAAATAATAACATGATAGTTATAACATTGAATATCCATAACTAATCTCATAATAGTTGAATCCGTAATAGAAAATTTCTAAAACTTACCCTCTAGGAATGATCCCAGAATTCAACATAAATGGATATGGTCTTGGCCAATACCTAGTATAGTTTGTCTCGTTAGACCTACAGATGCATCAAATGGATATAGTAGGACCCTCTCATCAGTAACTAAGTTAAATTCATTACTTATATGAAATCAGTGAATCATATTAAACACAAAAATTCATATTAATACATTAATAGGAAATGTTAATAATTTTCCAAGAAGATAATCATAAATCATCCATAGTAATATAGAGAATGGATTGAGAACAATACATATATAGTTAATATAATCATAACCCATTCAAAAAAAATATATGTTTTCTTATAAGATAAAAAATTATTTATGAATAACCAGAGAAAATATATTTTTATTTAGATAAAATTACTCTAATAAAAAAATTGCAGAAAAATAACCTTTTTAATTTTGAAATAAATTATATTAAATGTCATTCGACTATAGTTGAAAAAACAATATTTGAAAATAAAAACATTTACATTTAATGGAAAGTTATATACATTTGGTGTAATTAAAAAGGGAAAATCTAAAAATAGTCTAAATGTTTAAAACAATCATTCGGTATATTTTCTATTACAAAATTCACAAAGATTTATGTTTTGAAAACAAATCCAATAATGATTTCAAAACCGTTTTATAACAATATTAATCATTGGGAAAAATCAATTTAATCATTCATATGATAATTTTTTTAATATTTGTGAAAAAATTTATATAACATGTAAACATTAAAGAGAAATAATTACCATTTATGACTTTAATAGAAACAATACTAAATAATGGTATAATTATTAAATAAACCCTTACCTTAGGTTTAATTTCATTCATACATGTCCAAATCTCATTTATAATTATTATAAGTTTAGTATATATAAATTTCTAAACCATTGTAACATATATCATTTAAAATATGATTTATGTTTACCCTTTTATTTCCCATTTAAATAAAATCGTTGTTATGTTACAATTCTCATAGATAACGGCTTCATTTTTCCTGTATCTGTTTGATTCATAAGCCCTTATACACATAGTTTTGTCATGGATAAATCATATGATGAATTTTGAAAATGATATTAATATCATAATATTCAATATTTATTTATTTGTTGTAATCCTTAAAAGGTAGATTCAGAAAATAAACAACACCATTCATGGAGAAGATATGTTGAACATACTCTTGAATACTATTTTCTATATTTTGAAAGATATTGGAAATAATTTATAGGAGTTATTATTAGTGTTAATAAGTAAGTAAGGGGTTCCCTTTTCTTATGGAAAATAAGGATACTGTTGAAATTTCAAAAAAAAATTGTATTAAATTAATTTATCACAAATATTCCTATAAATAGAAATGAATTATAGTATAATATAAAATAATTTTTTAAAACCATCAACCTATATAATTTCGTAAATTTTAGGTGTTGTTTTTAACATTATCATTTTGGTTAACCCCTTGGATATTATTTTCTGACTTTAAAATTCATATGAATTATTTTACTCACAAAGTGATAATAATGATACTACATGATGAAAAATGACTTAAAAATTTAACTTATATGATGTGTTAAATTATGTTTCATTCCCATAAAAAGATATTTTTAGGTATTTAACATAATTTAATAAGATATTATTTTCATAAAAAAATAATTAATGTCAATTTTGATACTATTCATTCAACTTAAAATCATATACATCAACAGAAAACCTAAAATCTATTGTAAAGGTTTTGAACCTCAAAAATATATAATATATATCTATAAAATTAATTTAACTCATTAATGTAAAGAACTTATTACAAAATTAATATATTCAAACATATAATTTATTTTTCGTTAAATTAAATAAATATAGATTTATTATTTCAAAAGCAATTAAAGTAATTATAAATTTTATAAAAAATAGAAAATAAATATATATAATGATAAAAAATTTATTTGAATTAAAATTTCATTTATTATTATTCATATCTTGATATTTGTTCCTATATGAAAACATAAAAGATATTAAATAAAAATAGATTGAAATTTTGTACTATATTTGTTTTTAATAATACATAATTTATTTCCCTAGTAATGTATCCATTGAAAACAAAAATTAGATCATAAGGTGATAAGGAAAAAATTATAATCATCAAATTTTTTATAAAAGTTTATTTAATGATTATACAATTATATTATGGATTTACAACTTATTTCAGCACTTTAACGCTTAACTTGACAACATTGATTTTTTACTCTTATTGGTTTAATATAGTTACTATAAAAAGTAAAACTATCTATAAATGGATTAGTTATAACATGATAAACCCTATCCAAAGTAGTCATAATGTCAATTTGAAGAAATGTAGTTTAAATAGAATTTATTAAAATTAATAAAACAATATAACATCAAATAAAATAAATGAATACATTCATAGCATGTCTATGTCATCTATTAAATTAGTCCATGAAATTAATTATATTAAATTTTATTTATTTAAAAAAACATAGTATCATGTATTTAATAATTACATTAATAAAGTAATTATAATAGAATTATTATATAATTATTTAATGTAATTTTTTCATAATTAAAATTAAAAAATATATTACAATTATATAGATAATATTTTAGATTTAAATTTAATACTTATATTTAAATATATATATTCATGATAATACCACATTAAAAAATTTATAGTTATTAATAAAATATATGTGAAATTGAAGACATTTTTTATATAAAATATTAAAAATATTATAAACGCATAAAAATGGCCATTAATGTTCATATAACAGAACCATGAATTCATGTGAAAGAAAATTACTCATCTAATAATATTTGGGAAAATTCTCGGTTAATTCTACAGTCTATATAATGCTATTTTTATCTTAAATTACCCAATTTACCCTTAACTATGACAACATAAATTATCAAGGTTACAATTTATATTGGAAAAACATAAAATATGCCTATATGATATATTTATAACATATAAATTCAAATGAGAAATTAATTTTTCAAAATTCAAAATAAAAACATTTTTTGATATTAATTTAAAAGTATTCTGTGAAAATAAAATAGAAAATAGTTTTCATCAAAATGCATTGTTAATCCTAAAAATATACATATTCCATAATAGGGAATAAGTATGACTAAAATTTAATTAAATAGAGTATATATAACTAAATTTAAATTATGTTACATTTATATAAAATTATAACTAAAATATACTTTTAATATAATATAATTGAGAGGCTTATAAGAATTTATATTTTCACTCTTCAATAACAAAATATTCTCAAAAAATTAAAAAAAACAATCACATAAGACAATTTTCAAAAGTGAATTTCAAAAAAACATATTAATTTTTTAGAATATTATTTATAGATGTTCTAGAAATTGATTAAAATATTAACTCATAAAAAGGAAGATATTTTTTTTCGAGAAACAGTATTTTTTAATGAGTAAAATGATTTTACTAAAAAATAAGGTACATATTCAAAAATCATTAATTACTACATTATCAGTGAGTTGGAAAATTATACCTTTCATAATGTTTTTAATACAACTTGTTCCCACCATTTTATTTGTTATGATATAATGACAACATAATAATATTTCATTTTTCTAAGCTGAGTGTTGTTTGTAACATAAGCTTTCGAATCAATTAAATTAATTTTATAAGTGAAATACCATAAAATATTCTGGTGTTAAAAATAATATTAAAATATAGTAATCTATGAATTACACCACTATAAAAAAATTCAACAAGTTTCCATGATTCATCAATACTATGCATCATGATTGAATTCAAAAGAATTTCATATATTTTGCTACATTCATGTTCGAATAACATAAGCCATTTATGAATTATCATATATTAAACTACCCCAAATACATGTTGTTAAATATAAAATCTTATTATGTGATTTATTACATACATATTTCTCATTTCAAATTCTTTTACCTACTATTTCCAAAATCATTAAATATTGTGTTTTTGTTGTAAAAAGACAAATTATTAATATATATTTCAACGGGTTATATATCATTTAGTAATGATCCCTTAAAAATGGAATGATATTCATAAATCATTGAAAATAAATTTGACAAGAGAAAATAACTTAACCATTATCCTTAATATCTAGGGGAATGTATGGGACAATAAATATGTTTAATATATTTCAAAATATTATTTGCAATAAGATAATTTTCCAAATTGTGAGGTTGTTCAACATAAAAATCATTCCCAATGTAACTATATTTAAAATACCATTTAACAAAAAAATGAAATTATTATTATTCAAGTGATATTAAAATTGAAGTGGAATATTAATTTCTTATAATTTAGAAAATGATTACAAGGTGTCCTCATAATCTATCATTTTTCATTATTGTTACCTTTTAAAAACTATTTTTTCCTTATTTATAATTATTACACACGAATTATTATATTTATACGAATGTTACCACTAGCTCCCCTTAAATTTTAATTATACAGACTATAAAGTAATTTCTAACCGATATCACTTCAGAACTATCTAAATTCCTCTTGAATATCTAATAGCAGACTATCCTTATTAAATTCTTATTTTAAGGTTATAAGATCAATTTTAGTGTGGAAGCAAGAGAAATATACATGGTTTCCAATATATTTTATTTCTTCTAATCATTTATTATAGCACAATATAATTGACTCAAAATGGTTTTATTTTCTAGTTATAGTATATTTAGTATATATATAATTTTTAATTCAATAGTATTTATCCTTAAGGTGTTATTTTAGTGAAATTCATGTTTCTAATCGTCATCCCATTTTGGTTCTTATATAGGATAACATATAATGTTTTTCAATTAAAAACATATTATAAAATCATATATTTTTTATGAAATCGTTCACTTTCATCAAATATTATATGAATTTATTCTTCATGAATTCTTTCATTTTAATTTAAAACTTTATTTGAATGATAATTTTTAGAATAAAAATGTATTATTTCTTATCTGTCCTTTTGGATCTAACATAAAAACATTATCACTACTATTAGGATTATAAAAATTATATCCAAAAACACTAATGTATATATCTTTTTCTTTTCTATTATTTCATAGCTTTTAGGGTTTATTTTTTATAACAAACATGATTATAAATATTTTGTCAAAATTGTGTTAACTCTTATGCATATCAATGCAAAGAATAGTTCTCAATGTTTATTCAAATAACATAGTCCCTAAAATTTATAGCAGTTAAAAATTACTCATTTTAAATAATACATTATATTTAGTTGTCCTAGAGGTGGAAAATAAGAGTTTGATATCAAGTTTTTAATAATTTATTTAAACACAGGTAATTCAAATTCTACCACATAGTAACTTCAAAATGAAATAATTTTTTATTTTTTTACCATTTAATTATCTTTCAAAAAAATAATAATATATAAAGATACACTTTTATATTTCAAAAACAAAAACAATGAAAATATAGAAAAATCATTAACTAAATCATAAATAAAATATTCACAAAATAGTAATTCTATTATAGACTGTCAAATTAAATATATATAGATAATTTCAAAGGGAACCGAAATAGAAAAAAATCAATTGATCTGGTTTATGAATTTTTTTACCATTTAGAATGATTTAGGAAATTTATATTTATACAGTCTATATAGAGAAAAATATGTAACTGCATTTCATTTAGAATTATTTATCAAGAAATAACTATTAAAATTCCCAATTATTCAATTATAAATCCATGATTCATTTAGATGAACATTGAAATTTTCTACATCATTTTTATTTAAATAATTATGATATAATATAAAAAAATCATTTTCTGATGAAATAAATTTAACAGACATATAATTTATGTAATAAAAGAAACTGTTATAAAATGATACCAAATATCCTCAATGAAAAATGTTACGGAATACATATTATATTGAGATTTATTAACTAAAAATAAATAAATTTTTTAATAAGGAATGATTTTATATTTCTAATAGATAAAACAAGAATAATCATTTGTTTATAATTATCAAAAAATATATATAACCACCATTATTTTTCTATAATGATTTAATTTTTAATAAATGTCCACTCATATTTCTGGTGTACCCACTATCAAATAAAAATTCTCGTTAATATTATTCTTTATTTTTTTTGTATAAAATTAATTTAATTATGAAGTTATTCTTGTAGTAAAATTCTATCTCACCCTCCAATTTATCCAACTACATATTAAGAATCCAAATCATATCATATGACTATCAAATTATGAAAAAAAATATTATTTATATATATATTATTTGGGATAAGTGAATTATTGGAACAATAAATTGTGGATTTATTCAACAACCTTAATTATAATAATTTTTATATTATCCACAATGAAAAAATATAATTTTATATATATATACATATTACAACTATGTAAAATAAAATTTTTATATTGATTATTCATATCACCCTTATTTTATATACCAAATCACAATCCATTTTCTAAAATGTTTACTGGTATTTTATTAACATAGTTTACCCTTATTAAAAAACTATCAAAATCATTAATATATTATATATTATTTTGTATAATTTTTATTTTAGCATCATGATAACTAAAATATTAGAAATAATTACCATATTTGGTTTTTATCTCATAAATATTCTTACTTAGTGTATGTTTTGTACATATAGGAATATCATAATATTTTATAAACGATTTATTATTAATTTTTACAATATTATATTTTTATTTAAATCATGATAACATGATCATTTAATTTCTCAAAATATATCTTATCAATTTAGAAATTATATTCAATTTGATTTTTACACCCGAAAAAATAATTTAACTAAATGGTTTTACAATTGATCACTAAATTTGGAATATGATACATTACTAGAGTATTTGAAGAAATATAGGTATCCTTTATGGATATTTTAAAATTTTCTTTTATCTCAAGAATCCAATTCTATTTATTTTCATATTTCTTCATGATAAAGAATTCATAAATGTATAACTTTCGTGCCAACATTTTTTACACTCATAACATCTAACTTTTTTATAATATACATCATTCTTATAGTATTTGTTGAAGGATTTCAAGAATCCTTATATTTTATTTTATAATTTCATGATCTCCTTTCAAAATATAGAAACCTCACCATGAAATTTATTAAAATTTATGTTCCATTTCTTTGTGAGTTAAATAGTAACCCTTCTTTTGACTTATTTTTATCATTTAATGTACATACAGTTAGTGATTAATTTTTTTTATTATATAGATTATGTCTACCAGCATCATATTCGATTTTATCTTTATAAATTATAACAGTGCTAGTAATATCTTTAATTTTTTATATTTCACAGCATTAGATTTCATAATGAATGATAAAATTGAAATACATTTTGATAGTGGACCATAGAGAATATTAATTTAATGATCGAGTTCTATAATCATAGTTCTAGGTAATGACCATACTCTAGAAATCCATAGTCAATATTTAAATTATAATATCAGTATACTATATAATGTTATCACCGTGTGTGATCGATTATCTTAGATAACATGGAAAAATAGATATATATTTTATTCACATATTACATAGAAAATAATATAAAATATCATAAGAAAAATTATTGATTCCTTGAAATCATTCGATATATCCTTTCTAAAAAATTGGGTAAAGGAATATTCATAAAGGGAGGTCATATATTCATAGTAAGTTTATCAAATAATAAGAATCTATAATTTTTAAGTAAGGAGCATTGATTAATGTAAAGGGGATAATCAAAATATAATCGCTTAAATCATCCCCTTAAGTTAAATGTACATCGATTTATAATATGTACATATAAATTACATGGATACATGAAAAAATATTTTCAAATTAGAAATTTATAAATATGGACATATGTGATATTTCCCCTGAGGCCTTAACAATGTAATCATGAATCTTACTATCATGTCCTTAGCTAAGAAATAATTTTTAATAAATAGATAGGTGTATACAATATATCCTTATAGAAATAAATTCCTATTATTTTTTCACATATGGCATATTGATTCCTCAATGGTCTATCCATAATCGGGCACCCACCTATTAATTTCATGTCTTATGCATTTCTTTTTTAAAAATTAACAAATTTGAATAATTCTCCAAATTCCAAAAAAATAAAAATTTATCATTACTAAATAAATAACATTGAATATTTCCCTAGTTAATTAAATAAAATTACAAATAAGATTTAATAATTTTGATCTCTTATATTGAAATTTTTTTATTATTCTGAATTAATTATTCAAAAACATGAAACATTATTTTTCTATGAATTTGAAATTATTAACAAGAATTAGAATAATAATATACAATGAATAATGTAGTTAGATATAAAGCGTGGTTAAAAAATGAATGACCATAAAATAATGTAAAATCTGAAATTCTATAATATTATTCAATTATAATACAAAATAGAAGTAAGTAATTAAAAATAATTATTCTATGTCTTTATGTACAAATGAAGTTATAAACCACAGTCAAAATTCATTTCATTAATTTAGAAATTACCCATTTAATTTAATATCATTTTAAATAAAAAATTATGGAATAATAATAAAATAATTCCATTGATAATAAATTATTTAACATGTAACAAAATCATGAAATTGAATAACTATTATGACAATAAAATAGGGTGTTCAATCATTTTTCATTATAAAAAATTAATTTTTATTTTAATAAAAAATCAAAAGACATACCTATGTAAAATTTTAGAAATATTCATTTTCAATAAAATATAAATAAATTTAAAAATTTCAAAAGGTCCTTTAAAAAAGAAATTTAATATTTATGATCAATCATGAAATATTTAAAAATGATCTATAAAGAATAAGGGTTGGATGGAAAATGATAAAACAATATTTATAAAATAATTTCCCATATATGATAATAAATTTTAAATTACCCATAATAAAATAAAATAAATGGAAAATAAACACTTACACTCAAAACATAACTATACAATATTAAAATAGATGGGTTTTATTTGATTAAGATCATATAATTTTCCTAATAGAAATATTAAACTATGAAGTCACAAAATAAATTGATATTTTAAATGATATTAGTTACATTGGGTATACTATTAGCTATACATTATGAATCAAACTGTCTGAGGGATTTAAATTCATTAAATTATATCATTAAAATACATTTTCACTAAATATTTTTTCTATAGGAATCTTATTAAATTTACACACTCATTCCATGAATAATTAATCTATATATTAATCATTTAATGTTTTTTGGTTAATTTCTCCCCATTACATAATTACATTATTGGTGGTTGAAGGATTTATGGAATGGTTCCATTATCTAAGGAAATTCCATTATGTCATGAATATAGATTTTAATCACTATATACAATTTTATAGTAATCCATGGAAGGTGTAAATAGGAAAGTATATCGCATTAGTTCATGGAGGTGGTAGTCCACATGTTCACATGAGCAATGTTATCATTTTATAAAAGATAGAATGGTAAAAAGTTATATGATATATAAAATTTAAAGAATAAAAATTATTTCTAAAATATCATGCACACACACACAGATATATATTAATTAATTAAATCTTTATAATAACTTATGTAATATGGTGATGAAAAATTAATTAACCTGGTATGGGGTGATGGTAAGTCGTACCAACATATTAGTGGTGTTTTATTTTTAAATAAAATTGAAATGATAATATATTTATATATATTTAATATAAATAAGAATATATTTTGTGATTATACTAATATAATATTGTTATTTTAGATATTAATGTTTTTTAAGGATGTTTCAGAATAATAAAAATAAAAAAAATATCAGAAAGAATTTATTACTCTCATTTAGTAACCTCCTTGGGAGAACACATTATTCACACAGAAATTTTCCTTTTTTGATACCATGATATGTAGTAAATAGGTATGTATTTTTTAAAGTTATTTGGGTAAGTATGAGTCAATATATTTTCCAGACATAGTGTGGAGAATATAGGGGAGTTTGTTAACTTTTATAAGTGTGGTAGGTTGAAAACATATAAATACTTGAACAAGTATTATATAGTACATATATTAAAATTATCAAAATGATCAAAGTTATATCATATTTGATTATTATAAGGGTATGATTGAAATAAAATCATTTAATTATTTTATTGAATTATTTTTTATCTTAATTCTTTATCCAATTATTGTTTTACCATATTCACTCATTTTCCCCTTTAGTGAAGTGAGACATTTTAGCCATGGTTATTATTCGGTGTCAAAAAAATATATTGATCATGATACACAATATTTATTTATATGATTACAAATATGGAATCCTTTTTACATGATCCTTCTCTAAGAGGCCTCATAAATTAATTTTCATATAATCTCAAAAAATGCAAGGAATCATTTATAGAAAAATAATCGTCTTAAGTATAAAAATGAGTTTAGGGAAAATTTATATATAATTTTGATTAAATTTTAATTAATAATATTATTTTATATAGAAATATACTTATTTTTATTTTAGTATTCAAAAAATATTATTTTAAATAAATGATTAAGAGGGAAGAAAAATAGTTTATTACGAAGAATCATTTCATAAATTGTCAAAATGCATAATAATGATTTAAATGTCAAGAAATATATCTATATTTTAATTATTTGAATTATATAAGAAAAAGATTTTGTATAAAAATTTTATTCATAAAATTTTAATTTATATTTATATAATATTAATATCATAAATTTTTTTAAAACCCTATTATTCATTATTCATCCAAAATTTAACTATATCTGAAAAAAATAAAAATTACATCCTAATATATTTTGCAAATGATGAGTTAATAAAAGAAATTCATTTATTTGATATAAATTTAAAAAATTGTGAATTTCAGTTTTAATAAAAAATGATAATAACAATATGTCTACTATGTTATTGTTTCCTTACAAACAAAATCATACATTCTATTATTGTACATAATGTGTAACATTTTAATTGTGGGAACATTAAATATTATCTCAATATATATTATTTTCATATTTTTAATGATTTCTACATCTATAATTCTATTACTATCAAACATCAGTTTGATAGTATATTATATAAATTATATAAAATTATTAGTTCATTCATTAGCAATAGATAATGTTTCACATCATCATCACCATGTATTTATTTATTCAAATAAATATGTTACATAAAAAAGACTCGCAATAGCATGGTATAGAAGCAACAAGGTTAGGGGTTCTGAAGTGGTGGTGTCCCAAGGCACCCCCTCTAAAGAGAATAACCCCCAACAACATCAATCTAATTAGAACATATATGATTAAGTAATCAAACCCAATAATGTCCCTCAAATCCTCGTAGTACACGATGCTATTACTCACCCACCAAGTTTGCCTCAATATAGTGATGTTATCAAGGTTGCTTTGAAATATTTTGATGGTATACTCAATAGAACAAGGGGTGTCACAAAGACTATACAATGAATTGTGCAAGGCTATTGAATCTGTATCAACCTCTGTGTGTCTAACCTTTGTTAGCAACACACTCTAAGCCCTGTGAACATAGTTATTTCCTCAGCCTGGAAACACAAACCTAGGCCCAACCAGACAATAAAATCTACAATTATTTACCTTTTCAAATCATTAACAACTCCCCCACCAAACATGACCCTCGTGTCATAATATCTATCTGATTTAAGCTCTAAGCCCCTAGATGGGGCTTTCCTCCACAACCAGCTTCCTATAGTGGAACTGATGTTTGGATGAGTACCTTGGGACCTTGTTTTGAACCACTGTAGAGATGGTTCATTCCTCCAATTACATAGGACCCCTATTATGTAAATTATTAAATTAATGGATCTAAGAATGATGGACCAACCAGATGAGGCCACCCCCTCATTAACACATCTATTCCGCGCATGAAAAAAACAAAAACATCCAATATACAACCTATAATATTTTCCATATTTTATCTTTTTCATCACATTAGGAGAGACTATTAAATTAATGAAGACCTAATAAACATTTGATAGAATTAATATATTTGGTTATTAGTTCATATTCCTCTTTAATAGTATAATCCCATATTTTTATCTCTCTTGCAGGAATTTTATTTCAATTGATAAATTTCCAAGGAACATTTAATCCATGTATATTCAGATAAATAATCATTTATGCATTCAATCACACATAGTTTTATCTTTTAAGATAAGGATACGTGACCATATATATTCCATCAATATTTTCATTCATTTTATTCAATATTATGTGAGATAGAAATTGTTATACATCAACACGAAAAAGGATGGGGACTTCATGTCATGCCTCTAATACAAGATATTGTTTGAGATAAACAACACAATGGATCAAGGTGGTGAATTGAAATAAAAAATTTCACAACATCAACATATATTTTCATTTGAATACAATGAATCACTATATAATAAATTAAAATAAAATAAAATTAAGTAATAAAATATATATTAAAATTTTTTGATAATTAATATGCCCATTTCCACTCAAACATTACTCCCACGTTGTGTTTGGTGATTTTTTTCAAGGTCAGGTTTATTTCCTAAGAACTACCTGACATGAGTGTAAGATATTATCACATGGTAAAACAATAAATGAAATATATTTAATAGGGATATAGTTATAATTATTACAACAACCATCTCCCAAGCTCAGTATATGGATTTTCCATTTGCATCCAAATATAAAATATATAGAATAAGAGATTTAGTTTATGATGATAGTTAAACAAATCACCGTGGAAAGAGATGTATTGTTTGATAATGTATTATAATTTCAATATAGAGTCTCGTGGTATAACTTCTAAAATAAAAAAGTTCTTTTTATTTTTTATATAATTGTTTATTTTTTTACCAGGATTAATATGATGGTATTACAATATTTAGATCATGATTTACGTTAAATCATGGACATCGATTATTTTTCACCAACATTTATAGCCTCGTGCATAACTATTATTGAATTTCCTTTAATTAAATCAATGCAAAATTGTAAAAAAATTAGATACCACTGTTTCTTTTATTTTATTGATTAAATGCATAGATATAACAATAATGATACATTCATACCATTATTGGAACATATGTGTTTTAAGAATGTAATATTACAATATTTACTCAGATATGGTTATAATTATTTGAAACAATTCTCCTAAAGTACAATAAAAATATTCCAAGGGTTATAAATAAGATTTCTTGTAGCCGCACTTATAAAAAAATGACTTTGTGCTTCCAAATTCTACATAAATGATATCATGTATGTGAAATGTTGTCTCATATACCAGTATATATATATATACATTATTTATGTGGATGAAATAAATATATGTGAAAATAAATTAGATCCAAATATGACACATAACTCATTTACATAGTTGAATGATCAATAAATAAAAAATAATCACATAGAATATTTTTCCTAAATGATGTCTCAACATAGCAAATTCTACAAAAGATAATCAATTGACTATGTGACTATTTGTAGTTAGTCTCATAGTGTATCCAATTTATCAGTGTTTTAAATTAAATAACGAATATCACCTTATAGATTATTTCCATATTCATAATCCATCATGTATAAAAATTTATATATGTCAGTTCTCATGTATGTTAATTTAATTTTTCCAAATACATCCACATAGTGGATATTTTACAAACTCCGAAAAACCTCTGTTTATGGAATAATTAACATCAAAATGTTAAAATATAATTTAATTACATTTATAAAATGTAAAGGTATATATATTTTAAACATAATAAAGGGATTTTTGGAGTATTAAAATAAATTTATATTTAATAATTTATTATATTTTTAGTAAAAATCATTGAATACATTTCATGACTTAACTTTGTTATATTGAATTGGTTGGTCTGTATCATTTATAAGATTAAACCATGTTATTTTCTTCATTGTAATATCTTTTCAAAAAGATCATTACATAAATCATTTATATCAAAAGATTTCTCACATTTTAAAACATGTAATTGAAACATAAAAATTTATAAGAAAAAACACCATTGATTCTAGATCATAACCATGTATAGGGTAATTTAGATCATTGAGTTTTAGTTTATGTGATGCATACATAGTTACTCAATCATATTTTATATATGAAAAACAATAATATTCAATGAGAAATAACAATAAATTATAGATTCACTGGTTTTTGTTTGTAAGGCTATCCCTGTAGAATTCAATAATAATTAATTTAATTACTATAAATTTTGTAAGATACCAACATTTCCTGGATTTATATTTTACACATTTATAGGTACTGTTTTGATTAAAATGTAGTAATTATATTTTTTTCACCTTGGGGTGTGTTTTGGTGGAAATATGGAAAAAAATTAATGAAAAAAATACTTTTTCATTGTTTGAAAATGGTTTGAGAGCATTTGTTCCCCAACCCAGCAAACCGTGAAATTAGACAGAAGTGAATTTCATGGTCGGTGCATTGTTTTTAACACTATGTGACAAATTAGTGGATAATGTGAACCTTTATAAAATGCATGCACAGTTTAGGATTTTTGTTTGGTGAAATCACGTTGCCTTTCCTAGAAAATCGTGCACTAGAATTAGGGTATCCTGAAAATTAATATTTTTTATTAACTAGACCCATTAATTAATTCCAAATAAACCCCCATTTGACCCTAGTATATGTTTCATGATTTTGGAGATCTCTAGAAAAATTACAAACCTTCATGACCTTCCTTTTTCATTATTTTAAGCCTTGATAGAAGATCCAAAACACTATCATTATGTTATTCCAATACCAGATCATTTCTCATTCATCCCTCATTCATATAGCATTTTTTTAGTGGAGTAATCCTCTACTTTGTAAGATCTAACTATATTCGATGAGATGTATATATATAATTTTAGTTATATATCTATTTTATAAGAGTTGGATTTATATAATAATGATTTAGGATTTTATGATTATAATTTCATTCTACATCATCATGCCACAAAATTCATGTTGTTTTTAATTGGTTGATTATTCATCGAAGAATTGAGGTTGGTGGTCTAATATTCAATTCAAATAATCTGGATTTTGATTATGATTATTCATATAGTATAATTTATATAGTTCTTAATAAATTGACGTTGTTGATTAATTAATAAGTTTTAGTGAATTTATTAATGTCAAAATTGTGAAAAAGTGGGATTTGGGAACAATTAATTGTAGAATTATATGTATTTATTGATATAATATATTTATATAATTAATCATGGAATTAATTAGGAGATATTTTATTAAATGACATAATTAAGTCTTCAATTAATTTTTAGATATTTAAAATATTATTTGAGATAATTAATATTGTTATTAATTTTGAGATATTGATATTGTGAATTAAGAAAATTAATTATGGGATAATGATATATTAAATTTTAATAATTAGTTGTGAAATTAGTTGTGAGAGATTGATGATATGAATTGAATAATTAATTTTTGAATTATTATTGAGATATTTATATTGTGACTATGATTTATTTATTGGTAAATTATTCAACTGTTAGTTGTGATATATGAAATATTATGATGTTTTAATTAATGTATTATTACATGGTAAATGTTTACATGGAAATTCATCTAGGTATTATGAATGGTAACATCCTCATTCAATTATGTATTATTATATGGTGGATGGTAACATGTGAATTCGACCATGTGTTATGAATGGTACAATAATCATCAAAATATGAAATATTAAATAGTGAATGGTAACAAGGAAATTTTTCAGTATATTAATAATGGAAACATGGACCTTACAATGTGATATCTGTTGGTGATAGATCATTCTGCGTCACGACATGAGGCATGTATTATGATTCGGGTGTCCAGGAGAACCTAGGGGGTAGTGTTTTTGAATAGAGAATATATAATAATTTGATAAACTATTTAAATATACATGTAAATTTTTATTTATACAAATTCATACATTTGGATTGACTATATTTGTTTTAGAAATTGTTGGTGGAGGCCTACTATGTTGATCTCATGCCCTACTATGGTAGCCTGATCAGTACCCGAATAGACTTTATTTGTTGCAAAAAAAGATTATTGGAAAGGCCATATGTTAGATCGTATAGGTATGAAAACACAATTTCAGTCCTACATAGGTGTTATTCTTGTGACAATATTTTTTGTTTTAATTATAGAACCTTGAAATGCACTTTATCTAGGAATTTTTTAATTTAGTTGGATATTTTATTTACTTCATTGATTGCAATGAGATATTGGTATTATTTATTGTTATATATTATTCTATTATTGTTATTTTATTTCTAATGGTGTATTACTCAGATAAAAGTGATTATAGTCTCTCAATTATCGACTTATCAGACTGTTTTTTGCTATTTGGGAGCCTCTGGCATATGGGGAGGCATGCATGTAGTCATGTGACTTACCCACTCGGGGAACTAGTGTGTAGAATCCTAGTTGGAACATTACAATGTGGAATTAAAGGAGACAGTTTTCTTTTAATTTTCTTTCTTATTACAAGTAGGGAATGAAAGACATGATACTATGATGTGTAGAGTCTTGGAAAATAGTCCGTGCATAAGTTTTGCAACCCATGTATGATGTAAAACATAGGTTCGGAGGATGGAATTATTGTTATTGTTAATTTTTTTAATAAATGAATATTATTTCACCATAGGCACAAACTTATTTTATAATGTCTAAAATGGTTTCTGGGATTTTATAACAATTTAATCCTAGCATAGGATTACCTGAGTGTTCAGTCGGAATGAATCATTTTAGTACATCAGGATTATTTTGTAACAAGTGTCATTTTTTGAACCACATTATAACGTATTATCATTATTTCATGAAATTGAATATTTATTCAATTTTTGTGAAATAAAAAAGGAAATGGTGTCTGATGAGAAATTAAAAATATTAAAATGATTAAATAAAGTGATAAATAGGGTTCCTAAATGAGGAACATTTTATGATAATGAGAATATTTTTTCGAAACCATGTCCTAGGAGTGTGATGGTCAAGGGTAGTTATAAGGCCCCAACATTAAACATTACATAATCTTGAATTAAGTGAAAAATTCACATTAAGGATATTTTTTGTTTTATAATTTAAAGAATTAGACCATAACTATGACATTACATCTCAAAAACACAAAGTAGACAATTCTACTCAGTTTCCATTTTTTCATAAAAAACTATTAAAAAATGAGTCTTGTCTAGTTCCTTGTTTTAGTCTACATGACTTTTCATTGATCCCATTATTGACCCTATTCCTTTTTAAGTCATGTAAAAATCATTTCAAAATTTGGTATGGGTATAAAAATCTCAGTAAGGGTTAAAAAATAAAGAACTACATCATTTGTCTATGCAAACATAAGATTTTTAACATAGATCATGAAATCGTACACATAGAAAACATAAATATTAATGGTCACTTGGGGCATCCATAAAATACATATGTTATAGTTTTCCTAGCTATGTAGAGAGATACATTATAAAAAACCCATTATATTATATTCACTATATCTCTTAGGAGAAACATCACATTTACCTCTATCAAATTACCAAATTCATTGGAGAGGTATATCGGGTTCACCCACCCTAGTTTTACCATGAAACCACCCAAAAAAATAAACCCTGGCCCCAAACCATAACATTTTAATAACACATAAAATAAAAATAAAGGGAAGATAACATTTCCACATTCTAATCACAATATATCATTTAATGATATTGATATAATCAATGCATTCTAAAAACCGTTTTTAATACCAAAATACAAAACAAGGTAATATGGTATTTATATTCCATAAAAGAACACTACATCTTGTTAAATAATCAAAAGACCAAATAATACTCAGCATGGTGGAAAAGGTTTTTCTCACAACTTACATTAAAAATAAACATTACATTTTGTCGTTTTGTTAAAACACGTATTATAAAAAGATTCCCTTTCAATGAAATTAAATTTAAAAGCGGTTTATACACTGTATAAAATAAAGGCGTGTATAAATCAAAATATGCATCAATAAAAGTGGATTGAGACAAATCCCCTTACAATGATCATATTCTTAGTTTAAGGATCAATTAGTGACATAATTATGTGTGACAAATTATAATACACACAATATAAGTGGATATTAAGTGTAAAAGAATAATATTTTATTCAAACATATTAATATATTGACATAATAAATATGTAGTAGTTTAACCCAAATGATTGAAATTGGGTTAAGATGGTTTCTTACATAAATTCAACAGCCTAACGACATCACATTAAAATTACGAAAATGAGAAGATGTGAGAAAAAAGGACCTCACATCTCATGGAAAAAAATATATAAAAATAATGATATATAAGAACATATCCCCACATATGGAAATGTAAATTCAAAAGTCATAACATATAAGAAGTATTTTTTTAGAAGATAAGAGTGAAAGGTTCCCTTTACAAAACATACACCCCATGAATGAAGAATCATACAATGAAGTTGTTAATACCCTTAAATAAAATTTTAATACAAAATTAATAATATAATGGGCATTACATACACCACACAAAAGGAAATAGTAGAAAATATAGCATGAATCTCACAGGAATAATAAACGATATCAAAACCTCATACCTCGTAGTAATCAATCGAGTCATATGATTAAAAGTTAATTACCACCCAATAAATCATAGAATACCATGAATTTAAAGAAAATAATGATAATTTATATTAAATGGAAGTACACAATACACCCCATTAAATAAATATCTGGTTAATAATGTAAATCTCATGGAATTAAAAATGAGATATGAAACCCTTTACCATGAATCCGACATGAACTGTTCATTATTTAATATAATAAATAATAAACTGATGTTAATTTCTACATTCTTAACAGAATTTTTCAAATGTATTATTCCTTTTAAATCACTTATTGGTATTTTAAAAACATTATATAATCATTTAAGTTAATAACGGTCCTTTTGTTGATATTTGGAACATGAGTCAAAACTAAACTTATTATAATTACATGTTGTTCATGGGGTAAATGTAATTTATCTCCATTAGGATATACATTAGTTAGATATCATATATATCTTTTATATCCTGTATATATAATTATTTATAATAGTACATAACATTAGGATATATGAAATGAAATACAAAATTCATGGAGACTGTCAGTCGTACGTACGCCTGAACTCTACATTCATTTCTATTTTGTATTGTAATAAAATTAAAACATTATGATACATATGTATATTATAATTATTGTATAATATCATATATAATTTCATTAATTTATTCCTTTATATGTTCCGCGTATTACATGAACGTGTCATATAACATTGATGGGGCGATAGTCAGCACTTCGTCAAATGATGTTATCACATTTTCCAATTATGCAAACCATTAAAGAATGCTATAAATGAAACATATAGAAGAATATAAACAATATAAATTTAATATATGTCGCATATAAATATATTTCCATATTAGTGACCAATATAAGAGGTGGTAGGAGAATATTTGACAATCATTATTTCCCGAGGCAGTAGTTTACCATCCATATAAATAGTATGTTATTTTCCGATTCGATGGAGTTGTGTTTATGTTTAGCTCTAATAATTTTCATAAAAATAGACTTGTATAGTTAGGATATTGTTTTTTTATAGAATAAAGAAATAAAATGAGTTTAGGGGGTCGGAAGAGTAAAATAATTGAAAAGAAATTAAGAGAAGACATTAACATTAGATCTGGTAACTTCCTTTAGTTTAAACCAATAGGATTTATTGAAAATCCATCTGACTAAGGTAAGACTTATATGTAGAAGAGAGGAATTTTTAGATCTTATTAGTGTAGAGGATGGACGAGCCGAGGGGCATGAGAGGTGTGAGTAAAGGGTCAAAGGTGAGGACTTTTATAAGGGGAAGGAGGGGACGTTTAGGAAATATTGAAAATATTATTTTATTAAATAATTATTTTTAGTTTATAAAGGTCAAAAACATATTAAAGTAGAAGATAAGATGAATTTTGTTCGAGGAAAAATCATCCAAAAAAATTGTAATGGTTTTGGATATAGTTTTAAATTTTTATAATCTTATTTATTTAAATCCTTCATTAATTAGGTAAACACTCTATCACCATTGTGTGACACAAAAATGTGTTTTCTGGTATCTAAAAATTATAAATAAAATACAATGATGTAGGAAAAATGATTTTTATTTCTAATGAATATTTATAGTCACATATATCAATTATATAACTCCTCGTTAAAATAGCTTAAATACAACACATGTTTTTTATATTATTATTTTTACATTAAATAAAAAGTTTCTAATATCATTATATTCCCCCAAATGGATTTAAAATGGAAAAAATATAAACCAAGGATTTTATAGGTCAGATCGACTCATCCCTTAAGGTTATGACAAGTGTTACAGTAATTTTATGTTATTATAATATTATTTTTACCTTGAATTACCCTATTTACCTTAAACAATAGTTAAAAAAGTAAAATGTTACTATTCAGAAAAAATTATTTTCATCTAATTGAACAAAATTTTACTTACTGATAAGAATAATGAATGTTGGATTTTTTATATTAAATTCCCAAAATCGGTAAAATTTCATTTAAATGAGTATTATCAGTTTTTAACTACTGCTCAGTGATTTCAATATTCATCAAAAATTGATGGTTTTCAAAAAAATACCAAAATTTATGCCTATGATATATTTGAAATTTGAAATTTAAAATTGATTTATATTTTACCAAATTAAAAACATAAATTTGGAATTAATTAATTAAATATTAATTCCTGCTGAAAAAAAAAGTTTGTTTTTATGAAATAATAACTACCAAAAGATTGACACTTGATTATGCTCAATTTGAATGTTAAACTATATCCAATAACCAACATTGGATTAAATGGTAAACATATAATCTAAAGACACCTTAAAATAAATCAAAAAGATAATATATCCATATTAATAATTTTGATTAAAATGAAGATTTAAATTAAAATATAATATTTTTCACTATTGAATAAAAAATGAATTTTATCCGAAAAATATCAAAAATTTATCCAAAGTAAAATTTAATGTTTTGATTATAATGAAGGATTTATTTTTGTCAAATATAACATATAAAAGTGAAAAAAACTAGATTAATAATTTTTTCTCCATTAAAATGTGGTAAATCTACCTTTCAATTCATATTAGAGTATTTATGCTTAGGATAAAATTCATTCAAATTTTAAGCCTCTAGTTTTTATTGGATAAATTCAATGACATTCAAAAAAAATGTATAATTAAGTATTAGTTAGTTTTTTTCATCCCAAAACACAATGGTTAAGTGTTAAATTCCATTTAAATTAATAAGATTATATTATTGTTTTGCAGTATAACTCAACATTGAGTGCATCGTATGATTTCAAGGAAACCCTTTGATGTGTATCGTGTACTCCATCAAACATAGAATCCACTTTAGGTAAAATTAATATATAATTCTAAAATATTATCAAATATGAAAATTTATTACTCTTTATATACCATGGATGTTACCTCCTTCCCCCCTTTTGGAAATTTCATCCTCACAATTTTAAAATTGGGTTTGGAAACTTCATTGAATTTCCAATATCGGACAAAGAGCCAATAAAACCATCACACTAAAAAAGAATGAAAAGTATAAAGGTCTCCAGAGATAACCCATACCAGGATTCCATATATGAAAACATGGATAAGGAAGGTAAAACAAACCATAATGTTTCGATGGAGAGTTATAGAAAAATTATTTAGAGAAATTTAACCACCAGAAAATCACAATCATGTGATGTGTTAAGCGAACATTGATTACCTAGTAGGAAACATAATGAAACAATGTTTTTGTTTTAAGTTTTTTCATAATTTCGAGGAATTAATTTACTACATAAAATAAGAACATTTTGAAATATAATTAACATCATGTATAGTTTCATCCTTTAATAATTTTCTACAAAAAACTCATCTTTTCTCCAAACGATGAGTATACATGACGACAAGGTCACACAAGAAGCACTACAATAAACTTCTAGAGAATAACATAATCCACAAAAGTATAACTATATATCTCCATTATCATTAGTCATTAACCAAAACCAAAATGGCTAGTATAAGTTTAGATAATCCAAAAAGGATAATCCTATATAAAATGAAATACTACTCTTAATCCCCATAATACAACGAAAGTCACCCAATGTTCAGGAAAAGAAATTTAACACACAATTTCCCATAAAATTCATCAATATAATGCAAAATAAAATTGCAACACAAAACTCAAAAGGGATTAATGACATAGTCTTCCACTTTAATTCTTAACATTTATCTCCCAAAACATCGATTACTCTTAAAGTCTCATACTAAAGTGTAATTAACATAATAAAATATTTTCAATGATCGGTTAATCATTTACATAAATAAGAAATATCACCATATTTCCAAAATAAAAACATAGATTCTTCCAATATAAAATTTCGACCATTACTCCATAAATGAGATCCCATAGTATTCTATTTCCCTTCAGCATATTGTGTTCTCAAAAGAGAGAATGTCATACAAAATAACCTTTATCACATAATCAAAAAAATCATTTCCCTATACTAAGTATATCCATTTGATAAAACATAATATCCCAAGTGAAATTATTACTTATCAAAAAATTTATTTATATTAAAAGAATAATTCATACTCACAAGGGACTTCGCGTAGTCTAGTGGTAGGTGATAAATCTCAATCACACATTGGTTGTGGGTTCAATTCATGCAGCTTTGTCCGACGCGATGGGTTGTAATATGGTATTAATATTTTACTTTTTGAAAAACAATATAATTTCATAACATTCCCAAAAGATGAGTTATACTGTTCAAAAATAACCGTAACATCATTAAACCTAAATGGATTTGTTATACCCTTAATTTTCATCCCAACACATAATGACCACAATATCTTAATTCATGAAGTCCAATATATAATGACATTTTTCTCAACTCCATAAAATAACACTGTTCCTAAAGAATTGAAGTTGTACCTTGATCATTGTGTCCACATGGTTTCGTTGTCCTCTAGTTTACGTATGTAGAAGGTCCACGCATTGCAACAATGATTTAAGGATCCTTCAAAAGCATTTTCTTCCATCATACAAATACATCTTGTACAACATGGGTAGTAGGGGTGGTCCATGAAAAATAGTTTTGGAAAATAATCATGTATTACATATAATATCAAAAAATCTGATAAAATGGGATTTTTATAAAACAGTCAGACTGAGTTTGTGTAACACCCCAATATTTTATGAGAATTATTCTTTTTAATTTATTTTATTTCTTGGGTTGTATGCTACACCAAGATTATCTTTCACTATACGCAACACTGTATTTTCATGTAGTATACGCAACACTACTCTTGGATCGTGTTACACACAATTTCAAGTTCGTTTGATAGAAGTTATTCTACCCAACATTGAGTGTATATATATATATATATTCAATGTATAAATGATATATGGTGGTATTCTATTTTATGAAGAAACTAAATGAATCTCGCACTACACACAACCCTGACATGACTTTCATTACACGCAATCACGACCTTCCTCGATAGTGTGTGTTGTACGCAATACCGAGTTTCTTTAAACAAAAATATGTTATTAAAATATTATATAAACATACCATTATGAATAGTAATACCCAATTTTTGAAATTTTATAAATTTTTTCATTCAAAATGGACTTAAATTTTGGATTCGGAATATCAAAATTTTCATAGGCTTAATTTTTTTCCTTTTCAGGAAATTTTCAATTTTTTATGAATAGTGAAAACAAAGAGTTATTGGTTAAAATCGACTTTTTATTTAATTTATCATTTATTTTATTTAAATTTTCATTACATAAAAATATATACATAATACCTATATACATTAAATTTAATTCATTGGAGTTATTTTATAATAATATCGATATATAAAAAATTTATTGAACTTTTTACAATCCTTTACCCACCTCCTAGGAGCATTTGCAATGGTACATAAAACATAATTTTACCTCTTTTGCGAGTTGAATTAATAAAATTGGAGAGACATGGTTAGTAGCAATGAGTAAATTGTGGTTCAATAACATAAAAATAATTTTTGGTGAGTAGTTAGTGTTTACATTTATTTACCACGGTGAAAAGTACATAGGATAATTAAGGGTGAAAATTATATTATTATTACCTTAACACATGTCCTAATTCTATTGTATAAGTACAATTCAACCAAAACAACCTTAGGATTAAAATATTACCCTTTAGGTCCACTTGGATTAGATTTGGACACTTATTATTATTTTATTTAACGAAGAGTTAAAAGAGATAAAATCAATGTATAAAAATTAAAATATTTTTAATATAGAGTAATATATAAAATGAATTCGACTATAAATATTCATTATAAATCTAAAATTATTTCCTAGATAATTTTATTTTATTTATAATTTTTCAAACATTAAATAATTTAATTTATCCATGACTCAATGATGATTCATTAATTACCTTATTAACGAAACATTAACATAATTGTTATTATAAATACCCAAATAAATGTAATTTGATACTTTTTATGAATTAAACTAATTTTATAGTTTAATATATCATATTAGGTATTTTTAGATAAATTTTTTTCAAAGTAATAATACTGGTATGAATTTAGAGAAAAAAAATACAAAATAGTTTCAAAATTGACATAAAAGAGTTTTTAAAACGAATATTTTATTATTAATTGATATAATGGTCCTAAAAATATATGGATTGTCCAAAAGTCTTATATAATAATATTTATGAAATTAATGAACCATTTGGTGTTTTATTGGCAGATTATAGTATTTTTGTTAACCATATAGTGTAAGAATACAAAAAGACGCGATAAAAGTTAAATTATTTATCTTAGAGTTAAATCTAAATGATAAGGTTACAGTGGTAACCAAAACCTGTATAAAACCAATTGGTTTAGCGTATTTCGACCCATAAGCACCCTAGTTTTGAAATAAGTCTCTTTTTATCCATTATAAACCGAATATTAATTTATTATAAAATAATATTTTAAGTTTTTACTAAGGGCCCCCTCACCCCTCTAATAAAAGGGCACTCCCTCTTCTCTCACATTCACGTCTCCCATGACATTTGGCTTAGCCAACCCCTGACCAAATACCCTCTCAACTATAATATCATCATCCTAGAGTCATTCCTGTAGTCAGAAAGCCATCCTATGGAGCCCTTTTGATCAAATGAAATTGAATAATCCAAATAAAAGATAAATATATCACCACCTATTTGAAGTTCCTTTCTTTTTCAACTTCGTCCTTCATTGTTGTTTCCATGGTAAGATAATAACTCCAGTATATTATATATACTGTTATGTTATTAAAAAAAGGAACAACCATATTAGTTATTTAATTCATCCTATGAATGAAAAAGTCACCACACATGCGTACTTACGGCTTATCGTCTCCACGTCATGGTTTAGTTTGTTATTTAAACATTTCATCATTTGGATGGGTATAATAATGAGTATAAATGATATGAATAATAAATATAAAATTATAATGATTCCGTATATATGATATACCACCCAATTATTTAAAATTATAATATCAAAAGAATGATATTGTTGCTCGTGCGTACGGACGGACTACCGTCTCCACGATGCGATGAGATTCATTCTTCATGTTAACCATTCAAGAATGATTATAAATAATATATAATAAGTAATCATGAAACATATAAAATAATAATTATACTAGATTTATATATATATATATTTCATTTACTTCCATTCAATTTAATATGGAAACGAAAAAAGTGTTCATGCGTATGTATGGTCTACCGTCTCCATGAACGGTGTATTTCATTTAATTTATAAATTTATCATATATATTTATATGATGAATATATATTATATCTAAAAAATGTTTAACATTATGGAATTATTTAAATCATGATATAAGTAATAATATCAAGAACAAGAAGTCCAAAAGCGTACGATAAATGAAGCGATTTTACCCAAAATGCTGCTTTAACATGGAATTTACAAAAGAACGGGTAATATAAAGTCATAAGTGAACCATATATGATATCATAACAATGAATATGATTGTTTAATAGGTCTATGAAATTATTTAAATAATTATACTAGAGGTTCGGATACGTAAGAAGCATATCGGACCTAAGGTGAGGGAGAATTTTGCAAATCTCACTTTATCCAAGATTGCTTATACTTAGGTTTTTACTGGGGTTATATTTTTCATCCATGTCCATAAAAATGTTTTTAATAAATTTTTTAATATTATCCCATGTATGATTAAAGTCACATTTACCCCTCTTTGTCTTTTACATTGTGTTATGGAAGGAATCATTCGTTTGTTTACCATATGAGGAACTTTTTGACTTTTCCGTCAAAACTACAAGGAGAATGGTTTTTTATCTTATATGTCATGAAATGATTTTTACAGTTTTACAATGCCTATTTTTCTTGAATCTTCCTCTAAAAGATTTATTGTTTATTTTCAACAAAATCTTTTTCTATTAAAATTGAATGGCATTTTTTGAAAAGAAAATGATTTTGATAAAGAAAGGATATTTTCCTCAAGAATTAATTTCAAGTGTGTTATCAAAACTATTTTCCATCTAAGATGACATTATTTAGTAGGTTTATGTTTCAAGTATAGTTTCTATATTATTTAAATGGTTTTATTTTTATTATGATGAAATGATATCCATTTGATTTATATGGATTATGTCACGATGAGAAGATTGTAACGACAAAAATATTTTCAATGGAAATTCCCTTCTTATAATTATGTCATAAAATAACATGAAAACATGAAATAATTAATTATTAAGTAATATGTGACCTTTAAACATAAGTTTTTCAATTCTATGTTTTGGATTTTAAAAATCCGACATACACGGTTGTGTTTAAGATGATTTTTGGAGTTTAATGAAAAAATAATAATTTTGGGTGAATAGTAGTGTACACTTGGGAATGGTAACATACCCTTTTGAATAGTATTATGACCCTTATGAATAGTAAATCATCCAACATAATAGTAACCATACCCATGAATAATTAAATAAAATTTAGACATCTTAGAAAGTAACAATTTGACCTTAGTAAACGTTTTGATATTTTGTAAGTCATAAATAATTATTTATAATTGATTAATTAAATTAAAAGAATATTTAATTCCCTAAAATGTATTCATAAATTATTGAATCAATGTATTATATTTTTTATATAATTTTATAAGTCCCTACGTAATTTTGGAAAGCACTATAAAATCAATTTTAATATTAAAAAAGTTTTTTTAGGTAAATAATGATTTTAATTAAATATTAAATTAATAATAATTAGAAAATTATTTTTGAAAAATGGAAAAAAATTTGTATTCTAAACATCAATAAATGGTCGGGGTAAATATTTTGTGATTTTTCTGAGATACTTGAATTTTTGATGAATATTAGAATCCAATAATTTACAATAAATGCAAAATAATAGATTAATTGGGTCATCAATGATGATCTTCTGATGTAATCCCACTTGGTACAGGATAACGTGAAAAAATTACTATTCTTGTTCATTCAAGACTTGATATTCCTTGTCTTAGGGGAAATTAATATACTAATGAATTTTATATTATGGAAACCACTCTCCCCTCTATTATAAAAGCCACCCTTCACACCCTCATTTCCTCATACCTCTCAAGATCCAAGCTTTCGGTAAAAACTGCCCAATCGACTACCCTAGCCCCTCCCCAACTTCCATGTTCTGATGTTCTCATCAAAATAATAGTATTAGGACCTTAAGTTGGTTCTCAAGAGAAGTATTATAGAGGTAATTTCTCTCCCTCATCTCCTTTAATGTCCTTTGAAGTTCAAGTTCACTTCTTGATATCTCCCCACCTATCTTCATAAAAATAGTATTGTAACTCCATTATTATATATATAAATTAATTGTATTATTATAATGAGATATTATATCATCCAACTACCTTTCCCTCTTCCTATTATTTTATTAAAGAAAACATTGTTTGTGAGGTGTTAATTTATCACCTTCAAGAACGACATGCTTTCTTCTTCCATTTCTACCATAAAATCTGGTCATGAAACCTTTTTTATGGTTGAACCAGAATATTTTATATGTATTATTTTCTATTTAATGTTCTGTAAATTATCTATGGCCATATTACTAACTGATAAGTTAAAACAAGTTCGTTGTGATTGAAAACCAGCCAAAATAGACCCAAATAACCATCATTTAATTCTTATATAATGATTCGTCCACATGGATATAATATCATTCATTATAAGATCATTAAAACTATTTTAATATCATTAGTGGCATGTGATATCATTTCTTGATGTTTACCCATGTTCTACCCGAACATCAATTTATGAATACAAGTGAGCCACCCAAGAAAAACCATAAAAACCATCATCCCTGAACAATGTTTTTAAACTCTATAAGTCAACCCAAGGAACATAAAATGTCATAATGAGAACATAATTGTAACACCCGAGACATTTATGTTATATAAATCATCAAAGGAATATTTTTCTACACAACTCTTTCTTGGCTTGCTTTACACGAAATCGTGACCTTCCTCGATAGCTTGCGTCGTACGCAATACCGAGTTTCACTAAACAACGATATGCTATTAAAATATTATTAAAAATAGCCATTATGAATAGTAATAACCACTTTTTGAAATTTTATAAATTTTATTTTTCAAAATGGACTTCATTTTTGGATTCGGAATATCGAAATTATCCTAGGGTAAATTTTGGTATTTTTCTGAAAACTTTCAATTTTTGATGAATAGTGAAACCACTAAGTGGTAGTTAAAAAACTGAAATTTTCATAAAACTTAATTTTACCACTTATGTGAGTGGAATTTCAAAAATCAGAGAGACACGGTTGATGTCAGTAAGTAAAATGTGGTTCAATGAGATGAAAATAATTTTTTGGTGAATAGTAACTTTTTACTTTTTTTACCACGATTAAAAGTAAATAGGGTAATTAAGGACAAAGATGATATTATTATTACCCTAACACATGTCCTAATTCTATTGTACAAGTTTAATTCGACCAAAAACAAACTTAGGAATAAAATATGACCATTTAGGCCCACTTGGATTAGATTAGGACATTTATTATTAATTTATTTAAGGAAGGGTTAAAATAGTTAAAATCTAAGTTTAATAAGTAAATAATTTTTAATATGGGGTTATACATAAGATAAATTCGACTTTAAATATTCATTAGAAATCTAAAAAGATTTCCTACCTAAAGATATTTTATTTGTAATTTTTAGACATTAAATAATTTAATTTATATATGACACAAAGATGATGCAGTAATTATCTTATTAATGAAATATTGACATAATTAATGTTATAAACACAAAAATAAATATAATTTGAGACCTTTTATGAATTCCACTAATTTTTTAGGTTAATATGACATGTTAGTATTGATTTAATTAACTTTGTTCGAACTAATAATTCTGTTATGATTTTCACAAAAATGAATTACTAAATTGTTTCAAAATTGACATAAAATAGTTTTTAAAACGAATATTATATTAGAAATTGTTATTTTATTCCTAAAAATCTAAGGATCGGCGAAATGACTTAGATAAGGTTATATATGTTAATAATAAACAACTTGGGGTTCGATTGGTAGCTTATAGTATGTTTCATAACCTTATATTATAAGAACATAAGACGACACAGTAAAAGAAAAATTATTTAACTTAATGTTAAATCTAAATGATAAGGTTAAACTAGGAACCTAAACTTCTATAAATTCTATTGGATGAGAGGATTTCGACCCATCCCTACCCTAGCTTCGAAATATATCAATTTTGAGCTATTTAAAACCGAACATGACTTTATAATAAAATAATATTTTTAGTTTTCCCAAAGGTGCCCCTCTCCTCCCTTATAAAAGGGCACCTCCTCCCCCTCTTCCTCACACCACTTTGAGCCTTCAAGCTCGGAAAACCCCTAACACTTTCTCCTCTCCACTTCCCTAGAGACATCCTAGATGTCCTGGTCTTCTTCAAAGACCAATTTTAGTGCTGTAAAAGAAGGTCTCAAAGACGCACTTCAAAGAAGAGGAGGTTCGGACACTTAAGAAGCAAAACGGACCTAAGGTAAGGGAAATATCACAATCTCATTTTTATCCGAGATTGTTTATACTTTGGAATTTACTGGGGTGTATTTTATCATCCACATCTATTTTTCTTCAATATGTAACATTATTTCCATCCACCTACAATTTTTTAAATTCAATTTTACCCTTCGGTGAGTTTTTAGTAAAAGATATGAAAGGAATCTTTTGTCATTTTTTGTACGATGTACTTTTTGACTTTTCTGACAAAAGTATGAGAAGAATGTTTTTTTAACTTATACGACATGAATGGATTTATAAACAATTATTTCCAAGAAGCTTCCTTTACAAGTTTTCAACTTTATTTTGAGTCAACTTCTTTTAGTTTAAAATTGTATGACATGTTAAGAAAGGAAAAATGGTATTGAAGTAGAAAGGATATTTTCCTCAAGAATGGAGTTCAAGTGTTTTATCAAAATTATTTTCCATATAAGATAATACAGGGTTCTGTTTCTATCCCTATTTTTACATTGATTTGATTATGTTATTATGGAATTATTTTTACGATTATGTTATGATGGAATGATGTTTATGAATCCCATTTTTATTACATGGGTTATGCAATGATGTATGATTTATGATTTTGTGGAACACATAAGAATGGTATCATTATGAGATGGGTGGGACCTATATCTCCCTCCAAGGAATTGGGTAAAGATTTTATATCTCATGAGATAGACATGGCTGGAACGGTAGGTTATACCGGTTCAGTGAAGCAGGACTTAAATGAGGGTAACTCGGTTCAGAAATGGACTTTGTCCACTAAGATAGTCTCTGCAATGAGTCTTGACTAATAAGAAATGATTCTCTATGATTATGTGTGTATGACACAAAGTTTCATGTTTTATGTTATGATTACTGGGATTTCATTTCACTACTATGATTTATCCCATGTTATGAAATTATGATCTCTTTTGCAGGTTATGATTTCCAAAAGTTATGTGCTTATGTATATGATGTGATTTATATTTCTTTTGTTTACCCTTACTGAGCATTTGAGCTCACCCTTCTGTATGTTTTCTTTCCCCAGGTCAGGAAGAAGGTTATTAAGTAATATATTCCAAAAGGGACTATAGATATGACGAAATAAATGGGAGACAGTGTAGATGCTTTATGAACCAGTTGTTTATGTTTCCCAGTTTCTAGAGACACTATACCTATACGG
This sequence comes from Viscum album, assembly GCA_963277665.1. Lineage (NCBI taxonomy): Eukaryota > Viridiplantae > Streptophyta > Magnoliopsida > Santalales > Viscaceae > Viscum > Viscum album. The sequence goes on along the minus strand of OY728125.1, from coordinate 267,081,659 downwards.
TCCTTTCGTGGTTTTGTTATATGTTGTAATAAGTATGCTTCAATTTTGATGTATTGCCAATGTATGTAAAGTATGGGTCGTTATAGTTGGTATCAGAGGAAAGGTATAGTCAACCTTTGGAAACTAAGATGTGAAAGCCTTAGTAAGAACCCTAAGGATAAGTCTAAGCATAGAACACAATCTTGGTGTTTTAGAAATGGCCATGAGTAACCTAGGATAAGACCTTAAGTGTGAAATTTTATTCTTGATTATGTGGTTTTCCTATTATAATTAGTGTTCCTCACACTATTCTTCTTGGTTTTAGTCAATGTCTGGAACCCGAAGGAACCGTGTTAATGCAGAATGCGACGGGCAATGCAATGATTGTCCCCCTGAGCAACCAAACATTATGGGAGCTGGAATGAAAAATCTTGTAGCCATCCTCACACAACTTTCTCAAGCTATGAATCATGCAGGACTTCAAAACGAGCAAAGGAAGGAGCAACATTCTGTTGAATCATTCATGAGGCAGCGTCCACCTTCTTTCAACGAGTCTACTGATCCATTAGTTACTGAACAATAGATTAGTACTACTGAAAAGATATTTTCAGTTCTTCAATGTTCTGAACATGATAAAGTCATCCTTGCAGTGTATCGTTTGGAAGGAGATGCTGATCAATGGTGGAATCTTATTAAGAATACGAGGCAAAGGGATGAAATTTAGTCCATGGAATGGGACGAGTTCAAGAACTTATTTTTCAATAAGTACTTCCATCGTATTCTCCAAACAAAGATGGAGAAGGAGTTTCTTGAACTGAAGAAAAAGGATGATGAATCTGTCGGTACCTACGAAGAAAATTTTACAAGACTTGCATGGTACGCTTCTGGTATTATTATCCAACCTGAGAGTAAGATCGATTGATTCTTTAGTGGCTTAAAACCAAGTCTTCGAAGGGCCTTAGCCATAAGATACTTCAATATCTATGAGGAAATTGTTCGATGTGCTCTCAAAGTAGAGATGGAGATTGGAGTAACCCATCAGTCATATGGGTTTGATAAGAAGAGGAAAATGGAATTCAAAGGAAAATCTAAAGAGCACACTGAAAAGAAGATGAGCTTTCCATTATGCTCAATGTTTGGAAAGAAACATGGAGGGAGTTGTCATAAAAGGACAAGTAAATGTTTCAAATGTGGAAAGGAAGGTCATCAGGAATTTGAATGCTGTGATGATGGGAAGAAGATGTCTAATGATGCAAACAAAGGAAGGGATACATAGAATGAACCTATTACACTTCAATGATTCAAGTGCTAGGGGATGGTTCATTATTCCAATAAATTCCCTAATCCAAGGGTTGATGATGATGGTCGACGTCAACAAACTCTTAAGGCTAAAGACAAAGGAAAGTCACATGCAATTTCTATCAGTGATGTGGAGTATGATAACAATGTGGTGAAAGGTACACTTAGCATCCACTCTAAAGTAGGTAATGTTTTATTTGATTCTGCATCCACCCACTCTTTTATTTCTGAAGAATTTTCTAAGGGAATCACTGTATTACCTCAACAATTAGATGTTGAGTTTTCTGTGACAACACCTAATGGCACAACAGTCGCATCAAAATTTTATAATTCTTCTCCGATCAAAGTTTGTGGGAAAGTGCTTCCTGTAAATATTGTGATCCTTCCTATAGTGTAATTTGATGTGATTCTTGTCATGGATTGGCTTTCTTTATATGGAGCTCATATCAATTTCCAAAGAAGGGAAGTCACATTTCATATTCCAGATCAATCTATGATTGTCTATCAATGCAAGGATGAATATAACCTTCCAGTGGAAATTTCTTCCATTTTATGGGTATTGATTCAACTAAATTAAGGTTATTTATCTCAAATGGTTGGTGAGAAACTCACGATTAAGAATATTCCCATTGTACGGTAGTTTGATGATGTCTTTCAGGAGGAATTACCGGTTATTCCACCGAATCGTGAAGTTGAGTTTTCAATAGAACTCGTACCGGGTGCTTTGCCTATTTCATAGACACCTTATAGAATGGCCCCAATTGAGTTGCAGGAATTGAAGAAGCAACTCCAAGAGAATCTTGATAAGGGATTCATACGCCCAAGTGCATCACCTTGCGGAGAACCTGTTCTATTTGTTAAGAAGAAAGATGGATCAATGAGACTCTGCATTGATTATCGAGAACATAACAAGATCACTATCAAAAACAAATATCCTCTCCTGCGCATTGATGACCTATTTTACCAACTACGTGGAGCTCAATACTTTTCCAAGATTGATCTTCGTTCAGGGTATCATCAATTAAGGGTCAAAAGGGAGGATATACCAAAGACGGCTTTCCGTACAAGTTATGGACACTATGAATTTATAGTGATGCCATTTGTTCTTACTAATTCCTCTGCTATCTTCATGGATCTGATGAATATAGTCTTTAGAGACTATCTTGATCAATTTTTGGTAGTCTTTATAGACGATATTCTTGTCTATTCAAAGAGCAAGGAAGAACATGAAGATCACTTGAGAATTATATTGAAGACCCTGATAAAGGAGAAGCTTTATGCCAAATTTACCAAGTGTGAATTTTGGCTTCAAAAAGTTCCATTTTTGGGTCACATAATCTCAAAAGAGGGGATATCTGTGGATCCAGAAAAAACAGAGGTTATCGAAAGATGGTCGAGACGAACAACAGTAATTGAGATCCGAAGTTTTCTTGGTTTGGCTGGATATTATCGACGTTTTGTGAAAGATTTTTCACGATTATCTTATCCACTCACCAAGTTGACTTGGAAAGGAGTTAAGTTTGTCTGCACGGAGGAATGTGAAGAGAATTTCAAAGAGTTGAAAAGAAGGTTATCCGGTGCACCTGTGCTCACACTGCCTTGTAGTGGGGAAAGGTTTGTGATCTACAGTGATGCATCCAAGAAGGGATTGGGGTGTGTTCTTATGCAAAATGATATGGTGATAGCTTATGCCTCACGAAAGATGAAAATCCATGAGCAAAATTACCCAACACATGATTTGGAGTTAGTTGCGGTAATCTTTGCATTAAAGATTTGGAGGCATTATCTTTATGGTGAAAGGTGGGATATTTATACTGATCATAAAAGTTTAAAGTATATTTTCACACAAAAGGATCTGAATATGTGCCAAAGAAGATGGTTAGAGTTGATTAAGGATTATGACTGTTCAATCCATTACCACCCTGGGAAAGTAAACATGGTGGAAGATGCATTAAGTCGACAAGACCATGCTAGTTTATCCATGATGAGGATCACAAAGGATCCAATATTTATGGATTTACAAATGATGGATCTTGGAATTATAATGGAAGGGGAAAAATCTTATCTTTCTCAAATGAATGTTCAACCATATATACATGTGAAGATTAATGAGGCACAGAAAGAAGATGTTGAGTTACAAAAGAAGGTGAGAAATGTTCCTGAATTCAACCTTGATTGTGGTGGGATAATAAAGTCCATGAATCGGTTTTGTGTTCCTCCCATCCCCAAATTAAAGAAGGAGTTGCTGGATGAGGCTCATAATTCTTCATTCTCTATTCATCCTGGAAGCACGAAGATGTATAAGGACCTAAAAGAGTACTTCTGGTGGGGTGGTATGAAAAGAGATGTTGCTGAATATGTCTCCCGATGCTTGGTTTGTCAGCAAGCTAAAGCTGAGAGACAGAAGTCTAAGGGGATGTTACAACCATTACCCATACCCGAATGGAAATGGGAAAACATCACTATGGACTTTGTCACTGGACTTCCTAAAACATCCAAAGGCAATAAATCTATCTGGGTCATAGTTGATCGTCTTACAAAGTCTGCACACTTCATTGCTATTAGAGAGGATTTCTCTCTGGATCAGCTTGCCAGGATATATGTAAAGGAAGTGGTAAGATTGAATGGAGTACCACTTTCTATTATATCTGATCGGGATCCGATATTAACCTAGAAGTTTTGGCGAAGTCTTCAGCATACTCTGGATATAGAGTTGAGTTTCAGCACTGCTTATCATCCTCAGACAGATGGTAAGTCTGAGAGAACAATTCAAACCCTAGAAGATATGTTGAGATCTTTCTTTATGGATTTCAATGGTGGTTGGGAGAAACACCTACCTTTGGTGGAATTGTATTATAATAATAGCTTTCACTCCAGTATTTAGATGGATCCTTATGAATCTCTCTATGGAAAGAAATGCAGGACTCCAACTTAATGGGATGAAGTTGGGGAAAGAAAGCTATTTGGACCTGATCTCGTTGATGAAATGGCAGAAAAGGTTAGATCTATTCAACAACACATAAGAGCAGCTCAGAGTCGACAGAAAAGTTATGCCGACAATCGAAGGAAAGACCTGGAGTTTGAAGTGGGTGATAAAGTGTTCTTACGAATATCTCCCTGGAAGAGGGTACTGAGATTTGGAAAGAAGGGGAAGTTGAGCCCTAGATATATCGGTCCTTTCAAAATACTGGATCGTGTTGGGAAGGAAGCTTACCGATTGGCGCTTCCACCGAATCTCTCTCAAGTTCACGATGTGTTCCATGTATCTCTCCTGAGAAAGTACATACCTGATCCTTCACATTTACTTAGCTCAGATGTTGTACCACTGGAGCAAGATCTTCCTTATGAAGAATAGCCGATTGAGATTCTGGATCGTAGTGAAAAAGTCCTACGAAACAAGACCACTCGATTGGTGAATGTTTTATGGATGAACCACCAATTAGAAGAACCTACATGGGAGCTTGAGGATATGATGAGGGAAATGTATCCTCATCTGTTTGTTACAAAGTGACGAATTTCGAGGGCGAAATTCATTTTAAGGGGGGTAGAATGTAACACCCAAGACTTTTATGTTATATAAATCATCAAAGGAATATTTTTCTACACAACACTTGCTAGGCTTTCTTTACATGAAATCGTGACCTTCCTCGATAGCTAGTGTCGTACGCAATACCGAGTTTCACTAAACAACGATATGCTATTAAAATATTATTAAAACTAGCCGTTATGAATAGTAATAACCACTTTTTGAAATTTTATAAATTTTTTTTTTCAAAATGGACTTCATTTTTGGATTCGGAATATCGAAATTAGCCTAGGGTGAAATTTTGGTATTTTTCTGAAAACTTTCAATTTTTGATGAATAGTGAAACCACTAAGTGGTAGTTAAAAAACTGAATTTTTCCTAAAACTTAATTTTACCGCTTCTGTGAGTGGAATTTCAAAAATCCGAGAGACACGGTTGATGCCAGTAAGTAAAATGTTGTTCAATGAGATGAAAATAATTTTTTGGTGAATAGTAACTTTTACTTTTTTTTACCACGGTTAAAAGTAAATAGGGTAATTAAGGGTAAGGATGATATTATTATTTCCCTAACACATGTCCTAATTCTATTGTACAAGTTTAATTCAACCAAAAACAAACTTAGTAATAAAATATGATCATTTATGCCCACTTGGATTAGATTAGGACATTTATTATCAATTTATTTAAAGAAGGGTTAAAATAGTTAAAATCAAAGTTTAATAAGTAAATAATTTTTAATATGGGGTTATACATAAGATAAATTCGACTATAAATATTCATTAGAGAGATAAAAATATTTCCTACCTAAAGGTATTTTATTTGTAATTTTTATACATTATATAATTTAATTTATTTATGACACAAAGATGATGCAGTAATTATCTTATTAATGAAATGATGACAAAATTAATGTTATAAACACAAAAATAAATATAATTTGAGACTTACTATGAATTCCACTAATTTTATAGGTTAATATGACTTGTTAGTATTGATTTAATTAACTTTTTTCGAACTAATATTTCTGTTATGAGTTTCACAAAAATGAATTACTAAATAGTGTCAAAATTGACCTAAAATAGTTTTTAAAACAAATATTATATTAGTAATTGTTATTTTATTCCTAAAAATATAAGGTTCGGCAAAATGTCTTAGATAAGGATATATATATTAGTAATAAACAACTTGGGGTTCGTTTGGCTGCTTATAGTGAGTTTCTTAACCTTATAGTATAAGAACACAAGAAGACACTGTAAAAGTAAAATTATTTAACTTAATGTTAAATCTAAATGATAAGGTTAAAATAGGAACCTAAACTTGTCTAAATTCTATTGGATGAGAGTATTTAGACCCATACCTACCTTAGCTTCGAAATATATCAATTTGGAGCTATTTAAAACCGAACTTGACTTTATAATAAAATAATATTTTTAGTTTTCCCAAAGGTGCCCCTCTCCTCCCTTATAAAAGGGCACCTCCTCCCCCTCTTCCTCCCACCACTTTGAGCCTTCATGCTCGGCCAACCCCTGAAACATTCTCCTCTCCACTTACCTAGAGAAATCCTAGAGGTCCTGGTATTCTTCAAAGACCAATTTTAGTGCCCTAAAAGAAGGTCTCAAAGAAGCACTTCAAAGAAGAGGAGGTTCAGACACTTAAGAAGAAAAACGGACCTAAGGTAAGGGAAATATCACAATCTCATTTTTATCCGAGATTTTTTATACTTTGTAATTTATTGGGGTGTATTTTAACATCCACATCCATGTTTCCTCAATATGTAACATTATTTCCATCCACCTACAATTTTATAAATACAATTTTACCCTTCGGTGAGTTTTTAGTAAAAGATATGAAAGGAATCTTTTATCGTTTTTCGTACGATGTAATTTTTGACTTTTCTGACAAAAGTTTGAGAAGAATGTTTTTTTAACTTATACGGCATGAATGGATTTTTAAAACATTATTTCCAAGAATCTTCCTTTACAAGTTTTCATGTTTATTTTGAATCAACTTCTTTTAGTTTTAAATTGTATGACATGTTAAGAAAGGAAAAATGGTTTTGAAGTTGAAAGGATATTTTCCTAAAAAAATGGAGTTCAAGTGTTTTATCAAAATTATTTTCAATATAAGAAAATATAGGGTTCTATTTCTATCCCTATTTTTATATTAATTTGATTATGTTATGATGGAATTAATTTTATGATTATGTTATGATGGAATGATGTTTAAGAATCCCATTTTTATTACATGGGTTATGCAATGATTTATGAGTTATGATTTTGTGGCACACATAAGAATGGTATCATTATGAGATGGGTGGGACCTGTATCTCCCTCCAATTAATTGGGTAAATATTTTATATCTCATGAGATACACAGTGCTGGAACGGTAGGTTATACCATTTTAGTCAAGCAGGACTGAAACGAGGGTAACTCGGTTCAGAAATGGACTTTGTCCACTAAGATAGTCTTGGAAATGAGTCTTGACTAATAAGAAATGATTCCCTATGATTATGTGTGTATGCCACAAAGTTTCATGTTTTAAGTTATGATTATTGGGATTTAATTTCACTATTATGATTTATCCCATGTTATGAAATTATGGTCTCTTTTGCAGGTTAAGATTTCAAAAAGTTATGTGCTTATGTATATGATGTGATTTATATTTCTTTTGTATACCCTTACTGAGAATTTGAGCTCACCCTTTTGTATGTTTTCGTTCCCCATGTCAGGAAGAAGGTTATTAAGTAAGATATTCCAAAAGGGACTATAGATATGATTAAATAAATGGGAGATAGTGTAGACGCTTTATGAACCAGTTGTTTATGTTTCCCAGTTTCTAGAGACACTATACCTATACGGTCCTTTCGTGGTTTTGTTATATGTTGTAATAAGTATAATTCATTTTTAAAGTATTACCAATGTATGTAAAGTATGGGTCGTTATAATAATGAACCCTATTAATTTATATAAGGTTCTGGAATTTCTAATTAATGAATATAATGTCATTATACAGGACATTAAAGAGAAGGAAGCATTCACATACAAGGTAAGGGGAAATTCTCGAACCCAACTTTCAACCTTCGTGTTTGCCTCTTTCACTCCATTTATGACATGTTCACTCCATAAAGATAATTTTTTGGTAATTTTCCTTAATATTCTGGTATATACATGTTTTCTAATGAATTTTATGTCAATCCAAATGTTTTATAAAAGATCTCTTCTTTTATGAACTAAACCTTTACCTCTTATTCATGGTTGATGGTTCTTGTATCATGTATGTTGTTCCCTCTTTCTTTTGGGAACCCAAATCTTATGAATGTGTTATTATGAGAAGAAACCCATTCCTTTTAGTGGTTTAGTTATGTTAAATTATCCTATATGTTCATTGTGGCATGCATGATAAATGATAATGTTATGATGTGAAGGGTGCACCCAGAATTATATAGCGCAATATGAATGTTTAAATGTGACGGGTGCACCTCAAATTATATAGTTCTCCAATGAATTGGGTAAAGTTATGAATATCATGAGTATATGTGAAGTTATGTGTGAAAAATATTCTATATTGGTTCACTACTATGCGTGGTATTTAACCACTAGAACATGATGTTTCATTTTTATGCATTGCCACATTTCAAGTCTATTATTTATGCTCCTCTCATGTTCATGATCTTTTTCCTATGTTATGATTATGCTCACCCCATAACATATTGTTCTTATCTATCCTATTATTGGTATTCTAGCTCACCCCTTTTTATTTATAACCTCATCTGGATACATGTATTAAGGAGAGTACATGTGCCAATAAGAAGCTAGAGAATAAGAAATTAAATAAATGTTTAAGCTTGATGATGTAATTGTTTTGTACGATCCTAGTTTTCCGAAGACACTAAACCATTGGATCCTCTATGTGTCATACTATTATGTTTTTTATCTTTTAAATTAATTAATATTAATGTAAGAAATTTCTGGTTTGCTATAGTTGGTATAAGAGGAAAGGTTTAGTTAATTTGGGAATTAGGATTAGTGAACCCTAGGGAAAACCTAAACCATGAGACTAAGTACAAATATGCACACAACAATAATTACATAGGGATCCCATATGTTATGTTTTTGGTATAAATATTTTATATGAATATGTTATTCATGACTTTTTTACTTATGTTTTGTTTTAACGTTTTCTATCATAGAAAATGGTGGGAACTAGGAGAAATCTGGCCAACAACTCTGGCGAGGGAAAATGAAACGATTTCCCGAACGACATCCCCAATGATTTGGGAGGTGGACTTCAAAACATCATGGAGATGCTTACCCAATTATCTCAGGTTATGAATAATAACCACAATAATATTGAATGTCCTCCTTCACTAAAGAAGGAGAACCTGGATATCAAATGTTTTATGAGGAAACGACCACCGATGTTTTGTGGATCTTTTGATCCACTAGTTGAAGAACATTGGGTCAACTCCCTAGAGAGGATCTTTTCTATGATTCACTGCTCTGAGATGTGGAAGGTGACTCTAGACATTTATCATCTATATGGAGAAGCTGATCAATGATGGGCTTTGATTAAGAATAGCAAGCCAAGGGACGAAAATGAAGAGATCGAATTTGAAGACTTTAAGATAATGTTTCTTAATATGTATTTCCCACGAACTCTTCACACAAAGATGGTGATATAATTCATAGAGATCAAGAAAAAAGAAGGAGAATCTATCACAACCTATGAAGTGAATTTCACAAGCCTCTCAAGGTATGCTTCGGGTTTTTTTATCATCAATGATTGCAAAATTGATAGATTCTTTAGTGGTTTAAAACCACACATTCGAAAGGCTCTTGAAATTTGAGACTTTGGGAGTTATGAAGAAGTTGTTCAGTGTGCTCTCAAAGTGGAGATGGAGTTTGGAGAGTGGTCCCACGCCTATGGGGATAAGAAGAGAAGGATGGAGTTTCAAGATGTTGGATATAATGTAAAATGTGGGAAGAAAAATCAACGACCCACATGCCAAAAATGTGGGAAGTTGCACCATGGGAACTATCTCAAAGGGACGGGGAAGTGATTTAAGTGTGGGAAAGAAGGACATCATTCTCAAGAGTATCGAAAGGACACAAAAAGGAAGGATATTGTTGCCGATGAAAAGAGAGAACCACTCATGGTTCAATACAACAACTATAGGGAGATAAAGCACTATACGAAGTAGTGGACTAAACCTCAAGATCTTGAGGGTAATCAGCATCCGCAGCCACCAAAGCCAAAGGAAAAAAGGAATTATTATGCCATCACTACTGCGGAGGTGGAGCATGATAATGATGTTGAACAAGGTACACTTCCTATTCACTCAGGAATGTCAAAAGTCTTATTGATTCTGGTTCTACGTATTCCATTATATCTTGATAGTTTTCTAGAACTATAGAATTGATGTCCCAAAACCTTGAAGTAGAGATATCTCTAAAATCACCAAGTTGTGTAATCATTGCAACCCCAGTGTTTGACTATTCTCATGTTGGTGTATGTGGGAAGATTCTTCCATAAAGTCTTGTAAAACTTCCCTTGGTGGAATTCGACGCTATAATGGGAAAGGATTGGATCTAGTTATATAAATCACATATCAATTGTTGGGAAAATGTAATATCTTTTCATATTCCGAGCCATCCCATGCTCCTCTACAAATGCAAGGAAGATCATGAATCTCCTTTGAAAAATTCAACAATGGTGTGGGTGTTGATTCCCTATGAAGAAGCATACCTCTCCAAAATGGTTGAGTTAAAGGAATGATCCGAACCTGAGGAAATTACCATTGTGAGGGAATATAGCGATGTATTTCCCAAAGAGTTACCCGGAATTCCCCCAGATCGTGAGGTAGAGTTCTCAATTGAACTCATACCTTGAGATACTTTTATCTCGATGCGTCCCTATAGGATGGACCCTATTGAACTGGAGGAGTTAAAGAAGTAGTTGCAAGAGCATCTAGACAAAGGGTTCATATTCCCTAGTGCATCACCTTGGGGTGCGCCAGTGCTCTTTGTGACAAAGAAGGATGGAACAATGCGGCTGTGTATCGATTATCGGGAAGTCAACAAAATCACCATAAAGAAAAAGTATCCTCTCCAAAGGATTGATGACTTGTTCGACTAGTTAAGAGGATCTCAATACTTCTCAAAGGTGGAACTTCGTTCTAGATGTCATTAGGTAATGTTGAAGAAGGAAGATATTCAAAAGACTGCCTTTTGTACAAGGTATGGGCACTATGAGTTTTTTGTGATGGCCTTTGGACTTACTAAGGCCCCTGCAATCTTCATGAATTTTATGAATAGAGTCTTTAGATATTACCTCGACAAATTTGTGGTTGTTTTTATCGATGATATTCTCATCTACTCCATGAGAAAGGAGGAACATGATGAATATCTAAGACTTGTGTTGGCGACATTGAGATAGAGATGTTGTAAGCCATGTTCAGCAAGTGTATGTTTCTAATGAATCAAGTCACATTCTTAGGACATGTGATCAAAAGTGTGGGAATTTTTGTGGATTTTTAAAAGGAAAAGGTGATTGAGGAATGTCCCAGGCCCTATAGTGTCACAAAAATCCGTAGTTTTCTTGGATTAGCTAGGTACTACCGACGTTTTGTGAGAAACATCTCATGAATTTCAAGCCCGCAAAATAAGTTAACAAGGAAAGGGGTAAAGATTGTCTGGATGGAAGAATGTGAGGGAACCTTCAAGGAGCTAATGAGAAGGCTGATCACTGCACCTGTACTCACACTACCGAAAAGTGGAGAATGTTTTGTGATATATAGTGATGCTTTAAAGAAAGGCTTGCGTTGTGTACTCATGAAAATTGATAATGTTATAGCCTACGCCTCATGACATTAAAAGATCCCTAAGCAGAACTACCCGACACATGATCTAGAGCTGGAAGCTGTGATTTTTTCCTTGAAAATCTGGAGGCACTACCATTATGGTGAGAAGTGTAACATATAAACCAACCACAAGAGCCTAAAGTATATATTCACACAAAAGGATCTCAACATGAGTCAAAAGATATTGTTATATCTAATCAACTATTACGATTGATCTATTAACTATCATCTTGTAAAGGCGAACAAGGTAGCTGATGCTCTAAGAAGAAAAGAACCCGCTACTCTATCCATGTTACGGATTGAGAAAGACAATATCTTCATAGATATGCAAAGGATGGATTTGGTAATCATAAGCGCATGGAATACATCCTACCTTTCCCAAATTATTTTGCATCCATCTATCCAGGAGAAGATTAAGGAAGCACAAATGGATGATGTGGAGATACAAAAGAGGGTGAATGCAGTAAAGGAAGGGATGATGCAAGAGTTCCATATCGACGATGATGGTGTGATTCATTCTAGAATGTAGTTGTGTGTGCCTTCATCACTCGGAATAAATAAAAGGCTATTGGACAATGCACATAGCTCAAATATATCTATCCGTACAGGGAGTACCAAGATGTACTGTAATCTCCGATAACACTTCTGGTGGGATAACATGAAGAAGGAGATTGCCAAATATATATCATGGTGCTTGGTATGTCAGCAAGTTAAAGCTGAGTGAAAAAAGTTCAAGGGTATTATGCAGCCATTGCCTATACCCATGCGGAAATGGGAAAACGTTACTATAAACTTTGTCATGGGTCTCCCAAATATGTCAAAGTGAAATAATGCAATATGGGTTGTGGTTGACCGACTCACCAAGACTGCTCATTTTATCTCTATTCAGGAAGATCTCTTTCTTGATCAACATGCAAAGATATATGTGAAGGAAGTTATGAGATTACACAGTGTTCCACTCTCAATTGTCTCTGATCATGTTCCAAGGTTCAAATCTATTTTCTGAAGGATCCTTCAAAATTCATTTAGTACTAAACTAAATTTCAGTATGGCCTATCACTCACAATATGATGGACAGTCTGAATGGACTATTCATATGCTTAAAAACCTGATAATAGCCTATTCTCTTGAATTAAATGGTGGTCAGGATCATCATCTCTCATTGGTTTAGTTTTCATAGAATAATAGCTTCCACTCAAGTATCCAGATGGCTCCATATGAAGATCTATATGGAAACCGATGTAGAACTCCAACCCGTTGGGAAGAAGTTGGAGAAATAAATCTACTTGCACTCGATCTTGTTCAAGTGATGACATAGAACATTCATGTCATCCAGAAACACATCAAAGCTACTCAAATTTGGAAAAATAGATATGATGACAACTGTTGAATGGACTTGGAGTTCAACTTTAGAGGTAATTTTTTCCATCGAATATCATCATGGAATAGAGTCATGCAATTTGGGAAGAATGGGAAGTTAAACCCAAGGTATATTGGCTCCTTTGAGATCCTTGACCGCATAGGTTCCATGGCCAATCGTCCTTCACTTCAACCAAATATGGATCAAGTTCAGGATGTGTTTAATGTATCACTACTGAGGAAGTACATATCATACCCCTCACATGTACTAAACTCAGAGGTGGTGTAGGTGGAAGATGATCTCTCTTATGAGGAGCAGCTAGTAATGATTCTGGATCGAAGAGATAAGGTTCTATGCATCAAGGCAACTCATCTTGTCAAATTTTTGTAGAGGAACCATAAGTTTGTTGAAGCAACATGGGAGCCATAAGAGGAAATGATAGAGAAACACCCTCACCTGTTTGTGTAAAGTGAAATTTCGGGGGTGAAATTTCTTATGGGGGGAATAATGTAACGACCCAAAATTTTTCTATGGAAATTCCCTTCTTATAATTATGTCATACAATAACATGAAAAAACAACATAATGAACTACTAAGTGATATATGACCTTTAAACATAATTTTTCACTTCTATGTTTTTTATTTTAATAATCCGATATACAAGGTTGTGTTCAAGTTGAATTTTGGAGTCTAATGAAACAAAAATGATTTTCAGTGAATAGTAGCGTACCCTTGTGAATAGTAACATACCCTTATGAAAAGTATGATGACCCTTATGAATAGTATATCATCCAACATAATATTAACTTTACCCATGAATAATTAAATATTATTTAGAGATATTAGAAAGTGACAATTTGACCTTAGTAATCGTTTTGGTATTTTGTAAGTCATAAATAATTAACTATAATTAATTAATTAATTTAAAAGAATTTTTATTTCCCTAAAATGTATTCATAAATTATTTAATCAATGTATTATATTTTTTAGATAATTTTAAAAGACCCTACGTAATTTTTTAAAGAACTATAAAATTTGTTTTAATCTTAAAAACTATTTTTCAAGTAAATTATGATTTTAACTAAATTTTAAATTAATAATATTTAGAAAATTATTTTTGAAAAATGGAATACATTTTTGGATTCTACACGTCTATAAATGGTTGGGGTAAACTTTTTGTGATTTTTCTAAGATACTTGAATTTTTTATGAATAGTAGAATCCGAAAATTTACAATAAATGCTAAATAATGGATTAATAGAGTCATTGATGAAGCTATGATGATGTAAGACCACTTGTTATGGGATGACATAATAAAATTACTATTCTTGTTCATTCAATACTCCCTATTTTTGGTTCTCAAGAGAAGTATTCAAGAGGTAATTTCTCTCCCTCTTCTCCTTTAATTTCCTTTCATGTTCAAGTTCGCTTCTTGATCTCTCCCCACCTATCTTCATCCATATTGTATTGTAACTCCAGTATTATACATATACTGTAATTTTATGATTCTAATGGGATATTCTATCATCCAACCCCCTTTCCATCTTCCTTTTATATTATTAAAGAGGACGTTGTTCGTGAGGTGTTAATTTATCACCTTCAAGAACGACATGCTTTCTTCTTCCATTTCTACATTCAGATCTGGCCATGAAACCATTTTTATGGTTGAACAGGAATATTATATTTGTACAATTTTCTATTTAATGTTCTGGAAATAATCTATTTCCATATTACTAAGTAATAAGTAAAAACAAGTTCGTTGTGATCGAACAACCGAACAAATTGACCCAAATAACCATCATTTAATTTGTATCTAGTGATTCATCCACATGGATATAATATAATTCTTTATAAGATCATTAAAAATCATGTAATATCATTACTGACATGGGATATCATTTCTGGATGTCTACCTAGGTTCTACCTGAACATCAATTTATGAAGACAAGTGAACTTCCCAAGAAAACCCATAAAAATAAACATCCCCGAACAATGTTTTTAAACTCTATAAGTCATCCAAAGGAATATAAAATGACATAATGAAACCATAATGAAACCTATTAATGTATAAATGGTTCTGGAATTTATAATTAATGAATATAATGTCATTATACATGACATTAAAGATAAGGAAACATTTAGATACAAGGAAAGGGGAAATTCTCGAACCCAACTTTCATCCTTCGGGTTTTACCTCTTTCACTCCATTTATGATATGTTCACTCCTTAAAAATAATTTTTTCATCATTTCCCTGATTTTTTTGGGATTTAAATTTTTTCTAATTAATGGTTATTTCAATACAAATGTTTTCCAAAAGAGATCTTCTTTTATGAAATCAACATTTACCTCTCATTAATGGTTGATGGTTCTTGTATCAAGTATGTTGTTCCCTCTTTCTTTTGGGAACACAAATCTTATGAATGTGTTCTTATGAGATTAACCCCATTCCTTTTAATGGGTTAGTTATGTTAATGTATGCCATATGTTCATTGTGGCATGTATGATAAATGATAATGTTATGATGTGATGGATGTGCCCGGAATTATATAGCGCAATATGAATGTTTAAATGTGGCGGGTGTGCCCGGAATTATACAGTGCTCCAATGCATTGTGTAAAGTTATTAATCACATGATTATATGTGAAATGATGTGTGAACATGATTCAATCTTTGTTCAAAAGTATGCGTGGTATTTAACCACTAAGTCATGATGTTTCATTTTTATACATTGCCATATTTCAAGTCTATTATTTATTCTCCTCTCATGTTCATGATCTTTTGCCTATGTTTTGATTATGCTCACCCCATGATTTATTTTTCTTATCTATCCTCTTACTGGGCTTCTTGCTCACACCTTTTTATGTATATTCTCAAGTGGAAACATGTACTAAGGAGAGGATAAGTTCCAATAAGAAGCTAGAGAATAAAAAATTAAATAAATGTTTAAGCTTGATGTTTTAATTGTTTTGTATGGTCCTAGTTTTCCCATGAAACTAAACCTATGCATCCTCTATGTGTAATACTATTATGTTTTTTATCTTTTAAATGATGTAATAGTAATGTACGAAAAGGCCGGGTCGCTATAATTATGGTTATGAAACCCATTTTATTCTATGGGTTATGATGAATGATTTATGTTTATTTTGTGGAACAAGTAAGATTTATTTCATTATGAGATGGGTGGGACCGATATCTCCCTCCAATGCATTGGGTAAAGATTTATATCTCAGGACATAGACATGTCTGGAAGGGTAGGTTAATCTGGCTCAGTGATACAAGACTGGAACGAGGAGTGAACTTGATTTCGTAAGAGACATTGTCCACTATGATGGTCTTGGCAGCAATGCCTTGGTTACTATGGAAATCATATCATGTGCATAATTGTTTTCCACAGTTCCATGTTTTTTCCCACGTTATTTATCATTATTAATGTTCCTTTACGATCTATTCCTTATGAATTTTCAATATTTATGTCATTACTCACGATTTTTATATTTTATGTTCATGTTCTTACGTTCAAATGTTTAGGGATTCTTTTATGTTTCCATTTTTACCCTTACTGAGCATTTCAACTCGCCATTTTTAGGTTTTCTTTTCCCCCAGGATATAATGAAATTTTTTAGGTTGGAAAAAAGAAGATCATTATCAGAGATGTTGAAGATCATTCACCATGATTAGAAGATTATGTTTCGAGTTTCCAAAGACACTAAAATAATTCGGTCATTGGGAGTTTGTTTTGTGATCTCTAAATTATTCCACAAAAGTAATGTAATTTCCATGTACTTCATGTTTGGGTCTCTACAGTTGGTATCAGAGTGAAGGTTTAGTCAACCTTTGGAAACTAGGATGTGAAAACATTAGTGAGATCCCTATAGATATTTCTAAGGTATGTGTAACGCCCCGACCCCAGTTACCCAGAGTCGGTGCATTATTACATAACATTGGCATGATCACAAGAAAGATCAAATCTCAAAAGACCGTTTGGTTTAGTATCCTTGGAAACACTAGATATATTCATAAAGTATTACATTACATCATAAAGTGAAAAACTACTACAACAACATAATGTCTCCATAGTCCACACTATTATCCCCTCATAATATCCCTACAGGTCATTCATAACTTACTTCTTCACATCCTGGGAAAAATAAAACATAGAAAATGGGTGATCTCAAATTCCCAGTAAGGATAACAATATAGTGGAAACATTCCAAAATAAGCATAAACATTTAAGGTAATGTATAACTAAAACAAAATCCTTTTAAACTTGAACTTCAACATAGTATGGAAAAAGTAAAATGAAATAATGCCATTTATTTATTCACATGGATATTCTACTAATCGAATAATCTCATGCAATATCAATAACCACTTTCATAATGATGGAATGCATAATGTCAGACTATCATAACCACGTAGCCAAGGCCTCGTGTCATGACTAAAAATAAGATTTTTCCAAGGCCTTGTGCCAAGACACTAGTTTGTCTCATGAGACCTACCGATGCATCGAGGAACTATAGCGGGCTCAACCCATCACATATTAAGTCCAATGCATTCCCATATGAAAAGGTTTAAACATAACATAACCATTCGTATTAAAACTAGCATACGAAATGTCAATACTTTCACCATAAAATATGAATGGTATAAAAATAGCACATCCACAGTCAAACATATCACAAAACCTTCAATAAAATATAGAAGTTTTTATCATGATAAATCAACTTCAAATAAGCTTAAAATCCATCAAAGGATGTTGACATAGATGAAATCAAAACTCTTTTTAGAGAAATATCTCTTTCTATTTTGTAATCATTTAAGAGTCTTATATTTATGAAATAAAACATTTTCTTTGAAAATATTCTTATAATCATGTAAGGGAAGCTTCGACGATTTTATAACGGCGGAAAATAACCACACCAGACGTATAAGTTAAAAAAACATTCTTACCTTAATTCTGTCGAAAAGGTTAAAAAGCACCTTGTTTGGAAAACGAAGAAAAGATTCCTTTATAAACCTCTTATAAAAAGTCAAAAAAGGGTATAAATGACTTTAACCCATATTCTACTAAATAGTAAAAAAGTTTTGAAATTCATTTTTAAGAAACATGTATGTGGATGATAAAGAGATCCCAGTAGATTACTATGTATAAACAACCTCGGATAATGAAGATATTGTGAAATAAACCTTTACCTTGTACTTTTCCTTGGTTGGGGTAGGTTAACCTCCTATATAATGGTGAAATAATTGTTATTAAATTATACAATAATCATATACATTAATATGATGTCATATATGATCTTTTAACATTGATTTGTTAATAATATCATAGTATTATCGTTGTTTCGGGTGTTAACTTACTCATTTTATTTTATATGTAATGTTATGTAACACATGTTTGTAATGTATAGGTTGTATATTATTCATATCTAGAGTGATATCAAGTCCTTAAACATCATTTTTAAATCATCAAATGATAATTAGACTTGAATGGATACGATGGAGAATGAATCTCATCGCATTCGTGGAGACGGTAGTCCGTACGTACGCACGAGCGACAATATCATTCTTTTGATATTAAAATAATATATAAATGGATGATATATATTATATAAAGAATCATTAACTTGTTATATTTATTATTTACATGAGTTACACATCATTATTATACCCATCCAAATAATAATATATTGAATAACAATTTCACCATGACGTGGAGATGGTAAGCCGTACGTACGCACGTATGGTGACATGTTATTCAAAGGGGGGATATAATACTGAATATGGTTGTACCATATTTATAATGACATCATAGTATATATATGATACTGGAGTTATTATTTTACAAAGGTAATAACAATGGATGAAGATGTGTAAAAAGAAAGGAACGTGGAAAAGGGTGGTGAAATCATTACCTCTTCTTCGGGTTCTTCCTTTTGATTTGATCAAAAGGGCTCCTTATGTTGGCATTACGATAAAACTATGGCCTCTAGGTTGTAGTGAGGGATGTTTGGAGAGTATTTGGGCAGAGTTTGGCCAAACCAAAAGGCTTCGAAGGTGTGAAGAAATGAGAAGGAAGAGTGCCTTTTTATAAGAGGGGTGAGGGGCACCTTTGGAAAACGCTACAAATATTAATTTATAATAAATTCATATTCAGTTTATAATGGATCCAAAGTTGATTATTTAATTGTTAAGGTGGGGATAGGTCGAAAACCATTCAACCAATAGAATTTATACAGGTTTGGGTTACTATATTAACCTTATCATTAAGTATTAACTGTTAGTTAATTAGTTTGACATTTACCATGTCACTTTGTATTTTTATATTATATAGTTAATAAACTTACTTTATACATCCAAGTGACCCCCAAGTGGTCCATTAATGATACAAATATCAGGATATAAGTCTCTTGGCCGAACCTTAGATTTTTAAGAATTTAATATCAATTAATTATATAATATTTGTTTTAAAAACTCTTTTATGTCAATTTTGACACTATTCAATAGTTGATTTTTTTGAAACTCATAACAGAATGATTACTTCGAAAATATTTAATTAAATCATTCCTAACATGTCATATTAACTTAGAAAATTATTGTAATTCATAAAAAGTCTCAAATTATATTTATTTGTGTATTTATAATATCAATTATTTTAATTGTTCACTATTATGGTAATTACTGCATCATCATTGTGTCATAAATAAATTAAATTATTTAATGTCTAAAAATTATAAACAAACTATCATTATGTAGGAAATCGTATTATATTTCTAATGAATATTTACAATCTAATTTATCATATGTATAACCCTATATTAAAAATGTTTTAGTAAATAAACTTTGATTTTAACTCTTTTAACTCTTCTTTGAATTAAATAATAATAAATGTCCTAATCTAATCCAAGTGGACGTAAATGATAATATTTTATTCCTAAGGTTTTTTCTGGTCGAGATACACTTGTCCAATAGAATTAGGACATGTGTTAGGTAATATTAATATCATTCTTACCCTTAATTACCCTATTTAATTTTAACCATGTTAAATAAAAGTAAAAAAGTTAGTATTCACAAAAAATTATTTTCATCTCATTGAACCACATTTTACTTTTTTATATTAACCGTGTCTCTCGGATTTTCAAAATTCCATTCACAGAAGCGGTAAAATTAAGTTTTATGAAAACATTCAGTTTTTTAACTACCACTTAGTAGTTTCACTATTCATCAAAAATTGATGTTTTTCAGAACAATGCCAAAATTTCAACCTAAGATATAATTGATATTCCGAATTCAAAAATGATTTCTATTTTACAAAATTACAAACATATAAGTTGCATTAATTAATTTTATAATTAATTCCCATTGTCACAACAAATAGAGTGTTTTTAAGAAACAATATACACCAAAAGATTGACAATTGTTTAGGTCCAATTTCAAAGTGAAATTAATTCTAATGAACACCATTGGATAAAATGGTAAAAATATATTCTAATTATACTTTAAAACCACTCAATAAAATAATTTATCACTATAAATTATTTTTATTAAAAATTTTGTTTTTAAGTATTTTTCACTATTCATAAAAATTGTAAGTTCTCAGAAAAATACAAAAAAATCATCTTAGGATAATTTCCATATTCCGAAACCCAAAATGAAGTCCATTTTGAAATATAAAATATATATAATTTCAAAAAGTAGGTATTACTATTCATAACGGCTAGTTTTATTGGTTGTGGTGTGTTAGAACTCGATGTTGCGTACAACACACGCTATCGCATTATTCAAAGAGAAGCGTACCGTAGAATCTTGGGGTGTTACATTCTCCCCTCCTTCAAATAATTTCGTCCTCGAAATTTCCAGAATACTAAAACATGAAAAGACTCGGGTGGTTCTTCATCATAAGTTCCTCAGGTTCCCATGTTGCCTCTTCCATCTTATGGTTTCTCCACAAAACATTTACCAGACGCGTCGTCCGGTTTCTCAGTACTTTTTCTCTCATATCAAGAATCCTGACGGGCACTTCGTAATAAGACAGATCGGGTTCTAGTTCTAATTCCTCATAAGTGAGTACATGCATTGGGTCAGGCATGTATTTCCTCAACAGAGATACGTTTGAACACATCGTGAACTTTGGAGATACTTGGCGGCATTTCCAATCGGTAAGCTACTTCCTCAATTCGTTCTAGAATTTCGAAAGGTCTGATGTACTGTGGACTCAATTTACCTTTCCTACCAAAAGGTATGACTCCCTTCCATGGAGATACCTTCTGGAAAACATGATCACCGAATTGAAATTCCAAATCCTTCCTTTGATTATTGGCATAGCTCTTCTGCCTACTTTGAGATGCTTTGATGTGATTTTGGATTACCTTCACCTTTTCCTTCGTTTCCTCCACTAGTTCTAGGCCTACAAGTTTTATTTCCCCAACGTCATCCCAACATGTTGGTGTGCGACATCTCTTTCCGTATAACTCTTCATATGGTTCAATCTGAATACTCGAATGGAAGCTATTGTTATAGGAAAATTCTACCAGAGGTAAATACTGATCCCACATACCCTGAATGTCATGTGAGCAAGATCTCAACATGTCTTCTAAGGTTTGAATAGTCCGTTTTGATTGTCCGTCTGTCTGAGGGTGGTAAGCAGTGCTCTAATGTATTTTAGTATCCAGGGATTTTTGAAGACTTTTCTAGTATCGTGAAGTAAAACGGGAATCACGATCAGAAACAATCGATAGGGGTACTCCATGAAGTTTCACAACTTCATTAATATATAGTCTTTCTACACGTTCCAGGGGTAGATCTTCTCTTATATCAAGAAAATGTGATGACATGGTAAGACGATCAACAATAACCCATATTTCATCGTTTCTTCTAGGAGTATTTGGTAGTACAATGACAAATTCCATCGTAATATTTTCCAATTTCCACTCCGGTATGGGAAGAGGTTGCATGACTCCTCCAGGATGTTTCCTTCTAGCTTTCACTTGTTGACAAACCATACATATTGACACAAAATCAGAAATATCCCTCTTCATGTTGTCCCACCAAAAATGTTCCTTTAAAATCTATATACATTTTGGTGTGCCCAGGATGTATAGAGAAATTGGAACTGTGAGTATCATCCAATAATTCCCTTTTTAGATCAGGTATATCGGGAACACAAAGTCTCTTCCCGAATTTCAAAATTCTATCTTCATACACAAAGTATCTCAATCTCCCATCATTCACAGCTTTAATCTTCTTTTGAAATTCTTCATCATTGGTCTGAGAACTCTTAATCCATTCTAGTAAATATGGTTTGGCAACCATTTGAATAAGAACTGATGTTTCACCTTCCCTGGTTATTCCCATGTCCATCTTCACTAGATCCATGAAAATTGGATCCCTTTCAATTCTCATATTGTTCAAAACTCCATGGTCTTTTCTGCTCAAAGAATATTCCACCCTGTTTGGCTTCCCCGGGTGGTAGTGTATCGTGCAATCATACTCCTTGAGTAATTCAAGCCATCTCCTCTGCCTCATGTGGACTTCTTTTTGTGAAAAAATATATTTCAAACTCTTGTGATCAGTATAAATCTCATATTTTCACCATAGAGTTAGTGCCTCCATAACTTCAAAGAAACGATCACAGCTGCTAACTCGAGATCATGAGTAGGATAGTTTTGTTCATGAATTTTCAACTGTCGTGATTCATAGCCAATAACTCTATCATTCTGCATAAGGACACAACCAAGTCCTTTCTTCGATGCATCACTATAAATAACAAACCCATCATTTCCCGATGGTAGAGTCAATATAGGAGCATTGACTAATCTTCTCTTCAGTTCTTCAAAACATTCTTCACAATCTTTTGTCCAAACAAATTTAACCCCTTTACGTGTGAGCATCGTTAATGGGTTAGCCAATCGGGAAAAATTCTGGACAAATAGTCGATAATAACCTGCCAAACCAATAAAACTACGTACCTCAGTTATACTCGTAGGTGCTGGCCATTCTTTGATTGCCTTGGTCTTAGAAGGATCAATAGAGATTCCATCTTTAGAGACAATATGTCCAAGGAAAGAAATCTCATGAATCCAGAATTCACACTTGCTAAACTTCCCATATAATTCATGTCCTCTCAGAGTCTTCCGGATAATGCGCAAGTGATTTTCATGATTTCATAGATTTTGGAGTATACCAAGATATCATCAATAAATACCACCACAAATTCATCGAGATACTCCTTGAAAACACTATTCATTAGATCCATGAATACAGAGGGAGCATTAGTCAATCCAAAAGGCATTACAGTAAACTCATAATGCTTGTACCTCGTTCGAAATGCTGTCTTCGGAATGTCTTCCTTCTTCACACAAAACTGATGGTATCCAGATCGATGGTCAATATTTGAAAAGTATTGAGCTCCATGAATTTGGTCAAATAAATCATCAATTCGAGGTAGGGGATACTTGTTCTTTATTGTTATAGCATTGATCTCCCTGTAGTCGACACATAACCTCATAGATCCATCTTTCTTTTGAACAAAAAGAACAGGGGCTCCCCATGGAGAAACACTAGGGCGAATAAATCCTTTATTACTCAATTCCTCTAGTTCTTTCTTTAGTTCAACTAATTATACAGTGGCCATTCTATAAGGGGTCTTCGATATTGGCCTTGATCCAGGAATTAAATTAATGGAAAACTCAACTTCTTGTTCTGGAGGATGTCCTGGTAAATCTTCTGGAAATACATCTACATATTTGTTCATAACTGGTACATCCTCTATTTGAACATTCCTTTCCTCACCCATAGTTATTTCATTCTCTTCCTCCCCAATAATTGAATTTAGTTGAGCTACAGGGGGTGGATCTTGATAAGAATTAGGTGGTGACGATTCTACTCTAAAGATAAGGTGTTCCTTATCATCATCATCAAAAATCGTAACCTCTTTCTTCATACAATAAATCTTCACATCATAGTTCAAAATCCAGTCCATACCAAGGATTATATCGAACTCAATTGTAGGTATGATGATGAGATCAGCAGATAAAGAACATTTATGTGCTCTAATGGGGACTGATTCACAAAACTTTAATGCAATGATACTTCCCTTAGGAGTTTTAACTGACAACTCCCTTGTTAAATCAAATTGGAAATATCTAATTTTATTTGCAAACTGGGAAGATATGAAACAATGCGATGATCTAGAATCAAATAATGCATTTACTAAACTTGAGGAAACCATTAAATTACCTGCCACCATGTCTTTTAGAGCTTCTACCTCAGCAGTAGTGATAGCATAAGCATGGCTTTGATCCCTTGGCCTTTTCTGAGGTAAGTCCTCCTGAAGCTTAGGAAATTCATTTCCATAATCTCCCATCTCCCTACAATTGTATCACTAAACATTGGTATCTTCCTTCTTCCCCTTGAAATCACGAGCCTGGTGGCTTTTTTCACCACACTTGTAACAGACTCTCATTCCCTTCAAGCAAGTACCGGGGTGTTTCTTCCCACATTTACCACAGGATGGATATTCAACCTTTACCTTCATCCTCTTATTTCCATTCCCAGATTGATCAGTAGGTCTCTTCTTATCTTTCTTTGCTTTAATGTCATAAGACTTAGAAAATTCCTTTTCGGTCTTGATAGCACATGAGATAATGTCTTCGTACGATGAAAAGGATTGTGAGACTAATGCTCGACGGAGAAATGGTTTTAACCCACCAAAGAAACAATCAACCTTACTTCTTGGGTTACGTATATAATCTCCAGCATACCTTGATAACCTTGTAATGTTAGCCTCATACTTTGCGAGATTTTTAACCTCCTTCTGTCTCAAACTAAGAAATTGCCTTTCCATATCCGCTCGATGGTCGCGAGGAATGTTTTTTTTTCTAAAAACAGATCTTTGAACTCCCTCCATTCCATATTTGATACTTCATCATCTTCCTTCGTGTTTTGAATCAATGACCACCGTTGATCAGCATCTCTAGTGAGTCGGTAAACTGCCATGATAACTTTTTCCCTTTCACTACTTTCCAAAGCCTGAAATATTTTCTCTAGATAATTTATCCATTGCTCAGCTACTAAGGGATTTTCACTCCCATTGAACATTGGTGGTTGTTGCCTCATGAATTGATCTAACATTGATCCTCCACTCTGTTGATCTGGGTGCTCCACATGGGTATGATAATTATTCATAACCTAAGTAAGTTGTCCCAGTATGGTGATTAGCTGATCGGCACCAGTTGCATCACCAGCTCCACTATAATTATCTTGAGGAGGAGGGCAATCCATACATGGAGTGTGTGCATTGATACTGTTTCCATTTCTTCCACTAGGTGCCATTTCTAATCAATGGTATAAACTAGATTAGTTTATGAATCAAAATACATAATCCCATACTTACAAAACACTTAACATAAATTGAACTATTTATGGATATAATCCATAATCATAAAAATGTTTTCTTTGAGGAAGTATATACTCATAAACCCTTCATAATGATTTTTAAAGAAAATGAGAGTTATCCTAAGCATATCCCCCGGGAGTGTCGTAACCTAGAGTGCAGCAAGGCCCATTGTCGTGCACCAGTTCCCGTTCGAGTCTTGCTCAAAGAGGTGTTTTCGGGTTTTACCCCTAGGTACATCTGTGCTAGAGCCGCCTCTACATGCTCGTATCCAGACAGGGATGTATTGCTTAGAAAACTCACAAAATCTCTACAATACCAAAATTCTAGGAATTTCTTCTATACTAATCCTCAATGTTCATCTTAGGTCTACGTGCTCTAATCAGAGTTTATCTAAATCTAGCTTCCAAGGTTTGTACTAAACCTCCTCTGATACCAACAGTAAAGCCCCGACCCCAGGTACCCAAATTCGGTGCATTATTACATAACATTGGCAAGATCACAAGAAAGATCAAACCTCGAAAGACCGATCGGTTTAATAGCCTTTGAAACACTAGATATATTCATAAGGTTTTACATTTCATCATAAAGTGAAAAACTACTACAACAACTTAATGTCTCCATACTCCACACTATTATCCCCTAATAATATCCATGAAGGTCATTCATAACTTACTTCTTCACATCCTGGGAAAAATAATACATAGAAAAGGGTGAGCTCAAATGCCCAGTAAGGATAACAATATAGCAGAAACATTCCAAAATAAGCATAAACATTTAAGGCAATGTATAACTAAAAGAAAATCCTTTTAAACTTCAACTTCAACATAGTATGGAAAAAGTAAAATGAAATAATTCCATTTACTTATTCACATGGTTATTCTACTAATCGAATAATCACATGAAATATCAATAACCACATTCATAATGATGGAATGCATAATGCCAGACTATCATAACCACATAGCCAAGGCCTCGTTCCGAGACTACAAATAAGATTTCTCCAAGGCCTTGTTCCAAGACACTATTTTGTCTCATGAGACCTACCGATGGATCGAGGAGCTATAGCGGGCTCCACCCGTCACATATTAAGTCCAATGCATTCCCATATGAAAAGGTTTAAACATACCATAAACATTCGTATTAAAACTAGCATACGAAATGTCAATAATTTCACCATAAACTATGAATGGTATAAAAATAGCACATCCACAGTCAAACATATCACAAAACCTTCAATACAATATAGAATCTTTGTATCATGATAAATCAACTTCAAATAAGCGTAAAATCCATCAAAGGATGTTGACATAGATAAAATCAATACTCTTTTTTAGAGAAATATCCCTTTCTATTTTGAAATAATTTAAGAGTCTTATATTTATGAAATAAAACATTTTCATTGAAAATATTCTTATAAGATTGTAAGGGAAACTTCGACTATTTTATAACGGCGAAAAATAACCGCACCCGCCGTATAAGTTAAAAAAACATTCTTACCTTAATTCTGTCGAAAAGGTTAAAAAGCACCTTGTTTGGAAAACGACGGAAAGATTCATTTATAAACATCTTATAAAAAGTCAAACAAGGGTATAAATTACTTTAACCCATATTCTAGTAAATAGTAAATATGTTTTGAAATTCAGTTTTAAGAAACATGGATGTAGATGATAAAGAGATCCCAGTAGATTATTACGTATAAACAATCTCGAATAATGAAGAGATTGTGAAATAAACCCTTACCTTTTACTTTTCCTTGGTTGGGGTTGGTTAAACTCCTGTATAATGGTGAAATAATTGTTATTAAATTATACAAGTATCATATACATTAATATGATATCATATATGATCTTTTAACATTGATTTGTTAATAATATCTAAGTATTATCGTTGTTTCGGGTGTTAACTTACTCGTTTTTTTATATGTTTTGTTACGTAATCCATGTTTGTAATTGATTGGATATATATTATTCATATCCAGAATTATATCAAGTCCATAAACATCATTTTTAAATAATAAAATGATAATTATACTT
Organism: Viscum album; assembly: GCA_963277665.1. NCBI lineage: Eukaryota > Viridiplantae > Streptophyta > Magnoliopsida > Santalales > Viscaceae > Viscum > Viscum album. The sequence continues at coordinate 267,054,206 of OY728125.1, read as the reverse complement.
GAATGGATACGATGGAGAATGAATCTAATCGCGTTCGTGGAGACGGTAGTCCGTATGTAAGCACGAGCGACAATATCATTATTTTGATTTTAAAATAATATATTAATGGATGGTATATCATATATACAGAATCATTAACATGTTATATTTATTATTTACATGAGTTACACATCATTATTATACCCATTCAAATAATAATATATTGAATAACAATTACACCACGACGTGGAAACGGTAAGTCGTACGTATGCACGTATGGTGACATGTTATTCAAAGGGTGGATAGAATACTGAATATGGTTGTACCATATTTATAATAACATCACAGTACAAATATAATACTGGAGTTATTATTTTACAATGGTACTAACAATGGAAGAAGAAGTGGAAAAAGAAAGGAACATGGAAAAGGGTGGTGAAATCATTACCTCTTCTTCGGGTTCTTCATTTTGATTTGATCAAAAGGGATCCTTAGGTTTGCATTCTGATCAAACTATGGCCTCTAGGTTGTAGCTAGGGCAGTTGGGAGAGTAGTTGGGCAGAGTTTGGCCGAACCAAAAGGCTTTGATGGTGTGAATAAATGAGAAGGAGGAGTTCCTTTTTATAAGAGGGGTGAGGGGCACCTTTGGAAAAGCTAGAAATATTAATTTATAATAAATTCATATTCGGTTTCTAATGGATCCAATGTTGATTATTTAAATTTTAAGGTTGGGATAGGTCTAAAACCATTCAACCACTAGAATTTATATAGGTTTGGGTTACTATATTAACCATATCATTAAGTATTAACTCTTAGTTAATTAGTTTGACATTTACCATGTCACTTTGTATTTTTATATTATATAGTTAATAAACGTACTATATACATCCAAGAGACCCCAAAGTGGTCCATTAATAATACAACTATCGTGATATAAGTCTCTTGGCCGAACCTTATATTTTTAGGAATTTAATATCAATTAATAATATAATATTTGTTTTAAAAACACTTTTATGTCAATTTTGACACTATTCAATAGTTGATTTTTGTGTAACTCATAACAGAATGATTACTTCGAAAAAATTTAATTAAAGCATTCATAACATGTCATATTAACTTATCAAATTAGTTTAATTCATAAAAAGTCTCAAATTATATTTATTTGTGTATTTATAATATTAATTATTTTAATTTTTCACTATTATGGTAATTACTGCATCATCATTGTGTCATAAATAAATTAAAATATATAATGTCTAAAAATTATTAACAAAATATCATTATATAGGAAATCGTTTTATCTTTCTAATGAATATTTACAATCAAATTTATCTTATGTATAACCCTATATTAAAAATGTTTTAGTAAATAAACTTTGATTTTAACTCTTTTAACTCTTCTTTGAATTAAATAATAATAAATGTCCCAATCTAATTCAAGTGGACCTAAATGATAATATTTTCTTCCTAAGGTTGTTTTTGGTTGAGATACACTTGTTCAATAGAATTAGGACATGTTTTAGGGTAATATTAATATCATTTGTACCCTTAATTACCCTATTTACTTATAACTGTGGTAAATAAAAGTAAAAAAGATACTATTCACCAAAAATTATTTTCATCTCATTGAACCAAATTTTACTTCTTGATATTAACCGTGTCTCTTGGATTTTCGAAATTCCATTCACAGAAGCGGTAAAATTATGTTTTATGAAAAAATTCAGTTTTTTAACTACCACTTAGTAGTTTCACTATTCATCAAAAATTGAAGTTTTTCAGAACAATGCCAAAGTTTCACCCTAAGCTATAATTGATATTCCGAATTCAAAAATGATGTCTATTTTACAAAATTCCAAACATATATGTTGCATTAATTAATTTTATAATTAATTCCCACTGTCGCAACAAATAGCGTGTTTTTAAGAAACAATATACACCAAAAGATTGATAATTGTTTAGGTCAAATTTCAAAGTGAAATTAATTCTAATGAACACAATTGGATAAAATGGTAAAAATATATTCTAATGATACTTTAAAACCACTCAATAATATAATTTATCACTATAAATTGTTTTGATTAAAAAAGTTGTTTTTAAGTATTTTTCACTATTCATAAAAATTGGAAGTTCTCAGAAAAATACCAAAAAACCATCTTAGGATAATTTCGATATTCCGAAACCAAAAATGAAGTCCATTTTGAAATATAAAATATATATAATTTCAAAAAGTATGTATTACTATTCATAACGGCTAGTTTGATCGGTTGTGGTGTGTTAGAACTCGATGTTGCGTACAAAACACGCTATCGCATTATTCAAAGAGAAGTGTACCGTAGAAGCTTGGGGTGTTACATTCTCCCCTCCTTCAAATAATTTCATCCTCGAAATTTGCAAAATACTAACACATGAAAATACTCTGGTGGTTCTTCATCATAAGTTCCTCGGGTTCCCACGTTGCCTCTTCCATCTTATGGTTTCTCTACAAAACATTTACCAGAAGTGTCGTCCGGTTTCTCAATACTTGTTCTCTCCTATCAAGAATCCTGATGGGCTCTTCACAATAAGACAGATCGGGTTCCAGTTCTAATTTCTCATAAGTGAGTACATGCGTTGGGTCAGGCATGTATTTCCTCAATAGAGATACGTGGAACACATCGTGAACTTTGGAGAGACTTGGCGGCAATGCCAATCGGTAAGCTACAACCCCAATTCATTCTAGAATTTCGAAAGGCCTGATGTACCTGGGACTCAATTTACCATTCTTACCAAAACGTATGACTCCCTTTCATGGAGAAACCTTCAGGAAAACACGATCACCGACTTGAAATTCCAAATCCTTCCTTCGATTAACGGCATAGCTCTTCTGCCTACTTTGAGCTGCTTTGATGTGATTTTGGATTACCTTTTCCATTTCCATCATTTCCTCCACTAGTTCTAGACCTACAAGTTTTATTTCACCAAAGTCATCCCAACAGGTTGGTGTGTGACATCTCTTTCTGTATAACGCTTCATATGGTGCCATCTGAATACTCGAATGGAAGCTATTGTTATAGGAAAATTCTACCATAGGTAAATACTGATCCCACATACCCTGAAAGTCAAGTGAGAAAGATCTCAACATGTCTTCTAAGGTTTGAATAGTCCATTCTGATTGTCTGTCTGTCTGAGGGTGGTAAGCAGTGCTCAAATGATGTTAAGTATCCAGGGATTTATGAAGACTTTTCCAGAATCTTGAAGAAAAATGGGGATCACGATTAGAAACAATCGATAGGGTTACTCCATGAAGTATCACAACTTCATTAATATATAGTCTTGATAGATGTTCCAGGGGTAGATCTTCTCTTATAGCGAGAAAATGTGCTGACTTGGTAAGACGATCAACAATAACCCATATTGCATCATTTCTTCTAGGAGTCTTTGTTAGTCCCATGAAAAATTCCATCGTAATATTGTCCCATTTCCACTCCGGTATGGGAAGAGGTTTCATGACTCCTCCAGGCTGTTGCCTTCCCGCTTTCACTTGTTGAAAAACCATACATCTTGAAACAAAATCAGCAATATCCCTCTTCATGTTGTCCCACAAAAAATGTTCCGTGAAATCTCTATACATTTTGGTTCTCCCATGATGTATAGAGAAATTGGAACTATGAGAATCATCCAACAATTCCCTTTTTAGATCAGGTATATCGGTAACACAATGTCTCTTCCCGAATTTCGAAATTCCATCTTCATACACAAAGTCTCTCAATATCCCATCATTCACAGCTTTAATCTTCTATTGAAATTATTCATCATCGGTCTGAGAACTCTTAATCCTTTCTAGTAAAGATGTTTTGGAAACCATTTGAAAAAGAATTGATGTTTCGCCTTCCCTGGTTATTCCCATGTCCATCTTCACTAGATCCATGAAAATTGGATTCATTTCAATTCTCATATTGTTCAAAACTCTATGGTATTTTTTGCTCAAAGCATCTGCTACCCTGTTTGCCTTCCCCGAGTGGTAGTGTATCGTGCAATCATAATCCTTGAGTAATTCAAGCCATCTCATTTGCCTCATGTTGAGTTCTTTTTGTGAGAAAATATACTTCAAAATCTTATGATCAGTATAAATCTCACATTTTTCACCATAGAGGTAGTGTCGCCATATCTTCAAAGCAAAGATCACAGCTGCTAACTCAAGATCAGGAGTAGGTTAGTTTTGTTCATGAATTTTCAACTGTCGTGATGCATAGGCAATCACTCTATCATTCTGCATAAGGACACAACCAAGTCCTTTCTTCGATGCATCACTATAAATAACAAACCCATCATTCCCCGATGGTAGAGTCAATATAAGAGCATTGACTAATCTTCTCTTCAGTTCTTCGAAACATTCTTCACACTCTTTTGTCCAAACAAATTTAACCCCTTTACATGTGAGCTTCGTTAATGAGTTAGCCAATCGGGCAAAATTCTGGACGAATCATCGATAATAACCTGCAAAACCAATAAAACCACTTACCTCAGTTATACTCGTAGGTGCTGGCCATTCTTGGATTGCCTTTGTCTTAGAAGGATCAACAGAGATTCCATATTTAGAGACAATATGGCCAGGAAAAGAAATCTCATGAAGCCAGAATTCACACTTGCTAAACATCCCATATAATTCATGTCTTCTCAGAGTCTTCAGGATAATGCGCATGTGATTTTCATGATCTTCGTAGCTTTTGGAGTATACCAAGATATCATCAATAAATACCACCACAAATTCATCGAGATACTCCTTCAAAACATTATTCATAAGATCCATGAATACAGAGGGAGCATTAGTCAATCCAAAAGGCATTACAGTAAACTCGTAATGCCCGTACCTGGTTCGAAATGCTGTCTTCGGAATATCTTCCTTCTTCACACACAACTGATGGTATCCTGATCGAAGGTCAATCTTTGAAAAGTATTGAGATCCATGCATTTGATCAAATAAATCATCAATTTGAGGCAGGGGATACTTTTTCTTTATTGTTATAGCATTGATCTCCCTGTAGTCGACACATAACCTCATAGATACATCTTTCTTTTTAACAAAAAGAACAGGGGCTCCCCATGATGAAACACTTGGGCGAATAAATCCTTTATTACTCAATTCCTCTAGTTGTTTCTTTAGTTCAACTAATTCTACAGTGGACATTCTATAAGGGGTCTTCGATATAGGCCTTGATCCCGGAATTAAATCAATGGAAAACTCAACTTCTCGTTCTAGAGTATGTCCAGGTAAATCTTCCGGAAATACATCTACATATTTTTTCACAACAGGTACATCCTCTATTTGAAAATTCCTTTCCTAACCAAAAGTTATTTCATTCTCTTCCTCCCCAATAATTGAATTTAGTTGAGCTACTAGGGGTGGATCTAGATAAGAATTAGGTGGTGACGATTCTGCTCTAAAGATAAGGTGTTCCTTATCATCATCATCAAAAATCGTAACCTCTTTCTTCTTAAAATAATTATTCGCATCATACTCCGAAAGCCAGTCCATACCGAGGATTATATCGAACTCAATCATAGGTATGACGATGAGATCAGCAGATAAAGAACATTTATGTGCTCTAATGGGGACTGATTCACAAAACTTTGTTGCAATGATACTTCCCTTAGGAGTTTTAACTGACAACTCCCTTGTTAAATCAAATTGGAAATACCTAATTTTCTTAGAAAACTGGGAATATATGAAATAATGCGATGATCCATAATCAAATAATGCATTTTCTAAACTTGAGGAAACCATTAAATTACCTGCCACCACGTCTTTCGGAGCTTCTACCTCAGCATTAGTGATAGCCTAAGCTTGGCCTTGATCCCTTGGCCTTTTTGAGGTAAGTTCTCCTGAAGCTTAGGACGTTCATTTGCATAATGTCTCATCTCCCTGCAATTGTAGCACTCAACATTTTTAGCTTCCTTCTTCCCCTTGCAATCACGAGCTTGGTGGCCTTTTTCACCACACTTGTAACAGACTCCCATTCCATTCAAGCAAGTACGAGGGTGTTTCTTCCCACATTTACCACATGATGGATGTTCAAACTTTCCCTTCTTCCCCTTATTTCCATTCACAGATTGATCAGTAGGTCTATCCTTATCTTTCATTGCATTAAAGTCATAAGACTTAGAGAATTCCTTTTCGATCTTGATAGCACGTGAAATAATGTCTTCATACGATGAAAAGTATTCTGAGACTAATGCTCGACGGAAAAATGGTTTTAACCCATCAAAGAAACGGTCAATCTTAATTATTAGGTTATGTATATAATGTCTAGCATACCTTGCTATCCTTGTAATGTTAGCCTCATACTTTGCGACATTCTCATCCTCCTTCTGTCTCAGACTATGAAATTGCCTTTCCATATCCGCTCGATGGTCGCGAGGAAAGTATTTTTCTAAAAACAGATCTTTGAACTCCCTCCATTCCATATTTGATACTTCATCATCTTCCTTCATGTTTTGAAACAATGACCACCATTGATCAGCATCTCCAGTGAGTCGGTAAACTGCCAAGATAACCTTTTCCCTTTCACTACTCCCCAAAGCCGGAAATATTTTCTCTAGGGAATTTATCCATTGCTCAGCTACTAAGGGATTTGTACTCCCATTGAATGTTGTTGGTTGTTTCCTCATGAATTGATCTAACATTTATCCTCCACACTGTGGAACAGGGTGCTCCATACGGGTAAGGTTATTATTCATAACCTGAGTAAGTTGTCCCGGTATGGTGATTAGCTGATCGGCATCAGTTGCATCACCAGCTCCACTATAATTATCTTGAGCAGGAGGGAATTTCATACATGGAGTGCATGCATTGATACTGTTTCCATTTCTTCCACTAGGCGCCATTTCTAAACAATGGTATAAATTAGATCATTTTATGAATCAAAATACAAAATCTCATACTTACAAAACACTTATCAAAAATTGAACTATTTGTGGATATAATCCTTAATCATAAAAATGTTTTCTTTGAGGAAATATATACTCATAAACCCTTCATAATGATTTGTAAAGAAAATGAGGGTCATCCTAATCATATCCCCTGGGAGTGTCGTAACCAAGAGTGCAGCAAGGCCCATTGTCGTGCACCAGTTCCCATTCTAGTCTAGCTCAAAGCGGTGTTTTCGGGTTTTACCCCTAGGAACATCTGTGCCAGAGCCGCCTCTACCTTCTCATATCCAGACAGGGATGTATGGCTCGGAAAACTCATAAAATCTCTACAATAACAAAATTCTAGGAAGTACTTCTATACTAATCCACAAAGTTCATCTTAGGTCTACGTGCTCTAATTAGAGTTTATCTAAATATAGATTCAAAGGTTTGTACTAAACCTCCTCTGATACCAACTATAACGCCCTGACCCCAGTTACCCAGAGTTGGTGCATTATTACATAACATTTTCATGATCACAAGAACGATCAAATCTCGAAAGACCGATTGGTGTAGTAGCCATGGAAATACTAGATATATTGATAAAGTTTTACATTACATCATAAAGTGAAAAACTACTATATCAACATAAATTCTCCATAGTCCACACTATTATCCCCTCATAATATCCCTGTAGGTCATTCATAACTTACTTCTTCACATCCTGGTAAAAATAAAACATAGAAAAGGGGTGAGCTCAAATGCCCAGTAAGGATAACAATATAGCGGAAACTTTCCAAACTAAGCAAAAACATTTAAGGCAACGTATAACTAAAACAAAAGCCTTTTAAACTTGAACTTAAACATCGTATGGAAAAAGTAAAATGAAATAATTCCATTTACTTATTCACATGGATATTCTACTAATCTAATAATCACATGCAATATCAATAACCGCTTTCATAATGATGGAATGCATAATGCCAGACTATCATAACCACATAGCCAAGGCCTCGTTCCAAGACTACAAATAAGATTTTTCCAAGGCCTTATTCCAAGACACTAGTTTGTCTCATGAGACCTATTGATGCATCGAGGAGCTATAGCGGGCTCCACCCATCACATATTAAGACCAATGCATTCCCATATGAAAAGGTTTAGACATAACATAAACATTCGTATTAAAACTAGCATACGAAATGTCAACACTTTCACCATAAACTATGAATGGTATAAAAATAGCACATCTACAGTAAAAAATATCACAAAACCTTCAATACAATATAGAAGTTTTGTATCATGATATATCAACTTCAAATAAGCATAAAATTTATCAAAGCATGTTGACAAAGATGAAATCAAAACTCTTTTTAGAGAAATATCTCTTTCTATTTTGAAATCATTTAAGAGTCTTATATTTATGAAATAAAACATTTTATTTGAAAATATTTTTATAATATTGTATGGGAAGCTTCGAAGATTTTATAACGGTGGAAAATAACCGCACCCGTCGTATATGTTAAAAAAACATTCTTACCTTAATTCTGTCGAAAAGGTTAAAAATCACCTTGTTTGGAAAACGACGGAAATATTCCTTTATAAACCTCTTATAAAAAGTCAAAAAAGGGTATAAATGATGTTAACCCATATTCTAGTAAATAGTAAAAAAAATTGAAATTCATTTTTAAGAAACATGGATGTGGATGATAAAAAGATCCCAGTAGATTATTACATATAAACAACCTCGGATAATGAAGAGATTGTGAAATAAACCCTTACCTTGTACTTTTCCTTGGTTGGGGTAGGTAAAACTCCTATATAATGGTGAATTAATTGTTATTAAATAATACAAGAATCATATACATTAATATGATATCATATATGATCTTTTAACATTGATTTGTTAATAATATCTTAGTATTATCGTTGTTTAGGGTGTTAACATACTCCTTTTCTTTTATATGTTTTGTTACGTAAGCCATGTTTGTAATTGATAAGTTGTATATTATTCCTATCCAGATTGATATCAAGTCCTTAAACATCATTTTTAAATCATCAAATGATAATTATACTTGAATGGATACGATGGAGAATGAATCTCATCGCGTTCGTGGAGACAGTAGTCCGTACGTACGCACGAGCAACAATATCATTCTTTAGATATTAAAATAATATATAAATGGATGGTATATCATATAAAATGAATCATTAACATGTTATATTTATTATTTACATGAGTTACACATCATTATTATACCCATCCAATTAATTATATATTGAATAACAATTACACCACGACGTGGAGACGGTAAGCCGTACGTATGCACGTATGGTGACATGTTATTCAAACAGTGGATAGAATACTGAATATGATTGTACCAAATTTATAATAACATCACAGTATATATATGATACTGGAGTTATTATTTTAAAATGGTAATAACAAAGGAAGAAGAAGTGGAAAAAGAAAGGAACGTGGAAAAGGGTGGTGAAATCATTACCTCTTCTTCGGGTTCTTCCTTTTGATTTGATCAAAAGGGCTCCATAGGTTGGCATTATGATCACACTAAGTCCTGTAGGTTGTAGTGAGAGAAGTTGGGAGAGTATTTGGGCAGATTTTGGCCGAACTAAATGTAACAGCCCGAGATTTTATGAAAAATATTCTTTTAAATTTTATTAATGTCTTGTGTTATACGCTACACCAAAAGGAGCTTGCACAACACACATCCTTGACTTGCCTTGCATTACACGCAATCACAACCTTCCTCGATAGCATGTGTAGTAGGCAATACTGAGTTTCACGAAACAACGATATAATATTAAAATATTATTAAAACCAGCCGTTGTGAATAGTAATAACCACTTTTTAAATTTTAGAAATTTTAGCTCTCAAAATGGACTTCATTTTTGGATTCGGAGTATCGAATTTAGCCTAAGGTAAAATTTTGGTACTTTTTGGATAACTTTCATATTCTGATGAATAGTGAAAATTACTAAATTATAATTAAAAACAACTTTTTAAATCGAAATAATTAATAGTGATAAATTATTAATTTGAGTGGTTTTAAAGTATATTTAGAATATATTTTTACAATTTAATACAATGTTGGTCATTGAATGTAATTTCACATTTAAACCAGACATAATCAAGTGTCAATCTTTTGATAGATATTGTTTCTTAAAAACACGCTATTTGTTTTAACTGCGGGATTTAATTATAAAATTAATTAATGCAACTTCTATGTTATGAATTTGGTAAAATAGACTTCATTATTGAATTCGGAATATGAAATATAGCTTAGGATGAAATTTTGGCATTGTTCTGAAAAACACCAATTTTTGATGAATAGTGAAACTACTAAGTGGTAGTTAAAAAACTGAATTTTTCATAAAACATAATTTTACCACTTCTGTGAATGTAATTTCAAAAATCCGAGGGACATGGTTAATATCAAGGACTAAAATGTGGTTCAATGAGATGAAAATAATTTTTGGTGAATAATAACTTTTTACATTTTTTACCACAGTTAATAGTAAATAGGGTAACTAAGGGTAAATATGATATTACTATTACCCTAACACATGTCCTAATTCTATTGGATAAGTGTAATTAGACCAAAAACAACCTTATTAATATAATATGACCATTTAGGTCCACTTGGATTAGATTATGACATTTAATATTATTTTATTTAATGAATAGTTAAAATAGTTAAAATCAATGTTTAATAACTAAAACATTTTTAATATGGGGATATACATAAGATAAATTCGACTATAAATATTCATTAGAAAGATAAAAAGATTTCCTACATAATGATATTTTATTTATAATTTTTAGAGTTTAAATAAATTAATTTATTTATGACACAATGATGATGCAGTAATTACCCTTTTAAGGAAATGTTAACATAATTGATGTTATAAATGCTCAAATAAATGTAATTTGAGACTTTTTTTGAATTCCACTAATTTTATAGGTTACTATGATATATTATTGTAGATTTAATAAACTTGGTTAGAACATATAATTCTGTTATTACTTTCACAAAAATCATATATCAAATAGTGTCAAAATTGACACAAAATAGTTTTTAAAACAAATATTATATTATTAATTGTTATTTTATTCCTAAAAATCTAAGGTTCGGCCAAAGGACTTATATACGGATATATATATTAATAATAAACAATTTGGGGTTCGTTTGGCATGTTATAGTAAGTGTATTAACCATATAGTGAAAGAAAACAAAAAGACACGGTAAAAGTTAAATTATTTAACTTAGAGTTAAATCTAATTGATAAGGTTAAAATAATACCCTAAACTTGTCTAAATCCTATTGGATGATAGTATTTCGACCCATCCCCACTTTAGCTTCAAAATAAGACCCTTTGGAACCATTATAAACCGATTTTGACTTTAATATAAAATAATATTTTGAGATATTCCTAAGGTGCCCCTCTCCTCCCTTATAAAAGGGCACCTCCTCCCCCTCCTCCTCACACAAATTTGAGAACTCAAGCTCGGCCATCCCCTGCCATTTTCTCCTCTCCACTTCCCTAGAATAATCCTAGAGGTCCTGGTCTTCTTCAAAGACCAATCGTAGTTCCCTAAGTGGAGGATTCAAAGAGGCGTTCCAAAGAAGAGGTAATATCCATTACCGATCTTTTCAATTTCTTTCTTCTTCAACTTCTTCTTCTTTAGTTGTTTCATTATAAAGTAATAACATAAGTATTAATTACATACTGATATGTTATTATAAATATGAAACAACCCTAATTCACCTTCTATCCATCCTACGGAAAAATGAAATCACCGCGCGTGCGTACGTACGGAATACCGTCTCTACGCCGTGGTGTAATCTATTTTCCGCCACCACCTTAATTGGATGGGTATAAAGGTGTAATTAGTAACTATATATGATTATTATAAAGGGATATTGATACTGAAATAGTATACATACACTTCAACACAATTCCACTACCATGGGAACGATATCGTCGCTCGTGCGTACGTACGGACTACCGTCTCCACGACGCGATGAGATTCATTATCAATGATTAACCATTCATGAATGATTATAAAGTATATATAATAAGTACTAATGAAATATATGACATAATAATGATACAGGAATTATTTATATGTATTTCATCTACATAATTCCATTCAATTCAATAAGGAAACGAAAACAGCGTTCATGCGTACGTACGGACTACCGTCTCCATGAACGGTGTATTTCTTTCCATTTACTGATTTATTATATATGTATATTATGAATATATATATATATATAAATTATGTTTTATATTCTAGAATTAAGTAATCATGATCCAAGTAATCATATTAATAATTACGAGTTAAAAACACGAACGACAAATGAGACGATTTTACCCAAAACGCTACTTTAACATAAATTTACAAAAGAACGGGTAATATAAAGTCATTAGTGGACCATATATGATATAATAACAATGAATATGATTCTGGAATAAGTCAATAACATGATTTAAATCATTATACAGGAGGTTCGGACACTTACAAAGCAAGTCGGACCTAAGGTAAGGAAAATATCACAATCTCATTTTTATCCAAGATTGTTTATTTGTAAGTATTTACTGGGGTGTATTTTATCATCCACATCCATGTGTCATCAATATGTAAAATTATTTCCATCCACCTACAATTGTTTAAATCCATTTTTACCCTTTAGTGAGTTTTTAGTAATATGTATGAAAGGAATCTTTTGTCGTTTTTCGTACGAGGTACTTTTTGACTTTTCCGACAAAAGTACGAAGAATGTTTTTTTAACTTATACGGCATGAATGGATTTTTAAAAAATTATTTCCAAGAAGCTTCCTTTACAAGTATTCAAGTTTATTTTTAATCAAATTATTTTATTTTAAAATTGTATGACATGTTAAGAAAGGAAAAGTGTTTTTGAAGTAGAAAGGATATTTTCCTCAAGAATGAAGTTCAAGTATTTTATCAAAATTATTATCCATCTAAGATAATAAAAGGGTTCTGTTTTTATCCCTATTATTACATGGATTTGATTATGTTTTGATGGAAACATTTTTATGAATTCCTTTATCTTATATGAATTGTTTTATGATGTCATGTTGTTTAAGAATCCCATTTTTATTACATGGGTATGCGATGATGTATGATTTATGATTATGTGGCACACATAAGAAAGGATTCATTATAAGATGGTTGGGACCTATATCTCCCTCCAATGCATTGGGTAAAGATTTCATATCTCATGAAATAGACATGGCTGAAATGGTAGGTTATACTGGTTCAGTGAAACAGGACTGAAACGAGGGTTACTCGATTCATAAAGGGACTTTGTCCACTAAGATAGTCTTGGAAATGAGTCTTGACTAACAAGAAATGATTCTCTATGATTATGTGTGTATGCCACAAAGTTTCATGTTTTATGTTACGCTTATTGGGATTTCATTTCACTACTATGATTTATCCCATGTTATGAAATTATGCTCTCTTTTGCAGGTTAAGATTTCCAAAAGTTATGTTCTTATGAATATGATGTGATTGATTTTTCTTTTGTTTACCCTTACTGAGCATTTGAGCTCACCCTTTTATGTTTTCTTTTCCCCAGGATATAAAGAAAGGTTTTAGGTAAAAAAAAGGGAAGATCTTTATGGGAGATATTGAAGATCTTTCACCACGATTAGAAGATTACGTTCCGAGTTTCCAAAGACACTAAACTATTACGATCCTTGTGTGTGTGTTTTTGTTATGTACTAAGTATTCCGCAAAAGTAATGTAATGTCCATGTACTTAAAGCTTCGGGTCTCTACAGTTGGTATCAGAGGGAGGTTTAGTCAACCTTTGGAAACTAGGATGCGAAAACTTTAGTGAGATCCCTAGAGATATTTCTAAGGTATGTCTAGGGATGTCCCTAAGGATAAGTATACGTATAGGATATGGTCCTAGAACTACGGTAACGATCTTAGAATTTAACCTAAGATGTTAGATATTAAGGGTACTCCCCCTTTACTATGTTGTTTTCCCCAGCATGATTTTTGCCTCTCACGCTATTCTTTTTGGGTTTTAGACGATGGCTGGAACCCGAAGGAACCGTGTTGATCAATGTAATGGACAATGCAATGATTTCCCTCCTGAACAAACAAATGTTATGGGAGATGGAGTGAAAAATCTTGTTGCTGTCCTTACACAAGCTATGAATCATTCTGGACTTCCAAATGAGCATAGAAGGGAACAATATTCTATTGAGTCCTTCATGAGGCAACGCCCACCTTCTTTCAGTGGGACTTCCGATCCACTTGTTGCTGTACAATGGATCAGTACCACTGAAAAGATATTTTCAGTTCTTCAATGTTCTGAGCATGATAAAGTCATCTTAGCAGTATATCATTTGGAAGGTGAATCTGATCAATGGTGGAATCTTATCAAGAATACGAGGCCAAGAGATGAAATTGAGTCCATGGAATGGGACGAGTTCAAGAACATGTTTTTTAGTAAGTACTTCCCTCGTATTCTTCGAACAAAGATGGAAAAGGAGTTTCTTGAGCTAAAGCAAAAGGATGATGAATCTGTTGGTATATATGAAGCGAATTTTACAAGACTTGCAAGGTATGCATCTGGCATTATCATCCAACCTGAAAGTAAAGTTGATCGATTTTTCAGTGGCTTAAAACCAAGTCTTCGAAGGGCATTAGCTATAAGAGACTTTAGTAGCTATGAAGAAATTGTGCGTTGTGCTATCAAGGTAGAAATGGAAGTTGGTGTTACATATCCATCACATGGTTTTGACAAGAAATGAAAGATGGAGTTCAAGGAGAAATCTCAGAATAATGGTGAAAAGAAGATGAATGTTTCCTTATGCACAAAGTGTGGAAATAAGCATGGTGGAGATTGTCTTAAAGGGACTAGAAAATGTTTTAAGTGTGGAAAAGAAGGTCATCGAGCAGCTGAGTGTCGAAGTAATGGAAAAAGGTTTTCTAATGATGTGAATAAAGAAAACATTGCAGAGAACGCACCACCAACACTTCAATGCTTCAAGTGCAAGGAAATGGGGCATTATGCTAATAAATGCCCAAATCCAAGGGTTAGTGATGATCGACATGAGCAAACGCTTAAGGCAAAGGACAAAGGGAAGTCACATGCGATCACTATTGGTGATGTTGAATATGACAACGATGTGGTGGAATGATTAAGTGTTTATGTAATGGAATTTGAAAATAATATTGTATCAAGGAGTATTGGAATATTTATGGTATTCAAAGTGATTGAGATATTTTTGGAAATAAGATGATATTCGAAAATGAGAAAATGAAATGTTTAACAGTATTCATGAGCTCATGATTGATATAAGGACTAAGTGATATCATGGTTTGAGTATATAGAATTTTGAGGATTTTGGTATGTGGAAATTGTTAAATTTTAACTACATTCATGTTTTCACTAAGGTATTCAAGAGAATACATGATTAAGGACTTTGAATGTTTGGAATGTGACCAGCAAAACATATCTTATGATATATGGGGATCGACGATGGTGTTAAATCTCTGGTAATTGTTTTCACTATGTTATGAGAGTGGACTACAGTATTATGGATAAGCCTAAAGATTGGAATGGATTATGTTGGACATAAGTTAGTATTGTTTAAGGATCAAAGTTTTCTCGATATTATTGATGGGATGTTATAGTAATATAGTTTTAGAAAAAGGACAACCTGCAGGACGTGCGACAGCCCATCGCGTCAGACAAGGATGTGGGAATCGAACCCACAACCGAAGTGCGACTAGCCTTTATCACCTACCACTGGCCTACAGGAAGTCCCTGTTTATTAGAAAATAGTTTTATTATATTAAGCAGTATGATATATGAAGTATAAAGTCCATTTTAGGAACCATATATGATTAATCTCACTATAGATCGACTTATGTATATAATTTTTTCTAACCTTTTTGAGACAGATGGAATGACCCTTCATTCTATCTCATGATCTGCTAAAACTTCAAGAATAACAAATTCAACTTCATTTATTTAAGAGATGAAGTGTAAATTGTTAAAGGCACTAACAACAGTAAGATTGTACCAAAATAAAGTAAGTATTTATTCTAATTCTTTAACTTTAGGGAAACGATCTTGAAAACCAAAAATTTTGTCCTAGTGATCTTATATCTAATGAATCAGATGGTACCTTAGATCATCACAAATTTATGGCTTTGTGACTGCTGGATTTTCCATAGCCATGTTCTCTACCACTCTCCATCAGAACATGATGGTTAGATTTCTCTTCCATATCCATATTTTCACCTATGTGGAAACCTAGTGATTAGTTTATTTGGGTAACCGTTACGTTTCATACTTTTGTTTTTAAAGATTGGTTTTGATATTCCTTTTTATGATATGGGTTTCTATTTAAGAAACTTTCAAATAGTAAACCATTTAAAACCCCGATGAATTTCGAGGGTGAAATTCATTTTAAGGGGGGTAGAATGTAACAGCCCGAGATTTTATGAAAAATATTCTTTTTAATTTTATTAATGTCTTCTGTTATACGCTACACCAAAAGGAGCTTGCACAACACGCATCCTTGACTTGCCTTTCATTACACACAATCGCAACCTTCCTCGATAGCGTGTGTAGTACGCAATAATGAGTTTCACGAAACAACGATATGCTATTAAAATATTATTAAAACTAGCCGTTATGAATAGTAATAACCACTTTTTAAATTTTAGAAATATTAGCTCTCAAAATGGACTTAATTTTTGGATTCGGAGTATCGAATTTAGCCTAAGGTGAAATTTTGGTACTTTTCGGATAACTTTCATATTCTGATGAATAGTGCAAATTACTAAATTATAATTAAAAACAACTTTTTAAATCGAAATAATTAATAGTGATAAATTATTAATTTGAGTGGTTTTAAAGTATATTTAGAATATATTTTTACAATTTAATACAATGTTGGTCATTGAATGTAATTTCACATTTAAACCAGACATAATCAAGTGTCAATATTTTGATAGATATTGTTTCTTAAAAACACGCTATTTGTTTTAACAGCGGGACTTAATTATAAAATTAATTAATGCAACTTCTATGTTATGAATTTGGTAAAATAGACTTCATTTTTTAATTCGGAATATGAAATATAGCTTAGGATGAAATTTTGGCATTGTTCTGAAAAACACCAATTTTTGATGAATAGTGAAACTACTAAGTGGTAGTTAAAAAACTGAATTTTTCATAAAACATAATTTTACCGCTTCTGTGAATGTAATTTCAAAAATCCGAGGGACATGTTTAATATCAAGGACTAAAATGTGGTTCAATGAGATGAAAATATTTTTTGGTGAATAATAACTTTTTACTTTTTTTACCACGGTTAATAGTAAATAGGGTAACTAAGGGTAAATATGATATTACTATTACACTAACACATGTCCTAATTCTATTGGATAAGTGTAATTCGACCAAAAACAACCTTATTAATATAATATGACCATTTAGCTCCACTTGGATTAGATTATGAAATTTAATATTATTTTATTTAATGAATAGTTAAAATAGTTAAAATCAATGTTTATTAACTAAAACATTTTTAATATGGGGTTATACATAAGATAAATTAGACTACAAATATTCATTAGAAAGATAAAAAGATTTCCTACATAATGATATTTTATTTATAATTTTTAGAGTTTAAATAAATTAATTTATTTATGACACAACGATGATGCAGTAATTACCCTTTTAAGGAAATGTTAACATAATTGATGTTATAAATGCTCAAATAAATGTAATTTGAGACTTTTTTTGAATTCAACTAATTTTCTAGGTTACAATGATATATTATTGTTGATTTAATCAACTTGGTTCGAACATATTATTCTGGTATTACTTTCACAAAAATCATATATAAAATAGTGTCAAAATTGACACAAAATAGTTTTTAAAAAATATATTATATTATTAATTGTTATTTTATTCCTCAAAATCTAAGGTTCGGCAAAATGACTTATATAAGGATATATATATTAATATTAAACAATTTGGGGTTCGTTTGGCATGTTATAGTATGTGTATTAACCATATAGTGAAAGAAAACAAAAAGACACGGTAAAAGTTAAATTATTTAACTTAGAGTTAAATCTAATTGATAAGGTTACAATAATACCCTAAACTTGTCTAAATCCTATTGGATGATAGGATTGCGACCCATCCCCACTTTAGATTCGAAATAAGACCCTTTGGAACCATTATAAACCGATTTTGACTTTAATATAAAATAATATTTTGAGATATTCCTAAGGTGCCCCTCTCCTCCCTTATAAAAGGGAACCTCCTCCCCCTCCTCCTCACACAAATTTGAGCACTCAAGCTCGGCCAACCCCTGCCATTTTCTCCTCTCCACTTCCCTAGAATAATCCTAGAGGTCCTGGTCTTCTTCAAAGACCAATCTTAGTTCCCTAAGTGGAGGATTCAAAGAGGCGTTCCAAAGAAGAGGTAATATCCATTACCGATCTTTTCAATTTCTTTCTTCTTCAACTTCTTCTTATTTAGTTGTTTCATTATAAAGTAATAACATCAGTATTAATTACATACTGATATGTTATTATAAATATGAAACAACACTAATTCACCTTCTATCCATCCTATGGAAAAATTAAATCACCGCGCGTGCGTACGTACGGAATACCGTCTCTACGCCGTGGTGTAATCTATTTTCCGCCACCACCATAATTGGATGGGTATAAAGGTGTAATGAGTAACTATATATGATTATTATAAAGGCTTATTTATACTGAAATAGTATACATACACTTAAACACAATTCCACGACCATGGGAACGATATCATCGCTCGTGCGTACGTACGGACTACCGTCTCCACGACGCGATGAGATTCATTCTCAATGATTAACCATTCATGAATGATTATAAAGTATTTATAATAAGTACTAAGGAAATATATTACATAATAATGATACTGGAATTATTTATATGTATGTCATCTACTTAATTGCATTCAATTCCATAAGGAAATGAAAACAGCGTTCATGCGTACGTACGGACTACCGTCTCCATGAACGGTGTATTTCTTTCCATTTACTGATTCATTATATATGTATATTATGAATATATATATATATAAATTATGTTTTATATTCTGGAAATAAGTAATCATGATCCAAGTAATCGTATTAATAATTACAAGTTAAAAACACGAACGACAAATGAGATGATTATACCCAAAACACTACTTTAACATAAATTTACAAAAGAACGGGTAATATAAAGTCATAAGTGGACCATATATGATATAATAACAATGAATATGATTCTGGAATAAGTCAATAACATGATTTAAATCATTATACAGGAGGTTCGGACACTTACAAAGCAAGTCGGACCTAAGGTAAGGAAAATATCACAATCTCATTTTTATCCAAGATTGTTTATTTGTAAGTATTTACTGGGGTGTATTTTATCATCCACATCCATGTGTCATCAATATGTAATATTATTTCCATCCACCTACAATTGTTTAAATCCATTTTTACCCTTCAGTGAGTTTTTAGTAATATGTATGAAAGGAATCTTTTGTCGTTTTTCGTACGAGGTACTTTTTGACTTTTCCGACAAAAGTACGAAGAATGTTTTTTTTAACTTATACGGCATGAATGGATTTTTAAAAAATTATTTCCAAGAAGCTTCCTTTACAAGTATTCAAGTTTATTTTTAATCAAATTCTTTTATTTTAAAATTGTATGACATGTTAAGAAAGGAAAAGTGTTTTTGAAGTAGAAAGGATATTTTCCTCAAGAATGAAGTTCAAGTATTTTATCAAAATTATTTTCCATCTAAGATAATAAAAGGGTTATGTTTTTATCCCTATTATTACATGGATTTGATTATGTTGTGATGGAAACATTTTTATGAATTCCTTTATCTTATAGGAATTTTTTTATGATGTCATGTTGTTTAAGAATCCCATTTTTATTACATGGGTATGCGATGATGTATGATTTATGATTATGTGGCACACATAAGAAAGGATTCATTATAAGATGGGCGGGACCTATATCTCCCTCCAATGCATTGGGTAAAGATTTCATATCTCATGAGATAGACATGGCTGAAATGGTAGGTTATACCGGTTCAGTGAAACAGGACTGAAACGAGGGTTACTCGATTCAGAAAGGGACTTTGTCCACTAACATAGTCTTGGCAATGAGTCTTGACTAACAAGAAATGATTCTCTATGATTATGTTTTTATGCCACAAAGTTTCATATTTTATGTTACGCTTATTGGGATTTCATTTCACTACTATGATTTATCCCATGTTATGAAATTATGCTCTCTTTTGCAGGTTATGATTTCCAAAAGTTATGTTCTTATGAATATGATGTGATTGATTTTTCTTTTGTATACCCTTACTGAGCATTTGAGCTCACCCTTTTATGTTTTCTTTTCCCCAGGATATAAAGAAAGGTTTTAGGTAAAAAAAAGGAAGATCTTTATGGGAGATATTGAAGATCTTTCACCACGATTAGAAGATTTCTTTCCGAGTTTCCAAAGACACTAAACTATTACGATCCTTGTGTGTGTGTTTTTGTTATGTACTAAGTATTCCGAAAAAGTAATGTAATGTCCATGTACGTCAAGCTTCGGGTCTCTACACCAAAAGTCATTGAAGGTGTGAAGAAATGAGAAGGAGTGCCTTTTTATAAGAGGGGTGAGGGGCACCTTTGGAAAAGCTATAAATATTAATTTATAATAAATTCATATTTGGTTTCTAATGGCTCCAAAGTTGATTATTTAAATTTTAAGGTAGGGATAGGTCGAAAACCATTCAACCAATAGAATTTAGACAGGTTTGGGTTACTATATTAACCTTATCTTTAAGTATTAACTCTTAGTTAATTAGTTTGACATTTACCATGTCACTTTGTATTTTTATATTATATAGTTAATAAAAATACTATATACATCCAAGAGCCCCCCCAAGTGGTCCATTAATGATAAAACTATCATGATATAAGTCTCTTGGACGAATCTTATATTTTTATGAATTTAATATCAATTAATAATATAATAATTTTTTAAAAAACTCTTTTATGTCAATTTTGACACTATTCAATAGTTGATTTTTTTTGAAACTCATAACAGAATGATTACTTCGAAAATATTTAATAACATCATTCCTAACATGTCATATTAACTTATAAAATTAGTGTAATTCCTAAAACCTCTCAGAATATATTTATTTGTGTATTTATAATATCAATTAATTTAATTTTTCACTATTATGGTAATTACTGCATCATCATTGTGTCAAAAATAAATTAAATTATTTAATATCTAAAAATTATAAAAAAAATATCATTATGTAGGAAATTTCTTTATCTTTATAATGAATATTTACAATCTAATTTAGCTTATGTATGACCCTATATTAAAAATGTTTTAGTAAATAAACATTGATTTTAACTCTTTTAACTCTCCTTTGAATTAAATAATAATAAATGTCCTAATCTAATCCAAGTGGACCTAAATGATAATATTTTATTCCTAAGGTTGTTTTTGGTCGAGATACGCTTGTCTAATAGAATTAGGACATGTGTTAGGGTAATATTAATATCATTTTTACCCTTAATTACCCTATTTACTTTTAACCGTGGTAAATAAAAGTAAAAAGTTACTATTCACCAAAAATTATTTTCATCTCATTGAACCACATTTTACTTATTGATATTAACCATGTCTCTCAGATTTTCGAAATTCCATTCACAGAAGCGGTAAAATTATGTTTTATGAAAAAATTCAGTTTTTTAACTACCACTTAGTAGTTTCACTATTCATCAAAAATTGAAGTTTTTCAGAACAATGCCAAAATTTCACCCTAATCTATAATTGATATTCCGAATAAAAAATGATGTATATTTTACAAAATTCCAAACATATAAGTTGAATTAATTAATTTTATAATTAATTCTCTGCTGTCACAACAAATAGCGTGTTTTTAAGAAACAATATATACCAAAATATTGACAACTGTTTAGGTCTAATTTCTAAGTGAAATTAGTTCTAATGAACACAATTGGATAAAATGGTAAAAATATATTCTAATTATAATTTAAAACCACTCAATAATATAATTTATCACGATAAATTATTTTGATTAAAAAAGTTGTTTTTAAGTATTTTTCATTATTCATAAAAATTGGAAGTTCTCAGAAAAATACCAAAAAATCATCTTAGGATAATTTCGATTTTCCGAAACCAAAAATGAAGTCCATTTTGAAATATAAAATATATATAATTTCAAAAATTAGGTATTACTATTCATAACGGCTAGTTTGATTGGGTGTGGTGTGTTAGAACTCGATGTTGCGTACAACACACGCTATCACATTATTCAAAGAGAAGCATACCGTAGAAGCTTGGGGTGTTACAGTATGTCTAAGGATGTTCATAAAGTTTAGTATAACTATAGGTTACATTCTTAGAATTATGTTGAAAATCATTAATAACCTAGGGTTAACCAAGGGTGTCATGCATTAAATAATGTGGGATAAGTTAGACATCCCATAAATCCCATAAGTTACTTTTTATGATTATGTGGTTCCTTGTAATTTTAACTATTTCTTACAATATGGTTTGTAGTTTTAGTAAATGGAGGGAACGAGAAGTAATTCTGTTAACATTGATTCCAATGGAAATATTGGTGACTATGATCAACAAAATTCTGTAGTGCTTGGAATGAAAGATATTATGATTATGCCAAATCAATCATCGTGATATATGATTAACAAGGTGAACTTTAGTTGTATTCCTAAGTCATCAATTAAGAGGAAGATGGGCTTTTATGCATGTTCGCATGGTGAGGACATAGAGGAAGGAAGATGAAGCTTCTTACATATCAAGAAGAAGGGAAGAAGAACTGTGAGGAATACCTAAAATGGAGGGCAAAATGCTATCTGGGTGGGGAAAATGGCCATAGTGTGACAGACTGTTATGGAGTTCAATGTATTTTCTATGGAGAACATGGGCATTACCCAACACAATGCCCTGACCTAAGATGTTACTTCTAAATAAGGGAAGGAATTGTTCCATGACAATCATTGAAGAGGATTGATTGAAGTGTCTATGTATTGGTATTCAAGAAAAATGTTATTGAGGTACTTTTATGATATATTAGAATATATATGTATTTTTCAATTGTGGATTTCCATAAGAATATGGTACCAGTAACCATGAAAAGTGATTGAAATACTTTTTGGAAAGCAGATGATATGCTCAAAATGAAGGGATAAGAAGAAAATAATATGTTTGATAGTATTCATGAGCTCATGATTTAGATAAGGACATAGTGATATCATGGATTGAGTATATATAATTTATGGGATTTTGGTATGTGGAAAGATTTAACTTTTGATATCATTCATGTTATCACTAAGGTTCTATGTAATACATGTTTCAAAAGAATACATGATTAAGTTATTCACATTTCTGGAATGTGACCATCTTGATATATCATGTGATATATGAGGGATAAGTGATGGTATTCACCTGCTTGTTATATGACCTTTTTAGTAATCGTTCTCTTTATACAATGAGTTTGGAAATAACTATTTGGGATAAGTCATATGGTTTGAATGTATTATGTTGAAAAGAAGATAGTATTGTTTAAGGATAGAACTTTTTTTCAATATTATTTCTGTAATGTTATAATAGTGTTGTTTTGGAAAAAGGGACAACCTGCAGGATGAACGACAACCCATCACGCCGGACAAGGTTGTGGGAATCAAACCTACAACCGAAGTGTGACATGCCTTTATCACCAACCTTTGGCCTACAAGAAGTCCATTATTAGTAGAAAATAGTTTTATTTTATTAAGCGGTAAGATAGATGAAGTATACATACATTTTTGGAATCTTATATGATTAACCTCACCATAGACTAAATTATGTATATTTGATAACTTTTTCTATCCTTTTGTTTGAGACAGATGGATTGACCCATCATTCTATCACATGATCTGCTAACACTACATGAATGACAAATTCGACTTTATTTCATTATTATTTGAATTAGGAATTGTTCATGGAACTACCAATGGTGAGATTATACCAAAATCAATTAAATATTTTTTCTAATTAAAAATTTTCATCTTTACGGAAATGATATTGAAAACCAAAAATGTTCTCCTAGTACCCTCATATACGATGAATCAAATGGTGCCTTAGATCATAAAAAATTTATGGCTTTGTGATTGTTGGCCTTTCCATAGCCTTGTTCTCTACCAATATCTGTCAGAATTTGATTATTAGATTTCTCTTCTATATCCATATTTTCACCTATATTCTCCTATGAGGAAACCCAGTGATGAGAACTTGGGGTATTCGTTAGGTTTCTAACATTCCTTGTTAAAATGATGATTTAGTATTCTTTTTTACAATGTGGGATCAAGTAGAAAACTATTTATAACCCTGAATAATTTTGAGGTAGAAATTCATTTTATGGGGGGTAGAATGTAACATCGCGAGATTTTATGAGAAGTTTTATTTTAAATTTATTTTATGTCTTGTGTTTTATGCTACACCAATATTATCTTGCGCACTATGCAACATTGTATTATCATGCAGTATACGCAACACTATTATTGGATCTTGTTACACAAAATTTCATGTTCGTTTGGTAGATTTTATTTTATGAAACATTGAGTATATATATATACAATGTATAAATGAAATATGGTAGGATTATATTATACGCAACAACAAAGGAATATTTCATTAAATGCAACACTGACTTGGATTGCATTACACGCAATCATGACCTTCCTCAATAGAGTGTGTTGTACGCAATACCGAGTTTCACTAAATAATGATTTGTTAATAACATTTTATATAAACTAGCAGTTATGAATTGTAATACCCACTTTTTTATATTTGATAAATTTTATCATTCAACATGGACTTCTTTTTTGGATTCATAATATCGAAATTAGCCTAGGGTGAATTTTTGGTATTTTTCTGAAAAGTTTCAATTTTTGATAAATAGTGAAAACACTGAGTTATTAGTTAAACCAAATTTTTATTTAAACAATCATTTGTTTTATATAAATTTATATTAGGTTTAAATAGATACATAATAATTATATAAGTTCAATGTAATTCATTGGAGTCATTTTATAATAATATAGATATATAAAAAGTTTATTGAACTTTTAACTGTCTTTTACCCACCTCCTAGGAGCATTTAAAATTGTACATAAAACATAATTTTACTGCTTTTGTGAGTTGAATTCAGAAAATTTGAGTCACAGGGTTAATATAAAGGAGTAAAATTTGGCTCAATAAGATAAAAATAATTTAGGGTTAATAGTAACTTTTTGCTTTTATTTACAACTTCAATAAGTTAATAGGTTAATTAAGGGTAAAAATGATATTATTATTACCCTTAAACATGTCTTAATTCTATTGGATAAGTATAATTCAACCAAAAACAACCTTAGGAATAAAATATTACCCTTTAAGACAACTTGGTTTAGATTAGGACACTTATTATTATTTAATTTAAAGAAGACTTAAAAGAGTTAAAATCAAAGTTTAATTACCAAAACATTTTCAATATAGGGTTATGCATAAGATAAATTCGACTATAAATATTCATTAGAAAGCTAAAACCATTTCCTACATAATTTTATTTTATTTATATTTTTTTAGACATTCAATAATTTAATTAATTTATGACAAAATGATGATGCAATAATTACCTTTTTAATGAAATATTAACATAATGGATATTATAAAAACCCAAATAAATTTAATTTCAGACTTTTTATGAATTACACTAATTTTATACATTAATATAACATATTAGGGTTGGTGAGATTAATTTTTTCAAAGTAATAATTCTGTTATGAATTTAGAGAAAACAAAATACCAAATAGTGTAAAAATCGACATAAAAGTGTTTTTAAAACAAATATTATATTATTAATTGATATAATGGTCCTAAAAAAAAGTTTCAGCCAAAAGACTTATATAATAATATATATGTCATTAATGAACCAATTGGGAATCTTTTTTCTGTTTATTGTATTTTTATTAACCATATAGTGTAAGAATACAAGAAAACATGGTAAAAGTTAAATTATTTATCTTAGAGTTAAATATAAACGATAACATTCAAATGGTATCCTAAACTTGTCTAAAACCTATTAGTTCAAGGTATTTCGACCCACACCCACCCTTCTCTCAAAATAAGTCACATTGGAGCCATTATAAACCGAATTTTAATTTATTATAAACTAAAATGTTATGTTTTTTCTAAGGTTCCCCTCACCCCTCTTATAAAATGGCACTACCCTTCTCTCAAATTCACTTCTCCCATGCCTTTTTTTCTCGGCCAAACCCTACCCAAATACCCTTTCAACTATCCTCCCTTAATCATAGAGTCCTTCCTTTAGTCATAAATCTATCCAATGTGCCCTTTTGATAAAATCAAATGGAAGAACCCGAAGAAGAGAAAAAGGATAATAGTGGGAAAGGTAAGGCGCCTGTAATTCGTGTTGAAACTGGCCTGTCGATGATGAAAATCGGCAGAGGCAGTGGTAGGGAATTACAATCTCAGAGGATGGTAGAGATGTAGCAATTGAAAGGACACTGCAGTAGGTCAGCCGAGGCCACACATGAGTTAGAATTGAGGAGGAATGCTATGGAGATCCTATCTGAATTGGAAGGACAATCTGAACCCATGGGAGGTTCTTTGCAGCAGTCTAAGGTGAATGTTTTGATCCAAGTGGTGGGGAAAAAGGGCATAGTGGAGGAAAAGGAAGGCAGTGTAGTGGACTGGCATGGTGAGTCTTCTAGAGCAGATAGTGGTGGCTCTCGGAGGAGAGTGGGAGGTGAAATAGAGGTCATGAAACCAAGAAATGGGGAATTCTCCCAGAATAAGGCTGCTCGAAGTGATGGTAGGAAAACAGAGGGTGAGACCAAAGTGGAAGATGCTAAGGAGGAAATTAGAAGATCATTCTGTGGGGAGATCTCCAGAGACAGTGAGGTCCTACACAAGGAGAAGCAGGGGCCTTTACTGTATGAGGAGGTCTGCAACCCAGCTGGTAAGGATGGGAGCTGTTTTTCAGGGAACCAGTATGTTATTCTGGTGATGAATAGCTTTGATTGCCTTGGGATAGTTGGGGAGTGTATGGAGGGGACCATTGAAGGAAGTAGGAGTAATTCGATAGGGGAAACCAGCACGAAGAGTAATAGAGGTAACAGGGGGAAGAAGGGTAAGAGGGACTACTCCTCCCTGCCGCCCCCTTGAGGACTCGGTCAGCAAAAATGAAAATGGTAGAGAAGGTGGAAAGTGAGGCCATATGCCAGGTTCCACCTGGTCAACCTGATATTTCATTGGATCTGCTTCTATGTTCAGAGTATGAGGTAACAGAGGAGGTGCTGTTTCTTAATGCCTTGGAAGACGAAGCGGCCAAGATGATGGGTCTTGACATTGGACTGAATCTATGTGGGGCTCAATATTCATGGGTTGACAAACAGGACACGATACTGGTATGGGGTTTCAATAAGGGGTTGATCAGTCTTGAAGAGTATATAGAGGTTTGGGATAAACTGACCTCTACATTAGAGGTTCTTTTAAGTGACGAACCGCATACTCAGGTTACAACTATTTCCTGGAAGTTGTTCTGGGATATGGATGTTGGAAGAATTATACTTGTCTTCAGTGATGCTGCTTTAACTTTATATATTTAATGTTTGGTTTTTCATTCTCACCATCCTTGTTCCTATGATGAGGATTTCTATCAGATTGTGCTTCTGGGGATGTTTTTGTGTGTTTTTTTCTTCTTGTTACATTGACCTACTTCAGATGAGTTTTAGAGCGTAAGGCTGCCACATCTGCGTGACACTTGGAGGAGAGGGTATGGCCTGGCCATTGGTTCTTTGTCCGTGCATCCTTTCACGGGACTGGTTGCCGAGTACTCATGCTTTTTGGGGGCCTAATATCAAGGTATTTGTTAGGGCAAGGTAGGACATGTGTTATTTGGGTTCTTTTGTGTTGCTATTCTAGATGTTTTGTTGGACTCGGTGGTTCTCACATCTCCATCAAAGTGATTCAATAATCAAATAAAAGATACTTTTCAGTCAAGTTCCTTCTACAACTTACTTCTTTGTTTTTTTTTACATTCTAAAATAATACCTCCATTATCATTTATAAAATTAGATGTTATTATAAAAACGGTATAACCATATCAGTTATTTTATCCATACTATGAATGAAAAAGTCACCACACGTGCGTACATACAGCTTACCGTCTCCACGTCGTGGTGTAGTCTGTTATTCAAGCATTTCATAATTTGGATGGGCATAATAATTAGTATAAAAGATATAAATAATAAATATAACATTTTGATGATTCTTTATATAGGATATATTATCCAATTATATTTGATTTTAATATCATAAAAATGATATTGTCGCTTGTGCGTATGTATGGAATATCGTCTCCACGATGCGATGAGATTCATTCTCCATGTTAACCCTTAAAGAATGATTATAAAGTATATATAATGAGTAATCATCAAACATATGACATAATAATTCTACTGTAATTATTTATATATATGTACTTCATTTACTTCAATTCAAATTAATATGAAAACTAAAATAGTGTTGATGCGTACGTACAGTCTACCGTCTCCATGAATCGTGTATTTCATTCCATTTATCGATATATGATATATATATTTATAAGAGGAATATATATTATATCTAAAAATGTTTTACATTCTAGAATTAAGTAAATCAAGATATAAGTAATAATATCAAGAACAAAAATTCCAAACACGAACGATAAATGAAATGATTTTACCTGAAACGATACTTTAACATGGAATTTACAAAAGAATGGGTAATATAAATTCATAAGTGAATCATATATGATATCATAACAATGAATATGATTCTGTAATAAGTCGATGACATTAATTTTATCATTATACAGCATGTTCAGATATTTATGATGCAAATCAGACCTATGGTAAGGGATAATTTTTAAATCTCACTTTATCCGAGATTGTTTATACGTAAGTATTTACTGGGGTTATATTTTTCATCCATGTCCATAAAAATGATTTTCATAAATTGCTTAATATTCTTCCATTTATGTTTAAAGTCACGTTTACCCCTCATTGACTTTTACATTGTGTTATGGAAGGAATCATTCTTTTCATTACCATACGAGGAACTTTTTGACTTTTCTGGAAAAAGTAAGAGGAGAATGTTTTTTTAACTTATACGGTACGAACAGATTTTTATGGTTTCATAACACCTAATTTTCATGAACCTTCCTCGACAAGATTTCATGATTATTTTCAAAAAAATAATTTTCTATTAAAATTGAATGCCAATATGTGAAAAGAATTTGATTTTGAAGAAGAGCGGATATTTTCCTAAGAAAATCATTTCATGTGTTTTATTAAACAATTTCCCATCGAAGATGACATTATTAAGCATTTTTATGTATCAAGAATAATGACAATATTATTTACATGGTTTCATTTTTATTATGATGAAATTATATCCATTAGTTTTATATAGATATTGTCACAATGAGATGATGTTTATAAAACCCATTTTACTCTTTAGGTTATGATGAATGATTTATGTTTATTTTGTGGCACAAGTAGGAATTATTTCATTATGAGATGGGTGGGACATATATCTACCTACAATGCATTGGGTAATGATATATATCTCATGAGATAAACATGGCTGTAACGACATGTTAATCTGGTTCAGTGATACTGGATTGGAAGGAGGAGTGAACTTGATTTAGTAAGGGACTTTGTCCACTATCATGGTCTTGGACTCAATGCCTTGGCTTCTATGGAAATCATATCACGTGTTTAATTGTTTTCCAAAATTCCATGTCTTGGTCCCATGTTATTTATCATGATTAATGTTCCTTTATGATCTATGCCTTATGCATTGTCAAGATTTATGTCATTACTCATGATTTTTATGTTTTATGTTCATTTTCATAAGTTCAAATTTTTATGGATTGTTTTATGTTTCCATGATTACCCTTACTATGCATTTGAGCTCACCATTTTTATGTTTTTGTTTCTCTCAGGATATAATGGATGGTTTTAGGTATGAAAAAAATAAGATCATTATGGGAGATGTTGAAGATATTTCACCATGATTAGAAGATTTTGTTCTGAGTTTCCAAAGACACTAAACTAATATGGTCATTGAGCATTTGTTTTGTGATGTGTTAAGTATTTCGGAAAAGTAATGTAATATCCATGTACATCATGTTTGGGTCTCTACAGTTTGAGTTGAAACTTTCAATCTGTGGTCCATTTAAAATATATTATGTAAGTATTGAGAGGATATATTTTAAATGAAAATATAAATAGATTGCGCAGGGTCTCCATATTTAACACCATTGTAAAAATAATAATATTCTTCAAAAGCTTGTGATAAGGTAAAATATATTAAAATTAATTCATAATATTTACCTTTATTGAAAATATGTTAATATTGTGAAAATAGGATTTGATTATATACAACCCATGATCTGTGATGATATCGAGGTATAGTGGAGGTGTTGGATTTCTCAATCAATTGTTTTCAAGTGATTGGAATGTTAGAAAATGTTTTATAATCATCTGGACATGACTTTGCAATAATTATTGCATGCAAGTCATCAGGAAGAGATATGAATGTTGATTGATATCCTCCTCCTAACATTTGAAACAGAAATTCCTTGATTTGAAAATGTTAAACAAATAATAATTTAACTTTAAGTGTACACATAGAGACAAACCATGTCTCTTTCAAAAACTCACAATCCTTAAAATTTTATAAACATACCTTTTATACAAACTATAAGACCCCAAACATAAACATTACATACTCTTAATTTAAGTGAATAATTCACTTTGAGGAACTTTTCAGGTTTAGAGTTTTAGAGAATTAGGTTATAACTATTACATTAAATCTCAAAAATAAAATGTAGACACTTAAAATCAGTTTCTATTTTTCATAAAATAAAAACTCTTAAAAAAGAAGTCATGTCTAATTCCATGTTTTAGACTGAATGAATGTTCTTTTATCCAAACCACAACCCAATTCATCTTTATATCTTTTGAAAAACATTTCAAATTATGGGATGAGCATAAAAAGATCAGTAAGGTTTATAAAACAAAGAACTAATAAATTAGTCTGTGAAAACATAATCTCTATAACATAACTCATGAAATCATATGATTTATGTGTAACAAATAGAAAACATAAATCTTAAAGGTTACGTGTAGCATCCATAAGATAATTATTTTGTAGAATTCACAACTACGTATGGAGTCACAATTGAAACTCCCATCACTGTAAATTCCCAAAATATCTTAGGAAAAAAAATCACATTTACCTCTGTCATGTTACCCAATGAATTGGAGAGCTATATTGGGCTCACCCGTCCTAGGTTTATCACGGAACCACCCGTATACATAAACCATGCCCATAAACCATAACATTTTCATAACACATTAAACAAGAATAACATAAAGATAACATTTACTCATTTAATTATCAATATATCATTTAAAGATATTGAAATAATTAATGCTTTTTCAAAACCATTTTCAATACCAAAATACATAAAATGGTATATTGTGCTTATTTTTCTTTAAAAAACACAGTGGCTTATTAAGGAAGCCAAAGATCAAATAATACTCGTGGCGATGAAAAAGAACGATTTCACCACTTACCTTAAATGTAAATATTCCTTTTTCTCATTTTGTTAAAACAATGAATATAAAAAGATTCCATTTTAATGAAATTAAAAGTCAATGTGGTTTATAAACCATATAAAATAATGTTGTGTATAAATAATAACATTCCTCAATGAAAGGAGATTGAGATGAAGTCGCTTACAAATATAATATCTATAGATTAAGGACAAATCTATGACATAATATTGTGCGAAAAATAAAAATAAACACAATAGAAGTAGATATTAATTATAAATAAATCATAGTTTATTAACCCATATTCAAAGCATGACCTAATCAAGATGTAAATGTTTAACCCGAATAATTGAAATTGGGTTAAGAAGTTTTCTTACAGAAATTTGACATCCTAACAATGAAACTTAAAAATTCAAAAAATGAGTTGATGAGAGAGAAAAATATCTCTCATCATATGGAAATAAAATGTACATCCATAATTATATATAAGAACATTTCCCAATATATGAAATTGTAAATTCAGAAGACATAACATAAAAGAAGTCTTTTATTAGAAGAGAAGAGTGAAAGGTTTCCATTACAAAATATACACCATATAAAAGATAGATAATATAATGAAGATGTAAATACCCATAAATTAAATTATACTATGCAATGAATACAACGATTAGTAGTATATACACCACACAAAAGGTAATAGTGTAAAATATAATGTGAATCTCATGGGAATAAAAAGTTAGATGAAACCCCCTTGCCTCATTGTAATCAATCTATTCATATGACTAAAAGTTAATAACAACAAAATGAATCATAGAATACCATTAATATTATAATAACAATGATAATATATATCAGATAGAAGTACACAATACACCACAAGCAATAAATAAATGGTGAACAATGGAAATCTCACAGAATTAAATGTGAGATATGAAACCCCTTACCTCGTGTCCGATATGACCCGTTTATTAATTAATACTCTGAATAATAAAATAATGTTAATTTCTAAATTAATTAAGAAACTTTTTTAAATTTATTATTCCTTTTATATTACTTATATTTACATTATAAACATTATATAATCTTTTAAGTTAATAACGGTCGTTTTCTTGATATTTGGTACTATAGTCATAACTAAATTTCTTATAATAACATGTTGACCATGGGGTCAAAATTACTTTATCTCCCGAAATATATTCATGATTTAGATATGATATATATGGTATATGTCTAGTATATATATGTATTTATAACAGTACACAACAAATGGAGTTATGAAATGAAATACACCGTTCATGGAGACGGTAAGCCGTATGTATGCACTAACAATACATTCATTTATATTTAGTATTTTTGGGGAATGAAAAAAATGATAAATAGATATATTATAATTACAGTATAATATCGTATATTATTTCATAAATTTTGTCCTTTTTATGTTCTACATATGGCCTGAACGAGCCATATCACTTTGAGGGAGCGTTAGTCTGCACTTCCTCTAATGAAATTATCGCATTTATCCATTATGGGAACCATAAAGGTATGATATAGATTAGAAATTGATAATCATTGAAAAAATATTAATATAATATAAATCACTTATAAATACATTTCTTTCTTAATGTACATCATAATAAGAGGTAGGTGAAGATTGAACAACCTTTGTTTTGTGAGGCAGTAGTTCGCCGTCCAGAAAACTGTATGTTTTTTCCCATTAGATGAATTTGTGTATAAGTGTAGCTAGAATTCATCTCATAACAATAGCATAGTATATTGAGGATAAAAGTTTTGTTATAAAATAAAGGAATACAGGAATTTTGGTGGTTGGAGAAGTATAATAAAATAAAAGAACTTAAGAGAAGACGTTACCTTTAAATCGGGTAACTCCCTATGGTTTGAACCAAAACGATTTTTTAAAGTTACTTATCCATGAGGTAAGGTATCTAGGTAGAATATAGGGATCTTTAGATCATATTTGGGATGATTTTGGACAAGACAAGGTGCATGGGTTTTGTGAGTAATGGGTTAGATTTGACGGCTTTTTATAAGGCGGAGGAGAGTCGCTTTAAGAACGATTGAAACTATTATTTTATTATATAATGATTTTTGGTTTCTAAGGGTCCAAAAAATATTAACTACGATGATACAATGAGTTTTGTTTGATAGAAAAAAACAATAATAATTGGATAGGTTTTAGTAATTTTTTTAACTTTTATAATAATATTTATTTAAAATATTAATTAATGAGGTAAACACTACATCACCATTATGTTATAAATAAGTTTTATTTTTTGATATCTAAAAATTATAAATAAAAAACCATTATGTAGTAAATTTTTTTATCGTTCTATTGAATAATTATAGTCAAATATATGAATTATATAACCCCACATTAAAATTGTTTTTTCCAAAGAATACATGTTTATGATATTTTTATTTTTTTACTTTAAATAAAATGTTATTAATGTCATTATCTTAGTCAAATGTCATTAGAAGGCCTAAAATCTCATCCAAGGATTTTTTGTTAGCCATGAATCATACAATAATGTTAGTACAAGTGTTAAGTTAATTTTATGTTATTATAATATTATTTTTACCTTGAATTACCCTAATTAACTTTAACCGCGGTAAATAAAAGTCACAAGTTACTTTTCAAAAAATATTATTTTCATCTTATTGAACCACATTTTTATTACGGTTATCAACCATGTAATATGTGTCTTCTAAATTCAATTCACAGAAGTGGTAAAAACTCATTTAAATAAAAAAATTGTATTTTAACTACTTCTTAATGATTTCACTATTCATAAAAAATGATGTTTTTTAGAATAAATACAAAACAATCAGCCTAAGATATATTTGGTTTTATGAATTCAAAAATTTCGTCTATTTTAAAAAATTTAAAACATATAATAATCATTAATAATATAAAATTGATTCCCACTGTTAAAATAGAAAGCATTTTTTAAAAAATAATAACTATCAAAAGATTGACACTTGTTTCTGTAAAATTTAAATGTAAAATTATTTCTAATGAACAACATTAGATTAAAAGGAAAATATGTAATCAAATTACACACTAAAACAAATTTAAAAGATAATATTATCATATAAATAAATTAGATTAAAAGGCAGTTTTGAAGTAAAATATAGTATTTTTCACTATTCATTAAAAATGAATTTTATCAGAAAAATACCATAACATTTACCCCACATAAATTTTGATGTTCCTATTTTAAAAAATAACATTTTTTGTCAAATAGAAAATATTAATGTGACAATAAATATATTTAAAATGGTTTTACCATCAACAGGTGGTAAATCGGCCTTTTAACGAGTTTTAGAGTATTTATGATTTAGATTAGATTCATTTACATTTTAATCCTCTAACTTTTATTGCATAAATGTAAAGACATTTAACAAACTTGTTTAATCATATTCTAGTTAGTTATGTTCATTCCTGCAAGAACAACAACTATGTGTTAACTAATATTTTAAATAATAATATTATATTATTATTATTTAGTGTAACTCAACATTGGGTGCAACATATGATTTCACTGAAACACATTGTTGCGTATCAACTATGACATCGAACATAATATCCCCTTTAGAGTAAAATATATATTATATTCACAAATATTTATAAATATGAAAATGTATTACTCTTATTTAACTAGGATGTTATAGTAGTGATTTCACTTATATTTTGACAAGATGGTGAGGTTTGACTAAAAGGCTTGATGTGAATTGTTGTGTATTTACACTTATTTAAATGTGATAATGTTCTTTTATGTTTCTTAAGATGTATTTTTGGAATTATATTGTTTTAACTCCATGAAAATGTTTCTTGAGATATTACATGATGATATGGATAGGGATTATCAAACATCAATGGAACCTGAGGTACTGATTGTTTAGGGTAAGGAAGTAGGGGAAAAATTCTGAGAGAACATCACTCACTTCATAAAATTCATGGGAAGAGACCTATGAAGAGTTATGAAGAGAATATTTGAAATTATGAGGTTGTTTTTGTTGTAACACCCTTCGAATTTTATTTTAGTGTGTTTATATTAGGTAGATGAGTTCTAGGTTGAGTCCATCCGGATGATAAAATCCCATTTGGATACTCATACTATGAAGTTGTTATTGTTGGAATCTTATATACACATGGATCAACAATGAGTAGGTGGGACATTAATGGATGGACATTACACACTGATGACAAGATTTGGAAGGAAATTTTAGATAATTTCTGAGAGAACCTCTATCCAGACATGTTGAGGTATGAAAAAGAAGTAGAGTTAATGTGGTTGATTCAAGGAAGAATTTCCATGATGATCTTTACTAGCCACTTTACAGAACATCTATGCTTTTCTATAGCATTAAAATAAGATTAGATGTCTAAAACAGGATGTTTTAGGAATAAATTAAGTGTCATATCAATAGAATGTTAATAACTTCCGATTAAATACGTTTACTGAGGTGATGGGTCAGGATCTCATAGTTGAGGAGAACCTGATTAAGGATTCCAATGTTGTAATGGTTGTTCCATTTGTAAAACCATGGGGTATGACTTCTGAGAGAAAAAAGTAACACATTGAAAATTTCATTCAGAGTAATGGGAAGTAGAATACCCAGATAGAGGTATTTGTTGCAAAATACCTTACTAGAGTAGTCTGTCACTGGTTTGGTATGTTGGGGAATTATCATAGGGAGTGTTCCTGACCACCCATGCATTTCTGATCTAGCCGCATGATAAGAAATCTATAATGCTTATAAAATAAACATAAATAGATGATTAGTATTGGAGGATATATAATTAATGGGGGAGTATGAATGGTATCTTATCCACCATACTAGCCTAGTAGATTGATTTCTACTAGCTGAGGCGGCAGATTTAATAGACATGGTGCTTCTAGGAAAGAAATCCCAAATCAGAAGAGGGTCGAAAATCATGGGAGTCAAACTGTATCACAAGGAGGAGTTGAAATAAAACTACATGAAATAAAACATCATCTTGTTGATATTGTGGTTTTACCGTAAAAAATATGATGTTTTATTCATTGATTCTACAATAGATGGTTCCTTTTATGACATTGGTGCCACTATTTCCATTATATTATAAAAAACATTTAATTATTTTAGAATAGATATGGAGCTTTTGGATAGGGTAATGACAATAGATACACCATTGAGAGTATGTTCTGGATAGATTTGATAACAAATGAGATGCCCCATCAAAATTGTGGAGTAACATTTTCTTTAGGATCTATATATCCTTGATATGTCAAGATTACACATAATTATGTGTATGGATATACTATTATAATACCAATACCACATTAAATCATACCAAAATAGATTTATGTTTCTGTCTCTTTTTGTTTACAATTACATTCATCTTTGAGAGTGGGATATCTACGTAGGTAGAGGGTGACCAATTACTGAGAAACCGGGATAGATCACTGCCTATATTTCTATATTATTTCTAGATTATAGAAGTGTAAAACATGATATATTTCCACCACTGTTGGAACAATTTCAGTATGTTTTTCCAGAATAAATGTCATGGATTCCACCTATGGGAGATGTATAATTCAATATTGGGGTCATGCCGGGGTTTCATCTAGTTTCTACTCCCCCATGTAGAATATAACCAATAGAGCTTCAAAATTTGAAGAATTAGCTAGAGGTGTTGGTGGATAAGGGATCTATCCATCTTAGTATGGCTCATCGGGGTTATTAAGTGATATTTTATAAGAATTATGATAAGACACTTTTTATCTTCATTAATTATAAAATGATGAACTAGATTGATGTGATGAATAGGTATCCTCTTTTTTCATATTAATGATTCTTTTTACCAGTTTAGAGAAGCATGTGTGTTCTCCGAGATAAACTTCATATCACATTACCATTATCTGGGTGTTATGACATAAGATATAATTATAACTACATTTATAAGCATGTACAACCTAAATGAGTTTGTCATAATTATGATTGGGTTCAGAAACACAACATTAGTGTTTATGTCCTTTACGAATAGATTAATCCGTATATACCTTGGTCTGTTTGTGGTAGTGTTTTTGGAAGATATATTGTCTTAATCGAAGACTCATGAAGATCACTCCCAATGTCATGAAATCATCCTCAGTACACTGAGAGTGTGTCAAATATACGCCAAGAAATCTAAGTGATAGTATTTGAGTGATCAGGTACACTTATTAGGACACATCGTCTCTAAAAACGTGTTTCAGCATACCCAGAGATGATTTAGGTATTGGTTTATTAGGAGTAGCCTAAAAACATATTTGATATTTATTTCATTCTATGATTAGCTAGATAATATTGGATATTCATCCAGGACTATTACCATTTGGCATAGCCACATTGGATCATGAACTAAAAGTGTATAATGATTGAGTTGTCAGAATCATGTGAGAATTCCATTCATGAGTTTATGTATCATTTTAAATCAACAACAATATTTATCCTACCTAATCCAGGTGAGGACTAAAAATTTTATTATAACACTTCTGGGATCATAATTGGAGCTATGTTGGTGTAATGATATTGAATTCAAGATTATTTTTCTCAAAATTTGTGGCCATATTAATGGTAATTCCCTAGGAAAAACCTTGACCAAGTAGGTGTGGTTTATTCATTTATGTTCTTATGTTAAAATTAGTTGGGGGAGAAGTATACAAGTTTTCCAACCACATGAAGTTTAGGTATACCATCTCAGAGTGGGATTCGAATATCTAGTAGAGGATATGAGTGGAGTATATTCAAAATTTTGATTTTGAACTGTCACACATGTTTTGGAAAAAAATAGTGTAGATAATGAATTGTGTTATAAATATTATACTCATGTATTTCAGATGTTTGGTTATGAGTGGAACATAATCACATTTATATCTGAGATGCATGCTATGGTTCAGAAGATTCGAGAGAAGATAAATATCATATCAGTTTTAGTGGATTATATAAATTGGAAATAGATATGAGACATTCACTATGAAGATCTATAATTTTTTTATTTGAGGGAGTGATATGAAGGTGGGGAGAAACAATCAGTTTGGTCAGTATATGAGTAGAAGATCAACTATGTCAATAATCGGTGTGTTGTGCCTATGAGTTTGTTAGAGGAGATGATGTGCGGATTTTATGACTCAAAGTAGGAGGTATGTCTTGGTGTGACCAAAATGTATAATGATATATGATGAAAGTTGTATTATTTGGGAATGAAAAAGGATATTTCAGGGTACATGGAACTTCGCTTCACTAGTCATCAGGTGAAGGAAGATCTGCAATAACTTAGATGTTTGCTGCAGTCGTTTCCCATTATAGAAAGGAAGTTGGATGAACTAACATTGGACATTATGGTGGGTATCATATTTATTAAAATGAAAATTGATAGTATCTTAGATATTCTAAACCAATGGACGAAATTATCACACTTATTTCCTATATGGATGAATTTTTCAATGGAGAATCTTGGGGATCTTCATGTTCAAGAGAGAGTTTTTCTCCACGATGTGACACGTACGATAGTTTCCAATTTCAATTTTATCCCACATCATACTTTAGCAAGGGATTGAAAATGGTCCTTGGTACACATTTATTATTGAGTACAACTTTTCACCCACAGATAGATGGGTAGTGAAAGAGAACTATAGAGGTGCTTGTGGATATGATGTGGGAATGAGTCCCTAGATTTGTTGGGACTTTGGATAAGTATTTGGATTTTCCAGAGTTTTTGAATGAAAATAAATATCAAGAAACTATATAGATGGAATCATATGAGGATATTTGTGGAAGGCCATGCATATCACCCTTACGAAGGTTAGAGGCCAGGGAGTCAATGATATTGGCACATAGATTCATGCAAGAAAATTTAGAGAAGGTTCAGCTAATTCAGATGGGTTTGGATACATTTCATTGTATATAGAATAAATATTTTTATAGAATATAAATAACCCTAGTGTTTAAATTGTGTTATTTAGTATTCCTCTGGTATTCACCTATATTGGATCACCAAAGGATATTGAGGTAAGGAGTGTTGGCACTATGATTTGTCTAACCATTTCAGGTTATGGAGAGAATCGAGTTGGAGTCTTAACAAATAGCTCTTTAATAGATATAATGTTCTACGAGTTATGTTTTCTTGGAATAACTACAAAAAAAGTATCACCCCAAACCTTATCATGTGATCTATGTGGATTACGTTGAGCTTGAGATAGATACATCCATTCAAAGAAATCTAAAACGTGTGGTGGATCACATAGAGAATGTTTCCTTGTGAAAGTCCATGCTGATTGATTGTGTATTTGGGTAACATGGTTTTTTGAAGAAGGAACATGGGAATTAGTGGTATAAATGATGGCTCAATATCCCAATATTTATCAGCTATGAATCATAGAGAATTATAGGAGTACTACTTAAGGAGGTGTTGTTATAAGGTGAGATATTATAAGATCCCGCATTTTCTAGAGTTTTATTTTTCTTATTTATAGGAAATATATATTTTTAGTGTTGAGTAATTTTTATTGGGGGTTTTCCTTGGGTTTTTTAGGTGGAAATTTGAGATAAATGAATGAGAAAGGATTGTGCTTGTTTGGAGAAATGTTATGGAAAACATTGCAACCCCGGATCGAGAGGAACTTCATGTCGAGAGAATGGTTTGTAAAATAGTGCACCATCTTTGGATTAAAAACGAACCCATATATAAGTGACGCATGTTTTAAGAACATGTTTAGCATAAATTGTGTGCCCATTGATAAAAACTATGCATGGAAATTAATGTCTCTTGAAAATTAGTTATTTAATTTTGTGAAGCCTCTAATTAATACAAATTTGACCCCCATTAGACCCTGGGATATATTTCATTTTTTTGGATCATTCTATATGAATTTCATTCCTCCATGACATCCGTTATTGATTATTTAAATTCTAGATCGATGATTCTTACCTCTCATTGTATGTGAATCACATCCTAGTTCTTTTCATGTTATTATCCAATTATTTTTTTATCAGTGATGTAATAATCTATTTGGTTAGATGTAATTATATTTGGAATTATCTATATCTTTATTAATAAGACACTGATTTATTTAATCTTTCTTTTGGGGATTAAGATTCAAATCTCATTCTTTGTTGTTGTTCTACACAATTTTTGGTGGTTACCATTGGGTGATTATTAATAAATGTTTTAAGGTAGGTGGTATAATAATAATTTCTAATACTAATGATTTTGATTATGCATATTTAAATTTTTATTATTTTTAGAGTTTATTGTCAATGGATTTTATTGATTAATTAATTATTTTGGGCGAATTAATTAATCAGATAATTATAAAAATTTGGTTTTTCAGGAATAATTAATTGTAAAATTATTTATAAGATATTGATATCCTAGATTTATATAATTCATGGTGGAATTGATTTTGTTTATATTGATATTATTAAATGATACATTTAATTATGGGATTAATTATGGGATATTAAGATTATTATTTGAGAAAATTAAATGTGGGACTATTTATGGAATATTAATATTATGAATTGAGATAATTAATTGTGAAAATAATTACAGTATAATGATTTCATCAATTGAGATAAATAATTATGAGAAATTGATGTTTAGAATTGAATAACTAATTGGTGAATTAATTTTGAGTTATTAAAATAGGGATTGTAACTGATTATTTTGTAAATTTTATAATGGGTTGTTGATATATATGTATTATTCTGATTTATTCAATTATGTGTTATTAAATGGTAAATGGTACAATTGAAATTTGGGAAAAAAATTAATAGTGACAGGCTCATTCAAAAATTTATTGTTTAATGGCAGATTGTATCATGGACATTCATCCATGTATTATGAATAGTAACAAGTCCATTCATTTATATGATATTAAATGGTTAATTAAAACATGGACATTCCGAAAATTATTAAAAATGGTATCATATACATTAACATGTATTATCACTTTGGGATAGATTAGGCTCTGAATTGGGATGACTCATGTATTGGTGTTCTGGTGTCTTTGGGAACCTATGAGATTATATGTTTAAATAGTAAATATTTAATAATGTGGTAAAAAATTTATTTATTCATTATATATTTTTCATTATACAACTATAGATTCATATACTGACTGGATTTGGTGTACACACCATTGGTGGGGGCCTACTGAAATTTACTGACATCCTAGTTGGGCTCCCTAATCGGTACCTAAATAGACTAGGATGTGTTAATTGAAATTTTTCTATGTTAGATGGGTTTGTAAGGATGGAGCATGTATAAGGGAACCAAACATTATTAAAGACCATCATAGGGGATTCATTAGTGTTTTTATTTTTAGTTAACATTATTGACACTTTACACATATAGTAGAGTGACATGTTTTGTGCTTGAGTTGGACATTTTTTTTTCAGGATTTCATTTTCATGAGATATTAGTATTGTTTATGGTTATATATTCTTCCTAGATTTTTTATTTATTTTAATTTTTGAATTAAAATGATTAAAAAGGTTATATTCACCCCCATGATCAACATATATGTAGGCCAATACTCTTCATATAGTTTGTTTTAATCTTTGTTAAAATATTTATATTTCAATATAATGGCCAAGAATGAAATACTATTCACATAAAGATTGTATAGTAATAATGTCTTAATAGGTGGTAATGGATTCCTCCTTTTGCTTCCATTCCAAAAGCTACATTTCCATCCCAAGTCAAGTAACCATAGAAAGGTACTTCTCATCAAAAATTTGATTAATACTAACTAATCCTTGGAATCATTAATATATTTATCCATGGTATTTTTAACAAATTCGAACACTTATTGGATTATCTTTCAAAATGATAAATGGTAATAATTATGATTTGATGCATAGAATATCCCAAAACAATGATTATAGTTTTCTGATCGTTGATCCATCCTTCAGTGGACACTAGGTCTATTGTTTTAACAAATGATAAATTGTATTGTTTCATGAAATTTTTTTCCTTTGATATATTCCACTAAATATAGATAGTTCACCCTGTATAATGGTTATCATTAGTAAAAACCTACATTATTGGTGTTAAAAAATCTAAAAAATAATTTTTTCCAACTCTAACCTTTCTATGATTTTAATTAAAAGTTATATATTCCTCTTGATTCCTTCCCACATCGATGTCCATAATTTCTCTTTGGAAAACAAATTTTATATAGGTATATATTAAATTAAGAAACATGGAAACCTTAAATATCTTCTCAAAATTATATAATCAATTAAATATAATTTATTAAATTTCCCTCCAAATTTCATTTTATAATGACATCCTATCATCTTTAGTTATATAATAACCTTTTTGATTCAAATTATAATTACATGTTCTATTATGAACCCAAAATAACTAGTATAATAGAAAACATTTCCCTTTTTAACCTTCCCATAAAATTTAGTTTCACAATTTTAGAAAATTAGGAAGCACCCCTCTATATATAACACATACATTTAAATTAAGATACATCCACTAAATGAACTATTATCACAAAAATAGGTTCCTAAATTTAAACATTTTTGTAAGGGTTGATTCATTTAATTGGGATCCAACTCAATTGAATGATAAACATTTAAATAGATCATATTCATCCTTTTTCCATGTAAATTAACTAAAAACAAGGGTTGGGGATAAAAATATTTATAAGGGATATAAAAAAGTAATAAACATATCAATCAATTTGAAAATTCATGATTTCTATAAATGATTATTCCATTTTATCAAAATTTACATTAGGACACCATATTAATAAACATAATAATTATGTAATAATTATTTCTAATGGTATTTTGTAAATCATCTCATATGTATGTTTGAAGGATAATTCATAATCTCAAAAACATAAAATAATACATGGGGACTCATGAAAACATTGATCATGTAAAACAATCATTTCACCATAAAAAGAATTAAACCATTCATAAAATAAAATATTTTTTTAACATGATAAATAAAATGATTTACATTGAAAACTCCCTATGAAGAATATGAAATTCTTACTATTACCCTAAAACATATTCTTATTATATCTATTACAAGATACATTACAAATGAAATATCCTAATTATGTAATTCCAATAATATAATGTGGATAAAACAATCATTACACAGTGCATTAGAGTGCATTACCATTACAAAACATCTTCATATGTCATGTAAAATGTCTAATAAATATATAAAACACATATAATAATGAATGTGCAACCTGAAATATCATAAACAATGTTCATAAATATTCTTTTGATAATTTATCATTTTAATTTTAATGCTTGATGGATTTATTTTTGGGGTTTTAAGGATAA
This sequence comes from Viscum album, assembly GCA_963277665.1. Taxonomy (NCBI): domain Eukaryota; kingdom Viridiplantae; phylum Streptophyta; class Magnoliopsida; order Santalales; family Viscaceae; genus Viscum; species Viscum album. The sequence goes on along the minus strand of OY728125.1, from coordinate 267,010,187 downwards.
CAAAATCATTCATATCAGATCAACTATTTATAAATAGCTTTTAACGGGTTTTGTTTATGTCATTGAAAACTGCCAATGATTTCTTTATTTGGAGTGTTTTATAATCCTACTTTATAATGAATATTTTTTCATGGAAATCTTCCTTCAATGCATAGGGTCTCACATTTGTTGAAAGGATGGGGGATTGGGCTCAAAATAGCCTTGGGGGGATTTATAATGAAAACTCAGGCTCTCTTAACGATTTAAGATATGTTCAAGAATCCTTAAATAATTCCCAATTATAACATGCTTCACCCTTCATTGAAAAATTATTTATTAAAACATAGTAACATTTGAATAATATATATCTATCTATGATTATTCATTAATTTATATTTGAGTATGTATCTTTGTTTCTCCATCAATGGTACACATTTTTGGATTTACTAAATGTTATTTTGATGTTTATTATTATGATGATAGTTTTAATCCATATAGTGGTGTTCTATGGAATTTATCATCATACATGGATACAAATCACTATTTGGATATCTATATTGAGATAATAAAATGGGATTCCTACATATCCTTATAAAATGAATAAAAACTATGTTGTTTGATGCCACTTAATGGGACACATCATACCTTTTTTGGTCATGTGAAAAGTACCAAACCATGTTTTTTAATGTCATGTGATTAAGTGGACTATATGAAATGTTTCTAGTCCATGTATGGTGTTGTACTTACTCCAAAGTAGGTGGAGAAACCTAGATGGGATGTGAGATCCTAGGATGGATACAACCCTTCCAAGAATATGACACATAATTAATTATGGTGATTTTTAGGAACTTTTTCGACCTCAGATAAGATTTCACTATATCCCATTTGGATGGTAATGAAATACCACATAATTTATAATGGTTGAGGACCCATGGAAATAGTACTCCTCTGTGGGTTATTCTCACATGGTATATAACCATTTGTGATTATGACCACATGGATGGGGATTATATTAGATAGAGGGCCCACGTAGTGAGTATTATTTGGGCTTACAGTATATAGTAGGATTCCCTTTGAGTTGGATAAATAGGTTTAAAAACTCATTAATTTGTATTCCCTTTGATTTTATGTGAGATGAATATCCATAGAAGGATTCTTCACTAATAAATGCATCTGATCATGACAATTGCTTGATCATAACTAGACTCAATAATGATGGTATTCGTGCTTTGTTTGAGAAAATAGAGGATATTAATGATGTAAGAAAATGCACAATCCTTCATCCACAGGTGAATGTGGTCGGGGATAAAGAAGGAGAAGAAAGGTATTTGATGATCCTATATCGACTTCCATTTTCATAACTGATATAGTCATGTATACCAAAATCTCTGGCAATGAACCAATATAATGGTATGATTCTTTCTCTAAGATGGATTCCCTATGATCGATTATATAAAATGGAAGGTGGAAATCTAGTAATCCCCATAAAAAAATTAATAATGATCCCCCATTGGATGAAATGGGGGATCCTTGGTCTAAGAGAAAATGATGTAATAAAATTTATTTAGCCCTTATGTATTAGATATGGAAGGGGAATGAAAAATCCATCAACATTATGTCTGTGATTGGGAAGTCCCTTTCACTACCCCACTGGGTTGGATTCCTCATGACAATATGGATGCATAATTTCTCACACCCACATGATCCTACCCATTGGGTAGGATATGTGAAGGGAACCTCCAATAAATGAAATTCATAACTGAATGATAGACACATTAGTGTATATAATTCAATGATTATGCATGTTTGGAGGCATTTGAGGAAGATTGAATTTCATCTCCCTCAGATGGGAGTAAAAATGAAATTTTCACTCTGCTATTGGTGGCAGGAATAGTTGGATCAAAAGAGGCTCACCTAGGTAAGGATTGGGGTAGAATAATTGGGCATGCATAAATGGAACACATATAATATCAAGAAGTATCACATAGGGTAAGGCCTATATGGATCAAAATTTCTTCTTATAGGGTAGCCAAGTGTGATCTCGGGATAAAATTTGGACGATGAAATAGATAATCAACAACACTTGACATTGTCATTACTTTAGGCTCTGAGGGTCTCTATTGGTATCCCTAGAATAGTCTGGGGAAGGTCCATGCCTTTGAGAGGACCATCTAAATATTTTTTGTTTATTAGGTGGTGGTTTCTCATGAAAGTATTTTTTGTTAACATTAGAGGGAATTTATCCAAATATTAATCTAAATTAACTATTATCTTGGGTTTTAGAGATTTACTTAGATTGTTTCTAGGGCCTCGGTGATGGACAAGGGCGATCAGATCTTTGAGACACCAACAAGTTATTTTTAATGAAATGAGGATCCCCAAGGTATTACTTATAGAAAAACATGGGACCCAAGGATAAGGGGTTTGTCTGTATAGGTACATATCATAGATGGTTGTTTTATATGTTTCTCGTAGGGGTGTCTACCCCTTCTAATTCATGGGGGCAGGTCATTTGCAAACTCTTGGGGTTCATTTTATGCACGTAAAAGCTAACTTGGGAGAGTGGGTTGGATATTCATTTTTTTTCTCATTTATTTCATTTATGTAATTTCCAATAAATATTTTCTTACCCATGTGACAAATGAGAGTGTAAACCTACAATAGATTCGAATATGATTCGTTTTATTGTTTATAATCATAAGGAAAAAGGATAAAAAAGATTAAATGGGTTGTATAGGTCATCCAAATAGGTCATCCACCTAATTCATAAGTGTAGGTTATCGACAATGTTCATATATTCCTATAAATAAGTTTTACTACTTGGAATTTCATTCTACAATTCACGTAATTCTTATACTCTAGTCAAGAAGGACATTATCACACCCTTTTGAGGATTTATCTAGTATAATCACACATGATAAATACACTTCAGTGACTGGTCTACCTGGGATAACATAATTATATGGTCTGGATGAGGTTCATGGATGAGTGGATTGAGTGATGAACTTGGTCAAGCACCATGTCTGAGGCACATGTTGGAGTGGTCTCCATGAATAACATAGTTTAGTGGACTCTTCATGGAACATGTTTGACTGAGTGACATGAGGCTAATGGATGACTAGTCTATGCAAGTAACATTGTCTAGTGGCCTATGTGATGCCCTTAATTCCCTAAAATTGATGAAATTTCCAAATTTAATGTAAATATTGTAGTCTTTTTACAGGTTTTCATTGTATACATAATTGGGTTTCCATGAAAATTATATTGTACGTGTTTTGGATATTCATAAAACATTCAGACATGATTACTAGGATATGTGGAAACCAACCATTCTGGACTTACAGTTGCACTTAAAGATGTTTTGTTCTAAATACCCATGGTGTGATTATATTCTACTCTATGAAATTATTCTTTTAAGAGAGATACACATCATGATGATCCATAGTTAATTGAGGAAGTCATAGTTTGTGTACATTACAGACATCCACATCAATGAAATATCCTCAAATGGTGTATTCAACAATGAAGGAAAAACTATCATAGAAAGCATCCTGAACAATAGATTGAGTTCACCTTACCTGTAGACTAACACTCCATAATCGAAACCTCACTACAACCCAAATTTTTTCATTCTTTAAAAATATATTAATTACAATGATTGAATGATAATTCAGATATCTACTTTAGAAGGTGAGTTATTTTGAACTATATATGGGTGTAAATGGAACATGATACTTGTGTATAATTTAAGACTTAGATGTAGTGTTTCAGAATTTATGAGGAATCCTTGGTTGCATATCAGTATGTTCACAAGAACACATACATCATTGCTATTTTATTGAGCTGATGAAGCACATAAACCAATAGCCTCTATATGGTATATAGTGATACTAGTCTTATCTAGTGTGATTCCTATAATTTCTCTAGAGCCCCTAACATTGGGGTTATGTATGATGAGTTCATTCCTCTTACATTGGAAAAGGATGATGTTGACTGGAGTCCATATATGGACCAAGAGTTGTATAATTTATGTATCAATATATTTAAGAAGGACCCCCACATAAAGGATGATATCCAACCATACATAGGGATGATTTTCTTTCTATAGCTATAAGGAAAAGTTCATACCTACCTGCTCCTAATGGGTGCCATTTATCAGGGAACCAGAGAATTCATTGTAAATTATAGAGAACCTTGGAGAAAATATTGTATATCTATTCCATATATAATTTCAATTATGAGTTTCCATCAAGATATTATTTTGTGATATTTTATTGATGTGGTTTAGTTCGTACATATTTCCAATATGAAAATATAATGGAGGAGTGAGGCTATGGATGTTCATGATTGAATCCAATTTATCATTAGGGAGCCATATAGGGTTGGTCACTCTCATTATGGAATAGTACTATAATTTTTACTACATTTTTATCTAAAAAAGGCCACATATCATATTTTAGGTCCATTTAATGCGATGTGAGGGTGGATTGCATCACACATCAGCTCATATTCCATGCTGAGTATATTTTAATCCCTTGAAGCATGGTTTCTTATATTATTCAAAATATTTCTACAGTCCATCCATTCTCCTGAAAGTATGAAAAATCCTTGATGTCTTTTAACATATTGGGAAAGTTAAACTTCTTCCCGTATGATGATCTTCCTATATTGAAATTTATTTTAAATGTAAATCCAAATAGAAATTTGAAGTCGTATATAGTCTCATTAAGGGAAAACATATTGGTGGATTACATTGATAATAATGTTTTTGTATGTCTTGTGCTCTATATTTATTTTCCAACCATTTCAATTTTCTATAATAACCAAATGTCTCTCCCCCGATTCACAATTAATTTGAGAAACAATTAATAGTGGATTGGATGTTTTTTGGTCCTAATGGCATTGGAGGAATCCCAATAATTCATCAAACTACCTACATTTGGTTCCCCAATAGGGCTATAATATAGAGTCACCATTTCATAGAATTAATCACACCACTAAGCAGTGTTAAATAAAGTCTCCCTTGTGCCAAGCCCAAAATGATTTTTTGGATTGTCATGATTGGTAAGAAGGTTTATCTAAAGGGTGATGACACTGAAGCTAGAAATTTATTAAATATGTCTCAATAATGAGAGAAAAAATAGGTCATGTCTGAAATGACCACATCCTCTACAAAGAGGAGGTCTACTGATCATTGTCGGGAGGAGACATAGGACATTGTTATTTTGTATGTTGTTTGAGTTGAGATACCCAAAGAGAATTGATGTCAATAGAGGCCACACCCTCCTCATAGATAACTACATTAGCTTTTGTGTATGATCAGACTTTGGAAATCCATGTTTGGAAAAGCATGACCTGGTACATCACATAACTATGAAATCTAATTCCATAAGGAATATATATGCTGAGGCCTAGGAATATAATTTCACAATTTGACTTTCACCATGAATTTATTTTTATAGAGACAAGGGGACATAATCATGAGATGAATATTTTGATATATTACACTGATTATCAGATAATGGAGTCAAACTAGTTAAACGAAATGATGGCCCTGAGATGCAACCACGGGGATATGATAATGATTTTATGAAGAACCAGATGACTTATTTTATACTAGTGAGTAATATTTCTACATTCCCTTATCCTTTCCCTCCTTCATCCTCCAGCATTAATTTTTTGTTGATTTGTTTGGAATTTCGTAGTGGAAGAAGGGATGTAAAATATGCAACATGATTCAACAAAATTTGGCCCAATGTTTAGGCCCATCAGAGTGTGGTTTAAGTCTCCTATTTATTCATAGTTATATTAGGATAAGAGGAAGACAACCAAGGAGATTTTGGGATGCTATTTTTGATAGCCACCCATGTATTTAAAAAAAGAGTACTAACTCAAAAATTTCACCATATCTGGGGGAAAGTAAAATATATAATAGAATTTGTATGGATATATGTGCTATAGTAATCATTTTAACATTCATTTGATCTTATGACACACCTGACATAACTATTAGACAAATCATTCCTTTTACAAGATCTTCTTTAGTATACATCTATGAGGGGACTTGTACTAATCCAATAAGGATGAAGTAGGAAATTTCAAATTAGGAACATATTCATGATAATGACTCCACCTCATGGAAAAATTAAGTTCCCAGATATTAATATTCATCTTTTCCTTTTACTATGTATTGGTATGAGGGTATTGTAAAATCAGTTTCATATTTTAATGTGTTATTTTCTTATCACTAACATTCATCATCATGATATTTTAGATTCATCATATAATGATAACTATTATGAACCACTACCATATACCCTATCACTAGTCTAGATGGGGTTTATAGGGATAAAAATTGATTCAATGAAAGTATTGGTGATGATCCTAACCATTTTTAGTTTGAATATGTCTTGCATGCTATGTGGATGGTTGGAAGAACTGATTAAAGTTCAACTTTGGGTTTTAGCTACACAAAGTGGATAACCATACTAGTATGGATGCTACGAGACATGTCACGGTGTATAATAAAATAATATAACCTGAGGTTCAGTTGAAAATTATGAATATTATCACCTCTCTGGATGAGTTCTGAGACTTTAGTATGTAGTTGGAAAGACAAAATCTTTCATTTAATTTCATATTAAAATATACTCAGCCGCTTCTAATTTTATTTCATACATCAGTGTTTAATTTTTCATAATTATTTGTTAGAAAAATATTTCAACAAAATCCATAGACAAGAATTCCAAATCCATATCGAATCAATTTTTTTGGGAGTGACAGCTGAGGACCATAAAGTGGGTGCTTCCTAAGAGACCTCAATCATAGATTCTGAGATTACATATGAGGATGTTCCCTTTCAAAAATTCCTTCTCAAAACATTGAAACCCATGAATTTATAGAGGCATCAACTCCAGCTGCTAATCTACATAGGTGTGAGTTATTCCAATACTCTGGTATATTCATTTCCATTACATTTTTAGTTAGAATCCTAACACTAATGAGGGATGACATCAACTCTTTGATTCCATTTACTTCAGAACCCATGGTTAATGATGAAAATTACATGTTATCCAATCCAACTATAGAAGGATGTGTTGATATCTCTTCATATGGGAAGGAAAATAGATCCTAATTTATTGCACAGCTCCTAAAATACATCACTCTCTTTGAAAGTAATTTTGTGTCATTATAACACCCCAAGCTTCCATGGCATGCTTCTCTTTTCATGATATAATATTGTATGTTGTACGCAACTCGGAGTTCTAACACACCACAAAAATAGAACAGGCCATTATGAATAGAAATATCCACTTTTTGAAATTTTATAAATTTTATCATTCAAAATGGACTTCATTTTTAGATTTGGAATATTAAAATTAGCCTATGGTGAATTTTTGGTGTTTTTCGGAAAACATTCAATTTTTGATGAATAGTGAAAAATACTGATTATAGTTTAAAAAACAAATTTTAATTTAAATAATTATTTATTTTTTCTTAGTTAAATTTGTTTTAGATCAAAATAGATACATAATACCTATATAAGTTCCATGTCATTCATTGTAATCTATTTATAATAATATTAGATATATAAAAAATTTATAGAACTTTTCACCGTCTTTTACCCACCTCCTAGGAGCATTTGCAAATTCACATAAAACATAATTTTACCATTTCTATTAGATGAATTAAAAAAATTTGAGAGGAAAAGTTGATATTAGTAAATAATATGTGTTTCAATAAGATGAAAATAATTTTTGGTCCATAGTAAATTTTTTTACTTTTATTTACCACTATTCAATGTAAATAGGGTAATTAAGGGTAAAATGATATTATTATTACCCTAACACTAGTCCTAATTCAATTGGATAAGTGTAGTTCGACCAAAAAAACCATTGGAATAAAATATTATCCTTTAGGTACACATTAATTATATTAGGACATTTATAATTATTTTATTTGAAGAAAAGTTAAAATAGTTAAAATCAATGTTTAATAACTATAACAATTTTAATATAGGGTTATACATAAGATAAATTCGACAATAAACATTAATTAGAAAGATAATTCGATTTCCTACATATTGGTATTTTATTTATATTTTTTAGACATTAAATAATTAAATATATTTATGACACAATGTTGATGCTGTAATTACCTTATTAATAGAACCTAAAAATAGTTGATATTATAAATATCCAAATAAATGTAATTTGAGACTTTTTAGGAATTCCAGTAATTTTATAGTTTAATATGACATGTTAGGGTTGGTTAAATGAAATTTTTTCAAATTAGTAATGCTGTTATGAGTTTTAAAAAATAAAATCCCAAATAGTGTCAAAATTGACATAAAATAGTTTTTAAAACAAATATTATATTATTAATTGATATAATGGTCCTAAAATTGTATGGTTCATCCAAAAGAGTTATATGATAATATATATGACATTAATGAACCAATTTGAGTTCTATTGACAGTTTATAGTAATATTATTAACCATATAGTGTAATAATATATGAAGATAACGTAAAAGATAAATTATTTGACTTAGAGTTAAATCTAAAGGGGCACTCCCCCTTATATCTAATTCACATCTTCAAATCCATATGGATCAGACAATACCTACCCCTATACCCTATAAACTGTCCTCCCTTCATCCTAGAGGACTTAATTTAGTCAGAAATCCAATATATGGAGCCCTTTTGATCAAATCCAAAGGAAGAACCGGAAGAAGAGGTAAATATTTCATCACCTCTTTCAAGTTCCATTCTTCTTCCACTTCCAAATTCATTGTTTTTTACATTATAAAATAATAAATCATGTATCTTCTATATGCATTGATGTTATTATTAATATGTTACAACCAAATTCATTATGCTATGCATCCCTTTAATGACATGTCACAATACATGCGTACATACAGCTTTCCGTCTCCACATCGGGGTGTAATTGTTATTCAATAAATTATTATGTGGATGGGTATAATAATGATGTGTAATTCATATAAATAATAAATATAACATTAAAATGATTCTGTATATATGATATAACATCCAATTATATATTATTTTAATATCAAAAGAATGATATTGTTGCTCGTGCGTACGTACGGATTACCATCTCCACGAACATGATGAGATTCATTCCCCATTGTATCCATTCAAGACTAATTTTCATTTAACAATTAAAAATAATGTTTAAATACTCATTATAATTCAGGATATACATAATATACATCCCATCCATAACAAATATTACTCACGTAACAAAGAATATAAAGGAAAACGAATCTATTAACTCCAAAAACAACAATAAATACTAATATATTTTTTAGAAAACTATTTTAATAGTAAATATATGATATCATATTGATGTATATGATTCTTGTGTTATTTTATAACAATTATTTTACCATTATACAAGAGTTTATCCTAACCTCATCCAGAGAATATTACAAGGTAAGGGATTTTCATCTCACTGCTCATTCCTGTGAGATTCATGCTATATCTCCACTATTTCCTTTTGGGTGGTGTATGTACTACCCATAATTGTATTCTTTGTGTAATACACTTTAATTTATTTGTATTTACATCATCATTGTATAGTAATTATTTAATGGGTTGTATGATTCATATGTTACCAAATTGGTAAGGGTTAATTTCAAAATCTCTTTATTATCCGAGGTTGTTTCTACGTAAGTATGTACTGGGACGTATTTATTATCCCTTTCCATGTTTTATAAAATAGTTTTAAAAAGGATTATTTTTAAGGTAATTTTTTACAAATACATCATTTTAAATGTTTTAAATATTTATTCTTCTAAATAATTCTAATTACTGTCAATGTTTTCAAAATGGGTTTTAAAGATTTATTTATATGGACATGAATGTTTTTAAAATATTAATTCCTTTTAAAAGTTTCAAAGTGTTATTGGACACATTGATTCAAAAATGTATTTAAATGTATTCCTTTAAAAATTGTGTGACTTTTAAATATTTTCACGAAAAAGGGATATTTCTCAAAAAGATTTTTACAAATCATTTTCAACTATATCAACTTTAATTGACTTATTTTAAAGTAGTTTGATGTTTATTTTTTATGATACAAATATTCCAAATTTTATTGAATGTTTTGTGATATGATTGACTATGGATGTGTTATTTGTATTACATTCATGTTTTATGGATAAATTATTGAAATTTCATATGCAAGTTTTAATACGAATGTTTAGGTTATATTTGAACCTTTTCTTATGATGAATATATTGGACTAGTATGTTCCGGGTTGGGGAACGGTAAAAGTAAGCCCTCTCGGTGGGGTTAAAGTTATCGCAGACCCTCCGGGTTGGAGACCGGTTACAGAGGCTCTCTGGATTGGAGTCTGGTTACAGAGGCTCTCTAGGATGGAGTTCAGTTATAGTGCCTCTCTGGTATGGAGTCTGGATAAAGAGGCTCTCCTTGTTTGGGTCTGATTACAGATAGCTCCTAGTTCATGGCACGAGGGCTTGACAACGAAACTAAAGTCTAACATTAGTCATTCAATATTTATGAAGGTTTCTATTGATATTACATGTGAATATTTGACTAGAAGAATATCCTTGTGAGTAAGTAAATGGAATTATTTTGATCTTGTATTTTATATATTATTCTGATGGTCAAGTTTAAAAGGAATTTGTTTTATTTCTAAACATTTCCTTAAATGAATATTCTTACTTTTGAAGGTTTTCGATATATTAATATCCTAATTGAGCATCTGAGATCACCCCTTTCGATGTTTTTTTTTTGAATGTGAAAAAGTATATTATAACTGACCTGTAGGGACAGTCTATGGTATCTCAGTGTTGTCTATAGAAACAATGTTGTTTTTGTTTTCAATTTTATGATGATATGTAATCCATATGAATGTATATTGTACTTCCAAAGCTACTAAAGTAAATGATCTTTCGGGACATGATCTTTTGTGATCATGACAATGTTATATAATAATGAACCGACACTAGGTAACTGGGGACAGGGTGTTATAGTTGCTATCAGAATATGTTTAGTACAAACCTTTGAAGCTAGATTTAGATAAACCCTCATTAGAGAACATTACCCTAAGATAGACATTGAGGATTAGTATAGAAGGACTCCCAATAATTTTGGTAATTTTGATATTTTGTGAGTTTTCCAAGTAATACATCCTTTTATTGATACAAACATGTAGTGGCGGCTCTAGCACAAATCTTACAAGGGGTAAACCCCAAGAACACCAGTTTGAGCTAGACTCGAACGACAAATGGGGCATGATAATGGGCCTTACTGCACTCTTGGTTACGACACTCCCAGGGGATATGCTTAGGATAGTTCTCATTTTATTTACAAACTATTATGAAGGGTTTATGAATATATACATACTCAAGGAATTTTTTTTGTATTATGGATTATATCCACAAACGTATCAGTTTTTGTTAAGTGATTTATAGGTTTTGAATTATGTATTTCGATTCATAAACTAATCATGTTTATGTCATTATTTATAATTGGACCTAGTAGATGTAATGGTAACCATATTAATTCATGCACTCCATGTATAGATTTCCCTCGTAGCCAAGTTAATAATAGTGGAGCTGGTGATGCAACTGATGCTGATCAGATAATCACCATACCAGGAAAACTCAATCCGATAATGAATAATAACTTTACCCGTATGGAGCACACTGATCCCCTATGTGGAGGATAAATATTATATCATTTCATGAGGCAAAAAACACTAACATTAAACGGGGGTACAAATCCACTAGTAACTAAGAAATGGATAAATTCATTACAGAAAATATTCCATGCATTGGGCAGTAACGAAAGGGAAAATGTATTCATGGCTGTTTACCACCTCACTGGAGATGATGATCAATGGTGGTCATTGATTCAAAATAGAATTTAATGTGAATAATTATCAAATATGTAATGCAGGGTGTTTAATGAAATTTTCATAGAAAAATAATTTCCTAATGACCATCGAGCGGATATTGAAAGGCAATTTCTGAGTCTGAGGCAAAAGGAGGATGAGAATATCGCAAAGTATGAAGCTGACATTACAAGGATAGCAAGTCATGGTGAAGATTATATATGTAACTGAAGAATTAAGACTGATCGTTTCTTTTATGGGTTAAATACATTCCTCCATCGAGAATTATTATCGCAATCCTTCTCATCATACGAAGATATAGTCTCGTGTGCTATCAAGACAGAAAAGGAATTCTCTAAATATTATGATAATAATGTAATGCAAGAGAAGTAGTGGATGGTGTAGAAAGAGGCAGATAAAAGGAAAAAAGGAATGAGGGATTCTACATTATGTGAATCTTGTGGGAAGAAACTCACCGGTACTTGCTTAAAAGGAATGGGAGTTTGTTACAAGGGTGGTGAAAAAGGCTACCATGCTTGAGATTGCAAGGGGAAGAAAGCGGCTGTCAATGTTGAATGCTAAAATTGTATAGAAATGGGGAATTATGAAAATGAATGCCCTAATCACCAAGGAAACTTACCTCATAAAAGGCAAAGGGATCAAGTCCAATCATATGTTGTTATTACAGTTGAAGTGGAATAATTAATGTATTTGTGTTTTTTCTACCCAAGGATTTTATTCTACTTATATGAATAATGTGATATATATGAGGATTGTACTGCAGTAATTGATGTTTTCATTAGGGTTTTTATTTGAAAAAGGTAATCATATTTTCAGTACGTGAAAATAAGAGAATCTATAATTTTTTAGGGGAATCTGATGTTGAAATTGATTTTGGAATTTAGATACCTTTTACAGAGAGTCTGGACAGATGTATTTTGGATAACAATAAAGGTTGGAATGGATTATGTTGAACTTTGGATATTATTGTTAAAGGTTAAAAAATTTCCTATGATTATTGTTTGAAAAACGAAAACTTGTATGTCGGGCGATAACCTATCGCCTCAGACAAAGCTGTAGGAATTGAACCCACAACTATAGTGTGACGGGCCTTTACTACCTACCATTACCCTACAGAAAGTCCCTTGATATTATGAAATATTTTTCTTCAATTAAATGGTATGTGTCAATATTTGTAACCTTATATGATTAGGATAAATATTATATTTTTTTGGGTTCTATTATCTTTTAGAGTGAAAGATGTTTTTGTGGTAAAAATTAGTTGAAAGATGAAACTCTACTTTACAAGTATATATATATATATATTTCTTTTATTCTATAAATAAATTTATTCTTAAACTTTATGGAAGGGATATTAAAACCAAAAATGTGTTTTCCTGATAACTTATATTTTTTTGAACTGATAATATTTTAAATCATCATAGATTGATGTATTTGAGGCCCTCAATTTCACACTTGTTTATGATCGATGACCTCAATAAATCCCTATAAATATTTATGTTTTACATATAATTATGTGTCTATAATTTCCCCCAATGTTCTTTTATTCAAAACCCTAATTTGGTGGTGACTTTCTCATTTCCCATTCCCTCTTATTAAAACTATATTTTATTAACCCTATTTCTAATGTTGGTTTTCCACAAAGGTGTTTTCAATTTTCAACATTTTATTTTCGAAGAACAATTTAAAATTGGGTGGATGAAATTTATTGAAATAGGAGAGAATTTAACACCCCATTCTTCCTTGTTACGATTCTTTTTAAATAATATAATAGCGTGTGTTGTACGCAACTCTGAGTTATACCACACCACAAAAATCAAACTAGTCATTATGAATATTAATACCCACTTTTTGAAATTTTATAAATTTTAACACTCAAAATGGAATTCATTTTTGGATTCAGAATATCGAAATTAACCAAGTGTGAATTTTTTGTATTTTTCTAAAAATTTCATTTTTTGATGAATAGTGGAAAACGCGGAGTTATAGTTTAAAACCCATATTTTTATTTAAATAATTATTTATTTTATTTTATTTAAATTTATTTTAGGTCAAAATAGATACATAAAACCTATATATTTTCAATATAATTAATTGGATTCAATTTATAATAATTTTATATATATAATAATTTAATAGAACTTTTCACCGTCTTTGACCCACCTCCTAGGAGCATTTTCAGATTTACATAATACATAATTTTACGTCTTATGTGAGTTGAATTTCAAAAATCAGTGAGAAAAGGTTGATATCAGTATGTAAAATGTGGTTCAATAAGATGAAAATAATTTTTGCTTAATAGAAACTTTTTTTAATATTATTTACCACAGTTAAAAGTAAATAGGGTGATTATGGGTAAAAATGATATTATTATTACCTTAAAACATGTCCTAATTCTATTGGATAAGTTTACATAGACCAAATAATCCTTAGGAATAAAATATCATCTTTTAGGTCCACTTGGATTAGATTTCAACATTGATTATTATTTTATTTAAAGAAGAGTTAAAATATTTAAAATCAATGTTTAATAACTAAAAAATTTTAATATAGGGTTATACATAAGATAAATTAGACTATAAATATTTATTATAAATATATAAATATTTCCTATATAATGGTATTTTATTTATATTTTCTAGACATTAAATAATTTAATTTATTTATGAAACAATGACGATACAGTAATTTCCTAATTAATGGAATATTAAAATAGTTGATATTATAAATAACCAAATAAATGTAATTTGAGACTTCTTATTAATTACTCTACTTTTATAGGTCAATATCAAATTTTTGGTGTGTTTAGATGAACTTTTTCGAAGTAATAATGCTGTTATGAGTTTAACAAAAAAAAATACCAAATAGTGTCAAAATTGACATTAAAATTTTTTAAAAAGAAATATTATATTATTAATTGATATAATGGTCATTAAAATATATGGTTCTGCCAAAATAATTATATAATAATATATATGACATTAATTAACCATTTGGGGTTGTATTGGTAGTTTATAGTATGTTTATTGACCATATAGTGTACGAATGCAAGAAGACAAAGTAAAAGTTAAATTATTTAACTTAGAGTTAAATTTAAATGATAAGGTTATAATAATACCCTAAACATTTATAAAACCTATTACTTGAGAGTATTGCGACACATACACACCCTATACTCGAAATAAGTCACCTTGGAGCCATTATAAACTGAATATTAATTTATTATAAAATAATTTTTTATGTTTTTCCTACAGTGCCCCTCACCTCTCTTATAAAAGGGAACCTCCCCCCCCCCTTTCAATCTAATTCACACCGCCAATGGTATTTGGATCATCCATCCCCTATCCAAATACCTAATAATTGTCCTCCCTCTATCTTATAGGACTTCCATTAGTCATAAATCCAATCTACGGAGCCCTTTTGATCAAATCAAAAGGAAGAACCCGAAGAAGAGGTAAATATTTCATCACCTCCTTCAAGTTCCTATCCTCTTCCACTTCAACTTTTTTTTGTTTCCATTATAAAATACTAAATCCATTATCTTCTATATACTATGATGTTATTATAAATATGGTACAACCAAATTAATTATTCTATCCATCCCTAGAATGACATGTCACCATACGTGCGTACGTACGGCTTATCGTCTCCACGTTGTGGTGTAATTGTTATTGAATACATTATTATTTGGATAGGTATAATAATGATATATAATTAATGTAAATAATAAATTTAACATGATAATGATTCTTTATATATGATATACCATCCAATTATATATTATGTTAGTATCAAAAGAATGATATTTTCGCTCATGCATACGTATGAATTATCATCTCTAGGAACGCGATGGGATTCATTTCCCATCGTATCCATTGAAGACTAATTTTCATTTAATGATTAAAAATAATTTTTAAATACTTGATATTATTTTTTATATTAATAAGATATATCCCATCCATAACAAATATGATAAACATAATATTGAATATAAAGGAAAATGAATCTGTCAACAACTGAAATGATGGTAATATTAAGATATTATTATCAAAGAAAAGTAAAAATATCATATATGATATCATATTAATGTAAATTATTATTTTATAATTTAATAACAATTATTTCACAATTATAAAGTAGTATTACCTACCCTTGACCAAGGAAATGTACAAGGTAGGGGGTTTTCATCTCACTCCTTTTTCTCGTGAGATTCATGCTATATCACCACTATTTCCTTTTGTGAGGTGTATGTTCTTCCCATTATTGTATTATTTGTGTAATACAATATAATTAATGTGTATTTACATCTTCATTGTGTGGGACTTATTTCATGGGCTGTATGTTTCATAAGTAAGCAAATTCGTTTGGGTTAGTTTCACAATCACTTTTTTATCCAAGGTTGTTTTTACGTAAATATCTACATGGATATATTTATTATACATATCCATGTATCATAAAATAGTTTTCAAAATGATTATTTTTAAGGGAATTTTTTACTATAACATCGTTTTAAATGTTTTAAATATTTATTCTTATAAATCATTCTCATTAATGTCTATGTTTGCAAAATGGTTTTTAAGGATTTATTTATATGGACATGAATGTTTTTAAAATGTTCATTATATTCAAAAGTTTCAAAGTGGAATGGGACACATTTATTTGAAAATGTTTTTAAATGTATTCTTTTCTAAATTGGTTTAGTTTTAAATGTATTCATGAAAATTGGATATTTCTCACAAAGAGTTTTACAAATCATTCTAATCTATATCATCATCCATTGATTAATTTTAAACTTGTTTGAAGTTGATTTATTATGATACACATATTCCCTATTGTATTGAATGTTTTGTGATATGTTTGACTATGGATGTGTTATTTTTATACCATTCCTGGTTTGTGGATAAATTATTAACATTTCATGTGATAGTTTTAATACAAATTTTTATTTAATATTTCAACCTTTTCTTAAGATGAATGTATTGGACTAGTATGTTCTGGTTTGGGGAACGGTAAAAGTATGCCCTTCAGGTTGGTATCTGGATACAACAGACCCTCCGGGTTGTTGTTCGGGTTGAAAGGCTCTCTGGGTTGAAGTACAGTTACAGAGACTCTCTGGGATGGAGTCCGGTTATAAAGGCTCTCCAGGATGGAGTCCAGTTATAGATGCTCTCCGGGTTTGGATCCGGTTACAGATAGCCCCTAGGTCCTGGCACAGGGCATTGACATAGAAATTAAAGTCCGACAATATGCATTCCCTTTTTATGAAAGTGGATATTGATATTGCATGTGGTTATTTGACTAGTAGAATATCAAAGTGTGTAATAAAATGGCGTTATTTGGATTTTATCTTTTCCATATTATAATGAAGTTCATGTTTAAAAAGATTTTGTTTTATTTTTATAAATTTCCTTAAATGTTAATGCTTATTTTTAAAAGTTTCTGCTATATTGTTATCCTTAATTAGCATCTAAGATCACCCTTTTCAATGTTTAATTTTCCCAAGATGTGAAGAAGTATATTATGACTGACTTGTTGGGACAGTCTATGGGTTCTCAGTTTTGTATAGGTAAACAATGTTACTGTAGTTTTCCATTATATGTTGTAATGTAATCCATATGAATGTATCTATTCCTTCCAAGTATACTAAACTGATAGATATTTCGGGACATAATATTTTGTGATCATGCCACTGTTATGTAATAATTCTCTGACTCTGGGTAACTGGGGTTGGGGTGTTACTGTCGTACTTCGAGACATTGTATTCTCTTCGTACTGCAAACCATATCAACTGGAGAGACTTCTAGAAGACACCCTCATAGATGACCCATAAGGACATATGATTGCACCTTTTTAGACACCAAACCATATTTTTATTTTTGGGGAATTGAAAATTTTATTACTATAATATCCACCATGTAGTGAAGTATTTTATTTGGTAATGGAAAGAGGGGAGAAGGTCACAATATGTTGCAGCTCAGTAAGGATCTCAGTTTCTATATATCAATGTTGTTATATCCCTAGAAGAGTATAGAAATTCCTCAAAGATGGAGGATCATCATTGATATCTAGTTTATCTATATATATATCATAAAATGTTAAGTCTCCAAGAAGGAATAAATTCCATAGACGAATATATTTTCAAATCCATTTTTCCTTTAAGAGATTCTTGGAAGAAGACATGCATTATATGGATTTGCAGATGGAGAAACACTGTCACATTGACCGTATCAGTGCAATTGGAGGGGATTTTTCTATCTATGGAGAATTTATGAGCCATAGTTCCAAATCATATGGAGTATGTCGAGAAACACATGTAGACATTTTTTGAGAGAATCATGTCTATATAATATCATCCATATTAAAACATGAATGAAAATGATCCCCCTTGTTTAGTTCCATGATCATATGTTTCGTTGATTCATCCCTATATATTATTCTAAATACACACTAATATTGTATCATTATATCTAAATCCATTATGCTAATCTTCACTGATTATAAATAAAAGGCTCAGAGTGCTCTATTATTTTATTTTTTATGGCTTTTTGGCCTGGCGGGCATTAGTTTACTATTACTAGGGATATAAGATTGACCATATAAACCTTGTTTTCCAAGTTTCATCACTATAATTTTTCCTATTTAAAAATGAAAATGAGTTAGTGGGGGAGACATGGAATTTTATTTGTCATCCATTTATGGGTTTTAATCATAATAAGTTTTATTAATTTTTCATTTGTTAGTAGATGTTTTACTAAAAAATACAACGTGATTATATAATGAGTTGATACTTCAATTAAATTAGGGGGTCTCTTTTGAGGGGTTTCTACATAGTGAGGACTATATAAAATTTTTGGGTGCAGTTTGAATTATTTTAAACTAGACTACTGTGATGGGTTTTTTAGGTCGAGCATCTTTGTTCATGTGGCATAATAAAGCAAGTAGAGATGAGATCGGTGGACTATAATTTTACGACAATTATAAGATACCAAGACAATGGAATTTTGATAAATGATTTTGTGATTTCAATATCTAAATCAGGATGTGCGATAATATTACAAGGAATTACCGCTAACCATATTCAATAGATGGATTTTGATATGATGCTGTTATTATGAATTACTATGATAGAATTTATCACTCCATGAAATTAATGTACCTCTGGTATATAGGATTTCTTGTTGGGTAGCATTTTCAAATCCAACTAGGTAGTGTTACTTCATATTAAAACAAATTCATCCATATAAATATAGAATCATATCACTTATATCTATGAGGATTATTCAAATCAGAATTGTTCAAGAATAACGAGGGGTTTTTTTAAGAGAATGTGTTTCGTATTGAATGGAGAAATTGTTTTTATGTTGGCCATGAATGGAATACACTCCACCAGATGTTTTTTGATAAAATGAGGGAAAATACTATTGTTCATCCATAATTTAGAGTAATGTATTCTCCCTAAATAGAGATAAATCATTATTTTGTTTAATTTCATAAGAAAATGGAATGGATGATGTAGTTTAACATCATTTGGGAAGGATTATGTGGGTTACAAATTAATTCCCTTTGGCACTAACCAAAATATTTTGATTTTATATTTCAAAGTAATTTGTAGATGAATGTCCCATCATCTACATGCCTGAGGTGTAATAGTCTTGAAGCTATAATTTGGGGAATATCATTTCTTAAGAGTAATCTAAAGGAATGTAATTACAAATATATAAGTGAAATCTTTCAAGAATTTAGGCACCTCTTATTTGAAGGCCCTTTTGGTGGGAGACTTATGAAATGCTAAATTGTACATGTTAGTACACAATAAAATAATGAAACCCTATAGAAAATAGGCTCTTTTGAGTGGGTTACATAAGTGTATCCAAATATGTTGAATTAATACATAGCTAGAATTTTATTACTTAATAATCTAACATCATATCACCTATGGATGAGAAAATGTTTTAAAAATTCATATTTTCCCAAACAAATTTTTTGTGTGGAAGTAATGTGCCTAAATAAGGGAAGATAATTTCATTTAAAAAATTTCAATAATGGTGATAAATAATTACCTATGTTCGTTTAACACATATGTTGGTAGGGTGGTTATTCTCATCGGCCTAATTAATAGGGTATGAGAATCAATGTGTATCCCATAAATTTGAGAATCACACCACAATAGTTCTTGAATCGTTGTTATGTAAGAGAAACCAATCATATAGTTTAACTTTATTCAATTATTTCTTCTTTTGTAGATTTTAATGTATTGTGTTTAGGATCATAATAACCTTGGCTTGAATTTATATTTATGTATCATGAAAGGAATCATTTACCAAAAAATCAATGATAACATGAGATATTTTTATTGTGATTAAAAATAGTGGAAAATTTTTATTCAACCAAAGAAGGGAAATATATATGAAGGTTATGGATATTTTAATTTCTTTGGTTGGAATGAATAAGATGTATAATATAGGTTTTTCTACAAAACTCATAATAATTAGAATCAAGCTATATATAGTTCATGGAAACCATGTAGTATAATTTCATGTTGTTATGAAATTAAGAATGTAGTTTAATGTAAATTGTTATGGACAAAAGACTCCAAATATTGAAAATAAGGGATTATGCCTTATGACTTCAGTACTAGAATTTATAGGTACATATGGTGAGAGGAATCTCATATTTTTGATATGGGGATTCTAGAGGTTATTTCCTAGGGAATCCAATACTTGCAAAATGGGGTAGGAGAAAATTTTAACATCATGTGTTAAATATGTATTCGAACAATATAACATCATGATACTTGGATGATATGGTGTATTTTTTTCTTAGGTCAGATGGTGTTGAACATCTGTCATATAAATAATGGCTGCTATGAGACAAAAAATACAGTGGATTTCCTTACAGAATATTGATTCTATGAAAGAAATAACAAACAATGGCCTTGGGGGTAATCTGTACCAGAGAAGTTTTATGGTAAAAAACAAAAGGAATAACTATTGATCAACATTGAAAATAGTTTTTCATCATGATTTTGTTTGTAAATATTTATGCAAAAGTAGTCTTCCAATGTGTTTAATTTACCTATTGCTAAAATTTCCTTTTTGGGTGACTTATACAAATACAACTAGGGAAAATTACTACATTTTTAAACAATTGAATCCTTTAGATTAATATATATTTGGGGTAGGATATTGTTATTGATGCTTTCAATAGGGAATGCATCTATCTATAAGGATGCGCTAGTTATTTCCTTACCTTCCCACTTTCTATGGACGGTTTACATCCTTCCCTTATTGAGGGATGTTTTCTCCTTGGTCGAAATAGGATTATGGGATGTCAATCTCCCCTTAAGTGGATTGTTCCTTGTAAATTAATATTTAGTCCAATTCTCCGATAAATAAAAATACATTTATCATGAAATTCTTCCCAATTCAATATCTATATAGACATCGTATAACTACACTAATTCTGTCAGGGGATTCCAAGGGGTCGAGTTATATAGCTACCATTGGTCAAGGGAGTTATCACATTGGGAATTTCTAGCATGACTGGGCATTAGAACATCGATGCACCGGGATTTCTCTATATCATGATGGAGATTTACAGGGGTACGGAAGCCCGAGAAATCCCACATTGAGTGCAGAGAATTGAATTCCATAGGAATGAATCCAAGGTTTTCCTTAGCCTCCCTTGTCTAACACAGGGTATGTCCTGATTTTAAATCCAATCTAAGATAGATCCTATAGATATGAACACTAATGCGAGTGGATCAGATAGGTGAATCCATAGGAGGGAGAACCTATAAGGGTTACACAATTTTTTGATCAAGACTCCAATGGTGATGGAACCGAAGATGATTATGACCGAACAATGGGGACACCATAGATTACCATTGGTGGGGATTGAATCTCATGGGGGCCTCCTATGTACAATGTGTGGAATTCAGAGATAAAAATCCATGTAGTCTAAGAGGGTAAGTCATTGGATCAAGGTGTACACAATGGAAAAAACCAAAGACATGTTGGTTATTCTGCATGGTAAGTGGCCTAGGTGTTATAAATGAGATATTAAATTAATGGGGGTAACACATGGTTATTTTTCCCTATTGGATGTTATGGTTTCACAAGGATGTGGTTTCCTATGGGGAATTAAGATGGAGTATTGAAGGATGTGCTGGGTGGGGATGGAACCGAGGACTTGTGTGAAGGTGACGATGTTGGGCATGAACCTAAAAGAGGACTTCTATGTATCCCCTTGGCATGGAATCAAATTCCACGTAGTTTTGAAAATGGAGAAATAAATCACCTGAGAAGGTGGCTTATGAGAATAGATGCAAGGATGGGACCTGAAGGAAGTAGAGCATCTTGGTTGAGGCATAAACTTCCCAAAACACAAAGGCTCAAGGGAGAGACTGGGATGTGACATAAGTGTTGGGCATGAACCCTGGGAGGATTTCTACATACACTGCACAAAAATGGAAATGACCAATGTCCACGTAGTATAGATATAGTGGAAAAGTATTAGGGTGTATGGAAAGGATAGCATCCAAATGATATACTGTGGTGTATACATTATTAGCATCCCATTGTAAGAGGAACTCATTGGGTTGGAAGAGTATGGATTAAATGTGGGGGTTACTCATGATTAGTGGCCTCATAACATGTCTGAAACCGCAAATTGGAAGACCAAGGATATGGGTCCTAATAAAGGTGACATCATTGTATCCAGCTCTTTGGGTTGAACCTAAGGGAGTATTCTTTATTAACCTTCCTGGGAGATAGGGATCAAAACCCATGTAGTTCAAAATAATACAGTTTAACGTCATGTGTCACAAAAGGGGTATACAGTTTAACGTCATGTGAGATGAGGGTGAGTATACGTGAAGTGGTAGGGAGTGATGGGTTATGGGCTTGAACAACAAAGATTCTTCCTACGTACCATGCTTAGAGGGGGAAAAGATCAATGTCCATGTATTTTGGATATTGAGAATGGGACATACACACTAAAATATTCCAAATAGCATTTCATGGTCAATTCATACTCTAATCCCATGTGATTCATGCTTTGTGTGCGAAAAATGAGTAAACAAATACATGGCGATCATGTCGTGAATGGAGCATCTGGATGGAATGGAACATGTCTTATGTGTGGTTATCACCCAAGAGAGATGGAGATTGGGACTTAATCTTAGATGGAGGCCCCAAAATTTTGTCCGTGTATTACATTTAGACTGCCTAAGGTGAGCATGGAGACAAATATTAGACGGAGAGGGGAGTGACAAGGCAATGGTGTCTATCCCCTTCACGGTCATCTCGAGGCTTGATGTTTATGCAATGATCACAGTATAACGTTATATGTCACATGTGTGGGTGCATTTCATTTTGACTTCCTACGGCTTAGATGTTGAGGATTCACTCCCCACCATTTGTACTTACATAACTATAACACTTTTAACCCATTGTTAAGGGAAGGAACCAACAATTCCATATGGATATCGGGTTGTGGAGTGATCCAATGAGGGGATCATTATAGTGTGGCTATGTGTCCAAGAAATAGTGGTTAGCATACCTATTTGAAAAATCATGAGGCAATGCAATGAAAAAGAAAAAAAATCCCATGGGACATTGAAATCAATTCATACATGCCTGGAGGGCCACACAGGATAGTGGATAATTAATCCAGAGGCCTCACAGTTAGAAAGTTTTTAAATCATTGGGGGCTTGAAGATCACATGGGCTTGCAAAGAACGTGGCTTCATCGATCTCCTGGGCTTGAAAAGCATAGGGGCTAGTATATCATAAGAAATTAAAGGGATTAATATCTTACATAGAACAAGGTCTTGAAGAGAATATGGATTTGAAAATAGGTGAACTTTGTGATGCATAGTGTCTAAAAAAATAGAGTACACTTTTTTTTGGTAGTGTGCTTCATGAATCATGTGTGACTTGTGAGGTCCTAAGTACCCAAAGGTGTATCCTTCCTTTGGGACGTCCAATTGGATTTGAATAGGGAATTGATTATTGAATCATGGGTAGATCTGAGAAATGAAAAAGTAGATTCTCAATGATTAAGTACGTCAGATGAATAATTTTCTCTATCAGTTCACAGATTAATGAAAACTTCATAATTTGGGATTTCAGAAGGTGAAAGGTCAGAGTCCATCAAAATTCAAATGGGATTATCCAAGAATTTATAGGTTCTAGTGGGGACGATGCTCTGAGGACATTCCGAAATGTAAATTTTACTTCACCATCAGAGTTAGATATCATCATTTTTCTCTGATTTGTGAAGTCAACCATCATCCCCTTCACAGTGCAGAGGCTTCATTCATCTCCTCCTCAATGGTCACATAGGATACAATCAATAATGAAGGAATCTAATATGAGACCTCCATTCCCTCTATGTTGTTGAGCCTCTAGTAATGTGTGTCATAACCGTTGAGTCGAATATCACCTTTATCTGTGGAAGGTGAATAGAACTCCTCATCTTTTCGTAGGTATCAGTGCTGAAGGGCATTGTGGAGGAGCTTCCATTCTAAGGGTTCTTCGTGAATTAGCCCCATTGGGGAACATTTGGTTGATTTTTATTATTCATCCCCACAAACCTATTTTGGTCCCATCAAATTACCCCCTAGGGACAAGATCCAAGGTGAAATCAAGGGTCATATTATTATGGTAGATCACCAAACATTATGAATATCACAAATCATGATTGCATAGTCAGATCACAATGCAGATAGGAGGTTCGCGGGTTGAGAACGATGCAAACCTCAATTATACCAAGTGTGCAGTGAAGCACATAGTTTATTTCTTATAAATAGGAGAGGAAAACGTCTAATTTTTCTCATTCATCTATACATATCCTTTCTTGATCTCTTGATTTTTGACGATTCTTATGATCCATGATGTCTCATTGCGATCCGGATTGTCTTTTTCTCTTCCCCACATAATCAGTCTTTAGAATCAACGATCGGGTGCCCCACATGTTGTGTTTGTGAGCTCTTCGGTAGAACTCTATGGCCAGTCTCTTTGATTGAGCTCTTCCATCTAGATCTTTGATCGAGCTATGAGAACAAAAAAAAAGAGGAATTCTAATGTATTAGGACTGGAGGGTTAACCAAGAAGCTACCTGTGGGGTCCTTTTAGATGCTCCTTAAAGGGTATACATGGGGTATAATATGGGAATTGGGGAATATGTGAGAATCCATTTAGACCATGAATCCCTTGTGGAAATTATAACGACCCATACTTTACATACATTGTTAATACTTCGAAATTGATGCACACTTATTACAACATATGACAAAACCACAAAGGACCGTATAGGTATAGTGTCTTTAGAAACTGGGAAACATAAACAACTGGTTCATAAATCTTCTACAGTGTCTCCCATTTATTTCATCATATCTAGGGTCCCTTTTAGCATATTCTACTTAATATCCATCTTCCTGACCTGGGGAAAAGAAAACATAAAAGGTGAGCTCAAATGCTCAGCAAGGGCAAATAAAGGAAATAAAAATCATATCATATCTTTATGAAAATCAAAACCTGCAAAAGAGATCATAATATCTTAACATGGAATAAATCATAGAAGTGAAAATGAGATCCCCATAATCATAACATAAAACTTGAAACATTGTAGCATGCACACATAATCATGGAAAATCATTTCTTGTTAGTCAAGACTCATTGCCAAGACTATCTTAGTGGACAAAGTCCCTTTCTGAACCGAGTTCACTCCTCGTTTCAGTCCTGTATCACTGAACCGAAATAACCTTCCGTTCCAGCCATGTCTATCTCATGAGATATAAAATATTTACCCAATGCATTGGAGGGAGATATAGGTCCCACCCATCTTATAATGAATCATTTCTTATGTGTGCCACATAATCATAAAACATACATCATCGCATAACACATGTAACAAAAATGGGATTCTTGAAACATCATGACATCATAAATCAATTCAAATAAGATAATGGAATTCATAAAAATAATTCCATCACAACATGATCAAATCAATGTAATAATAGGGATAAAAACAGAACCCTTTATTATCTTAGATGGAAAATAATTTTGATAAAACACTTGAACATTATTCTTGAGAAAAATATCCTTTCTTCTTCAAAAA
Organism: Viscum album; assembly: GCA_963277665.1. Classification (NCBI taxonomy): domain Eukaryota; kingdom Viridiplantae; phylum Streptophyta; class Magnoliopsida; order Santalales; family Viscaceae; genus Viscum; species Viscum album. Next base: position 266,984,176 of record OY728125.1, on the reverse strand, counting down.
CATTTTTCCTTTCATAACATGTCATACAACTTTAAAATAAAATAAGTTGATTAAAAATAAACTTAAAACTTGTAAAGGAAGCTTCTTGGAAATAATGTTTTAAAAATCCATTCAAGCCGTATAAGTTAAAAAAAACATTCTTCGTACTTTTGTCGGAAAAGTCAAAAAGTACCTCGTACGACAAAAGATTCCTTTCATAGATATTACTAAAAACTCACCGAAGGGTAAAAATGGATTTAAAAAATTGTAGGTGGATGGAAATAATATTACATATTGATGAAACATGGATGTGGATGATAAAATACACCCCAGTAAATACTTACGAATAAACAATCTCGGATAAAAATGAGATTGTGATATTTCCCTTACCTTAGGTCCGATTAGCTTTGTACGTGTCCGAAGCTCCTGTATAATGGTTTAAATAATGTTATTGACTTATTCCAGAATCATACATATTGATATGATATCATATATGGTCATATTATTAGCTTCTTGTTAGTAATATTTCATTGTTACTTGTTACTCGGGTCTTTATAACTTTTTGTTCTTATGCGTGTTTTGGCGAATAAATTCTTATTCTTATCTTTAGGTTATATATAATTCATTTACAGAATGGTATTAGTGTAGTATATACCATATCCATTCATTCAATTCATTTATATAATCATTATGAAATGAAGATCATGTAGAACGAGTCGCATCACATCGTGGAGACGGTATTCCGTACGTACGCACGAGTGATGATATCGTTCCTATGATCGTGGAATTGTATTGGAGTATATATATATTATTTCAGTATCAATATTAATTCATAATAATCATATATAGTTACTCATTACACCATTATACCCATCCTTGTAAGGTGATGGTGGAAAATAGATTACACCACGGCGTGGAGACGGTATTCCGTACGTACGCACGCGCAGTGATTTCATTTTTCCGTAGGATGGATAGAAGGTGAATTAGGGTTGTTTCATATTTATAATAAAATATCAGTATGTAAGTAATACTTATGTTATTACTTTATCATGAAACAACTAAAGAAGAAGAAGTTGAAAAAGAAAGAAATTGAAAAGATCGGTAATGGATATTACCTCTTCTTTGGAACGCCTCTTTGAATCCTCCACTTAAGGAACTAAGATTGGTCTTTGGAGAAGACCAGGACCTCTAGGATTATTCTAGGGAAGTGTAGAGGAGAAAATGGCAGGGGTTGGCCGAGCTTGAGTGCACAAATTGGTGTGAGGAGGAGGGGGAGGAGGTGCCCTTTTATAAGGGAGGAGAGGGGCACCTTAGGAATATCTCAAAATATTATTTTATATTAAAGTCAAAATCGGTTTATAATGGTTCCAAAGGGTCTTATTTCGAAGCTAAAGTGGGGATGGGTCGAAATCCTATCAACCAATAGGATTTAGACAAGTTTAGGGTATTATTTTAACCTTATCAATTAGGTTTAACTCTAAGTTAGTTAATTTAACTTTTACCGTGTCTTTTTGTTTTCTTTCACTATATAGTTAATACACTTACTATAACATGCCAAACGAACCCCAAATTGTTTATTATTAATATATATATCCTTAGCTAAGTCATTTGGATGAACCTTAGATTTTTAGGAATAAAATAACAATTAATTATATAATATTTGATTTAAAAACTATTTTGTGTCAATTTTGACACTATTTGATATATGATTTGTTTGAAAGTCATAACAGAATTATATGTTCGAACCAAGTTGATTAAATCAACACTAATATATCATAGTAACCTAGAAAATTAGTGGAATTCATAAAAAGTCTCAAATTACATTTATTTTGGTGTTTATAACATCAATTATGTCAATATTTCATTAATAAGATAATTACTGCATCATCATTATGTCATAAATAAATTAAATTATTTAATGTCTAAAAATTACAAATAAAATATCATCATGTAGGAAATATTTTTATGTTTCTAATGAATATTTACAATTGAATTTATCTTATGTATAACCCCATATTAAAAATGATTTACTTATTAAACTTTGATTTTAACTATTTTAACCCTTCTTTAAATAAATTAATAATAAATGTCCTAATCTAATCCAAGTGGGCCTAAATGGTCATATTTTATTCCTAAGTTTGTTTTTGGTCGAATTACACTTGTCCAATAGAATTAGGACATGTGTTAGGGTAATATTAATATCATATTTACCCTTAGTTACCCTATTTACTATTAACCGCGGTAAAAATCGTAAAAAGTTACTATTTACCAAAAAATTATTTTCATCTCATTGAACCACATTTTAGTCCTTGATATTAACAGTGTATCTCGGATTTTCGAAATTCCATTCACAGAAGCGGTAAAATTAAGTTTTATGCAAAATTCTGTTTTTTAACCTACCACTTAGTGGTTTCACTATTCATCAAAAATTGAAAGTTTTCAGAAAAATACCAAAATTTCACCCTTGGCTAATTTCGATATTCTGAGTCCAAAAATGAAGTCCATTTTGAAAAATAAAATTTATAAAATTTTAAAAATTGGTTATTACTATTCATAACGGCTAGTTTTAATAGCATATTGTTGTTTAGTGAAACTCGGTATTGCGTACGACGAAAGCTACCGAGGAAGGTCGCGATTGCGTGTAAAGCAAGCCAAGCAAGTGTTGTGTAGAAAAAGATTCCTTTGATGATTTATATAACATAAAAGTCTCGGGTGTTACATTCTACCCCCCTTAAAAAGAATTTCGCCCTCGAAATTCGTCACTTTGTAACAAACAGATGAGGATACTTCTCCCTCATCATATCCTCAAGATCCCATGTAGCTTTTTCAAGTTGGTGGTTTCTCCATAAAACTTTCACCAAGCGAGTGGTCATGTTTCGTAGGACTTTTTCGCTACGATCCAGAATCTCTATCGGCTGTTCTTCATAAGAAAGATCTTGCTCCAGCGGTACAACTTCTGAGCTGAGTACATGTGAAGGATCTGGTATGTACTTTCTGAGGAGAGATACATGGAACACATCGTGAACTTTAGAGAGATTCGGTGGAAGCACCAATCGGAAAGCTACCTTTCCAACACGATCCAGTATTTCGAAAGGACCGATATATCTAGGGCTAAACTTCCCCTTCTTTCCAAATCTCATAACCCTCTTCCAGGGAGATATTCGCAAGAACACTTTATCACCCACTTCAAACTCTAGGTCTTTTCTTCGGTTTTTGGCATAACTTTTCTGTCGACTCTGAGCTGCTCTTATGTGTTGTTGAATAGATCTGACCTTTTCTGCCATTTCATCAACGAGATCAGGTCCTAATAGATTTCTTTCCCCAACTTCATCCCAGCAAGTTGGAGTCCTGCATTTCTTTCCATAGAGAGCTTCATAAGGAGCCATCTGAATACTGGAGTGAAAGCTATTATTATAAGAAAATTCTACCAATGGTAGGTGTTGATCCCAACCTCCTTTGAAATCCATAGAGCAAGCTCTCAACATATCTTCTAGGGTTTGAATTGTTCTCTCAGATTGACCGTCTGTCTGGGGATGATAAGCAGTGCTGAAACTCAACTCTGTATCCAGATTATGCTGAAGACTTCGCCAGAACTTCGAGGTAAATCTCGGATCCCGATCAGATATAATAGAAAGTGGTACTCCATGTAATCTTACCACTTCCTTTACATATATCCTGGCAAGCTGATCTAGAGAGAAATCTTCTCTAATTGGAATGAAGTGTGCAGACTTTGTAAGACGATCAACTATGACCCAGATAGCATTATTGCCTTTGGATGTTTTAGGAAGTCCTGTGACAAAGTCCATAGTGATGTTTTCCCATTTCCATTCGGGTATGGGTAATGGTTGTAACATCCCCTTAGACTTCTGTCTCTCAGCTTTAACTTGTTGACAAACCAAGCATCGAGAGACATATTCAGCAACATCTCTTTTCATGCCATCCCACCAGAAGTACTCTTTCAGGTCCCTATACATCTTCGTGCTTCCAGGATGAATAGAGAATGAAGAACTATGAGCCTCATCCAGCAGCTCCTTCTTTAATTCGGGGATGGGAGGAACCCAAACCCGATTCCTGAACATTATTATCCCATCACAATCAAGGTTGAATTCAGGAACATTTCTCACCTTCTTTTGTAACTCGACATCTTCTTTCTGTGCCTCTTTAATCTTCACATGTATAGATGGTTGAACATTCATTTGAGAAAGATAAGATTTTTCCCCTTCCATTATAATTCCAAGATCCATCCTTTGTAAATCCATAAATATTGGATCTTTTGTGATCCTCATCATGGATAAACTAGCATGGTCGTGTCGACTTAATGCATCTGCCACCTTGTTTGCTTTCCCAGGGTGGTAATGGATTGAGCAGTCATAATCCTTAATCAGCTCCAACCATCTTCTTTGACGCATATTCAGCTCCTTTTGTGTGAAAATATACTTTAAACTTTTATGATCAGTATAAATATCACACCTTTCACCATAAAGGTAATGCCTCCAAATCTTTAATGCAAAGATTACCGCAGCCAACTCCAAATCATGTGTTGGGTAATTTTGCTCATGGATTTTCAACTTTCATGAGGCATAAGCTATCACCATATCATTTTGTATAAGAACACACCCCAATCCCTTCTTGGATGCATCACTGTAGATCACAAACCTTTCTCCACTACAAGGCAGTGTGAGCACAGGTGCACTGAATAACCTTCTTTTCAACTCCTTGAAATTCTCTTCACATTCCTCTGTCCAGACAAACTTAACTCCTTTCCGAGTCAACTTGGTGAGTGGATTAGATAATCGTGAAAAATATTTTACAAAACGTCGATAATATCCAGCCAAACCAAGAAAACTTCGGATCTCAATTACTGTTGTTGGTCTCGACCATCTTTCGATAACCTCTGTTTTTTCTGGATCCACAGATATCCCCTCTTTTGAGATTATGTGACCCAAAAATGCAACTTTTTGAAGCCAAAATTCACACTTGGTAAATTTGGCATAAAGCTTCTCCTTTCTAAGGGTCTTCAATATAATTCTCAAATGATCTTCATGCTCTTCCTTGCTCTTTGAATAGACAAGAATATCGTCTATAAAGACTACCACAAATTGATCAAGATAGTCTCTAAAGACTCTATTCATTAGATCCATGAAGATAGCAGGGGCATTAGTAAGACAAAATGGCATCACTATAAATTCATAGTGTCCATACCTTGTACGGAAAGCCGTCTTTGGTATATCCTCCCTTTTGACCCTTAATTGATGATACCCTGAACGAAGATCAATCTTGGAAAAGTATTGAGCTCCGCGTAGTTGGTCAAATAAGTCATCAATGCGTGGGAGAGGATATTTGTTCTTGATAGTGATCTTGTTAAGTTCTCGATAATCAATGCAGAGTCTCATTGATCCATCTTTCTTCTTATCAAATAGAACAGGTGCTCCCCAAGGTGACGCACTAGGGCATATGAATCCCTTATCAAGATTCTCTTGGAGTTGCTTCTTCAATTCCTGCAACTCAATTGGGGCCATTCTATAAGGTGTCTTTGAAATAGGCAAAGCACCCGGTACGAGTTCTATTGAAAACTCAACTTCACGATTTGGTGGAAGACCCGGAAATTCCTCTGGAAAGACATCATCAAACTCCCGTACAATGGGCATATTCTTAATCATGAGTTTCTCACCAACCATTTGAGATAAATAACCTTCATTTAGTGGAATCAATACCCATAAGATGGAAGAAATTTCCACTGGAAGGTTATGTTCATCCTTGCATTGGTATACGATCGTAGATTGATCTGGAATATGAAATGTGACATCCCTTCTTTGGCAATTGATATGAGCTCCATGTAGAGAAAGCCAATCCATGCCAAGAATCACATCAAATTCCACTAAAGGAAGGATCACAAGATTTTCAGGAAGCACTTTCCCACAAACTTCGATCGGAGAAGAATTATAAACTTTTGATGCGATTGATGTGCCATTAGGTGTTGTCACAGCTAACTCAACATCTAATTGTTGAGGTAATACGGTGATACCCTTAGAAAAGTCTTCAGAAATAAAAGAGTGGGTGGATCCAAAATCAAATAAAACATTGGCTACTTTAGAGTGGATGGTAAGTGTACCTTTCACCACATCGTTATCGTACTCCACATCGCTGATAGAAATTGCATGTGACTTTCCTTTGTCTTTAGCCTTAAGATTTTGTTGACGTCGACCATCATCATCAACCCTTGGATTTGGGCATTGATTGGCATAATGCCCCATCTCCTTGCACTTGAAACATTGAAGTGTAGTAGGTTCATTCTGTGTATCCCTTCCTTTGTTTGCATCATTAGACATCTTCTTCCCATTATCACGGCATTCAAATGCCCGATGACCTTCCTTTCCACATTTAAAACATTTACTTGTCCCTTTAAGACAACTCCCTCCATGTTTCTTTCCACACTTTGAGAATAATGGAAAGTTCATCTTCTTTTCAGTGTGCTCTTTAGAGTTTCCTTTGAATTCCATCTTCCTCTTCTTATCAAACCCATGTGACTGATGGGTTACTCCAATCTCCATCTCGACTTTGAGAGCACATCGAACGATTTCCTCGTAGCTATTGGAGTCCCTTATGGCTAACGCCCTTCGAAGACTTGGTTTTAAGCCACGAAAGAATCGATCGATCTTACTCTCAGGTTGGATAATAACACCAGAAGCGTACCTTGCAAGTCTTGTAAAATTTGATTCATAGGTACTAACAGATTCATCATCCCTTTGCTTCAGTTCAAGGAACTCTTTCGCCATCTTTGTTCGGAGAATACGAGGGAAGTACTTATTGAAAAATAAGTTCTTGAACTCGTCCCATTCCATAGACTCAATTTCATCCCTTTGCCTCGTATTCATAATAAGATTCCACCATTGATCAGCATCGCCTTCCAAATGATACACTGCTAGGATGACTTTATCATGTTCAGAACATTGAAGAACTGAAAATATCTTTTCAGTAGTACTAATCCATTGTTCAGCAACTAATGGATCAGTAGACCCGCTGAAAGAAGGTGGACGCTGCCTCATGAAGGATTCAACAGAATGTTGCTCCCTCCTTTGCTCGTTTGGAAGTCCTCCATGATTCATAGCTTGAGAAAGTTATGTGAGCATCGCTACAAGATTTTGCATTCCAGCTCCCATATCGTTTGGTTGCTCATGGGGACAATCATTGCATTGCCCATCGCATTCCGCATTAACACGGTTCCTTCGGGTTCCAGCCATTGACTAAAACCAAGAAGAATAGTGTGAGCAACACTAATTATAATAGGAAACCACATAATTCAAGAATAAAATTTTCATTCTTATGGTCTTATCCTAGGTTATTCATGGCCATTTCTATGATTGTGTTCTATGCTTAGACTTATTCTTAGGGTTCTTACTAAGGCTTTCACATCCTAGTTTCCAAAGGATGACTATACCTTTCCTCTGATACCAACTATAACGACCCATACTTTACATACATTGTTAATACTTCAAAATTGAAGCACACTTATTACAACATATGACAAAACCACAAAGGACCGTATAGATATAGTGTCTTTAGAAACTGGGAAACATAAACAACTGGTTCATAAATCTTCTACAGTGTCTCCCATTTATTTCATCATATCTAGGGTCCCTTTTAGCATATTCTACTTAATATCCATCTTCCTGACCTGGGGAAAGGAAAACATAAAAGAGTGAGCTCAAATGCTCAGCAAGGGCAAATAAAGGAAATAAAAATCATATCATATCTTTATGAAAATCAAAACCTGCAAAAGAAATCATAATATCTTAACATGGAATAAATCATAGAAGTGAAAATGAGATCCCCATAATCATAACATAAAACTTGAAACTTTGTGGCATGCACACATAATCATGGAAAATCATTTCTTGTTAGTCATGACTCATTGCCAAGACTATCTTAGTGGACAAAGTCCCTTTCTGAACCGAGTTCACTCCTTGTTTCAGTCCTGTATCACTGAACCGAAATAACCTTCTGTTCCAGCCATGTCTATCTCATGAGATATAAAATCTTTACCCAATGCATTGGAGGGAGATATAGGTCCCACCCATCTTATAATGAATCCTTTCTTATGTGTGCCACTTAATCATAAAACATACATCATCGCATAACACATGTAACAAAAATGGGATTCTTGAAACATCATGACATCATAAATCAATTCATATAAGATAATGGAATTCAAAAAAATAATTCCATCACAACATGATCCAATCAATGTAATAATAGGGATAAAAACAGAACCCTTTATTATCTTAGATGGAAAATAATTTTGATAAAACACTTGAACTTTATTCTTGAGGAAAATATCATTTCTTCTTCAAAAAAAATTTTCCTTTCATAACATGTCATACAACTTTAAAAAAAAGAAGTTGATTAAAAATAAACTTAAAACTTGTAAAGGAAGCTTCTTGGAAATAATGTTTTAAAAATCCATTCAAGCCATATAAGTTAAAAAAAACATTCTTCGTACTTTTGTCGGAAAAGTCAAAAAGTACCTCGTACGACAAAAGATTCCTTTCATAGATATTACTAAAAACTCACCGAAGGGTAAAAATGGATTTAAACAATTGTAGGTGGATGGAAATAATATTACATATTGATGAAACATGGATGTTGATGATAAAATACACCCCAGTAAATACTTACGAATAAACAATCTCGGATAAAAATGAGATTGTGATATTTCCCTTACCTTAGGTCTGATTAGCTTTGTACGTGTCCGAAGCTCCTGTATAATGGTTTAAATAATGTTATTGACTAATTCCAGAATCATACATATTGATATGATATCATATATGGTCATATTATTAGCTTCTTGTTAGTAATATTTCATTGTTACTTGTTACTCGGGTCTTTATAACTTTTTGTTCTTATGCGTGTTTTGGCGAATAAATTCTTATTCTTATCTTTAGGTTATATATAATTCATTTACAGAATGGTATTAGTGTAGTATATACCATATCCATTCATTCAATTCATTTATATAATCATTATGAAATGAAGATCATGTAGAACGAGTCGCATCACATCGTGGAGACGGTATTCCGTACGTACGCACGAGTGATGATATCGTTCCTATGATCGTGGAATTGTATTGGAGTATATATATATTATTTCAGTATCAATATTAATTCATAATAATCATATATAGTTACTCATTACACCATTATACCCATCCTTGTAAGGTGATGGTGGAAAATAGATTACACCACGGCGTGGAGACGGTATTCCGTACGTACGCACGCGCGGTGATTTCATTTTTCCGTAGGATGGATAAAAGGTGAATTAGGGTTGTTTCATATTTATAATAACATAGCAGTATGTAATTAATACTGATGTTATTAATTTATCATGAAACATCTAAAGAAGAAGAAGTTGAAAAAGAAAGAAATTGAAAAGATCGGTAATGGATATTACCTCTTCTTTGGAACGCCTCTTTGAATCCTCCACTTAAGGAACTAAGATTGGTCTTTGGAGAAGACCAGGACCTCTAGGATTATTCTAGGGAAGTGGAGAGGAGAAAATGGCAGGGGTTGGCCGAGCTTGAGTGCTCAAATTGGTGTGAGGAGGAGGGGGAGGAGGTGCCCTTTTATAAGGGAGGAGAGGGGCACCTTAGGAATATCTCAAAATATTATTTTATATTAAAGTCAAAATCGGTTTATAATGGTTCCAAAGGGTCTTATTTCGAAGCTAAAGTGGGGATGGGTCTAAATCCTATCAACCAATAGGATTTAGACAAGTTTAGGGTATTATTTTAACCTTATCAATTAGGTTTAACTCTAAGTTAATTAATTTAACTTTTACCGTGTCTTTTTGTTTTCTTTCACTATATGGTTAATACACTTACTATAACATGCCAAACGAACCCCAAATTGTTTATTATTAATATATATATCCTTATCTAAGTCATTTGGCCGAACCTTAGATTTTTAGGAATAAAATAACAATTAATAATATAATATTTGATTTAAAAACTATTTTGTGTCAATTTTGACACTATTTGATATATGATTTGTTTGAAAGTCATAACAGAATTATATGTTCGAACCAAGTTGATTAAATAAACACTAATATATCATAGTAACCTAGAAAATTAGTGGAATTCATAAAAAGTCTCAAATTACATTTATTTTGGTGTTAATAACATCAATTATGTCAATATTTCATTAATAAGATAATTACTGCATCATCATTATGTCATAAATAAATTAAATTATTTAATGTCTAAAAATTACAAATAAAATATCATCATGTAGGAAATCTTTTTAGCTTTCTAATGAATATTTACAATTGAATTTATCTTATGTATAACCCCATATTAAAAATGATTTACTTATTAAACTTTGATTTTAACTATTTTAACCCTTCTTTAAATAAATTAATAATAAATGTCCTAATCTAATCCAAGTGGGCCTAAATGGTCATATTTTATTCCTAAGTTTGTTTTTGGTCAAATTACACTTGTCCAATAGAATTAGGAAATGTGTTAGGGTAATATTAATATCATATTTACCCTTAGTTACCCTATTTACTATTAACCGCGGTAAAAATCGTAAAAAGTTACTATTCACCAAAAAATTATTTTCATCTCATTGAACCACATTTTAGTCCTTGATATTAACCGTGTCTCTCGGATTTTCGAAATTCCATTCACAGAAGCGGTAAAATTAAGTTTTATGCATAATTCTGTTTTTTAACCTACCACTTAGTGGTTTCACTATTCATCAAAAATTGAAAGTTTTCAGAAAAATACCAAAATTTCACCCTTGGCTAATTTCGATATTCTGAGTCCAAAAATGAAGTCCATTTTGAAAAATAAAATTTATAAAATTTTAAAAAGTGGTTATTACTATTCATAACGGCTAGTTTTAATAGCATATTGTTGTTTAGTGAAACTCGGTATTGCGTACGACGAAAGCTACCAAGAAAGGTCGCGATTGCGTGTAAAGCAAGCCAAGCAAGTGTTCTGTAGAAAAAGATTCCTTTGATGATTTATATAACATAAAAGTCTCGGGTGTTACAGAAATACTCTTAGAAATCCAAAATAACTATATTATATTATAAAATTTCGTTTGTATGACATTGGTCTGTTGGATAGTGTTATCATTCCTAAAGCATGTAGGGGTGAACCATCTTACTGGTTCAGGTGTATATCATGGCAGCGCCAGTGGTGCAGGGCTGTTGATAGTCATATATGGGAAGACCACCCACCTATCAATGTTGACTTCCTGTATAACCATGTCAACAATGTTGATGGAAAGGCACTCGAGCTAGAAGTTTCTCCCCCACAGTACCAAATCATCCTCAAGGAGGATTTGGAAAAACCAAAGAAGGAGTGGAAAGATTATTTGGACCTGGGCGAGAGTGGCATTTTCATGGAGTATTGGGCCTAGGATTACTAGGTTTGCATATCCTGTGATAAATATATGGATGTGATGGAACGAGTGGGTATATATAAAGATGTGTGGGCCTCCCAATTACATAATTATTATTTTAAAGACATTATGATAGAGTTATTGAGAAGGTAGCCATAGAGCAAAAACATTGGATCTTCACCACGGGGAGGTCAACAAAAACCTATGGGGTCATCACATGATCATTGGGATTCCAATTTTAGGACTGATGTATGATCCATTCTCCTCCACAGAGAACACATTTGAGGATTTGAAATAGATTTTGTGGCTATAAAAGTCACTAATAGATCTGCTGCTTGGCGAGGACAAGTAGTCGTTGAGGGACATTCAATTCAATGTATGTTTTAAGGGATTGTCAAACATTCTTCCAATGCATGTAATTGAAGGGGAAGAGGTTCACAGCAAGCTAACTATTTTTCCTCCCAACTATCCAATGGCATCCCATCATAGTATAGATAATTATTATTGGTGGACCCTGGAGGATATCCAATGGATGGTTTGGGGATAGAATATCACTACTGAGCAGCAACTGGTGGTTAGTATTGATGGGGTTATCGTTGCACTTATCCAAGGATAGATGTTTTCGGTCATGAAAAGAAACACGGGTGTGTGATTGATCATATTGATTATGGAATCTGTGTTTTTGACGAGGGAGCATGTCAACTTGGGGTTCCCGGTGACTGACAAGGTGAACAATGTGTTTTGGAATGTTAGAGAGTGAAATAAGCCACATAGGTTGTGTTTACCACTCTATATTTAGTATGAATGACTAAAGGAACACATGGGAATCTATAAATATATAAACACTATTTACCCTTAGGTATTAGACCTGTGACAAACCATTTTGAATGTAGTGTGGATATTTCATGCCAAGATGACTCTACTGCTTGTGTTGAATCTCATATAGATGGAGGATGAAATAAAATTCAATCTATTTCCATTACCAATAGTTTTATTCACTAATAATGTATATCTTACCGAAGATAATATTTTTTATCTCCTAACCTTACATGGTGGTGTTCTTGTTGAACATAACCATCACGAGCCTATTTGCTAGCTGTACACCCTACACAGATTTGCGAGGAAATTCTGGTGCATGTAGTGTTTGACCCCTAATGTTTAACTTAGAGTATTCCATTAGGAACATCTAGGTGTTATGATAAATATGTAATTCATGATCACATGAGAGTATATAAAAATTCATAATGAGCAACCTCTTCTCACAGATTACTATGGTCTAGTCCACAAGTAATCCAAGTATAGGAGGAAACCTACACATGGGAAATGACGAAGTGATGAACCGTCTGTGCTAGTTATGGGGATCCTACTCAACATTGAGGACATGTCTGGAATGTTACAAGAGCATTCCATGGAGGAAGCATTGTTATAGTGATGAGTAAAAAAAAACAAGGACCAGCACCGAACCGGAAGAAAATGACAGTGGTCGAGCTGGTATTCCCAGAGAAGCAGCGCTTCTAGCAAATGAGGCCACCCATAGATTTCCATATGATATCCATTTAGGAAATGTGGAAGCAATTATGACACATACACATGATTGTGGATTCTATATCTCTGAAGGCATGGGACACTTGGGAGGTTAACAGGAAATTCCCCATTACTTCCTAGATTTGGAACCATGTCAACTATCATGTGATGGATCTATCAGAGATCATCCATGTCATGGCCAACATTCTGGTGTCTCAAGTAGAATGGGAGAAGTATATCACTAAACTATTTTAATTTGGTCACTCTCAGTGTCCTCCATGTCCAACAACAGAATGGGTGAAGGTACTTCTCAACCAAACAGTCCCACTGTAGTAGTTCATTGCTTCAATTAAAAGAGTCCTCCTGGGGGGAAGAATCTATAAAATGGAGTATTTTAAAGGATGGAAGAGTTTCAGCATCATATATAGATTATTTTTCCATGGCTATCAAGGTAAACCGTAAGACAATTTTTTGTGGTCCTTATTCAGGTTCTCAATGCTTTATCAATTGACATTTGTCATGTGCAAGATAACCTCATATGTAAAATCTATTGTTGCACAATAATAGATGTAGCTTTAGGGTCTGGACATGTGACAATAGTGGTGTCATAATCTTGTAGGGTTGTGACACCAAGGGTGGTTCTCCTAGATTCATTGGATTTCACATCTATACAAGGGGGGATGTCTTGGCATTCCAACTGTAGCATATAATGGAAGAGACCAATTATTTTATATTTTCTAGTCAAGTCCTTCATAGAATCGGTAACCATTTCCCACTGAACCAGGCCAACTGACATATGTGTATTTCAATATAAATTGTTCATCAAATGGCATGGGCCACCCTAGTGATGATAGTTTTGGCTCCTAGAACACCCCATTCAAGGAGAACAACTATCATTACTTAATTGGATTCTCATACAAACCAGACTAGAGAGATCATGAAAATAGATAAGACCAATGGTGGAACAGAACCTGAGATCATAGAGGTGGAATCTAGTGACTAGGATCAACCCGATGACATTGAACCCAACCAATATAACACGACACCGAATGAAGACCATGTTGATGAATTTCTAGAGGTGTTCCCATCATAAGATCCTGTAGACCTAGAGGACCATGATGAGGCTGCTTTAGATGATGAGAATAGAAAGGTTTTCCATCGACAATCATGGAAACTCATCATGTGATTCAGTAAAGAGACCCCACAAGTAGAGTGGAGATACCAGATTGGGAGATATCATTACTTTCTAGGATAACTATGCACTAGAGGAGTGGATTCCCGACATACTCATAAAATAATTCGAGGTTATATGGTGGGGAAAATACACTGACATGACTACAACCTCAGTATCGACTGATAGTGGTGGAAGTCATTCAACATAAAGAAATGTTAGGAGGATGAGAAATATATCCAACGCTTGAGGGAATTGGTGAATAAACATTTAGATTTCATTGATTCTCAATTAGAACTCATATTGTGATTGAGATCATTTTTTATATACGATTAGGAAGAAATGATGAGAGCTTCCCAAGAGATGTTTGTTACCCAATATGATGAGGAAAAGGCACATATTCAGGCCAATGAACTGCACCATGTTGCAATCAATGATGTACAAGAGCTTAATAAGGAACAAAAAATCATAGAGTTCACAAGGCATAGTTTGATGAAGTTGGGATTCTCCATTGATGAGGTAAAACATTCTACTGGAGGTCCCAATCCATGGGCATTGTAATTTTCCCAAACTCACAAACTCACTTTTATGCTTTCTTATTTATTTCGACTGCATTCATGAGTCCATTTATCTGTGATGATTAATATATTTAAATATCTTCTATGAAATATCTGGCGATCATTAACTAATATCATGTGGGTTAGGACCCATGTGAGAAACAAGGAATTACCACATAATTATCCCCCTTGAATACGAGAGTGACAACCAATCACTGGACATTTTGGGTCTGAATGACCACTCCATGTTTCTAGGATATGAAATGTCCATGGTTAGAGAATAGGATTCTCAAACTAACCAAACTACTCTCCCCCAACATGATCTAGCACACAAGTGGGTTAATTCCATGGGTGTCTGAGTAAATCTGAACAATGAATAATGATGAATGAAAATTACGATACACAAAATTTGGAACATGGTGAGGATGTACTAACGATGTATTATATCAGTTGACAAAATTTGAAAAATATTATTTTTAACATTTTATCCTAAAATGATAACAAAAAAACAAGGGCCATCAGCTAAACGAATTTGAAAAGATGAAGCTAACCTCAATGTATCGTCTAATGACATTTTGATTGTTGTCCTAGAATAGTAGGTGAGCCTTAAGGCTAATAATCCTAACCATTATAGGGGTTCCTTAAAACATGAACTGAAATGATGATCCCAAATAGAGGGAAAAAACTTGTGGTGATGGAATGACAGAGTGTTCGAATAAAGTACAACACTCTTGAAATTACACCACCTTGATTAAAGTTCCATGGGTGAGTGTATCAGTCTGAATTTTGATGAGACCTACTTCTTGAAGGGACTACACTAGAAAAGATCTAAGAAAGTCTATGGTTTTACATCTTGTAATGGGGGATGTTCTACAAACAATTTAGAGTCATCCGTTGAGGACGATGCATGAATAGTTTTGCATCATATGGTTAGGATGTTGCACATAGATTAATGTCGGACTACTAAGACCCTAGTAATCACTTTAAATTTAGGTTAAATGGACTAGGAACCCCTAATTTTATGTCATTTTGATCCATGATTAAGGGAAATGAACCAAGAATGTTAATGGTCCTAGGGCTGGGCCCGAGGCAAAATGTTTGGGAATAACTATGTATCCCATAAGTATAACAATCAACAGAAATGTATTTATTTGCGCACAATGTGGTCATAGAACAATGATGGAGGGGGAAATTATCTCTTTTGGGTAATTAGATTCATCCCATTATTAACAGGTGGAATTATAAACTTCTTTAGTGTAGGGGCCAGAGTTTAATGTCATGCATCGAGGACATAGGTTATCCAAAGAATAGATGTGTGGTGTGGGTTGTAACCCAACGTGAATAGGGACTAGGGAGGTCCAAATCACATATGATGTACTTGGAGGGGAATTTTGTGCCATGAAGTCCAAAACAAGTATATTACAATTCAGTCTACTAGAGCTAGGGATTAGATTCCCAGAAGTATCTTCGTATCCTGTAAGGGTAGGAATCAGGCCCTAAGTAGTTATTATAATCAATATATTTTAACTTCATGTGGTGAGGATTATTGTTTCCAAAATTTAAGGTTATATAGTATGACCAATGGCTCACACCATCATGAACATTGATATTACCCTACCACAACCTCTAAGAATACTCCAGCAATGCTTGGTGTAGGAAACAGAGAGCATTATTGAAAAATCACTATCTGAAAAAAGCATGAAATGGTGAAGGGAGATGCCAGTTGGGGAAAATATCAGATGAACGAAAATTTATAATCAATGCGTGTGAATGCATGTATTCCCAATAGTAGGGGTGTCGAGGATATGTAAAATGAAATGTGGCATTAAACATGCATTTCAAAACATCAGATATTTGGGATGCAATGGGAACAACATGACTGTGAAGGATAAAAATTGACCATTTTCAAAAAACAACATCCATTTTTTATCCTTGAATGGGATAAAACAAATTACATTCGACAATTATCCATATTACAGAAATTGGATTTCCATCATTTTGTTGTTCAAAATACATCATGGCATTGGCCAAATATGGTAGGTGATCACCGAGTCCTAGAATCCATGCCATTATGAGGTCCATTATTTGGTGAAATATAATGAAAACCCAAATTAATGAATGTGTGAAGAGTGATCATTACTCATTTTTATTAGCATCATACAATACAGATGTCAGGAATCATTGTTTTTGGTCATCGAGCTCAGAAAAAAAAGATGATATTCCCAAGGTGGAAATATGTAATGTGGTTATATAAATAAATAATGACCACATAAAATATTTCTAAGATATCGCACACCATTTAGATTCATGTTATCGGGACATGGATGAATTGTTAATGATGTGAACTCCTAGAATTCAGTCATAGGATTAAGACTAAAAGTAGTGTGGTTCTTCCATCTAGGAAAAAGCCTTACCCATATCTCTAAGCCCATGTGGGTTATGATCGAAGTGGGAATAAAGGGCAAAGAAGATCTTTAAAACACATAGAATAATTAGTGGGGGAGTCATGGTTGAGTCGAGGTTATCCCCCCGATGCAGATTCATCATCTTAATGCGCAATGGTGAAAGGAGGGATAACACCGAGGGTGTCGAAATTTTACTTGAACAAGATGAAGTGGAAGGGGATTTGAATCACGAGACCAATATTCTAGACATAATGGGTGTGTATTAATGATGGATGACAATTGTTTATTATGTTAAAACATAGCATCAATATAATGTGACCCGAAATGGGAGAAATAAATTGAGGGTCATCCATTGAAGAAATTCTCTATACGGGACATGTCTCATAATGTCATTCAAATCCTCCGGGATGTTGGCCCAAGTTGGAAGGAGAGACATGATACAAATCATTCATGTTGTCTGGGGGACCTTATGGATGTGAAAGATGATGGAAACATAAATAAAGGGATACATGAAACATTTGATTGGATGAATTCATGTCCATGTAGAATCCAACACTCTATATCCAAAACAACATTGTATATGAGCACGCTGTTGAGGAATGAAAAGGGTTGAGGGGTCTAATTAAGAGTGAATCACTTAAAGAGTTGAGTGGAGGAAAATTGGCACAATGTATTGTAGAACCCAAGATGGACCCAATGATAAAATGACTATAAATTCTTACATGTCCCACAAAGGTAATAATCAAGACAGATGTAGATCAGGAATGTCATGCAGTTTAACATAATTTGGTAATGACCTATGATAACATGGAACAGAGATCCATGAACTGAAGTAAAAGTCATTTCTATTGTAAATATTATTTGAATGATGAAAAAATAAGTCCACCCCACACAATTTTCTTCCCATAGAGTTTAGCCCAAGGGGATGGAAGAAGGTATGATTTGAGGTACCTAGGTATAGACCCAAAGATAAAATGTCATGGCATTCCTATATATCTTAAAAGGATGGGATTCAATCAACACATAGTTCATTATGTATTGTGTTATTTAACATATTGCAGTAAGGATGAGGTAAAAAAGGTATCTGAAGGAGGAATGTGTATGGAGTGGAAGAATAACCTGAAGTGGAAAATGAAAACGTTTCTCACACACCACACCATTCATAGTTCTAAGAGAGAACTCAGGCCAAGGGGACAAGAGAAATAATAGACGAACCTAGAATGGATCTGTAGATGAAATGACCAAGTGTTACTATGCATCCCATAAGGATGGGAATCAAGCCACACATTATTCGAGAGTTGGCATAATAGGAAACCAATTATAGGGTAAATACATTCCTCCTAGTAGGGTCCATGTACCAAATAAAGGGAAATTTGATTGATCTTGTTTTTTATTTAGTGTGGGTGTTTTTTTTGAGCTAAAACCCATCATGTAGAATCTGGGAATCACTACTAATATCATGCCTTATGTAGGAAATGAAAAATATCATTGTGGGTGGATAATGCTATGAATGATGTTTCCCCAAGAGAGGACACCACAATGTGGTGTCATCTTTCATCATGCGGCTAGCATGATTGTGTCACGGTTTAGGGTCGTATGATAGGACCACCCCATGAATGTTAGTATCATTAAATAAAGATGTGATAGTTTAATGTTATTTGAAATAAGGAAGCATAGTTTAAAGTCCTATGATTTGGACACATACTACAGAGTTAGGTACTAAAGGGAATGTGTAGGGTGTGATAAAGAATACCCAACGTGAATGAGGAAAAAATTCCACACCGCACCTTGGTAAATCATAGAGAGGAACCTCAGGCCAAGGGGAAAGAAAAGAATGTGGTACCTAGGAATTCACCCAATGATTAAGTATATTGAAATTCTTAGTCATCTCATAAGTATGAAAATTAAGACACAACTAGTTCATGAAATGTTGTGAATTATAATGTCATGCTGTATGGACATAGAAAGTGGGTAGAGATCTCTCGATAGATTTATGTGGTATTATTATTGCAAACTTGATGTAAATGAGGATATAATTCAACAACACATACCACATGATAATTTTTGGACAAGGGGCCAGAAGGAATATACTGTTTCTAAAAACATGGTTCGGAATTGAGGATGAAAGGTCTGGATGTTCCTACATATCCCATGGGGATGGGAATAATGCCATACGTAGTTTTGAAAATGACATGCAGTATGACATCATGCAATAAGGACATACGAATGAAATACAATCCATAAGGAGAGGCATGTGATGTGGTTTTTGTAACCCAGATTTGAGTGTGGACAAAAGAAGTCCACACCACATCATATGAAATCCCACGAAGCGACCTATAATCTAAGGGGAAAAGTGAAATTTTGGGTGGACCTAAAGATAAAATGTCCATGCATTCATACGTTTTCTATAAGGATGGGAACCAAAACATGTGTAGTTTTCAAAAGGCCATGCAGTTTCATGTCAGGTTTTAAGGACATATGAAATGATGAGTGTTTCTAGGGGATGTGTGTGGCATGGAAAAAAGTAGCATAACTTGAATGAGGAAGAAACATTTGTACCATAGTGTGCAATACTAAGATATAACTTGATCCAAGAGGCCAAAAAGGTCGAGGGACCTAAGGCTAGGCCAAGGATGAACGGTTCAGGAGTCACTACGTATCCTATACGGATGGGAATTAATCCATACAATATTTTGGAAAATCACATAGTTTAACATTATATGACAAAAATGTGGAAAGATATTAGTTTTAGGTCGTAGAGCAATGATGATAGATTCCCTTTTTAATGTTGTTTTAATGGGAAATAAGGTCATAAAAAGGTGAATCACATCACCCTCCATTTGAGAATCCATGGGGATGAAAACAATTGCGGAAATTTGCTGTCCATGTTTGCAAAAAAGAATCCATCTCATGTGATTTGGAATGGGATCAAACAACTGAGCTTTGACCGCTGACCATATTCACAATATGGGACTTCGGTCAAATTGTCTTTTGGGATCGTTGGGGATACTATCCTAAAATGGTATGTGAAAACTGTGGAATGATACTATGCAGTTAAGGGGATATTTTGGATGTGAAAGATGATGGAGACCCAAATTACAGGACATGAGAATTGTGTTGGTATGCATGAAGTTCAATGTTTTTGGTAAGGATGAGAGAGATCTTATATAAGGTCACAGATCTCAGACCATTCATTGTTTAACATCTTGCAAGACAAGGATACAAATTTAAACGTCCTCAAGGATGATAATACAGTTTAACATCATAAGGGAAACAAAATTACCCCCATTAAGTATTTCTTGGAGAATTTTTCATTTGTGGGAGGTGAAATTCACTCACCATATATATTGTCTAGAGTGTATGCACCATTAGGGTAATCCTTGTGAATGACATATGGTCCCTCCCATATCGTCTCCAAATTTTCTGGCTACCTACCGAGGATTGTTGGAATTATCATGGGAAATACCACATCACCTTGTAAGAAAGATCATAGGGTAACATTATTATTTAAGGCGATAACAATATTTTTCGGATCCCTATCCATGTTGTGAAAGGCATGAATCCAATCCTTGTCATGTGCTTCCAATTCATCAAGAAAGATTTCAGATACTTTCTTCAGTGACTTATGAACGTAGATAGTTGTGAATTGTAAGGGTAACTGAAACATGATGGGCAAGACTACTTCTAACCCATACACGAGGGAATATGGATTCACCTAGGTGGAATTATGATTTTTCTTCCGATAAGCACATAGTGTTCCGTGGAGTTTGTTCGGGAAACACTTCTAGTTCTAACCATCCATATTATGTAATATTTCAGAGAATGTTTTATCGAATTCCTCAATCTTACCATTTTCATGTGCATTATAGGGAGAGGTATAGTTATAAATGATGTTGTAATTATCGTATGATTATCTCATCTTAGTTGCTCAAAATATGGTGTTGTTGTTATTGGGGATGTCATGTGGAACCCCAAATTGGTGGATGATATACGAGATCATGAAATTAATGGTGGAATGAGCCGTAACAACCTTGATCAGAACTTCCTCTAACCAATTTGAAAATAAATTCATAGCAATCAATATGAATGAGCACTCTCAAGTTGTTTCTAGTGAATATGGACCCATAACATCGAGTCCCTAGACCACAAAGGGCCACGAGTACCTGGTAGTATGGATAGGATCTAGTGGCTGATGCGCAAAATAATTAGGGATCTAGCATGCATGGGACCTCTTGTAATGCATGTTATAGAAATGGATCTTGGTTTGCCAATAATATCCCAATCATCATATTTGATGAAAGAGTTTCAGCCCAACCCGATGAGCCCCGTACCGTCGGCATGAATTTCCTGTATAACCTGGTAAATGTCGTCTCTTTGAATGCAATGGAGTATAATCCCTTGAAACCCACTTTTATAGAGTATCTTCTCAAAATTGGGACAACTCTAGAGGGTGAACTACACTATGCACCAACAGACTCGATCACATTCAACTCGGTTTATTGGGAGATTATCGTGATGGAGATACTTGATAAAGGGAGTCGCCCGGTTAGGGGTCTCATCCAATACTACGGCATCAGTTCCTGGATGTCCCAATGATGAGGTATTAGCAGTAAGCTATCTTAACTATGGGATATCATAATTGAATGGCGTGAAAAGTGTAATGACTCTTCTGTGCACTGCATGGATAATAATATCATCCTGTCTAGGCTCTATAAGAGATACAACAAGGCTGGACAAGGCATCATCTCAACCTTTCTATGATCAAAATACATGAGTAACTTCTGGATGATAAGGGAATTGGGGAATCAGCATGTAAGTATGCTCTACCAGGGGAAAGAGCTCTATATTTTTGACAACATGGTATTCCTTGATATGCTTGATGACTAGCTCAAAGTCCACTTTCACATTAAAATCGGGAACATCAATCTCGATGACTTTCTCGAGACTAGTGATGAGATCCTGATACTTGGCCTTGTTGTTGTTTAAACATTATAACAAAAGAAATGAATATGGTAGGATATATATTTTTGGTGTGATTAAGAAAATACAATAGAATACTCTATTGAGCCTAGGATCATTGAGTAGCATTCCGGTAGGGATTTAAAAATCCCCATAAAAGTTAATTTTCCATCATGAAGTGGCTTCGTCCACTGAGAGGATTTACTCATCTAGTTATTAGAGATCCAGATACTTCTCTATTAGGGATGTATGGGTGTCATGAAAGATTTCAAATGCATGTCCCTTGATAGACTTCTAGGGGGAACATGATGTCAAACTATTGAAGGATCATTGCCCACCAAGCAACACGACCTATCAACATGGGGTAGTTAAGAATTCACTTCAGTGGATCCTCTCAAGAAAACAACAATATCTCTTGATGTTTCAGGGAATGTCACAATTTCATCATTGTGAATACTAGCGCAATGCATCTCTTCTAGATATAGGAATACATGGTCACTGTATCTAGGAGCATGTGGCTGAGAGAGTATAAACTGTTCCTTGATCCCTCATTGTTATTATGAGTGAGAAGGGGGTCAAGGAAAATTCTTGAGAGGTCACATAGAGGACCAATTTCTCTCTAGAAATGGGAGGCATCAGAACTAGAGGTTTTATAATGTACTGGTTGATTTCCTTATTATCCTTTTAAAAATCCTCATCCCACTGATATTCAGAAGCATTATTCCTGAGATGGGAAAAGGAATTACAGTTTCCAGCCATATTTGTGAGGAATCAGATTATATAGGCTATGTAGCATTGATCATTTAAATGACTCAATAGTATCGATTATCACATGAGGGATTTCTAGATGAAGAAGGTATTGAGTACTGGTAGCCACAAGTACATCCATCTTCTAGGGATCTATTTGTACCCATAGTGGGTAAAAAATATGATCTAGTCAATTAGGATGTGTCTGATACAGACTATGATGTTTTATTAAGGGAGGTAACTCTTCATATATCACTGATATGTGATCCAAATATGTTCTTCATTAGTCCCACATGTTGTGTTATTATGGTTTTTCCACATCGGTTTTTATAGTGAACCATATTTGTGGAGGTACACCAGTTTTGAGGTTGATTTGAGGCCCTTCTTATAGAACATAGATAGTATTAGCTTTTCCCTATATTAATCAATTCATTTGGTATTAAAAAATTATTCATTTTTTTATTTTTCAATGAATATTTTCACTCGAGTGTTTTGTGTTAAACCTCTTCAGGTGGTGGGTGAGGATTACCATTCCATTATTTTTTTCAGGAGGATTCTTGTAGTGTGGGAAGAAAGTAAGTGTTTGAAGAAATTCACCAATTCAGAGAAAGCCTCTAGTTATAGGTATGAACATCGTGTTTTATTCATTTTTTGTGGACCATATTATGATATGAAACTTACTCATCATACTTCTTTGTATTGGATTCATGTTATATGGTTCATTCAAGGGTATTGTAAAAAACTATTTACTTAGGCATAACTCATTTCAGGAAATTATTCAGTCTCTTTGAGATTTTACCTTTTAATTTTCCCAATAGGTGGCCTTGTTGAATCCTATATAGGCCTTCAAGAATGTAATAATTAATGACAATATATATAAAATACCACGATAATTGTTTAATAATATTTTCTAGACATGAAAATGGGACAAGGTATAATATGAATTGGGAGGTATCATATTTCAGTGTTATCCCCGGTTGGGAGGAGAATAAATTGTGCAGTGGAGGAGATTGATGAAGTGAAAAATCTTGTTTCCTTCTCATTCAGGTATACTCTAATTCCATTACATAAATATTAGATCCTTGTATTTTACCCCAAAATTTTTGTTTTAAAATTCCCTAGCACTATTGGTTGAGGCTTCTTTGATAATTATGTGTTTTACAATTATATGTACAATTTTGGGATTCTATAAATATTCATAATAACATTGCCTCGATATATTGTATGTTCTAATTTTAATAAATTATTTATCAAATGTCTTTCTGATATTTTTTACATATGTAAAATCTAATAGTTGTACATTTTTTATGTTGGAGAATTTTTATATATTTTCATATGCCAGATCAAAAATTATTTTGATTGATCACTCTCTTCAAGATCAACGGCAGTGATAGATTATTTGGGTTGGTTTTTTTCTTATCATACAAACTATTGAAAAAAATCACATTTTAAATATGGTTTGAGGATATGATAATTCACAATGTCACTTTTTACATGATTTTATGATTGGGGATGGAATTAAAATGAAAAAAAACATTCTCTCCACATCCTATGATATTGAAACCAAGCAGTGAAATATATAATCAATAGATGTAATTATTTTTATTCACTTAGAAAATCATGAGTAAGGGATCATTTCTGTTTTACTAATTTTGGAAATTGTACGACTATGAGAGATCCTAACTCAACATGGATGTCTATCATTTATATTACCCTGACATAGATTGGGTTCTCATTAAAAATAAAAAAAAATTCTCTTAATTGATGAACATAGTTCTATATATTGGGATATATTTCATGCACAAAATCATCCAACAATGCTTCTTGAATTCTATACTAAGGTTTTTATAATGGATTGAACATTGCCGGTATGTCATATTTAGAAAAATATATTCTCATGTTAATTATTTATTCGTCATATTTCAATTGAGGATCCTTAACCACCATAACCAAATTGGATTATTCCCTCACACTTTATAATAAACACTATGATCAGTAGAGACTTTATAATAAATAGTATGATTGGTAGGAACATTATAATAAACCATGTGATTAGTCCCAAATACTTTATAATAAATAGTTCCTCCACCTACTGCACCCACCACATATTTGCTGTTCATTTTAACACCCCCCATAAAATGTAAGAACTTGTATCCATAGTAGGAGTCCATGATGATGAAATTTCCAGGACATTACATTGAATCATTCCAATTATTTATACAATTATTATGACTGATGCTTCTGAATATTATGACTCTCATTCGAAAAGATCATTGTTTTTCCTAGGGCAATGCATTTGGATATAAATTCATCATAAAATGTCTCCCATGTGAGGAAGGAACACTTGGGTATACCATTTTTACAATTTTTTTCATTGGCCCTCAATCAAAATGGAAATAAATAGAATTGAATAGAATTATATGAAATATAGTGGTATAAAAATGATTCACATGTCAACATAAAATTCGATATATTTGAATTTTGTTCACCATATAGAAAACAAAAAAACCAAACCATATTGTAGATGAGATGCATAATCGACAAATTCATTTCAAAATTTTGGTTTGGAATTGGTGGACTAACAATTGCTATATACAGTTAAGGAATTGAGGGAATCCCATAATCCATATGAGAATGGCATGGAGGTAGTTGTTCATGAGGAGTTTATGGAATACATTTTTGATACAATGTAATGTAGTGCTATTGATTTATATGAATATATTGTATATTATATAGTGAAAGATAATTTTTTTCTTTTTATAGATCATAACCTATTATAAATTTATTCAGTGTTCGTTAATGGTTTCATGGAATTCACTTAAAAAAGATGGATGGTAGATGCTGGTTTGTTTCAAGATCATGGGTGAGATGTTGGTTTTGATTCCCATAATGCAAACACTACTATGAAACTATATGGGTACAATATAGTTCATACTATTTCATATTATATAAGGGGTCATTCTAGTTTTGTTATCCCTTAAGTTATCAACATCACTTCGATAATTTACGTTCAATTTCACAGTCAAAATAGAGTATCTCCACAAACTCAACACTCTCGGAACATGCAATACAAAGGCTCAATCATCTGTGGTCAGATAAAAAAAATGGAAGTCTAAAAATATCAGAAAAACTGTAATATAATTAAGAGTATAATTTTGAAAAAAATATATTTATTATTTTAAATAATTAGTACAAATACAAATAGAGAAAATATTATTTACTGTTTCATTGGGAACGGAACTACAATTTGGGGTCGTCTCTAATAATTATTTAATTTTTGTGGCCCAAATTGAATTACCCACTCTCAAGAATATTATTGTGTAAGTTTGGGGTTGATCCACAAGGATATTTATATTGTTTTGTGCCTTGACTCATGTTAATAAACTGAATGTTTCATGATTTTAGAGTCTATATTTGTGGGTTATGAATGTTTTCTTGAATGGTTGAGAGATTTAGATTGCAAACTCTTTAAGGATTAATTAATATAGGATGACTATGAAACTCTTTTTAATAATTAATATAATAAATCCATAAGGTTTGTAGAAGTTTATGAATATCATAGAAAATTGATTATATTATCATGTTTTGTTTTTTAAATAACTCAAATATATTGGATTTAAATGTAACCAAACTCCCTTAGTCAATTATGTTGTGATTTAGTTAATAGAATCAACCTCATAGTATATGAATATGTTTTTAAAAACATTACTAAAATGAAAATCATTTAGATATGATGAGTCCACTAAATTGACATGGGATTTCACGTCGTAATTTCATTGTAGTTCCAATAATGGTTTTTTTTATCATATATATATATATATTCTAGTAGGATAAATACATCTGATTCATGGAAATTATTAGAGAACAATTGAACTAACAGTAAGAAAACAATTTCATTCAATTACCAAAACATATTCCTTTCCTAGAACCCCAACACTTTAATGTAACTAGCTTCTAATTAAATAAAATAATAAAAGTTATTCATATGTTTTGAGTTCATTATAGAAAAGAAGGAATAGAAAAATTCCAGGAATAAAATCACACAAGAAAAATATTCAAAAAAATTATAGAATGTGTTTCAGTCTCTTCCTATGAAAATATGGAAAGCCTCCCTAAGGATCCTCATGGTCCACAATAGTCTAAATATCATTATTTATCTTTCTCCCAATGTCATAGGGTGGTTACAGGTCATAATAAAAATTCAAATTTTATTTCGGTTGGAAGATATAATATATGTGTCCACATGATGAGTAGTGCATGGTTTAGGGGCATAGTTAATTCAACCATTCACCAACGTGATTAAGGATCTGTCATCGGGGATTGATACACATAGTTTTTTGGGAAGGTACTCATTTTTTTGTTATCGGTGATGATACCATGTGAAAGGACATTACCTCCTCACATGCAAACCTATCACAGTTTCCTAGAGCATTCTCATAATTCGGTTATCCATGTAGACATGGTGTTAATGAATTAGTTTCAAGGCACCAGGGTGCGCACGATTATTTGGGATATGGTGCAAGGTTTAGGATACCTATTGTTAATTTTGTACCCTAGATAAAGGGTATGATAGCCTCTGATTTCCATCATATATTCCTAATTAATTCCAATTATTTATTCAAATTAATTATATAAATAAATTGCACTTATCAATACATGATTTTGTTATAGAAACAGTTCAAATAATCCCAATAACCGTTTTTCAATATGCATAAAATAATTGAAATTCCATTTTAAAAATATGTCCATGATGTTAAACATTTAATTGCACCTGTTAGATGGTGTAAAAAATTGAACATTATTATTCCCTTATGATCTGAATAAATATGTAGATAACGATAGTCGGGGTTGATCCCATAGAGAAAACTAAAATGAAATTACAAGTTCTCTTCAATTAATTTAGTTTATTCTGTAGATAAAAATGATTAATGGAGGTAATGAAATGAAAGAGTAAACATATTTTTGAAAACTAAATTAATATATAAGAGAGTACAGAACAATTAGAAAATTGTGTGTTTGGGTTTCAACTTAATTAGGATTTATTACAATGGTTGTTCTATTATATTCATTTGATTAATTAAACATGTTTATCGTGAGGATTCAAATAAATTATTTTTTCTTGCTCTGATAACAAACAAAAACGTAATTAAATGGATAACCAATGTGTTTGATGAATAAATACAAAAAAGATGTTAAAATTCATTACCCATAAAATGATGCTAAGGGATCCCCAATTGGTCCTAGGATCACCCATTGTTCCTCCTTTAGGTGTCACTTTTAGTTTCATTCATGGTTTGTTATGACAGTAATAGTGTTATTGGAATTTATATCATTATTGATATTGTAAAAAAAATATCATAATAAAAACAAAACAATAGAAATTATAACACAACAAATACATAATCTTATTATAACCCCAAAATAATACATCTATCCTCTTGTGACCATGTTTACTATGTTACGGTTTAGAAGAACATGAAACCCAAAAAAATATGAGTAGAAATTAAGATGGAATCAAAATTACCATTAACCAGAAATGAAAACAAAAGTGGAAATATAAAATATGGACTTAGGGGAGATCAATAGACTTAGAGGTAGAACCTACTTATGGAATATATAGCCACAAACCAACAGGTAAGTATCCATATTTACATAATCACAAACCACAGGCTGTGTAACTAAAAGTAAACAATGTGTAGTAAGTCCAAATTTTTGTAACCTTGTATTCACTATAGGTTGGTGTACTGTTCCACCGCCCATTCCCCATGATGTGTCAGATATCAGTTGGTGAGGTGAATTGAATGTTTTTCCACCTCATATGGATTTTATAGTCATTTTTATCCACCAAAGACTTCTAGAATAGTATACACAACATGGGAATTGTGACTACATGACATGTTATCTCTAGAAGGAAACATGGGCATGAAATCCGTTGTCCAGACAATGTTGGGGAAATGTTACACGACATGTGTTTATAATGTATGTTTCTAATGAATTTATGTGGATGCCATGTGCATCGTCCTGATGGAATGTTACTTGAAACCCTGTTTTCCCTCTTTCCAATGGTTGGAAACATCCCTCACTCCATCAATTATATTTTCTCCTTGATCGAAATGGGATAATGGGATGTTGGTCCCGTCTTCTGTGGATTCCTTCTAAAAATTATTCACGTAGTATGATTTTCCATTGTATATTTTATTCCTTTTTGTGAATCCAATTCCTAGTATGATCTATTTTTTCATGCTTGTTAATTAGGATAATTTTTCCATGACATTCCAATAGGTCTTGATAGGTTAGAAACATGTAGTCAGAGCAGATGGTAACATTAGGAATACTAGGGAATATGTATGTGTGTTGATATTGGGAAACTGTATTCTTCCTCAAAGGGAGGTATCTCAAGGGCATGGAAAACCAAGGAATCTAACAGAGATCACGAGGTATCTTAAAACCTAGGCATGTCCTTGAGGTTTTCCTCAACTTCCATTGTTTATCATGGGGCAGGCCCTGAGTTTAGTGTCTTACATAGTTTAATTGGACCAATTAGAACACTAATAAGATTGGACCATATGGGCACATCCCTAAGTGGGATCACCAATAATTCTCACTAGATGGATGGATCAGACCACCATATGAGGATGGACCGTAGATGGTGTGTCCCTAAAAAGGAAAGGTTTCACACCATGAAGGAGGATTAGGACAAAAATAAGGGTAAATAATCAATGGTGGGACCCACAAAGGGAACACCAAGGAATACCATTTCCTAGGATTGATCCTCATGGAGGCATATTATGTATCAATTTGGTGGGGAATCAATACCCACGTAGTTGGAACATGTGATTTAGGGATTACGCATTGAGAATACCTGGATGCTTCCAAGAGAAACATTCACACGGACGAATATGTATTACACACTGAGGTGACCTAGGTGAATGATGTAACCTCACCATGGTATGTATGGGGATATGGAGTAGATGGTCCGGACATATTCATGTTTAGCTTACCATATGGTAGTGGTGATCCCACCGATATGTGGAAACCATGGTAAGAATTAGGATGGATGATGGATGACTTAATGAATTGGATGATATGAATGCGGTGAAATAGAAATGAGGATGTTGTTGTTGGGCATGAACATTGAAGATCTTTCTTACTTATCCCTATGATATGTTAGCAATGTCAAAATTGTTCAAGGTTGGCAAAATGAGTCACCTGAAGAGGTAGTTTCTTAGAATGGACACATATATGGGACCTGAAGGAAGTGGATCCTTGGGATGAGGCATGATCTTCTCGAAACACATTGTCACATGGGAGATACTAGGATGAATCATTAATGTTGATATTAAACCTCAATTAGAGAACTTACCTATCACTATGGTAGTTAATCAATGTCAATGTAGAGCAAGATGAGGCAAATAATTAGGGTGTTCACAAAGGATAGTGACCTAGAGACATGATAATACTTACGTGTGGTCAGTCACCCATCGCAATATGGACACTATTGGTTCAAGGAGTATTAATAATGTGTGGATACTATGAGTTTTTAGCTACCTGAATGGATTAGAACACCTTGTAGAGGTGGATCCAAGAGATGTGTTCCAGAGAGGGATGATGTAACATTAGGAGGTTACATCCCTAGGAGGGCGCACCAAAGCATAACATTGGTCAGGGTTGAACCTCTTGGATGCATCATACGTACCCACCCTATAAGACATAGAACAAATCCCATCATAATTCTGGCATATAGTTAAACGTTATGTGGGATGAAGGGGCATCAATTTATCTTTATTATGGATGAGGGTGAACTAACATTAAATTGATAGGATTTATGGGTGATGGGATTGATCCTTAGGGAGGCTTCCTATGTACCTTTATTGAAATGTTCAAGGATCAAATTCCATGTTTTTCAAAAAAAAAACAGAATGTAAATTAAAAACTGGGGAAAATCATGTGCTTCTAGAAGCATCAATGATATGGATGAATGGGTCATACACACATAGAATTCACATATGCTACTATAAGTAGCTAAGGTGAATAAGACATACTTGTGGAAGCGTAATGGGGTAATCTAAGGATAATAAATTATGGATGGGGAATGTGAATGGAGGTATCCGGTGTACTACAATGGAGTGGAAATGTTTTATAAGGATTACACGTGGAAGCTTCCTGAGTGCTACAGTAAAGTATAAATGATGGATAGGGATTACATATGGAAGCTACCAAAGTGCCAAAAGGAGAATAGATGATGTATAGGTCTTAGTAGTTGAAGGTTCTATAGCACCTCTAAGTATTGGAAATGATTTATGGGGATTAGGCATGGATGATGCTCAGGTGACACTATATATGGGTAATGATGGATGGGGCTTAACCATGGATGATACAAGTTTTCTACTATGGAAAATAAATGGTGTATGAGTATTTACATGTGGATGGTTCTCGGATGCCGCTAAAGAGTCAAAATGGTGGATGGGGATTATATGTCGAAGCACCCTATGTCCAGTTATAGAGTGGGATTACTGGATGGGGCATATGCATGGAAGCTACCCAAGTGCCTCTAAGGAGCAATAATAATGGATGGGTCTTACTCATGGTAGCTTCCCATAATATATTTATCATGTCTGGACATGAGGTAATCCTAACATGATTTTGGATTGAGTTATATAATTGGAACCTACACCTTTGCACTAGTGCATAATAGGGATATTTCCAAGTTAGTTGGAATCATTATGAATAATATGGGATGAAATTTTTGAATCACATCTCCCAAATTAATATCAAAATGGGCGTGAAAGACGAAAGAAGATAACTACAGACCATATTTGAAATGAATCATCCACAAAACATTTTCAGGAGATTAAAACAAATAGATGTGGGCCAACTGTTGACTGTATTCAAAACATGGGGCCACAATCGATGTTTTTTCCAATGTATTCTGAGGCATTGGACCAGAATGGTTGGTGAGCAAATGAGGCTTGGGAACCAGAAATTAGGGGGTCCCTTATTATGTGAAAAAGGATGAAGTTCTAAATAAAGGACATGAAAATAATATGGTGGTCTGATTGGAATTTTGAAACGATTCCAAATCTCACTAAATTATGCAATTGTGATCCAGGAATGGTGCATCTATCTGTAGTCACATAAGACATATATTATTTTGAATAAGAGGTATCCTATTATTTAATGAAATTCCATGATACATTTTATAGTCATGAAGTGATCACGATTAGGCATAATGAACCTTTAAATGGATGGTGTGGGAATTACACAATACAGATCATTATTGTTAAATCTGCAGAGCATGGATTCACAGTAGAATATAAATAAATATTTGGAGAGTCATTTGAGAATTCTTAATGCTTCGCAGAGCCGTAGGAAACCTGAAATCGAAACATCCCTTTATGGTGCTCTGGAGAACCTTAAAATGAGATATTAGATGATTAAAGGATGATATAAGCATGAAAATGAAGTGGTTTGATCCAGATGTTTATAAGTACCAAACGTCGTGATTCTCTGAGGGCACGCTATGAATAACATTATTCTTCACAATTTGTGATGGCTCCATCATAATCGTGAAATCTTCTTCCACAATTCTCTCTAGTGGTCGAATTGGTTATTGTACATATAGAGGCTTCTTTAATGGTGCTCTTTGGAAGTTACTAACATGACTATTGGATCGAAGAGGCTTTCGTCATTACATTGTGGTGTTTGCAAAGTTATCTCTGTAAATAGTCTCTATGAACCAGTTTTCCATCCTAAAATTGAATGGCATTAACATTTAATCTATAACTCCATTTAGTCTCTATAAAATGTCAAATCAAAGCCTACAAAATGAGTTTCACTATGAGATCTTGATTGTATGCATTCTAAGAAACTTTTTGGATGAGTTTTCTTATTCCATCAAAATATATTCCATTTATATATAACATTTTATTCTGATTACATTTGTTTTTTTACTTCTTCTAAAATCATCTATAAAATAAAATTTATCAAGAACAACAAAACAAAACATTTTATGCACACAAAAAACGTTATCTTATGAAAACATTTTTTATACTCAATAATATGTATGAAAAGTTATACAGAAATTGGGAAAATAGAACATCCCCACACATAGTCATTTGATTTCCCCTAATAAAAATATCAAAATCTAATTAAAAATAATCCATCATTTAAATAGGGAATCATTAAATAGATTATAGTCTAAAATACTATATCCATAACAAAGAATTTTTAATGTCACAAAAAATATTTTTTTCCAATGATATTCTAATAATTCCACTTTTATAATTCATTTAATTAGTTTCATCCAAAATTATTTACCTTTTAAAATTTACATAAAAAAATATGTAATGTTATTTTTCCCCACTATTAAATAAGACACTCATAACTCAAGATCATTTAACACATGTTAATGTGACTGTTAAGTTTATGAACTCGATCCATGGGAATGAATGTATTCTAATAGTCTATTTATGAATTAAATAAAAATTTCAGTCTTTTAGAACATCTCATTTTATTTTGAGGGTATGGGAACGTATGTAATGATGTAAAAAAAATATTAGAGTCTTGATAAATGAGGCTTATTTCGTAAATAATAAATCATGATATTCAGTAACTAAACCCAATGAAAATCAATAACCAAAAATATCTCTCAATGATATCTATCCCCATGATATTCCCTTTCCAACATGGTTTTTCAAACCAACAATATGTGTAATGATGAAATTTGGTCCTCTTTTTTGTTTTTCATATTTTTTTGCAATAAAAAAGGAACCTTGTATGAAAATAATGAATATATTTTTGTAACTCTTATTATAAATGAAAAGGAGGTAATATATTCCCCACAAATAATTTAGTAGTTGCTTTCCAAGATATACCATGAATAACCAAATTACCATTTTAATTATCAAATGAATTATCACAAAATATTACTAAAGAAGTATGGTATAAAGGGTAAATAGGCCAATAATGTGGCTCCCTGTCAAGGTAGATCATGGTTTCTCTAGGATTCATAGAGGTTAGATATAGGGTAGGTATCAAGGTCAATGGGGATGAAAATATCGATCAAATGACACAATTATTTTAATTTGGATTCAAAATCTCCTTGTTGTAAAGATAAAAACACTTTTGTTCTAGTAGTTATGAATGTCCCAGGAATATCTTATGATAGTGGGTATAAAATTGAATAAGAAAATGGGCATATAATACCTCCCCGTAATAAGGATAATAATGGATCAATCAGGTCATGACATGAATATTAATGATTAGTATAATAAATGAAAATTAACAAGAATTTAAATCAAAAACAAAACTATATCATCAATAATTTAAAAATACCAAAAAATTAAAATAATCATGTAAATTTTAAAATTACCATATATTAATCAATTTTTTATAATTATAATTGATAAAACCTTTCAACAATTTAAAATATTCCATCTATTTAATGATGTCACCTAGATCATTTAAATGTAATAAAAAAGTACTATCAATATACTATCCCCAACACATAATATCACACATCATCCCCCATGTGAAATAATGATAAAGGGAAGAGGCTTTCAGGAAAACTGGGACTTGATGAGGGGTAGTATTGAATGATGTAATTTAATGAAAAGTTAAAAAATAAAATATAAAAATAATACTCCCCTCATGGAGTGATTGAGATGATCGAACCAAGTGGATACTAGAGGCCCATGTGTTGGTATAGTACTTGTGACTATTGATGAAGTGGAAAAATAATCAGCAAAAATACAAACCATTACATCAAAATCATAGCACGATATATATACATATATGTAATGAAATATGATTACAAAAATTGTCACAATGTCACCTAAGCTGATGATGTGTATGAAACAATGGGATATGAAGCATGTGAGAATATGTAGTGGAGGTCAAAGGGATTTGGACTTCACTCTATGTGGTGGGACTGACTGGTACATCACTATTCGTAGTAGTATTAGTAGACTCTAGTCCATAATTAAAGATGTGAACAGAATCTATGGTTAGAATGATGAACTCAGGTTGTTCTATGGAAGGATTAGTATCAGTGGGAGAAGTTGGCACTTAGTTGAACTGAATAACCAAATGTTGGAAAATAATTCCAAACATTCCCTCCATGAACTCAACTGAAATTGGTTATATTTAGTGAAAAATATTTTCTAATCAGCATGAATCTGATTGGAGTCCTTATATCATGGATTTTCTAGTGTAATGTGAGCTCGTTGAAGTTAAATGTAGAATCAAAATCTAAAAAAAATCCTTAAATATGAGAAATTTAACCTCGAGTGTGTTAATGAAGGGTTTTATTCCCTAGGAGCACCTCAATCTCCATCCAGAAGACTGGAAGTCGAGGAACAACTATATTCTAGAATTGGACAATCTGATGGATTGTGCATCATGAAACGCGTTGCAGCCTATCTGTCATGGCGCAAATTGAAGATGATGGTATGGATGGGATAAGATCATACCACTGTTGTATATTGTTTTTCTTGAGCCATAGTAGTTTATTTAGAGGGCTCTATGGTGGTGGCAGGGGGTGGAGTATCTAATGTCGAAGCATGCACTAAATTTTTTATAGATGTGGATAGTGGTGAAGTTATAGTTGGTTACACTTCAGTCATGGATAGATCTTATGGTGCCAACCTGATAGCATGATCTGGTGTCCTAGACCCCCTGATAGATGTAAGAGGGGTCATAGTGTCTGTTGGACTATTGTAGAATGTTATGGATGTGGATTTCGGTGGGATCAATGGAAAATAACCAAGCCGGAGGATTAGGAACTCTAATATCGATCACTGAAGATGCTCCTAGGCTTTTGAGATGGATTCAGCATGCTGTCTACAACTCATAAGTGGCGAGCATGGGATTCTTTGAACTATCCCTATATTTTATCTTCCAATATTTTAAATATAAATAACATCAGATATAAAATAAAATAAATTGAAAAATTAAAGAATAAATGTATGAAAACATTAATAATAAAGTAAAATACATGTCTATATAGAATACTTGGTGTGTAGTGTTATTAAGATTGCAATATGTGTACTCTGAATACACATGCTGAGTGGGAATGCATTGGGAATGAGTCTACATGGCATGAATAGATGGTCACATGTGATGTGGTTGAACAAGGGGGACGACTATGTATGTGTTTGGACATGGGAGTTGTTATGTGGAAATAGAAACAAGGTACACGATGTGTTGTAATAGCACATATGTCATGTGAGAAATCATGGATTCCAACCCATGTAGACCGCATGTCACCGCCAGGACCTTCGATGATCCAGTACATGACGTGTTCTTAATGAACAGGTCATGTGTTTGTACATTCATTGTTGGAAATGTGGTTGGGTCTACAGTGTTTAATTTTTAACGATCAAATTCAACTATATATGGTGTTAAGTAAACATAAAATACACGTGTTATTAAAAATTAGAATAGTACTTGTGTGGAAGTGTAATTATACTACCTATTGTTTGTTCTTCATCGCTACATGTATGTAGTGGGAATCAGTTGAATACCCACTAGAAACCCAAAAGTGCCAATTATGATTATAAAAAATTGTAATACTCAGAGTAGAAGAGCATACATAGTCGAGGATAAAAATGGGGATGAAATCAGCGATTTAATTAGACAAAAATGAAATTTTCGAGGGAGGGGTGTGAGTTATGTAATGGAATCCACCATGGAAGAAAATAGATTGGGTCATGGGATGAGGTTGGGTAGGGTTCCTGGCTTTTTTATTCACGACACACGGAGTGTTTTTGGACATACACTACATTTAGGAGTTTTTAATCAATTAATTTATTGTTTTAAAAATATAAATTATATGAATTATTATTAAAAATAAGAAAAAATATATATTTATAATAAAATAAACATATACACATTGTGTATTATAGAAATACATGTCGTGTTTTTGATAATTTGGAAAAAGGAACTACAACCTTGGGTCTCGTGATAAATGCACAATTTGAACCAGTGTCCTGAAATATCCAAATGCTCATCGCGAACCACTAGAGAAAAGGTTTTTGTATTAAAATATTCTTTTTATATTAATATATAAATTATTTATGAAATAATAATCATTGAAAAGAAGAATACATGATGTGTGGTTTGGATTATAGAACACTGCAATGTTGCAGGAAGATTAGCTTAGTTCAAACCAAGGGCTTTTGAAAGATGGGTTACTACTCTTTCAATGATCCCACATCACCCTCAAGTGATTTAATATTTATAAAAGAGTTTTATATTATTAATTAGTAATTTATAGACACAAATTTATTGAAAAAAATGTCATGTGGTTTTATTTATGTGAATAAATGATGGAACTAAACCAGCTAGCATGACTTGATCCCGAGTCTTTTGGATCTGTGGGATATAGCCCCAACAGCATGTTCATTCCCACCATAGGATTTAGTATGTTTTTAAATGGATTATATTGATTTAAAAACAAA
This sequence comes from Viscum album, assembly GCA_963277665.1. Taxonomy (NCBI): domain Eukaryota; kingdom Viridiplantae; phylum Streptophyta; class Magnoliopsida; order Santalales; family Viscaceae; genus Viscum; species Viscum album. The sequence goes on along the minus strand of OY728125.1, from coordinate 266,946,970 downwards.
TAACACATTATTTAAATAAAAATGACTAAAATAATGAATCATATACTAATGGAATGTTCAGAGAGATTCGAAATAATGACATCTCAGATACACTTTAGTGACCCTTCCATCACATCTTTCTTAATTATCTATAATACCATTAGAAATATTTTTTATAAAAATATATTTATAATTTTTTTTAATATTTATTTAGGGTATGCCACCTAACATCATTTTTTATGGTGAATACCACGTTTTCCCCCTAAATTCATGATTTCCATAGGTGGGATACATTCACCACTTCATTAGAGATGTCTGCACCATGATCGAAATTAGATGACGGGATGCCGGTCCCTCCTTCCATGGATTCCTCCTCAGAAGTAGTTACTTTCTCGAGGTCCTGATTATATATTAATATGTTTTTGATGAACTTCATTCATGTTACCATCTCTTTGTGGAAACCTGTTACTTGCACTTATTCATTAATGACATTGGAAAGGGTAATGTCATAAAGCAACCTTCAGTTAGGGAAGTAGTCATATTGTGAATCATTGGCATTTTTGGACATTGGATACTTGGTACACATAAATTATCCCTTATAGGAGGTCTTCTCTAGGGTGTCAAATCCCGAGGCATCCCACAAAAGAATAAAAGGAATCTTATGCCAAAGAAAATTATCCAAGAATTTACTCATCTTTCCTTATTTAACACATGGTATATGGTATGTTTAACACCTAGTGGAATTAATTGGAGTGATCAAAATAACGATACAAGTGTATTATATGGGTATTTCCCCATGATGGTTTAAAATATGGATGGATAATAATGCCCAATGAGGATGGACCTAGGATTCCGTGTCCCACAAAAGGAAGGTCTCATTCTATGAAGGATGATTAGAACACCACAATGGGTAGGTCAATGTGGTGGACCCAAAGGAGTGGGACACAATGTTCTACCATAGACTGGAATTGAACCTCAGGGAGACTTAATATAATTCTTGTATAGATGGTTGGGATCCAAACCCATGTAGTTTAAAGGGTTGATTCGAGGTTACGCATGGTTTGTTCCTTAGGTTCCCCAAAAACATCAATTGGATGGATGGGGTGTATTAGTGGTTGAATTCATGGATGGATGTATGATTTCACTAGGATGTGGAGGCCTATATAAAATTAGAATTGATATAGAGTATTTTTCAGAAGTTAATGATGAATAATATGGAATCTATGTGAAAATGATGGTGTTGGGCTTGTACCTCAGGGATGTTTCTTATGGATCCTTGTAAATGGGAATGAAAGACCATGTAGTTATGAATGGGTTAATGAGACACCTGAGAAATAGACTAATGAAAAATTGATTACATGGAAAATAATCAGAAGGATGTGAATTATCCCACATGGGGCATTAGAATCCTAAGATGAAAAGGCTTGAGGTAGAGACCTGGATGGAGAATGATGATATGCTCGAACCATAGGGTGGATTCCAACATATCCATATGGATGGTAATTAAAGTCCATGTAGTACATGATGGGGTATATAATCAGGGTGTACACAAAGGACAGCGAGTCTGAGACATACTAGGTCTTACACATGGTTATCATCCCATCATAAGAGGGGTACTCTTATTTGGAGGAGTATGCGAGGTATGGGGATTATTCATGGTTGGCTACCAAGATGGATCAGAACACCCAAGAGAGGATGATCTGAGAGATGCATCCCAAAAAGTGAATGTTTCCCATTAGAAGGGTAAATCCCTTATGAGGGAGTACTACAGTTTACTATAGGTTGGGATTAATCCTCATGGAGGCATCTTGTGAACCCAAAAGGTTTCAAAACCCACATAGTTAAAAAGGGAGTACAATTTAACGTCCTGAGGGATGAATGAACTAATGTGAAGTAGTCCATAAAAATTGATTGTGGGAAGTGATGGGCTTGAAATACTAATAGGCTTCCTACATAACATGTTTAAATGTTAAGGATCAATGTCCACGGTGGTTAGTGGGGAATACAATTTAACATCCCGAGAGATGAATGGCATGGGGAGTAAACATGGATAGCATCCCAAGTATGATATCATGGTCACTACTTTCTGAAATCCGATGTAAATCATGCTATGCGTGAGAAACAAGTTGAATTAGAGGACCCAACAATTGTGTCACAAATGGCGAATCCATGAAGGATTGTCTGGGAATTACTCATTTTCAGTGTCCTAGGGAGAGATAGATTCGGTATTACTCTAGGATGTAATCTCTAGAAGGGTGATATGATGTATGAGGAGGATATGGTCATTGTATAGTGATCATCCTACAATTATGTGTCTTGGATTACGTAAACATTGTTAAGGATGCACATGGAGACAAAGCCCAAATGGAGAGAGGAGCAATAGATCCATGATGCTCACTCTCCATCGACATACATAACTTGTACCATCTCATAATTGGGGAAATAAAGGCATAAGAAATTATAAGAAACATAGGGGTTAAAGAATGATCACTCTAGGGGATCATGTTATCATGGAAATTCAATGAATAAATAGCCATTATTGTGGCTACCATAAGAATAATTGTGTATGGAAACATGATAAGAAACACCGCTAAAGGAACCCATGAAATTACATCACACATGCTTGAAGGGCTTCATGGAGGAAGGGTTCACGAAGCATAAGGCATCGCCGAGTGGGGCTTTGTGAAGCTCTCGTGATTCACGAAGAGAAAGGACTTCATGACGGAATGTTATTTGTGAATCATGGATAAAAATAATATCTATTATGGGAGGATATCCATGATGAAAGATGACTCAGCTGAGGCATGGAGTCAACTTGTTCTTGTAAGGTTATTTGCAAAGGAAAATTTATCTATGAAGACCTGAGTTCCCAAAACGGACTCCTACTTTTGTGATGATGGTAGGGCTTTGCATGGGGAATCCCCACATGATGTGGAGGAAAATTAGAGCAATGGTAAAGATGGTTTGCAGTGCTCAGGTACCTTCCGTGATGCATTTTCTCCCTTGATCGTCGATGAAAGTATGCATCCTGAATCAAAAAAAAATAATGTTTATGTTTAGGGTAAAAATATTTTAACAATGTGGGGGGGAGCCACATATTTATAGGAACCATGAATCATGACTCTCTGATAGACTCCATGATGAAATGTATCTATGATATCGAAATAAAACCCATAGGACTCAAAGAGGCTTAAATTATTTATTTGCAGTGGTCAAAAATGTATCTTTTAGGATCATAGATGATTCTTTCATTTCTCTACGGTAGTCACGTAAGAGTTCATTATGAGTATTTTATTCTATTTGTAGTGTGGTAGAGATTTTCACGGGTGTTTTGCGAGGCAGTACCATTGGTTATTTATATATCCTTTTTCTTTTAAGAAAGTATTTCAACATTTATAAATGACCCCCTCAGAATGGGAGACAAGAATGAAATTATGGTTGGGTTCTAAGGGTCGATCATTGAAAAAATGTCAAATGTTATGTTGGCTCACGATGAGGGTGTGTAGAGTGTGGGGTGAGATTTCTGGGAAACTCGGAGTAGCCAAGGGATCCACGAAGCTCATGATGCCATCACCTATATGATTGGAATATGTTCCCCCTTTGTCTTCTTATTTTCTTTTCATATTTGGTATTGAGATCTCAAATTTTGAATATATTTCTCACCCCACAAACTCCCTTTACAAAATGGGTTCCATATATTAGTGCTTAGAAAACACTTCTTAGAGATTTTGTGTATCACGATACCTTATATCTTGGTGAAGCACACGATGTCTATCAAGGCTCCATGAGCTTGTTCTCCCTAATTCGTTATCAGTGAAAATAATAAGTGAATACTATTCATTAATATAGAATAATAACACTAAATTAGAGAAAAAAAATTTCCAATTTAGAGGATATTGGGGAGGTTCTAGTTGAAGTCACTCTAAGGGAAGATATGGAGAACAATCCCAAACTTGAAGAATGTGTGAACAGTCATTTTTATCATGTGTGTCTAGTGGAGATACTGAATTATGGGTTGAAGAATTACCCTCTCTATAATAGATTTACAATATATGGATTTGGTTTGTGGGATGATGTATATATCCCTGAAGCATGTATGGACGAACTGACATACTAGATTCACTACCGCAAAACGAGGCAAGGCCAGTACCACCATTTTATCAGCACTAACAAAAAAGTACTGATAAAGGGGGGGTACCTATATCAGTGCTAAAAAAAGTGCTGATAAAGGTAAAAATTTATCAGCGCTTTCTTTTAGGTGCTGATAAAGGTACCCCTTTAGCATGGAGTATTTTTAGCGTTGTTAAAGGGTACCCCTTTTTCATCGCTTTTTTAGTAGCACTGATAAAGGGGGTCTTTATCAGCGCATTTTTTAAAAGCACTGATAAAGGGTCTACATCCAAAAAAATAAATAAGAAAATTTATTAATATTTAAATATATAGATATAGTTATATTGATAGAAAAATAATATATATATTTTAAAAATAATTTTAAATATATTTTAGATAAGTATAAATATACGGTTACACTTAATATAGAAGATATTTAGAGAAAATGGCTTATAAATAAATTAAAAAAATATTTTTAATTAATAATTTGAGAATTATTATGGAGTAGTATCCATTTAATAACAATTTGAAGAATAATAAAATAAAAAAATTAAAAAAAAGATCCAAAATATGTTGAAAATGCAACTCGAATTTCAAACGGAAATTACATTTTATCCGGGTGTCCATTTGAGCTCTATCATATATCAATTGGAAGCCTGCGATGAGCTCTACACCCATAAAAATTGGGAAGACCCTGGTCAAGGTTTCTTCGAGGCCAAAATAGGCCCATATGGCCTCCAAAACTGAGTTTTTAGTCGGGGTACCCCGAATGTTTAACATTTTCTGGATTTTCAACCTCATTTAAGGAGGCATTATTACCTTTTTTTTGTGGGGACTGAATTTATTCCATGGTATTACATTCATATTGATATTAGTTCCTAGAAATTTTATTGTTTTTTATAATTCACTACTATTTATAATGAAATATATAACTACATATACATATATTTTATATATTCACATCCAAAATATTAATTTTTTAAATAAATAATATAACATATTTACATATAAAATATATTGGCTTTATCTAAATAATAACTAATATCCACATTATTTAAAATACCTATATATGAATATTTATATAACTATATATTAATCTTAACTATATATATTAATATAAATATGTATAAATTAATATAACTATATATATATATTAATATAATTATGAATATATATATATTAATATATCTTTATATACATATATATATTAATATAACTATATATATATTAATATAAATAAATACTACAATACAAATAAATATAACTATATATATATAAAAATAAATAGATATATCATAAATAATAGAACAAATAAATACTGGGGAGTGGCAAAGGCCTCAGGCATGCAGTGGGGAGGTCTTGAGTTCAAATCCGGGTGGAGGCAGGGGTGCACGCGAATGGGTGAATTTAAGGGGATAACGCTAATAAAGGTGTGGTATAGCACTGATAAAGGGTGGAGGGGGTGTGTGTGGTCGCTGGAGGTGTGGGAAGTCACTGATAATGTGGGGCTCAAGCATTGTAAAAGCCCCCCCCCCCCCACTGAGATTTATAGGAATTTTTGTAAAAAAATTTAATTTTTTTAAATTTTATCAGCGCTAAAAAAATTACTGATAAAAGTGGTATTTTATCAGTGTTAAAAATAATGAGTTGATAATGGACCCATTTATCAGCACTTCCTTTAGTGCTGATAAAGTACCCCTTTTATCAGCACTGATAAAAGGGGTCTTCATCAGTGCTAAAATGAAGAGATGATAAAGGGGATCGCCCTTTATCTACACCGACTTTAACATCGCTTTTCTAGAATTGTTAAAAGCTATTTTTAGCGCTGATAAAAGCAGTATTCGTAGTAGTGTTTAGGGTCACTCCATGCAAATATCTATGTTTCAGGGCTTCCTATGGCCATACATGGACGGACCATAGGCCTATTGTCATCGAATTTCTGCTAAACCATGATATAAATGTTGATGGGAAGGAGTTGGATCAAGAGGTACATCGACCACAATTTCACACCATTCTTATGTTAGACTTAAGGAATCCAAATATTGGTGGCCTGATACATGGGACCTATGACAGGGAGGTAACATTATAGAGGACTGAGCATGATCCTACTATTTCTTTGCTTCCTATGATGAATGCGGGGCAGACTCGAGGTGAATAAGACTATATAAGGCTACATGGGCATATCAATTCCACATCTAATAGCTGAAGAAAATGATTATAGTGCTACATAGTATGTGTTATTTAAGGACCAACACCTTCCATTTTCACCATGGGGAGGTTGGCATCAGCCTCTGGTAACTCCACCAAATTTTAGTTATTCCTTGTTTGAGGGAGATGTATGAAAAATACGCCCATGTGGAAAATAAATGGGATATTCTCGAGTAGATTCCACATATTGAGAATACACTTACTGACCTAGTTCTATGATATGACAAGCAATTGGTGAGGGATGTCCACTTCAGACATGAAAATAGTTGAGGATCCAAATAAGGGGCACAAAATGCGTAGATATGGAGTGATGGAATGTTCAAATGTATTTTATCATTCTTGAAATTATTCAACCATGAAAAAATTATATAGGGTTAGCACATCAGTCTGAAAAAATATTGTTCCTATCTTCTAGGGTTGTCATCTCAGATGTCGAGTGGTAGCTGAATATGTGAACAATATAGTAGATTACCTTCACTACTAGAGAGGACCACTCAGGATGAGGTGCTAAGATTATTTTTAGTTTTACATTGTTCAAATGAGGAAAATGTATATGTAATTTAACATAATATAGTGAGGATATCCCATAGTAATATATTACATCCTATAATCATGATGCATCTTGCAGTTTAACATAATGTGATAGGGAAATTGCACATAGTCTAATGTCTTACATCATGGTACATATAAAAAAGTTTAATTTCATGCTTCACATACCATTATTTCACTTAGAATGATGTTTTTATGTAATAGAGGATATAAACATGAACTGAATGAGAAAAAGGACTCTTGTTAACCATAAAAATACTATGGAATAGACAGGAAGGGGGAATTAGTGATGCAATGAGTGAAAAATCTCGACATGAACAATGGTAATGGAGACCCATTTACACACCGTATATCCTTATGAGGCTCCATGTTTATAGACATTGTGTTCATACTATAATTGGGGCCAGATGTCCAAGAGGGATAATGTTCCTATGGGTAGGCCTGAATACAACCTTATTGGAAATTTCTATGTATCCCAGGAGGATGGAAATCAAGACACACAGAGTTCTTTAATGACAGCATGGTGAGAGACCAACACTGGTGGGACAATCCTCTATGTAGAGGAGGAGGGAGAATTCCATAATCATTAGGGGGCATACAAAATATGTTCAGGGAAGGGATATTTTTTTTCATACATAGAGTAAAAGTACACTATAATTAATGTGTAGTTATGTAAGTAAACTGAAGTGAATGATGACCAAATGGGTCTACACTACACGACACATCTTCGATATGGAATACGAGGATAAAAAGTCTAAAATGGGGAGTTTATAATTCTACAACTAGAACTGGGGATGAGACATCACGATTTACCTATATATCATGTGTGGGTAAGAATCAATCCACATGTTGTTCTTAGAAAAATTTGGTCGTGCAGTTCCAACCCATATAGATATAAAAGGAGTCAATTGAGATATCTTGTTAGTTTATTTGTTGTTGGTGTCTTTTTTTAAGAATCCTATCTTGGATGAATGTCCAGGTTCCACAGTTTGAATCAAACCATATGTCATTGTTGAAAAATTGCACGGTGAATGACCAGTGCCATGGGTGATGTCCTCTCAAGTGATAAAACCACAATTTTTTGTTTCTTTTTGTCAAGAAGACATGATAATAATTCCCCATTTTATGTTAATATGGGAGGATTAGTCCATGAACTTTAATTCCATTTGATAAGGATGTATCAGTTTTATATTATGTGGGATGAGGGAGATCCTAGTTCATGGTCAAGGAAATTGGACCATGAGGTTCCAAAGTCCAATGTCTGGGTATTAATTTCGAAAAATTACTATTACAACATGATCTATTCTCGGTATGGGAAACAAGGGGTTGTATTAGGGTTTACTTGTTACATGAGAGTTCACAATAGTGAAAGGGAAATGTCAGGTGAGACAATCCCAACCATCCCAACATTCTTACTCGATGTACGCGAATGTATAGAGGAAGATAAGGGAAGCGAAATATGATTCACTGAATGTGATACTTGGGACACAATAAGGGTGGAATAATGGAGAAGTTTAACTACTGACCATGTTTGAGCCAACTATCAATATCATGTAGAATGTGATAGGAACATACAAGTGAGGGTCGACCGCTGACCATATTTGAAATGAAAAACCTATCTCAATGTGTTTTTCATGATCCTCGGGATGTTGGCCCAAAATTATAGGATGGCCTAAAGACTGAGCATATATACCATTCCAAGGTCGTTTATGATATTAATGATGATGAGACCTAAATAAATGTGACACATAAAACAAGAACGTACCCTAACATTTATCAACATGTGGTAATGATGGAGGATAATAAATGAGCTATCAAGGGAGGTACATGGTGTTTTTTACCCTATTCCTGACATTAATGGGGACCAATGGGGTTCCATACAACACAACATACTATTAAGAGAATCCTTTTTCGAGAAGGGGGCATAATGGTCATTAATTCTGCTGTTATATGTGGGGACAATATGTTTGGGTGTCACTATTTATCCAACGAGGTCAAGAATAAATCCGCAATTAGTTAATGAAGATGGCATGGTAGAAAAAAATTAGAAAAGGTCAATGCCTTCTTTAATGGAGAAATCATGGTGCTAGGTTGTTAATCATCACATAGTTTGGATATAGATGGTTCAGCTTAACGTCATTGAATAAGGATTCTGGATACCTTAGTTTACGATCATAGAACTCAGACCATAAATTGAGGCTTTCAAAGATGGAATGTTTAGTATGGTTCTATAAAGTAACCCAAAGTTAATAAGGATGAAGGATCTCTCACACCACACCATAAATTCCTCCGGGAACATGCGTATGGCTTAGGGCCATGCTGCGTGGACCCTGATATATGAACACTTATTTTAGGGTTATAGGTTTTTGACCATAGGGTGGTATCATTATTTATTTAGGGAACAAATATTACCAGGACCACTACAAATGTGTGATCCATTACCTGAATAAGAAACAAGGGTCGGATAATGTCTTACAACACATAGAACCACATGAAATGGTAAAATGGAGATGCTGATTCTAGAGTGGCCCTAGGACACTGATCCACCCACTCAATGTACAGAGGATCGCCAATGGGTAAAAACAAGAGTGAAAAAATTATATCTAAACATGTGGATGTGATGAAGGATGTTAATCAAACATTTATAAATTTTGGATTCAATGAGGGTGGAATAATGAAAGAGTATAATCGATGGCCTTATTTGTGACACATTATCCATATCATGTAGCCTAGGATGTGAACACACACTAGTGGGTAGACAACTAATAGCATTAGAAATGAAGAAAATAACACAAAATATTATTCAGGATTATATTGTACATTGGCCCAAAATGTTAGGAAAGCCTAAAGTCCAAGTATTCCTACCATATGGGGTTCCTTTCTAATATAAAAGATAACTGAGACCCAAACATAGGTACACATGAATCATGTAAATGTAATGAAATTATGTCCATGAAGAATCCGACACTCGAAACCCTACACCAGAGAGAATATGGGAACGTCAATGAGTCATAATAGAGGTTGAAGGATCCAAATATGGACAAATGACTCAAAATTATCAATGGATAAAAGAGGAAAAGAGGGTTGATGAACCAATGGATGGACCTAAAGACACAATGTCTGGACATTCATTTATATCCCATAAGGTTGTTAATCAATCCATACATAGATCTAGAATTCCATGAATATTAACAACTTTTGGTATGAAAAAATGTTGGAGAGGTATCCAAAAGAGTGATATGTTTATGGAATGGTAATGTATCCTGATGTGAATGAGAACCAAAGAAGTATCACACCACATCATGCTCAATCATTTAAGAGAATTTGGTCCAAAGGGCCAGAAGAGAAAATAGAGAACCTGTTGATAGACCCAAATACATAATGTTTGAGTGTTACTACATATCCCATAATAATGGGAATCAAGAAACACATAGTTATATAATGTTATATAGTTTATCATAATGAAATAAAGACTATGTCTATAGACACTCTCATGGGAGGTATACAGTTCATTTTATATGAAAATCGACATGATTGAGGACTAAGAATGTATCACACACCCCACATGTTCCTCAAAGTCCCCATGGTAAAGAGGATAAAAAGATGAAATAAATTTGTGACATTGCACATGGATGCTATAATAAAATGCATTGTTAACACTATATATTCATTGAGGTAAGGAATCCAACCACATGTAGTTATTAAATGGCATGCAATATAATTTCATGTGAAAAGAAAATTTTAATAAATGGGAAGATCATATAAGGGGATGCATGATGCGGTAGTTTTAAACCTGATTTAAATGAGGACAATAGAAGACTGCACACACCACATGACCCAACTACACTCAGGTCCATAGGCCAGAAAGATGACCAAATTTACAGTACCTGGGGTTGGACTATAAGAAAAAATGTCTTCGCATTCCAACATATCATGTAAGTACAATAATCATGCCATACGTTGTTCTGGAATGTCGTACTGTTTACCATCATGTGGTATTGAATAATGGGGGGGAGAAGTATTCTTAATGGAAAAACATAGTATGGCTATTTCAATCTTGATATGAATTAGGAACAATGGGGTATTATACCACACCTAATGTCTTTGGAGAATCCTTAGACAGTGACGCAAAAATGGAGGATCCTATGGCTAGACATGAAGACATTATATTTGGTAATTGCTATATATCACAGAAGGGTTGGAATCAAGCCATACATCGATCTTATATATCATATGTTGTTTAACATCATGTTTTATGGATTGATGGGGTAATATAATTTCATGTTAGACTAGATGAATGAGAATCAGAGTTGAAGTTTAATGTCATGCCAGATATCCAATGTAGTTTATCATCATGTGAGATGATGACGTTGGTATGTTTTTAATATTATATCCCAAATAAAGTGGTTTAAAATCATCCAAGATGTAAGAGAACCACATGTGAAGTGCTTATATAAAAATTTATCATTAGTGGGAGGAGTGATACACTATCCATCCATGGTGATCAAATAGCATGTACAATTGGGGAAAACCATTTGAAAGATAAAAGTTCCCTATGACTTGGGATCCCAATTTGGTGGTTTTTTAATGGTCAACATTAGAGTTATTAAGGTAAATACACTGTTACCCTGTAATAGGGAGAAGATGTGAACATTCGTGATTAATTCCCTAGTTATCTTGTTCTGATGACTCTCTAGATTGTGTAGGGCACAGATTCGATCCTCATCAAGGGCATGCATCTTAACCAAAAGGAATTACTCTATATTATTTAGTACCTTATAGTTAAATAGAGTGGTTTGGAGATATGGTAACTGAATCTTTATAGAAAGGAGTACCTTTTTCCAATTAATCTAATGAATATGGATTCACCAAGTAATAATTGTGTGTTGTCATCCGATAAGTCCAAATAGATTTGAGGTAATTTTCCATCAAAAGCTTCTTCATTTTACCAAGCATATTTTCAAAAATTCTATAGATGGTCTATATTGACACGTTTATATATCCATTTGTCTATGCATGATAGTGAAAAGTGTGATTGGAATAGATTTTTTACATTTCATTCAGTTAATTAAGCAAAAATGATCTAAAGATGTTTTAGATATCGGTGTTGATGGTGTGTGTGACTCCAAATTAGTGGATGATGTTGGAGATCCTGAAATCAATGACATAATGAGCCTTAACATATTTGATTTGAGTTGTTTCTTGCCACATGGATAAGAAATTTTTAATGGTTAGAATGAACTATCTGGGGTGAGATGTTGCTAGTGGATATGGTCCCATGATATTGTGTCCCTGGACTAAAAAGGGAAAGAATTGCATTGTGGTATGGAAGGGATCTAGTGAACAAATCAAAATGTTGGCATGGATCATTCATGTATGACACCTCTTGGAGAAATCTATATAATCACAGATAATGTTGGACTAGATGTATCCCATCCTTTTAATCAGTTGGGAATGATTTGATCCAGTCTAATGAGCTTCAATGGAACCAACAAGGACTTCATGCATGACCTGGGAGATCACACCTCCCTGGATGAAGTAGAAGAGTACTACACAAAATCCAAATTTTTGTGGAATTTTTCATGGTAGGGACCACTCTGGAGGGTTAATTTCACTGCATGCTGATATATTCTCAAAAGTTCGGCTCTATGTGTCGGAAGATAGTCAAATTTGATGTTATTGACAATGGCAGTCATCAAACATGGGTTTCTTCGGCAATAATTGGGAGAACTAGAATTCATGATGTGGAAGCATCATCAGTTAGATATCCCACATTATTACATTCATCATTATATGGAGTGATAATATAGAATATTCTTTGATGTTATACATGGATAAATAGGTCGTTTTTGTTAGGGTCTGCAAGTGATGTGGAAAGGTTGTCCAAGGCATCCGCTTGATCATTTTTTGACCTCAAGACGTAACATAACTAAGACCATGTGAGTAATCAGGAGATTATCTAGTGAGCATGATCTAACAGGGTCACCAGCTGTAGTTTTTTGATGATGTAATCTCTATTTATTATCTTGATTATTATATCAAGTCCCCCCTTCACATATAGTTGGGGACATAATTCTCAAGGGACAACTCAAGAGCAGTGATAAGAGTATAATAATATTCTTTGTTGTTGGTGTAGCCTTCTAAAAAATTAATGAATAGGGAAATACATCCAATGGTGGGGTGATGAAGACAATTCCCAGGACCACCCTATTGAGTTTGGGGTTTTGAGCCTTCTGTCAGTCGGGCTTCGTGAAGCATCAACGAAGTGAATCTTCTGACACGACATAGATAGAAATACTGATTGAATGGCTCATCCAGAATTACATGATCTAGAGACTGCTCTACAAGGGTCGTATGGGTGGCAATAAAATCTTTTAATGTCCAACCCTTGAAAACATTCTGTAGGATGAACCTGGTTTTGAATTTGTAACACCCCGAGCTTCCACGATACACATCTCTTTCAATAATGCAATAGCTTGCATTGTACGCAAGTTTGAGTTCTAAAACACCGCGACTAATCAAAGTAGCCGTTATGAATAGAAATAACCACTTTTTGAAATTATAGAAAATATATATTTCAAAATGGAATTCATTTTTGTATTCTTAATATTGAAATTAGCCTATGTTGAATTTTTTGTAATTTTCTGAGAACTTCAAAATTTTATGAATAGTGAAAAATACTTAAAACAACTTTTTTAATCAAAATAATTTATAGTGATAAATTATACTATTTAGTGGTTTTAAGGTATAATTATAATATATTTTTACCATTTTATCCAATGGTGGTCATTATAATTAATTTAACATTGAAATTGGACATAAACAATTGCCAATCTTTTGATATAAATTGTTTCTTAAAAACACGTTATTTGTCGTAACAGCGGGAATTAATTATAAAATTAATTAATGAAACTTATATGTTTGGAATTTTTTAAAATAGACATCATTTTTGAATTAGGAATATCAATTATAGCTTAGGGTGAAATTTTGACCTTGTTCTGAAAAACTTCAATTTCTGATGAATAGTGAAACAACTAAGTGGTAGTTAAATAACTGATTTTTCGTTTAAATGAAATATTACCACTTCTGTGATTTGATTTTCAAAAATCCTACATACATGGTTGTCATTAAGAAGTAAAATGTGGTTCAATGAGATTAAAATAATTTTTTGGTGAATAGTAACTTTTAAGTTCTTAATCGCGATTAGAGGTAATTAGTGTAGTTTAAGGTACAAATAATGTTTTAATAATATGAGATGAGCATGAAACTTGTCCTACTCCTGTTGGATGAGTCATGTCCGACCAAGAAAACCCATGGGTCAACTTGGGGACCCCATGGAGCCACTTTAGTTGGAAAATAACATTAATATATATTTATTTAATGTTATAATTAAATTGACACAAACATGAATTATTTCACTAAAACAGTTTTTAAGTGGGGTTACACAAGTCCAAATTTTGTCTATAAATATTCATTAGAAAGCTAAAAATATTTCCTACATCATAGTATTTGTTTTATAATTTTTAGACATTAAATAAATTAAATTATTTATGACATCATTATGATGCAGCGATGACCTCATTATTTAACGATTTAAATAAAATGAGAAGATAATGCAAAATCCAAGGCTTACACTTGTCCAAAGCCTATTAGATGAGGAGATTTCGAAACCTTATCACCTTAGCCACGAATTATATAATTGTGGGACCTTTAGAATCCAAAAAGCATTGTATAATAATGTAACATTTCAATCTTTCCAAAAGAGCCCCTCCTCTCCTCTTATAAAAGGCCCCCAACTCTACCACCTCATTTACACTTTCAAGCCATTTGGCTCGGCCAAACTCTGACCAAATACTCTCCCAAGTTCCCCCTCTTACTCCTAGAAGCCTAAATTTGGGCAAAACGCTTCCCAAGGAAGCCTTTGGCTCAAATCAAAAAGAGTTACCCGATTTTGAGGTAATGTCTTCTCTAATGTTGTTTTGTTTTATTTTTCTTCTCCGACCCCCTAAACTCTTTTTATTCATTTCTTTTGTAACAACACCAGTATCCTCGATATACTAGGATATTTTTATAAGAAGTATTCGAGCTGCACTTACACACACCTACATCTAATGGTTAAAGAACATACGGTTTCTGTGGATGGTGAATTTCTGCCTCACGAAACGATGATTGTTCAACACTCATATAACACCTTCAAAGGTGGCCATTAAGATGTCACTATTTTTATATATGATATATGATATGTTTATGTTTTAATTATGCTTCTGTATTTCTCATTTATGGCTAACTTTATGATTTCCATTATGGGTAAAACGCGATAATTTCATTTTAGGAAGTGCGGACTACCGCCCCCTCAAAGTGATTTGAATCGTTAATGCCATATGTGGGATGTATAAAGGATGGAGTAAATGGTATTATACACTATAATATACTGGAATTATATTATACATTTATATCATTATTATTTCGTTCCATTAAATACGAAATAGAAATGAAAGTATCATTCATGCGTACGTACGGCTTACCGTCTCCATGAACGGTGCATTTCATTTCTTACATCTAAATGTTACGTGACATTATGAATGAATGTATATACTGTATATATATGATATATATGATATCTTCATCATGAA
Organism: Viscum album; assembly: GCA_963277665.1. NCBI lineage: Eukaryota > Viridiplantae > Streptophyta > Magnoliopsida > Santalales > Viscaceae > Viscum > Viscum album. Next base: position 266,931,491 of record OY728125.1, on the reverse strand, counting down.
TATAATTCTGGATATAATGGATAATTCACCACATGAACAACTTGTAATTATAAGAAGTTTATTTTTGACTCAAGTACCAAAGATCGACAAAACGACCGTTATTAACTTAAATAATTACATAATGTTCCTATCATTGTAATAAGTGATATAATAAGGATAATGAAATTGAAAATGGTTCTTAATAAGGTATATATTAACTCTAGTTTATTATTCAGGAGGTTAAAGAACGGTTGAGTCAAGTCAGACACGAGGTAAGGGAATTTCTTAACCCAATTTCCATTCTTTGGGTTAATCTCCTACTTTCAAATTATGTCATGATATTATTATGTCTTATTTTGTATTTTTACATTCTTTATGTGTAACTATAGTGAATACACATAATATATCTATTTTATTTTAAAAATTATCTCTGTAAGGACTTCGTCTCAATCTCCTTTTCATTGAGGCATATTTGGTTTTATACACAAATTTCTTTTATATGGTGTATAAACCCCATTGACTATTATGTTTATTCAAAAGGGTTTATTTTATAATTATGTTATTTTTAAATGATTTAAAAAAAGAGATATCTATCTCAAATGTATGAAAATCCAGTGAAAATGTATATGTATTTAACGCAAGCTTAAAAATGTTGTTAGAAAACCTGACTCTCGAGTGTGGTAGACAGGAAGGGATTGGGCGTGGACCCATCATGGCCTGCAATTAGTCGAGCAGTCTCAGAATTCGTTATTTTGTTTTCAGAAGCTTGCATAATGTTTTCAGAAAAACACTGGAGTATATTTGATCAATTTTAAATGTAAGTATCTTCTAAAAATTAAACTGGTATTTTGATACCGCAATTAATTTCAAATGGTATTTTTTTTAAAAATGGTATTCCTAGATGTTTATATTACGTTTTTCATATAAGGAATGCATTGGACTTAATATGTGACGGGTGGAGCCCGCTATAGCTCCTCGATGCATCGGTAGGTCTCATAAGACAGCTAGACGTGGAATTGGCCGAGGCCCTTTCCCAATTTGATTTATGGTTTTGGTCGAGGCCTTAATCATTTTAGACGTCTTGCCCGAGGCCTTGACAAAATGTTTCAGAATGTCTGGCATTATACATTCCCTCATTATGAAAGTGGTTATTGATATTTCATGTGATTATTCGTCTAGTAGAATATCCATGTGAGTATGTAAGTGGCATTATTTGATTTTACTTTTTCCATATTATGCTGAAGTTCAAGTTTAATAAGGCTTTTGTTTAGTTATACATTGCCTTAATTATTAGTTTTTATTTATGAAAGCTTCCGCAATATTGTTATCCTTACTGAGCATCTGAGCTCACCCCTTTCAATGTTTTAATATTTTCCAGGATGTGAGGAAGTATTTTATGAATGACCTGCAGGGATAGTCAGAAGAGGATATGAGTGTGGAATATGAAGACTTTGTTATTAGTTTTTCACTTTATGATGTAATGTAACATTTATGAATGTATCTAGTGTTTCCAAGGCTGCTAAACTAATCGGTCTTTTGAGACTTGATCTTTTGTGATCATGCCAATGTTACAAAGTAATGCACCGACTCTGGGTAGCTGGGGTCGGGGCGTTACAGTTGGTATCAGAGGCAGTTTAGTACTAACCTTGGAAGCTAGATTTAGATAAACTCTGATTAAGAGCACATATCCCAAAGATAGACTTTGAGGATTAGTATAGAAGTACTTCCTAGAATTTTGTTATTGTAGAGATTTTGTGAGTTTTCTGAGCAATACATCCCTGTCTGGATACGAGCAGATAGAGGCGGCTCTGGAACAGATGTACCTAGGGGTAAAACCCGAAAACACCGCTTTGAGCTAGACTCGAACGGGAACTGGTGCACGACAACGGGCCTGGCTGCACTCTTGGTTACGACACTCCTGTGGGATATGCTTAGGATAATTCTCATTTTCTTTACAAACCACTATGAAGGGTTATGAGTATATACTTTACCAATGAAAACATTTCTTTTTATGATTATGGATTATATCCATATATAGTTCAATTTATGTAAAGTGTTTTACAAATATGGAATTATGTATTTTAATTCATAAACTAATCTAGTTTATGCCATTGTTTAGAAATGGCGCCTAGTGGAAGGAATGGAAACTGTATCAATGCACGCACTCTGTGTAGGGATTGCCCTCCTTCTCAAGATAATTATTGTGGATCTGGAGATACAACTGGTGCTGATCAACTTATTACCATACTGGGACAACTCACTCAGGTTATGAATAATAACCTTACTCGTATGGAGCACCCTGATCCGCAACGTGGAGGATCAATGCTAGATCGTTTCATGAGGAAACAACCACCAACCTTCAATGGGAGTACAAATCCTATAGTACCTGAGCAATGGATAAATTCCTTAGAGAAAATATTCCATGCCATGGGGAGTAGTGAAAGGGAGAAAGTTGTCATGGCAGTTTACCGCCTCACTGGAGATGCCGATCAGTGGCGGTCACTGATTCAAAACACAAAGGAAGATGATGACGTATCGAATATGGAATGGAGGGAGTTCAAAGAGCTTTTCTTAGAAAAATACTTTCCTCATGACCATAGAGTAGATATGGAAAGGCAATTTCTGAGTCTGAAACAAAAGGAGGATGAGAATGTCGCAAAGTATGAGGCCAACATTACAAGGTTAGCAAGGTATGCTACATATTATATACATAACCCAAGAGGTAAGATTGATCTTTTCTTTGATGGGTTAAAACCATTTCTCCGTCGAGCTTTAGTATCACAATCCTTCTCATCATACGAAGATATTGTCTCGTGTGCTATCAAGACAGAAAAGGAATTCTCTAAGTCTTATGACAACAAAGTAAAGCAAGAGAAGAAGAGAATGGGGGAACAAGAGACAGATAAAGGGAAAAAGGGAAAGAAGGATTTTCCATTATGTGATAATTGTGGGAAGAATCACCCTGGTATGTGCCTAAAAGGAATGGGAGTTTGTTATAAATGTGGAGAAAAGGGTCACCAGGCTCGTGATTGCAAGGGAAAGAAAGAGGCTGTCAAAGTTGAATGCTACAATTGTAGGGAAATGGGGCATTATACAAATGAATGTCCTAAGCGTCAAGGAAAATTACCTCAGAAAAGGCCAAGGGATCAAGGCCAATCTTATGATGTGACTACAGTTGAAGAGGATTAATTAATGTATTGGTGCTTTTGGACTCAAGGATTATATTCTGGTTATAAGAATAATGTGATATATATAAAGATTATACTGCAGTACTTTTTTATTTCAGTAAGGTTTTAATATGATGAAGGTAATTATATTTTTAGTATGTGACAATAAGAGAAAATTTACTTTGTTTGGGGAATCTGAGGTTACAATTGATTTTGGAATTTAATGACCCTTTAGAGAATGTATGGACGGAGGTATTTTGGATAACTATAATGGTTGGAATTGATTAAGTTGATCTTTGGATAGTATTGTTTAAGTTTAAAAAAATTTATGAAGATTATTTTTGGAATATTGTAATACTATAGTTTTAGGAAAAGGACAACCTGCAGGGTGGGGTATAACCCGTCGCGTCGGAAAAAGCTGCAGGAATCGAACCCACAACCATAGTACGACAGGCCTTTATTTCCTACCACTAGCCTACAGGAAGTCCCTGGTTGTTACAAAATAATTTTACTAATCTAAATGGTATGTGTTAACATTTTGAACCTTATACAATTAGGATAAGTATAATATTTTTGAGTTCTATTATATTTTTGAGTGAAAGATGAGTTGAAAGTTGAAACTCTAATTGTCAAGCATAAATATATATACCTATCTCTTATTCAATGAATAAATTAATTCTTAAGCTTTAGGAAAGGGATATTAAAACAAAAAAATGTGTTATCCTAATACCTTATGTCTTGTTGAACTGATGATATTTTAAATCAACATAGATTGAAGGCTTTGAGGCCCTCAATTTTACAGTTGATTGTGATTGATGACCTCAATCACTCCCTACAAATATTTACGTTTTTCCTCCAATTATATGTCTCTAATTGCCACCAATTTTCTCCTTATCGAGATCATAATTTGGTGGTCACTTTCTCATTTCAATTTCCCTCTTATTAAGGCTAAATTTTATAACCTTATTTCCGATGTGGGTTTTCCACAAAGGAATTTTCTATTTTCAACCTTTTATTTTCAAAGAAAAATACCAAATTGTGAGGACGCAATTTATTGAAGGAGGGGAGAATGTAACACCCCGAGCTTCCACGATACACATCTCTTTCAATAATGCAATAGCTTGTATTGTACGCAAGTTTGAGATCTAAAACACCGCGACTAATCAAAGTAGCCGTTATGAATAGAAATAACCACCTTTTGAAATTATAGAAAATTTATATTTCAAAATGGAATTCATTTTTGTATTCCTAATATTGAAATTAGCCTATGTTGAATTTTTTGTAATTTTCTGAGAACTTCAAAATTTTTATGAATAGTGAAAAATACTTAAAACAAAATTTTTAATCAAAATAATTTATAGTGATAAATTATACTATTTAGTGGTTTTAAGGTATAATTATAATATATTTTTACCATTTTATCCAATGGTGGTCATTAGAATTAATTTAACATTGAAATTGGACATAAACAATTGCCAATCTTTTGATATAAATTGTTTCTTAAAAACACGCTATTTGTCGTAATAGCGGGAATTAATTATAAAATTAATTAAAGTAACTTATATGTTTGGAATTTTTTAAAATATACATCATTTTTGAATTCGGAATATCAATTATAGCTTAGGGTGAAATTTTGGCATTGTTCTGAAAAACTTCAATTTCTGATGAATAGTGAAACCACTAAGTGGTAGTTAAATAACTGATTTTTCGTTTAAATGAAATATTACCACTTCTGTGATTTGATTTTCAAAAATCCAACATACATGGTTGTCATTAAGAAGTAAAATGTGGTTCAATGAGATTAAAATAATTTTTTGGTGAATAGTAACTTTTAAGTTCTTAATCGCGATTAGAGGTAATTAGTGTAGTTTAAGGTACAAATAATGTTTTAATAATATGAGATGAGCATGACACTTGTCCTACTCCTATTGTATGAGTCATGGCCGACCAAGACAACCCATGGGTCAACTTGGGGACCCCATGGAGCCACTTTAGTTGGAAAATGACATTAATATATATTTATTTAATGTTAAAATTAAATTGACACAAACATGAGTTATTTCACTAAAACAGTTTTTAAGTGGGGTTACACAAGTCCACATTTTGTCTATAAATATTAATTAGAAATATAAAAAGATTTCCTACATCATAGTATTTTTTTATAATTTTTAGACATTAAATAAATTAAATTATTTATGACATCATTATGATGCAGTGATGACCTCATTATTTAACGATTTAAATAAAATGAGAAGATAATGCAAAATCCAAGGCTTACACTTGTCCAAAGCCTATTGGATGAGGCGATTTCGAAACCTTATCACCTTAGCCACGAAATATATAAGTGTGGAACCTTTAGAATCTGAAAAGCATTGTATAATAATGCAACATTTCAATCTTTCCAAAAGAGCCCCTCCTCTCCTCTTATAAAAGGCCCCCACCTCTACCACCTCATTTACACTTTCAAGCCATTTGGCTCGGCCAAACTATGCCCAAATACTCTCCCAAGTTTCCCCTCTTACTCCTAGAAGCCTCACTTTGGGCAGAACTCTTCCCAAGGAAGGCTTTGGCTCAAATCAAAAAGAGTTACCCGATTTTGAGGTAATGTCTTCTCTAATGTTGTTTTGTTTTATTTTTCTTCTCCAACCCCCTAAACTCTTTTTATTAATTTCTTTTGTAACAACACCAGTATACTCAATATACTAGGATGTTGTTATAAGAAGTATTCGAGCTACACTTACACACACCTACATCCAATGGTTAAAGAACATACAGTTTCTGTGGATGGTGAATTTCTGCCTCACGAAACGATGATTGTTCAACACTCATATAACACCTTCAAAGGTGGCCATTAAGATGTCACTATTTTTATATATGATATATGATATGTTTATGTTTTACTTATGCTTCTGTATTTCTCATTTATGGCTAACTTTATGATTTCCATTATGGGTAAAACGCGATAATTTCATTTTAGGAAGTGCGGACTACCGCCCCCTCAAAGTGATTTGAATCGTTAATGCCATATGTGGGATGTATAAAGGATGGAGTAAATGGTATTATACACTATAATATACTGGAATTATATTATACATTTATATCATTATGATTTCGTTCAATTAAATACGAAATAGAAAGAAAGTAGCGTTCATGCTTACGTACGGCTTACCGTCTCCATGAACGGTGCATTTCATTTCTTACATCTAAATGTTACGTGACATTATGAATGAATGTATATACTATATATATATGATATATATGATATCTACATCATGAATATAATTCTGGATATAATGGATAACTCACCACATGAACAACTTGTAATTATAAGAAGTTTATTTTTGACTCAAGTACCAAAGATCAACAAAACGACCGTTATTAACTTAAATAATTACATAATGTTCCTATCATTGTAATAAGTGATATAATTAGGATAATGAAATTGAAAATGGTTCTTAGTAAGGTATATATTAACTCTAGTTTATTATTCAGGAGGTTAAAGAACGGTTGAGTCAAGTCAGACACGAGGTAAGGGAATTTCTTAACCCAATTTCCATTCTTTGGGTTAATCTCCTACATTCAAATTATGTCATGATATTATTATGTCTTATTTTGTATTTTTACTTTCTTTATGTGTAACTATAGTGAATACACATAATATATCTATTTTATTTTAAAAATGATCTCTGTAAAGACTCGTCTCAATCTCCTTTTCATTGAGGCATATTTGGTTTTATACACAAATTTCTTTTATATGGTGTATAAACCCCATTGACTTTTATGTTTATTCAAAAGGGTTTCTTTTATAATTATGTGATTTTTAAATGATTTCAAAAAAGAGTTATTTCTCTCAAATGTATGAAAATCCAGTGAAAATGTATATGTATTTAACACAAGCTTAAAAATGTTGTTAGAAAACCTGACTCTCGAGTGTGGTAGACAGGAAGGGATTGGGCGTGGACCCATCATGGCCTGCAATTAGTCGAGCAGTCTCAGAATTAGTTATTTTGTTTTCAGAAGCTTGCATAATGTTTTCAGAAATACACTGGAGTATATTTGAGCAATTTTAAATGTAAGTATCTTTTAAAAATTAAACTGGTATTTTGATACCGTAATTAATTTCAAATGTTATTTTTTAAAAAAATGGTATTCCTAGATTTTTATATTCCATTTTTCATATAAGGAATGCATTGGACTTAATAAGTGACGGTTGGAGCCCGCTATAGCTCCTCGATGCATCGTTAGGTCTCATGAGACAGCTAGACGTGGAATTGGCCGAGGCCCTTTCCCAATTTGATTTATGGTTTTGGCCGAGGCCTTAATCATTTTAGACGTCTTGGCCGAGGCCTTGACAAAATGTTTCAGAATGTCTGGCATTATACATTCCCTCATTATGAAAGTGGTTATTGATATTTCATGTGATTATTCGTCTAGTAGAATATCCATGTGAGTAAGTAAGTGGCATTATTTGATTTTACTTTTGCCATATTATGCTGAAGGTCAAGTTTAATAAGGCTTTTGTTTAGTTATACATTGCCTTAATTGTTAGTTTTTATTTATGAAAGCTTCCGCAATATTGTTATCCTTACTGATCATCTAAGCTCACCCCTTTCAATGTTTTAATATTTTCTAGGATGTGAGGAAGTATTTTATGAATGACCTGCAGGGATAGTCATAAGAGGATATGAGTGTGGACTATGAAGACTTTGTTATTAGTTTTTCACTTTATGATGTAATGTAACATTTATGAATGTATCTAGTGTTTCCAAGGCTACTAAACTAATCGGTCTTTCGAGACTTGATCTTTTGTGATCATGCCAATGTTACAAAGTAATGCACCGACTCTGGGTAGCAGGGGTCGGGGCGTTACAGAATTGATGAAGGATCACTAACCAATAATCTAGACTACCTATCAACATTTGAAGGTTTAGAATATAAATTATCATGTCCACATGAAACATCAATTGTATATTTTTTTGATTTAGTTATTTCTGCAACTTTTTTACAAAAAAAACTAGTGCGAGGAAGTACTTTTTGATAGTGAAATATCTGGTTTCAGTGTCGAGGAGCCTGCGAATCAGAATGTATAAACTGTTATCTATCTCTTCATTGTTCAACTTGGCATGAAGGTTTCCAAGGTATTGTTCCAAGGAAGCCACATAAAGTGGATTTTTAGAAATGTGTGGCATCATTACCAATTGCTAGATCAGAGACTGCTAAATCTCTTCAATTGAGGTATGGAATTAAAAATCCCATTTATAAAAGAAACCTCTGTTAATGATAATGGGAAAAGGATTAATCTTTATAGTCATGTTATTAAAGAATCGACATATGTAATCTATGAGGAATAGAATTCCTCGGAGCTCCTGTATTTTCTCAGAGGAGGAATCTTACTGATGGCATTGATCTTCTCTGGATTGACCTCGATGCCACTATATTTGACATCAATGTTTGGGAACATTCTAGAGGTAAACCCTATGGAACACATCAAGGTTTTATCTTTATATGTTTGGAGTGATGGTTAAAAAAATATTCTCAAGATCTATTAGATTGTCCTAATGCTAGTCGGATTTTACCCCCACTTCTTTTACATAGAATTCCATCATTGTCTTGAGAATCGGCCAGAATATGTGGCACATAGCATTCTGGTAGGTGGATCCTACATTCTTTCTTCCAAAATTAATTACCTAGAAACAAAATTAAACATGATTTGATGTTAATGTTGTGAAATTTTTTTCCTTGGGGGATATTATATCCTTGCAGTATCTGGAATATCCATCCATGAAGGATAGATCTTTGAATCTTGTGGTGGCATCGATCAACATCCTCATTATAGGAAGGGAAAATCAGTATTCCGATTATGAAAGTTAAGATCATCTAAGTCAATGAAGACCATGATCTATCTGTTCTTCTTCCTGATAGGATTGATATTGGCCAACCACACGGGGTAATAGACTTTATTAACAAAGTTGGTTTTGATGAGCTTATCAACTTCAGCCTAAAACAAGGCATTGTGGGAAGGGTGTGTTGTCTAAGGTGGTTGATTAAACCCTTGATGACTTATTCATAGACGAAGGAGGTAGTCAAAGACCTACAGATCCAGTCAAGGAATCTTATCACAACTCTTGGTGAATACATCATAATACCCCTTCATTAAATCTATATACTAGTGTTATTCTCTTGCATTCATAGTTTTGCTGATCATTTCCAACCATGGGTCTGTCTCATTATAGATAATCACCTTTATCAACTTATCAATGGGAGAAGAGACACCTTCATAGAATATGGGATGATTATACTCTAAATCATCTTCAATGTCTAAAATATGTGGATCATTTGAACATGGATGTTCTTCTAGGTTAACATACCCTAATGGGATCCTCTTACTTTCCTGAGTAGAGGTGGAACCCTCATCAGGGGAGTCCTTTACTACTGAGACCATAGTTAGAAGTTTTTTTATCCAATCCCCTCAAACCCTTCTTTATGGGGGCTAAACATAATGATATCAGTGTATTAATGAATCTTTGGATGGTGTTTATTCATCCTAGCACTGTGTAATATGAAGCTATGGAGTATTTTTATTTCCATGGTGCGAACATCCCAAAACCGTATTGGGATAGGGGATCTAGTGTCATCTGAAAATGGTTCGTATAGGTATTAAATGTTATCCACTGATGTTCCATGTATATAGGAATGTGTCTTACCCTTTTCATAAAAATGAAAATTATGGTTCCTCGGTTTGGGGGTGTGGCTCACAACTGCTAAATCTAGAGGATGAAAGCATCATCCAAATATATCCATGTGTCAACAGAAAGAGAAATGTTCTCTACCTCATTGGCTTGCAACCAATTCTCCATTATCATTTAGTATTAAAATTATAAATAGTATGCGGTAAAATAGGAAAACGGAAAGGAATCAACTAGATGTACAACCACTCAACCATTAATGGTGTACATTGCGAACTAGTGATATGAGGATGGAACTAGAACATGCAGATGGAGTTAGTGTCTACCAATCATGAATTATAGTTTGTGTCATGTGAGATAAATAAGAATTCACTGACGAAAAATATTCCATAATACTGGGGATTCGTATGAATCTTACCACATAAACTCTATTCTATATAGTGATAACCTTTAATGTTCTATTCAGTGGGATACAAATCATCATCAGACAAGCCTAGATTGCAAATCGTCCTGGTCAAGATGATATAGATCCCAACACCTATGTCAACTATACGACCATGTAATTGCCTATAATTAAGCTTGAATGTGAGATAAAATGGGTAGATATTCCTCTATACAAGGGATCCATCATCTTCTCCTAAAAATGATATGATGGATTGACATTCTGCATGCTCTGCTTTCTCGTCGTGGAATATGCCTACATCTACGACCACTATTTCAAACAAGAGGGAGATTCTGAAAGCCTCTATGAGAGATTCATTAATATATATTAATAAGAATCGATAATTTATTAAATATAGCTTCTAATTAATGATGCATAAGTGCTAAATAAAATCATACTTCTATCAATGGAGGACATTTTTACAGGTTAGGAGTTTCACCACAGTAGGGGATGGTGTGACGAGTGTATTTGTTCAAAACAACTGATTCTTGAAGGTTTTGGGAATATACTTCATGTTACATAATAAACCATTAATTATGAATACTATACAATCAGATGAGTATGGTCTAGACACGGTTGAATAGGACTAATCATGATGCTTTCACGGTGGCTCTACATGTTCAAGGAGCACAAACGACAGTGAATGCAAGTATGATGAGACGTGATGAGAGGATTGCACATGCTAACCTCTATGATGATCCTTTTGTATAGTCTTGGTAGCATGCATGTCCTGGATGGAGGCACTGTCCTGAGCATTTTGATGATTATTGTATCCACGGTTAGACTAAAAATAGAATCGATTGGGAATATTAGGCGGGCATGTCTGATGCTCCTCATTTGTCCGGAACTATGTATGGGTCGACTAGCTCGGAAATATTTTTCCATCGAATAGACCTATACATCACATGAGTAATCCTCCATTACTGGGTGAATTCTCGTGGCAATCACCATTTCTAGAAGCATGAAGTCACCAAGGTTTCATGAAAACTTTGACACCGGCATAGGACATTGGTTTTCCTAGTTCTATTGATTTCTCCTTTTTTGAGAGGGTGAAGGATGATACGTGGATGAAGAAATATTAACTGAGGAAAGAATGGTCATTTCGATAGGCTTGGGATTATTTATGTTGGAATTTTTGATTCCAAGTGCTTGAGAGATTTCTTTTCATGCCATCGAGTCATCATATTTCAGAGTGGCATGGCAGGAGGCCTACTATCATTAACCTTCATTGTTGTTGTCTAGACATGGTGATACCCACAAACCTATGATGAGGCTTAACCAACCTGAACACATTATTTTCGACCTGGTCCTCAATTCAGTCCATTAACACATAATACTACTTCAGGTAATGTAAAAAAAATTATAGGGGATATAGTTATGCGGATTAGTGAGATCAACCTCTTTGGGTCTTCTATATTTTGAAAAATGGTGTATCCCCCAATCCATAGCACTCTAAAACTAACCAAGGACCCAAGATTCTTCTAATGAGTGTATCTGGTTTCTCTAATTCAAAAACGGACCATAGGAACTTAGCCCTGACCAGGGGTATAACATGATGACGAGGTGGAACCTAATTGTCTCATGTAGGAGACAATAACGATTTACGCAATGTCACATTATGATTCATCGGCAGGAGCTACTGAGCATGAGGTTGTCCTTTAAGTTGGTGCCCTTTGTGAGGCTATGTAGGATGCTCTACTAGAATAAACACTAGTGGAATGGGGGGCTCTGCTTGTGAAACTACAGCTATCTCATTCTTGGTCTCTCTTCTTATAAGGGATGTGGGATGTCCTGAGTGTTATTGCTTAGCCCTGTAGATGTCTTCCTCTAAGTGCTGAGCCTTTATAGAATCATCTTAGAATCCTCCTGGGAAGTTAAGAGTGATAATAGAATGAAGAAGTTCTATTTTCACATTACCTATACACATCAATAGTATCTACTCTTATGTCAATGGAATTTAGAGTGAATACGTGAGGTCCTTTCACCAAGCGAAAAAGTTTGTGATGTGCTTATCTGGCATTTCCTTACACATAAAGAGGTAAAAAATTATAGGTCTTTCAAGTGGTGGATCTGAAATGAAATTGAAACTATATGTGAAGATCCTCCTAACCTTCTTTAGACCCAATGGGTAGTTGGTTATACTAGACTAACATGGTCCATACCTGCGTTTGTAGGGACAACTAGAGTTTGGTATATTGTTTTGTACTATAGTTCCCATCATGGTTCCAAACCATTAGAAAATGTCATCCAAATTCTACAGTGGGTCACCTGTACCATTGAAGATAGAGGAATCAGGATTCCCAAATACTGGGGGAGCCGGTATATCATCCAACCATGCCAGATATGACCAACCTTCAGTTGGGGTCTCAACCTATTAGGATTCAATAGCATCAAGGGGAGCGATGAGATATGCGATATGATCATCCTAACAAGGTTTCATGTATTAGGGATGATCTTTGACCACCACTGTGTTGGAAGGTTCTTTAATAAGATAAGTGGGCCTAGTATCTCATGTAGTGACTAGTGTAATGACCCTACTAGCTACACGAGAGACAACCTAAAAAGAATCCTATGGGGCTGCTGGGGGGATGGGTTCTGGAGCAGCTGGGGGAACATTGTTATATAGCATGGGAAGATTTGGTGATGGATATTGTGGACAATGTATATAATATCTGGCCTCTATCCTCTCATGATAATCTTGGTTATTGAGACCAATGGGATGAAATTAACATAGGGGAGCCATTACCTTCTCATTATTCCCTTGTAGAGGATTGTTAGGACCATACCAGGGATCAATATAGTCTGAACCTCACCCTGTTATGTGATCAGAAAGGAGCTCATCAATGAATTTATTCAGTGCCATGTGTTTTTGGTTCATCATGTCCTTCTAAATATTATCCTCCATCCTCCGCACTGAACCAGACAGACCAAAGGGCTTACCAGTCCAAGTGTTCTCTATTCCCTTGTTGGGGTCCTAACCAGGAATCAATGACTCATCATGCTTATTAAGTCCATGTATGTGTATCTGATGGAGGGTGACAACACATGGGCGATCCAACAGAGGTGGTTTTTTCCTTGGTTCTAGGTTATCTTCATTTAATCCTACCTTAGGTTCATTCTCTATGAGATCAGCTATATTTTTGGTGATGTCTCATAGCGGCATATCCTGGATATCCCCCTGATGTTTCGATTGACATAGGGTCAAGGTGAAGTGGAGATAATCATATTACCCCATCCTATAGATCTAGTTATCTAGATATTATTCATCAATAACTCATTGGATAATAAAAAGATCTGAATTCATTATTTCTAAAGATCCCAGTGATGATCAAGTGATGTGGGGTGTTGAGCCACATGAATCGCTGCTAACTCAACTAGGTGGAATTTCAAGATGATGTAGTCACAATGCTCATTTATTTTTTGATAATCTAATATATTTTGTTAGAGAAAGAAGTGTGTCATCTCCAGGGTTTGGTAGAAAAACATGACCATATCCTTGTTATGTGACTCGAGAATGCCGAAGTCTGAATTATCGATCAGCCAAAACATATAAGGATGATAGTCCTGTAAGAGATCATCCAACAATATGCTCCATTCAGAATGGGTTTTCATAACATTGTTTCCCTTCTATTCAACTAGGTGTGGTTGAGGAACCAATAATGGTACTGATATATCCCATTATAGAGGATGAATGGATAGAGGAGAGAACGGTGCACATGTTGACAAGATGATGCATATGTGACTTTATTTTATAGAGGGTATTGAATATATCATCACATCCCTATTAAATGTTGAATTAGAAACATTTTTTTATGTCTAATGTGATGATAATTGGTTGAATATATGGGTGGTTCTCATTAAGTACTTGTCCCCAGAAAAACAATACGTGATCTTTGGTTGAGTTAGATAATGATCCATGCAACACTAAGAAGGACTACATGGATATACCGTTAAAGTAAGACAAATATTATACCCCCTATAGATATCTATGGAGAGATTCAAGAATATGGTTTTTCTCTCTTTTCATATGGAGGAAGTATACATGACTAGTTCTTGCTCCAGACACTAGTGCAGATGATCAGGGAAACGACTCCATCATAGAATCCCAATCCACCTCTGAGTCTAAAAAGTAGGCTGGATAGATTGAGATCTCGTTCTACGTAGGATAATTATTTCAGTAGTTATGGATCCTCCTTATACCCTAATATGGATCCTTAGGGAAGGGTAAATCATTCACGTTAGGGTGGGCTCTATGTGCGATGGTGCTGGAGCAGAGAGATCCTCCACAAGATATTGTAGGAACATGAGGAAAACCTCTATCCTGAGGACTTCAGACGAGGATGGACCTCCACTCTTTGGGCTAATAAGTACATGGGGATGACCTCCATGTTGGATTAAAGAGAGGGGATATACTATCATTAGGTGCACTTTGGTGTGAGGGGAACCTTGGAAAATGTAGAATGGGCCAATCAGAGGACCCACGTGCTATGTGTGGGACTTGCAGGGAGGACTTCAATGGTCAACAATGCTGGTAGGGTCATTGGGAAGGCCTCAATGATGGTTTCTTGTGGCACATGATGGACCACCATGCTAGTTGAATGTAGTGGTAGGATGAGTTCCTTTATAAAGATCAAGCTGGGAAAGACTCGGACCTCTCTGATGGACACTAACAAGGCGGGGGGGATCTTCTCTCTATCTACCGACATTTTTAGGAGGGCATCCATACCCAATTCAAACATCACAAGATGGTTCATGAAGATTTTTTCTTGCACCAGAAATCGATAGAGTAATCCTAGCCCAACCATGGGATGGTTGTAGTCTCAATTTCAATTGGGTTAGAGATACCTATGACATGTAATAACATTTATATGATATCATTCATTAGTGGTGGCATGTGCCACTAAATCTATAGAATATGACTACCACTAACGGGAATCTTCCTAAGCCTACGCCCGATATTGAGGTCAGGTCATCCGAGTTAGGGTCAGCAGATCATGGGAAGTGTCCACCTATTCCCTATATTGAGGAATCATCTAGTGGAATTGACATGGCTGAGTGGGTTACCTCCTTGGTGGATATCATGTGATGGTTGAAGACAGGATAACTTGGGTGTCCCTTAACTTTTGGACTTAAGTTAATGAATCATAAGAGTGATTTGGGGAGAGGCTCAAAAATGGTTCGGACATTGGAGTGGGCAGTAGTGGCTACCCATGTGGTCGTAGATGGTAGTGGGGATGGTAGGGAACATAAGCCTCCAAATCATAGCTGGCCATTTCCTTGGTAGGTATGACACACTCATGTTCATACCATCAAATAAGAATATTAATCACCCTCCTATGTATAAACTCCAAGGGTGAGATGGGGTGTGGGTGATTGGTATTCATTATTGTGGATGAAGTTGTCGAGGAGAAAGAGCTATGCTAGAAACCCACATTGGTGTTTCCACAACCCCCATGTATACAGGTGGGAGGCAACTACGTTCTTATAGGTTGGGTTCTACAAAGAAAGAAGATAATGATATTAGTATAGATAAGAAAAAAGTAGATCCCAATTCCCCAGTTCTGTTCAGTCATTCAGGTATGGATCCACACTGGCGATGTCACAAAACCGAATTCCCAAAGATTATTTACCCTGAATTCTGTTGAGTTTCACAATAGGCACACTACTTTTTTATCGAGACCTTGCACCAGATAATTGGATCAGTTGAAATACATATTTGATGGTGTTTTTAAATATACTAGTCTCAATTGTTAAAGGAAAAAAGATTCATTCCAAGTTCACCATTTTTACTTTAGACACTTTCTCTGGGGTGTGTCACCTAAAATCATAATTGATGGATATTTTTATGTTTGTTTCCCCACATTCCCACCTTTTATTGGAAGTAATAATTCATAACATCTTCAAATTTATCTAATTCATTTTCAAAATGTGATTAATGGATGTATGTCCCTCCATCCATAGATTCCTCCTCAGAAGACATTTCCTAAACTAGATCACCCATATAAATTAAGAATTTGTTCATCAAACTCATTCTATGTGCCATCTATTTTTGGAAACCTGTTAAATACACTACTTCTGTATAGTTATTACAAAGGCTTAGGTCAGGGCTAAAACCTTTGGTTAGGGAAGTAGTCACCTTTAGCATTGTTATCATTTTTGTATAATGGAAACATTGTATACATGAATTATATCTTATAATATGGATTCTCAAGGGTATGGATGCCCCAAGCATCTCATGTTGAATCAATGAATCTTATGCCAGAGGCATGTCTCCAAGGATTTCCTTAGTTTCCCTTGTTCAAATCAGGGTAATTAGTGTGTTTAAAGGCTAGTAGAGATGGATCAGACTGATCCGAACACTAATGAGATTGAATCATATTTGTATGTCCCAATGAGGGAGAACTTAGAGGGTTTACTATATGGATGGATCAGGACACCCAATGAGTACAGACCTAGAATTATGTATCCCAAAAAAGGAAAGGTATCACCCTATTATGTATGATCAGAACGACAAAAAGGGATGATCTTGAAGGTGGATAAAAAAGAGTTGGACACAAAGGTTTACCATTGGTTGGGATTGAAAGTTTTGTCATCTTCCTATGTATCATGAGTATTTTACAGGGGTTAATACCCACACAGTTTGAAGGTTTGACTTGGTTCTTACATGTGTTTAGCTACCCAGGTGTCAATCAAATTAGAAAATATAAGGATAGGGATTATATATGGTTGGCTGCTCGGATGAATGACATTTTCTCACCTGGATGTGGTGTCCCAAGTATACTCAAAATGGATATTGAGTAGGTTTCTGAGTGTAATGATGAATTATATTGAACTAACCTAAAAATGGATGAACTCCTACTAATCTTATGGTATGTTTCCTATGTATCTTAGCAGTTGGGAATCAAAGTACATGTAGTTTTGAAAGATGTAATGAGACACTAGAGAAGGTGTATCAAGAGAAATAGAGTGTTTGGGAAATAATCTGAAGGATGTGAAACCTCTGGATTCAGGAACGAACTTCCAATTATGCAAAGTCTCAAGGGAGATAACATGATGGGAATGATATCATGTAATTGAACCTCATAGAGGCTTCCTACGACTCCTCATGGAATGAAATGAATGTCGACCTAGATCAGGATTGGATATTGAATCTGGTTGTACACAATGGAATGAGACCCAAAGACATGATGGGGCTTATACATGGTTATCATCCCATCACAAGAGTGATACTCTTTATTGGAGTAGTATGTGACTTGTGGGGCTTATGCATGGTTATATGCCTGGATGGATCAAAAAACACCAAAGAGACAGATCTTGGAGATGCATCCCAAAAAGGGAAAAAATCATATCAAGAGGGTACATTCATTAAGAGGGAGTACCAGAGTTTACCAGAGGATGGGATTGAACCTCATGGAGGCATCCTACCTAACCTAAAATGATGAAAACTCACATAGGTTGAAATGGAATACAGTTTGACATCATGGGAGATGAATATACAATGTGATATAGTCAAGCCAAATTGATTGTGTGGAGTGATTGGATTGATACATAAAAAGGTTTCTTATGTATTCTATTCTAAGGAAATTGATAAGTATAGGTAGTTCGGTTAGTAATATAGTTTAACACCTTCCGGAATTATGGTCATGAGGATTATGTATGGTTTGTGGCCCAAGCATGATGTGATGATGGCTACTTACTCTAAGATCATGTGAGTCGTTCTCAAAGTGAGAAACAAGAGGAAATAATGGAGACAAATATTTTATTGAAAAAAGTTGCATCAAAAAATAATTGTATGGGGAGTATGCATGGTAAGAGGCCAAGGAGATGGTTATTGGGATATACACAATGATATAATCCTAAAGAGTGAGATATAATGTATGAGGTGGATATGGTAATCGTATCAGGAACACCTTATCAATGTGTGTTGTGGATTATGGGAAATCATCCCATATCACACATATTGACAATGCTCAATGGGAGAGAGGAGTAGGAGAGTGCTGATGTTCATTCTCCTTTGAGTCCACCTTGGTATTCCATGAATCAGAAAACTCATAGTTAAACATTATATGTTAAGGATTAGGGTTTTTGGAAGTTTAAAATCATGTAGCTCAGATAGGTTGGACTTAATCCTCACACTTAAGAGTTACATAACTTTTACCAACCCTTATTTTTGTGTAAGGAAAGAACAAAAAATTCTAGGAAACAACTGGTTGAAGGAATGGTCACTTGAGGTGATTACATTAGTGTGGCTATGAGAAGAATCTATATCCACTAGCGTGCCTATGTGTAGAAGCATAAATAAGGAAAAAAATATCTGGATCACCACTTCATGAACCATAAAATCACTTCACACATGCCTAGATGGCTACAAAAGTGAAGGTTTTTTGAAGATGAATGCCATGTATATATGGGATTCATGGTTATCTGGTGATTTATGAAGAGAAGGAGATGTGAAAAGGTATGTGCTTCGCAAAGAATGGTGAAAATAATCTCTACAGAGGGAGGATCTCTATGATTTATGATGACCCAACCAAGGAATTGAGTCATCCTATGATTGGAGGGTTCTTCACGAAGGTTGAATTCTCCATGAAGGACTGAGTGCTCAAATTGGTCTCCTACCTATGCAATGGATATATGGATTGGTGTAGGGAGTTAAAAATTTATGAGAAGGAAACTTTGAGAGAAGGGAAATATGGTTCATAGTTCTCAGGTACTATTGGTGATGAATTTCCACACAGGTTCATAGAGAAAAGGGTGATTTGTGAAACAAGAGCCTAGAAGGAGAATGATTCGGGTATCGATACATTGAGCGGGTGGGGTTAATTTTTATACGCTCCAGGCATCGCAATGATCTAATTGTGTTCCATGAAGGAAACGACACATCATGATCCGAAGTGGGTCTCTCAAACATGTAAATGATTCTATTATTTCTCTTTGGCAGGTACTTATGTATCCATCCAGATTTTAGAGCCTTCCATCATTTCTCTTCAGTGGTGGTAGTTTATTTCCTTTATTCAGCTTCACAACAATTGTGGTACTGAAGAGCTTAGTGACGGAGCTTTGGGAGATAGTTCCTTTGGTTCTATTTATTTATATTCCAATTAGAAATGGATTTTGGTTCCAAAAATGATATACATTAATCAAAAATATCCATACCATGTAATTAGTTACACATGTCATGTAAGATCATTTTATTCTTATTTATTATGTGTGTGAGGGAAAGTGTAGTACATAATGCGTGGATTAAGTAAAAAATATGTGTTTATTAAATATAGAAAATAAATGAATATTTGAGAGAATGTTGGATGGGTTTCTTCCAAGCTAGAGCCTTTGTTGTAAAACAACGGCTCAACCTAGTTTATTATGAATACACGTAATCAGAATGAGGATGCATATTTCTATGGATGGACCACCACATATGTCATGTGCCCATGCCTTCATGAATTGATTATTGACCTTCCAGTGTTCTTGATGGAGGCTCGCATTAGACTTGCTTCATGGATAACAACTACAAGAGGTGGAATGATTCCTTGTTTTGTTCAAATAAAACACCACATTTTGAGTTTCCAACTTCATAATGTTAAAAATATGAAAATAATAATAGGTATCCTCAAAATAATGTATGTAATAAACTAATGGTTATGAATGAAATATTTGATCAAATTAATTATTGGCATGATATGATGTGGTCGCATAATCAAATTATGAGTTTTCATAATCATAATTAGAAATTTATAGGGTATAATAGGTGTGGTGCACATAATAACATACTTACCTAGTTGAATTTTTTGTTGAAAAACAAAAATTATACTCAACTATATTATCCATATAAGGTATTATATCTGAATGTTTCCCAACCAATGACTATGTAGTCCCAAACATTCAGTTTGGTCCAACTAGTGTGTGCTGAAGTCTTCTATAATTGATAAAAATCATTCAATATTACCATAATATGATTTTTAAAGAGAAAATGAAATGGTAGGGGTTAAAAATATACATGGGTATTCCTCATGTTTTAACCCATCATCCATGTATGTATAATATTATTCTGGGAATGAGTAAAACATTTCTAGATCATTCAATAAAAATATGATCTCCATGCATCATTAAATTCTAAATTTGAATAAATATCACTACAAAATATGGGTCAAGTGTTCCATGAAAATAATAAATAAAGTAAAACAAATTACTTTGGGTAAACAAAAATCAAATAAAACTCACACAGTTTCTTTCTGATGATACCCCAACAATGGTGCCAACTTTTTACCACTCCCAAAGTAAGGTGCATAAAATTTAATGTTAGTGTTCCCTTCTGATATGACTATTTTGGTAGTTACCTATAGTATGGGTTGATACCACATAGAAACAAAATGAACAATTATTAGCATGATTTGGAAATTTTATTTCATTATCCATTAAAAATTTATAAATGGGGGGAAGAAAATGAAAGAGTGATACTATTTGAGAAAATTAAATTAATATATATGAAATTAAAGTAAAATTTAAAATTAGTGTGTTAGGGTTACAACTCAATTAGAATTTTTTAAAATGGCATTTTTTATATTAATTTTATTAATGATACTTTTTTGTCATGGTGATTTAATGTGTTGTTTATTAGTGTGATAACAAATAATTATGTTCTTGAAAGGATACACCCATAGACTAGATACTAATTACTTAAAACATAGAAAATTATTTACCCATAAAATAGTTTAAATGTGCTCACCCAATAGTCTTGGGATCACCCAATACAACTCCTTTGGTTATCATCATTAGTTCCATTCTTGGTCGGATATGACTATAATAGTGGATGTGGAATTTGGTTCATTAATGGATTTGATGAAATATAAAAAAATTAAAAAAACACCATAACTTATATTCTAAAAAACACATACTCTTATTAAAACTCAAACATAAGAAAAATACAATCTTATGAGCATTTTCATGGTGTATAGGTTGAGAATAACCCAAAACCCTACCATATATATTAGAGGAAATAAATAAGAACACGAATTAAACAAAAACTAAAATGAAATATGAATGGGAAAACTAAAATTGGGATTAATGGGATATCAATTGACATATAGGCATATCCTCCCTCTAAATTGTGTATCCTTGAACCGGGATTTATTACACTCCATTTATAGGAAAAAAACTACACTGTGTATACCCAAAGGTAAAAGACTTGTAGTCATGTCAACATGATTTAACATTGGTTTCTCCAACAGTAGGTGTATTATTATACCAACAATTAGCTTTGATGAAAAATTAGTTATTTGGTGCAGTAAAAACATGTTTTTTAGCTTTACATGGTAGGAAATTTCCATTTCATCCACCAACCTCTTTGGGTTAGGAATAGACAACATTTGAATAGTGAATACATGTAGTGTTTTTTCTATAAGGCTAAAAGGTTGTGTACTCATATGGATGAACTCTATTAGATAAAAGTTATATGATGTGTATTTATTAATTACAGGACATGTGACATATATGAGTTTTATTATGATTACTTATAATTTGTGTCTTTGGATGGAATCTCTTGAATAATGATCAAGATCATCCAAATAAATCTTTTTCTATACAAAACATCATATATATAGAGAAACTATGTTTTTATAATCAATAATATGTTTCCAATGTTATAAAAAATCATTCACATAATAATTAATACACTAATTAAGAGTGCTTCGCGTAGGGTGGGCCTTCTTGATCTAGGGATGATTTATAGATGGAAGAAAAGATAGGAAAGAACACCTCGGTTTTGACAATATTTAGGATTTGTGGCTCTCCTAAGGTGTCCATAAAAGTGTCTCAGTATGTACCATGTTTAAGAGGAGGATTTTTTTCATGTTTTGGTAGATTATGGGTGATATTCCTCATATAGGTATTTTAAGATTCACAAAATAGTGCTACGATGACCCCACTATTCCCCTTAAATCAATCAACTCTCAGGTTTTAGAGAGATAAATAGTATGTATTGTGATCCTAGGTGATGGACATGTGTTAGTAGATATTCGATTACTCTCTTTAATTTCCACACATGAAAATGATGATCTCAAGGGTTATATTTATTGAAGAATCAGGGTCCTTGGGAAAATGTGTTTTTCCACAGATTATTATACCATAAGTGATGCACACAATTATTTTACATAGGTGTGGTTTCTCTTTATAGGATGTTCATTCAAGGCCGGCCTAAGACAAGTGGATTACATCATCATGGTTCTCATTAATCATTTCCTTATTTGTGTAAAATTACATTAATGATTTTAATCCCCAAAAAAATGGATTTTTAGCATTGACATATAAATATGTATATTCTTGTTCCATATAAAAATATAAATAAAAATGGTTGTGTTTTATAAAATCATATAAAATGAAAAAGTATTATAATATAGTTAAATTTAATATTTACTAACAAACCATGAAAAAATTTAATAGATTTATCTTAGTATATAGGTTTATCATGGCATGAATTTTATTCATTCCATATACACTAAAAAAATAATTCATTAGTTCGTTTCCAATAATAACACATATAAAAGAAATTAAAAATATTACTTTCTAACACATAATAAGTAATGTAAAAAATATTTTTAAAATAACATCAAATAACAATTTTTGTAAAATAATACATTCCCAAATTATTTTAATAATTAAATTTTATAAGAAAAATATTTGGAAGGATAAATTAAAATAATTTTGATTTTGTTTAAAGAAAATACCTTATCATGAGTCCGACACACCACATATTTTCAATTTATTATTATATAACAAATAAATGTTAATTAATATTTTCATAGCAATTTTTTCACGATTTTACTATATCATAGTACATTTTATTACATTAATTACCACGTACTATATTGTTAGCTAATATATAAATTTCATTTCGGATGTTTTTTATATGTTTGCTTCATTTACCCAAAACAAATTCGGTAGGTTTAACATGGTCATTGGGGTCATTGTTCCCTCTTGTATAAAATATTTATAATTAAATAATTATAATTATTATACATTAAATATAATTTTTTAACCATCCATGAAGGAATGGAGGTGAAAAATAAATCCCAGCACTTCATAGCGGTGGTAGTCAACACATTTTCTTGAGCAATGTTATTATTTTCCAATAGATATAATTGTAATAAAGTAGGTAATATATTATCATTTAAGATTCATAGTTTTTCATTAATATAATATATATTTATTAAATATATAATAATAACAATCCTTGTGAGGCAGTGATGAAAAATGAAACACATTAATTTGTCGAGGTGGTACTCTACACGAACTCGTGAAAGATGTGTTCATCTTCCAAAAGATATAGATAGAGGTGATAATGGGTTTTAACATAAAAATAATGGCATTTTAATTTATTTTATATAGTTAAATTATTATATAATAATTTTCATTCTAAATTTTAATAAGTTAAATTAATACATTATTTTGATAGAACATAGTTAATAGTTATACATCTTCTTTGGAAAGCCTCATTTTTCTTTGAGATTAAGCCTTATATTTGTGTCTTAGGTTTTTCCCAGACCTTATAAAAAATGGTGAGTATTTTTACGGTGTAACTAGTTTTGATATTGGTATATATAACATTTTCATGTTTTATGGATAATGTAATATAGGAGGTTGCCTTTTATAAGAGAACAAAGTGAAATATATATTATTATTTCTAAAATATAAACACTGTAACTGTCATACCTCTATATTAGTGTGACTATGAAATTATATTTCAAATAAAAGAAAATACAGGTTGAAATAAAATCATCCAATAGAGATTATGATTTGATTTGATGACTTTATCACTTAGAATTTACGTTAATGAACATGTTTTACTCATTAAGGTGGTAACAAATATTTTATCAAGTTAAATTTTCATTATAAAGAAAAAAAATTAAATAGACCAAATTTATAAGTTATAAACTCTTAAATAAATATATGGAATCCATTTTAAATTTATAAATTTGAATTAATTTAATAAAATTACATTTAATATAATTCAGAAAAAATAATTAAAAAACATTTTACTATAATAAAAATTTTTATACTAAAAATGAGTTTATATTAAAATAAAATATAATGATAATTTCTAAGGAATTATTGTCATTTTTTTGGTAAAATTTGAATTATATATCATTAGAACAAGTAAAAAATTAATTTTACATATTGAATAATTAGATATAATTTAATGTATTTATAAAAATAAGTTTTCTATTACATTTATACCAATAGAAATCAATTCATAAAAACTGATTCAACTTACTCAATTTTAAATTTGATATACATATATAACAAATGAACGAAATTTTATCAAACTTATTTTATAAAATATATAAATTTATCTTTTAAATAATACAAGATAATTCCTTGGAGATCATTAGTTTGAATTAGATTATTTCAATTTTTGATTAAAAAATAAGTTAAAATTAATATTATGAATGTGATTTAAAGAAATATAATACAAAATTATAATAAGTCATGAAAATAATTCATTATTAATAGTATATATTCTTTCACAATAATCACCCTTAATGAAATTATTCCTCGATAATTTTTCTCATCACATAAACAGGTAGGGATATTTTTCTTTTATTTATATTTCTCGTTCTCTTGTTTCATAATCAATTATTGGGTTAGTCCAAAAAACATTAATTGATTATGTTACCTTTTTACATAACACATTTTATATTTGATGTAAAATTTTCACTACCTTTTCCATATATAAAATACTTTAATGCAATTATACCACCTCAGAACAAAAAACATGAGAGGCGTGAGGTACAAATATCCTTTATAGAAAATTTAAAATAAACCATGAACATGAGATAATCATATAAATAATGCTACCTGTTATGATTTAGATCTAATTATTTCTAAAATAACATACGGTATAATAAATTTCAAATATAACATTACATTCTTACTAAATAACATTAAATAACTCTATGGAAATATTTGAAGAAATAGATAATCTCCCTCCTCAAATTAAAGTTATTTCTTATTTACATTTACATAACTCTTATTTATACTATGATATACCATCATTTTCTACTAAATATCATTTAGCTTCTCAGTAATTTCATATACCAATTCTAGACCAATAATCATCTGCTCACCATATTTGTGCCAAAATTCTAAATATTTATATTTATATCCTTATAATTAATCAAAAGTTGTAATTTGTATATTGGAATAAATAAATTTAAACTAAAACTATTCAAATAATTTATAATGTTAATACCAACATCACTTTAAATAAAATGAGAAATAATGAATGATGTCTTACAATTTTTATATTTTGTGCACTGGATGTCTTCCATAATGTGGTTGAAATTTTGTATTAAAATTAAATTTAGCAACCAATGTTTTTTGAATAAATTTCAAAATACTTATTGGTAAATATAGGGTCATGGTTATATATGAAGTGCACTGTGTTGCATTTTTTGTCAATGAGGTATGTTGTTGTCAAGGAATGAATGGATGGATGTTAAGGAGGTTCAATATGTGAATGACAAAGGATGTGATGGTGTTGGTGATGAATGGAGAATGGCCATGGTACTAAGATGCATGTCACTTTGGAGATTCACTCAGTGACATAGGATGTTGTGGTTGAAACATTCTCTATATAAATCAGACGATTGAAGAACTGATCTTAATGTTTCAATACTTGTATCAAGATGATACAAAGTCACAACATGATTAGAAGACCATGCATTGTATTGACAATGCATGAGGAGAGGAAGATGATCCATCCACAACCACTGAGTTGATGAAGTGAGCAGAAGAAGTCCATGCACTATCTCTTAGTGCATGTGAATCAGAAGAAGATCCAATTGATCTCTGATTAGATCAACGAAGCACATTGAAGAAGTTATGTGATTCAGGAGTTCGGTTGATGAAGATCCTTGAGAATTCTCTCCTAAGTAGAAAATGAGATGATGAAGAAGACTTATAAATTGAGGAGTTGTTTCTAATCAAGAGGATTAATGTTTGAATTCTCAAGAAGAAGATGAAGGAGAAGAATGGATTGAAGGGCATGTGGCATATGGCTTATACTCATAAGAGAACTTTGTATTTGACAAAGTTCCTCATTCTTTGCCTTAGCCAAAAAAAATGACCAGCCCGTGGACACCTTGAGGGTTCAACCCCAAGGCATGGGCGCTAGGCACCACACACATGGGGGAACCCATGGGGCGAGCCCAGGGCAGCAGGGCGCACCCAAGACATCGCATAGGCGTTTGGGGCACGCCCGCAGGAGCGCGGTAGGGGCGCATGAGCGCACCCGCGAGTGTCAAGCAGTGCATAGTGGGCGCCAGCGGCGCGCCCGAAGGGAGCAGAGGTGGGCGCAGAGCGCGCCCGCAGAGAGAACTCAGTGTGGGGCGGCACCGAGAGGGGAGAAGTGCAACTGAAGGGAGTCCGGCAGCGCTTGGTTGTTATACCGCGGAAATTCCGCGAGGCGTTTCGATGTGGGACGTGGAAAAATTCACCGGGAGCGCATCCTGGCCGTCCGAGTGATCGCGCGGCAGATCTCGGCCGCCCGATGCATCGCGCCATTCGCGATCCGATCCAGGTCGTCCAAGGTTATTTGATCGCCTGATCCGACGGATCCCCGTCCGTCTCCTTCCTCGAGCTCAGCCGAAGGCCACCCGCGCATTCCCGCAGCCTCCGTTCGAACCAGAGGCATCCCGACGACGGTTTTTGAGTTCCCGGCCACCTCCGAGAAAACCGAGACATCCTTTGTGATCGTTAGGCCATAACGAACTCATGCATGCATTAAAATGTTGCATGCATGCATCGAGAAAGAATTCAAAGTTCGGCTGAGGCAAACCAAAGGTGTCGAGGCCACGTGTGCTCGTGGTATGCATAGATAAGTATTAAAGAGGCCATTCATTCGTTCGAAAATGCATGCACGTGAATGAGGAAAATAAAAATGCAACCCGCGGTGAAACAGGAAAGAAAAATCAAGATTTGAAAGATTTTTAAAGATCCGAAATCTATGGGATTTGGAAGTTATCTCACGCGGATGGGCCGAAGAATTCCTTGCCTATAAAAGGAGCACTCGAGGCTATCATTGCTTTTGTTGATGTGCTGAAACTCGAAGTCCCGTGAGTGTCGTATGTGCCTCGCGAAGTTTTGAAGCCACCGCGCAAATACCACTTGCGCGGCTGAAGTTCCAGAGCCACCCGAGGCTCTGAAAGAGGTCCCTGCCCGCATACTCGCGTGGCAGAAAGAGCCCTCACTGCCCGCAAACTTGCGCGGAAGGAGGAGCCTGCGTGGCCGAGGTGCTTGACACCCTGCGTGCCCGAGGTGTTTCACCTTGCACACCCGAGGCAGTAGCAATCTTGCTCGCCCAAGGCTGGTTGCACCTTGCACCCTGCGCGCCCTTGCCTCCTTGAGGTCTTGCGCGGCTGTTGAAGGCAGTAGGGAGTTCGGGTGAGGCAGTATACCACCCATAAGGAGAAAGAGTAAAGAACACCCTACAGGCATTTGTGTGTGCAATTGAAGAAGAGGTCGTGTGTGTGCAAGAAGTGGAGTGAAGGCCAAAGACACACCTACGGGTAGTGTATGTGCAAAACAAGAAGACCACACCTAAGTTGTGTGTGTGTGTCTAAGTATATGAAGAAGGCTGAACCTAGTGTGTGCACTAAGAACTGTGTACACACTTAGAAGAAGAGGAGGATACTCACACTAATGTATAACACACATTAAGTGTGTGTAAACAAATTGAACAAAGTGTGTAAAGGAAGTGAGAAGGTGTGTGATTAAAGAGAATATACCCTTTGAGGGTTTATTGCATGAAGAAGAAAGAAAGGGGAGTGCATGCTTACATGCATGCACGTGCGCACTTGAACAAAGCTAAATCAGGCTGTGTGCATTTGAGAAGTCTAGGAACAACAGTTCTTGAAGAAATTGAGAAGCCATGAAATCAGTGCATGAGGAAGCAGAGATACCATGCACTCAGTGCATGAAGTTGATGTGAAGTGAGACTGGACCAGACTGAAGTTAAAGATATCAGTTGTCTGAGTATTCAGTAGTTGGAGAGAGAAGCCAGGTCATCCTGAGAAGAAGGAGATAAATCCTTAGCAAGACGAGAAGACCTGTTCATCACAAGTGAGTAGAGGTACAGAGCAAGGCCAGCAGCCTTTATCCCAGGCTGCTGAGGATACTTGAAGATCTGAACAAGAAGAAAAGCTACTCGTGTGACTCGAGGAGCCAGGAGAAGCCCCCTGTGAGACTCAGGGTGGAAGAAGTCTTCAGTGGGATTCTGGAGCAGGCCAGTGGGACTCTGGTAACACTGTGGGACGCAGTATAAAGACCCTCCTGTGGGACTCAGGAGAGATACAGTGAAATGTTGTATCGACCATTGTAATACTAACAGATTATAATGGAGAAACCATGTTGGGGCGTATAACCAACATGGCAAGGACGTAGGCCTTTGGTGCCGAACCTTGTAAATCCTTGTGTCCAGTGCCTTTACATTTACTGCATTATTCGTGGAAAGGTGAGAGATACAAGAAGAGTGGATCGAGGCTTTAACCAGCCATAGAGGTTTAATTGATAAAGAATCAATTAGTAAAAAGTTTTACGGGATCACTGATTCACCCCCTCCCCCTCTCAGTGATTCACACTGATCTGGTCACTTCAATTGGTATCAGAGGGAAGGTTACCTCTAAAAGATCCAAGAGAGTCTATATGGAGTGCAGATTTGAGGAAATGAAAGAACAGCGTCAAATGGAGATATCTGCCAAGACTCTGAAAAACAGAATGAAGAAACAGGAAAAGAAGATGAAGAAGAAGGTTGTTGCAATCAGAGAAACTCCTTCTATGGAAAGAAATGTGAAAGTCACATCATATGAAAATTCCTTTTATCATTCTTCTGATTAAGCCTGCTCTAGCTGTGATGAAGATGGAAGGAACAATGATCTTCTAAATTCAATCAAATATCTTCAGAAGACAGTCCCCAAGGATGTGGCATTGTGTATAGCTACAGGCCTCCTTGATCTTCAAGAAGAAAAATTACAGCTAGAAGATGAAGCCAATTCTCTGGAAGTCCAATTGGCTAAAAGGTTTGGCATAACCAACACTCTCAGAAAGCTGGTGAAGGCTAAAGATGAAACAGTATCGCTTTGCAATGAAAGATATGAAGACACTACTGAAGAATTGCAAAGAAGCTCTTCTGAGAAAGAAATCTTTATGATAATAATCAAAGATGTGTTTCATGCACTGGAGAAGTTGCACAAAGTGTCAATAAATGTCAGAGATGCTCAAATTGAAGACAAAGTCAAAATGGTGAAGGAGCTTGACAATTCATTTCTAGAATTGAAGAAGGTGCATGAAGACCAGATGATACAGCTGAAACAAAATTGGGAAGGTAGGGTAAGATTGGTTGAGGATGAGAAGAACTCCCTCAACATGAAATGCTTTGAATTAGAGGTGATATTGAAGAATCTGCAATCACCCAAAGCTGAATCCTCCCAGTCAGATGAAAGAAGAA
The DNA here is from genome assembly GCA_963277665.1 of Viscum album. Classification (NCBI taxonomy): domain Eukaryota; kingdom Viridiplantae; phylum Streptophyta; class Magnoliopsida; order Santalales; family Viscaceae; genus Viscum; species Viscum album. The sequence goes on along the minus strand of OY728125.1, from coordinate 266,901,716 downwards.
ATGTTTCTACTCAAGTATGCTTTGAGAAGGATGATTCTAAAAGAAAGACATCCTCTAATGAAAGGGCAACATCTTCTACATCATTATGTATTTGAAAATCCAAGAAAAATATCCAAGGATATATTCTCTGCCTTCCATTTAGATGATGGAAAATATTTAATCCCCCTAACCCTGGTATCACTCAATTTTAACTTTGTTACAAGACAATGATTTAATTATTAATCAATAACAACCCTTTCTATTATGTCCCAAAAATAATTCTCTCAAATTTATCTATAATTATTATTTATTCATGGATGAATATAAAAAGGGGAGTTATGATATTCACTCTAATATTTATACTTTAGTTGGGTATCTCATGGAACACACAAACTCTTTTCAAATCTTAATACACAATTTTTATATGTTAAATTAATGTACTACACCCTATTAAGACCCTGTATCTGTTCTTCCAAACCACAATCATACATTAATAATCATTAAACATATTTTAAAAAAATGGATTCACAAAAACATGAAACATAATAGAGGGAGTTCTTGCATTCATTATTTCTTGGTAAATATTTATTAAATCATTAACCAATGGATAATGTTATAAATGTGCCATAGATAATGATTCATTATATTTTTTTTCTCAAGGAAACATCAACAGTTTTTTCATTACCTAGATGATATTTAATATTTTAATAGTAATATATTATCACCTCTAATATTCTTCCATACCTCATGATCAATTATTTTGTAGGGAATATATACTTTATACATTTAATGTCATGATACATTTCATATTTTACCACATATAAAATATTTATGTCAATATTATATGAAAAATACATTTAAGTATGATCAATATTATATATATAGTTATTATTCTATTTTAGATTCATTTCACATGATTCATACTCAATTACTTGAACATCTTGCATTAAGACACACAAAAATACCCTTCAAAGAAGCATCAATATAAATTAAAATTTCACCATTTCTTATTGGATCTACTAACATTTGAGTTTTATCCAATGTGAATTTAAATTCTTATAAATATTCCTCAAAAATATTTCTATATGAATTTAAATCATATTGAGTAAACATATATATTCTAGTTGAAACCCATAAAATCTAATAAAAATCTAGTTGATTTAAACTGTTAATCAAAGAAAACATTGAATGTAATTGAAATGATTCAATCTTGGACACTCTTCCAAAAAATTGCGTTTTAGAAGAATAAATATTAAGAAAAAATATTTCCAATGTAAAAAAATTAATATAACAAAAAATCATTTTTGTTAAATCGTCTATAAAGTGTTATTTTTGTTTATATTATATAGAATAATCCATAGATTCTTCTCAGGTACATCATAATTTTTAAAATAAAATAAAATTTAATCACTATAAATTAGAAAACATTTATCACAATAATTATGTAAAAAACTATTTTTGATATCGATAAATATATAGGGTTTTTTTATCAACGCAAAAGGCATTACCCTGAACTAATATTTTCTATATATAGTATAAAATTTTAATACCCCGAATTATACTATAGTAGTTAAAATTTATATACAAAAACTATCATATAATTCACAACCTAAAGATTCATTATTGGTCTATTCATTAAAAAGTTAAATTTCAGAATCCATTTTACTAAAAACAAATCATTATATTTGGATTTTTAATATTAGATTAATAAGAAATTTTTGTATTTTTTCAAAATAAATTTCTACTTAATAGTTAACAATACTTTATTTAGTAAACATGTAAATTATATGATTTCAAAAGAATGAGGTAAATGTTTATAAAACACTAGAATTTGTAAAATATGTATTAATAACTATATAATTTAAAAAACCATATTTAATTTTGAAAACCAATGATTAACATATTATGTACATAAGTGATATTTACTAATAAATGTTTCTTTAATTTCACAATAATTATAAACTATATTGGTAATTTTTTTGATTTTAGATGATAACGATAAAAAATTAAATTTATAATAAACCTATTTATATAATTAATATAACAAAACATTTATAATTTTACCTTACACATAATGTTTGTGGTTGTTGTTTTTCCAAAACGGGTTTTGTGCATTTTATGTGATGATGATAAAAATAATTTTTCATATATAAATATATATAAATATATATTATATAAAAGACTTTATTTATGATGCAGATTCATTGGCTAAAAATTATATAATATTTTTATTTTTATCTTTATCCATAAAAATTATTTATTAATTTTAAAACCAGTAAGTATTGAAAAATGCATGTGAAATTAAAAAAATCTAGAAAATAATTGATTAAAGAATGTGAAAAATATGTTTCTAATATAGTGGTTTGATATATATTTATCCTAATCTCAACCTCCACCAAAATATGTCTCATACAAGGAACCACAGGACATTTAAAACATGTTCCCTCATTATAATAAGTTTAAATATTTACTTATATTTCATTCTCACCGCCTATAAAAAGTGACCTTTCACAACCCCTTAAATAAAACACAAAAACATATGTTACCTATGGAAAATATATCCTTATATCTTCGCTTATAATCCCCTTATATCCTCTTTATATTTTTTTCCATTATATTATCCTAATCACTTCCTTTATAAGGATTACCCTATAGGGAATCCCAATACCTATACTCGAGTACTAAGTTTCTCAAATTTCATTCCCTTTATATATTGATTTTCATAAAACAATATTATATATTTAATAACATCAGTATTGTATATAATTGAAATTTTTATTCCTAATAGAATAACCATTAACAATATAACAACTTTTCCCGCATGGAAAACAAAAAATGACATTAATGATTATGTGTGGACTACCGTCTATACAAAGAAACATGTTTTATTTTTCTTATCCAAATTTGATTATTGGTCATTATTATAAATTTAAAAAGTAAATAAGATTTTTATAACATATTTTATATAATAAAATAATAAAATCTATATTACTTTTCTATCACACTACCAAAAATTAAATCATGAACTATCCGCACGTGTGGACAATCACCAACACGGAATGATGGATTTCAATTATTTCATCACCCACTGTCATGGATGGTATTGAGAATGGGTTTAATGGATAAATAGTATTTTCATGATATTATTAAATTTTGTGGAATTCACAAAAAAACTATATATTAATAATTTTAGAAATAAACATATTTGAAAATTTTAACTCTCTAAAATTTTGTTTTATGATAATAAAATGATTTCACCATATTAAAAAATCACTTAATATAGGTTATATTATTCTAATAAATCATTAAAATTTATATGAAAACTTAATACAATCAAAATATATTTATTGTTATTCAATTTTAATTAAATGAAAATAATGTTAATTCATATTCATCCATTAATTATGGTATTTTCATATTTTATTCCCATTAACAACCTACATGAAATATTAACTTTTGTATATCATGGATTAATAGGTGAATTTAATTTCTTGAAATATAGGATAGAAATAATTATTTAATGATTTTATATTAGTTCTAGAATAGTAAAAGAAATATTAAATTGATTATTTTTTATACCAATGTCAATTTGAAAAAAAATCACTATAGCATGCTATTCATCGATTTCATATTTAGGGATCTCATTCAAAAATTACATATTTTGAAATTATATAATTATTAATAACTCTATATAAAATATTCTACTAAATTATATTATTGTCGAACAACGAACATTTTGAGATGAGTGAATAATAAAAATTCTATTATGAAACTATTTCAAAATGACCAGTATTACTCACACACAATATAAGATTTAAAAACAATTAACTAATAATATTATATAGTAAAATATTATATGGTGTTAATAAAAGTATATATATATCATAATTGTTTTAAAATTGTAGGTTACATTAGTTATTTTTATATAGGATGTTAGAGCACATTCATTTTATTAGGATTATAGTTAGAGATTGTTTTTCTCAAATTTCAATTACTTGATATTTGATTATCTCATACACCATGTTTTCAATTATATTGTATTATTACTATGCATTTTAAATTTTAGGTCATGATTGTCTCATTATTAATGGTATATAATTGTATATTTAATATTATAATAGTAAATGAATTTTTTGAGATGTTCCCTAATAGATCATAATGCCTAAAAATAATAAACAGTGAAACGTAATGTGTATGTTGTTTTTATGGAATGAAAATAAAAATATATAAAATGGATTATGGATGCAGTTATGGAAGAAATTCATCATGGTGGATTCCCCCAGAACATTTCTTGTTGGTTAACTGGTAAATCTTCAACTGCTGCATAATTAGTGGGACTAAGACAAGTGATAATTGGAAACACTCCGAGGTGAAGTAATTTGGATAATCCACATGATCTCTATAAACCATTAGGATTTATTTTTAAACCATTTATTTGGTATCTAACCATTTCAATCTAATAACCTCAATTATAATCATTTATTGACAACCCAACACATTGAAAGTACCCTCTCCACTAAATCTTTATAAAATATATATAAATCATACCTCCTAATATATTAATAATAATCTATTGTTTCTGTGATGATTTTCATAATATTATCTTCACTGTGAACTTGACATAATTAAATAGAGAATTGTTTATTTATAATATTTCCATCATACTGATAGATATCTAGTTATCTATGATTAACTAATCTTTCTTTATGATTGTTATGAAATTTTATATTAACTCATATGATGAATGAATTGGACTGACGTTATGATTTATGGGGGATGATATTTTTCAACAATCAATGTATCTATTGGTCTCATGACAACAACAATCTAGTGTATTCGAATATGAATTGACCATTTTTGAGAGATGTCTTGTATAAGGGCCTTGATTTTATTATTTTAGTTTTATAACATTATGTACTCTATCACCATGAGACTAGTAATCAATATATATGTTTTTATATATTTTAATTAATATAGTATGCAATCAATTTCATTTGATTAAATAATTTTTATAATCTTGTAATTTTACACAAAATATTTATAATTTATTGATTTTATGATATATATCATTGTACACTACTGTTTTATAATAATTTGACCTCACTATTAATTTTAACCTTTACATATATTACATAGAAGAGAAAAAATTAAAATTTAACAGAATCTATTAGAATAGATAATAATTCTCACATGGAGATTCTATATTATTGTTAATATTATCATGTGTAATGTAATAATGTTTATTAATATATTATTAAAATAATAATAAGCTTTTAGAGACTTTTATTCCATTTAAATTCATTCACAGAAGATAAATGTGACTAATGGATCTAGGTTTTTAGTGTATGGGTTGTTACATTTCCTATTAGACGTAGTTTATAAGAAACTATGAGGAGTGGATTTAGAGGAACCTAGTTAGATATTAATATTATTATGGGAACCCCATATGATTTTAAAGATTAGTTTCTCTAGAAACCCTGAAATGAATAGTATTTTATAATTCAATATCATTTGATAATTACATGTATTCCATTTTTAAGAAACAGTGTCCAATAGATGGAATGATAACTAAATCAATGCCAATAGTATATGTAGGGATGTCCCTCATGATAATGTCAATTATAATGATGTTGGTTCTATTTTAAAAGAACAACATTATGGAAACTGACCCTAGATATGAAAATTGGCATCACCTGAATATTTTAATATTTCAATATACACCATTTTCTTACAATATTATATGACATTATGTGATAAGAACCATAAGCATTAAATAGAAAATCTAGTCCATTTTTGTTGTGTATTTGATCAAGTCTCTATAAAATATATTTATCTCTTGGTGTATAGTGAACATGAAAATATATTCAAAATGTATATCATCTGAATAGAGGTATAGATGAATGACGATCTCTAATTTCTACCACATAAGAAATTTTTAGAATATAGAAATTTGGATGTAGAACATTAATGATATATTCTATAAAAAATTGCCTTCATTAATAATGTATCAAATTGGGAAACCAATTATTCCATCTATTATAAAATTATGAAAAATATATTTCCATTTATGAGGCTAATGTACCACCTAAATTTTTCTTGATGTTTTTATGATCCTGATCATGCTCTTGAATATCTAAAAGTTTTAGTTGACTAAATTTCATATCATATTTTTGTATTTATATTATTCCATTAATGACAATTGTTATGTAACTAAGTTAATTAAAATTCTTCATGATGATCATGTTAAAGGAATCATAATTTCATCATTCATGAATTATAATCATTGAATGAATTCAAAAGAACATTATATTGTCCTGTAATAATTTCAATAAAGAACACGTTGAAGATGAAGTGTCCCAAGAAACCCTGACTAACTATTGTTAAGCAACTGAATAGCCAATTGGGTGGGAAGAAGTTCTTATGAATATGGAATCTCCTAGTTGGCTAGATGAAGTTGACAAATATAGTTTTTTTCTTGATGTGTAACCATCCATCTTTTATATTTTATTTGCAACCCAGTGCTGTCAATATAATTTTGGAATAATACATATAAATATCAAATTATAGGGGTCGATGTGGTTCCTTAAATACCACTAATATCCAAATTCCCCCATATCCTATGAAGGTTATATATAGTTGTTTTTAAAATGATGGATTTCATCTCATAGTAATGAATTATTTTTTAACAAAATTATGTTAAAATTTAGTGGAAAATATCTCAAAAACTCTCTTCGTACTCAAAATAATTCAAAGAGTAAATATCATTTCTCAATTCCCAAAGGGTATCATATTAATCTATTGTCTCTATATATATTTTTCATACTATTCTATTAATATAGAGATATGATACCAAAATTGTAACATATATTCACCAAGAAAATCATTCCCTTATCTCTTGATTTCATATAATTTGTTTTTTGTTCAAAATCGTCATAATAATGTGAATGGGTTTTTACTAACATTAATTTAAGAGAGAAATAGTGTCTCGGGACATGCATAAAAAACTAATGGAGTATTTGGATTTGTGACATCTATTAAAAACAATAGAGTAAGAAAACTCTCCCAATATCAGTTGAGGATACGTAGGGGATCACATTGAGATTTTATAAAACTCCTTTATTAAAATGTATTTGTTCTACCTTTATTTTTATGAACTGAATTATCTAGTATCAATAGACATAATTTTATTAATTTTAATTTTCTTTTTTCTTTTTTTAATACAATAATAATAAATAGTAATGTTAAATTTTTAATACACCATTAATTTATCACTTTTTAGCTTCATCATATCGAAATATTTATCAATATTTCTCCTTTGTGTTTATTTTTTTTAAAATGAAATCGACGCACTTCCTTACATTATATTCCCCTTTGATTGAAATATATCATTATGATTTTATATATAAATAATACAGACAAAGTACGTAGATTAAAAAATACAAATTTATTTGATTAGTTAGATCCAATAATTTGAAATTTATCATTCTGTATAAAGTTTTCATCATAACATAATATAGTCCCATGATATATTAAGATATTAAATGAGATATGAAATATTTATTTATACAATGGAAATATTGATATGAATATATATTTTGGTAAACACATGAAGAAAATATTTCAATGTGTAATAATGGTAGAGTGTAATTTTTCCCATCTTTTAATTTAAATAAGAAACAATTAGAGAATTTTTGTATGAAAGTGGAAGAATCATTCATCTGAGGAATAAACATTGTCATTTTATTGAAATAAATGGTTTGGAAGAGGTTACTATCATTAAATGCATTATGTTTAAGGATATGGGTAACTATGAAATTAATTTCCCAAATCATAATGGGATTTTTTTCATGGAAAATGGTGAGGGAGAGTGGCCAAGCATCAATAATGACTAAAATTTAGGATATAGATAAAAATATCAGGTTTTCAATTAAATTCATATTAAACATAATTTTATTGTTTTTTGTATTGATTATATATATATACAGTTTGTTATGTCGTATATTTTTTGAGAATATTTAGTCATACTGAAATTTTTTAATGATGTATTTTCACTTATGGCACAAATCAGGATTATTATTGAATCAAATATTTACTAAGTAGTTTCTATTATGATTCATATACCTTAAAATGTAAAACAAATCATGATTATACATATGTTTAATCATTAATTAATCTACACTATGTATTTTCTTTCGATAAATAATTTAAAAAGTAATTTTAAAGAGTGGGATATTATTATTTTGAATGGTATATCAAATCTCTTGTTCCAATTGAGATAATTACCCCCCCCCCCTGAGTCATATATAGTACCACCCCAATTGGATCACATTAATAAAATTATGGGATAATTAGAACTGAAAAAATATATTTTCATGGGTAGTTAATATTATGTATACAAGATGTTCCCGTTATAAAAATACTTTGACTGGTTTCTGGTGAAATTACCTATCCAACCACCTAAGCATGAAATTTTATTTTCCGTTGACCTCATGCTTGATAATATAACCATATATAAATCCTAATTTATAATGAATCAAGGGGTTTTGGTTATGTTAATGAAATAAAAACTATAGTTTCTATAAAATGTATTTATACACACTACTTTATAGCAATTAGGATCCCCACATTTATTCGTGAAGAGTAATGATGGGTAAATGGGAATATGAATTGATTACATGGGGATAAATTCCATTAATATAATTAATAGGTATAATTTACCAATCATTGATGGCTATTGTTATCAACTTCATGAAGTTCAATGTTGGTAACGAAAAATTTCTCACCAGATTTTTCACATGCCAAGCGGTGTATATTTCACAAAAAAGTTGCACAACCAGACATTATAGTGTATAGAAACATTCACTTAGAGTGGTAATTGGATTTAAAAAATTCCTTATTAAAACGTTTGGATGCATTAAATCATATTTTTAGGGGTTTTGGGAACTTTTTTTCATGTGAAAACATCCGGTTTGGTGTATGTTCCATACATTGGAGGCATAGATCACTTATCTTGCTACAATTTGATTGCACACGGATCCATATTGTTCTAATAGATCAAAACTCATGGACTATATTAGTATAGTTTAATTTTATACATAATTGATATTGAAAATTATAAAATCTTAAAATGTAATATTATGATCGTTTAATAGTGATTAAAGTACATTGTGAAGCTCTTATATAGTAATCCAATTTTGAGAGTACTATTAAATTATCTAATGTGGCCACTATCAATCAATAATAGCAATGGGTCCTAATGTTTTAAGGAAGATGAAAATTATAGGGATGAGGTTATACACTAATTCATATAAATACCAACACCCACTTTATTACTTGGAGATAGGATGAATGGTGGACACGATATGACAATCAGGATAGATTCAATCTCCTGGAAACACTCTGGTAACATTACAATGTTTTTAAATTGGGAGGGGCATTGTGATTTAATCCCATGTAGTTGCTCTATAAATATATCCCTTTATAAGGAAACATCAAGAAATACTATAAATCCAATGATATATGGATAGGGACATTTAATATAATATAGCTAATACAATGTAGACATCCCTATGAGAAATTTTATGTCCTCAATACTATATGGATAGCAATATGTAAATAGATATGCAGTCAATCCTATGTCAATAATCACTTCCCAAAGCAACATATTGAAACTACAACGTTTTCATATGATCATTCTTGAAATTATTTATTATGACACATACTTTAGAGTAATCTATAACCTTGATAATGTACCTTCATCATTATATCACCATTAAATAAGGGGTAGAAACCATTAGTCTAGATACTCCTCTTGGTTACTATACATTTTAATCCTCTTAGAATAAATATATGACCAATACATTAATTACCTTGAGCCATGGTACTCACATTGTTTTCATATACAAGGGAATCCACCTAGGTGTAAGTCCCAACAAAACATAGATTCATCATGATAGATACGTTCCTCCAGGTTCCACATACATTGGAATCCTGTTCGGTGTAGTACATGAACAAATCATTAATTACCTCTTTTTGAGATAATCTTATTGGTATCACATAGAGGGGAATCATTGAATGTATAATCAGTTACTAAACCTTCAATTGACCATGATTCTTGATACATCACGTTGTTATATATACCCATGAAACCCTTTACCTTCATGAACCAAAAAACCATTATTTTACATGACTTGAGATACTCTTCTTGGTTCCACATCCACGATAATACACCAAGGTGTAAGACCCACCCAAATCGTAAATTCACAATGAGTCTAAATACTCCTCTTTATCCATGTTTAATGGTAATACTTTTAGGTTTAATCCCCAGACAAATATTTATTTATGTTGTGTCAAGATAAACCTCTTGGTTTCAAATTAATGAGAATCATATTTACTGTAATCCCTGGATATACCATCAAATTCCATTGAGTAGAGATACTCCACATTGTTGACATTATTAACCATGATTCATGATACTCCACTCGGATCATGATACTCAAGAATAATCCTAGGTATAATAACGTACCAAACATTTAATTAGAATTATATTGAGATACTCAACCTAGATATCATTATTATCATTGATTTGATATACACTTCTTTGTTATAGATATTATTTTTCTACTTCATAATAAATTTTCCAACACATTCCACTACCTAACCCAAAAATTACTTCTGGGGTCTCAGGGAATCACATTAATTATACCAACCTTATTCACAATTGACATCCATTTCATGACACCAAAATTATATAAGGTTTGATTTAGTGTCTAATCCAACCATTATAATCAAACAATATGTTATCATGAAATATGATTAATCGTTGATAGTCTATTGATTCCCACCCTAAGCGTGACTCATGTGGACATAGAGATGAATGATGATCATTTCAACAACCTAACAAAATAATTTCCAATATGGGAATCATTTTTTGGTGTAATCCCTAATCATTGATTGAAATATGTTTTTTAATAATGTTCTCACATAATATATAAGACTCCTCTTTGAGGTTCAATCCCATATCCAATTTAGAAAAAAAACCATTCTGGATGATGATAAAATCCCAAGATCCCAGTAATTCCCCATTAAATGAATGAATCTGAAAAAATAATATGAGAAATAAGAAGAAACTAAATTATATAGAGTGTTCCACATCAAAAACATATTGTTTATCATATAATTATAATAGGGCTTACTAGTCCCATGAAATGATTTGATAGTGACACATTGATTTACCTAAAATATATATGATATTCTCATAGTAGGAAATATTCAACCTAAAATGGATATATTAATCACAAACTCACATCCTCTAGACAAATGTTTTTTATAATATGTTTCCAATAAATTCATAGTGATCACCTACATTTAGAAAATAAGCACACATTGACTAAGAAAAATTGTAATTATGAATACCATTATATATTTCCATAAAAAAACTCAATATATTTCATCAATTATTATTATATCTTGTTAACAATAGTTAATTATGAATAGTGAGGATATAAGGATGGTGACATGCCGTAAGAGATATAGACATTATGATTTTATGGTAATAGCATTTGGATTGATAAATACACCTTATATTTAAATTTAACCTAATGACTATAGTATTTATCGATTGAAATGATAAAATCATGGAAGCATTCATTGATGATACATGGATATAATACAAAATTTACGAATACCATGATAAAAATCTATGAAATTTGTTTGAGACACTAAGAGAAAATAAATCATATGGGATGTTTAGTAAATGTGAATTTTTTATTTATGATTTTTCTTTCCATCTATATATTTAATGAAAATAAAAAATTAGAGTTGATATATCATATAAAATAGAAAAAATGAATGACCTAAATTGTTGAATATAATTTAAAGTCATAGATTTTATGGCTTAGTAGGTTACTATTGACAGCTTGTTCTATGATTTTTCTGATTTGAAAACCCATTACCAAAACTGACAGGAAAAGTAGTTAAATTTACACGTTCAAATTAGTGAGAAGAATTTTTTAGATGATGGATATTATATTAATTAATACACTAGTATTGTCTTTATCAATAAAATAATAATGTTTTTTAATATATATTGACGAAATGAAATATGGATTCGGTTTATTGCATATAAATAATGATAAATTTGTTTATTTTAGTTCAAGGAAATTGATGTTACAAGAAAAAAGCATCCAAATCCTGAAATTAGTTAGGAGTATCAATCATTTAATTGATGATATAGAGGAACCACCTAAAGCGTAAAATATGAAACATTTATATGGAGCCCAAAAAAAATCTTATTCTCTCTTGGAAATATATAACCACAAGGAAAATGATATGGTTAATCATACTCATAGACTATGAATCCTCAATACACTACTATGGCGGGAAGGAAAAAATAGTAGTTGGTGCATTGAGTATTAGGGAAAATTGACTTATCACTGTGCTGATGATTAATATCGACCCAATATTCAATGATATATTAATTAAGGATGTGGTATTTTTTATACAAGGAGAAGCATAGTTTAATTTTCAATAAATTTATATACCATCAAGACAGGAAAATATTATATTGTTATAGTGGGAATATAATAATTATCATATGAATATTAATGAGTTTAATAGTTAGAAATTGATATTTTCATATTTAAAAGGAGATTTAAAGTTGGGAAAGATGTTATGGATTCAATCAAATATTTAAATGAATAGGGTCTACTAGAGTAATCATAGGACACAATTTCCTCTTTGAAACCTAGAAGGGAAATGGTGTATAAGACTAAAAAGGTCACTTCTTATAGGATGACATAAAGATATAAATATTTGATTATGTGTCTGGATTCATAGAATACTATACGGTAAATAATAAAAGACAACATGATAATTTTATCATTACATATCTACATATATCTAAATAGAAGTTACAAAATATTATAATGTAGTTTATATCTATGCCTTCAAAAATATTACATAATAGTGATGTTTTATTGTGAATCATCAATTTACAGGAAATACTACACATTTTGTAGTTGTACGGGATGACCAACCCCTTCATCCCCTTTCACCGAACTATATCATTGAATTAAAAGATATCATCTATATCCTATGTCAAATTGATGTTATATTACCCCTAAATTCACATAAAAAGTATAAAATATCTGAAAAAACTATCTACACATCAAGGTACATTTATGCACCTCATGACATCCCCAAAATGATGGGTTGTTTAAATTCTCTAAGTTGACATTATATGACATTCTGAGATAAATTTTAATTAACATCTATATAGAATGAGATTAGTTTCTACCTATGGTAAAATTTTAACACAATAACATTATTCATTTGATTATCCATAGAAAACTATATGATAGATTCTATGGGAATTTAGGTTTTAATACAATATATTCATAATAATTTGGATAATGAAAGTTAGTATACCCAAAACATGTGGATGAGAGAACATTGAAATTACACACTATAGATGATGATTTCAATATATATATATATATGGAAAAAAGTATTTCATAGATATTCTATTTAAATTCTTGTAATTTCTGGTGTGGGATTAAGTATTCTTCAACGTCTAATCGTTGAAAGCTATTATATGATTTTTTAGAATGGAAATGTTATGACTTAATTACATTTGGATGTTTGAAATTTTCTAGTGATTTATATTAGTAGCTTACTAATAAGATATTCCAACAAACCTTCTAAAATTAAATAATTTATTATATAGTTATTTATTGAGGAAATGCCTAATATATTCAACATATTTATTCACATTTTAGGGAATAATGTTAGTACCTTTCTTGTCCTATAATAATGTGCATACCCATTCTCATGACACTAAAGTGAAACTAATACCAAATTAGGTAACACAATAACTGAATATCCTTTATAGAAATCATAAATTTGATTATACAACAATGAATCTTAATGAATATTTGAGTTAAAAGTACATTTAGTTGAGTTTTTTAAATGTAATCGATTAAATGGATGATATTATTTACTTGGAAAATATTTATTACCCAAGACCCTATTATTGTAGGTAAAAGCTACATCCCAAAACTATTACATAATTCACAATCTAAAGATAATTTATTCTTAAATTTATATAAAATATAAATTTGAATTTGAATTTTCCAAAATTAGATTATATATTTATACATTAAATGAAATCTTTTGTTTTTTTTTTTGGTTTTTATGAAATAATTATTTTTTATGATAATAATAAATATTACATATTTTAAAAATAATTGAATTTTTTAACATAATAGTTAATACCAAGGAGATTATAAAACATTTTAATTGTTAATACATATCATTAAAACTATGCATTTTAAAAATACTCTATTGAATTCATTTAACATATGAATAACATTTTAAGGACATAATTATTATTTTTAAATAAAAATTGTTTTTTTACTTTTACTTTTATAGAAATATTATTTTTGTAAAATTTGGTTTTATCATGATTTCAAATATAAATAAATTATATAATTAATTATTTTAAATAATTAAAAACATTTGAGTTGAATATTTTATCCTACACAAAACAATAACTTGAAAATACTGTTTTATTCAAAACAGGAGATTTTATTGTTACATGCGTAACTCATAGAATTGAATTTTATGAGAACAAAAATTATCTCTACATTAAAATTTATATTGTTTTATAAATATTAATCTATATATTATATTGAAATATTCCTTTTATATTGATGAATAAAAATAGATTCAATTATGTAAAACCAAGCTTCCATGATTAACAAAAAATGGTAATTAGAATAATTTAAGGGGTAAAAGGTTTGAAACCTGTAAAAACATGTTCAAATTGATTTTTTGAGATATTATCAACATGATATCATTATAAATTCTATTTTCCCCACATTTGAGTTGATTTTTATGTGATTGGTTTATCTTATATATATTAGGTAGAAATATTTTCCAAAATTTCATTCTGACCACTTATAAAAGGGGCAACTCAGGGCTGATTCAATAACATTAAAAAGATTTAGTTTCAACTTGAAAATATAAAATTATTAAATTATATAAAAAATTATTTAACTATATGTATATTTTATTTAGTTAATAATATATTAATTCAACCCTTTATATAGATCCCTTTATGGGAAATCACATGTACTCAACATAAACACTAATTTCCCCTAATTTATTTTCATTTTCAAATTAAAGTTATGAATGTTTGGTTCAAATTAATATATAATGATATGATTTTTATATTAATATTAAATATTATTATTCTAAAATAGTATATATTAAACACCTTACCCCTTTTTTAACGAAAACAAAAATGACATTCATGTTTTTTTGTGGACTACTATCTCCATAATATGCCTTATTTTGTTTTACATAAACAACATTAAAGGATAGTCCAAATGTTAGATTTTATAAATAATCCTCGTATTTATAAAATAGGTTTTTTTCATAAATAATAAAAATTATTATTAATTTGTCACATTTTATGGAAATATAATCATCAATCATGTATATATAAGGACTAAAGACTCCATAAAATGATAAATTTCTATTTTTATTTTCATCACTATCTATCATGGATGGTCATGATAATTCCACGAATTGATAAATATTATTTTAATTATTTTTTTGTTCACAAAATCATAACATGAAACCATATTAGTAATATGAGAAATAAACAACTTTACATCTGCCCCATGGTGTTTTCCTGATCATTTGCTATCATTTACAAATATAATTATACAGTATAAGTGCGTTCAATATTATTAATAAAGTAATTTTTTTATAACTTATTTTCGTATTTATGGTCATTTTGATTATTTTAGGAATCTGGGATTCCTCTCAATTAAGCCTTCATTTCCATGGATGTAATTTTGATGATTATTAGGAGAACATTGAAGGAAGTGGAGTAGTACCCAATTGAATGTGTAGAAATTCATATTTCTTCAGAATACTATTTCAAGGGAATTGAAAACCCTTGGTTAAATTTACTAAGCATCATTAACCTATAAATATAACCATTCATACAACATTTAAGTACATTTTAGATGATATATCCAAAAAGTGTGCATAATATTATTCAAAAGACACCAGGAAGTTGCTTGCCAGTAGTGACTAACCAAGGTAGTTCTTCTAGAAATACTAGAGCACCATATAGATCATAGGTTAACTGATAGAGTCTCTTGAGTATATGATAGAATCATTTTTTCTACAAGATAAGTAATTTAATGTTTTCAATTTCACTATACTTATGGTGTTTCATGGATTGTTGAGTCCCAGTGAACTCCATATGCTACATGCACTTTTTAGATCCTATGAAATGACCTCCTTAGAACCATGATGACAAATATTCAAAATTTTATCACAAATATAGGCTCTAAATGACCAATCACTAGTGAAAAATTGTTTTCAAAACCTCTAATGATCCAACATCAATGTTCCATGTCCTTAAGAAGCTCTCTATTATTCTATATAATATATATTCCACCATTATACATCATCCATCAATGAGATTTATGAGCAATACATATTGATATTTCGTAAATAAAACTCTTCTTTAATTATCTATATTCATAAAATTATACAAAATCCATAGATTTTTGGGATTTTTTACATGTCTACCTTTGATTCTCAATTTGGTAATCACAATCCAAAACTATGAGGGATGGGTTTCTTGGTCATCGTTAATATCAGAGGGCTTATACAATTAAACTATCAAGTTTAATTGTTGAATTGATGGTGATCACATCAAAATATATTATAAATCCTTTTCAATTATTATTTTCATTTATATATATTTAATTCAATCTTTTAACAGGGATTTTGTAACACCCCAATGTTTTTAGGAAATATTTTTTTAAAACAATATTTCTCTAATAGCTTGAAATTCATGAAATTGTGAGTTTAAGTGAACCATGGGAAACCCATATAATAAAAGGACCATTTCATCCCAGTACTTATGTTATCAGTAATAAATATTACTAACATATGATAATATATAGAGAAGTCCCACTCTACAAAATATTTATTGAAAATCAAAATCAATTATATAGTTTTTATTTTTTTATTAATAAATGTAGTGATTAATATTATTAAATTAAATTAATTAAATATATATGTTATATAAATAATAATATATTTTTATATTCAACAAATCGATATTTCTGTCAAATGGTATGAATAAACCCTATTTTAAATATAAAAATCAATATTTTTCAAAGGGGTAATTTTCTGTATTTCAATCGAAACCCCATTTTAAATTAATATTTTTAAATGTTAAAACTTTTTATATAACAAAATATTGATTTTATATGGGAATCGAGATATAAAAATTTATATGGTATGAAAAATTAAAATATTTCTGATAACTTTCAAATTTTGATAAATAATGAAAATACACTAAATTTTAATTTAATACAAATTATTTTATGAAAATAATTTATATGACCAATTTATAATATATAATATATTTAAAGTATGTATATAATATATTTTATAATTAAATATAATTTATGTCATTATCATTATTTTCATTGAAGTCAGATGTAAACTTTTTTCAATCTTTTCTAATGTTTTATATTTTATAACTCATTCTCTCTTTCTGAAAAATAAATTTGATTTTAAATGAATTAATGAAACATCAATGTTTTTACATTTGATTAATGGATTTCATATAATTTTAATTATTATGTAAAAATTATTTAAATAGGTTTATATTAATTTTGGGCATTATAAATAGTAACTTTAGTAAGTTTTATTAATTTGGTAAAGGGTAAACCCAGTAATTAAGGTTAATAATACTATTATAAATTACATAACACATACCTTAATTTCAATGGAGGAGTTTGTTTCGACCTAAATCATATTTGGGTCTAAATGGTGCCATTTGGAGGCTATTGGGATTAGATTAGTACTTGTAATTTATTTTATTTAAATAAAAGTGTAATATGACTCACTCAAATTTTATTAGATAAATCATTTTTCTATAAGTTTATTTGGATGATAAATTGGATTATAATTACACCTTAAAATTTTGATTTTTTTCCTTTATCATGGTAATTTATTTTTAATTTTTTATAAATTATTTAATTACATTAAATATTTATACTTTGAGGATTTAAAAATAAATTAATTGATGAGAAATCAATAAATTATATTAATAAAAATAATATTAACCATAAATATATCCACACACATGACCAAATATTTTTTTAGGTATATCCCAAACCAAAACATCCAAATTCCGAGTTATTGATCATTTAGAGCCTTATAGAAGTGATTGTGACACTTATATTATTTTATTCGAAGTGACGTTAAAGTTGTCACAAAAATAATTCAATAAGTATAACATTTTTAAAATTTTATTTTATAATAGATAAATTTGACTACATGTTTTCAAATAATCCCTGGTATATTTATATTCATCATATTATTTTATTTTTAATTTATATTTCAAAATTATGTATGATAAATAATTATTAAAACATGATGTTGTAGTAATTTGTTAATAAAGACAACAAATAAATGTTATTAAAAATTTTAAAATAAATATAATTTTGGATAATTAATATGTTTAATTAATTTTATTGATTATCTTGACCTCATAAGAATATTATAAAAATGTTGTTTAAAATATAACTTCTTATATTAAAATTTCTAAAAATCAATGAACGGAATAGTGTCAAAATTGACACTATTTAATGTTTATAAGAATAATTGTTTAATAAATTTTTTTAAAGAAATAAATATATTTTAAAATAAATAATAATAATTATATTGTCTCAAAAGTTCTAATTTATTTTTTTATAGGCTAATTAAAATGAAATATGTAAATATGGATCCCTTTTAATATTGAAGTATTTATAACCCAAATTAAAAATTAAATAAGATTACTAAGTGTAAATAAAAATTATATGACTTAATTTTTCATAAATACATGAAAAGAATTTATTGTATGATGAGGATTGATCCTTATCTAACATAATCTCGTTATTTGGGTGATTTTTATGTTTTCTGAATGGGGTTTGATTTTATTATAAACTAATATTTTTTGTAGAACCCAAAAATTCCCTTCACATTAATTACAAAAGGGATCCTCATACCTCTCTTATTCACATAACATTATTCCAATAAACTAGGACATACCCTACAATTTTACATTATCTAAATCCCTAGTAACATTTTAGATGTTTTTTCATCACATTCCAACAATAGTATTCTATGAGGAGATTTAGAGGAAGCACGTCAAATAAGAGGTAATTTCCTCTACTGATTCTTTCAAAATTCATTCTTCATATACATCATCTTCAGGAGTTGTCTAATTATAAATTAATAACTCCAGTATCAATTGTATACAGAGATTTTCTTTTTATGGAACAACTATATTCCACTTTCTATCCATCCTATTAAAAATTAAATCACCATGTGTTCGTATATACCACATATCGTCTCCACATCGTAGTGTAATATTTTTTCTAGCACCACATTACAAGGATGGGTATAATAATGGAAATAATAAATATATATTATCATTATTATTATTATAACATGATATTTATTATGAAATATTATACTCTATTAACTTCAATACCATTCAGTAATTATGGGTATGATATCATCGCACGTGCGTATGTGCAGTTTATCGTCTCAATGATGTGATGCAATTCATTATAATGATATTCATTAATGAATGATTATATAAATGTATATAATAAATATATATGTTAAATGTAATTTTTATATTTTTTAGTGGTATAAAAATGACCTATAATGGATAACCAGGACTTCTTCGGCAAAACAAACCTAAGAAAATGATGTAGTTAATACCCAAATAACCAGTAATAATGAAACATCATCAACATATGGATAATAATATGATAATATATTAGATCATAAAAATTACATTTATTATGAAATAATTCGATGTAATTATTTAAATAATTAAACATGTGGTTCAGATACAGAGAAATCAATTCAGACTTATGGTAAGGTATAATTTCTCAATATCATTATTATAGGATTTTGTTTATACATATTTATTTAATGAGGTATATTTAACATCCACGAACATGTATACAAAATATTTAATAATATTTCAATTCTTATAAATTTTTTTAATTTAAAATCTACCTCATGATGAATTTTTATTAAAAGTTACAAAATGAATATCTTGTTGTGGTTTAATATGATGAATTTTTGGATTTTTATGGAAAATGTATGAGGATTGTGTTTTTTAACATATATTGTATGAATGGATTTTTATATATTAATAAATCCTTATTTAAATTAATAATCCTATACATTATTATATTTTTATTTTCAAAAAATTCGTTCCTTTTAAATTTTTTTGTGAAAATGAAATTATTTTCATAGAGAAAAGATATATTTTTTAGAATTAATTTCACATGTTATATTAAAATTATTTTCCATTTAAGATGGAAAAATTTTGTTGGTTTTTGTTTCATTTATAATATCATTATTTTCAATATTATATAAATGTGTTTATGATTGAAATCAATTTTTGAAATCAATTTTTTACAAGGGTTTTGATATGGTTGAATGATGTTTAAAGAAACACATTTTTTCATTGGGTTTTGATTAATGATTTATGTTATTGTGTAACTCATAATAATTATTTAATTATGAGATAGGTGGGTCCTATATATCCCTATAATGAATTGGGTAATTATTTTTATCTCTTGATATAACTGGTATGGAATGAGAAATGATCTTGGTTTAGTAATACAGAGCTAAAACGAGCAATGAATTGGGTTCAGTAAGGGAATTTTCGGAAATGATGGTCTTGGAAATGGGCCTTCAATAATATGAAATTATATTTTATGTTTATGATTATGAAAAAAACCTTCATGTCATACATTATGAGTTTCGGTATTATTTTCATTGATTATTATGGAATTTTATGATTTATTCATGGAATAATAACACAATCATTCATACACACCATACGATTCGAATATACTTTGTTCTTATATGTTATTATTATGATAAGATTTAAATCTCCTTAATTTATCCTTACTAAGAATTTTATCTCACCCTTTATATGTTTATTTTTCCCAGTTCATGAAGAAGTGTATTAAGTAATATATATCAAAAATGGGTCTATATATGACAAAATAAGTGGGACACAGTGAAGATGTCTTATTAACCATTTTTTTATGTTTCCATGTATCTAATGTCACTAAACCAATATGATCCTATATTATTTGTTTTATATTTTTTAATTAAAATTCTTTAACATGGATTTAATTTCAATGTATGTATAGTGTGCACTTTTATAGTTAATACCAAAAGAAATGTATAGTTTACCATTCAAAATTTGGATAATAAAAACATACTATGAACCTTGTGGATATTTCATTCTATAATATACAATCAAACTACTTTATAATTAATCATGAATAATTTATCATAAAACATAAAGTGTCATATATTAATATTTTATTATTTATAATGTGGTTTTCTGATTATGGTAAGTGTTGCACACACTATGCTTCTTTGTTTTTGTCAATGGTTCTAACATGAAGGAATCACAGTAATGAGGAATGCAAAATGAAATGAAATGATTGTCCACCTTAGTAAATAAATGTTACGCAGTGTAGAAGGAAAAATCTAGTATCCATGCTCACACATCATTCTAAATATATCAATCATGCAGTACATCATAATGAGAAAACGAGGGGACAAAATTCTATTTATTCCTAAATGAGGTAGCTTCCACCATCTTTTAGGGGTCTTTTTTATCCATTAGTGGATTAATAATTGATTATTACCACAAAAAAGATATTTTTAGTTCTCT
Source organism: Viscum album (assembly GCA_963277665.1). Classification (NCBI taxonomy): domain Eukaryota; kingdom Viridiplantae; phylum Streptophyta; class Magnoliopsida; order Santalales; family Viscaceae; genus Viscum; species Viscum album. Next base: position 266,879,932 of record OY728125.1, on the reverse strand, counting down.
AATATTCGGAACATGATAATGTAAAAATAAAATTCTATCATTTATATGGTGAAGCTGAAAAATAGTAGAACCTAATCAAGAATATGAGGAAAAGATATGAAATATAATACAGGAAATTAGATGAGTTTAAGAACCTTTTTCTTAATAATAACTTTCTTAAAATTCATTGATCATAGATGGAGATGGATTTCAGTGAAATTAAGAAAAAGGTTGATGAATTTGTTGGTACCTATGAAGAAAATTTTACTGGACATGCAAGGTATGATTCTATAATTATTATCCAACCGTAGAGCAATTTGATCTATTTTCTAGTGTGTATATACCATGTCTCTGAAGGGAATTATCAATAAGGGACCATAATAGATACGAATAAATAATTCTGGGTTCTCATAAGGTTAATATGGAGATTGTATTGAACCATTGGTTATATAGGTTTGATAAGAATAGTAAAGTGGAATTTATATGATAATCTAAATACCCCAATTAAAAGAAGATGGGTTTCTCTATATGCTCAATCTGTGGAACGAAACATGGATAAAAAATCACTTAATGGGACTAGTAAATATTTTATATATGGAAAAGAAGGTTATTGTGAAGTTGAATGCTGATGTGATGGGAAAATGATGTCTAATGATGTGAATAAAGAAAAGGATACACATAATACAACACAAACACTTCAATGTTACAATCATAAGGAAATGGGTTATTATTCAAATCAATACCCCAATCCAAGGATTATTGATTATGATAGATGTTATCAGACATTTAAGGGCAACTAAAAAATAAAGACACATGTGATGAATATCGACAATGTATAGTATGATAATGAAGTGGTTAAAGGAATAATTACCATCCACTCTAAAGTATGAAATTTATTATTTGATTCTATATCCCACCAATATTTTATTTATGAATAATTTTCTAAGGGTATCATTGTATTACCTCATCAATTTGACATTGAGTTAGCGGTGATAACTCCTAATGAAACATTAGTCGCATCAAAAGTTCATAATTCTTATTAGGTTGATGTTGTGTGAAATTGATTCCTACCCCTATTGTGATGCATTATATTATTTATCTTTTTGTCAATCATTGAATGGTTTTCCTTTTGATTTTAGTATATCTTATCAATTTCTAAGGAGTAGAAGTCACATATCAAATTCCAAATCAATCTATGATCATTTTTCAATGCAATGATGTGTATGAACTTCTAGTGAAAATTTCTTTTATATTATGGTTCATGAAATCTACAATTGAAGTTTATCTGTCTCAAATGGTTGGGAAAAAACAGAAAATTAAAAATACACCCATTGTATGAGTATTTAATGATGTATTCCTAGAATTATTTTAAGGTCTTCCTCCAATTTATGATGTATATTATTTAGTAGAAATCATATCGAGTGTTATGCCTTTTTAATAGAAACCATTATAATGGACATAATGAAGTTATAAGAATCAGAGGAGAAACTCCAATAGAATCTTGAATAGGGATTCATCAACCCTAGTGGATTACCTTGGGGAGAACCTATTATGTTTTTTACGAATAAAATTGGATCAATGAGATTATGAATTGATTATTGAGAATATAACAAGATCTCTATCAATAAAAAATATCATGTTTCCTAAATTAATGGATTATTCAACGAACTATGGGTAGAACAATACATTTACAATATTGATCTTCATTTATGATATCATCAATTAAGGGTCAAGAAGGAGAATACATAAAATACCAAATTTCATACATGGTATGGAAACAATAAATTTGCAGTGATTCCTTTTTCCCCTTCAAATTCCCACACTATCTTCATGGATATAATGAATAGAGTCTTATGAGACTATCATGATCCATAATTCAGATAATTTATATAAAATATCCATGAATTTTAAAATAGCAAGGAAGAACATGAAGTTTAGTTTTGAATTATAAAAAAGACAATGAAAAAGGATAATCATTATGAAAAGTTTAAAATGTGTGAATTTTGGAATCAAAAAGATTAATTTTTTTGTCTCACAATGTCAATAGAGGGGATACTTATGGATCAAAAAAATATACGTTATTGAAAGTTATATGAGACCATAAATGGTAACTATGATCATAATTTTTGTTGGTTTTGAGGGAAATTATTCTTAATTTGTGAACTATTTTTTTATTACCTAATCCACCTACTAAGATGACATAGAATGGAGTTACAATTATGTGGATAGTGGAATGTGAAGATAATTTCAAAGAACTAAAAATAAGCTTAGCCAGTGAACTTTTGCTCACACTCCCATGTAGTTGAGAAAGGGTTATGATCTATTGTGATTCCTCCATGAAGGGGTTGTGTTGTGTTCTCATTCAAAATGATATGGTGATATCTTATTCATCAAAAAAATAAAAATCCAGGAGAAAATTTACCCAACTAATGATTTAGAGTTAGTTGTTATAATCATTCCATAGATGATATGGAGGTATTATCATTATTGTGAGAGGTTTGATATTTATTGATACCATAAAAGATCGAAGTATATTTTCACACAAGGGATCTGAATATGAGTCAACGAATATGGTTAGAGTCAATTAAAGATTGCAACTGCTCAATACATTAACAACATGAAAATTTAAAAAGGTGGTAGATTATATGGGTGGAAAGGACCATGCAAGCCTATTCATGTTGAGGATCACAAAATAGCCAATATATATGGACATGAAAAATATGCATCATGGAATTTTAATTGAAGTGGAGAAATATTATATTTCTCAACAGAATATTCAATATTCTATACAATTGAATATTATGGAAGCACACAAAGAAGATATAGAGCTAAAAAATAATGTTAGAAATGTTCTTGAATTCAACCTCAAGTGTGATGGAATAATAAGGATTAGGAATCAGGCTTGTATTCCCTATATTAGATTTAATGAACGAGATATTAGATGAGTCTTATACTTATTCATTTTCAATTCAACCAGAAAGCACCATGTTATAGGGACCTAAAAGTGTATTTCTAGTGGGATTTCATGAAAATTGATGTTGCTGAATATATATCTTAGTGTATTGTTTTTTAAAAAGATACGGTTGAGAGACAGGTATCCAGGGAGATGTTACAACCACTACCCACAACAGAATGGAAATTGGAAAAAATTAATATAGAAATTGTCATCAGATTTCCCAAAACATCTAAAGGTCATAATGTTATATGGGTTATAGTAGATCACCTCACAAAGTCCTCACACTTCATTTCTAATAGAGTGGATTTCTATCTGGATCAGTTTTAGATGATATATAAAAATGAATTGGTAATATTGTATGGAGTACCGCATTCCATTACATCTGATACAGATCCAATGATTACATCGATGTTCTGGAGATGTCTTTAGTAGGCTATGGATGTAGAGTAATGTCTTCGCACTGATTATCATCCTCAGATAGATGGTTAGTTTAAGAAGTAAATTCAAACTCTTGAAGACATTTTGGGAGCATACCAAATATATTTCAAAGGTTTTGGGAATAGAGACCTACCTTTGGTGAATGCTCTTACAAAAGTATCTTTCAATCGATTATTTAGAAGGCACATTATCAAGTCCAATGTGGAAGGATGTGCATAAAACTAAATTTCTAGGATGATTTTGGGAAAGGAAATCTATTAGTACTTGATCGTTTTAATTAAATAGTATAAATGATTAGATTAATTCAAAAACAAATAAGACTAGAAAAGATTTGGCAAAAAAAATAATGTTGATAACCGAAGAAAATACATTGTTATTGAAGTAGTTGACAAGTAATTTCTTTTAATATCTCAAAGAAAGAGGGTACTGATATTTGGAAAGAAGTTCTAGCATATCCCTAGGTATATAATCCATTTTCATATTCTAGATTGTGTTGGGAAGGTATCTCCATGATTGGTGCTTCTACTGAATATCTCTCAAATTCAGTATATGTTCCATTCACCTCTCCTGATAAAGTACATACCTAATCCTTCACATGTACTGAACTTATAAGTAATACCTCTGGACAAAGATATTTCTTATGATGAAGAACTGCTAGAGATTTTGATCAAAGTGAAAATGTCATTCAATATAAGACCACTCCCTTGGTTAATGTTTTGCAGAGAAACCACCAATTTGAGGAAGCTATGTAAGCATGTGAGGATATGATGATAGAGAGATATACTAATCTCTTTTTATTAAAATAATGAATCTCTACAGTGAAATTTAGTTTCAGTGGGGTATAATGTAACAATCATATTTTTGAAGTAATATTTTCATTAAATAATTTTTATTCTTTAATAGAATGAATTGCATGCGATAGTGAGTATAAGGGATCCATGATACCCCATTAGTGTAAATTGACCATTTTAATATAGTCTTCAATTTATTGATAATAAGTATAACTATCTTATCAAAATGTATGGTGATGCCTTTCTGTCCTAGTTATTTATGAAAACTCTAAATCAATGACATATTTCTATTTTTATATTAATAAATTTATTAAATTAGTATTATTAAATTAATTTATTTTAATATATATTCTATATAGTTAATAATATATATCTTTATTCATCTAATGGATATTTTTTTCATTGTATATGAATAAACTTTTTTTGATGTATATAAACATGTAATTTTTAAAAGGGCAATTATCCACATTTTAATGGAGAACCTGTTTTACATTTTGATTTTAAAAATTATAAATTTTTATATAAAAAATTAAACATTTTCATTGAATGTAGGATATTAAAATTTACATTGGATAAAATATTAAAAATTTTCTAATAACGTTCAAATTTTTATGAATAGTAAAAATACACAATTATTTTTATTGAAAACAAAATTTTCATTGAAATATTTTATATTGTAAAATTATCGTACTGAATGGGTTTCAAGTATAAATATGAGATATATTTATCATTAAATACTATTTATTTCCTTAACATTAATTCTACATTGACTTTAGATGTAAAAACAGTTCAATCTTTTGCAATGTTTTAACTTTTAAAACATATTACATCTTTCTGACAACGAGATTAATTATAAAGTATTTACTGAAAGATATGTGTTTGTAATATTGAAAATTTTATTACATATTATAAATTAATAGGTTCAAATTATTTAAATTGATTTATTTTTTTTCGACATTATTGATAGTATCTTCAGTAAATTATATTAATTCAGAAAAAGGGTAAACCTGGTAATTATGGAAAATAATACTATTATAAATTACCCTAACATTTTTATTAGAATCATTTGATGATTTAGTTTCGACCTAAAATATCCTTGGGTCAAAATGGTGTCCTTTGGAATTTACTTGGATGAGATTTGGACATGTAATTTATTTTATTTTAAAAAATGTTAAATATGTGTTATTAAAATATTAATAACTAAATAATATTCATTTAAGATTATAAATAATATAAATTCAATTATAAATACTCATTTGAATTAATAATTATTTTTTCTTTATAGTGGTCATTTATTCTTAATTTTAAGGAAATAAAACATTACATTATAGACATATAATTCGATGATGTAAAAATAATTTAAATGATGTGAAATAAATAAATCTATTTTTATTAAAATAAAAATAGCCATACAATGATCCAAACATGTTAAAAAAATTTAACATTTAGGTATATCTCAATATATACCTTCTATGGTTCTAGTCAATGAATATTTGGATCCTTATAGAGGATATTGTGAAGCATATATTATTTTATTTAAAGTGATTTTAAAGTTTTCACATTTATAATTTAATAAGTATAACATTTTAAATGATTGATTTTACAGAAGATAAATACAACTACAATTATTCATATGAAGGCTAGTATACTTATCTACATCATATTACATTTTTTCATTTTTATTCATCAAATATGCATAAAAAATAATTATACAAAATTGATTTAATAATTTTATTAATAGGGATAAAAAATAAATGTTATTTACAATATTTAAGTAAATAATATTTGGGATAATTAAAATGAATATCAAATTCCAAAGATTACAATGACTTTTTAGGAATATAATAAAAGTATTGGTTTGATATTATCTTTCTATATTTGTATTTTTTTAAATCCATGAATTGAATAGTGTCAAAATTTACACTATTGATTGTTTATCAAAATAATGTTGTATTAAATTATTTTTAAAAAAATAATAAATTATGATTATAATATTTTCAAAATATTTTTAGGTATTTATTAATTGGATAATTGAAATAAATCAGTACATATCATACCCTTTTAATATTGAAATATAAGTAAATATATTTAAAAATTAAGTAACATAACTATGTGTCTATTAAAATGATAAGGATTAAATTGATACAAATAAATGCCAAATACATATTGGTTCATTATATATAAATATTATCTAATATCATCTTTTAAATTGGATCATATTGTAGGTTTTTTATATGGGTTGATTTTATTATAAATTATTATTATGTCAAGATCAGAAAAGTGACCCTCACATTAATTATAAAAGGGAGCATCCTCACTCACCTCTTCACATCACATTAAGACTTAATGATAAAAAATACCCTACCCATTTATCTTTTCAACTACCATACTTACATTCTAGATGTTATTGTCATATTTAAAGACTAACTCTTGTGCTCTAAAATGAGATTTAGAGGAAGCATGTGGAAGAAGAGGTAATATCTTCTACCAATTCCTTGAAAATTATATCATCTTATACATCCTCTTCTTGAGTTGTTTAATTATAAAGCAGTATCTTAATTGTAAATTATATACATAGATTTGATTATTATATACCAACAATATTTCACGTTCTAACCATCCTAAAAAAATAAAATCACCAAACGTGTGTATGTATGGATTACCATCTCCACTCCATGGTGTAATATGTTTTTCACTACCACCTTACATGGATTGGTAAAATGAGTGAAATAATGACTATACATAATAACATTATATTTATTCTAAAATATTATACACCATTCACTCCATTACAAATGTAAAATTATTGGATTGATATCTTTTAATGACGGTATGAATAGCCTACCACTTCCATGACATGATGCAATTCATTATTCATAATCATCATTAAATCTTGATTATATAAATTTATATAAATATTTTAATATATATATATATATATATAAATATATAAAGTTAATATCATTTTTTAATTTTGTAAAACTGACCTATGATGGAGAACATAGAATTTTTTACAAAACATGCATACATAAAGAAAACACTTAATACCTGAATTCCAAGTAATGATGAACAATTTTGAATGTATTGATTATTAAATGATCATATATGATATATTATAAATTAATATGATAATAATATAATTCAATGACATTACTTAAATCATTATTTATGAAATGAATTTGTTTTACATTGTTAATGTTATGGTGAAATGATATTTAAGGAAAACATTTATATTCATTGGGTTTTGATGAATGATTTATGTTATTATGGAACACATAATAATGATTTAATTTTGATATGGGTGGGACATATGTCTCCCTACAATTAATTGTGTAACGATATATATCTCATGAGATATTCACAATTGAAACAAAAAATGTTCCTGGTTTAATAATACAGGGATGGAACGAGGAGTGAAATCAGTTCAGTAATCGACATTGTTTGCAATGATGGTCATTGAAATAATTATTGACTAATATGAAATTATTGTCAATGATTATGTGTATAAAAAACATCAATTCTTATGTTATTCCTTTTGGGATTAAATTCACTGATTCTTATGAAGTATGTTTATTTATCTCATTGAATGATATCAAAATCATTCTTATGCAAAATAATATTTAAAAAAGTTATGTTCTTATGTCTTATGAATATTGTGTGATTGATATCTTCCTTGTTTACCCATACTAATAATTTGAGATCACCCTTTCATATGTTTCTTTTCCCTATTTCATGAATAAAGGTATTATGTAAGATATGTCAAAATGGTGTCTAGTTATGAAGAAATAATTGGAAGACAATGAAGATGTCTTATGAACCAATTGTTTGTTTTTTCTGGTATCTAAATACATTATACCTATATAGTCTTATTGTGGATTTGTTATATTTTTTTATGAAAATTATTCAACATTGAGAAATTTCAGTGTAAGTAATGTATGGTTTATTATTGAATTTCATATATTCATAGATTCTATTGGATCATATATGTTCTTAAATTAATATTATATGATCGTAATAAAAATTATTATTATTTATAATCTATAACATTTTATATTTCTAAAATTATTAGTTTTTAATTTCTCTAATCATGAATTTAATTTATTTTACTTCTTTAATTTTAATGAACAAAATTCACACTCCCTCCTTCCATAATATCTAAAAAAATAATTGGATATAGTAGAGTGATTTTCTTTATTACAAAAAAACTCATGTACTCAAAAATATTCTTTCACTTTTAATTTTCAATATTTTTTTAGTTTGAAATATTATTCTTGTAACAAGATTTAATACTAATTCTCATCCAACTATTTTTTTGTAACATCTTATTCCAATTGGAAGAATCAAATGAAATATTTTCTTAGTAGTATTTCTTCTCCTATTTAGAGAATATAAATGTGTAATATTCAATATAATAGTCTAATATAATCATTTCTGTTATTTATATTAAGGATTATGGGTTCAATTATATTGATATAATATATTTCATGTTTGTCTAAATCATAATGTGTTTAACCATGTTTCCAATTAAAAAAATATTATTTAAATTTGGATATTATTTGAAGATACCCATGATGGAACCAATATGTTCGAATACAAAATATTTTGTATGCTTCATTAATATTTTTAATTTTTCTATATGAATTATAATGAGTCTATTATTATAAATTTTATGATATTTAAATCCATTTTCCATTATATAAAGTCCATCAATAATTATTTTACTACAATAAAGCTTGTATTGAAAATATATATCTTTTTCAAAGATCATGGGATCTTAATATAATGGAAATTTATGATAAATATTATGTAAAAAATATTTTAGTAGAAGAAATCATCAAATCCCTGATAAAATATGAAGTAACAATGACATACGATGTAGATGAGAAGTCTATATATATTAGGGAAGCAAATTAATTATTCACATTCAATGATATAAATAGTGAAAAATCCAAAGATGATGTTTGAGACTGTTCTTTTCTTATAAATACTTATTCCAATTATATTATATAACTAATAGTCAAAATATATGATAAAATTAAAATAAATACATGTAATATTAGGCCACCTGATTCGAATATAAAAAGAAAGAGCACATCAAAAAAGTGTTCCCCATCTACAATAATAATTTCAAGCAAAATAAATATTGAAAAAGAATTTTCATGTTACAACATGATGTTAATGTAATTATCCAAGGGATTTAACATCATCATCAAATTCACGTTACTCAACCCAATGATCATTTTGGAACATTTTGATGAAGGCATTGAGTTTATTACCCTTATTCATATTTAATCTTCCACTTATTCTTGTCCTAATTTTTATCCTCTCACATAGTATTTACCATCATAGAGTCCCCAAATTATAAAAAAATTAATATGTCAGAAATCAATTTGAAAATTTTTATGACCAACTACATTAAATATATTCAAAATAAATGTGAAATATAAGAAATCAGTTCATTAAAAAGAAAATTCAAAAATGAAAATGATATTTTCATAAAATAATAATAATGGTCAATCATGAAACAATAATCAATTTGAAAGGATAATACATTTTTTAGTCATTATTAAAAGACCATATAGGTGATAATAACAACATAAATATATATAAATGGCTATGAAATTCCCAAAGGATCTTAAAGAGGGAACTGTTATGGGAGTAATGAAATTTGAGATTGAATAAAGTCCATACGTTTATACACAATCCTATATACAAACATAGTTGGAATTGGTGGGTAACATCATTGGGGAACAAGTTGACAGAGAATTATCAACCCACAATGAAATAGATTTTAACTTTATAGGTTATTGTTTTGAGGTAGTAGTGATTGGTAAAACAAAAGAGTTGTTTGATCCAATAATACCAACCCTTACTTCAAAAACTATATTCTAGTTGAATCCCCACAATATTTAGGTATTAAACATCACTCCCTCTCTAATAATAAATGTATCTTCTTATTTAGGTTGGGGTACCTATAAAAAAATTATGGTTGATGGATAAGTCAAGGGAGGTCCATGATTGGTTATGGCTCCAATTTCATTGGTAATTTCTCTCACCCATAAAGGGATTGGGAATAAAATTATATGAAATGAAGAGGTATTTGTATATTTGGAAACTAATCATGATGAGGGAAAATAATCCTTTCAATGGGGTTAATGAGTCTAGAAACATGACTATTTTTTTGTAATTGTAAAAAACCGTTATAGACTTGGCCATATTACATTGCATAATCCTAAATTTAGTCAATAAATATCTTCCTTTCACATTGAGGATCCTTTCAAGTTTAGAGACTTAGAGAATTGGGATATAATACATTCAAATCATTACACATTATTGTAGAGTAGACTCTATAAAACAATATTTGTATCTTCCAAAATATAAAATCATTCAAATAAATCCTAAATTGTTTTCAAATTCATCAAACATTTAACATGTCTTCCTTATTTGTCTTACAAATCCTTATAACCTGTCGAAATCATTTGAAATATTGGTATGGGCACAGAAAGCTCAGTAAGGGATATAAATAGAATGAAAGAACACATTAGTCCATGAACACTTGTAACATATGAAAACATTTTCAAAAGGAATTCTTGTCACCCATATATAATAACTTTTTGAAACATAATATTGTAAAAAAATCCATAGAAAACAAAATAACATAAATATAACCATAAATGTATCTTAGGAAATTACATACATAGTCTTGTAACCCTCATGGCTACATTATAATTTGTAACCCTTACGACTACCCTAAAATTTGTGTAACCATCAAAGTTAGACATTGAGTAACAATACTTATGACCTCCAACATACACATAACCAATGAATTGGATGGAAATATAGGTCCCAAACTTCATCATAATCAATTCCCAATTACCATAACACAATCATATAACCTGAATAATCGCACGAAAACATTTCTTTGGAATTTTTTAAAATATAATTTTTAAAAGAGCATGTTTAAAATATAAGACCACTATAAATATCATAAAAATCAAGTGATGTTGAAATTAGTGGATGTAATATGTATCTACACTAACAATACATATATTTACACATATTATAAAAAATATTCATCAGTCAACTATTTTTAATACAACATAATTAATGAAGTATAATGTTAACCAAAAAATCGGAATCAGGTTAACAATTCCCTTAAAAATATAATATAATAAAAGTGACAATGAAATGAGGGGATATAATATGTATATACCTATATAATTCAACATAATATAAATATAACTAATCATAAAAATATTTTTAATACAACATAAATAATGAAGTATAATGTTAACCCGAGGAATGGAAATTAGGTTAAGAATTCCCACAAAAATATCATATAATTGAGGTGAGGATGAAATGAGCTGATGTAATATGTATATTCACAAATAATGCAACATTAAATGAACATAATTCATCACACTAACATTGTTAATACAACATCAATAAGGAATAAGTATGTTAACCCAAAGAATGGAAATTGGGTTAAGAATTCCCTTACCTTGGGTTTGTCTTATTTACATTTCATTTAATCCACCTGTATGAAGATTAAAATAGTTATATTAGTATATTAAATAAACATAGTCATATTTATAGTACCTTATAAGATAATTTCATTATATCATTTCATATTTTAATTATTATTATCTTTCTCCTTTCATTCTTTTGGGTAGTTTCTTTATATATTTTCCATGACCAGTTCATGATGGATATTCTTATCAATTGGATGTGAAAATCCGGAATGGAATGGAATGGTTTTTACATATTTAAAGTATCATAAGATATACAATTTATCATTTTGAATTATTACATGAGGACGATTCATTAGTTGTAACATTTTTTATATTTGTTTATGTTATTTCGGGAATTCATCCATTGTAAAGATATCATATTGTTTAATAAATTAATAACATGAGCTGATAATGATTCTAGAACATTATATAAGTAATAATACATAAATTATAATCTGGTTCAACCATAAATATGGTTTCATGTACATCCTTGATGGAATTAATGTATATTTAAAACAGATAGTCCACGATGTCGGTAAATCGACACATCATGGACGGTGTTTTTATTTCATGAGTAAGTGGGGGAGGAGAATAATATTTATAAATAATTTGGAATAAACATAAGAACATATAAAATATACATTATTCTATATAATTCATAGATCATTGTTAAGAGGAGGCTATGAATGAAGATAAAAAGAAAGGAACTCAAAATAAAATAAAAATTGAGAATTTTTTCACGAACATTTGGCAGCATAACAGCGTCACATAAAAGTTCATAAAATTGTTTGATGAGAGAAGGGGGTATCTAATAACTCTTACATAATATGTGAATTATGTAGGATATGCAATTTCATATCCTTACATAAGCCTACAAAAATTAAAAATAAAAACTAAAAATAATATAAATGAATGAAAACAAATGAGGATGTTTACGTCTTAATCTCTCCTCCTTGAGATCCTTCTCAAGGGCATTGGTTTTGGTATTTTGGTAAGAAAATTATCTCTAGAACGTGGTTATGACACTTCAGATGTGTATTTGTAAAAACCAAGGTATTCGTCAAGGCTTGAGAGGAGTGAGAGGAAGAGGGGAGTGAGGGTGGTATTTATAGTGGAGGTGAGGATGTATTTTTCATTATTTTAATCATTATGATAATATTTTTGCTCAAGACTATGAATAATCATAATGAATGTGACCCAAAATAGTAATAATGGCATGTGATTTTGATCCATGTCTTTTTACATAAGCCTAACATCACCTATTATTCAGTAAATCAAGTATTTAACATTTGTCATTTTTTATCGTATTTTAATATTCATAAAGAATTCAAGAATTTCAATAAAAATCCCAACAAATAACCCTGACCATTTCTCAAAGTGTAGAATTCAAAAATAAACACCATTTTCTGAAAATAAATTTCTATATATTATTATTATAATTTGTAAATAATATCATAATTAATTAAAAAATGCTCAATTAAAATTCTATAACTCCTTTTATATCACATTCAAAATTAACAATGATATCATTATCATAAATCCTTAATTAACTAAAATAATAAATTAATTTACTATATATTAGGGTTATATTACTATTTATATTAATATTCATAAGGGAATTAAACAATTTAACAAAAAAAAGTTGGTTCCATCAAACACCAAATAATATATTGAACACAATTGAAGATGACTGTTTTTGGAAATTTAAAACATAGAAGTAGAAAAATTATGTTTAAAGGATAGTTGTAAATATATATTTAAAACAAACATTCAGGAATTTAAAATTATTTTTAGAAAACCTTATTGTGTTACCTTATCATAAACATCTTGGAATTGTGTCCTTGAAATTTTATTTACATATTAAACAAATTAGGGTACCTTTACCTCCTAGAATTTTCAGACTCCCATGTTGCATCTTAAACTAGGTGGTTTCTCCACAAAACATTTACCGCGTGGATTACCTTATTCTATAGTACTTGTTCCTTTAGATTATGAATATGAATTGGTTTCTCATCATAGGAAATTTTTTCTTCCATCTAATCTACTTCTTGGCTCAAATACATGATTTGAATTTAGAAAATACTTCCGCATCGTTAAAAAATGAAAAAATTGTGTACTTGAGATAGACATGGAGGCAGAGCTACCTGGTATGAAACTAGTAAACCTTTCTCCAATATTTCAAAAGAACTATTGAACCGTGGAGTGAGCTTTACTTTCTTATGATAATGAATATCACTTTTTGAAAGAGATATTTCATGGAAAACATGGTCACCTACCTAGAACGAGAAGACTTTCCTTCAGTTTTCTTCATAAATTTATGCCATAATTGAGTTTTCCTCATGTGCTACAAGATCATCTTCACTTTCACTACCACTTCAAAAACTAATTCTATCCCTATCAAATTTATTTCATCGACTTCATCCCAAAATTTTGGAATCCAACACCACTTCCCATTCAAATGCCTCAAAACGTTCCTTCTGAATTCTGGAATTAAAACTGTTATCATAAAAAACTCAACTAAAGAATGAGGATGATCCCAATGTCCTTGTTAGTACATTTAACAAGCCTGAATCATATCCTCCAATGTATAAATTATTCATTCAGACTTCCTATCTAATTGAGGATGAAAATCTGAACTGAAATTTAATTCTATACCCAACGACATTTAATGGACATTTCAAAAGCTAGAAGTGATCCTATGATCCCGATTAGATACTATGGAAAGAGAAAATCCATGTAACATGGAAATATCATTGAGGTACAGCTGAGAAATCTGATCAAAAGACATTATATCTCCAATATAAAGGAAATGTACAGAATTTGTCATCCGATAAACATTAAACAAAATTGCATTGCTACCAAAAGTAGTATTTGGTAGTCCCACCAAAATGTCCATGGACAAATTCTCCCATTTATACTCTAGCACTGGAAAAAGCTAAAGCAACCCCTTCATAAGTTTTCTATCTACATTAACCTATTGAAAATTTGAGCAATTCATGGTAAAATCAGCAATATCTCATTTCATTCTATCCTACCATTAATAATATAAAAGATCTCTATATATATTAGTACTACTAAGATGAACTTAAAATGTTGAACTATGAGGATTACATAACATTTATTTTTTCAACTAGGAATCATAAGTCACACACCACATTATTAAAAATCATAACACAAAATCATTATCAAGGTAAAATTTTGGCAGCTTACCCAGTTTATCCAGCTCTACCTCTTTATGTAGCTTATGGTCTTCTTTTTATGCTTGATTAAATCTATCTGAAAACATTGACTGCACTGAAAATTGAAAAAAGAACATATTTATTCCCCTCACCAACAACATCTAAGCCAAAACTCATCAAATCGTTAATTAATGGATCATGATCCAAATGTATCCGGGTTAATGAGGCCTGATGCTTTCAACTCAATGAAACTGCCACATTTTTTGTTTCCAGGATGGTAATTTATTGTGAAATTATAATCCACAATCAGTTCAAGCCATCTTCACTTGGTCATGATTAATTCATTCTGAGTGAATATATAATTTAGACATTTTTTGGTCAGTATATATTTGACAATTTTCTCCGTATAAATCAAGCTTCCAAATTTTAAAAGAAAAAAACCCTTTTTCAAGTTCAAATTCATGTGTTAGAAAATTTAATTCATGATGCTTAAGTTGTCTTGAAGCATAAGAAATTACCTAATCATTATGCCTCAAAACGCAACTAATTCCCTTCTAATAACCATCACTGTAGATTAAAACTCACTATTTCGAGAAGGCTAGGAAATAAAATGGATCATTCACCAATCTCTTCATCAGTTATTGAAAACAAACATCCTATTCTTCTATCAAAATAAATTTAAACCATTTTCATGTTTACATGATTAGTAGTCTGGATAAACATGCAATGTTTTTATCAAACAGTCGGTGGCAACCTACTAATCACATAAAACTACGAATATTTGTAACATTTCATGGTCTTGGTCATTAAGAAACACTCTAGTTTGGGAAGGTTCCACTGTTATTCCATCCATATTTATAATGTGTCCATCAAAGAAAATTTTTGTAATAAAAAATCACTCTTGTTGAATTTTTCATATCGGTACATTTACATTACGATTTGTAAAACAACCCTAATTTGTTTTTCATGGCCTTATATGATCTTAGAAAATACAGAATGTCATCAATAAACAGAACCGAAAATTTATCATATACCTCATAAAATCTTTTATTCATAAAATACATGAATAAATCAGGTTTATTAGTTAACCCAAACATCATAACAACAAATTCATAATGCCTATATATATTACGAAATGCTATATTCTGGATGTCATCCTACTTCCCCTTCAGCTGATGGTATCCCGAACTGAACTCAATTTAAAAATGTTTTAAGCTCCCTATAGCTGATTAAATAAGTCATCGATTTGTGGAAAATGATTATTTTTTTAATAACGATTTTATTCAAAGAGATATAATCAACACAATATCTAATGGAATCATATTCCTTTTAATATAACAAAACATGAGCTCACTATGATGAGGTGCTAGGATGAATGAATCATTTATCAAGAAAATCATGCAACTAATTTAACAATTAAATAAGTCCTATTTGAGCCATATGATATGATGGTTTTTGAAATAGGCCTAGAATTAAGAAATAATTCAATTGTGAATTCGACATCCCGATTAGGTATGACACTAGATAACTCATTGGAAAAAACAACAATGTATTTATTTACCACATGAAAATCAATAATCTGAATAGTTCCATTATGTTCAACAATATGAGAAAGATAACATTCATTTCCATCTTTCAATAATTTCTCATCTTCCTTGTAATGACCCGCCAATTCCCATTCGCTTGAGAGTTCAACCAGTCATTACTAGGCCTTAAGCGACATCCCCAAGACACCAAAGGCTAGCAATAAAGGTCGAAGGGTTTCAATACAATTTGGGGGACGATTTACCCTTTTACAAATAAACCCATAACAAACCATAACCAAACATTAACTATATGATGCATGAACAAATGAAGATCAATAAACAACTTTATTTATAATAAACCACTTCAAAGTACACAGCAACATAATACCAAACCAAACATCAAAGTGCACAACAGAAGAACAACTCAAGACTCTCAAAAGACACCAAAACTCCACACTCCACAAGCTCCAAGCTCCACAACATCTCCCAAGCATCACCACAAGCCACTAGAAATAAGATGCTTTACCTTTACCAGTGTCCCGGAATACGACATCTAAAAAAGAACCAACATGCCAAAGAAGGGGTGTGTATAATACTCAGTAGGTTTTCCCTAATGTCTTCCCTACTCATGCCACTTGGATATAAGATTTAGAAACATTTATATAAAAACTGTTTATATACAAAATTTTCTCAAAAGATGTTTATAATTAAACATAAACAAGTTTACAAAACCATTTTTAACCAATGAAGCATCAGGAGAAATTGAAACTAATTCTCCAGTAATTATTTTTGCAGAAAATTCATGAATCAAACTTTAGAACCATCTCATAAATCATTCCTTGTTGGCATACCCAACCATTTAACAAATCCATGCTACCAACCATGCATGATACCTGGAAGGGGGGAGAATCCATCACCCTTATCCATCCCAACCATGATAGGGGAAACATCTTACCCTTATCCAACCCAAATGCACATGAATTCTTGACAGGGGAGAGTCTTAACCCTTATCCTTCCCAACACATATGGGGGAGACCCCTAACCCTTATCCGTCTCGAATGAAATATGAACGTTTGATGGGGGAGAGCCCTAACCCTTATCTATCCCAACACTGATAGGGGAGAATCATATCCCTTATCCATCCCAAATGCAATATGAACACATACAACATATTCCCATCAATCTTTCAAAAACACCCTTTCAAAAAAACACCTTTTTATTGAAAACCATTTCCATCAAAACCATTTCAAATCCAAACCATTTAAATTCCAAACCATTTCAATAAAACTCTCTTTTAATTGAAAACCAATTCAATCAAATTCATTTCAATATCAAACCATTTACTCTTTTAGAAAATCTATAATTGAAAATCAACATTTTATATTCAAGATGCCAAATCACTTTGCACAAAAATTCACCAAGATTTCACTATTACAACAAAACCATAAATCATCTCTAAAGAATATTTATTCCATGATTTTCACATTCAAAACCATTAAAATAAACCAATATGAAACTAAGACTACTAATGATAACAAGAGGAGTCGAGAGTGAATCCACCTACTTCCATGTTTTAGACGAAAATCACAATGGTCAAAGAACGCACAAGAAAACCAGGTCGATTCTCGAAGAATCCTCCTTAGATCTCTTCTCCAAACACAACCAAGACAAAATCATTCCATACATGGCATCCATACACTTATATCTATCCATAAAGAGTTTAGATCTAACAAAATGAGAGAAGAGGATAAGGAGATCTAAGTAGATCAAAGAATCCAATCAAGAACAACCACATGCCTCAAGAATCTGGATTTTATTTGCCAAGAGAATCCTTTTGATCACCTCCGGAATGATGGGAGAACCCTCCTTGACCTTAGGAGAACCGTAATCATGAGTTAAACCCGCTTAAAAACTTAGAAAATGCATTTAGAGGACAAATTCATGAGATCCACAATTTAAGGATCTCATTTATGTGATCACATGGTTGGTCCGCACGGTTTGACAAACCGTGCTCTAACTATACGATAGTTACTACCTCGGTCACGCTTCTCGCACAGTTTGGCCCCATGGTTAGACAAACCATGCGCCGACTGTACAAAATACACTACCACTATGGTTTTCTACACACTGTTTAGTCGCACAGTTTGGACAACCCATGCACTGACCATGTGACTTACCCATTGCCTCCATCATTAGCCCATGTTCTCCCAAGTCTCCCATTTCTCATCCTTATATTTAGAATCATTAAATTCATCACGAAAGGGTTACATATCAGAAACCAGGGGTACTGAATTCTTCCCATGATTGGTCTTTTCGTCCTTGGAAAGAATAAAACCTTCAGCCAACAGAAAGAGTTCATGCCACTGCTCTTTCATTTCCTTCTCACGTTCCCAAGTCTCTCCACGAATCTGACCATGTTACCAAAAATCCCAGACTAGACTAATGTTTTTTCAATTCAATACATTATCTTTCTTATCCAAAATCCACACCGGGATATGTACCAATGAAACATCCAACTCTAGGTCAATGTGATCCCATCTGATCACATGGTCAAGATCGGGTTGATACTTCTTCAACTGAGACACGTGGAACACATTATGCACTACACTGAACTGTGGTGGTAAATCCAAACGATATTCCACCTCTCCAACCCTCTATAGTATCTCAAAAGTGCCTATATATAGAGGTGATAATTTTTCTTGTTTCCCAAAATGACGATGTCCAATCTTGGGAGAGATTCTCAAAAAGACATGATCTCCCACTACGAACGACAAAGGTCTTTGATGGGGATCTGCATAAGATTTCTGAAGACTTTGAGTCGTCTCCATGCTCTTTCTAATCAACAGAATCTTTTCCATTGTTTCCTAGACAAGGATCGGCCCAACTAGTGACGTTTCACCCATTTCCACCCAGCATAGCAGAGAACGACATGGATGCCCATACAATGCTTCAAACAGAGCCATGCGTATCGAGGCCTAATAACTGTTATTGTATAAGAACTCCATTAGGGGTATATGCTCCTCCCATGAGACACCAAAATCCAGTACACAAGCCCAATACATGTCTTCCAACGTTTGTATCGTCCACTCAGATTGCCCATCTGTCTGAGGATGATACGCCGTGCTCATCGTCAACTAAGTCGCAAGGGATTGTTGTAACGATTTCCAGAAATGATATGTGATCCTCGGATCTCTATTTGAGACTATAGATACTGGTACTCCATGCCTCTTTACCACATCGCGGATATATATTTTTGAAAGATCTTCTATTGTATTAGTTTTAATAATTGTGATTAAATGGGCCGACATGGTTCGACGATCCACTATCACCAAAATGGAATAGTGTATCCCGACCATTATTGTAAGACCTGTAACAAAATCCATTGATATCTAATCCAATTTCCTCACTAGGATATGTAAAGACTGTAACATACCTACTGGTCTCTGATGCTCTACTTTAAACTGCTGACAAGTTAAGATCTGTGAGATGAAATCGGCCACATTCCTTTTCATGCCACTCAACAAAAACTTTGCCTTCAACGCCATATACATATTATGTGTACCTAGGTGTACAACCTATATTGAATGGTGGTAAGCATGAAAGAGATGTTCCTGACAAACCATTTGTACAATCATCCAATCTCTGATGCACAAAACTGAACCTGCCTCTAGTTTCCAACCATCAATGGTCTCCCTACCATTGATTTTTGAACTCATTACCAGACATTCTACATCATATGTTTATGCCACATTGACCATTTTTACTAAATCAGGTTCAAGCATAGCTGAAAAGAAAACTGAAACATCACCACGGTTTTACCTTCCACATGCATTTCGGCTAAGACTGACATCAACTGCCATTCATCAAAAACTTACTTCGCCAACTGACCATATGTCATTCTACTCAATGCATCTGCCACCGAATTTCTCTTACCCAGTGTATAAATTATGTCAAAGTCAAACATTGGAAGACACTCCATCCATCTCCTCTGCCTTATATTAAAATATTTTTGTGGGAAAATGTGTTTCAAGATTTTTTGACCTGTAAACACCGTAAATTTCTCACCAAAGTGATAGTGTTTCCATGTTTCCAAAGCATGGACAACAGCAGCCAACTCCAAATCATGTGTTGGGTAATTCTTCTCAGGCACCCTCATCTACCTTCAGCCATAAGAAACCACATGATCTCTTTTCATGAGAACACAACCCAACCCTGACCCTGAAGCATCACAATATACCACGTACCCCTATCCTGATTCAGGGAAAATCAAGATTGGTGTTGATGTTAGGCGAACATTCAACTCCTGAAAAGATTTCCGACATTATTCTGTCCATTGGAAGAGATAATTCTTCTTGTTCAGAGATGTCATTGCTGAACTAGTCGTGAGAAATCATATAGAATTCATCGCTACTAACCATCTAGATCAAGAAAACTCTTTATCTCGAAGACACTCTGTGGCAGTTGCTATGAGAAAACGGCTTCTATCTTTTCAGGATCAACAAAATCACCTTTCTCAAAAATGACGTGGCCAAGGAAGCGTACTTCCTGTATCCAAAAATCAAACTTTGATAATTTGGTAGAAAAAAGATGATCTCTCAAGATTTGTAACACTGTTCTAAGGTGCCACACATGCTCAAACCTTGTCTTTAAACACACAAAGATATTACCCACAAACACCACAACAAAAGAATCCAGATATTGCGGAAATATCCAATTCATCAAATCCTTGAAGACAGTTGGTTCATTCATTAGACCAAAAAGCATGACTACATATTCGTAGTGGACGTATCTACTTCTGAAAGATGTCTTTGGAATATCATCCTTCTGAACTCACAATTGGTGATATCCTGATCAAAAGGCAATCTTGGAGAACAACTGAGCTCCGATTAATTTATTGAAAAGATCATAAATTCATGGAAGTGGATATCTTTTCTTTATCATAACATGGTTAGGATTACAATAATCAACACACAGGTGAAGTGTTCCATCTTCCCTCTTCAAGAACAAAACATGTGCTGCCCAGGGAGACACACTTGGCCAAATATAACCCTTGTTTTCTTTCTACTCTAACTGCACATTCAATTTTTGTAACTCTATTGGTTCCATCCTATAAAATAGAAGGGATATAGGACTGGTCCCCAGAATGAGATCAATCGTAAACCACACTTCCCTTAGAGTTGGTAACCCTGAGTTGTTCTTGGTAAAGACATCTAGAAATTGATCCACGATAGCTGGAAAACTATTTTCCTCAATCTCTTCCATTGATTCCAAATTCAACGTTGCCAATTGGTAAGAGATCATTCCGACCATTGGTTCCAACAAGCTCTTTGCACTTTTCTTTTTCATCCTCTATCCTCTGAAGAGATTCTTAATGCCGTCCTCAGTCGTGAAACTAATTTTTCTCCTAAAACAGTCGATGTGAGACTTAAACCTTGTCAACCAATACATACCCAGGATTACATCATAGACATCCATGTCTAACATGGAGAAGTCCCATTTTTTCTCATCTCCTTCAATAGTTATATCACATGCTCTACACACAAAATATTGACATTCCCTTTCACCAAGAGGAGTTTTCAGTTTCAAAACAGAAGGCATCATTTTAGTTTTTAAACATAGCAAATCTACATCATGAGAAGTAATAAAGGAATGTGATGCACCAGTATCAAAGAACACTTTCACAAAGGGTAGAATTCAAAATAATCGTACCTCTTACTATATATTGTCCATCTTGATCGTCGACTATCATTTGCTCGAATCCATACAATTTATTTTTCACTACACTGTTCTCCGTGTTTCCTTGCTGAGATTTCCCTGGTTGAGGAGTCATGGTATTCTAGAATCACCATGGCTAGCTCTGCTCTGTTGATGAGATCATGTCTGCTGGCCTCGTCTAGTCAAAGCATATGATGCTTGCGACGCCTGAGAAGTGTCATACGCACCTGACCTTGGATCATTCCTATGATAGCGTTGTACATTACCCATATTCTTGAAATTGTGACATGCTCTAGGTTGCGTCATACAATCTCGCCTTTTGTGGTCAAGTAAACAACATTGAAAACAACCCGCTTTTCTTGGAGGTCATGTTGGAAGGTTCATTGATCCTACTGTTTGATAGTGATTCGCACTTTCACCTTGGAAATAGGTGTCCCTTTTCCTCATGTTCCCAGAGGTTGAGTTCCCACTGTTTCTTATAGGTATCATCATTCCTCCTTCTATGGATCCCAAGATATCACCTTCAGCAACAGTCGCTCTGTTCACCATTTCTGTATAATCTGTAATACAGAGCAATGCAACCATCGATCGAATCTCTTGACATAGCCCCGATTTGAAGATGCATGCCTTCAACGACAAACTTGCTATGACCTCTAGTGAAAAACAAACTAAAATCATGAATTTATCCACATACACTTTGACATCGAGAGTCTCTTGTTTCAAGATAAATAAGTCCGTTTTTTTCTAGATCTTGAACGTGTGAGGATCGAATATTTTGTTGAACAATTCTTTAAAATCCTCCTAGGTAAGGAATTCATCCAATTTAGCATGCACCGCGAAATCCCACAACTAACATGAAAGATCCATGAGCATATACGTCGCCAACATGACATTGAGCGCTGATGGTGTGCCGATGAAATCGAAGATATGATTTATCCTACTTAGCCACACCTCCACCTTTTCATGTTCTGCAACACCCCGAAAGTTCGGTGGAATTAGCTTCATTAACTGGATGGTATGATCCACATTCCTTGGTCCATTCCTCCAGTTCCTTGTATCCACAGCATGAAAATCCTGGACAATACTCGGAACATGCTCTTGGTTCACACGTGGTTCTGGTGCAAACACATTTTCCACGGCTTCTTCGGTTTTGTTCTGATGACGCTTACTAGGTGATATTTTCTACACCAACAACAAACTCATTCAATATCACTCTCTAGAAACTGATGGATTAGCATTCAAATTCTATCACATCATCTATCACAACATTGTTTTTCCAAAATCAACCTTTTTCTGGGTTCAACTATATTTGAACTCATTCAACATACTTTTTGAAAATCAACCCATTTTCAAAACACACCGAATACCCTGTTTTCAAAATCATTCACTTGAAAATAGTTTCTAAATTTTTCAAAAATTATCACCATGAAATAAATCCTTACACATACCTCACAATGATATATGAAATCCTAGTGGGAAGGAATTCCTCTAAAATGCATGTCATGCGCATCTCATTGGCTAAACCCATGACAATGTGATATCTAAAATTCTAGAAGTGTATCCAAAACACTTTTGTACCCAATACCATGATAACTTGAAATTCATCAAAAACGGGATAGCTACATCCTCTTGTGATATACATTTCATGTTCCCAAAATCCTACTAATTTCTAAGATTCTAATCCAAGGAATAGACGAAAATGAATTTCAACTCCATGAACCAGAACATCGATGACCACTTGCTAGGCAAGGACCGAACAAGCTGATACCATTTCTAAGGACCCACAAATTCCCATTTCCTTGAGAGTTCAATGAGTCATTACTCGGCCTTAAGAGACATCCCCAAGATGCCAAAGGTTGGAAATAAATTCCGAAGGGTTTCAATACAAGTTGGGGGAAAATTTAACCTTTTAGAAATAAACCCATTACCAACCACAACCAAACATTCACTATATGATGCATGATCAAATGAAGATCAATAAACAACTTCATTAATAATTAACCACATCAATGTAAACAACATCGGAAGAAAAAACCAAAACTCAAACTATACAATGGAAGAACCACTCATGACTCTCAAAAGACACCACAACTCCATGCTCCACAAGCTCCAAGCTCCAAAACATCTCCCAAGCATCACCACGAGCCACTATCAATAAGATTATTTACTTTTACCTGTGTAACAGAATATAACATCTCAAAAAGAACCAACATGCCAAAGAAGGGGTGAGTATAAAACTCAGTAGGTTTTCCCCCAATGACTTCCCTACTCATGCCACTAGGATAGTAGAGTTAGAAACATTTATATAAAAACATTTTATATAAAACATTTTCTCAATAGTATTTTATAACTAAATATAAACATGTTTCCAAAACCATTATTAACCAACGCCACATCAGGAGAAATTAAAACCAATTTTCCTACAATTATATTTCCATAAAAATCACCAATAAAGCTTTAGAACCATCTCACAAAACATCCATTGTTGGCAAACCAAACCATTTCCGAAAACCCATGCAACCAACCATGAATGCTACCCAGAAGAGGGGAGAAGCCCTAACCCTTATCCATCCCAACCATGATGGGGGTTACTTCTTACCCATATCCAACCCATATTCACATGAATGCTTGACGGGGGAGATCCCTATCCCTTATCTATCCAAACACTGATGGGGGAGAACCCTAACCCTTATCCATCCTGAATGCAATACAAATGTATGACAAGGGAGAGCCATAACCCTTATCCTTCCCAACACTAATGGGGGAGACTCCTAACCATTATCTGTCAAGAATGCAATATGAACACATACCACATCTATCAATCAATCAGGCCAAAACACCGTTTCAATAAAACACCTTTATATTGAAAACAATTTCCTTCAAAAACAATTCAAAGCCAAACCATTTCAATTACAAACAATTTCAATAAAAATTTCTTTTTATTAAAAAGCAATTCAATAAAAGTCATTTCAATATCAAAAAATTTAAACTTTCAGTAAATCCATAATTTAATATCAACATTTTAAATTCAAGAAGCCATGTCACATTTCACAACAATTCACCATGATTTCACAATTATAGCAAAACTATTATTCAGCACTAAAGAAGATTTATTCCATTATTTTCACAATGAATACCACTAAATAGGTCAAACATAAAACTAAGCCAACCAATTCTAAAAAGAGGAGTTGAGAGTGAATCCAACTACCTCAAAATATTAGATGAAAACCACCACGGTCAAAGAATGCACAAGAAAACCAGGTCGATTCTCCAAGAATCCTCCTTAGATCTCTTCTCCTAAAACAACCAAGACCAAATCCTATCACATTTGGAATCCACACACTTAGGTCTACCCATAAAGGGTATAGATCTAAGAAACGTAGAGAAGAGGAGAAATATATCTATTTATATCTATGAAACCGATCAAGAGTGATTACATACCTCAAGAATCCGGCTTCGATTCGCCAAGAGAAGCCTTTGGATCACCTCCAGAACGATGGGAGAACCCTACATGACCTTAGGAGAACCAAAATCCCAAGTTAGGGACACTTAGGAGCTTAAACTAGGCATTTAGAGGGAAAACACGTGAGATCCAAAATTTAAGGATCTCATTTATGTGACAGCACGGTCGGTCCGCACAGTATGACAAACCGTGCGCTAACCGTGTGTTAGCTACTGCTTCAGTCTCCCTTCTTGCACAGTTTGGCTGCACGTTTAGACAAAATGTGTGCCAACCATGTTGAAGCCACTGAAAACAAGGTTTTCAATACACGGTTTAGTAGTACAGTTTGGACAACCCGTGCGCTGACCTTGAAACATACCTTTTGCCTCCATCTTTATCCCAAGTTCTCCTGAGTCTCCCATTCCTCATCCATAACATTAAAATCATTAAATGCATCAAGAAAGGGTTACATAACAGAAACCAAGGGTACTACATTCCAGATATGTTATCAATTATATGGGTTCGTTCTTGTATAAAAAATAATGCTCATTCTGAAAACAGCATCTTTAGCTCTGCAGCCAATCTTAGCATGAGAAACAGAATGCCAATCCATTCCCATAATAACATCAAACTCGACTAAGGGTAAAACAACATGGTTTTCTAGTAAATTATTTCTATATAACACAATTTAAATATTATTATAATTACTATTTTCTATAATATTTCCCTTACTATTTTAACATCAACTTTCTGTTTAATTTGTTGTGGTGATATATACAATTTAACAGAAAATTTCTCATAGATGAAGAAATGTGTAGACCCCATATCGAAAAAAATTATAAAAATCTGAGTAAAAAGTAGGGTACCTGATTAAACATATATGGATGGACTGACATTTTCTGAAATTTTCACATATGATGTCACTAAACATTTCTTCTTATAGACTATCTTCTTTGCATCATCCAGATCTCACTTTGGGCATGCATTTTCATAATGACCCATCTCACCACATTTAAAACACATAACATTTTGATTATCAGGATTAGTCTTAGTATCATTTTCATTACTATCTCATACCATATGTACAATCTTACAATATCGAAAACACATCCCTGATTTGGAGAGACAATCCGTAGGGTTCTTCTTGCAACACATTTCACATACTGGAAACTTGATTTTCTTACCAACAGATTTATTTGGTTGATTCTTAGTCATCACATTCCATCTGGAAATCTTCTTCTAGTTATTTCCAAAATTCACACAATCCTCAGCAAACCCCATCTCTACCCTCTCAGCACATCAGATAAGTTTCTCACTTATTTTTAATTAACAGAGCGGCCAACACCCTTTGATACCTTGGATTCAGTCATGAGTAATATTGGTTGATTTTTCTAACAAGATCTAGAATAAGATTTGGAGAGTACCTTTACAGTCAGGTGAAGTTATCTTCATACATAGCCACTGAATCTTCCTAATTTATCTTTAATTCAAGTAATTCATTTTTATCTTATGTTGCACCACCTTGGGAAAATATTTTTCAAGGAAAAGACATTTATATTCATCCCACTCTAGTGCATCAAAATGTTCTCTATCCCTTTTATTATTTACCATTGACCACCACTGATCAGATTCACCTTCATAATTATAAATATAAAGACTTTCCTTCTGATTATCTGAACATCCCATAATGTAAAATATCTTTTCAAGTGAATAAATTCAATCTTCCTCCACTACTGGGTTAGAAGATCCATTGAATGTAGGAGGGTGTTGTCTCATAAAATGTTCTACTATTGTCATGTTCCACTTGGTAACTCTAGATATTCTCCTGAATGGATGTCACCGCCATTTATTGCCTGCATTAATAGATCTATTACTGTCACAAACTACTCAGTCCCAATCCCTAACATTTTTTACTTTAGATTCAGAAGGATGTTGTTCCGTCAATTCCTCTATTCTTCAGCTTCCCTATTTCTTCTACAGAAAATAATTCTAAAAAAACATTTCTTAGTTGAAGAACATGGTAATATTTAAATTAAATATCATTTCAAATTTACCACATAGTTAACAAAACATTTATTGTTTTATGTTAACATCATCCTAACCTCTAACGTTATCTAAACTGTCATTCTATACCAATTATAAGGACTCATCCTCATTAGAATACATAATCTTGATTTTAGTAATGAAATAACTTCCTTTCGCATTGTGGAACATTTCATGCTTATAGAATAAGTGAATTGGTAAATAATACATTCATATCATTAAACATTATTATAGAGTGGAAACCATAAAAAAATTTCCCATTTTCCCAAATATGAAACTTTTTAAATAAAGGATAAATTCATCGAAAATTATTCAAACATTAATATTGGATTCCCTCTTTGTATTACACATCTTTTTCACCTATGAAAATCAATAAAAAAATTGGGATGAGAAATACAATCTTAGTAAGGAATATATAAATTAGAAAAAAATTCTTTAGTCCATGAACAAATGTAACTTATGAAAAAATTTCAAAAGCCATACTTGTCACCCATATATACATATTTTGGGAAAAATGAGATTTAAAAATTATCAAAAGAAAACATAAGAAGATAAATATAACCATAAAGGTATCTTGAGACATTACTTACATAAGCATGTAACCCTCTTCACGGCCTTATAACTTGTAACCCTCAAGGGTACCTTACATTTTGTGTAACCATCACAGTTACCTATGAAGTAACCTTATGCCCAATCACCAACATACAAATAACAAATTAATTGGAGGGAAATATAGGTCCCACCCTACGTCATAAACAATTCCCATGAACCATAACATAATCATACAGCCTGATAAATTGAATAAAAACATTTTTTGGAATTTCTTAAAATAGAATTTCTAGAAGATGATTTTTAATAAAAAACACCCTTATAAATATCATAAAAATCAAGTGATAATGAAATTATTGTGTGTAATATGAATATAAAATGTAAATACATATCATTCTACATTTTATAAACATAATTCATCACAAAAACATTTTTAATACCACATAAATAATGAACTAGAATGTCAAACCAAAGAACAGAAATAGGGTTAAGGATTCCCTTAAAAATATCCTATAATTTAAGTGATAATGAAATGAGGGGATGTAATTTTATATAAAAATATAATTCAACATTATATAAATATAATTTATCACACATAAATTTTTAGTAAAACAGAATTAATAATGTTGAATGTTAACCCAATGAATGGAAATCTGGTTTTGAATTCCCTTATGAATATCATATAATTGAAGTGAGAATGAATGAGGGGATGGAATATGTAAATAAACCTATAAATTAGTATAATATAAATTGAATTCATCCCTCAAACATTTTTAATACAACATAAATAATGAAGTATAATGTTATCCCAGAGAATGGAAATCGGGTTAAGAATTCCCTTACCTCGAGTTTGTCTTACTTCCAACTCGTTTGAACCTCCTGTATAATGGTTAAAAGTGTGTTATTAATATATTAATGAAATATATACATTTTTATAATAAAATATATGATAATTTCATTACATCATTTCACCCTTTAATTGTTATAATGTTTTTTCTTTCATTTTTTGGGTGGTTTCTTTAGATGTTTTCCATGATCCGTTCATGATGGATGATCTTATCAATTGGATGTGAGACACTAGAATCTAAATGGAATGGTATTTAAATATTTCCAGTACCATAAATTATACAATTGATAATTATTAATTCTAGCATGATGATGATTCATGGGTTAAAACATAATTGATATTTTATTATGTTATTTTGGGGATTCTTCAATCGTAAAGATCACATTTTGTTTCATAAATTAATAAAATATTTCAAGAATGATTCCAGAACCTTATATAAGTTATAATACATATATCATAATCTGTTTAAAAAATGAAAATGGTTTCATTGCCTACCCTGAAATAATTAATTCATATTGAAATCACATCATCCACGATGCTGGTAAATCGACACATCATAGAAAGTTTTTTATTTCCTTGTGTATGTTGGAGAGGAGAATACTATTGATGAATAATATTTCATGAACATGAGGTCATCCAGAATATACATGATTCTATATCTTTCATGACTATGGGTTAAAAAATGTTCAGGAATGAAGATGAACATAAAGGAACATAAAAGTAAAGAAAAATTGAGAAATTTCTCAGGAAAATTCCGTAGCCTAACGTCGTCGCTTAAAATTACAAAAATTAGTTTGATGAGAGAAATGGGTATCTCATCACACATACACAATATGGAATGTAATGGGGATATGGAATGTCATATCCCAACATAAGATAGTGTAAATTAAAAATAATAACATAAAATGATATAATTGAATGAAAACTAAAGAGGATGTTTACCTCTTAATCTCTTCTCCATTAGATCCTTCTTAAGGGTCTTGGTTTTGCTCTTTTGATAAGATCAATAGCTCTATGATGTGGGGATGAGCCTTAGGAGGAGTATTGGTTTGAACATGGGCATGGATCATGGATTGATAGGGGTTGGAGGAAGAGGGGAGTGGGGTGGTATTTATAGTGGAGGAGAGAAGATATCTTTAATTATTTTACTCATTATTATAATATTTATGCTCAAAACTATGAATAATCATAAGTCATGTGACCCCAAATAGTAATAATGGCATGTTATTTCAAAAAATAATAGTTTTACATCATCATTGCATCACCTATGATGCTGTAAATCATGTATTTAGCATTTATCATATTTTATTGTATTTTACTATTCATAAAAAATCTGGAATTTCAGAAAAATTCCAAAAAACCACCCTAACCATTTCTCGACGTGTTGAATTTAAAAACGAACTCCATTTTCTGAAAATATTGTTCTAAATATTATTTATTTAATTTTTCAATAAAATCTTACTTAATTAAAAAATATACAATTCAAATTCGTTAACTGATTTTATATCACATTGAAAAATTAAACAAGATGTCATTATCATAAAGCCTTAAGAAAATTAAATAATAATAAAATTTAATATTCATTAGGGTCATATTACTAGTAATATTATTATTCATATGGTTATGTTAATATTCAAGAAAAAACAATCTGGTATAATCAGACTCTAAATAACTTACAAAACACAATTATAGATGACCATTTTTTTGAAATTCAAAACATTGAATCAGAAAAATTGTTTTTAAATGATAATTGTATATATATATATACATAAAAGAAAATTTCCTGGATTTAAATTTAATTTCAGAAAACCATGGGGTGTTACGAAACCTATGTCAAATATTGTGTATAACTCTAAATGATTGATGTTATGTCTGGATTGGGATAGATAGTGTGGGTCCCATCGTAGTGGGATTGGATGTTGTGTAAATGATGATGAAGGTATTTTCCTATAACATAATGTATAGTTTTTCATAGATGGACCTACCTATATCTCAATCAACAAGGGAAATGATAGGTGTAGAGGTTAGTACTTTAGTGGATGAGAGTTGGTAATCAAATATAATTTTCAATTATTTACTCACTTTATATGTCATTATCATTACTAGGCTATAAATTTTAGTGATATAGTCGTCTAACATCCTAAATAAATTGTTGTTATCTCAAAATATAAAAAAGTAAAATCCATGAGGATACATATTAATATAGTTCAAATGCACCAAATAAGTTTCATAATCAGACACTATTTGAGTTATGTACGTCCATAAAATATACTAGTATATGCAATTTCAATTTTTATCAATACTAAAAAGATCACATTGTTATAGAAAATGTGGTAGATAGTATCTTATAGGATACCAAAAATGATCCTTTTGAATCGCCACAATAAACCTAAAGGAAAAAAATCATCTTATTCGACATATATCCATAAATATATGTGTTTTTTGTTTGAGTACGACAATAGTTTTAACAAAGTAAAATATATTATTGAGACCCTAGAAAATATAACCCAACATCAAGAAATATCCATTGATAAATAATCAATGTATTCTTTTTTGCCTCTTGTAATTTTATGCATCATGAATATTTTCAATATAATAGAGTTTAAGTGTGCTAATAATATCAATCAACAATGATGGGGACAATAGTGGAGATTCTTCATTTAAGAGTCAAATAAACAACATTATCAGTTGAATCATATCCATTAGGTAATTTTTAATGATGAAATATAAATTGATCTGAGTGGTGACTTATTATGATCGTATAAAATTTCATCCTAAATACCGATCCCAGGGTCTATTTAGAGTCATATAATATGTGTTAGTTGTTACTAAATTTGATTGATATCCAAAAAATATGTATAATTAAGAGGATATAATTGCTAAAGTTAATGATCATATTGATAATTTATTATAATAATATCATCATTTTGATGATGGAGAATCCAGATTGAAAAATTCCTCACATTTATTATCAATAAATTGAAATTTATATTATTTCCAACTATCTATCACTTTATCCAACCTAATTATAATTTATAGGGAAAATATGAAGACTACGGGAAGTAATATCAAGATTGATTGGGATCATTTTAACATTCAATTTAAAAATAAAAAAAAATTCAGATATAGTTACTAAAAAAACAAGTCAGATGATTAAATATTAATTATAGCTGAAATATGAGTGTTTGGGGAAAACCCATCACAATAACACTTGAGTTGGCGGGATTAGTTACTCATGTTCATTGATCGCTAAGTGTTATAAGAGGAAATTAAATCACCCTAAAACATTATTTGTTCCATTTTGATGGATGATTACTTCTTGGGAATGGATTATCGATGGGTATTGGTAAAAATAACATCTATTAAGACAATATTTCTTCATTATGTATTGTTAATTTGCAATAGGTTATTGATCACATATCTCTATTAGTATGAATACCATTATCGCAAACTATATTTAGACCTCTTTTATGGATGATTTCCAATTATGTAAAGCTTAATGACTATTACAGAAAAATACAATCATCATAACCGTAGAGTTAGTCCATTTGGAAGTGGAATGAGATGACTCTGTTCCATGAGGATAAAAAATATAAAAATTAGAATAGGGGTTCAATTGTCAAAAATGTTTGGGCACACAAATGTAATTTATTTACAAATTGTATATGTATACTTGAAATTGAAAATCAATATAACTCAAAAACATTTGATGAGCCCAAGTGTTCTATTAAGAACAACTCAACTTCTCATAGGGTTAAATTACAGACCCAAAAAAAAATTCCTATTCTTTTTTTTAAATAATTTCATTCTATGACATGAAAAATGAAACATAGTGGGAATGAACTAAAAAATTTATTATTTATCCCTTTTTATTTTTAGCCTAATATGTTCTATTAATTTTCAACTTCACTTGAACAATTGTGGATTAATCTTAGAATAAATGTTTCATGTTAGTTGAAATTCAACATTATTTTCGATCCTTCCATTTAATATTTTTAATGTGGGTATATTCATATATCATTCCTCTATTGTTTTTGGAAATTTAATGTGGACTAATGTAGATTATGTTTATGGATAGGAAATTATCAGAGAAATTAAATGAAACAAACATGAAAATATATGTGAATTTGACCTAATTTTAATTGTACAATACAATGGTTAGTGAGATTGAAAATCAAATCAATAAATATTTCATGATTAACCCAATCATAATAAATATCATTGTATGTATCATTTTTTATTATCCTGATCAACTCAATTATAGTGACTATTACATTCAGCATCACTATTAATGTTCTTCATCAACCCAATAATAGAGTAATTCATTTCAAATAGAGTAATCTTTCAAACTCTATGATTATTCAAGTGCTTGATTATGTAAGCATGGGTGGTTAATGGTGGTCTTTAATTAACTAAGATAATTCCAAATATTAGTTTTTCAGTCTTATGAGGTGGTTGTTGTCTTATTATTTTCAATGAAAATGTTTATTAAATGGGCATCCCAACTTTTGTAAATTGTTAAGGATTCAGTGTTATCATAGAATACCATAGGAATATGGGTTAATAAATATTTTTTTCATAAATATCTGAAAAATCATTTATAGTCTTTCCAGTTACAGGCCATGGGAAACTCAAATGTTTATGAGAAATTTGTTGTATCTTTGATATAAAGATGATCATGATACGCATGTTTGTAACATTAAGGGTAGTAAAACCACACATGTTTTTTTATTATGGGATTCACATATTATTATTCATGATTTTCATTCTTTTATGATTGTATGGGATATATCCTATGGTTGAAAACATACAATATTTATAAAATAGGTACCATTACAATTGTTTATGGTCTTACAAAGATAAAATGATTTTCATATTAGGATGTTGACAAATCTGAATAATAATCCATAAAGAGTTCTTATTTAGAACCATATGGGGGTGTATATTCATAGTAAAGAAGAAGTGTCATTTGGAGTCGTGTACAGTCATTATAAATAACATAGATGGTTCAGGAGGATTAAAATAATAATAAAATATAGTAGGTTTTATTGGATGATGAAATGTTCAAGGAGGGTCCAGGAAACAAAATGTTACTCCACCATATATGGAATGAAATATTAGGATGAAGTGACATGATATTTCAAAACTATTAATTTTTTTTGAAAACATTGTACTAGAGAGTACGGATCAACTTTTTGATTATCGTATGATCATCCCTGTAAGATTTATGTCTCTTATATAGTTACGTGGTATTTTATATCCTCTTTTTATGAGACATAGATGGTAGAAACATTGGTTTTCCATTAGTAAACCTTTTTGGGTTTTCATGCAAACAAGTTATTTAAAAATATAATTTCATAGACTTAATTTTTCTTTAATAGTTTAGGAATCATGTTTTCCATGTTGGGACATGACTTTTACCCATTATACTATTTTTCAGTTATTATGATTTTGTATATTGTGACACGTTACTTTGTAAATAGGTTTCATAGGGAGGGACAATATTGAAGATGTTTATGGTTAGCTAGTTTTGAATGATATGTGAGGAAACCTATATGGTATCATATGTGAATTATACACATTTTGAATCAGTAAACCATTATGTAATTGATCTAGTTAATATAATTAATTTCAGTAGATCAATGAACCTATTCAGAGTGACCATAATTATGAGTATCACTGTTGATAATCTCAATTTCCCCAATAAGTGTGACAATCCCTATCTGCATCTCTATCAGTGATCTTGATCAACCTAATCGGAGTTAACAATATAATATATAGTGGTAGGAATACGCACTCTAAGAATGTTCCATAGCATGATTGTGCAATATGAGGAAGCATATGGGGAACATGTGTTCTGTAATATTATTCTAGTGCTTGATTATTTTATCATCATAGGTATATATGGTCTTGAAAATGTCAGTATAGATTGATATAACAAATTCATCCCTTCATTTATACATTGATAGGTATTTAATAACATCCTTTAATATCTATACAAGAGTGGAATATAGTTTATGGGAATTAATAATGTATTATTTTTTCATATATTTTATGATTATTTTATAATGACCAATACAATGTTTATGGGAAACAAATTTAATCATTACTCATAATATTCGTGTGATAAAAATGTGTATAATATCTAGGCATGTGAATCCACATGAATAAAAGGATTATGGGTTCATTAAATCAAATATTAATAATTTGTGTTTGGAATGATGATATAGGACACATATGTTTGGAATTACCACAAACCAAATTCACATAAATGGTTCCACACTTCTGCTATGTTGGTATAAAGATATTAGATGATTTTATCTGTTGGATGTAGATGCATCAATCCGAAAATACATATCAGTGGGCATATGTAGATCCATACTGAGGGAAGGATTCCATATATAATAAAATGTTACCATGTGAATCAAGTACACTTCTTACTAATATGTGTAATAATTTATTTGAATTTATGCAATTATTAAGTGAATAGGTTTGCAATATCAAGGAGAATTTAGGAAGTGTAATATAATTGTAAATTTCATTCCAACATGTATGTAATGCATGATTCGGATATTTTAATATGATATTTAACCACTCAATCCATTTCCTAAAATAGTGTGTTTAGCAAACCGGGATTATCTTTTTCTATGTACATATATTTTTCCTTATAACCGTTTTTTAGATCTGAAACATTTTTTTTATAATCTATAAGACTGATAAAATTACTGATAATTGAATTTTCCAATTCATTTCATTCCGTTTATAGGGTTTCACCTGAACATGTTACGTAACTGTTCACATGGTGTTTATTATCAGGTAGATCGGGTCCATGAGGACTTATTCTTATGATAAAAAAATTGATGAATATGTGTTGTGTTGATGGTCATAAAAATTAAAAAAAACCAAGATAATATTTTATACTAAAATAATAAATAAATAAAATTCGAATAAAGGACTAATTAATGTATAAAATCTCTCAAATAAGGTAAAATATTTTCAAGACCCCATGATGAGACCAAATAAGATGAGAATGTAAAACTAATAGAAAGGGAAAAGTATAACTTGTGTGAATTATTTTTCTAATAAGACATTAAATAATATCATATATGAAAAAAAAAGTTTATCGTCAATATTCATGGTCAATAATAAGTGTGAATAACAATGTAAATGGGGTAAATTTCTCCTCAATAACTATGTACAACTGATTCAATTTATAATAGATATATATTGATGCTAAATTTATTATCATGGGACCAACAATAAATAATAATAAAACATTTTCTATGACATGTTAAGTCATGTTCATCATTCAAATAGGTTTTCCACCTTATATTCAGTACTCAAAAAAATACACATTATTTTATGCATGAATATGACAAAATCCCTCTTATGAAGGCACTTTTCATAAATCCCTGAAAGTTAATGAACTTGAGTCCTTATCACAATATTTGAAACTAAATAAAATATGGTACACCCTGCACCACATTAATCTTTATTGAGTGGCATATTACATGGACTAATTCCCTAGATGTGGTCTAGATATATACAACATATTCTAATGAGGAATTTTTCCCCAAGCAAACATCCTAATAAAATACTCATTTCTCAATATTATATCTTAATGTTTTGAGATTACCATATAATATTAAAACATCACATATAATGATTCCTCTTATATCATGTTATGTAGAAATAATCCTTAGACAATTTTTATCCCAAAAATGTGTCATTTCCCATTTCAACTATGTTAAAACCATAGTAATCTCAACTGAAAAAAAAAATTATATCACACATTTTCAATATCCTTATCATAAATCCCCCCCCCCCCTTTCCCTTGAATTTTTTAGATTTTTTCGAATCATCATGTCTAAAAAAATGAAACTATTCAATTACAAAGGAAAATTAATATTTTATATGAATACACACCCCCAATATGGATCTCATTATGCACTCCTAATATGGCTTCTCAATAGTATTAAAATATTCCAAATGGAAGAAGATCCTCGGATTTTGATAATCCATTACAGTGTTTCATTGGTAAAAATATCTCAAATGTAGTCAAATTTTTTACCATGAATTGTTATCCCAATTCACTTCTCATGTTCTATGAAACATGAGGTATGATTTACATCCTCATAACTCTCTAGTTGAAGGAAAATTAAACATTATTATTCTTTGGATCCTATTTGGGTTTAATTCTAACATATAATGTTATGCACAACATTCCCATAAATAGTGTGTTCCACTTTCATATGTTCTATATTGGAATTGGATTCATTATACACATTTGATAAACTTTACATTTCTTCCAGTTAGAAATTATTTACCACAAAAGTGTCAATATCATGATTGCAATATTTTTATACCTTATCTGGGAGATTATTTACTATAATTGGGAACTTTCTCAAATTAATTTTAGAATTTATTATTTATATATAATTTTTTATCCATTAATATAAAATTTGTACAATAGAAAATTCAATAATTGTTGGTCAATGTTATATGACCAAAATATCTGACCCACATTAACCATTACCACAAGACAGAAAACTATAATGGAAAAAGATGAAATAAATTTCCTGATGAAAATCCATAAAATTGAACCATTAGAAAAAATTTTCCCTCTCTAAATTATTTTTTCACTCATAGATATTATGAAAATTTTAGAGAAAAACTTGAAAAGTTTCATTGCTTATAGGGTGCATAATATGGCCACAGAAAAAATTGATCTATGCTCACAAGATTAAGTTGTTAAAAAACGTTTGAGTTGTAAAATATCATATATCCTTATCCAAATTGGGTGTTCCATGCATTATTGAATAATCATTTGGGTTCCAAACCCTAATTGAATATTACATCCATCCATAAAAACTACTTTATTTCACATGTACTCAACCCCTCAAAAATATTCCATCCAATCATTAAAAATAATATTTAACTATTATGGTGACTTTTACTTGACTATGGATACATGACATTGATATGGATCTATATATGAACCCACGACATGGAATTTCAACTAGAGGCATCTGTATCATAAAGAGGAAACCTCAAATCAATATAATATCATACACTATTGGAGTTAAGCTCTTAATTTGGATGTGGTCAGTGTGTATTTTAAGAAAATATGTCATATCTATCCCTTTTAATTCAAATTGTAATATTATGATATATATATCCTATATTCTGAATAACAATGTAGATTTACTACCCTCGATGTTTCAAACATGTGAATCATGATCATCATTAGAGTAATTATTTGAATTATTTCCCATGAATGTTTTCTTATTACACTTTTCATTACTATAAACTAACTGAAAAGTGGTCAAATATCTATGATCATAAAATGATTTACCCTTTTTTGTGTGTAGTCAACAATGGTACTGAATCCACATGAGTGTATATTATAATGGATTAATTTTTTAATCCCCATAGATATTAAAAATAACTAGACTGTATCTACCTCCTAACATTGCATGATCATGCTCTATAATCCTTATATAGGGAACATGTTTCCCATATACTTATCGATTTCACAAATTAAATATTTAGAAATTTTATGGATATCCAAATATAAAGATGATAGACAATGATGGTCACTATGATTAAATTGATTAGGATCATTGATGATGATGCACGTAGTGATAATCACCTGTTGCTCACTGGTCATAGGTTGTGGAAGATGAATATTATTTTCCTTGGATAGTATAATGGTGGACTGGGATTTTGTCACTTGAGGAGCTACTCAGTTTGTTCACATACATTATCTAAATCACTTAAAATATTAATTTCTTTTGTATATATTATGAAAATAATGATGAATATATTTTTCTTTCACTTTCT
Organism: Viscum album; assembly: GCA_963277665.1. Lineage (NCBI taxonomy): Eukaryota > Viridiplantae > Streptophyta > Magnoliopsida > Santalales > Viscaceae > Viscum > Viscum album. The sequence continues at coordinate 266,841,113 of OY728125.1, read as the reverse complement.
AATATAATTTTTTGCTACAAAATGCATTTTAAAATTAATATAACATAAAATTCTTAAATAGAATGAAATATGAAATAAATTAATTAGTTGTAGCTTCAATTTTGGGATCAATTATTATTATCCTTAATTTTTGTTTTTGTTTTTTTTAAAACGTGAAATCAAATATTTACATACTATTATTCTCAATTATAAATTGGGGAATATTTTAATTCTTGTGAAATATTTATTCCATCACCTACAATAATCAAGTTGGATGAAACACCATTGTCAGAGGCCTACAATTTTCCATGACGATCTCTATCGATGTTGTTTCATCTATTGAATCAATCAACTCCATCATATAATTATTTAGAAAATAGAGTGATAGATAATATGTTAAATAATATAACTGATACAGATTGAGTTTCAAGTTATTTTGGGTATACTCATCACATCTAAAACATTAGTATCACCCATGCATTAGAATAATATCTACCACAATAATTAAATGAATTTTAATAAAATATAAAGAACATTAGAATGTCCTCTAGGCCAATTTGATGGGTTAGCATCAAATTATCTAGAGAAAGCGATCAATTTGGTGGAATGAGTGTGAATATAATAGTAATAATAATGTAAAATAGAAAAAAATAGTGAGAATAAAAATGAAAAGTATAACTGCTGATGAGTAAAATAATATTAAAATAATGATATAAAAAATTGGGATGTGTTATAGAGATAAAAAATATAATAAGTTGAAGAAAATATAAAATCAAAATATTATTTAAAATGAATAATAATTATAATTAAGTGAAACAGAAGAAAAATAGAAGAAGAAGAATTTTGAAAAACATGTTTGATGAAAAAATGCAAGATTATTAGAAAATTTGAATTGCAATTGAAATAAAAACTATAATTCGAATAAACATTATTGTAAATAAAATGAAAATAATAAATGTAGAAAATAAAACCCAACCACTGTTTGTTAGACTTCCTCCATATGGGGTTTGAGATCCCCCTTTGGATTGGAGTTCCTCTTCCTTATTTAGGATGTATAAGAGCCATGTGAGGATTATAAAATCCTCAGATGAGTCCCCCAGATCCCACGGGGATCATCAAAACATTAAATTTTTGTGAATGATATTGGAGTCACATAAAAGAAAAATGAAGCACCCATAGCAGTTGAGTGATTTAATAATTTTCATGGAAGGTTGCATGTGGGTATCAACTTTCCATTGAATCTTTCATGTGATGAAACATGGAATTTATACATGGCATAAAAAAGTGTCTAATATCATTGTTCTATGTAGTAAGACATAAATAATAAGTTGCAGTGCATGCATGTCGGGTGGAGGGAGTCGATAATGGAGCTCAGTAGTGGGATCTATGAAACAGTACTCCTCTTCTCCTAATACCTTCAGAGTGTCCAGAGGAGGCTCTAATTTGGACTCATGTGTGTTGGATGAGATTTTTTAGGTGGTATATTAGGGATGAAATGTGTGGAATCTATAGATGACAATGTGTATAGCTTTTAGTGGTGCTAAAATATATGATTTATGGTGGGGAAGAGGTGGTGTTTTAACTATTATAGAGACCACTTATCCATCTCATACAGCCTTAGGATTGGTTGGATGAGTATAGAGATTGCTCATTGTTTTAAGTAATGGGTGCCATATGAGATCATCAGTGTTCAACACCCTTGAAAGTGGTGGTTCGCTCAAGAATATTGTTTCTAGGGTGAGACCATGATGTTCTCTTGTGGGAGTTATGGTGTCCTGGTGATAACTGATATGAATAATGACAACTAATTGATGCTCCAAATCAGTGCAAGTAAGAGATAATAAGTAGACCAGTGGACTGTGGTAGATCATTGATCAAACATAGAATCCTTGAGACAGAGTGCTCTCCATTATAATACAATATATGAGAGGTATATTCCATATGGCTAATCATGGGATAGTCATGTTGTAAAACTTTCATATAGATGGGTGTTTACTGTAACATTGTAGGCCTTTGTCCCACAACTAATCACCATGTGCTTTACCACCCATGGCCCACACCTTCATTGGATTTTACCCCCATACCACACTGGAATGATGTGGCTCTCCCTAGGTGGATTGAAATTTACGGCATCCTGGGAAAGGCTAGGTGGTGAGTTTTCTTTGGTTGGGTATCGCATGTGTGTAGAATATTTTTCTAGATAAACTCTAAAAAAATATAGGAATACTTCAAAGCACGGCCAAGATATTAAAAATATTTCTTACATATAATCCAAATACAAAAAATCCTTATTGTAATTCAAAATACCATTTTCATTCTTTTACAAATTCCCATTTTTTGTGAAGTCCATTGAAATCTTTGGATTAATTCATTAATAAATCACTTAAAACAATTCAAAATTTTTAATAAAATGAATATTCTTAATCATCGTTAATCGAATGATGGAAAATATCCTACTTAAATTTCAAATTTTGAAAATCCTATAGTAGATGGGTCTCAACTGTCAGGATGATAGGAAATGGGGCTCATATAGGTGTTGAAATTGGAGGGTTGTAGGGTTACTCTTGGGGCATCTTAGTCGTATTTTCAGGATAGAATTTATGGATGGATATTTCATAGAGTATCTTAATGAATCTCCCTCACTGGAAGCGATGTTTGGCTTCCCTAAGATCCCTAGTATCATGATGTCTCCATGGTGTTTTGTGAGAGTGGATATCTATTAATTGTTGGATCGATCATAGATGGAAAATGACACATCTTCAGAATATCATAAATAGTCTCTTGGGGTTATTTTGGGAAGACAACATCTATCTTTATCCTCTATCCTGATTTTTTTAAATCGTCCATGTATGGGATGTCGATATCGGTATCTATGATTACCATGTATAACTTATGTATAAATCTTTTCATGTAGCATGAAATTTTTATGTCTTATTCATGGGATGCTTAGATGTTTGGTTTTTGAATATTTATTCTCTTATGGTTGTAATGGGACATTCAATTTTGAAAATACCAGAATTCAGAAACCATTTTGATGAAGCTATAGGGTTTATTATTATCTTTTCTAAATCCTTAAATTATAAGTTTGGTTGGGGATTCATTGGTATTTTTCATATGTGTAGACAATGATACCTGGAGTTTGGAGTTATATTCATTTGTGATAAATTTCATTTAAATAAATCATTCATTATATTTTTCTTTACATATTATTATTCATGATAGGAGGGATTATCATGGTGAGAATCAGGGGTTTATTAGGTTAATTTATATTTATGTGTGTCATTGCATCTCCAGGGTTAGTGTGTAGATGCTTTCTATTGACAGTACGATTTGGTAAATTTTCCACATCAATTGTTCTTTGCGGTTTTTCGTTATTTGTCTCCAGTTGAATCAAATTAGGATGAACCAATTATCACTCCTCAAAATACCAATGAGGATTTATGACATGATGTTCGTTCTGTAGGATCTTCAGCACTTATTTGGGTGGATTATGGTGGATTAGGGAAACCTATGGTTTATTTAGATCCCAATTCCCAGGGAATGATTGAGGGAATTTATCAGAATTCAAGTGCCACTGATAAAGATTTATTATTTGCATGGTAGAAAAATATTGGGTCTGTCCATTTTGACTGATCATGTTGTTAGATTACATCAGATCATGGAGGTTCTCGAATTCCATGGAATTCCTATCAAGGGGAAAACAAATTATTATTTTCATGGTGTCCATACCTTGAGAAGGCATTGGGTTTTGAGAATTTTGTTAGTGATAATTAAAATCAGGAAGACCAAGCATGCCTTAGAATTGGTTCCCCATGTGGTATCTTCATCACAAGAAATTTATTTTATTCTATGTGGTCTCATTTTGGAATATTCAATGGATGGTAAAGAACCAAGAAGACCCTATTTTGGAATTCAAAGGTTAAAAAGTTTTTCATATCTATTGATTAATAAGAGTGAGGAGCTTAATAAATTACCAATTCCATCAGGGGATGTGATTATCACTATTTCAACTACTTTTGAGTATGGTGGCCACATTATGTTTTCTAAATAAAAACCATGCCTTCATTAGAGTGTAAGGATTGTTGCATGCACTTCACAGATATTAAATTACCCATTTCCTGAAGTATTTCTTTTATTATATGGACTTCCATGGAGATGAAGGATTTGTTTATATCTATGAAACGTGGAAATGATGTTTGTAGGATTAACATTTCTCTAATTGTAAAGATGCAACCTAATATGGATGAATAAATTATTTGGAACTATGTTATGAGACTTCAATTTTTAAAGCTATGCATGGGGATTCAAAAATATCACATTTATTTTTAAACAACATCACAGTGGAATGTTTTGAGTTTATTAACCAATGTACTACATTCTAGATTGGTATTAGTAGGATAAATTTTTTTTCAAATTCATGTATGCCAAATTCGATCCATTAGAGAGGTAAGCATTATGGGGGAATATATCAGAGATGAAATGGGGGAATTATTCATTCTTAATTGGAGGATATTTTAATAATACAACAAATAGTTAAATGAATAAATAAAGGGACAAATATCTCAATAATTACAAGAATATTTTCAGAAATTTTATGATGAAAAACATGTTTCTAGACATTGGATTCTCAAGGGAAACATTCATGTAGGGATGTTATAAAAATGATAGGAGTGCAATTTTGAGTAGGCTTGATCGCTGCATGTCCAACCATTAGGGAATTGATTATTTTCCTCAGTATAAGTTGAGGGATTTCACCATATCATTTTTATATCACTATCCATTGTTTTTCTAACTTAAAAATGAAGGAATATAAGAGGTGAGTTTTTTCAACTTCTTTTAGGGTTCGAAAAGGGATGTGAGTATTGTATGAGAATTAAGGAACTCATGGGATATCCCAATAGTTTGGGGCCATGGATGGGTCTTTATAATAAGAGGAATTATTTGAATAATGACATTACGTGGTGGGTTTGGTATAGAAGGAAATACAAGCCTAGTTTGGGTAACATCACAAATTACATTGATTTAATGTAGGTGTGGAAAAAAATTTAATGGGATGATTTCCTCTTCCCCTCTTATTTAGTAAAAAAGGATTTATTCTATGGGAGGTTATTGTATGTCCAGATGGTCTCAAGCAAATGATCAAGTTATCTCTAGATTCATGAGGGGTATTAGAAAATTAAATTATGTGATGTTTTTTTGATGGAATTGAGGTTGGTTAGGAGATTTAATATCTATCAGGGTGAAGCCTAATATACTAAAGATATGGAGGTTGATGGGGGAAATGCACAATAGCACTATGAAAATATTCTGACAGGGATAGTGATCATGGTGATTAGCATTGCTACCAATATGGACGATGAATAAATGAATAAGAATATTGGTTCCAAGAATATTATTAATTTGGATATAGATTTTTCCTTTGATTTTATGGAACAAAAGTTCATTTATAAGCTCTAGTCTATGTTTGGGTTCAAGGATTGGGGGAGAATATTATTTTTTAGGTGGTACACTTCTACTTGGATCTTAATTTCAATAATGGGGTGTAGACATGGATTAATTAAGATAGTGCAAGGACTACAGAAAGGGAACCTATTATCACAATGAATTTCTATCATAGATCAAGAGGCTATAACTATAAACATCAATCATGATTTAAAAAATAGAAATACTATTCCTTACAAAAATAAACATGGGCCAATTTTTATCTTTCACGTTTACTTTTTTAATGATATGATGTATTATTATCCATGGAAGGAAAAAATAAATCAATGGTCTCAATGGTATGAGGGAGGATTATTGTGAATGGAGTGGGAAATGGATCAATCGAGTAAATCGTATTGTTTATATATCCAAATTTCGTGATCACATGTGAAGCAACCATAGTCAACAAAAATTGGGAATACAAAGAAGAATTATACATAAGATTTATTTTGGGGATAACATATCATATAGAAGTATATATAATGTCTTATTTGAAGGTTTTATAAGTTGTATTTCAACACAAATATTCAATTGGAAAAATAGGATCTTATCTTTGGGAGGGACAATTACCCTGGTGACTAGTGTTTTGACTTCTATGACAATGTACATTATTTATGTTATTAGGGATCCCAAATTAACTATGATGAATCTTGAAAAGATAATGAAATCAATTATATGTGATCCCTATTATTAAAACAACTTACATTATGATGCCTTGGGAATAATTGGAAAATTATTAGAAGAGGGAGGTATTAACATACAAAATTTTATTTACCCCATGAATAGAATATAAGAATATCTAGCATGGGATGTTAGTCAAGGGTATTGTCTTTCAGAAAAGATGATGATAGATCTTTATTTGTATTATTGGTATGGATGGGTGGAGTACACCAAGAGGTCTTCAATACTCATGAGATGTATGTTTGAATATTTGGATTCACTGAAGGGAATGGGTTTATGGGCTGTGGGATGAAGTTATGTTTTTTTCTGGAAGGAAAATTTGGTGGGTGACATTCATTTCATCCATTGGTATCTAATACCAGACATCTCCATCAGAGAGGTATGTAGGAACATTTAATTGATTTGCATGAACCGTTCTACCGAGTAAAAGGGTTTCTTTGATGACATCAATCTAATAGGTGACCCTAACATGTGTGTGCTAATTAAGATGATGTATGGGATATTCAGTGGTAACGATTATTGTTCATTAGATCGTGATGAGATCAGGGTTTATTATTCATCCATAATTGTTTATAGAAGGGAAATCCCATATGTGATACTTTTTTTTCATGTGATTCATTATGCCTTACTAAGTGATCATAATATTTAAGGATGTGGTGTTTTATTTATTTAAAAAAATTTCTATAGTGTTAACTCTATTTGGGAATCATGATAGAATATTTTTTAAGGATTTCAGGAGAGAATTTAAATTTTTATTTAATCAAAAAATGGATTTGAATTGTTATGTGATGGGATTCTGTGGATTTTTTTTATATTTAAATGTTTCATGGGATAGATCAATAGGGTTATATAAGAAAACACTATGTAATTGTTTCATGGCAGCGTGTTGGGTTTTAGGGGGATCATGGAACAGAGCTAAAGTGGTTCATCACAACTTTCTCCCCATCATGTGGTATAATGTAAACACATTGGTGTCATATCATTGTTCACATGCCTTATGAGAAGTGGCCCCATAGTGTATAAAAGGTTTTCTCTTGTATAATGCTATAATTAATGAAGGAAAAGGATCAGCTTCACTGGGTTACTAGTTTTCATGGAAACCTCCTAGTATTTTCTTCGATATTAATATTGATGGATCATGTTATCTAGGAGATATTTGTTTTTGTGGATTTATTTTTCATAGAATTGGTTCAATGATCCATGGTTTTAGATCCTTATATAGTTTGTGCTATTCTCATGGGGATGATTTTATGTCACGACCCGTCCTCGGGACCCGTGCCGTGACTACCCCAAGCCCGCCTTCCATAGGCCAGGGGCTGGCGACTAGCACCAAAGGCGTAAAATCCCGATAACTAGGAAGGCATTGCCTTTATAAAGAAAACAAGCACCACAGAGTACAAGCGGAAGTAAAACACTAAGTACAAAAAGAAGAGCTGAAAAGTAAAAAGGGGCCGGAAATACAAGCCCAACTGTAAAGTACAACTCGAAAGGGAAAACAGCGACTGAAAAGTAAAGCTGCTACGCTGAGATGTCCACTGGAAATCCCACTTGAAGGGTGGGTACAGATAGCTCCTCTGCTCCTCGGGTCCCGCCATCCGCTCCGAGTATGTCCCACCCAGTGGTCCACCTCCGGGTACCGCCTCGTCGTATAGTCCACCTCCAGGTACCGTCCAGTCCTCGAACACTCGGCCTCTGTCAGTACGGCCGTCGTCTGCAACCAACACAACGAGGTGCGGGCATAGCCCGTGCAGGGGTGAGTATAACGATACTCAGTAGGGACCCCGAGACCCTCAAGGTCTCACTAAAACCAACAAGGATAAACACAAGAAAATCTCAACAGATAAACTCTACTTAGGTATATGCCCATACATATACCTAAGTTATCAAGTAACCCATCTCAATCATGAGGTAAACACAAGGTCAAAAGTCTCAGCTCAAACCAGGATTTTCATTATCGAAACCGTAACTGCTGAAGAGCTCCGTCTCTGGAGTGTGCAGTGGTCCTGTCACGACTCCGAGGTACTGCTCACTAACCTAAGACTGCTGAAGTACTCCTCCTGTCGAGTACTGCGGGCCAGCCACCCAAACACAGTAGTGCTTCCCGCCGAGGTATGTCACCCAAACTCCGTAGTGCACACCCCCTAGTAGCCTGCTGAGGTACTCTCCGGACGAGCACCGCGGGTCTGCACTGTCACACAGGTAGTGCTCCGTCCGCCATGGGTCTGCACCTCAGAAAGTAGTGCTCCGTCCACTGGGCTAGTCGACTCACTCCAAGTCGAGTCGGTCAAGTAGTCGTCAGGTCTCAGCCAGCTACACGGTCTCCGTACATCGCACGCTCGTCACTGGGAGGGTCCGCTCCACGAGCTACAGGTCGATACTCCAAGTATCTCAAAGTCCCGCAAAGAAGTATCTCAAAAGTCCGTTTCGTCACAGGGGTCTCAACGCAACAGACGGCACGTCGATCGGACGCCCGGTCTGTGAGTTATTAGCCTTTTCGTCCCAGGGGCCCGGTTGGTTTCGAGTGCGAACCAATCCCGGCCGTATCTCAACTGTACCCCGAACTCCCATAGGGTATACTCAAAGGGACTGTTACTCAACGTAACCACCAACGCCGCTGACGGTTCGTCAAACGGACGTCCTGTCTGAAAGATATCAGCTTTTCCGTTCCAGGGGCCTGGTTGGATTTCGGGTATAATCCAACCCGGCCATACTCCGACTGTATCCAAAACTCGGGCGAAGTATGTCAAAAGTTCCGTCTCATCAAGAGGAAGTCAACGAAACAGACGGCGCGTCAATCGGACGCCCGGTCTGTGAGTTATTGGCTTTTTCGTCTCCGGGGCCCGGTTGGTTTTTAAGGCAAAACCAACCCGACCGTACTCCACCTGCGTCCAAACCTCGGGCGGAGTATGCCAAAAGATCCGTCTCATTAAGAGGAACGCAACGCGACTGACGGCGCGTCAATCGGACGTTCGTGGCTCAAGATATGAGCGTTTCCGCTCCGAAGGCCCGGTTGGTTTCGTGAACGAACCAACCCGGCCGAACTCAAGGTAAACCGAAACCTTGAGTGCGATATACCGAAACGACCGTCTCGATCCAAGGATCGCGTTGCCGCAGACGGTTCGTCATTCGGAGGTCCGAGGCTCAAGTTATGGGCCAGAAACCAAATCTGGTTCGAAACGGGGGGGGGGGGGGTCCGGGTCCGGGCCGACCCGGCCCGACCCCCCCCGGGGCGGCGCGGCGGCGGCCGGCGGCGGCGGGCGGGGGCGGCGGGCGGCGGCGCGGCGGCGCGGCGGCGGTGGCGGCGGACCGCGGCGGCGGCGGGCGGCGGCGCGGCGGCGCGGCGGCGGCGGCGGCGGCGTCAGGCGCCGCACGGGCTGCGCACGCGGGGGCTAAGCCCCGCGGTTCTTGGGTGTCGGCGCGGCATATAGTCGCGCCCCTTTGTTTTTACAAACCGCCCCCCCCCCCCCCCACGTGGGGGGCTTGATTGACAGGAAACGGGGGGGGCAAAGCCCCCCGCTTGTTCGGGTTGGCGGCGCGGCCTTGTGCCGCGCCCTTTGAAGAAAACGGCCCCCACGTGGGGGCCGGTTTGAAGGAAGCCGGGGGGCCTCCTGCCCCCCCCCCCACCTTAAGGGAACCGCCCCCCTCATAAAGAGGGGGGGTTTTACAGGCTGGCCGGGGGATTTATTCCCCCGGTTTAATGCCTTCCGGCCGGCCAGCTGGCCGGCCGGATTTCTCCAACGGGACCGGTAATTCCAGTCCCCCCTTCGGCTTCCGACGCCGGCGGCCCGGCCGCCGGTCTTCTCTTCCGCCGCGGCCCGGAACCGGCCGCGGTCTTCTCGTCCCGCCGCGGCCCGGAACCGGCCGCGGCGTTCGTCATCCGGCGCGGTGCGACGGCACCGCGCCCCTTCGCCGTGCTTTGATATTCATTCAACGCGGCGCGACGGCGTCGCGTTCTTGTTGTTTCTCCCATGGTGCGTGCGACGGCATCGCGTAAGATATTTGCACGTTCATCCGCGTGGTGCGACGGCACCACGCCACTTGCTTTCCTTCGCAAAATAATTAAACATGAACGATGGAGGGGGTTCGGCCCTGTTCATGCGGTCCGGCCCCCTCACGTTAAGCAAATAACTCAACTTAAACATTCAAGCCTCAAGTTTGACATGCGAGATCCACGTTCAAGAAATGGAATAAATAAATAATGAATCAACAACCCCTACCTTGGTATAAGGTTCGAAGATTGTTCTACGTTCCGCGGAAGACGACGTCGCGGAGGTCGTGCGACGCGGTCGTCGTTCGTCAAATTCAACGACGAAGAGGCGCGTCCGAAGAGGCACGTCGTTGGCGAATCCTTATACGCCGACGAAGGTTGTCCGAGGAAGGTGCGGTGTTCTCTCTCGTTGACACCAAAGACGAAGAAGAGTGGAGCGGCGTTCTTCGTCGGAACTTGAGCGTTCTTGATAGTCGCACGTTGACGGAGTCGTGGAATATCGGTGTCGATTCCGTTGACGTCGGAGGAAGAGTCGTTGTCGATGGCGTTCGTCGCGGAAAAGATGATGCGGAAGAAGAACGTCACGTCGCGGATACGGCGTCGCGGAAAGACCGTGTTCTTCGGCGAAGAAGTTCTTCGTTGAAGAACGGCGTTCTTCGTGTTCTTCGTCAAGGTTGAAGAAGAAGAAGAAAAGCTTACAAAGCTCTCAAGAAATCCTCCCAAGGTGGTAAAAGAATCCCCTAGAATAATATAAGCTTTAACTTATATTATTACATAACTTAACCACAAGAATTCAAAGGTTTGAAATTCAAAAAGGGTTTAACTCCCTTAATTAATTAAGTAACTTAAGTTGACAACATTAAAAGAAAAGAGTTAAAGGGGAGGTTTTGAGAGAATTTGAGGAGTTGGGGTTCGTGTGGACCCCACCTTACTTAATCCTCCCAAGGGAGGTTAAGTGGATGTGGGTCCCACTCCCAACTCCCTTTGGTAGGACTTAACTAGATAAAAATAAAATTTGTTCCTCACAAATTTTATTTAACTTAAACTAAAAACCCAAAAACTAACTTTCAACCCGCAACAAACGCAACTTCCGAAAAGGTCTCAATAAGCGAATATCGGCGTTGCGAGTTCATCGGTGCCCTCGGATTTCAATTCCGAGCACCGGATCAAAAGTTAGGAATTCCCGCTCGTTCGTTCACTGAACGTACCCGAGCCAAACTTCGGAAATTAATTCCGGGCACTCCGGGCCTCGGAATCAGGTGCCGTCTGAAACCGCGCTCTTGTAAAATTCTAAAGAAAATTAAGAAAAAATTTCCCTTGAATTTTACGGGTATTTACATTACTCCCACCTCAGGGCTTTACGTCCCCGTAAAGATACAACAAAAACTAGGGAAACAAAAGAGGGTACTGAGCACGCATCTGAGCCTCCCGCTCCCATGTGCTCTCCTGGAGATTCCCGTGCCGCCATCTGTTGCGCACAAGAGGAATCGATCGCCCAAGTAGGACCCGCTCCTGTCGATCCTCTATCTCCACCGGGATCTCCGTAAAAGTCGCCCCATCGTCAACGTCAAGCTCCCCATGGTCAAAGATGTGCGTCGGGTCGTGCACGTATCTCCTCAGCTGGGATACGTGGAAGACGTCGTGCACCCGGTGTAACTGAGGTGGTAGAGCCAGGCGATAAGCCACCTCACCAACTCTGCTGAGGACCTGGAAGGGTCCGATGAAGCGCGGAGATAACTTGTCGCCTCAGCCAAATCTCCGAATACCACGTTGAGGTGAGACCCGCAAGAAGACGTGGTCGCCATCCTCGAACTACAGTGGCATCCGCCTCCTGTCAGCGTATGACTTCTGCCGGCTCTGTGTTGTCCTCATCCGCTCCTGGATGACATGGACCTTCTCTGACGTGGCCCGGACCATCTCTGGTCCCACAAGAGCTGCAAGATTTCTTCTTTGCCGATAAGAGAAACCTGGTCTCATCCCCTGGATGAACCACATTCTTTGCCTAAAACAGTCAATCCTAACATGGATGATACTAATCCATACCAAGGATGACGTCGTAAGGCCTCGACGCTACTACTAAGAGATCCAACCGTTACTCTCGCCTCCAAGGGTTGAGTCACACTGTCGGCATCAGTGTGTGGTAACTGGGTCTCCTCCAGTAGATGTCTCACAAGTGAGGGTCAAGTCAACAGTCAACTGGAACCTCTTAGTAACATCACAAAAGAGGACAGGAATGAAAACATCACAAAGGATGCGTCTTTTATTATTGCAGCTCATATTACAAGACGCTACACAAAAGCAACATCAACATGGAACTAGAAGTACAAAAGACGTATCCACTAGTTCCTCCCCTGTCCATCTGCTCCCAGAGCTCCATGATCGTAAGCTTCAGCTGCCTGAAGCTGTGCTCTTGCATGTTCACCTACTCCCTGTGGTCGGGGTGGACCTCCTGGTGGTGGTGGTGGCAGTGCCTCAAAGCGTCGTCCACCACCTGCTGCTCGGCCAGCTCCTCTGCCTCGTCCGCCTCCTCCCTGCGGACCGCCACGGTCGAACCTCTGCCTCTGCCTAGGTGGTTCCTCAACCGTCTGCTGCTCCTCCACATGGCGGGTCGGGCAGTCACGAGCCATGTGGCCTTGCCCGCCGCATGCAAAGCACTATCTTCCACTCAAAAGACTGACTCCGCGCTGTGTGCCCTGCACTGCTGAGCCAGTGCCCTGAGGTCGTCTGCCTGAAGGTCTGGTCTGTCTGGACCCCTGAGTCATCTGTCGGCTACCTGCTACCGAAGACTCCGCTACGTGCCGCCCTGCGGTGGGTCGCTGCGCTGGTGAAGACTCAGCAAGGAAGCTCTCAATCAGAAGAGCCCGTTCCAGTACTCCTGTCTGAGTCGGTAAGCTGAGGGAGATCAGCGATGCCCTGATCTCGTGTCTCAAACCCTGCTCGAAGGTCCGGGCCTGGAAGAATGGATCCCGTACCATGTCTGTCGAGTAGCGCGAGAGATCGGTAAATCTCGCCGAGTACTGAGCGACCGACATGCTGCCCTGCCGCAGCTGTAGAAGCTCCTGGATGCGCACCGCTCGGAGGGTGGCCGGGACGAACTCCGAGCGGAAGAGGCTCTCAAAGTCCGTCCAAAGTAGAGATGCCTCATCGTGCACCTGGAGCATCAAGCTCCACCATCGTCCTGCTGCTGCGTGTAGTAGGCTCACAGCGAGGATCACCATGAGGTCCGCTGGTGTCCTCACTAGCCTAAACACTCGTACCACTGCCTCCAGCCAGTCCTCTGCTGCCTGGGGATCCGTCTCCCCGCGAAACCTAGGCGGTCGCTGGCGCTGAAACTCATGCAGTGCGCTGAGGCGACGTGCATCGTCAGCGGCTGCTGCTGGAAGCATCGGGGGCTCGGCGGGTAGAGCTACCGCCGGTGCCACTGCTGACAAAGGGCCCTGCACCGAGGCCTCGTCGCTCAGTGGGCTGTCGTCACGTTCGATTCTCGGAACCCTAACTGGCTGCCGTCGTGGGGTCATCCTGAAAGAAACAACGTAACACGATCAAACGATTATACCTGGTGAGCTGACCTGGTTTGAGCTGTTTTAAGGGGAAAAACCTTTGAAACACACACGCAATCAGTGTTTTCGGGCACAAAGTCTGAAATCAGTTGTCAGGGTCCTGGTGTATGGATACGTCGGCCGCCCGCACTAACACTGGACTCCCTGAACTGAAAACCACACTCGGTACTCTCAACACTATTGCTTCACAGAAAGAAACATCAGAGTTATAAGTTCTGCGGTAGAACCGAACTCCTTTGATACCAATTTGTCACGACCTGTCCTCGGGACCCGTGCCGTGACTACCCCAAGCCCGCCTTCCATAGGCCAGGGGCTGGCGACTAGCACCAAAGGCGTAAAATCCCGATAACTGGGAAGGCATTGCCTTTATAAAGAAAACAAGCACCACAGAGTACAAGCGGAAGTAAAACACTAAGTACAAAAAGAAGAGCTGAAAAGTAAAAAGGGGCCGGAAATACAAGCCCAACTGTAAAGTGCAACTCGAAAGGGAAAACAGCGACTGAAAAGTAAAGCTGCTACGCTGAGATGTCCACTGGAAATCCCACCTGAAGGGTGGGTACAGATAGCTCCTCTGCTCCTCGGGTCCCGCCATCCGCTCCGAGTATGTCCCGCCCAGTGGTCCACCTCCGGGTACCGCCTCGTCGTATAGTCCACCTCCAGGTACCGTCCAGTCCTCGAACACTCAGCCTCTGTCAGTACGGCCGTCGTCTGCAACCAACACAACGAGGTGCGGGCATAGCCCGTGCAGGGGTGAGTATAACGATACTCAGTAGGGACCCCGAGACCCTCAAGGTCTCACTAAAACCAACAAGGATAAACACAAGAAAATCTCAACAGATAAACTCTACTTAGGTATATGCCCATACATATACCTAAGTTATCAAGTAACCCATCTCAATCATGAGGTAAACACAAGGTCAAAAGTCTCAGCTCAAACCAGGATTTTCATTATCGAAACCGTAACTGCTGAAGAGCTCCGTCTCTGGAGTGTGCAGTGGTCCTGTCACGACTCCGAGGTACTGCTCACTAACCTAAGACTGCTGAAGTACTCCTCCTGTCGAGTACTGCGGGCCAGCCACCCAAACACAGTAGTGCTTCCCGCCGAGGTATGTCACCCAAACTCCGTAGTGCACACCCCCTAGTAGCCTGCTGAGGTACTCTCCAAACGAGCACCGCGGGTCTGCACTATCACACAGGTAGTGCTCCGTCCGCCATGGGTCTGCACCTCAGAAAGTAGTGCTCCGTCCACTGGGCTAGTCGACTCACTCCAAGTCGAGTCGGTCAAGCAGTCGTCAGGTCTCAGCCAGCTACACGGTCTCCGTACATCGCACGCTCGTCACTGGGAGGGTCCGCTCCACGAGCTACAGGTCGATACTCCAAGTATCTCAAAGTCCCGCAAAGAAGTATCTCAAAAGTCCGTTTCGTCACAGGGGTCTCAACGCAACAGACGGCACGTCGATCGGACGCCCGGTCTGTGAGTTATTAGCCTTTTCGTCCCAGGGGCCCGGTTGGTTTCGAGTGCGAACCAATCTCGGCCGTATCTCAACTGTACCCCGAACTCCCATAGGGTATACTCAAAGGGACCGTTACTCAACGTAACCACCAACGCCGCTGACGGTTCGTCAAACGGACGTCCTCTCTGAAAGATATCAGCTTTTCCGTTCCAGGGGCCCGGTTGGATTTCGGGTATAATCCAACCCGGCCATACTCCGACTGTATCCAAAACTCGGGCGGAGTATGTCAAAAGTTCCGTCTCATCAAGAGGAAGTCAACGAAACAGACGGCGCGTCAATCGGACGCCCGGTCTGTGAGTTATTGGCTTTTTCGTCTCCGGGGCCCGGTTGGTTTTTAAGGCAAAACCAACCCGACCGTACTCCACCTGCGTCCAAACCTCGGGCGGAGTATGCCAAAAGATCCGTCTCATTAAGAGGAACGCAACGCGACTGACGGCACGTCAATCGGACGTTCGTGGCTCAAGATAGGAGCGTTTCCGCTCCGAAGGCCCGGTTGGTTTCGTGAACGAACCAACCCGGCCAAACTCCAGGTAAACCGAAACCTTGAGTGCGATATACCGAAACGACCATCTCGATCCAAGGATCGCGTTGCCGCAGACGGTTTGTCATTCGGAGGTCCGAGGCTCAAGTTATGGGCCAGAAACCAAATCTGGTTCGAAACGGAGGGGTCCGGGTCCGGGCCGACCCGGCCCGACCCCCCCCCCCCCCCCCCCCCCCCGGGGCGGCGCGGCGGCGGCGCGGCGGCGGCCGGTGGCGGCGGGCGGCGGCGGCGGGCAGCGGCGCGGCGGCGGCGGCGGCGGACCGCGGCGGCGGCGTCTGGCGCCGCACGGGCTGCGCACGCGGGGGCTAAGCCCCGCGGTTCTTGGGTGTCGGCGCGGCATATAGTCGCGCCCCTTTGTTTTTACAAACCGCCCCCCCCCCCCCCCCACGTGGGGGGCTTGATTGACAGGAAACTGGGGGCAAAGCCCCCCGCTTGTTCGGGTTGGCGGCGCGGCCTTGTGCCGCGCCCTTTGAAGAAAACGGCCCCCACGTGGGGGCCGGTTTGAAGGAAGCCGGGGGGCCTCCTGCCCCCCCCCCCCCCCACCTTAAGGGAACCGCCCCCTCATAAAGAGGGGGGTTTTTACAGGCTGGCCGGGGGATTTATTCCCCCGGTTTAATGCCTTCCGGCCGGCCAGCTGGCCGGCCGGTTTTCTCCAACGGGACCGGTAATTCCGGTCCCCCCTTCGGCTTCCAACGCTGGCGGCCCGGCCGCCGGTCTTCTCTTCCGCCGCGGACCGGAACCGGCCGCGGTCTTCTCGTCCCGCCGCGGCCCGGAACCGGCTGCGGCGTTCGTCATCCGGCGCGGTGCGACGGAACCGTGCCCCTTCGCCGTGCTTTGATATTCATTCAACGCGGCGCGACGGCGTCGCGTTCTTGTTGTTTCTCCCATGGTGCGTGCGACGGCATCGCGTAAGATATTTGCACGTTCATCCGCGTGGTGCGACGGCACCACGCCACTTGCTTTCCTTCGCAAAATAATTAAACATGAACGATGGAGGGGGTTCGGCCATGTTCATGCGGTCCGGCCCCCTCACGTTAAGCAAATAACTCAACTTAAACATTCAAGCCTCAAGTTTGACATGCGAGATCCACGTTCAAGAAATGGAATAAATAAATAATGAATCAACAACCCCTACCTTGGTATAAGGTTCGAAGATTGTTCTACGTTCCGCGGAAGACGACGTCGCGGAGGTCGGGCGACGCGGTCGTCGTTCGTCAAATTCAACGACGAAGAGGCGCGTCCGAAGAGGCACGTCGTTGGAGAATCCTTGTACGCCGACGAAGGTTGTCCGAGGATGGTGCGGTGTTCTCTCTCGTTGACACCGAAGACGAAGAAGAGCAGAGCGGCGTTCTTCTTCGGAACTTGAGCGTTCTTGATAGTCGCACGTTGACGGAGTCGTGGAATATCGGTGTCGATTCCTTTGACGTCAGAGGAAGAGTCGTTGTCGATGGAGTTCGTCGCGGAAAAGATGATGCGGAAGAAGAACGTCACGTCGCGGATACGGCATCGCGGAAAGACCGTGTTCTTCGGCGAAGAAGTTCTTCGTTGAAGAACGGCGTTCTTCGTGTTCTTCGTCAAGGTTGAAGAAGAAGAATAAAAGCTTCCAAAGCTCTCAAGAAATCCTCCCAAGGTGGTAAAAGAATCCCCTAGAATAATATAAGCTTTAACTTATATTATTACATAACTTAACCACAAGAATTCAAAGGTTTGAAATTCAAAAAGGGTTTAACTCCCTTAATTAATTAAGTAACTTAAGTTGACAACATTAAAAGAAAAGAGTTAAAGGGGAGGTTTTGAGAGAATTTGAGGAGTTGGGGTTCGTGTGGACCCCACCTTACTTAATCCTCCCAAGGGAGGTTAAGTGGATGTGGGTCCCACTCCCAACTCCCTTTGGTAGGACTTAACTAGATAAAAATAAAATTTGTTCCTCACAAATTTTATTTAACTTAAACTAAAAACCCAAAAACTAACTTTCAACCCGCAACAAACGCAACTTCCGAAAAGGTCTCAATAAGCGAATATCGGCGTTGCGAGTTCATCGGTGCCCTCGGATTTCAATTCCGAGCACCGGATCAAAAGTTAGGAATTCCCGCTCGTTCGTTCACTGAACGTACCCGAGCCAAACTTCGGAAATTAATTCCGGGCACTCCGGGCCTCGGAATCAGGTGTCGTCTGAAACCGCGCTCTTGTAAAATTCTAAAGAAAATTAAGAAAAAATTTCCCTTGAATTTTACGGGTCTTTACATTTTAGGTCTCTCCTTAGTGGGATTTCATAGTGGACATTTAATAACATTAACCTTTATGTTGTGGAATATGACTCCAATTATAAAAGTGGAGGAACTCATATGTAATGGATGTATTTTTTGGAATATGGTTTATATTATTAATAATTTTATAATGATCTTTTTAATAGACACAATTACGCCTCACATATAGAGGGAATATGATTTTATGGTAGATTGTAATGATATTAAAGTTAGTCCTACTAAAATTCAAACTACTTATCTTTATACCAGGTCAATTACTTCTAATTTTATGTCTCTAATATATAGTGACGCAATATTATTCAATCATTACTAACCAATTAAATATAGGTTTAATGAATAAAATAGTAAATTTTTTGGTTGATGGATAATATAATAAAAATATTCAACAAATATTTGTTTTTTAAGTATTCCCAAACAAATACCATGTGTTTCCTCAAGCCTAAAATCTTGAAAATGAATTAAATAGGGCATTCCTACTATCAATATTAAAATTATAATGTAACAAAATTAAAAATCGTAAATGCTAAATCAAAATTTTCAAATTCCACATAAAATATCAATTCAAGTTCTATATTTTTAATGAAAAAACAAATCATGCATTTTAATTTTACCCATTTTGAAAATGGTGAATCAACTCTTCTCATTAAAACGTGTTCCTAAATTCATCATTTTTAAACATGACAAATAATGTTCTACCTTACTTTATAATCATTTCACTCATTTCTCAGGGTCAAATTCATGTAGATTTATGCGCATTTCATGAATAATTGATCTTTCCCCATAGGATTGAAAATTAATTACTTCCTTTGATATATAAAAAACCATAATAACAAGAAATCATGAGGGATTGATTTTAAGGTTCAAATATCATTTAGGATTATGTTTTTTAGGAATATATGCATTAAAATTTATGGACGAAAGATGAAATTTATCTCTTAAAGAAAAAATACCTACATTTAAATTAAATGTATCATGAAATTATCCCCTTGAAATTGTAATAAATCACAATTTACCCAAAATCTCAATGAAATGACCCTAATAAAAATAATCATAATATATGATTTTTTCACCCTTGTTTAATTTATATGTCTATATTGTTTTTTTATTTTCCAATATTTATTATTTAAATAGACCTACAATCAACCACCTACCCACATAAGGTAAAATAATTCTATTAGTAATTTGTATTTTTTGTTTTCAAAACTCACAACCAATTTTTCTAATTTTTTGTTTATTTTTTCTATTACAAATTTTTTATCATGATTGGAGAAATTCATAGTCATGAATGAGTCCAAACCCATTCTCAGTAACCACATTTGTCACCCCACACCTTTTTCTTAAAAACAAAATAATCCCTTTCACCCTGATTCCTTTTCACCACCCAACATTAATTTTAAATTACAATTAAAATACTAAAAGGAGGGTAGCAATATAAATAAATGTATTGAAATTTGGTTCATTCCTAACAAGGTTATTCATGGGATCTATGTTTAAACAAGTGTTTATGTAAAGGTGGTTTTTTGGATATGGCCTTTTGAAATGATTATTTAATAAGTTTAAAGGTTTTTTCTCTCAGTCACAGCTTTGAAAAGTTCAAACAAATGTTCTAGTAGGTGAAATTTCATGAGAACACTCAAAAAATATTAAAAAGATAAAATATAATGTAATTGGACTAAAACTACTCTTGGTAATGGAAATATGGTAACATAAAATCACAAGGATGGGATTTAAAATTACAAATCAAATCATATTAATTTCATAACACCATGAAATATGTTTCAGAAATTTCATTTTTATGAATCATTTAATTTATTTAAATATTAATTCCCAATTTTAATATACAGACTTTTATTTAACAATTCAATTCCCCTTTTAGTCAATCAATATCATTATCAATGAAATCTGAAACATGGAATCATGATAATCCCATTAAATATATTTTTCCATGATTAGTCATATATATCATAATTCAATAATGGGATTGGAATTTTAATTTGACGATTAAAAAATGTTATTGAACAAAAATTTATACATTTTTAAATTTGAAACTCAAAGTTAGAACTACCTTTCCCATAATGAAAATTCTTTTTTCCGAACTACATGGGGGTTCCTTCAACCATTATAATCCTACAGATTTTAATCTCTAAATTATACATAAGTATCAGGTCGATAATTCTCAAAATGATAATATGGAGGGGGATGATTTCAAAACGAATTAATAGAACATAAATTATTATCCAAATTACTAGAAATAAAGTAGTAACATAAATATTTGTATGATCCCAAAAGTGGGCACAAAATATTTATTTCATTCATAGGGATGAATCTGTTATTATTGAAACTGAAGTTGTGGATAAATATTTATTGATTTGATCTACCACATGTGGCATTTTCCAACATATATTTTCCCCGCATGGCGAGGAATGATCCATGGGTAAAATATACAAGATCGTACATTCAAAACTAGGTATAGTTTTTTGGAAAGGGTGTCATGATGTATTAATCAACCAATTTGTTTATTTCTACTTGTGAAGCAACCTCTTTTTTCATTTTCCAGTGTTGGATCAACATGGAATCTATCAATTGAATGTTAAAAGGGAAAGTAAACTCTTATTTTGACATGAAGAAAATTTATATTTGAATTTTTAATAGGTAAATTTTTTCCTTTCAATATGAGTAGCCTCTATCTTGTATTCCTTTGGAACAGTTACTGTGAATTCATCATGGGAATCCTCAAATGTATATTCCTAAAAACTAGGTAGGTTGACGTGTTCCTCACCAGGTGCATTTTAAATTTCACCATCCTCCATCAAGGAATAGAAAATATTGTTTGAATCTGTACAATTGAAATAGTAGGTAGTTACATAAAATATAGCATTATTAAACATAGATAATACACAATTAATTGATGATTAAACTCCATTAAGTCATCTAGTTTCAATATCCTCATTAGTGGTCAGTGCCTCATAATGTGGGATGGAGTATAGTGTAGGTAAATAGTTGGGATCCTCTATAATTACATTAATTTACACCACTTGTATGTTATCTTCCTTTAATGTCACATTCTTTTCTTTTTTACTAGTTTTCAGAGATCATGCAGTTCCTCACATTCGTTACAAAATTCATCCATTTTTTTCATCTCTAACATATATATTTGAAAAAAATTATTCCCCCTTATGGTTTATGTGATTTGGTTCATCAAATTACTGGTCTCTATATAATCTTCAAAATCATCCTCATCATTATCTATGTCCATATAATAATTAGTAGGCCTAAGTGGATCAAAATATAATTCCATTTCTCGTTTCAAGAGGGTTACTTTGAAGTAATCAATTTTCTAATTTATTATTCCCTAAAAATCATGCACTATCACTTTCAGATATTGATTATCATAATTTTGTTTTCTCTCATCCACATTCTCTGAACATTACTCAAATGGAACATATTTAAAAGAATTTTGAGAATGTAGGGATGAATCAACATTTTTCATGCCAAATATTTGATAAAATAATGGTATGTAATTCCAGAATTTACTAAATCTTTGTCCAATAATTTAAGAATTGGTAGCCTAAGGGTCCCTCTATGGTCTTGGATTATGTCCTTGAATTTATTTTCTATGTTGATTTGGCTTCGTAATCCATGGATATGTCTACCAAATTAGGAAACGAATTCCCCTTCATACCATGTTCTTTAATTATGGTTTCCTTACCTTGTGAGTAAATTTAAATACACAATGAATATTACTCCTATGAATTTCTCATGAGATAATATTTTTTATGAAATATATATTTTTTAAATCAATTAAAAAAAATTTAAATGGTAAAAATTAAGAAAAAATATAAATAACTGTTTGTCACCATGAAAATTGTTCTCATTTTGATGCATTCATGTCATAGAGGGTAGAATAGGAAAATTATCTTCCTAGTATAACAGTGTAGCTTAACAAGGTCATCTCTATTAGGGATATTCTCAGTTTTTTCAACTTCTTTATCTAAATCACATAATATAATTCATTTTTTTATGAATATTTTATGAAAATAATGGTGGATAATTTGGGTTTTCATAATCTGTAATATTAAAATAAAAAATTGAAATTATTACATAAACCAACATGACATTTTAAAAAAATGTAATTACAATGAAAATACATGGTATTACATTTGGTTTTTGGTTTAATATTTTCTCTCATTTATTTTATAATTTTAGTTTGATAATAAAACATACAAATATTATGTTGAATTACAAGTCTTGTCATTCATATTCAGTATTGATTTCACCTCCTCCTATAGTCATGGATGATAGACCTCCTTGGTCTGAGGTGGTCCATCTTCTAGGACCCATCTATATTAATGTTTTTTTGTCGATTGATTCACTCAACTCCATCATGTGAATAGATATCCAATAGATGGATGGAGATTATATTAAAAAATAATAATTGAAATATATTGCGCTTCTAATACTTTGTGGAAAATCCTTACAGTGGGGGAATCCATCTCTCCCATTCAAGAAACACATATCTACTAAAAATAAAATAAACATAACAGAAAACTCAATAACACCATGAAATTATAGATGCCAGTATTTAGGGTTATCATCCCATTAATGATGGTAAGATATGAATTTGGTTGTATGTTGGATAATAAAATAATAAATTAAATAAAATAAAAATTACGGATGATAACATAATGATTAATAATGGAGAACAAATAAAATAATATTAAATGAATAAAATGAAAAGATTTTATATGAGATAGGAATAGATAGAATATAATAAAATAGTAGAAGTGGTAGAATATTTGAAGTCATATAATCGTGGTAAAAGAATAAGAATAATAATTTCAACATAAATAATTAAAATTATAATAACAAGAAAAATAATAATATGGGATGAAGGAGAAGAAGGGTGGAAAACTTCTAGGAATTCAATGCATGAATTCTATTAAATTTAAATAACATTTGAGAGAAAAGTAAAATTATTTTGATCATGAAGATAAATAAAATGAAAATAGAGAACATATGATGAAAATGCAACCCATCCTTATTTTAGTGGAATTCTTCCTTTGAGGGATCAATATCCTTCTTTTGTGCATCCAGCCTCCTCCTTATATTAGTAGAATATGTGCCATGTTATGATTTTCAAATCCTGGTATGATTCCATTAGATCCCTTGGGGAACATCAAATCAGAAAAATATTATGAATGTTTTATGATACCCATGGTAGAAAAATAAATACATACATCCCATCCTCCATTCATTGGAATACCTCCTTTGGGGGATCAATATCCTATTTTAGTTGGCCATGTATTCTCCTTATAAATGTAGTAGAGGAGCCTTGTGAGGATTATAATATCCACAAATGAGCTCCCTATAACCCACAAGGATCATGAAAGCATTCAAATTTTATGGATGTTTTATGATACCTATAATAGAAAAATGAAACAACCACAAATCACGTGTGTCCAAATATTTTTTGAGGATGAATTCACAGGGGTATCTTAATTGAATTTAATAATTCATGCTATGAAATGTGTAAATTCCATGTGGTATCAGTCGTAGTGAGAATAAGAAGGTTGGTAGTCATGGAACTGTGGCATGTGGCATCGGCAGTAGTGGATGAATGGTCGGTGAATGCAGTGTCTGATAGAGTATTCCATCTGGAGATCTGTAGTGGTGCTCCTCTTCTCCTTCAGCCATCATTGTGGCTGGAGGAGGCTCGAATTTGGGTTCATGGGTGTCATCCAAGACATATAATGTGATATGTGGTTTCAAAATTTAGATTTATTTGGATAAGGTCTTGATATGAGCTTCTCCTGGTTCTGAAAATGGAGGATTTATAGTGAGTCAGTGGTGGTGTGATGTTGGTGGAAAGTGTTAATTCTTTTCATCTAGTCTTCATATTATTTTATGAGTATCGAGACAGATAATGATTTTCATTCCTTGATGCCATATGAGATCATTAGTGCTCCTACGCACCGTCAATGGCTGTTTGTTTAGCCACGTGGTTTCTAGGGTGCATCTACAAAATTGTCTGGTAAGAGTAGTGGTTTACCATTGAAAACAAAGTTGATTAGAGTTTTTCATCTGAAGATACGGGGTGGGACAAGTTGGTGAGAGTATCTAGAGAGAAAGAGTGTAGTATATGATCGATCCCAAACACCTACCACAAGAATGAAATATTCTATTGTAATACAATAATCATGAAGCATCCATTAGTGGGATGCTATGTGGATGACCTTCTAGTTCGACTTGCACACACCCAGGCATTCACTATGCCCATTCGGGCCTTTAGGACCTAGCATCTCACAATGGGGTTCACCACCCACAACACCCTCCTCCATGGTATCTGATCACATATTCCATAATGTCTAGAGCTATCCCTCCATGGGAGGCTTAGTAGGATGGGAAACGTTTTCCGGGGAAAGTGATTAGATTTCCTAGTTTGAAAGATGGATTGGGGAATGAAATTTGTTATATAATCTCTTATAAGTTAGTTATGAATAATTTAAATCCAAATAAATATATTCTTTAAATTTTAATATATAAATTCCAAATAAAAATTCTTTTTTTTATTACAATCACAAATCCATTTTCATTCCTTCCATTCTAAAATATAAAATTCGTAAAAAAAATGAAAACTATAACTTAATACATCAAAAAACCCATCAGAAATTGAAGAAACATTTTCTGGAAATTCTGGTCTATCATCGCACCAATTGGGTTAATTATGCTCATAGATAGTGATCATAACAATAATTTTCACTCGAATTGGGTTTTTTGGATATAGATATTTTTGAGATGAACTATATTGGTAACAAAAGGATTTATTAATTCATATTGGCTCAACTTCACTAGTGTTTCAAAATATTTTTCCACACATATCGCTCAATGATAACAATCCTAAATCATATTATACACTTTTACCCCTAGCACAACCAAAATTGCTAAGGAAATGGAAATTAATAAGACCATCAAAAATACCCAAATACGGGGAATAAGTTAATAGAAAACTCTATGAAATTCAATCATTATTCTGGTATTATTTAGGTAAATTTAAGCATCTGATTTTGAAATAGGATGAAAATAAGTCCGGTTGAAAACCCCTAAAGGGAGACTAAAGAAACCCCTGAGCTTCTATCTATTCTCATTATTCCCCTAGAACAAACTACATTACACATTAAATTATATATATATATATATATTCAAATATGTGAATATTATTATTAATATATATTTACATACTTATTTTTCATTGGTAGTGTATTTATGTGATAATTTTCTATAGTATATGTTACTTTGATAAGTTCATATCAGTTCCTCACTATGTTGAGAACCATGAGATTATTTGACGATATTTTTAAATAATGTTTAGCAGTAAGATAATATACAGTGATATATAATATAGTATATAATCGATCATGTATGATTACTCATAAGAATATAAGGCTTCACCTCATGAATTTCGAACATCTAATATCTACGATAATACAATATTCGAGTTGAACCCCTTCTAGGAATTCTCAATGTTTTTGTTTCATCATAGATTCTTATTTGTGGTTATGTGTAATAATCCTTAGACATTATTATCATTATTAATGAAATTACAAATCACTAATTCAGATGTATTTTATAATCCATTATGATATTGTTCACTTGGAAGATGAATAGTTCGGGTGCATCACAAGTGATGTGTTATAAATGAATAACTCAATGAAGTATTTTTTTTATGTATTTATAGATGTTGATTATCTATCCCTTTCATTAGAATATAATTTTCAAAATAAATTCCATTATCATGGTTTAATGATGTGTTAGTGTCATATATTCAAAGAAATAAATATTATGAATATAGTTTGGTGATATGGAGGAAAACCCTACTTGATGGGATACTATGATAATGATATTATATTATATAGTGTTAAAACATATTTGGTTGTTGACATCGTGATATTAATTTCCATTTCTTGGGTACCTTGACCAATTTTTAGAAAATAATATTCTAAATTAGGAAATTTTTTCTAATGCCAAAGGGAGTGAATCATTAAGGGTCACACACTTTGTGTTTCTGATGATATTAATTACATTTTTTTAAATATTCGAATAGAATTATTTTTTTTCTTAAGAAAGTGGAATAATTTTATTTATTTAATTTATATCTCTAATATTCACACATTGAATTGTAAATATTTAATCGGTAATTAGTAATTTATTTAAATATGTGATTATTTAATAAAAATTTATTTATTAAATCAAGAATATAATATTTATTTTATTTATTATTTAGTAAATATATTATTCACTATTTTTTGAATAAAAAGTAATAATTTTTATGAATATAATACTTATTCATGTATTCAAAAAAATTTGATGAGTTTGAGTGAACCAATATCCCCTCCAATAAAAAATAATAATTTATATATCAGTAAAATAATACTAATCATTGCATGATTTAGAACAAGTTGTAAAACAATAATATTACTTTTATTTTATGGAATGGGATATGGTAATGGTTATAAGATTATATATATAGAGATATGAAATTAAATAATTTTTTATCAAAATCCTTATCATATAAATAGATATTTATTTATATTTTATAGATTTAATAAATAATAGAGATTCTTTGCAAAAGTAGAATTCCCCCTAGAATTCCTCCTCCCTCCTCTAAAAAACAAGATGAAGTCCATTAATCCCAAATGATCATAAAGTGATCTAGCTAGTCAATTCAATAAAATTGAATCATTGTGCTAGCCACTAAAAATCAATTTTCATTATTAAATGATCAAAGTATCATGTTAGTATTACCTCTATATGTTTCCTATAATTAGATCCTATCAGTGTAATGGAAGGTATTAGAAATTTTTTTTTGCATATCAACAACATAAATGAAGAAAGATCACAGGATAAAGTATGTCTCTCTTAATATATAATTACTCTAATTATAAATTTAAAAATCAAAGATGTTGTTTGGGTTTTTGTTTTCCATATGTCAATATATGATTGAATATAAAAAATTTCCATTTTTTTCATGTTATTGATAATATAATTAATTATCTATAATTTGAAATTTTCCATTGATTTATCTCCCTTCCCATTGCTACCACTGCTCCAATAACATTGATGTTCTCATATATTGGTCACAATTAAATTTTTTTTATTTTGATTATTGTTGATTTATATTAATTTAAAATGAATGATTAATATCTTTTTTTTAATTTTTCCTTTTTTGATTATATAAATATTTTATTCCACTTCTTAATTTCTTGTATATATTTCATTGATCTATAAATAATTAGTGAAGATTACCTATGTACATACCATCTTGAAGTTCACATATCTAGTAAATATAACATAAGAATACATGGTGTTTACTCTTTTTTTACAAGTTCTATCTAACTTTTCATTACACATGGATTTCGGGACATCTTTTAATTAGTTGATTCCACATAAGATAAATAAAACATGTGTGAACTAGCAAGGGTTTCACTTGGATTTTATAAAGTACAATCCATGTTGTTTGACTAAACACCATGTACTTCTCACAATTTCATGATGGGAAATATTGGGTCTAACCATGTTGTGAAATTAATTAACCCCAAGTATTTAATACATGATGGGTAAATAATAGAAAACATTAAAATATAATTACATGATTTGTATCTTATATACATGTTCTGTAATTAATAATGATTTGTGAGAAGAACGTTCCATGTCCCTAGGTGTGTAATGTGGATGTTTGGTAAAGATAACTACGTGTCATGTAGTTATATTTTACATGCATGAAATTTACATTTTTAAATGTAAATATTATAATTGATTAAGTAATTATTAAACCTTATCGAATCGAGTTCAATGGGCTAATAATTTGGTAATACACATTAGTCATTAGATTTTATATAATATTAAAGTATTAAATAATTTCTCACAATTTTAGAGATTGTGTGTTGTGTAATTTTGTTGTATATTAAATACTCATCACAATAAATTTTACATATAACATAAGTTTCATGTGTTAATTTTTCCATTAAATTATTAGTAGACCTGGTGAAATTATGAAACATATCATGTACATAATACATTGAATACATTAATTATTTAATATTAAAATACATTGTGTAATTCAAAATAGTAATCAATCGGAGTTTTCTAACTAAAATTATTTGTACAATTTTTATTTAAATAAAAATACTATTGAATTCATTATATTCATTAAAATCAAAAGGATGGGAATTTGAAAATGATGTGATGAAAAAATTCAATATCTATTAATTGATTAATAATATTACTAATATGATTAACTCGTCATTGTTTTATCTTATTAAATAGATAATTGAAATGGATGTTATAAAATCATTTTAAATTTATAATATCATAATATGTATAACAAATCATTAGCTTAGCCATCACTGTGTATGAGTAGGCATTTTTTTATTTGATTTACATTGTGGTTTTTCAACTATAATTATTAAATAAAATATGATGTAATGTGTTTCATCAATCCCTCTATTATTATATTGATATTATATTTATAATTTTATTTATGTAATTCCTCAATAACGAATCCATTAGTAACCCGTAACACTTTTTTGTGATTTTATACACATTAATAAATACACTATCCCATGTTTTCTTTCAGTTCTTCATGAAGTAACTATATGGTTACCAATCGAGGAAATACGGTGGTGGATAGGTGAAATCGTACATCTCTTTCTAAGACCAATAGAAGGTGAAATTTCTCTAGGTTATGTGTTGACAATTTATCTCATGAATATATCAACAATTATATAATCTAATTATTAGTTCATTTATTTATTTATTTATATCAAATTAATTAATTAGTTTATATATGGAAGACCATGGTCACAAAAATAAATAATTTTATATAAAAATTAAGGATAAGAATAAATTAATTATATTTAAATGTTTTATCCAACATTTTAAATTTATTAATTAAAATCCACATAATATTATTATGTTTTGTAATGTATAAATGAAGATAAAATATATACACAACAAAACAAAATCCCCCAATTTAATTTTATTTCTCTATGCCTTCTATCAATTGAATTAATATAAACTCAGAGTATAAGCATCACATCATCTTCCATTGTGGGTACTTTTAATTATCATTAAATATTACTTATTATTTATTTCTAATTAACAAAATATGAGGGGTTTTAATATACTCTTTATATCTAATGAAAATTTCTAGGAAAGTGATGAGAAATGATATGATTTATTTTATTGAGGGGGGAGTCCTCTAAATCTATTAGGGATATTTATTCATGTATTTGGAATGAACGCGTACCTAGATACATTTTATAAAAATTAAGGCATCCATTTAATTTATAATAAAATAAATATGGATCATTTCACCTAGAATTTCATGAAAAATATATAATCACTACTCAATGTGGAGTGATTTTGAGACTTCAAAAAATAGATAGATAATTAATAATACAATTTATTTTTTATATCTAACATAATTTCTGTTCAAGTATTGTATTAATCATCTATTTTAATAATTGTGGAAAATTCCATTAAAGAAAGAAAAATATTGTTATTATTCCATAACTCATGGTATGTCCTTAAATATATATATTTTGGATATAGAATAATCTTTATTATGGAGAAATAATATTATATTGTTTCTACTATGTGATGAAATCCCCTACTCCTGATGTGTCACCTTAGTAGGATATTAAAGGTGAAAATGTTCCTAAGAGAGATATGATGATGACTTTTCTTTTTCAAGTTAAATAATATTATAAATTTTATCTATAAAAGAGATTATATAACATAAATACAAGGATGATTACCCCGTAATATATCATACTCTTCTACTTTATGATGATAAGGAATGGTATAAAATAAAAAAAAATTCCAATTCTCTATATTAGTGTAAACTGGAAGAACAAAATCTATCTGATAACTATTCTTTCAAATTACAAGGGTATATTGAGCAGTTATTACAATTGGAATTCCACCTGGATAATAAATTATCTATTATTAATATCTTATTATCCTTACCTCCATGGTAATATTTATTTATCTAATCTTGTAAAAACAGAATGGACAATTTAATTAGTAAAATTATGTACATACTTTACAAGGATGATACATACTAGATGAAACATATATCTACATTTCATATGCTAAAAATGTTTATATAGAAGACTAAATACCACAAGGATAATATAATACTGAAAGATCCTTTATGGTGTCCCATAATGATCCAAAACATTCCAAGGTAGAGAATGAACAGGATGACATCTTCTTCTCAAATGGAAACAATGGAAACTGGAAAAAATGAAATGAATTGAAGAAGAATGAATTTTCATCAACATTAGTTATTTTCGTTATATTTAAATTCATGAATTATTTATTACGATAAATGTTATTATAATATATTAATAATAATTTAAGAATTCAAAAAGAATATTATTATTTTTCTGTATACTCAAAATGTTCTGAGAAGGGGGATTATATTATCAGTGAACGATAGATAACAATAACTCAATGCCAAATAATATTTATTCATGTTTTTTTAGTTTTACCAAACCATTTAACTCAGTGTATATCTAGAAACATTGGGACACTATTTCACCTTTGGAATAAATGTTTCTCTCCTACATTTAATATTTTATAACTAGTTTAACTACTATTGAATCACATTTAACCATTATAATGATTGATGAATATAAAAGATAAGGAAACTAAATAATTGGGGAAAATAATTATTTTTAAAATAAAACAAATTTTAGTTAACTTCTTGTTATCCTAGTTTTTTAATTCTTAATTGTTATAATATACTACATATACAAAAAAACTACATATCATGTTTTAGATAAAGGAAACCATATAAATAATTTAATTTCAAAAATATTTTAGGGTTTATTCAACATGGGAACATGAACTATTATAATGATTAATGTAACTACATAAACATAATTATATTACGTTTAGAAATCCTGTATATTCCGATGGATGTAAATGTGTCGACTTGGTAAAAATTAAGGAATATATGATCTAACTTGTCCGGGGAAATATTATCCATGAGATTATTGGTCATTTATGTGCATAATTTTTTTTATGAAATTCAATTTTCCTTGTATACATCAATGAAATGTTGGATGTAAAATGGAGATTAATGGCGAGTGTTATGTATTTTTCAAATAATCTATCATTCCTTACAAGACATATTTTTAATGTATATGAGAATAAACTAACCATATTTCATATATAGTATCTATTTGATATCATATCAAATTTGATATGATAGGTAAATTTGTTGAAACTACCATAACGTTTTCCTAAATACAATTTTTTAAAAGATAAACCTAATAAATAATGTACATGAAAACACTAATGTGTATCTTTATAAAAGGACCCATGACCACTAGGGATATTAACAACCAATAAATAATGACTATATATCCTAAAAGGAAACCAATTTATTTGATGATAGTGGGATCATAAATAACTCAATGTGTTAAGTAACTATATGCACACGATTTGGCTTATGAATTCTAAACTCCACTAAACATAGTCAGATTAGTAGTTGAATAGAAACATGTTGTATACGAACATATAACCAAAATAGTGGTTTATATTCATTGTGGTGGGTTATATATATTTTATTCTTCCCGAATAAATACTCCTATAAATAATTAGTAAATAGTAATATTCAATGGTTGATAAGTTAATTTAAATACATGTAATTGAATATATATATCAATATTAATGAGTCTATATTTTGAATGTTTTGATGACTTTATAATTCTTGTGAGTATGCAAGAAAAGTTGTTCCATGTTGTTATATGATGGTGCTGATAATACATGACATATTATTGAATGGTTTATCTATGAATAAACCTATTTATCACTTATGATGACAAAACCCTATTTTTTCATTATGTTTGTAAAACAATATTTCAATGACTATCATATTGGGATATTTATTATCAAGGAATTCTCAATAAGGAATCCTTATGAATGTTGTCTATATCACATGACCAAAAAATGAACCGCTATTTTTTATCAAATATACCAATATTTTTATCTATATGTGTACTATGAATAACGAAAAAGGGATGGTGGAATTAATTAATTCCATTAAGAAATGAGTATTATATAAATTCATTTATGAACAAACTGTGAAAACTGTTCATAGAATATTCCTTTGGAATCTAATGAGAGACATGTGTATGTAACCAGTTTGTGGGACCATAATGAGATATCATAAAAAAAGTTATTGATAATATATAAGTGAAAATTATTATGCATTAATATTTTGTTTAGACTAAGGAATGATATTTTTGAGGTATCACCTAATGTATAAATAATGATCTAGGGAACAAGATATACTAAACTGATATATTATTTTGTAAAATCTATTAATATAATATATATTAAAAATACATTGAAAAATTAATTATGAAACTATTTAATACAAAAAAAATTCGGAATATAGTTCTTCTAATATAATATGCATGGGAATAAGAAGATATTATGGATATTAATATATAATTTCAAAGTCTTAAGTGATAATAACGTATTTCAAGTGAAATGATATATAATGAAAATAGATATTACATATACATAAATAATAATAGGTTCATATCAAATAGATCAAATGTAATACATGAAATTATAGATAATGATATGTGACACTAAATTAGAAATTTAGACTTGAACAGTTCATAATGCATATAGAAGAGGGAATAGAACTGAATAATGGAACTGACTTCATGTACATACTTAGTTTGATTTGATCTAGTATCACAAAAAATGATTATTTAATTTATAGAAATAACATACTACAACCATTGGTTTCCAAATCTATAATATCATAGTACATTCTATCTTCTAATATTTTTAAAGAACCACTTTAGAAACATTATATTCTAACTTTTTTTTATACCAAAATAATGATATTTTTCATTTTATGATAAAATAGTACATTTGACTTAGTCCGGATGATAGGATTCTGATAGGGGAACTATAGTTTTATAATTGGATAATTCACTACCTGAGGTATTTTCATAATATTGTTATTTTTACTAAATATATTCACCACATATACATATGACTTAACCAACCCTTTACAAAAAAAACACGATTGATGTAGTAGCTATAGCCATACTCAGTAGATGTATGGTTAATATTTGAAGAATAACTGGCCCATATCACTTAGCTCTAGTAAAAATTGGTGTTTTGAGAGTGAGTTCCTTATGAAAAACTATATTATACTTTTTATTACTTATATATTTAGAGATGTTAATATTAATATAAATATATAATCACTTACATGTTTACCTTCCACATAGTATTAATGTGATAATGTTATAGAGTGTATGATTCATTGATAATGTCATAGTAATTCTTCATTATGATGAGATACTAGAGATTAAATGATGATATCTCTTAATTACAGTTCTATAGCTAGATAATGTATTATGATAGGGCACATAGAACTTACACTATCACGTGTGATTAATCATAAGATTAGGAGGCCTTTTATGATGAATTTCACACATGGTGATATCCATGATAGTAGATTTTGTTAATACACCATCCAGAAAGAATGCCACATATTTTTGTGTCATCATAAATTCATATATATAAGATAATAAAATGTTCCTTTGACATCAAGATTATTATTAATTCATATTACGACTTGTAAAATTAGATGTATATCATAAACAATGAATATATATATTTCAAGGTGATGTTAGATCTAATGGGTACATAACGAGTGATGTGTAATCAATGAATATGTCTTGGAAGGAATGATTTCTTCCATCATTATAGAAGTAAACTAATCAAACATTTTTTTTGAATGGAATCATCATAATAAATTCCATTCCAATGGGGTAACAAATTGGATATTTTATGTAATCAAAAAATAAATATTGAGCATATAGGTTAGTGAAATGGATGCACAATAAGTTTATGAGATATTTTGTCAATTTTCATATCTGGATTTGGACATTGTGACAATAATTCATATCTTTTCTGTATCATGAATTGTTTCTATACAATGATCTTGGACATTTGGAAATATCTCATAATTCCAATTAAAAATAATCCCATTGTCTCACACACTATGTGTTTTAAATTGGGTCAAATAATTTTTATTTGTATTTATTTGTAGAAATAAATATTACCTTCAAGACCAAAAATAAATTTTATGCATGTATTATTTATCAATAATATTCACTAGTTAAGAAAAAAAATACTCTTTAATTAATAAATAATTTATTTAATTATGTGAGTATTTAATGAATATATTTTTTGGAATATGAATATAATATTTTTGTAAATAATTCATAAAAAATAGTTATGTTTTGTTTTATGAATAAAAAAAATTTATTTATGTTAATAAAATATTCATTCAGGTATTCAATAAATGTTGATGTATTTGAGTTGGCCATTATTGTGTTTGGTGATTAATATTAATTTATAAGCTGGTAAATTAATATTTATCAATACATTATTTAGTAGACAAAATATTAAAAATAATAATATTATTATTATATTTATTTTAGTTTTTTAATGATTATAATCTTATTTAAGGGTCGGTATGCTGTTAAATTACACATTTCCTAAAACCCAACTCTATAAATATATGGTTATGTCTGTTGTGATTGGTTAATATAGAATGGACAATCATTGCTCAAAAAAATCATCTCTCCCCAATTCATCCTCCTACATCTTATGAATTAGAATAATTCCTTGAATCATGAGATATTATAATTTTTCTAGTTTGATAAATGAAAACCAATTGATTCACCAAGGTAGAACTCCACAATTAATTGTCATTTTTCTTAGATCTATGAGCACACGTGGATCACATATAGACGAATCCTATAATTGGATCCCATCAATGTATTGATGGTAATATGAAATGGTTTTTGGATAGTCAATATCATCAATGGAGAAATTATAAAATATATGATATTTATTTTCTAAAATCTATTTAAATTAATCATAAATATAACATGAAAAATATCATCCACGTGTTTCATGTTTCATTAAATTAATTTATAATGGAATTTTTTGTTCTTAGTATTCATGTAACTGGAAATATTTTGAATGTTAAATCAGATAAAAAAATTATTTTTGATTAATTATACTACCTGGAAATTCCAATACACTCATAACATTCACTAACTACTAACTCAACCTTACACTAGGCATATAAAAACATGGTGATATAAAATAAGATAAAAACATCGTATAGAGAATACCGTACAACCTCAGAAAATTTCAATCGGTACTTATTCGACAAATATGTTAAAGGAAATGTCAGTGTAATGGCATATTATGTCTCTCCACCATGATTATATGTTCTATACACGGTAGAATATCTTTTTTGGTGTGATAAAAATTTATAAATATTTATTCTATCAATAAACCAACATTATTCCATAAGAATTTGAATCCTCAAAATCCATGATATTTGTTGATAACAATCATATTCGAACCCAAAAAACACTTCACATAATTTAGGTATATATTCCCCTAATATAGCCCTATATATAAAACTATGATATTGAATATCATTAAGAGGAGTCTTCATCCTAATAGAAAACTCATTTTATCATTTTACACCCACACGCATTTAAAGTGGAAACTTTTTTTTTGAATTTGTTCTTTACGAATCCCTAGAAAATAAGACCCTTCTAACGACACCCAATTTAAATTCTCGATATTTGATTTATAGTGACCCTAATAATAATTTTACATGGATTAAAATTCATATTGTTTACAAAAGTAAATTTTATTATAGTTCTTAGAGAAAATATTTTTCAACATTCTATTAAAATTTTATTACTCCTCATCATTTGACATGAAAATTCTTGATAGGTTTGTTCAGGATCTACGTATATAAACTATAAGACCTCCTTTTTATGGATTAGTTGACAATGTCCTGTAAACCTTGTAAATGTATAAATAAATGGACTATATTTTAATCACCTTTTTAATTAAAAAAATTCTATAATACTTTAACCTAATAAAAATTAACACTCATTCTCTAGAATTATATCATAGAACACATGAGAAACGTCCACCTCATACTATTTCCCTATAAATCTCTTGAATTCTCTATGAGGGTGAAATACCACAACCATTAACAATGATGGCCACTCGAATTTGGTTTAACAAGACAGTTAATACTTATGTTGAATCTTATTGTCACTTTTATTTACTAGATTGGCATCATCAACAATTATACTCAAAATTATGGTTAATCTGATTGGGATAATCGGTTTGTACTTAATCAGGTGATTTTTAGTATTAGAAATATTGTCCATTTTTTAATTAATATTAATTCAACATAACATGTGTTTCTATATAGTCCACCTCAGTTTTTTTTAGAGGCATTATATCCATGAACATAATATACATTTGACAACTTTTAATAGACTAAAACAATTACAGGAAAGAGACAGGAAACTCACTATGTTGAAAATATGCAAAGGGTGGATTGGGACAAAGTTGAGTTATTTCTCACTAGATAAATGCATTATATGATTTAGACATAATATATAATATAAAATAAATAAAAAACAAATTTATTGAGTATAAAACATGTAAAGGGATACATAATTATATTTTTAGTTCCTTCTCACTATGTCTCCGTTAAGGATGTCTTAAAAAATTAGGTCAATACAATAAGAGAAAGAAAACATTTGGGGTCAATAATTTGACATTAATAGATGTTGAGTTGTTATTTATAGTTCCCATTATTGTTAAAAATATAAATAATTCTATTTTAATTTCATTTAAATACACATATGAAATGATTAAATGCATAACATTATGATTCACAATATTTTTTGATCATCGAAAGCCTCATTCAAAAAAAATTATTTATTTCCCTCATCGCAGTGAATCATCACATTCCATATCCAAATGGACTAACTCTATTATTTTCATTATATAATTTCTAACTATAATAATAACAGATATATGAATATGTTTAAATCAACCATCTATATATTTCAAATGTATTGTTAGGGTAATAGTATTTCTATCTATAGCCATATGTGATCCATGACTAGTATGAAATAATATATATATATATTAAATATCATTAATATTAATTTCATTCTATTTATACCTCTAATTGTACATAAACTATACCAAAGAGGAAACAATCCATATGAATAGACAAAATCTTGAGTTATTATGATGCCATTTCAACCAGTATCATTCCATGATCCTTCCCATAATGAAAATGGTTCACACAAATTTAGTGATATGGTGATGGAATTTCTACTAGTACACATCTGCATGAATTGTTTTTAAATAACTTTTCCAACTCAATTTTTTGGAAATTACAATTTACTCCATATTTTTAAAATATCTTTTCTATATTTATTCAAATTAACTATATATTACATTCCATATAGTTTTATAATTACCATGAAATGATATTTAAGATAGAGAAGGTGAAAGATATTTTAAAATAAAATTAATTTCAATTCAATGATAGAAAATTAGAGGCACATCCAAAACATAGTGTCTCTTAAAATTAGATGGGTATATTAATATTGAAACACTCAATAGACTTCCAAATGTGAATTATTATACAACCATAATCATCAACATTTTGGTACAGCTTTTCTAAGGATGCAACCTCTACCACTTATAATATTAGATTGTCTTTGACATTGTAGCTACATCTTGTCCTTCCTTTTCTACCTCCTCAACTGGTAATGAATCCTTATAAGTCTCTATTTTTTCATTTTACTCTTTATATTGTTTACTTAACACCAACAATGTGGCATTTGGAAAAGAATAAAATCTTTATTTCATTCCATGAAAATATTTTTTACTCATTAGAAATTGAGTATAAAATTGTGATTTATTAATGGGATATTCAAATGGGGGTAGAGGGTTTTTGAGATCCATGATAAAATGATATGAAAAGATATTAAATGGATGATGAATCATGGTTAGGTTTGGAATATATAACGTGTTTATTAACATGTTTACTAAGATTACATGAAAAAATCCATGTGTTGTTTTTATATTATGGGAAAAAATCAAAGAATTATGACATAATAATTTAAAATGTATATATTATCCTAATATATTTTTAGAAAAAAAACATCATTAGAACACATATGTATCCAGTTGTCTTATAGTGTAATAATTCATATTACAATCCACTCAATGTTATCTAATGTCAAGTTGGGTGTACTGTATGTCATATTTTTTTACATCATGTGACATAGACCTGGGTGATATTTATATGAAGGTCGTGTAATAAGGACCTTCATGTATGGTATTTTCACAAATATGAATCATATGAAATATTATATTATTTTCTCATAACAAATTCTATAGAGAACATAGATTTAACTTAATTAATTCAAACACTTGGACCTATAATAATCTTGATTCATATTTTCTGTTGATCAAAGTATTATATATTTCAGAATAACATCTTCATCATGATAATATTTATAAATCTGTATATAGTTATTGAGTAAAAATTCCATGGGGATATATTATAATCAATGGATTTCTAAAGAGTGGTTGGAATAAATTACACAAAATTGAAACTACCATTTTAATGTGGAAGAGAAAAAATTGGTTCCATTGTCATTAAATATATTTTAATAGACACAAAATCATGTAATTATATTTGATTTTAAAATGGTGATGATTTTATTCATCTAGATATTCTTGAGAGATATAACCATTCCCATTTTGAGAAGAATTTGAATTGATGGTTCACATGATGTTCCTAGATATTACTAGGGGTTATGTGTCTTCCAAATCAATTTCCAAGACAAAAATCAGCCAAAAATATTTTTTGATGTGTATAAAATCATATGTTTTGATGAATAAAAATATAATATATATCAAAATAATGACATTTCATGGTAAATTAAATGCAATATTAGACCATAAATGGCTTGAAATAGCTAATCAATCAAATCCAAAGGGTTATCATTGTCCGATATTGATGATCACTATAATTACCTATGTGGACTTATTTCTAGACATTATGGGTCTCTCTTCCTCCATTGCATCATGGGTGTAATAAAAAAAGAAGACATTTTTATAGGGGATATTATGATATATATTTTCAACTATAAATAATGAACATTACATCACACCATTAAGGTGTTCCCTTTTTTCTTGATCAATTATAACAATTATACATCATAGATAGTTCAATACTAGGGGGAATTTATCCCATAGAGATATCATTTGGTGAGGTTATAAAATAAATTTATTCTATAATGGATTTAATCTTATTGATACCTTGCACAAATATGCAAAATGTATGAATAAACTACCCTATTACATGAAATACTAATAAATCATTCACCTGATTTGGATTTTTTAGGGTTGTGGAATAATTAACTAATGCATATACATGAGCATTTTGTGATCATGAGACATGAAAAAATGTCTTATTATAGTAGAATTCATCCATAAACCCTTATTCAAATTGTTATGTGTAATAAGGTTTTATTTTTTTAATATAATTTTGACCATTAACTTTATTAATTAATAACTCTTAAACACCATTTATATTATTCCAATCCAATGTACTTGTAAATAAAATTCATTGAATTAATTGAGATCATAATATTCTTTTTTTTATTTTTTAATCCTTCTAAAATTTATATTTAAAAAAATGAGGATAATTCACTAAAAGACGTTATTTATTTATGAGTTTTCGGTCCCTCAATTTTTTTAATCCTATATGTTCCATTGAAATAAATAACCTTCCAATAGTCAGTTTCAATGATGTATAATACCTCTTCATTTGGATATTATATATCCACGTTCATTTTTTATTTGGTAGGATGTTCTACAAGAATGTTTTTCATTTGTTTCCCTTTGTATACCTTCTATTATGTTAACTAGGTATCAACAAGATGTTGGATGATCAAATCTTTTATCTAATATACATTCAGTATAAAAAAATTGTTTATATACACATGAATGTAAATATAATTGACTATATATATTGTGAGATATTGTAGGTATTGTGTCAAATAGACTCTTCTCTCTATCAATGTACTCCCTATAGTTCCCCGAAGTTAATTATATCCTAATATTTTTTAACCATATGGATTTAGTAATATATGGACTATATATCCATGAAGATGTAGGTGAAGAAACTGAAGGTTTCATCGATCATACGTTCAATGATCAAGACATGGAATTTACCCTTTATGGAATAATGGTTTAGACCCACAATGTCGATGAAAACATAGATCCTATTAATTATATTTTCATGGTGAAGATTTTGGGATACTATTTCAGGTTATTAACTTCTAGAACGATGTTATATTTGATATGATTTTAGACTTTGGATTCAACCTCTATAGTATGAGTTGGATATTTCTCTTGGCTACTTGTGGGTATCTACAAAAAACTTCATTCGAAACCAAGTGATTAGTGATTATATCATCACTGATTGTAATATTTTTGGTATAATTCCACATTATGACATCTTGATTCTATATTATGAAAGAGAAGTGTGCATATATTTTTTAATTTGTAATTTTGGGGATCAATATGTTTGGTTATAAGTCTATCCTTTCACTGGGATTAACCTGTTTGATGTCATCAGTCTTATATGATTTTCCTTCCCAAATCACACTAGTGGAATCGTAGAGCTGTTTAGACTATATTACACTGTATAATTTCATTGGAAGTAGGAAATCAAGGAATGATATCAAAACTAGTAAATAAAATGGGGGAATTGTTCGCATCTACGAATGATGGTGGTGTGTCAAAGTCTAGAGAGAGCACCATTATCTACGAAATTCTAAATATTCTCTCCATATACAATATCATAGAGGGAAAATGAGGTTTATATATATTCAGAGTCAAATTATTATATATAATTTTTTTCTATATCTTTTA
This sequence comes from Viscum album, assembly GCA_963277665.1. Taxonomy (NCBI): domain Eukaryota; kingdom Viridiplantae; phylum Streptophyta; class Magnoliopsida; order Santalales; family Viscaceae; genus Viscum; species Viscum album. Next base: position 266,800,197 of record OY728125.1, on the reverse strand, counting down.
TATATTTTTATGTATTTTCCTAAGAATAGAGTTATATACGGACCACCATAGATCGTGGAGATAAAGACGGTGTCATCTCATGCAGGGAGTTATCATCCTGACCAAGATATCATCCTTCCTCCCAATAACTAGTTTCAACAAATGTGAGAAATACAATTAATAAAGAGTAAAATGAGTCCAAACCTTGGTCTTTCATTATTCTATGAGGACTCAAATCAACATAGTCAATGTTTAATGATTTTACAAATTAGGTTTGATGAATAGTGTGTCCTACCCTCTTGTAGAGATGATAATGAATGATATTGATCTGCGAATATTTTATGGTAGTACTTTTCTCATGATATATTATCTTTTCTAGGGGAAAAATATCTTCTCCCATATATGAAAAAAATTTGATAGAATGATTCGTACTATTTGATATAGTGTAACACCCCGAGATTTTATGAAAAATATTCTTTTTAATTTCATTAATGTCTTATGTTGTACGCTACACCAAAAGGAGCTTGCACAACATGCATCCTTGACTTGCCTTGCATTACACGCAATCACAACCTTCCTCGATAGCGTGTGTAGTACGCAATACCGAGTTTCACTAAACAACGATATGCTATTAAAATATTATTAAAACTAGACTTTATGAATAGTAATAGCCACTTTTTGAAATTTTGTAAATTTTATTTCCAAAATGGACTTCATTTTTGGATTTGGAATATCTAAATTATCTTAAGGTGAAATTTTGGAACTTTTTGGATAACTTTCATTTTCTGATGAATAGTGAAAATTACTAAATTTTAATTAAAAACAACCTTTTTAATCATTAATAGTTATAAATTATTACTTTCAGTGGTTTTAAAATATATTTAGAATATATTTTTACAATTTAATACAATGTTGGTCATTGGATATAATTTCACATTTAAACCAGACATAAACAAGTGTCAATCTTTTGATAGTTATTTTCTCTTAAGAACACACTATATGTTTTGACGACGGGAATTAATTTTTAAATTATTTAATGCAACTGATATGTTTTGATTTTGTTAAAATAGACATCATTTTTGAGTTCATAATATCAAATATAGCTTATGCCTAATTTTTGGTATTTTTCTGGAAACTGTCATTTTTTGATGAATAGTGAAACCACTAAGTGGTAGTAAAAAAAATGAATTTTTCATAAAACATTATTTTACCGCTTCTGTGAGTGGAATTCCAAAAATCCGAGAGACACGGTTGATGTCAGTAAGTAAAATATGGTTCAATTAGATTAAAATAATTTTTGTTGAATAGTAACTTTTTACTTTTTTAACCACGGTTAAAAGTAAATAGGGTAATTAAGGGTAAAAATGATATTATTATTACCCTAAAAAATGTCCTATTTCTATTAGATAAGTGTAATTCGACCAAAAACAACCTTAGGAATAACATATTACCATCTATGCCCACTTGGATTAGATTAGGACATTTATTATAAATTTGTTTAAAGAAGGGTTAAAATAGTTAAAATCAAAGTTGAATAAGTATATCATTTTTAATATAGGGTTATACATAAGATAAATTCCACTATAAATATTCATTAGAAATCTAAAAAGATTTCATACATAATGATATTTAATTTGAAATTTTAGACTTTAAATATGTTAATTTATTTATGACACAAAGATGATGCAGTAATTATCTTATTAATGAAAAATTGACATAATTGATGTTATAAATACCCAAATAATTGTAATTTGAGACTTTTTATGAATTACACTAAATTTATAGGTTAATATGACATGTTATTATTGATTTAAGTAACATTATTCTAACTAATCATTCTGTTATGATTTTCACAAAAATCAATGACTAAATAGTGTCAAAATTGACATAAAATAGTTTTTTAAACAAATATTATATTATTAATTGTTATTTTATTCCTAAAAATCTAAGGGTTGGCCAAATGACTTAGATAAGGTTATATATATTAATAATAAACAACTTTGGGTTCTTTTGTCTTGTTATATTATGTTTATTAACCTTATAGTGTAAGAACACAAAAAGACACGGTAAAAGTAAAATTATCTAACTTAAAGTTAAAACTAAATGATAAGGTTAAAATATTAAACTAAACATTCCCAAATTCTATTAGGTGAAAGGCTTGCGACCCCTCCCCACATTAGCATCTAAATAAATCAATTTTGAGCTATTTAAAACCGAATTTGGCTTTATAATAAAATAATATTTTTTGTTATTCCAAAGGTGTCCCGCTCCTCCCTTATAAAAGGGCACCTCCTCCCTCTCTTCCTCACACAACTTAGAGCCTTAAATCTTGTCCAAACACTGCCAAATTCTCTTATACACTTCCCTAGAAACTTCCTAGAGGTTCTGGTCTTCTTCAAAGGCCAATTTTAGTGTCCAAAAAGGAGATCTCAGAGAGGCGCTTCAAAGAAGAGGTAATGTCTGTTACCGATTATTTCAACTTTATTTCTTCTTCCACTTCTTCTTCTTAGGATGTTTCATTATGAAGTAATAACATCAGTATCAGTAATATACTGATATTTTATTATAATTATGAAACAACCCTATTTCACCATCTATCCATCCTACGGAAAATGAAATCACCGTGCATGCGTACGTACGGAATACCGTCTCCACGCCGTGGTGTAATCTATTTTCCACCACCACCTTACTTGGATTGGTATAATGGTGTACATAATAACTATATATGATTATTTTAAAGTGATATTGATTCTTAAATATTATACATACACTCCAATACAATTCCACGATCATGAGAATGATATCATCGCTCGTGTGTACGTACGAACTACCGTCTCCACGACGAGAGGAGTTTCATTCTCCACATTAACCATTCATGAATGATTATAAAGTATATACAATAACTAATCAAGAAATATATGACATAATAATTATACTGTATTTATTTGTATATATATGTATGTCATCTACTTATTTCCATTCAACTCAATAAGGAAACGAAAACAGCATTCATGCGTACGTACGGCCTACCGTCTCCATGAACGGTGTATTTCTTTCCATTTACTAATCTATTATATGTATGTATATTCTGAATATATATTATATATAAATCATGTTTTATATTCTAGAATTAAGTAATCATGATCTAAGTAATCATATGAATAATTACATGTCAAAACACGGACAACAAATGAAACGATTTTACCCAAAACGGTCTTTAACATGGAATTTACAAAAGAACGGGTAAAATAAAGTCATAAGTGAACCATATATGATATAATAACAATGATTATGATTCTGGAATAAGTCAATAACTTTATTTAAATCATTATACAGGAGTTTCGGACACTTATGAAGCAAATCGGACTTAAGGTAAGGGAAAATATCACAATCTCATTTTTATCCGAGGTTTTTTATACTTTGGTATTTACTGGGGTGTATTTTATCATACACATCCATGTTTCCTCAATATGTAATATTTATATCCTTATACAATAGTTTATATCCAATTTTACCCTTCGGTGAGTTTTTAGTAAAAGATATGAAAGGAATCTTTTGTCGTTTTTCGTACGAGGTGCTTTTTGACGTTTTTGAAAAATGTACGGGAAAAATGTTTTTTTAACTTATAAGGCATGAATGGATTTTTAAAAGAATATTTACAAGAAGATTCCTTTACAAGTTTTCAAGTTCATTTTTAATCAACTTCTTTTAGTTTAGAATTGTATGACATGTTAAGAATGGAAAGGTGTTTTTGAAGTAGAAAGGATATTTTCCTCAAGAATGGAGTTCAAGTATTTTATTATAATTATTTTCCATCTATGATAATAAAGTGTTTTGTTTCTATCCCTATTATTAAATTGATTTTATTAAGTTGTGATGGAATTATTTTTATGAATTCCTTTATCTTATATGAATTGTTTTATGATTTAATGATGTTTAAGAATCTCATTTTTTTTATATGGGTTATTCGACGATGTAAGGTTTATGATTTTTTGGCACACATAAGAATGGTATCATTATGAGATGGGTGGGACCTATATCTCCCTCCAATGCATTGGTTAAAGATTTTATATCTCATGAGATAGACATGGCTGGAACGGCAGGTTAAACTGGTTCAGTGAAACATGGCTGAAACGAGGAGTGAACTCGGTTCAGAAATGGACTTTGTCCACTAAGATGGTCTTGGCAATGAGTCTTGACTAATAAGAAATGATTATCTGTGATTATGTGTGTATGCCACAAAGTTGTATGTTTTAAGTTATGATTATTGTGGTTACATTTCACTACCATGATTTATCCCATGTTATTAAATTATTTTCTCTTTTGCAGGGTAATATTTCCAAATTGTTATGTTCTTATGAATATGATGTGATTGATATTTATTTCGTTTACACTTACTGAGCATTTGAGCTCACCCTTTTATGTTTTCTTTTCCCCAGGATATAAAGAATATTTTTAGGTAAGAAAAAAAGGGAAGATCTTTATGGGAGATGTTGAAGATCTTTCACCACGATTAGAAGATTATATTCCGAGTTTCCAAAGACACTAAACTATTACGGTCCTTTTCTGTGTGTTTTTGTAATGTGCTATGTATTCCGAAAAAGTAATGTAATGTCCATGTACGTCAAGATTAGGATATCTACATATAGTTTGTATAGATTGATGAATCCCATTATGTAGAGTGATTGCATAGATTTAATTAATAATAAATATATAATATTTTTTATTTTCCTTAAATGATATGAAAAGGGATATTTACAAACTATTTGGGGGGTTTTACATCGTTTTCATAAAATAATACATCTATATATAGAGATTAAATAAAGATAAAGGTGGAACTATCACCAAGAAACACGAAAACCTATCTATTGATAGAGTATTTCTAGAACTTTTTGTATGAAGAATTTTCAATAAAATGGAAATGAACCCATGGTATTCCAAATATTAAATTTAACATTGTATCCAAACAAAAATCAATGAAATTAGAATTTATGATATAATATGTATACTGATATTTTATCTTCATTCATCCAAGTTTATTTTTATAATATTATCATACCAATGGATTTTCAGGGTAAATTTAATCCAATATAAATTTAATGGATCAATAATTAGTGTTTCTAGACTGGTATGTGGTTGATTCTAGAACCATTATTAGTAAGTTATTAAAAAATTAATTCTCTTTTGTTTTATATTTATGTAAAAGGGCATAACATATCCATGTAAGGTATTCTAATTATATTTTTTTTAAAGATATGAACACACATAACAATACATGTTTTCTCCTAACATGATATACATCAAAATAAATAAGATTATGTTAAAATGATTTAGGGATGGAATGTTTCAGAATAGGTGATTCCAATTGATCATTTTAAATATGAAGGGAATTGAGATTTTAATTCTAGTATGGAATGATGAAATTATGTTAATTTACTTCATTTGTATGGGAATGTGGCCTATAAATCCATATATGTGGTTTCTCTCTCATATAAATCATGGGATTTAAGGTTTCCTACATTGGAGGTAGTTTTCCCAAATAATAAATTAAGTATATAATTATTTATTAAGTTTAGATGAGCTCTCATTTTCAAATTTAGTTTTAGGCAATATATATATAAATTTGCTATTTGTTATTCATATATAAGGGAGATTGAATAGGATATGGATGATTTGGTATTTAACTGTTTGTCTATAAAATCATTCTGATGTTTTTTTGTTATGGGTTATTACATCATAAATTCTTCCAGTAGGGTTAAGAGATGAATTTCAAGGACCATGTAGACCGTGTAAAACTCATCCCCATAAACCATAACAAAATATTTCTCGAATGATGGGTATGCACTAGTTCTTCAAGAAATTATAGTTAGACCATGTTTTCGAAATATTCTTGTTATGTCGAATTTTTATCTCAGAATCATACATAGAACCATTAATGGGGCCTATGTTATTGAAATTCAAAAATTGATTCGTGATTCCAGACCAATATTCATATAAAAAGAGTATAAATATCGAAAATACATTAGATATATATAAATAGAAAAGTCAAAATTATCATTGGTCTTCCCATTCTTAGTAGTGAGTATTAGTTTTCAACTCTTATAGGGATTTTCCATTTAATTCTAATAATCCCCAAAATAGACATATGATGTTTGATCATGTGAGAGTGTCTTAAAACCACATTGAGTGTGTCCCCAAATTGAAATATGAATGAAAAATGGGATAAAATATGATTGAACATATTTTATTATTTATACTGGATTTTAGAACACTGATTTATAAAGTGTATGATAAATTTGTAACAAAATATCCCCAATGCTTACGAGATAGATTGACTCTATTCTACAACCATGATTCATGAAGTCACTCTGGATTTTATGATCATATATATGGTTGTTTTGGTAAAAATTCATGTAGTATTTTGGGATGGGGATGATCATATATTACTTCTATTATATCCTCTACATCAACCATTATAAATTTTCATGCATTTGTTCAGCATTGTTAAGATACGATGTGTGTTGTAAAGGTGGGTTATTTACCATTGAGGGAAACACATTGTCTAAAGATCTAAAGATTCATAAAATGGAAAAAACATCCACATTTTTAGATGGCTAATAGGGGAGTCTCACAATTTCATGCTTTAACTAGGTTTTTTATTTTGAGGATTTTGACATTATGATACCCTATTGAATTTTATTTTTATCATGTCTAGATAACAGGAAAGTTATTTTTCCTAATGTGACAAAATTTCCTAATTTCATTCTTTATTGACACTACTATATTGAGAGTATAGTAAAATAAAGATTACCCATGTTCATCCCACCCTTTAACTTAGACATTTTTAATAATGTCAAGAATAAATTGACTCGTAGTTCTCAAAGAATTATGGCATGAGTGTTTTAGATCCTTTTGATTCCTTCCCAATATTGGGTGTTGTGCCACTGAATGGGGGGGACATTATTTTATGATTTTTGTTATATTAAGTTGATTTCAATATCATATTTAACATATGGTATATATGTTTTTTTCAAATGACTAATATTCATTAATAGTTTTCGTTGAAGATGGTGTTTGTGTTCCCTGATCTATATTTTAGGAATGTCAAATTGAGACACGACCCTAAAACTTATATAAATTGTATATTGTTTGTAGATATGTTTTCATCATTATAATGATATATTTTTTATCGTTAATATTAGATTCATTTATATGATATGACCAAAGAAATCATTTCCCAACTTCCTTACTAAGGGGAGTGGAATCCGTTGGAATCATCTCTATTATATTGAAAGATCGTTGATCTTATGGTAGTACATATAATGATCACGTCCATAGAATATAATAAAATTTTTAATATAAAATTTTTTTTTAGATATGTTTTTTTGGTGTAAATTGAACTAATCTATCGAGTTCTTCGTGATATTAGGAATTTCTAAATGTTTATTCTATAAGGGGTGGTCCTTTTATAGAAATGAGATGTCTCTATGGGGAATTATCACAAACAATTCTAGTATGACTAGGTATACAATTTTAGACCAATGACTTTCCAATGGGTTGATTCCGGTGATATAATCTCTAGGGAGGACTTTCATATATTAAAACATTTTATGTAGAATTGGGATGAAATTTTTAAAAATAGTATTCTAGCTATAGGGAGGATTTTTTCTTCTATCAAAATATTAACAATTTAGATGATTGATCTTAATATTTCTCTCGGTATGACTTATATGGAATTCACAATAAGGAGGACCTCTCGATTTGTGGGAGAAAACATTATGATGATGAACATCAGAACAGCATAGACATTCTCCTATTGATGAATAATTAATAGATTAATGGGACACTATTGAATCATTTTATAGTCCCTCATGAAAACGACCACTCTATAGGGTAGGTATATATACATGTTCATATATATCAGGTAGAACAATTGATACTTCCTATGGGATGGTGTTTGTTTTGTGTATGGTTTCATGTGTTCCTGGTGTGTGACGTTCGACTTTGGATTCAGTTCTTTTGGATTTCATCGTAGTAATTTTATTGAAGGGTTGCATTCTACTTATTAGTTGTCAATTTTTTGTATGGTAGTGTAAGGTTTGTTTTTTGGTTGTACATGTGTTTGTCTTATTTAGCGTTCACTATGGGTCGATGATGACTTTGTGTGGGGACATCTTCTTTGATGGATTCAATGGATTTTCTTCACTTTATTCCTAGTTTTGGTGTCTTGTTTTCTAATGGATGATGGGGATTGACAATGTCTTGGTGCGATGTTGACGATGGCTTTGATGATCTTCAACATTGTTCGTGTTTTGGTTTTCATGTGGTCGGATTTTATTACAATGGTGGTTTATAGAGGTGGAAGATTGATGGAGGCTTAGATTGGTGTTTATAGTGGTGATGCTCTACAGTGACTGCTATAGGGATAGCTATAACAATAGTTACAGGACAGATGATGATGGTTTTGTTGTGATGATGATGGTATGTGACATAACGTCACCTTGATAGTTGTGGGTACATATGGCTAGAGGTATCCTTGGATAATTTGAATTTATTAAATTTTTACTTCCTATGAATTTTTAAAATATGTATCTCACACTTTATGTTTTGGTTACTACTCACCCACAAAGTAGATTCATTGAAAATACAAAAACAAATTGAGAGAGTGATCATGTGTTATGCACAATGACTTCCATATATGGATGTTTTCATAGTAGACCATTATGTTTCATTTAGGATAAACAATTTGGAACTTTTATAGTAGAGCGGTATATGGGAATTATTAAAATTTCCAACAATTTATACAAATGTTATCCAATTAGAGTGTGGATATGCTCCTGATTCTTTTTTTTCTTTATCAGGGTACACTAATAAACCATCTGAATTAGGGGAGGAATACGTTCCAACATATATGTAGTTATTAAATAATTTTATGGAACTTTTATAATGGAGGGTGTGGTAAAATGATCTACTAACCTAGTGGTGTTTGGTATATAATTGAAATCTGTTATAATACAACTACTATAATATAATGTAGTTTTATTCTTATCTGATCAAATATATAAAAATTCTAATCTATTACATGTGGGTCGGGATACAAGCACACTATTTCCAAAAAAAATTATATTTGGATACAATGATGGAATCTTGTGTTGGTGATGTATAAGAATCCTACCATTTTATAATTGTATGTATATACTGACATGATTAATTAGATAATATTGGATTACATAGGAATGATTAATGATTAGGAGTGGTAATATGGGCTCGTCCCCTACTAGATTTTGGTTTGTTTCTATGTGGTTTCTATAATGGTGTTAGTGTATGCTGGAAAACATACTAGGTGTCAAAATTGATATTCAAACTCCCATTTTTGAAAATCGAATCATGTAGTTAGTCTTTGTTAATTTAGTTCGGTATACAATCCTAGTCATAATGATCAATGTCCCACCTCCCCTAGTAATCTCTATTACATTTATGTGATTGAGTAACCACATTAGTGATATTCTAGGCTGCATCCCTAGATGGTTATTTAGGGGTTTATATCTTATGGTATCTGTAATGGTAGAGGATGAAATATTCCCTCATATAAATCTCCAAATATTTATTGAAGTCATATTATACCACTATATTTCCAATAACAAAATAATGGAGTAGTTTAAGACATTCTTTTTCTTTTTTAGAAACCCTTAATGTTGTTTGAAATGAATAATGGTACAACAAAAATATTCACCACCAATATATTTCATAGATGGTTAGTGGGAATTACTATAGAGGTGGGATTTACATGTTACCTCTATCATCAGTATATTTTCATTCAAATGGTACAGCTAAAGAAATGCATTCATTTATTTTCATTAGAGGTGTTGTGTTGGAGATTTCATCTTCATGTTTTATGAGACCCAACAATTTTAAACTACTAATCCATATGTCTATTTTTAATGTGATTAAATCATTTTTTTCATGAATGTTTTGAGTTTTCCCTAAAATGATCAACAAACACAAAAAAACCCAGGTTAATATACATCAAAAGTACAACAATATTTTTTAATATATCACTTTAATAGATATATATTTTATGTGAATTTTAACTTTATTTTTCTAATAGAAAACATTATTAGTCCCCCATATCTTTGATGGTTAATGTGAACATCACTATGGATCTATATTCTGATGGTAGGTGGTTGCTTGAATTTTTTTTCCAAGGTTCGTCGAAATATGTATTTTTCAAGAGTGTTGTAGAAGAATTTCATTATCAACAACCATGAGTTTATAAATGATACATGTATCAAAAAATAAATGTGTTTTACATTACACTATATTGAATTATACACATAAATCACATTAATAAACTAATAATCATTTATTTCATTAAAAAATATGGCTAAACTAATTAAAAACATAACCAATGAAAATACCAAAATTATAAGGGGAAAAAAGAAGTAGGAAAACAATAATAGAAAAATATGGATCACCTAAATACTATGGAATAATCCCCCCATTTAAAAATATAAAATTGATACATAATATTATTAAAAATTATAAATTATAGAAAATGGTAATATTAAATCTTGATAGTAACTTAGGTGAATAATAAATGATGTAATGAAGTCATATTTATTGGATGAAATATAACAATTGGAAATGTAATGTGACCATTGGAATATTGACAAAACCATTTGAAAAATTAACCTTACCAATGGAATACTAATTTAATATTATAATAATAAAATGTGTTTGATATAATATTTATCAACATTAGTTAAAGTAAAAAATAAATAATATTGTGATAAAAAATATGTATCATGTATAAAAATTTAATGATAATATAATAAAATTTATTATGAACAATATTTTAATATATTTCATAAAAATATAAATTTATATATTAAAATTAAATTACTTTTGGTCGAAAATTATTCTGACAAAATTAATATCATTTTTAAAATCAGCACATACAAATGTTCTGGAGGTTTTGTTTTGGAATGTTTCTAAAATACATCAATTTTTAGGTGAATAGTAAAAATATAGATTTTCTCATAACCGATGATTCATAAATTACATCATTCATGATTTAATAATGAATTAATACATTATATTACATTCGATTCATAAAAACTATATATAATTTCATAGATGATTAATTAAATTAAAATAATATTAATATAGAGAACTAAAAAGCTACTTCCAAAATCTAATTATTAAAGTATTACATTAAAAAAAAATTCAAATTTCATCCACCATTTAATTTAATTAAAATAAGGAATGTGAATTATAAAATGATTCAATATCTTAAAATCACTATAATTAATTCATTTATTATTTATAATTTCAATAATATTACTATTACCAGATTTACATTAGATATTTTATTTTATTAAATATTTTTTTCAAAAATACCGCTCTCCTAAAGAATAAATAATCCCCCTCTCCAATTGTAAAACCAATTTTTCCTCAATTTCCAAATCCAAATATCTTCAGAAATACAATCTTTTAATTCTCTTGGAATATTGTCTTTGATGCATTTCATCGGCGTGGGCCACCCACACGCATGTTGTCAAAGTGGAAAACTACATTTTACTCCATATTCCTACATTCTAAAGGTGGGTATCATTAATCATGTCTTGAGAAATGTTTTATCCTTGATTGAAATGGGATGATGGGATGCCAGTCTCTCCTTTAGTGGATTCCTCCTCAAAACTCATCGCTTAATCATGGTATCCCTTAAAGTTTTTTTTTGAAACTCTCCCCAGTGCCATCTCTTTGTGGATGTTGTATAATTAGGAAGCTTCATTCAAGACATTCCAAAGGGTCAAACTAGGGAACAATCCTTTGATCAAGAGAGTTGTCATGTTTTGTTTCACTTCTATGACTGGACATTAGAACATTGGTACACTTTATTTCTACATTATTAGTGGGATTCTCAAGGTTATGGAGTCTAGAGGCATCCCTGATCTATTTATGAGAACATTTGATGAAGTATTGTCTCTGAGGAAGCTTTATATATTTAGCATAGCATATTCCATGAGTATAACATTTGGGAGAGATGGATCGGATTGATCGAAACACTGATGAGAGTAGATCTGATATTTAGATTATTTGGGGGGAACACAAGAATTTATTAGCATATGGATGGATTAGAACACCATATAAATACATCACATGGATTTTTTTTACCTAAAAGGGATGGTTTGACACCGTAACGGCTGATCTGGATATCAAAAAAGATATATCAGCGTAGTGCATCCCAAAAGGGGGATTCCAAGGATTATAATTGGAGAGGATTTAACCTCATGGAGGCTTCCTATGTACCCAGTTTAGATGATAGGGATAAAAACTCACATATTTTGAAGAGGTGATTTGGGGATTACACAAGATTACATTCCCTTCATAAGAGGGTAATTCTTTGTATGATAAATATGATGTGTGGGGATTATGCAAGGATAGTTGTGTGAGTGCTGTAAAAAGTAGCAATTGGATGGATAGGGGCTTATGAATGTTTAGTTTCCCTACTACTACTAAGATCATCGAGGATGTTAGTGGAATGATATCACTAGGATGTGGATGCATGGGTCTTAATATGAGTGGATGATGGAAAATTGGGTGAAGTGGGTGGAATGAATGAGGTCGAACTGATGTGAAAGAGATGGTGTTGGACTTGAACCTCAAGGAGGTTTCCTACGTATATTGGCTAATAGGAATCAAAATCAATATAGTTCATTTAAGGTGAAGGGAGACCTATGGAGGTTTTCAAAGAGGATTGGAGTTTAGGGATAAGGACCAAAAGGATGTGGAACCTCTGGGTTTGGGGATGCTCTTACCCAGACACAGTGGCTGGAATGAAATACTATGATGGGGATACACATGGATATTTCCCATTTTCATGATTGATCTTACACATGATTAGTGGTTCATAGTCATGTTGAGGACTACACATGGTTCTTCGACTAAATAATATGTTGTGTTGACTATCACCCTAATCCCACGTGATTCTTGCATGGTTTGAGAAATATGATGTAACATTAGAGCTGAATATTGGGTAATTATTTGTGCATCCATAAGGGATGTTATTGGGTTTACAAATTTCTAGTAGATCAAGGAAATGAAGATTGGGACTTACGATAGGAGGTAATCTTAAGGAGGTTGTTCGAGGATTATGTGGAGATTGCCCGACGTGAACATGGTGACAATGCCCAATGGGTGCGAGATAGTGGACCAAGAAGGAGGGAAGAAAACGAAAATATGCCCCACCCCCACTCCATTGTTCTCATACATTCCTTGCATGTTGAGAGTTATATTTTATCATTATGTGTTGACAATGTGGGTTCTTGGATGTTTAACATCCTGAAGATCAGATGATGTGGACATACACCCTTTCCCATTGAATTGCATAAATTATTCCAACCCACACATGTGGAATGGAAGGAACATAAAATTCCCATTTGGAGTGAGGCAGAGTATTGGTCAATTGAGGGGTACATGTTAGAGTTGTCTTGAGAAGAATAAATAGATATTAGATTACATATGCGAAGAAGAATTAAGTAGGGAAACACAACATAAAACATCACTCTGGGAACTATTCAATCACTATGTGTGAAATTGGAAGGCCACAAAGGGGAGGTGAAAACAAGATAATAGTGTTATATTAAAGAGGAGGTAGAACATGGTTCTTTAGGATATGGAAAACAAATGGAGTTCAAAAGAAGGGGTGTGTGCAAGATTAGGTACTAGAGAACAAGATGATGGGGTCTGGGAAAAAGTGGAAATATATAAGGAACTTTCTTACGTGCATGAGTGGAATTTTTCAAAAACAGTCCTTAGTAAAAAAGGAAATGGGAAAGGGTAAATAATTTGTGGGTCCACCAAAATGGGGGCCCATGGTGTACCTATCACACAAGATCTGGTACCATGAATCCATAACTTGCACACGGTCATTGAAAGGATGTCGTATGTGCACGAGAGTGATGATTCAACTTACACAGCGATTCCCTATTGTTTTGGGTGACCCTTAAATATATATGTGTAAATAATGGTGGGATCACACAAAATGGTTGGTAAAATAGTGGTCGTTTGATATCACATTTGGAAAATAAGAGGCTTGTGTGTGGAATTCGGTCTTTCACACATGCTTCCAATTCTGTGCGTATCTCCATTGGGATTTTCATGATCATTCAGTGAGTCAAATTATGTCATTCAGATTCTCTAATATGTCTATCTGGGGCCTCAAGAAGAATTCATTGTTAAAAAATTACCCCCTTGGAATCTAAGCTCAAATGGGTAAATGAGGTCGGGTTCTTAGGGAAACATTTTATAGAACAATGATTTTAACCCATTGATGGAAAAAATTACAATCCAGTGTGTACTACATATTTCTCACACATGGAAGAACCGATCCATTATTATAAATATATGGAGGTCCCAAGGCATAGTACATTGACTTTCTATATTATAGGAGACTCAGCCTTGTGTGCGTACGTTTCTAACTTTTGAGTGAGAGAATTAAAATTCAGTCGATGCTTTATACATGACCTATGAATCTATAACTCTTTGTACATAGATAGACTTTTCAATATTTTTATTTCATTATTGTGTGAAATCATTCATATTCCACAAAAAAAATACCAATCCTTCATATCGAGCACTTTTTTTCATTCACGAATAAACCGAGATAACCAATGAATAAAATTTTGCTGAGAGGGAGGTTACATCCACTACACAAAGGGATAAGGTGATCAAAGCTCCTCAAATTATTCATACATGAAGGGTACTATGGGATAATCATGCAATTTTAGGTATGCTGATGCAGGCTCTAAAGGATTATGTTCTATGTGATAGCCTCATGCTATAGAATTTTTCATCCTATAAGAATTGATCATTACATGTATTTAGACCGACTCAACGTGTTAGTGTGTCACGCACATAGATAACCTTTCATAGTTTGACATCTTTAATAATGGACATTCATATAGGGAGACATAAGAAATATCTATCCATGTCTCGAATCTCACAAACAAGACTATCATTGGGGATGAACCAGTGGATGAAATATTTTCTACACGTTACTCGAGAACTTTCTAGACTATTATCCCTGATGTGAGAAATGGATAGCAGAAAAAATTATATCTGCAGTATGGGGGTAATTTTATCATTGAGTGGGTATGATTGTACTTTCTACACAAACAAAATATGAGGAATTTGGTGGAAGACTTGAAAACATTAGGCTATTTGAATCTATGCGTAAATTATAATTTAATTTCTACAACTAGTAGGACCTAGTGTCACAACTATTTGGTCACTTATATCCTAACACAAACACCTTCCACCTCTATTATGGAGAGGTTGGTATCGGCCTTTAGTTAATCCATTGTATTAAAGGAATTCCTCTTTAAGGGTTCTATTATAATGTATTATTACCAATAGAAAATATTTAGGGGAAAAGGGAACAATCCCATATTTTCACACTGTATCTACTAGACTTTTCCAACAAAATGATGGGGATAAAATACATCATGAAGGACACATCATTCCCAACATGGTTCAATCTGTTCCTAAAGAGGGATAAGGTGGTGATGATTTTTATCCAAAGGAAGTGGTTCCCAAATTCATCATAGAGGGCACATGATGTATCATGTGGGGTGGTCTTGGAGGCAGGTTGATACCAGTCATTGGGATTCAGTGTGAATGAATTCCAAGATCCACATGTGTGATGAGATGGTTTCATAGTTACCTTCCTAAGTGGTTTACTTCTTTGATTAATCAATATGATGATGGGGGTATATACAGGGACACTATTGATGTTGTTGGTGTTGAGTCAAAAGTTCTCTTTTTTTACTTTTATGCCTTGTTTTGGAAATCAAAAGTCTATTCTAACCATGTTTATCATATTTATATTTTTTTATCGTACTGACTAAAATTACTGTACTGAGTATGTCACTCATATTGACTCTTTCAATCATACTGACTCTAATCGTTCTGACTCTGTCAAACGTACTGACATTGTCAATCAAATTGACTCTGTAAATCATACTGACTCTATCGATCGTACTGACTTTCAATCGTACTGATCATCACAATCGTAAAGAACATGTAAATTGTACTCATGTTTATCATCTTCATATATCTTTTGTTTAAACCATAATGATTTTGTGTAGTTAGTTACAATCTAACCAAAATGGTGTCATGTTTTCTATTTCAATAAGGATGTTATAATCAAGGTGTCCAAGTCCCTCCGAGTATTCCGAAGAAATATCACTATTGGAGGAAAGGTGACTGTTGGAACCAGAGGCCTATAAATATGAGGTCATTTGAAGATGATCGAGATGACTGAATAACTGAGACTTTGATCAGTCTATTCTTCTATATAGTTCTAGTGAGAGACTCTATGACTTCTCTCCTAATTCGTGCAAAAGCCTTAAAACTACAAAACGTGAACTACTCGTTCTTAGTTTTTGTATTTCAATAATTTCTTTATTTTTTTTGTGTGACCAATAAGGTGATAATGATCTAGGGCTACCGGGGATAGGCAGACGGTGATACATATCGTCGTATCGAGGGATTTCAAGTGATTTAAAGACAGATGTTCCGATTACCTGCAAAATTGAGGGTTTGCAGGGATAGAAACACAGACGTACGGATCATCGTAACGAGGGTTTGCGGGTATATCAAGACAGATGTACCAATCATCGTATCAAGGGCTTATCAAGGTGGTGGAAAGACAAACCTCTTATCCTGGGTGAAAGGATAACCATTTTCTTTGGGTCAGAATAATTTTAATACTTTTACATTACCACTGTTGTTTGTTTTAAAAATGGAATTTCATTGTTTTCCTTTCTTCTTTCCATATGCATTTGTAATTGTTTCAATTACATTCATACTGTTACATATTGTATTGATTTATTCTATATGCTATATGGTAGAATCCTTCACTATTGTATTAATCTAATTTTTATTCATCTTAAATATAATTTCATTACTTTTCTTATAGTATTACATCATATCATACCTTTATATTCCATACAATTGTGGTTTCTTGTTTTTGTTGTGAATTGTATTAGTTTTAGATCATTTAAACATAATTTCATAAGTGTTTAATTTTTTAAAACCTACAATTCACCCCCCTCATGTATTGTTTCATATAAAATACTTATACAAATACATATTTGATCCAAAAACTGGTATCAGAGGATGTTTCCACTTATTTTTATTACTAGCTCTATTTCATTCATGTTTTTTTCTGCACTAACGTGTGAAGTGGAAATGATTTTGTTTTATAAGATAGAAGGAATGAATATTGAGTCAATTGACAATATAAATCCTACTAGACCACTAATATTTGATTGGAATGATTATGAGTACTAGAGAGATCGTATGAAGACATTCGTTTTCAATACTGTTTTAGAAAATTTTATTATGCTTACTAGAGGTTACAAAATTCCTGACCAAGAAGTCAATACCTTCACTAATCAAGAAAAGCAAGAGTACCAACTAAATTACTATGTATTCAATACTTTTCTATGTTCTATGACTGGGAATATATATAGTCAGATATCTTATTGTGAAGTAGCAAACTGTATTTGGAAGAAATTGGAAGTCACACATTTTGGTACATCGAAGGTTATAGAAACAAGAAGAGAAATACTTCGAGCAGAGTATCATTTAATTATTTTTCCTTATGGTGAGCCGGTATGTAAAGTGCAACAAAGATTTATGACAATAATCAATAGTTTACATTCAATGGTTTAAAGAGTTAATGATGATGAAGCTCATGTTGACGAAATTATTGATATAATTCGAAACGTATGGGAGTAAAAAAGAACAGCTATTGATGAAAAAACAATATTTTCTCAGATTACTCTTGATTAACTCTTTAGTACTCTTCTACAGCATGAGACAAGAATAAAGATAGATACTGATTTCAAAAAGAAGAAAAAAGGGAATGGGAGTGTTGCTTTTACTCCTACATCTAATGCTAAAACACCTAAATGGATAACAAGATCCAAATCCAAGATAGTTTTTATTTCTGATTCAACTAATTATGATCATTCAGATAATTAGTTAGCCCATCTTGGTCCAAGTATGAACAAGAATGTGGGAATGAAAGACATCCAATACATATTCAAAAATAAATATATAAAGTATGATAAAGATTCAGAGGTAACATGTTATCAATGCATGAAAGTAGGTTATAAAATACCTGATTGTCCTTTACTAGAGAGAACGGAGAGAACGGAGAAACAATCTGAAATAAATAAGAAAAAGTAGTAAAATACAAAGATGAAGAAATTATTTTAGTAAAATGATACTTGGAGTGAATGTGGTAGCGATTCATTAGATAATTCTTCAAAATATGAATCCTCAGGACAAAGGTATATTTGACTTATAGCTAGATTACCAATTTAAGATCATTGTCTCATGGCTAAGGTACACAATTCTAAATCTATTACAAATGTTTCCTTGAATGAGAATTGTAATGATAATATGTATTATTAATCTTCAAATGAATATTCATCATAAGAAGATAATATTTTTACATCATTTGAATAAGTATATAGGTTTGCTAAATTACTTGAGAAAGAAAATTATAAACTCAATAAAAAACATAATAAAGACAATTCAGGAATTTCAATTTTAACTAAAGAAGTAACATATCTTTCTAATTATCTTTATATGAAAACTTATGATTTTGAAAGTATTTAAAAAACCCATGTGAAAGTCAATTTTGAAAAGGTTAAACTTTCTAAGTATCTAGAAAAAATAATTTCTAAGAAAAATGTTTTTGAGCCTAACTCTAATTCAAAATCAAAAGTTTTAGAGGATAAAAACATTGTTTTAAAACAAAAGTCAGAAATGTTTTACTTGAATTTTTTTCAAACATTCCTCATGGAAGGGAAAACTTTGAAAAATGTATTCTAAAATTCGACCATTGAGAAATCATTCTAGTTTTGGTTATACTCATTCTAAATGGGTTTTTATTAATAAATATTTTTTTCCTCAAAGTAACCCTTTTGGTACTAAGTGTCAATGTGGTTAACATTGGAAAAGAGATTGTTCCCTTAATAGATCATAGCCTTTAGGATTTCATAGAGCTCATTTTTTAAAACAAATGTGGATTCTTTAATATTTTTTATCTAACCCTTCTGGATCCAAAAAAATTTGGATTTTGAAAAACTAATTGTTTCCTTTTCAAGAAAATAAGAAGTATACAACCAATAATATTTGGTACAAGGATAGTGGTTGTTCTCGTCACAAGATCGAAAACAAAGATTGCTTTGAAATGATTATCGAACTATAGGTGGAAAGGTTACTTCAGAGATAATTCTCAATGAATGATTGTTGGAATATGTAATATTGTTTTTCTTGGAGAAGTTATTATTTCAAATGTTTTGTTTGTTAAAGGTCTTAAACACAATCTCATCATCATATTTTAATTATGTGATGAAGGATAACTTGACAATTGTAAAAATGATAACTTTTTAGTTCACAATTCCAAGGATGAGTTCATTCTTTCTACCCATAGGCAAGAGAATGTATACACTATTAACATAGAAGACCTTAGGAGCCAAAAAATTACTTTGCTAAAATGAAATAGAAGACCAATCATGGCTATGGCATAGAAGCCTAGGACACTGCTACCTAAGAAACGTTTTTAAACATTAAAATAAAAGTCTTATAAAGGGACTGCCTAATCTTATATATGATTCTTCAAAGGTTTGTTATCCTCATCAATTTGGAAAGAAACATAAAACTAGCTTTAATTCAATTAATGAAGTTTCAATATCAAATGATTTACAGCTAGTGCACGTGGATATTTTTTTTCCTTCACAAATTGGAAGAATTGGAGGAAAATACTATGTATTTGTTTTAGTTGATGACTTTACTAGATTTACATGGGTCTATTTTCTAACAATGAAATCCAAAGCCGTTTTCTATTTCAAAAGTTTTAGAGCCCAAGATAAAAATTAAAAAAAAATTACCATTGATAACTATTCATAGTGATCATGGTGGTGATTTTCAAAATTCGGATTTTGAAACTTTTTGTATTAAGAAAGGTATTACGTAAAATTTCTCATCTCCAAGAACTCCTCAGCAAAATGGTATTGTTGAAAGAAGAAATCACATTCTTCAGGAAATGACAAGAACCATGTTGAGTGAATACTCAATTGCTAATCACTTTTTGTCGACAGCTGTTAGTACTACTTGTTATACAATAAATCATGTTTTAACAAGACCTTTTCTTAATAAAATAGCTTATGAATTGTGGAATGACCGAAAACCTAAAGTTTCATACTTAAATGTTTTCAGGTTCAAATTATTAATTTTGAATACTAAAGAGAATCTACACAAATTCGCACTAAAACCTGATGAAGGAATATTTCTAGGATATTCTACAACTTATAAATCATATAGAGGTTTCAATAAAAATACTTGTACTGTTGGTGAAATAGTGCATGTTAAATTTGATGAAACTAATCCTTTTGTTTTCAAACAACCCCAACCTACATCTTCGTATGTGTTTTGAAAAACTGATCATCAACCGTTATTAGACGATCCTTCTGACAAGAAAAATAATCAATAATGTCTTCCTAAAACTTTTACCCCAGAATATTTTCTACCATACATTGATGAACAGGTTTTACAAAACCCAAATCAATTATTTCTTAGGAATCATCCCATTGATAACATCATTCGTGATGTAAATCAATTAGTAAGGACTAGAAATTCTTAAGAAATAAAATAGAACATTTTTCCTATCTTTCCCAATTTGAACTTAAAATTCCAAGTGATGCTTTAGGTGATGAAGATTGTATTAAATAATTGCATGATGAACTAAAGGAATTTGAAAGGAATCCAGTCTGGACTTTTGTAGAAAGACAATAGAACCCACATTATTGTTGTAAAATGGATTTTTAGAAATAAATGTGATGAAAATGGAATCATTATAAGAAATAAAGTAAGGCTTGTTGCTAAGGGATATAATCAACAAGAGGGAATAGACTATGAAGAAACATATGCTCCAGTGGAAATAATTGAATCTATTTGTATTCTATTATCCTTTACAGCATACATTAATTTCAAACTATTCCAAATGGATTTCAAATGTCCTTTTTTAAATGGTTTTTTTAAGAAGAGTTTTTTTCGAACCCCCCAGTTTTATAGACTCAAAAGATCCTAATCATGTTTTTAAACTTACCAAAGCTCTATATGGCATTAAACAACCTCCTAGAGCATGGTATGATAGGCTTACATGTTTTATTTTACAAATCATTTATGAAAAATGAATAGTGGATCCAACCACTTTTATAAAAAAGGTAAATAAAAATTTTATCATTGTTAAAATTTATGTTCATGACATCATATTTGAATCAATTTAGCAGTATTTAACTGATTGTTTTGCGAATTTAATGAAATATGAGTTTGAAATGAGTATGATGGTTGAGTTAACAATATTTTTAGGTTTTCAAATTTTTCAAAAACTAGAAGGAACATATATATCTCAACATAAGTATATTAATGATTTACTCAAAAATTATGGATATGACAATTCTAAAAGTATTAGAACTCATATTGGTACCTTAAATACACATGATCTTGATTAAACTGGGAAACCAGTAGATCAAACACTTTTTATTGGTATGATAGTAAGCTTGTTATACTTAACAGGTAGTCGACCATACATAATGTTTTTTGTATGCTTATGTGAAAGTTACCAATATAATCAAAAATAAACTCATTTAAAATTTGTGAAGTGAATCCTTCGATATTTAAAAGGAAATATGGATCTATGTCCTTTTTATTTTTCTGGAAATGATTTTGTGTTAAAAGGATTTTCAGATGCTGACTTTGGTGGTTGTAGAATGGATAGAAATAGTACATCTGGAACATGTCATTTCTTACGATATTCCTAGGTTTCTTGGTCCTTCACGAAACAAAACTCAGTAGCACATTCCACTACTGAAGCAGAATATGTAGCAGCTGAAGTTGTTGTGCCCAAGTATTGTGGATGCAACACACGCTCACTGACTAAGGATTGAATTTTTCCAAAACTCAAATTCTATGTGATAATACTACTGTCATAGCTCTTAGTAAAAACCTAGCACATCACTCTCATGCAAAACACGTAGATATTAGGCATCACATTCTTAAGGATCACACACAAAAAGGAGATATTATTTTACAATTCATCAGAACGCAAGAACAACATGCTGAAAGTTTTACAAATCCATTACCTTCCGATATATTTAAGTTTATAAAACAGAAGATAGGAATGATTAAATTAATGTAATCAGTCACTTCTACTTAATGTTTTTGACTTCTCATTAAATTAAGAAACTCCTCTTAAAAAGGAGAACATTATACATAATATTCTTTTTATTTATCTTTTTATTCTCCTTGTTTGTGTTTTTGTCTTTCTTTTTATCATATTTACTATTTAGTTATCATTGTTTACATTTTGATTGTCGTCTTGACTATTTGGTTTCCATCAGTACGTCACTCTATGGTAAAATGTTTGTTTTCCATTGGCACGTCACCCTATGGTAACAATTTTGATTTCCATCAGCACGTCACCCTACTGTAAAAATTTTGTTTTCCATCGGCACAGAAACCTATGGTAACAAATTGTTTTCCCATAAGGACCTCAACCTATGGCAACTACTTTTTTTCATCGGAACATCAATCTATGGTAATAACATTGTTTTCCATCTTCATGAAAACCTATGGTAATAACTTTCTTTTCCTTCATCTTGACAACCTATGATAATGACTTTGTCTTCCATCGGCTTGAAATATATGGTAATGAATTTGATTATCATCAGTCTCACAACCGATCATATTCTTTTTTCCTGAACTTTGGTATCATTTTATACTATGTTAATACTATCAAACCAACAATTACCTTACAATCTCTGGCAGGTACATACTTTCCTTACCTTGTTTCGTTTTTCACTTTTTATTCTTCATAGTTTTTTTAAAAAAAAATTTAATCCTATCTGTCGATTTTTTTTCTTCTAATCTCAGCCATAGAAGATCAACGGTCATTGTTTTTTCAACTATAAATAGACCCCCCCCCCCTTCCCAAACCCACACCGGTTTTTTCAAATCATGTTGTGAAACCCTACCCCTTTGTTATTAAACTCTGTATGATGTTCCATCGGCTTCACCTATATGTATCAGTCCTCTGCCAAATCTTCTGTAGAAATGTATTCAAAGAATTTTTCATAGAAATACTTCCTCAGAGAAAAGTTAGTTTCTCAGGAATTCTTCAATTCATATGATTCTACAATCAGAAGAATTATTTTGTTTCATGGCTTGGAAAATCAGTGTGTTGAAAACCCTATGTCTCAAGATCCGGTTCTTATTGAAGAAGTTGGAAAATTCTAAAACACATTATCTTTTGACAAAAATATGTCAATCAGCATTGTTGTGTATGATAGAAAAATTTCTATGTCTGTGAAACAAGCTTCCCACTTCTGAAATGTCTAAATTGAAGGTGATTCATTTTTTCTATCTCAGAAACTACTAGGGGAGGTTGGGATGTTTAATAAAGAAAGTGTTGAAAAGTCATTGTTACTGATAAATGAAGTGAAGAGGAATGTGGATCATCTATCTCCAGATAACATATTCATTGCAATTTGGATGCAAGGTTTTCATATCCCAAGGAAAGGGGATATAGAAACTATGAATGTTTCTGATATCTTCATTCTTGACTATCTTGTCAACCTGAGAAAGGTAAATCTCATGGGATACATTTCTGAAACAATCAATAATGTCATGTCAGGAGTGATACACTCCCATTTGATCATGTATCCATCTATTCTGAAAAAGTTCATTCTTGATAGCATGATGTTTTGTAATATTGCTTTTTAAGGGAAATGAATGAGGTGAATCCTTCCAGGATATGTAAGGGTACATTGAAGAAGTTTAATGTATGTGTTGATTAGAATTGAAAGATTTTTGTTAAGGATCTATAAGATGAATTGGAAAAGAATAAATCAACACCAAATCAATCGACACCTATACTTGTCTAAGAAAACCCAACTGATCTTGATCCTCAAAATTTGGATCTGAAAAACAGATCTATGCCAAAGAAGAGACATAAATATAGTAAGGATGTTGTGGCCAGATGGATAAAAGAAAGAGATTAGAGAAAATAAGGTGATCTGGTGTTTGGTCTTGACCCAGCTGAAGCTTTTGCTGAGAGGATAAAGGTTGAGGGGACTCTTCAGGTTGAAAAGGAAAAGAAGACTACTTTGAAAAGAAAATCTCACGACATTGATGTTTCTAAAGTCATGAAAATTGTTGAGTATGCTAGTGCTCAACTAACATAAGATGTATATAAAGAACCTATCATACAGAGTCTCCCACACAAATAGAATGGGAAATGAATATAGGAAGAAATAAAAGAAGTTGAAGAAGAGGAAGGAGATTTTCTTTTTTATTTCCTTCAGAGTTCAAAGAAAAGTATAGAAGAATCGTTTCAAAAGCAAAGTGAATGTATTAACAAACTCCTCATGCCGATGAAACTCAAGCTCAATCTTTTGAAACTACTGATAAAATTTATTCTCATGCAATGCAAGGCACTCAATAATCTCAGAATGAAAAAGTACTTGTTATCAGTGGAAAAGTAGAAGAAGAAAGAAGGGAGAAAGAAAATGCAAAAGGAAAACAGCCAGTTGAAGACTTAATCCGATCAAAAGAACTAGATTCATATGATGAGGATACTGATTTAGAACACACAATCTCTCTCAAGAGGAGTGATTACATGGTTCATGTTTTGAGAAGTATTGAGAAGACCATCCCTTATTTCCATAGACTTGAAGGGAAAATGGATTTCATCTCAGACAATCAAAGAAAGAAGTTTGGTTCTGGAAGAGAACATAGAAAGAATTTTTTTTCAATTGAAGCCGATTTAAATGTACTATCTGAATGTTCGGCCACTCATAGGATTGCAAGAAATAGAATGACTAAGTTGTTATACAAAACAGAGAGCTCAGTAAATGATCATGAGATATTAATTGGTGACTTAAGGAGACTATAGAATGGTCTTGCTGTTGCTTTCAATAATCTTGACAATGAAACTGTTGAAATGATGAATCAATTGTCAAATTTTCATGGATCTGATATTCCTCTAATAAAACAGTTGAAAGAGAGAATTATTTCTTTTCAATCATAGTTTTCTAAGGATTCATTTTTCAAAGAAGAAATAGTTTTTTTGAAGAAGAAAAATTCTGATTTTTCCTAAGACAACAAGAATCTGGAAAACAGAATTGATACACTTTAAGAAGTAATCAGAGTCCAAGAAGACACCATCAAGAATTAGGATCCACTTTTTCGGATCAACAAGAGCTTCTAAGATCCCAGAGAGATTCTATATCTGAATACAAGAAGGAAATCAAAACTATGAAAGTCCTTCTTCATGAGTTGATCAAGAAAGAAAATGAATGAGAAAACAAATGAGTGTTGTATTTTTTAGTTTCTAGGATTCTTCACACTTATAATCTCAATGATATTTGTGTTATCTTTCCTATTTCTTTTCATTTTTTTCTCCAACTCTTTCAGGAAACTCATGATTACCCTACTCTTTTTTTAAATCACAAAGGGGGAGAATGTTTTGTAAGGAGAGAATGTTTTATAAAAGAAGAATGTTTTAGTCAAACACTTCTAAATCAAGGAAAGTATATGAATACAATCTTTAGTAAAGTACATACCTAAGGGGAGTAAGTTGTATTCAATAATATATTCAGAAGAGTTTCTAATAACTCAAGGGGATATAAGTATTTATTTTTGTTTTTACGTTATGTTTTGTGCATTCCAAAATGGGGGATATTGTTGAGTCAAAATTTACCTTTTGACATTTATGCCTTGTTTGGGATATCACAAATCTATTCTAACCATGTTTATCATATTTACATTGTTGATCATACTGACTAAAATTATCTTACTAAATATGTCAATCGTATTGACTCTGTCAATCGTACTGACTCTTCCAATCATACTGACATTGTCAATCATATTGACTTTGTCAAATGTTCTGACTCTGTCAATCGTACTGACTCTGTAAATCATACTGACTCTGTCGATCATACTGGCTTTCAATCCTACTGATCATGACAATCATATGGAACATGTCAATTGTACTCATTTTAATCATCTTCATAAATCTTTTGTTTTAACTAAAATGAAGTCATGGATTTAGTTACAAACTAACCAAAATGATGTCGTATTTTCTGTATAAATATGAACATTATAATTCCAGGGGTCCAAGTCCCTCCATGTTTTCTAGAGGAATATGTCTGTTTGAGGAAATGTGATCATTGGAACCAGAGGCCTATAAATAGGAGGTCATTTGAAGCTGATCGAGATGGGTGATAAACTGCGATATTGATAACTCTATGCTTCTCTCAAGTTCTAGAGAGAGATGTTGTGACTTATCTCCTGCTTCATGCGAAATCCTTGAAACTACAGAACGTGAACGACTAATTCTTAGTTTCTGTATTTCAATACGTGCTTTTTTTTTCTTTGTGTGACTGATCAGGTTATAACGATTTAGGGATGTCGTGGATAGGTAGACGGTACTGCCGATCATCGTATTGAGGGCTTTAAAGTGATTGAAATATAGAGGTGCTGATTACCTGCAAAACCGAGGGCTTGCGGGGATAGCAAGACAGATGTACCGATCATCATATCGAGGGCTTGTAGGGATATCAAGATAGACGTACTGATCATCGTATCAAGGGTTTACTATGGTGGTGGTACGATATACCTATTATCCGGGGTGAAAGGATAACCCTTCTCTTTGGGTAAAAAGGATTGTAATACTTTTACATTTCCACTAATTTTTGTTTTAAGAATGGGAATTTTATTGTTTTCCTTTCTTCATTCCATATTCATTTGTAATTGTGTCAATTACATCCATACTGTTACATATTGTATCGATTGATTCTATACACTTTATGGTAGAATCCTTCACTATTGTATTACTCGAATTATTGTATTCATCATGAATACAATTGCTTTAAATTTATTATATTATTACATCATATCATGCCTTTATATTCAATACAATTGTGGTTTTTTGTTTTTTGTTGTGAATTTTATTAGTTTAAGATTATTTAATCTAAATTTCTTAAGTGTCTAAAAACAAATTTTTGTTAAACCTACAATTCTCCACCCCACCCCACCCCCCTCTTGTATTGTTCCATCTAATATTCATATACATCTACATATTCGATCCAACAGTTGCGACCACTATAATGTATTGAGTTGTATTTTTCTTTCTAAGATGTTAATGATGGTAAATAAGAAAAAGGATCTCTCCTAAGTCCAAAGGTAACAGTGGGTGGACAAATCAGACGATTCTTAAACTAATCTTAAATTTCAAAGAACATGTATCAATGAGATATACATTTTTTATAACATTTAAGTATTATTTATTTAAGGAAGATTGATGTTCTTTGTAATTGGTAATCAAAAACTAATAAGAGGTAGAAGAAGGTTGAAGAAGAGGCTTGGGTTTAGAAGTTTCCATGCATATATTTAATGGTGGAATGCATGCATGATTTTTAAGTTCTATGATGGCTTTGATATTTTACACTAGTATATTTTAAATGGTTACTTAAAGTATTGGTTAGTTATCCAACCCAACTGGATAGACTCAACCATGGGTACATATGGGACTCTAGGTCAACCACACCAAAAGAAATCCCACACGGGAACCATACGCATTCAAGAAGGTCCATGTGTAGGAACACAAGAGCGCATCAGGAAATGACCATGTATAGTCTTTTTGAATCCCACTCATAGGCTAGGTGAACATTGCGCCCACATAAGACATCATATTAGAAGGTATTGTGGAAGGGGGTAGAGTAATCTGGCTGAATGGTGGGGCACATTGATTGATAAACCGCAGATTCCCCATGTTTCTATTTCGATGAGGGATGAAAATTTCAAGAGAATAATTTCTTCATCCATCCATTTGACCCAACGGGATATCATGGCTTCTCATCTTATATAGTGATTCCCTATTTCATACAAGTCATTCATCACATCCATGCATCAAATCATTAAATTAGGTATTTCTGATTGAATCAGCGTTTTTGAACCCTAAGAGCCATCGTCTTCCTCCTCCAGCACATACTAGTTCTACTGCACTCTATTGGAAATGACCATGAACCAAGAACACGCTATCATGCTTATCATTTTAACACTCTCTGAATAGCTAGATTACACTGACGGCGTTCATGAAACGTATATTGTTCATGCATGCGAATTCATTAAAGAAGAGGGTTCGACCAAGTTAAATTAATTATCTACTGTAATGTGGATGCGTGCTTAATTTGAAAACGTGATAAATTCATTTTCCCATTGATTACATGCACAATAAATGAATATCCTGTTCAAAAAAGGAATCAAACCGATGATCTTTCTATATCTCATCCACGAGTTCGAAGAATCCAAAACGCCCAAGATCTAGGCCATTTAAATCCTGATCTCCATGGATTATTTTAAGGATTTTGAAAATGTAATGAAAATTTTCTCACTCTTATTAATGGAGTGTCACGTGATGAGAAGAGGTTGTTTCTCCCCCATTCCTTATATCTCATGTTTTGAAAAATAGATCATCTCTCTAAAAATACACTATTTAAAGAGAAAACAAGAGACATTGAAGCCTTCTGCTCTATGAGGATGAGATCCCACAAGCCTTCATCAAGTGTTATGCACTATAAAATAGTTTTTCAAAGAACTGGTTCCCGTGAACACATGATAGAATTTCTAAAAAACCTATATGTTCTTTATAAAGGTTCTGCCATCATAAGCCAATTCTTGAGATTCGATCTCAATGGGATTTATGATGAGGAAGATCCATTCACCCTGTGAACCAGGTAGATCAGTGACCACACATCCTCTTTGAGAAGAAGAAGGCCCATGGCCATCTTGGTTTCATGAAGAATGATGATAGAACCCTTTTTATGCACGCTTATATCTAACTATTTGTAGAGGTTCGTGTTTTGTTGGATATGGATATTAAAATAGAGGGGTCATACATATATTTTAGTATGCATTTTCGTTGTTTAAAGGAGCCGAAGGTTGTGTGTGGTTGTGTAAAGAAAGAGGTCGCACAAGGAAAGGGGTTGTTCATTCACTATCTGCAATGATATGTGATGAGGTAGAGGCGGTGTGTACTAGAAGAACATCATTTGATCCATGTTTTCATGAAAAAGGTGAACTATGGGTTGTTCCCATTATGGAATGAAGAAAAACAAATATAAACCTCAATAACCACACAGACTATGTGAAAGAGAATGAAGATAAAGAGATTAGAGGAGGTCGTGTGTGTACTCAATGAATTATACTCAATATTATTTTCACACATGAAAGATATATAATAAGAGGTAAGTGCATAAATTCATCCATGTACATGCACACATGAAGAAAAATTAAATAAAAAATAAAAATGTTATGCGCATGTGAGTAAAGAAGAAGAAGAATGAACGGGAAGAAAGGTTTATCATAAATGACACATTCATGATCACATGCATTTATGAACTAAAGAGAAGATATTAACTTTGATGATTTCATGTGAGCCAATGCTCAGTGTTTGAATAATACCATCTGTATATGTGATTCTAGGAAAATAAATAAGAAGGTTTCTGAAGCTAGTTGTTTCACTAAAGAAGAAGAATGATAAAAAATTAGTACATTTTGTTTTTCACATAGAAGATGAAAGAAGAAGAACTATTGTAGTTGATTTTGCACTAGAGAAGAAGAATGATAAGAAGACATTTGTGTGCCTACTAATTTTCAAGTAACCAAGAAGTGTACTAAAAATATTTTAGCAGAACATAACTTTTGAAGTATGAAGAAGACTACCTTCAGTGGAAATATTATGAACCAGCAAGTGTAAGGGAATATCCTACTTTTTTCTAGTAGGAAGAGGTTTATTTATCTTCACCCTTTGAGTGTAAGGACACAAACTGGGATGTTATTATCTCCTTTAATCCTCCAAGTGTACGAAGACACCCTGATTATAGAATTATTTTCCTTGTCGATCCACCATAACATCACATAACATTTTAGTTAATAATCCTTGCAGTGGTCATTCCCATATTGGGAAAGGATTTAGCAGCCCTTATTGAGCATTGAAACATTTAAAAATATTATATTCATATGATTACAGGTTTATATTATATCATGTGATTTGGAAAGGAGAATAAGAGATTCAATATTCAAATAGGTCAAGAGGTACATGAATAAATGTTCTAATTGGTTTTGAAAGATCCCAACCTAGATTCACACTAACTATAAGTGTTTGGTGTTTCCCATGATGATCCTCTAAATTGGTATTAGTGGGAGGGTCACCACTATTGGATTCTCTACAGTGAAATTTTTCTCTTTTAATGAGATGAGTTTCTTTACTGGTTAATCAATGAAGTGTTGTTTTATGAAGATTTAGTTGTCTCTGAGTAGAAGAACTTATCAATGAAGACCATGTTGAACCCAAAATAGAAGGATAAGAGAAAGTTGAAGAAGAAGTACTTCTTATCAAAATAATTATATGTACATGTCTCTCCATACCTTTCCTGAAATAAATACACATTAGGCTGGGAAAGTAATGAAAGGGTGGCTCAGGTTTCCATCAAGATGAGTGAAATCCTTCCTATGTCATATGATCATGAGGTATCTATTAGTATATTTGGAAATTTTACTCATGATGAAAATGCTAACACATGTGGTGAATATCAGTGAGAAAGTTCTCATGAATTATATATTGATAGGTTAAGAGATATTCTGCCTGATATTCCAAAATTAAGTGTATTTCTTGCCAGTGGAGAATTTCAATTCCTGCAAGATGATATCACCTAAATGGTAGAGGAAGATGATTTTTTTGGATAAAGTATTACAATTATAAATTGTTGAATGTCTATATCTCTCCAGATAGGTATGAACCATTGAGGAAAAAAATAGGGAACAAGAATTGAATTTATCAAAATGGATCAATTTAGTTGAGGATAAATGATTCAAAATTACTCGAGAAGAAAAGATCCATGCACATGAAAATTACATGAATAATAGCACTGATCTCAAGAGATTATATTTGGAATAAAATTACACAAAGATAACGGTACAATGATATTTGTTACAAAACAATGTTTTTATTCATGAATTGTAAGTTGAAATACTAAATAATATTTTTGAGGAGAAGATGATCATTACTGAAAATAATAAGATCATCATCAATATGGAATGTCTAATATTGGAAACTCATTTGACCAATGTTGAGAAGACACATATTGAGCCGTAAAAAAAGAAGGTGATAGTTTCTACTGGTATTCAATGTTCATTAGAGGATTATAAGGGTAAAAGTACTCCAACTTGTGATAATAAGATCATGACATCACACAATGATCTATCACTAGAATATGGGACAGAACAGGTTCCATCCATACCATATTATATTAATGTTTATATTTATTCTTCTACAAAAAGTGTAGATTGGAAGAAAAAATCTATACAAGTATGGATGACGAAATTTCAGAAGATACCTACCTATATTTCTTGGGTGGATATGATGAATAAGTTTGAAGATGATTCACCATTGAGATCACAAAAAATCAAGAATAATACACAAAAACCTCAAACATAAGATATAAAGAACACTAGATTTGTTAGTAAATGATGGTGCAACAATAGATTTGGGAACTTTTCATTGAATTTTTGGTACAATAAATTAAATGAAAATGAATAGATAAATCCAAAATTATTAGAGATAGATACAAAAATTAAGAATCAACATCCATAGATCAAGAATCATATGTTTACTGCAAACTGATTTAAAATCCTTGATAACATATGTGATTTATGTAATTGGAGTGGTCACACGGTAGGTAAATATTCATTTCAACCCGTACCCAAAGTTGATATGAAAATGATATCTTTGAAGCAGGCTAAGATAGATGGACCATCCTTGGGAAGTAACCAGAAGAATGTTGTAAAATCTAATTCCCCCAAAAATACTCAATGAATGAATGGTAATAAGTACTTGGATTATAAATCTAAGAAGGTGATGGGTAGTGCATCTAAAGTAACTCCTAAGAAGGTTGTCACCGAAAAGAAGTCATGTGAAAGATCAAATTATGATGCCTCATACTCTAATGACCTATAGGTTATCTGTCTAGAAGATTTTGAAATAATAAGGGAAATGAAAGATCCAAAAGCTAAGGTTAGTGAAAAATATCAAAAATTATATTTCGCACGGTGGTAAAGAAGTCATGTGTGTGTGGTGAGATAAGGATTTTCATACTATTAAAAATTGAATTAAATTTATTCTAGCTCTAGAATAATTTATTAAGAAGATGAATGTTTCACAATGAGATTCTAGTTTTCTAAAATCATTTAAAGAATGAAGTATCACACACAATTGAATGGAATAAGAATTGAGATCCACATAATAACAATTAGTATAGATGATCAAATGTGAAAGTGTTATTAATGGATAATCTTGGTTGAAAGAAATGATATCAACATTATTGTTCACAATAATATAGCATAGAGTATCCACATTATTCACTTAAATATTTTTGTATCATATTTTTTCTTAACATAATAGGAATTGAAGGTGAAGAAAGCCCTCAGGAGTAGAACCTAATATCTAGTAATTAAAAGTTTCTCTTGAGTGGGAGACAGATGAAGATACTTCTAGAGTCATTATCCCAATCAGTATCAACATTATATAGAATTAAATTCAATTACACTAAATATTATATTTAGATAATGTCATTTATAATGATATTCCATTACATATTACATCATCCTAGTTTACAAAAAATAAATAAATTCATACAAAGGGGTAGTAACTGAAGAAAATATTGACCTATGATGAAATAATGTTCCACATGTATTCTTATCCTACCAATTGAACTGGAATGATTTTTTTTCATTTGTTTGAAGTGAGTGCAGGAATTTCATGTTGATAATCTTATATCACAATTATTAACTTTATCTTGGAATGAATGTTGAAACCCCTTGATGAAATGTATATAAGTTCTAATCTCATGAGGTATCATGATTATTGGATAATGGAAAACTCTATTGTCTAAATCAAATCCTCTTGTTTTCAACACCATGCATTGATCATGCAGACTTAGAGTGAAATGATTTATGGCCCATTACATATGTATGGATTGATACCCTTTTCAAATGAACACTGTATTTTTTCAATATGGGGGAGATAAGGGAAATGAATGTTTAAAAGAGTGAAAGAAGTGAAGGTGTGAGAGAAGAATCACATTGAGACATTCATTTGAGGGAACCATAAGTTATTATAGACAAATACAATCAGAGATATTTTTGGAATGACGTTAGTGTATTGAGTTGTAATTTTTTCAAACAATTAAATGATGGTAAATATGGATAAGGACCTCTCCAAACATCAATGTTAAATGATATTGGACAAATCTGATAATTATTGCACCAATGATAATGATCAATGTATTTATATGAAAGAGTGATACATTTTTTTACATCATTAAAGTAGTATTAATTTAATGATTATTTATGTTCTTTGAATTGGTAATCCAGAAATAATTAGAGGGGGAAGATGGTTGAAGAAGATGATTTGAACTAGAAGTGGCCATGCATATATTTGAATGTGGTACCCAGGCATGAGCTTTTTGTTCTATGGTCACCATTTAATTTTACAACAATATTATTTATGTGGTTACTTATAAAATAGTGAAGCTAAGAAACCCACCAAGCATGGCTCAACCAAGGGTACATGTGGGACTCTAGTTCAACTGTGTCCAAGGTAATCCCCTATGCAAGCTGACTGCATGCATGAGAGGCTATGCATAGGCCCACTGTGGCACGTGGTGAATTTCCCATGCAATGTTGTGAAAATCCAACATTGAGGGTGGGTGAATAGATTGCCCATAGAGAACATAGAATGGGGTGGTACTATTGTGGGAGATGTTGTAATCTGAGAAAATGGCTAGGCACGTTGATTGATAATCCACAACATCAATGTTTTTATATATTGATGCGGGATGACATTTTTAATGAGATAAACCATCATAGTTGTTCATCTCACCCCACATGATATAATGGAAGCTTTTCCAATCAAATTATTCCCTATATAATCTCAGCCACTCACCGCATTTGTTCCTTTTATCTTCTAACAATGGTCATTTTATTGACACACTGTTTCGGAACCCCTCATCCCATCAACTACCTCCTCCAGTTCTCACTGTTGCCGCTACTCTCCCTTAGAGACAACAAAGAACCACATTTGAGATATCATGATTATCATTTTAACACTGTGAGAATAATTTGATAACATTGAATGAATTTATGCAATTTACATTTTTCATGCATGTGAAATACTCACAGAAGAAGGTTCATCCAAGGCATATGATTTATTTGTGGACACGTGGATGTGTGATTAATTTGAAAACAATATGCATGAATCTTCCCATGATTCCATGCGCAAATCTATTCAAAAAAAAGAACAAAATAGAGTATCTAGGAATATCTCATCTGTAGCATTGAAGATTTTAAAACATTGAAGATCTCATTCATTTAAGCCTCTATCTCCAAAACATAACATGAGTAATGTTAATGCAGAATGAAAAGTTTTTCTTGTGTATAAAAAATGATTCCTGATAAAAAATCTGCTTCTCCTCCCGTATTCCAGAGATCTTCTATTTCAAAATACAAATCATCTTTCTATGAATCCACTTTTCAAATAGAACGAAAGAGTCATGCGACCCTTTTTATCTATGAAGCTGAGATTCCGCAATCCCTGTACATGTTCTATGCACTCTTGAATGGATTCATGAAGAACTAGTTTTTATGAACACATGATAGGTTTTCTAAAAACCATCACTATGCTTTGAAAAGGTCATGGCATCTTGATCCAGTGCTTGAGATTCACTCTCACTGAGCATTATGAAGAAGTAGATTCATGAACCCCATGCATGAGGAAGACTCATGACCATGCATCCTCTCCATGAATAAAAAGACTAATTGAAATATTAGTTTCAAAAATAAGGTGATAACACCCTTATATTTTCATGAAATCCAAGTATTTGATGTGGTTTGTGTTTTGGTGAATAAGAAGATTACAAGAGATGGGTTGTACGTATTTTCTAGAACACATGTATTTAGATAGAAGGAGTTGTAGACAGAGTGTCACTCTGTAAATAAGGAGTTCACCCAAGGAAAGGGGCAATTCATGCACTTCATGCACTCATATTTGAGAAGGAAGAAGCAGTGTGTACATGAAGAATATCAGCCATCCAAATTTACAAGTATGAGGTTAATCATGGTTTTCAGCAATTTATCATTGAAGAAACACACATATAAACCTATTGAAACCCATGAACTATGATTAAGATAGACAACAAAAAGATAAGAGAGGAGGTTGTGGGTGCACTCAAAGAATTATACCTATTAGGACTTTCTAACAATCAAGAGAGATAAGAAGAGGTAATTGCATGAATTCATGCACGAAAATGCATACATGAGGTAAAAAATAAATAATTGAAATGGTTTGTGAATGTTTTTAAATAAGAATAAGAAATATGAGAAAAATGGTTCAACCTGAATGACATATGAATGATTACATGAATTTACAAAAAAAGGAGAAGATATTAACTCTGAATATTCCAAGTGATCTGATCCTCAGGTTTTGAATAATTTCATTGGTATATATGGTTATAGAAAATGAGACAATATGGTTAGTGAAGTTGGTTGTTGTACTAAAGAAGAAGAATGAAAAAAGAATTAGTGTAGTTAGTTATTTAACTAAGAAGAAGAACTAGTGCAGTTGGTTTTTTCACTAGAGAAGAAGAATGAGAAGAATAGAGATTCATACCTACAACATTGAATGTATCTAAGAAGTAGACTAAAAAGATTTTAACAGAACCTACCTTTTTAAAAAGGAAGAAGACTATCTTCAGTGGAAGCATAAATAACCAGAAATTGTTTGGGAATATCCTATATGTTGACTCATGGAAGAGGATTATTTATCTTCCCCCTCGATGTAGGGACTCACAATGGGAAAATATTATATCCTTCCCTCCTCCAAGTGTAATGAGCCACACTGTCTAAGGGATTATTTTCCTAGTCGACCCACTATAATTTCATATAACATTATAGTGAAAAATTCATGCACTGTTCATTCCCATGAATGGAATGGATATAGCTGCTCTTATTGAGTAGTGAACCATGTAATAATATCGTGTGCATATTTTTAATACAATATATTATTTCATGCAACAAAGAAAAGCTAATAAAAGAATCCTGATTCTAATAGGTCAGTAGGTATAGGGATAAATGTTGGAATTGTTTTCAAAAGACGCCAACACTAATTCCCCCCCCCCCCATAATGTTAGATGTATCCCAAACTGGTCCTCTAAAATGGTTGGGATCATGGAATCATACAATAGGGTTAACCTCAGGGTTCCTATATTGGAAAGGTTATATAGATTCACGAGGCCCACTTCAAGAGGTGGTACAGCCATGAAAATCCACAAACCATTCCAAATATTTTTTGGATGGGTTGTAGTTGACTACAATTGGGATGATTTACCAAATTCCATTCATCCTTCCAGGGATAGCCTGCGACCATATTTACTGAATACCACTAGCTTTTACCACTAACACTAAATTAGGGGATGGTTAAGATCTATATTGAGAATCACACGAACCTCAAAATTCATCCATTATATGCCCTTGTATGTTAGATGGTGGACGACCAGGGATGTATGGTATAGAAGAGGGAGTATATATAGAGCATCAAAGGTGGTGTTCTAGGAGCCCGAATCAAGGATAAGATCTTTCACAAAACCTATATGACATCATGGTTAATCAGATAGTTTAGGTACCTTTACTAGATTCTGAATAATTTTTTTATAGATGTTAGGTAAGAGCATCCCCCTTATATCATTCCCCATTTGTGGCTTGTATTTACAACTACCTGTTTTGGTGAAATTATCACGCTACCCCCAATGATGTTAATGCAAGCCTGTCGATGGACTTTACTAACCACATGGTGGAAGAATACCCAAAATAAATCATTAATAAGCAAACAAGTTATAAAATAATGATTTTGAGATGTAAGGAGATGTGATTTCAATAATGAAAGACCATAGGCATGTCATGCAGCTATGGAGGCACAAGCGTGAACTTCGACAGTAGGAGCATCACATGGTGTGGCCACATATCAACATTCTGATGTGTGGTGGTCCTGCATTCGACCACACAGGATAAATAGAGAATTACCTGGGATGGAACTGAGATATCACATGGAGCCAAATGCTGATGTAATTTTCCAATCTCATTGGCCTTGTTAGATAATTCTATGACAACCAGTTCGAACTGTAGAGTTGTGGAGAAAACTGGTGTGCATTGGGAATGATCTGTTGAAATTTGGCGGCATCCATGTGGTTGAAAAGATGAATTTACATCACCAACATTCCCAAAAAAATTGACATAGATTCATATGCAGGAGAAAAAGGTGGTATGAAGAACCAAATTTCTTTTTCAATGTAATGCTCAGTCAAAAACCTGATCCTAGAGAAATGAATCCTGAGGAATAAGAAAAAGAAAAAAATATGTGGGATATTATGTATAGGATAAGTAAGTAGGAGAAGATGAGGATGATGAGGCTGAGAATAAACAAATTGGAGGTGAGGAGTATTATAGAAAAATGACTCACAAGGGTTCCCAAAAGAGAGCAGTGAAATTGCAGGCTCTACTGAGGAACTTCCCAAATTTATCAAGGTAAGTCTCAACTCCTATATCTTTTTGTCCCATTTTCATTAATAAAAAAGATTCAATAACCAGAATTTATCATGGTTAGGAACAAATTTTTGATGATGAATAGGTAGTTCCAACTCTAGTGGGTGGAAATATGCAGATGGATGTGGACATGCATCTCCATATGCTCGTGTCTAGGGCAGAGCAAGGTGGAGGACCAATCATGGATGAATTAGCTATTGGTGAACCAGTGGGAGGTGCAAAAATGAAGGCCTCAGAATCCTTGGTTTTCTCTAATATTCAAAAAGATCTAACACAGATCATTTTGTATACAACCATAGATGTATCTCATGTTGTGGAAGCTCCTATAGTGACTCAAGCACATGACATGGCTGCACTATGTTCCAATAAGTCTCTATTTCTATAGATATATATAAGTATTTTGAGAATTTGGTTACCTTGGTACCAAATACAAATGTAGTAATAACAAGAAAGTAATCCTAGATAACTGAAGATTCTAAGACATCTACGAGAGATGCATTGGCAGTTTTACCAATCTATAAAGAACATGCCATTCGTGTAGATCCAGCCTTATCACTCAATGAGCAGGAAGTTGTGGTTAGAGGAGATTCCATTTCTAGGGTGGAGCCTAGGACTAGTGTGGGAGAATTTTCTGAAGAGGTGATGAGATAGGAGGGTCAGCCACATATCATTGAGCACATCCCCTCAAAAAGTATTACTATAGATGATCCTCTTACTAGACATCGAGTCATCTTCCCAAATACAAATCTGCAGATCGGAAGAATTGGATGATTTTGATCATAACGCAGATAAAAAGAGCTAAATGACATGGTGAAATGAAAGCAAGCGTATCTCGCACATATTCAATATCCCATAGTTATAATTTCTATGTCAGAGAGGGTCAATTCTATCATGGATAAAAACTCTATATATCGGAGGGGTTGATGCTATCCATTTCCATATGATGGTACATGACTATCTTTCAAATAAGATGCAGGAGAGATTTCAACACTGATATGTTGAATGTTGCCCAAAAATGTTTGAAAACATCTAGAAGATCCATGAATGTGAGTATGAAATATGATTCCTTGACGAACCGATAAATGAACATACCACATTCATCACCCAACAATCTAGGATTATTGAATGTTTTAGAGTCCAGCTGGCGGAAGCCCAATGGAACTATTGTAGACAAGCCATCAAATAGTAGAACTCAGAGTTGGGTTGGAATGAATAAATATTAGGGATAATGATCTTTTCAATGTGCCTATCAATGAATATATGGATCTCAGAGAGAGGCAAGGGATTCATGTGGCTACAGACTAGATGGTGGAGAAACTAAAGCATTCCATCGAAGGGTAAGATCTATGAGAGTCATGTTTTGGCCAAACTAATGAAAAATATTATCCCCTATTTTTTTCTGAACCGCATGCATAGACACATATATATTTTTATTATAATTTCATCCTATCATAACCATGAAACAAATAATTATCAATCCCAAGTCTCGCATGGGTAAAGACGATGTGAGAAACTGGGGACAATCACATTATTTTCCACTATGTATGTAAGAGTATCATCTGACCACCAAATACTTGGGGTCTTCATTTTTTGACTAAACACCCAGGGTATTTAGGTTGAGAAGGATTGTACTAGAGGATAGGCTTACCATAGCATCCATATTAACTTTCCAAACATTCTCTTTTATATGAGCAGGATAATTCTAGGGAAATTGGGATCAATCCAAACAAAGGAGAACAAAAAGTATATATCATGATTCCCAAAATTTCTAACACATTTTTTGGGACATTATGATTTTGGATGACTAGTGATATATTTACAATGATGTAACTATACCTCTAGTGTGAAATGGGGGGAAAAATGAGGTCCAACCATTGATATATTTCTAAAGCATAGGGCCAATCCTGAAATGTTGTCCTATGCCTTATGAGACATTGGACCATAATGACAGGTGAGTTAGTGGGTTCATTCAATAAAGAAGGAGGATGAGGATATAAATAACTGTCAGTAAAATCATAGAGGTGGAGTGATGGAATGTTTTATTAGATTCCAATACTCTTTAAATTATGTCACCATAATGAAATTTCATTGATGTGAGCACATTGGTTAGAACAATGATCAAACATATCTTCTTGGGGGAGTGTCATCTCAGATGTTTGGTTGATATCAATGAATATAGAAACTTAGGTGGGTGACAAATACTATGAGATATGTTGTTCTTTTCATTTTCATATCATGCTAGAACTGATGATGTACATGAACATTAATGTCGTATGGTATGGAGGAAGAATTGTGGAATAGTTTAACATCATACATATAGGGTGTTGCACATAGTTAAAGTTCATATTTTATGGACCATGTCCAATTGTTTAAAGACATGTTACATGAACTAAGACTCGTATTTTACTTTTAAAGGTTTCATACTATGATTTGGGACAAAGGACATGGATATTCAGTGAAACTATGGCTGGGCCTGGGGTGAAATTCTTGGGGATCACTATGTATCCCAAAAGGATGGGAATGAAGCCACATGTAGTTATTGAATGCCATGCATTTTAATATCTTATGGTAAGGATGAATTTGATTTATCATAATTGGGAAATTAATTTTGTGATTTCTCCCAAAATTGATGATCCATGCTTCATTATGTATGCCATAATAATATGAATCAATCCACACGTAGTTATTGATAAAAGATCAGACATTTGATATTTTTTGTTTGTTCTAATGCTATTAATGTGTCTGTGTTTTTTTGGAGCGACCATCCCATGATGAATAGTCTGGTTGTCTCCAGGGGAATCAATCCTTTTGTAGGTCTCAACAGGTTTCATGGGGGTGAACAATGCCAAAGGAGATTCCCAATAAAGTTATTACACCATAGTGCTATTCCGTTTTTCATCGTGAAACCCAGATGATGGTGTCGTAGTTTAAGGTCTTATGACCAGACTATCCCATGAATTTTATCCTCATGTGGTTAGGATGCGATAGTTTAATGTTGTGTGGGATAGGGAATCACGGTTTAAGTTTATATGGTTTGGACAACAGAGAACATAGTTTATGGTTGTATAACTCAGACCATTAGTTTTCACAACATTCTATGTCGCTATGACCCTACCAAAACTCCAAATCCAATGTAATCCATGTTCACTATTAGAACCAAAGAATGATTTTAGGCCTTCCCCATCACATTAGTGTATATTATAGTGAAAGACAAATGTCAAGTTGGAAAAACCATCCTTGACAACTTTCCTACTCAAGTAAAAAAATGAATCTCTTTACCCAATACAAGGGACAAAATGTGGGTAGTGTAATTATTTAGGATAATGATTTACCATATTTGAAACATATTATCTATATATGCATATCCTATGGTGGGAACAAACAAGTAAGGGTCAACTGCTGACTATATTAGAAATGTAGAACGTGCCTCATGATGTTTTCTAAGATCTTTTAGAATATTTCCCTACAATGATAGGAAATCTAGGAGACCAAGCATCTGTACCTTTAGGTGGCCCTTTCAGACAGGAATGATAATATAGAACAAATCAATAGGATGTGTAAAGCCTTAAATTGATGATGGAATGAACTTGTAGGCTAGAATAGATCTGTTCTCAAGGTAGGTGCATGGTATAACTGTTCTTAATTTGATTTGAATGGGGACCAAACATTCCATAACCGAAAATCATACCCATGATAAGAACCAAGCTTAAGAGTTTGAAAAGATGAAAGGATTTATAGCCGGACCATAGAAGAATGTTCTTGGTAGTCCTATATATCCAATAAGGAAGTGAATCAAGGATTATGTAGTTCTTGAAGGAAGGTGTGGAAAATAGAGCATGCCAAAATGGGTGTTATCCCTTGAAATGAGAGAAATCAGGGTTGTTATGAAGTTTATTGGTGTCAGAACATGGAGAGTAAAAAATAATTGTTTCAGTTCATAGAGTCTAGATCATATAAAGTTGATTTTAAAGGGGAAATTTGTATTGTAGTTCCATGAAGTATCCTGGCTTGAATGAGTACAGTAGAGACCCACACCACACTACAAACTCCAAGGATAAAACAAATACCAAGACAGAGGTTGAGAAAAAAAATTCCTGGTTCTATGGATGGACCCAGGGAAAACATGTTTATGAACCACTATGTATCCAACAAGGGTGAGAATAAAGACATAAGTATTTTTTATGTATTTCATAGAATATGGAAAATTCTAAATGGGAAAACATCTTCTCAGGTGAAGACATCATAGTGTTGTGATGGTTATCATAATGTATCTTGGATGCAAAACATGTAGTTTAATATCGTATGATGAGGATGATGGAGATCTTAGTTTATGGTTACAGAACTCAGACCCTGGGTGAGGTTTTTAAAGAGAAAATATTTACTACAACACCATAAGGAAAACCGATGGGAATGAGCACTAAAGAGTAATCAGAACCTCACTATATACTCCCTCAGCAAAACGTTTGCACAATTTAAAGTCATTATTCTTAGACTTGAGATGCGAGCTCCTAGTTGAAGGTCATAGTTCATAACATAGGATGG
The DNA here is from genome assembly GCA_963277665.1 of Viscum album. Lineage (NCBI taxonomy): Eukaryota > Viridiplantae > Streptophyta > Magnoliopsida > Santalales > Viscaceae > Viscum > Viscum album. The sequence continues at coordinate 266,757,879 of OY728125.1, read as the reverse complement.
GATGATTAATCCATGTAGTTATAAATCTTACCAATATCCCTATTCCCACATGTTCCATGATCATTTTGGCATAAAATTTCATAGAAAATATTTTTGAAAGATGGAAGGACACATCAGGTGAATGGAGTTGCGGAGTAATGGATTAAACCATGATGATGTCCCACCTGCTCAACATGATAAATTGAACACATGGATACCACTTAGCATGTTGAGTTTCTCCTGGACATATGGATTTTGAAAAGTATGGGTAACTGAACACATTTTTAAAAAGATATATGTTTTTTAATTTCATTGATATCTTGTGTTGTATGCTACACTAGGGTATGATTCTGTTATACCTAACCCTATCTTAGTGTGCGGTATATGAAAAACAATGCGTGGATTGTGATGAAAAATAATTTATTTTATTTTGATTTAATTCATGTCCTGAAAGACTTAGTTTAAGTGAACAACTACATAATATTATGTTACGTTATATCCTTGTCATTGTAATGGTGGGTATGAACAGAATTAAAATTCAAACGAAAAACTATTTAATTGAAAATAAGAGATTTTATGAAATAATATAGTAAATCTTGATGTATATTATTAATTTATTTTATATTTAATAAATTTAATCTAATTTTTATATTTAATCATATATATTTTCGATACATGATATAAGAACAAATTTAATTTTGTAGACAAAAGAAATTTGTAGTAAATGTAGTTTTACTGACTTTTGATGGTGCATTAATTTTAAATCTAGATTTTGACTCTTTTATATATTACATTTAACAATATAAACTTCTTTTATTGATGCAAGATTTAAAATTTTGCTTCAAATTATTTTTTGATATATTTATCATATGTTCTCTGTTTTAATGAATATTAAAAATATACTAAATATTAATTGAGAAAAACAATTTCATCAAAATAATATATGTGGATAAATTATATTATTACATGGGTTTAATTTAGAAATAGAATATATTTTATTATTCAATATAATTTATTTTATTATCATTAATGTTTCATTACACTTTGATCAAAAAAAATTCAATATTTTGAAATGTTTCAACTTTTAAATCCCTTTATCATTCTAACTATGAGATTAATTTTTAAATAATTACTACAACTTCTATGTTTCGAATTTCCAATAATGGATTGAATATTTTAAATCTGTATGTCAAAAAATATAAATATCAATTTTTTTTCCATTATGAATAGTAACTTAAGTAATAATTTTTAATATGGTATGAAGTTAAATCAAGTAATAAAGGTTAAATATAATATTAAAAAATACCTTAACACTTGTCCTAATGTGTTTGGGATAGTTATTGTAGAGATAAACAATCATTTGTTCTAAATGATACCCTTTTAATGCACTTTGATGATATTAGGACATTTATTATATTTTGTTTGACGAAAAGATAAATATGTTTTAGTCAAATTTTAATAAATTAATAATTTTTTAAATATATATTCACTGAAGTTAAATTCATCTTTAAATACTCCCATGAAAGAGAAAAAAATTTTAATTAAATTTATAATTTATTTTTAGTTTTTAGTAAATGTAAAGTTACATTAAAGTATTATACATTGATGGTGCAGAAATTATTTAATTAATGGAAATCAATAAAATAGTTTTAATTAAGAATATTATAACCATTAATGGAAAAAAAACATGACCACCTATTTTTTTCATGTATATATTGAACTTAATCATCCAAGCGTAGAGTATTTAACCATCTTGAGACAATTTGAAAATATTATGACACTTATTAAATTTTATTTAATGTGATGTGAATGTCGTCACGTTAATTTTTTAATAAATATAAAATTTTTATAAGGATAATATTGAATAAATTTTAAAAAAATAATATTCCTATGAAATCTAAAAATTTTATCTTCATCATATTCGTTTTCACATTTTTATTCAACAAATTAGTGTATTAAATTATTGCACAAAACTGATGTTGTAATTATTTTATCAAGGAAAATATCAAATATATGATATTTATAATATTAAAATTAATATAATCTGAGCTTTTAAATACTTAAATTGAAATTTATTGAAAACCTGGGCACCATAGGGTTATAATAAATTATATTCCTTCATGATAACATGTTATCTTGATATTTTTAAAAATCAATAAATGGAATAGTCAAACAATTGATACTATTGATTGTTTATCAAAATTATGTATTATTAAATTATATAAAAATCATAAATAATTTCTAAAAATATAGAATAATAATTTTATGCTATAAAATGTAATATAGTATTCATTTATGGTACAATTTACATCAAATATGTAAAATTTAAACTATTTTAATATTGAATAATTCCTTACCGTAGTAAAATTTAAAAAAGATTAAATAAGGGTTAATTGAAATGATAATGATTAAAGTGATATAAATATATGCCTAATATTTATTCGTCTATGAGATTAAAACATTAGATCATCTCATATTTGAAACAATGAAATTTTTAGTTTTTAATGGAAATTTATATTTTTATACATTAATATTTTTTGGAGATTCTAATTTTACCCCTCACCTAAATTATAAATGTGCAAATCCAACAACACCTATTCACCTTACGTGGCCTTCAGGATCCGAAATACCCTACCAATATCACATCTAAACTTCTATAGTATCATTATAAATGTTTTAAATTCTTAAAATACCAAATCTACTTCCCATAAGAGGAGTTATAAAGGGAGTGCATCAAAGAAGAGGTAATCACTAGTAGCATTTATTTTCATCTTATTTCTTAAATTAATTCATATTAATGAGTTTTTTCTATTATAAATTAATATGTAAATTATAAATTATATTTTTAGATGTTATTATGGTTATGTAACAACCATATTCCACCTTCTATCCATCATATGAACAAACAAATCAGCATGCGTGCATACTTGCGATATACAGTCTCCATGTCGTGGCGTAATCTATTTTTCACAGCAATCTTATAAGGATATAAATAAGGATTGAAATAATATATACATATATAATATTATTATAAAATTATACGGATTCTAAGAAAAAATTATATACCATCCACTTATGTACCATTTCAATACTATGGGAATGATAACATCGCTTGTGCGTACGTATGACCTACCATCGCTATGATGTAAGATGATTCATTCTACAAGAACTTCATTAATTCATGATTATTTAAATGAGTTGATTGAATAAATATGAAATATATTATACTAATAACATCATACCAATTCTATAAATATAATATATGAAGCGGGTCTTATCTAATAAATCATTAGTATGAAAAGAATGAAGATAATTCCTCATGGGTGGGTAAAAATGTCACTAACAAATGGATGATACAATGTTTATATATGATTACTATGATTATGTAATTATTAAATTAAATAATTTAAATTATTATACAATAGGTTGAGATACATATGATGGATATCATACATATGTTAAGGGATTATTTGTGTCTCACTTTTATTTATGTGGGACACTTGCCTTATACACCACCTATTTATTTTGTGTGGTGATTAAGTTACCATGAATGTTTTTATGATTATTTTTGTGTGGGTTATGATATTTAAATATTAGTATAATTTTTCTTTCTTTTATGAGGAATATTTTTTGAATTGTTATAAAATTGTAAGGGATAATATCACAATCTTGTTTTTATCCATGTTTGTTTATACGTAAGTATTTAGTGGGTAATATTTATCATTCATGTACTTGTTCTATATATATATGTTATAAAATATTCATTGAATTATTATATTATTTTTTAAATATAATTTTACCCATTGGTTAATTTTTACGAAAAGGTGATTAAGGAAACTTTTTTCATTTTTTAATGAGGTTTTTCTTGACTTTTCTAGAAAAAGTAAAAAAATAATGTATTTTAACATATACGGCATGAATATATTTTTCTGATTTCCTAAATCCTTATTGACATGAATATGAACTTAAATATTTTCATGGGTATTTTCAATTCAATTCTATTATTTTAAATGTGAAATGTGATTTTATAAAAAAATGAAAACATTTTGATGAGGAAAGGATAATTTTTTCAGGAATTAATTTTTGTACTTTATATATTATTTTAAATATAAGATGAAATTAATTAATATGGATATATTTCAATATTACTATCCCTATTATTCTAATGGTATTATTATGTTTTTTATGGATTTTTATTTATGAAATCCATTTTTTAATATAGATTATGATGGAATAATGTCTAAAAAACCCATTTTATTTTCATGGATTTACTATGATGAATGATTTTTTTTTATGTGGAACATGTTATAATGATTTCATTATAAGAATGGTGGTACCCATATATCTCTCCAATTAATTGGGTAATGATTTATGTCTCAAGAGATATATAGCGATGGAATGCATTGAAAATCCGGTTCAGAAATACATAAATGGAATGACATGTAAATATGGTATATTAATACCATGCTAGAACAACAAGTAAACCAATCATAGTATTAAAAGGATTGAATGAAAATTAAACTCAGTTCCGTTATTTAATTTTTCCACTATAATGGTATTAGAAATGTTCCTTTTCTAATATAAATTTTATTCTCTATGCTTATGTGTTTTTTTACAATTCCATGATTTGTTCCAATTCAATTTTATCATGGTTCATGTTCCTTTAGGATTTATTTTTTATAAACAAACCAATATTTATTCCAATAATTTTAACTTTGATATATGATATACATGGTTTTAATTTTAAAAGTTATGTTTATGTTTTTACATTATTATGTTAATGTTTTGTTTTTTTCCTTACTGAGAATTTGGGCTCACACTTTCTTAGGTTTGAATTCCTCTAGTTATAAAGATATCTTTTGATGTATGAATAATATAGGGGAATTTCATTATGATAGATTTTTATAGTATTTAAAAAGTTATAATAATTTATTACATGTTTCCAAAGGCACTAAAGTATTATTTTCATTAGGAGTGTGTTTGTAAAATGTAACGAATATTCATGTAAAATAAAGTAACATTCATGTATGTCATGATTGGGTCGTTATAGTTGGTATTAAAGAAACTTTTTAGTCAATATGTGGAATCAAGGATGTGAAGTATTCAGTGAGATCCCAATATATATTTCTATGGTATTTATAGGGATGTCTATAAGGACAAGTCTAACTATAAGTTAAAATCCTTGTTTTTTAGTAATGATCATTGTTAACCTATGATTAATCCTAAGATGTTAGAGATTGAATATAATTCCCATTTAATATATAGTTTTCCTTTTATTATTATTTTTTTCAAACTATTATTTTTTATGGTTTTATATAATGGTTGGATGTTGAATGATCTGTATTTGTAATGAATGCAATAGGAAATACAATGATAGTCTTTCTGAGTAACCAAATTTTTGGGGATCTAGAATTAATAATATTTATTCTATGACAATACAACCTTATCATGTCCCAAATTTTACCAGGATTCTAAATGACCAAATGTTGGGAAAATGTTCTCGTGAATATTTCTTAAGGAAACAACCTCCTTGTTTTATTTGAACAACAGATTCAAAAGTTTGGGAGAAATGGATTTTTACCACTGAATTTATATCGTTCATTCTCCATTATTCAGAACATGAAAATTTTAAGTTGGGAACTTATCACTTTGATGGTAAAGATAATAATTGGTGGAATGTCATAAATAATATGTGGAAAAAAGATAATATAGAATCCATGGATTGGGATAAGTTCAAGAAAATATTTTTCAGTATGTACCGTCCTTATATTATTCTTATAAAAATGTACATTTATGTTTCCTATATATCTCATGGTTCTGTAAAGAAAATAAGGATAGATTTCAATGGAAACTATATAACTTATGAAAAAATAATATTATACTTTATTTATGATCAATGTGTGGTATTAAACATTGATTAAATTATTTTCAGGGGATTGATAAATTTTTTATTTGTGGGAAATAATGTCCTCATGCATTGTTTTCCACTGTAATAGGAATAAACAGAAAGATACAAAGACTGAACCTCCCAAAAACCATTCTTTAAAGTGCATGTTAATGGGGAACTATTATAAATATTTCCCTAATAAAATGGTTATTGATGATTATTGATGTCAAGACCCACTTCAGGATAAAGGAAATCTAATATCATTAGCGGTCATTATTTGGGAAGTGGATCCTGACAAGAAATTTATGTAATAATTGAGTGTTTATATAATCGTATTCCAGAATAATGTTGTGGAAAAATTTTATGGTATTATGATATAAATAAATTATGATGTAGTAGTCAACTGTGGTTTCCCACATGTAATTTAATGTATATTTTGATTTGTATAGAAATAAATGAAATGTGATTGAGGTAATAAGGTGATGTTTTGGGAAAACATTTTATTAATGGAAGGATAACCCTTAATTGGATCATTATATGGAGAAAATGATATTTTTATAGTGAAATTTATCGTAGGAATATTTAAATTGGATGATATTAGTTACCTTGGAAATAGTTAAGTATTGGTTGACATGTGGGAAATTATTTCATGGATGATGTTTATAGATTTTTAGACTTAAGAATAAGGAAACATGCTTTTTTCACAATGGAGATATGGAAATTTAGGTTATTATCAAGAGAATAAATGATTATTATTTTCAAATGTGTATAATGTGATAAAAAAGTGATATCTTATTATATATGGGAGATAAAAGTTGAACTATATTAGTTCAACAATTTCTAATGTTTTGGGTTTTTCAAATTTCAAATGGATTATGAGGTTATCCTTTTATTGAATGTACAAGTTAATCCCAGATGAGGTTTTTTAGATTAATGTATTATCTCACTATATGTGGATTTATTCTTATTATATTACTTTTTCATACATTTTAGTTTTTATAAAGATATAATAACTAACCTGTAATTCTATTTATGGATCGCATGATCTTATAACACATCAGGAATGAAAAATTCAACTTCATTTCATTAAATAAGTGGTGATGTGGAAATTTTTCAAGGCATAACCAATAATGAGATTTTACTGATATAAATTAATTATATATTCTAATGACAATTCTTAAACATTATGAAAAATGATCATTTTGAAAAAGGATGGCTTGTTATCATCTTTTCTTGATGATATGAATAACCTCTTTTATGCTTCTATAGTTTACGGTATTGTGATTGTTAACATTCTATGGATCAACCACATCCTATTTAGTAGTGATCATTATCAATCTCAATGATTAGTTTCACCTTTCCTCCATTCCCAAATAATAACATATATTCTCACATGTGTAAACCTAGCTATTATTTATTTTGGGAAACAATTATTTTACAACTATTATTTTAAACAAAAATTCATTATTTGATTTTATGATTTCGGTTTTTATCTTTTTATAACCTTGATGAATTTCATGAGATAAATTAATTTTATTGGGGGTATAATTTAACACCCCAATATTTTTATAAGATATAATTTTTAATTTATTTGATGTCGTGTGTATTACGATACAACAAGGTAAGCTTGACCTACACCAAACACCGACATATCTTGATGTATATACAAAAATATGATTTTATTGTGTTATACAAAACATCATGTTATTTCTATAGAGTTCATTTCATAAAAGATCAAGTTTATGTGAACACCTAAATATTATTATGTTTCAATATAACCTAGTCATTATAATGGTGGGTATGAAGATTATTAACATTCCTCTGCAAAACAATATAAATGTAAATAATTGGGGTTTAAAATAATAAGAAAAATCAGGATGGATGTTATTAATGTGTTATAAATGTAATATATTTAATATAATTTTTAAAATTCATCATATAAGTTTTCTATACATTATATGAGAACAAATTTAATTTTTGGGATAAATGATGTATTTTCCAAAAAATATAGTTTCCCCACCTTTTGATGGCACAGCAATTTCAAATCACTTTTTTGAATAATTTATTAATATATTTAAGAAAATTAATATCTTTCATGGAATCAGGATATAAAAATATACTTTGGATGAGTTTTTATATTTTCTAATAAGGTCTATGTTTTTATAAATAGTAAAATATACTAAATTATAATTGAAAACACCTTATTTCATCAAAATAAATTATATAGTTAAATTATATTATTTTATATTTTTAAATAAAAAATATAATATATTTTTGTTATTAAATATAATTTATTTTATTGGGATTATTTTTCATTTATTTTTAAGGGAAAACTATTCAATATTTTGTTATGTTTTATATTTTAAACACCGTTTTTCATTCTGACAACGAATTTAATTTTAAATTAATTACCTAAATTTCTATTTTTTAAATTTTTAAAAATCGTCTGAATGTTATGAATTAGTAGGTCCAAATTATGTACATATCATTTTTTTTAAGAATTATGAATAGCAACTTTATTACTTTTTATTAATATGGTAAAAGGGTAAAGTATGTAATTATGGGTAAATATAATATTATAATGTTACCTTATCACTTTTCCTAATATGATAAGATGATTTATTTTCTGACTAAACCATCCTTGGGTCCAAATAATAAAAGTTGGAATCAACTTGGAAGAGATTAGTACATTTAGTAAATTTTATTTAATGAAAAATTCAATATGTCCTATTCATATTTTATGAAATTTATAATTTTTAAAATTACTATTTAAATGAGGAAAAAATCAAAAATAAATACCCATTTAATGCCTAAAATGTTTTTCATTAACCTAATATTCTATTTTTACTTTATGAAAATAAGAAGACGCCTTAAAGGCTTTTAAATTGATGATGAAAAAATTATTTTATTAATGGAAAATAAAGAAAATATTTTTTTTAAATGATAATAATGATTAAAAGACCAAAACACTTGACCAAATATTATTTCTTGAGCCTATCTCAACCATAATCATCCAAGAGTTGATTTACCTCCCATTTAGATCCATATAGGCAATAATATGACACTTATAATATTTTATTTAACGTGATGTTAGAGTAGTCACATTCATGTTTTAATAAATATAATATTTTTTTTGTAGGATTATGAAGAAGATATATTCATTATAAATATTCCTATTTAATATATAGATTTATCTTGGTCATACTATTTTATAATTTTTATTAAACATATATTTGTTTTAAATAACTACAGAAAACTGATGTTGTAATTATTTTAGTTAGATAAATATCAAATTAATGTTAGTAAAATAATAAAAATAAATATAATTTTAGATAATTTAAACATCCTATGTATTTTATATATAACCACCACGACATAGAGATATAATAAAATATTTATTTCAAGGATTTCATCTTATCCTGATATTTGTAAAAATCAATAAATTGTGTGTTTTCAAAATTGATACTATTGATTGTTTACCAAAATTCTGTATTATTAAATTAATTAAGAATCACATAATATTTTTAAAAATATATAATATTTGTTGGTCGGAGTGGATACTCAAGAGGGGGGTGAATTGAGTTCCAATTAAAATTTTCTGTTAAAAACAATGTTAATTAAAAAACCCCTATTTCAAAAACAGATTAAACTGTAGTGAATTTATAAAGATTATAAAGGTTCAATTAGTTTCTCAAAGATTGATTAGTTCTCAGTTATCTTAATCTTATGATTAAATTAACCTTTGAAACTAACTTACTGGTCTATAATAAATATAAACACTTGCGAGTTTAACTATCAAAGTAGCTTTGAAAATAAATTATATTTCAAAGTAATAGCAGCGGAATATGAAATAAATAAGTAGTATGGATAAAGTATGTAGCTACAAACACAGAGAATTAACCAAGAGGTTCAGTCTCAAGCTGAGACTTAGTCCTCTCAAAAGTTTATATAAAAATGATCCACACCCTGGATCGGGGTTAACAATAGGGATCACACTGTCCAGGTCACAAGACCTCTACCACAGTTCTGTGTGGGAAAACAAACAACATCTTAGAGCTGTCCAGGTCTCATATGACCTCTACCACTATCCACAATGGGAAATGAAGTGTAAAAAGGTTTGCTGAGGATTTACAGATCCTCCAGTGAAAGTACAGGAGTCAGTGTGTGTGTTTAATACAGCAGATAACACACACTGCTCAAAATGTAAAACAAATGTATCACAGAGCAGAGATGTAGAGTTTAGAAATGGCTCTGGTGACTTCAGTGTAGCTCTGGACTCTTTTGTATTTGATCTGAATTTATTCTGAGTCGTTTTCTCATTTTTGTTTGAGAGGAAGAGTGTTGTATGCTTCAGGCTCAAAAGCAGTGAGATGTAGTCGATGAAGTTCTTCAATGTTCTTTTGTATGCACAAAACTCTTCTTGAGTAGTCTTGATTGAGTATGAGGTTCTGTTCTGATTGGTTCTTCCTTCTCTTTCTTTTCCTCTGTAGATCTTGTGTTCTTCTATCAACTCCCCCTTTTTTTCTTCAGCAGAGTCTTCTTGTATTTATGTCACGTGCTTCGGAAGATAGAAAAATTTTCTTTTCCGTAGGTACGAGGTACGGTTTCCTGACATCCGACAACCTTTATTAATAATTTGACAGAGCATTAAAATATACCTAATATGACCGTTGGTTAGATTAAATAAAGATAAAGATAAAGAAATTCAAACAGTTTTTTATGACTATTGAAGAATCAAGTGATCGGTAGGTCATCAGCATTAGTGAGTAATGATCGGTGACTCAGATAGATCAGCATCGGTGAATCAGAATGATCAGCATCAGTCTGTCATCTGATCAGTGAGTCAGTCTGATCGGTGAGTCATTTGATCGGTGGCTCATTTGATCGGTGGCTTATTTTCATCGGTGAGTCATTTGATCGGTGGATCATTTGCATCGGTGGCTCATTTGCATCGGTGACTCATTTTCATCGGTGAGTCATTTGCATCGGTGAGTCATTTGCATTGGTGACTCATTTGCATCGGTGACTCATTTGCATCGGTGAGTCATTTGATCAGCATCGGTGAGTCATTTCATCAGTGCGACCGTTGTCCTTTGATATTGGATCAGTGCTTCCGATTTCTGTTGAATGGATCAGTGCTTCCGATGTCTGTTGAATGGATCAGTGCTTCCGATGTCTGTTGAATGGATCGGTGCTTCCGATGTCTGTTGAAGGGATCGGTGCTTCCGATGTCTGTTGAATGGATCGGTGCTTCCGATGTCTGTTGAATGGATCGGTGCTTCCGATGTCGGTTGAATGGATCGGTGCTTCCAATGTTTGTTGAAGGGATCGGTGCTTCCGATGTCTGTTGAAATCAGACGACTTCCAACATACTTTTTAAGTCAATAAGCATAGACAAAAACATGATAACAGATTCATTTACAGATTGTAATTAATTTTATGAGAAATCAAACCAGATTAAGCATTAATGGTATGTGATGATTTGTGATTATTAAAACATCAAACATAGACATGAAATCAACAATCTTCCAGAGGGATCAACAATCTCCCCCTTTTTGATAATCACATATCTTTATCATTAAATATAAATAATATGATATATCATTAATAAAAACATAATGAGAATTAAACCATGAGAAGAATAAATATAAAGAGATATATAAATCTCCCCCTTAATTTAGATTACCCATATATATTATACAGATTTCTCCCCCTGAGATATATACATCTTTTCTCCCATAAAGTATTCTTGTTCGTCTCCCATAAAGTATGCTTGTTCTTCTCCCCCTTTGGGATAATCAAAAAGGATGGAAAACAGATAAGAGAAGGTGAAAGTAAAAGCAGTCAGCAGAGAGTAGAGGTAAAAAAAATTAATAAAGTACAGATTATTACAAGTAGCACATTGTTCACCCCATCAAAAACAATACACAACTTTTTGGTGGGATACAAAGGGGCTTTGCCTTTGTCTTTGGGATCAATAGTGGATAATTTTGAAGGCTTGGAGACATGATGGTCTTGGAGAATCTGAAGTTGCGGTTGGACAACTCGAGCAGCTGTAGGAGCAGGGACCACAGAGGGTTGTTGTTGAGAAACAGGAGCTGATGGAGAAGCTTGCTGAGGAACTAGGCTTAACTGAGAGAGAGCTTGAGCAACAGATAGCTGATTTGGAGCTATATCAGAATCACTGAGAGGTTCAGAAGTAGTAAGTACTATGGCAGTGGCCTGTGCATGCAAATAGGGCTTCAAAAGATGAATAAAGTCCTGAATGACTTCTGCTCCATACTTCATAGATTTTTCAAAATCATCTTTATTCTCCATGAACTGTGCCAAGGAAGGGACAAAATCTTGCAACTGATGAACTTGAGTTTTGAAGGCCTGAGTGACTGGAGGTAATTTCAGATTCTCTGCCAACACCTTGAAGCTTGCAGTCATCTCATGTTTTTTATAAATCTTAGAAAAGTAATTATCAACTTTCTCTTTGATATCTTGCAGGGATTTCTTAGCATCTGCTGAATATACTAATGCCATCTTATGACTATTATCACAGAGCTCTTTCATCTTCCTCAAAGATTCTAAGTCAAGAATTTGTCTAACAGCAGCTAACTCATCATGCACAACTTCTCTTAGAGCTTCTATCTCACAGGTAGTGATCTTGGTTACCTTGCCTGTACTGGCTTGGCTAACTATGTGAGTTAACTCAGCTTTCAACTTCCTCAGGTCAGACTTGTTGAGATGTTCAATCAAATTTCTCAAAACTTCCATCATGCCAGAGATGGTTGATCGGAATTCGCTTGATAGAGATACCAGGCTGGTGTGAAGATCCTTCATAGTCTGATTCAAAAAGGCTATTTGCCTGCCAATAAGTTCACCAGTATTGGCGAGGTCTGGCATCACAGCATTAGATACTCTCTGTGAGAAGGCTTCCAATGAAGTTTCAGAAACTTGTAGAGACACTTGAGTAAGAGTATTAGAAACTTCTTCTCTAACGATGGTTCTCACAGCAGTTAGCAATTCAAAATTAAACTTATCAAGATCAGCTTGAGAGATTCCTGAACCAGGTAAATTATTATTGGTAGGATGAACAGTAGGAACAGACCTTGCTTCTCGTGGTAGGTTCCTCTTCACAGCTGCAGCAGATTCTGGCATTGCTTCTTCATCTTCAGAATATTCTAAGCCCAACACAGCATAGCCAGGGTAGTCATCCCAAAAAGCAGCACACAGGGTGTATTTTGGTTTCTCATAGCTTGCTGTTCCATTGATTTTTGGTGAATCATCCTTGCCACTGATATGTATTTCTTGTACTGATTGAGGTGATTCCATTTGATCTTCAGAAAGACCATCCACTGGTCTGTTATCACCATCAGCAACAGCCTCAGCTTCATCAGCACGTCCATCATCACTCTTCTCAGAAGCTTCACAGTGATATTCTTCAGTGTCAGAATCTTCTTCATCACCAAGAATAGGTTCTGATTCTGGTAGGGCTAAGGGTGGACTAGCAGGTCCAAATTATATTCTTCTTTTGGGACTGGCAGTGTCAGGATCACTCCTATCATCAGGAGATGACATACTTCCTTCCTCAGTTGCAGCTTCTTCTTGCTCTTGGGTTTTGGTGGCCTCATCCTTTCCTTCTTCTTGCTCATCATCATCAGAATAAATTGGTTCCTCATTTGGTTTCAAGCCAGGGTCTCTCAAATCCTTTGGCCTCTTTCCATGATCTATGGGATTGTAGGATTCATACAATTTATCTTCATCTGCAACCCAGCACTCCTTCCATGGATTCCAATTTATTTTCATCCTCTTGCAGATCTCTTTGTTGAGACAGAAGGTATGATCTGTTTCATTAACTTCATCATCTTCATCAATACAATATAGATTCTTGAGCATGGTAGATATCATCTTTGAATAAAACAAGGCAGTGGATTTATTGGACGGTTTTAACATTCCAGCTATGTTTACCATCACATATCTACACAACTTGATCTTCTCATGTGTTTTCAGAAGAAACAACAGGAAAACATCCTGGTACTTTACAGCAGCAAAATCTCCTCTCCTAGGGCAAAGTTGGTGCTGAATAAACTTGAAAAGAAGTCTGCACTCACCATCTAATTCTGAAGCTATGATTCTTCGTGACTCTCGGTTTCCTGTCAGAATCTCTAGAGCTAATTCATAAGAGAAGTAATCAGATGTTGGAGGAATATTCCCAGCATAATCCTCATACCGACCTTCATGAGGTACGTTCGAGTACTCAGCCCACTGCTTAGATGAGAAGGATATTTTGTTTCCTTTTACCACAGACGACATCCTGGCAGCCTCCACACCATCTAAAGTGATTTCCAGATTCATATAGAACTCATGTACCAGCTTCGGGTAGTCTATTCGAGTGTTGTCAGAAAACCAGTCTATCCATCGTTGCGATTCAAGAACTTGCAGCAACAGTGACTTACTTGACAAAAGCTAGGCAGAGTTTACTTCTTTTTCTACAGCAACAATCCGAGTTTCCAGGTTCGGATTTACTGATAGCTGAGAGGTACTACTCGACTCGCCTCGAGCACGCTTTGAAGGTACAGGGCTATCCGGTCCTTTGCTCGGTCTCTTTTGCTTAGCCATTCCAGGATTTTGAGAAGGCAGGAGTTCGAAGGTTCGAATTAGAGGGGAAGAGAGGTTGAAAGGTTCGGCGGGAAATGAAAGGTCAAAGGTTTAGGGAGGATAAATAGCCGCGTATCATTTATTTTATCATTTAGGGTTCCCATAAAAAGTATAAAAGAAATTTACTAATTAATTACAATATATAAAAAAATCGGTGTGACAGATCGGTTTCACAGATCAGTTTCACAGATCAGTTTCACAGATCAGTTTCACAGATCAGTTTCACAGATCAGTTTCACAGATCAGTTTCAGAGATCAGTTTCACAGATCAGTTTCACAGATCAGTTTCACAGATCAATCATACACAACTCTTGTTTAATAAATTTCATTCTTTCAGAGCATAAAGGCTTTGTGAAGATATCAGCTAATTGATGTTCAGAGCTAATAAATTTCAAAGAAACATCACCTTTTTGATAATGATATCTTAGAAAGTGATGTCTGACATCAATGTGCTTAGTTCTAGAGTGAGACACAGGGTTCTTAGATATATTTATTTCACTAGTATTGTCACAGTTGATTGAAACATGTTTAAGATCAAATCCATAATCCAATAGAGTGTGTTTCATCCACAGAATTTGTGCACAGCAACTACCAGCAGCTATGTATTCTGCTTCAGCAGTAGACAATGCAACTGAATTCTGTTTCTTACTACACCATGATACTAGGGATTTTCCAAGAAAATGACATGTTCCTGATGTGCTTTTTCTATCTAACTTACAACCAGCAAAGCCAGCATCTGAATTACTCATTAACTCAAAGGATTGTCCTTTTGGGTAAAACAAACCTAAGTTAACCGTGTGTTTGAGATATTTAAAAATTCTTTTAACAGCAAGAAAATGATCTTCTTTTGGATTAGCTTGAAATATAGTACACATACATACACTGAACATAATGTCTGGTCGACTAGCGGTAAGATAAAGTAAGCTCCCAATCATACCTCTGTAATTGGTTTGATCCACTGGTTTCCCAGCTTCATCTGTATCCAATTTACAGGTAGTACTCTTAGGTGTATCACTTTACTTAATACTATCCAATCCAAAATGTTTTAAAAGATCTTTTGTATATTTACTTTGATTTAAAATAATTCCATCTTTAGTTTGAAGAATTTGAAAACCAGGAAAATACTTAAGCTCTCCCATTAAGCTCATTTCAAATTCATTTTGCATAACCTTTGAAAAATCAGTACATAAGGAATTTTTAGAAGATCCAAAAATAATATCATCAACATAGATTTGTACTATTAGTACATCTTTTGAAATCCTTTTTATAAAAAGAGTGGGATCAGCTACTCCTTTTGTAAATCCTTTTGAAATAAGAAAGTTTGAAAGCCTTTCATACCAAGCTCTTGGAGCTTGTTTTAAACCATATAAAGCTTTAGAAAGTTTAAAAACATGATTTGGAAAATGAGGATTTAAAAAACCAGGTGGTTGTTCTACAAAAACATCTTCAAAAATAAAACCATTTAGAAAAGCACTTTTCACATCCATTTGATATAGCTTGAAATTCAGATGTGATGCATAGGCAAGTAAGATACTAATAGCCTCTAATCTAGCTACAGGTGCAAAGGTTTCCTCATAGTCAATTCCTTCTTCTTGACTATAACCTTGTGCAACTAGCCTAGCTTTATTTCTAATGATGTTTCCTGATTCATCAACTTTGTTTCTAAATACCCATTTTTGCCTATGGTCAAAGTGTCTTTAGATCTTTCTACTAATTTCCAGACTTTGTTTCTTTCAAATTGATTTAGTTCTTCTTGCATAGCCATTACCCAAAACTCATCATTGATAGCATCATTGATATTTTTAGGTTCTGACTGTGAAAGAAAGGCTTGATGTTCAACCTGATTTCTTAGAGAAGCTCTAGTCTGTGTTCCTCTATCTAGATTTCCTACAACAGCATCTAAAGGATGGTTCTTTAGAGTCCTAGATGGTCTTGAAAAGATAGGGCTAGAGATTTCAGATTCATCTATAGATTGAGGTTCAACAGAAGCAGGTTCTGGAGAATTTCCAGAGATGGATGTTTTAACTATAGGTCCATTGTATTTATCATTGAGATTCAAACCAGAGAGATCATCTTCATGAGAGATTTTAGGTTCATGTGGATCAGTTTCATCAAATTTGATGTGAACAGATTCTTCCACACATTTGGTTCTTTTATTGAAAACTCTATAGGCTTTACTAGAGATAGAGTAACCTAGGAAAATCCCTTCATCACTCTTGGATGCAAATTTGTCAAGATTGTCTCTAGTATTGAGAATGAAGACTTTGCAGCCAAAAACTTTGAAGTAGTTAACCTTAGGTTTCCTATGGTTCCACAACTCATAAGGGGTCCTCTTAAGAACTGGTCTGATCAAAACTCTATTAATGACATAGCAAGCTGTATTAACAGCTTCAGCCCAAAAGTAAATAGGCAGTTCATATTCATTTAGCATGGTTCTAGCTATTTCTTGCAGGGTTCTATTCCTTCTCTCTACTACACCATTTTGTTGGGGTGTCCTAGGGGCAGAAAAGTTATGAGTATAGCCATTGTGTGAGCAATAAGATTCAAAATCTTGATTTTCAAACTCACGACCATGATCACTTCTCAATGTTTTAATCTTAAGTCTACTAAGATTTTCTACAGACTTAGAGTATTTAACAAAAGAAGAACAGGCTTCACTTTTGTGAGCTAGAAAATATACCCAAGTATATCTAGAAAAATCATCTACAAGAACATAAACATAGTGCTTCCCATTTAAACTAGAAACTCTTGATGGTCCAAACAAATCCATGTGAACCAACTCGAGAGGTTGAGAAGTTGACACTTCTTTCTTTGATTTAAAAGAAACTTTATGTTGCTTTCCTTTTTGACAGGGATTACAAACTTTGCCCGCTGGAAATTCAAGTTTGGGTAAGTCTCTAACTAAGTTCTTCCTAGAAAGT
Organism: Viscum album; assembly: GCA_963277665.1. Taxonomy (NCBI): domain Eukaryota; kingdom Viridiplantae; phylum Streptophyta; class Magnoliopsida; order Santalales; family Viscaceae; genus Viscum; species Viscum album. Next base: position 266,740,446 of record OY728125.1, on the reverse strand, counting down.
TTTCTAAGTGAGTGTACATTGCAGTGTCCTAATCTTCTGTGCCAAAGCCAAGACTCTTTATGAAAAGCATTTAAGCAAGAAATATTCTTCTTAGCTAAGGAATCTAAATCAACAGCATAAACATTTTCATTTCTTAAAGCAGAAAATACTAAAACATTTTTAGATTTAAAAACATTGCAAGAATCATTTTTAAATTTCACATAAAAACCATCATCACACAATTGAGAAATGCTTAACAAGTTATATTTAAGTCCATCGACAAATAAAACTTCAGAAACCAAGATTGAATCAGTGTTACCAATCTGGCCTAAGCCGATGACTTTTCCTTTTGAATTATCACCAAAAGTGACAAAGCCTCCATCAACATTTACTAAGCTCTTGAAACATGAAAAGTCTCCTGACATATGTCTTGAACATCCACTGTCTAAGTACCATATCTTCTTGTGACAGCTCTTCAAGCAGGTCTCCTACAAAACAGATTTAGATGGAAGATGATTTTGGTACCCAGATCTTCTTGGGTCCAGACATGTTAGCCAATAATACTTTAGGTACCCATATTTGTCTAATGGGTCTCATATAATTTGTAGAATTGACATGCTTTGAAAGTTAAACTTTATTAGATCCATAACTATGAATATAACTGGTTGAGGCATAAGATGTTCCAGAATTAACTATCTTCTGTCCAGATTTAGGAATGAATCTAGTTTTGGCAAATTTTCTTTGTCCAGGTTGGTATCCTATACCAGTTGTATATCTAGGTGCAACTTGCTTTCCTAGCATCTGTGTTAGAGTATTCTTGCCATTTGTGAACTTCTCTAAGTCTTTTCTGAGTTGTTCATTTGACAATTTTAGTTCATTATTCTCTTTAAGCAACTGAGCATTCTTTTCTACTTCTATATCCAGATCAGATTTATGCTTAACACTTAAAGCATACTGTTTCTTTAAACCTTTATATTTATCCTTAAGCTCATTACAGGTTTCTTCAAGCATATCATAATATTCAAACATTTCAGATTTAGACATGTTATCACCTTCAGAGTCATCTCCAGAATAATATGAATTTGAAGCAGGAGTTTCTGATGTTACCTCAGAAGTGTTTGTCATAAAACACATTTTGGCTTGATTCCTTTCAGAGTCTGAAGATTCAGCTTCACTTTTGTTGTCTTCTGAAGCACTCCAAGTAGCCTTCATGGCTTTCTTCTACTTGTTATCCTTGTATTCATACTGCTTTCTGTATTTCAGCTTTGGACAGTCTGTTTTTATGTGTCCTTTTCTTTTGCATTCATAACAGACAACTTCATCAGTTCTGTCAGCCTTCTTCCAATCCTTTTTCTATTTTCCTTGTTGGTCATACTTTCCCTTGTAATTTGGTTTCCTAAAGAATTTCTTTTTCCTATAAAACTTTTTGAATCTACTGGCTATTTGAGCCATCTCAGCATCACTGTTAGAATCATTCTCACTTTCCTCACTTCTTGAACTTTCATTGATGGCTTGAGGATTTTCCTTATCCTTATTCTTTGAGGTTGTAGTCTTGAAGGCAATAGATTTCCTTTTAGGTTCATCATCTTCTTCTTTATTTACTTTAAGCTCTTCTTCATACATCATCAGATTACCAATTAATTCCTTGACAAACAGTGTTCCAATGTCACAGGATTCTCTAATGGAGACAGAGGTTCCTCTCCATCTTTCAGGTAGACATCTCAAAATTCTCATGATTTGCTCCTTTGCTGGAACATCCTTTCCCAGAGAAGTCATTGTGTTGACAATTTCATTGAACCTGAGATACATATCAGAAATGGGTTCATCAGGCTTCATCTTAAAATTATCATACTTAATAGTATAGGTATTCAATCTCATCTCCTTAACATTAGTTGTTCCTTCATGAGAAACAGCTAAGGTATCCCAAATTTCATATGCAGTTTTACATGCAGAAATTCTATTAAATTCTTCATCTCCTAGAGCATAGTACAAAACATTCATAGCTTTACAATTGTTATTGTAAGCAGTCTTTGTAGGTTCATCCCAAGTAGATCTATCAGTAGTGGGAATTTTGTATTCTGATTCAATAGCAGTCCAAATATCAAAACCTATGCTTTCTAGATGAATTTTCATTTTCAGTTTCCACTGAGCATAATTAGTTCCATTGAAGAAAGGTGGCCGGTTAGTAGCAGCACCCTCAAGTCTATTGTCCATGATGAGAAAATTTTAAAGAGATAAAAATTTAGATATAACAGAAATTTTAAGAACTTTAAAATACAACTAAAATCACAGTTCAAAAGCAGAGTACTTTTAGAGAGTATTTTCGATCCTCTGATACCAAGTGTTGGTCGGAGTGGATACTCAAGAGGGGGGTGAATTGAGTTCCAATTAAAATTTTCTGTTAAAAACAATGTTAATTAAAAAACCCCTATTTCAAAAACAGATTAAACTGTAGTGAATTTATACAGATTATAAAGGTTCAATTAGTTTCTCAAAGATTGATTAGTTCTCAGTTAACTTAATCTTACGATTAAATTAACCTTTGAAACTAACTTACTGGTCTATAATAAATATAAACACTTGCGAGTTTAACTATCAAAGTAGCTTTGAAAATAAATTATATTTCAATGTAATAGCAGCGGAATATGAAATAAATATGTAGTATGGATAAAGTATGTAGCTACAAACACAGAGAATTAACCAAGAGGTTCAGTCTCAAGCCGAGACTTAGTCCTCTCAAAAGTTTATATAAAAATGATCCACACCCTGGATCGGGGTTAACAACAGTGAACACACTGTCCAGATCACAAGACCTCTACCACAGTTCTGTGTGGGAAAACAAACAACAGCTTAGAGTTGTCCAGGTCTCATACGACCTCTACCACTATCCACAGTGGGAAATGAAGTGTAAAAAGGTTTTCTGAGGATTTACAGATCCTCCAGTGAAAGTACAGGAGTCAGTGTGTGTGTTTAATACAGTAGATAACACACACTGCTCAAAATGTAAAACAAATGTATCACAGAGCAGAGATGTAGAGTTTAGAAATGGCTCTGGTGATTTCAGTGTAGCTCTGGACTCTTTTGTATTTGATCTGAATTTATTCTGAGTCCTTTTCTCGTTTTTGTTTGAGAGGAAGAGTGTCGTATGCTTCAGGCTCAAAAGTAGTGAGATATAGTCGATGAAGTTCTTCAATGTTCTTTTGTATGCACAAAACTCTTCTTGAGTAGGCTTGATTGAGTATGAGGTTCTGTTCTGATTGGTTCATCCTTCTCTTTCTTTTCCTCTATAGATCTTGTGTTCTTCTATCAACTCCCCTTTTTTTTCTTCAGCAGAGTCTTCTTGTATTCATGTCACGTGCTTCGGAAGACAGAAAAAGTTTCCTTTCCGCAGGTATGAGGTACGGTTTCCTGACATCCGAAAACCTTTATTAATAATTTGACAGAGCATTAAAATATACCTAATATGACCGTTGGTTAGATTAAATAAAGATAAAGATAAAGAAATTCAAACAGTTGTTTATGACTATTGAAGAATCAAGTGATCGGTAGGTCATCAGCATTAGTGAGTAATGATCGGTGACTCAGATAGATCAGCATCGGTGAATCAGAATGATCAGCATCGGTCTGTCATCTGATCAGTGAGTCAGTCTGATCGGTGAGTCATTTGATCGGTGGCTCATTTGATCGGTGGCTTATTTGCATCGGTGAGTCATTTGATCGGTGGCTCATTTGCATCGGTGACTCATTTGCATCGGTGACTCATTTGCATCAGTGAGTCATTTGCATCGGTGAGTCATTTGCATCGGTGACTCATTCTCATCAGTGACACATTTGCATCGGTGAGTCATTTGCATCGGTGAGTCATTTGATCAGCATCAGTGAGTCATTTGATCAGTGCGACCGTTGTCCTTTGATATTGGATCAGTGCTTCCGATGTCTGTTGAATGGATCGGTGCTTCCGATGTCTGTTGAATGGATCGGTGCTTCCGATGTCTGTTGAATGGATCGGTGCTTCCGATGTCTGTTGAAGGGATCGGTGCTTCCGATGTCTGTTGAATGGATCGGTGCTTCCAATGTCTGTTTAATGGATCGGTGCTTTCGATGTCTGTTGAATGGATCAGTGCTTCTGATGTCTGTTGAAGGGATCGGTGCTTCCGATGTCTGTTGAAATTCGACGACTTCCAACATACTTTGTAAGTCAATAAGCATAGACAAAAACATGATAACAGATTCATTTACAGATTGTAATTAAGTTTATGAGAAATCAAACCAGATTAAGCATTAATGGTATGTGATGATTTGTGATTATTAAAACATCAAACATAGACATGAAATCAACAATCTTCCAGAGGGCTCAACAATATTGACTATAAGGGGTAAAATGTTCTAAATCATTAAATTATGTTAAATTTGACATCATATAAGTAAAAATGTCTTAATTTTAATATTGAACTATTTTTTACCTTAGTGAAAATTATAATATATTAAACAAGGCTTAGTTGAAATGAGAAGGATTAAAATGGAATCAAAACATGTCTAAAAATTTAATGGTTCATTCGATCACAATATTATCTCATATCAACTTCAAAACTAAGTAATTTTTATGGTTTTTTGATGGGATTGGATTTTATAATAAATAAATATTTTTTGAGTATCTAAAGGTTCCCATCACCTAAATTATAAAATAGAATCTCTTCCCAAAGATTTTCACTTCACATTGAGCCGTGAAGCACATCCATCCCCTAAACATTTCCCTTATCAACTTCCCTAATAAAATTCTAGAGGTTCTTGACTTCTTAAAAGACCAAATCTACTACCCTTTAATGGAGCTCTATTGGGAGCACGTCAAAGAAGAGGTAATCTCCTCTATTAATTCACTCAAAAATTATTTCTTATTTTACTTCATCTTCATGAGTTTTTTCCATTTTAAATTAATAAATATAATATACATATTATGTTGATATTTTATTTTTTTTATGTAACATCCATATTCCACCTTCTATATACACTAAAAACGATACCATCGTGAGTGCATACGTACAACATGTCATCTCCATGTCGTGGTGTGATCTGTTTTTACTACTATCTCCATAATGCGATGTTATTCATTATACATGATTATCAATAAATATTGACTACAAAAAAGAACTGAATGAATAAATATTTTATATATTACCCTAATTTCATCTTATAAATGATATAACGCATACCTAGGAAGTGTAACTTATCCAACAAAACATGTGTAAGAAAAACAATAATTTATTACTTGATGGATGATTAATAATGTTATTAAAAAATGAATGATAATGTGATCATATATGATTAATATGATTTCATAATAATTCAATGGCATCATTTAAATTATTATACAAGAGGTTCAGATATATATAAATGACAATGGATCTAATGTAAGGTATTATTTTTGTCTCACTTTAATTTATATGGGGGCACATGCCTTATACACCACCTATTTATTTAATTGTGGTATTTATGTTTCCAAAGAACTCTGTTTGTATTCAAATTTTATGGTTTATGATTTTTATATAAGAATATATTTTTTATTTATTTTATGATTCATTTGATTCGATTGATTATAAATTGTTAAGTAATAATATCTCAATCTCATTATTACCCGAGATTTTTTATAAGCAAATATTCAGAGGGTAATATTGAACATCCATATCTATGATTTCTAAATATCTATTATAAAATATTATTCATATTATTCAAAAGAAGTTAAATATAATTTTTTCCGTTAGGTAATTCTCAATAAATGGTATCAAAAAAATCTTTTATTGTTTTTGTCACAATATAAATCATGAAATTTCCACCAAAATTAATAGAAGAATTTTATTTAATATATATGGAAAGAATTTATTTTTATGCTTTCATAATTCATTCTTTACGTTAATCTTTCCTTACATGTTTTCAAGGTATTTTCAATGAAATAATTTTCATTATAAATTTCATTATGTTCTTGAAAAAACAGAAATCATTTTGATGAGGAAAGGTTATATTCCTCAAGAATTAATTTCATGTATTTAATCAAAATTATTCATCATCTATGATGACATTATTTAATAGGAATATGTTTCTAATATAATATACGTATTATACTGATGGTTTGATTATGTTTATTATGTATTTTTATTTTTCAAATCCTTTTGTATTATATAGATTATGTTAGAATGGTGTTTTATAATCCCATTTTATTCTTTGGTATATGCTATAATGAATGATTTATGTTATTGTGGCACGTGTAGGAGTTTTATAATGATGATATGGGTGGGAAGAATATATCCCAATAATGAATTGCGTAATTATTTATTAATGATGATATATAAATAGTTATAATAGAAAGTAAACCCAATTTAGGAATACAGGGCTAGAATGACTATTTAATCTGGTTCATCAATATAGGGCTGTAACATCATGTAAACCCAATTTAGTAATAGAGGGTCAGAATGGAATGTAAACCCAAATTAGAAATGTACTTTTTCCACTATGATGGTCTTGGAAATGAGACTTATCTAATATGGAAAATATATTATATTCATGGGTGTTTTTCCTGATTGCCATGTTTTATTCCGGATCAATTTTATCATGGTTTGTGTGACCCTATGATTTATTTGTTATCAATTACCAAGATTTATTCCATGACTCATAATTTTGATATATGTTACACATGGTATGATTTGAAAATGTTACGTTCATGTTTTTACGTTAATATATTTATTTTTCATTTTCATACCCTTACTTTGAATCTGAGATCATCATTTCTCATGTTTTCATTCCTCGGTATATATATAAATATTTTATGTTGGATTACTAAAGTCGAATTTATTTTTTGGAGATGTTGAAGAGTTTACAAATTTTATAAGAATGTATTCCATGTTTCTAAATTCACTAAACTATTATGGTCCTCTGGTGTGGGTTTGTAAATTACTATGAATATATATCAAAAAATATATTATATTCAATTATGTCATGATTGGATTGTTATGTGATGTGAATCACAATGCATGATATTTGGGACACAATGGGGTTGGAATAATAAAGGAGTATAACTGTTCACTATATTCAAGACATATTATCAATATCATGTAATCTTGGATGGGAAAAAATACCCAAGGGTCATCTGTTGACCATATTGAAAACACATAACCTATCTCAAGATGTCATTGGACATCTGCTGAGATGTTGTCCTAGGATGGTTGGTGAGAAAAGTGCTTAAGAATCTGAAATGTTAGGGGTTCTCTTCAAGTGGGAAATATTATGGAGAACTGAAATAATGGGAACATGAATCAAGGAAATGGAATGAGATAATTTCCATGTGGAATCCAATACAAAAGTCTCTATGCCACAGTCCATCTGGGTAGGCTAATAAATAATAATAGAGGTTGAGGGATACAATTAGGGGAACACATCCTTAGAATATGAGTGGAGGAAATTGAAATAAAAAACTAACGAAATGGGTCTGGACTCGAATAAAAAATGTCTTCACATTCCTATGTATTCTAAAATGGTAGGAATCATGCCACACATAGATCCTTACATTATGTATAGTTTAGAAACATAATGTATGTATGAAGTAACAGTTTAATGGCATGTGGGAAATGGCACTTTTGACATCGTGTAGAATAAAGGGGTAGTTTCCCATTAAGTTCATGCATAAAGGAACATGAATGCCATCATATTTTACATATTTCAGGTAGGAAGGATAAATTCAACTTTATGTTGGACAAGATAGTTCATAGTTTGAGTTCATAGAACATAGACCAAATAGTAATGACAAAAAGGGACAGAATGGTTGACGAACCTAGGGCTAGACCTAAAGACAAAATGTTCAGGAATTTCATTATTTTCTATAAAGGTATGAATCAAGACCCATGTAGTTCTATAATCCTCTAAAACATAACACCATGAGTTATGTACATGGGTGTGGAACACTCTAAAGGGACGCACACAATGTAGCTATTGTAAGCACGATCTGAATGAGGACCGAAGAGGTCTCCTATTACACCACATGCTTCATGTAAATAACTATGTCTAAGGGGGTGAACATATAATGGATACTGGGTAACCAAGATAATGGTCCAAAATAGAACATGTTCAAGCATTCCTACATTATTTTTTATGGATGGGAATATATCCATATATAGTTCTTCAAAGTCGTGTTGTTTAACATCATGATGAAATGATGTAATGACAATTTAACATTGTGTACGACATAATTGGTTAACATCAGGAAAGATAAAGGAGATCTTACCTTAACGTCATATAGATCTAACAAAAGAGGATTCATATTCCAATATAAGGGTGTGTAGGCTGGTGCCATGAATAATCCCAGTGTGAATAAGGAAAAAGGATGTCACAACATCACACCACACACTCCCGAGGAATGAATATACCATGGGGATGGAACGGGTCAATGGGAGATTTTTCAGTTGGGTCTAGAGACAAACTTTCTGGGCATTTCTATATATCCTTCTAGGGAAGTATTCATGTGACACATAGTTCTTGAATGGCATTTAGTTTGTCTTCAATATATACGTATTAAATGTTGCGGATGTCTCCGGGGGGTGTAGAGTTTATGAACCTAATGTTAATGAGGACCAAGTAAGTCTCAACCACACCATGTTATCCAGGGACACTCAAGCCAGGTGTTTGAAAGAAATAAAAGACCCATAGATCTCATGGGTTGGAAATGAGAGAAATGTTCATGAATTCTGATGTATCCCATAAATATGAGAATCAATCCATATATTGTTTTGTAGTTCCGTATATTTTAACATCTTGCAATATGGATGAAATGGTAGTTTAACTTTTTATAGGATGATAATGTCAGCCAATTTTACATCATTAAATCCTGATAGACGGGATATTAGTTTATGTTAATAGATCTCAGACTGTGATGGATGGAATTTGTAGTTTTTATTTTATCCACATACATGATTAAATAGATCTTATTTTAAAGTCATAGTGCTTAGACTGTAAGGTGATTTGTTTTTAGTTTGCATATTGTCTTCATTCATGATGAAAGTGATCTTGGTTTAAGGCCCTAGAGCTCAGACCATACGGTAATTAATTTTTATTAAGTAGTTTTTCATCATGGATAATGAAAGAGATGTTATTTTGATTTCAAATATCCTTGACTATAAGGGAATACATTTTCATTTTGTATTTTATCATCATGAATGATGAAAGAGATATTAGTTTGCGGTCATAGAGATCAGAGAGTATGGAAAATTGTTTGAAATGTATAGTTTATTGTCATTTAGGATGAAATGGATCTTTGTTTAATGTCATTGAGAAAGGACTGTAAAGGACTGCATTTGCAGTTTTTAGTTATTCATCATGCAGTACGAGAACTCACACATGCGACGTACCTCTTGAGGAACATGGATTTGCGAGAGGTGTAATCTGCTCACCATACATGGTGATAAAATCCTATCCACCATTAGAGTAATCTATTTGAATGATTTAAGGTCACTCTAATCTTGGATCCAACAATAGTGGCTTCCTACAAGTTAGCATCGACATTATTAGGGACAAACGAATGCACCCAAAATGAAGGAGCATATGTAAACTATCTTGTAGAAAGCTCTATATATATTTATATGGTTCCTTTATAGATTTTGATAGGCCTAGATCTGAATCTCATTAAGGGATTCCAGCTTATCCTAGCATACTTCTGGAACATTTTTTGGTGTCTCTTAATCATAGATAGCTATACATAGTGATTAAATCTGAATCATGATGGGTAGGATCAGCTATGTTCAATACACCAGGGAATAAATGTTAACATGGGTGGAATTACATGTCATTATCTGATAATCCTAGAGAGTGTTGGGGAGTTTTTTAATAAATATTTTTCTTATTTTTTCCTAGCATCTATAGAAAAATTGTTGATAGGTTATCATTGAGTGCCTCGATCTATCCATTTTCATCCAAATGGTAGAGATAAGTTTGGTTGGTCTATATATTTACTTGGTATGCAATTTATTTATCTTATAATCTCACAAATTCATTCCATTATTGGTGAGCATCACATGAGGGACTCCGAACAGATTGATAATGTTAGAGCACAAAAAAGCAATGATGGAATGTGCCTTAACCTCCTTCTGTAAACATTACATTGCCCACTAAGAGAGTAAATATGTGGTGGCTATATGAATCTGAATTTTATGTATGTAGATGGTTGATATGGTCCCATGAAATCAAGTCCCCAAACAGCCATAGACCAATAGTTCCTTGTATTTTGGATAGGATATGGCAATTAGTACCTGAAATTGAATTTGATATGACATGTGTGGAACCTCTTGATGAACATGATATAGTAAAGAACCATGGTTGGACAATAGTATCCCAACTGTAGGATCTGGTTAGATTTTTTTGACTCAAAATCATGTGCTCTGTGGAAACCATCATGGACTTCTCGCAAAACTTGGTGTATTTAGTCTCCTTGAATTCAATGGGGGGGAGAACTCCCTAAACCCACATTTGTAGAGGATATACTCAAGGATGAAACCCCTTAGAGGGTCAGCTACACAGCACACCGATGGATCCACTAAAGTTCGGCTCATTGTGTAGGGATATTTCTAGGTTAGAGGTACTTGACAAAAGTATTTTTCTAAATTAATGTTTCTTATGATGTTGTAGGGTGGCCTTAGGGTCTTAGTGTGGATTAATATGTAGTAATGTGTCTTACATATTGGATATCATCATCATCTATAGTGATGGGGGAGATAACACATTAATTCCCCACATAGATATTCAAATCACAATGGTCTGAATCAGTGACTGATGTGATAAGGATGGACAAGGCATTGGATCAAACATTCTGTGATTGAGGAACATTATTGATTTCTAGACAATAGGGGAACCAGACCACCAGCTAGAGAGTGCGCTCTAATAGGGGAACATGTTCCATTTTTCTAATGATATAATCACTGTTGATTTTCTTAATAACTATCTTGGAGTCCCCTTTTAAATGTCGGCGAGGAACATCAATCTCGACGGAGAGCGCGAGACTAGTGATCAGATCCTAATACTCTACCTTGATGTTGGTGTGACCTATGGACTCCAAGAGTGATATGGAAAAAATATCATGTATTGGTGTGATAAAGATTATTCTCATGCCTACTATTTCGAGACTTGGATCATTGAATCTCTTGTTTGCTGGGCGATATGAGGAACTATTGATGTGAATCTTCAAACATGGAATGACCTGATCTGCTATGAGGATTCCCTCATTTAGAAATTCATGATCAAGGGACTGTTGTAACGATCGGAAATTTTGAATAAATCTTGTTTCCTAATTTTGTGTGTTACTTTATTTTTTATACTCAATAAAACTGTTTCATTGGATAACATCAGTATAATTAAAATGATACTATTGGTTTTTGACTGTTATATGACCATTGGTCAATATGACCACTGGAAACTAAACATTTCGATATTTGTCTCTAAATACAAGTGATCTTGGTAAATTAATATAGAAAGAAGATTTGATGGCCTCACCCAATAGTCTTGGACCGATTGAAGCCCATCTAACAAAACTTGGGAAGGAGGTTGCACCACTAGGCTTTGCTCTGAACCAAACCCAAGCCAAACTTCATCGTGTGAAGCTAGAACGGAATTGCCTTTGCGAGAAGTTCAAACTGATAGAAATTACTACTCATGCGATGTTGGCCCAGCCTCCCCCATATTATCTCACCTTAGCACCCCTTACACTTAGGTCCTATGCTGGTGTGATAAGGGGCTATGTATGGAGACTGTAACTGCCTTGTTTAATCCTTTGTTTTAAATAAAATTTTTTGATTTCTTCTTATGATGAAGTTTATGAATTTTCAAATGTCCGGATAAATATAGTATGCATACTTTTGGTGAATTTTAGAGAAAGGATATTTTAAAAAAATGTTAATCTAAACCTTAAATAATTAAAATTTTGTAATGATTTTCAAAAAATGGTGTTCTACAATTTTGTTCAGTACGAAATTTAGAGTCTAATAAGATCAACATAATTTTTGATGAATAGTAAATTATGATTAGTGATTTTATGCTTAAGATTAGTAATGTGACCAAATGGATTACTAATCTCACTTAAATAAAGCAGTAATATAATCTAGGCACCTTGATTAAGTAATGTGATTCAATAAAATGGTTAAATAACGGTTTCATAAATTATTAGTCAATATTAGTTTTTTTCAGGTGAATACTGTTTTTTAATTAAAAATTTAATTAAAAATATTTAGAAAATTATTTTTATAAAATGGATTTCATTTTTTAACTCAGAGCATTGATATTATGTTACGGTAATTTTTGGGATTTTTCAGAAAAAAAGAATTTTCGGTGAATAGTGTATTTATTTAAAAATTAAATTAAAATGCTTAGAAAATTATTTTTATAAAATGGAGTTCTTTTTTGAAATCAGATCATCTATATTTGGTTAAGGTGAAATTTTGGGATTTTTCTGAGAAAGTTGAATTTTCAATGAATAGTGAAAATACAGTTTTTAAGTTACGGATGTTTAATGACATCATTAAATGATGTATTATGTTTTTAATCAATATGGTAGACTTATGAATAGTAAGATAAGGTATGAGGTGTCCCAAGTGTCCAATACCATGGGCAAATACCATGGGCAAGCCCATGGTTTTCCCAAAACCACTAACAAGGTGTCCCTTGGCCATTAATGCCTTGTCCCCTCACTTTCCCTATAAATACCAAGCCATACTCTCAGCCATTCGACTCCCAACTCTCCCCTAACGAAGCTTTTGTCTCTTTACCTCTAAAGGAGTCCTTCCAAGGTGCCCCAAGCCCTCAAGGTCCCATCCTTTGAGTTTTAAGTGTTTCGTTTTAAGGTAAGGGATCCTACCTCCCTCTTTCTTTTCAAGTAGTCTCTTTTATGACATTTCATTTATGCTCCATGCTATTATGTTGGAGGATGTTCTTTTATATTCATCATACTGTATTTTTCATGTTCATATGATGAGAGACCCCCTCTTTCTATCATCATTTCATTTTAAGAATGTTAAAGGGGAGCTGTTAGGCTGCCGAATTATTAAGGGATTCGTTCACCTTTCTCATTTTTCAGAGTTCTACTTTCATGTCAATTATTTCAAGTTCTTTTTTATTTTGTTTTGGTATGATATCTATATCTATAATACTGATCTTTTATGTTCATATGATGATATACCCTATTTTGTCTCTTCAATTCAGTATTTTGATGTTTTAAGTGGCGCCATTAGGCTGCCGAATTTTTAAGGGATTCGTTCACCTTTCTCATTTTTCAAAGTTCTACTTTCATGTCAAGTATTTCAAGTTCCTTTTTATTATATCGGTGTATGATATCTATATCTATCAAACTTATATTTTATTTACATATTATGAGATACCCTATTTGGTCTCTTCAATTCATTTTTTTGATGTTTAAGTGACGTCGTTAGGCTGCCGAATTTTCATAAGAGAAATCTTATTTTTGTCTTCCTTTCATGTTCTTCATTTCATATGGTATATCTTTCAAATTTCATTACCATGTTCATATATCCTTCATATTATGTCCATCTACTGTTTAATTGGTCATTTATGAATGTTTGAACCATGTCCCCTCTCTTTTCAATGTTTTCTAAAACCCCAAAACATAGTCGTTATGATGCAGAATTTCCGTCGAAAAAATGTCTCTCTCTCTTGTTCTAAAGTTCTTTTATTTTATTAAGTGAATACTCAAATATATCTCTTCTATAATGGTATTCACATATAAACCAAAATGTTCTATTTTAAATTCTGGTATTTACATATATGAGACCCACCTTCCTCCTCTGTGGGATTTAAAGTGACACAAAGATCATGTCTTTAATGCAGTTTTTTTTAAAATGTTATTATTATGAAATGAAACCCATTACTTTTATAAAATATGGGTTGTTTGTGAAATGATTGATGATGATATATGTGGATCACATGATAATAAAGACATGTCAAGGGTGCACCCTGATAGTGCTCCAATGCGTTGGGTAAAGACTAAATCTCTAGAGATGACTATTTTTAACGACGCCTTGGTGAATAACCTTGGAAATTTTTAATGACACTTTGGGGATGGACCTTGGTGAAAGAGAAATGATTGTAAATATTAAATTTCGTAGCCACATCTTCAAGTTATGAAAAACATTATTTTTATTATGATATGCCTAATGATTTCTTTCTCATGCCTTAATGTTCTTTTTCCTCACATTATTGGTGTATCTCAAGTTCACATATAAATGTTTCCCCTTGTTTCCCATACTGGGCCTTCTGCTCACCCTTTCTTTTGATGTATGTCCCCAGGTTATGAGATGCAGTAATGAACCTAGGCTGAACCTAAGGAGAAGCTTTTCAAGTGTTTGAGAAGAATGTTTTATGTTTTCATGTTTTAAGTTCCTGGTTTCCAAGACACTAAAACTTAAAGATCCTCAGTTTTGTAAAATGTAATGAAATTTTATGTGATAAAAAGGCGGTATGCTAAAGTTGGTATCAAAGGATGGTTTAGTTATTTTTGGAAATTATGATATGAAAACTTTTGGATGAACCCTATAGAAAAGATTAAATATAGGAAACCTTCCTGGTATTTTGGTGAGTATTGAGTAAGGGGTTGCCAAGAAAATACATCCTTGTCTGGATACGATCTGGTAGAGGTGGTTCTGGAACAGATGTACATACGGGTAAAACCCAAAAAACACTGGTTTGAGCTAGACTCGAATGGGAACTGGTACACGACAATGGGCCTTGCTTCACTCTTGGTTATGACACTCCCGGGGGATATGCTTAGGTAAATTCATAAGCTTAGTATGAACCATTATTAAAGGTACAAATATAAAATAAAACAAAGATTCACATAAGAATATATTATCATGGATAACCTAGATTGGGACCTAGGGGATCATAGGTTAGGGTGTACTTTTCTTCTACAGGTTTATCCTTCTATGCTTTAAGTTTCCTTTTAATGATTATTGGATAAGTATTTAAGCCCCTAATTGTAATTTCTTTCCTTAGTTAATGGAGGGAAATGGAAGAACATATTCCAACAACCAATGTGATAGGAAATGTGATGATTTCTATATTAATATGACAGAGATGGTTATGGGATTAAAAGATGATTATTATTTTGGAAGACGTTCACTATTATGGGAACCCTATTTGATCGAGGTAAACAGATTACTCCGGTATTTTATTTGAGGAGTAAAGGTAGAATTATATTTTGATGAATCGATGAATTTAAGGTGAACTTATGGTATTATAGTTTACTTATGGAAATGATTCACCTATCTTGGGGAAAATATGTTTAGGTTAGCTACTATTGTTATAATATGTTAGGAGTGGTTGATGTTGTTTGGAGATGAACGATAAATTTTATCTTGGAAGACTATGTTATCAAGTCCTACTTGTATTTGGGTTTCAATCTTAGTTTGGGTTATTTTGAGGAATTTTAAGGACAGTTATTTACAGAATGGTCTATGATGAACTCTGGGTAGTACCGTGGAGCATTGAAGATTTAAAAGTAGTTTCCCTTCCTACGGGATTCTTTCTTTTTGAAGAGTTGTTTTATCATACCCTTTCTGTTTTTGGGATAAATGTTTAAATATAGATAGCTTTTCTTTTTTGGAATATGTAATTATATAGAAGATTATTCTTGTGCTTTTTATGAGACCAAGTGTTTTTGAATGCTCATCGTTTGGAGAAAAGATTAGTTTTGGTAGAAACTTATTAAAGGATTAAACTCTATTGGAAGGTAGGTATATTTCCTTATCTTTTTATTCTATGTAGTAAATGAATTCCTCAAAACTATGAAAAGGAACATAAAACAAAAAACATTGTATGTTAACGTTTCCTACTAGGAAATCAAATACCGTTTGACCCATCATATGTTTTTGATTTTCTGGTTGTTAACATTATCCTAATCATGTTTTCTATTACTCTCCCTTAGAACGTGACCCTTTGTTTTTTCCTCCATGTCCATGTTTTCCTACATGGGATCCTAGTATGGGTTAACATGGGTGACCTTTTTACATTCCTTTCTTTCTTTTAAGGTAACAGTTTTACTGTCTCCTTTTCCGGTGTGGGGAATTCAATGAAATTTCAAAACCCAGTTTTAAAAATTGCAAGGACGCAATTTCTTAAGGGGGGAAGATTGTAACGACCCAAAATTTTGAATAAATCTTGTTTCCTAATTTTGTGTGTTATTTTATTTTTTTTATACTCAATAAAACTGTTTCATTGGATAACATGTGTATAATTAAAATGAGACTATTGGGTTTTGACTCTTATATGACCATTGGTCAATATGACCACTGGAAACTAAACATTTCGATATTTTTTCTAAATACAAGTGATCTTGGTTAATTAATATAGAAAGAAGATTTTATGGCCTCACCCAGTAGTCTTGGACCGATCGAAGCCCATCTAATAGAACTTGGGATAGAGGTACCACCACTAGGCTATGCTCTGGACCAAACCCAATCCGAAATTCATCGTGTGAAGCTAGAATGGAATCGCCTTCGTGAGAATTTCAAACTGATAGAAATTACTACTTGTGCGATGTTGGTTGGGCCTCCCTCAGATTCATTCACCCTATCACACCTTACACTTAGGTCCTATGTTGGTGTGATAAGGAGAAATGTATGGAGACCGTAACTTCCTTGTGTAATCCTTTGTTTTAAATAAAAAAAAATTATTTCTTCTTATGATGAATTTTATGAATTTTCAAATTTCCGGATAAATATAGTATGCATATTTTTGGTGAATTTTAGAGAAAGGATATTTTAAAAAAATGTTTGTGTAAACATTAAATAATTAAAAATGTGTAATGATTTTCAAAAAATGGTCTTCTACAATTATGTTCAGTACGAAATTTAGAGTCTAATAAGATCAACTTAATTTTTGATGAATAGTAAATTATGAATAGTGATTTTATGCTTAGGATTAGTAATGTGACCAAATGGATTAGTAATCTCATTTAAATAAAACATTAATATAATCTAGGCACCTTGATTAAGTAATGTGATTCAATAAAATGGTTAAATAACGGTTTCATAAATTATTAGTCATGTATTAGTTTCTTTCAGGTGAATAGTGTTTTTAATTAAAATTTTAATTAAAAATATTTAGAAAATTATTTTTATAAAATAGATATCATTTTTGAACTCAGAGCATCGATATTATGTTAAGGTAATTTTTGGGGATTTTTCTGAAAAAAATGAATTTTCGGGGAATAGTGTACTTATTTAAAAATTAAATTAAAAATATTTATAAAACTATTTTTATAAGATGGAGTTAATTTTTGAAGTCAGAGCATCAATATTTGGTTAAGGTGAAATTTTGGGAGTTTTCTGAGAAAGTTGAATTTTCTATGAATAGTGAAAATACAGTTTTTAAGTTACAGGTGTTTAATGACATCATTAAATGATGTATTAAGTATGTAATCAATATGGTTGACTTATGAATATTAATATAATTTATCATGTGTCCCAAGTGGCTAATACCATGGGAAAATACCATGGTCAAACCCATGGTTTTCCCAAAACCACTAATGAGGTGTCCCTTGGCCATTAATGCCTTGTCCCCTCACTTTCCCTATAAATATCAAGCCATCCTCTCATCCATTCGACTCCCAACTCTCCCCCAACGAAGTTATGGTCCCATTACCTCCCAAGGAATCCGTCCAAGGTGCCCCCAATCCCTCAAGGTCCCAACCTTTGAGTTTTAAGAGTTACATTTTAAGGTAAGGGATCCAACCTCCCTCTTTCTTTTCAAGTAATCTCTTTTATGTCATTTCTTTTATGCCCCATTCTCTTATGTTGTATGATGTTCTATTATATTCATCCTACTGTATTTTTCATTTTTATATTATGAGAGAACCCCTCTTTCTCTCATCATTTCATTTTAATAATGTTAAAGTGGCGCTGTTAGGTTGCCGAATTTTTAAGGGATTCGTTCACCTTTCTCATTTTTCAATGTTCTATTTTCATGTCAAGTCTTTCATGTTCCTTTTTATTTTTATGGGGGTATGATCTATATATATATATCATAATGATATTTTATGTTCATATGATGATAGACCCTATTTTACCTTTTCAATTCAGTATTATAATGTTTTAAGTGGCGACGTTAGGCTGCCGAATTTTTAAGGGATTCATTCACCTCTCTCATTTTTTCAAAGTTCTACTTTCATTTCAAGTCTTTCAAGTTTCTTTTTATTATGATGGGGTATGATCTCTATATATATCATACTAATCTTTTATTTTCATATGATGAGAGACCCTATTTGATCTCGTCAATTCATTTTTTGGAAGTATATGTGACGCCATTAGGCTGCTGAATTTTCATGAGAGAAATCTTATTTTTGTCTTCCTTTCATGTTCTTTATTTCATATGGTGTATCTTTCAAATTTCATTACCATTTTCGTATATCCTTCATATTATGTCCCTCTAATTTTTTATGGGTCATTTATGAATGTTTGACCCATGTCCCCGCTCTTTTCAATGTTATCTAAAACCCCGAAACATAGTCGTTATGCTACAGAATTTCCGTCCCAAAATGTATCTCTCTCTTGTTCTAAAGTTATTTTATTTTATTAATTGAATACTCAAAGCTCTCTCTTTTATAGGGGTATTCACATATAACCAAAATTTCCTATTTTAAATTCTGTGATTTACATACATGAGACCCACCTTCCTTTTCTGTGGGTTTTAAAGTGACACAAAGATCATGTCTTTAAAGCAGTTTTTTTAAAATGTTATGATTATGAAATGAAACCCATTACTTTTAAGCTATATGGGTTGTTTGTGAAATGATTTACGATGATATATGTGGGTCATATGATAATAAAGACATGTCAAGGGTGCGCCCAGATAGCGCTCCAATTCATTATGTAAAGACTTAATCTCTAGAGATGACTATTTTAACGACGCCTTGGTGAATAACCTTGGTAATTTTTAATGACACCTCAGGGATGGACCTTGGTGAAACAGAAATTATAGTCAATATTAAATGTTGTATCCATATCTTCATGTTATGAAAATTGTTATTTTTATTCTGATATGACTCATAATTTCTTTCTCATGAATTAAAGTTCTTTTTCATGATATTGTTGATGTATCTCAAGTTCACATGTAAATGTTTCTGTTTGTTTCCCTTACTGGGCCTTCTACCCACCCTTTCTTTTGATGTATGTCCCCAAGTAATGAGATGCATTAATGAACCTTGTATGAACATAAGGATAATCTTTTCATGTGTTTAAGAAAAATGTTTTATGTTTTCATGTATTAAGTTCCTAGTTTCCAAGACGCTAAACCTTAAAGATCCTTGTTTTTGTAAAATGTAATGAAAGTTTATGTGATAAAAATACGGGATGCTATAACTGCCCTATATGAGATATATGGGAGGCCATAAAAACTTCCATCCCATGCCCTTTGATATCATTCTTCAGAATTAACATGATGTCAAACTGGAGAGGGATCACTACCCAACGATATAGATGGCCTATCAACATATGGTGGTTTAAAATTCACTTCACCAGATCTACATAAGACAAAAATTGTATCTCATTATGCTATAGATAATGCGAAAAATATTGTAATGGGAAAACCAAAATGGGAAATCTATTTTCGATAGAATAATATCTAGTCAATGTGTTAAGTATCATGCAACCGAGATAATAAAAACTAAAATATGTTCCATCATTATTTCTCATGGAGATAATGGAACTGATTGATCATTATAGGGTAGTCACATAAAGGACCAAAACCTTGACGTACATGGGTGGCATCAGAACCATAAGTTTTAGCAGATAATGTTTGATATCCTCAAAATCTATCTCGAGGACATCATCCCATTGATAGATGACAAAAATTTTAATATGTCATGAAATGGGATGACAATTGCCGACTTTTTTAATGGTGGATCGGTAGAGATAGACTATGAGGCCTTGGAATCATCATTTATCTTTATGGATAATTGATGGAGTAATCTTATTGGATTCCTCGATGTTATATGGATTGATGTTGATGCCTATGTATCTAACAAGATGGCTGAGGAAAATTCCTGAGGTATCCCCGAAGTCACACATAAATTGGAACATATTCAGATTACCATAGAAGAGAAAAAAATACATTCTCAAGACCCCAATGATGGTCCTGACAGTAGCCGTATTTGACCACCAAATTTTCCACATAACATTATAGCAATCTCCAAAGGATCAGTTTGAATATTCAGTTCATAGATTGATAATTAGTGGCCCATTAATTTTTCAAACCAAATGACATTACCAGATATCATCAGGTTCCCTATGGCACCCAGACGTTGGTTTATTCTTCACCATCAGAGGCCATCATAATTTTCATATACCTAGGATATACATCCATGATAGAGTGTAATTGGAATAAAGCACTAGTATCGATAAAATCTCCTCAAATAAGGGTAAATTTAACCTTTGTAAGGTGATGGTTGATATCCTATAAGTTCATGCAGAGACTGATCTGTATATTTTTTATTCTGAAATAAATGTTTTTGTCCAACCATATGGTGTATTGTAATTCCTTGATGAAGTTGTATGTGCTGATCTTTTCAACTTCTCCATCAACCATGGCACTTATAAATGGGATCATTATCTTGGGGTTTTATTTGAACTCGTGATGTCTTATCGGAAGACTAAGGTAATGGATGGTGACCTAAGGATATTTCCATATAATATCATCATATTTACAAAAAAATACATCATGATGATACGTCAGAAAATCTTCATAATGATTCTTTTCATCAGAAGGAATAGATGTGTGGATCATTATTGGCCTTAGATCTATCTCAATGCCATGATGCACCTATACAAACTCATTGAATGTGGTGGGGAAAACTTCTTAAAAAATAGGAGTAGTGTCTTACAAATCAATCCCATAATTTTGGGGAAAAAGATCGTGGAAAAGAGGCAATTATTTAAAGTTAGATAACCCTGTAGGAATGATGGTACTTGCCAAATCAGTAGTTGAATCTTCATTGGTATAATTCTTCATTGATGATACCATGTCGACGAAATCTAACAACCCAATCCCATTATGCCTTCAACCATGGTCCTCGTTCTTTATAATATCAATAAAATTGTTGAAGATAAATAATTGATGACTCAATCCAGCTCAATAGAACATGAATGTAGGACATAAAACTCTTTCAATAAGAATAATTTCTCAATAGAAATCATTGTTAAGGGGATATGGAATCAATCAATCCTAGTTCATGTAGGATTAAAAATTATTCTTCAAGCATTCCTTTTATCTTGGAATGAACCTCCCCCTTCTCTTAGAAAAAACAAAAAAGTGTCACAAGTCCGGGGTTGTGGATTCTAGCCATGGAATTGATAGGATAAGTTAATCTTTCTATTCTACACATGGTTTGACTATAGTAGTAGTGTGCTCAATCTTAATGGTTCGAACCATATTTTCCATGTTATTGTAGTATTCGGTGTCTAAATACTAGGCTTCATAAGAATAAAAGTTAAATTTATCCCCGTGGAGTATTCCCACACGACCATTAATAGAGTACATGAGGAATTGGTGATTGGAGGAGGGAACTACATCTTATTGATGAAGTTAGGGGCTACCCATCAATGGGTTGTAGGAATTTTCTTGTGAGATGACAATGAACTCATTACTCAAAATCTATCCCCCATAAATGGTAATCATGTAGGTAATTCCACAATGGCTTTACTCTATCCTATAATAACATTGAATTTTTAGGTCAGAGGGACTCGAAAATGCTTCAGCAAGTCATAGTATGTAGCGTGTCTGGGTGAAGATAAGATTCATCGTAGAACTTATATTGACAAGATAGTGTCATAAATATATCCCATTTAACTGTATTGTGATGTAAAATAGAATAATTTTCAATTGTATGGGAGAAAATTCTTCTTCTCATGGGAATGAGATTATGGATTGGCATTATTCTAGCTCAACTTCATTTGCGTTAAAGGATTATTCTTCCACTACCATTGATTTGAACTATAGGAGGATTTGTATATCTTCTAAGAGACCATCACATGTATCATTGGACATTTGGAGAGATTCAATGAACATGTGGTTTTTTGGAATTCTAGTAATGTGCCCAAGCATGTCATACTTCTATTCTAGGTGCATATTTCTCCTGATAGGGATCTGTTATGAGGTAGGTCGTATGATGGGTACGGAAGATCATACCAATATATTCTTTCTAGTGGTGGAATATTTCATTTATCACGTGATGAATAATGAAAAATGACTTCAATTTAATTAATATAAGACAGATATGGTTCTTCTGTAGCTGCCCACTACTGAGCATATAATAATCGTGTTTTCTCTTCCAGATCGAGTAACACGAATAGTGGTGGGAGACAACCCGATGAGACATTATGAGAGGGTGAAATTTGTTGAGATCTGAATTGATACCATTTTTCATTCTCGATATCATGTATGACAATATTGGAAGCACTAGACTTAGAATTTTGATGGTGTAAGTAACCATGGCTACATTGATGATGTCATCGATTGGGGACATTAGGAGGACCCATTTGGAAATCATCATCACCAGGAACCGTGTATGGGTCCACTGGGTCAATTGTATTCACTCAGACATACACATGATAATCACATGAAGATTCCTCTAATACATGGAAGTCCCTACGAGTGAATCCCATCTCTAGAGGCATGAAGTCACTGTTATTGTGATAATAATTCAGCAGTGGTGATGGAATTTTCATTCCATGGAACATACGATTCCCACACTTCATAGAAGTAGAAAAATGAAATATAGATGTAGAAGAGTTAGTATTAGAATGAATAATGACTTTAGAAGGCTCGAGTTGATTTAAATGGGCACAAATAATACTATGGGTGTGAGCAACTGCCCTGCAGGACAACCATTTTCCATACTTCTAAGACCCCTGACTAAAGACCGACTATCATTCACCCTTGTTGTCATTGTGAGGCTCATTAGATATATATGGCCTCTATGCTATGCAAGACCTATCTTGACGAAATTGTTTTCAATATATTCATAGATGAAGTCCTTGAACATATAGAACTACTAGAGAGTATATACAACAAATCAGTTATTTGGGGAGTAGTTGGGGAAATTAGTGAGAATAGCCTCTTGGGGACTTTTTTATTTTGGATACCTCAAAAACCAATGATCTAGGATTCTCTACAAATAATTATGTGAAATGAAAATTTTCAAAAATATAGGTCAAATTATTTTAATATGGGAAATATAACTTGGTGGTCTAGGCCTAATGAAGAGATTGATCATAGTGAGGAGGTCGAACTAGATTATCTCGCATGGGTGTTTGTGGTGCATTACGCAATAGCACCTATCAGTTTTGGTGAAAGAAATTATGATCCATAGGTTAAGCTTTAGTCTATGGACCTCTACAAAGTGATGTGCATAGCTCTTCCAATAAAAAATCTAGATTTTTTGTGCCTCTACCTATTTTATAACAAAAACCTTAGCCCTGGTGGCTCTTTTTATAGTAGATGGGGTATGACAAAGGCATGTCTATTTGTCTAACATCATGGATTCCTCTAGGCACTAATCATTTTCTAAAAAATCCTTGAATCAACTTGGTGTGTTTTGGGTGTTCGGAGAGGGTATGAGTTTAGTATTCACATTCCCCATGCACATCTTTAAAAGTCATTCTTGAGTCGGTGACATATCAAAAATTGATGATAGAATTTTCCACCTAACAACAAATTTTGTGACATTTTCATCTAGCCGCATTTTACAATTGAAGAAGATGGAAATACTATTATTTTAAGTGGTGGATCTGAACTGATAAATAAATTTTCCTCGTAGGTCCTATCCAGTAGCTATAGACCCAATGGGTAACGGGTTGTACCTGAAAAATGTCGGCCCTTCCAGTGTCTATATGAAACACTGTATCTTGTTAGCTTTTTATTATAATGGAGGTATTATCATAGGTCCACATATTGAGATGATGGTTGGGTTCCCAAAATAATAGGGTGATGGAATGTCATTTACCCATTCCTGATATGACATTCAATCAGGTGGGATCACCAACTGTAGGGTTTCAAGGGCCTCGAGGCGGATGACAAAAGTAGCCATTGGATCCACATTGAGGGTATTCCTACCATGGAGAGGATCACTAACCATCAATGGATAGATGGGTTCTTAAACAAGATAAGCTTCCTCTTCCTCACATAGAGTGGCCAAAGGAACAAATAAAGTAATTTCTGGTAGAATGGCCTTTGGAGATGCTGGGGGAATGTTATACAGAGAAACCTGAGGAGCTACTGTAGGATGTGCTTATGGATCTCAGTCTTGAAGAATGTTCTCACACATCCCAAGAAAAATTAGAAACAAATACCATGATTGTTTTCCATAAACTATAGTTTCTATGATATCAGGATTTTAAATTTTTTTGATATCGATGAGAGCCAATTCTCCAAGAAGAACCATTAGTATCCCCTACTTCCCCATTGGAGGGTGGATATGATCATTTCAATGATCATCATATTCTTGAGAACCATTATCAATGGTGCAGAGATATTATATCGCCAATGATATTCATTGGTTATGTGAGATTTTGATGTAGTGTAGCCTTCTTAGGATCAAGTTCCATCGTTTACATTGTGCCAGATGGGTCGGAGGGCTTAATAGTCCAAATTAATTTATTACCCTTTTTGGGGTCCTGATCGAGAGGAAATGACTGAACATGTTCATCAAGGGAATAAAATATTATATTTTGGTGACTAACAATGCTAGGGGGATTTAAAAGATTTTGCGATGTTCTTAAGGGAATGGCCTCTTTAACAAACTCTATCTCGATGTCTATCTTCTTGTGCATATTGATTTCATCCATTTTCAATGTGACTACACATGGAGGAATATCCTCAATATCACCAAATAAGTCTTATTGGAACATGAGAGGATGGAAGTATAGAGATTTATACTATACCCAACTCGGGATCTAAACACATGGGGATGGCCTAAAAATAATTGGATGTAGTATATTAAAGAATAGAACACATCGATTCTTGGGGTTCCATTAATAGAAAATTAATTCAGGGTACTGATCTATGGGAAGAACATCTAGGTCATCCATGTGAAACTACTCACTAATAATTTCACAATTCTTATGGATCATATAAAAACCAAATGATGATGAAGGATATATAAATTCTTCACCCTGACATTCAATGGGAAACACCTGACCACCTCATGGGCGAAGGACTTCAGAATGTTGAAGTCTAGAGTCATGATTAGCCAGATCATCTTTGGGTTGTAGTCCTCCATGATAATTCTCCCCAAACAACTGTGATCAGAAGTAGTATTTATTGTCTAGTTTCTCCATTCCTTGATAGGGGAGGATGAGGGAGTAGAAACAACCCCAATGTAGACAATGGAAGCAGTGGAATGGCCAGTGGAGTGAATGGTGCATGAGATAACAGGCTTGTGCTCACTAGTTCATCCCTTGGGGACATTATAGACTGCATCATCATGTCCTTTTATGATTAAGTGGTGATCATAGCTTCATTTTCAATGATAGAAGTTGCTGGTGGTGGGTTTCGCAGGTCCTCAATATCTACCACACCCTTGAATAGCTATCCATGATCTCATTTTGAGATATAGAATGATTCAGGTGATGATATGGAGGACATTATAACAATTATCTATAAAATTTCCAAATTGTCTTCTTCCAACATGTAATGCAGATGGCATTAGGGATTTGGTGAATTTCACTTTCTAGAAGGATGAAGATCACATGGATTGTTCCTAACCCATCCCATAATGCAGAGGATCATATGGAATGTTCCATCATTAAATTACACTCAGCTATATAATCTAAAAATATAACATGATTGATAATGATCTGTCATTTCATAAATTTCTCCCCAAGGTGGAGATGGTTCACCCTCCTTCCCCTAGATGGTTCTTCATGGCATGGTAAATCTTCTATACCGGGGAACCCCCATGTGGGTTTGTATTAGAGCAGGGAGGACCACCCCTAAGCTGGATGGTATATATGGAGGACCTCCGTACATTTTTTCTATGGTATATGGAGGACCTCCGTTGGAACTGCATTAATAGTGGGGATGAACCCACTATGGGTGTTGATAATAAAATGGGAAGGAACTCCATGTTGGAACTGAGTGTGGTGAGGACCTCCACTATGATGAGATTCAGTGAATGGATCACCTGAGAAGATGCCCAATGGGAACATAGAAGGACCACAACATTGATAAATATAGGCATATAGAGGACCTTTGTAAAATTCACTAAACAGATGGGGAGGACCTTTGAGGTGGGAGTGAAGATGCAAGGAGGACCTCCACTATTGCGAGTGCTGAAGTAAGGCAGACCTCCATAGGAGCTAATTAGAACATGGGGGGGACCTCCATGCTACCCATCAATAAGAAAATGAGGGCCTCTGTAGGGATTAGGGATGGTTTAGAGAGAACCTATGTACTGGATCTCGATGTTACTGGATAGACCATCAAAGCTTCTGATTGTGACGATGACCAGAAGAATCACCCAAGCCTACTCATGGGGTGAATAGGGAATCTCTCCCTACCAGGTGATGGTTAATCCGTAATATATTGTAGTAGTGTCCTGATATAATGAACCTAGTTGTCATGGTTTAGCAAAGATTTAGAATATTACTCCCCCCAGTGAGTGTCTTCTTGAAACTACTCCAAAATTGGCATCAGGTCAACCGAACTAGGGAAGGGGATTCATGTGTATAGACCACCTAATCCTCATTCAGAGGGATATGATGGTGGCATTGACGTGACCTAGTGGGATCTCTTGTTTTTGGCTCATGTGATGAAGTTGTATCCTGGACCACACAAATGTCCCTCTCCTCATATGTGAAGGAGATTGAATCATGGGGGCATTATATAGGGAGGTTTTTAAAATGGTCGAATGTTATATGGGGAGCAGTGTCTCCCTGCATGGCCCTATAGGGTGGTGGTGATTATGAGGAATAGTATCCTCCAAAGCTTGGTTGTCCATATCCCTTGATGGGATTTACACTTAATGTTCATACTATTAGATTGGAGTGGCAATCACCATTATTTTGATAAATTATGAGGGTGAGATAGTGTGTGGGCTAACAGTATCTATGTTTGTTGAATAAATTTTGGAAGAGATGGATCCGTGTGGGAATGTCACATAATAATCTTCCATGCCCTTATGTTTTCAATGGATAGGTGACTAGATTCTTATATATTGGTTCATGAAAATAAGAATGATTCAGCTATTAGTATTGTTAATAGAAATCAGTTTCCAATGTCACAATGTTATTTAGTCTTTCATGATTATATAGAGAGATATATGTTGATGATTTCATAGATGGGAAATATAAATGATTAACAACCCAAAATTATTCTGAGTTCCATGCTGAGCCTGCTATTTTCCTGGTAGAACATAGCACTCAATATCTGTATCTGATGACATGTTAATCTACTAAGGTCTCATATGATTTTATTCCCCATGGGTGAAGGAGAAAATATTCATGTAGGGTTCATGATTTTATATTTCAGAAACATTATGCCAGGGCGTGCCACCCACGCGCATGTTGTCAATGGTTGAAGATGTATTATTCCACGCATTCCTACATTCCAAATGTAGGATTCATTCATCAATTCTATAGAAATGTTTTGTCATTGATTGAAATGGGATGATGGGATTTTAGTTACTCATTCTACGGATTCACCCTCTAAACTCACCATCTACTTTAGGTCTCCCATATTGATTAAGTCGTTGTTTGTGAAACAATTCCAAGTGCCATCTCAATGTGGATGCTGATTAATTACACTTCTTCTATCAGGAAATTCCAGAATGGTCATGGCAAGGAACCAACCTAAGGTTAGAAGAATAGTCATGTTGGTCATTGCTGGAATTTTAGGATGTTGGAACATTGGTGCACCAAAATTCTCCCATATTACTGGGATTACTGAGTTTGAGGAAGTCCTAGGATACCCATGACTATTAAAAGGTACATATTATGGAGGCATGTAAATGAGATTTTCCATAGGTTTCCATGTTTATCCTAGGGTATTCCTCAAGTATAATTTCTAGCAGAGATAGATCAGACTAATTGTAACACTGATGAGACTATATTGGAGAGATACATCCCTAGGATTGAGCACCTGGAAGGTTTACGAGATATATTGTTCTGAAAGAGAAATAAGGATGTACATTTTATGGAATGTTCGAAAAAGGTAAGGTTTTATGCTATGATGGCTTATTTGGACATCAAAATAATATATATGGGAAGTTCATCCCAAAAACAAGGATGTCATAGTTTTCAATTGGCTGGGATTAAACCATATAGAGTGTTCCAACATACCATATTTAGACGACAAGGATCAAAACACACATAGTCCATAGTAGTAATTTTTGGATTACAACTGGTTAGTTTCCCATCTAAAGAGGGGAAGTCTTGGTTTGATGATTTTGATGTGTGGAACCTATGAATTGTTTGTTTCCCTTGTGTAGAAAAAAAGTATCAATTGGATAGATGGGTAATATTCATGGTTTTATTCCCTATTTCATCTAGTAGAATTACGAAAGTGGGTGGTTTGATATCACCAAGATGAGGCGGCCTGGGTAAGAATCAAGATGGATAATGGTGGAATGGGTGAAGTGGGTGCGATGAATGAGGTGCAATCGACATGAAAATGATTGTGTTTTGGTTAAACCTCATGGAGGCTTCCTATGTAACCTAGTTTCTTGGAATAAAAGTCCACATAGTTTGGTGGGGTGATGAGACACATACGAATGTTTCATGTGAGAAATGGAGTACAAGGATAAGGACCTGAAGGAAGTGGAACCCTTGGGTTCGGTCATGATGTCCTTAAGAAACAAATTGTTCAAGGGAATAAGAGGAAGATAAATAAGGGATGGGATTGAACCTCGATGTGGCTTTCTACATACCCTTTTTGGAATGGTAGGGATCAAAGTCTATGTAGTTCATGGTGTTGGTAATGAATCTGGGTGTACACAATGGATATCATCCTGGTGATGTGCCATAGTCTTAAACATGGTTAGAGGATCTTCACAAAGGGACACTCTTGGTTCAATGTGTATGGTGAAGTGCAGGTCTTATGCATGGCTAGTTTCCTAGGAAGATCACAACAATAAAAGGATCCAAATCTGGGAGATGTGTCCCAAAAAGATAAAATGTCAAATCATGAGGGTAAATATATAGAAGGGATAATTTTTTTACCATTGGAAGGGATTTAACCTTAGTGTGGCTTCCTAAGTACCCGAATGGGATATAAACTCACGTAGTTTAGAAGGTATTTTTCAACATCATACTTGATGAGTGACATAGAATGAAATAGATAAAATATAATGGTTGTGTAGAGTGATGGGATTAATCCTTTGGGATTATTCCCATGTAACATGTTTGGATGACACAGATATATGTCCACATAGATTGGAGCATGTAGTATAACATCAAAAGGTATGCGGGGGAATAGGGGTTACGCATGGCTAGCAGTCCATAGTCATGATGGGGATTACACACTGTTAGTGTCTCATTGGAATGCTGGTCATTACACATGTTTAGTGGCCAAAATTTGTTCTTGGGCATAGGCATGGTTAGGGGACCAAAAAGGATGGCATGGTCATGTCACTCTAAGACCAAATGTGTCTTACTCGGTGTAAGAAACATGCGGTAATAATAGAAATTATGATTGTGTGTTTAAAGGTGTATCCACAAGGGATGTTTTGGGAATTATTCATGGATAGATTACCTAGGTGATAAAGATTTATATTTACTCTTGGTTGGTAGCCAAAGGAGGTTTTTCATGGCTTCCATAGTGACTGCATGAGGTGTACATGGGAAGGCATCTTGAAGGGAGAGAGAGAGAGTTTGGATTGGGAAGGCGGGAAGAAAAAGGATCTTGATCCCATATGTTATCTATTCTTCTAAAACACACCATGCATGAAAAAACATATAGTTTAACATTATGTATTAAAGACATGGGTCCTTGATGGTTTAACAACCTACATCTTGGACAATTAGGACTCACTCCTCATCCCCTGGAATTATATAACTTGTACAAACCCACACATGGGGAAGGGAAGGAACAAGAAATTCCCAGTAAGAGTGAGTTGGAGGAGTAGTAAATATAGAGTTACATATTAGCATAGCTATGAAAACAACAAATATATTTAATAATACATAAATTGTGAAGCATTCGGTAGGGAAACACAGCATGAAACACCTCTTAGGGAACCATGAAATCACTGCCTGATATTTTGGAAGGCTGCATAAAGGATGTGCATGAAAGAGAGGAATGTTGTGTGGATAATGATCTACGAAATGATGCCTAAGGATTAGGAAAAACCATAGAGTCCAAAGTATGTGGTCTAACATTAATAGTTATTTGCGTGCAAGATGAGGGGGTCAAGGAAAAAGAGTAAATAAACAAAGACATGTCTTGCATGCAAGAGGGTTATTCTTCACGCACATTCATTAGGAAGAAAATGAAATGTGTGAGGTTAAAACCCCTATGGACCAACATTAATGGGGGGCCATGGGTGTCATGTAGTTCCTGGTCCAGTACCGTAAATCCATGAGTTTTGTGCGATCATGTGAGGGGTCATCTTACATTGATGGGAGTGATGATTCAGCTTTTGAGGAATTCTATTGAAGGGAGAGGTACCCATCTATATATAAGATAGAATATCTATATGGTTTAATAATAAATTAAACCTGAATGTAACCATTTGATGTTTCATAGGGCGCAAAATTTTCTTGCATGTGAAATAAATTCTTACATGTAGGCTTCCAATATTCGGTGCATCTCCCTTGGGATTCTCGGGATTATCCACTATGTCAAATTAGGATGTTCTGTTTCTAAAATATGTCTACTTGGGGCTCAAGATAAATTCATTACAAAAATGACCTATTGATGTTTTGGATCCATCCAACTCCAATCATCAATATATTGTTGTACCATAGAGAATTAGAAATCTTGAAAAGATGGTATGTTCTCATAAATAATCCCCATAATTATCTTATCCTATATTTTTCTCTGACCATTTCAACACATAAAATTATAAGGATAGTTTTTTTGTATGTCATAAATTATATAAATTATATTAAAAAATTAGAGGAAATATATTTATGTCATATTAAATTTGTATACTTCCCATCCCCTCATTTTTGACAATCTCCCATTAACATTTGGTTAACCACCAAGGAGGTCATTTTTAATTAGTTTCTTAATACCAAACCTGTAGTTGGAAATTAAAATATATTTATGATACATAAATTCATAAATATATTTAGTTTATTATTAATTAATTAATTCCACAAATTAATAAATTTCATTGAAGAAGATAGTTAAATTCAATCAAAACGGGAAATTTTTATGGAAACCATGATATAAAACTTTCATACTTTTTACCAAATAATTAATAAATATAACAAATTATCTATAGATGATGTATAATAGTAAGAGTTAAAATAATTAACCTAATGATCAGTGTATAAATAAATATATTTATATTAATTATGAGGTTTAAATATGATGAAATAAAGCATCTATTTAGCTAAAGGGATTCTCAAACCCAACTCCCTTTATTTGGGTTATCCCTCTTTAATGTCAATTTAATTATGGATATAAAAAACTATTTATAAAATAATCATTAACTATTATTAAATTTTTATTTAGGGATATCCATGTTACCATCTTAATTTATAATTCAGATAATAATCTTTTAATGAAAAATATTTCATTAAAAAACTCACCTTTTAATCTCCTTGTGTTATTTATTTTTCAGTTAAAAATGATGATGATTGTGCCAAATATGTCTTCCCTTATTAACATGCTAAACCCATATTTATTAATGAAATTATTCATGATGAAATACATATGAAACCCATCCCATTCCATGGGTAATTTCCGGACTATGATGTTTATACATTCAACGTGGAATATAAGATTGTGTGAATATTATGATGGGACGGGTGGTCCTATAAATATATATCATTCAAATTTATTGGTTAATGGGGTGTATGTCATGATATTATTTTTATTTTGTATTAACATGAAATAATCTTGTTCAAAACTATTATTTTATGATTTATTGATATATTTTATGTGTGGACATGATGTTAACTTTGTTCACAACATAGTGTGGAATTTGTTGACTATAAGACGATGTTTCATTTTTATGCACTAGCATATTCCATTATTTTTTCAATGGTCATACTCATGTTTATTATGATAATACCCTATTTATTATTTGATTATTAGTATTATTCTCACCCATGAATTATTAATTAATTCTTCTTTTTTATCCATTCCCTTACGGTGAAATTAGATCCCCCCTTTATTTGATGTATATATGTAGGTGACTACATGTACAAAAGGGAATACAAAAATTTTTATGTGGATAAATAATAAGGATTCAAATAAATTTTATTCTATACTATGTATAATGGAATTATGATCCAGTTTTCCCCATGATAATAAAACTTTTTATACATAAATATTTATCTATTATGTTTTTGTTCATTAAAAGTTTGTAATAGACATGTAACAATCTATAGGGTTTATATAGTTGGTATCAAAGGAAAAATTTATTTAATTTGGGAATTATTATTAGAAAAATATATAAATTTATATAGGTATATGTGTATGTATAGTATATTATACATGAATCTTATTTTGAATAAGTATAATCAAATAGATTCCATGAGATATGATTTTTGACATGATTTTCACATTGAAAACAATGGTGGGGCTACATCCTACCTTCCCGACAAATGTGTATGGTGTGTGTGATTGTTTGAAGGAAATTTTTACCCCAATGAACCTACAATATATATTGTTTCAAATTATCTAACCATGTTTTTTGTCTTGTATTTTTATCAAGAATAATTTTTATAAAATGGTGGAGACTCAGAGATACTAGGATAACAACCTAATTATGGGACAATGTAACGATTGTCCAAAAGATATTCCAACTTCCATTAGAGATGGAGTTCATAACAATATGTAGAAGGTTTCCAAACTATTTTTCACTATTGCCAATAAACTAAATCACAGGGACCCTCCTATAGAAAATAGATATAAACTATCCATTGAGTTTTTAATGTAGAAATGACCTTCCACATCTAATGGAATTTTTGATCCACTTTCCATCAAATAGTGGGTCATCTCAACGAAGAATATATTTTATATTATCCCCATATATATTATGGAGAAGGGGAATCTAGCTAACTATAATTTCTTAGGAGAGGGATATCAATAGTGGGAAGTGATAAATTATACTAGGATGAAAGATGAAATGGATGAGCTGGATTATGAAGATTTCAGTAAAATATTTCGTAATATGTACATACCTTTAAATCTTTGAAAAAAGTTTTAAGGATAATTCATAATAGAGAATAATATGATGGTGAATATGTCTTGTATTATGAGGACAACATCGAAATTATTTAAATACACACCATGGGTTTCTTTATCTATAATGATAGAAAAAATATATATTCTATAGTGATTTAAAAGCACAAATTTAATGTCTCTACATATCCTGGACATCATGAGTTATGAATAAATGGTTCGATGTGCGCTCTCAAAGTAGATATGTATTTTTGATATTAGTCCTTTACGGCTGGGGATTACAATAGAAGAATATATCTTCATGTAGGTGGGTCAAATGATAAAAAAATTAGATCCAACCACTCACATAAATAAAATTTTGTAAGAAACATCATGGGAATTTTATCTAAGGGACATGTAAGTACTTTATGTTTGGGTGTGAATTCCACCAAGATCATGAATTTCAAAAGGAAATAAAGAATCAACCTAATAATATTTATGAGTGGAATGAACCTTTTAATTAACCAAACAAGTTTTAAAGCTTTAACTATAGTTGGAATCATCATTATGAATACTAGTGTACTAAGAAACTGGTCCTTGATAGTAATAAGTGTTAGTATCCATTAGTTACAAGGCATAATGGGAAAAATTATTACATCATAAATAGTGAAGTGGTGTGTGAAAATGATGCCGCACATGGTATAATTCCTATTCACCAATTACTGAAAAATGTTTTCTTTGATTCTGGTTCAATTAATTCTTTTACATCTTCCATGATTTATAGAAATATTGAATTGAAGCCACTCAATCATGATGTAGTGATATATGTAAAAACACATACTATTTCGATATATGAAAATTAACTTTTGGCCTCTTATCATGGTAGATTATGTGGGAAGATTCTTCTAGATAATTTCATAATCATTCCCTTGGTGGAATTATATAATATACTGGTAATTTATTGGATGTTATTGTATACAGAAAACATTAAATGTTCAAAAAATGAAATATATTTTATTATTATAAAAAATCCCATGATACTCTAAGAATGAAAATAATATCATGAATCTCTTTTGGAAAATCCATCAACATTGTGGGTGATGATACCATGTGAATAAGTATATAATTACAAATTGGTTGATTCAAAAGAACTTATCGACCTTGAGGGAATGAATATTGTGAGGGAATACACTAATATATGTTTAGAAGAGTTACCCAGACTTCCCGTAGATCCCTATGTAATGTTCTCAATATAGCATAAACCTGGAGCCACTATTATATCGAAATTCCCATGCATAATGGCCCTTGTTAGACGCCAGGAGTTAAAGAAGAAGTTGAAATAGAATTTATAAAAAAGGGTTCTTATTCCCTAGTACAACATTTTGGGGTGTGTTGGTGCTAATTTTCAATAATAGGATAGATATATGTGATTTTGTTTTGATTAATGAGAGCTCAAAAATCTCAACCTAAATAACCTATATTCCATAACAATTATTGATGATTTGTTTGATAAAATAAAAAGACATTTTTTCTTATCAAAGGTGGATATTCAATATAAATATCATCTTGCAGAGGTGATGAATGAAGATATTCAATAGATAGCCTCCCATAGTAGGTATGGATAGTATAATTTCGTAATGATTCCTTTCAAACCTTGTAATTTCACAATAATTTTAATGGATGTTAAGAATATTTTCTTTAGCATCTGCCTCAACAAATGTTTTGTAGTTTTTTTATGATATTCGAATATAATCCAATATAAATTAAGAACATGATGAATATATATGGATTGTGTTTAATACATTATAGAAAGAGAAATTATAAACAATTTCTTCATGTGTGACATTTAGATTTAATGATTCACATTATTAGGGAATGTGATCACATGTGATGGAATTGTTTTGGACCCTTCAAATAAAAAAGTAAATCAGGAATGACATAGACCCACTAGTGTAAGAAGAAATTATAGTTTTATTATCTTTGCTGGGTAGTACCATTGTTATGTGTGAAATGTCTCATGATTTTAATGATTTATAACCATGATTACCTGGAAATTTTTAATTTATGTTCGGATAGAATAATTTTAGGAATGCTTTTAGGAGCCCAAGAAGGGGATAATCATTGTTCATATACTCACACTACCTAGAAATGGGGAATATTTTGTGATATATAGTGATTCTTAAAATATATTTTTGGGTTCTATAGTCATCAAAAATTAAAAATTTATTTCATATGCCTCACGATAGTTTATGATCAATGAGAAAAACTACTTGACCCATGATATAGAGATATCATCTATGATATTGTACTTGATGAATTGGTGCAACAACATTTATAGTGATATGTGTTATATATTTTCTGATAATAAGATCCTAATGTATATATTAAAACATATGGATCTCGACTTGAATCATATAATATGGTTATAGTTAATAATTGATTATAATTTCTCTATTCACTAATGTCTGGAATAGTCAAATAGGGTAGATAATTCACATTGAAGAAAAGAACTAACTAATATATCCATGAAGATGATGGGATAAAACCCTATAATCATGGATATTCAATGGATGGACCTAGAATGATTAATGGAATATAATATATCTTACAATACTCAAATAATTTATCAACCATCTATCAAAGAGAATATCAAGGAGGAATAATGGAATGATTTCAATAATCAAAATATACTAATAGAATTAAATCATGGAACGATACATGTGTTTAACATTGGTGAGGATGTCATAAACCTCTTGAAAACTAGTCTATGTTTTCCTGCATTACATGGGATAAGTAAATATCTATTGGACAATGTGCATAAAACATCTTTCTCTATCCATCCTATAATTATCAAGATGTACAATTATTTTCCAGAACAATTAACATGGGACAAACAGAAAAATTGATTTCTATGTATATTTCCAGATGCCTAATATGTAATTATGTTAGTCAAAATGATATAAGTCTAAGGGATTGATTCAACCATTTCTAATAACTAATTATAAATAGGATAACATAATTTTAAAGTGGAAACTTGTACAAGGAAGATAAATCTGACCATGATGTTATGATTGGGTGTTATATAGAACAAGGTCAAGAGAATGTTTACAATCACAAATCAATAATTTTTTTATTACCTAATGGATCATCTTAATCATCGGAAACGAATTTATTAGGATAAAATATATTATTTCAATATACTTTTCCCTAAAGTTAATGTTTTTTCATGAAATCATAGAATTGAATTATTTCCGGACAACGTCACCCTTTTTTGTTCCATTATATACTTCCTACATTCCCTTTGTGAGTCTAAGAGATGGTTAAGGAAAATGTTGTTAATTGTGTTCTATGAAAAATGATTACGCATGATCACAACATCATTCACTCTAGTTATCATAAAACTTGAATACTCATTATCATATCATCCATCACATTCAATGTTAATTGAGTTCCTATCGGTTCCTGCCACTGACGAGATCCAAAATCATAGTGTGAGAATTACTTAACATATAAGAAAAGAACAGTCTTGAAAATAATTACTTTTAGGATGTTAAAATCATGAATTCATCCCAAATATATTACAACCTAGTATTATACATGTTTATTACTATCTAAAATAAATTTAAATCCGTCATTATGGTTCATGAATAATTTGTGAATTACCAATGAATATCCCCTTGGAGGGTGAAACAGGGTATGTTGAATGCCCTGTTGTTGCGTACTAGATTACCGCGAGTTAGGATCAGATCATCTTCTTGAACATGTTACACCATGATTTATATCTTCCAGATCCACATAATGTTGTACTATCCAGACAAGGATTAAATTATTGGAAGCCACTCACCTTATCCATTACCAAAAGTTCCTAGGCAGTTTCCTATAACATTTCTTATTCTAAGTCTTATCATTATACATTTCCTTAATGATATCACTAAGGTTTTTTCATCTTATATCATAAAGGGGTACACAAAAATTTTCTAACACCAACTATATAGACACTCACTTTTCAAACATTATCATTAAATACCTTTTGTAGAATACTTAAAACTTTATACAAATTTATTCCCAAAGACTGTATTAGATTTGTACCTTTAGAAACATTGAAACATAAATAATGGTATATAGGTAAACTGAATTATCTCCTACTAGTTTATACATACCATCAAACCTTTATAGAAAATTAATAATTAATACATATCTTCAT
Source organism: Viscum album (assembly GCA_963277665.1). NCBI lineage: Eukaryota > Viridiplantae > Streptophyta > Magnoliopsida > Santalales > Viscaceae > Viscum > Viscum album. Next base: position 266,702,900 of record OY728125.1, on the reverse strand, counting down.
AACCTGGGGAAGTAAACATAAAACATGGTGAGATGAAATGCCAATTAAGGGTAAACGAGGGATATTTGTAAGCATATACATGAGAATAGAGGTATGAGATTGGGATCATAATATTAGATGATCATACCATACTTATCAGAAGATTATAAATATGAATCATGTCATAAATCATGATTGCTCATAAGGCACGAATCGTATGTAAATAAATAACATATGATATGAAAGTAAAAAATGGAACTATTTAAGACCTATATGAATATATAATAATTTCCATAGTATTCAAGGAATCACTACCAAGGACATCATAGTAGACAATGTCTTTCACTAAATATGGTTTACATCCAATTATAGAATGGTATTATTGAACCGACTTCACTCCTCATTCTAGCCCTGTAATACTGAACCGAGTACAGTTCAAGTTCCATCCTTGTAATAAAGAACCTTGTTCATATCTCATATAATCCATGTTTATATCATGAAATATAAATTATATCCCAATTAACTGTAGGGAGATATTTTAACCACCCATGTCATAGTGAAATCATATATACATGTGACACAAGATCATAAATAACCAAATCATAACCTGTGAAATTAAATGCACTATATAATCATGTAATCATATCACAACCTATTAAAAAAATACCAGATTCATATTCATTTCATCAAAATTATACCCTATGAAATAAAGGGATTTTTAAAAGAATAAAAACCATTTAAGGGAAACGTGTTTCATTAAAATCATTAAAATTAAACCAAAATACATTCAGAGAATGAATATGAATGGAAACGCTGAACAATTTCCCCAGAAATGCAAGAGTAACTACAAAAAAGTTAATATTTGATGGTATATAATTTGGAAATATATTTTTTAAAAAATTCAAAACGAAAATGTCATTTATTCATTGAAAAAATATTTTATTAAAACATATAACATTTTGAAAACCATTTTCATTGGGAATTTATAAAATATGATTGAAAACATTTCAAAAGCAATTTTTGATAAATAATTAAAAATTTACAATGTAAGATAGTAATATTTTTTAACACATTTTACATTTAAATTTATTAAATAAACATTAATTTTGATATAGAAAAAATATTTTGGAAATTACTTATAAACTTTCTAAATAAACATGAACATGTTTTGAAGCCCATTTGGTTAATGACATATGAAAGAATCTTGAATAAATTTTGAAAACTATTTTCTTTGGAAATACTTTGAAATAATATAAATAAATCATCAAAATAATTAAAATAATTATTAAAATATAAATTCAATTTGAAACCCTTTTTATTAAAATATCATTGAAAACTTTTAAAAGAATAATTGATAACTAGACTTCATAATTTAAAAACAATTTTCATTAAAATACACTTTTAATATATAGAAAATCAAAAATATTTGGAATGCATTTTCTTTTAAAAAATAATAATTTTTCGATAGTTTAAATGTATATTAAATGGAATTATCGTCATGTGGATGGGTAAATCTATATATGGTTTATGAAGTTACATGAAAATTCCTTTATTTAAATGGTAAAAGGTAAGAAAAAATTCCCTTTTAAAAAGATAAAAAAAATCTTTGAAAACATTGGTAAAAGAAAAAAATTAAAAATATATTTTAAATATTATAGTATAATAAAATAATACTCTTGGAAACCTGTTTTAGAAGACATGGGTTTGAAGGAGCACAATTTTTATATATAAGAGAGGGTAATGTAGGGATTACATAAATACAATTTTATAACTATTTTATGTAAATGGGAGTAGAAAAATTGGACCAATACATAAATATATTTTTAATATACATAGGAAAATTAATTCTAATTTTTTTTGTGACATGGGTCATATGATTTCATCAAAGGAATCATAAACCTAAAAAATCCCAATAATTAATTAGAATGATTCAATATACTCTTACAACATGGAAACATCAACCCATAATCCCCTTGTAAAAGAACATAAATCACATGAATCATAAAATATATTTAAAATAATAATATTTGTGATATAACATTTCATAGGTTGTATATATTCCCCATGGAAATATATAGGCGCTTAACAAGGCATGTGTGAAAATAAAGGAAAATTATGACCAAATTGATTTATCATTTTGGTATCTTTTGAACCATAAACCCCATAAAAAATATCATATAATTGGTATTTAAATAGGTATAATATTAATTATAATAATCGTAGAATACATACATTGGAATTATAAACACCACAAAAAATAAATGTGTGGTTAATGATGCATGTATATCATGGAAGTAAAAAATTATATGGAATTCCTTTACCTTGTGTCTTGACTCTTGTCGTACTAATTGAAACCCGCTAAATAATAAATCTACGATTTTTATAAATATTTTACGAAAACATTTATTTATATATAATACCATATATGGAGTTATTATGACTTTATAGTACCCCTTATTAACAATTTCATGTAATGGGTCCTCTTTGGGTAAAATTTGGTTTGTTTTTCACCTGTTTCTTCATTTGTTATATCATTAGTCCTTTTACATATATAATTATTTATATAATGTAAGACAAGAAATAAATACCATGTATATTCATTATATTTTTATTATAATAATATATAATATATAATTATGAAATGGAATACACTATTCATAGATATAGTAGGTTGTGGGTACACATTAGCACTACATCCATTTTATTGACTTATTAAAATAATGAAAGTAAGTGAAATATATGTATATATGTATATTTTTGTGTATATAATATATAAAAATAGAATTAATATTTCATATATATCATATAGCTTCATTAAACATATCATTAATACATTCTATGTAGTGCGTGAACGATTCCCATAGATTTGAGGGGCACTAGTCCATACTTCCTCCAACACAATTATCTTATTTACATAATATGGAAAGATTAATGGTATGTGATAAATAAAAATTATAAAATCATTGAGACAATATTAATATAATATATATCATATATAAATCTATTTTACATTATAGTGTCTTCCATGAGAGGTGGTAAAGGAAAATGAAAATCCTCATTTTTTGGGGCGGTAGTTATCTGTAAAAATAAATAATATAGGGATTCATGTTGTCAAAAATAAAATATATAAAATAGTCAAAAATTACTTTTATAATTGGTTCTATATTAAAAGGTTTTGAAACTCGGCCTTGTGTGTAACACAAGGTAAATCTTTTTTATGTTTACCGCATGAAAATATATTTATAGTGTGTCGGTTATAATAAACATCGTTTTTCATATAACACAATAAAAAATTATTTCTATTGTATACCTATATAATGGAAATACTCTATAATGTGTTTTGTGAAAGGAAATATTTCATAAAGATTGATTTAATTCTAAAAAAATCACAAAATCATGTTTTTTTACAATATTCTATCTCATTTGAGAACCAAACATATTGATATAACAATTCGATTTTTTATAAAACATTTTCAAAAAATGTGATGAAACTATGGATTTCATAGGAACCGAACATTTTCTTTCTTACATATTCACAAATACCATGAACTTTTAGAGAATATTCTCTACAAAATATAATTGTAGAATGAAAATCATTGATAACTATTTTATTATTAAATTTATATTACCAGTTCTAGAAAAATCACTAGACTACTCTTACTATGGATGATATACCATTAGATGTGTACCATTAACTATACTATTGTTATATATGAAACTATTATCTATGTTTCATTAGCTATATTATAGTTATCTTTTCTAACATAAATATATGTTCCATTATATATTCTATCATGACTCTAGATAATGTAGTAATTCTACCCTTAACATATGACTTTTGGTATCTACCATTTCATTATATTTTGAGAATTACTTATGTGATATACCGTAACATGTGCAGCCATTCATTTTTCTAACTATTACTAACTTAAGATTAATATTATTATTATTTGTTGAATTTTATTATATTTACTAATAATTTTACAAATTTTAATGTTTTTATATGACATATTTTTCTAAATATGAATCTAAGGATCTACATATAGCGTGTACCTACGTTGAAACCTTTATCCTTATGCATTTTTTCTCTAAAAGTTATATGAATTCATCTTTCAACCATAGAATAATTTTAAAAATACTGTATGTAATTTACCACATTTTTCCTCTAGAACCCAAAACCATCAATGATATCAAGAGGAGAATATTTTCATCCTGTAGACACAATGAATGGGAATCATTCATCATGAGTTGTTATCACATAATTGGATATAGATGTTGAATGGTTAGTATCAATGAAGACACTTATGGATAATTTGATCTATGAATAATGATGATTAAATAGTTTCTCAAAGAACGACTGACCATTCTATCATTTTTTGGTTCATCAGTTCAATACATTTGAAGAGTATGTATTTGGAGAAATGAAACACATGATTAAGATTGTAATAGATGAAATAATTTTTTTGAAATAACTGTTTTAATGCTTCTAAGTTATTCACTATGTTATATATGAATATTATCAAGGATCATCTCTAATTAATTATAATTTTATATGTGAGGATATCATTCTAGATCTAATTGGGAATGATACTATTTAATGACCATCTATAGTGGACTTAAAAAGATAACGTTTTAGGCTATTTATGTTTGTCTAACAAAGGATTTGTCCAGTGAATGGAGATTTTAGAAATATGTGGTACCAAGATATTTTTCAAAATATTTAATGAAAAGGGAATATAGGATTGACCACTATATAAATATAAAGGTTCACATGACGGGTTTTTGTAAACAAATCTCTAGATATGGACCATTGGAAAATACTAATATGATATCTTTTTTGTTAGAAGATGATTGCACCATGATTCACTGTTTAATTTCCAGCCTTATAACACTGTGATAAAATAGTTTTGTATTGAAAATTATAATATAATAACAAATTGAAATTCATGTTTGATCCAATATTGTTTTTGTCACTTCTAAAAATTGAAATGATGCATTTTTTTCATAATAGCAATGAAGGTTGAAATGATTTGGAGGGACCATGATGAAGGACAAGTAAAATGGGGCAAGCTGTGCATTATCCAAGCACACCAGTTCAATAAAATGCATTATTCAACTTAATTGTGCATCCAAATGGAATGAATCTTTGGGAGTTGGTCCAAAATGTTTTGGGATACATTTAATATGATGGAAACCCTGCAAAATTTTTCATTCTCGTATACCAACTAACCTAATCTATCCAGCACACCAAATCTGCAAAAAGTCAAAAGCGGTGTATTGTGATATATCCATATATCAGGATGTAGTTTCCCAAATAGTGTCGAACACTTAATGGGGATATTCAAAATGTGGGACACCGGTTTCTGGTTTTTTAAAATCTATATTCGACTATCTAGTGTCTAAAAAACATGCATCAATTGGTTTTACATAATATGTGTGCACAAAACCACCTTCCACGTTGCCTATAAAATGGATTCTTGGGTTCATAATTTTGATGTTTGGATAGGAAGAAAATATCATGTATTTTTGAGGACCAAAGGAGTTCTCACATCATCCAATATGTTCTAGAGGGATAAAGGATGAAGGGGGAGTTCCACCCGAGATTCCTCCTCCTCCCGATATCGAGCTAAACAGTGGAGGATAATTTCAATGGAGCTATACACAGATTGGATGGAGTTAAAACACTTGTTCATGAACCAGTTTTATGTAATTTTTGTTCTAAATATTTAATTTATTTCTTATCTTGACATTATTCTCCTCTAATTTTATTTTATTTATATAATAATGTGAAACTCTTTTTATTTCAACACTAATTGGTTTGAGATTTCAAGTGGAAATATTGGGTTGTTCTGATTGGACTACACAATCATACATTCTCTCTCACAAATAAATGAGATATCTCTATTATTTGGTAAAAACTTCTCTATAATTGAAGACCAAAAATTGACAACAGTATTTTTTTGTCAATTGTTTCTTCTTTGTGCATCATTTTAAAGGAAAAAGGTTCCCCACAAACTTGACAACCCCCAACCAAAAAATTAAACAACACCATGTATAAATTTCATAACAATGAGCTATGAATGATGTATAGTGATATTCAAAAGATATAATTCTCTCTTAATTCATAAATCATCCTCGTTATCTATCAACTATTATAATCTTTAAATAAAGTTATTTATATTAAAATTATTTTCAAAATCAACCCTTTTAGTATATTTTATTAAAAACTCATACACTAAATCTATCAACACTCCATTATAGACAACCTAGGGTATTCCGTATACATAAAATAAAACATAAAACCATAATAAATTTGACGTTTCAGGACAACATAGTCAAATTTTGGGATTGTTTATGGTGATCACTTTGTTTTTTGGTGTCATTTTTTATAATGATTTTTTTTAATTGTGTGATTATTTATTTATTTTAAATTATAATATTACCCATATATTTTTGATTTGATTTATTTACATTTTTATGTTTTTTTCATGATGCGTTCTACTACGGGATATACCTATGACCACTCGAACTTGAATTATAGAGGATCATATGCTTGCGACACCGAGACATAGAAGTGAACCCTTTGAATGAGGACACGCAATACATCAACACTCCTCATGATCCTTCATCTTATTCATTTGTAACCGATATAAAAACTAAAATTACCGTGCTTAATATGGATGAAAACAACCAAAATTTAAATGAACTATACTCAACAGATGATTATATTCAGCACGCCTATATTCAATTTCAAGGTGATACAACAAATTTTGAAATGAAATCCAATTTAATTCATTTATTACTAATTTTCATTGACTCACTATAAAAGATACACATGTTCACATATAAATAATATAATATTGGCTGCTCTAATTTAAAACCTGCTTATGTGGATGAAGAAAAAGTAATGCTAATGGAATTAATTTTCTCATTATATGACACTACAAAAGACTATCTTTACTATGATAGTTCCCCATTAAGAGGTTGGACGGACATGAAACACATTTTTTAGGAAACATATTTCCCAAACTATAGAACTACAACTATAAGGACATCCATTTTTTGTATAAGGCAGTCACAATGGGAACATTACATGAATATTGGGAACACTTAAAAATTTTATGTTCATGTTTCCCACTCCACCAAATATGTGATCATCTTTTATTTCATTATTTTTATGATGGTTTAATTTCTATTCGCAGAAACATTATATATTTTGTTTTAAGTGGTGTCCAGATGCCCTCTCGTACTGATGGATTGCATGGATGATCACCTGAAATTCATTAATAGTTGCTCTGGAGAAGAGGAGGTAGTTGTCGGCGAAAAAATGGTGCGACACTGGTGGACTCATGCGACAGACCTTTGCCCATGAATAGTTTTAGCAGATGCAGCCCTGGATAAAAGGTTGGAGAAGACATCAGTCACCAAGATAAAGAGAAAAGGGGAGAGGGGATCTTCCTGACGCAGTCCACGGGATGGCACAAATCCTCGAGTGAGCTCCCCATTGACCCTGATTCTGATGGAGATGGTCGAGATGCATTGAATGATCATATCTGCCCACTTAGTGCAGAAAACCATTTTCAGCATCACGGTTTTGCGGATGTTCCATTCCACTTTATCGTAATCCTTGGTCATATCCAGTTTCCAGGCCATGGTTCTTCTTTTCGCATTGAAGCGTGTTTTCATAGAGTGAAACACTTCGTGGGCCACAATTGTGTTTTCTATTATCAGCCTCTTTGCCACGAAGGCACTCTGGTTTTCTGAGACAATATCAGGAAACCACGGTCGTAGTCGATTTACAAGGATCTTAGAGAAGATCTTGTATGTGACATTGCATAGGCTGATAGGCCTAAAGTCAGGGGCTCTCTGGGGCTTCTTAATTTTGGGAATGAGGTCGAGGACAGTTTCATTGATGGCGGCAATACATGTTTTCCCGGCCTAGATATTCCTTATCATTTTGCATATGTTGGGACCGATGATGTGCCAGAATTTCTTAAAGAACAGGTCATGGAAACCATTTGGTCACGGGGCCTTCGTGGGGTGGATCTTTTTCAGAGCCAGGCATATCTCGTCATCTGACACATTTTTGGAAATCTGCCTATTGATCTCCTCGGTGAACACTGGTCGGATACATTCTTCCACTTCAGCCGAAATGAATGGAGTTTCTGAATTGAAGAGGTTCTGGAAGTAACATGTCAAAGCTTCATGAATTCCCTTAGTATCAAAGACTTTTCTTCCATTTGCTTGTGAGATGTAGCTGATAAAATTTTTCCGGCGTCTAGCTGATGCTTTCTGGGGAAAATACCAGGTATTGGCATCCCCTTCTGAGATGTGGGTATCCTGCACCCGCATAGCCCAGAAGCTTTCCTTCACGCGTAGGGTCATGTCCTGCTCTCTTTGATTTGCTCCAATCATGTTAAGAGTGCATCTGGATTGGGTTTTCATGAGTAGGTTGTGAATTTTCTTTTTGAGGGAAGCACAGTGCCTCTCGGGATGACGAAATTTCTTTTTACTCCAAGAACTCAGATCGGATGCGACCTTTTGGAGATTGAGGCCAATATCTTTGTGAGTGATATTCTATCTTGATCTTAAAACATCTTCACATTACCTGGCCTTTAACCAGAATCTTTCAATTCTGAAGGGTCGACAAAGTTTTCTGATACGTTCACCTTGAATACAGTAAATAATAATTGGACAGTGGTCTGAACAGTTGAGCGTCATGTGGCCGATGTGGAACAAGCTGAAGAGATTTATCCAATCTGTTGATCCCAAGAATCTGTTAAGTCACTCAGCGATGCGTGTGTCATTCGTATTACCTCGGAACCATGTGAAGGGATTACCTGTGTGACCAAAATCGACCAGGTCCACCCTAGTGACCGCATCCTTGAAATTTTCCATCGATGCAGTGTGTCGGACATTTCCGCCTCTTTTTTCCTTACAGAACATAATCTCTTTGAAGTCTCCACCGAATAGAATAGGGCTTGGAAGCTCTTGACGGATTTTGCAGAGGAGATCCCATGATTTCCCCTTTTCCTTATGGGCCGACCAGTCATAGAATCCCCCAAAGGTCCATGGCGGGGTGTGGTCCGCCTGAATAGTTGCAGCCACGTGGTGCGAGGAGAAAGACATGATCTTGCCGTTCAGTTGATCCTTCCATAGAAGACAGAGTCCCCCAGAGTGTCCTTGTCTGGAGATCGGGAGACAGCCTTGGAATCCGGATTTCTGAACAATGTTAGTCATGTCCTTGCTTTCCAGAATGGTTTTGGACAAGAAAACCATATCGGGGAGTCTTTTGTTCGCAATTGCGCTGAAGAATGCGAATTGTTCATGGGTTTCCAAGCCCATGACAGTTCCAGCATAGGAGAATCATTGTTCTAGGCGGGGCTGGGTCTTGCCCGCCTCTGCCTTTGAGTTCTTGGAACCTGTTATTTCACCAATATATTTTCTTCTCTTTGGGGAGTTCTCCATTGACCGGCATGTTTCAATTTTTCTTTTCTGATCCCCAGGTTTAGGGTCCTCCATTTTACCATCACTTATTTCACGTTGCACCCTTTTCCAGGTTCAACGGGTGATTGGGCCTGGTGGTGAAGTTCCAGACTTCCCATATTTATCCTGTGTTAGGATGTCAGTCATGTTCATTTCTAGGTCGGGGTCGGGATCTGGTGGTTCAGCTTGCATCTGCGTTGACCTCATGCTTTGTTCTGCAGGAACCTTTGTTATGTTCCTCGACTCAATAAGTGTTGAGATTGTGTCCTTCAGGGGGGGCGTATACATGCTGTTAGTCCTCTGATTGGTTGGGATCACTTTAGGGAACTTTGGTGGACTAAGCCTGATGATTGTTCCGTGTTTGGTTCCCGCCTGACTTGTGTGGGCCACCTTGAGACGTTCACGATCCTTTTGTTTTTCTGCCTTAGGAATGAAGGCATATCTGATCATTTTAGCCTGGAGCCATGTCCCATACTGAAGAATGATATTACCTGCTCCCTCCCCTGGCTTTGAGCAACACGCTCGTTCCAGATGGCCGAGGCGTCGTCAAAAGAAGCAGAAAATTGGGAGTTTCTTGAATTCGAATGAGATCCAGTTGTCTGCGTCATCGATTTTTACAAACATGTCCCTCATCAGCGGCTCCGACACTTCAATTTCGGCTCTAATCCAAACCTCAGGTCCCCATTGGATAGGGTCCGAGGTGTCCCATTCAATGAATTGGCCAATGTTGTCCCCAATTTCTCTCATAACACGTTCTGTTCTTGCGTGAAGGGGAATTCCTTTAATACGTATCCAGAAAGGGGATCGAGATAGATTGATGTTCTGGATGTCATCCCCCCCTCTGAATTCTTCCATGAGGAGGAGTTAATTATCAAAGGACCACGGTCTTCCATGAATAATTTTATCTCTATCTATTTTGTTGAAGAACTCGAAGACAAATCGATTGTTCCCCGCTTCACGAATGGCCACACCCGCTTCCAGTTTCCAAAGGTTCTGTAGAGTGTTTTTAACTGCCCCTTGGTTGACTGAAAATTTTTCCACAAACTTCCAACCAACAGCAGTGACATGTGTTTTTCTAATAGTATATCTTCATTTCTCCGAGCCTCAATAGTCGCTTTCCCTTTATCTGTTAGGGACATCCTCTTCCAAAGGATCACAATATCTGCCTCCATTATTCAGTGTACGAGGGATAAAAAGGGCTCCGGATAGGCCCGGTTATCCTCCCCTCTTGGATTGGCACGCGGATTTCTGCTACCCCAAAAACCTGGCCTCGGCACCCCACTCCGTGGCCTCATTTTGCAAAGGGGCAGCACGGCCAAGGCCTTGGCGAAGAAGACGCTCCGCGGATAGGGCTCCTCAACCCCTTACCGCACCAGCACACCACAAAACAGAACAGTCTTCGCGGATTGGTTCACCGCGGTGGAATCTCATGAGCTCCCTTCGCGAGAAACACCACCCAGACCGAACGAGTCACCTTTGTTTCATGATCTGCCATGTGCTCATCTTATTTCACACCATTCGCAGAGCATTTCGACCATAATCTGCATCAAAAGAGAAATACCAACCAGTGGGGAAAACAATCCACCAAAAGAAGTCACAGTATCAGAAACCCCTTCTCGACCAACGACCCCTTCGCAGCCACTCAATCCACAAAACCTTCGCGAACGGTGTTCATGAATCAAACCACACCACACCGGAATTTTGAAAACCATCCACAGATCACTGTCGTCTTACCACATCCTCGCGGATCAAGCCCCAGCACAGGATCTTCGCATCAGCCACTTCGCGAACATTCAACACGGTGGAACCCACCAATGGAACACCTTCGCAGCGGTCACTTCGCGGCTTTACTAAGTCTTAGTCCTTCGCGATCGAACGCCGCCTCAGACCGCTGCGGCAGGAGATTCATGACTCAAACACAATATGAGCTCTCAAGGCCTCAGACCTTCATGGTAAGGGGTATCGTGAATCAACCTCTTCGCGATCTCACATCTAGAACCAGGGACATCGCGAACACTTGGCGCCTCAACCCATCACGGCATGTTCTTCGCGAACCAATCACTGCACAAACCCCTATCTTCGCGAACCAATCCCTGCGCGATCCCCCAACGTCTCAGACCTTCATTGTGAGTGCTTTTTGAATCCACCTCTATGTGATCCATAGAGCAGTAGGACTTCGCACAAGCGTGGCACCGAAAACCTACCCTCAATCCAACAGCAATATTCGCGAGGCAGAGAGAAAAGGTTAGACGTTGAGGGGAAGCTCGAACACTGGTGCAAGACTCAAGACAAAGAACGCTCGGGTCAAAAAGCAAGAGGAAAAACCGATTGGGGTTAAGAGTTCCTCAGAAACAGGAAAAGGTATCTAGAAAAGAAATCTCGGATCATAATGTTGGAAAAGCTTGAAAAGTATGTGATCCGGATCCTCCCTTCCTGTCACAAATCAGGCACCGTCGAAGGATGGTGGCGACGGGGAGAAATGCAGGAGCCCGTAAATAGCAGGAGCTGCGCCAGAAGGTGAAATCGAGTAGGCTGGGGATCGCGGGGAAAAGTGGAGCACAGCATCTTCATCGTGGATGGTTTGTGAAGTGGCACCGGAAAAGGGGGAAGAAATGAACCGCAAACTCCGGCTCTGAAGCAGGATTGGCGATCTTCAGAACTGGGGTGGGGGCACCAAGGGGAGGTACCGCCACCGTGAACCGAACGGACAAAAAGACTGGAAAATCTAAGAAAAACCCTAACAGAGATGAACTTTGCGCAACAGTTGGAATACATATGGTTGATAAACACCAAAAGTATCCCGGGATACCTGCGGTAATTGGCCGGTCCAAAAAAAGTTCGCATCAATTGTGGATAGGATTGAGAAGAAAATTTAAGGCTGGACCCCAAAGTGAATCTCAAAATCAGGCAATGAGACCCTCATTAAATCTGTCATTCAGTCTATACCAAGCTATTTTATGTCTTTGTTTATGCTCCTGGTGTCCATCATCAACCAGATCCATACACGCACTGCCAACTTCGGGTGGGGGAAAATGATGGAAGAAATAGACCCCACTGGATGTCCTGGGAGAAACTTTGCATCCCCAAGATTGGGGGAGGGATGGGATTCTGGAATCTTCTTATCTTTAAATATTCTCTGTTGGCCATGCAAGGATGGTACATTATTAACCGTCCATCATCCCTATGTGCGTGGGTTTTACGAGCTATGTACTTTCACCAAACGGACTTCCAGGTTTCCTCACTAGGCCTGCGTCATAGCTTCCTTTGGAGAAGCATTTGGGGGGCCCGAAAGCTCATGGAAAAAGGACTGGGATGGAGGTTTGGGGATGGGTCATATGTCAATATATGGTCTGACCCAGTTCTGATTGATATGGATGGTATGCGTGCTACATCCCACGCACAACTAGGCTTTGAAGATGCCACTGTCAGAAGCCTCCTTTTCGACCAAGGAATGGGGTGGTGTGTGGACAAGATTTTGGAATGGTTTAATGAAAGAGACCAAATAATTATCCTAAGCATCCCCTAGGTCCCTGACGCAAGCCCTGACCAAGCTTTATGGTGCAATGACATATCGGGTTAATACACGGTGAGATCCGGATACAGGCTTGCTCTTGGAAACCACCAAATCGACCAGAACCAGGTAAAATGGAAATCTCTTTGGAAGCTCAACATTCCCCCAAAAATACGAAACTTTTGGTGGCAGGTCTGCATGGGAACCCTCCCAACAATGAGCCTTCTCGCGTACCGACATATGTCCAATGCCGCTTACTGCCCGTTTTGCCCGAACATCCCAGCGACCCCCTTACATGCCATCATTCACTACCCGGAAGCTAAGGAAATCTTGAATAAGTGGGGCCCAACCCCAAATGCATCGCTGTATATGGCTTCTGACCTCCCCACTCTCCTGGTGCGATGGTGCTCCTCTCTCTCAGTGTCTAAGGCAGGGTCATTCTGCACCCTGGCCTGGATCATCTGGGTACGGTGTAACGATGTTGTCTTCCACCACAGGAATAAACCTCCTGAATTCTGGATTGATCGGGCCACCTCATGGACCGAGGAATGGAATCACCACAATGGACAAAAAAATGATTGATGCTCCCCCCTCCTGACCCCCTTAGTGGAACCCCCAATGGAAGGTGTTCTTAAGATCAACGTGGACGCATCTCTCCCAAAGGATGGACTTATTTCCCTCAGTCTCCTGGCCCGAAATCATCTAGGGAAAATCATCGCAGGAAAATATGAATCACATCAGGCCTTTTGGGGACCTGCTGTTGGAGAGGCTAATGCCATCTTGGCTGCTTTGATGCTGGCTTTGGAACGCGGGTGGATGGATATTTGCATTGAATCTGACTGCCTCACCGTTATCGATGCCATTAACCACAACAACGGTGGACTCCGGTCGTTTCGCCTCATTATCCATATAATTCTCTCACTTAGCCAATGCTTTTCATTCGTAACCTTCTCCTTTACCAAAATAGAAGGCAACAATGCAGCCAACCAGTTGGAAACATCAGGCCCCTTCGAGGACAACCAGCTCTGGCTGAACAATTTTACTTTGTGGCTTTACATTTGTACGTCTGTTGATTTTAGTTATTAATGATATCGGTCTTTCTCAAAAAAAAATGTTGTTGTAAGTGGTGAACTAGTTGATAAGACCATAATTGGTGAAATAACCCTAATTGATTAAATGTCACAAAACACTCAACAATTTTTCACAACATCTAGTGTACACATTAGAGGTGTCTATGAGGTGCAATGTTCTGAATCTGAGAAGTAGGTAGAGAAAAATCATTGATGATTTAAGAACCCTTCTAAGACAACATGCTATTACCGAGGGGAAATACCAATCTCCTCCTCCAATCCGTTGTGGAATATGTTCGTTTTTCACCCACTACTCTAACCAATTCCCCAAATTGAGAGAAACATTGAAGAGTTGTGAAGAAACATTTCTAGGGCGCCCGTATTACAAACCCTTTAGGCAGGAAACATACTATGCATCCAATCCTAGGTTGATAGAAAAACAGTCCAATAAGAAATAGGTATTTTTGAAATAACCTCAACAACCATGGAACCAATTAGGTCAGAGTAGTCATCCACCACCACAACCCTGAAATCCTTATCCTCCCCAAAGGCCTTTACAACAACCCCCTCTAAAAATTGAGCCTAACCTAGAATATTTGTTGATACAATTGGCTTACAATAATATCCAATTCTAGAAAACCCCCTTTATATCCATGCAATACCTCAAAACCCTATTAATCCTACAAGCTAAATTGCTAAGAGAAATTCAATGTCATAGGTCTGGTAAACTAGCATCTCGACCATTAGTCAACCCTATAGATAAATGAAATGGTGATGAAATCACCCTTAGGCATGTAAAAAAACAAAGTCAAATGAGTACTCCATTATAGTCATACTCCCCTAAGGAAACCTCCATCCCTACCATTAAAAAAGTTCCAAATGATAAAAAACCATGTCTTGAGATAATCCCTTCTAATGGAAAGATTGTGTGTGTCGATGAGCCACCTAGAGAACTCATTCAACTTCAATTTATGAAAAGGACCACCCAATATAGTAATCAATATGAAAATTTAAATATGTAATTAAATATTGGAAACATCCAAAAAAGTAGAGGTAATCGTCCCCCTGATTGATGTTGTGAAACTAATTCCTTGATATGAAAAGTTTCTTAAGGATATGTGTACACAACGAAGGCGTCAATGGGGAGATTAAAAGTCGAGCTTGGTATGGAAGATATATTCATTGATAGTTCCATCACTTCCCCACAAATGCAATGATCTTGGGACATTTTTGATTCTATGCACCATAGGGTAGTATTAATTTTCTAATTCCATACTTGATTTAGGTTCTTCTATAAATGTGATTCCTCGCTCCATTAACTCTGCATTACAGGATGGGGAATTGAATCCCCCTTGAATTGTTGTTCAAATGGCCAACCATAGTACCTTATACCCTTCTTGTTTTTTAGAGGAAGTTCCTGTGAGGGTGAAAATTTTAATTTTTCATGCTGATTTTTATGTTCTAAAATTTGAAGATGATTGGATGAGTGGACATGCTCCTATTATATTAGGGAGAAAATTCTTTAATACTACCAAAACCATAATTAATGTAAACAATGGTATAGTATATATGAAATTTGGTTTTGATGTAGTCCATTTCTACATCATCGATTCCATGAATCACCCCTTAGAAGAACATTACTCACTCTCTCAATTAATTCAATTGATGTACTCGCTACCCCAGAAAAAACTACATTCCTTTCCCCTGATCACCTTTCTGAGTATTCATCACTAATTGGAATTTTAGAAAATGATTAATGCATTGATTATTTTTTTGGATTACAAAAATTTCCTGCATGTTTATTAATTGATGATTTCTGGTACATTGAGGATCACTTAACCATCAATGATACTTTTATTCTTATAAATTATAATTATACAATTTAGGATGATACCATTGTGTAGTTAGAGGGTATTAGGGACCTCTCTCTTTCACACACACTCCCATCAGTCCAAAATACTCCTGAATTGGAACTGTAATAACCACCTCAAGATGTAAAATATTCATTTCTTGAGAATAAAAAATAGTTTCCCAAAATCATTGCCAGTTCAATCCCTCCTAAGCATGAATTGTGACTGCTTGAACTTTTGAGAGAGTATCAACATGCATTGGGATGGACACTTTCTAACATTACAGGTATTATCCCATCAATTTCCCCACATATTTTATAAAATTATTATGCTAAACCAGTGAGGTAGGGACTACACTTACTAAACCCAAACCACCTTGAAGTTGTGAAACAGGAAGAAAAAAGATTACAAGATGATGGAATAATTTAATCCATCTGTGATGGCCAATGGGTCAGTCCCATTCAAGTAGTTCCAGAGAAAATGTTTTTATAGTAATAAAAAATGAAATCAATGATTTTTTTTCAACTAGTGTGCATAATAGATGGTGTGTCTGCATAGACCAACACTGACTAAACCTACAAACTAAGAGAGACCATTTACCTTTTCGATTCATTGAAAAAATGCTATAGAGGCTAGCTGGTAATTCCAACTAATGATTCCATGGTGTGTATTCTGGATTCCTTCATATCCTTATTTCCTCCACGGACCAAGGAAACAGATCCTTCACTTTCCCATTTGGAAAATATGCATATAGAAGGTTGTCATTTGGTCTATGGAATTCTTTAGGAAATTTCCAACGATGCATGGTTAGTATTTTTTGGGATTTCCATGTGAATTTAATGGATGTTTTCATGGATGATTTCACTATGAATGGATAAACTCTTGATGAATGTTAATGTAGTTTTAGTTCTTTCTTACGTCGATATATTGTAAATAATCTCATATTAAATTATGAGAAATGTCATTTTATGGTGGAACAAGGTAAAATTTTGGGGTTTGTAATTTATGGGGATGGTATCCAAGTACAAAAATCCTAATGTTTTTTCATTTATTCTTTAAAATTCCCTAAGAATGTATAGGATGTGTTATTTTTCCTAGGACATGCTAGATATTTCCATCATTTGATTCACGACATTAGTAAATTTGAACTCCCCCTCTCTTGATTACTCCCAAAAAAAATTTATAATGAATGTGAAGAAGCTGTTAATAATTTAAAATGGTGTCTCATGTCACCCATGATAATATAAGAACCTTAGTGGTATTTACTATTTGTGGTCATGTTTGATGCCTATAACAATGCAATCGGAATAGTCTTATCACAAAGGGTCAATCGAAATCCACATGTCATTGCATATGCCTCTGGTACACTGGACCCTGTCCAAGTAAACTACAACACAACTAAAAAATAATTTCTTTCTATTGTGTCTTCCATAGATATATTCAAGTCATACCTTTTAGGGGAAAATTTAATTATGTTCTCAGACCATGCATCCCTCTGGTATCTCCATAATAAATCATAATCCAAACAATATCTCATTCAATGGATAATCCTCCTTTAGGAATTCAATTTAAAAATTACAGTTAAAAAGATCATAGAATGCAGTGGATGACTATATCGGTAGTATTCAACAATCCTAAGACATAAACTCATCCCCATGTAGTCCCATAAATGACACTTTTCTTAATGAGAATCTATACCGAGTTCACGATGTTATTCCGTGGTAAGATGAAATTGTAAATTATTTTGTAGCTTCATGGATTCCAACTGATTTCATAAAAAGAACTAGGATGACCGTCTAAAACATGAGTCTTGTTGGAAAATTTGGGAGGACCCATACCTTTGGATCACATGTAATGGTCTAATCCTCAAGCGTTGTGTTCTGGATAGATAGTTTCAGCCTATCCATCAATTCTTCGAAACTCTTGCTTGTGGGGTTCGCTTTGGTCAACCATGGACTACACGCAAGGTCCTCAATTCTGGTTTCTCTTGGACCACATTTTTTCTGGATACCCATGATTTTTTTAAATCTTATTCTCATGGTAAAATAATTTCTAATGTATCTAAATGAAAGTAAATTCCACAACCACAATTTTTACATTATAAAAAGTTTTATGTTTGGGGTATTGACTTTATGGGACCATTACCCAATTCATTTGAGAAACTTTACATTCTTCTAGCAGTAGATTGTGTTTAAAAATGGTTAGAGGCATGTGCCACGCGGATTGAGTATTGTATGGTATTTTTGAAGTTTTTCAGAACACAAATATTTTGTAGGTTGGGATGACCTTGGTTCACCATTAGTGACCAGGGTTCTCATTTATTCAACCAAACAATGTAATCTCCTTTGTGTCAGTATGGGGTCGGTCGTCAATGGTCTACTACATATCACCCATAGACCAATGGTCAAGCTGAGGTTAAAAATAGGGAGTTAAAATAGATTCATTATAAAATAGATTAACCCAATTGGAATGATTGGAATTATATACTTGATTATTCCTTATGGGGTTACAACACATGTTTTAAAACCCCAATTGGAATGTCACCTTACAAGATTGTTTTTTGAAAGAGTTGTCACCTACCTATTGAGATTGATTATTAGCCCTACAATGACATCTTACATTGAAATTATAATCTTTATGGTGAATGTTCTAAAATAATGTAATAGATTCAGGAGTTGGAGGAAATGAGATGAGATGAACATGAGAACTCTAGGATTTATAAGGAGCGAACCAAGGCCACCCACAACCTTCTCATCAATCATCATCAGTTCCAAATTGGGTAGAAGGCCATCCTATATAATTAAAGGATGATGTTACATCTAGTTAAGCATTGTTACCAATAGTTTGAACCATACACAATTACTAACATCTCTCCATTTGGTTTTGTGCAGGTTCAAACTGAAGAAACCAAGATACCCTTCACGGTCAATGGGTAGCGGTTGAAGCACTTCCATGAATCCACTCTGGTGACCCCAATGGAGGAACTACATGTTCAATAATAAATATATGAAGGACACTCAACATGTTTTATCATTCTTTCACACATTATCTTTTATTACAGTTATGACACTGCACATTTTATTTGTGGGGGGATGGTTATGTTCCTGGGTTAGTTAGGAGATTCTTCATCTTTTTTTTCTTTTTCTCTTTTTAGATTACTGAATTGTATTGTTACATTCCCCCATTTCCTCCCCCTAAATTTTGATTCGTTATATTGATTTTTTTCCCACTTTATCATGGAAAATTTTCACATTTAGTTATGGAAGTCATTAAAAATGAATGTGGAATCTCTTTATTTCATGTTGTTTTAACATTTAAAAAATATTCTGGTGAAATGTGAATATCAGCAAGAATTCAATACTGTGGTGTGAATTTATGTTGAAATTTATTTCTTTTTAGATGATATAAATTTTGTTATCATTTTGAATCCATTGGGAAAAATTGTTCCCATTTTTGTGAAATGGTTAAGGGGAAATTATTTCCCTTATTATTTCCAAACATTTTTTCACCAAACAATGAATTGTGAAAATTTCATACTTAATGGGAGGTAAATATAATTTAGGTTTATTTTTCTCTATATTCCAAAAATTATTTCTCCATACATTTGTTTCTTATCCAATATATTTCATTAATGCACAAGATAGGCCAATTCATCTATACCTATTATCTGACTATTGTAAACCCTCAAAAAAGTGTTTTATATTGGGAAGGTCAAAAACCACCCATCCTCAACTTTTTATTTTGATATAACTATAAAAATTAGTGTCGTGAGGATATCTAACAAGGGTTAAGAGAAAAATTAGAGATTTGAACCATGTGAATCTTTTGAATTTTTTTTAACTTTGGGGAGTGATTAATTGTAAAAAATATGGGGATGTCTAGGTTGGGAGCTTATGGTTTGATTTCTAGAAATTCTTATCTGATTGGGTGTTGAAATTTGTTTTTAAAGGATGTGGGGAATTTTCAGTGGAAATGATCATATAAGTTGGTAATTATTAAAATTACATATATTTATATGATAGAAAGTGGAAATAATAGCATGAAATGGTTGTCAGAAACACACTTGGATAATTATTGACATGATTTAATTTTGAATTATGTTTTTATTGGTATTCTTAATCTCTTATAATTTCATTAGGATATAATTTTTTAGATGTATTTTTCCATGATCTCTGATAATAAATCCTCATTGTGATTTTTACCTTGATAAAATTTCTATCTGGAATTAAATTTCATTGAATGTTAAATCATTATGATGTTTGAAATATATACATGAATAATTTTTTGTAATATGACTTTTCTCAGCAGTGCAGATGTTTAGGTGTGGGGTTGTGATCACACCACGGTTCACTATTTGATTTTCACCCTTAAAACACTATGTAAAAGTAGGTTTGTATAGAAAATATTAATATAAAAAAAATCTAACTTCATGATTGATTTCATATTTTTGTTTTTATAACTGTTAAAATGTGAAATGTTTCTTTTTTAGATAATTTCATTGAATGTGGATGTGACTTGGAGGGACCATGATGAAGTCTAAGAAAAATGGGCTATGTTACGCTTGATCCAAGCACAATAGTTTTCTAAACTGCATGCTGCAACATAATCATAAATCCAAATGGACAGACATTATGTGGTATAGTCTAAGATGCATTGGCATAAATTTATGTGAAGGAACTCAATTTTTATTTGACCATTTGGTAGCACAATGGACCTGATCTGTCCAACACATTGATTCTGCATAGAGTCAAAAGTGGAGTAAATTGATCAATCCAAATCTCAAAATATATTTTTTTAAATGGTTCCAATCATTCATTGGAAGTATACTAGAGGTGGGGAAACATGTTTCTAGTTTTTTACAAATCGATCATCGACTTTATTATTGCCAAAAACCAAGGGCAATGTGGTATTACACAATATGTGTTCCCAATACCACATTCTACATTACCTATAAAATTGAAGCATGGGCTCCAAATATAGAGGTTCAGCTAGGATGAAAATATTAAGTATTTCAGAGACCCAAAGGATTCCTCTCAAAATATAAGTAGTTATAGAGGCCCCTATCTTTATAGGGGGGTCATGGATGAAGGCTACATTCCACTAGATCTTCATAAACCTCCCAATATCAAGCAAAATGGTGGACGATCATTTTTAGTGAGCTACACACACTTGGGATGGTGTTTTAGGACTTGCTCGTTTACTGGTTGTATGTAACTTGTGTTCTATATATTTAAATTATTTCTTATATTTACATGATTCTACTCTAATTTCAATTCAATTGATATAATTATGTGAAATGCTTTTTATTTAAACACCGCTTGGCTAGAGATTTCAACTGGGAATCTTGGGTTATTCTGATAGGAAAACACAAGAATCATTTATATCTCACAAATATATAATATTTTACATTGATTTGGTATTCTTTTTTCTATAATTTAATACCAAACATTTAATACATGATTATTTTGTTAAGGGTTGCTTCATTATGCATCTTTTTAAGGGGTAAAAGAGGGATCAATTTCTTGACAACCCTCAACCAAATAAATCAACAAAACCATGGGGATATTTCAAAACAATTAAATATCCAAAATTTGTAGTGATAATGAAATTATCTAATTATCTAATAATTCATAAATTAGTACCTTTATCTATCGACTATAAATCTCTTTAAATCAAGTAATTTTCTTAAAATTGTTTACAAAATCAGCCCCCTTTTGTACTTTCTATTAACAAATAATACTCCTTATATATCAACGCTCCTTGAGATATGGCATAGGATATTATTTATACCTAAAATAACCCTTAAAATCTTAATTAATTTGACATTTCAAGACAATTTGGTTAGGATCCAATGGTCTTGTCCCTGAATATGAAGATATTATGACCAATATGGTTGGTTTTTTCACTTGTCAAAAACCCATATAAGGATAAAGGTAAACTGGAATCCTAGTTTAAGGAATTTGGATGTGGATAATTACAAGATGTTTGAAATATTCAACTCTATTGATCTCCCTACTGGATTAATATATATAGAAGATCCTAACAAAAAGCTGGATAATGTGGTGGATTATTTATACATTGAGGATCATTATGTTGTTGAGGTTGCTAAAGAAAAATATTCAACTATTTAGGTAGAATAAGGAAATGAAACTCATGTGTTCAAAAGTAGAAATTTTTTTTATAGACCTTTCGTCCACCATCTTTCTTTTCCTAATAGATAAATCGTCTTTAAAAATATGGTGAATCTAATGATAGAAAGGGGTCAATAGAAGGTCAGTTAGAAAATTATTTCTAAAAGAGTTCAAGATCAGTATGTGGGGTTTCATATGGATCAAATTAAAATTTTTACATTAATATGAAAGATAAATCTAACCATACAAATTGTGTATCTAAATTTGGTGAGTCCACAAGTGAGAAAAGGTCTCATTGTATCATCTATTGGGGGAAATCATCATGAACTAATCTTTTGGGTATTTTATACCCTAATTCTAATGGAGAACATGATGATAGATATATTGGTGGGAATAAATGTTGTACACCTGAAAATGATGGATGTTGCATATTTTATTCTGAAAAATATCATAACAATAAATTAATTTAATGAATTGATCAAGCATTGGATTTTTAAGTAATTCATACATGTGTTTTTGGTGAGGAGAATAGGTATGAAGAAGATTCATTTCCTATCAAAGAGATGATTATATATCATCCTCATTATTCATCTCCTCCACCTAGGTATGTCATAGAAGAATATATTGAATCATTTAATTCGTGATAGTTGAATGATCTCAATGGGATGCTCATAGACACGCCCCTTTGGGAAACCAAACTCAGAAAAGCTGATACCTAGTGGATAATTTCATTGGTCATTTCTCTCATCCATCAAAAGATGGTGATTAAAATGCAAGAACCAGATGTTTAGAATATCAGATTATTTGGTCATATAGGTGATGGTTGATCCATTATTCTAGAAATGATAGGAATCATTTTTGAGAATCTATTATCTCATTTAGATATATTAGAGTCTCAAACAATAGTTGGTGCTTCCGCTTATAGTGCTCCGCCGCCTTTTCATTCCCCGGTTGATGTTTATTTTATATGATCTGTTGTGAGATAAGACATAAAATCTTAAATGAATTATTAAACATATTCTCATTATCAACAACATCATCAGATAAAAGAACATGTTGATCATATTATTAATCATTTTAGATAATACATGAGTGATAAAAGGAGAGATAAATAATATATCACTATTCTATTATTCATTTCCTTTCAAAAAGTTTTATGAATTATCAAAATAATATTGATCTTTAGTTTTTTTATGATAACCTAAGAATTTCTCATTGGAGTAGGGCCTTCAAGGAGTGAGATACCAATTTTATGACTTTATCACAACATCCCAATCATTTCATGGAGGAAATTATTGATTTATTCAATGAAATGAAACATAGTTTACTTATGATTGGAATGTTTTTAGATTTGATGATTTTTTTGGTATACTGCTAGAATCAAAAATATTGATACTCAAAAACCTCATCCATGCATTCTTATATATAGGTCCATCTTTTAACATATCTGAGTATCTTCCCAAAATTTTTTATTTTAGTAACCCCCTTTGACCTCACTCATATTGAACTTGTGATATAGATTAAACTAGTAGAAGCTTATTGAATTTTATTTAATCCAATAGAACCTCCACATACACCTTCGCCCTTTTTGGTTCCCCGTTTTATAGGAAAATAAAAGGAGAGAGTGGATTCTATATCTCTCTGAAATAGGGATTCTCCCTTATATTTTTATTTGGATTTTATTCGGAATAGATTTGTATTTTCCTTTTTCTTATATACTCTATACCTTTTGTTAGTCAATGAATAAACTAACTTTTTATTAATTATTTTATTAATAATTTTTTTATTCCTAGTTCTTTTTACATTTCTATGACCATAGAAAATGGTTGCTCAGTTAAATAGAAACTCACATAAAATTAATCGATAACAAATTGTGTCACATATGGTCTTAAAATGTTACTCACAGTCTTCATTTCTATGAGTTATTTACCTATAATGTTTTTATATATGGTTTATAATTTCCTTGATTTTTGATCATAAGAATGTAATACTTTTTAGAACCAATTTATTTTAATGATCCCAAATCATGTTTATTATTTGGTAAATAAATTTAATGTTTTCTAATAGTAAATCACATTTTATAAAAAAATTAATATTTAGATAAGTATTGATCTACCATTAATTGAAAATATCAACCATCAGTTAATTTATGATAATTTTAGTTATATAGTACACCAATATCCTTTTGATATTGTTATTATAATGAAACTACCTCTACTCATTGCTACCATCACATGGAACATCTACCAATTTTCATCCATGCATATCAGACATTATTACCGTCAAGAGCTCATACCACTATTACCTATTATCATCATATGATGTTACTATAATGCAAAATCTCCCACCATTATGATATACTACTAGATCATGATACTTCTAGGATAATCTACATCTACAGCTATTGTATTTCTACTTCCAGAACATTTAAATCTCAAAGACAATATATCAATGATCTACAGGCATAGATTGCTACCATCATTTTAATATGTTAATGATGGAGAATATTCAACATTATGAGCTACTAGGGAATCCAGAATTATTTTCAAAATTAAATAGCCTAGGTATTGTATAAGTAATTTAATTATTTAGACAATCATGTGGATTTATGAATTATTATTCTAACAAACCTAATCAAATACATAATAAAAAAATTGATATTTTCAACCACGTAGATCTATAAGAGGACCCATATTACTTTATTACTATTTTTCAATGGATAATATAATCAATAGAAATGTAATATATTCAATAGATCCTTTGGGATATGACCATTTTTCAACATCATGTTTCATTAAATAGTACAAACCAATGGATCTTTTCATGTTTATATTCAGTAAAAAAGATATAATTCAAGAAAATATAAACCATTATTCTAAATCAACTTGAGTTTCATCCTCGTATCTTCACCCTAATTTATATTTAATATATCTAATAACCATGGACATTCTTCAATGGAAAGGGGCAAGCATGAAGGCCAATAAGGAAAACCCACAAGAGAGACCAAGAACATGTGATCTTGTGACTTATCAATAAGAACATTATTCAACATCATAAGGAATGATAGATAGAAATATAAATTATAAAGGAAAATGGATAATAACATAGAAATGTGTGTAAACATTTGAACGAGGCATTAATTATAAAATAACCATGTTTGATTACTGTGGTTTCGTAAATGAAAAATACCAACGTCATTCCCAAATAATCATAATATATTTCATATTTGATTTATAAATGTATCAACCAATGCATTAGAGAACTATTTGGGTGAACCATTCATAAGTATTAGTTCAATTTTATCCAAAGAGATCATAATAAATCATTTTATTAATAACCCGTGGTGAATTAAGATGATATTCTTATCAAAAATATTGGAATAAACAATTGCTTAAAGACGTTATCATTACGGAATTTTTAACCAATGAAAGAAAATTTAAATTTATTATATGTAAATCCCGAAATCAAATTTTTTATAAATATAGTTGAACACTCATTGAAAATAATATAGGATTGGGATTCAAATAAAATGGGAAATATAATTTCTCCTAAAACAAGGAAAATTAGTAAAGATTGGTGGGCTAATACACACAACATAGATAGTGGACATGAATAGAAATGTAAAGTGATGATTTCCTATACCTCAAAGTGTTGTGCCAATAACATGAGGATGGGACATTGGGGGATTGAAGACACTCTGGGGGGGTCCTTGGTTGGTAAAATCACTATATATTTATAACAGAAGAACTGGGAGTGTATGTAAATGGGTCTTTGTGAGGGTTTTTATAGGATATGTGAATGAATTGATAAATATTTTCTAAATATAGGGCATTGAAACTAGAAATTGGAGAATGAAATATCATTGTCTTACCCCTGGGGTTTGAAAATGGTATTAGTAATTTGGGTCAAATTAAATATTTTTTAATCCACCAAAATTGAATATCGTATTTAAAGATTCTATGGCATGGAGATGTAAATATTCCAAAAACTAATTTTTTTAAAATCATATTATCTTTTCTAGATATTGGAGTTTAATTAATGGTTTAAAAAATTTAATCAAATTTTATATAATACTTAATATTAAAAAAATAAAATATGATAGGTTTTGGATTGTGATTAATTTAATATTACATCCTTATGACATAAATATGATGAAATAAAATATACAATGCTCTAAAAGTGTATTTTTTACTTTTCCTAATAAAATAATGTATTTTATAATATTCTCATAAATTGAAACATACCTGAATTAAATGTGATAATTTAAAAAATAATATTTATTTTAGCATAAACATTATTTGAATATGAGAATTATAAATTTGAAATATAAATATCCTTATTTATTTAAAAATATAATTTCTTAAGGTAGAGTTATATTTCTGACACGTATAAAAATTTTCAGAGGCCATTATAAATTTAATTTATCATTTAGTATATAAATAACTTTTTTAAGAAGAATATTTAATTAAAACAAACAATATTAAAAATACCATTGTTATGCAACATTTTTTTATATATTCAGGAAAAATACAATTATTTATTATTTTCAACCAAAATGAATTATCAAATTCATCTCAATTAAAAATATATTTTTCTATGATAAGCTATTTATAAAATTTATTTAAGAAATAATATTTTCATTTAAACATGTTAAATTAAAATTCATGTAACTATGTTCATGATATGTAACCCCTTATTACACATACTTGGGCTATAAGAGTAATATTTGTGATGGTGGTAGTTTTGTGGGGTGCCTCAGCTAACATCAACTGAGTGGTAATATCTAATATCATTAACGTCTTCAATAGGTGATGTTGTTCAAGATTCACATGACTCGGCTTATATCACGCTTGTTAGGGTGAACCCGAGTGGTGATACCTCCCTCTCCTGTTAAAAACATCGGTTTCAAATGGCATGATTATACTTGTTGAGGATATAGATTCTGTTTAATGTATCAGTAATATTATGTAATTACTACATATAAACAATAATTATAATGATAGAATTATCATCTAAGGTATATTTTACAATATTAATATAGTTAAATGGGCTTATTGACAAAATTTTATACAAATGAAGAATCCCAATAGCCACATTACCCTTTATACCCTATAAAACCACATCATTTTCACTCAAAATAAAATAAAATTCTTATTAAGGTTATTTTTTAAATTACATAATATTAATATATGTCTAAAAATATTTTGACTCATTTATATTGAAAATATATTGGGAATCATTATTCTAGTAGATTTGGGTGATTTTTACATTCAATATTTTTGTTTTCTATTTTATATTTGTGTCGAATTGTAATGCTGGTCATTATCATTATTTTTCTATATGATTAATGAAATGATAATTATTAATGAGATATTTTTTTATCATTAATTTATAAATGTATAATATTACATAAAACACAAAATTATTCATGAAAATTTATCATTTTAAAATTTATGGGTCATTACGTTCTTCTACCCTTAAGAATGTTCATCCTGTAGATTTCAAGTCATTATCTCTATGGAGAAAAGGTGAGGGAAATTATGCTTCATTGTCTCATATAGTTCCATCATCATTTATTCTTATTTTAGGTTTCTCCACCACCCATTGACATTGTGGGTTTTATTTATGTTTAGACAATCATCTATATGGTCAAACATATTTATCAGTTTCACCACATAATAGAAGTCATGTTCTTTTGTACCACCTCCAGATTCAGTAACTACATGAAATAAGGTTTGTAACTAGTCAAGAGAGATATGTGGAATACATCATGTACATGAAATATATTCATCGGATGTGAAATCTAATAGGACACTTCTTCTAGGTGATTAATTATTTCATAGGGTCAAATGTACATATGTTTTATCTTCCGTTTCATTCCAAATTGCATGATTCTTTACCATGGTGTTATATAAGGGAAAATATTGTCTCCAACATCAAAATCCTTGTCCTTAGATGGTTTTAAATTTATCTATTTTACCTACTATAATCATTATATATATATTTTTGGATTTCATTAACATTGTTTCCATCACATACATTAGATTGAGCCCATGAAATTTCTTCTCACCAAATTCATCCAAACAAGTAGGAGTTATATATTCCTTTTTGTGTAGTGATTCATATTATTCCATATAAATAATAAAATGGTAGTAGTTATTATATGAGAAATCAATATATAAGAGGTGTTGATCCATCCCCATTAAAATTCCATCCAGCTTGTTCCCATCATATCCATGAAGGTCAGAATATAACTTTCAGATGGACCATCATTTTTTGGGTAATTGGTACTATTGAAACTAAATTCAATATTTAAATCGTGTTGAATATTTTTATAGAATTTATATGTAATGATGTGGTCATGTTCATGAATGATAGAATGTGTCACCCAATGAAACCTCTCCACTTCCTTCTCATATATCATGGCATGTTGGTCAGGAGATTGATCTTATTAAATATGAATGAAAAAGGAATTCTTGGTTATCTGATCCACTGTAACCCATTTCAAGTTGTAATCTTTGTGACATTTTTCCACTTCAATGTTGGTATGGGTAGTGGCTGCAATATCCCTTTAGGAATTTTTTTTTATTACATCACATTGTAGTATAACATAAACATTTTATTCTATTCTGGAATCTCGCATTTCATATTATCATACAAATTATGATCATGAATGTCAATATTAATATTAGTGCCCTCCACAATTTATAGAGTATGTACATCTATAAGATTCATCCATCAAATCCTTCTTTATATATGGGTTTGAAGGAACACATAGCCTTGTATAAAATATCAATACACATTCTCGAACAACATTGATCTTAGGAAACATCCCATTCTTCACAACTTCTATCTTTCTTTGTAAAAAGTATCTTCTCTTTGAGATATCAAAATCTTCCCTATTAATAATGATCATGAAAATATTTTCAATAGGTTTGATAATTTCTTACCTAATTATTCCCATTTACAATTTTACTAGGTCATTAATGATTGGATATCCATGAATCCTCATCATTTCAATCATAATAGTTTCTTCCAACATAATTAATCAGCACCATTGTTTTATATTCTAGAGTGATAATTAATTTAATAGTCGTAGTGTCTTTGAAATTATAACAATTACTCTTTCTCTTGTTTAGTTCATTTTTTTGGAAAACATATGACAATCCTTGGTGGTCAATTAATATATCACATCTTCACCTATTAAGATTGTGCCTCTACATTTTTAGTGAAAGAAAAACTACAGAATTCTCTAGCTCATGAGTAGGATAATTAGATTCATGAGTCTATAATATAAATGATTAATTTGAAATAAACTTGCCAATTTTAATGAGGATTCAAAAAATCTATTTCAGATATGAATCTCTGTAAACTAAGAATCATTCTCTATTGAATGGTAGAGATAAAAAAGTATAGTATCCATTATTCTTATTTAGTTCATTTAAATATTAATAACCTTCATCAATACTGATGAACAAGGTTCCATTTCAATATAACATGGGTTGTTGAATAAAATGACATGATTTTTTTCTGAAAACTCTTATAATATCATCCAAATCCATGGAAACTATTAATATTAATCACTTTTGTATGATGATAGCACAACTCTATATCCTTTTTATTATAGAGTAAACTGAAATTCCTTCATTCATTATAATGTTCCCCTTGATTACATTTTCTTATAAATATATTTTAAATTTATGAATTTTTAAAAATGAGTATCCTTCATGAAAGTTCAAAAAATAACCATTTGATAATACTCATGGTTCTCATGATTATTTAAATATATCAATGTACCAATATAACTACTACTAATTTATCAAAATATTTCTTATATACTATATAAATAAAATACATATATATAGAAGGATAATTATTCCATTTTAAGGGAATAACAAAAAACTCATAATGACCATACCCTGATTGGAAGGTAGTCATTGTAATATCTTCTATCTTAACCCTTAATTGATTATACCCAGATTAAGGGTCAATATTGGAGAAGAATTGATCCCCACAATTCTTGTAAAGTAAATCATCAATCCATGGGTGATGTGATTCATCATTTCGATGTGATACTATATTTTTTCTATAATCAAAGCATATCTCCATTGATACATTACTATTCTTCACAAAGAGAATATGTGATCCCCAAGAAGACACAGTTTGTTGGATAAATCACTACTCTAGATGATCTTATTGTTGGTTATTAAATTCCACTAACTCTATATTTTTTATTCTCTATAGGGTCTTTAATATCATCTAATATATTTGTATGAGTTCTAAATAGAACTATACCTCTATTTCTAGTGGAGTTCTACGTAACTCTTCAAGAAATATGTCTATGTATCCCAGAACAATGGGGTCTTTCTCTAACATTATAATTTCCTTTCCTTATCCCTATTCACTTATCATCTCTATAAAAAAGAAAATGTGTGGTGCTTCAAGACAATAACCAATATAGGATATATCCCCTTTGAAAGTTACTATGGGTTTTCTATTCAAGACTACAGAAATTTCTTTTATTTTAAAATGGATAATTGAATTATATTTTTAGAGCTAGTCTATCCCATGTATTGTACTAAATTATACCATGGTAATGACTACTATATTTGTCAATATATTTTATTCTCCAATTTAAATATGATAGTTTCTATAAATATTTTGTTATAGGATAATTCATCCAGGAGTCCGGACAAATAACTCTAAATCTAGATGTTTAGTGATTAACTCTACATTCATTGAAAACATGGATGAATCCAAAGAATATATAGTATCATAATCCAAAAAATTACATCCAATCACTGAGATTAAAATTATTGTACATTTCACCACATCGTTTAGAACATCACTTTATCCATTTCGATAGAAAATCCCTACCATTCTCCATTTACTAGGTTGATTTTTGATGGTGGATCCCCTCTGTTGTCTTCTAATATGGTCATTGATCGTAAAAGTTCCCAAGTTGTCCAAACATGACGCATTTAATATTTAGTTGGGCCTACAATATCATACCTTTATTATTAGTGTTAAAAAGTGGAGATTCAACCTCACTATGACCATTTCAATTTGTATGTCCATATATCATTGACATGTAGAAATTTCAACTCCTTATTATGTACTTTAATGAATTATTCTTCTAGTATTTTTATAGGGTGTAAGTTTAACTTTCTTTCTTTATCTACCCTAATAGAGGAACTTCCCTAAGATAGGCTTCATATATCTCTTCTTTTTAATCAATCTATGTTACCACTACATCTTGTTATACTCTATTCTAATCAATATATCACTCCATAATATCTCCTCATAAAATTCATAGTCTCTATATTCTAGATTATTCTATAGATTGGGTATCAGTCCACAAAATAATCTATTATCCTTCCCTTATGACACATAACCGGTCATGAGGTGTATTTGGAAAGCCTTCAAATTTTAATTTCATAAACTACAACTGATTCATTTTACATCTACTTTAGTATTAGGAATTCATTCTCCAAATTAATTCTTACCAAATATGGGAATTATTTATTGAAATATATTATCCTAAACTCTTCCTTATCCATAGAATTGTTATGTATTCTTGGATTTGTGTTTTCAATAAATTTACCCCACTGATCAGCTTCTACATCTATGAGGTATAGATCAAGGGTTATGTTATCTTTCTCTGAAAAATAGATTACCAAAAAGATATTTTTAATAGATCTTATCCATTATTCTAAAATCAATGGCTCAGTTGATCCACTGAATGAAGGTAGTCATTGATTCATGAAAGATTAGACAGAATGCTGTTCTGTTCCTAGGGAATCAGTTATCTCAAAATTTATCATGTTTTGGTTCATTACTCGAGTCAGTTGATTCATCAACCTCATAATTTTTTCCATTCCTTATTCTATTGGAATGACATTAGTGCATGATCAATTATATTCATAATTTATTCGGATCTTTCTATTTCATTCCATTTATTCTAAAATTAAAAAATTAGATTGATAAATTTGTATATTTTAATAATCCTATAATTTAAGAAGGATTTTATTTCATAAAACATAATGTTTAAAATTTTTATTAATCTCCACTAATAAAAATTACTTTTTCTATATATAATTAATAATTATTCCTAAAAATCACATTGTTAATCAAACCTATCCCCCAGGAGTGTCAGTCTATTAGTCCAGAAAGTCCCATTGTCATTTACCAATTTGTTCTCATGTCTATATCTATTTTTTTCCACATGTCACCCCTTCAAACATTTTTTAGAGACGCATCCTCTTTTTCGTCTCCAAATAGGGATTTATTTCATCAGAAACCACATACTTATTAATAAAAAAACAAATATGTTTTCCTATAGTTAGACTTGTCCATATAGATCTTCCTAATATTTTCAAGTTTTAATTTCCATAAATAACTAAAACATCATTTTATTTAAACTATGGAATCCCATATATTTATTACATACCTATTCATTAAATTATAAAAAAAGGATATTTTCAAGTTAATTTCATGGAAATAAGAAAAACATACATGGAAAAAACAGTTCATATGTTCACATAAAATACATAATCATGGGATTAACATAACATATATTTACCTAATCTATTAAACTTGGGTCATATATAAATGTGATGTGGAGAAAATAAATCACAATATGCGAAGAAAACAAGAGAAAATATAATATTTGATGTAGAGACATATCATTAAGATCATAAGGGAAAATGATATGGTGTGAAAATGATGAATATCATAATAAAAAGGATAATGAATCAGGAAATAAAAATATTGTAACAATATATGAAAGATAAATTCATAAAAATATAACAATACTTTATCATTATGGTGTCATAAATGAAAATCAATAAGTTTATTAATTATGGTATCCAAAACATGTCATATATAGAGATTAAATTATTTAAAATATTCATTAGAAATCGATCAGAGAGAAAACATCATAGGTATTAATTTTGTGTGATCCAAATAGATCATTATAAATTATTTCCTTAATAAACCATAGAAAATAAATATAGGGTTTCTTGTAAAAATATTCTCATATAAAAGAGCTTAAAGACAGGATCATTACAACGTTTTTGAATAAGAAAAATAAATATGAGTTTATTATTTGAAAATAAACCAATACAAAAATCAATTTTTAATCCCTATTTTTACACATTGAATATAAATGATTTTTAGGTATTTAAATAAAAATTAAGAGAGAATTTATCATCTAAGAGAGGAAAATTGAGAATCAATTTTACCGCATCACCTGTATAAAACATGGACGTAGAGAAGGAAAAAATGGGATGGGAAAAGTGAATAAAATTAACAAAACAATATAATTATAGTAAATATATAATATAAATTGGAAAAATCAACTGATTTCTGAAATTAGATGACTTACCACATGAAAAGATAAATTGAATGGGAATGAGAAGTGATGATTTGCTTTACATTAAAGAGATGTTCCTAAAACATGATAATGTACCTTGGGATATTTATCCAATATTGCTGGACTACATGCTAGGATTAATAACTTGAAACTTGTTGTTTATTGATTTGGTGTCAATGGAAATAGAGAAATTGAGGGGAATTTATCAAAGAATTGGATAAATTGATAAATAATTTCTAAATATGGTCTTGGAAAACGAGGTTGTGGAAAATTAAAAACAGTTGTCTTACCCATGTTGTTTTGTCAAGATATTGGAATTTTGCGTCAAATCTATTGTTATTTTAATATAAAACCAAAATTCATTTTTAAATACATTTTTTGGCATAAAAACTAATGATTTCATGATGTAATGTTTTGAAAAATTTATTTTTTATTTTGAAAATTACCTTATAGTTTTAAAATTTTAATAAAATCCATAAAAATTTATAATATTAATAAAATAACATATTTTAGGTTGTGTATAAATTTTAATTAATGATTATATAATTATGGAAAAAATATATTATCATAAAATATATTGAAACCCTAAAACTGTATTTTTTAATATTCATTGAAAAATAAAGTGTTTTAGAAAATTACAATAAAATCACCATAATATAATTTAAATGTTCTAATTTCAAAAATTATGTTTATTTTATATGGTTTTTTTCTAAATGTGAAACATTGAACTCGTTAATATGAAAATAATTTCTTATTTAAATTTTTTTTAATGGAGTAGTTCAATTGATGATAATTAAAAAACTTTTCTTTTAACATTATAAAATTATTTTAGACTTTATTATTTAAATAAAAGTTTTCCCAAAGAATATTTCATTAATGCAATAATATTTATAATACATTGGTTATATATAAAACATGTATATATTTCTTCGATAACTATAATTATCTTTTCATTTCATCCAAAAATAAAATTCTCAAATACATCTCAATTAAGCATATATTTTATTATGATACAATATTCATAAAACAATTTCATAGAATAATAAATTTATTTATAAAAAGTAAAATGCACTTCATATATCTAAGGCATATGCATGTAACCTATTATTACACATGCATGCACCCTAAGAGTAAGATGTGTGATGGTGGTAGTTTCGGGGGTGACACTATTAACATCGACCGGGTGATAATCTCCAAATTCTTTAACTTATGTCAAACGAGGTATCATTCGAGATTAAATTGTTGATGCTATTATCAGGCTTCATAAAGCAAGAACCCCACTGACAATAACAACTTCCTAATTTTCCTAAAACAACTTCCCCTATTTTGAAAAATGGTATTTAAATGACATAACTCTACAAGATGAGAAAATAATTTCTCTTTTATATATCAATTATCTTATTTCATTACAACTTATAAACACTGATTATATTGGTATAATTATTAAACAAGGGATATTTTCCCACAATCATCTTTTCCAATAGTTATATTGATTAACAGTCATATAATAGTTGATTCATAATGACCTCATTTCCCATTATATCCTATAAACCCACTTTATTTTCCCTCTAACTTCTCTTCAATTTATCTTAGGGATATATTTTAATTTTTGAATTATTTTGATTGGTTTACAAATATTCTGTTTCATTTCCATATCATTTCCAACAAGATCTATGATTATATTATATTGGGAGGATCTCTACTTTCCCATTTTATATATTGTATTTTATATTCATTATCTAGTTGTAATTAATGATATTTTAATTGGTTTCATAGATGACTAATTTAAATTCCATTACTAAATTGATGCAGAATTTTTGGTTTCTACTAATTTTTATGTGTATAATATTATATATAATAAACCTTTATTCTGAAAAAAATATAAATTTAAAATTTGTAATTTGTTACAGATCTTTCTCATGAAAGAAGATGATATTGTTTCAGTATTCGTGTTGAATACATGAAAATAGTGAAAAGATACAGTGACCTAAAAATAACAGAGACTAAGGAAAGTATAAAATATTTACAACAGTTGGTTTCACTACACTATGTAAAAAACATGTGTAAACTCCTCAAGAATATTTTTTAAGTTTCCTTGTATATAGACCCTATTTGTATTTATTAGCACAACATGTTCCACCAAAAATTTATTTCTATATCTATATAATTTTTATACTTATGATGTGTGTTTTTTTCTCAATTGACCCAAAATGATATGAGATATGAGTAGGTGACCAAACCTATATCCCCCCAAATATTTTAAAATAATAGTAAATATTACTTTACACATGAGGTGTAATGAACATACATCATCTATAAGATGAAACCAATAAAAAAACCATCATTCCATCATATTACCCTTAGTGAATAGTCCAACATCCAATTGATCTGGTTCAAACCACTAAAAAGCTACACATACATACACAATCAATAGAAAAGTATCAAACCCATGGAAAACAACTCATGCATCGTAACCTCTATAGACCTCGAAATCCATACGACCAAAACTATTCATTGTATATTCCAAATATGAACCATTACTATATCAATACATGTGAAATAATATCCATTTATTTAGGATATGAAAACAATGAAAATATACTAATACTTGGATGATGTGAAATATCCTCCCCTAATGGTAATAATATATCAATATTTGTTTCCCCAATGCACTAAGACTTTGGTATTTTGATAACCATCATCCATGAGATTAAGGTTCATTTATATCCCATTCTTACCAAATAGTAACAAATGCTAAAAAGATTGAGAAACCCATCGTAAAAATACATTAATAACTTCTCATAATATGATTCAAAGGGTTCAGTGTTATAATCCATTAATTATTTCATATCCTCTTTCCACAACACCAAACATCATCTGATGATCATATGTGTGATCTGAAGAGAATACCACCTTGCATCTAGAACTACGAAATTGTTGAAATATAAGAAAAAACAATAGATATAGAATCACTGATGTGAATGTTATTCCCAATAAAAATACCTAAATTCAATGAAGTTTTAATTTGGTATATGAAATAATATTTCAACATGAAGACAAAGAAAATGAATTAGCAATATAGTTACATATCATACTATTTGGGATAGATTACCAATAAAAGTGAAGTGATAACAATGGTAACCTAGTGTGCCATCATGTTGGTGCATCAAAAACAACAATACCTCTCCATGGAATTTTGAACCACCTCTAAGGATCCATTTCCCAACCAATATCCACGATGGGATCAAAGGACCAGTAACAATCATGGTAGCATAAAATTCGATCTCTCAAATCACATCTATTCCCATGTAACGTGTAATAAATAAAAAGCAGGGTTTCTGTCATGTTCAAATTCCACTATATCAAGTATCAAATCAAGGATACATAGATAATCTTCCATATATATCTCCTTCTTATGATATCTTTAAAAGTAATTCCTCTATTGATCTTAAATTTAGGGGTATAATTCCTCCTTATTTCTCCCCATAATAACACATGTGAAATTCCTAATCATAATGGAATCCTCCAACCAATCTTCAAATAAGAGTGAGTTCTAGTCCTAGTTATCTAATTAGTATAGAGGATCCTTACCAACTTATAGCTAATGACCAATATATGTCTTTTCCAATTCAATCCAAGAGGATGTGCTGAGAATATTTCTATCCAACATAGAGTAATATACATGTTTGTGGCTCCTCTTGGGGTATGTAATAATAAATCAATCCAGGATGACGGTAACCTTCTTACTTTTCTAATCACATGAGTATATATAGTTAGCCTCAATATGTTATACTTAATCATGTCCATCTTGGTTGGATTCAATAGAGTTATGTTGACTGTTCTATTTTTTTCATTTGAATTGAAGGAGAAGTATATGTGGTAAGAGAAAGGGTTTGAGGATTATAAATAGCATCAAAAAATTGTGGAAGGCATAAACATTAGGAATCAGAGGTAGTGGTGGTTTAAAGGGACCTGTCACATACCTTTTATGTGTGATCCTAATTTGAGTTCTTTAATCCATACCGTCAAGGTATGGATTATAATTATCCCTAAAAAATATTATTTTCTAAAAATTGATGTTCCTGATACTCTCTATTAATTTTTATTCATATTTATTCCAATGAAAAACTATAGAAGATGTCATGTGTGACTTGTACTTTTTTAATACCCTATATAAGTCTGCAAAATATTTTTTTCCTAGACAACCTTGTGATCTATGATTTGTTAAACCCAACCAAGGCTATGGATCAACTCATTTTATAATAAACTATTATCAATAAGTTTTTTTCATTTTGAGGGGATTATTTCTCGACTTGAGACCCATCCCCTTGTTAGATTTTTATTTTTTATATTTTTTTGTTACTTATTAATGATATTTACATTTTTATTTTTAATTAAATTAATGATGCTTCAGTTTTCTAAAACTATTGAATAATACTTTTCTCTAATTGTTAAGATAACTATATGTTTTATGTACTATATTTGGAAAAGTATATTAGTTTCTAAAGATGAAGTACATTCAAATATGTTTTAACTGAGCCTTTATCCAAATTTTACGATCATATTTGAAAAATAAAATTTTATATTTCTATAGTTATGAGGAACTAGGTGTTATTTATCAAAATGGTTGATTTAATGTTAAATTATTTCTTAAATGAAAATATTATTGGAAAGTCGATTCACCCTCACAACTATTTATTTTTCTACTCCAAATAATAAGATATATTCTAATGAATAAATTAAACAAAATCATGAAATCATTTCATTTTCAATTTAATGTTTATCAATTAATAATTTAAGTCATAATATTATTTCTGAATTAATTTTCTATTACGGTTAATAACATCAATTTGGAAAAGAAGATAATGTATTATTAATTCCCACATTTAGATTCAAAAAATGGGATGTAACTAATCATCAACCTTTATCAAAACTCAATATTATCAATGCAAGAATATACAATCTAAAACCATACAATGATAAAGTAAATTATACTAAAATATAAGGAAACATCACCATAACCTAATAAGAAAAAAAACCATCATGTTTAAATTAATATCCCAAACAAAACCACATAAATATCAAAAATTAGTCTTCTAAAAATAAGAACAACTATGGGAAGAGACATGATAGGACAATACAGATTATCTTGATATCTAAAACAACAATATAGAAAAATAATGCAGTTAGATTCTATAAGATACGTGAATATATGGTTACGAATATCATAGGGTTCGACAATATATTCAGGGAGGTTGAAAAAATCTGATTAAATGGAACTTGATACCTCTATTTATTAAGGTATCATGACATCATTAAATTAAGAGTAGAGACTTCCCAAAATGATCATGGTACCTCTAATAAAATACCGATCAAGTATTTATCGTATTTTAATTTTATGGATTTCATTTCCTTAAATCCCTCATATTATGATTTTGAAGACCACCATGTCAACCAAAATTAAATTCTCTAAAACCCCAATTTATTTTACCTCCAATACTCTTATAAATACACCATTGTGATCTCTTCATTGCCTTTTTCTGATAGCATGACTCATCAAAAAACCCTCTATAATAGCCACCCAAAAGACGATATCTCCCAAACATTTATGTATCCACATTTTCATAGGTGTCATATCATTGAAAATAGCTAGGTAAAATAGGAAAACATGATGGTTCACACATCATGGTGCTCCTAAAAACCAAATATCAAACTGCACAGAAAAACTGAAAGACAAAATTCAAAAACTGCATTCCCCACCCTAAATTCTCATTGTAGGATTAAAAATACCTGACACAACTACAACAACAATCATTTTTTGAGCTTTAAAATTTTCAAAACTCTTCTATAGACAAAAAATATCTTTGAACTCCCTAATAACACCTATGGTCCCATGGAAAATGCTATGATAAATTATTTATAAGTCGATTAACATTTGTTCCCCAAATTCTAGGATAAAATCCTATGTTTTAAAATATGGTTTTACAATATGTTATTGGAGGAAATACAATATCATATCTCAATATCTTATTTATAATAATTGTAATATTTGAAAAAATCATCGTGAGTATAACTCAATATTGAAATCTATCTTTTTAGAACCACTACATTGACCCCTACATAGAGATGATTCCAAAAAACAATATAAAATCCCTCTGTATAACCTCACAAACACATGTACAACTACATAATAATATTCATAAATGGAATCTAAAAAGATAAATATCAATTAGAGACAATATTATAGAAGGTACAAATATATAATAAATAAATGAATGATAAATTGAATAAATCCTCAAAAATTTATAAATAAATATTACACATCATGATGAAAATATAGAACTAATAAAGAAAAATCATAATCATGTATCACAATAAAAAATAATAACTAATGATTATATACTCATATTAATCTTAGAAAAATGTGGTGTTAAAATTCAAATTACAATGTTGTTCATGATCTCCATTTATATTTTCCTAAATGGAATTTACCACTTAAATAAAAAATCAATCCAAAAAATATTAGTTTATTACATATTCTCTTTTTTAAATTACTGATAGAAAAAAAGTTTAAAGAAATTAAATATAACAACCCATAGATCCTAAAACTTATAACATAATTAAAAAAATCAAACTCAAAAAAAAACATTTATAATCTATAAAATACATCAACATATTTCAAACATATAATGGTCTATTATAGTGAATTCCTAAACAATAACTCCATAATGTCTATATAATTCAACAATAATTAAAATAATATTTATTTACCATTGATTTAGAAAAATTATATATATTTTGATCATAATTCATTTTAAATATCATTAATTAATAATATTTTTATATAAGTCCATCACTACATGGAATTTAAACAAACAGGGAAACTGTTGAAGAACATGCCAATGGAAAATGAGGATGTAATGAATAATTAAAATGTAATGAATTAATTAACAAAATATAATTCTAAAAACACTAAAAATCAAATCCACAAATATGGTTTTTAAAACACAATACTATAATAAGAGAGAAAATACTAATTGAGGAGGAAATAAAAATGAGGAATGTAATGTGTGTTAAAGTTAGAAGGAATCACCATGAATTATAGGAGAATGTCCCAAAATTATGTTACAATTTATGGTAGATGTTCATAGAGATCCATGGGGCATTTTCATGTGAGTGAGAGGTGGAGGAGGTCTTATGTATTTATATTTAGGAAATAAAAAATTAAAATTATGAATTTTTTATGATCTAGGATCATCATTGGGTTTTTTCACAAAGGTTAAGAAACCATATTACAATCATCTACCCCCCTCTAGAGAAGAAAATGAGAGATACATAGATTTATTTCATGAAGGGAGAAATAAAGTTCCAATATTGTGAATATCTCTGTAAAAAATATAGACCATACTACATGGTTTTCATAAATTTTATGTTAATTCTATAACATACAATTTTTTCAATTCCAATGGAATTTTAATTTGGTTGTCTTAGTAAAATAACCTCTTTAATTTAATGATTGTGAATCAATTTGAAATTTTTAATAATCAACTGATTGTGTTATAATAGTAAATATTCTTTACTATAATTTCTGAAAATTTGATAGTTCCTAATATTTTTTCACCCTATAATATTTTTTATAACGAGATACTGTTAGTTGAAGAAATATACTACTTCAAAATATTACATGTTCAAAAAGGTACCACTACTTCATCAAATATAAATTTAAGGATCTACCACCGGGTTGGGATGTCATATATTATAGCTACCCCCCTCTACTAATTAAATCTATTATTAGCAGTTGCTACTATCATTCGATGATATTTCTAGCTTAATTTGTGCTACCATAAGATGATTAAAACATTTATTAGAGCTTCCTCAAATCCCAATTTACCACGACAATTATAATGATATTTCACCATTAATGGGTACTAGCAAGATTATCTACCATTTAATGTCGATACCGCAAGTGTACCTATGATGAAGATATGTTGCAGATAAAATATTGTTTCAGTGCGGATGTGCGTCGGGTTACGCTGTTCCGCCAGGACGCGTTCGCGCGTGCACCCGTCAACCCGAGGGGATGGGCGCGCGGCTTGTGGTCCCGCAGTCCCGCTTTCCAAGGGCGGGCAGCATCCGTCCCTCATTCAGGGGCGTCTGCTCCTTGATCGAAACCGGGATGATGGGATGTCGGCTCCTCCTTCCTTGGACGTCTCCTCGGAACTCGTCACCTAATCCGGGTCTCCCTCATAGACTTAAGAATGTTCGTGAATCTCGTTCCCAGCGCCATATCTTCATGGACACCGGTTAATTACGCTGCTTCCGCCCGGACGTTCCAAGGAGTCTGGGCGGGGCAGCAACCTGCGGTGAGAAGGCCGGGTGGCTCTGGGTGCTGGGGGCGTGTCGTAACACTGCGGCTCTGCACATCTGTCTTCCGTCCCTAATAGGGCTTCTCGAAGGCACGATGGCCTGAGGCATCCCGTACTGGGTGCGGGGAACTGTGTCACCTGAGGTTTTCCTCAGCTTCCCATGTTTAACACGGGGTATGCCGCGAGTTTAACGTCCAGCGGGGACGGCATCGGACCGATCAACACGAAAAGTGGATCAGATGACAGAACCCCTTGCGGGGAACCTCCGACGCTGGGGCCAGCACATGGGCGGCTTCCCAAGTAACGTGGAATGGAGTGAAGTGGCATGACCCCACCGGGATGTGGCGGCCCGGGTAAGGATCAGGATGGATGATGGAGTGAAGAGCTTGGACCCCAGAGGGGCTTCCTACGTACCGCGCGTTAGCACGGATCAAAGTCAACGTAGTTCGGGTATACAGTTTAACGTCATGCTGGACGTCGGCAAGCCAACTCACGAAGAGGTCGAGCCCGCCGGGCGGAGGATTGAACCGAACCACCTCGCACAGAGGGGGATGGAACGGCCGGGTGGATCACAGTTTCACGTCATGCTGGACGATAAAAGGGGAAATGGAAAAGGGGGGCTGTTGGGAGGCACCGCGGAGATACACGCGGGCAATCTCCCACAGGGGCGGATTCATAGGTGAATCGACGCAAGCGTGAACCCTGGAGGGGTCCACTGATGGACGAACCGACGTAAATACGACCGGGACGACCAGGTGGTGGGCTTGGACCTCAGGGAGGCTTCCTACGTACCCTGTATAGAAGACAGGGATCAAAGTCCACGTAGTTCATTCTGTCAGGACTTACGCACTTGGGGCAGCCCGGATGCTGCAAAACTCAGTTGGAAGGGACTTGGACCGAAAGCAGAAGACACCTCGATCCCAGTCAGACCCTCTACTGGCTTCGGCAGTGGGGAGGCGCAATGGAGATACACATGTGCAGCCTCCCACGAGAAACTAGGGGTTTGTAATACCCTGCCCCCGTAGGGAAAAGCCGCTCCCATTAAACTGTCCCAAAAGGGGGACAATCCCGACATCCCTGCAGAGACGAGCGGGTGGGGGCCACATCCAAACCGGGGGAGACCCTGCGTGCGAGGCACGGGATCGAATGATGCGGACGGTTTAGCGTCTTGCCGGACGAAGTACAGTTTAACGTCGTGTGTTGAGGACGAAGCGGACGGTTTAACGTCTTGCCGGACGAAGTACAGTTTAACGTCGTGTGTTGAGGACGAAGCACTTGGCAGTTTAACGTCTTGCAGCACGGACGATGGGGGCTAGGCAGTTTAACGTCGTGCAGCTTGGACGGATGTGCAGTTTAACGTCATGCTGGACGAATATGCAGTTTAACGTCATGCTGGACGAATATGCAGTTTAACGTCATGCTGGACGTATGCGCAGTTTAACGTCATGCGGGACGAATGTGCAGTTTAACGTCATGCTGGGCATAGGTTGTCGGACGATGGGTGCATGTCACTTCGCACGAACCTGGAGGGCCGCACGGGAAGACAACGCACGGTGCGGGCACCCAGGATGAGGATCATCGGGCGCCACGCAGGCAGGTGCCCTCAGGGGGTCGAGGAAGGCGACCCTGGCAGATTGCGCGCAAAAGAGGAGCTTTGCGCGCAAAACCGCGGGTCGGCGCGCAAAATGGCGGGCTGGCGCGCAATTGGGCCAGCGCTTTGCGCGCGGAAGGTTGGGATTGCGTGCACCGGGCTTCGGATAGTGCGCGGGGGCAACGGCTCATTCTCTAACGAATGGCCACTTTGAAAATGGGGGGTGCGCGCAATCGGGTCGGATTGCGCGCACCCGGGGGAAATTGCGCGCAAGAGGCTTCTTTTGCGCGCAAAGGCCTTCGGGTTGAAATTTATTCAAAGGAAATGAGCCAAGGGGATTGCGCGCGAAGGCGGACCCCAAGGCTCTATTGCGCGAAAGAAAGGAGGTTACCTGAAGATCGGAATTGCGCGCGGAAGGGGTTGAATTGCGCGCGCGGGAGACCGTTCGACTTCCAGCAACCTTTGAAACGTTGGGGGTCGCCTAGTATTTATAGGCAACCCCGGGCGCGGAATCCAAGGCGCGAGCGCGGAATCCTCCTCGCGGGCGCGGAATCGGGCACGGCGCGCAAGGGAGTTGCGCGCATCCCGGGGGTTTTGCGCGCGGATCATCATCTTTGCGCGCAGAACTCTGAAATTCCGCGCAAGACCTCCGGGCCCTCCGAAACATTCTTCCGACTCCAAATATGACCTCGCTTTCCGCATCCGGAGCTTCGTTTGGGAACAACGGACTTTTCCGGCGTCTACAAAAGCCCCCCCTCGGAATCTGATCGGCGAGAGGTCGCAACGATCGGGTTCCGAGGGAGACGCCGGAATGCCGAAGTCCTGGGCGGCGCGGGACTTAGGCGCGCAAAAAGGGGCGCCGGTCGCGAAATTCGCCGCTGCGGTCGCGCAAAGCGCTTTCCGCGCAGCGCGGACCCTGCCTCGCCTATAAATAGGGGCGCTGGGTCCCGCGTTCCGTACTCTGGCCTTCCGCGCGATAAGCTCAAACGCTCTCGTGCGCGAAATTGCCTCTTCCGGTCGCGAAATTCGCCCGATCGGCGCGCAAAACCGTCCGGATTTCGCCTGTTTTTGCGCGAAAACCCGGAACTTTGCGCGACAGTCTTCCCAATTGCGCGCCGTCCTCTTGGATTGCGCGCCAGCCTTCAAACTTCTCTACCAGCCTCGTCCGATCCCGCACGCTTCATCCCTTAACCCGCACGACTCCCGAAACTTCTGAGATGGCCGCGCACAGAGGAAATGAGGGGGATGCCGCCACTCGCTGGGCTGAGATGGCGACGAACGAGGAGGTTTACGGAGCCAAGGAGATCGTTTCCAACAATCAATCCTTGTTCGACTTATTGACGTCGGCCCAGAAGACATATCCACTGTCGGAAAACCTGCCGCTCTGGAACTTCGGCATCCTAGATGAGGTTCCGGTGCCAGGGTTCGAGATTGATGCGCCGCGGACCTGGGTGACCCGGGAGGACGAGCTTCTCCGCTATAACATCACCAACAATGGGCATCCTGCCAGGGAGACCAGGCAC
Organism: Viscum album; assembly: GCA_963277665.1. Taxonomy (NCBI): domain Eukaryota; kingdom Viridiplantae; phylum Streptophyta; class Magnoliopsida; order Santalales; family Viscaceae; genus Viscum; species Viscum album. Next base: position 266,658,019 of record OY728125.1, on the reverse strand, counting down.
TTGGACGTCTACGTCCTGAACCCGAGGACGCGAACCATTGATGGGGGTGAGCCTACTGCGGAGAATTCTCCAGCCCTCTACTCGAGCATATATCGCCAGAGCGTCACGGACGACACCAAGGGCTGGCTGAAGGACTGGGACTTGCGGTCTGGGGGCAACTTCACCAGCGAGTGGGCCTGGGCGTTCTGGGTACGCCACACTTGCGATCACTTCGCAGAGGAGCTGCGGTACATCGGCCTGTTTGAGGCGGTGTGGACGTCGCAGTTCCATTTCTACCAGCAGTCCGAGCTCGGGCCGGAGCTGTTCACCCGATGGTCTCCGGATACCAACACCTTCCATCTTCACCATGGGGAGGTCGGCATCGGTCTCTGGGACATCCACTGCATCGGAGGTATCCCGCTGGAGGGCTACCAATACGATGAGTTCCTGCCACCGAAGAACATCTGGGAGGACAGGTCACGGACTCCCATCCTGACCTGGCATCTGCTTGACCTGGCTACGCAGCGGCTCGGGATCAAAGACTTCCAGAAGGACATAGCCTACAAGGAGTGGTTCGGCCAGTTCTTGGAGCATGACCCGGCGGTCAAGATGCCAGGCAGGGGGAAGCGGTGCCCGACCGCAGCTCAGAGGAGCCGGAACGGGTCGTACTGGCGGGTCCTGGAGACGGGCGACTACCGCTCATGGGGGTACCGCGTCATCGAGGCCCGGGACCCAAATGTCCGGTACGCGGCGTTCCTGGCCGCCTTTCTGAGTGGGTGGCTCCTGCCGGTGCGGGACGCGAGAATGGGCGTTCGCCCGGCGACACTGGCGATGGCAGGCGCTATGGCCGCCAACAAGAGATACAACCTCGGGGTCCCAGTGCTGGCGAGGTTGTATGCCATCCTGGGACGCATCTCACGAGGGGGGTCGCCACGAAGGATCTGTGGGCCCTTTCAGTTCTTCCACGGCTGGGTGGCTGCTCACCTCGGTGGGTACACGTTTCCGAACGCCATCATTCCTCCGGGCAACGGCCTGCGACCCTCCCTGCTGAACATCGCGGGGGTCGCTCCGATGACCCTAAGTGAGGAGGGCGTGAGGATTCGGATTGGAAATCATGCCAACTTCAACTTCAGTCCGTTCCCCACTCCCGTCGGCCAGATGATCGACAATGGGCAGGGTCCGCTGGAGCAGCATGAATACTTCCTGAACATGCGGGGCGGGGTGCTCGTGGCTCAAATCGACGGGAAGGTGATCTGCGAGCCTTACGTGCCGACCCGGTTCGCCAGGCAGTTCGGGTGCCTTCAACGGATGCCGAAGAGGGTATTCACTGCTGTCCGGGAGGAGACGAACCCCGGCGTCCTTCGCCAGATGTGGCTGATGTTTGCCGCTTTCGGCTCTGGCGACGTCATCACTCTCCCTCCTACCGGAGTTGACGCAGGCTTGGCAACCGAGTACGCCGAACACTGGGCCATCGCGTACCCCGAGGGGCTTTTGCGGAAGTTAGTTCGGCGGCTCGAGGTTACCCGTGCGGAGACCGGGCGTCAAGGAAGGAGGCGAGGCGCCGCCACACGGGGGAGAACGGAGGCGCGCCAAGCAGCGGAGCCGGCGCGGGCAGGGACTTCGGCGGCGGGCACATCGCGAGCTGCCGCCACGACCTCAGCGCCCAGAGAGGGGGCACGTACGGTGGTCGACGAACGGCCCGGGAAGCAGGTGAGATGTCTGCTCGAACCTTCCCATGATGCGGTCTTCCCGGCGCTGTGGTCGGCCTGGATGACTCTGCGGCAGTCACTGGGGACCGACGCCATCTGGCGAAAGATACTCAGGGAAGGAATCTATCTGCCAGAGGTCGGGCGCCTCCAGATTGCCGACAGAGTGGACTTCAACTGACAGTACGCATATCTGACGGCCATGGACGAGTACGTGCGCCAACGTGGTCAGCGCGCGGAGCCATCCCTTCTGGTGAAGGTGTTGCTCGGCCTCGAGCCCGCTCCGGAACAGATGTCGCCGGAAGAAGATGACAGTAGCAGCGACTCCGAAGAAGAGGAGGAAATGGGGGAGGATGAAGGCTCCGAGGGAAGATCCCATCAGGGGAGCCCACGGGAGAGCGGTGAGGTGGCCGGCTCTGACAACGTTGATGTCACTGAGCTCCTCGAGGTTCGCTTCTATCCCTACTCAATCTGCTTCATCCACTCTCTTATGCAGCTTCTAACCCATTTCTCTATCTTTCTCAGGAGCACACGGATGTCGGTCAGGTGTCCTCAGCGGGAGTAGGGGAGGCGCCAGCAGGACAAGGCGGGGGCCAGGCACCCATTATCGAACTGACAAGCGCTAAGGGGTCCCCTGCTGCAACTGTTCCTGCGGCGACCGGGATAGCGGAAGATGACGCTCCGAACTCCCGTAAGTCTCCCTACTTTACTGCTGGTGCTTGCCGTTGACGATCCGTGACTTACCATGGCATGCCCTGCGCAGTGATCTCAACACTGGAGGCTCATCGGGTTGCCGAACCCGGGCCATCCGCGAGTGGACCGGTGGTGGACATGCCGCCTGCTCCGGAACAGACTTCCCAAACCGAGCCGGCCCCACCAACTGCTGATCAAGGGGCTCCGGACATCGGCGGTGCTGCCACCGGAGAGAGGTTGGGGGCTGACGAGGGTGTCAGCGCCACTGGGGAGAGAGAAGAAGGTCGCCCAGATGTTGGGGAACCTATCCCTCGTGAGGACCTCCCAGGGGCGGACCCTGCAGTAGACCTGCTGGCTGCCTTCCCTGCCTACCGGCCTGCCGATCCCGAGGAGATGGACGACTCAGACACGGAGGCGGTCGAGGAGAGCCGGATAACGCGCCGTAGGGGGTGGAAGTGCATCCAGCGCTTCCTCAAGCGAGACCCGTCGGAGTGGCTGGGGCGCATGGGATCACTTCAAACCTGGCTGCGCTTTCTGTGCGCCGGGGGAGCTGATGCTCAACGCCTCCATCTAACGGTCCGTGATTTCATGGCCGAAAAGATGCGCGAGAGCTGCCGGCGTGCCGACGTCACACAAAGTCGGGACATGTCGGAGAGCACGCGGGCGCTCCTCGCGGCGGAGCAGGAAGTCCGGCGCCTCGAAGGGCAGGCGGCAGAGAAGGAGGCCTTCGTCGCAACGTGTACCGAGCTTGTGGAGCAATTAGCAGCCCAGCTGGTTGACGCCCAGGTACAGCTGACGGAGGCGGGCCAACAGATGGTCACAATTCAGGTCGAGCGGGAGCGTGCACAGGCCAGAATCGACGAACTGCGCGCTGCGACCGCCGACGAAGAGAGGGCACGCAGAGAGCGAGAAGCAGCTCTGGAGGCCACCAGCCAAAGGGTAGCGGCATTAGAAAGACTCATTCAGCACGCTAATCCCTAAGGGCTTTGTTTTGCCATTCCCAAAACATTTTCTTCCGCTACTTTGATCCATTTGTATGAATCAATATATTTATCTGCATCTTTTGGTTTAACATGCTCAACCACAATTCGTTGTCTTGCGGGAGTGTTAACCAAGCATCAGGCATCCATAATTGGGCCTGGATTGCTGGAGAAAAGAGGGAGGTCATTCCTAGGGAAGGGGACCTCAGACCTAATCAATGTATCATCCCCCCCAACTTGTTCCAACACACGAGCGGGACAATGCTAGGGGCGTTGAGATTTTATCCGAACATAGGGAAATGAGAAAGGGTGAATCGCGTGTCCCGAATCCGGACATCCACAACGGTCGGCCTTCCAGGAAATTCCCAAGACGGTAGGCGGACAGTGGATCGACCATAACAACTGCAATAGACGGACCGAAAAAGGCCATCATTCATATTGCAGGAGGCGGACCACATGTCATCATGAATACCGCTTTGGGGTTCCTTCAGACACAAGGGTGGACAATCCAGATCAACAGGGCATGCAAAGCGTGGGGCGAAGTGACGATTTGTTCGGACAGAATCCAACGCTCTCAAAATTGCGCCACCGTGGGGAAAGCGTATTAGGCGGATGCACTAATCTGGCCGTGAGTCACCTCAATTCTCAGACAGCACCTCTCTGACGAGGAAACCGTCGCTTCCCATCATTGCGATGGGGCATCCCGAGCTGAATCGGGGAGAATATCACAACTGCACCACTCTACCCGAAGTCAGGCCAGACGGCCGGCGACGAGGAGGGGCGGGACTTAACGATCCCTGAGGCTGGACCCGAGTTGGAATGCCCGGGCGTTCCTACGTACTCCATCAGGCTGGAGATCAAGCCACACGTAGTTCTGAGAGTGCAGTTTAACGTCATGAAGGACGTGGAACCCCGTTTGGGGAGATCTTAGTTTAAGGTCGTAGAGCTCGGACCATGGGGCTAGATCTTAGTTTAAGGTCTTAGAGCTCGGACCATAGGAAGAGATCTTAGTTTAAGGTCTTAGAGCTCGGACCATAAGGGATAGATCTTAGTTTAAGGTCTTAGAGCTCGGACCATAAGGAGAGATCTTAGTTTAAGGTCTTAGAGCTCGGACCATAAGGAGAGATCTTAGTTTAAGGTCTTAGATCTCGGACCATAAGGGGGGATCTTAGTTTAAGGTCTTAGAGCTCGGACCATAAGGAGAGATCTTAGTTTAAGGTCTTAGAGCTCGGACCATAAGGGGGGATCTTAGTTTAAGGTCTTAGAGCTCGGACCATAAGGGGGGATCTTAGTTTAAGGTCTTAGAGCTCGGACCATAAGGGGGGATCTTAGTTTAAGGTCTTAGAGCTCGGACCATAAGGGGGGATCTTAGTTTAAGGTCTTAGAGCTCGGACCATAAGGGGGGATCTTAGTTTAAGGTCTTAGAGCTCGGACCATGAGGGGGGATCTTAGTTTAAGGTCTTAGAGCTCGGACCATAAGGAGAGATCTTAGTTTAAGGTCTTAGAGCTCGGACCATAAGGACTCAAAGCACGCCACATCGTGGTCATATCCCCTGGATATGCGAAGATGCACTGAGGGATAGTGTCAAGAGTGTCGAGGTTTCGCCTGGTCAGAATGGGAGGTGGAAAAAGTGAATCATGCGGCCATTCACTCGAGCACTGGAAGCACCGGAGTAATGATATGGGAGTACTGCCGACCGTGGCGGAAAGGCAGCATCAATATCGCACTAACCGTTGGTGGAATGAGGCAGCAAACGAGCATCGACCGCTCAATCGCAGGATTCATATCGATTTGCTGCCCGAGGCCATTGGGGGTACCGGCCCGAGTCGGTGGGAGAGCACTGAGGCATTGTGTCCGAACCGTTCACGGGGGCTCCACCCAGGGCGTAGACGATGGGTCCGAATGAAAGGGAGCACGAAGCCTGAAAAGTGGAGGAAACCTGACCAAGCGGATCCTGACCCTCCTGGCAATAAACCAGAGTACTCTTGACACCGGTGGACCACGGCAAGGGGTCGGGGAACACGCCTTGAGGGTGACCTGAAGGCGGCGGATTCCCCAGAAAAGGGGGAATCTCTAAGAGGTGGGGGGCTGGACCCGAAGTTTCAAACATCCGGGCGTTCCTACGTATCCCATAAGGATGGGAATCAAGCCGCACGTAGTTCTTGAAGCGCGGCGCAACACAATCGGGCACCAGCGCGGGGAAGAGTGCGGGTCTGACCCTCGCACACAAAAGGAGCGGCATTTGATATTTCTTGTTTGTCCTTAAAGATGAATGGTTTTTCTTTGTGCGGCGACATGCCTGTGATTGAGAAATCTCTGGCGTCGCCACAATAATCAAGCCATGGAAGGCATTGATGAATGGCGTGGTCATTGACCAGCGCCCAACATGAGTGTCCCCCGAGGAGGACATCACGATGCAGTGCCGTTTCTCGTCGGGCGGCCAAGACGATCACAGTTTACGGTCGTGTGGTAGGACCAGACAACACAGTTTAAGGTCGTGTGGTTCGGACCATGGAGGAATCCGCTTATTGCGGTACGGAGGACACGGCGGAGGTGGGAACATACCCAGCCCTGCGGTCACGCACGATTCCAAGAGAAGAGTCTTGGGATAGGGGTCTGCATATGTCCATCACTCGAGGGGCAGAGATGCTAGCCTCCAGATATACTGGGCCCAGAACGCGATTGTTCGGGCGACTCCTTCCTCCTTATGGGGACGAGGGTCCAGCCACGCACGGCCCTTAGGGAGGACATCCGCATATATCCTTAGTGCTCAGATCATGGGAGCCTCGAACGACATCATTACCCTGGTTGGTCTGCCTAACGTGTAGAGGCGTACTGGAGGTCAGTATGAAGAGAGTGTCAAGATTCCACTACAACGCACAAAGGCGGAGTGTGATGAGGACTGCGCAACCAATGTTCAGAGCCTGAGAGAGCTGACATGGCGATCAAGGATGTTGCTGACGCATTCGCAACACAACATCCGATCGCGTCAGCCTAAGACGGGGCAAGAAAACGAGCATCAACCGCTCAATCGCAGGATTCATATCGATTTGCGGCCCAAGACCCGCCGGTAAATCGACCCGGAGCGGTGGGAGAGCACTGAGGCATCGTACCCAAACCGCTAACGAGGATCCCTTTGAGTGAAGGCTCGAACAAGAGGAAGCACGGGGCCTGACAAGCAACACAGGACTTGTCGGGATTGAATCTGACACTACGAGTCATAGACCGAAGCACCCAAAGCATGTTAACAGATCTCCGGAAAGGGTCGGAGGACTCACCCTGAGAGCAACCGGAGGGGGGCAGATCCCCGTGATCAACCAAGAGACGGGGCTGGACCTGAGACACAAGCGTCCAGGCGGTCCTACGTATCCCATAAGGATGGGAATCAAGCCATACGTAGTTCTGGAGAGGCAGTTTAACGTCATGCAGGACGATGAGAGAGAAAAAAGGAAGGGGGGAGCAGAAGGCATCCCCAAACGTGGGGGGGGGGGGCGTACAGCGTGACGAGAAAACCGACGTGAATGAGGGCATAGCCCCGCGCTCACACCATACGCCGCACACCCGGGGCAACTGGGCCAAGGGCCCGAGATGGGATGGAAATTCCCAAAAGATGGGGCTGGGCCTGAAACATGAAGGTTCAGGCGGTCCTACGTATCCCATAAGGATGGGAATCAAGCCATACGTAGTTCTTGAGGGGCAGTTTAACGTCATGCAGGACGAATGCTGAACAGTTTAACGTCTTGTAGCTCGGACGTAGTGCAGTTTAGCGTCATGCAGGACGAAGCACTTGGCAGTTTAACGTCTTGCAGCGCGGACGAATGCTGAACAGTTTAACGTCTTGTAGCCTGGATGAATGCAGTTTAACGTCATGCAGGACGTGGTGCAGTTTAACGTCATGCAGGACGAAGTGCAGTTTAGCGTCATGCGGGACGAACGGACACTCAGGCAAAGTATTGCTTGAGGAACCTAGCGTTGGTGGGAGGAGTGACACGCTCACCATCCATAGTCGCTAGGGAGTACGCGCCATTGGGATAGACCTTGTGGACAACAAAAGGTCCCTCCCACTTGGGCTCCAACTTGGGCGGCTTCCTGCCGGGGATCATCGGCGCTCTCAGGGCTAGCACTAGATCACCCTGCAGGAAGGAGCGGAGGCGAACCTTCTTATTGAAAGCTCGAGCCATTCTGCTTTGATGCCTCTCCAAGTTGTGCAAAGCGCGAAGTCTATTCTCATCCAGTGCTTCCAACTCGACTAGACGGGCTTCAGCGACTCTGTCCGGCGCTTGCTGGTCGTAGACCGCAGTGCGCAAGGACGGCAACTGGATCTCGATGGGCAGGACGGCCTCAGCTCCATACACCAGGGAATAAGGGGTCATCTGGGTGGAATTGCGAGTCGTCGTCCGATAAGCCCAGAGGGCGTTGGGGAGCTTGTCCGGCCAACTCTTCTTGTTCTGACCAACCATCTTTTGCAGAATGTTAGAGAGGGTTTTGTTAAACGCCTCGATCTGTCCATTCGCCTGCGCATGATAGCGAGATGTATGGTTCGAGCGAATGTTATACTTGGCGTACAACTTCTTCAACTCGGCTGCTCGGAAATTGGTTCCGTTATCCGTGAGGATAGCGTGAGGCACTCCAAATCGATAGATGATGTTGGAGGTCACGAAGTCAGCGATCGAACAGGATTTGACCTCTCTGAGCGGAATCGCTTCTGCCCATTTGGAGAAGAAGTCTGTGGCGGTCAGAATGAACCGGCACTGGCGAGCTGTCGCCGGCGGGTAAGGTCCCACAACGTCCAGTCCCCAGACTGCAAAGGGCCAGGAATACCTTGTGGTATGGAGAGGCTCCGGCGGCCGATGCACGAAGTTCGCATGAACCTGGCACGCATGGCACCTCCTGGCGTACTCGATGCAGTCATGGATCATAGAGGGCCAGAAGTATCCCAACCTCTGAATCTGGTGGGACAGCTTCGGCCCAGTCTGGTGGGCGCCACATGAACCAGCATGAACCTCTTGCATGACTCGTGGGATCTCAACTCCCTGAAGGCAACGGAGGAGAATACCATCGAATCCGCGTTTGTAGAGGATCTGCTCCAGACCGGGACTGCTCTGGAGGACGAACTGCGATGCGCGGCGTCGAACTCGCTCGCGCTCGGCCCGATCCGATGGAAGAATGCCATGTTGGAGGTACTCAACCAAAGGCATCCTCCAATCAGGGGCTGATCCGACTGTCATATCTGGGGTACTCGGGGCTCCGGGCATGGGGGCAACCGTGGTGAGGTTACTTACCAACGGGCCGCGATCTTCTTCCGGGATAACGGGAGCGATGAGCCTGCGGCACGTCACGCGGATGATCAGGTTGTCCTGTTCAGGCTCCGCAAGTGACGCAGCGAGGCTGGCCAAAGCATCTGCTCGACCGTTCTGCGACCGGGGAACATGGACAATTTCCGGCCGAGAAGGGAACCGGGCCATCAGAAGGAGGGTGCACTCCAACAATGGCACAAGTTCCGGCTTCCTGACAACGTAGTCGCCATTGATCTGCTTAACGACCAGCTCGGAGTCCCCTTTCACGCACAGACGGGGCACGTCGATCTCGAGAGCCAACTCGAGGCCGGTGATGAGGGCATGGTATTCTGCCTCATTGTTGGTACAGCCCTCTGACAACAGGAAAGAGTATGGCAGCACGGATCGCTCCGGGGTAATGAAGACGATGCCCAAGCCCACTCTGTTGAGCTTAGGATTATCGAGTCTTCTACCGGTGGGGCTCCGGGATGCACCGTCAAAGTGCATCTGCCAGCATGGATCGGCTCGATCAACCGAGAGAATGGTCTCATCAGGAAAGCCTAGATCCAGCGGCTGATCCGCGGAGGTCGGGTGAGCGGCCAGAAAGTCTGTCAACGCTTGCCCTTTGATGGCCTTCTGAGACACATACCTGATGTCGAACTGCTGGAGAATCACAGCCCACCGCGCTAGACGGCCAGTCAACATAGGTCGGCTCAGGATATATTTCAACGGGTCTACCCGAGAAACCAACTGTACCTCATGGTGCTGCAAGTAGTGCCGTAATTTCTGTACGGCAAATACGAGCGCCAGGCAGCTCTTCTCGATGGGGGAATACCTAACTTCCTCATCGAGGAGCATGCGACTGAGGTAATAGAGGCTATTCTCTGTTCCCTCGTTGTTCTTCTGGGCGAGAAGGGCACCCAGGGACCGTTCCAGGGCGGTCACATAAAGGACCAGCGGCTTTCCGGATACAGGCGGCATCAGAACCGGAGGTTGAAGCAGGTACTGCTTGATTTCCTCGAAAGCGGTCTGACACTCTTTATCCCATACATAGGTGGCACCTTTCTTCATAAGCCGAGAAAAGGGCTTACACTTGCCGGCCATATTCGCGATGAATCGGCATATATAGGCTAAGTGGCCTTGGAACCCTTGCAGTTCCCGGACGGTACCCGGGGGAGGCATCTGGCTAATCGCCCTGATTTTCTCTGGGTCGATCTCAATACCCCGGTATCTTACCACAAATCCAAGGAACTTTCCGGAGGTGACCCCAAAGGCACACTTCAACGGGTTCATCTTCAGGCAGCGAGACCGGAGGAAGCTGAACACTTTCTCAAGATCTTTGAGATGGTCCTGACGTTGGCGCGATTTGACCACCAAGTCGTCGACGTAGCATTCCACCAGTGTGCCGAGGATTGGCTTGAATATGCGGTGCATCGCCCGTTGATAGGTGGCACCTGCATTCTTCAGGCCGAAGGGCATGACCCGGTAGCAAAAGGTACCTTGGGGGGCCCTGAAGGCAGTGAACTCCTCATCCTCAGGGGCCATCCGAATTTGGTTGTATCCGGAGTATCCATCCATGAAGGAGAGGGCTTGGAACCCTGCCGTGGCATCAATCAACAGCTCTGTCACTGGAAGGGGAAAATCATCCTTCGGGCAGTGGCGGTTGAGATCGCGGAAGTCGATACAGACTCTGATCTGCCCGTTCTTCTTCCTGACCGGCACAATGTTGGCCAGCCATTTGGGGTACTGAACTTCCCTCACGAAGTTGTCTTTGATAAGCTTGTCAACTTCGGCCTCAACCATGGCACCGTGGGATGGGTGCATCTTCCTGGGAGGCTGCTTGAACCCGCGATGGTTCGCCGGGAGACCAAGGCGGTGGACGGCTACCTGAGGATCTAGCCCCGGCATCTCGTCATAACCCCAAGCGAACACATCACGGTGCTGCCTGAGAAAGTCCACGTACTGCTGCCGCTCCTCAGAGGGCATGGCGGCACTAACCAACGTGGGTCTTGGATCGGCCTCGGTTCCAAGGTTCACCTGTATTAACTCATCGACCGTGGCGGGGACGCCCTCCTCAAAGGCTGGGGGTGCATCTTCCATATCCTCTCCACTCGGGGAGGGATCATCCACGGGAGAGACTGCGTTGGAAACTGCATTGGGGCTACCAGATCCTGCTGGGCCACTGGTGCTGGCGCGGGCGGTCGCGGCCGTCTCATCAGGAGACTCGCGGACCGTCAAGACCATGGCGACGTCCAACCGGTGAATCGGGAGGACGTAGGCGTCATCCAGACTTGCCCAGGGATCGCTTGCAACAGCGACAGGCTCAACCTCACCTGCCAGGATCCGCTTATCCTTGCTCTTGTAATAGTCCGCGTCCAGATAGCGGGCTTCAAATGAGGCAAAAGGAGAGGCATCTCCTTGAAGTACGCCTACTCGACCATTAAGGGAGTATTTGAGGCATTGGTGGTATGACGAGGGAACCGCCGCGTGAAGGTGAAGCCATGGCCTGCCCATCAATGCGTTATACGCAGTGTCCTGAGAGACTACCATGAATTCGGTGTTGGCAACCAAGTCACCGAACTGGGTCTTCAAACGTATCTTGCCGACCGGAGTTTGCTCGGTGCGGTCGTACCCCTGGATCCTGAGGTCGGAGGGAATCAAGTCATCCTCAGACAACCCCAATCTCCGGAGCGTCCGAGTTGGAATCAGGTTAATCCCGGACCCCGTGTCGACAAGACAGCGCCGGACTTCAAGGCCATTGAACTGGCCAGTGACATACAGCGGACGAATGTGTCCCTGTATAGGAGGGTCTTCATCCTTACCAGAGAACGAGATAACTGCCTGACATTCGGCGTCCTCGATCGTTTCGGCGTGAAAGGCCTCTGCAGCCGCAACCTCTGTCTCAAACTGGAGGGGGCTTTTCAGGGCTTCAGCGAGTGCCTCGCGCATCTCAGATGACATGCGCAGAGCCTCAAGGATGGAGAGCCTTGCTGGGATGTCGGCCAAGTGCTTCAGGACATCATACTTTTTGGCCAAGCGCGAGCCCCTGGTTGCAGGGGGTTGCTCTGCGGTTGGTGGCATGACGGGCCTTGCCGGTTGGATCGGCGGCCGACTGGTACTTGGCGCATCTCGCTGTTCACTGGTCACAGTCCGGGAAATGGTCACCGTACTGGAGTCAGGAGGCCGGGATGGACTCGTGGCAGGGCGGAGCTGGTCGCGACGCGGCTGAGGCGGTTCTGCCTGGTCCCACACCACAAACAGTGGCGGAGGCGAATCCGTCATCCCCGAATGGGGGGCCTGCGCACGTTGAGCTCGATCTTGAGCCTGCTGCCTAGTCTCAGTGGCGTGCACGGCCTGGCCGGAGGTACCGACGGCTGTGCCCCGGCGACTCCTGCTGCTGCGGTTCTTCCGACGGTGGCGACGACCGGGGACACTAGGGAGGTCCACCTGGTGTTCTTCAACGTCGGGAACCGAAAAGGGATTTACCAGCTCGACGGTGTTAACCGAAGCGTACCCAATACCGTCATCGGACGAATCATCCATCACCGGGCGGATCCGAGGAGGGACCCCCATCTCCGGGGGCATGAAATCGCCGAGAGTACGGGATAGTGGCGGAACTGGCGGGGCGCGCTCTTCCTTCTTGCGCTGCCACCGTTTGCTCCTCTTGGAGGAGGCAGACTGGGACGACGATGCCGAAGCAGCACCCGCAGGTTCTGGGGGCTCAGGCTGATTCAAGCGCGCACGGATGATTCCATGGGCGCGAATGGTCGTCTTGCGGGCCATCCAGTTATTGTACTTCTGGGGTCCGCGGTTGGAGACCAGCTGCCATTCGTCCTCGTTGCCACTATCGTCATCTGATCCCACGAATACGCCTGCCACTTGTGCCGGAGCTGGGCCCAACCTGATTACATTGTTGTTAATCTGGTCTTGGAGCCAGTCCTTAAACACATAGCACCGCTGGATGGTGTGCCCCAAGGATCGATGGTAGGGGCAGTAGCGGGGGTTATTCGTAAGATGTGCCTCCTCTGGCTTCCAACACTCAGGCAGTCGCACAATCCTCTGTTCCAGGGCGCTCCGGAAGTAACTGGGGACCTGATCCTCATGAAATGAGTAAGTCAGGTGTCACGGGCCCCTGGGAGCGTGGTCTTGACGAGGGGCTGGAGGGGCCTGCCGAGGAGGTGGACCCTGATTATCTCGCCTGGGTTGCGGTGGTACATTACACGGAGGGGCCGGCCGGTTCTGAGGCTGCCGCTGCTGGGCCGGGAACTGAGCCCGTGGAGGCGGATTCCTGTGAGGCTGTGGAGCTGGCCTCACCGGCAGCAGCTCCAACGGCCTGGGAGCCTCTATCTGGGCCACAGCAGCGGGCTCAGCCCTGCTGGCTCTCCTTGCAGGAATCATAGGAGGCAGCGGGTGTGCCTGGCTGGCCTGTTGCAGAGCTTCCTCAAGACGTTGAGCTTTGTCCGAGAAGTCCCTGAACCCTCCGGGGTAATTTTGAGTGATCAGGGAAGGGACCAGCTCGGTCTTGACGTTCCCGACGCACATTGTCAGCAACTGCTCCTGAGTCAATGGCATGTCAAGGGAATATGTGATACCCTTCCATCGGGCGACGAAGTCCGCGACTCGCTCATCAGGCCTCTGCTTGCACTTGAAGAGGTCTGCGATACTTGTCTTCCGGGTCGTGGAACTGAACTGGTAGAGGAACTGTCTACGGAGGTCCTCCTAGCTGGTTACCGACCCGACGGGGAGCTGGCTGTACCAGACAAATGCTGGCCCTTCCAGTGTCTGAACAAAGCAGCGAAGCTTAGCGGCCTCCTGCTGCGCCGGAGTCCCCAACATAGGCCCGCACCTCGAGTTGAAGTGGGCTAAATGCTGTGGCGGATCTCCAGTTCCGTTGAAGGGGGCGAAAGTGGGATTCCCGAATCCCGGAGGCGCCGACATGTCATCTACCCATGCTGGGTAGGGCTTGCCGTCCGGTGGGATCGCCACCTGCCGAGTCTCCAAGGCTTCCAAGCGGGCAATGAGTGCCGCCATCGGATCGTCTGGACATGGGTTCCAGTCCTGGCGAGGATCTCTAACCACGAGCGCATTGCATGGCCCTTCAATCGGGTCGTCGACCGGGTCGTCGAACTCGGCAGCTCGTGGGATGGCGGGCGGAGCGGCCCTTGGGGCAGCGGGAGGAATCCGAGCGGGATCTCTCAGGTAGTCACGCCGCTCGGGAGGGTGTGGAGAAACATACCGCGCCCTCTTGCCGTAGGCAATGGCCTCTCTCCTGTCGGCGAACACGGCATAATCACGGTTGCCCGGGAGAGTCTCATCGAGGAGCGGTTGTTCCGGTCCCTGCTGTCCTGGCCTGGGATCACCGTAGTCAGGCCGCCGTTCTGCAGCGCGCTCGGCGAGGAGCTGGTCAACCAGCTTCTTCTGTTCGGCGAGCTGCTGACGTAGCGTAGCCTTCTCGGGATCCTCTTCTGCCCTCTGCATGGAGGCAGATGGGTCGGCGGGCCTTATAGCCTCGCTGTGCTCTTTTCCTTTGCTGACGTTTCGGCTCAACGTCAGTGCTTCAGTGGGTGCGGGGAGCCCCAGGAGGTTCCTCTGATGATGAGTAACTCTCACTGATGGGTCTGACGACGGCTTGTCTTCGGGGGGGAAGCCCCCGTCGAGAAGTTCCAAGTCGTTCCCCTCTCCCGACAGGTCAGCCATATTGACCGTTCCTGTCCCTGGGGATATACCCTCAGGGCCACCCAGCGAATCGGGCTGTCGGCGGATCACACTGAAGCGTAGGGCAGCGTACTGCCCCCATCCACGGATATACACGTGGGGAGTGGCTTCCTCGATAACTTTGCGGAGTACTTGAAAACACTCAACGCATCGTTGTTGGAGGGCCTCGTGGCGCTCAAATGACCCGGGGTGCCGAATCGCGGGGAGCATGGCCAGGTCAATTTGACGGCACTGCTCACCAATATCCTCCAGGTGCGCTTGACTCCCGGGGTATGGCATTTGTAGGCGGTGAAGACAGGAGCGAGTCTCCCGGAGAGTTCGGCGGAAGCATTCGAACTCATCCGGGGTGAGCGATTCGGGTGCATCAAAGCCCGGTCCTGCGACTGGCCAAAACTTCTCAGGGAAGTGGCCCTCTACAAGGACGGTCCAGAAGCTCCACGACTCAAACTCGGGACCCAGATCTCCTTGGTCCTCTTCAATGGCTGGGAACGGACGGGAAACTGGTAGTGGTGTCGAGGCGGGCCGCCGGGCCGACGGGCTGGCCGGCGGTGAATACGGCGAGCAGGCCGATTGGCCTCCATATCCCGGGCCGCCCTCTGAGGGTGGCGGTGCCCTGGCTACCACATCACGATAGGACGGGCCGGCGAGCGAACATCCTGCCGTAGCATCGGTGCTCGCCGAGGGTGCACCAGATCGTGGTTCGACCGTCGGTCCCCAGAAAAAGTCTCCGGCTTCTCCGATCGAGACGGAAGGCACTTCTGGAGGGGCCGGTACCAACCGCAAGCTTGATCCTTGGGGGTCTACCAGGCCCTCGTTACTCCGGATATACCTTCGGAGAGAAGCGGGGATCACATCGATCTCGCTCTCGGGGAGCACGAGGCTGACGTGCCGCATTCCTACCCCTGCCCTTGACTGGCGGGATTGGGGAAGGGGCTCTGTCGCCGAATCGTACTCCGCCTCTGAGTCAGAGAAGCAAACCGGTCGGATCTCTGTCCGGAATTCCGTAACATTCTTCCCTCGGCGTCGACGCCTTGCCTTCCTGCCCCTGGGTGGTTCTTCGGGGCAGGGCTGATCTCTGTCCTGGCGTCCTCCGGCCGCACTGGTGCTGGGGCCAAGAGGACTGGGAACCAAGGTGCGAGGGGCACCGGGACAGATATCAAAGGGGACGCGGGGAGAGATGATTCCGGGCAGGCCTCCGGGCCGGGATTGGAAGGTGGGACGACCCATGCCTCCTGGATCGGCCACGCAGAGTAGACCCTGCCGGTGAATAGCGCTACCGCGAGGTGGTCCGCGGTGGCTACTGCCAGTGCCAGCAACCGGGAGAGTCGACCCAACCTGCCTTTGGGGCGGTCGGGGCCTCGACCCAGGTCGGGCATAGGAGTTCCCCTGCTCAGGATGCGCAGAGGCCTGGCGACTGGAGCCAGCAGTGGCTTGGGCCAATGCGGCCGCTGTTGCTAGAGCCCCAAGGTGGGCATCCTCTTCCGCTCGTGCTCGACGTTGGCGTCGGGACAGGCGAGTCGGAATGAGCGTCGCGGGCAGGTGGAGAGCCTGTTCCTCGACTTGAGGGGCCTGGCGGCGATGTCGCCGTGGCCTGGCGGGAGCCCTTATCGTGGATCCCTGGAGCGGACCTCGGATAGGGTGATCCCGGGCATCTCCCACCTCATCCGCATAAGGAAGGGAACTGTCAGAGCGCTCCGGGGATAAACTCCCGAAGCGATTGGACGTTGAGGTAGGCAGCGGTGCCTCCTTGCGCGGCCCTCGAGGGCGGCGGTGGTGGCGAGGCGCAGCCTCCTCAAGGTCTAGGCGAGCCATTTCCCTAGTGGGGATGACTCCCTCTTCCTCGTATCTCCGCACCAGGGTGTTGATCACCCTTCTCTGGATGACCTCCGAGGGGGAGAGAGGGCGTGGTCGTCCCGCAATTGCGGCTGCTGGGACGACTGCGGAACGGGCAGGACCGCGCGGAGTAGCCGCGTCGGTGTTTCCCCTATCCCTGCGCCAGTGGGAGGGTGGCGATCGGGCACTGGATCGGGCGACCTGATTTCTGAAAGCAGGGAGAAAGACCCATTAACACTGACAGGAAAAAGGAATCGTCAACCAACCATTAGCGCCACGACGCCTTCCGTGGGGGGAACCCAGGCCCTCGACGTTGCGAGACGGAGTGCCCGATTTCACTTCCCCAGCCCCTGGCGGGTAAGACTGAATGCTTGGCCGGGCAACATGCCGGTCTTCCAACACCTCTGAAAGCCATTGGTCTTCGTATCGAGGAGAAGAGATTCACGTCGGGTTCACCATTTTTCTGTTTCGGTGCGGATGTGCGTCGGGTTACGCTGTTCCGCCAGGACGCGTTCGCGCGTGCACCCGTCAACCCGAGGGGATGGGCGCGCGGCTTGTGGTCCCGCAGTCCCGCTTTCCAAGGGCGGGCGGCATCCGTCCCTCATTCAGGGGCGTCTGCTCCTTGATCGAAACCGGGATGATGGGATGTCGGCTCCTCCTTCCTTGGACGTCTCCTCGGAACTCGTCACCTAATCCGGGTCTCCCTCATAGACTTAAGAATGTTCGTGAATCTCGTTCCCAGCGCCATATCTTCATGGACACCGGTTAATTACGCTGCTTCCGCCCGGACGTTCCAAGGAGTCTGGGCGGGGCAGCAACCTGCGGTGAGAAGGCCGGGTGGCTCTGGGTGCTGGGGGCATGTCGTAACACTGCGGCTCTGCACATCTGTCTTCCGTCCCTAATAGGGCTTCTCGAAGGCACGATGGCCTGAGGCATCCCGTACTGGGTGCGGGGAACTGTGTCACCTGAGGTTTTCCTCAGCTTCCCATATTTAACACGGGGTATGCCGCGAGTTTAACGTCCAGCGGGGACGGCATCGGACCGATCAACACGAAAAGTTGATCAGATGACAGAACCCCTTGCGGGGAACTTCCGACGCTGGGGCCAGCACATGGGCGGCTTCCCAAGTAACGTGGAATGGAGTGAAGTGGCATGACCCCACCGGGATGTGGCGGCCCGGGTAAGGATCAGGATGGATGATGGAGTGAAGAGCTTGGACCCCAGAGGGGCTTCCTACGTACCGCGCGTTAGCACGGATCAAAGTCAACGTAGTTCGGGTATACAGTTTAACGTCATGCTGGACGTCGGCAAGCCGACTCACGAAGAGGTCGAGGCCGCCGGGCGGAGGATTGAACCGAACCACCTCGCACAGAGGGGGATGGAACAGCCGGGTGGATCACAGTTTCACATCATGCTGGACGATAAAAGGGGAAATGGAAAAGGGGGGCTGTGGGGAGGCACCGCGGAGATACACGCGGGCAATCTCCCACAGGGGCGGATTCATAGGTGAATCGACGCAAGCGTGAACCCTGGAGGGGTCCACTGATGGACGAACCGACGTAAATACGACCGGGACGACCAGGTGGTGGGCTTGGACCTCAGGGAGGCTTCCTACGTACCCTGTATAGAAGACAGGGATCAAAGTCCACGTAGTTCATTCTGTCAGGACTTACGCACTTGGGGCAGCCCGGATGCTGCAAAACTCAGTTGGAAGGGACTTGGACCGAAAGCAGGAGACACCTCGATCCCAGTCAGACCCTCTACTGGCTTCGGCAGTGGGGAGGCGCAATGGAGATACACATGTGCAGCCTCCCACGAGAAACTAGGGGTTTGTAATACCCTGCCCCCGTAGGGAAAAGCCGCTCCCATTAAACCGTCCCAAAAGGGGGACAATCCCGACATCCCTGCAGAGACGAGCGGGTGGGGGCCACATCCAAACTGGGGGAGACCCTGCGTGCGAGGCACGGGATCGAATGATGCGGACGGTTTAGCGTCTTGCCGGACGAAGTACAGTTTAACGTCGTGTGTTGAGGACGAAGCGGACGGTTGAACGTCTTGCCGGACGAAGTACAGTTTAACGTCGTGTGTTGAGGACGAAGCACTTGGCAGTTTAACGTCTTGCAGCGCGGACGATGGGGGCTAGGCAGTTTAACGTCGTGCAGCTTGGACGGATGTGCAGTTTAACGTCATGCTGGACGAATATGCAGTTTAACGTCATGCTGGACGAATATGCAGTTTAACGTCATGCTGGACGTATGCGCAGTTTAACGTCATGCGGGACGAATGTGCAGTTTAACGTCATGCTGGACGTATGCGCAGTTTAACGTCATGCGGGACGAATGTGCAGTTTAACGTCATGCTGGGCATAGGTTGCCGGACGATGGGTGCATGTCACTTCGCACGAACCTGGAGGGCCGCACGGGAAGACAACGCACGGTGCGGGCACCCAGGATGAGGATCATCGGGCGCCACGCAGGCAGGTGCCCTCAGGGGGTCGAGGGAGGCGACCCTGGCGGATTGCGCGCAAAAGAGGAGCTTTGCGCACAAAACCGCGGGTCGGCGCGCAAAATGGCGGGCTGGCGCGCAATTGGGCCAGCGCTTTGCGCGCGGAAGGTTGGGATTGCGCGCACCGGGCTTCGGATAGCGCGCGGGGGCAACGGCTCATTCTCTAACGAATGGCCACTTTGAAAATGGGGGGTGCGCGCAATCGGGTCGGATTGCGCGCACCCGGGGGCAATTGCGCGCAAGAGGCTTCTTTTGCGCGCAAAGGCCTTCGGGTTGAAATTTATTCAAAGGAAATGAGCCAAGGGGATTGTGCGTGAAGGCGGACCCCAAGGCTCTATTGCGCGAAAGAAAGGAGGTTACCTGAAGATCGGCATTGCGCGCGGAAGGGGTTGAATTGCGCGCGCGGGAGACCGTTCGACTTCCAGCAACCTTTGAAACGTTGGGGGTCGCCTAGTATTTATAGGCAACCTCGGGCGCGGAATCCAAGGCGCGAGCGCGGAATCCTCCTCGCGGGCGCGGAATCGGGCACGGCGCGCAAGGGAGTTGCGCGCATCCCGGGGGTTTTGCGCGCGGATCATCATCTTTGCGCGCAGAACTCTGAAATTCCGCGCAAGACCTCCGGGCCCTCCGAAACATTCTTCCGACTCCAAATATGACCTTGCTTTCCGCATCCGGAGCTTCGTTTGGGAACAACGGACTTTTCCGGCGTCTAAAAATATATCAGGTTAATAAAATGATACATTTATGGATTATGTAACATTAAATTATCTACCTCCAAAGAGATATCATTGATACTATGAATTAATTTCAAAATTAATTATCATATATTTAGTTTTTCATTATAATATTGGGTAGAAGAATATAGATTTATGAATGATTATTCTTATTCCAATAAGTGGTTCAGTTAAATATAATGTAATACTTTTTTTACTCTTATTCTCAGTACAAGGATTTCAGTTATTATATTGTTATAATTTAATGAATTATTGGGAATATAATGATTCAAATTTATAATTACAACACATTTGGGTTTGTGGCGTAGTATGGATCATAAAAGAAATAATAATTATTAACTATCGTATGCTATGACAAAAATAATCACAAATACATATTTGTGATAAAAAACATAGGACGATTTCATATTGAAAATATAATGATATTTTATGTTACATGGAATTTTCATTATTTACATCCATTTATTGATTCACAATTACCCTTATTGTAATTAAATTACCTTATTTATAATTGTTTCTATTCACATATGAACTTGGAACATAAATAGTAATTTTAGAATTATTAATGTATAACTTTTTAATAGAAATATTACAAATCTATGAATGAATATGAACATTTTCATGTTGGAAAATGTGACTTTCACAATCACTATGGTTACCACAATTAGTAATTTTACGTTTAACATGAAAGAACCAATTTTTACCTGGTATGCTAGTGAACTTTATATTAAATTACCATGAGATCTAATCACTATCACCTACTAAAAATAGTACACAACTTTTTAATGATATGTTTAACAACTAAGCATACCATCAGATGACTATGTGTGTAAAAATTATTCAATGAAATATACATTTGACAACATGAATAAATTATATTATCCATTACACCACTCTCGTTGTTGTTTTTTCAACTTTAGATACTCTCGCATCAGCCACTCTCTCATGGTCATCACACAAACTCTAATATTCGTGATAGGAATCCTTAAAATAATATTTACTCACTTACTATACCATTCCTCTACCTTATTTGATATCATCACAAACACTAATCCAACACATACTATAAATAGTAATATCAAGCATTATTTATTCTTGATAGAGAACCAAAGAATCAGTGTTTCTCCAAAAGTCTCCACCACAACTTATCATCCACACTAAGGAAAATCAGGTCACCACCTACACTTATGGAGAAACCATCTACAGCTTCCTGTGGATTTGAGATGAATATGGATTGAAGACACAATACTAAGAGACTCATAATAGTACTTTACTATAAAAAGTATCTACTTTAGTTAAGGGTGAGATACTGTCAAGCACACCATGAGAGAAGAATCTATGTCAAAAAAACTATGAGAGAGCTTCGGAATTCCACTATGTCACATAGGATATTTTCATTATAATTACATGGGACTTGTGAAAAAGGATAAGGAAAACATACTTACATACATGAAACAAGTGAGAAGTGGTGTTCAATGAATCCCTTTCAACCATTAAATAGAACCAATAGTAGGAGTAATTTCCAATTGTGAGGTAAGTAATTAATTTCATTCTAATAAGATGATGATATGACACTAAGAAAGAAACAATTTTCATTATCTGACTAATTATATTATATTATATGTTATAAATATATACACAATGATATGTAATAGATAAAAAAAATATACCATGATCTAAATTAAATAATGAGTCCTATAATTAAAACCAAGGTTCATTTTCCATTGCCAACATTTCTATATAATGATATAACTCCACCCTATAAATGATATTTGTAAAGACCCAAGCTTGAAGTACATGGAGATTACATTAAATTTTCATAATACTTTATACAAAACATAAATAGACACCCAATTACCATAATATTTTACTGTCTTTGGAAACTAGGAACATAATCTATTAATCATTGAGAAAGATCGTCAAAATCTTCCATAAAGATATTCCGCTTTTCTTTACATACCTAAACCATTTTTTATATCCTAGGAAAAATAAAAAATATAAAGGGTGAGCTCAAATTCTCAGTAAGGGTGAACAAATGAAATGTCAATCATATCATATTCTTAAGATCATAACGTTTGAAAATATTATCTTGTAGAAGAGGTCATAATATTATGCCATGGGATAAAAATTGAACTGAAATGTAATCCAAAAAATAATAATATAAGACATGAAACATTGTGGTATACACACATATGCATAGAAAATAATTTCATATTAGTCAAGGCTTGTTTCAGAGACCATCATAGCGGACAAAGTCCATTACTTAACCATGTTCAATCCTTGTTCCAGCCCTGTAACACTGAACTAGATTTACTTGAGAATCTAGCTATGTATATCTCATGAGATACAAATATTTACCAAATGTATTGGGGGGAGATATAGGTCCCACCAATCTCATAATAAAATCATTCTTACGTGTGCCAGCAAATAAACATAAATCATTAATCTTAACCCAACGATGAAAATGGGTTTCATAAACATCATCCCATCACAACATACTCTATGTAAAACAAGGGATATCATTTTATCATAAACTAATTAAGCCCATGTAAATAATTGTAAAATTATTTTGCAAACATAACCATATTAAATAACGTAATTTTATATGGAAAATAGTTTTGAATAAACTCTTGAAATGAATCCTTGAGGAAAATATCGTTTCTTCTTCAAAATCATTTTATATTCTCCAAATTCCATGAAATTTTAAAATTAAATAATTTTTTAGAAAATGATCATGATATATTATAGAATAATCATCATAGAAGTAAGGATCTATGAAAACGTAAAAATTTCTTCTGTCCATATAAGTTAAAAAAACATTCTCCACATACTTTTTTACAGAATTGTCATAAAGTACCTCGTATGGTAAAAAAAGAAAGATTCATTCCATACTATGTGGTAAAAGTATAAAAAGAGTAAAAATGACTATAAACATTCATGGAAGAATATTAAATATTTTATGAAAATGGTTTTTGGAGATATCGACATGGATGATAATTATAACCCCTGTAAATACTTAAGAATAAACAATCTATGATAGAAATGATATTTTGAGATATTCCCTTAAATTAGGTCTGATATGCATGGTATGTATGTGAACCTCTTATATGATGATTTAGATAATGTCATTTACTTATTCCAGAATCATTTCCATTGTTATGATATCATATATGGTCATATTCTTATCTTTTTATTAGTAACATTTCATTTTTACTCTTTATTCAGGTGTTAACTGCATTATGTTCTGATGCAAGCATTGTAAAATAAATTATTATTCATATTTTTAGGTTATAGATATATCATTATATAGAAAGTCATTAGTATAATATATATCCTATTTATTCATTAATTTCATTTATATAATTATTTTTCAATTAAGATCATGTAGAACGAATTGCATCACATCGTGGAGATGGTAGGTCATACGTACGCACGAGAGATGATATCATTCCCAGGATTGTGGAATTGTATTGAAGTGTATGGTGTATAAAATTTTAGAATCAATATAACTTTAAAATAATGATATATATTAATTTCTTACATCATTATACCCATCCAAGTATGTTAGTGGTGAAAAAAAAGATTACTCCATGGCATGGAGACGGTATTCTGTACGTACGCACATGTGGTGATTTCATTTTACGTAGGATGGGTAGAAGATGAAAAAGGGTTGTTTCATATTTATAATAACATATAAATATATTACTGATACTGATGTAATTATTTTATAATGAAACAACTATAGAAAAGGAAGTATAAGAAAAAACAATTTTTAAAGGATCAGTAGAAGATATTACCTCTTCCTCGAAGTTCCTCCTTTAAACATCTACGTAGGGAACTAGAGATGGACTTTTGAGAAGAAGAAAACCTCTATAATGTAACTAGAGAGGTATTGAAGAGTAATTTGGATGGTTTGGCTGAGCTTGAAGTCTCAAAAATCAGATAACAGGAGAGGGAAGGAGGTGACCTTATATTGGAGAGGAGAGGGGCACTTTTCGAATCCTCTAAAATATTAATTTATAATATACTCAAAACCCACATAAAAAATTTCAAAGTGACTAAAATTTATATATAAGATTATATTGGGTTTTAATATCATCCAAAAATATATTTTAGACATGTTTTGATTTTATATTAATCCTTAACATTTTAATTTATCTTTATTTAATCTATATAATTTTATTTGTGTTAATATTGTTACAAATTTTAAATGGTTATAAATACGTATATAAGTGTTTTTATTTGTATATAATATGATCATTTATGACATGGTAGAAAACACAAATTTTTATTTTTAATTTTTAAATATTTTTAGGATTTTTAAACAGTTTAATAATATGTTATTTTCATAAAATTTAAAAAGTGTCAATTTTGACACAATTCATTTATTTGAATTCAAAAAAATCCATAGGGAATATATTTTCGAAAAAAATATTTAATATATTTCTAACACGTCATATTCATTTAGAAAATTAGTGGATCAGATTAATTAGTTCATATACTATTTATGTTAATACATTTAAAATCATTTATTTCATATTTCTCATAATAAAATAATTACTACATCATTTTTGAATAATTATTTAATATACATATTTGTTGAAAAAATATTAAAAATAAAATACTCTGATTATGATAAATCAATTAGATTTCATAATAATACTTTTAATAGAATTTATCATCTTAAAATCACAACATTTAAATTGTTATCGTCATTAAATTATAAAGGTGAAAAAGTTGACTTCATTTAAAATAAAATAATATAAATGCCTTGATCTGTTTTATAAGGATCCAAATATTCTACAAGTTGACACATGGATTATTATTGTGTAGATATACTCAACCAATATTTTTTTTTCAAGTTTTTGGGTCTTTTCATGTGTATTATAATTTTAATAAAAACTATATTATTAATTTTCACTAAATAAATAATTTCTGCATCATTAATATATAAGTTATTAAGGTAATTATATATTTCATAAATATTACAAATAAATTACCATGATGAATATAAACAAATATCTTTGTAATATATCATTGTTTAGTGAAACTCAATATTGCATACAACGCAAGATATCAAGGAAGGTCGCTCTTGCGTGTAACACAAGAAAAGTAAATTATTGGGTATACATCAAGCTATTATTTGTGTAACACACAATGGGAGACATCAAAAAAATTGAAAAGAATATATCTCATAAAATCTTAGGTTTTTACAATCCACCCCTCTTAAAATGAATATTTCCCTCGAAATTCGTCGGGGTTATAAATCATTTTTTATTTGAATATTCAATTCATAGAAATCCTTATTATAAATAGGAATACAATATCATTATTTTGAAAATGAATTTTAGAAACATAGAGGTCACCCAATGTAACTCAGCACTGGTTTTCCCCATAGTAGAATAATGGTGAAAATATGGATATGAAAGAGAAATCTAACCATCATGTTCGGATGATGATTGGTAGAGAACATGGCTATGAAAAAGCCAAAAATCTCAAATCCATAAATTTTTTATGATCTAAGGTACCATCTAATTCTTCTAATGTTAGGGTACAATGACAACATTTTTGGTTTTCAAGATCACTTCCCTTAAGTTGATGAATTGTTTCATAAGGATAAATACTTACTTGATTTCTGTGTAACATCATCATTGGTCATTCCATGAACAACTTCCACTTCATCTCTTATTTAATGAAATGAATTTGAATTTGACATTATTGATGTATTATCATAACATTCGATTGAATGATATGTGATTCCATCTGTCTCTATCACAAAAAAGGTTAGCACAAGATATTAAATATACATAAGTCCATCTATGGTGAGGTTAATCATATATGGATCCAAAAATGGACTTACACTTCATCTATCATACCACAAAATAAAATAACACTAATTTCTACAAACCAGGGACTTATTTTAGGCTATTGGTAGGTGATAAAGGCATGTCTCACTTCGGTTGTGGGTTTGATTCCCATAGCCTTTTTCGACACGACGGGTTGTCGCATGTCCAATAAGTTGTTCTTTTTCTAAAACTATACTATTATAACATTCCAGAAATAATATTGAAAAAAATTATAGCCTTAAACAATGCCATATAATGTCCAATATAATCAATTCCAACCTTTATGATTATCCAAAATACTTCTATCCAAGATCATAGTAAAAATAAAACGATTACCAGAAAGCTCATATAACAAGAAAGTGAATACCATCATATATCCCCCATATATCAGAACATATTTCTTGTTGTTCACATTCGAAACATATTAATTCCTTAATCATGTATTCTTAGAATAAGAATTACCATATTACATTATTGAAAACATGAATGTTGTCAAAAGTTAACTCTTTAGACATACCAAAATCCCAAAAAATCTATATACTCAAATCATGATATCACTTTTTCCTTATATATGTCATGAGTTCATTAATAATATCCAACATATTAGTTTATCCTTATCCCCTCATTATGCGCATATCATTCACTTTACAAAAATATTTCAATTACTTTTCATGGTTACCGGTACCATATAATTATTGAAAACCATAACAAACCAATAAATATATATTCCAAAATTCCACAATACTATAAATGAGATTCCACAACACTATTTTGGAATTCCATTACCTAAAAAAATTAATCATTCCACCACTTAATTTACATATTCAACATCACCAATAATGTTCTCATGTGACTTCCCATTGTCCTTTTTCTTATGATTGTGTGGATGTTTATCATCGTAAACCCTTGAATTAGTGCATTAGTTAGCATAATACCTAATTTCCCTACACATGAAGCATTGAAGTGTTGGGGGTTCTTTCTCTATAGACTTTTCTCTATACACATCATTTGATACCTTTTTCCCTTTACTTCGGCACTCAGCTGCTCTATGACCTTCTTTTCCACACTTAAAATGTTTGCTAGTCCCTTTAAGACAATCTCCATCATGCCACTTTCCACACATTTAGCATAATGAAACATATGTCTTCTTTTCAACATCATTTTGAGATTTTTCCTTGAAATCAAACATTTATTTCTTGTCAAAACCATGAGAGGGATAAGGAAACACCGACTTCTAGTTCTACCTTGATAGCACAATGCACAATCTCTTCATAGCTACTGATGTTTCTTATAACTAATGCCTTTCGAAGACATGGTTTATGACACTAAATAATTGATCAACATTACTTTCTGGTTGGATGATATATCCAGATGCATACCTTGAAATCCATGTAAAATTAGCTTTGTATAAACCAACAGATTCATCATCCTTTTTCTTAATCTCATGGAACTCCATTTTAATCTTTGTTAGAAGAATATTAGGGATGTACTTATTGAAAAACATGTTCTTGAACTTGTCTCATTCCATGGATTCAATTTCATCTTGGGGCCTTGAATTCTTAATTATAGTACACCACTAATCTGCTTCACCTTCTAAACTGTAAAATTCGTAAATGAATTTCTCATTTTTTTGAACAACGATGTATTTAAAATACCTTTTCAATTGTACTAATACATTGTTCAACAACAAGTGGATTAGAAGACCCATTAAAAGAAGGTGGACATTTCCTCATGAAGGACTCAATAGAATATTGTTATCTTCTCTACTCATGTGGAAGTCCAGAATGATTCATATCTTGTGTAAGTGTGGCAATACTATTTTTCACTCCATTTACCATAACATTTGTTTGGTCAGAAGTACAATCATTTCATTGTCTAGTGCATCTATCATTAACACGGTAACTTTGGGTTCTATCCATTATCTAAAACCAAAAATAATATTGTGAGAGGCATAAATTAGACTAGGAAAACAACGTAATCAAGGGGAGTACATTTATTCTATAACATATTAGGTTTAATCCTAGGTTATTCATGATCATTATGATAATTCTAGAACTATAACCTATACTTATACACAACCTTAAAGACATACCTAGAGATACCTTATAAATATCACTAGGTATATCACTAAAAATTTCACATCCTCATTTCCAAAGGTTAACCAAGCCTTTCCTCTAATACCAACTATAGAGACCCAATCTTTACATACATGGAAATTACATTAGTTTTTTAGAATACTTAATACATAACAAAAATAGACACCCAAGGACCATAATTGTTTAGTGTCTTTGAAAATATGTAACATACTCTTCTAATCATGATTAATGATCTTCCACATCACCCATAAAGATATTACCCTTTTGTTTCCTTACCTAAAACTATCAATTATATCCAAGGAAAATGAAAACAGATAAAGGGTTTTTTCAAATTCTCAGTAACTATAAACAAATGAAATGTCAATCATATCATATTCTTAAGATCATAATGATTAAAAATCTTATCCTGCAAAAGAGGTCATAATATTATGTTATTAGTTAAATAATAGAACTACAATGTAATCTGAAAAATAATAACATAAAATATTAAATGATGTGTAATACACACATAATCATATAAATTCATTTCATATTAGTCAATTATCATCAGAAAGACCATCAAAGTGGACAAATTCCATTATTGAATCGAGTTCACTCCTTATTCCAGCCCTGTAATACTAAATTGGATTTAAATGCCATTCCAACCATGTCTATAAAATGAGATAAAAATATTTACCCAATGCATTAGAGGGATATATTGGTCCCACCCATCTCATAATGAAATCATTCTTATGTGTGCCACAAAATAAACATAAATCAATCATCATAACCCAACGAATAAAATGGGTTTCATAAACATTATATGATCATAACATAATCCATATAAAACCATGGATATCATTTCATCATGAACAAAATAAAACCTTGTAAATAATGGTATCTTTATTCATGAACATAAAATTATTATTGAATATAATCTTAGATGGTAAATACTTTTGAACAAACACTTGAAATGAATTCTAGGGAAAGATATCCCTTCTTCTTCAAAACCATTTTCTTTTCTTCAAATGTCGTGCAATTTTAAAAGAAAAATTTTTTGTTGAAAATAATCATGAAATATTGTTTAATAACCTTCATGTAAATAATGTTTTATGAATCCGTATAAATCTGTTCACTTCGTATAAGTTAAAAAAATATTATCCTCATAAATTATAATGGAAAAGTCAAAAAGTAGCTTGTATGGTAATCAAAAGAAAGATTACTTACATACTATGTGGTAAAAGTCCAAAAAGGGTAATGTAACACCCGAGACTTTTATGTTATATAAATCATCAGAGGAATATTTTTCTACACACAACACTTGCTTGGCTTTCTTTACACGAAATCGGGACCTTCCTCGATAGCTTGTGTCGTACACAATACCGAGTTTCACTAAACAATGATATGCTAATAAAATATTATTAAAACTATCCCTTATTAATAGTAATAACAACTTTTTGAAATTTTATAAATTTCATTTTTCAAAATGGACTTCATTTTTGGATTCGGAATATCGAAATTATCCTAGGGTGAAATTTTGGTATTTTTCTGAAAACTTTCAATTTTTGATGAATAGTGAAACCACTAAGTGGTAGTTAAAAAACTGAATTTTTCATAAAACATAATTTTACCACTTCTAGGAGTGGAATTTCAAAAATCCGAGAGACACAGTTGATGTCAGTAAGTAAAATGTAGTTCAATGAGATGAAAATAATTTTTGTTGAATAGTAACTTTTTACTTTTATTTACCACGGTTAAAAGTAAATAGGGTAATTAAGGGTAAGAATAACATTATTATTACCCTAACAAATGTCCTAATTCAATTGGACAAGTGTAATTAGACCGAAAACAATCTTAGGAACAAAATATGACAATTTAGGCCCACATGGATTAGATTAGGGCATTTATTATTAATTTATTTAAAGAAGGGTTAAAATAGTTAAAATCAATGTTTAATAAGTAAATAATTTTTTATATATAGATATATATAAGATAAATTCTACTATAAATATTCATTAAAAAGCTAAAAGGATTTCCTACATAATGGTATTTTATTTGTAATTTTTAGACATTAATTAATTTAATTTATTTATGACACAAAGATGATACAGTAATTATCTTATTAATGAAATATTGACATAATTGATGTTATAAATACCCAAATAAATGTAATTTGAGACTTTTTATTAATTACACTAATTTTATAGGTTAATATGACATGTTATTATTGATTTATTTAACTTTTTTCGAACTAATAATTCTGTTATGAGTTTCACAAAAATCAATTACTAAATAGTGTCAAAATTGACATAAAATAGTTTTTAAAACAAATATTATATTATTAATTGTTATTTTATTCCTAAAAATCTAAGGTTCGGCAAAATGAATTATATAAGGTTATATATATTAATAATAAACAATTTGGGGTTCGTTTGGATTGTTATATTAAGTTTATTAACCTTATAGTGTAAGAACACAAGAGGACACGGTAAAAGTAAAATTATTTAACTTAATTTTAAATCTAAATGATAAGGTCCAAATAGGAACCTAAACTTGTCTAAATTATATTTGATGAGAGTATTTCGACCCATCCCCACCTTAGCATAGAACTAAATCAATTTTGAGCTATTTAAAACCGAATTTGGATTTATAATAAAATAATATATTTGGTTATTCCAAAGGTGCCCCTCTCCTCCCTTATAAAAGGGCACCACCTCCCTCTCTTCCTCACACCACATTGAGCCTTCAAGCTCGGCCTACCCCTACCAATTTCTACTCTCCACTTCCCTAGAGACATCCTATAGGTCCTGGCCTTCTTCAAAGTCCAATTTTAGTGCCCTAAAAGAAGGTATCAAAGAAGCACTTCAATGAAGAGGTAATGTCCGTTACCGATTCTTTCATATTTATTTCTTCATCGACTTATTCTTATTTAGTTGTTTCATTATGAAGTAATAACATCAGTATCAGTAATATACGGATATGTTATTATAAGTATGAAACAACCCTATTTCACCATCTATCAATCCTACGGAAAATGAAATCAACTCGCGTGCGTACGTACGGAATATCGTCTCCACGCCGTGGTGTAATCTATTTTACACCACCACCTTACTTGGATGGGTATAATGGTGTAAATAATGACTATATATGATTATTGTAAAGTTATATATATTCTGAGATAGTATAAATACACTCCAATACAATTCCATGATCATTGGAACGATATCATCGCTTGTGCGTACGTACGGAATAACGTCTCCATGATGTGATGCGACTCGTTCTACATGATCTTCATTGCATAATGATTATATAAATGAATTTAATGAATGAATATGATATATATTACACTAATAAAATTCTGGAAATGAGTTATTTATAACCTAAATAGAAGAATAATAATTTATTCGACAAAACACACATAAGAACAAAAAGTAATAAACACCCGAATAACAAGTTGTAATGAAATATTACTAATAAGAAGCTAATAATATGACCATATGTGATATCATAACAATGATTATGATAATGTAATAAGTCAATAAAATTATTTAAATCATTATACAGGAGGTTCGGATACGTACAAATCATATTGGACCTAAGGTAAGGGAAATATCACAATCTCATTTTTATCCGTGATTATATAAACTTTAGTATTTACTGGGGTGTATTTTATCATCCACATACATGTTTCCTAAATATGTAATATTATTTCCATCCACCTACAATTGTTTAAATCCAATTTTACCCTTCGATGAATTTTTAGTAAAGGATATGAAAGGAATCTTTTGTCGTTTTTCGTACGAGGTACTTTTTGACTTTTCCGACAAAAGTACGAAGAATGTTTTTTAACTTATAAGGCATGAATGGATTTTTAAAAAATTATTTCTAAGAAGATTCCTTTACATGTTTTAAAGTTTATTTTTAATCAACTTCTTTTAGTTTAAAATTTTATGACATGTTAAGAGAGGAAAAGTGTTTTTGAAGTAGAAAGGATATTTTCCTCAAGAATTGAGTTCAAGTGTTTTACCAAAATTATGTTCCATCTAAGATAATAAAAGGGTTTTGTTTTTATCCATATTATTACATTGATTTGATTATGTTGTGATGGAATTATTTTTATGAATTCCTTTATCTTATATGAACTGTTTTATGATGTCACGATGTTTAATAATCCGATTTTTATTACATGGGTTATTCTATGATGTATGGTTTATGATTTTGTGGCACACATAAGAATGGTATCATTATGATATGAGTGGGAACTATATCTCCCTCCAATGCATTGGGTAAAGATTTTATATCTCATTAGATAGACATGGCTGGAATGGCAGGTTAAACCGGTTCAGTGAAACAGGACTGAAACAAGGAGTGAACTCGGTTCAGAAATGGACTTTGTCCACTAAGATAGTCTTGGCATTGAGTCTTGACTAACAAGAAATGATTCTCTATGATTATGTATGTATTCCACAAAGTTTCATGTTTTATGTTATTATTATTGGGATTACATTTCACTACTATGATTTATCCCATGTTATGAAATTATGATCTCTTTTGCAGGTTAAGATTTCCAAAAGTTATGTTCTTATGTATATGATGTGATTGATATTTCTTTTTTTACCCTTACTGAGCATTTGAGCTCTCCCTTTTGTATGTTTTATTTCCCCAGGTTAGGAATAAGGTTATTAAGTAGAATATGCCAAAAAGGGACTCTATATATGATGAAATAAATGGGAGGAAAAGTAGATGCTTTATGAACCAGTTGTTTATGCTTTCCAGTTTCTAAAGACACTATACCTATACGGTCCTTTCATGGTTTTGTTATATGTTGTAATAAGTGTGCTTAAATTTTGAATTAATAACAATGTATGTAAAGTATGGGTCGTTATAGTTGGTATCAGAGGAAAGGTATAGTCAACCTTCGGAAACTAGGATGTGAAAGACTTAGTATGAACCCTAAGGATAATTCTAAGCATAGAACACAATCTTAGTGTTTTAGAAATGACCATGAATAACCTTGGATAAGACCTTAAGTGTGAAGTTTTATTATTGATTATGTGGTTTTCCTATTATAATTAGTGTTTCTCACACTATTCTTCTTGGTTTTATTCAATGGCTAGAACCCGAAGGAACCGTGTTAATGCGGAATGCGATGGGCAATGCAATGATTGTCCCCCGGAGCAACCAAAAGTTATGGGTGCTGGATTGAAAAATCTTATAACCATGCCCACACAACTATATCAGGCTATGAATC
The DNA here is from genome assembly GCA_963277665.1 of Viscum album. Taxonomy (NCBI): domain Eukaryota; kingdom Viridiplantae; phylum Streptophyta; class Magnoliopsida; order Santalales; family Viscaceae; genus Viscum; species Viscum album. The sequence goes on along the minus strand of OY728125.1, from coordinate 266,625,425 downwards.
ATGCAGTACTTCCAAACAAGCAAAGGAAGGGGCAACATTTTGTTGAATCCTTCATGAGGCAGCGTCCACCTTCTTTCAGCAGGTCTAGTGATCCATTAGTTGCTGAACAATAGATTAGTACTACTGAAAAGATATTTTCAGTTCTTCAATTTTCTGAACATGATAAAGTCATCCTAGCAGTGTATCGTTTGGAAGGAGATGCTGATCAATGGTGGAATCTTATTAAGAATACGAGGCAAAGGGATGAAATTGAGTCCATGGAATGGGATGAGTTCAAGAACTTATTTTTCAATAAGTACTTCCCTCGTATTCTCCGAACAAAGATGGAGAAAGAGTTTCTTGAACTGAAGCAAAAGGATGATGAATCTGTGGTACTTATGAAGCAAATTTTTCAAGACTTGCACGGTACGCTTATGGTATTATTATCCAACCTGAGAGTAAGATCGATTGATTATTCAGTGGCTTAAAACCAAGTCTTCAAAGGGCGTTATCCATAAGGGACTTCAATATCTACGAGGAAATCGTTTGATGTGATCTCAAAGTAGAGATGGAGATTGGAGTAACCCATCAGTCATATGGGTTTGATAAGAAGAGGAAAATGGAATTCAAAGGAAAATCTAAAGAGCACACTGAAAAAAAGATGAGCTTTCCCTTATGCTCAAAGTGTGGAAAGAAACATGGAGGGAGTTGTCTTAAAGGGACAATTAAATGTTTCAAATGTGTAAAGGAATGTCATCGGGCATTTGATTGCCGCAATGATGGGAAGAAGATATATAATGACGAAAACAAAGGAAGGGATACACAGAATGACCCTACTACACTTCAATGTTTCAAGGGAAATGAGATGGGGCATTATGCCAATCAATGCCCAAATCCAAGGGTTGATGATGATGGTCGACGTCAACAAACTCTTAAGGCTAAAGACAAAGGAAATCCACATGCAATTTCTATCAGCGATGTGGAGTACGATAACGATGTGGTGAAAGGTACACTTACCATCCACTCTAAAGTAGAAAATGTATTATTTGATTTTGGATCCACCCACTCCTTTATTTCTGAAGAATTTTCTAAGGATATCACCGTATTACCTCAATAGTTAGATGTTGAGTTAACTGTGACAACCCCTAATGGCACAACAGTCGCATCAAAAGTTTATAATTCTTCTCCGATTGAAGTTTGTGGGAAAGTGCTTCCTGCAAATCTTGTGATCTTTCCTATAGTGAAATTTGATGTGATTATTGACATGGATTAGCTTTCTCTACATGGAGATCATATCAATTGCTAAAGAAGGGAAGTCACATTTCATATTCCAGATCAATCTTTGATCGTCTATCGATGCAAGGATGAACATAACCTTCCAGTGGAAATTTATTCCATTTTATGGGTATTGATTCCACTAAATAGAGGTTATTTATATCAAATGGTTGGTGAGAAACTCACGATTAAGAATATGCCCATTGTACGAGAGTTTTATAATGTCTTTCTAGAGGAATTATCGGGTCTTCCACCGAATCATGAAGTTGATTTTTCAATAGAACTCATACCGGATTCTTTGCCTATTTCGAAGACACCTTATAGAATGGCTCTAATTGAGTTGCAGGAATTGAAGAAGCAACTCCAAGAGAATCTTGATAAGGGGTTCATACGCCCTAGTGCATCACCTTGGGGAGCACCTGTTATGTTTGTTAAGAAGAAAGATGGATCAATGAGACTCTGTATTGATTACCGAGAACTTAACAAGATCACTATCAAGAACAAATATCCTCTCCCGCGCATTGATTACCTATTTGACCAACTATGCGGAGCTCAATACTTTTCCAATATTGATCTTCATTCAGGGTATCATCAATTAAGGTTCAAAAGGGAGGATATACCAAAGACAGCTTTCCGTATAAGGTATGGACACTATGAATTTATAGTGATGCCATTTGGTCTTACTAATGCCCCTGCTATCTTCATGTATCTAATGAATAGAGTCTTTAGAGACTATATTGATCAGTTTGTGGTAGTCTTTATAGACGATATTATTGTCTATTCAAAGAGCAAGGAAGAACATGCAGATCACTTGAGAATTATATTGAAGACCCTGAGAAAGGAGAAGCTTTATGCCAAATTTACCAAGTGTGAATTTTGGCTTCAAAAAGTTTCATTTTTGGGTCACATAATCTCAAAAGAGGGGATATCTATGGATCCAGCAAAAACAGAGGTTATCAAAAGATAGTCGAGACCAACAATAGTAAATGAGATCTGAAGTTTTCTTGGTTTGGCTGGATATTTTCGATGTTTTGTGAAATATTTTTCACAATTATCTAATCCACTCACCAAGTTGACTCAGAAAGGAGTTAAGTTTGTTTGGACGGAGGAATGTGAAGAGAATTTCAAGGAGTTGAAAAGAAGGTTATCCAGGGCACCTGTGCTCACACTGCCTTGTAGTGGAGAAAGGTTTGTGATCTACAGTGATGCATCCAAGAGGGGATTGGGGTGTGTTCTTATGCAAAATGATATGGTGATCGCTTATGTCTCACGACATTTGAAAATACATGAGCATAATTACTCAACTCATGATTTGGAGTTAGCTGCGGTAATCTTTGCATTAAAGATTTGGAGGCATTACCTTTATGTTGAAAGGTGTGATATTTATACTGGTCATAAAAGTTTAAAGAATATTTTCACACAAAAGGAGCTGAATATGTGCCAAAGAAGATGGTTGGAGCTAATTAAGGATTACGAATTCTCAATTCATTACCACCCTGGGAAAGAAAACAAGGTGGCAGATGCATTAAGTCGACAAGACCATGCTAGTTTATCCATGATGGGGATCACAAAAGATCCAATATTTATGGATTTACAAAGGATGGATCTTGGAATTATAATGAAAGGGGAAAATCATATCTTTCTCAAATGAATGTTCAACCATCTATACATGTGAAGATTAAAGAGGCACAGAAAAAAGATGTCAAGTTACAAAAGAAGGTGAGAAATGTTCCTGAATTCAACCTTGATTGTGATGGGATAATAAAGTTCAGGAATCGGGTTTGTGTTCCTCCCATCCCCGAATTAAAGAAGGAGCTTCTGGATGAGGCTCATATTTCTTCATTCTCTATTCATCCTGGAAGCACGAAGATGTATAGGGACCTGAAAGAGTACTTCTGGTGGGATGGCATGAAAAGAGATATTGCTGAATATGTCTATCGATTCTTGGTTTGTCAACAAGTTAAAGCTGAGAGACAGAAGTCTAAGGGGATGTTACAACCATTAACCATACCTGAATAGAAATGGGAAAACATCACTATGGACTTTGTCAAAGGACTTCCTAAAACATCCAAAGGAAATAATGCTATCTGGGTCATAGTTAATCATCTTACAAAGTCTGCACACTTCATTTCTATTAGAGAGGATTTCTTTCTGGATCAGCTTTCCATAATATATGTAAAGTAAGTGGTAAGATTGCATGGAGTTCCACTTTCTATTATATCTAATCAGGATCTGAGATTTACCTCGAAGTTCTGGAGAAGTCTTCAGCATACTCTGGATACAGAGTTGAGTTTCATCACTGCTTATCATCCTCAGACAGACGGTCAGTTTGAGAGAACAATTCAAACTCTAGAAGATATGTTGAGAGCTTTCTCTATGGATTTCAAAGGTGGTTGGGGTCAACACCTACCTTTGGTGGAATTTTCTTATAATAATAGCTTTCACTCCAGTTTTCAGATGGCTCCTTATGAAGCTCTCTATGGAAAGAAATGTAGGACTCAAACTTGCTGGGATGAAGTTGGGGAAAGAAAGCTATTAGGACCCGATCTCCTTGATGAAATGGCAGAAAAGGTCAGATCTATTCAACAACACATAAGAGCAGCTTAGAGTCGACAGAAAAGTTATGCCGACAACCAAATAAAAGACCTAGAGTTTGAAGTGGGTGATAAAGTGTTCTTACGAATATCTCCCTGGAAGAGGGTCATGAGAGTTGGAAAGAAAGGGAAGTTGAGCCCTAGATATATCGGTCCTTTCGAAATACTGGATCGTATTTGGAAGGTAGCTTACCGATTGGCGCTTCCACCGAATCTCTCTCAAGTTCACGATGTGTTCCAGGTATCTCTCGTGAAAAAAGTACATACCAGATCCTTCACATGTACTCAGCTTAGAAGTTGTACCGTTGGAGCAAGATCTTTCTTATGAAGAACAGCCGATAGAGATTCTGGATCATAGCGAAAAAGTCCTACGAAACAAGACCACTCGATTGGTGAAAGTTTTATGGAGGAACCACCAATTAGAAGAAGCTACATGGGAGCTTGAGGATATGATGAGGGAGAGGTATCCTCATCTTTTTGTTACAAAGTGACGAATTTTGAGCGAAAAATTCATTTTAAGGGGGGTAGAATGTAACACCCGAGACTTTTATGTTATAGAAATCATCAAAGTAATCTTTTTCTACACACAACACTTTCTTGGATTGCTTTACACGAAATCGCGACCTTCCTCGATAGCTTGCGTCGTACGCAATACCAAGTTTCACTAAACAATGATATGCTAATAAAATATTATTAAAACTAGCTGTTATGAATAGTAATAACCACTTTTTGAAATTTTATAAATTTAATTTTTCAAAATGGACTTCATTTTTGGATTCGGAATATCGAAATTATCCTAGGGTGAAATTTTGGTATTTTTCTGAAAACTTTTAATTTCTGATGAATTGTGAACCCACTAAGTGGTAGTTAAAAAACTGAATTTTTCATAAAACATAATTTTACCACTTCTGTGAGTGTAATTTCAAAATTTCGAGAGACACGGTTGATGTCAGTAAGTAAAACGTGGTTCAATGAGATGAAAATAATTTTTGGTGAATAGTAACTTTTTACTTTTATTTACCACGGTTAAAAGTAAATAGGGTAATTAAGGGTAAGAATGATATTATTATTACCCTAACACATGTCCTAATTCTGTTGGATAAGTGTAATTCGACCAAAAACAAACATAGGAATAAAATATGACCATTTAGGCCCACTTGGATTAGATTAGGACATTTCTTATTAATTTATTTAAAGAAGGGTTAAAATAGTTAAAATCGAAGTTTAATAAGTAAATAATTTTTAATATAAGGTTATATATAATATAAATTCGACTATAAATATTCATTATAAAGATAAAAATATTTTCTACATAATGGTATTTTATTTGTAATTTTTAGACATTAAATAATTTAATTTATTTATGACACAAAGATGATGCAGTAATTATCTTATTAATGAAATATTGACATAATAGAGGTTATAAATACCGAAATAAATGTAATTTGAGACTTTTTATGAATTACACTAATTTTATAGGTTAATATTACATGTTATTATTGATTTATTTAACTTTGTTCGAACTAATCATTCTGTTATGATTTTCACAAAAATCAGTTACTAAATAGTGTCAAAATTGACATAAAATAGTTTTTAAAACAAATATTATATTATTAATTGTTATTTTATTCTTAAAAATCTAAGGCTCGGCCGAATGACTTAGATAAGGCTATATATATTAATAATAAACAACTTGGTGTTCGTTTGTTTTGTTATAGTAAGTTTATTAACCTTATAGTGTAAGAACACAAGAAGACAAGGTAAAGGTAAAATTATTTAACTTAATGTTAAATCTAAATGATAATGTCCAAATAGGATCCTAAACATGTATAAATTCTATTTAATGAGATTATTTCGACCCATATCCACCTTATATTCTAAATAAATCAATTTGAAGCTATTTAAAACCGAATTTGGCTTTATAATAAAATAATATTTTTAGTTATTCCAAAGGTGCCCCTCTCCTCCCTTATAAATGGGTACCTCCTCCCTCTCTTCCTCACACCACTTTGAGCCTTCAAGCTCGGCCAACCCCTGCCAAGTTCTCCTCTCCACTTCCATAGAGACATCCAAGAGGTCCTGGTCTTCTTCAAAGACCAATGTTAGTGCCCTAAAAGAAGGTCTCAAAGAAGCACTTCAAAGAAGAGGTATTGTCCGTTACCGATTCTTTCATCTTTATTTCTTCTTCCACTTCTTCTTATTTAGTTTTTTCATTATGAAGTAATAAAATCAGTATCAATCATATACTGATATATTTTTATAAGTATTAAACAACTCTATTTCACCATCTATCCATCCTACGGAAAATTAAATCACCACACGTGCGTACGTACGGAATATCGTCTCCACGCCGTGGTGTAATCTGTTTTCCACCACCACCTTACATGGATGGGTATAATGGTGTAAATAATGACTATATATGATTATTTTAAAGTGATATTGATTCTGAAATAGTATACATACACTCCAATACAATTCAATTATCATGGGAACAATATCATCGCTCGTGCGTACGTACGGAATACCGTCTCCACGATGTGATGCGACTCGTTCTACATGGTCTTCATTGAATAATGAGTATATAAATGAATTGAATTAATTAATATGATATATATTACACTAATAAAATTCTGTAAATGAGGTATCTATAACCTAAAGAGAAGAATAAGAATTTATTCGACAAAACACGCATAAGAACAAAACGTAATAAACACCCGAATAACAAGTTGTAATGAAATATTACTAATAAGAAGCTAATAATATGACCATATGTGATATCATAACAATGAGTATGATTATGTAATAGGTCAATAACATTATTTAAATCATTATACAGAAGTTTCGGATACGTACAAAGCATATCGGACCCAAGGTAAGGGAAATATCACAATCTCATTTTTATCCGAGATTGTTTATACTTTAGTATTTACTGGGGTGTATTTTATCATCCACATCCATGTTTCCTCAATATGTAATATTATTTCCATCCACCTACAATTTTTTAAACCCAATTTTACCCTTCGGTGATTTTTTATTAAAGGATATGAAAGGAATCTTTTGTCGTTTTTCATACGAGGTACTTTTTGACTTTTCCGACAAAATTACGAAGAATGTTTTTTTAACTTATACGGCATGAATGGATTTTTAAAAACATTATTTCCAAGAAGCATCCTTTACAAGTTTTCAAGTTTATTTTTAATCAACTTCTTTTAGTTTAAAATTGTATGACATGTTAAGAAATGAAAAGTGTTTTTGAAGTAGAGAGGATATTTTCCTCAAGAATGGAGTTCAAGTGTTTTATCAAAATTATTTTCCATCTAAGATAATAAAAGGGTTATGTTTTTATCCTTATTATTAAATTGATTTAATTATGTTGTGATGAAATTAGTTTTATGAATTCCTTTATCTTATATGAATTGTTTTATGATGTCACGATGTTTAAGAGTCCGATTTTTATTACATGGGTTATTCTATGATGTATGGTTTATGATTTTGTGGCACACATAAGAATGGTATCATTATGATTTTTATATCTCATGAGATAGACATGGCTGGAACGGAAGGTTAATGTGGTTCAGTGAAATAGGACTGAAACGAGGAGTGAACTCGGTTCAGAAATGGACTTTGTCCACTAAGATAGTCTTGGAATTGAGTCTTGACTAACAATAAATGATTCTCTATGATTATGTGTGTATTCCACTGAGTTTCATGTTTTAAGTTATGATTATTGGGATTATATGTAACTAATATGATTTATCCCATGTTATGAAATTATGATCTCTTTTGCAGGTTAAGATTTCCAAAATTTATGTGCTTATGTATATGATGTGATTGATATTTCTTTTGTTTACCCTTACTGAGCATTTGAGCTCACCCTTTTGTATATTTTATTTCCCCAGGTCAGGAAGAAGGTTATTAAGTATAATATGCCAAAAAGTGACTCTAGATATGATGAAATAAATGTGAGGCAAAGTAGATGCTTTATGAACCAGTTGTTTATGCTTTCCAGTTTCTAAAGACACTATACCTATACGGTCCTTTCATGGTTTTGTTATATGTTGTAATAAGTGTACTTCAATTTTGAAGTAATAACAATGTATGTAAAGTATGGTTTGTTATAATAAGACTTTAACAATGCATGGATGAATAGTGAATATTTTATGAAAAAAAATTAGAATACAATGACATGGATGATAAATATAACCCCAGTAAATACTTAAGAATATAGAATCTCGGATAGAAATTAGATTTTGAGAATTTCCCTTACCTTAGGTCTGATATGATTGGTACGCATCCAAACCTCATGTATAATTATTTAAATATTTTCATTGACTTATTTAAGAATCATATTCATTGTAATGATTTAATATATTGTCATACTCTTATCTGTTTATTTGTAACATTTCATTGTTACTCATTATTCGGATGTTACCAGCTTTATGTTCTTATGCATGTTTTGTCGAATAAATTATTATTCAACCTTCTAGGTTATAGATATATCATTTATAAAATGGTATTAGTATAATATATATAATATTTATTCATTAAATTTAATTATATAATCATTCTTTAATGAACATCATGTAGAATGAATTGTATCACATCGTGTAGATGGTAGGTCGTACGTACGAACGAGCGATGATATCATTCCCATGATTGTGGAATTGTGTTGAATTGTATAGTGTATAATATTTTCGATTCAATATAACATTAAATTAATCATATATAGTAATATCGTCCATCATTATACCCATCCATGTATGTTGTTGATGAAACAAATGATTACACCACGACGTGCAGACGGTATTCCGTACGGACGCTCATGCGAAGATTTGGTTTTTCATAGGATGGGTAAAAGGTGAAATAGGTTTGTTTCATATTTATAATAACATATCATTATATTATTGATATTGATGGTATTACTTTATTATGAAGCAACTAAATAAGATGAAGTAGAAGAAGAAATAAATTTGAACGGATCGGTAGAAGATATTACCTCTTCCTCAAAGTGCATCCTTTAAACTTCCTATTATGTCACTAGGGACAGACTTTTGAGAATTCCAGAACTACTATAATGTAACTAGAGAGGTTTAGAAGATGAATTTTCAGGGTTTGACCAAGATTGAAGGCTCAAAATTGAGTGAATAGGAGGGGGAAGGAGGTGCCCTTATATTGGAGAGGAGAGTGGCACATTTGGAATCCTCAAAAATATTATTTTATCATAAACACAAACCCCACATAAAAACATTTGAATAGACTAAAATTTGGAATGAGATAATATAGGATTGTAATATAATCATCCAATAAAATTTAGACAAGTTATGATTTTATTTTGAAGCTTAGCATTTTGATTTATCCTTATTTAATCTATTTAATTTTATTTGTGGTAATAATGTTATAAATTTTAAATGGTTAAAAATACTTACTTATGTGTTGCAAATTGTACATAATTTGATACTTTATGGAATTTTATAACACATAAATTATAATAAGTTAATATTAAATATTTTTGTTATTTTTATGAAATTTAATTATATGTTATTTTCATAAAATATCAATAGTGTGAATTTTGACACAAATCATGTATTTGAATTTAAATAAAATTCAAAAAGAATATATTTTCTAAAACAAAAATTTAACAGATTCCTAAAAAGTCATATTCATCTTTAAATTTTGTAGAGCACATTAATTAGTTCATTTAATATTTATTTTAATACTTTTCAAATCATTTATTTTATATTTCTCTTAATAAATTAATTAATACAGTATTTTTGTATAATTATTTAATATATATATTTTTGCATAAAAATTAAAAAAAATACTATGATTAAGATAAATCTAATATCATTCATAAGAATACTTTTAAGGGAATTTATCATCTTAAAATCACACCATTTAAATTGTTATATTAATTAAATTATGAAAGTGACAAGTTGACATCATTTAAAATAATATAATATAAATGTCCTAATCTATTTTATAAGGCTCCAAATGGTCTAGAAGTAGAAACATGGATGGTTATAGTCTAGATATAGTAGACCAATAATATTTGGTAAAGTGTTTTTCTATTGGTATTAATATTTTAATAATAACTATATTATTGATTTTTCACTAAATAAAAACTTTTTTGCATCATTAATGTATAAGATATTAAGGTAATTATATTTTTGTTAAAAATTACAAATAAATTTCCTTAATGAAGAATATCATTTTATCTTTCAAATGAATATTTATAATTTAATTTATATTCTATATAATGTTATATTATAAATAATTTAATTAATAATGTTTGAGTGAGACATATTTCACTTTCCATTAAATAAAATAGATTAAATGTCTTAATCTCATCCAAGTGGGTTAAAATTGATTCCATTTAGACCCAAGTATGTTTTATAGAGGAATATAATCATCCAATTATATAAATACATGTGTTAGTGTAATTTTATTATATTATTTTAACCCTTAATTACCTGATTTACCATTAACTATGGTAAATAAAATGTACCATAGTTACTATTCAAAATGGAAAAAATTAAAGTATCCTATTAACAAAATTTGGACCAACTAATTCAAAATAAAGAATCCATTTTTCCTAATTCAAAACAAATAAGTTGCATTATTTAATTTATAATTATTTTTGTTGTCGAAGAAATGGGGTTTTGTTTAAAACGTTGCAAAAGATAGAAATGTTTTTATCTATGAATTCAATGAAATATTAATTATAATGACATTAATTATATTAAATGATTAAAATATATTCTATTTATACTTTAAAAATATTCAATATTATAATTTAACCATATAAATTATCTCGATGAAAAAAGATTCATTTAATTAACATTTAGCGTATTTTTTCTATTCATCCATATATTAAAGTTATCAGACAAATTTAAAAAACTTATCCAAAGTATATTTTTAAATATTTATTCATAATAATTAGTTTATTTTGTCAAATTTATCTTATAAATTTTTCAAAAATTATATTTAAAAAGGGTGTGCCATCAAAAGGTAGAAAAACTGCATTTTTTTGGAAAATACTTCCTTTATACGAAAAATTGATTTTGTTCTCATACCATGTTCCAGAAAATGTGTAAGTTGAATTACAGTGTTATTAAATTCAAAATTCAGTTAATTCTATTCATAATGGCTAGTTCATAATAATATTATAATATATCATTGTTTAGTGAAACATGGTATTGCGTACAACACAAGCTATCGAGGAAGGGTGCTCTTGCGTGTAACAAAAGATAATTATATTTTTGCATATACTAAAATCTAATCTAGGTGTTACATAAAACATAAGATATTAGTGAAATCAAAAATAATATATCTCATAAAATCACAGGCTATTACAATATTCATTTGTATTATGGAATATCATTGATATATCATAGAATCCATCTACGCTTTTTCTTGAGTAAACATGTCAAACATCGAGATGAAAGTAATTTGAATCCATTCTAAAGAAGACTTTCAATTAATATATGAATAAACATGTGACCCCAAAAATGAGAAAACCTTACCACCTAATCTTCCATATAGATAAGGAAAATATGGGTCTCTATAAAGAGTACAGAATTACTTTCTTTGGTTTCCTTTAATTCACCATTATCCACAAATCATTTTGTTATTTTATTTCCCTATTATAAAACTCCGAGAATGGGACACTAACGAATCTGTTGTTTAATTGGGGATAATTCCTCCACCTCCACTATTAATGAATTCTATTCTTTTAATTCTATTACTAACTCGACAATATAATTTAATAGTCTCTTAGTATAGGTTTTATATAATTTTAACTATTTTGTTCTAATTCATATTAATGATATTTCAAAATAATTAACTTATATTAATCCACTGCAGGTAATAGAATATTGTTGTGAAATTCAGGAATGAATGGATGTATCAACTCATTGGGATAATAAAAGGTAATAAATAAAATTATCATTATATATAATAAACTAAAAAAATTACATGGATCAATTCATTTGTTGGATTCAATTGAGGAGATTATAGATAAAATCTAGTGACTATTTTTTCAACAGTTGAACAAAAGAATAATGTAATATTGGACCACACATTTATTAATTGATTTTTGAACCCAACCATGTTTACATACATTTTCATCAAATTTGAATCCACAAAAAAAGATTTAAATGCACACAAACTACAATTTATTATCTGATGTCAATCTGAGTCCAACTTTGACTGCATATTTCTCAGGATAAGATATAATATTTCTACATACCACATGAAATGTCTGCACAAAACATGGTACAAGTGTTATGGAATTCCATTATTTTTTTAATTATTTTTTCTAATGACTAGATCTATTATTCCAACCTCATAGTTTTTAATCAAGTGGTTGAGATAACTTTGTTGAAAATACACTGATATTTTGGAAACATAAAATAAGAAAAAAGAAAATCTTTTACCATTCCATTGGATGAATATATCCCCAAATAAAACAACCTCCTCATTATAGATAATGTAATTTTAAGAGATGGAAAGCAATATATGTCATGTTAATTGGTAATTTATAGGAATATTTAAAATAAATTTCTATAATTACAAAGGAAATTTAGAATTTAATTATCAATAAGATTGTGAACTCGAAGATGGAATGATTGGGATTATACCTAACTTCTATTAGATATCAAGTGAATACCCCAATATGAAATTAATATCAATCAAGGAATTTTTTCCAAGATTTAGATGTAGAAGAGTCATTGACGCTCAAGTAAATTGGAAATATTTCCCCTTCTCACTAACAGGAGCATCAAAAGGATTGTCTCTACAATATAAACCCTTGATAAATCTACTAATGTGATGAGATACATAATATTTTCCTAAAAAAAATTAATTTATTCAATAAATAGTGATCAACATAGAAATTAATCTTATGGAATAAAATTTGAATATATGAAACTCTCTATTAGTTTTTTATAGGTCCATGAATCTAACCACATAATACCCTATCAATCCATATGAAAAAATCACTTATTGTTATTTTTTATCTAGGATTAATAGATACTGACCAGAATCTTCTTTATGCTTATTCATGGGTTGCATTGATTGATAATTCACCAGTTGAGAAAATATAACTAATTAAAAGTATCTCATAAAATTCCTAATAATTAAGTACTATAAATGAAATAAGAGGAGTACATGAGAAAAAATATCCAAATCAAATTTTTTATAAAATAAAATTCGACAATTAACTTCCCTTATAAGATTATTATTTTTAAAAAACATAAATACATCATCTACAACCATATCCCCAAGGGACTACAAACTATGATATTTTAAGGAGAATGTCAGTGATATATCCCATCATGTTTAAGGAACATAATTTTTTGATTCTAATTTTTTGAGGAAATTCTAGAAAAATCTAGCTAGAAACTATAGATTTATGAAATTTTCTAATAACAAAATTTAATTGGGAGATACTCGATGAAATTAACTCAATTTCCATGGGAATATCAACAACCTTTTTATCCACATCTATGCTAGTGATATAATTTCAAACTATATGATACTAAAAGTTAAATACCAATAACCTTCGATGATTGAATTGTTGATATGGGTTATTGAATGTAAAAATAATTAACACACAATAGTCACAACACATGGATTATAATTATAATAAATAAAATGAGTATTTTTGTATCTCATAACCACCCCAGATAGTATGAAAAAGAAAGGATGTTTTATGATTCCTTCTTACATAATTAAAACCCCTAATGGAAATATTAATTCCATTGCATTTACATGAGGAATGGAACTAGAATATAATAAATTATTCCACATAGAAATTGAAACTGGAAGTAAATTGTAGCAAGAACATTCCTCATATAAAGAAACTAAGTAGGAGGCATGGAAAGAACCCAAAAAGGTAAAATAAAGACCATATAATATCAACGTTAACCCCACCTACAAACCCTGTAAAAATATAATAACCAATAAGATCCAAGGATAAATCACTATAATAAGAAATGATGGAATACTTCAACAAATTAGATATAAATATCACCCTATTGGAATCCGTCTTTTAGATTAAATGGTATGAAAAATTAATTAGGGATATCTGTACCGATTGAAGAACATTACATGTCAATGAATAATTATAACTATCTAAGATATTTTCTTATCTGTTCACCCCTCAACTCCCTATAAAATATTAATATCAATGTATTTTTTCTATTACCAGTTTATTTGATAAGCTTATTATTTTCTAATACCCTCAATGAATTGGGCTTTTTAATTAATGTAATTAATTGTTCCATTTATTATTTTTTACGTAGGGATTACTTAATCACACATGTGTGGTTATAATGCTTTCTAACAGAGCCACTATTATCTAGTAGGTTATATGAGAATTTCATAGTCTATATATATGGTTTTGCATTACATTTATTCTTCTAAATTATCAACTTGGATGAAGGAAAATTTAGAAATATTTATCCCATTATTCTTTGAAGCCCCTTCCAAAATACCTAAATATCCAAAAAAACAATTTAAGGACCCATTTTACGATATTAGGTGAATATTAAGAAGATTTACACATTCTTGAAACAACAAAACATCCACATTATGAAAATTATATATTATCCTTGAAATATTTTTAAATCCCATTTCCCAATAGATATAAAATTAAAATAATTTTTGAGATAATTATAGTATGATATGGTTTTAAAATATGTATTCTATTTTAAACATATATTTATTAAAATTAACATAATATAGGGAAAATTTTAAAAATTGAAAATTTAAAATAAATTGATGTAAATTATATTTATGAATTTAAAAAATGTAACACTAAAATTTTATGATTACATTGATAGGTTTCAAGAATTGAGAATAGTGAAATAAAAAAATTACTAGAAAATCTCCTTGAATTATAATTAATGTTTATTCCTTTGATTTTAAAACATGCCTTTAAAAAAGTGAGTATGAAATCCCCAGTTATAATTTCCATCAACATATAACATGTACTTTAAAAACATTTCTAGAAATCACTAAAATATAATGCTATATCCATAGTATGGAATTTGGTATATTTTCTAAGAATTATTTATACCACCTATAGGAATAGTGTTTTGGTAGAAAAAGGATACATGTCAGTATGGAATCCCCAGATAAGGCTCATCTTAGCCCTCCGTGAGGTTAAAAAAATGAATTAGAAGGAATTTTAGAATGTAGAATAAAAAACCAGTTCATTGGTTCCAATGTTTGAGTCCTATTCCAATTGTCCTAATGAAAATTAGTTAAATAATTGTGAAGAATGAATGTAATTAATTGGTACCCTCCAAAATACAGAATAGTTGGATGGTTTGTATCAACTAAATGATATTAAACCATGTAATAAAGAATGAAACATCCCTCAAACCTGTTATTAAACATTGTATATAATTGATACATTGGAAATTAAATTATTATTTCCTTGTCTATTTTTATGGATATTATCTATTTATAATGGATCTATGTGAGCAAGAAAAGGCCACATTCCCATGTCCCTTTTGTAAATTTTTCAATAGATGGATTTCTTTTGGTGTCAGTAATTCCCTAGGATCCTTTCAACACTACATGTTATGTATCTTCATATATATAATTAATAATTTTTATAGGTATTCATTTTGGAATTCACTATGAAATTAAATTTATTTCAGAATTTTATTGAGAATATGGAAATAGTTTAAAAAATATATTTGAGAAACAAATCGTATTTATCATTGGAAAATTTTATTTTATGATAGAAAAAAATATATTTGGACCACTTATATTATATTTATTTAATTTTAGTAGATAAACCATCTATTGATTTTATTTCAACACTAACAAACCCCTACTACTATCTGGAATATTATATCAATTCTTTTTTGGAAATGTTAGATTTTATGGAAGTTTTATTAGGTAATTTCTGAAAATTTATGATCCCCTAAATAAATTACTCTATATAGAAACAAATTTTTTATTTAATGTTTCTTGTCAGACAACATTTTTCAAATAAAAATAATTCATAACACCTAGACAAATCATATTCCTGCCAATCTAAATTCACCCCTTGGACATATTATGTGATACATCAAATATATAAATTGGTGTTTTTTCTAAATATATTAATAAGGAACCTTGACTAATAACATAAATTTCAAAACACTTAAACACCACATTGATAAATTACATAATAATGGAGAAAGTGTTTTTTTCTTATATTTTAGTGTTTGAAAAACATTAATATTATCTCTTAAGAAGATAGGTAATTTTTTCAATTTGGTCATGCATTCATAAGATACATGATTCAGTAAACTAATGAAAATCCCAAAATAAGGATATGGATGTTTTTGCAACATGATTTTTAGCTCATTTTTAACTTCAACATGGGATATGGGAAATGGATGAATTCATGAGGAGGTTTCCACGCATTGTTTTATTAGAAATAATCCTAAATACTTGTCTATATGATTCCTTCCCTAGTGACCAATTGTACATTATATCATAAGTACGCTTTTATGATGACATTGAAAATATCTTGTTCACATCAAAGGGTCCTTTATTATTCTCAACATATCAAAATTATAAATTAAAATTTGAATCAAAAGACATTATTTTGGAAGACCATTATATATAGAAATCATGTACAGAAATAGTCATTAGAGAATTATTTCCTTAGAAATAAATTAATATTTTTAATTATTTTATACATAAAATTTTCATGTGGAGTCATGATTGGAAGTCCAATTAAAACTCTTTAAATTGTTGTGTTTTCCTTTTTTGGATTTTGATCATAATAAATTCAAATTTTTATAAAACATTTCCAGATTTCTGGTTTAATTGCCGAATTTCCAAAAGATAATAAATTCCACAAAAACATTGTATTTTTTGTGGTATATTTGATGTGTTGGGTATTAAATTCAAGGGCTACTTCATAAGTCATTTAAATGTTTTTATATTCTTTTACATGTATCCTTCGTGACTACTCAGATTGATGTTAAAGCTATATATAATGATGTCTCAAAGACTGTAGTTGATTATATAATATAAAGCATATTTTGTAGGTTTAAATACATTGATGTATAATTAGTAACCAAGGGACACATTCATAAAAAAATAACATAGATCCCATTATGAGGAAATATGGAGTAAACCATAAAATCCCACTACATAAAACTCATAGATAAATGGATTTCAAGACATATCAAACAAAGAAGTAAAAATAATATGAGAAAAAATAGTGAAACCCACCAAAAGGGATGGAGCAAGGAGACATAAGATTCATTATGGGGGTACATAAAAACCTACAATACCCCATTAGTTGGGTCTCCAAACTAAATTGTTTCTTGTTAAAATTTCATCTTCCCTATAGAGTTGGAGAAGAAGGCCTCCTTGGCTATAAAAAATATAAACATGGAGTTAATTATTAATAGAGTAAATATAATTAGTAGTTAATCTATTTTAAAAAATATATGAGAGAGAAATTTGATAAATCACTATTTTTTATGGAGAAAACAAAACCATTCCATGAAATGTTGATCTAGAAAATTTGATTTCTTATTTTAGACAAAGTACTGTGATTTCCTTCAACGATAAAACTCTTCACATTTACAATTAATTCCAAAAGATATGGAACATATATATGAAATAATACATTTTCTTCTGGAGTAGTTGATATTGAAGGAGGAAATAAAATATACTATTCAAGGTGAAGGGGAACAACAAATGAAATACGTTGAAGAATATTTTGAAGAAACTATAGAGGTGCCTAGAGTAATTACTTTTGATGAATAATATATACTTCCATGTTGTATCATACTTTTATTTGTTTCAAGATATTTATTTTATTTTGGACTATACTTAATAATTTAATTCCTAATAAACTTTAATTGGGATAGTGTTTGAAACATGTTTAGGGAATATATATCCCCTAATATTCAAATAAATATAATAAATTTTTCCTCAAAACTCAATTTTGAATATTACACATTTTGTACACTTTTTGTTTTTTATTTTTCACCCTTCTCATGAATCACATTTATTCCCAGCCTAATTTCATAATTCCAAGATAGAGTTGATTACATAATTGGTTCTATTTCTCTATGAATTTATGTGATTGTTATGTGATTTTTTCTTTGACTTTATGAGAATAAGGTCTCAAAACTAAGAGATAAAGTGTGTGTTAAATGATTTTTATGGAATCAATTTTAAAAAATTTATTCACCTTAATTTTGAACATAATATAAAGTAACATTAAATATTTGAGATGAAAAAACATAGGGAGACAACATAAATTAATATTATATATATCCTTTAAATATCAAATAAAAATTAACAATTGGGAACCCATAGATTTACCTCTGGGATAAGGGATCATGGTGTGTTTCTATAATTAATCAATACAAATTAATAAGTGATCTACACAATTATAACTTGTCATAAAAAATTACAAAATGGCTTTGTATGAAATGATTAAATTTAGAAGAGTGTAATATTGAACTCATGGAAAAAAGGAAAATATCATAGAAACATTCATTGATATTTTTAAGAAAATATGGAATATAGATAAATGATTTATAGAAATTAAAAAATATGGATAAATTGAGGTTATTTTTTCTATAAAAATTATTCCTATTAAATAAACATTGATCCACTCCAGTAAAGAATCATTGAATAAATTAAATTGAGTTAATGCTTCTAATCACAAATGAGACATGATAAATTCAAAAGTTGATACGTCATTGAGTTATCTCTTATATGGCATGAAAATTTATATAGAATCATAGTAGATTCATTCATTTCCTTTTTAAATAAATATAATTAAATTTTAAATTTCATAGAATTTTTATAGACCAATAATGAGGGAGTGATGTCAGTTTAATTTTTTATCATTTTCTACCATTTATTCATTGAAGATACTAGAAATTGTAGTTAAATTAACAAGTTGATAGTAGTGTCTATTGACATTATGAAATAAGAAAATATTTATAAATTTTCTTTAAATATTTACATATAGGATGAATTTTTATGGTGTACCTTCATTATAGATAAAAATAGTTCCCTATGAATGAATATGAAATTTTGGAAGATGGAAATTTATAAATTCTAGGAGTGACCAAGAAAACAACCATTACTATGTTTACCTCTAGGACTGAGCATATTTTATCCCTACATGAACCCTATGTAACATTCTAGGAATGATGGTTTTACTTTAATATACCCCATGAACTACTCATGGTCAACTTCCCACCATACCGCAAAACTTATCATGGTATGTAAATATACTGTTATTATAATTTGCTACATGTGTTGTCAAAAATTCCAGAAATTCATGAACAAATTACTAATTGAATCAATTATATTGATTGTGTCGCAAAATACATTGTAGGAATACCTACAATGTGCTCCCTCCCATCATCCAACATATCATAGGCATCACACTAACCCAAGCCTTCATGGAAAGCATCCCTATCAAATTATTTACCTACATCACTATTATTCCTCTAACTAATAAGATTCTATCACTAACCTAAATCATCCACTTCCCTTAGAGATAAATACCCATTTTGACAAATGATTGAATAAGATCATGATTATAGTTGTCACGTCACTAATTAGAAACACCAATTTTCATCCCCCCAAAGAAATTTTCGATGCCATCTACCATACCGACACATCATTATTCATCCTCCCCTATATATGAGACAATAGTAGAGTGAAACCCATTACCTAGAGGTTCATAGTTGTACACCACTCCAATATGGTATCTATATTGACTAAAGTTTAGATCCAACTATATGCATCGAGAGTGATGCCCCATACCTACAAATCATGTTAGCATGCTCTGATATTTCACTGTGTCATGAAGTAGATGTTTTTGAAAATATAGTCACCTAAAAGAGGAACAAGACCCCATAAGGACATGAAGAAAATAAGGGAGTGGTGATTAACTAAAAATTTATGTCCACCATTGAATAAAATAATATTATATGATTATGTTTAGAGGGTGAGAAATTTAATAAAAATAATTTTATTGGGAAGCTATATTTCTATTGATAAAAAAAATTGTTGTCATTCAACATCCAATTATTTGAGAATATGAGTTACATATATTAATCTAGTGAGATTAAGGAATAAAAATAATTAATCCCATATGCTACATAAAAAACATTGGCTCATGATTAATATACCATGAATATTTTCCATTATCAATTACTGTGAAGAGCATGATCCCTCCACACTCAAAAAATATTTTCTGATGGATCATAAAAGATAAATAATATCTCACAGTATCCATCTAGTCAGTTCCTCAGGACACATTTAAACCATCGAGTTGAAAGTAAACATTATTCATGATCAAAGTGTAAATTTTAAAATTCAATGATATTACAAATGACTATATCTTAGAGATAAAATTATCACTATATCATTAATTTATTTGAGGAGACTCTATAAAACTAGGATGTGGTAAGACATATTATAAATGGTTTCCTTATAATCACAATTAGTTGATACTCTTTTGGTATGTTTATTTTCATAGTAAAAAAACATTTATGGTGGAATACTATGAAATCTATGTTTTATCCATTGAGTACTCATTCACATCTCATATTGACAAATGTTTCCATTTAATTATTTTACTAACTCTATGGAATGTAATTGCTTTTTAGGGGAGGAATATTCTAATTATAATTTTTTTTTCTTTTATTTACAATATATTTTTACAAGAAATTAAATATTTTTTAATTCACTACATGGGATAGAAAATAGTGGCTTAATTCATCATTAAATGGACTAATCCACTCAACATGATTGGAAAACATAGGAAATACAAAGATCATTATATCTCCCTATCTGAACCAGTATTTCATAATTCATGTAATTAGTTGGATTCAATTGATTATATGATAATAAGAAACTATTGAAAAAAGGTTCAATATGAGTTTTTGGGAATAATACAAGGCTATAAATCTATTTAATTAATATATTTTTAAAATAAAACATGTTATATTATGGTTTCTTTACAAATGATCCTATGAAAGAAAAATTCTACAAAACAATTTGATTCTCCATAGAAAATATGAGTCCCACATTTAATTCATATTTATGATGTTCAATTATGTTTTTGTTGAAAATTTTATAGCATCAGCACAAAACATTTGTTTATATCCTCAATAATCTTCTTTTCTACATTTTTTGTGTAACTAGTTAGAGTTACATTCAAATACCTATTCAATGACTCTAGACAAACTGAAGATATCTTGTTTAATAATATCTAAATTTTAATATCTATAGTATAATTATCATTCCATATATTTTTCTACATTATTTTTTTTAGTTTTACTCTGTTTATCGATAAAACACAATCCAATCCACTGAAATGGATATTTCATAACACACTCTCTATTTTGTTCATTTTTTCCCATATAAAACTATAAAGTGGCTTTATGTGACCTAAAATTCATTTATTTGAAGTATAAATATATAAGAGGCTTCTTCTTTGATATATTTATGTTATATTACTTGTAAACTATGATCAAGTTTGTGGATTAGTCTATAATTTTAAAAATATCCCACCAGAAGGTAATTTTTTTGTGAATATGATTTTATCTCATCTTGATAATAAATACCTTTTTTAATTTCAATTATTCCATATTTTTTATGGTCTATTATTATTCATTATTTTTTAAACCCAAATCAATTTTATTTGTCTATATTATTAAACAAAAATCGACTAAAATTGATAAGATAAATCAATTTTTAATATATAGGTTTTTATATGAATATATTAGTTTCAAAAGAAAAATTATTTTTTAAATCTATTGTAATTGAGTTCTGATCATGATTTGGATAAGATTTTCCAAAGAGAAACTTATATAATTCTATATTTTTTTAATTAGCAATTTTTATCAAATTGGGCATTATAAGTTTTTATTTTTTTAATATATATTTTATTAAAACCCCAATTCCAAACATTATTGAGTTCTCTACTATTAAAATCATTTGGTATTAGAGTAGAATCAAAATATTTTTTACAATGATATTTTCTTACCAAAAGATCATAATTTGTTTGTATATTTATATATTTATGGGTAATACTAAACATAAATGAAATACTATTCATTAGCCACATTATCTTAATAGAAGTGACTATGATCAATGGATGATAAAAATTACATTATATATAGAGATTACGGAGGTTTTTATTTGGACAGTCATTAGGGATAAATATGATATTTTTAATGCTCCTTGAAAGTATTTTAGTGATGACACTATGGATTCTTATTAATAAAACTAGAATGTTATGAATTCGTTATATTATTCCTTAAGTATGGATGAATTTAACAAAATATCTTCTTCTAGTACTCCTTTTGAAATATGGGTTACATTGTTTCCCAGGCAGTAGTTTCCAATGTTAATAAATTACACTCAAATAACTATTCTATTAACTATGATTCTCCTATAAAAAGGTCATATGAGCCCATTTCTAACATATACCACATGTTGAAGGAAAGATTCAACATAATGAATGAAAATGGAATGAATGATTAGAAAAATAATAAAATCATGACACTCTTGGGTTATTACCTCACAAATGTTTAGGAGCCATTATTTAAATAATGAAATAATGTTACATTATAATTTTACCAGAGCAAGAACTCATTGGATACATCCTGATGTATGAATAGGAAATGAAAAAAAATAGAATAATATGTTTATCTAAAAAGTAAATAATATTCCATCAAACATATAACTTAAAATGAAAATTGATGATCAATGGTCATAGTTCCTTGGATGGTGATTCGCCATCAGAAAATGATAAATAAATAGATATCTTTGCGAGATGTTTCAATAATTTCATGAGGAATAATATTTTTTTCATGAAATCTTTTTATTAAGGTAAGTATGATAGAAAAATAAATTTGGGAAAATGGGGCAAAAAATATGAATCCACAAATTATATAACCTTTTCTGATTGTAAATGGAAAGTACAAGTCAAAACAGACTACATGAAGAACAAATTTAATAAAAATTATATGGTAAGTTGAAATATGTATTAAAAAAATATATGGAATATACTTGGTGTTCTTCTCATGACATACCAAGTAATTTTGATTCATGTAAATATAGTGGGAGTGATTGTGGCAGCATCTATTTTATGACAAACACATCTATGTTATAAAATATTATTCTTGCATCAACTGAACATATGTCTATTTTCTTTTGATAATTATAATAATAAAGAAAATAGGACCCTTGATGTTCAATTTCAATACTATAATCTGAGAAAAGGGACATTTAATGGGTTTAAGGATAATTATAGATGTTTAGCGGCACTGTTCATCAGCGGGTACTCTAGCGGCGGCAGGACACTGTAGCGGCGACAGGGCACTGTAGCGGCGACGATACTGTGCGGTACTGTAGCAGTAGGTTACTATTCACATAATGCGAATTGGCCTTAGAATTTGGTCCTACGGGCTATGTAATGGGCTACAAGCCCACTGGGCCTTCAGGCTGTGTAATGGGTTTCCCTCTACCCAGATAAAAGAGGACTTTGCTTTGATTAAAATAATAAAAAATGAGGCTTCAGCCCCATCCTTTAAAAAAAATAGATGTTTAGATAAGATTCATTTTATATCTCCTCACATTACAATTTATTGCACCATAGATAATTATAATAATTCTCAATTTCTTAATGAAAATAAAAAGATGAAATTGTTTAATAGAAAAATAAATAAATAAATTGATAGATTTATTGATCGAATAAAACCACTAAACGTGATTCATGGTAAAAAATACAATCTTAAATAAACTACAATAATTATATACCAAATTATATTGAGGATATTATATAGGAATATATTTTTACCCAGTTCATGTTTTTCTAGTTATACTAATAATTATGATTAAACAATTATTAATAATTTATTTATTTCTAAATATATAAAGTCTTAATTTAGAAAACATTTCAAATTGTTATGATGTCCAAAATCTCATTTTAGTAACATATTTAGAAACTAGATAATATGGGTGCAATAACTATTTCTATATTAAATCTATTTTGCAGGAAAAAGGCATGAAAAGTTTTTGTAAGAACATATGGTATATAGATTTTAGATGTTCAAAACATATGAATGGGTACTAAACATTCATTAAAAAAATAATCAAATTTTGTATTGGATATAGTAGTTTTGGTGACAATGAAATTGGAAAAATAATTAGACACAATCAAATTTGTAACTTTATTACTGCATCAATTTATGAATTATTATTCATTGATGTATTAAACATTAACCTTCTTATCATTTAATAATTGATTCATTATGGCTTACATGTTATGTTTAAAAACAATTCTTGATAAATGATTGATTTTGTTTCCTTGAAAGATGACTATTGGTATGTCTGGTATGGTTATCCTCAGGGATCATGATGCATGCTGCTCGACACCTATAATGGTTTACTTATTATGTCATTACACAATTTCTTGTTGGGTAAAATAACATTGTTTCATGTTTTCGGATTTACTATTGGGGGTTGAAGTTGTGTTTTATAAACATTCAAAACAGATATAGCATTTACATATTTCCTAGAAAAAACCAACAGATTCTACATCCACAACATGGTATATACCTTCTATACAAAGCTAGGTGGTCATATTGTGTTTCAAACCCAATGGTTCTTACAAATCCACATTGTTCAATAGAAATATAGGTATATTTCATAGTAACCATTTTGGTGAAATTATTTCCGATTATAGGACACTCTTATAGATTTTTGATATGTTAGTGAAGCTCTTCCAAACCATGATATGATATTAATTACCATGAAAATTGATCATTTTTTTATTCCTTAAATGCTAAATGGGAGGTTCTATTAATGATACCATATATATTTATTTTATCTTCTTCATCAATTTTTGGTTGATTCTTATAAATGATTACTTATTTATATTATAATTCAATATAATGTGTCACTCTAGAGTATGAATCCATCTAAGAAGGATATTGGTGTTTTTTGAGTGTGATTGAAATATTATTAGGGGTTATATGTATCCTAATTTAAAAATAAAAACCCACAGACTTCATTTTATTTTGATCCTTTTAGTTTAATTTCAAGACAATAGGATATATAATAGGGAAATTAAGAACTAGGTATCGATCATCATCAATAGGAATTCATACTATATATCCTATTTAGGGAAGGAATTAGATCAATTATAGTATTATTTGATATCAACCCACTGATAGGTGTTAGTTTAAAAATAATTCCCATGAAGGTTATTTCTCTAGGGTTTTTCAAAATGGTAATGCCATTGGGACTCATACCGAAGTTGATTAACATGTATATGGGTAATAATATCATTTCACTGAATGGGGCTCACACACTAAGGATTCCCTACTTAGGGAAATATATGATGTGAGTCATATGATCATTATATATCCATAGGCCCATGCGATCCATTCATAGTGTCAGAAGTAATGGATAAAAAGTGATCAATGACAATGTATTTGAAAAGAGATAATATGCTTCAGGGAATACCTAATGAGGGGTTTAATATTTTTATACATCTTTAGGAAGGTATCTTATGTAACATTTTATAATAGGAATTAGAGTTGATGTTGTTATATTTTCTTCTCAATATACTTATGCATGAGATAGGTAAATAAAATCCTTATAGTGTTTTGTCCCTTTGCATTAGTGGGTTTGATAAATAATGTTTCTTACACTGTGGTGGTTACCCTTTTATGCTCATGACATAGTATGGTGTCCTATGTATCATTTTTGGATAACAAATAGAAGCCATGAAGTATAATTTTGTGTATTTTGGGAATATTTCAAATAGAAAAGGTTATCATGCCTCAGGGTGTCTTCCTGACATGCTTGAAATGTTAAAGGGTATATGCCTAACATATACTAGGTGCCTACCAGACAAGTATGGATAGACTACATGATGTGTTCTCTAATTCTCGTTGACAAGTAAAGAGTGATTCTATGACAAGGATGATATGTCCTATGTATCTTCACATTATTGAGTAAGACATGTCGGTAGGCTTTCACATGATTTCGTTTGAAAATAAAAGGTAAATAGAATGACCTAGATGATATATCTAGAGTAATTCACATGACATGGAAAACATTCTTATAATACTTTTTAAGATAGGGATGTCATGACTACTGTTATTAGCAAGACATTGACAACATGTTTAGTGGCCTTCACATGTCTTTGAGGACATGTTTCGTTTTAGTCACATAATCTAGTTAGGTATTGAGAATAATATTGTTCATTCACAAAAAAAATATCTTTATTCATGTAAGTCTTCCTTATTTTTCAGAAATTATTCCATATATTCCCCAATTGATTCGAATTATGACCTCGTTCAGGTTTCATGTGGACATGTATACATGAAGAAATAACTTCGCATAATCAGTAAAATAGAACATATGCCTTTTTGTTGTCAACATGGTGGTCATATGATGCACATATTCATGTTGTGAAACCACTTAGGATGGTCCACATATTTTTCCTAATAAAATACATTTATACTCAAATGGATTTCCACTTCAATAAATCCTCTCTTCTATGTTCCCATTGGGGTAGATATCATTTTTGTGAGGAGGGGAATATTTTTCGGAATAACCTCTCTTTCCCTACATCGCCTTATATAGTGTGAATTTCAAAGATATAGGATCAAATAAGTTGAGAGAGTATGGTGTCTCGAACTTCACATGATATTTTCATGGTCCATTCTTGGAATCTCATGAGAAATATACATCTTGAGAAAACACTATCATTTCCCTATTTATTAGATATGCATATTTCCAATAGAGACATAAAATAATCTTTTTTATATATCAATGTGACTTTTTATGATAATTATAACATGTTTAGGAGTTATCATGAGACAATATTAACAATTGATAAGATTTTTTCATGGCTAAGGGAGTCATGTCTTGGGAATTTTGGGATATCATGTTTTCTTATTAATGTATGTTCCTGAAACCATGCTAGCTTGTGGAGGATATATGAGATCAGGATGACATGTCCAAAGGGAATTTACATGATTGAAAGTGATCACAGTGGTTCATAACCCATTTCCAAACAATATTCATAATTTTTACTTCATAAAAGGCTTATACCTTTTGTCCATTCTATTCGTTATTTTACGACACATCTGAGCATTACAATTTCTTTCTTTCATGCAATCACATGATTAGTATAACATCTAATAAAGACATGTGTGTAATTAAACACATAGTCTCTTAACATTTCAATGATGCACCAAATGATCAAATAGACATTTCATATTGATTAAAAAGAAGTGGGTGACATTTCTGGGAGACTGTGTGATCAGGTCACCTATTGGAAAGTATTCTCCACAATAGTTTGAGAATATTGGGATTCCCATTATTATATGAAGAAGTATTTTCAGATATCTTTTTCAATATGAAAACATCATGATCTCAGACTTCAACGTTATCTTTGGTGAACATAAGAGGCACATAACGAGTTAATATGAAATTTATTTTAACTACAACCACCCAAATACTACACCTTTTTTCCTTTATATCCGTTCATTATAAATGGATTTGGGTTCTTTTCATGTATCTATCACATGATATATTTCATGATCGAAGGATCTTATTTGGAAGCCATCTTTATGATCATAAATTTTTTTATAGATGAATTGTCAATAATAGGAGGAAATTATTGAGGGGGATTTATAATCAATGAAAAATTAAAAAGGGTATTCACATGATCATCCCCAAATCAAGAAAATAAAATGATTCATCTATTTATCCTTCTGAGGGTCATGTGATTTCATGTCCTAGTTGGGATTACACATTTCAATTGATATGGCTATTTGACCTTCACATTGCTATTTCAGTACCTCCATTGACTTTTAGAGTGAATAATAAACATGATTTAAGTATTTTTTCAATTTTATAATTTTTTATTCACATTTCGATTGCATTAACACCCCCCCCCCCCCCTCAACAGAAAGATCCATAGGGGAAAGGAAATGGATTTGAGGAGCATAAAACCATTCCTGAATCATTCGGTCTTCCACTAACCAGTGCCATGAGTGGTGTTTGCCATTCAATGTGAGCATTGGTACTCTACATGATGCCCTATAAATAAGGTACTGATGGGTTTTATCATTCAATAGTTGACTAGAACTCCCATACCTCTTGGAATTTTTCTAATTGTCTTGTTGATATTTAAGACCTTGATGAATGATCCTTTACACAAGACAGCTTCATGGGATTTCATAAAGAGAATACGTCAAGTCATCTTGGAAGGTGACTAATTTTTTTAATGTATATGTTCAAACAATCCAGAAACCCAGAATTGTTATTTTTGTTTGAAGATTAATTTATATTTCAATCGCATAAATATCCATTGAAATTCACATGATGTGTTGGCTCAGTCGCGTGATTGATTGATCTTTTTCTGGTTCATATAACTTTTTCAACATCAAATTATCATATGTATCAGAAAAAATCAGGGTGTTTCATTTGTGTGAAGGGTTCTTTTCAACACCAAATTATTTTCCCTAACATATAACTTGGATAATGTGCTTGTACGGGGTCGGTCCACAGGGAAACCATGTTGGTGTTTATGACTCTTGATTTAAAATTTCTCAAGTGAAGATGCTGAATTTAAATATGATTTTTTTTCATAATTATGGATCTCAAAAGATAACTAATTGTTTTTCCATCACTAACTCACTATGAGTAAACATCGAAATCGAAGATTAAAGAAAACTATATTTTAATGGATAATGATAAAAATGTGTTAGGTTGGAAATTAATGTGGGACATTAAACCTTATTCCCTATTGTGTTGTGATATTTATAATAACCCAAATTTGTGGGTTTCATTTGTGTCAGAACTCCCTTGGTTCGGTGAGTTCCGATTAAGTCGGTAGAAATCAATCCCTTGGCTGGGAAATTGAATTATAGTGACTCTTAATTTAGTAACCACACTCTAGAAAGGACATGTATATCCAATGGTTACGGATATCCTTGTTTTAAATCTCCCAAAGATCCCTGGAAACTTTTTTCTTGGTCCTATATGGGGATTATAGTGAAATTAGACATGGAAGTTGGGAGAATTAGGTGAGAGATGATGAACAAACATAAGAATTGAGAAACCACTTCTATCAAACCCATATTTTTTTCAGCCCTAACATAAGGGGGGTTTAGCTAATCATGATGAAAAGGATAAGAAACTTACTAAATTTCAAAAGAGTGTTCATTAAAATAAAATATAGAAGAATCTGAAGCACAACAATAATACAGAGAATAATTGCCCCAAAAACATCCTCGCACAAAAAAAACATAGTTCCCAGCCCCCCTTATCTCCCCCTCTCATCAATTATCTTTATCTTGGATCACCCCCAGGGTATTCTCAATCATAAATGACATTTTTCTATTGTCCAAATGCAGGTAGAAAGGGTAACCCCAGGTCAAGGATTATGTGAAAAGTGAAAAGGAAAAAAAGAGAAGGCTGGAGTGGTAGACAAGGATTTCGGCATACATTTTGGAAGGTTTTGCACCAATCGTGCTGAAGTCTCTATCTTAAATCCTTAAGGCCGAATAGTTTTCCTAGATGGGCCGCATAGTTTGGGTAAGCTACGCGCCGACCGTGAGGATGTCTATGTACATATTTCCTTTTCACGCATGATTTCTCTGAAGGGCCACAGGGTTTTGTTAAGCCATTTGTGACCTGTGTGGGCCACTCTGTCAATGGAATCTTCTCCCGCATGGTTTGAAAATGGATTGGATAATCATGTAGTGGTCATGCCAGTTGCCATTCTCTTTGAAATTCCTGAAATTTCACATCCTTCATGTCTCGTTGCTTGATCTGGATGACTCCAATCCAGCATTGCAAGGGGAAAATGGTCTAAAAGCCTCTAATTCCCTTATGAATCTCCAAAATTCCTAGACTTCCTACTTCATCCTCTAGTGATAGAAAACCATATTGAGGAACCGCAAGCATGTGAAATCCATGAAAAACCATCCACAATAAACCTTTAATATATATTAAACCAAGTGAAAATTCCTTATGCATGGTAGTGTATCAAACAACCCCACATATGATTGGTTGTTTGTCATCATACAAAGGCATAGACAGTCATTTCTAAGCAGTTACCAAAGAGATAGGTAGAAACATTATAGATTTTAAAAATTATACAAATATGAACTTTGAACTAATTTCCTTTAAAAATTATAGTATTTTTACTTCAGGGTTACCCAAGTCTATGAGGTTAGCGAACAAAGTAGGCCTAATCCAAAATAGTCAACCATTCATTCATATATCAATTTTGATTAAAATTGAGTTTTCTTTTCTTCATTCAAAGAATTTCCCTACCTCAATTTTCATCTTTTTATACACACATATTAGTTAATCCCAGGTTTCTTCATTTCCAATTGGCGGGCTATCACATTTAAAGGTCACACACCGTTATTGACATTCATTATTTGGAACAAGTTGAAAGGTCATCAAAATTATTGGGAATGCCTTTCCATATGTCTATTTTTTGGTAGTGGGTTGTGATAGTAGCATAAAATGTTCCCCAATTTTCTCATGTCAACACATGATGAGAATGTATTAACAAGTCAAGAGTTCAGAGAAATAAGACCGTGTAATAGCCACTACTGTGACAACAACAATTCCTGAAACCTCACCTCTCCTTATGCACAATTTGACTTCCATTTTAAGGGGTTCCTCAATTAAAATTACTCCATCACAAAAATAATTTTTAAAAAATATTTGTTCTATATGAATGGAAAAATTTTCCTTTTTAAGTATAAAAATGATTATTCAAATCAAGAAATATGTTCGATAATCCGGAAATATGAGTCATTTTCAGAGATAATTTCCAAAATTCATTTATATCTAATTGATATTAACCCATGAAATATAAAAAAGCACTTCAGACATTGCTAAGAAAACACACTGCCCTATGTACTTGGGCATGCAATCAATAAAAATGGGGTACCAATTAAGGGCGTCCTCCCCCACACATAAAACCGAACACTATCCCCTGTGATGGTAAGAAAGTTGAGAAGGGTGGGAATGGAAGCATGAAAGGGTTGGGGTGGAGGAACTAAACAATATAAAATAGTACAAAATTGAAAGCTCCCTTGAATTTTGGTCATGTGTGGAAAATTTGTGGTGTGCGAGAGCCCGATGAGCCAAAAGGTGGCTAGTGTGGAACTGATGAAAGCGCCTCCTAGTGAGACACAATAACCAGACAAGTGAAGAAAGAAAAATCAAAACAAGCTATATGGAAGGAAAATCACACTGTCATGCATTCCAAGGCACACTAAAATAGAAAAATCATTTGAGCATAATATTTTCCAGAATGACGGGTTCCCTCCCAGTCAGTGCTAAATTTAATGTCTCGAGCTTGACATACGTGGGCCTCGAGCTACCCCAATTTCTTGGTGGAAACTATTCCCACCATGTATTCCATGCTAATGTATGCCATTTGGCACAGCCCATGGACCTTGAATGTCTGATCATCCATGCCAGCCACTTCCACTGCACCATTGTGGAAAACCGTTGTCACCGTAAAGGGCCCCAACCACCAGAACTTCAGCATACCTGGAAAAAACATCATAAGTGAATTAAAAAGTAAGAATTTATCACATGGATGGAAGGATTTCTTGGAGATCATGCGGTCATAGAGAGCCATAATCTTCTCCTTATAAAATTTCACATTCTCATAGGCCACCCACCTTATCTCGTCAAGATCATATAACTGAAATTTCCCCTTTTCTTCCACAGCCTTGAGATCATAACTCAGGGCCTTGATAGCCCAATAATCCATCTACTTCATCTTCACCTGCATGTGGTAGGGATTCCTATAGATCAACCTGAACGTTGAATTAACTAATGGTGTTTTAAAGGCTATCCAGTAGGCCTATAATGCATCATTTAATTTCTTGGACCAATCCTTTCCTGATGCGCCTATCATTTTCTCCAATATTTGCCTTAACTCATGGTTTGACACATCCTCTTGACCACTAGATTGAGGGTGGAATGGTTAACCTTGGTTATACTTGACCCAATACTTTAATATCACATTTTTTAGGAGAGTGTTGTCAAAATTTGTACCTCTGTCGCTAATCAAAACCTGTGGAGTTCAAAACTGACTAAAAATATTTTTATTTATAAAAGTAATAACGACCTTATCCATCTTATGAGTCAATACAACCGCTTCTACCCACATGTAAATGTAATCAAAACATACCATAATGTATGTGTGCCCAAAGGATGGGGAAATATAACCAAGAATTTGATTCCCCGCATTCCAAAAACATCAACCTCGAGTATCAGGTGATGCATCATCTCAGCATGATGGCCCACATTTCCCGTCTGATAGCACCGATCACAGTATGAGACAAAATGAAAAGTTCCATTTTGCATGAATGGCCAAGAAATTCATTATTTTAAAACATTTACCACTATTTGATTTGAACCATGATTTCCTCCTACCAGATAAGAGTTATATAATTCCAAAGTACATTGAATCTCTTCATTCAGGAAGCAACGATAGATTACCTAATCGCCACATGAGTGGTAAAGCTGTTGTTCTTCCCAGAAACACCTCTTTATCTCTGACAAAATACACTTCCTCTACTGGAATGATAAGTCTGGGGTACAACTCGGGTGGCTCAGTAATTTTCAAGGTTGGAAACCAGGGTAGAGGTGGTACTGTAATGGAAAATAGATGCATGTAGGGGAATGCAACCTTGATCTCTCAGTCTTCTTCTCTCTCTAAATGGGGTAGTTCCAGCTGAGAGAGATGATCAGCGACCACATTCTCACAGCCCTTAATATCATTAATCTCCAAATCTAACTCCTTGAGGAGGATCACCCAATGGATGAGATGTGGTTTGGCGTTCTTCTTGTTCAGAAAATAAATAATTGTTAAATTATCCTTGTAGACTAAAACATTAGAAATCACTAAGTAGGAGTAGAAACTATAAAGCATAAAACCCACAACTATCCTTTTTTCTCTATGGTGGTGTAATTAAGCTGCGCTTCATTTAATGCTTGGATGGAATAATAGACCGGTCAGAAAATATGGTCCATCTGCTCTCCTAGCACTGCCCCCACAACATAATCACTCGCATCACACATATGTTCAAACTGATCCTCCCAATACATAGTGATGATTACAAGTGTGGCAATCAATTTTTCCTTCAGAATTTAGAAAGATTTGATAAATTTATCAACAACCTCAAAAAATACTTCCTTGGATAGTATATTGGTTAATCGATGAGCGATCATAGAAATGTCACGGATGAATCTTTCATAAAAAACCACATGCCCCAAAAATCTATGAATTGTTCGGACTAATGTATACATAGGAATCTGTGAGATAACATCAATTTTTTTATAGATTCCCCTCAATTCCATTCGTTGATATCGTATGGCCTAATATGATTTCATTTTTCATAATAAAATTTCCCTTCTCCCAATTGAGAGCCAGATTTGTATGCTCAAATTATTTAAGAACCACCTCCATATTCGTTAAGAGAACGTATAGAATGTCTTCCTTCAAACAGATAATTCATCCATGAAAACCTCTAAAATCTGCTCTGCCATATCATGAAATATGGATAGAATGCACCTATGAAATGTGTCTAGGGCGTTTTACATCCTGAATGACATTCAGCTGTAAGATAAGGTTACATAATTTCAAGTAGATGTACTATTTTCCTGATCCTCCAAGGTGATAGAGATTTGGTTATATCCCGAATAACTGTTTACGAAACTGTAAAATTCACACCCCACTAATCATTCCATCATTTGATCCATGAATAAAATGGGGAAATGTTCTTTACTGGTTGCTTCATTAAACTTTCACAAATTGAAACAAACATGCCATCTCGTAACTGTGTGGGTTGGGATGAGCTCATTCTTTTCATTGGTCACTACCATGATGCCTCCCTTTTTAGGCACCACCTAGGGAGTACTAACCCACATGCTATTGAACATGGGTTATATAATTCCAAAATTGAGTAATTAGATCACCTCATTCTTGACCACTTCATTCATGGGGGTTTTAGTCATCATTGTGGTTGGGGAGAGGCTTTTTCCCCTTCCTCTATAATTACCTTGTGAGTGCAGACTGTGGGGAATATACCCTTAATGGAAACGACCATCCAGCCAATTGCATGTTCCTGCCTTCAGAGGATATTAATAATAGCATCATATTGTTCTTTTGATAGTGAGAAATTTATGATCACAATCAGTGTATTTTACTCTCCCAAATAGACATATTTTAATGAGGATGGGATAGGTTACAACTCGAGCTAGGGAGCCTTGAGAATGGAAGGTATGATCTTCTCAACCTCAACTCACTCTAATAAAACTAGAAAAATTATACTATGTCAGTAATGGCTGCCTTGGCCAACATTAATGCTTAATTCTTCCAGGTTTTATTTAAGCTGGTCGTCCTCTAGAACAGGTTCATTACTAAGTGAATAATATTTCATATCATCTTCCTTTAGGGATAAGTAGTCAGCCATTGTTTTCAAGGCACAAAAATCCTCTTGATCCATCAATGAAACTTGTTTCACCGCCTTGAGGACATTGTAGGAAACCTTCTCATCACCCCTACGAAAGATCAGCTCGCCTTGGTGCACATCAATTATTACATTCCTGGTATCTAGAAAGGGACTTCCATGAATCAAAGATGCCTATTGGCCTTCTTCCAAGTCCAAGATAATGAAATTATCCAGTAGAATAGATTTCCCCACATTGACCAAAAGGTCTTCCAATATCCCCCTATGGTATTTAATTGATCGATCAACCAGTTGGAGTTTGACACGGGTTGGCATGAGATCGTTCAGCCATTACATCTTGTATTCCCAGAAGGGAATAAAATTAACACTCTCCCCAAATCACAATGGTATTTTCCAAACTCACAATGTATCATCCCAATAGTCTATGTTTTATGTAACGGTAAATTTTATCTTGCTATGTCACACATTAATCGAACAAACTGGCTTCTTATAAAAAAAATAACAATTAAATAGACTAAATATACAAAATGAAGGAAATGCTCTTTATTCAAATAGGGAATACCATAGTAACTACAATACACTATGATCAAATGGGAAATATATCTAACCCAAGATACCAATGAAAAACCCTATTAAGATTACATGAAGACCGCTCAAAACAACAAGAACCCCATGTAAACGATAGGGGTTTTTGGAATCCATCAAAACAAACATAAGAATGGACAAAGCCACTGCAGTCGCATAGAGAACCAAAGGAATGACTTCAACCATCTTCTCATTCTTCAATTACCTTGAGTTTAGGACACCCCAAGACCAGGTTTTATAGATCACCTATCCGATCGTTAGACACGAACGGCTATAATTATAGTCATTGGATCCTTGATGATCCAATATATTATAATGTTTTAGCTTCAAACAGAAATGTTGAAGCTAAGAGTTGAATACCCCATAAGGATAAAAATTGTTAATTATGTTATTTGCATTAATGTTTAAATGATGACAACAAAAATAATGATAATATAACTAATTTATTATTTGTTTTACAAAATGTGAATTATATATGTGTGTATCGGATTTTAATTACATGAAAATGCTATTATAAAATAATAATCCCAAATAGTGAGAATTAATATTATTTTCCACTATAAATATTCACTCTTTA
Organism: Viscum album; assembly: GCA_963277665.1. Classification (NCBI taxonomy): domain Eukaryota; kingdom Viridiplantae; phylum Streptophyta; class Magnoliopsida; order Santalales; family Viscaceae; genus Viscum; species Viscum album. The sequence goes on along the minus strand of OY728125.1, from coordinate 266,589,873 downwards.
ATTTGAGAAAATAAATATCTAATCTAACACATGAAAGATTATATCGAATTTAGTTGGGTTTTACATTTTGGTTTACGAAAATATGTGTATAAACTCATGGTTTATATATATATATATATATTATGTCAAACATTATGTTAAATATATTATACTTACCTTTAAATTAAATATATGTAATGATAGCACAATAATAATACAAATGTTTAATAATTTGATATTATTATAATTAATAGTTTTCAAATTATGATATTTATGGGTTAAATAATCAATTATAATAAAAACATTAAAAAGAAAACAATATAAATATTTATATATTAAGATAATTGATTTATATACATAAGTAAAGAAAGAGAAATGATAAAATGATTTATGATATTTTAGGGTTTAATAGTTTAACTTATATGTGTATTTATAACTACTGACTTATCTTAAGATAATAATAGTTAATTAATAATACTTTTATGTTAATAATAATAACGATATTATAATAGGTGTAATAAAAGAATAAAATAACAATTTTAATATTATGGTAATGATGATAGAGCAGAGGGCTGCGTTTTTTTAACACAGCATCACTCCCGGTCGTCCGATCCAACGCACCTCATCGCAGCCATCCAAGGTCATTTAACGCCGCATCACGTTAGGATGTCTGATCAAACCCTGGTTCAATATTTCTCATCCAATTATTTTCAAATATCTACTTCCCCCACGTTTCTTCTTCTCTCGGATCTGCACCAATATCCTATCTCCCGTTTTTCTTCACCTAGGCCGGCAGTGGGCCCGTTCTCACCCCCTATTTTCCACAAAGCTGGCACCGACCCTTTATTGCATAGCCGCGGATCCCATCCTTCCTACATTAAAATAATCATTGTAATAACCGTTTATATAAACCACTGAGGCATTTGAATAACCTCTGGTTCTTGGCACTTCTTCATCAATCCTATGCAAGTCCTTCGGATAATTTCCAGCATCCCCCGAGCCTTCTTCCTCCTCTGTTTAGGTAAGGGCAGTTTTGTTTATTATTCTCTTCTCTTCCCGTGCAAACCCATATATATATATAAGTATGTTTCTAGTTTATATATACATATTAAATACACTGATGTTTTCAACTATGTTTAGACTGTTTAGATATAATCAAGATCTTTAAGGGTTTTAGTTTCCTTTAGGTTCTAATTGATGAAACCCCCATATACAAATATGTATATATGCTGTATATACTATTTTATGTATATAAATATATATATATATATATATATATTCACTCTTGCGAATGAGGATATCACATTATGTACTTAATTTAAAAAAACCCTTTTTATATAGCAACATGTGTATACGGTTTTCATATATAAATATATATTTATACAAGTTGTGTAATTCGGTGTTTAAGTAATTATGTGTTTATATCTCCATTTCCGAATTTGTTTCTAATATTTTCAAATATTTCACTGTTGTATGCTATGAATTATATACGTATGAAAGTTATTTTGAATCCACTTTTAACATAATGATCCTTTCTATAAACTTCTTATATTTATATTTAACTGAGTATTTGTATATGTATATATATGTATTTCAATACAAATCATTTATGGTTTTTGAGAGATGAATGCCTATCTTTGAATAATACATTGGACGCGAACTAGGTTTTGGTTTTATTTCTAATTAAGTTATAGTATTAAATCATAGTTTTTATATATTTAATTACATACGGATACATAAATAATAAACCCTATACAGTTTTGGTTTTGATCAAATAAATGATCAGTGGTTGGAGGATTTCAGATCTTAAGGTTTTTTATGGACCTTGATTAATTTGTTTGAAAACCCCTATACACACTATCGAATGCCCCAACCCCAGTTACCTAGAGTCGGTGCATTATTACATAACGTTGGCATAATCACAAGAAAGATCAAATCTTGAAAGACCGATTAGTTTAGTAGCCTTGGAAACACTAGATGTTCATAAGTCTTACATTACATCATAAAAATGAAAACTAGAACAACATAGTCTCCATAGTCCACACTCGTGTCCCCACATATTATCCCAGCATGTCATTCATATATTACTTCTTCATATCCCGGGAAAAATAAATCATGGAAAGGGAAGATCTCAGATGCTCAGTAAGGATAACAATATAGTGGAAATTTTCATAAATAAACATAAACATTTAAGGCAATGTATAACTAAAACAAAATCCTTTTAAACTTTAACTTCTGCATAATATGGAAAAGAAAAAATGAAATAATTTCATTTACTTATTCAGATGAATATTCTACTAGTCGAATAATCACACGCAATATCAATAACCACTTTAATAATGATGGAATGCATAATGCCAGACTATCATAACCACATAGTCAAGGGCTTGTGCCAAGACTACAAATAATATTTTCTCAAGGACTCATGCCAAGAAACTAGTTTGTCTCATGAGACCTACCGATGAATCGAGGAGCTATAGCGAGCTCCACCCGTCACTTATTAAGTCCAATGCATTCCTCATATGACAGGTTTAAACATAAAATAAACATTCTTATTAAAACTAGCATACGAAATGTCAATACTATCTCCATAAACCATGAATGGTATAAAATAACACATCCATAGTCAAACATATCACAAAAAATATAATACAATATGGTTGTTTTGTGTCATAATAAATCATCTTCATATAAGCTTAAAATCCATCAAAGGATGTTGACATAGATGAAATCAAAACTATTTGAGAAAAATATCTCATTTTTTTAAATAAATTAAAACCACATAATGATAAAATAAAACATTTACTTTGAAAATATTATTATATGTTTTTAAGGGAAGCGTTGATGATTTATAACGGTGTTAAATAGCCACATCCACCGTATAAGTTAAAAACATCTTACCTTAATTCTGTAGAAAAGGTTAAAAACGACCTTGTTTGGAAAGCGATGAAATGATTCCTTTATAAACTTCTTATACAAAGTCAAAAAAGGTTATAAATGAATTTAAATCATATTATGTAAAATATTAAGAATGTTTTGAAATACATTTTTAAGAAACATGAATGTGGATGATAAAGTGGTCCCAGTTAGATAATTACGTATAAACAACCTCGAATAATGAAGAGATTGTGTAGTAAACCCTTACCTTGTACATTTCCTTGATTTATGTTAGTTTAACCTCCTATATAATGGTGAAATAATTGTTATTAAATTATACAAGAATTATATATGTTAATATGATATCATATATAATCTTTGAACATTGCTTTGTTAATAAAATCTTAGTATTATCGTCGCTTCGGGTGTTTACATACCCATTTTATTTTATATGTTTTGTTACATAAGCCATGTTGGTTATGGATAGGTTGTATCATATTCATATCCAGAATGATATTAAGTCTTTAAAAATTATTTTTAACCATCAAATGAAAATTATTCTTGAATGTATACGATGGGGAATGAATCTCATTGTGTTTGTGGAGACGGTAGTCCGTACATTCGCACGAGCGACAATATCATTCTTTTGATATTAAAATTATATATAATTGGACACTATATCATAAAGACAGAATCATTGTCTTGTTATATTTATTATTTACATGAATTATACACCATTATTATACCATCTAAATAATAATATATTGAATAACAATTACACCACAACGTGGAGACGGTAGGCCATATGTACGCACGTATGGTGACATGTCATTCAAGGGAGGGATAGAATAGTGAATTTGTTTGTTCCATAATTATAATAATATCACAGTATATAGAATATACTGTAGTTATTATTTTAGAATGTAAATAACAAGGAAATAAGAAGTTGAAGAAGAAAGGAACTTTAAAGAGGGTGGTTAAGACGTTACCTCTTCTTCGGGTTCTTCCTTTTGATTGGATCAAAAGGGCTCCATAGGATGGATTTCTGGTCAAAATAAGGCTTCTAGGTTGAAGTGAGGGATGTGGGGAGGATGTTTGGGCAGAGGTTGGCCGAGTCATATGGCTTTGAAGGTGTAAATTAATGAGAAGGTCGAGTGCCATTTTATAAGAGGGATGAGGGGCTCCTTCGGAAAAGCTAGAAATATTATTTTATAATAAATCCATATTCGGTTTCTAATGGCTCCAAAGTAGATTATTTAAATGATAAGGCGTGGATTGGCAGAAAACCACTCAATCAATAGATTTTATATAGGTTTGAGTCACATTATTAACCTTATCTTTTATTTTTAACTCTTAGTTAATTAGTTTGACACTTACCGTGTCACTTTGTATTTTTTTATTATATAGTGAATAAACTTACTATATACATCCAAGTGACCCCAAAGTGGTCCATTAATGATACACCAATCATGATATAAGTCCTTTCTCCGATCCATTGATTTTTAGGTATTAAATCTCAGTTATTAATATAATATTTGTTTTAAAAACGCTTTTATATCAATTTTGACACTATTGGGTATTTTGTTTTTGATAAATTCATAAAAGCATTATTACTTAGAAGATAATTACATTAATCAACTATAACATGTCATAGTAACATATGAAAATCTTGTAATTCTTTAAAAGTTTCAAATTATATTTATTTGGGTATTTATAATATCAATTATTTTAATATTTCACTAATAAGGTAATTACTGCATCATAATTGTGTCATAAATAAATTAAATTATTTAATGTCTAAAAATTATAAGTAAAGAATCATTATGTAGGAAATATTTTTATCTTTATAATGAATATTTATTATCGAATTTATCTTATGTATAACACTATATTAAAAATGCTTTAGTAATTAAACATTGATTTTAATTCTTTTAACTTTTCTTTGAATTAAATAATAATAAATGTCCTAATCGAATCCAAGTGAACGTAAATGATAATATTTTATTCCTAAAGTTTTTTTTGGTCGAGATACACTTGTCCAATAGAATTAGGACAAGTGTAAGGGTAATACTAATATCATTTTTACCCTTAATTACCCTATTTACTTTTTACCGTGGTAAATAAAAGTAAAATGTTACTATTCACCAAAAAATATTTTTATCTTATTGAACCGCATTTTACTCCTTGATATTAACTATGTCTCTCGGATTTTTGAAATTCCACTCACAGAAGTCGTAAAATTAAGTTTTATATAAATTTTCAAATTCTCCTAGGAGGTGGGTAAAAGACGGTAAAAGTTCGATAAAATTTTTATATATCTAAAATTATACTAAACTAACTCCAATGAATTACATTGGTATTATTTTTCTATTTTTACCTTAATTAAATTTAAATAAAATAAATAATTATTTAAATAAAAATTCGTTTTTAAACAATAACTTAGTGTTTTTTCACTATTCATCCAAAATTGAAAGTTTTCAGAAAAATACCAAAAATTCACCCTAGGTTAATTTTGATATTCCAAATCCAAATATGAAGTCCATTTTGAAAGATAAAATTTATAAAATTTCAAAAAGTGGGTATTACTATTCATAAGAGCTACATTTATTGTCTATCGTGTGTTAGAACTCGAAGTTGCGTACAACACACACTACTATATTATTCAAAGAGAATCGTACCGTTGAAGCTTGGGGTGTTACATTCTCCCCACCTTCAAATAATTTCATCCTCAAAATTTTTATAATATTACTGCATAAAAGAGGCTCAGGTGATTCTTCATCATAAGTTCCTCAGGTTCCCACTTTGCCTCTTCCATCTTATGGTTTCTCCATAGAACTTTTTCCTGATGAGTCGTCCGGTTTCTCAGCACTTGTTCTCTCATATCAAGAATCATGATAGGCTCTTCGTAATAAGAAAGATCAGGTTCCAGTTCTAATTCATCATAAGTGAGTACATGCGTTGGGTCAGGCAAGTATTTTCTCAACAGTGATACGTGGAACACATCGTGAACTTTGAAGAGATTTTCCTGAATTTCCAAAAGGTATGCTACAGCCCAAATTCAATCTAGAATTTCGAATGATCTAATGTACCTGGGACTCAATTTAACTTTCGTACTGAATTGTGTAACTCCCTTCCATGGATATACCTTCAAGAAAACATGATCTCCTACATGAAATTCTAATTCCTTCCTTCGATTATCGGCATAGCTCTTCTTCCTACTTTGAGCTGCTTCGATGTGGTTCTGGATTACCTTTAATGTTTCCATCGTTTCCTCCACTAGTTCCGGGCCCACAAGTTTTATTTCACCAAAATCATTCCAACAGGTTGGTGTGATACATCTCTTTCCATACAATACTTCATATGGTGCCATCCGAATACTTGAATAGAAACTATTATCATAGGAAAATTCTACCCATTGTAAATATTGATCCCACATACCCTGAAAGTCAAGTGAGCATGATCTCAACATGTCTTCTATGGTTTGAATAGTTCGTTCTGATTGCCCATCTATTGGGGGGTGGTATGCAGTGCCCAAACGAAGTTCAGTATCCAAGGACTTCTGAAGACTTTTCTAGAATCTTGATGTAAAATGGGGATCATGATACGAGACAATCGATAGGGGTACTCCATGAATTCTCACAACTTCATTAATATATATCCTTACTAGATGTTCAAGTGGTAAATCCTCCCTTATAGCAAGAAAATGTGCTGACTTGGTAAGACGATCAACAATAAACCATATTGCATCGTTCCTTCTACGAGTCTTTGATAGTCCCATGACAAAGTACATCGTAATATTATCCCATTTCCACTCAGGTATGGGAAGAGGTTGCATGACTCCTCCAGGTTGTTGCCTTCCAGCTTTCAATTGTTGACAAACCAATTATCTTGACACAAAATCGGCAGTCTCCCTCTTCATTTTTTCCCACCAAAAATGTTCATTCAAATCACTATACATATCGGTGCTCCCAGGGTGTATAGAGAAATTGGAACTATGAGCATCATCAAATAGGTCTCTTTTTAGATCAGGTATATCGGGAACACAAAGTCTCTTACCAAACATCAAAATTTCATCTTTATACACAATGTCACTCAATTTCCCATCATTCACAGCTTTAATCTTCCTTTGTAACTCTTCATCACTGGTCTGAGAACTCTTTATCCTTTCTAATAAACATAGTTTGGCAACCATTTGAAAAAGAATTTAGGTTTAACCTTCCATGGTGATTCAAATATCCATCTTCACTAGATCCATGAAAATAGGATCCCTTTCAATTCTCATCACGTTCAAAACTCCCTGATCCTTTCTTCTCAAAGCATCTACCACCTTCTTTTCCTTCCCCAGGTGGTAGTGTATCGTGCAATCATAATCCTTGAGTAGTTCAGTCCATCTCCTTTGCTTAATGTTGATTTCTTTCTATGAGAAAATATACATCAAACTCTTTTGATCAGTATAAATCTCACATTTCTCACCATAGAGATAATGTCTCCATATCTTAAAAGAAATGATTGCAACAACTAACTAAATATCATGAGTAGGATAGTTTTTCTCGTGAATTTTCAACTATCATGATGCATAAGCAATAACTCTATCATTCTGCATAAGGACACAACCAAGTCCTTTCATTTAAGCATCACTATAAATAATGAACCCATCATTCCCCGATGGTAGATTCAATATAGGAGAATTTACTAATATTCTCTTTAGTTAATCAAAATATCCTTCACACTCTTTTTTCCAGAAAAATTTAACCCCTTTATGTGTGAGCTTCGTTAATGGGTTAGCCAATCGGTCAAGATTCTGGACGAAACATCGATAATAACCTGCAAAACCAATAAAACTAAGTACCTCTATTATACTAGTTGGTGCTGGCCATTCTTGGATTGCCTTGGTCTTAGAAGGATCAACAGATATTCCATCCTTAGAGACAATATGGCCTAGAAAAGAAATCTCTTGAAGCCAAAATTCACACTTGCTAAACTTCCCATATAATTCTTGTCTTCTCAGAGACTTCAATATAATGCGCAAGTGATTTTCATGATCTTTGTATATTTTGGAGTATACCATGATATCATCAATAAATACCAATACAAATTCATTAAGATATTCCTTGAAAACTATGTTCATTAGATCCATGAATACATAGGGTGCATTAGTCAGCCCAAAAGGCATTACTGTAAACTTGTAATGCCCGTACCCTGTTCGAAATGATGTCTTCGGAATTTCTTCCTTCATCAGACACAATTGATGGTATCCTGATCGAAGTTCAATCTTGTAAAAGTATTGAGCTCCATGCAGTTGGTCAAATAAATCATCAATGTGAGGTATGGGATACTTGTTCTATATTTTTATATCATTAATCTCCCTATATTTCATACATAACCTCATAGATCCATCTTTCTTTTTAACAAAAAGAATAGGGGTCCCATGGAGAAACACTGGGGTGAATAAATCCCTTATTACTGAATTCCTCTCGTTGTTTATTTTGTTCAACTAATTCTATAGTGTACATTCTATAAGGGGTCTTCAATATAGGCCTTGATCCAGGAATTAAATCAATGGAAAACTCAACTTCTCGTTCTGGAGGATGTCCAGGTAAATCTTCTGGAAACGCATCTACATATTCTTTCACAATAGGTACATACTCTATTTGAAAATTCCTTTCCTCACCCACAATAATTTCATTCTATTCCCCCTTGATAATTGAATTTAGTTGAGCTACTAGTGGTGGATCTAGATAAGAATTAGGTGGTGACGATTCTGCTCCAAAGATAAGGTGTTCCTTATCATCATCATCAAAAATCATAACCTCCTTCTTCTTACAATACATATTCACATCATGGTCTGAAATCAAATCCATACCGAGGATTATATGAAATTCAGTCATGGGTATGACGATGAGATCAGCAGATAAAGAACATTTATATGCCATAATGGGAACGGATCCACAAAACTTTGTAGCAATGATACTTCCCTTAGGGGTTTTGACTGACAAATTTCTTGTGAAATCAAATCGGAAATATCTAATTTTCTTTGAAAACTGGGAAGATATTAAAAAATGTGATGATCCATAATCAAATAAAGCATTTTCTAAACTTGAGTAAACCATTAAATTACCTACCACCATGTCATTCGGATCTTCTACCTCAGCAGTAGTGATAGCAGAAGCTTAGGCTTGATCCCTTGGCCTTATCTAAGGAAAGTTCCCCTGAAGCTTAGGAATTTCATTTTCATAATGTCCTATATCTCTACAATTATAGAATTCCACATTGACAACAACTCTCTTTCCCATGCAATCATGAGCTTGGTGGCCTTTTTCACCACACCTGTAAGAGACTCCAATTCCTTTTAGGAATGTACTGGGGTTTTTCTTCCCACATTTACTACAGGATGGATTTTCAACTTTTCCCTTCTTCACCTTATTACTATTTCTAGATTGATCAGTAGATATCTTCTTCACTTGATTTTCTTTAAAGTCATAAGACTTAGAGAATTCCTTTTCTGTCTTAATAGCACAGGAGACAATATATTCGTATGACGATAATGTTTGTGAGGCTAATGCACGACGGAGAAATGGTTTTAACCCATCAATGAAACGATCAATATTACTTCATGGTTTACGTATATAATCTACATCATACCTCGCTAACCTTGTAATGTTATCCTCATAATTTGCTACATTCTCATCCTCTTTCTCCCTCAGACTCAGAAATTGCATTTCCATATCTGCTCGATGGTCACGAGGAAAGTATTTTTCTATGAACACCTCTTTGAAATCCCTCCATTACATATCTGATACCTCATCTTCTTCCTTAATGTTTTTAATCAATGACCATCATTGATCAGCATCTCCAGTGAGGCGGTAAACTACCACGATAACTTTTTCCCTTTCACTAATACCCAAAGCCTGAAATATTTTCCCTAGGGAACGTATCCATTGCTCAGATACCAATGGACTTTTACTCCCATTGAATGTTAGTGTTTGTTGCCTCATGAAGTGATCTAACATTGATCCTCCATGCTGTGGATCAGGGTGCTCCATACGGGTAAGGTTATTATTCCTAACTTGAGTGAGTTGTCCTAGTATGGTGATTAGCTGCTCAGCACCAGTTGCATCACTAGCTCCACTATAATTATCTTGAGTTGGAGGGAAATCCCTACATGGAGTGTGTGAATTGATACCCTTTAAATTCCTTCCACTAGGCTCTATTTCTAAACAATTTCATAAACTGGATCAGTTTATGAATCAAAATACATAATTTCATACTTATAAAACACTAAACATAAATTGATCTATTTATGGATATAATCCATAATCATAAAAATGGTTTATTTGAGGAATTATATACTCAAAACCCCCTCATAATGGTTTGTAATGAAAATGAGAGTTATCCAAAGAATATCCCCCTAGAGTGTCGTAACCAACAGTGCAGCAAGGCCCGTTGTCGTGCACCAGTTCTCGTTCGAGTCTAGGTCAAAGTGGTGTTTTTAGGTTTTACCCCTAGGTACATCTGTGCCAGAGCCGCCTCTACCTTATCGTATCCAGACAAGGATGTATTACTCGGAAATCTCACAAAATCTCTACAATACCAAAATTCTAGGAAGTTCTTCTATACTAATCCTCAAAGTCCATCTTAGGTTTATGTGCTCTAATCAGAGATTATCTAAATCTAGCTTCCAAGTTTTGTACTAAACTTCCTCTTATACCAACTGTAACGCCCCAACCCGAGTTACCCAGAGTCGGTGCATTATTACATAACATTTTCATGATCACAAGAAAGATCAAATCTTGAAAAACCGATTAGTTTAGTAGCCTTGGTAACACTAGATATATTCATAAGTCTTACATTACATCATAAAAATGAAAACTACAACAACATAACCTCCATAGTCCACACTCATATCCCCACATACTATCCCTGCAGGACATTCTTAAATTACCACTTCATATCCGGGGAAAAATAAAACATTGAAAGGGGTGAGCTGAGTTGCTCAGTAAGGATAACAATATAGAGGAAATTTTAATAAATAAACATAAACATTTAAGGCAATATATAACTAAAACAAAATCCTTTAAAACATTAACTTCAGCATAATATTGAAAAGATAAAATGAAATAATTCCATTTACTTATTCACAAAAATTTTCTACTAGTCCAATAATCACATGCAATATCAATAACCACTTTCATAATGATGGAATGCATAATGCCAGACTATCATAACCACATAATCAAGGCCTCGTACCAAGACTCAAAATAAGATTTTGTCAAGGCCTCGTGCCAAGACACTAGTTTGTCACATGAGACCTACCAATGCATTGAGGAGCTATAGCGAGTTCCACCCGTCACTTATTAAGTCCAATGCATTCCTCATATGAACAGGTTTAAACATAAAATAGACATTCGTATTAAAACTAGCATATGAAATGTCGATACTTTATCCATAAACAATTAATGGTATAAAATAACACATCCACAGTCAAACATATCACAAAAACATCAATACAATATGGATGTTTTGTATCATAATAAATCAACTTCAAATAAGCTTAAAATCCATCAAAGGATGTTGACATAGATGAAATCAAAACTATTTGAGAGAAATATCTATTTTTTTGAAATAATTTAAATGTCACATAATTATTAAATAAAACATTTACTTTGAAAATATTCTTATAGGATTTTAATGTAAGCTTTGATGATTTATAAAGTCGTAAAATAGCTGCATCCACCATATAAGTTAAAAACATATTCTTACCTTAATTCTGTCGAAAAGGATAAAAAGGACCTTGTTTGGAAAGCGACGGAATGATTCCTTTATAAACTTCTTGTAAAAAGTCAAACAAGGGTATAAATGACTTTAACCCAAATTCTGAAAAACATTATGAATGTTTTGAAATTCATTTTTAAAAGCATGGATGTGGATGATAAAGAGGTCCCAGTTAGATAATTACATATAAACAACCTCGAATAATGAAGAGATTGTGTAATAACCCCTTACCTTGTACTTTTCATTGGTTGATGGTAGGTTAACCTCCTGTATAATGGTGAAATAATTGTTATTAAATTATAAAATAATTATATATATTAATATGATATCATATATGATCTTTTAACATTTCTTTGTTAATAAAATCTTAGTATTATTGTCGTTTTGGTTGTTAACTTACTCATTTTGTTTTATATGTTTTGTTACATAAGTCGTGTTTTTTATTGATAGGTTGTATCATATTCATATCCATAATGATATTAAGTCTTTAAAAATTCTTTTTAACCATCAAATGAATATTATTCATGAATGGATATGATGGGGAATGAATCTCATCGCGTTCGTGGAGATGGTAGTCTGTACGTACGCACGAGCGACAATATAAGTCTTTTGATATTAAAATAATATATAATTGGATTGTATATCATATAGACAGAATCATTATCATGTTATATTTATTATTTACATGAATTATACATCATTATTATACCCAACTAAATAAAAATATATTGAATAACAATTACACAACAAGGTGGAGACGGTAGGCCATATGTACGCACGTATGGTGACATGTCATTCAAGGGATGGATAGAATAATGAATTTGTTTGTTCCATGATTATAATAACATCATAGTATATAGAATATACTGGATTTATTATTTTATAATGTAAATAACAAGGAAAAAAGATGTTGAAGAAGAATGGAACTTTAAAGAGGGTGGTTAAGACGTTACCTCTTCTTTGGGTTCTTCCTTTTGATTTGATCAAAAGGGCTCGTTAGGTTGGATTTCAGATCACACTAAGGCCTCTAGGTTGAATTCAGGGGTATTGGGAGGATATTTGGGTAGATTTTGGCCTAGTCAAATGGCTTTGAAGGTGTGAATTAATGAGAAGGGGGGTGCCCTTTTATAAGAGGGGTGAGGGGCTCCTTTGGAAAACTAGAAATATTATCTTATAATAAATCCATATTAGGTTTATAATGGCTCAAAAGTATATAATTTAAAGTATAAGGTGGGGATAGGTCGAAAAAAACTCATCCAATACATTTTATATAGGTTAGGGTCACATTATTAACCTTATTTTTTATTTTTAACTCTTAGTTAATTTGTTTGACACTTACCATGTCACTTTATATTTTTATATTATATAGTTAATAAACATACTATATTCTTCCAAGAGACCCCAAAGTGGTCCATTAATGACATAAAAAATCATGATATAAGTCCTTTTTCTGAACATTTGAATTTTAGGAATTAAATATCAATTAATAATATAATATTTTTTTTAAAAACTCTTTTATGTCAATTTTGACACAATTGTGTATTTTGGTTTTGATAAATTCATAACAGCATTATTACATAGAACCTAATTCCTATAATCAACACTAACATGTCATAGTAACCTATTAAATTCGTGTAATTCATTAAAAGTCTCAAATTATATTTTTTGTGTATTTATAATATCAATTATTTTAATATTTCACTAATAAGGTAATTACTGCATCATCAATGTGTCATAAATAAATTAACTTATATAATGTCTAAAAATTATAAATAAAATATCATTATGTAGGAAATCATTTTTTCTTTCTATTGAATATTTATAATCTAATTTATTTTATTTATAACACTATATTAAAAATGTTTTAGTAATTAACCTTTGATTTTAACTCTTCTTTGAATTAAATAATAATAAATGTCCTAATAAAATCTAAGTGAACCTAAATGATAATATTTTATTCATAAGGTTAGTTTTGGTCGAGATACACTTCTCCAAAAGAATTATGACATGTTTTAGGATAATATTAATATCATTTTTACCCTTAATTACCCTATTTACTTTTTAGCGTGGTAAATAAAAGTAAAAAGTTACTATTCACCAAAAATTATTTTTATCTTATTGAACCACATTTTACTCCTCGATATTAACTGTGTCTCTTGGAATTTCGAAATTCCACTCATAGAAGAAGTAAAATTAAGTTTTATGTAAATTTTTAATTTCTCCTTGGAGGTGGGTAAAAGAAGGTGAAAATTTCAATAAATTTTTTATATATCTAAAATTAGTCTAAACTAAATCCAATGAATTACATTGAACTTATATAGGTATTATTTATCTATTTTGAACTTAATTAAATTTAAATAAATTAAATAACTATTTAAATAAAAATTCTTTTTTAAACAATAACTCAGTGTTTTTTCAATATTAATCAAAAATTTAAAGTTTTCAAAAAAATACCAAAAATTCACCCTATGATAATTTCGATATTCCGAATCCAAATATGAAGTCCATTTTGAAAGATAAAATTTATAAAATTTCAAAGAGTGGGTTTTATTATTCATAATAGATATATTGATTGGTCGTGATGTGTTAGAACTCGAAGTTGCAAACAACACACGCTACTATATTATTCAAAGAGAATTGTGCCGTTGAAGTTTGGGGTGTTACACACTTTGTGTGTATATGATAATGTAAAAATGTATTTATAAATTTGATTTCCAAAACCTTATTTTCATGTATAATTATTTGGACATAGTTTATGTTTTGACACATGTAAAGTTTTAGTGTTTTCCAAGCCTATATGTATTTTAGTATACACCAATGAGCTTGCTTAATTAGAGAAATTATAGCTACCCAAGATGGACACCTATGACCATCCTTTATGTTCCAGATCTTAAATCTTAGTATATTCAATCGCATCATTCCCCTTGAATATCTCGATCTTGATGTAGTCCAGTGGGTCATCAGGGAATTTGTCCACTCGGAAATTTCCGAGCTTTTTACCGCACGAGCCTCCCTATGGAAGCCTGTGTGTAGAACCCATGAGAAAGAGTTCAAGAACTACTACTCAAGGTGCATCTTTTCTAGTGAAGCAGAGGAACTAAGTACTAACTTGGGTATTCCATTGAACGAGCCAAATATCCTATTTTGGTAATGTTTACCGACTAGGGGTTTTCTTTTTCTGAATAGAATTGTGAGGACTCAATTCATTGAAGGGTGGATAATGTAACATTCCAAGAGTTCGTGTTTTATGTAACAGTAAATTGTATCTTAAAAGGTCACCCATTAATCGAACAAACTGGCTTCTTATGAAAAAATAACAATGAAATCGAGTAAACACACAAAATTAATGAAAGGCTCTTTATTCAAATAGGGAACACCATAGTTACCACAATACACTATGATCGAACGGGAAACATAGCTAACCAAATATACCAATTAAAAACCCTATTAAGTTGACATGAAGACCGTTCGAAACAACGTGAACCCCAAGTAAACAATAGGGATCTTTGGAATCCATCAAAACAAACATAAGAATGGTTGAAGCCACCGCAGCCACACTGAGCACCAAATGAATGAATGGAACCATCTTATACTTCTTTAATTACCTTAACTATAGGACACCACGAGACCAGGTTTTATAGATCACCTATCCGACCGTTAGAAACCAATGGCTATAATTATAGTCGTTGCCTCCCCGATGATCCAATATCTTATAATTATTTAGCTTCAAACAGAAACGTTGAAGCTAAGAGTTGAATACCCCAAAAGGTTCAAAATGGTAAATTATGTTATTTTCTATAATGTTTAAATGATGACAACAATAATAATGATAATATAACTAATTTATTGATTATTTTTCAAAATGTGAATTATATATGTGTGTATCGGATTTTAATTATTTGAAAATGATATTATAAAATTATAATGCATAACAGTGAGAATTAATATTATTTTCCACTATTAATATTCACACTTTAATTTGAGCAAATAAATATTTAATCTAAGACATCAAAGAATATATCGAATTTAGTTGGGTTTCAAATTTTGGTTTACGAAAATATGTGTATAAACTCATGGATTATATATATATATATATATTACGTCATAAATTAAGTTAAATATATTATACATACCTTCAAATTATATATATGTAATGATAACACAATAATAATAATACAAATGTGTTATAATATGATCTTATTATAATTAATAGTATTCAAATTATGTCAATTATGGGTTAAATAAACAATTATAATAAAAACGTTAAAAAGAAAATAATTCAAATCTTTATAGATTAAGATAATTGATTTATATAAATAAATAAATAAAGAGAAATGATAAAATTATTTATGATATATAGGGGTTTCATAGTTTAACTTATATGTGTATTTATATCTATTGACATATCTTAAGATAATAAGAGTTGATTAATAATAATTTTATGTTAATAATAATAACAATATTATAATAGGTATAATAAAAGAATAAAACAACAATTTTAATATTATGGTAAAGATGATAAAACTGAGGCCCGATTTTCTTTAACGCGGCTTCACTCCTGGTCGTCCGATCCAGCGCGCCTCATCGCAGCCATCCATGGTCATTTAGTGTTGCATCACGTCAGGCCGTCCGATCAAACCCCGATTCAATCTTGGGCGTCCAATTCTTTTCTGATCACTGATTCCCCCGAATATCTTCTTCTCCCCACTCTACACCAATAACATATCTCCCGTTTTTCTTTTCCTAGGTCGGCAGTGGTCCCATTCTCACACCCTATTTTCCAAAAAGTTGGCATCATCCATTTATTTCATATCCACGGATCCCATCCTTCATAAATTAAAATAATCATTGTAATAATAGTTTATATAAACCACCAAGGCATTTAAAGAACCCCTAGTTCATGGAACTCCTTCAGCAATCCTCCGCAAATCCTTCGGATAATTTCCAGCATCCCCTGAGCCTTCTTCCTCCTCTGTTTAGGTGAGGGATGTTTTCTTTCTTATTCTATTATCATCCAATAAAAACCCGTATATATATATATATAAGTATTTTTACTAGTTATATATACATATTACATACATGGATGTTTTCAACTATGTTAAGACTGTTTAGATATTATCAAGATCTTTAAGGGCTTTAGATTCATTTAGGTTCCAATTTATGAAACCCCCATATACACATATGTATATATGTTGTATATACAGTTTAATGTATATAAATATATATATATACACACTCTTGTGAAAGAGGATATCACGTTGTGTAGTTAATTTACAAAAACCCTTTTTATATAGCAACATGTGTATATGGTTTGCATATATATATATATATATATAATTTTTGTAATTGGGTGTTTATGTAATTATGTGTTTATATTTCCCTTTCCAAATGTATTTCTATGATTTCCCAATATTTCACTATTGTATGCTAAGAATTATATATGTATGAAAGTTATTTTGAATCCACTTTTAACATGCAGATCCTTTATGTAAACTTCATATATTTATATATAACTATGTACTTATATATGTATATATTTGTATTTCAATACAAATAATTAATGGTTTTTGAGAGATGAATGCCAATCTTTGAATAATACTTTGGCCAGGATCTAGGTTTTGGGTTTCAGTTTAATTTTTTTATAGTGTTAAATCATAGTTTTAATATATTTAAGTACATACGGTTATATAAATAATAAACCCTATATGGTTTTGGTTTCAATCAAATAAATGAACAGTGGTTGGAGGATTTCAAATCTTAAGGAATTTAATGGACCATGATTAAATTGTATTAAAACCCCTATATACACTTTGTGTGTATATGATGATGAATAAATGTATTTATAAATTTAATTTCAAAAACCATATTTTCAAGTATAATTATTAGGACTTAGTTGATGTTTTGAAACATGTAATGTTTTAGTGTTTTCCCATCCTATATGTGTTTTAGTATACACCAATGAGCTTTCTTAATTAGATAAATTATTCTAAAATTTAACCTCGATATAATTCACAATTTAAAAGAATGAGCTTCGTCCTGTTTTAAAGTAAAGGACTAGAAATTTATTGTCTTATGTTATAATGTAGTAACCATTTACTATTTGATGTTAGTCATGTTGCAGTGATTATTAGTGGTCAATCTAGTTAGGGTTTAATTACAAGTTCAATGACATGGTTATCAAAATAATTAATGTCAAGTATTCTCTTTAAGAGATCCATTTACATGTAGTTGTGAAGTTATCATTTCATGTGGTAGACCCCATTTATATATCATTTTATGTGCCTTAATTATTATCACATATGCAAGAGTTATTTTTCTTATACATGCCATATATGCTTACTATCATTTTTTATAAAGTCCAATGCATGTTATAATGTCATACTTAATTCATGTAATGCTTCTATAAATATCATTGCATATTTTTATTTGATTGATAAAACACCAAATAAAAATAAAGAATCTAAGAAATCGTTATTTGGAGTGGTATGGGACACACCAAATAACATCACTTAAAAATGGTTATCCAAAGCGGTATGGGAAACCATGGATACATAGCCCCCTAAGTCAAAAGAAGAATGTATTGGATTGATTAGGTGATGAGTGGGGCCCGCTATAGCCCCTCGATGCATCGGTAGGTCTCATGAGACAAAACAGAGTCATGGCACAAGGCCTGAAAATAGTTACGGTTAAGGTGAAATTCTTGGACATAGACGGTTCAGGTGAAAATCCTGGGCATAAGTGATTATGGTCTTGGCACGAGGCCTTGACATAGTCTGACATTCTACCCTCCTCATAATTTTTTTTAATTGACCAACCATGGGATTTTCCGACTAGTAGTACATCCCATGTTTAGAGACTTTAGTATGTTCAGAATGAAATGATGAAAGGACATGTTATGTCTCAGTAGTTTTGGACTTGATTCAATTAACACCAACATTATGTTATTACATGTGAAAAGGTATGGATATGGCCAACATGATATGTGCTCTAGTTATGTTCAATATTATAGCATTTTGATTATGTCTTGTGCACTCAGAACTGCCTTGCTAGAAGTATTCATTACCCTGCATGTTGTTAAAGGTCATGTTATATAAAAGCATTTAATTTTCCCTAATTGGAACTGCGTACTCTGATCATGATTAGACGTTATATTATTAGTTTTCTTCATTGCAAGATATTTAGTTTTCCAATGTATAAGTTTTATTTTCAATTGGACTATTTTCTTTTCAGTAATGAAATTTTATTTTCAAGATGTTTTTAAATCCCTTTACTGGGCATACTTTTCTCACACTACGTTTTTGTTTAAAAAAATTTCATGTATGGGTTTTTACTAAAGAGGTTTTTCAGAAGCAGCTGGTTTCCATGAACCTGAACCTCATGATCCTCTGTAATAATGGTACTTGATAATATAATTGTAAATGATTGAAATGTAAATCTTGACACATCATGCCTCATGGGCACCGGCTACGGGCACTCAGAGGCCGGGTCCTTACACACAAGGTCTGATAGTGCATGGGATAGTAAATCATCCCTAATCTGGGAGCGTAGGATGGAGTGTTTTTTGGACTACTGTTGAGAATTCCTAGGTCAGTGGAATGGTTCACAGGTCATCCATACATATTTTATTAGAAAGGATCTCTTTCATGAACTTTGTATATGTGGTCATTTGAACCAATGCCACTACAAATAGAATGTTGAAGTGATGATTTCAGAAGTATTCCATGAACTTGAAAAATTGTCGGTCCAACTTCCATTGTTTCATCCTTACTGGAAATGGAACGGTAGGTTCATATGCTTTGACCACTTCTTTTCCCTTATCCTGTGGGACTTCTAGTTCTTTATCTAGTACATGTTTTGGGGAAGATTTCTCAGTTGTGACTTCTCCACTATTGGAGAATGTGGAAATCTTTGATCGTATAGCACCCTGAATCATAGTTACCTTCGGCTTCAGCTCCTTCCCACAACATAAAATATCAGTATTAGCCTCTTCCGTTGGATTGTTCTCAGTATTTCCTGGTATTGTACCTGGAATTATGTAAGCGATCAGATTAGAAATCTACCCAATCTAGTTCTCAAGGCTTCTAATTGATTCCCCATGGTTTTGAAATCTGTTTTAGTAGTAGATATAAATTTATACATCATTTCCTCATTCTTTTAGAGAGGATTGTATTGATGTTGTTGGGATACTTGTTGGGGAGGTGGTAGTCGCTATGGTTGAGCAGGAGGAGGGTTTTGTTACCTTTGTTGATAATATGCTCCTTAATGAAATTTGTTACCCTATTGGTTCCACAGATACGTAGTCTGAAACTATTTTTGACCATAACCAGGTGGAATTTGTGGTCTTGGTTGAAGATTTTGATGTTGCTACCCCCATACTGTATTTTGGGTCTCTTTCACCACATCTTTTGGTACTGATGGTATTGGTTGGGTCCTCCGTTCTACGAAACAATATTTACATCACTGGTAGATGCTCACGCACTTGACCCTAGGCACTCGCCCATATCATGGTTGTTACCACAATTACTACATGCTAGTTGAATAATAGCTTGAACATGAGATTGGTGTTTTAGATTCTGAGCATTGATCTTCTTTGCGGAAGAATCATGTTGAGAAACAATCATGGTGGTGTCATGTATATCATGCATTCCCATTTTCTCAGTTCCCCGATCAGAATAACACTAAAAACTATTGGCTGACATGTCTTCCAACAATTAAAAAATCTCTTCAAGGGACTTCCACATGACTATCCATCCAACAGATACATCAACCACATAATTTGTATTAGTTGCTAGACCTTCATAGAAAGTTTGGACTTGCATACACAATGGTAGACAGTGATGTGGGAATTTACTTAGAATCTCCTCAAATTGTTTCCATGACTCATATAAAGATTCTGAGTCATGCGGTTGGAATTTATAGATTTCATTCCATAAGGTGACCATCTTCGAGGGAGGGAATTATTCCAATAAAAAGGCTTTGTCCAATGCCTCCTAGGTAAGAATAGATCTATGATGTAATCCCTTGATTGATTCCTTCTCCTTATAACTTAATTTGAAGGGAAACAGCCTAAGGCGGATTACATCTTATGACACTCTGTGGTACTGGAAAGTGTCACATATCACTGAAATGTTTGATAGGTGAGCATTTGGGTCTTCACATGGCAAGGCATTGAACTGAATTATATTTTGAGTAAAAATCATTATCACTGGCTTGATCTAAAAATATTGATCCCACTCCGATCATCTTACTATTCTAGTGGCCACTCTCTTATTGGAGGGTAATCTATATTACATAGGAGTACATAGTGGTAGCATCGTTTCTTTATGTTCTTGGGGAATGAACTGTTGTCTCTGCAGAGGATAATAAGACTGCTAATTCTTAAGAAAATAGGTAGGCTGGTCTCGTGGAATATATTACCTCGGCTATGGTTTCCTGAACCCCATCACAGATTGAGCTAGAGGCCTTTGTTGGTTTCTCATCAAGTATTCCATGTAATTCCCTAGTGGATTTGGATTATGGTCTTCCTCGACCCCAAGTGGAGGATTTCCTTCAATAAATAATGTCTTCCCAACTCGTTTTACATCCCCTACTTCATCCTCTTGATGCTCAACTGGTTCATTTGTGTTGTGATCACCCATTAGTGCACGACGTCTCCTAGACAATGTTATATTGAATTATAGATCAATTGGATGTAACTCCAATGAATCATAAATATGGGAATTACTGACCCGACCATTCATATACCTATGGGCCTACATAATACAAACAACACAAATAGTGTAAAAGGGAAACATAATGAAAAACTGAAATGGGATGATTAAAAAAATTTATAAATTTTTTATTTTTGTTTTCACTTAATAACTCCAATTCAATTAACAAAGACAACCGGTTCCATAGAAACAATTCCAAAATTTGTTGTTTCATTTGTATTAAGTGATGTTTTAAGCACTGAATTAATTTCCCAAACTTGTAACTAGCATAGTGTGCAAGTAAGAGGTTGGTCCATAGGGAAACCATTTTGGCATTTATGTCTCTTGATTTGAAATTGCTTAAGTGAGGATTCTAAATTTAAATAATATTTTTTGGATCAAAATGATGGATCTCAAAAGAGAACTAATTTTTTGGCCTTCTTTAACTCACTATGAATTTACATCAAAATCAAAGATTACATAAAAATGGATTTTAAAGGACACTTATAAAAATGTGTCGGGGCTGTACATTTATGTTTGACATTAAAACTTATCCCTTATTTTGTTTTGTACTTCATAATAACCCACATTTTTTGTTTTCATTTGTGTCGGAATACCCTTTGTCTGGTGAGTAAAAATTAACTCAGTAGAAATCAATACCTTAGTCTGGAAATTGATTTCTACTGACTTTTAATTTATAAATCACACTATAAAAACGATACGTATATCCATTGCTCAGGGATATAATTTTCATAATTCTCCCAAAAATCCCTGGAAACTCAATTCTTGGTCTGTTATGGGGTTTCAATTGAAATAAGTCAAGAAAGTTGGAGGAATTAGGTGAGAGATGATGAACAAACACAAGAATAGAGAGATGGGTTCTAATGAACCCACATTTTTTCCAGCCCCCACATAAGGGGGGGTTAGATACTCATGGTGAAAAGGCAAATGAACTTACTAAAATTCATAAGATATTTCATTACAATAGAGAATAGAAGAATCATAAGCACAACAAAAATACACAGAAAAATGTCTCCAAAAACATCCTCTCACAAAATATTATAGTTCCCAGCCCCCTTCTCATCTCCTCTTCCCAATACTCCTTATCCAGGATCACCCCCAAGGTCTTTTCAATTAAAAAGGACCTTTTCTCAGTTTTCCAAAACCAGGTATAAAGGGGATCCTCAGGTCAATGATTATTTGAAAAGTGAGAAGGCTAAATGAAAAAAGCTGCAGTGGTATACACGGTTTTGGGCGCACGGATTGGTAGGTAGTTCGCCAACCATGTGGAAGTATCTTTCTCAAATCCTTAAAGCTGCACATTTTTCCTAGATGGGCCGCACATTTTGGTTAATCTATGCTCCATCTTTTCAAATTCATCTATCCATATGTGCATGTCTCACACGTTTTCTTTGAAGGGCCACACAGTTTTGATAAGTCACGAACCAACCGTGCTGACCTCTCTGTCAATAGAATCTTCTCCCGCACGGTTTTAACATGGTGTGGATAACCTTATGGTGGTTGTGTGGGTTTCCTTTATGTTTGAAAATCTTGAAATCACCCATCCTTCATGTCTCGGTGCTTGATTCTGGTGTCTCCAATCTTGCATAGTCAGGGGAAAAGGGTCCAAAAGCTTCCAATTCCCTTCTGAATATCCAAAATTCATAGACTTCTCGATTTATCCTCTAGTGACAGAAAAACCAATTAAAGAACAACAAACTTGTAAAATCTATGCAAAAACCATCCAAAAAAGACCATTTTATAGATATTAAACCAAATGATAAAATGCCTTATCCATAGAATTGAATCAAATCACATGGTCATGAGATTCCTCAGGGGTTTTAGGATTCAAATGACCTATATCAAGTCGTGAGAATATAAATCCTTTTAATGTTAATATGATTCATTTGAAGTTGTCTGATTCATTCATCTATTTTTTCATGGATCCTCACTCATTTGAACTTTGATTGTTTTTTACAAATGGATTATAAATCAAAATGATTTTCTAATTCAAAATTCCAAAGTATGTTGATTTATAGGAATCAATATGTCACCCTCAGTATCACATGTTTTCAAAATACAAGGCTTTGAAGGGGCTTCTACGACATGAAAATTAGACTTATCAATTATCACAAAAATATACATTATATGTATTTGGTCTATTGGATGTTTTTATCATTACATTACCTGGTTAAAATATTATATCTTGTAGGTTTTCGTATTCCCTTAATTAAATTCAAATGAAAATTTCTGATGATTTTCAGTAGGTAGTGGAAGTCCTCCATGGGGTTTAATATATGTGAAATAACTCACATTGGGATCCAAATGGTTTTGATTATTAAAATCATACAATCACTCCAATTTATTGAATAATAATCTTGACATCATTACATAATCCATGAAGTTTATGGATCACAATGTGTGACATCTAACCTGGTGATAATTTCTCTGATGAATGGGCATGTATGTTCTGGGTCAGGTAGATCTGTTTAGAGTTCCCCAACTAGTAACATGTTATTATTATTTATGATGTGATATGAAAGTATTAGATTTTCATGTATCATTTGTAGGATCATTTCATAGTGTTGTTTAGCCTTTTGTTTCATGACACGTATTCCTTCCATATATTCCATGGAAGTGTAGGCATCACTATTGGGATATTCAATAGTTTTGTGTAATATCAATTCATAGGTAGTCCTGTAATGAATTCCTTCTTGACTCAAATGTATGGGATGACCCCAAACATAATTTTACCATGTAAAGATTCAATATCACCATAGAGAAGGAGAATATAATGAAGGATCTAAATATACACTCACTTATTTCCCTGAAGGACTATATAAACATCACCTTATATCCAAGAAGGACCCGACCAACTGCTATAGACACTCATTTCTTCCCACCAAAATAGGTTCACAATATTGTGTTATCTTATTGTTCCATATTACAATATTGAGTGTCTGCATAATGTTGTTATCGGGTGAGACCAAATCTATACAACATCCATAATTTAGTGGGGTTTTTATCCATGATTCTTTAGGGATGGATTTTCTTGGTCAGTGAGGTGTTCAGGGGAATTCATATGTGATCATTGATGATGGGAGAGTGATAACTAGAAGGGATTCTCCTTAATCAAGTCATTCTAAAACTTTTCAACCTTTTTCAGCTCAGTGGTAAAATCCTCCAAGGAAATGTCTATTACTAGACCGGAATCCACTTTTAGTTATTTTTTGGATGTATAAATGGTTATTTCTGATGTTATATATATAATATAACTAAGAGGATAAAAATTTATACCTTTTAACAAGGTGGTTTAATTATTTTGGGGTTGAGATGTAGTATTTATGTCCCACTAATGTTATTTAGATTTTATTATGGGATTATTGTATCAATTTTATGTCATATCATTCACTGACTATGCAAATTATTGATAATTGATGTGTATCTCTCTCCAATAAAGTTCATAAAAAATTTATATTTGGTTTGGGGTTCATATATCATGTGTATAAATTCATATTATTTTTGATCCATATAACAAAAATAGTTTCTCTATCTAATTTGTATGTATTCAAAGGGGTTCTCCTCTACCGTTTACTAGCGTGTTGGTAGAATGACATCTAAGGCTCATCAACCAATTTTGGATCATTATGGAACCTGAAGATTTTTTTATATTTTTATCCAAAAATTGAAACTCCAATCTCTATATAAAATTACTAATCTAAGGCATTTGTGGATGCCTACCCAGGCAATGTACTGAAATAACTAATCTTCCATGTTGAAAAGGCATGTTTTTTACGGAATACCTTATTTGTGGTAGCGATGAAGTTTATTCATGACTATTGCACAAAATTATGGAAGTTCCATATTTATAATTATTAAATTCACATTAATGGGTTAAAATATTTTTATGAGGTTGTTCCTTCAATACCAGCAACAGATGATGCACTAATTGAGAGTAAAGCTTATGAAATGTATTCTCTTGACTCTTTGTCAACGTAGCCCCCAATTCATCCATCTTACATGACCACCCTTATTGTTTCTCAAAATCAAGTATGTATATAGATAATATGGTACAATATTTATAAAATGATTAACAATAATCTAGTGGGTGATATTTGTGTCAAATAGAAAATCATTCCCCCCTTTATTGATGATCTTGGGAGGGTGGCTTTTACTATTATCCATTGTATGATATCATGAGGAAAATTGTCTCGAATCCACAATACTTGGATAGTAACGAGGAGGATATCAAATTTTTAATTATGGGGCTAACCTGGTAATCACAATATACAATGAAATATAATTTATTGAAAAGATTCATCAAATAATCACTCAACTACATGCATATAATGATGAATTAATTGTGAAGATAATAAAATATGAGGAAATCATAGATTTCAAAAACAATGATCATCCAATGTCATAATACCTATTTGGAATTACTCAGAATGGAATTGAGAAGTTATACAATTTTATTAAGAATCTTTTTAATGAGGTAAAAGAAGAAGAAACTGGGATAATGGAACTTCAATATATTAATGACAATTCTTGCCAGACTCTAAATGGTTCAGAAAATTTAGAAAATTAAAATTTATAATTGATGCATTAGAAATGTTTTTTAAGGAATCCTTAGTAGATATCTAAAATGTGGAAATTCCAACTTCTTTTATGCATCATTGATGAATAAAACTATTAAACATTACATGTTGTTGTCCATTTTTTCTTATTTTATAATGTGCATGACAATTCATCGACTTGATATCATATGGATCAAAAATGATACCCATATTTTAAAACTCAAAATAACCAAAAATTCCTAGATTTTAATGATTGACTCAAAAAATATTTGTGTTCATAGTTTCTCCTAAATTCCAAAAAACATAAAATTCATCTTAAATGAATCTTCTCCAGTTTTCTTGAGGAAACCTAGTTTAAAATGGTAATTTGGATGGAATATATGTCACAGTGGGATAATCTCTAATTTTTCTTCTAATTCAGTAGACATGGAAAGAGAAGAATTATTGTTTTAAACTGATGAATCGGTATCCATTTGATATATATATATATATATATCTTATTATTTTTATTTTTGAATCTTTTTCCTCTATTTATTATTTGATAAAACTTAGTGTGTGTGGACTTTCCTTTTTATTGAACATTATTATTACATTTTAATGGCAAGAAAATTTTTGTCCCCTTTAAATTTTTTAAATGTTCAATATTTCTAGGATCAAAAAATGTGAATGTACAGTGTGTAGATACATGATTATTTTCTACAGTTCACTTTTTAGGTTTTTATCTTGGAGAGAATTGTCTCAAATTTAATTAGATTTCTTATTGTCTTGTAGAATGGGTCATCAAAATGTTGTGGTTTAGGGTCTTTTATAATGGACCCTATACAACCTATAGTGTACCATTAGAGAATTATTGTTCTATGTGATGTTTAATTTCACAAGATAAGGATATATTCTGGGCAGTTTAACATCAATTTCTAATGGAGACAACTGTTTAGTTTGACATCATGTGGGAAGGATTCCTTCGGTGTAGATTAAATTAATGTAGTAATAATATTTTTCATGCAATTTAATGTCATTTGGTACAGACATAAAATATTGTATTGTTTCAATTTATTATTCCATAACATGTGACAATATAAGGGAATGCATAAGGCATTTTGGAGATAACCAAAATCACACTATTATGCTGATTTTCTCAATTCTGTTATTTGGGGTCATGGGGGTTAGTGATCATATCATGAAAGGAGGATATACCTATAGTTTTTAGATAAGTTTACCTTATGAATGGGATCATAGGTATTATATTCATGGTCAATTAAAAATTGTGCCCACTCATTTTCATGGGATATAAGAGACTTTGTGAAGATGTCATTAAAGGTTGGAAAATATATTATGGAATATAAATCCACTCATATTTTTGTACTATGGGTTGTGTAAATCAATTGTCCAAGATAATTAATCAATGTAAATGGAATGGTTCATACATAGCTGGGATTTTCAAAAACACACTTATGTGGTCATTTATGATGTGGTGATACAAGGGATCATGTAGATTAGAGTTCCTTTCTTGACGGATGATATGCCTCTCGTTGTTTGTTTAGAATCACTTATGAAAGGGCCCATAGGTCCTATAAGGTTGGTAATGTAAATGGTATCGTTTCGTCTTTCCAAGGACCATGAAACATTTACAATGACTAAAACTTCTTGATTATGAATTAAGGTACAAAGAAAAGATATATCCCATAAAAGGTATGGAACCCCAGGGAATTTTAGCTTTTACATAGGAATATCGTGCCTTTTCCATATAGTTTCATGTCACATGGTGTCACCCACCAAAAGTGCCATGAATCGGTGTTTCATTACCCCTTTTAGAAAGGGTAAAATACATACTGAAATAATGTGGAGGATATTTAATCATCTTGAATAATATTGGTAAGGGGATTTTAAATCCTGGTTCAATAATAATATAGTTATCGAGAGTTGGAAAATTGTGGGTATATGTAAACCATTGTGAATGGTGAAATCTAATATACCTGGCAGTTAATATTATATCTCATGGATTTTAGAGGTTCATTTTTGGAAATAAAAATTCTATATGTAAAATATTTTTTTCCAGAATCTATTTTTTGTATTTTCAAATGACACTAAAAGGCTAAGTGTGAACCTGACAACTTTACCCAATAAAAACCATTAAAATGAATGAAAACTCAGATAATGACTGCAAGAAATGCCCCTCCCTAGCGATTACATCATTATTTAAAACCTCCACCAATGCAAGGCCACTTGGAAAACTGTCTAGTGCTGGGTTGCACGGGCCTGATACCGATGGAAAAAGTCACACCCCCTCATTCTTCCAAATCCCGATGGCTAAACTCTAATTAATTTTTCCTGCTCTGAAACCTCATGTGGAGAAGATCCTTGTAGATTATTGAGAATATTTCACAAACAAGAATAACAAAACCACAAAAACACAAATCATGCTGAAAGAAGTAGACCCAAGGAAGGCCAAGGTCTACGGGGTTCAAGAGTTGGATACCAGCTCAAGGAAATAGTTTTAAAAACTCAAACATTATATCTATGAATGTGTTTTATGGAAAACATAATTTAATATATGTTTTTAAGATATGTAAATGTTGTTTCTATAACTTTTTACATTTTATCACGTAGATGAGATGCGAGAAATCATCAATCAAACAATTTCCAGCATTAGGGGGTCCACTAGGAATGGAGCATCATATTCTCTAGATAAAGTGTTATCTCTATAAAACTTATTTCCTTTTTATTTAAAATATAAATTTATCCTAAACTATAATGATAAATATTTCAGCTTGGGAATACTTGAATATTTATCTAGCTACATATTTTTGGGGTTTCAAAATGATATGTGTTATATATGTTTCATAATATTTTTATGCTCTTCTGATTTAGATATTCAAATGATGAATAAAATATTCATACATTATTCACCAGAGGGCCTATATATTAAATTCATTATACAATTGGACCTTGTAAGAGGATATGTTTATAGAATGGCCTTATTAATATACTCATTATCATGAGTACTATAACATCCTTTTGAGATCTATATTAAATTTTTTTATATCATGACTCACTTTTTTTGGGTCCTGAGTAACGGTATTATAAAAGGATATCAGGGATAACCCAAAACACCCTAGATTGATGAGTTTATCTGTGGCCATTTTAGGTCTCACAATGATTTAAAATCCCTTTTTGTAAAGTAATGTCACATTTGGTTGATGGAAAAAACAACATATGCAGGAACCATTATTTGAAATGCATATTAAACAAATCCCTCAAATCTAGGTGTCCTTTTCCATGGTCCACGAATGGTTCGTGGTGATCCAAGGCAGTCAATATATAAATGGTGTCTTAAGGCTTGGGAACTTAAAATATGGTGAAGGAACCCTATACTATAACTTTTCCATGTTAGGTTATTGTGGTAATTTAATGAAGAATTGTGATGTTTGATGGTCTTCACACTTTAACATGATGTAGCAGGGATGTTTCCCTCGTATATATCTTTTTTAGTGATGTGACCAAAATATTGTGATCTATAATGCCCACAAAATCTGAAGTATCTTCCTCTCATATGTACATGACCTCCAACTCCATATTAAAGTGTATAAAAATCATAATCAAAGTCCTGTTAATTTTCTAATAAGAGAACTTTTAAGATAAATAAGTTATTAAATGGTTATCTCACTTGATGAGGATACCATTTTGTGGGGTGGTACCTAATCGTAGGGAAATGAATAAATAAAATCATCAGGAGTAAGATCTTTTGTAGGAGTTGGATATGACTCTTTATCTTATATATTATACTAAGTATGATAGTTTTTTCTACCTCTAGGAGTTGTATTTAATGTACCATACTAATGTGATAGAATATTTATTAATCTTGGATGTTATGATCAGAGGGTGGAATGACCTCAGTAAACTATCTTTTGAGTCATCCAATTATCAAACTTTTTTCTATTCCTAGTCGAAATTTCATTCATGTGGTCATCCTTATATACATGGGAAATTGATACACATGGCACCTACAATAGATAATTTTATATCATCACCTTTCTAGATTCAACCATTCTATGGATGATTTATTTGAAGAAAACCATGTTCTAGATGGTGTTTCCTAGCTTTATATGGAAAATAAAATAGTTTAGTTGACCAGTGAGGTTGACCTCATTCCGATTCTTTAATTATAGATGCTTGTGTAGGTTATTTTCAAATGATTCTATGAAATAATAAGGGAAACAGGTCATTTTAGAGGTTGTATTATTTATTCATTTTCTACTCAAATCATAGGAAAACCTTATATATTTTGTCTTCTGGTCAAGGGATAATTCTTTGATGATTTATCTCTATGGTTGGTGTGAGTTGATTCAGGGCTCTCATGGGTGATTTAATGGGCAATGATAATGGATTTATGTTAACATCAGTAGTTTCTTACGTACCGATCTTTTTTACCTATGACGCTTGAATGTGTGGAGATTTATATTGGGTCCAATAAATGGTATCTTCAATGAATTGTTCCATTTCTGCAAACACACAGAATTTTCCTAGATACAAAAAATAGAGAAAATATGTTTTCATCACATCCTAAATATTTTTAGCATAGAGCTCAATAAATTTATATTTTTGTAGAGGGATAGTGAGTAAAGAGTCTAAAACCAACATTGTTGTGATGAAGTTATAACCCCTCTAGTTATCACATATCTTATTGTTACTGATGTTGAATTATTTTTATTGGTGTGGAGTTGAACATATAAAGGAACTGATGAAAATGTTCTCCCCATTATATGATGAATCACATGAAAGTTAGTTGTACAAAACGATGGTTAGACCCAACAGATTTTTTACAAAACAACTAAACATTTTTCCCTCTATCTTATCTCAATGGACCACCATGAGGCCACATTAGGACACAATTTTCATGATATTTTATTATAGATATCCCTCAACAATAATGGTTTATAATGAAATATTAGTAAAATTTGGTGGGTTAATGTGTTATTAACCCATTAAGGATATGTATTCATGTTGGGTATCATAGGTGCAAATCGAACATCCGTGGAATCCATTCTAGATACCACGGAAGCAATGGATATGAGAAATTATGGTTGTACCATTATTTATGCTACCACCCAGCTATAGGGAGTGGGTTATACATGATGTTGTGGACACATTTTCTTTTCATTAGGACTCTCTATCTATTCTAGTAATGAATTATACCTTGGACAAGGGTAGGTTGTCACCATAATAAAGTTAATTCATGATCGTCTTTAATATCCTCTATTATATCAACGAGTGTCCTGGATCCACATCAAGTATGCCACTCTGATTCCACCCCTTCATGTTGATTATCTCCCTCATAATGTAGATAAGGAGGTATATTCATCTATTTTTAAAAATATTCTTTGTGGTAATGCCTCCTTGATAAATTCATCCTTGATTTTTCTGAGATTGTGACTTCATTTTCTTATTTTTCAATTCATTCCTCTATGGATGGAATTTATACTCTCATGTGTACTGAGTGGGATGTTGACACAGTAATCCATTTATACATTGTGGTGTTCCACGGTGGATGTGGGAATTCACTATTTGATGGTTCCATTTCATTTACCGTCCTCTGATTCCATATATGCATCATTAGTTGGTGTATCCAGATGAACCTTATCTCAAGTTATATTTTATACTTAATTTTCCCCTTTATTTTATTCTTGATCCCCAATATTTGTTGTATTGATGTTTAAGACATTCACTATGGTATAATAGGAAATGGTTTTTATCACATTACACTCATCTGAATATATTGATTCTATAATTCTTACTCTTCATTTGATGGTTACATTAGGAGAATTTATCTAACAATGTCAATATTTAATCATTTTTTCTAATGAACCTTATAGGATTTCATTTCCTTCACCATAAATTCCTAATATTTCAAGCATTTAATAGTGTCTTTAATGGTGTTTTTAGTTATTTATTTCAAATGAGATTGAATAGAAATGATTGGTCTAGTAGTAGGATAAATGATTGGGATGCCGACCATCGATTTTTACTTCCCAACATTGAGAATTATTCTTTTTTAATGGTTTAGATAATGATCAAAATCTCCCCAAGAATGTAGAATGGGGGTTATTTAGGGATGATACTGACACTTATCGATCTTACTATTGAGGATGTTTTGATACATGTAAAGGAATTAATGACTTGGGGTACAAGAATAGAGAAATATATACCCCAAACTATTAGGGTTGCGGATAATATGGAATCATTGATGAAATATCCAGGACCTTCATGGGGTTTGTCTAACATGTTGATAGGAATTGAGATAAAAATCACTCCATCCCTATGGGTTATAGTATTTTTTTCAACTTTGTTTGATATGTTTTTGAAATACATAGAGTATGATGACCCCAAGGGTAGAGGTTAAGGAAAATATTCTCTAATTCACAAGGTTGGTTCTCACACCCAGACTATTGTAATGGCATAAGATATGGTGATCCATTTTATTTTAGGGTATTGAGATCATCCATGATCTAGTTCCAATGGAATCCCATGATTAAAGTCATTTTCTATGTAACTTTTTTGGGTATACCACATCATTAACATTCGTGTCTGAAATATGTTCCCATTTCATTAAGGGGACCTGCTTAAAAATCCGTTCATAGTCCACTCCCTTAGTTCATTGTGAATTTTCACCTTCAAAGGGGGTTTATTCAATGTATTTACCAACTCGAATGTGTCTTACCAAGTTCCATAATTTTTTTTATAGTTATCACATTACAATATTCTAGATCTAGAGGGATTTTCAGTTCTGGGGGCATAGGGAAGAGAAATTCTCCAAATTTTCTATATTCTTGTATACATGAATCTTATAGGGATTTGAAAATCATTCAATGTAGAATTTTCATTATATTGAAATAGTGACTATGATGAAATTTTTTATGATCTTCAATCCATGCATTTTGGCTATGTTGAATGTGTTCCGTTACAAATAACTACACAATGTACTTATAGTTGGATGATGGACCTCATGTCTTGTAAAGGGTAGGGGTGTAACTTTCTATTGATAATGATTTTCTCACATATATTTTGATAGTTAGTAATCCACTCCTCTTGTTCATCTAGGATATCATTGTATGTAGTGTAAATGGAACAGAAGATTTTTGAGATGAATTTTTTAGCTAACTCTCAAAATCTATCAATATCAGCAACCTCTTCATCAGATATGTAAGAATCAACTTGGTCAGACGACAGAAGTTTCTTCTATTGGTTTCTTGTAGACCATAATGATGTTCTTCAAATAGTAGATGAATTCGTATATATAGTAAACCCGGCTGCATAAAGTAAATCTCTATACAAAGGTACCTATGTTTTGAAAACATCTAGACAAGGTGTTGTATGAAAAAAAAGGATAATACCATGTCTAAGAGAGATATTACCATGGGGAAGTTAACCATGTTGGATGCTAATATTAGAGTTCATGTGATACGTATCATCCCTACCATGAGGAGTAATATTGAGATAATTATTTTCTTTTTCATTTGTATTTGATTTGATGGACCATTGAGTTGTTATGGAAATGTATTGATCAGTCGTATGGACACTAGAATTGAGTATTTCAATATGTGAGCCTAATTTTTCATCGTGTATTGAATATTCTTACCTTCATTTTGGGATTTATCAAATATATCCTCCTACTTCTTGATGGTTTTAAAAATATTTCAATAACCATCTGGTGTTGCATAAATATATTCCAACTAAGAAGATTCTCTTGTTGTATGTCATTGAGCATCTATATTATCAATAGTTATATGAGATTTTCTGTGGATGGTTTCCGAAATATAATACTTATCCTCCCCAAAAAGTGGCGACGTGAGCCAAATTAACATATTCTTTCACCATTGGAATATAATGTTGACCCACTATAATGAGATATGAGATACGATCCCCCTCCAATATTACCTCTAAATTATTCTTTTGTATTCATTCAACCATATAAATAAGGATAATAATGTGGATAATTTTATTTGATGGAATATGGTGAGTATCATCAATGGTTGAGATATGGGTGTACTCTGTTATTTTTCAAATTATTTTGAAAACCCTTGATTAGAAGGGGATATGATCTTTGAACTCTGCCTTCAGAGTATGGTGGTAGCCTTTTTAAACATTCATATGTTCTCATCTTGAGGCATTAATAACTCTTAATTTGTGATCCACAATTAGAATAGGGATATGATCTTGTCTTAATGTCCATCTAGTATGCCTCTGGTATTTGTTAATAAGAATTTCAGCCAATCCCTAGTCATTTTCCACTTCAACATGGTGAACCCTGATAAAAACATGTATATGAGCCCAATATATTCCCTTAGAGTATTCTTTTAGTAATAATTGATATGAATGCCTTCATGTACCATGATATATTCCAGACCATCATTGTTGTCAGTTGTGGGAATTCAAATATGATCCTAGTCTGGTACCTCATCCATTACCAGAATATGTCAATAATACTCTTATATCATTGTGATAATGTGTTCATTATTTAAAGTATCCATCTGTTCATACTGATCATGGTGTTCAATTTGTCTTGGTGTTGAGATAATATAATTCACTATCCCAATATCTGTACCAGTTCCAGTATCTGTTGGTAAGATTCATAAGTTGTTTCCAGCATATAGTGGCAACTTATAAAATGGTGTGTAGGAATTTAGGCGTGCACATTTTCATTCTCAAAAATATATTGGTATATATATTCTATGGAAGTAGGGATATAGGTCAACACATTTACTTATTTTTCAATTGAAAGATATCGATGGTGTTCATGGATGTGGCAGGTTTATGTGTGCCCCCCATTAATGATACTAAAGTATACATGCATACAGGATCCAAATAGGTGCGGATTTTTTCATTCCAATTGGATACCTCAAAAATATTACAATGGGATTTGTTATCAGAAGTGTGGATATGATCTAACACCTATTTATCTATATATTTTCAGGCCTGACATAGCTTCCTTTGTACGATTCCTTGAGTTTTCTTAGTGGAAATTGGTCGATTGATTCCCTCAACAGGAGACTAATGGGTAAAAATTTGATAAAACTGGTGATGGTAGTTGATAGTATCCCTCCACAACATTTCCTGAACTAGAATGGTGTCCACTACTAAAAATATGGCCTTCATAAGCATTAGAAAAGCCAATTAACAATGCTAAAAAAAGTGATGTTAATTGAGGTGAAGAAAAAGGGTGTCCCTCTTATCAGTGCTTAGAAAATCTCTGATCAATGCCCCTTTTATCATAACTTTTAATAAATGATGATAAAAATAGAATAAATATTTAAATAAATAATTTTCATCAATTTTAGGGGGCTTCAAAAGTGATTGAAGCCCCCCTTTAACAGCGTCCACCAACCACGCATTCCCCAGGCTAGCTCCACCCAGCCTTACCCCCATTAACAATGCTAGGTAATTCCCCCCACCTACATGCACGACCTGCCTCTCCCAGGATTCAAACTCGAGTCCTCATGCCTACGCGCCTAAGCCTTACCACTCCACCAAATTGCATTGCTGTTCATTTATTAATATATCTATATATATATAGTTATATTTACTCATATATTAAAATATATGTATATTTTGTTATATTAATATATATATATATATCTATATTAATATATATATATCTATATTAATATATATATATATATATATTAATATATACATACATTTAATTATATTAATATATATATCTGTATATTAATATATATTTATATCAATTTTTATTTATATATTTAGTAATAATTTCTTATATGTTTATTTATTTGTGTATTAATATATACTAATATATATTTATAAGATTAGTTTTAAATGCATTTATAAAATATGTTTATATTGGGAAAAGATCCCTCAAGGTAACATTGTAGAATTTTTGGGATGATTGTGTTTGTGGACAAAGTAGGTTTCCATGTTGAATTTTCAAGTTCAAGAGATGTGGTTGACAATCCATGTTGGAAAAGAACCATGACAAAGGAATGGACAATCTGGAGGTAGTATGAAAGAATAGAAACAAGGTGGTGATGTTTATTGGTGTTTGACATATTTTTGGGGTCCAAAATTTGGAGTTTGTTGAGCATCATTAAATATGGATTTCCTTGAATATCTCATCAAGATATGGAAATGTCTTGAGTTTCGTGAAGATAGGATTCCTGGATTGGATTTCGCAAAGACCAGAAAACTGTTGGCGATGATTCTTCATTATTATGACAAACATCACGAACAAAAGAGGTGAAGAGCATTGTGGAGGAAAAGGGCATTGAAAGTGGAGCTTCGCAGTGAAGGCATGATGGAATTGAAGGGATGCTCCATGATTACAATGAGTTCCGCGATCGAAAAATTTCCATGGTGCCTCACTATATTGACATAATTTTGGCAGACTTTTCGGAGCTTCATGATTTGTGATGATGTGGCATTGACTTCGCGTAGAAGGTTGGAGGGTCGATGGAATCACCTATAAATAGGCCTTAATCCCCTCGATAGAAGTAGAGATTTTTTGAAAAACATCTATTGCACTCGGATCACAATGGTGGTTCGCGAAGACAGCATGCTTCATAGAAGAAGAGATACGCGGGGAAATTCTAGCCCTGCAAAAGTCATGTGCTCTGCTTTGGCTTAGTGAGCTTCACGAGGGAAGTCTCCCTATGACGCTTTCTGCTCCTCGATGACCTTATCATTGCGAAGGCTTCAGCTTTTTGAAAAGTCATGGGCATCACGAATGCTTGTATGAGCTTTGCGAAATTGGGAGCTTCCTGAAATATAGTGTTTTACGAATTTACTTCCAAATGATTGTTGCTCAGTGTTAGGGGGAAAATGGGTATTCATCAATGGATGAAATTTGGACATCAATAGAGCATCTACATACAGTGGAGGTTGCATTCATTACTCTTAATGAAGATACCTACAGGTCTGTAAATCGTGAGTAGATCTTCTGAAGAAGTAGTGATCTAACTTTAGTTGAGAGAGCAGTGAGTTATCTAGTTGTGAGTGGTTGTAAATCCGCAGGGACAGTGATTCTGCTTCAAACGTGTAAACAATAGTGCACATATAGTGGAATTGGTACATCCGCACATTGATGGTATATGCTTATTGGACATATCCTAGTGAGGGTGGATCAAGTAAAATCATTGTGTCTTGTGAATGATTTAAGTTTTATTCATACTTTTCATTGGGAAGGTGAGAGAAGAGGGTTTTGTCTAACAGTAAAACAATATCAAAAGGGGTATATGTTTTAATCTGTAATGCCCTAATTCACCCCCCCCCCCTAGGGTATCTAGCCTAGTAGAGCTAACAATTATCTTATGTGTGTTTTTATAAATAAATAAATACATACATACACATATACATATATACAACACACATACATAGAGATATATATTATCTGTATATATGTAGTGATAATTACACATATTTATATATATTTAAATATAATATATATTAATATGTCAATACAAAAGTGCTAGAAATTGGGTCTCAAAAAATCTAACAAATAACAGTCATTGAAAAATGCATAATATCAGCTATGTGTGTCTGTTTCAGATCTTTGAATACTTAATCCAAATTCCATAGAAGTAACTATGATAAAATCGGTTTTAGAGGCAGAATAGACACATAGATTAGAAGTTATGACCGTTTTAAGAAAAATTTAACAGGGGTCTGGATATGGAAACTAAGTATTGGAGGCCTTCTGGTACTTTTTTGAAGTTTTATGGTCCCAAAAATTCCTTGAACTACGTTTGAGTCTTCCTTCTATGTAGATTTCTTTGTTTCCTTCGATTTGATATGTGGTAGACCCCAAACGGACAACGAGAGGGAAAGCTATGGTCATTTGAAGTTGGATTTTTTTGGAGTACTATAACTGATATATAATTCATTACTATGATCTTATAATGGTTTCATCTAGACATGGTCATCACTCAATTCATGATATTTGATTTGATTGGTCTCTGAGATCAAATGGAAAACTAGAGAATATGTTATAATCATTTTAGTGAGTTTCTGGTTTCATATGTTTTCAGGAGATACGAGAGTTACAAAATTTCAAACGACAATAACAGATGCTCCGAATGTACTTTTTGGCTTTACCACATAGAAAATCAAATAATATGACCAAAAATACAATACAGTGGCCATTGTACACCTTCTCATATTCTTCATGGTACGAAAAGGTCCTTAATTCCTATAAATGGCCATAATTTATGCTCTAGGGTGTCTATTTTGGGTCTAAGACATATCAAATCTATATAAAAAATATTTCAAAAAATATTTATTATATTTATATCTATATATATATTCTTATATCTCAATAAATTATATTCTATGAATTTTTTTGAAATATACACATTTATCAGCACTAGGAAGATGCGTACTGATAAAACCTCCCATTTTCAACGCTACAAAAAAAAGCCCTAATAAGGGGGGGCCTTTATCAGCGCTAAAAAAGCACTGATAAAGGGTCACATTTAACAACACTTTTTTAGAACTGTAAAAATTTCCATTTTACAGTGCTTTTTTTAAGGCTAATAAAGGCCCCCCATAATCAGTTATTTTTTTAGCGCTGATAAAGGGTGGCGCTTTGGAAAACTAGTTTTGTGGTGGTGCCTCTGCCAAGGTTATTTTCATAGCTGATGTCCCATAACATTAGTTTGATGATGACATTTTCTCATCAGGAAGATTGATGTGAGAAATGTTTCAATTGTAAAAAATAAAATAAGGAATAATTTCACGGATTAGGGGATCATCTCAAGAATGAAGCATGATCAATTATATAGTCAATGTTAACACAATTTTCAATTATTATTTTAGAGTTTTCTATTTTTCTCTTGAGGAAATTCCAGATTCATAAAATAATTATTTCATGAGATCCCTAGCTTAAAGGCTTTTATATCTTTCATTTTATTTTCATTTTCATAGTATAAACCAAAAAATGGCATCACAAATGATCAAATGATTATTTTTTTATTTGAGTGATTCATGTCAATTTCTACATTATTTTTCCTCAAAACATGATGGATGGTATTTATGGTATGATTATCCTCTAGGATGAAGACTAATTATTCTCAACACCAATAATTATTTAATTATTCTTTTATTACCTGATTTTACACTAGTCTCACCATGTTATTTCCTATTTGAGGATTTATTTTGGAGATTTTAATTGAAGTTGCACAATAATTTACACCTTGTCCACCATTCGAATCATTATTAGAAACATGAAATGGACCCTAAATTTATAACATGGTACATAAAAACTTTACAAAGGAAAGTACACATTTATGGTTACAGAACCAATGATTTGTATGATCTCACGTTATTCTAATGGACGGCAGGATGGACACATGAAACCTTTTGGGGTGAATTTTTTCCTATTATGATAATCCCTAATTGATTAATGTTTTGTTCATGAATCTCTTCAAAACCCCAATACATGGCTCATTACCCTAACAAAAAGATAAATTCATGTATCCTTATATGTATAAGGGCTGTTCTATTAATGAGAAAATTCATATGTATATGAGGATCTATATCCCTCTACCAATATTACTTTGAAAATAGTAGATGTTTATATTTTGAATCCATGTAACCAAAAACAATATAGTTCATATAAATTTAAAAATGGGATTGGTTTTTCAAGGATGCGACCATTATGACATGTCCTATATAGTTCATGGGATTTTGTTTTATCAAAAGAATCAGCCATCATGTGTTTATTTCAAGACCCATCCATGTAGGGTAATGTCATGTAGAATTGACATATATAATGGAAGTTGTAAACCAGGTATGGAGCTTGAGCCTCAGTAAGGTTTCCTACATATTTGTTCCATATTAAGAATTCAATTCATCATATTTCAATCTGAGATCATCTCACTAGTGGGTGGTAGAAAATACTTAATTCTAATGAGAGTTATCTCCCCAAGGGCTTCCAATATGAGAATTCCATCATGACTTACACTGAAGTGGATTCTATTTTATAGGTGAAATCATATCATGTCACTCAATGAGACTTACACACTCATGTTTCCCATGATTGGGAAATGTATGATGTCGGTGATATGATCATTATAGATCCCTGGGACCATGAGATCCATTTAGGGTGTGAGAAACAGTGGATAAAAAGAGGGCAGTTTTAGTATGTTTGGATATGGGACATATAGACTAGGGAGAATTTAATAGGGGTGTTTAATAGGGATATCAACCCTTATGAATTAATCCTACACATCCTATTTATAGTTGTAACCAAATTTCCCAATGTTCCTTTTTATACTCAACATACTAATGGATAAGAAATGATGAAAACCCCCTAAGAGAGTTCAGTTCCTATTGAATTAGAGTGTTTTAGATAAGAAGGGACATACATAGAATTGCATTCACTTTGGATATCATGGATTAGGATGAAATCATACATATCATGTTAGGACATGAATCAGAGTCCGCGTATTTCATCATGGGGCATGTTTGAATATATATATATATATAATAGAAAACAATATAATGTCTAGGGGTGTATTCCTGACATGATTTACATGTTTGAGGGACTATGGACGACATTCCCTAAGATCCAATTTGACGTGTACTGATTGTCTGTCAAAAATTTCCAATTGGGGTATATCTAATAAGTCATGAGTGTCTTTCTAACAAGGATGACATGACCCATGGTTCATCACATGAGTTAAATAGAAATTTAGTAATATTGTCACAAAATATTGATTGAATGTATGGGGGACAATAGAAGGCATGGATGAAAATCAATGTATTTTTATTTTCCCACAAGTCCATAGGAAATTTTATTATGTGATACACATGTCTAGAGTCCATAAAGTGTCTTAGAATACATGTTCGGGTTATGTATCATTATCAAGATAGTTCAAGTGAAGCACATGATTCAATTAAATGAAAATAAATGTTTTTTTATCCATGTATGTCTTCTGTATTTTTAATTCTTTATTTCTGATATGGTTTAATGTTTTTCAATAATTTTCTTATTGATCAATCTTGTGGCCATGACCACATACAGAAATTACTTATTATAATTTGGTTGATGCACTATATGTCCCTCACATGATCAATAAGGTGATCATGCAATGTTCATATTCAATAAGTATACACTCATAATTAATTACATGTATTTTTTCTAGTGAAATACATTAGTGATTGTGTGAATTCATGCATTGAGAAATCTTGTATTTTGTGCTTAGATGGGTGTTGTCATATTTTTGTGTGAATAGGGTTAGGATTTTATAGGAATTTACACACTAGTTATTTTCCTCCTAAAATGGAATGTTTATTCGAAATATGGGATCTAGATGATGGAGTGAGTATCATATCATACACTTCAAATGAACTTGTCTTCATTCATCCCTCGCAGCACAAGTGAAAGAGAAAATACAAGAACACTGCAATATTTAAATATTTATTAGACCCTTGGATTAATTTTTTTCATATATTCATGTAAATATGGATAATATCCTTCATAAGTTCTGGAAGAAATGCTCAGAATTATCATGTGATTATATCCCATTAGGAAAAAGATATTGTATGATCAAGGGAGACTTGTATGGGGTTGTTCACGCGATCAATATTTTATTCACATGTAACTCATGAAACCATATAGGTATTTCAGTGTAGAGGGCTTTGTGAGATCATACTATCATGTCAATGATTCATTTCATGATCAACGGTTATCACATGAGGCACATAACCATTTTTTAATATCAATGTATCTTTTATTCACAAGAGGCATCCGGATTTTCAAATTTTATAACTTATTTTACAAAACATTAATACTTCTCCCATTGGTTATTCATCAGTGAATCACAGGACCTGTAGAGGATCTAACAATGGTGTTTGATCATAGTCACATAGAGTCCTTATTCTTGTATGTGACACACAAAATAATCTATTTTAAATTTCGATGTCTTCATCATCATAGGGATGAAAAGTTCATGAGTATTATTGAGACAAGGTCTCCTATTATAAATGTGTTCACATGATCAGGGGAGACAATTCCTTTGACCATTGTGACATCAAGAATGCTTTTAGAGTTATTTTGAAAGATAAAAACATCATGTCGAAGGAAAAACATGTGATTGAAGGTGATCACAGTAGGTGCATAACCCCTTATTATGAAAAACAATGTAACATTGACCTCATGAATCATCATACTTTTTTATATTTTTCTGTCATTTTATAAGGGTATTCAAGATATTTGAATGTGTTTTTCACTTAATACATCACATGATTGGAGGATCTCGTCAAGAATAATTCATTGTGGTCAAAAAAGGTTGTCTCAAAACCATCTAAAGAATAAGAGAGATTTGATGAGGTTGTTTTTATAACCATAATGACAAGCTAATGGTGATTCATGTAATCACCCATGGATCATACGATTAGCATGATTCATCTCTATGTCCTTCCAAGGTTCATAAAATTACATTACCTCATGGGGATTATGTGATTCATGTGATCTATCCATCTCATCAATATATAGTCATGATGCTCTTTCCTCTATCTTGTGGAGAGAATAATACCCATGTTTCATGTTTTACTTCAATTCTATAATTTATGACACTCATTGGGAAAGAGTCAACATATACTGATAATTATTTATTTTTTTCTACTATGTGGAATGATAATGTCATGTTATATTATTTAATTCCTTGTTTTCTCAAAATGATACGTATTTATGTTCCACTCACAAAAAAGCATGGTTTATTTCATAAGGGACTAGTCAATTTCAATATTTACACTCTTAGAATGGTAAATATGAAATGATTAGTCATGTTTCTACATTGATTATAATTTCCACAAGATAATTTCTATAATATCATTCAAAAGGGGAAGGAAAACAAAATATCATTAAAAACAAAGAATGAAGAATCAACATATAAAACATTAGTGTTTGTCTATATGGCCTTGTTTGGAACTTCATGGTTTTTTACCCTAGAATGAAGTAACTATACCTTTGTTATATTGGATGATTATTCATGATTTACATTGGTGTTTTTCCTTTCTAATAATTCTATGGCTCTTTCAAAATTTTCCAAATATTATTAATCTGTAGAAAATAATAGTGGTACAGAAAAACTTCCCTACAAATTGATAATGTTTGTGTCTTCTCCTATCAAAAATTGAATCATTATCCTAATATTATAGATATAGTTTTAAATTTTCTAATAATGTATCCCATATTTATGAATGTTTAGGTAAAAAAAAATATAAACCTTCAAGAGATTTCATACACCATGATTAGTGACTCTAATTTACCTATTAATGTTTTGTATGATTTTTTGAAAATAGATTGAAAAATAATTAGTTGAATTTTAATTAGAACAATTTTCATTAAATACCCATATGAAATATAAAATTTTATAAAATATAAAGATAATTACATTGTAATTTTGGGCTATAATGTCAATATACTCAATACGAAATAGAATTAAAAAATTGTGCATCCATAAGTAAAGAAAGAATTTGACAAGGATATTATAAAACCATTAAAAATTATAGGGTACTTAATAAATGGAATGATATTGTGGAATAATCAATATATTTTATGTTTCATTAGAGATATCCACATGAACCAAATAACTCTTTACAAAATCTAAAGGATTATTTATCAAATCTCGCAACTAATGGTAAGCCTAGTGATAATTCTTCCAGAACACAAACTGAAAATACTCCTAGTTTTGAGGAATTTAATAAAACCTAACCTATTAATTATAATAATGATTCAAATAATTTTATCCTTAGAACTGTTAGGATTCATATATTTATTCCCTTAGATGTGGTTGTAAGAGACCTATATAATGGATCTCAGACTAGGACTTCTCTTATAATCAAAGTTGAAATTCATGATTTCTTATCATAGATTGAACCATAGAAAACATATGAAATAATTGTTTCAAAATTTGGTATAATGTATATGAAGGAAGAGTTATGTTAGAATAAATTAAATATAGTCTCTGATCTAGTTGAATGACATATGTACATCCAAACCATTGAAAGAATGGGTGATTAGAAAATATTTGATGAGTAAGAAATATTAATTAGATATAAAACAAATTTACAAGGATATGGTGAAGAAGAATGTGTTTTATATGAGGAAACATTTACCTTAGTATCTAGACTTGAATCTATCTGAATGATTCATCCCTATGTGGCACATTTTAATTGAAAATTTTATCAAATTGATGTCAAGTGTGAGTTCATAAATGGATATATTGTTGATGAAGTTATTTTGGAAAACCACAATCTATTTTAGAATCCCAACATTTCAAATCATATTTTTAAATTAAGAATAGATTTATATTGTACAGTATAATATCGTTGGTATTTAAATAATAGGATTGAATAATAATATATTTCAAACGGTTTATCTAAAGGAATATCTTATCCAACATAATTTACTAAAACAATTCAAAAACATTT
Organism: Viscum album; assembly: GCA_963277665.1. Lineage (NCBI taxonomy): Eukaryota > Viridiplantae > Streptophyta > Magnoliopsida > Santalales > Viscaceae > Viscum > Viscum album. The sequence continues at coordinate 266,545,532 of OY728125.1, read as the reverse complement.
ATTTTTATAAATCTATTTTGAGGTTATTATATTTGATTCATGAAGAAACACTTCAAGTAACTAATTTTTTAAAATTATAAAATTTAAATTTGATTTGAGTTTGATGGTTGGCGTAATATAATTTTTTTATTTTTTTATTTTTCAAAAAAATTATGAAATCTTTTAAATAAAATATTTCAAACTAAATATCTTTTAGTAGGATTTTGTATGGAATGCATTAAAGGTAATGCTACAACTATGGGAATTTTATATAAATTGGATTTTGGTGAAACTGGGAATCCTATTAATCATAAAATTGATAGAGGTATAGTTAGAATAATAAATTATTTAATTTCAACCCATTCTTATATAATGTTCAATTAATGCATGTGTTCCCATTTCAAGAAGGTCCATAAGAGTCTCATTTTGTGTTGTCAATTTTATTTTCAAATAACTCATATGTACACAAAATTGATGCTTTTTCCATCCTAGAGAATATTCATTTGATATATCTAATTACCCATATTCATAATTTTGTGTTTGTTTGTTATTTATAAAAATAACTATGGAAGGTGTAAGTTTTTGGGAAAGTCTCTAGTTTCATGGTGTAGTAAAAAATAGAACTCCATTGCATTTTCTACAACTAAAACTGAGAATATTGTTCTAGGATATTGTTGTGGTCAAATTTATTTTATAAATCACTCATTAATAGGATATGAATGTTACATTCTAACAATCCCTATAAACTGTGATAATATAAGTTCAAAAAACATTTTTGACAATATTGTGTTCCATATTAGAATAAAACATTTCGATATAAAAAACACTTCTTGAGAGACCTATTTAAGAAGGGTGATGTAACTCTTCCGATTTATGGTAATAAACATTATTTTATAGATATATTAACAAGGGCTTAATATTTTGAGATATTGATCTATATTAGTCATGAACATGGTATGACATGTTTTATTTAGTCTATTATACATATATTTGTTTTTATGATAACGAAATCCCAAATGACCAATACTACCATGGTTGATCAACCATAAGGATAATCCTTTATTCATTATACCATGTTATAGAACCATTAGTCATGCTACTATTAGGAGTTACCACTTTTCGTGCTAATGTAATGATTTACTATTTCATAATATCATTTTTATGAAACCATATAGATGCCACCATGACATGGTACAATAATAATATTAAATTCATGGTCCAAGCCTTCCTATTATCATTATTTAATAATATTATCATTTTATTTTGAATTAAAATTATTTAATTAATGATTTTAGAATCTATAAATGTTTAAAATTTATATAAAATTAGAGTACATGATTTACTTTCTAACACACCTACTTCTAATCATTTATATTCAATATCCACCAATGACTATACATATCATTTATTTCTACCTTGAACCTATCTAGAAATGGTTGTGAGAAAATCATCTGGGTGAAAAAACAAATAATTTACGTCCCTTATAAAAAGAAAGTGGTGATTTGAGATAGCTAATAATACTATAGTATACCATACTCATGTCTCAGTCTATTTTTTGTGAAAAATAAATTGATTTTATATGGTTAGGTTTTAGAAACTATACCATATTTAATGAGATCTAGGACAACGGAAGGGTTGAATGGATCTTAAGTAATTCAGAAGCATTCTACCTCTGTTTGGTTTATGATTTATATTAGTTTCAGAGTAAGAGTTCATACGGATGAAAGGTTTTATCAAGACAGTTATATGTGTAAGAGATATTGTTTTTTCTTATGAACATTTTTCAAGTTGTATTAATGTTCATCATAGAGGAATATATGAGGACTATTAGGTTTTCCTACATACTAACAATTTAAATATTGTGTTTTAGGATAATTTCATATAATTATTCAGGAATTAATATAAATGTTGGCATAATGTGGTATAAATTGATTTAGAATATCATTTTCTATTCAGGTTTATTTGGTATATGTTGTATCATAGAAGGTAGTATTTTACCAGAATGACCTATCAAGATATTTGTTTCCCTATTCCTATAAAAAGAGGATAAATCGTTAATTTCTGTAGATTTATGATTTTTTATATTATTTAAATGGGTATTGCATCCTCTAGATCAAACTCTTTTTCATTCCCAATGTTGATATCTTTTATGATGGAAGAAATATGGCTCATTCTTAATAGAGAATTTCATGTAACTAAGTGTGGTGGATTTTATTGTTGTAAAGTGATGTGTAAAAAAATGAATCTGAATTGGAAACCGTGACTAAAAAGGTTAGATGTGGATAATGATAAACATTATGATAATTTTTAACATAGCATAAAATCCTAACAGATCACGTGATATAGTTGAACCTGGCATGGTGCCGGATGCAGTAGTAGAGAAATACTATAAAGATGGAATTGAAGTTATGGTTCAAGTGGAGCAATAAATATATGGGGAAGGGGATTCAATGAATATTATGGTAGAGGGGGAGTGATAATGATGTTTATAAGACCCCCAATTCATCATATGGATCATCTATTCCTCCTCATTCACTTACATATAGAGATTGTTTTATAATAAAATACGAGGAGACAAAAGAGACTCGACTCTCGGTTGGTAATCAAGTTAAGAGATATTCAGAACAAAATCATACGGATGTGCTTTTCCATTATTATGATTATTAATATGAGGTTGATTGAGTAGTCGAGGATGATAAATCTTACCCTTTTCAAAAATTATATGAGTATATCTGATCTTCCAAAGGATAGTGAAATAGTATATCTTCATCTTCTTCATCTTAATAAAAATCCATTGAAATAATTGATCTAGCTACATTATAAGGTCTTTCATCTAGAAGTTATATTGATCCACTCACATAAGATAGAGATAAGTATGGATCACTATCTATAGAGGATAAATTCATAGGGTATGCAAATATTAGATTGGAGTATTCTATGTTTAATAATGATGATGGTAAAAGTAGTCCACCAGAGCATGGTAAACCTACTATTTTGTTTGACAAGAGAGTCGAAGGGAACTTTTTTTAGTTGGTTGATGAATAAGGATGTTTGGAGCCACTTTATCTTGAGGTACATATTGGGTATACTTCACATGAGGATGACATTATTCATAGTTAGGAGGGGATAATATATCCTCCTTATTCTCTTACTCATTACAATAATTTGGAAAAATGATATAAAATCTATAATACCCAAATATTTCATAGTACATTATATCATTAATGTAATTCAATAGCTTGTGATGTACGCAACACTGAGTTCAAGCTCACCGAAAATTTCATAACTAGCCATTCAAAATGCCCTAATGAATATTATTAACTGAATTTTAAATCTTATATACACTATATAATTTCAAAATCTATATTATGTGTTTCATAGACATAATATAAGGAAAAATTCATTTTTTTTAAAGTATTTTTCTAAAAAAGAAATTTTACAGCCTTTTAATGGAGACCCCTTTTTAAAACTAATATTGGACACTTATATATATATAATTTAATGAAATTAAATTATTATTTAGAATTGGGACATAAAAATTTAGTTTGGATAATGTTTTTGTACTTTTCATATAACATTCATATTTAGATGAATAGTAAAAATTATTAAATTTTAATTGAAAACAACTTTTTTAATCGATATAATTTATACTGTTAAATTTTTCATTTTAATGGTTTGGAAGTATAATTACATTATATTTTTATAATTTAATACAATGTAGTTCATTATAAGTATTTTCACATTTAAATTTTACATAAACAAATGTAAATATTTTGATAGTTTTAATTTTTAAAAAACCCGCTTGTTGGTTTTGACAATGAGAATTAATTTTAAATAAATAATAGAAAAATCAATGTATTTAATTTGGTAAAATGGAATTAATTGTTTAATTCTAAATATCAAATTTATCTTAGGGTAAATTTTAGTTATTTTTCTGAAAACCTTTAGTTTTTGATGAATAGTGAAAAACACCGCGTTATTATTTAAAATCGACATTTTGTTTAAATAATTATTTACTTTATTTAAATTTATATTATGTTCAAATAGATATATAATACCTGTATAAGTTCAATTTAATTGATTGGAGTCCTTTTATAAAAAAAATATATGTATAAAATTTTGTTGAACTTTTTAACGTTTTAACCCACCATCTAGAAGCATTTTAAAATTTCCTTAAAGAATAATTTTAACTCTTCTATGAGTTGAATGTAAAAAATACAAGAGACATGGTTGACATAGTTATGTAAAATTTGGTTCAAAAGATAAAAATATTATTTGTTGAATATTAATTATTGACTTTAATTTACCACGTTTAAAACTAAATAGTGTAATTAAGGGAAAACGGTATTATAAGTACCCTAACACATATCCTAATTCTATTGGATATGTGGAATTCGACCAAACACAACCTTATTAATGAAATATGATCCTTTTTTGTCCACCTGTATTCGATTTAGACATTAATAATTATTTTATTTAATGAATAGTTAAAAGTTTAAAATTCAATGTATAATAACTACACTATTTTTAATATATGGTCAAACATAATATAAATTAGACTATAAATATCCATTAGAAAGATAGAAATATATCCTATATAATAGTAATTTTTTGATAATTTTAATACTAAAAATAATTTCATTTATTCATGACATAATGTTGATGTAGTAATTACCTTATTAATGAAATATTAAAATAATTGATATTATAAATTTCCAAATAAATGTAAATTGAGACTACAGATGGATTCCAGTAATTTTATCGTTTAATATGACACGTTAAGGTTTATTATATAAATTTTTATCAAAGTGATAACACTGTTATGACTTTCACAAATACTAAATACAAAATTGTGTCAAAATCGACATAGATTATGTTTTAAAATCAATACTATAATATCAGTTGATATAATATTCCTAAAAACATAATATTTGGAAAGAGGACATAAATAATATTATATATGTCATTAATGAACAACTTTATGTTCTATCAGAATATTGTAGTATGTTTATTAACCATATAGTGTAAGAATAGAAGAAGACACAGTAAAAGTTAAACTATTTAACTAAGAGTAAAATCTAAAATATAATTTTAAAATGCTAACCTAAACATGTCTAAAACATATTGGTTGAAAGAGTTTTGACCTTCCCCACCTTTTCCTTTAAATAATTTATTTTGGAGCCATTATAAACAAAAAAGTATTTATTATAAAATAATATTTCATGCTTTTCCTAAAGTTACCCTCTACTCTCTTATAATAGGGAACTTCACCTTTTCTTAATTCCACACCTTCAAAGCCTTTTGGGTAGGCCAAAACCTGCCCAAATATCCTCTAAAAATTCCTCTCTTAATCCTACAGGCCTTCTTTTCATCATAAAGGCAACCTATGGATCCCCTTTGATCAAATAAAAAGAAAGAACTTGAAGAAGAGGTAAATATTACATCACATCTTTCAAGATATTTTTTCTTCCACTTCCTCTTTCTTTTTTGTTTCCATTACAAAATAATAACTCTAGGATCTTATATTTACTAGGATGTTATTATAAAAATGGTAAAACCTTATTCATTATTATATCCATCCTAGGAATTACAATGTGACAATACGTGTGTACGTACGGCTTACCGCCTCCACGTGTGGTGTAGTTTGTTATTCAATCACTTCATTATTTGGATGGGGATAATAATGATTATAACTGATGTATATAATAAATTTCACATTTTATTGAATCTTTATATATGATATAAAATCCAATTATATACGATTTCACCTTCAATATAATGACATTGTCACTCGTGCATACGTACGGATTAACGTCTCCACGACATGATGAGATATTTATTCTCACATTTACCATTAAAAGATTATTATAAATATATATATATATATAATAAATAAGTATGTAATATATTACAGTATAAAGCAACAGGATAGATATATATATGTACTTACATATATCTTATCAACTTACTTACGTTCGATACAATATGAAAAAAAACAACATTTTTGCATACATACGACCTACAATCTCCAAAAACCGTTCCATCCATTTCATATATATATCTGTTATAAAAATATATATTCAATAAATATATGATATATAGATCAAAGACTCTATTCTGGAAGTATTTAAATCATGATCTAAACGATACGATCCAAAATAACATGTTAAAACACGTACGATAAAGAAAGATATTATTAATCAAAATGTTAATTTAACAAGAAAATAATTATTAAATTCGTTGTATAAAGTAATAAATGAATCATGTATTATATAATAAATATTAATATAGTTTTAGAATTATTTAATAAAATATTATGGTCATTATATAGGAGGTTAAATGTATCATCGACCAATTAAAAGTTCAAGGTAAGGGTTAATTCCTCAATATCATTATTATTCAAGATTGTTTATGGGTAAGTTTTTACTGGGAAATGTTTATTATCCATGTCGATGTTTCATAAAATATTTTTAAATGGTATTTTTTAAGGGACAATTTTATTAAAACATCAATATAAATGTTTTAAATATTTATTCTTCTAAATTATTCTCATTAATGTATATGTTTTCAAAATGTTTTTTAAGGATTTTTAATATGGACATGATTGTTTGTAAAATGTTAATTCCATTCAACTGTTTCAAAGTGGTGTGGGACACTTTTATTCAAAAATTTCATTAAATATATTCCCTTATAAATTGTGTTATTTTTAAATATTTTCATGAAAAGGGGATATTTCTCTCAAAGAGTTTTACAAATCATTTTCATCTATGTCAACATCCATTGATAGATTTTAAACTTGTTTGATGTTGATTTATTATGATAAAAATATTCCATATTGTATTGAATGTTTTGTTATATGTTTGATAGTGGATGTGTTATTTTCATACCATTCATGGTTTATGGTTAATTTATTGACATTTCATATGCAAGTTAAAATATGAATGTTTATGTTATGTTTCAACCTTTTTATATGAGGAATGTATTGGACATAGTAAGTGACGGGTGGAACCCACTATAGCTTCCTAAACCATCGATAGGACTCAGTAGACAATTATATGTGGATTCGGCTAAAGAAATTCTCCATTTGATATATGGTATTGGCCGAGGCCTTAATCATTTTTAGACATCTCAGTCGATGCCTTTAAAATTGTTGAAAAATGCCCGGCATTATACATTCCCCCATTTTGAAAAAAATATTGATGGTTCAAGTGGTTATTCGACTTGTATAAGACACAATACTATGTTTTATTATGGCATTATTTACTCAGCTCATATTTCTGCAATAAAGTGTTGTTGTTTATTACTTTTAAATGCATGTGTTTTCAATTATTCATTGTTCCTATTGTTTATATAATCTTTCGCCAAATTTTTTACCCTTACTGAGCATCTGAGCTCACCCCTTTCTTATGTTTTATTTCACCATGATTTACAAGCAGTGTATCATGATTGATATACATGGTTAAGCTAAATGGGAATAATGTTGTTCTCAAAGAAATACTTATGTAGTATTTTATGTTATAAACTATAATGTAACGTTAATTTATATAATATATTTCTAGGACTTCTAAACTGATCATACTTTCGAGACTTGATTCCATGTAATCATGCTAATGTATAAAAATAATGCACCGACTCTAGGCTTCATGGGTAAGGGCATTACAGTTGGTATCAGAGTAAGTTTAGAAATAACCATGGAAACTAGATTTAGATAAACTTTGATTAGGAAACATTACCCTAAGATATACTCTGGGGATTAATATAGAATAACATCCAACAAATTGAAAATCTAGATATTATGTGGGTTTTCCAAGCAATACATCCATGTCTAGATACGAGCAGGTAGAGGTGGCTCTGGCGCAGATTTACCTAGGAGTGAAAACTCTGGCATGGGGTTTCAGGCTTGACCCAGGGTATCTTGGTAAACAACAACGGGCCTTGTTGCACTAATTTTTACGACACACCCAGGGGATATGCATAGGATAATTCATAATTTATTTACAAACGATTATGAAGGATATATGAGTAAATATTCGAGCAAAGAAACCTTTTTATGATTATGAGACTAGATGTGTAAAAATATTCCATTGATGTTGAATTTTTTTTTGTTTTTGGATTATACAATATGATATGATCTAACCTAGTGTTTGTCTTCATTTAGAAATGGTGCCCAGTAGAAGGAATGAGAACTCCAACAATATGCATCTTCCAAAGTGTAAGAAGGATCATATATTTCATAGTCTAAATCCATCATTTAAAAGGGAAATATTCTCTAATATATTCTCATTATATGAAGAAATAATATCAATTTTTAATAATATAAGTTAATAATTATCTATGTCATATGGCTTTGATGGGAAGAAAGAGAAGAAAATGATGGTATAGAGAAATACTGATAATGTGAAGAGGGTAAAGAAGGATTTTCCTATATGTGATCACTATGGAAAGAATCATCATGGTAAATGATTTATGTGAATGAGAGTTTATTATATTTGTGGTGAAATAGGACACCATTTATGTGCTTTCAAGGATAAAAAAAGTTTAAAATGTACAATGCTTCATCTGAAAGAAGTTGGGACACTACGCAAATCAATTTCCAAATCATTAGTGTATTCCCCAAATGCTAATATTGGATAATAATAAATTAATTATAATACCATAGGGGAAGAGGAATGATTATATTTCTTATATTTTTATTAAATTATTATTTTAATTGTGTATTGTATTAAGGATGTACATGCTATAATAGTTATAAAGTATATAAGGATTGTATTGTAGTACTATTTCATTTAGGACTTGAGATAGTGTGGAACCAAGAAAAGTGGCTCAATAGTAGGTTAAATTTCTTGGAAAAATATGGTTTATAGAAATATCAACCATATCATGGTTCTGATACTAAGTTAGTGATTTTGGAATAATATATGATTGATTTGGATATATTATATTGGATATTCTTGACTACCTTGAAACTGATTAATTATTTTTATTTTCCATCATTGTTATTGTTCACAAAAGTTTTGGATAGAAGGAGTATATCTCATATACTATAAGGAATATGGGATCATGAATTTAATCAATAAGGTTTTAAGGTAATTCAGGGTGTTACTATGTTTTAAATGAATACATGATGATGTTTTTCGCATGTTATTACGAGGAAAAAAGGATCTTCATTATGTTTACATTCCTAATAAATTTTGTACTGTGAGTTTCGAAAAAATTATTTTGGATATGTCTAAAGGTTTCAATAAAATATGATTGACATTGGATTCTATTGTTAAGGTTAAAAAATTTCTTATGATTGTTTTTCATTGTCATAAAAAGGTAAATCCAGAGGTCAGGCGACAGCCCATCACATCTGGTAAGGTCGCGAGACTTGAACTCGCAACCGAAGGGAGACAAGGTTGCATCACCTACCACTGGCCTACTTGATTTCCCGGTTTGTATAATGATGTTTTTTTAAATAATCAAACAAATTAATTCTAAATTAATTATTTTTGGAACCCTATGCCATTAGGATAAAAAAAATATTTTGTAATTCTATTATCATTGGATTGAAATATGAGTTTGTGGTAGAAATTAGTTAAAGGATGAAACTCTACATATCAAGTATATTTTCCTATTATTCTATGAATAAATTAGTTCTTAAACATATGGGAAGGGATATTTAAAAAAATGTGTTGTCCTAATAACTTATGTTACATTGAAACAATGTTATTTTAAATCATCATAGATTGACGATTTTGAGACTCACAATTGTATAAATGTTTGTGATTGATAACCTCAATCAATACATCTAAATATCTCAATTTTCATTCCAATTATATGTCTCTAATTTCCTCCAATGTCATCCTAATCAAGATCATAATTTGTTGGTAACATTTTCATTCTCATTCCCTCTTATTAAGACTAAATTTAATCTACCCAATTTCTGATGTGGGTTTTCCACAAATGTATTTTTATATTTTTAACCTTTTACATTCAAAGATCAATTTCAAATTGTGAAGATCCAATTTATTGAAGGAGGGATAATGTAACACCCCAACATTTCATAGTACGTTATATCATTAATGTAATTAAAATTTTACGCTACATGCAACACCGAGTTCGAGGGCACAAAAAATTACCAAACTAGCCTTTAAAAAATTTGTTATGAATAATATTAATTTCATTTTCAATCTTATAAAATCTATATAATTTTAACATCCATATCATGTGTTTCATAGACATGATATAAGAACAAATTCATTTTTCAATATTTTTCTAAAAATGAAATATTACAACTTCTTAGTAGCAATAACCTTTTAAAATAAATATTGGACACTTTTATATATTCAAATTAATGAAATTAAATTCTTCTTTAGAATCTGGACGTAAAAATTTAGTTTGGATAAATTTTTTGTACTTTTCTGATAGCTTTCACATTTTGATGAATAGTTAAAATTACTAAATTTTAATTGAAAAAAAAATTATTAATAAAAATAATTTATACTATGAAATTATGCATTTGAATGTTATGTAAGAATATTTAGATTATATTTTTATAATTTAATACAATGTAGGTCATTATAAGTAATTTTACATTTAAAGTTTACATAAACACATGTCACCCTTTTGATAGTTTTTAATTTTTAAAAAGATGCTTTTTAGTATTGAAAATGAGAATTAATTTCAAATTATTAAATGAAACTTTTATGTATTGAATTTGGAAAAATAGAATTTTTTTTTTGAATTCAAAATATCAAAATTAGCTTACGAAATTGTTTTCGTATATTTCTAAAAACATTAATGTTTTTATAAATATTGAAAAACGATACATTATTATTTTAAACCGACTTTTTATTTAAATAATTTTTTATTTTATTTAAATTCATTTTAAGTCAAAATTGTTATATTATACCTATATAAGTTAAATTTAATTCAATACAGTCATTTTATAATAAAATTACATGTATAAAAGTTTATTGAACTTTATAACGTTTTTACCCACCTTCTAGGAGTATGTGAAAATTTGAATAAAATATAATTTTACCACTTATGTGAGTTTAATTTCAAAAATATGAGACACAAGTTTGACATCATTAAGTAAAATTTGGTTCAATTAGATTAAAATAATTTTTGATGAATGGTATGTTTTGACTTTTATTTACCGCAGTTAAATGTAAATATGCTAATTAAACGTAAGAATGATATTATAATTACCATAAGACAAGTCCTAATTTTTTTGGATAAGTGTAACTAGACCAAAAAAACCTTGGGAATAAAAAATTTTCCTGTTTGGTCAACTTGGATTAGAATAGGACATTTATTATTATTTTATTTAAACAAGAGTTAAAAGTGTTATGTTCAATGTTAAATATGTAAACAATTTCTTATATATGTTTAAACAGAATATAAATTCAACAATAAGTATTAATCAGAAGGAAAAAAATATTTCCTACTTAATGGTAATTTATTTATTATTTTTATGCATTATGAAATTAAATTTATTTCTGACACAATGATGCTGTTGTAATGACACTATTAATGAAATATTAAAATAATTGATATTATATATTTCCAAATAAATGTAAATTTAGAACTATTTTTAATTACACCAATATAATTTATTAATATGACATTTTAGGGTTTATTAGATAAATTTATTTTGATGTGATAAGGTTGTTATGTCTTTAACAAAAATAAAATACCAAATAGTGTCAAAATCGATATAGATTAATTTTTAAAACAAATACTATTTTATTGGTTGATATAATATTCCTAAAAACATAATATTCGGCCAATTGACTTAAATAATATTATATATGTTATTAAGTAACCACTTGAGGTTCTCTTGTATGTATGGAGTATGTCTACTAACCATATAGTAAAATAATACAAGAAGACACGGTAAAAGTTAAACTATTTAACTAAGAGTTAAATCTTAAAGATATGGTTAAAATGGCAACCTAAACATGTCTAAAACATATTTTATGAGATATTTGTGACCGATCCCAACCATTCCCTTTAAATTATTCATTTTGGAGCTATTATATACAGAAAATTATTTTATTACAAAATAATATTACATGATTCTCCTAAAGTGACCCTCACCTCTCTTATAAAAGGGAACTTCACATCCTCTTAACTCCAAACCTCCAAAGCCTTTTGTCTTGTCTAAAATCATCCCAAATATCCTATATTCATCCTAGAGGCCTTAATTTTTTCATAAATCCAGCCTATGGTTCCCTTTTGATCAAATCAAAAGGAAGAGCCCGATAAAGTGGTAAATATTTCATCACATCTTTTAAATTATTTTCTTCTTCCACATCATTTTTCTTTGTTGTTTACATTCTAAAATATTTACCCAAGTTTAATATATATATTTTAATGTTATTATAAAATGTTAAAAAAAATATTCATTATTCGATCCATCATATGAATAACAAAGTCACCATACGTGTGTGCGTACAACTTACCGTCTCCACATCATGGTGAAGTTTTTTTTCAACACTTCATTATTTGAATGGGTATAATAATGAGTATAATTGATGTAAATATTAAATATAACATCTTAATTATTTTTTATATATGATATTACATCCAATTATATATTATTTCACCATCAATATAATGATATTGCCGCTCGTTCATACGTATGGATTGCCGTCTACATGACGCGATAAGATATTCAATCCCATGTTCACCATTCTATGATGATAATAAAAATATATATATTATTAATAAGTATGTAATATATGAAATAATAATTCTATTGGATATATATATATATATGCACTTACATATATATTATTCACTTAATTCCATTCAATACGAGATAAAAACGGAAACAAAATTTATGCATACGTACGGCCTACCGTCTCCATAAATGGTGCCTTCCATTTCAAATATCTATCTGTTATAAAAACATATAATCTAATCATATATGAAATTGATATACTGGTTTTTATTCTTTATGTATTTAAATCATGATCTAAATGATACGATCACGAAAAATAAGTTAAAACATGTACGATAAAGAAAGCGATAATTACCCAAAATGTTAATTTAACATGGTATTAATTATTAATTGTGTAGTATAAAGTCATAAATGAATAATGTATGATTTTATAAATATGAATATGGTTCTAGTATAATTTAATAACATATTATGGTCATTATATAAGAGGTTAAATGTACCCTCTACCATAGGAAAGCGCAAGGTAATGGTTAATTCCTCATTCTCATTATTATTTGAGATTATTTAGGGGTAAGTTTTTACTAGTACATGTTTATTACCCACGTACATGTATCATAAAAGAGTCTTCAATGGGATTATTTTTAAGGGAATCTTTTATTAAAACATCATTTTAAAAGTTTTAAATATTTATTCTTCTAAATCATTCTCTTTAATGTCCATGTTTTCCAAATGTTTTTTAAGGATTTATTTATATGGAAATGAATGTTTTTAAAATATTAATTCCATTCAAAAGTGTCAATGTTTCATGGGAAACTTTTATTTAAGAATTTATTTAAATGTCTTCCATTCTAAATTGAGTTATTTTTTAAATTTTTTCCTTAAAATGGGATTTCTCTCAAATATTTTGAAAAATCAGTTTCATCTATGGCAACATCCTTTGATGGATTTTAAAGTTGTTTGAAGTTGATTAATTGTGATAAAAATATTCCATATTTTATTAAAGGTTCTATGATATGTCTGACTATGGATGTGTTATTTTTATACCATTCATGGATTATTTTTAAGGTATTGACATTTTTTATACTAGTTCTAATATGAATGTTTATGTTATGTTTCAAACTTTTCATATAAGGAATTTATTGGACATAGTAACTGATGGGTAGAGCCCGTTATGGCTCTGTGATGTATCAGTAGGTCTCATGAGACAAATAGACATGGAATTTCCTGAGACCATTCCAAATTTGATATATGGTTTTCTCCGAGGCCTTAACAATATTTATACATCTTGTCCAAGCCCTTGACAAAGTGTTTGAGAATGTATGGAATTATACGTTCCCTCACTATGAAAATAATATTGATGGTTCATGTTTTTATTCGACTAGTAGAATACAAATGAATATGTTTTATTTTTGCACAATTTACTCAACTCATATTTCTGCCATAATGTTATCATGTTTATTATTTGTAAATGCAATTGTTTTCAATTATTCACTATTCCTATTTTTTATGTTATATTCTGCAAAATTATTTACCATTATCGAGCATCGGATCTCACCCCTTTCTTAGGTTTTTTCCAGGGACTTCCATGAAGTGTAGTATGATTTATATGTAAGGTTATGCTAAAAGGGAATAATGTCATTCTAAAAGAACTATCTATGCTATATTTTATATTTTAAATTGCTATATAATGTTCATGTATGTAATCTATTTCCAAGACTACTAAACTGATCAGTCTTTAGGGATTTGATTCCTTGTAACCATGCCAATGTATTAAAATAATTCACTGATTCTGGGTTTTAGGGTAGGGGCATTACAAATTCCCTTAAAAATGATTTCTATCAAATCATAGTGGGATAATTTGGTCTTCCTCAACTTAAGAAATTATGTTCAGTGAATCTAGTACTTATTTGAGTGTCACTTTTTTCATTTGTCTTATTCAACCGAATATTTAGTTAAATATATAAAATTTGGGAATGAAAAATAAGAGGGTGGTGGAATATATGGATGATATCCTGAGAAATATAGAGGATATCCGGGATAGTTTCCTAAGGTGAGAGATATATCATTTAGAGAGACTGGAGTATTTCTCTTGTTAAATAGATTGATTATTTAGAGCTCCACATCCTTCTTCTCAAACATTAGTGGATGCCGATTTTATCTGATTCATAGTGAAAAAAGAAATCGATGTTGTGATGGTTGATCTCTTTGATTCACATTAGCATGGTCTTATTTGGATCAAATATCATGGTTATATCATTTTAAAGTGGGTCATAGAATAGTTAAATGATGTTGGGAGGGATATTGAGATGATTACTAAATTGTTAAGTATTATACCTCAAATATTTATACCAACCAGGAGTTCAATAAAAAATTTATGTTCTAGGTTATGAATTTGAGAGTGGCTCTAGTTACCAAGGACTTCAGGAATAAAGTGACCCAGGTGAACACCATTATACCCTTGCTAAAGTATTTCATGGAAGAAAAGGATGTTTAATTCAAGGATATAGAGCATGATGATCATGTGATAACATATTTTGTGTAGTTTATGGAACCCTTTATTTACTCCACCAAGATTGTTGTGATTTCACCTCCTTCCATCCCATGGGTGTTTCTTTTCTTCACCTATGTCAACACCTTAATGTCATAACTATATTAAATTTAGTACTTTCAAACATACACCTATTGAATCCATAAGGTGGCTCAATCCAATTGAATATTTTATAGTTTTTCAAACACCTTCACCTCCAGATCCTCTAACCCATCATGTTGCTGGAATATGAATGGATCTTGGGGGATCATACATCTAGTCAAGATGTAGATGGATCATAAAAATTTTATTTGTGTTTTTGTAGTGTATTATTTTTCCTTAAATTCCCCATAATAATGTAACACTTTAATGTATATAAATAATTGAATCCTGTCTATTATTTATCTTCATGTCAATAATTTAATTTCATATACTTTTTATCTGTTTGAAAATCTTAAAAGGGGGTGTAATTGAATGACATATCACATGTGTAGTGACATGTCTGGAAATAATAACAATTCATAATGCATGGAAATTGATCGATAAATAGAATATTCATGATTTATAAGTTAAAATATTTCTATATAGTTATAAATGATATGATTTTTTATGACAAAAAAAGAGGGTATTTTTTGTTTATTCTAAGAATATCAATATTTTTAATTATTAATTTCATGTTTGTTTTGTTTCTAATGGATTTAATGTTCTATGATAGTTAACTATGTTATTGATAAATTGAAAATTGTAGATAAGGTCATATCTATGTTCATCATCTACCATAAGATATAATGAGCTACCATTACTTGATGAAAGAAACCACACATAGATATTATCAGTTTAAAAAGAAACCACTAGTTCAACTCATCGACTACAATGATGTACCACCATGTTAAGAAAATATCTTTTGGATCTACAACTACATCCAGGTAAATATTACTCCAATAGATAGTACCATAACTTTATATTATATATAGCTCAATGGTTCTCCCACAAGATAATTATAAAATTCATAAGTGTGATAGCTAAAGAAAAATTACTGGTACAATAATATGGATCTACTTCCAAGAATTTATATCACCATGGGTATCTATCATCGCACTATTATACATCACATGGAGCTACATCCACGAAATTAGACCACTATAATCATCCATTCGAATCTAGAGATAATACTAAGTATAAGTTATTGATAAAGTAATTATCGTGAGATATCTATAGTGGCTATAAATAAATAACTTCAAATTTTAATTATGCATCATATAGTATACGAATTTGATGTTGGATAGAAGCGTATACAGTTAAGAATTATTATTACTAAAAAAATACATGGATTCATCAAGTAACAATTTATGAATTAAGGTATTATTTATTAGAAAGAGGATCAATTTTATTCTATTGTTATCTGAAAATGAATCATTGGATCTAGAATGCTATAAATTAACTGTAACCTCCCCTCTACAAGGGTGACACTGTGTGGCAAAAGAATGGACAAAGAATGAAATAATATAAAATATTGTTAAAAAATAATTAATGATACAAACTTCTATATAAGATCACTGATATATTTCAAATAAAAAATATTGGTCTTCTCAATATACCAATGATGATCTATTTTTATATTTTTTCTATTTAAATTTTTGAGCCTATTTAATAGTTAGTTTCAGTTACATCATAAAAAATGGTGCTATTATTTTTTTTAACCACTAACCTTTATTATGTATAACCTATTTCTCTTTGAAATGTTGTTGTTAAGTTGAGTTGTGATTAGAATTACTCTAGGAATCAGTAAAACACTATTTGTTTTACTGAATTGGACAATTCCAAACAATGTCCATTTATTTTATTCATTTTTCCCACATACTACTATGGAAGAAGAATTATGGGGCACATACTCATTTAACCAAATTTATAATTTTGGGAGAATATTTTGACCAAGATATACTTATGTGATATTATTTTTATAACTCATTAAAGGTTGTATATTAGTTTAATTTTTAATAAATCACTTGGATTTGAGTGATTTAATTTTTATGGAATTAATTCTCATCTTGATACTGAACCCATTTTTTAAATTCCATTTTTTTATATTGTTCTTGAATCCTTTTCTTATATATTTTTTAAACTAATATGATTTAGATTTTTAAATTGTTAAATCAGTAAATTACATTGATCATTAATATATATCAGTGTTTTATATATAGTGGTAGACATGAGTAAATTATTTTCAAAATTGAATGTATTTTTTAATGTATATTAACTATGATTGATCATGATTTTAGTAAGATTTTATAATGATAAAATTATATAATTATATTATTTTTTTGAATTTGTTTTATTTATAAAATTGGGGGAGATATGTAATGCACCGACCCCAGTTACCCAGAGTCAGTGCATTATTACATAACATTGTCATGATCTCAAGAATGATCAAATCTTGAAAGACCGATTAGTTTAGTAGCCTTGGAAACACTAGATATATTCATAAGTCTTACATTACATCATAAAAATAAAAACTACAACAACATAGTCTCCATAGTCCACACTCATATCCCCACATTCTATCCCTACAGGTCATTCATAAATTACTTCTTCACATCCTGGGAAAAATAAAACATTGAAAGGGGTGCACTTAGATGCTCAGTAAGGATAACAATATAGCGGAAACTTTCAAAAATAAACATAAGCATTTAAGGCAATTTATAACTAAAACAAAAGCCTTTTTAACTTTAACATCAGCATAATATGGAAAAGGTAAAATGAAATAATTCCATTTACTTATTCACATGGATATTCTACTAGTCGAATAATCACCTAAAATATCAATAACCACTTTCATAATGATGGAATGCATAATGTCAGACTATCATAACCACATAGCCAAGGCCTCGTGCCAAGACTACAAATAATATTTTTTCAAGGCCTCATTCCAAGACACTAGTTTATCTCATGAGAACTACCGATGCATCGAGGTGATATAGCAGGCTCCACCCGTCACTTATTAAGTCCAATGCATTCCTCATATGAACAGGTTTAAACATAACATAAACATTTGTATTAAAACAAGCATAAAAAATGTCAATACTTTCTTCATAAACCATGAATGTTATAAAAATAACACATCCATAGTCAAATATATCACAAAAACATCAATACAATATTAATGTTTTTTATCATAATAAATAAACTTCAAATAATCTTAAAATTCATCAAAGGATGTTGACATAGATGAAATCAAAACTATTTGAGAGAAAAATATCTTTTTTTGAAGTCATTTAAAAGTCCCATAATTATAAAATAAAACATTAACTTTGAAAATATTCTTATAATCTTGTAAGGGAAGCTTCTAAAACTTTATAATGGCGGATAATAGCCGCACCCGCCGTATAAGTTAAAAAAAGTCATTATTACCTTAATAATCTCGAAAAGGTTAAAAATGACCTTGTTTGGAAAATGACAGAAAGATTCCTTTATAAACCACTTATAAAAAGTCAAACAAGGGTATAAATGACTTTAACCCATATTCTATAAAATAGCACGAATTTTTTGCAATACATTTTTAAGAAACATTGATGTGGATGATAAAGAGGTCCTAGTAGATAATTATGTATAAACAACATCGGATAATGAAGATATTGTGAAATAAACCCTTTCCTTGTTCTTTTCCATGGTCGAGGGATGGTTAACTTACTGTATAATGGTGAAATAATTTTTGTTAAATTATACAATAATCATATACATTAATATGATATCATATATGATCTTTTAACATTTATTTGTTGATAATATCTTAGTATTATCGTTGTTTCGGGTGTTAACATACTCGTTTTATTTTATATGATTTGTCACATAAGCCACATTTTTTATATATACGTTGTATCTTATTCATATCCAGAATTATATCAAGTCCTTAAATATTATTTTTAATCATCCAATAAAATTTAGTCTTGAATGGATACGATGGGGAATGAATCTCATCGCTTTCGTGGAGACGATAATTCGTACGTACGCATGAGCGACAATAACATTCTTTTGATATTTAAATAACATATAATTTGATGGTATATTATATAGACAGAATCATTATCATGTTATATTTACTATTTAAATGAATTATACATCATTATTATACCCATCTAAATAATAATATATTGAATAACAATTACACTACAACGTGGAGACGGTAGGTCGGACGTACTCACATATGGTGACATGTCATTCAAGGGATGGATAGAATAATGAAATTAGTTGTTCCGTATTTATAATAACATCACAGTATATAGAAAATACTAGATTTATTATTTTATAGTGGAAATTACTAGGAAAGAAAAGTTGAAGAAGAAAGGAACTTTAAAGAGGGTGGTGAAGACGCTACCTCTTCTGCGGGTTCTTCCTTTTGATTTGATCAAAAGGGCTCCTTAGGATGGCTTTCTGATCAAACTAAGGCCTCTAGGATGAAGTGAGGTAAGTTGGGAGGATATTTGGGCAGATTTTAGCCAATCCAATTGGCTTTGAAGGTGTGAGTCAATGACAAGGGAGAGTGCCCTTTAATAAGAGGGGTGAGGGGCTCTTTAGAAAAAACATAAAGTATTATTTTATAATAAAATCATATACGGTTTCTAATGGATCCAAAGTGGATTATTAAAAGTATAATGTGGGGATGGATCGATATATCTTTTCAACCAATAGATTTTAGATAGGTTTGGGTCATTATATTAACCTTATCGTTTAGTTTTAACTCTTAGTTAATTAGTTTGACACTTAACATGTCACTTTTTATTTTTTTATTATATAGTTAATAAACTCACTATATACATCTAAGAGACCCCATAGTGGTCCAATAATGATACACCAATATGGATATAAGTCCTTTGTTCGAACAT
This sequence comes from Viscum album, assembly GCA_963277665.1. Taxonomy (NCBI): domain Eukaryota; kingdom Viridiplantae; phylum Streptophyta; class Magnoliopsida; order Santalales; family Viscaceae; genus Viscum; species Viscum album. Next base: position 266,525,473 of record OY728125.1, on the reverse strand, counting down.
TAGATTTTTATGAATAGAATATAAATTAAAAATATAATTTTTGTTTTAAAAACTCATTTATGTCAATTTTGACACTACTCAATAATTGATTTTTGTTAAAGTCTTAAAAACTTTATTAATTAGAATAAAACTCATTTAATAAATCCTAACATGTCATATTAACCAATAAAATTATTTTATTTCATCAAAACATTCAAAATATATTTATTTCAACATTTATAATACCAATTAATTGATTCTTTTATTAATAAGGAAAATACTGCATCATTATTGTGTCATATATATTTTTACTTTTTAAATGTATAAAAATTGTAAGTAAAATACCATTATGTAAGAAATCTTTTTATATTTATAATTAATATTTTCAATCAAAAATATAACATATATAACACTATGTAAAAATTATTTTTCTAAAAGATATTAGCTTATGTCATTTTTTGTATTTACTTTAACTTAATTAATATTAAGTGTCTCAATCACCTACAAGTGGCTCTATGGGGCCCCAAAATCGACCCAAAGATTCCCATGGTCGGACATGTTTCCTACAATAAGGTTAGTACACGTTTTAGGGTAATTTAGTGTTATCCTAATATTATTTTTTAACCCTTATTTACCGGATTTACACTTTAACCATGGTAAATAAAATATTTACCGAAGTAATTATTCAAAATGTCTAAAAATAAAAGTAACCTATTTACACAATTTTGACATCCTGATTCCAAATATGGAATCCATTTTTCCAAATTCAAAACACATAAGTGGAAGAAATTAATTTAAAATTAATTCCCACTGTCAAAACAAAAAGCGTGTTTTTAAGATATAATAACTATCAAAAGATTGATACTTGTTTATGTCCGGTTTAATTGTGAAATTATGTCCAATGACCAAAATTGTATTAAATGGTAAAAATATATTCTAAATATACTTTAAAACCACTCAAATTCATAATTAATCACTATGAATTATTTTTATTAAATAATTTGTTTTTAATTAAAATTTAGTAATTTTCACTATTCATCAAAATATAAAAGTTATCCGAAAAGTACCAAAATTTCATCGTAGGATAATTTCGATATTCCGAATCCAAAAATGAAGTCCATTTTGAATGATAAAATTTATAAAATTTCAAAAACTGGGTATTTCTATTCATAATGGCTACTTTGATTGGTACCGACGTGTTAGAATCTAGGAGTTGCGTATAACACATGCTACTATATTATTCAAAGAGAATCGTACCGTGGATGATTGGGGTGTTACATTCTCCGATCCTTCAAATAATTTCATCCTCAAAATTTATATAATATTAATGCATAAAAAACTCGGGTGGTTCTTCATCATAAGTTCCTCGAGTTCCCATGTTGCCTCTTCCATTTTATGGTTTCTCCATAGAACTTTTACCAGACGAGTCATCCGGTTTCTCAGCACTTGTTCTCTCATATCAAGAATCCTAATGGGATCTTCAAAATAATAGAGATCAGGTTCCAGTTCTAATTCCTCATATGTGAGTAGATGCGTTGGGTCAGGCATGTATTTTCTCAATAGTGATACATGGAACTCATCGTGAACTTTGAAGAGATTTGGAGGAATTGCCAAACGGTAAGCTACAGCCCCAATTCGTTCTTGAATTTCGAAAGGTCCGATGTACCTAGCACTCAATTTACCTATATTGCCAAAACGTATAACTCCCTTACAGGGAGATACCTTCAAGACAACATGATCCCCTACATGAAATTCCAAATCCTTCCTTTGATTATCGGCATAGCTCTTCTGCCTACTTAGAGCTTCTTTGATGTGGTTTTGGATTACCTTTACCTTTTCCATCATTTCCTCCACTAGTTCCAGGCCAAAAAGTTTCCTTTCACCAACTTCATCCCAAAAGGTTGGTGTGCGACATCTCTTTCCGTACAACGCTTCATATGGTTCCATCTGAATACTTTAATGGAAACAATTGTTATAGGAAAATTCTACTGGAGATAAATATTTATCCCACGTACCCTACAAGTCTAGTGAGAATGATCTCAACAGGTCTTATAAGGTTTGAATAGTCCATTCTGATTGTCTATCTGTTTGAGGGTGGTAGGCAGTGCTCATATGAAGTTCATTATCCAAGGCCTTCTGAAGAATTTTCCAGAATCTTGATGAAAAACAGGGATCATGATCCAAGACAATTAATAGAGATACTCCATGATGTCTCACAACTTCATTAATATATATCCTTGCTAGACGTTCAAGTGGTAAATCCTCCCTTATAGAAAGAAAATGTGCTGACTTTGTAAGATGATCAACAATGACCCATATTGCATCATTCCTTCTAGGAATCTTTGGTAATTCCATGACAAATCCCATCGTTATATTATCCCATTTCCACTTAGGTATGGGAATAGGTTGCAATACTCCCCCAAGATGTTTCCTTCCGGCTTTCACTTGTTGACAAACCATACATCTTAACACAAAATCAGCAATCTCCCTCTTCATGTTGTCCCACAAAAATGTTCCTTAAAATATCTATACATTTTGTTGCTCTCAGGGTGTATATAAAAATTGGAACTATGAGCATAGTCCAACAATTCCCTTTTTAGATCAGGTATATTGGGGACACAAAGTCTCTTCTTAAATTTCAAAATTACATCTTCATACACAAAGTCTCTCAATATCCCATCATTCACAGCTTTAATCTTCTTTTGAAATTCGTCATCATCAGTCTGAGAACTCTTAATCCTTTCTAGAAAAGATAGTTTGGAAACCATTTGAAAAATCATTGAGGTTTCACCTTCCCTGGTGATTCCCATATACCTCTTCACTAGATCCATGAAAATAGGATCCCTTTTAATTCTCATCACATTCAAAACACAATGATCCTTTCTGCTCAAAGAATTTTCCACCTTATTTTCCTTCCCCAGGTGGTAGTGTATCGTGTAATCATAATCCTTGAGTAATTCAAGCCATCTCCTTTGCCTCATGTTGTGTTCTTTTTCTGAGAAAATATACTTCAAACTCTTGTGATCAGTATAAATCTCACATTTTTCACCATAGAGGAAATTTCTCCATATCTTCAAAGAAAAGATTACAACAGCTAACTAAAGATCATGAGTAAGATAGTTCTGCTCATGAATTTTTAGCTGTCGTGACGCATAGGCAATAACCTTATCATTTTTCATAAGGACACAACCATGTCCTTTCATTGATGCATCACTATAAATAATGAACCCATTATTCCCTGATGGTAGAGTCAATATAGGAGCATTGAATAATATTCTCTTCAATTCTCCAAAACATTCTTCACACTCTTTTTTCCAGACAAATTTAATCCCTTTACATATGAGATTAGTTAATGGGTTAGCCAATTGGGCAAAATTCGGCACGAAACGTCGATAATAACATGATAAACCAATAAAACTTCTTACCTTGGTTATACTCATTAGTGCTGGCCATTCATGGATTTCCATGGTCTTAGAAGGATCAACAAAGATTCCATCCTTAGAGACAATATGGCCAAGAAACAAAATCTCTTGAAGCCAGAATTTACACTTGCAAAACTTCCCATATAATTCATGTCTTCTCAAAGTCTTAAATATAATGTGAAAGTGATTTTCATGATCTTCGTAGCTTTTGGATTATACAATGATTTCATCAATAAATACCACTACAAAATCTTCGAGATATTACTTGAAAACTCTGTTCATTAGATCCATGAATACAGAGGGTGCATTAGTCAGCCCAAAAGGCATTACTCTAAACTCGTATTGCCTGTACCTTGTTCGAAATGCTGTCTTCGGAATGTCTTCCTTCTTCACACACAGCTGATGGTATCCTGATCGAAGGTCAATCATTGAATAGTATTGAGCTCTATGTAGTTGGTAAAATAAATCATCAATGCGAGTTAGGTGATACTTGTTATTTATTTTTATAGTATTGATCTCCTCGTAGTCGATATATAACCTCATAGATCCATCTTTATTTTTAACAAAAAGAATAGGGGCTCCCCATAGAGAAACACTAGGGAGAATAAGTCCCTTATTACTCAATTCCTCTAGTTGTTTCTTTAGTTCAACTAAGTCCACAGTGTCCATTCTATAAGGGGTCTTTGATATAGGCCTTGATCTAGGAATTAAACAATGGAAAACTCAACTTCTAGTTCTATAGGATGTCTAGGTAAATCTTCTGGAAACACATCTACATATTCATTCAAAATAGGTACATCCTCTATTTGAACATTCCTTTCCTCACCCATGGTTATTTCATTCTCTTCCTCCCCAATAACTGAATTTAGTTGAGCTACTGGTGGTGGATCTAGATAATAATTAGGTGGTGGTGATTCTGCTCTAAAGATAAGGTATTCCTTATCATCATCATCAAAAATCAGAACCTTCTTCTTCTTACAATAAATATTCGCATCATGGTCCGAAAGCCAATCCATACCGAGGATTATATCAAATCCAGTCATGGGTATGATGATGAGATCAGTAGATAAAGAACATTCATTTTCCCTAATGGGAACAGATCCACATAACTTTGTAACAATGATACTTCCCTTAGGGGTTTTGACTAAAAACTCTCTTGTTATATCAAATTTGAAATATCTAATTTTATTATTAAACTGGAAAGATATGAAACAATGTGATGATCCTGAATCAAATAATGAATTTTCTAAACATTAGGAGACCATTAAATTACCTTCCACCACATCTTTCGGAGATTCTACCTCAGTAGTAGTGATAGCATAAGCTTGACCTTGATCCCTTGGCCTTTTCTTAAGTAAGTTCCTCTTACTCTTAGGACATTAATTTTCATAATGTCCCATCTCCCTGCAATTGTAGCATTAGAAATCAGTAGCTTCCTTCTTCCCCTTTCATTCATGAGCTTGGTGGCCTTTTTCACCACACTTGTAACATACTCCCATTCCCTTCAAGAAAGTACCAGGGTGTTTCTTCCAACATTTACTACAGGATGGATATTCAACTTTTCCCTTCTTCCCCTTATTTCCATTCCTAGATTGATCCACATATCTCTTCTTCTCTTTCTTTGCATTAATAACATAATACATAGAGAATTCCTTTTCTATCTTGATAGAACATGAGACAATATCTTCGTAAGATGAGAAGGATTATGACACTAATGCTCGACAAAGAAATGGTTTTAACCCATCAATGAAATGATCAATCTTACTTCTTGGGTTACGTATATAATATCCAGCAAACCTTGCTAACCTTGTAAAGTTAGCCTCATACTTTGCGACATTCTCATCCTCCATTTGTCTCAGACTCAGAAATTGCCTTTCCATATCTGCTCGATGGTCACGAGGAAAGTATTTTTCTAAAAACAGATCTTTGAACTCCCTCCATTCCATATTTGATACTTCATCATCTTCCTTCGTGTTTTGAATCAATTACCACCATTGATCAGAATCTCCAGTGAGGCGGTAAACTACCCTGATAACTTTTTCCCTTTCACTAATCCCCAAAGCCTGAAATATTTTATCTAGGGAGCTTATCCATTGCTCAGCTACCAATATATTTGTACTCCCATTTAATATTGGTGGTAGTTGGCTCATGAATCTATATAACATTGATCCTCCACATTGTGTATCAGGGTGCTCCATACGGGTAAGGTTATTATTCATAACATGATTGAGTTGTCACAGTATGGTGATAAGCTGATCAGCACCAGTTGTATCACCAGCTCCACAATAATTATTTTGAGCAGGCATGAAATCCCTACATATAGTGCATGCATTGATACGGTTTCCATTTCTTCCACTAGGTGCTATTTTTAAACAATGTCATAAACTAGATCAGTTTATGAATCAGAATACATAATTCCATACTTATAAAACACTTAACATAAATTGAACTATGTATCGATATAATTCATAATCATAAAAATGTTTTCTTTGAGGATGTATATACTCATAACCCCTTCATGATTATTTGAAATGAAAATGAAAATTATCCTAAGAATATCCCCTGGGAGTGTCGTAACCAAGAGTGCAGTAAGGCCCGTTGTTGTGCACGAGTTCCTATTTGAGTCTAGCTCAAAGCGGTGTTTTCGAGTTTTACCCCTAGGTACTTCTGTGCCAGAGTCACCTCTACCTTCTCATATCCGGATAGGGATGTATTTCTTGGAAAACTCACAAAATCTCACCAATACCAAAATTCTAGGAACGTCTTCTATACTAATCCTCAAAGTCCATCTTAGGTCTATGTGCTCTAATAAAAGTTTATCTAAATCTAGCTTCCAAGGATTGTACTAAAATTCTTCTGATACCAACTGTAACGCCTCAACCCCAGTTACCCAGAGTCAGTGCATTATTACATAACATTTTCATGATCACAAGAAAGATAAAATCTTGAAATACCGATTATTTTAGTAGCCTTGGAAAGACTAGATATGTTCATAAGTCTACATTACATCATAAAAATGAAAACTACAACAACATAGTCTCCATAGTACACACTCATATCCCCACATATAATCCCTTTCGGTCATTCATAAATTACTTCTTCACATCCTCGGAAAAATAAAACATTGAATGGGGTGAGCTCAGATGCTCAATAAGGATAACAATATAACGGAATCTTTCATAAATAAACATAAACATTTAAGGAAATGTATAACTAAAACAAAAGCCTTTTAAACATGAACTTCATCATAATATGGAAAAGATAAAATAAAATAATTCGATTTACTTATTCACATGGATATTCTACTAGTCGAATAATCACATGCAATATCAATAACCAATTTCATAGTGATGGAATGCATAATGCCAAACTATCATAACCATGTATCAAAGGCCTTATGCCAAGACTACAAATAAGATTTTGTCAAGACCTCATGCCAAGAAATTAGTTTGTCTCATGAAACCAACCGATGCATCGAAGAGCTATAGCGGGCTCCACCCTTCACTTATTAAGTCCAATGCATTCCTCATATGAATAGGTTTAAATATAACCCAAACATTCGTATTAAAACTAGCATAAAAAATGTCAATAATTTTTTCATAAACCATGAATGGTATAAAAATAACACATCCACAGTCAAACATATCACAAAACCATCAATACAATATGGAAGTTTTGTATCATAATAAATAAACTTCAAATAAGCTTAAAATTCATCAAAGGATGTTGACATAGATGAAATCAAAACTATTTGAGAGAAAAATCACTTTTTTTAAATCATTTTAAAGTCTCAAAATTATTAGATAATTCATTTACATTGAAAATATTCTTCTAATCTTGTAAGGGAAGCTTCGATGAATTTATAACGGTGGATAATAGTCGCACCCACCATATAAGTTAAAAAATACATTCTTACATTAATTCGGTTGAAAAGGTTAAAAAGGACCTTGTTTGGAAAATAAAGGAAAGATTCCTTTATAAAGATCTTATAAAAAGTCAAAAAAGGGTATAAATGACTTTAACCCATATTCTGTAAAATAGAAACAATTTTTTGAAATACATTTTTACGAAACATGGATGTGGATGATAAAGAGGTCCTAGTAGATAATTATGTATAATCAACCTCGGATAATGAAGAGATTGTGAAATAAAACCTTACCTTGTACTTTTCCTTGGACTAGGGTTTGTTAACCTCCCGTATAATGGTGAAATAATTGTTATTAAATTTTACAATAATCATATACATTAATACGATATCATATATGATCTTTTAACATTGCTTGGTTGATAATATCTTAGTATTATCGTTGTTTCGGGTGTTAACTTACTCATTTTCTTTTATATGTTTTGTTACATAAGCCACATTTTTTATTAATAGGTTGTATCTTATTCATATTAAGAATTATATCAAGTCCTTAAATATTATTTTTAATCATCCAATATAATTTAGTCTTGAATGGATACGATGGGGAGTAAATCCCATCGCATTTGTGGAGACGGTAATTCGTGCGTACGCACGAGCGACAATATCATTCTTTTGATTTTAAAATAATATGTAATTGGATGGTATATCATATATACAGGATCATTATCACGTTATATATATTATTTAAATGAATTACACATCATTATTATACCCATCTAAATAATAATATATTGAATAACAATTACCCCATGACGTGGAGACGGTAGGCCGTACGTACACATGTATGGTGACATGTCATTCAAGGGATGGATAGAATAATTAATTTGGTTGTTCCATATTTATAATAACATCAAATTATATATAAGATACTAGAGTTATTATTTTATAATTTAAATAACAAGGAAAGAAGATGTTGAAGAAGAATGGAACTTTAAAGAGGGTGGTGAAGATGTTACCTCTTCTTCGGGTTCGTCCGTTTGATTTGATCAAAAGGGCTCCATAGGTTGGCTTTCTAATCAAAATAAGGACTCTAGGATGAATTGAGGGGAGTTTTGAGGATATTTCGGTGGAGTATGGCAGATACAAATGTCTTTGAAAGTGTGATTTAATGAGAAGGGAGAGTGCCCTTTTATAAGAGGGGTGAGGGGCTCTTCAGGAAAAACTTAAAGTATTATTTTATAATTAAATCATATTTGGTTTATAATGGATCCAAAATGGATTATTCAAAGTCTAAGGCAGTTATGGGTTAAAATCCTTTCAACCAAAATATTTTTTACATGTTTGTGTCATTATATTAACCTTATCATTTAATTTTAACTCTTAGTTAATTTGTTTGACACTTTCCATGTCACTTTGTAATAGTATATTATATAGTTAACTAACTCACTGTATATATCCAAGCGTCCCCAAAGTGTTCCATTAATGATAACAAAATAATAATATAAGTCCTTTGGCCGAACCATATATTTTTAGGAATAGAATATAAATTAATAATATAATATTTGTTTAAAAAACTCATTTATGTCAATTTTGACAATACTCAATAATTTAATTTTGTTAATTACTTATAAAATTTATTAATTCGAAAAAAACTCATTTAAGAAATCCTAACATTCCATATTAACCAATAAAATTCTTTTATTTCATCACGACTTTCAAATTATATTTATTTTAACATTTATAATACCAATTATTTGATTCATTCATTAATAAGGAAAATACTGGATCAATATTGTGTCATATATATTTTTACATTTTCAATGACTAAAAATTATAAATAAAATTTCTTTATGTAGGAAATATTTTTATATTTCTAATGAATATTTATATTAGAAAATATAACATATATAACCCTATGTAAAATTTATTTTTCTAAAGGATATAAGCTTTTGTAGTTTTTGAAATTACATTAAATTAATTAATATAAAGTGTCTCTATCACCTAAAAGTGGTTACATGGGGTCCCAAAATCCTCCCACATATTCCCATGGTCGGACATGTATCCACCAATAAGGTTAGGACACAGTTTAGGGTAATTTATTGTTATTATAATGTTATTTTTTAACACTTATTTACTGGATTTAACCTTTACCCATGGTACATAAAATATTTACCGAAGTAATTATTCAAAATGTGTAAATATAAAAGATAACGATTTACACAATTTGGACATCTTGATTCTAAATATGGAATCCATTTTTCCAAATTCAAAACACAGAAGTGGCAGAAATTAATTTAAAATTAATTCCCGTTGTCAAAACAAAAAGCGTGTTTTTAAAATATAATAACTATCAAAAGATTGATACTTGTTTATGTCTGGTTTAATTGTGAAATTTTTCCCAATGACCAAAATTGTATTAAATGGTAAAAATATATTCTAAATATACTTTAAAACCACTCAAATTAATAATTTATCACTATTAATTATTTTGATTAAAAAAGTTGTTTTTAATTAAAATTTTGTAATTTTCACAATTAATCAAAATATAAAAGTTATCCGAAAAGTACCAAAATTTCATCCTAGGATAATTTCGATATTCCGAATCCAAAATATAAGTCCATTTTGAAAGATAAAATGTATAAAATTTGAAAAATGTGGTATTGTTATTCATAATGGCTATTTTTGTTTTAAAGGTTGGGGTCGAAGCCTCAATTTATTATTTAAAGCAAAGGCCTCTTTAGACTGGGTAGAGGGTGACCCATTACATAGCCCGAAGGCCCAAGGCCAAGTGGTCTGAATACAATCCTTGAAATCCCATTTTAAGGCCCAAAGGACCCCTCAGTGAACAGTACTGCTACAGTACCCGCACTGCTACATCGCCTGCTACAGTAACCGTCGCCGCTACAGTTCCTACTATAGTCCCTTCGCCGCAACAATGTCACCGCTGCTACAGTTCCACGGCTGCTACAGTACTACTACAGTGCCCTGATACAGTACTGCTATAGTTCCCTACTACAGTAACCGAGAAATTCACCCCTGGCCGGATTTGATCCCAGGTCTTTTGGATGCCAAACAGGAGCTTGTTCCACTAGGGTACAAGCTTGTTGGCATTCATAATGGCTACTTTGATTGGTTGCGGTGTGATAGAATCTCATAGTTTCTTACAACACATGCTACTATATTATTCAAAGATAAGTGTACCACGGAAGCGTGGGCTGTTACAATATATGTCTTAAAAAATTAAATATAACTTTTATTGAAAATCCATTTCATGCATCTATTGGGTTTTCCACAATGAACAAAAACATAAAATACACAAAACTCGAGGAGAATAAAAATAATTAATTAATTAATGAAATCATATCAAAAAAACTGATTGGGAGGGTTAATTCTCCCCAATAGATAATATTATCTCCCCATAATTCCACTGATGTCCAAAGAATTTTTATAGAGTTTATATAACTAATAAAATATTAGGAGACTGAAAATTTAAATAAAATATAGTTGGAAAACACACACTCCAAACTAATTTTGGTATAAAACTTATTTATAATTCTATATATATTGAAAAATAATCCAGAGGACTCAACCCATTGGCTAAATATAAACCCTTTCATATAATAGTAGAATGAAATAAACAAACCAATCAAAAGGAATAGTTAAAATTAATTTCTTTTGATACTCATCTCCGTAGTACAAGGTTTGTATTTATAATTTTTTCTTGAAATGAGACAAATGTCATCAGATAAAACACCCCAAAGAAGTAACCATTAATTATACTATGATATCACAAAACTAACTAGTAATCCTAAAAACTAATATATTATTCCATCAAAAAACATTTCTTCATGTTAGAATAAGGATTTGAATAAACCTATGTTAATAAAACCTATATCATTACATAAGATATCAATATTGAATAGGAGAAAATGAAATAAGGATACTTGAATAATATTTTTTTTAAAAAAAGTGATCCATGATGGGAAAAATTATTTTATTTACTATCATCTGAACATAATGAATTTTTAATCATGACCCAACCCTATTAAGTAATTTATTTTTCTAGGGATCTCATATATGAGGTCTTAGATTCCCCCAAAGTGACACACTTATGGAATATGAAATATTACTTATTCATTAGGAAATTCCAGTTTAATAATAGAAATATTTTAATCTATGTTGATTTATTTCCTCTAATTAATACTATATTTTCACCTAGAACTTTTTTTCAACAATTATACCCAATGAAATAGGGTTTTACCCCAATTGGGTTGGAAGCTGTAGATCAACTCCACTGTCATTAACTTACTCACAATATCATCCGATAAATCCATATCTAATAGATGTATTCTATAACTCACCTTGAAAGTGATACCCTTTACAAATAGAGGAACCTCTATGATGGTAAAGAATTGTTTCCTGAGAGAATAAGGAATAAACTGACTAAAATAGTTAGCTTACCCCTTCATTGACTGATTACATGGATGAAGGTCTTTAAGCTCCATATCTCTCTATACTATCACCTTATGAGGAAACTTATATGGAAGAATGGTCACATAAAATAATTCCTAATATACACTTCTCTATAACTAGGCAATAACATTAGTCATCCGCAATTCAAAACTCATTCCTTCAAACATGTATGGAATAGTTTTCATCCATGAGTAATATTTTATTATATGTGCATTAAATAATCCAATAATTTTCTCTATCTAATATATATATGACTAATACCATGTCTTACCATTGATGATGTGAAAATATAATGTGGAGTCAACTTGTACTACTATTACATGAGCCCTCTTAGGTTCGAAATACATAAGAACAATTTCAAAACACTAATAGTAAATTGGATACGGAACATTCCATGATATAAACATCATATGATTCATCATGATATTTATTTTATTAGTAATGTAATCAATAAAATAAAAGAAAATACTCTATAAAAACATATAAAAGACACTTAATTTTATTGATAAACCATGATATCAAATAAAAATTAAATGATGCAAAAATACCACTTGAATTGAAATTTTTAAAAAATACCCTTTAAGAAAAATTTAAAATAAACTCATTTTATATGAAAGAATGTTTTAAATCACATGTCCATCACTAAACCATTTTCATAAAATTTAAAATATAATTCTTTAAAAAATAATCTTATACTAATAAAATATACATTTTCAAATAATGTTTTTCTCCTTTAAAACCAACCTTTTCAGCGTAAAATAATTTTGAAATCAATCCAAATCTAATTTAAGCACTATAAAACTCTTTCTGATCCATAACCAATAACAATAACACTATAATAAATGTAATACAAAAACTAAAGTAAAAAAAAAAGTAAAGTGGGTTGCTAATTATGAACGTTTTGGAAGATATTTTAGTTGGTCTTGAACCAACCTTTGAACTATCACTAATAGATATTATAAGCCATATACACTAGTTTCATTTAGATTACCTCTTCGTTTAAGTTAACATATCACCTTACCATCCACTCCCATTTTCCCCAAATCAATAAAATATCCTAAAATTTTGTATAAAACAATAATATAATTAAAACCCCATAAAAATAATCTAAAATAAAGCTTAAATAAATGAGGAAAATTCATAATTAATGTCTATCAACAATTGAACCCATGAAAATGTATGATTTATCATGAGAGGCAGTGATATGGAACCTACCAATGACTTACCTCATAATCTCTAATAATAACACCTCCCACCTACCAGACTACCAAAATAAAGAAATACAAATTGATAAAAAAAATTCACAAACAAATAATGGCTACTATTTTTTCAGACTACCATGTTGTCCCATGACATGGAAAGTTCGGTGTTTTTTATTCCTATGTGGTAAAAAAGTGTCAGGGATTTAAAATAATTCATTGAGAATTATTTTTCTAAGATAAATAATTTTTACTAAATAGTGGAACCATTGAAAAATTTTAAAATGGTTCCCCATATATTTGGGTTCCATGTCAAATAGGATATTGAGTTTTAAATTATGTTAAATATAATGAACACATTACACAAATAATGAATCCAATACAATATAAAATCATCTCACCAGAGGAAAAACTAGTATACAATAATTGATTACATTACTGATATATAAATTAGTCCTAACAACTCAAATTTTATTAAAATACCCACCAATAATCTCTTCACATACCATGATCATCAGAAAATAAAACCTCCCCATGACTATTACACATGAAAAATACATTCATGAAAAAACATCCTAAACACCCTTTATCATACCAATAAACAAACTTGACCTACAAAAAATTATTTTTGTAAGTTGTGGGTGACTATAATAGGCTAATATATTTCAGTATTTTCAATGTATTTACTTCATCCAAATATTCACTAAATTCTAGTTTAAGATAAAATATTTTAAAATATTTTTTTATTACCCATTAAATAAAATAGGAACACATATCATTCACTGATTTGAAAATAAATATAATTATGAAATATATACATTTATCATTTTCTTTTAAGAAACATTTTAAAATGACACTATTATAAAATCATTTCCAAAGAACCATTGTTATAAAAACATCTGAAATACAAAGCAAACAACACATTTAAAACCATAAAAACACATATACCACTAAATAAATGGATTCATAAATGGAAACATGGTAAATACTTTCTTAAAACCCCATATGGATGATATATATTTAATCATAGTAAATGAATTATAGATTTAATTAACCAAAAATATACAGAGAAATATCACATCACATGATAGATATAAATATATTAATAAATAATATTAATGCCCAAGTAGCACAATAAATAACATAAAGTAATGTTTTTATAATAATGAGAGAATCTTATAACTATATTTTGATGTTATTAGACACACTGGGGTGTAATTATCTTATGGAATTTTGATGCATTCACTATTTGTAATGAACCATTATACTCTAAACATTCCTCAGTAGTGGAACCTCTATAGTTAGTACTGGTCCAAGGAAATATGATATGTTTCCAACACATCAAGATATGTATCAAAACATCATCTAGATCAAGAAAATAATTCATTTGATCCATGAGATTTTTAAGTTATAGCTTAATGAGGAATGAGTTCTCTATGAAAGACACAATATTTGTAGAACAAAACACAAAAAAATATTCTTGAAAAACTAAACTCACCATTACACACCATTACCAATAAATCAATAATTTAAATTTATAATAATTAAAAAAAATTCATTTGAATATTAATCTGAAATATAAATTGAAATACATTGAGATTTATCTTATGGGTTTGGATCATTCTTGTGAAATAATTCAATTTAATAAGGATTCCCCTAGTCTTTGTTTTTATGAATATAAATATATTTGTAAAACTCCATTTAAAACCATTTAATAAACAAATGTTATTCATAAACTATATTTCAAGGTCTTACATGGGCCTTTGGGTATTCCCTTTGAAATTATTCATTAAAATCTATTTAAAACATATTATATTTAATTGAAAAATAAGTTGGAACACCAAATTATAACAATAAAATAAAATCAACCACAAAAACAATAATTTACAACATCAATAAGAAATTATTTAATCAACATAAACAATTATAATAAATAAATAAATTTATATGAAATTCCAAACATATTAAAATATATTAATGGGAATTTTCAAACAATAATTACTTAATGCTAATAAAATTCCCCATGTAATCCCAACATTTAATATGCATATCCAATTTTATAAAACAGCTTAATTATATAGAGACGAACATTTAAAAATAATTTATAAAAATTAGTTTAATAATTATATGGATTGTTAGGAAATGTGGACAAGATGGAAACCAGTACCTTGGTTAACCATGATAATTATGAATCCTTAATATATTAGGGGAGGAATAGAAAAATATAATTATGCACACCCACGTTACCAAATAAAAGAGATATTTTAAATAAATACAATCCTAGGTTTTTGTATAGACCATATCATAGAAATATATAAATAAAGAAACAATAAAAGACAATAAGTTGGAGAATAAATTGATTCAAAACATGAACAATTCAGAAACAATCCTAGTGGATGACATAAAATCAAGGTGGAAGTGAAGTGGCAATATTCAGCGATTTCCTGGAGATATAGTCATGTGATTTATGAGGTTTAAAATATATATTTCTTTGTATAATCTTATTGGAAAAATTAAGATCCAATTTTTATATGTTGTGGATAGATTACATGGTTTGTGTCAATGATTTACTAAACTATAAACCAATATTTTTCCCCGACTAGTCAAGAAAATAATTGTTTCACAATGTAAAAATCCATGGGCTAAATGTTAGGAAATATCATTTAAATATTTTATACCCTTCCAAAAAGTTACATAATAATTTTCACTATTAATATGTTATTATTACAACCATATATTTCATTAATTTAAAAAAAACCAAAGAAAACTACATAAAACTCAAGTAAAAGAATAAATAATAAAAATAAAATAATAATTAAAATAATGAAGATTATGTGGCATAAGATGATTTAAAATTCATTAATTAATTTTATTTTGTTAAAATACTGTTCAAAATTTCAACAAAATATCTTTATTAAAAGTCTTACACTAGAAATATTTATCTGTTCAATATTTTAACTAAATAAAACCTCTCTCCTCATGGATAAATTCCTTTCTTAATTTCTTTTGAAAATTACTTCATATCAACTTATCAAAGTTCAAGATATACCAAAATCCAATATATTATGTAGAATAATACTATTAAAGACATTCTAGGTCAATAAAAATCTAATCCATATGGTTTTAATGGTTGTGAAAAATGTGTACCACAGATAAAGTTGAAAGGAACATTAATTTAGTTCATTAATTTTCCTTTTTAATTGTTCTATTGATATAATAATTTCAAATAATTACAATGAAAAATTATTTAATATCATGTTATCCTAGGTTTATTGATATTAAATATATAAAAAAATCATCCTTCAATCTATAAATATATCATAAACAATTCTCTTCCCCTTTTGACAATGAGATATTATTGGTGGGTTAATCAATTTTGTGCACATTGTCCACATTTTACATATTGATTACTTCTTTAATAGATATAATATTTGATTTATAATATATAAATATAGAAATTTTTTTATTTTATAATTTTCAAATTCATTATTAAAATTTAATAATATCATTGCATAAAAACCATGAAAACAATACAAGATAGGATAATTTAAATAATGCATGGAAACAAAAAAATTCACCATAAAAAATAGCATTAAAAATGAAATCCATTGTTTTTAATTTATATAGAGTGGAAAAATGAATATAAATCACTAGTGGTTTCAAGTTTTAATTAACGAATCTTTATTTTATATAAGGTTGTTAGATAAAAAGTTATTTTAGGACAAATGATAAGGGGAATCCTAAACCAAAATCTTCTTTTGATTTTTTATACACTTATTATATCCTATAGCTGTGATTGTAACACCCCAAGATTTTATGATGAATATTATATTTAATTTCATTGATCTTCTATTATACACTACACCAAGATTAGCTTGTACAATACGCAACACCGCATTAGCTTGTAGTATACATAACACTATTCTTGGATCGTGTTACACACAATTTCATGTTCGCAACATTGAGTGAATATAAATGTGTGTGTGTGTGTGTATATATATATATTAAATGTATAAATGAAATATTGTTGAATTTTTTTATACAAAAAAACAAAGAAGTCTTGCACTACACGCAACCCTGACTTGGCTTGCATTACACGCAATCACGACCTTCCTCGATAGCGTGTGTTGTACGCAATACCGAGTTTCACTAAATAACGATCTATGGTTATAATATTATCACGAACTAGAAGTTATGAATAGTATTAACTACATTTTTAATTTTATAACATTATTATTCATCTTACACATTTTCTATAACATGGTATGAGAACAAAATAAATTTTTCGGGTAAAATTAGAATTTTTCAAAAAAGGCAGTTTTTCGGCCTTTTGATGGTGCACCCACTTTAAATATAATTTTTGAAATTTTTATAACTTCAATTTTAAAAATTTAAATTATAATTTTTAATCAGTATATAAAAATTTACATTGGATAAAGTTTTGATATTATTCTGATAACTTTCATATTTTAAAGAATAGTAAAAACACGCTATATTTTAATTAAAAACAACTTTTTTCATCGTAATAATTTTAATAGTTAAATTATAATATTTAATGGTTTTAAAGTATAAATAGAGTATATTTTTACCATTTAATATAATTTATGTCATTAGCATTAATTTCGCATTGAATTCATAGGTAACTACATTTCAATCTTTGGCAATGTTTTAACTTCTAAAACTCGTTTTCTTAACAACAGGATTAATTTTAAATTAATTATTGAAACATATGTGTTTTGAATTTTGAAAAATTGATTCCATATTTGTAATCAGTGGGTGAAAATTATGTTTATAGGCTACTTTTTATTTTTGGGCATTATGAATAGTAACTACGGTAAATTTTATTTACCATAGTTCAAGATAAATCGGGTAATTAAGGGTAAATGTAAGATTATAAAATTACCCTAACACCTTCCAAAATTCTATTGAATGACTAAAAGTAGACCCATATAACCTAAGGGTCGGATTAGATTCATTTAATGGACTTGTGTCCATGAAAATAATTTATTTATTATTAAAACCAAAGAAAGTGACAACATGTCACTTTATTAAATCTTATAAGTATAATAATTTTAATTTAGTGATAATCTTAATTAAACTTCGGATATAAATAGTCTCCATAATGATAATAAAATTATCTACATAATATGAATTTATGTATAATTTTTAGGGATTAAATAATTATCATTAAAGGTGACATAATAGTGATGTTGAAATTATTTTATTAAGATAAATATCAAATAAATGGTTTTAAAAATTTTAAAATAAATATTATATGAACTATTTAATGTCCTCCACTAATTTAATAGATATATATGACATGTTATGAATCTATTGAATCTTTTAGTTTGAACATATCTCCTGTATATTGTTTATTTAAATTCAAATAAATGAATAGTGTCAAAATTGACACTATTGTTATTTTATAAAAATAACAAATTATAAAATTGTTTAAAAATCACAAAAATATTTAAAAATTATAAATTTAAATTTGTATGGTCTAAAATGTCATATAGTGTCAAATTATGGAAAATTCACAACACATATGTATTTATTTATAATAATTTAAATTTCAGAATATTATTACCACAGATAAAATTAAATTGATAAATAAAGATAAATCTAGTTGATAATGTTTAAAATAAATTCCTAACATGACTAAATATTATTGGTTGATGGTATTACAACCCTATCTCATTTAATGTTCAGATATGAGTCATTTTGGAAGTTTTTAGGTGGGGTTGGGATTTAATATAGACTAATATTTCTTATTTTTCCAAAGGTGCCCCTCTCCTCCCTTATAAAAGGGCATATCCTCCATCTCCCCCTCACACCAATTTGATCCTTCAATATTGTCCAACCCCTACCCATTTCACTTCCCCACTTCCATAGAAACGTACTATAGGTACTGGTATTCTCAAAAGACCAACTCTAGTGCCCTAAGAGAATGTTTAAAGGAGGCACTTCGAGAAAGAGGTAATACCTTCTACCGTTTTCTTCAACTTCCATTATTCTTCTACTCCCTCTTATTTAGTTGTTTCATTATGATGTAATAACATCACTATCCCTAATATACTGATATGTTATTATAAATATTAAACCACCCTATTTCACCTTCTATCCATCCTATGGAAAACAAAATCACCACGCGTGCATACGTACAGAATATCGTCTCCACGCCGTGGTGTAATCTATTTTTCCACCAACACATTACAGGGATGGGTATAATGGTGTAAAGAATAACTATATATGGTTATTATAACATCATAATGATTCTAATATATTATACCATCCACTCTAATTCTATTCAATAATTATGGGAATGAGATTGTTTATTCCTAAGTATTTGCTAGGGTTATTGTTATCATCCAAGTCCATGTTTTCTAAAAGTGTTTTTATGTATGATTAATGTACTTTTTACCCATTTTGTTTTTTACTACATGGTATTTAAGGAATAATTCTTTTTTTTACGTTACGAGATACTTTTTGACTTTTCTGACAAAAGTATGACGAGAATTTTTTTTTAACTTCTACGGTATGAAAGGATTTTTATGGTTTTATAAAGCCTTATTTTCATGAAGCTTATTCCAAAAGATTTTATGAATATTTCAAACAAAATACTTTTATTTTAAAATCTCATTGCATTTTTTGAAAATAAAATGATTTTGAAGAAGAAAGGATATTTTCCTCAAGAATTGATTTCAAATGTTTTATCAAAACGATTTTCCATCTTAGATGATATTATTTCATATGTGTATGTTTCAAGTTTAATGTGTTTATGATTTACATGGTTCAATTTTCTTTTGATGAAATGTCCATTTGTTTTATATGTATTATGAAATGATGGGATGATGTTTATGAAACCCATTTTATTCTTTGGGTTATGATGAATGTTTTAAGTTTATTTTTTGGCACAAGTAAGAATGATTTAATTATGAGATGGGTGGGACCTGTATCTCCCTACAATGCATTGGGTAAAGATGTATATCTCATGAGATAAACATGGCTAGAATGGGAAGTTAAACCGATTCAGTAATATAGGACTGGAACAAGGAGTGAACTCAATTCATAAAAGGACTTTGTCCACTAAGATGGTCTTGGCAGTAATGCCTTGAGTACTATGGAAATAATATCATGTGCATAATGGTTTTCCACAATTACATGTTTTATTCCCATGCTAATTTATCATGATTAATGTTTCTTCATGATCTATGCCTTACGTACTTCCATGTTTTATGTCATTGCTCAAGATTTTTATGTTTAGATTTTATGCTCATGTTTTTTACATTAAAATTTCTATGGATTGTTTTATGTTCTCTATGCATACCCTTACTAAGCATTTGAGCTCATTGTTTATATGTTTTCTTTTCACCAGGATTTAAACAAAGGTTTTAGGTAATAAAACAAAAGGGGAAGATCATTAATGGATATTTTGAAGATCTTTCACCATGAATAGAAGATTATATTCCGAGTTTCCAAAGACACTAAACTATTACGATCCTTGTGTGTCTATTTTTGTTATGTATTAAGTATTCCGAAAAAGTAATGTAATGTCCATGTACGTCAAGTTTCGTGTCTCTACAGTTGGTATCAGAGGAAAGGTTTAGTCAACCATTGGATAATAGGATGCGAAAATGTTAGTGAAATCCCTAGAGATATTTCTAAGGTATGTCTATGGATATCCCTAAGGATAAGTATACGTATAGGATATAGTCCTAGAACTACGGTAACGATCGTAGAATTAAACCTAAGATGTTAGATATTGAGGGTACTCCCCCTTTACTATGTTGTTTTCCCTAGCATGATTTTTTCCACTCACACTATTCTTTTGGGTTTTAGAAAATGGCTGGAAACAGGAATATTCACGATAATGGAGGATATGATGGATAATGGAATGATATTCTTCATGAGAAACCAAATGAAATGGGATTTGGAAGTCCAAACATCATTATTATTCCTAATCAGTAATCTCATTATATGATCAATAATCTCAAATTTCGTAAGTTTCCCGACTCAGATAATAAGAGAAAGATGGAGTTTCATGGTGATCATAGAGGAAATAAAGTTCAATTTCCCTCATGTAAATCATGTGGGAAGAGGCATCGGGGAGATTGATTCAAAGGAACTGGAAGATGCTTTTGGTGTGTAAAAGAAGGAAAAAAAGCCAGTAAGTTCCAAGGAAAAGGTTCAGTTAACACCATGGACAAGGATAATGGTATTTCTATGACATCAACAATGATTAGATGTTTTAAATGTGGAATGTATGGGCATTATGCAAACCAATGACCTAAGGGAAAATCTCATGAAGAGAATCAACATGGCCATATGAGTAGTATTTATGTGGATGCTGATGAAGAGACTACAAATGAAATATGAGATGAAAGAAATGATGAAGCTCAGTCAGTGGTTTAAGAAGTTAGTGTAATGATTGTATGTTTATAAAGAATAATGTATGGTACTATGGAATGAAGAATCATCTAAGGATTGTTACACTATTGTTTTTCCTAAAGTATGTGAAATTATATGTTCAATGGTACCAGTAACCATGAAAAGTTATTCAAATATTTTTGGAATGTAGATGATTTGCACATAATGAAGGGATAAGAAGATAATGAGATGTTTGATTGTATTCATGAGCTCATGACTGATATAAGGACTAATTGATATTATGGTTTGATTATATAGATTTTTTTGGGATTTTGGTATGTGGAAAGAGTTACCTTTTGACAGTTTTCATGTTTTCATTAAGGTTCTATGGTAATTTATGTTTCAAGAGAATATTTGACTAAGGTATTCATGTGTTTTGAATGCAACCAATAAGATATATCTTATGATATATGTGGGATAAATGCTTGTATTCACATTCTTGGTCGATAACCTTTCTAGTAATTGTTTTCTTTATACTATGAGCTTGGACCGAAGTATTTTAGATGAGCCTAAAGATTGGAATGGATTATGTTGGACATAAGTTAGTATTGTTTAAGGATAGAAATATTTCGATATTATTGATGGGATGTTATAGTAATTTAGTTTTAGTAAAAGGAAAACCTGTAGGACGGGCGATAGCCCATCGCGTCGGACAAGGCTGTGGGAATCGAACCCACAACCGAAGTGCGACTGGCCTTTATCGCCTACCACTGGCCTACAGAAAGTCCCTGATTAGTAGAAACTAGTTTTATTTTATTAAGCGGTATGATATATGAAGTATAAGTTCCTTTTTGGAATCGTATATGATTAACCTCACCATAGATAGACTTATGTATATTTGATTACTTTTTCTAACCTTTTATTTGAAACCGATGGAATGACCCATCATTCTATCACATGATCTATTATCACTTCACGAATAAAAAATTCAACTTCATTTCTTTAAGAGATGAAGTTGAAATTGTTCAAAGCACGAACAATAGTGAGATTTTACCAATATTAAGAAAGTGTTTCTTCTAATTCAAAATTTTCAACTTTAGGGAAATGATATTGAAAACCAAAAATGTTTTCCTAGTTCTCTTATATCCGATTTATCAGATGTTACCTTAGATCATCACAAATTTATGGCCTTGTGATTGATTGCTTTTTCATAGCCATGTTCTCTACCACTCTCCATCAGAACTTGATGGTTAGATTTTTCTCCCATATCCATATTTTCACCTATGTTCTCCTATATGGAAACCCAGTGATGAGTTTCATTGGGTAATCATTAAATTTCTTACTTTATTTTTTAAAATTAAGTTTTAGTATTCTTTTTTACGATGTGGGTTTCTATGAATAGTAAACGATTTATAACCCCAACGAATTTCGAGGACAAAATTCATTTTAAGGGGGGTAGAATTTAACTCCCCCATATTTTATGAGATATATTATTTTTTATTTCTTTGATCTTCTATTATACACTACACCAATATTAGCTTGTACTATACGCAACACCGCATTAGCTTGTAGTATACGTAACACTATTCTTGGATCGTGTTACACACAATTTCAAGTTCACAACATAGAGTGAATATATATATATATATATAGTCAATGTATAAATGAAATATGGTTGTATTATGTTATACAAAACAACAAATAAGTCTTACACTACATGCAACCGTGACTTGGCTTGCATTACACGCAATCGCGACCTTCCTCGATAGTGTGTGTTGTACGCAATACCGGGTTTCACTAAACAACGATATATGGTTATAATATTATCACGAACTAGCTGTAATGAATAGTTTTAACTAAATTTTAAATTTACTAATATTATTATTCATCTTACACATTTTCTAGAACATGGTATGAGAACAAAATAAATTTTTCGGGTAAAATAAGTATTTTTCAAAAAATGAAGTTTTGCCGCCTTTTGATTGTGTACCCACATTAAATCTAGATTTTGACATGTTTATAAGTTCAATTTTACAAAATAAAATTATAATTTTGAATCAGAATATAAATATTTACATTGGATAAAGTTTTGATATTTTTCTGATAACTTTCGTATTTTAATGAATAGTAAAAACACACTATATTTTATTTAAAAACAACTTTTTTCATCGTAATAATTTATATAGTTAAATTATAATATTGAATGGTTTTAAATTATAAATAAAATATATTTTTACCATTTAATTTTATCTATGTCATTAGCATTAATTTCACATTGAATTCATAGGTAAAAACATTTAAATCTTTGGCAATGTTTTAACTTCTAAAACCATTTTTCTTAACAACAGGATTAATTTTAAATTAATTACTAAAAATTATGTGTTTTGGATTTTAAAAAATGGATTCCATATTTGGAATAATTGGGAAAAATTATGATAATTGGATACTTTTTATTTTTGGGCATTATGAATAGTAACAACAGTAAATTTTATTTACCATAATTAAAGGTAAATCGGGTAATTAAGGGTAAATATAAGACTATAAAATTACCCTAAAACCTTCAAAAATTATATTGGATGAATAAACGTAGACCCATATCACCTAAGGGTTGGATTAGATTCATTTAATGGACCTTTTCTTATGAAAAAATAATTTCATTATTATTAAAACCAAAGAAAGTCACAACATGTCACTTTCTTAAATCTTATAAGTATAATAGTATTAATTTAGTAATAAACTTAATGTAACTTAAGATATAAATAGTATCCAGAAATATAATAAAATTATATACGTCATAAGATTTTATTTAGAATTTTTAGGGATTAAATAAGTATCATTAAAGGTGACATAATAGTGATGTTGAAATTATTTTATCAAGAGAAATATCAAATAAATGGTTTTAAAAATATTAAAATAAATATTATATGAACTATTTAATGTCCTAAACAAATTTTCTAGATAGATATGACATGTTATTAATCTATTAGAGCTTTTATTTAGAACATATCTCTTGTATATTGTTTATTTAAATTCAAATAAATCAATAGTGTCAAAATTGACACTATTGTTACTTTATAAAAATAACATATTATAAAATTGTTTTAAAATCACAAAAATAGTTAAATACTATAAATTGAAATTTATATGTTTTAAAATGTCATAATGTGTCAAATTAGTGAAAATTCACAACACATATATAATTATTTCTAATAATATAAATTTTAGAATATTATTACCACAAATAAAATTAAATTGATAAATAAGTATAAATCAAGTTGAAAATGTTTAAAATAAATTACTAACAGGTCTAAATTTTATTGGTTGATTATATTACAGCCCTATCTCATCTAATATTCTTATATTAGTCATTTTTGAAGTTTTTACGTGGGGTTTGGATTTAATATAAACTAATATTTCTTATATTTCCAAAGGTGCCCCTCTCTTCCATTATAAAAGGGCACCTCCTCCCTCTCCTCCACACACCAATTTGTGCCTTCAAGATCGGCCAACCCCTACCCATTTCACTTCCCCAATTCCTTATAAACCTACTAGAGGTACTGGTCTTCTCAAAAGACCAACTCTAGTGCCCTAGGAGAAATTTTAAAGGAGGAACTTCGAGAAAGAGGTAATACCTTCTACCGTTTTCTTCAAGTTCCATTCTTCTTCTACTCCCCCATATTTAGTTGTTTCATTATGAAGTAATAACATAAGTATCCCTCATATACTTATATGTTATTATAAATATTAAACAAACCTATTTCACCTTCTATCCATCCTACGGGACACAAAATCACCGCGCGTGCGTATGTACGGAAAACCGTCTCCACGCCGTGGTGTAATCTGTTTTTCCACCAACACCTTACATGGAAGGGTATAATGGTGTAAATAATAACTATATATGGTTATTATAACATCATACTGATTCTGAAATATTATACCTTCCACTCCAATTCTATTCAATAATTATGGGAATGATATCACCGCTCGTTCGTACGTATGGATTACCGTCTCCACGACGCGATGAGATTCATTATCCATGTAAACCATACATGAATGATTATAAAGTTTATATAATTAATAATAATAATATATATGAAATAATAATTCTACTGAATTTATTTATATATTTATTTATGTCATCTATTTAGTTTCAATCAATTCTATACGAAAACGAAAACAACGTTCATGAGTACGTACGGTCTACCGTCTCCATGAATGGTGTATTTCATTCCTTTTATCAATCTATAATATATATGTATATGATGAATATATATTATATATAAATCATGTTTTACATTATTTAATTATTTAAATCAGGATATAAGTAATAATATTAAGAACGACAACTCGAAACACATACGATAAATGAAATGATTTTTACACAAAACGCTGCTTTAACATGGAATTTACAAAAGAACGGGTAATATAAAGTCATAAGTGAAACATATATGATATCATAACAATAAATATGATTATTTAATAATTCAATGAAATTATTTAAATCATTATACAAGAGTTTCGGATCCATACAAAGCATATCACACCTAAGGTAACGGATAACCTTTACAATATAGTTCTTATCTGAGATTGTTTATTCGTAAGTATTTGTTGGGGTTATTGTTATCATCCACGTCCATGTTTTCTAAAAGTGTTTTTATGTATGTTTAATTTCCTTTTTACCCATTTTATCTTTTACTAAATGGTACGTAAGGAATCTTTCTTGTGTTTACGTTAGGAGGTACTTGTTGACTTTTCTGACAAAAGTACGAGGAGAATGATTTTTTTAACTTTTACGGCATGAAAGGATTTTTACGGGTTTATAAAACCTTATTTTCATGAATCATCCTTCAAAATATTTTATGAAAATTTTCAAAAAAAATAATTTTATTTTAAATGTGCATGGCATTTTTTTAAAATAAAATGATTTTGACGAAGAAAGGATATTTTCCTCAAAAATTCATTTCAAATGTTTTATCAAAACGATTTTCCATCTAAGATGACATTATTTCATATGTGTATGTTTCAATTTTAATGTCTCTATGATTTACATGGCTCACTTTTCTTATGATGAAATGTCCATTTGTTTTATATGAATTATGAAATGATGGGATGATGTTTATGAAACCCATTTTATTCTTTGGGTTATGTTGAATGTTTTATGTTTATTTTGTGCACAAGTAAGAATGATTTAATTATGAGATGGGTGGGACCTATATCTCCCTCCAATACATTGTTTAATGAGTTATATCTCATGAGATAGACATGGCTGGAATGGGAAGTTAAATCGGTTCAGTAATACAGGACTGGAACGAGGAGTGAACTCGATTCAGAAAGGGACTATGTCCACTAAGATGGTCTTGGCAGTAATGCCTTGGCTACTATGGAAATAATATCATGTGCATAATGGTTTTCCACAATTAAATGTTTTATTCTCATGCTAATTTATCATGATTAATGTTTCTTAATGATATATTCCTTACGTACTGCCATGATTTATGTCATTGCTCAATATTTTGATGTTTAGATTTTATGTTCATGTTTTTTACATTCAAATGTCTAAGGATTGTTTTATGTTATCTATGCTTACCCTTACTAAAAATTTGAGCTCACCCTTTATATGTTTTCCTTTCCCCAGGATTTAAATAAAGGTTTTAGGTAAGAAAACAAAAGGGGAATATCATTAATGGAGATGTTGAAGATCTTTCACCACGATTAGAAGATTATATTCTAAATTTCCAAAGACACTAAACTATTACGATCCTTGTGTGTCTGTTTTTTTAATGTATTAAGTATGCCAAAAAAGTAATGTAATTTCCATGTACTTCAAGCTTTGGGTCTATACAATTATTCCTCTAATAATATCTTCTATGTGTATTTAATTTTAATTTTAATATTTTATTATGTCGATAGTCATATTTATAATTCATAGAGATGATTTCTAATCCAACTGAAATAATTTTACAAGAAGAATAATTTACAAAAAAATCTCATTGATTATTCACCAATTTTTTCTTTATATATTTAGGAACTGTGATATTTTTATTACTATATGTAATAAAAATATTGTGTTTTTACTTCCATATGTGGGAGTCACTATTATTATTTTTTAAAATTGACATTATAACATCTTTATGTAACCTATTCAGGTTCCATAGGTTTGTTTCATGATTATGATTGTTATTTTATTCCCTTATATGTGTCGTTAATGTATATGATAAGTATGGAATAACCAAAAAATATTCCTTGAGCGGAGGGGGTGATGTATATGATATGTGTGGAATAACCAATGAATATTCCTTGATGGGGGGGTGAATCAAGGAATTACTCTGTGATGTTTCTCTATTATTATTCAACCACACTTTATTTTGACTAGTAATTTTACATTACTTCACTATAACTCTTTTGGTGTTAAAATATTAAATTGATAAAATAAAACATTTTCATGGTTCACCCAAACTGTTACAATCCAAGGGTAATGAAATAGGATGTTTACTAATTAATCTGATACACCGTGTAAACTAATTTATATGTGTATAAAAAATGAAGAAACTACACTTAACCTATGAACTCAATTTATATAATAACGTTATAGAGTTCATTGTTCTTATTCATATACAGGTGATCATGACTCCTTATATAGTGTAATATTTACCCCAAAATGAAAATATGAAATTATATAAAAATTGGTAAATGAATTTTGTTCCTGATTATAGTATCAAAATAGATAAATATTTTGAAAACCTACTTATTCAATTCCATCAATGTTCCAGTTCATTTTCATAGAGTTCTACTATATTAATCATGTATAGAAATGAATCATTAATATCTTCTATTATTTATATCGAGTGGAAATAAATAATCTTAAATTTAATCTGATGTCTATATAAAATTACATGATCCCTTCATTCATTTACTATTATTTTTCTCTTGATTGTATTTTAGTGGTTTTGATGTAATAAGATATTTTGGTATTATGAAACAAAGAACCTTATTGGTCAATAATAATATTTTATCAAATGTAAAATTCCATCTAAATAATATTTCATATTCCATGTGATTATTTTTAATATAATTTCCCATTAATATATTTAAAACATGTGCAACCCATGCTGTTATAACTTCTATGTCTCCATCCTCTTTCCCTATGATGTGGTGTTCTTGGGAAAATCAACCCTATGAAATCAGTATTTATCTTGAATTAAAATTCTCAAAACCCTATGTCTCAATTTTAAATTGAAACTAAATTTTATTTTTAATCCATATTTGGGTGGAAATTTTGTTCAAAATATATTATAATTGATAAAATAATGTTGAAAGTACTACATGCTACATTTTAGAAAATCCCCTTTGGGGTGAGTTGTATGCCACACTTGATGAATCATAAATATAATCTCATTAACAATTCAAAGTTGGTGATGAATCAAGTTAACTAAATGATCACT
The DNA here is from genome assembly GCA_963277665.1 of Viscum album. Taxonomy (NCBI): domain Eukaryota; kingdom Viridiplantae; phylum Streptophyta; class Magnoliopsida; order Santalales; family Viscaceae; genus Viscum; species Viscum album. Next base: position 266,496,726 of record OY728125.1, on the reverse strand, counting down.
AAAATTAATAAAAATGACTTTACACAAATTAATATTTACTTATATGTAGATATATGAAACATAAACACATTTTATATATACATATGTAGGTTTAAAAATAAATCATTCACATATTCCATATGACTCGTTATAAGATCTAAGAACTGATACACACTTTTGGGAGGACTCATGTGTTGGTTATAAAATTTTTATTTTTTTTATATTCCTATAATGAAATACTCATATGTTGATTCAGAAAATGACTCATAAACCAGCCCCACATGATACATTCACATAAAATGACTTAGCCAGAATTTAAATGAAATAAAAAAAATGAACATATTTAAAATTATTTAGATCACCTCAAAAAAATTTAATCATCAAGAAATCGTATTTAGACACATTGAAATAAAAAATTTATGAGTCGTTCTAGATTTATATCAACTTATATCAAAAATATTAATTTAAGGGGTTTTCCAAATAGTACCCTTCTTCGGATTTGTTGAAATTTTATATGTTGATATAATAATATATCTTCTCATAAATTTATGAAATAACAGTATTTAATCCAAAATTTCATCAAAGAATATTTCATAATAAAGTGTATAACAGTTTATATATCTACTAACTCTAATCCCACTTGATTCATGATTGATGTGATAAAGATGATTATGATGACAAAATCCTCTTGATAACAACTTTTTGAGTAATTTGGTATTCATAATATATTTCTACTACTTCTCCCCCAAACTTTTAAATCAATCACACTCCCCCTTTTTCAAAAAAACATCCCTGTGTGTGAAAAAGAATAACTCATCCTACACAAATTCATTTCAAAATTGATTTTATGAAAAATATCTTATCCCCCTTATCAAAAAACCATGTATATATTTATGTTGTATTTAATGTAACATCCACATGGGAGTGGGTTTTCATTAAAGAACAATTCTAGTTTGGGGGAGTCATTTTCACTGAAAGATACAACAAGTGTATTAAAAAATATTCATTTTGAAATTAATTGGACATAATATCTGCCACATTATTTTGTGTTAACACACACACCTACTACAACATTTGTTTCCCCATTCTATAATTATAAAATGATACTTCATATTGATGTACTTTATCTAAAAATTATTAATGACATTATTGAAATGATATATACAACTATAGTTTTCACATTTGATATAAATAAGATATTCAACACTAGTTCAATTACCTTAGATCTATTTTTAAATTTATATCAACTGTGTTCAATTGTGAATGGTTTTTTATATTTTACCTTTATTCTTTATAGAGATAAGTGATATTTATTTTTTCTTATCCATGATATACTATAACTTTTTAATCAAAAAATTCCACAAGGGGTTAATTTTTTATCATCCATTAAACCTACCTACTATAAATCCATATAAACCAAATGTTCCTTAGGATATTTATTTATTTCAATACTTCATGAAATCTTTTATTTTGATTCATGTAACTAATTATTTGTATTGTGACATACATATGTCTTTATTTGTAAAAAATATGATTGTGGGTATCATGAAATGTGGAACAAATGGTGTCTAGTCTTGTGATTTTTCATGTATAACATGATACTGAATATACCTCTATAATGTGTCACATCAGTCTATTTCTATCCACATATTTTTATAAACTCTTCAAAGATAATTATAGAGTTTTAAATTTCCTTGAATCATTTATTTGGAAATGTTAAAAAAATTATTGGAATATTTTCTTTGTGAATGATACATTCCTCCCTCTAGTTGGACCACCATTATGCCAATTAAAAAGAACCACATGGTAATCAAATATATCTTGAATTCTCACCTTATGGAATATAAACACTACTTGGATTGGAATTCATCTATACTGTCATACACAAAAAATTATGTGATTTATATTAAATTTTTTTATAATTTATAGGTTTGATCAAACCATGCTCTTTGAAATATAATCCAATTTAGATATTTATTTATAAGATAATACCATGATCTTCAGGTTTTAATAAGCATATATAAGGCTTTATTCAACAGAAGTAATTTATCATGAACATTAAAAATATGAATCCAATATAGAAGTTAAATAAAAATATCATCCTCATGAGTTCTAATGAAAAATTATTCTTTAACATCAATCTAATAGACTCTAAATTCATTTCGCATTTCTACAATAATAAAAACTGATACTATCAATCTAAGATATATGTGTGAAATTATTAGCCACATTATTCTATTTTATTTGGTTATCATTTTTCAAAAAATGTTTTGATTTTTTCCTCTAAACAATAACAACAACATGAAAATTATTTTGAAAAATCACATTTTTTATGGTCACATTTTTGTATTCTTGATTTGTGTAAAATTTACAATATTCATTTTGCTCAATTTAGTTAGGATCATAATGTATTATGTAAACTTGACTCTCATCTATTGAAGCTTTTGAACATATTTTATTTACTACCAAGGGTAAATGAGATGGTATTTTTGGTCCACTGTCCTTTTAGCCTTTACCCATGTGGTTTTTTGGCCAATGATATGGTTTTAAATTATATCTACCTTTCATGATTATTGGTTATTAGTTTATGTATTATATATATATTTCTTATAATTAGCTCGGTTAGCTATACCTTATATAACACACCCCCCACCAAGACAAACACAACCTCATTGTACTCTTCCTAAAAAATAGGATTGTTTTTTATGAAATATTCAGGTCATAAATTGAAATATACTACCTTGTTTTTTTAAATGATCTATTTCATAAATAGTTATATATTTTTTGTAATTATTTTAAATTAATTTTATTTATATCACATATAGGCCCTAATTATTGATTTACAACCAATGAAAACCTCACATTACAACGAGCTTAAAAATTATTTTTTTTCTCGCTATTGAGAATAAAAAACATAATCATAAATGATCAAACTCATATTAAAATAAGATTATTTCCCAGAAAAATTATAATGGGGGTTCTCATTTCATTTAAAAAAAATAAACCTTTTTTAGAAGTACAAACTGAGGTGATCTCTAATACATTTAAATATCTCTTAGATAAATTCAATTTAATGAGAATAGTCTAGTGCTTATTGATAATCTAGTTTATCCCCAAAACAACTCCATTTTGTTGATGATTTTTCACTACCAAATCCTAATTTCTAATACCATGTATTTAATGATATTATCTCACTTCACTTTTGGTAAATTTATATCCATTATATATTATATATATAAATGAATTATTAGCCCTAACATATTTTCATGTTGCATCTGATATTGAGTTTTGAATTTTTATAAATTGCATTTGCTGTTAATCAACGTAATTCCAGTTATCGTGTAATAAAAAACTATAAATTGAAAAATAAAGGGTTTCATTAAATATATTTATGTGTTAGTAAGCCATAAAAATCCAATTATACTAGCTATATTAACCTATATGAATTTCATTTCATTGGATTCCATATTTTTTAGATAATCTCCCCCCCCCCTTTAAAATAATCACAGGTTTTAGTGGTGTAACTTTTGAGGTTAGTGAAATCAAGAGAGTCAACATTTTTAACAAATTACATAGTTAATGTTTTCTTAAATGGATATGTTAATTTTTATAATATTCACTTTAATACACATTGGGTAGTGTACATATATCATCTACCCTATTGAGATAATGATTCCCTTTGGTTTTCATTCCATAAAAAATGATAGATCTATCTCATCCATTGATTGTACATAAATTATTGTTGAAATACATCACATGTATTGAGTAATAAAACTGTATTACACTTAAAAAACATATGAATGTGCCCTTCTAAAAGATATTCATTTAATTGATTTATGTACTTTATAACAACATTTTACATTTTAAAGACAATAATTTGAATTACCTCAACAATATTGAAATAGAACAATTTATTACTATCATATTTAGCATATATTATGAGTAAAATATCCTCGTCATATGGTATGTTTATCAGCTTTCTGGACACCATGTTATATAAATGACTATTCTCTCAATTAAATTTCTACAACATTATCCATCCATGTTATTCATTTCTTGATCAATGACCCCTAGTCTAACATATTTGACTGTGGATGAACATTATAATCTTCTAGCTCAATGGATTCCCCTTCAACATGAAAACCTGATATTTGGTTATCAGATTTCATCTTGATTGTAAATTTTCACAGTTACTAGTGGCACAATACCATGTAATCCTGAGGCATAATTTATCCTTTTGCACAAGAATCATTCATATAAAAATATATATGTTTTAGATTCATAAGAGAAAGATTAAATTCATATTTATTCATTCTAGGTTTATTTATCCCTAAAATATAATTTTTCAACATATCATATATATTATACTTTCCCATAAATACTAGAGTAATAACACGTGATTTTTAGTGTTCTATTTTCAACCATTAAAACATCAAAAATAGTCCATTGAGTGTTATGAATACCAATTATTCCTCAAGGTGTTGGTACTTGAGATTTAACATCAAAATTATATGATCCATTCATTTGGTCAACTATCACAATAAACATTCCTTCATTATAACTAATACTATATTATTATTATTATAACATATATCATCATGAGAGTTTATTTATATGGGTTTTTTTTAAAAATAAGGTTATATTAAAATGATTTAAAAAAATTCTAAAATGAGACATCACTGATGTATCATTTTATTTATGTGGAAAGGGGGTATGGTTGATGATTTGATTTCCACTCATTGTCCTTCATCAATAAAAAGGAAATGATTGTATCATTGATACCTCCTTTCTCCCATGTTAAGGTGATAGGAGGCATATAAGATGATGAATTCCTCAAAAATTAAGCACAAAGGTAGTATTAGTGATTCCATATTCCCCCCAACACCCTATGAATTGAGCCCTACCCTTACCCTTCACCACCCTCATTTCGCAACCCCTATATCTCTAATTAAAATCCCTTTCTCTATAAATTTTTTTGTGCTTCTTCTTTTTGTGCGTGGTGATTTTGGTAGCCAAAAAGGATTGTGAATTTAGTGAAGCATCATTTAATGTTATTTTATCTTATTTATTTTAATTTTATTTATATTTCTTTTATTCATTTTTTTTATTTTTAAAAATGTTATTTAATTATTATTTTTTATAGTTAGATATATTATTGAAATAAAAATGATTATAAGTATTTAATAATATTATTATTATTTAGTATAACGTGCTAGTTTTTAAATATTATACACAAAATTTAGAATTAATATTATGTAAATGATGAATAAATAGTACTGAAATAATGGTTTACTAATAATTAACTACTAAAAACTAATGAATTACTAATACCAAAGTAATGAGTATGTATTAATTTACTAAATAATAACTTAGAATTGAAGAATGTTTAGATATTGATAAGCTAATAATTAACTAGTTTATACTAAATGATTAACGAGTTATTAAATAATGATTAAATAATAGTTACTTAATTATTAAGTAGTATTTAGAAACTAGTTACCAATAAAGTAACTACGTGTAACACCCCAGGTAAATAAATAATATGAAATTTTCACATTTATTTATATTTGTGAATAAAATATTAATATTACTTTAATGGGAACGCTATGCTCGATGGCGTACCCAATACGCAAAAATGAGTTTCTTTGAAATCTTACATTGCACTCTAATAATAAAACAATATTATTTTAAATGGTAGTTATCGCATAGCCATTATAATGGCGGGAATGAACAGAACTAATTACAAAATGATAATATATGTCTGTCAAATATTATTACTTTTTCCAATAAATGTTAGAGGCTTAAAATGCAAATGAATCCAATTTTATACATAAATATTCTAATATTATTTAAAAGTTCGACTAACCACCTTTTGATGTAGAACCCTTTTTAAATATACATTTGAAAATTTTATATGTTTTACATGACTAAATAAAACCCTTCTTTAGAATCTGGACATCAAAATTTATTTTCTGTAAATTTTTGTTATTTTTCCGATAAAGATCATTTTTAGTGAAAATGTTTCATTTTATTTCAAAACCTCCTATTAATCTGATTTATTTATATGGATAGATTATCTTTTTAATTGTGATTAAAGTTTATTTAGAATATATTTTTACCATTTAATCCAATGGTGGTCATTGGAATTAATTTCACTTTGAGATTAGACTTAAATTAGTGTCAATATTTTAATAGATATTGTTTCTTACAAATACACTATTTGATTTGACAGCAGGAATGAATTATTAAATTAATTAATGCAACTTATATATTTTCAATTTTTTAAAATAGACATCATTTTTTAATTCAGAATATCAAATATAGCTTAGGGTGAATTTTTGATATTTTTCTGAAAAACTTCAATTTTTGGTTAATAGTGAAACCACTAAGTGGTAGTTAAAGAAACTAATTTTTTGTTTAAATGAAACCTTACCACTTAAGAGATTTGATTTTCAAAAATCCGACATAAATGGTTTTCATTTTGAAGTAAAATGTGATTCAATGAGATTAAAATGATTTTTTTGATGAATTGTAACTTTTAAGTTTTTATTAATCGTGATTATAGGTAATTAGTGTAATTTAAGGTAAAGATAAAGTTATAATAATATGAAATTACCTTGACACAGTCCTACCCTTATTTTATGAGTCATAGCCAACCAAGACAATCCATGGGTCAACTTGGGGACCCCATGGAGCCACTTTGGTTGGAAAATGACATTAATAAGTTTTTATTTAAAGTTAAAATTAAAATGTCACAAACAAGTATTGTTTTACTAAATCAATTTTCACATGGGGTTATACAAGTCATATTTTTTACTATAAATATTCATTATAAATCTAAAATTATTTAATACATCATGATAGTTTTTTATAATTTTTAGAAATTAAATAAATTTATTTATTTATGACACCGTGATGATGCAGTGACTAACTCATAAATGAACGATTTAAAAAAATTAGAAGATAGGGTGAAATCTAAGTCTTAAACTTGTCAAAAACAAATTGTATGGGTGTATTTAGAAACCTTATCACCTTATCCTCGAAATATATCCTTTTGGGACCTTTAAAATCAGAGAAATAATTTTATAATAAAGTAATAGTTTATAACATTCCAAGAGTGCCCCTCCTCTTCCCTTATAAAAGGCCCCCACCTCTACCACCATACCCACACCTCTCAAGCCTTTGAAAATGCAAAACCCTGCCCATTTCATCTCTCCACATCCCTTTATTCATCATTGAAGCCTCACCTTTGGCAGAATTCACTTCAAGAATCCCTTTTGGTTCAAACCCAGAGGAGTTACCCGATTTAAAGGTAATGTCTTCACTAGTGTTCTTTTCTTTTATTTTGCTTCTCCAACCCCCTAAAATATTTTTATTCCATTATTTTGTAACAAAAATAGTATCTTCAATATACTAGGATTTTGTTATGTGAAGGATTCGAGCTACACTTACACACACCTTCGTCTAATGGTTAAAGAACATAATGTTTATGTGGATGGCGAATTGCTGCCTCACGAAACGATGATTGTTTAATATTCTCTTAACACCTTTCATGGTGGCCATTATGATTTCACTGTATTTTATATATTATATATATGGTATTTATGTTTCCCATATTATTCTGTATTTTATATTTAAAACATACCTTTATGCTTTTCATGTTGTGCAATTGTAATAATTTCATATGAGGAAGTGTGGACTACCGCCCCCTCAAGTGATGTGACTCGTTCATGCAATACAAGGAATGTATAAAGAATGAAATTAATGAACATATGTGACCTATATAACATATATATTATACAGGAATTATAATATATATATCTCTCAATTATTTTTAAATCCATTAATATGACAAAAAAATGAAAGTAGCGTTCATGCGTATGTACGGCCTACCGTCTCCATGAACGGTGCATTTCATTTCTTTTTATATCCAAAACTTATGGAATAGTATAAACTGAATATTTAATTGATATATATGATATTTAAATCATTAATACTATTCTAGAGATGATTTATTTATAACTACTTGGACAATAATTTTCAAACAAGTTCATTTTTGACTCATGTACCAAACATCGACAAAAACGTCTGATATGAACTCACATTATTAACCAATTATTATAAAATTATAATATGTGATCTGAACTGAATAATAATATTTAAAGGATTAACTTATGAAATTATAAATTTACTAATGTTTATTATTCATTAATATAAAGAAGCAAACAAGACAAGTCGGACTTGAGGTAAGGGATCCTACCTCTCTCATTATTTTTAAGTACTCTCTTTTATGTCATTTCGTTTAAGCTCATCTTTCTTATGTTTGGGTATGTTCTTTTATGTTACTAATTCTATAAGTTTTACATTCATATTATGAGAGACCCTATTTGATCTCATCAATCCATTTTTGGAAGTTTTATGTGGCACTGTTAGGCTGCTGAATTTTCATAAGGGGATTTTCATCTCAATTTTTATTCCCGTGAGATTCATTCTACATTGGTCACTATTTCATTTTTTGTTCTGTATGTACTTCCCATTATTTTACTATTGGTATAATATACTATCATTTATGGGTATTTACATCTTTATTGTATGACCCTTCTTTCATGGGGTGTACGTTTCGAAAGTTTCCCAAATCTGTAAGGGAACCTTTCACCCTCCTCTTTTTAAAAGACTTATTTTGTTATGTCTTTTAATTTAAATCTATTTATGTTGGGATATGTTATTCTATATCCTTATTGATGTAAATTGTATGTCCAAGTGATGAGGTACCATTTTCTCTCTCATTAAATTATTTTATGAATTTTAAAATGACGTCGTTAGGCTGTCAAATCTTAATAAGGGAACTTTTTAACCCAATTTCGATTTATTTGGGTTCAACATGAAGTTATTGAATATGTCATCCATTGAATATGTGTGAATGAACTTTGATTGTTTTACACTTAATATCCACTTATATTGGGTTTATTTATATTTGTCACACATAATAATGAGATTGATTTATTTTAATTTAAGGATACCTTCTTTATAAAGGATTTCATCTCATTTTACATTTCTATTGAGACATCATTGTTGTTATGAACCAATTCACTATTATATGATTTATAAAATGCCCTATGAAATATTATATAATTAATACCTTTATTATCATGATATTATAAAGTTCTGATTAAATGTTATTCCTTAAATATTGTATTCAAGTGTCTCTCATTTTGTTAAAAACCCTTTAACTAAAATATCGTTTTAAATGTTTTAATGATTTATTCATATAAATATTTCTCAGTAATATCCATGTTTTCAAAATGGTTTTAAGGATTTATTTATATTGATATTAATGGTTTAAAATGTTAAAATCTTCAAAGTGGTATGGGACACTTTGATTCAAAAATCTCTTTATTAAATGTTTTAAATGGTTTGAAAATGATTTTAAGAATGGATTCATTATTTCAATATCTTAAAATGTTATATTGTTATTGCAATGTGGTAATGTTATCTTTCCTTTATTCATAATTTATGTGATATGATTATGTTATGGTTCTTGGGCATTATTTATGAAGACGGGTGGTTCCGTGATAAACCAAGGGTGGGTGAGCCCGATATAGCTCTCCAGTGCATTGGGTAACGCGAAGGGGTTAATGGTTAAGGTTTATCCAAAGGGATTTAGGGAATATACTGTGTTGGGTATTCCAAACGTAACCATGATGGTTACTCCCTACGTAAGAATGAGATGAATTCCCCAAGTTACCTTTATGTCTCATGATTTTTATGAGTTATTCATAAATCTTATGATTTATGAGGTATGTTAACGTGCATATATTTTATGAGTAATCTATGATTTCAATGATTCTTATGTATACGTGGACTAATGTTTTCTTTCCGTATTGTTATAACCCTTACTGAGATTTTAATGCACATCCCATGTTTTTTTTTTGAAATGTTTTTCATAGGACATTAAGTTGAATAGGGTCAAGGATGCGATCAAAGAAATGTCAGGCTGTCTAAAACAAGGAACTATGCATGACTCTTTTGTTTAAGAGATTTTATTTTGTAAAAAAAATGGAAGCTGAGTGGGTAATTCTACTTTGTAATCTTTGAGATTTAATAGTTATGTCTTAATTCTCTAAAACTCTAAACCTAAAAAGATCCCCAATGTGAATTATTCATTTAATTCAATAATAAGCAATGTTTAAGGTCGGGTCCTTATAGTGGGTATCAAAGGTTGGTTTATATAACTTTATAGGTTAGGGTATTATTTAAGCATAAGTGACATTACCATAATAGCTAGGATTTCTGAAAGAGTCATAGTTTTTAGATAAAGTGAATGAGTAAGTATATCTTAGTGTTTATCTTCCTCATTAGTACATAATGATTTTGTAGATATACTCACACTGACATTTGTTTGGTTTTAGTAAATTGATGGATCTAGTAGGCACCAAAGTGACAATGGGTTTGAAGGAAACTATGGTGGTTCTCTCATTAAGAGACTGGATGAAATGAGGGATTCAATGAGAAATCTCATGGTTCTTCTAAACCAAATATCAGGAGTCATAATCAACCACTTGAACCTTGGTGAGTTCTCTAATGCATCATGTACGAGAGAAACAACTCGACGTGGAAGTTCAGGTAATAATTATAAAGGTAACCATAAGGTTTTATATGATCCGTACTTTTGAGGTAATTAAGGGTTACTATATGTTATGATGGATTATGAATGACATGAGATAAACTTGAGGTTAAATTCTATTTTGGTTATGTTTGAATATTTTATCGCTTTTTGGGGAATGTTATAAGAATTATGTAGTTTTGGAAAAAGGAAAACACGTAGACCGTGTGACAACCTGTCATGTCTGACGAAGCTACGAGAATCGAACCCACAACCAAAGTGCGAATGGTATTTATCGCCTACCACTAGACTACGTGAAGTCCTTGGTTAGTTTGACTAATTCATTTTAGTTATATGATCTTATGAATCTAGAATAAGATGATTTTAGTTTATCTATGGAAATTATTAACCTATCATGGAGGATATGTGATTAGGTTAATTACTTTTCAGTATGAGACTTTAAGAGTAACTGATGTTATTTGGAGATAAATGTTAAGGTTTATCTTGGAATTCTATGTGATTAAATCCTTCAGAGATTTGGGTTTCAGTCTATGTTTTGATTAATTTGAATAATTTTATGGATAGATCTTTATTGAATGGTCTTTGTTGAACTTTGGGTATTGTTTGACAAATTTTGGAGATTAAGAATAGATTTTTTTATATATAGGATTATCCTTTTTGGGTATTTTCTGATCTCATAATAACATTTATGGTTTTAGTTTTGGTTAAGGTCTAAAGACATTGGAAGTATATAGTTCTCTTTTTTGGATTATGTGATTCTCTAGAAGTTGATTGTAGCTCTCTTAATGTGAACAATTCATCCTAAATACTTGTCTTTTGGAGAAAATATGAGTTCGTGTAAGAAATCTAGTAAAAGTTGAAAGTCAGAAAGACAAGTAAGTATATTTACTTATGTTTTATTTAAGCTCATAAATAAATTCCTCAATGAAAAGTAACATAAAACAATAATTTTGTATGGTAATTTTTACTACTGGGGAATCAAATACCGTTTAACACATCACAAGATTGTGATTTTCTTGTGGTTAAATTTTTCCTAAACATGTTTTCTATCAATCTCCATTATAACATGACCCTTTGTTTTGTCCTCCATGTCCATGTTTTAATACATTGAATCCTAGTATGGGCTAACTCAGGTGACCTTTTGAACTTCTCTTTCTTTATTTTAAAGTGATAGTTTTACTGACTGTTGTTCCGATGTGGGATTTTCAATGAAGTTTCCAACCACAATTTTAAAATTGCGAGGATGCAATTCCCAAAGGGGGTGAAGGATGTTACACCCCAGGTAAATAAATAATATGACATTTTCATATTTATCCATATTTGTGAATAAAATATTAATATTACTTTAAAGGGAAAGCTATGCTCGATGGTGTACCCAATAGGCAAGAACGAGTTTCTTTAAAATCTTACGTTGCACTCAAATAAAAAAATAATATTATATTAAATGGTAGTTAATGCCTAGCCATTGTAATGGAGGGAATGAACGGAACTAAGTACAAAATTATTATATATGTTTTTCAAATATTTTTACTTTTATCCAATAAATGTTAGAGGCTTAAAATACTAATGAATCCAATTTTATACATAAATCATCTAATAATCTTTAAAAGGTCGATTAACCTCCTTTTGATGGAGAAACCTTTTTAAATATACTTTTGATAATTTTATATGTCGTATTTGACAAAATAAAACCCTTCTTTAGAATCTGGGCATCAAAATTGACTTTGTGTAAATTTTTGTTATTTTTCCGATAAAGATCATTTTTAGTGAAAATGTTGCATTTTAATTCAAAACCTCCTTTTAATACGATTTATCAATATGAATAGATCATCTTTTTAATTAATATTAAAGTGTATTTAGAATATATTTTTACCATTTCATCCAATGGTGGTCATTTTAATTAATTTTACTTTGAAATTGGATATAAACTACTGTCAATCTTTTAATAGATATTGTTTCTTAAAAATATGATATTTGTTTTGACAGCGGGAATGAATTATTAAATTAATTAATGAAACTTATATATTTCGAATTTTGTAAAAGAGATATCATTTTGGAATTAGGAATATCAAATATAGCTTAGGATTATTTTTTGGTATTTTTCTGAAAAACATCAATTTTTGATGAATAGTGAAACCACAAAGTGGTAGTTAAAGAAACTTATTTTTCGTTTAAATAACACTTTACCACTTCTATGATTTGATTTTCAAAAATCCGACATACATGGTTATAATTATGAAGTAAAATGTGGTTCAATGAGATTAAAATAATTTTTTGGTGAATAGAAACTTTTAAGTTTTATTAATCGCGATTAAAGTTAATTAGTGTAATTTAAGGTAAAGATAATGTTATAATAATATGAAATGACCTTGAAACATGTCCTACACTTATTGGGTGAGTCATTTCCGACCAAAAGAATCCATGGGTCAACTTGGTGACCCCATAGAGCCACTTTGGTTGGAAAATGACATTAATAACTTTTTATTTAAAGTTAAAATTAAAATGTCACAAACATGTATTGTTTTACTAAAAAACAATTTACATGGGGTTATACAAGTAATAGTTTTTACTATAAATATTAATTAGAAACCTAAAAATATTTCATACATCATGATATTTTTTTTATAATTTATAGACATTATATATATTAATTTATTTATGACACCGTGATGATGCAGTGATTACCTCATAAATGAACAATTTAAATAAAATGAGAAGATAGGGTGAAATATAAGTCTTACACTTGTCAAAAACCTATTGGATCGGTGTATTTTGAAACCTAATCACCATATCCTCAAAATATAACCTTTTGGGACCTTTAAAATCCGAAATATCATTTTATAATAAAGTAATAGTTTATAACTTTCCAAGAGTGCCCCTCCTCTTCTCTTATAAAAGGCCCACACCTCTCAAACCATTGGCTCAGACAACACCTACCCATTTCATCTCTCCACATCCCTATATTCATCATTGAAGCCTAAACTTTGGCATAATTCTCTTCAAAAACCCTTTTGGTTCAAACCAAGAGGGGTTACCCGATTTAAAGGTAATGTCTTCACATGTGTTCTTTTGATTTATTTTACTTCTCCAAACCCCTAAACTCTTTTTATTCCTTTATTTTGTAACAACACGAGTATATTAAATATACTAGGATTTTTTTATGTTAAGTATTCAAGCTACACATACACACACCTCCGTTTAATGGTTAAAGAACATACTGTTTCTGTGCATGGCGAATTACTGCCTCATGAAACGATGATTCTTCAATATTCTCTTAACACCTTTAATGGTGGCCATTATGATGTCACTGTATTTTATATATGATATATATGGTATTTATGTTTCCCATATGCTTCTGTATTTTATATTTAAAACATACCTTTATGCTTTTCATGTTGTGCAATTGCGATAATTTTAGTCGAGGAAGTGTGGAGTACCGCCCCCTAAAGTGATGTGACTCGTTCATGAAATACATGAAATGTATAAATAATGAAATTAATGAACTTATGTGACCTATAAAACATATATATTATACTGGAATTATAATATATATATCTATGAATTATTTTTAATTCCATTAATATGACGATGAAATGAATTAGCGTTCATGCGTACGTACAGCCTACCGTCTCCATGAACAGTGCATTTCATTTATTTTTATCTCCCAAAGTTATGGAATAGTATAAAATGAATATGTACTGGATATAAATTATATTTAAATAATTAATACTATTCTGGATATGATTTACTTATAACTACATGGACAATCATTTTCAAACAAGTTCATTTTTTACTCATGTACCAAACATCGACAAAAACGTCTGATATGAACTCACATTATTAACCAATTATTATAACATTATAATATGTGATATGAAATGAATAAAAAATTTTAAAGTATGACCTTAAGAAATTATAAATTGACCAATGTTTATTATTCAGGAATATAAAGAAATGAACAAGACAAGTCGGACTTGAGGTAAGGGATGCCACCTCTCTCATTCTTTTTAAGTACTCTCTTTTATGTCATTTCTTTTAAGATCATCTTTAATATGTTTGGGGATACTATTTTATGTTCCTAATTATTTAATTTTTACATTCATATTATGAGAGATCCTATTTGATCTCATCAATCCATTTTTAGAAGTTTTATGTGGCGTCGTTTGGCTGCCAAATTTTCATAAGGGGATTTTCATCTCACTTTTTATTCCCGTGTGAGTCATGAAAAATTGGACACTATTTTCTTTTGTGTGGTGTATGTACTGACCATTATTTTACTATTGGTATAATATAATCTCATTTATGGGTATTTACATCTTCATTGTATGACCATTCTTTCATGGGGTGTATGTTTCGAAAGTTTCCCAAATCGGTAATGGAACCTTTCACTCTCCTCTTTTTAAAAGACTTATTTTGTTATGTCATTTAATTTACATATTTTTATGTTTGGATATGTTATTATATATCCTTATTGATGTATGAGATACTATTTTCTATCTCATCAACTAATTTTATGAATTTTAAAGTGACGCTGTTAGGTTGTCAAATTTTTCCAAGGGAACTTTTTAACCCAATTTTAATTTCTTTGGGTTCAACATGTAGTTATTGAATATTTCATCCTTTGAATATGTATGAATGAACTTTGATATTTTTACACTTAATATCCACTTTTATTAGGTGAATTTATATTTGTCACACATAATTATGAGATTGATTTATCTTTAATTTAAGGATACCTTCTTTATAAGGGATTTCATCTCATTTTATATTTCTATTGAGACTTCATTGTTGTTATGCACCAATTCACTCTTATATGGTGTATACACTGTCCTTTGGAATATTATATCATTAATCCCTTTATTCTCATTATATTATAATGTTTTGATTAAATTTTATTCCTCAAATATTGTATTTTAGTGTCTCTCATTTTGTAAAAAACCCTTTAACTAAAATATCATTTTAAATGTTTTAATGATTTATTCATATAAATATTTATCATTAATATCCATGTGTTAAAAATTATTTTAAGGATTTATTTATATGTATATTAATGGTTTAAAATGTTAAAATCTTCAAAGTGGTATGGGACACTTTGATTAAAAAATATCTTTATGAAATGTTTTAAATGGTTTTAAAATGGTTTTTAGAATGGATTCATTATTTCAATATATTAAAATGTTATATTTTTATTGTAATGTGGAAATGTTATCTCTTCTTTATGCTTAAGTTATGTTCTATGATTATGTTATCGTTCTTGGGCATTGATTATGAAGACGGGTGGTTCTGTGATAAACTAAGGGTGGGTGAGCCCGATATAGCTCTCCAATGCATTAGGTAACGTGAAGGGGTTAAACGTTACGGTTTCTCCGAAGAGATTTTGGGAATATACTGTGATGGGTATTCCAAATGTTACCATGAGGGTTACTCCCTACATAAAAATGTTATGAATGCCTCATGTAACCTTTATGTATTATGATTTCTATGAGTTATTCATAAATCTTATGATTTCATGAGGTATGTTAACGTGCTTATCTTTTATGAGTAAGGTATGATTTCATTGATTCTTATCTATACTTGGACTAATGTTTACTTTCCGTACTGTTATAACCCTTACTGAGCTTTTTATGCTCATCCTAAGTTTTTTTTTTGAAATGTTTTTCATAGGACATAAAGTTGTATAGGGTCAAGGATGGGATCAAGGAAATGCTAGGCTGTTTAAAACAAGGAACTAGACATGACTCTTTTGTTCAAGAGTTTTTATTTTGTAAAAAAAATGGAAGCTGAGTAGATATGTCTACTTTGTAATCTTTGAGAAGTAATAGTTATGTCCTAATTCTCTAATACTCTAAACCAAAAAATATCTTCAATGTGAATTATTCTTTTAATTCAATAATAAGTAATGTTTAAGGGTGGGTCCTTATAGTTGGTATCAGAGGTCAGTTTAGATAACTTTAGAGGTTAGGGTATTATTTAAGCATAAGTGACATTACAATAATGGTTAGGATTTCAGAAAGATTCATAGTTTTTAGATAAAGTGAATGAGTTTGTATATCTTAGTGTTTATCTTCCTCATTAGTACATAATGATTTTGTTGATATACTCACAATGACATTGTTTGGTTTTATTAAATGGATGGATCTAGGAGGCACCAAAGTGACAATGGGTTTGAAGGAAACTATGGTGGTTCTCTGATTAAGAGACTGGATGAAATGGGGGATTCAATGAGAAATCTCGTGGTTATTCTAAACCAACTATCAAGAGTCATGATCAACTACTTGAACCTTTGTGAGTTCTCTAATTCATCATGTACGAGAGAACCATCTCGACGTGGATGTTCAGGTAATAATTATAAAGGTAACCATTAGGGTATATATGATCCTTACTTTTGAGGTAATTTTGGGTTACTATATGTTATGATGTAATATGAACGAAATCAGATAAACTTGAGGTGAAATAATGTTATGGTTGTTTTTGAAGATTTTATCGCTTTTTGGGGAAATTTATATGAATTATGTAGTTTTGGAAAAAGGACAACACGTAGACTGTGTGACAACCTATCGTGTCTGACGAAGCTACAGGAATCGAACCCACAACCAAAGTGCGACTGGTATTTATCGCCTACCATTGCACTACGTGAATTCCCTGGTTAGTTTGACTAATTCATTTTAGTTAGATGATCTTATGAATCTAGAATAAGTTGATTTTGGGTTATCTATGGAAATTATTAACCTATCATGGAGGATATGTTATTAGGTTAATTAATTTTCAGTATGCGACTTTAAGAGTAACTGAAGTTATTTGGAGATAAATGTTAAGGTTTATCTTGGTAGACTATGTGATAAAATCCTTCAGAGATTTGGGTTTCAGTATTAGTTTTTATTACTTTGAAGAATTTAATGGGTAGATGTTTATTGAATGGTCTTTGTTGAACTTTGGGTATTGTTTGACAAATTTTGGAGATTAAGAATAGATTTTTATTATATAAAGGATTATCCTTTTTGGGTATTATCTAATCTCATACTAACCTTTTTGGTTTTAGTTCTTGTTAAGGTCTAAAGACATGGGAGGTATATAGTTCTCTTTTTTGGATTAGGTTATTCTCTAGAAGTTGATTATAGATCACTTAATCTGAACAAGTCATCCTAAATACTCGTCTTTTTGAAAAAATATGATTTTGTGTAAGAAATATTGTAAAAGTTGAAAGTCCACATGACAAGTAAGTATGTTTACTTATGTTTTATTTAAGCTCTTAAATTAATTCCTCAATGAAAAGTAACTTAAAACAAAAATGTTGTCTGTTAATTATTCCTACTGGGGAATCAAATACCGTTTAACCCATCACAAGTTTGTGATTTTCTTGTGGTCACCTTTCTCCTAAATATGTTTTCTATCACTCTCCATCGGAACATGACCCTTTTTTTTCTCATCCATGTCCAAGTTTTCCTACATTAAATCCTAGTATGGGTTAACTCGGGTGACCTTTTTACTTCTCTTTATTTATTTTATAGTTATATTTTTACTGACTCTTGTTCCGATGTGGGATTTTCAATGAAGTTTCCAAGCCCAATTTTAAAATTGAGAGGATGCAATTCCCAAAAGGGCGGAAGGATGTAGCACCCTAGGTAAATAAAGAATATAAAATTTTCATATTTGTCCATATTTTTGAATAAAATATTAATATTACTTTAAAGGGAATGCTATTCTCGATGGCGTACCCAATACGCAACATTTAGTTTCATTGAAATCTTACGTTGCACTCTAATAATAAAATTATATTATTTTAAATGGTAGTTATTGCATCGTCGTAGTAATGGCGAGAATGAACAGAACTAACTATAAAATGACTATATATATCTTTCTAATATTTTTTCTTTTATCCAATAAATGTTAGAGCCTTAAAATGAAAATGAATCTAATTTTATACATAAATCTTCTAATATTCATTAAAAGGTCGATTAACCGCCTTTTGATGGAGAACCCTTTTTAAATATACTTTTTACAATTTTATATGTTGTATTTGAAAAAATAAAAGCCTTCTTTAGAATTTGGACATCAAAATTTACTTTGTGTAATTTTTTTTTATTTTTCCGATAAATATTATTTTTAGTGAAAATGTTGCATTTTAATTCAAAACCTCCTTTTAATCTGATTTATTTATATGGATATATTATCTTTTTAATTGAGATTAAAATGTATTTATAATATATTTTTACCATTTAATCCAATGGTGGTCATTGGAATTAATTTTACTTTGAAATTGGACTTAAATTAGTGTCAATCTTTTAATAGATATTGTTTCTTAAAAATAGTATATTTGTTTTGACAGCGGGAATGAATTATTAAATTAACTAATGCAACTTATATATTTTTAATTTTTTAAAATATACATCATTTTTGAATTTGGAATATCAAATATAACTTAGGGTGAATTTCTGGTATTTTTCTGAAAAACTTCAATTTTTGATGAATAGTGAAACCACTAAGTGGTAGTTAAAGAAACTTATTTTTTATTTAAATGAAACATTTCCACTTATGTGATTTTATTTTCAAAAATCCAACATACATGATTTTCATTAGGAATTAAAATGTGGTTCAATGAGTTTAAAATATTTTTTTTGTGAATAGTAAATTTTAAGTTTTATTAATCTTGATTAAAGGTAATTCGTGTAATTTAAGGTAATAATAATGTTATAATAATTTGAAATGTACTTGACCCATGTCTTAACTTTATTGTATGAGTCATGGCTGACCAATAAAATACATGGGTCAACTTGGGGATCCCATTGAGAAACTTTGGTTGGAAAATGACATTAATAACTTTTTATTTAAAGTTAAAATTAAAATGTCACAAACATGTATTGTTTTACTAAAACAATTTTTACATGGGGTTATACAAGTCATATTTTTTACTATAAATATTCATTATAAATATAAAAACATTTCATACATCATGATATTTTTTTATAATTTTTAGACATTAAATAAATAAATTTATTTATGACACCGTGATGATGCAGTGATTACCTCATAAATGAACGATTTTAATAAAATGAGAAGATAGGGTGAAATATAACTCTTACACTTCTCAGAAACCTTTCGAAAGGGTGTATTTTGAAACCGTATCACCTTAGCCTTTAAATATATCCTTTTTGGACCTTTAAAATCCGTAAAAGCATTTTATAATAAAGAAATAGTTTATAACATTCCATGAGTGCCCCTTCTCTTCTCTTATAAAAGCCCCCCACCTCTACCACCTTACCCACACCTCTCAAGGCTTTGTCTTGGCCAAACCCTGCCAATTTCATCTCTCCACATCCCTCTATTCATCATTGAAGCCTCACCGTTGGCAGAATGATCTTCAAGAAACCCTTTTGGTTCAAACCAAGAGGAGTTACCCGATTTAAAGGTAATGTCTTCACTTGTGTTCTTTCATATTATTTTTCTTCTCCAAACCCCTAAACTCTTTTTTTTCCTTTTTTTGTAACAAAACCAGTATATTCAATATACTAGGATGTTGTTATGTCAAGGATTTGAGCTACACTTACACAAACCTCTGTCTAATGGTTAAAGAACAAATTGTTTCTATGGATGGTGAATTACTGCCCCCCGAAACGATGATTGTTCAATTTTCTCTTAACACCTTTCATGGTGGCCATTATGATGTCAATGTATTTTATATATGATATATATGGTATTTATGTTTCCCATATTCTTCTGTATTTTATATTTAAGAGACACCTTTATGCTTTTCATGTTGTGCAATTGCGATAATTTCATACGAGGAAGTGTGGACTACCGCCCCCTCAAGTGATGTGACTCGTTCATGCAATACATGGAATGTATAAAGAATGAAATTAATGAACTTATGTGACCTATAAAACATATATATTTTACTGTAATTATAATATATATATATATCTCTCTCAATTATTTTTAATTCCATTAATATGACAAAGAAATGAAAGTAGCGTTCATGCGCACGTACGACCTACTGTCTCCATGAACGGTGCATTTCATTTCTTTTTATCTCCAAAAGTTATGGAATAGTATAAAATGAATAGGTAATGGATATATATTATATTTAAATCATTAATACTATTCTGGAGATGATTTACTTATAACTACATGGACAATCATTTTCAAACAAGCTCATTTTTGACTCATGTACCAAACATCGACAAAAACGACTGATATGAACTCACATTATTAACTAATTATTATAACATTATAATATGTGATATGAACTGAATAATAATATTTAAAGGATTAACTTATGAAATTATAAATTTACCAAAGTTTATTATTCGTGAATATAAAGAAACGAATAAGACAAGTCGGACTTGTGGTAAGAGATCCTACCTCTCTCAATCTTTTTAAGTACCCTCTTTTATGTCATTTATTTTAAGCGCATATTTATTATGTTCGGGGATGTTCATTTTAGTTCTTAATTCTGTACATTTTACATTCATATTCTGAGAGACCCTATTTGATCTCATCAATCCATTTCTGGATGTTTTATGTGGCGCCGTTAGGCTGCTAAATTTTCATAAGGGGATTTTCATCTCACTTTTTTTTCCTGTGAGATTCATGCTACATTGGCAACTATTTTATTTTTGTGTGGTGTATGCACTGCCCATTATTTTAATATTGGTATAATATACTCTCATTTATGGGTATTTACATCTTCATTGTATGACCCTTCTTTCATGGGGTGTACGTTTCGAAATTTTCTCAAATCGGTAAGGAAACCTTTCACCCTCCTCTTTTTAAAAGACTTATTTTGTTATGTCTTTTAATTTGCATATTTTTATGTTGGGATATGTTATTATATATCCTTATTGATGTAAATTTTATTTCCAAGTGATGAGATACCATTTTCTCTCTCATCAACTAATTTTATGAATTTTAAAGTGACCCTGTTAGGCTGTCAAATCTTACCAAGGGAACCTTTTAACCCAATTTCGATTTATTTGGGTTCAACATGCAGTTATTGAATATGTCATCCTTTGAATATGTGTGAATTACCTTTGATTGTTTTACACTTAATATCCACTTCAATTGGGTGTATTTATATTTTTCACACATACTTATGAGATTGATTTATCCTTAATTTAAGGATACCTTCTTTATAAGGGCTTTCATCTCATTTTACATTTCTATTGAGACTTCATTGTTGTTATGCACCAATTCACTCTTATATGGTATATACACTGTCCTTTGGAATATTATATCATTATTCCCTTTAGTCTCATGATATTATGAAGTTATGATTAAATTTTATTCCTCAAATATTGTATTCGAGTGTCTCTCATTTTGTAAAAAACCCTTTAACTAAAATATCATTTTAAATGTTTCAATGATTTATTCATATAAATATTTCTCATTAATATCCATGTTTTAAAAATGGTTTTAAGGATTTATTTATGTGGATATTAATGGTTTAAAATTTTAATAGCTTCAAAGTGGTATGGGATACTTTCATTCAAAAATCTCTTTATTAAATGTTTTAAATGGTTTGAAAATGGTTTTTAGAATGGATTCATTATTTCAATATCTTAAAATGTTATATTGTTATTGCAATGTGGGAATGTTATCTTTCCTTTATGTTTAATTTATGTGATATGATTATGTTATGGTTCTTGGGAATTGTTTATGAAGACGTGTGGTTTCGTGATAAACTAAGGGCGGGTGAGCCCGATATATCTCTCCAATGCATTGGGTAACGCGAAGGGGTTAAACATTAAGGTTTTTCCGAAGAGATTTAGGGAATATATTGTGATGGGTATTCCAAACATAACCATGAGGGTTAATCCCTACGTAAGAATGTTATGAATGCCTCAAGTTACCTTTATGTATTATGATTTATATGAGTTATTCATAAATCTTATTATTTCATGAGGTATGTTTACGTGCTTATGTTTTATTAGTAATGTATGGTTTCATTGATTCTTATGTATACATGGACTAATGTTTTCTTTCCGTATTGTTATATCCCTTACTGAGATTTTTATGCTCATCCCATGTTTTTTTTTTTGAAATGTTTTTCATAGGGCAAAAAGTTGAATAGGTTCAAGGATGGGATCAAGGAAATGTCAGGCTGTCTAAAACAACGAACTAGACATGACTCTTTTGTTCAAGTGTTTTTATTTTGTGAAAAAAATGGATGCTGAGTAGATATGTCTACTTTGTAATATTTGAGATGTAATAGTTATTTCCTAATTCTCTAAAACTCTAAACTTGAAAAGATTCTCAATGTGAATTATTCATTTAATTCAATAATAAGCAATGTTTAAGGTCAGGTCCTTATACTACGTGATATATATTAATTACTTAATGATTCACTACTTATCAATGAATGATTAAAGAATAATCAATTTAATATTTACTAATGATTATCTTATGATTAGTTAATCATTAAAAACGAATTTTGAAGTGGTTGGAGGTCGTCACAGCCCTCAAAATGATATTTATAAACATACACTAGCACAGTGGTGCAAGGTCGAACCCAAGGGATGGTAGACGAGTTTTCTAGAGGTTTATTTTTATTAAACTCCACTGTTGATAGCAGTGAAGTGAGTGTGCATTTTTTTACTTTTTATTTTTTTATTAAAATGATGTTGAAACAGGATGACAAAACAAGTGTTTATTATAGAAACTAAAATTAACACTAAGTATGATAAACTTAAGAATTATAGAATACTAATATAATGCATAAATATAAAGAAGCGAGATCAACAAAGTACTCAGGAAATTCTAAACTACCGATTTTAAGGATATCTTCTTCACTGCACTTTATTGAATCACACCTCGAGAAAAAAAGGTGAAAAGTCTCCCTCGCCAGAAAACTCAACACATAGAGAAACTGGCTTAAGGAGTTTGCCACCCCAAAATCAATCAAACTGCTTGACAGTAAAGAAAAGATAACAGTGGAAAATAAACTCGCTGTAATCTTCCATTGTTTAAGGTATTAACGCTTCGAAAAATAATTCATGAACTACCTCGCCAGTAGATCATGAATTGATGATTTTTTTTAAAACATTTAAGGTGTGAGACAACTAAATAAAGAATCATTACTCAATCTTGCCGATTGATTCTGATTCTAGTGAAATGAAGAGTGAATGAAGAAGACTAAATGATTTACCAGCAGAATCGAATTCTCGAGATAAGACAATTCATCCCATAATCATATTAATTTAAGCAATGAAAAAAACCGAAAATAGAGTACAAAATTAAAGACAAAGGGAAGGTAAACTCTTCTTGCAATGCTCTGACTCTGGGCTCTTTATCCTCCTGCTCATATCCAGCGCTTCTCCTCGGAGTCTACTCTCGGATGGATGTGGTCATGGAATTACGAATGAGAGAGAGTGAATGAGAGTCTCTCTGGATCTGCTCTCCAATGTGTGCGTGGAATGAATAATGAGTGTCTCCTTTTCGAAATCTTCTGTTTGCTCTGCTTTTGTATCCACCGTCTTCTACTGCATGTCACTGCTTGCCTTCCACCGACATTAAGTTTCCTTCACGAGCACACTGCACACGTGCGTTTTTTCACAACAGGCTCATCGTGCAAGAATTTCCCTCCTAACTAATTACCTATGAGTTAGTTAGATGAATATGGACATAAAACCATCTCTTGGATAAACCTGTACCACTAAAAAGAAGATAAATAAATGAATACAGATAAAGTAAAGTAGTTGATTTTTTTAGTTTTATTGTTATAATACTTATTAAAAGTAATTAAAGTTAAATAATAAATATCTTAAAATGATAATTATTATCTACTTTTATATTATTTATAATATTGTCCACATAATATTACTGTACATAAATTTATTAATAAGTTTTTAATTTCATTACATTAATAAAAATTAAAATTTTGAGTTTAACATTTTTAACTAATTTATTAAAAATTGACGACATGAATAAATACGTAATTAAGATAATATTTTAGATTGTATTAATAATTTTATTATTATTATTTAAGAAATTAATTTACTAGATTAATTTAATTAGTTTATTTTAATAATCAGAATTTAATACTTTAATTTTAAATTACTTAAATAATTAAGTATATTTCATAGTTTATTTATATTTATTATTAAATATGTATTTATAATATTAATAATATATTAATTAACTATTAACAGTTATTATTAATTTAGTTATATATTTTAATTCATGATTTATTAATTTATTAATATTATAATTGTTTTAAATTATAATTTTAACAAATTATATTCTATTCATTTAATTAATAAATGTTAACTTTAACTTTTAACTTTAATTTTATTTTAATTTTATTACTTTACTTTAACATTACTTTTATTATTATATCTTTATATTTATTATTGTTATATATTTTTTTAACTCCTTCTTTCTCCCCGAATTCGGTGCATAGGGGGGGGGGGTCTTCTTCTCCCAAATCAGCTGGTCCACCACCCTATTCTCCCGCGATGGCGGCATGAGGTGCGGAGGCTTCAGGATTCACCAACAGCAGCACGACCTCACTCTTCCTCCCGAAGAAAAGTGGCTACGCTGTGTCCTGGTACTCCTCTGGTGGTGCGACAGCACAGCTTCAGCATGGCGCACGTCTAGTGGCGGCTTCCTGGTCGGACTCGGCGGTGATGGAACAATAGCGGTTTCAGCTCATCGGCCTTCAGCGGCGGCTTCGACTCCTGTTCAGCAAACAAATGGTGGGTTTTGAGAAGTAAAATAGGGAAGAAGACTCATCAGTAGTGGTGCACAAATCCAGTGAGTGTAGTGGCTTAAACACAAGGCAACAAGAAGTCAGGTCCAAAACGCGGGAGAGAGAGCAGCAATAGCCCACTCAAGTTGCGACATAACCAGTTCTGCAAGCTGTACGGAATAGACATCGGAGGGACTCCCTTTATTGGAAAAGGGTTACTTCTCCTCTGTTCAGCGGAAATTATTCCGGGCGGAGAGGACTAGAATCCTCTAATACAGCTGCGGTGCGGCCTCCTGGTTTGGGTGCGTGATGGATAAAATGTGGACGAGGGATAAGGATAACAGTTTACAGTGGCTGTGTAAGAGGTTTCACGGTGAGACCGTGTTTAAAAAAACAGTGTGTGGAAATCTACTGTGCCACCGGTTTGCGAGGGATACAAAGAAAGGTGCGCAGAGACACGGTGAGTTTGTGAGGTTACGTTGAGAGGATAAAACGGTGAGACAGTATGAGATATTGACGGTGGCACCGTGAAATAAGTTACGGTGAGACCGTAAATGAAAGAAATGGTGCGTCCGTAAAAGGAGTGTCACGGTGCGATTGTGACTCGAACAGGTGAGACCGTATTAAGAAAATATTCCACCAATAGCCAGCATAATAAATAGAAAAAAATAAATTGAATTAAAACATAAATTGAAATATGAACAAAATAAATAATTGGAAATAAAACATAATTAAAATAATTGAAAATTTAAATACAACACCAACATCAATAAATTTATAAAACCAATAAAACATAAGTTAAATTATTAATGACTTCAATTCTCATAAATTAACTTATTACTATACTAAAAATTGAATTCAAGAACAATTAAATTATTAAAAGTTAATATAAAATTTAATCAATTATAAAACAAAATAAAATTAATGCTACTATATCAAACTAAATTAATAAAATAGATAATTAATTTATCATCTTTTTGAATAGTTGGGTTGGATTAAGAATTTAAATTATAAATCTTGAATAAATTTAGTTTGTTTAAAACATTAAATTAGTAATTAATGAATTATTAAAGGACATATGATAATTAGATTATATTAATTAATTTTTTTGATACATGCAATGATAGATCAAAAGTACATTAATTATGCACAGAAGCAGACATAATAAATTAATTAATGTTAAATCATTAGATATGTAGACAAAAACAACAATCTAAATAAATAGTTATTAGTCTATAAAATTAAAGTAAGAAATAAATTAATTATTTTAAAGCTTATAATACGCTATTATTAATAAAAATTGATTAATTATTAAAATTAATAATAAAAATACAAAAGAATCATTATTTATTAAAAAGTGATAAAATAAGTAATTAAATTGATAAAAAATCAATTAAAAAGTTGTGGCAAAACATGTGTTTTTAAGGCCACATCAAATATCATTTGAATAATTTGTAATTAATGATTGATTAAGGAATAATTTTTATAAGATTAACTATTCACTAATTAATGATTAGTGAATGATTAACTACTGAATAAAAAAGTATTAACTAATGATTAAAAACTGATTAACTAACAATTACAAAATGATTTAATATTTCTTAAAAAATGGTATTTATAAATTGAATACATGATATATATTAATAAAGTAATGATTAACTTGTGATTAATTAGTAATTAAGACCTAATTAACATATGATTAACTAATTCAAAAAAAATTATTTCTAAATCATTAACTAATGAATAAAATATGAATAAATAATGAATAAATTTATTAAATTTTAATTAATTAATTATTAAATTTTAATTAACAAAAATCTAACAATAATGATACTTTTTCATTCTACTAATTAGGTGCTGATTAACTATATATTATTGAATAAATAAGACCAAACTAATATATTATTAACTAATTCATTCCCAATGAATAGATAATAACTACATTTTGTTTAACCAATGAATAAAATATTTTTAACTACTGATTAATGGAAGATTAAAAAATAATATTATAATAATTAGCTACAAATTAACTAAATGATATCAATTAATTATGTAATAATTAAATAGAATTTTTTGTATAATGAAGGCATAGTTAATATAGGATTAGCAAATTATTAAAAAATGACTATATATTGATTAGCATATAATTATTTAATGATTAAAGAATGAACATATTGCAATTAAAAAATGATTAACTATTAATTATCTAATAATTATCTTTAATTTAACTACTTGATATATATTAATTATGTAATGATTAACAAGAGATTAAGGAATGATTAAGGCCTATATAATATAGTGTTAACTAATTATTAACTAATGATTATCTAATGATTAAAATGTCATTTATTAATGGGTAAGGAGTGATTAACTAATAATTACATAATGATAAAAAATTAATTAACAAACAATTACCTATAATGTAACATTTTGATATTTCTTAATTATGTAATGATTATCTAGTGATTAATGAATTGTTAAAGGATAATTAATATATGATTAACAAATTCTTAACTAGTTATTATCTAAATAATCTCATATGATCTAACAATGGTTAAATAATTATTCATTAATAATTAATTAAATTTTAACAATTAAGGAGCTAATAATTAACTATAAAGTAACTACTTGATATATATTAATTCAGTAATAATTATCTATTAATTAATGAATGATTAAGTCTTAACTAATATAGTATTATCGAATTTATATAAAATGATAATATAATTATTATAATATAATTTCTAGATGAGTAATTAATTATTAAATAATAATTACACAATGATTAGATTTTAATTAAATATAGAGTAACTACTTGATATATAACATTAATGTAAGAATTGACTTTTGATGAATGAATTATTAATGTATAACTAGTATAGGATTAAATAATTAATTAAAAATATTTAGATAATTAATAACATATGATTAACTAATTATTAAATAATAATTAGAAATTTGTTAACATTGTATTAACATATGATTAACTAGGGATAAAATATGGCTAGCTATATGATAATGAGGCTTAGCTGCACACATTATTTTTTAATCCAATGATCTAGAGTATTCATTCTATAATTCATTCCAAGTTTGATACTATAAATGGATATGATTATGATGATTCATAGTTTCTGTATAAAATAATAAACATACAATATGGAAGATATAATGTTTACTTTACAGTGATAGTGTCTTATTAAATGATATAAGAAGACATTTTAAATTTTTTGTATAATAAATTTTATGGGGTTATCTAAATAATGAAATCCCTTTTGGATACTACAACTGGATGTGGAATAGGAAAAAATGTACCAAGTGGTAAAACTAAAAATCACTTCGTTAATCTAAACTCAATTGGGAAGTATTCTATGAAAATGGGCCATATTGGATACCTTGTTTCACACTCCAGGGTGATATGATTTAGGTGATTCATATTTTAATTATAAAATATTGAACAAGATGTTAGGAAGAATATAAAGTATATTATGACTCATTAGTGTCATCCTTTAATAAATTATGATATGTTCAAAAATTTCTATATAATAATAATTATGCTATTATCTATGAAAAAATCTCTATCTAGATACAACAAGTGGATGTGGCTCAGACTATAACAACCCTGCTCTTTATTATTCACATAAACATGATTTAATACATAAAATCTTCACTTGATACAACATAGATGATTGATATTTCTAGCATCTTTGGGGCTTAAGAAAATTTCGCAATGAGTTAAAACAAGGAACACACCATCATTTTTGAAGACATCTTTTACATGACCTCTATACTCCCTCGTACATAACATTGCATGGGATAACTTGGGGACATTCTTAGAAAAAGGGTGAGCTATAAGTCCTAGTAAGGGAGTAATCAAGGCATTACATGAATAATACAATACATGTTATAAAATTTTATTATCAATGGAGCATAAAATAAACGTGAATATAAAGGCACGATATGGCATTATTATCATAACATGGAAATGTGGAAAGAACACTTAACAAGGTATAAGCGTGAGAAAAGGCTCATTACACAAGGAGCATGAGTAACCCTCATTAAAATTGAATAAACAAGAGTATATCCTAATTTCAATTAATGTATCATGATACTAATCTTTACCCAATGCATTGGACTACTGTTAGGGCGCACCCATCATAAACATTTCATTTCATGCATAAGTGAGCCACATGGATCTTTCAACATGGTTTCATTAAACATAAAAATTTATTCCATGATTAAGGAATGTTGAAATTATACATGAAAATATAAAATCAATAAGTAAATGGGTATAATGGTGAATTCCCTTGATATGTAAATGGGAATGGTATTCACTACACAATGACTTTGTATGAGAAAATTTAGTGTGCAATTTCTACAGAATAACGGCGTGAGATAAGAATTCATAAAATAGTTTATGAGTGGAAAAGGGGTGTATCATCATATAAATATATGAAATGGACATTATGGGGGTCATATAGATACATTTCCCAACAAAATTAATGGAATTTAGATTCAAAATACAAAACAATTGCTTGAACATGAATGAAAAGGGAGAAATTTCTTACTAAATTTCAGCAGGGTAACACGTGTACACAGAAGGAATTAATGAGAGGGAAATATGTCTCTCATGTTTTCAAACATATGGAGGAGAACATGAGGGAGGTTTGGAATAATACAAAAATATTTTTAATTTAAATAAAAAAATTTACAATATAAATAATCATGGATAAAAATTAGATAGGTAGGAATCCCTTACTTGGAAATTTGATCCCAAAAGATTGGGTGACGTTTGAGAGAGGATTCATGGGATTTTGGGGTGCCTTGGTAGGATTATAGACATTGGATGGAAGAGTTTTGTCTAGCTCCAAAGGGATTGTGTGAAGAGGGAGTGTGATCATGGTTGGGTTTATATATGAAAAGAGAGTCACTTCGTTATTGTTTAGATATGGACCACCACACATTAAACTAATCATAACCACAGGCCATCCCATGGTTTTTGCCCAATCTTTTTGACAAAATGGAGTGAAAAAAATTACTATATATTTATAATGTCCTAACATCTCAAAATAATATGGTTTCTTATTTGGAGGTGAGTCACACTATTAAGGAAATCAATTTAAAAAGTTAAAAAAATTTCTATGTATTGGGGGGTCCCCTAAGGCTTTGTAAAATTAATAAAATAAACCTAAATAACATTATTTTAGTGTTAAAACATATATTATCCGAAAATAATTTTATATTATTTTATTACATTACAATTGAATCATTATGATGTCATAAAACACATAATATATTTAAACGGTATTTAATTTTTACCCAAAAATTTGACTGTCTTAGAATATTATGGAAAATTCAACGACGGATAATTTTGATTTAATAATTCAAAAAAAGTATTCATCTTATATAAATAATTTTAAAAATAATAATATTTCTAATTTTTTAATAAAAACCAACATTTATCTAAAATTCACCGGTTTTGGAAAAAATAGATTTCAAACATTATCTAAAATAACAGTTGTATTCATAATAATTATAAAATAATTGTTTTATTAATAAGTAGTTCAGTGATAATATTTTTTAAAATAATATTTAATTCAAAAATCCATTAATTAATCCTAATATATTTCATAATTAACTAAAAAAAATTATTAAAAACTATTTACTATGTAACAATAAAAAACTAAATGTATATTCTCAATACAAAAATAATGAATATAGTCATAGTAATAGAGTCTCATTTTATAAAACCTTATAACACCCAGAAAAGATTGAAGGGTTAGGTGTGAGATGGTGGCAGACTCTTGGAGTGGCTCAGATAACATCACTTAGGTTGTATCTATCAACTTTCACTTCTCCGATAGGCGGTTTCGCTCGAGCTTAACATGTAGAAGTTCGGCTTGGTCTTGGTCAAGAGAGAAGCCTAGTGACACCACCACCTTTCCAAGTTCCAAAAAAATGGGCCTCATACAGATAAATTCTATTGGATGAGGTCTTCACTTCCTTTGTTTGAGTAAAATGGATTTGTTAAAGCCCAATATTTATACTAATCATGTTATCACTATTCAATGACTATATTAGAAACAATCAATATTCATGTCACTATTTTAAAATACAAAATCATAAAACCAAAAAAAATTATATTTTATATAACTAGTTTACATAATAATACATTAAATCAGATCATTAGGAATTTTAATTGATAATTGTTTGGGTCAATACCATCTTCCCCCCTTAAAAAATTTTACCTCTATATTTCCATTTCCCTCACTAAAATCGATATGGATAACTTTTCTCCATCACTTCCTATGATTCCCACATTGCTTTTTCAAACTTCTGGTATCACTATAAAAACTTGAGTAGGGGAATTGTCATATTTTGTATAACTTTTTCTCTAAGATTTAAGATCTTAACTAGATTATTGTCATATGAGAGGTAATTCTCTAGTGGTATGACCTCTGGATTGAATACATGTAATGGGTTAGGTATGTACTTCATCAAGAGTGACACATGAAATATATCATTTACTTGAGATTGGTTTGGGGGGAGTCCTAGTCGATAGGCCACTACTCCAATGCAATCAGTGATCTCAAAAGGAACTGTGTACCTTGTTCCAAGATTTTTCTTATTCCCAAATATCATACCTCTATTCCATGGGGATATCCAGAAAAATACCTTGTCTCAAACTTCAAATTCTAGGTCTCATCGATGATTATCAGCATAGATCTTTTGGAGACTCTGAGGGGCTTAAATGTGCTTCAGGGTGGTCTTAACCTTATCCTTTATTTGTTCGACCATCTCTAGTCCTAGGAGTTTTCTCTCCCCAACATCATCCCAACATGACGGTGGTCTACACCTTTTCCCATACAGGGCTTCGTAAGGATCAATTTGGATGCTTGAGTGGAAAATGTTATTATAAGAGGACTCAACTAGAAGAAGATGTTGATCCCTTACATCTTGGAAGTCCATTCTGAATGTTCTCAACATGTCCTCGTGTTTTTGGATTGTTTTCTTAGATTGGACATCAGTTTGGGGATGATAATCCATACTAATGTTCAATTAAGTGTGAAGATTGTGTTGAAGAAATACAAAACGTAGGGTTGAATTTTGGATCTCCATCACATGTAGTAGATAGTGGTACTCCATGCAACCTTACTACATATCTGATGTATATCTATGCCAGTTGGTCCAATGAAAAATATTCTTGAATTGAAATAAAGTGTAAAGTCTTTGTAAGACGATGCACAACAACCCAGTTAGAATTGTTGCCTTTGGATGTCTTCATAAGTCTAGGGACAAAGTCCATTGTGATGTTCTTACATTTCTATGCTATTATGGGTAATGGTTTCTTCATCCCCTTAGACTTATTCCTCTTAGAATTCACTAACTGACACATCATACACATTGATGTATACTCAGTGATATCCTACTTCATGTTATTATAGCAATAATTCTCTCCAAGATCTCAATAAATATTTATTTTCCAGGGTGAATAGAGAAATTCTAACTATGTGCATCATCCAAAAGTTAATTCTTAAGATCTAGACAAGATGGAACACATAGTCATTTCCCAAATATCAACATTCCTTCTTCATTAACATTGAACTCTGAGGATTTCATTTTTCTGAAAGCTTCCACATTCTTTTGAATTCAACATCATCCTTTTGAGCATCTATTAGCCTTTACATAAGAGATGGTTCGGAAATAATTTGTGAATGGATTGATGATGTTCCCTTTTTTATGATTTTGATGTACATCATCATCAAATATACAAAGATTGGATCCTTTTCAATTTTGATCAATGATATAATTGTTGGATCCTTTTACATAGAGCACCAACCACCTTCTCTACATTCCCAGGGTGGTAATAGATTGCATAGTTATAGTCTTTGATCACCTCTTACCATATTTATTGGTGCATATTCAACACTTCCTGTGTGAACATATACTTGAGGCTTTGGTGATCCATATATACTTCACACTTCTCACCAAAGAGGTAATGCTGCCAAATTTTCAAAGCGAT
This sequence comes from Viscum album, assembly GCA_963277665.1. Lineage (NCBI taxonomy): Eukaryota > Viridiplantae > Streptophyta > Magnoliopsida > Santalales > Viscaceae > Viscum > Viscum album. The sequence goes on along the minus strand of OY728125.1, from coordinate 266,463,420 downwards.
GATCACTACAGCCAACTCCAGGTCATGCGTTGGATAGATTTTCTAATTAACTTTCAATTGCCTTGAATCATATGAAATGACTTTATCATTTTTCATCAACACACCTCACATGCCATTCTTTGAATAATCACAGAATAAAGCAAAAAGATCTCCACTAGTGGGTAGTGTGAGAATGGGTGTAATGATAATCCTTATTTTAAACTCCTTGAATATCTCTTCATATTCATCACTCTATGAAAAAGTTACTCCCTTTCAAGTTAGCTTGGTATGAGGGTTGGAAAATCATGAGAAATTTCTCAAAAATTGGCGATAATGTTCAGCTAACCCCAAGAAGATGTGGATATCCATTACAGATATTGGCCTGTCATCCCGCAATTGTATCTCTTTTGGAGGTATCCACAGATATCCCATTACATGTGATGAAATGACCCAAGAATTAGACCTCTTTCAACATTTACTCACACTTGTTATACTTTTCATATATCTTATCCTTTCACAAGGTCTCTAATTCAGTTATTAGATGCTCCTCCACGGTTTAGAGGTATATTAAAATGTCATCTATAAAGACTACCATAAATCTATTGAGGTAAACTCTAAATACACTATTCATCAAAACCATGAATATTGATGGAGCATTAGTTAGGCTGAAAGGAATTACAATGAATCCATAGTTCCTATACCTTGTACGAAATGTTGTCTTGGGGATATCCTCATTTTTCATACTTTCATAATAATATCATGACTGTAAATACACATTGGAGAAGTATTTTAATCCACATAGTTGATCGGACAAGTAATCAATTCATGGAAAATGATACATGTTATTTATCGTGATTTTGTTGAGCTCACGATAATCAATAAAAAGGAACATTGACCCATCCTTGTTCTTGATAAAGTGGACTAGTTCACCCCATGGTGAAGGACATGGGAATATAAAACCTTTATCTAGATTCTTTGGTAGTTATTTATTCAGCTCCTAAAGCTCCACAATAACCATTTTATATGGATTCATGGGTATTGATAATTTCCAAGGTATATGGTCAATTGAGAATTCATTATCTCTTTTAAAATAAAGTCTAGAAAATTCCTTAGGAAATACTTCTATGAATTCTTTCACAATAGGCATGTCTTCAAGGATGGTATCTTCCTTAGACTCAATCATCTGAGCTAGATACGCATGCTCATAGGGATGTAATTTCCTTGCTTGAGATGATTATACTAAATAAGATTCATCTTCCTAGACACACTTGTATAAAATCAGGGCTCAATTCGCCATATAGAGAGTGATTTCCCTCTAACGGAAATTTATAATGGGTCTATATAAGGATGGATAATCCATGACAAGAATTGAATTAATTTCTAATAGAGGGAGTTTGATGAGGTTCATCTGAATGTTTAATCCATAGATTTTGACCAGGGATGCTTTATATTATTAGGATACAATTATTTTCCCATTGGCCATACTCACAAACATTTTTACTTCAATGATTTGTGGTGGTGTCGGCATTTTTCAACTAAACATTCATGATATATGATAATGTGTTGAACCAGAATCAAAAAGTGTGTTTTCTATTCATGAAAGAATAACTTGAATACCTGTTACCCCTTGGTTTTCAGGGTTCACTTCGGTGGTAGGGATGTAAAAAACTCGCCCTTGCTACCATTAAGTTTTTTGGTTTCCTCTGAAAACCCTTGGCTTAGGGAAACGATTTGCATGTTTCCCTGGTTCATTGAAGTTTAAGAAATGAACAAAATTTTGAGGTTCAAATGGAGCATTCCTCTCCACTATCGCAGGCATAATTTTTTCTTTTGTACAGTTAATGGCTAGGTTCCTTTCTCTTCCACACATAATGGATTTCCTCATCACCTTCAGTCAATTTAAGGGGTCATATGGATACATTTACCAAAAAAATTAATGTAATTTAGATTCAAAATGCAAAACAGTTGCACGAATGTGAATGAGAAGAGAGAAATTCCTTACGGAATTTCGGCATGGTAACGGGTGCACACAAAAGGCATTAATGAGAGAGAATGTTGTCTATAATAATTTCAATCATATGATGTGGAATATAAGGGAGGTATAAAATCATACATCAGTATTATCAATTGAGATAAAAGAGTATTACAACACAAGGAAACATGGATAAAATTAAGAAAATTTAGAATCCATTACTTGGAAGTATGATCCCAAAGGCTTGGGTGAGGATTTAGAGTGGAGTATTTAGAGCATAGGGAACCTTTAAAGTATTATAGAGAGAGTAGGGAAGAAGTAGGTCAAGTAAAAAATTCTTTGAGTGAAGAGGATGTGGGATATTGGGTGGTTTATATAGGAAAATAGATGGAACTATTTATTATTTTGTTTTGGGACACCACACATTAAACTACTCAAAACCACAAAACAACCCATATTGTTTCCATGTTTTTTTCAAAAGGGTAGTGTAAAACATTATTTTATAATTATAATAGCCAAAAATCTTAAAATAATATGGTTGCTTATGTGCAAGTGAGTCACACTCTGAAGGAAATCAATTTAAAAAGTTAAACTATTTTATAAGTACCAGTGCAAAAAACATTTTTTATATCATTTATTTTTTTATTCTATGTCATTTTTGGCCAAATTTATTATAAGAGAAATTGTAAATATTCTTTTTTACATCAGTTATTTTAAAACTGACATGATAAACATAAATATGAATCATTTTTCACACTGATTCCAAAAACACCGATGTGGAAAACGACAGAGATTCATAATTTATAACGTCAATAATTATATATCTGACATGGAATATATTTTATTAAATTAGTTATTAAATAAATGACATAATAAACTACACATCTGAATCATTTTTCTCATCGTTTATTACAAACCAACCTGAGACACTGGTTTATCACATCCGTTATTTTATAACCGACGTGAAAAACAATCCTATAAAGCATTTTTTCATGTCAGTTATAGTTTAACCAATATTGAAACATATATACAACATCAGATAATAAATAACCATTGTCAAAACACATTCCCATAAACTTGTTATGTTTGTTATTTTCCGACTGATGTAAAAACCATTGCTATTAATTTATTCCGTCGGTTATAAAATAACAAACACAAAAACAAAATATTTTTTTTAAATAGTATAACCATAACTATGATCTACTAAAGAATACCTGAAACAAGCATAAAACAACCTAAAACCATACCAGAATACATACCGAACACCACCCCACCCCCTGGGACACCCCCAACCACTGGTCCTCCATCCCCCCATGGACACCCCCTAGGATAGCCACCCAATGGATAGCCCCTACCTCTAGGACAACCCCTAGATAACCACTAAACCTAGGACACCCCCCCCACCACACTAGACACCACCCCACCCCACTTAGAATCCCCCCACCCCCTAGACACCCTCCCACCTCCTACACCCTTGAACACCCTCCCACCCTCGAGACACCACCCCACCCCCCCATAGACATCCCCCACCCCCTTGGAAAACCCCACCACCAAGACCACCATCCCACCTCCCTTGGACAGCCCTCTTGGGCAGCTACCCAACACCCTAGACACCACCCCTACACACTTGGACACCCTTACGCCCCTAGACACCACCCGACCCCCTGGACAACCCCCCTTAATACCCCCCACTAGACATCCCCTAGCCCTTGGACATCCCTCACCACCCCTAGACCCCACCCCACCCTACTAGACAACCCCCACCCCATACACCCTTGGACACCCTCTCATCCCCTAGATACCACCCCACTCCAAGGACACCCCCCCCCAAATCCCTCACCCCCTGGACCTCCCTCCAACCCCTGGACATCCCCCTTAGACAACCCACCACTGGACTTTCTCTACCCATTAGACAACCCCTCCCCCCGGACAGCTCCCCCACCCCCTAGACACCGCCCCTACACCCTTGGACACCCTACCACCCCCTAGACTACATCCCACCACCCATGGATCCCCCACCCCTTGGACACCCTCTCCCCCTGGACCTCCCTCCCACCCCATGAATACCCTCCCCCTAGCATCCCCACTAGGCATCCCCTACCCCTTGGATATCCCCCACCCCTAGAAATCTCCCACACCCTAGACACCACCCCACCCAACTAGACAGCCCCACCCCCTAGACACCCTCTCAGCCTTTACACCCTTGGACACCACCCCGACTCCGTGGACAACCCCCCCTAGACACCACCCCACCCCACTGGACATCCCCCCTATACCTAGACACTGCCCCACCCCGAGGGACAGCCCCCCAACCCAAGACACCCACACCCCCCTAAACACCCATACCCCTTGGATATCCCCCCCCCCACATCACCCGGACACCCCACCCCCCATGAAGCCATTATTATTCTCTGGAAATGTATGAAACAAGCACAAACAAAAGAAAAAAAAGAAAAAAAAGAAGACTATAATCCATACTAGAAAAACATATGAACTAGAGAAAATCAATAAGAACGAGAGAAAAATAAAACATTCACATATATAATATTAAAAACATACAAATTCAACAAAAAAATATAAATGAAACCAAAAAAACAAATACATAATTATAATTACAATTTTCAATACTTCATGTTACACTACCAACAAACTAAAATCCAATCAAACATGTAAATTCATTTGACCATTCCACTTGTAAGTGTTTGACATCTTGAGAACTATTAGGTTTAGGGTCATCAAATAGATACAACCTAAAAGGACAATATTTAAAATATATAATGAATAAATCAAATTAAATATTATGGAAAAGTTTATAAGGAAATATTACACTATAAAACATCAAAAGTGTCCCTGTTATAATTATTTCATACATAAATGTTATAATATAATATCTGCATTCAAGTATTCCTTGTTCTACATGAAAATTATTTTTAAATGAGTTTGAATTAAAAATATCTTTTTTATGTAATACATAGAAATTTACAAATAATAAATGGATATTTACCTTTACTTTTACATATATGATCAGGGAACTCCTTTTCTTACTATTTATTTTTAAAGTAGACTCATCCCCTACTAGAAAATAATACGAATGGGATAAATTTATAATTTAATATAATATAAGAAACTATTAAGTAATTGAAACCTAATTTTCAAATATCTTCTAAAAACATCCCAACCCATCGCCATGGATAAATAAAATACAATAATGTGTTTTCTCCCTTAGAGAAAAATAGCTAACATCCAATGATCACTGATACAAAAGAAAGATTAAGGTTAGTAGTTTTTATGTAAAAATAAAATAAAAACTTGGCCAAATATAAGTTTCAAACCTCTCACAAAAAGGAATCATCCAACACTGCATGATTATAATCTGGTCAATTATTTCAGAAATATAAATATTTCTCTCTTCCTTATACAATGCATGAGATTCAGGAAAAATCAAATGAGGGTCAATGAATCCATATACATTTGTCTTCTCATTCTTCTCAAACATGTTATAAAGATACCTAATAAAAAGAGACATAAGAATACATTTTTAAAAAATATAACATATGGGAAGGTGTTAAGACTTACATGGAAAAAATCTACACAATTTTGATGCCCAACTTATCTCCAGTAAAAAGCTCCAAGATATCATTTTTCACAATCTCCACATTTATTCGCACGTCCAAAAACATGATCTTCCATTAAAAACTCATAATGAGCCGAACAAATGGGAAGATCATGACAATATATCAAGACTACTAGAATCTATATCTGATGTCATAGCCACTTATCTTTTTTGTTCTCTATACAGTATATCTTTACCATTGATCTATTAATGTAAAAATAAATAGAAAAAAATATTATTTTACAAATATATAAATAACTTTAATAAAAATATAAATTATATAACATATATACCTCTATGGTAATGTGTCATAGAAGTATGGAGGCCAATGTAAAAAGTAGCTAATACTATGCCCAACAATCGTAACCTCATATGAAGGTAATGGTACTCAAGCTGATATATCTATAATATCATGTACAACGACCCTATGATTATCAACCTTTAAATGTCGATAATGCATTGTATCTTTCATACAATATACCTTCCCATATGAAACTATATGGTGGTAAAGATAAGCAAAATACCACTCATAATAAGTTGCAATCTGTGGTAGAGTAGTAGGATAATAAATGGGGTCTACATGCAGAGGTGTGGGATTGGTAGCTACTCAGGGAGGTGGTGAAGTGGGAGCTACGGTCTGAAATTGTCTTTTCATGTCTGCAAACATAGACAATACTGACGAACTGATATTTTCATCCATCGTCATGTTAATATTTTGAATTTCAACCTCCAAGGATTCTATTTTTTATAACAACCTCAATGGATGATGTTGAAGAATGTGGGAACACATTTATTACTGATACACCAATCAGATATCCTCGTACATGTCCAGGGTGTTCGGGATTTCGCAATACTACAAATAAAATATCTTTCCTCCCAATAGTTGTAAATACCCCTTGTATGCTCTTCTCCTCAAGAGAATCATGTATTAATTAATTGAACATTTCTGTAATGATTCAAATTATATAAAGAATAAAATTTACTTAAATAAATAAAATCAATATCTTACAATCCTCTCAGAAATGATTCTCAATTATTTCTAAAGATATAGCCCCTTTTTTTCATCCAGTCTCTCTTCCAGTATTCATGTCTAGATGTAGGGGGTGGAGGGGAAACCTCTTTATAGAATGAAGAATCAGCACTGCATGCAGTTGAAAATATTCTATTTTATAAGAATCATACACCCAAATACCAATCTTCCATAAATGTTTTAACTCATATATCAATGGTGACAAGGAAACATCAATATCATTTCTAGGTTTCTTCAAACCATAGATCATTACACACAACATGAAATATTTTCGCTTCAGACAAACTTCAAGAGAGAGGCTGTAAATTACCAATAAAACGGGCAATGAACTATGTGTGTTACTAAGGTTCTTGTATAGATTCATTCCATTTGTACACAACCCAAGTCTGAGATTTCTAATTTCATTTCCAAATCTAGGATACTTCTCATAAATTTTCTTCCATTGTGGTCAATTTGTTGGATGATGTATTTTTCCATCACATATACACTCATCAACATGCCACATTATCCTTTTTTCACAATGTGAATTAAAAAATAAACATTTCAAACGACAAATTTTATGAAGATACCAAAAAACCTTGTTAGGTATCTCTCTAATCTCTACACCAGCCAATGATTTTTCATTCAATGTATACCATGATGTCCCGTATTAAGGAAAATCTGACAGAAATTCATATTCCTTGCTATATATAATATAATCATTCGGACAAATAGGTATTTTCTTGTATCCCAATCCAATTGGGCATAATATTTTTTTGGCCTTATAGTGTGAATTTGGAATATTGTTTCCTTTTGGAATAATGTCTTTTAAAAATTATAGCAGCTCCTTAAAACTTCTGTCACACCATCCATGTTTCTCCTTTAGGTTAATCAATCTTAATGCTATCGGAAAAACTATAAAATCTGTACAACAAGGATTCAATGGTTTTTAAGTATCTCTATATAAATGTGAAGCTGTCGATTCTATCTCAATTTATTCTGCTAAAACATCATGAATAATTTCTTCAATTCCATTGGAGTTTCCATCTTTCAATTAATCATCATCAGTAGACCTATCATTATGTTTAGTTTCACCATGCCAAATACAAGGGTTGTAACTCAGAATAAAACCATGAAAAAATATATGATCATTGATCTCTCTACTTTTCAACTTTATCATATTCAATTATTTCAGGAATGGACAGAAAAAATGTCACTGCTTGGAACGTGTTTTTTAAAAAATTCCAAAAAGGCATAAAAACCTTTCTCATATTCATTACACATTTTATGTGTCGTAATCCAACATCAAGTCATTAATACCTATAAAAAATATAAAAATTATACATCTTGTTAAAATAATAAAGTTTTATATTTAATGAAAAATATCATTATTTGAATTTAAAAAAATTGAAATATAAAACAAATATATATGTATTTGAAAAATATATGCATGAAAATGATTTTAAAAATAAAAATAGTTAGATATATTAGTTTTAAATTCATCTTGGATCCTTTCATCTTAAGGAACATAATGAATAGATCCTGGTGCAACTGGATACCAAATTCACCCTTTTGTAAACAAGAAAAATGAAGTATAAATACTAAAATCTATGTAAATTCACTACTAAAAATTACACATATACCGATGTTATAAAACCATTGGGATAGCCCATGAAACCTTTTTGATAGTATATCCCAATGGTTTCACACACTGTTGGCATGATGGCCATTGCAATAGCCCTATACAAAGTGTTGTACTAGAAATGTTGGTATATACTGCCTGAAGATAATATATGCCAATGGTTTTCAATGAAATCGTTGGTATACATGTTGTCCAGTATATAATCATTTCTAATGGTTCCATGAAATTCTTTGAGATATAAGTATACCAATGGTTGAAGAATCGTTGTAATACACTTATATAATATATTCCAATGGGGGGGTTGTGCAGGGGGTGGGGGATTTCCATGGGATTGGGGTGTCAAGGAGGGAGGGGTGGGATGTCTAGGGGTGGCGGAGTCCAGGGTGTGGAGGTGTCCAAGGGGGGTGGGGTGGGCTGTCCAAGGGATGGGTTGTCTAGGGGGTGGGGGTGTCCAGGGGGTGGGGTGTCCATGGGGGTAGGGGGTGTCCGGGGGGATGGGGGTGTCTCGGGTGTGGGGGTATCATGGGGGGGGGGGGGCAGCTATCCCGGGTGGTTGTCCAAGGGGGTGGGTGTGGTGTCCAAGAGGGTACTTTTCATGATGACCCCTCTTTGAGAGAGTATCCTCACACATATATCGTGGAATGTCACATAGAGGGTAGTGAATATAAGAGATATGATGGTCCTTGTAATCATGTCGAAACTGGTAGAAAAGGTCGCTAATAAATAATTTACAAGTTGAATGATGTTGAATTAATTCGGGGCTCAAAATAATGATAGTCTTTATATTCTAGGTTAATATTAAAAAAAACATAGTTAGTAACATTTTTTATGAGTGTAGTTTTTTACTTTGTCTAACCCCCTTCCCCCCAGACACCCCTACCCCCTTGGATAGCCCGTAAAACCATGGACACCACCCCCACCCCCTTAGAAAACCCTACCCTTTTAGACAGCCCCTCACCCCTTAGACACCACCCCCACCACATGGACACCACCCCTACCCCTAGACACCCCTACCTTCTTGGAAAGGCCCCTCACCCCCTAGAAAGCCCATTCATCCCCTAGAAATCCTCTCATCCATTTTGGAAAGCTCCCTCACCCCCTGGACCCCCCTATCCCCTTGGCCACCCCTGGATACCACCACCCCCTTGGATAGCCCCCAACCCCGGGACAACCCCCCTATAGACAACCCCACCCCCCCTGGACACCCCAACCACCGTAAACAGACCCCACCACTATAGACCACCCCCTCACCCACCCTGGACACCAACCCCCACCCCCTGGACACCCCAAACCCCCTAGACACCCCCTCACTCCCTATATACCTCCCCACCCCCTGGGACACCCCCTACACCCTCGGTATGCCCCCTCACACCACCCAACCAGGACACCCCCTGCCCCCATGAACACTACCCCCCTAGACACCCATACCTCTTTGGAAATTCCCACTCACCCCCTGGACACCCCCACTCCCTTGGACACCCGTGGACACGACCACCCCCTAAGATAGACCTCCACCCCTTGGATAGCCCCACACCCATCTGAACAACCCCCTCCCCCAGGACACCCCCACTCCGTTGATAGCCCCCACCCCTATAGACAACCCCCACACCCCTAGAACACCAACCCCCATCCCCCTAGACACCCCTAACCCCTTGGACTTCCTCCTCACCCCAATGGAAACCCCCACCCCAATAGACACACCTACCCCCTTTTACATCCCCCTCAACCACACCCCAACTAGACACCCCCTACTCTTATGGACACCCCCACCCCCTAGACACCCCCACCCCCTATACAGCCTCTACACCATTGGGAAGCCCCTTCACTCCCTTGGACACCACCCCACCACCATGGACACCACCTAGACACCACCACCCACTTGGACAGCCCCCACCACCCTAGAGAGACCCCCACCCCTCTAGACAACCCCCACCCCCAGAACACCCCCACCCCAGGACAACCCCCTCACCCCTAGACACCTCCTACCCCCATTATAGCATCCCGTCTTTTTATCACATAAACTTTCATTACATTTTACTAAACCGAGGATCTTTAAGGTTTAGTGTCTTGGAAACCAGGAACTTAAAACATGAAAACATATAACATTCTTCTTAAACACTTGAAAGGCTTCTCCTCATGTTCATCCTAGGTTCATTACTACATCACATAACCTGGGGACATACATAAAAAGAAAGGGTGATCAGAATGCCCAGTAAGGGAAACAATAGAAACATTTTACATGTGAACTTGAGATACTTCAATAAGGTCATGAAAAGAACTTTAAGGAAAGTGAATGAAATCATGAGGAATATCATAATAAAAATAACATTTTTCATAACTTGAAGATGTGGCTGCAAAATTTAATATTGACAATCATTTTGTTTCACCAAGTTCCATCCCCAAGGTGTCATTAAAAATTACCAAGGTTATTCACCAAGGTATCAGTCTAAAAAGTCATCTCTAGAGATTAAGTCTTTACCCAATGCATTGGAGCGCTATCTGGGCGCACCCTTGAAATGTCTTTATTATCATGTGAGCCACATATATCATCATCAACCATTTCATAAACAACCCTTATACCATAAAATAAATGGGTTTAATTTCATAATCATAACGTTTAAAAATATTGCTTTAAAGACATGATCTTTATGTCACTTTAAACCCATGAAAAAGGGAAATCAGGTTTCATATATGTAAATCCTAGAATTTAAAATAGAACATTTTGATATATATGTGAATACCCCTATAGAAATAATATCTTTGAGTATTCACTTAATAACATAAAATGATTTTGATATAAAGAGGGAGGCATTTTGAGACGAAAACTATGCAGCCTAACGGCTATGATACATGGTTTTAGAAAACATTGAAAAGAGAGGGGACATGGGTCACCCACTAAAAATGATTCATAAAACAGGAGGGGAACAGAATATAAATTATTTAAGAACATGGTAATTAAATTTGAAAATATAACATATGAAATGAAGAACATGAAAGGAAGACAAAATAAGATTTCTCTTATGAAAATTCTGCAGCCTAACGGCGTCACATAAACTTCAATCAAAAATGAATTGATGAGATAAAATAGGGTCTCTCATCATATGAACATTAAAGATCAGTATGATAGATATAGAGATCATACCCCCACATAATAAAAAGGAACTTTCAAGACCTGACATGGAATTAGAACTTTGAAAAATGAGAAAGGTGACTGAATCCCTTAAAAATTCGGCAGCCTAATGGCGCCACTTAAACTTCAAGAAAAATGAATTGACAAGATCAAAAATGGTCTCTCATATTATCAACATAAATGATCAGTATGATAGATATAGAGATCATACCCCAACATAATGTAACTTTAAAGACTTGACAAGAAAATGGAACTTGAAAATGAGAAGGGTGAAAGAATCCCTTAAAAATTCGGCAGCCTAATGGCGCCACTTAACTTCAAAAAAAATTAATTCATGAGATCAAAAAGGGTCTCTCATCATATGAACATAAATGATCAGTATGATAGATATATAGATCATACCCCAACATAATAAAAGGGAACTTGAAAAACTTGACATGAAAGTAGAACTTCAAAAGGAGAAAGGTGAATGAACCACTTAAAAAATCGGTAGCCTAACGACGCCACTTAAAACATCAAAATACTGAATTGAAGAAATCAAATGGGGTCTCTCATCATATGATCATAAAAGATCAGTATGCTAAATTTATAGATCATACCAAAACATAATAAAAAGAAACTTGAAATACTTTACATGAGAATATATTTTGAAAATGAGAAGGGAGAAACAATCCGTTACAAAAATTTCGGCAGCCTAACGGCGCCACTTAAAACTTCATAAAATGAAATAATGAGAGTAAGAGGGGATCACTAATTATATGAACATTAAAATGGAATTAAGAGGAGTATAAAATAACATCCTCTAACATAAGAACATGGAGCATAAAAGGAATTACATAAAAGAGATTACTTGAAAAGAAAGAGAGAGGTCAGATCCCTTACCTTAAAATGTAACTCTTAAAACTCAAAGGTTGGGACCTTGAGGGCTTGAGGGAACCTTGGGAGGACTCCTTGGGAGATAATGAGACCCTAAATTCGTTGGGGGAGAGTGGTGAGTCGAAATTGATGAGAGGATGTCTTGGTATTTATAGGTAAAGTGAGGGGACAAGGCATTAATGGCCAAGGGACACCTCAAAAGTGGTTTTCTCAAAACCATGTGCTCTCCCAAGATATTTCCCATGAATTAGTCCACATGGGTCCCCCCATACAATAATTCATCACCTTTGGTCGACCATCCCTTAAAATATCTCATGATATCATCATGACACAGTTATGATGTCATTAAACATACTGAAACCCTAAAACTGTATTTTTACTATTCACTGAAAATTCAACTTTCTCAGAAAGATCCCAAAATTTCACCTTAATCAAATATTAATGATCTGATTTCAAAAATGAGCTCCATTTTATAAAAATAATTTTATAAATATTTTTAATTTATTTTTAAATAAATACACTATTCACCGAAAATTCATTTTTTCAGAAAAAACCCCAAAAATTACCATAACATAATATCGATGCTCTGAGTTCAAAAATGAAATCCATATTATAAAAATAATTTTTTAAATATTTTTAATTTAATTTTTAATTAAAAAAACAATATTCACTCAAAAAAACAAATACTTGAATAATAATTTATGAAACCGTTATTTAACCATTTTATTGAATCACATTACTTAATCAAGGTTCCTAGATTATATTAATACTTTATTTAAGTGATATTACTAATCCATATGTACACATTACTAATCCTAATCATAAAATCACTATTCATAATTTACTATTCATCGAAAATCAATTTGACCTTATTAGACTCTAAATTTCGTACTGAATATAATTGTAGAAGACCATTTTTTGAAAATCATTACACATTTTTAGTTATTTAAGGTTTACATAAACATTTTTAAAATATACTTTTTCTAAAATTCATCAAAAATATGCATACTATATTTATCTGATCATTTGAAAATTCATAAACATCATCATAAGAAGAAATTCCAATTTTTATTTAAAACAAAGGATTAGACAAGACAGTTACGGTATCCTTACATAGCCCCTTATCACACCAGCATAGGACCTAAGTGTAAGGTGTGCTAAGGTGAGAGAATCTGGGGAGGCTCGCCCAACATCGCACGAGTAGTAATTTCTATTAGTTTGAACTTCTCACAAAGGAGATTCCGTTCTAGCTTCACACGATGAAGTTCGGCTTGGGTTTGGTCCAGATCAAAGCCCAGTGGTGCTACCTCCTTCCCAAGTTCTGTTATATGGGCTTCGATCGGTCCAAGACTACTGGGTGAGGCCATCGAATCTTCTTTCTATAATAATTAACCAAGATTACTTGTATTTAGAGACAATAATCAAAAAGTTTAGTTTCCAGCGGTCATATTGACCAATGGTCATATAACCGTCTAAACCCAACGGTCTTATTTTAATTATACTCATGTTATCAAATGAAATATTTTTGTTGAGTATAAAAATAAAATAAAATAACACACAAAATTTAGGAAACAAGATTTATTCAAAATTTTGGGTCGTTACAATCTTCCCCCCTTAAGAAATTGCGTCCTCGCAATTTTTTTAAAATTCGGTTTTGAAATTTCATTGAAAGTCCCACATCGGAAAAGGAGTCAGTAAAACTATTACTTTAAAAGAAAGAAAGGGAAGTACAAAGGTCACCCGAGTTAACCCACACTAGGATTCCATGTAGGAAAACATGGACATGGAGGAGAAAAAAAAGGGTCAAGTTCTGAGGGAGAGTGATAGAAAACATGATTAGGAGAAAGTTAACAATAAGAAAATCCCAAACTTAGGATGTGTGTAAACAGTCTTTGATTACCTAGTAGGAAACGTAAACCAACAACGTTTTTGTTTTAGGTTCCTTTTAATAATTTTGAGGAATTCATTTACTACATAGAATAAAAACATAAGAAAATATACCTATCTTCATGTAGAGTTTCATCCTTTAATAAGTTTCTACCAAAACTAATATTTTCTCCAAACGATGAGCATTCAAAACTACTTGGTCTCATTAAAACACAAGAATCATATTCTAGATAATCACATAATACACAAAATATTAACTATCTATTTCTTCTATCTGTAAACATTATCCCAAAAATAGAAAGGGTAAGGTTAAACAACTCTTCAAAAAGGAAGAATCCCATAGGAATGGAAACTACTTTTAAATCTTCAAAGTCCCATGGTAATACCCAAAGTTCATCATAGACCATTCCATAAATAACGGTCCTTAAATTTCTCAAAATAAACCAAACTAAGATTGAAACCCAAATACAAGAAGGATTTGATAACATAGACTTCCAAAATAAACTTCATTGTTCATCTCCAAACAACATCAACCACTCCTAACATCTTATAAAAAAAGTATCTAACCTAAACATATTTTACCCATGATAGGTTAATCATTCCCATAAGTAACCTAAATTACTATAATTCCACCATAAATTCATCGATTCTTCAAAATATAAGTCAACCTTACTCCTCAATGAAAATACTGTAGTAATCTATTTACCTCGATCATATAGGGTCCCCAAAATAGTGAACGTCTTCCAAAATAATAATCATTTTTTAATCCCCTAATCATCTCTGTCGTATTAATACGGCAATCGTAGAATTTCCTATCACATTGGTTGTTGGGACATGTTCTTCCATTTCCCTCCATTAACTAAGAAAAGAAACTATAATTAGGGGCTTAAATACTTAGCTAATAATCATGAAAAGAAACTTAAATCATATAAGGATAACTTGTAGAAGAAAAGTATACCCTAACTTGTGATCCCCTAGGTTCCCATCTAGGTTATCCATGATCATCTATTCTTATGTGAATCTTTATTTTATTTTATCTGTATTCCTTTAACAATGGTTCATACTAAGCTTATGAATTTACCAAAGCATATCCCCCGGGAGTGTCATAACCAAGAGTGCAGCAAGACCCGTTGTCGTGTACCAGTTCCCATTTGATTCTAGCTCAAAGCGGTGTTTTCGGGTTTTACCCCTATGTACATCTATGCCAGATCCACCTCTACCTTCTCGTATCCAGACAGAGGTGTATTTGCTTGGAAACCCATTACTCAATACTCACCAAAATACCAGGAAGATTTCCTATATATAAACTTTTCTATAGGCTTCTTCCTAAAGTTTTCATATCCTAATTTCCACAAATAACTAAACCATCCTTTGATACCAACTATAGCATCCCGGATTTTAGTCACATAAACTTCCATTACATTTTATAAAACCGAGGATCTTTAAGGTTTAGTGTCTTGGAAACCAGGAACTTAAAACATGAAAACATAAAACATTCTTTTTAAACACTTGAAAGGATTCTCCTCATGTTCATCCTAGGTTCATTACTGCATCACATAACCTGGGTACATACATCAATAGAAAGGGTGAGCAGAAGGCCCAGTAAGGGAAATAATAGAAACATTTTACATGTGAACTTGAGATACTTCAATAAGGTCATGAAAATAACTTTAAGGCATGAGAATGAAATCATGAGGCATATCATAATAAAAATAACATTTTTCATAACATGAATATGTGGCTGCAACATTTAATATTGACAATAATTTCGTTTCACCAAGGTCCATCCCCAAGGTGTCATTAAAAATTACCAAGGTTATTCACTAAGGTATCAGTCTAAAAAGTCATCTCTAGACATTAAGTCTTTACCCAATGCATTGGAGCGCTATCTGGGCGCACCATTGAAATGTCTTTATTATAATGTGAGCCACATATATCATCATCAATCATTTCATAAAAAACCCATATAGCATAAAATAAATGGGTTTCATTTCATAATCATAACGTTTAAAAAAATTTCTTTAAAGACATGATCTTTATGTCAATTTAAACCCATGAAAAAGAGAAATCGGGTTTCATGTATGTAAATACCAGAATTTAAAACAGAAATGTCACATACATGACTTATTTTGAAGTTAAATTTCATTTACTTTCCTTTCATTCTTTGTTTTGGATGGTTTCCAAAGGTTTTATGGAGAAATAGATGAGTTTTCATGAATTGGGCCAAACCGTGAGCCCAATTCCAGATTTAAAAATAAAATTTGTTTCCTTTATAAATTTTTCATTTTTTATCATTTTTCCTTCATTCCAATTCCTAAATGGTCTCATCGGACCTATTAACACCAAAATTTAAATTTGGAGCCTTTATAAATCCATAATCATGGTGGATATGGGTTTTTATTTAAGATATTGGGCCTGCCCGAAGGCCCATTTACTGCATTAAAAATAATTTTTAAATTTTTTATATCTCCTTCACTATTTGCGTTTTTTTTCGGTGATTCCACCTCCCACTCGACCCTAAGAAACCCAGGCGCGCTCCCATTGCCTTCCCCCCCCTCCTTGGAGCTCTTTGATATCGCGAATTAGGGCTGATCTTCATAGGGTGTCTCAAATCGGCCAGAATTGAAGAGGTAACTTCATCCCTTTTTAACTCTCTCAATTATTACTCTTTTCCCTCAATTCTAGTTCCCAAATTACCTCCTATATCTTGTTCGAATAATCCCTGAATTTTGGTAGTTTTCAATTTCAGCATCTATTGTTTTTGGAGTGATTAATTCAGGATACTTCAAGTAGGTGAGTCTATTTCTTTCCTCTTTCAAATTGCTTAGGGTTTCTTCCCTAATTCTTGAATTATAAAAAATTACAGAAGTTAGGGTTCGTGCATAGGTTCTAAATTACTGTATTTTGGGTGAAATATTGAGGTTTTAGGTTTCTTTTAACTTCCTTGAGGTGAGGCAGTCATGCGGTTGATGTTTCGCCCCAATATTTGAGGGTTTCGACACATTCGGTAGGTGATTCTGTGGATAACCATTTAATGATGAGTTAGTTTGCTTGATTAAATAATTTTACATGTTCCTTATGTGCTTTGCATTATAAGAAAACCATTTTTGGTAGCAATAGTAAAGAATTTGTTTTTAAAGTTACATTTTTGCTTGAAGTGTGTATTTTTCAAATGTATTTCATGTGTTATCTTTTGTGGTAGTTTTGTAAAATGTAGAAGTGGTTTGTTAGTTGTTGAAAGGGGCTGCCAATTATGGTTGGGTAATGATTTTTTTCCATGTGGGCCTAAAAAGGGGGTGTATTTAGATGGTTTTATTTGTATAACCTTGTTATACTCCTTGAAAGTGTTTTATGGATTTGTGTGTTCTCATGGGTATCTTTTGTGATATTATTCAAGGTGATTATATAACATTTGAAAGTGAATTATTACATGTTGATTGGGCTGCCAATTCTATATTTGTAGGGTCTTGGTGTGCTTTTGGCTTAAAAAGAGGTTTTTGAAATGGATTTTATGTGCAAAGTTTGGGTATACTCTTTATAATTGTTTTATGAATGTTTTGAATGGTTTATTGGGTTGTGTAATAGGTGAAACTATATCAGAATACTTTTTTGGTAGGAGTATATTTTTAAAAGGTCCATTTAATTTTTGAAAATGTTGTTATGTGATATTTATCAACCTTGATATATTTTATTAATTTTTTTGAAGGAGATATTGAGGAGTGAAAGTGATGTGAAAGTGATGTGGAGTGTTTTGTGTGAGTGTGATGTGAAAATTTGAATTTTTGATTATGAAATAAGTGTTATATTCCATGTGTGTGGGCTGTTATATGAGTTTAAATATCTTATAATTGTTTTATAAAATTGTTTAATGGTTTTTTTGGAAGTGTTGAAGAAATGTGAAACGTGTTGTGGGCTATTTTGGTGTGATTCGGATTTCAAAATCATTTTGAATGAAATATGGATTTTTGTGACTTGTGTGGTATAAATATGGGATTTTTGGTGAATTTATGACGTGGAAATGATATTTACATGTTCAATTTATATTTCTTGACTTGTTGAACTTGTTTGAGAAAAAGGGGAAAACATGGATATATAGGTGGGAGGACGTGTACTAGTATGCTAGTGAATCTGTGGGGTTTGGCCTCAGTTTCACTTAGCAAGATTGATGCTTACAACTCTAACTAAACTATGATGATGATGATTGGGGACCACTAGGTTATGGGTATGTTCCCTAATAGTGGCTCGTGCACGAGAATGGATATTTTTGATGGTTACTCTCACCGAGATACGAGGTACCTGGGACCCACAGCTAGCTAGTGCCTAGGGGTTACTTCCTATTTCTTGTGCTCATCATTTACTTTGTACTTACCGTCGGCATAAGGTATAGTTGGATGGAAAATTCAGTAGTGTTGACATTATTTTTAAAAGTGTTGATTCTTAATGATAGCCCACTTGAAAACTGTTTTTATTCAAATTTGCATCTTTTAGAAATTGTAACTAGATTTTCATGTTTTTGAAAACTTTCATGATTTTAATCTTCAAATGTTTATCACATGGAATCTCATAGTGGTGGTATCCTACTGGGAATTGTCTCACACCCTACTTACACCCTTGGGTGTAAGTAGACGTGGTTGTTTTTTGTCGCAGTTTGGGTACAGTTGTTTTGTTCCAGTGGTTCGGGTTTCTAGCAGGTCCTTGGTGGTGAAGTCTTGTGGAGGTGGCTTAAGGGTGGTTCCACTTGCCATGATGGTTCTAGGGATGTCCTTATTTGGATTTTTACCTTTGGTATAGACCTTTTGAGTTGTTTTAAGCCATGTAATTCAGTTCTGAATTATTGTAAAAGATTGTTTGGTTTGAAAAATACAGATTTTTTTCATTGGATTCTTTTGTTGTTTTATGTTTATAAACTCGGGTAAATCATTCCCAATTTTCATTTTATGATACTCGGGCACTTGTGCCAGCCCGTGGGGATCGGTAACGCCCTTCGGGCCTTGTCACGGGCTGGGTTTGGTGCAATTTTTGGTGGCGATCGATTCGGTTCGTGACAAAATGGTATCAGAGGAGGTTCAGGTTATTTGGGGAAGAGTCAGGATAGTCTGGAGTTATGATTGTTGGGACATGGAATTCTAGTTATGGGTAGTGTGCCTGATCACCACACCTAATAATGGGATTCAATTTTCTAAGAGAATTCTGGATTTATCTAAGTCCTTCAGTTTTCTTGGTTCGATGATGATTAAGGGAAATGAAAAGAGAGTTGGGTTAATGGTCCTAGTGAACTCGCAAGGCCTGGAAAGCCATGTGGAGCCAAGGATATTCCCTGGAACACTCTCTGTGATAGTGAAGTGATTGGAATATGGATGCCAACCATATTTCCAAGTCACCCACTGAAACTAGTTTCCTCTTGCACTGTTTTGTGCTTAGGATTTGAAACCTTAGCACTTTGGTTTTAAGAAGTGTAATGTTTTTGTGAAATGATTTTCAAATAAATAGGGAATGGTTTGGTTTATGAAATGGCAGAACTTAATTTTTAGAATTGTTTTGAAATGTAAAATGGTGTGCTTACATCTCTTTGAAATAAGGAACTATATTGAAGTTGGTTTTGAAAAGTGTTTCCAATAGAGTTTTCTAAACAATCAGAGTGTGTTTTAATGGGATGAGATGTTTTGAAATTGATGTGAATATCATGAAAGTGAGTTATTTTCTAAATGTTTGTGACTTTCTGAAAATTTTTGTAAGATGTGAGTTGGTATTTTGATCTCATGGTTAGTAGTTATGAGAAAAAAGGATGTGTTGGTTGACCGTTTTGGTTTTGAAAAGTGGGAAGAATTTTTGTTTTAACCTTTGGTATTTCCATTAGAGACCACATGCATGGGGTTATATGGGATGATGGATGGTTGATGGCACGACTGGATGAGTGCTGGGATGGATATGAGAAGGGTGTCTGGTGTGGCACAAAAACATGCATGTGTGAGGCCCATGGGGTACCATTGGTGGATATGCTTACTGCTAAACTGTTTGTTCTCAAAGAATTACTTTTAAAGAAAAACACGATGTCTTGATGAATATTTTTGTATGGTTTGTATTATGGGTTTTTGAAAATGTTTATGTTGTGGGATGTTTTGATTCCAAGAACCCCTTCTGTTTGAACTGTGTTTTGGGTTTGTTTTTGGTCGGTAAGCTGTGTTGTAGGGAGGGTTAGTGGTCTCTTTTGAAAAATGTTTTGGGATGCCCTTACGATAGTTCCCTTATTGTGTTTGGAGCTGGTTTATGTCTTGTTTTGACCAATGGACCAGATTGGTTGGGTCCTTGGGTTCTCTCATTGGATAAGGTACGCCCCCATTAAAGGTTAATGCATAACTGAAGTGCAACCCAGATTGTTTCTCCATTGGAAAATCCTCCAGTTGATTAATATAAGGAATATATTTCTTGATATTTTTAGATTGAGTATACACCCTTTCCTATATTGGTTTTGTGTATCCTCTTGTAGTGGTATATTGATTATGGATGGTTGAAAGTGACCTTAGCCTCTTAAGTTTCCTAATTTTTCTAAGGTGGAAGTTTTCTAGGGTTTTTAGCATGGATGATTATTTGGATAGTGTCTAAGAGGAACTCTCGGTCCTTCATAGTCTCTTCGAAGAAGGAGTTCATGTTAAACTACTAGTGTGGGAAATCTGGTCATGAGAGGATATTATGGCCACTTTCTAGACTTGTGTGTTGTTTTGGTATGTTGTACAAGTTCCCTCTCTATTCATTGTTTATATCAGTCGCAATGGTCATGTGTGGTGATTCCTCGTGATGTCAGGTGCTCGATTGACTATAAAGGTGAAAGTTGGGCAATCGTCTGAGAGTCTCTATTATGTTGGGAGAATATCTCCCTTGAAAAAAACATAAAAAAATATATTCCATTTTAGAGGAAGGTGAGTATAAGTGTTATTTACTTCTATTGTTTCTCACCCGAACAAACAAGGTGTGATGTGTGTACATCTTCTAATCCCTTGTTTCAGTGAAATATCGATTTAGGGTAAAGTGAGTTTGGAATGTGTTATGTGTTGGAAAAAACTTATCGGGGGGATTGTGGTGTAGTTGTTGTTTGCAACGAAAGAAGAATTATCATTCAGGTGGTTTCCAAAGCCTAACTGCGAGGCCGAAGATGCTTCAATATTTTGAGCTCAAGCCATAGGTCCCGGAGAGAAGCTGGCGCGTAGTTCGGGGAAACCCCAGTGTCATTTAAACCCTTGTGCAAAGTCCTATCCTCAATATGAAAGATAAGAAGAGTTTAAACCTATGGTGTCATCATATTTCTTCAGTTGTTCCCGTTCGGTGGAAATAGATGGAGGTTCTTGTACCCATGTCATCACACAATGTTATTCCCTCCCTCTTTGGTTTCCATTGAGTCTTTAGAGAAATGTATGAAGTTTGGCTAGACAGGTTGACCACACGGTTTGCACTTGGTTAGTAGTGACCATGCACCCCCAAAACAACCATGTAGATAGAAGAATCTCCACTGTTAGTTCATGGTTTCCCAAACCATGCAGACTAACCATGTGGTCATCCCAACACTTTATATTTTGGGGTCTTTCTGTACCGGCCCATGCTGGTCGATTAAGATTGTTAGTTCTTATGGTGGGGAGCCTATTTTTTTTCCCGTACCAATAACTTAGCTTTATCCATGGTCAAGGATTTGTGGTAGGTAGTCTCATTCGGATCTATCAAGCTACATAAATCTTCCTTGAGTAACCATTTATATTGGAGAGTGCCCAATGGTTTAGTTATAGCAAGGTATGTGTAACCTTGTTCGATGTTGTTGTTCGTTTGAGTGAATTGCTTGAGTCTTGTTCTGATAGTGTTTGAGGTGTTTTCATTTGGGATAAAGCCTGAATGTGATTGATTGTTTTAGGAAAGTGGTGTATGATTTTGTTGTGAATTATTCCTTCTTTAATTGATCAATGGAGGTGTTTTGGCCTTTGGGGGCGAAACCTGGAAAGGGAGTACATCTTGGTTTATCAGTTTGGTTTGGCTTTCGTATCTGGACTTTCTGTAGCTTTACGGGGACGGAAAGTTTTCATGGTGGGGAGAATGTTCACATACATGACTTATTTTGAAGTTAAATTTCATTTATTTTCCTTTCATTCTTTGTTTTGGATGGTTTCCAAAGGTTTTATGGAGAAATAGATGAGTTTTCATGAATTGGGCCAAACCGTGAGCCCAATTCCAGATTTAAAAATAAAATTTGTTTCCTTTATAACTTTTTCATTTATTAATATTTTTCCTTCATTCCAATTTATAAATGGTCTCCTAGGACCTATTAACACCAAAATATAAATTTGGAGCCTTTATAAATCCATAATCATGGTGGATATGGGTTTGTATTTAAGATATTGGGCCTCCCCGAAGGCCCATTTCCTGCATTAAAAATAATTTTTAACTTTTTTATATATCCTTCAATATTTGCGTTGTTTTGGTGATTCCACCTCCCACTAGACCCTAGGAAACCCAGGCGCGCTCTCATTTCCTCCCCCCCCTCCTTGGAGTTCTTTGATATCGCGAATTTTGGCTGATCTTCATAGGGTGTCTCAAATCGACCAGAATTGAAGAGGTAACTTCATCCCTTCTTAAATATCTCAATTCTTACTCTTTTCCCTCCATTACAGTTCCCAAATTACCTCCTATATCTTGTTCTAAGAATCCCTTAATTTTGGCTGTTTTAAATTTCAGCAACTATTGTTTTTGGAGTGATTAATTCCGGATACTTCAAGTATGTGAGTCTATTTCTTTCCTCTTTCAAATTGATTTGGGTTTCTTCCCTAATTCTTGAATTATAAAAAATTCCAGAAGTTAGGGTTCATGAATATGTTCTAAATTACTGTATTTTGGGTGAAATATTGAGGTTTTAGGTTTTTTTTAACTTCCTTGAGGTGCGGCGGTCATGCGGTTGATGTTTCGCCCCAATATTTGAGGGTTTCGACACATTCGGTAGGTGATTCTGTGGATAACCATTTAATGATGAGTTATTTTGCTTGATTAAATAATTTTACATGTTCCTTATGTGTTGTGTATTATGATAAAACCATTTTTGGTAGCAATAGTAAAGCATTTGTTTTTAAAGTTACATTTTTTCTTGAAGTGTGTATTTTTCAAATGTATTTCATGTATTATCTTTTTTGGTAGTTTTGTAAAATGTAGAAGTGGTTTATTAGTTGTTGAAAGGGGCTGCCAATTATGGTTGGGAAATGATATAGTTCCATGTGGGCCTAAAAAGGGGGTGTATTGGAATGGTTTTATTTGTATAACCTTGTTACACTCCTTGAAAGTGTTTTATGGATTTGTGTGTTCTCATGGGTATCTTTTGTGATATTATTCAAGGTGATTATATAACATTTGAAAGTGGATTATTACATGTTTATTGGGCTGAAAATTCTATATTGGTAGGGTCTTGGTGTGCTTTTGTCTTAAAAAGAGGTTTTTGAAATGGATTTTATGTGCAAAGTTTGGGTATACTCTTTATAATTATTTTATGAATGTTTTGAATGGTTTATTGGGTTGTGTAATAGGTGAAACTATATTAGTAAACTGTTTTGGTAGGAGTATATTTTTAAAAGGTCCATTTCATTTGTGAAAATGTTTTTATGTGATATTTATCATCCTGGATATATTTTATTAAATTTTTTGAAGGAGATATTGAGGAGTGAAAGTAATGTGAAAGTGATGTGGAGTGTTTTATGTGAGTGTGATGTGAAAAATTGAATTTTTGATTATGAAAGAAGTGTTATATTCCATGTGTGTGGGATTTTATATGAGTTTAAATATCTTATAATGGTTTTATAAAATTGTTTAATGGTTTTTTTGGAAGTGTTGAAGAAATTTGAAACGTGTTGTGGGCTATTTTGGTGTGATTCGGATTTCAAAATCATTTTGAATGAAAAATGGATTTTTGTGACTTGTGTGGTATACATATGGAATTTTTGGTGAATTTTTTATGTGGAAATGATATTTTAATGTTCAATGTATATTTCTTGACTTGTTGAACTTGTTTGAGCACAAGGGGAAAACCTGGGTATCTTGGTGGGTAGACGTGTACTAGTATGCTAGTGAATCCGTGGGGTTTGGCCTGAGTTTTACTTAGCAAGATTGAAGCTTACAACTCTATCTAAACTATGATGATGATGATTGGGGACCACTAGGTTATGGGTATGTTCTCTACCAGTGGCTCATGCATGATAATGGATATTTGTGATGGTTACTCACACCGAGATACGAGTTACCGGGGACCCACAACTAGCTAGTGCCTAGGGGTTACTTCCTATTTCTTGTGCTCGTTATTTACTTTGTACTTACCGTCCGCATACGG
The DNA here is from genome assembly GCA_963277665.1 of Viscum album. NCBI lineage: Eukaryota > Viridiplantae > Streptophyta > Magnoliopsida > Santalales > Viscaceae > Viscum > Viscum album. The sequence continues at coordinate 266,438,964 of OY728125.1, read as the reverse complement.
TATAGTTGGCTGGAAAATTCAGTAGTATTGACATTATTTTTAAAAGTGTTTATTCTTAATGATAGTCCACTTGAAAACTATTTTTATTCAAAGTTGCATCTTTTAGAAATTGTAACTAGATTTTCATGTTTTTGAAAACTTTCATGCTTTTCATCTTTAAATGTTTATCACATGAAATATCTTAGTGGTGGTATCCTACTAGGAATTGGCTCACACCCTACTTACACCCTTGGGTGTAAGTAGACATGGTTGTTTTTTTTGTCGCAGGTTGGGTACAGTTTTTTTGTTCTAGTGGTTCGGGTTTCTAGCAGGTCCTTGGTGGTGAAGTCTTGTGGAGGTGGCTTGAGGGCGGTGCCCCTTTCCATGAGGGTTCTTGGGCTGTCCTTATTTGGATTTGTACCTTTGGTATAGACCTTTTTAGTTGTTTTAAGCCATGTAATTCAGTTCTGAATTATTGTAAAAGATTGTTTGGTTTGAAAAATACAGATTTGTTTCATTGGATTCTTTTGTTGTTTTATGTTTATAAACTCGGGTAAATCGTTCCCAATTTTCATATTATGATACCCGGGCACTTTTGCCAGCTCGTGGGGATCAGGAACGCCCTTCGGGCCTTGTCACGGGCTGGGTTTGGTGCCATTTTTGGTGGCGATCGATTCGGTTCGTGACAAAATGGAATCAGAGGAGGTTCAGGTTAACTCTTTGGGTCATGTTATTTGGGGAAGAGTCCGGATAATCTGGAGTTAGGATTGTTTGGACATGGAATTCTAGTTATGGGTAGTGTTCCTGATCACCACACCTCATAATGGGATTCAAGTTTCCAAGAGAATTCGGGATTTATCTAATTCCTTCTGTTTTCTTGGTTCGATGATGATTAAGGGAAATGAAAAGAGAGTTGGGTTAATGGTCCAAGTGAGCTCGTAAGGCCTAGAAAGACATGTTCAGCCAAGGACATTCCCTAGAACACTCTCTGTGATAGTGAAGTGATTGGAATATGGCTGCCAACCATATTTCCAAGTCACCCACTGAAACTAGTTTCTTCTTGCACTATTTTGTGCTTAGGTTTTGAAACCTTAGCACTTTGGTTTTAAGAAGTGTAATGTTTTTATGAAATGATTTTCAAATAAATAGGGAATGGTTTGGTTTATGAAATGGCGGAACTTAATTTTCAGAATTGTTTTAAAACGTAAAATGGTGTGCTTACACCTTTTTGAAAGCAGGAACTATAATGAAGTTGGTTTTGAAAAGTGTTTCCAATAGAGTTTTCTAAACAATCAGAGTGTGTTTTAATAGGATTAGATGTTTTAAAATTGATGTGAATATATTGAAAGTGAGTTATTTTCTAAATTTTTGTGACTTTCTGAAAATATCTGTAAGATGTGAGTTGGGATTTTGATCTCATGGTAAGCAGTTATGAGAAAAAAGGATGTGTTGGTTGACCATTTTGGTTTTGAAAAATGGGAAGAATTTTTGTTTTAACCTTTGGTATTTTCATTAGCGACCACATGCATGGGGTTATATGGGATGATGGATGGTTGATGGAACGACTGGATGAGTGCCAGGATGGATATGAGGAGGGTGTCTATTGTGGCAAAAAAACATGCATGTGTGAGGCCCATGGGGTATCATTGGTGGATATGCTTACTGCTAAACTGTTTGTTCTCAAAGAATTACTTTTAAAGAAAAACACGATGTCTTGATGAATATTTTTGTATGGTTTGTATTATGTGTTTTTGAAAATGTTTATGTTGTGGGATGTTTTGATTCCAAGAACCCCTTCTGTTTGAACTGTGTTTTGGGTTTGTGTTTGGTCGGTAAGCTATGTTGTAGGGACGGTTAGTGGTCTCTTTTGAAAAATGTTTTGGGATGCCTTTACGATAGTTCCCTTCATGTGTTTGGAGCTAGTTTATGGCTTGTTTTGACCAATGGACCAGATTGGTTGGGTCCTTGGGTTCTCTCATTGGATAAGGTACACCCCCATTAAAGGTTAATGCATAACTGAAGCGCAACCCAGATTGTTTCTCCATTGGAAAATCCTCTAGTTGATCAATATAAGGAATCTATTTCTTGAGCTTTTTAGATTGAGTATACACCCTTTCCTTTATTGGTTTTGTGTATCCTCTTGTAGTGGGAGATTGATTATGGATGGTTGAAAGTGACCTTATCCTCTTAAGTTTCCTAATTTTTCGAAGGTGGAAGTGTTCTGGGGTTGTTAGCATGGATGAGTATTTGGATAGTGTCTAAGAGGAACTCTCAGTCCTTCATAGTCTCTTCAAAGAAGGAGTTCATGTTAAACTACTAGTGTGGGAAATCTGGTCATGAGGGGATATTATGGACACTTTCTAGAATTGTGTGTTGTTTTGGGAGGTTGTACAAGTTTCCTCTCTATTCATTGTTTATATCAGTCGCAATGGTCATGTTTGGTGATTTCTCGTGATGTCATGTGCTCGATTGACTGTAAAGGTGAAAGTTGGGCAATCATCTGAGAGTCTCTATTATGTTGGGAGAATGTCTCCCTTGAAAAAAACATAAAAAAATATATTCCATTTTAGAGGAAGGTGAGTATAATTGTTCTTTACTTCTATTGTTTCTCACCCGAACAAACAAGGTGTAATGTGTGTACATCTTCTAATCCCTTGTTTCAGTGATATATCGATTTAGGGGAAAGTGAGTTTGGAATGTGTTATGTCTTGGAAAAACATATCGGGGGGATTGTGGTGTAGTAGTTGTTTGCAACGAAAGAAGAATTCTCATTCAGGTGGTTTCCAAAGCCTAACTGTGAGGCCGAAGATGCTTCAATATTTTGAGCTCCAACCATAGGTCCTGGAGATAAGCTGGCGCGTAGTCAGGGGAAACCCCAGTGTCATTTAAACCCTTGTGCAAAGTCCTATCCTCAATATGAAAGATAAGAAGTGTTTAAACCTATGGTGTCATCATATTTCTTCTGTTGTTCCCGTTCGGTGGAAATAGGTGGAGGGTCTTATACCCATGTCATCACACAATGTTATTCCCTCCCTCTTTGGTTTCCATTGAGTCTTTAGAGAAAGGTATGAAGTTTGGCTAGACAGGTTGACCACACGGTTTACACTTGGTTAGTAGTGACCATGCCCCCAATAAAACCATGTTGATAGAAGAATCTCCACTGTTAGTTCATGGTTTCCCAAACCATGAAGACTAACCATGTGGTCGTCCCAACAATTTATATTTTGGGGTATTTCTGTACCGGCCCATGCTGGTCGATTAAGATTGTTGGCTCTTATGGCGGGGAGCCGATTTTTTCCCCGTACCAATAGCTTAGATTCATCCATGGTCAAGGATTGGTGGTAGGTAGTCTCATTCGGATCTATCAAGCTACCTAAATCTTCCTTGAGTAACTATTGATATTGGAGAGTGCCCAATGGTTTAGTTATAGCAAGGTATGTGTAGCCTTGTTCGATGTTGTTGTTCGTTTGAGTGAATTTCTTGAGTCTTGTTCTGATAGTGTTTGAGGTGTTTTCCTTTGGGATAAAGCCTGAATGTGATTGATTGTTTCAGGAAAGTGGTGTATGATTTTGTTGTGAATTATTCCTTCCTTAATTGATCAATGGAGGAGTTTTGGCCTTTGGGGGCGAAACCTGGAAAGGGAGTACATCTTGGTTTATCAGTTCGGTTTGGCTTTCGTATCTGGCCTTTCTGTAGCTTTTAGGGGACGGAAAGTTTTCATGGTGGGGAGAATTGTCACATAAATGACTTATTTTGAAGTTAAATTTCATTTATTTTCCTTTCATTATTTGTTTTGGATGGTTTCCAATGGTGTTATGGAGAAATAGATGAGTTCTCATGAATTGGGCCAAACCGTGAGCCCAATTCCAGATTTAAAAATAAAATTTGTTTCCTTTATAACTTTTTCATTTTTTAATATTTTTCCTTCATTACAATTTCTAAATGGTCTCCTCTGACCTATTAACACCAAAATATAAATTTGGGGCCTTTATAAATCCATAATCATGGTGGATATGGGTTTTTATTTAAAATATTGGGCCTGCATGAAGGCCCATTTCCTACATTAAAAATAATTTTTAAAGTTTTTATATCTCCTTAACTATTTGCGTTTTTTCGGTGATTCCACCTCCCACTCGACCCTAAGAAACCCAGGAGTGCTCCCATTCCCTTTCCCCCCTCCTTGGAGCTCTTTGATATTGCGAATTAGGGCTGATCTTCATAGGGTGTCTCAAATCGTCCAGAATTGAAGAAGTAACTGCATCCCTTCTTAACTCCCTCAATTCTTACTCTTTTCCCTCCATTCCAGTTCCCAAATTACCTCATATATCTTGTTCTAAAAATACCTGAATTTTGGCTGTTTTCAATTTCAGAAACTATTGTTTTTGGAGTGATTAATTCAGGATACTTCAAGTAGATGAGTCTATTTCTTTCCTCTTTCAAATTGCTTAGGGTTTCTTCCCTAATTCGTGAATTATAAAAAATTCCAGAAGTTAGGGTTCATGAATAGGTTCTAAATTACTGTATTTGGGGTGAAATATTGAGGTTTTAGGTTTCTTTTATCTTCATTGAGGTGCGGCGATCATGCGGTTGATTTTTCGCCCCAATATTTGAGGGTTTCGACACATTCGGTAGGTGATTCTATGGATAACCATTTAATGATGAGTTAGTTTGCTTGATTAAATAATTTTACATTTTCCTTATGTGCTGTGAATTATGAGAAAACCATTTTTGGCAGCAATAGTAAAGCATTTGTTTTTAATGTTACATTTTTGCTTGAAGTGTGTATTTTTCAAATGCATTTCATGTGTTATCTTTTGTGGTAGTTTTATAAAATGTAGAAGTGGTTTATTAGTTGTTGAAAGGGGCTAAAAATTATGGTTGGGAAATGAAATAGTTCCATGTGGGCCTAAAAAATGGGTGTATTTGAATGGTTTTATTTGTATAACCTTGTTATACTCCTTGAAAGTGTTTTATGGATTCGGGTGTTCTCATGGGTATCTTTTGTGATATTATTCAATGTGATTATATAACATTTGAAAGTGGATTATTACATGTTGATTGGGCTGACAATTCTATATTGGTAGGGTCTTGGTGTGCTTTTGGCTTAAAAAGAGGTTTTTGAAATGGATTTTATGTGGAAAGTTTGGGTATACTCTTTATAATTGTTTTATGAATGTTTTGAATGGTTTATTGGGTTGTGTAATAGGTGAAACTATATCAGCAAACTGTTTTGGTGGGAGTATATTTTTTAAAGGTCCATTTCATTTGTGAAAATGTTGTTATGTGATATTTATCATCCTGGATATATTTTATTAAATTTTTTGAAGGAGATATTGAGGAGTGAAAGTGATGTGAAAGTGATGTGGAGTGTTTTGTGTGAGTGTGATGTGAAAAATTGAATTTTTGATTATGAAATAAGTGTTATATTCCATGTATGTGGGCTGTTATATGAGTTTAAATATCTTATAATTGTTTTATAAAATTGTTTAATGGTTTTTTTGGAAGTGTTAAAGAAATGTGAAACATGTTGTGGGCAATTTTGGTTTGATTCGGATTTCAAAATCATTTTGAATGAAAAATGGATTTTTGTGACTTGTGTGGTATACATATGGGCTGTTTGGTGAATTTGTGATGTGGAAATGATATTTTTCATGTTCAATGTATATTTCTTGACTTGTTTAACTTGTTTGAGCATAAGGGGAAAACCTGGGTATCTAGGTGGGTGGACGTGTACTACTATGCTAGTGAATCCGTGGGGTTTAGCCTCAGTTTCAAATAGCCAGATTGACGATTACAACTCTAACTAAACTATGATGATGATGATTTGGGACCAATAGGTTATGGGTATGTTCCCTACTAGTGTCTCGTGCACGAGAATGGATATTTGTGATGGTTACTCTCACCGAGATACGAGGTACCTGGGACCCACAGCTAGCTAGTGCCTAGGGGTTACTTCCTATTTCTTGTGCTCATTATTTACTTTGTACTTACCGTCGGCATACATTATAGTTGGCTGGAAAATTCATTAGTGTTGACATTATTTTTAAAAGTGTTGATTCTTAATGATAGCCCACTTGAAAACTGTTTTTATTCAAAGTTGCATCTTTTAGAAATTGTAACTAGCTTTTCATGTTTTTGAAAACTTTCAAGCTTTTCATCTTTAAATGTTTATCACAAGGAATATCTTAGTGGTGGTATCCTACTGGTCATTGGCTCACACCCTACTTACACCCTTGGGTGTAATTATACATGGTTTTTTTTTTTGTCGCAGGTTGGGTACAGTTTTTTTGTTCCAGTGGTTCGGGTTTCTAGCAGGTCCTTGGTGGTGAAGTCTTGTGGAGGTGGTTTGAGGGCGGTGCCCCTTGCCATGAGGGTTCTTGGGCTGTCCTTATTTGGATTTTTACCTTTGGTATAGACCTTTTGAGTTGTTTTAAGAAATGTAATTCAGTTCTGAATTTTTGTAAAAGATTGTTTGGTTTGAAAAATACAGATTTGTTTCATTGGATTCTTATGTTGTTTTATGTTTACAAACTCGGGTAAATCGTTCCCAATTTTCATTTTATGATACCTGGGCACTTGTTCCAGCCCGTGGGGATTGGGAACGCCCTTCAGGCCTTGTCACGGGCTGGGTTTGGTGCCATTTTTGGTGGCGATCGATTCGGTTCGTGACAAAATGGTATCAGAGGAGGTTCAGGTTAACTATTTGGGTCATGTTATTTGGGGAAGAGTCAGGATAGTATGGAGTTAGGATTGTTGGGACATGGAATTCTAGTTATGGGTAGTTTTCCTGATCACCACACCTCATAATGGGATTCAAGTTTCCATTAGAAGTCGGGATTTATCTAAGTCCTTCGGTTTTCTTGATTCGATGATGATTAAGGGAAATGAAAAGAGAGTTGGTTAATGGTCCTAGTGATCTCGCAAGGCCTGGAAAGCCATGTGGAGCCAAGGATATTCCCTAGAACACTCTCTGTGACAGTTTAGTGATTGGAATATGTCTTCCAACCATATTTCCAAGTCACCCACTGAAACTTGTTTCCTCTTGCACTGTTTTGTGCTTAGGTTTTGAAACCTTAGCACTTTGGTTTTAAGAAGTGTAATGTTTTTGTGAAATGATTTTCAAATAAAGAGGGAATGGTTTGGTTTATGAAATGGCGGAACTTAATTTTCAGAATTGTTTTGAAACGTAAAATGGTGTGCTTACACCTCTTTGAAAGCAGGAACTATATTGAAGTTGGTTTTGAAAAGTGTTTCCAATAGTGTTTACTAAACAATCAGAGTGTGTTTTAATGGGATGAGATGTTTTGAAATTGAGGTGAATATCTTGAAAGTGATTTATTTTCTAAATGTTTGTGACTTTCGGAAAATTTTTGTAAGTTGTGAGTTGGGATTTTGATCTCATGGTTAGCAGTTATGAGAAAAAAGGATGTGTTGGTTGACCGTTTTGGTTTTGAAAAGTAGGAAGAATTTTTGTTTTAACCTTTGGTATTTCTATTAGCGACCACATGAATGGGGTTATATGAGATGATGGATGGTTGATGGCATGACTGGATGAGTGCCGGGATGGATATGAGGAGGGTGTCTGGTGTGGCACAAAAACATGCATGTGTGAGGCCCATGGGGTACCATTGGTGGATATGCTTACTGCTAAACTGTTTGTTCTCAAAGAATTACTTTTAAAGAAAAACATGATGTCTTGATGAATATTTTTGTATGGTTTGTATTATGTTCTTTTGAAAATGTTTATGTTGTGGGATGTTTTGATTCCAAGAACCCATTCTGTTTGAACTGTGTTTTGGGTTTGTGTTTGGTCGGTAAGCTATGTTGTAGGGTCGGTTAGTGGTCTCTTTTGAAAAATGTTTTGGCATGCCTTTACGATAGTTACCTTCATGTGTTTGGAGCTGGTTTATGGCTTGTTTTGACCAATGGACCAGATTGGTTGGGTCCTTGGGTTCTCTTATTAGATAAGGTGCACCCCCATTAAAGGTTAATGCATAACTGAAGCGCAACCCAGATTGTTTCTCCATTGGAAAATCCTCCAGTTGATCGATATAAGGAATCTATTTCTTGAGCTTTTTAGATTGAGTATACACCATTTCCCTTATTGGTTTTGTGTATCCTCTTGTAGGGGGAGATTGATTATGGATGGTTGAAAGTGACCTTAGCCTCTTAAGTTTCCTAATTTTTCGAAGGTGGAAGTGTTCTGGGGTTGTTAGCATGGATGAGTATTTGGATAGTGTCTAAGAGGAACTCTCGGTCCTTCATAGTCTCTTCGAAGAAGGTGTTCATGTTAAACTACTAGTGTGGGAAATCTGGTCATGAGAGGATATTATGGCCACTTTATAGACTTGTGTGTTGTTTTGGGAGGTTGTACAAGTTCCCTCTCTATTCATTGTTTATATCAGTTTCAATGGTCATGTTTGGTGATTCCTCGTGATGTCATGTGCTCGATTGACTATAAAGGTGAAAGTTGGGAAATCATCTGAGAGTCTCTGTTATGTTGGGAGAATGTATCCCTTGAAAAAAACATAAAAAAAATATTCCATTTTAGAGGAAGGTGAGTATAAGTGTTCTTTACTTCTATTGTTTCTCACCCGAACAAACAAGGTGTGATGTGTGTACATCTTCTAATCCCTTGTTTCAGTGAAATATCGATTTAGGGTAAAGTGAGTTTGGAATGTGTTATGTCTTGGAATAAACTTATTGGGGGGGATTGTGGTGTAGTAGTTGTTTGCAATGAAAGAAGAATTCTCATTCAGGTGGTTTCCAAAGCCTAACTGCGAGGCCGAAGATGCTTAAATATTTTGAGCTCCAGCCATTGGTCCCGGAGAGAAGCTGGCGCGTAGTCAGGGGAAACCCCAGTGTCATTTAAACCCTTGTGCAAAGTCCTATCCTCTATATGAAAGATAAGAAGAGTTTAAACCTATGGTGTCATCATATTTCTTCTGTTGTTCCCATTCGGTGTAAATAGGTGGAGGGTCTTGTACCCATGTCATCACACAATGTTATTCCCTCCCTCTTTGGTTTCCATTGAGTCTTTAGAGAAAGGTATGAAGTTTGGCTAGACAGGTTGACCGCACGGTTTGCACTTGGTTAGTAGTGACCATGCCCCCAAAAAAACCATGTAGATAGAAGAATCTCCACTGTTAGTTCATTGTTTCTCAAACCATGCAGACTAACCATGTGGTCGTCCCAACACTTTATATTTTGGGGTCTTTCTGTATCGGCCCATGCAGGTCGATTAAGATTGTTGGTTCTTATGGTGGGGAGCCTATTTTTTTTCCCTGTACCAATAACTTAGATTTATCCATGGTCAAGGATTGGTGGTAGGTAGTCTCATTCGGATCTATCAAGCTACCTAAATCTTCCTTGATTAACTATTGAGATTGGAGAGTGCCCAATGGTTTAGTTATAGCAAGGTATGTGTAGCCTTGTTCGATGTTGTTGTTCGTTTGAGTGAATTGCTTGAGTCTTGTTCTGATAGTGTTTGAGGTGTTTTCCTTTGGGATAAATCCTGAATGTGATTGATTGTTTCAGTAAAGTGGTGTATGATTTTGTTTTGAATTATTACTTCCTTAATTGATCAATGGAGGTGTTTTGGCCTTTGGGGGCGAAACCTGGAAAGGGAGTACATCTTGGTTTATCAGTTCGGTTTGGCTTTCGTATCTGGCCTTTCTGTAGATTTTCGCGGACGGAAAGTTTTCATGGTGGGGAGAATTGTGACATACATGACTTATTTTTAAGTTAAATTTCATTTATTTTCCTTTTATTCTTTGTTTTGGATGGTTTCCAAAGGTTTTATGGAGAAATAGATGAGTTTTCATGAATTGGGCCAAACCGTGAGCCCAATTCCAGATTTAAAAATAAAATTTGTTTCCTTTATAACTTTTCCATTTTTTAATATTTTTCCTTCATTCAAATTCCTAAATGGTCTCCTCTTACCTATTAACATAAAAATATAAATTTGGATCCTTTATAAATCCATAAGCATGGTGGATATGGGTTTTTAGTTAAAATATTGGGCCTGCCCGAAGGCCCATTTCCTGCATTAAAAATAATTTTTAAAGTTTTTATATCTCCTTCACTATTTGCGTTTTGTCAGTGATTTCACCTCCCACTCGACCCTATGAAACTCAGGCGTTCTCCCATAGCCTTCACCCCCTACTTGGAGCTCTTTGATATCGCGAATTAGGGCTGATCTTCATAGGGTGTCTCAAATCGGCCAAAATTGAAGAGGTAACTTCATCCCTTCTTAACTCTCTCAATTCTTACTCTTTTACCTCCATTACAATTCCCAAATTACCTCCTATATCTTGTTCGAAGAATCCCTGAATTTGGGCTGTTTTCAATTTCAAAAACTATTGTTTTGGAGTGATTAATTCAGGAAACTTCAAGTAGGTGAGTCTATTTCTTTCCTCTTTCAAATTGCTTAGGGTTTCTTCCCTAATTATTGAATTATAAAAAATTCTAGAAGTTAGGGTTCGTGCATAGGTTCTAAATTACTGTATTTTGGGTGAAATATTGAGGTTTTAGGTTTATTTTAACTTCCTTGAGGTGCGGCGGTCATGCGGTTGATGTTTCGCCCCAATATTTGAGGGTTTCGACACATTCGGTAGGTGATTCTGTGGATAACCATTTAATGATGAGTTAGTTTGATTGATTAAATAATTTTACATGTTCCTTATGTGCTGTGTATTATGAGAAAACCATTTTTGGTAGCAATAGTAAAGCATTTGTTTTTAAAGTTACATTTTTTCTTGAAGTGTGTATTTTTCAAATGTATTTCATGTGTTATCTTTTGTGGTAGTTTTGTAAAATGTAGAAGAGGTTTATTAGTTGTTGAAATGGGCTGCCAATTATGGTTGGGCAATGATATAGTTCCATGTGGGCCTAAAAAGGGGGTGTATTTGAATGGTTTTATTTGTATAACCTTGTTATACTCCTTGAAAGTGTTTTATGGATTTGTGTGTTCTCATGGGTATCTTTTGTGATATTATTCAAGGTGATTATATAACATTTGAAAGTGGATTATTACATGTTTATTGGGCTGAAAATTCTATATTGGTAGGGTCTTGGTGTGATTTTGGCTTAAATATAGGTTTTTGAAATGGATTTTATGTGAAAAGTTTTGGTATACTCTTTATAATTGTTTTATGAATGTTTTGAATTGTTTATTGGGTTGTGTAATATGTGAAACTATATCAGCAAACTATTTTGGTAGGAGTATATTTTTAAAAGGTCCATTTCATTTTTGAAAATCTTGTTATGTGATATTTATCATCCTGGATATATTTTATTAAATTTTTTGAAGGAGATATTGAGGAGTGAAAGTGATGTGAAATTGATGTGGAGTGTTTTGTGTGAGTGTGATGTGAAAAATTGAATTTTTGATTATGAAAGAAGTGTTATATGCCATGTGTGTGGGCTGTTATATGAGTTTAAATATCTTATAATTGTTTTATAAATTTGTTTAATGGTTTTTTTGGAAGTGTTGAAGAAATGTGAAACGTGTTGTGGGCTATTTTGGTGTGATTCGGATTTCAAAATCATTTTGAATGAAAAATGGATTTTTGTGACTTGTGTGGTATAAATATGGGCTGTTTGGTGAATTTGTGATGTGGAAATGATATTTTCATGTTCAATGTATATTTCTTGACTAGTTGAACTTGTTTTAGCACAAGGGGAAAACCTGGGTATCTAGGTGGGTGGACGTGTACCAGTATGCTAGTGAATCCGTGGGGTTTGGCCTCAGTTTCACTTAGCAAGATTGACGCTTAAAAATCTAACTAAACTATGATGATGATGATTGGGGACCACTAGGTTATGGGTATGTTCCCTACTATTGGCTCGTGCACGAGAATGGATATTTGTGATGGTTACTCTCACCGAGATATGAGGTACCTGGGACCCACAGCTAGCTAGTGCCTAGGGGTTACTTCCTATTTCTTGTGCTCATTATTTACTTGGTAATTTCCGTCGTCATACGGTATAGTTGGCTGGAAAATTCAGTAGTGTTGACATTATTTTTAAAAGTGTTGATTCTTAATGATAGCCCACTTGAAAACTGTTTTTATTCAAAGTTGCATCTTTTAGAAATTGTAACTAGCTTTTCATGTTTTTGAAAACTTTCATGCTTTTCATCTTTAAATGTTTATCACATGGAATATCTTAGTGGTGGTATCCTACTGGGCATTGGCTCACACCCTACATACACCTTTGGGTGTAAGTAGACATGGTTGTTTTTTTTGTCGAATGTTGGGTACAGTTTTTTTGTTCCAGTGGTTCGGGTTTCTAGAAGGTCCTTGGTGGTGAAGTCTTGTGGAGGTGGCTTGAGGGCGGTGCCCCTTGCCATGAGGGTTCTTGGGATGTCCTTATTTGGATTTGTACCTTTGGTATAGACCTTTTGAGTTGTTTTAAGCCATGTAATTCAGTTCTTAATTTTTGTAAAAGATTGTTTGGTTTGAAAAATACAGATTTGTTTCATTGGATTCTTTTGTTGTTTTATGTTTATAAACTCGGGTAAATCGTTCCAAATTTTCATTTTATGATACCCGGGCACTTGTGCCAGCCCGTGGGGATCGGGAACGCCCTTCAGGCCTTGTCATGGCCTGGGTTTGGTGCCATTTTTGGTGGCGATCGATTTGGTTCGTGACGAGAACATTTTGATATATATGTGAATACCCCTGTAGAAATAAGAGCTTTGAGTGTTCAATAAATAACATAAAATAATTTTGATATAAAGAGGGAGGCATTTTGAGACGAAAACTATGCAGCCTAACCACTATGATACATGGTTTTAGAAAACATTGAAAAGAGAGGGGACATGGGTCACCCACTGAAAATGATTCATAAAACAGGAGTGGAACAGAATATAAAGTATTTAAGAACATGGTAATGAAATTTGAAAATATAACATATGAAATGAATAACATGAAAGGAAGACAATATAAGATTTCTCTTATGAAAATTCTGCAGCCTAACGACGTCACATAAATTTCAATCAAAAATGAATTGATGATAAAAAATAGGCTCTCTCATCATATGAACATAAAAGATCAGTATGATAGATATAGAGATCATACCCCCACATAATAAAAAAGAACTTTCAAGACCTAACATGGAATTATAACTTTGAAAAATGAGAAAGGTGAACGAATCCCTTAAAAATTTGGCAGCCTAACGGTGCCACTTAAACTTCAACAAAAATGAATTGACAAGATCAAAAAGGGTATCTCATCATATCAACAAAAATGATCAGTATGATAGATATAGAGATCATACCCCAACATAAAGTAACTTGAAATACTTGATAAGAAAATGGAACTTGAAAATGAGAAGGGTGAAAGAATCCCTTAAAAATTCGGCAGCCTAACGGCGCCACTTAAACATCAAAAAAAATTAATTGACGAGATCAAAAAGGGTCTCTAATCATATGAACATAAATGATCAGTATGATAGATATAGAGATCATACCCCAACATAATAAAAAGGAACTTTAAATACTTGACATGAAAGTAGAACTTCAAAAAGGAGAAAGGTGAATGAACAACTTAAAAATTCGGCAGCCTAACGGCACCACTTAAAACTTCAAAATAATAAATTGAAGAGATAAAATGGGGTATCTCATCATATGATCACAAAATATCAGTATGGTAAATATAGAGATCATACCCCAACATAATAAAAATGAACTTGAAATACTTTACATGAGAATATATCTTGAAAAATGAGAAAGGAGAAATAATCCGTTACAAAAATTTCGGCAGCCTAACGACGCCACTTAAAACTTCATAAAATGAAATAATGAGAGTAAGAGGGGATCTCTCATTATATGAAAATTAAAAGGGCATTTAGAGGAGTATAAAAGAACATCCTCCAACATAAGAACATGGAGCATAAAAAGAATTACATAAAAGAGATTACTTGAAAAGAAAGAGAGAGGTCGAATCCCTTACCTTAAAACGTAACTCTTAAAACTCAAAGGTTGGGACCTTGAGGGCTTCAGGGCACCTTGGGAGGACTCCTTGGGAGGTAATGAGACCAGAACTTCTTTGGGGGAGAGTGGGGAGTCGAAATGGATGAGAGGATGGCTTGGTATTTATAGGGAAAGTGAGGGGACAAGGCATTAATGGCCAAGGGACACCTCAAAAGTGGTTTTCTCAAAACCATGTGCTCTCCCAAGATATTTCCCATGAAGTTAGGCCACATGGGGCCCCCATACAATAATTCATCACCTTTGGTCGACCATCCTTAAAATATCTCATGATATCATCATGACACAGTTATGATGTCATTAAACATACCGAAACCCTAAAACTGTATTTTTTACTATTCACTGAAAATTCAACTTTCTCAGAAAGATCCCAAAATTTCACCTTAATCAAATATCAATGCTCTGATTTCAAAAATGAGATCCATTTTATAAAAATAATTTTCTAAATATTTTTTATTTATTTTTTAAATAAATACACTATTCACTGAAAATTTATTTTCTCAGAAAAAACCCCAAAAATTACCATAACATAATATCGATGTTCTGAGTTCAAAAATGTAATCCATTTTATAAAAATAATTTTTTAAATATTTTTAATTTAATTTATATTTTAATAAAAACACTATTCACTCGAAAAAACTAATACTTGAATAATAATTTATGAAACCGTTATTTAACCATTTTATTGAATCACATTAGTTAATCAAGGTGCCTAGATTAAATTAATACTTTCTTTAAGTGAGATTACTAATCCATTTGGACCATTACTAATCCTAATCATAAAATCACTATTCATAATTTACAATTCATCAAAAATCAAGTTGACCTTATTAGACTCTAAATTTCATACTGAACATAATTGTAGAAGACCATTTTTTGAAAATCATTACACATTTTTAATTATTTAAGGTTTACATAAACATTTTTAAAATATCCTTTTTCTAAAATTCATCAAAAATATGCATACTATATTTATCTGGTCATTTGAAAATTCATAAACATCATCATAAGAAGAAATCCAAATTTTTATTTAAAACAATGTATTACACAAGGCAGTTATGGTATCCTTACATAGCCTCTTATCACACCAGCATAGGACCTAAGTGTAAGGTGTGCTAAGGTGAGAGAATCTGGGGAGGCTCGGCCAACATCGCACGAGTAGTAATTTCTATTAGTTTGAACTTATCACAAAGGCGATTCCGTTCTAGCTTCACACGATGAAGTTCGGCTTGGGTTTGGTCCAGAGCAAAGCCCAGTGGTGCTACCTCCTTCCCAAGTTCTGTTAGATGGGCTTCGATCGGTCCAAGACTACTGGGTGAGGCCATCAAATCTTCTTTCTATAATAATTAACCAAGATTACTTGTATTTAGAGACAATAATCAAAACGTTTAGTTTCCAGCTGTCATATTGACCAATGTTCATATAACCATCTAAACCCAATGGTATCATTTTAATTATACTCATGTTATCAAATGAAACATTTTTGTTGAGTATAAAAATAAAATAAAATAACACATAAAATTTAGGAAACAAGATTTATTTCAAATTTTGGGTCGTTACACCCATGGACAGCAGCCCCACCCCCTAGATAAACCCTACCCCCAAGACACCCCCTGGACTCCCCTAGAAACCACCACCCCCTTAGACATCCCCCACCCCCTTGGACAGTCCCCACCCCTCTGGAATCCCCCAACCCCTGGACACCCCCACCCTCTGGACAACCCCCACCCCTCTAGACAGCCTCCTCACCCCCATGACACCCCCTGGACACACCTACACCCTTGGACACCCTATGGACCCCCACTGGACATCCCCCACCCATGTGGACACCTTCCCACTCCCCATGGACAAACCCATCCCCTAGACGGCCCTATCCCCGTGGACATTCCCCTCACCCCCCCATGACACCCCATCCCCCTTGGACACCCCCACCCCACCCACTGGACACCCCACCCCTCTTACACAGCCACCCACCCCTTGGACACCCCACCCCTACAACAAGAATGTACATGCACATAGAACACACAAAAATCATAATCATGCATGATATCACTTCCATGGTATATTTTACCGGAAATGAATTTAGAATTGTATAGAAAACAATGAAACATATCATGATAGTAAGAACGAAGATTGAAAAATAAAATCTCAAAACATATGTTTAGGGAATCATGAAATATAAAAATTGAAACCAAGGAAAATGAGGCATACTTGAGTGTTACGAGATCACCTGATAGACCTGGTGATAATAAAGATGAAGAATGATGATAGCCAAACGAGTTTGGAGGTCACGACTTCGAAGAATCATTTCTGGGTTTTCACCATGAGAGAGAGGAGTCACAGGTTTCCAAATCAAAGAAAATAGAATTACAGAATATGAGGTGTGATAAATCCTTTAAATATTTATCATGTCAATTATTTAATAATCGTCTTGATAAACGGTTTTTCTTAATGTTTATAACGTCGATTAATTAATAACCGATGAAGAAAATATTTTATCACATCGGTTATTTTATAAACAATGTTATAAATAGTGTTTTATCAAGTCCGTTATAAAATAACTGATGTGATAAATCATTGAGATGTGACTGATCATGTTCGTTATTTTATAACAGACATGATGAAGCAGCCATATTCAATATTTCACGTTGGTCATAAAATAACCGACGTGATAAATTTAATCTTAGAATTTGTTATGTTAGTTAATTAACAGCTGATGTAAAAAAATAGATTCTCATATTTTTATCATGTCTGTTATTTTATAACGAACATGATAAACCAATTTATCCTTCTTTTCACATCGGTTATATAGAACCGACGTGAAAAATGCCAACGTGGTAATTGTTTTTTTCACTCGTGATGTCTTGGAGGGTCCACTAAGGCTTTGTAAACCAAATAAAATAACCTAAAATCACATTATCTTAATTGTAAAACATATATTTGCTGAAATAATGTTTACAATATTTCATTATATCACTATTGATCATTATGATGTCATAAAACACATTATATATTTAAATGGTATTTAATGTTTACCCAAAAATTCAATGGTCTCTAAAAAATTTGAAAAAATAACCTTTAGTTAATTTTGAAATCCTGATTACCAAAATAATATAGATTTTTTCTAAATAACTTCATTATATGTGAATTTTTATATTTAAAATAAATAATGACCTTTATTGAAAATTCATGGGATTTTACAAAAATAGCTTTCAAACCTTAATAAAAATTACAATTATATTCATAATAATTATATAGTCATTTATATTTAATAACACGTAGTTTAGTGATAATATTTTATAAAAATATTATTTAATTAAAAACAATTAATTCATTATTATAGATTTCTTAATTAACTAAAACTTCTATTTTTTCTATAAAAAATATTTTCAATGTATCAATAATAAAATGAATGTATATTATACATACAAAAATAATGTATGTAATAAAAGTAATAGGGTCTCATTAAATAACTTATAACACCCCCATAACACCAAAAGAGAAGGTGTGGGATAATGAAATACTCTTGGTGTGTCTCAGTTAACATCAATAATGTGGAAATATCTATCAACTTCCACTTCTCCCATATGTTGTTTTGTAGGAGCATAATGGGTTGATTCTCATCTTGGACTTGGTCAAGAGCAAAGCCCAGTGATGCCACCTCCTTTCCATGCTCCAAAAAATGGGCCTCATATAGTGAAATTATACTGGATGAGGCCATCACTTCCTTTTTCTTAGTAAATAGGATTTTTTAATGCCCAATATTTATACTAAAAATGTGATCACTATTAAAAAGCTATTTTAGCAATTGTCACAATTCAAAGCTGTATTTTAAAATAAAACTCATAAAACCAAAAAATTGCATATGTTATCTAGCCATTTTACCTAAATAATATATTTAAATAGATCATGAGGAATTTTCATTGATAATAGTTTTTTTCGTTACATAGACATCTTTTCTTATGGGTAAACCCTAATAAAACCACATAGATCTATAATTGACTGGGAACTTTTGTACAAAAAATGGGACATATCAAAAAAAATAATTTGACACTCCCGGGTTTTATGCTTTATATTAATCTTATATTATTTATACACTACTCAACATAAATTTAGGACGATTAAAAATTTTACTACATACATTAGTGTCATATATTAGTTTAGAAGAAGATGTTCTAATTTTTTAGTATAACAAATATTATGTGGTAATAGTAAATGTTTATTACTCATGGTTAATATTATGGACAATATATAAATCATGATCAATCATTTTTAACATAGGTAATCATGTTTTCCAATGTCTGTTTCTATGGGGATGTTATTCAAAACTAGAAAAGAACTATTTATTGTAAAAAACAATAGAAAAGGATTTGAAAAACAATTTTTATTACTGTAAGAGAACCTCAACAAATATTTCATGGATGTTTAAATCCAGTACCAAATCATGATATCTAGTATATTAGATATATAAATTTTCAATAAATAGATGCTATATTGAGTCTATCTTGTCCATTGGATGGTGATGAGAACTGGTTCCATGAAATAACATTATTTCTAAATGATTAGATTGTTCCATGATGAATATAAATATTTTAGTTTCTATTGGAAAATAAGGAAATACAATTGTATGAAAATTAATAAATACAATAGTGGATAAAGTAGTTCCATCCTGAGAAAATGAGGTTATTCATTAGGATTCAGAAGAGGAGAACTGAGCATATATCCTAAATATACATTTAAATCAACCTTTTGGTGAGGAATTTAAAAATGATGGAATAGATGGAGAAAAACGTTCAAATGGGGAGGGAGAAGTATAAGATAGAGGGGAAGTTTCCTGAAATTTAGTAGATTTACAAAAAAACATGATCCAAAATAAATAATCCACTATTATTCTCTTCTTGGTCGAAATAAATGGAATGTTTTATTGAATTCAACAAGAATGTTATCTCACCCATAACTAACTTTCCTGGAGTTGTATTGGATAGGTTAGTGGGATGGAAAAAATTATATATTGTATGATATTTTTCTTGAAAATAGGCATTGAAAAATATAATTAAAAGATTTTTTATTGTGATATTTGTACATAATTTTCTAGGAATAAATCCATTCATAATTCAACATATGGTGTAAAAAAATATGGTTATGATTGTAGATTCTACTTGAGGGAGATTCCTAAAATTTCATTTAGTGGTTCGATAATTTCAATGATTTAAGGAGAACATAAATGGGTTCAGCCAAACGAGTCACAAGATCATACATCATTGGATGATAATTATTTTACATCTATTGTCATTGTGATGATTAGGACCATCCATGATGTTTCTATATCCCCTATTCAAGAGAGGATACAAAAAAAATTTGGTTGTATGATTCCTTAAAATAATATAGGGATGGTGAAAAAGAAGCTAATTGAAAATTTATGTGGTAATTTAGATAACTCGTATTGGGTGCTGTCACAATTGCTTGATATACTGAGACACAACTACCCAGTTGTATTAAAATATTATATGGTCAAACATGTGTCTCAATATAACAACCATGATCAATAACATGTCAAATTTAATTATTTCTTCTAGGTATTCCACCCCTTTATTTTTTCATTTCATTTTTTCAAATACATCCTATAGATTAACATAACATTTCTATACAGGAAATACATGCTCAAATTGTTGACATCCTTAACCCAATATAAAAACCATTCACCTCTTCCATATTAATTTTAAATTGTGGAGAAGGTAACTTATGTATCATGAAGTAGATTTTTTGGTATTTATTAGTAACCATTTCCACCACATTTCGATTGTCTGTTTGATATGAGATATTTATCAGGAACTCAATGAAGTAATCAATGAGGATCCTGATATATATAGACACCTAAATTAACATCATCATTACTAAATTAGAATCAATTAATGAAATGTGATAAAGATTTAATGATGAACATACTATTAAAAATATTGTGAGGCTCTTTAAGAAATATATTTATTATTATTTTACTATTTCACTGTAATGATAAAATTAATATATGTGAAATATGATCACTTATATGTTGAATATGATCCGGATCAATGAATTTTTGAAAACCATTTTGATGAAATCCATAATAATAAATATGGATTGTAGGAATGTATGACACGAATTCCAAAAGAATAGTGGACAATAGAGTGTGATGTATAGAAGAGGTATAGACACATAAAAAAACATTTTGGATCGAATCAATGGTGTATTTAAGGGGCTTCACATGTTACCTTTAACTGGAAATTTTTATGATAAATTATAACACTGTATCAAGAAAATCATTGATAAAGAAAAACATACCATATATGTGACTCGGTAGGGGATATATAATGAAATACACTTTCAATAATTTATCAAAAAAGAACATCGAAGAAGATTTTTCCTATCAGGGGTTCTATTTATACTAAGAAGACTCTTGATTTGACGTTTTGGAGTGTCAAAACCCTACCACAAATAGAATAATTTTATTTTTTTTGTATTACTAACAGAAAGTAATTTTCAATTAGTAAAATTATAGGAATTAAGGTTTCCACGTGCACATGCCATCACATTATGTGCCTCTAAAAACATTTCATGAGACGAATATGATGATATAGTGGACTATATAGAAATAATTTTCAAATATATATGTTTCTCATACGACTAATATTTTGGAGTTTTTATATTTATCATTTCTTGAATAATAGTCAATATTGATACCTTTCAGCAATATTTTATGATAGTGAGGGAGACCAACTACTGGTAAGATGAGAAATGAGGTGGAATACCCTCAAGATAAAGGGAAATGTTTGAGATATATCATATTCCATCAGGATGGTCATAATAAGAAACCATTCCATAATATTTCTATATTGAGTTAACACAGTCAACCACAATGATGTATTGACTCCAATGTGATCGTTACATATTATTTATTACATGGTGTTAATACAAAAGCCTTCATTTTTTAGAATTATTTCCTAATTAGGAAAAATTATTATATCTAATAAAAATTATCCTTTATCAATAAGATTACATGGCATATAACAGTTGATTTTTAGGTGACATGAATGAATAATAAAACTATCAATGGATACAAAATAAGGAATTAAATTTATAACAAATCAAATTAAAATACTATCATGTGATGAATCGTACAAAAATTACAATGCACACTATTTTGGTTCAAACATATTGGTATATTTGATTGACATCAAGGAAAACCTCAATCCATAAGTTGGGTTAAGATGATATAACCTATGTGTTCATAAATATTTTCCTAAAGTAATTAAAACTTTTAATCAATGACTTTATTACACTAATAATGAGGAAACACAAGTACACTTTAAAAACTAAAATAGGGAAAATGAAATCTACATATTCCCAATAAGTGATAAACCATGATGCGAGAAACGAAGACTATAAGAATGACACCATGAATAAATTTATTCTTTTAATCCATGAAAACGAATAAAATAGTTTGAAAATAAATTCAAAAGTAAAACATTTGAAAATAAACCACCTTCAAGGAAACCTTTAAAATCACTTTTGTTTTTATTCAACAATGAAACCTGATTTTCAAAAATAATTCCCAAAAATTTGTTATGTAAAAAATGTGTACAGAATGCATCTGATGTTTTTTATTAAAAATACAAGGAATATAAAAAGTACATGTGAGGGGATAGGAAATCATAATAATATAATCCATGGATATACCATAAATCAAGCATTCGAGGATATAGAAATGAAATATACCATCGTGTGATAATTCATATAAAAAATACAAACCAACCGATTTGGGTGATTTTATATTTGTATTTGTGGTAGGAATAAATGAAATACTAAATATATAAGGTGGATATTACTGATAAAACCAATTTGTGTGAAAATTAATTTTAATTTTATTCCCCTTTAAAATTTCTAGGTCTCACATTCAACCATGTATAACATTATTATGACAAAAAAATTATATTCTTAGTTTTCGGATATGAATTTTTTCATTTTTACAAATAAATGTGGATGACACTATAAAAGTAATTGAGTAATATAGCATGTTTCATGCAACTTTCTAGGGAAAAATTTTGTTTGATAGACCAGGATGCATAGAGCACATTATTATAATCACATTCAGCCTCCAACATCCATTATATCATACCTATGGGATGAAGACCTATATGAATTTTATGTGTCTAATTTTAAATTAATAGATCATCACTTTTTTCCTACTCTCATAGTGTGATAAAGACCTGAGCCACACATCTTCCACTTGATTGAGGGAGACATGACATTCACCCATGAGGATGTGGAAAATCTATTCGATCTCCCTATCTAATGGGATGTTTTTATTAGAACCACCCATAAATAATATCTTGAGAATTGATATTGTTGGCGATGATGATGATACAAATTATGGGTCAATATATTTTAACTGGATTGGGATGGACTTTTCACATTTACCTGATGACGCTGATGAGCATACTGTCATGCGTCACGCCTCTACATATATCTTTCAGATCATTTTATGGACACTCCACACTAATAACTTTGGTATTCATGCGCACATGATTTATCTAAGGTTACTAGTGGGATTTGATCAACCCAAGATATATGTTCACAGATCTATGTGCTTGGAATACTAATAAAAACCATTATTTTTGACATTCTGATCATATAAGAATGATCTAGTGGGATGTGTCATCCTTATTATGATGTGGGTGTAGGAGTGCATCCATCCCTTCTCCATTAATGTTGTTGGTTGGATGCTTCATATAGATATGTTTCATGATTTCCTATGAGGAAAATTGTAGGATCACACATTTTATTTGTTTTCTGATTCTACTATGAGTTTTTATTTTTATTTTCATATTTTTATCACGTTATTTGTTTTACATTACAGGCAGAGTGAGGAACACCAATTCGTCAAGATGTTAAAGAATAACTTGTGTGGATATATTCTCATGTTTTAAAGTCTAGTATACACTCATGTAATTATCTACAGTCTATCCTTGACTAATAAATTTTATATTATAATATTTTTATTTATTTTTAGTAATAATTTTCTTTGAAACACATCACATGTCATTCCAAATTAAATGGATTCCATATTAGGAAATATTATACTAAGATTCAGAATATTGTAGTGATGGGATTCATGATTATATGGTTCTATTTCCTCTCATTTACTTTCATATTGATTATTGGCAGCATCCGGATAGTGTGATGTTCTATTTTTAAATTTTTTCAGCATATTACTGTTCCAACTAAATATTAAACAGTACATCATTTTGTGAAACTGACGAGGGGGAATGATGTCAAATGGCACAAATTACATGCATAGAAACAAGAACTATATTATATATATACAGAATTTCATAACACAAATATGTGTACTATGGGATTCCTTCATGAAGAGAAGCTAGAGCATTATATTTATTATAGAATGTAGTCTAAATTGTATCTTACTCCACATAGAAGTGGGATCCAGGATTAGTTAATTTAATTTTTTTGTTTTTTTTGTATTACATTTTTTATTCATTTTCTATCTTCTTATAGCATACTGAACAACCAAATATTATCTACATGTTAGATCCATGTAAGGAGGAGGTTTTTAGCCATACATGTCACCATGTTATTGTAGAAGGGATATTTCGGGTGTATCATGTTTTATATGATACTATCTAAGAACATACACTTCAATTAGAGGGCGTTCCAACTCATAGAGTAGAGTTTCCTACTCAAGGACCACATCTAGTAGTAGTTGATGTTGTTAATCCATGATGATGGGGACTATATAAACCCCAACCTAAGTAGCCCAATTTTTTTTTTAAATTATTACACCAGTATGATGTACAAGAAACCATATCCCAAATAATGAAAAGGTTTTTTATTTTTAGAAAAAATTATTCATACAAGATTCATAAATTACCACTGAATTAAATACAATATACTAATCCCTTTATGAACACCATTATTTTACAAGATCGTCGATGAAATTTAAATCGTAAAATTGTTCCTAGGATCTTGGGGAACAGACAATTTATGAACCAGGTTATATTAAATGATTGGTATTAGTATATATCTAGAATAATCTTTAATAATTAACAATTATAGAATGGAAAGTAACCAAAATACATGACATTTAATCGACACCTTCATCATATTTTTACAAGAATAAAAGATGGCCAAATAATGCAATATAAACAATACCCTGGGAAAGAAAATATATCCTCCAAAATTATACATAAAAAATAATAACATGGAAATTAATTTCTAATATCATACATATGGAAATAATATTTCTGGAAATCAAAAACATTCATGTAAGGCCTCAGAAAGGACATCTGAAAAGAAATGGGAATGGCCTTGACCAAATCCCAATATAGTATGTTCCATGAGACCTACCAATTAATTGAGTGGTTATATTGTGACCTGTAAATTATATACTAAGTCCAACTAATTGCTTATATAAATGGGGCGAATCATGGACATCATATATAGATGAAATTTAAATAAAATTTCCCAACCAGTAAACCTAATCTAAAACTATTCTATTTAATATAATGATAGAAATAAAAAAAATAATCCACAGTAAAACTAATCATAAATCATTTAATGAAATGTTCAATATGATATCTTAATAGTTAAATACCTATGAATAATAATATTGAATAATGTTTTTTTGACATATATGAAATAAGCTAATAATATTATTAAAAACTATATAAGATAGATACATATTTTTAATATTGGAATTATTTATTTAAAAAAGCACACACATATAAAATAAAAAAATTCCTTTCAATGTAACCTCTTAAACATGTAATGTAAGCTCTAAAATATCATCATTTCGGGATGGTGTAAAACTTATCTCATTATACATAAATTTTAAAAAACAATCCATCTGATTGTTATATCAGAAAGAGAAAAAAAACCTCATTTGGTAAATGATAAAAATATTCATTTCAAACTATTTTATATAAAAAAAACTAGGTAAAAATACATTAAAAATTCATATAATAATAAAAAATATATTTTTAAATAATTTTTATAAAACATGGAGGTGTGATAAATTATTCCCTAGTAGAGACTAAAATATAAATAAACACAAATAATAATAAAATTTTGAAAAATCCCATACTATAGGTGTGATTTCCATTGAACATTTCTTAACACTATGTATAATGGTTTAAATAATGATATTAATATATACCAAAACAATATTCATATTTATGATATCATAAATAATCTACCTATATCATCTTATCACCCTTTTGTTAATAATATTTCGTTATTACACTTGTTTCAAGTATTGAGTGCTTTATTTTTCTATGTGTATTTCTTCATGATAGTCTTTATTATTTTGAATAAAATGTAGTTATGTCATATGTATAATTATATTAATGTTATATATATATATATATCCTATTTCTAATTAAATATATTTTTATAGTCATTATATAATGGTGAACATGGAAGATGAATCACATAATGTATTGGAGATGGTAGGTCATACGTTTGCATGAGTGGTGGCATCATTACCCTATTAGTCAAATGGTAATGAACTTGATGGTTTATTAATTATTATAGAATCAATATTAGGTAATAATTTTCATATATAACTATTATTTACATCATTATAACCATCATTGTAATGTGGAAATAAAAAACATATAACACCACGATGAGCAGACAGTATGTCGTATGTACACACATGTGGTGCATTGATTTTTTAGGATGGATAAAAGTGGAATATGATTGCCCCGTAGTAATAATATTATATAATGATATATATTATAATGTATTTATTAAGCTTTCAAGGAATCAAAATATGAATAAAAATTATAATAAGAAATGAACTTGGATGAGTTGGGAAAAATAATTACCTTTTATTTGACATAATTCATTTAAATAACTTCTTAAGGGATCCTAGGTTGGGATATTTGGAGGACCAAGATGTAAATAATTTGTCTAAGGATTCATGTTGGAGTAATGGGTACGGTTTTTTCAATCATGAATGCTAAATTTTAAGTTAATAAACGAGGGAGGATGTTCCCATTTATAAGTGATATGAGATCCGGTTTTGGAAACTCTAAAACTATTAAATTAAAATAATAAAATTTTCTATTAAGAAAGGATCCAAATCATTTTATTTAAAATATAATATTCTTATTAGTTTAAATACTCTGAAAAAATAATTTCTAATTATGTTTATGGTACATCCTTACACTTACCATTCATATTTAACCATTATTTAATACCCTTAACTCTTAATATGACAACATAGATTTGTACTTTTTGAGGTTCTATATTGTTACTATATTCTGAAAAAATAACCATAAATTAATAATGGATAATGTTTTTTAACATTTCTCAATAATTTGGAATTATTTAAAATTATTTAAAAATTTCATATCATTTAATAAAATATTACATATTTTAATATAAAATTAATGTTAATTTTAAAAATATTATTTATATTGACATTTATGATAACCAATAAAACATAAAATCTTACGAAAAACTATTTTAAAACATCAGAAATATGTAAACATTTTTTATAATGTTATATTTGGACATTAATTATCTAAAATAATATTTATTTTAATATTTTATAATCATTTATTTGAAAATCCAATTTATTAAAAAATTACCTCCACATCATTATGTAATCTATTAACATAATTATTAGTTTTAAAAAAATTAATTATTAATTATTATGATTAATATAATTATTTAATCTTAAAAATTATTATCTTTAACATCAATTTAACAACAACTATAGAATAACATATCTTTGTTTGTTTAACCTAGTTTTTTTGTAAAAAGTAATCTCTCAAATAGATTATATTTAAAGATAGGCATACCATAAAATCTTGGGGTGTTACATTTTCCCCTCCATCAATAAATTTCATCATGTCAACTAAAAATTGTTCTTCAAAAATAAAATGTTGATATTTGAAAAATCTATTGTTGAGATCCCACATAAGAAATAGTGTTTTTAATTAATACTTTTAATAAGAGGGAGATGCAATGGGAATTTCCTCATAAAAATATGATTTTGACTAGGGTAAAATTAGTGAGAAGTAAAAAATTACCATGTAATAGAAATATAACTATCATGTTTTGATAGAGAGTGATATAGAATACATTCATTATAATGTAAACCATTAAAAAACAAATTATGGGTTAAAAGACAATTGATTTCATATGAAATTAAAGTGAACTGATAATGTTCTTTGCACTAAAATGATATTACCTAAGTTTAGTGACTCTATAAATATTTATATAATAATTTTAGATAGTAAAATTATTGGAATAATTTCATTGTGAAGAGAATAATATCTTAATTGTGTTCTTAATTGATCTATTTTAACATTATTTCATACTCTTGTAGATGGATATTCAAGATGAATTTTCATCCTGGATTTACATTTAATAAATAATATGGTCTGAAAGTACTTCCTTCATCCTATAAATATTTTCCAATACTATAAATTTTAGAAAACAATATCCAATAAATCATAAATTACCCTAATAAAAAATTTAATTTTCAAATAAATCCATTCAATCTTTAAGACTCATCCAAAATAAATTTGTCCTAATATTTTTTAAGAAGGCCACTAAATTTCCAAAACCAACTTAACTTCATATGTTCCCAAAAATAAATAATACATATCTCTTTTTACCATAAAAAATATATTAATAAAATTTTCACTATTAATCATTAATGAAAACATCCATTCCTCTAATAATAAAACTAGAGGTATATTTCTAAAATTAGAACACGTATTAATCCCAGCAAAATAAAATAAACCATTGAATCACCAAAAACCTTAATAGACACTAATATTATTCAAGAAGGATATATTTTCATTACAATCTCAACATAATGTATATATGAATGTCTATCTTACACCATTCATATATTTTCCAAAATGTAAAATTTCCACTAAATCATTTTTCTTGGTCATCAGTTCCATTCAAAATATTGTCTTTAATACTTAAAGAATAAATACTGATATTCAATTCTTATATATATATATATATATCATCATTATTATAAAAATAATGTCCTTGAAAATGTTATTTTATAATATAAATCATGAATTCAATCAAAAGAACATCATTTATTCGACATCGACTATAGTAACAAATGAAGATTATCTTTGATTCCTTTGTTTCTTTTGATATATATCTCTATGATGGTTGGGAAATTCATTTTCACAATTTCCCATTTCCTTATAACTTATCTTTTCCTTCCCTTTAAAAATTGGGCCTAGTGGCCCTTTTCTCCAAATTTAATGAAAATTATCATTTCCTCAAAGAAAGTATCGTGGTGTTTCATTCCACATTTATCATATGTGAATGAATTCTTCAATATTTTCATCCTATTATACTTTTTTTATTTTCTATAATCTTATATTTTTTACATTAAAAATAATTTTTCTTAATGAATTGTTTATCTATATTCATTTCACAATATACTCTATTTGCATATGCTGATTTTTTTGGTAGAAAAGCCTCTTTCAAAGAACTGGCATATGTTCATAAATAATCAATCAATATTTATCTTTTGATTACATATGCCATCCATATCTTTCCATGAAAACCATGAAATGTTGGGATCATATTTTAAAATGTCATTAACCATCTTTTGGCTCAGAATAAAAAAATATCTCCATATTCACTGGTTGTTTGAGAGGGAAATATTTTTACAATAAAATTACATTAAATACCTTCATTCCATGTTTTTTATTTCTTCATCATCCATGTTTGCAATCAATAACCGCCATTTATACACATCATTGAGAGATGAGAAAAAACCATGATAACCTTGTACCTTTTATTACATCCCAAAGAAAGTAATATCTTTTCTATCAAACATAACCTTTTATCGGCTACAAATGTATATTTAGTCTCACTGAATAATGGAGGTTGTTGTTTCATGAATCAGTCTAACATTTTTCCTCTCTGGTATGTATAATGTTTCTACATATTATTATGGTTATTGTTCATAACTTGTGGAAAATATCCTCGTATAGTTATATGTTGTTCATAACCAGTTGAATCTATATCTATAATATCATTATCTTTAATATGACAGGAATCAATACATGGTATACATGCATTGATATTGTTTTAATTCCTTCCACATGGATTAGTTTCCTAATAATTTCCTTAAGTAGATTATATTATTAAATTTTAAGATAGAAATTACAATCTCAATCTAGTGAAACATATAATCTAAATTGAAATTTTACATATAAATAATCTATGAATAATAATATTTAATAATGTGAATTTATTTAAAAAATTTATTATATGATTTTGTTCTACATTATTTGTTTTCCTAAATATAAATCCCATGTTTTCTACAAAACATACACTAATACCAACTATAATAAACCCAACCCATGTATCCCATTATTTTTTGATACATTATTACATTTGTACTATGTATAAGCAATCATATCTAGAATGACTGAATAGTTCAGTACTTTAAAACACAATAAAAATATTTTACTATTATATAAAAATTGAATCAAAATAAAACATATTAATTCAATTTATAATACTATTACATTCAAAGATCATCCAAAAATGGTCAATAAAAAAACTTATTCGAATCCATGGATAAATTAGATAGAAGAAATAAGTGATCTTAGATACTAAATATGAGTATGTATACAATGAAAGCTATCATGAATAGCAATTATATGATGGTAAGTAATTGTATCACATTCTATTTAATCAACATCATTATAATAATATGAGCAGAATAGATTTCGGTCAAATAGTTCCACATAAATAGTCCAATTAGCCTGAAAACATATCCATCAAAATTATTATTACTAAAAATCTTATCAAAATCTATAACTAATCTCATAATGATGGATTACATAATTATAGACATAGAAAATATTATTTTGAGGCCTCAGACAATATATACAAAAATAAATGTGTAAGGCAATAGATAATTGTCAATATGGATTGTCTCTTGAGATATACCTATTCATCGAGGGGATGTAGAGCTCCCCACCCCTCACATACTATGTCCAATTAATTAATAATATGAATGGGGTTACAAAAAAACACATACATATGAAAAGTAAATAATAATCTCAATCAATAAACATAACAAAAATTAATTCTTACTAATATGGTTAATGATTTCAAACTAACACATCCACAATCAAAATGATTCATAAAATATTTAAAAATATGATATATAATTTCATAATAAAACAATATAAATGAATAATAAGATTCAATAAAGGGTTTTGAAATATATGAAAATAATTTGTAAAATGAAATGAAATTTCTCAAGAGAAATACCACATTATTACATTGAAAACATTTATTAAAAATCTATGAATCTATAAAATAAATTATTTCCTTTTAAAATAAATTTACATACATGTAAAGTATAAATTAATACATTAAGGTGTCATGAATTTATAAAAATACTCTCCTTCATAAAAAAATAAAAAAACATTGCTTTCGTATTTTTTTCAGTAAGAAATCATCAAGTACCTCATTTAGAAAATGAAAAAAGTATTCTTTTTAAAATATTTAATAAAAAGTAAAACATGTGTAAAAACACTTCCAAAAATCATAGGATAATAGTGAAAATACGTTTGAAAACATTTTCATAAAATATAGACATGGAAGAAAATATTCTCCAATGGATATTTAAACATAAAAAATCTAGAATAATAATGTGATTGTGAAATAACCATTACATTTTGTATGATTTAAATTTCTTTGTTACCCATGTGTCGATTGTTAACTAATTCTTTTTCCGAAGAATGATTCATCTTATAAGTCTTGATTATTATTAATAGGGCATAGTTCTATCACCTATAGAATTATAATAAGTTAATAAATATCAAATTTATTCATTTTATAAATTTTTATATCCAATCATTAATGGTGAACTTGAAAAATGTATTGCATTGCATCATGGAGACGGTAGGTCATATATACACACGAGTGATGTTATCATTCACTTATTGGTGAATTGGTTAGGAATTAATTGTGTATTAATTTTTATAGAATAAATATCATTTCATAATTATCAAATATATCTATTATTTCCATAATTATAACTATTCAAGTAATGTGGTGATCGAAAATAGAATAAACCACGACATGCAGATGGTAAGACATAAATATGCACGCACAATGCTTTTATTTTTTATAGGATGGATAAAAGGTGGAATATTATCATCCCATCATCATTATAACAATATAGAATAATAAATATACTAGGTTTATTACTTTGTCATGGAAACAACAAATGAATTGGAAGTATAAGAATAAATGATCTTGGATGAGTTAGTAAAAATGGTTACCTATTTTTCAATGGAATTCTATTAGATCTCTTATTACGGGATCTAGGGCTGGACATTTAAGAGGACCAAGATCTAAAACATATGTATAATTATTTTTTCGGAGAAATGTGGATGTATTTTTCTTAATATAAGTTTCAAAGTTGTGTTAATAAGTGATGGAGGAGGTCCAATTTTATAATTTAGTGGCAGATATCTTTGGAAACACTAGAAATATTAAATTAATATAAAATAATTTTTAATTTTAAATGTATCCAAAGTGAGATATATAGAATCTACTATCTATATTTTTCATTATATTCTTGACCAATGATTTTTATCAAATTTAGGTCACATTATTACCCATATCATTTGGCATTAAACATTATTTAATCTAATTAAGTCTTACTATGACTACATGGATTTATACTCATTGAGGGTCAATATTGATAATATAAAAAGAAAACCTATTTTTAAATTAATAATGTGTAATAATTTAAACCTTTTCTAAATTTTCTGGTCGTATATTTTTTAAAAAAGATATATCATTTAGTAAAGTATTATTTATTTTAATATCAAAATAATTCCAATTTTGACATTATTCATTACCTTAATTTTTAAGAGTCAATAAATAATATATCATTGAAAAATATCAATTAACACATCACTAATAAGAATATGTCATCTATAATGTTTTTTGATGTTATTAATTATCTGAAATTTTATTTATTTCAATATTTTGTTATCATTTATTTGTTATTCGCATTAACTAAAAACTTAAGGAAACATCATTATGTATGCCTTTAAATAAATTATTTATCCCTTAAAAATATTAAATTAATTACTATATGAACATAAAACTTTTATATTAAAAAATACTATTTATTGTAAAATATATGTTCTAAATAATAACATATTAAAATTGTAATACTTATTAAAAAATTGAGTATGCCATATTTAACTGTTCATAAAATAAAATAATATACTAGGATTAAAGTAGTCCAAGTGGATCCAAGAGGCCATAAAATTTACCCAATTAAATTTTTTTTTAATAATCACTCTTCCAATAAAATTGGGTCATGTGTCAATGTAATTTTCTAATTTTTATAATATTATTTTTACTCATAATTATGTGATTTTACCTTAACTGTGGATGTTTACATTAAAAAAATTTCCAATTCATATTTTTTTAAAAAAATAAAAGGGAAATATTTTATAAATATTGACCTTCTATTTAAAGATATAGAATCAATTTTTCCAAAAATCAAAACCCAAAATTTGTTAATCTGATAAAAAATTATTCTTGAAGATAGGGTGAGAAAACAGGATTTTGAACTGAAAATTCGAAATGGTTTTAATTGTATTGATATACACATTCGATATAGAAAATATTCCAATGACCTTCATTGAATAAATAGATGTATTTTTTATAGTATTATACATTAAATAAATTTGAAATATAATTTAACATAAATTTTTTAGATGAAAAGTCATTAAAATGCCTTATTTTTCAATATACATTAGAAAATAAAACACATCAGAAAAATACCAAAAATTAAAGCAAATTCAATTTTAATATTACAATATTAAAAATTAATTTAATTTTTAAAATGGAATTTATAAAAATTTCTTATATTTAGTTTAAAAAATGCTACATCAAAATGTGGAAAAACTAATATTAGAAAAACATATCTTTTTATTTATAAAAGTTGATTTATTTTGTATCATGTATTAGATAAACATATGATTATTGTTATAAATAATAGTTAAAATATAATATATATAAATTTTATAATAAGGTTAATATTAGTCATTATCACCAATTTATTGGCTATGTTATAATAATATTTCACTGTTTGTTTAGGCTGGGTGTTTCGAGCAACATGCGATATCAAATAAATTAACTAAAAATGGGGAAATTATATAAAATATTTGAGTGTTACCAATACATAGATATAAACATACTAAATGTGTGTCCTAAATTATTAAATAGTATTTCGTTATCCCTCTAGTAGTATAGCCTTATCTGATTGGGGATGCACATTAGGAGGAATGAGATTTATTTGTGTTGTCAGGATATCCAAAGTTTTCTCCAAGTACAGATGATATGGGATTCCTTTATGGGTCATTTAACATGCCTCCACCATTTATTCCCTAGTCATCATAGGCTATTGTAGTTAACCTATTAGATGATGGTAGTTCAGTCAACATACATAGTGGGAGAAGGATCTAGTGCACACGACAACATCCACCTAACAGCTACTCCTAATGAGTCAAGCTAGAGAGTATGACATTCAATGTTCCATCACTCAAGGAATATCCCTCTCAATATCATTAAAATCCACCTTATCACATTGGTTTTTGATCTCAATACATTAATCACATTCAAACACAAGATTTATGGACGAGACCTCATCGTATACAATATTTGTACTCATTTGTTTTTATGTGTTCAATTGAATTAACTTATTTGAATCCAAGATGTATTATATCATCAATATGATTGTTTGTACATTAAAATAAATAATATAATATTATTATCCATAATTTTCAGATGTTTAGCCACAATTTAAGTTTCATTTACATGCTACTTAAATTTCATATTTTATAATCACCCAAACTAAAACACCTGAAAAACATGAAAACATATTACATTTAAACTAACTAAATTTGAAATATTGTAAAATATGAAACATAAAAAATTATTTAAATCATAAAACATATCCTAATGGTCTAAAACATTATTGAAAATAAAAGAATTCCTAAATCATTGTAAAAAAATTTAATTTTTATGAAATAGTGTTTATTGAAAGTAAATAAAATATACATAAAATAAATATAAATTAATATTAAAAATAGAATAATAAAAAACAAAATTAAATTTAGAACATCGAAAATATATATATATAATTGAAAATGAACATAATGTAAAACAATTATAAATAAAAATATTATTTTTTAAAATAATACTATAGTTTCTACTAATTTATTTTTCATTAATTGTTTTTATGAAATGATTGATATATTGAATTATTTATTATATGCTCTATATGGGTAAAAAAATTTAATTTATATTTTAATTATAGTTTACTATTTATATAAATGTAATTTTATACACAAGAAACATTATTTAGTTTCATGATGGTGACTTTGAAAGTGTATAATATTTAAAATTTAAATTAAATGTAAATGATATTAGACAAATTTAATCAACTTATAATCCATAATTGAAATTTAAAAAATAATTAAAATAATAAGTAAAATCAAATTTATGTTTCACAATATTTGTTCCAAAAAACATAACATTCTAAATTTCAAATATTAATGGGCATAATTATAATAATATAAAATATAGAAAACATATATATCAAAATATAAAAACATATATGTATTGTTCATTATAAACGGGGTTTTAATGTTTTTGAAAAATACATAATTAGTCTAGCTTCAATTAGAATAAACCCCAAAATGAAAGACTGATGTCGTTTTTCGGCATTATTTTTCTTAAAAAATGATCACAATATTTTCGTTTCAAATTATATTTTAAAAAATATATAATCATTATCAAATTCAATTTTTTTATATTCTTATTACCATGTTTTTTTTTGAAATAGATATTTGGTATATATATATATATATTGAAAGTGGAGAATCCCATTGGAGGAATCCAAAACGTTCCCTTACCCCTAGGTGGGGAACTGGAAAATCTCAAGTGCCTCTATCGTCATTGTATCCTATATGAAATAATGATGACCACCTATACAATTCCTACTTAGACCCTACCAAGTCCCTATGTAGTGGACACCCACTGCCCTCATACTTACATTGTACCAGTGGATTATCCGACATGGCGGACCTCTGTACCCAATCTTGATGTGCAAGACACTTCACCTAGGTTGAGAACATGTTGACAACATATCCTCCACCATATAGTTCCTCTCATGTTTTATACATCACTTCTCCCTTATATCCTATCCTAGTCACCACTGTACACCCATGTTCCAAATCTTTCCCACACTACCTTACGACATAATTGCATTTTGGTGATGGACAATTCTAAATTAATGATGTTTGAGGTTTGCATTTAATTCAAAACGATATATTATTTTTCCATCTAATTCAAGAGATTTGTTTACTAAGAAGTGGTGTTTTTTTCATTCTCCCACTAATTACCATCACAATTAATTGAGACAATATCATAAGTGGTTGTACATTTTGACATTCAGAAAATTGGTAGAGGGACTATTATGCTTTAGAAATTGTCAGTGTTCGATTTTGGAGATCCTTTGGTTGACAGGAATTTGTTATTTGTTAATTATTTTTTCATAGTTGTGGTGTTAGAATTCATTAATTTCCTCATTTAATTTAAAATAGAAATTTATTTACATGGATTTCTATTAATTAAATCATATCATTGTGTTTTAATTAATCAATATGGGAATCTAGCCAAGGTTTTGGTGGCTTTATGTTTTAATCCAAGTAAGTAATAAATGGAATGAAAACAATATAAAATTAAATTATTCATATTTCATTCATTTTTGTGAAATAATCATATGTCACATTCTAGAAAATTTAAAATAAGTAGATATATTCAATGAGAAATTTTTCATTCTATCATTTCTTTAATCACATGGATGTGAGATACCTAAAAATGGACATATAAGTGTAATCCTAACATTGATAGTTATTTTGACATTATGTATAATGATCCATTGAATTACTTTATATTATTTAATTCTTAAATTTAATGTACATTATTCATCAAATAAAAGAATGAAATATTGGATAATTTATTGGAAAATTTAGAATGTTTTCTAACAATGTAGAAATAGGCCTAATTGTATTCATATTTAATATGTAATTATTGATAACTGGATAAAAAAAAATTAGATATATGAATACAATAAATTTACATTTCATGGAATTTTATGAGAGGCACAACTCTGAATTTTCATCTCAATTTTTTTCTATCATTTAGATTGTTATTTTTTAATTAAAGTGGTTGTATGTTTTTTTGAATTTTTTATAATTAAATTTAAAATCCTATTTTTCGGAACATTATTTATATTTACATTACTTTGATAACATACACCAAATTTCTAAGTCCATTACACAGAATATTTATAGAGTAATAAATATCTCAAAATATATTCATTTATGTTAAAAAACTGACAAAAAAACAACAGACCATTTCAAATCACTACTCTATGATATTTTTCCTTACTAGATGATTCTAGATATTCATGAGTTTAAAATGGAATGGGAAACACCATACAATTTCAATCAACAATCATTCTACCATTTAACATTTCATGTTATGAAATTCAATTTCTCAACACTTATGAATCCTAAAAGTAATTATTTTGATTATAATGGTTAACATTAAAGTAAAAAATCTTGAATCATGTTAAAACTCATCTTCATGTCATGAGATAAATGCAAACCCTAGATATAATAATATTGAGAATCAAGATTTTTTTGATATTATATGCCTTGTAATTCTGACTATCTATATATATTTAAATAATTTTTTTTAAACCATTGAAACTCATGTACTTCAAATACATCACCAGATTTTGATCTCAGTTTATGCTCACAATTTGATCACTCCCAGAGAAAAAATACACATAAAAATGTAGTAATAGGTAATTCATAAAGAATATCAATGTTTAACTTCATTTTAGAGAAAATTGGAAACTCTACTCCATAGTATAAACTTCTTATAAAAGTTGGGTCATCTGTAAATATAATTCAAGAGACTGAATTTGATCAATCCCTATATGATTCATACACTAAAACATTATAGCATAATATATTGTCTATGTTGATAGATATATGTTAAAATTTATAACATAAAAAATAATTGAATTCCAACATAACTTCCACAATGAACAAAATATAAAATCAAGTGAATTGAATAACCAAATTATCCTCGATGGTATGAATCAATACTCATGATTGGAAAAAATATTATAATATATATCATGTTATGGATTCAAAAGAGATACATCAATTCCATGATTATAATGATGAGACTCTTTGATTGATCATTCATCCTATAAAACAACAAATGAATCATGTTCATCCCCATGATTCTTTATGTCAAATAAAGTGTTAATAAAAATGAGTCTTATCACACAGTCAATCATATTTAGTTGTCCATCAGACAATGTAATTTCATGTCCCAATTCCATGAGTTAAAAACCCTTCCATCACAATGTTAAAAAAATGCCTTTTCTATATAGTAAATTCCACGTTTTAAGGATAATGAGTACATTGAGTCGGGACCCTTCCTTAATGGTGTAGAGTTTTAATTTATCCCAAAAACCATGGATCTCTACACACCATGGGACATCACATCAAATAATATTTACGTGACACATTATAAGGATCATTGTGGGTTAGAAATGTTTTATAAAATGGTGAATGTTGAAACAATTTACTATTCAAAAAAGAATTTATTCATAGTGATTGAGAACCTATATAATTATTATGAATTGATAGATTAATATTATTGACTGTAATTCCTTTATATCATGATCACATATGTGAAAATAGATAAATATGATGAGTGATGTTTAAATAAAAAATTGGGGGAAAATATCATTCATCAAAGAGCAAAGTCACCAAATCCTCGTAAGATTTTTTAACATACTTCTTGCACTAAAACCACTTCACATGAAATACCCTCAGAAACTAATGAGACTCATCCTAGTATTGATGGATGAAACCGTAGATAATTAATTGTGTTGTAATCCCATTTTTTTACTTTTTCCAATGGTTTTTTGGAATGTGAATTGGGATACATCATCAACCTGACCATTTTATTCAATGATGATATATATTTATGTTGATAATCCAATGAGTTTGTTACAGGAATTTCTTCTCCTATGCACATTATAAGAGTTAATCTATTTATGCTTTATCTAGATGTACTTCACCCAAATTCCAATTCCATGATAATTTTTCCTTCATGTGAGGTTTAATCCCCACCGTTGAAGCTGGGTTATTCTTATTTAAATCCACCCTCTTGATTTTCTAATATGATTTAAAAAATATATTATGCATCCTACAAGGTAACATATTTTGTCTACAAATTAAATACACACATCTACTAATAAATATGAATATTCAAGGAATATAAATTTCTATTAGATCATGGTTATGTGTCATCAATATTTGGATGGATATGAATTAAATGTGTTTCTCAGTGTAAGGAAAATGATCCTTATTAAGTTTTTCATTCAGTATATTTAGTTTTAATTCGTTTTTGTAAATAAAATGAAAATAAATTACCTTTAGTTTAGTTTTTCTCCTTGAACTATAGTTGATTTTAATTATTCATATATGTCTAAAATGCCAATATAAGTTTCACTATTTCTAGGTCAAAAAAGGCCTCGTAAGCCTCTAAAATGTGTTTTTAGTTAGGATACCATGATTTTATAACATTCAATGGGACCTAAAGATCATTTAATAATAGATTATTGTCCTTCCTCAGAAGAGAATAAATATTTTCTTATATCTATATGGAAGTTAAGGTTTTGAAATTTCATCATTTTTAATATTTTACTTTTCTTTACAACTATGTTTACAATATGTTTATATATTTAAATATAATAAATTGGTTTTATAAATACTTATTTAAATATATATACATAAAAAATTTATTCTTATATATGTAAACCATATTAAAATAAAAATATTGAATTAATTTAATTTTAAAAATAATATTATCCATTTAATTTTCTTTATAAAACTTCAATAAAATATAAATTAATTTCCATGTAATATTTGTATATATATTTGTGTGTGTCGATAAAAAAATATATCTATATGTATAATATAATTTATGTACATTAAAAGATATATGTAAATATTATTATATGTATGTTTCCAATATTAATGTGTACATTAGTATGTAAATTTGTGTTTATGTGAGTAAATTTAAATATTATGTAAATACAAAATTTATAATAGTATTTATTTAAATATATTATTATAATTATTTAGAGAATTTAAATTTATTTACACTAACTACTTATAAACACATTATCAAAATTTTATATCTAAATATTCATGTGTATGAAAATGTGTGTAAATAAATATATAAATATATATAAATATAAATATATATGTATTGTATAAATTTAATATTGATATATAAAATATATCAGAATATTTCTTAGAAGTATTTAAAAAAAATTATATAAATCATGTGTAAATAATTATTTTCCATTTTATTTAAAACACTATATAATTATTTTTTTACATTATAAAAATATATAAATCTATAAATTTTTATAAAAATGTATTTATAATGTTTATATATACATATGTATGTGTATATTAATAAACTAACATATATTTATATATTTATATTCAAATATATGTACATGAATATTAATATATAATATATTTCGAAAAAATATAAGT
Source organism: Viscum album (assembly GCA_963277665.1). Lineage (NCBI taxonomy): Eukaryota > Viridiplantae > Streptophyta > Magnoliopsida > Santalales > Viscaceae > Viscum > Viscum album. The sequence continues at coordinate 266,399,232 of OY728125.1, read as the reverse complement.
TTAAATGTTTATCACACATATATAGACATACATTTTATTAAATTATATAAAAAATATTAATAATAATGTATATATTAATATAAATAAAATTTTGTATTTAACTATATGCAAATATATATATATATGTATATATATATATATCATAAAATATAGAAGGATACATGATTGTGGTAGTGGAACGGGGTTCCAAATTTCACAATGGATGTAGAAGAATTGTGTCTAGGAATTCATGTGTGTGAATGTTTAGCATATAAGTGTAAAATAATTGACAAAGTGGCATTGAGAGCTCTAGAATAGGGTGATGTGTGATAATAAGAGTTTTGAACCGGGGAGTGTGGATGGGGAAGGGAAAAAGCTGTAAATAATTACTTCTTGTCAAATTTTATCAATGCTAAAAATGTAATTATAAAGGGTGCTTTTAATTGCACTAAAAATTATAGATAATAGTGTCCTCTTGGAAAAAATTTTAGCTATGAAATATACCATTTTAGGTGCTTTTAATAGATAAGAATATATTATTTCTCCCTAAATGTGTGCTTATGAATAATGTTGGGGGTAAACAAGTCGATCCACAGAAAAAACACTATTTCAAATAACATATTCTGAAATTTTCAAATGAAAAATAAATATGAAAATTTATAATATTTAATAAATTGAGTTGAAAATATTTAATGTAGAAACCCCTATAGTAAGAATTACTAAAAACCCACCCATAATAGAACTTTATCCCACTACAGATCTAGGATTTAAGTGATCTTTATTATGGGGTTGTTGTTCAAAGAATTAGTGACTTCTAAATCAAGGCCACAATATAATTCCCCCAAAATAATTATTTTACATATACACACCTTCTTCTAATCAAGGACCACAGACTACATCCCATTGTTTGATCTACACACTCCCTAATCCTTCTCATATCCCCCATTGATTCATCCCTCTATTATGGTTCCTATAATTCCATTCACACCATGTGATCTCCAATCATTTACCGCACCTCAACAAACCACATGTCTCTCGACTCCCTATCATAGATCACTCAAAACCACTGCCCACTTCTCAACCTAGGACCCAAACACTCATGATTAACATTTTCACAAACATCTCCATTGTGACCCTTATTCTTTTTTGAATCATGATACTATTCTTGTGATGCTCCTACCCCTTTTCTCCTCAGTATCCCACCTATGTCCCATTTGAGAATTATTTTTTCCTTAATAAATATAAAAAATATATTTTTTAGATTTTTGTTTTAACTCATTGGTTTTAGTTACTCCTTATATTATTTTTTAGTACAATTTTTTTTATCAATCATTGTTATTTTAAATTGAGAAAATAGATATAGAAATTTTTATTCCAGGTTCGTATGGAATTATTGTGGAATATATTATATTCTTAATAATACCATGTATGTTATTTTATTTTTAATGATATATATATATCTATTGAATCAATATTTTTATTGAATAACTATTTAGTAATTTAACTATAATTATACGGCAATTCTTCTATATTTTTTATTTTTCTTCTGATGATTTTTATAATATAATAATATTTATTTTAAAATTGTTATACATGAATTTTTTATCTGAAATTTTTTTATTCACTATTCTTTATATATTTTTTATATGTAATTTTCCATTTTAAGTGTATTTCTCAGTAATTTCTTGGCTATGATTTTCATTTTATATTAAGGTTTCTTCTTGTTTTACTATCGTAGGGATTGATGGTTCTATTAAACCATTTATTTTAAGGATTGAAACAAATTTTTTAATTAGTATAAATGTAATTTAATTTATCACATTTTCTAATATTGTTATATATGTCACTTTCGGTAAATTACTATTGGGTTTGGACATTCCATATTATCTCTAATGATTCTTCTATTGGCTAAGAAGACTAATGTCACATCTCAGGATATCATGGATAATTTTTTCATCTTCAATATTTATATAATTTACTACCATTTTAGATAAGGTTTCATTTTTTATGATATTCCCCCATTATTTTTAATGAAAAATTCTATAATTTATATTCATGATTGGTGAATCTTAGGTGGGATCACAAACATTAATCATGGTATATATTCTATTATTTTTTATATACACACACTCACATTTAAAACATTTTTCACAAAAATGTTTTTAATATAATATCAAACATTACTATTAATGCTTCTTCATCCATAAAAACCTTCTCCAATCATAGTTATTATCAAAACTCCTTCTTCCAAAGGTACCCCTCTTGGGAAAAATTAAAAAATTAAGATAATCACCCCCTAAGTCATGTCTCTTGTCGGCCCAAATTAGGAGACTAACACCATTGATGTCAACATATCACAATTATGAGGTATTACCATTTATAAGAATAGTATTAAAAGATAATATTAATCCACCATATCAGAAACCATGACATAAAATAAAATAAAACCCAAAACATACCATAATTCATGTATACAGTGAACTAGTATAGAAAATAGTCTCCTATGAAAATTTGCAAAATAAAATTCAAGGAAGTGACCTAAAAATAGTTCCATGTTCTGAGCTACTAACGTCCAGTAAATTCCATGTATTCCTATATGAAATCAAAAATTTAGATTATATATATAGGGTGAGACTGCAAGTATACATAGTTTTACATTTCAATGTCTCTCATGTACATGTGAAAATATCATAATAACTCACAAATGATAAAACTACCAAAATAAAATCATATGAATAGGTTAACTATCCAATCACAAAATGACCAATCCACTTTCATGAAAGAACATATATACGTATAGTAATATAATAAAAATAAAATTATTAAAGGGAAAACCACATCACTTTCAAACTTGTTTGATGCACTCAAAACACAACATCGTATGTACTAAAACTTATATAAATTTCTTATATCACAACAACAAAGAACCTCCCCACAGAATAAACACATCACAAATAATATTTCCTATAGATAAATGATATATTACCACATCACACATCACCAGAAGACACATGGGAAATATCGTCACATCACACCTAAAAAAGCATCGGCCATAAGAAGAGTAATAGTGTATCATGGAAATTTTGGACATCAACCCTATATCCTATTCCATCAATGATTCCCCCTATCTAAAGATCCCTACCCTAATATCCTAAAGTAAATGAATTACTTTATTATAATGGTATAATGAACAAATGTTCACATCCAATAGGAATGAACATTTTAATTGAATTTAAAAACTAGATACATCTATAAATGTTACATTACATCTTGAAAGTAAAAACAACATTGTAGTGCCATTTGAAATACCCAAAATCTCCTAGATTATCCCTACAAGTCTTTCATAATATAAATCTTTGCATCCTAGGGAAAAATAAAACATAATAAAGGGATGATATTAGTTTATCTTTATAGTTAAAATTTAAAGTAAAAACTATAATTATAAACAATAATTCATGGTGAATATTTAACAATACATTTCATTAAAACATTAACATGATCATAATATGAAACTTATAAAATCTAATAAAAATAATGAAATAATAAAGATCACAAGAGAATAAAACCTAAACATGGATATTCTACTAGTCGAATAATAACATGGATTATCAAATATTAATACCAATATGAGGGAATTGAAAATGTGGTCCATTATAAACATATTGTCAACGATTAGTCCAAAAATCCATTCTTAAATAGATATAAATTGATCTAGTTTCACTAATTAGACCAATGTAAGTATCTAGAGGCTATACCAGTGCCTTACCACCATATACAAAATCTAATACATTATTCATATTAATGGGATGGAACCTAATTTATATATACACTCATATTGAAACTATGATATGAAATATTAATTACTTTCCCAAAAAAATAATCATAATCCTAAGTCTTATAAAGTAATATGGTGAATTATATCAAGATAGTAAAACCAAAAATAGTCATAATCATTTAAATAACATATGGTAAGTGGTAACATTATTGAACAATATTAATTAATAATAATATTTAATGTACTTTTTGAGATATATAAAAATACTCTAATAACATCATTGAGAAATTCTTGGGAGAGAAAACCATTTCTTTTGAAAGAAGAGTTCTTTTGGAAAATACTTTGTATTTTTTATAAAATCAAATTGTAAACATGTATATACTAGAAAATAAAAGGAAATTAAATTATTTATTAGTAATGAAAAAGAATATTCATACTGACATTTGTAAAATAAAATGAAAAAATGTAAAAAAAATGTTTTTACGAAACATTATAAACATGCTACATCATTGAAGTTTTAAAAAATATAACTTAGACATTAAAGTGGAAAAATGATTTCTGAAATAAAAACACAAGTTAACTAAGATTTTATTTAATGATAAAAATATATATTTTATAAAACTACTGATATATTAAAATAAATTATGGAGTGTACTAGTAAATTTGTAAGAAATTGGGATTTTCCCTTAAATCGGGCTTGCTTGTCAGGTGGAATATAGAACTAATCCTTATAAAAATTGTATTTATATTAAAATTAAATAAGAAGTTATAAAGTTAAAAAAATTCAAACATAAATAATAATAATAATTTAAGAGTCATTAATATTAATTATTTAGAATTAGATTAGAGTAAATAAAGAGAATGTATATCCTAAAGGAAAAATGGAGGTTTGAGAAGAAACCCCTTCCACTTTAAAAAAATTCAAACAATATGCCCTATAAGATTACAAATAATCTAATGAAACATTTATTAACATTATGATAAATATATTAATTATATGAAATAATAAGGTGTAGTATATATAAATAACACACAATAATTATTGGTTAATAAAGAATATATCATGGAAATATGAGTGAGATTAGAAAACACTTACCTTGTGTCTAATCTTGTTCTACACATTAACATAATGTCACAGATAATTAAATTGGTTTATTTAATAATTTAATTCAGAACGACATAAAATGTATTTCAAATATTATAATTTTATTAAGTTCATTTCTAGCCTTTTTAATGAGTTATAAGATTCAATTTTGTCATTTCGGAGTGTTTGTGTTATTGGTTTTTATGATTAATTCACATGTGTAAAAGTATATAAGATAACATAAAATTATAACAGTTATAGATAATAAAAATTATATGATATTAATTAGTTTAAATAATATTAATGAATATTATATATCTTTTTCTCTAGATATTATGAGGATTCAATAGATAAAACCTTAATGATAATGATTTGGATTATTTTTTCATTTTTTTGGTCATCATGTAGTAGTTTTTTATTATTAATTATCATTATGTCTCTATGTTGGATCAATGAAATTATATAAATTTTTATACATATTCTAAAATTATTTTTAACCATTATATTTTTTGGACAAGCTTTAATGTCATAATTAGAAAATGATCAATCGTTATACATGACTTTTATGAATTGACACCTCATGGATAATGTATTTATTTTCTGGAACAATAGGGAGAGGAGATGAATATTAATGAAATATCATCTATTAAAAAACCAATTCTATATAATATAATGTATTTTTCATTCACATTGTATAAGTTTAGGTGAGGAGATGAAAATAAAATAAAATAAAAGGAGTGAAAATTAAATAAATCAAAAGGGGGAATTTACCTCTTTAAATTAGTCTCCCTAATAACCTCCATAGTGAAAGAGGTTTTTGTCATTTTCTAAAACCAAAGGCCCCTATATGTGGGATAAACACTTGGTATGAGGATTTTTCCAAATGTTTAAAATATTAATGGCTTGTATGGTGTGAGAATTAATGGTGGTGGGGTGGAATTTAAAGGGGGAGGAGATGGGTGCTTTGAATAATATATTCATTATTTTATAATTTAGGATCTTGACAAGAAGTAATGACTATTACAATGAATATATTTAGTAAACAGGAAAATATAGTTCTGTATTATGGGATGACATCAGCCATAATTTCACTATGACTCTATAATTTAGGTATTTATGTTATAAAAGAAATTATTGTATTCAACTATTAAGTAAAAATTAAACTATTTTTGAAAATTCCAAAATAAAATTACCCTAACCATTTATCAAATTTTTTATTTCAATAATGGAATCTATTATATGAAAAAAAAATTATAAATATTTTATATTTTATTTCGATTTAAAATCATTATTTATTTGAAAAATACATACTATAAAATTAGTGATGATTTTATGACACATTGGAATATTAATTACGGTATCATAAAATTATCTTATAATAAAAAGACAATAAAAAGATAATTTATGATTCTATTTTTTGAAAAAAAAATTCTTTTACATTGTTATGTTAATTATTAAATTTTAAATAGTAATTAAGGCCTTAAAAATAACAACACTTAATTTATCATTTTTAAAACATTTATTAAATTATACAATGATATAAATATATCATTTTTTAATTTATAAGATAGAATTTTTTTTTACAAAATTATATGTGAGTTTAGAATAAAAATACTCTATACATATTAATATAATGTAAATGATTGTTTTATAAAAATTTGTATTCTTCATTATTCACTGAAAAATAAATACTTTTGGCAAAATACCAAAATTTCACTATAAGAAAATTTTTCCATTAACATTTTGTAAATAATGTTTATATTGTTCAATATGATTTATAAAAGTATCATAATTTTGATTTAAAATACATGTGCCATTAAAAGGTGCTAAAGGGTCCTTAGAAAAAATTGTCTTTTAGGAGTAAAAGTGGATTTATTCTTATTTAAAACCTATCAAACTTATTAGTAGAATTTAAAATCATTTTATTGAATATGAATAATATAAATTTCATTTATATATTTCAATAATAGTGATAAATTATATTTATTAATATAATATTCCATTGTGGTAATAATTTTTTTTTATAAAACACATCTTTTCTATTAAATATATTTTTATATTCATTTATAGTCAACTGATAACCATAGAACTAATTTTATAAACATATATAAATTATATTTTCCAAATTTAAATATTATCTTTCATTCAATCCATTCCAAGTACTAGATTATATATATAAAAATAATAACAATTAATCCTTTTTTATGCTCAGTGTTCTCTCTAATGTACACTGTTGAAAAGGTAAATTAAAAAGCAGACATACCAGAAAATAATAGGGTGTTACATTATCCCATCCTTCAATAAATTATGTCATATAAATTTTAAATTAAACATAATAATAAATTTTTATAATGAAAATTGTATTTTTTAAATCTCATATCATGAAAGGGGGTTTATAAAAATTAATATTAAATAGTGGTAAAGATAAATGTAAAGGTCACCACAAAACTAGGATTATGAAATTTGATAACATTGATGAAAATATGGCCATGGATGACTGAAATTTTTTTTATAATGCAAACACTTTTGAGGAAAATGTGAGAAACCATACAAGACATCATAACATCATCGCTTCACCACTTCACCACATCGTCATTTCACAACTTAACCATTTCACCATAAAAACCATACTAGGATTCACATCTATTAAAGCATTTATACTGACAAACCTACACATATGGAGCTGAAATCGTCAAGAGAAGACCGAGGTACCATGAAGTAGGGAACACAAACATCAAAAAAATAGGACAAACCACAGAACCTGTCTCCTCGAATGCCCACCGGTGCGACCATCAACACTATCCCAAATACAGAAACCCAATTTCCGATTCTAGTTAGAGTTTTACCATACCCTCGAGCGACGTGAGATGAACCCAAAGAGAACAACCACAAAGGGAAATGAAGAAACTGGAACGAGAAAGACCAGGTTGTCCGGACGTCATCCCTTACTCCGCAGATAACCACACCGCAACCGCAAACCAAGCAACTCAACATAAACCCCTTTTCTACCAGCATGAATCCAATGAAATTTCTCCCCAAAATCATCACAAACCACTTCATTAGGAATCCACAACCAAAACCATAAATTTTTTATTCTTTAAATGACCATTTATTTCTCAAAATGAAAAGTTATTAGATGAAATATTTATTCCAAAATCATTTTCCAAGTGTTCGTGGTTACTTTTTCTCTCCATATAAGAAGATGAGAACATAAAAATACTTTACCAATTTTGATTTCAAAATATAATCTTTATTTATCCATAGATCGTTATCTAATTCATTTCTCAAATATAAATATGGTTATTCCAAATGAATTTCTATACCAGAAGCATTTTGATCAAATGATCCATAGGTCATTCCTTCATCATTTGGATTATTACTAAGAGAAAATAGGTTATCACAGGTTATCCAATATGATAAATCATAATTTTATTTTAATAAATCGTATCCTTATTCCATTCTATATATTTTTAACCTTAGGACCCATCCAAAATATGTTTTTAATAATTCAAATAACAAATATTTAGAGGAAGGGTTACATAACATCAAATTTTTCAAAAAAGAACAAAATTCACCTTTTTTAATCAAATACTACATATTTTAATACCTTTACCACCATTATCCCTTAATGAAAACATGTATACATCCAAAAATAAAATCTTAGGTTGTCCTAAAATCTTAAATATAACAATTCTAGAATAAAATAAAACATCAAATTTACAAACACATTTATGGGCCCTAATACTATCCATTATACAACTATTTTTTATTTTCTAAAGATCAATCAAATATTTGTGTTTATCAGTCTCTAGTGTTGTGTTTTGAAAAAGGTTAACTTAAAACAGAATCATATAGCTTTATTGTTTCTTTTATTCATCACATACAAGTAATTCCTTAAAAATGATGTACTACTATACAATACTTTTATTTCTCATGATTATCCTAACCAAGATAACATAACATAATTATTGATCCCAAATACATAATTAAATTAATTATTCCAATTTGACTGTAGTAGAAACATAATCCTAGACATTATCCCTATTCTTCTTCTATGATATATTACAATGACTCTTGGGGCATTCATTTGAGTAGTGCCTCATATCCTAATACTTAAATCATTAGACAAAGGTAGTTTTGTTCCTTCCCTTTCAATCCCAAATTGGTGGTTTTTATCTCCACATTTTTGGAAATATCTCATTCCCATAGAGAATATACCAAGGTGTTTCTTCCCATAACTATCACATGTGATAAAATCCTTCTTATTTTTCTTCTTGTTATACATATTTTGACCTTTTTTCCTCTTCTTATATTATTTACCTTTAGAACCATATGACTTTTATAGTTTCTTATTTTTCTTGATCGCTCAAGATACCATATCCCCATATTATGCGAATTTTGGGAATATTAGTTTACATATAAGGATTGGTTTAATACCATCAATGAAATGTTCAATATTTATATTTTAATTACATATATAGTCTCTAGAATTCATTGTGGACATTGTAAAATTACATTCTTAAATAACAATGATATATATATATTCCCTATGGATATTATTCATTATTCATCTACAAATGGGTTTGTAGTCCTATTGAATGATGAAGGTTATTTTTGCATGAAGCAGTCTAACATTGTTACACCCTACTGTGGATCAAGATGTTTCATGAATGTAATGTTATTTCTCACAACTACAGTAAATTTTCCTAATATAGTTATAATTTATTGAACTCTTGTTGTAGTTCTAGCTTCAATATCATTATATTGGACAAGAGGGAAAACCCTACATGGATTACATGATATTCTAAATTTTCAATTCCTTCCACTAGAATCAATTGCTTAATAATGGAATACAATAGAATAGATGATGAAATTATGAAACATATTGTAAGATATAGAACAAGGAAAACATATAGTGCTGATTTAAAATTTTGGTTTGACTAACCATAAAATAATAAGATTCATTACTTTGGAAAAATTCCTAATGTTAGATATAGGGATTTACTTTTATAATATATGATTTCCTAATCAGGAATCCAAAGATTCTACTAAACATTCTCTATTACTAACTATAAAGACCCAAAGCCAGTTTCCTAGAGTCGGTTCCTTAATTTATTAAATGTGTACTATGAACAATTTATTGCATCCCAAATGAATAAATATATTAATACATTGGTATACTAGATATAAACACTTTAAATTAAGACATGAATGGAAGAAAAAACATATAAATCCTATTGTAAACAAAAATAAACATCAATATTATACCAGAAAGTCATTCATAATATATATCTTCACATCCAGTGGAAAATAAATCATAATAAAGGGGTGAGATCAGATTCATAGTAAGGGTCAGAGATACAGTAGATGATATAAAAATAACCAATTAGTCAAGGTGAATATCTAACAAAACATTTCGTTTTTAATAATCAGAATTTTTACCTAATTTTTTATACATTTTATTATAATTATTTCAAGACCATGTGCTAAGACAGTAGGTGATTATGAGGCCCAGGGTTTCTGAAATTTAATTTTGAAATTATTTAAACTTCACTTAAGAGTACAGGTGATCATGTTTTTCTATATTTTGAATCAATGAAATTATCAAAAATTTGAGGCAACAGTTGATTTCAGAATTCCTAGATTAGCCTAGGAATTATATAATAATTACAAGCATGGTTCGACCAAAAAAAATAAATTTCGTAATTTTTGAAGAAAAATATAAAATAAACATAAATTGTTTTATGTTTATTTTATTCAAATAATTTCATTGTGACATAGTGGTTGGTCAGTGCTACGGTGTAGCGATGAGGTAACACTAACTTATTATTGAATCTCATTAATAAATTACTGTGAATAGGTGCAACGCGTCCCCCACAAATGATTAATCTGATATCAAGAGTTGAAAAACAAGCCTAGAAATACCTCTGAAAAGGAGATTCTCTCTCTATCTCTATCTATATCTCTCTGATGTAGAAAAACACTTGTGGATAACGAGATAATATTAGGGGATAGGTGAGAGGTGGAGAAAGCTAGAAGATCATAAATCGATCAACAATGATGAACGACAACCGAACACATATCGACAATGACTCGGATAATCATCATTCGTCAACAACAGATCTGAAATCCATGTAGGGGTATCCCTGGAGTTTTCATGTTCCCCTATTATTCTTTCCATAAAATGAATACAAATCAACCCACAAATATGTTGACCCACAAATCAATTGTTCATTCGGTTTGGAATTGATGATTGTGAGGAGTTTTGAGTTTTGAAGTCATTGATAGAATTCTAAAAAACCATTTATATCTATTGTAAATTCTAATGCAGAGAGATCAGGTCAACAAGAACATGGCCCAGATCCCTTTCTAATAGGTTGTTCATGTGTTCATCGTTATAAAATCCCCAAGATAATGTAAATGCGGCCCCAAGGTTGTCATAGGGATGGATGCAACCCTAGAAGTCTGAGGGCATAGACCGATCTGAGATCGGATGATGTGAGTGGACTCAGTGGCCCCCATTAGAATCCATTGGTGCGACACCACCCTGGCACCTCATAAAAAGCAATGCGGCCAACCATCACTAGTTGTACTGGATGAGGCGGTGTGCCCCATGGCACACCTTGGAGGTGGGTGGACTTGGCGCTAAAGTGGAACCGTGTGAGAAGAAAGACCCTCTCATGCAGGCAGTGTGCAAACAAGAGGGGTGGTCTGGTTGATTGAACACTTGCACACCCAGCCATACCAGCCGAGCTGGTCTGGGACTGTCCAGTTGGACCAGGCCATCTAAACGGCCTGGCCATTTCCTTGAGCTGGACTATTTTAGAGGACTGAGATGGAAAAAGGTACTGGCCAAACAGAGTGGTATGGGACCGATAAAATGGGGTCACTAGGTGACCCATCATACTAGACCGACATTAAGGCTTTGAAAGGTCTAGTGAGGCCTAATTGGAAAGGCGGATAGGTTTGGTTATACACAACCCTAGGCTGCATTGGTTGGTTCGGTCTGAACTAGTCAGACTGGGGCCGGACGGAATCGACCCCAGTTTAAAAAAACACATATATCTTCCAAACCATGTGTCTGATTGATATATTTTCTGACTCATTAGGACCATTGAGATGATTCAGTCCTTCTGATATACTCTACGTGAGTTTTGTAAGAGATCGGAATGTGGCCAGGTCAGATTGGACATGAATTCAAATGGGCCCCTTAAACAAAAAGATATATATTTTTCATATCGGAGGTTCGATAGACACACTATCTGTGGAATTGGAACCCGTATGAATAGACGATCATTTGGGTTTTATTGTATGTAAGAATTCGTGGAGGTTGAGATACGACCAATGACGTCAAGGGAAAATCTCCCAAAATCAAGCACACTAGAGAGCGAGAATCCTATGGATGGTTGTGACATACAAGAGATGACGAGTGTACCTTAGATGTTCATTAGAAAAGCATACCTTCATATTTCTGCAAGCTGAGTAACCCTTCATGCATCTGCTATAGAGTGACCAGTTGTGGATCAGCTACCCAATGATCCTTTGTGAATCATATTTGTAGTGACCATTCTAGATCAGCTATAGAGGGACCCTTCATGGATCATCTATAGGGTGACCCTTCATAGTTCGACTACCCAGTGACCCTTCGTGGATCAGCTTCTGAGCGACCCTTTTTAGATCGGTTAAAGAGATGCCCTTAGAGGATCTGCAACCGAGAGACCCTTTGTGGACCAGCTACAGAGTAGTGTGACTCAGCTTTTATGTAACCCTAAGTACTGAAATAATACATTGTGGTCTATTTTATTTTATTGAAGAAATGCTTTGACTGTTTAAATTATACCTAACTTGAGATGTATCATTTTCATTATGCATTTCTTTGAGATCTTTCATTGTGTTATTTTCCTTCGTGGATTTCTGTGAGACCCGAGTTGGTATAGGGTACCAACATAGTATTGTAATAATCACCCTTACATGGGCTTTTCCCTCACCTGTTTTGTCTTGTATAGATGATAGACATCATTGATTGGGACTTTGGGGAGCCAAGGCGGGACGGTGCTCCGAGGTGGACAGATAGATGTGGTGGGTTGCAGTAAAATCTGATAGTGAGTTGTATTTACCCTATAGGTAGGATACATGTCACATTACATGCGAACATTGTACATTTCCTATACATTCCATTCAGTTGGGATTTTATTCCATCCCATTATACATTTTGTAGTATTTTTACTTGGTTCTAGTTCCAATTTCAGTTTACATTCCATAGTATTGTTTGTGTGTGTTTGAAAATGTTCAAAAGAAATGCCTTGCATTTTTGGGATATACCTTTTTAGTTATGGTCACCAACCCCTGGCCTATGGAAGGCGGGCTTGGGTTAGTCATGACACAGGCCCTGGGGGAATATTTTTTACAACATGGTATCAGAGGTAGGTCAGTTCTACCCGAATAATTAAGGGTATGTATTTTTTTGATGAGGTAATAGTGTTATTTGTTTTGAGTTATGATTTTATGTCAGAGGGTCAAGTGTTGATGCAGCAGCTGATGTATCCATACACAAGAACCATAAATTCTATTTTCTGACTCGGTACATGAAATCACCGGTTTCATGTGTTTTGGAAATTTTTATCTCATGTTCTCATTGAGTCAGCTCCCCAGGTATAACATAACCGAACATGGTCCATCTTGAATTATATCAGGATGACTCTATATAGACAGCTAGCCAGGATTCCTGTAAGGGATCAAAAATTATGGTCCACAGAGCGACGAGACATCATTGTTGGGACCAGTTCTAGAGATAGCACCTTCGGGTGGTGTACCAAAGGTACCACCAACCTTAGAGAATCATTTTCTACCCGTAATTCTATCATAGGATTCACACTGACTGAGCATGTTGCTTGGGTTCCAGAGGAAGAGACCTTTAATGTTTCGGGGAAAGATAGATTTGCAGGCAACTGAGGATTGGATGAAGGTGGTGACGTTAGTATTCTACCCAGTAATGACATCTACAGATCATATGGGAGTTATAGAAGCTAGAAATGTACATAGATTAGTAGTGAGATATTGTAGCTTAACACTCTAGAGGATAACCCTGTGATACTGGATCAGTAGTGAGAGGACCCATGGGTAGTGGATACCATTATAAGGGAAGGTTTTACTTATCGTGCGGAGAGAAGGGACACATATCTCGAGACTTCCTAACCTGCCTTATTGATGTCCAATATATAGTCGAGGAGACACTGAGGCAGAGTATAGAATATGGAATTACACATATTTTTGGATCTGGAAGGGGAGTACAGATAGTGGTAGGAGGTGGGAGGAAGCATGATTTTCGATCACCACTACCCCATGCGGTCCACCACAATCTCTAGGAGCCCATGGATAGTGGCATGAAAACTTCAGGCAATGGATGCCTATGATCACGACACTATTGAGATGATTAAAAGTAATATCTATGTCAACTCCACCTTAGCCGATGTTATTATATATACAAGTTCCAATCACTCTTTCAATGCCATCGAAATTGTTTGGGGCTCGAAGATTTTGATCTAGTCATTGGATTGATTATTAGGATTAGACACTCATATGGGAGGGGATTCTTTGATCACACACTGGTGACAACAATGTGAGCATACTCTATTAGGCGGGATCTTTGGCTGGGATCTACTAGTAGTAGAGTTGAGGCATTATGTCTTTATTCTTGGTATGAAAGACAATGATTCAGGCTCAGATTTACTATTTTAGGTGCACAGAGTGGTGTATCTATAGAGATGGGAACCAGTATTCCTTTTTCAATGAGAAGGAAAATAGAGTAGGGTTGGATGGTCTTTCACATAGTATGGTGGTGATGGGCACTCATTAGATGGCTATCATGACCCTTGGTGTGGTTGATAGGATGAGTCCATAGTTTTCTGATGTGTTCTATGAACACACGGACATCATAGAGAAGCATTTTTTCATGAAAAACACACTAGTAGTGTGCATGAGTCACATGAACATGATCTTCCACCAGTACATAGACTAGTTTTTAGTGGTCATCATTGATGACGTCTTTGTGTTTTCCACATCTGAGGAGGAGCACTCAATGCACCTGAGGATGGTTCTAGATGCTCTCCAAGATCACTAACGTTAAAGGAATCTCTCGAAGAATGAGTTATGGATAGAAAAGGTCCATTTTCATCGACCCAAAATCTTAGTGGATGTAGTTTCAGTAGATCTAAAAAATATAAAGGCGGTGCTTTCTCGGGAGCCACCCAAGAGTGTTACCGATGTGCGGAGTTTCCTTTGGCTTGCTGGGTTTTATCGAAAGTTTGTACTATACATTTCTAGAGTAGCATCACCCTTGGAAGAATTATCAAATAAGGGGAAAACTATCATTTGGATAGAATGATTCTAGAAGATCTTTTAGCAGCTGATGAAGAGCTTGAAGAGTACTCCTATCTGGAGGCTTCCAGATGATGGTGCTGACTACATGGTGTTCTATGATTCATCAAGAACTAGACATAGTTGTGTCATGATGTAGGGACAAGAGATGATTTTTTACAGCTCCTGATAGTTGATACCATATGAGCCAAGGGATGCAACACACATCGTAAAGTTAACAGCTCTAGTCTTCACATTAATGATGTGGTGACACTAGCTGATTGGTGAGCATTTCAACATATACATGTACCACAAGAGTATAATGTATATATTTTCTCAAAAGGATATTTATCTAAGACATCGGCGATGGAAGAACATTCTCCATGAATATGACATTGAGATAGTCTAAACCCATAATAAGAGGAATGTTTTGAAGATGCTCTCCGTAAGTGATCAAATTCACAGTTAATGAATGAGGCCTCAGAGAAGTTGGCCTTACAATAGATATCTTTTGTGGATATGAAGGAGACAGTTTTCATTAGTCGATACAAGACTCCCCTCCACTGTTATTGGGAGTCAGGGAGGCCTACTCAGAGATTCCCATTGTAAGACTACACGTGCTTTGATGTCCATAGGGGATGCTCTTTTTTTTATTTTAATGTTGGGTACCACATCATTGTTTCCATAGGGTGCACCACAATACTATTGACATTGCAAGTGGATGGGTTGAATAAGTTCAATAAATCCCAATTGGAGGTACATATAGGTGTGGTAAATATGTACCAAGACCTCTAACTTCAGTAATGGTGTCCGGTGATGAAGCGAATGATGGAAGTTTTTTTCTTGATATCCCTCACTTGTTAGCAAGTGATGGTTGTGCACTAGGTTCCAGCATGTTCAACACAAAACGTCAAGGTACCTTAGTGCAATATGGGTGGGGTAATGATGGAACTTGTGACGGAATTAACACATATGTCCATGAGGAATTATTCCATCTAGGTGATCGTTGGCTGACTCACCATGTCATCCCACGTCATACCCTTTTGGGACCATGGTTTAGTAGAGGGATTGAGATGCCTCTACATGTAGGGGATAGTTAGTCTCTATGGACTCCCATCTATGATACTCTCAGATCATGTTCCAAGATTTACGCCCTGATTTTGGAAGGAATTTTAGGAGGATTTTGGGGCTCATCTACATTGAGAATATCTTTTCACCCATAGATAGCTGGCTAGACTTAGGAAGCCATTCAGACCTTGGAGAAGATGCTCCGTTCATGTGTCTTGGATCTTGGTGACAGTTCGGGGGACTAGCTATCACTGGTGAAGTTTTCATACCACACATCTACCACACTTCCATCGATATGGAACCATTTGAGGCACTATATGGGTGACTATGTCGATCATCATTATCTTGGACAGTTCCAAGAGAGTCAGCACCCATGGGTCTAAAGATGTTACAAGATACCACTGAGAAGGAATAGATAATCCGAGAGTAGGTGAAGATTGTACAGAGCTGAAAATGTACTATAAAGATAGTAAACAAAAACATTTATATTTCTAGGAGGGGAACAGGTATTCCTATGTGTCTCTCAATGACGGGGAGTAGGATACTGATTATGAGACAACTTTCACAGAGAACCCAGTGGAGATTGAGGATCGTTAGGAGAGGATCATTCGTGGATTGTTGATTTCTCTGGATCATGTTCCATGACAGCATAGGAATCTCTAGAAGAGAACATGGGAGTGGGAGGCCTAGATTCATGCTCAGTACCCCAATCAGGTTGTTTATCCCTTTGTATGCTTTCAGGGAAGTAAAAAATCTAAGCTAGGGAGACTGTAATAATGTGGAATTGTTTATAATTGTTTTATCAGTTTATTGGAATTATTTCAAGACTATGTGCTAAGACGGAATGTTATTATGATGCTCGGGGTTCCCAAAATGTAGTTTTGTATATAATTTTAGTTCAAATAATCAAACATGTGTGTGGGGTTTTCAATATTTTCAATTGTTTACTAGATCAAAAATAGGTGGGCTCTATTTATTTCAGAATGCCATTATTTTCCTAGGAATATCCTATCATTGATGGAAACTAGTTGACTGGGAAAAATAAATTTCCTAATTTTTAAATAAAAATAAAAAATTAAATTAAATTATTTTTAAGTTTATTTTATTCGAGTGGTTTCACTGTAACATAGTGGCTGGTATCAACTGTGGGGTAGTAATGAGGCGATGATGACACTTTAATGAAAATCAGTCATGAATATCGTAAATAAATCATCATGGAGATATGAAATGTGTCTCCTTACTAACATTAATCAGATATCTAGGGATGACAAAATACCCTAGAAAAAACTCTGGTTAGGATAATCTATCACTCTCTCTCACTCTCTCTATCTCTCTCCGAAAATGATGAACACTCAAAGAGAATGAAACCGGATATGAGTATTGACAAGTGGCGGTGAATGCCAGTAAATCACGGATCATCGAATGACAGAATATCAATGTTTGATGAAGACTTGGTTCACCCTCCATCATCAATGATATCTCTGAAATGTAGGAAGGGATTACCTTGGTGTTTTCATTCCCCCCCCCTTTTTACTTTCCAATTTAAGAACGCGGATCAACCCATGACCAATTTGAACTACAGCTCAGTTGTTCTTTTGGTTAGGGAATTTATGATTATGGGTAGTTGTTGGATTAGAAATCTATGTTAGAATTCAGAATCCCCATTGGTATATGTAGTAAATTCACACATCGAGGGATCAGGGCAACACGAACAAGGCCAAGATCACTCTATAATCATGATTTATTGTGTTCTTCATGAACGAAACATAGGGAAGATAGAAATTTGGCCCCATGGTCGTTACATTGATGGAGGCAACCCTAAAAGGCTGAGTGCATAGACAGATCATAGATCAGACCACCAAAGTGGACCTAGTAGCCCGTGGATGTAGCCTCCAGTACGAGACCACTAGCACAAAAGCACTGAGGACTGGCGGTGAAGAGACCACCCAGGCACCATGAATGGAGGACAACACCTGACTAGTGCCAACCACATAGAAGGAGGCAACACACCCTATGGAGCACAGTGGTGGAGAATATCTATGGAATGTAGGCCATGAAGTTGGGAAGATGCGGTGTCGGAGTGGAACCACATGAGAAGAGTGGCCCGCTCATGCGAGGCACATGTAGATTAAAGGGGGGTCGGGTTTACCTATCACTCACACACCCAGCCAGACCAGCCGAGCTAGTCCATGCCGATCCAGGTCAGCCCTTAATGTCAGTCTAGGCCTATTGGACTAGGCCACCTGAGCATTTCATTCAATTTCTTGAGCCAGTACATTTTAGTAGACTCAGTCGATGAGTTAATGGTGGACCACATCGGCCGCTATGTGGCCAAGGCTGGAAAAAGAGATCGGCCCGCTAGAGTGGGTCAGGTGTGATAAAATTAGGTCATTGGGTGACCTAGTGGACTTTCCCCATGTCCAACCTGGGACAAGCTCAGTATGGCCTAGTGGTCCAGAAATATAGGTCAGGTTATATGGGACCCTGTACTGGGTTAGTCAGGTTGGTCTGAACTAGTATGACAAGGATAGGGTGCAACCAGCCCCAGTTTACTACAACACCTAAATCTTTCAGACATTGCATCCAACTGATGCATCGCCTATGAAATTGAGACCCTTGCGACGAGGAGTGATTTCTGAGTTACTCAACGTGAGTTTTGGTGGAGTTTGAAAAATGGACTGTTCAGATTGGACTACAATCCTACATGGCCCTTTTAATAAAAAGGTCATTATCTTTCAGACCGAGCATCCAATTGAAGCACTGTCTGTGGTGTTCAAACCCTTATTAAGAGATGGTCATTTGGGTGTTACACTTAGTAAGACTTCTTAGTGGTAGAGATACAACCAATGGATCTGCTACTTAGCATCCCTTTTTAGATCGCCTATAAAACGACCCTTCATGGATTGGGTATAGGGAGATTTTTTTTGGAATGGCTACCCAACAACCCTTCATGGATCGACCATAGAAAAACCCTTTGTGGATTGGATATATAGATAACCTTCGTAAATCGACTATCGAGCGACCCATCATGTCTCGGATACCGAGTGACCCTTAGTGGATTGGATATAGTGTGACGACCTGACCTTACCCGGGTTCGAGCCACAACTACCCCAAGCCTGCCTCCATAGGCCAGGGGCTGGAGACCAGCACCGAAGGCACAATAACTCGGGGAGGCCTTTTACTAAGCACCTGTACACACCCACATGTAGCACACTCAATGAAAAAGTTCATAGTAAAAAGAAAAGTAAAGGGAAACTCCTATATATAAACCACAATGTGCATCGACCTCTAACAGTACAAAGTAAAGTGTTGAAAAGGAAAAAGGGGAAAAACACGCGCCCAACTAGAAAAGGTGCCAGAACCCTGTGCTAGGTAAACAAAAAGGAAACAGCTAACAGGTCTCCCACCTAGAACCCGGCCACGACCAGCGCACGCGGTCCAAGCTCCTATGCTCCACTGAAGTCACTCTCCACCTGTGCATCGTCTACAAGGGCACACCAAGTGTGGGCAAATCCCAAGCAGGGGTGAGTATAAAAATACTCAGTAGGATACCCTGATGGCTCGAGGGAGCAACAAAGGAGGTACCGAAGGGTGGGAAGTAGAGCGAACAAGAAAGGTAAAGGAGTACAATCGAAAGTGAAGTAAAGAGTACAGTAAAGAGTCCATCTCAACCCAACAAGAGGCAAGAAGGTAGACTCGTCCAGACACAAGGAGCTGGAAATGGTGAGAAGATGAACTTATCGTCGAGTCTTCGCTACCTATAGAAGGAGAGTAGACTCGTCCAACCACGATAATCTAGACACGGAAAGCACGTGGCATACCCCACGTGTCTTTGCCTCACCTGTAAGGAGAGAAACCACACCCAAGAAGTGGGTACTAGAAAAAGGTATATAAAAAACCATATTCTCTATCAAGAAGCCCGAACAACGTCGTAAGGGGATCTTCGTCCCATAGCTCAGCCCAAGAAAAGAGTGTCCAACTGTCCCAGATGTAACACCATCAATGCCCAGCATCCTGCACGTTTGCCCCGAACCGCAAGCCAAGGGATTCCATCACCGCACTTTGACACTATCCGCTTTGGGCGACACTGACTCGCCCGCACGGTTTTAGATCGCGTCTCATAGGGGAAAGAACCCCTCGTACTTGAGAGTTCTAGGGAAAGTCAAACCACACCTCATCATTGCCCTATGGTCGAGAGGTCTCCTCAAAGTCAATTCGTTCCATCACCAACCCGTACAACCAAGGGTCCCGCTCCGGTAATCACAGAGGAAATCCACATGCTAGACTAGTAGAAAGGACTGAGCCTGGAATGCCAACAGGTGTCCCACTGCCTAGCCCTACTGGAGGGTAATTCATAACCAGATATCAGGTTACCCACTTCCCAACCCCGCTGGAGGGTAGACCATAACACATCATCCGACGACCCACTACCCAGCCCCGCTGGAGGGTAGACCTGGAATAAGTCGAAAGGAGACCCACTACCCATCCTTGCTGGAGGGTAGGCCTGGAATAAGTCGACAGGCAACCCACTGCCCAGCCTTGATGGAGGGTAAACCTGGAACTAGACGATGGGCGACCCACTGCCCAGCCCTGCTGGAGGGTAGACCCTAAGAGGTCGTCGGGTGACCCACTGCCCAGTCACTGCTGGAGGGTAGACCCAAAGTGTGTCAGGTGAGCCACTGTCCGGTCTCTACTGGAGGGTAAACCCTAGAAGTCAGTGAGCAACCCACTGCCTAGCCCTGCTGGAGGGTAAACCCAAAGAATTCGATGAGTAACCCACTGCCCAGCCCCGCTGGAGGGTAGAACTCATAACTGCTCTAGCCATCTCTACTAGAGGGTACACCACTGGCCAACCAGACACGTAGTGGGTATTGCGTGACCACCCAACTCCAGAACAACTCACCCAAAAGAGGTTCTGCGCCTATTCCATCACCGGGTGTCACTAGCACCGCTATCGGCCAATCCATCGAGGATGAAACCAGGGGGAGACCACTCAACCCTGCTGGTCAAACAAACGAGCACAGAGGTACCCTCTACGTCGCGAGAGGTCAAAGTGTGCAAAGCAGAACCTGGCACACACGTGGGGCCCACACAACGTGTGGCCCCATCGCAACCCCAACCATGCGCCCAAATGTTCTCAGGTACTAACAACCATGTGTACCTCCATGCATTCCCGTATAATCCCATAGTATACCACATTCTCAGCCCTAGGTCCATCGTGCACACGGCACCCAACGTCAACACGAAGGTGTAATGTAACATCTCCAAATAAAAGGCCCAGGAACGGCCAACCACATCTTGTGAACCATTTATATCACTCTCCCAAGAATGCGCGATCACACGCCAAGAGTCCACTACAAACATGGTAGGATAAACCGCCACCAGAGCACCTTTCATGCTTCCACATTTAATAAGATCGTGTATAAGGCTCCGCACAACCAAACATATCGCACTGTTGTAATCCTTGCAGAAAAACACGTGAGGTCGACTACTCACTTTCCTCAAACGGATATCCGACGGAAATATCACCAACACCGCCTCACGCCCAAACGACGTCCTGTGATCCCGAGCCTCGGCCTCGAAAACAGTCGGGTGCATCGCACCAATGCGATCCCCTCGGGAAAACACGTCAAAAACACTACTCACTTGAGTGCAACATATATCCGAAGAAAAAGATGCATTCCGGTGCACCGCACACGAGTGGTGTCACGTGGTACCCACATCCCGGTCCCGAAACTCAATGAACGGATTGCACCGTTGCGATCCCCTCGAAAAAGCACACAAGATGGACTATTCACTTGTCCAAAACGGTCGTCCGGTGATAAAGATGGAAAATCACCGTCGACGCCCAAACGACCCTCATGGGCCCCGCACCATCATGCCGAATTTGAGCGGGTGGATTGCACCATTGCAATCCCCTCAAAAAAACATCCAGAATCGGCTGCTCGCACTCCCTGAACGGACGCCCAGTGAGAAAGGGGTGAAACGCTGCACGCAACTCGAAAGATGGGCCGTGGGGTCCGCACCTCAAATCCATTCTCAACACCCGAAACAGCCTTGGAAAACTCCGCCTTAGTTCCAGGGGCGCAACGCCGCTGACTGCGCGCAAAACAGACATCGGATGCGTCCGCGCCGCCCAAAACAAGAATCTTGGGAGAAACGCTCGTCCACTTAAAGACACGTCGTGCCTCCGCGGACCCTCATTTCAGGAATTAAAAATTCCCAAAACCCTCTCAAAAATTCCTCCTCGACGATATGGTTCCACCGCCATAGACGGCACTCAAAACGGACGCCCGTAGCAGAAAATACGGGCGTCTGAACCCTGAGGGCAGGGCCCCTTGGGCCGGACTGGCCCGAACCGGCCGGTCCGACCGTTCTGTGCCGGGCCGCGGTCCGACCGCGTGGTCCGGCCACTGACCAGCAGACTGCGCACTGACCGGCTTGTGGCCAGTTGCTTGGTCCGCTCGAAGACCCGCGTCTCGCGGGTCCTGTCCCCGAGCGGGGGTCATGTGCCGCGACCGCGGGGTCGCCGCGCCCCGGCGGCTCAGCCTCGCCGCCTGAACCCGCCGCCTCGCGCGGCCGGCTTCCCCTCGCGTCGGTGCCCAGCACCTCGTGCTCGCCCTACCCTCCGTCGAACACCTGCACCGCCGACCGCTGGAGCCACTCGCGTGTCGCCGCCTCCACCGAGCCGTGCCGCTGCTCGAACTCGCCGGAACCCGAAAACCCGCGAACTTCGGCGGATGATTGCGGATGCCACGGAGCTCGGAATTTGAATCCAAAAGATGCATTGGAAATGGAATTAACTCTAGTACGCATTAATGGGATTTGATCGAAGTTTTTTACAAGGAATAGATAGTGAAAAGAGAGCTCAAAGTAGGTGCGGGAAACTAAAAATGAACCGTATGATCCTACCTCGTGGGTGTTGCCCGAAGCTTCACGGGGTGTCTGCCGCCACACCACTGCCTTGCCGGAGTTTCCTCTCCGGAGGTGCCTCGCCGGAGTGGAAGAGGAGAGGGAAGGGGCTTCCCAGGCTAAGAAGAAGAACAAGATGAAGGGGGGATGTTTAAGTAGAAAATACTTAAACCATCCGCCCGGCACGCCCCGACTCCGCTCCCGACGCGGACAAAAAGAAGGTCGCCCCTGCGGTAAACGCGACCCTCTGAGCGCAACGGTGGTCTCGGAATTTTAATATGAGACCCCATTCAAAAGTTATTACACTTAGCGTCCGAAGCCTCCAAATTACGAAAATGCCCCTGGGGCCATTTTTCACAGACGGGTCGCGCCCCCAAAACTTACTCCCCTTCTAGGGTAAACGGCACACTCCGAACTCAACGGTACCCTCAGTTTCCCAAACCGAGCCACCATTTAAGAGATACATAAGTTTCATAATCAAATGAATAAATTAATTAATTAATTTATCCGTTTAACCTTCCGAAAGCGAGCGAGGGGCCCAAACGTCCTGCACCGACAAGTTTTATGTCGTTCCTAGGGTAAAAACCCTATTCCGGACCCATCCGTACACTCAGATCTCTGATCCGGATCACCATTTAGGAGTTATCCCATTTATTTGGCGTTTCCAGTCTAAAAGCACTGAAAACTCAATTCCGGCCACTCTGGGGCTCGGAATCGCACGCCGTCTGAAGGCGCTGCTCTGGAATATCATCAAGAATATTCCAAAGTCTTCCGTAGCAAAAACTGGGTTCTTAAATATAGAACGATGTTACTCACCTACTATGTAACCCAACATAACACAACATTACTTAGTGTTCTGTTTTATAATATTTAAGGACTTGTTTGCCTTCCATAGATTATACCTCGTATGAGATTTGAAATTCTCTTTGTGCTTTACTTTGAGATCTTTCTTGGGGGTATATTATTTGTGGATTTATTTGAGAACCGAGTTGGTCTCTAGGTCCCTCTTGAGTATTGTTATACTCACCCCTACACAGGATTCACCCACACCTATTGTGTATTGGGTAGATGATAGACATCTTGGAGAAAGGAACATTATAAAACATTTATATATCCATAAAAAAGTATTTTTTAGAATGGTACATGTTTTTGAAACATACACATAGAATTTATGTGGATTACATAAGAATAATTATGAATTAAATTGAGGCAAACATAGGTAAATCCAGTCCTAATGAAAAAATGGTGGTATGGGAAGACACCCTTACCACTATGCAAGTAGTTAAACTATATGCCAAATAAAATTATTTATCATATGATGAAAAATTTAAGTCCCTGAAGAATAATGTATATGGGATATTATACAGAATTGGTAAATATAAATACACCACAAAAAGGATATAGTCATGAATAAGGAATATCATATAGAAATAAAAGTGATATAGGAAAATTGTTACCCTATGTCGAAAAGTGTTTTTCACTTTCACTAATTCCTTGAATAGTAAAATTAGATTCAATAGTAATTTAATAAAAACCTATTATACATGTATTTAATATATTATAATTTCATTGAGTTCATTTATGGCATTTTTTATGAGTTATGCTTTTCTATTTCGTCATTCAAAGCTGTTAATTTACATGGATTTCATGGTTGATTCAATTGTATACTTGTATGGAAGATCAAGTATACAAGGAATAGATAACAAGAATTAAAATTTTATGATATTATTTAATTTTTTTAATATTATTTTATGTTATATATATCACATTGTTTCATTGTATGAGGATTATTCCTTAGATAAAATATTAATTTGATAACCATATGAATTATTTTCATGTTTTTCAAATAATCATGAAGTTGTATTTACTAATTAATTAATAATATGTATATATACTTTTTCAGGCACACTAAATTTTTTTAATATAAATTTTCAATTCTTTTCTAACAATTATAATGGTTTAATGACCATAATTTAATATAGAATTAGGAATGAAACAACCATAATTCATGAAGGTGGTGATTCGACACCTCATGGACGAGATTCACATTTTTGGAACAAGAGTGAGTGGATAAGAGGTTTAATAAAATATCTTCCATTAACTAAATAAAATTACATTATATATGATATAAAGTATTTATAATGTCTATTTTATAATTAAATATGAAAATATGATATGAAAAGAAAAGAAACGGAATGAAATCAAATGAAAATGAAAGGGCATTTTACCTTTTGAACTTCTTCTCCGTAGGAACCACATTTGGTAAATTGGTATTATGAATATTGGAGACCAAAGATTCCTTGAAATTGGGGATATACATGGTAATATGATTTGGTTAAAATTGTAAAAGATTCATGGATTTCATGGTCGGAGGAGACGAGGTGGTGAGAGGTAGTATTTATAGTCGGATGAGAGCATGGATTTGATTAATTTAGTCATTACATTATTATTTTGGATCATCAAAAGAAATGATGATGCTTCCCAAAAATAAATAAAGTAAATAATGAAGGATATATCAATATTATGGGTGTATATCATCTATGAATAAATTATTCATGTATGTAAATTATATCACATATTATCATATCTTAATATTCGCTAAAAAATATACCATTTTATAAAAAAACAAAATTTCACACTAACAAATTTTTTATGTGTAGAATTAAAAAATAGAGCCAATTTTTTGAAAAAAAATTCTAAATATTTTAAATAAATATTTTAATGAAAATAATCATTTATTTGGAAAATAGTGATTTTTAAATTATAACTCATTTTATGATATTTTGAAATATTAATTAAGGTATCATTAATTTATATTATGAACATAAGAAAAAAAAATTAATTTATGATTTTATTTTGGTAGAATAAATTTCATTTAAATACTTAAATTCAATATAACATTCAAAATAAACAATTACAATTTACAAAAATACCAATAATTAATTTATCATTTTTTAAACATTTATTTACTTACTAAAAAGTATAAATA
Source organism: Viscum album (assembly GCA_963277665.1). Lineage (NCBI taxonomy): Eukaryota > Viridiplantae > Streptophyta > Magnoliopsida > Santalales > Viscaceae > Viscum > Viscum album. Next base: position 266,373,069 of record OY728125.1, on the reverse strand, counting down.
TATATTATTTTACTTTATATGATTCTATAATTTTATTTACACATTATCAGGTGGGTTTACTCCTCAAATCATAAATATGTTATTAATATAATGAAAATGATAGTTTTAAAAAATCGTGTTTTTAAACTATTTACTAGAAAATAATTATTTTATAAAAATACAAAACATTCACCCTAAGACACATTTTTCATTCCACATTTATAAATTAAGTTTACATTGTCGAATAGAATTTATAAAAGTGTGGAATTTTAGTTTTAAATAAATTAGGCCATTAAAAGGCTGTAAAACTATCTTAAGAAAAAATATATTATTTTATGCCTAAGATTGGATGTATTCTTATATTAATCCTATAAAACATATTATTTGAATTCTAAAATATTTTTCATAACATGTAATCTATAAATTTTATTATCATCATTCAATAGTAGTGATTAATTTTATTTATTATTTTCAAATTATGTATCTGTCATCAATTTTTTTATTAAAATACATCTTCTAAGTTCAATTGACTTTTATATTAATTTATAAATAATTATTTACCAATGAATTTATTTTATATACATGTATAAACTATATTCTCTTAATTTACAAATTCTTTTCCATTACCACCAATCTGATGGCTGGTTGATAACTATAGAAATAATAATATTTAATCATTTTTTATACACAGTGATATGTATAATTTACATTATCAATGAAGATATATTTAAAAAGAGACATACTATAAAATCTTGGCGTGTTTTACTCCATAGGAAACCCCACCATGTCACTAAATACCACTACCATGCTCTTTGCACTCCATCTCATCATTACCCAATTTTTAAAACAACACAAGGATGAGATAAGAGGAATGATCATCTAGCCTTTCATCCATCCACCCACCAGGGTTTTGGGAACCCTCCATATAAATATACTAGTGTTTTCAACAAGTTCTTTAAATGTGAGGGTGTATCTATAAAATCACAAAAAATGTAAACAACCTACACATAGAAAAGCGCAATCCTATCCTATGGGATCACCCCAAAGCACTATCAAAATCAAAAAATTATCATCCAACCTCAGAACACTGAACATTCACTATAAAAACTAACTTAATGAAAAAAATAAGAAATAATAAACATTTCATATTTTATAAAAAATCTATAATTGATTTATTTTATAGATTTCATATTTTATAGAAAATTCCATTATTATTGCCATTCATTTCATTAAGAAACAATTATTTAATGCTTGCATACCTTTTATATTTTTCAATAGTCATCTAGACCATTAACCATGAATTCCCACACCATTTAAAACTATAATAAATCATTTCTAATATACCTAAGTTACTATCAAAATATATTAAAACATAAACATATCATCATCCTCATCAATCCAACTAGCTCCACCTTAAAACCACACATAATCACCCCATAACATAATCACAACTCATTCAATCATCCTCTCAATGACCCACACCACAACTACACAACATCACATCATCTCATCACCGTCCCCAAAAAACAGTGACGCAACAACACATCAACCCCTCTTCTCCCTGTAGAATGGTTGCACAATAACACAATCACCCTCACCTTTCTCAAGCACTATCACACACCAATAAAAAATCTCCTCACCTCCCCACAACATGCTTGTACAAAAATATAACAGCATCTCCCCTCCCCTAACACGGTCACAATACAACACAACACAACACCTTTCGAATCACATTGAGATAAAAGTTTCACACTTTTCATGGTTTATTTTAATAAATTTCTTTTATTAATTTAAGGTACATTATACCCTGCACCTAAATCCCTTTTAAACCATTTTTTATTATCCAAATATATGTGGTTATCAAATTTAACATTATTCATGGTGATTAAAATAAATCACAAAAAGGATTCCCAAAATAATCAAATTTAGTGCTACAAATCCCCTATCAAAAAACATTTATCAAGGAAATTTACCTCGTTTAATGAAAACATAAAAGAAATATATAAATGTTTTTAGAAACCTTTGATTCAATCCTATTCCACTTAAATTCAATTATACAGATTATTTATCATCAATAACATAGTTAAAAATTGTTTCCCAATGTTAAACGGGAATAAAAACCACCCCACATGATACCCAAGATAATAAATGAGATATCACCTACATCAACCAATGTTATCTGATCAATTATGGAAGGATATATTGATTGATTGAGAGACAGTCATAAAGAACATACTTGAAGGGAAACACTTTGATCACACTAGAACAACATCTCCAATGTTACCCTATTGGAAGAACACAATAACCAGAGTTTCCGATGACAACAACACCCTTCCATGATAAGAAATATAGTCATGAAATAGGAAAAAAACTGGGGACATACCAGACCACTAATGAATGATATCTAGGTTCCTCAGTTGAACATATATAAAATAAATAGGAATGATCTCCCAAGGAAACAATTGAATGATCAATGAAACAAGTTGAATGTTGGAAAAAAGGTTTGGTTTCTTTGGATTTAGGAATTATAGGTGGTTTATAAAACACACCTCCACGGTTATACCCAATAACCATGCATGTAAATAGGGAACTACATCACAACACACCTTACTATTCTATTGCCTTTCTTATAAAATCCATCCTATGGGAAAATGGATATTCACGCACAGTAGATCCTATAATATATGGGTTTCCATGAAAGAAACTATGATCTACTTCACATGACCTACCTTTTGGGAGGGAGGCTCTACCATATTACTGATCCATGAGGCAGTAGCACCAAAAATGAAAGAATTTATGAAACTACCACACCAAAATGGATCATCCACACCATATCTAGGACCAAACAAATGTAGTTCCAAAAACATCTTCCACTAAATTCACACCACATTCCTATCCAACCACGTTACATCCTATATGAGGGAACTCGCATTTACATGACATACATATTGACTTTCATGAATTCCTTTAAATTGAAAAAATTTACCAAAAAACAATCATGAGGTCCCTACAATATAGTCGAGCCTCCAATGCCACAACCGCTCTTCCATGGTGTGGCCCTAAGATCCACTCCAAATATTATCCATTTCCACCCAGATTCTCATATATCACTCCAAACTCTTCTAGACTTCCTCTAGACACATCAAACACTAGAATTACTTCAAAATAATGGGCACAAAGGTGTGTTTCAAAAAAATATGATACCTCTTAAACTATTATATCCCTCAATAATCACAACTAATCTGAATGAAGGACAGATATAATGGGGTCCAAACAACCCACTTGTGAGATACCTCCCAGGGATCCTATTACAACTAAAACACCTTCTCCAATCAAACAAACCAACCTATTAGTTACATTGATCAAAAATCCCTCACAATCACCCCACCCCACCATTTTAATATCTTCAAACTACCAAGAAAAGCATCAAACCATTTAATTCCATCTAATAATCTAAATCCAATAGTCACCACAAACATCACACTACATGGGACCCAAGAATAGCTATAATGAATTTAATAATACATATCAAGATATTATCTTCTTTGAGATACACTGGCTCACCCACATGGTTTTAATTGAATCAATGTATAATGTATCTTGATTAGAGTGATGTTACTCCCCTTTTTATATTAAAAAAGCACAATCAAAGATCATACATGAAGAAAAACCCCAAATATCATAAAAATATATCTAAATATAACATCATAAAAACAAAATACGAGTTAGCAAAAACTCAAAAAAAATACAGGTACTAGGAATAAATCTATATCTCATGCTCCCAAGTACACTCCACTTGTAAACCTTGCATCCATAATAAATGAAAAAAACGAATGGATCATCCATTCAAAACATTTGTCTGAAGATCATGGATTGCCACTAACAGCTCGACAGACATCACATTCTCCTTAATATCTAAAAATCCACATTCCAATACATGGAATTCATCAAGAAGATTACGATAGAGCTGATATACCTAAAAGATGTTATGAATCTAGACTAAAAATGGTGGTAGTTCCAACCGATAAGCCACCTCACCAATACTATAACAACCCTACACATTATTTTATTTTTAAACATGATTAATTACATAAACTTTCACTTATTACAACTCCGAAGATCGAGAGGTCTAGTGTCAATATGAAACTTGGTACATTTCAAAAAAACATATTACATGAAAATATATATTTTTATTGAAAACATCTTTGACATGACCAAATAATATCTTCATACATAACAATACCTGGGATAACCTAAGGTCATATATAAGAAAGGTGTGAGATATAAATCCCATTAAGGGTATAAATAAGAAATATCATGAGGATAATAATACTTGTTTGAAAATACATTTCAATGATGAGTAAAAGATCATGAATTATAAGACATGATATAACATGATAATAATATCATGAAAAATGTGGTAACAACCTAAAACACTACATCTTAAATAGATAGAGGATAAATCCTCCTAAAACCCATGGTGGACAACATAACATAAATGAATCAGGTAAACCCTCTATCCCAACATGACATATCATGATACCAACCATTACCCAAATCATTAGAGAACTATTAGAGAACACCCTTCACAATCATTTCATTATCAAGATTAAGTGTATCAAATAGATCATATAACTTGGATGAATTCAAAATAATAATTTATTACATGATTAAAAAATGTACAAAAAATACATTTTAGTCCATAATTAATAATTATATTTCTACTAATGTGAATACCCTTGATAGGGACATGACTATGGTATTTATTACATAAGGATTTTGTCTTGGAAAATCTCAATACAATTTCAGCTGCATAACAACATCATATAGAAATTTATAAAATTGGTTGATGAGAAAGAATATGTTTCAAATAATTTACAAATGAAATGTTAAGTAAGGGGGATATATAATAATATACCCCATCTTAATAAAATTGAAATCAAACTATCATATCATAAATGAATTTCATTATAAAAAAGTGGAGAGAGAGAATCGCTTATGGAATTTTGACATAGTAAGGGATTAGGTAAGGGTATAAATGAGAATGAATAATTGATATCTCATTAAAAAACATTAATAGTATTGTAAGATAATGATTATAAATAAATTTAAATACAAGAATTTTAAAAATCAAGAACCAATCTCAATGAAGGATCTTGAATTCAAAGGATATGAGAAAAATTCATTACCTAGATGTGTGACTATAATGTTTAATGAGAGGCTTATTGGGAGATTTGGGTAACATTAAGTGGAATATAGGGAGCATAAGGAATAGTGCGGATGAGTTTAATGGAGTTTGAGTGAAGTGAATTGGGAGGTTGTGTGGGTTTATATAGGAAAGGAGGGGGATTTCATTATTATATAGGGTTTTAACAATACATATTAAAATATTCAAAACTACAAACCATACAATGTTTTTCCCATAGTTTCTTCCAAAGGGGAGTGGATGAAATAATTTTATAAGGCATTGTAAGAAATATAAGAAACTTTTTCTCTTTCTTATGTTGAGGTGTGTCACGCATTTAAAGAAATGATTTTAAAAAACATAATATATTATATAAGTCTTGAAGGATTAATTATGGATTTATAATATAAATAAAATAAACATAAAATCACTTCATTTAAAATTAAAAACATATATTTGATTGCTTATAACTTTTAGAGTATTTATTATATCACTAATTGTATATTATGATGTCCTAAACCACACCATATATTTATATGGTATTTAATTTTTATGCAAAAATTTGAGTCTTGGAAAATTAATAAAAAATAACCATTGGTTAATTTTGAGGTACTGATTCCAAATTATATATTCATTTCATCTTATTAATTTTCTAAATCTATGATTTTTAATTTTTAAAATAAAATCTGACATTTATTTAAAATTAATAGTTTTTCTATAAAAATTTTGGAAAAGTAATTTTTTTATATATTCTTTTGAAGAAGGTGGTGCCACAATTAGAAACCTAGAATAATTTATTATACAGGGAAAAAGGAGTAAGATGTGTCTGAAGAAAGTTATATTATTAAAATGTTTATAATAAATATGGATTTAATAAATTGGAAGTCCATCATGCCAAGTTATGTCCTAGTTGAATCCCTTATTTGCAAGACCATCTGTAACAATGTTCACTTCACAAAAGCCAAGACTGACAATGTAGCTAGACTTTAGAAGAAAATCATGATAGTTCACCCAAATGGTATTAAGTGGCCAGGAAAGATGCACCATACCATTAAAAATAGCCTAGAAAATAGTGGTTGAGTCACTTTTAAACGAAATATTCTTCCAACCCTTTTTCTTAGCAAGGGAAACAAAATGGATCACACTAATCATTTCCACTTATAGATATGATTAAATAACACAACTACCAAATAACAATCCCTGACACAAACCATGGTAGACTCTAAAAATAGAACCATAACTTGCAGGTCATGGGATTCCTTTTGAAGCATAGTTGACATTTACTTAGATCTAACCTGGGAGCAGCACTCACCAGAATACCTACAAAATGTGTCTAGGGTGAAGATAAAGACCATAAATCCAAATTCTATATATGGTCTAAATTTTTATAATAGTTTTTCACAATAATCCTTCTGAATACATGTTGCATCACTAATGGAAATGAGAATCCATGTCCAATTTGCATTAAGTATAAATGGGTAAAAATAATATCATTTCTATCAGGCAAGATCACACAGAGAAGCTCAGCAACAATAATTAAGAGGAGATTCTTTATTTACTAATAGGGTTCAAAATCTATAAAATGGTTCTTTTATCTGAGTTAATGAATAAGTAAACATATGAAATCAAAAATATCAAAAATATAGGTCCCAAGAGGTGACGTCGTAGAAAAAGATTGAAAATATGGTTTTTATCTTCTCTATGTTGGTTGCAAATATGACACATAGAGAAATGTTGAATTTGATAAGACTGAAGACAAACCTCAATGGGGACTCTTTTTTAAGAAATATTCAAAACTAGAGTAACCTCAAGGGCTTAATACAAGGTTTTTCATAGAAAACAACAGATTAATGTTAATATCAGAATTTGAAAAAGTGTGTTTCTAAATGATTTTGGAATCAAGGACACCATTATGAGGAGGTTCCCAAATAAGGAAATCATTATAATTGGAGTGGGGTTAGTTCTAATTAACATGTATAATGTTATTAGGATGGTTGATGTTATGAGCATTAAAAACATACCTTATAGTGCATTTTCTAATCTTTAGAAGAGAATTGGTAGGAAACACACAGATTAATGAAACACCAATCCAATTTTCCAGCCAAATGTTCATGGAGAAATTAGAGTTAACCATTCCTCTAGAAATATTAGTGATGTTGGTAAAATATTGTCTGATGGATGGACATATGAAAGAGGTAATATTTTTCATATTTCCTTCAATTAACATAATAAGGAATCTTTTTTTAGAAAAGAAATGGAACCAAATTTAATATGAAGCAACTGCCAAGTGAGTTTGGATTGAAGAACAACATTAAAGAGTTTAACGTTTTTTATGCCAATACCACCTTTATCTAGAGGTTTACAATAAGTATCCTAGAGAATTGTAACAATATTCCTTTCAAGAGGGCTTTTGGTCCAAATTTTTTTATGTAAACATGTATTTTCTTAAGATGCCCATCAAGCCATTTGAAAACCATCAATGAGTAGAACATTTTAGAGACAATTGTAGATTTCAAAAGATATATTCTTCTAACCATAGATATGGATTTACACTTCCAAGAGGAAAGTTTATTGATTAATTGGTCAACAATGGTGTAAAAGAAATTATATTTATGTTTTCCCTAGAAAATAGGTACACCAAGATAAGTAAAGGGAATGTATCCTCACGTGATGGATAAATTATTGATGATATTACTTTTTCAATTAGAAGAAAACAATTTCCCAAATAAAAAAATGTTTTGTTCCAACTAATAGTTTGACTAGAGATTTATTCATAATGAGACAAGGTATTTTTGAGATTTTTAATATTCCTTTTATCTCCTTATAAGAACTAGGTGGTGTCATCCATAAATAGAAGATGAGTGGGAACGTTTAGGTATGTGGAAGCCTAAATAGGTTTAATAATATTTTGATCAACTAGGATATTGAGAAATATTCATAAGTAATCTTCTTAAATTGAAAAAATAATGGAAGATATGGGATCCCTTTTTATTTGGTGAATTAAAAGAATCTCGTAGGGGCACCATTTAAATGTATGAAGATAGAGGTTGAATGAAATAAATAGTTTATCATAATGATGAAGGTAACATTAAAAAAAATGCTTAGAAGGACTTTTGAAAATGAAACTCTAATCAATTGTATAAATTACTTTACTAATATTAAGTTTAATAGAAATATTTCCTCTTATGGTGGAACTATTTAAAATGTTAGTGCACTTTGAGCCAAGGAAGATGCAATCTTCTATAGAAATACCCATGATAAAAAAATTGATTTTAGGAAACAATTGTATTGCATATAGGAGTGAGTATATGGGAAATAATTTTAATAATTATTTTTTAAAGAGTGTTAATATGCATAATAGTTTGAAAGAAATGAATCTCATAGGAATTATTTTATTTAGAAATTAAAGTAATAAATTGAGAATTTATGCTATGACGGAGCGCACCATCTGAAATGAATGATTTGATAGGTTTTCATACATCCTATAGAAAATTATAACACATAATTCATCTTGTAATGCACAAGGAAGGTTATTTTTCGACAAGGATTTCAACTAGAAAATTATAACACAGAATTCAATGGAACCACACCCCTCATTCAACAATATATCTTCCCACAACAACATAACATCCCAGCAGACCACTATGGGTGTAAAAAACAATAATGGTGTGATTCCCTAAAAACAATCCAAAAACCATCACCCAACCATAATACAACCAACAAATATCCCTTGATTTCTACAACACTTAAGAAATGATGAATGAATGGTTACATAAAATCTATAACCTTACATATGATAAATCACAAACAATTATCATCCAATTAAATTAAAACCAAACCATTTAAGAAAATAAAATAGAGGCCATAAAACAAATATGTCATGTAATATCTGTAAAAGAAGTATATTTCAATAAAACCCATAACCAACTCATTAAATGTTAATGGAATGAATCATAACTAATTCTCAACAACTCGTTATAAAATAAAATTTATACATATCATCTCAAAAAAATCTATTAATAAAAAACTAAATATGATGATTCTGTATAAATTTCTCATATTCCCATGAACTATCAACCAATCTATGTCGTCACCATAAGTTATGAACAAGACGATTATATCTCCTAAGAAATATCTTTTCTGACAATCTTGAAAATCAATTTAACGGTATATGAACATCGCATAACATTTAACATCCAACTCACTCAAACAAACAACATGATATTCATTATAGAGAAAAAAATTAAATATTGAAACATAAAATACATTCTGGATCGGATCTACATGTTTTCAAAGTACAAATTGTTTATAATAATTCACAACATGATCAAAACTATAAAATTTCCAAAAAACTTATAGATAAATATTAATTCTATGAGTAAATATTACTACCCAAGAAGAGAATATGCATCAAGAACCAATGGTATCTGATGTCAAACTCAAGAGACCTACTCCTATTGTGTTTATATGACCTCTAAAAATCTAGATACACCTTCATATACTCTTTAGTCACACAAATATTCATTTCTAATCATTTTATCAACTTATTTCATAGAATAGATGACTCTTTGATCTCAATATAATGCATGATAGATCTAAAAGATTATCTATACATTACACCAATGAAAGATTGATAAATATAAACATTGGAAAACCAGACCATGGGTATATAAATATCCCATGAACCATAAGAAAATATAACTCATATATACTCTATCATTACACCATAATATAGATGCATAAGGGTATTTAGGCATAGTAAGGCACCAAAAAATTAATACAACTATATAATAAAAGGTAAATAAATATATTGATAAGATAAGATTAATATTGGAACCCAAATTATCTTAAATTATCCTATAAATAATACTTTAATAAGATATTCATTATGATCAACATTGAAATTAATAGGAAGTAATCTAACATCCTCATGAAATCCAAATAATATGGGTAACATCATATCCACCATATGAAGAGAGTAATCAGTCAGGAAATATATTTTAATGTCCTCTAATTTCTGTTGTGAAACTGCAGTTAGCTAAATAAATCCACTCGGAATATAATGTGTATCCTCCAAAATGAAGGAAACAACCTTTTTGTACAAACACGGTGACCAATCTCTTTATTCCCAACCAACAAATATAACTTCTTAAATCTTTATACTTATTTTCCATATTAAGATAAATTATAATGGGTTATATATAAAAATCATAAAGAACTGTGTTATGAATTATTGAGGGAATAATAATTATTCCATTAATTAAATAACAATGAAAACAATCCTTATAACATTCCTTAGCAGAATCATAACATATGATCCCACCGAATATCCACAAATAAATCTCACAACTCAGAATCTTCTACCTACCAAATCAAAAATTATTTTGTGCACATCTGATTTAGATACATTTTTAATCTATTTACTCCATATCAAAGGGAATCACTAAATATACCTCCATTAACCTCCATGAATCACTAGACTCATGAAAAATAATTACATCGAATCCTCAAGGTAAGTGTGTTAGTAAACAAATTCCCAATACGTAGCGTGAAAGAATAATTGATTTCATAATCTGATATGATTTCCATCCCCCATCACAATTAACTTTTTAAATCCATCAATAATAAGATATATCAAAATATATAAAATGATAAAACATAACACTATATAATGGAAAAAAGGTTCATTGACCATATTTTCAAGCATAAACATAAAAACTTCCTAACACATCTTAGTCCATATGAAAGGCATATGTAGGTAATTCAAGGCTTTTAAAGGAGTCACAATCCATGAAATTATAGTATAAACCTCGATTAATATCTTGAAATTCTATGTAATCTCCATACTATCACAATATTATTGGGGGTTTAGCGAAGAAAAATTTACCTTGATCTTTGAAGGATAGTAGACTACTCTCGATTGTCAAACAACATATCACATGAAACATAACTCATGGGTCTAGGATATAATCTTATAAATCATATAAGATAGATTATGGTATATAATAAATTCGGAGATTTCGGGTATATTAAACACATTTTCTTCTATATTACCATAATACACAAGAATGTTATTACTAAAATCAACCAAAATATTAGTCGAGAATATCAAAAAAAAATTGAACTATCCCAATAAAATGGATGGTGTTTTGTGAAATAGAAATGAAACAACATGAACATGTGGTGCCCATATCAACACATGAATGAAGTGTTTTATATATCATTTTAATCCACAAACATATGATTATACCTTTACTATAAATTGATCTTGTGGTATAACTTCCTTACTTCATCTGATTGAATAGATAATGAATATATAAGAGGGTATTGTGGTTCTTCCATGTCCCCTTCTTCGAGTAACTATATTATATACATAGTCATAGAGTTATGATCACATTATTCATGAATAATACTCAAGCATCCTAATGTGAAATTCTAGGATAAATAAAACCATGTTTTAGAATTTCATCATTCTTAATCCTCAACTCTTACTTTTCAGTAGGAATAATCCTATATGGGAACACCAATAACAGATAGAACCAAAAAATTAATCATTTTTAAATTGATTTTTATTATTTCATACATAATAAAGATCACACATTTACTCTCCACACATATATACTCTTTTAATGGTATATAACCAAATAGAATCATACTTTTCCGAAGAAGTTACAACCAAATTTCAAACTACCTTCTCTAGTAGAGGAACAATTATATAAATTACATGACATTTTAATAGGATTCATGACATATTTTTTGACCCGTATATTTAATGGAGTTATTATAAAAAAGAAATTTATTTTTTAGAAGTGAATAAATAAATTACCACACAAAAAATAGAGATGATAATGAAATATAGAAACCCAAAAAAAATATCATTCAAATGATGTAATTATGGTGGTTTTGCCTCGATTATATAATGAAATAGTGTTCATTGTGATGATGTTCTCAAAAATAATTGAAGTCTAATTTTATTCTCCCATATTTTTAGTGTCCCATTTATATCTAATATAAATTTATTGTTTCTTATAGATTTTATTATTTGAGATGTATTTATAGTAATTAACATTTAATATTTAACTTCACTAAGATTAATTATTTTCGAAAAATTAAATCATGGATCCAAAATCAAAATCATATAATTGAATATAAAAATCAATTTTAGATTTGAATGTTACTTTATTAAAATTACTAATATCTATTAGATATTTAATATACCATAAAGTTTCATTGAAATAATATCAATAATTATAGACACATGAAACTATTATTTAATCATCATATAAATAACACCAAAATTTCTAGGAATAATATTATTTATAGGTGGAGAATAATTATAAACATGAAATAATGGTCCATATAATTTTTATATTCTATCAAAGATATTTTTAATTATACTCCTCTCAATTGTAAACCCTAATAACTCAAAGAATGAATAAAATTATTTCATAAATTTATAAATGACAAACAAATGTTGAGTCAATAAGGTTTTCCTTATGACATTTCTATTCCTTCTTGTTTTGAAAATCAAAAACACCTTATACTTAAGCAAATATAAATTTTACCTCCATAAGTAAAATTTACTTCATTAAGGAAATTGACCCTAACCAATATTTTCTAATACATAGAAATATTTATCTTTATTACAAAAAACCGGGTTCATACCCAAAATCTCAGAAGTCTTATAATGTAAATATTTGGAGCATTCTATATTTCGGATCCGAATTCTGGATGTGAACTGTAATGGAGTTCCAATCTGAATTCCGGACTCCGAACTTTCATGAGTTCGACTCCGAACTCTTATGTAGTTCGACTCTGAACTCTTAAGTTGTTCGACTCCGAACTCTTAAGAAGTTTGACTCCGAACTCTTAAGAAGTTCGACTCCAAACTCTTAAGTATTTTGACTCAGAACTCTTAAGAAGTTCTACTCCGAACTCTTAAGTAGTTCGACTTTGAACTCTTAAGTATTTCGACTTCGAACTCTTAAGTAGTTCGACTCCGAACTTTTACTGGTTTGACTTCGAACTCTGCAAGTTCAGATTCCGATCTCTGGTGAAACAAAAATCCTAATTCCTATAAAACGGAATCCGAACATTTCTTAACATAGACTCTAAATTTTATTTTGGTTAGACTCCGAACTTTTAATTTTCTCACACTCCGAAATGTTGTATGGATTTTACTTACATATTAGTCATTTAAAAACGATGTCGTGCATTCAGTTATACATGATTTATTTTTAAATGATGTTGTTCATTCTTTTTCTAATTAACCGTTGGTTGAGTTACACGTGTACAGGTCCCTCCGAATTTCATTGAAAATATGACAGTTGGAGGAGGGAGCCGACCATTGGAAATTTTCCTATAAATAGGAGTTCATTTGAAAGAGCTCAATAATACAGTGAAGAAGTTGATCGATCTAGAGACCACACACGATTATGGTGATTTCTAGAGAGAGAATCTTTACATGCCTTGTGCGTACTAAACCACTCATTCAGATTTCTTTGTGCGACTCCGAATGTCGGTGATTAAATTCACGGACTTCCGGGGATAGGAAGACAGAGGTGCTGACTACATTGAAGTTTGAGGGCTTCCTTGCTGAGGAAGACAGAAGTTCCAACTACCTTGAAGTTGAGGGATTGCGGGGATAGAAAGACAGAGATTCCGATCTTTGTATCGAGGGCTTACCCTGGTGTGGGTAAGACAGACTTGCTTGAAAGTATAAATCAAGGGACATTTATCCAAGGTTGGTGGATACCCATCTCTTTGGGTTAAAAGACTTAAATCTTGTTACCTGTAGTTCTACTACTTGTTTGTTTCCGCTGCATATTGTTTTGTAAGGAAAGTATAACCTTCTTATATTTCCTTACACATATACTCTGATTAGTTTAGATTCTATACTCTTTAAGGTTGAATCTTATATTGTTAACATTGGTTACAATTCTCTAGTTGGTGATTAGATGTGTTGTGAATTTACTTAGTTTAACTTTGTTAAACATAGGTTTTTTCCTTGTCTAAGGAAAACATAGTTATCTGTAACCAACGTTAAATGTTCCAAAGGAATTTTTAAAGTGTACAATTCACCCCCCTCTTGTATATTGAGCATCTACATCATTATTTCAATCCTACAATAAATAGTGATATTTCTAACTGAGATCATACATAATAGTCATATCACATGTATGATTATATGAATCAAGGAAATTTAAAAATAACAGCATAGTCTACTATATATTTGAAGACACATTATCAATATTTAATAATAATTCCTATGAAAATATATATATATATAAATAATCTCAAAATTATTAAAAATAATATTTGAATATGTTTAATGAAACACATGACAGAAAATTAAAATCCCATACTGAGTATAAAATTATTAATAACTAATTGTATAAGATGGATACTATTTAATTTTTAAGAGTTTTCACATTTTGGAATATGAAAACAAATATTTATTTGATAATGTTGGTGATATTCCACATGTTTCTAAGACTCAAAAATAATAATACATATGATTAAAATATAGAATAATTTTGTGGAATAAAAACTATAATGAAATGAAAGGTAGTGATAAAATAGTGAAGTATAAAAGAGGTATGGATCTATTCCACCGAACAAATGTCAACATTTCCCCGCGTAAAGGTTTACAGATCAATATCATAGGCCCAGTTTCATCAAAAATATATCCTAAACAATATAGGGATAAAAGTAGTTATTTGAAAATATAATGAGTTAAACAAGATAAAAAAATTAAAATATACTCCTAAAAAATATAGCTTCATGATGTGATAATGACTCATCGTGAAGTGATTGGATGAAATATGAACATCATAGAACAATCTTCCAATATATCTCCCATATTTCTATAAATATATAGTTGTATATTTAATGTAATTGGTTATGTGTATAACCTGTGTAAGGGTTTTCCATCTCAAATTTCTAAACACTATAGATCACTATGTGAAATTCATCCCTTCTTCTTTATACTAATCAACCACAAAAAGAAAACATTACATGGAATACACGCTGCAACCATACTCAATCCAATCATTTAGAACAATTTATGTCACCCCCGTGGTCTTCATGGTGTGAAAAATGTAGATCACACCCTGAAAATAAATTGAGAAAATAATAATACATTGGATTAGATCAATATAGAAGGGTAATTTCCATGTATATACATAGTTGATAGTAATTATTTGGTGATATGAATGTGTTATTTTTTCGAGATTTTAGATTATGAAATGTCAATTCATGACCACAGAAGGTCATTCCTGGAACGGGAACTCAACCCAAAGCATTACAGCATAAAACTCTTATGGAATATGTCCCCATGTTGTGACACATACTCACACTGTCAAAAAATATCCAAATAATTCATATTGGGAGTGAAATGACATATATAATGTGATTCCCCATAAACCCATTTGAAATGATTGCCTAACCCATATTAATCCCACCAGACATCACCATACTCCCACAATTACTGAAAAATGATAGAGGAATGGTTTGAGAAATTATAGTTCATTTTATGAGGTAGATAATCCTTATAGTTTAGGATATTATATTTATTTTTTATTAAAAGTGAATTTATATTCATGTAACATCTTACATGTTCAGTGTATAATTTTAATAAATTTTATTTTAAAAGTTTACATAAATATATTTATTTTTTTAATTTATTTATTCTTAATGAAATGAGTATATAATTTATATCAAAATTTATAACATCATTTATTCATGACAATATTAAATAAATTTTTATTCATAATGTAATAATTAATATATAATGAATTATCATAAATAAATTTATGGTAACACATTAAAAGGAACACATTATACTATTTAATTACAAATAAATGATGAATACAATCTATAACATCAGTAAAATTATTTTGGGATAACAAAAATATGAAAATTTCATAACACAATATTCTAAAAACAAGGATCATGGTCTTTTAAAAATACTTCATCTTAGAGAAACACAGTGAAAATAATCCAGGTAAGAAAATAGATATTTATGGAGTCATGGGTGACAAAAAATTAAATAATACTAAAATGAAGTGGTAAATATAAGAATTATAAGGAGTATGAATTTTTTTTAAAAGGGTAATGTATCAATTTAAAATGTTAAAAATAGAAGTCTAAAATGTACATACATTTTGTAATATTATAATTGATGATGAAAAATGAACATTAGTATAACTAAAAGAGTTACTATATAATGATTTTTTTACTATGAACTATTATATTAAATATTTGTATACAAAAAAATTAAATAGTGACTCAAACCATGTAATTTAAAATTACTAAATGCATAAATTTGTAGATATAGTTTTGATAATGTAAATAAAAAACTATTTTAAAGATAAAAAATAAGTCCTCAAATTACCATAAATATTTTTTGATAATAAATATATTGTTTTTTTAAATATAGAATTGAAATTATTAAATAATAAATTGTCGTAATTTTTGAAGTTGAACTTTGGTTTGAATAAAAAACATAGTTCTTTTCACATGAAATATTTTATGACATCAATATAATGTAAATATGAATTGTTATGTTATCAAAAAAAATTATGACATAAAATTTATTTAATATGTAAAATTATTTGGTAAAAAATATAAATATTTAAATATTTAAATTTGATTCCCAAAGATAAATTATATTTTATTCAGATAGAAAATATTTTTTATATACAATGAATAAATAATTATCGAATACCAATCATTATTTGAGTGGTGTGATAAAAAATAAAATAATAATTATTAAAAAAATTACTATTAGACTCGGTAATAAATACTATTTATATCCATTTAAATATAATAAATTGTTACATGTTTGATTTTTTAGAAATCCCTCTCTCTTCACAAATTAAAAAAAATCATTTGACCACTTTTATTTACATCTAAAACTTTTTCAAATCAAATATATTTTCCATATTTTCACCTTAAACCCTCATAATAATCTAATAGAGGATTTATAATATGAAAATGAACATCCCATAAATGTGTCATTCACATTCCAAAATAAGTGCCTTAAATAGTATATTAAGAATTAAAAATCCAAAATATTTACTTTGCATTGTCATCTGACTCATTATATAATTGTGTTATAATTTTAATAAAAATTAATTGGAATTATCTTTAATATTGTATTTTTTCAATGAAATAAAATATTAATTAATTTTTATTTATTTTAATAATTCTTACAAGATAATGTAAATATAAGGTAATAATTAAAACACCAATTTATTTGAATATGTCTTCATTTCCAACATTTTTAATTATTTTGAAATTATAATTTTTGTATATTATACAAATTATAATTGAGTAAATCCATTTTTATGATATTATAATGATAAAAATGTTATTATTGACATTAATAATAAACCATTTCAGTAGGATAAACTATTTAAAATAAGTATAAAGGGAAATAATTCCTCATGTTGACTATTAATATTTATCTTACATTAATATTTTTTATAATAAAATGAATTCCATACCATTACACATATAAATATTCAAACACTATTCAAAAGATTACTATTAACCATTATCATTATACGGTATTATCATTGTATCTATGGATAAAATTTTGAGGAAATGTTGACCTAAATAATATTAAACTTATAATTGAATTATTAGTGATTTAAAATTATTAATAATAGATAAAAAATATTAATATGTTTTTGAATAATAGAATTTACAAATCAAATTATAAAATTCAAGAGGTATGTATAAACAAAATTTTATTTGGGAATAAAAGTAAGGGGTCCTGTTGAGGGTCACACTTTCTTCATCATATAAATTGTTCTTTTCAGTTGTTGAAGGTGTTAAAAAGGTTTTGGATGAAATTTGTAATTAATGAAATAATTTTTTTATATTTAATGGAATCCATTTCATTATGGTGTCATCTTTATAAAATAGTTGGATCTTTCATGCCAGTGGTTTAGATATGGATGGGTAGGCCTAGGAATATTTCTATAAGAGTTGTTATATGTTGATTATAACCACTTTATTTGAGGATTATGTAAGGGTTGAAAATTATATAATGTTGAGAAATATTTTTTTCATTGGTTTTTGGCTTGAGTATTGGGGGAATTTCCATTATAAAATTTCGTGTTTGTAAATAATCATTATAATAGTCCTAGTTGATTTTGACATGATTTTTTGAGAACCTTCTTATAATCTAATTATGTATTTTTCAAAACATTAGTGTTAAGAAATGAGTCTTCTGAATTCTATTCCATGTAGATTCATGGATTGTATGTGGATTTTAGAGGATCAAAATCTCTATTATTTCCAATCATTCATGGATTCGAATAATTATGTATTTATGAGGAAATATGTTTGTGGTTTTAAGATAAGAAAGGATTCATAGTCTCAGTGTTTTTTATGTCTTGGTTAGATAATCCAGAACATTCATTTCCCATCCACTTTAATACTCCACGATATAGTACAATATGATATTGTTATATGTTATAAATTTCACCTTCAATCATTTAATTTTTATGCCCCCTATAAACATAGTTGACTAGATGGATAAATTATAGAGGGTTTAGAAACATATTACTGATAATTTTACTATGGGATCATGCGTTCAAAATAATTTAATTCAAGGTGTCATTTTTCTATATAAGTTATCATCATATTGATTAATTCAAATCATTTATTTGTAAAATAGTGAATTTTATTTTATTAAGAGTATATATTTAATTATGCTGGGCTTTTGTTTTTTTAAAGATTTTTTTTGAGATTTGATGTGTAAACCCTTAATGATCATCAATTGATACTAAGTTAACTCATGCTTTATTTTAGGTATTTTATTATAAAAATATATTTTCCTATAATGACTAAATTGGTATAATTGGTTTAAAATAATTATTTTTTTAAAATTTATTCCTTTAAAATTCAAAAACATAATTTAAAGCAAAAAAAATAGTGTTAAAATGACAATTTGAATGGAATTGATCATAAAAATGACAATATTATTAATTGGATGTGGATTTCTAGTTTAAAATATAGAGGGGATAAAATTATTAATTTATGTATTATTTTATAGTATAGATACGTTTTATGGAGATCCAAACAATTCTTATTGATGAATTTTTTAGACCTTTTGTTGTTGATACCATGTTGAATATTAAGGAAGGATAATGTAGTGACTAAGAGATAGTGGATCATGTTTAATTTTTTGGTTGGACTATATGAAATTAAATTCCAAAATTCATTTGGTAGTTTCATAACAATTTTTATGATAATATTAATTGAAAAGGAATTAATCTTATAAGTATAAATAAAATATGGTGTTTGTGTGAATTTTAGTTCTTTCTATTTTGAAAATATGTTTTTAATTTTTTGTGGGATTATAAAATATCATTGAACTTTTCAGACATTTATAATTATTTTATTTAGTTATTTCAAAACATATCACCCTATATTAACTATCCATAGATGGAAGACAACACATGGACCCAGGTACACCCTTTGATCACCAAATGATGACACCAATACATTTAGTGTCTAAAGATATTATGTAGAGAGAATGTCACCCTCCATTTGATAATTATGCCAAAAAATATAATAAGAGAAATAAAAACATAATAGAAAATGATACTAGAAATATTTTTGAAATATATAGGGTAATCCCACATTATAATTTCTTGTTATAAAATTTAATAACTTAATAAACAAGTCCAAGAATAGGAATTTAAAAACATATAACTAAAGAACATAAATTAAAATAATGCATAGAACCACTATCCACCAATATCACAAAACTCCTCAAGAACCAAAATAATGATCTCATGAACAAACTCATTGCAACTCAGGAACTCTAATAATTATTATATAAATAATTTATAACTATAAATCTATGAGATTTCAAGATAAATCCTATGTGATATATTTCCTAGTATATTTTCAATGAGATGAAAAAAATTTATTTTCAAAATATAAAGTCATCTATCTATTATGAGGATGAATAATATAAATTTATCTAAAAAATATTTTCAAATAAAAATTAGCATATACTTATAAAAATCATGGCTAATATAGTAATCTAGAAAAACATGTGATTTAATCCTTATGTATTTTTTAAATGACTTAGCCAACCACATTGAAAATTAAGAATATTTCTAATCTCATTACATATCCCAGTATGGAAAATAGTAATTATCAACACACATCATAACTAAAATCATTTTTATCCCATTTCCCGCATCATAACTATTTTATAAAACAGATGTTATAAAATATAATTTTCTAATGATCAATGAATTCATCATGTTTTAATTCATAATAAAATATAA
Organism: Viscum album; assembly: GCA_963277665.1. NCBI lineage: Eukaryota > Viridiplantae > Streptophyta > Magnoliopsida > Santalales > Viscaceae > Viscum > Viscum album. Next base: position 266,352,588 of record OY728125.1, on the reverse strand, counting down.
TTACCGTACAACAAACACCAAAAAATTAGAGGATTCATCACTATAGTATGAAACATAAGCATTCCATGAAAACCAATAAGTTTTTAATTCCACAATGAATCCAAATATTATGATAATAAAGATACACCAATTTCTAACACCAAAGAACCAAAAATAGTGGAATTTAATTATTTAGAAAAGGTTACCTTGGGGGTCATCATTGTAATATAATTATATAACATAATGGAATCTCCTCTAACATGATTTAAAAAATCAGTGGGAAGGGATACTATTCAAATTATGGATCTATAGATACCATCTTAATTATCCCTCAATGTATGAAATTATGAAACATTATTACATTCACTCCATGTATATATTTGGTCCATTATACCACAGATCAGGGCATTAAATATACAAATATTTTAATAAATTGGACAAATATTGGTAATCTTGTGTTGAATGGTGTTGAGGATAATAGCTTTGTTAGTTTCAAATGAGACTAATAAAATGTAGTAATATCAACAGAGACCCTTACCACTGAGCATGGAAGAAGGATAAATTATAATAGAGTCACCATTCCTAGAGAAATCATTGATGGTGATGACAATTGATTCCCACTACTTGTGGCTAACACTTTCCCTAGTATAAAATTGAGGTTCCAGGCCCTATCGACATTGTGTTTAAACACACTTGGAGGATGAAACCAATAATTCTAGTGGACTTGGGGAGTTATCTATAGTTGTTTGGGGAGTAACCAATACTATCCATGGTCTTCCACGTTGAAGTACAATTATCTGAACATTTTAGAAATAAATCCATGCATATAGGCATATATCAATTCTAGACAACTAGATACAGCCATGAACTATGGTAACTATCACATCAATCATCGTTCCAGGACTACCATATACACTATCAACCAAATTCATGTAGGCTTTCCTTCAATTTCAATTCATGATACATATTCCATAAAAAATTGAACAATATTTGTTGAAATTTGCTACATATAATAACCGTATATGAATTCCATGTGAACTCACTAAATGAGGTAAACATTGTAATTGGATAGTCACCATTAGAGAATAAGTTGGAGGATGATTACTAAATAAAATTTTTGTAATAGAGGCACTTATAAGATATCTTGATCTCACCATTCATGCTCTCCTCGTCCCTGTAGATTTCATGGATCTTATTTCACCAAGAAAATAGGTTATACTTCTAAGGATTACCCTTTTACTAGAGAATACAACCCCTAAAATCATTCCCTTAGTTCTAATGAAGAAAATAATGATACACCTTCATAGTGGATACCCATAATAATGATTTATTTAAAACACAACATTAGTATTTATCAAAAAATTTGATACTATTAAAATGGTATTTTTACTTTCGTTCATCAATCAATATCCATCTACAATTATCTAATAACATACCACTAAGTAGCTAATTTATTTTTATTGCGATAATTTATCCCTAGAATATTATTAAAAAATAATAATAGTTCAACACGATAACTTCTTTTTAAAAACCCATAAATCCACATGTTTAATGTTACTCATGTATTCTAACATAAAAGGAGATTAACTATTGTATTTCCATGACTTATATCAGTCTATGGAAACTAGATTAATGAATAAAATGACCTTAGGTTAACTAGTTGACATTCTAGGGGTTGTTGAATAGAAATAAGGGTATAAGGTGAAAATGTTGTGAGAATAAACCATATATATAGAGGGCGGTGGAGCCCATCCTGTCCATGGCTCTGATCCGGATGCGCGCAAACATGGGTCAAGGGAGGTGTCTTAGGATACCCTTGATCATGATGAGGTGCCTCAGGGTATTCAAGAGTATGCGTCACCTAGTCAACATGGGGTGGGGATGCCCCGTCATGCTATTCCTTATACGGTGGATCCTACTGGCTCGGGGAGGGCGAGGCCTTATGGATCAGACTTGAAGGATTCTTCAATGGTATTGGGACCTCAGGTGGAGGCAATGTTTGATCATCTTTGGAAGGAAATGGGTGGATGCAAGGCGTCGATAAGTATGGGAAAATAGAGTCAGGGACATGAGGATTGGGCTTTGGCGAGGACTTTTCTCCCTGCAAGTGAACCTTCCAGACCTAAGGCCACCTTCATTGCAGCTAGTGGTTTGATCATGGGCTGGGAAGATCAGAATCCTCAGCCTTAATACATGGGCAGGGGTTTTGATCAACCTTTTGTTTCAGTGGTTCCAGAGAATGTTTCTCAGGTGATATTGTCTGATGCAGATATGGTGAGGAATGGTGGCTTGCCTTCCCTTTCTCCTATTCGGTTTACAGTGTTGGAACCTACTGATGTTGATCCAACCTATGTGAATAAATCTGCAATTCAGGAGGGGACAGGGGAAGAGGAAGCAATTTTTATGGGAAAGGAAAGGGACAGTGGGGTGGCGCTTGCACTGGGTAGTTACCCTCTTCAATTACGAGGGACTGTCATGGAGGTGCCTTTCCAGACCAGTATTGGGGAAGCAGGGGGGTTCGGGCCCTTGGAATCTGCCAGGGGGTGCAGACTCTTCAACCCGGACCCCATTCATTTTGAGCAACTAGTTTGAAGGACTTTCTGAGGTGGAGTCGAGAGATGAATCCTCTATTCTGGTTGTGGAAGGTAAATCCAGCAGTAAGATCCTCTATGGCTCCAATATGGAAGGTTGGATCATTGGTAATGATTACCCAGATTGTAATAATGGAGGCAGGGAGGAAGAACTCATTGAGGTCAGTAAGGGTTTTTCTAAAGAGGAGTCATGTTCGAGGAGTAACAGGAGTAATAGGAGGAGGAAGATGAGGATGGACTATTACTCCTTGCCTCCTCCTATGAAGACTCGGTCAGTAAAAAAGAAAATGGATGCGAAGTTGGACAGTGAGGTCAGGTGTCACCTAAAACCACCAGGTCAGCCTAAACTACCCTTGGATTTGATTTTGAGTTCTGATTATGAGGTGACAGAATAGGTGTTATTTCTCAATGCCTTGGAAGAGGATGCTGCCAAGATGATGGGTCAGAATATCGAAGTGGATCTTAATGAGGAGAAATATATTTGGGTTGACAAGAAAGACACAATCCTTGTTGGGGGCTTCAATAAGGGGTTGATCAGGCTCAAGGAGTACATTCAGTTCTGGAATAAACTGACTTCTTAATTTGAAGACCTGATAAGGGGATTTCCACACTATCAGGTATCCAATATATCCTATAAGTTATTTAGGGATACAGACTCTGGAAGAATTCAATTGGTTTTCAATGATTCTTCTTACTTCTTTTCTAACTAATGCTTGGTTGTTCACTCTCCCTTGATGTGTATGGAAATGTATGAGATTCAGATCGGCTCAGATGGGCTTGAGCACGCTGCTATCTCCTTTGCAGGTCATTTGGTATTTGGTTGACTAAGAGGGATGGCTTTGCCATTGGAAGGGACCACACTTTCCTGGGATTGCCGATTGGTCCTTCATTAGAGATGGTGGTTGATGCTTTTTCTTTGGAAGAGGCTGTTTCTGTTTTTCTGTTTGGGGTTGTTTAGTGTTTGTTGAACTTTATGGTTTCTCACTTTTCCCGCAAAAGTGTTTTCTTAATAAAAAATAATTTTCAGTCATTAATAAAAAACTAATAATATAAAAGAATCTATTCTAAAATAAATTATCCAAATATTATCATACAGATGAGGGAAACACCATCTATATCTCTTTTGGGAAATTCATATACAAATTAGCTAAAAATAAGTGAAAACTAAAATTAAACAACCACATGGTCATGAGTCTCATCCCACCATATTCTTTTTTTCAATGACAATGTAATCCAAAAAAACCATTAAATAAGGCGAGTCGATATTATATGTCATTTTAATCAAGTGATATATTCATTTACCAAAGTATATTATATACATTGTCTGAGTGAGGATATATCTAATTAAGACACTAATCATTGTTTCCCTTCAGTGTATAGATAACTTAGTATATAATGTGAACAATTTTATCAAAGTAAAAAATATAAAAAACATCCAACATAATAAATGTAATTTCCATATTTATCATCCAAATTATCCAAAAGATTATGTACCAACATTGGCTAGCTATGATGTGTCTATAAACATTATACATTATCAATAAAATGGTCAGACAACAAACCACCCAGAACACTAATATATATATATATATCATCATGTGGATACATGCCTACCCCATATATCAATGTATCATCATCATTAGGGGATAAATACTCACCCCTAGTATAAATATGTCATCATCATCATCATCAAGGGGATAAGAATCCATTTTTTATTACAGAATGTAATTAATTTCATTGGGATAATAATCCACCCCATGTATCAATATAAAATAATCATTAGGGGTAAATAACGAAACAAAGGGTTTCACTATATCATAATAACATAGGGTATAAGATAAATACTCAGATATAACCATATCATTATCCTGAGTATATGCACCCAACCTAGATACCGCTATATATCATAATATTTATGGGATATGTAACCATCCCCAATATAATAATATCAAAATCATCAGAGGGGGATATGTGTTAAGCACTAGGAAAAGATATTTAAAAACATTATAAATCTTATGGAAATGAGAACCCATCCATATATCACCATATATCATACTAAATGGTGGTATAATAAGACACCTCATATATCATTATATATCACAATAAAATTATAAACAATCATCCACCATGGGTGCCATAATATATTATGCATCCTCTATGGGATGTGTTCCCACCCTTGGTACAATCATATTTTTCAATCCAATATCACACCCAAGATACTTCTAACCAATATAGACATTCATTACAAAGGGATATTGTTATTGGAGATTTTATCAATGGATATTTTCATTATGTATTAGTTTAGATGATTTATTCTTGGGATCTTCTCAAAATATTTTGGGGAATTATTTACATCTCTGGGAAATTATTAATTGTTTTGGATGTGATTGTGAATCCTTCAAAATTAATGGTAGGTGATTGATTTTCATTATAAAAAAAATTATCAAACCCTTGAATTTGTGTCCTAATATATATTCATCATCGGTTCAACATATTTATTTTTATATTTAATTAAAACCTTGTATATAGCCTCATAAATAGAAAATAAAAAATTTATCTTTATCTAGGGAAGTGGTATTTAATAGGATTTTTAGATTGATCCCATGAATATGGGATCCTATACATACTTATAAAAAGGATTAGAACCCACATACATTAGAAATATTTAATGTTATTCATCATACAATTTTCATTTCTGTAGAAAGGGATAATGTAGCTCGTTGTAATTTCATGTATCCATGGTCATGTGAGGTGTCTTATGTTCATTTATCGTATTGAAATTGGGGTGTATGGTTATAAAAAAATTAATATATCATACATATCCATATTTATAAGAATTATATATCCCATAAATTAATTATAATAGTTAATTTTCATGTGATAATTCATGTTCCTTTAGTATAATGTCACACAGTAAGTATGTTTGACAACAGTTTTAGAATTCATTCAATAGGGAATTCATGGAAAAAGTCACCAATAAATTTTCACAAGGGCTATTATATATGAGTAGCCTATTTAGGTTAATCATATCATCTATAAACATGTAATGGGAGTGTAGGGTAGGTATATAATACCATTAGGTGACTCTTTTATCATTATCATTATCATGTGAGGCTGTGATAATATCATATATTCAACACATAATGAATCATGGTTTATCATAGGTTCATCATTGAGGTAATGTTATTATTTTAAAATGATTCACTATTGGAATGTCATTAGATCCATTCATTACTCATCAATAGAGGAATATTTATCTCACCATTAGAGTCATCCATATATCATCTTAATAATCATCCCAATATCATATCTTGATAAATACATGCAATGTTACTTTATAAATCATCAAATTATAATAGAGAGAATTTTTATTGTACCTGAGGCATCCTTATCTCGTCATTAGAGTGCTCCAAATATTATGACAGTAAAAATATATGTCTCTTCACAAGATTTTAACCTAACTAATCATAATGTACATACATTAATATAAAACAATGGAATCCTTTACCCTTGAATAGAGGAGGTCCTCATTCTCTGTTCATAATGGAGAATGATGTTATATTCATTTGTATAACAAATGGTGGTCCAGTTATGATCATTACATATGGAAATATATTGTTTAAATTTGAAAAGTAATTTTTGTGGAATGTTTATTACTATTAAAGAAGTTAACAAGTTGTATATATAATCCATCTTTAGGGTTATATGGTCAATAATGATGTCAAAATTGATCCTCTTGGATATGTCCAATATATCCTACTAGATAAAGAATCAAAACCCACATTATTCAAACATCCCAGTTTAATGTAATATAAATTGAATAGTATATGTGGTTTAATGTCATGGGTAAAGAATTATTTTAGTTGGTTCCCTAAAACATAATTAATATTTACTTGAAAACTTGTTTTATTAATAAATTTTTTTATCAAATCATGATTATTCTTCAAGATGACATGTGTTTAGGAAAATTTCCTACAAATAATTGTTGAACTGAAAGTCCATATCAGCATCCCACTTTGAAAAAAAACCTAGAGGTTTCATGACAAAATTCGTGAATAGAGTTCTATTTTGGAATAAAATTTTATGATGAGATGCAGATGATATAGATTTTTTGTTCTAGGGTACTCATAAGACACTGAGTCACCTTATCATGGTGTTCTTGCATGGTAATATCATGTATTAAAAGTCAAAAAACAAACCTTTTTAAAGTAATTCTATATTTCTATATTCCATTTGAAGTTTTTATATGAGAATGTGTGTATTATTCCTTATCCATTAATATTATCTTGAATAGAAATAATGATTCACATACTTTGATATCTGGATGAAAATTGAGAAGTCGTATGGTTGGGGCCGAAGAGGATATGTTGGGGGAAACATAAGTTACATTGCATTAATGAATAATTCAAAAAATTATTTTTCCATTATACCCCATAACTAATGTTGATATGTTGGGAGATTTCATTGGAATAGAAATTCCAAGATAAATCAATGTCTATAGTGGTTTGTGGGTGAATTAATTTACATAAATTCAATAAATTTGAGATCATGTATTTAGGTTAATGGAATTATCAAGAAACTGGTTTTATATGAGATATCATGATACGGTATTATATTACATGTTAAATTTTAATTGGGAAATGAATGACATTATGAAATTAACTCATTCCTCCATAGATGCGTTGGTGTATATCAATATGCTAACCATTAAATTTGTGAAATTATACTTAATGACACTAAGAAATATACCTAGTGAGAAACACATAAAGTGTATCGAAAATCTCAATTAAATTCAAATATTTAATTTAACATATTATTGTCAACAATATTTATTTAGATTGGATGGTCACCACGAATAAAAAAAGTTATTTGAAATGATAAGTGAGTTAAATTACAAAAATAAATATTTTTTGTGAAGGTTCAAAAATATTATATATAATATATTTTTTTGATGGATAATGTAATAAAATTTATTTATTAAATAAATATCCATTATTCAATGATAGTTAAATATCATCGAGGGAATGTGGATCGAGATTAATGGTCCAATAAGAAATTGTAAAAAATATATTTATTAATTTTTTTAATGTGTTGTACATGTTAAGTGATTTTTTAAATAATAATATTATTATTATTTTCCATTGAGTTAAATAAAAACAATAATGTTGGTAAAGTAATAGAGCACAATTTTTGAACTAAAAACCCTCCACAATAAATATCTAATTATAACACCTTCTATATACACCCTTGTTTTGAAGATTATATATAGTGATACCCTCTCAATCCCTAGAGGGTGATCAAGAGGTATACATTTAAATTCTCTCCTCCACTCTCAAGATGCAAAAAGAACATCAAGAGTTTGTTTCACTATAAAAATAACTCCTCCATGATACACCACATCCAACTCATCTGATCAACATTTGTTTTTCATGCACCTAGTTATTCAACAGTAATGATAATAGATTTTGGTTCTTTTTTATTCACCTCTAGAGGGATTATAAAATTATATCATGTGTATCAGTGATGGTTTTTTTATATCTACTCAAATGAATAATCAATGAAGAGATAATTACATTTTAGGGTAATTAAATATCATCTCTTAAATTAATTATTAATTACATGTGAAGATCCTCTTATTCTAGTTTTAGAATTTTTTATAGTCAAAAAAAATATTGTTTTCATTTGACATGATGATTAATCATATTCATATATTATTACACATAAAATGAATTTAAAATCTAGGTTGTTGAGGTCGTCGAAGTCATATCCACTACACTTGGAACATAAAATTTGTATTAAATCGGTAACATATTTAATTAATTTTTATTTATTATTAAGTGGTTATTTTCATGATTTTGTGTTTTATTTTCAATATATCAATCAATTTAAACTCCTAAAATCATCAATTTTTCCTTTATTTCTTCTTAAAAACATATAATGTAAATTTTTATGTTTAATAAATTATTAAACATATGAAGAACACCATCTGGAAGGTATAAAATCTACAACTACACAAAACTATAAAACACTCCATGTACATGAAATATACATGATGAGTAATTTTATTTTCACATTAATATATCACAATAGAGTGGGGTGGATATGATGAAATATGATGAAATATCAGAAAAAAAGGATTGATGTGTAGATCTAGAACAACTATAACACAACATAAATAATTTCATGTTGTGTAATAACTCTATTGGTGTGTATTCCCCATTATCTCACGGTCAACAGAATGGTGTATCTCAATACGTTTTGTATTGGATGCATGAAAAAAGTACTGAAACTATCGAATATCCTAGGTTAAATGTGGTATAGAATAAAAGAACACTATATATAACTTGACATAATCTATATTAGGAAACATGCTCAATTCCAATGATTGAGATGTAAACATGGGAATTTTAAAATGCATGTTGTGTAAGTTATAAAAATGACTAATTACATTTATTTCATATCTATAAGGACACATGACAAATCCCAAGGTGTGTGCTCTTGACTTGGGTAGATGGTAGTGCACACCATGTATTATAGCACATGCAATAAAATATGTTGCTGAAAATGATATCTATTTTTCATTGAGATGAAAATTAAATATGTAATTAAAAAAATCACATATGTTCCAATTCCCATTAATTTGATAGTAAATTACATTTATACAGATTTATAAAAATATATATATAATTATTTTTCATGATAAAATTTTGATGAAAAATTTATTGCCTCTATATTCAATTTTTGGATTCATTAATTTAATATTAAATTAATTATAATTTAGTGTTAAGGATGGTTGGATTGTATTAAGGTAATTTTTATTAATTGGAATAATTCATCACCACTCATCTTAATAAAATAAGTAAATTAATTAACTTATAATTGTGACTGTAAATATATTGTTTTTACATAATATTTTGAAGATTCTAATATTACACCATCCCATGCTTTTGAATGGTTTATTTTAATATTTTATTATTTAATTAAATTTGATGGTATGCATGTCATCTCGTCCCCTTATTATGTATGGGAATGTATTTCATGGTTTCTTTTATGTAAACACCATTTATATAACCCATTTTATCCCCTCCTCTTCATATGAGTAAATAATTATGTAATAATTGCTCTACCATGTGAGTAGAGGTAGTCCTAGTCCATGAGCCAAGAAATAACTTGTATATATGATATAAAGGATCCAAGGTAGAATTTTTAATCTTGAAGTAATATATAGACCAATGTGTCGTACCCTATGGTCGAGGGCTAGTTTATCATTCTCTAGATAGTCTAAAAATTACATAATATCATGATCATGACAAATATATTTTATTCATGTTAGTTTCATTATTAATTAATTGTTGTTGTAAATACTTTATAATCACCTCAAAATAATTAATAACCATGAAAGAAAAAATAATATATTACTAGTTTATATTTATTTTTTTATCTAACACGGTTAATCACTTTTTTATAGTCCACTTAATAATAACATGTCCTGCAAGAAGATAATATGAGATTTACACAAAAGGATAAAAATTATTTAACATCAATATTATGTTTGTATAACTATCCACTACTAATGTTATAATCATCCTCATAGATTAAATTTCAAAAACCAACCCTTGTTGGAAGTGATTTAAGTTATAATTTACCTTCTAGATTGATTTTTTTTGGTTTTCTTGACTTCGTTTACATAATCGGTTGACATTCGAAATGGGCCATGGTGTTGAAAAGTGTAATGTGTTGAGTAAATAATTAAAACCAAATTTCAAGAATGGTGTGTCCACCGAATGGATATTGTGTTTTAAAAAATAGTGATATATTAGATGAATATTATTAAAATATATTAATCACTTTCCAATCATGAAATTTCTAATTATCTACATATAATTTTTAAAAATGAAAAGTAAAAAGAATTAGACAATATCACTATGATTCATACTATAGATGGATAACCTTCTCGACTGTGGGAATATCTAGGAATTTTATATTATATTATGTGTTATACTGCACCATGAACACAATCTATACTTGATGAAAACCCCAATTACTATGTTTGTTGATGAAGAGTCTAGGTAGGAACATGTATCTCTTTATTTTAGTCATGTGGATGATGGAACATAAGTAAATTGTTTTATGTTATTCTAAATGTTTATTGAGATTATAAATAAATATGAGGATATGGATAGAGATAACACCATTGAGAACATTATCAAGAGATGGAGAGATTAGAAAAGTGTTAAATCTCTAATAAACATCTCCTATGTGGAATGGAGAGATAGTGGAAGCTATGAAACTTATATTCATGATGATTGGCTACATTAAGCACCTAAACATATTAGGTATTAATATCCTTGATGAGTGGCGTAGATATCACATTGTGACCTTACCAACTAAAATATTCTCTAGTTTCATTTTGAGTTATAATATGATAAATAGTCTGAAGTCACTATCAAAACATATTACACTTCTTATCTAGGTTTCAAATGACATGGGTAATGATAGACCTATTTTTATTACAGATAATAAGAAGAAAAGGAAAAAGGAAAGGGAAAAAGACATCTCCCATGTATAACACAATAGAGAACCAACATTTCAAGAAGAAGAAGATTGTGAGTAAAGTAAAGGTACATGATGTGGTAGGTTCTTAATTTCGAAATAATGTCTACTATAATAGTAATTAAACCATGAAAATAAAGTAAGCTGAATTTTTATGTTCATTCATTATTAAGAGTAATCATTTCATATCACCATGTTTTTATAAGATGTTGCATGTATTTATCGCATTTTTGGGCAAATAGTGGAACCATGGAGACTTCAAATTATTCAGAGATGATGTGGATCTACGTTCTATGAATGGGGTGAGGCAGTCTTGTCTCTATATTGGTGACTATCGTATCATTTTGTTGATAAATTTGACAGTTTTTTAAAGAATCATTATTAATTTTATAATGTTATTAGAAATATTATTTCCATTTCATATTTGGAAATGGATGGATTTTTTTTTAATAATTTTTTTACATTATATTGACAACATATGTAATGGTATATAATAGATTAATAATGTTATTTTTATATTAAATTATAAAATCATAATATTTTAAATTGGAAAAAAATTTATTAAACATGAAACATACGATACCAAATTTTTGAATCACTATCTTGGTCATGTAAATGAGAAGCATTTGAAAAATCACTTTCAATATGGTAACCTATAACCTTTTGAGCTTAGGAAAACTGATAGATATCATTTCTGTTTACAATGGACGAAGACCAAAACACATTTCAGTGATCAAGGTGAATGTTCCACAAGAATTTTTGATTTTGTGAAATTTTTTTATTTTAGATCATATCAAGTAGAGGACGTATATGGAATCTTATACATTAATACATTTAGTGATGAATTGGACATTAATTTTTATATCTCCTTAATGGGGAATATGTACAATTATTTTGAGAAATTGAAATTGTTCAATAATGAGGGTGAGAAACTTATTTGTAAAAAGATAATGAAGCTTAAATCTAATTTATGTGGTGAAGATATTAACGATGAATATATCAACATGTTATGGATTTTTGGGATTCTATCATGTATTAATCCTATATATAAACCAATGTGTAATGGTTCTAGGGAATGAAGAAACCGTATTCTATTGGAAATCGTATGATTGATGATGAGTAAGAGAAGCCTTCCATGATAATTTTTGGGATATAAATTATAGATATGAAAATACATGCTACCCTTAGTACCAACTAAATTAGATAACAATATTCCATTTCAGTTATGGTTTTGAAGAAACATGATTTCCCACATGTTCTAAAATGGGGTTATTAAGAATTTGATAAAGATATCTTAAGAATAAAACTAAAATCATTAGGTATAATATTTATATTTATAGGTTATTCCAAGGAAACAAGGGGATACTATTTACAAAACTATTCAAAAAGAATATAAATTATACTAGATATTTGATATTTCTAGGGGTATCATGTCCTAGTGGGGCATTGTGGGAGAAAGATTTATATCAATGAATTTTATGATCAAGATATAAAAGAGGTGATATAGGAATAAATTCCACACATCCCCAGGGAATAAGTATTTACTGAAGCACATGTTCAACGTATGGGAACTAGAGATCTAAGAGAACCAAATAGATACTTTTCTAGACACAAATATTCGTGACTCGTTATTAGTTTATAATTGTAATATTCTCAATTGAAAGTACATAATAGACAGGTCATAATTGAAAATATTTAATGAATCTATGAATTATATATTGGATTATATAAATTAAATTCACATCCTAGTTTTGAACGATCTGTTAGTCGATGTAAATACCATATTGTGTAAATTGGTATTCAAAAGAAAACAAGAAATAGAAGTTAATGTAACTTCCAATAAATCATGGATACAGTACAAAGGGTTTAGGAAATAGTAATGAATTTTCTATTATTCATTCATTTCTCTAGTTTACATGTTCAATTCTATTTGAATATTTCATTTATTATATCTAATAATAACATTGATATTTGAATAATGGTTGTCCAAATTGCATTCCATTATGAGGATATTGGATAGAATGTGTACATTACACTACCAAAAGCGTTTTAGACTCTATGAAACGAAAAAAAGGTATTAATATCTGGGAGATTTGTTTGGTGAAAAAGAAAGCATCCATTTCATTGAAAATTCAATTGGATAATGCCATAAAATAATTTTGTTTCATAAAATTCATTTTTAGCCATAAATATAAAAGTGTTTTAGTGGGATTAATTTTTTTCATTGTAGTATTATTGATGGAATATTATTAATAAAAAATGATATACCATATTTAGAATTTTTAAAGGCTTGGTTTAAAAAGTTTGTGTCTATGAAGGGTTTAGGTGAACCCACCTACATTTTCTAGAGAAATATTATATTTGATTGATTCTTGTGTAAACTTATACAAACAAAATGTACATAAATTGATGAGATACTGAATAAGTATCATATGGAAAAACCCACAAGGGTATTTGTTCATATGTCACATGGTATACATCTTTCCAAGTTAATATATCTTCATACATAAGAGAAAAGATATATAATGAATATGATATCATATTATTTTCTGATGGGGTCTATAATTTATTCCCTATTTTAAAGAAGTATTTATGTTTCCTATGCCTTTATCATTGTTAAAATTTATAATGAAGATCCATGGTATATCACTGAATTTATTTTAGGGCTTTGAATAAGTATCTAAAGTGAAGTAAGGATATTTCCCTAGTGTATGGATGATAATAAGTGTCTATGATCATAGTTTATATAGATGTTATATTTCGAAAATATAGAATGATATAAATTCAAAGTATTGATATATCATTTTTTCTCGATTAAGGATATGTTTCCAAGAATATTTTAATGAATCCAGTTGTCATTGATTTGGAAGTGGAGTCTAGATATACTATATACTTCAATATAGTCAAGAAAATATTTTGGAATCAATTTTTTCGAAGATCAATATGTGGTATAGTGTAGTAAATATCACACAATATTTTAGTATGATAACACTATAGTGGTGGATCCCTCTAATTATCTAAGGTCACATCATTGTAAAAAGATCACATTGTGAAAGTTTCATATCTTTAGGGATTTTTCTCAATGTTGTAATGATGGGGTGAGTAGAGTATCCAAATATAAAAACAAGGAGTAATGATTGATTGAGGATTTTTCTTAACAGTGACATGATTATAATGTGAGAGCTGGTGGATCGATAGTTTTTATCAATTGGTTGTAGTGAATTTCGCTTTCTATTAGAATTAGTTCCTATAAAATAACATTTTGAGTAATTGATTACATGTCTTATTAATTAATATTTCTTATCACAGAATGATTGTACCTCTAAAAGAAACTTGTACATAATATATTCCTAAGAAATTTTTTCATTATAAATGTTCATATCAATTCCCCACTATGGTTTTAACCTACAGGATCCCTGATAGTATTCTTGAAATATCTCCATAGAGAGATTATATTTTTTTCATTGGACACATTTGATATAGTATTTTAGATGTAGGATTCTTATAATTCATCGATACATTTTTTCAATGGTAGTGTCTAAGATAAGAGGATATGATAATAGACCCATTAATAAAACAATACACATATCCATGTGTCCTTGGATGTTCCTATAAGCAAACATTCATATTTATTCTTGCATAATAAGATTATCATTAATGCATATCATGACATAGGTACATTGATTTATTGACAAAAATTGAGAAGAAATATGTTTTCAGCCATGAAAGATATGTTTGGTGTGTCATGAGTGAGATTGTATTAGTGGATAATGCATGAAAGTTTCTGTCCACTCTGACCTATAGACGAAATTTATTTCTCATATTTTTTGAGGGAATGGAACTACATGGATAAATACATGGACATGGTGAATGGTAGGTGTGTTTATTTATGTAAAGTCCAATAAAGATAAATCAAGGATATATGATGATGGAACTAAAATGAAACATGGTCAACATGATATATAATGATAAGTGGAATATATGACATGGTATTCTTTATAAGAGGTTGAATGTGGTTGAGGCATTATATACTTGATATATGGGTTCCTTGGCATGTTTTTAGATGTTATCCTATGACTTTAGGAGGTTATATACAATTCCAATGAGAATAATACCTATAGGGTCACACAGTAAGTATATCCACATTATTAGATATATAAAACATTTATTTTATTTTCTTAGAAGAAAATAATTATTTAGAATATTTGATCACCATGGTTTAATCACAATTTACTTGAACTCAAATGTGTGCCAAAATGTTATTAATTATTTTTTTCTAGGTTTAAAACATATAATATTTATTTTTATTATTGAATAATAATATAGTGACATTTAATAAGTAATTAAATAATAAATTCTGAGGTATCATTAAATATTGATGTGGGTAAATGGATTGAGCTTACTGGTCAAATTATAAATTTTATAAATAATATTTAATAATATTCTAAATGTGTTTCACATGACATGTTATTAATAGTGATAATAGCATTATTAATATCCATGGGTTTAACTATGAATATTATGTTTGTAATAGGAATATGATTGAATTTAAAAATGTAATCCTAGCTTAAACACTATATAACTATATTATTTTGAAAATATAATTTTTTTCACAATTGATAGACAGAGATTCTCTCAAGAGCTTGGGATAGGACAAGTGATATTGAGGTCTCTTATCCTCTCCTCTCTCAATCCTTATAGTGAGCATCAGAGGTTCATTGTTTCCTCATGAATAATTTTATTTTGAACAACCATGAAAAACACATGCCATCATGATCAGTCATATTAGAACTGGGTGATTATATCGTAATATTTAGATATTATGGTGGATGTGTAGATATTATCTATGGTTATTCTACACATTGATCATGTAATGAAATGATAGTTCACTGATACCTATTCATAGAATCATAAATGTGGATATAATTACATGTTAATGAAGGATATAATATTAGTATTTCATATCATCCAAGGATCATCTGATGCACCTATAACCTAAATTTTTTATTCCTTTTTATAATATGTATCTAAAACTAATCAACATAATTTAACATAATTAGGTATGTATACATTTAAATCTAGTTTGATTCAATGAAGCTATCAAAACTCGGTTAGTTGTTCTTAGAATAAGTTCATGTTGGACTTAGACATGAGAAACCATCACATGTGATGTCATCATTATTGGGTTGTTTTCTTATAATCATTAATGAGCTCATGTTTTGGGATTTTATCAAGTAGTTGGGCCATGAAAAATGGATACCAACTCGGAGGCTTGAGAAATGTGGGTAATCATGTTGGATATCCTTGGTGTATTGTCATCCTAAACATGAGACATGGTTAAAGTGAACACCTTGGTAAATAGGCCTAGTAAAATTATAAATCTTGTAGGATATCTTGGAAAATGGGTTTCCATATAAGTGGTCCTTTGGTTGAAGGAATTTTTTGAGGTTAGAACCAGGTTATTGGAAAAGGTATACTGGGTTCACAAGTTTAGGTATAGGGGTTAGGGTTACCTAATCCAATGGGTTAGATTGAATTGTCATCCAAGCATATAAATAGGGTGATGTATCACCATAGTATGGATGGTATGGTGAATGGGACACTTATTATAGGGATAGAACAATTTTTTTCCATAATGTGTACCTCTAGGATCAATTGCTTGAATGGGGACATATAATTTCTTCTCTAGGAATACTAGGCAATATGAAACTCTTTTATAGTACCCTTATAAATATGGTGTGTTCTTTAAACTCTTAAATCTATGATAACATGGCTACATTTCTCTTTATTCATTGTATTCCATATGTTCATACCTAGGAGTCCCATCAATAAGGGATGGTTTGGGTGTGTGGAGTTTTAGATTCCACTTAGTCTTGCAAAAGTCAATTAAAATGGTTGAATGTGTAATTTTTATAAATAATGATGGTCATGGGTGCAGTGTGTGAAGTACTCTACCAATTCATTTGAAACATGAATTCTAATGTTCATCATCCAAGGGTGGAAGGGTGTGTGAGTAGGCCAACAGGGGAATGCACACAAGAAGACAATGACATAGAGGTTGGGGTGTAATTAGTATGTGTGAAGGAGGTCTTAATGGTATTTAAGAATCCATGTTTAATGCAAAATGAGAACAATGTGTGGGGACCGGTTCATGATCTTGATATGTTAGCAAAACTATAGTGTCATCTTTGTATAGCGTGCACATGGGGTTTACCTTGGAGTGAATTGTTTTTTAGAAAATTCATTCCAACATTATGTTACCATAGTTTTTGATATATATTCTTATTTTGGATCCATATGAAGTCAAATTAATTCAAAACATATGAAAAAATAACTTGTCTATTGGGTTCCATCATAGTAGATATTTCAAAAATCCAAAAATTTAACAAATAACCACAAAAATTGGTTGCAATGTCTCTATAACCATTTTTTCTAGTAATAGAAGAAACACATTCCATACTTTTAGTTTGAGTTATAAAAATCATATCATTGGCAAGAGAATATTATTTAATTGACATCACCCTTAAGTGTGTGAAAATAATTTGGTATATGGATACCCACAAAAATTTTACTTGGGAATGAAAATTCATTTCCCTAAACACTGAACTGGTGTTGTATAAATTTCATTTGTATAATGGCTTTCAAGGAAAAGTTTATAAAATATATTTTTTTATTATAACAAACATATGTTATATAAAATGTGGGAAATATCATTTTTCACATAGAACCACCATATTAATTAATTCTCAAGGTTATAAATGTTTACTAAATATACCATTATATATATAGATCATCGGGGGATATGTTCTTGAACATGTGTCCCATTACAAGAATTCCCATAATATAAATAATTTAAAAATTCATAATATACATTAAAAAAATATATTAAAATTATCATATTTAAACAAGGACATATTAGATTCATCCCAATTTTATATTCCTCTACAAATTCAACACATTGTTGCACTATCCACTATAGTCGGATAAGTCACAAAGAGGTCCAAGCATAACAAATGGGTTTCATTATATCATTAACAAGATATAGGGTAAAATATAAAAAATTTAGTCAAATCAATTACTATTATATTTCCATGATTTCTTCATGATCTAGTTTGTCACACATATAACAAAATATAACTAAAAACAATGTAACAATTGAGAATTTATCTCACATCTAATGTCATAATATGTCATTTATATCACATGATAGAGTAATAATGTTGTTCCAACATCTACCATTTGGTTTAGGTTTTGATACTCTCAAATACCATTTATATATAATAGATGCATGTTTTGTTTAATTGTTATAATCATGGTTTATCATCATTTTAATAATTTATATTTTTAAATCCATTATGTCTATAATTATGAATGTTTTTGGATAAAAATTATTATTTATAGAAAATAATATATGTGAGTAATTTTCCAAAAATTGTAAATAACTACATCAAGCATTCAACAATGTAAAAACCTATGTGAAGAATTAACCTATGTGAAACATCTATGCCCTATAATTTACTATGTAGAAATAAACAATGTCAATAAATCACCTACATGAGAAATTAGATTCATATATCTGATTCATATGTGAAAACATTACATGGAGTAATTAGATAAATGATATGGATGTGTGGTGAAGTTGACTATGTGGCTCTAATTGGCTTCGTAATTCAATTCGAATACATTAAAAATTTGATATGTGAGTAAATACACGACACAAATAAAATTGGATAAATTTAAAAAATGTCCTATATGAAAAATTCATATAAAAATCAGATACATGATAAACATCAACATCTATCAATTCTGATATATGAATAAAATCTATATAATTCGGTTACATGGTGATCTTTAATCCACTATGTTATTTTGTAACATGATATTTATTTCTGTTGGGGTACTTTCTATGTGTTTCAATACTTACATATGATAATGAATTATTTCTTTACCAATTTATAAAAA
This sequence comes from Viscum album, assembly GCA_963277665.1. NCBI lineage: Eukaryota > Viridiplantae > Streptophyta > Magnoliopsida > Santalales > Viscaceae > Viscum > Viscum album. The sequence goes on along the minus strand of OY728125.1, from coordinate 266,333,503 downwards.
ATGATTATAATAATTGTAATACATCAATAAATGGAAATTCTTCAAAGATAATTCAATGGAAAATACAGTTTTTGAGGTGTTTAGATGAAATGGGAATATGGAATTTCAAATTAAAATTTAGGAATTAAAGGATATAGTGTTTTTATATTTGTGGACATGTTTTTTCATGAATTTTGGAAGATATCATAATAAATAAGATGATATATATTTATAATAACATAATATTTACCTATATCATCCATGAACTCTCACTTGATGCCCTTATGTACTGCATTGTTTTACTCGTAATGATGACGATGTGTCAATATCTACAACTATACTATCTTGACCATACATTATCAAATTTTTGAAGTCTATCCATGACATTCATTGTATTATTCTCATTCCTTATATAGATTTCATTTTATCTATAAATCATATTTTACATTTTTGAACTCAATATGTAATCATTCTATTTATCCTACCTATCGTGGTAATGTTTCCCAATAAAATAACCTAGAATATACTGGAGTGTAATACAATTATCTATATTGGTTTAAATTTCTTTCTATTGTACCACATATATAATTATTGTACCCAATTTTTAATTCCATGAAATAATGAATACACTACCATTAAAAAGGTTTGGCCTAGTGATTATCACTAATCTTTTATAGAAGAGTCTTGGTGGAGTGGACAAGAGGTTTTTTTGGTCCCCAATACTCTATAAATATCTATATATATATTATATTTTTTTGGGATTTTATTTGATATAAATCAATTTTTAATATGATATTACTTATAATCATATATATAAAGAGGGTTCTTTTAATATAGAAAGATAAATTCATGGTCTGAATTCTCATACCTCTTGAGTCTAAGAGCATCTCCAAACATAATTGTTATCAGAGGTTGTGAATTTTGACTTCTAAATTTTCAATGGTTGAATTATAATGATCACACATAAAATGGTAACTATAATAAAAAATAGTTTTTGGATATAAATTGTAAGATAACATACATTAACGGTGATAATTGTGTTTACATGAAGTCTCATATGATAATATTATGGAAGAACCTTGGTTTGAAGGTTTATCATAAACCCTAGAAGTCATATTAAATTCAAAAGACACAAAATGCTTCATGGGATTATAAAATTGTATCCATATATTATGTACGCCTAATATATAAATACTATTGTATGTGGAATATATATAGATGAGTTCAACTGAGTGTGACAGTGTCAAACTACTCATGAAATGTGGACAACTATTTCAGTTTCTTATGACAGAACTAACAATGTGTGATCACATAGATATAATACATTTAACATGAAGTTTAATAATTTTAAAATAGTGTATGGTGAAATAATTACACTATTTAATGGGATACATATTGATACTATAAACAATATTGCATCTTTATGATAACCTATTGCTGAACTAAATCGTGCATTGAGAATTATAAGAAATATACAACAAAAATGGGGTGGAATATCTAATTCTAATAGGAATTGAATAATGGTTATGGATTTTAATATATAATAACTTATTTTAAATCTTATTATTTATGAACAATATATGAAGGCTGATAATGGGGAATACATACTAATTAAGAAAGTGAATGAAAATTTTATTATTTTAACATTAAAAAATAAACTAAAATTCAATAAGATACAATTTGAGGAGTTATCATATGTGGACACCTCAAATTGTTGAAAAATATATTATTAGACTGATCACATTTATATAATGTTAAACAACTTCTATAATAATAGAAGAGGTTCCAATGAACACTTTAATAAGTTCAAGAAATATAATGTGAATTCAAGATAGGTAACATTTGATGAATGCATGAATGTTGGAAAATTAAATCAATATTATAGAAAATTGAAAGAAATTAAGAAGTTATATATGTTTTATTTAAAATAAAATATCTATAAGAAGAAATCCAATAATTAAATAAAAACCACCAACAGTACTTCAAATTATTATAATAATGTTATGTATTTCTAATCAGAAGATAAACATTCTAATCTAAAGGCCAACATGCTTTTAATTGATCGTTTTGATGAGTTTTATTCCTATTGTTCTTCTAACCATTACAATGAATCCAAAAATAAAAACTATTCTTAAGTGGAAGTAAAAAAAATTAGAAATATTAGAAACCAAATATTAATATTTTAAAAAAATTAAATTATCTCATAGAGTTCAATGTTGTTACTTTCGATGAAAATTTTGACATAAGTAAACAATTTTTTTTTAAAATCAAATTGAAATTTTTTTATTGCATCTTATATTGAACATAGTCATATATTTTAAATGTTGTAAGAGGAATCCAATTATTTAATTATTCTTCTAGTATTTTCAAGAAATTTTGAAAACACATGAATCAAAATATTGGAAATAATAAATTTCATAAAATTGTTTTTTATAGGAAGTAAATATGAAAACCTAAATATTTCTAAAATATATATTCACATGAGTTATATAAATAATGAACACTCTAAAATATCTTCTTTTAATTGTATCTTATTAGCAAAGGATGATAAAAATAATATTTTTAGAAATCCCCATGTTTATCATCTTAATCAATAATTTCTTTCAGAATTATTTTCAGAAATAAATATTTGATTTTTTATATTGGGAAATATATATTTGGATTCCATGTCATTAGATACTAGCATTTCAAGACCCCATAGAAAATGGGTACCAAAACAATTGTTCGTTTCATTTATCTTGGTAGGGAAAAATATCCAAATGCATTAGTGAAAATATTTATATAGATAGTGGATGTTCAATGATCATGAATGGATATTTCTCTAATTTCTACACATCATCAGTAATAATTGGAGGCCATGTCACATTAAGCGAAAATTCTAATGAAATTTTTAAATACTTGGACTATTTGGTAATATATGTTCAATGTTCTTCAACATTTTTATTTATTTGTATTGATTAATAACTAATATAATTTGTATTATTCAAATACATGATAATTATATTTTGTATTCATGTATTTAATGAAAAATACATAAATTTAAGGAACCTATAATGGGGAATGTCTATACTCTAGATCATAATAAACAGAGAAAAAACAAATTATTCTACTTATATGCTAAACAAATGAATCATGAATTTCATACAAAAACTCTAATGGTATAGGGGTATTATCCCACATGAAATACTCGATGGGTGTTGGGAATCAACTATAAGCCGAGCCACCCCTCCCAACAAAATACATTTTCTATTATGGGAATGAAATTATTTCCTCATAACATACCACTATTCTAGAGTTCTTCTTGATCCTTAACATTTCATCATAGGTCAACAAATTCTTCTTTAAGTTCATCAATGTGTTTTATTTATTATTTAATTGTGTTATTCAAACCATCAATCGTCATTCTTTGTTCTCCAACATCAAGTTTATTCCCACTTGGTGTTTCTGAGTCCTCTGACAATGATGACTTGAGATTCTCAAATTCTCCCATTAACCCAGACTTATATTCATCATGTTGCTACATATAGATTTTTCCATCATGATTCACTTTGTTGGATTTATTCATTTTGGATCTCCAATCATTTATCTCTTAAATAGAGGACTTAAATTCATCCAACATATCGACCCTTTAGTTTCCCTCTTCTTCATAAATTTTACTTTCATCATTATTCTAGGAGTTACCTATGGTGGAAAACATTCTATGAAGCCATCCAATTACCTTTATGATTCTCCCTAAATCAAAATGTTTTATAAAAAATTTCTATTTGAGATTATTTTTTTAATTAGAGAGATCACCATATATTATTTTTTGGAACATCGTAGATCCATCTTTTTTTATCACATTCTTCATAAAAATATTTCCTTTTTTCATATTATCATATGACTTTCAAGGAAATACACTTTTCTAGGAAATGTCATCACCTTTTTTACATAATTTTATGTATGGATTTCTGGTCATCAGTTCATTTTTCATGAATATTTGAAGACACACTCTCTCAAAAATCTCTCAGGAATCCAAAACATTCCTTAGAAACCCATTTAGTGAAACAACACAACCAAACCAAAAGTTAAACAATATAAACTTGATGGATTTTTTCCTAAATAATAGTTTGATATATCTAGAACAATAGATAATATTATGGTATATTTTATTAGGCTATATATAACTGAAATCCAGTGAGGAAAATAATTTGTTTATATGCATATTGATATTTTTTCTAGATTTACAAGGGTAATCTTTTTATTTGTCAAAAGTGAATCCTACTTTTAATTTTAGTTTTCATAAACTATTTCAAGACACGAAATATTTTAAAATTATTTCTTTTGGAAGTCAATGTGGATGATATTTTGAAAATCATGATCACAATTCATGGTTCCAAACATGGAACCAAAAATCCATTTTCCCCCAAGAAAACAAAATAGAATAGTGATTTTCAATGTTAGAATAGTACTCTACAAGAAATTTTATGAAAAATGTTATATGGATTTAAAATAAATACTCACTATTGGTATGTATATATAAATACAACATGTTATTAAATAAACCATGTTCCCAAAATACATATTTTGAATAAATCACCCTATAAGCTATGGAGTAATATAAACCTAAATGTTGGATATATTAATGTATTTGTATGTGTATTTTATAATATAAACATCTTGGAAAATCATAGTAAATTTAATCAAAAGGCTGATCAATGAGTCTTACTTGGATATCCTGCCACTCATAGTGAATATAGAGTTTTTAGAAATGGAAAATGAATAATGATGAATCAACTCAAGTGGATTTTGCTGAGATCTATTATTTTTACAATGAGGCGAAGATAAATGTTTTATAAAAATTGGTTGAATAAAGTTTAATAGTACCAGTATATGTTTGTAAATTCATGATTGTAACCTCATACATTAAGAAATATCCATTAAAATATTTAGATTCTTCAATGAAGGATTATTATATGTCTGATCAGACTGAGAATTCCTAAAGTGTTAGAAAGATGGAGGTTGTAATTTTTTTTAGGATATAAATTTATTATATATCATGATCAATAATTTTATGTTTGACTTGTTATGGTATATGTGTTGAATTTTGAATCATTACTCTATGGGAAAAAGAAATGTGAATTATAACCCGTATGGGCTCTCTTGTATTAAGGTGTATATAATGATATCAAAATGAGTGATATCATATAAAATGAAATAAGAGTATTAATTTTCTAGAAATTCTATTGAATTAAATTGGATACTTCGGGTGAACATAATTAAATTATCTGAATCCTATTTGATAGAAAGGTGTAGCCCATCGGTACATTTCTAAGAACTTACCACCTACGAATATCGAACCTCTGTAGATGGTGCCTACTAGAGAGGTCGTGGAGATAAAATTAGGCAAAATATAGACTATGATTCCTAAAATCATTTCTATTATTATAAAGGTACGTCAACATAGAGATGATGAAATTTTAGATGTGTCTGATGGTGTTTGTCTTGTGAATCTATTTTCTGAGACATCTATTGTAGTTCTTATGGAATGTCTAGTTGAAACCATTATTATATTAATTTGATGCAGAACTAAATGTAGTTGATTTATAGAATAAAATATAGTATCTAATTATTCTTATATTACATTATATATATGATAGATATGGGGTTTTGGTAATAGATACTGAAGATAATTTAAAATAACTGCATGTTCCAACACCTCTACATACTCTTGTGCATGAGGAAGCACCCTCATTTTGTAAGATCTCATACAGTACTATACTGAATTTTTTTCTTCTATTATTATGAATATGTTTGATAATCCCAGATGAGATTATAAGGAATTAAGAATGAGATAATGACATCTATTGATGATGTCATAGAACTGAAAGAGTTATCTATCTCAAACTATGATTTTGATAAGTTTATTGGGATAATGGAATCTCAAATAGAATATACCATGAAAATTTGAATAGTATATCCTATAAAGTAATCAATTTCATGAATATTTCAAAATTTACTTATGAAGATGAAATGTATTGTAAGAGATATGAAAAATATATTATCAAATCATAGTTCAATGTACATGAAGAGTTTGTTCCATCTAAAAGAAACATGTTCTAGAATCATCTTATGTTGGATTCTGGTATGTATGAATATTTTATACCTAATATTAACACCATTAGGATATATATGATAGGAATAAAACAAAATATAAAAATAATAACAGTATATTAGTTTGAATTTACTAATAAGTGTTCAATAACTACCACTATTTATAGTGTTCAAGATAGATATTTCTATACAGTTCCATGACACTAGGGAATTTATTAGGATTATTATTATTGGGACTAAAATGTCATTAAATGAAATGGTGGGATATTATAAATACTCAAATGTAAATTTTAGGGAAATTCTAATTTTTTCTCAATATGTTCACAAGGTGATCCCGAAGTCTCATGGTCCAGAATCCAAAAAACTCTAGAAAGTAAAAACTTTTTAAAAAAAGTTTTATTAGGAAGTTCAAGTAATCTGCTCAATATCATTAAATGGAAACTGTTGAACTATGAATGATGATGTAATAATAGTTTCATACACTTTTACAGGTAATGATTTTTCAGTCTATATATCTCTAAGAAATATACATTCAGTCCATCCATCCCCTGTTACCGTTAATATACATGCCGTTGTGATATATGTTCTATCTGCATCTTCTTAAATTGCATCAGTATCTCCATATACTACTAGTGGTGTTTTATATATTATTTAAGTGTTCATAAGTAAAATATATAATGTGTATAAAGAGTTTAAATCAATTAATGGGAATTTGGTCGGTGTGTAGTGGAATATTGACTAAACATTAGAGAAGTAAGTTTAATAATTTTTTAATGTTGTCTAGTTTTAAAGCAATTGAAATTTATAGAGCACCGATTAAATTTTATTCTATTCTGCCTGAATCCATTAAAGGAATTTTTAGAAATGTTATTTTCTTTTTTTGATAAAATGTGTAGATATGTGACTTCTATTATCCTTGTTTTCAATAAGTGAAACATCATTAACTAAATAGATGTGTGTGATAATTTTAGGTTCTACCTTCTAGGGAGATAAACATGTAGAAAAAATTATCTAGATAAATTTTTGGGTACTAAATAGATAGTTTATTCCATTTATGATTCAACTTAGATCTATCAGAAAGAACAATCCAAGATTGATACAGTAGTAGCTACCGAGAAATATAGGGATGGATCTGTACCCTATAACCCTCCAAAGAAAGTACCTTTTCATATTGTTTGATCATATGATATCAGCATATATTAATGGAATATTGAATGTGTTCTTGGACATGATATCTTGAAGTCGCATGGAAAGTCAACTATTTTTCAAAATGAGTGTTCTTATATAGAGATTGGAAGAGGTGTAAATCCATATCCAAGGGACCCTCATACAACCAATAGAACCCCAACTATATTAATGTTCCCTCCACCCAAAATCCATCCATGTTTGACCTAATTCACAAGACATGTACTCTTACTATATTTTTATATATGGATTTATTTGAGTGTTGAGTGGTTGAATATTTTAAAAAATTATTAGAATTAAATGAATATACTATTTTTTAATTTTTATGATTTTTATTAGTTATTAGTTTCATATAAGGTATTTAATTTCAATTTTTTATGAATAAATTCCAATTTTTTAATTATTTCATATTTGGTTATACCACTACAATCAATTATTTCATACACATAAGTACTATATTAAAAGTGTTTTACTTATCCATTCCCTTCATTTTTAATGACACAAAATGCGGAGAAGTGTCCAATAATAGTGGAGAATATTTCCCAATTAATAAAATGGTATAAATGAATAATTAGTTTTGAGAAAAAAAGAATAATCATATTATTCTAAAATTAATATATTTATAATGTATTTTTCTACAAAAATAAAATCATAACATGTTTAAGTGTTGTGTTTAATGTGTAATGAATGTTGTGATCCTCAGAAAGAGGATATTGTTGTATTATTAATATTATTACCTTATATCCCATGTACATTAGTAGTTTACATTGTCAATTACCCTTCATATATTACATATCCTTTTTGACGTGTTTTCATATGTTTTTTTATTATATAAATCCTTTTTTATTAAATTATACATTTTGTAAATTATTGTTTTTTGTATAAAATCTTCTTAATTATATAAAATTATCTATGTGGGAAATTTTGATACATGGAGAATTGGATACATCGATCATTCCACAAATAAATCACATTCCTAAAAAATTTACCAATGTGAAGTGGCTAATCCATAGAGTCAACTTTCGGAAAATCAACTAGGTCACTAAATAAACATTTATAGTAATAAACTACATATCTAAAATATCTATGTGAATTGGTTTTGTAGAGTAATAAGCCATGTGATATGGATACATTTTGAAATCATATATGTGGTTCAAATTAGCTATGTATTTAAATTTGGATATATAAGAGGTTGCCTATGTGAGTTAGAAACCTCTAGGAAGAAAATCGGTTACTTGATGAAAATAAGATATGTGAAGAATGAATATGAAAAATTTACTGTATAATGAATTGATATGTGGATCAATTCATTTACTTGAATTAAAATATATCTAATTCAACATCATGGTAATTAAAAAACATCTATATTGTTCAGTAACCTAGTATTTATTACTATTAGTGTAATTTAATAATGTTTTAATGATAACAAAATTCATTAATTATTTATTTACATCTTTGGGGTTTAAATGATTATAATAAGATAAAATCAGCTAAAAAAGAAACATTCCCAAATTAAATTTAATGGATATTATGTTTTTCAAGGTATTTCCATGAAAAAACTTTTGTACTTTTAAATTCCAATAATAGATTTTAGGTATTTGATACTATGTGATTAAAAGACACATTTTATCATGCATTTATTAAGAGATTAAATGTCTAAATAATATATATATTAAGAAAAATAAATGAACATATTCAATCATACAGGAAATCTCTATCAAATCTATTTTATGTTTCACTACTTTACTCAAATAGAAGAAGAGGCAGTGATATCTAAATTTGTGTTGTCTTGATATTCTTTTATATTATTTCAAATGACTCAAATTGGGATATAGTTTTTTATTATCATATGTCATATAAGTTTATTATTATCTATTAGTTGTATTTTACAAGTGTGAGATGAATCTTTTAATACTAAATTTATTGTCCCTATCATTTTAAGGGTTCCTCTTAAAAGTACGAGAATGGATATTGGTTGAAATGCATTGTTAGATCCTATTTGAAATCTCTTAATGTTGTAAATAGTTTCAAATTATTACACACAATTCTAAAATCCCAATAAAAAGATAGGTTGTCCCTATCAAAAGTGATGGCCTTGTGAAAATCACCAATATCGTAGAGAAGACTGTTGGTGGAGTGTACTAGGGGATTTTTATTCCCCAAAAAAATATAAATCTCTATGTATGTTTTATTTTCATTTTTCAAATATTTCTCCATAATTCACTTGTTAATGAGAGGAATAGTTTAGGATATACCTAACAATGAGAGGGGGTTGAATCACCATTGGGGACTTTTAAACTAATTCCAACTTTTTATCCATGTACATCTTGACATGTTAGGGTCTTGATTCTCTTATTCTCTTTTACCCATCAAATGAAATAATAGAAATCAGTAAAAATATTTAGAAGATATTTTAATAAGGTTTTCTACTCAATAAGAGAACCTACATCCATTCCATGCATGATAATGACCTGTGCATGAATTCTCCATTATAATGTGAAAACAATTATAGTTCATTGGCATGAAAAAAACATCTTATATCCAGTGTGAGTCCATAAAATTTGGAGGCAGAATGAAACAAACCTTCCTAGTTTGAGTCCTTAATCATTATAGGGGGAAGGAAAACAATAAACATCATGAACTGGTGATGACCTAGTTTAACATGTAGCTCCTTTTTGGTTCTTTCTATTTCTTCCCATGATAGTCTTATCCAAATTGAATTAGGTTTGAAACACCAATAGAGTCTTCCACCTATTTAGATATGTTGGATATCACAATAATACTTGAAATTCAACTATCTACTTTATATTTTCTTATCTGAATCCATGAAACACTCTTCTTCTTCCCATCAGCAAACCTGAATAATTAAAAATATTCTTCTCATTCTTTTCTTGTGTAAAATTAACTGTAGTGAAACATTTTCTACTTCTTGATAGAATGAAAAACTCCCTTTATTATTGTTCAATAAATGAATTCTACATCAACATAGAATCATGACAAATAATATTTCCTGAATAATTGAATATATGTTTTCCACAAACCTACATATTCCCTTATTTCCTATGTGAAACTCATATCTCCTCTATAAATGGTGTACCGGGTTTGGTTCGCAGATCACCTATCTGTGAATCCTTTATCCTCTATGTGTTATCCCTTCTTCACTTATATGTACATCCTCTTTGTTTTTTATTAATAGTTGGAACATACATACTGACTCTATACCCCACGTCCACATACAACTTACACGTACTGACTCTTATTTTTTAGACCACTACTTCTCATATGAACTATCTTCGGCTCCGCTAACTACCCCTGATTTGGCAGACTATTTCTTTATCCCCTACAAACTATCTATGATTCTGTGAAATGCCTTTTATCTTCATACTGCAAATTCTTTGTGTATTGCACCTTCTCTATGTACCGCACCTACTCTACATACCAATCCTAGTTTTCATACCTTTACTTCTAAACATATCACCTTCTCCACATACTACCTCCGTGTAATAAAATGTCATACCATCAAGGGTACCATTTTTTGTTACAGAATCTACTTCTATGGACTGCATCTTTCTATTCTACATACTATTTTTCATCTTTGTGTACTTATTCATCTATGTTTTATAGAATTTATTCTTATTTGGACCATTTATCCAAATTCATCAAACCATTTCATCTTTTTTATGCCACTTCATTCTACACTGAATCTCTTCACCATACTTCTCATATTTGTGGAATTCTCCCACGCAAACTTTTCTGGACATAATTTAATTCTTCCACCAGCGATGATATTTATTATTAAATTTCTCTCTAATGTAATGATGGGATTAGCACTCCATGTGTAGAAAAAATACACAATAATTATCGCTAATCTGATTTTCCTAAATTTTCAATGTGGGAAAATATTTTCTACATATTGAATTACATTTGCCTACTGTAATCCTCCACCATGTATTGTGATGTTCTTGTGAACTGCAAACTTGTACCGCATACCATGTGCATGTTGTGTACCATTGAACTTCCACATACTGTATGCCTATCGGCCAATGTACTACATCACTTCGGCCAATAATGAGCCATCCCCCGTACCTTAAAGTCATCCACTAGGACCCATTTTCGGTACCACGACCCGTCCCACGAACCGTCCTGCATACCTTTCACTTTACCTCGTACGCGACTCGATATCTATTCCCAAACATGGAACATGATCCATGATCTAAGGTACATGGTTCCCATCTTGTTTTCGTTTTATTCTCCACTCCACTTCTCAATCACTCCTATGCATAAATCCTTGAATTTTCTACAAACAATATCCTGATTTTGAGATATAAAATTTTGGAAAACACTGTAAAACAGTGCCACCTTAAATATCTTCTTCATAAAGAACACTCATTCTTTTTCACTATCATCTAACCTATTTTAAAAACATCTAATTTCATTAATGACCTCATTTTATGTGATATATAGTCTTTAGTTAATCACCTTTATCATCAATAGATTTGTAAAGAAAAGTATTGCAGCTTCCCAATCTTTCTGCAACATCATTCATTACAATCAAAAATGAATATCACTATAATCACCTTTTATCCCCCTTTCCTTAATTAGTATTACATCAAATTATTTTAAAACATATTATTTTCATTAAATAAAAATCATTCAAAAATCTTTCGGTTCACTTCATCCAAATCCGTGTCAAATTTTATTCAAGATTGTCTGTGGATTTCATGAATCAATGTAATATTTCGTGACCTCATCTACCTCTTATAAAAAATTTTGAATATTAATTCAAAATTACTCTTCATATTAAAAGGAATGAAATTTATTATTATAATAATTGTGTCAACATTAACATAATTTGTTTCAACATTGGATCCATGAAAAAATCATCAAATTTGGTCAACATGAAGAATATACCATTTGTGGAATACAATTATATGAATCCATAAATAGTCTCTAGAAATATCCACATCTATCAATCTCCATTAACTTTAGTATTACTTATTCATTTTGATCATTGTTGATATATTTTGACAACAAATACAACTTATACACAAAGTTATCCCAATAGTTAATAAAATACCATAAGTCATCATATAATTATGGAGGGTGGTTTTATTAGGAAATAATATTTAAAGGACTCAATTAACCCCCATAATGAGTCAAAGAGCAGTCTGTTATAGAAAACATCCCTCCCAACACACACATGAATCCATTCCATGGTAAACCCATGTAAATAAACACACATACCGGATGAGTAATAATCACCCCATTCACAAATTATATATTAAAAAATATTCAATTTAGTCCAAGATATCATGTGGCCTACCACAATAATTAAAATACTAAATTCACCACTCAATCCCATTTTTAGATGATGAGAATCAATGATACAAATTTTCAAAATGATTCATTCAATTATTTATGTAACCATATAGTCTATATACCGAATACAAAATAATTTACTTAATCTCATGACCACTATGGTCAAAGGATTCATTCTGATGTTTCATGGGTCCATCCTCTCCAATGTCACTTCTGTTTAACTCATGTGGTTAAAAGTATAAAATAATGATCAATCCAACATCAATAATTCAAAAAAATTCAAACTACAAATCACATATAACAAAACAAGATATTACATCCTTGTTATTTTTCTTATAGAACAACAACCCAACAAAAAATTCCTTTCTTGTATGAAAATATTAACCACTAATATCAACCAATATCACCAAAAAATAACACATTGACATAATTATTTAACTCAATCAATAAAAAATTAAGTAATTATAAATTAATTATTTGTATTTGAGAAATTATTTTATATCTTACTTCATTAATCATACTCATGGAACTACTCCTTTAGAAATATCCCAGGCTTAATCCTTAACTAATGACTGTAAACCACCCTAACATCCATCCAGAACACCAAAACATAAAATCAAAAGTAACCAAATTCCATCATTAATAAATTTCAAATAAACAATTGTAGAGACAAAAATAATGTAAAGTGTAACAATATCTACTACGTTCATTTCATGACGATCTTATTTACGAAAAGAAATAAAAATCCACAATGTTTTTTATGATTTCAAAGTCCCCTTGAGAAATTATCAATCATAATTTACTAAAAATATTTTAAAATTTGTATCTAACATGAGAGAAGAAGAAAATAAGAATAAAAACATAATTAAACAATAAATTATTAGTAAAATAATTTCAATTTACAAAAATCATGGAGATTAAAAGACATAAGAGTCAAGGAAGAAGTGTAACCCCCTATTTCCAAGAATCAAGAATAGTAATCCCAAAAAATATTATTAATTTTAATGAAACCAAATATCATTATAAAATTGTTTCAAAAAAACTAAAAAATGCCACCATTAGTTCTTATCCAATATAGATAGTAAAATATTTCCTTTTATAGACACTACTCATGGTGTGTCCCTTCATGAGATTGTGTGGAAACATTCTTATATGATAAACTAAATATTTAATTTCACATTCCTTTAATTTGTGGCATCCCCATCATAAAATATTTTTCCCCACTATCTTTTTCTTTTAGAATAATGTATCTCACTAAGACCATCATCATTGCATGACCATGGGTTCGAGAACATGACTCTCCACTATAATTGAAATGGTTTAATATAATTTGAAAAAATAAATCATCTATAATAATTCTATCAATAAATAATACAAATCCTTTTCACTTTCATGAAACTACAACTCATTGTATTATATCTCATAATTGACACCCTATATATAATATAAAATCCTATTATGGTGTGATTTATTACCAGTCCATAATTAATCCCACACCACTCCTTGAATAAAAAATCTTATTATGGTTTGATTTATTACCTGTCTAAGACTGTTTTTTCTCCCCCAATCTCGATTCGGCAGATATCTATGTGAATAATTATGGAATAAATTTTCTATGTGATCATATATCAATTAAATGGGTGTTATAATCTATAGTTTTATCACCCATAGATTCCAAAAATAGCATCCAGGGTTTTATGGAGCACATGTTGATCACTACTAGTAGAAATAAACACATTATTCCAATAATAAAACAATTATATGACATAGATTCATTTTTTGATTCATCAATAATTTATGAATTCATAACAAGGTAATCAATCATTTATTAACATATACATAAATCAATACATTATGATCCTTCATTTTTTTAAGAATTCTCTTGTCAATTAAATTTGGATTAAATTTCATCATTCATAGCATTTATCATCAATTTATATTTCTGATTAATCATTGATTATGAAAAAAAATCCATGATTGATGTGTCCCATATTTATCTTATACTACTCCCAGGGCCTTTAATATTTAGATTGAGAACGTTTTGATTCTCCTTGGAAAAGTCTCCATAGTTGTTCAAGTTATCTAAATATTTTATGAGATTGTTTTTCATGAATAAGTTGTATTTTTTTTGAAAAGGCCATTTTTGGTTGGAGAGAAATGTTCCTCCAAAATATAAATCATTAAAATTTATTATAGGATTTTGAGTATTCTGTATGTGTTCACTAATATGGATATTTTTAGAAAAAATCCCATAGTGTATCTATAATTAAAGTGTACTTTTAGGATTTTATTGGGGTTGTGGTGTGCATGACATTTTCACTAATTAATCAATGGTGATAGGATCACTATGTCTTCCTATAATCCTATTATTATTGAAATTGGGAGGTGGGGATTCATTAGAATATTTAAAATGTAAGATGTCTCTTATTCCGAAATGTTGTCTAATGTGGGACATTCTTGAAATTATGGTTTTAGAAGTACTATGTGTTTTATGTATTGATGAACCTCTAGTAGGATCCTTAGTCATAAATATATTAGATATACATAATACTATATAAAAATATTGGATTATTTTCCCCCTTATTTAGTGAAGGGGGATACTAAAAACTATCTCTGGTATATTATTATATATTCATGTATGGCTTCTAATTTAGTTTTTCTAATTCCAAAAAGATTATATTCAAATTGAATATGTTTTATATTAAAGGAAATTTATTTCCTAAAAATGATTATTTAACTAAATCCATCATCTAATTAAATTATAATATGAATAAAATATCATTTCTTTAGAAAATCCATATAAAGAAAAATAAAATTCACCATGATTTATTTTATTTCTATATGTTTCTTTGGGTGTTTATGTAATCATATTACTAAATTAAATCATTCTAATTTATTTATGGTTCTTCAATAGGAAATAAATCTAAATTTTGTATTTAGTGAATAAAACCTGAATTTATATGAAAACAAGTATGGGAATGAAGATATTATACAAAAATATATTAATTATCACCATTTTATGAATCAAATTATTTTAATGTTTTAAAATAATGAATTATAGGTTCAATAATGTTTCTTACAGGCTAGATAGTGGTTAACTCACAACTAGAAACAACATAATAAATAATAGTTTTAGACCTATATTTGTATGTTCAATGAATTTAAATATCTAAAAGAAACAATTGAGGTTAGAATATTTTGACATAAAAAAGAACAATTAATATAAACTAATGAAACATCCAATAAAATAACACTTTTTGGTGGACGAGTTTTTCGTGGGGCTTCTTTTAAACATTTAATCCCCTATATATTACATTATATAAGTCACTAAGATTGAATATTAGGGAGGATTTTATACTTAAGAGACAAACATTCAATATTTATTTTATTTGGAATTCTAAATAAAATAGTTATTTATTGGTTGGAAGAAAAGTTAAAACTAAAATAGAAGGTAATGGTAAATTTAAAAATTATATTTTTACCAAAAAAATGAAAATGGAGAATAAAATTAATTTTAAAACAGTATTTAGGGAATGATTGGATACCCTATATTCCATCCTTATTCCCTATATAAAATGGTTATCAAAAATTTTAATATCTATGTTGACCAATTGAAATATAGTCAAACACCTAAATATACCTATGTACTATACGTAGGACATACTGTAGGTGGTTTCCCTTTATAAATGTGATTTATAAACTATATGTCTATCGATAATCAAAAACTATCAAAACACATCATGGTTAATTAGACTAACAAGTCAAAAATCATTAAATAATGAGATTAGGAATAATAGAATCATAAATTTAGAAACAATATAAAATAGTTTAGAAGAAAATATTTCAAGAAATAATAAGAACTACATCATTAAAAAACATAGTTCCATGTAAATAAAAAAGAGATAAAAAACGCAAGCTCATTAAATATTTTTCTCTAATCACGCAATCACAACATTATTATAGTTTAACTAAATATGGAAAAATTAGCTCCCATATTCTAAATTCAGCATGAACTCATCCCCATCCTTTATTTTCCAAAAATATATATTCTTTTATAATTACTCATTATATGAGTTTTTTAATAATTTTATTTCTTGATTCTTCAAGAAATAACAGAGGTAAGGTTGTTTTAATTTGATTACAACCATTAATTTATTTTGAAGAAGCTTTTATGGTATGAAACAACTCATCCATGAAATCTACTTATGGAATTAGAAAGAACATAACTTTACTTTCAGGTATATCAGATGATAGAATTTAACATTTATAAAAAAGTAATGTATTTATAATATTTTATTCATATTATTATTCATAGAATATATTTTCATATTAACCATTAATTAATCAATGTGGGATTGTATTTATTAAAAACTAAAAGTATTTTATTATAGCATCATGATTTAATGAAATTTCAAAAAAAAATATTACGAATATGGATTGGATAATTCATTGAATGATATTACTCTTTATATTAATTTGAATCATTATAGTTGAATTTAATTCATTTTGTTTAAGGTGAAATTGTCCTTATGGTCTTGTGTTTTTTTTTATTTTTTGAAAATTCATAAATTGTGTAAATCGATACCTTCAATCTATTATAAAATATAAAAAATTCAATATATAGAGAATTTTCATTATAATAATAATTAATGTCATTAAATTTGGAAAAAATCATTAGGCTTAAGCTTTATGCTCAAGACTTTATAAAGTATATTATATCTTGTTAGAAATATATTTCTCCAAAAAAACACATAATATTTCATTTGGATTTGTAATAACAAAATGTATTCCTGAGATTATGGAAAACACATAAATATTTTGAATCAATTAATTATCATTAAAATACATAAAATTATAATGAGAATGAAAAGTGGTGTAATTCAGCTTAAAATTAAAATTTTGTTTGGATTTACTTCATTAAATTCACATGAAAAGTTATGAAAACAACAAATCTATCAAAAATATATAATCCTTATTTGGGGGATATGTTTCTTTCTATGATTTTACAATATCATTATTATTGGGCTATTGGTGACCACAACAAACATCATTATATTACTATATATAGGGACAAACAACCATCTGAAATACCATTGTATGCTATGATAATAAAGTGCTAAGAGGATACCTGAGATATCAATATATCTACATTTTCATTAGGATATATCCCCTGCTTGTATATCCCCATATATAATATTTCTTAAGGTCATCATTTCCCCCCAATATATCATAGTATATCATAATCATTATGGTAATATGATCCCACCTTGAATATCACCATGTATTATAACCATTGTGGGGATAAAAACCACCCATGGTACCAAAAAAATTAATACATATTCATGGAGATAAGTTCCTGACCCAGGTACCCTCATAAATAACATGTCAGGATTATGATAAAAACCTAGACTAGGTACAACAATATATCTTCAAATAATGAGGAAATAATCATCTGCACAAGATTCTAAAAAATAACTTACATCCTTAGGGGAAATATTCAACCCTTAATAAACCATTACCTGAATCCCATAAAATAAATCATTTAATATGCCATAATCACAATAACATAATACATTATTTTCACTATATTTTCACTAGTCCACAACCAAGATATCCTAATCTTTATAATTTAATGACCTCAATCAGAGTAGCTTAGAGCCATTTCTTGATTTAATATATTGTAATAAGAAAAAATAATTACCCCTGAAGTATAGAATAGTTTATTAGTATTATTAAAATAGATATATACATTTTTAAAATTCAATACATAAATCAGAATTATTTATTTCAATAATATCATTATTCCTTCTATAATATTCTTTTATATCATTGATAGTACTATTTACATATTTTTTGGAAATGTAAAACAAATATAGGTGAGTTTGATTTCTCATTTAGTTTAATGTACATTGGATGATTCCATTAATAAATTACCATAATTAACCTAACATGGTAAATAACTAAACACACATTCCTTTTCAATAATTTGACTATTATAATAAATTTCAAAATGTAAATAACTAGATGTAGTATCCAATTAAATAAATTTCCTATAAAAATAAATATGGTACTGAGAATAACTAAAAAAATCTATTTAATCAATTACATGACTTCCAAAGCTAGATAAGTCATAATAAACTGGAAATGTAATTACCAGAAAATATATGACATTTTGTCAATAATATATGAATAAAATGAATCCAGAGATACAATTATTATGAAAATATCATTGATATTAATAAATGAATTATGAATGAAGACAATTCTTAATGATTGGAATTCAGTTTTCCCTAGAACATTATACATATATTGTCAATATATATCCTCATGATGGTTTTAAATTGATGGGAAGAAACACATTTAACTAAGGCTAGCCAACTGGTTCATCCCATCAGATTACTGGTGCATTGAGGGACTATCTATAACTAGGACCATCTCTTTCAGGAAATTAAAAATAATTTTCCATATATTTAATAATGTATTTAATTTATAAATAACATGGCTTATCATCAAATATATGTATTGAGTAGTGAATATAAGTTTATAAATATTTCCACAGATGATGAAATGAAATTCAATATAAAACATCATATATCGAACTGATACATGGTTTAATCAATACACAAGTCCTTGATAAATAATATGGATATTTAGTAGAAATATAATTTCCAATGATATATAGAAACTGAATATTTCAATGTAAATATATTTACTATTACATTTATCAAAGAAGGTAATTATAACACTATCCTTATTTAACATAGCAATAAACCATCCACAGAAAGAATAAGGATAGTATAAATAAAACCAATCCATAGTGGTTTATATTTAAAATAAAGTATTTTATCATTAATATATATAAATAGCATAAAACTATCTTTAAAAACAATATTGAGAAATAAAATCATTATCAATTTTTTTAAAAAATAAATGTATAACATTTTGAAAATCCTTTTTATTGAAAATAACATTTAAAATCTATAAATTTATTGATTATTAGGAAACAAAATTTATTTTAAAATATCCTTGTAAAATATAAAATTAAGCTTTAAATATATGATTTTGATGTTGGAGATAAATTTTTTACAAATCGTACTAATTAAAATGTATATTCATTTTGAACTACAGAAAGAATAGAAATATTCCCTGTTTTGAAAAATAAAAGATGATTCATTTAAAATCATTAATTAAAAACACAAAAGTTCTTAAATTTTCTCTCAAACATCATTTTTAAAATGTTCAAAACATTTTTTAATTTCATTTAATCATCGTTTCAGAAGAAAACATATTTATGAACGAAGAGATAAATGTTGTTAAATTTTTTTTAAAAAAATTATCAATTATTTTAAGTAAAAAATAGTGTGAAACTAATATTATCACTTGAAAATAAAACTAACAACTATAGAATAATAAAAATAAATAGTTTTTTTAAAATGTTCTCAAATAAATTTTTTCAACTGAAATTCAAGAATAAAAATCTTGATTAGAATAATATTGTGAAATAATCCCTTATAGTGACCATAATCATGAATTGAGAATTAATAAATTAATAGATTATGTGTATCATATTTAAAAACACATAAGATATTTGGAAATACTATAAAATAAAATATAAATACATTATATACATAATCCTTGTATATGATTGACAATGATGAAGTAATATTACCCATTATAAATTGAATGAGTAATGAAATTCATTATAACATACATTGTTCATGTTAACTACACAATGGAGAAAAAATTTAAATATAGAGAGAAAATAAAATAAATTAATTAATTCATTATGATATAATTGGATAAAGAGATAGTATATACACAATATAAAACAAGTTAGGTGAAAACATTACTATATGCCTCAATGAAATAAAATGGAGATTAAATCTCTAACAGCGCGCTTTATTTTAGTGGAATTTGATTTATCCACATTAATTTTCTTTTAAACATGTTATTAACTTATTCACAAAAAGTATTTATTATTTATAATTTCATATATGATCATTTCATAACATCTTATCACCTTTGTGTTGAAAATATATCATAATTTTCATCTTTTTATGTCTTAATATCTCTTTTTGCACATGTCTATTAATATATTAGTTTATTATTTCATCATGGTTTAATAATGATTTCATAATGTATTTAATTAAATAAAATAATAATTCTCACAAAATATTGTTACCTCTTCTTCAACTATCCTCTTTAGGTTTGCACCAAATTTCATTCCTTGGATAGATTAAATCCCACAAAAACTCATATTTTTTGTGATGTGGGAATATTATTTGTTATACATTCATTGATGTTACGATATAAATGGGTGTTAATGTGTGATGAAAATATGATAGGGATTGTCCTTTTGTAAGTGTGGTGAGTGATACACAAGTAATTTTTTGAAATGATTTAATCATACACTTGTTTTTATCATTCAAAAATACTAAAAAAAGTGGGCCATTCAGACCCTATAAGATATAATGATATCAGAATTACATAAAATGGGGTATTAATAATGTTTGTTTAATCTTTAATCATTATCTTTGTTACTTAGCCCTGATAAATCAATTTGTACCATAACCATGAAAAATAATTTTTACTGATTTTACTATTTAGTTTGTTTAAAATTAATTGACCTTATTATATATTATACAATATATTGATTCCAAATATGGAACCCATTTTTATTGATTTCATTCACAGAAGTGGAAAATTTTAATTTAGAATTAATTCCACATGAATGACGAGAAAGTGGGTTTTTTAAAAACCATACAGAGTTTTTATATCATAAGTCAATGTGAAAATTAATCAAATGAGCTAAATTGTATTTATTTATATATAAATTAACTAATCATTATTTAAAATAAACTACAAATATATTTTAACATGAAAAATTATTTAATATAAATGGTATTTTTATTAAAATTTATTATTTTTCACTATTAATAAAATAATGAAAATTTTTTGAAAAAAAAACATCACCAAAATGTAATTATTATATTATTTTCTCTGAAAATAATATGATTTTTTTCAATTAATATTTCTTTATTTTATTAAAATTTATTTTAAATTATTTTTACAAAGTGGAACTAAACTATGCTTTAGAATAATACTGTTTTTCAAAATCATTTGTTTTCATTTTAATGATTATTATTTTATTTATAATCAATATGTAACCATAATTTCAATAATTTATTTTTTACTATTAATACAGGCCAACATAATGTTTATGTTGTAATATTGTTGTTCACTTATACACGAGGAGACTTGTTCTGCATGCTATAAGATATATTTAATTAAAATAAGAATATTTCATATGTTTTTTAACCAAAATATTTCATATCTCATATACTATCTAAAAATTTTCTTATTCTTTAATTTTTGTGTGTCACAATCTCCCCACCTAAATTAAATTTCATCTTTATATTTTAAATATGATCTTAGAAATCAAGGTTTTCTTATTTTTAAATAACATTCATAAAAAACAAATAATGTAATAGGTTAAATAAAATATATTTCTTTTATTAAAGGGCAAATGGAAGTACCAAGGTAATATAGATAAATTAATAAAAGTATTCTATATATGATAAAATTGGTCGAATGTGATGATATGGACATAGAATAAAGGAATAAATAATTATTGACAATGATAGAGGTCATTTATCATAAAAAATTTGAATAATCAATCGAAAGAAAAGTACTCCAATATCATAAATAAAATTTTTGTTAAAAGGGACATTGTTATCAATATAAGTTATGATAATAAGATAATATTTTACTTCAAGAACCATTTTCATAATGTAAAGGAATTCCTTTAATGTATAAGAATATAAGGAAATTTCATTCCATGATACATTTCTCTTTCATAAGTACAATTTCATCATTTTGTGGTGCATTTATCAATATCCAATTTATTAGTCACTCCAACAAATGAATATAAAAAATTCTTTTTTGATTCAAAAAACCATAACATTCACATTTAAAATATCATAACATCATTAAAAGAGAGAAAATTAATTCTATATATCTAAAACTATTTTTCCAGTCTAATATGGGTAGAACAAGTTATTAAATATAATCAATCATTGTATAAACCTCAAAAGTACCACCACTAGGTCATAATTAATTTTTATATTTTAAATTGTATAACTAAAAACAATGATTTATTATGTAGTTTTTCTTGTAGTTCAATGGTAGGTGCTAAAACCTTATCACCATTCGGTTATGAGATGAAGCCCAATAAACTTACTAATGAATATTTCTACCCAACATACATGTTGTGATTTTTTTGATATATATTAATAAGATATCTATGATGTTCACAAAAAAAATATTATTGATAACCATGAAATATAATGAGTCATTAATTATCCTTTTTCATAGTTTATCAATACTACAATTTTTATCTCATCGCCTAATAATATTATTTTAATATTTTTAAATTTCATTAATGACCATTTTAATAGTAATGGTTATCAATACATTTAGAATTTTCAATAAATTATAAAGGCGTTATTCCTCATTTTAAATTTCTACTAAAAATATTTTGGTCCCAAATTTTCCAAAAAATATCGTTTTTTATTACACTACAATCATATAAAATGAAAAAAAGGTGTTGTTTATTCCATTGATCTTATTTTCAACCATAAAATGATAAACCAATGATATTAACCATAAAAGTTATGTTAATGAAACCACATATGATTATAAAATTGAATAAAATCCTTATATTTTTAATAAATCTTATAACCAAAATACAATTGGTAAAAGTTTTCAACAATATAATTATTGAATCCAAATAGATAAGTAATTTATATTTTGTATTTTCACAAAATTTATAACATGGTCTCCATTTTTACATTTACAACTGTTTATCGACATGGATAATTCCCATGTTTTATATATTTAAGACACAAAACTATAAATGGATCCTTTAGATGTGATTTATTTCCTACCATTGTACACTTAATTTTTCCCCAAATATTCATTATATTATACCCTTCTTCTCCACACATAATGAATTTTCCCATTTCAAAAAATAACATTACTAGGTTCTTAATTCGGCTTTATAACATGATGGAAATAGTTATTTCACTCCTAATTAGTCTCCATCACTCAAAATCTTATAATAATCCATATTTATTTTCATTAGTGATACTAAGATTTGGTTTATATATAGGATTTTAATCATATTTCAGGAAATATGAATAGGATTAATCAAGATATCTTTCACACCAATCATCATCCCATTTTTTTCTCATGTTCATCACATTTTCCATCATGTTCAAGGTTAACTTGATTATTTTGGGATCCATCCATTAAATGAAACCAAAAAAAATTATACTGTGATGAGAAATATTCACAATGGAAAAACAATATAATAATTTACTGGATGTTTAAATCACGTAAAATATTTTATTTTATTTATTTCACCATAGGTTTAACCTAGGTTATTCAGTTTTATTATATATTAAAATCATTTATAATAGTTTGTAAGAAAAATGTGAATTATAATAAGCATTTCAAATGGAATTGTTTAACCAGTTTCATAGTTGGATTCTTTTCATTCACCATATCATGATCAGGTCCATCCTAATGCAACCTTTTTAACGTTATTACCCCTAGGAATATATTTTCAAAAAGAAAGACTTGTTTTTTTAATTAGAAATTGATGTATTATAAAAAATCCATATAATCTTAACCATACAAAAACATTAGGTTGTTCTTATATACATATCCCAAAATTCTATCATAGATTTATGATCCCAAATCTATGATTTCATTAATATATTTCTCAATCCTTCAACATAATTTCCTCAGATACCCACTCTTATAACCCCAGGCCTAGTAGGCCATAGTTGGTTGTTAATTTATATTTGGCATAAAATACAAGGAATCAACTACTTAATGATAGAATTGTTTAGTAATCTTAGTAAGCATGATAAATACATGATTAAACTTAAATACGCAAATTAAAAAGATTTTTTTTTGAGAATATCATTATTCGTTCAAAAATATTCTTGTATATCATTTTTATTAAACATCATGGGTTATATAGAAAAGAACAAAAAAAATAGTGAACTCAAATGCTCAGTAAGGGTGATATACAGTGCAATATGTCTTGAATCAATTATAATAATCATCATGGCATGGAGAATTATTGAACACACATTCCATTTAATCAATTTGAAAAAAAAATTAATATATAAATGTAAAAACATGTAAATAAAATCTATTTATTTAATTATTATAACATAATAAATATTTAAATTTATTTAAATAAATAAACATTCTATTTAATAAAAAACCTATTATCCAAACATGATAAAGAAAATCAATATGGAAATGTAAATAATTAAAAAAATTACAATTAATCAATAAAATGAGAATTAAATACATCTTGAGATAATATCACAGAGAATGTCATGTGGATAATAATAACCAAACTATAAATTATTTCAATTCACAATTTCTAGAATCCATGTATCCAAGAACATGACACCTCCACCATTAAGATCAACAATCAAGATAGTTTAAAACATATTAGAATAAAATCATTTAACTAAGGATATCCAAATGATTAATCTCAATATACTACCAATTCATCACAAAGATATATATCACTTGGCCCACCAATTTACTTCTTGTTAGAAGTATTAATAATATCTTGAATAATAGATTAAATTTATAAACAATGTGTTTATCATCAAAAATCCATGTTTACTATGTAATAAATATCTTTCTATATTGTTGCTGGTAAAAAATGAATTTAAATGTATAAAAACATTTGTATAAATAAAAAATGGTCAAAACTATAAACACACACATATATATATATATAATTATATGGTTATTTAGGGTAAATTTAATGTCTAATGATCCCAGTAATGTGGCCATTTCTAGGAATATTTATATACTCTAAATACGATCCATGGAAGTGAATGTAAATAATATCCTTGTTCAAAATAAGTACAAATCATCCAAGAGAATAAGAATAATGGTATCAATATAAATAAAACCATTATAGAATATTTAATTTATGGGTTTTCTGTTTATTATTACAAAAAATACCGAAAAATTGTCTTTAAAAACCTTATTGAAGAAAATATATTTATCAACTTGAAAGTCACTTTTTCAAAAATAAATCATTTTTAAAATCATAGTTCATGAAAAAAAGTGAAAACTAAATTTTTTTAGAAAATTAGGGAAACATTCTTATTAAAATAGAGATATGTTTCATTTAAATAAATATCTAATTAAATTCCATTCATGTTGGTGGGTAATTCCATACATGACGTATAAGATAAAATGAACATTTCTTTACCCCTATAAAAAGGTAAGAAATGTTCTTTATCTGAAAAATAAGATGAAAATTTATTTGATTTTTTTTAAAATAAATAATTGTTAAAATATTCATTAGTAAATCTTTTTAATAAGGTTAAAAACATTTTTTCAACATGTTTAGAAATCATGGGTTTCTAATGTATCCAAATTTGTAGCCAAATAATGAAATAATTTCTGATTTTCACAAAAAACAAATATCAATTATTTTAAGTACAAATTATAATAAACATAATATTATTACATGAAAATATAATTAATAAATTTAGGATAAAAAAATTATTTAAACTAATTTATATAAATATCAAATAATTTACTTAAAATAAAATTTATGAATAAACAAACTCGATTGCAATGATATTGTGAAATAATCAATTTAAATGATCATATTTGTTGAATTGAGAATTAATCAATTAATAGATTATGTGTATTAATAATAAATCCACAAAAAATGTATAAATATAACATGGTGTTATAAAAATTCATTATACACATAATCATTGAATATTTAGGATAATGAATAATTAGTATAACCCAATGGAAAGCCATAGAGTTATGAAATTATTTACCACTTCGTAATTTTCTTATCAAATTCAAATAGATAAAATAATTCAAATCCAAAATTTAAAAAATAAAAATTATTCAGTAATTATATATCATGTAAAAGTAGTAGTATATAGTCCTCTGAAATAAATTAAGTTCATAACATTGCAATATTCCTAAATGATATAAAATTATGATGATCACCCTTACCAAAGAGTTTTTTATTAAATGCACATCAATTAATGTATAGTAGATATTAACATGGTATTATTTTATAAAAAACCAAATTAATATTTAAAATATAATATATTATCATTTTATAACATCTTATCGCCATTATTTTAAAAATATTAAATTATTATCATTGTTGTAGGTGTTAATTTCATTTTTTTCTCTTGTGGGTTTGGTCATGAAACATCCTATATTTACGCCTATTATATGGTTCCATGTTTTCATTAATAAAATTAATGAAATAATTATTATATTTCTAAATAAATTTTACTTTTAACACATGTAATAAATGATTGATATGAAATATGATTCTTGTTACTATCATTGAGATGGTAAACCATATGTAAACTTGGGTAAAGTATCCATTTTCCAATCATCATTATGGAAAGAAGGTAATTTTTTTTTTATCTTTTTAAAATAATCATTATATAATATCTATCATTATATATATATATATATATATCATTCATGTATTTTGGTGATTAATATAGAGACACATTTCTTCATAATGGTGGTTGTCCACAAGTACATGAACAATGATATCATCCTTCAGTGAGTGAAAAGGATTAGATGAAAATGATATATATTATAATTTAAAAATGATGAAATTTTAATGAATATAATATTTATTTCATTTTTATCACATATATTTATTTTTATTTTCTATATTACATTCTATGTGTAAAATTAGGAATTGAAAATTCACTTCGCTTCAAGGGGTGGAAGTCTATCGTACAAAAGAGTGATGTTATTGTATCCCCTACCGAATAGAATATAAAAATGTTAATATATGTTATAATAATTAATGTTTTATTATTTTGTTAAGAATGTAATATATATTCTTTATATCAATCATTATACCAAACCATGAAATGTAGTAACAGAAAAAATAATTACATAAGTTTTAAGACAGTAGTCTGACGTATACACAAATGATGTATTCGTAAATTGTTTATTGGAAGAAGAGATGGATTTAGGACATTAATGTGTTATATAAAAGTCCATTATAAATTTGATACTATTTTAATTATATTATCCTGGACATATAATAATTTAATGGGGAGGATAATAATATAAAATAAAAATGCTCGTTGAAGAATGTTGCCTCTTCTTCTAGTATCCCGCTTATGTTATCAGAAAAATCCATCTTATATTATATTTATTCAAAATATAAGGATCATATGAGTATAGTATTAACTTTTTGAAGTTATTTGAGTAGTTAATGGACAAAACAAAAGGTTGTGGTGGTTTGAGGAAGACATTATGGGGGTCACCTTCTAAAATTGAGGTGAGTATCGAAGTTGTAATTTTTTGAAACAAATCAATAATAATAACAATTTTATCTTGAAATAGGATTTAGAAATATAAATTTATTAATAAATAATGGATAATGTTGAAATATTACCCATAATTTATGTTGTACAATTTTGATGGTCTTGTTTGACCCTTATCTTATTAGTACTGCACCCGATAAATCCATTTTTTCCTCAACGAGGGTATACAATTTTTAATTTTATACTATTAATAATGATCAAAATTAATTATAACATATAATATAATATAACTTATGATGATTCAAAATATTGTATAAATTTTTTAATAACATTTATATAAACTTAAAATTTAAAATTTATTTTAATCCCAAAGACATGATGATAAAGAATTTTTTTAAAACATTTATGAGGTTTTTAAATCAAAATTCAAGATGAAAATTATTCAAATGACATAAATTTAGTTAATTTTAATATAAAATATCTAAATTTAATTTAAAAATGATTCATAATATATTTTAACATTATACATTATTTATGTGATGATTTAGTTTTCAATTAAAATTCAAAATTTTTATTATTCCTCAAAAAATAATACATTTTATAAAAATCCAAAACATTTGCCTAATTTTTATTGATATGATGATATAAAAAATAAGTTTTATTTTTAAAAATAAAATTTCTTATGGTGTGAAAAATTAATTTTATATTATCATTTAAAATAATTGTTAAGATTTACATTAGAAAAATGTTTTTTAAACAATTATTTCTCTTTTAAAGGATTATTATTTTATTTATAAAAAATACATAATAATAAATTCCATAATTTAATTTTAACTATTCTTACCCTCCAACATAATTTCTAGGTCACTATATTATGGTTTACTTTGACTTTGGTTTTTTTTCTACAAGTTATCGAAGATATTAGAATGAAAGTAATATATGACAAGGGATATTTATGCTCAATGTTGTGTGAAGCGTATGCTATCAAATAAAATATATTTATTTTATAACATTTATGGGTTATATGTAATCACATGTCGAGTCAACACATGACCATTACACACACTATATTCTCGGAAGTCCAAAAAATGTCTAAATAACCCACATGAGTTCCTTTTCCTTATTCACGTAGTAACAGGTCAAATATCATTAATCAATGTGAATCTCGTCCCATAATAAAACAAAACTTTACACATGGTCTAACTATATACATAAAAAATACCCAATAATCCAATTTAATGGATCGTGGTCTATTTTACATCTAATTAAAATAATGTTTTGTCATCGGACACAAAATATATACATGCTTCCTTTGCATGATTTATCTATATGGTTAAAAACATATTCTAATTGGGGAGGAACACTCACCCAACAAAACAAATAATCAAAAAAATTCTTCAGGTTTACCAGATATTTCATATAGTATATGCCTAGTGTTGGAACATAAAAAAAATACCCTAGGTATTTGAGGTTGGGGAATAACAATAGTCTTTGTAACTAATATGGGGTGATGGATCCTGATATGTGAGGTTGTACCATATCCCACAATGTGCTGAAAATTTTATTAAGTCTTTTCCATTTCCCTTCATCGCATGTCCCATAATTGGGAGTAGGGGACTTTGGTGCATTATTATAAGTCTGATGAGATTTATCCCCATGTAAGAGACCATTTCCAAGAGTGTGTAATGGGACATGATAAAAAATCAACATGTACGTGGTAAAATAAGAAAATATCATTCTATGAGGGGTGTTTGAACCATACATCTTGTATTATATATAGGGTATGGTTGTTATCCTTCAACAATGTGATTATGGGAATATTTTTGTGAATTGATGTTTTGTCATCTGACACAAAACATATACATGCTTCCTTTGCATGATTTATATATATGGTTAAAAACACATTCTAATTGTGGAGGAACACTCACCCCACAAAACCAATAATCCAAAAAAAATATCTTCATGTTTACCAAAGATTTCATATGGTATATTTCTATTGTTGGAACATAAAAATTCCCCAGGTATTTGAGGTTGGGGAATAACAATAGTCTTTGTAACTAATATGGGGTGATGGATCATGATATGTGAGGTTGTACCATATCCCACAATGTACAGAAAATTATATTGAGGCTTTCCCATTTCTCTTCATCTCGTGTCCCATAATTGGGAGTAGGGGACTTTGGTGCATTATTATAAGTCTGATGAGATTTATCCCCATGTAAGAGACCATTTCCAAGAGTGTGTAGTGGAACATGATACAAAATAAACATGTATGTGGTACAATAAGAAAATATCATTCTATGAGGGGTGTTCGAACCATACATCTTGTATTATATATAGGGTAAGGTTGTTTTCCTTCAATAATGTGATTATGGGAATATTTTTGTGAATTGATGAATCAAATTGCATTTGTATTTTATAAATTGTATTCATATCCCTTATATAGTCTAATAGAAGGGTGTTGTGGAGTAGTCTGTGATATTGAATTGTAACCCTTAGTGTTGAGGCATCATCATTGATTCTGTACCATAGTCTTACAAACTATGTTTTATATCTAGGTATATGGGAGTATCATATATAAATTTTACTCATGTGAGATCCTTCACCCAATAGGATTGATTTTCCAAGTGTGGGTGGTGACCGCTAGAAAACGAATATCATGTTGTACAAAGACAAAACAGAAATATCTTATTTTGAGGGTTTTTTAGACCCAAAATCTATTGATCTCGTCAATGTATATATTGGATTTTATAAATATTTGTGTTAATTTGACTTTATGTTAATATGTTTTAGTTTTAATTTGATGCAATACAATTATGAAAGTATTGATGAATTGAGAATTTTTAGGGATTTATTAAATACATAATGTTTGAAGAAGGTAAGGGGTTGTTAGGGAAGAAATCTATCATTAAGATAGGGTGAAAATTTTAATTCTTCATGATTCACCATTGGTTGAGACTTGTTGGATTTTACTATTATGTATTGATGTTTTCCATGCCAATATATGATAGGTTGTTCCTTATTGAAGGGTATATAATGTATTCACATGATATTTAAAGTCATAAAAAAATATCCCTTCACGTCTCAGTGATGTTTGTTCCACAAAAATGTTATTTCATATAATATAAATCTATCCAACCAAAAAATGGGAAATTAAATGTATCCAACATCCCATGAAAAGTTGTCCAGTCATAAATAAGGCTTCTTCTATAATTAGTGGTTTTTATTTATCTGTAACATGGTCCATCATCATTATGTGTGTTAGAAAGAGAAATATGGAACAAAGAGATACATTTGTGATGTCTTTGTGGTATGATTTAGTCTAATTATAGTTTTCAGGTGATTGGATGAATTTAACTTATTGACATAGTAGTTGAAATTAAAATGTTAGTCTCATGTGGGAAAAAGTTTTAAACAATGTTGTAAAACATAAATGAAAGTGTTAGAATGTAGACGTGGAACTCACCCTAGAGGATGGGGTCCTATGAAGCTATATAAATGGGGTTTTTTTCTTCTTACATAGCATGGTTCTTGATTTTTCACATGCTATTTTATATTATGGTATTAATATATTGTTATTTATATTCATATGTTTCTATATATTTTCATCATGTGTTTTATGTGTGATTAATAGTGATGATCGTACAATTTCCACTTGAAAATAAATTTTATTTTTTCACAATAGAGGAAATATATATTTGTAGTATTATGCTTACAATAGAATCTATATATTCTATATAAAGTTCATCTAGAAATATAAATAGGAACATAAAGGTAATTCTAAGGATGGGTAAGTTTCATCTAGACTATACATCAAGGTAAATAGATTCCACTTGACATAAATATTGTGTGACATAGAGGGAATGTCTTGGGTATAAAATTATTAAATAATTAACAATACCATGGGAGATTTCAATATATTATATAAGGCTATTAAATTGGAACTCCCATGTTTAAATTAGTTTTTAAGATATCTTGTCGTGATAGTGAAAGGGAAATGAAGAAGTTAAATGGAGTGATTTTTTGGATCTAATCAAGAGGAGGACAAACCATAGTGGGGAAGTCGACACAGTATGTATTGATTGATAACTATTTCTATTGTATTGTATAAGGTGTAAATTCATAGTGAAATAATGAAGAGGATGACTAAATTATGAAAGTATGGAGCACAAATAGGTCCTGGAGATAAATTCGAGTTATAAATTATTCTATTAGAGTTATTATTACAAATTTTTCCATAAATAGGTTTTAATTACTTCAAATGAAAATATTAAAAGTATCATATCCTATGGAAATATTAATTATATAATTTTATTGAATTCTAATATGATCGATCAGATTTAGGGTTATAAAAATATAAAATCCATATATATTAGTTCTAGAAGAGTATATG
The DNA here is from genome assembly GCA_963277665.1 of Viscum album. Taxonomy (NCBI): domain Eukaryota; kingdom Viridiplantae; phylum Streptophyta; class Magnoliopsida; order Santalales; family Viscaceae; genus Viscum; species Viscum album. Next base: position 266,301,154 of record OY728125.1, on the reverse strand, counting down.
GAGAATAAAGATAATAATAAAAATATAAATCTTATAGAGGAAATGATATTGTTGTTGTGTATGATAGAGTTAGATATCATGGTCCTCTATAATAAACATTACAAAAGAGGTGAATAAGAAGAGATCAAGTTAGTGTAGTACAGAATATGAATTCAAAATTTATTCTAGAATTTGAATAAAGGTGGATTTATAAGACCTCATGAAATGTATATATTTATTATATTCATATTAACATAAGGATATAAATAAATAACAATATTTGAAAATACCAGACATTTACTTAATGTATCTGAAAAAATAAATAAATTTTTATTGTATCATAAATTAGTTTCCCTTCATTTATTATAGTAATATGAATAGAGAAAGAAATTTTGTGGGAAGTTATCATAAGTTGGTATAGATCTAGACTTGATAATTTATTTTCATAGTGACCTATATCTTGAGTAACCTATCCTAAACACCATGAATTGATATTTAGTGACTCAATGAATTCAAATGTTCTTGATAGCATTTTCCTTCTAATTATCCTATAGCGGTGAACTGGGTAAAAACAAAATAATCCTTTGAACATTCTTATTTATTCCCTCTAAAACAAAAAAATATAATGTTAGCCACTTATTGTTTATTTATATCAAATAAGGGATAGTCAAGAGAAAAATTAATCAGGTCATATATCTAAATGTCCATAAATAAGGTTGAAATGTATATTTAAGAGTTCGAGATCTTTGATGTTTTTAAGATAATTAATTAAAATAGTTTAAGAGATACTATTTAACACACCATGATTAACATACAAACTCTTGGTATCTCACTCATAATCCCCTTAATGGACCTAAAATTGGTCTCAATGGATTTCCTTGTCTTTTATAAGATATTTTGATTTTTTATCATGATTTGTTTGGTTTTTAGGTTGAAGTTTTTCAATGATTCTATATTATTAGTAATCCTTGGAAAGGTGAGAACATTAAATAAGAAGTTTAAGTCCATTTAAATTCTATATTATGGTATGTTTTTCATAAAGTGTGTGTCTCCATTAAAGAAATTTGACATCAAAAAATATGAATCCAAAAATAATTCAAATTGTATATTTTATTTATTTATTTAGTTATGATATAAGAATGAATGATATTGCTGGTAGGCATAGTGAATTTAAGATTACCGATTATAATGAGGTATTAAGGAAGATAAAAACTAGTTGTTTTCCACATGTCAAAAGATACAGATCAATATTTAAAATGATATCATTTAAACCATAAAAAGGTGAAAAAGGGTTATGGTATAAAAAATAGTGTTTCTAATAGAAGTTTACAAGGTTCGAAATTAAAACAAATTTCTTTTTAATGTATCCACATTAATGCTGGAGAAAAAAAACACTTTTGTTTAAAAAATAAATGTTCTATAATATAATATATAAAATCTTAAATAGGGTTCCAGTAAGTAATATCATAGATCAAGGGAATATCAAAAATTAATTATCAAGAATGAGAAGATTACTAAGAACATTTTATTATTGGTAGAAGGGAACAAAGGGATCTAATAAGAGAAGTTATTTCTAAATAATTATATTTCATAAATAAAAATAAAGAGAAAGGATCAATGTGATATTATATATAACTCTCTATTTTTTTATAGGGTGATATTTCTAGTGGGCTGGAACATAAAATATATAATAAATAATTTGAATAAATATGTAAAAAACAATTCATCAATTAGTATATGATTTGACATCATCCAAGAATGCATCATTCCATAATATATATATCCGGTGTTTGTGATTAGTTTTTTATATTTGTATAATATTAAATGGATTACATGAAAAAGGATATATCATCTTAGAAACATTGGGAGACAATATATAAACACGACATTTAAATTATATAGAATAAAAAAATTCTTACATTCTACTAAATCATTTAATGATATGTTCTTCATATCCTGAGGAATGGAAAAAAAATTAATCAATAGCTCAGATACTTAGTAAGGAAATAAATTAAATGTAAGATATCATGAATATATAAGTCATTAATATTATGGTTGAGTAAATAATCAATTCATATTATATTTCATCAATAAATTCTGCTTGAAAATATTAACATGGCAAAAAGCACCTAGAAAATAATAATAAAAAATTAAATGAAGGAAATTCATAATATTTAATTATATTATTCTATAATCAAGGACTTAAGATAAGAAATCATGAACTTTAATATCAAGTCCTTAGGCTAATACATTTCAATTAATGGGCATATCAAAAATACCAATAAAATATAACCAACTATTTTCCTCTAGAGGTCGATAAATTTATTGGGTTATATCTATAATTTGTCCCGTCTAATCACTTAGATATTTCTCACACATTACTCATATATTGAATCAATAATATAATTCATAATTGATATTCGATATCAATAAATGAATATATGAATTTATTATATAACATGAAATGTCATTTTTTCCCATGTAAATAAAATAACTCTCTAAATAAGCATCCATATAATAAGATTATTTTTTAAAATGAAATATGATTAATAAAATATCAATGTTTATAAAATAATACTAAATAAATCTATATTACTAAAAATATGGACATGAAGAGGTAAAATAATCTTGGATCAATAATGTAGAGAGATAAAAAAACATGATCATAGGAAACTAAACAATCAAAAATAATATATAATCCATAAATTAATAAGATATATTATAAATTATATAATTTATCATAAATGAGATTTTAAAATAATTATATATATATATATATTGATAAATAGAGATAAAAATTTAAGAAAACCCTTTGAAACAACTATACTTTTTAAAATATTTTTAAAATGATGTTATAAGTAATTTCAAAGTACATTTAATGATGTTCTTAAAAAATTTCAAAAATATTAATTTCAAAATAATATAATCATGAAAATATACTATGTTTTAAAAAGAATTATGATGTCCGAGATAAAATATATATAAGTAATATGAAATCTACTTTAATACATTATGAAAATAATTCAATTTTATATTAATATACAAAAAAAGAATTAAATGAAAAATAAAAAAAATATCTCAATAAAACCGTTGAATCTTTTTGAAGAATATAAATAATAAGGTAAGAGGCTTAATCAATTTACATCGATTTTGTGAAAAATAAAATTCCTTTCAATCTTTTTTATAAACTCGTGAATATGCATTTTTCAAAAAAAAATAAAATAATTTTAAACAATTGTTAATAATGTATAATGTAGAGATAAATAAATATACCAATTATATAAAATTATTTCATAACATCTATAAAAAATTTGATGAATATAAATATAGAGGAAAATGATTCCTTACCAAAATAAGGGAAATAAGATAGGATTTTATAATAAATTTTATTTCACAATTTTATGGTTCCAATTTAAAGAAAAGTTAGAAGAAAAAAATGAAACCCCATAAATTAACAAATTAGAAGAAAAAATTGGTTTTAAGAATATAAGTACAATATAATTCATCAAATATAAATTTAATCACGTATATTGTTTAATAAAAGTTGGATTTTTAAATACACCCTTGTGATTGTTATAACATTTAATCGAAACCCCATTATAAGATGAAACGGTAATTAAATCATTAAATATGATGGAATAATATTAATTCATTAATAATATGTTAATTAGGAATTATATACAGCTTAGAAAATTAATTAGGTGCACAATATAAAATATATCTCAATAGAGTGGGATTGGGATGGAAACCCATACATTTGATTTGTGATTGGTATAAAGCATTATATCTACATGAATAAGCAAATTAAATTTATAAATATATCCTTATGAATAAATTTCAACTATATTTAATTTTTGATTGAATTTTGTAATCATTTAATAACTATTTAATGTATTGTTCTTCCATTTGGCGACCATTTAAGGTTGATTAGTTATTTTTACTAAACTATCATCGGATTATTGACCACAGTTAACAGTTTTATTATACGGATCCATTATATTTATAATCATAAATATTTCAATTATATTTTTTATTAGTTTTATATAACTTTGTAATCAACCATGCAAGGAAGTAACAAAAAAACAAATGCACCATTCATGGAGGTTGTAGTCCACACATATATATGATGACTTTTTCATTTTCCTTGATTATACGAAATGTGATATAGTGTATAATGAATTATATTTTGAAAATAATAGGTATGTAAAAAATAATATATATAAATAATCATTAAATATAAAGTGTTTATAAAAAATGTAAATATAAATATAAAAATGAATAACATCATTTCATTAAGGTAGTTTTCCACACGTACAGATGAGTGACATTATCAATTTTCATTAAATGGGATGATAAAAATGTAGATAATCATCATTCAAATAATTAGTATAGAATAACATCACGTATTTATATCTATTAAATAAATTTTTTTAATAACCATTTGATTTGGTGATGAAAATTTATATATGTCACATCATATAGACGGTAGTCCATACATATGCATGAGTGAAAAATTTATTTCTCATTGGATAGAAAAGGATATGAAAAAAATATTTCATAAACATAATAAAATTTATGTGTATTCTAAATAAAAAATTGATTGTACAATAATTTTATTAATATTTTGGAATGATTTAGATGATGATATAAAAATAAAAGGACATGATTAAGAGTTATACCACTTCCTTAGAAAAAAAACATTTACTACACATTATGATATCCTATGATGGAATATTTGTGATACGAGGAAAAATTTAATTGTTAGAAGGAATTTATAAATGTATTAGAGTAGATATTTTCCATCATAGAGTCTAAAATGTTAGTCAAAAAGTTATTATTGGGTGTTCAGTATTATAACTAACATATGAAAACTACTTATAAATACATGAAACATTATAATATAATATTAACTTACTCCAGAAATTTGGATCCAAATTATCATATATTTATAGATATAGGTGCAATGTTGAAATTATAGAATAAAAAATTATTTTTGAAAGTGGTTTATCTTATCTTTAGGCCTTATCCATTTATTTTTAAGTCTTTGTATCAATTAACTTTAAACAAGGTGATTAATATTTACCATGGGTACTATTAATTATGAAAAGATTTTATTTTAATTTTTTTCCACATAATAATTATTATAATTACAAATATAAAAAAAGATTTTTAATAAATAAAAGTGTTAAAATTAATTTTAATTTATGATCTCAAGACACATCAACTTTATTTAATAAAAATTTTCTTTCTTTGAAAAAAATGATTTTACAGTAAAATAAATTATAATTATGATCACATGGAATAAATAACATAGTAAAATGTCCCGATTAATCATTGACTCTTGGGGAATCGATTCTAATAGTACCATATCTCATTATAGTAGAAGCACTATATATTGATCAATTCTTTCAATATTTTACAATAATAATACTTATATCCTTGATATCTAAAGTTATAAATGAAAAGAAATACAATTAAAAAAATTACATGATGTTTTATTCAATAATTTTTTTCATCTATAGAGGTTTACCTCTTTACTTAATTTTATTTATTACATTTTCCTTTTACTAATTCTCATTTTCATCTTCTTCACCTGATTTCATTTGAGAATATAAGGCTATGAAAATTATTTTTCATTCTTAATGGAACATTATTCCATATCATCATATAAATTGTTTTAAGGAAAATTCCCCTTGATGTCAGGCCATAATTAAAATTATATAAATATTGAACAATACTTTTTAGATTACCTATATAATGTGAAACAAGATATTATAATATGGTAAACTTAAACTCATATCCAATTACACATTCATATTCCATCTATATTAAATTTCAACATTCCTATTCTATATAAGCTCATTATTCATTAGGAATGTTTTTCATGTAAAATATAACCTTAAAATTTACCTTATTGCATACTTTCTATCTACAAATCCTACTTTTTATTCTAAATCAATGTCCCTTATTGATATAAATCTACTTTTTAAAGAAATATTTCTAGAATAACCTAACCAATTTAATTACATCCCAAATATAGAAATTTATTTTCATAAGACATGATAAATTAATCATATACTAATAGATTAGTATCCCTATTAAATTATGGAATACTTTCCAACATTAAGTTGTCCAAAATCATATCACTATGATGGGAAGAAACTATTCGAACCATAATATAGTGGAAATTGGATATAAAATGTGACAAAAATCTTAATATACTAATAATTTCTTCAACTAAAACAGTGTACATATAGACCTAATCAAGTGTGAAATCTATACATTGACCAATGGTTTTGATATTATTTCCTTGAATTATTCTATTATATGTCTCTAAACATTGTCAAATACATAGTTTGATTAAAATATTCATGACTATTGGTCCATAAAATAAAATTCCCCAATCATTATTTAAAATTTCATGGGATTATCATAATGGGTTTTTCTTGGTACATTCCTCTTAGATATAGTTCTCAAGGGTCCAACTAAACATCCTTCAATTCTAAATACAATATCTCAGACTCCCATAACATAAATTTAGAGTTTATTTTATTATATAGGTATAAAATAGAAGGGATCACAATAAAAAAGATCAATCAATTTAATTGTGTTGTGAGACCAGATACATACATCACTTCCTTATTATATTGGAAAACAAAAATCATTACATGAAAAAAAATCTATTATCCTTTAAAATCAATCAATTATTACTTCTTAATATCCATGTTAAAGAAAAACCAATAATTAGTGAGTTCATATATTAGGTATGGGAATGTTTACAAATAAATTACTAATAAATACACAGTCACAAATGTTTTTTAAAAATTAAATAGTCAAAAAACATTTTAATTTATTAAATAACCCTATATTACACACACACACACACATATATATATAATACAATAACCTGTATTATAAGAACTAATTGGTTAATATTGGAAATGTGTAAGATTAGAGATCATGATTATTCCATAAAATGCTTATTCCAATCCATTATTAAACATATTTTATTAGTAATATGGCATGATACATCAATGAGGGGATATGTATGCACTAAATTACAAACTAATTAGGTAAACTGTCTATCTCATGAGACCTATAGACACTTCATGTGGGAATATATTACTATGAACCACCTATAATAGATATATTTTCATTTAATTCTTCAAATATTTATTCAACCAAATCAAAAAAAATATTATTTACCAATAAATAACAATTCATATTGAATCAAGAACACATAAGGATAATCATTACCTAAGAGATGAAATAAAACTTTCAAAAAGTTTTATTATACTTCCACTATATACCAAAATTGTATTCTAATATGAAATTATTAATTTAGTATCAATGATATGGATTTCATGTTGATAAAAAACCATATGCACATAGAGGAGAAATATAATAACCAATAAATAATGGAGAGTGATAGGAAGAACCAAAACAATCACATAAATGATTGCAAAATTTGTTACAATACATTAATAAATAAATAATTATAGAGTAAATAAACTCATCATAAATGAATGTTGGAAAAATGATTGGATTTGGAAAATAATAGAGTAAATTGGAAGCAAATAAAAAAATGAACTTTCAATTAAACATTTTTATAATTTTTATAAACATTGTAACAACTAATTACACTAACATTTTCATGAGGGTATAAAAATAATAATAAAATATTCATTCTAAAATAATATAATAATTATAACGTACCATTATTATAAAATAATTTTTTTAAAATAAAATACATTTATATAAAAATTAATCTATTTTCAATCCTCTATGAAATTAATTCCCATTTAGATTAATATAAAAACACAAAATTCATTAAAAAATGTGAAGATGATTTTATTCAAAAATCATGGAAATAATTATTGGAGGATAAATATCAAATAATAGACATGGATAGGGGTAAATACATTTAATCCATATAAGTTAAAATTATTATTCCCTTCATACAATTGTAAACAATCAAAAAATGACTTGTTAAGAAAACTAGTAAAAGATCCCTTTTAATCCATTATAATTAATTTAAAGGGTGTTACAAAATTATAATAACATGTCATTTATATGTATATTGTAATGGGTTATTAAATTCACCTTATCAAATAAATTTGTTTCATAATATAATATATGTCTCAATAAATTGAAATTGTGATGAAAACCATTTCCATGAATTCTTTCTTGATCAAACATGTAATATCTTCCTGAATAAAAAATTTCAATATATTAAAAAATTAATTAATAAACATTATCATATAAAATTAATTTATGATTTCACTTTTATAAATATATGATATATTTGTATTATATAGATCATGGTTAAGTTGAACACTTAGGGTTGTTTGGTCAATTTTCCAAAAATAATTACTGTGTATTGACCACAATATTTCGTGTAATGAAATTTTTTCACTTCCTATTGAATTTTAATCATGTAATAAATATAATTTTTATTCAATTTTAAAAACATTACACTACCTGAAAAGTTTTTAACTGAAAAAATAAAAATGTCCTTCATGGTTGTGGAAGACCGAAAAAACGTATAATGAAATTATCATTTTCATAAGGGTATGAAATAATGTAAGGTTTATAATGAATAATATATATTATATTAAATTTCTATAATTAATATCATATATTTTTTCATGAAATATATTATTATTATCATCTATGTAAATAGGAATTGAAAAATAAATAACATCACTTCATGGAGGTCGTAGTCCCGACCTATACATGAGAGACATTATCATTTTCCAATAGACATGTAGGTAAGAAGGTAAATTATATTTTATATCTAAATAATAATAATAATTTTATAAAATTAATATATATTTATTCAATATGTCATTATAACCATCCATGCGCGATGGTGAAGAAAAAAGATGAACATCAATTCATTTAAATGATAGTTCATACATACACATGAGTAATTATTTCATTTATTATTGGATAGAAAAAGAGATGAAAATGTTTTATCAAAAGAACATAAAAAAATTAATTACATTGGATAACATTATTTTGTAATATATTCATGTTTGTCATATGTTTAGTTGTGATATACAATGACATAAACATGAATGATCATGGTTTAAAATTATATTTTTTTGAAACCATCATTACATTACACCTTAGGCCTTACAAGGATGATATTTTAATAAGATTAGGAACTCAAAATGTTGGTTATAAATTTATGAATATATGTTTTTTTATATTGGCTGATCCAGGGAGATCAATGGTTGTGAAAAAGAAAAGTTAAGGTCTTTACTTTTATAAGTGGGGTGGGAGGGAATCTTTTAAATACATGAAAATTTATTATAAAATATATATATTATTTAAGTAAAATTGATCTAAATTATCATATATTATAATATAAATAGGATAAATTTGAAATTAAACCACGAAATGATATTTAAGATTGTATTTCAAATGATATTGAAGCATTATCCCTTTGTTTTTATTCGTTTTTTACTCATTTTACCCAGAACAAAGTGGATAAACATATACCATTGTTACTATTATTTATTAGGAAAAATTAGCTCAAAATAATTATCTAATATTAATTATTTTACTAAAAAATAGATAATACATTATAATACATTAAATTTTAATAATTAAAAAATATTTCATTTAAAATATGATCACAAAAATTAATGAAAACTATTTTTATAAACATATCCTTTTAAAGCATAAAAAACTTTTTCCACCAAAAAAAATATAACATTCTTTACTATATAATTAATTAGATTGTGTTCAAATTTATTTGAATTATTTTTATTTTCAAAATTAAATTCTGAATTAAATATTTTTAAAAATTTATTAGTGGGTAATAATAAATAATACCATAGATTTTAATAATAAAAATTAATTGGAATTCTAAACCATCAAACATAACATTATATATATAAAAACATACATCAAAATAAATTATATTAAATCATATATATATAATTTGTCAAAAAAATCATTTATATAATTTCATGTCCTTCTTATATCCTGAGAATTTCATAAAATTAAATTATTTATAAAATTAGTACTTTTTACTATTTCCATAAAAAATAAATCATTTTTAAAAAATTTAAAATATTCATCTGAAAATATTTTCCATATTTTTAAATGAAAACAAATTATAATAAGTGTATAATTTAATATTTCTAAAATATTAATAAAAATTTTCAATATCCAAAAAAATTGAAAAAACCAAGTATTTAGAAAAAATGACATTTCATATATAAATGGACTTTATTATAAATCCATTACTAGTATAAACTACTAGAGGAATGATACTATGTTTAATAGAATATATTATAAATAAATATTTTATGAATAATAATCCTTAGATAACATAATTTTTTGTGACAAAATTGCATTCCACGAATCAAAATAGTTTTTTATGATGCATCTTTTTTAATCATAAAATGATTTTTCATTCAATAATAAAAATTTCTTAGAAAATGTATTATTTATAATTAATTATTTAATATGTATAAAAAATAAATTTTCAATATGTTTAATAATCCCAATAATAAAACTTCCTCATTCTAAATAATATATATATATAAATATATTATAATTATAACAAACATTGATTGAAAATGACCCATTTTATCATTAAAATTCATAGCCTTATATTAATTTATTATTATTATTAAAAATTGATAACATATTTCCTTTGAATTGATCAATATATATTTATTATGAAAAAATTTCTAATTATATTTCATAATATGATTACTCATTTCTATACAGAGTAATACAAATACTAGGTTATAAATGCCATATTTTAGTAAAAATATTTATATAATACCTCAAAAATTGTTTAAGCTTAGTGTTTTTTGTAACAAAGGCTATCAAAAATATTATTCACTGAATAAATGAAATGTGTGTTATAAAAACCAGTAGGTTGTCAAAGGAAAGAAAAAATGTAAGAATTGGACACATTTATTGTTTTCTTACCCTTTAGTAGGAGCTGATGAATAGAATATTTATTCCATCATAAAGAAGTAGAATAAAATATTCAAACATGAAATACCATATAATATGGAAAACCATTAATTGGATTTTTTGAATTCTCTCTAAGGAACTGGAAAATTCAACCATCAAATTTCAAAAGAATAAGAAAAATCATATTGTTCATGTAAATAATTCTAAAAGAGTCACAAAAAAATAAATGAATAATGAATGTACTTTGTAAGAATATATTATAACATGTGATTTCTTTTGGGGTTCATGGACACATTTTCTATTTTGGTTCTAATGCTTTGGAGTACATCACTTGTTTTGAATCTATAAGAAAATTAAGGAATCCCAGTAATCTAACATAGCACAAAAAGTATGAAAGGATATATTTGGTATACTTATATGCTAAAAATGATATAAATGGAATATCTAATATTGTTTCTATACAAAAAATATCTACTATATATAGTAAAAGACCCAATAAGTAATTTTAGAGATCGCATGTGTCTAAACATGAGACTGAATTTGTGAAAGGAATTCCCCAAGGAATAAATGTGATCAAAATTCGAACATTACTTGTAGTGATATAGAAAACATTAAGATGTTTTATAGAATTAAATACTTTATATGAGTAGAAAAATACATAGTAACAGATATTTCCAAGGATGGTGATGTTTTATTTGGGTTTGTAATGAAGATATTATGCTTAAACAAGTGGAGAAGAGTTTGGATTCAATTAAAACAAAGTTTGATAAAAAAGTAATATCATAGATATTGGACATATAAAAAATGGTAGTACATATTTACTAAATATCATCCAAAATATTATGAAAATGGATGTTTCCAATATACCCCCATACGTTAAATTTTATAATTTTTCTAAAGTGGTGTATTGTTTAGGGGAGACACAATACACATGGTAAATGTTCTCAAAAACCAAATATTTTATTCTCAGAAAATATATGGTCTAATGTTTTAAATCAAAACATTAATTTGGATTATAATTACTAATATTTGTGGGATTTTTTACCAACAAGTGGTGTCCCCTTATTGAAATTTATTGCATTATTTATTGTGAAATGATGAGTGTTGTACTCGGGGGGTATAAGATGAATTTTCAATGGATGTTCTTCCCCATCATTGAATAAAATTATTTTAATTTTGTTTAATTTCATTTATGCCACATATAATAACAAATTCAGTATTTAAAAATGGGATAATAATTAAAATCTTATTTCCATCATAGTAATTATCACATGACATTCAATGGAATTCTTTTTCCCAATTATTTTTTGATTTGTATTTGGTGTGAGGAAAAAATTTTAAAAATATAATAAATTTTAAAATATTCATTACTATGAATTAATAAAAACATTTTTGGTATTCATCAATTTGTATTTCTCTTAAACCATTTGATTTAAAATTTATCAGTCAATAGATATTTTTAATATGTATGGGATCACTAGTTCTATTTTTTGGGTAAAGTGTAATGCTAAAGCAAACATAGTTTTATTAGAGTCATTGACAGAGATTTAAAAACATATGGAGGTTAATATATGATTTTTTTTCTTATAAATACCCCAAGATCAGTAATATTAGAGTATTTATTAGCAATATAATTATTAACTTTTAATTTCTTGACTAAATTTCATTTTGGTAGGTTATAAATTCTTATAAAGGTGGATTAGATTTTTGGAAAAGAAATATTTTGATATTTTACATTTAAATTATAAACCTCTTAAATTTTTATTAGTTAGATAATATAAAATTTTTCTACTAATAGTTAGTTGAATCTATAATATATTTTGTAGTGATCAAATCTGGAATGTAAAAGGGTTCCCCATTTATATTACAAAAGGAGATAAAAATTCATTGTTTGAGGACATTATTAGTAAACCATGATTCATATATGATGTATGTATTTTTTATTTTCAGGAAAATGGTGGATAAAGAAGAAAGTTAACAATGAAAATATATAAATTAAAATGTGTAAACTTTTAAATAAATATCTTGTTGAAATTATAGAATTAATTACTGTCATTTTATTATATTTTTCTCCTAAATAAAAATATGGATTTTGAATAACAATTTTTATATCACTAACATTAACGGTGGGAGATAAGTAACCTTAATCCGTCCATATTTTCCTTTATTATTCATTAAATTTTGTAGGTATTTTGAGGATATTGGATGTGAAGTGATATTGTCAAAAAATCAAAACTGGGAGATTGTTGAACCCCTCATTGTTTGTATTTGATTTTTAAACAATATTTTAGATTTTATTTTTAAATTATATGTTTAATGGAATCATTTATAATACTTTTAAGAAAGTAGTTATGCATTGTGGGTTGTCATGGGATCATTAAATATATAATTTTTAAATAATAAATAATGATTATATATAATAAATCTTTATGGATGATAGATCTATGAAACCATTTTGGATGTTTTATCCTAGGGTTTGATTTAATGTAGCTTTCAATAGTATATTGAATCTATCCACACTATAGTACATTATGTTATTCATTGATTATTTGTTCTAATGGTATTTTTATGACTTGAATTGTATTATGAAATTACACACCATGTTGCAGTGATGGTGGTTGTATTGAATATATGACTTGACACAATAAATAAGTGTCCAACCAAAGGATGGATCGATATTAGATGCTAGCCTCCTTGGGGAATGTCATCCAAGCTCAAATATAGCTTCTACCAAAATATAATTTATGTTAGCACCAATGTGGGTATAAATATGAATGTGTGTTATGATGAGAATCTTCATGCAATCCAATATCATGGTGAAGTGGATGTGGTATAGGTAGATACAAGAAGAGTAATCATTTGAGTTTATAGTTACTATATATTGTTAAAGAGGTGTTATTCTGGATTCTTGTTCAATGTTATGGAATTGTAGTTTTTTTATTGTTTCTTCAATAAAATATATATTTCAATGGTGATCACACACGCGATAAGAAAAAAATGGTCCAATGAGGATTTTGCATTCTATCCTTTTTCAATTTCTAAGGATATACCCTAAAAATATTATATACCATCAAGTTCATTTTTTCTATTTAAAATAGTTTTTTGGATGGATTATTCGGATCATTTGATTGTGGGGGTTTCAATGTATGCACAGTCATTCACATCATGTTCTCCATTAATATTTATCTTCCATAGAATCCCCCAATGGTTCTTGTATCTAGAAATGAGTGCATACCTACATTCGAATGGATACTGGTCAGTTGGGGTTTTAGAACCAATGGATCTTATGAACTCACAATGGTTGATAGGATGGTAGGTTGGGATCATTAAACCATTTTGAGAGAATTTTTATCCTACGTTGAACAGTATTATAGATTTTAAATATGTTTGAGAATCTCACACTAATATAAGTATGAGGACGATTACCCTAAAAAAACAATCAATTACCAAAGCCTTACATCTATAAAGGATGTCATATTAAGGATTTCATCTATTTTTATATGAGGATATTGATCCATTATCCTTTAGTGGAAAACTAATGTTATTTTGATTCAACATGACTATGCACTCTTGAGGTAATTGTCATCCTCGGGTGAGATTAATATTTCATGGAAGGATGAAAACATTATGGCATGTTCAACTAATCCTATTTATAATATGATTTAAAACCGTCAATGTTCATTAAACCTTGGATAGTTGAAATCATGTGGAAAGGATATATATACGGGCACTCAGGAACCAAGTGTTGTTGTTGAACCCTATGGATGTGTCCTACTTATATTGGTTATAGAATTAATCATAGTCATAAAAGTTCAGTCACACCATCCGGACATAACCTGATGTGGATTACCTTGTATGGGGGTAGTCATGTAATGCCACTGATAGGGGATTAAACATTGTGGGTTCCCAAACTAGTTTTTATTCACTATTTGAATGGTATTACCATTGAAACTCTCTAATACGATGTTATACATGGACACTATGATAAACAAGGGATAATAAGTAATCTATATCACTACATAATGATGTGGGACATATATATTAGAATAATCATATGGATGTTTAATATAGAGATTCAGACTTGGGAAGGTGTCGTATGGATCAAGGAAATTGAAGGAATCAGATTCATTATAGATTAATTTTCATCTCAATCCACTAGTGTGTGAGGTGGAATGATCATCCCCTAGGAATGATTGGGTCCCCTTGGTAGGAATATCAGAGACATGGAGGGAATTACACTGAAGTTGATTCATATTTTTCTTAGACATTATCAATTCTTCTTATGTATCCTCATAATGGAAGGAACTAGGGTTCCTGTATTTCATTTGATCCTACAACACCAAATGATGATGCACTTATATGGGGGCATATAAACTTAATCCTCTAGTCAGGGCATACACATAGTGGTTGTCCTAATACAAGGGAAAATATTATTATTTCACTGATCGAGGATTACACATTACGGTTTACCTAATATTTTAGTCAGTAATTACTCACTTTGATTGCGTAATATATCCACATGACCAGGTTATAATATCTAGAGATATTAGTATAAAACGTCCGAATTTTCTTGTCTCACTTGTTCAAATTGTATACATGGTATGTCAGTGAATGTTCAGACATGTTCTAGTTTCATTGAGAACATGTCTGAGGAAAATCACATGATCGGATTAACTTCTCCATAGGATATGTCAGAAAAGGAATGAAATGTCTCGATATTATCACATGATCAATGTTGACATGTCCTATCACGACCCGTCCTCGGGACCCTTGCCTGACTACCCCAAGCCCGCCTTCCATAGGCCAGGGGCTGGCCACTAACACCAAGGCCTAAATCCCGAAAAAAGGGGGAAGGCATTGCCTTTATAAAGTAAATAAACACTATAGAGTAAGCAAGCGGAAGTAAACACTATGTAAAACTGGGTACAATAGTAGTGCAGAAAAGTAAGTGGTCCAGAATACAAACCCAAACTGAAAGTAAAGTACAGCTGGAAATTAAAGCAGCAAAGTCGAGCCGTCCACTATAAGTCCCACCTAAAGGGTGGGTACTGATAGCCTCCTCAGCTCCTCGGGTCCAGCGGTCCTCTCCGTGTACATCCCGCCCAGTGGTCCACCCCCAGGTACCGACTTTCTCCACAATCCTCAACCACAATCAGTGTTGTCCGTCGTCTGCATCCAACACAATATAGTACATGCATAGCCCATACAAGGGTGAGTATACGCTACTCAGTAGGGACCCCGAGACCCCCGAAGGTCTTCCAGAATCCACAAAGTATAATCCACAAAGGAAAGATACAAACACGAAGTAATATCCACCACTACTTAGGTATATGCCCATACATATACCTAAGTCATGATTTCCAGTTCGACTCCATCATCCGAGCCCAAGTTCGATCACGTCCACACAGGTTAGTACAACCCAATCCACACAGGAAAGCACAACACAATCCATATAGGAAGAAAATAAATCATATCGAAGATAATGGCTGAAATTCAAGACTCAGCTCACATAGGTATACTTCTTCGTAAGGTGATAGAGATGATCAGATGTAGCCCCTGATTCATCTAAGTTGGGTCCCACGTAGGATACAATAAACCAGCTAAGCTGTCAGACCCACATAGGATACAGACAAGCTACTCTGCCAGACCCACGTAGGATACAAGAACATTGTCAAACACTGCCAGACCCACATAGGATACAAGAATAGTAGTCATCATCGTCGAACCCACGGAGGATTTCAGTATGGTCATCATCGCTGCTGATCCCACGGATGATTTTAGTGCAGTCATCTTCGCTACCAAACCCACAGAGGATTTCAGTGCAGTCGTCTTTGCTGCTGAACACACATAGGATTTCAGTGCGGTCGTCTTCGCTGCCGAACTGATGGAGGATTTCAGTGCAGTCGTCTACGTCTTCACAGTCGCAGCCAGCTCTAGGGTTCCCGCACACAGCAAGCTCGATTCCAAGAGGGTCCACTCCACGATCCAAGGGGGGGTTGAATCATCAACTGATATATAGTCTGGATTTGATGTATCCCAAAGTTCCATCTCGACAAAAGGAACTCAACGCGACAGACGGCGCGTCAATCAGACGCCCGGTCTGAGAGTTATTGGTTTTTTCGTTCTAGGGGCCCGGTTGGTTTTCAAGTCAAAACCAACCCGCCGTACTCCAAATATGTCCAAACATCTAGCAAAAAAATCCAAATGGTCTGTCTCACTATGATTAATCCAACAAAGTCGACGGCACGTCAATCGGACGTCCGGAAATCAAGTTATGAGCGTTTCCGCTCTGAGGGCCCGGTTGGTTTCATGATCGAACCAACCTGGCCATACCCAAAGTTCTCCGAAACCTTCAGTGTAGTATACCGAAACGACCATCTCATTCCGAGGATCACTACGCAACTGACGGTTCATCGATCGGAGGTCTGTATCCCATGTTATGGGCAAAAGACCGAAAGTGGTCCGAAAGTGGGGGTCTTGGCCCGGTCCGACCCGGCCCATTAGTGTCTGGCCTGGCCCAGTGGGTGCGGCCCTGCCCAGTAGGGCGCGGCCCGGTAAGTTCCATGCAACCCGGCCCGGCCCGTCCGCATGGCATGCTGGCTCTGCCAGCGGCCGAGCATGGGGGGACACGGTCCCCCCTTCCTTTGCGCTCCACGGATGCGGCGGGTGCCGCGTCCTCCTCCAGATCCCACACGGCCGCGGGATCCCAGTCGCCTGCTGTCGTGGCTTCAGCCGTAGCGGTTCCTCCTGGAAGTGCGCCGGGACGCCGCCGGTGGACTCCGTGGCCACCGGAGTAGCTCCGGTGGTCCGTTCTTGCTCCCGTCTGCGCCTGGGGTCGTCTAAGGACCCGTAGATTACTGCGACGTCCTCCAATCGCTAAACGGTCCCATTTCATCGTCGCCCAACGTTCCGCGCATCAAGAACAGAGAAATCGGGGGGTTCAGACTTGTTCATTGGTCTACACCCACCGCGTTAGTGGTTCAAATGACTTCCAACAATTAAAACACATGTTGAGGATATAATCCACATAAATTATATTAAACCAAACCCCCTACCTTGAAGAAGTTGTCGAACGAGGATCGTCATGGGAAAAGAGGTCATGGAAGATGGCGTCGCGGAAGAGGATCATTGGAGTCGCGGTACACAGTGTCACGGATAAGAGGATCTTTGGCGTCGTGGTACACAGTGTCGCATCGTCGATCTCCTAGGAGCTTTCGTTCTTCGTCATCTTTCGTCGGAGGTTGGCGTTCTTCATCGTTCTTCGCATTCTTCAACAAGGAAGAACGTTCTTCATGAC
Source organism: Viscum album (assembly GCA_963277665.1). Taxonomy (NCBI): domain Eukaryota; kingdom Viridiplantae; phylum Streptophyta; class Magnoliopsida; order Santalales; family Viscaceae; genus Viscum; species Viscum album. The sequence goes on along the minus strand of OY728125.1, from coordinate 266,282,934 downwards.
TAGAGTAATTTCTCCCCAAATATTCTCGCACAACAAATCAACAATAATAAAATAAGGCTTTGTCTTATTTTATTACTCACGCCATCCCTTTTTGTAATTCAAATTAAAACACGATTTAATTTACGTGTGTTGACTGATTAATGAGGTGTTTAATAAGGGGGTGCGGGTGTGTTACACAAAAAAATTAATGGGGGGTTTGCCAACTTAGTTGAAGGTTTGAGGAAGTTGAATTGGTGGGGCTCTTGTGGGGCCCACCCCACTAATATCCTATCAAGAGGGGTTAGGATTTAGGGGGTCCCACCTCAACTTCCATAAGTAGGTTTAACCTACTTAGAACATAAAATAAAAATTGTTGCACAACTTTAATTTTATTCATTAGTTAACCCATTTTTAAATAACCACTCCCGAGTAAACAGAACTCCAAAAAAGGTGTTTCTAAGCAATTACAGGCGCTGCAGTTTCATCGGTGCCCTCAGATTTCGATTCCAAGCACCGGTTCAAATGTTAGGAAAACCTGCTCGTTCGTTCACTGAACGTACCTGAGCTAAACTTCGGAAATTGATTTTTGGCACACCGGGCCTCGGAATCAGGTGCCGTCTGAAACTGTGTTCTTTTAAAATCCCAAAGAAAATTATGAAAAAAAAAATTTACCTTGAATTTTATGGGTCTTTACAATACTCCCACCTTAGGGTTTTACATCTCTGTAAAGATACATCATAAACTAGGGGAACAAATGTGGCTACTAGGCATGCATCTGAGCCTCCCACTCCCAAGTGCTCTCCTGAAGGTTCCCGTGCTGCCATCTGATGCACACTAAAGGAATCAGCCGCCCACGTAGGACCCACTCCTGTCGATCCTAAATATCCACTAGGACCTCTCCAAAAGTCACCCCATCGTCAAGGTCTAGCTCCCCATGGTCGATGATATGCGTCGGGTCATGCACGTATCTCCTCAGCAGAGATACGTGGAAGACGTCGTGCACCCGGTGCAACTAAGGTTGTAGAGCCAGGCGATAAGCCACCTCGCCTATCCTACTGAGTACCCGAAAAGGTCCGATGAAGCGCGGAGACAACTTGCTGCCTCAGCCAAATCTCTATAATCCACGTCGAGGTGAGACCCTTAAGAAGACGTGGTCGCCATCCTCGAACTCTAGTGTTCTCCGCCTCTTGTCAGCATATGACTTCTGTCGGCTCTGAGCTGTCTTCATCTGCTCATGGATGACCTGGACCTTCTTTGTCGTGGCCTAGACAATCTCTAGTCCCACAAGTGCTGACTCCCCAGGGGCTGCCCAGTACATAGGTGATCTGCAAGGTCAGTCGTACAATTCCTCGTATGGTGCCATCCCGATGGTGGAGTGGTAGCTGTTGTTGTACGCGAACTCCACCAAGGGTAGGTGGTCCTCCCAGCTGCGACCAAAGTCTAGGACATATGCACGAAGCATGTCCTTGAAGGTCTGAATGGTCCTCTCCATCTGACCATCTGTCTGAGGGTGAAAGCGGGTGCACTGTCGTAGCTACATCCCAAATGCCTCTTACAACCCCTTCCAAAGCCGGGAAGTAAATCAAGCATCTCGATCGGAGATGATAGATGATGGAACACCATGAAGTTGTACGATCTATTGAACGTAGAGGCGTCCCAAGCTCTCCACAGAGCCCTGCTCTCTAATGGGTAAGAAGTGGGCCGACTTGGTGAGTCGGTCGACAATCACCCAAATGGAGTCGTGACCTCTAGAAGTACATGGAAGTCCAGTCACGAAGTCCATAGATATCTCGTCCCACATCCACTCCGGGACCTCCAAGGGCTGTACCAAGCCTATTGGTACCTGGTGCTCTGCCATCACCTGCTGGCAGGTGAGGCATTGAGAAACGAACTCTGCAGCAACCTTCTTCAAACCCAGCCACCAGTGCTGTCGTCTGAGATCCTGGTACATCTTCGCCCCTCCTGGATGTACCACTAAAGGGGAAGTGTGAAACTCTCTCAGAACCTCCTCCTGTAATGAAACTAGTACCATGGTACGTTCACTGAAAATGACGACGTGCTCTCCTCCCATAGACAATCCATCAGGTTCCTGTCCTAAGGATATTTCTGCACGCTGTGTCTCAAAGTCAACGTCTCCACAATGTGCCTCTCTAACCCACTGTAGAAGTGGAGGGGTGACTGTGAGTGACTGAAGAAAGGCTGCTCCATCTCTATCCATGAATTATATCTTCAAAGCGGCTAGCTGCTCCGTCACCTCCCTGAGTATCTGAATTCCCATCCTCCTGCTGAGAGCATCGGCTACTACGTTCCCCTTTCCAGGAGTATAGACTATCTCAAAGTCATAGTTCTGGAGGAACGCGATCCATCGCCACTATCTCAGGTTCAGGTCCTTCTGCGAGAAGATGTACCCGAGACTCTGGTGGTCAGAAAAGACTATAAAGTGATCGCCCATCAGATAGTGTCGCCACATCATCAGAGCAAAGACCAATGCTGCTAACTCCAGGTCATGGGTAGCGTAGTTCTGTTCATGCTGCCTCAACTGACGTGATCCATAGGCGATCACTGCCCGCTCCTGTATCAAGACACATCCGAGTCTGATCCCTGATGCATCTCAGTAGACTACGTACCCTACTCCCTCCTCTGGTAGCCTCAAGATAGGTGCATTGGTCAATCTCTGTCTCAGCTCCTGGAAGCTCTACTGAAATCTGTCTGACCACACGAAGGGTTTACCCTTCTTTATCAAAGTTGAGAGCGGTGCCACAACTTTGGAGAAGTCTGGAACAAATATTAGATAGTACCCATCTAGACCCAAGAAACTTCGCACCTCCGTCACGCTCCTGGGTGGCTCCCAAGCTAGCACTACCTCGATCTTCACAGGATCCACCGCAACTCCCGCCTTAGAGATGACATCTCCCAAGAATTGGACCTCACATAACTAGAACTGGCACTTCGAGAGATTTCCATAAAGCAGGTTCTCTCAGAGTGTGTCTAGTACAACCTGCAAGTGGTAGGCGTGCTCCTCCTCAGTGCTCGACTATATCAATATATCATCGATGAAGACCACAGAAAATCGATCGAGGTAAGGCTAATAGATCCTATTCATGAGACTCATGAACACCACTGGAGAATTGGTTACGCCAAATGGAATAACCAAGAACTCATGGTGGCCATACCGGCATCTGAAGGCTGTCTTATGCACGTCCTCATCTCGAACTCTGTGCTGATGTTAGCCTGACCTGAGGTCTATCTTCGAGAACCACCATGCTCCCTTGAGCTGATCAAAGAGGTCTTCAATCCTCGGTAGCAGATACTTTTTCTTCACAGTCACCTGGTTTAGGCGACGATATTTGACACACAGTCTTAAGCTCCCGTTCGCCTTCTTGGAAAACAATTTCAGGGAAGCCCTGGGTGAAACACTGGGTCAGATGAATCCCTTGCCCTGGAAGTCCTTTAGTTTTACCCGTAGCTCTCGAAGCTCAGCGGGATCCATCCGATATGCTGGAGTAGTTATCGGGGATGTCCCGGGGTACAGGTCAATATAAAAGTATACCTCTCTGTGAGGAGGTAGTCCTAGAATGTCGTCAGGAAAAACGTCTGCATACTGATCCACCACTACAGGAAAACTTGGACTCCGCACGTCAACTGCTCCTTGGATGAGGCTAGCCAACTGATGAGTGATAGGTTGTCCTCTCCTCTACGTGAGTCCATCCTGTGCTGTAAAGTCTCCCTTCTCATCGGTGAAGGTGAACCTGCTCCCATCGGCGCGAACACACCACACCTTTCGCCTAATATAGTTGATCTGAGCATGGACTGTAGATAACCAATCCAGGCCCAAGATGATGTCATAAGGCCTCGAAGCGGCTACAAGAAGATCCTAGCCAAAGCTCTCACCTCCTAGAGTAAGCTCACACTGCCGGCACCAGTGCGTAATCATCTAGTCTACTCCCGTAGGAGTCTCTAGCCGTAAGGATCGAGCCAACGACTCTGTTAGAATCTCCGAGCTCCGAACAAGGGCAGCGGCAATAAAAGAATGACTCTCTCCTGTGTCTATAAAAACTACAGCAAGGGTGGAGTAGACACAGATAGTACCTCGAATCATCTCTAGCATGCCGTGGTCATAGGCCTCCGCTGCCTGAAGCTGAGCCTGTCTCTACCCGCCAACTCCTCGTTGTCGGGGTGGACCTGCTAGTGGTGGTGGTGGTAAAGCCTCAAAGCGTCTCCCACCACCCACTGCTCAGCCAGCTCCTCTTCCTCGTCCGCCTGCTCCATGCGGACCGCCACGGTCGAACCTCTGCATCTGCCTGGTTTTCCCCTCAACCATCTGCTGCTCCTTTACACGGCGGGTCGGGAAGTCACGAGCCATGTGGCCCTACCCGCCGCATGTGTAACACTGTCTGCTCATCGGAAGGCTTGCTCTGTCTCGTGTTCCCCGTACCTCTAAGCCAGTGTCCTGAGGTCATCCGCTTGAAGGTCTGGTCCACCTGGACCTAGGTGACATTCGTCGACTGCCAGTTACAGACGGCTCTGCTACGTACCGCCCTGCGGTAGGTCTCGCTGCTGGTGTAGGCTCAGCAAGAAAGCTCTTTATGAGATGGGCTCGCTCCAGTACTCCTTCCTATGTCGGAATGCTGAGGGAGATCATCGATGCCCTGATCTCATGCCTCATTCCCGGCTCGAAGTTCTGGGCTCGGAAGAATGGGTCACATACCATGTCTGTAGAATAGCGCGAGAGATCGGTAAATCTCGTCGAGTACTGGGCGACCGTCATGCTGCCATGCCGCAGCTGTAGTAAAATCTGGATGCTTACCGCACGGAGGGTGGCTGGGACAAACTCTGAGCAGAAGAGGCTCTAAAAGTCCGTCCAGAGGAGTGATGCCTCGTCGTGCACCTGGAGAAACAAGCTCCACCATCTGTATGCTTCCGTGTGCAGGAGGCTCACTACAAGGATCACCATGGGGTCAGCTGGTGTCCCCACTAACCTGAAAACTCGAACTATAGCCTCCAGCCAATCCTCGACTACCTGAGGGTCCATCTCCCCGTGGAACCTGGGCGGTCTCTGATGCTGAAACTCATGCAGTGCACTAAGGCGACGTGCACTCTCAGTGGCTAGGGTCGGTATCATCGGTGGCTCGGAGGTTAGAGGTAATGCCGATGCCTCTGCTGAAAAAGGGCCCTGCACCGAGGCCTCATTGCTCGGTGGGCAGTCAGCTCGCACAAAACTCGGAACACTAGCTGGCTTCCATCTTGGGGCCATCCTGAAAAGAAACAGGTGTGCCACGGTCAAAATTGTATACCTGGTGAGCTGACACAAAGTAATCACGAAGAAAACTTTTGAAAAACACATGCAATCATTTTTTCATGCATTGAGTTGGAAATCAGAGGTCAGGGTCCTATGTATGGATACGTCGGCCACCGCACCAACACTGGACTCCCTATACTGATAACCACACTCAAAATCCTTAACATTATTTCTTCACATAGAAGAAAGATCAGAGTCCGGAGTTCTGCGGAAGAACCGAACTCCTTTGATACCAATTTGTCACGACCCATCCTCGGGACCCGTGTCGTGACTACCCCATGCTCGTCTTCCATAGGCCAGGGGTTGGCGACTAGCACCAAGGCGTAAATATCGACAAAAAAGGGGAAGGAATTGCCTTTATAAAGTAAACAAAACACCATAGAGTAATCAAGCAGAAGTAAACACTAAGTAAAACTGGGTACAATAGTAGTGCGGAAAAGTAAGTGGGCCAGAATACAAACCCAAACTGAAAGTAAAGTACAACTGGAAAGTAAATCAGCAACGTCGAGCCATCCACTGGAAGTCCCACCTGAAGGGTGGGTACAGATAGCCTTCTTAGCTCCCTGGGTCCAGCCGTCCGCTCCGTGTACGTCCCGCCCAGTGGTCCACCTCCAAGTACCGACTTTCTCCACAAGCCTCAACCACGATCAGCGCTATCTGTCGTCTACATCCAACACAACGTAGTGTGGTCATAGCCCGTGTAGGGGTGAGTATACGCTACTCAGTAGGGACCTCGAGACCCCCGAAGGTCTCCCAGAATCCACAAAGGATAATCCACAAAGGAAAGATACAAACACGATGTAACATCCACCACTACTTAGGTATATGCCCATAAATATACCTAAGTCATCAATTCCAGTTCGGCTCCATCATCCGAGCCCAAGTTTGATCACGTCCACACAGGATAGTACAACCCAATCCACATAGGAAAGCACAACACAATCCACATAGGAAGCAAATCAATCATATCGAAGATAATGATTGAAAGTCAAGACTCCGCTCACACAGGTATACTTCTTCATAAGGTGATAGAGATGATCAGATCTAGCAACAAATTCATCTAAGATGGGACCCACGTAGGATACAAAAAACCAGCTAAGCTATCGGACCCACATAAGATATAGACCAACTACTCTTCCTGACTCACGTAGGATACAAGAACAGAGTCAAACACTGCCAGACCCACGTAGGATACAAGAATAGTAGTCATCGTCGTCGAACCCACATAGGATTTTAGTACGGTCGTCATCGTTGCCGAACCCACGGAGGATTTCAGTGCAGTCGTCTTCGCTGCCAAACCCATAGAGGATTTCAGTGCAGTCTTCTCCGCTGCTGAACCCATGGAGGATTTCAGTGTAGTCGTCTTCGCTTCCGAACCCACGGAGGATTTTAGTGTAGTCGTCTTCGCTGCAGAACCCATTGAGGATTTCAGTAAAGTGGTCTTCGTCGTCGCAGCCGCAGCCAGCTCTAGGGTTCCTGCACACAGCAAGGTCGATTCCGGGAGGGTCCGCTCCACGTGCCAAGGTGGGTCGATACATCAACTGACATGTAGTCTGGAGTTGATGTATCCCAATGTTCCGTCTTGACAAAAGGAACTCAACGCGATAGACGGCGCGTCAATTAGACGCTCGGTCTGAGAAGTATTGGCTTTTTCGTTCCAGGGGTCCGGTTGGTCTTTAAGTCAAAACCAACCTGACCATACTTTAACTACGTACAAACCTCGAGCAGAGTAAGCCAAAAGGTCCTTCTCACTAAGAGGAATCCAACAAAGTTGACAGCACGCCAATCGGATGTCCAGAACTCAAGTTATGAGTGTTTCCGCTCCGAGGGCCCGGTTAGTTTCGTGTACGAACAAACCCGGCCGTACACAATATTCTTTGAAACCTTCAGTGTAGTATACCGAAACAACCGAATCATTCCAAGGATCGCTAAGCAACTGACGGTGCATCGATCGGAGGTTCGTAGCCCAAGTTATGGGAAAAAGACCGAAAGTGGTCCGAAAGTGGGGGGTCTGGGCCCGGTCCGACCCAGCCCAACCCCCCTGGGTTGGCCCGAACCGGGTCGACCAGACCCGGGTCCAGGTCCGCCCATTAGGTCGCAGCCCGGTCCGGTGGGCGCGGCCCAGTCCAATCCGCGCAACTCGGCCCGGCCCGGCTAGGTGGCCCACTGGCTCGGCCAACGGCCGAGCATGGTGGGACGCGGTCCCCCCTTCCTTTGTGCTCTGCGGACGCAGCGGGTGCCGCATCCTCCTCCGGATCCCACATGGTCGAGGGATCCAAGTCGCTTGAAGTCGCGGCTTCATCCATGGTGGTTCCTCCTGGCGGCACGCCGGGACGCCACTGCCTCCGGGCGGTGGGGCAGTGCCGGCCGGCGCCTCCGATCGCCGGCGCCGCCGGTGAAGTCCATAGGACACCGGAGACACTCTGGTGGTCCGTTCTTGCTCCCGTCTGCACCTAGAGTCATCTCGGGACCCATAGAATACTGCGATGATCTCTAATCTCTCAACGGTCCCGTTTCATCATCGCCAAACGTTCCGCGCATCAAGAAAAGAGAATCGGTGGGTTCGGACTTGTTCGTTGGTCCGCACCCACCGCGTTAGTGGTTCAAACGACTTCCAACGATTAAAACATATGTCGATGGTATAATCCACATAAATTAAATTAAACCAAACCCCCTACCTTGAATAATTTGTTGAACGAGGATCATCGCGGGAAAACACGTCGCGGAAAACGACGTCGCAGAAGAGGATCGTGGGCGTCGCGGTACATGGCATCGCGGTGAAGAGAATCGTTGGTGTTGCGGTACACTGTGTCACATTGTCGATCTCCAAGGAACTTTCGTTCTTCGTCCTCTTTCATCAGAGGCTATCATTCTTCATCGTTCTTCGCGTTCTTCAACCAGGAAGAATGTTCTTCAAGACTAGAGTAATTTCTCCCCAAATCTTCTCTCACAACACATCAACAATCATAAAATAAGGATTTGCCTAATTTTTTTAATCACGCCATCCCTTTTTGAAATTCAAATTTAAAACATGATTTAATTAATGTCCATTGACCAATTAATGAGGCATTTAATAAGGGGGTTTGGGTGTGTTACACAAAAAAATAATGGGGGGGGGGGGGTTGCCAACTTAATGGGATGTTTGAGGAAGTTAAATTGGTGGGGCTCATGCGGGTCCCACCTCACTAATATCCTATCCAGAGGGGTTATGATTTAGTGGGTACCACCTCAACTTCCATATGTAGGTTTAAACTACTTAGAACATAAAATAAAAATTGTTGCACAACTTTTATTTTATTCATTAGTTGACCCATTTTTAAATAACCACACCCGAGCAAACGCAACTCCAGAAAAGGTGTTTCTAAGCAATTACCGGTGCTAAGGTTTCATTAGTTCCCTTGGATTTTGATTCCGAGCACCGGATTCAAAAGTTAGGAAAACCTGCTCGTTCGTTCATTGAACGTTCCCGAGCTAAACTTCGGAAATTGATTTCGGGCACACCAGGCCTCGGAATCAGGTGCCATCAGAAACTGCATTCTTGTAAAATCCCAATGAAAATTAAGAAAAAAAATTCCCTTGAATTTTACAGTTCTTTACATGTCCAAAGGGTGTGACAGAACCTTTTTGAATTTTTTCAGAGGATATCACATGATCGAATGTGGCTTTTATAGAGTACATCACGAGATCATTATTGACATGTCTTGAGGGTGTAACATGACATAGATGAATTTTTCGTTGACATCACATTATATAGGTTTACATGTATAGTGGGTTATGTATATTCTGGGATAACCTATCTGGTGTAATTCTTGAGTTCATGTCTAATATGTCTTGAAATCATAAAAATACATAGATGACTTTTCTAGTGATATCTTTATAAACTAAGAGACTTTTCTAGGGGATATCACAAGATTTGGATAGAAATCCATTAGGACTTCATATAATTGGTTGTTTTTCCAAAAGGACATCATGTTACTTACCATTACATGTCTAAGGGACATCAGAAGAACCCAATAGTATGTTAAGGGTGTGACACCTGATTTGAGTGACTTTTCCTGATGGTGTTGCATAGTGTAAATGAGTAATGATAAGAATGTGGGGATTATCATATACAGTCTTTCAAAGAGTATCCCATATTTTTTATTTTATTCTAGTATTTAATTTCATATGTTCCTTAGGATTCTCCCTTGATAAATGTTTTTCAGTTTCTTGTTACTCGACTGAATTGTGGTATGTCCTCCACATAATAGCTTTATAGAACAAAAGTCCATTGTGTAAACTCATATTATAACATGGATTAACTATGCATGCCTCATAATTACTTAGGTTATTCCCTATATTTTACATATTGTTAAGACATTACGATCACATAATTTACTAATCCATTAAATGCACTACTTCACTTCCATACAACATCGAACGTGGATGCCTATTGTTTTTTAAACATTGGGGGATTTATAGGTTTTTCCACCATGATTGTACCCCTTAATTGTTCAAAATATATCTCATAGATTTGGTTTGGAGTTCATGGAAGGATTTAGTGTTAGGAACTTTTCTTTATCATTCCATGCTTCATTCTAGGGTCATCTCATATTGATAATTGATCTTCAGAACTTTCTAAATTTACACTTTTATTGGTCCCCAGTTGATAAATGGGATTTTTAAGACCATGTTGACATGCCAAGGTGATTTTACAATGATTTAACAACAAGTCTAGGGGAATTCAGGAGATCATCAAGCATGAAGAAGAGATACAGTGTGATTATAAGTGACTTTTATGAGGACATCCTCGAGACAAAGGTGGATTTTTAGGGGTTATTCATGAGATCATTCTAACATGATTAGGGACCTATATGTGATAAATGAATGATTAATTGGGAGATAAAACCCTTTATTATGATGATCAATGTATTTTTTCTCTATAAGAAGCTTTCATATTTTTCCCTTTTTTACTTTATTATTTTAAAAAGGTCTAGGATAATTCGTGGCTATACAGGTGTATTCTTAGATAATCACCCTCCTTTTATTTGAAGTTTCTGATGATGAATAATTTTTCTTTTGGTGATGCGTGAGAATCATCATGGAAAACCATTTTTAGTTTTATTTAGAGTAGATACTGGAAATAAAGAGTTTAATGGACATGTTTGAGTCCCTTCATATGATAAAGGTGACATTCCATTGAGCTCTTATGTGACAAGGTATACATGTCACCAGGGAGTCTGTGGTGTCTTTTAGACAACATGGCCATGATTTAGGAAATATAAAACCACTTAAATCTTATATATTCAAGATATTTTAACCTATTACTTTTCAATGTTTTTTATGGTTTTCAAGAACTTTCCCACAGAAATGTTGCATGTGTTAAAGGGTCTCATATTGCAGCCTACAAATGATCAGCAAGTATCTTCAGCACCACTAAAAATTAAATAGGGATTTTCAAAAAGGGTTTATGTGCGATCTTCAACTAGTCATTCACATGCATGGCCATTTCACATGACCATTAAATGTTCATCAAATTGTGTTTCCTTTGGGGTTTACATGATCTGTTTCTTCTAGTCACCTTCTCTTCCATTGTAATGTGGATAAAACAATACTCATTCATTGGGTTTTCTTCCATAATATAATTTCAGATGATCATTTGTTTTCCATAGTCAAATGAAACCAATTAATAGTAACATGCATGGTAACAAAGGAATAGTTTTGAGGATTATAGGTTCCTCCCTAAGTATTTGGGATACTGAAAATCAATGTCATGGATGATGTTTGGTCTTCCGGGTGACCATTGGTATCTAACAGAATGACTTATAAATAAGGGAATATAGGGTGTCTCATACAACAAATACTCTACTTCTTCATTGAACATTTATATCTCTTTATTCCACATGAACCCTTAACAAGACATTATCTTGGGACCTCTCTATAAGAATAGATCATAGGATATATTTCATGAGGTTACATTTAAAGAACCAATTTCCTGGGATCTTTTTGAAATCTCTCTCTATCTATTGAAATTTTTAAAATAAGTAGGAAATCATTCATCTATAATTTTCATAACCTTAGAATCATTTCTATCATGTTGTATTTTTAAGCTTCACTGGTTCAATCCTATGGTCACATGTGTATTATGAAGAGGTTGTTACCCTTTCAAGGTTACGAAATCCAAAGATCCACGATCGTTTGGGCAAATTTGAGAGTACATGGGTTATAATTTCCATTGTATCTCCATGATCCAAGTGATTTGTGGGTCTTATATGTGATAAAGAATCCCCATATGATTCTTTTAATGCTCATGAGGCTGAAAGATTTATGTTTTTATTTTTTTAGGAATTCAATAATTTTTGACATATACTGATTGTTTTTATGTAGATATCTTTATGTTTTGGAATTTCATTCACAACATCTAGATGAAGGGAAATGATCACCTTAAATAATATTACTGATCCTCGATATCATGATTTTTATAAACATTAGATTTTTAATAGTCTCTTCTCGTCTAAACATAAAAACTATCCATTACACCTTAACTACCCCTACATGGATTTTGTCTTTCAGAAGATGTTTTGATTTCATCTCCTGAAAATAATCTTCCATATAAATGGGTTTTAACATGACTTGATTTTTCACTAATGATAGTTTCTATGGATGTTCAATAGGTTGTATCAAATTTCTAGTTTTTATATATATGATGTAAAACTCCTCTATGGGTTCATACAACTATGATTTTTCCCATCAACCCATTTCTCAATGTCGTTTGGGAATATTTGTCTTCTATTTGAGCATCCTAGGTTGTGGATGGATCTCAAAATAATATATGTGATGTACTGAAAGTTAATCTTATGACTAGGCATGGAAAATATGGGTCAAACTGATATTTATAGATGTTTCAGAAAAGTTACATGTTATCCATACATTTGAAGACGTATGGGTCTCTTAGTTCATCAAATACCATTATATGGATCATCTCAATGAACTAATTATCCATTGGTTCCCTCATACAAACTCATTCCATATATCATATGGTAAAGTTAGAATTCACCTTTGGGATGTCTATCAAATTGGTGGGATCCCCCCGAGGAAGTGTTGGATGAGTTAATTCCTTTCCACGAATGACTAGGATAACCCCACAGATACTTCTGTTTTTGAAAGGTATATGATCATAATTATGAAGGATAGGATAAGGAAAGATCTTAATATGTGATCACTCATCACCATTAATGATTGGATAATATATTACTATATCAAAGAAGAGATTGATTTACCACTATAAACCATCACTAGTTCCCTTCTCAGAAGGATAGTGATAGCACCAGTTCATGTTGGGTTTTCTTATTGACCATAAAAACATAATATTGGGCTATCATGTGAGGAAAAAGATATCCAAATTCTTAGGCTAGTTTAATTTATGACCACATTCTTGAAAGGATGGATTTTTTCCACATAAGATGCTTTCTTAAGAATTTGAGTTAACATTTTAATGATGGATGATTGGTTAAAAGATGGATGGAATCTAAACTTAGCTATGTTGAATCTTGTAGGCCATTTCCATCTTCTGGGCCACATTCAATATGGAAACATCCCTTAAAGACTCGATGGTCATTTCTTTTTTTTAATGTATGGGGATGCATTTCCATAACTATAGTCACCATAATACTAATGGGATCCCTGACATATTTTTCGATCCCTATCTAATGAATATATTCATGGTTGAGGAAATAATTTTTATCCAAATGAGGTGGATTACATACACAATTGGTCTGGTTGTTTTTATTTAATTCATTAACATATACTGACCAGACCAATAATTGATTATGGGAGGGCTTCTCTTTAGGATTGGGCCTAAAAATTTATCTTCAGGACATGATTTTCATGGAATGAGTGGATTAGTCGATTATTTGTGATATGGATACCCCATATTGATTGTCTCATCAATTTATCTACATACCAAGGGTTTCTCCCCTACCCCAGGTTGGCATGTATGAAGAACAAAATCCCATGATTATCTTCTAATTTTGGATGATATTGGTGCCTGAGGATACCAATTCTGAGATCATAAATCCTCATGTTAGTGACAATATCTTTCTATCATTTCATTATCCCATGTTTGGGTGGATTCCCAAACAGGTGGTGTGATAAAAATATTAGTCAGTTGAGTATAATAACCATTTCCTTCCCCAACCCCTTGTTTTTATCAATGTGGGAGATGATTCAAGATTCATGTGAGTCTTTAAGAAAGAGTTCTCATCTTATCAGTGACCATCCCATTAGTAGGGAAGCACTTTTTAGGAATATAGACCTTAAGATGCTGCATCATTTGAGAGAATATTATATTGGCCATCCTCTATCATATCATAATTATCTCAGCTCATTATTTCCCCATTTGACATACCTACACTAGAAGTTATGATGATCAAACCCAACATAATATAACAGAAAAGTAGATTCACACGTTGATCATTAAGGCCACCCAAGAAACATTTACCTATCAGGATGAGCTTCATATTTAAATACATAATTATTTTGGAATGGATTTCTTTGACTGCTAACAATTATATAAAATTATGTGATTAAATTTCATAATGTGATAATAGTTTCGTAGTAGTGAGAGGGGCGTGCGTGATCTTGATTGTGGGATTCCTTTGGAAAACATTATGAGGTTTGCTTCAAATGACTGAAAATAAAGCCATCAGTTTATCTATGATCTAAAAAACTAAATATTTCTCTTGACTACATTAATAGTAGGATAATAGGAGAGCTTAGTGTTCAAAAATTATGTCATTTAGGCATAATCATCATCAATTGATGCCAACCAAAAAATAGTGGAGGATATGTCTACTCTTATTAAGACCCTTCACCCTAGGGAGGAAGTATAAGAGGTGGGATAGAAGATGCATCGATATTCAATCGATGATTCTCATTAGACTCTTGACAATTTGGCAGTCTGAGTTGATAAACGGATATTATAGTTTGATCATAAATGTAATATGTTAGTTTTTTTGGAATCATCATAATGCCTAGGAAATTTGGGTATACATCCTTCTTCTTGCTATTAATGAAAGTATTAAATGTACATTCAATGTGATTATCTTTTTTCCTTCATTCATGATATGAATTATATTTCATTAACATGATGATAAATAAATCATAAACAATACCCGTCCTTTATATAATATCATGTAAAACAAAATTATTTTATTTTATTTTTTTAATAAAAATAGATTTCTCTTCAGAAATTATCATGAATTACAACAAAAAAACAATTCCTTATTGATGTAATTGCTCGATCTATATTGATATTACCAAAATCCAAAAGAAATTAGTTGGGTAATATAAATGGCCCGGAGGGAGAGTTCCCTATTTTTGGATAATGTCTATTAACATAGAGATAATAAAATTATTTTTAGGGTCATAATGTTTTCCTTACAATATTTTTATCTTTTCATTTAATATTTCTCTAACTATATATTATGCATTATAAGGATTAAGAATTAGCAGGTGTTGAAATGGATTATTCTCATGTAATCCAATTAAGTGTTTTTGACCTAACAATATTTGTTCCCCCTCCCATTCTTGAAAAAAATAATTATTTGGTTTCATTTTATGGTCTTTAAGATCATACCATATATATATATATATATATAGTTTAGAGTATTCTAGATCGAACCTCATATTGATGTAATTTAGGGAAATTTATCTTGGTCCTTTTATTTCTTTTTTTATGATCTTTTACCATGAACCTCATAATTGCATAGTTTCAGTTCTTTTCGCTCAAACCTTTTGTGGTTGTTATTTAGAGACTTTTATCTCAGACCATTTATTGCAATAGATCAGGGTTCTATAGAGAGTACAATGAGATTACGTATAGATTAAAATTTTTTCCTTACAAATTTATTTGAGAATATATAGTATGAGTTAGACATTATAATGATAACCCAAAAGACACTGGGGTGATGTAATCTATTATAGTGATTCTAGTTATTAGGAGGATTATATTTCCATTCCTACAAGGAGGATATACCTCTTGTTGGTAGGTCAACGTCCTTATAAATTTGTATCATTTTTAAAATGAGGTGTCCACACAATTTCCATGGGTCACGGATGATTTTTGGGGGTAATGTTGGTTGAGGGTGAAATACAAGGGAAGTCAATTCCACATTGATAGCTGAAGCAAGGGTTGAGTATTTAAATTGGGAATAAATTACAAGGATGACCCATAACAACCTAATATATCGGGGTCCAATAAGGTGTTACTATAGCTCATAAGCATTATATTTCATTTCTTATAATCAATATATGACTCTCATTGGCCAGTCAATGCCCTTACGCATCTATTAAATGGTCAATGATAGGTGTAACCACTCTTTATCCAAGGGCCAGAAAATATTTTCAATGAATAAAATTCTTAGATGATGAAGATAAATTATGGAGGATAGGCAATCCTTGATGTTTTATAGGACCCTTCGGTTGTATAAGTTTTTCAATGTAGAGATTGGGCCCTAATCACTATGGTTTCAATCCATGAGGACCTAGCCACCAAAATTTAAAAAAAGGGAGTTTCAAATTACTTCATTGATAAAGTGTATAAAATATACTAGGATATTGTTTAGGATTTTATATATTATCAAACAGTAAGGCCCCATAGATTGAAAATCAAGGTTTAAAGTGGTAAAGTCATCTTGGAGGTATGTTACAATCATCCCGAGAATGAAAAAAAATATGGTGTGTAATTCTCCATGGTGACATTAGCCTCAAAAATATTAGAAACTACTTTTTTCAAGGTAAAGATGAATATAGTTGAACATCATAGTTGCGTATTACCAAGAAATTGGAAATGAAACATAGTTGAGTAGAGGGTTCCCTGAAGCCAGGTATCCTTTTCCAAGGGAATTAAATTTTTTATGGGGATCTGAGGCACTCAAATATAAAATTTTGGTTTGTGTAAAATATAATTTTGATAATAGTTTGAGAAATATAAATGTTGTTTCACCACATGGTGAACAATTTATTATATCATGGGGATGTAATTTATGATTATTGTTACTTCTTCTTGGATAAGGGGGTACATCATGCATGGATCATCATTTATTAGGTAAAAAAGTTGTCCAGATATACTTTTAGTCATCGTTTAGTTACACATTAATGTTTTCATGATGACTAGAGATGATGAGTTTAGTTTGTATAAATAGGACGTTTTCTCTAGATTTCATTTGTGGGTTTTCATCTAGATATGTTTTAAATTTCATTTATTTGTATTTTAGGTTCTTGTGAACTAGAATATCAAAGTATTGAGTTTATCCCTTTGTCTCTTTAACGAATCTGCAGGTATATTTTTTGTCATGACACATATAGAGCTAATATGAGGAGAATCTTACATAAGATCCCATATAGGATACCTAGGGTTAAGAGTATTCTAACATATTTCTCAGTATGGGATGGAAATGATGTAAATCATGGATTGAGGTTCTTAGGTCATAGGTATTTATATGGGACAAATATGTAGGGGATTTCCAAGAACAACCAAATCATCAGAAATCCTCTATGGTGATGTAAATATCACAAGGATCAAAAAACCCTTTATATAGGGCAATGATGTCTTTAGTTGGTATGTCTATGCCATTATATATTGATAGAATTGTCAAAAATTGTGGAATATTTTCTTTTTAAGGGATATTAAACGTTTCCATGAACATCAGGCACTCAAATCATGAATTTTGATATTGCGGATAAGGGTTTTAATGGTTGGAAGATGAATTCCATAATCTAGTTGATATGGGTCAATATCTTATGTTCTTTTGATCCGGAATGATGTTGGGGGATGGTTTTCACCATTTAATGTCATGTATAAGGGATGCATTAGTCTTTAAATTATAATTTTATGTGGCTCAATTATTTTCCTTCATAATTCACTTCTTATTGTTAAGACATTCATTTCTTTACATTTTAATGTCATGCGGTAAGAAAATTGGAACCGATGTGAGAAAATGTGAAATGTGTTCTTGGTGACAATTTGCACTAGTTGGGGGAATTTAGACATAGGGGAAATGTTTATTCAAGGACATTAATATTGGTCGGTATCCATATGATAAATCCCCTTTATCCAGATATATCATGTGTGAAATACACCCTTATATAAAACTACCTCTTGCATAAGAAGAATAAATATTTATGGGTCATTCATTTCATGAAAAGTGGTACATAATAATTTTTTGTACAGTTTAGTATAGAATCCATAGCCTATTTAACATAACAATACATGATTTCAAGCATAATTATACATTAGAATACAATCCAAGGATCATGAATTCCAATGGGTTTTATTACTATGTAAATAAAACTAAAAACATGGTACTAAAAAGAACGTATTTAATTAATATTCATAAAGATCTTCTAAATTCTTTTGAGCTCTTACATCTTCATAGGGTACCCTAGGGATCACATGAATGAAGGGATGATCTAAAAGCTCAGTAAGGGAGAAAAACATAGTAATAATTGTTTAGAATTTGGTTTAGAAGGCATGGAATAGTGAAAATTGAAGGCATGGAACACATGAAATCATAACATATAAACATGGGATCATATAGTCATTGATTATTTTTAATTATTTAGGAATATAAAACACGACTATATCATGATTCAAGGCTCATTGTACATAGAGGAACACATGTCAAGGTTTACTGCCAAGAGCATTTCCCATAGTAGCCCAAGTCAAGGCTGACAGCCAAGGCCATTGCACTTAAGGTCTCATGAGACTCAACATTACACAATTAATGGTAGTTATATTTGGGTTTACCCATATTAACAGGTTCATAATTATGATTTCTACATGTAGAATCATACTTAAAAATCATAAAAATAATGTCACTGATGGAACGAAATGGGTATCATAATCATGTCAAAAAGCATAATGAATGGGAGTATCATAAAAGTGTCCATAAAATTAAATAATTAGAAAATACATGGAAATTAATAAGATAAATTTGGCATGTATCATGGAAAGTTATTTCAACAGACATGACAACATGTAAAATAAGTATTTAAGAATTATTATCATTGAATCATTTTAGTGCGGTTTTAAAGAAAAATAGTAGAAATGATTTAATATAGAAAATTTAATAATCTGTTGTACTAAAGAAGAAGTGATCTAATAAGGTCTTAATAAAAAAAATTATTATAAAAACAAAGGTGGCATTAAAATTTATGGTAGAGTGCATTTGAAATTGGGTAAGAATTCAGGAAGTTCAATTAAAATAGGTTTTCTTATCGAAACGTTTTAAGAAGGTAATTATTTAAAAACATGTATATCCAGAAAAAGAGAATTAGGGATGGATATTAAAACATGATTTCATAGAATATACATATTATTTATAAGATTTATATGAAAACAAATCACAGCTTCTTTTGGTTAAAAAGAGGGTTTGATCAACCTAATGGAATATAGGAGGTTTGGGTATCATCCCTTATAGAATATTGTCATGGTATTGGGTGTACATAAGAGGGATTAGTGAAAGAGAAAATGGATTATTATATTTTACACACCATTATGGAATTATAAGGAAGGTAAAAATCACTCTCCATCATCAGTAATTACACATAATTTTGCACCTCATTGGAAACACTCCTGAATATGAGTGAGATAGAGAGGATACCTTACCGGATTTCTGATGATGTTCATCTCTTTATCATAATTACCATAATAATAAAATTAGGTTAATTAATTAATAATTCCATAACCTCTACTACATGTTATTAACTTATTATAAACTTATTAAGTTCATCCATGTCCTTTTTTGATGAGTTAAGATGTTAAATTTTATTGTTTGCATGAATCTGCTTCCTTGGGTTTAATGATTAGTCCATTTATATACATGTTAGGATAAACATGTATAATGATCATGGTTTTTTAGAATTTATGTTTTAAAAAAATATTGAAAAAAAGAATACTTCATGGTTATAAATTTTTTTTATGTGAAGGTGACTCATTATATAGAACATTAATGATATACGCTTGGATTAATTTGGTGATTTTTTAGAATTTACTTATTTTGTATTACAATTTTAAATCATATGGGAAAAAAGATTCCAGAACAACGCATAACATTGAAAACATATTTAATATTTTGGTTAAACCATAAAAATATTTTCATGACCCTAATTTATGATTCCAATATAAATTGATAACCCGTCGTCCTTGAATGTGATAAATTAACACATCTCGGACATTGTTTTCATTTCATTCATATAAAATAATGGGAAATCAGAGGTGATAATGAATTAACCCAATAGAATACCAAAACTCATGTTAAATTATTATAATGGAATTGTCATATCATTTGAATGTGGAGTGGTTCGGAAATAAAGGAGAATAAAGGAACAAGAAAAGAAAATGAATGAAAAGAAAAGATGAATTTACCGCTTGATTTAATCTTCCTTGAGAACCTCTTAAGGGAAGAGTATTAAGTCTTCTCAGGAGTCCAAGGGATGTTGGATGTGGGGTATGAGCTTGGGGAGAGATTTGAGAAGAATTTATTGAAGTCATAAGGCTTTAGAGGAGTGGAGATGAGAGGAATGTGGGTTGTTTTTATTGTGGAGGGGATAATGGTTTTATTTATATATTAATAATTTGTTATTTATTTCTCCATAATAAAATAAATAGTGATGATTTTTTGACCAAAAATAGTAATATTTGAATGTAATTTCGAACCAAAGGACATTTACATCATAAATGACTCAAGCATGACATAGAAATTAATTTATTTAGTATTTATTGTAAATTATAATATTTTACTATTCACAAAAACATACATGTAATTTAGAAAAAACTAAAAATCTCACCATAACAATTTTTCAACATGTTGAATCCAAAAAAGAAATATATTTTTAAAAACAATTTCTTTAATTTTATTACTTTAAATTTTAATTAAAATCATAATTAATTTGAAAAATACTGATTTTAAAACTATATCTGATTTTATTATGTTTTCAAAAATTACATAATATGTTTCAAAATTATCTAAAACCCATATGAAATAAAATTATAAATTTATGATCAACTTTTAGGAAAATAAATTTTCTATTAAATTAATTTATTAATTATAATTAACTGTTTATGACATACAAAATAACAAATACCTTTACTATGGTCATGTTATCACTTATAAGATGCCAAAATTTTATTAATACATTCATTGGTCATGATACTATTATTTTTTAAGATTAAAAATTCATAAGGGTCATATTACTATTCTTAATGATATGTTACTATTCAAAAGGGTATCTGACTATTCACCTATTATTATGTCTGTTCTATCAGACCCTAATAATCACCCTGAAGGAAACTATGTATGTCATATTTTCAAATTAAAAATAATAGAAGTTACCATATAATTATTAAAGGTCACATAGTACTTATTAGTTATTTTTCTTCTTATTTCATGTTATTAAAAGACATAATTATAAGAAGGGGATTTCAGTTATAAAACATTGGGTCATTGCATTATTCCCCACTTATGAAATTTCACCCTCGAATTTTCATTTTTCATTATAATACATAAACAGGTGTGGGTACTTTTCCTTGAATGCTTCCTCCCATTCCAATATTTCCTATTCATTCATATGGTTCCACCATAGTACATTTACCAAGTTAGTAGTCTTGTTATGTAGAACATTATCTCTATTTTCTAGGAACTTCACTACTTCTCCTCATAAGAAATACAATTCTCTAACTGTACATCCTCTAAAGATAGTACATGTGAACAGTCAGGTGTGAACATCCTTAAGAGGGATACTTGAAAGACATCGTGTATTTTTTACATGGTAGGTAGATCTTCTAGTCTATAGGCCACAACCTTGAGACTACCAAAAATATCGAAGGGGGTGATGTGCCTAGGGCTTACCATTCCTTTCTTTCAAAACCTCATGACCTTCTTCTATGGAGATATGAGTAGAAATACCATGTCTCGAATATTGAACTAAAGGTCTCATTAATGATTGTCTACATAACTCTTTTTTCATCAGTTGGATGCCTTAATATGGTGTTAAATGGTTTTCACCATCTCCACCATTTCATTGACCATGTCTTTCCTTAGCATCTTACACTCACTGACTTCATCCAAACACGCTGGTGATCTTCACATATTCCCTTAATTGGCGTCGTGGGACGCCATTCAGATGATCGAGTGGAAACTATTTTTGTAGAATAATTTAACTAGTTGAAGATAATTGTCATGCCATCATCTAAAATCTATATAACATGATATCAAATATATCTCCTAGTTTCAAAATTCATCTCCCATATTGTCCATCAGTTTGAGGATTATAGGTCGTACTGATGTTCAGTTCATTTCATAGAGAATGTTGGAGACTATTCTTGGACATCGAGGTGAATCTCATATCTCAATAAAATACAATAGATAGTGTTAATCCATGAAGCCATAAAACTTCTTTGATATATATCCATTCAATTTTATCCAATTTTATGTCCTATCAAATCATGATAAAGTGAGATACCTTTTATATATGATCCAAAATGACCCCTAATGAATTGTATCCTCTGGATGTCATTGGAAGTCCAGTGACAAAGTAGATAGTTACATTCTCCAACATTAATGTTGGTATAGGTAGTGGTTTTATCATCCCATTATAATTTTCTCTTTCAGCCTTCACTTGTTGACATACTAAGAAATGTGATGCATAATTTTCAATCTCCTTCTACATATTGTCCCACTAGAAGTTCACTTGGAGATCTCAATACATCTTTATGCCCCTAGATGAAAAGATAAGGTTGATCTATGTGTGTCATTCAAAATCTCATTATTTATCTCTAGATCGTATGGTATACATAATCTTGACCAAAATCCTATAACTCTTTCCTCATCATTCATAAACTCAGTGGATTTACCATTTCTAATGGCTTCAACCCATTCCTGAATATCCACATCTTTTCATTGAGTGTCCTTTATTTTCTTCACGAGGGATTGTTGAGAAATAATTTGAGAAAGGATATATGGTGTTTCTCCTTTAATTATTCCCTTATTCATCCATTTCAAATCTAATAATATTGTATCTTTTTCAATTATCATCATTGAAAACATTGCAGGAACATTTATACTTAGAGCATATGCCACTTTGATTACTTTACCGGGATGGTAGTTGATTAAGCAGTCATAATCCTTGATGAGATCTAACCATATTCGATGGTGAATATTAAGATATTTCTTTTTGAAAATATATTGTATACTATTATGATCAATATATATCTCACAATTCTACACATAGAGTAATGTTGCCTAAGTTTCAATGCCAAGATCACAACCTCCAACTCTAGATCATGAGTATGATGGTTTTTCTCATTGACTTTAAATTGACTTGAGGAATACGATATATTTTTATCATTTTTTAATAGAATACAACCTAATCCCTTCATTGAAGAATCACTAAACACCAAAAATAGTTCTCCACTTCTTGGGAGTGTGAGTATTGGTGCAGTGATAAGCCTCTTTTTCATATCTTTAAAACTGTCCTTACATTGCAAAGTCTAGACTAACTTCACTCAATTAAATTTCATCTTGTTCATTGAGTTTGAAAATTGTGAGATGTTATTCAAAAATTGTCAATAATTCCCATCTATTCCATGGAAGGTGTCGATCTCTGATATAGATGTCGACCTTTTCCACTCTTCAATTACCTTTTTTTGGAAGGGTCCACAAGTACCCATTTGCTGGTGAAAAAATACTCCAAGAATGATACATCCTCCATATATAAATTGCATTTACTAAAATTTTAATAGAGCTTTTCCCTCCACAATGTCTTTAGCACAGTATTCAAATGATCCTCATGTTCCTCTTTTCCCTAAGAGTGTATTATAATATTATCAATAAATCCTACCACAAATTTATAAATGTAGTATCTAAAAACCGAATTCAATAAATCCATAAAAATTGATGGATCATTAGTGAGTCCTAAAGTAATCACTAAGAACTCAAAGTGTTCTTACCATATTCAAAAGGTAGTCCTGGGAATAGCATCCTACCTCATCTTTAATAGGTGATATCCTGACTGAAGGTCCACCTTAGAGAAATAACAGGGCCCATGAAGTTGATCGAACAAGTCATCTATCTGAGGCATGGTATATTTGTTCTTTATCATGAGTTTATTTATTTCACGATAATCAATATGTAGGCACATTGATATATCCTTATTCTTGATTTATAGGACTGGAACTCCCCACGGTGAAGCACTTTTGCGTATGAAACCCTTCTCGAGATTCTCTTATAACTACTTATTCAGCTCTTCTAGCTCAATGGTGGCCATTCTATAAGGGTTATTTGATATAGGTAGGGATACAATAATATGTTCAATCGATATATCAACCTATCAATTAGAAAGAAGACAAGACAACTCTTTAGGGAATTCATCAGTGTAATCACACAAGATTGGAATGTCTTCAAGAATGATTCTCTTCTTTGTCTCAATCATTTGATCTAGATATACTTACTCATAAGGACTTAATATCCACACATGAGACACTGATTCTATAGAATATTTATCTTCATCCTTACTCATGTAATTCATTGGAGGATGCTCTAGGATATAAATAGTGATCTCCCATTCTCAAAATATGATGTTGGCTTTGTATAAATATAGGAAATCCCTTCCCAAGGTAAAATCAAACTCCACTAAAGGATGACTGACAATAATTTCATAGAGGTTCAGTCCAAAAAAATTTATCGGTGAGGTGTTTCTCACTGATAAGATATCTTCCAAAATTTGATGTGATGTTTGAATAGTTATACTAAACATAAAGGATATGAAAGAATTCATAGAACTAAAATCAAATAGTAAATTTTCAATTATTGAATGAATAACCAGTGTGCCTATCACCACATCATCTTCCAGCTCCACCCTAGCTATAGTGATATAAAAAGACCTTCCTCATAGCCTTGGAGGTTGTTCTGAATATACCTTAAAAACCCTCTGGTTTGGGAAATTTTTTCTTAATTCTCAGGCTCCTTGTATTTGTAACACTTCACTAGAGGCTGACTGTTTACCTAAACCATCCTTCCTTCTTCCACAATTGTGTGATTTTTCATATCCCTTTGGCTATTTTTAGCTATATGTCCCATAATACCACATTTGAAGTAATTCCAGGTTCCCTTTATATAGTTCCCATGATTCTTATTCATACAATTTTTACATGTGCGATGATCAATCTTCTTTTTATCATGGAATTTATTTTTTTAACTTCCCACATTTGATTCTATTTTCCTCTTTTTGATGATTTTCCTATGATACCACTGAGAGTCTTCGATCTACATTTCAACCATAAGGTCACAACAGACAATCTCTTCATAAAATTCATCTTCATGAATCAAAAACAATTTTTTTAGACTCATATTTACCCAACCAAAGAACTAATCCACTTTTAATTTGGTATTCATTAAAAAGATAGAGGTGTATCATGTAAGCCTTAAAAATATTTCTTCATATGCACTGATGGACTCCTCTTAATTCTTCTTGAGCTGAAGGAACTCTCTTTCCATCTTGAGGTAGAGGATTTGGGGAAAATACTTATTGAAAAACATTCTCTAGATTTTATCCCAATCCATGGATTAAATTTTTTCCTAGGGCATTGTATTCATCATTAGTGTCCACCACCAATCATCTTTCCTATCAAAATAATAAACCACCAGCACAACCTTTTATTCTTCTATTCATTAGGAGAAATAAAATATTTTTTCAATGGAGTTAATCAAATGTTCTATGAGGAGGGGATCAGAAGAACCACTAAACATGGGAGGCCTTTTTCTCATGAAGTATTCAATGGAAACATGATCTTTTCTTGTGGGAGGAGGTCCTTCCTTGTGATTATTGTTATTATTCATAACATTAGCTTACTATGAATGTAAAGTCATTATGTTTTGTTCACCCACTCTAATCATATTTGTAATATCATTAAATAAATCATTATATTACCTTTCCCTATGATTGTGTGAAAAGGTTCATCTATTCACCGCCACTAACAGAGAAAAAGAACTTACAATTAGTGGGCTTTAATTCATAGGTGTTGAGCATAAAAAGTAACATTGTTCATAAAAGTATAAATATGTAAAGAAGATGTATATCCTAACATGTAATTCCATAGGTTTAAATCTAGGTTATCAAATCTCTATGTATAACATATATTCTTATGGGATTTCTTATTCCCTTAATTAGGGTTTGTACTAAGACCATGAATTTACCAATGAATATCACCCTAGAGTGTTAAACAAAGAGTGTATCAAGTCCTATTACCATGCACCAGTTCCCATTCGAGTTTAGCTCATAATGTTTTTTTGGTTTTAACCCTAGATACATCTGTGCTCGATCCACCCCTACTTATTTCTATCCAGATAGGGATGTATTTTCTTGATAACGCACTAACCCTATACTTACCACCAAACTTTTGGGGTGTTTTCTTATACGTAGTCTCATCAATAATGTTCTTACAAAATATTTATAATCCTAAACACAAAAAACAAGTGGACCGACCTATGATACCATCTATAGAGACCCTAGCCTTTTACACACAACACTACATGATATTAAGCCTAATTATACATCAGAATAAAAGCCATGTATCATGAAGCATAATGTCTTTAAATACTATTTACCTGAAACTAAAAACATTGGACTAAAAAACACCTTTAATTAATCTTCATAAAGATCTATTAACTTCCTTTTATCCCTTACATCTTCATAGAGTACCATGGGGATCACATTAAAGAAGGGATGAGCGAAAATCCAAGTAAGGGAGAAAAATATAGTAATAAATATTTAGCACATGTGTTAGAAGGCATCAAATAAAGAAAATAGAAGGCACATAACACATGGAATCGTATCATATAAACATGGGATCATACAAACATCGATTCATTAAAATTTTGGAGCAACATAAAGCAATAAATTAGTAGAGGAGAAGGATTTTTTCATATAGAGGAGCAAAGTCAAGGTTAACCACCAAGACTATTTCACAGGGTAACACAAGTCAAGGCTAACGGCCATGACTAATCCACAAAACATCTCATGCAACTCAACATTACCCAATGCATTAGAGTTCTATTGGGGAGCACCCACCAAAACATTTTCATAATTATTCTTTCCACAAATAGAATCATACATAAACAATCATATACATATGGGCACCCATGGAACGAAATAGGTATCATAATCATGTCATAAATCTTAATGAATGGTCGTATCATAAAAGTGTCCATAAAAGAAAAGAATTAGAACATAAATGGAAATTACTAAGGTTAAACAATATTATTTCATTTTATATGGTGTCAAATATATGTGAAAACATGTAAAAATAGAAATTAGGATTTATTATCAATAAAAAAATTTAGTTCGGCTTTATGGAAAACACTAATAAGAATTTAAAATTGATAAGGTAATAATATTGTGTACAAAAAAAAGTAATCTAAGAAGTTTTTCATTATAAAAAAAAACTTTTTTTAGTAAAACAATGGTTTCTTTAAAACATATGTTAGAGTGCACTTGTAATTGAGTATGAATTCTGGATGTTCCCTTAAAACAGGTTTTCTTATCGAAAATTATTGAGTTGGGAATCAAATAAAAACATGTATATACCTGAAGGAGAATGTCTTTTGGATATTGAATCATGATTTTATATAATATACATTGTATTTAGAAGTTTCACCTAAAACTAAATGGAAACTTAGTTTCAGTAAAATAATGTTTTGGGTAACCCTGATGAATATAGGAGGTTTGGGTAGCATCCATTACAGAATATTGGCATGGTATCAGGTGTACTTAGGGGGAATTAATGGGAGAGAAAGGGGATTATCATATTTTACACATCCTGAGGGAAGTATGGGGAAGCTGAGAAATCATACCCCATCATTAAAATTAAAATTAAAATGGCATAACATAGAGGAAATTCTTGAATAAGAGTGAGATATAGATGATCCCTTAACTTAATTTTGATGGTGTTCTTTGCTAGATCGTAATGACCAGAATAATCAAATTAGGTTCCTTAATTAATAATTCTGTAACCACCACTACATCATGTTGGTTTACTATTAACCTATTATGTTCATCCATGTTCCTTTTTGACAAATTAATAGGTTCAATTTCATTGTTTGGGAGCATTTGCTTCCTTGGTTTTATTTATCAGTTCAAATATATTCATTTTTAGATAAACATTTATGATGGGAATGGTTTTTCAGAATCAATTTTATATTAAATTTCTAAAAATTCAGAATATTACATGGTTATAAAATTTATTTGGTTATTTGGAGTGAAGTTGAATCATTATTTAAAACATTAATGATAAACACTTGGAATAATGTGGTGATTTTCTTCCTAACTAACTTGTTTGGTATTATTATCACACATAATGTGGAAAAAATTAATCAATAAAAAATGTAGAATAAAATACATTTTTATTGTCTGGTTCAACCAACAAATGGGTTCATTACTTGAAATTAAAATAGTAATAGTAATTGACAACCCGTCATCCTTGAATGTGCTAAATTGACATATCTCGGACAGTGTTTTTCTTTCATTCATATACAAGGAGAAAGGTGAGATTATAATGAATTATACCATTAGTATAACAACATTCCATTACATTTATTCTACATGGTTTTTCATGCCAGTTTGATAAGGAGAGGTTAGGAAATAAAAGAGAACAAAGGAACATGAAAAACATAATGGAAGAAATGAAAAGTCGAATTTTCCTCTTGATTTAATCATTCTTGACAGCCTCTTAATGAGAGAGGACTTTTCCTTTTGAGGAGAAAATGGGATAATGTACATGGGGGAGGATCTTATGAAGATATTGGGGTCGAATTTATTGAAGGCATGAGGCTAGTGAGGAGTAAAGAAAAGATAAGAGTCTGAGTAGTTTTTATTGTGGAGGGGGTGGGGGTTTCTTAATATTCTATTCATTAGTTTATTATTTCACCATAAAAAAGGAAATAGTGATGATTACATGAAAAAAAATATTAAAATGTTTAGATGAGTTCGAACCAATGGCCATTTACATTATCCATGACTCATGCAATATGAAAAAATTAATTTATTTAGCAATTATCTTAAAATATAATATAATATTAATCACAAACAATTGATGTATTTTAGAAAAAATACAAAAATAAAACCTAAATTTTTTTTGTCCTGTGTGATGAAAAAATGAAACCCATTTTTCAAGTATAATTTTCAGAATATGATCAATTTAATTATCTATTAAAATCACAATTTCCTTTAAAAATACATATATTAAAAATGAAACTGATTTTATAATGTTTTCAAAAATTACACCAGGTAATATAAAATAATCTTCAATCCATATGACATAAAATTAATAATTAATGACCAAATTCTGGAAAAATTCATTTTATTTTAAATTAATTAATTAATTATAATTATTTATTTTTGACTTACTAAAACACCAATACATTTACTATGGTCATATTATCACATATCAGATTCCTAAATTTTATTTATAAATTCATGGGTGTGGTTATTATTTTTTTAGAATATTCAAAATTCATATGGCTCATATTATTATACATAAAGTCATGTTACTATTCAAAATGAAATGATACTATTTAACAGAAAAAATATTCTTCCATTTGACCCCTAAAATCCCCCTAAACACAACTGTGTATGTCAGATTTTTCAAATTCAAATCAAAAAAGCTACCATATTATTTTTAATGATCACATGGTACATATTAGTTCATTGTGTTATGATTTCATGTGATTATATGACATAATTGTGAGAAATTAATTTCTATTGATAAAACTTTGGATCGATACATTTAGTGTCAAATGGCTAAGAAATATATGACATATGTATGATCCATATGTTTTTAGAGTTGAATTTTATTATTTATTATTTCTATATAGTCCAGGTATTTATGATTTGGGAACCTCTAGGTATCTATTGATGAGAGGATAAATCCCAATATATTTATTGATAGGGAAACTCTAATTGCAGTTCGAACCGCTATGTTGAGAGGGTAATTTCTATAATTGGTTGTTGTAGATGGTGCCTTACTTGATGATCTCAGTATCAATATATATCATGTGGTAAAATGAATCAATCCACACATAGTTCATTAAGGGAGTTGTTTTTTGAGACTCAACGCACTGATAGTGGTCTCCTCAGTCTAGGTCCACAATGATGAAAAAAAAATTCATGGAAAATACATCAACCATTAAGTTTAAATTAATACGGTGTGGACTCATAGAGTTAATTTAAAGTTCCTTTTTCCTGGAACATTGTAACCCTATTATGGGATAATACATCTCATTAATGTGGGGAATTCATTAAAAGAATACCAATCTCATGTGATATATGCTTAGTAAGGGAAACAAGGAATTATGTGGTAACCCTCATGACATTGTTGAAATTAGAGAAAGGACATGAATATTTTTCATCATGAAGTGGATGGAAAAACATTTAGGATTGAGGAATTCCTACATATCCTACTAAAGTGATAATAAATGAACACACAGTTATAGAAAACACGTTGAAATTAGTTCTATGCGGTATGGGCACTAACTATGTTGTTTAACATAAATCTATAATGGTGACGGAGAATCCACATAAACGTAGAAGAATATTTTTACGTGGACCAAAAATAAAGGAGTGATCTTTACTACATATCCTATGCTCGTAGGAATCAATCCAAAAATAGTTCATGAATGGGAATTATATATCTTACTCTGACTCACACATAGGGAATTGGGAAAATTCATTTCTCATTTTCATTGATCTAGTATGTGTGAGACAAATCATTAGTAAGATGATGTTTTCCCATATAGTTTAAAATATCTTAGGAGTAAATTATTCAATTAGTTTAATTTCATATAGTAAAGAAATCATACATACATATTAATATAAAAAATCTAGGGCATTTTCTTTTTAGTTTTATCATTATATTATCAGGACGTATCTATGTAGATTAACGTCATCTGACCGGGATGAAGGTATAACTTGTTGGAAGGTATGTGAAGTATTTTTTTAATAATCGTTGTATTAGTGTGGTTATGAAGTGGTACCTATCTATTTTGAACAACTAAAAATACCCATTATTATAGAAATTGTGTATGATATAAGGCCCATCCTATGTTTGATCTTACATCAGAGGATTATTTCATGGAATTGTTGGGGTTCTAAGACCCAGCACCAGTTCTCCTTAAATGAATGGATTATGGAATGCCATTTTATTGAACTATCCCGAAATATTATTCATATGGGATTCAAGGTTTTGCAATATACACAACCTATTCTCATCATGATGTTTCTCTTAATAAAACCTCTTTTGTGATAGATCATCATCTGATATGTTCTTCACATATCTATTCAAATCGAGGGAATCTAGATTTCTTTGTGAAATAGTACCTTAATTCTATAAACAAGATTCAATGGAGTTTATTCTGTAGTAGTGCGTGTAGTTTTATAGTATTCCCACAAATCATGGAGGTTATTCTTTAGTAGAGACTTATTGTCCTTGCATACCATCTTCTATATTATATTCAATAGAGTTATATTGAATTCCTCTATTTGTCCATTTTCATTGTAAAATAGTGGTATGATTGATTGGAAATTATTTTGTAATCATGATAAAATTTATTCAAATTTGTTGAATAGATGTCGGTGTCATTTTCCTTCAGTATCTTGTGAGGGACTCCAAACATGGTGATGATATTGGACTTTATGAAGTTGAAAATATTATATGAACAGAATTATTTGCGATGTATTACCTCATATAACTTATAAATGATTTAAATAATAGTAAATATGTACGTTAAATTTTTATTAGTGGTTGGTATATATGGCCCCACACCATCTATTTCCCTTAAAGAAAACTGATAGTAATATTTAGCTATATATTGCAATTTTTGGTGTTGATAAATGAATTTTTCTTTAATCTAGAGTGCATGAAATTTCATGGATAATTCTATAAAGTATTTTATCATTGATCCCTAGTAGTAACCCAGCCACCTGATTTGGTGGGAGAGCCCAGTCCCATACAGATGAGTGTCTTAGGATCCTATACATACTTCTCACATGATGATATGAATCTCTCATTCTGTTATGCATAAGATGATGATTTTGTATAAGCCTCTCTTTTAGGGGGTTTCTGCTCATATTTTCACATCCTCTATGGTTTTTTTAGATTTTCAATACCAAATAAATTCCCTTTTGTATTTCTTATCATGTAGAGTCCCATTGAAGATAATATTATTTAGGGAATTATCTAAATCTACATGGATATCAATTCATCACACTGTAGGGATGTTTTTAATTGATTCATTTCTTCAATGTTTTGGATGTTGACTGATGATACCATTCGGTGATGCATGATGTGGAAGATTTCTTCTTCCAATTCATGGTCTTCCACGATTGTGGAAACATTATCCACTACAAAGAAACGAGCATTCGATGATTGAGTAATATAGAGTAATGTGGGTTCAAAAGGGAACTCTTCCAACAGTTATCTGACATAGCCAATAAGAGGAATGCATTCTTCCTTTGCGAGGTATTATTCACCATTGATCTTATTTATCACTATCTCAAAATCCACTTTGATGTTGAGGTAGGGTATTTATAGCTTTATGAGTATTTCCAAGCTTGAAACAATCGATTGGAATTCTTCCTTATTATTCATGACGCATTTAGATTGTAAGAAAGTATAGGGTAAAATTAATTTTTCTAGACAAAATAAAACCCATAATGATACAAATATTTGTTTTAAATTATCCAACATCTTATAGATATTTATTTGGGTGGAACCATCAAAATCAATCACCAATGTGCAGGGAGATTCATGAGCGCAGAAAAAATACTCCCCTAGAATCTCGGTGTCTAATAATTTAATTTTGGGGGAGGGATGTACCATGTGAAAATATTGAAGGGAATATCCTTTCATTGAATTATATGACTTTAACTGAATGTTTTATTATTATAAAATGTCAGCCCATTGGGACAAGAACATGGTCGAATTGGGAGGATAAATGATATACCACAGCGGATCAATGTAAGAAACCAAGTGTACAATGTGGTGTTGAGTGTAATGCCTCGTCTCTTTCACTGAAAATATAACTTCCTGATTTCTATTATCGAAGTTAGAATACCCAGTCTCTTCCCCAATCATAATTCATCTGAGTTAAAAGATAATTTTTTTCATTCCCCGCATCAATTTTATTTGCGAGGAGAGAGTCATTCGATCGTTCTTTCGAGGACAATTATAAGATGAGTGGGATTCATTCCACCAGTTTCATCAAGACCGGTTGATGTAGAAGGTACCTCTTAAGTCTCTTGATGTCTTATTGGATTTTCCCACCACATTGATATGTGACTCCCTTAGTCATTATCTTGGTAAATGGGAGATATTTTATGAATAGTTTGGCTATGAAATACTGAATGTAAGAATGGTTTCCTTTGACCCCCCTTGGTTTTTTTTATAGTCTGAGTGGGTGATATTTCAAATATTTTTATTGAAGATTTAGGATCGACTTCAATCCCACAATGGAATAATATATAGAAATGTAAAATCCTTAATGTTACATAGAATGTGTATGCCAGTGGGTTCAACATTATGCTATGATACCACATGTTTTCAAAGACTCTTTGAAAATAAATGATGTGATCAGATCATTGTCAAGATTTCCCCCCACCCTATGTTGTTGATGTAACATTTGGCTAGTCATCACTAAAATAGTATATAGATATGTTACACGGTGTGTTTATTAGTTTCACATGTTTTATTTAACCTAAAATGAATTGCCTAATATAAAATTATCCCTTGTGGTGCTCTAGATTTATTGGATTCCACAAAATTAGTACCCATCTTTATATGATTATACCCTGAGTACTCATCCATGTTTGAAAAATCATGGAAGCTAGTAGTTGGATCGATCAAGAGTTTTTTATTGGAAATGGGACATTTTACTTTTGGAAATGTTAATTATGTTCTGTAAAGTTTATGTAGACCTTAATCAGAACAATGTTTTTCATGATATGTACAATATTATGATTCCATATTTGGAATTTATCATTTTACACAAAGTTATAGTGGATCAATTTATCAAATTCCACCACGAAAATAGCGGCATTACAGGGGTGCATCATCCTGGATACCTGCATGTAATATCAATGGTAATCACTTTATTTGAGATAGTGTATAGCCACATTTGGATTCATTTTGTGAAATTCTATATAATTCCTAGAAAATAGATATCGTTATTTCTTTTATAAATTCAATTAATATATATTTCTCCTTGAGAAACTTGGAAGGACTAATCTGTATACATCACTTGTCTTTTTTTATTACAATATTTACCTTTCTTGGATCATCAATTGTATTCAATATAATTTCCTCAAATAAGGTAGGGAAATTCCTATTGTCACCCTCTTTTTCCTCCACCTCTGAGTCAACGGAGGCATTTTTAGTTGAAATTTGAAATCTAAGGAAATCGCTATCACATACGAGGTGGGAGAGGCCACGAGAAAATTCTTTGTCATCCCATACTACCAAATTAGTTATAGATTGATTCTATAGCTAATATTATTTTACACATTCATTGGGAACGTATGGGGGTTATACATTTGGGTTCAGGTCTATTGTATAAATCATACCTATAAGTAGCACATAATCACTAATGAGAATACACCAGGTATTCCCAATTTTATTCCCCTTGCCATTAAAGGTTAAAACCTATTACATTTCATCCATCATTGTTTATTTGAATTCAAATTTATATATACATACAACATCATATATGGATTTTAATGTCTCATAGGAGGTTGTGTCACAATATCGTATGTTGATGGTTCCATCTTTGGGGTATATGAGACAATAATGGAATGTTGAATGCACCAGCATGAGGCTAGGGGGTCAGGGCCTTCCAAGTAGACCATTTTATGAAATGTCCTTCTAGATAACCATTATCTCATATTATTATGTGGGACCCCCAAGTAGATATTTGAGCTTTATCATCCTGTGAGGCCTTTTCTCATGCCTATCAAACCCATGAATGGTATGACTTTTGGTGTATAAGTCTCCCTCACTATATCCCAAAATTTTAAATGTAAAGATAAGGATGAGTATGATTTCATAACCATTATTAATATGATCCCTTATTATATCCACATTATCGAGTATTCTTGAAACATATAGGGGTTTTATGTATCCCTAAATGACCTCTTCATGATCCTACATTGTAAATAATATGATTAAATGGAATTATAATAGTGTGGTTTTCTCTCAATAAACCATATATGTATCAACCTCTGTTTAAAAGTCATGTTAATTATTGTTTTATTAAAATTTTACATATATAAGTTAGTATGAAATATGGAACATATTTATGATTTAAATCTTGGTTGGGACAAAATCTAGTTGTTTCAATATGCCATACTTTTGTGCCAAATGTTGGTGGATCATGATGTGGGGTTTCTCTTTAATATGTTGTGTCGAAGATAGGATATATGATTTGGATGGAAATGGTGAATTTATAGAGGTACAGAGATTATCATATTACAAAAAATACACCATGGACTTCCCCATTGACTAGGATGAAATTATAATCGAACCCATGCAAGATGTTTATGTAGGATGATAGAGCTTCGATGGCCAATCGAGGGTTCAAGGACACCTCCAAGAATCTGTTAGTATTTTAGGGTATATCCTCATGATTATCAATTTAATATAAGTCCATCTCGATATTTGATTGAAATATTTGGTCCAACCATTCCTGCATTGACTCATGTATCCTAGGTTCCTACACATGTGGCCTTTATTCCCTAATCAGATATGACGAACTCATACTCAGGGGCATTTTCATCTTCGAAGAATGGATTTGAAAATTATATCATGATGATAAGGAAAAATAAGATCTATTAATCTAATTAGTGTTTTTTGTGAGTTGTTTCCCATGTTTTGGAAATTAGTGGGAAGAAATCTCCGATAGTCAGAGAATTTTTCCGACCAGAATATGACTCTTTCTCTTTTGCATCTTTTTGTGTTAGATGGTCATGAACACATTCAGGTTTCATATTTAAGGGAACCTACCATGGATACATAAACATTATTGGTTTTTAAAGATGTTATATTAGTGTTTCATGATCTTGGTGACTATTTTTTTGAGTCATCTAGTTGAATAACTTTTGTCTAGACCAAGAAAAAACACTTTTCCAATCATTTCCTTCATCAGACTACAAAATGGTTATGCATGCCAACTACATTAGGGATTTATCCAGAATCACCTATCTAGAATAAACCTTGGATTTAAGGATATGTTTCATGATGAAGCAATAATGTATATTGTGACACAACCTTCTATGGAAAGGGTAGTTTTCGGGATGATCGGTGAGGTCGACCTTGTAGGGCTTCCCAGGATGTGGAAGCTTGAGTAGGTTATTCTCCATGGATGAAAATTAATAACTATAGAATATTTCATTTTTAAAAATATTATACTTCATACAACTTTTCAATGAATCCATAGAGAATTTGGTTTCTCTTTTCTTCTAGTCAAATCCGATTTTTTGGTAGTTATTGCTTGGTAGGAGGCAATAGACAGTTCGGGGCCTACTAGGGTGCTTTTATGAGCACTCCTTCCTGTTTGATGGTAATAGTTGAAATATTTTCCTTGATAATACTTTTATAATATACTGAGGGATTGAGTAGAGTCATAGATTAGGTCCTCTTAATGGAATCTTCTAGATATTTTTTCATTTCAATGAAATCATAGAATCTACTTGGATATTGTTTTATAATCAGAGATGTCTGCATCACATCATATATATTTTAAGCACGTAGTTCAAAAAAATTATCCATTAAGGTAGGAATTTTAATTAATTATATTTAAAACATTTCATATGAATATTAATCTATACACACACTCATTTTTTCTTTGTGTTTCATAATTTTTCCTTTTTCACTATATAGAGCATAACCGATGAAGGGATTGATGTCAAATGTCATCTAATCCCAAAACTTGTCCTACTATAATACTATCTTACTAGAAAAAGGAAGTCTAAATTAGAGCATATATATAACACCTCATCTTGGTCCCCTCCATTTGGTCTCGAGGATCCATCATTATACAACATCAGAAAATAGATTTTGTGAGATGTTGTTAGGGGGCTCCCACATCATCAAATGATGTTAGAGATATATTTCTGAAATTTTATGGGGGAAAGTGTCATTAACCTATTTGAGATCTGGATTTCTCACAGGATACATAGTTTCAAATCTCCCTTCCATTGCTTCAATTATAGTAGCTAGGGACATGGTGTCATAGAGTAACTCTTAAGGGGAAATAGTTTGAGCCAACTCCCTTCAACAGGGAATGTGTGAGGATTGGTGAGGTGTCCTCATTTTTATATCCTTCTAATCCTTGATCCTTGTGAAGACTGGATTATTTCCCTAGAGAGGGAGAGTCTTTAACCAAAATGGAGGGAATTCACAATCATTTTCTATTTCCACATTTTGTGTAGACCAGATGCCAAGAAACCAGATTTGCTCGGATGTTCGTATTCCACTCTTACAAATAGATCATCTTATTGGATATGTATGTGGGGAGGAATATTCAACTCTTTTATAAGAGGATACCCATGGGGAATGTTTCTCCAAAGTATATCCTTTGTGAGTCATATATGATTTTCTATCTCATTCTTATTTTAGTCCAAATTATCTTACATTGAATGAATTAAGACTCATATGGGTGGTGATAAGTATCTATCCATACAATTATCATTATCATTGAAGGTGATATTCAATATAGGTGAAACATTATATTACGATGTTCTACATTTTAATGCTCCTCAAATTTTAGGGACATGTAGTTTTAGTGGGTACATCTAGATCACCTTCCCCTCTAAATATTTTTCCATATTTTGTCCTTCTATATTGGTGGTGTGATCCTAATTATCTATTATTTGGGTAGATATGACACTCACATAGGATAATCTTGAAAATTTTGTTTTCCCATTACCATAAATGAAATATGATAATTTTATACTACCTATTTTAGGTTCAATTCTCAAAACCTTGTCCATATTGTTCAATTTTAGCTTAAGACACTGGTGAGGAATTATTTTCATCACCATATGTTCCTCCTTTCTTGGTCTGTGATTATTTTCCTTGAGATAGTTTCTGGTCATGTTTGTCAAATGGTCCCTAAATAGCAAGGGTTCATCTTGTTGTTGGAGGAATGCCTGGTACACCAACCATTTATATTTTCCTCAAAACAAAAAAAATATTGATTCCCTTTATATTGATGGTGATTATGAAAATAACCCCAACCTTATGGGATTGGGTTTATTTGGGGTCACAATTTTCATTTTTTATCGTTTTGTTAAGGATCTAATGATTCTTCTATAAAATTTTATAACACATATGATGAATATTGAGATATAAAACCCCTATTCATTATTATAAGTTTAATATAGAACCATCGGGTATTTCCTTAGGATAGTCTTAGGGGATGATAATCATATTGATAGAGATAGAGATATAAATTACCCAAGCCCATTAGGTTGGTATTTATTTTTATTTGAGACTCATATTTCCAATATCCTTTCATGGATTGATGATCCGAAGAGTGGAGGTGGTGATATATATTACCGTAGCCTGTAAGGATGGGTTTTCTCCTAGATAGTTATTATAGCAGAAGATACCATGATTTCCACGATTCAGTGTAGTTGTGCTCATTTATTATTTTTGTAAAATAGAATCCTATAAAGAGATTAATTCATTATTAATGTTTTCTAGTTTACAACTAAAATTTATTCAATGATTGAAAAAAAATATCAATTTCTTTATGGGCACTATTTCAAATACCTATATTCTATCTTATCCAACCATTCATGAGTTCATTGAATCATTGAAGTGGGAGAATTCCATTTTAGTGACCAACTAGATCATGCATTGATTGTAAACTAGATTTCTCAAGAGGCTATAAAATTTCAATACACAATATCTAGGGATTTATGTAGTTCCAAGGGTGTCGTACAATTTGATATTCCATGCATTCCCCATCCTAAAATTAAGATACCTTATGAGGCTTCAATGATCAGTTATAGAACTTTTCGGATGCAATGGCATCAAGAATATTATAGATTTGCACTGTGATTTCCCCTTTTGGGGTCCTTGGCCACGGATATAACAACTACTTCTATAAAAACAAAATAGAATCTTGATAGTCTAATGTTTACACAAGTATCCTAGATAAAGGAGGTTTCAAAC
This sequence comes from Viscum album, assembly GCA_963277665.1. Lineage (NCBI taxonomy): Eukaryota > Viridiplantae > Streptophyta > Magnoliopsida > Santalales > Viscaceae > Viscum > Viscum album. The sequence continues at coordinate 266,244,394 of OY728125.1, read as the reverse complement.
CTCTATCCACTGATTTGTAGACCACATAACATGGCATAGATAAAGAATGAACTACATTTATATATCATCTAAGATCTTGTAGTCAGAATTAGTAATGGTCCATAATATTGTGGGGTGATTGTTTCTATTGGATTCTATCTATATATCAATTTCCCTTTTCTATTTTTTCAGACCTACATTACTTCATCTTTTCATAACAAAGAAGGTTCTTCTCAAGGTCACTTGTTGATAGGGGTGGAGTGTTGATGGTCGTTAATGCAGAATTATATATGGTTGACCCTAAAATTTCTAGATCCTCTCTAAAGGATGGTGCTTTATTTTTTAGAACCTATTTATATGGAGATGTATGTGAAAGAGTTTTATTTCTTTTTATGTTTGAGATATATCCATGTGGAGGGAGACCACAATAGATTTTAGAAATAAGGTCTATGTGATCCAGCTCTACACTACCATAAGTAGGACTATCATGGTAATGACTGACTGAAAATTATTTTTTATTATAAATTGAAGGAGAGGCCAGGGCCGAAGAGAATACATCCAGGGGCGCCTCATGGGGACGGAAATTGTGTAACCCAAGTGCATCCCCAATCAAAAATTACCTACACTTAGTGGGCAGGATTCCCAAGATTTCATATATGATGATAAACTCTACAGGACTACAAATATTTGAGAGTGCATACACAAAAATGTTTCCCTCCCACAAAACTATGATGAATGAGTTTCACTTGGATGGTCTCCAAAGTACACATCCTAATGAATTAGGGCATGTTCTATGGCAGGTCCGACATCCCCTCAAAATATTTAACAAGAATATCTTTGTTCGACTACACTGCAGACACCTGCAAATCCCTGCTCCGGAAAACAATGATTCCTATCTGAAGGGTTCGAGTCTCCACCAAAAGTTAAGAGACCATACTGTAAGAGTAAATGAAGGAAAGATGCACTGATCCTCTCAAATCACGTAACACCCCACGACCTTTCATAAACCCATGCATGTAGGATCCATCCACATTGAGCTTGAATTCACTCGCATGTGGATGCCATCTAACCCACCTCAACTCAGAACAAACCAGAACTCATGGTCTAAAAAGAAATTTTCACACCGTAGGAGAGTTCAGATCCACCTTTAGCAGCAAGACCAACTAACCGACCAGTGACCTCACAGTCATTTGGAGCAATAACATCAAACCCCAGTACCCCATGTGTTCATTGTTCTTGTCCTAAAAAATAATCCAAAAATGGATGAAAGAATAGAAATACACACCTTGAAGTCGGAATCCTTTCTTGTCTCGTCCAGATACCAAGAGGAACGAAGCTCATAGAAGAATAAATTTTCAAAACTGGAACAAACTGAAGTAGTGAACATGTTTTAGTTATCCTCCACCCATTCAATCTAGAAAAAAAGATTTTTTTTTGACTCCCCCTTCGCCACCCTGTAGTAGAAACAGTGGTACACCAACTGGATTCACCTGGTTGGAACGTTCTCGTCTATATGCATAGCTATGTTATTAACACACCAAACCAAAATGTTCATTTTGTTCTTAATTTCCTTGCACTGGGTCTTCTCCGGCCCATCCCCCTACTATTCGCATTGTTCATCCACTCTCTAAATCCCTAAATGGAGACCCTACCTGATCATTCTTCAATTAAGTAGCATCTATCCTCCCTGTCAATCATGAATATTCTGTCAAAATATTTCTCATGTTCCTAGTTCAGATCCAACCTGATGAGAACTGGGTTCCTGTAAGCTTCCATGAATGAGATATTCGAAGTAGGATAGCATGGAAAAAACAAAATTTCCCACACATAATTATCTTTCCAAAATACAACATCCCTTTCCCAATAATCCACCGGGAAGAGCCACGTAGCTACTCAAGTACTGAAGCCATGCACCGTGCTAGTGCCGAGAGGCGTCCCTTGCGATCACTATCATGTAAGATGGAATCTCCATATCTCCCATTAAAGAACATGGCCCACATCAAAGTCCCCACCAAAAAATCCCATGTCAATCATGTCTGCATTCCTTACATGGTATTGGTGATATAACCTAACCCCACTCCCCCATCCTTGATCAGTTTAGAAAGTCAGGCCCAAGAAAACTAGTGGAAACGGCCCACATGATTGGAATCCCTCAAGAAAGTCATAGGGATATTCTCCATCTATGTGATTTTTCCCTTGGGTGGCTATATAATGAAAAAAAAATATGCATTGGGAAAGAAGTGAGGAAGCTATTTATCAGCATTACCCTCCCACCAATGGATAGAAATCTATTCATCCAGCTGTAAATCCTTCCTTGCATCCGATCAATAACACCGATGAAAAAGTCCTTCATGATCCTCCTATATGATAAAAGAATCCTAAGGTAAAACATAGGAAATTGTTTTTGATGATAGCCCAAAATACATTGAATGTCCCTATATCTCTGGGTAGTGCACTTGTTGGATATGAACACTGGGCTTTTTGGTGGATTAATAATACGTCTGTTAATCCTACAATTTCTGGTAAACACCTCTATGAGACCGAGAAGGGATCTCTGCCTACCATTAGTAATGATTAACACATCGTCTGCAATCATCAGATGATATTTGGTCATCCAAACCTTTTTCCCAACATAAGGACTCAGTATACCATCCGACATGATTCTATGATGGTTCCTAGAGATAGAATCATGTGCCAAAATGAATAGGCTAGGAGAAAGGGGGTCCCCCTCCCTCACACATTGAACATATTTGAAGAATATGAAACACTTACCTCTAAGGGAGATAGAAATACAATGCAAAGAGAATAACTAGAAGTAGAGGTCAGAGGCTCATTCCTATAAGCCGAACCTGTGAATCACCCTAATGATAAAAACCCATTCTAGATTATCATATACCTTATCCATATTTTCATGAAAAATATCATTGGACCCCACATAGAACCTATTAATGTTTTTGACCAGCTCCTAAGTGATTCATACTACTCCTTGATTGTTTCAACCCTTAATAAACCCATGATGCTCCTTGGATACTAGCTTCAGAATCAGACCACAAATTTTCCATGGAATGAGGCTTTCTAAGATCTTATAAGATACATTACACAATTATATCAGTATGAACTGACCAATGCTTATGGGATCTTTAAACATTGGTATAAGAAAAACCCTTTACGCACCCACATCTATATCGAAATCCCCCCCCCCACTTAAACAATTCATGGATTCACTCCACCACCATGTGCTCGATGATGTCCCCAAAAGCTATATAAAAAATTATTGGAAATCCATTCAGAAATAGATCACTATCACACGTAATTTCAAACACCATCCTATTAATTTCATACTCTTCCGGAATCGACATTAGAAGCTCGTTTTCAGATTCCCCCACCAGCTGTGGGACCAACCAAATATATATTTTTTATTATAAAAAACGAACTTTTTTGGAGTAAGTGAGAAACCAAAAAGTACACCCTACCCATAAAACACTATAGAACATTTCAAAATTATTAAATACCAACTTAAAACCAGTAGACCTACTATCCCTAAACAATTTTTAGAAGAGAGAAGTTACCTCTTTGCCAGGGTCATCTCTGATGATGCCTTTGAAATGAGATGCCAACATCCCCCAAGCTCACAAGAACTCCTCCTCATCAATTTTATTGTTTTTGAAACCTCCTACTAGGATTTGTTTTTGTTTGTCAATCCACTCACTTTTCCCCTTGATCATGTCAACTTGCATCGATCTTTCCTTCAACCATTACGATGTATCGGTAGAATCATGGATGTCTACCTCCTTCTCATCCATCCTGTCATCAGAATGCACAAGAAACCCCCATGGATCTTTCCTACTTACATACTCCCCTTTCGGATTCCCACTCATCCCTTTCACTCCCACCCTGGAAGGTGAGGCCAATTCACTCAGTTGCACCTCCTCTTCCACTACACCTGACTTGACAGCTGGCCCGGTTCCTGTATCCCTCTGCGTACCCCGAGAGGCATCCTATTTCAACCTTGTTATCACCTCCTCTATATGTAATTGCATCTTCTCATGTTGATCTCCTTCCTGAGAGGGTTCGTTCTCATGTGACTCGGTGACCAAGACTGGATAGCCATCCACTCTCACCAATGATTGGGACTTGATATCCTTGGGTTTACCCTCTTTCTTAGATGACTAGGTCTCCATCAGTCTAGGTAGAAAAGAGTAGTCTTTAGAAATTCAAGAAAAAAACCATTTTTGTTGTCCCCCTCTTTAAGCCACATAACCTGAGATTTATATCTAAGATCCCTCTAGATGACAAACAATTTATCTTCCAGGGAATCCCTCTAATCACACAGAAAAGTAAACTTGTCCTCATCCCAGCCCAGCATCAATTCCTCCTTGATCCTGTTAATGTCCACCTGGAGGGAGTCTACCCTCGGGTTATCATTTGGTCTGTTCCAGAACCAAGCTAGAGTTTCCTTTTTGAGGGATTTGAGGCAGTTCGATAGTCCATGCCAGAGACCAGTATCCTCTTCACCCTTCCACAAGAACCTTACCATTGGAAAGAAATCAACAGTCTGGTGCCATCTATTAGAATATAGGAACACATGGTGCATATTTGTATTTTTGCGGGCACGTAGCTCCACCAGTAGTGAAGCATGATCAAAAATAGAATGAGGTAGATGGGTAACTATTAAAAGATCAAAAGAATCTATGACATGTAGGTTCAAAAAAGGTAACTGTTGCAAGATCAAAAGAATCTAAGACCTATAGTTTCCCAAAATACCTTTCCCGCCTACTCAAAATATGGATGGGACCCCTTCCATTGTTACACCATGTGAAGGTATTTCTCTTGAATCCCATATCAAAGTGGAAAACCGAAATAGTGAAATCCCTGAAATCTTCTACTGCTCCATTATACCTAAAAGATCCATGCTTCTTCTCATACAAATCACTGATGGTGTCAAAATCACCCCCACAAACCATGGTAGGTAACCTTGTTGGAACACTTTAAGGTAACTCCATAGAATTAAACTCACTCATAACATAGTACATGCATAGTTGAAGGATCATAACACCTCTCCTTTCGAACTAAAAATCTTAGTATCAATGCACTGTGATGATAAAATGATCACATCCACCTTAATAGTTTTCTTCCAAAAAATTTGGATATGAGAGTTATCTAGGCACCCATGCGCAAACCAATGAAAATAGGCTTCTTCTACAGGAAAGGGAGTTTTCTAGGGTCTTGTTTCGTCTCTAAGATGATATCAATGGATCCACAAGTCTTCATGGATTCAGCTGATAGTATGGAATGCTTGGCCTTAGCCCACATCCCTCTTATGTTCCATATTATGAGAGAAAACATTAAAACTTGGATTTCATGAACTTAACACAGGAAGCACCAAGGGTGGAAACAAGGTTTAAGAACCATCCTCCTTCAACTCAAGCCAGGTGACAGGTCCCCTGACACCATCAGGGATATCACCCACTTTTGGAAGGAGATTCCTATTCTTGAAATCCCCCTCCCCATCTTCAAGAAGAATAATTTTCATAGAAGAAGGTGACCCAACATATCATGACCCTCCCTCTCCTTAGAGCATGGATACCCAGAGCGCCTGTTGAGGAGAATCATTTCGAGATGCCACTTCCTTAGAAATGACCTTGGCAACCAAAGATGATTGTGTCGCCACATATGTCGTTTATTCCAGTTTGGAGTGAATGGAATGTTATATGAACACCAGAGAAAGCTGGGAAGAAAATAAAACCTACGTTTGGGACGGAGACAAAACCCTTTATAGTTTGAAATTCATCATTTTTATAAGCAAATGTACCTACCCTGAGGCATGTGATGCTCTCACATGGCGAGTCATGGTTGAAATGATAATATGGAAGAGTTATGAATATGAATTCACTGTAGGAATATACCAATGGGACTTCATAATAGAAGAAGCGATTTAAGCCACCTCATGTACGACCTAGGAAGGATACTGGTGTTGTTGTTCATTATTGAATGTTCGGATATGAACTCGGCTTCCATAAGATGATGGGATATTCCAAGAATCTTCCATTAGTTGAATGCGATCATGTCTTAAGTAATGTTATTCTATCACCCAGTGAGAATTGGTCAGAACAAGGATATGATCCCAATCCTTTGTCTTTGGAGTATTATGTATGTATTTTTCAAAAGGGACATGTGCCTTCCCTAAGGCATGAGCTACCCTCACTTGGTTATCCCCATCCAAATAGGGTATAGACTAGATCCAAGGACTTAGAAGTATGACAATGGTATTTGTTAACAAGATTCTACCCCTATCCTCATGGATGTTCCACTCTCACATGGAGAACCTCGATTGGAATGAGAATTTCAATGAGGTCCAATTCCTAATACATTAACAAAATATATAGATAATCATCCTGGGTAGGATTAATATTGTTTTATTTATCTATATAAACCACATGTTAATACTAATCAGAGTTATGTAATGTCCTTGATGTAGAGATAGAAATATGACCATGATCATGTATATATACCAGTTCTGAAATTTTCCAATGGAGTTTTTCAGTTGTTTTTAATATGTTGTGACACATTTCAAAGGGGTGTACAATGATATAATCCTGGATATTTTATGTGTTCACAATATATTGGAATTTATCATCAATTAAAGTGGTGTTATGATCCCACTTATGTCCTACTTCTTCCATCGGAATATTCCAAGGGATTCATTCATGGGGGTGGGGATATGGATGTCACCCTTCTTTGATGCCGGAATATGATCATATACATGTTTTGAGTGAGAAGGTATTTTAGCATGCTTGTTGGCTACCACAAAAATATTTTTATAGGATTTATTAGTTAGATCGTGGATAGATGACCACTCATGGTTATTGAGATCCTACCATACCTGAGGTGTATTTCATAAGTCTGTGTAGGGGTTTTTAGGTGGTAATCTTCTGGTTGGTTCCCTCAGTAGGTGACTAAAGGGATCTATCAAGATGGAGATGGAAATAGTGGTTGACATGATCTCCCATCAGTGTACCATGAATTGGAATGGATCCATATTTTACTCTTTGATCTTGATTAATAATATACTGAAGCTTGTGATTGTCTCACTAAGGGGATAAGAATCCCAAGAAGCTGGTTGTGGTAATGAGGGACACTGGATTTACAAAAGATTTCTATGGTTGGTGCATACTTTTGTTTTAACTATTTGGAGAACCTAAAAGGAATACTCAATGGTCTAGATCATACCATGGGGATGATATTCTCATAACATTTCATTCTCCACCAGATGTTAATACTGTCAGGTAGATGAGGTCAATCTGAGACCAGCAAGGGTTGCAGTTGTAGCTGGTTTTCCAAAACAGTCACTAGATGATGACATTACCTCAAGTAGGGTGTTGATTGATATATATATATATATATATATATGAAGCTATGAATTTAACAAGAAACAAGGTCAATAATCTATGAATCATCATATTCATAACATATTATCAATCAATTTTTATTGGGTAACACAATTATTCTTTCTTATTCTCATTCGGGCCATTCTACATGTAGTGTCTTGTCAATGTGACGATAGTATTATTTCATGAGAACCCCATCAACGGAGGATCAACTGATCATTTTTAGCATTACAATGTTTCATTAAAGGTTACCCATTTTTTCATAGGATATGAAAATGAAATAGCATGACACATCATAAATCCGTCATTTTCTATTTTATATCTTCACATCTAGTTCACTATTTTTGATTATTCAGAAAAATATACATGTAGATAGTGGTCACCCATATGGTGATGAAAAATTGTATGATTAAAAATGTGTAGTCTATCATTTTATCTTCCTCAGGATATTCCATTGTTAGATTATTTATCATTGGCTCTATAATTAATTTTTTATGAAAAGCAACGTGTGGATGGAAAGGACAAATTATTGGATTTGAGGGGTTTTGATTTTGGTCAATTATTCACATCTGGTTCACCATTCATATTTATCTTTCATAGTATCTCTGAATGGTTCCCAAATCCCTTACTAAGTATAAACCTACTTTTTTAATATAGGTGCTCTCTTGGGGTTTCTGAACTAATGGCTCTTTGGAACTCACATTAGTTGGGTGGATAAGAGGTTTAGCTAATCACACCCTTTAGCGAAGAATACATTCCTACATTGAGACTCTCATATAGATTTATGATATGTTCAACTGTCTCTTCCTATTCGTGATACAAAACTGATTACTCTAACAAAATGACCAAGTACTGAATCCTTCCATTTATAAGGGAGGGCCTATTAATGATTCCATCTATTTGTATATAAGGTTCTTCATCCATTTTATTTTAATGGGTAACTTCTTATATTTTGAATCCATATTACAAGTAAATCCATGCATTATTTCCATTGTTGGGGAAATTAATATTTTGATGATGGGAATTACCCTTTATGGGGAATCCTATTTATCTTGTTTATAAAAGGAATCAAAGCCCACATTGTTTTTCAAATTCATAAAATTTAACATCATGCAGAAAGGATATATATTTGAGCACTTATTCACCAGGTGTTGAGATCAAACCTTAGGTAGGAGACCTATATATCCTGTTTATGGTAGGAATTAGATTCATCATTGTTCAATCATGACCTTGGTAATTTCCCTGAGGTTGAAGACATTTTATGGGGGCAGTCATATAATGCCCATAATAGATGATTGCACACCGAGGTTACCCTGGATTGTAGAGAGTCATAAAGTGAACGATATAAGCATAAAAAGTAATTAATCCCATGTGATCTATGCTTGGTGTGATAGATAAGGGATAATAATAATCAGAATCACTACAAATGGATGTATGACTTACATATCCAAACAACTCTGGGGATGTATAATATAGAGATCGAGCCATAGTGATGCATCCAACATATCATGTTCAAAGAAAGAATTATAGTCATCATAGTTCAATTTCCTTCTTCATACGTTGTTGGGTGAGGAAGAATGATCTGCCCATGGGAATGATTGTATCCCAATGGTTGTACTATCAGATAAATGAAGGTATATACACTAAATAGGGTTCCCAATTAATCTCAAGTCTTAGTAAGGTGTCCTATGTATTTTGGTTATTACATGAATCAAATTTTAAATAGTTAATTTAATTAGGGAATACACACTAATGTTCCCATTATATTGGTTTGTATCATATTATTACATGGATTGGGTCTTAAACATATATGATCTCATAATATGGGGGAATATAATTTTATGTTGTAAATCGAAGATTAAAAACCATGTTTTCCCTAATATGGGGATTCGGGAAAGAACACTAATGTTTTTAAAATATATACACTAGACAAGGTTATCATATCTTAGGTTGCCTGATTAAAAAAATTATTTAATATTTTATTGATTATAAATTATATAATTTTCTCACATTGTGTTAAATGAGTTCATTTATGAAATATTTGGGATTAGATCATTCAATTTGAAAATTTGATGAAAATCCCAGTTTTACACTTTATAATTCATTGTACCATTTCAGATATAAATATTTTTTATATATTATTTGAACATAGAATATCATAAATATATTCCTGAATTATGGTGATAAAAATTTCATTCAGGAAATTGGAGCTAAATCATGCACTTGATGAGTGTAATAGGGCCATGATGTCAAAGAGGGGATGGGCCTCCTAGTTTGGACATCATTTCTGTATTTGGGCCATATCTTCTTCCTGGAAGCTTGGATTGGCCCAAACATTGAGAGGAGATCGAGGACCCAATTACCTAAATTTCATTCTTCTGGAAGGACAGATGAATCATGCATTTTAGAGGTCAAACATGCATTTCAATTAGATTAAAGTATTTAGACGAATTTCCCCATTCACACATGAAACCACTTGTAACCTAGACTCCCCTCTGCACAATAAATATGTATTTTTATCAATTTGAGGGTTTTCAATGTGCATTAACAATTTTAGGGTAGATAAGAAGTTGATCCACTCCAATTCTTCAACAATTTCAACATGAGTTTCTCTTGAAGCAAGGTTACCTTAGATGAAGCCATCTTATTTATTTTATTTTATTTTACACTATTTTGTTCACTTCTCTTCCACACTAAATTTTCTATTTGGTGTGGAATTCAAGAGAAAAAACAATATTGGGTTATACCCTTTATAAACAGTAGCGAAAAAAACATCTCTATAAAGACTACGCCGCCCATGGAAATGTAGTTTTCATAGTAATCGATCGACCTCTTACCATCTTCATTAATTTATATTAAATCAATGATCTAATGTAATTAATTTAATATGATCTTTTATTTTATTTTTTTAATCTGAATGAAACTAAATATGAAATTTAACAATTAACACAAAACATGCGAGGTCGAGTATTGTGTGATTTGTGAGAGTGTGATCCTAACCGATAGTACAAGACCACAAGGGATCAAATCCGAGCAGAGGAGAATTTCCAGGGTACTTTAGCTGTACTTTAGCAAGTACTGTAACAATGGAGAAACTATACCAGCAGCAGCACTATTGTGATAGAGGGACTGTAGAAAATACGGTTGCAGCTGCGGTACAGTTGCAGGTATTATAGCAGTGTGGGTACTATAGTAGTATTGTTCACCGAGGGGTGCTTTGGGACAGAAAATTGGGCTTTCAGGCCTTTTATTCATACCACTTGACCTTAGGCCTTCGGGATATGTAATGGGCCTCCCTCGACCCAGTCTAAAGAAGACTTTTCTTTAAATAATAAATTGAGGCTTCAGCCTCAACCTTTAAAAAACTATAATACATAAACACAATTAATCCTCGTTTATAGAGTATAAATGTTCCCTAATTTACAAATAATCATAATTTAGCCTTATAACATTAATCAATGTAAGGTGTTGTGATTACATGTATCCATTCTAGCCTAAGGTTTAATTAATTTAATCTCTTTGGTTAAGTTAATTCTTATAGGGTTCGGGGGTTAACCAATATAAAGATCATGATTAATTAGATATCGACTAAAATTATAATGTAAAATAATTAAATGAATAGGTATAGTAAGAGTGATTATTCCTTTTTAAAATATTTTCTATAAAAACGTCTTCTTTTTGTGTCTTTATAATAGAACTACATTTAAAAAAAATGAAATCTTATTCCATCATAATTATTCTAGTTTAATAAATGAGAAAAACCACTCCCCTCATCCAATGAAGTAGTGTTTTTATGTTTTTTTTTCAAAATACCTTTAATATGTTTTCGTAAACTACATTATCCTTTGAGAGATGACTTTTGTCAGCCACTATACTAAACCTAAATAACCCAAAACTGAACATCATTTATAAGATCTCACGAAAACACCATTTAAATTAGCGCCATTACCGAGGAGGAAAATAATTACTCTACCAATTAGAATTATTTATTTTAATTTACATTTTATTCTCTTATTCACTTATTTCTTACTTCTTTACCCAATATGAACTTTTCTTATTCTTTTGTTTTCTTCTTCTTCTTCTTCTTTTTGGACCATCAAATCAAACATCTCATTTTTTTGTTATGGTACACTTTTCTTATTTTAATTTTTATTTAATTTGTGACATTAACTAATCCCAAATATATCTTAGATATTGACCTTAAAATTGAACACAACCTTATAACTCAAATACGACATTCTCAATCTATGAAGATTTTCAAAATTCTTCCAGTTGGAAAATTACTCCACTCCAAGAACATTGAAATTGTAAACACTTATATATCTAACATAAAAAAGAACCAATGAATGAAAACAATAACAATGAACTCAATAGAACTATTCAAGAATTTCCCTCACCAGATATTAACTACCAACAGAATTTTATTGCACACCCTAATCTAGAATCAGACATTGAAAAGAAATATGGGTTAATTCACCTTCTTCAAAAGATTAATAGATTACCTTGTGAGGACCAAAAAAGACACCTTAAAGAATTTAATGTGGTTATCTCAACCCTGAAACCAATAAATCTTTTAGAAGATCGAATATGACAAAGAGATTTCCCATTCTCACTTGATGAATCCATGAAAGATTGGGTGTATTATTTACAACCTGAAGATGTAACATGTTGGAATGATTTGAAATGACTTTTATTGTAGATACTTTTTCTAGAATCAAGGAAAACTTCTCTTTGGAAGGATATCATGGGGGTCAAGAAAGAATAAGTTGAGTCAATGTATGAGTTCTAGGAGGGATTCAAGAAGTCATGTGAAAACTGTTCACATCAACAAATTAGTGAGAAACTCCTCATCCAGTACATATATGAGGGACTCACACCTATGAAGAGGCCAATGGTTAATGTCATGGCTGATGGAGCATTGGTGGAAAATACACCAGTAGCTTCACTGGAATTGATTGATAGGAAGACCCAAAACACCTAAACATTTGGTGATCGAGGAACACCACGTGTCAAGGGAGTAAATCAGGTAAGTCATTCTTCTCTTTAAAGTCAATTAATTGATACCATGTTTGATGAATTGACCATTATAGTGAGGATGATTGATTTGGATCAAAATATATCCCAACCAACTCCTTCATGCCCTTTTGGCATCACACTAAAAATGAAAACCCAACTACTTGTTTCCCACAATTACAAGAGATCGTTGATTATGATTCCATATTTCTTGGTAGACCATATCAATAGAAACAATAGATGCATCCCTAAAGAAAGTTTGATTTCTTTTCACCAACATACAACCAAGGGTGGAAGGATCAATAGGACACAAAGAATGCCTCTATTCAAAAACAAACTCCCCCCCCCCCTTCAACAAAACTTCCAGTAGCCTCCACCTTAACAAGAGGGTTTCCAACAACCACGAAGGCAATTTCGGGCTTAAGCATCAACAAGTCAAAAACAGGGGAGTCCCCAAACTAAGGTAGATTCCAACACAGATTACATTTTTGAAACAGATTTTTCTTAATCAACCGAATGAGATAAAGCATCGAGGTTCAGGGTTGAGGTATTTGAAGAAATAGATAAGAAAGATTTCCACCACCCTCCATGGACTGGTAAGTAATAACTCTGGTAAAATTCCTTCCCAACCAACTCCAAATCATTAGGGAAATGTTGGTGCCATCACATTGAGATGTTATAAGCAAACAACTGATACATCTAAACGTATCTTTCCAATTGGATTCACCTCCAATTTGGAGAATCCCCATTCAAAACTAGCTAATGAGAAACCCAAGGAGAAAGATAAAGGTAAGAAGAAGATTAATGATGTCTCTCTTAATACCCTTCAATTTACAAATGGAGTTGTTTAGTCCAAGAAGATGGCTAAATAGGTAATGCAAAAAAAACGATTTTAGACACATTCAAGCATGTAGAGATCAACATTCTACTACTTGAATCCATTAAACAAATCCAAATGTATGGGAAATTATTAAACAAATATTGTACCAATCTAATAGGGCTTAAGGGAAATGAGAGGATCAATATTGGAAGGAATTTTTCATAACTCATTAAGCAGAATCCAGAAATGCCAAAAAGAGAAAGGATCCAGTGACATTCACCATACCATGCACTATAGAGGAGTTACACATTTCTGATGATTTGTGATATTTAGAAGCTTCTATAAATGTGATTCATCACTCTGTATTTTCTTTAATACAGTTTCGTGAGTTGAATTCCGTGAGAGTAGTAGTGAAGTTGGTGAATAGAACTATGGTATATCCAGTGGGAATCCTTGATTATGTATTTTTTCAGGTAAGATACTTGATCATTCCAATATATTCCTAAATTCTTAGCATAGAGGATGATCATGAAACATCCAATTTTTTCCATTATTATAGGCGGAACCTTCCTCAAAATTGTAGAAAGAATCATAAATTTTCTTATGGGTACACTTTCCATGGATTTGGAGATGAAGTTGTGATATATAATGTTATGGACTTCATGAATTACCCCTTAGAGGACCATTATTATTTTGTTATCTCCAATTTTGAACCACCAAATAAAAACCCCATGGAATCTGATTTCACTTTACTTATAGAGATTACGTGTATTACATCTATTTTGATGTCTATGAGCACTTCCACACCTATTTCTAATGCACAAAACTCTCGTAGAATTTATTTATAAATGGATTGATATTCTAATTTTTATAATTATCACTCTGATTATGACATTATTATTTAGTATATTGATATATTGGAATCTTCAATCTTTGATTTTAATGATGTATATTCTAACACTAATGTTCATTGTGCGCATATTTTAGTTCCTTCAATATATCGATCCATACACGACCCCCCGACATTAGAACTCTTTCCATTGCAAACAAATCTAAATTAATCATACCTGTTAACTGGTGAGAAATTACCCGCTATCATTTCTAACCATATCCCTTTTGAACATAAAGAAAAACTTTTGAATACTTTGAGGGAGAACATAATGGAAATAAGGTGTAACTTGTCTGAAAAATCTGGTATTATCCCCAAGAGGTTCATTAATAGGATTATTTTGGAGTATGGGGATAATCTAGTGAGGCAGCCACAAAGGAGACTGAATCCAACTCGTTTGAAAGTTGTCAAAATAGAATTTCAAAAAATTCTCGAGGAAAGTATAATCTATCCCATTTTAGATTCCCAGTGGGAATGTCTTATTTTGGTTGTGCCTATGTAATGTGGTGTTACTATTTTTAGAAATGCAAAATATGAGTTAATTCTAATGAGGGTGGAAAATAGTTTTCATGTGGTATTGATTATAGGAAACTAAATCAATCCAATCACAAAGAACATTTTCCACTCCCATTTATTGACCAAATGATTGAGAGAATATCTGGGAAGACAAATTATTGTTTCTTGGATTGATTTTATAGATATTTTCTTGTTCCTATAGAAATAGAAGATAAGGAGTAGAAAACATCTAGTTACCCATTTGATACATTTTTCTACTGATGGATGTCATTTAGAATTTACATCACCCCTTGTAGCTTCTAAAGGGTCATGGTTTGTATTTCTTCTGATTTTATTGAGACCTGCATGGAGGTATTTATGGATGATTTTACAATGTATGGGAATTCATTTTATGATTTTATCTCGGGTTGAGTAAAGGATTTGTATTGTTTTATTGAGAATAATCATGTTATAAACTATGAAATGTTTTATTTTATTATAGAGCATGGTATTGTCCTATGTCATGTAGTGTCAAAACATATGATAGGGTTTGATAGATATAAGGTAGATATAATTTCATCATTACCCTATTCTTCATGTGTGCGTGATGTAAGATTCTTCAAAGGGAATTTTGGATTTTATAAGAGCTTCATCAAATATTTTACTATGATTTCTCTTCCTATGTCACGATTACTTAAAAAGGATTTTGATTCTGTGTTTGATGTTTCCTTCAGGATATCCATTGATTAGATAATGAAGTTTCTGAACACTCCACCAATCATATATCCCCCACTATGGGATATTCCTTTTGATCTTATGTGTGATGCCTCTAACTTCATGATTGGGGATATATTATCTCATGGTGGGGAGGGACATTAACATGTGATTTCCTATGAATCGAGGACACTATATTCATCCAAATAAAGCTACACAACCATGGAAAAAGAGTTTCTTACTGTCATATTTTCTTTAGATAAATTCTGTTCATATTTATTGGGCTCTAAAGTATTTTTTTTTTCTAACCATATAGCTCTGAGGTACCTCTTAAAGAAGATATATAAAAATCCCAGGCTAATTTGATGGATGCTCCTTCATCATGAATTTGGTTTTGAGATAAAAAATAATATGGGGTCATAAAACATTGTGGTGGACCACACAAGTAGTATTACTAATTCACTAGAGGATAACACCATGGACTTGGTACCAATATGGGGTATTTTCCCCGATCGGCATCATTATTCTATCTCATGTACGAATCTATGGTATTCATATTTAGTTAACTACTTTTTTTCCTCTAAAATTCTTGCAAATTTAATGAAACATCATGTCCCAGCAATGAATGTTTTAGATTTTGGATTATATTAGCTTAGATTATTCCATGATGCTAATGTGTTTTGTATGTCGTGCCCACATTTCCAACACATGAGAAACATTTCTAAGAGACATGAGATGCCTCCACAACCCATATTTTTTTGTGAGATTATTTAGGTGTGGGGAATTGATTTTATGGGTCCTTTTCCAAGTTCACTAGGTTTCATGTACAATTTGTTCTATTTTGATTATGTGAGAATATGGGTGGAGGTTATGGTCACATGTACTGATGATTCTCATGTCATAGTCTAAATTGTCAAAATAATGATTTTTTGTATGCTTGGAGTAACGAAGGCCATCATCAATGACCAAGAGACACTCTTCTTCAATTCGAATTTCTCTTCCCTCCATCAGAAGTTTGAGGTGACACAAAAAACATCAACACCATAGCACCCACAAACAAATGGGTAGGTTGAGGATTCAATTAAGGAGTTTAATTTCTTTTGGAGAAAAATGTGTAGCCAAATAGGAAGGATTGTAAAAATTACTTGGATGATGCACTATGGTATTATTGGATGGCATACAAGACACCCATCATTATGTCCCCATTTTGGATTGTTGTTGGGAATCCCTATTATCTCACCATGGATGTCGAGCATCAAGCTTATTTGGATATAAAGAAATGTAACATGGATTTAGCCCAAGTTAGAATCCAAATGAAGATGCAAGTTCAAGATCTTGAGGAGATTCAATTGTCATCATATGAAAACTCAAGGCACTATATGGAATGATCAAAAGAAACCCATGATAGAATGATCCAACAAAGGGAGTTTTATGTTGGATAAAAGGTCCTTATCTTTAGTTCATGACCGAAGTTGATGCTTACTTAGTTTCATTCCAGATGGATAGGTCCTTATATTGATTCTAATGTTTTTCCTTATGGCGTAGTGGGGATTTGATAAGTGGACACTGGAAGGAGCTATAGAGTCAACGGGAAATGTTTGAAGAATGACAATGAGGGACTTCCTACTAATGTACTGGATTTCACCACACTTCATGACCCCATCATCACTTGAGTATATCATGTAGTTCGTAACCCATTATCTTTTATATTATTTGTCTAATTTAATATTTTGAATTTCATGTGCACATATCATCTCATGGGTTCACATTAAGGGAAATGTAATATTTTAAGTGTGGGGGAGGGGACAAAATTTTGGGGTACATTTTTAGGAATTTTTTGTGTGTTTTCTGTAATGTTTAGTGTCAATCACTCAAAAAAAATAGAAAAACATATCATGTAACAAGCTCATTTAGATATGGAATATATGGAAAATTATTTTTCTCAAAATTCATTGGTGTAATGATAAGAATGAGAAATATATCGACATTCATGGTTGTTTTTTATAAAAATTGATGTTATCGATGATATGATTGGTTGTGTCATAATAAAACCATTTAGAATTTAACAACATACCGTTTGATTTTTCTTTTTGGTAATTTTTTTATTGACTTCTCCACACATCCTTTTCCATAATCAGGACTTGTGGGTTTTTATTAACCAATTAAATGTATTGTAAGGGTAAGTAACTCTTTCTAGCTTACAACATGGTCTTTCCATAGGTTCGTTTCCCTTTTGATCATTTCAATTATTGTACTAGGTTAACCTATGTGTGTGCACCTAAAATCAGACTATTGTACACCCAAAAATAAAATAAATTATCAAAAAAAATATCATGAAAATGAATAATGAAATATGTGATGAAATTTACAACATGTGGGGATATTTAGTTCGGGAGCTCGTGGTTAGACTTCTGGGAATACGAAGATGAGTGGGTTTTGTAATTTGATTGAAAGGGATGTTGAAATGGTTTAGTATAATAGAATCAGTTAATAAGAACCGTTTTTATTGACCATAATGTATTTCATAAAGGGAGAGACAATCTTGAAATAATTGCCACACACACACATGGGGAATTAGTGGCTTGGTAGACCCATGATTGGTTTTCACTCTGATTAGTATTATTAATCACACTAAATTTTGTTTTGACACAATATATGAGGAAATGTCTTCATAATTTATGGATATTGACTCTTTATTGGATTATTACTTTCCATATATCTCCACTGTGGATTGATAAGTATAGACATTCATATCAAGTCACACTTTTTGGGATAATGTAATATGTGGTTTTTCCCATGAGTGAAAAAGTTTAAGTGTGAGGGAGTTGATAAAACCCATTTTTATTGAATATTTTATTGATAATAAATAATATAACTTCCTCACATTTTAGTAGATTTGTTAATTTATGAAATATTTGTGATTGGAACATTCATTTGAAAATTTGATGGAAATTTTAGTTTTACCCTATAAAATTCATTATAGCACTTCAGACATAAATCATTTGAAATAATAATATTTAAAAATAAATATTTTAAAATATATTATTTTATTAATTTTTTATGACTTTCATTTAAGACATTTGAAAAAAATTATGATTTTTATGGGTGTAAATGTACCATGAAGTCAAAGATGTGGTGGACCCACTAGTTCATACATTATTTATGTATTTGGGCCATATTGTCTTCATAAAAGCTTGTATTGGGTCCAAATGTTTAGATGAACTATAGGAATCAATTATAAACATTTCATAATTCTTGAAGGATATATGAATCATGTGTTTTAGAGGTCAAACAGTTGGTGAAATTGGCATAAACTAATTCGACGAATTTCCATATTCATACTTGAAACCACTTGCAACCTAGCCTCCCCTCCACTACATAAATTTGTATTTTTCTCATTTTTATGGGTTAGTATTTTAATTAGTATGTTTATGATAGATATTATGTTGATACCCTCAAATTATCCAACCATTTCATAATGGGTATCTCTTGAAGAAAGGATCCCTTTGATGAAGCCTTCTTCTTCTTCTTCTTCATATTGCAATACTTTTGTTTGCATAATAAATACCATAGTTATTCATTAATTTCTTTTTTTACCAATGTTTTTTTCACTTCAATTCCTTATTTATCTTAATATTTAGGCTATAATTCAATAGTAGAAACATGATTGGGTTATACCCTTTCTAAACTCTTCAAAAAAGAAAAAGGTTTCTATGATGGCTATGCTTCCCATAAAAAAGTTGTTTTCTTAGAAATTGATCGACCTCCTACTATATTAATTCATTAATTTTGAATCAATAA
Organism: Viscum album; assembly: GCA_963277665.1. Lineage (NCBI taxonomy): Eukaryota > Viridiplantae > Streptophyta > Magnoliopsida > Santalales > Viscaceae > Viscum > Viscum album. Next base: position 266,225,295 of record OY728125.1, on the reverse strand, counting down.
GAAATTTTTATTCTTTTAATATGATATATTAATTGATATTTTAATTGGAATGAAACTACGAAATCAATTTTACAATTAACACAAAATACGTGAGGTCGAGAATAGTGTGAATGGTGAGAGCCTGATCTTAATCAGTAATACAAGACCACACAGGATAAATTTATAGAGTTCAAATATAATACCTAATTTCAATTGATCCTCATGTATAGAGTTTAAATGTTCCCTAATATACCACTTAACACAATCTATCTTTATAGCATTAATCAATGTAGGGTGTTGCGATTGAATATTTCAAACCTAGCATAGGGTTTAATTAATTTCTCTTGGTGGTTAAGTTAATTCTCGTAGGGTTCAGGTGTTAAAAATTTAACAGATAATAATTAAGTAGACATTATTTAAAATTATTATGATAAATATGTAAATTAAGAGGTATATTATGATAGATTACACATTTTTAAATTATTTTATAAAATACAGCTTTTGGTTGTGTCTTGATAATCGAACATTATTTCAAAAATAAAAGAAATAAAAATGTTGTCTTCTTCCAGAATATATATTCTAGTTTGATAAATGATAAACATCCCCAATCCATTCAAATATTGTTTTTATGTTATTTTATTTTATTTTCAAAATAAATTTAATTGGTTGTCTTAAATTACATCATCCTTTGAGAGACGACTTTGGTCAGCCAATCTGTTTCACTAAAATAACCCGAAACTGAACATCATTTGAAAGCGCCCATGACAGCTCCATTCAATTCTAGTTTGACACATCCTAATTATCATTCTGACATGTTTTGATAGTCATCCTAACATTTCTGAGGATTTATAGACATGTGCTAGTTGAATATCATACTGTCTGAGGAAAATCACATATTCTAGTTCACTTTTGATAAGAATGTGACATATTATTATTTAAATGTATGTAGATCATCCCATTATCAATATGTACATGAATAGAGGGTGTCACAGAATATGGATGAATTTTTTTAGACCATTTCAAATGATCTAGAATGAATTTTCCGAAGGACATCATTAGATCTGGGTTAACATGTCTTGAGGGTGTCACATGACATGTCTTACTATTCAGGTGGACATAAAATGATCTAGGTTGACATGTCTAGAGGGTTCTGAATGATCTAGGATTACCTATCCTGATCACATCATGAGATTAAGGTCAAAATTACTTTGTCTCTTCACGAGTCTTAGAGGAACACTCATGATGTCACCACATAAAATGGTCGACATGTCTGGAGGATATCCCAAGAGTTGGCCAAAAATCCCACTAGACTTCACAATACTTTGGTGGTCTGACCAAAGTGAATCATGTGATGTTCTTGGATATGTTCAAGGGACATCACATGAATACAAAATTATGTCAAGGGTTAGTCTCATCATTTGGATGAAATATACTAGTGTGGTCACATGATCTAAATGTGTCATGTGAAGCACATGAGGATCAATGTATATGTTATTTACATGAGTATCTTATGTTTTACACGTTATTCCAAACTTTTATTTCATATATTTCTTAGTTTAATATAGTGTTATATTATTTTATATTGCACATGAACCAAGCTAACATGGGGTGTGTTCTTCAAATACTTTTTTTATAATCTAGAAGTCTTTCACATGATCGCAAGCGATCAAGAGAGGTGCCTAATCATTCCTACCATTTTTTTTTGTTTCTATGAAGTTTACATGGAAGAAAATATTTTTGATTGCATGATTCTCTACTCCAATTAATCCTCTCTTGTGCTCTCATGTGTCATCAACCTACGATGCATAACATTTTTTTATTCCCAGGGGGATTTATAGGCATCACCAACCCAGTTATATGCATTCTTTCATGGCTCTTATCTCACATATTTAGTATGGAGTCAATTGAGGGATTTTGTGTTACACGATTCACATGCTCCTACTGTGGGTCATTTGGACAAGTCGCATAATGATCATTGATCACAAGAATGTTCCAACTTTGATAATTTAATTGATTCGAAGCTAATCAAATGGATTTCACATAACAATGTTGACCTCACAACAGGCTTTTACAATGTTAGGCCAACATGTCTAGGGTGTTGAGTCAATAAGGTTTTCCTTATGACTTTTCCATTCCTTCTTGTTTTGAACATCACAAACACCTTATCTTTAAGAAAATTTGCTTTTATAAGAAAAATCGATTTTATAAGAAAAATTGATTTTATAAGTAAAATCACTTTTGTAAGAAAAATTATCCTTATCATATTGTCATCCATATTTTTCATAAGTATAAGATTCGGATTCATTTCTATATTCTCAGAATCGTTGAAACTTTGATATGAAGCATTCTGTTTTAGGCTCCGAATTCTGGAAAAGAACTGTAAGGAAGTTTCACTCCGAATTCCAGATGAAAACTGTAATAAAGTTTCATTCCATATTCCAGATATGAACTCTGGTTAAGTTCTACTCCGAATTCAGAATACGAATCCTTATGAAGTTCGACAATGAATTCTCATTACGAATTCTGATGAGGAATTCTCATTACGAATTCTGATGAGGAATTCTCATTACGAATCCTGATGATGAATTCTCATTACGAATTCTGATGACGAATTCTCATTCCGAATTCTCATTCTGAATTCACCTATTAAACAGCATCTGATCATCTTTGTTTTATACACTCCGTATTTGTTTAGACTCTGAAAAATTATTTTTGTTTTCACTCTGAATCTTCACTCCAAACTTTTTAATTAAGACTTAAAAGTATGTCGTACATTCTGTTACACTTGTTTTGTTATAAAACGATGTCGTGTATTCTGTTATGAACTAACCGTTGGTTAAGTTGCATGTGTACAGGTACCTCCGATTTTTTAGGAAAATATGACTATTGGAAAGGAGGCCGACCTTACCTATAAATAGGATCTCATTTGAAAGAGCTCAGTGCTGAAAGGCTGACTGATCTTTGACTCATGTGATTATATGCTTGAAGTGATTTCTAGAGAGAGAGGCTCTTATTAACTCTCAAAGATTTGTGCGACTCCAAATGTTGGTGATTACATTCGAGGACTTCCGGGGATAGGAAGACAGAGGTTTCCAACACTTTGAAGTTGAGAGCTTCCTTGTTGAAGAAGATAGAGGTGGCCAACTACCTTGAAGTTGAGGGCTTGCGGGGATAGCAAGACAGAGACTCTGATCTTCGTATCGAGGGCTTACCCTAGTGTCGGTAAGACAGACTTGCTTGAAAGTATAAATCAAGGGACCTTTATCCAAGGTTGTTGGATACCCTTCTCTTTGGGTTAAAAGACTTATATCTTGTTACTTGTAGTTTTACTACTTGTTTATTTCTGATGCATTTTGTATTGTAAGGAAAGTATAACTTTCTTATACTTCCTTACTTGTACTCTATTTCATTTATATTCTATATGCTTTAAGAAAAGATGAAAGCTCGGGAAGAAAAGATTGAGGCTCAATCTGAAAGAATAGTGGTCTTAGAGAAGCAAGATGAAGAAGATCATAAAGACTTAAAGAAGATAAAGACTATTTTAAAAGGTATCATGGTGAAGGAGAAAGATCCCAAATAGACAGATCCGATATTTTTTTGTACCTTAACTCTTTTGTTGTTGAAATTTTCAAACTTAATAGAAATTGTGCTTGTCCATTTTTTTGTTACTACTAATTTTTCAGGTACTTTGTTATATTTCTCATTCCCTCGAATTCATTTTGAAAATCACAAAGGGGGAGAAGGAAAAGATCCTTAAGAAAAAAGAACTCTGATAAGATCATATCTAAAGGGGGAGTTTTTTCATAAAAGAAGACTTTCTTATTTGTAATGAAATGTCACTCTGGAAATCTAGAATATGATCCTTAGAGTTTCAAAGCCTAAGGGGGAGTTAGTCATATTCATCAATATCCTTAAAGCAAAGAGTGATAAACCTTAATGTTTTCTTTCTTCTTAAAATTTATTTTTCATAAGGATGTTTGTGTTTTCCAAAAAGGGGGAGATTGTTGAGTCAATAAGGTTTTCCTTATGACTTTTCCATTCCTTCTTGTTTTGAAAATCACAAACACCTTATCTTTAAGAAAATTTTATTTTATAAGAAAAATCACTTTTATAAGAAAACTTGCTTTTATAATTAAAATTATTTTTTTATGAAAAATTATCCTTATCATATTTTCATCCATATTTTTCTTAAGTATAAGATTCGGATTCATTTCTATATTCTCGGAATCGTTGAAACTTTGATATGAAGCATTCTGTTTTAGGCTCCGAATTCTGGAAAAGAACTGTAAGGAAGTTTCACTCCGAATTCCAGATGAAAACTGTAATAAAGTTTCATTCCGAATTCCGGATACGAACTCTGGTTAAGTTCTACTCTGAATTCAGAATACGAATCCTTATGAAGTTCGACAATGAATTCTCATTATGAATTCTGATGAGGAATTCTCATTATGAACTCTGATGAGGAATTATCATTATGAATCCTGATGATGAATTCTCATTACGAATTCTGATGATGAATTCTCATTCTGAATTCTCATTCCGAATTCACCTATTAAACAGAATCTGATCATCTTTGTTTTATACACTCCGTATTTGTTTAGACTCTGAAAAATTATTTTTGTTTTCACTCCGAATCTTCAATCCGAACTTTTTAATTAATACTTAAAATGATTTCGTACATTCTGTTACACTTGTTTTGTTATAAAACGATGTCGTGTATTCTGTTATGAACTAACCGTTGGTTAAGTTACACGTGTACAGGTCCCTCAGATTTTTAAGGAAAATATGACCGTTGGAAAGGAGGCTGACCTTACCTATAAATAGGAGCTCATTTGAAAGAGCTCAATGCTGAAAGGTTGACTGATCTTTGACTCATGTTATTACATGCTTGAAGTGATTTCTAGAGAGAGAGGCTCTTATTAACTCTCAAAGCTTTGTGCGACTCCGAATGTTGGTGATTACATTCAAGGACTTCCGGGGATAGGAAGACATAGGTTTCCTACACCTTGAAGTTGAGGGCTTCCTTCCTGAGGAAGATAGAGGTGGCCAACTACCTTGAAGTTGAGGGCTTGCGGGGATAGCAAGACAGAGACTCCGATCTTCATATCGAGGGCTTACCCCTGTGTGGGTAAGACAGACTTTCTTGAAAGTATAAATCAAGTGACCTTTATCCAAGGTTGTTGGATACCCTTCTCTTTGGGTTAAAAGACTTATATCTTGTTACTTGTAGTTTTACTACTTGTTTATTTCTATTGCATTTTGTATTGTAAGGAAAGTATAACTTTCTTATACTTCCTTACTTGTACTCTATTTCATTTAGATTATATACGCTTTAAGGTAGAATCTCATATTGTAATCTTTTGTTAAGTTTCGATTTCCAGAACCATATTTCCGGAACATACTTTCAGAATCTCTTTCCAAGTTTTCATTTGGTATTAGAGGTGTTGTGAATTTTCTTAAGATTAACTTTGTTAAACTTAGTCTTTCCTTTTCTTAAGGAAAACATAGTTAATCGTAACTAACTTTAAAAGTTCCAAAGGAATTTTTAAAGTATACAATTCACCCCCCCCCCCTTGTAAATTGAGCATCTACATCGTTATTTCGATCCTACATAGGGGCCTTCATGTGATCAATAGGCATATGGAATGGAGTTTGCATGATTGTAGGACATGTGTCTAGGTTCATCACTAAATCAATGTTTTCTTGTTAAGGGGTCTTCACGAAATCGTACTAACATGATGAGGGTGCCTCCATGAGAGTAATGGTGATCCCTCAGGGTTCAAAACCCATTTCAAATGATTTTAAACATATCATTACTCTACAATTATCTTAAATATTTTCCACTTTTTATTCCCTCATTTATATTTAAAATGTTTGGGATCTTGTGTGGCTATACATTTGATGTTGAATAAAATCACCCTCCTCGAATCTGATGTGATACATGACTAATAACCATACTTACATTGATCCATGTGAAGTTTCATTGAAAACACATGCTATTTTTATTTTCATTTGGTAGTGGAAATAGAGGGTCAAATGGACATTTCCATGACCATCATATGATGAAGGTGACATTCTAGTGAGTGCTTCAGTGACAAGGTAGACATGTCACCAAGTATTTGTGGAGTTTTTTGAACAAAAGGGAATATTTTATGAAAATATAAACCCACATAAGGACTCTATCTTCTATATATTTTTACCCATTTTTGTCAAGGGGTTTTTTTGGTTGTTAGGAACCTACTGCATGACGAGATGCATAACTCAAAGGGACTCATCTGGAAGCCTCGTATAATCATTGAGTGTCTTGGATGGATTCCCAAAAGAATGGAGTCTTGTCAAATGTGGATACGTGTGATTTACAATATGTCATGAAATCACATGAACTATTCTCATGACCTTCTTAACATCATTTGATCATGTTTCCTTTTGGTATTTACATGTTCCACGTGTTATATACACCTTATAATCCTTTAAATTGTAGAGAAAACAATACCCATTATATGGTTATTTCTTCCCTTGTAGATTTTCCGACACACATTTGGTGGTAGTAAAAAGTAATATAAACCAACACTAGAAGATATTCCATTAAATTATGATATAGAACATGACAAAGCTAATGGGATCATGTCATGATAGAGAAATTTCATATGAATACTATATAATCTGTGTATGATGTATACAGGTCTTATATATGTATATATTAAACAATGAAATTTAAGGTAAAACTGAGGATGTGTAAGATTCATGTAGAATATTCATCAAGGTAAATGGTTTCCTACAAACTCATGGACATATTAAACTACAGATAAATATACTTCATCAGCATAGTTTTAATTCCAAAACAGGGTTAACCTTGGGCAGTGGAGTTGGCGTAAAGATGAGGTCATTATGGTTTTTACGTAGTATAACTTGGGACCCTCATACAATGTATTATTGAATATGATATTTATATGAAATAAAAGGATCTTTTAATGGGGATGAAATTTTTTGTTTTTTAACATCAATGATTTGATTATTTCAATGACTTCATGAAATTACACCATACTAAAAAATGCACTATTTTATCTAGTTCGGTGTTTAATGGTGTTTTGAATTGATTGTTGTATTATCATATAAGTGAAAGGAGAATATTATATGGATTAATATTTTTGGGTAAAATAAATAAGAGGATGGATTGAAAAGAGGATTTGGATTCAATAATTTTTTATTAATATCACTTTCTACAGTGTTGGGGAAGGAGATATATCATAGTAATTCCATGGATCATGATAGACACAATATCCAAATATACCAATCTCATCTGATCTATAAGTTTCTATCAAACCCAATGTATTATTGAAATATTTCATGGTTGTGATGTATTGAAACACTACAATACATAGTGTGTTTATCCTTCTAGTATCCCTGTTTTCTAAGAAAATTTGTTCACACTATAAATTTAATTTCATGGTTCTAATTCTCTAGTTTATTCATTTATATATTTTCCATTATTATTTGGGAGTTTTTATTCATAAATTCGTAGAAACATTTGAATCATTGTATGTAAAATAGTTTGTGCGTTATTAGTAATTACCATATAAAAACTCTATAAAACATTTAATATCTTATATGAGTATTTTAATAATTGACACATAATTTACTATGTTTTCCAACCAATCTAGAAATGAAGCAAGTTCATCTCATCCCACAAGCATGGTTGAAAACTATTTTAGAAAATTGACTTCTCAAATGATGTGGTGTGAAATTGATTTAAAATGTATAAATTTAAAATGTTCCCATACAATAAATAAGTAAATCAGTGCCTCATTTTGATCCCCATATGACTCCATACTAACCCGGTTGAAAAAAAACCCACAATCCATTTTTTGTATTTTTTTAAAAAAAATCCAATTTTTGGGTTAGTGGAAACCATATAAAGGCACATCTGAGGTCTATATAAACCACAACACCCCCATTTAAAATTAAAAAATATGAATTTAAAATATCAAAAGGATAAATTCAAAAATCCTCCACATCCACCTTGGAACATGAGTTTACCAACTTCAAACCACGAACCATGAACCATCATCCATAGAAACAATTCCTCAAAATCAATTTTCAATTGATAAATTGTGGTTAATATCCAATATGTTTCATCAATGAAACTATTTTTAATTCCATCATGTCCATTTATTTAGGTTATTCTATCCATTATTAATGTCTTTCCATAGCAATACCAATGTCATAATAGGCTAGGGTTTATTCTACAAAAATTTTAATAGTTTTGATTGATACATTAATTCACCCTCCCACTTCTTTGTGTATCTAGATTTTTTAACAAGTAGAATCATCTCAGATGATTTTGGTTTCATCGATAAGGTTTGGTGGTTTGATAGTATCTATTTTTTATTTTAAACCCATGATTTTTTTATTTAAATAATATTTCATAATAAAAATAAATATTTTACTAAAATTTTTATTAATATTGATTTACACATCATTCTAAATTATAAAATATTTCATTATTTAAAAATAATAAATAAAGTTATAATCTTTTTTAGGTGGATTTTATGAGGTGTCTGGACTTATTAATGAAATTATTGAGTTAAAAAAATTTGTACTAGGTTTATCATCTTTAGAACCCCTGAGTAGTTGTGTAGGAGGTCTTGAAAATATAAAATGTCCATGAGCATGTGTTAGGTGTGAAATACAACCTTGTAAGGTAATGTTATAACATTTTAACTATATAATGATTTCATTTGGTCCATTTATCTATATATATTTATATGAATTTTATACATTATGGAATCATATACATAGTTACCATAATTTCCATTCCCAAGTTTTCTATTATAAAAAATTATATTATATCAATATTTTATTCATTAACATAATCTGGTAAACATATTTTTTATGATATAAGAATTCATTTATAAAACTATTCAAAAATCAATTCCACATAATTATTTACAAACTATAATGATTTAGATTCTTATAATGGAATAATATGGAGAACATGGTGTGGCCCTACTGGGATCATTATTCTTAGACACCATATACATAATTGGGTGTGTGAGTACCTTTTTGCTGATGTTGGAAAATGAAATGAACAATATGGAGGCTTTGTGTATTTATGATCAGTTTCTCTTGGGTTATAGAGGTGATATAGTTTGACGATTACCTCGTGTAAAATGGTGATGGGTAAGTGTTCATTTTAACTTTTATTGGTTCAACATGTGTACACTGATCTAAATTATACTCTTCAACATCTAATCTTGTCCCCTTTTATATTTTGTTTCTACAATGTTCCTTGTTTATTTCTTTTTAATGATAATATGTTTTTTATTCAAATATATATCTTTTATAATTGGTTTAACATGGTATTGAGTTATTTATTTATGTTATGTGATTTTGTGATATGGAAGATGAAATAATATCCCTTGGAAACAGTCATTATATTATTAAATTTTGGTGAAACCTATCTGAAATGAGTTTCCCTTGGTTCACATGCACTACTTTTCTGCCTATGGTGATACTGAAAACTATTTAGCTTATACTAATGATTGTAATGGGATTCATGGTCAGGGGGAATTAGTTGGGTTCATGAATGAAAAGTATTTATAGCATATTTTTTATTTTATTTTTTGATTTGGGTGGAATTGATATAGCATTGTGAGGTCTCAAGTGAGGGGTAGGAATGGGTGTCCGACCAAGACACATAAAATCAAACATTCGTTAGCTAAGTGATGTTGGGAATGGGGTATTTATTTTCAATTTTGGATCATACTTTCTTTTGTGTACGGTGAATCATATGAAGGCCATGCACATAGGTTGTGATATATGGATATAGTACAGAATGTTTTTTTCATTATTTATAATTTATAAAGTTTTTTAACAGATATTTATGATTTTTATTAATAAATTTATTATTATTTTGATGGTTACACATTTCATTTATCATTTTAAACAGTATTATAACTCATTGAATACCACCATTTTTATCTTTTGACGTATCTTCTGAAAACATTTCATGGGAAAACATTCCATTTTTTCTGAATGTGATTGAATATTTTTATAGAATGCCCTAGATCATCAATAATGGAAAGAGCATATGTCCACCAAGTAGTATGGAGTTTGGTCAGGGTCTCAGTCAAGAAAATGATCAATATCATGAGTTCATATAGAATAATCCACAGTATTTTTAGGATTAAATGAACCTTAGGAGTTGGGAGGATCATTAAAGTTGGTTGAAAGTATTATAAACATTTTTGAAACTCTTGAGAAAGTTATAGTGAAATTTTATACACTCATACTTTGTATCCTTCATATAATTTTGTGGGAATATTTTTTTGAGGATAAAATAAATGAAAATATAAAATTAAAGGAAATTAAAGTGGTGTTTAGTGAATTGTTTAACAAATACAGTAAATCCATTTCAAGGTTCTATGAGTCTTCAAACAATCATAAGGGTAATAAACAACATGAAGAGTGAAAAAAAATTAGAGCTTGTTCATATTTATTAGGATTTAATGTTTCAGGGTGAATTAAAATCTCTCTATATTGAAATGGGTTTTAAATCAATTATCTAGTATAAATTATGCCTTTTAAAGAATAAATCTTATAGAAAATTTCTAGATTAATATTTGACAGTAGATATTAATTTAAAATATCCATAAAGGAAAAGAATATCACTGTTTCAAAATATAACAATTGTAAATAATTTTTTTAACATTTCCATGAAAACATTAAATTTGAACAAAGTGAGAAATGATTTTTTCACCAAACCCACATCTTTGAAAACATCATAAAAGAATACCATAGTCACCTTGAATACATGAGGAGTAACGGACACCACCATCTGGAAAATGAATGTGTTAAATGCATAAATGAATAATGTAAAACATTAGTATAAATAAAAATGATCAATCCATATTCTAGAGTGTCCATCTGTAGGCACATCAAAGTCCATAATATGTAAAGCATCTTAAATATAAAAAATCCACCCCGAGAATAATTTTGAAATAAAGGGGTATGGTACATATATGAAAGTAACAAAATAATGATCCAAGATCACTATAAAAGACTACAAATTTCTACTCCCAAATGATGGATTCCATAAATTATCAAAATATTTGAAATTTAAAAAATTTATCCCATCAAAAAATATTCAAACACAAACATTCTTTACTAATTTATTTACAAATCACTATAGCGATCATAAACTTTTGAGATAAATGTCCACAAAACAAATCAAACTATATCCAAGCCATATCAGTCTCAAGAACTAAATAAGCCACAAAATATCATAAAACATACTAATATTCAAGATCCTAAAACCTAATGTTGTAAATATGACTTACAAAAAAACGGGTACCAAAAGTTCCATCTAGAACCATCCAAACCTCCATATACTGCATATAACTATAGATTCATCAAAACAAAAAAAAAACTATATCCCGAAGTAGAAAACCGAAAAAATAATAACAAAAAAAATCTTGGATAAAATATGAAATCATCAAGAAATATAAACATCAATCTAAATATAATGAATCCATATTTAGAAATTATAAAACGAGAAAGAATAATTTACGTGTAATTTCCCTAGAATTAAAATTAGGATTTCATTAATATTCTTCCACCATATCGATAAACATCCATTTTCTAATTTAATGGAAAGTATCTATAGAAATTTCAAGATATTTTTACCTATAATATACAATTAATTCTTTCTCATCTATCCATAAATGTAGTTCTTCCACAAAATCCTCATTAACTTGAAATTATTCCCTCACTATAGGATCATCTTTGTCATCACAAATCAGTCTATTAAAATCAACATGGAACTAATAATGGATTGGTTATGGAGTAATTTCTTTTCTTTCATTCGTAGATTCTTCTGAGGACTAAGTGAAAATTTTATTTCAAGATTAGAAATATTTTTATGTTTTTTAATCTTCTGTGGATTCAATGTAATGAAACCTTCTGAATCAACCAGTATGTTTATATTTTGCCAACACTCGACATCATTTAATTATATTGTATATATTAATTAGGTTGGGATGTCACTAATTATTATGTACTCTTCTATATCAATTTGTAGAGAGATTGACATCACTAAAAAAAGTGGATGTTGAAAAATCATAGGAGAAGTTGTAGCAGTGTCCCTTAACATTATTCTCAGAATTAAAATTTTTATACTACTGGAAATATGTATCCAATTTACAACTAGTGTTTTACGATCAATAGCATGAATCTATATTTCTTACAATAGCCCATGAATTTTCATTTATGTGGGATTATTGGGTTTCCATAGAGGTTTTTGTAGGAAATATTTTAGTGTTAATTTTTGAAATGTCCCATATTCTAAAGGGATTTAGATTGAATTATGATACTACTAAGTAAAATAGGTTTCATACCTAGCGGTGTGCATATTGATTGGGATCATCATAAGGTATAGGTAGTTAAAGACTGAGCCCAAGATTGGTGGTATGCCTCATACCCATTATCACATTAGATGGAATCTAGCAGTAGAAAAAACACCAATTATGTTAAAGGAGATACTAGTTATATTTAGAGTTTTTTTTATAATTGAATTATCTATGGTGTAACACCCATAGATTTTATGATATATTTCTATTTAAATAAATTTTATTTATTTGAATGCATGTGATACATGCATTACTTAGTCTTAATAAATTGTAACTTTGTATAATGGCATAACCTAGATGTTAACTTAGTGATATGTACAATAGTAACTATATTATAAGAAAATTGAATTTGTTTTGATAAATTAAATATATTGAAAATTAAGTTCTCAATACATTGTAAAGTAATTATTTTCATTATTTATTTATTCAAAATGGGTTAATATTGATTTTTGTGTAAAAATAATATAATTATGTTTTTAATTTTAGAAAATTTATTTGAAAAAATGAACATAATTTTTTAAACCATAATGAAAAAATTAGCTTATATATTTTTTACGATATCCCTTAATCTAGTTTTATGGGATTAAATTTTAATAAAATTCTACCCCAAATCTGAATAAATTTTATAATACAGAATATATATTTCAAATAAACATGTAGATATGTTTTTAATGATACAACTTTCTCATTTTTTTCATAATGAAGAATAAAAACTATGAAAATCAGATGTCATGGTTAAGGTTAAAATGGGTATACCAGTCGGTTAAGATAAGAGATAACAAGATTTAATAAAAGTAAACATTCTTAAATCCTATATTACTAAAATATTTTGACTTCATCCAATCCAAATTTCAAATATATATCTATTTCAAATGATTAGTCTTGATAATGACTATATAATTTTCCAATATATTATGATACCCCAAGAATATCCTCTCTATCACTTATATAAGGGCACCCCTATTTTTGCATATTTACACAACATGGAACAACCTATCTTGACAAAAAAATGAAAAATTAAATTCTAAACATCCATAGATGGGATTTAGTGGTGTTTTTATAAAATTACATTCCATTGGTCCTTATGAAATTATTTAAACGAGTATTCAAAAAGAAGAGGTACTTTTCATACCCAACCATTTTAAATTTATTTCACTTTTACCTCCCCTAATAAAATTATATTCATTAAAAATTTATAACATAAGCATAATAAATATAAAAACAATATTATTATGATTATTTAACAACCAACAAACCCCCTCATATCATTCAAATGTTATGTGAATGTGTATCTAACATATATATGTGGACTACTACATCCACATAGTGATATAATTTATTTACCACCACCATCCTTCATGGATAGTTATTATTGTGGGATAAATTTTTATATATGATATTTATGATATAATTATTTTTTAATTATAATATATTATCTACCTTTTTTAATTTTCTACATTTTGTAAAATAATAACATTGTTCGTGCATGCGTGTGGACTACTACCTCTACAAAGTGATGTATTTTTTCATTTCCTATTTACATGTTTGCTAATAAAAAATATAGAACAAATACATAATCTATATATGAAATAAAAATGATAATGGTATGGATAGCTATAAATAAAATTAATTTTATTCCACCCATTGAAATGTGATATCAATATTTATGCATATGTATGGTGTACTATTTCTATGAAGGATACAAATACTTTTTCTATGCATACCATTTATGTATGAATCTATCAATATAAATATATAATGAATGATATTAATATTTACATCCTATTGAGTATTTTAAATATTATGGATAAATTATAGAATTAAGTTTTTTGGATCAATTGAACTGAATTGTCCACAATGTTAGTAGTAGAATAAATGACATGAAGACTCAATTATCTTCCATTGATGGTCGGATCACACTTGCCAACTCACTCCTTACTTCCATTACGATGAAAATTTTTTGTATTGTCAAATGGTAAAATATAAATTTATTATTAGGATTGAAATGGTGATGGTGAATTTCATTTGGGAAGCATGTGGTTAAGTTTGATTCCATTGGGTTTCGTGAGAAAGGCAAAAACAACTAATAGAGGACGATGTCATTAATTTGGGATGTGTGTTGGATTCCCTATAAGGCATAGAAGAAAAGATTTTTTGGATGTATAATAAGGTATATTAATTTAGGATAAATTAATTTTTTTAATTATTGGACAAATTTTTATATCCCAAAATGGATAGTGTCTTGAAATTGGGAGATGTTGTGAGATCTTATCCCAAAGCTACAGGACAAATATAGGTTGATTGTTAGTTAGGGTAAGATCATATTATGGAAATGTAACAAAGTGAGTGTGATCCTAAACTTTATTGGCTACCCAACCACTAATATATCATTCAATTAGTCTATAAAACATCCTTCTATTATCTTGGCCTCTTTGAGTTTTCATTGTTGTGATATTTTCACCGAAATTGAGATCTCCTATGACAATGCTAGAATTATTTTAACTTATTCTCCAACAAGGTTATTCTCAGCTAAGTATTACTAAAAAAAATTATATAATATTAGTAAGGTATCATATTTAAAGATTCCATATATTGTAGTGATATTCTAGGAATATTTTCATTCTTTTTTGGAGTATTTATAACCATTATATCCAGATGGAAGATGAGACTAAGAATAATGGTATCTAGTTGGCCTCTAAATACTGGTGTAACTACATCATTAAAGAAGAAACATTGAAGAATTCATTTTTAAAATATAAATGGGAATTGGCTCTATGTAGTAATTTCATTTCTGTCCTGGGGTTTGACTTTATGGAATACAATAGAAAAAATTTCATTCATTTTTTGATATGGGGGTATTGTTTCAATTCACATGAATGAAAGGCTCGGATCATCCTATTGTCCTTTTTCTACAGAATGATTTGATGTGCTCGAAATTGAGAACATTTTGTAAATTTTGAGAGCTCAAGGATGGCCATCTTGATTCAGTCTCTCTACCTTTCTGTTTACTTGGGATATATTGTTAAATATTGGGATACATCTTCATCATATATAGAGATCATGAATAGTTAGTGTATTTTCCCTTAACCACATAACATTAACATGAGAATTTTGGTGAACTGGAAGACACCCAATTAGGGAATCAAACATAATACTAATTTTAATTTTTGAAAATTGATAATGATAATAGGTGGGATTCTGTAAGGCTCAATGGGATCAGTGGTCATAATCTTCAATTACATTTATTGTGAGGTTGGTGATTATCTATTGGTTGAGGCCTCAGACATTCATAGAGAACTGTACATGTGTCAGTTTTTAAGGGGTACACAGAAAAAGGTCGAAATGGATTAAAATATAATCCTTAGTTCTTTTCAAGGAGATTCCATTATTCCTTAGAGCATTACCTATCAGATCCAAAAGTGAAAAAAGATAGTGATTTGAAGTGTATTGGCTTCTCATACACAACATGAATAAAACAATATATTAGACTTCCTTGTGTCCAAGGTAATCTAGATTATCCATGTAACATATTTTATAATTTTTAACCCCTTCATGTTCAATTATTTAAAATTTTATTGTTTATTCCATCATCTTTCACTACATTAGGCCACCATGTTGCAGATGTATTTTTTCTTTAATAAACTTTCTTAACTTTGGATGGTTTAAGAAATAGATGTTTAAATGATATAAATGAATGATATATGATATTATAAGGATATACATGATTCTGGTATAGATTTATAATAAATTTAAATTTTTTCTATAGGATGGTAGAGTTCTTTCATAGCAAGTCAAACTTGAGTTAATTGTTTAATATTATAATCTTATTATTTACTGATATTTTTCAACGATTATGTTTCCAATGAAAAATTTCATGATCTAACTCTGAGGAATCTCATGAATGTTCTTTTAATTTGGTAAAAATAGTGTTTTCAAATAATAGTAACATTTTCCAATTTTTTTAATTAACTTTTTTATAATATGTTTTTATGAAAAGAGTACATTATTTCTTGTTTGGTGGAAAATAATTTTTCTTCCATATCCATCTAATATATTTTTATTGAAGAATGTATTTATAATTGTTCTATTATAGTTTAATTTATATTTTATACATTATTAAAATTTTATAATTTTATTTTAAATGAATATTATTCTCTATATCCGAATAAGGGACATTTCTCTTTTTAGCAAAAATATGAAAGGAATCATTTTTACCATACACAAATTGAAATAAATTTTATTTTGTGGTGAAAAATAATTTTTTTGAAGATTATTTAAAAGGATCTAGAATTTATTTACAAATAATATACTTCTATATTATTTTGATAATTTTTATAATGTAAATAAGACATTACATAATTAAAATTACATTTTCCCCAAGAAATAGTCGGTGAAGTGTTGTAAAATAATTTTCATCAAAGATGTCACCCTATGATGTTACATATGATAAAATAAGGATACGATCCAAGGATGAAATCCTTATCATTTATTTTTTGGGCTATGAATTTAGTGATATGATGTTTAGGAAAAACATTTATCTTCCCTAGGTTATTATATGATTAAATGATGGAATTTTTATGAAAATAGTATCTTTTCCTTATGTCATGATATTTTCATATGATAAATGTATTTTTCCCATTTTTCCCACATATGTGTGTATTTTTATTATGGGATTGGTGGGCCCATATTTATATAGACCTATAATTTACTGGAAAAATATTGATATATCAATAGAAAATAATAAGTGGAATAGGCATTAAATATATTTCTATAAGTGACTTTATACACTATGATAATCATGGGAATGAATATTGACTATTGATATGATGGAAATGGGAGTGAACCAAATACACTATGATTTTTTTAGAAGCTATCCTTGATAATGTAATGTATTTTCATTAATTATATGTATACTAAAATATTTTTTAATATACCAATGTCATTCCCTCATGGATAATGTTCTTTTATTTCATTATGATTCATGTCTTATGAAAATACAGGATTTATTCCCTAATTTAATATTATGATATATGATATAAAGTTCATGTTATATCAAATTTTAATCTCATTTTATCATACCCTTATGATCTTTTAATTAATAAGTCATCATTGATTCCTCCATTATATACATTTACTAAGTATTTCACCATACATTTTCTTATGTATCCTTTATCTTAGTTATGAACAATGGTTTATGTAGCATATGTCTAAGAGTAATACTCTGTTGGAAGATATTTATGATAGATAATAAATATCATTCATAAATATATTTTTTATGTATCTAGTCTCCAAATAAACTAAATATCTATAGACTATGGGAATAAATTATTGTCAAATGTAACTAATATTCATCAATTATAATGTATTATCTTTTAATGTAATGAATGGATCTCCATAACTATCACAAGAGGTTGTGATTAATCATTATTTGGAGAAAATGATTAAAAAACATTTGTGAAAACCCTCTGCAAAATTATATGTATTTGCTATCATCCTAATGTTTTGGTAAGATACAGATTATGTGGTTTTCATAGAAATATATACCCACTGAGGTACTAAAAGTGTTTTTTATCTTGTAACATGAGAATATTGGGGTAATAAATCCAATAAGAGTTATTTGATTATATGTCTATCGTTATTCGAGTGCATAGTGAGCAACACACTTGGTTTGACACTCTCGAGGGACCTGATTGGGTTAATTCATAATTTTTTATATACCATTATAAAATATTTGAATAAATGATGACCTTGAATAAAATTGGTTAAACCTAAGGTTACATAGATTAAATTGAAGGTGTTATATTTTAGATAACCTATAAATTATTATAATGATTATGTGGCGACCATTTATGGTTGTTATTTCTTACACAATGTGTTTTGAATAAGTCATTGGATAGAACCCAAAGAAACCATGCTAATGATTAACGTGATGATAATGCAATGCCTTTCCTAATGGGAATAAAATTATAGTAGGATATGGAATAATATTTTTTTTATACTTATAAATAATTTTTAATAAATTAATCATGATGATATTACCAATAAATAATGGAGGGAAGAAATGTTTTTTCGAGTTCTTCAAGATGAAATGACCACCTACATTTAAAGGGTCCACTGATCAATGTGTTTCTAATAAATATATTGGTTCCAAAAAATAATAGTCTCTATTCTATAGTGTTATGATAATGAAAAATATATTTTGATAATTAATCATTAGGAAGATAATATAGTTCAATGTTTGACTCATATCAGGAACATGAGTCAACAAGAATAAATTTAATCCTTGGAATGGGATAGGTTTAATAAATTATTTATAAAAATTACATTCATCGTATTCTTCATACAAAAATGGAAAAGGTATTCCATGAGCTTGGGTAGAAGGATGATGAATCAATTAGTATCTATGAGGAACATTTTACCAAACTTTTGAGGAATGCATCTAGTATTATCATCCAACCATAATTTAAGATTGATCAATTATCTTGTGGCTTAAAATAATTCTCTAATGTTAATTATCTATAGGATGCTTTAATGTTAAATAATAAATAATTTTATGTCATATAAGGATTGAGATGATGATTTTTGTTTCCCATCATTAATATTGTATTGATTAGAAAATAATTTTGGAATTGAAAGGAATTTATAAAATTTAAAACAACATGGAATATAATAATATAATTCCATTACCCTCAACGATTGTAAGTAAGTGTGTACGAAATTTTCATAAGGGAACAATTAAATTTTTTTAAGAGTGTAATTATGTGTCATCAGGAAATAAAATTCCATGGTTATGGGTAAATGTAGTTAGTTAATAATGGAGAAAAAATTACTAAATGAACCTACCGCACTCAAATGTTTCAAATAAAATGTGTCTATGAATTAAGATATGTAGTTATAAAATCCAATTGATAATGATGATGGTCAAGGGAAATAAATTACTAATCATAATGAAAAAGGTAAATCACACATAGTCGCTATTTCCAATGTTGGGAACTATATTAAAGTAGTGGATGGTAAAATTATCATCCACTCTTGAAATATTAATGTATTTTTTTTATTCTATATCAACCCACTCATTTATATATAATGAATTTTATCAGGGAATCATAATAGCACATTATTTTTTAGTGTTCGAATTATTATTAAAAAACATAATGATATGAGGATCACATATCTAGTCTTCGATTATGCTCTTATTGATGTTTGTGTGAATGTGATTTCTTAAAATATCATTATAATTTCTCTAGTGAAATTATATGTTATTTTAGGCATTTCTTATATTTATTTATATAAAACCAACATCAATTGTATAGGATGGTAAGTCATTTTAGATATTCTGAATGAACATACAATCATCTATCAATGCGATGATAAATATGAACATCTAATGAAAATTTCATAAATATTACTTGTCCTGATTCTTATTGAAAATATTTTTTTATCTCAAATTTTTTTAGAGAAACTCAACATTGAAATATTCTTATTTAAAAAGTGTTTTTAGATTTATTCCTTTACAATTTCCATATCTTCCTCCAAATTGTAATGTTAAATTTTTAATATAATTCTTACTTGGTGATAAAACTATTTAAAATACCCTTAATAGAATGGCCTTGATTGAGTTATAGTAATTGAAGAAGGAACCCTATTATAATATTGATATGGGATTCCATCAGTAGAGTGAATCACCATAGTGTTCACATGTAATATTATAAGAATAAATATGGTTCAATTGAATCTTCATTGATTTTAGGGGACTGAACAATATCTGAATCATAAATAAGTACACTATGCTTCATATTAATTATTTTTTCGATTATTTATATGAATTTGAGTATTTTTACAAAATTGATCATCAATTTGTCTATTGTCTATTGAAGGTAAAAAGTGACGACATAACCAACACTACATTCCATACGTGTTATTCACAATATAAACTTGTAGTGATTCTATTTAGTATTCACAATTTACTTTATAACATCATGTATTTAATCAATATATTCTTTAGAGATTACCTTGATAATTTTTGGTAGTCTTTAAAGATTATATTCTTATATTTACTAATATTAATTAAGCGAATGAATGTCACTTAAGGATTGTATTGAATACATCAATGTAGAATAAGTTATTTGATAAATTTAACAAGTGTGAATTTTTGATATATAAAGTTTCATTTTTGGGTAATATAATATCAAGAGATTGAATATCAAAGTATCCATCAAATATAGATGTTGCAAAATGACATATCAGACCGATAGCTATGGGTGAGGTATGAAGTTGTTTTTGTTTATACATGATATTATCAATTATTTTTCAAGATTATATCATATTTTATGAATTCAATCACAATATTAACTCATAAGGAATATAAATTTCTTTGTAAAAATTTATGTGATGAAACTTTCAAGTAACTCAAGACAAGGTCAGTTAGAAAACATGTTCTTATATTATCCTATACTAGATAAGGGTCGTGATCCATAGTGATGCATCAAATAAGATAATAATATAACGTATCATGAAATATGATTTTGTGATAAATTATTCCTTGAAAAAAATTAAATTTTCATGAAAAAATATCCAAAATCAGACTTTAGAGTTTTCTCTAGAAATTGTTTCATAAATTATATGAATTAAATAACAATATAGTGAATTTTTTACCATAAATACTTAAAATAATAGTTTAAAGTATATATTTACTTTTAGAGAGTGAAATAATATGGAACAAAGAAGATGGTTTTAGTTGATTAAGTGTTATTAATACTCAATACATTATATTTTTAATAAAGAGAACAAGGTGTCTCATGATTTTAGTAAAAATAATCGTGATTGTTTATCTAAAATGAGGATTACCAAGGATAAAATATTTAATAATTTTTAATGTATGGAGTTAAATATTGAAATACATATAGAAATATTATCCTGATCAAATTAGTGTTCAACCATATATTAATGTGATGATTTAATTGGAATAGAAGGAAGTTTTAGTGCCATAGAAGAAGGTAAAAAATGATACAGAGATCAAACATGATTATGATGGAATGATAGTGTAAAATAATAATGAATGTGTCCCATAAATAATAGATCCAAATAAGGTATTTTTGGATTATGTTCCTAGTTCATCATTCTATATTTTTCCTGGATGAATAAATATATACATAGATCTAAAAGAGAATTTATATTGGGACAACATAAAGAGTGATATTATAGATTATGTATCTCAATTCATGGTATGTCACAAGATAACGATGGGATATGTAATTATATATATGTGGTACATACATAACGCATACTATAATGTAATTGGGAAAAATGATTTTATATTTTTTCTTTTAGAACACAATAACATATAACGACTATATTTCTATTTTATGTTGTATTTCACCACCTAACAAAGTCATCACACATTATTAGTATCTGATAATATTTTTTTCATGTCATCATGATAGAATATAAACTAATGACGTTGTAGTGTTTTATGTTGTACTACATTCTATTTAACCAGATAGGGACCCACATATTTTCTCAATGTTTGAGTGATGACTTCAATAAAGGTGATATTTGCAGTTATGAATCTATAATTCTAATTATCCTCATACATAATGTTATTATAAAATAATAATAAAAACACAATAGGATATTATAATTCTTTTTCCAATAGATTTTACTAGTGGTTGGGAGGAGAAGCATTTTTGGTTGAGTTTTTATGAAATAATATATTTCAATAATGAATTTAGATGGATGTTCATGAATAACTTTATGGGATGAATTGTATAACTAAAATATATTGGGATAAAGTTTTATAATGAAATATATTGAAAACTCTGTTACCTTAGGATGTTAAAATGAAATTTAGATCCCTTAAATAACACATTCTGGTAGCTCTAAGTGTATGGAATGTTAATGTTGGAAATTGTTAGTAAAATTTTCAATTAAAAGTTGGTGAGAAGTTATTACTATGAAAATCTCCAAGTAATATGGTTCATATATTAAAAAATAAGTCAATGATCATATATAGGTATATTGGGACCTTTGAGATTCTAGATCTAGTATGAATAGTATCTTATCGCTTGGCACATCCTCCAATCCTCTCTCATGTTTGTGATATGTTCCATGTCACTTTTATGAAGAAGTAAATAACTGATCATTCACATGTATATAAGTCAAATGTCATACAAATATATAATGATATTTCATATTAAGAATAATTAGTGGATATGTTAGATCATACAGATATATAGGTATAGAAAAGGACTACTCATCTAGTTAATGTTTTTTAGAGGAACCATAAATTTGAAGAAGATACTTAGGAACTCAAGGATGTGACAAAATATAGATACCATAATTTTTTTTGTATCAGGGTGAAATTATTTTGAAGGATGAAATTAATATTAAGAGGGGTATAATGTAATAACCTAGGATTTTATATTATAATTCTCTTCATGTTAATTTGTTTTATAGCATGTGACAAAAGAAAACATGAGTGTAAATAAACTATAGTAATGTATACTATTATATCATAGACAATAAATTGATTATATTAATTTTAAATTTTATTTAAAAAAATTATAAATGTTTCATATAATGAAAATATATTGATACAAACTTACTACATTTTAGTGAAGCAAATAAATTATTTAAAAATACTTCTGCTTCATAAATGATTTTTTTGTGAGAAAATAATATAATTAATATCTAGAACTTTATGAAAATATATTTTGAAAAATTAAAATTATTTTCAAAATCATTTTAGAAAAATTACCTTAGAGTGAATTTTGGAAACATTTTTCAATGAGAGATATTTCAATGAATACTGTGAAATGTCGAGGTTTATTTGAAATTTTATTTTCATTTAAAGAATTTATAAAAAAATAACTATTTTAAAAAAGGTACATAATATATAATTAGTTCATTTATATTAATAATAATATAGTTTAATTTTTTATTATTTATTTTAGGCTGGATTTTTCAATAAAAACTTGTAGTTCATATGAAAACATTTTTTTATGAAAAATATGTTTTTTCCTCATTTTATTGGGTTTAAATTTAAAATAATTTCTACCACATTTTTTAATTGAATATGAAAAAATTGGATTATATATTTTTAATCATCATTTAAAAATTTTTAAAGAGTCCTCCATAATTTTTTGTCATTATGAAAATGGGAAAATTTAAAAATTTATAACCACAATTAAGTATAAAAGTGGTTTATCGAGGTGTTAAACAAATAGATAAGGATAACATTTATAATTAAATATCAATTAATACTATATTTTTGTCATATTTCATCCTCATCCTATCCAAAATTTATTCTATATTTATTTTGAATCATTTTCCCTGAGAATGTATTTAAAATATATAATCTTTTAAGAAATATCAAATGTGTCCCCTTCCCAACTTATAAATACACAGCCCTCCATTGTCTTATTTTCTACACATTGAGACATAAATATTGAAGAAACTCCATAAAATTCAATTTATAACATCCATATAGATTTTTTATAGATGATTCAATTCTTAAATGAGCATCCAATGGTATTTAATAATGGATTTAAATGAGGCCCTACCAAATAATTGGTAGTCATCTTACCCGACCTATTTCAATTTCATTCTTCTTCTACCTCCTCCAAATAAATGGATTTCGTAATTAAATAATTGATCCAGTATGATAAATATTATACAATGTTTTTATTATTATGGAAACAACAAATATCAACCCACAATTTCATCAAATTTGATGTGAAATCTTTTTCTGTGTAGACAAATTCCCATACAGAGTGATACAAATCGTTTTCCATCACAAAAATTTCAAATAATCTTATTATGATGGGGTTAATGTTTACATGATTTATTTATGTAATAATTATTCTTATTTAATTAAAATATCATCTCTATATTTTTACCTTCTCGTTAATTTGAAATGATAACATCACTCATGCATACATGTGGACTACCACCTCCATTAAGAAATGCAATTCATTTTTCTTATATTCTATACATGGACAGAAATAATGATATATTTAATAAATTTATATGATGTTTATCATTTAATAATGATATTGAAAAGGTGACTTTTTATTTACCTTTATTTAGTTCCATCCCTCAAAAAATGAATGCATTATTAAGGGGTATGACCTACCATCCCCATTAATGTTTAAAATAAAATTTTGATCTAAAAATTTTATGGATGAATATAAATATGTTGTTTATGAATATATATGATAGTTATACCATTGTTAAAATTTTGGAGAAAATTTATCGAGGATCATAGTATATGTTGATGAAAAACTAAACCAAAACATCCCTAAATAATGAAACATTGAACACCCTAAAATAATAAATTAGGTAATGAATTTTGAATAACTAAATTGAGAAATATAAAAAGTGAATAAGATATGATATTAAATGTATGTATATGATTATAGTATAAATTTTATTTAAATTAAAGTGATTATGCATGATGTTATAGTGATTTTTAATCGATTCAAACTTAAGGTTACAATGATGTTATTTTCTTAGAATATAAATGAATATTTTGTTAGTGATGAAATTTCATCATATTCCCCCAAGAATCACATAAATTTTTATATCCACTAATTATTTATTTGATTTTTATGAAATAGTTCCATGTTTCATTATTTTTCCAAGAAATGTTTTTTATAAAAAGAATAATTTAAAATATATATGGTAGAAAATAAATTTTATTAAATATCTATTTCTTTCTTTAAATATTTTTTATCTTCTCTAATGATTGATTAATTCCATTTTAAACTAGTTTAATGTTTTAAAAATTGTTAAAAACTAATCTTATTTTTATTTTACTAACAAGTAAGATTTTACTTTTTACCAAAAATGTGACCAAAGTCTGTTTTAAAGAGCACGACATAAAAGAAATTTTCAACCATCATGACCAATCAATATTTTAAGATTAATTTACCGCATTTCAAGTTTATTTTAAAAAAATTGTTTTACATAGTATTAAAAATAATTTTATTTTTTAAATAAGTGATTTCAAAATGAAAAGGTTATGTTTCTCATGAAAATTTCCTTCTGATATTTTAAATAAAATTTCATGTAATTTGAAAACATTTGATGTCCCATATAAGTTATTTGGGATATTATCTGAGGATAATAACCTAATTATTTATGTACATTCTATATAATAATGATGAAATTATATTTAGTAAACTTTTTTATTTTCTATTGATTATTCTATGATGAAATGTTGTAATATTTATTAAACTTGGTTCCTTTTCTCGTTTTATGATATATTGATATGATGAATATTTTATGATATTTTGGAACACATATTAATGGATTATGATTATTTGATTGCTGGTCCGAGAATTATACCAGCACACAATACATTTGGTATGGATAAATAACACATTAGATAATAAGGACATGAATAGGGTGTGAACCCTATTATATAAGAGACTTTGTCTACTATGATTCTATAGCAAGTGATCATTGATTAAGGATATGATGGAATGGAGTGTCAAATAAATCTAATATTATTTTTTTGGTGGTGAGACTTTACCAAGGAAATTATTTTATATTATTATGTGTATGTAAAATACATATATCAAATTCCATTTTTATTCTCTACTAGTTCATGTTCTTTGATTAATTTTTAATTCATATGTTATAAACATACATGCATTGTTCCATGATTCATGAATGTAAAATATGATATTACTGGTATTGGTTTTATATTATCATGATCATTTTCTATTAAAATAATTCTAACTTCATGTCTAAGTGATCATTAATATATCAATTATTTACCCTTAATATGCATCTAAGCACATCTTATCATATGTTGCCTTTCCCAAACTTATGATTAAATGTTTTAAATAGAGTTTGTCTACAAAGACTACTATGTGGGAAGTTATTAATGTGATTTTTTGAATATATTTAAGGAATATGATGTTTACCTATATTTGATTTATAGTCTCTAAACTTTTACAGTCTATATTTGTGTGTCATTGTAAATTTTAATGACAATTCATCTCTTATGATTTAATACTTATGTCTGAAAAGTATGGGTCAATATATATTGTATATTTTAGTACTATAGGTTCTTCAGATTAATTTACATTCATTGAATATTCCATTGGGGATTATTCCTTTTTTCATTGGAATATTGAATTATCCGATGAATAATAATGAGCACGGATTTTAGTGTTCCTTTTATGTCATAAACATATCCAAAATTGAATTGTCTTAATATTTTTTTGTCTTGTATATGGTCCATTCTGGCATCGTTGTGGGAATTTATTAGATGAAGAGTTATAAGGACAATATTTATTACTATCATTGAAAGTTTTCATTCACTACCCTAAATAAAAGAATTCATATATTTCATGGGGAATGTGGTCCCTAGTCATGGTGGGTAGGACCACCATTTCATTTTTTTTGCAGTATTATGCTTCAAGGATAATAATTATTAATAAAGGATTATGTGGTGAATTCTAGGAGTATGTTACCTATAATGGTTTGAGACTTCATCTATGTATTTCCAGATGAATTTTTGGTTCATTACATTATTTTGAAATTAAATTAAATATCAAGATTATTTGGGGGATGCAACTAATAATATTACTGTAGTACAATATGGCCCCAATAAAATATATGAAATGAAAATTTAGGTTTATGTTTAGGATTACAATGGGTTTATTCACCAAATTATACTCTTGTGGGATAACCTAGTTCTTTTTCCAATTAGTCCAATTCTTCTCTATAATAGTTTATCGATTATAGGAAATGGAACATTATTAGTTTAATAAATAAATACCCCATTAATAATATTGATTATTTATTTGATATTTTATATGATTTGTTGTTTTTTTATATGTTTAAAAAATAGTCAAGTCGTCACAATGTTAGGGTTAATGACACAAAAAATTCAAAGATGGCCTTTTAGAGTATGTACAACCACTATAATTATATTATGACCCTATTTATAATGGATTACACTACTATATTATTGAATAAAATAATGAGTTTGATATTTCATAAAATATATGAATTCCTTCATTTTGTTATTCATTGATGATATTCTGATTCATTCTATGAGAAATATGAGAATGAATGGTACATGAAGATTTCCTTGTGGATTACTCAGGATCATTTTCTATATGTAAATTTGATTACTTGTAGGTCAGAGATATGAATTATTTTTTTCATCTGTAATTTGGTGTCCAAGCAATGTATTTATGTATATAATGATTAGGTCAAATCCATTATTTCTTAGAATGAACATAAATATTTATTTGATATTTAATGATCATTAGGAAAAGTTGCATATTTTGTATCTATAATTAGGGAATTATCCAAGATGGTTTGACCATTGAGCACATGAACTAAGAAATGGGAAAATTTATTTTGAAATCCCGAATATCAATCTCATTCTACGGCTTGATGTAGAATTTAAGCATATATATTTTCTTTGTGTTCTATAAAACCATTCAAGGCTATGTGGTCATTTTTTATTACATTAGTGTGGGTTTAGGTAGTGTGAAAATTGATAGTGATCATGTGGTGGGATATTGATCTTTAAAATTATGAATATATGATTGAAACTATAATAACCATGACTTAGATATAGCTACTATATTGAATGAACAAAAATATTTACAAAAATATACTTTTTTGGTTAGAATATTATTATGTTATCTGATCAACAAAATTTTAAATATATATTTGATCTCATAATGATCATAACCTCGGGAAGTAGTGATTGTTTAAATTTCTTTAAAACATTTTTTTGTTATACCCTATATTCCAGGAATGGTAATGTTTTTACTGTACCATATATAAAGAAATATTAATATCATTCCATAGATTAATCTATTGTAGGGAGGAATCTCATGATCCTCATGGATAAACATTTTCAAGAGGTTATAGAGTAGACTGATTCACTTTTTCTTACTAATATCATTTTATAACCATATCTCATTTAGTTTAACTCCTATGAAGATTTTTTAGATTGTGAGAACCATCATAAAATGAGTCCTAAAACCACTTGTGAGTGGTATTTATCTCCCGAAGGATCCATATGTTTTAGAAATATGAATGTGATTACATTATAAAAGATGATGGATGTTATTTAATAATCCAATCTATCTCAGTGGGTTACCCATAATTGTGTGACCTAGATTCATATAATATGACATATTGATATTAGTGGTTTGGTATGATACTAGGTAGAATAGATTTCATGCCTCTATACATTACCAAAAAACATGTTATGGTATGACACTAAAGTTCATTCATCTTTTATCAACCCCTTCCTTTTCCTATATAGAACTAGGAAAAGGTTTCAATAGAGTTAATTATTATATTTCCTCATACCCCTTGGTGATGAAATTTGTTTTCTATAAAAATTTATTAGTTTACTAAACCAAGACACTTTATAATGGTCACAAAAATTATAAAGGTGTCAAACCTTTAAATATTGCATATACATGATATAGTGAGACTACATAATGTATATTTATACATTACCTCTAACCTGAACACCCATTTTAAAACCTGATTTCTGTAAGGCCTCTATGGAAAAAATATCTCTCATGTGAAGTGGATTACAAAATATAATCACATTATAAATTTGTTAATATAGATGGACAATCACATTTTTAACAATATTGGTCATTTTTATATTCTATAATTTGATGGTTCATGGTATACCCATCTATTGCTGGTTTCATTTTCCCAGGAAAATAGTTATATAATACTAGATTTGGATTTCCCCATTTATTTCACATTATAGTCTGATATTCATCTCTCTATTATGCTATAGTGAGATGATTGAGACCTCCATGGTAGCCAATTTATTCCACCCGATCAGAAGAATCATTTATGATGTTTGGAACTATCTATTTTTGATCAAACTAACTATAAATGTTATATTGAACACCATAATAATGACTTATAATTATATATAAGTGACTAGGTGCTTATGAATGTGTTACCCCTTTCATTTCACTATAGACTAGGGAAACATGGGATGTTTTCTCTAAGGTATATATTCCCTATTGAAGTTCTAGAATAATTTTGAATGTATCTCAACTAAAGATGTATCAACCATATCTAGTTTATGATATAGTTTGGAATACATTTAGTATTATAAGGTTGTATTGTTAAAAAATGAATCAATTTAGATATTTGAATCACAAGTTAAAGTGTCACATGGAAATGACATTCAGTTCTTTCATGCTTTTGGGTAGAATGTGTCAAACACTCATGATCCTTGTGAGTGGGATGTTCACATGGGTTAATAATGGGTTCAATTATATATAGATCAAGAATTGAGATTAGTATTTTCATGAATAAAGTTATATATTTTGGCTAATTATATGACATATGATGTAATTTTCATGTATTAAATCTATTATTTATTAATTTTTATATTTTACATGCATTTTAGGGTGTCTTTTGTATGAATTTTTATGAATGAAGGGAAATATTCACAAGAACATAGTTTCTTAATGCTTAGGGGAATCCACCGAGAATGCATTTTAATCCTAAAATTTTTTCTAAGGGATTTTCATTTTTGGTTCTTATTTTACATCAATACATGTACCAATCATATGAATTCCCATTTTAATAATGTTTTACCCACATGGTTGTGGTATTGTTTGAAAAAACCTTACCGCATTTCCTATTTTCAATAATATTAAAATTATTAATGTATCCCTTCTCAAGTTAAATACATTATCACATCATTTCTCCTATTCTCAACTCTCATATCCATCTCGTAGGAAAATCTTCCAACCTCATTCTCAAAGGGATCAATTTTTACGATTCTCTAAAACTCTTTTTTATAGAAGCTCCTTGAATACTCTTCTCCCTTCTCATTTGGGATATTTTCCAATGTATTCATAAATTTTTCTATATACCCCAAATTCATGAAAACCTAGTGCTTATAATTTATAAATTTTAATGGTGTTGTATAATTTGGTAGATCATTCTCTCATTTAATAAAAACATTTCAGCTTCATATTTAGTGGATTCATCCTAGAGTGTTTTTAATTCATTATTAATTGTAGGTATTTATATATTATACAATTTGTTATTTGAACCCTTTCATCATAGAAATTAAAATTAAATTTATAAAAATTTATTAATGGTTTTAAAAGGTTATTAAGACTAAATTTGAATTGATGAAATGTTATTAATTAATCCCTTCATTTTATAAATATTAATCTGACTTAAAAACGTTTTTCAGTTGTTTTTTATGAATCAATAAGAATTATTGATGAAATTTTGGACTTATTAATAGTTTCTTGCATTGTTAAATCTCATGGGAAGCCCCTTATACATGGGTATGATATCCTAAAATGGGTGAAGGCCCCTCCTCTATAGATAGGTGTTCCATCCTAACAACTTGAGTAATTACATATAAATGTCTATTAGCTA
This sequence comes from Viscum album, assembly GCA_963277665.1. Lineage (NCBI taxonomy): Eukaryota > Viridiplantae > Streptophyta > Magnoliopsida > Santalales > Viscaceae > Viscum > Viscum album. Next base: position 266,194,492 of record OY728125.1, on the reverse strand, counting down.
GTGAAGTATTTTTTCCAATATTATAAACATATATATAAGTTATTACTTAGTATATACATACCATATATATCATTGGGTCCACTCCCATATTATGTGTCCTAAAATGGCATGTAATATATTTTGTTTTTTTTTGTGGTTCATTTGATAATTAATATATATAACTCTTCTTTTTTTTATTATTATATATATATTAAAGTTTCATTTATGTAATTAATTCCAAAATATCATGATTCTACATTCTTTTGAAAAATATATATAGAAACAAATTTGGGATCATATAGTCCATTCTATGATCAAAACCTAGGTACACAAAATGGGAGTATATAATCCTCCTTTTTGTTGGGTAGGAGGAGGGAATGATGCCTCATGGAGGTAGTGGAAATTTATAAAATGATTCTCTTGGGTTTTTTAGGTAAAATTGTGGGATGATTACTGAGGGTCACATTTTGTTTTTTAGCAGTTCATTTGGTCTCCATTTCATTTGACAATTTATAATGATCACAGAACAACAATTCAGCTCCCCATCACACCCCAATGATATTTTGGTGTTATGAGATACTTGTTATATATCTATATAACACTAGTATATAAAATTATTCCTAACATTAATTTAATTATTATTTATCATTGTTATTGAGATACTTATTTATGGTTTATATGTGGATACATGACTCGCCAATATATGATGGGTTAATGTTTGGTCTTTATATGATATTAAAGTGATATTCACTTATAGCGAACCTATTACCAATTTTATTTTCATTCTAAATGGTTCTATTTTTCAATCAATTGGGGATGATAATATTCTTTCATCTTTATCATATACCAATTTAGGTTCCTAGGTTAGGGGAGGACCATGTTAGTTCACTACATACGAAAAATAAAATCAAATCCTCATAAAATTATCACTCAAACCCTCTCTAACTGACACTAAAATTAATATATATAACAATAGTGATGAATAAATAAGGTACATGATGAAAATAAGACATTAAACTAATATTAAAAACACCTTCATCCACCATTGATCAAGGAGGTTGGGAGGGAGAAGGGGATGCAACAAGCGGGTTGGAAACCCCATATTTATATATCCCAAAAACAATTAATATAAAATGTTTTTTAAATTTTAATGTCCCATTAAACATACTAACATTGTTTAATAAAAATAGTTATAGGTCACATTTATAAATGGATCATGGGTATAAATATGATATTAATCTGTTAAATATCCCTGATGACATGATGTTTTGGGTCTTGTAAAGGGACCTTCCCATTTTGTTAAATTAAAACCATCTTGTCTGAAGCCTTCACACATAGAGAAACCTGTCATGTTTTCATGATCGACCACTAAATGTTCTTTAAGTCATGAGTTATCTCATAATGAAACTCTTCATGATGTGAAAATGAGTGTTATGGTGTGGTTCTTAACCATATAAGATATTTTTAAACTCAAATTCCAGATAATGAATTCATATGTAGGCCGATAAAAAATAATACAAAGAATTAACCCAACAAATAATAAACCCTTTATGAGAGTCATATCCCCTAATCAATACCCTTCATAACCCAATAGTACCTATTTTTTGATATACTATAATTAAAGAACTAATCATACACCACACATTGTTATTAATAAATAGAACCAACCACATCTTGGTGAACCAAGTCATAATATGGTAACCAAATACCCAATTTACATTCATCCATTAGACAATAATTCCTCAATATCCTTCTATAATGGTTAGAATTTCTTTATTACATTAAATTTTAATCATATAAGACACATCATGTTAGAAATCCACATGTTTTCTTCATGATCATCCACTTATGGAATAAATGTGTAGTGGAGTCCCCATAACCCTACTTGAACAATTACCTCATCAATCAAGAGACATATAAGAACACCAAATACATTTAAAACAAACCTCCTTAAAATATTTAAACTCTCAAAATTTAGATTTAAATTCAAATAATATAAACACCCCCATCCCGTGACAAAAAAAACAAAATTTCCCTTATTTTTACCATCCCATAATGATGTGAGACATTACATATGTAAACATAACCCAATAAATAAAAATGTTAATAATTATATTTTCTAAATAACATATATTATACCATTAACCCAATAATTTATTTATTTAAAATTTCAACTCTATAATGATATTTTTTAATATCATTAATCATCGTTTTCCAACAATCAAATTATGATTGCTGACGTTAAAAATTACAACACATCATACTATTTAAAAAATGGTAACTGTTTTATGATAAACTTTTTAAACCACTATTTTATAAGAGAATTATAAATTAAAACATTTTAACTCCATTTAATAATAAGTATTCAATTTAATTCAATGATCAATTAGCAACCATAAATTAAAAACTTTTGTTAAGTTCAAATAAAAATTGACACTCATATTATATATATTAATAATTATTTATATGAAAAATCCAATCATATCATGCTTATACACATACCCCAAAGTACAATAGTAATAAATTTCTTTCTCCTAAACATTAAATTTCATGATCTCCCCCCATAAATCATTAAATTTAGGAAAACTCATTCCCAGTTTTGTCAATAATCATTATAAAAAACTAATGAAACACTCATTAAACACATTCATGTATACTAAGAATTTAAAATCAATTAATGAACTATAATTCTTGAATATTAAAACATAATATAGTAGAATGTTTGGTGATTTAACCCTCTATAAAATTCCTCTAATTCCCCTATGAAAACTTATTCCACATATTAGATTATATTGATTATTTAATCTCTAAAACCACACCTACCCATTACGCGTTAATAAATTAAATAAACCAACATGTTTAATTATGCCCACAAAGAACAATGACATGTAAACATCATTAACATTTTCAATAACTCATATAATAATTTTAATAATGATTTATAAATAAAAAATAATAATATTCAGAACAAAAAACATAGTTTATATTTTCCTTCGAAGACATTGACTATGACAATTAATTAAATTTATCAAAATATATTCACTCAAACTCATATAAACAATATTTCCCTAAATTTACCCTATTTAAATATGTGTTTTATTTTTTAATACATATAATCATCTAATTATATAAACATTTTATTATAAATAATATAACTTTAAAATTTTATTTCATCATGATTCATTAGATAACTAATTTTACCTTTAGTGCCAACAACCATACTAACATTTTATCATCGTTAAAACACACTAAACTATAATTTTATTAATCTATTTCATGTAAATAAATAACATTAATTCATTTGTTAACTTATATGTAAATTATTATTCAATCTTATGACAATGAATTGTAACGTAGAAAAACTGAAGTATCAAATTGCCACTACTAAAAATAACAGACAATTATATTCCAAATATAAGTTGTGAATTATTAACTCAATATATTTAAACAACTGATAATTAGTAAGAAGAAAAAGTCTTCTTAAGACCATATTATATATGGAATCCAAAATGTTCTAAATTAATTTTAAAAATAAAAATTTAATAAATATTAAACATCCATCCCTAATATGAAAAAAAGATCTGATTATCTACAAAACATTCTTATTCAAATAAAAAGATAGATCCATTATCCACTATGTAATGAAGAATAAATATACCAAATTTTATTCGAATAGATTTAAATTTCTAGGGCATATATTTTCTTGTCAACAAAAACCCAAAAAATGGTGATTCATGGCCTAAAATATAAAATCCATGATAACACATATATGTAACATAATTATTATTTTAAGAAACCGAAATAGGAAATAAAATACCAAATCACTCAAAACTATCCTCCTACCTGTCACTAGTCAATTGTTGAACCCCAAAAGAGTACCTACATGTTCATCTAGGCACCAAGTACATCTCCCGCTAATAACGAGTACCTAGTTTATTTGTACTAGGTACACAATGATGTATGGATTCTAGTGTAATCTACATAAACTTTCTTTTCACCTCACCCCCTTCACCTATGGTTTTTAATTTCAATAATATTCTTAAACATATAAAATCATTAAACTCTAAAATCAAATAATCAACCATTGTGATGATAATAGGGGTCTTTACAAACGAACCATCAAAATACATCACATCCTCAATAAGTGACATTGCGTTTTTTCTATAAGATATCCCGTTAATATGTTAACAATTTTATAATCATCCTATAACTCTCAAGGTTCAAATAATCTCTTATCTAAATTAATTTTCCTCATGGGAACTATAAAAATTTAGTACACCATGAAAACACTCCTCACCCAAAGATAAATAACAATAAATGAACATGAATTTTGAAACAATTAGTAGAAATATCAAAAATTCGTTTCATGTAATTCACAATGCCCACCCAAACATGATTTTTTAAGACCTAAAAAAAGATAGTCTTATAACTTATTACCCAAAAATAAGAAAAACAAGTCATGATTTACAAGGGGTGTTTTGAAAATAAGACTAAACAAATCCTTGAATATCTTCACCCACCATTGATGTATAATTATTTGGTATCCTAAAATCCCATATAGTGCACGTTTCCATGATTTACCTCATTGAAAAATAATTTTATACTTGATTCTATTATTTAGGGAAATTTTAATTGGTCAAATTTAGATGATTTTAATTGTTAATACATTTAATAAATTGATGAAATATTTTCTAAGGAACATTCCTACTATAATCTTTCAGTGAAAATACCTATCATTTTAGAGTGAAATACAATCATATTAGAAAAAACCTTCATGTATTATACAATCGAACATTAATTTTTCTTCACATATAGTTCCAATACAAATATAATGGTGAAATATATATTTGAAAAATTCACAATGGGTTTAAGAAATACCTTAAAAACTCGAATTTCTTAGCACACCAGAGGATGCACGATCAAAGTTTAAATTTAATCATGGGGTGATAGGATGGATATAGTCAATATACATGAGAACCATAGGCTTTATAGGACTAACCAAGACCCTAAGACTTCTTAGGAAGTTCTGTTCAATGGTAAAACTGTGTGTTGTTCCCATTTATAAATTTGTATCTGCACAAAAAAAAATATTTGTAAAAATAGTATACCTAAATGATTATATGGTGATTGATTGTCAAAAAAACCATTCAATTATTACATTCCAAATAGTGGAAATTATATAGGACATTTCTTCCAGAAGTACCTATTGTACTTGAGTACTATATATAGTTTTAATAACTAATACCATAATATCCTTTATCAACCTATTTATTTTAAGATTTACTCCAAAAAAGATTCCAATATACATACATATATCATGGAAAAATTAATATCCCATGAAGAGGTGTTGCGCATTATCTTCACCCCTCATGAATATATTATAAACTGAAACAGTGTATTGTTAAGTCCTTTTAAGCAGATAATGTGTAGGTAGTATTTTTTTTCATATAATCTAGAGAAGTTGTAATCTTGATAGTTTTTTATGATGAACATTAAAATTTAGTTTCCATGTTATTGTCATAAAAGATAATTCACATTTCTACATATAATATTTATCCACATTAAACCACCCATTATTGTTAGGAATCCAGACCATGTTATCATTTTCCTTGAATGTTTAGTTTAAAATCATCAGCACATACTACAAAGGAATAAATTCAAGGCTATTATAATGTATCATAAAATCCACAATCGTCATTTGTAACATATCTGTAGAAATAGGCATGTCTTCATTAAGAGGGTTGTATAGCCAATTGGTGATCCAAAAATTAATATTATACTGCCTAATAACCAGCCACTTTGTATTGTGCATTATGTCATTAAATTATTACTTGATTGAGGTACAAAATTATTATGCTAGGTTTGTTACATTCCCATAGAACCAATTCATTTTGAACATGCCTGATAAAAAATCACAAGAGGATTTAGTAGAAGACATAATATTTAAATTAAATTAAACAATGTGACCCTCATTAAGGATTATAATATTCATGAATCTAAGGCCGTCATATTAATAGATGTAGGGTCCAAAAAAATCCACAGAATGTAAGTAAGGTACTCCCTTGAAATAGTGGAAGAATCGACCCAATATCCATCAATAATTTGGGAAAAATAAGAATAATGGTTAGAAAAAATGGTAAAGAACCTAACCAGTCTGTGTATCGGTTCATCATTAGTGGTATGTGGCCGTTGTAGTGAACTGAGCCACACACAGACACTGTCGTTCGTGAAATAGAGGAAGAGATCCTATTTATTTAAGAACCAAATGGCTGATGAAGTGAGGTCAGACCGGACCATAGTCACGAATCGTGATAGCCGCGAACCGCGATAGCCGAGAACACGGTGAACTGCCCCCCCCCCCCCCCCCCGCCACGCACTGTGTAGTTCATGAAATGGAGGTGGAGACCTGCACAGCCGTGAAGAACCCCTATGACCGAGTTAGCTCATGGGATAGGTTCATCCAATATACCTTGTAAACCACAGGTTGACTAAGTCATCCATAGGATAGGTTTTCTATCATGGGCCTCTAAAAATGGTGCCTCATGACCATAGATACAACCCCTTCCCACTCTATAAAAAGACTTCATGTGGGAGAAGAAAGGGATCAGCTGTTTGAGTATTTCCTTCTTGGAGATCGACTCCTTGAATGAATGCCTCAGATTTTTGGGGAAGGAAGTGGCTTTAAGGATCTTAGGATTTCACGTACCATGAAGTTTTGATTCGTGAACCAGAAATAGGTATAAACTGAGGATGAATTGTTAAGAACTAAAGAAAAAATATGTAATTTTGTAAATGTATAACCTAAAACTCAGATACCGTGAACCATGGACACAACGCGGATGAACTCCCCATGAACCAGGGAGCCTATGCCCCTTCTTTGATCAAGCGTGTCGCGTAACACCCCCCTACATGGGAGAATCCCTGACAAGCGATGCCCCTAGTCATCACCGCTCAAGCGAACTCCAATGCCGAATAGAAATTTGGTATAACATATGTAATTTTGTAAACTAATAACCTAAAACTCAAATACCATGAACCATGGACACAACGCGGATGAACTCCCCGCAAACCAGGGAGCCTATTCCCCTTCATTGATCTAGCGTGTCGCGTAACACCCCCTACATGGGAGAATCCCTGACAAGCGATGCCCCTAGTCTCCGTCGCTCAAGCGGACTCCAGCTCCGAATAGAAATTTGGTACACAGACTAAACTCAATGTCGCGTACCACTCTAGTGTGTGGGATGCCCCCCAGTCTGTATAACACACTAAAATGCGGACAACCTCTCCATCTGTATAGTACTTACCATCGCTATGGGTGCCACTCCACATATGGCCATGTGGTCTTCCAAGGAATTTGATGTTTCCATCCCCTGAGTCAGCTAAGACCCTTCTAATTTAGTCCAATGATACAGAATCCCTTCAGCAGCCTATGAATCGGCACCAAGCCAAGGCCTCTCCCAAAGCCACCAAACTAGCATGTTGAAACCTTCAGGAGCATTAGTATGCCCTCTTGAATTCACATACCCATGGTAGGTAGAGACAAAGGCATTACCCCATCCATTGAACATACATCAAGATCATTACTGGGTTCACATACCCAAAACATTCTAGATTCCAATCCCAGGAGCCCCTTTCGGCCTCTACACTCTTCAGGATTGAGGGATCCCTCTTGATTTTCCATTCAATGAGCACCAACGGTGATCATTTCTCCACCCCTGAAGAGAGTAATAGGGAATCCCTCCTAGGGTAATCCCCAACGCATCCTCACCTGATGACAATAGACTTTCCCCTTCCATTCAGAAAGGTTCATTGTTATGTTTCCTTTACCATAATACCATGGCCTCTGCTGATCTTAATTATACCTTCATTCCTTCCTCAACACTAGGGGAATTAAGGTCTAATTGTCTCGGCCCTCCCCCTCTACCGTCATCTTCCTCATCTCCCCTTAGTAAGGATATAGTGTGTGGCTTTCTACATCTTTCACATTCTATTGTTTCTCACACTGATCATTACTCTTGTGGCATAGAGATTTGTGATGGTCATAGTATCCATACAGTGACGATGGAAGAATGAACTACGTGGGTTTTGTTCCATGCCTCCTAAGAAGCGTACGTAGGACACTACCCTGAGGTTCAATCCAAACTCGGACCAACAACCACTTATAAGCCCCAACCATACCCCAACATGGGATGCTAATTATGCCCTTGAAAGGAGACTATTGCATGTAATCCCTCACCTCCCAGAACTACATACACCTTGATTCCCAACTAACCAGGATATGTAGGAAACCTCCTTGAGGCATAATCTCAACTTCTATGTCTGATACCCATCTATCATTATCAGACTTTTTCCTCATACCCCTAGTATGACCATACCTAGGACCAGAAAATAATTCTCCCCTATGTCCTCTAGGCCGCTTCGGCATAAGTCCTGCACCAACATTGACAAGTCACTGGTCACCTATATGTTTGTACCACATAACGTTAAACTATATGGTTGGGTCCTTGTCACATGATCTTTAAAGGGGATGTGTCCAGTTAAGTGGCACTTAACTACATGGATTTGGATTCCTTTCACAAGGATACGTAAGAAGCCTGTATTACAGGTTCGATCCAGATTCTCTAGTCACTCTTTGTCCCCAATGGATGATAATAAACACTAGAGCACCCAATAATAAGTCTTGAGACTAGTGATTTTTGAACAAACTCAAACATCCCCAGAGTCGCTAATCTAATGAGTGATGGTAAAACTTAGATGTAGATGGTTCTGAATCTCTTTATACACCTATGACTTGCAACCCATGGGTAATCTATGGTTACAATTCTGGTGGATAAACCAATGAATATTGAACATTTGAACATGTCTTAAATCTATAAAGGAGTCCCAGAATATGTCATTATTCCCCCAAGAGGGTGCGATGATCCCAACCTTAATTATCTCAACCAATATGAGTTCTTTAGTGTCGTTGGCCATATCACCCAATGAACACCTACCTTTTCAATGAATTTCTAGGGATCGGAGGATACAATGGGCCAATGGGAATTTCTGTCGTTACAAATAAGCTTATTGGAGACCAGAAGAATTCATAGAGATAGGGAACCCAATAATAATGATTAAACATCACTGACTCCCTTTAATCAGACACAAGAACTGATCACATCCCCTTTTTCATGAAACAAAAATGGTTAACCAAATGAAAATCATTAACCTGCATGACGTATTTAAATTAATCTGAAATTATTCATAACATTAATTGGATTATTAATATCCAATAGTCCATCTTCTTCATTCTCTAACCAAAATAAAAATGGGATCAGTGGTGTGCCTTCAACCGAGGTGGTGAAATAATCCCACTTTGCACCCCCTTTCATGCTCAAAAGGAAGGCTAATCACGGTCTTTAATTACCCATGGGATTATGAGATTCTTCAATGATAGGTTTTGTTATTTTTACATTCCAAATTTTTTATAGGTACACAAAAGAGCTTCCTTCAATCCAATGGCATTGTTTTGAAATTCACATACACGCACGATGATGAACATGAAGGTCAGACCTTAAAATTGGAAGAAGACCCCGTCACCCACCCAACATCTTCAACTCTGGGTCTCGGATGCACTTATCCTAGAATACCACTTGAATGGTGCACTCCCACCTGTGAAGGCAACTATGTACACCCTCTAGTCGGCACATCCTATCGACAGCCTACTGAGCAGCGACCAAGGGAGAAGATCTACACAGCCCCTATAGCCATCTCGAACTGTTTTGGGAGCCTATACCCAGAACGAGACAATGGATACCTCCATTATCTGAGGGAGGTGGATGAGGTCGATGTTAATGATTTCATCTCCACTAGATGGGGGTTTTCTCTAAGACCCCTCCTAGAAGAAATCTCTACAACTACGCTACGATGTTATATCCTCACCCTGAAGAGGGTAGCACCCTGAGGATCCATGCCCACGCTCCCTGAGCTTCAAGCCCTCAGACCTCCAACATAGGTTGGAAAACATACAACCAGTAACAGGTTTTCACCCTTGTTCCTGAAGAATAACTATGCTTATCATCATAGATACATATCAAGAGCAAGCCTATGCACCGGTTTGCGCTTCAAAAGAATGCCATCCCGACATGGAGGCAACCTATAAGAAGGTGCACATCCCCACCGAGTCTTGTCAATCTCACCACACATAAAAGGAAAAACCATCCTAGCTGGAACCTATCCTTGTGTGGGATCTTGAATCCCACTAACTAGAATTTTTGGTAATCAAGTGCCTACAAGACCAACTCCTCCCAAATTCTCTTGAAGCATGCCATCCCGATATTGTGGAGATCAACCAGTGGGCACCTCTCCCTACCAATAGAGGAAACTAAATCGATATGGTGGGACACCAACATATGAAAGGACAACTTCCTTTGGATTCATGTAAATTCTGTCATCTTGATGTGGGATAAAATAGATATGTATGTTGGCATATCCCAACACAGGGGCATACACGTTCACCTACCCCGACACAGGAGAATCATTAGTATCCACTGACCACTGGTGGATTGAAGCAGGACATTCCTAATCCGATAGTGGAATGGGACCTCATACCCATTCCAGCCAAGGATTACTCTCTACATATCCATGAAATGATGGAGAAGAAGGTATCGATCCTAGATCATATCTTAGAGACTTTCCAGAATTTAATTTCATTGGCGAAAACAACAAGTAATCATGCCCATGAGCTCATCTCCCCAATTGAGGTGACTCATCTAAGATATGAGATAGCCACCTAGGAGCATATCGGCATCCCTACTTCTTCCCAGGAGGGTTTCTAGATATATCCCATGATACAAGGGAAACCGGATCGAGCATACTCACTCGTTCCTATTGGGGAACACATGTCCATCACGGTGGATGCTTCAGGGTTGGAATATATCCCTGCCAAAACACAAGATGTTCATTGGCATATCCTGGTAGGAACACATTACCCGATTATATAGGGACCAAGAGGTGACAGTTGTTATCCACAACACACAGTCCTCACTGCCCGCAAGAGAGTTCCCCAAACATGCCAAAGGTATCCGGAAAATAAATTGTTGTTCCATGGTTCCCCTCTACAAGAATATAGGGTTATCAACTCCTTAAAACATGTCTCAGAGGCTCAGAATCTTTCCAACCCATTATCATACTATGGAGGCAGTTGTTGTTGTTGTCGTCAATGTTCTCCCTACACTTTCCCTATCAGCAACTTTGATGTTCCTCCCCATACTACTGATGAGGGCCTCCCTCATGGGAACATAACAATATATCATGAGATTTCCTATTTTTATGGGATTCACGAAAGCCCTACACGTGACCATAAGATAAAGTAGCAAGAAGGTCCACCAGTTTCTACGGTCCACCAAGATGATCCTCCCTAGGGTACACACTGAAAACAATCTCCATGCTGTGGGACCACAAATTATGTTGATATTCCTCACCATCATATTCCCAACTATGGAGGTCCTACCAACAGTGATGTATCATCATGACTAGAAGGTCCTCCCCTTGTCATGGAATTACCTAAAGTTCCTCTACATTGGATACGTTTCAATGATATTTCATGTATACGGTCATCATATTATAGTGGTAGTCCTCACCACTTAAATAGCGGATGTGCTCCCCGTAGAGATGTCAAGCAACGAGAAGGCCCTCTCCTTGTTGTGGTATATTCTGAAGGCCCTCCCCAGTGTGTTACCCATAGATATTATCCCTACGATAGTTTTTATGGTATTCCTCTCCATCATGGTAGCTATGATAGTATTTCCTGCCATCATGGCCACAATTGTGAAGGTCCTCCCCGCAATGGCTTAAGAAACATAACAGTACCTCCGTTGTAGCAGTGTGTTCGGAAGGCCCTCCCCAAGATGCACACTGAAATTCAAACCATCATGGTCATCCTTGCCACCATGACAACCATTGCAAAGTCCATACATGTAATGGCCTTGAATAGCCTGAAGGTCCCCCCCTTGCTGTAGTCCACTCTGAAGGTCCTCCATATGGTATACAATACAAAATAATTTCTGGAAGTCGGACATCAATCTACGATTCTAGTCCTAGCCACTGCAGCACCAATGGTGATGGACCTCCCTATGGTGACATATCATACTGACAAGAAGGTCCTCCCCCTACCGAATCCTGTATAGAAAATACCTCCTTTGTTGAGGCACTCATAAGGGGGGGAATCAAACATGTCAGATTTCCAATCAACCATCGACTACATCCTTCTTAAATCTAGAGACGGTTCCAGACCATGATCATTCTATAATCCACCCCAAAGCTGCCAACAAAATGATTTGATCCATACCAGCCACGTAAACTATGATCAAACTATAAAAGAGCATCTCAGTTAGGCTGGACCAGTAGAGGAATCGCTGGTAGAGGCACATGCTGATGTATTGCACATGAGGAAACAGTTGTCCAGGGATGATATACAAGTCATATTTTGTCTAATGTACACCTCTCAGTTTGACATACCTAGAGAGTTGTCGGAAGGAAGTGTACATGAAATCCTCTACAATATCTAGAAAACCCTTCATCGGTTGAAATTAATCTTCCTACCATATGATGGGTATGTAGATCATGTCAAGACAATAAGAGAGCTTCTTCATCACACTGACATGGAATCCCTTCCTTCGGCATGACAACCACGATCAGATAAGTGCAAAAGGGTCTTTGAGTTAACCTGCCTCCATGCACTATAGAAATTGGGTCACTTATTGATGATGCTCCGAAAAGAGTTCATATTCATGGATGGGGAGAACATGGGGATCTGCATTTTACACCACTTCTCATCCAGCATAACCTATTCGGTGTATGGTCTAAAAATTCCTCACTTCAAGAAGACAATAAAATGAAGTCCCTATTCAGGAGAGGTGGAACATCCAACTGAAATAGGCCTTGAGTATGTCTCAAAAGCATCAGGCCTAATGAGAGAAATCCATTCACGAACTCCAAAATCAGGCTACCAAAAACATTTGGCAGAGTTCTCACCTATGAAAATACAGTCATCGCTCAGTATTTTCCTCCCAGGAAGAAATTAATTCAAAGTTGAACTCAACACCAGGTCTGTATGACCTTGAAGGGGAGCGCACAAGATCAGGCTGGAAGCGATAGCAGCAGCTCCTACTGTAATACGGGACCAACCCCAGCCTGCAGGTTTGTGGGAATTTTTAACAAAAAATGACACCATAAGGCCAACAAAAAAGGAAGAGGTGAATTGCTCAATGAATGGATCCAATGTCATGAACTATGCCCTGGGGCGCATTCTGTGACTACCCCAAGCCCACCTTTCATAAGACTAGGGCTAGTGACTAGCACCGAAAAGTTGTATCCCTAAAATGGGAAGGCATTTCCTTTAAACCTATAAAAACACATAGACTGGAACGTAACAAGATACAATCATGTAGTAAACTACTATAGAAAAAGTGTGCTAAAAGTAAAGGGGATAGAAATACCAGTGCAACTATAATGTACAAATACAACTGAAAAGTACAAGCAACTCCCGAATCATCTACCGAGGATCCTACCAAAAGGGTTGGTACGGCTCACGAACAGTAGTCCCCACACCATGTCATGCCAAAAAATCCACCTCTGAGCACCGTCTAGTCCTAGCTCCCTCAACCTCGATCAAAGTTTTACGTCGTTTGCACAGAACACAACAAGGTGTGGGCATAGCCCGTGCATGGGTGAGTATAATGATACTCAGTAGGGACACTGAGACCCCCTAAGTTCTCCTAGAATTCCACAAAGTAAAAACCACAAAGTAAGACTTCATCTATACATAAGTATATGCCCATACATATACTTTAGTTATCATGATATACTCATCTCATACATGAGGGATGAATACCACAAAGGTAACACCACGTAGGTAGAAGTACCACACAGGTAACACTATGATGATATAAGTACCACATAGGTAACACCACGAAGACAACACCACGATGGTAGATTTACAACACAGGTAATCGCATGAAGAAAACACCATGAAGGTAGAAGTACCACATAGGTACCACCACGAATATAACACCACTAAGGTAGAATTAACACATAGGTAACACCAAGATGGTAGACGTACCACACATGTAACACCATGAAGACAGAACCATGAATGTAGAAGTGCCACATAGGTAACCCCACGAATGTAAAAGTATCACAAAGATAACACCACAACAATAACACCACGAAGGTATAAGTACCACACAGGTAACACAACGAAGGTAGAAGTACATCAAAGGTAACACCACGAAGGTAGAAGTACCATATAGGTAACACCACGAAGGTAGATGTACCACACAGGTAACACCACGAAGGTAGACGTACCACACCGATAACACCAAAAAGATAAAACCACGATGGTAGAAGACTTATCTCACAATAAACTATAACTTATGTACAAAAGTAAAAATGATAAGTCGTAAGCTACATCATCTTACTCTATTAAAAGCACTATTATTGACCCACATAGAGTTGATAGATAATAGCCCCGGCTGACCCACACAGGATATGACCCACAGACGATCGGTATGCAATGAACCACATAGGATAACTGAGTGATAACCCACACAATATTGGTATGCGTTAATCCACACAGGATCACTGATATCTGACCCACACAGGATTGGTATGCCCTGACTCACACAAGACTGTTGAGTGTTGACCAACACAAGATTGGAATGTGCTGACCCACACAAGATCGCTGAGAGATTACCCACATAGGATCAATATGCACTAAACCACATAGGACCACTGAGAACTGACCCACACAGGGTCGATAGATGCTGACCCACACCAAATTATTAGATGTTCATTATTCACGTTACAACTAGCCATAAGATTCCTCACACCCGGTGTGCTCAAGTTCCGTAGAAACTGCACCTCGAGATATCGGTCATAACATGACAACAAATAATCTCCAAAAAAGAGTAATCCAAAGGACCTACATTTTGTAAGGGTTCCATCATGATAGAAATTGCGTCAATCGGATGCTCGGTCTGTGAGTTATAATTGTTTTAGTTCCTAGGGCCTGGTTGGATTCGGGTTCGATCCGACCCAACTTTACTCCAACTATCTAAAAACTGATGTGGAGTATACCAAACGTCCTGTATCACTCCAAGGGTCTCAGTTCCATAGACGATCCATCAAACTGACACATGGTTCGTATGTTATGGCTCTTTATGTGTTTCTGGTTCTGGTTGGGCCCGGGTCTAGTTCAACCCAGCCCAGCCAGGTCCAGGTCCAACTCAGCTGGGTTGGGCCGCGGTCCGGCAAGGCCCGCCGGGGGGTATCCCATCCCGAAAGAGGGAAACTTTTCCTACAAGAGGGAGTCCCTCATTTGGCGGTATAGCCCGCTAGGCGTGCGTCCCTCCAGGCAGTCGGCCAGTCCGTGTGAGGCGCGGCCCGTAGCAGGCGGCACGCGGTCCGCCCGAGCTGGAAGATTGGGGGGGGACCACCCCTATTCTGGAGCCGAAGAGGAACCACCAAAGGGAATTTAAAGGTCACTATGAGACTAGCCATGGGTCCTACCACCACGACTGACGAGTTGCATCCCGCATCCACCAGTGACACGCTGGTCAAGCCACCCTCTGGTTCTGTGGACGGTCGGTGTACCAGTTGCCTTCTCCGACCTCTAGAGCTGATGAGCTGCAACCCCTTATTCACTGGTAGTTTGGGACAATGCGCCGCACCTCCTCCATAGCCGGCTAGTTTCAGCCGCTCCACTAACCATCACGACCTCCTCTTGCGGTGCGCGAGGGCGCGCCACCTCCATTGTAGCTGGTCGGTGCCACCGCGTTAGTGGTATTTTATGGAGAATGCAATGGCAGCAAGGTAGCAGAGGGTTCAAGCCTAGTTTTTTAGGCTTGGGCCCTCCGCTATAGTTGTAATCATGAGGCAGGATTCAAGGGTTCAACAATTTCATGGAAGTTAAAACAAAATAAAACCCTACCTCAAAGACCCATTGGATAATGTGCATGCTTGAAGGTGGGTTGGTGTTCTACATTCTCACAATAATCTTCCAACGACATTGATCATACGTCATCCCTCTATTATTGGTTCAGTGTCCCCCGTCACCTCCTAATGGAACCGGCATCATCCTTCCTGGGATTCGCGTCTCGACACTTGGTTAGCACTTCGTTGCTTGGTGAATCAGTTCCAATAACACCGCCCAAGATCCATATAAATAGCAGAGGTTGAGGGTATGTAACGATGTTGGGAATTAATGGGGATCATTAATTATGAACCTTTCTAATTCCCCAATGGTTCAATTACTTAGGATTGAAAGGTCGAGCCATTTATTGTCTAGACACATCAATGGTCCCACGATGCCACTTGTACATTGGAAGAAAATTAAAAAAATAAAAATTAACAAGGTTATTTTTATTATTCTTTAAAAAGTATCAAAACCTAACATTTTTTTGACCACAGTGGTTGAAGTGAAGCCCCCCTTAAGTGAATCTTGGCTCTATAAATTCCACAGTGCCCTTATATTTTTAATCCGAACACCGGTTCAAATGTTAGAAAACCCCGTAAGTGCATTTACTGAACATACCTTAAAAAATGTTCAATAAATTAATAACATTCACCCTCGACCCATGCAGGCCGAGGTTAGTTACTACTTAAAATAAATGACCCCAAATAACTCAATGGTACCCTCATATGTTTAATCTGAGTTACAGTTTATTTGTTATGAATTTTAATAATAAAACTAGTGTTTCTTAATTATTTTATTTATAGCCAAAATCTAATTTCCACTATTGGCCCACACCGACCAATGTTAGTATCTTCCTGAAGAAAGAATAGCCTCCCGAGAAAAGTGGTTGTCTCGGATTTTTAATCGGAGTCACCATTCATGAGTTATAAGAATTTAAATATAAAATAACTTTATTTAATTATTTTATTTACGATTATTCCATTTTCGGGTTTTCTAACAGGAGGCATGTGCCCACTAAACTTACGTCATTCCTAGGGTAAAACTTCCATCCTAAATGCAATAGTGCCCCCGGATTTCTAATTTGGAAATTGTTTAAGAGTTATTCAACTTTTTCAGAAACACTGCTTACGCAAGCTAATTAATGATTAACAAAAAATTGATGGACCATTCCGGGCACTCCGGGCCTCGTAATCACACCCTTTCAGATTTACTGATATCAAAATAATTCTATATAATTAAAAAGAATTATATAGAAATTCTGGGACATTACAGCCAACCCCATCCCCTAGGGTTGGGGGAATTTTAACCTCAACAACAACCTCCCCCACGAGAATCAATATTCTCTCATTTGGGGAGGATAGTCAGAAGAGGACGTTCTTATCTAGTCATATCCATTGAAGCATCATCCCCTGTATGAGGGAGGCATGCCATAAGGTTTCACCAAGGATACATCTGTATCACCCTTTCTCAAGAGACCCAAAAGGAATTCTTGGGGAGCGAAGGGGGAAAACCAGTATGAGGCATGGAAGGCCCTCTTCTAACTTGGAAGATGAAACCTCCTCCAACCTTTATTATGAATCTGTCAACATCATGGATGTTAACTCCACATATTGGACTGAATAAGGTGAAAATATATTAGATCAATAGAATATGGATATGTTCATGTTGTGATCAATAATGAGCTAGCTGATGCGCATACCCGAAAGTAGAGGGTTGCCCTGAACCTGGACACTCTTGCAAATCCTCGTCCACTTCGCTTGAGAATCACCTATAGAGATTGGAACAAAGGCCAGGTTTTTCTAAACCCACAAACTTATCTCAACACAAAGGATCCTCTCACACTTGAATAGGGGTTTTCTCAGCATAAGGTGGAAATGAAGGAAGTAAGGCGGATTAATTCTAAGCTACTCTAGAGGAACCGTCCTGTCGAGCACATTCCCCAATATGAGTCACTGTAAGCACTTCCAGAAAGTGCACCTCAACAACAAAGGTTTTCCCCAAAAAACAAAAAAAGGCCAAGGCCCCCACTAATCATGACACCTTGCCCATCTAACTACCTAAACATGGATTTATAAGCTAACCATGACTTCCCTCCACTCAGAATGCAATTGGAGCGAGTACATTTAAATCTCCCAAGGTACCCCTGATGGAATATATGCCTCAGGTACCAGCCGAGCCAGCACCTCAAATAGTTCCCCATGCTATACTCGTTCTAGATAGGACACAACATGATGTAAAATAGGGTCTCGTTAACACCATTTAATCACTAATAGCTCTATTAGATGGAATAGAAAACCAGCATGCTCTGATACAGCTAGAGTGAAAGCCTTACCCAGACTGGGTGAAAAATACGCCAACTCCACCGAATTTTGGGATCCCTGTATTCCCTTTATTCAATGGATCATGTGACTTGGAACAACATTTGATGCACTATGCATCTTATTGAGACCCTATGATAAGAATTCCGAAACAATAAAAACAGTGAAACATAGATGATTCTTGCAAACCTTATATGGTTTGGCCTTCATCAGTTATACAAGTTTTCTAGATCAATAAAAAAAGGATTATATGATCTTTGGAAGCAATTCATATACCACATCAGCACAAATTTACTCACAACGGTGGTTAGTAACCTCCTAAATTGCCAAAAAAAAGTCAGAATAAGAGTGTCTCAGAATTCATCACCAGATGGAAGGGTCTGACCAACTCTCTGAACAGGCCATTTCCCCAGGATGAGATGCTTGCAATATTCATTTAAAACTCCAGGATGAGCCATGAACACAGCTTATACCAGTGAAATGCACCACCATATTTCATAATTTTCCTGTTTTTTTCCCAATGAATAGAAGACTCCTTACAGCGGACTAAACTCAAGTCCTGAATAGCCTCACAGGCTCCTGTAAGGAGGGAAATAAGAGTTGAAGCATCCTCTATCACACTCAAGAAATATCCCACACCTAATCCACCACCCAAGCCTCCAACAAATCACCAAGGGCCTCCTACGTATCAACGACCACCTCTGCCTCAGAATGATGATCAACGATGACCTAGAAAAAACCAATTTTAGGAATTAAGATATATGTTTCACTCATTCCAAGAGGACCAAGTCAGTGGATATTTCATTGCCTCCTTGAATTAAATCTTTCTCCACATACCAGAGCCTAGAAATCCTAAAGAAGTCATCAACAGAAACTAACCGGATTATTGTCCCTACCATCCGATGTTGGCACACAATATTCAAGAATGTTTTGTTTTAAATGTCCTCCAACAATTGATGGTCGACTCGGGGTAGGTCAAGATAGTACCACCCCCAACGCATGTAGTATATGATTATTCCATTGTCCTTGATGAGGGGAGGAGTTTATGGATGTCTCTATCAAAAGGGAGTAGAAATTTTTATGGTTGGATGACTCGGAAGATGGTTAACCGAGCTCATGGCATACTTCGAGCTCAATTGTAGCAATCAGTTGTGTCTTCAATAGATCCTAATGAAACACATCCACCATCCTCGACCTCAAAACCCTCCACAATCCAGTCATAAAGGCGTAATCGGAGAGGGAAGAAACATGAACAAGAGGAACAGTCTCTAACAGGGCCAAATCTAGACAAGACAGTTTAGGATTTCCTTCCCTCAAGCTTGACCCAATGGGGACCGACCTACCAAATGGAACCATCAGAGGTATCCAACAAGGCTATTATATCATCAAATGAGGAACTAATATTTGGTTCCATTAAGGTTTTCCATTTAATGGAACCATTATCTGACAAATTGTGTGGTTATGAACCCAAGTCCTCAACTTCTGATCAGGGGACTAGAAGAAGAGATCACAGAAACATGAGATACCAAGGAAAACACAACCATGGCCAGAACTAGCCCTATGGTTTTACCCTGGATCAAATTGTCAAAATTGTAGAATCTTGAGGGAGATCCCTTCAACAGACCAACCAAAAGCAATAATATTCCCCTAACCCCACGAGTAGCAACTCTGGCCCCATTATTCTATGATACCCATCAAATGAGGAACAAATGTGTATCCACCGAGGGCGCACAAGTAAACCAGCCAGTTCATTTCCCCATAATGCAAGATAACCTCCAACTCTTTCCCCTATGATCAGTTCCCCCTCATGTCATGATCCATCCCCTAACGTTCTCATTATAGAGCGCCCAAAAATGGAGAAGTTATAACCACTAGAGAAAATGTATGATATCATAAAGAATATGGACTCAGTACTAGCCAAGCTATCAATCCTGGATTACTAGATATTGTCAGCAGAACTTAGGGAGGAACTCATAGAAGCCTTTCCCCACCCCAATGAATTTCATGTTGATATTTATGCCGTCAAGATATATCGAACATACACTATCCCAACTAAATATAATGCAGTGATTTACATCACCGATAAGCATGATGATTCTACCATGAAAGGACACATCAAACCTCTTTATGTGTCTATCATGCTGAATGATGTTGAAGTTCAAAAAGTTTCATCGACAATGGCTCCACAGTCAACATTCTCCCACTGTGAACACTTCGTAGGTCGAGCTACAATGAGGAAACTATGACACCCTCATCCACAATTCACTTGGGTTATGATAATAGGGAATAGAATATTGTTGGAAAAATCTAGATTAGAACACATTTTTGCGACCTTGTGTCAAATTCAGAGTTCTTGGTGGTTCATAAAAACACAGCATTCAATGCCCTATTATAAAGGCCATGGCTTCATCAACACATGTCCATTCCTTCCTCCAACCACCGGGGTATCAAATATTCTATCAAAGGAAAAGGTGGTCCATTTCACACTAATAAGGCCCCATTTGAGCTCTCTAAGTCACATTACATCGATGTAAGATTTTACGAGGAAAAGGGGAATACATTCTCTATCAATGTTATTGATTGGGTCCCCACCCCAAACGGTCTAGAAGTGGTTCCTGATTACCACCTCAAGAATCTCGGTGAAGAGTACATGATACCCATCAACCATGTTGAGAGTAAGAATATAAGTTTGAATGTGTATTCACCTGTTCTCATGATCATTATCATGACAGCCGAGTCTTACAATGAAGAAGCAACTGCAGACCCTAAATGTGAGGAGGAAAATTTAGCAAGGGTGCCCACGCCCCATCCTTGGAATCTCAAGATATCCCTACCACATGCTCTAAAGTGGAAAAAGGAAAATACACTTGTCACCCCCATGCTTCTCCCTCTACATAGTTTTTCTCACAACCAATCGAGTTAGTGTAAGTCTCTTCCACCACGGAGTGTCCATGAGACAACTTGACTCCGAGATCTGAAGATACCACATCAAAAGATCTATCCCCATTAGAAGGAGGAGTGGAGGACGATTTTTGGGTAGAAGATGAAGATGACCTTTGAGAAGATCCTCTCGCATTTGAAGAGGGTATCTCACCACTGTGGATGAACTCAGGGAAATATACCTAGGCACCGAAGAAGACCCAAGACCCACTCTCATTTGTGAAACCTTGTCTTTTGAGGAACAAGAGGTATATACCTCCTTCTGGATGATGCATCGAGATATTTTAGCCTGGAATTACAAAAAAATGCCAGGACTCGATCCCAAGGTGGTGATGCACCACCTAGGGCTTCCAGAAGATCATAGAGTCTATAATGAAGTATTTAGAAGGACACACGCCACACATCCGGCCCCGATAGAGACTAATGTCAACAAGCTCATCAAAGAAGACTTCATTCGGGAGGTCCAATATCCCGTCTGGTTGGCCATAAAAGGCTCCATCAAAAATAATAAGGGACGGATCCACTTTTGTAATAGAATTAGAGATCTCAACCGACACTTCCTAAAAGACCATTTCCCAGTCCCAATCAACAAACTATTTATCGATATGATGTCTAGATATGAGGCTCTCTCATTCATGGATGGTTATTCTATATATAATCAAATCATAATGGCCTGAGAAGATGATGAATTCACTGCCTTCAGGGCCCCCAGGGTGTATTTTTCTATAAGGAAATACCCTTTGGTATGAAAAAAATGGTGCCCCATATGAACGTGCCATGCATCAAATTCTCAAAATGTTCCTATAGAAGTTCGTCAAATGATATGTTGATGACATGGTGTTCAAATCACGAAAGCACACAGATCACCTATTAGACATTGAACCCATATTTAAAAAACATTGGCAACACAACTTTGAGATGAACCACTTGAAATGATCCTTCAGGGTTACCTCAGTGAGATTTCTCATCTTCATCGTACGCCATTGTGGAATCACAATCGACCCTGAGATGAAAAATGCTATCCTTTTTTTCCACCTCCCAAAAACATCACTGAGATTAGAGGACTCCAATGAAACTTGGCCTATATTATGCATTTTATAGCCAACCTCATAGACAAATATCTGCCCCTTACTGGGTTTATGAAGAGGGGAGTTACCTACTAATGGATAGATGACTCCCCAGAGGCATTCGACATCCTTGGGAAGTGTCTCTAGATTCCACCGGTGTTCATTCCTCCGGTTGATGGAAGGAAACTAATATTATACATGACGACATTATAGAGGTCACTAGGATTATTCCTCACGTAGAAGAATGATACCGGTAGTGAAAACAACCTTTATTATCTTAGCTAAACCATGATTGATGTTGAAACCCGATATTCAAATATCGAAAAGAGTTGTTTGGATCTGGTCATCGCAGTCCAGAAGTTGTGACATTATCTGCAGCATCATGATGCCCATATGATCTCACGCAGTAATCCATTGAAGTACATCCTGAGCCATCCAATGCAGATCTGATGCCTATCCTGATGGGAAGTCATCCTAAAAGAGTTTTACATCCAGTTTGTTCCTCAGAAATATATCATGGGGAATGTGTTGGAAGATTTTCTTGCAGATCATCCTTCAATAGAGACCGTCTAATCAGATGTCAAACTCACTGATGAAGATGTCTTCTCTATGCAAAAGGATTCTTGAATGTGGGAAATGTACTTTGATGGAGCATCGAGAAGCCCGATAGGTAAAAGAATGGAAGACCTGGAGTTTAACAAGGAGGGGTTGGGAGTTATACACATAACCCCAGAGCATGTGGTTTTTCAATATTACATCATCTTGTTAGAAGGATGGAAAAAAAATGAGGTGTAATATTACACCCTCATTTCAGGTCTAGAGCTCACACTCCAGGGGCAAGTGTAGCACATTAAAGTAAAAGGCTACTCATAACTAGTCATGAAGAAATTAAATGGTGAAATGCTATTATGAATGAGGAGATGATCCCCCTATTTGACCATGTTCGAGGGTTAATGTAATAGTTCCCCACAGAACAAACATTGACCTATGTACCTCAGACTTAGAATGCCCAGGAAGATGTGTTAGCCAATACGGCCACAGCCCTAGCAGACCCAGACCAATATGATATATCTATCAGCATTGCTCACCTTCAAATGGTCTTTCCATTTATTCAAAATAACGGTGAAGAATCCAATGAAGTCAGCCCTAAACCTGAGCCATATTATCCTACTACCAGCTGGATTACCCCATTATGAACTACCTTCTAAAATGAGAACTTCCATCGGACAGGGTTGGAAGAGACAAAATATAGAGATGGGCAGTCAATTTTGTCCTATATAGTGACATGATCCAGTAGAAGGTCCTCTACAAGAGAGCCCCTGATGAAGTCTTTCTCAGATGCATTGATGGAGAATAGACTGCAATCACCATTAATTAAGTTCATGCCATATTGTGTGGATCAAATCAATTAGGATCTAAGAATTATCATAAAATTTGAAGGCTTGGATACTATTGGCCTGCCCTGGCATGGGATTGCGTGAACTTTACCATGAAATGTCACTCCTTCCAAATTCATTACAACTTCATTCATCATCCCCTATAGCTACTTCACCATGCTGATTACTCCTGACCATTCTCTATCTGGGGAATAGATTTCATGGGACTATATCCTCCCACCACGGTCAAACAATTCAAATACATTGTCAATGTGATCAACTTCTTTTCCAAGTGGGAAGAAGTTGTACCCCTTAAAGATGTCAAGGAAAAAGCATTATCTGCTTCATGGAAGCCAACATCATCACTATATTAAATTTCCCTCATACAATACGGATGAACAAAAGCACCAAATTCTTCTCTGCCAAATTAGTGAAACTATACTAGGAATATGGTATCAAGACCAACCGTTCGTATTGCTACCATACATTGGCCAAATGACAGATAGAGGCATTCAACAATACACTATCAAAAAAACTTCATAAAATGGTGGAAAAAGACAAGAAGTCATGGATGGAAAAACTCTTCCATGCCTTGTGGGCCTATCGAACCACAACTCACACTACTACCCAGGCCACTCCATACTCATTAAATACAGAACGGAAGCAGTTCTTCCCATTAAACTCCAATTTGTGTCACTCTGCATTGCCATTTCTGATCAATTTTCTGACGACGAGCTAGTGGATAAGAGACTTGTTGAATTGGGGTGACTGGATGAGAAGCAGTTGCACACTTTGCACCACCTGGAAGTATTTTAGAACCAAATTTCATGAGCCTTAAAAATGGTTCGTCTTCATCCTTTCCTCGAAAGAGAATTTGTGTTGATCTTCCAGACCCCGATGATACCAAGAAATAAGCCACTGAAGCTAGAGCCAATGTGGGAAAGACCATATACCCTACACAATATCTACTCCAGTGGAGAATATTCCCTGATATACACGGATGGAAGGCTCACAAATGCTCCTAAAAACGGGATATTTCTAAAGAAATATTTCATTTAACCCTATGAGAAGCTCTTGTTCGAGCTGTGAGATGTTAAAATACCAATCCCTAAATATCCTTACTACACGACAACAAACAAAATAGTATAGAATCCTACTTGCGTGACATTAAACACCATGTCACTTCATCCCCACGACATGACAATAAAATGTGTCGCGTTGGTCGCAACTCTAGGACACTAAACTAAGAGCCAAGAATCCTAGTACTGTGACCTCAAACCATCCAGGATTTCCCCCTGGGGGCATGCTAAAGGATCTCATCCTCATTCACGTTGGTTATGCTATGAAATCATAGCATGTTCCCCTGTTTGGAAGAGATTACATCAATTTTGAGCTCTATGACCCCGAACTAAGAGAAATATGTCCTTACTACATGACAATAAACTGCATATCAAATCATCCTTACTGCATTACATTAAACTGTATGGAATCCATTTTCATGTCAGTATGACATCATCCTTACCACACGGCATTAAACTACACAGTAATTCATCCCTACAACATGACAATATACTCTGTCACGCGGGTCCGAACTCTATGACCCTAAACTATGAGAATCATGTCCTTGTATCATGACATTAAATTTCATAACGAGACAGTGCCTTCACCTAAGAAAACATTGATCTCTCGGAATTTTTCATCTATTATGCCACATTCAAATAACTAAGTACGGCTTGATTTATTCCCTTGCAGGATACGTAGTGATGCCAGGGTTACACATCTTGGCCCAGCCACCACAAACAGAAAAATTTATTTCCCATTTTCATCTGTGTACTGGAAGGACATACACAAAGTGTTTTCAAACACCTCAAGAAAAAATACCCCTCCCCCCATGTAAGGACCAGACCTACATGGGGTGTTTTTTCCAAAGAACTATGTATGTATTGATTTCTTCCCTCATAGGATACGTTGCAACACTTAGATTTATGCATCCTAGCCCAACCACCATGAAAATCCCCCCCGCTTGTGTATGGGTCAGATTTTCCCAAGAAGCCCCTTTGAATTAAATTGTCTTCGAGAACTATGTGCGGCTTGATTCCTACCCTTGTAATATATATAGTGGCGCCGAGATTTATGTGTCTTGGCCTAGCCATCCCTAAAAAAATTATCCCCGTCCTTACTACAAGACATTAAACTAAACAACACCATTTCTTTCATGTTGATTCACCACCTTATTTACTGTATGATGTTAAACTACACAGATTTAAAAATTCTACCTATCTTTACCGCATGACGATAAAATATAGAGTAATCTTCCTTGCGACATGATAGTAAACTAAATTGTTTAAGTCATAATTCACTCAAGGTATATAGTAAATCATGGTTGTACACTCCTTGAATGTGTGGATTCATCCTTTCCATGCATCAAACTTCATGAATCAGATGATTGTGGATCTTTATAATCCCCCATGGCCATTGAAAGTGGAAGTTCATTGACCTTCCAACACCATTTCATGAATATGCATACCATTCCCTCAGCGGCTCTGCATATTGATCTCCCCTGGCCCTTCAACTGAAGGAATGAATTCCTCTAGTGAAACTCTTCCTATCCCTGTAAGCTTACCATCCCTAGAGCCCCCATATCACATCTCCTGATACAAAAATTTCTAGAGATATGGTTTAAATTTTTTTCCCCTTCATGTACAGACATCTCTAGGGTGATCCTACCTAGTTAGCATATGTATCCTCTTGTGGTTCCTATGATGGTCTGCATCCATAACATAATTCCATAGTTGTGCTACTTTATCCCAATAGGCAATTGCAATACGGATGATTCTTATTTTCTCAGACACATCTCCCCCCATCTATAAGACTCCACGTCATGAGTGATCTCATAACTTCATACTCATTCATGGACATCAAAAGTGGAAGGTCATCGACCTGCATACACCTTTTCATGACTATGTATACCATTCCCTCAGTGGCTTTGAATATTGATCACCCCTAGCCAATATACCAAAGGCAAGTCTTCCTCAAGAGACACTCTTCCTATCTTTGTACATTAACCGGTCTCATATCTCCAACACCATATCTCATGATTTGAGACACACCAGGATTACTATTTACACCTTTATCCCCCTTTTTTATTAGAGAATACAATAGCATTCCAATTATAATATCCCAAAGGTAACTATATCATCAGAAAATTTTGGTCTAAACTCTATGACCATTAAACTAAGAGAAGATCGTACATAGAACACGATGTTAAAATACACAGAATAAAAGTGCACCCCATGCATAGGGTAAATCAGTTAAGGGATCTTCCTATGATTCAAAGACAACTACGTCCAAACATCTCCAACATAACCAGACATACCCCTCCCATACATCAGACTCTGTGACCCAGATAATCATGGATCCTCATAAACCTCTTAGGCCTTAGGATATGGAAGGTCATCGACCTGCAGACAACATTTCATGACTATGCATACCATGACATCAGTGGCTCTACATATTGATCGTCACTGGCCAGTCTACCAAGGGAAAGTCATCCTCAGGCAACACTCGTCCTACCCTCATATGCTCAATGGATCTAGATCCCTATTATCATTTCTCCTAGTCCAAGAAGCCCTATAATCATAGCTCACACTATCTTCATCCTTCCAACATCTTGGACATGTTAGAGTATTCAGACCCAGTTACATTCTAATCAAGAGTGACATTTATAGAATTGTCCTTTACACATTACAATTAAATACACAGAGCACATCCTTACTGCATGAAGATAAACTACATTGAGCGCATCCTTACCGTATGACATTAAAATGCATGGTCTGGAAGGAACTCTTCATGGGTTCAGACAGGGAAAGAGGCTTCCCTTCCTTCCTCAGTTCACAGGTCAAACAAGAACAGATCATCATCTCATACCTATGTGAGAGGGATGACTTCACCCATTCGTGGGATATCGTATCCTAAAATTCATCTCCCGTGTCAAGACACCCCCTCATCAGGAATCATACTATATAACTAGAATGAGATGAACTCCCAAAAAACACCCCAGCTGGTCTTGAATCCCAACATCCATGTAGTTTCATGGATATCAAGAGAATACAACCATTGACCTAAGGACACCTTTACATAACTATGCATATCATGCCCCCATTGGATCTACATATTGTTTCCCATGACCCGTCATCCAAAGGAAAGTCTTCTTTAGGCAATGCTTCTGTCAGTATGACTCCTAGACTCTAATCCCTCATATCCATCCTAGGATTCTAAAACTCTCTGATCTGTAGTTTAAAAACCTTTCCAAAATCATGTCTGAGTATGGTGGGACATTTATGGTTAAATTCTTGAGAACTAGGGAAATCCATTCCATTTTGAAAGAATTTCTCAACTGCATGACAACAAACTAAGCCAAGCTGAAACACCCCTTCACGATAACCAAGTATCAATATGAGTGGTCACTAATCTATAACCATGATAGAAATGGATGTCCCCAAAACTTTTAGACATTATTTTCTTTTTAAGCCACCCCTGGTGGTTTCCATACCCTTTTTTGAGCGACCCCTGGTGGACTTCATAAACCCAGCATCCATGAAGTTACTCGACCATCAGAAATGGATAATCATTCAATTTAGGACACCATTGCATGAATATTCATACCTTTCCCATAGAGGATCTTCATAATGAAGCCCACATCCCATATACTAAAATAAATTCATCCTTAGGAGATGATTTTCTTAAATCTGTACGCCTATATGGCACCTATTCCCCATGGTATGCCCAGCATGTTGCTCAAACATGAGTAAATAAATTACCCCCATATATGTCTCAAAGGTATTAAGGCATTTACAATCAGAAAAAAAACTCCATCGGAGACCTCTTCCCACTACATTTGTTCAAAACTGTTCGACCTAAAATATCATTAATGATAGTCTTGTTTGCGAGACATTAAACCACTCACTAAAACTGGCATGAAACTCACTAAGATGAAAACACACAAAGTGAATCTTGGAAAAAATCTGAGAATCATTTCACCATACCTACACCTTGCATGGCCTTGAAAATACATTGAGTAATAAAAACACAAGAGGCACAAATCTCGTTTGGTCGAAAAACTGCAAAGGGAGGCCTAAAAAAGGCAAGATATACCCGCTACGTCCACACTATATGGGATTAGGGAAAATTTAAGGTATCATCAGAAGAGACACAAAGTTTGTAGTTTTTTTATATAAATCCCTAGAAATAGTCAAACTATACTTACTGAGTCCCTTTCTCAGGAAAAAATTAAAGATTGATTCGATTATATCAATTTACTCATTTCAAGTCATGGGTCAAAATTAACATGTGACTAAAATAAAGTTGACAAGAAGAGAAAAAGAAGAAATTTTTAAAAGCCAAAAATTCTTCCATTGAGTTAAACAAGAATGGTAAAACATCCCAAATTTAAAGTCTCTCTAGAGTAAAAAAAAGTAGGGGGAGTACATTCCATAACATGGGACCAAATTACAATAGGGCCCAATTCACCAGTTCCAAAATGATAGCAATTGATTATTGTGGCACATCGATGGTTGGTTCTAAAAAAGTTAATTATTTGTTTTAGCATAAGCCATTGCACGCACCTGGTCTAAGACAGCTTTAAGGTATTGCCGCTTTTTCTGAATAGATTCGTAAGTCACGCGTGAGGACGATAGTTTTCCCCACAACGTGGCTGTGCGGGCCCCTCACTGCCACAACACTTACTCTTGAACTTTCCCCAAATCATATACCATTAATTCATCAACCATCAGATGATCGAGTGTTTCTGAAATATACTGCTAGGTTGCCACCTAGTAGAGGGAAAACATGAACCTGGTCAGCTGGTCCCCGTAAAAGGTGAGGTCTCCTTGGGAAATGACAATTTGGTAAATTAGGGAGTTAAGTTGATAGTAATCAAAGCCACGAAAACCCATCTCAATAAATAGTCACTGCAAACTATCACCCTCATTGGCGAGATTGGCCAGGGGTGTCTCCACGATAAAATAACGCAAATGGAGCCATTACTTTTTGTTCACTACCTAGTGCTTTTCTATAGCACATTCACATTGATCCTCCTATACTACCACATTATTGTAGGAGTGAAATGTTGATATGGGAGTAGGGAGGGAACGAAAGGTTGTCACAATTGGCGGGCGACTCTCTTTTCCCTTAGAGGCCCATCCATTGGAGCCAAATGCGGAGGACTAACTACGACCTCTGGGATGATCAGTGATACTTGGATACTACCACTCTCATTAAAATCATTGTAAATATCTGCAAGAGGGGAGTAGTCTGAATTTCCCCCAACCAAAATGGTTTGTATTGATGAGAATCCTCTGAAACGCTTTTGATAACAGACTAAACATCTTCCTACCATGAGAATGGGATCAAAAGGTGTATTAGTCTTGGTTGTTGAAGGGATAGGAGTAGAAGGAATAGTTATTGCACTTCACCCAATGAGAGGAAGGTGTGGTGTTGTTGTTGGGGAAAGAACAGGATAGAAAATGTTCATGGGTTTCTACACCCGCCGAACAGGCTCTTTCAACATTCCCAGGGGTTAAAATCTACCCACAGTCGGGCATACTCCAATGAATGTAAGGTGGGACATGTTGTGTAAGGAATGTTATTCTGCCAAGCAGAACCCTTGTGCATCATCATAAGCCACAATTATTGAAGAACCACAGGATGAGACTCTCCCTTCAATCAAACTACCAGAAGCAACATAGTCGGTGAAAGGCATCCAAACTGCTAGGAAAACCAGTAGGGGAGGTTTGGTTCACAAATAACAACTCGATCTATACGAGTAGTGAGCATACCATACCAAAGGTTGATAAGGAATGAACATTACTCCAAGGAACCACCCCTATCACCCATCAATGACTCGTGAGGGTTAGGATGTGGTGCGAATAAGAAATGAGAAGCATCGTTCAACAGTCCAACCGCATCAGTAATGCTCCGAGTCCTAGGATTAACTGTATAAATGTTGAGAAGTGCTAGATGTAAGTCATAATGGGGAGCCATGTGGTATGCCGGTATTCATTAAAGGGGAAGTCTTCCTCCATACACCCATACAAGAATTGTAATGGTCCCTAGATATGATGTGGGAACTGCCTTCCTGAATCTATCACAATAATTCATAAATCCGGGAAGGCTAGGAAGGCCCAAATTAATAGGTTGACCCTCCACCAGTATGGCCTCCATCATTAATGTGTATGTCCGGAACCTAGTGTATACATCACAAGATGGGAAGAGTCATCTACTTAAAATCATGTAAATGAAACCTGCTAGCCTAAGAGCATGTGAAACATCAAACTGAAGCTCATACCCCCATATGACATACCTCCCTACTTCAAGGGTTGTATAGTATGACCTTGCAGTTTGGCATAATTCATAGTTCGGGTGAATTTGACTGAAGCGTGCCTTCGATTTAGCCCCATTCATCTATAATAATAACCTTATCCACATTTCTAATGGGATGAGGGAACAATCCTCTAGAGGATGACATAGTAATCCCTCAGTCGCAACCAGCAAACTCTGGGTCAAAGGAGACACATGATTGGTATCATTCCATGTGGAAGCTTCTAGGATAAACTCATTGTATATCTCTCAAAGGATAGGGAGACCTCCAAGTAGGTTGATATCCCATAGACTGATCACCACCTCTCCATACAATTGGTGAAAGGTGATGGTACTCAAACACCAGCAGATCAACATCTCGAGAATAATTTATCCAGAATAGAATATTGAAAACTGAGACACCCAGGCTTCTTGGTACAATCACACTACCTCTAGGGAATTCCAGGAAGGTTTGATGCATCCAAAAGTCGCATGACCACTCATTAGAGAAGCATCCTGCGGCCATCAAATACCACATAGTGCTCCATCCACTGCTAGGAATTTCTGGGGAGATGTTAATAATGGATGGGTACTCTTGGGAATCTAGTATCGAGACATCACCATGGCACCCACGGTTGCCCTGAGTCCATGATGAGCCTTGCAATATGAAGATGTTCTCTTCAATCATGGTGGAGATGATTTCTATGAATGGGGAAATGTTGATAGGATCATGACCCTACAATGCCTTATGTAAATGAAAGGGAGTTCAGGGTCAGGTAGCAGTAGAGGTACATCAGCGGGAAGACCAAAACTGTAAAGTGGCAACTATATGGATAACGAGTCAGCTAAATACTCTGGTATTAGGAAAACATTCAGAAAACTAACACATGGATTACTATGAGTCTGAATATGACCATCTCTATTCCTCACCAAGGATTCCCATTGTATCTGTTGATTCAGCTACAGCTCATGGAGGAACCATGACTTCTTCCTACATCGAGAACCAATACCAAGGGTTATTCCAAAGGATAATATTCAGCAAGATTCTAAATATTTGGAAAAGGTTCCATAAATGGTCTACATAGTAGGCCCTATGTACCAACCCCGAAGATGGTTTACGATTCCCATATTCCATGAACCAGTGATAAGCAGAAGAGGACCATAGCATCCTGGCCCATGGAGTGATGGCCAGTAAACTGTGTACCAAGTCCCTATGAGGGGTCTCATAATTCATGAAATAAGATAATATTAAAAGAAAAATTTCAAATTTTGAAGGATAATTTAAGTCCACATACCAATAAACCACATAGATGTTTCCCTACATGTCCCTCTGTGACTTACTTTTTAATTTTGTTAGTGTTTAGATCATAGACATGGGTGAGCACAGATGAGGTTCTATTTAGGGATGTCAAAGCTGGTTCGAAGACAATGCAGTTCACGATAGAAGTTCTACGTGGAGGCGGTACACAGAAGTAGGGAACAAGAGAGATGTTTACTGAAGGACCTGTTAAATGAAACACCGCGTGGACCCCTTTATATAGGTGTGGTTCCCTACCAGGTCCATCTCTCTACCGAAAAATAATCTAGTTTCAAGACCAATCTACATCAGAATTTCTTCCTCTTAATTTTTATTGGATCCCATTCTAATGGGGGGAATTTGTAGGGTCCTGAAAAATATGAATAATGGAAGGAAGTTACTCCATTAAAAACAGTGGAGGAATCTACCCAATATCCATCAATAATTTGGGGAAAATGTGAAATATTCTCAAATGAAATGGTAAAGGACCTAAATAGTCATTTACTAGTTCATCATCAGTGGTACGTGGCAAGTTCGGTGAACCACGCCACCCACAGATGATGTCATTCATGAAAAAAAAAGGCGGAGCTCATATGAGGTCATGAACAAAATGGCCGACGAAGTGAGGTTAGACCAGTACGTAGTCACAATCCACACTATCAAAAAACTAGGGGGACTAGCCCCCCCACCATGCACCATGTCATTCGTGAAATGGAGGTGGAGCCCTTTTTGGCCGTGAATCACCCCCATGATCATGTTTGTTCATGGGCGAGGTGCATTCAATATACCTCGAAAACCATAGGTTGACTAAGTCATTCATAGGCTGGGTTTTTTTCCATGGGAATCCGCAAAAGGTGTTGCATGACCATATATACAACCCTTTCCCCACTCTATAAAAGTACATCAAAGGGGAGAAGAAAGGAATTAGCCGATTGATGATCAGATTCTTGGTGATCGGTTCTTTGAAAAAAGGTATTAGACTTTTAGGGAAGGAAGATGCTTTTGAGAGCTTAGTATTTTGCATACCATGGAGTTCTGATTCAAAAATCAGCTACATGTATAAACTGGGGATGAATTATTTAAAACTGAAGAATGCATAAGTAAATTGGTAAACCATGATCCTAAAATTGGTAAACCACAAACCATGGCCCCTAAACAGATGCACTCAGCACAATCCAGTTATCCTATGACCCTTCATCGATCCAGCGTGCTGCGTAGCACCCTCCTACGCAGGCGAAGCCCTGCACAGCACTACCCCCAGCCACTGCTGCATGAGCGGACTCCAGCCCTGCCTACCAATTTGGTACATGGACCAAACCAATGTCACGTACCACTCCAGTTCATGGAATTCCCTTAGTCTACGTACCACACTGGTATGCAGACGACCTCTCCATCCGCGTATCACTTACCAACACGAAGGGTGCCACTCTTCATATGTGCAGGTGGTCTACCATGGACTTCAATGTTTCCATCCACCGAGTCAGATAAGGCCCTTCAAATTCAATCCAACCCTCTAGAATCCCTCTAGTATCTTATCAATTGGCACTAAGCCAATGCCTCTCACAAAGACCCCAGACCAGCATGTTGAAACATTCAGGCGCATTAGCGTTCCCTCATGAGTTCACATACCCATAATAGGTGGAGAAAAACGGGTTAACTCATCCATTTAATGGACATATGAATCATTCTTAGGTTCACAAACCAACGATAGTCCAGAATCCAAGCCCGGGAGCCCCTTTCTGCCTATCCACTATTCAAGATTGAGGGATCGTTCATGCTTTTCCATTCAATGAGCACCAGTGGTGATCATTTCTCCCCCTAAAGATAGTAACAATGCATCCTTCTTAGAGTCTTCCCCAAACCAACCTCGGTAGATGACAATAGCATTTACCCTTCCATCTTGGAAGGTTCATTGTTCTATTTCCTTAACCACCGTACCATGGCCTCTACCGACGTGACTTCTACCTTCATTCCCTCCTTGAAACCAGGGCGAATGGATGTCTCATGGTCTCGGCCCTCCCCCTATGCATTCATCCTCCCCATCTCCCCTTAGTAAAGAAAAAGTTGATGGCTTGTCGAATAATTCACATTCTCTTATTTCTCACACTGAGCATGAATCATGTGGGATTTGGAATTATTGCTGGTCACGGTGTCCGTACAATGACGAAGTAATAACCAACTACATGGGTTTGGATCCCTATCTCCTAATAAGGGTATGTAGGACACCTCCCTGGGCTTCAATCCACAACTTAGGCCACCATCCACATATAATCCCCAACTATACCCTGACATGGGTAGTGAATCACATCTTCAAAAGGAGACTATCACATGTAATCCCTAACCTCCCAGAACTACGTAAAACTAGATTCCCAACCAATTGATATACGTTGGAATCCTCCCTGAGGAATAATCCCATATTCAAAGTTTGATACCAATCTAAACATATCAGATTGTGTCATCATGCCCCTATAAGGACCATACCCGTGACTAGGGAATCATTCTCCCTATGGTCCTCTGGGACTCTATGGCATGAATCTTGAACCATTATTGACTAGTCATTTATCTCCTTGACGTCCTTTCCACATGATATTAAACTGTACGGTTAGGTCCTTGTCACAAGACATTAAAAGGTTATGATTCATGTTAAGTGGCACCAAACTACATGGATTCTGATTTCATTCTCAAGGATATATATGAAGCCTGTATTACAGGTTCAATCCAGACACTCAAGTCACTCTTTGTCCCCATGGATGAAAATAAACTCTATATCACCCAATTATAAGGATTGAGACTAGTGTTGTCTAAACAAACACAAACTTCCCCATAATTGTTAATTCAATGAGGGATGGTAAACCACAGATGTATATGGTTTTGAATACATGTGTATAACTGTGACTTGTAACCCAAGGGTAATCTATGGATAAAATTCATGTGGATAAACCAAATATTTCTGAACATATGAACATTTCATAAATCTATAATAGAGTCCCAGAATATGCAATAATTCCCCCCAAAAGGGTGTGATGAGCTTGACTTTATCATCCTCTCGATAAATGTGAGTTCATTAATTTCAATGGACAAAACTCCCTATGAGTGCCTGCATTTGGAAAGTAGGTCCACGAATCATTGTATAAAAGGATTGTTGGACATTTCTAGCTCTGTGAATAAACTCATTGGAGACTATGTGAAGCTGCAGAGATAGGGAACCCTATAGAAATTATTAAATAGCACCGACTCCCTTTAATTAGACACAGGAACCGATCACGTCCCCTTCTCCATGAAATAATAGTATTAATACATTCATTCCATACAAAAAATAACCAATTCAATTTCATAAATAGAAACCAATGATATGAAATTCCTGATCATTTTTTAAAACTCATTGATGAGGCTTTCGGGTAACCTGTAAAGAGACAATGAGTAAATAAAATTTTTATTTGATCACTAAGTTGAAAAGGAACACCCTTACCTATTAATACCTAGTCTTTCGCTTCCACCTTGTAATTTTTTCATTTATACATGAGAAAATTCCTCAACTAAAATGTCTCTTCACATTGCCCCAAATTAAGGGAAACTAAGATAATTGAAACGAATGGATTCCCTTTTAACCCCAAGTCTTCTAGTGATCCTATTTCTTTATAATAGAAATTACAACACGAAACACATTAGGGGAGTTTATCAAACCTATAGCCTACATATCCACCTCCACATGGTGACAAAATATACATTTGATATTAGATATGGTTTCTATTGTGTGTTGTCCAAGAAGGAGGGTATTATCAAACAACAAGAGGTTTGATAGGGTAAAATCACACCTCAAAACATGAATTTTTATATAAATTCCAATTTGAGCATTGTCATTGATATATCTACAAAAATAATATTCATCAATAGAAAAAGAAGTCTTGAGAGTGTTACACCTTATCAAACAAATCTTGTACAATTGAAAACCCCTCTAGGGGACCCATTTTTAGGAATGTACAGTCGTGCAGAGTTAATGATGGTATTCTCAATTACAATACCAGAATTTGTGAAACCATTACCCCTTAAGATGATAGAAATGATCCTCTAATTTAGAGTTTCAAATTCCTTGGATTTCTCAGTTTTGAGTGAAAATTTTCATTCCCTTTTTTCATCTTCATTATGTTATCCCATTATAAGGATGTGAATATGAAATTTTGGATGCTTCTGTAAGGAAATTAAACAATATAATTTTGGGTAATGTTGTCCTTAATTATTCATCTTATCCTAATAATAAGGATATTACTATTAACAATAGGAACGGATTTCTTAAGATAAATAGGTCTTATGTCCTTAATATTAATTGAATTATCATTCTTGAGCATCAAAGAAATTATGTTTTAGTTGATCCCATAAGGAAAGGAGGCATAACTGAGTAATTCCTTCAATTTAAAATTCAAATAATACTATAAATCATCTGAATAATACATAGAGAACATGTTGAAGAATTTATCTATTCATACAACACTCTCTACATTAACAGAGAGAAAAGTCCTCTTATACTTCATCTTTAGTAGGTTCTATGATAAATACTCGATTTTAGTGATCTTCAATTCAAGGGGGGTTTTGTCAATTTTTTTAGTTTTCAAGCCCATTATCATCATTAATTAATGAAGGTACTCTACTACTACCTTTGGAATTTCATATTCAGTGGTGTGTAGACATCCATTAGCCCTTATGGAGTTCTTCCATGTCCTTAACATCTTATACATATGACATCTAATGAATAAATTTTACATTCTATCTCCATATTTCAATAGTTTCACTATCATATGATTTATTTTTAGCCTTTATATAATAGTTGAGACTTTATCCAACCTGTTTTGAGCTTGTATTTACAATCTGTAGGGGATGTTATATATTTGATTACTAATTTGTATACATAAAAATTGTACATAACCATCCCCAATTTCAAGGCCAATCTTAGAGTATTATTTTCCTCCATTCCATTAGGAGATATTTAGTATGATTTTCTTGCCCCAGAAGCATCTTGAGTGGGATTCTAATTATTTCCTTCTTCCAAGCCTCAAAAATATTATCACTGCATCATTGAATAATAGCCCATCCATTATTGAAATGAATTGGAAGTGAAACTAAACTTGTCAGATGAGTCGAGTGATCAACGATGTTGGGGTTATGATATAAGGTTTAATTTGGGGAGTTTAAGGCCAAATACAACATTAATAGCACTCATATAATCCATTTTCATGAAGAATCAGTCCAACAAACTTCCACCCCTTATATCCATGGTTTCCCTGCTCCATGTGAAGCCATATTTTGGAATTTGGACATCAATAAATTTTTACTGATCAATGCAGGAGGAGAATTATAAGGTTTCTATTTTTTTTAAAATGGATATAGATTTTTTTTCTTTATGCATCAATATAGTGATGAATTCCATTAAAACAACATTTTTTTATTCATGTTCTCGGAGGATAATTCATGTTATTTCTATAATTCCCTCTTCTTAATGTATGAGGTGGATGCATACACATAAGTGGTAGTAATAGAACAATATGACATGTTGAAAAATAATAGAATAAATATTTAAAATACCTAATTAACATGTTATTGTGATTATAAAGAAATAAATGAAAATAATTTTAATTTAACAAGAAATACTCATCAAATCCATATTAATTAATTTTTTATGATTAAAAATCAACACAATATTTATCTATATTTTCCTTATTTCATAAAATTTTAACATAAATTATAAATATCTAAGATAAACCAAGAAGATAATATTTAACAAAATAATCTCTTTTTAATTTTACCATAATTCAATAATTATCATTACTTTTTATTCATAGAAAACAAACAATAAAAAGACAAAATATTATCTACTTTTATTTTAATAATCCAATTAGTATTAACTATGTTACTATTTTCACAATATAATATAAAATATTCTCTTCTAGATAACCAAATAATATAAATCATGAAATAAAAACTAGAAATTATAAAAAACAAACCACATTATCACAAACATTGATCACTCCAACATATCATGTCAATATGTGCTAAACTGATGCATTAATATCCCACCACTCACTCACAAATGAGTGTACCTCTTACCCTAAAATCTCAATTGTTAAGAACATAAATGAAATCAAATTCTTGTTAAAAAAACATAGTATTCTAATATAGTTATGATGGATAATGACATAAACATAGATTTCATTCTCAATATTTATACATAATCTCCATTCCACCAAATAAAAAATATTAATTACATATGAATAGAAAAAATTGATATAATTCGATAGTATCTCACCCTAGTATGACCATGTCACTATAGAGAAATATATAAAGGAAACTATTATGATTCAAGATCAATGTAGTATTTTGACAATCATGAAGGGTCGAAATATATAGTTTCGTTAGTGATTTACCCTCTAATTAATCATTATAATGAAATAACATAATTAGAATGGAAAAAAAATATAATCTTTTACCCAAAAATATAGGAAGTATAAAAGGGAAATTCTTTCAATAACCACATTTTATAAATAAAAAAACTCAATAATAAAAACCATATTAAAATTTCACTAAATATTAAAATAGAGTTACCTAATTTATAATAATAGAAAAAAAACTCTATCAATATATATAATCCCTTATTGAACTATATATATGCTCCCATTACCTTACTCTATGTTACTAGTTTCCAATTTATTAATCTATGTATAATGGGAGATCAAAATGGCCAAGAAAGCATCTTATAAAATAGATTACAAAATATTTAACTAATTAATTTTGTTTATTGTATACATTCTTCACCCTTTTCTGATACAAACTACAAATATAAAAAAAAAATATCCCCATCCAAAAACATGGAACATATAGTAACCATATCAATAATATAAAAAATCCCTATATTTAAAAACACATTTCATAAATATGTATATTAAAAAAGTACACTAATTTAAAACAACATAAAATTTTTAAATCTATACTATCAAAAGGAAAATCTGAAAAACATAGTGTTAGATCCCATATTTCTATTTATGGACATTATTGTTTAAATAATGTTTTAAATACCTTATATTGGTAAATTATTTTTTCGTGAGTTTCTCAGAAGGCTTTTGGGTGTCCCGAGGGTTTGGGATGACAAAGGGGGAAACCAATTCCATATAGTGCATAATTAATGGTTGGCGCAGGGTTAATATTAACCTTGTGCCATAACTACACTTTCTTGGAGGATAGGAATATAGTTGGGAAAATAATTCAATGAGGTATGTGGAACTGTGTGGTCTTGTACCGAGCTAATCTGTATGGTTTCCTCCTAGTTTTTCATTCCTAGAAACACTTTATGAAAATGTGGGACCTAGGCCTCCACTTTGAAAGATGGTGGTTCACGGTTTTCAAAGGGTTTGTCCAACCATGTGTCCAAACTATTTACCCAATTAAAATGTTTAAATTTACTATCTTTCCCTATGGATTTAAATTTTATGAGACTATTTTCTTCCCCATTTATCATATAGTATCAAAGGGTGATGAACCGCGCATCAACCTATGTATCAAATATGTAACCCTAACCAAATGATTTTACTGTGTTTAAATGTTATGTCAGAAGTTGTGGGAAACTTTGGAGTACTTATAGAAAAATTTGGGTTAAAATAAGGGGTGGACGGCCTACACATGGTTTTGCTAAACCGTGTGGTCAAACTATGCAAGGAAAAACTAATTCCCTATCATGGTGATCAAATTGTTTTCCATATGATTGATATATTTAGACCCAAATAAACCATAACATGAATTAGTTCTCCCCCTACATCCAAATGAGGTTCTTAGATAGATCTAGAATCATTCTAAACTCATTTTATGGAAAATTGAAAGTAGATTCTTTCGGTAAGTGTCCATTTTTAATCATTGTCTTCACAGTTTCATATATCTACTACCCAATTCATCTATTTTTATTATATATACCCCCTCTATGGGTAGATATAATAGTTTTGTGGGTATATATGTATATATATGGTGTTTTTTATGATAGGGGAGATGATAATGGGTGGTTTCGGGGAATCTAAACCTAGATTCATGAGTTTTCTTCGTCTGTTGTCAGTCTTCATCGATACGAGTGAGGTAGGTGACTTCACTCTCATCTCCCGTAGATGAAATTTATTGTCATCAATTAAAATTTCATATCTAATCCAAATTTAATTTTATTTATTCTATTGTACAAATTATAAACACTCATTACTAACAGGCACTGGAAATTCGTA
This sequence comes from Viscum album, assembly GCA_963277665.1. Classification (NCBI taxonomy): domain Eukaryota; kingdom Viridiplantae; phylum Streptophyta; class Magnoliopsida; order Santalales; family Viscaceae; genus Viscum; species Viscum album. The sequence goes on along the minus strand of OY728125.1, from coordinate 266,153,955 downwards.
AAACTAGGTGTTTGTGTGAAAAAACCCTAGTTGTTCATTTTAAAATGGGTTTTTAAGAATATATATCTTCTATAATGTTGTAAAATTGATTTTTTATAATTTTTCCAGTATATATATGGGTGTTTGAGATGGTTTAATTTTTTGAAATTGGATGGTTGGAAATATTTCAATAAATGATCATTTTTATTGAAACAGGTGAAATTGTCTGAAATTGGTTATGGTTGTTGGAAAACATGATGCTTGTATCATATTTCATCACTAGTCATGTTTAAAATATTATCATGTGCCCAGGGAAAAATCATAAATGGATGATGGGGAATAATTAACCTGTGATGACTTGGTATATCGATGAGAAACTACTCATGTGTATGGAAATTTCATAATGATGCATGCATTTTTGGTAGTTATTGTTGTGTGGACTTTATTGGTTTTACAATTTAGTTTATAGAAAGTGATTTAAAGCATTATTTAAATGTTTAACTATATTATAGATATCTGCAAAAAAATCACCTGGTTTTAGTTTATATTTAGTTGTAAACTCTTTTGAGAAGTGTTTATATTTAATTATAAACTATTTTTAGAAATTGTATTATATAACATATTTGAAATAAATGTGGATAACTCTTCTATACTAGTGGAATGTGTAATAAATTCTTTTGTTAATGACTAATTATTATTATAATCAACTATATTTTGGAGCTTTAGTGGTTTTGCATATGTCATCTTTTGGGATGCGGGAAAAAGTAGGATGCAATATGTTTTTAGCACTAATTATTGAGTTGTTGAGCAGTCTGGTGGTGATAGAGCATGGTTCTGATGGATATTAGAGTTTTTGGGTTATTTTGGGGTCGTCTATAGTTATTATTAATTATTAGGTTGATATATAGTTGGCCTCCATGGTATCACTTTTTTTTGGGCTCACATTGGTATAAACGATTTTTCGAATTTTCATTATTCTATTCATGCATCATATAACTGGTATAGACTATGGTTGGTTGGTTTATCGTTTATCTCTAAAAGGGTAAATCATCCTCCACTGGTCGCTAAAACACTTAATAATTTATTGATTGGCTTTGGTTTATTGGTGATGTCACGTAATCCATAGTAATGACTCATTGTGTTCTCAAGCCAATGAGAATGAGGGGGTCATTATAAATGGTATCACCTTGGTCCCTTCTATGTTGAACAAGTAGTCTTGGGCTTTCATGGTATTTGAGTTGATATCATTATTGTCTATTCCTTGGTAGGTCCTCATTGAAAATATTAGGATGGTAGGGACTTTAAATAAAGATCATAAAAATCCATTTATAACCTTTTTATGTTGAAAATCATGTTACCATGGGTTTGGGTACGTATGTGTTTTGGAAGAACTAGTAGGATAGTGGAGTCTCATTAGCATGGGTTTATCCAATAATACCTACATCACATGCATTGTAGATGAATAAATTCCCACTAGTATTTCACATCTCATTTTTTATTAAGGAAATATGATTCAGATCATGGGTTTTTTATTTTGAAAAAAATGAAGAAAAATTGTTTTCAAATGAAAGTTCATTGACCAGAAATCTTTTATGGCAGTGATCACTTTCAACTTTCTAAGTATGGAAATACCATTGGGGGTGAGATTGTAGAACCCCATTTTCTATTATAAAATTCTTAAATAATTATTTTCATATGTTTAATGGTTATTTTTTATGTTGGGGGATACTTTTGAGTACTTTTCAATGGTTTTGTATAAAAAAGGGGTGCACAGTCTGCACACGGTTTGGTCAAACCCTATGGCCAAACCATGCATCGCCAAAACTAAGTCCTCATCATTTTGGATATAATTACGTTTTTCCATATGATTGATCTAATTCGACCCAAATCAACCCTAACATGACATTTTTTCCCCCAATGGTGATATGAGGTTCTCCCATCGATCTGGAGGAGATATTAACACATTCCTCGGCGAATATAAGGGAGATTCTTGTAGTAAGTGCCAGTTCTTAATTGTTTTCCTCGCGGTTTCCTATAAATACTGATCCTTTCATAAAAGTTTCTTATATATACTCCCATTTGGTAATATATAAGTGTTTTTAGTAAAAATAAAATTATATGTAGTGTTATTCCTGATATGGGAGGATATCATCTGAGGTTTCATGGAATCCTAACTCAGATTCATGAGTGTTCTTCATATATTGTTGGTTGTAGTCGAAACAAGCGAGGTAGTTGGTGTCCCTATAATCTCCCATTTCTATAATTGAATGAGATACATTAAAACTTATTTTTTTCATGAAATGTAATTTTTTTATTACATTTTTACTATTTTTAAACCATCTTTAGTGATGGGTTATGGAAAACATTTAAAATTGCGGGTTTTCGTGAAAAACCATCGTTTTTTATTTTAAATGGTGATTTCAAAATATGGATATTTTAGAACATTAAAAATTTGATTTATATAGATTTTTTTAGTGTATATATTTATATATGTGTGTGTGTGTTTATTTAAAATTCTTTAATGTTTTGAAATTAGATGGTTGAGAAGATTTCAATAAACGGGCATTTTTCTTGAAACTGTTAAAATTGTTTGAAATTGGGTTTAGTTTTTCAAAAATCGGGTTTTTGTATCATATTTCATTACTTGGAATAGTATATAAACATGTACATGGTTATAATTTGGAAATTTAATTTGGGGAATAATTACCTTGAGATGACTTGGTAGATCGATGGGAAACCGCTCATGAGCATTGAACTATCGTAATGATGCATGATTTTTTGTAGTTAATGTTATGTAGAGTTTATTGGTCTACAAAGTAGTTTTCAGAAATAGTATAGAAGCATTATAAAAATTTTTAACTAGATTTTATCTTTCTATATAATTGGTTCACATGGTTTTAGTTTATATTTTGTTATAAACTATTTTGAGAAATGTTAATATTTAGTTATAAACTATTTTCAGAAATTTTATTATATAACCTATTGCAAATCAATTTAGATAATTATTCAATGATATTAGAGTGTGTATTCAATTAATTTTGGAAATACTACTGAGTTTTATACTCACCCCTTAATTTCCAAATTGGTAATTTTTTAGATTTCATCTTTCAGGACGTGGGAAAAGGTAGGGTGCATCAGGTTTTTAACACTACTTCTTGAGTTTTTTGGGATTTCTGGTGGTGGTGTGGTGCATAGCAAGTGAATCCTAGGATATTTCGGTTATTTTGGTGTATTTTTGAGTTATCACACACTCTTAGGTTGATATATAGTTTTCTCCTACTGCAAAACATTTTTTTACCTCACTATTGTATAAAAGCTTTCTGAATTTTCATTATTCTCTTCATGCATCAAAGAGTATCTATGGACTGTGGTTGGTTTGTTTATTGTTTATATTTAAAAGGGTAAACCATCCCCCACAGGTCATTAAAAACCATTGGAATTTATTTCCAAACTTTGGAATCTTGGGGATCTCTATTAAGGCTTAGTAATGACTCATTGTGTTCTCAATGTAATGATAATTAGTGGGTTATTAAAAATATTATCAGCTTCATCCATTCTTTGTGGAACAAGTAGTTTTGAGTTTTTTTTGGTCGTGGAGTCAAAATCCTTAATATATATTCCTTTTCCTATCTTCTTAATAATGAGTAGGATAGTTGGAACATGAAATTTACTTCATAAAAATATGTATCTAACCTTTTTATGATGAACATCAAGTTATAAGGGAGTTTGGTACGTATGTATTTTGGAAACACTAGTTGGATAGTGGAGTCTCATTATCATGGGTTTAGCCAATAAGAATAGAATCACATGAATTGTAGTTGAATGAATTACCTATTGGATTTAATGTCTCATTTTGAGTAATAAAATATAATTCTGAGAATGTTTTTAGTTTTGGAATGAAATAATAAAAAATTCTTTTCAAATAATTGTGAAATGGTCATAGCTCTTTCCGGGTCTTGATCACTTTTAAATTTATAGGGATATAAAGACAAACGGTGGTGAGAATGTACCACTCCCAGTTTCTAGTATGTAACCCATACCGAAATATTTTCAAAATTTTAAATGTTAGATGAGATTTTGGGTTGACGTTTGAGTACTTTTGGGGGGTTTTGGGTAAAAAACAGGTGCTTGGTCAGCACACCATTGGGACAAACAATGGTCCAAACCATGCAATCCCAAAACTAATACCCTATATTTGTGGATCTAAGTTGCTTTGGAGATATGTTTGATATATTTCTACCAAAATCAACCGTAGCAGAAATATTTCCTCCCCCAAAGGCCAATAGAGTTTCTCTCCTCGATCTGGAAGCGACCCTAATATGTTCCTCGGAGAATAAAAGGAAAATTCTTGTGGTAAGTGTGAGTTCTACATCGTTTTCTTCCTGGTTTCTTAGACCTGTACCACCATTCATATATTTTTATAAACAATATGCCCCGTATATGTATATATAAGAGTGTTTAGTATAAATAAGGTTTTATATAGTGTTTTTTTATGATAGGGGAGGAGATCTTGAGTAGTTTCAAGGAATCTTGACTCGGATTTTTGAGTGGTCTTCGTTAGTTGTCGGTTTTTGTCGAAAAGAGTGATGTAGATTAGTTCACACTCATCTCCCTTTGTTGGAATTTTATGTAATGCATTAAAATTTAGTTTTTCATGAATTTTATATGTTGTTTTTCTTCAATAACATTGTTAAAAACTATCTATTGATGGGTACTAGAAAACATGGATAGTTGGGTGTTTTGTTTAAAACAATAGTTTATTTTATTTAAAATGGATATTTTTAAATTATGGATCTCATAGAACATTTTGAAACTGATTTATTCTAAATTATTTCTATATATATATGGGGTTTGAAAATGCATTAATGTTTTCAAATTGGATGGTTGGAATGTTTTCAATAAATGGGTGTTTTTATTGAAACATGTGAAATTGTATGAAATTGGTTTTGGATTTTGGAAAACATGGTGTGTGAATTCTATTGAATTACTGATAATAGTTAAAATATGACCATGTTTATGGTTCTAAATATTAATTGGTACATGGGTAATAATTACCTTTTGATAACTTGGTAGATCAATGAGAAACCGCTCATTAGTATTGAACTCTCATAATGAAACATGCATTTTTTTAGTTGTTTTGTGTGGAATTTATAGGTTTTCAAAGTATTTTTCATAAAGTGTTTCAATCATTATTTAAATTTTTACTAGGTGGTTAGCTTTTTGGGAAATTTGTTCACATGGTTTTAGTTTATATTTAGTTATAAACTGTTTTGGAAAGTTTTTATATTTTAATATAAACTGTTTTAATAAAATTTTTTATATAACGTATTTTATATAAATTTGGATAACTCTTATATATTAGAAGATTGATTATGGAAGTAATTGGTGAAAGACTAATGACTTTTATACTCACCCCATCTTTGGCAGTTTGGTGCTTTTCTAGATATCATCTTTTGGGAAGTGGGAAAACGTATGGCGTGGTAGGTTTTTCACACTACTTCTTGAGTTGTTGAGTTGTCTAGTGGTGGTGGGGCACAAATCTGGTAGATCGTGGTGCCATTTTTTTATTTTGTTGTATTTTTTAGTCATATTCCACTTTTAGGTTTATTTCTAGCTGTTTTACACTATATCACATTGTTTGCGTCACATTGTTATAATGGTTTTTATGAATAGTCATAATTTTTTTCATAAATCATATAATTACTATGGATTTTGGTTGGTTGGATAGTAGATAATCTATAAAATGGAAAATCATCTCCCACTGGTCTTTGAAACCCTTTCAGAATTTATTTCCAACCATTGATGTCTTAGGGAATTCACCAAAGGCCTATAAATGACTCTTTGTGTTCACAAGCCAATGTGAATGAGTGGGTCATTAAAACAAATCCTACCCAACTTTGCAATGATCAATCTATATAATTTCTATGTTTTTTGGGGCATCGTTGGGTGAGTATCAATGATCCAAGTAATTATAACACTTGTATCCATTCATTTTAATATAATAGGTCTTGTAGAATCATTCTTACTCATTTAAATCCCTAAAAACATGGTTTCCGAAAGATTCTAGGATATGGATTTAAGGGGATGTTTGGGTTTGAATCAAATGCCATGGTTAAGTGAGAGTTATTCATTGGAATCAAGCTTGGTGTTCTAAAACATATATATCATAGTATTGTTATATTTATGTTTATGTGGTTTTATGCTTTTGTAATTATCCTGTATTTTTTATTTTACAATGTAGAAAGAATAAATTGGTTGTCTAAATGATAATGGATCCCCTTGTGGTCTATGTGGGATGTATTTAGATAGGTTAAACATTGTTAAGGGACACCCATGGGGTGTGGCACTTTTTGGAACATTGAATTTGGTTGTTAATTGTAGAATTAAATTATTATGAGATGTATCCTAGGATTATAGTGTTGATATGTTATGATGATCTGAGTGGTGGAAGTGATGTTAACTTATTCTTGTTGTTGACATGAAAAACGAGGTGTTTGGTAAAAAGAGAATGTGTTAAAGGAATTATGGGCATGTAAATATAAAATATATCAATGTTTTAAGGAACTAAGATAATATTTATGTTTAATAATATATGGGTTGTGAATGGTAAATATTTTCAATGATTTTTTCTTGGAATTTGATATGTTCTAGAAGGTGAAATATGATTTTGAAAAAGGTTTATTGGTTTTGTGACCTACCCAACAAAAGCCTGGAGTCAATGTCGTGATACTATTACATTGACATATGATACAAGTAAATGACGTACCAAATGACAAAATAATTTAGTAGTCATGGTAAACCTGAAACATACATGATTCTTGTAATGTAAATTAATACACTAATTACAACATAATTTGTTTCACATTCAAGGGTAATAACTTCATTCCATCTATAGCATCTTTTCATATATATCTCAGCATAATTCAATTAATCATTGAGAAATGAAAATCAATAAGGTTTTTCTTGAATACTCTGAAAGAGTGATGTATAGTTGAAAAAATAATGAATCAATTAAAATAATAAATATAGAAAGGAAAATAACCTAAAATACATTCCATGTAACCAATAAAATGAGAAAGAAGTGTGTAAAATTATGGAAAGTTAAATAACTAGAAACACTTTTCATTTTATCAATAAACTATTAATTAAAATAATACAAAGAAATGTCGATGAAAAATATCATAGATAAATAGATATTAATATAAATGTGGAAAATGGTTAATTATTGGATGACATATCTCAGGAACATGAAAACCTATAACATCATGACCTTTCCCAAGATGGATTAAAACAACAGTTAGAAACACATTTAATTTTCACAAAACATTTGTCTCATGAGAACATATTGATACATAAAGGGGTTATATAGTATCCAAGTCCCACCAATAACTTCTTGTATGGATCATTACTTCTATATAATAATCTATTTAATTAATAAACCATATTATTGATCAATTATACATATAGAATAAAGAATATAAATTTTTCAATATTTCCAAAAATACAGAAATAACTATAAAAGAAAACACCACATGTAAAATTGATATATGGTTTAGAAAACAAACATATCCATGATAAATTATATGAATAATTAGGGTAAATTCAAGGCTTAATGATCATCTAAAATTTAATATTTTATGGGGACTAACAAAGTGATCAAAGAAGTGAATGTCAGTATATACTTGGAAAAATCAATCTTATTCCAATCATAGAAAGAATAAGGAAGGTACCAATATATATTATCCCATATAAAGTTCAAATAAGTGGTTTTTTCCACTGATTAATGGAAATATAAAAAAAATATCATAAAAAATTATCGAGTAAAATATAATTTTTATTTTGATGTTTTTAGGAAAATAATTTTCATTGAAAATTACATTTAAAAATATTTTCCTTAAAAATTAATATACTAAACTATAAAATGAATCTTAGAAGAAATAATGGTATGTAAATATGTACTTGTCATACATTGTAAGAAGAGATTTCCTTTTTCATGGTAATTTTTTTAGAAAATTGACTTGTTCGAAATGTTACTAGAAGATTACTTTGAAAACATTTTTAAGAGAAAAGAATGGTAAATATATATTTAATAAATCATTTTTGAAAAAGTAAAACACATTACTTAAAACCATATTAGGACATTCAGTTTTTATAATAAAATAATTTCATTGACCAAAGATATAAATGAAGCTAGGTTTTCTTAAAAACATTTTCAAAAACAATATGGTTACCGATGAATATGAATTGGTACTATTAATTTAAAAAAGTCATGAATAAATATGGGAGTATAAAATAAAAGGTTTTATTTAAAATGATATAACAATTTCATCTAATATAAATTCAAGTGAGTACAATCCTAAAGTTTTTGAAGTTGTGAAGTAAACCCTTGAAAAGACCTTCACATTGATGTTAAAAATCAGTCAATTAATATATTATTTGATTCAAATGGAGATTCAAATAAAATAAGATCATATATATATAATGGATATTAAAAAGTTATTAGACACATAATATTATAATATTAACTTTAATTATGATATAATACACCCCAATGAAAACATATTGGGCTATGGAATAATTTTACACTTGTTAAGTTTTAACTCAAATACCCAAAGTTGAAATAATTCTAGTTGAAACAAAACAATATCTTGAATAGTTAATGAATCATGAAATTAAATTCCAAAGTTTCATTTTGTACACCATATATAAAAAATTAGGAGAACAATATTTAATTTTGTCTTAATGAATTGAAAAACCATTAAAATTATTCTTGAGGAAAATAATCATTAAAAATTCAAAAGTGTCCCAAACGAGTTTGAAAATTTTGAATCATAAGACTCATGCAGGGATAAAATAAAATTAATTTTTTAATTACCTTGAATATAGAATATTTCATGATATAAAATATCAAAAGGGTAACTAGGAACACCACACAAATCAAATAAATTTTGTCAATCTCATATGCATCACTGAAAGAAAAGTGAGATAATAATACAAAAACGTATGTTTCGTTTTTTGGTTGAAAATACATTAACCTATTATTTGATGGTTTTAAACATTTAAATACATTATAATATAACCATAATAATTGTTATAATATCATATTGTTCTTATTTCATGTGTTTATTTTCTAGTTTGTTGAGTGTGTTCTAACATGTTACTTATTGATCTTATTAGTTAGGTCATAGTTTATTCATCTCCAGAATATTACCCATGATATAAATATATCATATATTCAATATATATGTATTTATAATAATCAATAATATATGGAGATAATAAATTAAATTCACTTTTCATGGTGACGATAGGTCGTACGTATGCATGAACACTACTTTAATTTTGTTGGCGTATTGAAATAATTAAAAGAAGATGATATGTATTAATATTATAATTACTGTAACATATAAATTTAATATATATTACATATATTTATCAAATAAATCCTTTTTACATTCCACTTATAATGGGAACAAATCACATCACATTGGGGAGATGGAAGTCCACACTTCTATAAATGATGAAATCATATTCTCACAAACGTGAAATCAAAAAGGTTTGATTTATATAATAATTAATAAATAATAAATAAATTTTAAATATTATATATATAATATATATAAAAATAATTTCCATTATAATTCCAAACCTTGTAAGGTGGTAAAGGAAAAAACAAACAACATCGTTTTGCGAGGAGGTAGTTTTTCGTACACTTAAATGATAAGTTTTTTGCTCATTAGATTGAAGTGTATATAAGTATAGGTAAAACCATGAGAAGAATAAAAACTCATAATATTTTGGATTATGTTGTTATTTTCTTATAATGAAATAATAATATTTTCTTGGGTGTATAATGAGAATAAAACAAAAAATCACATGGAAGGATGTTTCCTCTTATTCGGGTAACTCCTTTTGGGTGCACAAAAGGGTATCCATGGTTTTCTTTCATCACATGATCAGGCATCAAGTTTTATGGGAGGGATTTTGAGTAGATATTTGTTCAGATATTTATTTATACAATTTTTTCTTGATATCTGTGAGAAATTGGGAGGATTTAGTCCTTTTTATAGTGTAAGAGGAGTGGTATTCTTGTAAATTATAGAAATGGGAATTCCACCACAATTTTTCCTAGGGAAATTGGATAGAATAATTGATAAATTTAAATAAAAAGTAGTAAATAATCTAAATAATTCAATATAATTTAATTTTATAAATTTTATTGTGTTTTATTTTTCTTTAGTTTAATGTTTAGCCCCTTGTTAAGATAATTTTTCTCTTAATCATTGCAAGTAATTTTAGAAACATTCAATAATATATTATGTAAATAAATAATTGTACAATGATATAAATTATAATTAATTATGAATTAAATTATTGAAGAAATTTTCAAAATTAAATGAATAGATGTGTTGAAAAGTAATTTAAATTTAATCATGTAGACGGGATGACAGTACGAGTTTTTGAAGTAAAATTGTTCAAATGTTTTCAATGCTTTTATAAAACAATTCAAGGTGAATATTTTTACATTGACTTAAATTGGATTAATTGATATTAATTTGAGCCAATTTAAATATATAACCAAAAAAAATATAAAATTTAACCATATAGATAAATTAATCAAAAAATTATTTTTGAATTAAAATTTTGTATTTTTCAATGTTCATTGAAAAATGAATGTTCACAGAAAAATACCAAACATTCAGCCTAATGAAATTTATTTTTTATTTTAGAATAGGTTATTTATTCAGACATATAAAATATATAAAATTTCCATAAATTATATTTAAAATAGGTTCTCCATTAAAAGGCTATAAAACAACATTGGTAGAAGTAATGGTTTCTTGCAAAAAAACAGGGTTTGTTCTTTCCTTATGCCTATAAAATCTAATGGATGTATATGAAAAATATTTTATATAATATAATATATATGTGTGTGTGTGTGTGTGTGTGTTAATATATGTGACTAATTTTAGTTAGTTTAATTTATTAAAATAATCCACCTATTGGATCATAAAAACCAAAATATATCCTTTATATTCTCCAGATATATATTTTCATTTCTAATAAATTTTTAGATAGTGAATTTGTCTTATAGTTTTATATAATATCATAATTTCTTTTACATAATTCAGAAAAGGAAATTTAATAGGTATGGTATATTAAACAATAATTTTTAATAATATATTTTTTTTTGGTAAAACTCAGTCTTCTGGGTAATGTAATTCATCGAAGAAACATGTTGTTTTGAGTGATGCAAGATAACTCATATTTCATTCCTTTATAGAAAAATAATATATTAGATTTATAAAAAAATAAAAATTATATTGTGATGACTTGGGATATTATATTCTATTATAGGCTTTGTATTTCATTCCATTCACGCTATTGAATACAATGTTCAAACTTTAGTGTTTTGGGCCGTTAATTTCTCCCCACTTTAAATAAGTTTAATCATTTCGATTTAAACACTTACTTCGTGATAATTTTTTTTATATTTCTTATTTAAAATAAAACATCATGATAAGGGTTTGTAAAACATTCTCTATAAAAGAGATAATAGGAAATACAAAGTTAAACTATACTAACATATCACTACGTTTCTATATAAGAGAACATTAGTGGAAGGAAAATATATATACATGGTCAAAAAACATAGATATGTATAAGGATCCATTGAGGTAATGAATCAAAAATAGGTTACTAATAAATGGAATGTTTTAGACATGAAAACTATAAATCTATAACAACATAGAAGGCTATCTAACCAACAAAAATTAATGCATGCAAATCAATTTTTATTTTAAAATATTGTTCCTAGTGTGAAGGAATTATGCTACTAACTAAGAATATAGGGAAATATACTCACAAGATGAATTTATGTAGTCAAAATTTCATCATTTGGTTGTGCATCAATCAATTCCCAATTCATCCAATAATTAATGAAATGGATACCAAAAAAATAACTTTCATGTCTAAATCATTAAAATACACATTTAATGGATATTAAGGCCCACAAAAGAGTTACAAGAATAAATATTTTCAAAAACCAATATGGTTTTGAAATTAATATGTAATAGAAAAAAGATACACTACTACTTCATTAATAAAAAAATTTCAATATATTTATATAAATAATGATAATTTAACTAGGTCATCATTTATGCTAGTGGTAGGCCTGATACTCATATCATCCTACGGTCATTATTTTATGTCCTTCGTCCATGTCAGACATGATAGGTTGTCAATGGTATACAAGTTTTCATTAATTTTATTTTCTAAATAACTATGGTGGATATCCCTGAAATAAGGTCAATAATTATATATCCTTTTAACAATAGTTTTTAATAAGAACTCAATACATAAATTTCTATTTCATTTTTTTACATATATTTCTTCCCTTGGTCTAGATTTTATCCTATAGAGGATATAATTTCATAAAATTAAAAACCATAGTTTGAGATTCATTTATCATTTTGGAAAAACCATATAATAATTTCTATGATTTATAAATCCCGACATATTATTTTCAATCTACGACACCACATGTCTATCCTAGGTCTTTCAATGTCATTATCTATTGAAATAAATATTCATTTTTTATAATGAAAAACTGAATAATCCTAAGTGTATCCCTTGTGACTTTCAAACTTGGTGTGTCTTGAGGCCCATATTCATGTACTAGTTTACGCCGAGTCAGACCCAAAAACACATTTTCTGAGTTGTTACCCCTAGGTAAATCTATTCCAAACCCATGTCCACCTGTATAATTCAGACAGTGATGTATTTCTTGTAATACCAACAAAATATCTACCTAACCAAAATTCTTGTATTTTATTAGATATTTCCCATCAAATATTATCTTAGGTATATATTATCTAATATATATTTTCATAAATATAGTTCACATGGTTGATACAAATCTTGATTTGATACTAACTGTAGTGACCCAACACCAGAAAACCCAGAGTCAATGTCATGCTACCATTCCATTATCATATTAAATATGTAAATCATATCCCAAGGGACTAAATAATTTAGTATTCTTGATAAACCATATTCATACATTAGTCTTATATTCTAAATTAATATAAAAATTACAACATATATATTCACTTGAGGAAAACAGATTTATTACATAGAGAATATTATTTAATATCATTCATAGAATAACTCAGTGAATCTTGGGGAAAGAAAACATGAAAATAGTGAGCTCAAATGAGTATCTAGGTCAAATTTTAATAGTTGAAATAATTAATAAATGATAATAATGAATCTAAAAAGGTAAATAAATTACCAAAAATTCCATTTAACTAATAAACATATAAGGAAGTGTGTAAATGATATGATATGTTAAATTACTGAAAATGCCTTCCATTTAATCAATAAACTGAGAATGAAATGGATCCATAGATATATCGATTAAAAATATCATTGATAAATAAAAATGAATCTAGATGAGGGAAATTCATAATTATAGGATGTTATGTCTGAAGCACATGAAAACCTATATCATCAAAAACATTCACAAGACGATTTAAATATATAGGTAGGAACCTAAATAATTTGTAAAACTAATATTTCCTCTAAAAAACTATCATTGTATTAAGGGGATATATAATATATAGACCCCACACTTCGCTATATACCCAACACATTTCTTATATTGAATAATCAATTATATTAGTTAACAATATTCCTTGTCAATTATATATATCAAATAAAGAATAAAATTTATCAATATTTCCCAATATATTCGAAATAAATTCACAGTAAAAAAACAACATAATATCTACCTAACCAAAATTCAATGGTTTTATTTCCCACATCATAAATTACAACTCAAACCCTGCTAGATGAAATATTTCAAATTGTAACTCAAAATATCATGAATACTAAACGACTCAAGATATTATATGTCAATATTGATGTACGTACACAATATATAAAAACTTAAGTGTGAAAAAAACAAATTCACGTCTCAAATAATGGAAATACCATTAAAATTATTCTTGGGGAATATAAACATTTAACATTCCAATGTATCCCATAACACATTGAAACATTTGAATAATAAGACTCATGAAATAATTACATTAAATTAAATTTCAAAATACCATGAAGATAGAATAATTCATGATAAAATATATCAAAAGGGGATTTAGGTAGACCACATAACGAAATAATTAATGTTACTGGAATATGCCTCACGGAATAAAAAGTGAGACAAGAATCCCTTACATTGTGTTTCCTTTTTGAGTGAACATACTTTAACCCCATTTATAATGGTTTTAAAAATTTAACTATCTAATACCAGAACCATACTCAGATTTATAATATCATATATTACCATCTTATAAAATCTTATTACTCATTTGTTAATAATCTTTCATTAGTTTATTTATTTTGGATATTAATTGCCTCATTTGATGAGTATGTTTTAACCTGTTACATGTTGTTATTATTCATTAGATCATTTTTTCATCGTCTCCCAAATTTAAAACCACGATTTAAATATAATATATAATAAATATTTATTCATTTCTAATAATCTATACTATTTGGATATAATAAATGAAATGCGCTATTTATGGAGATGGTAGGCCATATGTACACATGAACACCACTTTTATTTCATTTTAATATAACAATAATTAAAATAAAATGGTATATATATATATATTAAAATTATAGTACCATATATTGGTCATATAGGTAACATATTTTTATTAAAATGATCTTTTATACATTCCACATCTAGAGTGAACAAATCACCTCTCTCTGCGGAGGTGGTAGTCCACATGTCTACAAATTATATTTTTGCATTCTCACAAAATGGAATGAATAATGTTATTTGTTATATAATAATTAAAGAAATTATAAATAAATTTTAATATTATATATCTTATATAATCATATTTTACATCATAATCCCCAACCAGTAAAGGTTGTAATGGAAAATGAACAAAACCTTTTGTGAGGTGGTAGATCTCCACACACATAAACTATATGTTTGTTACCAATTAGATGGAAGTTAGCGTAAATGTAGGTTGAACAATTTTTCTAAAAAATATTAGTATATTTAGTATAGTAATATTTTATTTAATCAAGGAATAATAGAATTTTATGGGGTGTAGAATGAAAATAAAACAAAAGGGCATGAGGAAGGATGTTACCACTTATTCAGGTAACTGCTTTTGGATTACACCAAAGGGTTTACATGGATGACCATTATCATAATTTCACTCCTATAGGATTATTATAGTGATGTCTAAAAGATCTATAGAAATATAGTTTTTGATCCAATTTGGATTGATAGGTGTGAGGAAGGATGTTACCACTTATTCAGGTAACTGCTTTTGGATTACACCAAAGGGATTACATGGATGACCATCATCATTATTTCACTCCTATAGGATTAGTAGAGTGATGTCTAAAATATATATAGAAATATAGTTTTTGATCCAATGTGGATTGATAGGTGTGAGGAAGTGGGTTGGGTGACTACCATTAAATATTGGACGAGGAGTGGAATTCTTGTAATTTTTTGAAAAGGGAATTCTACCCAAATTATTCCAACGAAAAGTGGCTCCAATAAGAGAGTAAACTATACAAAATGGATTATAGGGTCTATATTTGGACAAAAAAATTATTTTAGACAAGTTTCGAGGTTATTTGGTCACTAATATTTAATGTTTCGTCCCTTATTATACTAATATTTCCCTTAATTATTGAAATTGATTATATTTATATTCACTAGTATTTTTGGTAGAAACAAAATTTTCCCTCTTATAAATTATTAATTATTATTATTCCAAATAAGGCATCCATTTTTAAAAATTCCAATAAAAAATTTTGCAGAAATTAATTAAAATGTAATCTCAAAAATGGGACAACAATGTGTCTTTTTAAAGTAAATTAGTTCAAATATTTTCTATGTTTTTATATCCACATAAAAAGTAAAATTTAATCCAATGACATGAATTGGATTAATTAATATAAAATTTATCTAATTAAACATTAAAACTAATAAAAATTTAATTAAATTTTTAAATAAATTAGACAAAAAATAGTGGTATATTAAAATTCACTATTTCTCACTATTCATTAAAGAATTACACTTCGCATAATCATACCAAAAACTAACCCTAAACTATGTTTTATGTTTCCCCTTTAAATATTATGTTTTTTCTTCTATATAAAGACAATATAATTTCAATTAATTTTATTTAAAATTGGTTCTCCATTAATATGCGGTGAAACTAACATTATAAAAATATACGTTTTTATGCAAAAAAGTGGGTTTTCTATTATATTATGCCTATAAAATCTATTGAATAAATATAGAACATATTATATTAAATATATAACATAAAAATATCATTTATATCACACAATATTTTTAAAATATTTAATTTATTAAGACAAAAAACCATTCGGAACATAAAATTTTAAATGTATCCCTTATATCCAATTGCTTTTTATTTTTATTTTTAATTAATTTGTATCCTATGAAATTATCATTGATTTTGTTATATTTTAATATGTTTGATAATAATATTCAATGAAATGTAATTTAAAAACTATTTCATTTTAAATAATAACTTTTTAATAACATGTTGTTATTTGGTAATACGCGAGTGTGCGTGTAACGCAAGTCATCGTAGAAACTAATTGTTACAGGAAACATAATATGACTTATATTGTGTGAGTTTCTAAGAATATAATGTATTTATTTTTCAAAATAGTAATTATATTAAATATTATTAGGATATTATATTCCATTACACACTTGGTGTTGCGTGTCATACACATTATCAAATATAATGTTATTAATTTAGAGTTCCATGAAATTTAAATTGGTTGGTGTGGGGTATTGGACTTGAGGATCTATTAGCATAGGATAGTTTGGAATGAGACTCTAAAACCATCAATTATATTCATGGGTTTGGGATTTATATTGAGGCTCTATTCCCCTAACAAATTAAATGGATATGAATTCTAGGAATGTGGCTCTATGGTAAGTGTTTTATAAGGTTTTCTATAATGGTTTCCCTAGTGATGTAAGGAACTGTATATCTTAATATTATTCATATTTTATATGACCTTCATAGGACAATTTGTATTTGATGAAAATTGTTATTGAATGGAACAAATGATGCAAGTGGATAATGTGAACCATGTAACTTAATGGCTCCCAGTTTATCATATTATTAACTTGTTATTCCTTGTATACATACATAAAATATTTGTTTAGACTAAAAAATTTTGTTTACACCATCGGTGGTGGCCAACAGAGATATAAAAATACTCTACTCAGGTCGCTATTAGTTATCTTATTTGACTTCATGGATGCAAGTCAATATAAGGGTAAGGGACCAATGTTTAATGGTGGATTTTGGTGTGGGAAGTTAATCGATGAAAGGTGTATACATGGATTCAGGACCTATTTTTTTGTTTTTAATTCATGATTCATTATGGGGTTCTCCTTACACGTGGAACTATATGACATGACATATTTACTATTGG
This sequence comes from Viscum album, assembly GCA_963277665.1. Classification (NCBI taxonomy): domain Eukaryota; kingdom Viridiplantae; phylum Streptophyta; class Magnoliopsida; order Santalales; family Viscaceae; genus Viscum; species Viscum album. The sequence continues at coordinate 266,136,450 of OY728125.1, read as the reverse complement.
TTTTGGTCCTGTACCCATCTTTAGAAAAAAAGTTTTTTGAATAATGATTATTTTTTACTTGATTCCTTTATTTGGTATTTTATTTGTCATGGATTACTCTAATAAATATGGAATTGTCCCTAATAGTTTGCTATTAGAACCTCAATTTATGTCGGTTGCCTCTGGTGTACGGGGAGGTATTCTTGAAGTCATATGGTGATCCAAATATGGGCACTATATATAGTGGCTACCTGGTTATAGATGTTAAAAAGTGGTATCATAGTTGTCTTTATATTCTTATTCCATACCATTTTTTAAGGGTATATGAGAGGATATGATGATTTAGTCCTTGAAAATTAGCTTGTTCATGGGAGTATCTAACCCCTACATGAGGCACAACCCAAGTACCCATGGTAGTGTGTTTATTATTGATGTGTGTTATTATAAATGAATGTTATGTCATTATGGGTGATGCACTTGTTGTGTGATGTGTCTACTTTATTTCATTTTACATGGAAAAATGGAATGAGGTTATTAATAAATGCATTATTTTATACACCTAAAGTTATATGTTACCTGACTCATGGTAGGAACACACAGGGAGGACATGTGTGTTTTGAGGGAAAATATTGTTTTATTTTTCCTTAAATATTGAATGAAATTTTGTCTAATAATGGCGATGAAATCATGATAAATGAATAATAATGTAATAAAATGGTTAATGAATAGTTACTAATGATGATACATAAATTGGTACAAATTTGGTTGAGTTGATTTTAATAGAGAAAAATGTTCCTAAATAAGAATTCTTTTTGAATGGAAAATGGTTAAAAGGGTGTCTAATGAATGACTTGTAACTACATAAGTTGGTTTACAACATTTTTTCATGACCTGTGGTAGGGATGGTTGTGGGTAGTGTTAGATATGAGACTATGTCGAATGGGATAGTATGTGTGATATGGGTTGTTTTTTGGCAAGTGTATATCCTTTTTTCCAAACTATGGATACCATATGTTATCTTCTTTTTTATGTGTGTTTGTAATTATAGATAGATGCCACCACGATGAGGTATTCTAGTTTTATGATATGAGGATATCACCGAGAACACACTTCTTGTGGAAGAAGGGGGAACCCCACTGATCTAGAGTAAAATGGGAGAGGGTGGTTCAATGAGAACTTTTCTCAATTAATGAAGATGATGGAATGGTACCTAGGGTAGATTTTTCTGATCTTGTTTGACATGACTAGAGAGTTTAATTTTCAACATAATCAGATGTTTTTTATAGAGTGTGGGCCTAAAGTACTGTAGTTATGGATATATTCTATCTATAAAATTATGGATCACATGGAGACACGTCATGAGAGGAATGTCATATTGGAGGCATATTTTTTGTAGGGATTGGAAAAGATTTTATGGGAAATTATTATTCATACTGAGAATGAAAAGGTAATTATATGGAATAATATACATGAATGCTTTGGTGAACATTTATACTCAGATACATTGAGATAAGAAAAGGCTGTATAGTTTTTTTTGTTAACCCATGGGATTATAAAAATGATAAATTTTGATATAAAATTCACATACCTACAATGTTTTTTTCAAACATTTATAGGGGATGCGATAGCTATGAATATATTTTTTTAATATGGTCATAGGCATGAGATCGTGTCTCATGTGAATTTATTATGTTTAAATGGGGTTTCTAAGGTTCTGGATCATGCTCTAATTTCATAAGGGAAACTCAAGGAGGATTTTGGTTGATGACATGACATTTCAGTTAAGAAAACTAGTGGTGTGACATTAGATAGTTGGAAGAAACATTTTTAGAGTATTTGTTACGGTGGTGGTAGATAGAGTACCCATGGAAGTGGTTTTAGATTTCAGGGTGGTGACTAGTTGTTTTATTATCTATGGAGTAGGTCAGTACACATTAGTGGTTAGTGTCCCCAACCACCAGTTGTGTGATGAGTGTGTGGAAGGATGGGGTATGTGAAGAGGTTCTGTAGGAAGCCTGGACTGATGTTAAATGATGTAGGGTTGAGGCTGATGCAAATTGCAGGCATGAGATCAGTTACCTAGTATTATAGATGTAATTGGAGCTCTACAGGATGTAATGGCTAAGGTATCATACATGGTACACTGAGAAAGTGGTGTGCATATCAAATGGGTAGTCTAGAACTGGGGACATAAAACATAGCCTATTGTATAGGGACATGTTATCTTCATGTTGTTCTACCCACAACTTGGTGTGGTGAGACTGGGTGATCGATAGTTTGAGGTAAAATTCTTGTTACTTATACTCTTTAAAGTGATTTATTTTATGCAGCTACCTTATAATCATTTATATTTTCTAATTTTGTGAATTTTATTAGTCTATAAGTGGAACTTATGTATGGGGTTATGTCGATTGAAAACCTGTTAGGGGTACAAGAAGAAAACATTAGGTAATATATGGAGTGTACCATTGATATTGGCATGTACTGTTTCCCATGGGACTTTTTTGGGCTAAAGATTGTAAGTTTTCATATTATATTAGGGTTAATTTGATAGTTTTGTATCAATAACATATTTAATTTTACAACCATAAGTTACTTTTTACATTCCATGTGAGGGATAGTTATGTTCACTGTGGGGAATGGGATATCTAGGAAAGTTTTGTAGATCCTATTTTCCAGTAGATGATTGAGGTCATAAACAAAGGGGAATTTATTGTGGCAATGTTTGGGGGTTTAGAGTAGATTTTATTTAATCATATGGTTGATTAGTTTCATGGTGAGTTTTTGGAGGACTTCTATGGTCTTCCACCTAAGAAATATGTTGAGTTCGTGTTATTATTTCTGCATAGTGTATTTCTTGTTTCTATTCCACCATATAAAATTGAGATAGTATAACCTCATGAAAATAAAACAAATTTGGATGAATTAGAGAATAAATTTTCTATTCATCTAAGTATGTCACCTTGGGAATATCAAATTTATTTCTACGAAAGTTGACAGGAAATTGAAGTTATGTGTCGATTATTGGAGGTTAAATTTGATGATAGTTATGAACTGGTATCCACATCCATTAATCAATGATTATCTTTACATGTTGAGATGTTATTATGTTTTCTCAAACATTTATATGAGGTTAGGGTATAATCAATTGAGAGAGAGAACATATGGTATAAAAAAAACTCCATTTAAGAGATGGTATTGTTTGTATGAGTTTTTTGTTATATTTTTCGGGTTGACCATTAAAACAATAGTTTTCATGGCCCTAATTAAATGAATCTTTTACCCTTACCAATTGTATTTTGTAGTTTTATTTTTATATAATATCATGATGTACTTCATGTCTCATGATAATCCTGAAAAACATCTAATCATAATCCTGAGTACACTAAGAGAGAATAGAATAAATTCCATGATATATAAATGAAATTTATAGATTATAAGTGTACATCTATTGGGCCATTGAATCCCGGATGAAGGTGTGTTAGTGGAATGAGAGAAGGTGCAGGCAGTTGTATAGTTGGATCATCCCAAAAAAATCATATCCGAATATTTTTGGGTTTTATGGCTATTATAAATTTTTTGTCAATGACCTCTCCCATTTTGAATCATCACTTTTGGTCTTGAACAAGAAGGGGATCATGTTTTTTACTGAAAATCATTTGAGGATTATTTCAAGGATTCAAACAAGTAATTGACTATTGCACCGATTATTATCCAACCCAATCATGGTAAGAAGTATACCATGTTTTGCGACAAATTTGGTGTTGGTCATGGGAAAGTGTGTTTGTATGGAAATCGATTTTTCTCATACAAGTCATGGTAATTGAGGCAATATGAACAAAACTACCATTTGAATGATCTTCAGTTGGTCTAGGTGGTTTATTCATTAATGTGTTTGAGGAATTACTTTTTGGGGGAAAGGATTAAAATCTATTCCAACCATATAATCCCTAATCCATTTCATGATTTGAATATTTTGAAGATAATAAAGATTAAGTATATGAAGTCAATTGATATTGAGCTGGTCAACATGCAGGTAAAGGGATTTTTTTGCAGATTATTTGAATTGAATGACTAAAGACCAATATATTTGGGAATCTAGATAAAAATGGGGGATGATATCATTGTTTGCTAAGATGCATATAGAGGTTTAGTGTGGAGAATAAAACATGGCCCTTTCATCCATTTTAGTTGAGTCCAAGATTTTAATCCATATCAATTAATGACATTATGGGGATCTAGTGTGTTTTCCTTTGAGGAATATCATTTATGTTGGGGAATTGGAATTCGACTAGACTATTTATAATGATGAGATCATTTATGATCATGGTCATCTTGTCATACATACTTAAATATGGGATGATTTTATGTTAACCTTTAATTACTCAAATAGGGAGGTGCATCTGGGTTTGACCACTATGTATTGTGACCCATGTAGACATTATTGGTGGCTGGTATAAAGAATGTATTTTTAATATTTTTGATGCGATGATACACTTTTCAATAGGTGAAAGCTGAGAATCAATGACCTAATGGTTGGTTACCAGTGTTTCCCATTTCATAGTGAAACTGGGATAAAGGTGATATGGATATTGCGGAAGGTATACCAAATATTCCCAAGAATAATAATGTGATATGGGTACTTGTGAATCATTTCCCCATGGTGGAAAATTTCATAAAAATTCCAGAGACCTTCACCATTGACCAACTCGGTGAATTTGATGTTCCATATGTAGTGTTCATGGATAGAGTGTCATAGACTATTAGTTCACACTGTGAACCACATTTTACATCGCGCTTTAGGAAATGTTTATTTAAGGATCTTTGTTCATATGTGTTTTTGAGTGCAGATTCCCAACAACATACAAATGTGTACTAAAATTGTACAATTCAGATTCTTGGGTAATGGTTGAGGCATTGTGTCCTAGAGTTTTATGGGTATTTGGAGAAGCACTCGGTGCTTGTTGAGTTCTCCTACAAAAACGGTTACAATACGACAATTCATATAGAACCATATGACACATAATATGTTCTGTTATTTAAATATCTACTATATTTGATGGAGGCTTTGGAATCTTAATTTCTTAGTTTGAGTCTTGTACAGGTGGTTTCAGAGCAGGTTCAATTTATTTGGGAATGTATGAATATAGATCAAAGTAGAAAAAACACATATAATTATCGACCTAATCAACCCCTAGACATTATAGTGGCTGATCATGTCTTCCTTTGGGTATCACCAATGTTGGGACAGCATCAGATTTATAAATAGGGTAAGATGTGGTCCATGTATAGGGGGTATTTTGTGATTTTGGAGAGGATCCGACTTGTGGGATACCCATTGGATCTTCCAAATTTTTATAGTGGTCTGCACAGTGTTTTTATTGTGTCACAGCTTCACCAGTATCTCCCAGAACAATCTATAAAAACCATAATTGTAATCAATGATATTTCTCTTCATGATTTAATTAAATTTAATATTATGTAATACAGTTATAGAAAACACATTCACTTCCATGGTTATATCTTTGTATTTTAAATATCATTATGAATATTATTGTTGTTTAAATATCAATTAAACTCTGATCACATGATTAATATAAATACAGGGATTTAATGAATCCAACTGACTAAAACAAAGAATTTATATCCTCATCGATCAAGATTGTACCAATGTAATCCCATTTATAAGAGCTTACAAGGGATATATCATCACTAGTATTTGACAACGGCCAATCCCTTGATGGGATCCAAGAACTTAAGAATGGTCAACCGCATTTACGAGAGAAGTTAAAAATCATCGAGATCACGACCCAAACTATGACTACCGAACAACCCTATAAAAGTCTCACCTTCACACACCACACTCTAAGGGTGTATACCAGTGTAATAAAGTTAATGTATCAAGACATTAATAACCAAAATATGTATACTATATATAATAATGAATTTGTTTTCATATTTATTGTCACATTTTAAATTATTTTTATTTTTATTCAATTAAACAGAAATTGGATTTCCATGTAATATTAAAATTCTAATAAAGGATTTATTTTGATTAATTAATTGATTTTTTGAATATATATTTTTATTAAATAGATTTTACTAATTAAAAATAGTCATATATTTTCAAATAAGTGAAATGTACTTTTTATAAGGTTTCAAAAACTATTATTATCAAAAACCCATCGGTTTTCAACAAATATCAAACATTATATTAAAAATGAAAATAAACATATTAGAAAAAATATTTAGATAAAATGAATATTATTTTAATCATAATGGGGAAATTACCCAATGATTAATTTTTCATAATTTTCTGAGTAAAATTTTTGGGTAAAAATTAAATACCGTATAAATATAAATATTGTTTTAGGACATAATAATAACCCAATAATGTATTAATAAATACTATAATGTGTTTAATCAATAAAATATTTGTTTCCCCTATAAAATATTGTTTTTTTGTTTAGTTGATTGATTTTATTAAGCCTTAATGAATCCTCCAAAGCATTTAATATATTATACAGTTTTAAATTCATTTTGTTAAAGTGTGACTCACCTCTCCATAATCAAGAGAATTATTTTAATATGTTAGACCATTTTCCTAATACAATAATTAAAACATTTTAACATTTGAACAAACATGGGAAAAAACTGTTTTATGGTTTTTGGTAAGAAATACTTTATTTTGTGGAGTCCAAAATCAAAATATTAAAGGAATCCACGTCGTTTCTTATATAAACCCTCCCAATCTCCAACTTATCTTCACTAAAAATACTTGTAGTATGTACTTAATCTGAACTAAACTATCTAAAATCCTCCCATGGTGCCCCAATTCTCTCAAGAACCATCTTTAAATCTTTTGGTGTCATACTCTTAAGGTAAGGGATCCAATGATTCTCACTTTTATTTGAAAATAAATTCTATGTTTCCCCTTTTAGATTTAACTTATAATAATGGGGTATGTTTTTAAACCTCCTATATATATACATTATGATCTATAAATGGTGAGATACCTCTTTATCTCTCATTAATCCCTCTTAAGAAAACCAATCACTATGAAATTTTTTTATAAATGTTTTTTCCTTTATCATCTTTATCAAAGTTCCTTTATCTTGTTTTGATATTTTATTTTTAAAAACTAATTATGGTGTATGATTTATCACCTCACTCATACTATCCATATTATTTAAAAATGAGCAGATACCCCTTTTTGTCTCATTAATCCCTCCCATGTACACTTGTTACAATGTCTCAAGTTCATAAGAATTCTTCCATCTCCCTTTCTTTTCAATATTATTAATTAATGTATGCCTTATTTTTATAATTATAAATGTATTGACATGTCATTAAATTCCCCTATTACTGTCCACTTCATGTTCAAATTTTGATAAACCCTTTTCTCTCTCATCAACCCATTTTATTATCTTTTACATGATGTCGTTATGATTCCAAATTTTAACTGTAATTTTCTATGCAAAACCAAATGTGTAGTGAATACCCTACCAATTCCTAATCAAGGGTTTTAACTTTTATACACATAAAAAATTTTAGTGTTGAATTTAATTTATATATTCCACACTCATTTTACAATGAATTAATTATGATGAGGAATTAATCCCTATTTTATGATCTATGTGGCACACTTAATCATGCTTATGAAATGAAAGACATGGGTACACCCAAAATTATATTGTGCTTTAATGCATTGTGTAATGTTTATTATCATGATACATCATGGTGGGACATGGGGTATGAGATACATTTAGGGGATATTTTCCACAATGTGGTCTTGGAGGTTTATCCTTGACTTATGTGTATGATGTAGTGTTTTATATTGTAACCACATTTTCCATGTTAGGATAATCATGATATATCACACCCTCTTATTCATGTTCCTCTATAACTCATTGATATTCTTTATTTTAAATGTATTATTATATTCATGTTACTCAATGTTTATTCCCTTAATAGGCTTTATGATTGACCCATTTCTTATGTATTTTGAAAATGTTATCGAATGTAATTTTAAGCACAAGCATTTTTAAGGTGTTTTCAATAAATATATTGTAATTATTGTTTATCATTTTAATTCAATGCACTTAATTCCCAAGGGCAAAAGAAATATTTATTCTTTATGTTTCATTATGTGTAATTTTATATAATTAAATCATGTGTTAATTTTTATTAAAAATGTGGGTTGTTATACCTTCCCATATTATTGATGATGATGTTGATATTGAGGATGATCTATACATTAATGAGAATCTAGTTAGTATAGTAGATCGCATAGAGAATGTCTTTTGAGACAAGAGAGTGGCATTGGTTTGGTTATTGTGAAATCATGGAAACATTCAAGAAGAGACTTGGGAAATGGAGATTGATATGTGGGCACAGTGGCCTGATCATTTTACCAAGGAGGCTTAGTGATGTTTGGGACAACATCTCATGGAGGATCCACTATAAGGAGGAAATATAATAAGATCCCATAATTTTAATGAGGTATATTATTATTTAAATCTTCGTTCAAATACCTTATGTTGGTTAATAAATGTTTCTTTGGATTATGATAATTCTTGGGGAAGTCTTGGGTGTTCAGGATAAGAAAAGGGGAAAAGGTGGCCATCAAGTAAAAAATTAATGGTTGGCACATGGTTAGAAGTAAAATTGTATCATAACTGTAATTTCCTAGAGGATGGGAGAATAGTTTTTGAAACCATTCAAAGGGGGATCCTAACCCATGTGGTCTTGGATAAATCCATCCCACATGGTTAAACCATGGTTTTCAAGTCATTACATGTCCCCATGAAACCATGTGAACTTTGTATCCTCTTGTATAGTGGGTAGTACATGGTTGGTTCTTGGTTTGGAAAACTATATGGAAAACCATGCACCTCCTAAAAATGATAAAATTTACAATTCCCCCCTTTGTATTTACGATTCCTTACCCAATTTTCTTCTGAATTTTTTCTGTATCTTCCAAAATGATGAGAACATCCTCCAAAACATCCCAAGGATTGATCTCCCTTGTTCTTAAGAAACATCAACCATATATGGGTTCATAACAATGATTCGGGTTAGTCTAACACTACACTTTATTCCATTTTTGGATTACGTATTGAAGAATCAGTCTTTCTTTTCTAAATCCATAAAACAATCCTCTTCCAAAATATTTTAGCTTAGGGATTTTATAGGGTGTTTGGTTTCTATTAAAATTTCATATTCATGAGATCATTCATCTTTGTAATCAATTTAGGTGGCCTAAAAGTTATATCCCATAATCATATGGTCATATTTATTTGATTTTTTTGTATAACTGTGTTGTTTTTTTGACTATTTAGGTTTCTCTGGTAAAAATGATAATGTTTTTTTTCTAAATGTGAATTTAACCCCTCATGATCCCCATGGTATGAATTAAGGTTGATTAGATATGGTCAAGTTATACCCATGGGTGTTATACATTTGTGAACATTTAATTGAGTTATTAAGTGTGTCATTGAATTGATATGAGATAGAGAATGTGATAAGAATGTTAGTATGTTAGCATTAGTTAAGAGGTGAAACTAATGATAATATTTTCTAGTTGCTGACAAAAAAATGGGGGTGTTTGGTTAAAAGTTAACTGGATAATAGAAGTATGGTCATTAAATAGTAAATTTCTGAATGGGTAAAGTCAAAATGATGGTGTATGTGTTTAATAAACTATGGTTTTTGAATCACTAATTTTTTAAATAAGATATTATTTAATGTTATATGTATTAAATTATTAAAGAAAAATATGAAAATTTATTAGTTGTTTCGGTGGCATATTATACATGAGCCTCTATTCCGATGGGTCATGTTGGAATGACGCTTTACACCTCATCAATAGATTAATGTGTTAAGGATACGGACTAAAGCTATATGCCCCTAATAAATGAATGGGATGTTAACAAAAGCAGTGAGGCACTGATGTAAGTGTTATATAATATTTTCTTATGTTTTCCCTTCTAATGTATGGAACATGAAATCATACCCTCTTAAATAGCTTATATAAACAGTGTATGCCAGTGTGTATTTGATGAAAATGGATAACGCATGGGAAACATGATTAATGTGGATAAAGTAGACATTTTTACCTTAGGGATCCTGATTTATCTTTTTTTATTTTGATATTCCTTATATACTTTCATACACTATTTTTTGGACTATATATTTTGTATACATTGTGGGTGGTGGCCTACTGGGTTGTACTCAAACCCTACTCAGGAATACATTGGTACTCGAGAAAACTTCATGGGTCTAGGACTGGAAAAAGGAAAGGGTGCTATGATAAATGGTTTATTTGGGTGTGGTATGTGCATGGATGAGGGATATTAACATGGAGTCTATACCCATTTTATGGATTACCAAGATTTTCTTCACTATGGTTTCTTTTTAAATTATCCAAAGTATGAATTGACATAACATATTTTCTATTGGTTGTGGGATTGTACACATATTTCGGTAATGGATTGATAATTCATGATAGTTTCTGACTTATTAAATTTATTTATTATTTTTTTAATGTGAATTATATTGATAAAGATAGTATATTCTCCCCTTGTGTTTTATTTAGCCCTCAATTCTAGTCGTTATCCTGAATTATATTGTTAGGTGTGTTTCTGGTCATGGGTAAACTTGGCTCATGGAACCAGATATTGTAGATACCAAGATGGGTTCCTTACACATAACCAAGATAAATATTTTCTCCTTCCAAAAAAGGTCAAAATATATTTCACAAAATCAATATAATTTAATAATTTTCACTTACAAGTCAATTTTTTTATAGAGTTATGCATATTTAAATATTAAACAATTAATTCATATATCATGCTAACATAGGAATTACATCAACACTCTAAATAAATATTATTTCAATATGAATAAATTATTATGATTATAAATACATGATAATTTTCCCCTTATTTGTTTTATATTTTAGAATTAAAATCTTGATTTAAACACCCATTGACAATTACATTACTTGAATTACTCATCATCTCATTAATTAGAATCATTCTATTTTAGTAGAAACATATTTATAAATAATTAAATAAGATCAGCATTATAACACAATATAAATAAAACATTACACATCATGTTGAATATTTTTATATATTTTCCTTTGTAAAGATAATTTATTTAAAATATAATAATTTTATTTAACACCATAATAAAAAATTAGTGATTATTCTTGGGTGAAATATTATCCCATCATTTTCATTGTTAACTATTTTGACCCAATAATGATGTTATTAATTATCATTAATTTTCTTCACTTATTTTTAATATTAAAATTAATAAAATTAAAATTTACTACAAATCACTATATTTCCCAATATATTTATAATGTAACAAAATGTTTTTAAAATAATATTTTGATATAATAATAATTAATAAGAATACATTATTTACATTTATGAAGAATCATTATCTTCGAATTGTTGAACAATTATCATCCCAAATAGACCCAAATTATTCTTAAACCAAAAAAAGTACGCATGCTCATGATCATATAATTAATCATATGTTTTCTCCAAACACCACAATTTTTGCATATCCTGTCTTATTTTAGGTATGTCTTATCTCTATTTTTTCACTCCTTATTTGGGACTATTTTTGGGATTCATGAGGACTGAGAGCATTTTCTATGGAAAATAACATAAATTTTGGGGGTGTATGTTTTTTGGAATTAATGTATTATAGATTTAAATGTGTAAAATGATTAATATATTATACTTTATAATATAGGTTTTTTCTATCTACTATATTTTTACACATAATGAATAGTTTACATGATCTCAAACATGTTTTGGGTTGATGTCATGAATTGGGTCAAGGGATTAAATGTTTAAAAACAATGAATCAGGTTCATTTCATATAATAGTTTTAAATTAGGATTTGACATATGAGGTGGCATGTTTTCTTATGACTTTGTGTGTCTAGAAATTCACATCATGAAACAATTTTACATTGTGAATGTTTTAGAATTTTTTTTGGGGGGGATGTATAGGGGATTAATTTTTCGTTCCACCATAGGATTTTCCCTCGATACATAATATATCTACCATGTGATTATTGGGATCTCCACTACATCCATATTATTTCTTTAGATATTAATCATCATTGTAGTTGTGGTGCATCTCTATAGATAAGATATCCTTCTACATATTCATTTCCATTGATCGTGGAAGAACTATTATGATACATTTATAGAATCATTAGTATGTGATGATAGTCTTCGTGATTAGTTCAAGATATATAGCATGATCATCATATGGGAGTTGAAATTCTTGTGGGTTGTCATGTGGTGTGCATGTTATTTGAGGTATTTTTTTATCTTTCTTAAACACCGACCGTTCTGCATTTTTATTTGATTAAGAGATGTATGAATTAATTCAGGGAACTCCATCAAGCATTATTCTATGTCAGTGGATCCATTTTAGATCATGTGTGAGCTGATAATATGTTAGATAGTTATATATCTATACTATGTTGGATGAACTATATTTGTCTAGTCTTTTATAAAATGTTTTGTAACTAATTTTGAATGATCGATTGATAGAATTGTTCATGTATAAATTATTTTTTGAGAGAATATGGTTTTCCACTTGTTAAAATAATAGAAAATTTGTATCTAATGAATTTTGAAATGGATTTTAGAAATGGTTACCAAATCAGGATCTTGCTGAAATTTTTTAGAATTTTTTTTAGATTTGAATACATTGGTTATTTAGTGGAAGGTGCAGTAGTATTCCCCATCTATTGATACTATTGGGGCTTTATACATGGGGTGTTCCTCTAATATGTATGCAAGTTGTTATGGGGGCTTTTTAAACCTATTAGTAGGTTCACATTCTTGGTTATTCCTCTACACTCTAGATTTAATGCATATATCTAGAGACTTGATGGGTGTGATTGTATATGATTTGTTACTAATGTCCTAAGATGCATGATCTGTAGTGATCCAAGTCGTGATTTTAAATATTCTTTGTTATTTTGGATATTATAATATATATGATACATCATGTGGTTAAATTATTAGATATATGTGGTTTTATTTGAAATTTTATTACCTTTATTTTTTCTAGATTAGTGGTAAAATGGGAAATTATTTACCATGAATTTCATATAAAAACTATTTAATTGATTACCAAGATTTATTTTCATTAAATATTAGTTTTTTATATCTTTATAACAAAAAACTCAATAGGGACACCTATGTGGGATCTTATTGTGTCTGTTTAGATCACACCATATTCTCCCCTTTAGTAGATCATAAAACTTATTAAGTATTTTTATGTATGGAAATGAATGGAGACATAGTGTTGTAGTGAGTATTTTGTATGATGTTTCTCAGTAGTTGGTATTCACATGGTGGGAGTTTTCACATGCTATCATATAGCATAGCTATTTTTATTTTTCTATTCATATGCTATTATATTTGTTCCATGGAGATTATTTGGCTACTTTTGAGTTGTATCTCATAAATTATATCCTTCCTTCATGAAATATATTCCTTTTTTAATCACTCTTTATTTCAACATATCATGTATATGTATATTTCTTATTTTTTTCATTTTGGTATAGATCATTACCAATGGTTGTTCTTGATTCTTGATTTCTAGTTGCTAGCACATGGTGATCGATAATTCCCTTTAGGAATTTGATGGTGTAGATTGGGTACTAGTAAGAGGGTATCTAGTTTTGTTTTATAACGGTTTCGTATCAATGGTTAGGTTATTCACTATTTTTTTATGTTTTTAGATGAGAGATAGGTTTTTTACTGACTTGATATGTATCTCTCTTTGAGTTCCTAGACATAACTATCCATGATTATACTCTAGTCACCAAGGGATGTATGAATGTGTGTCTCCAAATTCGTTTAACTGATCATAATATATGTTTTCACTTATAGTTTTAATTATTTAACTGAGATTAAACAATTCTATAAATGGTTCTTCTATTTCAATGTGCAGTAATATGACTATGAGATTACATTAATGGATTGTTATGAGGGTTAAATAGATGATCATCAAGGGAATCGACCTACATATCAGAATCTTATCAAGGCTATGATGTTGGAGGTTTGTGTTTATTGAACAATATGTACTATAATTACAAAAAAAAATTGAAATATATCAAGTAGAATTAGTAGAATAGTTTTGATCAAAGGAGTTATAAATGATTACACACCATCGTTTAAGGGTATTAATGAACCTAAAGATATCGAGGACTTATGGTAAATGATAGATCATATCTTTGAGTTCCAGAAAATTGTTGTTAATATAAAGGTGAAGTGTGCATATGTAAAACATTAGGGTCCTAATATGTTCAAGTGGGATTATAGGGTGTAGGATGATAGCTACATGGTCATGGACTTGAATGGTTTCATGCAACTATTCTTTTAGTTGTTTTGTCTAGAATTTCTCATGATGGAGAAGTATATAGAGTTCCTCTTCCTAAACAAGGAGATAATTTTTTGTCTATGTACATGAGTTTGTTTCTGTAGGTGGTTCATTTTTTTCCCGAGTTTATAAATAATAACTAGCTATAAAATCAAAATTATCTATAGTATTTTAAACTATATGTTAGATAATTGAAAATTATCATGTATATTTCAACATATACAAAGATTGTTTTTAGGGAAATGATCGTATATATGTATATGGAACACAATGTTAGTCATTTTTCTGATGTTTTTACACCTAGTGGTTTCTATAGTGGAATATAGGGGAGGAAGTGGAATAGGAATGATCATTACGACAACTTTGGGGGTGTTTCTCTTCAATGACTGTCCTTTGAACCTTTAGTTATAGTCATTAGTGTTTCTGTGACTTGTTATTGTTATCCATGCGTATGCACATGTGGTGTTTTAGTTTTCCATTAATAGATAAATCATTGAATTTGGGTTTACAATAATTATAATATATATATATATATATATATATATGATACTGGATTTATTACATTATCATGGAAAACCCCATGATGATGAACTAGAAGAAGAAATGAATTTGGATGAGTTGGTAAAATGATATACCTCGTCATCGGAAGCCTCACATTAGATCTCTTATCTATGGAACTAGGGATGGTATTTTTAGAAGATCAAGGCCTCCAAAACATAGATAATGATTTTATAAGGATTAATAAGTAGGTTTTGTTGGAGCTAGAAGTCAAATATTAATGTGTGAATGTGAGGGACAAGGTTCCCTGTTATAATTGTGGTGAGTGGAACTTTTGGAAATACAGAAAATATTAAAATATAATAAGTCTAGTATAGAGATAAATACTTCCAATTGGCCTATAAATGAATAGGTAAATAAATTTTTTAAAATATGTTATCCCATTTGAGATTATTTAAAAAAATTTGGATTTATAAATAATTTAATAATATATTAATTCAATAAAATATCATTATTGTTAATTTTGTTACTATTCCGTTAATTTGACTTCAAATACTTGAAGCCAATGGGTGGATTCAAATTTAATGATTCCAAAAATCTCTTATATATCATATATATCTATAATATTCCTTATACTTATTAAATACTACCAAATAAACAAAAATTAATGCTTTTAGAATAAATTATTGTATATATATGTAAATTAAATAAATACTTTTTTAGTGTTGGAAAATAATTTAATAAAATTATATAATTTATAATAATTAGATGCATATATATAATGAAAATAATTTCATTATTTTTTAATATACATTTTGATTCATCTATATCATGAATTTTCCCCTATGTGAACACATAAAATATAATAAATAAAGAGATACTAAGACATTTTAAGTATATTTTATTTAAATAATATATATGTTATTTTCAGTGAAAATAACCATTAAAAACTCCAATTAGATTTTAAGGTGTTAAATGTACAATAATATTGATCCAATAAATTTTGTATAAGTTTAGGTCAAGGTTATACACTTATATTTTCCATTTATCCCTTAGTTGGACTATTTAATTCTTTTCGTCATATCATGTTAATTACGTTTTGAGTGTTAATATAATTAGTGTAAAATTAAAATAGAACAGTGAATTATTCATGGATTCCAAATATAACATTATCCCAATTAGTGGTATTTATTTTACATTTTTTTGAAAAAATTATATCATTTATTAAAATATTATTTATTTTAAAATATCAATAATGTCAAATTTGAAACAATTTATTACATGACTTTTTAAAAATATTAGAACAAGATTAATTGAATATAATATATATAAAAAATCACTAACATGTCAAGAACATCTAAAAAATTTGTGTATGACATTAATCATATCAAATTATATTTATTTGTTTATTTTATATATCATTTATTTTATCGTTCCTTTAGTTAACCAATAACAGCATCATCATTGTGCAATCTATTAATATAAATATTTATTCTCTTTGAATTATATATAAATGTTCATGATAATCATAAACATTATATATTTCAAAATACTATTAATATCTAGACATATCCCCTATATAAACCTACATGGAAAATATTTATCCTATCTAAAACTAATGTCTGTAAATATTGAAAATACATTGAATAGAGTTTTATAAATGTAAAACACTCATAAAAGTGCCTTCCAACATATGTTATTTTTTCCCAATAATGTTTTTTTGTAGAAACAAATTCATAAAATTAAATTAGTGAATTTTCTAGGATAATTAAATAGTCTTTATAATAATGTTTTTACTCATAACTACATTATTTACCCAAAACTATGTTAATTAAACCATTATTAAATTTACTATTCATAATCCCAAAAGTAAAATAAAACTATTAACATAATTTGGAACCAATGATCCCATATATGGAATCCATACTTTGAAATAAACAACATGGAAGTCACTGTAATTAATTTAAATATAATCTCATTGGTGGAATCAGAAAATGGGTTAAAACATACAAAATATTTTATATTTTTTATATTCATATTCAATTTAA
The DNA here is from genome assembly GCA_963277665.1 of Viscum album. Lineage (NCBI taxonomy): Eukaryota > Viridiplantae > Streptophyta > Magnoliopsida > Santalales > Viscaceae > Viscum > Viscum album. Next base: position 266,119,496 of record OY728125.1, on the reverse strand, counting down.
TGTTCATTAAAATGATATAAATTTTATTAAGTGATATAAAAATATTATAACTATTTTTAAAAAAAATTAAAATATAATTAAACACTATAAAATAATTAAATGAAAAAACTTTTTTCAATTAAAATACAATATTTTATCTCTATTCATCAAAGCATAAAACTTATTAGAACAATTCCAAAAATTCAAGAAAAGTAAATTTTTATATTATTATTTAAAATAATATATTTTTTAAATAAAATATATAAAAGTTTAATAAATTGTATTTAGAATAGGGTCTTCATTAAATGGCTGTAAAACTGCCTTTAAAAAAATAACCCTTTTTGCTTAAAACTGATTTAGTTTTTATATTAACCCTATTAAAATTATAATATGAATTTAAATATTATTTTAATATATAAAATATATATTTAATTGATATCATTAATTAATAGTTATTCATTTAATATATTGTGAAAAACATTAAAGGTCGACGTAAAAATATTTATTAATAAAAACACATCATTTATATTCAATTGGTTGTTGTTTTTATTTAAAATTAATTTTTAATAAATGAGTTTGCTTTATAAAAATTTTTAAATGATATTTTTTTATTTAGTTAGTCCTATTGAAAACATACATCATTATAGATACTATTAAAATAACAAAATTTAATAGTATATCATGGTATGTTTATTCTTGTTGTGGGGTTCAATGTAAGTTCTCAAAGAAATGAAATATATTTAAAAAGATACATATAATAAAATCTTATTGTGTTACATTAACCTCTCCCTAAATAATTTTATTCCTCATAATTTTAGATCTTACATAATAAAATGTTTGATGCATGAAAATCCCATTCTGGGAAACTTACATCAGAGATATGGTTAATACAACATCCACATTTAAATAAATACAGTAAAGTATGAAGGTCACATGTGATAACACATAGTAGGGTTCCACATAAAGAAACAAAGACATTCAATATAAAACAAAAAATCATTTTCTAATGTATATTGATATGGAAAATTCTCATTATAATTTTTAATATAACAAACTTTTAAATCTACTATGGGTTAAAGATTCCATTGATATCTCAATAGGAATATTAAAAGAATTGAATTTTTCATTTCAATTTACATTCCTAGATTTTAGGGATTATATTAAATTACATACATGATTTCATTCTATGTCACTAGTATAATATAATCCTTTGGTTTTGATTCAATTTATTTTTATATCATTTTGTACACTTGAATATTGATATTGAAGATGAATTTTTTTTACTAAAGCACTTTTGATGATTCAAAAAGTCAACAAGAATTCCCATTATCCTCTAAATGTTTTTTGAAAATAAAAAAAAATTGATAAAATTAAACTAAATCAATAAAATACAATGTTCAACTTAATCCATTCAAACCATACTACTTATTGAAAATAATTCTATCCAAAATAAAAGATTAAAAGGTGTCTAAATCTCCAACATCGACAAAACGTCTGTGTTTCCACAAACAACATATTACAGATCAATTTAGAACATAAAAAATATGAATACCTTGATCACCTTAGAACCATAATGAAAATTTTAAATCCTCTAAATCATTAGTAAATATGTAGTTCAGTACAATCCTCATTTTTTTAATATTTATTATTACAATTACATCATTGATAAAATAATCAAATTACATAATTCGTGAATTTAAATAGAAGAATACTAATTATTCATTTTTTATTATGTTAGTAGAATAATAATCACCATGAAAAATTTTCCTCTTTTAGGGTATATTCCTTTTACAAATGATATATTGATTTTATTTGTCTCCCATATCCTCGTATTGGAAGAATCACACACTGAAACATTATTTCATTCCCTTTCAATCGAGAACATGATGCCCTTTTTCACAACACTAAAAATAAGTTCACATTCCCTTCAAGAATGTACTGTGGGGTTTGTATCCATAGTTATCACATTTGGTAAAATATATATTTCCCTTATTCCCTTTATTAATCTTTTAACCTTCCATTCACTAATTTTCGTAATTTCCTTCAAAGCCATAGGACATAGAGAATTCATTACCGATTTTGTTACCATATGATAGTATGTCATCATATAATGTGGTTTTTTGGGAGACTATTTCCCATAAAAATATTATCCTAAGACCATAACATTTATTATCCTTCTTACTCATTATAGCATTTACATTGGGGAGGTCTACGTTCCCTATTCTAGAAGAAATTTATAATTTATGACATCATCTAAATTAGTTCATAACATTATAAAAAAATATTTAAAATCCAAATAATTGTAAAATATCAAATATAAATTGAAGAAATTATTTTTATATAATATAATAATAATAATAATAATAAACAAGGATTCTTTGGGGAAAATATTTATTTTAATTCCTTCATAATTGCTTTTAATGAAAATAGTAATTATCCTAAGGATATCCCCTGTGAGTCTCAAACCAATTATGTAGTAAGACCCATTATTATGTACCAGGTTATGCTATGTCAGGCCCAATACACATTGTTATAGTTTTTTTACAACTAGGTAAATTTGTGATAGAACCAAATCTGATTATATTATTGATAAATGGATTTATTTATAGGAAGACCCACATAATATCCCACATAACAATATTCATGGATGTTCTTCCAAACTCTTCCTCGATGTCTATTATAGGGTTATGTTTCCAAATATATGTGTTCAAAATCAAGTTACAATGGTTTCTAATATAATTTCTCTGATTCTAACTAGTAGTATCTAGACTATCGTATCCTAGAGCTAGTTCCCAAAATTTTTACATTGGCATAGATACATGATTAAAATTTCAAAATACTTATTAGTTTTGTAGTTTTTGAATCCCGATAACATACATGAACATTAAATTAAAATTTAAAATATATAATAAAACATAGAGAATCCTTTCAGAACATTAATATTCTACTAGGTTGACCATTTATATCTGTCATAATATATATCTATTCATCATAGGAATGATAAAACATAATAAAGGGGTGAGATCATATGCTCAGTAAGGGTAGGATTATTATAGAATCTATTATGAAAAAATAAGTATAAACCATATGGAAAGGTGTATAACTGAATCACATTCTATTTAAACCTAATCTACGAAATATTAGGGATAGAATAAATGAAAATAAAATAATTACATATAAATAAAAACATGGATATTATAATAATAACAATAAAACATGTAATATCAATAAAGAATCTCATAATGATTGAATGCATAATTCCAGACATCCAAAACATACTGTCAAGGCTTCATCGTAAAGACCATAAATAAATGCTTAAGTCCTCAGCCAATACCCTAGCTAATTTGTCCCATGAGACCTACTCATGCATCAAGGAGATATATTGGGCCTTTACCATCACATTTTATATATAATTAATTCCTCATATTAAAGTGTTGGTGAACAATAATCAGCATAAACATTCTCATTAAAACTAGATTACAAATTGTGAATACATTAACCATAAACCATGAATGGTGTCAAAATAAAATATCAACAATTAAACTAAATCATAAACCCTTAAATGAAATATGTTAAATAGTATCATACTATATTATTCTAAATTAATAACAATAATCAACCGAGAATGATTACATATATTAAAATACTCCAATAAAATAATTTAATTTTTTATCAAAATTTCATTTTTTACATTGAAATCATTTATTGCAAAAGGAATGAATTTCTAAATGGAAATATTTTATTTCAAAAAAAACCTTATAAACATGTAATATATAATTAAATACTTTAAGGAGTAATGATGGGTAAAATACACTCAAAAAACATATGTTTAAAAATATTATTTGCATCGAAAAGGTCATAAAGTAACTCATTCGAGAAATGATAAAAAGATTCCTTTCAAACCATTTTTTAAAATTTAAAACATGGATAAAAATAAATAAAAAATTATTATGATAATAATGAATTATTTTTTAATTTATTTTAGAAAACATGGATATGGATGAAAAAATACCCCCAAAGGAGACTTAATCTTAGTCAATCCCGAATAATAATGAGATTGTGAAAGAAGACATACCTTGAACATTACATGAGTTAAATATTATATAACCCCATGAATAATGGTTTAAAGATTGGTATTAAATTAGACCATATTGATATTGATGTTTATGATATCACATATGATCTTCTTATATCATTTTGTTAAAAATGTTTTGTTATTACCCTTGTTTTGGGTGTCAACTACTTCATTGTTTCAGGAATATTTTGTCATATAAGTCATACTTATTATGAATAATATATATTTAATTATTCAAATAATGACAATAAGTTCATATATATTATATTTACTCATTATAAAAATTTTACAATCATACATTAATGGTTAACATGGGAAATTAATAACAACACATAATGAAGATGGTAGGTCGTACATACGCACGAGTGACAATATCATTCCCTTAATAGTTAAAGTGTAGGAATATGATAAAATATTAATTATAAAAAATAAATATTATTTCCTAATTTTTATTATATTTATATATCAATTATTTACCTCATTAAACATATCCAAATAATGTGGTGAGGAAAGACATATTACACCATGGCATGGAGATGGTAAGTCATACGTACACACGCATTGTGTTTTCATTTTTTATAAGATGGATAAATCATTGAATATTGTAATTCCATAATTATAATAACCTCCCAATATATATATATATATATATATAAATTACTATATTAATTACATTATCTTGTAAACAACTCATGAATAGTAAGTATAAGAATAAATGACTTTGAATGAGTAGGTAAAAGGATTACCTCTTATTTAGCACACTCCCTTTAGATCTCTTATCAGGGGATCTAGGTTTATCTTTTTGGTTGACCATAATCTCCAGAGCATGGGTAAGGATTTTTGGAGGAGAAATGTTTAGTGGTTGTTCAAGCTATAAGGTTCAATGCGGTGTGATTAAAGGAGGGAGGAGGTTGTCTTTTATAATTGATTTTAGGGGCACTTTCAGAAATTGTCAAAATATTAAAATATAATAAGGATATTCTACATGCAAAGATGACCAAATTGACTGTAAATGAATCTAGAATGTCAATTATGACCATATATTAACCCATTTTTGATAATTTAACATTTTGGTTTATTTTTAAATAATTTCATAATATAATAATTCAATAAATTATCATTCATTTCAAAATTGATACAACTATTTTTATTTGACTTCCAATAAATAAAAGAAAATTGGGAATTAAAATATAATTCATTCTATCATATATAATATATCATACAGATGGATGAAATTAATTTTAAATTTTAAATAATCCCATATATATAAAAAATAATACATTTAACATAAAAAAAATTAATTTATTAAATACCATTTATCATTAAAAATGAATTTAATGTAAATATGTAATTACTAAAAAATATATAAAATTATATAATGAAAATAATTTCTGTAAGTTCAATATATCCATTTATGTTAATTAATATAATGGTTATATCCTTGTATGAACTCACAAAAGATATTAAATACAAAACGATAGACATTTGGTAAACATATTTTATTTAAATAATATATAAGTTATTTTCATGGATGAGTGTTCATTACACAACTCCAATTCAGTAATAATGTGATATGGGTATACAAAATGTCATAAAATAAATTCTCTATAATTTTAGTTCAGGTTTATACCCTTAGATTTTGGTTTAAGACCTTAGTTAGGCCCTTTAACTCTTACTGTGATATCTTGTGAGTTTCATTTTGAGGGGTAATATCATTTCTATATAATGTCAAACGAACCATAAATGAGTGGTTTATGAAATTATTTACTTTATCCCGATTATTTTTCAAAGGTTTATATATTTATGAATTTCATAACATTTAATTAGAATATATTTATTATAATATATCAACAATGTCAATTTTGACAATATTAATTACATGTCATTTTAAAAATATCGTAGAAAAAAGATAAATTAGAAAAAATAATTATAAAACATCACTGAACTGTAAAATCAATGTATAATATTATATTTAGAATTAATCATATCATAATTTATATTTTAGTATTTTAATATCATTTATTTGATATTTTCTTTAGTTAAACAATAATGGCATCATCATTATGAATCATTTAATTAAATTATTTATAATATTATAATTAATAATAAATTATCATGATAAAAACATTATATTTGAATATAATACTTATATTCAAACATATCCCTGAAATAACCCCACATAAAAAATATTTCTCTTATTAAAATAAAATCAATGACAATATAGGATTTTCTTTCATAATTATATTATAAATATTAAAATATAATCTATGTTTCTTCCAAAGGTTAAAATTTTTCCCCTTGGTTTTTTTTGTTGAAAAAATCATTCAATTAAATTAGGACAGGTTTTAGGGTATTTTTATATTCATTATAATATAGTTTATACCCATAATTACCTAATTTATGCTTAACTATTTTAATTAAAACATTTCTAAATTGACTAATCATATGCCAAAAAATAAAATAAACCTATTTAAATAATTTGGACCCATTGATTTTTAATATGGAAATTATTATAAAAAATTCAGGGAAACAAATATGTAGTAATTAATTTAAAATTAACCTCATTAACATAATAAGAAAAGAGTAAAAACATATAGAATATTTTAATGTTTTGAAATAAATATTAAAATTAAAATTTATTCCAATGACTTAAATTTCATTAACTACTGTAAATTAAATCAAATTATTCTTTAAATATAATTATAATTATAATTTTAGACATTAATCTATTTAGATAAAAAATTAATTTTCAATTAAATTGCAATATTTTATCACTACTAATCAAAACATGATACATAAAAAAAATAAAAAACATTCAACCAATATAAATTTTTATATTATTATTTAAAAGAATAATAATATTTTTAAAAAATTTAATATATACATGTTTCAAAAATTGTATGCAATATAGGTTCTCCATTAAATGGCTATAGGACATCCATAAAAAATACAACCTTTTCTGCTCAAAATTGGTTGTATTCTTATATTGATCTAATCTTACACATTTGATGAATTTTAAAAAAAATTGAATATATAAAATATATATTTCATTAATATATTTTACTATGTATGATTAACATAATTTATTATGAAAAAAAATCAATGTGGGTATAAAAATAGTTTTTCAATAAAAATCACCCTTTATATTCAACTTGTTATTAGTTTCATTTTAAATTATTTAAAAATAATGGAAATCATTATATAAAAATTTGTAAAATATATATTAATTTTTTTTGGTATTAACAACTACCAACTTAATGGATATTGTTAAAATAATAACATTTAATAGTATTTTTTTTTGTTTAAGCCCAGTGTTGTGTGAAATGTATGTTATCAAAGAAATTAAATTTATTCTAAAATAGACATATCATTAAATATTGAGGTGTTACATTAACACTATGAAATTATTATATTTTATATGTGTTTATATTTTATACTTATCTTTCCCCCTCTTTTGGAAAATTCTCATTAAGCGGCGGTGAACCACCCATGTGGATGTTTGTAAACCTTTTCTTATCAACACGTTGAGAGATGGATTGTATGAAATTTCTATAATGTATAAATTTTTAATTATATTTTTTAAAATATTATGTAATTAGTTTTTATTATGTGTAAATGGCCTTGAAAAAAATAATGATAGGAAAAAAAACAAGAAAATGTAATAACAACATGTCATCAAAACAGTTTACATGTTACAATAAATACCATAAAATAGAACCCATTAATTATAATGGATTCACAGTAACATAAATTAATATAATTAACATATGGGATTAGGTGTTAAAGAATATATGATTATTATTCAAGAGATGTAAATGATATAAAAACTAATTTTATTTATGGTAAAGGGAATCTCGAACCTAATGCCTTTTAAAGATTATCTAATCTTTTGAAAACAATAGTATAAATGTTCACATTGTTTCGTTAAAATGTACATTAACTATTATTTCACTTTTTTGAGTCATATTCATGCTTTCACCAAATCAAACTATTTATTATTCCATTTAAATGGAGTTTTCAAAGAGAAAATAATTTCAAAAAATATCACATTGACATTTATTTAGTAGTATCTTATTCACTCTAGAATGATGATGTTTTTAGAAAAAATATCTTTTTCCTTAAACATTTTTAATCCCAAAAAGTTGTTCATGAATGTATAAATTATGAAACCATTATAAAGATAATTCCTTATCATGGGTTTATTTCATTACAATGATTTTAATATTCTATCATTCCCTGGGACTTCTATCATTATTATAATTTAATTATATATAGGGTGGCTCCAAAATTATATAGCTCTCTAATGCAACGATAAATGTGATATAACTTAAGATATATTTTTTTTGTTCATCAATATGTTGCTACCATTATTCCAAATTTTTATGATATTATTTATGCACACATTATATGTTTGAACATGATTCTAGTTTTATTCAAAACTATTTGGTGTATTTGTAAACTAGGATATAATGTTTCATTTTTACGCATATGACACAATCTGCGCCTTTTTCAAATTTTTGACCACATAATTATGATGATGATCATAGTATTATGATTTTACTATGATGACTATAAACAACCATGTACAATTTATTCATGCCTCATATTCCTCGCTTGTCATTCCCTCCAATAACATGATTTTAGATCAACCCATTATTTTATGCATATCATCAATTGATTACAAATACTTATGATAATGTCATATATTTTAGGAGGATTAATAAAATAGATTTAAATAATGTGTAATTATTATAATGTATATGTTGAGTATGAACCTAATTTTTCTAAGTCACTAACCATTTTGATTTTTTAAATTATTAATGTTTTGTTATTCATCATAAAAATTTTGTTATAATTATGTTAGAAAATATTAGACCACTATAAAATAGAGTGTGTTTCTCAATGAAACCATACCACACAGTAATTTTATATAAAGGTAATTTAAACAAGAGATTTATATTCTTTTATAAACATGAAATTTGAATGATTTGTAAGGATGTTGAGTACAACCAAAATTTAATTATTCCATTTAGGTGTATTTGGGAGTCTAATAGTGAAATCCATCATAATGTTTTCCAATTTCAATTCTTGGATGGGAAGTAGATGTATCATCCCCTTATAATTTTGAAATTAAATACTAATTTTCTGATATAACATGATATGAGATACATATTATACAATATCCACATGTGTTATATATAATTAATTGATATTTATGAAAAAACTAGTCATTTCCTTCCAATTTAGAGAATCAAACACATTTTTCTCCTTTTTAAGGAAGTAATGTTTTTAAAGCTCGTAATTTTTATTCACTTCAAACCATCACATTTGGTGGATATTCAAATATTTTTGTTTGAATATATAATTCAATATTTTATGATCAATATATATGATATCTTTCACGATATAGATAATGATTCTATATCCTTAATTCAAAACTATCAATAGATATCTCCAAATCACGAGATGGGTATTGTTTCTTATGAACCCATAGTGGTCTTCACCCATTGTTTTAAATAAATAAATTATCTAAAGGAGAATCTCTCCATCCCTTCATTGACTAATTTCAGAAAATTACTAATTTATATTTTACATATAAAAGGCTATCTTGGTTTTATTCTATTTCTAGACCCCCAATTTATGCTATTCACAATACATTTAAATCTTGTAAAATTATTGTGGTCAATGTTATTGATTAAATAGGTCCCTAATATAATGTATAAGAAACTAGTTATTTATATTGATATTCTTAATTTACCAATAATAAATATACAAATGAATTTATACTCAATTTTTCCTATTAATACATTTAGGTGATTCATATGGTGACACAATAGAGAATATAAATCCTTTTTCTAGACTATCCTATTTTTTATTCTTTAATTACTATAGATAAATTTTTTACATTCTATAAAAAAAATTGAAAATTGTATAACATCATATATATGTTCCATTCAAATATAGTAATTACGATTAATGATAATTGTCACGACATGCCTTCAACAGGATGAGAGGGGACAACAACCTATCGAACCCTTCCTTCTTCAATTTTAAGGGGAGATAATGACCCTTGAGTCTCACCTTCAATAGGCCCTAGAGTAGCAACTAGAACCATTGGTAGAGAATTTCACATAAAATATCTAGCATTACCATTTTTATTTAATAATATCGGGAGATAAGATGGTAAATACCAATCAACTCAAAAAACTAAAATTAAGAGAGTAAAACTAAAAAAATACATTCAAATATGCATGTTCCAAATAAATTTATGCAAAGTAAAAGAAAACTCTGATTAAAAGTACCAAAGAACGGAAAAAACAATGACAAAAGTTCCAACATCTGAGATAGAAATGTCTGACCTGGTCCTCAAATTCCTCCTGGAATCCTGAAAGAAGTTATATATACACAGGGTGATTATACAGGTATACTCAGTAGGAAAAACTAAAAGCTCTCGTGTACAAGTGGGGAGGCATTCTAATTCCCTGTGAGAAATAGAGATAATAAAAGCCTCTGGTAAGGAAACTATCCACCAAACCTCACAAATGAACATTCCCCAAATAACGCATGTCAGGTAAAGTAATAATAATAGAACATCAATAACTGGGTACCCTATATCGCTTTCCCACTGGTTATCGAAGACATCCTACATGTTAGACCTCCCCTTCCATTTTCATTTTAGTCCCACAAATTCCCAAAAAACAACCTTATGGTTCTCCACAACCATGCATCCCACCCGCAGACACCTAGGCTGCCATAACCACACATCCTTCCCGTAGAAACCTAGGCCACCACAACCATATGTAACTATGCTCACACACATGTGGGGAAGAATAATCACCACCATGGCTGAAGAAACCTAGGCCTCATCACGAAGACACATGGGAAACAAACCTTCCCACACACACCAGAGCTAACCACCACAACATACCCTTCCCAAAGAGTATTGTGTTATAATGGACCTCATGCCATCACAACCTGCCTGAAGTGTCTTGGGCTACTCGGGAGAGGGAGCAGAAAGACTCTAACAACTAGCAACCCAAAAGGATATTTGGAAAAACACCCCCCCCCCCCCCGCCCATGAAATGGGGGGGGGGGGGGTAGGGCATGACGTGCTCAACATGGGTGGGGTACAAATAATAAAAACAATAACTAAATTTATACATATAGGTAAACAAGCACTCATTTCTACCTAAGGGTCCCGAGACCAGCCCATACATGAACACTATCATTACTATTCATACATGAACAAATTCACCATATCCATAACTATAGAACCACCCACTATTGTCATAAGGTTCTATTGATTTCATTATATCATTAATTTTTCACTACCAAGAAATTAACATGAACAGCTACAAGTCAAAACAACTCCATAGAAGAAAACAACCAAACAATAATTTAAGCATTCATACCGAGTTCCCTTATAAATTCACAAAATCAAACATGATCTGTGAGATCCCTCGATGTACTTAAACCAAAACATTCCCCAAAATATAGTAGCACACGACCTCAGGTCCCCAAACCAATAACTCAAAAATAAGGGATCCTATCCCCATCCACTTCACCCAATAAGGCTTCAAACAGACCAACCATACACTTCACCAGAACGGGAAAAGGGGTTTTTAAATTTAATCACACCATTCATTATGTATTTTATTTTGATTTGGTTAACCAAGGTGATCACACAAGGATTATTATTCATTGGGCATCCAATTTATCAACCAACATTATGTTATTAACATGTTTCCATGTTTCAGCCATTCAATCACAATTTTATACTGTAAAGAAAAGGATCACTGGTGTGCAAGAAAGGACCACCAAAGACCAAGATTTTCAGTGGGCATAAGCCCATACAATTCACAACATTTGAAAGGAAATAAAATAGTACAACATCATCATCATCAAACACACCACATAGTTATTTAGAAACCATTTATTATCTTTTATAAGGTTAAGTTTCATCCACTCCCTGAAGAAACATCCTCATACTAACCCCGAATGATACACAGTAAAGAGAGATGAAGGAAAACCATAATTGTATAATCAATGATCAAGGTTTACTCCTCACACTAAGAACTGAGGATGTTACACTTACAGGAAACTCCAAGGCTCCAAGGGTGAGCGGTAAGGGTTCTAGGAAGGAGCATGATTATTCTATGGAATAGGTACTCCAAAAGCACCACGAAAGTGCAAAAAGAAAATAATAGATGATTTTGGCTTAAGAAAAAGGAAAGATCCTAAAATTAGAGAGACTATTTCAATGTACATAAATGTAGAATCATGAACCGACCAGGCAGTTGGGCAGTTTCACACGTTGGTATTAATTGATATTTAATAATTATCCTTAGAGATGGTGGAGATAACAACTGTGAGTTAATAAATTTCATTTAAATAGAGGAAAACACGTAACAAGGGAGAAATAGTAGAAGGCGACAATTTGAGACATTGAGGAAAAGGGCTACACATTTTGATAACCCAAGGGTTTCCCAATAAATGGGGCTTTAAAAAATCTTTCACTAGCATTAAATGGCTTTAAAATGGGTGTTAATACACTTTTATTTCAAATGATATGTCACTAGGGAAAATCTCTAATGTCCTTCAAAAATAGCGAAGGGCTCACCATTAGGTGAGGCACCGTCATCCTCACATCGTCGCTCACGTACCGTCGCCCTGGCAGCATTGACCTAGCACCGATGTTGATTGCTTATATGGACAACCCATCGGTGCCACTGATAACCATCAGTGCCACCAATGCCCATCGGTTTTTCTGATTCCCATCCGTTCCACTAACGCCAATTGGTGCCACCAACACTCTTCAGTGCCATTGTTTGTTCAATCGTGAAATTTGGAAACACTTTAATGGGTCACCTATGGTCCCCAAGACACCCCAAACACCAGAATTTGGAAAAGTAATCAACCAAGAGGGTCCATGAAATTACATCAGATACCTCTCAAAAAAATCTCATTCTTAATAATTAAATGGTAAACCCGAAGAAAAAAGAGGGGTCTGAACAACCACCTTGCAAGATACCTCTTAGGGACAATCAACCCTAGGGTTGTTCGATAGCCGGAAATATCCTAGATACCTAGGAACACCTCTTCCTCATCTATATCCTAAATAGATGAAAAAAACCTAACACTTCATAAGGACACTACCTCTACATCCTAGGAACACCTCTCCCTCATAATGATCAACTGTAGAAGCACTACCACCCCTCGTCCCTAGGAAACCACACATACATATAATGGTCACACCGTCCACACTTACAGAATATGGATTCTCTTCTAACATTTCAAGACAATATCCTCTTTGTGTGGTACGGACTCGCCCGCATGGGTTTAATCGCATCCACCTTAATGTGTTGTGATTAGGAATTAGGTCTTCCCCTCCCCATGGTAAGGAAATTTCACACATACCTAGAGAAGAAGGGAACAACACATCTCATAGTTAACAAGGTCAAGCACTAAATCATAGTCAAGTACGAAACAACAATGAAGAAAACAAAAAATACATTTGGGTACTAGGAACACATTTGTGCCTCCCATTCCCAGGTACTCTCCATGAGGCTTCCATGCCTATATAACACATGATTCAAGGGAATGGTTCATCCACGAAGCTCATTCTCTTAACGATCCTTGATCCTTACTGGTCACTCCACGAATATCTCATCATCCTGGATATCCATATCTCCACAGTCGAGGATGTGAGAATAATTTTGTAGATATCGAAGGAGATGAGACACATAGAAGACTTCATGGACCCTCTATAGTATTTTTGGTAGAGTGAGCTGATAAGCAACTTCGTTAACCCACTACAACACCTAAAAGGGTCTGATGAACCTAGGACAAAGCATACACACCCTATCAATCCTTTGTCACCCACTCCGAGGGGAGACCTTTAAGATCAAATGACCCCCAACATAGAACTCCAAGGGTCTGCTCCTATGATAAGAAAATGAATTTTCCCAATCCTTAGACTCCTTCATCCTCTCGCGCACAACATAAAAATTATATATCGTCCTCTTCACTATCTGTGGGCCAAGAACACCTGCTTTCCCAACCTCTATTCATCACATAGGTGAATGACACATCCTTCCGTACAAGGCTTATAATGGATCCATGTCAATGGTAGAGTTATATCTATTGTAGTAGGAAAAATCTACCAGTGGAAAGTGTCGCACCCATGTTCCTCCAAAGTCTAGAAAACATGCCTCCCACATGTCAACCAACATCTGGATAGTTCTCTCTATCTGCCCATCTGTCTGAGGGTGGAAAGCAGTACTGAGGAATAGTTTGGTTCCAAAATCATGTTGAAATATTTTCCAGACTCATGTGGTAAACTTTTGTTTCCCGATCCTAGACTTTGGACCTCGGAATATCATGAAACTACACCACCTCATCCATGTACCTCTGCGCTAAGGAATCCACTGCACTCGACTACTTGATTGCTATGAGGTGAGCATATTTCGTCAGCTGGACTACAACCACCAAGATAGCATCATAACCTCTTTTATCCCTAGGTAGTTCCATGATAAAATACATAAAAACTTCTTACCACTTCCACTCTGGGGTATCTAAGGGCTGCATCAGACTGTCGGGAACACAGTGCTCATCCTTCACCAGCTGGAACACAAGGCACATTTCCACAAAACTCTCCAATGCTCATTTCACCCTGAGAAACCAAAAAGGTATCCTCAATCCTTGGTACATCTTGGAAACTCCTTGGTGTACCTACAGGGGTGAGCTATGGAACACACCGAGAACTCTCTTATGCATCGTCTTCAAAACAAACAACTTCTTGAATAAAAGCATCCAATTATAACAATCTTATGACCATCCCTCTGGAGCATTGCCCTAGCTAACACGATCACGTATCACTTCATCCTCTAATTCCCCCACTAGGAATCCTCAACCTACCAAAATAGATAGTACTGCACTTTCATATAAAATAGAATTCCTCTACCACTATCCACCCATGCATCCAGGTGTAAGGAAGCCAACTCCTCTATCACCTTCCAAGAATCCACAGATTCTTGAATAGCTCCCCTCTATGACTTCCTACTCATGGAACCATCCAAAACATTCCCATTACCTTTTGTGTAAGAGATATTGAAGATGTAGTCCTAAAGAAACTCCATCCACCTCCATTAATGAATGTTCGGGTCTCGCTGGGAGAATATATACCTCAAGATCTTGTGATTTTTGAATATCACGAAGCATTTCCTGATGAGTTAATGCCACCAAAACATCAGTGAAAACACAACCACTACATGTTACTAGTCATGGGTGGCATAGTTACGTTCATGAGGACATAACTTCCTAGACCCATATGAGATCATTCCCCACTGCTGCATCAGAACTCACCCCATGCCTTGGCAGGAAGAATCACTGATCACTTCAAACATCACCCCTTCATCTAGAAACCTCAGCATTGGGACACTTTCCAGATTCCCCTTTATATAATGGAAATCATCTTGGCATTTCACACTCCATACAAAATTCTAGTCTTTATTGGTCAATGTTGTCAAAGGTGATGAAACTCGAGAGAATTTCGGAATGAACCTCTGGTAGTAACCTTCTAGGCCCGGGAAATTACGAACTTCTTCCACGTTTTTTGGTGATATCCAAGAAACAACTACATAAACCTTAGATGGGACCATTTTTATTCCCTGCTGGGACACCACATGTACACAGAAGTGCACCTATCTTGTCCAATACATTCACATAGACCACTTACCATAGAGATGGTGTTGTCGGAGGACCTCTAAAATAGTCCTCAGATGTATAGTGTGATCCTTCTCTAATATTGAGTAGATCAGGATTTCTTCGATAAACACGACTAGAAAACGGTCCAGATATTCCCAGAAAACAAAGCTCATGAGCCCGATGAACACATCTGGTGCATTCGTAATGCTGAGAAACATGACCATAAACTTAAAGTGCCCATGTCTGAACCTAAAAGTGGTCTTCGAGATGTCACCCTCATTCCCCCTCAACTGGTGATATCCCGACCACATGTCGATCATAGATAAAGGACCTGATCCGTTCAACTGGTAAAAAGGAGTCATCGATCCTTGGGAGGGGGTAACAGTTCCTGACTGTCACCTGATTCAGCCTTTATTAGTCTATACACATCATGAGACCACAATATTCCTTCTTTAAGAAGAAGACTGTATCACACCCTGGTAACATGATTAGTTAGATAAAATTATTCTTCACCAATCCATCGACATGAATCTGTAACCCCCACAACATAGAAGGCACCATCTGATAGGGAACCATTGAAATCGAACGGGCACCAGGTTGTAAGTATATCTCGAACTCAACATCAGGTCGATGGGCTATAGTCATCACCTATCTAGATAAATGTCCAGTAACTCACTGACGATCCCCAGGACATCCACCATCTCTATATCTACCGACTCCACTGGCAGTACATCTAACACGGAATGAAGGGAATCCACTCGTCAGCTACCCTCCTGGCAACCCCGCTCACCAATGAAAGATACATGTTGGCCACCCACATATAAAAACATGACCCTTATCCATAATAATTCGACAATGAAACACACAAATAATAGATAATTTATGCCTAAAATGACATTATATGGATATATCTGTAGAAAAATAATCTCCCCACTAGACTGATGTGGACCCAACATCAGTCTACATCCCCAGAAAACATAAGACAAGAAGATCTCACCTAGGATTGGCATACTCAATACCAGGGGCATGAGAAGTCTCTCTGTATCTTGACCTAGATCATGTGTTATACATGGTAAAACAAAGGATTATGAAGCTGCTTAATCAAACAAGGAATAGGAAAGAGTACAAAACAAGTTTGTCGCACCTCGAACGACCTTCGACCCTGCTGGAACTGTTGTTTCTATGGTGTGTAACTACCCACATCCACCTCCTCTTCCCATAATATTTTGGCTCCCTCCCCGACCATTCCCAATTCAAGGTCCCTGAGGAGTTCCTTAAGGCTGGACTCTTCCTACAATGTGTGATTTCAGAGGAGCAGGAGCTCACTGTCCCTACTACAGCTGCTAAAAGGGCCTGGTTGGAAACTACTACTGCTGAGGTGGCCGCTGAATTTTCCCAACTCCACTGTACTATACTCAGTCCAGACACTAATTCTAAAGGTTCCCATGGCTACCATTGAATAATAATCTTGGTCCTGGGACCAAAGATAAAGGTAAAGGACATCGATATCAAAACTGGAACTATTTGGACCGGCTCCCCATCGACCGAAACCTCAAAGGCCCTAAGGTTGGAGTCCTGCAGCTGATGCCTTTTCCATTTTATGAACTCAACTAGTTCCCCTCACATGACACACCTCCCATCGTGTGCCTCCCCTCCACCACTTCATCCTTTTTTTGAACATCTAGGTATGTCTGTAGATTTAATGGAGTAACAGTATATTGAAGAGAAGGTTGGAGTGCCTCCCCTAAATGTCTTTCATGAGACTCCTCATCTAAAAAGAGGTATGGAGTGAAACAGAGGCGGTCTATGAGCTTAATCACAACTCCATCACCATTATACTACATTATTGGAGGGAGAATAGCTCTTTCCACTTATCAGCCTTCAACTTGGATGAAATGAATTCTACATGAAACTCCTTCTCAAAGTTAGTCAGCAAAACTGCAGCTTCCCACTTCTCCCTGAGGTTGATCATCCACCACTGAAGTGATGCTCCTCACATATGGATCATAGCCAAAGGAACCTAGTACTCAGTCGGATCTTGGATCAAGCTGGAATCTGTCACCAACTCCTCAATACATCTTTTTTATCTATCTTTTTGAGATGACGGCCTCGTACTTTCTGAGGTTCGGTCACTGAATGGCAGGAAGCATCTTCCTCTGCTGGTCATCCTCCACCTCTCAATTATCTCTCTTCTAATCATAAAAATCATCTTCTTGGGCCTCTATGTCCCACACTACTCATGGTTGTCTTCCGAGTGTCATAGTTGCAAGGTAAAAAAAGAATTCATAATCCCAAGATGTGTAGAAGATTTCTTCTAAATTTTTCTTAATCTTTTTATTCATTTTTAATTCCCAAATCACCCAGAACACACATGAACACAAGTCATTATGATTCATATACCATTCCTTGGGGTATCTACCCTATAATTAGTGTAGCCTCACCTGGTCATTCAGTAGTCACAGAGTCCTTGCATCAGATCATGGGGGCCCAAAAAACTCATGTCCTAGCTAGTCTTCCATCTACTACTTCACGCACAAATATTTCATAACACCATTTCCTTACCATCCTATACAATCCTTACTATGAATAAATTTGAACCCCATCCTATATACCAACATCCTTTGATACCATTCTGTCATGACCCGCCAACACTAATATGTGATAAGGGAAAACTGTCAAACCATTCTTTCATCAAGTTTAAGGATAGATAATGACCCTTGATTCCTACCTTCAATAGGCCACAAAGTGGAAAATAGCACCATGGGTACAAAATATCATGTAAAATGGAAGGCATTAAACCTTTATTTAACAATATTGGTAGATAAGATTGTAAATACCAAACAACTCCAACAATATAAAGTAAGAGTAAATCCAAAAAACCATTCTCATATGCATGTTAAAAATAAACTGATTTAATGTACAAGAAAACTCTGATGAAAAGTATCAAAGATAGAAAACAGACAAGGAAAAAATTCCCAACGTCTGAGCTCGTAAGGTCCGACATAGTCCTCAATTTCTTCCAGGAAGCCTAAATGAAGTTTTATATATGTAGGGTGAGTATACAGGTTTACTCAGTAGGGGGAACTAAAAGCTCTCATGCACAAGTGGTGAGGAATTCTAATGCCCCGTGAGAAATAGAGGAAACCAAAGCATCTAGAAAGGAATCTATCCACCCACCCTGACCACGGTACACTCGCCAAATAACTCATGTTAGGTAATGTAATAGTAATAGTAGATCAGCATTTGGGTACACTTCACCGCTTTCCCATTAGATATTGAAGACATCCTATGTGTCAGACCTCCCTTTCCATTTTCATTGCAGGCCTATTACTGGCCCAACAACATCATTATGGGTCACCACAACCACACATCCCACTTGTAGACACCTATTCCACCACAAAAAAACATCCTACATATAAACACCTAGGCCAACACAACCATAAATAACTACGCTCGCTGACACCTGGGCCATAATAACCACCACCACATATGAAGACACCTGGGCCTCATCCTGAAGATGCTTGGGAAAAAATTATGCCACACACACCTAGATAAACCACCACAATATTCCTTTTACAATGTGTATTGGGATATAATAGACCTCAGGCCATCACAGTATACCTGAAGATTCTTGGAATACTCGAGATAGGTATCATAAAGGAGCTAATAACAAGCCACCCATAAGGATGTTTGAAAAAACACCTTCCCCAATGAAATAGGAGTGTTCGACACGAAGTGCCTGACATGGGTGGCATGTGCATAAGAAACACAAGAACTAAATGTATACATATAGGTAAAAAGGAACTCATTCCATCCTAAGGTACCCAAGACTATCTCATACACAAACACCCTTGTTACTATTCATGCATGCACAAAAGTACAATAGCCACAACTAGAGAACCATCCATTTTTGTTGTCATGTTCGATTGGTTTCATTAGAAAAATTAATTTTTCACTATAGGGAAACTAAAAAGCACATATTCAAGTCAAAAAAATCTGGAGGAAAAAACATCCAATAAAAAATTTAATCATTCTCAATAGGTTCCATTGTAATGTCAAAACATCAATAGGGATCTATGAGATCCCTCAAACTACTGGAACCTAACCAGGCCCCAAAATACAGCCCCACACATCCTCGGGTCCAAAAACCAACAACTCAAAATACAGGGGATCTCATTCCCATCCACGTTACCCCAAAAGGTGTCAAACAGAACAACCATACACATCACCAAAACAGGGCAAGGGGTTTTCAGATTTAATCAAAACATTCATTAAGTTATGTATTTCCATTTGGTTAACCGGGGTGATCATGCATGGATTCTTATTCATTAGGAATCAATTTTATCAACCAACATTACGTGATTAACTGGTCTCCATGTTACAACAATTCAATCACAATTTTATACAGAGAAACAGAGGTTCACTAGTGAGCAAGAAAGAATCAACCACAACCGCAATTTTCAGTGGGCATAGGCACATACAAATCACAACATATCAATGAAAATAAAAGATTAATACAGAATTATCATCAAATACACCACTTAATTCTATAGAAACCATTTATTATATTTGATATGGTTCAGTTTCATCCACGCCTTGAGGAAACATCATCATACCCACCACACATGATGAATAGTAAAGATAAATGAAGGAAAACCCTATTTTGAAGATCAATAATCGATGTTTTATACTCACGCAAAGAACTAGGGATGTACAACATGCAGGAAACTCCAAGGCACCAAGGGTGTACCGAAATGGCTATACCACGGCCCATAATTTCTCTATGGAAGAGGGACTCCAAACGGACCAAGAGAGAGAATGGAAAATAAGAGATAATCTCAGCTTAAGTAAAAGACCAGATCCTCAAATTAGGGAGACGATATCAAATTACATAAAAGTTTGATCATGGATCGACCATGTGGTTGGGCAATTTCACATGTTGGGATTGTTTGAGATTTAATAATATTACTCAAAGATGGTGGAGATAATTCTTCTGAGTTAATATATTTCCTTTAAACGGAGGAAAATGCGTAATAGGTGTGAAACTGTAAAAAACAACAAGGTGTGACACCAAGGAAAAGGGCCACATGTTTTGATAACCCAAGGGTCACCTATTTAATACTGGGTTAAAAATATTTTCACAGGATTTAAATGGATTTGAAAAGGGTATTAAAACACTTTTACGATAAATGATACGTCATTGGAGAAAACTGGAATGTAGTGTAAATATAGAGAAGGGCTCGCCATTAGGTGAGGCGCCGTCGCCCTGGCTCCATCGCCATGGAACCATTTCCCAGGCACAATCTCCCTAGCACCATCTCTCTGACACCATCACTCCGACACCATAACACAAGAAATGATGTTGATTGGTGATATGGATGACCCATTAGTGCCACTGATAACTATCAGTGTTAACAATGCCCCTCGATGCATCTGATGCTCATCGGTGCCACTGACACTCATTAGTTCCACTAATTCCCCACAGTGTCATCAACACACTTCATTTCCACTGATTCCCTTTGGTTCCACTATTGCTGATCAGAGCCACTGATGCCCCCTCAGTGCCACAAACACCCATCAGTTCCACCGACACTCATCGGGGCCACTGTTCGTTTAATCCATAATTTTGGAAAACTTCTTAATGATTACATGATGGTCTGTAAGACAACACAATCACCAGAATTTGGAAAAGTAATTAACCTAGAGGGTCCGATCCATTATAGTAATACTATGACAATCTTCAGTAAATACATTTGAATATTTTCAAAAAAAATAATATCATCAATATTCAATTTCTCCCTAACTAATTAAGATAAGTATCACAGATGAATTAGAAAAACGACCCATATATTGAAAGTAATGTAAATTAGATGTTTAGGTTCATCCTCACACTTATATACGATTCTTGTTTGATTAGAAATATTAAATATGACATCCCTTCCTCACAAATTGATATTATATCCATATAACTAAAACAAATTCACTCTTTAAATAACATAAGATTATAGAAGTGGATGTATAACAAGATTTCCAATATGTAAGTTCCAAAAAAATAATGATAGAGATGAGAAATTAATTTTCTAAGTCAATATAGTACTAGTGTATGTTTTTTATATATAATTATAAATTTATTTGTTAGATTGATGTTCATAAAAAAATTATATGTACAAAGGATTAGGTTGAATTGGAACCAAATACAATACTCAGAGATCATGGTTAGATTCAATGTATATCTTACCACACTACATTTTCAAAACATTAATTATAAATTTTAATTGTATAGTCTTTCCCCTATTCCATTGTTATTGGGATTTACTAATTTCAATCATCACTGTTATCCCATTGACTAAGGAATCATCCAGGGTAGTTTCAAAGTATTCTATGTTGTTTCCATTGAACTATAAATGGTACCATTCCTTAAAATTTAGTTTTCTCCTTAAAAAATTATTATTTATTAGATATTTGAACCTCAATTTTCTATTCTCCACACATATTACATCCTCATTTTCCATTGGTACATTTCCCTAAGTGTTTCATACAATAAAATTAACCCATAGGAAATTGAATATTTTTTTCTTTAGAGTATTTATCATCTAAAATAGCCTAATTATTTATTATTTAGTTTTTTGTAGCTTTATCATGGATCATGTTTCTAATCATAATTGGGATTTTTTATTAGGCATAACCATAATATTATACATCCACGCAACAATATCATTTAATTTACCGATAGGATTTTTGATTAATTAGCCTCCACATTAGTTATTTTCATTATTCCTCTTACTTCCATCAATTGAATAAAACCGAAATGGATAATTTGTACATAAGTCAATATTAATATGAGTATAAAATCACATTATAATGAAAATAATTATTATGCTTTCAGAAATAAATTCTCACTATCCCATGACACATTATATTCATACTACACCATAAAGTGTTTTCATATGGTTTTATAGGTTCTATCCTCACATTCATTGGAATATACTATAAAAAGAACATGAATTAACCATAGAATATAAAATTAATGTTTAAAATCAGTCATGTAATTAGGGTTATTAGTTGTGTAATAGGTTATTCCAATTTATTACTAATAAATATTTTCAAATTTTTTACCACTTGGAGAATCTCTGCTAGATCCTACATCAATTTTTTCATCTAGATGGGGATTCTATAAATATTAAACCACGCAATCATTACATTACGAAAAAAATTAGATGATATTGTATAAATAGTATCATGACATGGTTTTTCACAAAATTATACAAATCGTTATCTCTGAAAAAGTTATCACTAAACATATAATAGATATAGTGTCCCATGATTTTCTTATATAAATTTTACACCATATTAGTACAATAGTCAACACTTATAATAATTATTCATTTCCCATAACGATAAATTTTTATTAACATTGGAGATTAGATATAGTCAATTACTTTTATGAAATAGCATCAACATATCCTCTAAAACCATTAAACATTGTCCCATTCTTAAATATACCAAGTTTAAATGTTTTCTCCCAGTCTTAGGAAAATTGAAACAAATAGTCGATGATCTTAGTTTCTCAAAAACATAATCATTGATGATATGAATCAATGAACTTATGTAATTATATGATAAACATAATGTAATGATACTATGATATAATTTTATGAAAATCATAACGAACCAGTTAAGATAATTAATAGTGAGTCGTGGAATATGTCCATTATCCAAACATAAGACATATATATAATCATTAAACTAAAATCATTATCTATAGATTAAAATATGAGAACTTAACATAAGAATGTTATATAAGAATAATGGTAGGATATCATTACATTGTGAACTTTTATAAATACCAATAAGTCCAAAAATAATGGTAAAGAAACAAAATCAATTCCATGTATATAATTATTCGGAGGAAACCAAGTACATAAGTATAATTTTGAACATGTCAAAATATGAAATGTATTATTATTAATGATATAATTCTAAAATCGTGTTCAAATATAACTTCATAATCTAATATTATATAACGATTTAAAAAATACATTTGAGGTTTACAAAATTCAAAAATAATCAATAGAAATTTGAAATTAATACATCATCATATCAATAAAATCAATAAAGCATTTATCTATTCATCACAACATAACCCTTGGAAATGAAATAGTATTCATAAATATTTAATGAAAATAGAATTTTCCCAAGGGAATGTAACATGTTATATAGAATCATCCCCCAAAAATGATTATTATAATATATATATATATAAGGTGGATAGTATAATAATACCATACAACTATTAAAGAATAACAATATATAAAGGATATAAATATAGATATAAAAACCAGTTTACAAAAACCATTAAAATATACATTTAAAATCAATAGAAACATCAATTTTATTTTGGTAACATTTAATGATACAATTCCCATTGAATAAGCAATAAGATTTTAATTTTAAAAAATTAAAAATTATAAATAAATATTCATGAATAAATAAGGCCATGATATTTGGAATATATTTACATGTCATATAATTAAAATTAGAAAAGGAAGTATAATCAATTTTTAACTGCAAAAAAATGATACATATACTTTTTTCTTATTATTCCAGTAATCAATTTTTAAATGGATCCCAATTTAGAAATAAATAGTATTTATAATAAATTAATTTAAAAATAAATACAATAAGAAAAAAAAATTAGAATAAATATTCAAAGTGGAGAAAAAATATTCACCAAATATTATGAAATAAGGTCAGTATTTCATAGAAAAATATTCTTACTAATTTTACATATAAACCGTATATTGACTTAAGGAAACCTAAAAAAAATTGAAGTTAAAGTATAATTGTGAAATATATATTATTTTTAATGATAAGTGTTATGGCATCCTACCTTTTTATTAGATAATGTTTCATTACATAATACAAATTTAACACATCTGATGATATTTTGGGACTAGTGTCTTGGAAATTAGGAACATAATACATAGAGACAACATAAAACATTCATCTAATACTATTTTAAGGCTTAATCATAATTTAATCCTAAGTACAATTACTGCATCTCATAACCTGGAGACATACATCAAAGGAAAGGTTGATCAGAAGGCCCAGTAATGAAAACGAAGGAATCAGTTTACTTGTGATATCAATAAGAACTTGATGAAAAATATGAAGACATGAGAAATGAAAAAAGAGGCATATCATAATAACAAGAACACGAATCATAACATGAATATGTGGTTACAACATTTAATTAAGATATTCATGAACATATCACCAAGTTTTATCTCCAAAGTGTTATAAAAATTACAAAGGTTATTCACCATGGTATCGGGAAACTTGTCATCTCTAGAGATTAAATTCATTACCCAATGCATTGGAGCGATATCAGAGGACACCTTTAAAATGTATTTATTTTAATGTGGGACACATAAATCATAATAAAACATTTCATAAATAATAAATGGAGAATAAAATAAATGGGTTTCATTTCAAGATCGTGATGTTTTAAAAGTTCTTAAAAATATGATCATTATGTCATTTATAAACCATGGAATGGGAGTGAGGGTTATATGTATACCAATTACAGAATCAAATATAGAATCTTTATATATTTATAAAAACCCATAGAAAATAAATAGGTCTGGGTATTCACATAAATAAAACATAAGAATTTTTGGAGAGAAAGAGATAGAAATTTTGAGGAGAATTTCTGCAGCATAATGGCTATATAAGATGGTTTTAGAAAACATTGAAAATATAGGGGACAAGGGTCACACACTAATAAATAATTGATAACACAGTATGGGTACATAATAAGATCATGGTTTGAATATTTTAATTACATAACACATTAAATGGATACATGAAGGAAAAGAGAAGATGAAAATTATTTTACGAGAAGTTCGGCAACCAAACGGCATCACTTAAAAATTTTGAAAACAAATTGATGAGAGAAAAAAGGGTCTCTCAAAAATTAGACATGAAATTTACCATAATTAGAACATATAAGAACATACCCTCAACATAAAGAGATGTAAACTAGAAGATACAACATAAAGGAAGTTATGGCTTAAAAGAGGAGGGTGAAAGATTCTCTTACCTTGATGAGTAACTTCAAACGATTGATGTTTGGGACCTTGGAAGGCATGAGGGCACCTTGGGAGGAATCCATGAGAGGTAAATGAAAAGAATTTCATTGAGGATGATTTTGGAATAAAATGGATGAGGTAATGGCTTGGTATTTATAGGAAAAGCGAGGGAATAAATAATTAATTTACAAGGGACACCTCATCGGTGGTATTTCCAAAACAATGTGATTTCCCCTTGTATTTTCCCAAGGTATTGGACAGATGGGACACCTCATAACATATCATACTATTCAAAAGTCTACCAAATTATTTAAATCATGATTACATCATCAATGATGTCATTAAACACCCCAAACTCAAAACTGTATTTTTACTATTTACTGAAAAATCAGTTGTTTCAGAAAAAATCCCAAAAAATCACTCTAACCTAATATTGATGATCTGAATTCCAAAATGAACTTAATTTTTTGAAAATATTTTTCTAAATATTTTTCATTGAATATTTAAACAAAATCATTATTTATTCCAAAAATACAACTTTAAAACTATAACTCATTTTATAACACCAAAAAAAAGTAATCATTGTCCCATAAAATTATTGTATAACCATATGAAAATAAAGTAACAATTAATGACTAAATTTTATGAAAATACATTTCCATTTTAAATTTCTAAATTAATTATGAAATTGTAAATAAAATATTTATGACATACAAAAATTACCAAAACTGAAACAATGATCATTTTTCACTTTTAAGTTGTCTATAGTGGATTTATACATTCATGGGTGAAGATTCTATTTTTTTGGTCGATTTACTATTAATTACTATTCATTTTAATTCATAATGGTATGTTATTATTCATACTTTACTATTCACTGAAAATCATGTTGATCTTATTAGACTCTAAAATTCATAATAATCACAACTATAGAAGACCATTTTTTGAAAATAATTTAACAAAAAAAGTTATTTAATAATAAAATATTATTATACTATTAAAAAAACACTATTCATCAAATACTATTTATCAAATTGAAACTTCTTATAAAATTTATAAAAATTCATCTTAGGTTAATTTTGACCTTTAGAATTCAAAAATGATTTTTATTTAACCATAATAATTATCTCAGTATGAGAAATTTGACTTTTAAATATGAAAATCATTAGTCATTAAAAATAAAAGTGGATAGAAAATGAATAGTTAAACTTCAAAGTGAAATTTATAACATAAAAAAAGTAAAATTATATTTTCATTAAATTTATAAACATGTGTTTTTAATCATACTATGTAATTAAAATAATCATTATTCCATATACCTAAATTTGTTATAATAATTATATCATTTTTGAAAAGTATAATTTGGGTCCAAATTAATTTTATGTGCTTTTATTTTAAAACATAATAAAAATTTATTAGGAGGAAAGAGATCCATAAATAAAATAAGTACATTTTTTTGGTCGTTACATTATTCCCCCTTAAAGAAATTGTGTCCTCAAAATTTTCTCTCATTAGAAATTTGTTACTTTTATGAATATTATAATTATAATTTAATTCAATTTAAAAAAAATCATACTTAAAACAAATATTATTCTTTAATAACAATTTAATTTTCTATAAATTCTTCATAATGATTCATAAAAAGATTGTGATTAACAAACATATCCCACGGGAGTGTCAAACCAGGAGTGCAGTAAGGCACGTTTTCATGTACTAGGATTCCTCAGATCAAGACCAAATCTCCTTATCAGAGTATTCAATAATAGGTATATCTATGCCAGAGCCACATCCACTTGTTCATATCCAGACATAGATTTATTTGTTTAGAAACCACTTGATAAATATTTCAAAAAAAATACTAGGAAGTTTTCCTATATTTAAACTTTTCTATAGGGTTCTTACTAAAATTTTTATATCATAATTTCCACAAATAACTAAACCATCCCCTGATTCAAATTATGGAATCCTGACTTTTATTACATAACTTTTTTTACATAATACAAATTTAACATATTGGAAGATCTTTGGGGTTTAGTGTCATGGAAATTAGGAACATAATACATGAAGAAAACATAAAACATTATTCTAATCCTCTTTTATGGATTCATTATAAGTTCATCCTATGTTCAATTTTTTTATCTCACAACCAGGATACATACATAAAAGGAAAGGGAGAGAAGAAGGCCAAGTGAGGAAATCAAGGGAATTAGTTTACTTATGATATCAATAAGAACATAATGAAAAATATGAAGATATGAGTAATGGAAAAAGAGGAGTATCATAATAAAAAGAACATTAATAATAACTTGAATATGTGGCTACCACATTTAATTTAGACATTCCTGAACATACCACCAAGGTTTATCCCTGAGGTGTTATAAAAATTACGAAGGTTATTGACCAAAGTATCATGGAACTTGTCATAAATTGATATTAAATTATTTACCCAATGCATTGAAGCACTATCAGAGATCACCTTTAATATGTTTTTATTTTCACTTGATCCACAAATATCATAATCAAACATTTCATAAATAACTCATGGAGAATAAAAGAAATGGGATTCATTTCAAGATCGTGACGTTTTAAAAGTTCTTAAAAATAAGATCATTATTTCATTTATAACCCATGGAAAGGGAGTGAGGGTTATATGTATATCAATTAAAAAATAAAATATATAATATTTATATATTTACTAAAACCCATAGAAATGAAATAGGTATGGGTATTCAAATAAATAAAACAAGTGAATTTCTGGAGAGAAAGAGATATAAATTTTGAGGAGAAATTTCTGCAGCATAACTCCTATACAACATAGTTTTAGAAAACATTGAAAAGAGAGGGGACAATGGTAAAAAACTCATAAATAATTTATAATATCGTATGGGTACATAATAAGATCAAGGTATGGATATTTGAATGACATACCACATGATAATGAAACCTAAAATAAATAGAAGATGTAATTTTTTTACGAGAAATTCGGAATCCTAACAACGTCACATAAAAATTCAGAAAGAAAATGGATTATAGCGGAAATGGTATCTCAACAATTAGAAATGAAATGGAAAGTAGTGAGAAAAAATAATAACATACCCTCAACATAAAGTTATGGAAACTAGAAGACACAACATAAAGGAAGTCATGGCTTAAAAGTGGAGGGTAAAAGATTCCCTTATCTTGAAGAGTTACTATGAAAGACAGAATATTAGGACCTTGGGAGTCTATAAGGCACATTGAGAGGAATTAGTGGGTGTTAAAAGACTATAACTTCATTGAGTAGTATTTTGGAATGAAATGTATGAGGGAATGGCTTGGTATTTATAGGAAAAGTGAGAGAATAAATTATTAATTTCAAAGGGACACCACATCGGTGGTATTTGAAAAACCATGGGATTGCCCATGGTATTTGACCATGGTATTTGCCACATGGTACACCTCATAACACATATTACTATTCACAAGACTACCGGATTATTTACATCCTTATTACATCATCAATGACGTCATTAAACACCCGTATCTTAAAAATGTATTTTTAATATTCACTGACAAATCAACTGTTTCAGAAAAAAAACCCAAAAAATCATTCTAACCTAATATAGATCCCCTGAATTCAAAAATTCACTCAATTTTATAAAAATAATTTTCTAAAAAAATTCATTTAATTTTTAAATAAAATCATTATTTATTTCAAAAATACAACCTTAAAACTATAAGTCATTTTATAACACCTCATGAAAGTAATCGAGGTCCCATAAAAATATCGTATAACCATAAGACAATAAAGTAACAATTTATGATTAATTTTTTTGAAAATACATTTCCATATTAAATTATTAAATTAATTATAAAATTGTAAATAAAATATTTATGAAATACAAAAATAACCAAACATAAACTATGATCGTTTATTTCACTTTTAAGATGTCTAAAATGTATTTATACATTCGTGAGTGAAGTTACTATTTTTTGGTCGATTTATTATTCTTTACTATTCATAATGGTATATTAGGGTTCATATTTTACTATTCACCTAAAATCAAGTTGATCGTATTAGAAAATAAATTTCTTTCTGATCACAACTATAGAAGACCATTTTTGGAAAATAATTTCACAAGAAAAGTTATTTAATAATATATTTTTTTAAATATTCATAAAAAAAAATATTCATCAAATAGTATTCATCAAATTGAAACTTCTTAGAAAATTTATAAAAATTCTACCTAGGTTAATTTTGACATTAGGAATTCAAAAATGATGTTTACTTAACCATAATAATTATCTCAGTTTTAGAAATTTGACTTTTAAATATGAAAATAATTATTTATTAAAAATAATAGCTGATAGAAAATGAATACTGAAATTGCATAGTGAAAGTTATATCATAAAAAAAGTAAAATTATTTTTTCATTTAAATTTAAAAACAAGTGTTTTTAATCATATTATTTAATTAAAATAATCATTATTTCATATACCTTAATTTGTTATAATAATTATATCATTTTTGAAAAGTACAATCTTGGTCCGAAGTAATTTGATGTGCTTTTATTGTAAAACATAATAAAAGTTTATTAGGAGAAAAGAGATCAATAAATAAACGAAGTACATTTTCTCAGTCATTAAAAGTGTCATATAATTTTCCTCACTTGATTTTAAATATAGATAATCATGAAATGAAAATATATTGAAACATAAACCCTTGCTGCTTTATTATATTTTAAATCATAAAACAATTGGAAGAGATTAATTAAAATTAAATATTATATAACATGGGTATGAATATATTAATTAAATTATACGTCAAATAGGGTATTATATAAACTATATAAATAAAAAATAGGTCCATAATATGAAACATGTCTCAACAAAATAGTATTGAGATGAAGAACCCTTACCTCAAGTCCTGGATTTCATCATATGCACTCTTATCCTCCTATATAATAAATTTAGAACTATTATAAATCAATAAAAGAAAATTTTTATGTTTATATTTCTATATATCATTATTTTGTAATTATAAATTTTCTATTTTCTAACAATTATTCTCTAAAATCATTATCCAGTTGAAAAATATTCAATTTCACATGAATTCTTCAGTTTAACAGTTCTAGTACATGTAGATTGATCATTGTTTAATAATATAAATAATCATAATCTTGTTATACATATTATATGTATTAATTAATTAATTAATTATATTCATCCATATAAGATGGCGATGATAAATTAATTACATCACTTTATGGATACACATGAGTAATGTTTCTAATTTTCAATGGTTGGAAATAAATAATGTAAATAACAATTAAACATTCCAAAATAATACTTATATCATATAAAATATGTATATGCATCAAATATTTCCTTGTTAATATCCATTTAAATCATAAATGAAAAGAATCGCGTCAATTTTTATAGGTGGTAATCCGCGCATACGCACAAGTGGTGTTATAATTTATCATAGGATGGAAATGCCAATGAAAATTGGTTATAAAATAAACATAATAACATGTTAATATATTTTATATATTGATTCAATTATACCTTCATTTCTATATTAGGTTTTAAGGAGTTAAAACAAAAAATAAGTATGAAATAACATGGATACTAGTTATACCTCTTATTTTTAAAAAAATTCTTCTACATACACATTATGTTATATAGGTTGGTACTTTGGAGAAAAAAAGTCATATATATTTTTATGATATAAAAAATTGACTTTTTAGATATTTTTGAAATAGAGTACTCATGTGTGGTAGATAAATTTAAGTATTTATAACTTTATATAAGTGAGGTGAGTACAACACTTATATATTTTCTCAACATTTTAATATTATAAATATCTTACACTGGGAAAAGTGTGACTAAAATAATTAAATTTATTTTGAAATATGATAATTTATGAATTAAATTCTTCGAATAATAATTAATATGGGATTATAATAACTTATAATATTTTTTTGACCTTTACTAATACATTTTACCCTTTTACAATGATGACAACATTTTTATTATTGTTGATTTTTATAAAGACCAAAAATGATTTTGAAATAATTATTATATTTGAAACTCCAAACTAAGAATTTAAAACGAATTTTTCAAGTTTAAATTTTTAAAAGTGGTTGAAATTAATATTTATATATGTACACATAATGAAAGGGAATACAATTTTTAGAAAAGTACATAATTGGCATAAATATGAACCTTCATAAAAGTAAAATATAATATAAATTATTAAATATTTAATTAAAGTATTTATAATAAATAGGTGGTTTATTAACTACAAACAATGTAAAATGTATTATGGAACTTTTAAATTACTTAATTTATTGCAATGGAGTGATAGTTTTGGAAAAATCAATATTTTTTATTATTTAATCCAAAATCAATCATTTAAAAAAATCCCAAAACATCCATTAATGAAAATTTTTAATTATTATTTCAAAATTAATATAATTTTTTTCAAAGATAATATCTAAAAGTAAAAAAATTAAATATTGTATCTACATAATTGTTCATAAAAATTATTTTTGATGAAAATGAATTTTTGAAGCCTAAATTGTCATTATTCTCATTCATTTACTAATAAGCACAAATAAATTCATTTAGATAAGTTTTAATGGAAAAAAATCTACGAATACCACTAGAGTTATTTCTTTTTATTGATTTATTTAACCTATTAAAATATAAATACATTGTTTAAATAAATGTAGTTTTATAAATAAAATATCATTTACCTTAAAAAGATTTTATCGTTATTTATTACCAAATTTATAACCAATGTATACGTGATTATTTATCTTATTATGAAAATAAATAACATATATTTCAATATTATAATTTTTTCCATCAAAGCTCAGTGTTTCATGTAAATACATCTATCGAACACCCAAAATTATATATATATATATATATATATATATATATATATATATATATATTCTAAAAACTATGGTTGTTAAATGCAACATTACTTTTCAAATTGTAACTTGACTACTTGAATAGTAAAATGACCACTGGGTAACAGATAAATTATCAATATACATGATTTTTTACATGAATAAGATATGTAAATATTAGTATCAAAATAAAATAAAATAATTACATAATCTATGAGAAATCATATAAGTATTATGGTGTATTTTTAATTTTTTTTTAATATCATTACTAAAACATAATTTTTATGTTATAATATTAATATTTTAATTATAAAAATTATTAATTTAATATTTTAATTAAAATATCTATATTATTAATAACTGATTTTGTGGATGTTTTTCAAAACATTTTAATTTAGTAGTGAATATTGAATATTTATGTTTTCTTACACAGTATGTATTATGGCATTATAATGACATAAAAAATGATGATTAATTTCAAAAAATATTATATTTCTTAAAATTTATTTAATTAATAAAATTATATACCTTTAAATAATAATTTGATTATAAAATACTATAAATCATCTTCCAAATTCAAAAATATATTTTATTTTATTATAAAAACTATTTTTTGTTTCTTCATATAAAATACATTTTCCCAGTAATATCATTCAGATAATAATTTGTGTAAATTTTTATAAAATGTATATTTTTATTTAAAATGCTTTCATTTATATAAATTATCATTACTATTTAAATAATAAATATTGTATTCTAAAATAGAAATTCCCAACACATATAAATATAAAAATAATTCAATTATTTCCTGGATTCAAATAACATTGTAGTTTATTAATTCTCTTCTAAATTATCTTCCTAATCATAATAGATATTTTGTGAATATTTTTTCTATTCAAAAGATAGTAATTTGAATGATTATGTCTCATTACATAGGATGTGATTTACAGAGAAAGACAATATTTCTAAATCCCAAACCATTAAATATTTATTCTTATCATACCCATTGTATAACTTGTGAATAAATCTAATAAAAAATTGTACTAATTATAATATAATATAATAATAATAAAAAATTATTCTTTAACTAAATTTATTTTAATAAATAATAAAAACACCATTCACACAACATTAGGTTTATTCGACCAATATGGATGACTCAGTTTTCATTAACACATTTGATGAATAATTTTAAAAATATCAATAATTTATAATTATAATATTAATAAAAAATTTAAATCATTTTTATGATTATATAATTATAAAATATAAATGATAATAAGTTTACCAACAATATTAATAATAAACTATCATTATTGGTTTAACCATTGGAATCAAACATATAGATAAATAATACATCATTTATTGTTGTTTTGATGCATCTCAATTACTATTGATCATTAGTCACGCTATAATGAATTAAACAAACACAGTTGACACACATAGATATTATAAAATAATCCTAAAACAACCATTGATTGATAACATTCTGCTGAATTTTCATTTGAACTATAAGACAAAAAATAATAAATGATTGACATAAACAAAATGAATCTTACTTGTGAAGAATGAATAAATAAAAATGAATAAAAAATATAAAATAATCAAGAATATTTTTTAAAAAAAAATTAATATATTAACAAAATTTATTATTCATGAGGATATATGAAACTTGAATTGATTTGAAACTCATGCTACATGGTTCACTCCCTGACCATTCACATTGTAATTATCTATGTTTGTGTAATATACCGTCAATAGTTATTCATATATAATAGAATAAATGATAATATATTTTTTTATTGAACTATATTGGGTGTATATAGAACTATTCATTGTAATTTTAAATATTTATTCTTAAATTATACATAATATTTTCTATAATGAATCTTTTTTAAACTATCATCTTTTCTTGTATAATTATTTTACTACCTACCTCAAAAATAATTAATTTATTATATAGTAATTTAAATTTACTTTTGTGTTATATATCATTTTCACACTATTTATATGTATCCATAGCCCATAAATAATTGTGATTATATAAATACAAATATAGACCCACAAACAAAAACACACACATACAAACTCCCCCTTTACCTCCATCCCTTTCTCCCTCTCCCTCTCCCTATCATTTTTAATTATATTCACACACCCAATATGTCACCTAATTTTTGTTATCTTTTCTATAAAAAACATTTAAATACATTTCATTTTATCTTAAATTCATTAATGTTTCCCATTGATGTTATCATACAATATTTACAATCATTACATTCATGTTAACCTATATAAAGTTTGTAAGAGAAAACATTTCTATATATTTTTTATTTTTCTATATTACTTATATCATGTCTTTTTTTCTTCATGCATTTTTAAAAATAATAATTTATATAGCAAAAATAATTTTCCTCTTTTATTTTGGTTATCCTATACAATTTTATTTCATTTAAACCACTTTTAATTATCGATTAAAAATATGTATATATGGATTATCGCCAATATTTTTTTCATCAACTTGTATTTTTTATTATTTTTATATTGTATTCTATAAGAAAAATACTTATTCAATTAAAAATATTACACTCCATTTATCCTTTATTATTTGGTTTTAAGAATCAATTTATTATTATACTCGTTATTATTTGAAAAATCATACACTAAAAAATTATTAAGAGGATTTCTATCTATATAGTTATCTTTTTTTAATCTAGTAATAAATTTGAAGATTATAAAATAGTTCCTTATAAAATTTCATATTACATATTTGTAAAAATATATATAATATGTTTCCATTTACTTTATTATGAATAATTATATTCTGATCTAAACCATACAATGATGTCCAACTAAATATTCATTGGCCCTTTTTTATCACCATTCATTTTCTATAAATGTAATCTTCATTTATATCATATATTGTGATTTATAAATGTTAATTGAAAAAAAAATATTATTATATTTATATTTTTTTCTTGATGTATACAATAATACTATGTTTTAACCAAATATTTATTCTTAAGAAATATTTCAAGATGTTGATAATGAAAATATCCACTATCTTATTTTCCTATTTGGATTCACACAAGATCTGTCTTATTTACCCTCTTCTATATATTATATAAATAATACCATAAATGTATAATGAATTTTTTTACTTATCATAGATTAATATATTTTCAATTTATCATTATCTCATCTTCAAATGGATATAGATTTATATATGATTCTATTAAATAGGACGTGTAAATGTTTCCTCTCATTAATATTTTTCTTTTACATGGAAAATTGTTATGGGATGTTAATTAAGAATGTTATAATAAAGGACTAAATCTATAAATTTAATTCATAGATGTTTTCTACAAATTTAGGACATTAAAAAACCATCTATGTAGAATAATTCTTATTCAAACAACCACCTGGAAGAAACCCCACAATAAAACGACATAGTAAGGTTAAATGCCACATGAAGAATTATGCTTTATTTTTTCAAAGATTTTTTTTATAATAGAACATGGTAACCAAAAAAATAACTCTTAATTGTGAAAAGACCATGAAGAATCCCTATAAGGTCACATACATCATGTAGTATATGATATAATGGTGTTAGTGAGGTGTTTTCGTACCATAACTCAAGGTTCAATTGTAATGATCCACCACCACACTATGAAAAATCCATGTCAAGTCACCTACCTCATGAATTATTAGACCTTGTTGTGTTGGAGATGTAATTTCATAACACTTTCATACTACCCATCAATGAACCCTTTATGGACACATGCCACCACCACGTGTCCTTCACATTCAGCGATTAGTCACTATCCCTCACCTTTATATAAAAATATTCAATTTTGGGAAAGACATTAAGGGACACATAGAGATATAGGGATATAGGAAAATGTGGGATTAATTTTTTTGATTACTAGAATCATTATCTGGAAAATAAATTTAATAAGTAATCAATGGAAAACTCTCACAAGGAAAGTACGAATGTGAGTCCATCTATTGTGGATAAGCCTATGAGGCCACCTCATGAGCATGATTATGTGATTTCCACATTATAAGTATGATACTAAGAGGACTCTTAGAGTTGATATATGCATGTTTCCATCTCAAGATGAATCCTAAAAGATTACTACTCTGAGAGATCAAATCACACTTTTTGGTTTTTATAATCCCCCATTACAAAGGGTATCTCATTTCATTGTGTAAATTTTTAAAGATAATTATATGTTGTGTCCTCTACCAATACAATTTATAATAATCCCCCAATTTATATGAAAATACATACCCTTTAAATACCTATCTTTCATAGGGTAACCTCTTTAGTGAAAGGAAATAAAAATGATCTTTATGATTTTCTTCATCTAATGTCAAATTCTAGAAAAGGAAAAATCTCAACCTCTTCCAAAACCACCAGATGCATATGATAAGTTCATCAAAACTAAAATGACCCCTTTAAATCATTTATTATATTGACAAAATATGGTTTTATAACTATTAGTTAAAATTGGTGGAACTCATGTGGGGATTAAAATCATTGTTTTCGATGACAATGAGTGTAAATATCTAGTGAATACAAGAGTTTTCTATCATGGATCAATATTCTCTCAAGTATCAGGGATTCATATTTGGGTATAAACACCCTAATGTTTACCATTTATCATTTCATCACCTAATCAATTATCTTGAATCACCCATACTGGGGTAGTACCCATTCATGCATAAGCCTCACTCATACCCTCCAAACTCTTATGTAGAATTCTAGGCCTCCTTATGAGTAAGACAGATTCAATGAATCCCTCCAATTAATTTTTCCATCATGATGATTCATTAGTTATTCATAGATATATCTTACATTCATAATCCCTAAAACATCATCACATGGAACATTCCTTCATGAATTCATACTTAACGGTCCATATTCCTCGACATCTATAATTACCAATGGGATATAATCATAGGAAATAAAATACTCATCAAAGAAGCTAATGTTAAAGCCCCAACAAATCTCTTATCATGAACTCTCATGAAATAAATTTATCTTCTAATATATATTTATTCTTACACCATCCATGAATCACAAGGATTAGAGTTTTAGT
This sequence comes from Viscum album, assembly GCA_963277665.1. Lineage (NCBI taxonomy): Eukaryota > Viridiplantae > Streptophyta > Magnoliopsida > Santalales > Viscaceae > Viscum > Viscum album. The sequence continues at coordinate 266,081,641 of OY728125.1, read as the reverse complement.
TTATAGTTTTATTTATAACCATTTAGATACATCATTGGAATAACCTATATCCATTTCATGACATCAAAATAAATTATTAAAATCCATACCACATGACACTAAAATTTCATATTATTGTCCCCCCATATGATCATAACCCATTAAAACTCACACCACGTGGTATTTAATCCTATTAATAAGGATACATATTACACCTCCTTTGAGGTGAAAACATGACATAAAAAATCATGAAAATTTACCACCATAAGTTGATATTTCTAAAGAAACTAATTACAAACTTCCTTAATACAAAGTATATCCTTATAAAACATCATCTTCTATATATAATCACTATACATATATGTACTACTTTATGGGTCATATCCACGCAGCCAAATCACTCATATAATTGCATATTATTCTCAATGAGATCATGCATCAACCCAAACGAACATATTTCTTCCATATAATCAACAAATACATCTACATAGAGAAATATTCCATTTGAAAATGATAGTAAATTAAATCTCATGTGTATTTCTCATAATAACTATTTATAGAAACATTTAACCTATAATTCAGTTTTACATGACATTAAAGAACATGGAATTACTCCTCATCCCTTGACTATATTATGTACTATCATTCCCATTATATTCAATTGAATATATTGGGGTTGAATTCCTTTTATAAGGATACATATGAAGTCTCCCTCATGGGAATGATCCCAATTCCACAAACACCTAATACCTCTATTTGCGGTGAAAAAACGTTGAGGGCCTAACAAGGACGTATTAAATATCACCATAATTATATTACAATATCAATATGTAGAACTTGTGAAACATAATAAATTATAAATCTAATATCTGGTTTTTATCAGACTGTTCACCTAAGATAATTATTCTTACATAGTGTTTTTTGGAATATGTAAAACCTAGGATACATAATAAATTATAATCACAATGTGATTATAATTTACAATTAGTAAGGACATCATATGTTACCACCTTCTATCAAAAAATTGTAATCCAAATGTGATTTATTAAATAATAATATATAATTCAGTTATATCATATGTATATTCATTTATTTCTCAAATATCAGTAAAAAAATAATGGTGAACTGTATGAGAATTATTAAACTGTATAATAATTTAATTGATCATTAATTTCCAAATAATACTTCACTAATGGGTTTTCTTGTTAGTGCTTTTCAGAATTGATAGTACATTTATAACACTTATGTGAATTCAATATAATGATGGTATTGAAGGTCTTTGATATATTCAACTTCCATTACCAGTGTCACGTCCCTATAAAATATAATTCAGTTGTTACAAATGAAACATCTATAAAATAAAGTTATAATCTCTCATGATAAAGAATACTATCTCAATAGAAGGATACCTACATTAAAAGAAACATAGAAAATTCATAATGTAATTAATACTTTAATACCTTCAAGAAAATGAAATTCTATAGAATATTTGGTGAAAACCATTTCTACCTCCAACTAGTTTTGGAAAATTTTCTCAAATTGTGATAATATCATCTTCCCCGATCATATGGAGATTAAGAAGCCCATTGATAAAAACAATAATATTTTAGAGGTACTCATGCTTGATATAGCTGGTTGACATCATCATATTATGTTCCAACAATCCCATGATTCATGAAGGCATAATGAAGAGTAATATTATGTGACCCCGACCCTGGATGATCAGGCCCGGGAAGCAAAGAGAAGGTCTTGAAAAAGGAGGTGTACAAGAAAAGTTATGTAATTTGTATATAACCTAGTACCCACCACCAAAGTCTAGAAACTGATCATGGTGACACCATGAGGGTCAACTAATATTCCATTCCATATATATGGAATTCGTCAATAAAATTTGATGATAGATACAAAAATAATAATATAATATTAATTTTTCATATCCAAAAAAATCATATTTTTTAAGTAGAATATGTTCAAGAGTTGAACCATATTCCTAATCCTGTTAATGATTTACTCTATAATATTTGATTGGTAACTGAAGAGTTGGAACATATACCAACATAGAATCTCTAGAGATATCAATATATCCTTATTTCAACTAATAATTTTCAGTAACATTTTTATTAAACATCTACTAGATATGAAAATATTCATAGACCTAATACCAGAGTAGATCCTTATAATAAATAAATCGTCACTCAAGAGAATGGAAATATTCCCACTCCTATTCTGGAAGATCACTAAAATATTCTTAGTAGTGACTAAGGAGAAGGATTGAGAATATATCCCCATTCTAAGTGATTATTGATGAATTATTCTGGAAACTTTCTTAGGAGAAGCTAACTTTCTATTCATATATATTTAGGAAGAGTAGTAAGATATTCTCAATAGAATGAAAAAATATTATAGGCATATATTCCCACCCACAATAAGTAAAACTGTTATAATTACTTGAAAAAATATTTTTAATACAATCATTATTATAATCTACTCATTATCATGGAGTAATTTCATATCCATACTCTCATTGATGAAAGAGTTTATAAGAACAAATGAGAGGCCACACTAAAGAGGAAAAATATTCCTTAACCTATTTAGAGGATCATCATACTAATACATAAAATAACAAAAATAAATATAGGGAATATATTTTCATTCCAGTAGGGATTTCTCTATGTATTAAGATAATTACATCAGGGGAACCCAAATTCCAAACAATGTTATTAATGCCTATAGACATACTCCTGCAGTCACTAACCAATGAGTATATGTTCTCATAAAAATCCATAATGAACATTGGAATATTCTATTTGTGGCCATGAAGAAGGATCATATTCCTTCTCAATATGACGTGTTTTTATCACATTGCAATTATGATCTAGGGCTCACATAGGTTGGATCCTAACCATGGGGGTAAATAATACCAATATTCATTACTAGTACCCCAATATAGAACATCTTAAAGAAGATCATACTAAATAAATTATATTGGTAAGAAGTATGCCGTTGTTTTTACTTGGGTAAATAAGAGTGTCCTTATGTAATTCCAAAACATTTTTATTGCGAAAAATGGATCAACTAATACTTCTTTAACGAAGGAAGATAATATTCCATATGGAATTCATCCCTATGGTAATATAGTTGTTGATCATGAAAATCCTCCTTGTGAATATTCTCATGATATTCATTATAGAAACCATATAAATTTCTATTTTTTCTATCCATAAGAATGACCCAATTTAATCTGAATTCATGAAACCAATCCTTCATATATAGATCTACTAAATAATCCATGATCAGTAACCAATGACACAACATTATTTTCCAATAATGAATTAGTTAATTTGAGTGATCATATATAAAAAATCACAACCTCTAAGTTATTTGGATAATATATTTCACTAACCATCCATGAATATTTAAATTGGTTATAATTTCATGTTTGAATTAGTGAGATAATAGGAAATTTTATATTACTATATAGAGGTATATCCATCCATAAATGAAGATGACTTCATGTATATATAGAAACATATAGCTAATATTATTCTTCCAATTATATTTTTGACCATTGAGAATAGACAATAAATCTTCTCAAGGGAGTGGAAATAAAATTCAAGAACTATCTATGTCTTAGTTTATAGAGTTACCTCTTTTATCTCATAGTGAGTTCCTTATCTTTTAAAGGGAACACAAGCCATGTCAAAACACTCTTTGTGCTCTTTTTTCATGTTGTCTTTAGTTTCTTCTAAGTGTTTTTATATTGAACTGTAATAAGAAACTTGATAATATCTAGAATACTTTCCTCAATAACAAAGATACTCTCTATAAAATAATTATAGGTTCTTGGACTTCTATCCATTTCAGGGGATGGGGATAGTATAGAGAGTGGTATTTCACCTCATTACATACTAAATAGAAACCATTAAAATATGTATAATGACATGTAATTTCAATATTATATATTTTAGGAAAATAAGGTGTATATTCTAGAAAGTATGTTCAACTAAAATATATTGTTCCCTAAACCCAAAATTTTAAAAATCAAATATATTTTGTTATCGATCAATTACTACATTATGATAAAAATAATATTGAAAGAGCATCCTTCCTGATGAATGTAGGACACCATTCAACATTGAATCAATTATCATAGTGTAATTCATTCATAGAATAATCATTTGATCATGCTCTTTCTCACATGAAAATCCAAAAAAAATCAAGTGGGATTCCATGGAAGTTGATGATATATTAATGAAATAGAATCACCAAACCAGTATCTTGGGGGAAATTGTCATCATTTTCACCATCTATGTCACCCCTGATATAGTCAATTCAAATTTGATATTAGGAGGAGATATTGAAAAAAACATATTAAATACAAAGTACATGGATAAGGGTATTCTTACCACCACCTCTTTAACATCCTATATGTATGTTGATATTCTTAAGATTAAAAGCATGAAATTAAAAGGTATCCTCCTATATCATTGCAACACGTGATCCTCCATCATATTTGGGGATATATGTGTTCAAGGGTAGTTATGATTCCCTTTGAATCATGTTATGAAATCTATTTATATTAGAGAAGTTATATGGAAAGATGAAATCATGGTGGGACCGAAATATATAGAAGATCACTAAGGAGAAGAATATATAGGAATTCCACTAGTTATATATTTATAGATATCTATAAGAATGGTATTTCCATTATGACATAGATGAGGGGAATGATATTATCTTGGAAATTCATTTTGATTTAGTAAAAGAAATAACAATAAATCCTACGGATGAAACAGGTGAGGATAAAGAGACTTATGTATTTGATGAAGAATTATAAAATGGAAATGATTCTCACACTGATGTGCATAAGTAAAGAGTATGAACAAGGAATAAAATAAAAAAATCCAAATTTGTATTATATAAACATCCAGATTCCATATAAAATATTACATTCAAATGAATATAAGAGGAAAATTAGGCTACATCACATTTATTTATTGATAAAGTGGAACAATTAACCATGGTTGAAAGATTAGCCTAAAATGATGTTGAATAGAGAAAACTAAGATGGATTATCTTTTAATTACTCATAGTTAATATTCCAATTGAGTATAATTTTGAAGTTGAATTATTTATTCCACATCCCGGAGAAATTCTCAAATGGGATGGAATTTTTTAACCTACAAGGGTAGAAATGATCTACCCTTCTATACCCTCTCAAATACATATAGTCTACTAAAATAACATGATGGATGATTATTAAGTGTTTACTCAATTATCACATCAATTACCCTCATTATAGGAATCCAATATATTCTCAACCACAATAGTGTCTATATATCAGATTTCTATTGTTCATCTAAACAAGGATTCACTTATGTAGGATTCAGCGGAAAGGAAACCCCTCCCCCCCCCCGGTAGTTGTTGGATTTTATCTAGTCTACTGTCACTCTAATAGAAGAAAATAATGATAAGTGGGGCCAATGCAGCCAAAGTGGATGCCTTATATTTCAAACTTCGATATGGTCCCTCTTACAACTAATTTATAGAACCCCGTATTATTAAAAATCAAGTAAACTTTGTACCTAGACTATTATTTAATGTATTATGTCCCTTTTTGGACCTATTATAGCAGAATTAGGGGAATATGTGGAGGATAAGACCATATATATTATACAATATAAAGAAAAACTAACCTTTATTTGGTAAAAAATCAACCTATATCTAAGGAGAAATGGGTATACTTTTGTCTCTATTATTTCTACCAATTTTTTTCTATTCAATGAAAAAAATATCTTTAACATCTCAAACTATAGGAAATGTGAAAATGAGTGTCTCAAATTACATTAATATGTGTAATGGTCTCACCTACTCCCATAGAATGATTTTCACCCAAGAACATCTTCTAGATATATGTGAATAAAACATCCAATATGAGTTGAAGATACAACGAATCCTACTAAACTATTTTCTTTTATTTCTAAATTTGGTAATAGTATAATATTGTCTTAAGGTGACCATTTAAATCACCAAGGTTAAAACCTTTGAAATTACAATAATTGATGTGAGAATGGATAGTATGGGAGAAGAAATAAATGTAATGTAAAAGTCAACTCACATATTATTTATTGTCTCTAATCCATCACAAGATTACATGATGCCCAATATTGAATGATCAAAAAAACAATAAATCCCTCATCGTGGAATTTATAGGAAAAAGGTCAACTGAATCTTTAGGAATGAATAAATAAATATTATTCATTTATAAAATAAGAGTTTTCATGGCATTTTATCATTGTAATAGATAATAATATACTTACACATATTTATTATAGGATACTTGAATAAATTAGTCTCAATGGACACATAGATTACATTCCCTATCAGCAAACTTTGTAACATAGAATTCAAGATTTTTCAATCATTAGAGACATACACCAAAAGATGGTTGATTATATAATTGTTAAACTATGAAATCCCTATGAATATGTGGGATGTGTCTCAAAAACGTTTTTAAAAAAAATGATAATGGTAGGATATCCATTTCTATAACCTAAAAATATTTAATAATGGATTCATGAGGAAAATTTTTAATCGAGTACATGGCATACTCAAGGGAAAACTAAATTGAAATTCCATGATGACAATTATTTATCAAACATCTGAATCATCTTTTAATGATAGGTATAAATGAAAAATAAGAGTAATGGGTACAAAGATAAATGACATATAATTAAAAATATGTTTTAAACACTTCATGATATTCTTCACCAGACATTTTAAGGATGGTCAATGACCATCCTGAGGGTACCCACATCAGATGATGAGTCATTATAAGGACTATTTGAATTCACTCACATGGTAAACCCATAACATAATGAATAAATTTCATCTCATTTATCTGACCAATATTATAGATAGTGATTGAGAGGTTTCAAGGTATGAGTAGGTAGGGGAAAAAAGAATAGTGGCTGATGGGAATATTCTTGGTGTGCCCTTATTTATAATAAATGTATTGAAAAACATATATGTAGATAATTTAGTGGGATTAATGGGAGTATCATTATACTATATAATCATCCAATTATTTTTTAAAACCAATCATTAAGTATTTTTAGTTATAAAAAATATATTTATATTACTTTATCCTATAGGAAGAAATCCGAAATCTAAACAATATAAGGAAATGAAAATAACCATATCTAATTAGGAGGGTAATAATTATAAAACTAGGAATTATCAGTTCATATTCAATTGGAATATCTTATTTTGGAACTATAAAATACTAGTGGATCCCTTATTCATGATGGATCTGTGTGAATATTGATATAGAACTACATTATGTATCAATCTGATCATTAGGGGATGTTTATAGTGATGATTCAGAATACCCATTGGTCAAAAGGGAGGTAGTTCTGGGTAATCACACCTACTAAAAGGGATTCATGACTTTTTTTATTTATTATGTTTTTAAGTCATGTTTCATCTATCCTTCCCATATCCAAATGTGTGATCAAGTACCCATATGATGGTAATTGGTCATTTAACAATCATCACTATGAGCATCAGAAAATATCAGACATATCATATTAATGTGTACATATATATTTGTCAATGGTTCTATAATGATTGTTCCATATATAAGTATTAGATTTTTTCTATTTTTTGTTACATAGTGATTATAGTTTTCTATTTCTATGGCTTAAATATACATATCTGGGAACTCTATTTTTTATCCTCATCATGGTAAGTGGTAAGTGTTTTTATTATTTCAATAGAGGTTCAAATATGGAACATCCTCATATCCCGTTAAATAAATGAAAACACACATATTTTAGTTCAAACTAATTGTATAAATCATACATTTTTAGTTCATGTGTGAAGGAAATATCCATGTAGTTTATGGTAATGCAGTAAGGACATATAAGAAAAAAAATTATAGGAATAGTCATTGTGGAAGATGAAGATAAAAACACTTCTTATCCAAAAAGGGGATATAGTCTAATGAGATAGTTTTGGATTCACATGTTATGTGTCCCTATGAGGATGAAACCCATAAGGAATATGGATTGGTGAGTGTAATGTTACAAGATATGAATGAAATATGTCCCTCATGGTGGTTCAATTATTTCATTTCAAATTCAACCATTGAAATATACACCCTAGGAATGTGGATCTATAGAATTGGATGCCTGAGCTTGCAGAAGTATAGTTATGTGATAGGATTATATTGATGGTTTCATAGTAAATATAATATTATATGGATAAATGTAATGGAATGATGTTATTGGGATTGAATGTCACATATGAATCAAACATATCCCATAAATATAGAAATAAATTACCATGTAGTACAAGGACTGTATTTTAAGGAAATGTAGTAGGATTGTATTATGAATTTTAACATCATGCATACATGGAATTAGACATATATTATAACCTAATATCACTGGGAGGTTTTCAATAATAATGTATTGTCTATGTTGTAAAAGTAGATATAATCAAATATTGAGCATAGATTACAAATATAAAGATACCCAATAAACATGGGTTGCAACATACACCCAAAGTGATGCCCATATGAGATGTATTTCGATTGTGATGTGGGTAAAATTAACTAATATATATAATACGCCATGAAACTTGATTATTGTAAGAAACAATATATAATGTAATATAATTTAAATTATATCCTAGTTTAGAATTAATTATGAATGTGGATTATACTTGATGGTGATACCCATCATAATATCTTATTATATGTTATGATGCCTGGGTGGGGTACGAAGACTATAGGAGTATAAAATCCTATAATAAATAATTGGAGAATAATACATGAGGGTCACCGTATCTAAAAAGAATAATTGGATGGAGAATAAATCATTATTTTATTAAAATAGACTTCCCTAATGTCTTCCCAATAGATATTTTTTATTATCATGGGAATCCATGATTTTGATTATCTAGAGGATTTTATCGTTCAGGGATTTAAAAATGAGGCCTTCTTTTATTAAGGGTACTATTGATAAAATGGGTACATACTAATGTGGATGATTGATCCTGTATATCATGTGTATTTATAAGATATTGTATTTTGTACTCTTTGAAATTTTTATTAGGGATATATATAATGAATAAAATCATTTTGGTTATTATGGCTCTAGTAGGTGACTCAAATGATTATTAAACATAGGTATCTACCAAAACCATTGTATGTAAGAGGAGAAAATACATCTAGGTTTTCCCTTTATTAGGGAGAAACATATCATATTGACTGATAATCCAATGTAAGGCATCTATAAGATATGTCCACATGAGTATGGGATCATACGAACACACAAGGGTGGTATCACATGACTACATGATACTAATATGAAGTTCCCTCATGAGGTTTCAACCTACTATTCACAATGAAAAATCATAATATGAGATTGCATGGGAATTATGTGTCTGAGATCATTTACATGTATCTTGGTGAAATGTTTCATATAGGTGTCAAATGAAAAAACTTTTCATGTGGAAAATATCATGAGATATTGTTTCTTGTGAATGTATCAGGTGGGATTGTAGAACAAAAATATCATTTATAGGATTTTGGTATTCATCAGAGTTTTATGGGGATTTTGATATACCTTGGTTATATAGTGATATAGGATATATCTAATATTTCATTGATTTATACTCATATCCCACTTATTTAGTTTCTCTTCATTGTCTCCCCTCCCAAATACTCGAAATAGTAAGTGCGGTATTTATAAATAACCATTTATGGGGAGATGATTTACTAATATATAACCAATTATTTCATATGTTACTAATAATAATGCTAGAATAAGTGGTCATGTAATATTTAAATATATAATCCTTTTGAAATGAATACATTTAACGACCAAATGAGAACACCCAATACGATCGATGTATGATAATATTAATAAATGAAAACTTGTTCCTTCCATATAAGAAGTGTGTTTCTCACAAGATTCTATAATGTTGATGAAAAACATAAGAAATTATCCTATGATAGTTTCGAAGACAAAATTATTTATAATTTTTTATGATCATCTATTTTAGACGAGTCATCAAAAAATTATCCTATAAATTGTATTTATTGGTAATGAAAATGAAACATTTTCTAGGAGTCTAAATCCCACATGAGGTTTTAGTTTTCCATCACTAGGTAACCCTTATTAATATTCTAGTAGGGGGATATCATTATCATATATGAATTAATAATATGGAATGATAATCCTCTGAATTATATTATTTCCACATGATATTGGGTCATGTGATCCTTCCACATTAGTGAACCACACAATTAGACATCCTAATTGATATGTTTAAGAACCAACGTAAATTTTTTATTTCAAGAGATTTAAATTTTATTTTTCATGTGATGTTCATGGATAAAATAATAATCATTCAAACCACATAATTTTCATGTGTGCCATGTGAAATAACACACCGACCTTGTGAAAATCATGTTTATATCTTTACCATTTTATTTCAATACATTTTATTATGAAGATTCCCTTTGATAAGTAAGGTATTTCCTATGAAGATGAATTTAAAAATAGAGGATCTAGGAATGGTTATTAGGGGATTTTAAATGATCAATAATAATAAATCCATTTAATTCCATCATGTTCTACAATCACACATGTTCCTATAAAACCTTTTTTTAATGACACATCATCATTACATATTATCAAACAAGATTCTCGTCATTATATACGAGTTTCTAAATTATTACATGACTCTAACTCCCAAAAAATTTAATTAGACACCCCTTTATATTATCAAATCTAGGGAATGTATTTATGGTAATAAATTAGTTTCCTTATATTTAATTGATTAGAATAATCTCATATAAGGCTACATCATAGGGTACATTGTGTTATATCAGGAAGAGTAATGATGTGAACTCAAGACCAAGAATCTTATTTTCAAGTCCATCATGAATCAATAATTGACTAATAAAATATTTGACTATTAAATGATCCATGATTTCTTTTCAATATGATCTTCTAGTATAGATTATGATTTTCCATTTTAAGTGTATTAATGCTATGGGGATTTCATGATGGATTAAAAGAAGTGTTTTTCTTTGAATCAACAAGTATTTGAAAAACTCTTTCACATAATAGAATACATATTCTACAACTCCACGTCAATATATGATGTCCACATACTAATCCCATTCAGATAATTCATGGAGAGTTTAGAGTGAGCCTTTCAAATGGTAAAATGATCAGTGAAGCTCTGATATTAGGAGTGTTGTATGATGAGCTTGTCCACATAGATTTATAATGAGATAGTTCTAATAGGACACTAGACAATTGATAATGAACTATTTTTTATAGAAAAATACATTATATAAGATGAATTTATAGAAAATATTTCATTTTCCTTTATGATCACATTAGTATTTGTTCCCCAAGAATACCAGGTATGATCCATAGGTGAAGAGACGTGGAGTTTTTTCAAAATGAAAATTCTATAGGGCCTAATGTGATAATTACCCTTCCATTGAAGTGGTAAAATATAATATTTGTGGATTTTAGGTGTTACAAACTAAAATTTTAAAATAATAACATTATGTTCAATAGAATACATTACACATGATATTGAGCACAAGAGAATCATTAAATATTACTATTTAAAAATGATTTTTATAAACTAGATATTGAATTTGTGGGTATTATTAAGAATAAATTTATTATGAAATATATATTAATCTCATTATTAATTAAAATTTAATAATTAATTATTTGGAAGTAAATATTTATTTTTAATAACATCATATTCTGCTTAAAAGTATTTTTTCCTTCAAAAATTATTTTTATAGTATTTTATCAAAAAATATTATATGTAATATATTTTTATTTTAGAAATAATTCATGAAAAAGTAACATCATTTTTGAAATCACAAATTTATTATTATCTAACAATAATTTTTTTTATTATTTTCTAAAAAAGGTTTTTTTCCAATGGATATTGAAAAAAAAGTAATTTAAAGCATTTTTTTGTTCCATGAATTTTCATTGATACACATTACATTAAAAATATATAAAATTAAATATATTTATCTTATATTATTAATATTACAAATATGTTCATTAGAATCCAATATAATATTTAATTTTCCACAATAACATGTTCTCCCAAACAATCATTTTTTTAGAAAAACTATTTTTTATTGAATTTTCATTATAATATTGGACTATTTTTGGCTACTTTTAGAAATTTGTAATTTTAAAATGGGTCAAATATTTTTAATCAAGTGGTCCAAATTTCTTATATAGTCCCCTTTTTATCTTTGGACAATATTATTTATAACTGTATTAAATTATTGACAACACCATAAAAATAAAATGTGTAACTTGTGGAAAAAACTAATGTGACAAGGTATCAAAATCCAAAAAAAATTCCTTTAATTAATAATATAGATTAAATTCAACCATATATATCCTACATTATATTAAATGTAATTTTTTTTCCATTTTTTCTTGATAATGAAATTTTTTATTTTATGTAATGAAAATTCCAAAATTTGATTCTATTCACTTTGATAAAACTAAAATTATTACATATGGATAAAAGTATGGAATGTTAGGTTAATATTTTTTTGAAATATGAATTAATTATTCTATCATTTTAAATTGTTTTTTTTAGAACAAATTACTTTAAATTCATACACAACACTAACACAGTTCTTGTACAAATTATAGAAAAATTAAAAAATATTTTAAAAAGAATAGATGTAATATTTTCTCATAGTTATATTATTCTAATAATTTTAAATATATATAAAACATTTGATATGATTGAGTGATATATATTATAATAACTTGAATATATAGATTTATCAAAAATAAAATTATGTTAGTAGTGTCTAAAAATAAATTTATGATATTATATGAAAAATAATTATTTCCCTAAATTATATAATATTTATAAAAAATTAAAATAGAAACATTATTATGAAAAATTAAATAAAATTTCATCCAATTTTTATTATTATCCAAATGTTATCGTTTATGTAAATTTATGACAGTTTTAGATTGAAAATTATTTATTTGGTTAAGGATGAATTTGGTGAAAAAATGGGTTGAAATAAAATATATGGTCTTAAATGAAACCAAATACAATATATAAATTGCAGGAAACATATGATATACTAATGTATTAAAACTGTTGTTATAGGCTAGGAAACCTTTGGTATAACCTAAACCAAATTTTTTCCAAACCATTTCCTGTTGATGCATAGGGTAGACATATGACAACGGTTATTCAATAACCATTGGTATATGGAACTGGAAAGAACATTATACCAATGGTTTGTAGTAAATGTTAGTATAGACTATTTATAACTGTTTGATACCATTGTGATATAAATCACCTTAAATCTGTACAAATGGTTTATGAACCATTGTTATAGACTTTTACCACTATTTTGATGTAAACTATTTGTAATGATTGAGTTTTTATTTCAATACAAATGGTTTTCTATAAACCGTTGGTATAGATTAAGTTATCACATCTATACCAATGATTTATAAACCATTGAGATAGATATTGTATAATTGTAGTAGTAGGATATAACCTCCCCTAATATAGTTACCTGCAACAATTACTTGTACAGAATTCAGAATTCAGAATTACATGTAATTACCTGCAATTACCTATGAAATTATGACCCAATTACCTACAATTTAAATACACTATACATAAATTAAAAAGTAACCAATGAAGAATAATATGATCTAAATAGTATTCTATTAGAATAACACAAATTCAATTGTAGTACAATGTACAGAATTCAAAATAAGACCAATTCATAATAACACCATTTCAGAATAACACCAATTCAAAATAACACCAATACACCTAATAGAAAAAAACATCTCCATAAACACAACAACTGAAAATATGATCCAAGTATTGATAGAAGTTAATGTCTCTCATTTCAGAAATTGATGTAACAATAATTATATGGTCTTGATTCAATTTTAATGGATGGAATAATATAGATTTATGCCAGCAATGTTTTTCAATAATGGGGTTTCATTAGAGCGGAAATTAGATTCTAGTTTATAGGTAGTATATAATCATTTATGATCAAGTTCAAATGGTTTATTGTGATGGTCCCCAATCTGTGGGGAGTGGAAACCTATAGGTGTTTTGATATAACCTTAATAGACTATAGTGTGGCATAAAATGTTGGGGTTGATAGATGATGTTCTTAATGTAATTTCATTGGAATTTTTTCCACTATTTTTGAATGATAATTTGAAATTTACCTCCATGGTAGTGATTATATTGGAAATGAGTCATGTTTTGTTACATAATTTACTCGATATGGGGCATTGGATTGTATTGTCCACTAGAAATAGTGTCAAGATTCATAAGTGTATTTGAATGGATTGAGATGAGTTTCATGGGGTAATGATAACTTTTTAAGTGTATCATGAGATGTACTATAAGGTATGGTATATATTGGTTAGTGTAGAATTGGTGGTTTGAGGTCATGAGTCTAATTATCTATAGAATTTTTTAGGTTCCTCACATTTTGGTCTTACTGAATAATGGACAGTTCATTGGATATGATGTCATGTATCTTGATATAATGACACTTGAAAAAGAAACCCACAATAGTGGGGATTCATATTTCATTCATGGTAATGTAAAAATCATGATAATCAATCATGGATTCATAAAATCAATAGTTGAAATGTCTTTTTTCAATTGTGATATTATTAAAAAGATACTTGTGTACATCTAATTTCATGGATTAATTCCAATAGTAAACTTAGATGATATATTAGATAGATTCCATGCATTTTCCATGATATCAGGATGAAATTGAAATGATCATTGGATGACTCGAATCAGGGGTTTTTGGTGTTTAGGGTATGTGTTGTCGAGATATAAAAATTTATAATTAAATGAAAATACCTTAAAATACTCTACCAACATCTTCAAAAATTACACTGAATAGTGATGAATACACACCTAAAAAATTCTAATACAACACATTATAAAAAACAACTTTAAATGCACCTAAAAATATATACAATTTAAAATACAATGATATGTGGGTATGAGCTATGGTTCAAATTATGATGGTGATGCTTGTTATGGTAAGCGTTGTTGAGATATATCTTGTACTCTATACCATAGTGCTAAGTGGGGATGGTTGGATGGATAACTGAGGGATATGATATTAGATATTACTACTATTTTTCTCATTATTTATCATCTAACCATGTTGTATAGTAATGATGAGATCCCCTTTGAGTGACTGGTTTGAGGTATGTGGCATGGCCTAAGAAATAGTATATGACCCTACAATGAGGAATAGGGTACTGTTCAGGTTATGATATAGGACTATTCCCAGTATCCTAGATGTGATATGGGACCATAATATTAGTAAGTGTATAGTATTCAGGATTTGATATAATAACTTACCTTGAGTGGATGACAATGATAATGATGTGTTACATAACTTTACCTTAAGTTAGATAATAGTTCCCGTGATATTATATAAGACCATACAATGAATTAGAGGGAAGTGGTTAAGATATGATGTAGAACCTAACATCATGTGAGAGGGTAGTGGTTAGTATACGCTATGGGATCCTACGTTGAGTGATTGATTAATAGTTGGGATGTGATACAAGACCTCACTTTGAGAATGAGGGTGCAAGTATAAGGATAAATATGAGATCGAGAGATGGTGTAAGGTTCTAACCCTAGAGAGAGGTTGAAGGTCAAGACTGATATGCATGATCCTTCCCTAAGTGGATGGGTATGAGTATGGGTTTGTGTTTTGAGATTAATTCTATTTGAACATTATCTAAATCAAGTGAGGTTTGGTGTTGGGTCTCCCTGGTTAATACCCACTGTCCATTCATAATTGTTTTATATTGTATATTGGTACTTGTTTTATTTTCCCATTCATGTATACACTGTATATAATGATGTATATTTGGGGAAATTGGTGAGACCCTACCTACTTATATCATGGTGATGTTATCTACTATTTTTGGTCATCTCTAGTTATAATTTATAAATCTTACTCTAATAATTTATTTTTATTATGTTATTTATATATTTATATTTAGGAGGGTATACATAGTACAATATCCCCCACAATACTTATAGATTCCCACCGCTATACTAAAGTGCCAGGTGTATGGGTATGTGTTTTTCAGGTCCTGTGGTGATTTATAAATGATTTTATATGATCTATTTTATTCAAGGCAGTACAAAGAGGTTATATGGAAATATTTATGGTGGTTTGACTTTTTGAGATGGTTGTTAGAGGCAGGATGTGTTTCTTGAACTTGGAATAGACCTTATACTAGTATAAAACAAACCCATGTATAAGGAATGTCAAATCTATAAGGTGATGAAATTTTTCTTCATTTATATTTAGTGTTTCAATAGAGATTTTTATTCATGTATGATGTTTTCAGTGAGATATATATTTTCTATTATCTTTAATTGGTATAAGAGTGTGGTTTCATGCATCTTATAGGTTTTTATACTTGAACATGTTCATGACTCCTTGTGGGTGTCAAATAATTTTCATAATTAATATATAGGGTTTATAAAATTTTTAAAATTGGAAAAAATTATTGATAACTATATATAATGGGTTTTAATTAATTAATGTGTCAATAATAACATATTCATTGTTTTATAAATAAATCATTGGAGGTGCCTGAATTAATTAAGACAATTGTGGTGACTATTTTGTAAGTTTTTATTTAATTATAATTATTATCCTAGTGTTTTATGACCATTTAAATTATAGGTTTGGGAATGAGATGCCTTATGATGGTATCTAGGTAGGACTGCCTAGGTATGGGTTGTGCATGAGAGGTGTTGTTTGGATAAATATATTTTAACGAGTCATGTTGATAGTGGTTATGCTAGTGTGGGTTCATATAGTGGCTCTATCTAGAGTGATTATAAGGTTCTCTAGGTAGGATACTATTTATGTCTATCAGAGTATAAGGTTAAGGTTAGCTAATATTGGTTGGTTGATCCTCATTTTTCATAATGGTTAAATGATTGAGATTTATTATTTTTCTTGGTAGATAAATGGAATCATACTATGATGAGAGGATCATGTGTATAGGGTTAGGTTGTTAGGGAAATTCTTTATAAATGAAAGATTGGGTGCATTATTTACATAGGTGTTTTCGTGGGTGACTTATGAATGGTGGAATTTTGATTTCCCTACAAAGGGTATGTTTTATTTTTATAATTTAGTAGATTATATTTGTCTTGAAATTGATGTTGTTAAATATTTATTTTAAAACTCAATTTTAAATCCACCAATTTAAATACACATCAATGATAATAAATGTAGTCAGTATATATAATTTTGTACTTTAAAATAAAACCTTATCTATGAATGATACTAAATCAAAAATTACATCTCATAATGTAACACATCAAAAGACAATGAATTAGAGAAATATGAATAATGAGTCGTATAATGAAAAAGAATAAGCTCAAGTTCATCATCCAAGTGTTTGAGTGTATGCAAAAATAGAATTGTGAAATATATTTAAAACCATGTAAAAAGAGAATTCATAGAATCCAATTATAGATAAAAATAAAGATATATGCATAATGTGACAAACCTAATCACCCATATATTCACTCACATCAAATTATCAAACATCAAATGTTAGTAATATCAGTCAAAAATGTAACAGATCAATTTTTCCTTCATCACCATCAAAATCACTATCAATATAGTCATCATCAGACTCATCCTCATACTCATCCCTTCAACCTTCTTCATCCTCGACCTCATCCTCAGCCTCATCCTCACCCTCATCCTCTTCCTTGGCCTCTACCTTACCCCATCCTCAGCCACAGCCTCGAACAGAGTCTCAACATCATCTTCTTCCTCAGCCTCTTCCCCTCCATCGTCATCACCATGAATGAAAACATATTGACCACCACTAGAACTCTCATCTGGTGAACTATATATTTAACTCTTCAATGACATATATTTACCACATGTTGTGTTGACCTTAGGTGAGATTAATGGACATAAAACATTCATCAATTTCATAAATTCAGTGTTATCCCTAGCAGACCAGTCTTCATTTATTGTGGCACTTTTTTCAGCATGTTCTTCTCATATCATAACTTAATCAAACTAAGTGGAACTAAAAATGATTCCTAAAGAGGGAAAATACCTCATTGGGACTATACCCTTCCCAGGTCGTCATCAAACTATACTACGATGCTCATTTCCCAACACCTAATGTAAGTGATTATTTTCCCCAAAATGTTTTGCTTCCTATGAATCAAGGGCCTCTAAAGTAGCCTATTAGTAATATATATATATTATTATGTTAAAAAATAGAAATTAAAATAAGAAATCAAGAAATAAAAACGTACAATATGTTTTTGTGTCATCTCGTTAACTGCACTTCCATCTTTTTTCCTTCTACTCGTTCAAAACAATTTTGCTCCAGGCACATGTCCTTCAATAATTAGTACATACCTCAACAATGACATTGAATGTAGGATAAAATAATTAAAAATAGGTTACCAATAATTAATTTCATAACTTAAGTTATTTAAAAGCATTATAAACTGAATAAATTAAAGAGGAATTAATAGAAATTGGAATCCCTAGACAAAAATTATAAACATTTTTTGTACCTACTTCCTCTCATGATACGACATCGTAGTACGTCCCAATGTGTTTATTTAACTTTTTGCATTAATGTTTTTATTTTATTTTTACTAACTGATTCCTAAATAAAATTCAATAATAATAAAGTTTGTTTAAAATAAAAACAAGAAAATATTCATATAAATACCTCATATGTGATCAATATCTTAAACCGGATACTCGTCTAATGAGTAATCATTTATGAAACTGTTCTATCAAGAAATCAGCCAAAACAGGCACCACCTTTGACTATGTTCCAACCATATCCTTCAATCCAATTAAAAATTCATTCTTTTTGGATTTCTAAATCTCATTTATCTCCTTTAGACATGCTGGTTGTGCACCCTCACCGTCGGAGAAATTAAACTAAAGTTGACACCAAAATATTAATTCATAGAAATTAAAAAAAAAATATTATATTAAATACAACAGATTATTTTACCCAAATTTATCCCCAAAAATTATCCTTGACTTTGTTTGGAAACTATCTCAATTAGATTGGGCTAACAGGAATGATGTCGGAGTATATGGAAAGCATGGCCAAAAAAACTCCACCATTGCTGCCATGTTTTTTCGATCATTTGATTGTGTTCATTATAGTAAACCATAAATTGTGAAAGGTTGTTCCACACCGAACACATGCATGTACACCCCACTGCCACTACCTATGAGTAGATTTATATGTTTAGATAGAAAAACAATATCATATCAATACATGTTGTAATGAAAATAAATTAGGTTAAAAAAATTGTGTTCTAAAATGTATCTACGATAGTATGCTCAATGGGAGCCTATATATCTGTTTCCACTAAAGGAACATCATTATATACTAGTGTAGTGGGTCCTAGTGTATGCTTTGTAGGAATAAAATATATTAGAGAAGGTGTCAAAGAAGGAATATAGAATCCCAGAGGAAAAGAAGTAGATGGTAACGAAGATGGCATAAATGACTAACCAGCAGCATAATGGGTGAGCAGTGGGAATCATCTTAGGTCATTTGGTTCATATTTTTTGTTATTTAATTTATTTTTTTGTTATAATTTAACTATTTGGGTTTTTCATGGTTTGATAGTTCAGAATACAATACAATTTAATACTATAAAATGAAACTCAAAGAAAACTGCAAAAAATAAATATTTAAAATTAATATGAAGTTCTAGTTCAATAAATAATTTTTGTAATCCATAGTAAATAAAATTTTATAGAAAAAACCTCATCAAATAAACTTAAGATAAACCAATATAATAGAGATCACATATGAATGATTCTATATATTTCCCACCACTAATTCAGGTTCACAATCCACTCTAACAATAGATGTATTGAAGTCATATTGAGTAATAAATGGATCAGGGCCAATGGAAGATGGGATGATGTCAATTACATCATATCCAACCTAAAAAATTTGTCTTGGTATTACTTCAGAAATGACACCAAATTTAGGTCAATGGTTATAATTGATGTAAAAACCTATTTCTCCCTTGATTCTAATACATATGCTTCATCAGTAGAAAGAGTGTGAGTCATGTTAATAACTCAAAATCCATAATCACCAACAAAGGTTCCATGCCTCATCATTGCATCAAATCACTAACATTTCATCATAGTGACTCGACCACGAGAGTAATAATCCAATATTATTATTTTTCATCGACTCCATAATATGATAAATTTTCAAAATAAAGTCTATTATCCGATGCACCAGTATAATAGTCTATTGTGGAAATTATCGTAACATCATGATGTTGTGTTCTCATTTTCATTTCTCATTCAGTGATAATAAATATGTACCCATTGATCAAAATAAATTTACATTAAAAGCCACAGTTTGAAGACCAAAATCAGAAGATCTTATTTCATCAAAGACAGTGTAAGCTGGAAAACTCGATAGCTAAAATATAAATAGATGTTCAACTAAATAAAATATTGATTTTAATTATTTATTACATCATATTTCTACCTTCAATTTCAACCCAACAGAAAACTCTTTCATATGCCAAGTATATCTCCTTCTCAAAGATAAACAACGATTATTTATATATATCATTTCATTATGTTCCATATAGATAAAAATATAAATAGTTTAATTGATATGTACAACTAAAATATTTGAGATAAGATATACAAGTTAAATTTAAATACTTGATGATTTCATCGAACAAATCACAGTTGAACAACACTATGTGATTTGCCACATCCCACTCTTCAAGGATTATTGTCATCAATGTATATGATCTAAGAATTCTTCATGTTTGAGGAAGTATTGGAAAACTAGGTTCATTTTTCGCATACTACTCTTCTTCATTTCTCATTGGTTATTCATTCTCATAGTAAGATCAGACAAAAAATGAGCAGAAATACATATATTCTTGATCCAAGTAACCATTCATTATAGATCCTTATAGATGATTCCTATTTTGGACATAATATTTCAATGTGTACATATTAATTTCAGTTGGATACATCCAATGAAAAGCTAAATGTACTCTAATAAGTATTTCTGTTAGAATATGGATAGTCAAATGCAACATGCATGTGAAAAATGGAGGAAATAGTTTCTTTAACTCACATAAAATTAATGGATTATCCTCCAACATTTATTGCAAGAATGACATGGAAAACCTGTTTACACAAATATCTCTAAAAATTTAACAACCAAATAAATTACACACTTACATTAATGAAAAATATATAATAGATTTCTATTGGAATCAACTCATATCAAAGGATGTGATAATCATGATTCTTCAAAGATTTCAACTTCCACCCTTTTCTGTCGACCTGTTTTGATATATTTCATGAATATCCAACAAGAAATTTAATAGACTCTAGTACATCCAAAAAATGATTTCTATCTATAGGTGTCATCATATAAGAAGAATATAGAACATGCCATTTATTTTCACACATACACAATGGATGAAATTATTGTTTAATCCCATAATATACAATGTCATGCCGATATCATATATCATCTTTTTTATTTCCATTGAAATTTATAAGAATCTAAAGAAAAATTAAACATATATTCTTTTCAATGTGAATTTCTTTTAGAAAAAATTTTGTGACTGACAAGGCAACCCAAAGAAGATACTCTTCTTCTTCCAATTGTAATAGGTATAACTAGAAGCATTGTTCCTAATTATATATTTAATTTCACCCTTACCTAATAAAAAACTGAAATCATGTAATATATTAAGCACATCTTTTCATGCCCTGGCTCCTGAGTACCCGGAGCTGGTACCATACAAAGGATCGAATTCAGTTCGGGCTCTGAGAAACCAGCTACTTCTGAAATTTTTCTTCTACTAAAAGCTGATACCTGAAAAATTTATTTCAAAAACATAGGGTGAGAATATGAATTCCCATTAAGGGGTTTGAAAATAACATACTATAATAACATATTACTGTTGAAAACATTCTTTAAAACTTTCCATAAAACATTCCTCTTTAATAAAAGCTATAACATATGTAACATATTATAAACATGCTAACATAATTATAAGGATGGATGACTCAACAATAGGCATTTTCATTTGGAGTAATAATTAAAAGATGTTCTTAACATGTATGACATGTGCCTATGAGAGAAAAAATTAAACCTCTAAGAGTATTGAATAATCAAAGTTGTGCATAATGGTAATAACTTCAATTTCACACATCGAATACTAAATCATTGAGTGATAAACATATGTCAGGTCGTAAGCTTTTACTTTTATGATACTCATAATTACTATCTATTAACCATGGATATTCTACTAGTCGAATATCCATTTGGTTAATTAATTTTAATATACAAAATGAGGGAATGTATAATGATGGATATTAATTTCTATTTCAAGGCCTCATGCCAGGACCTAGGGGCTAACTGTAACCCGACCCCAACCTGGATAGCTTCTATAACCGGACCCCATCCCAGAGAGAATCTGTAACTGGAATCCAACTTGGTGATCCTATGTAACCTGACTCCAACCCATAGGGTCTGTTGTAACTGGACCCCAACCTAGAACATTCTAATCCAATACAATCCTCATATGTTAAGTAAGGCCATTTATCCAATGTCTCACATTTTACTTATTTTCTAACTTCACATTATTCATGGTGTCCATAAAACCTTGAATAATTAAATTCATAATTCTAGGAAAGGAATAAATGTTTAAATTACAAACACTCACATTTATACATATATAGTTAGTCTAGAACAATACTATGTACTATGTAGTCAAGTCATTAAATCGTACGTATGTTAAGAGTACTTGTGATGAAAACTAATAAACAAAAGGAATAAAAACATGATCACATATATTGAAAATTCTTAAAACCATATTAAACAATTACTTAATGGAATTTTTTTTGGTGCATAATAAAAAAATAGGTAAACTTACCATTCCATGCGGGGTGCAAAACTCACATTTTCTCAAACATTTGTTATAAATAAGCTTTTGTTTATTACATTAAATGTTAAAACATAAAAGCATAAAACATAACCATAACCATTATCATTTAATATAAATAGTATAGAGTAACTCACACATGTGAATATGAAGTGGCAAGCCACCAATATTTATACTCATGAACTTAGGACATCAAAAGAAAATTATTTGGAATAACAACACTTAGGGTTTCATGTTGTGTAAAACATTCATTCAATGGGGAGTGCATAAGATGTAGTGTTTAGTCAAAGCCAAAAATATTTGAAAACACGTGTTTTGTACTTTCTTAATGAACCTTGGAAAATTATAAATACAATTGGGGATCAAATATGGCATATATACACACATACCCACATACCTGATTATACATTATGAGTATACGTAAGGATCTCATACTATGATTATTTGACACTTGAAAGATTAACAAAAACATAAACTAAAAGTAGAATGTTGAAATTATTAAAACCACATGTATATATATTATAAATATATATTTATGTACATACATAATTAGGTATAAGAGTTTTCTTACAAAAATAACTCCATGCATTTTATAGTTCATCATTAAATTTGAACCTAAATGCTTTTTGTAAAACTTAATTCTAGACATATGGTTTTATGAAAAACCATAGGGCGGTGCATATGAATATATATATATATATATATATATATATATATATTTGTTATGTGGATGTGGCATGTAACTATGTTTTCAAGGGGTATATATGCTTCGAGTCTGGTAATTCTCTATAAACTCAAAAAATCTTGAAGCTCTATTTCAGGTAAAGAGGGGTTTAAACTCAACCGAAAGGTGATGTATATTTATATAACATGTGTATATAAACGTACAACATAAAACTCAACAAGAAATAAAAATATAATTCCTCTACCTTAGCTTGAGGAGGAGGAGTAGGAGTTCAGGAAAGCACTAGAAATACCATAAGAAACTTGTTGGGGTCTGCTGGAAGTTGAGAGCGAAGGAATGAGATGTTTGGGATGCCTCGGGTGTGTTTTTTATAGACCATACAAAATATTTTAATGCTAGTGCATGGAATCTGAATCCCAAGTGGCTTATAAAAATACTAATTTTCAGTCCTTGTGGAATCCGCGTGAAAGGAGGGAGACCAGCATTAGTCACAGGAGAAGAAAAACGGTGCAATATAGGGTGTAGGGTTACTGGTTCAAAGAAGACGGAGGAGAAGAAGACAGTGAAGTAGAGGGACATAGGAAAAATTAACGAATAGTCAGAATTTGATCTGGATATGATCCAATGGTTGGGGTGAATTAGTGGTTTATAAAGTTAATGGCTCAGATTGATCTGTGGAAAGATCAAGTGTCTCATGATCATCATGGCGTTTTAGAAACCTCAAACGGTCATGATTAGATCACACCAGATCAAATGGTCCATGAAAAACCTGGAGAAATTTGTGGTTGTTGAGGGTCGAGAATAGGGTCGAGATTGATGGCCTAGATCATGCGCTACATGATTCAAAAGCCCATATCCTATTTCACCCGAAAAAATGCGTACCACATCGAAATAGTGGGATGTTTTCACCCCCTTTATAAGCATCTGCCTCTGGAATATGGTTCAAAAAAACACACAGCACGCACTTAGGGAACCTTAAACACGGGCTCCCGCACAGGCCTGGGCCTACCTATGCCTTACCACAGCATCATGCCCATGGTGTCATGCTCAAGACCTCCTTCTCCTGTGCACCCCTCAAGGAACATATGCCTGTGCTTGGGCTATCCTAGGCTTGGGATGAGGGTTAAGCTCAGCCACCTAGCCTGAGCCGCCTCCCTTAGCACAGAAATAAAGGGCAGGCCCAAGCGGGCCCAAATTTTTATAAAAACTAACCCAATGAAGTCTTAAATAAAAAAATAATACTATATAAACATTATCTTTTTAAACATGGATTTTATATAATTTTAAAAAATAATTAATGAATACTTAATTATACCTCATCTAATAATATACGTAAAATTATTTATAAACACTAGTACTTTAACATTCAAGGTAATGAATTGAAATTTGGTATACCCACATAAAATCATGTATACTTATATTATAGTAGTCAAAACAATGTTTAATCAAAAACATAGTTTAGTTAAAATAATTTAGACATAGTTTAAAACATTTTTTCAAGAGATGAAAATCATTACATTGTATTTAAAATATTTGAAAATTGTTTTGAATTCATTAATACTTTTCGAAATTGTGTAATTCAAAATATTTCTCTATAATCAGAATTTATCCTATAATTTCTATTTCGTAAATTTTGGAAAACCAAGATGTAATATTTTTAGTTAATTAATCACAAGGCCAACAGCTATAATTATAGTCGTTGGAATTCAATGGTCACCCAAGGCAATGGTCATTTCATTTCCTTATATAAACCCATTCCTTAGGGTGTCTAAATCTCAAGAAAAAGAAGAAGATGGTTCATGTCACACCATTGGCGCTTATTGTGGCCATAATGGCTTTGGCCATTATTTTGTTCATTATGACAGATTTAAGGACCCATGTTATTTTCGTGGGGTTCTCGTTATTTTAAGTGGTCTCCCTGTAATTTTGATAGGGTTTTGAATAGGTATATTTGGGTAGAAATGTTTCTTGTTATCTTGGTACATTGTAAACACTACGGTGTTCTTGTTAAACTAAAAATCCTTGTGTCCATTTGTGTTTTTTAATCGTAGCATTATAATATAAATTAAAACAATATTATTACCTTCTCATGAGAAACTAGTTTTTTTCAGTTGTAATAAAATTCAATCAAGGTGTAAACATAAACTTATCAATAGATGAGGTTCAAGTTTTGGGTTGTTACATTATTCCCCCTATGAAGAATTATTTTCTCACAATTCATTATACATATGCATAAGAGAAAGACTCTCTCACCAAATTTACCACAATCTCCATTGTGGAGGGTCCTCCAATGTGTCTAGGTTAATTCCCAAGTTTATATTCAACTCTTCAGCTTCTCTGGCCCAAATGCACTTCATAAAGTATGATTTTTACTCATTCCATATACACTCGGACTTCCAACAGGAGGCTTGCACAGTGGAAAGTTCAGATAAGTCCAAATGGACCAACTCTCGAAGAATTCATCGGGATGAATCTCAATTGAGAACATCTAAGTCATAGAAGTTGTCATATAAGCTAAAACTAGGGATTTGTTATATATAAGTTGTACACAGGTTTCCCTCAAAAGCGGCGACTTGAAATCTTACTCTAGCTGTGAAGTTCCAGCCTAGAGTAAAGCATAGAAAATGCCCTTCATGGTATTTCCCCCTTCACCTGTACTCGGCCAATTGGACCATGGCTATCCTATGGTATATGTAAGCATTCCCACTAACATGAATGGAGAATTTCTTGGTTTTTTGACACTTCATAATGTTGATTTCATGTTTTCTAAAAAAAATTGCAAGGTAGGTACTCTTCCTCACATGTTTTGACCATGATATACTCAAGTATTTCGACGGGAAGGGATAAAATATGGGTTCATCCATCCATCTGAAAATTAATTATGAAGGATAAATCAGCGAAACCTATTCAAAAAAATAAATACAAAAAATATATCAGAAAAAAAGAGATAAAAAATTTTGTTTTCATATCACCACTTGTTTATAAAAGAGAAAGGCTAATGGTTTCCCCAGTTCCTAAATACATGAATCCCCACAACTAGTTCAAAACATTATATCTCCCTAAACCATATGCAACCCGATAAATATGGTTCAATATCGTTGGTGCACTTTTATTGTCTCTAGAGTCTGACATGTGGGGTGTACAACTGAGAGACGTCTGCATGTACTCATCATCTATACACAGAATTGGAGGCCTCATATTCAAGTATGTCAAAGTCCATTACCTAACCAAAATGACCATAGGATAGGACTAGACACATATATTTCATTCAGAGGTCTCCCACTACTACAGAATCATGGAAGTTTGTGAGGGACGGGACACCTTCCACAGTGGTGAATCGTCTACAGAGTCCCTCGTAGTATTTTTCCCATCATGCGTAGAATGGAAATCAGGTAGGCATCATAAAAATGTAATCCAGACTCGCTCTTTAGTGGAGTTGAAGTACTCAGGGTGAGTTGGATATTTCATAGACGAGCTTACACGTTATTCAGATATGGGCATATTTTATAAAATTTTCATGGATGGCTATGGAAGTTATGGTTTCCAAGGCCTCATTAGGAAGAGACAGAAGACTAGTACTTTCATTTTCAATCTGAAAATCCGGAAAAAATTCATATCTAGGAATTATTAAGTATATTTTTCATTATTTCAATTTTGGTTTCCAAGATTTATCGAAACCTAATCCTCTGATACCAACTATCATGCCCTGGCTCCTGAGTACTCGGTGCTGGTGCCATACAGAGGATCGAATTCAGTTCGGGCTCTAAGAAACCAGTTACTTCTGAAACGTTTCTTCTGCTAAAATTTAATACTTTAAAAACTTATTTTAAAAACATAGGTTGATCATGAGAATTCCCAGTAAGGGTTTTAAAATAACATACTATAACAAAATATAACTTTTGAAAACATTTTTTAAAACTCTCCATAAAACATTTCTCTTTAAAAAAAATCTATAACACATGTAACATATTATAAACATGCTAACATAATTATAAGGGTGCATGATTCAATTATAGGCATGATCATTTGGAGTAATAAGTAAAATAAGTTCTAAAAATGTATGACATGTGCATATGGGAGCACAAATTAAACAGCTATAAGAATTGAATAATCAGAGTTGCGCGTAAAGGTAATAACATCAATTTCATACATCAAATCCTAAATCACTGAGTGATAAACATATGTAATGAAATAAGATTTTAATTTCCAGATACTCATAAGTACTAGCTCTTAACCCTAGATATTTTACTAGTTGAATATCTTTTTGGTTAATTAATTTTCATACACATAATGAGGGAATGTATAATGTTGGACATTAATTTCTGTGTCAAGGCCTCGTAACAAGACCTAGGGCAAAACTATAACCAGACCCCAACCCGGAGATCTTCTATAACCAAACTCCATCCCAGAGAGATTCTGCAACCAGACTCCAACCCGGAGAGCCTCTGTAACTAGACTCCAACCCAGAGGGTCTATTGTAACTGGACCCAAACCCTTAACATCCAAATTCAATACAATCCTCATATGTTTAGTAAGGCCATGAATCTAAAGTGTCACATTTTACTTGTTTTCTTACTTCACATTATTCAAGGTGTCCATACTACCTTGAATAATTAAATTTATAATTCTAGGAAAGGCATAAAATTTTAATTTTTGAACACTTACATTTATACATATCTAGTGAGTCTAGAACAAGACTATGAACTATGTGGTCAAGTCATTAAATGGTACAAAAGTTAAGTGTACATGTGATGAAAATTAATTAACAAAAGGAATACAAACTTGATAATATATATTGACAATTCCTAAAACCATATTAAACAATTACTTAACGTAATTTCTTCTAGGTGCATAATAAAAAATGAGTTAAACATTGCATTACATGTGGTTTTCTAAACTCACATATTCACAAACATTTGTTTTAAATAAGCTTTTGTTTATTACATTAAATGTTAAAACATGAAAGTATAAAACATAACCATAACCATTATAATTTAATATAAATAGTGGAGATTAACTCATTGATCTGAATATGAAGTTTCAAGCCTCCAATATTTATAGTCATGTACATAGCACATCAAACGAAAAGAATTTAGAATATCTACACTCAGGGTTTTATGTTGTGTAAAACATTCATTCAACAGGGTGTGCATAAGAAGTAGTGTTTTGTATATTCATAAGATATTTGAAAACACATGTTTTGTACATTATTCGTGGACCTTGGAAAATTATAAATACAATTTGGGATCAAATTTGGCATATATACACACATACCCACATACCTGATTATACATTATGAGTATACGTATGGATCTCATACTATGCTTATTAGACACATGCAAGATTATCAAAAACATGAACTAAAAGTATAATGTTTAAATGCTTAAAATGAATATATATATATTATTCATATATATTTAAGTACATACATAATCTGGTATAAGAGTTTTCTTACAAAAATGACTCTATGCATTTTATAGTTCTTCATTAATTTTGAACCTCAATGTTTTTAGTAAAAATTAATTCCAGAAATATGGTTTTATGAAAAACTATAGGGTTGTGTCTATGAAAATATATTTATTTATATATATATGGTATGTGGATGGGGCATGTAAATAAGTTTTCAAGGGGTATATATGATTCAGGTCCACTAATTAACTATAAAATCGAAAAATCCTTAATCTCTATTTCAAGTAAAGAGGGGTTTAATCTCAACCCAAAGGTGATGTATATTTATATAACATGTGTATATAAACATAAATCTAAAAACTCAACAAGAAAGACAAATATAATTCCCCTACCTTAGTTAGATGAGGAGGGGGAGGAGTCGTTTGGGAATGCACTGGAAATCCTGGGGGAGACTTGTTGGGGTCTGTTGGAAGTAGATAGTGACAGACCGAGAGGTTTAGGATTACACTGGTGTGTTTTATATAAACCATACTGAATATTTTAATATAATTTCATGGAATATGAGTCCCAAGTGGCTTATAAAAATACTAAGGGCCAATCCTTGTGGAATCTGCATGAATGGATGGAGACCAGCGGCAGTCACGAGAGAAGAAAAATGGTGCAATATAGGGTGTAGGGTTACTATTTCAAAGCAGGCGGAGAAGAAGAAGACAGTGCGGGAGAGGAAGATCAGAAAAAATCACAAATAGTCAGGATTTGATCTAGATTTGATCCAATGTTTGGGGTGCATCCATGGTTTATAAAGGTGATGGATGGCTCAGATTGATCTATGGAAATATCGGGAGGCTCATGATCTTCATGGAACTTTAAAA
Source organism: Viscum album (assembly GCA_963277665.1). Taxonomy (NCBI): domain Eukaryota; kingdom Viridiplantae; phylum Streptophyta; class Magnoliopsida; order Santalales; family Viscaceae; genus Viscum; species Viscum album. Next base: position 266,051,593 of record OY728125.1, on the reverse strand, counting down.
AACTAAAATGGTCATGATTAGATTGTGCAGGATCGAACGGTCCACAAAAAATGTGCAGAAATTTGTGGTTTCTGAGAGTCGAGCATGGGGTCGAGATTGATGGCCCAGATCGTGCTCTGCGTGATCTAACAGCCCAGATCTAGTTTCACCCCAAGAATTTTTTCCCACATCGAAACAGTGGCATGTTTGCAACCATTTTATAATCCTCATCCTCTGAATGATGGTTTAGAAAAACAAACAACACACACTTAGGGAGTCTTACACATGGGCTCTCGCACAGGCCTCAGCCTACCTATGCCTTACTAGAGCCTCATGCCCGCAGTGGCACACTCAAGTGCTCCTACACACATGTGCCCCTCGAGGAACCTATGATCGTGCTCGGGCTGGCCTAGGCTTGGTCTAAGGTCTAGGATCATCCACCTAGCGTGAGCTACCTCCCTTGGCACATCCATAAAGGGCTGGCCCTAGTGGGCCCAAATTTTTATAAAAACTAACCTAATAACATCTTTAAGCAAAGAAAAATAATAAAATATAAACATTATCCTTTTAAACATGGTATTTATAAAATCTTAAAAATCGTTAATGAATACCTAATTATACCTCATCTAATAATATTACTAAAATTATTTATAAACACTAATTATTTAACATTCAAGGTTATTAATTGAAATTTGGTATACCCACATAAAATCTTGTATACTTATATTATAGTATTCAAAACAAAGTTTAATCAAAAATATATTTTAGTTAAATGAATTTAGACATAGATTAAAACATTTTTTTAAGAGTTGAATATCATTACATTGTATTTAAAAGATTTTCAAAGTGTTTTGAATTCCTGAATACTTTTCAGAATCCTGTAATTCAAAATATTTATCTATAATAAGATGTTATACTATAATTTCCAATTCGTAAATTTTGGAAAACCAACCTTTTCTGAAATTTTTTAAGTTAATTTACCTCATGGACAATGAGTATAATTATAGTTATAGGATTTAAACGGTCACCCAAGGCAATGTTCAAGTCGTTTCCTTATATAAACCAATGCCTTAGTGATTTCTAAAACTCAAGACAAAGAAGAAGATGGTTCAAATCATACCATTAGTTCTTAGTGTGGCTGCAATGGCTTTGTCCATTCATTTGTTCATTATGGTAGATTCTAAGGACCCATAATATTTTCATCGGGTTCTGGTTGTGTTATGTGGTCTCCCTGTAATTCTGATAGGGTTTTTAATTGGTATATTTGGGTAGAAATGTTCCTTGTGATCTAGGTACATTGTAAACACTACAGTGTTCTTGTTTAACTGAAAATCCATGTGTCCATTTCTGTGTTTTACTCGGTTGCATTCTAATATAAATTAAAATCATATTATTACCTTCTTATGAGAAACATGCTTTGTTCAGTTGTTATGAAATTCAAAAAAATGTAAACATAAACATATCAATACATGATGTTTCAGTTTTGGGGTGTTACACATCTGTTCGAGACATATGCTGAGGTGGATCATTAGTCTCCATGATATTGTCAAATCATAAAATTATTTTTTATATACGAATGGTCCACTGGAAGGAATCATCGATTTCTCATAAAACAAAAACTGTGGTGACATTTCAGTCTTTTGGATCGATTATTCTCCATTCAAAAATGACATGCCATTTTTAACTTTGGGCTCCTCCCATACATCATTGCATAAGAAGGAAAATCATTGATCATCCACATTAGCACATCATTTATATGAAATATGTGGTTCAAATATTCATCATATGTTCCCACACCCACATCTATAATAAGCTTCAACTCTTTTATTAAAGGTTTCATGTATATATCTATATCATTACAGGGATCATATTGTATTGATATAAGTATATTCATGAATGTTAATTGTTTTTTCATACACAACCATGGGGGGAGGTTATAAATGAGTATAAAAATTGGCAATATACTGTGAAAAGAAAGGATCACCCAAAATGGATTAAAACCATCACATGAAAATCCCTATCTAACATTACACACATCAACTATAAAACTAGGATATTGAACATCCAATCTATTCCATGAAAATCCATCTGTATGGTGGACCAACTCTTCATTATTCTTCTTTCTCGTGGTATACTTCCATCACATTAATATTGGTATTTCATCAAGAAATGAAAAGATTCTATAGTCTATGGATCAATGGAAATTGAAACATTACATTTTATGGCACATGGGATGGTGTTCCATCAGCTTTTGGCTTCCATAAGGATGTTCCACATACTATATAATAATTTATTTCAACTATTACCTCCAAGAATAAGGTATAATCATTTGGGAAAGTATGAATTTTGTTTTTTTGAGAATCCAATTTCATCAACTAACTTCCCTGCCATATAGTGGTTTGAGGGAATATCTATATAATTTCAAGTTAAACCCATCAATAAGGTAATAATTTAATCAATGTTAGTATTAGATATCCCATACATGGTTTTCCAATGAAACACTCAGATTAAAAATTCCATCTTTTTCATTTTACAGCATTGCCGATATACTGGATTTATAGCTGCATCATTAAATTTTAAAACCTTTCAACATCATCATATTTATTTGAAACATCATGTGGGAACATCTAAAAATCTTATGGCCCAGAATATGTTCCTTCTCATGATGATGAATAAATGGAAACTGGTCATATGTCAAATACCCTAATCTGTTCCTCTCATTACGATCATCAACATTTTTGAGATTCTTTTTTCTCCCCATTGTTATACAATAAATAATTATTTGTTTGAAAACCATATTTGTTAATATGGTCACTAACTTCTTCACAGATCAACCAAGGAATTTCAACACAATTATAACATGGGTAGTGTATGTGACCGCTACCTGAAGCATTTTCAAATGAAAAATCTAAAAATATCTCAAAATTGTTTTGAAAATCATTTGAGATCCGATAAGTTTCATACATCAATATTCTATTCATTCTTTAAAAATGTTTCAATAAGTCATTTAATTAATGATATTAAATAATATTGATGTTCAATCTAAATTTTATTTTAGAAAATGAGAATATTTAACTTTATATAAAACATAACTAACATAGTACTATATGTGAGAATCATAATATAAAAGACAACAAAATACTCTATATATAACAAGAATGCTATAAATGAAAAACTGAAATCATGAATTGAAACATGGTGGATGATGAAAAATAAATCTACAAAAAATGATCTCTTGATGATAATAACGAGAAAATAGTTGAGATTAAGTCTAAATTTGGAGAGATATATGTATTTAATAATTTATGATATATTTCTAATCAATGGTGTCACTGTAGTTTTAATGATCATTGATTTTTTTATAAGGTGTGTTATTTATAAGCATGTTATCTAGATTTAATTAACTAGAGTCATGTAGGTGATCAAAAAAATTATATAAATCTAGTGTATCTACAAAAATTACATATAATGTGTTTATAAAAAAAATTAGTGTATTTAGGGGTATACATATGTCGTATATGAAATAGAATTAATGAATCTATGAAGTGTTAATGATTAATTATAGATTATGCGGAAGATTACCCAAGTGTTAACACTTAACATTCGACTACCAATGATAGTCATAATATATGTTTAAACTATATCATTAGATTATGATATGTCCATATTATTCAACATGATTGACTATGTATGTGGTAAAATGATACAAATATATAATACCATATGAAATCCCTTATTTCAAAGCATATGGTATTCTTTGGATTCATGTATATTGTACCCTATTACATACACATATATTCATTATGAAAATTACAAAAAACATCATATGATTTAATTTTTCATCAAGGTATATCCTCATTAATAAATACTTTGGTACATGTGTTTCAAATATTTTATGCACTAGAGTATCAATTTGTGTTCATAGACTAACCATCATTGTGTTGGTTTACTTCACAATGTAGGTTGAGCTAATGGAGTACATTATATATGAGATGTTTTCCTAAAACCAATCATGGTTATTATTCACATTATAACAAGGTATGATGTTCCTACATTGTTATCATAATTTTAATGATGTTATTTTGGTATTTATTGTTTTATCAATTATGTTTATGATAAAATCTAACATCATTTAACAAGTTATGTCCTATAGGTAATGTTGTTGTTTATATCAATCGCATAACACATACACCATCGCACATACACAACATACTTCACCACTATGGTCTCCCATGTGATAAACATGAAACATAACTTATATTTTATAGAATATCATGATTGAATCCACTAAAACCCAAAGTACCTCTAGTCTTATACTAATTTATACACATATATGAAATATTATAACATATGTAATAGTATATTATATTATAATTCATATAATATAATTGAATATAGCAACAATATAGATGCAAATAATAATATATGAACACATAAAATGAGTGGTTGTAAATACATCAAAATTATGAAATCAAAATCTCCCAAACAACCTCCCCCTTTTGGAGAATTTTAAAACATGTCTAGGGGTCCAACAAATTCCCCATGATATAATAAATATATAAAACCAATAGTTATAAGTTATTTAAAATTAATTTAATTGAAAATTAAGTATATAGAGAATGTGAATAATTTTTTACACTAGACCTTTCTATTTTGTTTTTTGAGATATATATCATAGAGTAAATAATGTGTAGGCATAAACAACCTTGGAGAGTTCTATGATGGTTATACTTATTTATTAAGGGTGTGTTCCTAGGATAGAAATTTATTTAAATTAATTAATAATGCTTTATATCTACCTAAGAAATTTTTTACATGAATTCTTAACAATCATTTTGAATTCCAAAAAATACAACCATATAAGTGTATGATTGGACCACTAGATGGACTAGGACTAAATGATCATGTAATATAATAAATTTTGGTTCTATCACATTTCACACATGAAAATGACCAAAAATTCACTCTAGTGGATTAGTATGTGCCACTTAATTGAATGACTTATAGTGAGGGTATCATCTTCCTATGTTATAGTATGATATATCAAAGACAAAATTTTGTGTTAGATTCATAATTTATGAGTATCCTTCCATTCCACTTAAGATAAAAAATACAATATCTGTATTTATGTGTAACCTTTGAAATCATGTCAATAAACCTTAAATTTAAAATAAACCAAGGATTAAATAACTCATGATAATACTTACCTATTTAATATCAATCAAAATTTTTTTAGAATGATAAATCACAAAAACCCCACAACCTAAATTGATATATGGATTATGTTCATAAAGGGATAATTATATATATTACATTATAGTGAAACTGAACCAAGATATCTTGAAAAATGAAGGAAGACATGCCAATTTGAAGAGGAATAAAAAACAATTACTTGAATCGAAGATAATGGCCAGTTTGAAAGTAGAGTTATCACCTTGGAGAGCTAGTTAGGAAGCAGGGTTCACAACATAGAGAGGGGAAAATGTTTGAGATGGATTTTGGAGGGATTTTTTCTACAGTATTCGGGTATTTTATATTCAAAGGGTTTTTAAAAACCCTTGATATATTGGGTTTATACCAACTATTTTCAAATATTTTGGGAACACCCAATATATTCCAACATTTTGAGGAAAATGTTGGTAAAACCCACCCTCGACTGTCGTATACCAATGGTTATATAAAACTGTTTGTATAATGTACTTATCATGATGTTTTTTAAATAGTTGGGACAAATGTATTAGTATAGGTGGGACTTCCACCAATGAAATTTGATTTTATATTTATATTTATACCATATCTTATTTTTATTGATTTCATATAAATTTGGATTCATTATAATTGATAAATACATTAAGTCTTTTGAAATATTTTATGTAATTCCAAAAGTATTTTTTCCATCCCATATAAATGTGAACCCACTCCCTCTTTTTTTTACACATACATGAGCCATATATATCAACCAAAAATGATCATTTATCTTTTCTACTCAACTATATATAATTTACCCTTTGGGTCTTCTTAAGGTACCATTTCAAGGGCCTTTTAAAATGGATTTAATTGAGGCCTATGATAGAAGTGGAAATTGTCTTACACGATCTCCTTGAAATTAAATTCTATTTTTAATAATAATAAATTATGGTCATCATAAAAAATAATAATTTATTTTTCCAAAATATTCTTAATTTTGTTAATTTAAGGAAAATACTAATATTCACCCATTTTTCATCAAATAAGAAGTGAATGTATTTCTCATACATAAGTGAGGACTACTAACTCCTAATAATAATAGAATTTATTTTCCATAACCATGTTTCAAAGATAGGTATTAATATGGGTTTAATTTAAATAGATAATATTTATGACATAATTATGGTTCTGTAATTAAAATATAAAATAAAACTTCTTACATTTCAATCTGTTGGAAAATAATAATGTCGCATGTGCATACGTGGGGAGTACCACCTTCACGATGTCAGGTGATTAGTTTATCATCTCCGGTTTACCAGAATTTTCATATGGTTATATTTAATAAATATATATATATGATATTTTTATTATATTAACAGTTATAAAATATTTAAATATTATCTTTATTTCTATCATTTAGTCCATATAAATGTGAAAACTGCGTTCGTGCATACATATGGCTTACCTTCTCTATGATCAGTGTAATTTTTTTGGCTCTTCCTTATATGGATAAGTCTAAATATATGTAAAAAAGATCTATATGTATGATATTTATATAATTTTTAACATTATGGAGACAATAAAACCATATTCAATGTACAATGTGTGGAAAAACCAAAATAAAAGTATAATTAAAAAAACCATTAACACTCAGAAACAATGATTTTAATAAGTAATTATTATTAAATTTGTGTTAATATGTTATAAATGGATCATATATGATATTATAATAATAATATATTTTTTTAAATAATATAATTATATTTAATTTATTAAATATGTTTTGAAATTTCTTCCAATTCAATCAAACTTGTTGTACATGTTTAATGTTGAAATATCATTGTTTATTAATATTATTTGTGATTAATATTTTTATTGTAAAATTCCATTATCTACCTCTTTAGAATCTCTTAAAATTAATTATAATCTAGTTATTTTTTTAGATTATATTTATACAGTTCATTTTCATCTATTTATTTACTCTATAAATCTAAGGATTTTTTTATTGAAATCCAAATTTATTCATCACTTCAGTCAAAAATAATTTTTATTACATTTCATGTTTTATAAAAACTATTTAATGAATGATTAAAAATAATCATATTATTATTTATATTAAATTTTAAAAATAATTGATTTTTAAAAAATGACTTTAAAAGGAATCATATTTTCATTTTATAAGAATGGTAATTTGGAATTTTTATAGGTAATGTAAAAGGAATCACTGTATTAATGAACATGGAATGAATAAAATTTTCAAATCCCATGGATGATTAATGATTTTAAAATGCATTTATAATATTCTATGGCTCCATTCAATGAAAAAAATTTCTATAATATGTTGGAAATTTTTAGATTTAAAATATGTGATTTATAAATGGAAAAGAAAATTTCAATGAATTTCCAATCAGTATTGGTATCCTCCACTGAGAAAGGGAAGGGGGAATTAGTGGAGTTGATTTTATTATATTTTCTTTAAAAAAATAAAAAAAAATATGATATATTATATTATGATTTATGAAAACCATACATAAAATTCCCTCAAATGATCATGTATAAAAAATCCCTAGGGACATGTAAATGTTTACAAGGATCGAATCCAATGTAGAATCAAAATCATTTTTGTGGTTGGTTACTCCCCACAATAAGGGATTAATTTCACTATTTACCAATATGAAATTCACATAACCATAATCATGCAGCATCCTGCCATACATATCATGATTCATACCTAAAAATAGTGTATCCTCCTATGATACATAAGATGATCTGAAAAACTGAACATGACCGCATGAAAACCATGTTTCCTTAATAATGAAGAATGTAGATATCCTTCCATGTGCCTCCCAAATATTCATAGAAGCACTACTCAAAGTGAAGACATGTAATTAATTTATAGATAGTCTTGTAATATAACCTTAGAACTCTTGAAAATAAGAGATTCAACATATGTTTATTACCGAAGGACCATATTACCTAGGCATGAAACACACACATTTATTTTTTGGTGTCTCTCACTACTGGTGCTCTTATATTTAAAAATATAGTCCAGTAATTTTCCCCTTTTGAACACCCATTTTCATTAACAATTTTCTTATAATCATATCTCTATTGTGTTGTGACATTATTTTCCCTTTGTGCTTCCCATGCATTGAACACGCCCCCAAATTCATACTCTTTCTCCACTACTAATAAGAATATTAAATTCCAAATAGCCATTATTTTATTTCGTTTTCTTTAGAAAAAATCTATAAGATATATGGAAAATACTTCATCTTTATCATGGCTGAAAATGATTTTACAACATGTAAAAATGAGCATTAAAAATAAAATTATAACTATTAAAATATTATTTAATACATGCATAAATCACATCTTGTAAACAATCCTATTATTATGGTACATTTTAATACCATCAAATCATTTAAAAAATAATTCTCGGAAAACTATTCCTAGAGGTAAATTTTGAACAAAAAATTATGGAATGATTAGTTGTATAGAAATCATTTACATCATTCTCAATAGGAATTTTCTATGTAGAACACATTCCTACATAAATTTCTCATGTCAAAAAATAAACTATGTCACACATAGAAAATTGATACATGTCTAATAAGAAATTTCATTATTTGAAAATTTTCTATGTCACCAATCCGTTTCATCTCTAATGGGAAATTGACTACGTGAACAATCCACTATGCCAATTTATAGAAAATAGACTATGTGGTTGTAAAATTCTACGTGGATTCCATGTTCCTCTACTTTAGACATTCAGTTAAATGATTTTTCCTATGTTTTGGAAAGAAATATGTGATCTTATATAGTTAATTGGATATATGGAATAATAGATTACATGAACTAGCTCTTTATATAATTATCTATGTGGATCTAGAAAACCACTGAAGCTCTATCAAAACAGCTTCATCTAAACTCTAGAACTTCTCAAAAGTATGTTCATGTATCATGAACCACTCTACTATGATGTATAATTACATATAAACCAATTCAAGAATTTGTAGACTTGGGAGGTCTTCATATAAGGTTTTAAACAAATACAATAACACATTCTTTCCATGAACCATAGGATCACTAACATTTCATTGAATGAGCCACATCACTATGGGGTTCATCAATATACTCCATTGAATTTGATTAAAATAAACTAGAAACTCTTCGAAATACCATTATCTATCTAACAGAATAGATTCATCATTACCAAGGATGATAATTTAAATATCATTGCTCTATATTTAGAGATTTACAGCCAACCCCATTGTAGCAGTGCTTCTATACTGACTTCCACTACCTTCATCTTCATCTACTAAATTAAATCCTAAATTAAAAAAAACCTATCATGAATTTATAAATAATTGAAAATATTTAGATTGGTCAAATTTATTACTCTTCTTGAATTTCATACTACCCCTTCAACATATCCCCTCATTAGAAATAGAATCTAGAGGACCACTACAGGGGTCTCAAAACAACATAAATTCATATGTGATAGGAAGGATAAACATGATATTTTTTCCAAAACTCAAAAAACCTATAAAGAGACATATATTTTATAAATATATCAACAAGATGAACATTGTTGAAAATATATAGAAGTTTTATATGACATGTATCCACCTTCTATTAAATTAAATGATATAAAATGTCAATATGTTTTTAAGAAGACCATTGATCCATATTTTAGACAAATAAATATCACTCTAATCATCATAATAAATCTTAAAATCTATCTAAACATCTACCTGTAGATATGCTATATGAATTTTCATCCATAATACTTGCATAACTACATGTGTATCTTCTATATATTCTAATTTTGTAGTACTCAGGCTGACTAAACAATACATACTATTGTACTAGCTAACAAAACCATCACAAGTGAGTAATAATCTTCCCTATTTAGATCTGTGGTATGTATAGTCACCCATAAAATATGAAATACTGAATCCAAGAGATTCACAGTTTATGTTACCCTAGTACAGTAATCCATAATTATTTACACATTTAACACGTTGTAGATCTCTTTTAATTGAATGAATGTGGGACTCCAATTGTTTTCATTTATACCATGGAGAGAGTGTCACAACATATAAAATGACTTTTCTGGACATTTTTATATTCAACAAGCTCCACATCATACTTATGAAGCTCTTATGATCAACCTTGTTACCTTGTTCATTTTTTTAACATCGTATAAACTATTACAGGAGTATATACCTCTTTATCATCTTCCATTATAACCATTATTATATGTTTACTTTTCTTGCATGATAATGATATACTCATAAATCTACTCAATTTGTAATCCCATAAGGTAGATTATTTCTCTTAGCATGAACATCTCAATTAACAGTAATAATATTGTCAAAAAATACCTAAATAATAAATTGTTATCGCTGCAAAAAAACATATCATCCATATATAAAATCAAAAGAAATATTTTTAAGGAATGACTCATAAATAAAATTTGTGTTCTATTTTACCTTGGACAAACCCTAATTTTCTCAGACGAACATCGAGATTATAATTCCATTCCCTTCTAGCCAATGTCGTGAAATATAAATCATTATTCAATATATTTAACATTATTCTATCATTGTGAAATATAAAAAAATTCAATACAAGAATCCCCCTTAATAACATTATTTAGAAAGAATGATATCACATATATTTTATAGCAATTGTATAATTTATGAGATGTCATTTATAGTAACATTCATATTTTCTGAAGTCTAGAAACTTGAGAAAATTATGCTCCAAGGTCAATTCCTTCAATTTGACAGTATCATTTGAAAAATAATTCCAATATATTTTTAACATTGAATTTTTCATTATTTTGTCTAAGAAGATGCACTTTGTACCAATCAAATTTTTAGTTTTCATTCTTAAAAAAATATCCCCTATATTATTCTCCCAAACTTGATTGATTTCTTCAATCATTTATTCCACTCTTTCAAAATTTGCAACAGACTAGACCAATATGCATTATTTAACATGTCAAACAATATATGTTTTATTTTCAATTATTAGTCTCCTTCTTGTATAAATTGCTGGATTCTAATTATTAGTCATATTACCAATATCAATGTATTTATTTAGTTTCTGAAACTATTTTCTATCACTACTACAGCCTTATTAACCATTATTGGAAAATTATAAATCTACAAAAACTTGTTCTATATTGATTTCAATAACATTTCAATTTAGTTCGTTAGAAATATACTCATTGTATTCTACAATATACTCTAAATCCCTATAAATCAATTATCCATTGTTTTCTATACATTCAAACATTCCACAGAAAAACACTAAACCATCTTATGTATCCTTTTTCCTCGTATATATATACATTCAACTAGATAAATGAAATTAAAAAACATAATCATCAATTTTAACTTCAAACAATCCCAGAAATATTCATTTGATTTTATATAATGAGGACAGCCATATAACATGAAATATTTCACTATTGGATTATTTTTCAACCACATTTTATATGAGGCAACATTTTACTCAAGTATCATGATATATCTACTATGAATGTGCATATAAGTACACAATAGTTCTTTCCAAATATATTTTGATATACCATTCTAAGAAAGCAATTTTTCATCTCTCCAATGATCATATTCATCCCTTCTTCTACACCATCCAGATGTGTTGTGGAGGGTGTGATATATAAATTCAATATTCTATATTTGTAGATATATGTTATAAATTAAAAACTTGTATAATATTTCCCATTTTTAGAAAACCTTTTTTATACACACACCAAGATCTTTTGCAAATTTCCTTCTACATAGTTTGATCATTCTAAATGCCTCAGATTTTTTACTGATGAAATGATAATTTGTCATATATGTGAAATTAACAATAAAATTTATTAAATATATATGAATATGTGTAGACTTATTTCTTTTTAGGCCACAATGGTCTTTGTGGAATAATTCAAATGTTACCATGGAATTGATATCCACCTTATGGTGATATTGATAAGTTATCTTTCCCTTTTGAAATATACCATAGATTTAATAATGATCCATTTTTCCCTCAGGTAAGTCTCTCATAACTTCATTTGTTATAATTTTACCTAGAATCATTTTTTCAATATACCCTTATATTCTATTCAATCTAATGTTTCAGTTTATCAATCTCATGTAACATATGCCTGATCGATCAATGATCAAGAATGTGTTTTAATTTATTATGATACCTAGAGAAACATTTACACTATCACTATTTATTTATGAGGATTCATTTGTTACCTATAAATGTTACCGCATTCCCATTATCATAGATTTGGATGACACTAAATAATTTTTGTTTCATCCCATCAATATAAAGAACATCATCTGATTTCAAATTATTATTTTCAATATCTGTTGTTCCATCTCTTTTGATTTTCATGAAAGATTCATTACCAAATGTTAATTATTCACTTTCATGTATCCTAACATAATTCATAACATTAGAATCCTAAATCATGTGTGATAAAAACTCACTACCTAGTATCCATACTTTTATCTCTCTTCATTCATTAAAAGAAACTTCTTCCAATAATGAATTTTCTTCATTAAAACTATAAACCACTATACCATTATATTTTAGAGATAACTAACTGGGTAGGAATTTCATTAATTTATATAAATTATATCCCATTTAATCAAACCATACAATCAAATAATTGACAGAATCCAAATCTATTTTGTTTTTTAATATTTTACCCAATTTACTTCTCATCATGCATTCTTCCATAATCAAATTTCATCACATTAGAACAGATCCCATAGTGTTATTTCCCTCTCATATGTATGGAAATGTTATAATAATGTTTATATTCATTAAGAGAAATAATTCCACAACACCAGAACCACCCCTACAATCTGAATTTTTAGATGAATTTATAATTATATCCATTAAATATTATTCAAAAATTTATATACTGTGCATTTGTTGAGTGTGAAATTTTATTTTCAAAAGAATATATTTTTTATTCAAACATATTATTTCATTAGGAAATTTAGTTTATAAATTCTCCTCATTTTTACTGGTCAAATGTTTTCCAAAAACAAGTTTCAAACATTTATTTTTATTGATAATAGTTTTAGAAATTGAATTTTTAGATAGAAACATTACCATAATATTTTCATCATTTTTAGTGGATTCTACCATTTCTTACATAATGTTTTTGAATTTATTATTAATAATTTTTAGATATCCACCTCAGGAAAAAAATTTGGTTATGACATTGATTATTTTCCATCCATCAACGATTGCTTTTATTTATGATCTATGACCATTTTCATGAAACCTTTATGTTTTAATATGAGAATTTTAATTTCCACTGTAAGAGTTCCATAGTTTTTTTCATTCCTACCCTTTTCATATTATAGTTTACTATTATATCATTAAAAGGTATTGTTATATTTCTTTATAATGGTATTTTTATCAAGGAATTATTTAATTTCTCTAATTATAATGGATTCAAAATCTATGGGTCTTGAATCATTTTAACCAATTCTAGATGAATCAACATTATTATGAATTTGATCCATAAAGTTTTTAAATTTTTCTTATGTATCTTCATCATAATAACTACATAATGTAATATTATCATCCTCTTCATTTCTTTGAAGATATATTATTTTTGTTTTTTAAATATCTTCTTTATTCTAATTTTCTAGGAATCATCTTTTTATTTTCATCTACACTTCTCTCCATGAGTTATATCAAAATCCTTGAATTCAATGTTTTCTCCATTAATATATTGGTGTTTTATTGTAAAATACATAAACCATATAATTTGATACATATATCAAAAATTATGCTGATTTTATTTCTTTTATCTTGTTTGAATATTTTTAGAGATAAATGTAAGAACCCTGTGAAATTCTCCTTCAATATCAGAATCATGACTGTCAGAAAAATATTCATTTTTGATAATTTTCATGTATATAATATAATGAATATCCATCTATTATTTTTTCCATCATTTGTAATGAAACTTTTTTCCCATTTCATAATATATGAGAATATTGTGTCTCTAATTAAGATTAATATATCTTCTATCTTCAAGTGCAAAAATTTTCGGATCAAATCTCTCTAAAAAATTTATAATAAAATTATTAACAGTCATTGATTAATGAATCTTCTAGAAAAAGACTTTAATATTACTCACAATATCATTTAATTTAAAAAATAATTCATCAACACAGTCATCCTTTTCCATTTTAATGTCACCAAAATTTCATCACCAAAACTCAATAATTTTATCCTTTTACTCTCATTTTTCATTCTTAATTGAATTCCAAATTATCCTAAATTTCATTTGTAGTTTCTCAATCCAAAAAATTTATCTAAAATTTCATTGATAATTATATTAGATTAAAATTATGAGATTTTATATCCACATCCATCTTACTCTTCTCGTCTAATATAATCTGACCATTACTCGCAAATAGTGGAAACCCCATTGTCGTTGCATCAAGAAATTCCATACTCAGTGATAAAAGATATTGAAACATTTGATACTTGTAAATGTGATAATGTTTTCCATAAAATGTTAATATAACACTATTATTTAATGATTTTATATTATCCATGTACCAAGGGATAATTAATTAGATAGTATTGAGGGAAACTACTTTGATACCAATTGAAGTTCCTGTCATGGTAGGATTCCTTCACTGAGAATGGGGTGGATCAATGGAGGGGAGTACTTCAATTTATTTTACACAAAAAAAAATACAATTTTTAGAGTATTATCCACTCAAAAATGAAATAACACAACTACCAATGATCATGTAGAAAATAAATATTGAAGGTCACATAGATTTTTACTTGTTTCATATCATGTGCTGAATCCTAATCTTTACTATAGATGGTGAATCCCCCCAAACATGTAATATTTTCAATATTTACCATAGTAAAATTCCAAAAAAATGAAATCAGGAGGAATCACAAAACACATACCAGTAGCCACACTCAACATCATTTCTTCCCAAATTGATAAAAATTATTATTTAAATAAAATAAAGAAGATCACCAGAAAACATAGTTTCATTGAAAGCAAAAAATGTTGATCTCCTTCAACGAGCTTCCTAAATATGAATGCAATGTCTTATCAAATTTTTGACATAAAATTAATTCATAGATATTATTATAATTAATCCACATAACACCTGAATATTTTTTATTTAATATACATTTAACACTGAAGAACCAAATTACCTTGAAATTAGACTCACATGTTTTTTATAGTTATATCACTATCAATGCTCTACCATGAATCAAAAAGATTCATTGAATTTAATTTTTTTCATAACTCATTCCTATTTGATATTTTTCTCAAAATTATATCTTAATTGTTCATTGAAATTAATTTTCCTTTTTTGTTTCCATCTAGGGAACACACCAATCAATCTCTACTATATGTCCTACATCGATCTACGGAGAACATGCTCCATAATATCAATTCTAGATATTCAACTATCCCATGATCTATATGATAGTTAAAAAAGAGTATAATAATATCATGGATTAAAATATATTTTACAAAATATAAAAATAGAAGTTATATTCACTTTAAAACCGTTTAAATCTTTTTAAAAACAAAAATATATAATGTTTCAAATTCATATTATGATTCGGGAATAATTAATTTCCATTAAAAGTTTTCTGAAATAATTATCAACAAACTATCCATAGATGAAAATATGGAATTGTTACAAAAGGAATAATCAGTTAAATATCAATCAACAATGTTGTCCTCATCGATAATCAATTATATATCAATTTGTCCTACATGAATTGTCTATGTGACAATCTAGTTATCTTGCTCTCCAAAAATTAACTATGTGACCAATTATCTACATCATTTTTATAAAATTTCATACATTTCCAATCAAATACGTCATGCTTAGAATATTATCAACATGAACAATCAGCTACATCACATCTCATAAATTGTGAAACATGACTAAAATTGGTCACTTGGATTCCAAATTTTTCTACGTTAGTCATTCAACTATGTGATTTACCTATATAATGTAAATGGCTATGCAATCCTCTATATTGAATTTGATATCTATCATAAACATGTATTCCAATTTTACTATTATATAATAATTTATGAGGATCTATAAAACCTATCATACTCAATTAGAACTGCTTCATCCCGCCTCATTTCCATCAAAAAAACATTTTCATGTATCGTGAACCTGTATTCCATGATGTGTAATTCCATACCATCCATATCAAGAATAATAAAAAAATTCTATACTTACTTAAGGATGTAAAAAATTATAATATACTATTATTAAAAATAACTATAATACCTTTAAGATTTCGTAGACCAAGACATAACAACATGGGATACTTATTTATTTCTAAAATGTTTCATGTTATCTTTTAAGGTAAATTTCAATTAAGATGACATCGTTCAATATTTATTGTAATTTACTGAGGAAATGATCCAACGATATGATCATAATTATTTATCAAGATGATTTATGGTTATTATGATAATATTTTTATGAAATATATTTATCTATTATAGTTTATTAAATGTGGAATTATTGAAATTTTTATGAAATGTTTTTCATTTTTATAGATTATCATTTATAGTGAAGGATTCCTGATCATATAGAACACTTATGGATGAATTTTTATTATGTGATTGGTGGGATCTAAATTATATATCTCCTTAGTTAATCATGTAAAGATGAAGATCTAATGTGATAATGAAATTATATTTTAATATTATATGTACCTAAAAAACATATGACTTATGGAAATTTTATGATCTCATGGTTTTTTGTTCTTTGAGGACTTAATGATTCTTGTCTCATGAACTGAAAATAATTATTCCATGATTCAAGATTAAAATATATGATATGTTGGGTGTGAATTTTTAAATGATAAAATCAGGTTTTCAATGCCTTTTAATTATGTTAGGTATATTTTATTACTAATATATACCTTATTTAAGATTATTTAGTATTTTACCTCACCCTTTGTTATGTTTCCTTTCCATGTGTTAAGAAGAAAGGCTCTATGTTCTATATGTATAACAAGGCTCTTAGTTCTGAATAATATAGTGTAAATGATGTAGATCTCTTATGAACACGTTTTCTTATCCATGATTCCAATGAAACTAAACCCATGGGAATTTTGAATGGTTCATAATGTTTTGATATGAATATTAATCTGTTAATATGTAATATCTATTAATTAATATTATGGGTTTCTATAAAATCTTACTTATAAATATGGTTATATATCATTATCAGAAACCTTTATGGAAATATTTCTATCTATAAACATAATCTTGGTTAGATAGTTAAAAATTGAGGGATAATTCAAACATTTGTGATGGCGGAAAAATTTCTTAGTGGATATAAGATTATTTTAGGAGTCCCACAGAAAGAATAATAATTCTAAAAAATATTCCATGTCTATATTAAAGGCACTAATATAAATTTACAGCCCTATCATATTTTTATAGGGCTAAATATATTCTTATATATGTGTTTATTAGTTCATCAAATTCCACCAGATTATTGTTACATAGTTTTTCCTGTATATATAGTGTATTTGTGGGATTGAATAAACCCCTATATAAGATTGAGACTAAAATAACAAACTAACCTTTGACAAAAAAAATTATATATACAATTTGGGTTTCTAAATGGTTCCATTGTATATAAGGCTACATGTATCCCTAAATCTTGAACAAATTTGATGTACATCAAAGAGGGAACTGTTAACACTACAATATATGAGAATGTTATATATGAATGGTTTTCACATTATAGACTTGTGTGAAAGATCAGTTGTGAAAAAAAGAATGTACTTGCACATCCATTTACTGTCATATTCAAAATTCACCTAATGATTACTTTCTAGTTTTGTTTAATGTAGATGAAAGAAGATATGGGAATCCAAGTGAACTTTTCACAATCATATGCTCTATATTGTCTCAAATAACATTTTTATTATACATTGGTTTTTCCTTACTCAGGAATGAAAGTGTCCAAGTCAATAAAACCATTAAAAAATTATTTTGTATAAAAAGGATTATGGGATTAGGGATTGGTGGAATACTATACTAGGTCAGATATATGTCTCCTTCAAGGGATAATTCTATATGAATAAATACCAATGAATGTAATAAGTCATTTTTACCACCCCTTAAACATGTGTGGAGCCTTAATTATTATCTACTAGTATCCTATGGGATTTTTTTGTATTTTTATAAAGAATGAGAATCATAGATAAAGGGTTGTCTCACTGAAGAGTCCTGAAAGACACTCCAAGAAAAAGTGATCAACTTTTCAGTATTCGGGCATGTAAATAAACATAATCATATCTCATTCAAGTATTAGGATGAATAATTTAGTAGAAACCATGAAAAAATAGACACTATGATTCATTTATTTTATTTTTGGTTTCACTCCTCATAATAGGGGATAAAAATACTCAGATCCATAACAAAATATATTGATTCTACAAAGAAGGGAATTCATTTTTATATTCTAATTTTTCACTTTTTCTACTATAAATGTGATTCTAATCATTTTTAAACTCCTATTAAATGTTCAAAGAAAGAGATAACTAATTTAATACCCTCAATATAGTAATAGATAATAAACATAATGTGGATATTCATTCCAATAAATTATAACTAGAGAAGACTCTCCTATTGTGATGGATCATAAGAGGTAACTAATATCTAATCCTTTTAGAGTGATTTGTCTTCTTCCACTATTATCTATTCCTGATGAAAAATTATCTTTATGGGAGGAGACCATGATGTGGCGTGTGAAATAGATTACAATATATAATCATTTGTATATAAAGACTTAGTACTTAACCTTATGATCCAACATTCATATTTTCATATTTTTAATTAATATATTTATGCATAGGATGGCCAATTATTGGTATTCTCATTGTTACAAATTTACAATAATTTTGCATCTATTAGGATCTTATAAGGATCACCCACTGGTGTGGTAATTCGATTGATTCCAAATATTTCAAGAATAAATGAGGATTTGGTTGGTTCAATTGTTTCTCTTGTGTACCCAAAGACATTGGGAGACACCACATTTGTAGAGTATTATTGGGAATCATCATAAAAAGGAACTACAGTTCATATTATTCTGATGGGAACCTATATGGGCGTGATGATAAGTGAATGTTAAGAGATTTAATACTTTTATAATTCAACTATTATTCAAACTAATATGATTGTTTTGGGTCTTTTGAAAGGGGATTTATATATGGAATTTTAAATAACCCTTGAGAAATAGATTTTGTATTTATTATAGAGATAACAAAGAATGGTATGGTGACATAAGAAGTGGAAATAGAAAAAACCTATGTAGGATTCTATTTGGCTTCTATCTCAGGTGCTTAAATCATCTCTGCTTCCTGGTAAGGTATGTCGGATGATCTTATGGGGGATATAGACATAACCAATTACTCAGTCGCTAATCTTGATAGAGTTAATGAATATACTAAAGAGGGTAAGTAATTACTAAAACATGTATTTTTCATCTATAACTATGTTGACCTCCATTATCAATAATGTGTAGCTATTGATGGTGGTAACTGTTGAATTACTTTGTTAGATGTTCCATTAGGGCCTTCCCCATTGATAATTTAGTACATTCACTAAACATTTGTAGTTTATTTTTATCACCTTAGGATTTAGTGGGTATGACAAATGTGATGTTCATTGTATAGTGAATTAGGTGACTGCCACTCAAGAAGAAAAAAATACAATAATCAATGATATTTGATTAAAATTTTATATAACTTTTTTTATGAAATTTAATTTCATTCCAAATAATTACTCTGAGCATGTTGGGGTGGTGGCATAGTATAAAGGTTAGATAAAAGTGAATAATTTCCTAGAGTAGCTTCAACATGATTCAGATTGACTTTTTTATGAGTTATATTGAATCTACTAAAAAGGTGGATGCTGAAAAATAACCTGAGGTAGGTTTGTGTTTTGCTAAGGAAGATGAGAATGAGGGTATGGACATCATTAAATGAGTTGATGTGCTATAAAAAATTAAGAGGATAACGAATACGTGTTGTTTAGATATTGCTAATATATGGAACACACTGTGTGATAAATGATTCAACTTCAAGAGTATTTATAAATGTTTTCATAGATAACACATTTATCTATAAGGTAGAGATACCATATTGTAGATATTAATCACATTTTTTTTCTTCATTTAATAAAAAAATATTTTCATTTTTAATTATCTATCAATTTCCTCACTCTATATATATATTCATAATAATATTTTGGACAAGAAATGATATCATTCAAGATAATGTGAAACTATTTGATAATTTAATTTGAGGTAAAAAAATGTACAATTTTGTTCCCAAGAAAATTTTTTAGAATTTCTTTCTTCAAGGCATGGCTCACTAATGAGTATATGCATTACTAATATCTATATAACCATAATTTTTGTCCAATTAAATGAATGAATTACCATTATGTAAGGACCATGGATGTGTATTATCATAGATACCATCATTTTAACACCAGTGTAGGTCCCTTTTGATTAATTATTTCATCTTATACATAGATCATATGGGGGTATAAGTATAGATATCATTACTATAAAATTGGATTAGATCCATTTAGATGATTTTTTTGAATCAATGTGATGAATTTAATAGAGGTGATATTTAGAGGAATCTAATGTTCAAAATGGATTGAATACAAGGAAGTTATGTCCTTTTTAATTTTTTATGGATCCATAGGATTAATATCCAATGGTTTTGGGAAAATATGGTTGAATTAAATTTTTCATAAACGTTTTTTATTAGACACCATAGTTTTAATTTTTTGGTGTTATATTGTGTATCAAACACGCATTATGTATTCTATTTTCTTACCATAACTATTTCCTATGAATTATACTGGGAATCTTAGTGGGAAAATAATCAACTTTTTATTGGATTTCACCATAGAGGATTTTAATTTATATTTTTTTGTTCCATTTTCTATTTTAAATCATCAATGTTTCATAGATTATTTGAAGTGTTTATCCTATTGGAAGAGACTTGGCTTCTTCTCTAATATCCTTATGTGTCTTTTGTCTTCATGAGTAATGTATCACTTTCCTAGATATTTTTTAGGTGTTTAAAGTCGCACCAATATGGCTGATGTTTAAGGTTGTATATGTTTGGGTAGTGTTTTCTGATTTTTATGGTCAAATATCATTGTCCAAAGCATTATTATTTTAATAGTCAAATAAATATTATGGTATTAATGTGATGTGGGCCATATAGTTTCCTATATGAGATAGTACTGAATTTAGTTAAATAATTATAGTTCTACAAATATAGAAAACCTTAGGAATATGGTATTTTAATTTAATATCATGAAGATAAAACAATCGTGTCCTACAATTAATGTTCACTTGATGAGATCTATTTCAAAGATTCATTGGAGTATTTTGAAACTGTCTCCTTAGAATATAATCTCAATTAACAAGTTCATAACATCAAGGTAACAAAATACACTTGAGTAATGAAATTATTTTTTGTTTATAACATAACACAAGGGGCTGTGAAACATGGTAGATGTCATGGGACACATATCTTAGGTATAAAAAAACATTACTAGAAAGATGGGTACTGCAAGAATGATATTTTGGTTAATAGAGATTATAGTATCATCCTATTTCAATAAATATGTTCACAGAAACATAGGATAATAAATAGATATTACATATTTTTATATTAATATTCAATATGTTATAAAAACGCATGTCTGTGGACTGTAAAAAATTATTTTCATTGATGATTTGGCACACAATCATCTAATTTCGTCAAATATATTTGATGTCTCTCATAAAGATATTACTATTAAGAACTATTCTAAAAAATAACCTACTTAAAACAATCCTTCATAACCTGAGGATAGGATACACATGAAAGTGTGAGCTCAGATTCTTAGTAAGGGTAGACAACGGAGATACATAAGTATAAGATTAACATAAGGATATGAGAATTTGATAATATTAATAATAATAATAATAATAATAATAATAATAATAAAATATACATTGAATATCATAGATCATAATGTTATCATAAATGTATAGAATTAATAATACATTATTCATAATGAAATCAATGAACTTGAGTCATGAGAGGATAACATTGGAATACAATATAAAATTATGTAATACACATTGGCATAGAAAATCATACTAATAGTAGTAAAGGAACACTTCTGAGGCTATCATAGTGGTATTATTTCACTCCACAAAGCTTCATTATAGACAAGGTTCACTCCCAAGAAAATCATAGATGAAAAATACACTTACTTGACTAGGATAATTCTTCATTATATTCATATATATCTCATGTGATATATATCATTACCCAATGCATTGGAGGGAGATATAGTATCTACTAGTCTTATAATTGAAACCATGTTTATGTGTTCGATAATATCATAAACAATAAATATTTCATATCAGATTTAATGAATTTGGATTTATAAACATTTTATCATATCATAACCTTTGTAAAATAGTTATGTTTCATAATCATTTCATCATTTCATCAAAGCATAATCCATGAAAAAAAGGTTACATAAGAATATTATCTTGGTAAAACCCAAGGAAGAGAGGTTGGTATCATAAAACTATTTTCATTACAAACATAAACCATTCATAGAAATAATAATAATGGTATCCATGGATCTAATACCCATTAAAGCTTAAGTAATATCAATAGATTTAATATTATATGGAGAAATATTTCTAATGATTTCATGGAATGTTTTATAGTGATGATAAATTTTCGTTTAAAACCATATGTGCTTCAGTTGTTTTATGATTCAGTCTTCCTCTGCATCACAAGCCAAAGATTGGTCCCTTGCTCTCCTGCTCCAAGAAATAAAATACCAGAAGTCGATCGGAGATTACCCTTGTCTACACCTGAAACAACATAGTCTGTTTGGGCCCAAAATCATGACCTAACACGGTGTGAGACTAATTCCCATTAGGAATTCACCCGAAGATCTGTGCCTAATAGTCAGTGAGTATATGGCAGGTAAAAGTACAGTAAGTAGTAAACAACAACTGCAAAGCAACAGGCAGTAAATAGGATGATACACAACAGTAATCAACCACAAAGAACAGCAGTCGTGAAGAGAATCAGCTAACACAAAGAGGAAACCCTCTGGGAATTACCCGCAACCATCCCCTCTGGTCCTAACCAAGAAGTACCACAACCCTCTGGGAAGTGCACTCAGCCTAACCCCTCTGGCTTGGTCATAAGAATTTATGAGACTCTCTGGGGAAGCTCACTCGGTCAATTCCCCTTATAGTCTAGGGTAATCAGGGACTCTCTGAGGAAGATCATGCGGTCTAACCCTCTTAGCCCCAAGGTCTAGAGACTCTCTGAGAAAGCTATCTTGGCCAATTCCTCCTATAGCCTCAAGTATACCACAGACTCTCTGAGGAAGCTCACTTGGTCAATTCCTCCTCTGGCATGGGAAGGTTCTTAAATAGAAATCAAACAAGGTAAGACACTCTGAGGAATCTCACTCGGTCTACACTCCTGTAGTCTATAAAATATGAAGGAACTCTCGGAATATCGCTCGGTCTATCCCCTATGGCCTATAATGTCTAATACTCACTGAGGAAGCTTACTCGATCTACCCTCCTATAGTCTATAATGTCAAAGACTCTCTGGGAATCTCACTCGGTCTATCCCTTATAGTCTATAGCACCAGGTTCTCACAGCCCGTGCTAGTCAGTGCATGATAATGCTATAAGGCCAAAGTACACCTATAGAGCTACTTTGCTAACAAAGGTACACCTATATAGCTACGTGTCTAACATTTAATAGGACTACAAGCATGTTATGGATCTCACTCCATCCTATGGTCACAAGGCATGGAAATAGGTGTACCAGCCAAAGGAGAATGAAACCCGAAGGTCGTAACCAGAACAAAGCATAGAAAAACATCCTAGAACAAAAAAATATCCTCTAACATGATTAATTTACCTCAACAAAAGCATACAAGAAAGTCAGGAAACCAACAAGGGAAAAAAGGTAAACACACAATACCCCGTTCACAGTTATTGGTGGAATATTCACATATAACTCAAATAATTTGAACGGTAAGACACAAACCACCTACCTCGATCCTAGGAGATTGATATACTTGAACCCCTACGACTGATTCTCCCTTGAACTTCATAGATCTGTGAAAACGTCCAAAATTCTCAAACCAAAATAACTTAGGAAAGAGGAATAATCAAGGAATGAAACTCAAGAAGAAGTAAGAACTCACCGCTGTCGTTCCAACGCAATTGACGGCGGTCGAATCGGCCAACAGATGGAGGCTCGAGAAACTGGAGAAGTTTCACAGCCATACGGTATCTCTTGATCGAACCAGGCCTAGAAGAATACGTTTTTGGCGATCGGGCGTGACCCCGGTCCGTTTAATGAAGAAAAAAAGATAGTACACAGCGTGTACTTTTAGAGTACACGGCGTGTAGTGGGGTTTTTCCGTACATCGCTTAAATCGGCCTCCACCTCACCCCTGCACACCATGTGTGTGCCTCGGACATGGCCAGCACACGGCTTCGGGAAGGAAAAGAGTACACGGTGTGTACTCAAAATTTACAAGGATTTTACTCAGAAAGTACATGTCGTGTACTTCAAAAAAATTTCCAGAAACTTCATTTTTCTCAAAAACTCCATAAAAGGAAAGCATACTTGAAAAATGATGATTCAGGTTCTTACAAACTTCCCCCGTTAAAGAAATTCATCCCCGAATTTCCCTAGCGAGTTGTATAAGAAGAAACCTCGAACAACTCCAGACACTATGATCATACATCGGCCTCCCTCTTCCAGGTCTTGTCTTGTACTTTCCCATACTGCCAAAGCACCCATACTAAAGGAACAGACCGCCCACGGAGAACATTTGTACTGCGATCGACATTATGGATGGGATGATCTTCAAATTGTGCATCCACTTCGAGCTCAACCTCCTCAGGCTGAAAATCTTGTGACGGGTCTGAAAAGAAACGTTAGAGCTAAGAGACGTGGAATACTTCATGCATGGCCCAGTACCTCTGAGGTAACTGCAACCGATAGGCAACAGTCCCAACTCTTTCCAAAACCTCAAACGGCCTGATGTACCACAGTGAAATTTTACCCTATCTCTGAATCCTCATGTGTCCCAACCTCGGTTCGACATGCAGGAAAACCCGATCTCCGACCTAGAACTATAGAGGTCACCTCCGCTGATCAGCATAAGAATTTTTTCGAGACTGTGTTGTTCCCATCCTCTTCTGAATCAACTCTATATGCTCTGAGTTATCCTGAACAAGACGAAGTCCCAGCAGAGCTGCCTCTCCTACCTCCAACCAGCATAAGGGTGATCGGCATGGCCTACGGTACAATGCCTCGTAAGGTTCCATTTGAATGGTCGCCTGAAAACTGTTGTTTTAGGTGAAATCCACAAGAGGAATATGCTTCTCCTAAGAACCACCGAAGTCTATAATGCAAGCACGGGGCATATCCTTAAGCACCAGGATCGTGCGCTCAGACTGGCCATCTGTCTGGCGATGGTATGTTGTAGTCAAAAGTACCTGTGTACCCAACACCTTTTGAAGTCCCTTCTAGAACCGAGAAGTAAAGCGTGCATCTCTGTCGGAAACAATGGAGTTTGGAACTCCATGTAGACGTACAATATCTCGAATGTACAACTATCCCAGTTCATCAACACTGAAGGTCTTCTTGATCGGCAAGAAGTGAGTATCCTTCATAATCATATCGACGACAACCCAAACAGCATCGTTTCCCCGAGGCCACCTCGGCAACCCGGTCACGAAGTCCATCACAACATCATTCTACTTCCACTCGGGAATGGGTAACTGCTGTAAAATCCCTGGTAGTCACTGATTCTCTGCTTTCACCTGCTAAAAAGTGGAATATCTCATGAAAAAACCAGCAACATCTTTCTTCATACTTGGCCACCAGTACTGGTGGTGTAGATCATGATACATCTTGGTGACGCCAGGATGAACTGCCCAAATTGAGGAATGAAAATCCTACATCATCTCCTCGCTTATGTCTACTGGCACCCATACGCATCCCTGGAAACACATGATCTCATATTTTCCCACTGTCCATCCAGGAAGAGGGTCCCCTCCTAACACACTCTCTCGCAGGGCAAAGGTATCAGAATCTGATAGCTGCCTCATCCGTACCCGATCAAGAAGTGTAGAGGTAACCACTACAGAAGATAGGATAGTTTGTCCATGCCTGTCATGCACCTCTAGATGCCTCTCAGATAATAGATCCATAAGCTTCCACTCACTGCTGGCCTCCTGAACTGCCTGAATCTGAGTTCGTCTACTCAACACATCTACAACTACATTTCCCTTTCCTGGCGTATAGGAGAGATCGAAGTCAAAGGACTGAAGATACACAACCCACCTATGCTGTCTCAGATTCAGATCACGTTGAGTGAAGACATACTTCAGACTCTTGTGGTCAGTGAAAACCACAAAGTTCTCTCCCAGAAGGTAGTGTCTCCAACAGTGTAAGGCATGAACAACAGCTGCTAGCTCCAGATCGTGTGTAGGGTAATTCATCTCGTGTGGCCTCAACTGCTGAGTCCCATACGCAACGAATCCATCCCCCTGCATAAGCACTGCTTCTAGCCCGATACCTGAAGCATCACAGTAAACATTATAGCCCTTTCCCGGCTCTGGTAAGACTAGTATCGGTACTGATGTCAACCTCCCCTTCAGTTCCTGAAAGGATGACTCACAAGGATCTGACCATAAAAACTTTTCCCCATTCTTGGTCAGACTTGTCAACGGTGCTGCTAGGAACGAGAAGTCCTGAATGAAGCGTCTGTAGTATCCCACCATCCCTAGGAACCTTCATACCTCAAAGACATTTTTCGGATGCTCCCAGGAAACTACAGCTCTCACTTTCTCTGGGTCCATAGATACTCCAGCCTCTGAGATGACGTGACCCATGAAGTGAATTAGATCCATCTAAAAGTGGCACTTAGAGAGTTTAGCTTACAGTCTATGCTCTCTCAGTGTACTCAGAACGATCTCAAGATGTGTGGAATGGTATTGTCGAGTGTGATAGTACACCAAGATATCGTCCATGAAGACCATGAAGAAGGAGTCCAAGTACGGATGGAACACTCGGTTCATCAGTGCCATGAAAACTGCAGGCGTGTATGTGAGACCGAACGGCATGACTGTATACTCTTATAGACCATACCTGCTCCTGAAGGCTATAAGAGGTATATATGATGGTCTAACGCCCAACTGATGATAACCGGACCTAAAATAGATCTTTGAGAACACCCTATCTCCTCGAAGCTGATCAAAGTGGTCATATATCCTTGGTAAGGGATATCGGTTCTTGACCGTCAACTGGTTTAGCTTATGATAATCCACACAAAACCGAAGGGTATCATCTGCCTTCTTCGCAAACAGGATAGGCAAACCCCATGGAGAAGTACTAGGTCGGATGAAACCCTTTACCTGCAACTCCTCTAGTTTCTTCTTGAGCTCTAACAACTCAAGTGTAGCCATCCTATAAGGAGGAATGGACACCAATTCCGTTTCTGGCATGAACTCAATTGAGAAGTTTACCTCACGCTCCGGAGGCAAACCTGAAAAGTCCTCTGGAAAGACATCCCTGAAACGATTCACCACTAGGTGAAAGTCTAACTGTGAAGTCCACTGGTCATCCAGATAAAGACTGGCAATCTAGGCTGTAACTTCCCCTAGCCCATGATGCACTGGTCTAGCTCTACCCACTTGGACATCCCACTCCCCTCTATAAAGGAAAGATCTACCCTCTGGTGATATGAAACTCACCCTATGGCGATAGCAATCGATGACTGCCTGGAAGGGAACCAACCAGTCCATACCGAGAATGACGTCATAGCCCGTCATCTCTATGACATAGAGATCCTATAATAAATGACACCCAGAAACCTCTAGAGGGCACTCTATGCACTAATGTACGCTAGATGTCCTTCTTCCCAACGGTGTGTCAAGACTCAACAAAATGGCAGATGAAGAGATATTAAGCCCAAGGCTCTCCACGACCGCACCAGAGATAAATCTATGGGAAACACCAGTATCAAAAAGAGCTAAAGATAAAATTGAGGCTACTAAGATCATACCTCGAACTGTATAAGGTTCAGGATCCTACTCCTAATAGGTCTGCTCCATGGCGAAAGACTGGCCTGCACCATGGCCCTGCGCCCCTGGCTGACCGCTCTGAGCTGATCCACTCTACTGTCACTGATGACCTAGTGACTGACCACCATGGCTGCGACCTCCACCTCAACCTGAACGGCTGGAAGAACATCAGTTCCCAGACTGGTGGGAAACTGGCGAAGCATTTCCAGAATGCGAGGTCATAGGGGAACCCCTACCACCAGCTGAAGGTGAGATGATCTGACAAAAACGCTGAAGATGGACCATCTTGCTGCAATATCGGCACTACATCAGATCTCTCGGGCACTGAGGCCTAGTATTCCCACTCCTACTGCACTTGTAGCATAAAATCTGGCCTCCAGAAGATGCATCCCGTGAACCCTGATCTCCTCGAGAAGACTCTCCACGACGCTTCCTACTGTCCGTAGGAGGAACACCAGCTCTGGATGTCGAACCGCTCTAGCCCAATGCTCTAGAATCCCTCAGATTGCGCTCAGTAATTATCGCCTGGTTGACGATGGAGGATATAGAAGTTAACTAGAATATATTCACCTGGGAGCAGATCTCCTGCCTGAGACCATCCTCAAACTTACTAGCATGGAAAAACTCATCACCTGCTGGGATCGATGTGAAATGCTGCAGCTCAGTAAAATGGGACGAGTACTCCATGACAGAAAGAGTACCCTACTGCAGACTCATAAACTCCCAGGCTCGATCAGCCCTCAGGGTCTTCGGATAGAAATATTCATAGAAGGTGCATCGAAACTCATCCCATGACATACCCTGTTGGCGTCCTGACTGTGAGATCACCTCCCACCACTTCTTGTCGGTGTCTCGGAGCATATTGGTGGACAGCTTTACCCTCTTCTCTGGAGTTATCTCCAGATGCTCGAAGATAGTTAGGGTGGCCTCAAACCACGACTCTGCAGCATCGGGTCCTACATCCCCTGAAAAATTAGAAGGATGACGCTGCTGAAAGACCCGCGTTAACTCAGCCATCGATGGGGAAGGAGGCGGAGCTCCTTTAAAAGTCTGCATCATCCTCATGAAATCCTCCCTTAACTGTGCATTGGCTCCTAGGATGGGTATAACTACTGGTGCCTAGGCTGGCACAGCAGGATGATCAACAGGAGGTCCTTGATCGGCCATATCCGGTGTCTGGTCACCGTTCGGCAACTAACGTATGACCGGAGGACGTCTCGGAGGCATAACTCTAAAAGATCAAAAGCACACTGTAGATCATAATTAACAAAGACTGAAAACACAGGAGTAGAAAATGGGAATAGGGGAAGAACATCACGTTTTACAAAACATGACTACACGGCGTGTATTAAAACTACACAGTGTGTCCGTTAAAGGCATTAACATGGGCATGTACTCCTTACACTACTGGTCATGTAACACCCCAAACTACACGGTGTGTTGTTCCCATACACGGCGTGTACTTGAACTCTAAACCCCTGCCTGGGTCTCCTTACACAACTAACCCACACGGTCCAAACTTACCCCATACTACACGATATGTTCCCTAGGGACACGGCGTGTACTAGACAAGGTCTCGGAAGCCCGTGTTGTTAGTTACACAGTCATCTACACGGCTTCCCTTACACGACATGTTCCAAAAAAACGGTGTGTATAGGAGAAGATAACACCGACCTGTGTTGTTCGTGACATGGTCGGGTACCTAGGACAAAACTACACGGCGTGTTCTTTACCAACACGGCGTTTTTTACTCGAGATTCCCTGGCCCATGTTGTTAGTGACACGGCTGGGTACACGGCTCTAAACTACACGGCGTGTTCTTTACTAACATGGCGTGTTCTACTCGAGCTTCCCCGGCCCGTGTTGTTAGTGACACGGCCAGGTACACAGCTCTAAACTACACAGCATGCACCTACCGTACACGGCATGTTCTTGAAGTTATTTTCACGACATCGTGTTTCTGCTCACATGGTCAGTGACACGGCCTGAAACTACACAGCGTGTATCCAGAAAGTACACGTTGTGTATTCTGGGTTTTTTCAGGCAGTAGCTCAGAAACTGCACAGAAGCCCAGAAAACACAGAAAACAAAGCAAGGATGTGCCAAATTCCGACCCGCGAGGGCCCATACTCCCCATGAATCAAAGCTTGGAATCTCCTATGGTCATATATAAGGAAAAACAGGTCGATGATCCACCATGTTCTGATTAATGAGGGCCCATAACACCTCAAGAACCAAAATTTGGCATTCATTTTAAGAAATGTACAAAACAAACTGTTTCTCTATCAAACTGCAGAGATTCTATCAAACATCTTTCACAACAGCATGAATAATCTACGCAACATCAATAACAACAACATGCAATTGCTAATGCACCCTAGATGGCATGGCAAGAATGCATGGCATGTGATTTCTAACAAGTTCCTATATGATGCATGTGATGGAATACCCTCATCCCATCGGGTTGCGATAGAAATAGAACCAGAATAGCAAAAACAGTAACAACACAAGTGATGTGAATCACTCTAGGTGAAATCATATCAACCGTAAAATCTCAAAACCAAAAAACTGCATTAATGAGGTAGTATGGGTTTTCCCTGTACATGGGTTAGCTACTCTTGGGCACATCTCCTTACCATGTACCGAATTTGTCTTATCCCGGTTTAAAGGCTCAAAACAGTAAATCAAGAGAAAAGAATTCCTCTGACACCACTTTGTAACGTCCCAATTCCAGAATCCACCCAGAGTCACCCCGTACCCGGTTGGTCACATGGCCTCAAGCGCATTTACCCAAATGCCAAAGGCTGTCGACTAGCAGGGAGGGCCTTGGGTGTGATAGTGGGGAAATTATGCCCTCATTAGCAGAGTACACAGCAGAAATAAATAAACATGCAATAGCGGAAGTAGTAAATAACCAAAAATAATAATAAACAGTGGAAGACTATATCAACAAACAACTGACACACATATGTATATATGTGAAATGATGCATGATACATATCTAGGAAAACAGCCAAACAAGTCACAATGATGAAAAACACCACAGTACCAAAACAATTACAAAAGATAAAAAAACATCTCCTCTGCATCACAAGCCAAAGCTTGGTCCCTTGCTCTCCTGCTCCAAGAAATCAAATACCAGAAGTCAAAGGGCACTTTCCCTTGTCTACACCTGCAACAACATAGTCTGTTTGGGCCCAAAAGCATAACCCAATAGGGTGTGAGAAAAAATACCAGTATGCATTCACCCGAAGATTTTTGCCTAAAAGTCAGTGACTATATGGTAGGTAAAAGTACAGAAAGAAGTAAGAAACAATAGCAAATCTACAGGAAGTAAACAGGATGATACACAACAGAAATAAACCACAAACAACAACAGCAGTGAAGCAAATCAGCTAACACAACTGGTCCTAACCAAGAATTACCACAACCCTCTTGGCAGTGCACTCATCCTAACCCCTCTGGCTTGGTCAAACGAATTTATTAGACTCTCTGGGAAACCTCACTCGATAAATTCCCCTTATAGTCTAGGATATTCAGGGACTCTCTGAGGAAGATCATGTGGTATAACCCTCTTATCCCCATGGTCTAGAGACTCTCTGAGGAAGCTATATCGTTCAATTTCTCCTATAGCCTCAAGTATACCCCAGACTCTCTAAGGAAGCTCACTCGGTCAATTCCTCCTCTAGCCTGGGAAGGTTCTTAAAGAGAAATCAAACAAGGTAAGACTCTCTGAGGAAGCTCACTCGATCTACCCTCCTGTAGTCTATAAAATCTGAAGGCACTCTGGGAAGCTCAATCGGTCTATCCCCTGTTGCCTATAATGTCTAAGACTCACTAAGGAAGCTCACTCGGTCTACCCTCCTGTAGTCTATAATGTCAAAGACTCTCTGGGAAGATCACTCGGTCTATCCCTTATAATCTATAGCACCAGGTTCTCACATCTCGTGCTAGTCAGTGCATGATAATGCTATAAGGCCAGAGTACACCTATAGAGCTACTTGGATAACCAAGGTACGCCTATAATGCTACTTGGCTGAAATTCTACAGGACAACAATCATGTTATGGATATCACTCCATCCTATGGTCACAAGGCATGGAAATAGGTGTAACAGCCAAAGGCGAACGAAACCCGAAGGTCGTAACCAGAATAATGCATGGAAAAACATCCAAGAATAACAAAATATCATCTAACATGATTAATTTACCTCTACACAAGCATACAATCAAGGCAGGAAAACAACAAGGGCAATAAGGTAGACACACAATACCCTGTTCATGATTATTGGTGGAATTTTCACATAGAAATCAAAGTCTTTGAACAGTAAGGCACAAACCCCATACCTCGATCCTAGGAGATCAATATACTTGAACCACAATGACTGATTCTCCCTTTAAAGTCATAGATCTGAGAAAATGTCCAAAAAGATCAAACCACGATAACTTGGGAAATATGAAGAATCAAGGAATCAAACTCAAGAAGAAGGAAGAACTCACTGTTGCGGTTCCAATGCAATAGACTAAAGTCAAATCGGCCAAAATATGGAGGCTCAGGAATACGGGGAAGTTTCGCGGCCGTACGGTGTCTCTCGGTCGAACCAGGCCTAGAATAATACGTTTATGGCGATCGGGCATGACCCCGGTCCGGTTAATGAAATAAAAAAGAAATTACATGACGTGTACTTTTAAAGTACACAACGTGTACTTTTAAAGTACATGGAGTGTAGTGGTGTTTTTCTATACTCCACTTAAATCGGCCTCCACCTCACCCCTACACACCGTGTGTGTGGCTCGGACACGACCAGCACACGGCTTCGAGCAGGAAAAGAGTACACGGTGTGTACTTAGAAAGTACATGGTGTGTAATCCAAAAAAAATTCCAAAAACTTCATTTTTCTCAAAAACTCTAGAAAAGGAAAGCATACCTGAAAAACGAAGATATGGGTTCTTACATTATGTCTTGACATCCTCTTTAAAATTTGATCCTCCAAGTCAGAAGTAATATTTTTCTCCTTTTTTGTATTTATTTAAATTATTTAATCCATCTTAATTTATCAATTTTTCTTATTTTCAAAAATATTTTATTTATGATGTTTTTATGTGTAACAGTTAAAATTTACTAATTTTGAAATTTTAACAAATTTTAGTATAATTATAATTTTGATAATGAAATTATAAAATTTAGATAAAATTAATGCTATAATTTTTTTAAGATTTAGTAATTTTTGGGATTATAAATTTTGTTTTGGACCAATTTATTATTTTAACATCAAGAGGCCTTAAATTATCCACAGTGTTGAGAAATTGATCGGGTAGATAGAGTGGAAACAACTCCGGAAATGTGATATAAATAATGATACACACCTCCAATTGAGGTTATACCTAATGGATACGAATTACTAATCATATGATCGTTTCACCATTAAATTTTACGGATTTATTCACTCATTATGGTGGTTATTGTATGCTCAACATTGAAGGATGATTTAGGATGCATTATTCCAGAATTAAAACCTAGAGTAATTGGCCTATAACTTCTACTACATCTGGATAAAAATATAAAATTTTGAGGTATAATGGAAAATATTTTATATAAAATCATTATATAGTAAAACATTCCATGATTGGGAAGAATAATTTTAAACCACATTCAAATTTATGAATCAAAAATTCTGGAACCAAGATTTATTTTGTTGACAACCATAATGACCCAAAACAACTTAAATGGTTTATTATGACACCCCAAAGCCTCTTCCATGGCTATAAATAAGAATATAGGGGTGGATTAATGATATATATACTAGTAAGTGAGTAATTGGAATATTACCTTTTATAAAATTATTTCCCTTATTTATGCTTCATTTATTTTCTTTACTCTCCAATGTATCCCCTCTCCCACATCATCTTGACTTCCCCATCCATAGAGGTGTGGTTTCACTAACTAATCAGAAAATGGGGATTCTGAAACCATGTTATTTTCTGGAGTTTATGTGATTAAATTTAATATGATCCCTTATTATTTCTAAATATTGTTTTAATTCATATCTAATTTTCAAATTTTTAATGCTACTGAGTTAGGTTTAGATTTTGTTATTTTTAATTGGTTTGGTCAATTATATATATCCCCCCCCCCCACCAACTCATTTATATATAAAATTGTATTGATTAAGGTTTTTTGGTGAGTTCTTGGAAGTCTTTATTAAATTTTACATATTTTTTGTTTGTTTATTATGGAATAACTATCTCTGTTCAAGGATTTCCCTAATTAATCATGAAAACCAATAATAATTCTACACACACGGGATGGAGGGTAAACTAAACTGAGTTTTCCAATAGGTATATTCTAATCATAATAATCATTTGAAGGGATGTAATGCACTCAATAGACTAATCTATGTCTAACCAATCAGTGGAGTAAAAGGGGAAAAACATGGAAACCATGATAACACAACCATAGTTTTAGGGAAACCAACTTTGTACACCGTATTTCTCATTTATTGAAAACCAATAAAATAAAACATCTAATTTCTCCCAAAAAAATCCAAATTATTTAAAACCAATTTTTTTCAGAAAACTATTTAAAATTTTACAAAATTGTTTTGTGTGCACTCCTCTTCAGAAGACTTCATTGAGTTTAGTACTTTACTATACTTTGGTAATATAAAATACTATTTTTCCTTTCCCCATGGTTTGAATATGTAACTACTATTTAATAAAAATTAGTTTATTATACATATATTAAATAAATATACAAATATATATATCATACAATAAAATTGTTTACTTATTTCCTTTTTAATATTTTTTTAAAAAAACTTCTCGTTGAAATCTCTTTTCATGTAATTTTTTTTGTTTTTTATGTTTTTTTTAATTTTAAAAATTTATTCCCATTTATTTGGTCATGGTACAATAATATCCAAAATAAGAAATATATATATATATATATATATATATATAATTCAATTATACTCTTAATACCAATCCTAAAATATGGGTTTTCAATATTAATTGTGTTAGGATCATTAAGATGGTAAGTCATATGTATGCAAGAGTAGTGTTTCAATTTCTCAATGATAATTAACGAATGAAGGTAAGAAATATCTTATAAATAGGTAATGATCATTATATCATCAATAAAATATTATTTCATTAAATTTACCTATACATATCATACATGTGGTTTGGTAAGTAAGATATAGAGTCACATCGCTTCGTGAAGGTGGTATTTCACACATAAACAAATGTTGTTATCATCTTTCAGTGAGTAAAATGGTAATAAATAAAATGAAATCTTATATATTTAGAAATATAAATATTACATTAATATCAAAATTATTTTATTTATATAATATATCATTTAACATTATCCTTAATACCTTCCATGTAAAGAGTTAATCAACATGAATCACATCTTTTCGTGAGGCGGTAGTCTATCGTTCACATGACCGATGTTATCGTACCCCCTAAGGAATGGAAGGTAAAAGAATTATTTTATATATTATTAAAAAATATGTATATTTATGTTATAAATATCATATATATACTTTATTTTTATCATCATACCAAACCGTGAGAGGTGGTAATGGAAAAATAAATGACATTGATTTGTGAGGTGGTAGTTCTCTATACACACATATACTGATTTCATAACCCTTTTGATGAAATGGGAGATATCTTTAGGGTATCAAAATTATATAAAAAATAGTAATACAGTATAAATTTTCATAATCATATCATTTTGGATTAATAATAATTTAATTAATTGTATGATGAAATAAAATAACAAATCACGTTGAAGATCGTTACCTCTTCCTTAGGAGTCCTCCTTAGGTTTGAACCAAATTATTTTCTAGGAGGGATATATCTTCA
This sequence comes from Viscum album, assembly GCA_963277665.1. Lineage (NCBI taxonomy): Eukaryota > Viridiplantae > Streptophyta > Magnoliopsida > Santalales > Viscaceae > Viscum > Viscum album. The sequence goes on along the minus strand of OY728125.1, from coordinate 266,015,296 downwards.
AAATAATGATTATTGGAGGAGGGGAGGGAATTTGGGAAGTGATTATTGATGTTATTGAACGAATTAAATGGGTTTTATGGTGTTAAAAGGAGTTGTGGGGTGGCATGTAATAAGTGAGTTGAGTGGAACATATATAATTGTTTAGAAAATGGAAATGTTCAACCATGTTTTTCTCATTTAAAAAGGGTAAAAATATAGTATAATAGTTTCTTATATATGATAGAGTCTAAATATGATTATAAATTATATTTTATAATAGTTTTTTGGTCCTATTAAACCTTATCTTTTTAGTTTAATCCTCAGTAAACCCATTTTTACCTAAACTGACATAAATAATTTTTATTTTTTCACTATTAATTTTCTTAAAAAATTTACTTTAGCTTTTCATAAAATATATAATATAATTACTTCATATATTTAATAAATTTTTTAAAATAAAATTTATTGTAACTTAAAATTAATTTTAATAGCGCGATGAAAATGATGGTTTTCAAAGAGAAACTATTCAAATGTTTACAAGTTTTGAATTTAAAAATTTAATAATAAAACTATTATATTGACATAAATAGGATTAATATATGTATAATTTATCTAATGTTAATTATAATATTATTAGTAATATAATTTATCTTTATAAATATCTTAAATTAAAAGATAATTTTGAATCAAAATACATTTTTTTAACTATTCAGTAAAAAATTAATCTTTTAAATAAATTATAAAAAATTAACCCTAATATAGTATTGATATTATAATGAAAAAATTAACTTTTCTATTTCAAATAAATTTTATAAAACATCTATCAATTTTTTTCAAAATAATTTTTCGAAAGTGGACAAAACATTTTTTTTAAATATATAGTTTTTAAGTTTAATATTTCACGTATTCTTATTTACTATCTAGAAAACAAATAAGATTAATTTTAAATATATTATTGAATATATAATATATAAATTTAATTAAAATAATTCATCAAATTTCTTTGTTTAATTAATTTAGGTAAAATGTGATTATTTTAATAAATATATTCCCTGAACTTTCAATTTAAATTAAATTCCCACAGTTGAATTTACATTATTTTCATTTTTCCCCTTTTAAAATTAATTTTAGACACAAATTTATTCTCGGTCAGTAATTGTCTAAAATTTCAAAATTTTATCATATAAACCCACTTCATAAAAACGGTTAATAAAAAATCTTCTAGAAAAAGAGAAAGTTATATGCTAAAGTAATCAAGAATAAAACATGATAAGTTTCCAAAAAGAAAAACATATGGGGAAAGTGAAAATAGGGATATAAAAGAGAATAATAACAAAAAAATACTAATGGATTGTGATAGAGAACATGGGTAAGAAATAGTTAATGACCACAAATTCATAAACCCCAGATACATGATAAATGTCATTAATATCATTAAAAATGATGATAAGACATCACATTTTTATTTCAAGATCCTTTTCATAATTTTGGGTAATTCCTTTTCCACCTACAATGAGAACACATGAAAATCTACAGACTTTGTCTTTTTATTTCATAGGCACTATTTCATCATTTAGTTGTGCCTTTATAAAATTCAACTCTATATATAACTTTATGTTATAATGCATTTTTTATGTTTGGAGAAAAAAATAAGATCCATAATAGAATGATAAGTCATTCATTTAATCTCTAGTAAATAAATTTTAACATTGTTTATCCAATATTAATATATTTTTATATAGTGCATTGATATTTTAATCTCTAAAACCTGATCTGAAGTTCAATATAAACAATTTCATAAATTTATTACTTAATATCACATAAAAATAACAAATATATAAATCTAGTAACTAAATTTCTCAAACAAAATGTATCATTAATCACCCAGGTATTATAAAGTAGATCTAGATCATCAAAAACCACACATATCAATACCTTCATCATGTAATCTCTTAAATCATGTCCATGACATGAATTACAATAAGACTGTATTGAATAAATACCAGGATTATCATTCCATAAATGAAATATTAATTATTAGATATATTAATTAAAGAAATAAATTTATGTTAAATCCATCAATGATATCATAGTCCACATTGTGAAAAAATGATTAATCATTTCCATGGTAATCAATATTATCAAATTTCCTTATTATTGTAAAACATTTATTTATACCAATATCATTACCTCATCATCCAGAACACATTAATCATTATTATCACATAATAAAAATACCACATTTGCAGTAAATAACTATTTTAGTCCATCAGTTCCATTTGAAATATTATTGAAAATACATAACAAAAAACTTATATTGATAATGATTATATATTTCATGATTCATATAACATAACCCTCAATATCCAATATATTAATACATTCTTTATGACAACCCTGATCTTTTATTACACAATTAAACATAATTTATTATATAAACATCACTTGATACAATATAGAAGATAGAGAATCTAGCGTATTTGGGGTTTAAGATCATTACATAACAACTTAAACCATGAAATAAAACATATTTATAGAAAAATTCATCTACATGACCACTATGTTCCCTCGTACTTAGCATCGCATGGGATAACCTGAGGACATGCATAAGAAAAAGGGTGAGCTATAAAGCCTAATAAGGGAATAATCATAGAATAACATGAGGAATACAATTCATGATAGACAACAGGAATATCAATAGAGAACAAGAGAATCCTAAACATAAAGGCTTGATAAATAATGATAATAATATCATGGAAATGTGGCAACAACACTTAACCTGGAATTAACATGAGCCAAATCCCATTGCACATGGAGCATGAGTAGATCCTCATTGCACATGAAGCACGAGTAAAAACATGTTGGACATGAATTATCATGAGTAAACACCCATTGGACATGATTTATCATGATACAAATACTTTTCCCAATTCATTGGATCTCCATAACGGTGCACCCTTCTTAAACACTTAATTTCATGCATAAGTGTGCCACATGGATCATATAACATGGATTCATAAAACATCATAATTTATTCCACGATAATGGAATGTTGAATTCATATATGAAATTTTATAATAAATAAGTAAATGTCCATAAAAGTGATTACACTTGATAGTGATATGGGCATGGTATTCACTACACAATGACATTGGCTTGGAAAATCAGTACAATTTCAGCAGCTTAATGGCATGACCTAAAAATTCATAAAAATGGTTGATGAGAGAGAAAGGTGTGTCTCATAATACTTACATGAAATGGAAAGTAAGGGGTTAATATAGATCATGTCCCAATAATTTTAAGGGAATTTAGAGTCATAATACAAAAGAATTGCTTGAATGTAAAAGAGGAGAGAGATATTCTTATTAGAATTTCAGCATTGTAACGGCTGTACATGATAGGAATTTAATGAGAGATAAAGGGGTCTCAAATAATTCAAAAATAATGAGGGTAGTGTGGGGGAGGTTTGAAACCATACCCCAACATTTATAATTGAAATTACAAGGGCATAAAAATTTAATGAAAATAGGAAAAAATGAGAAAGGAAGAAAAAACCCTTACTTGTAAGTGTGCTTCCAAAGGCTTGAGAGAGTCTTGAGAGAGGCTTCTTGGGAGCTTGGGGAACTATGGGAGGATTCTACAGAGAGGAGGGCAGAAGTTGGACGAACTCCAAAGGCTTTGAGTGAGGATGATGTGGGGTCCTGGGTGGGTTTATATAGGAAAGGTGGGGGAATTATTTGTTATTTGGGTTTGGGACTGATGTTATTAATGTTTTCATATCTTTTTACATACTCCCTTTACTTATTTTATATGAAATTTTCATAATTTTTGTAAATATTAATGTTTAAATATTAAATATAATTTTTGAGCACTATTTGGATTTATCCAGATTCAAGTCTCTTTAATGTTTTAACAATAACTATCACCCTACTTATCCAAATTGCATTATTCCTGTTTTTTAGGGTTCCCAATTACAATTCCAACATTTCATTAGAATTCGGATTTGGAAAATTCGTCCATTTAGAGGGTCATATGGACCCCACAAGAAGGCCTAAGGAAACTGTGAAGAAACTGGACCATATATGAAGGTCGAATTACTGGGCTCTATACAGACGTCCAAATACCTTAATTATTCTCCCAAGTTCGGAGGAAATTTAAAGGAGTACATGATAAAAATTTCAGAACCCAATCACAAATATAAGGGGTCCAACTGATGCATTGAATTCTAGCCCACCATTCTGTCCGGGAATTACAAATAGCACACTAATATTGAAATTTCTCTTGATGTAGACATCCATTCGAGCTGAACTTTTTCAGTGTGAAAGAGGCAATTCGGCCGGCCAACTTTGTTGAAGATATGATTTTTATTTGAGGGCATATTCCTATTCAAAAACGGATTCACATTATGGACTTCGAAAAAGTATGTATTAAAATGGACAGATCAGAATTATTTACTAAAACCGTCATAACGTTTTCTCCATAAGTCCAATAGCCTCCAAATTTTCACAGAAGACAGAAGACCTCTTTATCTACAACTTTAAAGAAGGATATTTCTCAATATTCGGCTGTCTGAATGTACATATAGGCGAGCCAAGTGGAGGGGTATTTCTGGAATGTAAACAGTCCACCACCTTGGGCTATAAATACATCCCCTCCTCTCCTTTCAAAAGGGTTGGCACTTCAGCACTTAAGGAGGAGGTTTGGCATTACTAGATCCTTGACAAGGTTCTGGGAGGATATGATTTGATCTTGTTTCAACAAGAGAGACCTCTTCACTTCTCTTTCACGTTTGTTTATGTTTGCATTCAATTGTAATGGTGTAACTTTGTTTTCATTTCAATCAAATTTTAGTGCTTGTTTCTTCTTCAATACCTCTTATTCTTCTCCACCTTCGGTATTATAATATTCATGGTCTTAAAATATTTTTAATCATTTTAAATTATAGTCCCTTATTTTCCTTCCTCATTCAATCGAAATTCCATTTTTGATTCTCAAAATATTTCATGTGTGTGTTCGGCACACTACTCTTATCTTGTCCCTTTATTTTTATTCTCTTTGTAATTCATCACCATAAACCTATATTACTAGATTAATAAACATCATAATTTCTGAGTAAATCTCTCATTGGGGTGAGTTTTAATTTAGGTATGTTAAGCGATTGAGAGCTTTTGCTCGATGAGTATTCGTTGAATTAACATTGTGTATATTGGACTTAACATGTCATGGATTAATGACTTGTTTTGTTTAACGTGTGGTTTCCATGGATTATTGGAACCATAAATACACTAACATAAACAAGATATGATCAAGATTAGAATCTTAAGTTAAGTTGAGGCTTGGATTAAAGCCTTAACACTTGGGAATTCAAATCAACGTCAACTTGTGACATGAGTGTTAATTTAAATGCAATATAATGCAAAGCTCAAGGATATCACAAGATTAAATAACCTAATGATGAACTCACCCAAATATTTATCAACTTGTTAAATTAAACATCATCCATTAGTCATTTCAATTAAGCTCTGTAATCACCCCCCCCCCCCCCCCAATCAGAATACAATCAACTAAAAACAAACGACTATTTAAAAGTATCATCGCCGGGGATTCGACCCGAGTGTTGCTATACATATTAGCAGAGCACTGGAACTTTGAACGGTCGATAGGCGACAATTGTCCTGGGCCTTCTTATGGGGTCCATATGACCCTCTAAATGGACAAATTTTCCAAATGTGAAGAAACTGGACCATATATGAAGGTCGAATTATTGGGCTCAATCCAGAAGTCCAAATACCTTAATTCTCCTCCCAAGTTTGGAGGACATTTAAAGGAGTCCATGATAAAAATTTCAGAACCCAATCACAAATACAAGGGTCCCAACTGATGGATTGAAATCTAGCCCACCATTCGGGCCGGAAATTAAACATAGCACACTAATATTGCAATTTCTCCTGATGTATACATCCATACGAGCTGAACTTTTGCAGTGTGAAAGAGGAGATTCGACCAGCCAACTTTGTGGAATAAATTATTTTTATTTGAGGGCATATTCCTATTCAAAAACCGATTCACATTATGGACTTTGAAAAGGTATGTATTGAAATGGACAGATCAGAATTATTTACTAAAACCGACATAACGTTGGCTCAATAAGTCCAATAACCGCCAAGTTTTCACAGTAGATAGAAGACCTCTTTATCTAAAACTTTGAATAAGGATATTTCTCAAGATTCGGCTGTCTGGATGTACATATCGGCAATCCAAGTGGAGGGGTATTTCTGGAATGTAAACAGTCCACCACCTTGGGCTATAAATACATCCCCTCCTCTCCATTCAAAAGGGTTGGCACTTCAGCACTTAAGGAGGAGGTTTGGAATTACTAGAGCTTTGACAAGGTTCTGGGAGGATATGCTTTGATCTTGTTTCAACAAGAGAGACCTCTCCTCCACTTCTCTTTCACGTTTGTTTATGTTTGCATTCAATTGTAATTGTGTAACTTTGTTTTCATTTCAATTAAATTTTAGTGCTTGTTTCTTCTTCAATACCTCTTATTATTCTCCACCTTCTGTAGTATAATATTCATGGTCTTAAAATATTTTGAATCATTTTAAATTACAGTCCCTTATTTTGCTTCCTCATTCAATCGAAATTCCATTTTTGATTCTCAAAATATTTCGTGTGTGTGTTCGGCACACTACTCTTATCTTGTCCCTTTCTTTTTCTTCTTTTTATAATTCATCACCATAAACATATATTACCAGATTAATAAACATCATAATGTCTGAGTAAATCTCTCATTGGGGTGATTTTTAATTTAGGTATGTTAAGTGATTGAGAGCTTTTGCTCGATGAGTATTCGTTGAATTAACATTGTGTATATTGGACTTAGCATGTCATGGATTAATGACTTGTTTTGCTTAACGTGTGGTTTCCATGGATTATTGGAACCATAAATACACTAACATAAACATGATATGATCAAGATTATAATCTTAAGTTAAGTTGAGGCTTGGATTAAAGCCTTAACACTTGGGAATTCAAATCAACGTCAACTTGTGACATGGGTGTTAATTTAAATGCAATATAAAGCAAAGCTCAAGGATATCACAAGCTTAAATAACCTAATGATGAACTCACCCCAATATTTATCAACTTGTTAAATTAAAAATCATCCATTAGTCATTTCAATTAATCTATACAATCAAAACCCCCCCAATCAGAATACAATCTACTAAAAACAAACGACTATTTCAAAGTATCATCACTGAGGATTTGACCTGAGTGCTGCTATACACATTAGCAGAGCACCGGAACTTTTACCGATCGATAGGTGACAATAGGACGTGCATTTCAAATGGCGCCATTGCTGGGGATGGTGCTTTAAGTATTCATTAGTTTCTGGTTATTGTCAAAAAAACCAAAAAAAACAAAATTTTAAAAAAAAATTGAAAAAAATCACAAAGAAAAACCCGTCTTCCTCTTAAAAATCATAAACTGAAAAAACAAATACAAAGAAAAACCAGTCTTCCTCTTTCTTCCAAAATCTCTCTGAATTCCCCGTAGCCTTCCAAACAATCCCTCGGATTTGTTTGACCCTGAAATTGAGCGAACACTTCGCCAACTTAGGAGGAACATAAGAGATAATCAACTCATTCAAGAACCAGTCCTCATCCAACCAGTTGAATTTGAAATGGACAATCATAGGGAATAAACCCTTAAAGAACTCACTGCCCCTGATATGAATTACCAACCTCTTGGTATTCAATATCCAAACATAGAAGCTGACTTCGAACTCAAATCAGGTTTGATTCATCTTCTCCCTCATTTTCACGGGCTAGCCGGTGAGGATCCACATCTCCACCTTAAAGAGATCCAAGTGGTGTGCTCTACCATGAAGCCTCAAGGGGTTTCTGAAGAACAAATCAAACTTTGAGCATTCCCTTTCTCCCTAGATGACACTGATAAGTCATGTCTCTACTACCTTACTCCTGGTTCCATAACCACATGGAATGACATGAAGCGACTCTTCTTAAGGAAATTCTTTCCTACTTCTCGTACTGCTTCTATCCGAAAGGAAATAAGTGGTATCCGTCAGTTCCCAAGTGAATCACTCCATGAGTACTGGGAGAGGTTCAAAAAGCTTGTTTCAACCTTCCCACACCATCAAATCCCTAACCAACTCTTGATCCAATACTTCTATGAGGGGTTATTGGCTATGGAGAGAACTCTCCTAGATGTCGTAAGTGGCGGTGCTCTTGTTGATAAAACTCCTGCAGCTGCAAGAGATCTCATAATTAACATGGTTGTAAACACACAACAATTCCATACTCGAGCACATGCTCAAGTCGAGAAATCCCAAGATAATCAATCAATTGAGCCGAAAAAAATGACTGAGTGGATGAGTGAACTTACAGGTCTTGTGCGACAACTATCTGTGGCTACCAAATCCCCATCCTCGTCTTCTCTGCAATCAATGTTTCCTGGACCTGTCAAAAACTGTGGAATCTGCAACTCTCCATCTCATCCAACTGACACATGTCCACAACTTCAAGAGGATCAATCTGATTCATCTGGACCAATGGATCTCAATGTAGCATATGCTCAACTGAAAACCAACCCTCAACTATCAGGTCAGTTTGTTAGAAACTTCAACCAACCTCACTCTGAGCCCTTCTCTTCTTCCTATAACCAAGGACTTAGGTATGGTAATCCCATATCTCACCCCCCCTCAATTCCCTCCTCAAAACCCAAACCAATTCCAATATGGTCAAGGTGGTGGTAACTTCCATCAACCTTATCCTTTTGTTCCTCAACCTCAAAGGAACAATCCTCCTCCTGGATTCCATTATCCTAGTGAGCCTTCCCAATTCCAAAACAAATACAATCGATTTCCCAAGAACCAAAATCAAGGCAATCCCAATTCGGGACAAGCCTCTTCTTCCAAGCAACCATGGGAAAGTACAGTGGAAGATCTTGCCTCCTTCACCCGTTCTAGCCTTAAAAACATTGAAACTCAAATAGGTCAAATTGCATCCCACCTGAGCTAGCAACAACAATCAAATTCTTCCCAACTCCCAGCTCAACCATTACCCAACCCCAAGGGTAATGTAATTGCAATTTCACTTAGATCGGGAAAGCACATTGCTATGCCTCAAGATAAGTCCTCTAGCCCTCCTTTCAATGTTGAACTAGAAAATGAAAAGAAAAAGAAACTTGAAAAGAAACCTGAAACCATTCCCTCACCTACATCAATTCCACTTAGGAACCTAATTCCTTTTCCTCAAGCCGTTTCTAAACCAAGGAAGTCCTTTGAACCTGATCCTGAAATGTTCGACATGTTTAAAAATGTTGAAGTCAACATTCCCCTATTAGATGCCATAAAAAAAATTCCTAAGTATGACAAGTTTCTCAAGGAGTTGTTTACCCACAAGAGGCAACTTAGGACCTTCGAAAATGTTTCCACCCAGCAGTCTATTCCCATAAAGTGCAAAGATCCAGGGACCTTTACGGTTCCATGCCAAATCGGATGTTCAAACTTTGATGATGCACTCATAAACCTAGGATCCTCAATTAATTTCATGGCCAAATCCATATTCTATAACCTTAGTCTAGGTCCCATACATCCAACAGGTGTTGTCATTCAATTATCCAATCGAAGCACAGTCAGTCCTGAGGGAATAATTGAGGATGTCCTTGTCTGAGTCAATGATCTTATCTTCCCTGCTGATTTCTATGTCCTTGACATGGAAGGTGAGACAAACACTTCTCGATCTCCCCTAATTCTAGGAAGACCATTCCTCATGACTGCGAGAACCAAGATTGATGTCCATTCAGGCATCTTATCCATGGAATTCGGTGACCAACTGGTCAAGTTCAACATTTTCCAAGCCATGCGATACCCATCTGAGGATCACTCTGCATTCTCAATCCATGCTTCTGAGGACACTTCTAAGAGTCAATCGAACCTCAATCCACCATGTTCTTAATGTTCTAATGATAAAGGATCTTGTGAAATCTTCACTATGATTAACAAAGTCATAAATGGTGAAGTTGATGTGGACCTCTCATTCATAGACTCCATCAATCTAGAGGAACTTGAAAACTCTCTTGAATCCCACATCAACTCTGATCTCTACTGCTCCACCTTGGACAGTATTGAGGAAAATGAATCTGAAGCAACTGAAGTCCCTGCATCCATTTCTGAGATGTCTAAACCACAAATGAGAGATGATACTGATCTAAAACCTCTTCCTGAACACCTGAAATATGCATTCCTCTTCCATGATCACTCATATCCTGTCATTATCTCTTCCACACTTACTGAAACCGAGGAGTCCAAATTTGTTCAAGTGTTAGAGGAAAACAAAAAGGCCTTAGGTTGGACCCTAGATGACATACCAGGAATCAACCCTGCCCTTTGCATGCATCACATCCATCTTGAAGAATCATCCAAACCAATTAGACAACCACAAAGAAGACTCAATCCACTCATCCATGAGGTAGTTAGGGAAGAGATCACCAAGCTTCTTCAAGCTGGTATTATCTACCCAATTTCTGATAGTGAATGGGTTAGTCCAATTCAGGTTGTACCAAAGAAGGGTGGGATAACTGTTGTCACAAATGAACATGGGGAGGTAGTCACAACTCGAGTGAAGAACAAATGGCTTGTATGCATCGATTATCGAAAATTGAATGCTGAAACACGAAAAGATCACTACCCTCTTCCATTCCTTGATAAAATGCTAGAAATATTATCCAGAAAGTCACACTATTGCTTTCTTGATGGATACACTGGCTATTTTCAAATCCCAATCTCACCTCAGGACCAAGAAAAGACTACTTTCACATGCCCCTTTGGAACATATGCATATAGAAGAATGCCTTTTGGACTTTGCAATGCTCCTGCAACATTCCAGAGGTGTATGATGAGTATCAATTCAGAATTCATTGAACACTGCATGGAATTCTTCATGGATGACTTCACCATTTATGGTGAGTCATTTGAGTCGTGCTTTCATTCACTCTCTCTAGTCCTTCAAAAGTGTGTCAAGTGTAACCTTGTGTTAAATTTTGAAAAATGTCACTTCATGGTTGCAAATGGGATTGTTCGAGGGCACATAGTTTCAAAAGATGGTATTGAAGTCGATCCTGCCAAAATTGAAGTGATCCAATCACTTCCTGAACCCAACTCTGTTCGAGACATCCGTTCATTTCTCAGTCATGCTAGTTTCTATCAGAGATTCATCCATAACTTCAGTAAAATTTCCCTCCCACTCACTCATTTGCTCCAAAATGATGTCACTTTACATTTTGATGAGGTTTTCAAGAGATCCTTCATTGAACTCAAAACTGCTCTTACATCTACCCCGATAATCCAACCCCCAGATTGGTCATTACCCTTTGAGTTGATGTGTGATGCTTCTGATAGATCCGTTGGGGATGTTCTTGGTCAAAGAAGAGAAAAAATCCCTCATGTCATATATTATGCCTCAAAAACATTGGATGAAACTCAATCTCACTACACTGTGACTGAAAAGGAACTTCTAGAAGTGGTTTTTGCCTTAGATAAATTCTGGTCCTATCTCTTAGGTGCCAAAATCATCATCTTCACAGACCATTCTGCTATTTAGTTCTTACTCAAGAAAAGTGATTCCAAACCGAGGCTAATAAGATGGATCCTAATGCTCCAAGAGTTTGACCTTGAAATTAAAGATAGACCAGGAAAAGAAAACCCTATTGCTGATCACTAGAGTAGAATTTCTAGTTCTTCTCAATCTGAAATCATCGATCCTGAATTCCCCACTGAGCACCTTTCATCTCTCACTCCAAAAATACCATGGTATGCCCCAATTGTAAATTATTTGGTTTCTGGTGTTTTTCCTGAAAATTTTTCAAAATAACAAAAAATGAAGTTGAAATGTGATTCAAAATATTATTTTTGGGAAGAAAATAAACTTTGGAAAACTGGGGCAGACATGGTAATTAGGAGATGTGTTGAAGAAAATGAGCATTCTTCCATCTTAGAATTCTGTCACTCACTTCCCGGAGGTGGCCACTTTGGACCACAAAGGACCTACCGAAAGGTCCTAGACTCTGGATTCTTCTGGCCTTCACTCTTCAAGGACTCACATGAGTTCTGTCAATCATGTCCCACTTTCCAAAAGTTCGGCACAATCTCTAAAAGAAATGAAATGCCCCAAAAGACCTTAATATTTTGTGAAATCTTCAATGTTTGGGGCATTGATTTCATGGGACCATTTCCTCCTTCCAATGGATTCTCATATATCCTTCTGGCAGTTGATTATGTTTCAAGGTGGGTTGAGGCCAAACCCACTAGAAAGGATGATTCACATACTGTTAGTGAGTTCCTAAAGACACACATCTTCCATAGATTTGGCACACCTCGTGCCTTGATAAGTGACTTAGGAACCCATTTTTGTAATAAAACCATGGAATCTCTTTTGAAAAATAATGGGGTTGTTCATAAAACTTCAATGGCATATCACCCCCAAACAAATGGTATGGCTGAACTTTCTAATAGAGAAGTGAAAAGAGTTCTTGAGAGAATTGTAAAACCCACCAGAAAATACTGTCCTGAAAGACTTGGTGAAGCACTTTGGGCTTATCGAACTGCCTATAAAACACCCATTGGGATGTCTCCTTTTCGGCTTGTTTTTGGTAAAGCATGTCACTTACCAGTTGAAATACAACATAAGTCATTTTGGGTAGTGAAAACATGTAATTTTGATCTTGAAAAATCTGGTGAAGAAAGATTATTGCAATTGGATGAACTGGAGGAGCTTCGACTTGAATCCTATGAGAATTCCAATCTGTACAAAGAGAAGGCTAAGGTACTCCATGATAGACACATTCTGAGAAAGGTATTTCATGAAGGTGAAAAGGTAATGCTCTTGAATTCTCAATTCCGACTTCACCCAGGTAAGATTAATTCTCATTGGGAAGGTCCTTTTATTATCACTAATGTTTACCCATTTGGTGCAGTGCAAGTCCAAGACCCCTCCTCCAAAAGGAAATTTATGGTAAATGGACATTGGTTGAAACATCACCATGAGAGGACATGAAATCCTAGAACAACATCAACTCCCACTGGATCCCCAACTTCTCTAGCCGACCTACCACTCGATGGAGAAGGCGACCCACTAAATCTAAACCAGGGGCACCTCTTTCCCATTAACTCTCTCTCTATCTCTTCCTCTCTCTACCTCTTTCTTCTTCTTCCTCTCTTTCATTTTTTTTACCACTTTATTCATCAAAACCTTTCTTTTTCTCTTTCTTGTGTGGGTGTTTATTTTATAAAAACCTTAAAAACTAAAAAAACCAAAAAAACACAATCACTTAAAAAATTACTAAAAAAAGAGTCATGCTTACTCACCATCGAGTTTTGAAATTTTGTCCAACCATTTTGGGGAGTTAACAGACATGTTTTCATCTCAAAAGTTTTGTATTTTCATCATGACTTTGGATAAAGAATTTTGTGTCAAAATTAACAAATTTTGAATGCTCAATTTTTTATTTGGAAAATGATTTTCCCGAACCGTGAGGAACAACATTTGCTTTCATGCCAAGGCCACCTATGGACATCTTTTCAAAATGTGTGTTTTCACCCCCATTTGTCAGTCTTGAGTTTGTGGACCTTGGAGCTGAATTTCCTGCCTTAGTGTGCATTAATATGATTGAGGCATTTTCTGAACCACATGATAATCACAATAGCGAAATAGCCTCTCATTACCCTTACATTAATCCTACTTTTGAAAGCCCCTTCAAGCCTATGAAAACATTTTCTTTGATAGCCACATTACAAGCCCAATACCTTATCCCACCTAATATCAACATGGATTTTCATTGCATAAGTTTTTGAAATTTAAGTGTGGGGGGGAATGGATTTCATTTTTGGGTATCATTTCCTTACTTTCCGGTGTGTTATCATATGCTTGAGGGAAAGAATAAATTTTAGTGTGGGGGGAAGGTTTTCATTCAGTGGGATTTTGGAATGTATTGTACAAATGATATTGAAAAGTGTTCAAAAAAACAAAAAAATCAAAAAAAATCAAAATCAAAAAAAATGAAAAAAATGGGTTGTGTCTTGGGTAGGTCAAAAATCACTCTTCCTCAACCTTTGATCTTGTTATAACTATTAGAATTAGTGTCATGATGAGATCAAACATGGTTTGGGATATGAGTGTGAGATCTGTTTCAAGGTCAACTTTCAAAAAAACAAAAAGAAGGAAAAGAAAAAAAAAGAACACTTGCATTATATTCTTATTGAGAGAAGTTTTTTTGTTTTGTAAATATTCCATCTTCTCATTACCTTCATATTTTATTCCTCTATTTGTTTCTTTATTCACACAATCATTCCCTTGTAAATATGTGTTTTCATTTCCTTCCATGTTTCATTTCAAAAAAATGTGCATTGCTTTTTCTATGTTGGTATTTTAACCCTCTTCTTCTCTCTCTTGGACATTATATTCCTACCGTCCCATAACCATAGAAAAACCCCATTAAAAAGACCTCTTTATTATTTTTCACTTTGGATAGGGATTGTAAGCTGAGAGCTCTTTTCCAACTCTAAGATTTTCACTTTTGGTTGGTGAAAGAGTGAACCTCTACAAATAAATTTTATCATCTTGAGAGGTGTGAGTTTTGAGTGTCCACATTTTCCATTTCTAAATTTGAGCATGGAAAAATGAATTAGTTTTGGAACACTGTTTCTGTAACAACTTGTGGTGGATTTCAAAATGGATGAGTGAAATAGTCTAAACCTCCCCTGTTTGGAGAAAACAAAATTTTAATATTTGTTGGTGAGTGAAAATGATTTTTTCATGTTTTTATATTTGTTGCACATGAGGACATGCACAAAACTAAGTGTGGGGGAGTTGATGTTATTAATATTTTCATATCTTTTTACATACTCCCTTTACTGATTTTATATTAAATGTGCATAATTTTTTTGAAATATTAATGTTTAAATATTAAATATAATTTTTGAGCACTATTTGGATTTATCCAGATTCAAGTCTGTTTAATGTTTTTACAATAACTATCACCCTACTTATCAAAATTGCATGATTCTTGTTTTTTAGGGTTCCCAATTACACTTCCAACATTTCATTATAAGTCACATATGGAAAATGCATCCATTTAGAGGGTCATATGGACCCCAAAAGAAGGCCCAAGGAAACTGTGAAGAAACTGGACCATATATGAAGTTCGAATTACTGGGATCAATCCAGAAGTCCAAATATCGTAACTCGCCTCCATAGTTCAGAGGACATTTAAAGGAGTCCATGATAAAAATTTCAGAACCCAATCACAAATAAAAGGGGCCCAACTGATGCATTGAATTCCAGCCCACCATTCTGGCTGGGAATTAAAAATAGCACACTAATATTGCAATTTCTCCTGATGTAGACATCCATTCGAGCTGAACTTTTGCAGTGAGAAATAGGATATTTGGCCGGCCAAGTTTGTTGAAGAAATGATTTTTTTTTAAGGGAATCTTCCTATTCAACAACTGATTCACATTATGGACTTTGAAAAAGTATGTATTGAAATGGACAGATCAGAATTATTTACTAAAACCGCCATAACGTTGGCTCAATAAGTCCAATAGCTGCCAAATTTTCACAGTAGATAGAAGACCTCTTTATCTACAACTTTGAAGAAGGATATTTTTCAATCAGCGAGCCAAGTGGAGGGGTATTTCTGGAATGTAAACAGTCCACCACCTTGGGCTATAAATACATCCCCTCCTCTCCTTTCAAAAGGGTTGGCACTTCAGCACTTAAGGAGGAGGTTTGGAATTACTAGAGCCATGACAAGGTTCTGGGAGGATATGCTTTGATCTTGTTTCAACAAGAGAGACCTCTCCTCCACTTCTCTTTCACGTTTGTTTATGTTTTCATTCAATTGTAATTGTGTAACTTTGTTTTCATTTCAATCAAATTTTAGTGCTTGTTTCATCTTCAATACCTCTTATTCTTCTCCACATTCTGTAGTATAATATTAATGGTCTTAAAATAGTTTGAATCATTTTAAATTATAGTCCCTTATTTTTCTTCCTCATTCAATCGAAATTCCATTTTTGATTCTCAAAATATTTGGTGTGTGTGTTCGGAAAACTACTCTTATCTTGTCCCTTTCTTTTTCTTCTCTTTGTAATTCATCACCATAAACATATATTACCAGATTAATAAACATCATAATGTCTGAGTAAATCTCTCATTGGGGTGAGTTTTAATTTAGGTATGTTAATTGATTGAGAGATTTTGCTCGATGAGTATTCGTTGAATTAACATTGTGTATATTGGACTTAGCATGTCATGGATTAATGACTTGTTTTGTTTAACGTGTGGTTTCCATGGATTATTGGAACCATAAATACACTAACATAAACAAGATATGATCAAGATTAGAATATAAAGTTAAGTTAAGGCTTGGATAAAAGCATTAACACTTTGGAATTCAAATCAACGTCAACTTGTGACATGGGTGTTAATTTAAATGCAATATAAAGCAAAGCTCAAGGATATCACAAGATTAAATAACCTAATGATGAACTCACCACAATATTTATCAACTTGTTAAATTAAACATCATCCATTAGTCATTTCAATTAATCTCTACAATCAAAACCCCCCCAATCAGAATACAATCAACTAAAAACAAATGACTATTTCAAAGTATCATCACCGAGGATTCGACCCGAGTGCTGCTATACACATTAGCAGAGCATCGGAACTTTGACCGGTCGATAGGCGACAATCGGCCGTGCGTTTCAGGGACCCTCACATTAAACTAATCAAAACCACAAACCATCCCATGGTTTTTTACCATGGTTTTTGGCAAAGGGAAGTGTAATGAAATATTTTATAAGTCAAAAGTCTTAAATTCTTATAATAATGGGGTTGCTTATGTGGTGGTGAGTCACACTCCCAAAGAAAACAATTTAAAAAGACAAGATATTTAATAAGTCTTAAAGGGTCCATTAATGCTTTGTAAAATAAGTTAAACAAACCCAAATTCACATTATATTAATGGTAAGAAATATATTGTCCGAATATAATGATTCAAGTATTTTATTACATCACTATTCGGACATTATGATGACATAAAACACATTATATATTTAAACAATATTTATTTTTTACCCAAAAATTTGACTGTCTCAGAAAACTTTGAAAAATTTACTGTTGGATAATTTCAGTGTCCTAATTCCAGAAATAATATTTATTTATCTAAATAATTTTTTAAATATGTTAATTTTTACTTTTTAAATAAAAAACCAACACTTATAAAAAATTCACGGGTTTTGACAAAAATGGATTTCAAACATTAATAAAAATTATGATTTCCTTCATAAAATTATACGATCATTTATATATGAAAAAAATTAATTTAATAATAATAATAATATTTTATTAAAATATTATTTAATTCAACAATCCATTAATTCATCAAAATATATTTCTTAGTTTAATATTAACTTAAAACACTATTTTTTCTTTAAAAAATATTTAAAATTTACAATATAAAAATGAAAGTATATTCATTATTATATACAAAAATAATGTATATAACCATAGTGCTAAGGTCTTGTTACATAAAACCTTATATCACCCGCATATGACTGAAGAGTAAGGTGTGCGATGGTGACAGACTCTTGTGGTGGCTCAGATAACATTGTTCGGTAGGTAATCTCTATCAACTTTCATTTCTCTCGTAGGCCATCCCGCTTGTGCTTAACATATTAAATATTAGCATGGGATTGGTCAAGAGCAAATCCCAATGATGCCACCTTCTTTCTGAGCTCTGAAAATGGGCTTCGTATGGGGCACGTCTACTGGACGAGGCTATTGCTTCCATTGTCTGTGTAAATTGGATTTGTTAAAGCCCTGTATTTATACTAATCATGTGATCCCTACTCAATGGCTATATTGGAAACGGTCACAATTCTTAACATAAAACCAAAGAATTTGACATTTTATATAAACATTTTACATAAAGAGACATTTATTTGAGATTAAGATGGATTTCCATTAATGAATGTTTGCGTCGTTACAATCTTCCCCCCTTAAAAAATTTCTCCCTTGAAATTTTCTTTTCCCATACTAAAACAGATGTGGGTAACTCTGTTTCATCATTTCCTCTGATTCCCACGTCACTTCTTCAGACATGTGGTATAGCCACAAAACTTGACGAGGGGAATTTTCTTATTTAGTAGAACATTTTATCTACGATCTAAGATCTTCACTGGTTGCTCCTCATAAGAAATATCATCCTCTAACTATACCACCTCTGAAGAGATTATATGTGAAGGGTCTGGTATGTACTTTCTTAAGAGGGATACATGAAAGACATCATGTACTTTGTCCATAGTAGGTGGAAGTGCTCGTTAATAGCCACAGCCCCGACATGATCAAGAATATCGAAGGGGCTGATGTACTTTGGACATTACTTCCCTTTCATTCCAAACCTCATGACCTTCTTCCACAAAGATAAGCATAGAAACACCATGTCTCAAACTTTAAACTCAAGGTATCATCGACGGTTATCTACATAACTCTTCTGTAGACTCTTGGCTTCCTTGATATGTTGGTGAATGGTTTTCACCTTCTCCATCATTTCTTCGACCATTTCTTGTCCAAGCAGCATATGCTCACTAACCTCATCCCAACATGTCGGTGTTCTTAACCATATCCAAAAAAGGGATTCATATGGTGACATTTGGATGCTCAAGTGGAAACTTTTATTATAAGAGAACTCAACTAGAAGATGATGTTGATCCCATTATCCTTTAAATTCCATTGATCAAGATATCAACATGTCCTCAAGTTTTTGGATAGTCCACTCGGATTGGCCATCTATTTGAGGATGATAGGTCATACTAAAGTTCAGTTCGGTATTTAGAGCATGTTGAAGACTCTTCCAAAACATAGAGGTGAATCTTGGATCTCGATCGGACTCAATAGATAGTGGTACTACTTGAATCCTTAACACTTCCCAGATATATATCTGTGCCAGTTGATCCAATAAGAAATCCTCCTGAATAGCAATGAAGTGTGAAGACTTTGTAAGATGATCCACAACAACTCAGATTGCATTGTTGCCTTTGGATGTCTTCATAAGTCCAGTGACAAAGTCAATTGTGATGTTCTCCCATTTCCATTATTTTATGGGCAATGGTTGCATCATCCCCTTAGACTTTTGCCTCTTTTCCTTTACTTGCTGACACACTAGGCACTTTGATGTATATTCAGCGATCTCCTTATTGATATTATCAGACCAATAATGGTCTTGGAGATCTCAATACATCTTTGTGTTTCCTGGGTGAATAGAGAAATTTGAAATATGTGAATCATCCAAAAGTCCCTTCTTCAGTTCTGGACATGATGGAACACACATTCCTTTCCCAAATCTCACATTTCCTTCTTCATTAACATTAAACTCCAAGGATTTACCTTTTCTGATAGCTTCCGATTTTTCCTCAATTC
This sequence comes from Viscum album, assembly GCA_963277665.1. Lineage (NCBI taxonomy): Eukaryota > Viridiplantae > Streptophyta > Magnoliopsida > Santalales > Viscaceae > Viscum > Viscum album. The sequence continues at coordinate 265,995,809 of OY728125.1, read as the reverse complement.
CCACATCATCCTTTTGAGCATCCTATGAACTTTCCAAAAGATACAGTTGAGAAATAATTTATGAAAGGATTGATGATGTTATCTTATTTATGATTCCCATGTCCATCTTCATCAAATCTCATAATATTGGATCCTATTAAATTCTCATCATTGATAGAATCGCGGGGTCCTTTATACATAGGGAATCTGCCACCATGTTCACTTTCCTAGGGTGGTAATGGATTAAGAAGTCATAGTCTTTGATCATCTCTAACCATTTTCATTGGTGCATGTTCAAATCTTTTTGTGTGAATATATACTTGAGGCTTTTATAGTCCGTATATATTTCACACTTCTCCCCAAAGAGATAATGCCGCCATATTTTCATAGCGAAGATCACTACATCCAACTCAAGGTAATGTTTTGAATAGTTCTGTTCATGAAAATTCAATTTCCTTGAAGCATAGGCAATGAATTTGTCATTTTTCATCAACACACATCCAGGACCTTCTTCGAAGCATCACTGAATACCACAAAAAGTTCTCCACATGTGGGTAAAGTGAGCACGGACGTAGTGATAAGACTCATTTTTAACTCCTTAAATCATTCTTCACATTCATCACTCTAAGAAACATATACTCCCTTCCTAGTTATCTTGGAAATAGGGTTGGACAATCATGAGAAATTTCTCACAATTTGTCCATAATATCCAGCTAACCCCAAGAAGCTATGGATATCTGTTACCGATGTTTGCCTCAGAAATCCCTCAATTGCATCTGTTTTAGACGGATCCATAGATATCCCATTGCTTGTGATGATATGGTTCAAGAATGATTCCTCCTTCAACTAGAACTCACACTTGTTGTACTTTACAAAGAGATTTTCCTTCCTCAAGGTCTCTAGTACAGTTCCTAAATGCTCCTCGTGATTCTCCTTGGTCTTGGAGGATATGATAATATCATCTATAAATACTACCAAATATTTGTCTAGGTAATCTCTAAAGACTCTATTCATCAAATCCATTAATATTTCTAGATAATTGGTTAGTCTGAAAGACATTACTATGAATTCATAGTTCTCGTATCTTGTACGAAAAGCAGTCTTGCTGATATCTTCCTTCTTCACCCTTACATGATAATATCCCGACTGCAAATCTACCTTGGAAAATTATTGTACTCCATGAAGCTAATCGAACAAGTCATCAATTCATGGGATAGGATACTTGTTCTTTATCTTTATTTTTTTGAGCTCATGATAATCGATGAAAAGGCGCATTGACCCAACCTTCTTCTTGACGAAGAGGATTGGCGCACCCCATGGTGAAGCACTTGGGCGTATAAACCCTTTATCCAAATTCTTTTGTAATTGTATCTTCAGCTCCTCAAGCTCTAAAAAATCCATTCTATATGGACTCTTGGATATTGGAAATGCCCCAGGTATAAGATCAATTGAGAATTAAACATCTCTTCTAGGAGGAAGACCATGAAATTCCTCGGGAAACACTTCAGTGAATTCCCTCACAATAGGCATGTCTTCTAGAATTGTTGCCTCCTTAGACTCAATCATCTAAGATAGATATGTGTGCTCATAGGTCAGTAATATCCACTCATGAGATTATGGAGATAAAAAATATTCATCTTCCTCCTTGCAATTATAAAGAATCGGGGGTCGATTCTCCATATGGAGAGTGATTTCCCTCTCACGGAAATTTATGTTGGCTCTATATAAGGAAATACAATTCATGCGAATAATTGAATAAAATTCCACTAGAGAGAGTATGAAGTGGTTCTCCGGGAAGTTTAATCCACATATTATGATAGGTGAGAATTTATATTCATGGGATGCCTAGATTTTCCTATTTTCCATACTCATCAATATCTTCACTTCCATGATTTGTGGTGGTGTTGGGATTGTTCTACTAAAATTTAGAGATATAAAAGAATGCATATAACCTGAATCAAAAAGTACTTTCACTATTATTTAATGAATAACTAGGGTACATATCACCACTTTGATGTCGGGGTTCACTTAGGAAGTAGCGATGGAAAAAATCTTTCCCTTACTGCCTTAGAGGTTGTCGGTTGCCTCCGAAAACCCATGGCTTAGGGCACTGATTTGCAAGATGTCATGGTTCTTTTCAGTTGTAGCAATAAACAACGCATTGAATTTAGAACAGAGTGTTCCTATCCTCTATTTCATCCATGTGTTTTCATTTTCTATAGTTAACAGCTAGGTTCCCTTCCCTTCCACACCTAAATCATTTCCTCATCCCCTTCAGGAAATTTCCAGGGTGCTTCTTTCCGCACCATTGGAAAGTGGGGCGTTGAATTTTCTTAGTAGCATTGGATTTATCCATCAGACCACCAACATTGAATTCAACCTTACGCTTCTTGTCCCCATGATACCTTTGAGATTCTCTGATCTCCATTTTGACCTTGAGGGCACATCAGATAATTTCTTCATAGCTATCAAAGTCGCAGATCGCCTGCACTTTCCGCAGGCTATGTTTCAGCCCACCAAAGAAGAGTTCAACCTTGAATTTGGAGGTAATGACAAAGTTGGAAGTGTATCATTCAAGAATTATGAAGTTTTCCTTGTACGATCCAACATATTCGTCGTCTTTTTGCTTAATGGAAAGGAAGTATCTTTACATCTTAAGCCGAAGGGTGCACAGAAAGTATTTATCAGAAAACATCTTTCGGAAATCCTTCCATTCCAATGCCTCAATATCCTCCTTCGGCTTCGTATTTTTGATCAACGTCCACCATTGATCAAATTCACCCTCTAAAGAATAAGAAGCCAGGAGAACCTTCTCTTTTCATAGCATTGAAGGATGGAGAAGATCTTTTCAACGGATTTGGTGACTTGTTCTTCATTAGGGGGCGGTTGAACATTTCTCTTGACCCATGTTTCTATTCAAATCTTGAGTAAGCTAAGGGCTAAGCATGACAAATTTTTCGATTCCCTCTCCCATTGGATTGGGAATCTCATTATTACAGTCATCACATTGATCTTCACATTGGTTATTAGCTTGAGTTCTCATATTACCGGCCATTGGCAGGAATAAAAAGAAATTTTGGGGTAACACATAAATGGTAATACAAGGACAAAACTGATGACCTATAAATAACTTTCATTTCATTAACATATGAATCTATTGGATTCATTCTATGTTATCCATGACCCACTTTCAAACATATATTCTTAGGGTATTTTTTTAGTCCCATAATAATGTTTCATACTAAGCCTGTGAATTTACCAAAGCATATCCCAAAGGAGTGTCGTAACCAAGAGTGCAGAAAGGCCCATTGTCATGCACCAGTTTTTGTTTGAGTCTAGCTCAATGCGGTGTTTTTGGGTTTTTCCCCTAGGATACATCTGGGCCAGAGCCGCCTCTATGTGCTTGTATCCAGACAGGGATGAATTTTCTTGATAAACCACTTACTCAATACTCACCAAAATTTAGGGATGTTTTTATTATAATTAATCTTGTCTCTAAGGCTTTACTAGGGTTTTCTAATCCTAATCCCAAATTTAACTAAACCTATCCTCTGATACCAACTATGATAACCATGATCATTTATTACACAATTAAACATAATTTATTACATAAACTTCATGTGATACAATATAGAAGATCAAGAGGTATAGTGTATTTGGGGCTTAGGATCATTATATAACTACTTAAAACATGAAATAAAATATCTTTATTGAAAAATTCCATTACATGACCACTACATTCCCTCTTACTTAGCATTGTATGGGATAACCTGAGGACATGCATAAGAAAAAGGGTGAGCTATAAAGCCCAGTAAGGAAATATTCATGGACTAACATGAGAAATATAATATATGTTAGACAATAGGCATATCAATAGAGCACAGTGGGAAACCATACCCCAACATTAGTAATTGAATTTACAAGGGCATAACAATTTAAAGAATATAGGGAAAAATGAGAAAGGAAGAAAAATCCCATACTTTGATGTGTGCTTCCATAGGCTTGAGAGAGGATTGAGAGAGGCTTCTTGGGAGATTAGGGCACCTTGGGAGGATTTTAGACAGAGGAGGGAAGTGGTTGGACGAACTCCAAATGGTTTTATTGTGGAGGAAGGTGGAGCTTGGGTGGGTTTATATAGGAAAGGTGATGGAATTCTTTGTTGTTTAGGTTTGGGACACTCACATTAATCTAATCCAAACCACAAACCATCCCATTATTTTTTCCCATGGTTTTTTTAAAAGGGAAATGTAAAACAATATTTTATAAGTCCAAATTCCTAATTTTTTAAAATAATGGGGTTGCTTATGTGGAGTTGAGTCACACTCCTAAGGAAAACAATTTAAAAAGACTAGATGTTTAATAAGTCTTGAAGGGCCCATTAATGCTTTTTTAAAATAAGTCAAACACACCAAAATCACATTATTTTAATGTTAAAACATATATTTGACTAAAATAAAGCTTATAGTATTTTATTACATCACTATTGGGTCATTATGATGTCATAAAACATATTATATATTTAAACGGTATTTAATTTTTACCCAAAATTTTGACTGTCTCAGAAAATTATGAAAAATTAACCGCTGGATAATTCGGACGTGCTGATTTAGAAATAATATTTATTTTATTTAAATAATTTTCTAAATATGTTAATTTTCACATTAATAATAAAAACCCACATTTTTTAAAAATTCAAGGGTTTTAATAAAAATGGCTTTCAAACCCTAATAAAAATTACGGTTTCATTCAAAATATTATAGGATCATTTATATTTTAAAAAATTTTAATTCAATAATAATATAATATTTTATTAAAATATTATTTAAATAAAAAATCCATTAATTCATCAAATTAGATTTATTTGTTGAATATTAACTAAAAACACTATTTATGCTTTAAAAACTATTTACAATGTAACAATAACAAATTGAAAGTATATTCATTATTAAATACAAAAAATAATGTACATAACTACAGTGATAAGGTCTTGTTACATAACCCCTTATAACACCCGCATAAGACCGAAGTGCAAGGTGTATGATGGTGACAAACTCTTGGGGTGGCTCGGATAACATTGCTCGAGTTGTAATCTCTATCAAATTCTATTTCTCTCATTGGCGGTCCCACTCGAGATTAACATATTCAAGCTCAGCTTGGGATTGGTCAAGAGTGAAGACCAATGATGCCACCTACATTCCGAGCTCTGACAAATGGGCTTCGTATGGGGCACGTCTACTGGAAGAGGCCATTGGTTCCTTTGTCTGAGTAAATTGGATCTTTTAAAGCCCTATATTTATACCGATCATGTGATCACTGTTCAAAAAATATATTGGAAATGGTAAAAATTCTTAACATAAAACCAAATAAGTTGACATTTATATAATCATTTTACATAAAGAGGCATTTAATTAATTTAAGAGAGACTTCTATTAATGAATTATTGGGTTGTTAAATTCATAATCCCACTAACATATCTAATCATTAATTAGGATTCATCAACATATTCCCTAATAAATATTTCCTATCATTTTCCATTAGTAGTCTCATAATTGTTAATTGCAAACCGATTACACGTACAACCTTACTGATTCTCTTCAAATGTTTCCCCTGTATAACATTTAATTGAATATTCCTATACTTTATAAATTTAGATATTATATAGTTTATTATACCATTTAGAGGCCATTATTTTCATCAATTGTGTTTAAAAAAACATTCCATTTTTCAATTGCATTTATGTTCATTGTTTTCTAGTTTTACATACCAAAACATCTTCTCATCCCATTGATACATTACCTTAACTTCTTCTTCCCACATTATTCCCATATAGGAAACTAAATCATCTTTTATCTCAGATCTCCACAACTCAAACTCTCTGAATACTCTACCCTTATCTTCTTTTGTGTGCCTGAGATTTATTAAGGGGAACATTTCTATTCATGTTCGATGATAAATAATTGTTAATTATCATAATATCCTTCAATATAGTTATTATCCCATTTGAATTTCCATAATATAGTTTTATATCATATTAAATTTTAACATAATTCCTTCTTGTTCACTCAATTGACTAAAACCAAAAATCATTATTGAAGAAAACCTATTCATTGTTGAAAAACCCATAATCATGAAACAAAATCAATTACAGGGTGAATTCATCCTGGCATGTTTTTTCATTCCATGAAGCCTTAGATTTATCCTTTTTAATTCAAAGTCATCATCGTTTTAAATCCATCATGATGGTTCATAAAGAGTTTGTGAATTTCCAAATGATATCCCATTGGAGTGTCAAACCAGTTGTACAGTATGACCAGTGGTAATCCACTTGGTGGAAATCATGTCCAACTCAGTATTCCTTTGTCATTGTTATTATATTCTAGAGAAAAAACAAAATGAAGTATATAAAGAAGACTATAATTTCATAGAAACGAATTTCTTTAGCAATTACCAAAACTGAGTAGATTTTCCTATACAGTAACTAATTCGTAGTCTTATCTTTAGTTACATCCATAGATGTATTGTCAGAAATATAAAAATGCATTTCGCTAATGTTTTCACATCCTAGATTCCAAATGTTTTCTAAACATATCCTCTAATACCAACTATAGTGACATAATCTGATGAAACATGGATATTACCTATTTTTAGATGAATATTAAATACATTACTCAAACACATTCCTAAGGACCATAAAATTTAATTTTCTTTGGAGAAGTTCCATAAAATATTCTAATTTAGTTAAGGATCTTCAATGCCTTTCATAAAGATCATCCCATTAATTTTTCTTTATATAAGTAGCCTAATTGAAACTATTTTTCAAATCATCTTTAATGGAATCATAGGAAGGATTGAAGTCAACTTCTTTATAAGTGTGGACAAGGGAGATACACAATCATTACATGAACATAAGGTTTTGTGTAAATGAGAATAATAATTGAAAACCATAACATTAATATCAAAGATTATAATTTTAATTTAGGTAATACATGTTGGGATTTCATGAGATATTAATCATAAGGAAATAAAAAACAAGATAAATTATAGAACAAAATTTGAATAAGACATATAATTTTGGGATACACATAATAATATAAATTTTTTTCCAAAGTTGCAAAGGATAACTATAAGGTCTACCATAGTGGAATTGGTTTACTCCCAAAACCATCATATTATTCAAAGTCCAATCCGAAGATTTTCATAGTGGAAAAAGTCCCTTACTGAGCTAGATTTCTTTTACTTTATAGTCATTTCTATCTCATCAGATATAAGTATTTACCCTATGAAGTGGATGGTGATATAGGACACACCCATCTTGTAATGAAAAACATATGAATGTGTTCAAAAAAATCATAAATAGTCAATATATCATAACCCAATACATTAATTGGGATTCATAAATATTCAATAAAATCATAAATTATAGAAAATAGAATGATTTCAAAATCATTTAATAATTTCAAAATATCATAAATTGTGAAAGGAAGCAGATTTCAAAATAATTTTATCATGCTATAACCTATATAAGATAAATATGTTTCATAAAATCTTATTATCATAAACATAAACCATTCACAGACTGAATAATAACAATATCCTTGGATAATATAACTAGTAATGTATAAGTGAAATCAATGTATGTCATATTAGAAATATAATAATTTTTAAATTTTACTCTCAATGTTTCATGGGGATATTGATACAAAACTAGGTTTATCTAGCAATAGGGCTTTAAACGTGCTACCTAAAAATATTGTTAAAGACCCCCTTTACCAATGCTACAAAAGAGTTGTTAAAGGGGGTGCCTTTATTAGCACTTTTTAGAAGCTCTGATAATTTTATACTTGAAGAAAAATTATACTTCATTAAAAATAATATTTTAATATTTTAATATATTTCATAAAATATGCATTAGATATTTAAAATTGGAATTTACACTTTAAATATATGTGATATTTAGTGGAAATATCTTGTAAAATAATTACAAAATTACTATTATTATTTATTTTCTAATTATCATAAAGTAAAAATCATTTAATAACAATTTGAATAACCAAAAAATCAAAACATTAATAAAAGATCTAAAATAAGTTGAAAATGTAACTCAAAATTAAAACATCCATAACTTTTGATATAGGGGTTTGTTTCATCTCTACCACATATAAAATTGAATAATGCAATGAGATGAACACCCTCAGTGACATATGTAATCATTTTTCACGTTTTTTGAGGCCAATAATGGACTATAAGTCCTCCAAAATAGTGATTTTAGTCATCATACCATGATATTTTACCATTTGATGGGCTTTCATTCCTTTTTTTGGGGTCTTACTGCCCTTTTTGGGTGGGGACTAAATTTATTCCTTGGTCTTAAATTCATATTGATATAGTGTTTTTTAAATTATATCATTTTTTACAATGTACTGTTATTTATAATCAAATATATAACAATATATACATATGATTTATATATTAACACATAAAGATTTAATTTTATAAATAAATAATTAAACATCTTTACATATAAAATATATTTATTAAAATATAAATATATATATAAACATATATATAAATATGTGGATAAAATAGTTTAATCGAATATATAAATAAATATATAAATATATCATGAAATGTGAAACAAAAAAAATATAGGGGAGTGAAAAGGGCTTTGATGTTTTTGCATGAGGTCTAGGGTTCGAAACTCGCTTGAGGAAGGGGCACACCCGGGAAGGTGGGATTAGAAAAATCACTGATAAAGGGGTGGGGGAAGCACAGATAAAGGGGTGGTTATGGGAAATGTAGATGAAGTGGTGTGGGTGGGGAGTGGAAAAAACATTATATCCCCATTATTTATGTATCCTTTATTAGCAATTTTTTATCATAGATAAAATTTTTGGGTCTTTAACCATGTGCAAATTATTATTGCTTTTTTAGAACTGATAATGGCCTATTATAGTGTTTTTAAAGGCTATTTTTTAATTTTGGGAAGATAAATTTCCTTATAAAGTCACTTTTTCAAACATAAAATATTTTTCAATTTATTTTATTTGAAAATGAACATGATAACATATAAAGGAAGCTATTTAAATAATTTAAAAATAATTCATCAAGGAAATATCTATTTCACTTAAATGAAATTTAAAACAAAAACCATTTTAAACATCCTTTTCACATTGAAGTCATTCATTTAAAATCTATAAAATTTTAAAATATTAATGAAAAAAATTCTTGGATAGGTCCTTTTAAAATGTATAATGTAAACATAAAATTGATAATGATAGAAGAAAATAATTTCCATACCATTACTATAAAAAAATATATTCATTTCACATTAATTGTAAAACAAAAACTGAATTTTTATTTAAAATAACATGAAAATTCCTTTTATTACATTTTTAAAAAAATCAAACATGGGTAAAAATGAGTTTAATGAATCATTGGAAAATTGTTAAGAAAATAAACTATTTTTTTAGAAAACATACATTATGAATTAAAATGGTTTATTAATGAAAATCTTATTTTCATTAAAAATATTCTTATCTGAATCTTGAAAATATAAAGAGAGGAAACCACATACATATTTTTTATCTTCTGAACCGTAAACGCCTTTTAAGAGAAATTCATAAATTGATATGTAAAACCCAATAATTTTGTATATAATCATAAAAATATTCAATAAGGGGTATTATATATAATACATAAAATAGATAAGTTGTGAATATGGAATGTGTCTCAAAGAATTGAAAAGTGAGACCGAAAACCCTCACCTTATGATTCGACTTCATTCCTACATGTTTGAACCTCATGTGTAATAAATTTAAGGTAATTATAAATATATTAGAGACATATAAATATATATATATATATATATCATACAATTTATTATTTACTTATTTCCTTTTATTACATGTTTATTTATAATTCCTTATTAAAATTGTTTTTTAGGTAATAACTACTTTGTTTTTCATGTTTGTTTTGATTTTTTATTATTTATAAACTTAATTTTATCATAGTAAAATCATATCCAAAATAATAATAATTCAATATTAATAATATTAATACATCAATTATACTACTAAGACTAGTCTTGGAAGATAAATTTTAGAAATGATGACTGTTACATCAAGAAGATGGTTTATTGTATGAGTGCTTGAGTAATGTTTCCATTTTTCAATGATCATTATGAAAATTAGGTAACTAATATTTTATATTTCAATTAAAATAATAATATAATAAATAAAATAATTTTTATAATATATATTTATACATGTAATCTATGTGGTGTGGTGATAAAGGGGAATTATATCGCATCATGAAGCTGGGATTCCACACGTACATGAAAGTTGTTATCATCTTTCAGCGTGTGAAAAGTTAAGAAATAAAATGATATATTATACATTAATAATGATAAATACTTAAATAATAAAATAATTATTTCATTTATTTCATATATATTCCTTAAATCTTTACTTATTACTTTTCATGTAATGTGTTAGTGAAATTGAATCACATCATTTCGTGAGCCCGTAGTCCTCTATGGAAATAAATGACATTATTGTATCACATATAGAATGTCCAGTAAAAAAATTTATGAAGGATGAAATTAATCAAGTGGTATAATTATGTTACAAACATAATATTTATTCTTTAGTTAAATCATCAAACCCAACCATGAGAGGTGGTGATGAAAATATTAATGACATTTGTTTTGAGATGGTAGTCTTCCATACTCATAAATGATGATATCTTAATCCATTTGAGGGAATTGGATATTTTTGATGTACATGAAATTAAAATAACAAAATATATCTATATTTTATATATTAAGGTTATTATATCATAATTACTTAATAATAATTGAAATAAGTGGAGGATGAAATTAAAAAACACACACTAAAGAACGCTACATCTTCATCAAGTATACTCCTCATGTTTAAACCAAAAGACATCCTAGGATGGATTTATTCACAACATAATGATATAGAATGATATTACTATTTTTTTGAAGTCATATTTCTTGATATTTTCCAAATAAAAATAGATTTATGGTCTTAAGTAGTGATGATATGGTTGTCCTTTTATAAGGGAAGTGGGTGATACCCTTGAACTTTTTGGAAAAGAAAATGATTCACCCATGATTCTCACATTCCAAATGTGTTAAAATGAAAAAGTATCTATAATTATACATGATAGGGTCCATATATGTCAATTAATTCTATTATAAACATGTTTTAGGTCATTTAAACAATTATATTTTTAGTTTAACCCCCTTTAATCCTTTTTTACCATAACTATAGTAATTAATTGTTACTATTTTCAATATTAATTTTAGTCAAAACTTTAGATAATATATTAGAAAATATAAATTATTCAAATTAAAAATAGGGAATCAATTTTTTTCATATTCAATTCATATAAGTTCCAAAATTTAATTTTAAATTAATCCCTCATAAGTGATAAGAAAGTGGGTTTGAAGGAAAAAATGATAAAAAGTAGATAATATTTCAATATCAAAATTAAATATAAAAATGATTAAAATTTCATAAATTGGTTCAAAATATTTATAATTGAAATACTTATAGCATAAAAAAATATTTAAAATATGGTCTTACATTATAAGTAATTGAAATAAAAGGCATTTTTGATTTTTTTTTTCACAGTTCAAAAAAATTTAATCTTTTCAGAAAAGTCTCAAACATTCACCCTCTAATAATTTTAAAATTATGATTTAAAAAATGATGATCAGTTTTTCAAAAAAAATTATAAAATTTTCAAACATTTTTTCATAATATTTTCACCAAAAGGCGACAAAACTACTTTTCCTAAAATTATAAATTTGAAGCATAAAATTGGATTTACTAGTTTCTCTTGTCTAGAAATCACAAAAAAAGAATTTTTAATAGTTTATTGAATTTATAATATATTAATTTAATGAAAATAATTCCCTGAAAGTGGTTTTTTATGTTATTAAGCTAAAATATGATATTTTAGTGAAAATGGTTTTTCAGAAAATTATTTCCTTTATTTTAATTTTTAAGTAAATGGTCACCAATGAATTCATTTTACATACATTTTTAGACCATATATTTTAATAATTTAGTTAATTTTATTCATAAACAAAATTTAAATTCCTATTATCTCAGAATACATAGTGGTGTTAGAATATTTTATAAAAAAACTCTCTATAGGGAATTATCCATTTTCTATAGTTTTTTTGAAATGACAAAAACCTGATCAAGAAAATTTCATTGGGATTGAGACCATAATAAGGGGTTATAATGTATCATTGTAAAATTAATTAGAATCCATGTAGATTGAGTCCACGTAACATGACATGTTGTAATGTTTGATGTCATGATAATATGACTAGTACATTTTTTTACATAATATATTAATCAATATTAGCTAAAATATGGCTTCAAATGTTCAATTTTTGACATACTCATGTGTGTCCTATTCTAGTAATCCTAAAATGGATTGAATTCTAATGATATAGGTTTTACCTCATAAAAAGTTTGGATTTTTGAAGATGGGTCCCATATGGAATATAAAACATGAAGGGTAATGTGACAAGACCCAAAAAAATTTATCATTTAGGTATGGTAATGATTTTATTGGGAATATATCCCTTTGCAAGAATTATCTTTGGAACATGGGCCAAAATAAAAGGGATATCCTGGATCTTGGGAATATAACTAGTTTAGTGGAGGTCATTAATTAAATCACTTGGAATATGTCCCCATGAGGATAAAAAAGGATTATTTGTAATAGTGGGTTTGAACCTGAAGTATGAATCCAATTTATACAAGTGAAATATGTACAAAAACTAAAATAATTTGAGGTTTATGTTTAATTTAGTGTGACATGACCATTCATTATAATTTCATATAATGAAATGTTATTGTTGGACAGACATGTTAACATCCTACTATAGGGACTATGTCCACATAGTTTAATGTCATGATTCGGTGACATATATTTTTTCAATGGTTATATAATATAATATTCAACAAATAATATTTTTACATTGCTTCCAATGAAAAATGAATTTTGGAATACACCTAGTAGGAATCCCATATAGAATGTATTCTAATTATTCTATTGTAATGTTTAACTAAGATCATTATGCACAAATGGGTCAAGATCAGTTTGGAAAATATGAGATAATGGAAGATTAATTACATTTAATGGGAGTGGATAATTAATTTTGGATAGTGATTATACCTAAAGTGGATTCTCATCCTCTTATATTCATGTATTTTTTTAGGATAATGTATATTATAAAGGTTGGAAGAGCATTAAGTATTATAATAAGGACTCAATAATTACACCAAAAGTAATTCCATATCTGAACTACATCATTGAATAAAGTATTAATCCATCATTAATTGAGAAGTGACCACTCTGGTGTCTTCTTTAAAAAATACCTAAAATTTTTTATCTAGGACTTACATATGATAAAACCATTATAATTGTTCATGTTATTTGGTAACTAAAGTAAAAGAAGTATGAATCATATTTGGATTGACATTATAGTAATCTATGGATCTTCAATAAAGAAGGATGATTATTATCATAATTGTTAGCATAAGGACATCCTGTTCTCATCACATATGAGTTAGCTAAATAATTTTGGGGATTAAACCTATAAGGTCTCCCAAACATAAGGATTTTAATATGATTTTAGATAATCAAGGTATAATAGGAAATCAAAAAAGTTTAATCTCAACTGTAGGTGGATATGACATAACTATGACGAGTATCACAACTAATTTTTAATATGGTTTACTGTTTACTCATCCATAAGAGAAATGTTATATTTGATAGTATTGGGATTGAACGTCAATGAATATTCCTTTATTTATGAGTAATTAATATTAAAAACCCACAAAGTTTTAATGAAACATTTTAATTTCATATCTTGGGACCTATCTGTGTACTTAACATTTTTAAAACAAGGTGGCTTTTTATAAAGACTAGAGTCATGTAGCTATGACTTGACGTTTTTCTTATGATACACCTCAATTATTCTAAAAAATGATCAACTAAACATCTAATCATACATAATTCATTTTCAATGTGAGAAACCTGATATAAAGGTTTAGTATTGTTTCATAGAGTTCACAATAAGGGATTGTGTTGGGATTAAATATTTATACTAACCATGTGGGACTTACATTATCATTGAATATAGTGAATGAATCAAAATTTAGGGTCCAACACAAAAGATGATTAACATATTTGATAACTAAGAGTATTATATCAATTCATGGTGATGATTAAACTGAGAGAGTTATCTGAATTCAAATTATATATGAAGAAACCAAGACAATAATCATAAATGGTTAATTTTGTATGTACTAAGGAGTGTCTCAAATCATGAAATTATTAATGGGTAATTGTTGGGTTTTATGGTATAGAAACCCAAAATTTTTCAAAAACCAGCTTATATGGTTAATATTATGACTCAATTTTTCATGGGGTCAGTTGATTTGTGGCCTGAGTGTAATAAGTGTCTTCATAATGTGAATCTATATAGTATAATTCTAGATGAAATATTCTACGTGATGGAATTTTTATGATGGAATCTACATGATGTACTTCATGTGATGTGTTTTCATGATAGATTATTATGGCCCTAATATCCCCATTCTTTTCCATTGTGAAAATTCCATGTTTGAGGTGTTCTGGGAGGCAACAGTAGCTCATTTCAAGAGTCTTCCAAAAATTACAGTTTTTTCATTGGATGCTCAGCATTTGTAGCTCAACATCATTGTCTCTGGGCATCAGTCGGTCAGGAATCGATGACTCATGGCATTGCTGTGTTGGGCGTCGGTGACTCAGGGCATCTATTGGTTGGGTGTTGGTGACTCAGGGCGTCGGTGAGTCAGGGGGTTGGTAGGTCAGGGTTTCAGTGAATGGTGTTAGTGGGTCACGTTAGTGACTCATGTTAGTGATTCAAGCACTGGGGACTCAATGTTGGTTACTCATGTTGGTGACTCACCCACTGGGGAGAAATTTCTCACTTTTCCAAAAAAAATAGTTTTACCTCCTCTTATATTTTATTTGACATAAATTGAATTTAAAGTATTGTTTGAGCATTCCTAAAGGCACATTAAAGGATTTTAACAATATCATGAATATCTTAACCCAGTTATTTGAAATAATCAAATCATGTGGTCTTTACCATGACCTGATTTTAATGACATATGAATTCATTCTTCAATTGATATAGGATCTAGATTTTATAATATCGATATCCCCTCTTCTTTTGAACCCTTTAGGTCTCACCCGATCTATCCAAAACCTTTATTCCCCATGGAGTCACATCTCTGGACGTCTGGAGATTTTTCCCTTTGATTCTTTTCTACTACTGTTGTGATCTTTAGTTTTTCTAATAGGAGGAATTTTTTATCATTTTTCATTCCAGGTGTGTATCCCTTTGTCTATATTTTATTTGTGTATCATTTGGGGTGGGTGTAATCATGTCCCCTTGTGAATATGGCTGGTCCTGAATTTAACAAAGATAATAAGATGTAATAAATGAGAGGCTCATAAGCTGATGAGGATGACCACTTTTTTAATATGTTATCATTGATTCATGTTTTTAATTTTATGTGTTTTATTCTTCAAAAAATCATAGTCATTTGTGGTCTGTATTTGTGCACATGTATGATTTGGTAATCAGTACTATAAGAATTTTAATCTTGTTAATTAGGTATATCCAGTTAACGAAATGGATTCCCAAGTATTGAACTTGTTTTGTGATCACACATGATTAATGAAATTGGATCTAAAGAACCATTTTTTTACATTTTAATACCCTTTGAGTGT
This sequence comes from Viscum album, assembly GCA_963277665.1. Classification (NCBI taxonomy): domain Eukaryota; kingdom Viridiplantae; phylum Streptophyta; class Magnoliopsida; order Santalales; family Viscaceae; genus Viscum; species Viscum album. Next base: position 265,979,999 of record OY728125.1, on the reverse strand, counting down.
TTAGTGTGGCTTTGTGTTGTGTGTGGTTCTGTTTGGCCTTGTGATTTGTGTGGATCGTTTGGTGTTGTGGTTGGAGGCATGGCTATGTGTAAGGGGTTGTATGAGTGTTTTGGTGTTATCCTAGGCTAATAGATTGATTGATTGTGGAATGAATGAACTTGTTATGTAGTGGGACTGCATCTCGATAGTGGTTGGTTAGTGGGGATGCAGGTTCAGGGTGTGTTGTGATTATGTTATTGGGTGTGCTCGGTGTGGAGTTTTTATGCATTGGGGATGGTGAGTATAGTTGTGATGAGGTGTGATATGGGTTTACCTATTGACAAGAAGGATAGGGAGAAATGACCTTGAATAATGTTGGTGGGGGTTTTCATCAAATGGGAGTGTACAGTGGGACTGTAAGCCTGTTGAGTTTTGTTGTTTTGCTGTATTTGGTATTTTGGGTGAAGAGGGGCTATAAAGGATGGTATGGGAGGGATAATTTTGAAGAAGGATTTTTTTACCTTGTAGTGTCCTTTCTCCCAGAGTTCATGAAACTTTTATGAAGTGTGTGTGGGGGTTATGATGTTACATAGGGTGTGTTACTCATGTAGGGTTGGAATAAAAAAAGATAATGCTTAGTAACATTAAATTGAATTGGTGTTGAGTGTGGGAACATTGTGAATGAGATTTCATTTATCGACATCTGAAGTGACTATTGTCAGTGTGACTACATGCATGTAGGGGTAGCATCAAATGTGGTTCTATGTGGGCTAGTTTTTTTTTGGAAACCGATAGGATGGGATGAGTTTTTGTTACTTATATTTATAAACTATTAGATCCTTATGTTTTATAAAGAAACCACACCCTTGTTGACCACTATGTGTAGAACATGACCAATTTTTACGAGGAATGGATTCATTTCACAACAACCTGGTGGGAGGATGGGTGGCTGGTTATTGGTTCTTATCTACTCCATTTTCTAGGAATTGATCTTCCAAGGCTCTTCGGGCGGGATATAATGGATTGAGGATTATTACCATATATATGGTACTAGTTTGGTTAGATGTGGCATGTTTTCCCATGTCTCTTCAGGTTGAGGCACAGAAGTCTGAGGGCAGGATTGTGATGTGTTCTAAGGTCTAGGTGTCTTCGGGAAGGAATGTGGTGTGGTTTGAGGCCCAAGTGTTCGCGGGGAGGAATGTGGTGTGGTTTGTGCCCCATGTTTTTGTTGAAAGGTTTTGACAGTGGGGCTTGTGGAAGAGTGTGGTAGAGTATGGATGTTCTAAATTAGGGATGAGCAGTTAACTAATGGGAAGTGGTTCGAGGTCACTAAATATTAATGTTCTTATTATATTATATTACATCATTTTCATTATTTTTTGAGTGTGCCTTAGTGAGGATGTGGGGTTATTATTCTTCGATAGGTGTTGTTGGTTTTTGTTTTTTATCATAGGGAAAATAGTATTCTTTTGCGGCTTGTGTATGAGTGACATTGGTTTTTCTCTATGGTTATACTTCTATGCCCACCCTATGTATATAAAATTGTTGTTAGGTTTCCAGGGAGGTTATGTGGACCGTTTTGGACCTTACTAGCATGGGAATTGAGATAATTGATGTGTTTCTTCTTAGCTTTGTGATTTTGGTATTTACCATTGATCATTTCATTTTATTTTTAGAGGTTTTTCTATATACATGCATTTGGGACGGATTTTGTCTTCTTATATATATATATATATATATGATTGTGTGTTTGTGTGTGTGTGTGTTTTGGAGTTGTTTTGAGGTTGATGTATCTTATCTCTTGATCGTGATTTCATTTAAAAGTGAAATTCATCCCATCATGGGTGAATCTTTACCTACCCTTGCTACGAGTCACCACCCTGAGGCCTATTTGAGGTGGAAATCAGGGGTCATCGTCTCTCCTTCATCTTGAGGATGTAGTATCTTGGAAAATTTCCAACTCATCCCTCACAATTAAGAATTAATTCCTTAAATAATGGTATCATTGGAAATTTCTGAGTGATACGATAGGTTTTGGAGTTATGAAGAGTGATGATTGCATGGGATAGTTGGGGAAACCATGTTAGGTGATCTTGGTGCATGAAATATGCTAGATAACACCGGCTCGGACATGGGATTTTAGGGCCCCTCTTGATCTGATGCGTATACTCTGAGTCTACTAAACGACTCTGTGAGGATACACGGGTTGTAGGGTAGAGACCCTAGGGAAGGTACATGCATCATGATTACTTGTGTTCTTATTTGTTTTTTTTTTGGGAAATTAAAATAAATAATGAGTTAAAATGAAAATTAGTTGAAAATATCATACTAATCTAGCTAAGATGTTACATGTTTATGTTATTAAATTATGGAACATGGTGGTCGCCTGTGTGTTGTATGAATAGTGGAGGCTCATCGGGCTGACCTAGTCGACTGACGGAGGGTTGACCCATTTGGGGAGGATGATCAATGAATGAAGACCAATCATGAATTCTGACCTAAACCATCATTAATGGTGGTCAAAGTTTAAAATTTATAATCCTAGTAACTACAGCATATGTGGAAAGCAGGGTCAACCCCATAGAGAAGGCAAATTTGACCAATATTCTTCTAAAAACTTTCAAAAGATCCCACTGTTGTCAGTAGTTGAATAGTTTTTCTATTTTTTTTTAAAAAAGTTTTTATATTGTGCACTAATGAAACACTACAATATTTTTGAGCTTTTGTTCTAAACTATAATGAAACAATGAACAGGCTAAAAACAGTAAGAAGCAAAGACATAAAAAGCTGATAAGTGAACAATCAAGTAAAATTCCCGGGGAAAAAATCTACATTCTACTGGTTTTAAAAGTTTTCCAATTCACATAAAATTTACTGCATTGCACCACCACTAAGAGAATGACTTATCTCCCTTGCCAAGAGTTAAGTCACATAGGCTGATTGATTTCAGATTTCGCCACTCCTGAATAAATCAACTATGAAATGTTCAAAAATATAATGACAATAGGACGAACTCGCCGTAAGTCCCGAAGTAATTGTGAATTTGTTATTTTTTTAAATATGTGTCCATGATCAATCTTGCAGATTTGATTGTGGAGTTTTTAAAATTATGTTCTACTGGTGAAAATCAATTGAATGTACTCAACATCAATCTCACCGATTGAAACTGAACAAATTAATGTATTAATGTAAAAAGGGAGAAAAGTAACCATTAGAAGTAGTAATTCCCTGAGCTCGAATATTTAGCCAATTAATGTGTTCATTATCAATACAGTAAATGAAGATGTACTAGAACAGAGTACAAGAATTCAAACATGAAGGATGAAGAACTCCTCTAATAATACAATGCACTCAGGATCCGAGGCCTCCCGCTCGTCTCCAGTGCTGCTCTGTTATCTCCCAAAAGTCATCACTCTCAAAAATGGTGTTGTTGCTTGTGAATGAGCGTCTCTCTCGAATAATCTCCCCCCATTTCTTTTTAATCTGTTGCTTGCTCTATCTTATGTAGCCACTATCAAATGCTGCTTTTCACTGAATATCTTCCACTGACATTGAAAACCGTTCACATGTTCACCGCATAACATGTGTTTTTTCATGACTGGCACGTCGCGCTAGTTTTACTCACATAACTAACTTCGGGCGAGTTAGTTGGAAGCAAATGGACATGTTTTTTACTCTGGAATGAACCTGCATAAGAATAAAAAATCAAAACAATTAAAATGCTAAGGAAATAAAGAATTTTAGTTTAAGAAATTAATTTATTTAAAATTATTTTTAAAAGAACTAATAAACTTTTAAGTAATGTAGTTAAATAAATTATTTTATTAGTACTACAAATTAAATTTTAATTACTTATAATGAAATGAACTTTATTATTAAATAGTTATTATTTAATTATAAAAGATAAATTATGATAATTTACGTATTATAAGTTGAATGAATTTGTTAATAAAATAGTTAATATTATTATTAAAAATAATAAGTTTTATAAATTATTAATTTTGATGCTAAATTTTTTATAAGTTATTATTTTCATTATTTTTAAATTTATTAGCATCACTATAGTAAGTTATAAACATTAAGTTTATTACTGTTTTGATAGTTTACATTATTAACATTTTATGTTAACAAGTTCAGTTTAACTATAATATAATTTATAACTTATTATTAGTAATATTATTTTATAAACAAAATGTATTGTTAAATAATTATTAATACATAATATTAATTTATAATTAATAAACTTTTTAATAATCTATTCTTATTTGATTTTAGAAATAACTATCAATTAATTAAATAAAATATTTATTTATGATAAAAAATTATGTTTAATAAAATATCTTATATAAATTATTTATTTATAATTATTAATGTTTATTATTTTTCAGTTTATGTTTTTATTATAACTTAATTTAAGTTCATTAGTATTATTATTTTTTATGTTTTTTTTAACTTTTTTTTCTCCCCCCACAAATCGGCGCAACAGGAACTGGGCGGGGAGTGTTCTTCGAGAAACCTCCAACAGGTGTAGCCAGGCTTCCCTCGTCTCCAGCGCGACGCGGTGGCCTCCTCCAATGCATCCATGGCTGCTATAGGTGAGAACTGCCTCGGCTCGGACTCGGTGGAGGCGTGGCTCCACTATACTGCTCAAAACAGCGTGGCAAATCTCTTCCTCTTAGCGAAATCCAGCTCGACTTCTCCTCTACTTGTAATGGCTCACGGCCATAGCTTCAGTGAACAGGCAGTCCTCAGCTTGGATTTCAGATCACAGTGGCGACACGGGGTGCGGCGGCGTGGGGTTTTGGAAGCAGGCGGTTTGCAGATCTTCGTAGGGTTGAGAAATGGACCAAAAGGGTCATCGATATAATAAAATAAAAAAAATGAGTCACAGGTGGATAGGGCAGCAGCGGGTCACCAGTATACAGTAGCAACAGTGAGGTGCGGGAAGAGTAGTCTCACTATTAGAATAAAAATAAAGAAGTAGAAAAAATTAAAGATTACTGTTATACTTAAATGAGAGCTACTCGCAAGCTGCATTAGGTCACCGTTACAAAATAAATTTAAAATAAAAGGAGGTCACCGTTAGAACAAAGAAAAAGAAATTATATAACTAATGGTGAACTTTTGAAAATTTTAAACGCCATAATTGATCTTAAAATAAAAAGATTGAAAATATTAAATTAATGAATACTAAACACCATTAATTAAAAACTTGATTTTTGATAAACTTCATAATATTAAAACAACAACTAAGATTATTAATTAGACAACACTTAAATTAAGAACTGGATGATTAATAAACTATGTTTATAAAATACATAAATTAAAAACACTATAAAACTTAATTACAGGGTAGCAACGATTGAAAAGAATAACAACAGTGACCCATTAGGTTACTGATAATTATAGTCTACCTCACAGGTAGACTAAAACCAAAAGAAAATAAATAAATAATCAAACTGAATACATAAAATTATATAATTTATATTTTTAAAACTCTGAATTAATTAATTAATTAAATATTTGAATACATAAAACTAAAAGTGAACTACTTTATTTAATTAAAACTAAATTTAATTAAAACTAAAATTCTTTACACAATTAATTAGCAGGACGATTAGACAAGTTAATAATTAAAGTTAAAATATCTTAATGAATCCATATTAAAGAATAAAATATTAGAAAAATTATAAATTGACTAAAACACAATTAAGGATATTAAAAGATTATTTATTATTGAAGTCAAATTATTAAATAGTGATCATATTGGTTTTAACACAACTAATAAACAAATTATAAATTTGGATAAAATAAGTAAGATTAAAGTTATTAATTTAAGGACTAAAAATACATAATTAATTATAAAAATTGATTAATTGACAAAATTAACTATAAAAATACAAAATGTACAATTATTTAGTAAAAATTTATTAAATAATTAATTAAATCATTAAAAATTATGTAAAAAGATGTGGCAAAACAATGCAGAAATAGGGTCTCATCAAATTCCCCCACATTTAATCATCGTGAGTCCTCAAATAATCCCATGTTTATTATCTTTGAAAAATAGTGAAGTTTTCATTATGATTAAGATCACACTGTAACATGTCGGACACTCAAAAACAGAGGACCAAACATAACAGCAGACTTTTAGAAAATGAATTACTCATATGAATCATGCCTATGACAAATACTCAATGGTAATTAAGAAATCTATGAATAATCTATAAATGAAGATGTCATGCCTCATACATGATACAACTTAGTGACTAACTTCAATCCCGACAGAATTCCAAAGTCCGGGAGTGAAAAAAGGTAAAATTAATGTGGAATTAAGAACTTAACCAAAGAACTTTATACTTTGACCGAATCCTAGGTTCCAAAAAAATAATTAATTTTTTTTGAATCACCTCAATGATACAACTTAAATGACCCTCATGTAAACCAATTGACCCCTTAATCATCTGGCGTTCATCATTCCCCCCACCTTAATGAACTCATTTTTGACCCTAGACACTTTATTTATTTTTCCCAAGGTATGTATCATGTGCTATGCACTGTGCAAAGCACTTATTCAAGGTGAACAGAGGGATTAGAGTAAATAGAAAGACACCCAACATCTAGGGTCTCAGAGACTCATCGTGGGATCCCAGATGCCCAGAATACTCCAGTTCCGAATGTTTTATATAAAAATCATATCCATTTGGTCATTAAGACGATTAATTTTAACAATTAAAAGATGAATGGGGCCCATAGAATTAGAATAAACTTCTATTTCCAAGGAATAAGATCATAATTCCATTAAAAGGATACCCATATAACTTTTAGAAGTAGACTCTAAATCTAGATATCCATTCAATCACTAAGTAAAACCACTCAGAAATCATCAATTATCATTAATTTCAGATTTAGAGCAGTTCTTAACTACAAGCAGGGACATTTTCATAAGGAAAAACCCAATTGAGTACAGTGTAAAGCCTAAAATTGTGCAATAATTTTGAAGAAATTCACCCATTTTTTGATAAAATGTTTGAAGTGATGTGAGAATAGATGGGCTTTCAATTTAGAAAAGTCAAGAAATGACCACCTCACCCACAGTTAAAACACAACATTGTCCCCAAAGTTGACTTCTAAAGTGGAGAAGAACACTTAAACAATTATGCTTCAAAAGATATTTTCAATTAAGCAAATTTATGACATGTATAAAGGTCACAGTGAAGTTCAAAGATATTGTTTTCTACAATAAATAACTTAACAGCAGGTTCATTAAATAGTACAAACATTAACATTTAAGTCTAGTGAATATTTTTTTCAATTCATCTCAAGAAATATCATATAATTTGTGGGTGCACAATTAATTGGGTGTAAGCATTTTACTAAAGTATGATTCAAATGGATGTTCAATATAGTAGAATGATGCATGCTAAACACCCTATAGACTAATCAGTTCCAATAAAAAACAAAACTACCCGCAAGCATGTACCCCCCCCCCCCCACAAACACACACACTTAGTATCATGCAGTGAATGAGTTTTAAACAACGAATTTTTGTTCACAGCAACAGGAACATGCAGATTTTTTTAATAAAAACAGACTGTTGTAGTGGCGAAAAAAATGCAACAGGATTTTTCAAGAAAGCAGAATTTAATTTAAAGACACAACATATAGAGACGAATTTTTTCATGCAAGACTAGAAGCATATTTTTTAAAGTAGTAAGGAGTACAAAAAATGAAATTGATTCTAATGAATAGAATAATTCCCTGAATATATTTATCATTAGTCCTCATCATCGAAATTCGACTCATTAAATGACATAGTAGCAGCATCCTAGAAACACAGAGCATGTAAACCTGGAACAAGTATCCAATAGAGACAGAGCATACATAAGACAACAAAATAGCACTTTATTCAACACTAAACGGTACAAAATGAAATAAAAAAAGAACATGGTTTGACACCCATGAAGCACTAAATTTAAAGCATTCCGTTTGACTTTATTTAAATACAATTTTTATTTATTAACATAACAAAAACCATAGGTTGCCTCCCATGCAACGCTAGATTTATAGTCCCCAGCTGGACTCAATTTCCCTAGATATTTCTAATCATGATCATTTAAGGGAAATTAATTATTAATAATGTGAACTTCACTATTATCTTATGATTCAAAAATATGATCAACCAATAAATTCTCATTTACATCTCCGAAAAATATTCATAAAAGTACTTTCAATGAAACAGTTGCTAATATATTGTCCAACCCATTTTGGGCCCTAAAGACCACTTCCCCAGCTCTAAAAATGTTCAACAACTTCCTAAGAAAATCACCAATTTGACCAGTAATGCTGACATGGCTTCCCCCACACATAGAGGTCAGCTCCAAACATGAATCAGAAGAAAAACAATCAACTAACTCTTCAGTTTTTTCGTCGAATATTCCTAGCACAGCTTGCACAAAAGACAACTCAGAAAACTCTCAGAAAAAGGAATCATACTCAGGTTCCAACAAGTGGAACCCAATGTCCACACACGACTCATATGATGTGTATATTTCATGTTCAGGATGGAAGTCATCAAAAACCACATCAAAATAATCATGAATGAAAATTCCTATAAAATACACTTGCTCATAATGGGAACAATTTAGTTTTTCATCGGGACTCAGACCAAAACATTCTCCAACATCATAAAACCTTAGACATTCAACTTCATAAGGAAAACATTCAAAAATAGGTTGAGAAAGTTCAAGACAAGAATGTGACTCACTCTCTAGAATGGGTTCTATGGATTCATTTTTCACATCTAGAGGAAGGAGTGGGACATGAATAGAAGCTTGAAGGAATGATTCAATAGGATAGCGAATCAAGATCTCAGTGACATCTAGAGGAAAAAACCATACTCAGCTCAGAGCTCAATTTTAAAACATTGATTCTCAGCAACATCTATCAAATCACAACCGACCACATGTTGAGGCTTTTTAAACACTAAAAACTCTTCCACATCATCAATAGCTTGGAGAGTTAGTTTCCCCTTGGACACATATATTACAACACTATTTGTAGCAAGGAAAGGTCCCCCTAATATGATTGGGACTTTTTCATCACAATCCATATCTAAGATAAGGAAATTTGTGGGTAGTGTCAATTTTCCTAAACTCACTACTAGATCATTCTCCCTCCCTAATGGGTGTGTGTGTGACCTGTCAGCAAATTGAAGACAAACAGAAGATGGTTGTATGTCCCTAATACCCAAACATTTAAATAGGGAGTAAGGCATAAGATTGAGTCTTTCCCCTAAGTCACACATAAAATTATGTTTATCACTTGCTCTAATTTTTCGTTGAATAATAAAGCTACCAAGATCCTTCAATTTTGGAGGCAACTTCTTTAACAAGATGGCACTACATTCCTAATTAAGATTATCTTTATCGAACTTCTTCCAATCATTTTGGTTTTTTAGAAACCTTTTAGTAAAGGAAACATAAGAAGGGATTTATCTAAGGATTATATAAATGGCATGTTGACAATAATGTTTTGAATCATTATAAGGAACCTCAAATAATCAGGTTCATTATTCTTCTTCACTTTTTTAGGGAATGGAATGGGAGGGGCATAATTTTTAAGAACATGTTGATTATTCCCCTTCTCCTCAATTCAATTGTTTTTCTTTTCTTCTTTAATTAATTCACACTTCATTTTCCTCGGTTCTTGAACTTTTTCAGATGTAAATTTAACATTCTGTTCAGGTCGAACAAAGCTGTCCTGATTCACAGATTTTATTTTAAGCATATTTTTCTTTCTAGATTTCATTTTTTCATCAGTTTTAGTTTTCCCAGAGTGAAGATTTACTTGTTCTTGGGTTTTATGGACATATCTAGTGGTTATAACCATGATATTCTCTCTTGCATTAAGAATTAAAGTGTTCGACAACTTTCCATTTTCTTTATCACCTTGATTCATATCCATTTGAATTATTTGATGATCAAAATTGTGAATCTTACCATCTATTTCCTTATTAAATGAACTGATTTCTCCCAAAACTTTTTGTAATATCCCCGTTAACTCCCCTTGAGAATTAAAAATTTCTCCCCCATATTGATTTGAGTTAAAAAATTTAGGGTGTGATTGGTAGTTAGGGGCAGTGGTCTGTTTTATGACAACTTGTTCTTTACAGGAGAAGTTTGGGTGATTTTGATAACTAGAAGTGTATTGATTAGAGTATTGATCATTTATCCCTTGGTTCCTAGTTCTAAAATCCAAAAATTTGGCACTCTCATCAAACTGGATAGGGATATCAAAATTAGGACAACATGTATGAGTGTGACCGAACATCCCACAATGATTACATTGCTCCATTAGAACCCTATCACTAACAATAGTAGACTGAAGATTGTCTTCACCTCTATGGACGACCCTCTTCCTAGAGCACATGTGTTGAGATTTTTTAGCAAGCTTCTCATACACTAGTTTTATCTCATCAATAGTGGAATCAGAAAAGTTACCCCTACATAATTGATCAACTAAATATTGGTTGTAAGGGGTGATAGAATTATAGAAGGTCTCCATGAGTAGATGGGTAGAAAACTGGTGATTGGGACTTTGTCTAAGGAGTCTTCTAAACCTATCACATGCCTCATGAAATAAGCCTCCCTCATCCTGAAGAAACCTATTAATTTTGTGCCCAATCTCATAGGTGGTGTCCCTAGGATTGAATTTTGATATAAAGGTCGTAAACACGTCTTCCCAGCTGTCTAAAAATTCTTCATCTAAGTTTTGAAACCAAGTCCTAATCTTCCACTTTAGACAAAAAGGAAACATCCTCAATATCAACTCCTCCTCACAAAGCTCTCTCAGAGGTAATTTTTGTACAGAACTATAGAAAACTCTAATGAACTCAAGTGAATCCTCTCCTGGAAGACCATTGAATGAAGGATGTTAAGAAAGGTGAGACTGCAAAATTTCATTGTTCGTAGACCTAGGATTCAACCTAATACACGATGGGTTACTTGATACAGTTGTAATTTGAAACTCCCTACGTTTAGGTAACTGAAGGGCTGGAACTATGGGTTTTGGCACATTCATGTTCTGATCAACTCTATTATCCTGATTCTCCATTTCAATGTTTTTTAAGGAGAAGTTAAATGTTTTTCTAGTTCAGAGATTTAAGGATTTAATGTAAAAATGAATTATCTTGTGCTCATAAAAAGTGTAATAACAGTTCAAAATAGCACAACAGTAGAACTAACAGAAGTTCAACAATACAATAAAAAATAGCAATTCAGTAGTAAATGAAGCATATTTTTTTTACAGTTTAAAATTTCCAATTTTTTGGAGATTTTAATATGTTTTTTTTAATTTTTAGAAAAATAATGGCTCGTGCCTTCCCCAGAAACGGCACCAAAAACATGACCTAAATCATCATTGAATCCAGTAAAAGTTTAAACTTTATAATCCTACTAACTACAGTATATGTCGCAAGCAGGGTCGAACCCACAGAGAAGGAAAATTTGACCACTATTCATTTAAAAACATTCAAAAGATCCCACTGTTGTCAGTAGTGGAATAGTTTTTCTATTTTTTTTAATTTTTTTTGTATATTGTACACTAATGAAACACTATATCCTTTTTGAGTTTTTTTTCTAAACTATAATGAAACTAGGTGTAATAACCTGCGATTTTATAAGATATATTCTTTTTAATTTCATTCATATCTTATGTTTTACGATATAACAAGATTATCTTGCGCTATACGCAACACCGTATTAGCTTGCAGTATACGCAACATTATTCTTGGATCGTGTTACACACAATTTCAAGTTTGTTTGATAGTTGTTATTCTACGCAACATTGAGTGTGTGTGTATATATATATATTCAATGTATAAATGAAATATGGTTGTATTTTGTTATACGCAACAACAAAGGAGTATTTTACTACACGCAACCCTGATTTGGCTTGCATTACACACAATCGCGACCTTCCTCGATAGTGTGTGTTGTACGCAATACATGGTTTCACTAAACAACAATATATGGTTATAATATTATCAAAAACTACCCGTTATGAATAATATTAACTAAGTTTTGAATTTTATAATATTATTATTCATCTTACACATTTTCTAGAACATGGTATGAGAACAAAATAAATTTTTCGGGTAAAATAAGTATTTTTCAAAAAATGCAGTTTTGCCGCTTTTTGATGGCGCACCTACTTTAAATTTAGTTTTTGACATGTTTATAAGTTCACTTTGACAAAATAAAATTCTTCTATGGAATCAAGAAATCAAAATTTACTTTGGATAAATTTTTCATATTATTTTGGTCACTTTCATATTTTGATGAATAGTAAAAACACGCTATATTTTAATTAAAAACAACTTTTTTGATCGCAATAATTTATATGGTTAAATTATAATATTGAATTGTTTTAATTTATAAATAGAATATATTTTTACCATTTAATATAATTTATGTCATTAACATTAATTTTATATTGAATTCATAGGTAAAAACATTTCAATCTTTTGCAATGTTATAACTTTTGAAACACGTTTTCTTAACAACGGGATTAATTTTAAATTAATTTATGAAAATTTTGTGTATTGAATTTAGAAAACTGGATTCCATATTTGGAATCAGTGGGTCCAAATTATGTTAATAAGCTACTTTTTATTTTTGGGATTATGAATAGTAACTACGGTAAATTTTATTTACCATAGTAAAAGGTAAATCAGGTAATTAAGGGTAAATATAATATTATAAAATTACCCTAACAGTTGTATTAATATAATTTGATGCTTATATTTTGTCCTAAGGCATATTTGGGTCGAAATGGAATCCATTGGAACCCACTTAGAGGTGATTACGACCTTTAGTTTATTTTATTTAAAGGAAAGTGAAATATGTCTCACTCGACTTTAATAATTAAAGTATTTTTAATATAAATTTATACAGAATATAAATTCTATTATAAATAATCATTTTAAAGATAAAATGCTTTTCTTTATCATGGTAATTTATTTGTAATTTTTAAGAGTTATTTGATTACTTTATTATCTAATACATTATTGATGCATAAATTGTTTATTTAGTGAAAAATCAATAATATAGTTTTTATTGAAATAGTAATATATATCAAAAGGCCCAAAAATCTGCCAAAAACTTATTATTAGTGTATATATAAACCCTAATAATCCAATGGCCGAATTGTTGACCATTTGGATCCTTATTAAGGCGATTATGACACCTATAATATTTTATTTTAAATGATTCCAAAGTTGTCACTTTCATAATTTAGTAAAGATAACAATTTACATGTTGTTATTTGAAGATGATAAATTCGAGTAAAATTATTATTATAAAAGATTTTATATTTATCTTCATCAAAGGATTTTATTTTTAATATTTATGCAACAAATAAGTATATTAAATAATTATATAAAAATGTTGTACTAATTATTTTCTAAAGAGATATACCAAATAAATGGCTTTAAAAATATTAAAATAAATTTTATATGAACTATATAATGTGCTCCATTAATTTTATAGACAATTTTGACATGTTAGGAATTTATTAAATATATTAGTTCAAATATATCCTATGTGTATATTTTGATTAAATTCAAATAGATGAATAGTGTCAAAATTGACACTATTGTTATTTTATAAAAATAGCATATTATTAAATTGTTTAAAAATCACAAAAATATTTAAAAATTATAAATTGAAATTTATATAGTCGAAAATTTTATAAAGTATCCAATTATGGAAAATTAACAACACATAAGTGATTATTTATAACCATTTAAACTTTAGAATTGTATTACCACAAATAAACTTAAATAGATTAAATAAGGATAAATCAAAAATATAAGGTTTAAAATAAGATCAAAACATGTTTAAATTTGATTGGTTGATGCGATTACAACCTTATCTCATCTAATATTTGAATTGAGTCATTTTTTGGAGGTTTTTATGTGGGGTTTGAATTTATATTAAACTAATATTTTTTAGGATTCCAAAGGTGTCCCTATCCTCCCTTATAAATGGGCACCTCCTCCCTCTCCTCCTCACACCAATTTGAGCCTTCATGCTCGGCCAACCCATGCCCATTTCACTTCCCCACTTCTTTAGAAACCTACTAGAGGTACTGGTCTTCTCAAAAGACCAACTCTAGTGCCCTGAGAGAAAGTTTAAAGGAGGCACTTCGAGAAAGAGGTAATACCTTCTACCGTTTTCTTCAAGTTCTATTCTTTTTCTATTCCCTCTTCTTTAGTTGTTTCATTATGAATTAATAACATCAGTATCCCTCATATACTGATATGTTATTATAAATATGAAACAACCCCATTTCAATTTCTATCCATCCTAAGGAAAACGAAATCACCGCGGGTGCGTACGTACGGAATACCGTCTCCACACCGTGGTGTAATCTGTCTTTCCACCACCACCTTACTTGGATGGGTATAATGGTGTAAAGAATAAATACATATGATTATTATAATATCATACTGATTATATGATATTAGATCATTCAATCCAATTCGATTCAATAAATATGGGAATGATATCATCGCTCGTGCATACGTACATATTACCGTCTCCATGACGCGATGAGATTCATTTTCCATGTTAACAATTCAAGAATGATTATAAAGTATATATAATAAGTAATAATGAAATATATGACATAATAATTCTACTAGATTTATGTATATATATATATGTATGTCATATACTTAATTCCATTCAATTCAATAAGGAAATGAAAACAGCGTTCATGCGTACGTACGACCTACCGTCTCCATGAACGGTGTATTTCATTCCATTTATCGGTATATTATATATATGTATATTCTGAATATATATTATATATAAATCATGTTTTATATTCTAGAATTAAGTAATCATGATCTAAGTAATCATATGAATAATTACAAGTCAAAACACGGACGACAAATGAAACGATTTTACCCAAAATGCTCTTTAACATGGAATTTACAAAAGAACGGGTAATATAAAGTCATAAGTGAACCATATATGGTATCATAAAAATGAATATGATTCATTAATAAGTCAATGACATTATTTAAATCATTATACAGGAGGTTCAGATACATACGAAAAATATCAGACATAAGGTAAGAGATAATTTTGCAAATCTCATTTTTATCCGAGATTGCTTATACGTAAGTATTTACTGGGGTTATTGTTCTCATCCATGTACATGTTTCCTAAAAATGGTTTCATATATTTTTAATATCCTTTTTACCAATTTTTTACTTTTACTACATGGTATGTATGGAATCTTTCTTTTACAAGGTACTTTTTGACTTTTCTGGAAAAAGTACGAGAAGAAAGTTTTTTTTAACTTATACGGCATGAACGGATTTTTACGGTTTTATAAAGCATTATTTTCATGAAGCTTTCTCCAAAAGATTTCATGACTATTTTCAACAAAATATCTTTCTTTTAAAATTTCATGACGTTTTGTGAAAAGAAATTGATTTTGAAGATGAAAGGATATTTTCCTCAAGAATTCATTTCAAGTGTTTTATCAAAACCATTTTTCCATCTAAGATGACATTATTTAATATGTGTATGTTTCAAGTATAATGTCTCTATGATTTACATGGTTTCACTTTTATTATTATGAAATTATATTCATTTCTTTTATATGGATTATGTGATGATGAGATGATGTTTATGAAACACATTTTATTCTTTGGGTTATGATGAATGTTTTCAGTTTATTTTGTGGCACAAGTAAGAATGATTTCATTATGAGATGGGTGGGATATAAATCTACCCCCAATGCATTGAGTAAAGATTTATATCTCATGAGATAGACATGGCTGGAACGACAAGTTAAACCGGTTCAGTAATACAAGACTGGAACGAGGAGTGAACTCGATTCAGAAGGGGACTTTGTCCACTAAGATGGTCTTGAAAGCAATGCCTTGGCTACTATGGAAATAATTACATGTGCTTAATGGATGCCAAAATTACATGCTTTATTCCCATGCTATTTTATCATGATTGATGATCCATTATGATGTATTCCTTACGTACTTCCATGTTTTATGTCATTGCTCAAGATTTTGATGTTTAAACATTATGTTCATGTTTTTAAGTTCAAATGTATATGGTTTGTTTTATTTTATCCATGCTTACCCTTACTGGGCATTTTAGCTCACCCTTTATATGTTTTTGTTTCCCCAAGTTATAAAGAAAGGTTTTAGGTAAGAAAACATAAGGGGAAGATCGTTATGGGAGTTGTTGAAGATCTTTCAACATGATTAGAAGTTTATATTCCAAGTTTCCAAAGACACTAAACTATTACGGTACTTGTGTGTCTGTTTTTGTTATGTATTAAGTATTCCGCAAAAGTAATGTAATGTCCATGTACGTCAAGCTACGGGTCTCTACAGTTGGTATCATAGGAAAGGTTTAGTTAACCTTTGGAAACTAGGATGCGAAAACTTTAGTGAGATCCCTAGAGATATTTCTAAGGTATGTCTAGGGATGTCCCTAAGGTTAAGTATAAGTATAGGTTACAGTCCTATAATTGCGCTAAAGATCATAGAATTAAACCTAAGATGTTAGATGTCGAAGGTACTCCCCATTGATTATGTTATTTTCCTTGTATGATTTCTTCCTCTCACAGAATTCTTTTTGTGTTTTAGTCAATGGAGGGAACCAGAAGGAATTCGGTTAACATTGAATCCAATGGAAAAATTGGTGACTATGAGCAATGAAATTGTGTAATGCCTAGAGAGAATGATATTGTGATTATGCTGAATCAGTCATCGCGATATATGATTAACAAGGTGAAATTTAGTGGTATTCCTAATTCATTAAATAAGAGGAAGTTAGACTTTTATGCATGTTCGCATGTTGAGGATCATATAGAAAGGAAGATTGAGATTTCTAAAGAAGGGAAGAAGAACCTTGAGGAATACCTCAAATGGAGGGAAAGATGTTATCTGTGTGGAGAAAAGGGTCATAGAGTGACAGACTATTATGGAGTTCAATGTCTTATTTGTGGAGAATATGGGCATTACTCAACTCAATGCCCTGACCTAAGAAGTTACTTATAAATCAAGGAAGGACTTATTCTATGAAAATTATTGAAGAGGATGGATTGAATTGTTTATGTATTGGTATTCAAGAATAATGTTGTTGAGGTACTTTTATGGTGTATTGGAATATTTTTGTATTAGTCTATTATGGTTTTCAATAATTTTAGGGTACCGGTAACCATGAAAAGTGATTCAAATATTTTGGAGTGCAGATGATATGCGCATAATGAAGGGATAAGGAGAAAATGAAATTTTTCATAGTATTCATGAGCTCATGACTGATATAAGGACTAAGTGATATTATGGTTTTAGTATATAGAATTTTGGGATTTTGGTATGTGTAAAGTGTTAAAATTTAACAACATTCATGTTTTCACTAAGGTTCAATGGGTATTCATTCTTCAAGAGAATACATGATTAAGGTTTTCACATGTTTGTAATTTGACCAACAAGATATATCTTATGATATATGGGGGATAAATGATGGCATTCACGTGATTTTTATGTGACATTTCAAGTAATCATTTTCTTTATACTATGAGCTTGGACCGAAGTATTTTAGATAAGCCTAAAGATTGGAATGAATTATGTTGGACATAAGTTAGTATTGTTTAAGGATAAAACTTTTTTCGATATTATTGATGGGATGTTATAGTAATGTAGTTTTAGAAAACGGAGCACCTGTAGGACGGGCGACAACCCATCGCGTCGGACAAGGCTGTGGGAATTGAACCCACACCAGAAGTGCGATAGGCCTTTATCGCCTACCACTGGCCTACAGGAAGTCCCTGGTTAATAGAAACTAGTTTTATTTTATTAAGCGGTATGGTATATGAAGTATAAGTTCATTTTTGGAATCGTATACGATTAACCTCACCATAGATGGACTTATGTATATTTGATAACTTTTTCTATCCTTTTGTTTGAAACAGATGGAATGACCCATCATTTTATCACATGATCTGTTAACACTTCACGAATAACAAATTCAACTTCATTTTTTTAATATATGAAGTGGAAATTTTTCAAAGCACGAACAACAGTGATATTGTACCAAAATCAAGCAAGTATTTCTTCTAATTCAAAATTTTCAACTTTAGGGAAATGATATTGAAAACCAAAAATGGTGTCCTAGTACTCTTATATCCGATGAATCAGATGGTACCTTAGATCATCACAAATCTATGGCTTTGTGATTGTTGGATTTTTCATAGCCATGTTCTCTACCACTCTCTATCAGAACATGATGGTTAGATTTCTCTTCCATATCCATATTTTCACCTATGTTCTCTTATATGGAAACCCAGTGATTAGTTTATTTGGGTAACCGTTACGTTTCAAACTTTATTTTTTAAAGATAAGTTTTGGTTTTTCTTTTTACGATGTGGGTTTCAATTAAAGAAACTTTCAATTAGAAAACCATTTATAACCCCAACGAATTCTGAGGGCGAAATTCATTTTAAGGGGGGTAGAATGTAATAACCTGAGATTTTATAAGATATATTCTTTTTAATTTCTTTCATATCTTCTGTTGTATGATATACCAATATTATCTTGCGCTATACACAACATCGTATTAGCTTTTAGTATACGCAACATTATTCTTGGATCGTGTTACACACAATTTCATGTTTGTTTGATAGTTGTTATTCTACGCAACATTGAGTGTGTATGTATATATATATATACATATTCAATGTATAAAGGAAATATGGTTGTATTTTGTTATACGCAACAAAAAAGGAGTCTTTCACAACACGCAACCTTGATTTGGCTTGCATTACACGCAATCACGACCTTTCTCGACAGCGTGTGTTGTACGCAATATCGGGTTTCACTAAACAACGATATATGGTTATAATATTATCACGAACTAGCCGTTATGAATAGTATTAACTATTTTTTTAATTTTATAACATTATTATTCATCTTACACATTTTCTAGAACATGATATGAGAACAAAATAAATTTTTCAGGTAAAATAAGTATTTTTCAAAAAATGCAGTTTTGCCGCCTTTTGATGGAGCACCTACTTGAAATCTAGTTTTTGACATGTTTATGAGTTCAATTTGACAAAATAAAATTCTTCTATTGAATCAAGAAATAAAAATTTACTTTGGATAATTTTTTCATATTATTCTAATAACTTTCATATTTTGATGAATAATAAAAACACGCTATATTTTAATTAAAAACAACTTTTTTCATCGCAATGATTTATATGGTTAAATTATAATATTTAATGGTTTTAAAGTACAAATATAATATATTTTTACCATTTAATATAATTTATGTCGTTAAAATTAATTTTATATTGAATTCATAGGTAAAAACATTTCAATATTTTGCAATGTTATAACTTTTAAAACACGTTTTCTTAACAACATGATTAATTTTAAATTAATTTCTGCAAATTTTGTGTATTGAATTTAGAAAAATGGATTCCATATTTGGAATCAGTTGGTCCAAATTATGTTAATAAGCTACTTTTTATTTTTGGAATTATGAATAGTAACTACGGTAAATTTTATTTACCATAGTAAAAGGTAAATCGGGTAATTAAGGGTAAATATAATATTATAAAATTACCCTAAAACTTGTCTTAATATAATTGGATGATTATATTTTGTCCTAAGTCATATTTGGGTTGAAATGGAATCCATTGGAACCCACTTGGAGGTGATTAAGACCTTTAGTTTATTTTATTTAAAGGAAAGTGAAATATGTCTCACTCAACTTTAATAATTAAAGTATTTTTAATATAAATTTATACAGAATATAAATTCGGTTATAAATACTTATTTGAAATATAATTTCTTTTCTTTATCATGGTAATTTATTTGTAATTTTTAAGAGTTATTTAATTTCTTTATTATCTTATACATTAATGATGCAGAAATTATTTATTTAGTGAAAAATCAATAATATAGTTTTTATTGAAATAGTAATACATATCAAAAGGCCCAAAAATCAGCACAAAACTTATTATTAGTGTATATATAAACCCTAATCATCCACTGGCCGAATTGTTGACCATTTGGATCCTTATTAAGGCGATTATGACACTTATAATATTTTATTTTCAATGATTTCAAAGTTGTCACATTCATAATTTAGTAAAGATAACAATTTACATGTTGTTATTTTAAGATGATAAATTCGAGTAAAATTATTATTATAAATGTTTTGATATTTATCTTCATCAAAGGATTTTATTTTTAATTTTTATGCAACAAATAAGTATATTTAATAATTATATAAAAATGTTGTACTGATTATTTTATTAAGAGATATACCAAATAAATGGCTTTAAAAATATTAGAATAAATATTATATGAACTATTTAATGTTCTCCACGAATTTTCTAGACAAATTTGACATGTTAGGAATCTATTAAATATTTTAGTTCGAATATTTCCTCTGTGTATATTTTATTTAAATTCAAATAAATGAATAGTGTCAAAATTGACACTATTGTTATTTTATAAAAATGACATATTATTAAATTGTTTAAAAATCACAAAAATATTTAAAAATTATAAATTGAAATTTATATAGTCTAACATTTCATAAAGTATCCAATTATGGAAAATTAACAACACATAAGTGATATTTTATAACCATTTAAAATTTAGAATTGTATTACCACAAATAAACATAAATAGATTAAATAAGGATAAATCAAAATGATAAGGTTTAAAATAAGATCAAAACATGTCTAAATTTGATTGGTTGATGATATTACAACCATATATCATCTAATATTTGAATTGAGTCATTTTTGGAGGTTTTTATGTGGGGTTTGAATTTATATTAAACTAATATTTTTGAGGATTCCAAAGGTGCCCCTCTCCTCCCTTATAAAAGGGCACCTCCTCCCTCTCCTCCTCACACCAATTTGAGTCTTCAAGCTCAGCCAAACCCTGCCCATTTTACTTCCCCACTTCTTTATAAACCTACTAGAGGTACTGGTCTTTTCAAAATACCATCTTTAGTGCCCTAAGAGAAAGTTTAAAGGAGGCACTTTGAGAAAGAGGTAATACCTTCTACCGTTTTCTTCAAGTTCCATTCTTCTTCTACTCCCTCTTATTTAGTTGTTTCATTATTAAGTAATAACATCAGTATCCCTGATATACTTATATGTTATTATAAATATGAAACAACCCCATTTCACCTTCTATCCATCCTAAGGAAAACGAAATCACCGCGCGTGCGTATGTACAGAATACCGTCTCCACGCAGTGGTGTAATCTGTCTTTCCACCACCACCTTACTTGGATGGGTATAATGGAGTAAAGAATAAATAAATATGATTATTATGAAATCATAATGATTCTAAGATATTAGATCATTCACTCCAATTCGATTCAATAAATATGGGAACGATATCATTGCTCGTGCATACGTACGGATTACCGTCTCCACGACGTGATGAGATTCATTTTCCATGTTAACAATTAAAGAATAATTATAAAGTATATATAATAAGTAATCATGAAATATATGAAATAATAATGTTACTGGTTTTAAGTATATATATATTTATGTCATATACTTAATTCCATTCAATTAAATAAGGAAACAAAAACAGCGTTCATGTGTACGTACGACCTACCATCTCCATGAACGGTGTATTTCTTTCCATTTATCGATATATTATATATATGTATATTCTGAATATATATTATATATAAATCATGTTTTATATTACGGAATTAAGTAATCATGATCTAAGTAATCATATGAATAATTACAAGTCAAAACACGGATGACAAATGAAACAATTTTACCCAAAATGGTCTTTAACATGGAATTTACCAAAGAAAGGGTAATATAAAGTCATAAGTGTGAAGGACCCCGCGACACCCTGAGAGGGGAGGTGTGAATCAGGGTGAAAACTTTTTCTTTTAATGTGATGGATCTTTTTCCCACGTTGGTAGGAACTTGTTGAACATGTATGATGATTATGATTAGAAAGCAAACATTCACATGCACAGAGAAGACACAACACTTTTTACTTGGTTCACCACTAAGGGCTACGTCCAAGGAGCATACACCGACAAGTTGTCGGTCATAACCAATTCCATTAATCTTCACTAGATGTGGATTACAAAGGTTTGGGCACAAACACTCTATCCCAAGCTCACTGCCTTTACAAAGGTTCAGGGATGACTCACTGCTTCCCTCGGGTCACTCCCATTGACTCCCCCTGGCTCACTACCGTTGGTTAAGTCACACTCAGTTTATAGACGTGAAGTTCTCTCCATAATTTCATAAGAATGCATCCTCTATTGTATGTAGATGATCTATTGAAGTCCAATTCTCCTCGGAAGATGAATATCAATTTGCCCCGAATGTATCGGGTAATCTCCCGGCTTTCGAGCAGCTCCAAACAGACCGGAGGGCTTCAGCAATACATGGCATGCTTCACCAAGCCAGGCGCGCAAGTCCCAAGAGGGCGCGCAAGTCCAAACTGGAACGCAAGTGTAACAAAAGCACCTACGCGACGCTTCCTTCCCCAACTACAAACTTGCGCGGTCCACTTCCTTTCTCTCCCAAACCGCCTTGGGCGCGCAGCCAACAACCGGCGCGCAAGCTCTACTTGCGCGACCCAACCACCACTTGCGCGTCTTAACCACCTGCGTGACAAGAGCTCAAACAATCACTAAGTCTTGAACTCTGTTGGAAATGAGGAGGGTTGGTCCAGTATTTATAGGAAAACTGGACCCCCTGCGCGATGGTGCGCAAGTCAACCATCGGCGCGCAAGTCTCGGTGCGCAGCTCTCTTCCCCTTCTAGTCACTTGTGTGACCAACTTCCAAACTTGCACGAACCTCTTTCCTTTTCCATATTTTTAAGTTATAAACTTGAAAAACAAAAGACGCACAAGTTCCCAATCCTCCTAGGTATCGGCGCGCAAGTATCTTCACAACGAGCAGGTCACTTGCGCAACCAGCCCAAAACTTGCGCGACCCTTATCGCTTTGCCATTTCCACATGTTCTGATCATGAAAAACATATGGTGCACAAGTTTCCTCTCCTTCATGTACACGGCGCGCAAGTCTCTTTGCCAAAAACACTTTTCTTCATTTGTCGATTTTTCAGGCCCAAAATTTTGGCAAACACTGGGAAATGGTGCCATCTTCACTATTGTTGTCTGCTTGAACGGTATGATCTCTTTGCTGGTACACATTCTGAACTTCCACTGAGGATTGACAAAAAATACAAACCATACGCCAAATCATGCTGTGAAGACCCTGGTTCCAACAATCTCCCCCTTTGGGTTTGTTGGCAATCAAAAAATAAATTCAATAGATCTCCATCCATGTGCAAACCAAAAACGCAAGAATCAACTCATCCAACACTCTAAGTCTACGTGAGCAATGATCGGTGTAGAAAACAAGAGAGGAAGCTTGAATTGGGTTCCAGTGTTTTGGAATTTTCCATGATGCCCGATCTTTTCCTTCGCATACTTCTCATCACAGAAGCATTACTTGCCTTGAATTTATTCCTTTATCCCCCATTGACAATAAATCCAAAGACCGATAAGTTGTTCAACGTTCAGTTCAAACCATACTCCCCCTGGATAGTATCTCTCCCATAAACCTACATCACAACCATAAACAGATAAAAACAGTTAAAACAAACGGGGAGAGGGGTTTTCCGGAGCCTTCTTATGCAGCAGGAGGTGATTGAACATCGAGGTTCAACCGATGCTTCTCAAACACAACCGCATACAGTGGATTGGTCAGGATATCAGCCACTTGCTCATCAGTTCCAACATGGTCCATTCTAATCATGCCTTTTTCAACCTTTTCTTTGATAAAATGATACCATATTTCAATATGTTTTGTACGAGAATGCTGAACTAGATTCTTCGTAAGATCAATTGCGCTTTTGTTATCACAGTAAATCACCATTGGTTGCTGCACCTTATCACCAATATCTATTAGTTGCTGCTTCATCCAAAGAAGTTGAGTGCATGCCTTTGTGGCAGAGATATACTCAGATTCAGCAGTACTAAGAGAAGTACTTTCTTGTTTCTTGCTCAACCAACCAACACATTTCAGCCCAATATAGAAAGCTCCACCACTAGTGGAATTTCTGTCTACAACATCACCAGCCCAGTCAGCATCAGAAAACGCCGATAATTCACTGTCCCTGCCTACAGCAAAAAATAACCCAAAGTTATGTGTACCTTGAATTTACCTCATGATTCTTTTTACTGTTGCCATATGTTCCTCCTTTGGATTACTCTGAAAGCGGGCCGCAAGGCATGTTGCAAAGACAATATTTGGCCTTGTCGCTGTCAGGTATAATAGGCTTCTAATGATCCTCCTGTACATGGTGGGATCAACAGAGTTCTCATCCTCATGCTTTCCAAGTTTAGTTCCAACTACAATTGGAGTTGACATTGGTTTGGAGTCTTTCATATTAAACTTCTTCAGTAGCTCTCTTGCATATTTTTCCTAAGAAATGAAAGTGTATTCCTTATTTTGAATCACTTGCAGCCCCAAGAAATATGTGAGCTCCCCAATCATAGACATTTCAAATTCTGATTTCATGTGGTTGGAAAATTCATCCACTGATTTCTGTCTGCTGCCACTAAATATGATATCATCAACGTAGACTAGAACCATGAATTGATCTTTTGGAGAATTATTCACATAGAGATTGTGATCAACTCCTCCTCTTTTGAATTCCAACTTCTTGAGATATGAATCCAGTCGTGAGTACCACGCCCGTGGTGCCTGTTTCAAACCATATAGAGCTTTCTTCAGTTTGCAAACCTTTGTTTCATCAGTACCCAAAACAAAGCCCACTGGTTGTTCAATGTAGACTTCTTCTTCGAGTACACCATTCAAGAATTCTGTCTTGACGTCCATTTGATATACTTTATATCCTCTTTGGAGTGCCATGGTAAGGAAAAGCCTGATTGACTCCAGTCTAGCCACTGGAGCAAAGGTTTTTTCAACATCAATGCCTTAAATTTGGGAGTATCCTTTACATACCAGTCGTGCCTTGTTTCTGATGACACTTCCATGCTCATAAAACTTATTTTTGAAGATCCATTTGGTACCAATCACATTGTGACCTTCGGGTCTCTGGACAAGATCCCATGTCTGATTCTTGTCAATCTGATCTAATTCATCATTCATGGCTTTCACCCAAGATTCATCTTTTGTAGCTTCTTCGAATGAGGATGGATTTACAACTGATAGAAATGCAGAGTGTGTGTTATTCCTCATCCTCCTTGTTTGAGTGGGTGCACTCCTGTCTCCAATTATGTTGGATGGATCAATCTCAGCTCTTCGATTTCTCCTATGAGGTTCAATAGCATTCTCTTCAGCCATTGTTTCTTCTTCAGATTCTTCTTTTGAGTCAACATCATGATGTGACTATTGAGTGTTTTGAACATCTTACTCTATTTATGCATTTGTATTTTATTCACATTCACATTCTTCCTGACATTCTATCACATCAGCATATGACGTCCTTGAAGCATTTGTGGTTTTATCTTCAATTATCTTAACATCACTGCTTTTCAAAATCCTTCCCAAACACTTTTTGAAACATTTGTAGGCTTTGTTGTTCATTGAGTAACCAAGGAAAATTCCTTCATCTGCATTGTCGCCATATTTCCCTTGATTTCATTCTTTTTTCCTGATGAAGCATTTACTTCCAAAGACATGAAAGTATTTTAGAGAAGACTTCCATCCATGCCACAATTCATATGGTGTCTTCTTCTCACCCATATAAAGTCCTGTTCGATTCTGAATGTACACTACAGCTTGAACAACCTCTTTCCAGTAATGTCGTGGAATACGACTCTCAATCAGCATAGTTCGTGTCATGTTGTTCACCTGTCGATTCCTACGTTCAACAACTCCATTTTGTTGTGGAGTTCTCACAACAGCTACCTCATGCTGTATCTCATGATTCTCCAGATAATTTTCAAATTCAATGGAGGTGTATTCTCCTCCATTGTCAGATCGCAAGACTTTGATTGTTCGTCCAGTATCATTCTCGGTGATTCACCGATATGTTTTCATGCAGTCAAGGAATTGTCGTTTCCTGTGAATGACCATCACACATGCCATTCTACTGTAATCATCTATGAAAAGGACAAAGTACCTTTCTCCATGAGTTCCGACAACATTTATTGGCCCACAAACACCTGTATGAATCAGATCAAGAAGGTGAGAGGCCCTTTTCTTCTTTGGTC
The DNA here is from genome assembly GCA_963277665.1 of Viscum album. Classification (NCBI taxonomy): domain Eukaryota; kingdom Viridiplantae; phylum Streptophyta; class Magnoliopsida; order Santalales; family Viscaceae; genus Viscum; species Viscum album. The sequence continues at coordinate 265,953,712 of OY728125.1, read as the reverse complement.
GATATGAACTGCAGACCAACTTCCCACGAATACAAGCATCACAAGTTTTTTCACGCTCACGCTTCAGGTTGGGAATGTCCATGACAATTCTCAATTTTGATATTTTCTCCATGTCTTGTTGATTGATGTGTCCCAGCCTCCGATGCCACAAATTGTTTTCTTCTTCAACAGTCATGTAACATACATTTTCTTCACTGTCAACCTGATACAAGTTGCCTTCAGTTTTGCATCCCTTCATAAGTGAATTGCCAGTCTTTCCCTAGATAGTGCAGCCTTTCTGATTAAATGTAACTATAATTCTTGAGTCACAGAGTTGACTCACGCTGAGGAGATTATGACGCAGGCCATCTACGTAAAGGACGTCAGTCTTCTTTAGTTCTCCATTAGCTAGTTCGGTACTTCCACTCCCTTTGATTTTCAGAGCCCCATCATTACCAAATCTTACTGTACCATCAACCTTCCTTATGATATTCGTTAGTAGGTCGGCATTACCTATCATATGAGATGAACAACCGCTATCCAGAATCCAGGTACCGTTGTTCTTTGTAGCTTTGAGGGCCACCTCTGCAAGGTTGGATTTCTCAATCTTATTCCTTTCCTTCCATGAGACATTAGATTGAGTATATAGAACTAATGGCCTTTCAATTATCTCTTCCACATACCCAGGTTCTTCATAGTCAAAGTCTTCCCTGAGAGGTGAAAACCTGTTTGAAAGAGCAACACTGTCTTGCTGACGAGACTTGACTTGTCTTGAACTTCGGTATGAGGTGTCCATGTCCCTTCTCTGCCTACAATTAGTGGCCTTATGACCAAAGTTAGAACAACGATAACAATATCCATAGAAATTATTTCTTCTATAAGAATTAGGATATGAAATTGTTCTCCTTTGTTGAGCTTCTATATCTTCTCTATTCAGATAGCTTCTTGCCTCTTCACAATAAGACATGGTATGGCCCAGATAGCCACAGAACTGACACTTCATGAGAGGAAATGTCTCCTCACTTGAATTTCTCCTCATACCTTCTTCCTTGGGTGAATAGTAAGACTGTCTGTCATTTCTAAATGTTTGAGGATAATTTTCAGGTCTCCTTTTAGTTTGGATTGAGGGTTCCTTTTTTGGCACTCTAGGTAACGTTTCAACATGTTCAACTTTCATCTTATCTTTCTTTTGGATCTTTTCACTTCCAGCAGTTGATGTCTCAGCATCACAACCAATTCCACTCTTTCCCATGCAAGTGGGTCTTTGATCACTCAAGATTTTTCCAACCCCATCTGAACCACACTTGGATCTTTCTAGTAATTCTGCATCTGAGAATCTTCCAAACTATATTTTCTTCCTCGATTCTTTTGGAACTGATTCAGTCTCCAGTTTACTCCTTAGAGTAACAACTTCCTCCTCAAGACCCTCAGCAGTCTTGGATTTTTCATCCAGTCTGGAGGTAAGGTCATTGATGACCTTTGCCTGCTCTTCAATTCTCAGCTTCAGATCTACTACATCATCATTGCTTTCAATTATTTTAGACTGTACCTTCACAAATTCTTCCAGTCGTTCAATTTCAGCTTCAAGTTGATCAACGTATTCAGTTGATTCTTCTACAATTGATTTCCACTTATTTCAGCTCTTACATTTAATCTTAAACTTACTAACTGCATCCTTAAGTTGCATCTCAGGATCTAAACAAGTTCTCAGTTGTTTTTCTCCATCAGTATCTTCTTACTTTTCAACAGTGGCCATCATAGAAGCATGGTTCCCAGTTTTGAATTCTGGTTCTTCTTCATCACAGAATTCATTATCATCTTCTTCCTCTTCACAGACAAAACTCTTCCTTTGCATTTTCTTACCAGATTTGAAGTCTCCCTTTTTGAAGAACCTTCTCTGAGGCTTCTCGAAGTTTTCATCTTCACTATCTTTGTCATTGATCTTCCTTAAGCACTGAGAGGCAATGTGCCCAACTTTTCCACAACGGAAACATGCGAGAGGTAAATTCCCTTTGAATTTCCCTTTCCCCTTCTGGAACTTTTTTGCAATGAGAGAAATAATTTCTTTTTCTTAGTCATCTTCACCAGTACTATCCTTTGAGATTTTCAGTTTATCCATGGCCTTGAATGCCATTTCCTTGCTCACCCAAGTCGTAGCATATTCTGGTCTGACTCTCATTTCATATGCTACCAAGTTGCTCAGTAGATCATCTAGAGAAAGTTTGGAAAGATCTCTTTCCTCAAGGGCTGACACCTTCGCATTATAAAGAGGTGGAAGTCTTCTTAATATTTTCTTTACAATATCAATGTCTTTGATTTCTTCACATAGACCCCGAATTGCTCCAACCACTTCAGTAATTCGATTGAAGAAAGAGTCTGCATTCTCGTCTGGATGCATCTTCAGATCATCAAACCGATTGTGCAGCACTTGTAGTTTCACCTCCTTCACTTTGCTATCTCCTTCATAAATATTATCAAGTTTATCCCGCATGGATTTTGCTGAGGTGAAATTCATCACCTTAAGGTAGATCTGATCAGAAAGGGCTGCAGTGAGTGCATTCTGTGCTTTAGCATCCGCATCAAGAAGTTTCCTGTCTGTTTCAGTCATAGCTAGGCCTGTTGGATCAGTGACTTGTATTCCTTGCATAGTAGAAAAGAGAACTTCCATTCCAAGAGATCTTAGATGAGATCTCATTCTGTTCTTCCAGATCTTGAAATTGCTTCCATCGAAGTGAGGGACTCCACTGACATTGACCGCGTTTTCCATGACGAAAAAAGGTCAGATTCAACACCAGCAACCTGGCTCTGATACCACTTGAAGGACCCCGGGACACCCTGAGAGGGGAGGGGTGAATCAGGGTGACAAATTTTTCTTTTAATGTGATGGATCTTGTTCCCACATTGGTAGGAACTTGTTGAACCTGTATGATGATTATGATTAGAAAGCAAACATTCACATGCACAGAGAAGACACAACACTTTTTACTTGGTTTACCACTAAGGGCTACGTCCAAGGAGCATACGCCGACAAGTTTTCAGTCGTACCCAATTCCACTAATCTTCACTAGATGTGGATTACAAAGGTTTGGGCACAGACACTCTGTCCCAGGCTCACTGCATTTACAAAGGTTCAGGGATGGCTCACTGCTTCCCTCGGGTCACTCCCGTTGACTCCCCCTGGTTCACTGTCGTTGGTGAAGTCACACTCAGTTTATAGACGTGAAGGTCTCTTCATCATTGCATAAGAATGCATCCTCTGTTTTATGTAGATGCTCTATTGAAGTCCAATTCTCCTCGGAAGATGAATATCAATTTGCCCCGAATGTATCGGGTAATCTCCCAGCTTTCGAGCAGCTCCAAACAGACTGGCGGGCTTCAGCAATACATGGTGTGCTTCACCAAGCCAGGCGCGCAAGTCCCAAGAGGGCGCGCAAGTCCAAACTGGCGCGCAAGTGTAACAAAAGCACCTGCGCGACGCTTCCTTCCCCAACTACAAACTTGTGCGGTCCACTTCCTTTCTCTCCCAAACCGCCTTGGGCGCGCAGCCAACAACCGGCGCGCAAGCTCTACCTGCGCGACCCAACCACCACTTGCGCGTCTCAACCACCTACGCGAAGAGAGCTCAAAAAATCACTAAGTCTTGAACTCCATTGGAAATGAGGAGGGGTGGTCCAGTATTTATAGGCAAACTAGACCCCCTGCGCGATGGCGCGCAAGTCAACCATCGGCGCGCAAGTCTCAGCGCGCAGCTCTCTTCCCCTTCTAGTCACTTGCTCGACCAACTTCCAAACTTGCGAAAACCTCTTTCCTTTGCCATATTTTGAAGTTATAAACTTGAAAAACAAAAGACGCGCAAGTTCCCAATCCTCCTAGGCATCGGCGCGCAAGTATCTTCACGGTGTGCAGGTCACTTGCGCGACCAGCCCAAAACTTGCGCGACCCTTATCCCTTTGCCATTTTCACATGTTCTGATCATGAAAAACATATGGTGCACAAGTTTCCTCTCCTTCAAGTACACGACACACAAGTCTCTTTGCCAAAAACACTTTTCTTCATTTGTCAATTTTTCAGGCCCAAAAATTTGGCAAACACTGGGAAACGGCGCCATCTTCACTACTATTGTCTGCTTAAACGGTATGATCTCTTTGCTAGTACACATTCTGAACTTCCACTGAGGATTGACAACAAACACAAACCATACGCCAAATCATGTTGTGAAGACCCTGGTTCCAACAAAGTGAACCATATATGATATCATAAAAATGAATATGATTCCTTAATAAGTCAACGACATTATTTAAATCATTATATAGGAGGTTCAGATACATACGAAGCATATCAGACATAAGGTAAGGGATAATTTTGCAAATCTCATTTTTATCCGAGATTGCTTATACGTAAGTATTTACTCGGTTTATTATTCTCATCCATGTCCATGTTTCATAAAAATGGATTCATGTATGTTTAATGTACTTTTTACCCATTTTTGACTTTTACTACATGGTATGTATGAAATCTTTCTTTTACGAGGTACTTTTTGACTTTTCCGGCAAAAGTACGAGAAGAATGTTTTTTTTAACTTATACGGCACGAACAGATTTTTACGGTTTTATAAAGCCTTATTTCCATGAATCATCCTTCAAAATATTTCATGATTATTTTCAAAAAAATCTCTTTCTTTTAAAATTGCATGACGTTTTGTGAAAAGAAATTGATTTTGAAGATGAAAGGATATTTTCCTCAAGAATTCATTTCAAGTGTTTTATCAAAACCATTTTTTCCATCTAAGATGACATTATTTCATATGTGTATGTTTCAAGTATAATGTCTCTACGATTTACATGGTTTCACTTTTCTTATTATGAAATGATATCCATTTCATTTATATGGATTATGTGATGATGGAGTGATGTTTATGAAACCCATTTTATTCTTTGGGTTATGATGAATGTTTTAAGTTTATTTTGTGGCACAAGTAAGAATGATTTCATTATGAGATGAGGGAGACCTATATCTCCCTCCAATTCATTGGATAAAGGTTTATATCTCATGAGATAGACATGGCTGGAACGGCAAGTTAAACCAGTTCAGTAATACAGGACTGGAACGAGGAGTGAACTCGATTCAGAAAGGGACTTTGTCCACTAAGATGGTCTTGGCAGCAATGCATTGGTTACTATGGAAATCATTACATGTGCTTAATGGATGCCACAATTACATGCTTTATTCCCATGCTATTTTATCATGATTTATGATCCATTATGATGTATGCCTTACGTACTGTCATGTTTTATGTCATTGCTCAAGATTTTGATGTTTAAACATTATGTTCATGTTTTTAAGTTAAAATGTATATGATTTTTTTTTATTTTATCCATTATTACCCTTACTGAGCATTTGAGATCACCCTTTCTATGTTTTCTTTTCCCCAGGATATAAAGAAAGGTTTTAGGTAAGAAAACAAAAGGGGAAGATTGTTATGGGAGTTGTTGAAAATCTTTCAACATGATTAGAAGTTTATATTCCAAGTTTCCAAAGACACTAAACTATTACGGTCCTTGTGTGTCTATTTTTGTTATGTATTAAGTATTCCACAAAAGTAATATAATTTTCATGTACGTCAAGCTACGGGTCTCTACACTAGGAATAGGATAAAAATAGTAAGATATAGAGATATTAAATGTCAATAAGTGAACAATCAAGTAAAATGCTTGAGGAAAAAAATCTTCATTCTACTGGTTTTAAAAGTATTCCTATTAACTGAAAAGTTACTACATCTCACCACCAAAAAGTGATTGAATTGTATCCCTCGCCAAGAGTTAATTAAAACAGGCTGATTGATTTCGGAGTTCTCCAGTACAAAACAAATAAACTGTGAAAAGTTTGAAAATATAATGACAAGAGGACGAACTCTCCATATGTCCCGATGTAAATGTAAATTTATTTTTTTTTAAAGATTTTTCCACGATCATTCTCATCCATTTGATTATGGAGTTTTGAAAATTAAGTTCTTGTGGTGAAAAGCAATTGAATGAACTTGGTATGAATCTCACCGATTGATACTGAACACATTAATGTATTAAAGTAAAAAATGAAGAAAAACAACCAGTAGAAGTAGTAATTCCCCGAGCTTGAAGATTTATCAAATTAATTTGTTCAATATCAATATAGGAAATGAAGACATAATAGAACAGAGTACATGAATTCCAACATGAAAGAAGAAGAACTCCTCTAATACTACTCTGTATTCAGGCTCCAAGGCCTCCAGCTCGTCTCTAATGCTGCTCTGCTATCTCCCAGAAGTCATCGCTCTCAAAAATGGTGTGTGTTGCTTGTGAATGAGTGTCTCTCTCGAATAATCTCCCTCCATTCCATTTTAATCTGCTGCATGCTCTGTCTTAAGTCTCCACTGTCAAAAGTTGCTTGTCACCTAACATCTTCCACCGACTTTGAAAACCCTTCACATGTGCACCGCACAACGTGCGTTTTTTCGCGACTGACACGTCGCGCTAGTTTTCCTCACATTATAAACTCTGGGCAAGTTATTTGGAAGCACATGAACATGTTTCTGACTCTTGAATGAACATGTGTAATAAAAACAAACAAAATAATTAAAATTCTAAGGAAATGAAGAATTTTATTTTAAGAAATTAGTTTATTTAAAAGTATTTTTAAAACAACTAATAAACTTTTAAGTAATGATGTTAAATAAATTATTTTATTAGTACTACAAATTAAATATTAATTACATATAATGAAATGAAACTTGTTATTAAATATTTATTATTTCATTATAAAAGATAAATTATGATAAATTATGTATTGTAAGTTGAATGAATTTGTTAATAAAATAGTTTCTATTATTATTAAAAATAAAAAGTTTTATTAATTATTTATTTTGATGCTAAACTGTTTATAGGTTATTATTTTTATTATTTTTAAATTAATTAACATCACTAAATCAAGTTATAAAAAATAAGTTTATTATTTTTTTGATAGTATACATTATTAACATTTTAAGTTAAGTAGTTTAGTTTGACTATAATATAATTTATAACTTATTATTAGTATTTTATTTTATAAATAAAATGTATTATTAGATAATTATTAAAACATAATATTAAATTATAATTAACAAAAATTTTAATGATCTATTCTAATTTGATTTTAGAAATAACTATCAATTAATTAAATAAAATATTTATTTATGATTAAAAATTATGTTCAATAAAATATCTTATATAAATTATTTATTTAAAATTATTAATGTTTATTATTTTATAGTTTAAGTTTTTATTATAACAAAATTTAAATTCATTAGTTTTAGTTTTTTTTAATTTTTTTATGTTTTTTATTATTTCTCCCCCCCCCCCAAATCGGCGCAACAGGAAATGGGTGAAGGTTCTTCGAGAAGCCTCCAGCAGGTGCGGCCCGGCTTCCCTAGGCCCCAACGCGACTCTGCGGCCTCCTCCTATACTTCTACGGCTGCTACAGGTGAGAAACTCCTCGGCTCAGACTTGGCGGCGGCGTGGCTTCACTCTACTCCTCGAAACAGCGCGGCAAAGCTCTTCCTCCCGGCAACTTCAACCCAGTGTGGCGGCTGGTGCAGGTTCCTCCAGATCGACTTCTCCTATACTTGTAATGTCTCACAGCCACAACTTCAGCGAACCGGCGGTCCTTAGATTGGATTTCAGATCTCAGCGGTGATAAGGGGTGTGGCGGTGTGGGGTTTTGCAAGAGAGGCACCTATTGAAGAGACTATTAGTGAGGAGGTAACTGTTAGCAGATAAATAAAATAAGGACAAATTCAATGTTAGAAAAAAAGGTTCATTGATATAATAAAATAAAAAAACGAGTCACAGGTGTAAAGGGCAGCAGCGGGTTACCGGTATATAGTAGCAATAGTGAGGTGTGGGGAGAGTAGTCTAATAGTGAGGTGAAGAAGGTCACTGTTAGAAAAAGGTTTCCAGTAGAAAAATATAATGCTTAATGTTATACTTAAATGAGAGCTACCAACAAGCTGCATAAGGTCACCGTTACATAATAAAATTAAAATAAAATGGGGTCATCGTTAGAACAAGGGAAAAAATTTATATAACTTATGGTGACCTTTTGAAATTTTTAAACGCTATAATTGATCTTAAAATAAAAAGATTGGAAATAATAAATTAAAATAATTCTAAACACCATTAATTAAAAACAATATTTGCATGAAACTTTAGAATATTTAAACCACAACTAAGATTATTAATTAGATAACACTTAAATTAAGAACCTGGATGATTAATAAACTTAGATTATAAAAGACATATATTAAAAACACTATAAAAATTTATTTCGGGGCAACATCAATTGAAAAGAATAGAAATAGTGACCCATTTGGTTTCCGATAGTTATGGTCTATGTCACGAACCAGCCCGAGTCGACCCTGAACCGGTCACCCAGGCCAGCCCGCGACAAGTCCCGAGAGGCGTTCCCGATCCTCCCGGGATGGTGACAAGCACCAAGGACATCAATAGAGTACACAAGGGAACGATTTCGCCCATATATAAACAATCAAACAAACAACGGAAATAAACGGACAGCCCAAAATGAATTTATATAAAAATTGAACTAAATATTATTTGTACAAGAAAATAAAATTAGAACAAAACCAACAACTCAAATGAACAATTCCGATGAAAAAAATAGCTCCATGTGACACTTCTGGTCACTCTCCAACACAATGATAAAAAGTCTCCCAAGGTGATCGAACTAAAGATGAAACCTGCACAAGGGCTAAAAAAAGAAGAAGACTATAGGCGTAAGTATTAAAACTCAGCCCGGTATTCTATTCCCAATGCACATTACTTTAAAATAAAAGAAACATCAATTTATAGTTTTAAATTCAAGATTTGAAAGTCTGGTTTTCAAATGAGGTTTCATGCTATAATAATTATCAGACAAAAACATGCAGGTTTAATAAACAAAAATGCAAGTAACAATTATTTTCAAAGAGGTGAAACTTCAAAATGAAAATAGTTTTCAAGAGGGCTGCTTTAAATAATTTTAACATTCAAATAAATAACACATACTACTGAATTTACCAACCAAACACACCGTATGCCGACGGTGAGTACAAAATAGCCAATGAGCACTAGTCACAGGAATACCCCTAGACACTAGTTAGTTGTGAGCCCCAGGTACCTCGTATCTCGGTGAAAGTAACCATAATAAATATCCGTTCTCGTGCACGAGCCACTAGTAGGGAACATACCCATAACCTAGTGGTCCCCAATCATCAACATCATCATAGTTTAGTTAGTGTTGTCATCGTCAAACTTGCTACGTGAAACAGGGGCCAACCCCCACAGAATCACTAGCATACTAGTACACGTCCGCCCACCTAGATACCCGGGATTCCCTTTAGTGCTCAATCAAGTTACACATATTATCAAATACACATTTCACATCCCCATTCCATTCCAAAACCATAAAAACACAAACATCCCATAATCATTCTTCACATTTCTTACACTAATCAACAAACCGCTAAATATTTCGGTAAAACAATTTCATGAAGTGTATTGAGGATTTGCAAATAAAATTCTTTCAAAAACACTCTTTAAATTATAAACACACATCATAACCAAACCAAATCATATTTGGCAGCCCAATAAACATTTAATAAAATCATTTAATGGACCATAAAACAATCCCAATTTCACAACTTGTTATATACAAGTAAAACACTCCTTCATTAGGAAATGCCAAACGGGCCTTTAAACATTTTCTCAAAACTAACCTTTGATGAAGGTATGCATTTTAATTTTATTAAGGATCTGTATAAACATCATTTACAGCAGTAAACCTCATTCATAAATCTCTTATAATACTTAGGTTAAATATTCAAAACACAACCATTTTCATAAAGATGTGAAACAGTCCATTTTTGGGCAACTCGGGCCAAAATATGTTGTAAATCAAAACCCACTTGTTTGTAAAAACAAATCCAAATTGGAAATCAATATAAGTACCCAAAAATACCATTTATAATTCTTCCAATTCCTTTATAAATCCAATCAAGTAACTTTTAAATCACACATCACACATAAAAGCCAACCGGGCAATTTACCGAACACATGACATGCCCTTTTTAAACAAAACAATTTATTTTATGTACATGAAAAGGAATAAAACACCAATTGAAAGCCATATTTTCATTCAAGATACTGTAACATGTTCAAAATACCATAGAACAGATTATAAACCTCACAAAATATTTGCAAAAGATAACGGAACATTTAAACAAACACTTGTTGAGAACTTTCATGACAAAACAACACTACCGTTCACAAACCAATGATTAAACAACCACTTTGAACACCAATAAAATTATCCAAAAGATGAAAAACAATAATAAACATATATATCTGGTTTTAAATATAATAAAAGGATGAAACTTAAATAATAAAGTCATGTGCATGGGGTATCCTACCTCAAATCTTTGGCGTAATTGAAACGCACACCCGAAATCACCCGCCGCGGGTTTATAAACCCTAAAACTATAAATACCAGACCTAAACAAACATAAAACCCATAAAAAACATGGTATAACAGAACCCTAGGTCTATCAAGACTAGGGTACAATATAAAACCATTAAATAATGAAAGGAGGGGGAAGAGGAAGGAGAAAGGAGAAGGAATCTCACCTTTCACCCTAGAAAACTCTTCGTATTCCATTAGATCTTCAACCCTAGAGGGAAGGTAATGGCTTGAAAATTCATGGAGATACTCCTAATATCTGGAAGAACCAGGGAAAGAAAATTGGTGGCCAAAAGAGTACTAATTGATTGAGTTATGGGTGAAACAAGTTACCTTCTCAATTCTGGACGTTTTGAGGAAACCAGAGAACATTCTCCCTAATACGCGACCAATATGAGCTCCAAAGTGGTAAAAACGATATTGGGGGTGAGGATAGGGATATTGGCTTCGGGTGGGAGGTGGAATCACCAAAAAAGATTAAAAAATGAAAAAGATATAAATGAAACAAATTATTTTTTTAAAAACAGGAAATGGGCCCATGGCTGGCCCAATACCTAAATGAGTAACCCAAATTCACCCGGCCTATGAATTTATAATGGGTCCGAAAGGATAAATAAGTTTTAATATATCAGTATAGGACAATTGAGAAGTTGAATGGGTGAAAAAGGATGAAAAACAAAAGAGTTATAAAAGAAACAAATTCGGTTTTTAAAACTGGGAATGGGCTCACGGTTGGCCCAAATCATGAAGTAACCACCCTTTCTTCAAAAAAATACTAAACACACAATGGGGATCCCAAATTAGGGTGGTTATACATATATGAAACTTCAAAACTCAAGATTTATCTCATCAAATACCCATGAAAAGGATCGGTATTTCTAATGGGCCAGATCAATACAATGACAGAAAAGAAAAAAAAAACTGTGTGTGACAGTCTACCTCACTGGTAGAATAAAACCAAAAGAAAATAAATAAATAATCAAACTGCATATATAAAATTATATAATTAATATTTTTAAAATTCAGAATTAATTAATTAAACAACTATTTGAATACATAACATTAAAAGCGATCTACATTATTAAATTAAACCTAAATTTAATTAAAACTAAAATTATTTACTTAATTATTTAGCAGGATGATTAGACAAGTTAATAATTAAAGTTAAAATATCTTAATAAATCCATATTAAATAATAAAATATTAAAAAAAAGTCTAAAATGACTAAAACGCAATTAAGGATATTAAAAGATTATTTATTATTGAAGTCAAATTATTAAATACTGAGTAGATTGGTATTAACACAACTAATAAACAAATAATAAATTTGGATAAAGAAATTTAGATTAAAATTATTAATTCAAGGGCTAAAAATATATAATTAATTATAAAAATTAATTAATTGAAAAATTTAACAATAAAAATAGAAAAGTACAATTATTTAGTAAATAGTGATTAAATAATTAATTACATCATTAAAAATTAGGTAAAAAGATGTGGAAAAACTATGAAAATATAGTTCCACATCATATTCCACCATAAAAGTGTCGGAAAGTATGAAGGTAGTGTTTTATATACAGAGATTGAGAGTTAGCTTGAGGAGTTGGGGATCAGTTTCATCTTGATCTGGGATCTGATGGAGTACTAGGATCCTTTTTCAGTTAGTCAGATGATGAGAGTAGAGTTTCAGTGGTGGATGTTGTACCTAGGTGAGAGGAAGGAGGTTGATGTTTTGTGGACCGGTTTTGAAAAGGAAATCTAGGCCGGATTCCTTTCCTCGACCAAAAAGGTTGAGAAGTGACAGAAGCTACTCTCCCTCCTATATGGCGTATGTCGATATGGGAGTTGGGGATCGTGTTCAAGGATCTCCTTCAATTTTCTCGGGATCTCTTTTTGGATGTGACGTCTCATGTGAGACGCTTTGAGGAGGAACTCCATCTTTCCCTTATGTATGTAGTATCTCCATGTACATTCCCTACAAACATAATGGTTCAGAAGAAGGTTGAGCTATAAGAAAGGATACACTATCGATGATGTCTACTGCGAGAGGGGATACAACTGTGATCTTCAAAGGGGACAGCTATTAATAGCAGGTCTCCGACTTCAGGTCCATACAGGTTTCAACCATCAAGGAGTCTACCTTAGAAATTTGAGTTTTGACCATATGGTCCTCATAATGTTCCCATGGTATTGGGACTGAGGTGTTTATCTTGTGGAGGTTGTGGTAACGTTTAGAGTCAATGAACAATTCGATCCTAGTATGGTGGAGGTGGGCATGTTTAGTTCCCACCTCAGTAAGAGTTAATGGCATGGCCATTTCAGCAGCATGGAAAATAGGCTTCTAGTCCATTGAGGATAGGTAAATTTATTGAAGGTTGACCACATTGTGTTCCTTAGGGACCTAGACTAGGATGCGGTTGAGGAGGAGGTAAACAACAGAGGGGCAAAGGAGATGTATGTGGTTTGTTTCATGCCACATATGCATTAGGGTCGTAGATTATTTGAGGTAAAATAAACTGGTTCAGTACTCTTTCATGTTCTTTTTTTGAGTTAGGATCTTCACACTCCTTTTTTGCACCCACTCTAGCCCAAGATCTAGGACTAGTTGTAGATATAGATTTCTTGGCCCTGGTGTTGAGTACACCAGTCAGAGGTCAAAGTAGCTTGTTTGATGTTTTTTGGGATGTAAACTGATGTTGTGGCCACATAAATTCAGTGGAGATCTCCTTCTGCTAAAAATGATTCCATATGGTGTTATCCTTGGAATCAATCGATTGTACTTCGTGCATGTTGTTATCGAATTATTCCAGAGAAGAGTCTTGTTCCCAGACAATAATGGACAACGTTTGGATTTCATTGGTGAGTAGTGTTTTTGAATGGGTAGTCATCTTGTGGAAGGTATTTTTTCATGTTGGTTGAGATTTTATTTTAATCGACGGTTGCTGGGATGGTGGGAGTTCTCAGAGTGTTTGGGAGTTATTGGTTTTTTTCCCAAGGAGTTTGTGACCCTACCCCCTTGACGTGGGATTGAGTTAAAGATAAACATATAGTTTGGTGATTCTATAATTTTGATGGCTCCTTATCATATGTCACCTTATGAGATGAGGGAGTTGCAGATTTAGATTGATGATTTAATGAATAAGGTCTTTATCTGGCCTAGTATGTAATTATGGGGTGCTCCGTACTTTTTCTTTAATGGAATATTGTGGTATGATGCTATGTATATACTAGTAACGGTGGAATCATATATTATTTAAGAACCATTACCCTGTCCTATGGATAGTCACTATTTTTGACCAGATGAGGGGATAAAGTTCATTTTTTTAGACCGATCTATGTTATGGGAATCACCAGTAGATGGTAAAGGTGGGTGACATCCTAAAGATTGTATTCAATAATAGGTTTGGGCACTTCTAGTTTGTGGTTATGATGTTTGATGTTATAAATGCTGATGTCGTGTTCATGGGGTTTCTGAAATCCATCTTTCATGAGTTCCTAGACTGTTTTGTCAACATATTCATTGATGACATCCTAATCTACTTGATGTCACAGGAGGATCATACAGAGCATCTCAAGACTTTCTTAAAGGTCCTTCAACACTACGAACTCTACAGAAGGTTGTCGAACTGCATGTTTTGGACAAGGGAGGTCAACGTACTTGGACAAATGGTGGATCCTCAAGGTGTATTAGTGGATCTGTCAAAGGTTGAGGTAGTTGTTTCTTGTGAGGCACCCATGAATGTGGTAGAGGTTCATAATTTTATTGGCTTGGAAATCTATTATTTGATATTCATACAAGATTTCTCTCAAGTAGTATCTCCATTTACAACTCTAACCTGAAAGGGCCAAAATTTTGTTTGGAGAGAGCAGTGCCAAGCAGTGTTCGGCTATCTGAAGGGGAAGCTGATGAGTGCTCCAGTGCTACAGTTCTAGAAGAGGTATTGATGTTTGATGTATTTTCTGATGCTTTCCGGCTGGGCTTGGGATGTGTGATGATGATGTAATGGCATGTTATCTCTTATGGGTCTTGGCAGTTACATCCAAATGAATGTAATTACATGACCCATGATAGGGGGCTAGCAGCGGTCATGTATGGGCTAAATTTATGGTGGAATTACATCATTTGGAATCACTTTTTGTCTTCATGGATCAAAAGATCTTGGGTTATATCTTTTCCTAGTGAGATCTAGACTTGCAACTGTGGAGGTTCATGGAGTTTTTTTAGGACATGATTTTGAGTTCTCCTACACCTTACAAAAGGGGAATTTTGTGGATGATGCTTTGAGTAAGAAGTTGAGGAATGAGATGGTTCAGTAATCTTTAGATGCTTGGAAGGCAAGGGAGGAGTTGGAAACTTTTCCCTTAGATGTGAGAATGGATGATGGTAGAGTCTTACTATTTCAGATGATAGAACATCTATCTATGAGGCAACAAGTGGAGGAGTCTCACTGGGAATAATTCATGATAGAGGGGATGCATGATCACATTGACCAGTGTGATGCTCTGGAGATAGGGTCAGAGGAAGCTTAGAATCAGTTGATGTTCCATGGAAAGTTACCTATCAAAGTGGAAATGCATGAGATATTTCTATGTGAGATTCCCAACTCCACCCAACAGTACACCCTAGAGTTTCTAATATGCACCATGGCTTGAGGGAACATTTTTGGTTTCCCGGGATGAAGTGAGCAGTGGTGATGTTTGTAGAAAAGTGATTTGTGTTCCATAAGGTGAAAGCTGAGCATCGTGTTACTTGTGGTTTTTTTATCCCTTAGATGTTCCCAAATGGAAGTTGGATGAAATCTCCATGGATTTCATCATATGATTACCTAGGGATTAGAGAGGATGTGATGCAATCTAGGTGGTAGTGAATCGGCTTACCAAACTCGCTCACTTCTTTGTGACCATGGAATCGAGTGCAATGGATGACTTAGTGCAGAGTTATGTGGATTACATGGAGAGTCTATATGGAGTTTCAAGATCTATAATCTCATATTGGTATACATGTTTTACATTGTGAGTATGGAGGGGATTGTATCATTCTTTTGGCACTCAGTTGTGCCTCATTATTTCTTTTCTCCCTCAGACGGATGGGAAGATAGATAAGACCATCCATAAATTATAGGACTTGTTATGATCAAGCATCTTGGACATTGGTGGGTCTTGAGTATGAATTTTTCCCTTGGTACTGTTTTCTTACAACAATATCAATCACTCAACCATTGGCGTTGATCCATTTGAAGTCTTATTTTGAAGAACGTGTCATTCATCTTTGTGCTAGATGGAGGTTGGGGAGACATCTTTTCTTGGCTCTGACGTAGTGCATAGCACAAAAGAGAAGGTACATCTTGTCTATGAAAGGATGAAGGCAGCATGGGACTGAAAAAGGTCGTATTCCAATCGCAAGAGGAGGCCTTAGAGTTTGATGTTGGAAACCGTGTGTTCTTGAAGGATTACCGTAGATGCGGGATGTATAGGTTCATAATGGGGATTAACGTATATCCTATGTTCATTAGATCTTTCAATTTTTTGGGGAGAGTTGGTGAGGTGGCATACCAGTGGGCATTGTCACTACAGTTGAGGAGGATCCCCAAAATATGTCATGTCTCCAAGATTTACAGGTATCTTCACGATGAATGTCATGTCATCAAATGGGAAGATTTGGATATCGAATAAGACACAGAATACATTGAGTGGGCTATAGAGATCAATTATCATGAAGAGAAAGTGTTGTGTGGATAGGCCATTCCTTTGTATAGTGTGTTGTGGAGCCATGGTGTCTTGGAGGAGAGTACTTGGGAAAGACAAATGTATATGTGATCCTAGTACATGGAGTTATTTTTGTTTATTCATACGAGTTTTTCTTTGTGATGTAGCATTTGAACTATGTTTTCTAGGTAATGGGTCATTTCCTTGTTCCATAATGTGTGATCAATTCCTAACATGTGAAAAGGGGGTACCCGATTCCAAATCAAGACTAATTAATTGAGATGCAATTAAACTCATGCGGGCATGTCAGTGTCGCACAGAATGGATTTTATCTTGACATGGAAGAAAGGATTGCATAATTCATATACCCAGATAGTTTGTACTTGCGTTTGGTATCCTGTGGATGCTTGTGTTAGTAGATGTAGGAGGAGGTGTTCATGGATTTTGAGACTTCCCTACAGCTTTCGAAAAAACACATGGCAGTTTATCATTGAGAGTTATATTACGGGGTGGTTGTTTGGACACATATATCTACTAGGTTTGGTTTTTAATTTTAATGGTAAAGTATAGTTTGATAGGTATCTGATGTAATGGCCCAGATCACCCCGGTCCATTCCTTTGTGAAAATCCAGTGTTTGAGGTGTTCTGGTAGGAAATGGTATCTCATTTCAAGAGTTTGTGAAACATTCTAGTTTTTTCAACGGTAGTATAGTGTATGTATCTCAACATTAGTAGCTCAAAATTGGTATCTCATGTTCTATCAATCATGGTGTTGATAGTTTGGGTTTCAGTGACTCTGGGCGTCAGTAGGTTGGGCTTTAGTTATTCAGGGCGTCTGTAGGTTGGGCGTCAGTGACTCTAGGCATCAGTGACTCAGGGAATTGGTAGGTCTGGGCCTTGGTGAGTGGTAATGGTGGGTCACATTGGTGACTTGACTCAGTGAGTCTAGCATCAGTGAGTTGATATCAGTGACTTGTGTTGGGGAATCACCCATCAGTGAGTCATTTCCAACCTTTTCTAGTTTTTCTAGTTTCACCCCTCTTATGTTTAATTTTACATAAATCATGTTTAAAATCTTATTTTTGTATTTATAAAGGAATTTCAAGGGATGTTAATTATATATCTAGTATCCTACCCCTGAGGATTTAAAATATTAAAATTTTATGGTTTTTACCATGATCCTCCTTTAATTTCTTTTTAAATCTTTCTTCCATTGATATAGGATTGGAATTATCTATTACCAATATCCTATCCTCCTTCGAACACTACCCTTTTCTCTCAGTGCGCCAAAAACCAAACTTCCCTGAGGAGTTAGAACTATGGATGTTAGTAGAGAATTCCATTGGAATCTTTCATACTGCTCCAACAATCCTCTATTTTTGGTGCAATGAAGAATTATTTACTGTCTATTGTTACAGTTAGGGTTCCCTTCACCTCCCTTTTATTTGTTTATCATACGGGGTGGGTGTACTCATGTGTCCTTGTGAATATTGTTGGAAACAAATTTAACAAAGATAATATGAATTAATAAGTCATGGGCTAGGAAGATAATGATGATGATGAATTTATTTTATATGTAATACTTGGTCCATGTTATGAATTGTATGGGATGTGTTATTATGAAAATCAAGGTCGTTTTTGGTCTCTGTTTTTGAACCTATATGATTCTTCAATCAGTGTTATAAAAATTAAAATCTAGTTTATCTTGTATATGTTTTTAAACACATGAATTCCCCATGACTAAACTTATTCTATGATCACTCTTGAAAAATGAGAGTGAAGTTAAAGAAGTAGTGCAGTTAAATTTGAATACACTTTGAGTGTTTGGTGTGTCTATGTGTTCTATGTGGTTCTATTAGTCCTTGTGTCTTGTGTTGATCATGTGGTGTTTTTTGTTGGAGGTGTGGCTATGTCTATGGTGTGGTATGGGTGGTGTGATGGTATCTCATGTTGAGAGATTGATTGACTATAGAATGAATGAACTTTTTATGTAGTGGGACTACATTTGGGCAGTGGTTGGGAAGAAGGATTGTCAGTTCAGATTGTGTTATGATTATATTGCTACGTGTGTTATGTGTGGTGTTTTTATATATAAGGGCTTACAAGTATGGTTGTTATGATTTGTGATGGGGTTTTACCTATGGAGAATAAGGACATGGAGACATGACTTTGAAAATTGATGGTGGGGTGTTCAAGAAAGGAGAGTGTGTAGTGGGACTGCATGCTAGTTGATATTTGTTTTTTTATGTATGTGGTGTTTTTGGGGGAGAAGGGCTACTGAGGATGGTTTGGGAGGATTAATTTTGAAGATGAATATTCTTACCTTTCATGGCCTTTCTCCCATAATTCCAAAATAATTTGTGAAGTGTGTGTGTTGGTTATGATGTTACTCATTGTGTGCTTTTTGGGTAGGGATGGAACAACCAAAGTTAATGTTCAATAACGTTGAATTCAATGAGTATTAATTAATGGAACTTTGTGAGCTGTACTTCATTTATCAACTTTTAAAGTGGTTTTTTCGTGTGTAATTCATGATTGTAGGGGTAGAAATAGAGGTTCTTTTGTGTGGGTTGGTGGTTTATTTGGAAAATCATTGGATGGGATGAGTGTTTGTTACCTATATGTATAAACATGTAGTTCCTTATGTTTTATATATGCACCCCACCCATGTTGAGCACTATGTTTCTAACACCCCCATTATTATGGGGGGTATCCTTTCCCAACATCATGATGAAAGAACGGATGGCAGGTTATTGGATCTTCACTGCTCCCTCTTCTAGGAATTTATCGCCCGAAGCTCTTTAGGTAGGATGTAATAGATTGAGGATTATTACCCTATGTTTCATAATGGTTTTTTGATATTTGGAATGTTTTTAGGGGTTTTTGGGATGAGGACAAGGAGTCTGTGTGGGAAGGAATGTGGTGTGTTTTGAGGCCCAGGTGTCTATGAGGAGGAATGTGGTGTGATTTGAGGACTAGGTGTCTGTGGGTAGGAATGTGGTGTAGTTTGTGGCCCTAGTGTGTGTGGTCAGGTTATGATAGTGGGGATTATTGAAGATCATGGTAGTGTCAAGATGTTCACCATTAGGAATGAGTAGTTAACTAATGGGAAGTGGTTTGGGGTACCTAAATATTGATTTTCTAATTATATTACATTAATTGATTTGGGTTGTGTGGTGAGTGTGCCTTGGGGAGGCTAAGTGGTTAGTAATCCCTAATAGTTTATGCTAGAGTTTTTTGTTTTCTCACAGGGGAATTAGTATGCTTATCCCACTTGAGCACAAAAGGATTTGGTTTTTCTCTACTGAGTATACTTGTATGCTCAACCTAGATATATAAAACTATTTTTAGGTTTCCAGGGAGATTATTTAGACCATGCTGGACCTTACTAGCTCAGGAATCGGGATAGATGATGCGTCACTACATGGATTTGTTCTTTTAGTATCTACATTGGATATTTTCATTGTATATCTACCAGTTTTACTATAAACATGCATGTGGGGAATATTTTTTCTTCTTTTATATATAGTTAATGGAGTTCTTTTGAGGTTGATACATCTTATTTCCCAATCATGTTTTCATTTAAATGGATAATTCCTACCATCTTGTGTGAATCTTTACCTACCCTTGATTCTAGCCACCACCATGGGCCCTATTGGCGGTGGGAATCAAGGTTCATTATCTTTCCATCATCTTGAGGAAGGAAGGTCTTGGAACATTTCCAACACATCCCTCATCTTGATGAAGGTGGTTTGTGACATGGTTCTATGTGTTGGTATACAGATAATGTCCTCCTTGTGATGGGTATACATGAAGGATTTTGGTTATGGTTTCTCAGTTATGGATCTATAAGATAGACATTGCATGAAGACTATACCTGATGTCCAACATGTGATAGAATTATTCAGTGGGAATCTGTATGATGCGTCATAATTAATAAGATCTTGTGATGTTATTTTTTAAACCAAACATCAGGATGGTATTTAGAAAAAAAAATAATCATTAAAGTAATTTGTTCAATGATTTTACGGGATGATTTATATTGGTTGTTTAGAATTACCTAAGGATTCCATAAATAGAAGAATTAAGTCTTCTTATATCCCCCATAATATTAGGTAGATTTGGGTTATTTATTGGAATCGGTGTGTTCCCACATTTCTAAAGTAGGTTTCTAGGTGAGATGTACATCAATGGACCGTATTATATAGTTTTATAATGTGGCCTCATGAAATTAATGCATATAATAAGAAAATGATGACGGTCTTTTGAGGTATCATGTGAGTTCCACATTAATTAGAATAATATGAGTGTATCTTGTGGATGTATGAGACATCTACATATGGTGACGATATATTGTGGTCATGTGAGATGTTTACCTTAAATCATGGAATGTAAAGGGTTTCTCATAGTCTCATGATTAGTCCAAATTTGTTCTAAAAAAGAAATTAATAAAATTAGTTTGTCTAAAAATTATATGTTTTTTATGACAATTACATCTTCCCAGTATAAATTACAATGAGATCTTCCATTTCAAAAATTATTTTTATGGTAGATTGAATCATGAATTTAAATAGTTATGAATTTTGTTTCATAAATTGATTTTTGATCAACATAAAATCAAATTAACGTTTATGAAATAAACAACAACCATGGAGAGAGGGTATAAATACTGGAAAGATAATTTATATTTTAAAATAGAGACCTAAAAAATCTTAATGATATTGTTTTTATTTCAATTCCTTTTTCATCAGTTGATGAAACATGATACTTTCTCACATAAGGGGATTTGAACCACTATATCACCAAATTAGATTTTTTTAGGAATTTCCATCCATTTGTGTGTTACCATTCTTTCCACACATGAATATCCTTTTATTAACCATATATATATAGGATTTTTTTATTCTGAAACATGAATTCTACTTTATATGTCAGGATTGCTTCATGATTTTTGTAGTAAATTGTGTGGAAGGAATTGTTTTGATGCAAAAAATGGCTCCACATAGAATTTGATTATTTTGGAAAAAATAAATCTAATTCAAAGTTTAAAATGTCGAATTATTATTTATACCGACATATATATTGTGGGATTCTGAAATAGTATCACAACTGGGGAGGGTTCTTAGAGGAGTGTCTTGACTCGAGGATTTTTTGTGGCCAGTGAGAGAAGAATATTTACACTATGTTGTTGGGATGCCAAGATAAATAATATAAATATGGAATTAAGGTTTCCTAAAGTATAAATATTGAATCAAGTAATGGATATCCTTTGTTAGTAATGGTCCAAATTCAATGATGAAATAATGTGTGGTATGTAATTGGATTTGCAGATGGATCTAAAATTTTAAATTTGGATGTTTGAACTTATAATACATGATTATGAATCATCCCACACATAGTTCCAAAAAATCACTTATAACTAATTGATATCTTCTATATTATAGATGATATAATTTCATATTGGTGATGGACCAGTTGAGAAAATATTTCATGGAAATGAATCATATATATGAGAAAATAATTGGGGAATTATCACACCATCATGAGGTCAAATATATAGAAGAAATGTAAATAATTAGAATTGATATGGATATTGTGTATGAAAATTAGGTTTTGAAATACAATTCACATTCAGTAATATGATGTTAATTAATGATGGAACCTATAACACGATGTTTTAAGTTATAATAATTGGACTATGATCCTTGGTAATAATAGTTCTTTAATATTATCCCTGGTTTGATTGGCCTAAAGGGCATGGATTGATTTATTCTAGGTCTAAAAGGTGGTCTATATGATATTCTCAACGTTTTAATTTTTTCCCAAACATTTACCAATGCCATTTTTGGTGTGGATTAGTGTGGAGGAACTCAAATTTTTCTTATGCTACCCTTTTTGACTATTCATCCTCAAAAAACATCTCTTTTCTTATTTTTGGATGATCATTTAATTTCTAAAACTATTTATGTTTAGATCAAAACAAACTATTTTATCTTATTTATTTGAAGTATAAAAGAATAGGAAAATCAGAGAACATGGAAAGGGAAGAAGAGAGAGAATGTTCAGGAGTCATGTGGGTTTAAAGTAGTAAATGGTAAGTGCATCATTATGCACTAGGTTCACTATCTCTAGGGTAAGGCACCCAATAATTGAGAAACATAAGATCAGCATAACTTGGGTTGCATGTGAAGACAAGAAGTCACCAACAACATTACCTTCATGTCTTGTGTGAGAAATATCTATGTGATTGTTCATCAACTCCTTGAATCTACAAATGGTATACTAAATAGACCATGATGTGGACCGTGATTGCATAGTGGTTGAGATGAACTTATATTATTTACATGAAAATCCATAGGATTCCATTTAGAAGAATCAATTGATGTTACAAATGTTTTCTACAAAAGGACGAAACAAGAGAATTAATTTACTCATGGAATGTGATTCCAAGAGGAAATTCTTAACACAATGAATTGGGTTGGTTATACAAATATCAATGATATGATATAGTTTCATGGATAAATATATACTCAAGAAGGATCCATGAAACCAAAATGTTACACCACCCTGAACTGAACAAATTAATAAAGAAAAGAATTGTAACATGAAATTATTTAGAATATAGTCACTTAAATAGGTTATATACTATGTGTGGAAATATGGTATTTCCTCAAGTGATAATGAACCCATGGAAGAACTTAAACCCACATTACTGTGGGAAATAATGATATAATATAATGTTTTATAAGAATATTTGGTATAGTGGGAATTTTATAAGTTTTTATATTAGTATTTTGAAGGACCAGTGATAATTGTGAATTCATTAATTTTTTCTATATTAATCCTAATCAATGAATGTAATTGTTCTAGGAAATATAAACTTGATTTTTCTCAGACATCCATTTAAGGGTTTTCAACATGAAAACCCTTTTGTCTTTATTTTTTTATTTTCAATTTGAAGACATTGAATTTATGCTAATGAGGGATATAGTTTAAGTTCATGGAACATTGAAAAAGGGAAGATATAATTCATCCAGAAAAGTAAATATAAACCTTATATGAATGGAGGATCATTTTTAATATACACTGAACCACATAGATCTACACTAAATTTTAATTTCATGATAATTGGTATAAGTTTTTAGATATCCTTGGATATAAGATCCTAATGTCACTACATGTATTTAGATAAAGGGGATTAAGAAACTCATTGTTAATACAGATAGTCTTCCCATTTATATCATAATCATATTCAATAATGGGGAGTGTTTTATATTTTATCATTATATGGAAATATAACTAGTACATTTCCCATAGATCTTACTATGGAAAAAAGGTACAGTTTCCTTTAAAAATGGGGTAATTAATCCTTATAATAAATCAAATACGGACCATATGTTTAGATCCCATAAATAGTGGTGTATCATATATTGGAAATTGGTTATAGAGGGGAGGAAACATTCATAGTTTTATGGTCACATAATATTGATTGTATATCATACAGTTCAATATCATGAGGCAATGACATCATATCATGTGGATTAAGGTGATATGACTATGGCCATATTCAATTACTATTGATGTTGGAAAATATTTAAGCAAAGGGTCACATAGTTTATTCTCATGAGAAATGGATCATGGTCATCAGTTTATATAGTTCATGTTGGTTAAAAACAAAGAGATACTCCAAATATATTTTATATTCAGAAAGAAGTATGAGGTAAGTCATGAACGTAAATTTATAAATAATATGTAATAATGATGACTCCATAGATTATGTTAGTTATTAGTAATTGAGGAAAATAGTTTCATACCATAAGATTTGGAGTGAGTAGGTTTTCAATTTAAAACAAAGTAAATCAGTGACACATAGATATGAGAAATAGACACATGCTTAATGGAGATGCATCTTCTAGGTCCAAAACATCATCAAGGGATTTCACAATAATCAAAATGGTAACTATAATATTCTATATCAATTAATAGTGAGTAAAATTAAGATTAATCAATATACTATTTCAAATATTTCATTGTGTGAGGAATTATAGGGTAGTATCTCAACTGAAGGTTATGTGTTGACAATAACTCATATATCTGAATATTTAATATTATTTGGTGTATGAGATATGTATCCAAAAGTTTTTAGAATACTATAATTATACAACATAAAGTGTTATACATACTATTTTGGTATTATAAATTAATCCTAAATTTATAGGATGGTAGTTAAATCATATAATGAAATGGGTGAGGAATAAGGATATATTGATGATACTTGTAGATGATTGAGATTATCCCTGATTGAAACTACTAATATATTTTCATTCAAAATATACCATGAACCTTATAATTTATACTCTTTTGGTATCCACCTTGTTCCATTCATTTCAGTGTTAAAGAAATTGGGCTTCATGATATATAATTTATCCTTAACTGATAAGGAAATTGGTGTTGTCTAGTTTATAGTGATCAAAAAACGACAATTGTCTCCCAATTATTGGGTATGTAATCTCTCGGTCATGAAAATACAAGTGATCATCCAAAACTACTAAGCTCTTATGAGTGATATTTAGTGTGGGAAATAATGGGGAATTGGAATACCACTAATATCACATGATAGACCATAACATAGATTGAAATTAACCACATAGTTTAGATTCATATGGTTAGGATAAATTGTATCATCATTTAGAGACATATTGTTAGGGAATGTGATTGGTTTTGAAAAGATCTTATACTCATGAAAAATGTTATAAGTTTGTCTTGGTGATGATTAAAAAAATAACTAATGTGAATGAGTGATGTTTCTTTCACAAAGATAAGGTTAGGGGATTTTCAATTTTTTCTATAGTACCCAACATAATAATTATTGGAATAATTAAATATCCTATATATATTGGAATCATGTCACATATGTTCTGATAAAAATTTATATTCATTGATCTATCTCATATACAGTGAGAGGCAATTTTCTAATATATATATATTATAAAAATAAAAATATGAAAAATGGTTTCATATTTTAAAAAAGGATTATAGTGAAACTATAGTATGTGGTTACTTCTATAATAAGTACATCATAAGTCACTAGGAATCCTATGATAATAGAAATAAATCCACCAATGGTTCTAAAACATCTGTTGTTCATTTTATTTTATATAATGATATTGAACATGTAAAGTGATTATCCAATAAAATGTATATATTTACAGGCATGATATGGAAATAATTCTATTTTTTATGAGGTCCTTATTATAGGATATGGTGGGATATATTTAACATAGCGTACAATGATTATAAAAATGTCAGCATTAGATGGAAATCCCATCTAGTTAAAGCCTTCCACATTACAACAATTCATAGGTAAAATAGAAAGGTAGATCCCACAAAATTCCCACCTATTGTGCAGCTTCACATCAAACACCAAGGAATTAAAAACAAGTAAATTAAATTCATTTTATAATAGACTTATGCATGAGGTTCAATTCCATGATGCTTGAAACATATATTAAGTTGTTTAGAGATGTAAATATAAGACTAAAATATCATACAACATTACATCATGTGACAAGTAAATTGTTGACTAATGTGAAATTGTGCATTATATTTCTTATGGAGACATGTTTTATAGTTTTGGGTTATAAATTGAAGATGATTAATAATTATTTTAACATCTTAAACAAGGAAGTATTTTAGGAATTTTGAAGTCATGCGAAAGGGACATTTATGAACCCTAGAAAAATTAATTATGGGAATGTATACTAGGAATAAAATCAAAAGTGTTTATCGATATCACAACTTGGAAGTTTGGGGGTCACTATATATACTCTTATATTATAATAAATCTATATATATTTATCTAAAGGTGCAAATGAAGGAGGAAAATGGGAATGATCTGAATGTATAGAACTCAAATAGCTTGATGAGGTATTTTTTAGGTGCAAGTTCTTATAATAATATACTTTGGAGACTCCTATATAAATATTTATCATTTGTGGGAATGTGAATTTTTTCAAGTCCTGAATCATGTTGAAGAATCCATGTAATGGATCATATTTGACATGGAATTTAATCTATAAAGGATAGAATACTATATATTGTTAATGGTCTTTTAGGGTAGTCTATATTTCATATAGTTCAATGCCTTGATTATAAAATGGTATAAATTGAATTTTAGAGTCTTGAAACTATGACTTACATTATATAATATAATTTCCAACTATAAGGACATGTATTTATAATTTAATGTTAGGTATTGGGGATATGATCTGAACGTGATTCATTATGGATTATGTTTCTGTATGTGAATGAGAATGACTTGAATACATGTTTCATGTGTCCATAAATCCACTAAATCTATCAGTCCTTAATCTACATTATTATGAATAAAATCTTTTAAGTTGAATAATCATTCAACAATATTCCCTAAAATTCAATATATAGGATAATATCAAGGATGGTCTTTGATCAATACCTTATCAGCACTCACGATATCCAAGAGAATAACGACGTTGGGCTCCCATGAACATTTGATGAATAAATCGATAAGATTTATACTAATAGAATACACCTTGTTCTATCTACTAATAATATATGGTTGACTATAATTATTTAGAATAAATTTGGTTTTATGTTTAGGGTATTCATCTTGATGAAGATATGGTTTGTTTAAATGCGACTCCTATTTACCTTAATCTGTCTTCTTCTAATAAAAATATTTTATGATTAATCACCTATCAATTATATATTCCAACACTAGATCATAGTGGTAGTATTTGGAATGGTTTCACAAATATTCCTCTTTTGATATCTAGTAAATTGTGGTCCTAATCAATTATTTCTCTAAGGAAAAAGAGAAATATGTAAAATCAAACACTACTTGGAATGAATATATATGTCCTCATCAATCTTGATGGGATGGATGAAAATACGTCTTTCCATGTATTCCATAGATCCCATAACTATCATGCACACATGAATTATGTTTGGATATTTAAGGGTTTCCTCAATCAGGATTAGATGGGATAAATATGTGGAATCTACTACACTCTAAGAAATGGAATACACATTCCCAAGACTTTAATTATTTGACATTATTGGGGGCAGTGAGGTGATCACCATGGTTAAAGGATATAAATAATTCTCCCATAAAAGGGGAAGAAAATATGAAAATAATTCTATCAATGTTGTATGTACTATATGAAAACATAAAAATTCCCAAATCACTATGGGCTAATGAATTTTACTTCAAAGAGGTCCCCTACTCTAGAATACTGGAATTTCACTATGGGGAAAATATCCTTGAACCAAATCCATTACCATTTTAAAAATCCATATATTTTCTCACTACAACTATAAGATCTACTCTTCTACATGTAAAGAAGAATTTCCAACACCCTATTCAATATCATGGTATATATTAGAGGATGATGATAAGATTTATAAGGAATCCATAGTGCTAAAGACACCTTCATTGAAATTAGTTAGGGTATCACCAATCTCCAATTTATTAAAGTAAGGAGTAGATAATGTGATAACTAGTTGTTCCTCAATAGATTTTATAGGATCAAATTTATCTCTATAATGAAGGGAATCGGTAGATTCATGATAAGATCCTTTGTAACCATATAAAACCATGTTTATATAATGATTGTTGAACTAGTGTTACTCGTAAATAGAGTATCTCGATCATTGGTTATGTTCGTAATACAAAATTTAGTTGGATAATGCCCAATATACTATTTGAGGGGGGGATGATTCCTATTAAACTATTTGGATGTACAATACTCAATGATAGAGGAATATAGTATTTATGAGCGTGTGCATATGTTAGGTTTTCTAGGGACCCCTTATTATTTTTCCCACCTATTCCAACAATGTTGGATACTTAGAGATTGAGAAGTAGAATATGTTAACATAAGGTAAGAAAGTGAAATTTTGGTCATTATTGAATGGATACATTTTTCAAAGATTATGGAATGAGAATTATCCACTAACATTTATACAAACCATTCAAAATAAATACTAATTTAAACCATAAGAGGAGTTTAACTACTCTTCCGCTTCATATTTGTGAATATATAAGATGAAAGAAACATGCACATTGGTATTGTCTAATGTCACATGAGAATCATCAATAATATTTGGTAGTATATCATTGATGATGAATAATTACTCTATTTTTTAACCGATTATATGATGGTAATGGAAATAATTCGAGTGATAATCTTACCATGCTTCATCTGGATTCTTCATTTTTGGAAATGTGAAATTTATTTTCTCTATGGAGAAGATATTATACCATGGAAAGTCATCATATTATATGTAATAAATATTTTTCATAACAATTTAAAGGGTATATAACCAAAAACATTTGATATTGATGGTGATAGTGTTTTATTCTTCTTTCCTTATGTTCTTCATTTTTTATGGTGGTTCTTGATGAGATAATTCCTTTAATCATTTCATGGTAGCCCCTAACATTATATTGTAGTTGTAAACTCTCATAATCTACTAGGATAATTCAATAGGATAAGTGTCATTGAACACTCATCTTATAGGTTTTGAATATTAAACTTAAATACTAATTAAATTGGATATTTCATTTTTCATTAATATTTATAGAACATTCATCTTGTAATGACACCCAATAATAAATAATTATTTTCTATTTTTCTTTTAGACTTTCCTGGTCTATTTTTTTCCACAGTGTACATATAAATTTGAAAATTTATTTCTGAAATGGGTTTTCCTATATTTAAATATATTCAACTAAAACATAAGTGTACAAAGAAATTATTATAACTTACATGGACTTCAAAAATCATCTGATATTGGTAGACTCTTATTATCACGTAGAAGCTAATATTGGGCCATATTTCTATGAAATATGGCTAGGACAAACCTCTAGATCTTCCACTCCTAATTTAATGATGGTTGAATTCAAAATGTTGGATGTAGAATGATTTTAATCCACTCATTCAGGATATGGATTCCTCTACTATTATACTGGACTATGTTTACCTTCATGTGAATCCATCTATATAGTGTGTGAATCATAGAATTATAGGGATGTCACTATTTGAGTTAGATGTTAGTTAATTTCCTTAATTGACATTGCATTTCAATGGAGTTGTGGGAAGGCCTTAAAATCAATTGACACTATATATAAATAATTTGATATATATGATCTCATGTTAATGTGGAAGCAAAATTTGGAATGCTTTTGGTTATCATTAGGAATGATTTTAGGTTTTTTATATACATTTATCCTTACTTGTTGTCTTTTATAGATAATCCATCATAGTGTGTGGATAAATAGAATACTTTTCCACCAATACTTTAAGCCAATGAATAAACCCATGTAAATATGTGTAAGTCCTTGGTAATGAAGTCAACATTATTTAGAAATTAGATATTATAATAAAAACTACTAGTTTTTTAGGTTCTTTAACACTCAATTGAAATTAGAAGGGAAAACATTGAATCCCTATCAATTAATAAATATTTTTAGGGTGAGTTTACCAAAACTAAAATTTACTATCTAGAAACCAACCCTGAAGAATACCATATTTTCACCCCATTCACTGAATTAATCCAATAGGTTACAATAGAAAAACTAATTAGACCCCCATATAACTCCAAAATGCTGCTAAATTTTGAGTATCATTAAAATTTAACTGAAAATTTCTATGTGGTAAACCGTACTCAAGTCCAAACTCTTTGGTAATTAGGATATATTTAGTAAGACCCCCCCACAACTAACTTTATGATCTTGTGATATGATAAATGTGAGAAAAGTAAAATTTTGAGGACCAAATTGAAATACCAATTGTATTTTCATATTCCGAATTTGAATTTATTTTGGTTTTAGAGGATACATCATTGAATAATTTTTAAAGGTAATACCTTGCTTCACATGAATATATTTTTACTACCATTCTATCATTAGTATCTCAAATATGCTATATATGTGAATGTTGTGGTATTACATGATGATAAAAATTCAAAAAATTCATAGGAATCAATTTATATGGATCCATCCTTCTATAAAATAAATATAAGATGACAGGTGATAGAGTATATTTATTCAATCATATCCTCGACTAGTTTGGAAGATTCACCCACTAATCCACCAAGTGAACTCAATGTGAATTTCATATGCCCCAGTACATAAATCAACATGATAAATATTGATCTTAGAAAATATATGATGTGTAAGGATAGAAAGACTTGGATGAATTTACACCCATAACCATAATATCAATTTTATATTCTAACATAGTAAGAATATTTCATGATAATGTGGAATGCAGATTTTAGTGTCCTGATAACATGAATAATAGAAATATAACTATATTATTATATGGATATCACCGGCTAAAATATTTTTATACTCTGGAAGGTGGATCTCCAGCAAATAATTACTCTATAACTCATGTGAGGTATCCAAGTTCTAAATATAATTTCATATTGTTTAATGATTATTATCACAATTTTCATACCCCAACATCTAATTTTTAATCTCCAATGGTTTATGAATCATGTAATTCTGATTAAAATTCCACTCTTCAAATGCCTCTCTATACTTTTAGACACCATTACATTTCTCTATTCCAATCAATGATTATATTTTTAATCATAATTCCCCTACTCTATCTTCTTCTCCTAAATATATACAAAGAGGGGGAGAGGAGTAGGAAGAAAGATAGGAGAATACCATTGAAATTCTCTACATGAATGTGAAAAATTCCTCATAATCAATGTTTCATTTTTATTAATAGAGAAACCCCATAATAAGAGAATAGTCATAGAAATGGCCGGAGTATACACATATAGGAAGCACTAAAGTAATAAAGACTATGTTTATCCCCCTAATTAGATTACCCCCCTCTGGATTAATTTGATGAGTGTTTAAGAAACATATGACCCAACTACCTCGATCAAACATTATCATTGAAGCAAGATGGTCTGCCACTTGGTATCTAAAATAACACCAAATGGCATTGATTTTCAAATTTAGAATCTCTAGAGAATATAAATAATATATTTATTTTCTACAAAGAAATAAAAATTAGTTTTCATGTAATGATATATAAATTAAAAAACAAGACAATACGGTAAACCCCCCCCCCCCACTTGGGACTTCCTAATGTTCACCATGGTTATAAACATGAGGCATGAAGAATGATTTTTTCACTTTATACTGTGGTGGATGATAATGTCAAAAATATCATTAAATTTGAAATACTATTATAAGTCTATTACTCAAAGTGGCATCCCAATATCATCATCATCATGGAAAAGAATGATAACATCAAAAATTTCATTGATATAAATGATCTTAATCATGATTTCCCAATGAATTATTTTCTAGTTCCAATTAATAAACAACAAATCAATGTAACCATAGAATTCCATTCCCTCTCTTTAATGTATGGATAGTAGTGGTTTAACCCGATAGATATGTTCCCCAAGTAAACAATAATCCACTATTTTTAGAAAAATCAATGTTTTATTTTTTTATCATGTCATGAAAATCCATTAAAAAAATGTTGGCACCCCATATTAATGAAATATGACCCTTATTTTCAAACCACTTCTTGGAAGTTCATTAAATTTTATTTAGATGATCTAACGAGAAATTCACATCAAAGATGTTGTCACCATACCAATAAATATATTTTATTAAACAAACCTGGTGAAATATCTTGAGTATGAACCCCCAGATATTCTATTTCAAGGTGAAATCAAAGAAATTACATTTCTTCATAGCATTCCATTAGGGTATCAAATTCATCATAGAAATGACCAACATACTCCTTAAAATGTATCCTCCTTTAATCCTTAATGAGATAATATGGATTTATGGATGTATCACATATATATAATTATTTATTATTGACCATTCACAACAATGTTTACCCTTTATAAAATAAATGATGAAATTGATATCATATCAGCACTATCACAATTATTAAAAAAATTTGAATGAAATGATCGGGTTTCTTTGATGCCCCCATGATTTCATTCCTCATGTTAAAATAAATACACTCATTATATATGTGTTAAAAATGGTGGGATCACTTGGAGATCCCCTAGAACATAAAAATTACATATTCAAAGAAACTTTTTTCTATTATCTAAGATAAACCTTGTTTTATATGGTAAATTAATGATCTAATGTTTAAAACAATGGCCTTGAATTATTATTTATAATACATAAGATGAGGAAATATCTCCCACGTCATAATTATTAGAAATATTTCAATGAAATTATGGGGTTTCTTTGACACTCACATGATTTGATGCCTCAAGTTAAAGGAAATAGACTCATTATATATGTGGGAACCAAGGTGGGATCACATAGAGATCCCCTTAAACATTAAAATGACATCAAAAAAGAAAATGGTGTCTATCATATCACATAATCCATGTTGTATATTGAAACTCAAGGATCTATTGTTGAAAATAATGTCTATGCATTGTAATTTATAGTACATAATATGAGGTCTTTTCTCCAACATCACAAAGTCCATATGATATCCTATATAAACCCACTCAGGTATAATAATAGTCATATAGTGTTAATAGAGAATCTATAATGATGATTGGTCATTTTGTTGTTGTTCAACATCTTGTTCATATAAAAAAATAAATGGCGGGTGTTGGAAATTTTGTTTTAGAAGAAACACTGATATATTGGTAAATGAATCCAAATCTCTAGAAGATCCAAAACAGGATCATAAAATCTTTGTAATTGTGAAACATAGGGTGATACCTAGAGTTTATCTCTTTTATATAAGTGAGATCAAAAAATTTTGTGTTTCCTTCAAATAAGGAAATATCATATATGAAGTTCCAAGGATCGAATAAAAATTGATAAGGGGTTTAATCAGTTGTTCAATTTTTATATGTATCAAAACTTTTAGAAAATTATCCCATGTGACATGTTAATATATATATCCTTAATATCATTTAGTAAATACCCATGCATGAAAAGGTAGGAGATAAAAAAATCATGCAATATTTACAAGGATTGATGCCAGTTTGAGAACCTACATCTTTTCCATACCAACTCTCGTGGGTCTATAGAAATTCACTATTATGAATAAGTTAATACAACTTATGCCAAATCCTGTTAGACACCTTCTGTCTCTCAGTGTGAAAGAATATACTGAATCCCATCTACTTACAATGTTTTTTGTAAACAAATTGAGCCAAACAAGAGAATAAATATTTTTCTAAATCTACTCCATAATTTCTCAGTATCAATTCTTAATTTTATTTGGTTGGATCTGATTTTATTTTCTAAGAAAGATGGATTCAATTTTTGTAGAATGATGGATCCGATTTTTGAAGAATGCAAGATCCAATGTTCTAAGAATGATAGATCTTATTTTTTACAATTTTCATTCTAATTTTCTCAAAATACTAGTTTATATTTTTCAAAATACTGATTATGATTTTCTCAATATAATGGTTCTGATTTTCTCAGATTACTGGTTCTAATATTCTTAGAATACTAGATCTGATTTTCATTGAATACTGGTACTGATTTTCTTAGAATACTAGATCATATTTTCTCAAAATACTGGATCTAATATTCATAGAATATTGGTTATGATTTTCTCAGAATATTGGTGTAGATTTTCTCAGAATACTGGTTCTAATTAGCTCAGAATACTAGTTCTGATTTTCAAAGAATACTGGTTCTTATTTTCTCAAAATATGGGATACGATTTTATGAAGACAATAATGGATCCAATTTTCATAATATGTTTGATATTTTTTTATTATAAATATATGAAAAAATCAAACTTAGATATAATGTTAAATGCTATTCTTCTTCAATTATATGGGAATGCTCACTTTGATATCACAAGTGAAATGCCTTTCGTGCATATGATATAAGATTCAAATGAATGAATTATCTAGGAAAATATTTATTAGATACTCCAAAAACAATATTGGGAAACATGAAATCATTCACACTTCCTTTAATATGAAAAATCCTCAAATATCTCACATTTAAAACATTGTAATTAATTTCATCAGACCTCCTTAGATTTCATCTAGATTTAGGAAAAATTGAATTCCATGTTTGAACACCTCAAATTCTAGAATTTTCTTTTTGAGTTAATCCAATTTTTGTATATGATGGATCTGAAGTTAAGAATTTTCAAGACTTGATTGTATAAATATTATAGATCTATGTTTTGAAGATGTTGGTTCCAATTTTCTGAAGATGTTTGGTCTTATTTTCTAAAGATGTTGGATCTGATTTTCTGATGAAGTTTGATCCCATTTTTTGAAGATGTTGGATCAAATTATTAGAAGTTGTTGGATATGATTTTCTAAAGATGATAGATCTGATTTTCTTTAGATGATGAATCACATTTTATAAATATGTTGGATCATATTTTATTAAGATGTCAGATCTGATTTTCAGGGGAGGTTTGATCTGATTTTCAGAAGATGTTTGCTCAGATTTTCGGAAGATGCTTGATTCATCTTTCTGAAGATGTTGGATCATATTTTCAGACAATTATGGCTCTGGTTTTATGAAAAATTATAATGGATCCAATTATTTGAAGATTTTAGAGATTTTTATTTCTTTTAACCTCTCCACCATTTCCTGAAAATATTTTATCATGATATTTTTCATGATTTGTGATATATTCATGATCAGAAAATAATTTTATTATTATGTTTCAATATTATGGAAACATTCATACTCTTGACATCTCAGTCTGCATCAACATAATTCTTCAACAATAATACAACTTCTTCAACCAGAAACATCTATCAAAAAAATCTTCCTTCATCCTTACAAAACTACTTCATTCTTACTAGATAACAAAAATAAAAAATAACAAAAAATTCTGTTGTCAGCAAATACAAAAACATTGTTAAAAAAATATATCTCAAAGGAAATTCAATCTCCCACATTTTATTTGTTGAAAACCCACGTTAACAACTTTTCCAACTCTCATAACTTTTCACAGCTCGTCTTTTGTAGACACCTCATGTTTTTGACTTTAATCAAATCACATCCTTTCTCAAAAGAATGTTTCTTGACACCACACTTGTGTATAAAGTATTATTTTTATGTAATTTCATGCCTTAGTGGAAAGAAAATCTTGCATCCATTTAAATATAATCTCCCCATTAATTTTATCATTTTCTCTCTCATATTTTCGTTCCTCTATCATTTTTCTTTTTCTCTCCCCCATTATATGATAACAACAACTTCAGATTCATAAAAAAAGTAAAAACTTCTAAAAAACTAAAAAATTATTACTTACACTCTGCCTTTGTCAATATAATTCAAAGAATAGTGGGGGTGTTTCCTTGAGAGTTTTAGGAATTCACTGGAGGAGGCTAAACATGAATCTGTAGACTCAATTTAAAAAACCATTCTTCTGGAATTTCTTTTCTAAATATATCAGTAATATGATACATTATTGAAATGTATTCCAAAAAAAAACCAAAAGTAACTTTATATTTTATTAAGTGAAAAATTATATCAATGTGTTTTGATCATGAATGATAGACATTATTAATAAAAATATTAATTGCACTTTTATTATCACAAACCATCTTCAATGGTTTATAAACTACTACATTAAAATCATCTAGATAAACTTTTATCCATAGCATTTGAGTACATACCTATGTAGCTACAAACTATTTGGATTCGTCTATGGTCAAATATAATGAACTTTGTTTATTACTATGCCAACTCACACAAAATTATCCCACAAAAAATTGTCCTCCTGAGGTTGAATTTATATAAATACAATCACTATCGCATTTGGGATCAGTATAACCAAGAAACATCATCCCATTATTTATTTTTTATTAAAACCCATGTGAAGTTTTACCTTTGAGATATCTCATAATCCTGGTTGCAACCAACATATGTAATTCATTCAGATTACATTGATACTTGTCACATAAAGTAACAACATAAACAATATCAGTCCTTGAATCAATAAGGTATGGAATACTTCCTATCATAATCCGAAAGTATTTCTGATTCACATTTATTTATAATTCATCTTTGCTCATCTTTTAGCTCACTTAAATAAGAGTTGA
The DNA here is from genome assembly GCA_963277665.1 of Viscum album. Lineage (NCBI taxonomy): Eukaryota > Viridiplantae > Streptophyta > Magnoliopsida > Santalales > Viscaceae > Viscum > Viscum album. The sequence continues at coordinate 265,917,403 of OY728125.1, read as the reverse complement.
AACTTATTTCAATTCAGTATTATGAACGTGTTCAATAATTACCTGGCATACTTTTCTTGAGATACAAAAATGTATTTTTTGCTTTGTTGACCGTGTAATCCATAGAGGAAATTTAATTCTACCAGCATTGATATTTCAAAATTATTCTTCATTTCTTCCTAAAATAATTCACAATACTTTTCTTCATCCCCAAAATAATTATATCATCCACATAAACAATTACAATTATTGTTTTAGAGTTAACATATTTTATAGACATGTTGCTATCAACTTTTATCTTATAAAAGTTAATCATTCTCAAACAATTGTCATGATTCGAATACCAAACACTTGGTTCATGTTTCAACCCATAAAAAGATTTATTCAATTCAAACCCTTTTTTCATCCTCATCAAATAGAAATACACAAGGTTTATCAATATAAATGTCTTCCTCAATATCACCATTTTTGAAGAATGAATTTACCTCTATCTGATAAAAATTGTAATTACAATGTGCATCTACTGAAAGAAATATTATAACAATCTTCAATCATTCCCATGTATTTTTCTACTCAATATGATACAACTCTTTATTTATTGCATCCACCCATTATTTTTATTGAATAGCATCTGAAATTGAATCTGGTTCAACTTTTGAGATAACTAGAGATTGATTTTCTAATCTTAACATCCTTCTAGCCTGAACGAGATTCTTCAGATTCCAAATAATGTTTTCAAAATCAACATTTTTTTAAGGTAGGAAATCTCAATGTTTCTCCCCAAGAAGGAATTTACTCATTACAAGATTCTTCAGAATCATGATAATAATGTTTTGAATTATTTTCAATATTATTGGAAGTATTCAATTTATCCACCTCATAATTTTCAAAAACCATTTTTAAGGAAAATTTATTTCAAATTACCTTCACATTATATTAGTAAAACAACTTTTGTGAAAAAAATTCCAACATTTCTAAATACTACCATTTGGTGAAGAACCCGTGAAATTTCATTATTTTCCTTTCTCATAAATCTATCCCTAATCCGTATTTTTGATTTTGAGAAAACATGGAATTCCCAAAACCATGAAGTACATCAAAAAATGTTTTTTGTTATACTAAATTTTAGAAGGATTCATGTTGGTTTCTGATCTCAACAGGCATCTATTTTGAACTTGTACAATAGTACTAACATCTTCTCTCTAAAAGAATTTGGGAAGTTTTTATTCTCCTAACATACAACTTCCCATTTCCACTAAGATTCAATTCATTCATTCTACTACTAAATTGTGTTGTTGATTATAGGGTGAGCTATACTGATGCATGATACAATGTTTTCTTAGATAATCTTCAATATTTTTTTTAATTTCATACCATTATCTATTACCAACTTCTTTATGGAAACATCCAACTCTTTCTCAACATATTTTTTATGGAATTTGAACATTTAAATGGCCTCAAACACGTGATTCATGAATATGATGTTTTCTATCAGAGTAAAATCTTCAAAAAAATTGATAAATTATAAATCACCTTTTTTATTGATGTCTCATCATCCCACATAGATCAGAATGAATAAGATCAAGTGGTTTTGTAGATTGAATTTAAATTATCTTATTATATTTCTTATTCATCTTTCATTTCCACGATGTAAAATAAATATATTCATCTCTTCTTTTCAATTCTATAAAATTCCAAACATCATCAACATTAGAATGTTTATTTATGTTTTTTCTTACCATGGTGTAAAAGTCTTCAGCACCACAAAGTGTTTTCATATTCACCACTCAAGTAACATTAGTTATTGAGAAAGAATATTTGAATTATATTTACACTTTTTATTTCTCCTTTTGTAATGATTTTTCCATCATTCATAATATTAATGTTACAAGAATCCATACTAAATATTTCTTATTTTCCATCATCAAAAAGTTTAATTTAACTAATTATGTTATGTTTTAGCCCATAAAAAAAATATAACATCCTTAGATTTTAATTTCTCTAATTCAATCTCAACTGTTTTGATTCTTCTAGATTTTATGGAATTTTTATTTACAAAAGTAACTACTCATGCATAATGACTTTCAATGTGTTTCAATCTTTTTATACCAGCCGTCAAATGTGAAGGGAAACCACTATAAAGTATCCATGGTTTTTTCCTCTTACATGCTTTCAATAAAGTAACAATATGAAAAGCACTTTAACCAACCTTCTTCTTCTCATTTTCCATTTCCTTTCTATCATAATAATATTTTTTTGGAAGGATTTTCATACTTCTTTAGGAATTATCACTAGCCTGATCACATCATCCACATACTTCTTCTAAACATTCAAATTTTTTTTTGGTAGGAATATTTCTAACATATTGAGAATTCACCTATTCAATATCCTATAAGTTAGGAAAGTTACTCATTATTCTTTCACTATTTCTTCCACTATTCCCAAACCTTCTTTCGGGTAATGAAAAGTATTCCCAAAAATTATAAGCTCTATGTCCATAGATTCCACAATACTAGGTAATTCCCCCAAATATAGAATTTCTATTCATGAATTATCTTTCTCTATAGAATCCTTTTAGAGGTTGGTAACTTATTTCAGCTCTAACATGATCATGATGTCGACTATATTTTATTTTGTGTTAGTTTTCTACTTTTTTATAATTGATAGGATTATCAGTTACTTTCTCCAGCCAAGCTTTCCCAATACTTTTTTTGGATCCTGAAATGTTAAAAGAATCTTATGAAACATAATTTTCGATATGAGAATATTTCACATGATTCTCATATTGATCCTTCTCATCAACATTAAAAGTCTAAATATTTACTCATGATACTTTATTGAATTTTTCATTCATCTTCCTCAAGGTATGTAAAAATCAAGAAGTTTTGATTACAATTTTTTATCCTTTTTTCCTCAGCTTCTAGATTCTTGCTATGATCATCAATAATCCTTCCATGTTCAGGAATTCATAGATTATAACATAAAATCTTATGAATGTATTTATCCTCTAGATTGATGATATCTTTTCTTCCATTATAGACTTCTTCATGATCTTTCTTCTTTACTATAATTTCTTTCTTGAGAATTTTGTCTTTCTCAAGACATTAAATAAGTCTAATTCTGATAGAAAGCACTCTATAATATTCTTCACCACCTTATTCACTTGCTGAGGAATATTTTGTTTTCTAAACATTTGTAATGAAGGTTTAAAAAATTTCTAAACATTAAACTTCAGATGAATTGTTGTCAGTTGAGTTTGATTAAACCTTCTTACTCAACACACTTATTTTTTTACAATAAACTTCTTATTGTATCTATTGGAAGACTTTTATCATAATCATTTTGGATCCAATTATTCCATAATGGGTTTTCATCAGAACCATCTGGATATTCTCTAACTTTCCTCTTGGGTAAATTCATAGCAATGTGTTTGATTCCACCGCACTCAAATTATTTGAGAGGAAGTTTACCTAAAAATTTGTTTTACTCTTCAATAGTTCTTGGATATAAGAGACTTGATTTTTTAATTCATCTCATAATCCTCATTATCTTCGGACTCAGAATGATCTGCTTCTTCAACATCTTGGATTTTCATATTTCTCATAGCTTCAAAAGCCATTCCATATTTCATATTCTTTTTAAACATTGGGAATTTCATCATATCATATTCCACAAAAAAGATATGTGATTCATCTAGATAAAAATAATAATTATCTTCAAAAGAAATAATTTTAGAATAAAATCTATCTATTGTGATTCTCATAAGTTTCTTCACAATTGTAGAATCATCTAGGACATCTCCAAATCCTCTGATGTTGAAAACAATTTCATTTATGCTAGTTAAGTATTCATCAATTGTTTCTTCATAACTCATTCTGATGTCTTCATACATACTATGACAAATATGTATCTTTTCTTCCTTGACATTAGTGTTTCTTTTGAAGATACTTTTTAGATTTTACCCCATACTATTTTAAGATTTGAGACCCATAACCATATGATAAACATTATATTATAAGGACATAAGGATTTCATTTCTATCGTTTCCATCAACTTCTATGTTCCTTTAATCAGAAAATTTCATGGTATCGTCTTTTTCAATATGTAGAAAACCAATAGTATCAGCATCAACAAATTCCAAGAAAATAGATAGGATATATGGAATCATCCAATTATTCCATCCATAATAATTTTTTCCATAAAACTTTTGAATTCTCCTATTGTTTATAGAATTGATAATATCCATTATATGGATTCAACAAGGGAACATGACCCTCTGATACCAATTGAATTACCAAGGATCGAATAATAATTGAGAAGGGGGAGGTTGAATCAGGTGTTTACTTTTTATAAGTTACAAAAATTTTATAAACGTAAACATTGCAACCTACTAATATTATATCCTTATCACCCTTTAATTAATACACATGCATGTAAAGGTAGGAAATAAATAAAATTACACAATATTTACAACATCATGTCTCAGTGTGAGAACTTACATCCTTTTAATATCCATTCCCATGGGTCTATTGAAATCAACTATTATAAAGAAGTGAATACAACTTATTCTAGCTTCCTTTAGAAACCATCTACCTCCTAATAAAAAATATTTCACTAATTCCAACTAGTTTACACAGTTTTATTATAAAAAATTGATCCAAAAAAAATAATAAATACGTTCTTTAATCTTATCCACATTCTCTCAGTCCAAATCCTTAATCCGATTTGGCCAGATCCGATTGTATTTTTTTAGAATACTGGATTTGATTTTTGAAAAATTCTAGATATAATTTTTGTAGAATGCTAAATACAATTTTCTTAGAATGTTGTGTCATATTTTTATAGAATTTGGTTTTTTATTCTCTTAGAATACTAATTTATATTTTCTTAGAATACTGGTTCTGATTTTCTCATAATACTGGTTCTGATTTTCCCATAACACTAGTTTTGATTTGCTCAGAATAATTGATTTGATATTCTAAGATTGCTGGTTCTAATTTTCTCAGAATACTAGATCTAAATTTCTCAGAGTACTAGATCCGATTATCTTAGAATAATGGATCTTATTTTAACAGAATACAAGATCTAATTTTCTATTAATATTGGTTTTGATTTTCTCAGAAAACTGGTTCCAATTTGATTAGAATAATGGTTCTGATATTCTCAGAATGATGAATCTGATTTTCTGAAGACAATGCTAAATATGATTTTCAGAATATGTTGGATCCATTTTTTTCACAAAAATATAAAAAAATGAAACACTGAAATAATTATCAATACTATTCTTCTTCAAACATATGGGATCTTTCACTTTTATTTGTCGAGTGATCCATATTTTTCACATATGTTGATAGTTGGAAATGAACAAATGTTCTAGGAATGTATTTATAGTCAACTTGAAAACCAAAGGATGGAAACTTAAAATCTTTATTTCTTCCTTAAATCTCACAACTTATCAAATCTATCACACTTAAATCATAAACATTAACTTCATCAAACCTCCTTAGATATCTCCAAGATTATGCAAAATTTAATTCTGAGTTTTACCTCCGCAAATTAATGACTTTTCCTATTGAGTGAATCTAATTTATGTATATGTTGGTTTTGATTTTCAGAATATTCTGGACCTAATTTTTCAAATATGTTGGATATGCATTATTAAAATGTTGGATCTGATTTTCAAAATATTTTGGATCTGATTTTCTGAAGATGTTGGATATGATTTTATAAAGATGTTGGGTCAGATTTTCTAAAGTTGTTGGATCCAATTTTCTAAATATGTTGGATCTAATTTCCTAAAGATATTGGATTCGATTTTTTAATGATGTTGCATTATATTTTCAGAAGATGTTGGATCTTATTTTTAGATATGTTGGACATAATTTTCTAAAGATGTTGGATCTGATTTTCTGAAGATGTTTGATGTGATTTTCTTAAGATGTTGGATCCCATTTTTTGAAGATGTTTGATCATATTTTTTTGAATATGTTGGATATGATTTTCAAATATTGTTGGATCTAATTTTTTTAAGATGTTGGATCCAATTTTATAAAGACGATGGATCCTATTTTTAGAATAATAATGATGGATTTTCTTTTTTGAATATTTTCATGATTCAAACTTCTTCTATCCTATCCACTATTTCATGAAAATATTAAATCATGAATGTTTTCATTATTTGTGGGAACTTTTTGATTAGGGAAGCATCTTCTAATTTTTATAGAAATTATAGAACCTTTTTAACTCCCTACTTCTCAATCCTCATCAACATACCACTTTAACAACAATATGACTTCTTTAAATGGAAACTTCAATCACAACAATCATCATTCTTTCTTAACTCAGAAACATCATTATTTGTGGACAATAAAAACATACTTCAACAAAAATGTTAGTTTTCAATAAATTCAAAAAACTTTTTAAAATAGTTTATCACAAAGGTACTTCAATTTTATCTCTAATAAAATTTAAAATATGATGGATGTATATCTTCATTGATTATCACTAGAATGGAAATCTTCCACGGGATTGTGATAATATAGAGTAAAACCAGATATTGGAAGAGAATTTAAATCATTATGATGTCATGAATTTAAATAATTTCCTTTGTAAATCATTCATCGAAGATTTTCACCTCAGATTAACTAAAGGAGGATAAATTCTTATTGTTAGGTAAGAATAACATATAGATGATTTTAGTGCACTTCAGTTCAGAATTATTTTTTTCAACCAATTCACGAGGATTGGGAATTATTGAAAATATATGTTGAAAAATAATAAGGAGACCATTATAAATAATTCTATCTACCATTTACATACTCGTTTCACTCATAAAGTCCTAGATTTATTGAAAATTTCTAGATACTATTGGCCATTGATAAAATAGGGAATTGATTATGTGGGGCCATATCCCACTACTACAATATTCTTATTCAAGTACATAATTACTTCCGCTTACTAATTCTCTCTCTGGTTTTTGGTGTACCCCTCAAGGATATCTTGATAAAAAAAGTTTTAAAATTTATGAATCCAAGTATCATCAATTGATTTGTTGTCCCTCACTCAATATTTATTAGAAGATGGAAAATTTTATCTTTGAAGACTCTTGAATTTTTTTTATCACAAGAAACATATCCAGTATGGTCAACAATCATGGTATTATGTTGTATAAAATGTGTAGATAGATGATTTCAAATAGTCGTAATCAAATATAATTTAGTTCATGGTAAAAAAGAATATTAAGACCTAGAAAAAATAATCTTCTGTATAATTTATTTTCCTATATCCCAATTATCCATACTATTACCCAAGGGACAAGATATTAGATTTTCTAGGAATTAGAGGTAGTCTAACCCATTAATGTTCAATTTCATTCACATCATGCTACTATTTGAAATCGACAATCTAAAGAGTAATTATCTAAAAAATTAATAAATGTGTTTGGATAAAATCCATGATAAATGGTCTAAAAAATTGCACAACTAGAGGTATATCAGTATTGAGTATCATAATGCTTTAATAAAAGAGTTCTATGATAATTTATTAAGGAGAGTTGGTTGTAGCTCCCAGAACACCCAGGATCCCTGATAAGAAGCTTATAATACTGAAATCAATATGAATGGAATGTTATGGAATACACAAGGGTAATTCCAATGGAGATTACTCCTTTAACAATATAGATGGAGGGCATAAAACATGTTCTAGTTATCTAGGTTTACTTAATAAATATTTTATATAATTTCAATTAAATTCAAATTATCTATGATAAATGATTTTAAACTATTTATCACACATACCAAATATAATACATTAAACTACATGGTGTGTTTCATTAATATAAGTCCTTGTAATATAAAGTAGAAATGTTTTGGTCACATGATTTAAAAAGGAACGACAATATCCCAATAACACTATGTTAATTTTTTTACTGTATGCCATCAATATAATACAATGAACAAAAGGCATATGGTTTTCATTACGAAACCTAAATCAAATTATATTTTATACCTTTTTTGTCTTCCCTACCTAACAATATATGGAGATATATTTAAGAATTTATAATGTATGGATTCCATTCTCCATCAACCTACATGAAGATGAAAATAAACTAGGTTTTAATTAATCCATGCGATCTCTATAATTGAATAGATAATTAAATTATAAAACATGATCCATTCCATGAGTTCCCATTAAATGAAAAAACATTATCTCTGTATAAGATCCTAATTAGTATAGAAATTTATTCTAACAAAACGTAAATGACCTTATATTTTCTATTTTTACCCAATCATACAATCTTTGAAAATTAGGGAGATCTCCCATACATATATTATTTCTTTCAAAAAGAATGACTCATGTGAGGTTAGTGACCCTGGTGAGTGTCTCATGTTATCATGATTGATATTCATCTTGTTAAAAAGTAGTAAACACGGTTATAGTCACATATAATAAAAATAAAAAACATAAGGTATGTTATTCATGACGCCTTATACCTACTTATTTTCCTTGATATTGAAACCCTGTCCCTTATATGGGATCTAGACCCATGTAAGATGTTCATAGTGTTTTCATCTATATTCATATAAAATTCCCCCATATAATAACTTTGTGTGGCTTGACTCAAACTAATTTAATATATGTATTACTGCATGTATCATCTACCTTTTTTCCAAACATAAATTCTATGAACCTGAATTCCCCTATCTTATGTATAATATTTTTCATTATAGACTCACACTCAAGAACTAAATATGGATTTTTCCTTTTATTTTGTGGAACATAGATACATTTTTTTATTTTATACCCAACTATAAGTCATAACATTCATTTAATTCATTATCCCAACATTTCGATTCTTCATTCCTATTAGGTATTAATATATTTGAATAATCATAGGGTTGAAATTTTAACTATGGGAACAATATGTGAAATTATTCCTTATTTCAGAGTATGTAGAGATGATTAGAACCTATAACATAGTCCAAGAAATGAATCCTTATAAAACCCCTCACATTATCGAACTACATGGATAAATTTTCAATCATATTGGTTTTCCCTTCACAATCTATGAACATAGATAAATATACGAGTACTTTTCCAATGAAAATATATTATAAAACACCTTATTCCTTATCGTATGATATTAATCTACATGTAATATGGTCCATATATAAAGACTCTAAACCGACTTTAGAAACCAAACATATATGAATTTATATACATACAAATCAATTAGATATGTATAATAACTTTATTAGAAAATGGAACCCAATCAATAGTATTGTGATGAAATTAAAATTCCCAGCCTATGAATGATCTACATATATTTAAGAGACTTCATTATCGTTTATCTTATAACCCTATGCAATATAAGTATTGTAGTACTTTCTATTCACATTATATATTTCCCATGTGAAACATCCACTATGAAATCAAGAGAACATTTTGTACCTTGATCTATGTTTTTTTTTCTATTTATTTAATATCATATAGATAATGTATTATAGAACCATCCATAAACCTTCACTCATTAACCCGAATATAATATTAATATAGACATGGTATATCTTATTCTAGAATTCAGAAATAATGTCTTCAAAATACACTATCTACAAAAACTGCATTTCACTTCATAGGTTTCTCTGAATGCCATAAGACATTATAGATATCAAGAATAAGTGTAATCAACTATAAGGGACAACAATGAATTGTTATTCATAAATTTTCCTGATAAAACATTTCATAAATTCCCCCAATTTGTCTTGTTATGTGTATTTATGTTTTTTCTTAAGGAGAATGACCATTAATATTTGTATGGACTAAAACATCATAATGAATAACTTCATTCAAACATTTTCAATGATTATCCAATACATACTTGACTCGTACCATTACTATTGATCTAGAAACCAAATGTAATTATTTATAACATCAAAAATCCTATTATAAATGGTGTTATATCACTCTCAATCATTGTTCCCCTTTCAAATTTTTATTACATCCCACCACATCACACGATGGTCTAAAAACCAATGCCATAAATTATTTTCAACCTTTTTTGAGAAAGTATATAGTATAATATTGAACCATTCAAGTTTATTCTTTATTATCTCTTACTATATAGACTATTTTATATGTTTGTTAAAGATTTATGGTGTCAAACTCAAGACGATTTGGTCCAATATTTATAACCTCGGTCGTTGTATGTTTTGGTCAATGTTATTTGTGCTAAATATTTATTCAACAATGGTTTAAATTAAAATACATTAAATTACTATTAATAGACCCAAAAAACATATCACACTAAAAACCCATAGAGTTTATCCTAAGAAAAAGTAATGTCTCCACTCTCAAAACATCATAATTCCATTTCCTAAGTAAATATATAAGTTAACAAATGGAAAGGGTGAAAAAATTATACTACTCACTATATATCCCTAGAAAAATGTGAGTTATCCGCATTAAAGAAACCAATACAAAAAAATTAAGGGAACTGACATTGTAATATTCTGATCTGAGATAATGTTCAATACATATAGATCTATCATTTAGGGTTATTTAACCCTTCTTAAATATCCACTCTCCAAATACCAACATCAATTAACTAGTGTGTTAATCCTTGGTAGTCTTCTATGGATAATGGTAATGAGTTTATCTGAATCTATGTGATACATTTGTAATGTTATTCAAATATTCCCCAATTATATATCCACATATTCCCACTAATATGAACATGAAATTATAGGAATCAATATATTCAGGAGAATTTTCAATAATCTTTGCATTACATTACACTATAAAATGGAACCTTCCATTGAAATATGAATAACAAATATATTTGCTATGTCCCATATCATCTTCCATGATTCAAAGTTCTATAGTAGTTAATTATACAACACATGATCAAATTATACAAGTGGATTAAATATACTAATGTCTAAACATTCATGCATAATGTGCATCTTCAACAGAATGATGTGAAACCTCACCCTTAAACATATTCATGTCCAAGTAATAAGACCTTAATAAAATTTCCCATAACTATTCCCATGATAAAACTATACCATCATTTACATCAGGTCCTCCCTTCTTGTTTTGAGAAAATTTTCACTAACACCTTTTGTTTCAAAGTTGTATGACCTTAAATTTAGCACCTTTTGGTCAAAAATATCTTACCATGATCATTATAATCTCTTAGTCTAATAATTATAACCATAAACTACATACGTTGATCAAAGATATAAAACCATAATCATAATTTATATATGTCTAACATTACTTGTCTCGAAGTGAATTAGGAAAGAGAAATGTGACTCACCATGATGGGAACATACTAAGAGAGGCATTAGAAAAAGTCAGGTCTCTACTCTCTAGGGATAGGTGATATTGAGGCTGGGGGGCTCTCGGGAACCCTAGGCTGAGGTTATTCCTCTTTCGACGATGATGGTGGCTCCCGTGCCAATCCCTCCCCCATCGGTGGGGGAGGCATCTTCGTTGGCGATCAAGATAGAAGTATCCCCATTCCTACCCTTCTATAATCCCGCCTTCCTTCCTCCATTTCTGAAAGATACAATGAGGCCTCAAGTCCCGGAGCTCAATGATTGTTTTCTGAATCTTTAGATTTTAACCTCAGAGTTCATAGAGATCTCTGCGCTCTTGAATCTCACCTTGGTAGCGCAGTTCAAGCATCGAAGGCATTTAGTGTATTCCTTTGACAGATTCGTCTTCGACTCCTAGGACCTTCGTGAAAGGGTGACAGTAGGATTGATCGACAATCATCACATCATGATCCATTTTTCATTAGAAGAGGACCTCATTAGCACATGGTCGAGGGATCCTTGGTGCTGTAATGGCTTCAGGTTCATTTTATTTTGATGTTTGTTTGAATTTCATATGAAGCGTGACCCACCTTCTTCTGTGATTTAGATCAGCTTCCCCATCCTTATGCTCCTGTTCCAAAATTCCTCTGTGTTAAAAATGTTTGCAAACCTTATAGGTTGATATCTTTGCTCGGACAGTCGCAAAAAAGTTTTTTGTCACCCGGTAAATTCGCGGGTGTGTGTTGAGATGGATATTTCTAGAATCCCCTTTGATTATGTATGGATAAAAATCGGTGAAGAGTATAGGTGTAAAAAATGTGTCGTTTATGAGAGTTGGCCCGATTATTTCTCGGCTTGTAAGTGGCTAGGACATCTCTCCGATTTATGTCGATGGGGTCTTCAAAGCCGGTGGTTAGGGGTTTTGGTCACTGGGGTGTCCAGATGGCGACCATGATGGTGGGTAGCGAGGAACAATTGTAATCAGGCAGAGATAATAGTGAAGAGGAACCCCAGTTGTTACAAATGATGGAGAAATAACAACGCGGAAATGCTTTAGCCGACCGGGATACAAGTGTTGAGGTTGCTTTGTGTTCCGAGGTGGGGAATAAGTATATGGAAAATCAAATGAACCCATAGGTATCTGAGGTTTTTATCAGGCTTAGGGATGATATCGAGGGTCCTTCCAACCATAGTGTGTGGAGAGATGAGGGAGGGTCTCAGTATGAAGATGTATGAGTGGAAATTTAGAAGAATGAGAGGTATGTGGCCCTGGAACAGATGACGGGCAGTGTAAAGGTGGTTTTGACTACTTTGTGTGCATAGAAGTTAGGGGAGAGCAGTGGGATATGAGTAAGGGGAATCATATACTAGATACGGGCATGACTGTTTATAACAGAGGAGAATATGATGGAGGTTCGGGTTTTCTGAAACGGACTCCAGTCCACTTGAGCAACAGGTTCGATGGCCTCCCAGATGCAGAAGTTCAATCTGATTTCGATATCCTTGAGAAGAGAGCAAGTGTTGTGGGAAGGAAATCATTGGGGTTGAACACGAACTCTCGGAAGATGAAGCTTTAAGCTTGAGGAGTAGCAGTAGTAGAGGGAGTGTTAGGAGAAGGAATGGGAGGAAGGATTACTCCTCACTCCCTCCTCCTTCGAAGACTCGATTGGAAAAAAAGTTAAATGGAATTAAATTTTCCAGTGAGAACCAAAGTTCTCAAAGAATAGGGAACCAAGATGATTAGTATTTGGACTTGATTTTAAGTTCCAATGAGGAAGCACTCGAATAGGTATTGGTTTGGAATGAAAATGTTGAGGAGGCAGTAAAGATGATGGGGAGGTCCATAAAAGTGTCTCTTAATGAGAAGAAATACTATTGGATTGAAAAAAATATATCATATTGGTAAGGGGATTCAATAAAGGTATGATCAGTATGGATGAGTATATCCAGTCTTGGGATCAGCTAGCCTCTGAGGTCGAAAATCTAATGAGTAAGGTACCAGACACTCAGGTCTCATCTTTATCATGGAAATTGTTCAGGGAAGCAGGCTCTGGTGATCTTAAGTTACTCTTTTATGATTCTGTATAGGTTTTCTTGCTGAGTTTGGCTGGTTTGGTGGATTTTTGTGCATACTGTACTTGAGTTAGGTTCAATTATTTAGTTTGTTATGCTGAAAATATTTTTCTTGAAATAATCATTAACGTGAATTTTCTCCAGATGGGTATTAGAGAACGGAGTCTTCACCGGAGCTTGCATTTAGAATTTGGTCATTGAGAGGGTATGTCTTCCCCATCAGTTCCATGCTTGTGCATTCTCACGGGACTGCTCGTCGAAGGGTTATCCTCTGATGAAGGCTGTGATGTGGTGAAACTGCCGGGGAGGAGCTAGTTCTGCATTTTTTCTTTTTTGTTTTGGTTTCTTTGTGGTTGGTGTTGGATCCTGTGGTTTCTCGTTTTTCCTTAAAAGTTTTTTAATAATAAAAAAGTAATTTTCAGTCAGTCTACTCTCTTGGCGTACACATTTATTGTTTGGGAATTATTTTACATTAAATGAAAAAATCATAAAACATTTTTGGTCAAATACCCTCAAAGGGATGCATTGGAAAAGGTGAGGTTTTTTCATTATAGTATTCCCCTATATGATTTTTAAAAAAAGACATTGAGATAATAAAATTAATGATATAAATTTATCGTGATCACCATATAAACCCAATAAAAGACATGATATACATTTTAGGACCACCCACCTTAGAATAATTTTGATAATTCTTACATTCCAAGATCATTTTTTATTTATAACCTTATGAAATTTTCCGATTTATACACTCAAGTCTTTATTCCTTCTGTTAGACCTTGTAATCCTCATTATAATTTCTTTTTTTCTGTTTCTCATAATATTGAGTCAAATACTCCATATCCAAATAAAATAACAATAGAGTACAGTAATAATACCTCTTCACATACTCATCCATTAGCCACATTCAGTAGGATATAATCCATATCCAAAATTACCATCTCTAGTGTATGTTGAAAAAATATATACAAATACCAATTCATGATCCACACCCAAGAGGAAATAATTTTTTTTCCAAATAGTCTAAATCTATTGAAATATGATTACTTTTTTGACAAACCATTATGTGAGACACATCATTGAGGATATAATTCTAACTTATGTTTTTTGGGAAAACAATTGAATTTATCCAATCTAGATCAATGTTAAGATAAATTCATGTGATAGTGATATTTTCCATTAAATTGTTCACATGAAACTATGAAATAATGTTTTAAGTAAAATAATGATTTAATATAACCCTCAAAATAATTAAAAATAGAATAAGTTTTAATTTATTAAGGAAAAAAGGAAAATAACATTCACGGATTGAAATCTATAACTACATGTACATGTAAAAAAGTTGAAAGGAATGAATTCATCTCAAATTTAATTGATGAAGATCAATATGTTATCTAATATATTTTCAATATTTTAATTATATTACTATAGGTGAACTCATTTTGTAACACCCCAATCTTCCATGGTACACTTCTCTTTGAATAATACAGTAGCGTGTGTTGTACGCAACTTCGAGTTCTAACACACACGACAACCAATCAAACTAGCCGTTATGAATAGTAATACCCACTTTTTGAAATTTTGTATGTTTTATCTTTCAAAATGGACTTAATTTTAGGATTAGAAATATAGAAATTATCTTAGGGTGAATTTTTAGTATTTTTATGAAAACTTTCAATTTTTGATGAATAGTGAAAAACACTGAATTGTAGTTTAAACCCGAATTTTTATTTAAATAATTATTTATTTTATTTAAAGTTATTTTTGGTCAAAATAGATACATAATACCTATATAAGTTCAATTTAATTCATTGGAGCGAGTTTATAATAATTCTAGATATATAAAAATTTTATTGAACTTTTCACCGTCTTTTACCCATCTCCTAGGAGAATTTGAAAATTCACATAAAACTTAATTTTACCGCTTCTGTGACTGTAATTTCGAAAATCCAAGAGAGAAGGTTAATATCAAAGATTAAAATGTGGTTCAATAAGATAAAAATAATTTTTGGTGAATAGTAACTTCTTTCTTTTATTTACCACGGTTAAATGTAAATAGGGTAATTAAGGGTAAAAATGATATTATTATTACCCTAAAACATGTCCTAATTCTATTGGATAAGAATAATTCGACCAAAAAAACCTTAGGAATAAAATATGAACCTATTTGGTCCACATGGATTATATTAGGACATTTATTATTATTTAATTCAAAGAAGAGTTAAAAGAGTTAAAATCAAAGTTTAATAACTCAAACATTTTTAATATAGGGTAATACATATGATAAATTCGATTATAAATATTAATTATAAAGCTAAATGGATTTCCTAAATAATGGTATTTTGGTTATAATTTTTAGAAATTAAATAATTTAATTTATTTATGACACAATGATGATATAGTAATTACCTTATTAGTGAAAACTTAACATAATTGATATTATAAATACCCAAATAAATATAATTTGAGACTTTTAATGAATTAAAAGAAATTTATAGTTTAATATGACATTTTTGGGTTGATTAAATGAATTAGTTTCGAAGTAATAATGCTTTTATGAATTTAGAAAAAAAAATACCAAATAGTGTCAAAATTGACATTAATGACTTTATAAAACAAATATTATATTATTAATTGATATTAAATTCCTAAAAATATAAGGTTCATCCAATAGAATTATATAATGATAGTTGTATCATTAATTAAACACTTGGGGTTATCTTGGAAGTTTATTGTAAGTTTATTAACCATATAATATAAAAATACAAAGAGACATGGTAAATGTGAAACTAATTTACTAAGAGTTAAAACTAAAAGATAAGGATAATATAGTGACCCAAACCTGTCTAAAACCTATTGGTTGGGTGGTTTTGACTCATACCCACCTTATCCTATAAAGAATTCACTTTGTAGCAATTAGAAACCGGATATGGATTTATTATAAAATAATATTTCTAGCTTTTCCTAAGGTGCCCCTCACCCCTCTTATAAAAGGGCACTCCCCCTTCTCTCAAATTCATACCATAAAATCCTTTTGGTTCGGCAAACCCTAACCAAATATTCTCTCAACATACCTCAATTCAACCTAGAGGCATTAGTTTAATCAGAAAGCCATCTTATGGATCCCTTTTGAACAAATCAAAAGGAAGAACCCGAAGAAGAGGTAATGTTTTCACCACCCTCTTTCAAGTTCCTTTCTTCTTCCACTTCTTCTTTCTTTGTTATTTACCTTCTAAAATAATAACACCAGTATCTTCTATATACTGTGATGTTATTATAAATATGGTACAACCATATTCAGTATTCTATCCATCCTTTGAATGACATGTCACCATACGTGCGTACGTACGACTTACCATCTCCACGTCGTGGTGTAATTGTTATTCAAAACATTATTATTTGGATGGGTATGATAATGATGTGTAATTGAAGTAAATAATAAATACAAAATTATAATTATTCTCTACATATGATATAACAACCAATTATATACGATTTTAATATCAAAAGAATGATATTGTCGCCCGTGCGTACGTACGGACTACCGTCTCCACAAACGCGATGAGATTCATTCCTCATCGTATCCATTCAAGACTAATTCTCATTTGATGATTAAAAGTAATGTTTAAGGACCTGATATCATCCGGGATATGAATAAGATAAAATCTATCCATAACAAACATGACTTACATAACAAAGCATATAAAGGAAAACGAATCAGTTAACACCCGAAACAACGATAATACTAAGATATTATTAACAAAGCAATGTTAAAAGATCATATATGATATCATATTAATGTGTACAATTCTTGTATAATTTAAAAACAATTATTTCACCATTATACAGGAGGTTAACCAACCCTCCACCAAGGAAAGTGCAAGGTAAGGGTTAATTTTACAATCTCTTTATTATCGGAGGTTGTTTTTACGTAAGTATCTACTGGGACCACTTTATCATCCACATCCATGTTTCATAAAAATGTATTTCAAAACATTCATACTATTTTGTAGACTATGGTTTAAGGTCATTTATACCCTTGTTTGACTTTTTATAAGATGTTTATAAATGAATCATTCCGTCGTTTTCCTAACAAGGTCCTTTTTAACCTTTTCGACAGAATTAAGGTAGGAATGTCTTTTTTAACTTATACGGTGGATATGACTATTTTCCGTGATTATAAAATCGTCGAAGCATACCGTACAAGATTATATGAATTTTATAAAAGTAAATGTTTTCTTTTATAATTATGTGACTTTTAAATGCTTTAAAAAAAAGAGATATTTCTCTCAAATAGTTTTGATTTCATCTATGTCAACATCCTTTGATGGATTTTAAGTTTATTTGAAGTTGATTTATTATGATACAAAACTTCCATATTGTATTGAAGGTTTTGTGATATGTTTGACTCTAGATGTGTTATTTTTATACCATTCATGATTTATGGATAAATTGTTGAAATTTCGTATGATAGTTTCAGTACGAATGTTTATGTTATGTTTAAACCTTTTCATATGAGGAATCCATTGGACTTAGTAAGTGACGGGTGGAGCCCGCTATAGCTCCTTGATGCATCGGTAGGTATCATGAGACAAACTAGTGTCTTGGGAAAAAGCCTTGACAAAAACATATTTTTAGTCTTGGTACAAGGCCTTGACTATGTGGTTATGATAGTCTGGCATTATGCATTACATTATTATGAAAGTGGTTATTGATATTCCATGTGATTATTTGACTATTAGAATATCCATGTGAATAGGTAATTGACATTATTTTATTTTATCTTTTCCATATTATGCTTAATTTCAAGTTTAAATAGGCTTTTGTTTTAGTTATACATTGCCTTATATGTTTATGTTTATTTATGAATGTTTCCGCTATATTGTTATCCTTACTGAGCATTTGAGCTCACCCCTTTAAATGTTTTATTTTTTCCAGGATGTGAAGAAGTATTTTATGAATGACCTGCAGGGATAGTATGAGGGGATATGAAGACAATATGTTGTTGTAGCTTTTTTCACTTTATGATGTAATGTAAGACTTATGAATATATCTAGTGTTTCCAAGGCTACTAAACTAATCGATCATTCTCTATATGATCTTTTGTGATCAGACCATTGTTATGTAATAATGCACCAACTCTGGGAAACTGGGGTTGGGGCGTTACAGTAGGTATCAGAGGAAGTTTAGTATAAATATTGGAAGATAGATTTATATAAACTCTGATTATAGCACATAGCCCTAAGATAGACTTTGAGGATTAGTATAGAATAACATCCTAGAATTTTGGTATTGTAGAGATTTTGTGAGTTTTCCGAGCAATACTTCCCTGTCTGGATATGAGCAGGTATAGGAAACTCTGACACAGATGTACCTAGGGGTAAAACCCAAAAACACCACTTTTAGATAGACTCGAATGGGAACTGGTGCACGACAACGGGCCATACTGCACTCTTGGATATGACACTCCGGTGGGATATGCTTAGGATAATTCTCATTTTCATTAAAAACCATTATTAAGAGTTTATGAGTATATAATTCCTCAAAGAAAACATTTTTTTTATGATTATGGATTATATCCATAAACTGTTCAATTTATGTTAAGTGTTTTACATGTTTGGATTTATGTACTGCGATTCATAAACTAATCAAGTGTATGCTAATGTTTAGAAATAGTGCCTAGTGAGAGAAATGGAAACTGTATCAATGCACGGACTCCATGTAGGGATTTCCCTCCTGGTCAAGATAATTATAGGGGAGCTGGTGATGCAACTGGTGTTGATCAGCTAATCACCATACTGGGACAACTTACTCAGATTATGAATAATAACCTTACCCGTATGGAGCACCCTGATCCGCATCATGGAGGATCAATGTTAGATCGCTTCATGAGGGAAAAACCACCAACATTCAATGGGGGTACAAATCCACTAGTATCTGAGCAATGGATAGATTCCTTAGATAAAATATTCCACAACTTAGGGAGTAACGAAAGGGAAAATTTTTTCATGGCAGTTTACCGCCTCACTGGGGATGCTGATCAGTGGTGGTCATTGATTAAAAACAAGAAGGAAGATGATGAATTATCAAATATGGAATGGATGGAGTTTAAAGATATTTTCTTAGAAAAATACTTTCCTGATGACCATCGAGTGGATATAGAAAGACAATTTCTGAGTCTGAGGTAAAAGGAGGACGAGAATGTTGCAAAGTATGAGTCTAACATTACAAGGTTAGTGAGGCATGCTGCAGATTATATATGTAACCCAAGGAGTAACATTGATCGTTTATATGATGGGTTTAAACCATTCCTCCATCAATAATTAGTCTCATAGTCTTTCTCATCGTACGAATATATTGTCTCATGTGCTATCAAGACAGAAAAAGGAATTCTCTAAGTCCTATGACTTTAAAGCAAAGCAAGAGAAGAAGAGATCTTCTGATCACTATGGGAATGGAAATAAGGGGAATAAGGGAAAAATTGAATATCCAACCTATAGTAAATATGGGAAGAAACACCTTGGTACTTGCTTAAAGGGAATGGTATTATGTTACATGTGTGGTGAAAAATTCCACCAAGCTCGTGATTGTAAGGGGAAGAAAGAAGCTACCGATGTTCAATGCTACAATTGTAGGGAGATGGGAAATTATGCAAATGAATTTCCTAAGCATCAAGGGAACTTAACTCAAAAAAGTTCAAGGGATCAAGGCCAAGCTTATGATATCACTACTACTGAGGTAGAAGCTCCGAAAGACGTGGTGGCAGGTAATTTAATGGTTTCCTCAAATTTCAAAAATTCATTATTTGATTCTGGATCATCGCATTGTTTCATATCTTCCCAGTTTTCTATGATAATTAGATATTTTCAATTTGATTTAACAAGGGATTTGTTGGTTAAAAATCCTAATGGATGTATCATTGCAATAAAGTTTTGTGAATTTGTTCCCATTAGAGCGTATACATGTTCTTTATCTACTGATCTCATCGTCATACCTATGATTGAGGTTGATATAATCCTCAATATGGAT
The DNA here is from genome assembly GCA_963277665.1 of Viscum album. Classification (NCBI taxonomy): domain Eukaryota; kingdom Viridiplantae; phylum Streptophyta; class Magnoliopsida; order Santalales; family Viscaceae; genus Viscum; species Viscum album. The sequence continues at coordinate 265,897,004 of OY728125.1, read as the reverse complement.
TTGATTTCAGACCATGATGCGAATATTTATTATAAGAAGAATGAGGTTATGATTGTTGATGATGATGGTAAGGAACACCTTATCTTCAGAGTAGAATCGTCACCACCTAATTCTTATCTTGATCCACCCCTAGTAGCTCAACTAAATTCAATTATTGGGGAGGAAGAGAATGAAATGACTGTGGGTGAGGAAAGGAATGTTCAAATAAAGGATGTACCTATTATGAGAGAATATATTGATGTGTTTCCAGATGATTTACCTGGACATCCTCCAGAACGAGAAATTGAGTTTTCCATTGATTTAATTCCTAGATCAAGGCCCATATCGAAGACACCTTATAGAATGGCCATTGTGAAATTAGTGAAACTAAAGAATCAACTAGAGGAATTTAGTAATAAGGGATTTATTCACCATATTTTTTATCCATGGGGATCCCCTGTCCTTTTTGTTAAGAAGAAAGATGGATCTATGAAGTTATGTATCTACTACAGGGAGATCAATGCTATAAAAATAAAGAACAAGTATCCCTTACCTCACATTAATGATTTATTTGACCAACTGCATGGAGCTCAATACTTTTCAAGGATTGACCTTCGATCTGGATATCATTATTTCTGTGTGACAAAGGAAGACATTCTGAAGACAGCATTTCGAACCAGGTATGGGCATTACGATTTTACAGTAATGCCTTTTGGGCTGACTAATGCACCCTCTGTTTTTATGGATCTAATGAACAGAGTTTTCAAGGAATATCTTGATGACTTTACAGTGGTATTTATTGATGATATCTTGGTATACTCAAAAATCTACGAAGATCATGAAAATAAATTGCGCATTATATTGAAGACTCTAAGAAGACATAAATTATATGGGAAGTTTAGTAAATGAGAATTCTAGCTTCATGAGTTTTCTTTTCTTGGCCATATTGTCTCTAAGGATGGAATATCCATTGATCCTTCTAAGTCAAGAGCAATCCCAGAATGTCCAGCACCAATGAGTATAACTGAGGTAAGCAGTTTTATTGGTTTAGCAGGTTATTATCGATGTTTTGTCCATAATTTTTCCAGGTTTACTAACCCATTAACAAAGCTCACATGTAAAGGGGTTAAATTTGTTTGGACAAAAGAGTGTGAATAATGATTCGAATAACTGAAGAAAACATTAGTCAATTCTCCAATATTGACTCTACCATCGAGGAATGATGGGTTTTTTATTTATAGCGATGCATAGAAGAAAGGACTTGGTTGTGTCCTTATGCAGAATGATAGGGTTATTGCCTATGAATCACGACAGCAGAAAATTCATGAGAAAAACCATCCTACTCATGATCTTGAGTTAGCAGTTGTAATATTTTCTTTGAATATTTTTAGACACTATCTCTATGGTGAGAAATGTGAGATTTATACTGATCACAATAGTTTGAAGTATATTTTCTCATAGAAATAACTCAACATGAGGCAAAAGAGATGGCTTAAACTACTCAAGGATTATGATTGCACGATACACTACCACCTGGGGAAGGCAAATAAGGTGGAAGATTCTTTGAGCAGAAAAGATCATGGAGTTATGAAAAAAGATGAGAGTTGAGAGGGATCCTATTTTCATGGATCTATTAAAGACAGATATGGGAATCACCATGGAAGGTAAAACATCAATACTTTTTCAAATGGTTGCCAAACCATCTTTACTAGAAATTATTAAGAGTTCTCAGACTAATGATGAAGAATTTCAAAAGAAGATTAAAGCTGTGAATGTTGGGTGATTTAGTGGATTTGGGTATGAAGAAGGAATTTTGAAATTTGGGAAGAGATTTTGTGTTTCTAATATACCTGATCTAAAAAGGGAATTGTTGGATGATGCTCATAGTTCCAATTTTTCTATACACCCTGGGAGCACCAAAATGTATAGATTTTTGAAGGAACATATTTGGTGGGACAAAATTAAGAGGGGGATTGCTGATTTTGTGTCAAGATGTATGATTTGTCAACAAGTGAAACCAGGAAGGCAACAGCCCGGAGGAGTCATGCATCATATTACCATACTAGAGTGGAAATGGGATAATATAACGATGGACTTTGTCATGGGACTGACAAAGACTCCTAGAAAGAACGATGAAATATGGGTCATTGTTGATCATCTTACCAAGTCAGCACATTTTCTTTTTATAAGAGAAGATCTACCACTTGAATGTCTAGCAAGGCTATATATTAATGAAGTTGTGAGACTTCATGAAGTACCCCTATCAATTGTTTCTGATCGTGATTCACATTTTACATCAAGATTCTGGAAGAGTGTTTAGAAGGCCTTGGATACTGAGCTTCGTTTGAGCACTGCTTACCACCCCCAAACTGAGGGACAATCAGAATGGACAATTCAAACCTTAGAATACATGTTGAGACCTTGATCCATTGACTTTCAGGGTATGTGGGATCAATATTTACCTCTGGTGGAATTTTCCTATAACAATAGCTTCCATTCAAGTATTCAGATAGCACCATATGAATCATTTTATGGAAAGATATGTCTCACACCAACCTGTTGGGATGATGTTGGTGAAAGAAAACTTGTAGGCCCAGATTTGGTGGAGGAAACAATGGAAAATGTGAAGGTAATCCAAAACCACATCAAAGCATCTTAAAGTAGGCAGAAGATCTATGCTGATAATCGAAGGAAGGATTTGGAATTTTAGGTATGAGATCATGTTTTCTTGGAGGTATCTCTATGGAAGGGTGTTATACATTTTGGTAAGAAAGGTAAATTGAATCCTCAGTACATCGGACCTTTTGAAATTCTAGAATGAATTGGGGTTGTAGCTTACTGTTTGGCAATACTGCCAAGTCTCTCCAAAGTTCACGATGTGTACCACATATCACTGTTGAGAAAATAATGTCTGACCCAATGCATGTACTCACTTATGAAGAAGTAGAACTGGAACCTAATCTGTCTTATTATGAAGACCTCATCAATTTTCTTGATACCAGATAACAAGTGCTAAGAAACTGGACAAATCGTCTGGTAAATGTTTTATGGATAAACAATAAGATGGAAGAGGCAACGTGGGAACCCGAGGAACTTATGATGAAGAACCACCCGAGTCTTTTTATGCAGTAATATTCTAGAAATTTAGAGAATGAAATTATTTTAAGGAGGGGAGAATGTAACACCCCAAGCTTCCATGGTACGCTTCTCTTTGAATAATATAGTAGTGTGTATTATATGAAACTTCGAGTTCTAACACACACCACAACCAATCAAACTAACCATTATGAATAGTAATAACAACTTTTTGAAATTTTATAAATTTTATATTTCAAAATTAACTTAATTTTTGGATTTAGAATATCAAAATTAGCTTAGGGTGAAGTTTTGGTATTTTTCTAAAAACTTTCAAATTTTTATGAATAGTGAAAAACAATGAGTTAAAGTTTAAAACTGAATTTTTATTTAAATAATTATTTATTTTATTTAAATTTATTTTAGGTAAAAATAGATACATAATACCTATATAAGTTCAATTTAATTTATTGGAGTTAGTTTATAATAATTTTAGATATATAATAATTTTATTGAACTTTTCATCGTCTTTTACTCATCTCCTAGGAGAATTTGCAAATTCACATAAAACATAATTTTACCACTTATGTGAGTGAAATTTCAAAAATCCTAGAGACACGGTTAATATCAAGGAGTAAAATGTGGTTCAATAAGATAAAAATAATATTTGGTGAATAGTAACTTTTACATTAATTTACCACGGTTAAATGTAAATAGGGTAATTAAGGGTAAAAATGATATTATTATTACCCTAACACATGTCCTAATTCTATTGGATATATATAATTCGACCAAAAACAACCTTAGGAATAAAATATGAACCTCTTTTTCCCACTTGGATTAGATTAGGACATTTATTATTATTTAATTCCAAGACGAGTTAAAAGAGTTAAAATCAAAGTGTAATAAATAAAAATTTTTAATATAGGGTTATACATAAGATAAATTAGATTATAAATATTATTTTGAATTCTAAAAATATTTCCAACATAATGGTATTTTATTTATAATTTTTTGACATTAAATAATTTAATTTATTTATGACATAATGATGATGCCATAATTACCTTATTAGTGAAATATTAAAATAATTGATATTATAAATACACAAATAAATATAATTTGAGACTTTTAATTAATTATAAGAATTTTATTGGTTCATATGAAATGTTTGGGTTGATTAAATGAATTAGGGTCAAAGTAATAATGCTGTTATGAATTTAGCAGAAACAAAATACCAAATAGTGTCAAAATTGATATAAAAGAGTTTTTAAAACAAATATTATATTATTAATTGATATTCTATTCCTGAAAATCTAAAGTTATGCCAACAGACTTATATAATTATAGTTGTATCATTAATGAACCACTTGGGGATCTCTTGGAAGTTTATAGTAAGTTTATTAACCATATAATATAAAAATACAAAGAGACATGGTAAATGTGAAACTAATTAACTAATATTTAAAACTAAAAGATAAGGTTAATATAGTGACCCAAACCTATCTAAAACCTATTGGTTGGGTGGTTTGCGACCCATCCCCTCCTTATCCTTGAAATAAGTCACTTTGGAGCCATTATAAACTGAATATGAATTTATTATAAAATAGTATCTCTAGATTTTCCTAAGGTACCCCTCACCCTTCTTAAAAAAGGGCACTCCCCCTTCTCTCAAATTTATTCCTTCAAAGCCTTTTGGTTCGGTCAAAATCTACACCAATATTTTTTCAACATCCCTCAATTCAACCTAGAGGCCTTATTATGATCATAAAGACATCCTAATGATCCCTTTTGATCAAATCAAACGGAATAACCCGAAGAAGAGGCAATGTTTTCACCACCCTCTTTCAAGTTCCTTTCTTCTTCCACTTCTTCTTTCTTTATTATTTACATTATAAAATAATAAATCTTGTATCTTATATATAATATTATTTTATTATAAATATGGTACAAACATATTCAGTATTATATCCATCCTTTGAATGACAAGTCACCATATGTGCGTACGTATGGCTTACCGTCTCCACGTCGTGGTGTAATTGTTATTCAAAACATTATTATTTTTATGGGTATGATAATGATGTGTAATTGAATTAAATAATAAATATAACATTATAATTTTTCTTTATATATTATATACCACCCAATTATATACGATTTTAATATCAAAATAATGATATTGTCGCTCGTGCGTATGTATGGACTACCGTCTCCACGAACGCGATGAGTTTCATTCCCTATCGTATCAATTCAAGACTAATTATCATTTGATGATTAAAAGTAATTTTTTAGGACTTGATATCATTCTGGATATGAATAAGATACAACCTATCCATAAAAAACAAGGCTTACATAACAAATCATATAAAGTAAAACGAATCAGTTAACAACCGAAACAACGATAATACTAAGATATTATTAACAAAGAAATGTTAAAAGATCATATATGACATAATATTAATCTATATGATTCTTTTATAATTTAATAACAATTATTTCACCATTATACGAGAGTTTAACCATCCCTCAACCAAGGAAAAGTACAAGGTAATGGTTAATTTTACAATCTCTTTATTATCTGAGGTTGTTTTTACGTAAGTATCTACCGGGACCTCTTTATCATCCACATCCATGTTTCTTAAAAATTTATTTCAAAACATTCTTAATATTTTATAGACTATGGTTTAAAGTCATTTATACCCTTGTTTTACTTTTTCTAATATGTTTATAAAGGAATATTTCCGTTGTTTTCCAATCAAGGTCTATTTTAACCATTTCGACAGAATTAAGGTAAGAATGTCTTTTTTAACTTATAAGGAGGGTGCGACTATTTTCCCTCATTATAAAATTATCGTAGCATCCCTTAAAAGATTATAAGAATTTTTTCAAAGTAAATGTTTTCTTTTATAATTATGTGACTTTTAAATGATTTAAAAAAAAAGAGATATTTCTCTAGAATAGTTTTGATTTCATCTATATCAACATCCTTTGATGGATTTAAAGTTTATTTGAAGTTGGTTTATTATGATACAAAACATCTTTATTTTATTGAAGGTTTTGTGATATGTTTTACTCGGGATGTGTTCTTTTTATACCATTCATGGTTTATGGTTAAATTGTTGACATTTCATATGCTAGTTTCAATGCGAATGTTTATGTTATGTTTAAAAATTTTCATACGAGGAATGAATTTGACTTATTAAGTGATGGGTGGATCCCACCATATCTCCTCGATGCATCGGTATGTATCATGAGACAAACTAGTGTCTTGGCAGAAGGCCTTGACAAAAACTTATTTGTAGTCTTGGCATAAGGCCTTGACTATGTGGTTATGATAGTCTGGCATTATGCATTCCATTATTATGAAAGTGGTTATTTATATTTCATGTGATTATTAGACTAGTAGAATATCCATATGAATATGTAAATGGAATTATTTCATTTTATATTTTCCATATTATGCTGAATTTCAAGTTTAAAAAGGCTTTTTTTTAATTATACATTGCCTTAAATGTTTATGTTTATTAATGAAAGTTTCCGCTATATTGTTATCCTTACTGAGTATTTGAGCTCATACCTTTCAATATTTTATTTTTTCCAGGATGTGAATAAGTATTTTATGAATTACCTAATGGGATAGTATGAGGGGACATGAAGACAAGATGTTGGTATAGTTTTTTTCACTTTATGATGTAATGTACCACTTATGAATATATCTAGTGTTTCCAAGGCTACTAAACTAATCGATCTTTCTTGATATGATCTTTTGTGATCATGCCAATGTTATGTAATAATGCACCAAATATAGATAACTAGGGTCAGGGCTTTACACATTTTTTATATTCATCCTTTGAAAACAGAATTCTATTTATTCAATGTGAGTAGTCAGTTCTGGTTTTTTTTATTCAAATTCCACAATCTTCATAGTAGTTTAGGAAAATTAAGCTCCCTCATTGACTAAATTATAATCATGTTCCTAAATCCCCATAATCTATGTGTCCATGAGAATATTAATCCTTTATTATTCATTATAAAAACTATTCTTCCCTTTCATATACCCCTCAATTACTTCCACTATATGGTTTAAAATATTAAATAAATGGATATTACTTTCTTGGGTATCTAGTTTCTCTTGAGAATTTTGAATATGTTGAGTGGGAAAACACATTTAATAGTAATATACTATTAATTTAAACCATCCATTGATGAATTTAAAAAATATATCAACCTCATCACTAATATCCTCCAACCAATTTAATGTGAAAATAGTATTGATTTTTCTGTAATGAAATTTTTTATTGCTCGATCTTCAGATCTAAATTCATGTTCTATACTATGTTCACCAATATGGTAAGATATATAATTAAGAGTCAAATTGACAATGCAGGAGACATATCTAGTAAATAATATGGGTAAAGTGAATCTTAAAATATCTCTCTATAGATAGATTCATGAATTGAGCCAATAGTTAATGTCCCCAATGATGGATAACTGACTGTAGAAATAGTGGAACTAATGCATTATATATGACTCATAGAAACCGTCTCAATAATTAAGCCTACCCATACATATATTTAAATGTAGTAGAATTATTGGAACTCTATTAGTTCTTAGGATTCATGGTTATTTTAATTTATAGTTTTAATAATCATTCAATGAAATCTTCGAGTAGTGAGTTATGAAAAGTTAATGGATTAGTCGCCTCTCATACAAACCATAAAAGTACCCCATTTGGGTAGTAATCTTCTCATTACTAAAAATAATCCATTTATACATTGAAATTAATTTCCATAAGTGTGAATTAAACCTTTGTAATAATATAATCCCATGTTATCAATACCCAAATCTAGTGGATGTAGGATTTCATTCACTTTTACACCTAGAAAAAGGATGATAGGAAAACTATTTAATCACCCAAACTAGCAAGAATTTCAAAATAGTTTATAAGGCTTAAAGATTTCCATTTCATTTAATCATTCCACAAATTCCCCATCCCTAAATGAAATTATGATTAGATGGTGGTCCTATAGACCACTACTATTATCAAAAAACCATTCTTGAATTTCTGTGTACATAAAAAACTTCTGTGAAATGAATGTTATTACATAGAATACCATGGACATGATCAACATTGAAACTATTTAAATATATTTAAATAATATTATGAATAATTGTATATAATTTAGAATGAGTATGTGTTTATTTATATTCTTATTTATATCACAGAAATTTCACTAACATAAAAGTATATAATATTTGGAATAGATCAGTAATAATATATGGAGTTCTCCCTTATTTTATGTTACCTGAAATATAGTAGATATGAGTTATAAGTAATACTATTATATTAATGGGTTTAAATTTTCCAAATAATTCCATCATCACATGGTTATAATGTTTGAGAACTTAACAGGAATGCACAATAAGTAAGATTTGACTACTAAAAATATGGTTACGAATCATACTATTTCAAGTGCTGGTGAGCATTTGATGGAATTGTGTACTCACATAAAGTGTATTGTACCATATACTATATTAATTATTATGAACCATTTTAATTCCTAGTATGTTGGTTAGGGAAACTCAATGAGGGTATAATCCTTCTCCTTTATCTTCTAGGTTTATGTAAGGAATCCATCCATTCCCCAAATTGGATAATGGAGTAAACATAGAGACTTCTTCCCAATATCATCTATACTTCATCCATAAAATCTATCTATTATGAATTTTTTTCCTATATACTCATATATTTTCAGTACATAAATAATTCAACAATCATAACTCAAATTATTTAGAGTCCTCCCAACTAACAGATATCCTATAAACTGATTCATTTTCTAACATGAAATATATAATAAAATTTAGGTCCCAAACAACTATGACAGAATATTTTTCAGGAAAATGTGTTTGTTATGATCCATATGAGCTAAGAGATATATAATAATTCATAGATATAAATATATCCTACATGTTTATTGGACTCTATGAAAATTTTATAAATGGTAAAATCTAAGTCCCATTCATAATAAAATCTAAAAATAGGGTGTAAATCCTCCTTAAGACTCCACCCTATGTTGAGGTTGTCTAGTGAAAATGATAAAGTATATGTATAATTATGAGAAATGGGATTATGACAATGATCATTATAATATTGAGTTATTATAGAACTATAATGTATATATTCACTCCCTTCTTGAGATATTGGGATGAGTTGACCCTCAGTAGAGTTTTACCCAAATATATCCCATGGGGACAGAAAACATGATGATTGTTTTCTATGAAAAGGTATATGAACCAAAATATTATCATTGATAGAAAAAATTATATAGGAAATATATAATATAATGGTTAACCTCAATATTATTGGGTGATAAATCTCATTTGGGATTAATTCTGCAAATAATATAGCAGTATGGGTCATCCTCAACATTTTTTTATAATAATCACACTTCTTTTAACCATATTTATAAAAATGAATAAAAAAATAGACAAAAACTATTTTTTATAGAAACCAAAAATAATGTATATAATCACAATGATTTTATAGGTGTAGAAAAAAAACATATTCTAGGAAAATCAACATGAGGACACTATATTAATTTCATTAGTGACCCCACAAACCACATGGGTGGCCATGTGAATAGAATATACTATAGTAAGTCACACAATTACTACATGAATAATGTTGTATTTATGAAACTAATTAGTTTTATATAATGATATTGACTTTGTGGATATATAGACAATGAGTTTGTGGAAGAAATGAGTTTTTTTTTCATATTATTAGTTTTTCAATGAGAGTATTTCTTAATGTAGTACTGGTGGAAATGGTTTAATAATGACAAAGGGTAGCTAAAATATATATAATATTGTATATAATTACAATATAGTTTATTTAAAATGAATTATTTATTTATTCCATAAACCTACACATAATAAAACCGATACTATTCGTAGGTATTCTATCTTTGTGAATTAGGTATATTACATAACAACATAAAACATGAAACACATAATCTTTATTGAATTTCTCAACATGCACATACATAAAACTGTATGGGATATCCAGGGGACATACATAAGAAAGGGGTGAGTTTTAAATACTTATAAGGTAATAACCAAGTAATTACATGAATATTGTAAATTTTTTTACACATTATTAATATCAATAAGGAATAAAAGGGGTGAGAATCATAAACATCAACAAGAAGACATTATATATCACAATAACATAAATGTTGCATGGGAAATGTGGAAACAAAAAAAAATAATTCATTAAAATATTACATGGGTAAATTCCAAAATATATTTGATTTATATTTACCCTAAACGAATCAGGTGTAATCTATGTCCCTACATTAAGTCACATGTGACTAAACCTTACCCAATGCATTAGAGCACTATATAATTTTGGGTGCACCTGTTGGTATCATTTAATTCTTAGGATTTTGTGTCCCACATAAATCATACAACATGAAGTTATTTTTCATCACATTATATTCCATGATTAAGGAGTTTAGAATGTATAACATCCAGTCCCTAAAAAAATTAGTATATGTGAATAAAGGTGAACACCATAAATAGGAATTCGGTAGGGGTATTCACTACACATTTTGGGTCATGGAATCTCATGGTGAAATTATGGCATCATAACGGGTGAAGAAAAAATTTCATGGGAGGGATTAATTAGATTTATATATGTATATCATCAATTAGACATCATAAGGGATGTTTGGGGCATGTAAAAAAACACACTCCAATATTAAGAATATAAACTAAAATGGAAGTAATAAGATTATTGAATAAATGGGAGAAGAAGAGGATCCTTTACATTTGAATGTGAATCCAAATACATGGTAGGAGATTCTTCAGAGCATGGGGAAGTATTAGAGGAGTATAAAGTGGGGATAAAAGTTAAATAATATGCACCAAATTTTTTTAGTGAAGGTAAATAGTATATTTGGTGGGTTTATATAGGAATAGAGATAGGAATTATTTATCATTTCTCAGATGTGGTTTTGGACTCTATATAATAAAATATCAAAACAAAAAATATCCCCATGGGTTTTCCCATGTATTTTACCACATGGGGGAAATTTTCATTATTTTATAATGTAATGGGATGAACATATTAAAATAATATACATTCTTGTGTAGAAGTTATTCATACTCTTAAAGAAATGATTTCAAAAAATTCAAATATATTAATGTTTTTCGTAGACTCAAAAAGGAATTAAAAACACAATCATTTAATCAAATAATAAAATTATTTTAATGGTAAAACATATATTTGGTCATGTTTATCCTTTATATTTTTTATTACATCCCTTTTGGGTCATTATGAAGACATAATACACACAATATATTTGTATGATATTTAATTTTTAACAAAAAAATTAACTATCTTAGAAAATTATGAAAAATTCACTATTAGATAATTTTGACATTATGATTCCAAAAATAATATTCATTTTATAAATATAATTCCATAAATATCTTTATTTTCACTTGTAAAGTAAAAACCACCAATTATTGAGAAATGTTGGGATTTTTTGACAATAATAGTTTTTGATCCCTTTTAAAAATTACATTGGATATCGTAAAAATAAATGATCATTTATATTTAACTAAAATTATTTAATATAATATTTTATTAAAAAATTTAATTCAAAAAGCCAATAATTCATCAAAATATTTTCCTTAAATTTATTTTATGTAAACAAAAAAAACTTTTTGTTTTTTATTTTATCAAAATAAAATCATTTATAAAGTAATAACCATAGGATTAAAATATATTCACTATTATATAAAACAATTTAGATAATTATATCTCTAGTGTATTGGTACATATCATTTTATTACTACAGATAATTTCCAATGTGTTTGGTGCGCAAAAATGAGACTTTCATGGGCTGGTTCAGTGTACATGAGTTGGGTCATGATCTTGATGATCTCAAACATATCCCGTAAATGGTTTCTCTCATGATCATATTTTTTGGATCTCAAATTTGTTTTAGTCAAGTGTAATCCCAGTGATACAATCTCCCTCACATGATTCGATAAATGGTCATCATATGGAATGATCATACTTTTTGAGGCCATCACTTCGTTTGTCTTTGTCAATTGTATTTGGTAAAACCCTATATTTATACTAATTTTGTGATCATTTTCCAATTACAATATTATCAATGGTAGTAATTATTTATGGTCATTTATATCAGATAGGATATAATTAAACCAAATAAGTTCATATGTTTTATATAAATGTATTACATAATACAACATTTAATTAAATCAAAAAGGTAATTTATTTTATAAATGTTCTGGTCGTTGAAATCTTCCCCCTTCATATATTTTACCCCCGAATGTTTGATTTCCCATACTAAAATAGATAATGGTAACTATGTTTTATCACCTCATCTCAATCCCATGTTACTTCTTCAAACATGTGGTTTCTACACATCACTTTGACAAGGTGAATTCTCTTATTTCGTTGAACTTTTCCTATTTAATCTAATATTTTTAATAGCTACACTTCACTAGAATGTGATTTCTATAATACTAACACTAATAGGTAGATTACATTTGAGGCTTTTGGTATGTACTTCCTCAATATTAATACATGGAATACATCATGTACATGATAATTTTTAGGTGGCATTTCTAGTTGAAATGAAACTTCTCTAATGCATATTAAGCTTGTCAATGTGGCTGATGTATGATGAAAAAATCATTCCCTTATTTTTAAATCTCATAATTTTATTCCATGTTGATATGTTTTGGAGTACCATGTCTCTAACACTATATTCTAGGCCTCATCGATAATTTTCATAATATATCTTTTGCTGACTATGATTAACTGAGATTTGTTTCTAAATGGTTTATACATTTTACACTATTTTTTAACCAATATCAAACCAACCCTATTTAATTCCCTAACATCATCCCATCTTGTAGTTGTCTTTCAGCTATTATCATAATATTCTTATTAAGGAGCCATTTCGATGCATGAGTGGCAATTATTATTGTATGAGAACTCCACCAATAGAAGATGTTGATCTCATCCTCTGTTGATGTCAATTAATCGTGATATCAAAATGCCATCAAGTTTCTAGAAAGGTTTTTTAGATTTCCCATTATATTGAGGGTGATAAGGTATGATGAAGTTTAATTTAGTATTTTGAGTGTGTTTGAGACTCTTAAAAACATGGAGGTAAATAAAATCTCTTGATCAGATACAATTGATAATGGTGTTCCATAGAGTCTCTCCACATTTCTAATTTATATTCTTGCAAGTTGATTAATTGATAAATCATATATAATTGAAATTAAGTTTGCATTATTTGTAAGAAGATCCATCACAACCTATATATCATTACTTCCTCATGATGTATTCCCATTCTCATGTAGGTATAGGTGATGGTCGCATCATCCCATTAGATTTTTTCCTTTTCGCCTTAACTTACTGACATTTATGACATCATAATGTTTATTCCATGATACCATTCTTCATATTGTCCCAAAAATACAGATCTTCAAGATCTCGATAAATTTTTTCCTTCATGGTAGAAACAAGAAGTTTGATATTTTTGCAACATCCAATAGCTCATTCTTTAACATAGGTTGTGATGGTACATATAGTCTGGAACAAAATCATTGAACTCCTTATTCATTAGAATTCAACTCTGATGAATTACCTTTTATTATAGCTTCCATGTTCTTCTAAATTCATGTATCATCTCATTTAGAATAATTCATCTTTCTTATAAGGGATGAATGAGAAATAATTTGTAACAATATTTATCATATTATTTTATTTATGATTTTCATGTCCATCATTTTGAAATCTAAAAAGATGAGATCCTTATCTATTCTCATCAATGATAAATTGATGGATCCTTTCAACTAAGTGCATCTACCAGTTTGTTTAATTTCCCTAAATGGTATTTAATTGGATAATCATAGTCCTTGATCATCTCTAACCATCTTCTTTGGTTAATATTTTTCTCTTTTTATTTTAATCTATACATGAGGATTTTGTTATATTAATATATTTTACACATCTACCAAAGAGATAAAGTAATCATATTTTCAAATATAATATCACATGACCCACTACATATCATTATTTGGGTATCTCTATTCAGGAACATTGAACTAACTTGAAAAACGTTCTATGTATTATTGATTCAAAATTAACAAACAACCCAACTCCTTTGAAGAATCACTAAATACCATAAGAATTTCTCAACAAAGGGGTATTTTGAGGACATTTTTAGTGATAAGCTTTATTTTTAAATCCTAGAAGCTCTATTCACTCTCATCATCCAATAAAACATCACCCCCTTTAGATATATCTTGGTTTGAGTGTTTGGAAATCATTATAAATTTCTCAAAAATAAAAAATATTACCTAAAAATATTCAAGGAAACAATGCATATTTGCCACATATTTTGGTCTCATACATCCTTTAATTACATTTTTCATTCAATGATCCACATATCTCTCATTTATTGTGAATATATGTAACAATAATGATAATTATTTCAACCATAACTCACATTTTCTATACATTTTATAAAGATTATCCTTTCGCAAGGCCTTCAAAATAATGATCAAATGCTATTCATGTGTCTCCTTGGTTTTAGATAATATTAGAATATAATAAATAAATATAACCAAGAATTTTATTAGGTAATATATAAAGACATTATTCATCATTTATGTAATGATTTAGGGAGCATTAGTGAGTATAAGGACCCGACCTTAAACATTACTTATTATTGAATTAAATGAATAATTCACATCGAGGGTCTTTTTAGGTTTAGAGTTTTAGAGAGTTAGGACATAAAAATTACATCTCAAAGATTAAAAAGTAGACACATCTACCCAGCTTCCATTTTTTTTTTCACAAAATAAAAACTCTTGAACACAGGAGTCATGTCTAGTTCCTTGTTTTATACAGTCTGACTTTTCCTTGATCCCATCCTTGACCCTATTCATCTTTATGTCCCGTGAAAAAATTTTCAAAAAAACATGGGATGAGCATAAAAATCTTAGTAAGGGTTATATCAATACAGAAAGAAAATAGTAGTCCATGTATATATAAGAATCAATGAAATCATACTTTACTCATAAAAAATAATCAATTTAAGATACCTCATGAAATCATACGATTTATGAATAACTCATAGAAATCATAAGACATAAAGGTAACTTGAGGAATTCATGAAATTATTATGTAGGGAGTAACCCTCATGGTTATGTTTGGAATACCCATCATATTATATTCCCTATATCTCTTCAGTGAAACCTTAGCATTTAACCGCTTCGCGTTACCCAATGCATTGGAGAGCTATATCGGGCTCACCCGCCCTTAGTTTATCACGGAACCACCCGTCTTCATAAAAAAATCCCAAGAACCATAAAATTATCATAGCACATAACATAAGAATAAAGGAAAGATAACATTCCCACATTGAAATAACCATATAATATTTTAAGATATTGAAATAATGAATCCATTCTAAAAACCATTTTCAAAACCATTTAAAACATTTAATAAAGAGATTTTTGAATCAAAGTGTCCCAAAACACTTTGTATATTTTAACATTTTAAACCATTAATATCCATATAAATAAATCCTTAAAACCATTTTGAAAACATGGATATTGGTGAGAAATATTTTTAAGAATAAATCATTAAAACATTTAAGACGATATTTTAGTTAAAGGGTTTTTAACAAAATGAGTGAAACTTGAATACAATAATTGAGGAATAACATTTAATTGTAACTTTATAATATCATTATAATAAAGGTATACATGATATAATATTCCAAAGTATAGTATATACACCATATAATAGTGAATTTTTGCATATCAAAAATGAAATCTCAATAGAAATGAAAAATGAGATGAAATCCCTTATAAAGAAGGTATCATTAAATTAAGGACAAATCAATCTCATAATTATGTGTGAAAAAAATAAATACACCAAATATAAGTGGATATTAAGTTTAAAACAACCCAAGGTCATTCACACATATTCATAGGATGAAATATTCTATAATTACAAGTTGAACCCAAAGAAATCGAAATTGGGTTAAGAAGATCCCTTGTAAACTTTCGACAGCCTAACGACATCACTTTAAAATTCAGAAAATGAGTTGATGATACAAAAAGGATATCTCATCACTTGGAAATAAATTTTATAGAAACAAGGATATATAAGAACATATCCCGACATAATAAGATGTAATTTAAAATACATAACAAAAGAAGTCTTTTTAAAAAGAGGAGGGTGAAAGGTTCCCTCACCGACTTGGGTAACTTTCGAAACGTACACCCCATGAAAGAAGGACTATACAACATTGATGTAAATACTCATAAATGAAATTATATTACCCAAAGAGTAGAATAATGAGCAGTACATACACCACTCATAGGAAATTGTGGCAAATGTAGCACAAATCTCACGGGAATAAAAGTGAGATGAAAAATCCCTAACGAAAACCCGACAGCCTAACGACGCCACCTAAAACTTAAAAAAATAGATTTATGAGATCAAATTGGGTCTCTCATAATATGAACATAAAAATTAAATAATTAGGAATATAAAATAACTTCCCCAAACATAAGAAATATGAGCTTAAAATAAATGACATAAAGGAGAGTACTTAAAAATAAAGAGAGAGGTAGGATCCCTTACCTCAAGTCCGACTTGTCTTGTTCATTTCTTTATATTCCTGAGTAATAAACTTTGGTAAATTTATAATTTCTTAAGGTCCTAATTTAAGGATTATTATCCAGTTCATATCACATATTATAATGTTATAATAATTGGTTAATAATGTGAGTTCATATCAGACGTTTTTGTCGATGTTTGGTACATGAGTCAAAAATGAACTTGTTTGAAAATGATTGTCCATGTAGTTATAAGGAAATCATATCCAGAATAGTATTAATGATTTAAATATCATATATATCCAGTAAATATTCATTTTATACTATTCCATAACATTTTGAGATAAAATGAAATGAAATTCACCGTTCATGGAGACGGTAGGCCGTACGTACGCATGAACGCTACTTTCATTTCATTGTCATATTAATGGAATTAAAAATAATTGAGAAATATATATATATATATATATATATTATAATTCCAGTATAATATATATTTTTTATAGGTCACATAAGTTCATTAATTTCATTCTTTATACATTCCATGTATTGCATGAACGAGTCAAATCACTTTAGGGGGCAGTAGTCCAAACTTCCTCATATGAAATTATCGCAATTGCACAACATGCAAAGCATAAACTTATGTTTTAAATATAAAATACAGAAGAATATGGGAAACATAAATACCATATATATCATATATAAAATACAGTGACATTATAATGGCCACCATGAAAGGAGTTAAGAGAAGATTGAACAATCATCGTTTCGTGAGGTAGTAATTCTCCATCCACAGAAACAGTATGTTCTTTAACCATTAGACAAAGGTGTCTGTAAGTGTAGCTCGAATAATTCACATAAAACATCCTAGTATATTTAATATACTGTTATTGTCACAAAATAAAGGAATAAAAAGAGTTTAGGGGTTTAGAGAAGCAAAATAAAACCAAATAACACAAGTGAAGACATTACCTTTAAATCGGGTAACTCCTCTTGGTTTGAACCAAAAGGGTTTCTTGAAGAGAATCATTCCAAAGGTGAGGCTTCAATAATGAAGATAGATATGTGGAGAGATAAAATGGACAGGGGTTGGCTGATACAAAGGCTTTATAGGTGTGGTTAAGGTGGTAGAGGTGGGAACCTTTTATTAGAGAAGAGGACGGGGACTCTTGGAAAGTTATAAACTATTACTTTATTATAAAATGATTTTTGGATTTTAAAGTTCCCAAAAGGATATATTTCGAGTCTAAGGTGATAAGGTTTTGAAATACACCCATAAAATAGCTTTTTGAAAAGTTTAAGACTTAGATTTTATCCTATCTTTTCATTTTATTTAAATCATTCATTTATGAGGTAATCACTGCATCATCAAAGTGTCATAAATAAATTAATTTATTTAATGTCTAAAAATTATAAAAAAATGATCATGATGTAGGAAATATTTTTAGATTCATAATTAATATTTATAGTAAAAAATATGACTTGTATAACCCCATGTAAAAATTGTTTTAGTAAAACTATACATGTTTGTGATATTTTAATTTTAACTTTAAATAAAAAGTTATTAATGTCATTTTCCAACCAAAGTGGCTCCATGGGGTCCCCAAATTGACCCATGGATTTTCTTGGTCGGCCATGACTTATTCAATAAGGGTAGTACATGTTTCAAGGTCATTTCATATTATTATAACATTATCTTTACCTTAAATTACACTAATTACCTTTAATCGCGATTAATAAAACTTAAAAGTTACTATTCACAAAAAATTTCTTTAATATCATTGAAGCACATTTTACTTTCTAATGACAACCATGTATGTCGGATTTTTGAAAATAAAATCACAGAAGTGGTAAATCTTCATTTAAACGAAAAATCAGTTTCTTTAACTACCACTTAGTGGTTTCACTATTCATCAAAAAATCGAAGTTTTTTAGAAAAATACCAAAAATTCACCCTAATCTATATTTGATATTCAGAATTAAAAAATGATGTCTATTTTAAAAAATTCAAAATATATAAGTGGCATTAATTAATTTAATAAGTCATTTCTGATGTCAAAACAAATAGCATGTTTTTAAGAAATAATATCTATTAAAAGATTGAAACTAGTTTAAGTCCAATTTTAAAGTGAAATTAATTCCAATGGCCACCATTGGATTAAATGGTAAAAATATATTCTAAATAAACATTAACCTAAATTAAAAATATAATCTATCCATATAAATAAATCAGATTAAAAGGAGGTTTAAATTAAAATGAAACATTTTCACTAGAAATGATCTTTATCGGAAAAATAACAAAAATTTACACAAAGTAAATTTTGATGTCCAGATTCTAAAGAAGGATTTTATTTTTTCAAATAAAACATATAAAATTTTCAAAAGTATATTTAAAAAGGGTTCTCCATCAAAAGGATGTTAATCGTCCTTTTAAAGAATATTAGAATATTTATGCTTAAAATTGGATTCATTTGCATTTTAAGCCTCTAACATTTATTGGATAAAAGTAAAAATATTTTACAAACATATATAATCATTTTGTAGTTAGTTCCGTTCATTCCCTCCATTACAACGGCTAGGCGTTAACTACCATTTAAAATAATATTATTTTATTATTAGAGTGCAACGTAAGATTTCAAAGAAACTCGTTGTTGCGTATTGGGTACGCCATCAAGCATAGTGTTCCCTTTAAAGTAATATTAATATTTTATTCACAAATATGGATAAATATGAAAATGTCATATTCTTTATTTACCTGGGGTGTTACATCATTCCCCCCTTTGGGAATTGCGTCCTTGCAATTTTAAAATTGGTCTTGGAAACTTCATTGAAAATCCTACATCGGAACAAGAGTCAGTAAAACTATCACTTTAAAATAAAGAAAGAGAAGTACAAATGTCACCCGTGTTAACCCATACTAGGATTCCATGTTGGAAAACATGGACATTATGGAGAAGAAAAAGGGTCATGTTCTGATGGAGAGTGATAGAAAACATATTTAGTATAAAGTTAACCACAAGAAAATCACAAACTTGTGATGGGTTAAACGGTATTTGATTCCCCAGTTGGAAAAATTAACAGACTAAATTTTTGTTTTATGTTACTTTTCATTGAGGAATTTTTTTATGAGCTTAACTAAAACATAAGGAAACATACTTACTTGTCATGTTTACTTTCAACTTTTACTAGATTTCTTACACAAACTCATATTTTCTCCAAAAGACGAGTATTTAGGATGACTTGTTCACATTAAGAGAGTTATAATCAACTTCTATAGAATCACCTAATCCACAAAACATAACTATATACTTCCCATGTATTTAGAGCTTAACCAAAAAAAAACCAAAAAGGTTAGTATGAGATCAGATAATACCCAAAAAGGATAATCCTTTATAAAAAAAATCTATTCTTAATCTCCAAAATTTGTCAAACAATACCCAAAGTTCAAAAAAGACCATTCAATAAACATCTATCCATAAAATTCTTCAAATTAATCAAAACTAAGACTGAAACCCAAATATCTGAAGGATTTAATCACATAGTCTTCCAAGATAAAACATAACATTTATCTTCAAATAACATTATTTACTCTTAAAGTCTCATACTGAAAAGTAATTAACCTAATCACATATCTTCCATGATAGGTTAATAATTTACATAGATAACCCAAAATCAACTTATTATAGATTCATAAGATCATCTAACTAAAAAGAATTATTCAAACTAACCAGGGACTTCATGTAGTCTAGTGGTAGGCGATAAAAACCAGTCGCACTTTGGTTGTGGGTTCGATTCCTGTAGCTTCGTCAGACGCGACAGGTTGTCACATGGTCTACATGTTGTCTTTTTTCCAAAACTACATAATTCTTATAACATTCCCCAAAAAGTGATAAAATCTTCAAAAATAACAATAACATAATTTAACCTCAAGTTTATCTCATGTCATTCATATTCCATCATAACATATAGTAACCCATAATTACCTCAAAAGTAAGGATCATATAAACCCTAATGGTTACCTTTATAATTATTACCTGAACATCCACGTCGAGTTGGTTCTCTCGTACATGATGCATTAGAGAACTCACCAAGGTTCAAGTGGTTGATCATGACTCCTGATAGTTGGTTTAGAATAACCACGAGATTTATCATTGAATCCCTCATTTCATCCAGTCTCATAATCAGAGAACCACCACAGTTTCCTTCAACCCCATTGTAACTTTTGTGCCTACTAGATCCATCCATTTATTAAAACCAAAAAATGTCAGTGTGAGTATATCAACAAAATCATTATGTACTAATGAGGAAGATAAACACTAAAATATACTTACTCATTCAATTTATATAAAAACTATGACTCTTTCTGAAATCCTATCCATTATGGTAATGTCACTTATGCTTAAAGAATACCCTAACCTCTAAAGTTATCTAAACCGACCTATGATACCAACTATAAGGACCCAGTATTAAACATTACTTATTATTGAATTAAATGAATAATTCACATTGAGGATCTTTTTAGGTTTAGAGTTTTAGAGAATTAGGACATTACTATTACATCTCAAAGATTACAAAGTAGAAACATCTACGCAACTTCCATTTTTTTCACAAAATAAAAACTCTTGAACACAATAGTCATGTCTAGTTCCTTTTTTAGATAGCCTAGCATTTCCTTGATCCCATCCTTGACCCTATTCATCTTTATGTCCTGTGAAAAACATTTCAAAAAAACTTGGGATGAGCATAAAAAGCTTAGTAAGGGTTATAACAATATGGAAAGAAAACAACAGTCCATGTATACATAAGAATCAATGAAATCATACTTTACTCATAAAACATAAGAATTTTAACATACCTCATGAAATCATAAGATTTACGAATAACTCATAGAAATCATAATAAATTAAGGTAACTTGAGGCATTCATAATATTCTTACATAGGGAGTAACCCTCATGGTTACGTTTGGAATACCCATCACAGTATATTACCTAAATCGCTTCGGAGAAACCTTAGCATTTAACCCCTTCGTGTTAACCAATGCATTGGAGAGCTATATCGGGCTCACCTGCCCTTGGTTTATCACGGAACCACCTGTCTTCATAAACAATGCCCAAGAACCATAACATAATCATAGAACATAACTTAAGAATAAAGGAAAGATAACATTCCCATATTTCAATAACAATATAACATTTTAAGATATTGAAATAATGAATCCATTCTAAAAACCATTTTCAAAACCATTTAAAACAGTTAATAAAGATATTTTTGAATCAAAGTGTCCCACAACACTTTGTAGATTTTATCATTTTAAACCATTAATATCCATATAAATAAATCCTTAAAACCATTTTGAAAACATGGATATTAATGAGAAATATTTTTAATAATAAATCATTAAAACATTTAAAACGATATTTTAGTTAAAAGGTTTTTAACAAAATGAGAGACCCTTGAATACAATAATTGAGGAATAACATTTAATCAGAACTTTATAATATCATGAGAATAAAGGGATTCATGATATAATATTCAAAAGGATAGTATATACACCATATAAGAGTGAATTGGTGAATAACAACAATGAAGTCTCAATAGAAATGAAAAATGAGATGAAATACCTTATAAAGAAGGTATCCTTAAATTAAGGACAAATCAATCTCATAATTATGTGTGAAAAAAATAAATACACCCAATATAAGTGGATATTAAGTGTAAAAAAACCATAGGTCATTCACACATATTCATAGGATGAAATATTCTATAACTACAAGTTGAACCAAAAGTAATCGAAATTGGGTTAAGAAGTTCTTTGTAAACTTTTGATAGCCTAACGATGTTACTTTAAAACTAAGAAAATGAGTTGATGAGAAAAAAAGGATATCTCATCACTTGGAAATAAATTTTACGGAAACAAGGATATATAAGAACATATCCCAACATAAGAAGATGTAATTTAAAAGACAGAACAAAAGAAGTCTTTCTAAAAAGAGGAGGGTGAAAGGTTCCCTTACTGACTTGGGAAACTTTTGAAACGTACACCCCATAAAAGAAAAACTATACAACATTGATGTAAATACTCATAAATAAAAGTATATTACACAAAGAGTAGACTAATGGGAAGTACATACACCACTCATAGGAAATTTTGGAAAATGTAGCATAAATCTAACGGGAATAAAAGTGAGATGAAAAATCCCTTACGAAAACTCGGCAGCCTAACAACGCCACTTAAATCTTCCAAAAATGGATTTATGAGATCAAATAGGGTCTCCCATAATATTAACATAAAAATTACAAAATTATGAATATAAAAGAACATCCCCAAACATAATAAATATGAGCTTAAAAGAAATGACATAAAGGAGAGTACTTAAAAAGAAAGAGAGAGGTAGGATCCCTTACCTCAAGTCCGACTTGTCTTTTTCATTTCTTTATATTCCCGAGTAATAAACTTCGGTCAATTTATAATTTCTTAAGTTACTCCTTTAAAGATTGTTATTCAGTTCATATCACATATTATAATGTTATAATAATTGGTTAATAATGTGAGTTCATATCAGACATTTTTGTCGATGTTTGATACATGAGTCAAAAATGAACTTGTTTGAAAATGATTGTCCATGAAGTTATAAGTAAATCATCTCCAGAATAGTATTAATGATTTAAATATCACATATATCCAGTACATATTCATTTTATACTATTCCATAACATTTTGAGATAAAAAGAAATGAAGTGCACCGTTCATGGAGACGGTAGGCCGTACGTACGCATGAACGCTACTTTCATTTCTTTGTCATATTAATGGAATTAAAAATAATTGAGAGATATATATATTATAATTCCATTATAATATATATGTTTTATAGGTCACATAAGATCATTAATTTCATTCTTTATACATTCCATGTATTTCCTGAATGAGTCAAATCACTTGAGGGGGCGGTAGTCCACACTTCCTCGTATGAAATTATCGCAATTGCACAACATGAAAAGCATAAAGGTATGTTTTAAATATAAAATACAGAAGTATATGGGAAACATGAATACCATATATATAAGATATAAAATACAGTGACATCATAATGTCCACCATGAAAGGTGTTAAGAGAATATTGAACAATCATCGTTTCGTGAGGCAGTAATTCACCATCCACAGAAACAATATGTTCTTTAACATTTAGAAGGAGGTTTGTATAAGTGTAGCCAGAATCCTTAACAAAACAACATCATAGTATATTGAAGATATGGGGGTTGTTACCAAATAAAGGAATAAAAAGAGTTTATGGGTTTGGAGAAGCAAAATAAAACAAAAGAACACTAGTGAAGACATTACCTTTAAATCGGGTAACTCCTCTTGGTTTGAACCAAAAGGGTTTCTTGAAGAGAATTATTCCAAATGTGAGGATTAAATGATGAAAAGAGGGATGTGTAGAGATGAAATGGGTAGGTTTTGGCCGAGAAAAAGGCTTGAGAGGTGTGGGTAAGGTGATATAGGTGGGGGCCTTTTATAAGATAAGAGGAGGGGCACTCTTGGGAAGTTATAAACTATTACTTTATTATAGAATGATTTTCGGACTTTAAAGGTCCCAAAAGAATATATTTTTAGGATAAGGTGATAAGGTTTAGAAATCCACCCATAAAATAGGTTTGTGACAAGTTTAAGACTTATATTTCACCATATCTTCTCATTTTATTTAAATCGTTCATTTATGAGGTAATCACGACATCATCACGGTGTCATAAATAAAATACTTTATTTAATGTATAAAAATTATAAAAAAACTATCATGATGTAGGAAATAATTTTATATTTCTTATGAATATTTATAGTAAAAAACATGACTTGTATAACCCCATGTAAAAATTGTTTTAGTAAAACTATACATGTTTGTGACATTTTAATTTTAACTTTAAACAAAAAGTTATTAATGTCATTTTCCAACCAAAGTGGATCCATGGGGTCCCCAAGTTGACCCATGGATTGTATTGGTCGGCCATGACTCATCCAATAAGGGTAGGACATGTGTCAAGGTCATTTCATAATATTATAACATTATCTTTACCTTAAATTACACTAATTACCTTTAATCGCGATTAATAAAACTTAAAAGTTACTATTTACCAAAAAAATTATTTTAATCTCATTGAACCAAATTTTACTTTCTAATGAAAACCATGTATGTTGGATTTTTGAAAATCAAATCACAGAAGTGGTAAAGTTTCATTTTAACGAAAAATCAGTTTCTTTAACTACCACTTAGTGGTTTCACTATTCATCAAAAATTGAAGTTTTTTTAGAAAAATACCAAAAATTCACCCTAAGATATATTTGATATTACGAATTCAAAAATTATGTCTATTTTACAAAATTCAAAATATATAAGTTGCATTAATTAATTTAATAATTCATTCCTGTTGTCAAAACAAATAGCGTGTTTTTAAGAAACAATATCTATTAAAAGATTGACACTAGTTTAAGTCCAATTTCAAAGTGAAATTAATTCCAATGGCCACCATTGGATTAAATGGTAAAAATATATTCTAAATAAAATTTAACCTCAATTAAAAAGGTAATCTATCCATATAAATAAATCAGATTAAAAGGAGGTTTTGAAGTAAAATGAAACATTTTCACTAAAAATGATCTTTATCGGAAAAATAACAAAAATTTACACAAAGTAAATTTTGATGTCCAGATTCTAAAGAAGGATTTTATTTTTTCAAATACAACATATAAAATTGTCAAAAGTATATTTAAAAAGGGTTCTCCATCAAAAGGCGGTTAATCGACCTTTTAAAGAATATTAGAAGATTTATGCTTAAAATTGGATTCATTTGCATTTTTAGCCTCTAACATTTATTGGATAAAAGCAAAAATATTTGAAAAAGATATATAATAATTTTGTATTTAGTTCCGTTCATTCCCTCCATTACAATGGCTAGGCATTAACTACCATTTAAAATAATATTAGTTTATTATTAGAGTGCAACGTAAGATTTCAAAGAAACTCATTGTTGCGTATTGGGTACGCCATCGAGCATAGCGTTCCCTTTAAAGTAATATTAATATTTTATTCACAAATATGGATAAATATGAAAATTTCATATTATTTATTTACCTGGGGTGTTACAGTGAGTCTGAATGGAATTAAAAATAACTCATAGTTCTTGTACCATCTAAGAAAAAAAGTCTTCTTGATATCCTCCTTCTTCACAAAAACATGATAATACCCAGAATATACATCCACCATAGATAAGTACTGTGATCTATGTTTCAAATTTGAACAAGTCATAAATAAATGGAAGAGGATACTTATTATTTATTTTTATCTTTGTCATCTCATGATAATTAATGCAAATGTTCATTCACCCAACCTTATTCTTGACAGAGAGGACAGATTCACCCAATGGAAATGAACATAGAAATATGAACCCTTTGTCTAGATCCTCCTAAATTTGTTTCTCCAAATCCCTAAGTTCAACAAAAACAATTTTATATGGATTATTGGATAATGGTAGTTCTCCTGGTATAAGCTGTATTAAAAATTCAATGTGTCATGTAGGTTGAAGACCAGTAAATTCCACAAGAGACACATCAGTATATTATCTCACAAAGTGAAAGTATTGATGGATGATTCATTAAATAGACTAATTAATTTGAGATGTATACACTTTATCATCAGTAAATATCATACATTAATGATATGGTGGTTCTAAAGAAGATTCATCCTCCTCATTTCACATGTATGGAATTTAAGGTCAATCCATGATATAGAGATGGACTTCCTTCTCAGGAAATTTTTTGTTCACTATATATAGGTAAAGTCAATCCATACCAAGAATTAAATAAAATTACACCAAAGGGAGTATGAAAAGGTTCACTAAGAATTTCATCTTATAAATATTGATAGTATAGTATTTATATACTATAGATGCAATATTTTCTGCATTTTCTATTTTCACAGAAAGTTAAACATCAATTCTTTGTGGTCGGGTTTGAATGATTTTACTAAACATTAGTGATATAAATGAAAGCATAAAATAATAATAAAAAATTAGGTTTTATATTCATTAATGAATAACCAGCTTACCTATTAACACTTTTTTTTCAGGATCCACCTCTATGATTGTGAAAGAAAAATCTCACCCTTCATGCCTTGGATATTGTTAGTTGTCTCTAAAAACTAGTTGCTTAGTGCCATAGTTTGTAGAGTCCCCTTGTTCATTGTAGTTGAAACAATGAAAAATTCACTTATAGATGAACACAAAATTCTTATCCTCTAATGTATTTTTGGGTTCCACCTGTCAGAAATCTGTATCTAGGTTTCCATACTTTCCATGCCTGAACTATTTCCTTGTCCCCCTTACAAAATTTCTGATTTTCTTATTTCAACACCTTTGACAAGTGGGATTTGAAATTTTATGGAACCATTATATTTATCAATTGAAATTCCATAATTAAACTCAACATTTCACTTCTTATCCTGGGGATATCCTTGATATTCTACAATATCCATTTCAACTTTTAGGGAACATCATACAATTTCCGAATATCTATCATGTCTCAGATCCCTAGGGATTTTTATATACTAGGTTTTAGCTCACCAAATAATAAGTAAACATTTAATTATGTGGTAATGACCAATATTTAGGCATATCATGCATGTATTGTGATGTTTTCCTTGTATGATTCGATAGATTCATTATCATTTTTCATAGGGGAAAGAAAATCCTTTTCTATTTTATGTCGTATAGTGTGTGAAAAATTTTTATTGAAAAAATATATTAGAAATAATTCCACCCCTTATCTTATATCTCATCCTCAGGCTTTCAATTCATAATCAATGTTCACTAAAGACTATCTTCTCCCTCCATAAGATAAAAAGCTAATATAACCAAAACTTTTTACAGACATTAATGGATTGAGAATAAGTCTTCAATAGAGTTGATCCATTATTCCATAATTAAGGGATTATATGATCCATTGAAGGTGAGAGGCCTTTGTATAATAAAGGTCTCAATTATTTGTTGTTCTCTCCCTATTGGATTTAGATGATCATCATAATATGTTTTTCTATATAGAGCTTATGTCCTCTAAGAGTGTATCATTATAATGTTTTCTATTCCAGTTCCCATCTGGTTGTTATCTCATTGGGGGAAGTCATCACATTTCCCTTCACATTGGTTGTTTACCTAATTCCACCAATTTTCTTCCATTGGATATAATAAGAGGAAAATTGTACATTATTATTTTATTCAATTAAAAAAATAAATAGTGAATCCCAGGGAATTAAATGGATATCTTATAAATTACATTTATTTCTTAACTTGTGAATTTATAGGCTTCAATATATGTTTTCCTTGATCTATTTACTAACATATAATATTATGGGAATTTTTTGTTCCCTTAATAATGGTTCATAATGAGATTGATAATTTAGAAAATAATATACCTAGGGAGTTTAAAACTAGGTGTGAATCATGGACCATTTTCGTGCACCATATCCTGGTCGAGTCTATCTCAATGTAGTGTTTTCATGTTTTACACCTATGGACATCAGTCCCATAAACACATACACATTTAGTATCCAAACAATTATTTATTTTCTTAATGAAAAATTATTATATAAATAAAAAATAGGAATGTTTTCTTGTACATAGTTTTATCCCAAAGGCTTTCGATAGAGTTCTCCAATCATAAACCCAAAAATAAAAAACATTTTCTTTGAGGCCAACAATAATAACCTTTCTTATTATTACTAATTAATTAATGATTTATTACATAAATGTATACATAAAACTACTCAAGAGATCAACAAGCATAGATTATTTTTGAATTATATATAACAAATAACAAAATAAAACATGAAATAAATTATCTTTATTAAAAAAATTCTTATAATGCTCGTACATAATATAGCATGGGATAACCTGGAGACAAACATAAGAAAACAGTGATCTATAAAGCCCTATAATGGAATAATCAGAAAATAACAAAATGAAATTTATAAATATTATACAATAGGCTAATTAATGTGGCATAAAATTTGTGATAATCAAAAAATTAAACAATAAGATATGATATATCATGATTACATAAAGGAAACATGTGAAATTGGGAAACAAATTAAAGCACTACATCATAAATATATGTTAATGCTACATTGCAAGAAATCATGATTGAGAAAATTCCATTAAAGGAATAAGGTTTACTCTCTATCCCAACATTACAACTCATGAGACTAAACATTATACAATGAATTGGAATAATATATAATTTCAATTGCACATGTTACTTTCATTTCATTCTCATGCCTAAGTGTGTCATATAAGTCATTCAATGTGGAATAATTTTTTCATTAATTATTATTAAATAATTAGGTATTTTAGAATAAATAATTTTATGTCCTTAATAAAATATGTATAAGTTGATAAAGGTGAACACCCTTAATAGTAATTGGGTATTGGTATTCACTAGGAATTTTTTTCCTGGAATCCCGTGGTGAAATTTTGGCCACATAACGGGGGCACATAAATATTCATGGAAGGGATTATTGAGATCAAAATAGATCTATCATTATTTAGATATCACAAGGTATGTGTGTGGAATGTGTTAAAGCACACTCCAACATTAGGAATTTAAAATCAAAGGTCATAAAATAATGATGTTTCTTTAATAAAGAGGATAAAGAGAGGATCCCTTAAATGAGCATGTTACTCCAAATGATTACGAGGGTCATCATGATAGCTTGGGGGAACCTTGTGAGATATCTAGAGTGGGGAGGATATATTAAGGATGTGCACCAAGGATAT
Organism: Viscum album; assembly: GCA_963277665.1. Lineage (NCBI taxonomy): Eukaryota > Viridiplantae > Streptophyta > Magnoliopsida > Santalales > Viscaceae > Viscum > Viscum album. The sequence continues at coordinate 265,867,444 of OY728125.1, read as the reverse complement.
TAAGTGAAGATAAATTGGAGCTTAGATGACTTTATATAGAAAAAAATTGGGGAATTCGTAGTCATTTCTCCAACATTGGTTTCATACTCTATATGATAAAAATAAACAAAACCAACATCCTACCCATGTTATATTCCCATGTATTCTTCCAAAAGGGAGTTATTTTGATTATTTTATAATTTCATGTGCCAAATTATTAAAATAACACCCTTTCTTGTGTGGAAGTGAGTGATACACATAAATAAATGATTTTAATGACAAAAAATATATTAATGGCTTTCATGGATCCACAAAGGATTTATAAAAATAATAAAGTATACATAAATAAAATTATTTTAAAAGAAAAAATTATTTATTAATGGATAAATATTTTAGTAGTTTTTACAACACTTTGTGTAATTTTCATGTTAAAATAGATACAATGTATTTATACAGTACTAAATTTTTACCTATAAATTTGACTACCTCTGGAAATTTTGAAAAACTCACCGATTTTTAATTTGGAAATTCTGATTCCAAAAATAATATTCATTTTTTCAATATAATTTTATAAATATGTGAATTTTCACTTCTGAATTGAGAACTAACGTTTATTTAGAAATGTTGGGTTATTTGACAATAACAATTTTCAAACCCTTATAAAACTTATTTTTGAATTCATAAAAATTATATGATTATTTATATTTAATAAAAATTATTTATTAATAATTTTAAATGTAAATATTAATTATTTCTATAATCTATTAATTCATAAAAATAAAATTTAATCTGAAAAATAATTTGTGTCTTTTATTGTGTCAAAATAAAAATCACTTATAATGTAACAATAATAGGATGAAAATATATTCATTATTCTATAAAAAATAATTTACATAATCATATTTATGGTGTATTATTACATATCCATTTAATATTCCATCAAATGTTATAAGGGTAAGGTCTACGACAATGATACTTTCATAGGGTGGTTCAAGAGACATGGTTTGGTTGTGATCTTGATGATCTGAAACTTCTCCCATATACATCTTCCCTCACATATATATTTTTGGATATCTTCTTGTTCTTGGTTAAGGTAAAAGAGAAGTGACGATATCTTCCTCATAAATTGTGATAATTAGGCTTCAAAATGTATAATCCAACTTCTTGAGGTCATCACTCTTTTGTCTATGTCAATTAGATTAGTTAAAACTCTATATTTATATTAATCCTGAGATCATTCGTCAACAACTATATTATCAATAGTAATAATGAATAATGGTAATTTAATTATGATAGAATAAAATAAAAACAAATAACTGAATGTATTTTCTATAACCATATTACATTATAGTACATTTAATTAAATAAAAATGGTAATTTTATTTATTACAGTTTGGGTCATTACAGTGTACCATAGTGAACCATAAGGAAACATAATGGGCTTTCTTAATAACTATGAATCATATCCTTATCATTTTGAATGGACACATCATTTGAATGGTGTAGCCCAACCCATTGTATAATGTTTGTCTGACTGGTAGTAGTCCAAAATACATATTGTATGGAAACTCCACCAGTTATATATAGTTTGCTGTCATCATGTGATTGGATATACCGATTGATCACTATAGATCAATGAACTTATAGTTCCCAATTACAATACAACGATGGATTTACAGTGTAGTTGGTGGGTGATAAGATTAATTTATATATTCATATTGGAAACATTAATTTAAGTATTATTCTTAATTAATTTGATGTTTTATTGGGTTCATCTTTTTCTCATTGGATTTAGGAATACTGGTCTTAATGGAAAAATTGATAAAAAATTCCAAAAATAGGACTTACATGACAAGTACATCATAAATGATGTGTATACCTCATTCATGGAATGTCTGGAAGGCCACAAACTAGATCATAAATCCCTCACATGATGTGTAAAGTATAAAAAATGGATGAACCCATTACACGACATGCATATTTCAAAGATATGAATTCTTACAGATGTTAAATACATACATGATGTGTAGATATTACACGATTTTCATGTTTTTAAGGATTTCTCAATAAAATATATGAGCTGATTATTTAGTGGGAAATGTGGATCTCAAATATATGGAAGTTATCCACATTACATAACATGAATATTTTGGGACTAATGTTACTTAATCTAGTACACAATGTATATTAATTTCATGTCAAGTACTTCTTCGGCCAGTTATGATTTTAAGTGATCATCCACCCACAACATCTTTTCGAAATTTTCTTTTCTCACATTTTATATATGAGATTTTCATTTTTTTTCATTCTAAACAAGATTGCATTCATTCCTTTATTTTTTATTGAATCCTTTTGAGTAGTTAATCATTCCATTCTCCTTATTCATCCATCGAAATCTTATTTCCATTCACAATGATTGTTTCATTACCTCTCATTATTCTTCATCAATGATTTCATCATTATTAAACATTTATTAATTCATAGGGAGTTACTGATTGTTTTTTATGTCTTGTTATTAATTATTTCATCATGTGAAATAATATTTTGATGATATATATATTGATTTCAATTTTTTAACATTTATTATATATGTTTTTAGTCTTGGATTTTTTCTTTCCCAACTATTGTATGATTACTCATAGCATGATTGATATTTCATTTTCTTTTATTTTTACCATCCATACATGAATTTTCCATGTAGATTTAGGGGTCAATATTAGAGGTGGTTTTCACAAAAACAATATCTTAAAATCGAAAAGGGTAACCATATGTCAATTAACCAAGTTCAGAACTATTTTCAATATAATGTTTTGTCATTATCACCGACCATCATAGGTGAAATTTGAAAAATAGTGACATAGTTGGAGAAGATTAGTGTATGACTAATATCATGCAATACATTCTTCCTCAAAGTCAATATTCCTACACTTAGGATGTTAATTAAATTGTTATGAGGATTCCTTCCCAACTTAGGTTATTCCAATTAGCTAGACCATGGTCAATTGATGTTTTTTACAATTCTTCATATCCTAATCAATAGGTCTATCCCACATGACAGTTTGGATTAACTCTATGTCATTAACCTAAAATGAACCCTAATTGCATACGTTATTATCTGAAATAAACCCAAACCACCAATATTTAGTTTGATACCAACCTAAATATTTAAATTTTGGAATCATTCTTAATGGTTTTTTTCAATTGGATAATGACCATCAAGTATTCCTCCTATATCTGAACCCATACTTCCACTTTACTATAATGATGTAATAAGTGTAGATTGGGATTATAAATTTTTATTCTGTTTACCACTCATGGAAATTCAACAATGTATATTGTTGAATAAAAATTTTATGTCATTTCAGGGGATTATTTTTAATCAGTCACATTGACTTTTGGATCAAACCCTAGATTAACTCATCCCTTCCCATTTCTTTTTCATTTCCTGTTTCCATTTTAAAATTTCTCTCCATAGGGAACACAAAGTTTCTCTTTTTATTTATTTATATTATTATTATATAGTGAACATTCTAAGGATCCTTTACTCATTCAACTATATTGTATTAACAAAAAAAACATCTCATCTATACCAATATTGAAATAAAAAAATCCGGATGCACACACTTTTCAAAGGCTATGTGTAACGATCGTGGGCCGCCACACCCCAAAACATACAATATGAAAAACCTAAAGATCAAGGTGGGAAAACATTACTATAGAAACATCCTATAACATATTATGGATATCCTTCTATTAGGGGTGTTTAAGGTGGATTTGTGTGCCCAACTATCCAGGGGAACGCTTCAAATGTCAAACCCAGACTCATCAATATGATCAAGAACATGGGTATGTTTAATGGGACTCAACGTGAAGACCACCACGATCACATTTTAACCATTTTGAGGTTAGATATACCTTTAAAAATAAATTTGTATCATCAGATAAAATTTTGTTATGATATTTCAAATTCTCCATGTGTGACAGAGACAAGGATTGGCAGAAGATTTGTGCTCCCCAGTCAAACATGACTTGTGATGAATTAGGAAATAATTTCCTTGAAAAATAAATTCCACTAATCCAAACTAAGAATATCCATAATGATATTAAAAACTTCTCCAAGGAAGATATAGAATCATCATGTGAATAATGGGTTAAATTAAAGTGGTTAACCCTGAAATTCCCACATCACGGCTTATATGTGAGGATATAATTAAAAAAATCCAAAAGGACTTCAAACACATTCAAGTACTATTGTAGAAATTATTGTGGATGGAATAATCATTCTAAAGAGACCTGATGTACTCCAAGAAATTTTATATGTGGTATCCCACAATTCTAGTCTATCAAAAAGTGATATAAGACCTCTGTGTAAAATTCTCCAATTCATGGAAGAAATCACCCACCATCCAGTTCATGTAGAGGCTTTTAAAAATAATTTTTCATCTTTTCTATTTCATTCTACGCCACCACCAATCCTACTACAGTGATTAAAATTCAATCATGTGAGATATAAAGAGTCCCGCACTCATAGAAAGACTATAGGTATGGGATGTAAGAACCTAGAGATTAATATTTTAAATAAGTGAATTAAAATAATAAAGTACATTAGTACTAGAATCCAAAAAATATAAACTATAGAAAAAAAACAATAGAAATTGGAATATTAGTAGACACATAAAAACAAAGGTTCTTTTTAGTAGAGGAGTGGTCAGGTACCCCAAAGGAATCAGGTAAAACTTGGGTATCCCCCAAAAGGACCAACACATTAACCTTATTAACATTTCCAAAAACCATTTCCTAGATCTCATTAGTTTCAACCCGTATAGTAGAATCAATTAAAAAACTCCTCAATGAACACAACACAAACCGAAACCCCTCCATGCCAATCATGAAAACATGATTAATTTATTCATACATAAGGTAAACCATTGAATGAAATCTTGGGAGATGAAGATTCAAAACCACAAGGATTCACTATGTAACATGGAGCATCAAATGGTAAAAAACCTCTAATACATTATAGGATAATCTACCCTATAATTTTCCTAAAAATACCAAATATTTTCTAAGGGATGTAGATAAAGATATAATTGTTAAATGTGAAAATGTGATGGTATTTCTGAAACAATGGGGAGTTTTAGAAACATTGTTAATAGATTTAGATGATTATATTCAGTAGGGAAATAAAAGGGTAGATCAATACAAGAAATTATCCAATTGAGAAAAATATTGAAATGGGAGATGACTACATGGAATCACCAATATAAAATCAACCTCAACCTTTTCCTAAATGGTTTAAAAAAAAGGAAAAATGACCATCAATAATAAAAATTAGTAAATGTTCAAACAAATACACAACAATTTATAATTTTGAACAACGATTACTCAAGAAATAGATTATAAAAAATTCATTATATAATGTATTTATAAAAAAATAAAGAACAATTAAGTGGAATTTCATTAAACTAGTGCTTATATATTGTTATTTAGAATAAGCTTACCCAAAAAATGATATAACCTATTAGAAATTAGATTACATTATCTATATGGTAATGAATATTAGTAATATCCTAACAGGATCTATGAGGAAGTATCAATCTAATGTGAATGAGTGTTTACAATAAGTTGGGGATCTGTTATCTAAAACTAAAAAGGGTGGATCTCAAACTCATTGATTATTTATTCAATCATCCCCAAGACCTTCTTAATGATTTCTTCTAAAAATTTGAAAAATATATTTTACCTTTAGATTTTGTTATAATAAATATGTATGAGTAAGGTGATAATAAACTCATTATTGGAAGACTATTTCTCACCACTGGAATGGGGATTATTGATGTTAACCTAGGTATATTTATTTTTAGAGTTTGTGAAGATATGTTTTTATTCAATGTGGATAAGGCCTCTAATAAAAAAACTTATTGAAAATTAGAAAAATTATCTCTCATTAATATAAAAAATAATATCAACTCAAAATTGAAAAAAACACCTCTTATGTATAAGGGTTCTAGTGCTCCTAAGAATGAAAAATTCACCACTCCTCTAGCTAGGGAGGACATACAAAATTTCACAACCATTCTCTTCAAAATGTCATTCTATAATGAGTATAAAATCAATATATAATTATTATGTTTCAAAATATATCATTATCAGGACAATAAATAAACCGTTGACTAAAAAGAAACCTAGGGTAGGTTCAATAAGCAATAATTGGGTAGTTTTTTTTGGATGTTTTAGAGTGTGTTGAGAGCATTCATGGAGGAATTGTCCCAATTGGGGAAAGAAATACAAAAATTCAAATAGTATATGTAATACAGAACGTGTAAAATCGATCAACTAATTTTCTTGAAAAATAAGTAATTTCCATGACGTGTATGAAATACATGGATTGTAAATGTTTGGGAAACTTTTTATATAACATGAACTTAATTTTCATGTCAACCCCCACCCCTCATTGATCCCTCTTCCGAATGATGCACCTCGACCCTTATCTACCTACCCTGAAGCCACAACCCCTCCCCATACACCCTTTGCACTATGCTGATGGATCTCGTCTCCTCCTCCAGTCCCTTTCCCTAGATATTCTTCACACACTCTACAATTTCCCATAAATCTGAAGTTTCTAGAACCAAGACAGTTTGTACTCCTAAAACTGATCTTTCACCCAAGAATGATGAAAAACCTATGCCACCCAAATAGGGGAGGTCTGATCTAGCTACAGCACACCCTAATCCCTCCACCTCCTCATTTACTTGTTCCTCGGTGTATTATTTCACTTACTAGGACTCATAGTCATCCTCAGGTGGATCAAATGATCCTTCCCCTCCTCACCTTCATCCATTCATCCACCCATCCAATCCTACATGCTATATTATTTTATTAAATCTCTAGGATGATCCAATGAAGATGAAGAAGATGTTGAATTTCAAAATACTAGAGTGGATCCACATCATTCAGTAGGTCCTTGATCTCATTCTCTTTCTCTTGTGTATTTGATCAACCTGGTGCATAAGGATTCATTCTAGGATTTTTTTCATTGGGTTCCTAGCCTCCTTTGTGTAAGACATTGATTATAAGGACTTAAGACTCAAAGGATGACCATGGGAGCTCACCCTTGGTGATTTTGGAATTGACCATAATATATATTCCACTTACTTCAGTGCCTCCCCTATTTTTTTAATATTACATCTCTAGCCTAAGTATGCTAAGTTTGATTAACATTAGGTCTATATAACCATATACTAGGAAATAATATATGATCATTGCACCACAAAGATCACCATGCTCTGAGGATCTTCTATTTGGAACCTACAGAAGACCATAGCTCTCTCTTGGATAACCAGTGGTGATGTTCTTCTTGCTTTCATCTCGATTGTGGTCATTATTCACTCTGTATCCATGGGTGAACTAGGAGTTAACATGGCTAAAAAGTTTAGTGATTCCCACCAAACCCTATATAAAAGGAATCATAGTACATTTATAGGATACACTTTCATCAACCACCTGACATGGAATCTCTATGAATTTGAGGTCACTAAACCCCCCACATCCTTTCTCCCAATGGAGGGAATCATCTAGATATTGATCTATAAAATGGGGTTGGTCATGAATCCTGGTATTTTTAATTGATGGGTGATACTATATTTGGAGGATTCCAATTATGCCCCTTCATAGTATATAATTGTCATAGCCACAACAACCACCCATTCTCATGAACCTACATTCACAACTACCACCACATCCAACACATCTTCATCACCTTCGGCATTTACTATCCCACTAGCCACCATTGCTCCTACCCTTGATTTTACCACCACTAGCACTAAACCTTCCACATAATCCTCACCACCACTCCATACAACCTATGGATTTCTATCTAGTTTCTTTTGGAGAATTAGTGGTATATTTTACTCCATCTAGTTATCCCCTTTAGTGAACCATCTTATTTAATTATCCCGAATCTACCATTATCCAATACATCAACCAACACACTAACCACTATCGAACCTTCATCCACCTTTCTACTCACAATAGTTACCTCCCCAAATACTCTACCATCTGATCTACCATACTCTATGTCCCAAATGGTTTATTTAGATGAGAAGTCACAATGAGGAAATAACACATCTCATCCACTATCTACTAAGATGTCGTCCATTGACCCTGTTGCTAGACACAAATCCACCATCAAGATTGGTACCTTACATCCACCTTCCACCAAGATATCTTCCATTACCACAACACCTTCGATAGTCATTATTTATTCATTTTCCATATACATAGAGGAAATTAATATAGCAGGAATAAACAAGAGACTGACTGTCTGAGAGGGAGCTTTAGGTGTTGTAGATTGTTCGAGTTCCACTGTGTCTTAGTTTCTCTTGTACCTATACCATATTTTTGTACTCTATTTGGTTTATCACTTCTTTTACTTATTGTATTACATTACACCAATAGTTGTCATTTCTTTATATATACATGGGATACATATTATTTTTTCAATATTGGTAGATTTATTTTAATTTCATTATAGTATTATATTAGCCATGTCTTTCTCTAATGACTAATCTATAGTCATTGAAATTCCTATACCACCAACATTTTCCCTCCTTCTTTGTATGACTTATGAACATTATGATGTTGAGTTCTAGCTTAGGGAGATTTCACTGGAGGTCCATATACAACATAAACCATCACCACGATGAGCATGAAGGCAGTTCTTACTACATAAAATTCATGCTCAATATGCTCTAGAGGTGGTAAATCCCACCAGGCATACCCAGGAGATCGATGACATAGTGACTCAGTCATGTAAAAGGATGTCGAAATCCCAGAAGATGTATAACACTAATTGATACTTGTGTCCATAAGTTTAGCTGACAAAATTGTTTTTATGCATTTATGGGTGGCAGCCAATAATTATTTTCATTATTTTATGTCTTATGCTTTGGATATTTGGTTTCTTTTTTAGCATTTTTTTGATCATAGGTCATTCATGAACTTCATTTTAATCACATATATTCATTTATATGTCTTTTTTATATTCACTTTTTGAACCTTTCCATTTCACTTATTCCAGCTTGTTAAAACCCTATGTCTTAATGTTTAATCATTTCTAGGTTTTTTCTTTCTGAAAAATTATATAGGTATCCTAATTTGAAATCAAGATCCATCAATTATCCCCATTTCATGACACTCACAGAATGGATCTCTGCATTTCCAAAATTAAATTTCAAATTTCCATTACATTTTTTATATGATTTTATTGATATCCCTCCTATGGCACTTTCATGGATAGTGGGAAAACTATTTGAATTTACATATATGGAAGTATTTCTAGATCATTATTTTCAATACACATTGATTATTTATTTAATTATACTATATATGAGACATTTGTCAGAAAAATCATATTTTAATCCCAAACACTCATTGCATCAAATTTAATAAAAGACATATTTTGGTTAGAAATTGTGTAAATCCTTGTTTTACTCCTATTTATATAATTCACAAGATTATAGAGTTTAGAAATTTAATTCAAATTCAATGTTTTAGAAATATCTTTTTGTTGTCTTATTTCATGACTTCCCAACCTGATTTGTTTCCAGTTAAATGTTTATACTCCTATTCCCAAGATGATTATAGACCCACAATTTTGTATTCTTTTCTGAGCATATTTATTAACAGATACCTAGGGAATGAAAACCCATCAGAATGTGAATTGATATCCTATTGAGTCTATGAATGAAAAAATAAAAATTTAATAAGATTATATCAGTCTTTTTTGATCCAATTATTCCCCAAACCCAACCATTCTTTTTCATTCATTAGCCTATTTTTTCCAGGACAAACCTTGTTTGGATGGATCCATTCAAGGATAATTTTCCCATGATACCCTTATCTTAGTATTATGAATGATTAACCATTGAAACAGTGTGTAGTAATTTGAATCTTATATGTAAAACCCTAATATTTTATGGTATTTATTTTTTTTAAAAATAAATTAATTCCCTTTGATAGATTACTTTTCACAAAATGCCGAGGTTAGACAAACTCAAAAATATTAGTATATTAACACAACTATTATCACATAAAAATTGTAGTAGTGCGAATTAATTAGATTTAATGCAATTTAAATATATAGTTTACACATGTTTATCAAATTAATTCATCTATTACCAATTAATTATAAATTAAAATAAAAACCAATTGAATATAAAAGATTTTTTCCTAAAAACCGTTTTCATGCTACAAATGGTATTATATCCTAAAAAATTAAATTAATCATATTATTGAAATATATTAATAAAATTTATATGTTATATATTCAATAATTTTTTTTTAAATTCATCCAATATGTTTTTTATAGGATTAAGATAATAATAAATATGGTTTTATGCTTAAAAAGTTATATTTTTCTAAATGCAATATTTCTACCTTTTGATGAAGATAATATTTTAATAAAAAATTTTGAAAAAATTTTATATTTTATTTGAGAAAATAAACATCAATAATAAAATTAAGATATAAAAAATATCGTAGTGTGAATTTCTGGTATTTTTCTGATAAGTTTCATTTTTTCATAAATAGTGAGAAATACTGCATTTTAATTTAAAACTGACATTCCATTTAAATAATTTATAATTATTAATTATAAATTAAGTTGTTTTAATTTATAATTATATATTTATACATCTATGAATACAATTGAGTTCATTTGAATAAATTTCACATTATAATAGGATATCAAACCACACAAAATTATTGAACATCTTCACTTTTCAAATATTGTTTTTCATTGTGTCTTAATGATTAATTTTGACTATAATTTTTATAATTATTTGAATTTACTTTGGTTAAATAGTAATTTTTTTTGAAATAAGAAGTTGCACATTAGATTTTAAGGACTATTTCATTTTTTATTCCAAAAAATGTTACCATCGTAAGAAAAGTGTTTGATAAGGTATAGGTAAAAAGGAAACAGGGTAAACATAAAAAGGTAAAGTATTTAAATAACTAAAAACTAAAAACATTAATGTTTTTTTAATTTATCTAAAACAATGACCATATAAAATTTTATATTTCCATAAAACACATGGATATTAATCTCCCATAAATGTGGTTGTATTTAATTATAATATAATCATTATTTTAATCTGGTAAAACCACCTCTCCTCAAGTATAAATATCACCTCTCACCACCAAATATCTACTTAGAAGACATTAAGAACCTAAAATATCTACCTAAACCTATCATATCCACTCTATCTACATCTAAGTGTCTCTTTTCTTACCAAAATACGATATATAAGGCCCTCAAGGTTCATTCAAGGAGGTGATGTTCAAGAGGTTATTTTTTTAAAACACCTCAACTATTTTCTTTTCTTCTGCTAATTTATCCTCATATATTTCATCCATAAATTAATAATAATTACATAAACATATAATTAAATCAATTATATTATTATAATTTAATTTCTTTTATTTATCCTCTTTATTATATCCTCTTATTCAAAGAAACAAAACTCTTGTTCAAATTATGCATGTTAATCATCTCTACTAATAATGATTGTGTTCAATTTCCATTACTGCCTTCCTCTCAGTTCAAAAAAATATTATTGTAGTTAAATAATATTTAAATATTAATATTTTATCATATTTAATTTTATGTATCTAATATATACTGATAATAGTAAATAAAAAGAAACTAGTTCATGATGTTTTGAGAAACCCACCAAAATAAACCAAACATCTATATAATACATTTTATTAAATAATGAATACAATTATATGAAATAAAAATGATATATTGGACCATTTAAAAGTATATAATTAAATTGATACAATTTTATTCCACTTATTTAGTTTTATTTTCATACGACCTGAATATTCTTAATTATGTAAAAATGAACTAAACATGAACATTGTGAAACTAAAACACACAAAATAGTAAATATCATGAAATATTATTAATTAATGGGTTGTAATATGTAATAAAAATATAATTTAAGTTGTTATAATCATTAATATTATTATTTAATTAATTACTAACATTTGGTAGAACATTATACATGTTTTTTAAGTACGAAAAACTAAAGGCTAGTTAGAGGTAAGGGTTTCTCGTCTCATATTTTAATTCTATGAGATTTACATTTAATTCACCAATATTTATTTTGTGTGGATTATATATACCTAAAATTGATATATATTACCAAAAATATAAGTATATTCATTTTATTAATTGTTAAATATTATAATTATTAATTTTTTGGGGCATACTATTCGATTTATTAAGAAACTGTAAGAGAATTCCTAACCCAATTTCCATTCCTTTGGTTAAACATCAACTTAGTTTATTATATCATTCCAAGAATATTTTTTAAATTAATTTTGAATATATTATTAAATATTTCCACATAGTATATGCATATTTATAAATAATAAACCAACTTGATTCATTTTATTAATGTCCACTCCAATTTATAAGCGAAATTCTTCTAAAGAAATTATATTTAAGGTTTCCCTTAAAACTATTTCCTTATTAAACATCTGTGTTTTCTGAAGAAAAAAAAAATTAAAACCCAATTTTAATATTCTCCCACTATTTTTTACATAAATTTTTAATCATTTATAAAATTTTATAAAATATTTTAATAATTATATTTCATGGTATTTTAAAAAAGGTTTTTTGAGGAGTTTCCAAAATCAAATATGAAAGGAATGTTTTTTAACTTGTACATCATGAGAATATTTTTCCTCAATCATTATTCCTTTATGTATTAAATATTATTTAACTTGTTTAATATTTCATATTCAAAGAAAATGTTTTCTTTTATAATTGTGTGGTGCTTTAAACCTATATAATATTCAATGTAAAGAAGGGTATTTTCTTTAATAATTTTTCAATAATCTCATATAAAGTATTTATACACATGTCAACATCATCTATTAAATCTTATAATTCATTATAGATTATCTCTTATAATACCATAATATATATTTTATTATATGATTTAGGATAAAATCCATTGGGTAGACACTATTTTGATACCATTGTTTATATTTCCATTGGTTATCATTCATGTTAATATTAAAATACACATTTCATTCCATGAGTAACCCTTATGATTATTCCTTATGTTTAATTTGTTATATTGAACACGGATTCATGAAAATGTTTTAGTGGGTGTTCTTCGATATCACTGCAACGAATTTTGTAATGTTTTAGTCACATGATATGTAATTTTCAGATATAGAGTAAACCTAATTTATTTAGGGGGCACCATGTGATATAGTCTTAGAAGTTATCCAAAACTCATGATTCTATCAAGTAATATTTTATCATAAAAATTCAATTTTTTATATTATTATCTCAAGCATCATGTTATTTTATTATTTTATAACTCGTGTCTTCTGAAAATGAATCTTTTATTTCAAGACTCAAGATTATTACCTTTGATATACATGGTCTAATTTTCAAATTTTATTTCAGGATAAAAAATCCTTATTCTCATCTTATAATTTCATATTTCCATGGTTTTATTACTCAAATTGTTACCCTTACTGATTATCTTAGATAACCATTCATAGGCTTAATTTTCCCCCACCTATGAGGAATGATGTCCAATGAACTATGTCTAAAGTATTAAACATGGATGATATTGATGACCAAATGTGAAATTTGGGTATTATGGGAGATAATTTTAACCTTTACGAGCCAATCATTTTTTAACCCATATTTTAAGAGGTTTTCCTAATTATCTACAACTCTAAACCAAAATGGAATTTGGGTGTGAAAGTGATCAAATATTTCCTTTTGACATTCGATGTTTTTTTAAAAAAAAATCATAAAATTTATCAGTATAAATGTATGTAATGTAAAGTTAATTTTTTGACCATGAGATCTAGAAGTGTGGATTCTGGGATATTACAGTTGGTTTCACAGAAGGATTTAAGAAACACTATATATTAGGATGTTTTTGTTTCAGTAATTCATATCAGTGGTTTATATCATTGTGGTTTAGTAATATTCATGTTGATAATAAGTTCAGTGTCTTAGAAACCCTTTATCTAGATTGAATTTATGGAATTTTATGGGAGTGAAATGTATTTTTAGAGATATTAATTTATGATGAAGTTATGGGTTATTACATTTAGGGTTTAAAAATGAATGATATGTGATAATTGTTGGGGTTAAATCATATTAATTTAACTTTTTAGGATGCTTCTCACAATTATGTAATTTTACAATGTTTATAATAATATAGTTTTAAGAAAATAATAACCTGTAGGATGTGTGACAACCCGTCGCATCCATCAAGGTCATGGGTATTGAACCCACAACCGAAGGGAGACATGGGTGCATCACTTATCACTAGCCTACTAGATGTCCTTTTTAGTATAAAATAATTTTATTTTAATTAAAATTTCCTATGGTAAAATGTTTAAGTAAATTTTGGGAAAATATGTTTTATAGATAACCAGGACATTGGAAATGTCTTGGTGATTAAGTAATTAATGTTATTTTAGAATATTTTCATAATTTTGGGAACCCTATATAATTATGTTAAATAAAATATTATTGTATTTTTTTTGAGTAATAAATGTTTATTTACATTTTAAAATAATATATCATTTATTATATCCTTATGGTGATTCCGATTATTTAAGGAAATGGTTAGAATAACTTGTATATTATGTGGTTTAGGAAATTTATTTTTTGTTATAATACATTAATAGTGATTGATATCATTTATTGATATATATATATATATATATCTTTCTTGGAAGACTATGTGATAAAATTATCCTAAATTTTGATTTTCAATCATCATCTATAATAGTTTTGAGGAATTTTAAAGATAGTTATTTATCTAATGATCAATGTTTAACTTTGGGTATTACTGCTTAATTTTAGAGATTAGAGTAGTTTTTAATCATATAATGGTTTATTCTTTATTTAATATTATATCTTTTAATAATTTTTTTTGTTTTTTTCAATCTTCTCAAGATAGGAGGAATAGATTTCTAGCTTTTTTAGATTTACTGATTAGTAGAAATTGATATTAGTTGTCCAAGAATAAAAAATCAATAATCATAATTTGGAGAAAAATATAATTTTGTAGTGGAAAATTATTAAAGGATAAAACTATAAATTTAATGTATGTATATTTACTCATGTTCTTAGATAGGTAAGTAATGTAATTCCTCAAATCTATGAAAATTATACTAAAATAAAATCATTATCCCTTTAATTTTCTTATTGGGAAATTAATGTTATTTTATGGAATGAAATATTTATTGTTTTGTGATGGTTAGATTTATGATTTCCCTACTATCTATCATTCCCCATCAAAAATTCATTATTTTAATTATAATATATTTCTATATTTTAACTTCTTTTAATCATAATCCTTATTTTGTTGTGATCTTCAACTTTTACATCTCCACTTTTTAAGAGGAAGTTTTACTGACCCTTTATATGACGTGGGTTTCCGACCATGTAATTTTAAAATATACACCTTTTATTTGTAAGTGAAATTTCAAATTTTTTAGGAAACATTATATATTGAAATTATTGATCTTATGAGGATGGTTTCTTGTTAACAATATCTTCCACCAAATCTCCCTCATGTTCATGATGTGTTGCATATTTCCATACTAAGGAAGTACATACATGATCCTTCACATGTACTAAACTGAGAGTTCATACCATTGAAAAAACATATTTTTTATAAGGAAAAATCAATTTATATTATAGATTATAGATATAAAGTTATATGAAACAAGACCACTCAACTAGTTAAAGTCTTATAGAAAAAACAACTAATTTGAAGGGGCTATGTGGGAACGTAAGGATGTGATGAGGTATAGGTATCCTAATATTTATACATATATGTAATGAATTTTGAGGGTGAAATTAATTTTATGGGGTATAATGTCACTCCCCAAGAATTTATGGTATGTATTTTTTAAAAAATAAATTGAATTTGATCAATAGATTACTTTCCATTGAACACTGAACATAAATGAACATGAAAATAGTTTTATTTTTACAAAACCATTACATCAAGATGTATGAATGTTGGTATTGAATGAGATTAACTAAATTATAAAAATATAGTTTTAAAATGTTTATAAAAATAATTCATTGGTTACTAATTAATTATAAATGAAAATACAAACCAACTGAACATAAATGAAGTGTTTTATACAAAAACCATATTTTTATGATGATAAAGTAATTTAAAATAAATAAATTAAATTATTAAATATTAGTAAAATAAAATAATTAAATTTTATTTTTACATATTCAATCACATTTTTTATGTTCATCCAATATTTTTGATAGGCCTAGAATAAGAATAAATCAAATTTTAAGCATAAAAATCTATATTTTTTCTAAATGTAGTTTTCCTTCCTTTTTATGGAGAACATATTTTAACAATAAATTTTGACACCTTTATAGATTTAATTTTAAAAAAAATTCATATTTTAAATTAGTATATCCAACTTATCATAGGGTGAATGTTTTTTATTTTTCTGAGTTTTATTTGTCGATTAATAGTGAAAATACTACATTTTAGTTGAAAATAGAATTTTCAATTTAATACATAAAATTTTATAATTATATTTTAAATTTGTTTTGATGTATAATTAGAACAGTTATATATCAATAAATGAAATATAGGTCATTGGAATAAATTTAACATTGTAATTGGTTATAAAATTATTTTAAACTTTTAAACTTTTTCACATTAAAGACACGTTTTTTGTTATAATTGGAGGACTAATTTGGAATATAATGAAGCTAATTAATAGAATTGAATTTTCTAAAATTGATTATATATTCTAAATTTGAAGAAAAAAAATTAGGTTATATGTGAAATTTTATTTTTTAGGCATAAAAATGTTTCCATGGTAAAAACCATATTTACAACATTAGTGGTAAAAAAATGAAACAAGGCAAAGATAAAAATATAATTTTATAAAATACCTAAAAAGACAACATTTAATGTTTGGTTGAAGTATTTATATAACCTAAACAGCCTATAAAATATTAATTTTCCTCCAATGTTTTGGAATTTAATTCTACCACAATGTGGTTGGAAGAAAATATAAAATAATCATTATTTTAGTCATATAAACCCACATCTCCTCGATTATAAATATCTCCCCTCACCACCCCATTTTCAATCCAAAACCATTAATCTCCTATAATATCTGAACAAACCTCTCATATACACTATACCAACATCCATGTGATGTGTTTATCACTAAAATTCCAAATCCAAAGTCCTAAATGTGTCATTAAAATATGTGATATTCAATAAGCGATTCTCTAAAAATGCATCTCTTATTTTATTTTCATTATATAATTTATCCAAATATATTTCACCCATAAAAGGATAAAAATTATAGAATCATGTGCATAATGTAGTTTTATGATTCTAATGGAATCTATTATATATACTATACTTGGATTCTTCATGCTTATGTTTCACCTAATTGGAAGGTAATTCCACCAAAAAAATTACATTACTCCCATCCATTTTACGGTTCCCTACATCTATACCCCTACCCCGCTCAAGTTTTAGCTCAGCTGTGATTATGGTTCCTTGAATACTTCCTCATCCCCATCGCTATAACCCCTCTCCAGTATTTCCTCTTCCATCGTATCTAGCTATTTATCCATCTACTATGACTCTAACTCTGCCACATCTGGTTCCCCTGCCAAAAAATCTTATATATTCTATTGTGCCACCTCCATATGCTACACCTCTGGTTCCTCCTCGTATGGTTGCTCCATGCCGAACACCCCGATATTTCCTCTAGGTGATTTTCCTCCAGCAACTATGCCTATGGTTGCTCCGCCTCTGGCTCCTCCCACCATAGCTCCTCTGCCTCCAGCTCCTCCCTCCACATCTCCTCCACCTCCTACTCCCCCATTCCCTACAAACTCCTCATTCCTCTTCTCCACATCCTGGAAATATACCCCAAGGTTTGGGAAATGTCATAATTCTACCTCATATTTCATTCTTCTTGTATGCTTTATTCTTTTAGGATTCCTAAACTGAACTGTTGATTTCCATCGTATATGATTTTTTTGTATCAATTCCTATTCTGATTGTTTCTCAAATCATCCTTTGTTTTCAATTTATCTTTGGGTATGACTTATTTCAATATTCATGGATGTTTATAGCTGCATTATTTTTTATTGAAAGCATATGAATCACATCTATTCACGTAAGTTTTGTACGAGATGTTTTCTAGAGATGTTCATATATGTTCTGTTCACATCTAAACACATATTTTCTGTTTAATTTGGACCAGATTCCAATATATAGAACACAATTTACTTTGACCATCATATTAAAAGTGTTGATTTATTTGAGTCTTTATAATTCATTTAATGATATAACATAGACAAGTTATTTTATTTCATCTCAATTTATATATGGGTAGGGGTTGAAAGTGGAGTTTTTCCAAGGGGTGATTGTTCATGATAAATATCATTTTAAATGGTTGTATTTTGTTCATAGGTTTCCATATAAAACCATACTGTGTGCAAGCTATGAGAATTTTTTGGACTTCGATATTCTTGATATAACGAGCCTCTATGTCATCTTTAATATGGATTGTCATATATGATTTTCATCACAAATGTATTCTAGAACTGGTGAAATTTATGTATATTTCATTAAGGATTGGATTATGATCTTATGGGAGAGTATAATGTGATGGCAGGTAGATCTGGGCACAACATTAGTCATATTGGTGTAATTATAATGCATGTGGATTATAATGGAATATCTTATATTATATATACTAAACTTGGCTTCTCTAATATTATGTGTCACCTAATTAGAAGGCCACGTCACCTATAAAATTACACTCCTCCCATCCATTTAATGGTTCCCTACATCCATACCCCTACCCCGCTCGGGTTTCAACTCCACTACAATTAGGGTTCCTCAACTATATCCTCAGCTCTATCATTGAAACCCCTCTCCAGTATTGCCTTCACATTCGTATCTGGATCTGTATCTGGCTACTATGACACTAAATATACCCCCTATGGATCCCCTGCCAATGGCTCCTCTATATCTTGTACCTCCACATTTATATGTTATACCTATGGTTCCTCTTTGTATGGATGCTTCATGCCACACACTATGCTATTTCCTCTGAGTGTTTTTCCTACAGCAGTAATGCCTATGGCTGCTCCACCTCTGGCTCCTCCCACCATAGCTCCTCCACCACCAGCTCCTCCCTCCGCATCTCCTCCACCTCCTACTCCTCCAGGACTGACCACCTCTTCATGCCTTTTCTCCACATCAAGACAATATACCCCATGGCTTTCTCAATATCGTACTTCTACCTCATATTTCATTCTTCTTGTACTCTTTCTTTTGTTGGGATTCCTAAACTGAACATTTGATTTCTATCATATATGATATGTTCATATCAATTATTATTATCATTGTTTCTCAAATCAACCTCTATTTTAAATTTATATTTGGCTGTGAATTATTACAATATCAGCAGATGTTTATAGCTGCATAATTTTCGATTGAAAGAATTTGCATCATAACTATTCACGTATGTTCGTATGAGATATTTTCTAGAGATATTCACACATGTTCTGTTCACATCTGAACACATATGTTCCATTCAATTTTGATCAGATTCCAATAGATATAACAAAATTTACTTTGACCATCATATTTAAGGTATTGATTTCATTGAGTCTTTTTAATTCATTTAATGATATAACATAATCATATTATTTTATTTCTTCTCAATTTATATATGGGAAGGGGTTGAACATTGTGTTTTTTAGAGGGGTGATTCTTCCTAATACATATCATTTTAAATGGTTGGATTTTGTTCATAGGTTCGCATAAGAAACCATAGTGGTTGCAGGCTATGGGAATTTATTGGACTTCAATATTCTTAAAATAAGGAGCCTCTATGTCATCTTCAATATGGATTGACATTTTTTCATCTCATATGTTTTCTATAAGAAGGGATTATCCTTTAAATTCTATTAAAGATTAGAGTATGATCTTATGGGAGAGTTGGATTTGATGTCAGGTATATCTAGGCCCAACATTAGTCATATTATAAAACTTATATTGCATGTGGAAGGTAGGTCGCTTTGCATGGATCATGTGACAATTACATATTTATTTCCCCCAAGTTGTGGATCATTTTCATAATAATTACATTCACGTATTATTTGTAGAAATAAATATAACATGTCCTACATAAAATGTTATTTTCTTATTTCATAAGTATTTACCCTACTTTTTAAAATTACCGGTCCAATTTTTTGAATTATCAACTACAATAATTCTTGACTACGTTGGATAATATTGAGGTTGAAGATTTAGTACAAAGGTACAATCACATTATCCTATATTCTTTCTACATTTTTAACTATTTTCATATTTGTATTACAATTTTAATTATAGATTGTCTACCACTATTTTAAGCATTCAATATATTAAATATATTCAATTTTAATATAGGTTTATGATCCTCCATAAAATATGGTAGGGTTTACTATAACATCATTCTGGATAAATACAACATCATGGAATAGAGAATTTGAGAAATATTTTTGAGTAATTCTAATTGTTTTAAATGGATATGGTGAAACCCTTACAATATTGGGATTATATTTCATTTTATTAACTTGTATTTATTCACTAATTGATTATTTGTTGCATATTCTACAAAATGAAATATTATTCCCGATCAGTACTTTTATTCTACATTAAATCTATTATATATACTAAACATGGATTCCTTGTGCATTTGGGTCACCATAGTATGCCGCCACATCACCAAAAATACTAAAGTATCTCCCCCAAATATCATGCATCGTCATCCACGTTTCCACTTTCCTCGTGGTTCCTCACTCGGGATTTCACTCCACTACGATTAGGGTTTATCCCATTTCTTCTCTACCTCCTCCTATTCATCCTCATATGCTCATGACCTCTTCCAATTTCTCTACTTCGGGGTGTTCTCCATCTGCTCTAACTTCTCCTTCTCCTAAAACTACGAGGTGATTTACCTCCCATAGAGTTCCTGAAAACTACTGCTCCTACCACAAGCCACCTTCAAATTTTCCGCTCTATTTGAGTCCTCGAGTTCAACAGGAAAACGTCTCTATTAGACTGATATCATTATGAGGTTATCATATTTAAAGGATGACTCTGACCTCACACTGTCGGCTCCAGATGACTCCCTTCAGCATCTGCCATTTACATACGATATCAATTGATTCCTTCTATACAGCTTCGACTGGGGAATTTTGTTGCTTAAATTGGAGGTAAATCTATATTTACCCAAATGTTATTAACTCTTAAACATTTATTGATTCATTTTCCATTCATCTCCTTCCCTTTTTCTAGCTTTCAATTGAAGAGGATGTGTCCTCGATTCATCCACACACATAGTTTCTTTTTTTTACAAATAATCACTCATGTTTTCCATATATCCACAAAATAATTACGGGTTTTAAGAAATTATCGATAACTATTCGGTTTGTTCTAAAATGTTATTTTACTAACCTGTATTGAAATTCATGGTTATTAATACTATGTTAATTGGTGGATGATGTCTCACTAGTTTATATAGAGGTATGTTCTTGGATTTCATAGTTTTTTAGATTATAATTCACTCAGTGTTTTATTTATCAATAATTTCAATTTATCCATATATTTGTTGATTAATAGATGTTGAAATGGTGGTCATTCATATTATGGTATGTTCTCCTCATGCAATTTAAGTAGTGTTTAGTTGACCAATTTGAACAGTAATGAAATATTTTATGATGTATCATTTTGAAATTTTATTGATGTTGTTTTAGGGATCTATTTCTTCATATTTATTTAATATATAAATTAATATTCTACTTCTCTTTTAATCTCTATTAAAATTTGTAAACTGGAATATATTATTTTATATTTGTTAACAATATTTATTAATTTTTAATAGTAATTTCCTCTAATGTAAAAGTTTGTAAATATTTTAATACCAAGAATTGAAAAATATTGATTAATATTTTTTAACAATATTTGTTCATTTTTAATTGTAATTTATTATAATTAATTTGTTTGTAAATATGCAAGATTGCATTAATTTTTTTAACTTATATGTTTTAGGTCTATAGATACAGATCTATTGGAGTATCAACGAGTTGTGTTGTCTGGAAAGTCAATGAGAAAATATCTGAATCACTTACTAGTATGGATCTAACATTTTATTATCAAATTGATCAGGCCATGAAATAAATGGACAAGATAGAAAAAAATTTGACCGTTCTCCCTTTTTATTCAACATATTTTGTTGCAATATTCTACTCATATATGCTTGATTATGGTATTACTACTTTCTATCAAGGCAATCTGATAGTGTAAAAATCTCAAGGAAATTCATAGGTTATGTTATCCACCTTTTTCAATCCATTCTGGTTAGAATTCAAGCATGATTATCTCAAAGCCTTTTTGGACAAATTATAGAACATTGCAATACCTATGGTATGCAAGATCATAGTTGTTCCTGAATACCATGACTTTTATAGTTTTTGAGTGATTCTAACTTGAATTGTAACTACATTTTATATTACATTATACAGCCATTGTAATTGCATTTTATATTCCACTTTATATTTCACTTTATATTATTTAATGTTGTATAAAAAATATCAATTCATATTTTATAATAATATTTTTTATTTTCTTAACTGAAATTTAATAAAACGTAAATGTTTGTAGATATGCAAGTTTGCATATTTTATTTTGTAACATATATGTATCAGGTCTATAAATATAGATATATTTGAGTAGTAATGGGTCATTCTGTGAAGAAAATCAATGAGAAAATATCTGAAGAACTCACTGGTCTAGATCCATCTCTTCAGTACCAAATTGATAAAGCCATGAAAGGCATGGACAAGACAGAAAAAAGGTGATTTTTCTCCCTTTCTCTTTAACATGTTTTATTGCAATCTTGTTCTCTTATACCCTTGACTATGGAATTAGTACTAGAAATATAGGAAATATGAAAGTGTATAAATATAAATGAAATTAATAGGTTATGTTATTCACCTTTTCAAAGACATTTTGTTCAGAATTAATTAATTATTATCTCAAATACTTTCTGGAGAAATTATGGCACATGGAAATACCTATGGTATGAAAGAACATAGTTGTTTTATAATACCCAGACATTCATAGTTTTTGACTGATTCTACCTTGAACTAGAACTGCATTTTATATTTCATTATACTTCCATTTATATTTCATTTTATATTACACTTTAGATTGTAATTTATATTAGTTCATGTTATACTAAAATTTCAGTTTACATTCCTACTTTTAAAGCTATTTTAATATAACTTGATATTATATTTTATATCGATGTTTATATTTGTCATTATCATGTATTGATATTTCATTTCCATTGTATATTATATTATCATGTATGTTGTTTTCTTATTCAGAATACAATTTCCTTCTGCATGCATGTGTTATCATGCATTATCATATGTGAGTTTGGATGATACTCTTGATTTATGTATTTCTAGTGATTAATACTTTTTCATAAATATATGAAATTCCTTCAATTGGTTTTATTTGTACTCTAAGCAACCAAATCAATGTTGCACATCCCATGGTTTGGTAATTTACTTAAATCTTGTGTTTCCTTACAGTTTGTAATAACTTATTACAACTAATTACATAAATGTTTTTCACTTATGTTTTTTAAACAATGTTATTATGATAAATGATTTTTCGTGGATCTTGATTTTTTATGCAGAGTCTTATTTGATGTCCCTCTTAGTTTACTACATTTGGTGTGACTCCAACAATATCAGTACATTGATTCTGCATTATGATTTCTCATGTGAAACTGTTCATATTTGTAAATATTATTATCATAATAAAAATAATGACTACTGTCATTTTTTAGAAGTTTTTGAAACTTTTGATTATTTTGAATGATATTTTTCTATAGAAAAAATAACTAGTCCAATAGTGTGGCATGAAAAATATGAGTAGGAAATAATATGTTTCCAATATTTAGATGATAAATGAAATTCAATACGACATATAATGTATGAAAAAAGTTCTATTGAGTGATTTAAAAAATGTTATAAAAGAAAATGGAATGAGGTTCTTGACAGTTAGCTATTGAGTATTTTCTATTATGTTGATATTTTTATGAAGGAAAAGTGCATGATTCTCAGCTTCCATGTAGAGTGCCAATATCATTTCACTGTATTTTTTTCATTCAATTAAAAATTTGTAAAGAATGAATCCATTATATTAGTATTGGAATGTTTTTCTTTTACTATTATTTATCATGAATGCATCAAAAATGTGGTGTATGTAAGGAATGAATTATAAGGGTTTCATTCAATAAGAAGTTATGTGTTCTCCACCTTCAACTCCTCTACAACCGGTAATAGACGTTCATCTCTTCCAAGTACAGGTCCTCCACTCCCCACTAGCTATTTTGATATATGTTCTTCGAATGGATCCTTTGATTTTGGTCATCAATATGGATTCTATTCCACATGCCATGTTTTCATCGCCTGTTATATATTTTGTGCAGAATGATATCCCAACTTCATTATCTCGCAACATTTGATAGGAATCTCTCATACAATTTGGTTTTTCATTGAGTGATATCAGACAAGAATTTCATGTTTTTGGAAGATCTCAAAGAATATGAAGTGGTAATTGAGGTCCCCAATTGGATATGTGATCTACAATCATTGTCTCATTGAAACCCTATATCAGGTCCTATACTCTAGTTAATATTTAGTGTAGAAATTGAGTCTCTTGGAAGCTTTGTGGTGGAAATTCATGCACGGAGGTGACATACTTGATATGTTATATCATAACATGGTTTGGATCAAGAAATATGTATTTATATGTGATTTATTTTCTACCCTGTGATGTCCATTTTTGTATCCTTTTTCTTTTAAGTGTACATTATTCTATCCTAGAGTGCATAGTGAAAATTACTTACTATGGAGTTAAACACTTCCACAAGTTTAATCTTAAACATCTTCCTCAAATAATTTCATTGGTTCTTTGATTTTCAGTATGATTCTTTCCAATTTTTATTTAGTAATAAAACATTTCCTTAAGCGCTGTTCTAACCATGCAAGTAAGATCAAAATGATCTAAAACATGTTATATCCTGGTATATTGATGCTAATTTATTTTTTCTTTTTAGAATACTCATTTCACTCTATGAAGTTAATTCATCATAACCAGCAGATTTATAACAAAACACTTCTAAATATTTGAATCAAGGATAATAGTTTTCAAGTAGTTTTCCCTTAATATTTTTGTTCTTCTTTAAGGGTATACCATCATTAATTGCATTGAGAAATCCATAGCCCAGTCTGGGGATACCAGAGGAGATGTTAATTATGTAAATGTGCATGCTACATCAACACCAGTGGGTGACCTTATAGAGTATGAAGCTCTAATTGAATGCTTCATATAGAATCTTAGGGTAACATGATAGTTCTAACATTATCAAATCACTGTGTATGACACAAAATTTAGTGGAATTTGAACCACTTTTGACCTTTTTTTCTTTAATGTATTTTTTATATGGCATGTTTGTTGTTTGTAGGTAAAAGTAAATTCTACAAGGTTCATGACTAGCCACCTTCTTGGAGATACAAGAGTTGTAGAATCTATTACAGTAGTGAAGGTATTACATATACCCCTCTCTACCTTAGAATTATGTTGTATAATAACAAATTTTTGCAAAAGAATTAAAGAAATGAGTAAAAATTGGTTGAATATATTGAATTTATCATTAGTTTTTTAGTTTAATAGTTACATTATTTTTTCTCATATAATTAATTAAATATATTTGTGGGAAAATTAAATTTAATCCAAAAATTGATGGAGTTTTGTAAAAATTATTAACCACTCTTGTTAGAAAATGACATAACAAATTTTCCTTAATTGTTGTCAGATTGCTGTTTGGGGTCAAGGAAAGACTCTGGGCCAATATTCAAACAGTGGGTAAATCTTATTATGAGTATTTCACTTAATTGTATGTGTATTTCATATTTATTTTCTTATTTATATGATTTGGTTATTGTGTGCATTGGATTTGATATTTCCGATTGTTTTCAGTGAATTAGAAACATTTTTTGATTAGGCTTGGGAAATCATATTTCTTGGGCCAACAATGAATAATATTTCTTGATGAGGAATTGAAATACATGTAGATTTTATCTATGATTATTGGACATTGATAAAAATTGTGTCCATCAACATGAAACCCAATGGGCCAGCTCAACCGCATTTATAGGGGTAAATCACACCATGTGGAAAAGTATTTTAATAGGAAGGTTCGATTGCATAAGGGATGCATAGAGAAGTGTCTTAGAGCCACTATACGAGGGATTCTTGGTAGCTGAGGAAAATGAAGCCTGATTTGGACCCAGATTCACACAATTGGGGCTGATGATTCAATATGGTTTATTAAAAAGTGGTATATTGTACAAAAAATCTATGTGGGATAGGAGGGCAATATGAACTATTCACCCTCCATTTAATGATATGTCCATAAGTTATGCCATTTGATTGTAATTTTTCATATTATATTGAGTATGATTTCATAATAGTAAATTAAGAGGAAGAATAATTTTGTTGTACTATAGGTTTATTTTATTTGTACAGTTTTTGATGATTTTTGTAGTTTTTTCTCATGTATTTTAATCTCTTACAATATGTTCAAAAATGTTTCCACTATTTTTAAATTTATATAAAATCCATAATTTAATTCATTACCAATTTAATAAATTCACCATTAATCCAAAAACTCTTCTTCTACATAATTATAACTATTTTTGTTTTTCAATATTATTTGATTGGGTTATTTAATTCATTAAAGGGTAGTTTTAATTTTTTAGTATTATTTGATTGTGCTGCATTATTGGGTGTATACTGCGTAATTGGGTGTTTATATTGCATTTTGATTTGTCATGTTGGAATGGATGTCTAGAAATGTCATCCCACACCTGTATCCTATTGAATCATGAACTATTCTATTGAAAGAAAAGTCTATTATACTTCTATACTATAACATAATCTTGTTGCATCATTACATCAAAAAGCATAGATAAATATAGAAAAACATATGCTGGTGGGGAAGTCCCTGTGCACTAATGGATCCTTTCACGGTCTCATGATGAAGAAAACTTATTACCTTACTATCTTCATTGTAATCCAACATCACTTTTTGGGATTTGACATTTTATAAAAAAAATTTGGTTCCATCATCCATATTCTGGTGCATCCTATAAAATTCTTAAAAAACCACTATTGTTTTTATGTTCATCTTTTTTCTTAAGATAGTTTCATTATTAGTTATTTTTTAATTTTTGTTTCACTATACTGGTTTACTTTGTACAAATAAACATTCTAGTTATGGTATATTTTCACTGCTTATTATGAGTTTAATTACTATCTACAAGTAGTTAGTGGTGTATTTAATTTTTATAGTGGATATTTTCGTAATTAATTGATAAGTGAATCAATTTTTAGAGATTTTTATAATATCACCATGAAAACACATGGGAGTGTACATGTATCATATATTCAATAGTTTTATTACAACCTTTCATTCAATGAAATGTTACTATTGTCCAAATTATGTCATTTAATCATATACGTGAATAATGATTTTGTTCATTTTCAATTACTAACTTAATGGTTATTTATAAAAATATTAATAATTGTAATTTTTTTTTAATATTTATATTGTATCTTATTTCTTGTTCTGTAACTAATATATACTCATAATAGTTAACAAAAAACAAGTTCATGGTGTTTGGAAAAAACCACCAAATTAACCAAACATTTATCATTGAAATTTTATCAATTGAATCAGCCTCATTTATAAAAAACATTATAAAATTAAAATTTTATAATTTCATTAATACCATCTAATTTCACTTCAGATGTTCTATTTCGATTTTAATAGAAAATCCAAAATTATACAGAAATGAAGAGATCATGAAAATTATGAAATGAACACACCAAAAACAATAAATATAATAAAATTTTATTTATGAATGCGAGGTAATATGTTACTAAGAGATCATAAAAGGAATTTGTAACCCTAATTATATTCTAAAATTAATTAAAATATTATTCACAACACTATTAATGAGGTTTATGTATTTAAAAGTAAATGGAAGCGTGAGGTATGGGTTACTCATATTAGTTCTTAATTCTGTGGAAAATATGTATTATCCATCACAATGCTTTTTAGTGTATATATACTTACCTTTGATATATGTGGCCATGAATATTATAATATTAATTTTATTAAATGTTTCATTTGGTAATTATTACATTTTTAGGGCATACAATATAGTTGATTACAAAATGGTAAGGGAATTCGTAACAAAATTATCAATCTGTGGGTTAACCTTCTAATCCATTGATTATGTAATAAAAATATTATTTGGAAAATGAATTTTTAATATCTTATGTCATATTTCCACTCTTTTTATGGGTATTTACAGGGGATACACTTATTTGAATCATTATATTAATGCTAACTCTAATTTATAAGGGACATTCATTTAAAAAAATATATTCTTAATGGTTCCCTTAAGACTCTCTTTTTTTTCCACGTCCATTTTCACTAAAACTGATTCTAAATCTATTTTTACTATGCTCCCATTATTTTTTAAATAATTTTTTTTAAAAAATTAATTTTCATTTTCATTTTTGAAAAGTATATTTCATTGTTTTCTGAATAAGGTTCTTTGAGAATTTTTCAAAAAAATAAAGAAATATTTTTTTAACTTATATGGCATGACATGATTTATCCTCTATCATTAATTCATAATGTTTTGAAGATTAATTTAAAATTTTATAGTTTTATCTTCAATGATATTTTTTTCTTGTATAAATTTGTTTCATTTTATTCCTATATATGATTCAAAGTGAACATTCTATTTTCCAAAATAATTATTCAATAATCTCATTTAAAGTATTCTCATATTTGTAAACATTTTTTTGGAATCTTATGATTCATTAAGGTTGATAATTTATGATACCATAATACATATTTTTTTATAATTTCAATGATCGGTTTTCTGGAGGATGTAATATTTTGATATCGTGCTTTATATTTCCTTTTTTTTGGCTTCATAATAATATTAAAACATCAATTTCATCCCATTAGTGGCCCTTATAATTATTCCTTAGGTTATATTCATTATATGTAACACATGTTCATGGGAATTGTGTAATTAATGTTCTTATATATCACTCTAATTAATTGGTTAATGGGTTAGTCTCATGATATTTTGTGTTGGGATATGGAGTAAACCGGATTTCATTATGGGACATTTTCCACCATATGATATATTGTTCAATGTTATCCACAACTCATTATTATTTCATGTTCTATATTATTTCCTATATTCCATGATTTATGTTGTTCCCTCATGACTCATGTTCTTTGATTATTTTAAAACCCATCTCTTCAGAATGTCCATATTTTATTTCATAAATCAATATTTTGGAATTTGATATATATGGTACAAACTTCAATTGTTATGTTCATAATAACATTCCTTTATTCTCTTCTCAGGATTTAATATGATAATAGATTTATTTCTCTTATGATTACCCTTATCATTCATTTTTGGTCTTCGTTCATATGTTTTCTTTCCCTCTAGTGGTGAGGAGTTATTTTTAGTGAAATATATATAGAAGGATTTCACTCTGATGACGTTGATGTCCTATTGTGAAAGGTGTTTACAATGGTATATAATGTTGATCTTTATGAGATAGTTGTTTATGAACCCATGTTTTTGAGATTATGTACTAATTCTCTGAAGCACTAACCCTAAAACATACTTTTCTATATAAGAGAACAAATATTTTCATTGGATTTTGTATTTATTGTTTGAAAAAATTGTTTCACATTTATCTGTATTAATGTAATGAATGTAACACTTATATTTTTTAACACCAGATCCAAATGTACTAATTTATACAGTTATATGATAGACACAAGATTATTTTTTTAGGATATATACTGTTTTATTTTCACCTAACTGACATTATACGGTCCTTGGTTACTTTTGGAATTTTTCTCCCACCCTATACATTTAAAAAAATATAGGAAGAAAAAGTGAAAAAAAATATTTTGAGTTGTTTGTTAGGAAAGTTAAAAATCACCATTTACAAATTAATAAATCCTCTAATGGATCGTATGAGATTTGGGGATGGTTTAAATGTCTAGATAAAAGATATTTTTCAGAAAAAAATATAAATAAAAAAATATATAAATAAGAAAAAAACTAGGAATATTTTTGGTACCTACTTGTTATCGTCATTGATCCACTTTGAGATGTTTGGATCATGGAAAATTTTTGACCATGGAGGAGTCACTTCATTGAACTATTTTCATTTATCATGCAAAATATTTTTTAGGTTACCCTCCTTTTAATCTTTATTCTCACTCACAACCCACATGCCGAAATCCTCAAAGCTGTTTTAACCCTTTTTGTTAATGTCCCCTGATTTAGTTTGTATTTGCCTTTAACGAAGTAGATATGATAAGTCCAATAAAATCCTATGGTTATAAACATGTATTTAGGTTATGATAAAAACTATAGTATCATTTTATCTTCAGTGATAGAAAAATAATATTATTGAGATAAATTGAAAAATTGGAATAGAATCTATGAAACAGTTATAAATCGCCATTAAAAGAATAAAGAATCTAGAAAAAAATTTAAAATATGAGGCATGAATGATTTTCTATGCATGATATATTCAGGAGGAATGGATTTTTTTATACTAATAGTTTTACATACCTATTTCAAATGAATGTTTCCTATTTAAAAATTTTATCATTGGGAATCCTTGTTGGGATTAATTTTTCTTGAGGGAAAAAATTATTCAAGTGTGAGAGAATTTCATAAGATATATATATATATAAGATGCATATAATTAAGCATTATTTTTGATCTATTTTATATTTCCCTTGGTTTTGGTTTTTTTCATAGGTATTTGGAATTCTGGACATAAATGATGAAATGATGAAAAATTTCAAAAAATTGGACTTACATTCTATGTAGATCATACACAACATTAAGACCTCAGTTGGATCATACTTTCATAGAGATAGATCAACCCATGAATCCCTAGCATGACATGAATTCAATACACAAAATGAAAATCTATTACATGATGTGAAACATTAGAAGTTCATGTTTTTGATAAAATTACTGTTAATAAATGACGTGAAATAATTGTATGATGTGAAAGTTTCAATGGATCACTCGATCAAAGATATAAAATTATTTTTTGGTGGGAAATGTGGATATCAAATACAATGCGTGAAAACACCTTACATGATGTTAATATTTCATGATCAAAGACACTTAATCCAATAAATGATGTGCATGACTTACATGCTATGTACTTCTCGAGCATATTAATATTCTTAGTGCTCCTTAATGCACAATAGCGTACCATAATTTCCCTTTATTTTTTTCTTTTACTACTTTCACTTTATGTCATTATAAACATTATTTCATTCATACCTTGCATTATTTTACTGAATCCTTTTGAGTTGATAGTCATTCAAAACACATTCTTCATCCATTTTAATCGTCATCTAGTTCTCGAAATCTATATAATAGCCTCTCTTAACTCTTCACTGAATCTATAATATCTATCCAACATTTCATCATTTTTTCAGTGAGGTCTTGATTGATTCATATTTGGTTTGATTCTGGAATTCTTGTTCTTCACAATTTCAATGTGTGATGTCAGTTTTTTATTAGATTTTAATTTCCTTCAATTGTTTAACATGGATTCATTATTGTTTTAAAATTGTATTGTATCTTTTGAAATTGTTTTGTGATTATGCAGAGCATGAATAATATTTCCTTACTTTTGATCATCACCACAATGTGCATCCAATCCTACTAGGTTTAAGGTTCAATAGTATGGGTGGTTTGAAATTTTTGAATATCTAATGCTTGAAACTAGACAACCCTATAGTTAGTTACTTGGTTTAGAAAAATTGTCAATCTCATTGTTTTGGATTATCCCTAACCATCAGAGGTTAAATTTGAATGACCATGACCTATGTAACCCCCAAGATTTCATATTATGTTATCTCATTAAAGTAATTAAATAGCTTGTGCTACACACAATACCAAGTTCGAGCGCACCACAACTTACCAAACTAGCCATTCAAAAAAGCTGTTATGAACATTATTAACTACATTTTTAATCTTATATACTCTATAAAATTTTAACATCCAAATTATGTGTTCAATAGACATAATATAAGAATAAATTCAATTTTTTTAGATAAAAGAAGTATTTTTCAAAAAATGATATTTTACCACCTTATAATGGTGAACCATTTTAGAACCAATATTTGACACTTTTATATATTCATGTTAACTAAATTAAATTCTTATTTATAATTTAGACATAAAAATTTAGTTTCGATAAAATTTTGGCACTTTTCTAAAAACATTCAATTTTTAAAGAATAGTGAAAAACACTGCGTTATTATTTAAAACCGACTTTTTATTTAAATAATTATTTATTTTATTTTAATTTATTTTAAGTCAAAATGGATATATAATACATATATATGTTCAATTTAATTCATTGGAGTTATTTTATAATAAAATTATATGTATAAAATTTTATTGAACTTTTAACCTATTTTACCCACCTCCTAGGAGCATTTCCAAATTAGCATAAAACTTAATTTTACTGCTTATGTGCGTTGAATTTCAAAAATTTGTAAGACATGGTTAACATAAGTAAGTAAAATGTTTTTCAATAAGATGCAAATAATTTTTGGTGAATAGTAACTTTTGACTTTTATTAACCACGGTTAAAAGTAAATAGGTTAATTAAGGGTAAAAATAATTTTATAATTACCCTACCACATGTATTAATTCTATTGGATATGTTTTATTTGACCAAAAACAAACTTAGTAATAAAATATTATCCTTTAGTTTCACTTGAATTATATTAGGAAATTTATTATAATTTATTTCAATGAAGAGTTAAAAGTGTTAAAATCAAAGTTTAATAAATAAAACATTTTTAATATAGGGCCATATATAAGATAAATTAGAATATAAATATTCATTAGAAATATAAATATATTTCCTATATAACGGTATTTTATTTATAATTTTTAGACATTAAATAATTTAATTTATTTATGACATAATGATGATGCATTAATTACCTTATTAATGAAATATTAAAATAATTGATATTAGAAATACCCAATTAAATGTAACATGAGACTTTTTATGAATTTAAACACATTTATATGTTAATATGACATGTTAAGGTTGATTAAATGTATTTATTTTGATGTAATATTGTTGTTAGGACTTTAACAAATATCAATTATTAAATAATGTCAAAATTGACATAAATGAGTTTTTAAAACAAATACAATATTATTGGTTGATATAATAATCCTAAAAATATAAGGTTCCACCAAAAGACTTATATAATGATAGTTGTATCATTAATGAACCACTTTGGGTTCCTTTGGAATTTTATAGTATGTTTATTAACCATATAATATACAAATACAAAGAGACATTATAAATGTCAAACTATTTAACTAAGAGTTAAATCTAAAAGATAAGGTTAATATAGTGCCGAAAACCTGTCTAAAACCTATTTGTTGAGTGTTTTTAGACCCATACCCACCGTATCCTTTAAATAATTCATTTTGGAGCCATTATAAACCAAAATTATTTTATTATAAACTAATAGTTCAATCTTTTCCTAAGGTCCCCCTCACCCCTCTTAAAAAAGGACACTTCCCCTTCTATCAAATTAACACTTTCAAACCGTTTTTCTTGGACAAAACATGTCCAAATATCATCCCAACTATCATCCCTTCATCCTAAAGGCCTTAGTTTGATTATAAAGTTAACCTAAGGATCCCTTTTGATCAAATCAAAAGGAAGAACTCGAAGAAGAAGTAAATATCCCACCACCTATTTCAAGTTATTTTCTTCTTCCACTTCCTCTTTCTTTGTTGTTTCCATTATAAAATAAAAACTCTAGTATCTTCTATATAATTTGTTTTTATTATAAAACAATTTAAACCATATTCATTATGTTATCCATCCTATGAACAACATGTCACCATACGTGCGTACGTACGGATTGCCATCTCCACGTCGTGGTGTAGTTGTTATTAAATACATTATTATTTGGATGGGTATAATAATGATGTATAATTGATGTAAATAATAGATATAACGTGTTAATGATTCTTTATATATGATATAAATTTAATTTAATTATGATTCTAATTACAAAAGAATGATATTGACGCTCGGACGTACGTACGGATTATCGTCTCCACATACGCGATGAGATTCATTCCCCATTGTAATCATTCAAGAATAGTTTTCATGTGAAGATTAAAATAATAATAATAAAAGAACATAATATCATTATGGATATGAATAAAATACACTCTATTCATAATAATCATGGCTTACATAACTAAGCATATAAAGGAAAACGAATCAGTTAACAACTGAAACGACGATACTACTAAAATATCATTAACAAATCAATATTGGAAGATCATATATGATATAATATTAATGTATATGGTTATTGTATAATTTAATAATAATTATTTCACAATTATACAAGAGTTTAACCTACCCTCATCCAAGGAAAATTAAATGGAAAGGGTTAATTTCTCAATATCATTATTATCTGAGATTGTCTATGTATAAGTATTTTCTGGGACATATTTATTACCCATTCCCGTGATTCATAAAATACATTTCAAAAATGATTCTTTTAAGTAACTCTTTTACTACAACATAATTTACTATTTTTTAAATATTTATTCTTCTAAATCATTCTCATTAATGTCCATGTTTTATAAAAGGTTTCTAAGGATTTATTTATATGGACATGAATGTTTTTAAAATAATAATTCCTTTCAAAAGATTCAATGTGGTATAGGACACATTGATTCAAAAATTCCATTAAATATATCCTTTTCAATATTGTGTGACTTTTAAATGTTTTTATAAAAATGGTATTATTTTATCAAAGAGTTTTTCAAGTCATTTTCATCTATGTCAATATCCTTTTTTGGATTTTTAAACTTGTTTGAAGTTGATTTATTATAATACAAATCTTCCATTTTGTATTGAAGGTTTCCTGATATTTTTGACTGTGAATGTGTTATTATTATACCATTCATGTTTTATGGATATAGTATTGAAATTTCGTATGCTAGTTTTAATACGAATGTTTATTTTATGTTTAAATCTATTCATATGAGGAATGCATTGGACTTAGTAAGTGACTGGTGGAGCCCGCTATAGCTCCTCGATGCATCGGTAGGTCTCATAAGACAAACTAGTGTATTGGAACATGGCCATGACAAAATCTTATTTTTAGTCTTGGCACAAAGCCTTGACTATGTGGTTATGAGGTTTGGCATTATTAATTCCAACATTATGAAAGTGGCTATTGATATTGTTTGTGATTATTCGAATAGTAGAATATCCATGTGAGTAAGTAAATGGAATTATTATGATTTATATTTGTCGTATTATGATGAAGTTTATATTGAAAAGGCTTTTGTTTTAGTTTTATACATTTCCTTAAATGTTTATTCTTATTTATGAAAGTTTCCACTATATTGTTATCCTTGCTGAACATCTGAGATCACCCCTTTTTATGATTTATTTTTCCCAGGATGTGAAGAAGTATATTATGACTGACCTGTAGGGATAGTCTATGGGATCTCAGTGTTGTCTATAAAAACAATGTTTTTGTATTTTTCTATTTTATGATGTAATGTAAACCTTATGAATGTGTCTAGTACTTCCAAGGCTAATAAACTAATCGGTCTTTCAAGACTTGATCTTTTGTGATCATGAAAATGATACATAATAATGCACTGAATCTGGGCTTCTAGGGTCAGGGCGTTACAACCTATTTTTAAATGAATAGGGTAGGACCAATAGCCTATAATACATTCTTATAAGAATCAAATATTGACATACATAGATGATAAATGACTCAATACTAAGGATAAATTTCCGATGTTGGATGATTTAATTGGTTAGACCATGGTCATTCAGTGTTATTTTCCCCGCTTCTCAGCCTATGCCATAGGTCTATCCCCAGATAGATTAAGTATTATGTATTTTCCATTTCATTGAAATTTAACTTAATCCCTCCATTTATATTATGTATTAAACCCAGACTACATAAATCTTTTCAAAACCCAAACTGAGTAGTGAATGTTAATATTTCTTCTTATCGATTTTGTTCGATTGGTTTCTGATCTACTAGTAGTCCTCATGGGTTTGACCCCACACTGTAACTTTATTGTTCCCTTTTAGAATGTGTAATTTGGTATTTCGAATTTCGAATATGGTCTCTACTTGTGAATATTCAACAATTCATATGGGAATATCATGGGAACTTTTCCAAGGTGGTTTACTATACTGTTGTGTTACTTTATTGGGATTACTCGATCTGGATTTTTAATGTGTGTGATACTCTAATAATCAATCTGTTATCATTTTACCTAACCCATAGAAATTATTTAATTCTCTCTGGACGTATGGATAATACATTAATCCATATATATCACTATTTATTGTGATCTTCTTCTTAATATTTTGTTTTCCCCTTTTCTTATTATTTCTAGAATCATTATTTATTGTTAGTTTTGGTTTTTTATTGTAACACCTTATATTATTGACAGATTTAAAAAGACCAAGTTTATTTTGTTCATTAAAATAAATAGATACAGATGAAGTAAAGGTAATTCTCAATTATTCCAATGTAACTTCTTTTAGTTTCTAGTGGATGAAAATTAAGGATTATATTTATTAAAAAAATTCATTTTCTGCATCTCATGGAAAACCTAACAATGATATTAAATAGTGAGTATAGCTACTATATTGAAAGGTTCTTTTTGTCTTCCACATTATGCTGTAAAAAATATATTTTCACATAATAGAGGAAAATATGATGGTTGGGATGATGAAATATCTCATAAATATGTATGAGAAGACTTCTGCATGATGGATTTACAATATAATGATTATTAAAGGGGATATTTTTGTTGACTGGCTCAATGAATTTGACACCATCAAAAGCCAGTTTTCATTGGTGAAAATTATGTTGGATGAAGAGATATGTTTTTTGGTATTACAGTCTTTATTTCTTTATAGTTGAGTGGATACTATATCAATAATGAACCGTTATTTGAAAAGTACAATGTTGAAGCTAAATGATGTTCAAGACTTGATCCTCAGGGATAACATTTGGATAATAGAATCATTAATATTTTATATTTATACAATAAATATTTTACGAATATATAGATATTTGATGTGATATAATCATTGTCTATGATCAAAATTTAGTAGAATGACCTAAGATAAAAAATGGGCATATTCATGCATGCATGATCTATGGGATGAAAACAGACATGAAGAAGTAATAGGGAGAAATCAAAATCACCTGAAACCTATATAAAAAACACTATAACATAAGGAACTGATTATTTTTCACTACTATGAATGGAAAAACTTGTAGAGTATTGGACATTAGACTCAAAGGAATGAATCCATTCGACATCAAAGAATGGTTTCTGGAAAAATGACATTCACGAAAAATTTGTCATGGTGCATCTTCTGGTAATGAACCACTATAGATTATGGGTAATGGATATATACATATTAAAACAAATATTAAGAGTTTTCTCTATCATGAAAATGTAAAGTGTGTTCCCAAATAGGGAGGGAATATTATTTCCCTTAGGTAGCATGATTTTTCATGATTTGACACTATATTCACTAGTGTTTCCATGAAAATCACCAATGAACTATGTTCATATATCATTGAGTTATTAATGTAACCACTAATATAAAAATAGGTTTTTCTAACACAAGGATTTTAACAGTTCTCACTAAAAGCACAGTTAAAACCACACATTCTTGGTGGTAGAAAAAAATTGTTAAAGGGGGTCTCTAATAGTATTTATTTTCATTGTTAAAGGGGGTATTTGAAAATGCTAAAAATCATTGTTAAAGGGAGACTCTTATCAGTTCTAATAAAAAATCTCTAATATAGCCCTAATCATTACTACTAAAAAAGAACTAAAATGGGCATTTATCATCAGTTCTAAAAATGGGCTGATAAAGGGAGTATCTTTACCAGTATCCTTAAGTTCCATTTATCCTCAATAGATATTATCAAGGGTTCTTGTGGGTCACCAAGGCATAGATATCATCACATGATTTGATTTGATATGTGGTTGAAGAAAAATGAACACATGGTCCAGAAGTTATGATTGTCAAATATGGGAAACCCTAAAAACCAAAGAAAACCTAAAAACTATAAAAAATATAAAATTTCATAAAATTCAATCTAGAAGACCATTTATGATTCAGAAATTATGAAATAAAATCTTATCAAATTACCTAAAACCACATCATATTAAAATTATGTGAAAACTAATGGAATAAAATTTATTAAATTTTCAGAAACGTCAGAAATCAAACTCAAACTTTAAATTTCCATAACTTTTCATCTGGGTGCGCTTTTGGTCTCAACCACATATTAAATAAAATCATCTAATGATCTCTATATCGAATAGGAAAAGGTCCATCTATTCAATAAATTTCTTTCTTTTTTCCCAAATATGTCCCAGAAGTCCTCTGAAATAGTGTTTCTAGTCGCCAACCCCGATTTTATACAATTCAAACGACTATAAAATCAGATATGTGTGTCTAGTAAGCCTATACCATATATCATTTCGAACATCATCTCATGAGATTCTATTTGTGTGGTTTTGTATCTGAAAAAACTCCCATAACAGAAGTTATGGGCGGTTTAGGGTTTTTATGGTTTTATGATTTTAAGAGTTTATTAATGTTTTTATGTGTTTTAAGGGTTTTAGAGTTAATATCCATTTATAAAAATATATATAAATACATACGTATTTAAAAAATTTAAATATATTTATATTTTTATATTTATAATTATATATATATATAATCGTACATATAAAACATATATACAGAAATATATGGAAAAATTAGAAAAATATTAGTAAATATGTAGATAAATCATAAAATGTAAAATATAACATTATATTGTAGTGGAAAAAGGATGGCTATATAAGCTAGACATCCCAATTTTGAAACTCTCTAGAGGTTGGGGAGCTCTCTAAAGAACTAATAAATGGGGTGGGGGAAGCATATATAATGGTGGTGGGGGAGGTGATGATAAATAGGGGTGGGCATGAAATTTTTTATACCCAATATCAGTGGAGCATTTATCAGCATCATTTTACAATATTAACGGGGACCTTTAACCACACTAAAAAATGGATGATAAAGTTGGCCTTTAATTAAACTAAAAAAACATATAAAGCCCTTCTATATTGGTGATAAAAAACACTGATGAATGTCATATTTATCAATGATTTTTTACAAGTGGTGTTAGAGATAACCCTTTAACATTTCTTACATTATCAACACTTCAATAGTGCTGATAAAGCTATTTTACTAGCGATGTTAAATGACCAATTTGCAGTAGTTTCCCCTATAAAATATGGAAAAAACATCCATTCATGAAATAGTAAATTGAATATGCGATTCAAAACATTTCATCTATAGTTTATACCACTATTGTGAAAAGGTAATTAAGGTGATATAAATAAAAAAAATTCTATATCAGATGATATTAGTAGAATTTGTACTGTGTGAAAAATTTATCATTAAAAATAAGAAGAGGGTATCCATTTTTAAAGTAGATAGAACACTAATGTTTTGGAATATAGAAAATGTAAAAACTAATGTTTAGGGACCTTCACAAGTAAAATTCCCTTATAGGGTCTGACAATTATGTGAAATTTATCTATGAATTGACAATAAATGTATGGGTTTATTTTTGGAAAATAAAATATGATGTCTTTGTCATATTTTGGAATTAGAGGACCATTGTGGAGAGTGGTCCGATATCAAATCAAAAATAAATTATTTCTAATAATATAGGATAATATAAAAGTTAGGAGATCAGAAAATTATATGTTAATAATGAAATTGAGTGGTAGAGAACTATTCTCGGTACACTATAACAATATTTTGTAGCTGCAAGGATAAATATGATGCTAAATTAACATTATGGGAGAACGAAGATGCTCTCAAGGTTAACAATTTTTTTTGGAACTGTTAGTAATCATGGAAACAAATCTCATTAATATGATTCTGAAAATATAAATGAGATAATGTCTAACCAAAGAGATCTGGTGTGGAAATAAAGGACAACCCATTTTATTTTCATTTATCATTTTGAATATATATATATATATATATTTGTGTTGATACAATGTAAAATGGTTATGATATGTCTAAATAATGTTTCATTATTAGCTATGGGGATGAGGATTTTGGTAATCTTTTGATGGATGATAAGATTATGATGGTCATTAGAAGCAAGAATGTGATTGTTAATGATTGTGTCATGTACAAGGAACATCATGCATCTAATGTTGATTTTGGGAATAAAGAATTATTTTTTCTAAGTTAAAGTAGATATGGATGGCATATTTAATCATGTGATGGTGAAAGTATATAAAATACATAGTTATAATACTTAATAATAGAAAAGGGTTAAAAGAACTGTGTAGTGGTGTGCATCATACTAAAATTATTTTATGCTGACTTGTGGTGAAAATTTAGAATTTACTAAATAGGTAATACATATGAGGGAGTCAAAAAAGTTGTAACTATTCATGAAGTAGGAAATTTCAACATTACAAGAAAAAAAATACTTGGGATACAAAATATTTTTCACAAGGAATGGAAATATTTTAAACAAAGGATATACTGAGTCAGGAATTAAAATTATTGTAACAGGAGATGAAATAAAAAATAGGTGGTGAAATAATTTCAATATAATGATGGTTTGGATTTCAATTAAATATTATCACCTATATTCAATATTATAAAAAATAGGGGTTTTATCCTTATTATTATATCAGAGGGTTTACATATTGAGAAATATTACATAAATCTTAATTTACATTAAGGATATATCTATGATGACATTAATTTATAGCAGTTAGAAGGATATGATGATAGTGAAAAAAATACATAATAAGAATAAATTCAACACAACTAGAGAGGAATAATAATTTTGATGATTTCATGTGTAAAAATACATATAAATTATGTTTTTCGGATCTGTGATGTAAAATATTTTGGTTATTGGTACATTTTATTGCATATATATATGGATGACATGATCATTACGAGATCATGATTGTAGAGGATTTATGTTCTTAAAGGGTGATAGATATTAAATTTTTTATATTTTTCATTTGTATTTCAAGGATAAAATCCCCATAAATTTTTCATTTTTTGTCAAATTGAATCATATTTTCAATTTTGAGGTGTTTGGAGATAAATTGATAAAATTCTCTTATTCATAATTTTAACAATTTCAAATAGATTTTGTATTTCATATATATCATATTCAATATTTACCCAAATCGAATGATTCTTTTTTATAGAACCCTTTGTATGTGGGCTAAATTTTTTTCAATAGGACCAAATCTTGATTCATCCTTCTATCCATCCAAAAATTCAATCTTTGTGGAATGTATTTCATGATGGTGGAATAGAACCCCTCTCAATGAATGATTGATAAATCAATCTATAGTTTTCCAAATTAAATAATTCTAAATGTATAAGTAATTAGACTCAATAGATCATTTGAATGATGGATTTAAAGGTAGAGGTATCCCATTTAGGCACCCATTTATCTAGACAATAATGTGTGATATGAAGTGTCTCCTTGACAAAGATTTTTTTAATTTCGTAATAAATTCTTATAATTTTCACCACACTCCAAAATCTTCTGAATATTTTAGCGCATAAATTGAAATCATTTTCTAAAGAATATATATTATGGATCACTCTTAGGTTCATTATAATCTCCCCAAATGAGGTATTAATTTCATTACCCTAGTTATGTAACATAATTTAATATTTGAAAATGGTTTTAAATTGATAATGGGGATGTGTAAGTGGGATTTTACAAAAAATTGTTATGGTTTTATATAGAATTATAAAAATGAATATATAATAATATTATATTTAATTTAAACATACCAAAGGTTTATTTATATTAATGGATCAACAATCTATTATCTGATATATTATTATAGTGTTTAGTTGGTTTTTCCATCCATGATGGGCAAAGATTGGTAGTGTTTTCATTTTTCACTATATAATTGAACAAAGAAATATAAAAATTCCTGGACTTTTTAAAAATATTTCCACTACCTTGAATAATTTTTTGAAAATTTTATATCATGATATCCTTGATGTAGAATTTAATATGGGAATTTTATTCTTTAAATATAATATTGTTCCATTATTTGATGATGCATTGTGAAAAACTCAAAAATTGGTTGATATCAAATAAATGTGTTGAAAAATATTTACATGAAAAATTGGAATAAAAAATAAAAGGTGATATGTAATTTATGTTTATGAAAATCATATCTTTTATGAAATCATAAACATATTTTGGGAAGATGATAATGGTATTTTATTTATGTTTGTTTTATCAGAATTATAGAAATTTATCCAATGATATAACTCATTTATGAAAATGTATCATGTTACATCAAATATTTACTAACATTATTGAATTTTTTATCCATGTCATCTAAAAAATAAAATGTAAGAAAAAAATAAAACAAGGTATGTGGATTGAGCATTATAGTTCCAAATATATAATAATTCAATTTTAAGAGGGGGTTACGGGTTCAGGGAACTCAAAATTGGATGTATAGAACCCACTAAATCAGTACAAAAACAACCATGATTTATTGAATATAGAGTTTATTAATAGTTAGATGGAGGTAATTGTATGTAATTATTGGTTTAAAATGATGAGAAAATTAATTTCAAAAATATTTAATGATTTAAGTTTTAAGAACAATTTTCTGAATATTTTTACACAGGGAAATTGAAGAAAAATAAATCAAGTGAGTTCAAAGATTTTGAATAGAAGAATATAATTTTTTTTATATGACATAGTTTTTTGAATTAGTTAATTTCTCACCAATGAATAAAATTATTGATAAACTCATGTGTTTAAAATTTGAGAGATAAAATTGATGAATGTTTTTATAAAAGATTTTTATTTTTAATTTCGAAACCATGTTTAGTTTTTTAAAAGGATACTTTAACTAGGGTAGAAATTATGGAGGATTTGTTTGATAACCCTTTTAATCCAATTCGTAAAGAAGTATTATGAATTCAATGTTTTTATTTTATATATTAAAATTCATTATTGTTGATAGATAATATTATATAATTTATCCATCACAAAAGGAATGGTGTTATTCATGTAAAAAAATTACTATATATTATATGGTTTAATTTAAGAGTAAAGTATTTTA
Source organism: Viscum album (assembly GCA_963277665.1). Taxonomy (NCBI): domain Eukaryota; kingdom Viridiplantae; phylum Streptophyta; class Magnoliopsida; order Santalales; family Viscaceae; genus Viscum; species Viscum album. The sequence goes on along the minus strand of OY728125.1, from coordinate 265,823,892 downwards.
TTTTATAATTTTAATTTTATAAAAATAAAATAATTTTTTGAATTCATCATATCAAAATTTTCTTAGAGTTTATTATTGAATTTTTTTTGGAAGTCATTATTTTTGAATGAAAAGTGAAAAATACCATATTTACAGATATCATAACCTTATAGAATTATCATGATTTATTATTGAATTAAAAATTAATATAACCACTGTCTTAAGTGGATATTTTTTTAATGTGTAAAATAATGAATTGAAAACATTATTCTGAATTTGGGAACCCATGTGTGACTTTTACGAACATAATGTTAGGTCAAGATGGTTATAATTAAGACAATGAAACAAGAGGGGGTGAATTGTATTTTTTAGAAACATTTAAATATTTAGAACACCAATTTTGGTATAAATTGAGCCTATCTATTTTTCAAAATTACTAGTGTGCTGTGAAAATAAATGATGGAAAATTACTCAGTGAGGTACAATGGTTCTAGCCACAAAGATCACTAATCCATTCCATTGACCCTCAAATCTACGATCTTGGTGGTGTTAACTATAGGTCATCTTATACATATACCTATAAATAAAAAAAATGACTATAGGTAGTTGACATGTTAAAAGGATTTTACAGTGACTTATGGTTCATTTAGAAGGAAACAACAATCCTCAACACAATGTAAGAATCTAAAACTTCACTTTGACTATGTACAATCAATCAAAACTCAAATAAATAAAAAGAGTTTTATTTAGTATAAAAAATACGTTAAATATTACAATTGTAGAAAAAATTGATAGCAATAATTGACCATAAATAACATACAACAGTAAATAGATATTCAATGTTGCATAATATTTCTTGAAAAATTTAAAAATAAAACCACTGAAAGATGTTATACGATGTATATCTCCAAAGTGTATCTCCAAAAAATTCTTCAACAATTATGAAAAAAATATGTATCAATTGAATTATATATCAGCAACAACAATGATAGTAGAAGTGAGTTGATCAGACAGATCAAAAACATGTATGCCTCTAATGTTTATCTCTAAAGGCAATGACAGACTTCTTGTATTTTAAAAAAAATACTTATGTAAAGATCCTCTCCTCCATATATTCTTATAATGGGAATATTTATATTTATAATGTAGTACAATCAATGCTAATTACAACTAGCTCAAGAAATATCACACCATAAATAGTGAATATTTAAATTCAAAAACATTTAAGAGAGTTGTAACTTCTTGTAAGAATAGTGAAGTGTCCAGACCACTATGAATCCCTGAAAGGGGGAGGGGTGAATTTGTGATCCCTTTAAATCTTTTTATTAATTTAATATTTTCAATTAATCCTCTATGGATGGTTAAATCCTTGATCCACCCTTCTTGTGTCTCTCAACCTTACTTAAAATGACGTTGTAATGATAATGGCACTAAATACAAGGATTTACATTGTTTGGTTCAAAGTCCTACTCCTTGTTTTGTTGGTTATTCTCCCCAATACAGATTCTCCACTATAATCATATGAGTAATTACAATGGTCGATACAAAGTAACACTGTATCTCTATTGAATCCCACAAGAGTTTTTTATACTACTTCCCATAGTGTTTCCAGAGTCCCACTGGCCTTCTTTAGAGTCCCACTAGAGATTTCTTCCTCTTAGATTTCAAAAGATATGCTTTTTGATTCTATGGGGATGGATCTTACAATCTTCCCTCATGAGCTGGCTAAAGTGAACATGGTCGTGAATCTCTTCACAAATCTTCAGCAGCCTTTGATAAGGTATGTTGTCCTGGCTTGATAACTTTGATCACTTTTTTGATCTATCCTCAGTCTCAACATTTCTCAGGTGATTCTATATTCTTCTAATGAATACTCGGCCTCACTATGATTTGTGCAAATGGTGCACACAAACTCTATAAGAATAATGATATGCAAGAATGGTCTTTCACTATGTCATCTTTCTCTGAATTAATGAGTCCTCAAACACTATAAACTCTGATAAAATATCTTCTTTAACTATGTTTGGATTCAGTCTCAATTCATATCTTCTTCATGCATGGATTTCAAGGGATCCAATACCTCTTGTATTTGGATATCTGAATTTCATCTTCTTTGGTGCAATAAATGAATTCACTAAAACTTATCCTTGTTTTCATGGAATGACTCACATACACTTATGTAATTATTCAAACACTTAGGATTAGCTCACATGGCATCATCTAAATTGAAACACGTGTATGTGATTATGCATGATTTCATGCATTCGTATTATCTTTCTGCTAAACCTAGACTCACAGTATCTTGAATATTTTAGATTCAATGAGTTTGATTCATTCACATGCACTATCTCTCTATTTTTCTTTTCTCAATTTTCACACACACAAATTATTTCTTTATGTGTATCTACATGTGCATGGGAATGCATTAATGTAGGAACTCTTCCCCTATTTCTCCTTCCCTTTATTCTCACTTATTTCTTTCATCATCATAGGAAATCACACAAAATCATATTTATTTCATTCCATTTGATATTTCATTTGTTTATTAAATATTAAGTCTTGTTCAAAACCAAATGTATGTGCTCCACACATTGGATTTTTTGGGCATACCAAATCATTCATATGCGTGCATGTGCATCATGCATGCACTTTCTTTATTCCTCAAGTCAACAAAAAGTGCCTCAGGTCCCTTATTATTCTCCAAGGGCAGGGTATTTGTACATTGTCCCTTTAAGAACTCATCTTCATCTCTTTGTGAAATAAAGGAGGCTCATGAATCATGTACCTTTGCAATGTATCACAAGGGTGTGTTGCACCATTTGTGTGCTTGGAGGAGATTCTTCCCGCATGAAGCATGACGAGGGTTCGATGGAACCTACCATGTGTTCAGATTCATTCATGAACCAGGGTGGTTCGTGCTTCTCATTTTCTCAAGAGATGTGCAAGAATCTTTCATTCAAGGGATTCCTGACACCTCTTCTTTGTGTAGCTAGGATGCACATAACTCTATATTTTACAAATAAGATAGGTTATCTTTATCTATGTTTCTTCATAGAAACGAGAGCTCCTTCTTATGAGATGGCATTAGTATTTTTTTCTTGGTGCCTCTCCTTTTATAGGACTGCAACAAATCGTATCTCCACGTTCAAATCCATATAATTCAAGGCTTTTAAAGCCTACGATATTCGGGTTTGAATATTTAAAACTCGGGATAATATTTTCTGAATCTCTTAGTTTTTTTTCTTCAACACGGACTCCTACTTTCTCAATGCAATCTTCGTGTGCATGCATTTTTGAATGCATGAAAATGATATTCTCCATTACAAGCTCGATCATATATATTTATTCATAGAATCATCATCTTCACATGCCTCATCTTCCTTGGAATCTATATTTAGTAGTATGCATGAAAATTAAATATCATGCATGACTATCGTCATGTCCAGATGATCTCTACAGGCTTGACTGGAGGTTCTTTAGTGTCCATAGTTATGAGAATGGTGTTCAGCTTCATCATTGGTTCGTGGGTGGCATGGGTGATTCATAGGATGTCTGGAGGATGAAGAAATCCTTGGTGTATGAGATCAGATGGTCGTGGATCAATCCCAAACCGCAGAGATCAGATGGATGTCTTGAATGCCCGCGATCGATCTCGCAATTGATCAAGCGGTCGACCACGTGTCTGTGATGCATTAGACGACTGAGTTTGCCTCCCGGTAATTTTTTCCATCCCACATCAAAACAAACCCATGGGATGAATTCAGTTTATAAATCAACTTTCACCACCCTGATGCCAGATTACTCCTCCTCCACTCATGGTATCGCCATGTACTATGTTCACCCTGCGAGTGTGATTCTATGCCCACTCTTTTATCTTCGACCACACTCCTAGAACCCAATATACATCCTTGATACACTAGTTGATCATCATGCATGCACCAATGGGATTATACACAGTCCTCTCTCATGTGCCTCTTGTGGGCTAGTGTCGAGGCCTTCCCTTTGGGTGCAGTTGACCCTCAGGACATGTATATGCCTTGGGTTAGGACTTCAGCTAGCCTGCATTATTGGCCCCTTATTTATTTTCTAATGTTAGGATATATATTTCTTTTTCAAAAACCAAGTGTCCAGTATAAGAATAATTCATGGCCACCTTCTTCATAGAAAGACCATGTTTGGGAAATGAACATAGTAGATACCACAATAAGCCCATGCTTGCTTCGCTTCTTGTTCTTCATCTTCAAACATCATCCTAATTTTATTTTTTGAATAAAAAATCCATGATCTTAAATAATCCTCCTTTTATTCACTAATAGATTGTTCATGGAACATTTCATCATTCTTTATTCATTAAATCATTATACATGGTCTTTAATGTTGTAAAGAGTGACGTGTTCTCTTCAAAACACATGTCTTCTTCTTTGAGGATCATCACAACAATCGTATGATTTGATTTACAACCTTCAGTCAACTATATTATATTAGATGGATCTTCTAAAGTCATCATGAAATTATGTATTGCATGGACTTCTTCCAATGTTGAAACAATGTGTCTTTTAGTGACACATGTCTTGGAACTTAGAATCAGTTCAAAAATAATCTGAATTATAATGGAGAATGTCCAACCATGTTATCCAATGTTAAATAGTAATTATACAAGTTTCATGGGTTGTATAACATCTTCATAATCAAAGTGGGTTCTTTATTGAGTCAGTAACATTACATTAGGCATCATCACTTTAATCATAATCAAAGCTTCCATCACTACCTTGCCAAAAACATATTGAAAGTTAACACCTTATTGACATATTATTGACAACAAATGAAACACCATGCTCAAAAATCTCCCCATTTTTATTTTGTTGTCAATATCACTTAAGAACACATTGAATGGTTCAATATGTGTGGCAATTGTTTCTACCCCTTATTGGAAACCAAATTTAAAGGTTTAGTGGGATCTGTTTAAAAACATGTTCTCCTCCCTTTAAAGAATAAATTCTTGAATATTTTTCTAATAGGAATGAGGTCACAAGGTTCACTTAGTAATTAGCCTTTATTAATTCAACTCTAATCCTACTAGGGATAACCCAATGTATAAAACAAGATATATATGACCACAGTTTTCAATTTTTTAAATAAACAACCATGCATGTGAAATCATTCTTAGAGTGTATCAATTCTTGACTAATGGATTGGAGATAATCATATTTATCAATAAAATGATAAATCCTACACATACCTCACATAACATATTAAATGTTCCATGTGAAAAGATAAAGCTCCCCCCAGTTATCCCATCTTGTCATCAATGAAACACTCCCCCTCAATTGACATGATAAATACAATTATGAACATGGGATGAAAGTGAGATTGGAATACCTTAGTTTAATATTCTTGAGATGATATAAATTTAATGATTTTTCATGACATAATCCTTGATATTATCTCCTTCATATTTTATCCCCCTCAATGGGTGAAATCCCTTTGATTATTCATGTTCGAAAATATCATCACATAATCTTTAAGATATTAATGTTGATAATATTCCACTATGGGAAAATTCAATTTATTATCAAATCATGAATAATGAGTCCAAGTAGTTGTTATCAAATTTTCTCATTCAAAAATAATCTTAAGAATGACCTAAATCTTTAATTCATTACAATGTAAGTACACATATAAAACAAAAATATAAGGGAATAATGTGGAACATATGCGAAATTTTAATGGGAGAAACAAGGCTTAAAATTTTCTGTCAACCCAAAAAAAATCATTTATAGGTAGCTCTAATGTGTATAGTACTCTTCATGATGATATCTCCACTCCATTTGACATTTTTATTTTTCATTGTCCCCATGGACCCTTTTCTTCCATTCACCTTCAACCTGTGTGGATTATTTATCTTTACTTCATCCAGTAGTGAAGTAGCTTCCCCTAGTGAATGTTTTTCAACTTTCAACATCTCCATTTGGTCTGAAAAAATATTTATACATTTTTTTCTTGATGTTCAACCTTCTTTAAAATTCCACACAGTAGTTTTGATACCCATGGGGTTTCATTTACTGATAACCTCTCCTAAAAATTGAATTTTCCATCATGTGGAATGATCTGTTTTTCCTTTTCCTTATATTTTTCTATTAGTTTATCATAAACTCTTTGCAGTTATTTAAATTTTTTTAATAGAATAGGACAAATAACTAAAAAATACTTCTTATTATTTTCTAATTCTTAGATTATACATGTCTTCATTAGTGTTTTCAAGTTATCTTTTTTACACAACTTTCTAAGATTATCTTCGAGAATGTCTTTTGTCAATATGATCATCTTCTGGATTTATTCTCCATTTATTATTATCTTTCTTCCATTAATTTCAATGGATTATTTTTATTTATCCATGCTATGACCATTCATTCCATAGTAGAACCATTTTTATTGGTTTATATGACATTTTTGGAATCTATCTTGAACTTATTATTGGGAATAATTTCTTAAATTGTTTGCTTGACTTCATTGTTTTTCATATTCCCAATGGAATACTTTTCAAATATTTTTTTCTTTATCCTACCTTTTTTGGTCTATAAATATTATAAACATATGAATTAGGCACAGTAGGACTAAATCATCACCCATAATAACTATGAGAACTTCTATGGAAATTATCATAGAAGTCTTCAAGAAATTCAAATTTGTTCTTGATAGATATATTATTCTTCATCTCTGTTTTCTTTATTTCCATTGTAGGATGATTCATTTATTTACGTATATTTTCCCGAAAATTAGGTCTTTCATAAGTTTCATAGGCATACATATTATTCTAGAAATCATTGGCATGATCCCCAAACATCCAACAACACCAATAGTAGAAAATAAATCTCCTTCTTTTTCTTCTAGTTTTTGTCTGGCTAGATTTAGTGCCTTGTTGATTCTAGAATTATCTTTATTTCTATGGAGCATAATTTTGGGAGGTGTTCTTATTAATCACCCTAGTATCCATTCATTATGTTTTTATGGATATATTAACATTTTTATCAATCCACATCTTCACACCCTTTATCTTTGAACCAGTACTTGTAGATGCAACTAAATTAGTGGAAACAAAAATGATCTGGTAATGGGAAACCTTCGTCTTAGATGTTGTATCCATTAGATTATAGAATGATTTGAAATTCCTCTTGGAATCATATTCCTCAATGATACATGAGTGTTAGAATCTCTTCATTCAACTCTGTTGGTAGTTTCATCTTGGAGTGATTGTTGATTATTAAATTTCCCCTCCATCCCTAAACACTTCATGTTGAGAGAGTTCTTATCTTACTCAACTGAATTTATACTGCTTTCCCAATTCTCATTTAGTTTTAACATTTAATCTTCAAGAATATTTATTAATTATTTAAAAGATATTTCACTCTCTTTTACATTATTAGCTTTGTATTCTAGTTTTATAGATTTGACAACCATGGATACTTTTTAAAACTCTTCAAATGCATGGATATATTCTACAAATATAATATCAATGAATTCCTTATCACAAATATAATTTTTCAATTCCTCAGTAACTTCATCAATTTTTTTTATTTCAAAGTGAAATTGATTCTTCCTTTTCTTAAATAAATTTTGTGATAGAGTTAGATATACCAACCCTTTTAGCCAATGAATCTTCAATGCCATAAACATCTTCTACCATCTTTAATTTCTAATCTTGAAGAGCACTAATTCCTATAGCAATATGTCTTTCCACTTCTCTAGGAACTTTCTTCAGATGATATTTGAGTACATATTGAATATAGATAATTGATCTATTATCATCACAACTTGAACATTATTTATCAGAAGAATAATAAGTATTATCACATGTTGTACCTTACAGATTACCTTCAATAGCAGGTGTCTTTCCATTAGTAGTGAGCTTCTTCTTCATCTTTTTTTTTCTTCTTTCTATTCTTTTGTGTCTTGGAATATATCCCCATTTTATTTTTCTCACTCAAATCCTCAAATTTGAACTTTATAAAGTCTCCCATGAGTCTTTTATAGGCAACCTTCCCATCGATACCAATTGAATTTCCCATATCAGTGTTAATCACTGAGAGTGGGAGTGGTTGAATCTGATCACTTAAAATATTTTTAATAATTGATTATTTTCAATTAAACCTCTATGGCTCGTTAAAACCTTGATCCACTATTCTTGTGTCTCTCTTCCACACTTAGAATGATGTTTTAAATATAAAGGAACTGAACACAAGGATTTACATGGTTCGGTTCAAAGACCTACTCCTTACTGTGTAGGTCATTCTCCCAAACAATAATTCTCCACTATAATCATATGTGTAATTACAATGGTTGATACCGAGTCACACTGTATCTCTCATGAGTCCCACATGAGGTTCTTTATACTGCTTCCCACAATGTTACCAGAGTCCCACTAGCCTACTTCAGAGTCCCACTAAATAATTATTCCTCATGGACTTCACAAGACTTGCTTATTAATTTACTGTGGATGAATCCTCTGATCTTCCCTCACAATCTGGTTGAATCACATTTGCTTGTGAATATATTCAATAATCTTCAACATCCTTTGAGAAGGTCTGTTTCCCTTGCTCAATAACTCTGATCACTTTTCTGATCTGTCATTATTCTAAACAATGCTTAATCAATTCATTCTTATTCTGATGAAGACCCGACCTTACTAAAGTGGGTGAAAATAGTGCACACCAAATCATCAAGAATATTTATAGGCAAGAATGATCTTTCACTATAACAGATCTGTCAAACGTCTTAAGTCCTAAAACACTATAAACTTAGATAATTGATCTTATTTAACTTTATCTAACTTTAGTCACAATTCTCATCTACTTCATGCATGGATTTCATGGGATCCAATACCTCATGTATTTTGATATCTCAATTTTTATTATTCTGTGCAATAACTGAATGCACTATAATATCTCCTTGTTTTCTTGGAAAGAATCACATGCACTTATGTGATTATTCAGACACTGAGGATCAGCTCACTTGGAATCATCTAAATTGACACAAGTGAAAGTGATTGTACATGATTTAATGAATTCATATTATCTTTCTTCTAAACTCAGACACATTATAACATGAATATTTTAGATTCAGTGAGTGTATTTCATTCACATGAATTTTCTCTCTCTTTTTCTTTATTTAATTTACACACACACAAAATCTTCCATTAAGTGTCTTTATGTGTGCATGGGAATGAATGAATGCATGCACTCGTCCCCCTTTTCTGCTTATCTTTCCTCTCACTTCCTTCTTTCTTCTTCACAAGCACACACACAATATCTTATTTATTTCATTTCATTTTATATGTCATGTGTGTGTCAAAGCTTATGTATTGTTCAAACCTGAATGGGTGTGGTCCACCCTTTAGCTTGATTGGGTATCTCAAATCAAGCATAGGCATGCTTGTGCATAATGCATGCACTTTCTTTCTTCCTCATGTGAACACAAAGTGCCTCAGGTCCCTTATTCTTCTCCATGGGAAGTGTATTTGTACATTGTCCATTTACGAACTCCCTATATTCTCTTTGTGAAACAAAGGAGGCTCACGGATTAGGTACCTTTGCAATGTATCACAAGGGTGTGTATCACCAGTTGTGTGCTTGCGGGAGCTTCTTCATGCACAAAGAACAACATGGGTTCAATAGAACCTATCACGTGTTCGGATTGTTTCATGAACCAGGGTGGTTTTGCGCTTTTGTTTCATGCAAGGGATGCATGGGACTTCTTCACGCAATGGATGTGTGGTACCGCTTCTTCGTATAGATAGGCTGCACAAAACACTTCCTTTCGCGAACTAGATATGTTTGACATTACTATGATTTTTTGATGAAATAGGAGATACTTCTTATGAGATTGTAGCAGCATTTTTTTGGCTCAGTGCCTCTTCTTTTAATGGTGAGGAACAATTCATATCTCTGCGTTCAAATCTATGTAATTACAAGCTATTAAAGCCCAATATCTTTAGGTTTGAATATTTCAAATGCGGGATAATATTTCCCAAATCTCTCAGTTTTTTTCTCTTCAACGTGGACACCTTCTTTCTCATTGAAATCATCACATGCATTCATTTTAGAACACATGAAAATCATCTTCAACATTTCTAGATTGATCATAGATACTTCTTCATAGACTTGGAAGTTTCATGTGCCTTGGGTTCCTTAGAATATTTATTTAACAATATTCAAGAAAATGAAATTGCATGAATGAGAATTTCCATGTCCAAATGATCCCCACAGGCTTGATTGGAGGTTCATTGGTGGTCAGAGTGATAAAAACGGTGTCCAGCTTCATCATTGGTTAATGGGTGGAATGGGTGCTCGTGGGATTTCTAGAGGATGAAGACAACTCTAGTGGAAGATATTGGATGGTCATTGATCAATCCCAAACTATGGAGATCATATGGGTGGCACATATTCACACGATCTATCTCGCGATTGTTAGGATAGTAGACCTGGTGTCTGCAATGCATTGGACGACTGATATTGCTTCTCAATAATTTTTAGCCATCCCACATCGAAATGAACCCACTGTATGTGTTCATTTTATCAATCAACTCTCTCTGAATTTCTTCCAGAGTACTCATCCACCCCTCACAGTACTGCCCTATAACGTGTTCACCATGCGGGCACGCTTCTGCACCCACTCTCTACTCCTTGAGTGTGATCCTAGTGCACACTACGCGTCTTTTTCGTAAGGGTTTTACATAGTGCACATACCTGTGGGCTTATACATGACATGTGCTCTTATGCCTATTGTGGGCTAGCTTCGAGGCCTTCCCTTTGGGTGCAGCTGACCCTAGGGTCCCTCATATGCCTTGGGTGAGGGCTTCAACTGGCCTTCTTTTTCAGCCCCATATTATTTTTTAATATAAATACATATATTACATAGTTAAAAACCAAGTGTCCAGTACATGAATAATTCAAGGCCACCTTCTTCATTCAAAGTTCATGAATGTGCAATGCAATTAGTAGATTCTACACTACACCCATGCATGATTTCTTCCTTGTTCTTCATCTTCAAACGTCATCCTAATTTGTTTCTTGAATAATAAATACAAGAACATAAATACCAATCATTTGATTCAATAATAGATGAATCATGGAATATTCATTCATTCATCATGTATGAAATCATAATTCATGGTCTTCAATGTTCTAAGGAGTGACGTGTTCTCATTAAAACACATGTCTTCTTCTTTGATAATTAGCACATCAATCATATGATTTGATTTACAACCCTCAACCAATTATAAGAAATTAGATAGATCTTCTAAATTTATCATGCAATTAAGTATTTTATAGACTTCTTTAAATTTTGTTACAAAGTGTCTTCTAGTCACACATGTCTTGGAACTTAGGATCATTTCTACAGTTATCTTAATTATTATGAATAATGTCCAAACACATCATCCAATGGTAAATAGTAATTCATCAAGTGCCATTGGTTATGGTAAATCTTCATAATAAAAGTGGGTTATTCACTGATTTAGCAACATTACATTAGGAATCACCACTTCAATCATCATCAAAACTCCCATCACTACCTTTCCATACATATATTGAAAATTGAAACCTTATTGACATATTATTGAAAATAAATGCCACACCATTATCAAAAAATAGAAAAGATTTACACCATTTGATACAATTGTTTTAAATTTATCATAGTAAGAATTTCCATCAGTCATAAAATAAAATTTAATAGATATTTACTTATTTTGATACTACTGAGATAATCATAAAAAATGCCATTAATTTAAACTTTCTCATTGAATAGGAAAATTTATGGTTCCTTTGTGTGATGAAAAAACTCCAATCATATGGTTGAAAATTTATAGTTGATAAAAAAATTATCATTGATGTAACATACATTTTTATCAAATTTTGGGTTCTTCATAAATGTAATGTTAGCTATTTAAAAATTCTAATCATCATAGGTTTCATGAATCTTATGTGTTATTTCAAATATAGGGTTGATATACCATATTATATGATTGAACATGTTGGGTATAAATAGTTTTTTCAAAATAGGATTAAAAACATCCAAAATACTTCAAAAAATATTCCCCATGGGTCAACCAATTTAAAAACAGAACAAGAATAAATATTTCAATGGATATTAATTACCAAAAATTAATATAAAAGTGAATTCATTAATAACATATATGAGGGTGTTTTAAGAATCAAAACCAAAAATAAATTAACATAATAGTTATATCAACAGACGATAAACCCTCTATATTGATGATCACAAAACACATGAACAAATATGTAAAATTTAAAAATAATTTTTCGAAAATTTACTAATAACTTTCTCCCCCTTTTTGTCTTTATAATATTTTTTATTATATTTTTCTAAAAAATGGAACTTCTATAGAATTATAAATTTATATAAATATATTAAATGAAAACTTCATCCCTATTATAAACATTATAATTTATCCCCCTATTTCAAGTATATTAAGGATAAAATTCTTTCTCAAACATGATGATAATATCAAAACTATAAACTCCTCCCCCTTTTTGAAATAAATAATGATAAGAGAGTAACATTAACACCAATTAAATTCATTATTTCTTAATTTTTAAACATGGAGTATAAAAAAAAATTTATATAACATTCACTTTAAATAAATATAAAATAAAATCTAGGGATTATGAAGGAATAGGTTTTTTCTTATGAACTTTACAAACATCAATCATTTTCACTTAAAGAAGAGAAAACTATTCAAAGTTATTATAATCTATTTTGAACTTCTATTTTTCATTTTATATAAAGGCGGAGAGAATTTTTCATTGAGAATCACCATTATCTTATCAATAACCTTCTTCGTAACAAATTCTCTTCTGAGCAACACCATTTTTCATTTCATTTCTATCGTGAAATCTTAAAAGTATCCATTAGAGGCAGAACTATATTTCATATTTGGATATTACTTTTTTATCAAATGAAAAAATATTTCTATTAAAAAGATTTCTTTAGTTCATCATAATATATTTTATACTCATCCAAAGCATCATGTGATTTCACTTTATCTCTACTCAAGGTGGTGACTTTGAACAGAAGATTCCTATAAGACATTTATGGTGAAGTTACTTCAACTTCTTCCTTACCATAAACTTATTTATTTATTTTTTAATAATTTTGAAAAAAAATATTAAACATAAAAAAACTGACTAATATTTTATCAAATTTGAAATATTATCTTTTTTCTTTTGTGAAAACAAATTATTGTGAACTTGAAGTATTTTACAACTTCATCTTAGTGAGTTTGTTTTATAAAAATCCATTGAACATGATATTTTTAATGAAATAGATAAATTAAAAATATTTAGATGAATATGAAACATTCTATTATAACAAAATATAGACTAAATTTCATTATATTTTGGTCAAAATATACAGAATAATCATTATAGCTTCTAATTTTTGAAGATACATGTTACCTGAGAGTCATTTTTCTGGTTACATAAACAAAAGGAATTTTAAGAAAACCAAATATAATTTTTTTAATTGGATTAAAGAGATAAAACGTAAAATATTATTTTTTAAAGACATACTATATTTATCTAAACAGTAAAACAATGATAAATGAAATTTTATATATTTTAGAAAATTAATTATTCAAAGAAATAGGGTAAGACTTGATTCATAGAGTAAATAATAGTTCTTGTAAAATTATAAGAAATATTTATATCTCCATATATATAAATTATAATGAACCAAAATATTTTAGTAATATAAAAATGAAATTCTTACTTGATCAATGATTTTAGTGTTTTGGATTTTTGATAACAAACTACATTAGAGTTGTTCACTCCTATAATAGAGACATTCATAAATCACTCAATTGACCACATTAAGATTTAAAAAGGCTTCTTACTAGTGAATTCTTGTAAAATATCAAATGGATGATTTTTTTACCCATATTCTTCTAGGTCCAACTGTTTTAGAAATTAATTTGTTTTGTTACCAAGCTTGTGAATTTTGAGTAGGAGTTATACTATTCTTGTTAGACAATTATTTTGAATATTAGATATTTTTATAACCATAAATTTTAGGTTTCGTAAATGAAAAGTAATTCACATTATTACCATTAATACCACAAAAACATATAATAGTATACATGTTCTTTCTATATAGATCAGGAATTGTCATGAACCAGCCCGGGTCGACCCTGAACCGGTCACCCGAGCCGGTCCACGACAAGTCCCGAGGGGCGTTCCCGATCCCCCCGGGATGGCAACAAGTTCCGAGCATTGAAATTTTAATCGTTGGGAACGATTTCAGCCCAAAACAAAGCAGGATCAAAAGAAAGAGCATAACCTAAAAAAACAGACAAAATACTAACGACATGAACAAAACTACACCACAACATACCTCCACATGACCTCGTGGGTCACCACCCAACTAAAAACCAACGTCGCTCCATCACTGAGTGACTCAAGCCAGGAAAACCTGAACACAAGGAACCTGCAACTGAAATGGTAAAAGATAGGTGTGAGCACAAAAAGTACTTAGTAGGTGAGCCCAACAACAAATCCCAAAGCACTTCCAGTAAATAAAGAATCTACATATTCCAGGTTTGAACTACAATGTATAAAAGTAAGCCTTTATAATGTTTCACTTGAAAATAAAAACACGGGACATTTCTCTTATTCTTTTTCGAAAGTTGGATTCCTTTCATTTGTTTTAAACCCATTCTAAAAGAAAAGAAGTGTTACATTTTCAAATCTTACACAAAGAGAATAAAGTATTTACATTTGCAAACCATTTTCCCAAAATCTAATAGTATAAGCTATGAGGGAGACTATAAGTAAACAAGTAGGGAAAAACAAGTGCAAGTAAAAGTAAACCAGAAGTTATAAGCAATAACCATGGGAGATCCTAAACATCCCTAGAAAACCCCTGGATGTACTTGGGTTCAGACTACCTGCCGGCATGTTACTCCATAGTCAATAACCAACTGGCCTCCCTAACAGCCAACCAGTGGCACGCCCCACAAGGCCTTACCTACCAAGGGGGGACTAACCCGTCTAATCGGGGTTAGCCAGAAACCGTCACTCGATTCTCTAAAGGACGCCCAGGAACCCACGATGGTTTTAATAACACTGTGTAAGTGGGTGACCCTCGCACGTGTGACTCATCTCACCGCACTTGCCAACCCCTTACACGGACATCGCTACACGACAACCCTCTAAGGGAAGTCCCCTTGTAGAGATGCCCCATAAGTACGTATATGTATATAAGTAGTCAATTCACAATCAATAAGGTACCAACCGGGCCGCCACATCATTCACATTTTTAACCGTTTAATACTAAAGCATTTCTAAAGGGATATGACATACACCATTTTATTGAAAACCAGAAACACACTTAGAACTTTATTTAAGAATCTCAAATCAGAATATTAAACCCGAAACACATTAGTATCACAAGTGAAATCATTTTCCAATATCCAAACGCACCCCACTTTAATCAAGAGCCAAACGGGCCTTTAATCACTTTTTTGAAGGAATGCTATTTCTTAAATGAAATCCAAACTTTTGTTTACGCGACAAAGGAAAACATTTTTCATCAACCAAGGACCACACTTAAAGTTTCCAAAATCAAGTTTAAAGATCATACGGTCATTTTCTCTAATCCAGGTTCTAAGAAAAACCTTTTCCATTAACAATATACCCACTAATTTACACACACCAAAACATTTCAAAACACAATTCAACATGACCTTCATATTTCATAAAGAACTCATTTAGAAATATCACCAGGAAAACACACACAATTAAAACCAAGAAAAATACTTCCACTGAAATGCTAGAAATAAGCAGAGTAGACCACCACATTATAAATTACTACTTAATAATACTTTTAAATTTACCGAAACCCAATAAAAGACAAGAAATAAATAAATTCTAAATTTAAAGGCGAGTGCAATGGGAGACCTACCTCAAGACGCAACTCAGATATGCCGACACAATACACCTCGCACTGGCGCACAAGCACGCGCAAGACGATGTTCGCGGTGTCGTAGGGTTACCTTGAAAACACACTGAAACAAACACATGATAACTAAGAACACAAATCCACTGAATCAGAACAAACCAAATGAACAACCAACGCAAAGGAACCAGCTTGACACTTTTTCAAAACACAACCCGCATCATACGTACCGTTTAAAAAAACCATTTTAAATTTTATAAAACAAACTACAAATAGTAACCCACGTCTTATACACCTAATAACATGATAAAACGGTGTTCTAAGCCCTTGCTCTACACAATAAACCAACAATAAAGATAAAAAAACATCAAAAGGCTCAATATGGGTTTTAACAAAATCAAGCATTCATGTCAAATAAAAACGCTACTAAACACATTGAAATAATATTAAACCTCAAGTAAAAATGTACTCACACCAAATTAACCAGCCACAAAACACATAAACTCAAAAAACCTGGTGAAACAATTATCCAAACAAAGAAGAACCGACAATCTCCACATGCTATAATTAATCTAACAACAAAAACACATAAACAAATAAATAACCAAACAGACAAGTAAGTAGATAAAAGAACAAGTGAAAAAATATACCGTGTAAGGATGTGATTGCCGGCCAAGAGGGATGTAGCCATGTCAGGGCAAGGCAAAGGCATCGAGCCGGGTGTTCGGACCGCTGGTGAGGGAAAATTTCGGACTAGAATGAGGAGGCAGGGGTGTCGGGGCGGAGGCAGGGGGTGCGGGCCACCGGAAGTAGGGCAGAGGCACTGCTGTCCGGAGTGGGACAAGGTGGCCGGTGAGCGGAAGGCGGCGGCCGGGTCAGAGGAGGTCAGTGTGGCGGAAGGGGGGGGGGGGGTTCGGGACGCTGAAGAGAACCGGGACGACGTAGGGAGCCGGGACAACCGAAGAGGAGGGAGGCCGAGACGGTGGGAGTCGGGCGCGATGGAGGCTGGGGGGGTCGCCGGGGCTGTTCGCCGGGGGAGGCCGGGACAGTGGAGGGGTCGCCGCCGGTCAGGGGGGTGCGGGAGGACGCCAACGCAGAACGGGGGGGGGGGGGGGGGGGGCGAGCCGGTGCGGCGGACGGCGCGCCAGAGCGGAGGCCGGAGGCCGCATGACAGCGGTTTGTGACGGCGGGGCTGGGATGGGAATGCCGGAGTAGGGATCGCCGAGGGAGAGGGGGGCTGCGAGGCCGACGCACACAGGGGCAAGGGGGCTCGGGCGCTGCATAGGAGAAGGAAAGGGGATGGAGTCTAGGGTTTTTCTTAAAAAAAAATATAGGTAATAATAATAATAATAATAATAATAATAAAAAAATAATATTAATAAAACTTTATAATAGTAATAATAATAAAACTCTATAATAATAAAGATAATAAAACTTTATAATAATAATAATAATAATAATAAAACTTTATAATAATAATGATAATAAAACTTTATAATAATACTAATGAACTTTATAATAATAATAATAAAAATTTATAATAATAATAATAATAAACTGTATAATAGTAATAATGAAACCTTATAATAATAATAATAATAACAATATAAATAATAAAATGACAACATAAAATTCTCAAATTTAAATGTCGGGCGAACACGGAGTCACCCGGGCCAACCGCACGATCACTGCTAACGATGCGATGACCGCACACTGGCGCGAAACCCTTCAGCACAAATAAACATTAAAATTTCATACTGAGAACAAGAAAAGAGTAAAATAAGGGCATCTGCGGTCGGGGTGTGACATGAATAGAATAATTATTCTATAGTTTTGGTCTTTTACCATCACTCCATATTCCAAATAATCATTCATGAATTTTATTTTTTAATTCGGTTTTATTTATATATTTTTCTTATGTTATTAGTATATTGGAAGTTTCTTTTTAAATTATCAACCTCTTACAATAATTCAAAAAAATTGTTTCATGATAATAAAATGAATTTATATAATAATTATATTTTAAATATATAATATGTTTTCTTGTGTTTTCTTTATCTAATAAAATAGTATCATATGGTTTTATAATTTTTATATGGTCATTATTTATGTATTCAGAGAAATTTTGAAGCATAAATCCATACCTTTTTAATTCATCATAAAAAAATTCACAACTAGATGTATTACTCAAGGTATAATTTATATTTTTATATCCCTTTGTTTTATAATTCTATTTCATTTGGGAATTATATAATGGACATTTACCCTTTCTATGAACTTTTTTCTTTCATTTATTATATTTACTTTCATTGGTCCATTTATTTTTATTTTTAAACAATTTCTTAAATTGTTTTCCATGATCTGATAATTCTTTGATGAAATATGGATTAATTGAATCATATGATTCATCCATAGTAGTTTTTTTGAGTAGCTTCATCATATTTTATATTATTTTCAACTTTATCTTAAATTTCAACTACAAACAACATTAATTTACCCATTAACTCCGTCACAAAAAGTTTTTTCACATGTTTAAATAGATGTATAGCTTTAGATATTCCTTTCCACATAAAGGGTAGTCATTTAATTACTTTTAATACTTGATTTGATAATTAAATTTTATCTCCTAAATCTAAAACATTTTTGAAAATATATATCAATCTTACAATCATTTGAGTGATAGTTTCATCCTCACTCGTTTTGAAAAAATAAAACTTTAGTTTCAAAGTTGTTTACCTTAATTGTCTAATATTTTTTACTTCCTCAAAATGAAATAGAAATTATTTTCCACATATCATATGCAGTTGTATATTGAGATAATTTATTGAAATATTTATTTCCTGACCCACACAATGTAGAATTCATTACTTTTGAATTGATCTCATATTCCCCATCATGATTATCATTCCAGTCTTCTAAATATTCCATAGGAATCTTATAAGGCTTACCAACCATGAAATAAACAATTATTCTGTAATTTTTAAAGTAAATAATCCTAGAAGTTATCCGGTATCCATAATTATCACTATTAAAGTAAGGACCATGAATCATTGAAATACATTCTCTTTAATTAGGGATTTCAATGGGTGTCCATTTGAATCTTTAACTCTGGATTGTTGGTGGCAGTGAATGTTCTTGATGATGGACACATGTAAAAAAAATTAGGACCTCCAATGATATTTTATTATTAATAATTATAATCTCACTTGTTCAAATAATATAATGGTAAAATAATTTCTTAGGAAGAGAACATTACAGATGATCCATTCTTATGATACCAATTATTAGTTCAGGATGGTTATGATGAAGAAAAAGACACAATAGAGTGGTGAATTGTTTTTCAAAAAAATAATAGATTTAGAAACCCTATTTATATTTGTAGTGAACTATACATTTTCACTAAATGAAGAGTGAGAAGTGGCAATAAATGAAGAAAAATAAAACAGTGATGTGTAGTGGTTCAGAGAACAAAGATCACCTAGTCCACTCTGTGAATTCTTAACTCGACGAGCTTAGTGATTTATAATAGTATGTCTCTTTTATGGAGATCTCTAAATAGAAACAACTGACTACTAAAATTTAAAACCATAAAAGGATATTATAGGACATTTTGGTTCATTTAAATGGTACAAAAAACCACAACTTAGACCATTAAGATGACACTTCCCCATAACCGAGTTTAAGAAATTGAAACTCCAATAAGTCTATAAAGATTTATTTAATTGAAATAACATGTTAAACATAAAAGTTGTAGCCGCAACTAATATATGTAATTTTTATTCAATAATATATAGTATAAAATATGTCTTCAACATAGAACAAAAATTCATCAAATATGAGAAAATAAAAGAGAAAATAGATTTAAAAACATGTCTGTCTCTAAAGTGTATCCCTAACCAATGCTTATTTGATCTTATAGAATAAGATTTTATAATTAAATGTTGTAGAATTGATAGAAAAAATATCAAAAGTGAGTCAATTAGATAGATAAAAACATGTATTTTTCTAAATTGTGTCTCTGAAGGAAACAACAGAATAGTTGTCTGTAAAATATAGTTCTTCCTTATGTATATCTCATCACCTCCATATATTCCCATGAAGAGAATATTGATATTTATACTATAATTTGAGAAGTTATAGGTCAAAACAACTCCTGAAATATTGCACAAAAAATCCTGAATTTTAAATTCAAAAACATTCAAGAGAATTGTAACATACCATAAGAATATAAATAATTTACTCTGTTTACTTTTCTCTTTTAACAAAATAAAAATGATCTTTTTAATCAGTCAGAAAATAGCTTTTGAATTGATCATTACTTATTTGGATACTGTTATAGTAATAATATAAAATATCTTTAACTCAAACTCTATCGATGAATAATAAAATGAAGGATTCCTTCATGTTGTTAAATAAATTGAAATGTAGGCTTTACAACATACGGTTGATCAAAAAAGCATGGTTTATGTAGCATATGTTTTTTCTCAAACACTGGGTTTTTCATAAACAGGATTACATAAACATACATACCCAGGAGCATAGGGTTCTTAATCCATATGTTCTATTACAAACATAGGGTTTATCTACCATACATTATGTATTCACATGTATGGTATGAAAAATGTTTCCAAGATACATATAAGAACATCTATAATATATCAAATAATTACCTACAAATCAATAACTTGAAAATTATTCTGTAATAAATATTTCAATCAATAATAATTTCCTAAAATTCAGTAAAATGTAAATTAATTTGAAACATAAATGTGGGTGTTTTCAGGCTTCTAACCAAAAAAATAAGTTAATGAAGTTTACTAATGAACACATGCTCAACACTTGGGAATTATTTTATTCTAATTATATTCTATTTTGGATCATTGAATCTAATAGTTTGGTTATAAGATTTTTATATAATTAATCATGGTAAGAATAGAATATAAATTTTTTGGTTAATTATAATCCAATTAATTTCATGATAATCAATTATATACATAATTTTAGTGTAAAATCATTTTTATGACTAAAAATTCCCTTTTCCATGAAAATTTTTCCTTGATTTTTTCCAAACCTACACTAAATGTAATTTTTTCTACCATTAAATATTAAATATAAGAAAAATTATTATATATTATCAACCATAATGTATAATTTTTTTAAAAATGTCTCTTTTGTTTTTGTTCATATAAATTAATTACCAATGTAAACAATATGTCAACATTGTTAATTTCAAAACAGGTTTAAAGGGTTAAAATAAAAGGATAAAAAATAAGCATAATACGAAAAATGTGATTAAATCACATTGATTATGAATATTTTGATCTAAAAAATTTATATTCTAAATTAGGATTATTTTATACAAATTTACCATGAAATTTAATTTATATTATATTAAATTAGTGAACGACTACAAGACTTCTACTCCCTTCACATATAAAATGGACCATCCTCTTCACATTTCCCATCTAACATTGATCATTGTACCTCAACCATGATATACAAAAAAACTTTTGAAACTTTACTATGATTTTATTTATGTCATCATATCCTCCAAAGACCCATATTAGAGTTCTTATAGTGTTGTCCAAATAGATTATCCATATAGGAGATGTAAATTTTAACATAATATTTTGAAGATTATATTATCTCATAAGAGCATCTAAATTGGTTCTAAACATTATGAAATAATTTAATCAGTACTTGGATATTATTAATTGTTATTATGTTGATATAAAAATTATTTTAAACCAATTTTCTATTCTATATAAATTGAAAATATTCCTCATACATACATGTGGACTTATACCTTCATATAGCAATGTGTTTAATTTTTCATCACCACCTAATATAATGGTTAAAATGATGGATATATTTAATATATATGATATTTATAAATTAATTATGGTTCAATAAATATGAGATAATGCAAACCTTTTTTGCCTCCTATCCATTGGAAAATAATAACGTCACTTATGCGTTTGTTTGGACTAATATGACCATGAAGTGATTTGATTCGTTTGTTATTTCCTCCTAAAATTTATGGTCATAATATTAAAAATAAGGAATAAATATAAATCGTATAATTTATGAATGATAATAAAAAATTAAAATATAATATAAATCATTTTTTCACAAATTCTAAAGAATGAAATTTCGCTTGTGTGTACATGTGGATAACCATATATATGAAATGAGGTGAATCATTTTTCCTGACCACCATACATGGTTATTTTTTAAATTTTATTTGATTTATAGGTATAATTACTATGTTGTGAATATGATTTTGAAACTAACACCCATTTACCTTGAACAATATTAAATTTATTTCTAAAAAATTAATGTCCAAACAACCTATAAACGTTAGACGTAAATATAACAGCTTATGTTACTGACAAAGAAATTTTTGAAAATCAAATAAAACTAATATTAAAAATAGAATAAAAATTAATATATTCATTTTAAATATTATATATATTATTTTTTAGGATTTAGTGACCATACAATTCTAGTAGGTTATTTTTCATTTAAACCATTTTTAATGTATTTATTCCAAATAATTTTCTTTGATATCAAAGATATTTAAAATATAAAAAAAAGAATTTTTATATTTCAAATATTGTTAAATTTTATTTTGAAATACTTTTTAGTTTATTATAAAAAATATTATAGGTATATAATTATTATATTCAAAAGAATTGGATTTGGATTTCTCAGCAAAATGTGTAAAATGAATATTTTCTTTAACCATTAAATGAATATAGATTACCACCATGAATTACATTATAAATTATCTAGATTACTCAACATATGTATTAGAATTAACAAGGAATTTATTATTAATTTTATCCTTGTAAAGTTTCGAATATATGTTTTAAAATAAAGGGATATTTATTTGAATTTGTTTTCCAAAATGGAAATTGATTTTTCTAATGATTTATTATGAGTTTATCAAGTGATTTACGCTGAAATGTGAAATATTAGAAATTATGTATTCATGATACATTACATGGGAAATATAAATTATGATTAGTTATCATGATATAGAACATATTGATGGGTAAGAATAATATATATCTATAATGAATTAAATAATGATTTAGTTTCAAAAGAAAAAAATATGGGGAAATTGGGTAGATAACTCTTATATAATTAACTGATAATTTGTTTTTCTAACATATATAAAAATTCGATGACCCTAGGTTATGAATATTATTATTATGGATATTTATTTTATTTTTATTAAAATATTTTTAATATAATTTCTTTTTTCATGAGGTAAGTAATGAATACTAATT
Source organism: Viscum album (assembly GCA_963277665.1). Lineage (NCBI taxonomy): Eukaryota > Viridiplantae > Streptophyta > Magnoliopsida > Santalales > Viscaceae > Viscum > Viscum album. Next base: position 265,800,649 of record OY728125.1, on the reverse strand, counting down.
TTTTAAACATAAAAGGATTTATTTTAAAGGAAATGTTTTCATGAGTTTTCTTATTTATCATGAATCCTTCATTGTTTTTATATTAAAACTATTTTGTTTTAATGGTTTTCATATAGAGTAGGTTTATTTTATCTAGTGTAAATGTTTTATTTATATGATTATATATTAATTGTAAAAAATGTTGTGATTTTCATGGTTTTGAATTCTTTTATTAGACTTATTGTAATTTTTTTATCTAAATATTACTACTTATGATTTTATTTTTCACATCCCACATTTTTCAATACATTATACATGATAAAAGGATACAATGGAACTATAAAATGATTAATCATTCCTTTATAGTTCATAATATTAAAACATGTTAAACTATCGTGAATGAAACAACATTTTAAATCTAAGAACTTTTTATTGAAAAAATCAACAGTGCAAGTAAATATCCACATTTCTATTTATTGGTTTTCTTAATACTTAAAGACTCAACAAATAAAAGTTCATGGAAATTTTGTAATGTAAAATAAATTATATTAAACTCATATGTGTGGGTGTTTTGTTATATAATGCGTTATAGTTTTTATCAACGTACAAATTTATATCAATTTAGATAGTAAGATAATATTAAATTAAAATTTTAAGAGGTTCTAATTTATAGTCATATTATCATGAGATATATTTTCATGAACCCATGTTCTTCATCTATTACATGTCTATTTTTAATGTTTTTATATAGAGTGAATATGGTATCGGATAGTGGAAGACATCATGGGGATAACATATTTCAAAATCATTAATATTTAAATGATAGGAATACAATAGTTTTGTCATATTTCTATATCAGATGGATTAGGATATTAATGGTGTCAATCATTAAAGATATTTATTAAATTCTTCATATAGGAACATGTTTATAGTGGATTATATCATGTAATATATCCATCTAGCTTTCAGTGGATCAACTATCTCAGTGATGGATAACTTTATTAATTGAACAATATATTCGATTTGTTTGGAGGTATTGAATATAAAATTTTAAATATTTTTATTTATCATTATGAAGGTTATGTTGACTGATGATGGTATTTATTAAATAATTGTAAATGATTGGATGATATTTATTCCACCATGTAGACTATCGTTATTTTTTTTATAAGAAGTAGTTTCCTAATGTTCTTCAACATAAATGGAAAAAGATTTTTTTTAGTTGAAAAAAATGAGGAAGTATCAGTGGAATATCAAGAAGAAAAATATACCAATATGAATAGGTATTTATATAATTTTATTATAGACCATTAGAGTTAAATTGATAAATTTTGATTGGAATCAATTTTCTTTCAATGACCTTTGGAATCACAAGAATTTAAAATTTAGAAATAAGATATTTAATTTTATAAAAAAGTTTATATGGAGTTTTCACACAAATTTATACTTCACAACATCAAGGGTATGTTACCGTATTGGTGGAAAGAAATAGATAATATTTCAACCATGAAATATAGAGTCTAGACCTCTACATGTTCTAAATGTGGTAAGAAGAATATTATAGAATGTTTGATTGGGATAATAAAGTGATACTAAGGTGGTATAATCCTTCATTCAAATAATATATATAAATATAATATATATTAAGATACTAATAAAGAGGAAATTAATAGTCAACTATTAGTGAGAGGTTTTAATTGTAATGAGTTCCATTATTAGGATAATGTGTATCCATGGTTTCCTTCTCAAGGAGAAAATCATGTAAACTAAAATAATAAAGGTATTAAAATTTATTTTTCTACAAATAAGGAAGATTCTAGATCCTCTTTTGGTGTGGTAAATTCACATTAAAATTTTTATATTATAATAATATATTATTTTATTAAATATAGAATTATATTTTGAAATTTTTCTAGTATAATGGATATTAAATATCAAGAAATTATATCATAACTTTTGGTCAAAACTTTTGGGGATATTCTTAAAAAATAATGACATTATAAGAATCATCATATTAACATTTTTGGAATGATTTTTCTTGTAAACCTTGTTATCATTATAATTTTAGACTTATATGTTATTATATATATAGATTGGATTTAAATTTACCATGATAAGTGGGATTATAGAGTTCAAGAAGTTATTTTTCATACAAAATTTAAATTTATATATAAGAAAGAATTCATACAATGGATAACTTTTCAAGAAGATGAGAAATTGATAAAAAAAATGGAAGTGAATGTTGTATTAATCATATTTTATTAAATAATTTACGTACATAAATTAGTTAGAAATATGTAATAAATGAATATATGGATTTAGTTATTAGATATTTTCCAGCTCTTATTCCTGATTATGTTGTTGAATTTCGTTTGGCATTAAGCTTGATGCTCACAAAGTTGTATGTTACTAATTCTTATGTGAAGTACAGATCCTTATCATTATTGAAAAAATTTATTATTTTATCAATATATGAATTCATGACGAGGTTATAAATGTTGTAATATGTATTTGATGATTTTTCTGTCTTTGGAGTTTTGGTTAATATAGAATAATTCTTAGGATCAAAGTGAGTGTATGGTTAGTAATAACCATGTGGCTCAACCATGCATCCAAAAAATGGAGGTTCTTGGTTAGTTTAACCATAAAAGGGAGGTTTTATGGTAATGAAACACCATCAATGAATTAAATTATTTCATAAAATTGTTAATAAATAGTTTAACCTAACTTTGTGCCTAGCTATGTGAGGGGATATAGAAGATTGATAGTGGTTATACATTGTCTATGCATGGTTTTTCATACCATGAACCTACCATTGTGTTATTGTGTCAATGTGTTAAATATGTGCACATGGTTAACATAAAAAAAAGTTAACCATGTGCCCAAATTATTCACCTCGTTGAAATCCCATAAAATAACAATTTATATTATACCCCTTAATATATCAAATCGCCTCACTCGTTTATATATTTTATAGTATAAAAATGCATGTAGAGATCTTTGACTCTCCCACCTAGGATTTTAGGTATCTCTCTCATTGAAACTATGATTTGATCACCATCAGTAATGTTGAATCACCTTCTCTTATCCTATAGATTGTCTTTCTTCAATTCTCTATTTATCTCTCCAACTTTGGTATTATTTACATGCAAGCTTCTATACCCTATTTTCATGATGTTTTTATGGTTTTAAGATTTAATACATTTTAGACCAAATCAATGGTTTATATTGTTTAGGGATTAATATATTGAAATTAGGTAGGTGTTCTGATACCTTTTCTAAAAAAACATTATATATATATTATACATCGTTGTGTTGTGTTCCAGATCATCCATGCATCACCTCTAAAATGATAAATTAATTTTGTAGATTGATATTTTGTAAATATATTAATACATGTAATGAAAAAAATTTCCTTACATATTTCCTACATTTACTCAAACCACCCCCTTAGAGTGTTCTTTTTATAGGACCATGACCCCTATTGACTATTATCTTGAAATTAAACCACTTTCAAGGTATGTTGATATGTCCGTTTATAATGGGTTTAATAAAGGGAATTGTTTGGATGTCCATGGAATGTACATACACATAGACAAGTAGATAAATTATAAATGAAAAAAATTAAAGGGTAATGGTAATACCATGTGACTTGACCCTTGTTAAATTATTTAGTGGAAAGGTATATACATACTAGACCATTATGTCTACTTATAAGTCTTATGGCTTTAATTTATGTATAGAACTAGTAATTTGAAAGGATGATATTATATTTCCTGTATTGTAAAATTATTTGGATGTGATTACATAAATCATGGATTAATTAATGGATATAAATGGACATATTTATTATGCATAAATAACGAACATGGAATTCCTTATTGATTACTTGGAATTAAGAGACATTTCATTTGAAATAGTTTACCTATAATTAATGGTCGTTCCATTCCTTATGGTTTACATCGAATTAATGGATGGGACATTCATTTATGGTAAACTTATAAATTATGGACACGATATTCCAAATTGTTTATTTTTTCTAAATGGACATGAAATTCCATATTCATGGTTCTGAATTAATGGAAAGGTCATTCCATATTGGTTATTTAGAAATAATATACATGACACTCGTAATGGTTTATAAAATAGTAAATATACATAGAAATTATAGATTAGTCCAAAAAAGGTAGAATCAAATGGCTATCCCATGAAAACCCAAATTTATATTGGATTTATTTATTTAATTTACTACTTTTGTTATATTAAGTGCAAATATTTTCATTGAATATTCACTAGATGTAAAGAATTAAATTTCATTAGTGGCATCCTACTAAGTTTTAATCACAACCTAATCGGTCCATCGATGGTTACCCATAAAGACTTCTTTGTATTAATTAGGGGAAAATGGATGATCTTGGATGTGGATACTTTTTTTCTATACTAGGATACAATATGGGGGGAGAGGAAAAAACTAGCACTCATTGTTCAATTTGAGTAAAGATTTATATATTTGTTATATTTTTCTACATCTTGTACTATGTATACCTACTAACTATTCCGTTATCCCCCATTTTCGTAGAGTATCATGACACCATCATTTTTTATATGGATTTAATTGTGGATTTTGGATATTTATTTTTATCTAGATGGTTTAATATTATTTTTCTTTATTATTTCTCACCATACCACTTCAAATTTATTTATTATTACTGATATACTCTACTATAATAAATAGAGTATAGTCTCACCACCATAAAATTATTGTCCCTTACTGCTAGTCGGTAGCCTATGGAAAATGAGGAGTTATGCATGGGGATGTGGCCAACTAGGATCTATTACTTATGATTGAAATTGGTTTGGGACTTCACGAAGTAGTATCTAATATATTTTTTTTTCATTTCTATTTTTTTATTTGAAGATAGAAGACTAACAATTGTTAAAATTTGGTAATGAGAACGTTCCTAGGAGTAGCTAGCCCACAGATGGGGAAAATCCATGGTTCCAAGGATGGGGCATATTTTTTTTAATATTTCACCTATTATAGATGTAAGGTCTTAACTCTTGCTTGAAACAAATGATTTATGATATATTTTATCATTATATATTTTTATTCTTATCCCAATATGTAAATTAATTTTCATCTCATGAATTATTATATGAATATTAGGATTTTTATTTCATTCATATTCTATGCCATGTTTGTTGTATTTTTCATTACCTATAGCATGATGTGGTCCCATGATTTCTATTCTGGTATTTGTACTAATGTTTAATGCAGTAAGTGAGAAATTAAATGGTTTTATTAAAGTTTTTTCAACAAAAAAAATAGTATTTTTCCCATATATCATGATGGTGGAAACATTATTAAATAATTATGACATGTAGACTTATGTAATTGTGCTTACATGAGAAAAAAAATTAGTTTATTGTGATTAATTGAATGCCAATAATAATTTATATATATGGGCCTCTAACAATTGGAAATTGTGATCTTGGTAATTGAATTAATATATATGGACTTGTTACAATATAAAAATGAATGAAAAGTCAGGTTGAAGTTAAAAAAAGTTCCAATTATAACTTCTAAATACTAATTCCTTATAAATTTGTAATGGTATATCATAATAATAGGATATGGTATAAATATATAAGTTGATCCCTTTTGGTCAAAAATGAATCTTTTCTAATTAAATAGTGATTTGTTTGTCCTCTTAAAGGGGTTTTCCCTATAATATCCAATTTAAAATATATATATAACAGACCATTATGAGTAATGAGATTATTTATACCCTTTACTGTCCTTAGTTGTAGGTAGTTTGGATTGTGTTTTCTTGAGTAGTAAAGGATTTGTGGCTATCACTTTTCAAATTAGTATCCCTTATTCTATATGTATACTAATTTGATTCAATTTCCTAGAAAATTAGAGTTATGGCACTATGTTGGCCTCTGGTAAAATTCATGGAGGGTGGATGAAACCATGTCTTTGAAGATTTGAGACATACATCATCAGTATTACCTCATTTATTTCCACTTAGAGTGCAAGATGTTATACTTGATCTGGGAATGTGTGATCCATTTTGATGTGATTTCTTATATTTATTGCATCCAATAAAGTGAGTTACACTGAATTCACCTACTATGTCAGAACTGATGCATGTGTTTCTACAGAAGTACACACCTACTTTCTCAGGGGATGGTGACCCCTGGGAAACTAAGTCATGGATAAATGAAACATTATCTATCTTTTAATAATCTAGATTTTCCTCCTGGATGGATCTTCAATTATGTAGTTTATATAATTCATGATTCTTCCATGAATGTTTTGGATGTTATTACCTAGGAATATTATCATGAAGACATGCTCTAAAAGGATATCTAGAGTATAATGTATGATTATTATTTTTTGAGAATGGATATGAGATGAATGATATAGGGAATTTATTTGTTTTCAGAAGTGTACTCTTTATGTTATAGAGTACTATGATAATTTCACATATCTCTAGTGTTTTTTACTACTATTTATGTTGATTAATTAACTATAGTGAGGTGATTTGATGATGGGATTGGTAAAATAATCCATTCTTAGGTGAATTTTTTCTATTTTAAAACCATTTCATATAAAGTGAACCATGAACTAATCATCAAGAGAGATATGGAGAAAGATAAGGGTGTGGGGAATTGTGGTTATGTTCGTAGAAATGTTGTAAAATCAACTAGTCATAGAAAGCATCATTTGGAGATTTCTCAAATGGAAGCATTAGTCCGAGTGTATGACTAGGTCGTCATGTGATATATTATCAGTGTGAAATGACAGGTCACATGTATACTAATTATAATAAAGACCCATTGTAGCATTTGGATTTTGGAATGATGTGTTTTCTAAAAATATTTTTTAAGAACATTCCTCATACAAATAGTGATAGAAGGTATCCACTGACTGTGGGTTCTAGTGTGGGATCAATATCTTCACATCACAGAGAGTGCTAGAGTACTATAGGCTATTCTGGTTGAGGAGGTGGATGTGTTCACGGAATCCAAGATTCTATTATGTATCTCCATAAAACAAAACCTAATCTATTTATTCGGGTTATAAATCAGGGTCATGGATTAGGTAAGTTATGTGTTCTGCAACCAACACCCATGTAGCAAAGTGTAGAGCCTTCTACTATTCAATGTATGATTTTAGTATGTCTCAAAAATTTTATATATTTTATTTGAAATTAGTACCATATATTTTTCAATATATCCTATTTTAGTTAGTATCTTTATGCTGGAAATTGAGTACATATGTGTATTGATATATTTTCATACTGTATTGGGAGTTTGATCATAATGTGTATTCTAATGAAATGAGTTCCCCCTATAGATTGGAAAATACCATTTCTTATATAATTCATTAATTCTATATATGATAGGTTTTTATATATTTTATGTGATGTATTGATAAATGAATTATCAATTTTTTATTCACTTTTATCCAAGGATAGAGTCTTTCTTAAATCCCAGGGGTTGTAGCTACATTCACAAGTGGTAATGGGAAATCCATGAAATTCGAGAGAGAATTGAAAATCATGGGTTATGAAGAGTGTCATTAAGTATTGGTAGTATTTTTGTAGGTTACCAGGGATTGAAACTAACATATTTAACACCTGTGGTGGATCATTTCAATAATTTCTTCCATTATGTCATTTCTAGGATACCTCATGTGACAGAGGTAGAATTCATTATTGATCTTATTCAAGGACTATCTGCAATATCTATTATTATTTGAAAGATGTATTTGAATGATATTTAGGAAGATATTATTAGAGTAAAAATAATACAAATGGATTATATGACCTTATTCTTCTCCATGGTGTTCAAATTTGTTTCTCCATGAATGGGAATAGGACCCTCTGTCTATGTGTGGATTACTGATGATTGAATAAACTTTTTGTTATGAACCAGTATCCATTACCTTATATAGAAAATGTATTTTAGCATCTCAAATTTATCATTAGATTTATGTAAGTCCATTAGATATAACACATATAGCTTTCGAAATTTGGTGTGGAAATTACAATTATTTTGTGATATTGTTTGGTATGATGAACATGTGTGATATATTTATGGGTTTTATGTATTGTGTTTTCCCACCATACATGATATCCATGTGGTAGTTTTCATGGATGATATGTTGGTGTATTTTCAAACTTGATATGATATGTAAAAATGAATTGATATAATATTTATTACAATCTATGAGCATAAGATCTATTTCAATATCAAAAAATGCATGTATAATATAGATAGTGTTCAATTCATAGGTCATGACATATCTGGGGTAGAAGTATACATCCATCTAGGGAAGATGAGACCCCTATTTTGTAGGTCCATCCTAAGAATTTATTTGATATAAGAGTTTTTGTGGTGTTGGATGTTTATTAAATTCATTTTATTCAATATTTATCATTCCTTTCAAAACCTCTTATTAACTTTATGGAGAAAGGTATCAATTTTTATAGTTATAATAATGTGAGAAGGCATTTTAGGAGTTGAAAGTATGGCTACCCTTATCACTGATCCTAATTCTACCAATCCCTATAAGAAACTATAATTTTTATTAGGATGATTCAAACATTAGGATAGAAGTAGTTTTGATGAAAGGGTAACAATTTGTTTCTTACAGGTCTCATTAGTTAAGGCTTCATAAGATAAATCACATAACACATAATCTTCTTTTAGCATTTTTTGTTATTGTTTTATGTTGTTTCAGACACAATTGTCATGGAGAATTGTTATTTGTATAGACAAAACATAAAATTCTCAAATATATAATCACTCATTATGGTTTTAACCTCTGAATGTGAAGATGTTTTTGATACGTATAGTATTCTTATTTTTAGATTTCTTATGTTCTTTGGAAAGGTAATGTAGTGGTTGATGGTCTAAACCAGAAGACTCAAAATCAATACATACAAGAAGCCAACAGAGAATAGATGTTTATGGATCTATTTTTTGATTAGCATATAGAGTCTTATGAGGATAATTGGAAACATTTTATTATGACATTGGAAGTGGCCTCATCACATATAAATAATGTGATGATGAGAAAAATATATAATATAAAACAAATGGTCTTGAGGGTGAGTGTTTCAGGTGGGGACCAACATCCCAGTTGGGTTACTAACAAGGATGAGATCTTGTGCATAAATGGATGCATCTAGGTTATAGAAAATGTATGAGATGAATTAATGCTTTAATATAATTCCTCCAGTATGAATTTTTCCCAAACATGTTATGATTTAACATAAATTAGGCCACCAGTATAGGTGGAAGGTTATGAAATAAAAAAATACCATGGTTTGTTACTCAGAATTCCACCTATTTGCTGGTAAAGGTGGAACAACAGAAAAATGAAGGTATTTTATATTAGTTACCCATTCCTGAGTGTAAATGGGATGAATTAATTGTTTTTTTCATTATGGGGATACTAATATCACCTCAATGAAGGGAAAAAAAATTAGTAATCATGGATAGAATGAAGAAGGTAATTCATTTTTTACCTACAGGTGAGACCTTCTCATTAAATAAACATAGAAGATTCTATGTTTGTGTGATAATATTCCTTCATGGGGTCCCACATACAATTGTATCTGGTAGGAATTCCTAGTTTACTTATTAGTCCTCACATGTGTTAGAGAGGTATTTAGGTTATAGGTACATCTTATTATCAAAAATTACTCCTATATTGAGTTTCATCCTTAGCCTAGTATATAGGTCTTATATGAATTTCATGGGGAATATGTCCTTGACTTGGGACGCTAATTACGAAATAATTTAACTTCGATTGAATCGTCATACAATAAGATCATCCATGTGAACATACATATAGCTGTATTTTAGGATCTAATGGTAGGTCATTTTGTTAACCCATATACTAGTTAGAGGTAGGAGAGCCAGTGATACTAACACCTCATCTCATCTAGGATGAATCTGATCTAGTACAACATATTGAGAAATGTGTGGCTATATAAAAGTATAGGAAGATGTGTTTTTTCGATTAAAACTATTGAACACTAGAGATTAAGGTATGAGATCATATTGTCATTCATATTTCTCATAGATTGGGTTATCAAAGGATTTGGTTACAAGGGAAGCTTCTGGATATATTTTTTGGGCATTTCGATTTTTAGGATATATTTGGGTTGGTAGCCAATCATAAATATCCTTTTGAAATTTACTAGGACATTCGAATAATATTCCATGTTTCAAAACTTCTTCACATTAAATATTACCTATCTCATGAGTTAGTACATGAATATATAGTACAAGGGGCCCCAGTTTTATTTTGTGATTATCATATTCATATTTTTTATCATATAATGAAGGATCTTCATGGTTGGATGGTTCATTTTGTTCAGGTGATATATAACTATTAATTTGTACAATGTGATAACTAAGAAAATGATGTCGATATATATTCTTAGTGGCTATAATTATTCTTAGATGATACTTAGCCATCTTTTGTAGGGAAAATAAGTGACATGCTTTTTTAAAGAGGGGATATTATTAGATCATTGTTTTACTGTGATGTATAGGTATGATTCATTATGTCTATGTATATTATTTTATGTATATTGAAATTAATAATGATTTCAATAATGTTTCAAAAGAGTTTAGGGATTTTGGGGGATTCTAGTTATGGTTAATAGTCAAATAGATATAAGTCACACAATTTTTCCACAGTCAGTAGTAACCATGTGGATCAATTATGGAAAAAAATAGTGGTTCTTGTTTATTTTAAACATGTGAGGGATAAAGCATGGCCATGAAAAAAAATTGATTATGTGTAGAGAACGATCAGAAAATGTTTTTTCCTAACTATATCTATAGTCATTTGAGGGTTTGAAATTTTGGACAATAGATACACCTTAGATGCACACATTTTTTTTTTCAAACCATGTACCTCTCCATGGGAGGGTGTGTCACCTAGGGTATTTGGTGCACATGTTTTATGAATTTTTTGGAAAACTATTATTTTAAATTCTGAACCTCATTGTAAATCATGTAATGTGGACATTTTTTCATTTTCATCTTAAAATCATTATCCTTCATCCTGTTATATCTTTTTCATAGTGGATTATACACATAGATAGCTCTCCTCCTCTCGCACTAAGGACATGATGTATATTGTAACGTCCCGGTTCCAAAAGCCACCCAGAGGCGCTGTAACAACCCAAGATTTTATGAAAAATATTCTTTTTAATTTTATTAATGTCTTGTGTTGTACGCTACACCAAAAGGAGCTTGCACAACACACATCTTTGACTTGCCTTGCATTACACGCAATCACAACCTTCCTCAATTGCGTGTGTAGTACGCAATACTGAGTTTCACGAAACAATGTTATGCTACTAAAATATTATTAAAACTAGCCGTTATGAATAGTAATAACCACTTTTTAAATTTTAGAAATTTTATCTCTCAAAATGGACTTCATTTTTGGATTCGGAGTATCGAGTTTAGCCTAAGGTGAAATTTTGGTACTTTTCGGATAACTTTCATATTCTGATGAATATTGAAAATTACTAAATTATAATTAAAAACAACTTTTTTTAATCGAAATAATTAATAGTGATAAATTATTAATTTGAGTGGTTTTAAAGTATATTTAGAATATATTTTTACAATTTAATACAATGTTGGTCATTGGTTGTAATTTCACATTTAAACCAGACATAATCAAGTGTCAATCTTTTGATATATATTGTTTCCTAAAAACACGCTATTTATTTTAACAGCGGGATTTAATTATAAAATTAATTAATGCAACTTCTATGTTATGAATTTGGTAAAATAGATTTCATTTTTGAATTCGGAATATGAAATATAGCTTAGGATGAAATTTTGGCATTGTTCTGAAAAACATCAATTTTTGATGAATAGTGAAACTACTAAGTGGTAGTTAAAAAAACTGAATTTTTCATAAAACTTATTTTTACCGCTTCTGTGAATGGAATTTCAAAATTCCGAGAGACACGGTTGATGTCAGTAAGTAAAATGTGGTTCAATGAGATGAAAATAATTTTTGGTGAATAGTAACTTTTTACTTTTTTTTACCACGGTTAATAGTAAATAGGGTAACTAAGGGTAAATATGATATTACTATTATCCTAACACATGTACTAATTCTATTGGATAAGTGTAATTCGACCAAAAACAACCTTATGAATATAATATGACCATTTAGGTCCACTTGGATTAGATTATGACATTTAATATTATTTTATTTAATGAATAGTTAAAAAAGTTAAAATCAAAGTTTAATAACTAAAACATTTTTAATATGGGGTTATACATAAGATAAATTCGACTATAAATATTCATTAGAAAGCTAAAACGATTTCCTACATAATGATATTTTATTTATAATTTTTAGACTTTAAATAAATTAATTTATTTATGACACAACGATGATGCAGTAATTACCCTTTTCAGGAAATATTAACATAATTGATGTTATAAATGCCCAAATAAGTGTAAATTGAGACTTTTTATGAATTACACTAATTTTCTAGGTTACTATGATATATTAGTGATGCTTTAATCAACTTTGTTCGAACATATAATTCTTTTATGACTTTCACAAAAATCATATATCAAATAGTGTCAAAATTGACACAAAATAGTTTTTAAATCAAATATTATATTATTAATTGTTATTTTATTCCTAAAAATCTAAGGTTCGGCCAAATGACTTAGATAAGGATATATATATTAATAATAAACAATTTGGGGTTCGTTTGGCTTGATATAGTAAGTTTATTAACCTTATAGTATAAGAACACAAGAAGACACGGTAAAAGTAAAATTATTTAACTTAATGTTAAATCTAAATGATAAGGTTAAAATAGGAACCTAAACTTGTCTAAATTCTATTGGATGAGAGGATTTCGACCCATCCCCACCTTAGCCTAGAAATAAATCAATTTGGAGCTAATTAAAACCGAACTTGACTTTATAATAAAATAATATTTTGAGATATTCCTAAGGTGCCCCTCTCCTCCCTTATAAAAGGACACCTCCTCCCCCTCCTCCTCACACCAATTTGAGCACTCAAGCTCGGCCAACCCCTGCCAAAATCTCTTCTCCACTTCCCTAGAAACATCCTAGAGGTTCTGGTCTTCCTCAAAGACCAATTTTAGTGCCCTAAGAGGAGGTCTCAAAGAGGCGCTTCAAAGAAGAGGTAATTACCGTTACCAATTCTTTCATCTTTATTTCTTCTTCCACTTATTCTTCTTAGGTTGTTTCATTATGAAGTAATAACATCAGTATCACTCATATACTGATATGTTATTATAAGTATGAAACAACCCTATTTCACCATCTATCCATCCTACGGAAAAAGAAATCACCGCGCGTGCGTACGTACGGAATACCGTCTCCACGCCGTGGTGTAATCTATTTTCCACCACCACCTTACATGGATGGGTATAATGGTGTAAAGAATAACTATACATAGTTATTACAACATCATATTGATTCTGATATATTGTATAATCCACTCCAATTCAATTCAATAATTATGGAAATGATATCATCGCTCGTGCGTACGTACGGAATACCGTCTCCACGACGCGATGAGATTCATTCTTAATGATTAACCATTCATGAATGATTATAAAGTATAAATAATAAGTACTAATGAAATATATGACATAATAATGATACTGGATTTATGTATATATATATATGTATTTCATCTACTTACTTCCATTCAAGACAATAAAGAAAGAAAAACAGCGTTCATGCGTACGTACGGACTACCGTCTCCATGAACGGTGTTTTTCATTTCATTTATCCATCTATTATATATATATATATATACTGAATATATATGATATATAAATCATATTTTATATTCTGGATGTAAGTAAATCACGATATAAGTAATAATAATGTCAAGAACAACAAGTCAAAACACCTACGATAAATGAAACGATTTTACCCAAAACGCTTCTTTAACATGGAATTTACAAAAGAACGGGTAAAATAATGTCATAAGTGAACCATATATGATATCATAACAATGAATATGATTCTGTAATAAGTCAATGACATTATTTAAATCATTATACAGGAGGTTCAGACACATACGAAGCAAATCGGACCTAAGGTAAGGGAAATATCACAATCTCATTTTTATTCGAGATTGTTTATACTTTGAAATTTACTGGGGTGTATTTTATCATCCATATCCATGTTTCCTCAACATGTAATATTATTTTCATCCACCTACAATTGTTTAAAACCTATTTTACCCTTTGGTGAGTTTTTAGTAAAAGATATGAAATGAATCTTTTATCGTTTTTCATACGAGGTACTTTTTGACTTTTCCGACAAAAGTACGAGAAGAATGTTTTTTTAACTTATACGGCATGAATGGATTTTTAAAACATTATTTCCAAGAAGCTTCCTTTAAAAGTTTTCAAGTTTATTTTTAATCAAATTCTTTTATTTTAAAGTTGTATGACATGTTATGAAAGGAAAAATGTTTTTGAAGAAGAAAGGATATTTTCCTCAAGAATGGAGTTCAAGTGTTTTATCAAAATTATTTTCCATCTAAGATAATAAAGGGTTCTGTTTTATCCCTATTATTAAATTGATTTGTTCATGTTGTGATGGAATTATTTTTATGAATTCCTTTATCTTATATGAATTGATTTATGATGTCATGATGTTTCAAGAATCCCATTTTTGTTACATGTGTTATGCGATGATGTATGTTTTATGATTATGTGGCACACATAAGAAAGGATTCATTATAAGATGGGTGGGACCTATATCTCCCTCCAATGCATTGGGTAAAGATTTTATATCTCATGAGATAGACATGGCTGGAATGGTAGGTTATACCGGTTCAGTGAAACAGGACTAAAACGAGGGTTACTCGATTCAGAAAGGGACTTTGTCCACTAAGATAGTCTTGGCAATGAGTGTTGACTAACAAGAAATGATTTTCCATGATTATGTGTGCATTCCAAAAAGTTTCAAGTTTTATGTTATGATTATGGGGATCTCATTTTCACTTCTATGATTTATTCCATGTTAAGATATTATGATCTCTTTTGCAGGTTTTTGATTTTCAAAAAGATATGATATGATTTTTATTTCCTTTATTTTCCCTTGCTGAGCATTTGAGCTCACCCTTTTATGTTTTCTTTTCCCCAGGATATAAAGAAAGGTTTTAGGTAAAAAAAAAGGAAGATCTTTATGGGAGATGTTGAAGATCTTTCACCACGATTAGAAGATTACGTTCTGAGTTTCCAAAGACACTAAACTATTACGATCCTTGTGTGTGTGTTTTTGTTATGTACTAAGTATTCCGCAAATGTAATGTAATGTCAATGTACGTCAGGCTTCGGGTCTCTACAGTTGGTATCAGAGGAAAGGTTTAGTCAACCTTTGGAAACTAGGATGCGAAAAAGTTAGTGAGATCCCTAGAGATATTTCTAAGGTATGTCTAGGGATGTCCCTAAGAATAAGTATACGTATAGGATATAGTACTAGAACTATGGTAACGATCATAGAATTTAACCTAAGATGTTAGATATTGAGGATACTCCACCTTTATTATGTTGTTTTTCCTAGCATGATTTTTGCCTCTCACACTATTTTCTTTTTGGGTTTTAGAAAATGGCTGGAAACAAGATGATTCACGATAATGGAGGATATGATGGACAATGGAATGATATTCTTCATGAGCAACCAAATGAAATGGGATTTGGAAGTCCAAACATCATTATTATGCCAAATCAGAAATCTCATAATATGATCAATAAAGTAAAATTTGGTAAGTTTCCTGACTCGGCTAATAAGAGAAAGATGGAGTTTCATGATGATCATAGAGGAAAGAAAGTTCAATTTCCCCTATGTAAATCATGTGGGAAGAGTCATCAAGGAGAATGTTTCAAGGGAACTGGAAGATGCTTTGGGTGTGGAAACGAAGGACACAAAGCAAGTAATTGCAAAGGAAAAGGGTCGGTTAACACCATTGATGAGGATAATGGTATTGCTACGACATCAAAAATGGTTAAGTGTTTTAAATGTGGAATGTATGGGCATTATGTAAACAAATGCCCTAAGGGAAAGACTCATGAAGAGAATCAGTATGGTCATATGGGTAGTATTTATGTGGATGATGATGAAGAGACTACAAATGATATGTGAGATGAAAGAATTTTTGAAGCTCGGTCAATGGTTTAAGAATGTAGTGGAATAATTACATGTTTATCATGTGTAATGTAATCTCATGGTACTATAGAATAAAGAGACATCTAAGGATTGTTACACTGTTATCTTTCATTGAGTTTTGAAAGTATGATTAATGTTACCAGTATCCATGAAAGGTTATTCATATACTTTTGGAATGTAGATGATATGCGCATAATGAAGGGATAAAGAGAATCTAATATGTTTGATAGTATTCATGAGCTCATGATTGATATAAGGACTAAGTGATATCATGGTTTGAGTATATAGAATTTTGAGGATTTTGGTATGTGAAAAGTGTTAGATTTTAACTGCATTCATGTTTTCACTAAGGTATTCAATAGAATACATGATTAAGGACTTTGAATGTTTGGAATGTGACCAACAAAACATATCTTATGATATATGGGGATCGACGATGGTGTTAAATCTCTGGTAATCATTTTCACTATGTTATGAGAGTGGACTGCAGTATTATGGATTAGCCTAAAGAATTGGAATGGATTATGTTGTACATAAGTTATTATTGATTAAGGATAGAAGTTCTCTCGATATTATTGATGGGATGTTATAGTAATATAGTTTTAGAAAAAGGACAACCTGCAGGACGGGCGACAACCCATCGGTTCGAACAAGGATGTGGGAACCGAACCCACAACCGAAGTGCGACTGGCCTTTATCGCCTACCACTGGCCTACAGGAAGTCCCTGTTTAGTAGAAACTAGTTTTATTTTATTAAGCGGTATGATATATGAAGTATAAGTTCATTTTTGGAACCATATACGATTAATCTCACTATAAGATGGACTTATAACTTTTGCTAACCTTTTGTTTGAAATAGATGGAATGACCCA
Organism: Viscum album; assembly: GCA_963277665.1. Classification (NCBI taxonomy): domain Eukaryota; kingdom Viridiplantae; phylum Streptophyta; class Magnoliopsida; order Santalales; family Viscaceae; genus Viscum; species Viscum album. Next base: position 265,783,562 of record OY728125.1, on the reverse strand, counting down.
TCCTTCTATCACATGATCTACTAATGCTTCACGAATAACAAATTCAACTTCATTTCTTTATGATATGAAGTGGAAATTGTTCAATTCATGAACAACAGTGAGATTGTAACATAATCATGTAAGTATTTCTTTTAATTCATCAACTTTAGGGAAATGATCTTGAAAACCAAAAATGTTGTCCTAGTGCTCTTATATCTGATTAATCAGATGGTACCTTAGATCGTCACAAATTTATGGCTTTGTGATTTCTAGATTTTCCATAGCCATGTTCTCTACCACTCTCCATCTGAACATGATGGTTAGATTTCTCTTCCATATCCATATTTTCACTTATGTGGAAACCCAGTGACTAGTTTATTTGGGTAATCGTTACATTTCATACTTTAGTTTTTAAAGCCAAGTTTTGGTATTCCTTTTTACGACGTGGGTTTCTATTAAAGAAACTTTCGAATAGTAAACCATTTATAATCCCGACGAATTTCGAGGGCGAAATTCATTTTAAGGGGGGTAGAATGTAACAACCCAAGATTTTATGAAAAATATTCTTTTTAATTTTATTAATGTCTTGTGTTGTACGCTACACCAAAAGGAGCTTGCACAACACACATCTTTGACTTGCCTTGCATTACACGCAATCACAACCTTCCTCAATTGCGTGTGTAGTACGCAATACTGAGTTTCACGAAACAATGTTATGCTACTAAAATATTATTAAAACTAGCTGTTATGAATAGTAATAACCACTTTTTAAATTTTAGAAATTTTATCTCTCAAAATGGACTTCATTTTTGGATTCGGAGTATCGAGTTTAGCCTAAGGTGAAATTTTGGTACTTTTCGGATAACTTTCATATTCTGATGAATATTGAAAATTACTAAATTATAATTAAAAACAACTTTTTTTAATCGAAATAATTAATAGTGATAAATTATTAATTTGAGTGGTTTTAAAGTATATTTAGAATATATTTTTACAATTTAATACAATGTTGGTCATTGGTTGTAATTTCACATTTAAACCAGACATAATCAAGTGTCAATCTTTTGATATATATTGTTTCCTAAAAACACGCTATTTATTTTAACAGCGGGATTTAATTATAAAATTAATTAATGCAACTTCTATGTTATGAATTTGGTAAAATAGATTTCATTTTTGAATTCGGAATATGAAATATAGCTTAGGATGAAATTTTGGCATTGTTCTGAAAAACATCAATTTTTGATGAATAGTGAAACTACTAAGTGGTAGTTAAAAAAACTGAATTTTTCATAAAACTTATTTTTACCGCTTCTGTGAATGGAATTTCAAAATTCCGAGAGACACGGTTGATGTCAGTAAGTAAAATGTGGTTCAATGAGATGAAAATAATTTTTGGTGAATAGTAACTTTTTACTTTTTTTTACCACGGTTAATAGTAAATAGGGTAACTAAGGGTAAATATGATATTACTATTATCCTAACACATGTCCTAATTCTATTGGATAAGTTTAATTCGACCAAAAACAACCTTATGAATATAATATGACCATTTAGGTCCACTTGGATTAGATTATGACATTTAATATTATTTTATTTAATGAATAGTTAAAAAAGTTAAAATCAAAGTTTAATAACTAAAACATTTTTAATATGGGGTTATACATAAGATAAATTCGACTATAAATATTCATTAGAAAGATACAAAGATTTCCTAAATAATGATATTTTATTTATAATTTTTAGACTTTAAATAAATTAATTTATTTATGACACAACGATGATGCAGTAATTACGCTTTTAAGGAAATATTAACATAATTGATGTTATAAATGCCCAAATAAGTGTAAATTGAGACTTTTTATGAATTACACTAATTTTCTAGGTTACTATGATATATTAGTGATGCTTTAATCAACTTTGTTCGAACATATAATTCTTTTATGACTTTCACAAAAATCATATATCAAATAGTGTCAAAATTGACACAAAATAGTTTTTAAATCAAATATTATATTATTAATTGTTATTTTATTCCTAAAAATCTAAGGTTCGGCCAAATGACTTAGATAAGGATATATATATTAATAATAAACAATTTGGGGTTCGTTTGGCTTGATATAGTAAGTTTATTAACCTTATAGTATAAGAACACAAGAAGACACGGTAAAAGTAAAATTATTTAACTTAATGTTAAATCTAAATGATAAGGTTAAAATAGGAACCTAAACTTGTCTAAATTCTATTGGATGATAGGATTTCGACCCATCCCCACCTTAGCCTAGAAATAAATCAATTTGGAGCTAATTAAAACCGAACTTGACTTTATAATAAAATAATATTTTGAGATATTCCTAAGGTGCCCCTCTCCTCCTTTATAAAAGGACACCTCCTCCCCCTCCTCCTCACACCAATTTGAGCACTCAAGATCGGCCAACCCCTGCCAAAATCTCTTCTCCACTTCCCTAGAAACATCCTAGAGGTTCTGGTCTTCCTCAAAGACCAATTTTAGTGCCCTAAGAGGAGGTCTCAAAGAGGCGCTTCAAAGAAGAGGTAATTACCGTTACCAATTCTTTCATCTTTATTTCTTCTTCCACTTATTCTTCTTAGGTTGTTTCATTATGAAGTAATAACATCAGTATCACTCATATACTGATATGTTATTATAAGTATGAAACAACCCTATTTCACCATCTATCCATCCTACGGAAAAAGAAATCACCGCGCGTGCGTACGTACGGAATACCGTCTCCACGCCGTGGTGTAATCTATTTTCCACCACCACCTTACATGGATGGGTATAATGGTGTAAATAATAACTATACATAGTTATTACAACATCATATTGATTCTGATATATTGTATAATCCACTCCAATTCAATTCAATAATTATGGAAATGATATCATCGCTCGTGCGTACGTACGGAATACCGTCTCCACGACGCGATGAGATTCATTCTTAATGATTAACCATTCATGAATGATTATAAAGTATATATAATAAGTACTAATGAAATATATGACATAATAATGATACTGGATTTATGTATATATATATGTATTTCATCTACTTACTTCCATTCAAGACAATAAAGAAAGAAAAACAGCGTTCATGCATACGTACGGACTACCGTCTCCATGAACGGTGTTTTTCATTTCATTTATCCATATATTATATATATATATATATACTGAATATATATGATATATAAATCATATTTTATATTCTGGATGTAATTAAATCATGATATAAGTAATAATAATGTCAAGAACAACAAGTCAAAACACCTACGATAAATGAAACGATTTTACCCAAAACGCTTCTTTAACATGGAATTTACAAAAGAACGGGTAAAATAATGTCATAAGTGAACCATATATGATATCATAACAATGAATATGATTCTGTAATAAGTCAATGACATTATTTAAATCATTATACAGGAGGTTCGGACACATACGAAGCAAATCGGACCTAAGGTAAGGGAAATATCACAATCTCATTTTTATTCGAGATTGTTTATACTTTGAAATTTACTGGGGTGTATTTTATCATCCACATCCATGTTTCCTCAACATGTAATATTATTTTCATCCACCTACAATTGTTTAAAACCTATTTTACACTTTGGTGAGTTTTTAGTAAAATATATGAAAGGAATCTTTTATCGTTTTTCATACGAGGTACTTTTTGACTTTTCCGACAAAAGTACGAGAAGAATGTTTTTTTTAACTTATACGGAATGAATGGATTTTTAAAACATTATTTCCAAGAAGATTCCTTTAAAAGTTTTCAAGTTTATTTTTAATCAAATTCTTTTATTTTAAAGTTGTATGACATGTTATGAAAGGAAAAATGTTTTTGAAGAAGAAAGGATATTTTCCTCAAGAATGGAGTTCAAGTGTTTTATCAAAATTATTTTCCATATAAGATAATAAAGGGTTCTGTTTTATCCCTATTATTAAATTGATTTGTTCATGTTGTGATGGAATTATTTTTATGAATTCCTTTATCTTATATGAATTGATTTATGATGTCATGATGTTTCAAGAATCCCATTTTTGTTACATGTGTTATGCGATGATGTATGTTTTATGATTATGTGGCACACATAAGAAAGGATTCATTATAAGATGGGTGGGACCTATATCTCCCTCCAATGCATTGGGTAAAGATTTTATATCTCATGAGATAGACATGGCTGGAATGGTAGGTTATACCGGTTCAGTGAAACAGGACTGAAATGAGGGTTACTCGATTCAGAAAGGGACTTTGTCCACTAAGATAGTCTTGGCAATGAGTCTTGACTAACAAGAAATGATTTTCCATGATTATGTGTGCATGCCACAAAGTTTCAAGTTTTATGTTATGATTATGGGGATCTCATTTTCACTTCTATGATTTATTCCATGTTAAGATATTATGATCTCTTTTGCAGGTTTTTGATTTTCAAAAAGATATGATATGATTTTTATTTCCTTTATTTTCCCTTGCTGAGCATTTGAGCTCACCCTTTTATGTTTTCTTTTCCCCAGGATATAAAGAAAGGTTTTAGGTAAAAAAAAAGGAAGATCTTTATGGGAGATGTTGAAGATCTTTCACCACGATTAGAAGATTATGTTCTGAGTTTCCAAAGACACTAAACTATTACGATCCTTGTGTGTGTGTTTTTGTTATGTACTAAGTATTCCGCAAATGTAATGTAATGTCAATGTACGTCAGGCTTCGGGTCTCTATAGGCGCCTCATTCCTAGTTGGTCACATGGCCTCAAGCTCATTTCCCCGAATTCCAGAGGCCGCTAACTAGCAACGAGGGCCTTGGGTGTTATACTGGTGAATCTATGCCCTCATTGTCAGAGTAACACAAAAGAAGACCAACAAATATACAATAACAGAAGCAATAGTATCCAACAATAGTAAACAATAGAAGACTGAAATGATAAACAACTGGAGAACATATATAAAATGATTCATGGTACATATATGTCTAGGAAAATAGCCAAACAAGTCACAATGCTGAAATACAATAGTGATAAACCAAATTGAAAAAGAAACCAAATAAACTCCTCAGCATCGCAAGCCATAGCTTGGTCCCATGCTCTCTATCTCCAATGCAGTCAAGTACCTAAAGTAGAAGGGAACTTTCCCTTATCTATACCTTGAACAAAATTGTCTGTTTGGGCCCAATAGCATGACCCAAATAGGGTGTGAGATGAATCCTAGTAGGCAACCACCACAAGATTTGTGTTTAACAGTCAGTGAATATATATGGCAGGTAAAACTACAGAAAACATCAAACAGGAAGGTACTCAAAAGTAAACTATACACAGAAAAAATTATCAAGCAACAACTAATCCAAGCAAGTAACCCTCTGGGAAGTACTCACAGCCTATCCCCTTTGGTTCTACCTATCAAGTACAAGCAACCCTTTGGGTAGCACACTCAATCTAACCCCTATGGTTTAGCTTACATATTCTTAAAGACTCTCTGTGGAAGAACTCTCGGTCTATCCTCTCATATTCTATAATGCTTGAAGAATCTCTAAGGAAGCTCTCTCAGCCAATTACCCTTATAGTCTAAGGTAGTTAAGGACTCTCTGAGGAAGCACACAAGGTCAATTCCCCTTATAGCCCCAATTTCAAGAGAATCTCTAAGTAAGATCACCCAGTCAATTCCTCTTATAGCTCCAGGTCGTTCACAGACTCTTTGAGGAAGCTCATCCAGTCAATTCCCCTTATAGATTGGAATGGTTCAAGGAAAATTCAAAGTAAACAAAGACTCTCAGAGGATGATCACTCGGTATATCCCCTTATAGTATAAAATGTCTAAAGACTCTCTGAGGAAGCTCACTCAGTCTATCCCATTATATTATAAAATTTCTAAGGAATCTATGAGGAAGCTCACTCGGTCTATCCCCTTATAGTTTACTACAACAGGTTCTCAAGGCCCCATGTAAATAAATGCATAGTAGTTTTATAAGGCCAAATTAAACCTACATTACTACTAGGCTAAACAGTCTATATCATCTCAACATGTTAGAATAAAACACTCCATTCTACAATCACAAGGCATGAGAAAATAGGGCATACAGGACCAAACGGTCATAAACAGAACAAGCATGAAAAAACGTCCAAATAATGATAATCAATTCTATTTTCTTCCAATTAACCTCTACACGAGCATAAAAGCATGGCAGAAAAAACACAGGGGTAAGATGACAAACGCGCAGTACCCCGTTCAAGGGTATTGTCGCAAATGCACATAATATTCAAGGACCTTAAACCGAAGGGCACAAACCACCTACCTTTAGGGTTCCAGCAAAAATGACCACTTCCCCCAAACGCGCTCCTACAAGGTGGAAACCACCTCAAAACAACCTCAAAGCCCTTCCCTAACATGAAAAAGGCCAAGATTTATCACACAAAGGAAACACAACCCTATATCTACATGAAACCATTGTAGATCTATAAATTTAAGAGAGGGATAGAGAGCTAACCCTAACCAATCATCAAAGAACGAAAAGAGGGACTTACCCGAGGAGAACCACCTTTGATCCACCAAGAAACCCCTTCTATTTGCCTCCAAAACGAGACAAGGATCTCCCCCAACCATTGAAAATTGTAACTCCCACATGAGCCATGAGTAGGAGGAAAAATGGTGGAGGAATGGTAAATCCATAGTGGCCCGAGACTTAAAAACCCAAAATTTATGTGGTCGCACGGTTTCCCCGCACGGTTTGTAAAACCGTGTTCCAACCGCGTGGTTTCCACTGTCTCATCCAGTGACTTCGCACGACTTTCCCGCATGGTTTGGGAAAACCATGTGCCACTTGTGTGGAGCCCACAGTCTCACCTAGGGACTTTTCACGGCTCACCCACCCGATCTAACAAACCGTGCGCCAACCATGCGCCCCTGCACTACCTCCCAAAAAACCTATTTTTCTCAAAAATGACCATAAAAGAAAAGCATTCCTAAAAAGAAGGTCCAGGTTCTTACAAACTTCCCCACTTAAATAAATTTATCCCCTAATTTCCTTAGCATGGAGCAAAAGAAGAAACCCCGAACAACTCCATCCACTGTGATTGTATATCGGCCTCCCTCTCCCGAGTCTCATCCTGTACTCGTCTGTGCTGCCATATCACCCGTACCAGAGGAACAGACCGGCCATGGAGAACCTTCGTACTTCAATGAAAAATCCAGATAGGATGTTCTTGAAAGACGAATCCCCTTCAAGTTCAACCTCCTCAGGTTAAAAAACATGAGACGAGTTTGAAAAGTAACGTCGAAGCTGTGAAACATGGAAGACGCCGTGCATAGCCCAGTACATCTGAGGTAACTGCAACCGATAGTTAACCGTTCCAACTCTCTCCAACACCTCAAAGAGCCCGACATACCTCGGCGAGAGCTTACCCTGTCTCCTGATCCTCTTGTATCCCAACCTCGGTGTGAGATGTAGAAAAACCTGATCCCCAACCTCGAACCCTAGAGGTCATCTTCGTTGATCAGCATAAGACTTCTGTCAAGACTGTGTAGTAGCCATCCTCTTCCGAATCAACTCTATCTACTCTGTGGTATCCTAAACAAGGTGCGGTCCCAGCAAATCTGCCTCTCCTGCCTCTATCCAACATAAGGGGGATTGGGACGACCTACCGTATAAAGCCTCATAAGTTTTCATCTGAATAGTTGCTTGAAAAATATTGTTGTAGTCAAACTCTATGAGAGGTATATGTTTCTCCCAAGAACCTCCAAAATCCAGGATGCATGCTCGGAGCATGTCCTCAAGCACCTAAATCATACGCTCGGACTGGCCATCTATCTGGGGATGGTATGCTGTACTCAAAAGTACCTATGTACCCAAAGAATTCTAAAGCCCCTACCAGACCCGAGAAGTAAAACGAGAATTCCTATCTGAAACAATGGATCATGGAAATCCATGTAGATGTACAATCTCTCAGATGTAAAACCATCCGATATCATCAACACTGAAGGTCTCCTTGATCGGCAAGAAGTGAGAAACCTTCGTAAGCCTATTTATGACGACCCATACAGAATCATTCCCTCAGGGAGATCTCAGAAAACTAGTCACAAAGTCCATCACGACATCATTCCACTTCCACTCCAGAATGGGAAACTGTTGGAAAAGACCTGCTGGTTGCTGCTGCTCCACTTTCACCTGCTAACAAGTGGAACACCTCATGGAGAAACCAGCTACAACCCTCTTCATACCTATCCACCAATACTGTCGGTGTAGATCATGATACAACTTGGAGAAGCCATGATGAACTACACAAACTGAGGAATGGAAATCTCGCATCAGCTTCTCGTGTATATTTGTTGGCACCCATAATAATCCCTGGAAACACAAGATATCATCCTCGCCTATTGTCCATCTAGGAAGAGGGTCCTCTCCTGACACACCTTCCCACTGGACTAGGCCTTCTAAGTCTGATAGCTACCTCATCTGTACCCGATCGAGAAGAGTAGAGGTAACTGCTACAGAAGATAGAAAAGTCTAACCCTGTCTATCATGCACCTCCAAATGAATCTTAGATAACAGAGCCATAAGCTGCCACTCACTACTTGCCTACTGAACTGCCTGTATCTGAGTTCTCCTGCTCAACGCTTTAACCACTGTGTTGCCTTTACCAGGTGTATAGGCAAGCTCAAAGTCAAAGGACTGAAGATACTCGACCCACCTGTGCTGTATCAGGTTCAGATCATGTTGAGTGAAGATGTACTTGAGAATTTTATGGTCATTGAAAACCACAAAATGATCTCCCATATGGTAATTTATCCAAAAACGTAAGGCATGGACAAAAGATAAAAATTCCAGATTGTGCATCGGGTAATTCCTCTCATGTGGCCTCAACTGCCGAGACCCATACACAATGAATCCATATCCCTACATCAGCAAAGCTCCCTGCCTGATACATGAAGCATCACAGTAAACAATATAGCTCTTTCCTGTCTCTGGTAAGACTATTTTTGGTGCTGACATCAACCTCCCTTTCAGCTATTGAAAGGCTGACTCACAAGAATCAAAACACAAGAACTTCACACCATTCTTAGTTAGACCTGTCAGTGGTGCTTCCAAGTGCGAGAAGTCATGTATGAAACGTCTGTAGTATCCAGCCAACCCCAGAAAACTCCACACCTCAAAGACGTTCCTCGGATGCTCCCAGGAAACTACAACTCTTACTTTCTCTAAGCCTACTTATACTCTTGTCTATGGGATAACATGACCCAAGAATTGAATCAGGTCATCCAAAAGTGGCATTTCAAGAGATTAGCATATAACTGATGCTCTCTTAGTGTAATCAAAATGATATCAAGATGGGTAGCATGGTCGTGTCGAGTGTGGTAGTACACCAAGATATCGTCCACAAAAACCACCACGAAGGAATCCAAGTATGGATGGAACACTCATATCATCAATTCCATGAAAACTGCAGGCGCGTTCGTGAGACCAAACGACATAACCATATACTCGTATAGACCATACCTGCTCCTAAAAGCTTTTAGAGGTATATCAGATGGTATAACGCGCAACTGATGGTAACCATACCTCAATTCAATCTTTGAGAAAACCTGGGCTCCTCGAATATGATCAAAGAGGTCATCAATCCTTGGAAATGGATATCGGTTCTTGACCGTCAACTAGTTCAACTTCCGATAATCCACGCAAAGCCTAAGAGTACCGTCTGCCTTCTTTGCAAATAGGATAGGAGAACCCCAAAGATAAGTACTGGGTCAGATGAAACCCTTTTCCTACAACTCCTCCAACTAATTCTTGATCTTCTGAAACTTAGGTGTAGCCATCCTATAAGGAGGAATGGACAGTGGTGCTGCTCCTAGCACAAGATCAATAGAATAGTCTGACTCACGCTCCGGATGCAAACCTAAAAAGTCCTCTGGAAAGACATCCCTGAAACGATCCACTACTAGAGGAAAGTATAACAGTGAAGTCCCCTGGTCATCTAGATAATGAATAGCAATCTAGGCTGTATGTGCTCCTAACCCATGAGGCTCTGGTCTTGTGCTACTTGCCTGGACATCCCACTCGTCCATATGAATAAAAGATCCACCCTCTGGTGATATAAAACTCACCCTTCGGTGGTAGCATTCGACGACTTCCTGGAAGGGAACTAGCCATTCCATTCGGAGAATGACATCATAGTTGGTCATCATCATAACCTAAAGATCCCAATGGAAGTGACACCCACCAACCTCGAGAGGGCACTCCTTTCACTGAAGTACACTAGTTGTTCTAGTCCCCAATGGAGTTTCTAGCATCAAGATGTCAGTAGAAGAAAAGATACAGAGCCCAAGTATATCCATGATATCAACCAATATAAATCTATGCATAGCACTGGTATTGAAAAGATCTGAAGATAAAAAAGAGGCAACTAGGATCGTACCTCGAACCGTAGAGGGGTTGAGATCCTGCTCTTGATGGGTCTGATCGACTGCAAAAGTCTGGCCATCTCCGTAGTCCTGTGACACTGCTTGATTACTCTAGAAGATCCACCCTGCTGTCGCTGGTAGCCTGGTGACTGACCGCCACGGCCGTGACCTCCACCTCGGCCTGAATGTCCGAATGAACTCCATTTCCCAGACTGGTGAGAAACTGGTGGGGCTACTCCTATACGAGGAGTCATAGACGAACCCCTATCACCGGATGCTAGTGATAAGATCTGACAGAAACGCTGTAAGTAGCCCATCTTGCTGCAAGATCGGCACTCCATCAGGTCTCTCTAGCACTGCGACCTAGTATGTCCGATTCTTCCAAAATGGTAGCACACCACCTGGCTACCATAAGATGCATCTTGCCTACTCTGGTCTCCTTGAGAAAGCTCCCTGCGGCGCTTTCTGCTATCAGAAGAAGGAACACTAACTCTGGATGTTGAACCACCCTGGCTCACTGCTCCTGAATCCCTCAGATTGCACTCGGTGATTAGCGTCTGGTTGACCAAAGAGGATATCGAATTCAACCTGAATATGTTCACCTGAGAATAGATCTACTTCCTGAGAATGTCTTCAAACATCATATCCAGGAACAACTCATCACCTATTGGGATAGGTGTGCAACGCTGCAGATCCGTGAAATGAGAGGAATAATCCATCACCGAAAGAGTACCCTGCTCTAAGCTCATGAATTCCCGAGCTCAGTCGGCCCTCAGGGTCTCCAGGTAGAACTAATCATATAAAATACGATGAAACTCCTCCCAAGCCATATTCTAATTGTGTCCCGCCTGAGAGATGACATCCCACCACCTCTTGGCAGAGTCTTGGAGCATACATGTCGAAAGTTTCACCCTACTCTCTGGTGTTACCTCGAAATTCTCAAAGATCATTAGCGTCGCTTTGATCCATGACTCTGCAGCCTGAGGTCCTCCTTCCCATGAGAATGCGGGAGGATGCTACTACTGGAAAACACGCATCAAATCAGCCATTGACGGGGCAAGAGGCCATGCTCCCTATAATTTATGCATCATCCTCATGAAGCCTTCCCTGAACAGTGCATCAACACCGGTAATATGTATAACTGCTGGTTCCAAGACTGGCACAATAAAAAGATATGATGGAAGTCCCTGATCATCCATATTCGGTGTTTGATCACCACCTTGTGGCTAGCGTACAACTAGAGGATGTCTCGGTGGCATGACTCTTCAAGGTCATACGCACACCTCAGATCAAGATTAATAGGGACTAAAACTTAGGAGTACTTGGCATGTACTTAAGAAATATTGTTTCATCCTGAACTAAAAGACACATGACGTGTAGTCAAAACTACATGGTGTGCATTCTAGGTTTTTTTCCAGACAGTAAGCCTCAGAAACTACTCTAGAACCCATAGAAACATTGAAACAAGCATTTAATGTGAAAAATTCCGATCCATGAGGGCCCATACTCCCCACGAATCAAAGTTTGGCATATTATACAAGTTATTACAAGGGAAACATACAATGATCCACCAAATTCTAGTCCGTGAGGGCCCATAACACCTCAAGAACCAAAGTTTGGCATCCATCTAAGAAACGCACTATACAACAATTTCCCGATTAAATAGTAGGGATTCTATCAAAGCATCTATCACAAAAACATGTATAATCTACACAACATCTATCAAAACAACATGAAATCACTAATTCATCCTAGATGGAATTGAATGTGATTTCTAACAAGTGCTTATATGATCCATGAGATGACATACCCACATCTAATCAGGTTGCGACAGAAATAGAACCGCAATAAGAACAACGGTAACAGCACAGAGCATGTGAATCACCCAATGGTGGAATCAAATCAATTGTAAAATTTGAAAACCAGTAAAATTGAAATAAATGAGGTAGCATGGATTTTCCCTATACATGGGTTAGCTAATCCCGAGCACATATTATTACCAAGTACATATTATGTCCTATCCTTGGCTAAAGGATCCAAACAGTAAATCAAAAGAAATGAAATGAAACCCCTATGATACCAATTTGTAACGTCCCGGTTCCGGAAGCCACCCAGAGGTGCCCCTTTCCCGGTTGGTCACATGGCCTCAAGCACATTTCCCTGAACTTCATAGGCTGCTGACTAGCAGCGATGGCCTTGGGTGTGATAGTTGGGAAACTATGCCCTCATTGGCAGAGTAACATAGTGGAAGACCAACAAATATACAAAATCGGAAGCAATAGTATCCAACAATAGTAAACAACAGAAGACTGAAATGATAAAAAACTGGAGCACATATATAAAATGATTCATGGTACATATATGTCTAGGAATATATCCAAACAAGTCACAATGCTGAAATACAATAGCGCTAAACCAAAGTGCAAAAGAATCCAGATAAACTCCTCAGCATCTCAAGCCATAGCTTGGCCCCATGATCTCAAGCTCCAATGCAGTTGAGTACCTAAAGTAGAAATGTGCTTGCCCTTATCTATACCGACAACAACATGGGTTGTTTGGGCCCAAAAGCATGGCCCAAACAGGGTGTGAGACGAATCCTAGTAGGCAACAACCACAAGATCTATGCCTAACAGTCAGTGAATATATATGACAGGTAAAAGTACATAAAACAAAAAACAAAAAAGTACTCAACAGTAAACAATCCGCAATAACAATTATCAAGCAATAGCTAATAAAAGCATGTAACCCTCTGGGAAGTACTCACAGCCTATCCCCTCTGGTTCTACCTATCATGTACAACCAACCCTCTGGGCAGCACACTCAGTCTATCCCCTCTAGTTCAGCTTAATTATTCTTAAAGACTCTCTTATTAAGCACTCTCGGTCTATCCTCTCATAGTCTATAATGCTCGAAGACTCTCTGAGGAAGCTCTCTCAGTCAATTACCCTTATAGTCTAAGGTAGTCAAGGAATCTATGGGGAAGCACACAATGTCAATTACCCTTATAGCCCCAAGGTCAAGAGACTCACTGAGGAAGCTCACCTAGTCAATTCCACTTATAGCCCCAGGTCGTTCATAGATTCTCTCAGGAAGCTCACCCAGTCAATTCCCTTTATAGCCAGGAATTGTTCAAGGTAAATTAAAAGTAAACAAAGACTCTCTGAGGAAGCTCACTCGGTCTATCCCCTTATAGTCTATAATGTTCAAATACCCTCTGAGGAAGCTCACTCAGTCTATCCATTTAAAGTTTAAAATGTCCAATGAATCTCTGAGGAAGCTCACTCGGTCTATCCCCTTATAGTCTACTACACCAAGTTCTCACGACCCCATGTAAATCAACGCATAGTAATGTTATAAGGATCAAGTAAACATATATAACTACTTGGCTAAACAGTCTATAGAATCTAAACATGTCAGAATACAACACTCAATCCTACAATCACTAGGCATGGGAAAACAGGAAATACATGACCAAACAGTCGTAAACAGAACAAGCATAGAAAACTGTCCAAAGCATGATAATCAATTATATTTACTTCCAATTTACCTCTACACGATCATACAAGCATGGAAGGAAAAACAGAAGGGTAAGACGATAAAATCACAATACCCCATTCAAGGTTATTGTCTTAATTGCACATAATATTCAAGGACCTTAAACCGAAAGTCCCAAACCATCTACCTTTAGGGTTCTGGTGAAAATGACCTCTTCTCCCAAACGCGCTCCAACAGGTGGACTCCTTCTCGAAACCACCTCAAAACCCTTCCCTAACATCAAAAAGGACAACCTTTAACACACAAAGGCAACACAACCCTAGATCTACATGTAACCCTTGTAGATATATGAATTTAAGATAGGGGTAGAGAGCTAACCCTAACCAAAACCTCAAAGAACCAAAAGAAGGACTTACCTGAGGAGAACCCCCTTTGATCCACCATGAAACCCCTTCCATTTTCCTCCAAAACGAGCCAAGGATCTCCCCCATCCTCAGAAAATTTCAATTCCAGCATGAGCCATGAGTAGGAGGAAGAATTGTGGAGGAATGGGAAGTCCCGAGTGGGCCGAGACTTAAAAACCTAATTTTAAGTGGTCGCACGGTTTCCCCGCACTGTTTGTCAAACCATTCACCAACTGTGCGGTTTCCACTATCTCATCCAGGGACTTCGCACAGCTTGCTCGCACAGTTTGGGAAAATTGTGCGCCGCCTGTGTGGAGCCCACTATCTCACCTAGGGACTTTTCACGGCTTGCCCGCATGGCCTGACAAACTGTGCGCCAACCGTGCGCCCCTACACAACCTCCAGAAAAACCTCATTTTCTCAAAAATTACTAGAAAAGAAAATCATACCAGAAAAGAAGGTACAAGTTCTTACATATATCCCTTTTTTGAACTCTAAATTGATCATTTTTAGTCATGTTAGATCACCCTGATTTGTCTATCAATAAAATTCCTTCTTTTGTTGGTTTATCTCACTATCTTTGATGTTATTTCCATATGAGATCATATTAATATTTTATGATAGTTATTCTAGTTTTCTGAATTTATTTATTTTAACAAAAATTAGAGACTGATATAGGATAATGATTCATCTAACAACATATGATACATTGTATAGTAAATTTACCTAAATTTTTTGATGTCAATAATTTGAATTTTGGGCTGCACACTAACCCATATGTTCCTCTCCTCTAAATTCTAAAATTAATTATGTAGATTTTTATACCCAAAAATGGTATTCCATACCCAAAAAAATTACAACTTAGAGGTTATATAAATTATATTGAAGAACCCCCTTCTGGTGTGTCTTTTATAGGAGTAGTTTCCTTGACATTTATTCCACTCAAAAATTCCCCAAGCATTGTTGGCCATATAGTCTAAATTGCATCTCCCTGAACTTTAGAGGTCTCCAAATATTAGCGAGGTCCTAGGTTTTGTCTATGGGATGAATATTCCCTCATCATCATAGTGTAACAAAAATATATATTAATGACATCAAATAGTAGAAGTAGTATAATTTTCCTAGAATATATAAACAAAAAAATTAATGAATATAGAAACGATTCCAGAATAAATGTCATATATAAGTGATGATTATACATGTGTCTACAAAGTAGTCAAAACATGTACACAACAAGATAATTCCATATATGTATCCTTAATAGCAAAAAAAAAACTATCTCCAGAGAATCATGAGCCTTAGCTCTGTCACATTTTCCCCTCCTCCTATGAATGAAAAAAATCAAGCTTAAAAATATGGTTTCTTTCACCAATACCAACCTACATCCATAAAGTCTGTTTGTGTACCCAAGAGTGGCCTGAACCGGTTGTGTGATACAACACGATTAGGTGACTGCCTAATGTTCTATAAAAATCTAGGGTGTGAATGATAATATATGTATTGTTTGGGTAAAATAGGTAAGCAGCATAACAGTAATTCCCCATGGCATAAATATACTAATGAATGTGATACCGTATAACCATACAAGTATCCCAACAAAGTAAGTAACAATATCCCATACAAAGGTACTAGTAAATAAAATTAATTAAAATGGAATATCTATACATCAAGAAAACAAAGTCAACAACGACCTTTTTGTGTAACTAGAATTTCGAGAACATCCATAGTCGAGCCGTATAATCTTGAATACTACATTTACCACGCTCATTTAATGTCACCGTGTTTCATACCATGAAGGGCTATATACAACATGTAAAAGAACAATGAATCTTCATTGATGTATAGGATAATATTGATAAAAACTTGGTTAGTATTGAGTTTGGGTCCAAGGTGCATGTCTACCAACCATGTCCACTACGAGCGAAGGACAAACCAAATATAATGCATTGCATGGACCAAAGAATCCCACAAAATCAGGAACCAAATATAAATATCTGTCCATGGTGTCCACTACCGTAGTCATGAAACATAGAATTAACATTATGTCATCCAACAGAATCATTCATAATTTTGTTAATTTTTCAATTCTGAAGCATCCAAATAAAACCCACTAGTGTAACCACTCACTGTTCACAATCAAAGTTCACTCACATTTAATTTGTTTACCCACTCACATACAATTCAAAAAAATTAAATAAATAATTAAACTTTATTTATAACATGGTAGGGGAAAAAATATCTCAATAATGATATTTGATTCATTTATAATTGGACTATATCTAGAAAGCATGCTTAGACCCACACCTCTTGGGTGGGTCAAAAATTCATTAATCACTGGAAATTAAATGGGGAACCCCATGGGTGGACTAGGTTGGGGAAACAACATCAAATTTTTATAAATAAAACTAAATAGAATCCCTAATAGAGTCTATTTCATTTATTTCAATTGCTTAGATAAATTTTGGGGATACACTGGAATGTCCAGCAGGCAGTTCAATGGAATTTAGATCTATAAATCACCAAACCAAACATGAAAAGTATCAACCACCTATTGTATCACTGTAGCAAAGTGTTCATACATTATAAAATCCTAAATGGAATCAAATCAGAGGAAAGTATAAGAACTGATGAAGAACCTAAAAATAGAGAAAATTGGCTGGCACCTAAATAGTGTAACCGATACAATTAAGGAAGAGGAACTAATAAATAAGAATTGATAACTGACTTATGTATATCAAATGAGACTAAAAATGATTGATTTTGATATCAAATGATTATGAGGGATCAAAATCAACATTATTTTTCAAACAAGGTATCAAACCCTCATTTATCTCTAATGTGAGAGAAAGGAAGGTATGGTTTATATTATACAATATCATAATATAGATTTTTAAAATTCAATAAAAAATTATTTGGTCTCGCATTTTTTCCACAAGGGTGTAAAAAAGTTCACAAACTATGCACACTTTTCTATATTATGTGGGAACCACACATGGTCAGTATGAATGGTTTTACATACCAGGAGGAAATTGTGTCTCATCCCACTATCAACAACTATAGAGGGTGTCGCATGGGTGTTTTCCACAAATCGCATGACTTTTAGTACCATTCATCTCGTATGAATACACATTCTATCCCCACATGATTAGAAGTAAAAATTCATCATGCCCTATATGATTTCTATTAACCATGTGATTTTTCTATTTCTCCCAACACGTTGGCTTATAGACTCTTAAAAAACCGAGAATCTCCTAACACACCTATGATCAAATTGTGTATTCACATTACACTGTAATTAAAATTTTAAACTGATCAGAGAAATTATTTATACCTCATATGAAAACATGGGTCCTTACAATATTCCACAATTAAATAAAGTTTTCTTTGAATTTCCATCTCAAGGGTGGTCAAGATTTTTCTGAGAAAAACTCCGTCCACTGAGAGCATACATCAGCTTTCCTCTCCAGATTCTCATCCTATAAACAACTCTACTTCCATAGCACCCATACTAGAGGAGTTGGATATCCTTTGAGAACAATTGTGCTCTCAAAAACAATAGAAAAAGGATTCTCCTTATATGTACACATATACCTATAACTCAACCTCCTCAGGATGAAAATAATGAGACCTTTCTAAATGATAATGTCACAACATATATAGGAGGAAGATTTCATGCATGGATCGGTACCTCTGAGGTTTCTAAAACTGAAAATATATGACCTAACTCTCTCCAAAATCATGAATGGACCAACATATCATAGTGAATGATTAACCTATCTCCTAATATATCTATGTCTTATCCTCTGTTAAACAGGAATAAAATATTGATCCACAAACTTAAAATATAGAGGTAATCTGCAAGGATCTGCGTAATATTTCTTATGAGACTTTGAAATATCCATTGACTTAAAAATTTACTAGAACTTATCAGAAGTCTATTGCATGATAATTGTTCCTAATAATGTTTTCGCATATTCATCTAACTAGAATTTTCGTGTTTGGCATGGTATACCATACAAATCCTCATTAGGATCAATCTATATAGACATGTGTTATCTATTGTAGTAGGAGAACATGACAAGGGGGATATGCCTCTCCTAAGATTCCAAAGAATCTATGATGAATTCTCGTAGAATTTCTTCAAGAATATATATCATAAGCTCTGAATGACCCTTATTTTGAGTGTGGTATGCCATGCTCAAAGGCACCTGTATTCCCATCACTCGCAGTAAACTCTTACAGAAATTTTATGTAAACCTGGATTCCCTAAATGGAATGATAGTGTGTGGGACCCCATGAATTCATTATATCTCACATATCTACTATATCCAAATCTCATGAACACTAAAGGTATCCTTGATCATCCTAAAATTTCTAATCCAAAGAGCTAATAAAAAATAACCCAATAAAAATCACTTCCTCAAGTCGGCCTTGGTAATCCAGTCAAGAAATCCATCATCACATCATTTAATTTCCACTCATAAATAGATATCTATAATAATAGTTTGGATGGTCACAAATGTTCCTATTTCACCTTCTCATAGGTAGAACACCTCGTAATGAAAATATCTACCTCAATTTTCATACCCTTCCACCAGTACCAATGACTCATGTCATGCTACATCTTCATAACACCAAGATTCTCTAACCAAGATGAGATGAAACTCATGCATCAGCTCCTTTTGTATGTCCACTAGATCCCATATGTGGTGATATATGTGTAAGATATGATCCACTCTTACAGTCCAACGATTCGGTGGTTCCTCATCTTCCAAAATCTTCCATAATACTAATCCCTCAGTATTCAATACCTTCTTTATCCTCACGCTATCCAGAATTGTAGAGGTCACAAATAATGTTGAAATAGAAATATACTTTGGCTTTTCTACACCTCCATGTACATCTCAGAGAATAAATCCATAATATTTCACTCTCTAATAGCTCTCTAAACTATCTTTATAAAAGTTCTCTTACTCAGTACATCAGAAACTACATCCCCCTTACAATGCATTTAGGAAATATCAAAATAAAAATAATGAAGGTAATCACACCAACTTCACTACCTCAGATTCAGATCAAGGCATGTATAAATGTACTTGAGGCTTTTGTGGTCCGCCTACACTACAAAATGGTATCCCAGTAAGTAATATTTCCAACATCACAAAGCATTAACAACTCTAGATTACTTGAGATTGTTTGTTAGGTTACTCCTATCATGTGTCCTTAGCTGTAGAGACCCCTCCACCAGGACCCTATCCGATTTCCTCAGTACTACTTCAAGATTGATACCTGATTCATCGCAATACAAAGTGTAACTCCTTCCCTATTCTGTTATTATCATGACTTCTTCAAAATTCAATCTCATTTTTAGCTTCTGAAATGATTTCTTATAGGTATATAACCATAAAAGCATCACAACCTTGTTAGTAAATCTTATCAGTGGTGTTGCTAAGCGTGATAAGTCCTTTATGAAACATCGATAATATTGATATATCCCCAAGAAACTCTATATATAAAATACATTCATGGGTTACTCCCCAAGAAGATACAACATTTATATTATATATCACTACTGATACCCATGCTTATATGATCATGTGACACAACAAGTGAATACTCCCCATCCATAATTGCGAATTTTTGAACATAGCTTATAACTGGTCTTATCCTAGTGTATCCAAAATGATCTCCATATGTTTGGAAAGGTCTTTTCGATTGTGATTATAAAAAAACATCTCATCCATGAAAATCACCATAAATGAATCCAGATAAGGATGGAAAACTCATTTGATCAGCTCCATGAAAATTTCTAGCACAATCATGAGACCGAAAGGCATGACCAGATTCTAATATAGAATATACATGCTATAAAGTTCCAAAGATGGTATGTATGCAGGAAGAACATGTAACTGGTGATATTCCACCTTCAAATCGATTTTTGAGGACACCCAACATATTTGATGCTAATCAAAATGGTCATCTAACCATGGTAGGGGATATAAATTCTAAATTTTCAGTCTGTTCAATTTCAGTTATTCCACATATATAATAAAGGTACCATCAACCTTTTTTTTCAAAAAAATTTAGGAGAAATCCATGGATAAATACTAGGTTGAATAAACCTCTTTTCCTCCAGGTCCTATAGCCCCCTCTTGAATTCTGGTAACTCATTCATATCCATCTTGTGAAGAGGAATGGATACCATTGTAGCTCCAAACACTAACTTGATAGATAAATCCACCTCTATCTCTGGATGTAAACCAAAATATCCATCTACTAAAACAACCATGAAATAGTCAACCACTTGAGGGAAGTATTTCTGATGCAATCCCTAATCATGCAAAAAAAAACCATCAATTTAAGGTTTCATCTTTCCTATCCCATAATGTGGTAGTTCATATTGATTCTCCTAGACATCCCATTCACCCTTGTGTCTATAAATGTTCCCAATAGTGATGTGAAAGTCACCCTTCAATGTTATCAGTCAACATATGATCAGTGAGCTACTAGCTGGGGCATCTTGATTATGACCACAAATCCTATCATCTCAAGAACAAAAAATATTTTAGATTTAGTGACACCCACCAAACTCAAGTGGGAATTCTCTTCACTAACATATATCCTATGTTCTGATAACAAATAGGTGTGTTAAGCACCCTAACACCCTTATAAAGTAGTATAATTATTCCATGTATTTTCATCATAGGGTCATATATAAAAATATGTGTTGAACCTATATCAAACGAAGAGTATACAAGATTTGAGGATACTAATATCGTACCTCTCACTGTATAGAATTTATTTCCCTTCTCCTTAGGGTTAGATTGCATAGAATATATCTATCATGAAATAAAGACCTATAAAACAACCCTACATCTTTGAGTTTTCCCACTCTGATGTATTAATGAAATTGGTATCTAGCTACATCGTCGAAGTCCACCACCACCTCATCATGATCAACCGGTACCACTACATTTTCTTTCTTGATGTGAACCTGTGACACCTTATCCTAAAAATAATGTTGGAGAAAAATATCTACCGCTACCAGTAGGAAGATAGTTCTTGTAGAAACATTGTATGTGGGCCATCCTAGCATGACATCGACATTGTACTTGGTCTTAGTCAAACTAATTCATTATTTTATCTTATATAACACACATATGAATAAAAATAAATCTTCAATCACTCATATCCTAACTGGTACTCATGTCATTAGAGGCCTCAAAATGTCACTTCCTGCTTCTGGAAGTCGATCTATTGGATAGATAGACAAAAATGGCCTACTTTTCATCACTATTATCTCTCATTTTCCGCTCTTAATTAGTGTATGATTCACAATTTCACTAATAAATGTTAATCAGAACACGTTTACTATAGATCTAATGGCATATTAAATACATTTTTTAATGAGTCTCTCCATTGATAACTCATCATCAGTGTACATTAGTGAAAAACACTACAACTCTGTAAAGAGTTATGATTACTCCATAATTGCGATTACGTCCTTCTCGAACCACATGAACTAAATACCCCACTCTTCCCACAATTTATCTGGGTAAATTTAGTCATAGAAAAAAATTTATAAATCATCACAATTGATATCTCTCAGCCTATTATCCTTGTTTCTAACATCTCACCAGTCATTTCCTGCTCCTCGTTGCATTTAGGTCATGAGCTTCACCCTCCTTTTATGAGGTGTCTCCAAATGCTAAAAATCAAATAGAATAGCCTCAATACATAGATCAACAAATTGTGGGTCACTATACCCTAAAAAATTGGGAGGATGCTACTACTGGAATGCAATCATCCTCTTATCTATATACAGGGTTGGATGTGGTACTCCCAAAAAATTCTACATAATGTGATAAAATTCCTCATAAAACTATGCCTCATCATTTATTAATGGAACATTAGTTGGTTCCAAATATTGAAATTAAATAGGATCCATCCAAATCCCATGGCACACCACCTATATATCATGGTCATCAAAAACCTCCAGGCATATGATTGGAGATCATCGTGGTGGAAATACCACCACATTGCTAAACACACACCTTAGAAAATAACGATATAAAAGTTTTCACCATAAAATTGTAGGGATGGTAAAATATTCTTATAAAAGGTTCATACCACAAATTACCATCCTAAAGTTAGGAAGATAAAAGAAACAAACACAAAATTCTCTAGATACCCTGCCTCTTTCCCACTAAAAATCCATGTCCAGGATAAGATCTCTATTTTCCAATTCAAATTTTCATTTTAATTTTTTTAACATCCCATTATATATGTTTGAAAAAAATTGTACATGACATATGATCTATAAGGTTCTATAATCCTTATGTACCAAAATATGGTGTCGACCTAATCTACACCATAACACGTTCTAGTCCATTCAACTAATGTCACATGACTCGACCTTCCATTATTGGCTTTTAGGGTCTCTTGTGTTGCCAAATAGATAAAATAACACTTAGGTTATGGTATTACATATGAGTATGAACCTTGTTTCTCAATTTTATACATATAATTATTTCTCAATATTATGTTTATCTATCATATAACCTATCCCAACATCATGAAAATAGGTAATGCATCCCATATGGCATGGTATAGTGCATGACATGTGAGTTCTTGAAAGTGCCTCAAATGATGCATGATATGGTATAACCTCATATCATTAGGTTGAAAAATAATAGATCCCCTATTAAAATATATAATAACATCAAAATTCATGTGAACCACACATAAGGGGTATTAAATCTACTATAATTGTTGAAATCCAGAAAAAAAATTAATTTCCATTCAGGGGAATTTTCATTTCTCCTACACATGGGTCCATTAAGCCCAAGCATAGCTCATTACTTAATTCTAATTCCATCAAAAACCCCTTTCTGTTTTCTCCATATAATAAACTAGAAAATAAATCTATGCTACAACTTTTTAACATCACAGACCCAGATGCCACTCAAATATTCCTCGAGCCTGGTTGGCCACATAGACTAAATCATATCTCACCGAATGCTATAGGTTTCCGACTAGTAGTGAGGGACTAGGGTGTGTCTGTGGGAAGACTATTCCCTAATCATAAGAGTGTATAATAGTGAAATATCAATAAAAATAAATAGAGGATATAACATAATAATAAAAAAATATATAGACAAAAAAACATAGGAATATATTACTGTTACTAAAATGAAACTCATATATAGGTGATGATGATCCGTGTATCTACATGGAATCCAAATTAGGTACACAACAGTACCATACAATACTTGTATCCAAAATACCAAAATGGTCCAAAATCACTATCTCCAGATACCATCATGATATTCAACTGAGTCATGTGCTCTTCAGCTCTTAAGCATGGAACAAAATCAATATCAAACTATGGGTGGTTTCTTAGGTCCCTTCCTTCATCCATAAATCATGTTTGGGAGCCCAACAATAACCTAAACAAGGTGGGATATATAACCCCAGTAGGTAACCAAAAAAAGGCTTGTAACAATCAAGGTTGTGCTAGATTATAAAACAACTATACAAGTAAAAAAGGTATGTAGTATGAAAATAAGTGACCATGGTATAAATATATATATCAAATCAAGTGAAATTGTGCATCTATAAGAGATTCCCTACAACATATATGGAATTCTCCGATAAAAATTTAATAGTAAATAAAAATAAATACCATGGCCTCACCATACAACCATATATACCAAGTAAACAATGGTTTTTTTCATATTACTAGAAGTGACATAAAATCTCTGATCGATCCATATAATCAGAAATACCTCATTTTTCATATACATGCCATATCATCATGTGTCAGACCACAAAGGGGTAGATCTAAAGTTTAAAAGAAGAACTTATCCTCATCGATTCCCAAGAACATCTCAATGGAAACATTATTAGGATTCATTTAGGTTCCAAGGATAATGTAGACCGACCATGTCTACTATAATCCCAAGAATCAAATATATAATTGGTAGTAAGGACCAAGTCATACCATGGAATCAATACCCAAGGATAAATCTCAATCCAAGGAATCAACTACCGTTTTTATGACCAATATGAGAAAATTCAATGGTGTCTTATGGAATTATTCATAATTGTTTTCATTTATAAATTGAAAATAATCCAAAAAAACCCATGAGTATACCCACTAAGATATCACATTCAACATTCATTCATATTTAATGATTTAAACCACTCATAAAAAATTCCAATCAATCAACTAAATAATTCAACATCATACATAACAAGGGTAGAAGGAAGAACATATACTAAGAAATAAATTCAATAAAGTTAATTTATAATTGGGCTTTCTCTTGAAGACAATCTCATATACACACCCCTTGTGTGGTTCAACAAGTCATTAGGAATATTAAATTACATAGCGCACCCCATGGTTGGCCTAGGTTAGGGGAACATCCTCCAAATTGTCTCAAGGGAACTAAAGGAATCACTAATAGACTCCATTTCATTTAATTAAGTATTTTAGTTCAATTTAGGTGGAATTCCATAAATTCTAGTGGATGAGACAATGGAATCTTACTCTACAAGGAACCAAACCAAATAGGAAAATTGTAGACCACCTACCTTAGCTTTGCAGTATATTTCTCATATAGAATCAACTCCTAATTTGACACATATCTAATGAAAATAGAAGAACATATAAAGAACCTAAAAATAAGGGAAATAAGTTTGAACCTAAATTGAGAAACTAATACCAAGAATGATGAAGAACAACTAAGAAGGAATTTAATACTCACTGATGTGGATACAACAATCTGAAGACACACGATTCCCATATTAGATAAATAATAGGGATAAAAATATATTTTAGGCATAAAAATAACTCTCAAAACCTATATTCTATCAAACATGAGATAGTGTAAAATTATATATAAGTTATAAAAAATTCATGGGTGATTTCAAAAATTCACACAAATTACTAGGTCATACAGAATTGTCGTATAGTTGGCTAAATTATGTACCAATAGTGCTCCCATTTCTATAGGAAGGGGAAACCCTACATGATTAGCGCACAATGTTGGAATACTCATTCACCAACCATGTATTATCCCACTATCAAAAATTAAAGAGGGTTCTAAATGGGTGTGCACCCCAAAAATCATGGTTTTTATAACTATGAGTCCTATAGGACTCCACATTCTAGCATCTCATGGTTAGAAGTAATTTTGAACCATTCACTGCATAGTTTATACTGACCACGTGATTGGCCTTTTTCACACCGAAAGTAGTGTTCTAGGATTTTAAAAACCTTGAACACTCAAAACAACCATGACCAATTTGAGTATTCGCATTAGGCCATAATTAAATAATAAAACTGAAAGAAAAAGAACCCATACGTAGTATAAAAACCTGGGTTCATATAATAGGCCAATTACCCCTATTGATCATTAGCTTTCAATTAAATAACTTTAAACGTGTGATGATTTTTCACTTGTTAAAAGGTTTACTAAAGGTAATTGATGTGATGTTTGTGTAAAGGAAATACCCATGGACCAAATAATAACTAATAAATGAATTAAATAATAGTAGAATTTTAAAACAATTACCCTTGACCCTTGAAATTTTTGTAGTATAATGTTTTATAATCTTTTTCCCCTTAATAATACATAGTGGTTATATGAAATCGATTTATAAATGGATTTAGTAATTCAAAAGGGTGAAATTACTTATACATGATTGTATTTTTATGTCTATGTGATGAAATCATACTTACCGTAAGTGATGGACATTAGGTTTAATATTTATTATTCAAAATTATTAGACATTAGGTTTATTATTGTTTACTAGTATTTTAATGGATATGTTTTTATTTACATTTCACCTATAAATACTGGACATAACTTTCTTTATGGTTTATCCTGAAAAAATGAACATGAATTTAATTATGGTTTATATAGAAATTTTGGACATGAAATTCCTTATAATTTATTTTTAATAAATAGGTATGTTGTTTTATATTTTGTATTATTAATTAATCGGAATGAAGTTTCATTTTAAATAATTGGAATTAATAGACATAAAACTCTTACGTATTTATCAAACAGTACATGATTAGAGACATTATATATTAGTCTGAAGTAGGTAGAACCAAATGTGTATCCCATAGGGAACCTATGTTTACATGGGTTTTATTTTATTCATTTTCTTATTTTGTTATATTACCTACAAACTAGGTCATTTTATATTCACTAAAGGGAATTTATAAACATTATTGGTGGTATCCTAAAATTTGCTACTCACAACCTAATCAGTATACAGATCGGTACCCAGACATGATTTATACAAGTAGGTAGGGGAAATGATAGCTCCCATCTATGGAGGATTGATTTTATATACAAGGATAAATAATGGGACCATAGGATTTAGCTACTTCTTATTATTCTATTTGATTTTATATTTTTTAATTTTTTATATAATTGTATTTCATATATTTTTGTTCCGATTTTCTACACATCTATCCCCCATTTTTTTAGAGTAACTGGAAACCATTATTTAGTATGTGGCACTACTTATGGATTTTGTTTTTTTATTATTATCTGGATTGTTTTTTATTATTCCACTCCCTTATTATTATTTCCACTTATTCATCATTATTTATTATTACAAATGTTATCCACACTAATAAAGGGAGTATAATAACTCTACCACACTATCATAGACCCTCCTTTTATGCTGTTATCCTCTACCATATAGTGAATAATGGTTGAGTCCATGTGGAAAACTAGAATCATTTCAATAAGAGTGAATATGAATTGAGACATTACAAAAATTAAGAAATTACATATCTAATTTCTCTAGTAGAATATTTGGAATTTAAAATGATATTGTAAGAGTTTTTTGTTCTAGTTTTCATTCATCCTAGCACTTCACTTAGGGGTTATCTTTTTTTTATAAAAATGTGTATGGTTACATGGATATTTTAATTGATTATACAACACTCAATAACATTTTTGTTAATAATATGTATTCTTTTACTTATGTTAATGACTTGTTTGATTAGTTTTAGGGTGCTCTATTTATTATGTACATCAGAACGACATTCAGATGTCACTAATTAAAAGTTAATGTAGAATAAAATACAATATTTAATTATATATAATGTATGGAAATTAGAAATTGGTGGTTATGGCTTTTAGTTTATCAAATCCACTAATTGTGTTTATGGAACTTATTAGTAAAGTCTTCTATGATTACATGGATACATTTATTTTGATTCTTATTGATGATATTATTATTTATTCTAAAATTTATAATGAAAATAATAAATATCTAAATATTATTCTAAAAACATTAAAATAAATTATGTTTAATGGAATGTTTTACAAATGGGATTTTTGGTAAGGAATAATTTCATTCCATGCATATATTGTTTCTATAAATAGTATAACTACTGTTCATACAAAAACTAATGTTCTAGAATAGGGTCCAAGAAATTCAATTGTCACATCGATTTGTATTTTTATTATATTATCAGGTTACTAAAAATGGTTTTGTGAAATAATTTATTGGTTATTTATTCCACTTACTATTTTAACACAAAAAATGTTACAATTATCCACACAATAGAGTGTGGTGTATGTTGAAATGAATTTAAATGAAGTTGGAAAAAACTTTTATTTATTTATTCCATATTTAAATGGTGAGTATGATATTTATACTAATTATTTATTAAAGGGCCACATTTTTATCTTGATGAATAATGATTAAGTGATTTCACATGCTTTACATAAATCGAATCTCTATGAGTAGAATTACCCCACACATGATATTGATCTTATAAAAGTGTTTTTTACATTAAAATTAATGTGGCCTACTACATATTTAATAAAATAAGAAATATATTAAAACCATAGAATTTATATTATATATTTTAAAAAATTCAATAGGAGATGTGGATTATGGTTTGAACTAATAGTGGATTTTGAAAAAATGATTCCCCAAAATCTCATTAAATCAATAAATGAAGCTGTTGTCTTGAGTAAAAATGATAATAGATCATTATCCACTCTATGTTTGGAATGTGATTTGTTGGGAAACATTTTAATTACTTATGGCCTATGTATTGTGTATATATAAACTCTCTCTATTTTAGATTAGGAGTCAGTTCAACCAACATGGTTTAAAAGAATCAATCATACTAAAAAAGAAGTCATTTATTTTAATGAAATGATATAACTAGTCAAGAATTTTTTGTTTCCTGAATTTATCATTGAAAAATAATGTGTAATGAGATTTTGAGAGTCATTTTGCATGCTAGACGATTCCTAGTTGTAGAAGGAATTTTTGAGTAAAGCTCATAGATCCATATTTTCTATTAACCCTGGTGTCACATGAATATATAGAGAGATTTTGAAATATTATATTTGGTATTAAATAAAGAAATATATTAAAAACATTTTTATCAAATTTTTGACATGTTAAATGTTTAATGTTGGGTGACAAATAATGATGGGGATGGTTCATCCATTTCCAGTGCCAAAATGAAAATTTCTAAATATATCCATATATATCATAGGGTAATTTCCTTATAAATCACTAGATAGTAATGTGATTTTAATATTTAATGAAAAATTAAATGAATCTATGCATTTTTTCCTTTTCAAGATAGTATGTATTAAGAATAAATTTTTATATTTTTTCTTAATGAGATAATCATATTACATGGAGTCTCTATATCTATTTTTTATTATGATCCCTGATTTACCACAAATTTTGTACTCTACTTCATATATTTTTTGGGTACTGAATTAAATTTTAGCACTACCTTTGATCCATAATATAAAAGATAGTCAATGAATACGATTTATAAATTAGTGAATATTCATCGATCTTTCTCATTAGATTTTAGAGGAAGTTGATATTATCATCATTTTTCTAAATTTCCTTATAAACATTTTTTTCATTCCACTATATATATAGAAAATTATGAGGCATTATATGGAAGGTATTTTGGACTCATGAATTTTTAGACAAATTTAGGGAAAATAAGTTGTTGGGACTCAATCTGGTAAATGAAATTATTGTGAAGGAAAATACGATTATGTATCACATAAGGATATATTAGAGTATAAATAGGTGTTATATATATAACCATAAAAAGAATTTTTTTTTGAAATAGGGAATAATGTTGATCCCAAATTATCTTTATGAAAATTTGTTATCTGTTTTCGTAAAAAAGAAATTTTATGTCGATGATTTATTAAAACTTTTTATATTGTTGAAAATTTTGATACCTCTCACAATTATTAGATGTTACCTTAGAAATAAATATGTATCATATTTCTATCATGATTTAATACATGATGTAGTATTGTTGTAATATAATCAAACTTATGTGGAAGAGTCATTTTAGATTATAGAATATAGAGATAATATATTATAGAAGAATCATATTCACCAGTTAAAGGTTTTATAGAAGAATAAATTGATTGAGAAAGAAATATGAGTATTAATAAATCATTGAGAGAAAAATAGACTCTCTTCTTTTAGGAATGTATAAAATTTCAAGGATTTAAATTTTAATTAAGGAAAGAATCTGAAAACCCCCAAAATCATAGAAATAAATAAATATTGTGATCTATCTTTATTTATTTTATGGATTCATATTCATTAATGGTTTATAAATATTTATATGTAATATTTAAATTGCAAAAATGAATAGTTTTGTCTAACTAAAAATTATTTCAATATATCATATGGTTTTATATAAAAGTATATCATCATTATTTTAGAATATTAATTTTGATAAAAAATACTTTATTTTAAAATTCATAATATTAAATTTGTCATGGGTGGGAAAACAGGGATTTTTATGAAGGGGATGATTTTTAAGAGAATAATGATAGAAAGAATTTTTAGAAATACTATAACCTTTATGAAATAATAATGATGTAATTTTTTATAAAAATTTAACAGACCATTAGATCAACCTATATTTTTTATAGAAGTAAAAAAAATCGTCTAAAAATAATATTTTGATTTTTTGGAACCTGTGAATGTCTTATTGGAAGACATGTTATATTTTATTATAATTAAAATCTATTTTTTCTTCTTTTTATGTAATTTTTTTGTTATAAGATTCAATTTTTTCATGTTAAAAAGGTCATCTCACTATCATTTTTTAAATTATATTGAAATGATAATAATTAAAATCAATTATATTAATACTTATAAGGTAAAATAATTTCTATGCTTAAAACAAGAGTTTCTCAAAGAACTATTTTTAGGAATCTGGAATACACAAATGATAAGTAATTTATACCATATTTAGAAATCAAATATGATAAAATATATTCCCTATTTATAATTTTATTTTCCAGATTTTTAAATAAGGTCCCTTTTATTTTTTTTCATAAAATTAATTACTTTGGATATATTCTTACTCTTATATTAAGGAAAAAATGGGATTAAAGGGTTAAAATAAATGGATACAGAATCAGGATAATGTTAAACATTATAAAATATAATATTTTGATTTTATTTGTAATTATTTTATATAATAATTGAAATTAAGATCACATGGTTCCACATTTATATGAAATGGACATTAAATTTTTGGAAAACATTTTATAATTACAAGAGTGGAAATCCATTAAAGTATAAAATATAAACTGTTATCCTAACATATTAAAAGAAATTGAGAACTATATCTCAAAAAGTATATAAAAACATCTCACTTAAAATACAAGCCTTATATTATAGTTTATATTCTCCTCAAAATTCATATCCTATAGGGCGAACATTGTAAGCCATATAGGTTACTGATGAAGGTGTATTTTATAACCAAACTCATTAAACATTGTTTTTTCTTCTAACTATTCATAAATATAGTCTATAAATTATAAAATATGGTACTAATTATCATTATTAAAATTAAATTTTATTATGTATATTGAAAAAATATTTTATACCTCATTTCCATCCTATGGGATATGAAAACATCGTCTATGCGTACATGTTGACTACCACCTCCATAAATTGATGTGTTTTTTTCACAACCTTATGGATTTATAGAATTATAGATTAAATAAATATATATTATATATATATCAAAAAATTATTATTTCATAAATACAATATATTACTTAACTATATACCCTCTAATCAATTGTAAAATAATAACAGTGATCATACGTAATTGTAGACTACCACCTCCATGAATTAATAAAATTCATTTTTTATTACCACCCCACATGGATAGTAATAAATATGGAATAGGGAACAAATATTACATGTATAACAAATTTTTCATTCTAGAAAACTAAAACATTTCAATCTTTATTTCTTTTCCATCCATTAGAAAAAATAAAATGTTTCTCCTATGTAAGTACAGACTACTGAATCCATGAAACGATATATTCACCTGACATGAAAATCATATATGGTAGGTATTTAAATATTTATATAATATATAAATATAATATTTATGAAAATAAAATTATTTGGATAACTTGAACCCATAACCATGAAAACTATTAAGGTTTTTTTTAAAATTAAAGACCATAAGACCTCAAAATTAATGACTTAAATATAACTGATTTTATAACTAAATAAAAAACAATAATAAATGAAATAATAGGAATATATATAAATAAATAGAAAAGAGAATGGTTCATAATTATTTAAATAACTATTTTTTTTATTTTTTAGTTTTAGAACATAAGAATCTTGATGGACTTAAGAAATGTGATTATTTTTCAAAAACATGTATTAATGTGTTATTTTAAAAAAGTTCTCATTAACCATGTACATAAAAATAATTAAATAATTTTATTTATATATTTAAAATATTTTTAATGATTATTTTTTACTACTGTTAATGTTTTTTTCAATGGTTTGAATATTTGTCTCTTCATTATTTTCTAATCAAGTGATTTTCAACCATTTTAAAAAGTTTGAAATAATTTTTTTGAAGTTTACTTCATGAAAAAAGTTATCCTCCATCGTAGTTTTTATACATTATCATGAATCTTCTCTAATTTCATATGTATCTTTTAGGATTATAATATCCCCTCTATTATATATAATTTCAATTTTTAGGATTTTTCTATAGAAAGGTATAAGTCATCAAATTTTATGTAAAAAATTAATATACTTTTTCTCACTATTTCAATAATGTTTTTCAATGGACCTATATCGAAAAATAAAATATTATAATTGTTTTTTATGAATTATTACTTGTTAAATATAAATGATTATGGGAGATATATATATATATCATGATGACATGTTATCTTTATATATCCCTCCAATATATTTTTTAATGATTTAGTCATTAAATTTTAAAATTGGGATTACAATCGTGTAGGATTCTCATTTGGAAATAACTAAAAATATGTTATTTAAACATTGATTAAAAAGTAGGGAAGACATGTTTCTAATGTAATGATCTAAAATTCCAATTTTATAATTTATTAGGGTTTTTATTGAGGTATTTTAATTGTATGTGGTATGAAAACATTATGATCTTTTTAATAGTGAAGGTTTTGTCTTTATATAAGTGTTTTCATGTGTTCTCAAGTTCCTCCTGATATATTCATGGTTTTCATATGATTGATAAAGTGGTTATAAGTATTTCATTGAGAAGAAGATTATTTTATCATGAATATGTGTTTCATTAATATTCATAATGTTTTATTTTAAATAAATTAAATAATTTCATGGATTTTACGGTTTTAAATCAATGAAAGGGTTTCCTTTACTTTAATATCTGTTAATGATATTTTATTCTCATCCTAAATTTTCTAATATTTTTCATAGGATACAATGATGTTTTTTATATATAGAGATTTTAATAATTCATCTAAAATTATTTATGACAAAAGAAAAAAAATCTTAATTGAAAGGAGGGTGTATTTATAGGAAACTACTTTTCTGGAAGAGACTGTACAATGTCAGGAGTCGTAATTTTTATATAATATATTTATTAATTATCTAAAACTCTAAAAAATAAGATCAATATAATGTAACAGGATTAACTCCCTACCATTAA
This sequence comes from Viscum album, assembly GCA_963277665.1. Classification (NCBI taxonomy): domain Eukaryota; kingdom Viridiplantae; phylum Streptophyta; class Magnoliopsida; order Santalales; family Viscaceae; genus Viscum; species Viscum album. The sequence goes on along the minus strand of OY728125.1, from coordinate 265,750,254 downwards.
ACACAAATTTATATATTCTTTATGATATAAAGGGTTGTATTTGATTTGTGGTAAATTTTCATCTCTCATTGAATATATGGAGTATATCATATAAAATATCATATAAGAAGTGTAATAAATTCCCTAGTAAAGTGTCCAAATGAAATCATCTTATTTTTTTTCATCTAAATGATAAATATGATATGGGTTATATCAATTTCATTTCGTGGTACACCATAAAACAGGGTATCTACATTAAAAAAGTGTATGTCTCATCATTTGATACTTATAAATTTTAATGGTTTCTAAAAAAATATTTTTATATAATTCTACCAATTTGAAACTAATAATAATATTATGTATATTGATTGAGGGGTCCATGATTCTAGATATGGATATATAATAATATTATTTACAACCCTAAACAAGGTCAGATAATGATTATTTTTGAGAATTTATTCCCCATAGTTCATGTCCAAGAGGAATACTATAATTATTTGTGCATTTGGGGTCATTATGTTTTAGAAAAAAATTGAATTTTATACTCATAAAAGATTTAATTTTATAATCAAATCTTAGAATGGGTGATAAATATTTGATTGTAACAATGCTGTTTTTTTGGACAAGGTGCATGGCCCTAGTAGTGAACTGGGGGTTAAAGAAAAAATATGATGAAGGTATGGTTGAGTTGGGATATAAATGTTTAGTATAAGATGATACTTCTAGAATTTTTGATGTCCATGTGTATGGATGATTCTCTCAGACAAGCTAAATGATGGGAAATGGGTTCAATATTTTAGTGGGGGTCTCTTTTGTTTTTTTAATATTCTGGAGAATTATTATTTTAATGGAATATGGGATTAAAAGATTCCATTTTTGGATTTTTTTCCTCATTTAATCGTATGTTTTCCCTTCTTTATAAGGGGTGAATTATGATGGAATATAAAACTGATTTCGTGTTTCAGGGTCGATTACCTAAGAGCATGTTGGAATCAACTAATGGTCAATGAAATTTTTATTAAGATTCATAGAGTATGTCTCATGGTTCCATTTATAATCTTCTTAAAGTTGTTTTAGTGATTACTAAGTTTGAGGTGAAATAATTAGTGGACTAAACCATTTGTTATCAAAATATTAGAGACTAGTTGAAGACCATTTCTTAAGAGTGTGGGTGAAATTTGGTTGGCGTAGACGAGGCTCTATAGAGAATAGTGATGGTTTAACTTATTGGTTGTAGTAGGATTCCCCTATACTATAATTTCATATGATTATTTTATTTTTGAGAGTGCATTACAATATAAAAATAGTAAAAAAAACTAGTATATTCCATAGTATAAACCGTAGGTTTTCATTGACCCTCCAGATTATATTTATATCTTGGGGAAATTTAGGATCACCCAATGAATATGTCACCAATATAAGAGGGATTTATTTAGTTGATAAGAGGACTCTTAGTGGTTGTAGGTTTGTATATAGGATGTATCCAGCCTGTGAGGGTTTCTAATTGTTAAAAAGAAGGAATAAGAGGATTTGGTCTAGATAATGGTGGGATAATTTGTTGTACATATTTCAAGACAAAATAAGATCCTTATTCATAATATAGATGAGCCTTGATTTACACATATATTAAAGATATTCCATTAAAAGTTTATATTTTATGATGGTTATGGTTTTCCTCTGAGTGATGCATTGAGGGATATCAATTCATTAAGGGATATTATACTGAGTATGAGATGTTGGGTTTTTCTCGAACTCTTCAATGTGGTTCCAAGAATGTTATATATGGGTGTTAGACCATGAATTTGGGTCCAGGTTTGGGAGAACATAAAATCATGGAACGTTTTAATTGTAGTATGATTGGTTTTAATGTGGAACAATGCATTGTTTGGCCAGAACATGAGTTAAGGGTTATTGTGAGACACTAGATATCAATTTTCACATGAAATTTCTTTTATTGAATTTGATTCAATAAGTAAATTCCTTGATAGTACTTGAGGACATAGTTTATTACATGTCTAGTGAGTTGATATATGATATTATCAGGGGATTGGTCTCAAGTGAATATTACCATGAGATTATACAAGTAGATTTGGGATGTCTATGGGTGGCTTCTTATGTTCCATATTCATGATATACCTCCTAAGTGATTTCGGGAAAGGTTAATTGTTTTAATCATTCCCCACAGAGTTTCTTGGGTCGGGGAACTTCCTAGACATATATTGGGTTCATTTTCATACACTCAAGAATTACCATTAATGATATGGTGGTTTTTAAAGAAGGGGAATTCTCTTTGAGTGAGAGGGAATGGATAACCACATCCTGAATGAGACTGTGAGTGTTAAAATTTATTAAATTCCTTTATAATAGATGGTTTGGGTATCAAATATGACAACCCAGATGGTACAGTAATTATACAATGGATGAATATTGGAACTCCCTCGAGTGATCATGGGTTGGTAAAGAAATATGGATGTGTGATTGTACCCACTTTCTATAGATATCTCTTTGTGGATTTTGGGACCCCACCCTGAGACCATTATTATTTGATGGGAATTGTTTTTTTTGGAGATTGGAATTGTGAAATAGAAGTAAAGTTTGAATATTTTAGGATCGGATGGTCTTATTAAAACCCAATGACCAGACATATGTGTATAACACATTCAGTGTCGTAGTGTCCTGGTTAGCACACAGAAACATTATAACGACCCATACTTTACATACATTGTTAATACTTCAAAAGTGAAGCACACTTATTACAACATATGACAAAACCACAAAGGACCGTATAGGTATAGTGTCTTTAGAAACTGGGAAACATAAACAACTGGTTCATAATTCTTCTACAGTGTCTCCCATTTATTTCATCATATCTAGGGTCCCTTTTAGCATATTCTACTTAATATCCATATTCCTGACCTGGGGAAAAGAAAACATAAAAGGGTGAGCTCAAATGCTCAGTAAGGGTAAACAAAAGAAATATCAATCACATCATATACATAAGAACATAGCTTTTGGAAATCTTAACCTGCAAAAGAGCTTATAATATCATAACATGGGATAAATCATAGAAGTGAAAATGAGATCCCCATAATCATAACATGAAACTTGAAACTTTGTGGCATGCACACATAATCATGGAAAATCATTTCTTGTTAGTCATGACTCATTGCCAAGACTATCTTAGTGGACAAAGTCCCTTTCTGAACCGAGTTCACTCCTCGTTTCAGTCCTGTATCACTGAACCGAAATAACCTTCCGTTCCAGCCATGTCTATCTCATGAGATATAAAATCTTTACCCAATGCATTGGAGGGAGATATAGGTCCCACCCATCTTATAATGAATCCTTTCTTATGTGTGCCACATAATCATAAAACATACATCATCGCATAACACATGTAACAAAAATGGGATTCTTGAAACATCATGACATCATAAATCAATTCATATAAGATAAAGGAATTCATAAAAATAATTCCATCACAACATGAACAAATCAATTTAATAATAGGGATAAAAACAGAACCCTTTATTATCTTAGATGGAAAATAATTTTGATAAAACACTTGAACTCCATTCTTGAGGAAAATATCCTTTCTTCTTCAAATTTTTTTTTTCCTTTCATAACATGTCATACAACTTTAAAATAAAAGAAGTTGATTAAAAATAAACTTGAAAACTTGTAAAGGAAGCTTCTTGGAAACAATGTTTTAAAAATCCATTCATGCCGTATAAGTTAAAAAAAACATTCTTCGTACTTTTGTCGGAAAAGTCAAAAAGTACCTCGTATGACAAAAGATTCCTTTCATAGATATTACTAAAAACTCACCGAAGGGTAAAAATGGATTTAAACAATTGTAGGTGGATGGAAATAATATTACATATTGATGAAACATGGATGTGGATGATAAAATACACCCCAGTAAATACTTACGAATAAACAATCTCGGATAAAAATGAGATTGTGATATTTCCCTTACCTTAGGTCCGATTTGCTTTGTTCGTGTCTGAAGCTCCTGTATAATGGTTTAAATAATGTTATTGACTTATTCCAGAATCATACATATTGATATGATATCATATATGGTCATATTATTAGCTTCTTGTTAGTAATATTTCATTGTTACTTGTTACTCGGGTCTTTATAACTTTTTGTTCTTATGCGTGTTTTGTCGAATAAATTCTTATTATTATCTTTAGGTTATAGATAATTCATTTCCAGAATGGTATTAGTGTAGTATATACCATATTCATTCATTCAATTCATTTATATAATCATTATGAAATGAAGATCATGTAGAACGAGTCGCATCACATCGTGGAGACGGTATTCCGTACGTACGCACGAGTGATGATATCGTTCCTATGATCGTGGAATTGTATTGGAGTATATATATATTATTTCAGTATCAATATTACTTCATAATAATAATATATAGTTACTCATTACACCATTATACCCATCCTTGTAAGGTGATGGTGGAAAATAGATTACACCACGGCGTGGAGACGGTATTCCGTACGTACGCACGCGCGGTGATTTCATTTTTCCGTAGGATGGATAGAAGGTGAATTAGGGTTGTTTCATATTTATAATAACATATCAGTATGTAAGTAATACTGATGTTATTACTTTATCATGAAACAACTAAAGAATAAGAAGTTGAAGAAGAAAGAAATTGAAAAGATCGGTAATGGATATTACCTCTTCTTTGGAACGCCTCTTTGAATCCCCCACTTAAGGAACTAAGATTGGTCTTTGGAGAAGACCAGGACCTCTAGGATTATTCTAGGGAAGTGGAGAGGAGAAAATGGCAGGTGTTGGCCGAGCTTGAGTGCTCAAATTGGTGTGAGGAGGAGGGGGAGGAGGTGCCCTTTTATAAGGGAGGAGAGGGGCACCTTAGGAATATCTCAAAATATTATTTTATATTAAAGTCAAAATCGGTTTATAATGGTTCCAAAGGGTCTTATTTCGAAGCTAAAGTGGGGATAGGTCTAAATCCTATAAACCAATAAGATTTAGACAAGTTTAGGGTATTATTTTAACCTTATCAATTAGATTTAACTCTAAGTTAATTAATTTAACTTTTACCGTGTCTTTTTGTTTTCTTTCACTATATGGTTAATATACTTACTATAACATGCCAAACGAACCCCAAATTGTTTATTATTAATATATATATCTTTATCTAAGTCATTTGGCCGAACCTTAGATTTTTAGGAATAAAATAACAATTAATAATATAATATTTTATTTAAAAACTATTTTGTGTCAATTTTGACACTATTTGATATATGATTTTTGTGAAAGTCATAACAGAATTATATGTTCGAACCAAGTTGATTAAATCAACATTAATATATCATAGTAACCTAGAAAATTAGTGGAATTCATAAAAAGTCTCAAATTATATTTATTTTTGTGTTTATAACATCAATTATGTCAATATTTCATTAAAAAGATAATTACTGTATCATCTTTGTGTCATAAATAAATTAAATTATTTGATGTCTAAAAATTACAAATAAAATACCATCATGTAGTAAATCTTTTTAGATTTCTAATGAATATTTACAATCGAATTTATCTTATATATAACCCCATATTAAAAATGATTTACTTATTAAACTTTGATTTTAACTATTTTAACCCTTCTTTAAATAAATTAATAATAAATGTCCTAATCTAATCCAAGTGGGCCTAAATGGTCATATTTTATTCCTAAGTTTGTTTTTGGTCGAATTACACTTGTCCAATAGAATTAGGACATATGTTAGGGTAATATTGATATCATATTTACCCTTAGTTACCCTATTTACTATTAACCGCGGTAAAAAAAAGTAAAAAGTTACTATTCACCAAAAATTATTTTCATCTCATTGAACCACATTTTAGTCCTTGATATAAACCGTGTCTCTCGGATTTTCGAAATTCCATTCACAGAAGCGGTAAAATTAAGTTTTATGCAAAATTCAGTTTTTAACCTACCACTTAGTGGTTTCACTATTCATCAAAAATTGAAAGTTTTCAGAAAAATACCAAAATTTCACCCTAGGCTAATTTCGATATTCTGAGTCCAAAAATGAAGTCCATTTTGAAAAATAAAATTTATAAAATTTTAAAAAGTGGTTATTACTATTCATAACGGCTAGTTTTAATAGCATATTGTTGTTTAGTGAAACTCGGTATTGCGTACGACGCAAGCTATCGAGGAAGGTCGCGATTGCGTGCAAAGCAAGCCAAGAAAGTGTTGTGTAGAAAAAGATTCCTTTGATGGTTTATATAACATAAAAGTCTCGGGTGTTACATTCTACCCCCCTTAAAAAGAATTTCGCCCTCGAAATTCGTCACTTTGTAACAAAAAAATGAGGATACTTCTCCCTCATCATATCCTCAAGCTCCCATGTAGCTTCTTCAAGTTGGTGGTTCCTCCATAAAACTTTCACCAAGCGAGTGGTCTTGTTTCGTAGGACTTTTTCGCTACGATCCAGAATCTCTATCGGCTATTCTTCATAAGAAAGATCTTGCTCCAGTGGTACAACTTCTGAGCTGAGTACATGTGAAGGATCTGGTATGTACTTTCTCAGGAGAGATACGTGGAACACATCGTGAACTTGAGAGAGATTCGGTGGAAGCGCCAATCGGTAAGCTACCTTCCCAACACGATCCAGTATTTTGAAAGGACCGATATATCTAGGGCTCAACTTCCCCTTCTTTCCAAATCTCATAACCCTCTTCCAGGGAGATATTCGTAAGAACACTTTATCACCCACTTCAAACTCTAGGTCTTTTCTTCGGTTGTCGGCATAACTTTTTTGTCGACTCTGAGCTGCTCTTATGTGTTGTTGAATAGATCTGACCTTTTCTGCCATTTCATCAACGAGATCAGGTCCTAATAGCTTTCTTTCCCCAACTTCATCCCAGCAAGTTGGAGTCCTGCATTTCTTTCCATAGAGAGCTTCATAAGGAGCCATCTGAATACTGGAGTGAAAGCTATTATTATAAGAAAATTCCACCAAAGGTAGGTGTTGATCCCAACCTCCGTTGAAATCCATAGAGCAAGCTCTCAACATATCTTCTAGGGTTTGAATTGTTCTCTCAGACTGACCGTCTGTCTGGGGATGATAAGCAGTGCTGAAACTCAACTCTGTATCCAGAGTATGCTGAAGACTTCGCCAGAACTTCGAGGTAAATCTCGGATCCCGATCAGATATAATAGAAAGTGGTACTCCATGCAATCTTACCACTTCCTTTACATATATCCTGGCAAGATGATCTAGAGAGAAATCCTCTCTAATAGGAATGAAGTGTGCAGACTTTGTAAGACGATCAACTATGACCCAGATAGCATTATTGCCTTTGGATGTTTTAGGAAGTCCTGTGACAAAGTCCATAGTGATGTTTTCCCATTTCCATTCGGGTATGGGTAATGGTTGTAACATCCCCTTAGACTTCTGTCTCTCAGCTTTAACTTGTTGACAAACCAAGCATTGAGAGACATATTCAGCAACATCTCTTTTCATGCCATCCCACCAGAAGTACTCTTTCAGGTCCCTATACATCTTCGTGCTTCCAGGATGAATAGAGAATGACGAACTATGAGCCTCATCCAGCATCTCATTCTTTAATTCGGGGATGGGAGGAACGCAAACCCGATTCCTGAACTTTATTATCCCATCACAATCAAGGTTGAATTCAGGAACATTTCTCACCTTCTTTTGTAACTCGACATCTTCTTTCTGTGCCTCTTTAATCTTCACATGTATAGATGGTTGAACATTCATTTGAGAAAGATAAGATTTTTCCCCTTCCATTATAATTCCAAGATCCATCCTTTGTAAATCCATAAATATTGGATCCTTTGTGATCCTCATCATGGATAAACTAGCATGGTCTTGTCGACTTAATGCATCCGCCACCTTGTTTGCTTTCCCAGGGTGGTAATGGATTGAGCAGTCATAATCCTTAATCAGCTCCAACCATCTTCTTTGACGCATATTCAACTCCTTTTGTGTGAAAATATACTTTAAACTTTTATGATCAGTATAAATATCACACCTTTAACCATAAAGGTAATGCCTCCAAATCTTTAATGCAAAGATTACCGCAGCCAACTCCAAATCATGTGTTGGGTAATTTTGCTCATGGATTTTCAACTGTCGTGAGGCATAAGCTATCACCATATCATTTTGCATAAGAACACACCCCAATCCCTTCTTGGATGCATCACTGTAGATCACAAACCTTTCTCCACTACAAGGCAGTGTGAGCACAGGTGCACTGGATAACCTTCTTTTCAACTCCTTGAAATTCTCTTCACATTCCTCTGTCCAGACAAACTTAACTCCTTTACGAGTCAACTTGGTGAGTGGATTAGATAATCGTGAAAAATCTTTTACAAAACGTCGATAATAACCAGCCAAACCAAGAAAACATCGGATCTCAGTTACTGTTGTTGGTCTTGACCATCTTTCGATAACCTCTGTTTTTGCTGGATCCACAGATATCCCCTCTTTTGAGATTATATGACCCAAAAATGCAACTTTTTGAAGCCAAGATTCACACTTGGTAAATTTGGCATAAAGCTTCTCTTTTCTCAGGGTCTTCAATATAATTCTCAAGTGATCTTCATGCTCTTCCTTGCTCTTTGAATAGACAAGAATATCGTCTATAAAGACTACCACAAATTGATCAAGATAGTCTCTAAAGACTCTATTCATTAGATCCATGAAGATAGCAGGGGCATTAGTAAGACCAAATGGCATCACTATAAATTCATAGTGTCCATACCTTGTACGGAAAGCCGTCTTTGGTATATCCTCCCTTTTGAACCTTAATTGATGATACCCTGAACGAAGATCAATCTTGGAAAAGTATTGAGCTCCGCGTAGTTGGTCAAATAAGTCATCAATGCGTGGGAGAGGATATTTGTTCTTGATAGTGATCTTGTTAAGTTCTCGATAATCAATGCAGAGTCTCATTGATCCATCTTTCTTCTTAACAAATAGAACAGGTGCTCCCCAAGGTGACGCACTAGGGCGTATGAATCCCTTATCAAGATTCTCTTGAAGTTGCTTCTTCAATTCCTGCAACTCAATTGGGGCCATTCTATAAGGTGTCTTTGAAATAGGCAAAGAACCCGGTACGAGTTCTATTGAAAACTCAACTTCACGATTTGGTGGAAGACCCGGTAATTCCTCCGGAAAGACATCATCGAACTCCCGTACAATGGGAATATTCTTAATCGTGAGTTTCTCACCAACTATTTGAGATAAATAACCTTCATTTAGTGGAATCAATACCCATAAGATGGAAGAAATTTCCACTGGAATGTTATGTTCATCCTTGCATTGATAGACGATCGTAGGTTGATCTGGAATATGAAATGTGACTTCCCTTATTTGGAAATTGATATGATCTCCATGTAGAGAAAGCCAATCCATGCCAAGAATCACATCAAATTCCACTAAAGGAAGGATCACAAGATTTGCAGGAATCACTTTCCCACAAACTTCAATCGGAGAAGAATTATAAACTTCTGATGCGACTGTTGTGCCATTAGGTGTTGTCACAGCTAACTCAACATCTAATTGTTGAGGTAATACGGTGATACCCTTAGAAAAGTCTTCAGAAATAAAAGAGTGGGTGGATCCAGAATCAAATAAAACATTTTCTACTTAAGAGTGGATGGTAAGTGTACCTTTCACCACATCGTTATCGTACTCCACATCGCTGATAGAAATTGCATGTGACTTTCCTTTGTCTTTAGCCTTAAGATTTTGTTGACGTCGACCATCATCATCAGCCCTTGGATTTGGGCATTGATTGGCATAATGCCCCATCTCCTTGCACTTGAAACATTGAAGTGTAGTAGGTTCATTCTGTGTATCCCTTCCTTTGTTTGCATCATTAGACATCTTCTTCCCATTATCACGGCATTCAAATGCCCGATGACCTTCCTTTCCACATTTAAAACATTTACTTGTCCCTTTAAGACAACTCCCTCCATGTTTCTTTCCACACTTTGAGCATAAGGGAAAGTTCATCTTCTTTTCCGTGTGCTCTTTAGATTTTTCTTTGAATTCCATCTTCCTCTTCTTATCAAACCCATGTGACTGATGGGTTACTCCAATCTCCATCTCGACTTTGAGAGCACATCGAACGATTTCCTCGTAGCTATTGAAGTCCCTTATGGCTAACGCCCTTCGAAGAATTGGTTTTAAGCCACTAAAGAATCGATCAATCTTACTCTCAGGTTGGATAATAATACCAGAAGCGTACCTTGCAAGTCTTGTAAAATTTGCTTCATAGGTACTAACAGATTCATCATCCCTTTGCTTCAGTTCAAGGAACTCTTTCTCCATCTTTGTTCGGAGAATACGAGGGAAGTACTTATTGAAAAATAAGTTCTTGAACTCATCCCATTCCATAGACTCAATTTCATCCCTTTGCCTCGTATTCTCAATAAGATTCCACCATTGATCCGCATCTCCTTCCAAACGATACACTGCTAGGATGACTTTATCATGCTCAGAACATTGAAGAACTGAAAATATCTTTTCAGTAGTACTAATCCATTGTTCAGCAACTAATGGATCAGTAGACCCGCTGAAAGAAGGTGGATGCTGCCTCATGAAGGATTCAACAGAATGTTGCTTCCTCCTTTGCTCGTTTGGAAATCCTGCATGATTCATAGCTTGAGAAAGTTGTGTGAGCATGGCTACAAGATTTTGCATTCCAGCTCCCATATCGTTTGGTTGCTCAGGGGGACAATCATTGCATTGCCCATCGCATTCCGCATTAACACGGTTCCTTCGGGTTCCAGCCATTGACTAAAACCAAGAAGAATAGTGTGAGCAACACTAATTATAATAGGAAACCACATAATTCAAGAATAAAATTTTCATGCTTATGGTCTTATCCTAGGTTATTCATGGCCATTTCTAAGATTGTGTTCTATGCTTAGACTTATCCTTAGGGTTCTTACTAAGGCTTTCACATCCTAGTTTCCAAAGGTTGACTATACCTTTCCTCTGATACCAACTATAACGACCCATACTTTACATAAATTGTTAATACTTCAAAAGTGAAGCACACTTATTACAACATATTACAAAACCACAAAGGACCGTATAGGTATAGTGTCTTTAGAAACTGGGAAACATAAACAACTGGTTCATAATTCTTCTACAGTGTCTCCCATTTATTTCATCATATCTAGGGTCCCTTTTAGCATATTATACTTAATATCCATCTTCCTGACCTGGGGAAAAGAAAACATAAAAGGGTGAGCTCAAATGCTCAGTAAGGGTAAACAAAAGAAATATCAATCACATCGTATACATAAGAACATAGCTTTTGGAAATCTTAACCTGCAAAAGAGCTCATAATATCATAACATGGGATAAATCATAGAAGTGAAAATGAGATCCCCATAATCATAACATGAAACTTGAAACTTTGTGGCATGCACACATAATCATGGAAAATCATTTCTTGTTAGTCATGACTCATTGCCAAGACTATCTTAGTGGACAAAGTCCCTTTCTGAACCGAGTTCACTCCTCGTTTCAGTCCTGTATCACTGAACCGAAATAACCTTCCGTTCCAGCCATGTCTATCTCATGAGATATAAAATCTTTACCCAATGCATTGGAGGGAGATATAGTTCCCACCCATCTTATAATGAATCCTTTCTTATGTGTGCCACATAATCATAAAACATACATCATCGCATAACACATGTAACAAAAATGGGATTCTTGAAACATCATGACATCATAAATCAATTCATATAAGATAAAGGAATTCATAAAAATAATTCCATCACAACATTAACAAATCAATTTAATAATAGGGATAAAAACAGAACCCTTTATTATCTTAGATGGAAAATAATTTTGATAAAACACTTGAACTCCATTCTTGAGGAAAATATCCTTTTTTCTTCAAATTTTTTTTTCCTTTCATAACATGTCATACAACTTTAAAATAAAAGAAGTTGATTAAAAATAAACTTGAAAACTTGTAAAGGAAGCTTCTTGGAAACAATGTTTTAAAAATCCATTCATGCCGTATAAGTTAAAAAAAACATTCTTCGTACTTTTGTCGGAAAAGTCAAAAAGTACCTCGTATGACAAAAGATTCCTTTCATAGATATTACTAAAAACTCACCGAAGGGTAAAAATGGATTTAAACAATTGTAGGTGGATGGAAATAATATTACATATTGATGAAACATGGATGTGGATGATAAAATACACCCCAGTAAATACTTACGAATAAACAATCTCGGATAAAAATGAGATTGTGATATTTCCCTTACCTTAGGTCCGATTTGCTTTGTTCGTGTCTGAAGCTCCTGTATAATGGTTTAAATAATGTTATTGACTTATTCCAGAATCATACATATTGATATGATATCATATATGGTCATATTATTAGCTTCTTGTTAGTAATATTTCATTGTTACTTGTTACTCGGGTCTTTATAACTTTTTGTTCTTATGCGTGTTTTGTCGAATAAATTCTTATTCTTATCTTTAGGTTATAGATAATTCATTTCCAGAATGGTATTAGTGTAGTATATACCATATTCATTCATTCAATTCATTTATATAATCATTATGAAATGAAGATCATGTAGAACGAGTCGCATCACATCGTGGAGACGGTATTCCGTACGTACGCACGAGTGATGATATCGTTCCTATGATCGTGGAATTGTATTGGAGTATATATATATTATTTCAGTATCAATATTACTTCATAATAATAATATATAGTTACTCATTACACCATTATACCCATCCTTGTAAGGTGATGGTGGAAAATAGATTACACCACGGTGTGGAGACGGTATTCCGTACGTACGCACGCGCGGTGATTTCATTTTTCCGTAGGATGGATAGAAGGTGAATTAGGGTTGTTTCATATTTATAATAACATATCAGTATGTAAGTAATACTGATGTTATTACTTTATCATGAAACAACTAAAGAATAAGAAGTTGAAGAAGAAAGAAATTGAAAAGATCGGTAATGGATATTACCTCTTCTTTGGAACGCCTCTTTGAATCCCCCACTTAAGGAACTAAGATTGGTCTTTGGAGAAGACCAGGACCTCTAGGATTATTCTAGGGAAGTGGAGAGGAGAAAATGGCAGGGTTTGGCCGAGCTTGAGTGCTCAAATTGGTGTGAGGAGGAGGGGGAGGAGGTGCCCTTTTATAAGGGAGGAGAGGGGCACCTTAGGAATATCTCAAAATATTATTTTATATTAAAGTCAAAATCGGTTTATAATGGTTCCAAAGGGTCTTATTTCGAAGCTAAAGTGGGTATGGGTCTAAATCCTATAAACCAATAAGATTTAGACAAGTTTAGGGTATTATTTTAACCTTATCAATTAGATTTAACTCTAAGTTAATTAATTTAACTTTTACCGTGTCTTTTTGTTTTCTTTCACTATATGGTTAATATACTTACTATAACATGCCAAACGAACCAAAAATTGTTTATTATTAATATATATATCCTTATCTAAGTCATTTGGCCGAACCTTAGATTTTTAGGAATAAAATAACAATTAATAATATAATATTTTATTTAAAAACTATTTTGTGTCAATTTTGACACTATTTGATATATGATTTTTGTGAAAGTCATAACAGAATTATATGTTCGAAACAAGTTGATTAAATCAACATTAATATATCATAGTAACCTATAAAATTAGTGTAATTCATAAAAAGTCTCAAATTACATTTATTTTGGTGTTTATAACATCAATTATGTCAATATTTCATTAACAAGATAATTACTGTATCATCTTTGTGTCATAAATAAATTAAATTATTTGATGTATAAAAATTACAAATAAAATACCATCATGTAGTAAATCTTTTTAGCTTTCTAATGAATATTTACAATCGAATTTATCTTATAGATAACCCCATATTAAAAATGATTTACTTATTAAACTTTGATTTTAACTATTTTAACCCTTCTTTAAATAAATTAATAATAAATGTCCTAATCTAATCCAAGTGGGCCTAAATGGTCATATTTTATTCCTAAGTTTGTTTCTGGTCGAATTACACTTGTCCAATAGAATTAGGACATGTGTTAGGGTAATATTGATATCATATTTACCCTTAGTTACCCTATTTACTATTAACCGCGGTAAAAAAAAGTAAAAAGTTACTATTCACCAAAAATTATTTTCATCTCATTGAACCACATTTTAGTCCTTGATATTAACTGTGTCTCTCGGATTTTCGAAATTCCATTCACAGAAGCGGTAAAATTAAGTTTTATGCAAAATTCAGTTTTTAACCTACCACTTAGTGGTTTCACTATTCATCAAAAATTGAAAGTTTTCAGAAAAATACCAAAATTTCACCCTAGGCTAATTTAGATATTCTGAGTCCAAAAATGAAGTCCATTTTGAAAAATAAAATTTATAAAATTTTAAAAAGTAGTTATTACTATTCATAACGGCTAGTTTTAATAGCATATTGTTGTTTAGTGAAACTCGGTATTGCGTACGACGCAAGCTATCGAGGAAGGTCGCGATTGCGTGCAAAGCAAGCCAAGCAAGTGTTTTGTAGAAAAAGATTCCTTTGATGGTTTATATAACATAAAAGTCTCGGGTGTTACAAACATCATAGGAATGATTATGTTATTTTTTTCTCCCATGAAAACACAATCATATTATAATGTAGCTTAGGTGTTCTTGGTGAGACCCAACTATATTTTATGTTAACATGCTTATCATGAATCTGAGTATGTGTACATAACTTAGGTATAGATTTCTTATTTTACCATGTGATGTGATGTGGATTAGGTTGAGTTTTATCAATGGTATAGGGAGACTGGGATGATGTATATGGAATGTAGTAGGGATATGGTGTTTGTGTTATATTTTTTTATTTTTCTATTTGGGATCGGACGAGTGGGAGATTAATTATATACTTTTTATAAAAACATGACATATGATAATTGATATATTTATTATTTATGACTCATTATTTATATTTATGGATTTTTATGGTTCTTGAATATTTTTAAACTACTTTCAGCAATATGGTTAAAATTAATATTCTATTAGTTATAAGAATTCAACTATCACTACTATTATGAGGCCTTTGGTATATGTGGAGTCATGACTAAGTCTATATAAACCACTATTTTGGGAACTAATGATTACCTCATGGATAAGGCACTACAAAAAGTTATCATAGCTCTATTTTGTTTTATGATTTGTGGTGTTGATATAAATGTGTTCATGTAATGTTTCAGAACTTATGATAGACATTGGACTACTTCATTGAGAACAAATCATTTTCTAGGAAGCTTGGTTATGAGTGGAAAAGGATTACTATTCATAGATTTGGATGTTACATTTTTCCCTTTTCAACATTGGGTTACACACCTAGAGTTTTAAATTTATGAATTATTATGTTTTATGTCTCTTGGAACATTAGAAGGATAAAAGTATTGGATCATTCCTTACATTCAAGAGGATTTATTACATGATTTATATTTTTTATATAGGATTAACATGGAATATGTGTTTTATCATGTGGTTGTTTTCTGATGATATTCCTAGTTGTTTGAGTGTCAAATACAATTTTCACAGTGTTTTCCTATATACATAGTTTATATTATTCTACTATAATAGACCAGATAATATTTCTTATGATGGAATGACATGGGGATATTAGGGAGGGAGTATCAATGGTGATTAAAATATAGGTCCTTAATCAGGGGCTTCATAGTAGAGTGTAATGGTTTAATGTAATATTTGTCCCTTAGTTAATGGATTGACGAAAGTATGGTATGTCTGAGAAGAAATATAAGGGTGATCACGGTTTTCACTAAGAATTATAGAACTTTCTTGGTTTTTAGTATTGGTTTAGTCATTTAAAATGTCAACAATAACCTATATAGTGTTTTTCTATATATAATCATATTGGAATTCAACTTAACTCTACTTGTATAACACCCTATGATTTTATAGTATGGATCCTATTAAATAAATTCAATTCCTTTGATGACTATATATCATAAAAAATTATTTCATTTGGTATAAATACTACAAAATAACATAGATAATAGAAAAAAGAATTTATAAATGAATAATTACTAAAATAAGAATCTTTTTCTAGAAATTAAAGAACATATAAAAATGAAATAGTAAAATGAACATTGGAATAGTAATGTGACCCTTAAGAATTGTATTTCGGCCAATAGAATAGTAATCTCATCTATGAAATTATAAATACAATTTAGGCATCTTAAATTTGAAAACATGATATAATTATATCACAGTCTATGTAAATAAATATTTTAAAAATGGCAAAATAATTTGTTGTATTTTTATAAAACATATATTTATATTTAATTTTTTTAAAAAATATAATTATTTAATATAATTATTTTTATTAAAATAGCTCATAAATTAATATTATTTTATGATTATATGGTAAATATTTGAGGCTTTCATTAATTTTACAAAGTGTCACAAGTTCATTTATTCTTTAAAAAGAAATATTTTTTGAATAAATGAATATTTTAATTTTAAATTGAATTTCTCACATATAAAAAATCATTTTCTACAAATGGATTTGAGTTTTTTAACTCTACGTGGAAGAATATTGTTAGTGTCTATGGTTTGGATTTTTCTAAAATAGTTATTTTTTTGTGAATAGTGGAATAAAGTAATTTACAATTGTCATGACCCATCCACCGGGGCCCGTGCTGTGACTACCCCAAGCCTACCTTCCATAGGCCAGGGGCTGGTGACTAGCACTGAAGGCGTATTCTCTAAAACTAGGAAGGCATTGTCTTTATAACCTGTAACACACAAAACCAAGCACACAACAAGATACCAACTCAAATAAACTGAATAGTAAATAGAGTGAGTACAAAAAGTAAAAGGTTCCATAATACAAGTCCAACTGGAAAGTACAAGGAAAACTGGAAAGTACAAGATGGATGATATGTGAAAATCAGCTCTTGGATCTTCCACCACGAATCCTACCTAAAGGGTAGGTACAACTCACGAACAGTTGTCTCTACGGTTCTCCTTGTCTAACTTCCACCTTCGAGCTACCTCCATCCCTTGTACTCTCATCCTCAGTCAGTGTTGTCTGTCATCTGCACCAAACACAAAAGTGTGCGGGCATAGCCCGTACAGGGGTGAGTATAACAATACTCAGTTGGGAGCTCGATACCCTCAAGGTCTTAGAAAAACCACCAACTATAAACCACACAACATGGAATCAACTGACAACCCTACATAGGTATATTCCCATACATATACATATGTTTTCAAGTAAACCCATCTCAATCATGTGGAAAACACTGATTTCAACTCAAAATACCAATGCTCAATGGTTCTACTAAGGAAGGAATACCATGTAGGTAAGTACCAAAAAGGTACGCCACATAGAAGAATACCACCCAGGTATTACCATAATGGAGAGTACAACACAGGTACGGACTCAGACCACACCATGTATAACTTAAATATAGTAGTCGAGATTATTAGATGTAACTACTAATTCATATTAATATGTTAAGAGGATCTACTATTGACCCACACAGGATCACTCGGTGCTGACCCACAGAGGATCTCTAGGTTCAAACCCACACAAGATCGTTCAGTGCTAACCCACACAGGATCACTCAGTGCTGACCTGCACAAGATCGCTCGGTGTTGACCCAAACAGAATCTCTAGGTGCTGACCCACATAGGATCGCTATTCATTCTTCACGTCATAGCCACCTACTGGGTTCCTGCACTATGCTCGCATGTCTATGGGAGGGTCCTCTCCATAAGCCACTGGTCGATACTCCAACCACCACAAAATCTCATGAAGAAGTATCTAAAAGAACCACCACATCATAGGGGTCTCAACGTAACAAATGGTGCGTCAATCGAACGCTTGGTCTATGAGTTATTAGCCTTTTAGTCTTGAGGTCCTGCTTGGATTCGTGCTCAATCCAACCTGAAAATACTCAAACTTAATCAAAATCTCTAGTGGGGTATACTCAAAGGGATCGTCCTACTCCAAGGTTTTTAGTACCGTTGACGGTTCGTCATACAGACACCCGGTGCTGAAGTTATGGCCGATAGAGTGAGAAATTTGATGTTGGCCCGCCTCTGGCCCGACCTGGTTGGAACGACCCGGCCCGACCTAGACTGGGCTGACCCAACCTGATTCGGGTCGACACGGCCCATTGGGTCTGGTCCGGCCCACTGGTTCTGGCCTGGCCCCATTGGTCCGGCCCAGCCCGGTGCACCGCCCGGTCTACGCTAGGCAGCACGGAGGCCACAAGGGTGGCATGAGGCCGTAGGGGCCACAGAGGCCATGGGGGCCACGAGGGTTGTGGAGGCCGCATATACCATGGAGGCTGTGAGGACCGCGGAGTCCGAAATGGTGGCACGAGGCCTCAGGAGTCAAGGAGGCCACAAGGCGGTGATGCCGCGGGAGCCGCGAAGGCCGCAGGGTAGCGATGTCGTGGGGCGGTGAGTAGGGCCGCAAGGCTGTGGAGTAGTGAGAAGGGACCTGAGGTGTTGAGGTCGCGGGGCGGCATAGAGGTCCACATGGCAGTGACGTCGTGGGGTGCCGCGGAGGGCCGCGAGGCGGCGAGGCCGCGAACAGTGTGAGGTCGAGGCTTGTGCGAGGCCACAGAGCGGCGGAGGCCATGGGGAAATGGGGGCCGCTCATGGAGTGGGGTCGCGGGGTGCCAGAGGCTATGGGTGGCGCGAGGCCATGAGTTGGGGGAGGACGTGGGAAGCGCGGTGGCCGGAGGGGCAGCATTGTTGCGCCGTCGCTTTCTTCCTGGTCGACAGTGGTGTTGGCCGCTGTTCCCATTCCCCACCAAAGATGGTTATCGTCCTCCTCCATTGTGAAGAACACAACAATTAATCACAAGATTTGTGGAGAGGTCGTGCCATGTTTGTTTGGCTCACACTCTCTGTGTTAGAGTAGTATCAAGCGGCTATAATCTCTTCCTGACTTTATGATGAATTATCAAGAACAAGTAGGGGAAGAAATTCAGACAACCACCCTACAGCCCCTCACAATGATTATTCCCAAACCTACAAAAGAAATCATCCGCGGATCAACTAGTTAGAGAGTTTATCCGCATTGTTTATTTTACAGGGGAAGAACATTGGAATATAAAATCATACACAACTAAACGTATAACTTGATTTCTTATTGACATTGGAAGGGGTGATATCGGTGACGTCAGCGTTTCCTCGATTTTCGGTTCATTGTCATCGAAGACGTCTTATGTTGGTTTCCTTCGCATGGTGGTTCCGAGCCGGCTCAGGGTTATTTTCCTCATTCTTCGATCTATAATGGTTGTTATTCATTGGGAGGTGTTCTTCATTGTAGATGGTAAAAGTTTATCCTAGTGATTTTCCAACACATCTCCCCACAAAATAATATCCAATATAAATTAAATTATGTTTTATTAATTTAATTTTAATTGGAACCATTAATGAAGAGTTTTTGGCATAATTAATGTGGAGGAAGTTCAAGAGACTTCTCCACATTAAAGAGAGAGTTTAAGAGTTTCTCCTATTATGAGGGTTCTGGTGGCCCCACCTTTAGGAATTCAAAATGGGGGTTAGTACAAGTGGTCCCCATCTCTAAACATCCACGTGGGATTTTTAGGCTCTGGTGGTCCCCATCACTGTAACCCATGTTGAGGGGTTTCAATAAATAAAATTAAAATGATAACATTTTATTTTATTTTATTCCTTCATGAAAAGCACAAAAATTATCATTCACTCTCGAACATCTGTGGTCGAGGTGAATGTCTCTTTAAGAGAATATCAGTGTTGTGAGTTAAAAAATGCCCTTAGATTCCAATTCCAAGCAACAGTTTAAAAGTTACAAAAACCTACCCGTACGTTTACTGAACGTACCTAAAAAAAGTTCATAAATTCATTCCTGGCACACCGGGCCTCGGAATCACACACAGTCAATTTTCACAGACTTTTAAAATTCCAATTTAAATAAAAAAATTCATGGAAATTATAGGTCTTTAAATTCTCCCCACCTCAGGGATTTTCGTCCCTACAAGCCACATCTCAAACTTAGGAACAAGTGGGGGTACTGAGCACGCATCTAAGCCTCCCACTCCCATGATCTCTTCTAGAGGTTCCTGTGCTGCCAGCAAATGCGAACCATAGGTATCAACCGCC
This sequence comes from Viscum album, assembly GCA_963277665.1. Lineage (NCBI taxonomy): Eukaryota > Viridiplantae > Streptophyta > Magnoliopsida > Santalales > Viscaceae > Viscum > Viscum album. The sequence goes on along the minus strand of OY728125.1, from coordinate 265,730,053 downwards.
CATGAATGACCCACTCCTATCGATCCACAATCTCCACTGGAACCTTTGAAAACGTCTCCCCATCGTCGATGTCTAGATCTCCATGGTCAGTGATGTGAGAAGGGTCATGCACGTATATCCTAATCTGAGATACGTGGAAGACGTCATGCACCCGGTGCAACTGAGGTGGAAGAGTTAAATGGTAATCCACCTCACCAACTCTTCTGAGGACTTGGAAGGGTTCGATTAACCTAAGAGATAACTTCCCTCCTCGTCCAAATCTCTGTAAACCTCATCGGGGTGAGACCCGTAGAAAGACATGGTCGCCATCCTCTAACTCCAGAGGTCTCCATATCCTGTCGGCATACAAATTATTTCTAATCTGTGTAGTCTTCATCATCTTGGGGATGATCTGCACCTTCTATATGGTATCCAAAACCATCCCTGGTACCACGAGTGCTGACTCCCCTGGGTCAGACAAGCACAAAGGTGATCTATAAGGTCGCCCATACAACACCTCAAATGGCGCCATCCCAATGGTGGAGTGATAGTTGTTGTTGTATGGAAACTCTTCCGAAGGAAATTGATCCTCCCACCTATGACCTAAGTCAAGGACGCAAGCACGCAGCATGTCATCAAGGATCTAAATGGTCCACTCCATCTGGCTATCCGTATGAGGATGAAAGGTGGTTCTCAAACAAATCTATGTCCCAAAATCCTATTGAAACCCCTTCCATAGCCGAGAAGTAAAACATGCATCACGATCAGAGACAATCATCGAGGGTACTCCATATTGACACACAATCTCCTGCATAGAGAGGAATCCCGAGCTCTCTACTGAACCCTACTCTTTGATCAGTAGGAAGTGGGATGACTTGGTGAATCAGTCAACGATCACCCAGATAGAGTCATGACCTCGGGATGTACGTGGATGTCCTGTCATGAAATCCATGGATATCCTATCCCACTTCCACGCTCGGACCTCTAAATGCTGAACCAAGCCTGCTAGTACATGATCCTCTACCATGCATTCCTGACAAGTGAGGCATCGAGAGACAAACTCTGCTACTTCTTTATTTATCTCTAGCCACCAGTGCTGTCATCGGAGATCCTAGTACCTCTTCACCACACTTGGATGTACCGCTAGAGGGGATGTTTGGAACTCCCTCAACACTTCCTCCCAAAGTGACACTGGTACCATGGTACATTCTCTGAAAAGGATGACATGCACCCCACCTTCAAAAAATCCATCAGGTGCATGTCCCATTAATATCTGAGCATGTTGAGTCTCATAGTTAGTGTCCCCATGCTGCACCTCCCTAACTTGCTGAATAAGTGGGGGAGTGACTGTAAGAGACTGAAGGAAAGCTTCTCCATCCCGATCCACAAAGGATATCTGCAAAGTGTCCTGCTGCTCCATCGCCTCGCCTAGTAGCCATATACCAGACCTCCTTCTAAGTGAATCTACTAAAACGTTCCCCTTCATAAGAGTATAGACTACCTCGAAGTCATAGTCCTAGAGGAACTCATGCCAACATCGCTGTCTTAGGTTCAGGTCCTACTGAGAGAAGATATACCTGAGACTCATGTGATCAGGGTACACTGTAAAATGCTCGCCCATAAAATAATGTCACTGCATATTCAAAGAGAAAACCACTACAACTAACTCCAGGTCATGGGTAGCTTAGTTCTAATCATGTTGTCTCAATTGTCGATAACCATATATGGTCACTACTCACTCCTACATTAGGAAACATCCGAGTCAAGTCCATGATGTGTCGTAGTAGACTACGTACCCTATTCCCTCCTCTGGAAGCCTCAATATGGGGACACTATCCATCCTCTACCTCAGCTCTTGAAAAAAAACTGGAATCTCTCCAACCACATGATGGGTTTCCCCTTCTTCAGCAACGCTGATAAAGGTGCTGCAACTCTGGATAAATCTAGAACAAACATCCAGTAGTATCTGGCCAAACCTAGGAAACTTCGTACCTCCGTCACACTCTTGGGTGGCTCCCAAGAAAGTACCACCTCAATCTTCACTGAATCCACTGCAACTCCAGCCTCCGGTATGACATGTCCCAGAAATTGAACCTCTTGTATCAAGAACTAGCACTTTGAGAGCATACCATAAAGCAAGTGCTCTCGGAGTGTGTCCAGTACAACCTGCAAATGATAGGCATTCTCCACCTCACTACTCAAGTAGGTCTGAATGTATTCTATGAAGACTACTACTAAGAGATCAATGTATGGCTGAACGATTATGTTCATGAGTCACATGAGCACTACTGGAGGGTTGGTTACACCGAATGGAATTACCAAGAACTCGTAATAGTCGTACTGAAATCTGAAGGTCGTCTTCTGCACATCTTTATATCACACTTTGAGCTGGTGATAGCCTAATCTGAGGTCTATCTTTAAGAACCACCATGCTCCCTTCAACTGATCAATGAGATCGTCAATCCTCGAGAGTGGGTACTTGTTCTTCATAGTCACCTAGTTGAGGCACTGATAATCAACAAAAAGCCTCAAGCCCCCATCCTCCATCTTGGCGAACAAAATCGGGGCTTCCCAAGGTGAAACATTGGGCCGAATGGACCCTTTCCCCTGTAAGTCCTCTAGTTGTACCTGCATCTCACGTAGCTCCATGGGATCCATCTGATACGCTAGTGTAGATATCGGTGTCATCCCGGGGTACAAGTCAATGTAAAAGTCCACCTCTCTGTGAGGAGTTAGACCCAGAACATCATCAGGGAAGACATCTGCATACTGGTCCACCACTACAGGATAACTCGGACTCTCCACTTCAATAACTCCGAGGGTTATTCTAGCCAACTAATGAGTGATAGGTTGAACTCTCCTCCAGGTAAGTCCATCATATGCTTCAAAAGGCTCCCTTCTCTCTAATGAAGATAAACCTAGTCCTATTCATGCGAACACACCACACTTTGCACCTAATACAGTTAATATGAGCATGGACTATAGATAACTAGTCCATACCCAAGATGACGTCGTAAAGCCTCAACTCCGCTACTAGGAGATCCCAGCTGAAGCTCTCACCTCCTAGATTAAGCTCACACTACCGACACCAATGCGTAATCATTGAATATGCTCCCATAGGGGTCTCTAGCCCAAAGTATTGAGCAAACAGCTCTATCGGAATCTTCGAGATCTGAACGAGGGAAGAGGCACTAATAGAATGACTGGCACCTATGTCTATAAGTACTATAACTAAGGTGGAATAGACATAGATCATACCTCATATCATCTCTAGAGCACCGTGATCATAGGCCTCTGCTACATGGATCTGAGCTCTCTATTGTCTTCAAGCTCCCTGTGGTCGAGGTGGACCACATGGTGGAGGTGGCGGTAACATCTTGAATTGTCTCCCACCACCAGCTGCACAGCTAGCTCCTCTGCCACGTCTGCCTGCTCCCTGCAGACCTCCTTAGTGGATCCTCTATCTCTAAATGGGCAGTCCTTCGACCATATGATGATCATCCGTACTGTGGGTTGGACAATCCTGAGGCATGTGACCCTTCCCACCGCATGCGTAACACTACCTGCTCCCTGCATGACTGGCTATACCTCAAGTGCCCTGCACAACCGACCCCAAATCCTGCGGTCGTCCACCTATGTCGGGATGCTAAAAGAAATCATCGAAGCCCTGATCTCTCACCTGAGTCCCTACTCGAATGTTCAGGCTCTAAAGAATGGGTCCCACACCGTATCAGTGGAGTAGGATGAGAGGTCAGTGAACCTTACTGAGTACTAAGCCATAGTCATGCTGCCCTTGCTGTAGATGAAGAAGCTCATTTATGTGCAATGCGTGAAGAGTTGTTGGAACAAACTCTGCTTGAAACAGGCTCTTGAAGTCTGCCCAAAGAAGCATCACCTTGTCGTGAACTTGGAGCATCAAGCTCTACCATCTGCCTACTGCTTCCAGTAGAAGGCTGGAAGCAAGGATCACCATGAGATCAGCTGATGTCCCTACCAATCGGAAAACTCTCACCACGGCCTCTAACCAATCCTCAAACGCCTATGGGTCCATATCTCCCCTGAACCTGGGTGGCCTATGATGCTGGAACCTGTGAAATGCGCTCAAACATCATGCACCCTCTGCTACTGGGGCTGGAGGCATCAGTGGCTCAGTGGGTAATGGTACTTCTGGTGCCTCCTCTAGTGCCTCTACTGGAAGAGGGCCCTATACCAAGGCCTCATCACTCAGTGGGATATCGGGGAATACTACTCTTAGAACCCTAGCTGGCTGTCTGCATGGAGGCATACTAAAAAGAAACAGGTGTTCCACGGTCAATAAGTTATTCCTGGTGAACCGACTCAAATAGATCACAAAGAAAACTCTTCAAAAAACACATGTAATCAGTGTTTTCATGAACTGAGTTAGAAATCAGAATTCAGGGTATGGGTGTCTGGATACATTGGCCGCCACACCAACAATGGGTTCCCTAAACTAATAACCACACTCACTACACTTAACACTATTGTTGTTAGAATGAATGATTGTGGTCCAATGTTCTATGGTATAATAGATTCCTTTGATACCAATTTTTTACGACCCATCCCCCGGGGCCCGTGTCGTGACTACCCCAAGCCCACCTTCCATAGGCCAGGGGCTGGCGACTAGAACCAAAGGAATATTACCTAAAACTGGGAAGACATTGTCTTGATAACCAGTAACACACACAACCAAGAACATAGAAAGATACGTACTCAAGTAAACTGAATAGTAAAAAGTGTGAGTATAGTAAGTAAAAGAGGCTAGAATACAAGACCAACTTTAAAGTACAAGGAAAACTAGAAAGTACAAGACGACTGATAGGTGGAAAGAAGCTCCTAGATCATCCACCAAAAATCCAACCTAAAGGATAGGTACAGCTCACAAACGGTCGTCTCTGTAGTTTTCCAAAACTAACATCCACCTCCGAGCTACCTCCAGTACTAGTACTCTCAAACTCAGTCAGTATTGTATGTTATCTGCACAAAATACAACAAGGTGCAGGCATATCCCGTGCAAGGGTAAGTATAACGATACTCAGTAGGGACCCTGAGACCCTCAAGGTATCACAAAAACCACCAAGTATAAACCACACAACATGGAATCAACTGAAAACCCAAATTAGGTATATATCAACACATATGCCTATATTCTCAAGTAAACCATTCTCAATCATGAGTAAAACATAGAGTCCAACTCAAAAGCCCAAAGATCAACTGTTCCACAAAATAAGGAATACTGCGTAGGTAAGTACCACACAGGTACGCCACACAGAAAAATACCACCAAGGTATTTCCAAAAAGGAGTGTACCACACAGGTACAAACTCAGCTCACACCAGGTATAACTTAAATATAGTAGTATAGATGATTAGATGTAACTACTAATTCATCTTACTCTATTAAGAGGCTCTACCATTGACCCACATAGGATCAATCAATCCTGACCCATATTGGATCACTTGATGATAACCCACACAGGATCCCTCAGTGCTAACCCACGCAAGATCGCTCGGTGCTGACCCAAAAAGGATCGCTCGGTGCTGACCCACACAGGATTGCTAGGTGATAACCCACAAAGGATCACTTTTCATTTTTCACGTCACAGCTAGCTATCGGGTTCCTACACTACGCTCACTTGTCTCTCAGAGGGTCCGCTCCATGAGCCAATGGTCGAAACTCAAACTACCAAAAATTATAATGAAGAAGTATCTGAAAGGACATCCACATCATAGGGGTCTTAGTGAAACAGATTGTGCGTGAATCAGATGCTTCGTCTTTGAGTTATTTTCCTTCTAGTCTCAAAGGCCCGGTTGGATTCGTGCTCGATCCAACCGAACCGTAATCCATCATTATCTAAATATCCAGTGGGTTATACTCAAAGGGACTGTCTCTCTCCACGGATTCAAGCACTGTTAAAGTTTCTTCAAATAGATGCCCAGGGCCAATGTTATGGCCAATATGGAGAAATGTTCGAAGTTTCCTAGAGTCTGGTCTGATCCGGTCGGGCCAACCTGGCCCGACCCGCCATGGTCCGACCCGGCCCGATTCGATTCGAGCTGGCCCACTGGGTCTGGTCCGGCCCAGTAGGTCCAGCCTGACCTACTTGGACTAGTCCGCATTGGGTGGCACGGAGGCCACGAGGATGGCGCAAGGCGACGGGGGCCGTGAGGGCCGCGAAGGCCATGAGGGCCATCGAGGCCGCGAGGACCGCGGAGGCCGCGATGGTGGCATGAAGCCGCGGGAGACGTAGCAGCCGCAAGCCTACGTGGACGGCCGCAAGACGGAGATACCACAATGTGGGGAACTGAAGCCCCGGGGCGCCGCAGAGGTCTGTGAGGAAGCGAGGCCATGGGCGGTGCGAGGCTGCGACACGGCGGAGGCAGGGGACGACATGAGGTCGTGAGGCGGTGGAGGCCGCAGGCGGTGTGGGGCTGCAGGGTGGCGGAGGCCGTGGGAGGCACGGTAGCCGCGAGGTGGTGTTGTTGCGCCATCTCCTTCTTCGCGGCCGGCGGTGGTGTCGGCCGCCGTTCTCATTCCCCACTGAAGGTGGTTTCCGTTCTCATCCATCACAAAGAACGCAAAAATTAAACACAACATTTGTAGAGAGGTCAAGCCATTTTTGTTTGGCCCACACTCTCCATGTTTGAGCGGTAACAAGAGGCTATAATCTCTTCCTGATTTTATGATGATTTTTCAAGAACAGGTAGGGGAAGAAATTCAAACAACCACCCTACATCCTCCCACAATGATTATTCCTAAACCCACAAAATAAAACATCTGTATATAAACTAGTTATAGAGTTGATCCTCGTTCTTTATTTAGAAAGGAAGAACATGGGAATATTAAATCATACACAACTAAACCCCTACCTTTATTGATTGTTTACATTGGAAGTGGTGATGTCGGTGACATCAGTATTTCCCTGATATTCGGTTCGTTGTCGCCAAAGACGTCCTACATTGGTTGCCTCCGCAAGGTGCTTCTGATCCAGCTCAAGGTCGGTTTCCTTGTTCTTTGATCTCCGGTGGCCATTCTTCATTGGGAGGTGTTCTTCGTTGGAGAGTGTAAAAGTTTCTCCAACTGCTTTTACAATACTTCTCCCCATAAAAGAATATCCAATATAAATTAAATTAGGTTTTATTAATTTAATTTGAATTGGAACAATTAATCATGAGGTGTTGGATTAATTAATGTGGAAGAGGTTCCAGAGAATTCTGCATATTAAAGAGGGAGTTTAAAGAGTTTCTCTCATTATGAGGGTTCAGGTGGCCCCACGTTTAGGTATTCAAATGGGGTTTAGTTTAGGTGGTCCCCATCTCTAAACATCTACATGGGAGGTTTTGGCTTGGGTGGTCCCCACCACCATAACTCATGTTGAGGGGGTTCAATAAAAAAAATAAAAATGTTAACATTTTTATTTTATTTAATTCTTTCACCAAAAGCACAAAAATTATATTTCACTCTCAACCCACTATGGTCGAGGTGAAGGTCTCTTTAAGAAAGTATTGGAACTCTGAGTTCAATGGTGCCCTCATATTTAAATTCCAAGCACCTATTTAAATGTTACAAAAACCTGCTCGCACGTTTACTAAACGTACCTAAAAAAAGTGGAGAAATACATTCCAGGCACACTGGAACTCAGAATCACGCGCCGTCAATTTTCACAAACTCGTAAAATTCCCATTTAAATAAAACAAATTACATGGAAATTCTTGGTCATTTCAGCAATATAGGCTAAATAAATTAATTACTGATTCATTGATGACGTATGGATAATTTAAGTCAATAATATTGAACCATCCTTCAACCTTTACATTATTGGTTTATGGGAATCATAAATATTAATAGTCTTATGAAAGAATATTGAAAAAATGTATAAAATAATAAAAAACACTACTCTCTTCCAACTATAAATATTTTCCCTCACTATAATGACCTAATCATGACATACATGAATATAAAAATATTTTTAGATGAATAATAATTAATTTTAGTAATGTATTCCCGAGTACCATAATATTTTAATACCATTGGAAACAAGGAATACATTCTTCTACCATGTATAACATATATCAAATTTATGAGTCATTGAATAAATCATGGTAATTCATAATAAATAAATCATTAAGGAATGTGAACAGTGATAAAATATCATTGACATTAAACATGGAATTGTTGAAAAAAACAATCATAGAAAATAATTTCAATTTTATCCAAGGATCATTTCTAAGACCATCATAGTGGACAAAGTCCATTACTGAACTAGGTTACTTTTCATTCCAGTAATATATTACTAAATCATATTTACTTATCATTCAAACCCTATATTACTGAATTGAATTTACTTGTTGTTTCATCCCTGTATTTTTGAACGAGGTTTAATTTTCATTCCTAGCATGTCTATCTCATGATATATAAATATTTACCCAATGAATTAGATTGGGATATAGGTCCCCCCTTCTCATAATGAAATCATTTTTATGTGTTCCATAAAAACATAAATCATTCATCATATCATAACCCATAGAATAATGTTGGTTTATTAAACATCATTACAACACGATCTATATATAACAAATTTATTTTATAAATATAATTCTATCCTAAAAATAATCAAACCATTTGAATAATAGGGATAGTATTCTGAAAACAAATCCTTATTAAATATTTTAATCTTAAATGATAAATTATTTTGATAAAATACATGATATAAATTCTTAGGGAAAATAACAATTCTTCATTAATTTTTTTTCTTTTTTCCCTTAAAAATACACACACATTTAAAAAAAATAATTCATTTGAAATTAACCTTTAAAACATGTCAGGTAATATTCATGAAAATAAGGCATTAAGAAAGTGTAGAAATTTATTCATGTCATATAAGTTATAAAACATTCTTCTCATACGTTTTCTAGAAAAGTCAAGAAGTACCTCATAAGAAAAACAAAAAAAGATCCCTCTCATAAAATTTCATAAAAATTTATTAATGGGTAAAATTTTATTTAAAAAATAATAGAATAATATGATTTTTTTAATACATATGTATAAATCATGGATATAGATGATAAATATACCATACTAAATACTTACATATAAATAATCTCGAATAAAAATGAGATTGCAATATTATCCCCGGCCAAATTATAATCATTTGAACCATAGGACTCATAAAATAAATAAAAATTAAATGAATATTTAAATATCATATACATAAAAATAATAATCATAAAAAAAATTTGGGCAACATAAACACAACACCAAATAAATAGATGGTGTACAAGGCACGTGTCCCACGTAAATAATAGTGAGACAAAAATAATCCCTTACAATAGGTCCACTATTGTTTGTATATATATGAACCTCCGTAATAATAGTATAAATTATTTCATTGAATTATTATAGAATCTTATCAATCATATATGATCATATTATGCTCTGTTTGATAGTAACATTATTACTCGTCCATCAGGTATTAACTTCTTTATTTTCTTACGCATGTTTTGTCAGAAATTTCATCTTCTTAGGTAATAGTTATATAATTTGTAGGATGATATCAGTATAATATATATAATTTTTACACGTTAAATTCATTTATATATCATTCTTTAATTATGATCTTGTATAATGTTCCACATCGCATTGTGAAGATGGTAGGGCGTACGTATGCACGAGTGACGATATCATTCCCAAAATTTTGAAATGGTATGGAAGTAGATGATATATATTTTCTTAAAAAATCCATATCATGTAATAATAATAATATATAGATATTATTTTCATCAATATATCCATACATGTAAGATATTGGTGAAAAATAGGTTACACTAAGGGGTGGACACGATAATCCATACACCCGAATACGTGGTTACTTCAATTTTCATATCATTTGTATAAGGCAGAATATGGTTGATTCGTAAACACAATAAAATATAAAAATATAATTTATACTAGATTTATTACAATATAATATAAAAAACTTAGGAATTTTAATAAAAATAATAATGAATTTTGAAATAATTGGTAGAGGAGATTACCTCTTCTTCGACATGCTCCCTATAGATATCCTATTAAGTGAACTAGAGTTGTCCTTTTGAGAATACCAAAACCTCTATAATTTAACTAGATAATTTTATAAGTGAAATTCATAATCTATTTCTATGTTTTAAGGCTCAATGTGAAGTGAAGAGGTGTGGGAGGAAGTTACCTTTTTTAATAGAGGTGAGGGGAACCTTTGGAAACTCCAAAACTATTATTTTATAATAAAATAAAATCCCATAAAAACACCTCAAAAATGTATTAGTTTAAAAAATGAGATGAGATAAGGTAATAATATCATCAACCAATAAATTATATACACATTTTTATATCATTTTAATCCTTATCATTTTAGTTAACCATTTGTTATTCCATTATAATTTTAACTAAGGTAACAAAATTTTTAATATTAAAATAGTGTATTTTTAACTTATTTGATGTCAAATTTAACATAAATGAATAATTTAGAACTTTTAAGACCATATAATAATTATTATATATTTTTTTATAAATGTTTAATAATGGTTAAATAATTAATAATACATAATATCTAAAAAAATAAATAGTATCAATTTTGACGCTATTCAATTTATTAATTTTTAAAAATATAAACATAAGATGTTTTCCTTGAAAAAAATATTTTATAATATTCCAAATGTGTCAAGGTTGTCAAGAAAATTAATTTTAAATTTTTATTATCTAAAAATATATTTATTTTATTATTTTTATTAGCATTTATTTGATATTTCTCTTAATAAAATAATCACAACATCTATTTTGTGTAATTATTTGATACACTTATTTTTATAATAAAAACTAACAAAATACTATGATGAAGAGAAATATTCTATATTTTTTAGAAATATTTATTATTGAATATATCTTCTTCAAAATCCTACATTAAAAATGTTATATTTATTTCAACATGAATGTGAGAAAATTATGATCACTTTAAATAAAATATTATAAGTGTCATAATCTTTTCCATATGGCCCCAAATGGTCAATAATAAGACTATTGGATGATTAAGGTCCATATAAACTTGAAAAATAATATTTTTTCAAGTTTTATTGTCTTTTAATGGTTATTATCATTTTAATAAATATTATATAATCAATTTTCCATTAATTATATAATTTATGTACCATTAGTGTATAGGACATTAAGGAAACAATTTATTTTATAAAAACTATAAATAAATTATCCTTACAATAAAAACATTTTATCATTCAAATTAGTATTTATTGAATAATTTATCATCTATTTAAACTTATTTTAAAAAAGATTAAGTTATTAGAATTTGTGTGAATCAGATTTAACTTTTCATTAAATAAAATATAGTAAATGTAATAATCTCATACAAGTGGCTAAAAAAGGGTATAATGTAGAACCAAGGATGGTTTAGGTTGAAAATAACTCATCAAATCGCATTAGGACAGGTTTTATGGTAATTTTTTAATATTATATTTACCCTTAATTACCTTCACTACATGTATATTGTATTAATAAAAATTAATAATGTTATTATCCATAGTTCCGGAAAATAAAAGAATTATATATATATAATTTAGACCTACTGATTCCAAATATGAAATGAATTTTTAAAAAGTAAAAACACAGATGTTGCAGATATTAATTTAAAATAAATCTTGTTTTCATAATGAAAAATGTGTTTTAAAAGATAAAACATTACAAAATATTGAAATATTTTTTCCTCAAAATTCAATTAAAAATTAATTCCAATGAAATAAATTATATCTACATATAAAAATATATTCTAATTATACTTTTAAAAAAATAAAATATTATAATTTAACCATATAATTTATTTTGTTAAAAAACGTTGTTTTCAATTAATATTTAATATATATTTACTATTTATCAAAACTGTTTGGCCCAAGTTGTGTTTTGGTTGTATTTTTTGTCAAACCATCAGTATGTTGAATAAATAAAGGATGTTGAGAATGATCATGAATGTGAATTTGGATTGAAAGGTATTGAAAGAAATAAGAAAGATATTATGACTCATTTGGTTTTTAGTAATAATGGAATTGGTTTCAAAACAATCATTCTAAGGATTGATTTGAAAGGAATCAGATCTAAGTTGTTTTAAAAGGAATCATATCTCTATTATCAAAAAAATCAGATTCATATTTTCTAAAGAATCATATCCTTGTTTCTTAAAGAATCATAATCATAGTGAATAATTATTGTAATGGGAGGAGGTGTTTCTGGAGAGACTCGCCTCTAGACTGATTGAATGTGAAAACATCTTGGAGGATATTAATGGTCATCAAATTCACTTTGAATATGATAAGAATGAAGTATTTGTTTTACTGAAGAATCCAAGTCAACATGACTATGATGTTTTAATTGTGATGATTATTTTCCAGTTTGTACTTCATATAAATCATGAGTTGATGTTAGAACTTGTGATGAAAGCATGATCCAAAAATAGAAGAGTGAAAGAGATGATTCCAATCAAAAAACCGTTGTATTCAGGTTTTGTTTTCAAAACAATAAAAAAAGGAATAAGTGATGCCTATTGTTTTTTCAAAATAATCAGAAAATAAAGAAGTGGTGTCGAGTATTTTTCCATAACAATAATATTTAGATGAAAGAGGAAATGCCTATTAGAAAAGACATACTGATAAGAATAGAAAGGGAAAGCATTGATTGTGTTTCAAAACAATTGGATTCCTGGTGGAAGTAAAAGGAGTGTTGTTGTTTTCACTATAGCTCGTTACAGTTTCAGAGTAAAAACTGGTTATGATTTTAGATTAAAAGATGGTTATGATTTCAGTGTAACAAATGGTTATGATTTTAGAGTAAAAGATGGTTACAATTTCAGATTAGAATCTGGTTATGATTTCATTGTAAAATATGGTTATGATTTCATACTAAAAGATTAATACGATTTTAGTGTAAAAGATGGTTATGATTTCAGAGTAAATGTTGTTTACGATTTTAATGTAAAATCTAGTTATGAATTCACTGTAAAATCTGGTTAAGAATTTTGAGTAAAATCTGGTTATGATTTCAGAGAAAAAGATGGTTACAATTTTAGTGTAAAAGATGGTTATGATTTCACTGTAGTATTGTGGTTATGATTTCACTATACTAGTGTGGTTACGATTTCACTATAGCATGGGGTGCCAATTGAAAACTAGATTTCAAATGAAGAGTAAGAGATGTTACTTATTGGTAATGGATCATACATAGATGTATCGTAATCAGGTAGTAGAAAGAAAGAAGTGGTACTGATGTAAAGTGGTGCCAATGGAAGAGATAGTGCCGATTGAAAATGAATCAAATTCTGATTGTCCTGTATCGCACCCATAATGATTGTAACCAGATATGATCATATTCAAGATTATATTATCCAGACCATTTCTATTTCAAAAATATCATGCTTGGGTTGAGTTGAAAATAAGGAAGCGAGAATGGATGGAAAGTTAGAATACCTTCCATGTGAATTCAGACGATGCTAAATCAAATTCTCAATGGTTTTAAAGTCATGAAGGAAGTCATGATACAAGCACATGTGTTTGAATGAAGTGTGTTTTCTACTGTGGGTAAAGGTAAAATAAAAGAGAAGGAGACTAATGAATGAATTATCAATAGGGGATCATTTCTTTTAAAAGAGTGATTGTATCTCATGTGGAGAAGTGAATTTCTTTAAACACATTAAATTGGATTTGTTTCAAGAATTGTTTTGAATAAATCAGTATGACAGAATTAGATTCATACTCATGTATTTCTCAATAATTGTAATTATTTTGACAATTGAAATAGGAGACTGTAAAATAAGAGATGTGGATTGTAGAAGATTCAAGAAGAATCGAGAAGCGTTTACAAAGTTGTAATTGATTATAGAATTTAAAAGAAATTCAGATTTGGGTGAATTTTTGTGAGTGGAAAGTGTTTTGGGATTCTTTCCTAAACATGTATTGTGTCACCTATAAAAGGTGTGAAGTACATTGTATTTGTGTGAATAATAGAATAGAGAGAAGCATCGGGTTTCTAGAGAGAAGAAGAGATAAATTTCATTTAAAATTGACAATTCGTTTGGGTGGTACTGATTCATTTTTATTCTATTCAGCTCAGCAGTTGTATTCGTGAATTAAAGTGGTGCCAATTCAACTCAATTTTTTTCTATCAGAAAACCATAATGTGAGCTTTGTACTGAAGGAATCAGAAAGGGAGCTTTGTATTGAAAGATTACTAATGGGGGATTTTTTTTAAATAATTAAAATGGGAGCTTTCTTTTGAAAGAAACAGATTCAGTGATGATCTGACTCAGTGCTTCATAACAAAGTCTAGATGGTTCTTACCTTTCTTATAGGTAAGGAAAAGAATAATTATTTTAAAATTTGAAATGATTAGTTGAATTGAAAAGAAGTGCAGCTAACATCTATTGTTACCAAACAATTATTTTACTCTATTGTGATAAGAAGGTGTACATGGACTAGTGGGATTGTTTCAAAGTGAAACATGAGTGTAAGGGTACATCCTACTCATTGTAATCCAAGGATTATTTTCTTATTGGATTGTATGGTATTGGATCATTTCCAAACCACACCAAGGACATAGCTATTCATATTGAATAATAAACCTTGTAAATCTTTATGTTCCTGTGTATGTGTGTTGTGTTTGTTTTTAGTATGGTATTGAAATATCTAATAAGAGGTGAAGGTTTTTTAAATTCAAATTAAATATAAAAAAATCGCTAATTCACCCTCACCCCCTCTCAGTGATACATTACTCCGACTAGGCACTTTAAATTGGTATCAAATGGAAGGTTACCTTCATTATTATTTACTGATGGAGAACATGATCTATGTGAACAGTGAATATATTCCAGTATTTTATGGAAAGAACTATCATATTTGGAAATATATAACGCAACTATATCTTATGTCTATCAGTTATGATGTTCATGAAGCTGCAACAATTGAGTTTCCTTTCATTGATGATAGTGCAACAATAAATCCAATTGATAAAAATGTTATTGAAAGTGATGGAAGGGCCAAGAATTCCATATTATCATTACTTTATAAATGTGATTTCATGATAGTGAAAGGTGTTTCCAAAGATAAAAGTATATGGGATAAGTTGAAAAACATTTTCAAAGGAAATACAAAAGTGAAGAAGGAAAAGTCTCAAATATAGAGATTGAAGTATTAAGATTTTAAGATGTGTGAGCATGAATATGTTGGGGAATTCTTTACTAGAGTGAATGAAATTGTAAGTACTATCAGATGTTTTGGTGAAAAGCTGAAATACTCCATAGTCGTGGAAAAGATTTTTAGAATATTACCTAACAAATTCGATGAAAAAGATTCTTCATTGGAAGTCATAAATCATGAAACATTATCTATTGATAATTTAAATAACACTCTAATCATCTATGAAATGAGAAGAGAGAATGATATGAAGAAAAAAAATATTGATAGAGAAATTTCTTTCAAGGCATCCAAGAAAGAATATAATATTCTTGAAGAAGAACAATCTAGTGATTCTGACTCCAAAAATGAGGTATATAAAAATGTTGATTAAATTTTGTCCTTGTTTTCAAAGAATGTGAAAAGAGGTACATGAAGGTATAAAGGAAAACTTCCCTTAAAATTTTTTGGGTGTGGAGCCATTGGGAATTTTTTAGCTAATTTTCCTTAAAGAGGAAATAAAGAAGAAATTGGTGAAGAAGAATGTGAAGGAGAAGAAAGTGAAGATGAAGAATGAATTCCAGGAAGATCTTAGAGGAAAAAGGGTGATAAAGAAAAAATCTATTCCAAGAGGGAAGATAAAAGGTTATCTCAATACAAAAGGGGGAGATTTTTGTCTAAGGAATATGATAGAATGGATGTTACAAATTATTGTGAATACAACATGTTCATTGTAATAGTTAATGAATAATGTTCTTCCAGAAATGAAAATAGTTGTGATGAAGAAGTAGTCGAAAGTGAAGTTGAATCTGAAAATTTCATTGAGCATGCTGGGGAAATTAATTTTATTACAAAAATGAATGATGATGAATTTAGAAGCTGCAGTTCTTATGAAGAAGAAACTCATCTTGAAATGAATTTGAAAGAAGAGTTGAAATAATGTTTGAGAAGGATCAGAAGTCTTGAAAATCAGAACAAAAAGTTGGAAGATGAATGCTCAGGAAACCAATAATGTTTTGCTGGTGAGAAAGAAAATCTGGTTAAAGATATTATTGATTTGAAAATTATTTTTAATTTTAAAATAATTGTATTGTGAATTTGGAAGTAATACTTATGGGAAAAGAAGAAGAGTTGGAACTTATCTAACAAAGATTCCTTGAATCTGAAAAGAGAAGTCTGAGTTTCCCAAACGCTATCATTGAAGTTGGTGAATGTTCTCATAATGATAAATTTGAGAAGGTTTGGAAATTGTTACCATCAAAGGGTGAGAAGAATAATGGAATTGTTTTTGAAAATATGAAAGATGGTAGTGTTATGTGTGTGTCCAATACCAACAAGGTTGGGAATGTTTTGAAACATTCTGAATCTAGAAATTTTTCTAATACTTCAAGTTCTAATAATTCAGAAAAGAAAAGGAAGAACCTAATTGATAACAGAATGTTTGGGGGGTTTCAAAAGAAAGAGAATAAGGTGGCTGAGAAAACAATTTAAAATTCTAGATAGTATCAAAGTTTCAAAGTCAAATACTCCTTTTATGTATATTACTAGTATTGCAGTGGATTTGGACATACAAAGAATATGTGTTGGTACGAACAAAAACACTACTATTATTCCACATGTTATAGAAGAAATTATTTTAGGGTGAGTCAGTTATCTCAAAAGAAGAAGCCTAAGATGGTTGTGTTGATGAAATATGAGAAAAACGAAGTAAAGATTGAAAATAGGTTCCAACCATTGGAACCTATTTGTGAAAGGTGTGAAAACCTGGACACCTTGGGAAAATATGTCTTGTTTTGTTATAGGCATAATAAAATATTCTTAATAATTCTCAGAAGCCATAAGTTTTTGATTCCATGAAATAAAGATCTTCTATATTTAAAAAGAAAGAGTTTTTAGATGTTTGACCAGAACACATTAACCTAGCTAGGAAATTGGAGGAACCACAAAAGAATGTGAAAGAAGAAATGAAGAAGAAAAATTCTGAAGATATGGGAAATTCTGAAAAAAATGTATCCAAAATGGTGAATATGAGAAAGAAGGACATGATATCAAATCACACTCAACTATATTTCCAGAGGAAACATAGTAATGGACAACATAGAAAATACTGATTGTAACATGTATGCTCCTAAAGATAAAGAAAAGTTAACATCCTTATTAGAAGATTTGACATATAAGAAGAAATATATTACAAAACTTGGGAATGATGAATAGAAGGAAGAAAGCATATATAATGAAAAATTGAAGAACAAGAAGGAGAATGCAAGAATGAGAGATGACTCTTAGTCCAATTGTTGTTTCTAACAAATGATTGAGGTTCCTCTTTATTCCCAATTTTATTGTATACTTGTGATAACATGTAGAGAATTGAAGGAGTGTAAATAAGTAAGATGGAATTTATTATTCTCTTAATTGTTTTGTAACATAATGTAATGAGGATGAGAAAAGTCTATTTTGATAAGTTGTGTTTTTAAACATATGAACATTTTGATGTGTTTGTTGAGATGGTTACGGGTTACTTTTATCTTAGATGAATTCCTTCATGGTTTTCCCCCAGTCATGATAATGTTTAAAGATGTATGGAAAAGGAATTACATGAATTTATTGTTAAGGAAAACATTGATCACCTTGATTATACACTCTGGTTTTATACATCGGGTTCTCCCACATAGACTTAGAGACGTTTAGTTAATGTATTTTTGTTAAGAAAATCATGTGATACCCATGTAAAATAAAAGTCTCAACCTAAAGAATTGGATATCATTTACAAATGTGGGAGAAACATATCATGATGACCAATTTTAATTTGATTTTAAATAAGGGGTATAGATAATAGAAATGGGGGGAAGAAAAACATATGGGAGCAAGAAACTAAATAATAAAACTTATTGATTCATTTCTTACTCTCATATTTTTTTCTTCTCCCCATTTCTCTTATCTCTTCAACTTATTGAAAATAAAATTCAAAGGGGTTATCATGATATGTTTCTACCTTATTTTTAAATAAGGGTGAGAGATAAGAGAAAGGGGAGAAGAAAAGAATATGGGAGCATGAAATGAAACAATACCACTTATTGTTTTCATGTGGTTTCAGTGATTGAAGTAGGAATTGACACCAAATACAAAGGGTAGATTTTTAGGACCACATTGTGTTTTGGTTGTATTTGTTTTCAATCGACCAGTATGTTGAAGAAAGAAAGGATGTTGATAAAGATTATGTATGGGAATTAGGATTGAATGAAATTTAAATAAAGAAGAAAGGTATTATGACACATTTTTTTAGAAAAAATTGTTTTGGTTTCAAAACAATCGTAATGAGGATTGAATTGATAGGAATCAGATCCATGTTTAAAAAAAAATTATTCATGTTTTCTAAAGAATCATATCCTTGTTTTTAAAAGAATCAAACTCATATTGAATTACCATTATAATGGGAGGAAGTGTTTTTGAAGAGAATCACCTCAGGACCGATTGAATTTGAAAAAATCTTGCTGAAAGTTAATGGTCATTAGATTCACTCTGAATACGATGAGAAAGAAGTATTTTTTTGATAAATAATCAGAGTAAGAATGAATAAATTTTTTTAATTGTGATTATGCTTTTATTTTTTTATTTGATATAAATCATGAATTGATATGAGAACTTGTGATGAGAACTTGGTAGAAGAATGGGGGAGTGAAAGAGATGCTGCCAATTGAAAGAGAATTGTATTCAATTTTTTTTTCAAAAAATCAGAAAAAGAAGTATTGGTGCCTACTGTTTTTACAAACAATCAAGAAAGAAGGAAGTAGTGCCATGTTTTTTTTCAAAACAATCATATTTAGATGGAATAGGAAATACCGATTAAAGAAGCCATACCAATAAGAGTAGAAAGAGAAAGTATTGGTTGTGTTTCGAAACAATTGGATTCCTAGTGGAATTAAAATTAATTGTGTTGCTTTCATTGTAGAGAGTTACGATTTCTGAGTAAAATCTGGTTATGATTTTATAGTAAAATCTAGTTATGATTTCAGTGTAAAAGTTGGTTACGATTTTAGAGTAAATGTGGGTTATTATTTCAGAGTAAAAGCTAGTTACGATTTCATTTTAAAAGTTGGATACAATTTTAGTGTAAAATATGGTTATGATTGCAATGTAAATGATCTTTATTATTTCAGAGGAAAAGTTGGTAATGATTTTAGAGTAAAAGATTTTTACGATTTCTATGTAAAAGCTGGTTAAAATTTCAGAGTAAAACCTAGTTACAATTTTAGATAAATAAAAAGTGACAATTTTAGTGTAAAAGAAGGTTATGATTTCCCAATAGCATTGTGGTTATGATTTCACTATACTAGCATGGTTATGATTTAACTATAGCATGGGGTGCCAATTGAAAACATGATATCGAATGAAGAGTAAGAGATGTTGCTGATTGGTAAATGATCATACCCATATGTATCGTAACCAGGTAGTAGAAAGAAAGAAGTGGTATCGATGGAAAGTGGTGCCAATGGATGGGATGGTGCCGATTGAGAATGAATCAACTTCATACTATTTTGTATTATTCCTAGAATGATCATAACCAGATATGATCATATTCAAGACAATAGTTTCCAGACCATTTGTATTTATAGAAGATCAGGCTTGGGTTGAGTTGAAAAGAAAGAACCAAGAGTTGATGGAAAGTTACAATACTTTCTGAGTGAATTCAGATGATGTTAAAGTCGATCCTCAATGATATAAAAATCATGAAGGTAGTAATGATACAAGCACATGTTGTTGAATGAAGTGTGTTTTCTCATGTGGGTTAACAGAAAAGAAAATATAAGGATAATGATGATTGAATTTTCAAAGGGGGATTCATTCTTTTAAAAGAGTGATTGTATCTAAATTGGAGAAGTGTGTTTCTTCAAACACATTCAATTAGATTTATATCAAGAATTTATTTTAAGAAATCATTATGAGAGAATCAAACTCAGAATCATGTATTTATCATCAATTGAAATTATATTTACAATTGAAATGGGATTTTGGAAAATAAGAGATGATGATTTTATAATATTCAAGATTAATCAAGAAGTGTTTACAAATCCATAATTTCTATGATATTTTAGAATAAATTTAGATTTTGGAGAATTTAAGTGAGATGGAAAGTGTTTTGGGATTCCCACCTAAACATGTTTTGGGTTACCTATAAAATGTGTGAGGTACAATGTACTTGTGTGAAAAAAATAAGACAGAGAAGCTCCGTGATTCTTGAGAGAATAAGAGATGAATTTCATTCGAATTGAAAATTGTTTTGGTGGTGCCAATTCATTCATATTCTATTCATCTCAACAATTGTATTCCAGAATTGGAGTGGTATCGATTCTACTCTATTGTCTTCTATTCAAAAATCAGAATGGGAGCTTTGTATTTAAAGAATCATAGTGGGATATTTGTATTGAATGAATCAGAATAGGGGATTTTTATTAAAATAATTGGAATGGGGGCTTTGTTTTGAAAGAATCATATTTGGAGAAGATCAGACTTAGTGCTTTATAACATAGTCTAGATGGTTCTTACCTTTCTTCTGGGTAAGGAAAAGAAGAGTTGTTTTACAATTTGAATACATTTTTTTTATTTGAAAATAATCACAGGTAACATGAGTTGTTACAAAACAATTGTATAACCCTATTGGGTTAAGAATGTGCACACTCAATATTGGGATTGTTTCATAGTGTTACATGAGTGTAACGATACTTCCTACTCATTGTAATCATGGATTTTTTTCTTAGTTGATTGTATGGTATTGGATCATTTCCAAACCATACCAAGGACATTGATATTCTTATTGAATAGTGAAACTTGTAATTCTTTGTGTTCCTGTAGATGTGTGTGGAGTTTGTTTTCAACAGGGAATTGAAATCTCTAACAGTAGGAGAAGGTTGTTTCAATTAAAAAGTAAAATAAAAGAAAAAGAGTATCAAGGATTCACCCCCTCCCCCTCTCAGTGATACATTACTACTACTAGGCACTTTCAAAAACACAGAACTTGACAAGAAAATATCAAAATTCATTTGAAGTAAATTCTAATATCCCACATAAAAATTATAAGTTTATTATGTTAAGTATAATATATAAAAGTGTCAAAAAACAATATTTAAAATGGGTGTGCCATCAAAAAGCGGTAAAACTTCATTTTTTGAAAAATACTTATTGTACTTGAATATTTTAATTTGTCCCTATATCATGTCTAGAAAACATATAAGGTGAATTTTAAACCTTAAATTGAATATATTACATATATATTACATTAATAAAATCAAACTATCTTGATTTTATTGTTTAAAAACCTCACTTATTTTCATTTAAATAGTTCTTCAGAATAGACTTAGTATTGCTCCTACCTTCCATTATATTGACTAGGTTATAAGGTAACATAATAATATTCAGTTATTCACAAAAACTGTGTCTTCTGTGAATTTAATTATATAGAAAAAATTGAAATTGTGTATAACATAATACAAGAATATTTTTTCATATACCACAATCTAAGATGGTGTTTTGAATAGGGCAAGCTTACCTTGGTGTAGCGTACAACACAAGACATCAAAGAAATTAAAAAATGTATAACTTAAAAAAATATAGGGGGGTTATATTATACCTCCCTTTAAAATTAATTTCTCCCTCAAAATTTATCAGGTTTATAAAAATATAGAAACCCACTTCGTAAAAACAAAGACTAAAGATTTATTTCAAAAAGAATAGTTGGAAAATAACAGTTGACCAAATTAAATCATGAATAAGTATCTATATAAGAGAACATATATGAATATTTGGGCATGGAGGAAAATCCTAAATAATAATATATATTTAAAATAAATTTATAATAAGTAATTGGGTGATCTTGGTAATGTTAACAATCACAATACTGTAAAATAAAGAAGTGTAAAAGAGGTTGTTGATATCATAAGAAATGATAACAAGAGACCCTTTTACATGATGATCCTATTTCCTAATGTTAAATAATTTCCATGAGAATATATAATAACTTGACTTCTATACAATATCATGATTAGTTTTTCCTTCAAAAATTTCCACTTTGACACTTATTCAAATAAATAAAGTTGAATTTTTCATTCCTAATGTGTAAGTAGATCATGTAATCCATAAAAAGAATGATAGGTCTTTACATCTATATTTATAATAAAAAAAGGATAGAAAAAGAAATAAAATATGCATAAGTCCACCTATAGTGATATAATACATTAATCAAACAAATATCATCTATGATATAATGTATACTTCCCATAAATCAATAACATTACAATCTTTCTAAAAGCTAAAAAATCCAAATCATTTAAAAAAGAGGTCAACTAAATCAGATTATCATTTATCTACCCTATATAATATGGTATCTCTTATTAATCACATTCCAAACTTGTGAACACATTAATCATGTATTCTCTTGATAAAAACCTGAATTACCATATATCCTTAATGAAAACATGCATTTTTCCTTATTCTTATGTCCAAAAAGCTATAAACTTTATCCATGACTGCATAACCCACATGTTAATAAATCCTTAACTAGTTACAAGGTAACTAATATCATCCAATTAATTTATTCCTAACCAAAATATCTTTATCTAAATATAGTTATCCCCACATCATGATCATATTAAGGGTCAGCCTTCCATTAATCAGGTGATTTCCAAAAACATCCCCTTATTACCTCAATCACATTTCATGGTTACTGGGACCACTCATCATATAATTTCAAATACATGCGGAAAACCACAGTGGAGAAATAAATCTATATTACATTATTCTATACTACCATAAAAGTGATTCTATATCATTTTTATGTAATTCCATTACATAAACACTCAATTATTCCAAAACATTGTTCTCATACTCCACATCACCTATAGTGATCACAAGATATTTTATGTTTCCTTTCTCCTAAAAGTGATTTTGATGTAGATCATCATCAATAACCCTCAGATTATTGATTTGGTTATCATAATTCCTTATTTCCTAGCACATGAAACACTAATTTGTGGGAGGTTCAGTCTATGGATCTTTCAGTTTATTCCAATTACTTCAGTAGAAAAATTCCCAATTGCCTTCTCTCCCACACATAAAACAATTATATGTCACCTTAAGACAATTTAATCTATTTTTTCTTATAAACATTGAGTATATTGAAAATATAATCTTATTTTAATAATAATTTTTAGAGTTTCATGTGAATTATATCCTTATGTAATTATCATAACCTTGAGATAGATGGGAAACTGCAATCTCCCTTTTTGTAAGAAGAATACAACGAAGGTATATACTAAAAAATAAGTTATTGAACTCAACCCAATCCATATATTCAATATTATATATTTTCCTTATATTCATGGTATTGTTCTACCACATATTTTCTTTAAATTTCTTGAAATAAGTGCACAACTTAACCTGTTTACATTATAAATAATGGATAATGGAAAATATATCTTCAATCGTACAAATCCATTTCATAGAAACTAGTGAATTGGTCGTTCCACTAAAATAATGTGAATGATTCCTTATGAAATATTAAAGATAATATTTTTCTTTCATTTAGTCATTGGGAAGCCTTTCATAATTTGGTACCTGATATGGATTTGTGGTTATAGAATCAGGATTCTGTATTCTACCTCACCTATCATTTTGTTTCTCATATTTATAATCGCCACATTGTGCATTACATCTATAATGAGCATAGTTTCATTGGGTTTCATCCAATTTTTAAAACACAAAATAAATAGTGTTAGGGGCCAAAATCATACCAAGACAACAAAATATTCATGCAGAAGTACATTCAATATCTAACATCTTAGTATTAATCATAGGTTAACAATAAAAATTAACAAAATTCAAGGTTTTCAACCTATAGTTTGACTTATCCTTAGGGATATCCTTAGACATACCTTAGAAATATCTATAGGGATCTCACTAAATATTTCACATCCTTATTTCCAAATTTTGGATAATCCTTTCCTTTCATACAAATTATAATGACCCAATCATTACTTATATGAATATTAAATTATTTTTTATGAAAATTAATTACATTTAAAAAATGCACACCCATGGACAATAATAGTGTAGTGTCATTGGAAACATGGAATACATTTTTCTAACAAGTGAAATATTTTCAACATCTTCCATAAAGATATTCCCCTTTAGTACTTGTACTTAAATTATTTTTATATAACCCGAGGAATGGAACCATATGAAATGGTGAGCTCAGATGCTCAGTAAGGGTGAACAAAAAAAACATGAACATTAGAATGAAAAAACATGAAAATTACTTTTCAAAAGCATACCATGTATAACATATATCAAAATAACGTGTCATGGAATAAATATTTGTAATTGATAAGAAATAAATCATAAAGGAACATGAACCATGATAAAATTGAACTGACATAAAACACGAGATTTTCAAAAAACACGTAAGAATAAAAAACAATTTCTATATTTTTCAAGAATCATTTACTAGACCATCATAGTGGACATAGTTCATTACTGATCTGGGTTTACATGCCCTTCCATCCCTGTATTACTATATCGTATTTACTAGTTGTTCCAGCCCTGTATTACTAAAATGGATTTAATAGTCGTTCCATCCCTATATTACAGAACTGAGTTTACTTACTGCTCCAACCATTTCTATATAATTATATATAAATCACTACCAAATGAATTAGAAGGAGTTATAGGGGTGACACATCTTATAATGAAATTATTCTTATGTGTACCACAAAAACATAAAACATTCATCATAGCATAAGACAAAGAATAAAATGGGTTTCTTAAACATCATTCCATCATAGTCTAAATAAAAAAAATTGATTTCATAAATTTTATTACATCATAAAAATAATCGAACCATTTGAATAATGGGGATAGTATAATGGAGAAATTACCTTATTAAATAATGTTTTCTTAGATGGAAAATAATTTTGATAAAATAAATGAAATCAATTCTTGAGGAAAATATCCTTTCTTCATCAAAATGTTCCCTGTTTTTTCATAAGACGCTGTGAAACTTTAAAATAAAATAATTTATTTGATAATTTCCTTGAAAATCTAAGGTAATATTCATGTAAATATGTTTTCATGAAAGCATAAATATTCATTTATTCTATATAAATTCAAAAAAAAAATTTCTCGTACTTTTTTTAGAAAAGTCATGAATTACCTCATAACAAAAAAAAACAACAATTACTTTCATACTATTTCGTAAATATTCACCAATGTGTAAAATTATATTTCAAATATAGTATAAGAATAAAATCAATATTATAAATACAAATGTATAAAACATGGGCATGGATTATAAATATATCCGAGTAAATAATTGCGTAAAAATAATCTCGGATAAAATTGAAATTGCGATATTATCGCTTAATTGTTTATAATCAGTAAAATCATATGCCTCATAAATAATGAAAAATTATATGAATATTTAAATATCATAACCTTCCCAATAATAGTCACAAAACCTTTCTTGGGAAACATAAACAGCACACAAAATAAATTTGTGGTGTATAAGGCATGTGTCCCACATTAATAAAAGCAAGACAAAAATAATCCCTTACCTTAGGTTTGTAATCCTCTGTATGTATATAAACCATCTATATAATAATTTAAATGATTTAATTGACTTATTCCAGAATCATATTAATCAAATATTATCATGTTATCATTATTTTCTTTTTATCATTTTTACTCATCCATCGGGTATTAACTTATTTAGTTTCTTATGCATGTTTGGTCAGATAAGTTCATATTAATAGGATATAGTTATATAATTTAAAGTATGATATTAATATAATATATATCATATTTATTAATTAAATTTATTTATTTAATCATTTTTTAATGAAGATCATGTACAATGAATCACATCACATCGTGGAGACAGTAGGTCATACGTACACACGAGTGATGATATCAATCCCATAATTGTGAAATGGTATTCAAGTTGATGGTATATATTATTTCCAGAATCTATATCTTGGTATAATATATATATATATATATATATTATTTTAATCATTTTATCCATCCAAGTAAGATGGTGGTGAAAAATAGATTACACCATAGCATGGAGATGGTAAACCATACGTACGCAAGCGTGGTGATTTTATTTTTTATAGGATAGATATAAAGTCAAATATGGTTGTTCCATAACCATAATAACATCTTAGAATATAATGTATATAGTATTTATTTCTTTATAATGTAAAAGACAGCCAAATAGGAAGTAAAAGAACAAATAAGTTTGAACTAATTGGTAGAGGATATTACCTCTACTTCGATGTGTTCCATCTAGATATCCCCTTAAGGGCACTAGAATTGATCTTCTGACAAGAACATGACCTCTATAATGTTACTAGGGAAGTTAGTAAGGAAACTGGGTAGGGTATGGCCTACCTTGAAGGATCCATGGGAAATGAAGATGTGTGGGAGGAGGTTCTCATTTATAATTGAGGTGAGGGGCGCTTTAGGAATCTCCAAAAATATTAATTTATAATAAAATAAAATACCATCCAAAAACTCAAAATTTTCTTATCTTAGAAGATGATATGGGAAGTGGTTTTAATATCATTAACCAATAATTTTTATACACATTTTTATTTAATTTTAAACCTTATTATTTCAATTAACCATTGGATATTATATTTTAATTTTAACTACGGTAAGAAGTTGTTCAATATTAACATAGTGTAATTTCATCTTATTGGATTTCAATTTTACCATAAATGAATAAATTAAAAAAAAATTATACCATATAATTATTATTCAATATTTTTAAGAAAGATTTATTATTTCAAAGTAATTTAATAATGCATAATTTTGATAAATAATCAATTGTATCAATTTTGACACTATTCACTTTATTGGTTTTTACAAATATCAAGAAATTATGTTATCCTTAAAAAATATTTTATTATATACCTAAGATATGAAGGTTATCTAGAAAATTCATTATAAATTTTAATTATCTAAATTTATATTTATTTTAATATTTATAATAACATTTATTTGATATTTATTTTATTAAAATAATTACAACATTAGTTTTTTGTATTCATTAATACACTTAATTTCTAGATTAGAATTTAAAAAAACAATGAAAAAGATAAATATTCTAGATTTTATAGGATTATTTATAGTCTAATATATCTTTTTATAATCCTTCATTAAAAAATGTTATATTTATTGAAAGATAAATGTTTCAAGTTTAACATCACTTAAAACAAATATTATAAGTGTCATAATCATTTCCATATGGCTCTAAATTTTCAATAACGTTACCCAAGGATTATTATGGTTGATATATACTTGAAAAATAATATTTTGTCTTTTTTTTTGTGTTTTAATGGTTATTATAATTATAAAAAAATCTTTTATTTCTTTTCCATTAATTAAATAATTTCTACATCATCAATAAATAAGCTTTTATTATAACTATCTATATACTAAAAACTAAAAATAAATAATCATGAAAAATAAGAACCTTTTTTATTTCAAATGATCTTTTATAGTTGAAATTTTATTTTGTGTAACCATATTTTAGAAATGATTAATTTATTAAAATTTTAGTAGACATATTTAACTATTCATTAAATAAAAAATACCAAATGTCCTGATCTCATAAATGGGACTTCCAAAGGGTAAAATTTCAACCTAGGGATGGTTTTGGTCAAAATAACTCAAAAAATTACCTTAGGGAAAGTGTTAATGTTATTTTATAATAGTATATTTACCCTTAATTACCTAATTTACCTTTTTATCGTATTAATAAAAATTACTAATGTTACTATTCATAATGCCTAAAAAATAATTTGATTTACACCATTTGGACATAATGATTACAAATTTTCAATCCAATTTTAAAAATTTAATACAAAGAAGTTACCGTAATTAATTTATTATTAATCATGTTATCTAGATGAAAAACCTGTTTTAAAAGATAAAACATTCCAAAAGATTAAAATTCTTTTACCTCAAAAATCAAGGAAAAATTAATAAAAATGAAATAAATTATATTTAATAATAATAAAATATTATAATTATACCTTAAAAACATTAAATAATATAATTTAACCATATAAATTAATTTGTTGAAAAAAGGTGTTTTCAATTAATATTTAGTATATTTTTCATATTCATCAAAACATAGAACTTATCAAATAAATATCAAAAATTCATTCAAAGTACATTTTTATATCCCACATCAAAAAAATATTTATTTTAAAATAGAACATATAAAATTGTCCAAAAATAGATTTAAAAGAGGTTCACCATTAATAGGTTGTAAAACTAGAATTCTTTAAAAATACTTTTCGGATATGAAAAATTGGATTTGTTCTTATATCGTGTCTAAAAAAGATATCAGATGAATATTTAACATTATATTAAATATATATTACATTAACAATATCCATCAATATTTATTTTATTATTTTATAACCTCAATTATTTTTATTTAAATAGTTTTTCAGAGGAATGTTATTATCATTCATCCCATTAATTATAATGACTAGGTTGTAAGGTAACTGAATAATATTTATTTTTTCACTTCAATTCAGTATTGTGTGAACTTATGTATTTCATAACATATTGAAATTGATTGTAATACAATCCAGTCGTAATTTTTTATATACCTTGAGATAATTTGATGATGTGTATAGAGCAAGCTTACCTTGGGGAAGAGTACAACACAAGACATCAGTGAAATTAAAAAACATATATATCTTATAAAAATATATTGTGGTTACACTCACCATCTCTTCTACTCACATATCAATATCTTTGAATATTGTAAAATTTCTTCAGAATAATCTTCCCAAGTATATCCCCCATTTCCAAGAGTCTATGGTCTCCATAAAATTCAAAAAGTCATGTTTCGTAGGGAGGTTCTCAAGGAGATTAACTCAAGACGTAAAACCCTTAATCCTTCACATTCAATTTCATTCAATTTAATTTTATTTCATATCCTTACCTCACCAAATATATTTTAATATGAATTAAATTACACTATATTATAAATACTTGAAATTTATTATGTTAATATAAAATCAATCATCAAAACCTTTTTTTTATCCCTTTTATTCTAAAAATCAAAACATCATCATTGATGTGTCGATCTACCGCCA
Organism: Viscum album; assembly: GCA_963277665.1. Lineage (NCBI taxonomy): Eukaryota > Viridiplantae > Streptophyta > Magnoliopsida > Santalales > Viscaceae > Viscum > Viscum album. Next base: position 265,700,689 of record OY728125.1, on the reverse strand, counting down.
TCATGGAGGATGAATTCTCATTTTCCATAATTTCATTCAAGGATAGTCATAAAACCATTATTATTTTAAAAAATGTTTTTATAATACATATTATAATTCATCTATTGTTATAGAACCATTCAATATATATGATATTATATAATAAAACAAAACTAGTTCGTGACGAGCAGAAATGCCAAAATAATCTAAATGGATATCATTTACATTTAATAAAGTATTAATCTTCACATCTAGAAAAAAATTATATATAATACCATTTAATATTATATAATTTCATTAATAACAGATAATTCCAATTCTTGACAACCAGTTTATGTGATTTTACATGCATGTATACAAGTAAACATATCACGAAAACCAGGGAAACAGACACTCCCAAATGATAAAATTTTATATTATTACTCATTAAAAGACCATAAATAAACTTATTAAAATAATAATAAATTAAATAAATGTATAAAAGTATCAAAATTAGTTAGTTTTGGGATTTAATATTATTATACCAGACATTAAGATGAATTGTAGAATGATTTTGGACATAAGTTAAGAGATTCTCCCCCAAAGTCTATTTTTTCATTCAAGTTACATTTTCACTATCTTTACCAAAATGTAATTATTAATTAATATTCTTAAAAAAAATATTATGTTCCAAATATATTTACCCATCTCAATACTTCTTATTTTTATTCAAACTACGTTTTTTCAAAGGATTCATTTTTAATTCCTCCTTATAAAAAAACCTTATTTAAGGGAACTTCCCAATTTCTTATCCATTTTCAAGTACAACCCAAAATTTAAATTAATATATGTTTATTTTTTTAAAATCACTAATTATATCATGAAAATATATCTTGTTTTATTCTTAGTTTTATAAAAAAATTATTATTTTTTATATTTTAAGGACTCCATAATTTTTTCTTTAAAACACACTAAAGAGGCTAATTTATAAGGTTTCTTAAACACTCTGTTTGCATGTTTTCACTTCAGCGGGAAATAATTTTTCATTATCTATGCCTATATTCTAATATGAGTTTACCTATAGGATTTAAAACCATTATTTCTAGAAATCCATTATGATATTCTCTTTTTTATGCCTTATTCTACACATATTCTTTTTTTGTGGTGTATGTATACTTACCTTTCTTTTTTGATCATCATTTATTGAATATTTCATCAAATATACATATACATTGTGTCATATATTTTATTATTTCATTAGTCATGTACAATTTTTACACATGGTTTTTTCGTTAAATTTGGTTTTAATTGGGGACATATTGATGAATCAATATCCTCTACTCAATAAATATATTTTTATAAGACATAAATTGAATCAATAAATGAAGAATTATTTTGGATTATAGTGATAAGTGAGGCTTAGTTATAGATATTCCCTAAATTAATCAATAATCTCATGAGACAAAACAATTAGAGACATATCCTTTATGTTTGTTTCAAAGTAGAATCAGTTGGGTTTATACATAAAGATATAAATCGTCTTGACAATATAATGGATCATGTTCCAGATACATGAAATCCAAGGATTAAGAATCTTAATCACTCAGTATTCAAATATTACATTCCATGATATTTTTACTATAAAAAAATATATGGATTCATTTACATTCTCATTTTATTGATGGTGTGTTTTTTAGTTATTTACATTGACATTATTACTATTCCTTATTGAATTTTTTTCACTTATTATTGATTCATGTAACAGTTTATCAGTATATGATCTCACCACTATTGGTTTTTTTCCTTCCCCAGGTTATGATGTTTAATTCTATGAATAAGTGACATGGATCCAATTTTATATTCATTTTTTTCCTCTATGTTGAATTATCATTGTAATAAGGTAACCTTATATCTATAAAGTTCTTCACGACTACTTAACTGATCAATCGTTGATGATGTGATATATTGTATCGATTACATTGTAATAAAATGACCACCATCTCTAGTATACTGGTTTTAGGGTTGTTATAGTTGTTATTAGATATTTTTTTATAGAAACCATGGGAATTAGATGTTAAGTAAACATGTGAATTTTAATTATTACTTATAGTGGATTTTTCAGATCAATACTCATTATAATTATGTTATTACCTTGTTTGTGATATTATTTTGTGATGAACCCTAATGGAATGGATGGAATCAATATCCTTGATCAATTTAGAGATTTCCCCCCTGAGGGAGTGAACACAAATAGTGTTGGAGCTGAGCATATCATGACCATATTATGAAATCTTACTCAGGTTATGACTAATAACCATTCTAAACCTATGTTGGATCATTTAATTCGGAAAAAACCCTATATTTTAGTGGGAATAATAATCTAACTGTATGTGAGAATTGGATCAAGTCCATTGAAATGGTATTTCTGGTAGTGGGATACACTAAAATTGAACTGTTTTTAATGGAAGTATATTTTTTTCAAGGGAGATACAGATCAATGGTGGTCATTGATCCAAAATACAAAGGAGAGGGTAAAAATATAAGACATGATATGGAGAAATTTTAAAGAATTTTTTTCCTAAAAACATTTCCCTCATGAAAAAATAACTAAAATGAAGAGAAAATTACATAGATTAAAGAAAAGGGGAGAATAGAGTTTTGTATAGTATGATGTTGTCTTCGCAAGACAAGTTAGGTATTCTATAGACTAAATATGTAATTTGGAAGAAAATATTGATCATTTATTTTATGATTTTAAGCCAAGTCTATGAAGGGTACTAGATTCTCAAAAATTTTCATCATATGATGAAATAGTATTATATGCATCAAAATGGAGAAGGAATCTACTAGATCCTATATTTTCAAGGTAAGTAAAGAGAATAATATGTCTTCTGATTACCCTCGAAAAGGAGAATCATCAAATAAGAATAATTGAATGAACCTATTTCAAATATGAGAGAATTGTGGAATGAATCCCCATGGTAAATAATTGAGAGGAATCCGAGTTTTCTATAAGTGTGATGAAAATGGTCATCGAGATAATGATTTCAACGGGGAAAAATAAATCAATGATGTTCAATGCTACAAATATAGTGAAATGGGGCATTATTCAAATCAATTTTATATTCTTCTGGGGAATCTATCATTGAAGAGGATAAGGGGAGATGTCCAAAATTATGTGATCACTACAACTAAATTTCAAGTACCTAATTATGTTTCTATAGGTACATTAATTCCATTTTCAAATCTAGAAAATAATTTATTTGATTTTGGATCATCACACTTTTTTATATCTACCTAGATTTCCAATAAAATAATACATTTCCCTTTTGATTTAATACTGGATTAATCACTCAAAACACCTAAGGGAAGTCTTATTGTAATAAAAATGTGTTAGTTAGACCCTTTTTAACACATAAATGTGATTTAGTTATAAACCTTATCCTCATAAACATGGTTTAATTTTATATAGTATTCAGTATGGTTTGGATTTCAAAATATGTTGACAAAATAATTTCATGATGAAATAAAATTATTATCTATGAAAAAGATGCAGAATCCATTATTTTTAGTGAAAAAACCTCATAATATGATTCTTAAATAGAACCACCCCTAGTAGCTCTACTAAATAAAATTCTTACGAAGGAAGAGCAAAAAATAACTAGAGATGAGAAAAATAATCGTCAAATTGAGGATTTACCAATTGTGAATGAATAGATTAGCGCATTTGTTAGACCAAAAAATTTTACAAATAAATTTTAATGCATGAAACTTTCATTTAAGTAGATATTTATAACTAGCCTTTAAAAATAATTTTTCCACTTCAATGTTTTGTATTTCAAGAAACAGTCGTCTATAACTATGATCAGCAAGTTATTTGGAATCGGATAAAACCAAAACTTTTTTGGTGAATAGTAGAATACCCTAGTGAATAGAAATATGAGTATTAAAATAAATCTTATAAATATTAAATCATATTATTATTTTATTTTATTAATGATGTAAGATAATGAGATGTCGATTAATTTTTTAAGGTGTTAAAAATGATTTATGAATTTAAAACTGTTTTTTTAATATATTATGGTTTTATTTAAAAATTAAATTAATAATATTTATATAGTTATTTTCAAAAAATGGAGTTCATTTTTTAATTATATAGGTCAAAAAATGTTTACGGTGAATTTTTCGGATTTTTCTAAAATAGTTGAATTTTCAGTGAATATTAAAAATACAGTTTTGAGTTCTTGGTAAGTTTAATGACATCATTAATGATGTAATAATGATATAATAATTATGATAGACATTTTTATAGTAAAATAAGAAATGAGTTGTCCCAAGTGTCTAATTCGATGGGAAAATACCATGGGCAGGCCCATGGTTTTTCCAATACCACTAATGAGGTGTCCTTTGAAAATTAATAATATAAACCCTTGATTTTGCAATAAATACCAACCCATTACTTCATTACATTCATTCCAAATTCTTCCTTAAAGAATATATTCTCTTCTTACCTTCCTATTAGTCCTCCCAAGGTATCCTCAATCCCCCATTTTCATAACCTTCTTTTCATAGCAGTTACTCTACAAGGTAAGAGAATTCTCAACTTTTTTCTTTTTCCATTCAAGTTATCTTTTATTTGTTATAACATTCAATATTCCCTGACATGTTTTTATTTACATTTTATTAGGTCTATATAATTTATAATTATTTCTTTATGGATTGTTTACCCTTGTCCCCTCTCTTTTTAATGTTTTCTAAAACCATGTTGTATAGTCGTTATGTTGTAGAATTTTCATCTAAAAATATCTCTCTTTTTCAAGCATTCTTATTATGTTATTATCTTTTAATTTAAATTGAATTATGTTGAGATATTTAATTATATTTCCCCATTAATATAATTATTATGTAATAATTATGAGATATCTTTTTCTCTTATCGAAATATTTTATGAAATTTTCAGTGACGATGTTAGGCTTCCGATTTTTTGGAAGGGATTTCTCAACTTTTATATTATTTCGAGTTCCGTTGTTTTATTTTTACTTATTCATATAACGTCATCTAAATGATATGATATAACCAGTAACCTAAAATAACTATAATTTTATTATTATAATTGAATATTTCATCATCATATCTCTTTTTCCCTCTCCCATTTATTCTAAAAATATATATCGTTCTCGATGTCCTGATTTACCAAAATCATGGACGATGTGTTTCAAATTTCTATTACATCACTAAAAAATGATAATAAACCCATTTTAATGGTTTAAACATATTTTAATGTGTATTTTATAAGATATTTTATGTTTTGTAATGAACTTATATGCAACATATTAAATTATATAATAAAAAAAGTTCATGATCATCGAGGAACCTCCAAAAATGATCTAACCAAACATCGTAAATGTTTTATCTAATGATCCATCATCATATATGATAAAAATAATAATTTATGGTATTATTTTATATTATGGAATCATATAAATACTATTTCCTTCCACTTCTAGAATTTCATTTACATGTGGCAAGAAAATTAAATACAAACCGGCCATTAAAATCACGTAAAGAACGCACCCAAAACAATGCAAGGAACAAAATACTAACAATTAAAGGGTGAAATGATGTTCTGAAATGATCATATAAGGTATTATAAAAATTAATACGATTCTTTAAAATATTAAAAACACTCTTTTAACTATTATACAATAGGTTTAAATGATATTGATGTAATATAAACCCGAGGTAAGGGAATTCCTAACCTGATTTCCATTCTTTGGGATAACCTTCTACTTCGTTATTTATGTGGTATTAAAATTTTTTTGTGATTTTTTTGTTTATATAATGTATAATTGTGTTTATTTACTATTTATATACATGTTCCATCCACTATATTGTATCTAATTTAAATTATATGATATTTTTAAGGGGATTTTCTTTTAAGATCCTGTTTTAAAATTTTGTTTTATAAAATTCAAAAGAAATTTTTTTAGGAAATTATTCATATTGTATAATTATGTTTTGGTTCTTGGGAGATTTTTATTATTAATGGTTTGACTATATCTCACTACAATTCATTGGGTACGTTTAAGTTGGATGTTTGTCGTATGGTTACTCCAAGTGTAACTGTGATGGTTTCACAAATTGCAAGGTAGCCGTGAGGGTTAAAAATTATAAGGTAGCTGAGAGGGTTACAAGATTATGTATTTAATTCCCAAAGATAACTTTATAGTTATATTTATGTTACTATATGTGTGTGAATTTAATGTAAATATCATGTTTACCAAATTAAGTATATATGGGTGATAAGTATGTCTTTTGAAAATGATTTTATACGTTATAAGTAATCATGGACTAATGTGTTCTTTTTGTATTTTTGTAAACCTTATTGAGATTTTTGTGCTCATCCCATGTTTTTGAATTATTTTTATAGTTTATAAATATATATAGGATAAAGAAGGAAGAAAAGTTAAATTTTTGTATAATTGTCAAAGAAATCTTGTTTTATATGAAAAGTATTATATTTTGGAGGAAATAAATATGTTTTTTATGGTATCAAAATTATATTAATGTGTAATTTTTATGAATTTATTATGTCCCAATTTTCTAAATCTCTAAATTTGAAAATATCTTAAATGTTAAATGAAGTGATTTCTTGACTAATTTTACGATTATGAAATATAATAAAGTCAGGTCTTTATAGTTCATATCAAAGTATGGTTTGAATTACTTTAGGGGTTATGATGATGGTAATAGAGTACCATAAATGATTTTTACTCTATGGTTAATTTGAAATGATATACCATTTAAATATTTCCATGCTTATTCAAGAAATACACATTTTTTCAGAATGGATGTCCACAGAAGAAACTGGGAAGGTGAAGAGGAGAGGCACCAATAGAATGACATCCTTCTGATTCTGCATCATAGAATAGTTGGGATTGGATCCAAGCTATTTTTAAAAATAATGTATTAGATAGTATATGTAATAAATGATGGTTACATACATTAAAGAGAACAACCAAAGACTCCACAAAAAATTACAATAGTGGAACATTTCACGAGACAACACCCTCATGCTTTCAATGGATCCTCTGACCCAATAGTGGCTGAAAGATGGATAAAATCCCTCTAAAAGATATTCGATGTTATGGGATGTTCAAATAATAAAAAGTTAAGTTTTTTCATTTATCATTTTGAGGGTGAAGCTGATCAGTGGTGTTTAGTGTTAAATAATATCAAGGCTAGAGAGGATATTGATGCCTTAGAGTGGGATGAATTTAAATATATTTTCTATGAAAAATATTTTCCTAAGGTGGTGCGACATAGGATGGAGAAGTAATTCCTTGAATATATGAAAACTATGGTTGATTCAGTGGGTGTTTATGAAGTGAACTTCACTTGATTGGTGAGGTATGCTCCAAATATTATTTTGGATCATGATATCCAAATCAACTGCTTTTACTCAGGATTGAAGCCAAGGTATCAAAAGCAGTTGGCCTCTCGTCAATTCAAATGTTATGAGAAACTTATCTAATGTGTTTAGGGGTAGAGATGGAGTTTTATAATGATCATGTGCACTTTGAAAACAAAGATAAGATGAGGTATTGATGGAAAGTGATGGGTAAGAATCAACCAATTAAATCTGATGGTAAGAAAATCAAGTTTCCAGTATGTGAAATGTGTGGCAAAAAGCACCTTGGGGATTTCCTTACCAAATATAGGAAGTTTTTTTGATGGGATATGTTTGGAAATATATCCCTATATTGTAATGAAAATGATCATAAGACTAATCCTAATAAGAAAACTATAAACTGTTTTAATGTGGTGTCATCAGACATTATACAAATGTCTTCTCAATGAGAGGCCTGAATGATGCAAAGAAGCCAGACTATAATAAAAAAGGTGTAGTGAGATCATTTTTTACAATATTAGTAGATTCTGGGACATCCAATGCAGTTATATCTGGTACCTTGTTTGTTTACTCAGATTTTTCTAAAGTTTTATTTGATACAGGGTCTACACATTCCTTCATTTTTAGAAATTTTCATGTATATTATAAATATCACCTCAAAAAATGATACATGAATTTGTTTTTAAAACACCACAGGAAATATTATAGAAAATAGTAATTATAAGAATCATTATATTATGGTTTGTGGAAGTACTTTACCAAAAAACCTTGTTTTTTTCCTTAGTGTATATTGTTTTAATTCTGGGAATGGATTGTCTTTCTGTTTATCTTTCAAGGATTCAATGTAGAGCTAACGAAGTTGTTTTTCTGAAAGAGTTTCAGTTTTTATACAGGAATGAACCTATAAAATTGTTGACATATTAGAATTCTAAAAAATTATTGAATTATGGAAACAAATTTTATCTTTCTCATATTATTTAAAATAAGGGAACTATTCAGATTAATGATGTTCTAGTAGTAAATGAATACCTTGATGTTTTTTCTGAGGAGTTACCTGGTGTCATACATGAATAGGAAGTCGAATTTACAATTGAATTACTCCACGATTCTAATCCAATTTAAAAACCCCCATATATAATGGATCAAATGGAATATATAGAATTGAAAAATCTGTTGAATGATTTTTTTGATAAAGTCTTCATTCATCGTACCACTTCACTATAGGGTGCCCCTTTGTTGTTCGTTAAAAAGAAATATGGTTCCATGAGATTTTTCCTTGATTATAGATCCTTTAACAACTTCACTATTAAAAACAAGTATCCTTTGCCTCATATCAATGACTTTTTTTTATCAGCTCTAGATAGATCAGTACTTTTCCATGATTTACATGAGATTTGGATGCCATCAGCTAAAGGTGAACGAGGATGACATCCTAAAAATAGCTTTTCCTAATAGATATGTGCATTATGAATTTTTTGTTATGTAATTTGGGTTAACTAATGAACCTAATATATTCATGGATTTTTTGAATAGAATATTTCCTGAGTTCTTGAAAAATTTTGTGGTTGTGTTTATTGATTATATTATGGTATTTTCTAAGAATAAATAGGAGAATGAAAAGCATCAAAGGGTAGTTTTGAAAACCTTAAAGGAAAAATACATTTTAGAAAATTCAGAAGCTATGATTTTTTGTTTCAATAGATTTCTTTTCATTTTCAAATTGTAAATAAGGATTGAATAATAGTATATCCTACCAGAAAAAGTGGTTGTTGAATGTCTAAGACCCAAAAATATTATGGATATTCATAGTTTTATTGGATTAGCAGGTTATTACCAATGGTTTGTAAAAAAACATTGCACGATTGTCTATCCTGCTAAATATGTTATCTCAAAAAGGTGTTAAATTTATTTTGATAGAAGAATGTGATGTTTTTTTAGGAACTGAAGAAGAGATTGGTGAATTATTTGGTTTTGGCTTTTCTTTCACGAATTGGTGAGTTTGTCATCTATGATGATTCTTTATTTAAGGGAATTGGTTGTGTTCTATTGTAGAATGATCATATAATTTCTTATGCTTAAATACAACTAAAAAATCATGAGTTAAATTGTCCCACGCGTGATTTGGAATTAGATTTTGTGTTTTTTTTGCTTCAAAAATTTGGAGGAATCATTTATACGGATCCAAATATAAAATATATACTGACCATAAAATTCTGAAGTATTTATTCACTCAAAAGGAATTAAACATGAGGCAGATGATATGGATTGAACTTATAAAGGATTATTATTTCACGATCAATTACCATCCAGGATAAGAAATCGAAGTGGAAGATGCCTTGAGTCGAAAACATCATACATCATTAACGATGTTAAATTTGAAACATGATCCCTTGATTAATGATTTGATGAATTTTGGCATATAATTTTTTTGGTGTAGGAAATGCATATGTTTTGTTTCAGGTTTTAGTACAGTCATCATAATCAAAAAAAATTAAGCAAGTGCAGAAGGAAGACTGTGAACTATAGAAAAATGTATAATTGGTTAACATGGGTATGTTTCTAGAATTTGACCTTGATAAAGATTGTTTTTTATGATTTAGAAAAAGGTTGTGTGTGCATTTTTATACCCAGTTGAAGAATGATTTGTTATGTGAGGCTCATAGTTCTCTATTTTTACTTCATCCTGGCAGTACTAAAATGTACAGAGAGCTTTGGGAGTATTATTGGTGGGATGGAATTAAATGGAATATTGCATATTTTGTAGTGAAATGTTTGACATGTCAATATGTTAAATCAGAGAGGCAATTACTAAAGGGGGTGCTTCATCCTTTTCTAGTGCCAGAGTGGAAATGGGAGAATATATCCATGGACATCATGGTCAAACTACATAATACTTCTTGAGGAAATAATGTGATTTGGGTTATTGTCGATCACCTGACAAAATATGCACATTTTATTTCTATTCAATATACAATGTATTTGGATCATATTTCTCAATTGTTCCTCAAAGATATTGTTAGGTTAAATGGATTTCCTCTTTCCATTGTATCTGATCAAGATCCCAGTCTCACTTCTATTTTTTTGAAGGGACTTCATAAGTCTTTAGGAACATAATTAAATTTCAGTATAACTTTTTATCCTCAATCAGATGGGCAGTTAGAATTAATGCTTCAGACCTTGGGGGATACGCTTCATGCTTGTTCAATAGAATAATAGGGAATTTGGAATAAACATTTTTCTTTAGTTGAGTTTTCTTATAATAATAGTTTTAGTTCCGGTATACAGATGGAACTTTAAAGGTATTGCAAGGGATGAAATATAGAACTCTTGATTTTTGGGATAACTCAAGAAAGGAAGTTGATGGGACTAGAATTAGTAGAGGAAGTGGCTATAAAAGTAAAGATGATCCACCATCACATGAGAATAGCTCAGAGTTGGCAAACATTTTATACAGACAACTGAAGGAAAGACATTTATTTTGAGTTAGGTGATCATGTTTTTCTTAAAATATCACCATGGAAAAGTTTTATGATTTTTGGTAAGAAAAAAAAAGCTGAGTCCACATTTTATTAGAAATTATGAAATTTTTGGAAAAAGTTAGACTAGTTTCCTACTAATTATCCTTGCCTTCTAGTTTATCTCAGGTATATAATATTTTTCATGTTTTGATTTTGATAAAGTATGTTTTAGATTTATCTCATGTATTGATCCTACAAGTAGTTCATCTAGAAGAAAATCATTCTTAAGAATAGAAACCAGTTTAAATTCCTGATCAAAGGGAAGAAGTATTCCGGAATAAGGTAATCTTTCAGGTAAAGTATTGTGGAGAAACCACATGGTTGAAGAAGAAACATGGGAATCTTAAAATGCAATGAGGGAAAGTTACCCTCCATTGTTTAATAAATATATAAAATTGTGAGGACACAATTTCGAGAAGGTAAGAATAATGCAACACCACATGTTTTTGAAAATAAATTTAAATGCATGTAACATTGTTTTAAGTAGATATTTATAACGAGCCTTTAATCATAGTTTCTCTACTTCTATATTTTGAATTTCAAGAAACGGTCATCTAAAATTGTGATCAATAATGTATTTGGAATCTGATATAACCAATATTTTGGGGGAATAGTAACAAAACATTATGAATAGTAATATGAATAGTAATATGATCATTATTAATAGATAATCATATTATTATTTTATTTTCTTAATGATATATGATAATGAGATGTCGATTAATAATTCAAGGTGTTGAAAAATGAGTTATATATTTAAAGCAATTATTTTTTTAATAAAATATGATTTTATCTAAAAATTAAATTAATAATATTTAAATAATTATTTCCAAAAAATGGAGTTCATTTGGGAATTATAAAAGTCAAAAAATCTTTAGGGTGAATTCATGGGATTTTTCTGAAACAGTTGAATTTTCACTGAATAGTAAACATTCAGTTTTGGGTTTTGAGTAAGTTTAATGACATCATTAATGATGTAATAATGATGTAATAATTCATGTAGAATTTTTTATAGTAGAATATGATATGAGGTTTCCGAAGTGTCTAATACAATGGGAAAATACCATGGGTAAGCCCATGGTTTTGAAAATACCACTAATGAGGTGTCCCTTTGAAATTAATAAATCATCCTTTCATTTTTTCTATAAATACCAAACCATTCCTTAATTACATTCCGTAAGAATTCCTCCTCAACAGATTTATGGTATTATTACCTTTCTAGTAGTCTTATGAAGGTTTCCTCAATCCCCCAAGTTCCCACCATTAAATCCTTAGGTGTTACTCTACAAGGTAAGAGAATTCTCAACTTCATTCTTTTTTCCATTCCAGTTCCCTTTTATGTAGTATAACTTTCAAGATTCCATAAAATGTTCTTATTTACATTTTACTTTGTCTCTATTATATATAATTATTTATTTATGGATGGGTACCCCTTTCCCCTCTCTTTTTAATGTTTTCTAAAACCATTTTTCATAGTTTTTCGGTTGTAGAATTTTCATCTCGAAATCTCTCTCTTTTTAAAGCACTCCTATTATGTTATTATCGTTTAAATTAAATTGGATTATGATGGTATATGTCATTCCATATACCCCTTAAATTCTATATTTTTTAATAATTATGAAATACTATTTTTCATTAATCGAAATATTTTATGAAGTTTTAAGTGATGTCGTTAGGCTGTCGAATGTTTGTAAGGGATTTCTCAACATTTCTTTTATTTCGAGTTCCTTTCTTTTTTTCTTTACTCGTCTCTCCTCATTAAAAAGGTATGATAATTTCAGTATCTTACATGAACTATAATTCTATTATTCTACTGTAATTTTTATATCAGCATCTCTCTTTTTCCCTCTCCCACTTACTCTAAAAATAAATTATCGTCCTCGATGTGCCGATTTACCAAAATTGTGGACGATGTGTTTCCAATTTTCATTACTACATTAAAATCTGGTCATAAAATATTTTCAATGGCTGAAAAAATTATAGTGTATTTTTTAACCTGTTTTATGTTATTGAATGAACTTATATTCATGAAATTAATCTATAGAATGAAACAAGATCATGATTATTGGGGAATCACCAAAAATGATCTAAACAAACATCATTAAAGTTTTATCTACTGATCCATCATCTTATATGATAAAAATTAATTTATGGTATAATTATATTTAATGGAATCATATGAATACCATTTTATTCCACTTATGGAATTTCATTTCCATATGATAAGAAAATCTAATACAAACTGGCCATAGAAATCATGTTAAGAACGCACCCAAAACAATGCAAGAAAACAAAATACTAAAAATTAATAGAGTAAATGATGTAATAAAATATTCATATATGTTATTATAAAAATTAATATGTTTATTTAATATATTAATAACATTTTTTCAACTATTATAATTGAGGTTTACATGAGTTTGATGTAATACAAACCTGATGTAAGGGAATTTCTAAATCGATTTCAATTCATTGGGTTAACTTTCTACTTTGTTATTTATGTGGTATTAAAATTGTTTGTGTGATGTTTTTTGTTTATATTATATTGAAATATGTGTATCTAAATTTTATATACATATTCCATCAACTCAATTAAGTCTCACTCGAATTATTTGATATTTATAAGGGGCTTTCCTTTTGAAATCCTCTTTTGAAATTCTATTTTACAAAATTAAAAAGCAATGTTTTATGAAATTATTCATGTGGTATGACTATGTTATGGTTCTTGGGAATTGATTATAAGGAAGGGTTGGACCTATATCTTCCTCCAAATCATTAGTTATGTGTATGTTTTAGGTCGGATGTATGGTTACTCCAAGTGTAGCTGTTATGGTTACACAAATTGTAAGGTAGTCGGGAGGGTTACAAATTTCAAGGTAGCTGAGAGGGTTACAAGATTATGTAAGTAATTCCACAATAAACCTTTATGCTTCTATTTATGATCATATATTTGTGGTAATCTTGTTTAAATATCATGTTTCACAAATTAATTATATATGGGTGATAAGCATGTCTTTTGAAAATGATTTCATATGTTATATGTAATCATGGAATAATGTGTTCTTTCCTTCTTTTTATAACCCTTACCGATATTTTTATGCTCATCCCATGTTTTAAAATTATTTTAACATGTTATAAGGATGTGTAGGACAAATAATGATTCCATGTTAAATGTTTAATATTTTTTTTAGAGAATTCTTGTTTTATTTGAAAAGATTTATATATTGAAAGAAATGAATACTATTTTTATGTTATCCACTCTGTATTAATGTGTAATTGTTATGAATGTATTATGTCCCAATTTTCTAAATCTATAAATTTGAAAAGATCCTCAATGTTAAAGGATGTTATTTCATGAGTAGTTTTAAGATTGAGGAATTTAATAAGTTCATGTCCTTATAGTATTTCCTAAGGAATTACCATGTCACCCCCAGAGCATGAAGTTGAATTTACCATTGATTTAATCCCTAATACAATGCCAATATCAGTAAATCCTTATATAATATCATCTATAGAATTAGTGGATATGAAAAATTACTAGAGGATTTGAGTAATAAGGTATTTATTCACCCTTGTCTTTCTAAATAGAGAGCCCATGCTCTCTTTATGAATAAAAATAATTAATTCTTGTGGCTGTGCATAGAATATTGAGAAATTAGTTATATTAAAATAAAGAACAAGTTCCCTTCCCATCACATTGATGTCTTATTTGATCAAGTCCCTGGAGATAAATATTTATATAGGAATTTCCTTCATTTTGAATATCATCAATTTCATTTAAGGAGGAATATATTCCAACGACAACATCTCAAATTAGGTATGGATGTTATTAGTTTATAGTAATTCCATTTGGTCTGAAAAATGCACCCTATGTTCTCATGGATCTAATGAACACTGTATTTAAAAAATATCCTGATAATTAATTGTTTAATTGATGATACTTAGTGTACTCCAAAATAAATTTGGACTATGAGAACCACTTTTAGATTGTTCTGATAATTGTTAGAAGGAAAGTGTTATGTGGAATGTTTAACAAGTGTGTATTACGGATTCAAACAGTTTCTTTTATTGTTTATATTGTCTCTATGGATGGAATCACAGTTTATCCTATGAAGAAAAAGAAAATCCAATAATGGATACACCAATGAACATAACTGAAGTGCATAGTATCATTGGTTTCTCAGAATACTATCTACATTTCATCCATAATTTTTCTTGATTGGCTAACCCATTAACCATGCTCGAACGTAAAGGGTTTAAATTCACATTGAAAGAATAATGTGTTGATTATTTTGATGAATTGAAGATAACATTAGTTAGTTCACATATGTTGACTCTACCATCAGAAAATGATGGGTTTTTGATATACAGTGATGCATTGAAGAATTGGTTGGGTTGTGTCCTTATTTAAATTTTTTTTTCATATGCATCAAGGTAGTTGAACAAAAATGAAAAAAATTATCAAACTTAGGATATTTAGTTAGCAGCCATAATATTTTCTCTGATGATATGGAGGAACTATCTCAACTGTAAAATATATGAGATATATATGGATCATAAGATTTTGAAATACAATTTTAAATAGAAACAACTGAACAAGAGGCAAAGGATATGGATTGAGTTACTCAAAGATTATTATTTCTCAATATACTAATAAACAGGAAAATAAAATAATTTAGCAGATACATTAAGTAGGAAAAATCTAGTACTTCTATCCTAAATGAGGATGGACTAATATACTATGTTCATAGATTTAATTAATATAGATATGTGAATTGATAAGGAAGAAGAAACATCCAACCTTTTTTAAATTCTTGTAAACCCATTTTTATTGGAGAAGATAGAAATCTAGGAATCTAATGAACATAATTTTCAAAAAGAAATAAAATATATTAAGAAATGAATATTGGAAGTCTTCCTATGTGAGGATTGAGTTTTAAAAATTTGAAATATGTTACGTGTCTAATAAATACCAGAGATAAACAGGGAACAAATAGATGATGATCATAGATCAAACTTTTCTATACACCGTGGTTATAAAAAATATATTTAAGGATATGGAGGAAATTTTTTTGGTGGGATAATATAAATTGGGAAATTGATGAAAATGTGTCAAGGTGTATATTTTTTTAACAAGTGAAGGCTGTGAGACAACATACAATAGGTTTCATGAAAACTATACCTATTCTTATGTGGATGTGGGGTTACATTAAGATGGATATTATCACCAGACTATTATAGACACCTTGAAGGAATGATGAAATATTGGTTATTATTGATATTTTAAAAAAATAGCCATATTTTATTACTATAAGAGAATATTTAACTATTGAGTAACTCAAAGGTATCTATATTAATGATGTTTTAAGACTTCATACTTAACATATATTGATTTTTTCTGATCAAGATCCACATGTTACATTAAAATTCTGGAAGAGTCTTCCTAAGTCTATGGATACTGAAATTAATTAGAGTATTTCTTATCACCCTAAAATCATTAGATATGCTTAAGAGACTATTAAAAAATTAAAATACATGTTTATATAATGATCAGTTTACTTTCAAGGTATATGGGTTTAGTATTTACCTATGGTATAATTTTCTTACAATCATTGTTTCCATTATAGTAGTGAAATGGAAACATATAATCCATTATATTGAAAAAGATTTCGTACTCCAACTTGTTGGGTGAATTTTGTGAGAAGAAACATATATGACTATAACTAATTAAGGAGACAATGTAAAATGTAAAGACTATTCAAGCTCACATCAAAGAGGCTCTCTATAAAAAAATGTTCGGTAATGAAAACTATAGATGGGATTTAGAATTTTAAGTGGTTGGACATGTATCTCTAAAATTTTCTGCATGGAAATGTGACATTAGATTTCGTTTGAAAGGGAAATTGATCCCCAGGTATATCAGACAATATGAAATTCTAGAATGAATTTTATCTATAGTGTACCAATTAAAAATTTCCACAATGTCACTCCGATGTTCATTATGTGTTCCACATTTCATTTTCAAAGACGTACATGCCAAACCCAAATCATGTACTCACCAATGAAGTAATAGGACTGGAACAATACTTTCATTATTTTGAAGATCCTATTGATATTATTGACATAAGAGAGAAAGTATTTAGAAATCAGATGACTCGGCTAGTAAATGTTCTTTGGAGGAACTATAAAAATAAAGAACCAACATTGGAACAGGTGAATGTTATGAAGAATAACCGTTATCACCAATTTTGAATTAAATATTACAAAAAATTTCATGGAAAAAATTTTCAATTGAAGGAAGAATATAACATCCCAATATTTTACATAATCTATTCTCTTACATAAATTAAATTATTTTAATAGCTACATTAAATAAAAATAATTTATTTTATTATATATCTAATAGAATAACATATAAAACAAAAAAAAACTATATATATGAATATTGAATGAAATAAGATTATTTTTCTATAAATTATTGAACATATACCAATAAAATAGTAAATTCACCTTGAAAATAGTGATGTAAACCTTAGAAATTGTAATTAGACCAATAGAATAATAACATCTTCTCTGAATGTATAAATAATATTTAGTCATCTTATAAATGAAAATATGATATAATTATATCGTTGTATTATTGAATAAATATTTTTAAAATGAAAAATTAAATGTTCGTATTTTCTGAAACATAAATCTTTTTAAAAAAATTATAATTAGTAATTTGATTTAATAAAAAATTTAGTTTATGAAAATAGATTTGAAAATTGATATTTTTTCATATTATTATAGGATAATTTTATGATGCCTTAATTAATTTTTCAAAGTGTCACAAGATTTATTATAAATTTAATATTGGATTTTTTTTTGGAATAAATGACGATTTTAATTCAAAATTACTTTTATCACATTTAAAAAAGTATTTCAAAAAACTAGGTTTATTTATGAATTCTAAAAATGGTAAAAATTCATTAATTTTGGGGATTTTTTTAAAACAGTGATTTTTATTGTGAATGGAGAAATCCGATAATTTACGGTACCAACTAAATACATTAATTATTGAGTCTGGGAAGATTTATAGATAATGTTAACCTATAACATCAAAACATCCATATCCCTTTATGATACTAAGTCATGGTAATCATCATTATAAATATTATTAATCCAATATATCAAAAAAACAAAAACAAAACACTCATCTCCTCCCACTGGAAATACCATCCATCACCACCTATTATCCACGCAAATATAATGATTTTAAGATTCTATAATTTATTCCTAATAATATTACCAAGTCTATCCCCCACATCCATGAGTCTCTAGTCACAATAAAATACCAGAACCCATGTTCCATAAGAGGTTCATAAGGACAATAATTCAAGATGTAAAACCCATAATCTTTCTCTGTCAATTTCTATTAATTTAATTTATTTTCTGAACCTTCCCACACCTCCTAAATAAAAACATACATGATAAGTAATGTATTATATAAATACTCTAATATTATTATGTTAAATTAAAATCCATCATCAACACCCTTCTCCTCTCCAATTTATTCTAAAAATGAAAATATCCTTGACGATGTGTTAATTTACCAACATTGTGGATGATGTGTTCTCATTTTCTACCAACACATTCAAGGATTGTCATAAAAACTTTATTATAGTCAAATATGATTGTATAATAAATATTATAAGTTATTTAATGTTCTGGAACTAGTATATATACTTGATATTAATTAATAAAAAAATGTAGTTCTTGATAATAAAAAATCAGAAAAATAATCTAAATGATTATCATTAATGTTTTATCTATTGAATCATTCTCACATCTATAATAAAAACTATATATAAGATCATTTAATTTTTTATGTTCATTAATAACATATAATTTCAATTCTGTATACCTAATCTCCTTTCATTTTATTTTCTATTAGTTTATACAAGTAAACTGATCATTAAAACCAAGGAAACGAATGATCCTAAATAATAAAATTGTATATTATAACACATGAAAAGAATATAAATAAAATTTGTAAAATTATAATAAATAAAATACATGTATAAAATATTTTGATTTAATTAATTAATGGATTTAATTTGATTATCTTGGAAATATGATCAAGTGAAGAAATATTTCAAACATAATGTAAGGTATTCTCCTAGAACCTCCATTTTTTCTTTCAAGTTACATATTCTATATCTTTATCCTAATTTAATTAGGAATTTCTCTTATTTAGTCTTCCTAAACTCTATTTTATGTTCTATAGATATTTACAATTCCTTATGATAAGAAATCCTAGTTAATGATAACTTCCCAATTTCTTTCCTAATTTCATGTACCCTACGTAATATGTTTTAAGCTACCAATATTTTTAAAAAATAAGGAAATTTATAAGTAAAAACAGAAATTTACCATTTTATTATGCAAAAAATTATGCATTTTTTGTTTTAAATACACTTTAATATTTTCCTTAAACCTTACTAAATAGGTTTATTTCTAATGTTTCTTAAACACTCCTTTTACATATTTTCACATATATTTGACATCATTTATCATAATATAGTCCTATTTTACATTATGAAAGTCCAATTATGATTTAAAATCATTCTTTCCTAGACTCCATTACGATATTCCCATCCGTTATTCCTTATTCTATACTAATTTATTTTATGTGGTGTATGTATACTTCCCTTTTAATTTATGATCATAATTTAGTAAAATTTTCATTAAATATCTATATTTCTTGAATCATGGATATTATTATTTCCATATTCATGTACCATTTTTTACATATTGTGTTTTCTTTGAATATTGTTTTAATTGGGGAAATATTGGGGAATCTGTATCCACTACAAAATATAGATATTTTGACAAGTCATGAATTGAATCTATATATAATGAATTATTTGGACTTTTATTGATGGGTGTGGACCATTTATAGACCTTATCATGATTAATTAACAGGTCCCATGAGGCAAAATATTTGGTGATAAACCCTTCTAGTTTGCCTCCAAGTTAAATAAGGCGAGTTTATACCCACATATTTAAATCATCATGATTGTATAAGAGTTCATGTTCCCGATACATGGCATCCAATGATTATGAATTTTATTCATTTAGTATTCAATTATTACATTTCATGATGTTTTCACTATGAAAAAATCAATGGATTAATTTACATTCTTATTTTATTGTTGTAATAAGTTTTTTAGTTATTTACCTTTCCATTGTGATTATACCTCATTGAATATTATTCACTTATTATTGATTCATGTAACCCTTAATTAGTATTTTAGCTCAACCATTTCATTTTTTCCCTTACCATAGGTTTTAGAGATGAAATCTTTGAAAAAAAATTAGTTAATCCTTTATATTTTCTATTATTATTTTCTATTTTCAATTTCAAATGTAATTAGAGAACCATGTATGTATATAGTTCTTCAGGAAAACTAATGTGATTGATCCATTGTGATGTTATCACTTTTATCTATTCTATTATAATAAAATAACCACAGATATTGGGATACTAGGGTCGAGGTTTTAACAATATGAATTTTATATGGAAACTCTGAGGGGTTTGGGAGAAATGCCTGTGAATTACATGGTATTTTGATATGTATTTTTTATTAAGTATTTATGGTGTTAAGGTTGTTTTTAGTGAATAATAATTTGTCTTCTTGGAATAGTTCTACTTTAGATGTTATTTTAGTCATTGTGTGGGATCATGGATGGATGCTCATGGTTTCAAAATGACATCTGTGTAGCTGGATATTACATAGTTCCCCTTAGTATTGGTGAGTTGAAATTTTTTGAAGTTGAGGAATTAGTGTTATATGGATTGATTTGATTGATTATGTATGGGGAATAGTCAGTGGTTTAATCATTTGAGCATGGATTTAATAAGATGCGGCTCATGGGATCATGATTCTATGTGTTTTAATGAGTTGAATGGGATCATGTTGTTGTTAGGGTCAGTTAGATCATGATAGATATTACGGAAAAACTATAAGCCGGTTTATAGTGGATTTAATTACCTTAGGGTAAAAACATGCATTGATGACACTTTTTCAAAAGTTATCTCTATGTGAGGATAAGTGTGTTATTATTACGTGCAATGCACAGTTGAGTATTGAATTAGTGAATGTTCTTTTTGTGGGTCGGTTGTGAATTGTTTGGGTTATGGAGTAAACTAATAATAGTAATGGGAGATGTATTATGGGGGTATAGTTTTTATTCAAATATCAATGTGGGGTTTTTAGGTTGAATGGGGTGATGATCATAGGCTTGGCCTCTGATGGGTTTTTATGACAATTATAATTGTTCCTTAATGTATGAGGTGAGATTGTAATTGGATTATACAAGCATGATATGGTCATTATCATTTTTTATCATTGAAAAGGGTTGTAAAAAATTTATAATCTTTTGAACAAATTTCTGTCATTGCTCAAGGGTAATTAAGAGGGTAGTCATATGTTAGGGGGTATGAATTATTATTGAAGACTTTTGTTCAAGGTAAGAAAATAATGGGATGCAGTTTTTATTTAGCATTGGAACTTTTGTAAGTGATAGATAGTCATGTCCAATCATTTCATTAGATAATGAATGGAGTGTGGAGTGTGGAGTTGTCAATTTTTTTTTGGGAGGCAATAAAAATACCCTGTCAATGGTGGTGTTATATCTGTGTTGGGAGAATGACTATCATAATGAAAGGGTTCTATAGGAAATGAAAGTAGTTATTTTTGGTCAACAGAACAATGGGTATTAGTGTGAGGAATGATAAAATGTGATATTTCTTCTCATCCAAAATTAGAATCAATATTTATATATTTTTTTTGGTTTATTCGGTGTATTGGAATCATACTCATGTGTTTTGGTCTAATTTGAGATAAATTCATAGCGATGGTGCACTGGTGAATAGAGTTAGATAGTGGAGTTTGTATAATCTAGTTGTGGATCCAATTATAAACTAAAATTATGAGTCATGTGTTAGTTAAAAAAAGAATCGTGAATAATTATATGATTCCTTTTGGTATAAAGGCATTATTATCAAGTGTTTATTTAAACGACATTTGGATTTGTGTCACTAATAATTTATAAAAAAAATTATTCTATATGAAGTCTTACATGTTATTTTCTGTAGTTTTAGACATTATGTGGTTTGATTCACTTTTTTAGAACTATTTAAAATATATATTTTCTTTTTATGGATCACTTGAAATGAATTTTCATTAGGAAACTTATGCGGCTCGGAGAACTATGTCTTGAAATCTTCTATTATGATAGTAGTGTTATAGTGGGGATAACCAAAATCCGTGATATTAATATGTTGAAGACTATATGGAGTGTTAGGATATCTTGGTGATCACCATCTGGGTGTTGTGTTGGCAGT
The DNA here is from genome assembly GCA_963277665.1 of Viscum album. Taxonomy (NCBI): domain Eukaryota; kingdom Viridiplantae; phylum Streptophyta; class Magnoliopsida; order Santalales; family Viscaceae; genus Viscum; species Viscum album. The sequence continues at coordinate 265,678,410 of OY728125.1, read as the reverse complement.
GAGTGATTGGTTCATCCTCTGATGAATAATAATTTTTTTATTTGGAGTTGTACATCAGTGAAAGTATTATGTTTTGAAAATGAACTTGGCCATTGATGGGGAATAAAAAATCCAGGTAGGTTATTATATGTGGTTTGAGGGTTTACAATTATTTTCCTGGAAAAGTATAATTATTGGATGGATTTTGATATACCCCATGGGTTTTGGGTTATTTAATTTTATAAAAAATAAGAAATTTAAACTTTTTAACGATTCGTCTTGTCAACTAAGGAGAAAAATGGTATTCTAAATATCATACCAAACCAAAGAGGGGTTTTGGATGAGGTTTGCGACAGGAGTGGTTACCCTAAGTTTTGGGAAATCATTGAAGGAAGGTATGGGTGGTTTAGACTAATGAATTTCAGTATAAAATTCTATAGGCTAGCCAGTGGACATGACAGTTGTCCTGCCTATTCGATAAGCTCACCATCGTATCTATGAGGAATGATTTCATTTATTTAGTAAGGTGGTTTTCATAATTTTATAACTAAGGGTTTATGATAATTTTAATTGTATGAGGCTTAGTATTGTAAATTCCTTATAGGTTCTCCCACTCCATTTTTCACCTTCAACTTCCCATAATGGAGGTTAGATGATGATCATGTTTGTTGGTGATTTTTTTGTTTTTGTGTTGATTCCACCAAAACATGGTGGAGTTGATCAAGTATAAAGGGCCAATTTATGAGATTCCTTATATGAATTAATGTGGTTTCGTCTGCATTCTTGTGATGTTTTTTTGGATATTCTTAACTCCATAGATGGATTAGGACTGGTTTTCACCTCATATACTTTGACTATAGGGAGTGGTTGATGCTCATTTTAGAGGAATGATTGAAAGGATTTGTTGGATTAGTTGAAGATTTTACAAGATCAATAGGTTTTTATCTCAAGGGTTGAGGTATTTGTAGCATAAATAAAATTTCATATGGTTTTTATTAATCAGAGATCAATCGTTTATAATTTCATTTGATCTAGAATGTGGGGTACGAAATAGTAGAGTCCTTTGGATGGGTGATAGGTTTTCTTTGATCCTCATTGGATGATTCCTTGATCTATTTACCACTTTTTGAAATTTATCATCACTCTAATACAATCTCACCATGGGGAAAGGTCTTGATTGTGTGGTTGAGATCACTATGTGTGGTCCTAGTTTATAGTATTGGGTATAATTGGCCATGGGATATTTAGAATATATAACGGGTATGAATGGGTGTCATGGGGATAAATAAAAATTGGTGAGATGATTGTAAACCTAATGAGTGATGATGAAAACCCTCTTTAATTTGGAGGCAAGTCTTGGTATGCACATGGAGAGAGGGGACTCCTTTGGGACATTAAAAATAATAACAAGGTTGTGTTTCCTCTTGGTGATGATCTATGGAATCTAGATTGAGAGATGCAAGATGAAACCAAGTGAATGTTGTGGAGAATTCCATTAGATAGATAAATGATATTCCCTTGACATTTTGTATGGGATTTAGACCCCAACTATGTGACCAGGGACAACATAATGGCGATGCTATGGTAGTTTCTCATATTGCGAGACTATGAGTGATAAAAAACTGGGAATAGTATGATATGACCATGAGGACTAAGTATTGGTGGTCCATCAGTCTGTGATTCCACTAGTGAGTGATCTTTAAAAGTAATTATCAATGAGAATAGAATGTGGTGGGTCATAAAGATCAGGTTAATGAAAATTCAAGTGAGTTAAAATGTGATGGGATGAGGGTTTCAGTGTTTGGTGACTAGGACCCTCTGATAAACTGGTGGGCTATATAATGTTCTATAGGTCCTACATTTTATTTTCAGAATGAAGACAATTTTTATTAGGAAAGAAAATTCCTATTTTAATCTGTGTAGAGTGAGACCCATTACATTTATCATGGACCCAAGGACTAGTGGCTCATGAACATGGCCCAAAGGCCCTTTAAAGTGTCTTTCCTAAATAATCATTCATACATCACCTAGCCAAAAATAATTTTTTGTGTAATTATTCGTAGATAAGGATATTTAGTTTTGGATCATTATAGAAGTTTCCTGGGTCTATATACATATATTTGAGACATAACTTGAGTTATATGGTCATGGTTACCTAAGGGGTCGTATCTCTAACTAATAAGAACCTATTAACCATTTCTTGAGTAAGAGAGAATGGGTTTATTATAGGTCACCAAAAAATCTTAAGAGGGGAGGGGTTAATTAGGGTGTAATATTTTTTTAATTAAAAGGTTCTTGTTCCCATGTCTATATGAACATATGAAACCATTCTGATGGAATCATGAAGTTATTAAACATTCACTTGTAGAGTTGCAACACAACATTTTTACTTCGTTCACCACTAGGGGATTGTCCAAGGATCATACAGTGAAAGTCTATTAGTATTACCTAAATTGACTATGCCTCACTAGTTATTGTGGAATACATAATATTAGACACATTCACTTTTTTCTAGGCACACATCCTTTAAAATAGTTTTAGTGATTGCAATCTACCTCCTAGGGAACACTTCCATCGAATCCATCTAGATCACTTCCTTGAGTTATGTATTACCGTGTTTAATAAATTAAAGGTTGAAATAGTAGATTAATATATTATGTATTTGTACTAGATTTGCATAAGACTCTTTTTTCACTATTTTCCTATGTTTATGAACTTGAAATCACTATACAAATAAACCAGTAATTCAACAATACTATTCATAATGCTCTTAACCCAGGTGAAACACCCTTTATGTTTCAATTAAATTCTAGCATGTGTAAACCAAATCACGTTAACAAATCTCCCAAAATTCATGAATATCCTAGGAATTGTAAAGAATATAGTATTATCAAATCTCATAACTTTCTCAAAACAATATGTCTTTTCAAAACTCTAAGTCTTCATGAAACTCTGTTTTCTAAAAATACTTTGCAACAGTCAAGAATTAACAAGTTTTTTCACAATCCTCAAGCTCGTATATAATTAATTTTTTTAATATCAAATAATTCATGAATTCATATCATTTCATCTTTTTCTAAAATTATCATTGTGATTTTAACTAAGGGGTGACTGCCTATTTATAGAAATTTCTTTCGCAAAGGCCCCACGCCCCTAGAAATCCATTTTCCAAACATCTTCTGGAATGTTCATGATGATCCTTTATTCAAGAATATCCAATTCCATTTTACATATTCTTGAACCTTATCATAGAAAAATAGATTTAATATCATGGAATCATGAATTTGTGAATCTTCTCATAGTTTCAAGAACACATTATTTCTATCAATCATTCATGATACTCCACATCTTCAAAAAAACACCCTTATTGAAATAGAGTCTATGAGAAACCTAGTCTTTTTGCAAAAACAGTACATTATATTATTTATGAATATCAAATCCTAGAAATCCACCTTTGGTGAAACATTCTACTTTATTCTTATTTTGTGCTCCAAAAATTGGAAAATTTTGGGATAATATAAAACCTTCAACAATGAAGCCATATGAATTGTAAGATCTCTTACCTTAAAATATCCCTGGTCAAACCGAATGTGATTTGAAAAAAATAGAAAATACACTCCACTTAAATTTATGGAAATCTACAATTCAATCATAATCTCTATTTTCATTTGTTTGAAATTTGTAGATAAATTAAATAAATAACCATCCTCGAACAAGAGCATGATAGGCATGAAATTTTTCATCCAATACTCCAAACATAAATGGGAGATGATTAGTGTTTAAAAAAGTGCGGAAAAAGAGAATTATATTTTTCCATTGACCAGTGACCAATCCTAAAAACTAATGCTACAAACCAAACACTCATTGAATTTTCTTTATATCCATTTTTGGAAATAAACCCAAGAATCCCATATTTCATGTATAGTGCTAAAAAATACCCTAGGATCGTATCTACCCCATAGACATATATCACCTACAATAAAAAAATATAATAGTTAATACAAATTGGGAGAGGGGTAAAATAATAACCTCTTCAAGCAATGAGTGGTGGCTCAATAATGAGGTTCAACCGACGCTTCTTGAAATTTTTTGATGCTAATGACTTAGTCATAATGTAATCCCCATTATCATAAGTTCCAAAAAATTTACATTTGAATAAAATATTTTTCAAATTATTCTTTGATGATGTGATATCTAATATCAATATGTTTTTTATGATAGTGTTGAATTGGATTTTTCATAATTTTTATTGTGACATTGTTGTCACAGTAGATTGTTATCATCTATTTAACCTCATCATAAATACCAGTAAGTTGTTACATCATACACAATAACTGAGTGTATGAATTTTCATAATGATATACTATACTTTAGATGTACTAAAGAAAGTTATTTCTTGTTTAGTTTTAAACCATCTTAAACATTTGTTTTCTATGAAGAATATACCACCCCAGGGGGATATTATATCTACCACCTCTCCATCCCATTCCTCATCAAAGTGTACTAATAAATCATTATGAATTCCTTTTAAAAGATTTAAGTCAAAACCAATAATACCTTCAATAATCCTCTAAATTATTTTAACTACTAACTAATTATCTTCCTTAGGATTACATTGAATGTGATATGTTAAGAATATTTTAGAGATGATATCTTTCTATTTTGCAACCAAGTATAATAAGATTCATATGATCATATTTTATAGGGTGGGATAAATAAATGTCCCATCATCAATATTTCCACATTTTTCCCCAATCAAAATCAGATTCAACATTGGTTTGGAGTCATCCAAGATGAATTTCTTTAGAATCCTTTGTGCATATTTTTTTAAGAAATGAACGTATAGTTCTTGTTTTGAACTTTGCAAAGTCCCAAAAATGTATGTCAGTTTACCAATAATAGAAATTTAAATTTTATATTTAATGTTATTAGAAAATTATTCTAATTATCCATGCATACATCCCTAAAAAATAATAGAATACACATAAAAAATAACCACAAATTTATATTAATAATAATTCTTCTTATAGATATTATGGTCACCCCCTCCTGTTTTAATTTCAAACTTCTTCAGATAAGCATCCAGTGAGGAATACCATTCTTGTAGTTCCTAATTCAAACCATAGAGAACCTTCCCCAATATATAAACCTTATTTTCATAATTTCCAATCATAAATCCCATTGGTTCTTCAATTTAGACTTCTTATTCAATAACTCAATTTAATATTTCATTTTTGACATCAATCTCATAAGAATTGTTCCCTATTTTAATTTCCATGTCTAGGAAAATCCTGATATCTTCTAATATTATTTCTTTAGAAAATTGTTCTTCAAAATCAATTTATTGAATCTGTTTATAGCCTTCACACATCAATCAATCCTTTCTTCTGATCACATTTTCTGGATCACTGATTTTTTTCTAAATCCACTTTGTTCCCATCATGCTGTTATTTTTGTGTCTCTTATCAAGATCCATTATTTGGTTTATAACAATATAATCTAGTTCGTCATTCATGGACTTACCCTATGATTCATACTTTTTTGCATATTAAAATGAGGTAGGTTTTATAATTAATATGAATGTATAATGTTCTTCTTTCCTTATCCTCCTTGTCTAGGTGGGTTCCATCAAATACCCAATTATGTTAGATTGATCAATTTTTTATCTTCAATTTATCAATTGAGGTTTTGATGCATTTTCACTAGTAATAGATTTCTATAATAATTCAAATTATAGAAAATCATCATTATGTGAGCCCTGAATAGTTTAAATCCATCTGCTATTTCTATATTTGAATTTCTGCCTTGTCCACCTTATCATATATCTTTAAACTTATCAAAATAAGATTTACTCAAGGTATTTATAATTATATCCTCAAATATATTGAAATAATTTATTTACAAAATCCTTCCATGATAAATATTGTAACATTTATAGTTTTAATTGTAACTCCTCGACCCCAGTTACCCAGATCCGGTTCTTTATTTTAATACATTGGCATGATTACAAGGAATCAAGTCCTAAAAGACCAATCAGTTTATAAGTCTTGGAAAATATATTACATACATTAACATTACATTATAATTTAAAATATAAAACACAACATAGATAGTTATTTGAGAATTCCATTATTTCCATTATCTTAACCCTGTGTATCAATCATAATACACTTCCTGGAGTCCTGGGAAAATAAAACATAAGAAAGGGGTGAGCTCAAATGCCCAGTACGGGTAAATAATTTAGCGGAAGCTATAAACTTATAAGTCATGATGTGTGATAAAAAAACATCTATCTAAACCTAAACTTGAACATAATATGAAAAAAATAAATCAAACATTAGCATATAAACATGCACCTGGATATTATAATAGTCTAATAATAAGATGTAATAACTAATTTCATAATGAGGGAATGCCTAACGTTGGACATCATTACCACATAGTCAAGGCCTCTTGCTAAGTCTACAAATAATTTTTTTTCAAGGTCTTTTTCCAAGACACTAGTTTGTCTCATGAGACCTACCGATGCATTGAGGAGCCATAGTGGGATCCACCTATCACTTACTTAGTCCACTGAATTCCTCATATGAAAAAGTCGAAACATAACATAAAAATTCATATTAAAACTAGCATACGAAATGTAAATACATTAACCATAAACCATGAATGGTATAAAAATAGAACATCCACAGCCAACCATGTCATAAGTCATTCAGTACAATATGGAATATTGTATTATAATAAATCAACCTCAATTAAAAATAATATATAGTAAAGGATGCTGACATAGTTGAAAATGATGAGTAAATTTTTTTGAGAGAAATATCCTTTTTGTAAAATCATTTAAAAGTAACACATTTATAAAAGAAGTAATTTAAAATTTATTTTTGAATCAAAGTGTCCCATGCCACTTTGAAACTTTTTAAATGAATTATCATTTCAAAACATTCATGCCCATATAAATAAATCCTTAAAATCATTTTGAAAACATGGACATTAATTAAAAAAATTTAGAAAGAAAAATCTTTAAAATATTTAAAATTATGATCTTGATAAGGAGTACCTTTCACAAGTACTTATAATATTCATTTTGAAATCATTTTTATGTAAAATTCACATGGATGATAAAAATTTCCCAGTAAATACTTACACATAAACAATCTTGGATTATAATGAGATTGAGGAATTAACCCTTACCTTGCACTTTCCTTTGGTTGAGGATACGCTTAACCTCCTGTATAATGACCATAGTATGTTATTAAATTATTCCAGAACCATATTGATATTTATTATATCATACATCATTCATTTATGACTTTATACTACCCATTTTATAATAATTTCCATGTTAAATTAACATTTCGGGTAATAATCGCTTTCTTTATCGTACATGTTTTAACTTCTTACTCTTGATTGTATCACATAGATAAAGATTTAAATAAATCAAGAATATAAAACATGATTTATATATCATATATATGAAAAATATAAATATGTATAATAGACATATATATGAAATGAAAAACACCATTTTTGGAGACGGTAGTCCGTCCGTACGCATAAACGCTATTTTCGTTTTCACATCGTATTGAACGGAAGTAAGTGAATAAGATATATCTAAGTACATATATATATATATATCCAGAAGAATTATTATGTCACATATTACATACTTATTAATAATATATATTTTTATAATCATCGATGAATGGTGAATGTGGAAATTAATCTCATCGCGTCGTGGAGACGGTAATCCGTACGTATGCACGAGCAACAATATTATTATTTTGATATTAAAATAATATATATTTGGTTGGTATATCATATATAAATAATCATTATCATGTTATCTTTATTTATTATATACATATTACTCATCATTATATCCATCCAAATAACATAGTGTTGAATAATAAATTACACCACGGCGTGGAGACAGTAAGTCCTACGTACGCACACATGGTGACATTATCATTCATAAGATGGATAGAATAATAAAAATAGTTGTGACAGATTTATAATAACATCATAGTATATATAATATACTTGAGTTACTATTTTATAATGGAAACAACAAAGAAATAAGAAGTGGAAGAAGAAAAAAACTTGAAAGAGGTGATGAAATATTTACTTCTTCTTCGGGTTCTTACTTTTGATCTGATCAAAAGGGCTCTGTAGGTTATCTTTATGATAAAAATAAGGCCTCTAGGATCAATTGAAGGAAGTTTTGAGGATATTTGGGCAGGTTTTGGCTGATCCAAAAGGATATGAAAGTATAAATTTGAGAGAAGGGGGAGTGCCCTTTTATAAGAGGAGTGAGGGGAACCTTAGGAAAAGCTAAAAATATTATTTTATAATAAATTAATATTCGGTTTCTAATGGCTCAAAACTAATTTATGTAAAGTATAAGGTGGGTAGGGGTATAAATCCACTCAACCAATAGGTTTTAGAGCGGTTTGGGTCACAACATGAACCTTATCTTTTAGATTTAACTCTTAGTTTATTAGTTTGACATTTACCATGTCTCTTTTTATTCTTACTCTATATGGTTAATAAACTTACCCTAAACCTCCAAGAGAACCTCAAGTGTATCATTAAATACATATATAATATTATTTAATCCCTTTTTCCTAACCATAAATTTTTAGGAATATTATATCAAACAATAATATGGTATTTGTTTGAGACATTAATTCATGTATATTTTGAAACTATTTGGTATTTTTTTGTGAAAGTCATAACAACTTGATTACATTGAAAAAGATACATTTAATCAGACCTAAAATGTCATATTCACCTATAAAATTCGTGGATGTCATAAAAACTTGGAAATTATATTGATTTTAATATTTATAATACCATTTATTTGATTCTTTCATTAATAAGGTAATTACTGTATCATCATTGTGTCATTAATAAATTTAATTATTTAATGTATAAAAATTATAAATAAAATACCATAATTTAGGAAATAGATGTATATTTCTAATTAATATTTATAGTCTAAATGAAAACTTATATAACACCTTGTAAAAATTGTTTTACTAAAAGATATATGTTTATGTCATTTTTGCCTTTACTTTAAATTAATTTATATAAAGTGTCATTATCACTCTCAAGTGGCTCCAAGTAGTCCCCAAATCGACCCAAGGATGCCCAAAGTTGGACATTATCATCCAATAGGGTCATTACATATGTTAGGGTAATTTAATATTATTTTAATATTACTTTTTTACCCATATTTACCAGGTTTACCCTTTAACCATGGTAAATAAAATATTTACCGAAATAATTATTCATAATGTCAAAAAAAAAATTACCTATTTACAAAATTTGGACCTTCTAATACTAAATATGGAATCCATTTTTCCAAATTCCAAATATAGAAGTGGCAGAAATTAATTTAAAATTATTTCCCACTATCAAAAGAAAAAGCATGTTTTTTAAGAAATAATAACTATCAAAAGATTGACACTTGTTTTTGTCTAGTTTAAATGTGAAATTACATCCAATGAACTAAATTATATTAAATGATTTAAATAAAATCTAATTACATATTAAAACCACTCAAATGTATAATTTAGTACTATAAATTATTTTGATTAAAAATGTTGTTTTCAGTTAAAATTTAGTAATTTTCACTATTTGAGGAGAGCGTGATGTAGCTCTCAGGAGAGCTTCCTTGGGCGGATAGGGTTTCCGCCGCCACATTTTCCCACCTCCCCCCTTTCACTGTTGGTTTATTCGTCCGTGCCTTCTTGATTGGGAGACCTGTTAACGAAGCTTGTCTTTTGGCAATCCTCCTCAAACGACGTACACGACCACCGTCTTCTCTCCTCCATGATTCATGCTTCGCCCGATCTTCTGCATATTCGTGTTTCTATAGTCCGAATCTCCGAGATGGCGTCGATGTCGAGGGATCTAATAGGACCCGGTATTCGGAGGCGACGTGTTGGGCTTGATGCTTCATCACACGGGTTTTCTTATAGATTTCATGTTTGTTTTGGTTTGTGCACTGGTGAGTCGACGCCCTATGGAAGACACAGGATCGTCACATGGATGTTTGTGGGAAACCACGACGCGGAAAACTCACTGGCGCATACACATATGACAGCGGTTCGACCTAGGATGAGTTTGCGGCACCGACTCGTCCTTCCCATCTCTAGTTTTCATGTGGCTTGTTGCTGTATAAAAATTTGGGTTTCATGTGAGTCGGAATGTGGCAGGGTCGTCTTTGACTATTAGGCCAGTACGCAGGCGTGGATGGCGGATGCAGGAATGGTCAGTGTTGGTGGTTCTTCTCCTCACCAGTTGGCTTCTCCTTCCCTTCTGGTTTGTTCTGTGGTTCTACCTTTTGTTGTGCCTAGATGGCCATGCTTCTCCTTGGTTTTCCTCTATGATTTCCTCATCCTCCTTCACGCACAACCCCATCTTGGTTGGGTGTGATGTATTTCATGACTTTTTGGATCGTGTTGGTGGCTTTGGTGAAGTTGGATCTTTTGGGGTGTTTTTTTGGCATGGAGGAATGGTTCTCAAAGGATCGATGATTCTGTGGTGCAGCTCAGCGGGTCTGGTCCTGAGTGTTGTGTCAATGGAAATTTGGCGGGTCGGTATGACCAGCTGTTTTCCCTGGTTACCACTTTGCCACAAAGTGATTTTGGTTGTCGTGTTTTGGTTTCTTTATTGGGAAGGTCTGGACTTGGGCTTGGTTCTAAGCTCGACCCACTTATGGTTCTGTTTTCATGTTCTTTCACTTTGCCTGTTCGGTTCTTACTAACCCAAAAATTGACTTTTTTGAAAAAAAGAAGTTTCAGTCAGTCAATATTCTTCGAAATATGAAAGTGATTATAAAGACATAAAAAATTTATCAAAACTAATTTTTTATGTACCGATTCTAAAGAAGAAGTTTATTTTTCCAAATTGAATATATAAAAGTGTCAAATATTGGATTTAAAAAGGGTTCTCCATTGAACGATGGTAAAATTGCATTTTTTTTGAAAAATACTTCTTTTATCTAAAAAAATGAATTTTTTCTTATATTATGTCTAAGAAACTAATTATATGGATTATAAAATTATAAGGATTATATAAAATATAAATTCAGTTAATACTATTAATAACCGCTTTTGAACGGCTAGTTTGGTAAGTCGTTGTACGCTTGAACTCGGTGTTGTGTGTGGTGAAAGTTATTGAGTTACTTCGAAGAAATAACATAATTTGAAATCATGGGATGTTACATTCTCTCCTCCTTCAATAAATTGCATCCTCATAATTTGAAATTGTTCTCTGAAAATAAAAGGTTGAAAATAGAGAAATACCTTTGTGGAAAACCCACATCAGAAATTGGGTTAATAAAATATACTCCTAATAAGAGGGAAAGAGAAATGAAAAATTCTCCACCAAATTATGATCTCAATTAGGAGAACATTTGTGGTAATTAGAGACACATAATTGTAGGAAAAACAAAAAGATTTATATGGAGTTATTGAGGTCATCAATCACAAACAAGTGTAAAATTGAAGACCTCAAACCCATCAATCTATGATCATTTAAAATACCATCAGTTCAAAAAAACATAAGGTATTAGGATAACACATTTTTTTAAGATCCCTTCCCTAAAGTTTAAGAATTAATTTATCCATAGAATAAGAGAAAAAATATATATAATTGACAAGTAAAGTTTCAGCCTTTAACTAATTCATACCACATACTCATCTTTTATTCCAAGAGATTTTAAAAAATATATTCTATTTATCCTAATCATATAGGGTTCCAAAAATAATGAATTTATAATTCACCTATCAGACCTTTTAAAAAGAAACTAAATTATACAATCCAGGATATCACATAGGCCAGTGGTAGGTGGTGCACCCTTGTCGTCCTTCGGTTGTGGGTTCAAGACTCACGACCTTGCCGGACGTGACTGGTTGTCACCCGACCTCTGGGTTGTCTTTTTTATGACAATCCAAAAATAACATTAACAATTGTATCCAATTTCTAACATAATCTATTCTAACCTTTAGACTTATCCAAAATTTTTCTATCCAAAATCACAGTCCAAATTTTATAAGGAAGTCAAACACAATGAAGATCCTTTTTTCCACCTAATAACATGTGAAAACCTTCATCATGTATTCTTTAAAAACATGGTCACACCCTGAATTACCATAAAACCTTATTGATTACATTCATGATCTCTTATTCTTTATATAATATTGTATATATTCCTTATATCCACAAATTTTTAATAATCCAAAAGTGATGAAATAAACAAACCATTAATCAGTGCCAAGGTAGTCAAGAATATCCAATATAATTTATCCAAATCAACCATCTCTTATTCCAAACATACTACCTCAGTATCTGGACCATATTAAGGATTACCTTTCCTTCAACCATGTATTTTCAAAAAATGATTAACTTGTTGTTGATTCATTTTTCATAATTCCATATAATCTCAAATATTCAATGAAATTGTATTGTGGTAAAATCCTTATTTATTTCCATAATTTATATAACCAGTACATCGTTGATAGATCACTCTAATAAAACAATTATTTAATAACAACATAAGAACACTAGTCATTCCTCTTTATCTGTGGTAGTATTACAACTTTATTATTATTCATTAGCATCATTTGGGGAATACTCTGATGATATTAACATTGATTCACGTAGTGTCCCAACTCCTTGCAGATGAAGTTTTTATATTTGAAACTTTTTTATTATCCTTGCAATCATGTACTTGATGTCCTTTTTATCAACACTTATAACAAACTCACATTTCCTTCAAGCATTTATGAAGGTGATTATTTCCACTGTAATTACATATGCTAAAATCCTTTTTTCCCCTCTTCCCTTTATCCATATTTCGCTATTCCATCCTTTTCTTCTCTTTCTTCCTTTTAATGCCATAGGACTTAGAGAATTTTTTACTTATCTTAGTAACACATGATACTATTTCTTCATATTATAAGAATACATGGGAGAGTATTGGATTATTAACATGAAAGATATGATCCTTATTACTCTTCGGATCATATGTATTGCTGGATTTCTCATTCCTTCTACTCGACACCATTTCTAAACAATGGAATACACTAGGTCGGTTTATGAATTGAAATTCATAATTACCAACTTGTAAATACCTAACATAAATTTAATAGTTTATAGATATAATCATAAAAATGTTTTCATTGAGAAAGTATTTACTCCTAAATCCTTCATAATGGCTTGTAATGAAAATGTGAATTACCCAAAGCATATCCCCCTGGGAGTGTCGTAAACAGGAGTGCAGCAAGGCATGTTGTCATGCACCAGTTCCCATTTGAGTCTAGCTTAAAGAGGTATTTTTAGGTTTTACCCCTAGGTACATCTATGCCAGAGCCTCCTCTACCTGATCATATCTAGATAGGGATTTATTGCCTGGAAAACTCACAAAATCTCTATAATACCAAAATTCTGGGATGTTCTTCTATACTAATCCTCAAAGTCTATCTTAGGGCTATGTGCTATAATAAGAGTTTATCTAAAACTAGTTTACAAGGTTTTTACTAAACTTACACAGATACCAACTGTAATGCCCCGACCCCAGTTACCCAGATCTGGTGCATTATTTTAATACATTGGAATGATTACAAAGAATCAAGTCCTGAAGGTCCGATCAGTTTAGCAGTCTTGGAAAATAGATTACATACATTAACTTTACATTATAATTTCAAACATAAAACACAACATATATAGTTATTTGAGAACGCCATTATTCCCTTTAGATTAACCCTGCATATCAATCATAACACACTTCTTGGATTCCTTGGAAAATAAAACATAAGAAAAGGGTGATCTCAGATGCCCAGTACGGGTAAATAATTTAGCGGAATCTATAAACTTTTAGGGCAAGATGTGTGATAAACACAACAGCCTTTTTAAACATAAACTTGAACAAAATATGAAAAAAAATAAATCAAACATTACCATATAAACATGCACATGGATATTCTACTAGTTGAATAATCACATGTAATAACTAATTTCATAATGAGGGAATGCCTAATGTCGGGCATCTTTACCACATAGTCAAGGCCTCATGCCAAGATTACAAATAAAATTTTGGTCAAGGCCTTGTGACAAGACACTTGTAACACCCCGGGTAAATAAAGAATATGACATTTTTATATTTAACCCTATTTTTTAAATAAAATGTTAATATTAATTTAAAGGGAACGCTATGCTTGATGGCTTACCCAATACGCAACAACGAGTTCCTTTGAAATCTTACTTTGCACTCTAATAATAAAATAATTTTATTTTAAATGGTAGTTAACACCTAGCCGTTGTAATGATGGAAATGAACAGAACTAACTAAAAAATTATTATATATGTTTGTCAAATAGTTTTACTTTTTACAATAAATGTTATAGGATTAAAAATGCGAATGAATCCAATTTTAAGCGTAAACATTCTAATATTCTTTAAAAGGTCGATTAACCGCCTTTTGATGGTGAACCTCTTTTAAATCCACTTTTTCAAACTTTTATGTGTTATATTTGACAAAATAAAATTCTTCTTTAGAATCGGGACATCAAAATTTACTTTCTGTTAATTTTTGGTATTTTTCCGATAAAGTTCATTTTTTAATGAATAGTGAAAAATGTTGTATTTAAATTCAAAACCTCTTTTTAATCTAATTTATTTATATGATTAGATTATCTTTTTAATTGGTTTTAAAGTTAAATTAGAATATATTTTTACCATTTAATCCAATAGTGGTCATTTTAATTAATTTCACTTTGAAATTGGACTTAAACTAGTGTCAATCTTTTAATAGATATTGTTTCTTAAAAAACATGCTATTTGTTTTGACAGTGAGAATTAATTATTAAATTAATTAATGAAAATTATTTGTTTTGAATTTTTTAAAATATACATCATTTTTGAATTCGAAATATCAAATATATCTTAGGGTTAATTTTTGGTATTTTTCTGAAAAACTTCAATTTTTGATGAATAGTGAAACCACTAAGTGGTAGTTTAAAAACTGATTTTTCATTTAAATGAAACATTACCACTTCTGTGATTTGAATTTCAAAAATCCAACATAGATGATTGTAATTAAGATGTAAAATGTGGTTCAATGGGATTAAAATAATTTTTTTTTTGGTGAATAGTAAATTTTAAGTTTTTAATCGCGATTAGAGGTAATTAGTGTAATTTAAGGTAAAAATAATGTTTTAATAATTTGAAATGATCTTGACACAAGTAATAACCTTATTTGATGAGTCATAGCCGACCAAGAAAATCCATGTGTCAACTTGGGGACCCCATGGAGCCACTTTGGTAGGAAAATGACATTAATACCTTTTTATTTAAAGTTATAATTAAAATGTCACAAACGTGTGTTGTTTTACTAAAACAATTTTTACATGGGGTTATACAAGTCATATTGTTTACTATAAATATTAATTATAAAGACAAAACGATTTCCTATATCATGAATGTTTTTTATAATTTTTATACATTAAATAAATTTAATTATTTATGACACCATGATGAGGCAGCGATTACCTCATTATTTAACGATTTAAATAAAATGAAAAGATAATGTAAAATCTAATACCTAAACTTGTCAAAAACATATTGGATGGGTGGATTTATAACTATTATCACCTTATCATCTAAATATATAATTCTGGGACCTTTAAAATTTTAAAAACATTTTATAATAAAGTAAAACTTTATAACTTTCCAAGAGTGCCCCTCCTCTCCTCTTATAGAAGACCCCCACCTCTACCACCTTAACCACACCTCTCAAGACTTTGTCTCGGCCAACCCCTGACCAATTCATCTCTCCACATCTCTCTCTTCATCATTTAAGCCTCACCTTTGGGCATAATCCTTTCCAAGGAAGCCTTTGAGCTCAAATCAAAAAGAGTTACCTGATTTTAAGGTAATGTCTTCCCTTGTGTTCTTTTGTTCTATTTTGCTTCTCCAACCCTCTAAAATATTTTTATTACTTTATTTTTAAAAAAAACCAGTATCTTCAATATACTAGGATGTTGTTATGGGAAGTATTTGAGCTACACTTACACACACCTTCATCTAATGGTTAAAGATTATACTGTTTTTGTGGATGGCGAATTTCTGCCTCACGAAATGATGATTGTTCAATATTCTCTTAACACCTTTAATGGTGGCCATTATTATGTCACTATATTTTATATATGATATATATGGTATTTATGTTTTCTATATGCTTCTGAATTTTTAATTTAAAACATTCCATTATGCTTTTCATGTTGTGCAAATGCGATAATTTCATACGAGGAAGTGTGGACTACCGCCCCCTCAAGTGATGTGACTCGTTCATGAAATACATGGAATGTATAAAGAATGGAATTAATGAACATATGTGACCTATATAACATATATATTATACTGTAATTATAATATATATATCTCTCTATTATATTTAATTCCATTAATATGACAAAGAAATGAAAGTAACGTTCATGCGTACGTACGGCCTACCGTCTCCATGAACAGTGCATTTCATTTCTTTTTATCTCCAAATGTTATGGAGTAGTATAAAATTAATATATACTGGATATATATGATATTTAAATAATTAATACTATTCTGGAGATTATTTACTTATAACTACATTGAAAATCATTTTCAAACAAGTTCATTTTTGACTCATGTACCAAACATCAGCAAAAACGTTTGATATGAACTAACATTATTAAACAATTAATATAAAATTATAATATGTGATATTAACTGAATAATAATATTTAAATTAGGTCCTTAGGCAATTATAAATTGACCAAAGTTTATTATTCTGTAATATAATGAAACGAACAAGGCAAGTCGAACTTGAGGTAAGGGATCCTACCCCTCTCTTTCTTTTTAAGTACACTCTTTTATGTAATTCTTTTTAAGCTCATATTTTTTATGATTGGGGTGTTATTTTATATTTCTCATACTGTACTTTTTATGTTCATATGATGAGAGACCCTATTTTCTCTCATCAATCCATTTTGGAAGTTTTGAGTGGCGCCGTTAGGCTGCCGAATTTTTGTAAGAGATCCAACCTCTCTCTTTCTTTTTAAGTACTCTCCTTTATGTCACTTCTCTTAAGCCCCTCTTTGTTATGTTGGGGGATTTTCTTTTATATTTCTCTTTCTGTACATTTTATGTTAATATTATGAGAGACCCTATTTTATCTCATATATCCATTTTTGGAAGTTTTATGTGGCGCTGTTAGGCTGCCGAGTTTTCATAAGGGATTTTTTCATCTCACTTTTATTCCCATGAGATTTATGCTACATTTTACACCATTTCCTTTGAGTGGTGTATGTACAGCCCATTATTCTACTATTTTTGTAATATACTTTCATTTATGGGTATTTATGTCAATTTTTTATAGTCCTTCTTCCATGGGGTGTACGTTTCGAAAGTTACCCAAGTTGGTAAGGGAAACTTTCACCCTCCTCTTTTTAAAAGACTTATTTTTATTGGTCTTTTAATTTACATATTGGTTTATGTTCTTCTACATCCATATTGATGTAAATTTTATGTCCAAGGGATGAGATACCATTTTATCTCTCATCAAATCATTTTCTGAATTTTAAAGTGACGCCGTTAGGCTGTTGAATTTTTGCAAGGGAACTTCTTAACTCAATTTCAATTCTTTGGGTTAAAATTGTACTCCTTGAATATGTCATCCTATGAATATGTGTGAATGACCTATGATTGTTTTAAACTTAATATCCACTTATATTGGGTGTATTTATATTTGTCACACATAATTATGAGATTGATTTATCCTTAATTTAAGGATACCATCTTTATAAGGGATTTCATCTCAATTTACACATCTATTGAGTCTTCATTATTGTTATGCACCAATTCCCTATTATATGGTGTATATACTGTCCTTTGACATATTATATCATGAATAACTTTATTCTCATGATATTATAAAGTTCTGATTAGATGTTATTCCTCAATTATTTGTATTCAAGAGTATCTCATTTTGTTAAAAACTCTTTAACTAAAATATCATTTTAAATGTTTTAAAGATTTACTATTATAAATATTTATCTTTAATGTCCATGTTTTAAAAATGGTTTTTAGTATTTATATGGAAATTAATGTTTTCAAATTATAATTCTTTTAAAATCTTCAAAGTGGTATGGGACACTTTGATTCAAAAATCTCTTTTTAAATGGTTTATGAAAATGGATTGATTATATCAATATCTTTAAATTACTTCTTGTGATTGATAATGAAATGTTAATAGTGAAATATTTATATTTGAAATATTTTATGTGTTATAATAGTAATTGGACATTTGACAGGTGGTTACGTGATAAACCATATGACGGGTGGTTCCGTGAATACCAGGATGGGTGGTTACATCATAACCTCCAATGCATTGGGTATGGAAGTCGGCCGTATGGCTATTCCATTAAGTATGTGTGTAAGTCAACCGTATGGTTATTCCATTTAAGTATGTTTATGTCCCAAGTTACCTTTATATGTTATGTGTTCTTTATATGGGTTTTATGGTAATATTTTGGTTAGAAAAGGGTAAGTAATGGTCTTTTATTCAGTGAAGAGTTTTTACTACTTCATAAAAGTCAAAAGTATTACTTTGGTAAAGTATTCAGGGTTTACTTGTTGTTTTGAAAAACTAACAGTTTTCCTTCTTTGAGTATCCTTTACTGGGCTTTTTATGCTTATCCCATGTTTTTGAAATGTTTTCCACAGGACATAAAGATGAATAGGGTAAATGATGGGATCAAGGAAAGACATGCTATCTAAAACATGGAACTAGACATGTTTATTTTAAGTGTTTTTATTTTATTTTATGGAAACATAGTAGAAGTGTATACTATGTCATCTTTTGAGATGTACTAGTTATGTCCTAATTCTCTAAAACTCTAAACCTGAAAAGATCCTCAATGTGAATTATTAATTTAATTCAATATTAAGTAAGGTTTAAGTCCAGGGCCTTATAACACTAGTTTGTCTCATGATACCTACCGATGCATCGAGGAGCTATATCGGGCTCCAACCATCACTTACTAAGTCCATTTCATTCCTCATATGAAAAAGTTGAAAACGAACATAAACATTCATATTAAAACTACCATAAGAAATGTCAATACATTAACCATAAACTATTAATGGTATAAAAATAGAACATCCACAGTCAAACATATCATAAATCATTCAATAAAATATATAAGATTGTATTATAATAACTCATCCTCAATCAATTATAATATCCAATAAAGGATGCTGACTTAGTTGAAAATGATTAGTAAAACTTTTTGAGAGAAATATCCTTTTTGTGAAATCATTTAAAAGTCAAACATTTATAAAGGAAGTAATTTAAAATATATTTTTTAATAAAAGTGTCTCATACCACTTTGGAACTTTTTAAATGAATTATCATTTCAAAACATTCATGTCCTTGTAAATAAATCCTTAAAATATTTTTTGTAAACATGGACATTAATTAAAAAGATTTAGACAGATAAATCTTTAAAAAATTTAAAATTCTGACCTTTATAAAGATTACCTTTCACAAATCCTTAAAATATTCATTTCGAAATCATTTTTATGAAAAATGGACATGGATAATAAAAATGTCCCAGTAAATACTTACACATAAACATTCTCGGATAACAATAAGATTGAGGAATTAACCCTTACCTTGCACTTTCCTTTGGTCGATGGTAAGTTTAACCTCCTGAATAATGGTCATAGTATGTTATTAAATTATTACAGAACCATATTCATATTTATTATATCATAAATGATTTATTTATGACTTTATAATACCAATTTTATAATGATTTCCATGTTAAATTAACATTTCGGGTAATAATCGCTTTCATTATTGTACGTGTTTTAACTTGTTACTCTTGATTGTATCACATAGATCAAGACTTAAGTAATTACAGAATATAAAACATGATATATATATATATCATATATATTTAGAAAATAAATATGTATAATAGACATATATATGGAATGAAAAACACCATTTATGGAGACGGTAGTCCGTACATACACATAAAGGCTGTTTCCGTTTTTACATCGTATTAAACGAAAGTGAATAAGATATATGTAAGTACATATATATATATATCCAATAGAATTACTATGTCATATATTACATACTAATTAATAATATATATTTTAATAATCATCGATGAATGGTGAACATGGAAATGAATCTCATCGCGCCGTGGAGATGGTAATCCATACGTACGCACGAGTGACAGTATCATTCATTTGATATTAAATTAATATATAATTGGATGGTATATCATATATACAGAATCATTATCATTTTATCTTCATTATTTATATACATATTACTCATCATTATATCCATCCAAAAAACATAGTGTTAAATAATAAATTACACCACGACGTGGAGATGGTAAGCCGTACGTACGCACACATGGTGACATTGTCATTTATAAGATGGATATAATAAAGAACATACTTGTGCCATATTTATAATAACATAACAGTATATAGAATATAATGGAGCTATTGTTTTATAATGGAAACAAAAAGAGAGGATATGGAAGTAGAAAAGAACTTGAAAGAGGTGATGAAATATTAACCTCTTCTTCGGTTTCTTCCTTTTGATTTGATCAAAATGGCTCCATAGGTTGGCTTTATGATCAAACTAAGGACTCTAGGATCAATTGAGGGAAGTTTTGAGGATATTTGGGCCGGTTTTGGTTGATCCAAAAGGCTTTGAAGGTATGAATTTGAGAGAAGGGGGTGCGATTTCATAAGAGGAGTGAGGGGCACCTTAGGAAAAGCTAGAAATATTATTTTATAATAAATTCTTATTTGGCTTATAACGGCTCCAAACTAGTTTATTTATAGTATAAGGTGGGGAGAGGTCTAAATCCACTCACCCAATAGGTTTTATATAGGATTGGGTCACTATATTAACCTTATCATTTAGATTTAACTCTTAGTTAATTAGTTTGACATTTACCCTGTCTCTTTGTATTCTTACTCTATATGGTTAACAAACTTACTTTAATCTTCTAAGAGAATATAAAATGGCTCATTAATGACATATATAATATTATTTAATCCATTTGGTTGAACCTTACATTTTGAGGAATATTATATCAACCAATAATATTGTATTTGTTTGAAATATTAATTTATATCAATTTTGACACTATTTGGTATTTTGTTTTTTGTGAAAGTCATAAAAACTTGATTACTTAAAAAAAGATAAATTGAATAAGACCTAAAATTTAATATTCACCTATAAAATTCTTTTATGTCATAAAAACTTTGAAATTATATATATTTTAATATTTATAATACCATTTATTTGATTCTTTCATTAATAATGTAATTACTGCATCATCATTTTGTCATTAATAAATTTCATTATATAATGTCTAAAAATTATATATAAAATACCATTATTTAGGAAATAATTTTATCTTTCTAATTAATATTTATAGTCGAAATTATAACTTATATAACACTTTGTAAAAATTGTTTTACTAAAAGATATATGTTTATGTCATTTTTTCCTCTACTTTAAATTAATTAATATAAAGTGTCATTATCACTCTCAAGTGCCTCCATGTGGTCTCAAAATCGACCCAAGGATTCCCATGGTAGGAAATGTATCATGAAATAGGGTTAGTACATGTGTTAGGGTAATTTAATATTATTTTAATTTTATTTATTTAACCATATTTACTGGATTTTACCTTTAACCATAGAAAATAAAATATTTACCCAAGTAATTATTCATAATGTCTTAAAATAAATGTTACCTATTTACACAATTTGGAAGACCTGATCCCAAATATGGAATCATGTTTTCCAAATTCCAAACACATAAGTGGAATAAATTAATTTAATATTAATTCTCGCTATCAAAATAAAAAGCATGTTTTTAAGAAATAATAACTATCATAAGATTGACACTTGTTTATGTCTAGTTTAAATGTGAAATTACATAAAATGACCTACATTATATTAAATGATAAAAATATAATATATTGAAATATTAAAACCAATAAAATTTATAATTTAGTACTATAAATGTTTTTGATTAAAAATGTTGTTTTCAGTTAAAATTTTGTAATTTTCACTATTAATCCAAATATGAAAGTTATCAAAAAGAAACAAAAAATTTATCAAAACTAAATTTTTATATACCGATTCTAAATAAGAAGTTTATTTTTCCAAATTGGATATATAAAAGTGTCAAAAATTGGATTTAATAAGGTTTCTCCATTAAAAGGCTGTAAAATTGCATTTTCTGAAAAATATTTATTTTATCTAAAAAAAATGAATTCGTTCTTATATAATATCTAAGAAAATCATAATAGGGATTCTAAAATTATAAGGATTATATAAAATTAAAAATTAAATTAATACTATTAATAACCGCTTTTTAACGGCTAGTTTGTTTAGTCATTGTGCGCTTGATCTCGGTGTTGTCTGTAGTGCAAGTTATTGAATTAATTTGAAGAAATAAGGTACTATGAAATATTGGGGTGTTACATTAATAATAAATTAATAACCATGGAATATTCACCTATATTCCTCATCACCAAATATTACTTGATTTCCTCCTTTAATTGAGATAAAACATTTACTTCTAAAAACACAAAAATATTTGAGATTGGGATTCATTCTATAACATATTTCATATAGAGTCTTGGTTTATAATCTAAAAATTCTTATTCAATTTTGAGTGTAAACCATTACATTAAAAGATTATTTATAGTAATGACATGATTCATGACTTTCAATAAACATAATTCTACAAATATTGTTCACCTATCAATATTTTCATTCAATAACCCCATTTTATTGAGGGGTTCTCACTATATACACCTCATGATTTATCCCATGCTTTTAAAGGTAATTTTCAAATTAAATGGACATGTATTCTCCCCCATTAACATATTTTAGAATCATGATTTTGTGGCTAGTTTCATTGTTAGTTCTTTGAAGATATTATTTCATGAAATAGAGAACTCATCGATTCTTTAAGATAAACCTTTAAAAATTCATTCTACTATAGTCATCAATAAGAATAATGAATTACATTATTCTATATGGTCCATCCACATTAATTGGACCACATACATCTATGTGGATAAGATCAAAATTATTTTATTCCCTTCTATTCTTTGGGTGATATCTCGTCTATAATTCATCACATGTATTTTCTCGATCATGTTTCAAATTAGGAATTTCTATAACTATCTTAAGCTTAGATATTTTTTCAATTCCTTTTTTTAATGTGACCCAACAACCATTTAAAAATGATTTTTTCTTCTTGAACTATTATGTAACATGTGCTTTTTTACTATCAACCTTGTGAAAATTTCGATATGTTCTTAATCCTTTCATGAAAGAATTACATGTATATTAGTTAATAGTGAACTACTTTGGAGTAAATTTCACTACCTGTACTAAGTCATATATTTTACCCACACTTAGGATATATTGATACAAATTTTTGACATAGATAACATCATTTTTCGTTTGCTCCTTATTTTTTAGTACTATATTTCCACAACCCATAATAATAAAATCACTTTAATTATAGAATATCACTTTTCTGTCAACCAAATTCTTGAAATTATTTAGTACATCTATAATTCCTATAATGTGATAGGATCATACACTATCAAGAATGAATGTGTTACTATTATTTGTAACATTGAGTGTTATTTCAGCATGATTGGATTTCTCGGTCCTCTTTATTTTCTACCCATGAGATACTTTGTTGAGTTTAGGTTAAAGATGTCCTTTCTAATATCTTATTAATATACATGTTTCATAATACTCATATTATTATTCTATATGAGGATACATATTTCCAAGAGTATATCAGTTTGGTGATGGGTATTAACTTGTCACTGAGTCTGGTTTTTATTGTTTCCTCCATTCGACTACCTATAATGAATAGATTTATGATCAGATTTAGAATATTTAAAATATATACATTGAAAATATTTCTTCTATATGATGAATGATATGGTCTTATTCTTGTTTCTTTACTTATGGACACCTCCCCATTAATATTTCCCCTTTCCACTTAATAATAATGCATGGTATGACCTAAAAATCCATTTAATTGATATTTCAAAAGGAGAAGGTCTTTTAACATAAATTATTCTACATGTTACCTTATTTTGTAAATGTTCCTGATAGGATTTACTCTGAAGATACTTTAATATTATTTTTGTCTCTATTTTCTATTTTGTTCGAATAATTTTTTATTGGGACAACAATAACCTTTGTGATATCTAAAATTTTTCTTATTAGCTTTATATTTTCTCATCCCATTTCTAGCCTTTGATGTTCCTACATCTCAACCATTTCCACATTTCTCATAAATGTGGATGTCTGATAATTCATTTCCTTTTCTACTCTATCATAACTTCATTTTTCTATTTTAACATCTATAAATCTGAAAATTTCTAAAATTTAATTTCTTCATCATTTCATTAAATTTTTTATTGAGTTTCAAGTTTTCACATTAATGTAAACCCTTCTTTTATAGTCCTTCAACTATCATTTCATTTTCCTCCAGTCTCAATGTGGGTTCATTGATGAACTCTTACGTCTATTTAATCATGAGTTTAAATTCCAAAACCTCTTTTGATATTTCATGAGTTGTTGTGTGTTCTTCTTCATCTCCTCTAGTAAATGAATTTCATCTTAAATACAATAAACATACTCCTATAAATATTTCATTAATTCTCTCATATTTCTGTTTCTATTTCTTTGATTTTCAGTATCATCATGATCTGCCTCAAGTTCCACCATTAGATCAATAGTAATAATCCACTGATTATTTTCATCCTATTTTGGATCTATTTTGTTCAAACGTAACCTTCTTGGATGATTCAAGTTAAAATTTTAACTCTGGTACTATATCCTTCCAAAATACATTATCAACTAGTTCTTCCTTACATATGAATCTTTTTCTCAGCAATTTCAGTCATTATCTAAAGTATACCTTGTTATAGAACCTATTCTGAGGCTTATGGATTATTGTTTCTTGAATTTCTACATTATTAAATTTTCTTATTCATCGAGAGGCAATTCTCCCTAATATACCTCACATAAAACAAACTAATAGAAGATTTCCCTCAAATATAACATTCTTTCTCTTGTATTTACTGGAAAATAGATAAATAGTTTCATTATACTCATCATCAATAACTCCTTAAATATTATTTACTCCATTTATTCGAATTTCATTTTCTTTATTACTCAAGTGGATGCATCTTCTGGTTTGACACACATTTCATAAGCCACCAAACTACTTATTAGTCCATCAAGATACACCTTAGAGAAGTATCTTTCCTCAAGAGTCAAAAAATTAGGATTTTACATAGGTTGAAGTCTCCTCCATATTTTCTTCACACTTTTAATATCATTAATTTTTCCCATGTTCTAAAATATCATCAATAACGTCAATTAAATGATTAATGAAGCTATATGTTTTTTCATCTAGATTCATTTTATGATCATCAAACAAATTATTCAAGACTTGAAGTTTGACCTCATTTAATTATTTATTGTATTTGTATAAATACATAATTAATATCAATGACATATTCACATTGATATAACCTGTAGGACCACATAACACCCTAAGAGGGTGGGTGAATCAAGGAGTCAGATTTATAATTTTAATTTAATGATATGGTTACCAAATTGGTATGATATTTTAAAACATATCTATTAGAATTGTGCAGTCATTAATCATTCATACGTTGAGAGGTAACATAGAAGGTTGTTTTGGTTCACCAAAAAGGGATAATCCATGGATAATACATTGATAGTGTTTCTGTCATAACTAATCCAATAATCTTAAACAGTTATTTTGGAATATAGTAGATCATTAATAGTTACTTTATTCTTGTATGGTCACTTTTATAAGGATTTTAGTGATATCAAACTTCCTCCCGCTGATCACTTTCACTGACTCCCCCTAACTCACTACCTCGGTTGACATCTTACTCAGATTAATGAAATGATGGTCACAAAAATAAATTATAAATTTTAGGTTTTCCCCTGATTATCATGAGACTCACCTTAAACTATAGTCCTAAGTTCATGAACTTGAAATCAATATACACATACCACCAATGTTCAAAACAACTATTCACAAAGCTCTCAACCTTTGCAAAACACCATATATGTTTCAAATAAATTACAGCACTCAAAAACCAACACACCTTAACAAAGCTATTATACTTTTTGATGGTCATAGAATTCTCTAAGCTCATATCTTTCATGGAACACTATGCTTCAATAAAATCCTAGTCTTCACAAAACTCATTTTTCTAAAAATTCTTAGTATAAGTTAATAATGAACTAGTCATTTCATGATTCCAAAGATCACATAGAATTCATGATTTTCCAAGATCCAAACCTTTGTGAATTTAAATAATTTTATATTTTCATAAATTACCTAAATTATTTTATATGAGGGGTGGTCAACTATTTATATAAATTTATTTCAAAATTATATTATGCTCCCAACATCCATTTTTGAAAAATCTTCTTTACACTTTGAAAATATCATTTATTTATGAAGATCTAGTGAAATTTTACCCATTAATTAACATTTATATAGTCATATAGGTATAAGATCATGTCATCATGAATATGTGATACTTCTGATAGTCTTGAAAAACCCTCGTTCCATCATGCATTCATGATGTTCCACCCCTTCACAAAGACCCAACCTTCATGAAATCCAGTATTTGCAAAAACCAGTATTCACAAAACCCATTCCTTTACAATATTTATGAAGAGTCAACCAAGGAAATAATGTTTTTAGAGAATATTTATCCTTCCTCATAATTTTGAGATCCAAAAATTTTGTAAATAGTGGAATGATAATACCTCAACATTGAGTCCATTTCCCTATAAGATATAATTTCTTGAAAATTCCCTGATCAAACATAGTTTGTATTGATAAAAAAGTACACTCTATTTCCATATATGTAAATTCATAGTTCTAACAATATTTCCCTTTGGGTTTGTTTGGAATATATAGGAAAATTCAAAATATCGCCACTCTAAAAAAATAATCAATTATGAATGATATATATCACACTTCAATCAATTTATAGGTGAGAAAAGTTTGATGTAAAAAAAATGGTGAAAAAATAAAATTTCACACCACCAAAGAACACTGACTAATCATACAAACTAATACAAAAAACCAATCACTCATTGAATTTCCCTTATCACCACCATTGGAAATAAATCCAAAGAACATTTATTTTACATTTAGTAATACAAAAATATCCCTTGAATTATATCTCCCCCATATACCTACATTATAAACCTAATGAATATATACTGGGAGATGGGACCAACCAGAACCTCCTTAAGAAATGGTAGGTTGATGAACACCAATGTTCAGATGATGTTTCCAGAACATTTGTACTTCCAATTTCTTATTCAAAATTACATACACATGATCATTGTTTCCAACATGTTCCTTTGGAGGGAAACTTTGTTCCAATTCATATTTGATTAAGTTATATCTGATCTCACTATATTTGGTATGAGAGTGTTGAACCTCAATTTTAATAAGACTGATTATGCTCTTGTTGTAATATTGGATCACCATTGGTTATTTTACCTTATCTAAAATATCAATATCTTCCTTCTTAATTAACAATAGTTGAGTGTATTCTCTTTTCATGGTGATATTCTCTACTTCAGTGGTACTAAGAGAACATTTTATTATTCATGTCTTAATAATCCCACATATTTCTTTCCAATGAAGAATGTACCACCAATGGTGGAATTTTAATCCACCGCATCTTCAGCGTAGTTATCATCAAAAATTAATTACAATTCATTGTCTCTTCCTTATTCAATGCATGATAAAAAATTGGGAGTACATTAAATATAAATCATAATACTTTAACATCATCTAGATGCTCTTCATTTGGATAACATTTAATGTGAGCTACTAAGCATGTTGAAATGAAGATATATTAAAATATTTCAGTCAATTATAATATGCTAAAAATGAATCTCCTATATAGGTTGGGGTATAGATATTTCACATCCTCATTATTTCCATTTTTTATCCAAACTGTAATCAAATTCAACATTGGTTTGGAGTAATGGATGTATAATTTCTTCAGTAGAACTCTTACATTTTTTTCATGAGAAATAAAGCCATAAAATTTCTTTTGAACCACCCGAAACACTAAATAGCATGTGACTTATCCAATCATAAACATTTAACATTCATTTTTCTTATTATTATCAAATTCATCCACTGATCCATTCCTTATTTCTCTAAAAATAATATCATCCACATACACTAGAACCATAAATTGACCGTTCTAAGAATTATTCCTATAGATATTTTGGTTGAAAAATCTTATTTTATATTCAACATTCATTAGATAAGAATCCTATTGATAATACCATTCTTGTCATTATTTATTGAGAAAATCGGGGGCCTTATTAAATATACAAACCTTAGTGTTAATATTTACAATTAGAAATTCCACTAGATGTTCAATGTAGACTTCTTATTCTTGAACACTGTTTAGAAATTATGTTTTAACATATATCAAATAAAATTTCTATCCTAGATGAATTTCCATTATAAGGAAAAGCCCAAATGAATCCATTCTAGTTACTGGAGAATATTTTTATTCGACATCAATTCCTTCAATGTTCATATAGTCTTTTCAGACCAAGCATGCCTTGCTTCTGGTCACATTTCTATGCTCATCAAATTTGTTTTAAAAAATCCACAATATTCTAATCATGTTTTTATTTTGGAGTCTCTTAACAAGTTCATATGTCTAGTTTTTTTTAATCTGATAAAATTATTGATCAATTTTCTTAACCCAAGATTCATCCATCACTACTTATTCAAATGAGGTTGGTTCCACAATTGATAGGAATACATAATGTGTTTCATTCATCATTCTCCTTGTTTGTGTGGGTATGTTCAAATGCCTACTAATTTTAGATAGATCAATTTCTTCTCTTATACTTATCTTGTGAGGTTCTGATGGAGTTTCTTTATTTATGGTTTCCTCTCCCGATTATTCTTCTAAATCATAACCATTTTTTGATCCATGAATATTTTTAAGTACTTCTACTATTTTATCACTTGAATATTTCCTTTATCAACTTTTTCATCACTATAAATCATATCAAAATATAAGATCATTGATGTATTTATGGTTTTATCTTAAATTATAATGTTTAAATACTATCTAAAATATTTCAAATATTTTGATGGAATCATTTGTAGGATTTACTCTTTATTTAATATTGAAAGAATATTCTCTCATCTACTACATCATCATACACTCCATGAATTCCATCATTATTTCAGATGAAACCTTTACTTACAAAAACTTTAAAACCCTTCTAAGTGGCCTTCCATTCAAATTATATTTGATATGGTGTTTTCGTTTCCCTTATAAAAATCCATGTTCAATTATCAGGGTAAACTTCTTCATGAACAATCTTTTTCCAGTAATGATGAGAAACAAAACTCTCAATCATCATAGTTCTAGTCATATTGTTCACCTATCAATTTATAAATTAAATGAAGCCATTTTTTAGGGGTTCCCACTATAGACACCTCATTCTTTATCCCATATTTTTTAGGTAATTTTCAAATACAATGCATTTTTATTCTTCTCTATTTCCAGATTTTAAAATATTGATTACGTGGCCACTTTCATTCTTTGATCATTGTCGATATCTCTTTATTCAATAACGTACTCATCATTTTCTCTAAATAAACATCATATAATGCATTTTACAATATTAATTGATAAAAATAAGGAATTACCTCTCTCCGTATATGCCAACCACCTTCATTAGACCACATATGTCTATGTGGATAAGATCAAATAAATTTGATTCCCTTTTTATATTCAGTCAATATGAAATCCTACACATCATTCCTTACATACATGTATTAAATTTATTTTCCAAATCATGATCCATATTGGGAACAACAACATCTATATTATTCTTAGACCTATGATTCATCCTCTTCTTATTAATGAGACCCAATCTCTGCTTCCACAAGTTGTTTTCTTCTTTATTAGTTAATAAATAAGTGTTCTTTTAATGGAAACTACGTACAAATATCCATCTATTCTATATTCTTTCATGGGAGAATTTTCTATCATTCATTTGATAGCGCACACCTTCTGATTAAATGTCACTACCAGCCCTAATTTATAGATTTTAACCACACTCAATAGTTTTTGATGAAAACTAGAAATGTAGAGAAATTTAGTTTCCCTTATCTCATCATTTTCACATTTTGAATTTCAATTCTAATTCATATTTATAGCACCATAATTGAAGAATCTAAATGTCCATTTATCCATTTTACAAAATTGGTTAAAAGATATAAATTTTCTATCATGTGAGATGAGCATTCACTGTCAAGAATGCATGTGTTACTGTTATTTATAGCTTTGAGATTTATTTGAACAAGATTGGATTTCTCGATCTTCTTATTTTCCATCTATGAGATACTTGATTCGGTTGAGGCTGAAGATGGTATTTATAATAGATTATAATAAATCATGGTTTCATCAAACTCATATTATACTTCCAGAGATAAATACCTATTTGAAATAGTTTCTCTTCTTGGTTGATGAGTATTTACTTGTCATTGAGTTCAATAGGAATTTATTACTCTTTTTCACTACCTATAATTAATATTTTTTTTTGATATAGTTAGAAAAATTAAAAAACATACATAGAAACTATTTGTTCTATATGATGAAGGGTATAATCTCATTCTCCTGTGTTGAATCCTAGATACATTCCCTTCTAGATATCTTCCTTCCTATTTATAGTAAGACATGTTATTGCCTATAAATACTTGGAATTGACATTTCATAAGGGGAAATATCTACTCACATCCATTCCAACACATTTTTCCTTCATTTTTAATTTCTGTTTATTAATGATTCTCTCTAGATTCAATAGTTCTATTTTAACCTATTTATTTAGTAAACTTATTGGTTAGGATAATGGGTGCCTTTTTGATATTTTAATCATTATACATGCCTTTATTTTGGTTCATATATTTTATATCCATTGATTTTTATGCATCACATCCAATTCAACTTTTTCCCATAAATGTGGATATTTATTCATTAAGGACGACATCTACTTATTTATAACCATGTTTTACTATTTCAAATAACACTCCATCTGAAAATTTTACAAACTATAATTCTTTCTTGATTTGTATATAATTTTTATTATGTCCTCATTTTACTAATTAAAGTAAAAACGTCTTCTTCCATTCCCACAACTATTCTAGCCTTTTCCCATAGTCTCGATGAATGTTTATTAAATAGTTTTTCATGTTATTCAATCCAAAGTTTAAATTCCACAACCTATTTAATGATTTAAATAATTTTTATTTCAACATTTACATCTCCCTCTAGTTGATTAGTTTTTACTTCAAGCCAATAAACATACACTAATGACTCTTTTAGTGTAAGAACCTAGGTTTTTTTATGATGCACGAATCCATTTATTTTATATTTAAATTCCCTATTATGGAATTATGGAAGTACCTACTTTTTATCATGGGTGTTTTGGAGGTGTTAGGGGTTCGTTCAGAGTCTAGAACTGGGTTTTACAGGTGTTTAAGTCCTGTCGCATGGTTGGGAGAAACCATGAGGGGTAGGCCACATGGTAAGACTAACTGTGTAAGTGGAGGAATCATCTTTTTCATGGTTTCTATACCATTTATTTATGTCTAAAATTTTGTATCATTTTTAGAGAGACATATACCACACAGTTCCCACATGATAGGAAGAACGTTCGGAGTAACCATGTGGTGTACCCCTTGGAGACAGTGATTTGTACATAGTTTCCATGCTATTTGGGAAACTATGTCAGTATACTTTGAAATCCAACTTAGTGTTTTTTTTAAATTAAATAAAATTAAAATTTCCTTTTAAACCCATTTTGGGTTTTCCTTCAATCGAACAACATCCCTCACCTTTGAACTCTACCTTTTGGTGCATAAGATAGTCTTTGATCCTCTATCACCTTCTGATATCTATTTAAACTTTGGATCATATCATCAGATTCATATTGGTAAGGCCTACTTTCCTTTTATCCATATTCAATTATTATGGAGATCGATTGCACTATTTGACATTAGGCACATATTCCCTAATGTACCGTTATCCATCCATTCATTTTATTTCTTATAAACCTTAAATAATCAGGACTTGATACTGGACAAGATCACTACTACGGATCCAAGGTAGGTGTTTCATGCTTTTAATTTTTTTTGTGCCTTATGGGCATTCAACCTATATACCACCGGTCAAAAATTCCAGTGCAACCTTATTTTTTGAGTGAGATGCTTGTAGTAGGGTTAGTCTGAACTAGTGAGGATGCTCATAGGTTTGGTTTAGGTGTGTTGGAAATCATTGCACGATTCAAGGTCACCCATGTGTTGTTCTTTGCAGATATAACATGATTATGCTTCTTTCAACCACCCAAGGGGTGTGTGCTTGTGCTTGACTAGTTAGTGGAATCATGTTAACGCCATAGTGGTTTTGAATAACATCCTAGGAGAGGTACTTCCTCCTAGATTTGTGAACTCTTGTTATTTTATGACTTTTTTATTAGATGGCCTTGATAAATGGATAATGTTGGAGGGTAGGCCTATGTAAATTTTAATGATAAATGGATTGTATTGGTGGGTATACTAAATTATTTTTCTTGACTGTGTGAGTGGGTATATTTATATTGGGTTAATTGTATATATTGTATGAATTGAATGTGTGGTTTGATGAACATGAGCCTCAGCTCAGTTGGTGAGGTATCCTTAAGAGTATCCACAAGTCCTAGGTTCAAAACTAGGTGGAGGCATAATTCCAGTGCTGTAGCAGCACTGTAGCAGGAACTGTACCTGGAATTGTAGCAGTATTTTACACTGTGCGAGACTGTATTAGGTACTATAGAAGTTATTGTAGTAGGTACTATTCAGCACTTTAGTAGCTAGAACTATTCACCTTAGGCAACTGATTTGGGATTAGAGTCATTAAGGTCTCCGGGCCACCCAAGCCTTCAGGTCAGTATGGATATCGGGCTACCTTTAAGGAATTTGGGACACCTCAAGGCCTTCGAGCCACATGCAGTTTTCCCAGACAGACTCTATATAAAGGAGCATCCTCAGAGGAGTATTAAAAGAAGGCACTCTCACTAGAGCAGAACCATTGGATTTGCATGAGTGAGAGGGTATGGCTATGCCATCAGGACCAGCATGTGCTTTCACGAGAAGCTTATCCAGACAGCCATGCGAAGGAGGAGAGCCTATGGGGAATGTAATCACTATGCCTATGGGCCTTTTAAGGGTTACCCCTCATCCCTTGAAATGGGGTTATCAAAAATTAATAAAAATTAAGGCCTTCGGGCCATTCGATAATGTGTGGTTTGATAGTTTCCATGGACTACTCTTCATGGATCTGGAATATGGTAGTGGATGTCATGGGTTGACTCTTCCCATTGGGTGTTGATTATGTGGGATTACTTGGGTCTTCATACCCATGGATCTGACTTTCTTGGACTCATGTAGTACATGTCAATACACATGCTCTAAGGACTCCAACCAGTTCCTAGACCGATTTTCAACTCTGACGCCCATGGGACTCGATATGGATACCATAGAGATGTTCCTTGGATTCGGCCCTTCATGGTCTAGATTTATTATATGGAAGCCCTGGTGCATCACACCTTGGATCCAACCCTTGTGGTTTACACTACACTCTGTGGTGTGGCTAAGGTATTCTATACTTCTTTATATGTTGTGGCTATGGGTTTGATATGGATGGTTTTACTGTGATGTCACAAAACTTGTGTTACTTGTTAATAGATGCCTCATTAGGAGCTGACTCTATGGAAGGTAGCCTTGATGGGATGTTGGGTTTTATGATTGTAGTATACATATGCCAAGGGCATACACACTTTTATATTAATACCTTACTTACACTTTCTAGAACTTTGAATATTGTTGGTAGAACTATGTTGACCTCTTGGTGGTTACCAACTAAGATGTTTATACCACACCCTATTTGGGACTCCTCGGGGACCCAAATATATTATATGATTGCTAGTGATGGTAGGGGAAAGAGGCCCAGTACCATTTGTGGATAATTTCTTTGGAACAAGATAGCATAAGACCAAGCTGAGGCTTCCAATGCTGATAGAACTTTTTGGGATTTTTGTTCTTTTGATACTTCTATTGTATTTTATTTCCTTGTACTATTCTAGATAAATTCTATATATATGTATCATTTTCATCATGAAATATGTGATGATTATTGATTACATATATATTAATGTCTTGACATATATTTCAGTTGACTGATTATTTATTCACTTCCATTATTGTATGTATTTGACTACCATGGTTATATACTATGGTAATGAGGGCATAGTCTCCCCACTAACTCACCTAGGCCCTCACTACTAGTCAGTAGCCTATGGAATTTGGGGAGGTGTGCTTGAGGCCTTGTGTCCAGTTCATCTCAAGGCACTATTTAGTGGCATCCGGGTCCAGGACATTTCAATGTGGTATCAGAGGAGCTCATTTTCTAATTTGACATACTACTTAGTGAAAATATACAAGGATCAGAAGTAAATTGAATTTAGTAATAAATTGTGTTTGGTAATAGATACTCTGTGTAGAAGGAAAAACCAAATTGCCTCAAATTGAATTCTGACTTTTTGGATTTTGGCTATTATATTTGATTCGATTTCACTATTGAGAGATGGACATAATTTATGTCATTACTGTTAATGCAATTGTGGGTTCTATTTAAGTTGAAACTCAATTAGAGAAGGTCATTCCATCTCATGGATCATATGAGAACTTCTTAGAAATCACATGCCATGCATTATGCCTTTCCATTTAGGACGCATTACTTTTTTCATGTTGTTGTGGTAGTTTCTGGGATAGTTGTTATTGGTGTTTGTTAGTTTGGGTGCAGTAAATAATGGAGCGATGTTGTCTTTCTACTCATAAGAAGTATGGGACCTTATGGATTGGGAAATGACTCAACAACGAGATGTAATTGCAAAAATTAAATTCTAATATGTGTAAATTGTAATGGGATCCATTTTTTGGGTTCATGAGGTGTTATGGGCCCTTGTGGATTCAGAATTGGTAAACCATTGGTGGAATTTCCTAGATAATGGAATTAGAAAATCAAATGGAATCTTGGAATGATGGATATATACTTTACCTTCACCTGGATTTTGAGTGGGAATGAGGTAGAGTTTCTAGGGGTTTTGGGGGTTATTCCTTGTATTGTCTCAGATATAGGATAGGGTTGTGGGTTGATATAGTTCCTATGAGGGTTTTGACCTACCCTATGCTTTCGAGCTGTGTGTTTTGATTTCATTCCTTTCTGAGGAATGTGCTTGTAATTATAGAGACATAAAAATAGGAAGACCTCTAGTGGTGATCTAAGAGGGTGTTGATGACCATACTCTGGATATGGTGGGACATGGGATACCAATTTATCATCCTTCAGTGCTAGTTGTGGAACCATATGCAATTCCGAACACTAGTGTCGAGGCATAGTTCCATGATAGGGTTTTCTGCTATATGTAGACTTTTTTAGGGACACCAGAGCCTACTCGGTTTATGGTTGAGCTAATACAGGTTGTCCAGCAGCAGCATCCTCCTATGTTTTTTTGGGATGTAAATCCATAGACTTCGTATCTATGGCTTGAGAACACGTTATTTATTTTTTAGTATCTATTGATGCCTCTAGAGTTGATGGTCAAGATCACAGATTATATTATATGTGGAGAAGCAATGCGCTTGTACAATGTTTTAAACCAAGCTAACCGACTATGTAATATGGGTTAGGATATATTCCAACCCCACTTCTTCAACTACTTTTACACTACAAATTTATGTGCATATTGGGCTAGTGATTTCATGCATCTGGAGCAGGGAATTATGATGGTTATTAAATAATCGACATGCTTTACAATGATGTAGTGTTTTACACTGAGGTATATTACAAATGATATGTTGGGGGAGAGATGTTTCTCTGATGGTCTCATAAATGGTATAAAATCTACGGTCTACATGTTAACGTTGACTTCTATCACTGAGATTGTGAATCATGTGCTCATCAAAGAGTGGAACATGAGGGAAGCAATGTGTACAGAATAGGGATGTGTGGTTTCATGCCATGGTGGATCTACATATTCATCCATAAAGATCCATTTTGAGGCTTCTTGTGACATGAGTTCTAGTCAGCCTATGGGGGTAGGCATCTTGGTTTGTTTCCATTAGTGTTTTAGGTGATGCCACATGATGAATCGGTGCAACCTTGACCCAGTCGAGTGCTGGGATTCCAGAAAGATGAGGAAAATGTAGCAGTTTTGTAGGACCTTCCATTCAGTTGTGAGTGGTAGGGGTCATCTTTGAAATCATTTTCATGTGTAGGTTCATCAGGTCTACATTAGGGTTGGAGAAGGATTAGTGTAGGTGGGTTAGGACAAGGCAGTTGTGGTAGTGTCTGTGGTAGCCAAATACTAGTTTCTTAGAGACAACCGGGTGGATCAGCTCAAGGTAGCATGAAAATGTCAGAGGGACATGGTATAGGCTAGAAATATGATTTTAAAAAACCCAATAGATGCATGATCGCGGACCGTCTATAGTGAGAGGTACAATCTTAGTATCTTATACTATTTCATCTTCTCTTTTTTATATAGGTGCATCACATATTTTTGTGTCTGCATAGGTGGTTAAAATCCTTGGTATTGTGGTTTCTCTTTCTTGAGGGTGTTTTATTTCTAGACACATTTTTGGGAATCAGAATAGGTTATGTTGGACAGTGTAGAGATTTCCCCCTTGATGTTGGTGGGTTTTACTTTTTTTGGGATGACAATATCCTAGAGATGATTAGGTTTGATGTCATTCTCATGACGAATTGGATAGTAGATTATCGGCCATATGTTGACTTCTATTTCTGAAGCGTGACTTTCACACCACTAGTGGGTGCAATGTTTAATTGCATGGGTGAATGGGATTTCCAGGTGAGTCATGCTAGATCGAATAATCGTGGGTTTGGCAGGATGGAATCCCATATCACTAGTCGGTTTCTGGATGATCATAGATTAAGTCATGTAGAAATTCCTCCATTGGTTGAGTACTTCTTGGATACCATTCCCAATTAAGTTTATGGGTTACCTCAATAGAAAGAGTGGGAGTTTTCTACTGAGATCATGCTAGGAGTGACACATATATCTATTCCTCCTTCTAGGATTGCTATGATGGAGTTACAGGAGCTCAAGAGACTGCTAGAGGATTTAGATGTGAAGGAGTTTATCATACCTAGTACTTCTCTGTGGGGTTCTTGGGTATTTTTTGTGAAAAACAAGAATTGTACTATTAGGCTATGTGTGGATTATCAGAAATGGAACTAGATGACTGTAAAAAATCGATATCCCTTACCATAAATAAATGATCTTATCAATGAACTTCGTGGAGGTAGAGTATCTTGAAGATCGACTTGAGGCCAGGATATCACCAGGTGCATTTAATAACTATATATACACACCATGTATAGCCTTTTGTAGTAGGTATGGGTTATATGAGTATATGATTATGTTGTTTGGTCTCACGAATGTGCCAACAGTTTTCATGGAACTAATGAATAGGGTGTTCCAACCATACTTGGATTCTTCTGTGGTGGTTTTCGTGGATTATTTCGTGTAGTATTCTCAAAATCAACAAGACCATGCAAACTATATTGAGATCATTTTGAATACACTGAGAGAGAATCAGTTATTTTGTAAGCTCCCAAAGATCCACTTTTTGATAGATTGGATTCACTTCCTCGGTCACATCATCTAAGAGATAGAAGTATCTATAGACCTAGAATATTTTAGAGTTGTAGTTTCATAGGATCATCCCAAGAATTTTTTTGACATGTAGAGATTTATAGGTATATCTGGTTACTACAGGAATTTCATATAATAATTATCGATCTTGGCATCGCCATTGATGGGATAAAATAAGAATGTTGTGAAATTTGTATTGACGGATTCTTGAGAGACATCCTTTCAGGAGATGAAATGGAGGTTGACATTATCCCATGTCCAGATACTACTATAAAAGGGAAATATATATACATTGTATTGTGATGAATTAGGTATTGCGCTGGGAATAGTGATTTTTTTTGGCGGAAAGAGTCGTGGCATATCAGTCTCATCAGTTGAGGCGACATAAGAGGAATTTCCCTAATAAAGATCTTGACATAGATAAAGATAGTCATGCTTTTTGTTTTTAGAGTCACTATTTATTAGGATAGTGTTTTGTGGTGTTCATGGATAGTAAAATCCTCATGTACATCTTTTCACAATGTGATTTGAGTTATAGGAAGCAAAGGTTGGTGCATTACCTATAGTCTTTTGATAATGAGATTGCCTATATGACTAGTAAAGTCTATATAGTGTCTGATGCATTAAGTAGGGGGACTCAGGTACAAGAAATTTAGTAGCCTAGTAGTGAGTGGAAGCTTATATTTTTGTTCTATGTGATGCATCTCGTAGTGAACGATAGGAAGGTATAGACTTTTCTATCATCCTTTTTGTGACCTCTACCATACTAAACAGAGTATGGATGATGCATCTATTAGAATTAGAATTCCTATTTCTATGGGAGTGTGTGGATGGTGAGGACCCTAAACCTATTTGGATGGTGGGAGAGGATGAGACATTGTGTATCAGAGGATGAATTTGGGTTCCAGTGGATATCTTTGAGGAGTTGATGCTGGATCTTCTTTCATCAACCTGGGAAGAGCATGACGGTGTCACAAAGGTTGTACCATGAATTTTGCTATTTGTACTAGTGGACAGGTATGAAAAGAGTGTTTTTTGGTTTTGTTATGAGGTGTTCTTCCAATAATAATGTGAAGGCGGAACATCATTGATAATCTTAGATTTTCATGTATTTACCTATTCCATAGTGGGAATGGGATGATGTCTTGATGTATTTTGTGACTATTTTATGAAGGTCGCCTCGATGTAATGTTGTTGTGTGGGTTGTCGTTGCTGGGATTATGATGGTCACTCATTTATTACTGTTCAAAGAGACATTAAGTTTTGATGAACTCAGAAAGTAGTATATCTGAGAGGAGGTAAGATTACATGGGGTCCCTCATTTAATCATTTTAGATAGGGATCCCCTCTTTACATCTTGCTTCTAGAATATGTTTTAGAGGGTGTTGGATACACAGGTGATTTTGAGCATAGAATACCACCCTCTGATTGATGGTCAGTCAGAGCATATGATAGAGGTGCTGGAAGAAAATTCTGAGAGCATGCGGCTTGGATTTTGGGGGATCTTGGGAGAGGAATATTCCATTGGTTGAGTTTTCTACTAATAATATTTATCAGGTGACAATAAAAATGTCACTTTACCAGGAATTATATGATTGGCCATGATGATCACCCTTGTGCTTGCTAGAGGAATGATAGGCAGCTTTACTAGGACCATGTCTCAAGAAGGATAATTCAAAGTAGGTCTAGTTGATTTATAAGTGGATGGATATAGCACCGTCTCGTCAGAAATATTATATTGATTTCCAAGCACAACCTCTACAGTTTATGGTCGGGAATCATGTTTTCATGCGTGTTTTACTGAGGTGGGATACAATTAGATCATGATATAGGGTAGCCTTCGACCAAGATATGTCCGGTCATTTGAGATTTTGGAGGGTGCTTGGTCATTTGCCCATATTTTGTAGCTACCATAGAGGTATTGATCCAAGAACAACGTCTTCCACACATCTCCGTAGTGCCATTATCATTTGGACTTATCTCATATTTTTTCAACCTGATGAGGCTAAGCTTTAGGTTCATACATTCTTTTAGAAGCATCTGATTCATATTGTTCATAGGAGCACGAAGGTTCTCCAAAGACATGTAGTTCCTCCAGTATGGGTGCAATGGAAGCACGTCGATTTATATTATGAGACATGGTAGTGGGAGGCCAATGTATGTGGTAAGTGGCTAGAGTTATTCTAAGAAAAATCATGACCACCCTTCAGAGAGAAATTCATGGATGAATTGCTATAAGGGGAAATATAATATGAACCTAGGTTTCATACTATGTATAGATATTTTTCTTTTCAGTTTAAATGTATTCGTATGGCCTTACATATGTACCCTCATTTTTTCAAAGGTTTTTTGAAGGTGTTTGACTCTCTTTCAGAGTTTGGAACATGGTTTTATGGTTGTTTAAGGCCTAGTGCACTATTAAGAGAAACTGTGCATGGTCATCCACACAGTTAGATTAACCATGCAAGAGGAGGTAGTATCTTCTGCATAGTTTCAAAAATATTGATGTAGAAGTCACATGGTCTTGTGTTAAGTCTAAATTTTTTTATACTTTTGATAGATATATATTACATGGTTACTGTATGGTTATTTAGACTGTGTGGAGTAACCGTTCAAAATGTCCCTTGGAGACAGTGAGTTGTGCACAATTTGTGCATGTTATGAGAAACTGTGTAGGTTAATCATGTGAACATTCTAGGTGTTTTTATATTTTAATTAATATTAAAATTTCCATTTAAACTAGTTTTGGGTTTTCCTTCAATTGAATAATAGCCCTCACTATGGATCTCTCCCATTTAGTTCCTAGGCCTGGATTCGATCCTGTTTCTCCATCCAATCTATGTTTTGACCTTGGATAGTCTCATTGAATCTGTATTAGTAAGAACTGTATTTCTTTTTGGCCATATTTGATTATTCTGGTAATCTATTCGCTACTTTATTTTAGGCTCATATTCCTTAATATTTCATTATTTATCTGTTAATCATATTTCTCCTAAACCTACACAAATTAAAACTTGATACTGGATTCACTCTCCACTACCAAGCCAAGATAGGTGGTCTATGCTTTTCATTGGCTTTTCTGGTGATTTTTGTGAATTTGGCCAATATTCCTCACATTGGACAATCTAGATCATCCATGTTTTTGATTGAGCTGATTAAAATAGGCATAGTATAACCTAGAGAGGATGCTCTCGAGTTTAGTTCAGGTGTGCTGGAACCTATTCATCAATTCGAGGTCACCCATGTTGTGTTCCTTAAAGAAATAGCATGTTTTTCTTGTTTAAACCACCCAAGGTGTGTATGTTTGGGATTTCCTATTTATTTGAGTCCCATTAATGACTTAGTTGTTTTAAATAACATCATATGAGATGTACTTCCTCTTAGATTTGTGAAATCTTGTTATGCCATGCCTTTTGGATTGTATGGATCTCAGAAATGGATAATATCGGAGGGTAGGCCCATGTAGTTGTGAATGATAAATGGAATGTATGAGCATTTATAATCATGTCTTGCTCTTGATTATGTGAGTGGGTATACTCACTTGGGGTGAATATTTCATATTGTATAAATTGAATATATGGTTTCCTATGTGCCATGGACTTCTCTTCATTGATATTGAATGACATAGTGGATGTCATTTGTTAACTCTTCCCCTTCGGTCTTGATTCCATGGGATTCCTTAGGCCTTACTACCCCGTGGATCTATCATTCTCGGTCTCATGTAGGATATGTCAGTCCACATGCTCTAAGGACTCCAACCACTGCCTAGAAAGAGTTTCCACTAGGACGCCCATTTGACTCAAAGTGGATGCCTTGGAGGAGTTCCTTGGATCCATCCCTTCATGGTCTAGATTTATTTCATGGATTCCCTGGTACATGACACCTTGGATATATCCCTTCTGGTATGCACTTCACTATATGGTGTGGATGTGGGATTCTACAATTATTTATATGGCATGGTCATGGGTTATTCGATATGGATGGTTATATGGTGAGGCCATGACACCTGTTTTACTTTTTAATAGCTAGCGTGTTAGGAGAGGACTCTATCGCAAGTATCCTTGGTGGTATATTAGGTTTTACGATTGTAGTATACTTATTCCATGGGCATACACACATATCCATTACTACTCTACTTACACTTTATTGCAATTTTCATATTGATATTAGAACTATATAGACCTATGGGTTGTTACCTACTGGGCTGTTTATCTGACACCCTATTTGGACCTCCTCGACAACCCAAATAGATTATATTTTTATAGGTTATGGTATGGGAATGTGCCTCAATATAGGTTGTGGATAGTTTCTTTGGATCTGGAGAGCATGGGACCAGGTTGAGTCTTGAAATACTATTGAGAATTTTTGGTATTTTTTTCCTTTTAAGACTTGTATTTTATTTTATTACCATGTAATATTCTTGGATGCTTTCTAGATACATGTATCATCTGCATCATTTTATATGTGACAATTTTGGATTATATATGTATTCTTGTATTCTCTTACTTTTTAGTTGATTGCTAATTTATTCTCTTCCGCTATTGTATGTATTTGACATTTGTGTAATATACTCTAGTAATGATGGCATAGTCTCCCCACTGAATCATCTAGTCCCTTTCTATTAATTGGTAGCCTATGGAATTTAGGGATATGAAGTTTAGGCCTTGAGCCCAACCGGACTCGGGGTACAGTTGAGTGGCATCCAGGTCTGGGACATTATATGCAACACATATCTCTTCTTTTTGTTTATCCTTCATTGATTTTGAGGATCATCAAGAGAACCCACAACATCCACCCTGAGATAAACAAAACCAACAAACTTTTATTTAAATATTTTGCTGGATATAGTTTTTCAACTATATCCATCATGGAAAGTTCATGTTCATATTTAAACTTTTGTTCTACAACCCTCCAAAATTCATTTTCATCTTATTTTTTTAAGATGAAACTCATTCCTTATAATTTTATTCTTGATTCAAAGTATCCCTTCTTATGGAACCTCTTATTAAGATCCTCGATGATTTATAAATCATTTTCTGCATCCCAAAATTTCATTTGGAAACAAGGGGCAATGTGGCATACTTTTCCATATTCAAAACAAGACAATAAATGCTTTCCTTAAAATATGCTTTTTTCCTCTCCTAAATTTCTATAAAATAGAGAAACAAAATCATATTCCTCAAAATCACTACCTATGTAAATATAATTTTTTTAGATGGATTTGAAATACACTTTCATTCTTTCTCGATAGGAATCATCTTTTGATGTG
Source organism: Viscum album (assembly GCA_963277665.1). Classification (NCBI taxonomy): domain Eukaryota; kingdom Viridiplantae; phylum Streptophyta; class Magnoliopsida; order Santalales; family Viscaceae; genus Viscum; species Viscum album. The sequence continues at coordinate 265,635,188 of OY728125.1, read as the reverse complement.
AATCTCATTTCATAAGCCATTCGACTACACAACAGATCATGAATAGAAATCATAGAAGAATCTATTTCATCAAGATCTGAATAATTCAGATTTTAAATGGGTGGGATAATTATTAGGATTTTCTTCAGTATGTCAATATCCATAATTTCTTCCCCAAGTCCTTGAATAACTCCAACAACATCAGTGATGCGGTTAAAGAAGACATCTGAATTTCCATCTTATTGCATTTTCATATCATCAAAATGATTATGAAAGACATGATTTTTGACATCATTTACTTTCTTATCACTATCATATATATCTTTTAGTTTCTCCCTCATGAACATAGCTATTATAAAAATCATCACCTTCAAATATATTTGATTATAGAATGTTTTTTAAGATCATTTTTATCATTTTTATCAATATGAATCATTTTCCAATCTATATTAGTCATAGAAAGATATGTCACACCACTGACATAACTCACATGTGGTATGGCTTAGAGAAAATCATCCCAAGGGAAATCTGATGAGATCTCAATATATTCTTCCATATATGAATGTTTGTTCCATCAGAAATTGGAACTCCCCTAACATTCTAGAAATTCTATATATTAATAGGGGACAGATTTAACACGAGTGACTTGTTATCTCTAATACCACTTGTAGGACCCCAGAACAACTGGAGATGGGAGTGGTGAATTGGGGATTCAACATCTTATTTTAAATTGAAAAATCATGTTTCCATGTTGTTATGAACATGAAGAAACTATCTAATGGAATCACACAACTATTAATAATTCACATGTAGAGGGAAAAAAAAGAATTTTTAAATATTTCATCATTAAGGGATAGTCCAAATAGCTTATGTCAACATTTTTTCAGTTATACCTAAATCTACTAAGCTTCACTAGTTATTTTGAAATACAGAATATTATACACATTCAGTTGGTTCCACACACACATCCTTTACAAGAATAATATAAATATCACACTACCTCCATCAAAAAACTTATGTCGACTCCCCCTAGCTGAGTCACATGGTTGAATTCTTTCTCAGTTTCATGACATGATGGCCACAAAAGTAGAATGAGAATTTAGTCTTTATTCCTGATTATTAATAGAAACTTCATTCACCTTAGTTCTAATTTGATTCACTTGAATGGACTATACACATAAACAAGATGTTCAAAATAACTATTTACGAGGATCCCAACCTTCATGAATCTTCTTTTATGTTTCAAATAATTTCTAGTTATCACAAACCAACACACTTTCTCAAAAGATCCCAAAATTTATGAATATTAGAACCTTCATTAGGCTCACATATTTCTTATAACACTATGTCTTCACAAAACTCCCAATCTTTTCAAAACTCATTTTTCTGAAAATCCTTAACATCATTCAAGACATAAAAAGTATTTTCATGATACTCAAGCTGGTATATATTTCATGATTAAAAAATATCCCAACCTTCAAAATATAGACATTGAATCAATTTCCCAAATTCACTTCATGTTTTAAAATGAGGTGCTTCTACCAATTTATTGATTTTTTCCTTTCAGAAATATCCCAATATCCCAGTAGCCATTTTCCAAACCTCATTTTTCATGTTCGTAAAGCTCATTTTTTTGAACCTCAAGTGAAATTTTATCTATTAATGATCTTTCTCATAGTCACATAGGTTTACCATCAAGGAATTTCTGATTTTTAAAGATTCTTTTATTCCTAAAAGAAACATCCTTCTATCACATTTTCACGATGCTCCACACCTTTGAAAAAGCCCATCCTTCATGAAATCCATTCTTTGTGAAACCTATTCTTCAGAAAACTAATCCCACACCATATTTATGAATATTAAATCCTGTAAATACATCTATTATTAATATATATCTTTCCTTATCATTTTTAGCACTGAAAAATTATAAAACACAATAAAAAGATGACACACTCAACACAGAGTCCATATACACTGTAATATATCTTCTCATTCAAACCCCATTATCAAAAATAATATGGATTGATAGAAAACACAAAATAAACACCACTTTAATTTTTATAAAACCATAGTTATATCCTTGATGGTGACTGGGAGACTAGAAATGATTTTCTATGGTCAAAATAGCTAAAAAACCTTAGTGTTGGATCATGGTGGGATTGATGTCTAATGGACCCTCATGTGATAAAGGATGAGATGAGGCATATTTATTTATGAATTTTCCTAATGTAAATGGGTATTAGGTTGAGGTTTTTGATAAAACCTAGGCATGAGTATCTGAATATGATATATGCATCATATTTGTGAAATAAGTTGACTTGTGGATTCTAGTATGACAATGAAGCATGTTGGTCACGTTTAGTGTATACTGGGTAGCAACAAAAGACCTGACCAATAGGTCCACCTCATAAAGTTTTGCGGGTTCTTTTTAGTGAATAATGACTTGGTGAATATGATTATGTGGTCATATATATATATATATAATAGGTTCATGGTGATTCACTAATGATTTTATAGTCCTTCCTTGTATGGGAATTTCAATGTGAATACATACCATTTGTCTACATTTAAGTTCAAATCATGGGATTTATAGTGATTTAGGATTATGTAGCTCAATGGTATTAGGAGGATAGGATGAGTTCTGAGGAAATAAATAGGTCTAATATTAATTTTTTCATATTTTTACGTAGGAACATTATTATGGGTGATCAGTTGAACACTATTAATGAATGGACTATCATGGATATTAAATATATATTCAATATTTATTCTGCATACCATGATGTCGATAGATGTTAATTATTCTTAGATATTTGTTGGATGTTTTTATAAATATTATTTGAAGTAATTTTATCCCAACTATATGGATTTATCATTTTCTAATAATTGTAGGCCTCTAGCATATGAGGATATACACTTGAGGCCATGTGAAACTTTCTTCCAGCAACTATTTACTAGACCGTGGCCGTGGAGTTAGAGATATATTTTAAAACCCAATAGTAAACTATCTATAATATAGATTAAATCTAATTTGATCCCAATATGAATTGATAGGTGTATATATAATTTATTCACATATGCATGAGTAATAGATCAGTTATATTTTAATATAAATTTTATAAAATATTTGATAACAATTTTATGTTCTTATAAGTGATTTTGGACTCTCGAATCAAGTCACATCATATTTTTTGATGATTGGTAACATGGAAATGTCAAGTTACTTTCTAGTCCTTGATTTGTAATATTTGTATTTCTTAATTGGAATGGATTGGATAATTATATTTAAATCTCATATTATTTATTATTATAATAGTGGGTTTCCTAATATATTTTTTTCCTCATTCATTTAAAAGATAAATGGATGTTAATATATGTTTTCATAACCATATTTTTCATTACAATGAATCATTTTATAGTAATTTTATAGGTTGTTTTTGGACTATTAAATATAAGAGATCGTTCTAGTTTATTGTATTGATAAACGTGTTTGGAAATGTGTTTTGCAAAGGATTTTTAGACTAAATATATTGATAAATGTGTATTTCTAAATAGTTTTTTCATAAAGACTATTATTTCTTCAAGTTCATATCATGTGAATCCTAAAATTATTAATGAATTTAAGGCCTAGTTGGATGATTTGAAGTGGAAGTAAACTTTTTTTAAATTATTTCATGTTGGGTTACACTATTATATGTTTGAAAAATATAATCAATAGTTTATATTTCATCATTAAAAATGGAATATTAAATTACATGGAAATAAAAAAATAAAAAAATTATACCTATCATTGAGGACTTATTTAATTATATTATACAAAGAAAATGTTTTTAACGATATGTTTGAAATTAAGAAACTAAATTAAAATGATGACAGAAAATATATTAACATGACAATATTTTGAGTTTGTAGAGGTATTTTAGTTTCATTAATTCCATTCAATGTTACTAATTTATCTATAATTTATATGAAAATTATTAAATTAATTTATAAAAATATTTATACATTATTTCTTTCTCTATGAAAGAGAAATTTATTTTTTTGGATACAAAATATATAATGGATGATATTTTGTAGTTATTATTAAAATATTGTGGGAGGTCAATCTATATATGATATATGATATATTAATTTATTTTAATCTATTAATTAAAGATAATTATGTATTTTATCTTAATAAATGGTCTATTTTTTAATCACTATTAAACTCTGGTTAGGATGTCTTTGAAATTTATGTAGGATATTTTTGTTGATTTTAAGAATATAAAAGTTTTATAGATATTACCAAAATTAAATTAGGTATTCCTAAAATATATTATACCTGATGAAAATATTGAATTGAAATGGTATAAAATTATAGTAGGATGAGAAACTACATTAGTTAATAAATACACATATTAAATAATATATATGTTAACTCTATAATTATTTTTACACAGGTTTTTAATGGATTTCTAATTTTAAATGTGTTAGGAGGAATGTTTTGATATATGGTCTTTAAAAGGGATAATATAGTGATGAATACATAAATAATCATATGAACATATGATATGAAATATCTTATTCAGGACATGGAATTGACTACAGATTTTTATTGTTTGAATATTTGTAAAACATTCTTAGAAATATAAGGACTATTAAGATCATAGAGTCTTAATTAAATTTCATATATGGTTATATAATTTTTACTAAATATGTATCAATGTGATGTATTAAAATGGATAACTTTTAATTGTATTATATTCTTCTATCTAATAATGTTGTATAGAATACCTTTAGTTATAATCAATATTCTCTAATAGTGAAGGAAGTAATGAGTCATTGGTAATGGATGATATTATTTTATATTATTCATTTTTAGGTGAAAGATATTGGAAACATTATAGTATTGTATTATTTTAATGTTACATATGTATATTTTAATCCTTTAATGGAGTCAAGAACATCATATTAAAAACATTTAAGGACGCACATAATTTGAAATAGAGTGTTCCCAATTAATGTATTTTTTTGTACAATCTAAATTGATATATTAGGTCTGAGATAGAGTTTTGGTTCTAATTATTTTTATGTATGGGGTCATAAAAATTTATCACTGATTTTTTACTCTGTACATCCATGAGAAGATAATATTGACTATGACAAGTTGCAGAGATTTTATTATACATTAGAAAATAAGGAATTGATTAAATATATATCACATTTTTTGGATTCAAAATAGATAAATTTTGAGTATCAATTATACAAGGGGTTATTGGAACGTTATTTTTTCATACATGTAAATTAGAGAACATATGAGTAGACTTCATGATAGCTCTAGTTCTCCTTAAAATTATCCTATCACTTTATAGGTTGAGTTCTATTCAAAATGCCTAGACATTTCCTAACCATTCGATATAATAACAAAGTTCATTTTTTATATAGAATGGATGTTATTATAAATCATGGAGTAATAATGTCTATTATATTAGCTCTAAATATTCATTCAACATCCATAATATGAAAGGGTATTTTTAAGACTATATATTATAACATAGTGATTTCATTTAACTATAATCATATTATGGATAGGAAATAGAAATAGAAGACATGGATTTTGGATTATATGCTTCAAGGATGTGTAATTAATTATTTTATACCATGGTAGATTCATATTCCTTTGGTGATATTTTATTAAAAGAATTAAATTCAAAAATTGATTGGTATATAACCATTAAAATTGTTATATGATTGGACATTTTAGTCACCTAATTTTTGCGACAGGGTAAGAGATAATCCTCCCCAAGTACATATTCATTTACCAGAGTTATTTATCATGATTAGTTGATAGAGAAGATGATACTAAGGGCTAGGTTTATAGAAAAATCCTATAAAATAATTTATTATAGCCTTTGGAGTTATTTCCTAAAGGTTGGGTATTCTTTTAAACATCTTTATGGTTGATATAGTAGTAAAAAAATTAATTGGGTAAGTAATCTATATATTAAATATGATTTCTTTAGTAATTAGATGTTTTTGAGAAGTCGAATATCATTTCTCATTTTCGCTGAATTGTGAGGCCATCCATGATTTTCTATATGCTTCTGAGTTCGTGCAATAAAATATCTCTTTGTATTGTGTATTTTATTTAAAGATGTTTGATATGGAAGAAAAAAATGATCTTCTTATAAAGTAGTTTGGGTTATTTAATGACAATATAATATTATAACGGGAAACATACTCTTATTATATTGTTTAATTTATAATAATTAATGAGTTCACAAAAATTCTTTAGAGAAAGAGAATAATATATAACAGAAATCATGGAATCTATTTATTATATACATAGATAAATGAATTTCTAGGAGTGAAATATATAATTGTAACACTGAATTAAGATATTATCAAATGGTATAAGGTTATTTTTTTAGTTTTGGATTACTATGAATTTAAACTGATATTGGGAAATGTATTTGGAAATTTTAAAAGTTATGTATGGGTAAATAATTGTGAATATATTATGAATTTCAAGAAATATAGTTTAAAAAAAAATTAAATTCATGATTGTTGGTTAAATAATTTTATATAATAAATATTATTTAATAAAAATATTTATCATTAAAAATGAACACATAATTTATAATAAAATATGTGTGTATATAAATAATAGATTATATAAAAATTTAATTGATTTACATTAAAAACATTATCTTCCTTATTTTATCAGTATTGTGAAACTAAAAATCCTTTTATATGATTTATGAATTATTTAGTGTGATATTCAAGTATCTCCATCATTATTATATGAAATTCTCACAAAATCAAAGCTAGTTGATCATTAATCTCAATAATATATGGAAAATTGTATTTACGATTATTATTACACACTAGGGAATAATAAAATTTAGATTATATTAATAATAATATAATCATAGATGTTGGGTTGTGGATTCATGTGTCTTAATTTAGTTTTTTTATTATTGAAATTGAATGGATTAATGAATAACAACATTGTGATATATAGTTCAATGGGAATTCTTTGATTAATGTCTAAACTATGGTTCATATATTCAATCTAATGACAAATAATATCCTTCTTTTTATTTTGTGATATAAATTTCAATTGATTTATTTTTATGTTAATTTATCAAACAATTGTTTTATAAGTAATCTTCATTACTAAGAAAACTAAAGTTTTTAAAAAAAATGTTTTTTATCATTATAGAAATCATTTTTATGGATTTTAAAAATCATAAGATTTTATTTTAGAAAAAATATTAAAATTTTTATTCCATGGGATTTGGTTTTAAATGTGAACTTTAATACAATTATTATGAAGTTTAATTTCTTAAAATATATTTATGATTTTATATCATTTTTAGACTTACAATCCAAGATTTTTTACATTATTGTGGAACCCATTTTTGGGGAACAAATTTTTTTCTGAAAAATAATTTGAAGAAAATATATGACAATGGACATTAGTAGTAGAAACATGGATATGAATAATAATAGTAAAATAGAACGGAAGGAATATTTTTAAAATTTAATTATTGGGAATGAACAAAGAATGATCATGATGAACGTTTATGGTATGGAGTCATTTAAATGAATATTTATCATGATTGAAACTATGATCATAAGAGTATATTCTATATTTTTTTTCTTATTTCTCACAATTCTCTAATTAAAATTATATAATGTAATTCAAATATAATTATTACATTGGATAATGATTTTCAATCTAGTTTTTAATTAGATATGAGTTAACTTGGTATGATTACCCATATTTTGGAATCTCACTAGTGGAATGTTTTTTATGATTCATTTCATGTTGAGCAGTGTTATATAATTTTTTATAGAAATCGATATCAATTTAATATGTTGGATTTCATTTAATAATTTTTTGATATATTTCCTAAACATTAATGGGATTATATGGGGAAAAACTAATGTATGTTTTTATACTCACCACGGAATGTATACATTAGTGTTCATTTATACATTTTATATTATGAAATATGTAATGGAAATGATTTTGTTCTACTATTTAAGGCTTATAAGATCTATATTAGAGTATAGATCAATTTTTATCCATACACAAGATGAATAATGGATTGAACTATCATAGGATGGTAGGTAAATTTTTTTTCCTTTGGCCATTATACACTTACATGTTTATGTTAGTTTTATTACATTCTGTTTAACATTAGTGTTATTTTATTATTTAAATTTTATAAGGAAAACTCATCAAATTATATATATTTTTTATATTAGTTTATTTTTTTTAAATCTTGAATGGAATAATTTTTCCCCCAACATGAGTGTTCAACTTACAATGATTGTGGATAATTTTGTTTTTCATTTTTATAACATATAATGGTGGTTTGATCAAATTACTTAGGTTCTGATGTTACATAAAAGGTGTTCATCACCTTAAAATAATGTTTTTGTTTCTATTCTATTTTTTATAAGCCTTATTTAATATATGTATTATATATTTCATTTGTTAGATGTAGTGCATTCAATGTTTATTTGTTATTTGAAAATTCTAAATATGTTCAATGAATGTTTTATATTCTGATTTGTAAAATAATATGTTATTATCCTTCAACTATATTTTTCTTAAATTAAAAATTTTTGATATAAATTTATTATAACATTTAATCAATATTCAATGGTTTAGATTTTATAATCATATATTACATTTTCAATGCTTTTATGTTTATTGTTATATTTTTTTCCTATATCATATAATTAAATAAACGGTGTATTTTATGAAAATCATTCTTCTTATATTTTGTATTATATGTTTTTTATATATATCATTCATTGCCATTTTCATTGATGAAATAGGAAATAAATATTTTTTGATTAAATAGAAATCATTTTTTTTCTTATCAAATGAAAAATATCTATTTCTGGAATAACACCAAAAATGTTTTATTAATATTTCATAAAAAATATTTATAGAATTCTCTGAGAAAACATAGAACATGTGTTTGGTTGAATAAGTTGCAAATATATTTTTTATTATTAATACCATAAAAATTATTTTTAAATGTATTTAAATTATCATGAATTATTATTATTATTATTATTCTCATTATAATTTTATATTTGTGTTCTATTTATTAAAATTAATAAGTGTTCTAAATTATTTTCTTGAATATTTATAGATAAATATTATATAATCATTTATATATAATAATTTATTGATATTTAAATAAATATATTATCAATGGAAACACACAAATATTACGTAATAAAGTTATCAGATATGCTTTTAATATTCTTGTCACAACACAAATGAATGTTCCTAATAAAATGTTTTTACACTATATTGAATAAAAAAAAATTCACCAAATATTCTCAAATTTGAAATGTTTTTTGTGATAAAAAATATTATTCACTTCACACATTTAAATACTAAAATACAAGTGTTCTATGCATTTTAAATATAATTTACTCTGTTTTATTTTTATAGTTTATTTTTTCTAGTTTAAAACATCATATGTATTTTATTCGACCTTCTATATCAATTTAGGAAATAAGTCTCATTAGATAATCTGGCATGATTTAAATAATTTTTAATCATTACAAATTTTTTAATTACAATTTACTATATATTACGTGTACCAAAATTTATGCATTACATAATATACTATCAATGTATTGTTTATGTAATGTATTTTTGTAATATATTATATGTGCATTTATATTATTCCTATAATATAGTGTTCATGAGAATATTTTATAAATGTCAATAAAACAATTTGATATATATATATGTTCACAATTAGTTTAATATGTTCTGATATATGTATTATATAATATTTAATATGTGTTTGGAATATTTTTGATATATATCATATACCAAATGATATATGTTCCAAACAAATATTATTGATATTTGCATTAAATTATGTATATATATATAAGTATATCACATAAATATTTATATATATTTATTTATATTTTATATATTCCAAATATATATATATATATATATCTGTGTGTGTGTGTGTGTGTTACAATTATATGTTTTTATATTTATATATATTACAATCAAAAAATATATTTTTCTTCAAGCTAATGAATGTCTCTTGATATTGAAACATTACATTGAATGTGGACATATTGTGGAATTTGATACCGTTAAAAGGGAATTTATTTTTTGAATTCATAAAAATTATGGTTTTCCATCATTTTTATGAGACTAATAATGGATATCCCCTACAGTTCTAGTTTTTTGATTCTTATCAATCAATCTCCTAAAGGCATACTTCAATGTTCTATAGGGGTAAGAAAATGTGATCCTTTTTCTGGATTTCTATTTACCTTTTCGGATGATAATGTTAGTAGATGTCACATGAACCTTCTTCATAGAAGATTTTAAAAATAGAAAAAAAGATATTATCTGGGTTTCCCCCTGTCATAAATTATAAGTTGATTATATCCTTGTCTTTAGTGAAGCTATGAAGAGGGGTATGATTCCATAAAAGAAATTTTTATGCATAATAAAATGTATCTAGAAAATACATCAATTTATCCAAATACTTTATGATTTTGGAATTATAATACCATTTATAAAACATGGTAGAGTGGACATTTATATAAGATTGAAAATGGGGTCCTTACCTTTTGATTATCATGGTGTTAAAATTTTTTTTTATGGAAAACTGAATAATGGTTATGTTGAAAACCTATCCTTGAAATTTATTAAAAAATTAGAAACTTGGAACAATAACTATAAATCACAATATGAATAGGTAGTCCATGTTAACATACTGATAAAATTATGTTTATTTGTGTTTGTTCATTTATAGATGGAATGTTATATTTATTTACTAGATAAATGGAATGATTATAAATCTAATGTTGATGGGATTTATGAATGATATAAAAAAAGAATTATTTCCTAGAATTAGTGGAGCAATATAATAGATATGGATGGTATTGAAGATAAATATGATCGAAATTTTATAAATGACTAATAAATAAGATAACTTATAACCTCCTCACCTAATGTAGTTACACTATTAATTTTCTTAGAGATTTATTTTTTCCTATACATTAAGAAGGATTCCCTCATTACAGGGTGACCTTAGTTTGGATTTACATTATTCCATCTTATAAAGATATGATGGGATTTTCAAAATAGGTAGTTTTCATCAATTCTTCCATTAATTTTTGGAATGTTCCTTGGATTAGAAACCATCTTAGAAAAATTTTCAAATACCTAATAGCCATTAAAAATGAATATTTTTTATCATGAAATATATTTTTCAGTAGCTCATAATCTCTATTTAGATGAGGATACCACTCATATTCAAATATAAAACATCACTTATGTTGATGTACTTGTTTGGATACCCAGAAATGGTTGTATTTTAATCATAAAGAAATTCTATAGAACCAATATATCAACAATATTAATGTCAAAAAATGGATGGTGAATTTTATAATATCTTTTATTTCACCTACCCATTCTCTATTTTTGTGGAAGGTTCATAAAAAAGTGACTCATTGATGATGATCAACTCTATAAGGATGGTTTATCTTCCCCTTCGACATCTGTTCTTTTCCACACTATCTAAAAAAATCATATTCACATGCTTATTGAATTTAATTTCTTAAAGAGTGTTAGGGTTTATATTCAGGGGGTCATTAAGGATTGGTTGTGCCTTAACTCTATGTTTTAAGATTTGACGATTTCCATCACTGAATATATATTAATAAAGGATATTCATAACCTAATATACAATACTATAAGGGAAGTGTCCACCACTATCAATAATATAAGAAATAAAGAAATTTTTGTGGGAAAAAAATACTCTCTTTAGGATATACTTGTCTCAATACACAAGTCTATACAAACCGACAATATTATCCAAATAAGTACCATTAATAAGGATTTGTTTGACCTGAGTACTATATATGTTCTGTGTGTTGCATTAATAACCATTAAAACTCTAATAATGATTTCAATAAGATCGATTAAAACAATTTGAAATTGGTTGAAATTTTATATAGATAGATCATCCCTTGGTGCTCTTTGTTTCCAAGGATGTGGTGGGGCTTCCAAACATATCAACGATTAATCGAGGAATATTTATAATTTTTCTTGGAATTGGTATTATATATTATGATGAATTGTGTTCTATGGTATATGCCATTTGGTTTGGAATGTATTTTGGATTGATTCAACAGTTGGTTGAATCTGAATCATTCTTTGTGGTGGAGGATATAAAGAAACATTCATGAAATGTTAATCCGAGGATTCATCAATAATAGATTCATTTATTAGAAAAATATGACCACATTAAATGGAATGTTACCCAAATATATAGCTTGGTGAACTGGGATACTAATATTCTATCAAATAATGTGTTACATGAGGTATGATCGAGGTTAGATTTTATTCATTCTATGTTTTATTCAACACATGTTGAGTGATATTGTAGTGATGACTTCTACACAAACCTCTGAAAACCAACTCAGTAACATTGTACCTAAACTTTTATTTAATTTTCATCAGGGTTTGAAATTTTTCAATTTATAGTGTTTTTATTTTATGTAAATATATTGACCGTGTGATCTAGTTCCAATTTATTAAATTATTTTATAATAACTTTTTATTATTAAATTTTAAATAATATTTTTGATGTCCTTAACCACAAAATAAATATCAACATAAATAAGAAAAAATATTTTACTAGATAAAAATACAAAAGAAATATTTCACTTCATAAATTTTATATTTTTATTTTAAAAACATATCATGTGGATATTTCTTTATATTTAATACCCTTATTAATTTTCATAAATATATTATTTATCAATAAATTTTTTTTAAATAACTAAAACACACTATCCAACACAGGAACCCACACTATCATATATGGCCCTTCTTTAATGAATTGAATGAAACCACTAGTTACCCTAGAGAAATGTATTATGTGGGGACCCATAGATTCAATGTTTTGAATCTTGAAATATTTATATGTTTTTGGTTATTATGCATACAATGTTGATTTATCAATACTTAATGGAAAACCTATATAATTATATGGGCAAAATTGATCCCTTATTCCTACTTGATCTAAATTAACACTCAGAAAATATATCTAATTTTATCATTATTCTATCAATAATGGAATCCTTTTTATACCTGTGTAGTGGTTGATTAGTTACAGAAAAATGGAGAATGAGAATAAATGAAATAATATTTATCAATGGGGATTTGTTATCACCTTATAATTCTTGTAGTTAAATCATGATTATCATCCATTGTATTAATTTACTTTATTTAGTGATGGTTTTGGATCAATTATAATTAAAACATTATTGTAATCAAGGGTTGAAAATATTTATATAATTTAATGAAATAAATGATGAGTATTATGAAGTTAGAATAAATAATTACTATTAATATTTGAAATTATTATTAAATGTAAAGACCCATAAATTCAAGGGAAATTTTTTCTTAATTTTATTTGGGAATTTACAAGAATGCAGTTCTTGATGGCACCTGATTCCGAGGCCCGGTGTGCCCGGAATATTTATCTGAATTTTAGCTCGGGTACATTCAGTGAACGAACGAGAAGGATTTTCTAACTTTTGGACCGGTGCTCGGAATCGAATTCCAAGGGCACCGATGAAACCGCAGCACCAGTAATTGCTTAAGAAGACCTTTTCTAGGGTTGCGTTTACTTGGGAGGAGTTGTTAAAAATTTTGGAAGTTAAAAATAAAATTGAGCTACAAATTTTATTTTTTTCTTTCCAAGTGGTAGTCCTTTGAGTGGAAGTTAGGGAACCTACCCAAGGGAGGTTATGAGGGTGGTGGGGCCCACAAGAACCCCACCCCTTCATATTCCCTAACTCGCTTAACTTACCATTTAATTAGACAACTTAAGTTAATTAATTAAGTGATTTTAATTCAAATGTTTGAAATTCAAATACTTGGCATGAGAAATAAAATAAGACAAACACTTATTTTATTAGAGTTGTTGGGTTGTGAGAGGATTGGGGGAAAAGCTCTAAGGCTTGAAGTTCTTCTTCTTCATCGAAGAACGTGAAGAATGCACCGCCGCTGACGAAGAACGCCGACCTCCGATGACTGGTGACGGTGAGAGACACCTTCCCCGGAGATCGACGACGCGACACCGTGTACCGCGACGCCAACGACCCTCTCCTTCCGCGACGCCTTCTTCGGCGGCGTTCAATTCCGTGACGATCCTTCGTTCAACTATGCTCGAGGTAGGGTTTTGAACATATGTTCATGAATATTCGAGCGTTCTTCGTAATCTTAGCCGCTTGCTATCGATTAACAGGAGGGGGCCAGACTGCACAAACACGGCCAACCCTCCTCCCTTAATTTTGTTGTTGACCTTGTTGTGGTTTGGAACGGAGATGGTGCGGTGCCGTCACACCGCACGGGATCATGCGGCAAGGATGCGTGGCGTCATTGAAGTCGAACAAGGTCGCGGCGCCATCGCGCCGCGCCGAAGAATCATGAAAAAACTGTGGCTGGAGCGGGGCCGCGGTAGAGGGGCGCGGTGCCGTCACGCTGTGCCGGTCGGACCAAGGCCGCGACAGAGGAGGGAGCGACGACCGGCTTCCAGCCTCCGGCGTCGAAGCAGGGGGACGAGACCTCGCTGGTCCCGTGGCGGCAGCAGCCGGCCGGCCGGAGTGGGCCAGCCAGTCAGGGGAGAAACCGGGGGTTCGTAACCCCCGGCTGGAAGGGAGGAGCGGCCCCCCATGTGGGGGCCGCGTTTAATTAAACAGGGGGGCAGCGCCCCCCCCCCCCTGTCCGCCCAGCTCGGTCATGCCGAGCTGGCCAGCGGACCGCGCCAGCGCGCCAGGCCGGGCCGCGCCATCCAGGTCGGGCTGCGCCAGCCTTTCCGGGCCGGTCCTGGACCCAGTTCAGGTCGACCCAGTTCGGGCCGACCCAGGGGGTTGCTGGCCGAGTCGGTCCGGGCCCGAAACCCCCATTTTCGGACCTCTTCTGGTCTTTTTCCCATAACATGGGCTACTGACCTTCGATCGATGCACTGTTAGCTGTGATGCGATTGTTGGATCGATACGGTCGTTTCGGTATATTAAACTCAAGGTTTCAGAGAACTTTGGGTTCGGCTGGGTCGGTTCGAACACGAAACCCACTGGGCCCTCTGAGCGGAAATGCTTATAACTTGAGTTCCGGACGTCTGATTGACGTTCCGTCGACTTTGTTGGATTCCTATTAGTGAGGTGGAAATTTTAGCTTACTACGCTCGAGGTTTGGATGCAGTTGGAGTACGGTCTGGTTGGTTTTGACATAAAAACCAACCGGGCCCCTAGGACAAAAAAGCCAATAACTCTCAGACCGGGCGTCTGATTGACGCGCCATCTGTCACGTTGAGTTCCTTTTGACGATACAGAACTTTTGGATACATCAACTCCGGACTTCGTGTCAGTTGATGTATCGGCCGCTCAGCTCATGGATCAGAACCTCCCCGAAGGAGTTTGCTGTGTGCGGGAACCCTAGAGCTGGCTGCGACTACGACGACGATGACGACTGTACAAAAATCCTCCGTGGATTCGATGGTGACGACTACAACACTCAGCGATCCTGTGTGGATCAGTGCTACCGATCCTGCGTGGGTCAGATCCTGTGTGGGTCAGCGCTCAGTGGTCCTGTGTGGGCCAGTGCATACCGATCCTGTGTGGGTCAGATCCTGTGTGGGTCATTGCGGGGGTTAGTACCTATCGATCTTTTGTGGGTCATTACAGGGGTTAGTACCTATTGATCCTTTGTGGGTCATTGCGGGCGTTAGTACCTTTCTATCATTGTGGGTCCAACGGCTTAGATGAATCAGTGGCTACATTTGATTATCTCTATCGTCTTACAAAGAAGTATACCTGTGTGAGATGAGTCTTGACTTTGAATCTTATCTTCTATAAGATTGAATTGATATCCTGTGTGGATTACGTTATGCTTTCCTGTGTGGATTGGGTTGTGAATTCCTATGTGGAACGGGTTATGGTTTCCTGTGTGGAATGGGTTGTACTTGGGCTTGGATGTTGGAGTTGAACTGGAATTAATGACATAGGTATATGTATGGGAATATACCTAAGTAGTGTCAGATGTTACTTCGTGTTTGTATCTTTCCTTTGTGGATTATCCTTTGTGGATTCTGGGAGACCTTTGGGGGTCTCGGGGTCCCTACTGAGTAGCTTATACTCACCCCTGCACATTCTATTCCCACACTATGTTGTGTTGGATACAGACGACGGACAACGCTGATCGTGGTGGAGGCTTGTGGAGCAAGTCGATATCTAGAGGTGGACCACTGGGCGGGACGTACACGGAGCGGACGGCTGGACCGTGGAGTTGAGGAGGCTCTCTGTACCCACCCTTCAGGTGGGACTTCCAGTGGAAGGCTTGACGATGTGGCTTTACTTTCAGTTGTTGTTTTTCCTTTCGAGTTGTACTTTATTTTCAGATTGGGTTTGTATTATGACCCACTTACTTTTCCGCACATACTATTGTACCCAGTTTTTACTTAGTTTTTACTTCTTCTTGCTTACTCTATGTGTTTGTTTACTTTACAAAGGCAATGCCTTCCCTTTTTACCGGTAATTATGCCTTGGTGCTAGTCGCCAGCCCCTAGCCTTTGGAAGGCGGGCTTGGGGTAGTCACGACACGGGCCCCGAGGATGGGTCGTGATAAATTGGTATCAGAGGAGTTCGGTTCTACCGCAGAACTCAAGACTCTAATCTTTCTTCTATGTGAAGCAATAATGTTAAGGGTATTGAGTGTGGTTATCAGTCCACGGAGTCCAGTGTTGGTGCGGCGGCCAACGTATCCATACACCAGGACCCTGACTTCTGATTTCCGACTAAATGTACGAAAACATTGATTGCATGTGTGTTTCAAAAATTTTCTTTGTGATTAAGTTGTGTCAGATCACCAGGTATACTGTTTGACCGTGGAACACATGTTTCTTTTCAGGATATCCCCACGATGGCACCCAGCTAGGGTTCTGAGGGTTGTGCGAGACGACAGCCCACCGAGCGATGAGGCCTCGGTGCTGGGCCCTTTTTCAGCGGAGGAACCGACAGTACCACTACCCGCCAAGCCACCGATGCTACCAGCCCCAGCCGCTGATAGTGCACGTTGCCTTAGTACACTGCATGAGTTTCAGCATCAGCGACCGCCCGTGTTCTGTGGGGAGACTGACCCTCAAGAATCTGAAGATTGGCTGGAGGCGTTTGTTCGAGTTTTCAGGTTAGTGGGGACACCAGCTGACCTCATAGTGATCCTCGCAGCGAGCCTCCTGCATGCGGCAGCAGGCAGATGGTGGAGGTTGATGCTCCAGGTGCACGATGAGGCATCTCTCTTCTGGACAGACTTTGAGAGCCTCTTCCGCTCAAAGTTCATTCCAGCCACCCTCCATGCGGTGCGAATACAGGAGCTACTACAGCTGTGGCAGGGCAGCATGACGGTCGCCCAGTACTCGGTGAGATTTACCGACCTCTCGCGTTATTCAACGGACAGGGTACGAGACCCATTCTTCGGAGCCCGGACCTTCGAGCAGGGATTGAGGCATGAGATTATGGTATCGCTGATCTCCCTCAGCATTCCAACATTTGTAGGGGTACTGGAGTGATCCCTTCTCATTGAGAGCTTTCTTGATGAGCCTACACCAACAGGGAGATCTACCGCAGGGCTGCACGTAGAGGAGTCTTCTGCAGCCGGCAGTAGACAGATGTCGCAGAGGTCTAAGTGGAGCAAGCCATCGGGCGGACGACCACAGGATACTGGCTTAGAGGTGTGGGGAACACAGTGTAGAGCCAGTCTTATGAGTGGAAGACAATGCTATGAATGCGGCGGGCAGGGCCACTTGGCTCGTGACTTCCCAACCCGCCATGCAGAGGAGCAACAGATGGTTGAGGAAACACCCAGGCAGAGGCAGAGGTTCGACTGTGGCAGTCCACAGGGAGCAGGTGGACGAGGCTGAGGAGCTGGTCGAGCAGCAGGTGATGGACGACGTTTTGAGGCTCTACCACCACCACCACCAGGAGGTCCACCCTGACCACAGGAGAGAGCACAACTTCAGGCAGGTGAAGCTTATGATCATGGAGCTCCAGAAGCAGGTGGACAAGTGCGAGACTAGCTCCAGGCATGGAGGTCTTTTCCCATAATGCCTCTAGCTTCGTTGTTTGTATTACCTTGTTTCCTTGTACTTTGAGTTGTAGTAATACAAGACACTTGCAATAGTGACGTTTGATTTATTGTCTTTTGTATGTTAATACTAAGAGGTTCTGGTTAAAAACTATTGAATTGGACCTCACCTACGAGATTCCTACTGGAGGAGACCCAGTGACCTCACACTGATGCCGACAGTGTGACTCAACCCTTGGAGGCAAGAGTAACGGTTCTATCTTTTGGTAGCAGTGTCGAGGCCTTACGACGTCATCCATGGCATGAATTAACTGATCATGATGCGATTGACTGTATTAGGCAAGGAACGTGGTTCATCCAGTGGATGAGACCAGATTTCTCTTTTCAAAAAAGGAGAAAGCTATATATCTTTGTAGAACATTAAAGAAGAAGGGGAAACCCTTCATGTGGTCAGACAGATGTCAGCAGAGCTTCCAAGAGCTGAGACAAAGGTTTACTGGCACACCTATCTTGAGGATACCGAAGGAGGGAGTGGGGTACGTAGTCTACTGCGATGCATTAGGGACCAGACTCAGATGTGTCTTGATGCAGGAGCGGGAAGTGATCGCCTTTGGATCACATCAGTTGAGGCAGCATGAGCAGAACTACGCTACCCATGACCTGGAGTTAGCAGTAGTGGTCTTCGCTCAGAAGATGTGGCGACATTATCTGATGGTCGAGCTCTTTACAGTCTATTCCTGTAGCAGAGTTCATTTCTCGATGCCTCACCTGCCATCAGGTGAAGGCAGAGCACAAGGTACCAGCAGGCTTGGTACAACCCTTGGAGGTCCCGGAGTTGAAGTGGGATGGGATATCTATGGACTTCGTGACTGGACTTCCACGCACTTCCATAGGTCACGACTCCATTTGAGTGATTGTCGACTGACTCACCAAGTCGGCCCACTTCTTACCCATCAGAGAGCAGGGCTCAGTTGAGATCTTGGGACGCCTCTACATTCAGAAGATTGTACGGCTTCATGGTGTGACATCATCCATCATCTCCGATCGAGATGCTCGCTTTACTTCTCGGCTTTGGAAGGGGTTGCAGGAGGAATTTGGGACGCAACTATGTCTGAGCATCACTTTTCACCCTCAAACGGATGGTCAGACAGAGAGGACCATTCAGACTCTCGAGGACATGCTTCGTGCATGTGTCCTCGACTTTGGTCGCAGCTGTGAGGATCACCTACCCTTGGTGGAGTTCGCGTACAATAATAGCTACCACTCCACCATCGGGATGGCACCTTATGAGGCATTGTACGACCGACCTTGCAGATCACCGCTGTGCTGGATGGACCCTGGGGAGTCAGCACTTGTGGGACCAGAGATGGTCCAAGACATGACAGAGAATGTCCAGGTCATCCA
Source organism: Viscum album (assembly GCA_963277665.1). NCBI lineage: Eukaryota > Viridiplantae > Streptophyta > Magnoliopsida > Santalales > Viscaceae > Viscum > Viscum album. The sequence continues at coordinate 265,615,657 of OY728125.1, read as the reverse complement.
AGTGTGGATGAGGACAGCTCAGAGCCGGCATAAGTCTTATGATGACAGGAGGCATAGGCTACTAGAGTTCGAGGATGGTGACCATATCTTCTTGCGGGTCTCACCTCATCGTGGATTACGAAGATTTGGCTGAGGCGGTAAGTTGTCTCCGCGCTTCATCGGACCATTCCCGGTACTCAACAGGATTGGCGAGGTGGCTTATCGCTTGGCTCTACCACCTCAGTTGCCCCAGGTGCGCGACGTCTTCCACATGTCTCAGCTGAGGAGAAACGTTCATGACCCGATGCTTATCATTGACCATGGGGAGCAGGACTTTGATGATGGGGCGACTTTTGTGGAGGTCCTAGTGCAGATCGAGGATCGACAGGAGATGGTCCTACGTGGATGGTCAATTCCTCTAGTGCACATCAGATGGCAGCACGGGAGCCTCCATGAGAGCACTTGGGGGCGGGATGCTCAGATGCGTGTACAGTACCCAAATTTGCTTCCCTAGTTTTTGATGTATCTTTACGGGGTCGTAAATCCCTAAGGTGGGAGTAATGTAAAGACCCGTAAAATTCAAGGGAAATTTTTTCTTAATTTTCTTTGGGATTTAACAAGAACACATTTTCTGACGGAACCTAATTCCGAGGCCTGGTGTGTCCGGAATATTTATCTAAAGTTTAGCTTGGGTACGTTCAGTGAACGAACGAGCGGGATTTTCTAACTTTTGGACCGGTTCTCGGAATCGAATTCCGAGGGCACCGATGAAACCGCAGCACCGGTAATTGCTTAAGAAGACCTTTTCTGGGGTTGTATTTACTCGGGAGGAGTTGTTAAAAATTGTAGAAGTTAAAAATAAAATTGAGCTACAAATTTTATTTTTTCTTTATAAGTGGTAGTCCTTTGAGTGGAAGTTGGGGAAACTCCCCAAGGGAGGTTATGAGGGTGGTGGGGCCCACATGAACCCCACCCCTTTATATTCCATAACTCTCTTAACTAACCATTTAATTAGACAACTTATGTTAATTAATTAAGTGAGTTTAATTCAAATGTTTGAAATTCAAATACTTGGCATGAGAAATAAAATAAGACAAACACTTATTTTATTAGAGTTGTTGGGTTTTGAGAGGATTGGGGGAAAAATATCTAAGGTTTGAAGTTCTTCTTCTTCGTCGAAGAACATGAAGAACGCACCGCCACCGACGAAGAACGCCGACCTCCGATGACGAGAGATGGTGAGAGACACCTTCCTCAGAGATCGAAGACGTGACGCCATGTACCCTGACGCCAACGACCCTATCCTTCCGTGACGCCTTCTTCTGCGACGTTCAATTCTGTGACGAGATTTCTTTCAACTACGCTAGAGGTAGGGGTTTGAATATATGTTCGTGTATATTTGAGCGATCTTTGTAATCTTAGCCGCTTGCTATCGATTAACGGGAGGGGGCCGGACCGCACAAACATGGCCGACCCTCCTCCCTTAATTCTTTTGTTGACCTTGTTGTGGTTTGGAACGGAGATGGCGCGGTGCCTTCGTACTGCGCGGGATCATGCGGCAAGGATGCGCGGCATCGTTGTGCCGCACCGTTGAAGTCGAACAAGGTTGCGACGCCGTCACGCCGCGCCGGAGAATCCCGAAAACACCGCGGCCAGAGCAGGGCCACGACGGAGGGCCGCGGCGCTGGCGCGCCGCGCCGGTCTGACCAAGGCCGCAGCTTGAGGCCGTGGTGGAGCAGGGAGCGGAGGTCGGCTTTCGGCTACCGGCATCGGATTAGGGGGACGTGACCGCGCCGGTCCCATGGTGGCAGCAGCCGGCCGGCTGGAGCGGGCCGGCCGGTCAGGGGAGAAACTGGGGGTTCATAACCCCCGGCTGGAAGGGAGGAGCGGCCCCCCACGTGGGGGCCGCATTTAATTAAACAGGGGGCAGCGCCCCCCCCCCCCCCCCTGTCTGCCCAGCTCGGTCACGCCGAGCTGGCCAACGGACCGCGCCAGCGCACTGGGCCGGGCCGGGCCGCACCCAAGTGGGCCGACCCAGGGGGTCTCGGGCCGGGTCGGTCCGGGCCCGAAACCCCCACTTTCAGACCTCTTCGGGTCTTTTTCCCATAACATGGGCTACAGACCTCCGATCGACGCACCGTCGGCTGCGATGAGATCCTTGGATCGACACGGCCGTTTCGGTATATTACACATAAGGTTTTGGAGAACTTTTGGTTCGGTCGGGTTGGTTCGAACACGAAACCAACCGGGCCCTCGGAGCAGAAACACTTATAACTTGTGCTCCGGACGTCCGATTGACGTGCCGTCGACTTTTTTGGATTCCTCTTAGTGAGACAGACCTTTTGTCTTACCCCGATCAAGGTTTGGATGCAGTTGGAGTACGGTTGGGTTGGTTTTGACTTAAAAACCAACCGGGCCCCTGGGACGAAAAAGCCAATAACGCTCAGACCGGGCGTCCGATTGACGCGCTGTCTGTCACATTGAGTTCCTTTTGACGATATGGAACTTTTGGATACATCACCTCTGGACTTCGTGTCAGTTGATGTATCAGCCCCTCGGCTCATGGAGTGGACCCTCCCCGAACGAGCTTGCTGTGTGCGGGAACCCTAGAGCTGGCTGCGACTGCGACGACGATGACCACTATACAAAAATCATCCGTGGATTCGACGACGACGACTACAACACTCAGTGATCCTGTGTGGATCAGTGCTACTGATCATGTATGGGTTAGATCCTATGTGGGTCAGCGCTCATCGGTCCTGTGTGGGCCAGTGCATACCGATCCTGTGTGGGTTAGATCCTGTGTGGGTCATTGCGGGGGTTAGTACCTATCGATCCTTTGTGGGTCATTGGGGGGGGGGGGGGTTAGTACCTATCGATCCTTTGTGGGTCATTGCAGGGGTTAGTACTTATCGATCTTGTGTGGGTCTGACGGCTTAGATGAATCAGTGGCTACATTTGATCATCTCTATCGTCTTATGTGGAAGTATACCTGTGTGAGCTGAGTCTTGACTTTCAATCTTATCTTCGATAAGATTGACTTGATATCCTATGTGGATTACGTTATGCTTTCCTATGTGGATTAGGTTTTGAATTCCTATGTGGAACGGGTTATGTTTTCATGTGTGGACTAGGTTGTACATGGGCTTGGATGTTGGAGCTGAACTGGAATTGATGACTTAGGTATATGTATGGGAATATACTTAAGTAGTGTCGGATGTTACTTCGTGTTTGTATCTTTCCTTTCTGGATTATCCTTTGTGGATTCTGGGAGACCTTCGGGGGTCTTGGGTTCCCTAATGAGTAGCTTATACTCACCCCTGCACGGGCTATGCCCGCTCTATGTTGTGTTGGATGTAGACTACGGATAGCGCTGATCGTGGTGGAGGCTTGTGGAGAAAGTCAGTACCTGGAGGTGGACCACTGGGCGAGACGTACACGGAGCGGACGGCTGGACCGTGCATCTGAGGAGGCTATCTGTACCGACCCTACATGTGGGACTTCCAGTGGACGGCTCGACGATGCGGCTTTACATTCAGTTGCTGTTTTTCCTTTCGAGTTGTACTTTACTTTCAAATTGGGTTTGTATTCTGGCCCACGTACTTTTCCACACATACTATTGTACGCAGTTTTTACTAAGTGTTTAATTCTTCTTGCTTACTTTGTGTGTTTGTTTACTTTACAAAGGCAATGCCTTCCCTTTTTATCGGTAATTACACATTGGTGTTAGTCGCCAGCCCCTGGCCTATGGAAAGCGGGCTTGGGGTAGTCACGGCATGGGCCCCGAGGACATTTCGTGACATTAAATTTTATTTAGTACAGTATAGGCGCTATATAGAATTTTTTATAATGAAATATGTACATAGATGATAAATATTTTAACTAACCATAAATTTAATTTTTTTAAATTTAAATATATTAAAAAGTAGTTTAGAAATATTAATCAATGAATATGAAATCCTATAAAAATAAATGTGTATTAATATATGATGTATTTTAATTGGTAGTAATAAATGTTTATTATTGATAGGTGATTTCTTTCTGAAATTTTTATTATGATAACAAGTTTTTAATATTGATAAGTGGTGGAAAATCTTTAGGTGGTGAGATTTATTTGTTTTACAATGATTTAAACAACACATGGAAAATAGTCATGGGGTCCAAGATACTATCAAGTAAAATTTTCCTATGTTATGGTTCTTCAATGTGGCAAAGTGGCAGTGATATTTGTTAGGTTCATTCCGAATAAGTATAAGTACACCTAAATTTATACAGCAGATGAAATTTTATCTCTTATGTTACAGTAACATATGGTATATTTTAAATGGTTCATGACATAATTAGAATATGTACATTCAATTTTTTTCATGTGTCATGTCATCCTATATTTTCATCCACATATGTTATAGTGAGAAGTATATCATTTGAGATTGTATAATAGTTATTATGGAAATAAAATCTCATATAAACACACATATATATATATATATTATAATTAGATATAGCTGTGAACATGAAATTATGTTGTAGTGAGAAGATTATATTGAAAATTTTTATATATGTTACCTTGTGGATTGGTTATGGAACATGTTTATTGACATGAATTTAATAGTTTTAGTAATTGATTAATTAAATCATTTTGAAATAGTTTATATATATAAATAAATGATGTAGTGATATAACTATTTGATGATATTACAAAACATAGGATCTTTGTATGTGTTTTTGGACTTTGGAGGTAACAAAATTATTACAGGGGTTTCAATTCCTCTATGTTTTTGGATATTGGGGATATTGATAATGTGGATTAATTATTATAAATATGTGATTCTCTTGTGTGCTGGTGCTGGTTAAGATAGGGAGAATCCTTCAAAGTGAATATTCTATAAAACAACAGGATTATATTTGAGTATACAACACCCTAACTCATGGTTATATATGTGGAGATATGGGTTAATGAGGGGAGTGTTCTGAGGACAGACACCTGGTAATAAAAATAGATTCATTATGAGTAGTTAGCTAAAAATTCACAATTTTTTTGGTGGAACTATATTAATTTTTTATGGGATTTGTTTTTAAATTTCGATGGGTAACTGAAGAATGGTGAGTTTTTAATGTAGATAGTCTCTGTATGTGGTAAGAGACCTTATTTATACCCAAATAATAGTGAGGTCTCTGAAGTTGTAATAATAGTTCCAGATATTAAAATGAGATTCTCTACTAGTAACAATTTCAAAATTATATATATATATATATATTTTTGAGTTTCATGTTGGTGGATAAAAATTTGAGGATGTTATAGTAATGTTTATATATGCATAACCCTTATGATATTTTAGATAGGGTTTGGAGGTGAACATCGATGGAGGTGATAATTTGAAAATCCTAGAATAGTTGGGAAAATATTGATTGAACATAAAACTATAATGGGTCCTTGTGATGTGATTCAATGCGGATGTGTTGTTATTCAGAAATTGTTGAAACTATGAATCAAGGGAGATATATATTTATTCATTGGAATTTATTGATTTGTTATTTTTTCTCTACATTATACAAATAAATATAAATATAGCATAATAAAATTGATACATGGGAGTCTCATAAAGGATCCTACATGGAATATTTTTATATTCACCACTGCTCTATATATCTATGTGTTTGTGTATATAGCTTTTCATGTAAGTAGTTTTTCAAATTATTTTGATAGAGATAATTGTAGTATTAGAAGACCTTTACTCCTGATACATGATAATTTTTATAGTGATTTATTTCCTTAAATAAAAATACGATTGTAGAGGATATTCTCAACATTATTGTTGTTTTATTACTTATGGATGGGTTCTGTATATCATGACATAAATTTAAAAATATTTGATATATTATGGTATGAAAATTAATTTATAATATTCATTGTACAATTTAACCTTGATCCTATTGATGTTGATCCTTTAGTGTCATACTAAACTTGTATTTCTACTCACAATTAGTCGTTGTCGGGGGATTCAGGAAATAAAGTTAAAATAGTATGTTTTTAATATAGAATTACTATAATCATTATAATGATTTCATTAGTGGTAATGTAAAAGTTTTGACTAAACCTAGCATTTGATAAAATCCAAAAAACTATCCTAATTAATATTTTCGCATGTTATTTAAGAGAGTAATCTATAAAATGTTTTCAATTACTTAAGGAAAAGTATATTAACCATAGTGTATCCATATAGGTGTTGATTAATGAATTAGATTGACATATTTCTAGATGATTGTGTTTATTAATAATGAGGTGATGGATTGTTTGGTAGGGACTAATACTATTTTATTACTAGATGTCTGTAATTTATAAAAAGTTTTTGAGGTTAGGTAATTTATATCGTTATTCGACATCTATGCTGAAATCATATGATTTAACATAATGATATCAAAAAATCACTAAATTGTGTAAATTATAAGATATACCAAGGAGCTTGATACCCTTAGTAGATTTCCAATACAAAATTCCCAAGGTAGAATATACCAATGAATGCGGGTACTATAAATATTTATTAGACTTGGAAATGGTTAATATATATTATGATTGTTTTTTGGGGGATATAGACTATAAATAAGAACCATGTTTTAGTATTGGGGAACTTTTTGTTAGGTTGGGATTTTTAGTATGGGACACCAATCCTAGAGATCATGATATGTCTATGATTTTATATAATTGGTTCAATATATATTTTGGAAAATGTTGTTTTATGATATTCATAGACATCAGAGATAATAGGATATATTTTTGTTTTAGTAAATAAGTTAATTCTCGTAAGGGTTTAGTGTGGAATATTTTTATTTGATGAATAATTCTTCAAATTTTATGATTGGTGAGAAAATAAATGGTTTTTATTTTATGATATCATCATGTCTTGAGAATAAGATAAAGTTGAGGATAATTTATCAAATTTCATTTATATAGATATTTTAGATATTTGAGATTGCAAAAAAAATTGGGGTAAGATTATACCAATATCAAAAGAGTGATCAACAAATCATTCCTTAGAATGGTTCTATTATTGAACATTCTCAAAAATGAAGTTAGTCAATTTTTGGACATGGTTTTGGGAGTTATTATTCAACATAATTTCATTTATCTTATGTTGGTTCTATAAAAGCATTTGGGAAAACATAGGTTTTTAATTTTTATCTTATGAATATATATGATATAAAAAATCTATGTCCATTATTTTTAGAGTACCCTTGGGAAATGTAATTATATATTGATTACTAAAAAACCATGTTAGATTTTCCAACTGACATAGTAATAGTTTTTCCAAATAGGTGTAGGATATAAGGCTATTTGAACAAAAAATAGTTGGTCTTATTATGAAATATCATCATATAAGAGATAGATATCAATGGGGGTATATAGATTACTATAGGGGAGTTAAAATCCAATAATGGGGATGAAAATTAGCAGGATTTGGTATAGATGAAATCTAAGCTATTATTGTTTAAGAGGTATAGGTACCATAGCTGCTTTGGTTTTTTGTTGAAATTTTCTACATGTAATAATCTTTAAACACATATCGATGATCCATATTAATTTTCACCCCTTTCCGATTTTATGGGATGCAAAATCCTTTATAGAATTCATTGTTTCCATTTCAGATGAATACATTCATAGAATTTCAAACCCTATATTATAAGAAATATGAGTGTGTTCATGTTATTGGGAAGGATAGATTCTATTCCAGGCTAGTCATTTGATGAATTAAACAATTTGATATTTTCCAATGAATTTATTATTAATAATCCATATACATTTTAATAATTTTAATCAATGAAAATAGATTTTATTAAACATTAATGGTGATCATGTAGTGTTTCTTGGGGATATGAGTTTTCCTTTGGGTCTAATACAGAATCAATTATAGATTATTTCATATTTGTTTTTGATCGTGAGTATTTTTACACTTTGATTGGTTATATAATATTTTAAATATGTTATATTATATTATATTGATGTTTTCACATAATAGGTTATGAAATTAAATTTAAGTCAAGTTTTTAACATTATGATTGATTTATAGTAATGTGTTTCACCTATTTATATGGAATCTAAGTATATGGTTCTGTGGAGAATAATGAGATGTTGATTTAAATTTATAAATATATAATTGTTTATTTATATAGTAGAGTTTTCATTCATGAGTATCTTCATTATGATTTTGAAAAATGTATGAAGGGGGCTTAGGTTTATGTATAAATTACTAGAATCTATACCAAGTGACAGTGTGGAATCATAATCCTCTTACAAGGGTAAAATATATTATTAACTAGTTCAAAGTGGTGAATTCTTTTATACATATTTACTTATGCTTTCAATATCAATATATTATGTTTAAGGATGAACATATTAGTAAGATATATTTTCTATATCATTATGGGAATTTTTAGTTTGTTTTAATATAATTAATATTGAATAATGCCCCAAATATGTTTAGATAGTTTATAAATTTTTGTTTTTTCACCTTATAATAATATTTTTTGATATTATTAATAGATGATATCTTCGTTTATTATATGATGGTGGAAATTAAAGTGAAAAATAACTATATAGTGGTGTATTTTTGGATAGAATGACGATTTTAAGTGATGATTTCTATGTATTCGTTCTCAAAATATAATGTTTATTTTTTAGGCCATGTTATCTTAGAGAATGTTTTTTAAATATACTTATTGAGGATTGACACAATTATTAAATGAAATATACCAATATTTTTTTATTATAATTATATATTTTCTTACGAGTAGATGGTACTTAGAGGAGGTCGATACCCAGGTTATCTCATGTTATGAAATCATTTTCAACCTTAACATTGAAATTTGTTTTTTTAATATGATAAATTATTCCAATGTTATTATCACCTTTTAAAGGATAAAATTAGGAGTGATTCAGTAATTTTATTTTTTACCTTGTGAATTAATTACAATGTAAAATGTGACACATATGATCTTGTTTTTGGATATACCATTATATAAGAGAGAACATTCATTATTTATGAGTCTATACAATTATACTTACATTAATGTTATTATGATTCCCTTTACATTGAACATAGGTTAGTGGTGTTTATTAATAATTTATAAAGTTATGATTCCCTAAAATTATTTTTTATGGTTTATATAGATTTAAATTTTTATGATGTACCTTCTTCATAGTGATTTAAATTTTTAAAAGAAAATATTTGAATCTTTTATCCTTGATTAGGACATTGAGATCGCATATACCTTGAAAAGGGGTTATATATTTTTTCAAGAATTATTGTAAATATCTTATAAAGATATGATTCAATGTTAGAGTAGTTAAAGGAATGAAATGGATTTCTCTGAATATAATAACTATAATTATGAATAGATTGATATATATGAATATATTTATCTGATAATTATTAAATTATTTTTACTGAGAATGATAGAGAAGTAATATGTATGGGGACATTATATATATATGTGGACTTATATGATAATAATAAAAATTTATTTAAATGGTTACATTGATGATGAATAATTTTTAATATTGTTTCCTTTGTGGTTATTTATTCCCTATGGTTTGTTGGTAGTTGTTTCATGTGAGTTTCATTATTCTTATTTTGATATTTATCTTTATATTTTAATGATATGTCATTCTTCCAAGATGAATTTTACTTGAATTGACTGATGAAACTGATGTTTATGTTCATATCTCAATGTATTTTATATAGTTGGATGGACCAAAATATTAGGTTTCTATATGTCTGTTACAAGGCTTGTAATTTCTCCAATGGGAGTGTGATGATATTTTTATAGATTTTAATATTGTATATCTCTGTGATATTTATTGTATTGAATATATTTAGGCACTCATATATCGGTTGACATATTTGACTATGTTCTTATAGATTAAGGAATCATTCTATACGGATTTTTTGCGGAAGATTTATCTGCTGGTTATATTAAATATTAGTGGTGTAACAAGTTATTTATTATTTCATTTTGATGACTAGGTCTCATGAAAATAGTGGAAGGTATTAAAGCATGACATATTTTCAATTTTCTTTAAATTAATATTCTATCCATAGATTGACATTTAGAAAAACAAGGAAATTGTATTAATAAATGATTTCATGTGAAAATGTATAATTTGTTAAGGAGGGTAATTATGGATAATTTAACATTGTTATAGTTTTCATATAATAATATTAATAATTCCTCAATATGAATTGAATCTTATATGTTAGTGAACAATTGAATGTATCGCATTCCACACAATTCATTTAATATTTTTTAAAAATTGATACATTCTAAACATAACATAAATATTATATTAAACTCTTGATTTAGGTTATACATCTCACAAATAGTTTCAAAACCCTAGGACCTAGTAAATGTATTTAAGATAAGAGACATAACAACATTAAAACAATAATTACAAACATGTATAAATAATTTCACACCCCTATGATGTTTTCATGATATTTCATATGATATATTCATATCCATAACTTGATGGATGGAAAATAATAGAATTGTCAGATAAGACACAATATAAGGGAAACACATATCACAACATGAATAAGGTAATTAGAAATACATAAATATAATAAAAAATATATCAAAATACATTATATTATAATAATAAAATATATTAGAATAATTTATCATCATAAAAATCAGTATGGAATGTATAAAAGTTATGACCAAGATTAAAATAAATATTTGAAATCAAATAACATGTTTATATTATATAAAATTCTGAAAAACATAACTAATAAGGATTAACCATTAAAAAATTCATTTCATAGTAATTAAATGGATATTATAAAAAATTAAATTTATTTACAACATAAGAACATAGAGTAATGATAATTGTTGGAAGGATTCTGAATAAATATATATCAATCATTTTCATGAAAAAACCATTGAACAATTCATCCCATGTCTCATTCATTTAATGTTTTATTTTATCATGTGATATAAAAATATAAAAAATTAATTAGAGAGTGATATATGGACCCACACATCATTATCCAATCATATGAGTGACACATAAAAATCCATCACCATAATACCTTAGAGAACCCATTGAAAAATGGATTGGATTTTTAAACATCCAAATTAAAATAACTCACTTTTCATAAATAAGTAATGTAAATAAGATGGGTTTCATAAAATATAAAAATGGTAAAAAATAAAAAAAAACAATTCAAAAAAAATTCCAAAAACGTGATCACCCAAAATAATAACATAATAAAATAAGACAGGTTTTCAAACATAAAACATAACAAAATTTAAGTTGAAACCTTTGAAAATGGAAAATAAATGACAAGAATAAATTTTTAAAACATTTATTTCATAATATCATCTAATTTTTTTTGTGATTTTCAATTAAAATTCCTAAAAAAGTTTTTATGATATTAAGAGATGACTTATTAATGATATTATCTTAAAAAAATTACAATAATGTTACTTTGTTTAGGAATAAAACAGATTGAAAAAATGTAAATTGGAAGGGAGGTATATAAGGTAATGGAATGGAAAATCCTTTTAGATGTTTTGAAATTTATTAATGAAAAACACAAATCATTAAAATAATGATGATAAATTTATATTAAAACTAATTGTGTGTAATAAATGTTTAATTGGAGATATAAAAATTGATATTTTTCTTGGGAAAAGGGAACATTTTTGGGAAGTAAGAACATTAGAATGTAATAAATATCCATTGAAAATAAAGTGACTTGTTATTAACTAAAGGAATTTTAAGGAAATAATATTTTCATAAATGAATAATAATTTAGTTTGAAACAATATTTACACAAAAAAATAAGGTGGAAATACAAAACAACATAAACATAGGGTAGAATAGATCATTTTTCAATTATAACGTTCAAGGAAGAGTGATTATTACCCAAGAAAATAATTTTAGTAATGAAAACTCCTTACAGTCTAAGTTTGTATTGAATCAAAACATCATGAGAGTTATAAAAATATATAGAGCATTTTTTATCCCAAAATATAAGAGGATTATGATAATAAATATCCACATGTTACTATTTTCTATTATGAAACATAATTTATATACACGTATATTATATCAAAATATATAAATATTCATTACGTTTCATAATAATACACACCCAAGAACCATAATGGTTTAGTGGATTTGGAGGATAGAAACATAAAACTTTTATTCATCATCATCTCCCATAAATATATTCTCACATGGTTAATTTATTTTCAATACCCTACATAAATAGTTTCTTCATATCGTGAGGAATAGAAACAAAATAATAAGCGAGCTTCAGTGCTTAGTATGTGTATACAAAAGAGATATCAATGACAAATAAAATTTAATAAGATAATTTGGGTATGATAACATGAGCATAAAATTTGAAAACATATACAAAAAAATATCATAAATAATAATATTTAATAATGGAATAAACTATGAATGTTTGTAAGACACACATCCTAAAATAATCAAAGAATAATGTCTATAAAAGAACAATAACATCATAAGATAGAAGTTTGGTGAAAATGTATAATAATAAAAAATCATTTCCTCCATCACATCTCACTTAAAATAATGTCATATTGGATTTCTTTCACTCCCTATTCAATCATAACATTTTTCAAGGTCTACTTCCATTACTATCGTAATGGACATAATACCTTACTAAACTATGTTAACTCTCAGTTTTAGTTAGTATTATCTAATGAGATATCCATACATACCTATTGAATTATAAGACTATATAATTTTCATCCCACCCATCACATAATAATAATCAATACATGTGTATGATAGATGATTATAAAAAATTCATTATATTAATAAATCACAATACTTTGAAATAAGAGACGATTCATAAGAATATAACATTTCCTCATATTAAAACCTATATAATATATTATGTTTCATAAAAATACCTTTATAATATTTATAAAATCTAAAGAGAAAGTATAAGGATTCTATTCATGGAAGATACCACCATTAAATCATAAGTAACATCAAATGATGTCATCTGACATGAAAATGTATTTAAAGTATCTCTTGAAATATTACTTGAGTAAAATACACAATTAATTTTCAAATCACTTATTTCAAATATAAAAAATTAAAAATGTGAAGAAAATAAATTCCCATAAAAAAACTCTCTATTATATTTTAAAATAATCTTAAAATAATTGAGTGGGGATGACGGTGGGAAATTGTTTTCAACCCTTATATATTAAAACAAATACTCCCTTCAGATTTACAATAAAAAGGCAAAAGAACCTCATTTGAAAAATGAAAGTAGGATTATATATTAACCATTATTTAAAAATAATATCTTCTGTAAAAATGAATTTAATAAATCATAGGACATAATAAAAACCATTATTCAAAAATCGAAAACAAGGATAAGAAAGGAAAATAATTTTCAACCAAAGTGAAAATAATATCTATTTTTTTAAAGAGATTATCTATAATTTTCTATACAAATAGCGGATAATATATATAATTACATTAACATTTCATGAATAAATAGCGGAGATGAAAATTCATGATATTGTTTTGTGGTAGATTAGAAAATTTCATGATCAAAAACAAAATTATAAATAATCCTAGTAAATAATGAGATTATAAGATAAAACCTATACCTAAAGTTTTACTTTCATTGAAAGAAATTTAACAGAAAATATAATATATTTTAATATATTAATTTATACCAAAATAGTTAATAGAATTAAAATATTGTATATATTATTCCATTATAACATTTTAATAACCGTTTATTATAATGTTTTATTACAATAATTTTTTTAGGTAGTAATTGTTTCCTTTTTTTTAGATGTTTCTATTCAGTAGTTCTGGTTCCTATAAACTGATCCTGGTTCCTTCATCTATATAATTTAAACCATGATATAAACATCATATATATTAATTATATATATATATATATATATCCATCCATAAAATTTAGAGAAAGAAAAATTATTTGCATTATTATTATAGACGGTAGTCCATTCGTATGCACGAACATTGATTTCGCTTTTCATTATATAGAATAAAATATAATTATATAAAATTAATTTCATGAAAACATGGAGGAGTTAGTTTATGCATGTGATTTAGTGATTATTTCACTTAAAATTTGATATAAAATAGGGTAGATATTTGTGGTTTCATAATAATTTCAAAATTATTGTATATTTAGGATACTTTAGTTATTATTTTATAATGAATAACACTAATTTTGACAAGGTAAAATAAGAAATTTATTTGAAAGTGGTTGGATAAGAAAACTACCTAATATTTGTTATCCCTCCATTCAAACCTCACTTAAGGAAACATGTAATGGTGATTTAAGAAGTCCATAAAATATAGTTCATGGATTGGGAAGTTGAGAATAACTTTTTATATGGTTTCCTCAAGATATACGGATCATATTTTTTTAATCTAGAGAAAATAGGGGAGTCCTTTTATATGTAGTGGAGATAACGCACTTGGGACTTCATAAAATATTAGAAAAATATAATGTAAATTTTAAGAAAAATTCTACCAATTTGAAAAATATTCAAAGTTTTCAAATGATTAGATAAAAATATGGAAATATAATAGTATTTGTACATGTTTAATTGTTAATAATTCCATTATCTCTTGGTTTATCTACTAGTAAAGTCATTATAACCAAAACCATGGTAACATATTTTTAATGTTTTTACTATTCATTTTTCCCAAAAATAAAATTCCACTCATTAATTTTTTTTGAAATGATGATTGAAAATATAAAACCCATTTTGTGAAACTCAATTCATTGAACAGTGAGAATTTAATTTAAAATTGTATGCACAAAATGTGATAAAATGGTATTTTTTGGGAAAAAATGTTTTCATAAATATTAATCATTTTTTACCCAAATACAATAAAAAATTATTTTTAATGACCTTAATTCTTTTATTAATAATGTAAATAAACTTATTTTATTTTTAAAATCAATTTAATTTTTTTTTAAAAATTATTACATTAAATGAAATGATAGTATTCTATAAAAATATGTATTTTTACTATTCAATGATATGACATTAATTTCAGAAAATTGTTTAAAATTTACTCAAAGGTGATTTCTAGATTAAATTTTCACATATTAATTTCATTTTTTCAAATAAATTTTTGAAAATTGGTTGAAATAAATTATATTATTTTATAACAAAAAAAATCTAAAAACTTATTTTGAAAAAAAAAATATTTTTAATGAATATTATAACTTCTCTAAAAATTTAGTACATATTAATAAAAATATTTTCCATATTTAAATAAATTTAAATATTTTTTTATAATTACAATTGGTTATTACTATTCTAGATTCTAATTTAAAGTCTATGTTTTAATGATATATTATACTACTATTCACCTAGACTATGGTTTACATGCATCCCCAAGCAACAAAAAATTAAATTTTTTTGATGGGAAGTGTAATATAAAATATCTGCGTGTTCCATTCAAGACACTATAAAACTAATTGCATGCTTGAATTTTTATCACATTAATTCCGAAAAATGATTACATCTCATTTTTATCACATCCCTGGGTTCCAAATAAACTTCTATGAATTTATTATTCCACTAAAAAATATTATCCAGGTTATTAATCATGTTTTGTATCACTTTTTCACTACAATAAATGATCTATATAGGTTTTATTCAAATAAAATATCATGATATAGTGGTATAACCTCTGATTCATTGACATGAGAATGATTAGGTATATAATTCCTTGGGAGAGATACATGGATGTCGTATTGAACTTGAGAGAGGTTTGATGGAAGTGTTATGTGATAATCTACCATCCATACTCAATCAATAATATTTAGGGTACTTATATTAATAGGGATCGAATTTCCATTCTTATTTATTCTCATAACATTTTCAATATATAAATTAAAATTAATACCTTCTAATGAAATTTAAATTCAATATTTCATTGATGATTATCAACATAACTTTTTTATCGAATCTATGCTTAATTAATGTGTGTATGAATAGATCTAGATTTCTCATCCATTTTCTCAGCTTGCTCAGGTCATAATAGAGTTTTTTCTTTAGCATCATCTCATCATCTTTGATTCAAAATTTATTTACATATTGAGATTCACAATAATCCACTAGAATGATTCATTAAAATATATTTTTATAAGAAAAAGTAACCAGACGAATGTGTTGAAACCAACAACCAATGAAATCTATAGAACAACACCTCAAAATTACCTCCAAGGTGGGAATGTTACTATTATATTAACTATATATCTATGTATGATAAGAAGAACCAAAAAACAACTCTAGATGCATATCATTCTAAACACTTATCCAGAATATTGAGGTAGATCTTATTTACTTATCAGTTACAAAATAATGTTGTACTTCTAGAAACTATAACTCTTCCTTATTGTACACTTTGTAAAGGTGATAAATAGAGAAATATTCTTTTATAGTAATAAAGTGTGTCAAATTAATAAGATGTTTGACTTCAAACCAAATAGAATCACTTCATGTAGATATTATTGGGATATATAATGACAACATACATATTTTACTACTATAAAACATATCAATAGTCATGGTTTTTCTAATAACTATTTCTATTGACCATAAATATCATCGCTTTTTTTAGTGAAATGTGTCTATATGTCATTACCTATTATCTATATCCATGTTCCTATTAAACAATGTATATAGATCATTCCTATAACCACATTTCTCTTAAAAAGTGGTTATAGGTTCCATAAGTAAGTGAGGGAATAGTAAATTATTGCGAAAAGGGGGTGGAAAAACTGTAGTCATGGTTTCTATAAAAACTAAAGCAATATGATACTATCTATATGTTAAAGACATTATTCTGTAGAACAATGTTGTTAGATTTAACATATAGCCACATTTCCCTTAAACACTATCTATATGTTCCCTAAGTAAGTGTAGGGAAACAAATTCCTACCATAAGGGGGAGGGAAAATCTATTTCCATTATTTACTACCTATTTCAAAAGTTTTAAAACATATATAAGAACAAATATTTATATATGATCATGTAATTATCTATATAGTAGTGTTTAATCACTAGAATATAAGTAGAGGAGTCAAAAAGTTAGAATCTTAATGTTTTCATTTCATTTTAAATATATAACCACATTTTAGTTCTGTTATAGCCATGGTTGACCACTAAGGATATAAGTTATATCAACGATTATACACAGTGTAAATAATATATATCCATGGTTTTTACGCATATAGGCATGGTATTTTACCATGTATATTAATGATTTTTTTTTTGTGGGTATGTATTCCCATTTCCATTTTTGTGTGTGCAATAGTCGTAACAACACCTAAGATATATGTCTCCCATCCTTATCATGATAATGTACCATGAATTGAGATACATACTCTATAATATATCACTTAATGTTTCCCAACAAAAATACCCTTTTAGAACTTTATATATATTCATAGTTCCTTAATGAATATAGAATGAAGAAATATTAGTTTCATCATATATTTCCTTCTTCAAATCTTGAATTTATGGGAGAAATCTATATTCTTAAACCTTATCATTCGAACATAACCAAGGTTTTACTCGATAATATTTCTTACATTCTTTTTCAACTCTAAAAATTAATTCCCCTTCACTTTAATCCCCACATGATATATGGTTGAACACTCATTTTTATTTTTATAATTTATCCTCTTCATTTATGATTTTAAAGTCCATCCTTCATAGATCCATAAAAATTATATCATTTTTGATCCACAAAATATATATACTATCCTGATCCTTTCAATTTAATGAATCTTCTAGCTGGTTTTTTATTCTGGTAATGTATTGAGTAGTAATATCATTTAATTAACTCCAACCATCTTATCTAGCACATATTCTACTATTTTTGAGTGTCTATACACTTTAATTATTATAATGAGTGTATATGTCACATATTTATCCTTAAAAATAACTAATCCATGTATTTATTATGGAAATTATCACATCTAACTCCAAAACAAGAGTATATTAATTTTTATAAGGATCCTTCAATTTTATTGATCACTATATCATTCTTCATGAGGAAAAATCCCAGTCCCTTCTACGAGGCATCACTATAGATGGCGAACCCGTATCCATTGTAGGGTATTATAATACCTTGAGTGATAACTAACATTCCCTTCAATACCTTAAAATTTTACTCACATTCATTTTTCAAAGTAACTTCGACCCCTTTATAGTTAACATGGTCATTAGAGTATACAGCTCTGAGGAATTCACCACAATGTGTCAATAATTTCAATCCCAACCTAGAAAACTATGAATCCCAGTCATAATGGTTGGTCTAATATAATTTTTACTAAATTCAATCTTTGATAGATCCACTAATATACCCTCACATGAGTATATATAACCATAAAAATAAAATTTTCAACATTCAAAATTCAAAATTTGTATGTTTTTCACTATGATTATCATTCCTAAATTTCTTCAATACAATACTAAAGTTTTCTTCATGATTCCATTTTTTGGAATATTAAATAATATCATCTTTAAGGAATAACAAAAAATATCACGATAATACCTAAATACTCTATTATTAAAATTTATAAATATTTAAGGGGAATTAGTTTGACCAAATAAAATAAAATTAATTTTATGTTATCAACACCTTTTATAGAAGGATATCTTTGTTAGGTATTCACTATTGAAACTCAAATGATTGTATTCCTATGGATCATCAATCTTGAAAGAAATTTTATATCCTTGTAATTGGTTGAATAAATCAACAACACAAGGATGGTGATACTTATTCTTCAGTGTAATCTTGTGGAGATCCTAATAATAAATTTAGAGTTGCCTTGATCTATCATCATTATTTGGAAAAATAACAAGTTCACTACATGATTATATAGTTGGATGAATTAATCCCTCTTCATGATTTCCATATATTTTCTTCTTAAATTACTGAATCTCTATCAAGGCCATTACATAATGAGTCTTTGAAAAATGTATTGCACAATGTATCAGTACTATAAAAACTAAACTTCATGATTTGGTGGAAGACTTAGAATCTCTTCTATAAAATCACCAAGAAACTATTGTATAATAGGAATATCATTGATGATGATTATCTCCATTACTATGTTATATAAAATAACATTTTTAATAGGAATAAATAAATATATAATGGATAAAATCTTCATTAGAAGTTGATATTTAACCCCCATCGATAGATGATCACAGGTTTGTTGAGTATATCAAATTTGACTTCATATCATCAACAATGGATATTGGATTTAAACAAAATTCTAATCCATGCCTAAATAATCTTAAATTCTACATGAGGTAGTATAACAATATTTATAGGGTGCATATTCCGAAAATCTATAATACGAGAAGAAATATAAAATTGAGATAAGATCAATGTACCGACATAATATTTCATTATAATTCAACATCAAATCATAGAGCTGGAATTTTAATACCCTTATAAAAGTATCTATATAAAAAAGAGTGTTTAGAACCAAAATCGAATAATATATTAGTAGTTATAGAGTGGTTGATATGTCTTCATTTCTTCACCTCATTATCAAACCCCACATCAGTAATAATGATCACATAAAAGTTTATTTTATCTATGGTATTAAAAGGATACTGAAATTGATCATCATAACTGACATTTAAATTTGATTATTGATTAACATTAGGACCATACTCCTTATATTTGAAACAACGGATAATAGGGGGTGCATTTTTTGGGGCTTTCTCTCTATAATTAGATAAATTATTATTCCTATTAATTATCAATTTGATTTACCAATGACCTTTCCTTCCACACAAAAATTTTTAAAGGTACCCTTAATAAAATTTATTCCATGTTTTATTCAACACTTCGAGAAAAATGAAATTATTATCTTCTTCTCTCCATAGTTTCTATAACTAATATTTCCTTTTAATTCCATATTTCTTTTATTGTCAAAACCATCAGTATGATGGGAAAATTCAATCTCCATTCCACTTTGATAGTATATAAAATAATTTATTCATATCTAATGAAGTATATTATTGATAACTCCATTAAGATACAAGGTTTTAAGCTGCTAAAGAATTGAAAAATTTTACTTTTAGGATGGACGATAATACCAAAAATCTACCTCACAAGTCTTTTAGAATTTTAATCATATATACTAATGGAGTCCCCACCCTTTAGAATTAGCTCTCAAGGAATTCATTCCTTATTTTCATATAGAGAACATGAGGAATTTAGTTTTTTAAAAATAATCACTTAAACATATCCTATTCCATAGATTTAATTTCCTTACATTTACTCATGATGTTTTTATGAGTAAACCATTTATTTGCTTTACCTTCCAAATGATAACGAGAAAAAAACCTTTTCATTTATAAAAAAAAATTAATGGAAATTATATCATTAGTGGTACTAATCCTTTACTCAGAAACTTCTTATTCAGTAGACCCTCTAATATATGGTGGATATTGTGCCATTATGGTATCAACTGAATATTGTTCCCTCCATTGTTGGTTTCAAATCACATTATGTTTCCTGTATTGAGAATGTTTCATAAGTATATAAATGATATTTCTCATTACACCTACAATAAAATTTTATAACTCTTGAGGTAAATCATTATACTATTTACCACATTCAACATTCACATGGTTCCTTTGAGTACCATTCGTTTAATAAAACCATAATCAGAGTGAGATAAGTAGTAATCATTTTGGAAAAAATTATAATCATAACAAATAATTTAAATGAAGTTTGAATCATGATACTATCTGTTCAATCTATAACACCTTAGGTTTTTCTTAGGTCATGTGTAGTCATCATATATTAAAATCCTTCATAATGGTTCAAAATGAAAATGAAAATGAAACCAATTATATTTCTCAGGAATGTCTAACCAAGTGAGAAATATGGGTAGAATCACCACCACTAGAATGAAAGTTGAGATATACAAGAAAAAAAATCAGGGTTATTACCCTTATATGAAACTTTTTTAGTACTGAATCCCCTTTTTGTATCCAAATAGTGGTTTATTACAATGAATAACACATTATCTCTATCTTACCAAAACCATATGATGTTATCCAACTCTTGTACATTTCCCCAATTATTTAACCAATGTTATTTAATTCCAATCTATAAAAATTTTCTAAACCTATCATGTGATACCAAATATAGTCTCCCATAATTTTATTATATAATTTAAAAATATTATTTGATGAATATAAATTTCATTTCAATATAATATGTCCCTATGTATAGTTAATGATAGGTTCCTTTTGATACTTGATGAATTAACATGTTATTCATGAAATATCCTCACCATCCCTCTTAGAGATCATCCCATATATTAATATTCATATATGGGACCTACTTAAAACCTTTATTCATAACATGGGTTAACGAAACATAATAAAAAGTGGTATTAGAAGCTCTAAAGGGGTAAAAAGGGAGATATATGAAATCACATAAACATAATATAATCATAATTTTATTAGAACATTATTTGAAAAGAAAATATCCATACATAATTAATTATAGATCTTAATATTGAATCATTAAATAAATCTTTGATTTTCTTAATACATAAATGGTTAATGAATTAAAGAACCTGAGTGATAAGAGAATAACATTGGTGTATAGATTATGTTTTTTTAATATAAATAATCACAGAAAATAATATCCTTAGTCATGTATCATCACTATGACTATCTTGTTCGATTGGTTTAACTACCCATTCTATCATACCATTAATTCATCTTCCTATCTATGACAATCATAGTGTATAGATACTTTTAATAAACTGTGTTCACTCCCCATTATAGTGATTATTATCTCATGAGATATCCCTATTTACCAAATGAATTGGAGTAAAATAAAATTATGTGGCCACCCATCAAAAAATCATAATACATTCATATATTTACGACAAGATCTTAAAAAATTCATCATATTAACATATCATAACTCATTTAAAGAAAACATGTTTCATAAACATTTCTGCATTTTATCATAGCATAACCCAAGAAAAATAGATGTGTATCATAAAACTCCAATGATTATGATCAATAAAATTGGATCAAATGAATAAATATGTAATCATTGGATATTACCCCAAGTAAATTATAGTAATCATCAATGGATTTCATGATATATGAAAATTCATTTAAACGATCAATTGGAATATTTTTTGAGAAAAAAAACTTTTTATTTTGAAATGAAGTTAAAAATAATAATTTCTAAAAATAAAATTTTATAAATTTTCAATTAAAATTCCAATGAAAAAAGGATAATGGAAGATAACAAAAATTAGTTTTCATAATGGAGGGGAATTTTATTCAGATAATAAATGATAACACAATAATTCCTATAACATTTTTAATAAAAACTAAAATATAGATTGTTCAAAAAAATGAAAATACTTATTATAGAACATTTTATAAAAATTAAATCATTGGAACAATTAATTTAAATATTAATGGATAATAGTGAAAAACATAAATACTTTTTTAAGCATTGATATGTCAGAAAAAATTAATTTTAACCAAAATTAAAATAAGGTATATTTTTCATTAAAAGAGTATATCAATAATTTTAAGTATAAAAGGGAATAAAATGGTAATATTAGTTGATACTTACATTTAAAATAATTTGACAATAAAATTCATGTTATTTTTTATTGGTAGATCTTGAAATTTATTTATCAGAAAGTTAATCATAAACAATCTCGATAAATAATTAGATTATAAAATAAAAATATTACCTCATGTTAAACATGGTTTGAAAGTGAAACAAATTCATGTATAATAAATTTAAATATATTATAAATCTATAATAAGATAATTTACATACTTATAATACTATATATGATTCATGTATAACATTAAATCACTAATATTTAATATTTCGTTATTAAAATCATATTTTTTGGGTGTGAGTATATTTTTTTTGTGAGAGGTTTTAGTTCAGAGGTTCTGACCCTTAGACCTAATTCATTAATCCATTATCCCCAAAATATTAAAAATGTTCTTAATATTATATATATTAATTATATATATATCTTTATATCCATACATAAAATTAATAGATTGAGAAATGAATTACCCCATTAATGGAGAAGATTGGTCGTAAAAACATATATATGATATTTTCACTTTTTAATGGATGGAACAAAAGAAATTTAAATTTAAATTCACAATTATAGAGTAATATTTATATAAAATATATCTCATAAATTCATAAAATATTACCTTATTACCATCCATGTAAATCATAAATGATATTTGAATCACTTTTATTTATGGAGGTGGTAGTCCACACTTACATATGCGCTATTTTATTTTATTAAAATGGAATTTCAGGTAAAAAGGTTGATAAGATATTATAATTATAGAAGAATAATTTTTTCATAAATATAAAATTTAACCTTTAAACAAATAATAATAACTATATACGAAAGATGGTGATTGAATTTGAATTGTATCGCTACTTTTAAGTGGTAGTCCACACATGCACATGAGTGATACTTTTACATCCCATTTTATGGAAACGAGTTTGGTTGTTTGTGGTCACATAATAATAATAAAATTTAATTAAATTTATGATACTAAATTTAATATTTTATGATGAAAAAAACAAATTTTGTGGAGGTATATGATGAAATAAATATGAAGATGTCGCTTAAGATAACTACCTCTTCTTTGGTATTCATCCTTCAGATCCTTTATTTAAGACCCTTGAAGTAGTCTTTTAAGAATAAATAGAACCCTAATTTGTGTATATGAATGTTGAGAAGATAATTTTCTAGGGTATAGTTGAGGTAGATGGATCAGTGTTGAGTAAAGAAGATAAAATAGTGCTATCCTTTTATAAGTGATGAAGGCGACACACATGGGATTTCTTAAAAGTTGAAAATAATATAAGTTAATTTGTAATATACTCATTTTTATTAATGATAATAAACCCAATATTCTCATAATTTAGGATTATTTTTATTTTAAAATTCCAATATTCAATAAAAATCAAAAAATAAATGATTAATATGATTTATGTAGGGGTAAAATATCTAGTAACACCATAGAATATTCTATGGAGTATTTAGAGTGTTAGGAATCGTATCGTCATAAGATTCTAATGCTTATAGTGCCTTAGTATTTATGTAATAAAAATAGTAAATATATTATGACACAAAGAGACAGTTATTCTAAAATAATGGAATATCTATCAAATGTTGAATTGATGGAAAGTCTGTGACACACATTAAATTTTAAATTTGGGTTTTACCCTAGGAGAGTTATAACCTTTTTTACATTTGGTGTTTAGATAGATCTCATATGAGGGTAAATATATATTATCACATCTATTTGATTTTTCTGAAATAATGGAATATCTCCATAATGGTGTTGCATATGGGAAATATGAGACCTTCATTAGTTATAGAATATGATTTTACCATAGAGAAAAATTAAAATTATGTAAGTTGGGTGTTTAGTAAAATCACCTGAACATGTACTATTTTTATAGCTATTTCTAATTAGTATTTCTTTATTATTCTTACTTTTTTTTATTATTCAATATTATTCCCCATGGAAGGTCATGAAAATTCCCCCATTCATCATGTGGATGAATAAAAAGTCTCCAAAACCAACATTATTATGATAATTTATTTCTACAATGTATTAATGTGGGGATTTAAAACACTGCTCATTGAAATTTTTGATTAAACTCAAATAAAATTAGTTTTCATAAATTGGGTACCAGATGTACATTGAATTTATTTGAAATATAAAAATTATACATCATTCATTATTTGTTCATCCTATGGAATCTAGATGATCCCTAAAAAATCATACAAACATTTGGTAATTATCTTGGAATCTACCTTGATTTCTAAAATGCAGTTCCAGGATGAGCTATCTATAAACGTCCATTCCATGGAACTATGATAATTGGTACGTTATTAGTTTTATTTTATTTTAAATATATTTTTTATTATAATTACACTTTACACTAAAATTCTGGAAAAAAGTGGATATGAAATTCAAATAATAAAACTAATAATAATCAATGGATAATTACAAATAAATTATCATCGAATAGTTTACAAAAAAATATCAAAGAAAACTAATAAATATTTATCAAATGATACTTTAATTTAATTATAAAATTATATTTGTTTGAAATTATCTAAGATGATTAAAAAGGTTTACTAATTGATTATTAATTATATTTTTCATTGTATAATTTATTAAAATTTTAACATATAATCATTGAATCATAATGTATAATTTATGGGAATTATAATTGGACAATGATATCATATTATATAATGTAAATTATGAAACTTTTCAAGGTTAATTATATAATTTTTATCAAAGAATAATTATAAAGTATAACCACATATTATCTATAACATATATAGGTAGTTATTAATATTAACCCACGTGGTTTTATAATTCTTTTATAGGAGAAAAAAACTAACACATGTGTTAGCCAAAATGATAATTTTGAAATTTTTTCAATGAAAATATTATCATTGAATGTGATATTTTAAAACTTTTGTATTAAAATTTCTATTTTAAGTTCCAGGAACCTATGATGAATCTAAATAATTGAAATTACAAAAACTAATACAATAATTCCCATTATGATATATTTAAGACTGTTAAGTTTTCCACTCCATTTTTTGAACCACACATGTTGGTTTAATCTTTCTTTTGACATTAAGGACTTTTGAGGTAGTATTTTCCTTTCCTCTTGGGAATTTATTTCAAAATTTTCCATGTTATAATTTATGGGTATACATAATTTATAATTTTTCATGAATAATATTTCTGGTTGGTTTCTATTTGTGCAGCCCGTGACACCTACTGCCGAATAAGGTTCTATGAGTTTTATTAGAGTGGACTTTCTCCATGTTTAATTATGATCACATGTTATCATGTGTTACTGATTAATTCATATGTTGATATGTCTTCCATGTATACTATAACCTATATTTATATTACCTTTCATTAGAGGTATAATTCTTGGTTCTTGATATAGGTGGACCATCATGACATTATTTACACTTAGAGGGGAAGTTCTCTTGAATTATCATGATAATGAAGATGGACCAGAGAAAAAGGTGTAGATAAGATGATATTAGGGAAATTTTGTTCTTAAGAAAAACTCAATTCTTGGATAACAAGTACCATGTTGCTCAATACCTAATGAACTTCCATGTAGCATTTTCAGTTCCTGATGTTAAACCGAGTAGCATTCCTGACATGAGACTAAAAAAATATCAAGTCACATATAAAAGAAATAAATATAGGTTATCGAGATACATTTTTTCTACCCTGATAGATATTTTAATTACATCTGATATCATCTTCTGATTCTTCCATAATGGACTTAATGTAGATGAAACATCAGTTTTAGGGTTCTTCCGTTAGCGCACGACCACTTATTTTTTGGATGGAATGTTTATTTTACAATTTTTAATTTATTATTATAGTTTCATAAAATTGTATACATGAGTAGAATATATTAAGTATGGGTTGGTGGTGTCTTAAAGTGTCATGTATTCACACCATACTTAGGAATTTCAATGTGATTATAGATTTCACAACTAGATATATGTTTAAGGGAAAGGACACCATGGTGGAAATTTGAGATGAGGAATATGGAGTTGGTACAATACTTTGGAGGACCGCAAATATTTATCATTATCTTTATACACTTGACCATATTCCCACATTTAGTGAATCTTATTATTTTATAGCATGTATTCATTCATTAGATTCTACATTATTACTATATTTATATATTTAAGAGTTTATTGTTTATTATTTATGTATTGAAATGATATTGAGGATATATTCTCTCAACAAATAGAATCAGACCATCATTTCTAATAAGTAACCTCTTTTATATGAGGGGGAATGCATGAGTTTATGTGACCTTCTGAATATGAAATGGCGGTTTGGGTCAGGATGTTACAAAATAGTTTCTAGTGGACACTAAAACTATGCATCTTTTTAATTATCATTTAACTTATTTGGGAAAGGGTAAATAGGTGACAATATTGTTGGGACTCATGAATAGGAACGATGACATTGGCTGTCAATAATTTTTTTCAGTCCATTAAGATTAAATAATGTGGGGGAAATATGTTTTTCTATTACTAGTTATTAAATTCACCTTGGGTGATTCACATGATGTTAATAAGTTATTTATGATATTTCATGTTCATTCATTAATCCGAACAAGTTGGGAAGGTTCACATTTCATATATACACGTGTTTTTATGTTTAATATAAATTTTTCAATTAAATATCTTGATTTATGATATCTTTTTTGGATTACTTATCTTTTTAAGATATATATATATTGTTTGGTTGTTATGATATACATTTAATAGAATTTATAAGTTGAACTGGGCATTTTTTTGTCTTAGTATATATAAGATAACTATAACTAACATTCTTGGATGGAGACCAAGGTTATTTATCTAATCTTTATACCTTGGGATAAAGTTATAATCCTACGTGAAACCGAGTGAAATATAATAAACGGATTAGACTTATCTTAACTATATTGTTTAATTAATGTATTTCCATCACATTATAGAATATGTCACACTGATGAAGTCTTATGGGACTACTTTGGAGTCATGCTGAAATAATCCAATAAGGGATCA
This sequence comes from Viscum album, assembly GCA_963277665.1. Taxonomy (NCBI): domain Eukaryota; kingdom Viridiplantae; phylum Streptophyta; class Magnoliopsida; order Santalales; family Viscaceae; genus Viscum; species Viscum album. The sequence goes on along the minus strand of OY728125.1, from coordinate 265,587,935 downwards.
TCTTTATATATTACCACTAGATGTGTAGGAGAATACAAGTAAAAAAATCCAACAATTTCCCTATGGATTATCCTGTAGGTATGCTTCAACCAAAATTCATTCACTTAGTACCTAGCATGGGAGCATAAATTTAGAAATGTGGTCAAAGAAAACTTTAATTCAAATCCTATATTATTCATCCTTCTAGGGAACCAGTGACCTATATGGTACTAAATAATTGGAAAAAATGCATGAATGAGTCTATGGACTTATTGAGACTCTAAAGGATCAGAAATATAATCTGAGATAGGGATCATGTCGATTGTGAATCACATTTTAAAACCCCAAATATCATATGTATGCAACCAATATCATGTTTTCTATGGTAAATATTATTAATTGGAGTGGAAGGGATTTACCATGATAGGTACATCACGATGGGGTGCTCATGAGATGTTCTCCAAGAAGTTGGATGCTAGTATTCAACTCTGTTTCAATTACCAAATGATAAACCATATGAAATTGAAGAAATGATACAAATTTCAAATTATGTATAACGTATCTGATCAGTTATTGGGATCCTCGTGGTTCTCTATGATTAAAATTCGACCAAGCGATCATTAGTTGTGAGTTAGAAATGATGACATTCAGAAGATGGTGTTTCATATCATGTATGGTTTTTATGAATAAATGGTGAAGAAATTATTACTTGTGATCATACTATAAGTATTAGTGGATCTCATGAAAAATATATTAATTCCATATTTGGACTCATTAATCATGGTGATCACTGATGAAATCCTCATCTACTCTCTGACTACATCATCACTGTAGACACATATAGACAGTCCTGAATATGCATTGATAAAATCATATTTATTCAATTATATAGAAGTATGAATTTTAGATTAAAGAGTTAAATTTCTTAAGACATGTAGATTCTATGTCTATTTTATCTATATACCCATAGAATGTATAGCTAGTCATTTCTTGGACACATCCCCAAAATGTTTTTGAGAACAGGAGTGTTCATGGCCTTGCAAAATATTATTGATGGTTTATTTATGAATTATCCCGAATATCAACACCTATAAATGAATTGACATATAAGGGACTGAAATCCCATCGGTTAGACTAGTGTGAAGAGGAAAAAAATTTGATGAGTATATGGTTGATGACATATCTAGTATTGACAGTCCTGAAGATTGGGATTATTTATGTAGTGTGATATTATGCATCAAGCGTTGGTCTGGGATTAGTGATGATGAAGAGAGAGTATTTATTATCCCATGGGTCATGTTAGTTTTGACCCTATGAGATTAAAAAACCCTACAAATATTATTTTTCTAGAATTTTATTTCTATGCTTCAAATTTTTGGAGACGATATCTCATTGGTAAGAAATTTTTTTTTATAAGGACCAGAATACCTTGTTCTATATCATCAAGAAGCATGAAATATGTCTAATATAGAGGCATTGGGTTGATTATTTACATATTTTTAACTTTGATCTCTCTTATGAAAATGAAAATTGAAACTTCATTAGATATTATCTTACTCATATGATATTTATGGTGTAGGAAATTATTGAGAGGCCTTTAGAGGAGAAATAATTCTTGACGAACTTAAAAGATTTTTGGTGGAGGAAATTCTATGATATCCAAGGATAAATGAATTATTCTTCTTTGGTGGTCACATATTCATTGGTAGGATGGTTAAATTATGGAAAATATTCTCCCAAATAGTGTCTTTTGATAAGAGAATAACTAGTTAAGGGTGACCCAATACCTGGGAGGACATTGGGTGATGATGAAGTGATCATGGTACATGGGAGAAAATTAGTCCATGTTAATGTAAGATAGATGTATATGATAAATTTATATACATATAGATGGTTGGTACATTAGGTTGTGAAAAAAAATATATCATTACTTCAGGAGGCTATTCTGGGGGCTAGGAATGAAGAGGGGTATCACTGTGTTTGTGTCCCAATGCCATAAATGCCAGAAGGTAAAGATCGGACACCATCATCATGGAAGATTTTTCCAACCACTTACTGTAACAATATAGAATTGGATAGAAGTCATTATAGACTTTGTGATGGGGTTTCCTAGGACCTTGAGAGGTCATGAAACTCTTTGGTTGATTGCCAATCTGCTGTGGAATGTTTCCCACATTTTACCCATCTATGAGACACACTTAGTGGATGAGATGGGAAAGGTATAGTTTCATGTAATCAAAACATTACATGATTTTACTTGGATTATTATTTCAAAAAAATATTTGTTTTTCATGTAATTTTTTTAAAAGGCATTGATAAGGAGCTAGGGAAACATTTTAGTTTAATGACAAAATACCATCCATATAAAGACAGGCAGTACAAACAGATGATACACATACGAGATGATGTGGTTGATAAGGAATTATAGAATTCAAGGGACCATGGGATTATCATCAATACATGGTCTAGTTCATAAACAGTAACAGACATTGGGATTAAATTTTTATTGAACCTTATGTGGATCTTTATAGGAGGTCACATCGGTCATTGCTTCTTTTGGTATTAGGAAGGTGCGATATTGGCTATAATTCCATGATTGGTTTATGAGAACTATTAGAGAGTGTAACTGATTTATAAGAGGCTGATCACCACTCAGAGTATGAATATATCATATACATCCAACAAGAGGAGATCCACTGAGTTCACCATGGTTGACTGGGTTTTCCTAGGAGTGACTCCTCAATTTGGATAATAAAGTATAATAAATCAAGGAAAGATATTACTATGGTATGTTAGAAATTTCATGACCACAAAATTGATTAGGTAAGTAGAGTAACATTTTTACCTACCTCTAAATTATCTTGGTATGCACGATTGTTTTTGTGTGTCTTGAAATTAGAGTTTAGTACCCAATGCTATATATTCCATTGATTGTGAGGATGTTGTTTTGGATTCTTATGAGGAGAAACTGGTGCATATTAAAGACTAAACTGAGAAGTTCCTACATCAGAAGATGGTTTCACTTTTCAATATTTTTTCATATCATGTATTGATATAATATTATATGTGGAAGTTTAATTTTTGTGTTTGAGATAAGTGGGTTGATTTCTTCAAGTAGGACCACTGGAGATATGTTAGGTCCACAAGGATGAATACCCTGAGAGGGGGGGGGGGTGAATTAGGGTATGACTAATTTAAAATTAACGCTCGTTCTGATATTGTTTCACTGTTAAGAAAAACACTCTTCTCTTTCTTTCCTGTTGCACAAAGTAAACAGAAAGTAAAGCATGCACAGAACACAACAATTTTACTTGGTTCACCGCAAAAGGCTACATCCAAGGAGCATACGCTGACATGTTGTCGGTCATACCAATTCCACTAAACTTCACTAGATGTGGATTACAATGTTCGGGCTAGATCACTTCTACGCCCAGTCTCACTGCCTTTACAATGTTTAGGGTCAGCTCACTGCTTCCACAAGGGTCACTCCATGTTTCTCTCTCTCTGGCTCACTGCCAGTGGAGAGGATCACCTACTTTCTCTTCATTTGCTCACTGATCTTGGAAGGAATCCACTCACAGTTTATAGACCTATAGGTATCTTCATATTCATGAAAGAATGCATCTTCCTTTAAAAGTAGATGCTCTGTTGAAGCCAAATTTTCACCCGTAGATGAATATCTCTTTGCACCGAAGGAATCGGGCAAACTTCCAGCTTCCACGCAGCCTGAAAATCACTACTGGAAATAAACCTTACTTGGTGCGCAAGTCTATCCAGGTGCGCAAGTATCGGCATGAAAGTCACAACTGGCACACAATTCTACCTCAAACACTTTCGCGACACAACCTTCTTCAACCCAAAACCCGCGCGACTCACTTCCTTTTACGCCCAAACCAATATTGGGGCGCAACTGCCAACCGGCGCACAACTTCTCACACTGGCGTGAAACTTCACTTGCGCGACCCACACACACCACTTGCGCGACCACCATGGCTGCACGACGAGAGCTCTAATTTCTCAAAGTGTTGAACTCCAGTGCAGAATGAGGAGGGGTGGTCCACTATTTATAGGAAATCTGACCACCCTGCGCGATGGCGCGCAAGTCACCTGCGTGACCCAGTCTCGGCGTACAAGTCTTCTGTCCTCCTAGACACTTGCGCGACGAACTCCCAAACTTGCGCGAACCTGTTTCCTTATCCATATTTTGATCTTATGATCTTGAAAAACATATGGCGCCCAAGTTTCCTATACTCCAAGTCCTCGGCGCGCAAGTCCCTTTGCCAAAAACACTTTTCTTGAATCAAACATGGATCGTTGACCTCAGCTCTTGAACTCGACATTCCATCATGAAATCCTCTTTGTCAACAAATTTGTATGTCATTGTTTTGCTTTGTCAACAATCACCACTCAGATGTCTACTTTTGTCAACAAACACAATCACCTAAAAAATGCTTCAATGATGCCTCGAGGGATTTTTTCCCAACAAGATACTGCTTAGGTTTGAGAAGATAATGGAGGAATAAATTTTTAAAAACATTAATTTTTTTAAGAATAATAAAACCCCACTTATTAATAATTTAGGAGTATTTTAATGTGAACATGTTAGTTTTTAATAATTACCACATAATAAATGATTTAAATGGTTTATGTGAGGTTAAAATCTCTAGTAACATCTTGGAATATTCTATAGATTATTTATTATATTTGGGTGGTGATTTGGTATGAGATCGAAAGGATCGTAGAGCCTCAATTGAGATATAATAAAAATATTAAATATATTAAAATAAATGTGGTAATGGTTATTTTTGAAATAATGGAATACCTCATGAATGGTGTATTATATGGTAAATTTGAGACATTCATTAAATATATAATGTAGGTTTTAATATTGGTTCAATATAAACATTATTCATGTTGGGGTTTTGGTTTAATCACACTTTGGGTGAATATATTATATTAGGTGTGCACTACAATGACACAAACCAATTAAAATATAATTTTTTCATAAATAAAATTTTGTTACATTATATTATATACTTATTATATGCATATAGAACATAGAGACATAAAAAAACTTTTAATCAACAATAAATATCATTACATTTACTAACTACAAAACTGATAAAATTTCTAAACATTACAAGAGGAAAAATAATAAAAAAATCTAAAATCTAAAATGGGAAAATATGGATCCCGCCAAACTGCTAGATTCATCACCCACATGGCCCACATAGAAGAAATGAAACAAAATAGTTGTCAAAAATCAACATCCAAGAAAACAAAAATATATGGCATTGGGAGGAATTATAGGGAATATTAAGATAAATAATGAAGTGGTATATAATTTAGGTAATGTGATCATTGGAATTGTAATGTGTCCACTGTAATAGTAACCTAGAAATTGGAAATAGTAATGGGACCATTTGGAATAGTATCATGGCTGTTGGAATAGTAATTTAATAAGAAAATAATAAATTGTGATATAAATAGAATTTATAATGAGTAATATAATTATATTAAAATATTAAAATTCCAAAAAAAATATCATGGTTAAAAAACTCAAATAAATTATAGGAACATTATTAATAATATATTTTTTAATTTATTTTATACAAAAGTAATTTTTTGTTGAAAATAAAAATTAACAATGTTGGGAATTTATTTTGTAAAAATGTATATCATTTTTTGAATCTTAAACTCAATATTTTCCATGGGTAACCTTTTGGTAATTTTCTGAAATACCTCAGTTTTCTTATAAATAGTGAAATTACAATTTTTCATGTAACCAATGTATCTTAAATTAAAAAATTCATAATGATGAACTAATCAATTATATTTAATTATATTTAGACAAAATATATTTAATTTCATTAATGAGTTATTAATATAAAATAAACTTATTTTCCAGACATAAAAATTACTTTCAAAGTTTAAAATTTAAGGTATTGCATTAGTATAATATTATTTCATTTACCCTTTTTCATTTATTTATACTTTTGAATTATAATTATAAAGAGATTAAAAGTATTAGAATAATGTTATTTAATTAAAATATGGTTTATAATTTCAATCATATTACTATTATAAGGTTTACCATAGATGTGGTACTTTATTCAACATTTTTTCTAAAGATACCACCTCTCCTCAAGTATAAATAACCTTGCTCCCTCAACATGGAAATCCAATAATCCCTCAACTTTCAAAAAGAAATCTATTCTAAAATACTCACTCATGATACCTTTACTATACATAGGGAAATTCTAGTGTAAACCAACTCTAAACATCAATGAAGTTTTAATGTAGTATAAGAGAAGCTATACTGGGGAAAGAGTATGTTTTTATCAACTCCTCTATCTTTTCTTCTTCTAATTATTTTTCCCCAATTTATTTAAAAAAATCGTAAAATATTCTTTAATTAGTATTTTATCTTTATACTAATTATTTTAACTGATAATATGTATGATAGTGGTGAAATGTATAACGTTCAAACATCGATTTCCCACTCTTTCAACAATGTCCCGTAAACGGTCAGTCAATTTACAATAATGACCTTACCAATCCTTTCATTATCACTAAACCGATGTTTGGATAAAATAAATTATTAATGATATATAAAGTTTTAAATATATTTTTAAGCTACGTTAATGAGTACTACTAGTGTATAAATGACCTCGAATAAAAATAGTAACAATTAAAAAAGCTAGAATAATTATTGGAAACATTATATCAAAACAATAAAATATTGTAAAAGGGAATTGTAAATTAGAATCCAATAATTATAATGGATAAATAATGGGAAAATTGAAAATAATTCACTTCTATAAATTTCTTTTAATACTCCTATTTTTATTATTTAGGAGGTGGAAATGTGGTGAAATATAGTGGGATTTAATGTAAGAGGATTCTGGAACCCAACTTCTTTTTATTGGGTTATCTCTCATTCAATTCAATGTAAGTATGTATATTCCACTATTCTGTCCAAAATATCTTTTATATGTTATTCCATTTTTTTGTGGAAATATATGTTACTACATTGATTTTTAAGTCAAATACAATGGTTTTCTATTAAGTATTTCTTTCTCTAATGGCCCGAAGGCCTTCATTTTCATTGATTTTTGATAATCCACCTTTCAAGGGGTGAGGTGGAACCCTTAGAAGGCCTATAGGTGTAAGTATTACATGGCCTGTAGGCCTTAGAGGAATTCACTGCCCGTAGGCTTCAAACATTACATACAACCCAGATTAACTACTTAGAACTGCTCCTCCCCAGCATCTTCATCGTGAAATCAACTCTCCACCTTCGCATTGTTGTTCGGCTAGGCATTCTCGTGCATTCACAAGCTTGTCCCGATGGAATTTGATGTACCCTCTCATTCTTTCAATCCATTTATCTTCTGTTGTGGTGAAATCTCCTTGCTCATCCTCCTTTTATAGCTTGTTCCTTGTAGGTTATCTGGTGTGCATCTGCACTTAAGGTGGCCCAAAGGCCTTGAGGTGGCCCCAAGGCCTTACTGACCCGAAGGCCTCGGTGGCCCGAAGGCCTTACATGACTCAGGGACCAAATAGGTGGCCCGAAGGCCCAAACGGGAGCATATTCCCAGCTGTTACAGTGCCAAATAGTGCCTTCTATAGTTCCCGCTACAGTATCTGCTATAGTACTGCATAGTTCCCGCTACAGTACTACTATAGTACTGCACAGTTACCGCTACAGTGGGATGCATGATTATATAAATATTATTATGTGATGGATGGGCCTAAAATTGTATATGTAAAGAATCGAGCTAGAAAAACATTACTCATCCCTTACAAATGATGTATATATATTTTTATATAAAATAAAACTGAATAAATACACAGAAACACATGAAATATAGGATATCATACCCGACAAGGTTCTAGATGATTATAATCCAATATTACATTCGATTAGAAAAATACATTTTTTTGTAAACACTATGCTAGATAACCTAAAAGGTACGCTTCCACATTATGAATTCAGTATGGAAATTCCACTAAACCTATAAAAATAATTTAAATACATTGGGTGAGTACAATAATTTTTAATAAAGGGTTTTAAAACAAAACCATTAAGAAATATTTTTTTAAAACATTTATTTAAAACACAAGCATTAAAATCATGAAAATTAATATTTTACATAACGTGTCATCACCATTTTATTGAGAGATTCTAAAATAGTTTTTACGATAACTCATGCTTCAAAATTTGTAAACATATTTAGGAGTTATAAATAGAATGCATTATAAAATATGCACGTACATGAATAGAAATGCATGTAGGGCCTCTTAAGTTGGATAATGAACAAGATTAATAATTGTATGATATACCAGAGGTGCGGATATGAATTTACACATGAAATTTCATTTATTAAAAATTGTACATAAATCAATGTCATTTATAATTTTGGTTTGGAAACTAAAATATAAATTCTTCTTTATAAATTAATTTTTATACATGTGTATAGATTTAAATATAAAAAATTAATACATATCCACATGGATATATATAAAATTGATTAATACTGATTCCTAGAGAATGATCATTTACCATGGATATTTTAATTTCTGAATATTCACATAGACTGTCACTTACTAGAATCATTATGAGGGAATACATAATGCATGACATCAGGAACATTCTATCAAGTCCTTGTACCAAGACCATACATAACTATTTTTTATAGGCCTTGTGCCAAGACCTAGTTTGTCTCATGAGACCTACCTTTGTATTAAGAGACTATAGCGGGCCTCACTTGTCACAAAATAAGTCATCTACATTCCTAATAGATAACACCCAAGATTTCGTAGTATGTTATTTCATTAAAAGAAGTATTTTTCAAAAAATGATATTTTACCACCTTTTAATGGTGAACCCTTTTCAAAACCAATATTTGACACTTTTATATATTCAATTTAATAAAATTAAATTCTTCTTTAGAATCGAGATGTAAAGATTTAGTTTGGAAAAATTTTTGGTCCTTTTCTGATAACTTTCATATTCTGATGAATAGTGAAAAATACTATATTTTAATTGAAAACAACTTTTATAAGAAAAATTATTTTTATAGTTAAATTATGTATTTTAATGTTTTGGAAGAATAATTAGATTATATATTTATCATTTAATACAATTTTGTTCATTATAATTAATTTCACACTTAAATTTGACATAATCACATGTCAATCTTTTGATAGTTATTACTTTTTTAAAAACACGCTTTTTGGTTTTGACAACGGGAATTAATTTTAAATTTATAAATGAAACTTATATATTTTGAATTAATTAAAATAGGCTTCATTTTTGAATTCATAATATCAAAATTATCTTAGGCTGAATTTTGGGAATTTTTCTAAAAACATTCAATGTTTGATGAAATGTGAAAAGCTCTGTGTTATTATTTTAAAAAAACTTTTTATTTAAATAATTATTTATTTTATTTAAATTTATTTTAAGTAAAAATGGATATATAATACCTATATAAGTTTAATTTATTTCATTTGAGTTATTTTATAATAAAATTAGATGTATAAAATTTTATTGAACTTTTAATCTATTTTACCCACCTCCTATGAGCATTTACAAATTTGCATAAAATATAATTTTACCGCTTCTATGGGTTGAATTTCAAAAATCTGAGATACATGGTTGACATCATTAAGTAAAATTTGGTTCAATAAGATGAAAATAATTTATGATGAATAGTAACAATTGACTTTTATTTACCACGGTTAAAAGTAAATAGGGTAATTAAGGGTAAAAGTGATATTATAATTACCCTAACACATGTACTAATTCTATTGGATAAGTTTTATTAGTCCAAAAACAACCTTATGAGTAAAATATTATCCTTTAGGTCCACTTAGATTAGATTAGGACATTTATTATTATTTAATTCAAAGAAGAGTTAAAAGTGTTAAAATCAAAGTTTAATAAATAAAACAATTTTTAATTTAAGGTTATACATAAGATAAATAAGGCTATAAATATTCATTAGAAAAATAAAACTATTTCCTACATAATGATGTTTTATTTATAATTTTTAAAACTAAAATAAAATAATTTATTTATGACACAATGATGATGCAGTAATTACCTTATTAATGAAATATTAAAATACTTGATATTATAAATACCTAAATAAATGTAAATAGAGACTTTTTATGAATTAATATAAATTTATATGTTAATATGACATGTTAGGGTTGATTAAATGTATTTATTTAGAAGTAATAAAGTTTATAGGACTTTAACAAAAATCAATGATTAAATAATGTAAAAATTGACATAAATTAGTTTTCAAAACAAATACAATATTATTGGTTGATAAAATAATCTTAAGAACATAAGGTTCAGAAAAAGAAATTATATAATGATAATATTATCATTAATGAACCACTTGGTCTACCCTTTTATGTTTATAGTATGTTTTTTAACCATATAATATAAAAATAAAAAGAGACATGGTAAATGTAAAACTATTTAACTAAGAGTTAAATCTAAATGATAAGGTTAATATAGTGACTAAAACCTATCTAAAACCTATTGGTTGAGTGTTTTCAGACCCATACCCACCTTATCCTTTAAATAATTCATTTTTTAGCCACAGAAACTCGAAAATGAGTTTATTATAAAATAAAATTTCAATCTTTTCTTAAGGTGCCCCACAACCCTCTTTAAAAGGGCACTTCCCCTTCTCTCAAATTCACACCTTCAAAGCCAATTGTCTCGGCCAAAACCAACCCAAATATCCTCCAAACTATCCTACCTTCATCCTAGAGGCCTTAGTATGATCAGAAAACCAACTTATGGATCCCTTTTGATCAAATAAAAAAGAAGAACCCGAAGAAGAGGTAAATATCCCGCCACATCTTTCATGTTATTTTCATCTTCCACTTCCTCTTTCGTTGTTGTTTCCATTATAAAATAATAACTCCAGTATCATATATATAATGTGATGTTATTATAAAAATGGTACAACCATATTCATTATATTATCCATCCTATGAATAACATGTCACCGTACGTGCGTACGTACGGCTTACCGTCTCCACGTCGTGGTGTAGTTGTTATTCAATACATTATTGTTTAGATGGGTATAAAAATGATGTATAATTGATGTAAATAATAGATATAACATGTTAATGATTCTTTATATATGATATAACATCCATTTACTTTTGATTTTAATTACAAAAGAATGATATTTTTGCTCGTGCGTACGTACGGATTACCGTCTCCGCGGACATGATGAGATTCATTCCCCATCGTAATCATTACAGAATAATTTTCATGTGGAGATTAAAAATAATATTTCAAAAAATTAATATCATTATTTATATGAATCAAATACACTCTATTCATTACATTCATGGCTTATGTAACTAATCATATAATGGAAAACAAATCAGTTAACAACCGAAACGATGATACTACTAAAATATCATAAACAAATCAACAATGGAAGATCATATATGATATCATATTAATGTATATGGTTCTTGTATGATTTAATAACAATTATTTCACCATTATAAAGGATGTTAACCTACCCTCGACCAAGTAAATGTACAAGGTAAGGGTTAATTCCTCAATCTCATTATTATCCGAGATTGTATATGTGTAAGTATTTTTTGGCACATATTTATTATCCATTCTCGTGATTCATAAAAGACCTTTAAAAAATTATTCTTTTCAGAAACTCTTTTAATAAACCATAATTTAATATGTTTTAAATATTTTTTCTTCTAAATAATTCTCATTAATGTCAATGTTTTCAAAATGGGTTTTATGGATTTATTTATATAGACATGAATGTTTTTAAAATGATAATTCCTTTGAAAAGTATCAAAGTGGTATGGGACACTTCGATTCAAAAATTTATTTAAATGTATCCTTTTCAATATTGTGTGACTTTTAAATGTTTTTATCATAAAGGGATTATTTTTCTAAAAGTTTTTCACAAGTCATTTTCATCTGCATCAACATCCTTTGATTGATTTTTAAACTTGTTTGAAGTTGATTTATTATGATACAAATGTTCTATTTTGTATTGAAGGTTTGGTGATATGTTTGACTCTAAATGTTTTATTTTTCTACCATTAATGGTTTATGGATAAAGTATTTACATTTCGTATGCCAGTTTTAATACAAATTTTTATGTTATGTTTAAAACTTTTCATATGAGGAATGCATTGGACTTAGTAAATGACGGGTGGAGCCTGCTATAGCTCCTCGATCCGGCGGTAGGTATCATGAGACAAACTAGTGTCTTCGACAAAGGCCCTGACAATATCTTATTTTTAGTCTCGACTCAAGGCTTTGACTATGTGGTTATGAATTCTGTCATTATGCATTCCATCATTATGAAATTGGCATTTCATGTTGCATGTGATTATTCGATTAGTAGAATATACATGTGAGTAAGTAAATGGAATTATTTTGATTTATATTTTCTATATTATGATGATGTTTATGTTGAAAAGGATTTTGTTTTAGTTTTATACATTGCATTAAATGTTAATACCTTTTTATGGAAGTCTATACTATATTGTTATCCTTACTGATCATCAGAGCTCACCCCTTTCTATGTTTTATTTTTCCCAGGATGTGAAGAAATATATTGTGACTAACTTGTAGTGAGAGTCTATGGGATCTCAGTGTTGTCTATGGAAACAATATTGTTGCAGTTTTCCATTTTATTATGTAATGTAAACCTTATGAATGTATCTTGTAATTCCAAGTCTACTAAACTAATCAGTCTTTCGAGACATGATCTATTGTGATCATGCCAATGATGCATAATAATGCACTGACTCTGGGCTTCTAGGATCGGGGCATTACAGTTGGTATCGGAGGAAGTTTATTAAAAAATGTGGAAACTAGAGTTAGATAAACAATGATTATAGAAAATTATCCTAAGATAGACTTGTAGGATTAGTATAGAATAACTTCATAGAATTTTGGTACTGTACAGATTTAGGGAGTTTTCCAAGAAATACATTCGTGTCTGGATACAAGAAGGTAGAGGATGCTCTGGAACAGATGTACCTAGGGGTAAAACTCACAAACACCACATTGAGCTAGACTCGAACTGGAACTAGTGCACAACAACGGGCCTTACTGCACTCTTGGTTACGACACTCTCGGGGGATATGCTTAGGATAATTCACATTTTCATTACAATCCATTATGAAGGATTTATGAGTAAATATTTTCTCAAAGAAAACATTTTTATGATTATGGATTATATCCATAAACTCTTCAATTTATATTAGGTATTTTACAAATTTGGAATTATGAATTGTGATTTATAATCTTACATAGTGTATTCCATTGTTTAGAAATGGCACCCAGTAGAAAGAATGAGAACTCCAACAATATGTATGATCCAAAAAGTAAGTAGGATCATATGTTTCATGGTATTAGACAAACATTAAGAAATGAAATAGTATCCTACGTATTCTCAACATACGAAGAAGTATTATCATGTGTTAATAAGATAAGTAAAGAATTATCTGAGTCCTATGACTTTTGAGGGAAGCAAGATAAGAAAAGGATGGTAGAGAGAAAGATGGATAATGGGAATAGGGGAAAGTAGGATTTCCCCACATGTGATAACTGTAGAAAGAATCACCTTGGTAAATTCTTGAAGGGAATGTGAGTTTTTTGTAAGTGTGGAGAAAAAGGAAACCAAGTATGTGATTTCAAGGGTACGAAAAAGGTGTCAAATGTACAATTCTTCATCTGCAATGGGTTGGGACACTATGAAAATCAATCTCCAAATCATCAGAGTATTCCCCAAATGATTCTATTGGATAATAATAAAGTTATGATAAGATCATAGATGAAGAGGAATGACTAGTGTTATTATATTGTTATTAAAGAATTATTTCGTTTGACTATTGTATCAATTATATACTCGTTATATGAATTATGGAAATAAATAAGGATTTTACTATAGTACTATTACATTAAGGGTTTGAGAATTGTACGATACCAAGTAAAGGGACATAGTTTCTAGTTAAAAATTTTGGAAAATACATTGTTGAAGGAAAGATAATCCTTAATATGGTCCTGATACTGAGGTATTAATTTTGGAATAAGAGATGGTTTATTTGGATAAATTATATTGGATATTCATGACTAACTTGGAACTGATTAATTGTTTGTTTATTTCATCATTGTTGGAGTATTAAAAAATTTTGGATATAAAAAATATATCTAGTATTATATAATGAATAAGAGAGCATGAATGTAATCATTAAGGTTTTATGGTAATTCAGGGTGTTACCATATTTTAAAAGAATACATGATGATGGTATTCACATGTTATTACATGGAAAAAGGATCTTCATTTTGTTTTACATCTTTATAAATTTTGGAGTGTGATTTTGGAAAGATGTTTTTTGGATAAGTCTAAAGTTTGTAATGGATTAAGTTGGACATTGGATTCTATTGTTAAGGTAAAAGAATTTATTATGTTTATTTTTTATATTTTTTATAAAAGGACAACCTGGAAGTCGGGCGACAACCACTCGCATCCAGCAATGCCGCGAGACTTGAACCCACAACCGAAGGGCGATAAGGGTGCATCCCCAACCACTAGCCTACATAATGTCATGGATTGAATAAATTAGTTTTTTTAAAAGGTATGATAAATTAATTATAAATTCATTTTTTTGAACCATATACAATTAGATTAAATAGAGTATTTTTATGTTCTATTATCTTTTATAGAGAAAGATGATATTGTGGTAGAAATTAGTTAAAGAATGGAATTCTACTTGTCAAATATATTTTTTCCCTTATTCTATGAAGAAATTAATTCTTAAAATTTAGTTAAGGGATCTTAAAACCAAAAATGTGTTATCCTAATACCTTATGTTTTGTTGAACTAGTGATATTTTAAATCATCGTAGATTGATGGCTTTGAGACCCTCAATTTTACACATGTTTGTGATTGATGACCTCAATAACTCCCAATAAATATTTACATTTTCCCTCTATTTATGTGTCTCTAATTTCCACCAATTTTCTCCTAATCGAGATCATAATTTGGTGGTGACTTTTTCATTTCCATTTCCCTCTAATTAAGACTAATGTTTATTTACCGAATTTCTGATATGGGTTTTCTAAAAAGGTATTTTTCTATTTTTACCCATTTATTTTCAATTAACAATTTCAAATTGTGAGGACACAATTTATTAAAGGAGGTGAGAATGTAACACATATGGTTTCATAGTATGTTATCTCATTGAAGTAATTCAACAGCTTGCGATACAGGCAACACCGATTTCGACCGCACCAAAACTTACCAAACTAACAGTTAAAAAAGAGGTTATGAATAGTATTAATTTAATTTTGAATCTTATATACTCTATATAATTTTAACATCCATATTATGTGTTTATTAGACCTAATATAAGAACAAATTCAATTTCATTAGATAAAAGAAGTATTTTTTTCAAAAAATGATATTTTATGACATTTTAATGGTGAACCCTTTTTAAAACTAATATTTGACACTTTTATATATTAAATTTAATAAAAATAAATTCTTATTTAGAATCGGGACATTTAGTTTTGATAAATTTTGGTACTTTTCTGATAACTTTCATATTTTTATGAATAGTTAAAAATACTATATTTTAATTGAAAACAACTTTTTTAATCAAAATGATTTTTATAGTTAAATTAAGAATTTGAATGGTTTTGAAGTATAATTAGATTATATTTTTATCATATTATTCAATGTAGTCCATTATGAGTAATTTCACATTTAAATTCGACATAAACACATGTCAATCTTTTGATAGTTATTACATTTTTAAAAACCCGCCATTTGGTTTTGACCATAGGAATTAATTTTATACTCATAAATTGAACTTATATATTTTGAATTTAGTAAAATTGACTTCATTTTGGAATTTTTAATATCAAAATTATCTTAGGGTGAATTTTTCAAATTTTTCTGAAAACTTTCAATTTTTGATGAATAGTGAAAAACACTGCGTTATTATTTAAAACCAACTGTTTATTTAAGTATTTATTTATTTTATTTAAGTTTATTTTATTTCAAATGGATATATAATACTTATATAAGTTTAATTTAATTCATTGGAGTCATTTTATAATAAAATTATATGTATAAAATTTTATTGAACTTTTAAACTATTTTACCCACCTTTTCAGAGCATTTGCAAATTTGCATAAAACATAATTTTACCTCTTCTGTGAGTTGAATTTCGAAAATCTGAGATACACAGTTGAAATCAATAAGTAAAATGTGGTTCAATAATATGAAAATAATTTTTGGTAAATAGTAACTTTTGTCTTCTATTTACCACGGTTAAAAGTAAATAGGGTAATTAAGGGTAAAAATGATATTATAATTACCCTAACACGTGTACTAATTCTATTGGATAAGTTGTATTCGACAAAAAAAACCTTATGGATAAAATATTATCCTCTAGGTCCACTTGGATTATATTAGGACATTTATTATTATTTAATTCATAGATGAGTTAAAAGTGTTAAAATCAAAGTTTAATAACTAAACCATTTTTAATATAGGGTTATACATAATATAAATTCGACTATAAATAATCATTAGAAAGATAAAAATTATTTCATACATAATATTATTTTATTTAGATTTTTAGACATTAAATAATTTAATTTAATAATGACACAATGATGATGCAGTAATTACATTATTAATAAAATATAAAAATAATTGATATTATAAATAACCAAATAAATGTAAAACGAGACTTTTTATCAATTAAAATAATTTTATAGGTTAATATGTCATGTTATGGTTGATTAAATGTATTTATTTAGAAGTAAAACAATTTTTATGACTTCTAAAAAAATCAATTATTAAATAATGTCAAAATCGACAAAAATGAGTTTTTTTTAAAATACAATATTATTAGTTGATATAATAATCCTAAAAATATACGTTTCAGAAAAAATACTTATACAATGATATTTTTATCATTAATTAACCACTTTGGGTTCACTTGCAAGTTTATAGTAAGTTTATTAACCATATAATATAAAATTACAAAGAGACATGGTAAATGTCAAACTATTTGACTAAAAGTTAAATTTAAAAGATAAGGTTAATATAGTGCACAAAACCTGTCTAAAACCTATTGGTTGAGTGGTTTTAGACACCTCCCCACCTTATCCTTTAAATAATTCATTTTGGAGACATTAGAAACCGAAAAATATTTTATTATAAAATAATATTTAAATCTTTTCTTAAGGTTCCCTTCACCCCTCTTATGATAGGGCACTTACCCTTCTATCAAATTTACACCTTCAAATCCGTTTAGCTCAGACAAACCCTACCCAAATATCCTCTAAAATATCCTCCCTTCATCCTAGATGCCTTAGTTTTATCAGAAATCCAACCTAAGGAGCCCTTTTGATCAAATCAATAGAAATAAGCTGAAGAAGAGGTAAATATCTCACCACCTCTTTCAAGTTATTTTCTTCTTCCACTTTCTCTTTATTTGTTGTTTAAATTATCAAATAATTACTCCAGTATCTTAAATATACTGTGATGTTATTATAAAAATGGTACAACAATATTCATTATGTTATCCATCCTATGAATAACATGTCACCATACGTGCATACGTATGGCTTATCGTCTCCACATCGGGGTGTTGCTATTATTCAATACATTATTATTTGGATGGGTATAATAATGATGTATAATTGATGTAAATAATAGATATAAAATTTTAATTATTCTGTATATATGATATAAAATCCATTTACTAATGATTTTAATTACAAAATAATGATATTGTCGCTCGTGCGTACGTACGGATTACTGTCTCCATGAACGCGATGAGATTAATTCCCCATCGTAATCATTCAAGAATAATTTTCATGTGAAGATTAAAAATAATATTTAAAGAACATAATATCATTCTGGATATGAATCTAATACACTTTATCCAAAACAATCATGTCTTACGTAACTAATCATATAAAGGAAAATGAATCAGTTAACAACTAAAACAATGATACTACTAAAATATCATTAACAAAATAATATTGGAAGATCATATATGATATCATATTAATTTATATGGTTCTTTTATAATTTAATAACAATTAGTTCACCATTATACAAGAGTTTAACTTACCCTCAACCAAGGAAATGTACATGGTAAGGGTTAATTCATCAATCTCATTATTATTCCAGATTGTCTATGAGTAAGTATTTTCTCAGACATATTTACTACCCATTCCTGTGATTTATAAAAGACATTTGGTAAATGATTATTTTAAGTAACTATATTACTAAAACATCATTTAATATGTTTTAAATATTTAATCTTCTAAATCATTCTCATTAATGTCTAGGTTTTTAAACTGTTTTTAAGGATTTATTTATATGGACATGAAGTTTTTTAAAATGATAATTCCATTCAAAAGTTTCAACATGGTATGGGACACTTTGATTCAAAAATTTCATAAAATATATCCTTTTCAATATTTGTGAATTTTAAATGTTTATATGAAAAAGGGATTATTTTTCTCTAAGCGTTTTACAAAACATTTTCATCTATGTCAACATCCTTTTGTGGATTTTTAAACCTGTTTGAAGTTGATTTATTATGATACAAATCTTCCATTTTGTATTGATGGTTTTGTGATATGTTTGACTATGAATGTGTTATTTTTCTATCATTCATGGTTTATTGTTAAAGTATTGACACTTTTTATACTATTTTTAATCTGAATGTTTATGTTATGTTTAAAACATATCATATGAGGAATGCATTGGTCTTAGTAAGTGACAGGTGGAGCCCGCTAAAGCTCCTCGATGCATCAGTAGGTCTCATGGGACAAACTAGTGTCTTAGCACAAGGCCTTGACAAAATCTTATTTTTCGTCTTGGCACAAGGCCTTGACTATGTTGTTATGAATTCTGGAATTATGCTTTCCATCATTATGAAAGTGGCTATTTATATTTCATGTGATTATTCGACTGTTAGAATATCCATGTGAGTAAGTAAATGGAATTATTTTGATTTATATTTTCCATATTATGATTATGTAAATGTTGAAAAGGATTTTTTTAGTTCTATATATTGCCTTAAATGTTTATCCTTATTTATAAAAGTTTCCTCTATATTGTTATCCTTAATAGTAATTTGAGCTCAACACTTTCTATGTTTTATTTTTTCCAAGATGCGAATAAGTACATTATGGCTGACCTGCAGGGATAGTCTATGGGATATCAGTGTTGTCTTTGGAAACAATGTTGTTGTAGTTTTCCCATTTATGAGGTAATGTAAACCTTATGAATGTATCTAGTACTTACAAGGCTACTAAACTAATCGGTCTTTCGAGACATGGTCTTTTGTGATCATGCCAATGATACGTAATAATGAATCAAATATGGGCTTCTGGGATCAGGGCATTACATCTTACATCTAATAAGAATATATCTTATATTCAATGTGTCACATACCACATTGAATAATTAAATGTATATTATTCAATTAATCTCACACCACTTTGAATAACTAAATGCCTCTTATTCAAAGTGTCACATACCACTTTGAATATCTAAATGTATCCTTTTCAATGTTTCTCATACCACTTTGAATAACTAAACTCTTAACCCATAAGTTATTGTAAAATATAAATCTCATTTTTTAAATAATAGTCTATATTCATAAATAAAGTGAGTCATGTAATAAATGTAAACATTAATCGAAAAACTATATGGTTTGTCAAATGTAATCTAGGCTATGGATATATCAAATTTATTAATGAAATGAAGGGACAAATAGACTCACTTTTTTACTTGTGGTGATAATTGGTGCATATAGAATAATTGATTTTTTAGGTTTGTCACATAAAATAACAACTTTTAAATTCAAAACCCTTGTTCCATGAAAGTAAACATTTTATATACAAAGATTCATCTTTTTTAATTTAAGATAGTTGTCATTCATGTTTAAACCATACACTAATGAATTAGAGTGTCAATCAAATTAAATCCTAAACTTTAATAATTAATAGTAGTCATTGTGGTGGATTCATCGTGAATTAAAATATATTATTTATAAATGTAAAAACTTTATTTCATGTGAGATATTGATGCATAAATAATTAAAGAAACTTTACTATATGTTTTATGTATATACATATATATGTGTTAGACAAAATAAAATTCCATCATTTTATCCTAAAATAATAAATTGGGATTTATGTATGTAATGATAACAAGCTAATGATCACTTTTAAAATTTTGGGCACACAATAACAAAACAGGGTTTTGTTATTTTTTCCATTATAAATTATTATTTATGATCACACATACAATTAGTCCATGTATTCAAATACATTAAATTCCTTGATTTACTTACAAGTATAAAACATGTAAAAAAGGCGAGTATAAATATGTTAATACATATATATTTATTCCTAAACATAAATTTTATTTTTGATCTAATCAACTATAAAACTTTCAAAATAAAAAATCATTTTAAAGCTAATACCATTAAGAAGTTCATTAAATAAAAACAATATTGACATAATTTTGTTGAAATTGTACATACTTAAATATAAAAATAACTGTATTCACACAAATATTTATATAAGGGTTTTTTATATTGAAAACGAAGCAAAACAAACACTTAAAATGAAAAGATTTAGAAAATGGGTCCTTGAATCAAGAAGAACATTTTTTATATGATAATTGAATTATAAGGATATTATTTCACATGTTTATGTGTACATATATATATTTTTATATTAGTTTAGAAAATCAATTGAAAATAATTAAATCACTTATAAAATATGTTTAATCATAAAAATAAATTCTAAATACCTTACATGAATTAAAATAGGAACATTACCAACTAGAAATGTGCATAAAAAAATGGAGAACTTGAAGATGGGGGTTAGGTAAGGTTGGTTGAGAAAATAAGGATTTAAATAAAATTTTGTTCTTTTAGAAGAACTCCCTCCATGCCAAATTGGCCATGGGATTGGACCCATTTGAAACATTATCTATAATAATCAATAATTTACTCAATATAAAACATAAAGAAATTATAATATAAAAATACATATATTATTAAACAAAAACATGTAGAATTTTGGTTATTTGATATGGAAAAGAGGTCATCATGGGGCTAATGATGGAGGAAAGGTATATCAAAAGTTGAGGAGGAATAATAGAGTATTTGGCATGGACTGGAGTAGCCTGGTGGGGTTAGACTCAAGGAGGAAGATGGAGGAGAGGATTTGATGGTCTAGATGGGTTCTGTTATGATCTAGGTGTTGAGATCAACTGTAAATGTTCTTAATTGAGGGAGACATTCGGTTGAGGAAACGGATGGCTGAGATGTGTCCTCGGGTTGGATCGGATAGCTGAGGAGGATTTGACATGTTTTAAAATAGTGGATGTGCGAGATTAAGTTTTTGATCTAATCGGATAGCCACAGTAGATCTGAGGATTTCAAAAAGGTTGAGTGGACTAGATCAGACAGGATCTGATCGGATTACTTCAAAAAATGCGGTAGGAATGATGCGGCGGTGGTGCTCGGAAGGATGAACTAGTGTGGATGGCTGAGATCTTTCACACTAATATTAGATGGCACAGATCGCACTTCATGGTAAAATACACATCCCACATCAAAACAAAGAGGGTTTAGGGACTTATAAGGCTCGATGTCACTTCCCTACACCCGATAACACAAACAAGAACAGTAGAGTCCTTGTACATGGGACCCCCATCCACGGGCCATGGCCCACCCTCACCCACGCCGGTGTGCAACTTGGATCACACTCTGCTCACACCTGACCAGGACGCTATACAAAGGCATGTGTACGAGCTTATCCCATACCATTCAGGGCTCAAGCGCAACTCAGCATACACCATGCATAATCTCGGCCCGACTTGACCTGACTTTTATTGCCTTTGATAGATGCCCACTAATCTTGAGGACTTTTCCTTTAATGTTGTCCTTGGTCAGATGGGGTACTCATCATATTTTTATCTTAAAATTATTAAACACAAATAGTTAATAAGAACAGAACATATATATTAAGTTCCCTATATATGAAAACATTCTTTTTCACAGTTACACCAAATTATATGTGTAATTTTTTTCATGAGTTTTTATTCATTTTGAGTTTTAAAACATTATAAATTCAAAAAAAATCAACTTCAATTAAACCCACGTCATCATTTAACCGAAGATAATACTATAAAATATTTAAATCATTTTAAAACATTTTATATACATAATTACAATGTAAAGTATTTATAAAAATACCAATGGTCGCAAGTTTCTAAAACCCAATGGCTATTATGAGAAAATAACAGTCATATTTATCTTCAATGATTACAAAGGCCTTATAAATAAATTTTTATGTATTTTCAAAACATCAAACCATTTTGGATTATAAGTATGGTTCCCTATATTCCCTTGATGCTTAGTAATTTTTCTATAGTATTTTCTATAATGTTTTTCTTTATTCCAGACTTAATGGATGTTCACTACTTACATTGTCTAGTTTTTATACTTGGTGGTCTTCTGGTGATCCTGATAGGCCTTGTAATAGGTATTCTAGGATATTTATGGCCATTCAACCTAATTGCAACCAAATGTTTCCATGTTTCTATTGAATAAAATGTGTCTTATTTCATTCTGAAAGCATTACTTTTGGATGGAACCGATATTAATCAAAAATAATAATACATATAATCATAATCAATAAATAAAATATTAATATTGCATCTATAATTATGTTGAAGGTGATAAAATATCCCCCTTAATGTAATTACACCCTCACAATTCTATTATACTCATACGCTTCAACAGAACCAACCTTCTGTCATCATCCTCGATGTCCTTAAAAAATATGTTTTAATTATTATTAATTTAATTAACAAAATTTGAATGAAAACATTTAATTTATAACTTTACATGTAGAACAAGAGTTTTTGAATCTCTATTTCCATGATTTCCAATATAGTTCTAAATTCCTCATTTACTTTTTCCCAAACGCACCTCGAGCATCTAGAGTTAACTCCATGTATGCAGTGATCGGTCCACAGGTGAAAGTAACAAGAGATGAAAATCTTGGAGATATAAGAAATGAAATAATTCATATAGACCAATTATACCACATTTTTTTCTAAAATTTTAAAATCCTAGAGCCTCCCATACAAACTGAAGTTTAGGAGTTGAAATAGATAAGCTTCACAGAGGTCACACACTAGATTAGCTTCCCAATAAAATTTAAGGACATATACCTTTCAAACATGGTAAAACTTCAAAAGAGACCCTAGACATAATTTCCTCATCATGTATAGAGTTAAAGTTGTGCATGAACTATGAGGAAGTAAGTGAAACCAGACCCGAGGAAGAATTGGAGTACACTACAGGTGTTGGAAAATTCATAAAGTTGTTTGCAAGACAAACGTAGGATTCTGAAAGGCTCAAATACATCTGAACACGAAATTAAGATTATATATTCTAGTATCTTGTCTATAAGGTATAATATATTAGTTTTTATTTCTTTTACTTCCATCTAAAAATGTATGAAAGTAATTTTGGTTTATAAAACAATCTTATGTTAATAGTTTTATTATAATTTTCCAAATTCAACTAGACTGTTCCTCTAATACCAACTCTAAATAACCAAGCCCGAGCAATCAAACTCACCCATTACAAATGTTGTGTAAATTGTTTTATGTAAATGAAACATGGATAAATAGAATCATCACATTAAATAGAGGATATTTTACCATGGGAGGTTCTAGAGAATTATAATCCCATATTACATTCAGTTACAGAAGTAAAAAAAAATAAACAAAAAGAAATGTAACATAAAATATGTGATTCAACATTATGAATTCACTATGAAACTTCCACTAAACTAGTAGAATTAATTTGAATACAAAGGTTGAGTATGAAAATTACTAGTAAGGTGTTTTAATAAAACCATTATGAAATAATTTTTCTTTAAAACATTTCTTTATAAAAAAATCTTTAAAACCATGGAAATTAATATTTAATATAACATGTAATGACAATTTTCTTAAGATATTTTGAAAGAGTTTTTAGGATAACTCATGCTTAAAAATTTCTAAACTTATTTAGGAGTTATAAATATAATTCATCATAAAATATGAACGTACTTGATTAGAAATGCATGTATTACCTCCTAAGATGGATAATTACCAAAGTTAATCATTCTATGACATACCAGGGGTGTGGATAAGAATTTACACATGGAATATAATTAATTAAAAATTTTACATAAATAAAAAACATTTATCATGGTGGTTTGGTAGCATAAATTTTAATTCTTATTTATAAATGAATTTTTATACAATATTATATATGTAAACATAAAACTTTAATCTATATCAACTTGGATATATATAAAACTGATTAATACTGATTCATATAGAATGATCATTTACCATATATATTTTACTAGCTAAATATTTACAAGGACTTTCACTTACTAGAATCATTATGAGGGAATGCATCATATAGGACATAGTAAACATTATTTCAAGTCCTCTTTCCAAGACTATACGTAAAAAAAATTCAAGGCCTTGTGCCAAGACCTAGTTTGTCTCATGAGACTAACAGATGCATCAGGAGGCTATATCGGGCCTCACCCGTCACATAATATGTCATATGAATTCCTTATATGTCTAACAATAATATGTCTTATATTCAAACTAACTCACACCACTCTGAATAATTACATGTCTTTTATTTAAAGTGTCTCATACAACTTTGAATAACTAAATGTCTCTTATTCAAAGTGTCCCATACCACATTGAATAACTAACTATCTCTTATTCAATGTGTTTCATACCACATTAAATAACTAAATGTATCTTATTCAAAGTGTCCAATAAAAATTTGAATAAAAAAATTCATAATCCATAAGTTATCATAAGAGATGAATCACATTTTTTCAATAATGTTATATATTTAGAAATAAAGTGAATCATGTAATAAAGGTAGTCATTAATCTAAAAACTACATGGTTTTTTAGTTATGATTTACTCTATGGCTATATCAAATTTATCATTGACATGTATGGAAAAAAATACACTTTTGTACATGTGATCTTATCTAGTGCATATAAAATAATAGATTTTTTATGTTTGTCATATAAAATAATAACTCTTAAATTGAGAACCATTGTTTCATGAAAGTAAATATTTTATGTACAAAAATACATGTTTTTGAATTTAAGATAGTTATCATTTATGTTTAAACCATACACAAAAAAATGGGAGTGTCAATCAAATTAAATCATAAACTTTAATAATAAAAATTATTCATTTTGAATGATTAATCATGTATTAAAATATATTATTTATAAACTTAAAACATTCATTTCATGTGATATATTGATGAATACCTATTTAAACACACTTCACAAAATGTGTTTATGCATATATATGTATGTGTATTAACCAAAAGATAATTCCAAACTTTTATCCTAAAATAATAAATTGGGATGTATACTTGTAATTATAAAAATATAATAACCCCTTTTAATATTTTGAGAACACAATAAAAAAATATGGTTTTGTTAATTTTTTCCATTATAAATTAGTATTCGTGATCACACATAAAATTAGGCCATGTAATCAAAAACATTAAATTCATGGTTTGACTTACAAATGTAAAACATGTAAAATGGTGAGTAAAAATATGTCTATACATATATATTTATGCCTAAACATAAATTTTATTTTTTATTTAATTAAGTATATAAAATCCAAAACATACAATCATAGCAATGCTAATACCATTGAAAACATAATTAAATGAAAATAATATTGACATAGATTTATAAAATTTTACATACTTATATATATATATATATATATAAATTTATATACACAAAACTTTATATAACGGTTTTCCATAATGAGAATGAATAAAAAAACCTTCCAATGAAAAGATTTAGAAAATATGTCCATGAATAAAGAAGAACATTTTTTATATGAAAATATAATTACAAGGATATGATTTCACATGTTTATGTATATATATACGTATATAAAAGTTTAAAAATTAAATTTAAAATAATTAAATCCCTTAAAAAATAAGTTTAATTGTAAAACTAAATTCTAAATCCCATACTTGAATTAAAACAGGGAGCTGGCCAACTTGAAATATGTAGAACAAAATGGAGTACTTGAGAATGAGGGTCAGGAAGGTTGGGTGTTAAAATAGGGGTTTAAATTAAATTTGGTTCCTTAAAAAAACATTTTCCTTGACATATTGGCAATGGGTTTGGACACATTTGGCCAATTTGCTGGGATTATTTGTATTTTACTCAATATAAAATATAATGAAATGAAAATACGCAAAGATATATATTCTTAAAACTAAAACTTGTGAAATCATGTTTCATTGTTGTGGAAAAGATTCCAATATGGGGAAAAGGATGGAGGAAGGGAACATCACGGGTTGAGAAGGAATAGTAAAGGGTGCGACGTGGACCAGTGTGTCCTGGTGAGGTGCGACTCAATGAGGAAGAAGGAGGAGAGTATTGGATAGTCTACAAGGGTTCTAATCTGATCCAAGGGTTGAGATCAACCCAAAATATTCTTAACCAAGTTAGACTTGAAGTAGAGGAAACAACGACTATAATTCATCCTAGGGTTTGGATGGCTAAGGATGACATATCGCATTTTAAAATGGTGGATGGTCAAGATTAGATTGTGAATCTAATCGGATTGCCATGGTAGATCTGCAGTTTTTAAAAAGGATGAGTTTCCCATATCAAACATAGTCTGATCGGACGGCCTATAAAGGCACGACAGAAATGATGTGGCGGTGTTGTTTTGATGGATGAACTGGTGCGGATGGCTAATATCTCATGTGGTGAGAAAAAATGGCCCAGATCGTATTTCACGTAAAAATCTGCATCCCACATCAAAATAGAGAGGGTTTTGGGAACACCTTATAAGGCTTGATGCCACTACCCTACACTCAATGACACAAACACACATTGAGAGGGCCTTATACACGGGACCCCCATCCACCGGCCTTGGACCACCCTCACTCTCACTGGTGCACAAACTGGATTACACACTATTCATGTCGGAATAGGACCCTATACACAGGCTCGAGCACGTGCTTATTCCACACCATACATGGATACAGTGTGACTCAGCATTCACTATTCATACGCTCGACCTCAGTTGGCCTTTAGTTGCCTTTGAGAGATTCCCACTGACCTTGATTACATGGCCTTCAAGGTTGTCCTTAGTTATATAGGGTACTCACCATATTTTAATCAAAAAATTATTAAACATATATAGTTAATAAAAAGAGAAAATATATATTAATTTTCTGATATATATAAAAACATTCTTTCTCATTGTTAAACCAAATTATAAATTTTGTTATTTTCATAATTTTGTATTCATTTATACTTTTAAAAAAATTATAATTTCAAAAAAATACAACTTCAATTAAAATAATGTAATAATTTAACAAAATATATAACATTAAAATATTTAAATCATTTGAAAACATTTTAAATACTTAATGACATTATAATGGTTTTATAAAAATACCAATGACCACATGATTCCGAACTCCAACATCTATTAGGATAAAATAATGGTCATATTTGTCTTCAGTGGTTATAATGGCCTTATAAATAAATGTTTATGGTATTTCAAAACATCATACCATTTTGTCTTATAGGGATGGTGCTAAACATTCCCTTAACACTTAGTACTTTTTCCACAGTACTTTCCATAATTTTATTCATTATGACCTACTTAAGGGATGTTCAATACTTACTTGGTCTAGTTGTTATGCTTAGTGGTACTCTGGTGGTCTTGATAGGCCTTGTAGAAAGTATTCTACAATAGATATGGTCTTTTGTTCATATTTTAATGTAATGTTTCAGTGTTTCTATTGAATAAATTGTGTCTTATTTCATTTTACAAGTATTTATTTTCGACTGAACCAATATTAAACAAAAAAACAATAATACTAACAATCATAATAACAAAAAAAATATTACATTTATAATTATGTTTGGTGCATTACAATATCCCCCCATACCATAATTGCACCCTTTCAAGTCTATTTTACTCATACGCTTCCACAAAACCAACATTATAACATGATCCTCAATATACTTACAGAATATGTTTTAATTATTATTAATTTAATTAATAAAATTTGAATGAAAAAATTTAATTTATACCTTTACCAGTACCACAGGAGTAGGTGATTCTTTGTTTTCATGGTTTCTAAAGTAGTTCTAAATTGTTAAATTTCTTTGGTCCACACAAACCTCAAGCATCTATAGTTAAACTTGTGTATGCAGTGATTGGTCCTCAAGTGAATATAATGGTAAATGCAAAGATAGAAGATATAAAAAAAGAATTGATTCTTATAGACCAATCGAACTGCCTTGTTTTATAATATTTTAAAATCATAGATCCTCCCATACGAACTGATGTTTTGGAGTTGAAAAAGATATGTTACGTAGAGGTTTCTCGCTTGAGTAGCTTCTTGTAAATTCCTTAAAGTTAGATACTTTTCAAACATGGTAAAATATCTAAAGAGACCCTCAAAATAATTACCACTCCGTACATCGAGTTCAAGTTCTGCATGCACTATGTGGAATTAAATGAATCCTGACCCATGGAAGAATTGGAGTACACTTGGGGTGTTAAAAAATTGATAATGATTTTGGAAAGAAAAAAATAGGTTTCTAAAAGGCTTAAATACATCTGAACATGAAATTAACATTATCTCTTCTAGTATCTCATCTAGAAGGCATAAGATTTTTTTTTGTGAGTCTCTAAATTCCATCTGAATATGTACGAAATGAATATTTTTTAGAAAACATACTTAAGTTAGTAGTTTTATTCTAATTGTCCAATGTTCACTAGAACATTCCACTAACACCAACTGTAAAGATCCGATCCCGAGAAACTGGACTTAACCCTTAAAAATTCTATGAAAATTATTTTATACAAAAGAAATGTCAATAAATACACAGCATCATATAAAACAGATGATCTTTTACCATCCTAGGTTCTAGAGAATTTGAATCCCATATTACATTATGTTATAAAAGTAAAATTTTTTCTAAACACTAAGCAAGGTAAGATTAGAGATATGTTTCCAAATTATGAATTCATTATGGCACATCCACTTGACATGTAAAATTATTTTAAATACATAGGTTGAGTACAAAAAATCCCATTATGGGGTTTTAAAACAAACCCATTAAGAAATAATTTTTGTTTAAAACATTTCTCTAAAACACATGAATTAAAATCATGAAAATTATTATTTCACATAACATGTCAACACTATTTTCTTGAGAGATTCTGAAACAGTTTTTAGGACAACTAATGCTTCAAAATTTCTATACTTATTTAAGAGTTATAAATAGAATTAATTTTAAAATATGAACGTACTTGAATATAAATTCATGTAAGGCCTCCTAAGTTGGATAATGACTGAGCTTAATCATTCTATGACATATCATAGATACGGATAAAAATTTATACATTAAATATCATTTATTCAGAATTGAAAATAAATCAATATCATTTATCATTGTGGTTTGGAAACATAAATATTAATTATTCTTTATTAATCAATTGATATACTATTATATATATTTAAACATAAAACCTTAAATCATGTGAACATAGATATATATAAAACTAACAAATAATGATTCATTGAGAAAGATCATTAACCATTGATATTTTACTAGATGAATATTCACATGGACATTCACTTAATAGAATCATTATGTAACATCCCGGATCCGGGTGCCACTCAACGGGTACCCCGAACCCGGTTGGTCACTTGACCTCAAGTAAATTTCCCCAAACTCCAGTGGCTACCAACTAGTAGTGAGGGCCCAGGTCTGATAGTGGGAAAAATATGCCCTCATTTGTCAAAGTGTAGCGCAGCAGAATAAAATAATAAGCATACAACAATAGCGGAAGCAATAAACCATACACATTTAAAATAAACAACTATAGTAAAAGATAACCAACAGTAATATAGAGAACGATGAAACATGTCTCAAGTTATAAGAAAATATCCAGAACATGTTACACAACAATACAAAAATAGTATAATAAAAAGTACTACAAAAAAAAAAACAAAATAGTTGGTAGCATCGTGAGCCTAAGCCCGGTCACATGCTCCCCTACTCCTCAGCAGCAATCAAGTGCCTGTATAAGGGCCCTGCCCTTATCCACTCATATAGAAATGTAATCTGTTTAGGCCGAAGACATGACCCAAACAGGGTGTGAGAAATGAATCCCAGTAGGCACCCACCAAAGGCCCGAGCTCAACTATGTGTAAACATGTAACAACAGTGTGCAAAAGTAAATGAAATAAACTAAGCATTACTCTATTGTAACTAAATTTACTAGTTATATTGCCATTTTATTTTTCATTTAATCATTAAATATAAGGAAAAACACCACAGTGAGTTTTCTATGTAAACAGTCAGTGTCCTCAGACACGCAAACCCTTACCCTCAGGTAATTAGAATCTTTCCCTCAGGCGTACAAAGTATCGCCCTCAGGCACAGAGTCTATTGCCCATAGGCACGGAAGAAGTTGCCCTCAGGCCGAAATAACCACTACCCTCAGGCTAAAGAAAACACTTCCCTCAGGCTAAACAAGTAACTGGGAAATTCCCAACATATAAACAAGCAATTCACATACAATCCCTCTCAAGGAAATTTAACAAACATTATTACAATGGCATACCCTCGGTTATCCTGACCAAATGGCTAAACAGAGGAACGCACCCCTGGGGAGGTCCTAGATCCAAGAAGCGATGCCAAATAGCAGGTTATTATCACATTTAATTACTTATACAATTCGAGGTATTTAAACAACCAAGGCCTTAGCCACACGACACCCCAACATGGGTTTGTAGCACAACGGTACACAAAAACGCACAATAGTTAGAATTTAAACACCAAGCCACCTACCTTAAACGCCCTTGAATAGTATATGAAAACGATGATCCTTGAATCGTTCTAGAATGACGTAGATCTAAGGTGGAAGAAAACCTTTTTCAAACTCAAATAATATCCCTTATAGGAAGAATCGGAAAGAACAACTTAAGGAGAGTAGAGGGCTTACCCGTGCAGTTCCAACGAGATCGTTAGAGGGGAAAACGGATTCCCAACGCTCGATCTAGAGATCCTCGAAGGTCTGGCCTCCTCTCCCGACTCCTTCCTTCGGTTTTATGCCTTCCTTGTGAATAGGGGAAGCTACTTCCCATTTTAAGTGAAAAAAATAAAACTACACGGTGTGTACTTCTCAAGTACACGGCGGGTACTTTTCATTTCTTAACTGTTAATTTGGAGGCTTCTCACCAGCATGGCACTGTTCATTTGTCGACATGATTACACCGCATGTATTCCTGATCACACGGCATGTACTATCGTCTGGTTGGCGACTTCTTCCACCACCTTACTATTTTCTTGCCGACTGACTACAAGGCGTGTAAATATCCACTACACGACGTGTAGCCGGTTTTGTTTCACCCTTCGTCACCGACGTGGCTACACACCCTGTGTACTCATCCCACATGGCCAAAGTACACGGCGTGTGGAAACGTACATGGCGTGTAGTCCCAAAATTTTGGATTTTTCCCATTTTCCTTATTTTCTCAAAAACACTTAAGGAAAAGAGAAAAGAAGAAACCCGCACCTCAATAATAAGAACCGGGTTCTTACAAACTTCCCTCCTTAAATCAATTTGTCCCTAAATTTATCTTCCAAGGGTGGTGAAGATAAAGCTCAGAACAACTCTAGCCACTGAGCACGTACATCGGTCTCCCTCTCCCAGGTTTCATCCTGCACTCGGTCATGCCGCCATAACACCCGTACGAGAGGAACTAACCGGCCTCAGAGAACCTTCGTGCTCCTATCAACAATACGAATCAGATACTCCTCAAAGGATGCATCTACCTCAAATTAAACCTCCTTGGGCTGAAATACGTGAGACGGGTCTGAATGATAGCGATGAAACTGAGATTCATGGAAGACGCCATCCATGGACCGGTACCTCTGTGGTAAATGCAACCGATAAGAAACCACCTCGACTCTCTCCTAAACCTTAAATGTCCCCACATACCTCGGTGAATTTTTACCCTATCTTTTAATCCATTTGTGTCCCAAACTTGGGGAAACACGCAAGAAAACTTGATCCCCGACCACAAACTCCAAGGGTCGTCTGCGGCGATCAACATAAGATTCTTGACGAGACTGTGCGATAGCCATCCACTTCTGAATCAGCTGGACCTACTCAGAAGTCTCCAGCATGAGACATGGTTCCAGTAAAGCTGCCCCACCTGCCTCTAACTAGCACAAGGGTGATCGGCATGGCCTACTATATAATGCCTCATAAGGTTCCATCTCAGTAGTTGCATGAAAATTGTTATTATAGCCAAACTCTACTAGGGGTATGTGCTTCTCCCAACAGCCCCCAAAGTCTAGGATGCATGCACGCAACATGTCCTCAAGAACTTGTATCGTACACTCTTATTGGTCGTCGGTCTGAGAGTGGTAAGCCGTGCTCAGAAGCACCTGTGTACCCTGTTCCCTCTGAAAACTTTTCTAGAAACGAGATGTAAAATGGGCATCCCTATCAGAAACAATAGAACGAAGAACCCCATGAAGACGTACGGCCTCTCGGATATACAACTTTACGAGATTATCAACAACGAAGGTCTCCTTGATCAGAAAAAAGTGGGCTACCTTCGTGAGTCTGTCCACAAGAACCCACATGTCATCACTTCCACGAGGTGACCTCTGTAACACCCCAATCTTCCACGGTACGTTTCCCTTCGAATAATGCGATAGCGTGTGTTGTACACAACCTCGAGTTCTAACACACGCCACAACCAATCAAACTAGCCGTTATGAATAGTAATACATAAATTTTGAAATTATATATATTTTATATTTTAAAATGGACTTCATTTTTGGATTAGGAATATCGAATTTAGCCTAAGGTGAAATTTTGGTACTTTTCGGATAACTTTCATATTTTGATGAATAGTGAAAATTACTAAATTTTAATTAAAAATAAATTTTTTAATCAAAATAATTAAAATGTGATAAATTATGAATTTTAGTAGTTTTAAAGTATATTTAGAATATATTTTTACCATTTAATATAATGTTGGTCATTGGACATAATTTTACAATTAAACCGAACATAAACAAGTGTCAATCTTTTGATAGTTATTATCTCTTAAAAACAGGCTTTTTGTTTTGACAGCGGGAATTAATTTTAAATTAATTTCTGCCACTTCTGTGTTTTGAATTTAGAAAAATGGATTCCATATTTGGAATCAGGATGTCCAAATTGTGTAAATAGGTAACTTTTATTTTTAGACATTTTGAATAATTACTGTGGTAAATATTTTATTTACCATGGTTAAGGGTAAATCCGGTAAATAAGGGTTAAAAAATAATATTATAATAATACAAAATTACCCTAAAACGTGTCCTAACCTTATTGGTGGACACATACCCGACCATGGGCATCCTTGGGTCGATTTGGGGACCCCTTAGAGCCACTTGTATGTGGTAGGGACACATTATATTAATATAGTTAAAATAAAAATAAAAATGGCATAAGCTTACATATTTTAGCAGAACAATTTTTACATAGGGTTATACATGTTGGATTTTCGATTATAAATATTTATTAGAAAGATAAAACGATTTACTACATAATGATATTTTATTTATAATTTTTAGACATCAAATAATTTAAATTATTAATGACACAATAATGATGCAATGTTTACCTCATTAATAAATCATTTAAATAAATAAGATTATAATGATTAAAATATTATCTAAAACCTGTCCAATTCTTATTGGTTGATGTTATTTAGAAAATGCGGCATCTTAACTTCGACCTCAATGATTTTTGGACCATTATAAACCGAATATAATTATATTATAAAGTAATACTTTCACTCTTTCCTAAAGAGCTCCTCCACTCCCTTATAAAAGGAGACCACTTCTACTCATTCCTCACACCTCTCAAGCCACTTGGCTCGTCCAAACCCTGCCCAAATACTCTCCCAACTTCCCTCACTACAACCTAGAGGCCTTAGTTTGATTATAAATCCAACCTAATGAGCCCTTTTGATCAAATAAAAAGGAAGAACCCGAAGAAGAGGTAATGTTTTCACCACCCCTTTTCAAGTTCCTTTCTTCTTCCACTTCTTCTTTCTTTTTTCTTACCATTCTAAAATAATAACTCCAGTATCTCACATATACTGTGATGTTATTATAAATATGGTACAACCATATTCAGTATTCTATCCACCCTTTGAATAACATGTCACCATACGTGCGTACGTACGGGTTACCGTCTCCACGTCGTGGTGTAATTGTTATTCAATATATTATTATTTGGATGGGTATAATAATGATGTGAAACTCATGTAAATAATAAATATAACATGTTAATTATTCTGTATATATGATATAACATCCATTTATATATTATTTTAATATCAAAAGAATGATATTGTCGCTCGTGCGTACGTACGGACTACCATCTCCACAAACGCGATAAGATTCATTCTCCATCGTATCCATTCAAGTATAATTATCATTTGATGATTTAAAAATGATGTTTAAGGACTTGATATCATTTTGGATATGAATAATATAAAACCTATCCATTACAAACATGTCTTACATAACAAAACATATAAAATAAAACAAGTAAGTTAACACCCGAAACAACGATAATACTAAGATATTATTATCAAATCAATATTAAAAGATCATATATGATATCATATTAATATATATGATTCTTTTATAATTTAATAACAATTATTTCACCATTATATAGGAGGTTAACCTACCCCAACCAAGGAAAAGTACAAGGTAAGGGTTATTTCACAATCTCTTCATTATCCGAGGTTGTTTATACGTAATAATCTACTGGGATCTCTTTATCATCCACATCCATGTTTCTTAAAAATTTATTTCAAAACATTTTTACTATTTACTAGAATATGAGTTAAAGTCATTTATACCCTTTGTGACTTTTATAAGTGGTTTATAAAGGAATCTTTCGGTCGTTTTCAAAACAAGTTCCTTTTTAACCTTTTTGACAAAATTAAGGTAAGAATGTTTTTTTAACTTATACGGAGGGTGCGGCTATTTTCTGCCGTTTTAAAAAATCTTCAAAGCTTCCCTTACAAGATTATAAGAATATTTTCAAAGAAAATGTTTTATTTTATATGGATCTTAAATGATTTCAAATTAAAAGGAGATATTTCTTTAAAAAGAATATTGATTTCATCTATGTCAACATCTTTTGATGGATTTTAAGATTATTTGAAGTTGATTTATTATGATACAAAACTTCTATATTGTATTGAAGGTTTTGTGATATGTTTGACTGTGGATGTTCTATTTTTATACCATTCATAGTTTATGATGAAATTATTTACATTTCGTATGCTAGTTTTAATACGAATGTTTATGTTATGTTTAAACCTTTTCATATGGGAATGCATTGGACTTAGTAAGTGACGGGTGGAGCCCGCTATAGCTCCTCGATGCATCGGTAGGTCTCATGAGACAAACTAGTGTCTTGGCACAAGGCCTTGACAAAATCTTATTTGTAGTCTTGGCACGAGGCCTTGACTATGTGGTTATGATAGTCTGGCATTATGCATTCCAACATTATGAAAGTGGTTATTGATTTTTGCTTGTGATTATTCGATTAGTAGAATATCCATGTGAATAAGTAAATGGCATTATTTCATTTTATTTATTCCATACCATGTTGAAAGTTCATGTTTGAAAGGCTTTTGTTTTAGTTATACATTGCTTTAAATGTTTATTCTTATTTATGAAAGTTTCTGCTATATTGTTATCCTTACTGGGCATTTGAGCTCACCCCTTTTCTATGTTTTATTTTTCCCAGGAAGTGAAGAAGTAAATTATGAATGACCTGCAGGGATGTTATGTGGGGATATGAGTGTGGATTATGGAGACATTATGTTGTTGTAGTAGATTTTCATTTTATGATGTAATGTAAAACTTATGAATATATCTAGTGTTTCCAAGGCTACTAAACCAATCGGTCTTTCGAGATTTGATCTTTCTTGTGATCATGCCAATGTTATGTAATTAATGCACCGACTCTGGGTAACTGGGGTTGGGGCGTTACAGTTGGTATCAGAGGAAGTTTAGTACAAACCTTGGAAGCTAGATTTAGATAAAATCTGATTAGAGCACGTAGACCTAAGATGAACTTTGAGGATTAGTATTGAAGAACTTCCTAGAATTTTGGTATTGTAGATATTTTGTGAGTATTCTGAGCAATACATCCCTGTCTGGATACGAGCAGGTAGAGGCGGCTCTGGCACAGATGTACCTAGGGGTAAAACCCGAAAATACCGCTTTGAGCTAGACTTGAACGGGAACTGGTGCACGACAACGGGCCTTGCTGCACTCTTGGTTACGA
Organism: Viscum album; assembly: GCA_963277665.1. Taxonomy (NCBI): domain Eukaryota; kingdom Viridiplantae; phylum Streptophyta; class Magnoliopsida; order Santalales; family Viscaceae; genus Viscum; species Viscum album. The sequence continues at coordinate 265,551,366 of OY728125.1, read as the reverse complement.
CACTCCCGGGGGATATGCTTAGGATAACTCTCATTTTCTTTACAAATCATTATGAAGGGTTTATGAGTATATAATTCCTCAAAGAAAACATTTTTATGATTATGTATTATATCCATAAATAGTTCAATTTATGTTAAGTGTTTTATAAGTATGGGATTATGTATTTTGATTCATAAACTGATCTAGTTTATGCCATTGTTTAGAAATGGCACCTAGTGGAAGAAATGGAAACCGTATCAATACACGCACTCCATGTAGGGATTACACTCCTGCTCAAGATAATTATAGTGGAGTTGGTGATGCAACTGGAGCCAATCAGCTAATCACCATACTGGGACAACTTACTCAGGTTATGAAGAATAACCTTACCTGTATGGAGCACCCTGATCCGAAGCGTGGAGGATCAATGTTAGATCGATTCATGAGGAAACAACCACCAACGTTCAGTGGGAATACAAATCCCTTAGTAGCCAAGCAGTTGATAAATTCCCTAGAGAAAATATTTCAGGCTTTGGGGAGCAGTGAAAGGGAAAAAGTTATCATGGCAGTTTACCGCCTCATTGGAGATGCTGATCAATGGTGGTCATTGATTCAAAACATGAAGGAAGATGATGAAGTATCAAATATAGAGTGGAGGGAGTTCAAAGATCTGTTTTTAGAAAAATACTTCCGTCGCGACCATCGAGCAGATATGGAAAGGCAATTTCTAAGTCTGAGACAGAAGGAGGATGAGAATGTCGCAAAGTATGAGGCTAACTTTACAAGGTTAGAATGGTACGCTGGTGATTATATTCACAACCCAAGAAGTAAGATTGATCGTTTCTTTGATGGGTTAAAACCATTTCTCCATCGAGCGTTAGTCTCACAATCCTTTTCATCGTACGAAGACATTGTCTCATGTGCTATCAAGACCGAAAAGGAATTCTCTAAGTCTTATGACTTTAAAGCAAAGCAAGAAAAGAAGAGACCTGCTGATCAATCTGGGAATGGAAATAAGGGGAAGAAGGGAAAGGTTGAATATCCATCCCGTGGTAAATGTGGGAAGAAACACCCCGGTGCTTGCTTGAAGGGAATGTGAGTCTGTTACAGGTGTGGTGAAAAAGGCCACCAAGCTCGTGATTGCAAAGGGAAGAAGGAAGCCACCAACGTTCAGTGCTACAATTGCAGGGAGATGGGGCATTATGCAAATGAATGTCCTAAGAGTCAGGAGAACTTACCTCAGAAAAGGCCAAGGGATCAAGGCCAGGCTTATGCTATCACTACTGCTGAGGTAGAAGCTCCGAAAGACGTGGTGGCAGGTAATTTAATGGTTTCCTCAAGTTTAGCAAATGCATTATTTGACTCTGGATCGTCGCATTGTTTCATATCTTCCCAGTTTGCTAAGAAAATTAGGTATTTCCAATTTGATTTAATAAGGGAGTTGTCAGTTAAAACTCCTAAGGGAAGTATCATTGCAACAAAGTTTTGTGAATCAGTCCCCATTAGAGCACATAAATTTTTTTTATCTGCTGATCTCATCGTCATACCTATGATTGAGTTTGATATAATCCTCGGTATGGACTGGCTTTCAGACTATTATGCGAAGATTTATTGTAAGAAGAAAGAGGTTACGATTCTTGATGATAATGATAAGGAACACCTTATTTTAGAGCAGAATCATCACCACCTAATTCTTATTTAGATCCACCCCCAGTAGATCAACTTAATTCAATTATTGGGGAGGAAGAGAATGAAATAACTGTCGGTGAGGAAAGGAATGTTCAAATAGAGGATGTACCTGTTGTGAAAGAATTTGTAGATGTATTTCCGGAAGATTTACTTGGACATCCTCCAGAACGAGAAGTTGAGTTTTCCATTGATTTGATTCCTGGATCAAGGCCTATATCGAAGACCCCTTATAGAATGGACACTTTAGAGTTAGTCGAACTAAAGAATCAACTAGAGGAATTGAGTAATAAGGGATTTATTCTCCCTAGTGTTTCTCCATGGGGAGCCCCTGTTCTTTTTGTTAAAAAGAAATATGGATCTATGAGGTTATGTATCGACTACAGGGAGATACTGCTATAACGATAAAGAACAAGTATCCCCTACCTCACATTGATGATTTATTTGACCAACTGCATGGAGCTCAATACTTTTCAAAGATTGACCTTCGATCTGGATACCATCAGCTATGTGTGAAGAAAGAAGACATTCTGAAGACAGCATTTCGAACCAGGTACGGGCATTACGAGTTTACTGTAATGCCGTTTGGATTGACTAATGCACCCTCTGTATTCATGGATCTGATGAATAAAGTTTTCAAGGAGTATCTCGATGAATTTGTGGTGGTATTTATTGATGATATCTTGGTATACTCCCAAACCTACGAAGATCATGAAAATCACTTGCGCATTATCTTGAAGACTCTGAGGAGGCATGAATTATATGGGAAGTTTAGCAAGTGTGAATTCTGGCTTCAGGATATTTCTTTTCTGGGCCATATTGTCTCTAAAGATGGAATCTCTGTTGATCCTTCTAAGACCAAGGCAATCCAAGAATGGCCAGGACCTACGAGTATAACTGAGGTACGTAGTTTTATTGGTTTGGCAGGTTATTATCGAAGTTTCGTCCAGAATTTTGCCCGATTGGCTAACCCATTAACGAAGCTCACACGTAAAGGGGTTAAATTTGTTTGGACAAAAGAGTGTGAAGAATGTTTTGAAGAACTGAAGAAAAGATTAGTCAATGCTCCTATATTGACTCTACCATCGGGTAATGATGGGTTCGTTATTTATAGTGATGCATCAAAGAAAGGACTTGTCTGTGTCCTTATGCAGAATGATAGAGTTATTGCCTATGCATCACGACAGTTGAAAATTCATGAACAAAACTATCCTACTCATGATCTTGAGTTAGCAGCTGTGATCTTTTCTTTGAAGATATGGAGACACTACTTCTATGGTGAAAAATGTGAGATTTATACTGATCACAAGAGTTTGAAGTATATTTTCTCACAAAAAGAACTCAACATGAGGCAAAGGAGATGGCTTGAATTACTCAAGGATTATGATTGCACGATACACTACCACCCGGGGAAAGAAAACAAGGTGGCAGATGCTTTGAGCAGAAAAGACCATGGAGTTTTGAACATGATGAGAATTGAAAGGGATCCAATTTTCATGGATCTAGTTAAGATGGACATGGGAATAACCAGGGAAGGTGAAACATCAATGTTTTTTCAAATGGTTGCCAAACCATCTTTAATAGAAAGGATTAAGAGTTCTTAGACCGATGATGAAGAATTTCAGAAGAAGATTAAAGCTGTGAATGATGGGAGATTGAGATACTTTGTGTATGAAGATGGAATTTTGAAATTCGGGAAGAGACTTTGTGTTCCCGATTTACCTGATCTGAAAAGGGAATTGCTGGATGATGCTCATAGTTCCAATTTCTCTATACACCCTGGGAGGACCAAAATGTATAGAGATTTGAAGGAACATTTTTGGTGGGACAACATGAAGAGGGAGATTTCTGATTTTGTGTCAAGATGTATGGTTTGTCAACAAGTTAAAGCTGGACGGCAACAACCTGGAGGAGTCATGCAACCTCTTCCCATACTGGAGTGGAAATGAGACATTATTACGATGGACTTTGTCATGGGGCTACCAAAGACTCCTAGAAGGAATGATGCAATATGGGTTATTGTTGATCGCCTTACCAAGTCATCACATTTTCTTACTATAAGAGAAGATATACCCCTAGAACGTCTAGCAAGACTATATATTAATTAAGTTGTGAGACTTCATGGAGTACCCTTATCAATTGTTTCTGATCGTGATCCCCGTTTTACTTCAAGATTTTGGAAAAGTCTTCAAAAATCCCTGGATACTGAACTTCATTTAAGCACTGCTTACCACCCTCAGACAGATGGACAATTAGAACGGACTATTCAGACCTTAGAAGACATGTTGAGATCTTGCTCACTTGACTTTCAGGGTATGTGGGATCAATATTTACCTCTGGTAGAATTTTCCTATAAAAATAGCTTCCATTCGAGTATTCAGATGGCACCATATGAAGCGTTATACGGAAAGAGATGTCGTACACCAACCTGTTGGGATGATGTTGGTGAAATAAAACTTGTAGGCCCAGAACTGGTGGAGGAAACGGTGCAAAAGGTGAAAGTAATCCAAAATCACATCAAAGCAGCTCAAAGTAGGCAGAAGAGCTATGCCGATAATCGAAGGAAGGATTTGGAATTTCAAGTCGGTGATCATGTTTTCCTGAAGTTATCTCCATGGAAGGGAGTCATACATTTTAGTAAGAAAGGTAAATTGAGTCCCAGGTACATCGGACCTTTCGAAATTCTAGAACGAATTGGGGTTGTAGCTTACCGATTGGCAATGCCGCCAAGTCTCTCCAAAGTTCACGATGTGTTCCACGTATCTCTGTTGAGAAAATACATGCCTGACCCAACACATGTACTCATCTATGAGGAATTAGAACTGGAACCCGATCTGTCTTATTGTGAAGAGCCTGTCAGGATTCTTGATACAAGAGAACAAGTACTGAGAAACCGGACGACGCGTCTGGTAAAAGTTTTGTCGAGAAATCATAAGATGGAAGAGGCAACGTGGGAACCCGAGGAACTTATGATGAAGAACCACCCGAGTATTTTTATGCAGTAATACCCTAGAAATTGCGAGGACGCAATTATTTGAAGGAGGGGAGAATGTAACACCCCAAGCTTCCACGGTACGTTTCCCTTCGAATAATGCGATAGCGTGTGTTGTACGCAACCTCGAGTTCTAACACACGCCACAACCAATCAAACTAGCTGTTATGAATAGTAATACCTAAATTTTGAAATTATATATATTTTATATTTTAAAATGGACTTCATTTTTGGATTTGGAATATCGAATTTATCCTAAGGTGAAATTTTGGTACTTTTCGGATAACTTTCATATTTTGATGAATAGTGAAAATTACTAAATTTTAATTAAAAACAACTTTTTTAATCAAAATAATTAATAGTGATAAATTATGAATTTTAGTAGTTTTAAAGTATATTTAGAATATATTTTTACCATTTAATATAATTTTGGTCATTGGACATAATTTTACAATTAAACCGAACATAAACAAGTGTCAATCTTTTGATAGTTATTATCTCTTAAAAACACGCTTTTTGTTTTGACAACGGGAATTAATTTTAAATTAATTTCTGCCACTTCTGTGTTTTGAATTTAGAAAAATGGATTCCATATTTGGAATCAGGATGTCAAAATTTTGTAAATAGGTAACTTTTATTTTTAGACATTTTGAATAATTACTGTGGTAAATATTTTATTTACCATGGTTAAGGGTAAATCCGGTAAATAAGGGTTAAAAAATAATATTATAATAATACAAAATTACCCTAAAACGTGTCCTAACCTTATTGGTGGACACATACCCGACCATGGGCATCCTTGGGTCGATTTGGGGACCCCTTAGAGCCACTTGTATGTGGTAGGGACACATTATATTAATAAAGTTAAAATAAAAATAAAAATGGCATAAGCTTACATCTTTTAGAAGAACAATTTTTACATAGGGTTATAGATGTTGGATTTTCGATTATAAATATTCATTAGAAAGATAAAAATATTTCCTACATAATGATATTTTATTTATAATTTTTAGACATCAAATAATTTAAATTATTAATGACACAATAATGATGCAATGTTTACCTCATTAATAAATCATTTAAATAAATAAGATTATAATGATTAAAATATTATCTAAAACCTGTCCAATTCTTATTGGTTGATGTTATTTAGAAAATTCGTCATCTTATCTTCGACCTCAATGATTTTTGGTCCATTATAAACCGAATATAATTATATTATAAAGTAATACTTTCACTCTTTCCTAAAGATCCCCTCCTCTCCCTTATAAAAGGAGACCACTTCTACTCATTCCTCACACCTCTCAAGCCACTTGGCTCGTCCAAACCCTGCCCAAATACTCTCCCAACTTCCCTCACTACAACCTAGAGGACTTAGTTTGATCAGAAAGCTAACCTAAGGAGCCGTTTTGATCAAATCAAAAGGAAGAACCCGAAGAAGAGGTAATGTTTTCACCACCCCTTTTCAAGTTCCTTTCTTCTTCCACTTCTTATTTCTTTGTTCTTACCATTCTAAAATAATAAATCTAGTATCTCACATATACTGTGATGTTATTATAAATATGGTACAACCATATTCAGTATTCTATCCACCCTTTGAATAACATGTCCCCATACGTGCATACGTACGGCTTACCGTCTCCATGTCGTGGTGTAATTGTTATTCAATATATTATTATTTGGATGGGTATAATAATGATGTGAAACTCATGTAAATAATAAATATAACATGTTACTTATTCTGTATATATGATATAACATCCATTTATATATTATTTTAATATCAAAAGAATGATATTGTCGCTCGTGCGTACGTATGGACTACCGTCTCCACAAACGCGATAAGATTCATTCTCCATCGTATCCATTCAAGTATAATTATCATTTGATGATTTAAAAATTATGTTTAAGGACTTGATATCATTCTGGATATGAATAATATAAAACCTATCCATTACAAACATGGCTTACGTAACAAAACATATAAAATAAAACAAGTAAGTTAACACCCGAAACAACGATAATACTAAGATATTATTATCAAATAAATATTAAAAGATCATATATGATATCATATTAATGTATATGATTCTTTTATAATTTAATAACAATTATTTCACCATTATACAGGAGGTTAACCTACCCCAACCAAGGAAAAGTACAAGGTAAGGGTTATTTCACAATCTCTTCATTATCCGAGGTTGTTTATAAGTAATAATCTACTGGGATCTCTTTATCATCCACATCCATGTTTCTTAAAAATGTATTTCAAAACATTTTTACTATTTACTAGAATATGAGTTAAAGTCATTTATACCCTTTTTGACTTTTATAAGTGGTTTATAAAGGAATCTTTTAGTCGTTTTCAAAACAAGGTCCTTTTTAACCTTTTCGACAGAATTAAGGTAAGAATGTTTTTTTAACTTATACGGCGGGTGCGGCTATTTTCCGCCGTTATAAAATCTTCAAAGCTTCCCTTATAAGCTTATAAGAATATTTTCAAAGAAAATGTTTTATTTTATATGGATCTTAAATGATTTCAAATTAAAAGGAGATATTTCTTTAAAAAGAATATTGATTTCATCTATGTCAACATCCTTTGATGGATTTTAAGATTATTTGAAGTTGATTTATTATGATACAAAACTTATATATTGTATTGAAGGTTTTGTGATATGTTTGACTGTGGATGTGATATTTTTATACCATTCATAGTTTATGGTGAAATTATTTACATTTCGTATGCTATTTTTAATACGAATGTTTATGTTATGTTTAAACCTTTTCATATGGGAATGCATTGGACTTAGTAAGTGACAGGTGGAGCCCTCTATAGCTCCTCGATGCATCGGTAGGTCTCATGAGACAAACTAGTGTCTTGGCACAAGGCCTTGACAGAATCTTATTTGTAGTCTTGGCACGAGGCCTTGACTATGTGGTTATGATAGTCTGGCATTATGCATTCCAACATTATGAAAGTGGTTATTTATTTTTGCATGTGATTATTCGATTAGTAGAATATCCATGTGAATAAGTAAATGGCATTATTTCATTTTATTTATGCCATACCATGTTGAAAGTTTATGTTTGAAAGGCTTTTGTTTTAGTTATACATTGCTTTAAATGTTTATTCTTATTTATGAAAGTTTCCGCTATATTGTTATCCTTACTGGGCATTTGAGCTCACCCCTTTTCTATGTTTTATTTTTCCCAGGAAGTGAAGAAGTAAATTATGAATGACCTGCAGGGATGTTATGTGGGGATATGAGTGTGGATTATGGAGACATTATGTTGTTGTAGTAGTTTTTCATTTTATGATGTAATGTAAAACTTATGAATATATCTAGTGTTTCCAAGGCTACTAAACTGATCGGTCTTTCGAGATTTGATCTTTCTTGTGATAATGCCAATGTTATGTAATTAATGCACCGACTCTGGGTAACTAGGGTCGGGGCGTTACAACCTCGGCAACCCAGTCATGAAGTCCATCGCGACAACATCCCATTTCCACTCCAGGATGGGTAACTGCTGTAATAGTCTGATTGGCCTCTGATGCTCCTCCTTCACCTGCTGATAGGTGGAATATCTCATAACAAAACCACTTATCTCTTTCTCCAAGCCTGACCACCAATACTGACGTCTCAATTCTCGGTACGTCTTGGTAACCCCAAGATGAACTGCCCAAGATGAAGCCTGAAACTCATGTATCAATGCCTCATGTATATCTCCTGGAACCCACACTCATCCATGGAAATGCATAACTTCATCATCGCCTATCTTCCAACCAGGAGGAGGGTCCTCAATTGACACCGAATCCGGTAGAACTAGGACTTCCGAATCAGATAGTTGTCTCATCCTTACTCTATCCAGGAGGGTAGATGTCACAGCTAAAGATGAAATATAGGCCTTCCCCTGACTATCGTGCACCTCCAGGTGCATCTCAGAGAACAAAGCCATAAACTACAACTCACTACTGGCCTCTTGCACAACCTGTATCTGAGTCCTCCTGCTCAGTACATTATCTACCACATTACCTTTACCAGGCATATAGGCAAGCTCAAAATCGAAGGACTGTAGGTATTCAACCCACCTTTGCTGCCTCAGATTCAAGTCACGCTGAGTAAAGATATACTTGAGACTTTTGTGGTCTGTGAAAACCATAAAACTCTCTCCCAATAGATAATGTCTCCAACAGAGAAATACATGAACAACTGTAGCCAACTCGAGATCATGCGTCGGGTAATTCCTCTCATGTGGCCTCAACTGCCGAGAACCATACACAACAACCCGATCACCCTACATCAACACTGCTCCCAGCCAAATACCTGATGCATCATAGTAAACTATGTAGCTCTTTCCCTACTCTGGGAGTATCAGGACCGGTGTTGATACCAACCTTCCTTTCAGGTCCTAAAAGGCTATATCACAAGCTTCCGACCAAACAAACACCACACCCTTCTTAGTCAAACTTGTCAACGGTACTGCTAAGCAGGAGAAGTCCAGGATAAAACGTCTGTAGTAACCATCTATCCCCAAGAAACTCCATATCTCAAACATGTTTTTAGGATTCTCCCAGGAAACTACTACTCTCACCTTCTTTGGGTCTACTGCAACTCCTTCCTCTGAGATTATATGACCCAGGAAGTGAATCTGGTCCATCCAAATGTGACACTTTGAGAGCTTAGCATATAGCTTATACTCTCTCAGTGTACTCAATACGATAAAAATATGGGTGTCATGGTAGTGTCGAGTGTGAGAGTACACTAATATGTCATCCATGAATACTACCACAAAAGAATCAAGGTAAGGATGGAACACACGATTCATTAGAGCCATGAAAACTGCTGGCGTATTCGTGAGTCCGAATGGCATAACCGAGTACTTGTACAGACCATTTCTGCTCCAAAAAGCTGTAAACAGTATATCTGATGGTCTCACGTGCAGTTGATGATATCTGGATCTCAAGTCAATCTTTGAGAACACTCGTGCTCCACGAAGTTGATCAAAAAGATCATCAATCCTCGGCTAGGGATATCGGTTCTTAACCATCAGCTGGTTCAACTTCCGATAATCCACATAGAGTCTGTGGGTACCGTCTGCCTTCTACGAAAAAAGGACCGGAGAACCCCATGGAGAAGTATTGGGTCGGATGAAACCCTTTTCCTGTAACTCCTCTAACTTCCTCTTGAGCTCTTGCAACTCTGGTCTAGCCATCCTATAGGGAGTAATGGACACCGTCGCTTCTCCAGCAATACTCTCAATAGAGAAATCCACCTCTCACTCTGGAGGTAGACCTGAAAATTCATCCGGGAAGACATCCTTGAAATGATCAACCAATGGAGGGAAATCTGTCTGACAAGTCCCCTGATCATCCAGATATAAACTCACAATATGGGCTGTGACTCCGCCTCGCCCACGATGCTCTAGTCCTACTCGACTCGCCTGAACATCCCATTCGTGCTTGTAATGAAACTCTCCACCCTCTGGTGATGTGAAACTCACCCTTTGATGATAGCAATCTACAAAGGCTCGGAAAGGAACCAACCAATCCATCCCAAGAATTATGTCATAGCTCTTCATCTCTAAGACATAGAGGTCCCATAGAAAGTGACACCCTCCAACCTCAAGGGGGCACTCCTTGCACTGACACACACCAGCCGTTCTAGTTCCCAACGGAGTTTCTAGCATCATAACAGCAGAAGAAGAAGAAACACAGAGACCAAGTCTCTCCAAAATGGGCACAGATAAGAAACTATGAGTAGAACCCGTATAAAAAGGTATTGAAGATAAGACAGAAGCTACCAGAATAGTACCTCTGATAGTATAAGGTTCAGGATCTCACTTCTGTTGGGTCTGTTGCACTACATATGTCTGCCCAATGTTGCAGCCCTGTGACACAGCCTGGCTACCCTGAGCTGTCCCGCCCTGTTGCCTCTGAGATCCTGGTGTTTGGATACCATGGCCACGACCACCATCTCAGCCTGCACGCCCTAGCGTATTCTAGTTCCCCGACTGGTAAGAAGCCACTAGTCCTGCTCTCGCACACGGAGTCTTCAAATAACCTCTCTCACTAGCCACTGATGGAAACGCCATGAAAAAGCGCTGCAGATGACCCATCATGCCGAAATCTTGGCACTCCACTAGGTCACGTGGACATTGTGGTCTCTTGTGCCCCTCTCTACTGTATTGGTAGAAAAAAACCGGGCCACCTAAAGAAACTATCTGGATAGTACTGTCCCTGTGAGAGAAACTCAACTATCTCTTCGTCTTCCTGGTAGAAATAGTACCAGAAACTGGTGTCGAACCGCCCTGGCCTGCACCACTAGCCTCTCGAAGGTTCCATACTGTATTCAGCACCTAGTTCAAAATAGCATGTACTGAAGGAAACCTGAAAACATTCACCAGTGCTTGGATGTCATATTGAAGACTATCCTCAAATAGTTTGACTCTCAACGTCTCATCACCCACCAGAACGGGTGCAAAACGATGAATCTTGGTGAAGCGAGCAGAATAATCCATCACTGACATAGAGCCCTACTATAGGTTCATGAACTCTCAAGCTCTATCTACCTTCAACGTCTCTGGAAAAGAGAATTCATAGAAGACTGCTTGAAAATCTTCCCACACCATGTCTCTGTGATGCTCTGTCTGAGTGGTAACATCCCACCACCTCTTGGACGAATCACCCAGCATATAAGTCACGAGCTTGACACTTCGCTCGGGAGGAGTCTCAAGATGCTCGAAAATAGTCTGCATAGACCCCAGCCAAGACTCCGTAGCCTGGGGTTTGCCATCCCTTGAGAACGTAGGAGGATGCTGCAGCTGGAATATACGAGTCAGCTCATCCATAGATGTGATAGTCGGCGGTGCTCCCTTAAAGTTCTCCATGAACCGCATAAAGCCTTCATGGAACTGCGCCTCCACGTCTGTGTTTGGTATAACGGTTGGTGCCGCATCTAGATCTGCTAGAGGATCCCCTGGTAGCCCATGGTCCACCATCTCTGGAGTATAATCGTTACCGCTCTCCTAGTGAACAACACATTGTCATATCGGCAGCATGACTCTAAAAGGTCAAACACACACCTTAGATCTTGATTATAAAAGACTGAAAACGAAGTGGTTAAAAGGGGAACAGAAGGAAGAAGGCATTCAAGATTTGAAAAACAAGACTACATGGTGTGTACAATTACTACACGGTGTGTACTTGACTTCTCTTCCCCTGCCTGTGACCTTTTACTTGGCTAAGCCACACGGCTCCCGTTAAACAAAACTACACGATGTGTATATAATCTACAAGACATGTATGGTGTAAATTCCAACTGCCCGTGTCATTTGTGACATGACCGACTACATAGATTTATACTACATAGTGTGTTACACCCGTACACGGCGTGTACACCACTCTGTCTTTCCAGCCACATGGCTAAGTCCACACTGTCTGTCCTCAGACAAGCCTACACAGTGTGTCCCACTGGTACATGATGTGTACTAGACAAGCTTCGCTGACCCGTGTTGTTAGTTAAATGGCCTGATACACAGCTCACACTACATGGAATGTTCTATATACACATGGCGTGTACATGAAAGGATTACACTGAACCATGTTGTTAGTTACATGGTCGGGTCACCAGGTTAGACTACACGGCATGTTCCATAGTGGAAATGGTGTGTATGTCTTAAGGTATCCTCTGTCCATATTGTTAGTTACACGGGCCGACACCTGGTCAACACTACACGGCGTGTACATACGGTACACGGTTTGTTCGCCCCAAGAATTTCCATTCCTTATGTCCCAAACCACACGGTCTATGACACAGGAAGAGACTAAACAGTGTGTACATTGGGTACACGGCGTGTACTAAAAAAGTTTTCTTTGCTCCTCGAACAGAAGAACACACGACGTGTGTCTGAGGAACTACACGGCGTGTATCCATGGTTTTTTAGACAGTAAGGCTTGGATACTACTCCAGAACAGAGAAAATACTGAAAAACCACACCTAAGTGTCAAATTCCAATCCGTGAGGGCCCATACTCCCCACAAATCAAAGCTTGATATCTTATATGAGTTATTACATGATAAACAGTCAATGATCCATCAAATTCCAGTCAATGAGGGACCATACTCCCCAAAAACCAAAGTTTGGCATCCATTCTATCAACACGTTTATACAACAATACTCTATCACATAGCAGGTACTTATCAAGAAACTATCACAATAACATGCTTTTTCTAGTATAACAACTATCACAACAACATGCAATTTTCTAATGCGCCCACATGGCATGGAACTATGAAAGGAATGTGATTTCTATCATGTGAATAAATGATACATGTGATGGAATACCCTCATCTCATAAGGTTGAAACTAAATAAAACTCATGGATAAAATATAAACAGCAAAATAACAAGTGCGTCACTCAACGGTGAAAACAATTCAACTTTAAAACTTGCAAAATCAGATGAATTGAAAAAATACTAGGTAGACTGGATTTTCCCTGTACGTGGGTTAGCTATGACAATGGATATCTTATTACCAACTACTGTTCCTATCCTATCCCTGACTAAGGCTGCAAATAGTATGTCAATGAAAATAACCCCTTTGATACAACTTTGTAACATCCCGGATCCGGGTGCCAATCAACAGGTGCCCCGAACCCAGTTGGTCACATGACCTCAAGCGCATTTTCCCATATGCCAGAGGCTACCGACTAGCAGTGAGGGCTCGGGTCTGATAGTGGGGAAACTATGAACTCATTTTTCAAAGTGTAGCACAGCGGAATAAAATAAAAATCATACAACAACAGAGGAAGAAATAAACCATACACATTTAAAATAAACAACTCTAGTAAAAGATAACCAATAGTTATATTGATAATGGTGCAACATGTCACAAGTTCTAAGAAAACAGCCAGAACATATTACACAACAACACAGTACAGTACAATACAGAGTACAAAAAACAAACAAAATAGTCGGTGGAATCGTGAGCCTAAGCCCGGTCTCATGCTCCCCTACTCCTCAACAGCAATCAAGTACCTGTATAAGGACACCTGCCCTTATCCATACCTGCAGAAATGTAATCTGTTTGAGCCAAAGACATGACCCAAATAGGGTGTGAGAAATGAATCCCAGTAGGCACCCACCAAAGGCCCTTTCTGAATTGTGTGTAAACATGAAACAACAATGTGAAAAAGTAAATGAAATAAACTAAGCAGTACTCAAAAGTAACTAACTTTACCAGTTATATTGCCATTTTATTATTCATTTAATAATTCAATATAAGGAAAACCATGAAAGTGGATTTTCTATGTAAGCAGTCAATGTCCTTAGACATGAAAACCCTTAACCTCAGGTAATCAGAATCTTTCCCTCATGCATAATAGATATTTCCCTCAGGCATACGAAGTGTCACCCTCAAGAACAGAGTCTATTGCTCATAGGCACGGAAGAAGTTTCCCTTAGGCCGAAATAACCACTTCCCTCATGCTAAAGGAAACACTGCCCTCAGGCTAAACAAGTAACCAAGCCATGCCCAACATATAAACAAGCAATTCACATACAATTACTCTCAAGGAAATTTAACAAATATTATTACAATGGAATACACTCGGGTATCCTAGCCAAATGGCTAAATAGAGGAACGCATCCCCAGGGTGGTCTTGGATCCAAGAAGCAATCCCAAATAGCTGGTTATTATCACATTTAATTACCTATAAAATTCTAGGTATTTAAACCGCCAAGGCCTTAGCCACACGACACCGCAACATGGATTCGTAGCACAACGATACACAAAAACGCACAACAGTTGGAATTTAAACACCAAGACACCTACCTTAAATGACCCTGAATGGTATATGCGAACGACGATCCTTGAATCGTCCTAGAACGATGTAGATCTGAGGTGAAAGAAAACCTCATTAAAACTCAAATAACTTCCCTTAGATGAAGAATTGGAAAGAACGGTTTAAGGAGAGTAGAGGCCTTACCCGTACGGTTCCAACGAGATCGTCAGAGGCGAAAACGGATTCCCAACGCTCGATCTAGAGATCCTCAAATCTCCGGCCTCTTCTCTTGTCTCCTTCCTCCATTTCTAAGACTTACCTGTAAACATGGGAGGATACTTCCCATTTTAAGAGAAAAAAACAAACTACATGGAATGTACTTCTCAATCACACGGCGTGTACATTTCATTTTTTAACTGTTCCTTCAGCGGCTTCTCACCAGCATGGCACTGATCATCTGTCGACATGAGTACACGGTGTGTATTCCTGATCACACGGCGTGTACAGTCGTCCGACTGGTGGCTGCTTCCACCTCCTTACTATTTGCTTGCCGACTGACTACACGACGTGTAAATATCCACTACACGGCGTGTAGTCTGTTTTTTTACACCCTTCATCGCCGACATGGATACACACCCTATGTGCTCATCCCGCACGGCCAAAGTAAACGGCGTGTGGAAAAGTACACGACGTGTAGTCCCAAAATTTAGGATTTTCCCTTATTTTCCTTATTTTCTAAAAAACACATAAGGAAAAGATAAAAGAAGAAACCCATACCTCAATAATAAGAACTGGGTTCTTACACATTATGATGGAATATATAATGCTGGACATCATAAACAATCTATCAAGGCCTCATGCCATGACCATACATAACCATTTGGGCAAGGCCTCGTGTTGAGACCTAGTTTGTCTCATGAGACATACCGATGCATGAAGAGGATATTTTGGGCACCACCCATCACATAATAAGTCCAATTCGTTCCTCATATGTCTAATTAGAATATTTATTATATTAAAAGTGTCGCATACCACTTTGAATAATTAAATGTCTCTTATTTAAAGTGTCTCATACCACTTTGAATAACTAACTTTCTCTTATTCAAAGTGTCACATACAACTTTGAATAACTAAATGTCTCTTATTGAATGTGTCTCATGCCAATTTTAATAACTAAATTCTTAATTCACAAGTTAACATAAGAGATAAATCTCATTTTTTCAATAATTTTCAATATTCATAAATAAAGTGAATCATGCAATAAATGAAAACATTAATCTAAAAACTTCATGGTTATTCAGTTAAACTTTATGCTATGGCTATATTGAATATATCAGTGACATGCATAGAAAAATAGATACACTTTTGTACGTGTGATGATAATGGGTGGACATAAAATAATATATTGTTTTGGTTTTTCACATAAAATAATAACTCTAAAATTCAAAACCCTTCATTCATGAAAGTAAACATTTTATTTACAAAAAATACATCTTTTTGGATTTATGATAATTATCATCCAACTGTAAACTATACACTCATAAATGGGAGTGTCAATAAAATTAAATCATGAACTTTAATAATTAATATTATTCATTGTGTAAGATTCATCATGAATTAAAATATAGTATTTATAAATATAAAGCATTCATTTCATGTGAGATGTGGACGCATAGATAATTTAACACACTTCACTATATGTGTTTATTCATATACATGTATATGTATTAAGCGAAAGATAATTCCTGAATTTTATTCTAAAATAATAAATTGGTATGTATTCATGTAATGATAACAAGGTAATGATCCCTTTTAAAATTATGGGCACACATTAACAGAATAAGGTTTTGTTATTGTTTTCCATTGTAAATTAGTATACAGGGTCACACATACAATTAGGCTGTGTAATGGAAAACATTAAATTCATGGATTGTCTTAAAAATATTAAACACATAAAAATGTGAGTATAAATGTGTTTATACATATATATTTATGCCAAATAATAAATTTTATTTTTGATCAAATAAATTGTACAAAATTCAAAGCATAAAATCATAGAGAAGATAATACCATTAAAACTTCCTTAAATAAAAACAAGATTGACATGTATTTATGTTATTGTACGTACTTATATATATAACCATATATACAAAAAAATGTATATATGGGTATTGCATAATAAAAATGAATAATAACAAACCCTTAGTATGAAAAGATTTAGAAAATAGGTCCTTGAATCATGAAAAAACATTTTTATATGAAAATTGAATTATAAGGATATGATTTCACATGTTTATGTATATATATATAAGTTTAAAAATAAATTCAAAATAATTGAATCCCTTACAAAATAAGTGCAATCATTAAAATATATTATAAATCCTTTACTTTAACTAGTATGGTTGGGTGTAAAAATAGTGGTTTAAATAAAAGTTGGTTCCTCTAAAAAAAACACCCTCCATGGAATAATGGCTATGGGTTTGGACCCATTTTTCCAATTTTCACAAAACATCAATAATTTAATCAATATAAAATATATTAAAATTAAAAGACAAATTTATATATATATGTATATATTCTTAAATCAAAAACATGTTGAATCCAGGTTCGCTGCTGTGGAAAAGAGGACAACATGGGATCAAGTATGGAGGAAGGTAATATCACAGGTTGAGGAGGAATAACAGAGGGGGAAACATGGACTGGTGTGGCTAGGTGTGGTGTGACTCAAGGAGGAAAAAGGAAGAGATTATTCAATGGTCTAGATAGGTTCTTATCCAATCCAAGGGTTGAGATCAACCTGAAATTATCTTAACTGGGGAAGACTTCTGGCTGAGGAAACAGACAGCTAAGATGCATCCTAGGGTTTGATTGGTTAGCTGAGGAGGAACTGGAACATTTTAAAATGGTGGATGGTTGATATTATATTGTGGCTTGAATTGGATGTCCACGGTATAAACATGTTTTTTAAAATGGTTGAGTTTCTGAGATTGAACACGGTATGATCATATGACTCTGAAAATCATGGAAGAAATGATACAGAGAATGTGTTTCGAATCCTAAAATGGTGCAGATGGATGAGATCTCGCACGACCTGATTGGATGGCCCAGATCATGATTCATGGAAATTTTTTCATCCCATATCAAAATGGGGTGGTTTTTAGGATGGCCTTATAATGCTCGATGCCGCTTCCCTACACTCAATGACATAAACAAACACAATGGGTCCTTATACATTGGGCCCCCATCCACAGGCCTTGGCCCACACTCACCCATGTAGGTGCGCAACCTAGATAACACTCCACTCGTGCTTGACCAGGACCCTATACACATGGCTGTGCATGCACTTAGCTCACACCATGCACAGATCGAGCATGACTCAGCATGCACAATGCATACAATGGGCCAGACTTAGCCTGACATCGCTTACCTTTGAGATTTTCCCACTGACCTTGAGGACCTGAACTTCAGGGATGTATTCGATCAGATGGTGTAATCACTATATTTTTATCAGAAATTTATTAAACACAAAAAGTTGAGAAAAAACATAACCTATCTTTTAATTTCCTTATATATAAAAACAATGTTTCTCATAGTTAAACCAACATCTAATGTCATTATATTCATAAGTTTGAATTCATTTTGAGTTTTAAAACCTTATAATTTAAAAAATAAATACCTATTAAATTAAAACCATGTCATTATTTAACCAAATATATGACCTTAAAATATTTAAATCATTTTAAAACACTTGAAATACATAATGGCATTATAAAGGTTTTATAAAAATATCAATGGTTACATGTTTCATAACTCCAAATTCTATAAGGAGAAAATAACAGTCATATTTTTCTTCAATGTTTACCAAGGAATTATAAATAAATGTTTTTGGTATTTCAAAACATCATATCATTTTGAATTATAAGGATGGTGCTCTGTATTCCCTTGACCCTGAGTAATTTTTCAATAGTAATTCCATAATGTATTTCATTATGACTGACTCGAGGGATTTTGACTACTTTCTTGGAATTTTTGTTATACATGGTGGTCTTCTAGTGATCCTGATAGGACTTGTAGTGTGTATTCTATCATAGTTATTCGATTTCATCCTTATTGCAAAGTAATGTTTCAGTCCTTTTATTAAAGAAAATGTGTTGTATTTCATTCTACAAGTATTTATTTTTTATGGAACCAAAATTAAACAAAACAAAACAATAATAATACTAATAATATTAATAACTTAAAAAAATATTATTATTACATTTATAATTATGTTCAGAGCATTATAATATAGCCTTCCAATTCGTTGGGTAATGCGATGTATCTCAATAGATCATATGTATTATGTGTGAAAATGATTCATGATTTGTCACAATGATGATGTTATTATTTTTTCACATCTGTTATACATTAAGATGATGCTAACTATGTTTTGAAATATGTGTGGTATGTGTCACTATGATGAGATATTTAATTTTTATCTATTTTTATATTCTATGACTTTATCCAATATTTCCATTATGATTATGATGATGATCTTATTCTTATTATGTGGTGATTATTATTATTTTCACCTATCATATATTGATAAATTTTCTATATTCCTCTTCTTACTGTAATTTTAATGCACCTCTTTCATTAATGTATATCCTCAAGTGACCACGTGAACTAATAAGACTGTGATATTTATGAAGGATAATAAATAAGGAATTAAATAGTTTATTATGTTTTATTATGTATATGTTGTGTATGATCCTAATTTTTCTAAGATACTAAACCTTTCAATCATTTAATTTAAAAATATTATGTTGTTTATATTTAAAATGAGGTAATAGTCATGTATGAAAAAGTAGTTTCTTTGTAATTTGAATCAAAGGATGGATTAGTTAATAAGGTAATTATGATTTGGAGAAATTTGTAAAAAAACCCTAATGATAATTCAATATATATGTAAAAATCAAAGAATATTTGTTTTAGAAAAATATTATCAAAGGGATATCATAATATATGCGTTTAGTGTTAATTTCATAAAATAATAAATAATCAATTCATTTTTTATATTCTAATATTTTTTCAAACCATTTATATTTTGGAAAATTCTGGGAACTAAGGGAATCCAGGCCAATAACCCATGTGAGGTACAATTCAATGATTTTCCAGACGGCACCCCCAATTTCATGGGAGGTGGAGTTAAAATCATTATATAAATTCTTAACCATATTTCTCATACTATGAACAATAACCTGAACTATGTGGTGTGTCCCCCTCCAAATAATGAGTAGCTTGATACTATGACTTTTATAATTTAATTACTACCAACATTTTGTGGATCATTTGATCCCCTTTGCACTTAATAGTGTGTTAACTCAACAGAGAAGATCTCTTTTGTTCCCTTCTATTTTGAGAAGGGGAAGGTGACTATGTCCATCAATAATTTAGCTGGAGAAGTTGATCGATAGTTGTAATTGATTTAGAACAAAAATATGAATGATAGAATAGAATATATGGAGGGGGAAGACTATAATAATATATTTATTAACATGTACGTCCCCATATATATTTGAATAAATATGTATAAATAATTCATATAGCTGAAGAAAACAAATTTTCATTTGTCATGTATTATGTAGTGAACTTCACAAGGCTCCCAGGATATGCTTCTGATTTTGTTATCAATAATGATATAAATTTATATAGATTTATTAGTATTTTAAATCCACAACTTCTAATATATCTAGATATTTGATACTTCAATAGTTATGAAAAATTGGTTCGATGTTCTCTCATTGTAGATATGGAATTCAGATAATTGTATCTTAGACATTGGGATAGGAAAAGAATAATATAGTTTCATTTTGTACGGTGGAACAAAAAAGGAGGAAAGAGGATCCAACAATATGAATTTCCAAAAATGTGTGGGAATTTCCATAAAATTAAGGGGAAATGATTCAAGAGAGGTATTACAAGACATTAAGATCATGAATGACAAAGAGAAATGAAGAATATAGCCAACATGATTGGGGAATGGAATGAAACTCTTAATGCATCACCCATGGTTCAATGCTTCAACTATACGAAGCATATCCACTATGCATGCCAGCGCACTAATCAATGGGTACTTGATGGTAATAAGTGTAAGCAAACCACAAATGTAATGGAGTAAGGGAAATCTTATTCCATCACTACTATTAAAGTGGATCATGAAAATGATGTCATATTAGGTACACTTACTATTCACTCTATTATGGTAAAATTTTTATTTGTTTATGGGTTTATACATTCCTTTATATCTTCTATGTTCCCTATAACTATTGAATCGAAGCACATACAACTTGAATTATAAATATCTATAAAAACACCTAGTTTTGAGATCATCCCAACCCACATGTTATCCTCTTCCCATGTTATCATATACTGTAAGATTCATCAAGTGAATCTCATAATCCTTTCCTTAGAGAAATTTGGCATTATATTACGCATGGATTGGCTCTTGTTATATAGAGAACACATCAACTTTCAATAAAATAAAATATTTTTTCTTATTCTAAATCATCCCATGTTCTTAAAGAAATCCAAGGATGATCATGATTCTCATTTGAAAAAACACTCAATAGTGTAGGTGTTGATACCCTTTAAATAAGAATACCTCACGCAAATGGTTGAGTCAAAGTAAGGTATCATCATTGAGGAAATTTCCATTGTGATGGAATAGAGTTATGTACTTCATGAAGAGGTACTCATACTTCCCTCTGATTATGACGATGAGTTATCAATATAACATATACATAGAGATACTATTATCTAGAACTTATCCTATAGGATATCCCGAATTAAACTGGAGTATTTAAATAAGTATCATTATGAGAATTTTGAAATGGTTTCATACACACAAGTTCATCTCCTTGTGGTTTAATTGCTCTCTTTTTTAAGAAGAATGATTGATTAATGCAGTTTTGTATCAATTAATATGAGCTCAATAATATCACCATTAAAGAACAAGTATCATTTACTAAGGATAAATGACATGTTCAATCAACTATGAGGTGATAAGTATATATTAATGTTGGATATTTTTTCTCGATATCATCAGATGAAGGTGAAGAAGGAAGATATTTTGAAAACTATTTTCTGTACAAGATATGGACAATTTGAGTACATCAATATTCCCTTTAGTTTTAGAAGTTCCACTTCAATCATCATTGATTTTATGAATAGTGTCCTTAGATTATACCTCAAAAAGGTTTTGGTGGTGATTATTGATGATATTAACATTTACATAAATAGAAAATATGAACACGAAGAGAATATAATTATTGTTTTGTCTATATTATAGAATGATTAAATGTATGATAAGTTAAAAAAAATTGAATTTTTAAAGAAGAAAGTTTCATTCACGGAGCACATGATCACAAGAGACGGAATATCTATAGACACTTCAAAGAAAAAGTAATCTACAGAATATCCCAAACCCACTAGTGTCATATAAATCTATAGTTTTCTTGGATTATTATGGTACTATATATATTTTGAGGGAAAAATCTCATGATTTTCATTATTATAAACTAAGTGAACAATGAAAACGTTAAAGTACATCTAGACAGATTAATGTGAGGAATGCATTGAGGATATAAAGAATGATCCAATCACTATGCCTATAATCACAATACTAACAAGTGGAGAAATTTCTATGATATAAGGAAATTATTTGATAAAAGGGTTTATGTATGCTTGCAGAACAACAATGTGATAGCCTATGCCTCATGATATTTGAAGATCCATGATAATAACTACCAAATTCATGACTATTTTTGAGTATTTGTGATCTTTTCCTAGAATATTTGGTGGTACTATCTCGATGGTGATAATTTTAACCTCTATACCCATAATTAGATTGGAAAGTAGACTTTTAACCAAAAGGATCTCAGCATGAAACAAAGAAGATAGTTGGGGATAATCAAAGACTATGGTTTCTCTATTCACTGCCATCGACTAACTAACAACAAGGTAGATAATGCTCTTATAATAATGGAACCTATAACTTTAACCATAATTCTGAATGAAAAAGGATATAACCTCATAGATATGAAAAGTATGTATCTAGAAATAAAAATACATGCGAATACGTCCTACATTTTCCTAATGGTTTCCCAATCATCTTCCAAAATAAGATTAATGAGGTATAAACGGATTGACTAAAGAAATAAAATATACTTCATGTATTAAATGAATGGAATATATAATATTTATAAATTGATGAGGATGGTTTCAATCGATTGGGAACTAGAATTTGTGTGTCTCTATCGATTGATATAAATATGAAGTTTCTGGGTAATGCACAAATCTCATGTTTCTATATCCATCCATGAAGTGCCGAGATATATCTAGATCTTATAGACAACTTATGGTTAGAAAACAGTAAAAATTTTGTTTAGGACTATATCCCAAGATGCTTGGTATATAATGAAGTTAATTTTGAGTGATATTGGTCTAGGGGGTGATGTAACAATTTCCTATACCAATGTGGAAATGCAAGAACATCACTGTGAACTTTATCAGTGGTATCCCAAAGAAGTCCAAAGGAAACAATATCTTTTGGTGGATCGACTCCCCATTAATACCCACCACATCACTAGTAATGAAGATTTATAAATTGAAAATCTTAACAAGATATATGTTAAGGTAGAAGTGAAATGGTACAGGGTTCCACTTTTGGTTTTCATTGATCATGATCTAATGCTCACATAGAAATGTTAGACGGTTCTTCAGCATGATTTTAATACTGAATTTAATTTCACCATCACCTATCACCAAAAAATTATATCTATGTTGAAAGTAATTTTGAGACACTTTAGAACATACTTGCAGAAAACCCAAAAAAAACTCAATGGTCGATGGTATCAACATATCCCATTAGTTTAATTCCTATAAAAAATAAATATTAGACAAAAATATTCAAATGGTTTTATATAATGATCTATATGGCTAGTTTAGTACTCCTACTTGTTGGGAATAATTTAGAGAATGAAATATTCTTGGACCTGATATTGTGAAATAGATAACAGAAAATTTTCCGGCTATATAACAATAAAAAAGTTTCTTGGGGTTAGTTAAATTTGTATGATAAAAATAGTCAAATGGATACGGAGTTGGAAGTTGGAGACACTTTTTTCTTTTATATATCATAATGGAATAGATTCATGTGGTTTTGAAGAAAATATGAATCTAATCCCAAGGTACATTGTCCAATTATTATCCTTGGTCATATTAGAGAATTGGAATATTGACTTGAACTTACACATAATATGAATCAAGTTAATGATGTGATCCACATATCACCCATGAGGAAGAACATACTCAACCCCTCACATGTACTGTATTTGGAGGTTTAGAATTAGAGAAATACATATCATATGAGGAGTAACTAGTGATGATATTTTTTGTAAAGAAAATGTTATATGAAACAAGACATGTCACCCTATAAAGGTGTTGTGGATAAACGTTCAGTATATAGAGGTGACATGGGAATCAGAATAAACTATTAAAAAAAGTTACCACACCCATTCTCAACCAAGAATATGATATGAAATTTCCAGGATGAAATTTATTTAGGGGTAAAGAATATAATGGCCCATAATTTTTAAATGATAATTGATTCATATATAAATGTGTGTTATATTAAATTATATTAGTATTATATGCATAGAAACATAGAGAATCCTACATTTCACTAATTCATTAATAAATATAATTATGGTTGTTAGCTTTGAAACCAATGAAAATTAAAAACCTTACACATGGACAAGAAATATGAAATAAAAAAGCTAAAATAGGAAAATATGGATCATCATAATATCCTAGAACCATCAATAATGCATCTAACACTATATAAATGAAATAAAATATTAGTTAAACAATTAAAATCATAGAAAATTAAAATATAAAAACATGGGGGTAATTGTATCTTATATTTATAGAATGAATGAAGTGGTATTTATAGGAGTTAATGTGTCTCTTGGGATAGTATTGTGATAATAGTAATTATAAAAAAGACATTTTAGAATAGTAACCTTACCATTGGAATAAAAATTTCTCATAAAATAATTAATTGTGATATAAATAATATTTACCATGGGTAATATAATTAAATATAAATATTATAATGCAGAAAAATCAATATCATTATTAAAAACTCAAATAAAATATAAAAATATTTTTTGTTAACATTAATTTTAAGTTTTATTAAAAAATGTAATTTTTATATTGAAAATTAAAATTAAATATTTTAGGAATTAATTTTCACAAAATGAATATAATTTTTGAAATAATCATGTTGAAATTTTCGAAGTGTTATTTTTTTATGAAAAACTTCAATTTTCATGTGAATAGTTATAATACAGTTTTTAAAAACCAGTGTATCATAAAATATATCATTCATGAGGTAATGAAGACCTAATAATTTATTAAACAATATATTGGGCCAATATATATTTAATTTCTTAAATGAGTAATTATAATAAAATAAACATAATTTCCAAACCTAAAAAGTACTTTCCAAAGACTAAAATTTCATGTATTACATTAAAAAAATATTTTCTATTTTCCTCCATTAATTTTAATTAAAATAAAGAATTTGAACAATAAAGTTATTCAAAATATTAAATAAATGTTATTTAATTTAAATATGGATTATAATGTTAAAAATATTACTATTATAATGTTTACCTTTGATATAGTATCTTATTATATATTTTATTAAGAAATACCCTCTCCTTAATTATAAATAATTTTTTTCCCACCCCTTGGAAATCCACTTTTAACTCACATTCAAAATAAAAAACATTACCAAAGTCCACCCTCTAAAGAACCATATAATACCTTCAGATATTTTGGAGTAAACCAACTCCAAAGATCAATGGATTTTTAGTGTTGTAAAAGAGAAGCTATAGCGAAGAAAGTGTAAGTTTCGTTAAACAAATCTCTTATTTTCTTCTTTTCATTCATTCTTCCCAATTCAATTAGAAAAATCTTAAAAAAAATAATTAGGATTTTTATTAAAAATATATCAATGATTTTATCCTACTGTATGTGTCATAATTATGACATATATAAATTTCAAACATCTATTTCCTGCTCTTTTGAAAATTTTCCATCAAACGTCGATCAAAATCCAAAAAGTAAATTTTCAATCCTTTTTGTATTACCAAAAATATGGTTGTTTCTAATAAATTATTTATAATATAAAATGTTATAAGTAAATTTTTTAAGAATCTAGAATTATTTCTTGAAATGTATAAATGACCTTGATAAAAAATATCAGCATCAAAATAAAGACACAAAATTCAATGAAAATGTGAAACTTAATCAATTCAAATTTTACTAAGACTATTTTAGATTAGAATAAAATAATTATAAGGGATAAATTGTATAAAAATGAAAAAAAAATCACTTCTTTAACTATGTTTTAATAATAATATTTTTTCGGACGCAGAAAAGCATTCAAATAATGTGTGACGTAATATAAGGGGATTTTTGAACGAAAATCCTTTTCTTTTGGTTATCCCTATTCCACATAAATTTTAGTATGGATATTCCTGTAATGTTTTTGAAATATCATTTAACCATTATTAATTTTTCATTTTGGTATATACATTCTACTTCCTTGATTTAGAAACCAAATGCAATGATTTTACTAAAAGACATTTCATTAAAAAACACATCATTTACAGCTCTTGAGTTGTTTCTTATTCACTCAAGAATGAGGATGTTTGTGAAAAATATGTTTTCCCTCATTAATTTTTGAATACCATGTTTATTTATGAAATCATGCATGATGAAATAATTATAAAACTTATTCCTTTCCATGGGTTATTTCTGAATATTATTTTTATATGTTCTATGTGGCAATACTGATTATGTAAATATTATTATGTGTAAATTGGGCCCAAAATTATATAGACCTGCAATGAATTAGGTAGTGTGATGTATCTTTTAAGATAATATATATTATGTGTGAACATGTTTCTTGATTTTTCACAATTATGATGTTATGATTTATTCACATATGTTATAAATAAACATGATGCTAGATTTTTCAACAACTATTTGTTGCATTTGATCAGTATGACATGATGTATATTTTTTATGAATTTCAACATTCCATTAATTTTTCATCTATTTTCATTATGATTGCGATGATGATCCTATTATTATGATTTTTTGATGAAGATTCTTATCACACATGTTATATTTAGTTTTTCCCCTTATTCCTCCTCTTTATAGGATTTTACCTCACACCATTCATTAATATATTTTCATAGGTAACTACATGTACTAAATGGAATGTGAGATTTCAAAAGTATAAAAACCAATATTTAAATAAATTTTTAGGTTTTATTATGGATAAGTGATGTATGATCTTATTTTTATGAAGATAAAAAAAAATTTTCAATCCATAAATGTGTAACTATTATGATTTTTACCTTTAAGAGGACTTAAAAATAATACAAGATAATGAAGGGTTACAAGACGCATGATTTTTATGAAATAATAGAATATCTCCAAAATACTGACTTAGATGGGAAATCATAGAACACCATTACTTTTGTAATACTGGTTTTACCCTATGCATGATATAACATTTTTGTATATCTGGTGATTAGTTTTATCACGTGTACATGTAATTTTTTTCTTTTTATAAAATATAATTATTTTACATTATTTTTTACTTTTATTCTCTAACTGTTTTCCCATGAAAATTTCTAGAACTTCAATGATTCTTCACATGGTTGAATCTAAAATCACCCAAACCGACTCATTTGTTTTAGATTAAATCAACAATGCATTATTGTGGTGATTTAAAACACTCCACATTGAGAATTAGTATAAAATACAAACTAAATTAGTATTCTTAAATTGGGGACCATATGTACACAAAATGGATTCGAAATAGATGAATGGTTTGAAATTCTATTCTGGTTTATCCTATGGAGTCTGCAATATATTGAGCATTCCTTTGATGCATTTCTTGTTGCTTTAGGGATATACATTGATTTCTTTTTAACGTTTTCTAGAAAAAATAAAAGAAACCCTCCTCTCCCATGAATTTCATGCATATGTAGGTTTTTTGTTCATTTTAAATATTAATTTATTTTCTTATTTTTTAACATCACTCTTAGATTCTAGATAAAATTGAATTTATATTAAAATAATTAAACTAATAATAATCTTGTGTGTTTTCCAAATAAATTATAGAAGGGTAATTTATAAAAAACAATTATCAAAGGATAAATTGGATGAATTATTAAATGAAAATTTCATAAAATTTTAAAAATATGATTTCAAATAATTATCACATACTATTGAAAGGGATTACTAAGTGATGATTATATTGATTTATGGTAGGGTAATTTATTAAAATATAAAAAGATAATTATTGAATTATAAATGACATTTTAAGGTAATTATAATGGAAATAATATATAATATTTTTTAATGATAATTATATGTATTTTCATGGATAATTATATAAGTATTATTAAAGAATAATTATAAATAATTATCAAATATGATCTTGAACTAATTTATGGATTGATTGATATTATCATGTGTGATTTTACATTTATTCATGAGGATAAATCCTCTATCAAATGTGTTTCACAGTAATGATAATTTAGAAATTATATCAGTGATAAAAAGTATCATAAAATGTTATATTTTATTTTATTTCTGAAATAATGTATAAATTTTTCGTTTTGGAAACATTTGATGAATGTCGTGCATTGATATGTTGAAAATTACAATATTAATGCCCATGATGAGGTATTGATTTTCTATTGAGGTTTCTACTCCAGTATTAAAACCACACAATGTGGTTAATCTTTGTTGTTAATATCATTGAAATTAGATTTAAAAAGAATCTTATATCTTGGATATTTTATTATACAAGTTTCCATATTAAAATCTATGTGTATTCAGAGTTAATAATTGATCTTGATTATGATCACATATGTGGGTGTTTGTTGCCCATGAGACCTACTATGATATTTTCTTCTGTTATGATGTATATATTATCTCATTCCATGTTTGATTGTGATGACATATTTATATGTTTTTTTACTTTATTCTCTTGATTATATTATTTCCATGTATTCTATACCTTGTATGTATATTACCATTCTTTGGAGGCACATTTCATGGTGCCCTAAATAGGTTAACCACAGTATAAATATTTTCCCATAGAGGAGAAGTTATCTTGACTTATGATGACAATGAAGAAGGACCAGAGAAGAAGGTATAGATATTATGATTTCTTAAAAATACAATGTTGAGGATGCACTCGATGTTTGGATGCTGAGAACAATGTCACTCAATTCCCGGTTAACTGCTGATTGTAGAAATCTATTCCTAGTGTAACATCATGTATCATTTCATGCATGAGTCTGAGGAAATGTTTAGTATCATGTTTACACATTTCCATGATGTTCTTGAGCAATAGTTCGCCAACCTGATGGCTAGTTTGATTAGTTCTGACATAGTCCTATTATCTTTCTACTATGGATCCAAAGTGGGTATATCCAAGGGTTTGTGGAGGCTTCGATATCCTATGAAATCTTAAATTTTGTTCGTATGTTTATATTTTTTCTATAATGTTTTAATTATTATAACATAACCTTTTATACATGAGCACACCTGGTTTAAGACCTATTGGTGGCATCCTAATGATTCTGGAACTCACATGGTACTCAATTATATCAGTGCAATAGTATATTCTAATAGTAATGACCTGTAAATGGAAATGAGCCAATTTTGGATGGTTTATATGAGAATAATATATCTAGTAGTGGAATTCAAAGGATCCCACTATTTACTTTTTATTTATCTAATACTTTATACGAAATAAAAGCATTCCACTTTTGGAGGTTCTTATTATTATATAACATGTATGACAGTAATTAGTTTTCAAATATTTACTCTAATAATTTCATGTAAAATATAATGCATTTATTGATCCAGCAAAATGCTATAGATGGTATTGTCACTCAACTAATGGACTCTGACCCCCACCACTAGTCAGTAGTCTCTTGTGTATGGGGAGGCACAAATGACATCATCTCACCTTTTGGATTAGACTCATTGGTTTGGTTTGGGATGTTATATCATTATAAATTCATTTAAATGATCATATATTCAACTTTGGAATATGGTGATGTTGAAACATGTCCATAAAATTGGATTTAGATAGTTTTAATTGGAAAAATAACCCTTATATATTTTTTAAACCCCATAGTAAACCTGTTTTAAATTTAACCCAGGTAAATTATTTTTACTATTATAACTATTTATTATGACAAAAAATGAAATTGGTATCATAAATTATTATTAAATTTTGATTCTAGACCACAAATTCATTTTTTAAAATTGAATTCGCATAAGTGGAATAATTTAATTTGGAATTAAAAACACAAAACACATTAAAAAGAATGTTTCTAACAATTTTTTTCATAGGTATAAAATATTATTATACCGAAATCAAATACAAATACAATTATAATCAATTTAATTCGATTCGTAAAAATATTAATTGACTAATTTTTATTCTAATATTATTTATAAAAATAAAAATATAAAAATTCTTAACATGAAAAGTCGTATTTTGAGTAAAAATTAGTTTTCGAATAACAAATACTCCCATAAACATGGATATCTCTTGGGATCTAGGGAACACACCCCATACTTTGAATTTTTTTTTGATCATTACTCTTCCCTCATTGGCTCCATCAATATGGATCCTTCAATTGTGATGGTGGAGCTTTATCTTTCTCTCTCCCTTACCAGCCAATCAGTAACAATTCCACCTACCTCATATAGTTTTACTCATCAACCTATAGGGCGGGAAATCCCATAGGGGCCCACACTCAAGGATATTTGACTTTATCCTTTACTTCCTCACATATTTCCTCTATCTCAGTTCAATAAATTTATATTGTATCCCTCTAGGGAGTTATTGGTGTAGTGTATCATGAAGTTATTCCTCCCCCATTAAATCTTATAAAGCTATAGGAGACCCACTCTAGTGGAAGCCAGTCACGAACATCAGTCTAAAAAAACCTCCCATCTCTCTCTTCCAAAATATCATTGCTTAAGGTGGTTTAGTAGCTTCTTCTAGGGTTTTAGTGTTGAATAATAAATCTTATGTGTTGGACATTCTTCTAAGGAATATTTTATTCCGTCATGGACCATCCCAATTATTTCCTTTGGAAAATGATGTTTCTTGTTATTTCGGTGAAAGATATCGGTTCATTTAGGCTGTGATCCTCTTCTAGAGGTCATCGAGGATGACATACTCATATTTTCTGTTTATCTTCATAAAATGGATTTTATTTTAAGGATTGGATACTCCTTGTGTTTTTTCCATTTCATGGATGATAACACACTCTTGTTTGAGAATATGGTAGGGGAAAACATTTTCATAGAGCTAGTTATGTTAATTCCTCCCCCTTTGCATATTCTCATCTATGATGGGGAGAATTTTTATTAGAAACAACAACTATTTTCACTTTGATGGTTATGTTTTGTTTTTCATGTCATATTAATGGGAAATCATTATCTATTTGTAGTAATTATCATGATATGTTGTCTACTCCTTGGAAAAGGGTTGATTTGTCTAGTTATCCTAATCTGGTTTTCTTAGTGGTAAATCCTCATGGCATGGTTATAATGGATTTGGATGTGTTAAATAATACTAGTGTGGAATTCTAATTTGGTTAATTTTTAAATTTTTATCCTTTTGGGACCTGGTAATATGCTTACCTTATTCAATGATTTAAGGCCTTCCACTGTGATGTTATTGAGATTCCTAACACATGGCCTGAAGGGAACCATATTGCTGATTTTTTGGATACTAGGAATTCCCAAAAAACACTTAACATGGTGTTCTCTAGTATTTGATCCCTCCCTATTGGTGGTGTTGATGTTTTTATTAGAGATTCTGTTAGACTATATTTTTTTATACCTCCTTGAATTTCTATTTTTTTCATCTTTAATAAAAAACATTATTTTTGTGGTAAATTATCCTCCAATCGGCATCCTCAGTTGTATCCTTGATCACTGAAGCATTTTTTCTCCCCCTTACACACATTGAATTATTTTTATGTTTTAGAGGAATTTTGTAATTTCTCTTGAGTCTTATATGTTTTTTTAGTGATTCAAATGCTACATTTTTTCTAGTAAGTGGTTTTCACACTAGAGACAAATGCAAAAGGAATTCAGTGGATTTATCTTCTTCATTGATGAAGATCCTTTCAATACCTAGAGATAAATCCAAAAATCCCCTATTAAAATTATTTTAATTATCTTCTATAACGGTTATGGTATTTTAGCATAAGTCATATATGATTTCTTATTATATGAAATTAGTTTATCAAAATGATCCATCGTCATTATGTTAGAGCCCAATCGACATCATTCTAGAATTTGAGTTTATTATCAGTGGTTTGGCCTTTTAAATTTCACACAAGGTGATGCTAATAACATTCGTATATAAATTTTATTTTCAAAATATGATCATTCCTAAAGAGATTTATTTTTAAGATAGTATATTTCTATAATGACTATCTCTAGAAATATTTTCCATTTTTCATTTGTTTGTAAAATGTGACATCCAGAAAAGGTAAATCTTATGGAATAGTCATGGTACATTCAACCCAAGGTACACTCATTGGTTTTTGGGTAGTTATTTTAACAAGATTATGGATATATTACGGATTAAAGGTGGTGGTATCTTCCCTAGAAAGTATAGATAGAAATTTGACTTCTTTTATTATAGTAATTTGTTACTTGATATGGGTTTCTTGGGTGAAAAGTATACAAAGAGCTATAATAAGAATGGAATTCAGCACATTTAGAGAAAGAAAAACCAATTAATAGCCAACATGCATAATTTATACTGTTATTATAATGAAAGAGGTCATAACCTTGTTAAATCATTATCTACTGACTCTCTCATCATCATCTCTCTTGACTCTAGTAGAGTTAGTAACAATCAATTCTTCATCTCTAGTATGAGGCCTTTGGACACTGGATAACACAATGTGATTCTATTTTCATGGAGAAATCCTATGCAGGTTCATCTAGGGGTAGGTTTTAAAAATAAACTCAGGTGCCTTAAATTTTATTTTCTTACCTGGAGACAAAACCAACCTTCTGGGTTCATGTAGCAAGAGGCATTGAATGAAAATCTTGAATAAGTAGAGGATATACTAAAAGAATGTTGAGATGATGGTATTTTCTATGACATAGTGTGTAAAAATACTATATTTAAAATAATATATTATAATAATAAAGAGTGTATAGGTGATGATCTTGAGACATGTTTATTAAAAAAAATTATCATAATTATGTTTTTTCCAGGCTTTCATTAAATTGAAGGATGCATCATTTTTCCTATCATTCACATGGATAAAGACTCTTACACAAAAAATATAGATATTGTAGGATGTATTGAAAAGGAAAATTTTAAATATCTCCTTTTGGATCCTAATATTTCCACATATTATGGAAACCCAACCGGTAGTTTGGAAATTATTAATCATATTTTTAGGGTGGTTTCAGAGGATACCGACCATTTTCTTACCAGAATTGATGATGAGGGTACGATGTGGGAGGTTGATCATTATATAAATCCAAAAATATTTGATGTACTTAATGGTTTTCTAGGTTAGTTTTATGTTTTTTTGTATTATATTAATAAAATAATGTTTTTTATATAATTCAAGACTTTTCTAGGGGAGGTAGTCTCCCGATTGTGGTGTGTGCTACTACTATGTTACTATTTCATATGGTTCTAGGGTCTTATTATCTCTATAAATTTAGACCCATGAACATGTGTAAATTTATGTAAAGGTATTTGAATAGAATTAAAAAAATAAAAATAGACCATCATTTTAATAATGGGATCTAGGAAGAGCCTCAGAAATTCATTAGAGGAAGATCTCTCCAATACACTAATGGTTTTTCATAAGAATTTATTTGTGATATCAACATTAATACTACAAGTTATAACATTATATCCAAATCTTACAAGGATAATACATATGAAATAAGGGAGTGGGGATTTATAATTATGTTAATGAGAAATACAGGTTTCTATAATTAAATTTTGGACTTGGGTTTTAGGTGTTTCATCGCTTCGTGACATTCTTTATATCTCATTGGAATTTTTTTTCATGAAGTTGATTTGTTGTCTAAGGAAATAGGACCTCTTATATAAGATTATTTTTATATTATCTAAAGTCTCACTTATAAAATCTATTAATAAGAGAATAAATTTTGGAAGAATCATTTTGTACAAATTCATGGTAAATTTCTATGGTATTTATAATATTTTATTTTCTAATGAAATACTTATTTTTGATAATTTTCATATGATGTTCATCCTTAACCTCAATAAGGTTTAAGATGTGTAAAAAACTGGTTTTCTAAAAGGATTAAAAATGATAAAATAAGTGTGTTTATTTCTAATAATTATTCAGAGAGAAGGGTAAAAATGATATATGACTCCCTTAGTATTCTAAATAAAATACTTCCCCCTCAATCACCTAGGTGAACCGATTGGCCACTGTATAGTTTTAGTTCATCACTTTGAGTGGCTAATTCAGAAAATATATAATCGTATAAATAATTCGAAAAAATGTTTTTTTCTTTTTTCCCTTATAACAATTTTTAATAGTGTGTTCACATCCATGAACAAGAATTATTTACCTTCCCTTAAAATTCCCAAAACATTCTTAAGTAGAACTGATATTATTAAGGTGAAATTTATTTTTGATGCTCATATTGCTAGACATTATCACTTGTCTCCAAGTGAAAGGTTGGTGAAAATTTTAGTGGCTAGTGGTAACATCTTCAGAAGCATGTATGAGTCCATGCATTTCATAAAGGGGAATATAGTTTGGTAAGAACTAGAAATATGGTCAACTTTGGGTAATTTTATTTCTAGAAAATTTGAGGCGTCTCTAGATGTGATGTATTGTCAGAAATTAGGGATCTTGCAGTTGCTTTATGTTAATGTGTATTCTCTTCCCCACTACTCATGTTGGATAATCAGATATGAAGATATTAACTTTTAGAGAAATAATTGGTAAGAATCTATGTTGCAATTTTTGGGATGCCAATATCTAAATACCACATTCTCCCAGGTGAGTATCCACCCGATGTTTATTAAAAATTATCATGGACCCCAAAAAACCCAACTTCTTAATAAATACAATTATGAATAACAAGTAGAATAAAATTTTAATCACATACTTTTTATTGGTTATGTTTGTGTCCAAGGAATACCAGGATATGAGACCTGAGAACTCAATCCAAGAATAGTGGGGGGTGGTATCCTCTAGTGTTGATATATCCCTATGAAATACATCTTTGTGATTTAGAAAATTAGAGCTGATACTATATAAACTAATATATAGGCTATGTGTAATGGTATGTCTCTAGAAACTAATTGTTGATGTTATAGGAACCCTAGATAAGAAACATTCACTAATTTATTCCTTCTAGGTGAGTGGGTGGGCACATTGTGTGGAACATTTGGGGAGTTTTATCGGTTTTGTCTTTTGGTTGGATATATCGGTGATTTTCATCAAAATTAGTTCCTCTGTCTAAAAAATGAAACATAAAAGGAGAGAATAAGTTCCATTATAGGGTTGGAAAGTTGTTGGTGAATATGGAATAGAAAAAAATGCAAAGAACAAGGTTGTGATTGGCTCACATTAGGCTTTGGTGAAATGTTTGTGAAACCTAACAGTTGATATGGGTCTCCACTGGATACATTGGGGTAATAATCCCACTGTAAGATATTTCATTGTAGGAAGATATTCCCACACTTCCATATAGAGGTTTATTCCATAGGGATTCCACGTTAAATGGTCATCACCACATATTTGGTTTGAAACTTAACATGGATGGATCATGTATACATGGTCTCATGAGGGGAGGGGGAGTTATTTTTTATTCATTCATTTTAGTTGTTGTAGACTTTTCTACCTCTTATATATATATGGACTCTCTTATGGAGAAGTGATATTCTTTAAAAAATGGTATTTAAATATATAAAGTTATGAAACTCTACATGGAGTCAGCTAAAATATTTTTTATGATCATTTATAATTTCATTCATACACAATCTTCGATCACAAGTCCCATTATTTAAAACATTTGGAGAGGACGGGTCATTTTAATTAACTATTGTAGGTGCTTTATACTTTTCATTAAGGTAATAAATTATCATATTTTCTTCTATCCCATATTTATGAGGATCAACTTTCCTCCTTATTTTCTATAATCAGTGACCATCCCCCAGGATGTGATAGTATTTTTATGGTTATTCCTGGTTTTATATTATCCCCCCCTTGACATTGTATGGTCTTGTTTTTTCTATTTCTTCTAAAATTGAAATTTCTAATCTTCATGATGATGTTTTTTTCAATATTCACAGAAAATTAAACCATTTTAGGAAATTATTAATAATTCACACTGTGATTATTTAGATATAAAGATTTAAAAAATTGATTTCATTTCATCAAATAAATTTTTTAACAGCGGAAATAATTAATTGAAATATATACTCATTAAACCCAATAAACTAAATTTTTTAATAAAAAATACTTTTACTTATTATAATGAATTTACTAAAAATTCAAAACATATTTATCAATAAAATTTGATCATCTAAAATGTTAATTCATTTTTTTTATAAAAAAATTGTCATTAATATTCATATTGATAATTTAATGATTTGATATAATGGTATACTATATAATAGTTTATTTTAAATAGGGTTTGCATGTATCATGAGAAATTTAATAAATAAATTTTACATGAAGTAAAATAGAACATAAGATCTCATGTTGATAAATTTTCACCAATTCAATGAAAACAATATCAATAACATAAACATGTCTCAAAGGATTGAAAGGTGCATCAATTAAACCCTTATCATGTTTTCAGGTTTAGTTAGATGCACTCAAACATCCTATAAATGAAAAACATATATCTTAGTAACTAATATCATAAGAAACTTCATACAATTTTTTTTTCTATCATTATTAATTTTTTATATGTATATCAGTTAGTTCTTCTGTATCTTACCCCACCGTGTGTTTATCATTTTAAACTTTTAAAGTAGATTTGTAGGAATAGTGTGAGTATTCAAACTTCATAAAAAGTTCCCCATTTAAGGATAATTAAATTTTCTACAATTTATGATTATAATTATTTTTGAAGTCAAAATTTTCTTTCATTTTTACTTTTGTCTATCTAAGAAGATGAAATTGATAATGAAACTTTTTCCATGATTTTTGACCTATGATGAATTTTTATAATTTATATGTTAATAATTTATGTATCCATAACAGACAAACATTATTTTCACTTTTATATCATAATATACTAGTAATGTTTTTTATAATAATCCATGATATAATTTTAGAGCATTGTTCAAGTAGGTGGTCAACCAACCCAATCCTGAATATACCATTATTGTTAATGATTATATAGTTATTTTGTTATAATATCATTGAACTAGTAGAATAATAAAATAATTTTGTTTTAATTATTAAAATATTTTAGATTAAAACAGAATCAGGAGGATAAGTTAGTTATATTAAAATATTACATTATTTTAATTAAGAATTTTCCTCTTAGTACACCTGTTTTAAATTATTAAATTTACAATAATAATTTATTAATCTTATAAATAATTTATTTTCCAATTTATCATCATATAACCTTAATTATATCATAACCAAAATATTTTCCATTAAAATAATTCTCATGGCAGGCTAGGTATGTAGTAAATGAAACTAAATATAAGAATCAATCATCCCAAGTTTATGGTAGTTAACATGTTCACATTGTTTGTGATTTCATTTTCCACCGAATGGGGAATTTATTAATATGGATTATAATAATAGATTATAAAATTTTTCATAAATATAATAATTATAAAATATTAAATTTCTTATTATGATTATACTAATATCTTTGTGAAGGAAAATCAAGCATGTTTCATTGTGGAGATGGTAGTCCGCAAAACGTATGATTCACGTTTTCATTTTTTTTAACGGAATAGGGGAGGGTGGTAAAAAAATTAAAATCATTATTATAACAAATTATTACAAACATTATACAAAAATTACCATTATGATATGATGAAAATGAATTTTTGGAATTATAAAATAATATATATATATATATATATAATATAGTAAGAGAGGTTAAAAAATTATATATAACTTCTCATATTATCTCCTT
The DNA here is from genome assembly GCA_963277665.1 of Viscum album. Taxonomy (NCBI): domain Eukaryota; kingdom Viridiplantae; phylum Streptophyta; class Magnoliopsida; order Santalales; family Viscaceae; genus Viscum; species Viscum album. Next base: position 265,513,619 of record OY728125.1, on the reverse strand, counting down.
TGTGAAGAAGATTATAACATTAAGGGATGTTTATTAGATAATGATATACAATAAATAATGTTTCTAGGAGTGTTTAAGTAATGTTTTGGTTGATTTTTGTTCAAAATTAATGGGTTTTTTTGTGATGTGATATTAGGAAAAGAGTTCCCATTTTATATGTCATAAAAGTGGATTTTTTGTTAATACCCAAAACATTTCAATAATGGGAAGTCACTCTCAAATAAAATCACTCCAATATTTAGAAATATGAAAGTGTGCAGGATATAATATCAATCCAAGCATCTAAAAATAAACTAAAAACATATTTTACACATTTTAGGGCCTTTACCTCTAAGGTTACTCATTTTGACCATTTTTTAATACACCTCGGTATCATGTTTTTTACCATGGTAATTTATCTTTTATGGCAAACAAAATAATGGTCCTTATTAAATATTTTATTAATTAAATATTTAAAATTTTAAATAAATTTTATTTCTATTTTACAAAGTGATGACAATTAATTTCAAAATATTAAATTTTTATGAATTAAAAACAATCTGGAAAAAAATATTACATAAATTCAAAAATGTCAAATATTGGTATATAAATTAGAACCAATACTATTGAAATTATAAATTCACCTATAAAATATATATTTTTCCTTATTAAAAGGTGTTATTAATTTATAATTCATACTTATACAACAATAATGACATTAAGGTCATGTAATTTTCCAAAATGGTATATTCACTATTTTCTTAAAAGTCAAATATTTTTGAAAATTTCAAATAATAAACATAAGATTTTTTATTATTCTTATTTTAGTAATGAAGTAAATTTTTTAAAATTAAATTTTTAATATTATAATATTAGTTATTTAATTACAATCAAATAATACAGAGGAAAACCATTCATATTGAAAAATAGCTTTTTAAAATGTTAACTATTATTTATTATATTTCCTACCACGTACTAATTAAAATATATGTAATCTATTATTCATATTATGATTATATTTTTTAATCATTTAATTATAATTTTATTAGTATCTTGAATTATATCACAAATTTTAGAAAAATATATTGTTTTGAATAAAATTATTTCAATATTGGATTAAGATATACTAATAGAATTTCATTAGTATTCAATGTACAAATCATTTTCCTTATACCCATATTCATAAAGTGGTCACTCATATTCATATAAACTAATTCAATGGCTATATATTAGTAGTTATGTTTAATACATGTATTTTTATATTAATGTATCATGATTTTCTATTAAATAGTTCATTAACTTACATAGAAATTAGCCAAAATTGTTCTTCATTTAATGATCATATATATTTAAATATAACGTCACCATATTATTACATATAAAATTAATAAAATCTTGAAAAATTTAATTATCACTTAAAAATAAAAATACATTAGTGAATATGAAAGGAATCATGAATCAAAAAATAATTTAAAATTGGATCTCTATCATTTTATATTATTTAAAACTAGGAGAATTGTTTATATATATATAGAAATATATTAACTTTACCAATAATTTATTAAAATATGTTTCCTTCTTGGGTTATGAGTCATTTTACTTTCAAATGGAATGCCTTTTAAAATAAAGATCACCTAGTACTCAAATTATTTTGCCTCTTGCAGAGGATCAAAGGTTCATCTGGTCATGTACATGAATTGAAACAGTGCATCATATGGTTTCTAAATTCACTAAATTCATGATCCTAAGAAAAAAAATAAAATCCTTATTGAATGTTATTTGTGCAATGGAAGATAGTTTTATGTGGTTTTGTAGTTTTAAAATACAGTTTTGAAATGTAATTCCATTCATGTCTTCCATTAAACCATCATATGCGATCCTAGTGGAATTGTTTACAACATGGTTGGTTGTAGAAATATGTGGAATATCCACAAATTCATAAAATATTGTAGATATATTCCACTTGTAGATCATCCTCCTCCATAGTGTTATAAAGGACTGTAAGTCCAATTTTTCTTTTTGAAATTGTGAAGTGTTGTTAAAATACATTGTAATTATCATATTTTTTAATATAAGATATTTGGGTGTTTAATATATTGGTAAAATCTATGAAATTGCCCTTATAATTTTGAGTATTATGAGGATAGTAGGATTTTTTGTAATGTATATTTCAAGTGAGAAAAATTCTATAAAACTTTGCAGGATCACTTAAACTAGATTTTTTAATAATCATTGAAATTAAATAACTCTAGTTGGAAAGGATATTTGTGTGATATTTCCAACCATCCATGTTGAAAATGGATCTTTATTAATTTTAAATCAGAAAATTATTTTGTTAAAAAAACTAAGTGGAACCTATTTATAAATTAATTTAATTACTCTTATCTCAAATCATAAAATAAAATTAAATAGTTACTCATCAGTGATCAATATCATTAATATATAATAAATTTATAACCATATATAAATATTGAATATTCTATCATATAAGGGTCTCTGATATCTATATTTTAGATTAGAGTAGTTCAAAAAACTATATCACTCTTGGTTCATATTTATATTTTTTTATCATACTTCTTAACCAAATCCTCCAATGTAACTAGTAAATCAAACATTCACGGTGGTTCATAATGATCACATAAAAAATAAATGAATATTCTCCAAGAGTTTGAAAACTGGTGTGTAGTTGTGTGTATTTTTAAGCACCATGTGACGATCTAGATAATAAAAAATTCCCTTTTAGGGTTATTACACATAGGTAATTGTTTTCTTAAGTCAATATCTACCAATTGTATCAAGACACAAATATATATCTATGAAAAATTGTAGATTCCAAGAGGTTTTGATATGGTTTTTGTGTTATGTAATGTTGGATAATTGGTGAAGTGGATTTGATTGAGTGTGGTGTCTTTTATTATCAATAGATAAATCTTATTCCATGTTTAATTAGTGATTTCAAGTATCATCTCACCCCAAATCCATTATATTCTAAATAGGTGGGTGTGATTCTTGGACTTAGGTAGCATCAATAAGACACCAAAGGCTGGAAATAAATTCCAAGGGATTAATAAAAAATTGGGGGATGAGTTGTCCATTGAAAATAAAACAACCAAACCGTGATAAAAAACCAAACCAAAAATATATGATGCAAGAGTAAAAAATAAAATTATAGAAAACTAATATGAAACAACTATATTAGAGTAAAATATTGAAATAAAGAAAAATATAATACTACAAAGTGGAAACCAAACTAATATAACAAAAATAATCCAATGAAACTTACATTGAAACTCTCAAAAATCTCCAAGATTCAACTAAACAATAAATTCCCATGGAATCATGCTGCATGAATACTGAAATGAGATACCCAACCTTTACATCGGTCTTGATATAACACATAATCTATCACACCTAAGTTCTCATGTAGAGGATGAGTATAAAACTTAGTAGGATTTCACTAATGACTTCACACATCATAATAATATGATATAAATGATTGAACATTAATATAAAATATTCCAAAATAACTTATTTAAGTTTTTATCTAATATATAATAGTTTATGAACAAAAAAATATTTTTTTAAAATAAAATAGTTTTCTATTTATAGAAACTAAACATGTATTTCAAACCATTTCTCAATTCCCATTTTGTCATACCCATTCCACAAATCCACGCATCCACATATGCATTCCCATGAGATAGTTTCACACTCATGAGCAGTATCGCTTTGATCTATTATGCCATAAAAAGGTAACTATATATCAAGTTCCCCAATGGAATATTCCCCTTCTACATGGTCATGTCATTGTGCCCCAATGGTATATACCTCTTATTCCAGGTCATATCAATGAAATTAACTCACACAATCATATATTCCAAAAACCATGTCAATCAATTTCAATAAAATATTCCTTTTATTGAAAACAATTCAATAAACGTTTTTCCATGAATTTAAAACCAAACCATGTTTTTAAAATCATTATATTAACATAATGATCCAAAAAAACATCCCACAAGACTATACAATCCCACAATTACAACAAAAAATAACTAAATATGTTTTCCACAAATAATCGCACATTAATTTCACAATTAAATTCCAAAAATTCAATCAATTTTAAATCAGACCATCGTTTTCTAATAATGAGGTGATGTGAGTGAAGACACATACCAATCAAACTTGGAAAAAAATGAAAAATGAAACAACAACCTTCAGAACCCAACTTGAAACCCCAATAAACATCCTTCAGTATTTTTCCCTTGAATAAAAACAAGCATATCACATCATTATTAGCAGTAAGAATCATAAATATATCCCAAAGTGATTATATTCATGAATTTAATGTAGGTAAGAATAATATATCTAAATAAAATGACCATGAAAATACATGTACCCAAAAACATGTGCCGTGAACTCACTATATTCACCTCATAATCATTACTGGATCAATAAAAATGGTCACCACAACCTAGGGAGAGAGATAAATTTTATTTTAGATAGTTACGGGGAAAACCATAGGATTAGGGTGTATATCATATTTGATCCACAAAATCCATAACTTTGTTTTAACTATTAATGGTTGAGGTGCACGATTATCCAAACCACACCCTAACTGTGTGGTAGCCACTACCTCTAAACAACCCTCTAAAGGTTGGCTTGCATAGTTGGATAAACGATGAACCAACTGTGCTAAACCCCACCTTCCACACATTCAATGTTTCCCCTAGGTGGCCCCATAGTTTAGCTAAACCATGTAGCAACCTAGTGACCACTATTTCATTTTCATGATATCTTGGGATGTGTTGCATGGTTTATACTAACCTTGCAAAATCTTTCACCTATATAGACCCACAAAATAATATCAAACCTCTTCTAAACATCCAAAAACATAACCCAATAATAATATATACTTAAAATAAATAAATAAAGGTTTAATTACCAGAAAATGTGTTGCTAAATTTTCCCCAACATTGGTATTTCGTTCCTTAGAAATTTGAAAACCACCATTTTCCTAAAAGAGTTCAATCCATTACCCTACCATTACTTTATCATGATCCCACGTTTCTTCCTAAATCTGATTGTGCTCCCCTAAAAACCAAAATAGACCAATTATTTTCCAATTCATGTCTTTGACTTTCCTATATATAATATGTATCAACCAATGAACTATTGTAGTATCCATATCTAGGTCAATGTGACCCCACCAAATCTCATGGTCAATATCAGGTTGAAGATTTTTCAACTAAGATACATGAAACACTATGTGCATTGAACTGAAGCTTTTTGGAGAATCCAATAGATATTCCACTACACCAACTCATTCAAGTATCTATAAAGGAGCTACGATTTGAAGTGACAACTTTGAATTATTTAAAAAACAATTATGCCAAATCCTTAAAGATATTTTAAAGAATTCACACCCACTCTTCTCAATAAAATGTATATAAATGATGATCCACATATTATTTATGTTGACTCTTAACTATATCCATTCTATTTTTTGTCAAAACAAAATTTATATTGTATCTTACACAAGGCATTGTCCAACCAGTGATTTCTCACTTATTTCAACCCCAAAAGTAGAGAATGACAAGGAAACACCTAAAATGATTTTCCAAAATCCATTTCATAATCCCTCATTATATAATCCTATGATTTTGTATTCCTTTTTTATTTTCCATCCATTTTTTTGATGATAAATTCTTATCATATTCAACTGATCCCCAAGGGATTTATATAAGGATTTTAAAAAACAAAAAATAAACCTTGGGAATCAGTCTGATATTATCAAAACTAATATATTATTTCTTTTTACCACTTCTTAGATATATATTTTTAAAATTATCCCACCATATTAGATTCATGAATAGGGGTTCAATGAGATAAAAGATGATCCAGTATCACCCATATGGCATCGTGTTTTTTAAAATTCCTTGGTACATCAATTATAAAGTTGATAAATATTTGCTCCCACTTCTATATGGGAATCAATAAATACTACAACATGCTCACTGGAACCTGGTGCTCTTTCGTAACCTGCTGACAGGTGAGGCATCTCATTAAAATCTCAACCACATAAATTTTAATTCAAGCCCGATTTTTTTTTTCTTTTAGTCCCTCATACCTATATTAAATTCTTGGATGAATAACCCATCTCAAATGGTGATAAGAATGAATAATTGTTTCATGGAAATATAAAGGAATTACGATATGATCTATAAAGTGAAAAACTGAACTCCCACCCAGATTCTATCCCTTAATGGTCTCCCCACCATTATGTTTTGACTTCATAGAAACACATTGAGTCTCATATGATTATACGCCTTTAACATTATCAACTAAATCAAGAACAAAATAAACTGAGAATAAAATGAAAACACTACCTCGGTCTTTATAATCCATGTTCATGTGGTTTATCACCAACATCAACTACCATTGATAATTATCCTCTTTCTCCTACTAACTATATGATTTCATACATAATTACTCTACCACTGAATTTACTTTACCCTATGAATACATAAAGTAAAATTAAAATATTTTATAGATACTCCATCAATATTCATTATCTCATACTCAAAGATCATTGTGAAAAAATATGTTTCAAACAATTATGATCCGTAAAGACCATAAATTTCTCACCAAATAAGTAATTATTCAATTTCATCTAATAATGAACCACCGCAGTTATTTACATGTCATGTGTTAGTTAGTTCCTCAGATGAAACCATAACTACCATGAAAAATAATAAATTCATGACCCCTTACATGAGAACACACCCCAACCTAGAATTGAAGAATCACTATACACCACATAAACTTATATTAATTCTTGTAATTTCAAGATCAGTGCTAATTTCAGGAAAAATGTAAACTCTTGAAAATAATTTTGGCATTCCTAATTCCATTAAAATGGAACATTATTCCTTGCCAATTATATAAATAGTTAATTTAGTCATGAAACATCATTAAAAAAATATAGATAAAAAACATCCAAGCTAAAGAAACTATATATCATAAAGACATTCATTCGAAGTTTCTAAGAGACCACATTTTCTATATTTTCCAGATCCACAGAAACCCCTTTTTCAAATTTAACATTTCCAAAGAAACATACCTCTTTTATAAAATAAAACTTTGAAATGTTCACATAGAGAAATGATACCACAGGATACCCAACACAATTACTAAGTGTTTCCCATGCACAACTTTTGCTCTAGAGTGCTCCAGTATTTCATCCAATAAACCCACCATAAAAAATGTGGATACCTATAAGGAAATTTGGTTCATTTGTAAGATCAAACATCAAACCACATACTCAAAATAAAAACATATACTTATAAATTTTATCTTTGGAATATAATCCTTCTGAACAAGTCATGGGTGACATACTGAATGAAAATAAATTTTAAAGATCCATTGGGATCCCCTCAATGGATGAAATAGGTCAGAAATGGGTGGAAGATGATACTAATTCATTTTCATATATTTTTAAATCCTATAATAATCTATTCAAGTAATAATAGTTCCATCTCTTTTTTCATAAACAAAAATGATGCAGGCCAAGGGGACATACACAACTGAAAGAACCCTTTTCTTTCTGCATCATCCAACAAGAATTTTATTTCCCTTAATTCTATTATTGTAATTTGGTAAGATTTAAGTGAGGTATGACTAGTATCTCATGGGAGATAAATGGTAAAATATTTTTCTTGTGTTGTAGGAAACCCATAGATGTTATCGGAAAAAACTTCAGGAAGTTGTTCAACAATTTTTTGAAAAACACTATTCTTAATCCCATCCAATGAATCCAAAGTCAAAGCTTCCAAATGGTATGAAATATTTCCAACTTTTTGTTCTAAAAATCATGTTCCCTTTATTTCACCCTATGGTATCCTCTAAACATATGCTTTTTTCAATTATAAATTGTAAAACTAACCCTTCATGTAGAAATATTTATATGATATTTGTACAATGTCAACCTATCCATACATAGGATTATGTATTAGACAAATATCTCAAGCACAAATAAATACTAGAGAAATTTATCCCCATAAGTATTTATAGAATGTGATTTTCATATAATGACTCCAAATTAAATTTTCCCAAGAGGTGTTTGAAGTTTCAAAATAGAAGTCATCATATCAATATGAAAACACATAAGTTCAAAATAATGAGATGCAATAGAAGAATGAGATTAAACCGAATCAAACCAATATTACATAAGGGTATAATTCAAAAGAATCACACCACTCATTATTAAAGGACCATATTGATCATCGAATATCATTTTCTCATATCCATTTCATATCTTACTCACTATACTTTGGTCTTTTTTTACCTGTTGAGATTGAAATAGTTGAGGATTCATTATATTCATAGAATCACCATGGCTTCATTTATTTTTTATAAAGAGATTCATTATGATATACTCATCTCATACAATCATAAAACATATTTGAAACATGAGATGTGTCCATAGAACCCAACCTTAGAATATTTTGACAATAGAACTGAATATTCCTTATGTGGTTGAAATTATGGAATCCTCTTGGTGGTTCTGTATAATCCGACTCCATGTTCTCAAAATAACCACAATGAAAACATACTGGTTTAGTACTTGGTTTAGGAATATGATTCACTGATCTCGTTTTCTGATTCATATTCATACAACCTCTTTGGGAATTAGTTTCCCTCTTCCTATTATTCCAAATGTTATAGTTCCCACAAATTCTTATCGGTATCAACACAATTCCTATACATGTCTTACTCTAGATATATCATTCTTCCAATATCTCTATATTGACCATATATATATAATCCATTATATAAAGGATGAATATCATTTAGATATTATCTAAACTTATCCACGATTCCAAAAAATTTACCTTCAAGGATTCACTTGCAGTAAATTCTGATGCAAAGAGGACCAAAGTCAGGAATTTAGCCACATATCCAATCACTATGAGGTGATTATGCCTCAGGATGAAATTTTAGATTTTTATAAATTATTAATGTGTGAGAATAGAATTGTTTTTTGAACAATTATTAAAAATACTCCCATGAAATTCCTTAGTATAATTTATCCTAAACTTCTAAATACCACCACTAGAATAGTAGATCATATAGCATGTACACTAACAACATCTCTTTTAGATCATATGGTGTTCTTATGAACTCAAAGATTTGATTCGTCCTATTTAGTCGCGATACTTCTTTTTTTCATTTCAAACAACTCTCAATAATGGGGGGGGGTTCTACATTTTGAACTAAATGTAATGATAAACTATTCTTAGTTCGTCCCTTTTTCCCACTATCTATGGTATAAAAAACCTTAACAATACTCTAAAATAGTTTTTGGTTCAGAGGTGGCTTAGGTTAAACCAGATTTTCAGTAGCCTCCTCTATTTGGTTTGTTATATGCCTAACCAATTCCATTTTCTATAAATAAAAGAACCTACATTTAGTCTCACTCTATAGAAATTCAAGTCATAGAAATTTCAAATTTATCACATAACACTTATCACAAAAAGGTGTTCCAAAATTAAATAATTTCCAGTTTGAAGCCATTTTTAAAAATTCCACAATGCTTTTGAAAATAAAACCATATCAAACTAATTTCAAAAATCAAAACCATTTTCACTAAATCATAAATCATTACTCAAAATGAATTATTCACTCCTAGTGGGAAGTCATTTTTATCATTTAATTTCATTCTCTTCCCAACAGCTAGGCCCATGATGATGTGGTTATAACTCATAAAAGTGTCTCAAAACACTAATGTACCAAAACTCACTGCTAACTTGAAGATCATAAAAATAGGATAGTGACACCTTTGTTTCTTTATATTCCATGTTTTAAAAATCCTAATCCATAATAGAAAACAAACTTAAGGATTAAAAAAATGAATTTCCAATACCTAGACTAAACAAATTGATACCATTTGTTACATCCCGCCCCACACCCATTAGCATGGGAAGAGGCCTTGGGTGATACTAGTACTCATGTGACATTCCCATGACACCAAATACAATAAATAAATTTCAAGGCCTTAATAAAAAATTGGGGAACCATCTTCCCATTTCAAATAAAACAACCAAGCTAGGATAACCAAACGAAAAATTATATATGATGCATTATTAAAAAATAAAACTTAAGAAAACAAAACCAAAAGAACTATATCATGTTTCAATAACAAAACCAAGACTAATATCAGAGAATAAAGAAGAAACCAGAACCAACAAAATAATAAGACTAAAAATAAACTAACTTAGAAACTCCTAATATGCCCTGACCTCCAACTCTAGAAACCATTACCATGGTTTCACGATGAGTCACAAAATAAATTAGATAACTTTCATTTACCTATGTATTTATATAACAAATCTCCAATTGAATAAAGTTACCAAGCGAGGGGGGTGTATAAAACTGAGTAGAATTTCACCAATGACATTCCAACTCAAGCCACTATAATAGAACTGGTTAGAAAATTTATTTTAAACATGTCAAAATAATTTAATATATTTTTTATATAATCTAGAACAATTTATAAAAAATATAAAACTATTTTCCATGGAATATGACCTAACATGTCCTCGAAACCATTTCTCATTTCCCATTTTTCAATACCCATTCTATAAATCTACACATTTATTTTGGAGTAAAAGTTATGTGATCATGAGTAGTCTCTCATAAATATACCATTTCATCACAAGGTAATTATATCTCATGTTCCCCAAAGGAACACACTGCTTCTACAACGTTATTTAATTGTACTCTAATGGTACAAACCCCTTATTTAGTTTCATGTTATCAAAATGAACTCACACAAAACATATATTCCAAAACCCATGCCAACCCATTGAAATAAAACATTAATATTACTGAAAAAAATTCAAAAACTTATTTTCCATGCATTTAAAGATGAATCATTATTCTAAAATCATCATTATAAAATCATGGATTGAAATACTTTTTAAAAACTGTCCAATTCTACAATTTTATAAAACCATCACTAAATACGTCTTCCACCATGAATTAAAAATCAATTTAACATTTCAATTCAAAAAATTCAATTATTTTTAATTCAATCCTTAATTGTTTAATCGGGATGAGTCAATAGTGAAGGCACCTACCTCCCAAAAAAAGATGAAAACAAAGAATGACACAACAACCTTCAAAAACCAGATTGAAACTGCAACAAAATTTCCCTAAACTATTATTCTGTTTTATAAAAACTATTGTATGTCGTTATTATTGGAATTAATCATTATGATCCTTTCCCTAATAGATTCTATTTATGAATCTAATATTGGTATTAATAATAAATCTAAGGGAAATAACCATGAACAGGAATTTACCAATGAATTCGGGCCTCCAACACACAAGATTTCCCTCAAAATTTCTCTCATATCAATTAAATGGTCGCCACAGCCTAAATAGTGAGATTATTTCTATTTATAGTCTTCTTAGTGGAACAAAAAAAGGTTTAATGTGTAAACTGTATTAGATCCACAAAATTATGATGTAGTTTTTATGGTTCATAGTTAAGGGGAACGATTACGAGAACCACACACTAACTATGTACTAGACACTTCTACCAAACACACCCCCTGTACAGTTGGCTAACATTGATTGAAAAACTATACACCAACCATGATAATCCCAATTATCCATACTTAAACATTTTATCATGGGTGACCGCATGGTTTGGCTAAACCATGGTCCAAAACATTTTCTTAACTAGTGCCCATTGTTTTAGTAGAACAGTTTCCTAGTATGTGTTTCAAGGTTTCTATTTATTGTAGACCTCCAAAAAATCCCCAAAACATTTCATAAGTCCTCCACACATCCCAAAACGTATACCAATAACTGTATATACATAATATTCATAAATTTAGGGTAAATTACCTGAAATCAGGGGGTTATACATTCCATGTTTGATATTTCTCATTTTAATATATATTAGGATTAAATTATCTTCATTTATAAATTTTACGAATATTGATTAATAATTGAGGAAGGATGATTACTCTTGGAAGTCCATGCCCATTAGGGGAGACATCCTGAAGTATCTAGAAAAGTCCACTCTAATAGGGTGGGTTGTATTGGGAAGTCTATGTGCAAAAAAATAAACTATAAAGGGATTATTCCCATGGTGGACAGAATGGTGGTATTAAATTACCCCTCTAAGAAACTTTCATGGCCTAAATGACTATAGTGATGCTTGTGGTTCTTATGTTGTCAATCAATGTGAAACATATACCATACAAATTCTTGTGACGGTTTCTATTGGTTCCATGGTCGATATGAAAAGTCACATGAAAAAATGATCAATGGAAGGTGATCATGCCCATAGTAGAAGAGATAATTATCAGTTAGTGAATTTTTAGTACAAAATGGAAAAATGTATAAAAAAATGCTGGTGAGTGTTAGTGTCTTAAAGAAAAAACATGTATGTAAGTTGAATTAGGGTGAATGAAATGAATATTTTGATTATATTTCTATTATGGATAGTGTTGATTATATGAACTCATGGATGAGTCAAGAAATATCTTACTCAATTTATGATTTATTTTTCTAAGTATCAATGAATCCTATAAGATATAATAGCTCAAAGTAAACTAGTAGTAGTTTAGTTTCTTGTTGGAATTTATAGGTTTGACTTTTAATTTAAAAATTTTTAATTTCAATGTATCCTTTATCAATTTTCAATTAAAATATTATTTTATGTATATGTGATGAAATTGAAAGGAGAAGTGTATGTAAAAAAGAATAATAAGATAAAATGATGAATAATATAATTGGGAGAATAAGTGGCTATTAAAAATTAGGTACTATGAAGAGATCACAGTGTTTCAACATGTTGAATAGGGAGAGGAAGGGAAGCTCTTCATATAAAAAGTAAGGTTATATGTGGAATGATTACTTCTTCTTTATATCATTTTATTTATCATTGTCATGTTTATTAAAGAACTATTTGAGTTAGGATACATTTTTTAACATAAGTATAAATATAATACCTTCTCATTTACTTACATGTTAAAACTAGTGGCTATTATAGTCTAGGTGACATATGGATTATTCCAGGGACTAGCCATATCAAACTAAAAGGTGGACCCTATAAATCTTTTTTCCCATTATGTGAATCTATTGGATAGTGATCAATATTCTATTTAACTGGAGAAAATGGATTTTTTACTAAGGGAATATAAAAAAATGAATCCCTAATTGACTCCCATGATCTGTGATTCTTCTCAAATCCAAGAGTTATCTATTCAAGTGGTATCAAAGGTAGGTTTTATTTAATGTTGATTAATTATTTGACGTTGGAGAATGAATTTCTCTCTATTTGATGTATTATTCATTGAATTTATTTTTTATTTCATGGATAATAAAAATTCAATAAATGGAAATATTATTCATACATTTTATTTGAAAGCCAATAACATATAGAAATATTAGATATACCCATACGAGTTATATAATAGTTATGATGTTTTTGAAGTTAAAACTAATGGGTTTTTTCCCAAAGATCAATCTTTTTCTATGATGGGAAAAAATAAGTTGAATTTGAAAAATGATGGTTATGTGAAAAATGGTATTCTATCATCACTATTTTAATGTTATTTCTTAATTTCAATGTACTAAAAACCCAAAAAAATATCTAGGCCCCACCATAGAATATTAATGAATGAAGTTCCAAAGTGAATTGAGAAAAAAATAGTTTTAGATAATTATACATTAATATCTTCATATACATGATAATTAAAACATTAATAGATTCATTAAAATGGTGAATAACGTTGTGATGAAAATAAAGGGATATGGTGAGAAGTTAGAACATGAGGATATTATTGAAAATATATTTTATATCATACCATATAATTTTTATTCTAAAGTCACTTATTTAGAATAAAAAAACTCAGTGACAATTCTCTAGAATCTTTTTATAGATTTTAATATCTTATGCAATGAGAGAAAAAATTCTATTAAAATGGTGGTCAAAATTGAAAGGAAATTGGTAGTAAGGCCTCGATACATAAGATAAATAAGAATAAGTTTAATGAAGACTATATTGATTATTCTAATTATGATTTTTTTTGGATCACAAGTTTGATTTGATTATGCGTTATTTTTTAAAGGATGCATTAAAATTATTTAGGTGTGGATTAGTTAGACATTTTTTATAAATATTCCTATGTTAAAATAAGATGGATTCATTGATAATGGATCAGAATCATGAAAGAGTCTCATCAATAAGGTGTTATTGTTATTTCAAAAATAAGTTAATCTTATAAATGGATGAAAATAAGTTTATAAAGTTACAAAAATGGAAATTTATTATCTAAATGTTAATGTACTGGTAGTAGAAAATATTCATAGAAAATGGAGATATTAGAATATATTGATAAAAATATGATCATTTAAATTGTGAATGAAGAATAATTACCTTGTAAATTTATACTGAATTCAAATCCAATGTAGAAACATAGATAGAATTTTTTATAAAAATATAAATCAAAGAGTGTCTTTCAATAATCTATATGTTATAAAAGAGATAAAAATATGAATAAAAGAAATAAAATTTCTAGATGAAACAAATAATTTCATATTAAATAAAATCAATGTTATATAATTACATTGATGAATTGAATAATATTTGTTTCATTAAAATGGTTTAAGAATCATGATAGAAGATGGAGTAGAACTAAAAAATAATGACTTTCAGCTTTTGCATCCAAAATTGATTGGTATATTAAAAGAACATGAAATAGTTCACTTGAATTCCCAAAATTATATTCACAATGTGAGGGAATTATCAATTATATATGAGGATCATTAGAATTAGTAAAGAGAATCCATAAATAAAGAGATAAATAGTAATATAACATACATTATGTCAAAAAAATTAAAATAAATAAAATCATTTTATAGAAAAATTAAATGTTCTAACTATTTATATTCTAATTGTATATACATTAATGAAAAAAAATAAAAATAGAGGTGGAATTTTTTTTAAAATAAGTTATATGTGAAGAATAAGTAATATGGAGTCCAAAAATATTATTTCCCATAAAAATGAGGAAATATTAATTAGGTAAGAAGGTTGAAATACATGTTATCATCTATAAATTGTGTGATGGTTTTAACATAAAATATAACCTTTATGGTTATTTTTCACTATGGGGCTTTTATGAACCTAAAAAAGATGTTTTATTTTAATATCCCATACAATTCTAAGTTTAGATCATCTAAAAAATATAAATTAAAGGTAAGTAGCTAAATTGAATAGAAAATGATTCAGAGGTAGCCTATGAAATATAGATTGGAAATTGTAATTAGATTTCAATTATTTCATCATATTTATGAATTATGTAATAAACCAGTTCACCTAAAATAAGTATGTGTTGTAATCATATCATACAAATTATTTTCAATATTTTGTGATTATAAGTCTTATAAGGTGAAAAAAGAAGGAAACAAGAAGGCTTCGGACTATGATATTTCCCCAAAGTATCCAAAGGATAATGACCGTGGATTTTAGACAATTTTTTTCCTCACATATGACATGATATTTTATTCTCCTCAGGAATATTGAGTAATTTAATTAAGGTTATATGTCCTTTTGGGATGATGGGTCACTCAAAATCAAATGCACTAGATCCACATTTAATAGAAAATATCAATTGAAATATATAATAACATTATATGTTGAAGACTATAATAAAATCATCCTTGTGTGTATCGGTTATGTGATGATGGAAATGATGTGTTCAATAAATAATATGGGTTTTTTAATATCATAGAATATAGATTTATCATGATAAGAGGATAGTGGAAAATGGGAATTTTCTTTCAAATTGGTGATACTGCAAATTTATTCTATTTGAGTATGAAAGAAAAACCTTTATCATTGGAATAAAAGACTGAATCATATTGTATAAGGCCTTATGTGTCATAATTTTCAAAGAGGATATGTTTATAGTTTTCCTATGTTTAAATTATAATGGAAATTAATGTCCTCTACTTAACAAAAGGTAATGACCGTGAATACTTTACACATGATTATTAAAATACAATATACTCATCCTTCAGAGTTAATTCTTTTAGACATTTTTAGTTTCCTGGGGAAGAAATAAATAAATAAATAAAAGTATTTTATTTATTTTATAGATTAATTTACATGAATTATACGTATTATGTTTAGAAAACATTAATTATAGTTTCTAAAGTGGATCAATAGTTTTAGTAGAAGTGCTGAGAAAGAGTGTGGTTAATCCTTTAAGATGAATCAAATAGATAATGGTGATGATTATATTGGTGTATTTTTTGAATCATATTTTGAAAATAATGGAATGTGATATAAACTCATTAGACTATTCACACCTTAATAAAATCATTTTCCTAAACAAAAGAACTATTTTTAATGGTGAAAATCTAGACAAATTTGAATGAGTAGGTGTCTATTGTATCTTACTGGGTTTTACACCAAATGGAAGAGGATATCATTTCAACAAAAATAAAATCGGTATGATTATTGATTATGATAATCAGAATGTGTTGGGTCAAACTAATAAATTGAATTCAGAATATGAAGAAACTTCATTAGAACATTAAGAAGAATCTAATTTTATGATAGAATAAGGTGTTCTTTAATACAATTTTGAGAATTGTAAATATATTCATGTTAGAAGAGTTTATTCCTAAAACAAAATTGGTGGGGAATAATCTTTTTCACATTATTTAAATCATATAATTAATTTTCAGGGTCCAAAAATAATTGTAATCATAGAAAATAAATTAAAACAATGTGAACATTGAGGAAATGTTATCATATATCATTGTTATCTCTTGTTGAACCAAGATATGTACAAGAAACAATAAAAATCTAGAATGAATTCATGTTATGAATTAAGTGTTAAATAAGTTATAAAATAATGATACTTGGGTGTTGGAACCCAATCCAAAATATAATAACATTATATCTTCAAATTGGTTGTTCTAAAACAAGATGAAAAAAAAGATGAAATGATGAGAAATAATGAATTATTTTTTTGTAAATGATATTAACATGTAGAAAGAGTTGATTTCTAAAAGAACTTTCCACCATTTTCAAGGCTTAAAATAATGAAATTGTTTCTTACCATAATAATAAAGGAAATGAAAGAACATTTTAATAGACAGTAAGTCACCCTTCCTCAATGGTGATTTGGAAGAGGATATGTTTATTTAAAATCCAAGTTGATTAATTATTTGGGATGATGATAATATTTTAATTAGGATAAATATTATTCTTTATATGGGCCAAGTAAATAACATTGAGCTCTGTATTGTATGATTAACACCTGTTTCATAAAGTTTCAATTTATAAAAGGAAGAGTTGGAAAAGAACTAAGTATTGAATACAGTAAGGATTTATTTCTCATTTTTGTCATTTATGTATTTTATATCCATTTTCATGGAAATGATAAATTATTTTCTGAATATTCTTCTATATAAATGGAGAATACTTTTGAAATATCAATGCTCAGTGAGATGAGATAATTTATTTTATTACAAATTTCTCAATAAGAGGAATATATTTTTTACATCTAGATACGAATTATAATGAAATGTTGATGAAGTTTTTCATATAGGGTCTAATATCTTGTTTGATTCCATTTTTATAGGGAATAAAGTTAACCAATATGTGATCTTAAATGATATTTATCCAAGATAATTCTTTAGGTTTATTGTAATTTTATATTAGTTAGCTGCTTCGAGACCAGATATACTATATGTTATGAAAATTTGTTCCAAATATTAGTGTAAAAAAAGTATATAATTTCATGCATAGAAATGGAACACAAAAATACATAATCTTATCACCAAAATATGGATTTAAATATTATATTAAAGGGATTATTGGTCAATTTTATTACTCGTAATTTTATTAGGAATGATGTATTGATGAATGGTGGACTCCATCTGGTTGACTGTTTTATCATAGATAAATGTGTGCTTATTGGATTTCAAGTAAGAAAAATTCAGTCACCTAAGTAATTTTTCATGTTTCATATGTGGCTCCTAGTCTTTCCCCAACATAACTTATATGGAAAAAAATGAAATAAAAGATTCAAATTAGAATTGGATTTCCCATTACAATTGTTATGTGATAATCAATATGATATTATTCAATAAAAGTATCTAGTTTCACATTTAATATCAAATAATAGTGATATTAAATATATATTTATCAATGTGAACATGGAGAAGAATGAGTTTAAAATTTAATTTCTTCCAAAAAAGGTAAATATTGACGGTGTGTTCACTAAGAAAATCTATAAAGAAGAATTTTAAAATATGAGATTGAGGTTAGGTGTACAAATTCATTCATTAAAAAGCTTAGGTATGCTATTTTTCACTCTCATATTTTCTTTCGATATGGTTTTCAAAGGGGTAGAAAAATGGAAACTTTAAAATTTCTTTTTTCTCTTAATATTTTTCAAAGGGGGTATATAATGTAAGCACTTATCCATTGATATATTTTTTTAATTCTCTTTAAAGGAAATATATCTTTAGATGGAGTTTTTAAATGAGTTATGTTTTGATTTCAATACATATGAAATTTATTAAATATTTATTTTAATTAATTCATAAATATATTATCAGTCGTAAAATGTAGATGTCATGATGATGAAGTATCAATTGAATATTGGGACATTTGTTTTAATGATGTTGTATATTGATCATTATATTATGGAAACATGGTATCATTGATTCCACATTCTTGTTTTCTATAATGAGTTCACTTATATTGGCATGGAAATATTATATAGTGATCCATTGCTATGTTTTTAGAGTAATATTGTGATTTATGATACTTGGATGAAAATAAAATCCCAAGACAAGGATTTTATAGCCTATGAGAATTTGAGAAGGTTATTATGTTAAGTAAGGTTTAAGAATTTTTGAAAAGTAAATTTTTTAATTTTTTAATTTTTTTTTCAATAAATAAAATGTATTATATTATTAATTATATAAAGATAAGAATGATATTACACAATCAGGTATATATCATTATTTTTTTATCATGATTTAGAATTTATATTAATATTAATGAAGGATAGAGAAAAGTGGGACAATCCATGAATCCCACACCCATGGTGGATGTTAAATTAATAATCAATGAATGGTCACAGCCATAGTATGGGACCTATTGTGAATTCCTTTTCTATAAAGGGAAATTATAAAGGGATCACATTCGTGGTGTTCTTCCATTATACTTGTTCAAAATATCCATGTCCAAAATGGTTGTGTGGATGTCTATGGAGAATATCTTGTCTCCATTTATGAAACATGCATGTAGAAAACACAATAAGTTGTGTCCATTACTTTTCATTGTTGACTAGTAAATATGTATATAAATACTTGAAAAGTTCGGAGACCACACCCATATTATAAGAGACTAGGGTCAATATGTAAATTTTCTAACGAAACACACTGGAGTAAGATTATGATATTTATGGTGCCAAACATTTTTAATTAAAAACAATCAAGTATATTGCACCAGGAAATTATGATAGATTTTTCAAGAGGATCATTTTCATTTTGAGCAGTTATGATAATGTGGATTCATAGATAAGTCAAGGAATCTATAAATCTTCCTCTATTGAAATTTTATAATTATCAATGGTATAAAATCAATACAATAAGATCCAATTTATGAAAATGAAGAAGGATTAGATGAGTTTTTTAAGGAAGTAAAATAGTTTCAATTCAAATTTAAAAATATTTAATTGGTACTTATACATTGAGATTATTATTTTTTAAAATAATAAGGTATTTTTACATAATTTAAAGTAAGGGTGTGGTTTGTGTGAGGTTAAATAATAGAGAAAGTTTAAGAAAATGAGAAAAGAAGATGTGTCTATTGAAATTGGAAAAGTGTAAAGAGATCGAAACTAGGATTCTAGAGGTTGATGTAGAAGAGGAAGTGAAGTAATTCATCGAAAATTGATGGAAATTTCTATATGGATTTATTTATGTTTATATCACAATGTTTATCATTGTAACATCATTTGAATAACTTTCATTATTGGGAGAATTTATATAACATGAGTACAATGATAAAACCTGTATGTTCTACCTATATTTTGAAACTAGGGGGAAGTTTGTTCTTAGTGAAATATAGATCATTCCAAATACTATAATTATTATTTTTAGCAGTGAACCTAAAATTATATTTTTTCAATTTGTGTTTGAGTTATTAAGTGATCAATATTAAATTTATGTGGTGAAAATTGTTGGTTCACAATGGAAACATAAAAAATAATTGATCACTGTTTAGTTTCCCCTCAATGATTTTCTTCAATGATCCAAGAGGTTCAATTTCAAAAAACTCTACTCAATTATATAGAAATAATTCCGGATATACTTACATACATAGGATCATATATAAGGTTTTTTTCTAAATTTATATTACCTTGGAATCAAGGGTAACTAAACTATTCTCCCAAAATAACTAAACCCTTCTCAGATAGAAAATAAAGTGACTCATTCTAAACATAATGTAAATAAATCAAAACTCAGATGAATTAGACTTCATATCTCACAAAAAGTTGTATAAACCAAGGAACTAAACAATTATTGTCTTGAAGATTAGTTATATAACATCTTATTTAAAAACATTGAAACAATTGTTTCATAATTATTCTCTTATATACACATTTATATATATATCAAATGATATTTTCATCTTCACAAACCAAGGAAAGGAAAAATAATATATGGGTTATCTTAGCCACTAATTAGGGGGAAAAAATCATAATAGGAAGTATATCATGATGAAGGAATATATATTATAATAAAAGATCAAAATACCATAGATGATAACCATACAACTTGTTAGAGTGACCTAAGATCATAAAAAATCATTGAGGATGCATAATAGATATAACATGGATAACAATATTTATCAATAATCATATAACATGTGATCAAGATATTACTATTCTGAATAATTTAATAATAATTTTTAATCATGAATATATGGAATTTCACTTAAACGAAATGCATATTGGAAATTGTTTACCACTTGATAAACAATATGGGAATGTGGTACAATCATAGGAATGAAAAATATTGTTAATAAATATATATGTATCACATTTAAACCACAACAAGTGAACAAATATTATCATATATCTTTCACACAACAATCTTTTGAACAAAGATTCACACATCTCATTCATTCAATATATCATCATCTCATATGATATGAAACCTTAACTAATGCATTAGAGGGCGATGTAAGACCCAAACTATTATTATCAATTTAAATAATGGAAAAATAAAATAAACTTATCATAATATCTTAATAAAACCATTTAAAAACAATGCATATCATAAATGTCAATATTTAAATCATACAATTTTCATAAATAACCCTCATAAATTAAAAGGGTCACATAAAACATTAAAATATTATAAAATAACATCATAAATTAAATTATTTTCTTCCAAAAACTTGTTCACAACAAATAATATAAATATAAAATAATATATTGGGTGGAACTTGAAAAAATAACCTTATTTAATAATAATACAATAAAAATGTAAATGAAACCATAAAAATAATTTTTCAAAAAAATTGTTGTTTAATATCATCTAAAAAGTGATATGATTTTCAAATGACATTCCAAAAAATATTTTTTTTCATAAAGAGTTGGATTTTTAAAAATAAAATAAAATCAAATTTCAATAAGGTAATTTTGAGAATAAAAAAATACATATATGAAAATGTGTAGTGGAAGGGAAGTATATAAAAATTTTTAAAATGAAATTATTGAAAATACACATCGTTGAAAGGATAATGAAATATTTTCTTGAAAATAAATTAATCAAAATATATGGATCACTAGAGATAAAATCAAATTGAGTTTCTATTAAGGAAAGTATAATACTGAAAAAATGTAAAAATCATAGATATTTAAAAATAATAATTTAAATGAAATGGTAATTGTTTCTAAATAAATGAATTTTAATGAAACAATAAGTTAATATATGAAATATAGTTTGATATGATACATTTTTTCCCCAAAAAATAAGATGTAATAAACATAAAAATAACACAAGTTATAATATTTCAATCTAGAATGATTATATACCATGAAGAGTGATTGGGACCAAAGGAAAATATGTGATTCATGAAAACCCACAAAAAACTATGTAGCATTTGAATAAAAAACTCATGATAGATATTAATTTAGATAGAAAATTTAATATCCTGAAATATAATAAAATGACGAAAAAATGACAATAGGGTAGTATTTACACCATTTAAATTGAATCACTCTGTATAGTTTACTCATGTCACAAGTAATTTAGATTTGAGATAAATAAATGCTTACCATGTTACTATGAATTGTAAAATAAAATATAAGATGCTAAATTGAAACATAAATATAATAATTAGTAATATAATAACTATATTCATACATTAAATTATTTTTAATTTTTTTTATAATTATTATCTAGTTTTATTTCAGATACTTTTTTTCTATTGTCCCACATCTAGTGTTTATAATATTGATTGTTTATAGTAGTTTTGTCAGAGTTATATCTGAATTACTAAATAAAAAAACACATCATTACCATTCCATTAATATTACTGTATGTTTTTACATATAATAATTTCTAAATTTTATAATTCCTTTCATGATTAATTTATACATTTTCATAACAGATGAAATTGACTATAAATATTTTTTGGTGATTTTTATCCTACAAAGGGGTTTTTCTTAATTAATGAGTTAAATATTGATTTATCCATTAATAAAACCAAAACTATAATTATTTTTATATTTTTAATAATATTAATATAGTAATTTAGATTCCATAATATTCCATCATTTAATTTCATTGCTTTGTTCGTGTAGGTGGTCGGACCAACCCAATCATGATCATACCATGATGATTGATTCCCAAGGGGTGATATATTTAGAATATCATCAAAAAATTATAGTAATGATATATAATAGTGACTAATAGTGTTATATATTATAATTTAAAATTATTTAGGAGAAAACATAACGTATTTTCAATTATTACATAATTTGAATTAATGGTTTCCTTTTATCATGTTTTTTTAAAACAATTGAATTTATGAAAATATTTTATTAATCATATCATTAATTACCATTGAAAATTTTAATAATAGAACCATAATTATATCATAAAAATAATATTTTCATTTAAAATCCATTCTAATTACCATCAATGTAAGGTGGCACATAAATAGAAAAACAATTAATCGTCATAAGGATGTGGTAGTCTACACATATGCATTGTTGATGATTTCATTTTTTATAGAATGCAGAAAAGTAGTAATATGGTATATAATTTATGAATCTAAAATATCTCATAAATGTCGGAATTGTATAGTAAACTTCCAATTATAAATAACCATATAAGGTGTTTATGTAAAACAAAACACAATGTCTCGTGGAGGCGGTAGTCCGTATGACATAAGATTCAGGTTTTTGTTTTTCTTAATGGAAAAGGGATGGTGTTTGATCCTATATAATAATTATAATAATAAAACATTATAATAGTTTTACTTTTGTTATCATTGTGATCTCGAGAAAATTAATTAATGGAAGAAGAAAAAATATATCAAAATAGAAAATATAAATGGATATTAGAAACATATACCTCACATACATGATTATCTCCTTTTAAAATGGTATTAATCCTCTGATTTATGGTTTTTTAAGAATACCAAAACCACCTTTATGTTTTTATTATTTTAGGATATTTTTGGTATGGTTTTTGACTGATGTTAAGGGGTTTTTGGGTGAGGGTATGTGAGAAAGGTAGTACCCCTTTTTTAAGTGAAAATAAGTGGTATTTTTTAAAATACAAAACCAATTATTAATTGAAAGGAAATATCATATAAAGTGGCTCATAAATGATAAATAAAGTATTGGGTAATAAATAAGATCAATCAAAACATCCCCCTATCAACAAAAATGGTGTTTTAAACATGATATCCCCTTTATCTCTAAGATAACAAATTTTTACAATTTTAGTTTTTAATATGGTAACCAGTTTTTTATATAGTAACTTATCCTTAAAGACCATTCATAATTTTTTTAAATTATATAATTTATTTTTAATAATACAAATTTTTAAATTAATTTTTATTAAATTTTTAAATGTGATAAAAATTAATTTCAAAGTACTCAATATGTAATGTATTAAAAAAATCTTTTAAAAAACATAAATTATAAAATCTTAAATGTGGATTTCAATATTAATAACATTTTTAAAATTAAAAATTCACTTATAGAATTAAAAAAAATTCATTTAAAAAGTTTTCATGAGTTTCCAATTCATATATTTATACTAATAATGTCATAATTTTCATGTTGTTTTCAAAAGTAGTGTTTTTAACTTCTCACCTAAAATAAATATTTTAGAGAAATTAATAAAAATAATCTTAAAATTAGGTTATTATTATTAATATAATAATTTTATTCATTTTTTCAAATTATCATTATAGAGTATTTTAATTCATTAATTATATAAAATTCGAAAATATCATGGGAAATGGTCATATTGATAAAAAAAATATAAAATATTAATCTATTATATATTCCTTTTTATTATAATTTAATAATTACTAATTGGTAACTTATTATTCATATTACGACTATATTTTATTATTATTTAATCATAATATACTTAATACATGCTAATTGATTTGATTGTTTTTAATGGTTATGTTTTACACGTGTAATTTTTATCTAAATTTAACATAGTTTTCGTTTAAGTTCTTCATTGCCTATTGATAAAGATATCGAACATATTATCCATCTAAGGAACATGTATATTGAAATCATGGGTTGTTATAGTTTATGTAATTATAGTTAAGAGTTAAATTGTTCAGGAAGTATTGGTATGTTTTTTTAGTTTTCATTATCACATGTAGTATATTAAAATAAGAAAAAACACAACAAATCAAAGAAGGTGATTATAAGATTATTTTAATTTTTTTATTATTCCATTATTATAATTTTAGTTAATTTTATTTTAGTTAGGTTAGTAAGTCATCGTCGTGATTTACTATCCCTTTTGATGTGTTGGACCAAATTATTTTGGTATCGTAAAGTTTTCCAATACCACCATGTTTTGAATATATTCATTATGTATTTCATCTATCAATGAATTAGAAATATTTTAATGATATTTAACTAGAGTTTGACTGGATTGATATAGATATGAAGTAAGATAAAATTTTTCTATATTACCTAAAAATATTTATGAGAACAAATAGAAACATTTATTTGGATTGGTTTTTTATTTAGTGTATAAACATTGGAGGCATGGGGTAGTGAATGGAACCACTTTGGGATATTATTCTATACCATAGTGTAATATATTGAGTTCTTACCAGATTTTAATACTGTATTTTGATATAAAATTTTATGTCAATTATGTAATTTAATGTAATATATATTATTATGATATTATTTTTAATTTATGATTATAAATTTTTCTTTTCATCGATGAATTTCTTTAAACTGGTGTATTATATAATGGACCATGAATTCAATGTTAATGATTTTTTCAATAATTAGGGGACTTTTTGTTATGATGTTTAAAATTATAAATAATTGGTCCTAATATATATATTTTTTATCATGTCATTGGATTTTAAATGGGATAATTATCATGGGGTCATATTTCAGTAATGTTTCTAGATATTTTGTGTTTTTAGTGATTCTCAAGTATCTAGTAAAATAAATTAAATTACTTTTTTATTTAATTAATTCATTTATAATGGATTATATTTAAAAATTAATATATGGTATATTTGGTGTATATGATATGAAGATATTTGAGAAAGTGGTTGATGGATAATTTTTCAATACAATTTTTTCACTCATACTCTATCCAACAGATCAAATATGGGGGACTTGAATAGAATGTAATTGTGTATTAATAATATTTTATTGGATGGAATCTATCATGATTTTTGTGAAAACATTATTTGACCCTAATTTTATATATAATACACTCAAAAAAATATATAATTTTCAATGTATTCCCTCAATAATTTAACATTTTTAATCCATGGTTTAGTAGTACATTTGTGAAATGTGGACCATAAATGATAAAATAAGAATGTTGAATAATGATTATGGATATATGATCATCATAGGATTATGGTATGTGACTCAATATTAACATCATCTATATTAATATATCTAAATATAGAATGAAATATTTCTTCTATGGTGGTAAGAAAACTCATGATAATTTGAGATAAATATTATAATAGTAATTTGAAGATGTGGGGATAATGGAATAATTAGTCAATGTGAGTATCTGAAAATACTATTGCTTATTATTTTCTAGATAATTAGTTTCAAATAGAAATGGTAAAAATATAATATGGAAATGTATAAGAACTATATTATATAAATAAGTATTTTTTGTGAAGAATGGTAGATTAATAATTTAATTTTTTCATATTTATAATGGAATTTGAAAACCTATGAAAAAGATTTTATATTAACATGTGGTGTGATAAATTTCAGTGAACTTGTTATTAAAAATTTCATATATGATCATTCTTATGATATTTTATGGGTGATATAAATATATTATTATTGATAAGTGGTCGAAATTATTGATTGAGTGAGCATTATGAGTTTTAAAATCATTGGTATGATTGATGAAAAATGTGCATTGAGTCCATTCCATTATTGTGTAATATTTTCCTAGGATTAAGTGGTCATGTGGATGAAGTAGCAGTGACTAAAATAGGATCTATGTTATTTTATAATTGTTTCTACTACATTATAGAATAGATTGGATTTTAACTAGTGTGTTACATAGGGATGGTTCGATTTAATAGATACCATTCCAAAACTTATCATAGGGTTATTAAATGTTCATTATGGGAAATGTTATCTAATTTCTTATTTTGATTTTACTAGGATTAATAATATTGTTAAAACTATAATTTTATTTTATGATTAGAAACCACCAAAAGTACTTATACCCATTTTTTTATTTTATCTAATATATTTTATTTGAAACTAATACAATTATATAATTAATCCAAAAATGAATAAATACATATATAGAGGTTCATATTGAAGAACCTAAGAGGGAAATAGAACCTTTTAGAAAGTAAAATTCCACCATTTACAATTTATAAATAATGGAATCGTCGATTATAGTAAGAGGGATAACAGATTCTTTTTGGAGTGTCACTAACCACCCTGTGGTATTTGATAGAGCCACCGGTTCATCTAGAAGCTCATGGGGTACATAGTGGTATCCAACCACTACTCAATGGAGGATGCAATAGTGGGGAATCCTATAATAGCATCGTAAACATTCTGGTGTGATCTCTCATTTAATAGATCCATTTAATCTAGAATTCTCAATTGAGATATTATTATTAGCCTAAAATCAAGGAATTGTTACATAAATGGATTGACTCAACTCAAGGCCTGACAAAACCCTATAAATACTATAAATAGACATCAAGGTAGGATTGGATATTAGAAATATTGAATACTAATTTCCGTCCAATGAATATGGATCGATCCATGATTTATAATTTCATGAGATATTCAGGTGAACATAAATTTCGAATTCACAAAAGGTAACCATTATTTGACTTTATAAATTCATTTTAATTTGACACTTTTCATTGACCCTTTTTTATCCCTTTATTGTGTTTCATAACATTACTATTATATATTATTTATCTATATATGCATTGTTTTAATAATCATTACAAAATCTAAATTTATTTTAGTTCTTTATAATTTGTTTCTAAAAATAAACCTCTATATTAATCAAATTTTCTTTATCTTTCTCAACATAATTAAATTAAGGTATTTTGTTTTTTGATTTTCTATTAATACCAAGGTTTCCATATTCTTCTTTGGTTTATTGTTTTACATTAAAATCATGGTATTTAATCCCACATTAGTTTCTTTACTAACGTTAAATTAAATGGATAAATATAACCCTCTTTGGTGTTCATAATGGGAGGAGATGCAGGGGATCATTCATGAGTTATTGCAAACCCCCATTATTATTTTTTACCTTTTTAATTTCCAAAATTTAGTTTATTATACTTTTAATGTTTTAATTTACACTACACTGAAATTAAATTTATTTTTTTATACATTAATATATTAATTTCATGATAATAAAATTTATTTCATACCACCTATTTACGATTATATTTTGAAGATAATTCACCACCTATTTTCATATTACTCTAACCAACAACTAATTTTGGAGGAATGAGTTGATATTTTTTATGACCATAGAATATTTTATAAAAAATTATATAAACCTATGATTTATTATTAGTTGTCTGTGATAATGTGATAGGTTGTGGAAGATATTGAGTTTCTAATGGTTTTTGTAATAAATTATTTCTAGTAATGAGGTTATGGAACATAGTTATACCCAGTATATAAGAAATTACATTAATAAAGATATTAAAATTATAGAATATTTTTAAATGTGGGTAATAAGGAGTGCGATTTAAAGAACTTATGAAAATATATACCCTATGAGCTTTTTATTTATGGATAGAAAATAATGTAAGTAAGTGGGATGGTGGGGGAAATTATCCATTTTTTAGTTATGATGATGTCGATGATGTGGAAAGCTGTGGTGATATGTGGTGTTGTTATTGTGGGATAATGAGTGTAGAAACCCTAATAATGGGTATGTATTTATATAATAAAATTTAATTTTTAAGGGAATTTTCCTAACTAATACATGTCTCTGTGTGTGTGTGTAGAGATATAGTTTATGTTTGGAGACTCCTTTGAGGTGGTATGTAACGACCTAAGATTTTGCATCCTTTGTCAAACACTACGCCTAATAGGAAAAACCCCCCACAACATATTAATTATATATTACTGATAAATATATAATAAACACTAAGATGATAAATCATTAATAATTTCTTACATTATAAAGAAAATATATAATGTTAGTTAATATAGAAATGTTTATTTTTCATAAATTTCATTTTCATTACATTACATATTTTATTTTAAAAATATAAATTTTAATATATTAAAATTGAAATTTAATAAAGTAAATTTCATTTACAAGTTACTCCAAATAACATTTTTCTATTATAATATTTTTTATTTTCCTCAAATAATGATTTTTAGATGAATAATGAAAAATAATGATTTTTCATATACCATCAATTTTATATGACATATAATTTTTTGTAATATTTTTTTACATATTAAATTTTTTGAAATTAAAATAAATTATTTCTAAATTTTTTTTCTTCAATTTATAAAATCAGTTGAAGATCACTTCATAAAATAAAGTAATATTTTAAAAAAAAATTGTGGTTGTTCTCTCTCTAGATAAATTTACATAGGAGGAAAAAATTGATTTATTTTATTTTCACATTATATTACCCAATATAATTTTAATAATCTTAATATAATTATAATTAATAAAATTCATATATTTTTCTTATACAAAAAACATTCTTCTTAAAAACACTTCTAAAAAAGAAGAGGTTTTTACACGTTACATGCACAAGTGTTATGGTAAATTTTCCCTATTGATAAAAATTTAATTTAATAATGTAATAATTATATTTTCAATAATATATATACTATTTAACATATTAATTTAATTTTTTAGGTATATAATAATATTTTATTATTAATTTTAATTAGTATGATAATTATGAATTAAATTTTATTTGTTATTAATATTAATAAATTTTTATCAAATAAATAAAATTGAACTCCATTAAATAATGAATCAAATATAATTTATAAATAAAAACATAGATATATTAACAATCATTTAGCATTTATTCAATAATATGTAATATTAAGAATCTATATTATATAAAATGTTAATTTTCTAAGTAAACAATATTTTCTACACATTATCTATTTTTATTTACATAATAAATTTTTAATATATTAAAGTTTAATTAGATTAAATATGTTATAGAATTAATTCCATAAATATATATATATATATTTGGTTAAATTGGTTGTGTTATATATATAATGAAACATACTATCACATATTAAAAAACAATTCCTCTAGTTTATAAGTAAAAGAATGAAATGTAAAAACATAATGATAAAAATCCTATAATATAGTTAAAACATTTATTGAAATCCTTTATTGATTGTTTTTCAAAAACAAATACACAAAAAACTATATTATTTACAAAATATGGATCTATTTACCATGGATTGGTTTAATGGAATTATTAAAATATAAATAGATTTTATAAAAGTCTCATTTTCCTCTCTTGTATAAGAGGATCACATTCACCAAATCCAATACAAACAAATAATTAAAATTACTTCCTTAAAATCTTCATTTTTAATATACCTAGAACCATATCGCCCAAACACAATACGTTATTCATTTATAGTTATCATAGTCTGTTAAATTTTAAGAGAACTTTCAAGGAAAAATAATATTTTCAACATATGCATTATCTCCAACTTATATTTCTTTCCTAATCATACATTTCCAAATAACTTATCATAATAATAATATGATAGATTCAATATAATTATAATATTAATATTTTTATATATTAATTTTATAAACCTTAGTTATTCAATTTCATAGAGTAATGAAAACCATGGAACGACAATCGTACGTGCATGCTGACTACCACCTCAAGGAAGAATCAATTTTTTCATTTTTTGTCTAGTTTTTCTTTATTAATCCAAATATATTCATGAATTTTAAACCAGAATATAGTCCATAAAATAATATCATCACGATTCCTTCATAATTATATTATTCCACACAAATCATCACATTTACCATACTCACCAAATGAGTTTAATTATATTCATGTTATCATTGGTTTATCCACCTATATGAAAAATTCTCTAAAATATGATTATGAATGACTATGGGAACATTATAAATAATATTATTATAATAAAATAATAATATAAGTATAAGTATATGATTATTGAAATATTATATTAAATGTAAACTTATTATTAATGTACCTTTTCATTCGTTAAAATAACTGAAATAAGTTATTATCAATTCAGTTTTCAGATAATTAATCCAAAACACTTATATATTAGAATGAAAAAATTATATATGTTAAATATTATCTAATAATTAATTATATATCAAAAATTAATTTTTTATCAACAAATTGATAATTATATAAAAAATCTCCAACATGCAATAAATAGTAAAATTTATTAAATTTTGATGCTTATAATACGATAGAGCTAATTAATGTATTCATAAAAAATACAATAAAGATTGTAAGAGGGTAATAATAATTTTAATAGATCTAAAATAAGGTATTATGTAAGTTTAATTTGTTTTACAATATTTTATAGTTTTATCAACTATGTGATGAAACAAGGTATGAGTATCTGTCTCCATTTCCTTTTCTTGAGTCTTGTTTTTTATACACCATGTTTACATTTGAATGGTGTAATAACCAACCAATTGTAATTTAAAATTAATTATTATCTTATATTTATAGATATTAAAGGTAATATTTCATTTTATATTTCTAACTAGGTTATTATTTTAACATTACAATGCATGTAAGGGTTTTTCTTACCCCAATATTTTCCTCATGTCATAGTCAGTTTTCGTAGACCATAAACATTAAATAATGATTAATAATACTATTTGATGATATTATGTTTAATTAAAACATACTTTTCTAGGGAAATTATGCTTCACATGAAATTATTCTACCTTTATGATTCAACAGTTTCATTAAATATAATAGTTTTTTAAGTAATTATCATTTAGGTTGATGAAATGTTCTTCGAGATCCGTGTTTTCACATCCATACAATGTTCTTTTTTTTCTAATGGAAACAAAAAATTGTATTTATCCCCAATTATTTTTTTCCTCACATTTATTCATTTTAAAACAATTTTTATTATTATTATAATCTTCTGGGTATTTCAAAAAGGTTATTTCCTTTCAGAATAAATGGTTTTATCATCCCCTACACATTTTATTTTGATAAAATGTATGAATTTTTAATGTTTACATTGTTAAATATAAGTTTTATATGAAAAACATTTCATCATATTTTCACACTCCCATTTTGAAACCAATATTTATTTTTCATATTTTAATTATTGAATATTAGTTTTAATAAGTAAAATTTTCAATTTAACTTCACTCAACATTTTTTAATTTTTTTTTAAAATTTTAGATTATTAAAGATTATTTTGAAAATTAAAATTATCAAATAATTTTCATTATCGATTTTTTAGAACTTTATATATTTTTCAAGTTCCTATTTTCAAATATTTTTTAATTTCATATTTGAAAGAATTATGTCTTTTTGAAGTTTATATTTTAATTTTTTTTAAATAAAATGTTCTCAAATTATTTTAACAATACCTTTTTTAAAACATTATGTCATTTTTGAGTATCTAATATTAAATATATTTTTTTATATAAAAGTTTTTTACATAATTCTTTCATTCACCTGTTTAAAATATTATATATTTTCAAGGATATTTTATTTGTAATTTTTTATTAAATATTTTATAAATTATCCTCTTTATATTCTTAAAATTGTGTTCTTATGTAACATACACATCATAGGTTAAAAAAAATTTAATTTTTGTTTTACAATTTTGGGATTTCACATCTATTTACCTTCCAAGGATTATATTTCCTAATATCATATTTTTAAAACTCTTTATATATTATGATAATGTGACTTGTTTGGGAAAATTAGAGTTTTCATATCCTATGATTTAATAAATTCAACTTATGTGGTGTTTTTGAATGGCTTAAGAATCACTTTCTATTAATATGGGTTTATTAAGATATATTTGTGATTTTTTAAAAGTAAAACTTTTTTATGGATGATGGTGATGGGTGAAGTTCAATATTTCCCTTCAATGAATTGTTTAAATATTTATATGTCCAGATAAAATGATGTTAAGTGTGGTTATTTTTCTTGTTCATAGTATGAAGCATGGGAATTTTCATTCCTAAAAATATATAGAACTATAATTTTTATTTTTCACAACATGAGGCATGGAAATTATTTATATTCACAACATGAAGAGTGTGAATTTCTTTATTAAAAATGCTATAATTTCCAAATTCTTATATTTGTGAAATAATTCATTTTTATTTGACATTACATATTTCCTTATTCCTATTATTATGCTATGTTAATAATTATTATTTTTTCAAGATTTAAAAAAAATATGTTATATATTTTGTCCATTTGAGATTATATTTGTTTATATTAAGATTCATGGGAATATCTTAATTTTCCATGTTAATTAATATATAAAATTCCACTACTTCCTATGTTTTCTCATATGCTTATATTAAAACCTTGATGATTTATTCATAACATTTCTATTATAAATCATTGGATAACACCAATAATATTGTTTTATTTTAAATATTTTACCACAAAAAACTATAATTTGTTGGATGGTTATAAGGTAATCTTGATTAGTTTCATTGTGGATAAAAGATTTTAGATTATGATTTTTATGTAACAACTCTACAAGATACTAAAACCTTCGATCATTAGGTTGTGTAACTATTTTTGTGTTGTATTATTTAAATCAGGTGATTAATTTTTTATTTATTATGTTTTTACCTTGGGATGATTCAGTTTGTGTCTGAGATTTTTGGTGCTTATTATAGTCACACATAGATTTAGGGTTAAAAAACCATAGAGAAAACACTATATATTAGTCTATGTATATAATGATATCCTCACATACTGCTAAATTATTTATTGTATGTTTTTTCATAGAAATACATCCCTATTTGGATATCATAAGTTTATGTGGGTTGTAGCATATTTTAACCTAGGGGTAATAACCCAAAAATGGGGGGATTTGATTTTAAATCAATCATCACATGGTTCATGAAAAAGAGGTCTAACTATAGAGATTTTTTTATCACTCCTCAGGTATATTCATTAGTTAACAACATTATTATTATAATCCATTATGAATGACTTATTATGGTATAGAATTAGAATATGTATGGGAGAACCCAACATAATGAATCCTAGATTGAAACAAGAGTGATTTATATTGAAATAAAAGATAATGTAATGGTTTGAATGAGTAAAATAATTTTATATTGAGTATTTACATTATTATATTAATATTTAACACTAATGTTGGATTTTTTTTTTGTTTTTGCAATGGATGGTTTAATAGGAGACCATGTAAATAAGGAAAATGTTAGAAAATATAGTTATGAGAAACTGAATGGGATAAAAGATGGTGTCGAAAAACTTATGGACAATCTCTCCAAATTATATTGAGTTATTATTAATAAAATGTATCTTTTAAAATATAAAAAATAAAAAAAGAAGAGAAGGAATATATTTTATATAATATTAGTGATGAAAAATACTAAGGAAATGAGATTTAA
Source organism: Viscum album (assembly GCA_963277665.1). Classification (NCBI taxonomy): domain Eukaryota; kingdom Viridiplantae; phylum Streptophyta; class Magnoliopsida; order Santalales; family Viscaceae; genus Viscum; species Viscum album. Next base: position 265,479,176 of record OY728125.1, on the reverse strand, counting down.
CTTCCTAACTATTAAAAATGTGGGAAAAATCACCCAATGGTATGACACATACAAATAAGAAAGTGATTCGTGTGTGGATGTATTTTCCATCGATCTCATGATTATTTAGCTAAGATGAATAATTTGATCCGTTAAACTGAGGTGAAGAGTTTCCAATGCCTAAAATGTATGAATAATTCGCATTTTGAAAAATGTTGACCTAACCAAATAGTGTGTGAGGATAAAAACATCATCATCCTCTTAACCCAAGTAAACAAGGGAAATCCTATGTAGCCCATACTACAGAATTTAGGTCATGGAAGTGAGTGGTAAAATTTACACCCATAACCACTATATATATTTGAGTATGACATTATAGTCTAGTTCTATATAAAATAGTTGGACATGTTTGTTTTCAAAAAGAAAACCATAATTATTTGATATTTTCTTATGATATTATTGTATCTATGTTTTAGGTTTATATAAGACTTATTATCCATATTGGTAGAAATTCAATGTGATGTTGTATATATAAGGGTAATATCCACATAGAATCCATAATTACCCACAAAATGGGAAATCAAAATTCTTATTTCAAACCAAATTCTGATCACCTATCAATACATGGTGAACAATGAACCCTCAAGGGAAAATAATTCCATTATAATGGTTATGATATATAAAAATGAGGGATGCTTATCCCAAATAGTGATAAATAATCTCAATTATTTTATTATGACTCTTAGGAAGGACTATAAGGGTTTCTTAGTCTCGTATAGATTACTAAAGGTGATACCCCATCAGAAATTAAATATTTATTCTTATAAATCTTTTGGATAACCCAAATTGTCATTGTTAGTATGTCATAATAAAAATTGCATTGATGCAATTTATTAAACGGGGGTAGAATATAACAAACAAAGATTTTGTACCATTGTGTCACACACTACACCTAATGTAAAAAACCACAACATATTGCGAATAAATTATTAATAAATATATAATATATGCTAATATTGTAAACCATTAATATTTATTAGCTTTAGAATATAAATAATTAATATTAGTTTACATTGAGATATTTATTCACATTAAAAGTTTTTTCAATATATATCATAATTTTTATTAAAAATATGAACTTAAAGATTTTAGTATTTAAAATTGATAGATTAAAATTAATTTTTGAATTCTTCACAAAACAATTATCTTAGTATGTACTTTTGAGTTTTTTCTAAAATAATTTATTTTAATGTAAATAGTTTAAAGTCCTGATTTCTCATATACCTTCAATTTTATATGGATTATATTTATATGAAAAAATATTTATATATATAATATATATTTATAAATAAAAATAAATAGTTTAAATTTACTCTTTCAAATTTATAAAACCCCTGATTATAATATTAGAATGTCAAATATTTTTTTTAGAAAAGTATTTTTTTATGTCTTTGTAATTACATTCAAACGTAAGGAAATTAGGATTTAGATTTATTTTAAAATCATATACCTACCTTTTAAAAAAGTTATTATTCTTAATATAATTAAAATTAATAAAATTATAATTTTTACCTATACATAAAACATTATACATAAAAGTACACTTTTTTTTAAAAAAAATGGGTCGTTACACATTACATGCACTAACATTAAGATTAATATACTTAAAAAAAGAAATTTAATATGATAAAATAATTCTAAAAGTTTATATAATAATTGAAAACATATTAAATATTTCCAATTTCTTTTTTAGGTATAATATTCAGATTACTTGGATTAACGCCAATAACTACTATAATAGAGAAACAGTTATTCTAAAATTATTGTTTTATTAATATCAAGAAATTAATATAAAATAAATTGAATATAACTACTTTAAATAATTAATATAAAATTATTTAAAAAAAATAAACAAATATATTAATAATCATCTAATTTTAAATTGATATTTAGAAATATTAAGAATTTATAATGCTCATAATGTAATTTTCTACTAAAGTAGTTTTTCCAACTATTAAACATTTTAATTTAATAATTAAATATATAATATTAATGAATTGAATGAGATTAAATATATTTGGAATGTATTTCTACCACACCAATATTTGGCTATATGGATTTTTTATATGTTCAATAAATCATAAAATTACTTAGTTAGAAAGTAGTTATGTACGTTTAAAGTATAAATAGTAAAATGTTAAAACATATTGGTAAGAACCTTATAACATGTAAAAAAATATGTGTGGAGATCCTTAGATGTGTCTTGATCAATCCAAATACACCCCAAACTCTATTGTTTTTATATTTTGGATTCATTTCCCTTGGAATGTTTTCATGGGATTATTAAAAGATAAAGTGTGTTTCCAAAAGTTCCATTTTCAACTATTAAAAAAGTTGATCATATACGCCCTTTCAAATAAAAAGATATCCTCTGAATTAAACATTGACCATATGTAATTTTACTATATATATAATCCTATCCCAAAAACATAATCTCTTAGTCAATGATTTTTATCATCAACTCTTCAATTTCAAGTGAACTTCACAGGAAAAATGGTGTTTCTAAAGTAAGTGTTATCTTTATCTTATGTATTATACTTAATAATAATATTCCATATATTTTAAAACCATTATAAAATTATGGATTAGATGTCATTATTTATAATAATTTTATGACACATAGATATTCATTTCCCTCTACTTAGAAAAATAATAGAAACATCACTCATGCATTTGTACAGACTATCTCCTATACAAAAAATCATTTTTTATTATTATTATAATTTTTCATTATTTAAAAAGATATCATCAATATTGGTTAACTATAATATATGAATTAAATTATTATTATTATTATTATTTTATCATAATTATTTTATGTATAAATAATCAACTCCTTATCCATACACAAAAAAATAGTTAAAACATGTTTATGTTTGAGTCAGTTTAGCAACCTATATGGGTGATGCTATAAGATACCATGGTTAATGATTATGAGAACATGAAAACTAATATTATTTTTATATAATAATAAAATCTTTATTTTCTAATATATTAAATTATTTAAATAACCTATTGTTAATTTATCATTTTTGCTTGCTAAAATCATTAAAATGATATGATATATATTCAGACTTCCCATGATGTAATGAAAACATATATATAATTAAATGGGAAAATTTTAAATATATATACGTTATATATTCCATAAAATAAAGTTCTATATCAGTAATTAAATTTTTATCAAATAATTGGTGATGAATCTGAAGTATTAAACTTGCACAGAACTATTAATGTTATTAAAACCTAATTGTAATAATAATTTTTTACTAGTTAATGTTCTCATGAAAAAAAATTAATAAGAATTATAACATTTTAATATTTATGGGATGGTTTTTAAAATTTATATTATTTTAGTTAATTTTTTTTTATCTGAGGTTAGAGTGTTATCTACTATTCAAGGAAACATAGTACGGGTTTCTGTTTAAATTTAACTTCTTTGAGAAATGTTTATGTAATAAACCATTTATATTGTTTACGGTGTAAATACCACCCCAATTTATTTTTTCTATCATTATTATGTTATATTTAATGATATTAAATTATCAATTTCATGGTGTCTTTCTCAGGGGGTAATTATTTTAAAGGTATAATGGCTATAAAGTATTTTTTAGACATAAATAATATTTTTGTGAAAAAATCATATTTATTTTATTATAATCATAAAATATTGATATATTATAATATATTAAGATTTTATTTCATAATTCCACTAAATTGTATCAAGAAACCATGTTTTATATAGATTCCTTCTATCTTTATGGCTCAATTGTTTCTTTAAAAATAATTTTTATTAATAAATATTATCATTTATCTCATGGTTATTCCTTCCCTATCCCTATTTTTGAATCCTTCCTATATTATCATTTTCCTTGGGGAAACACATATTATTTTTCACCAATTATCCTTTTATCTAGTTTATTAATTTTAAAATAATGGGTTCATCAATTTTTTATTCATTTGGTGTTTTCAACACTGTTATTTCGAAATGTTTGAAGGATTTTTTTCTACCATTTAAAAATAAAATATTTCATCATAAACTCCATATTTTATAATTATTAAATTTATGTGTTTCTAATTGTTCAATTATTATTGTTTATTTTTTAAATTAAAACTTTTAAATGTATTTTCACTCACCGTTTTTGAAAACTTTATAACCTTTTAAAGAATCCATTATTAAATATTTTTAAAACATAATATTTTTCAATGTTTTTTCACTCTCCATATTTTAAAAAATTATATCTTTTCATGTTCCCATTATCAAAATTTTTTTATAAATAAAATTATTTAAAATATTTCACTAACCTTTTTTGAAAATATTAAGTATATTTCACGATTCTATTACTAAGGATTTGTTTCAAAAGTTAAATTTTTCAAAGTATTTTCACATTCCATTTTTTAAAAAATTATATCTTTTTCAATAATACATTATTAAATATTATATTTTAATGTTAAGATTTTTATATCATTTTCAAATTCCCTTTTCAAATAATTATGTCTTCTTCATATTTCTATTTTTAAAAATTATTTTCTAATATAATAATTTTCAAAGTATAATAACATCCCATTTCTGAAAACTTTTGACTATTGTAGGATCTTTTAATTGGAATTTTTTTGTAAGGTTTTCAAAAATTATTCTCCCTCTCTACCCAAAAATTCATTTTTGGTATTAATCTTCCCTTTATCTTTTATAAAAATAATTTGAATTTTTTTTAAAAAAAATCATGTTTTCAATTAAATTTATTTTTCAAGTATTATCATTCATTATGTTTTGTTTTGATGGCCCATTATAATTTATTATTATAATATTTATTTTTTAAAATGATATATTTTATGTCATATTATTTTATAGGTACACATTATGTGATGTTTTTTAAAGGATTAAGAAATCAATTCTATTTTAATGGGCTTATCAAGATATGTTTATTATTGGATTTTAAATGGCATGAATTTTTATAGATAATGATGATATGTTTGGTCCTATATGTCCATCAAATGTATTAGTTATGGATTATATTTATTAAGAAAATGATATTAAGAGTGATTATTTTTCTTTAAAAAATGAACTATATGCCTTTTTGTACACAAAATGAAGCAAGAGAATTTTTCTTATACACAACTTAAATCCCAGAAATTTTTTTGTTCTCAACATGAATGATGGAAATTTTGTTTGTTAAAAATGATATAATTTATGTATTCTTATATTTTATCCATAATTTATTGTAAATGACAAGCTATATTTCTATATTCATTTTATTTTGATCCTTGAGTATTTATTATTATCTCAATATTCCACAATTGTTTCAATGGTTTAGTTTTTTCCATTTGAGAATACATGTTATTCTATCTTGATTAATGGAAAAATCATATTGGTCAATCATCATTTTTATTCTAAATTCCTATTCTACACATATTTTCCCATATTATTGTAATTTAACCCTTGATGATATGTTGATAAATTCATCTTTACTCAGAATTTGATATCACTATTTTATTATGTTTTATTTTCCCCAGGATACGAAGATAATATTAATTTGTGGGAAGTCGATAAAGGATTATACCATAGTTCGATTATGGAAATATTAATATAGATTAATATTTTTATTTATATAATATCTAAAACACTGAAAATTTTGGTCTTTGAGATATGTGACTATTTGTGATATGTATTATTTAAATCATGATATTAATTTTTTATTTATTCTATGTTTATATTGGGTTGCTTTAGGATACATGTTAATCTATCGAGATCCATAAGGGTCAATTCCCTCCAAAACATAACTTTTAGAAGGAGTTTGATTGGTTTTTTTAATGTTGTTGTGGAATTTAGAGGGTTTTTCCTTGTGGGTGAGTATTGAAAAATAAATAGTCTTTAAAAAAGGGATCCATCCCCCCAATATACATATTATGAATAGGACCGCATGGGTGTAAAACTACATGATGAAATTCTATAAATAGTTCATTTGAGTGGAAACATCATAGAAATATATACATATAATATAGTGAGATCACTTTTAGTGGAAAGAATAGTAATTTTGATATAATGTGGAGAAGAATGGATGAAAAAAATTAACCATCAGATAGGGTTTGTATGTGAATTAATATACATGTGTGAAATGATATGTTAAACATGAGGTGTAATTTAGTTATAGATATGAATGTGTAGTTGTTATATAATTTGGGTATTTGATGATATAACATTGGTCCAAAATTGAGACAGATATGAGTCATTATGTTGATGACTCTAGCCATGGAAAATTTATAATTGATTGTTTAATATTATTTTCTTTATACATGGATTTATTTTTATATTTCATTCACATTAGAGATTGGGGGAGTAACCTATAAATTATAATTATATACTCACTATTTCATCCAAAATAAAAAAAATTAAGAATATTTAAATTTTTAAGGGTTGTGTCAAAAAACCTTATTTTTTATATTGGAGACTTTCTTGTGGAGGATGAATGTATAATATCTCATAAGATGTATAGAGGAGATGATATATTTTTTGGTTACATTTATTATTATGATTGGTCTTTGTATTAGTTGGAAATCATTTAATATAAATTATTAATGTGTTGTGATTTTTAATCAAATTTATATTATTAATGGTTATGTTTAGTATTATTTTAATGAGGGTTATCCATTATATTAATGTGTTATGATATACCAATAGTACTGGTTTCTAACTTATGGCCTATTATTGGAAGGATACCAGGATTCTTGATAACCTTGTAGAGGTATAATGTGGTGTCTTAGAGGAAATGAATCATGAAATATTATCTTATCTATCAAGCCACGGATAATCTCAAATAGTTAGTAATTAATATAATGACTTACTACAACCAAAACAAATGTTTTAGTATATTTTTCCAAAAATTGACAAACAATGTGAAAATTTATAGATGGTGTTTCATATTAAAATTACTTTAAGATGATCTTGTATAACTATAATTCTCTTCTTAATTAGTTTCTTATAAATAAATTTTCAACTTTTTGATGTTGTTATTACTAATTAGTCTCTCAAGTGCCTCTTTTCATGGGTTATAACACTCTCCCTCTCTTATTATCACAATGCCATCATTATAGACCATAATCCTAAAATCCATACATTTCTTCTGCAATTTAGATTGATTGTTTTCTATGTTTTAATTTTAATGAAATTGGACCAATTGAACAATAGAAGAACCCTATCCATCACTTATAAGACATGCATCCTGACACAAAAAAACACCACATGATCCCCAACATGTATATGATATGCCATATTTCAATTTTGACCATGTGTATGAATGACCACGTATCAGACTAATGTCTGTCCCCATTGGAAAACAAAATTTCATAAAATGGTATTTTTCCCAATTTTCACACACACAAAATGGGAACACTCCAAGACTATTGACCAATTTGATACTACTCGAAGCCAAACTAGCTCAATAATATAGTACTAATCATGTAGGCTTTAGAAACAATGTGCACCATGTTGACATAGATAGTAACAATTTGGATTTTAACCCCCACGCTATTAATGGTTTTTTTGTGTTATCCACATTATGTATAATATGTGATTTAAATTTTATAAATATTATTGTTATCAATTATGTTTTATTATGATTTAATGTTTCATGTTCACAAAAAACACATTATGTTCTTTTCAGAGGAACATTTTTATATGAAAATTTATTTTTTGTTATTATTTATATTTTATTCAATGCATTATTTTTACAAAATAATTTTTTTCCCATTTAATAGGAATTGTGTTTAGTTTATATTTAAATTTCCCTTGATATTCAAGATAATGATTTTATTATAAAATAATATATTGGCACATGTACACCACTAAATATGTTTTTAGTTTTTGGAAAGATTATATTATTTGTGGTATGATTTTAAATTTGTTCATTTTTCCTATAAAATTAAATATTTATAATATATATCATATAAATTTTGAAAAAAAACCACACTATATATATATATTATAGTACATTTAAAATAAATATTTTTATATCCAAATACTATTATACTTGTATTATATGTTAGTTTTGTTATAATTATACAATTTGTGACTTTATTCTATTACCCAAATTGAAATTATTTGATATATTATATTTTAAATTATTATTATTTATTTATAATATCATGTTATATTCATATTTTGGATAAATTAATTTTAAATTTAATTTTATTATCAAAAAAACTTTATGGTTAGTAAGAAAATTTACTCATAAAAGTATTTTTAATGTTTTAAAAGTTGTGTTTTTATAAAAATGTATAGTTGTACATCTATATAATCTATTTTATTTCATTATATTATATTATTTATATCAAAATTAACAAAATTACGTATATTTTTTAATAAAAATTATGTAATATTTATATTCTATACTATAATATAGATGAGTGGAATGAATAAAACATGTTCCTTGTGAGTATATCATAGGATGGGTTTCTCCATAGTTTTATATTACATGTTATGAAAGATATATATGATCACAAACTCCCCACATTATGTTTATTTATGGTTGAAAGCATTCCACCCAGAATATAGTGTATGTTATCCATTCCATTTTAAGATGATTAATTAATTAATAAAAACCAAGTGTCCCAACATAAAAATAAACATTACTATAGAAGATCAACTTTTTACTGAGTAATGAATTTTAAGCTATAAATTTCAATGTAACTCATTTAAAAGTAATTACAAGTCACTCCTCATATTGACTAAAATATTATATCTTAGATGGATATGAGAAATGACTTGGAAACATAATAATAAAACATTTATTCAAGAATAAAATAATCTGATTTTCATAATTATCTAAGAATACTTTATGTACTATTGTATAGTGTATTATAAAGAGATAATTTATAATATAGAGACTCTATAGAAATATAAAATATATGCATCATATAAACCAATAAAAACCTTATATCCTTCAATAAGAATGGATCTATCAAGATTTCCCTCCTTTAAATACATGATATCCATAACTAAACTCTTTATTTATGGTTACTTCATCCTCTTATACATAATTATAGAATATTATATATTTTTTCACATATTTACTAAATTTTTATCTCTATGAAATTTATATATATGGTAAACCTTAAATCAAAATATATCATTTTCCTCTTTACACTCTTATGATTCTAAATTCATATCACATGACTAATATTGACATTGGAATCCAATATTTGAATTTTGGACTCCATGATCATATTAACTTACATAATATGGCTTGAGAACATGATCATGAAGAATCATTGCTATCAATTTTACATAAATTAATGTCATGTTGTCAATTAAGCTTATCAATGGAAGTAAATATCTCTATAAAGTAAATCTTGATCTACTTAAGTCGTTGTTTTAATTTATTTTTAAATGGTTGTAGTGGAATCTCATGTGTAGTCTCATAAAAATAACATCATATTTCATTCTTCAACACTGCATGAATAATGAGCTATTGAAATGTCACTTTCACAACTCATAATTCATAATAACACAGCCCAGTAATATTTTTCATGACCTGTCCCCCGGGGCTCATGCCGTGACTACCCCAGGACCAACTCCCAAACGATGGGGGCTAGAAAATAGTGTCGAAGGAATCAACCTGTAAGTGGGAGGCCTTTTACAGAGTACCTATATTCACACACACACCCAACCACTACCCAACACCCTGAAAAGGGGAAACAAGTACCACTAAAACAAATCAGAGTGTAAGTACAACTCAAAATAAGTAGGCCAGAATACAAAACCAATAATTAACTGAAAATATAAAGTACAAAAAAGGAAACTCTAGTGTACATCCATAGAAAACCTCAACTAATCGTGAAAGTAGTGAAGCTACTGGAAGCCGGTGAAGTACGTCCTATCTGCCCGGTCGTATTGGGCCCCGTGAGGTCCTAGGCCACCAAGTCCATTGATGTAGCGTCTGTCAGTCCCGTCTCCCTGAGCACCACTGTCATAACGTCGGTCATCTGCACCAGACACAACACATGTGGGAGAATCCCATGCGGGGGTAAAAACACAGTACTCAGTAGGGACCCCAAAACAAAAAGGAAACTCGCACAACAATTCCCCAAAGTAAAGCACTAAATACAAGATAGCTCACACCAGGTATATTTTAGGATAGTTGTAGAATCACTAGTCACATTGTCAAAACCCTTAGCTTCTGAAAAACTCCTGTTATAGGGAGTACAGTGAGCCTGCCCAGTCATGAAGTAGTGCTCCCCACTAACCTTGAACTGCTAAGGTACTCCTCCCCCAACGCGTATCATGGGCATGAAATGTCACAGAGAGGGGCTTCCCACTAGTCATAGCCAACTGAGGTACTCATCCTAATTGTGTACCATGGGCTTGAAAAGTCACAGAGAGGTTCTTCCCACTATGGGCCAACCAAGTCATAAAGAGGTGCTTCCCACTGGCCCAAAAGTCAGCAGTCTTCAGGTCTCAGCCAGTCGCAGGGTTTTTTACGTAGTGCGCTTGAAAGAACCACTCCTAAATCCCTTAATCACATATCATATTCCAATAAAGTCACTATAGATCATGCCAAAAGATCTGCCTCATTAAAATTGTCCCAACGCTGCAAGCTGCTTTTCAATTGGACATATGGTTTGCGAAATACATGTGTTTTAGTAACTAGGGTGCGGGTTGCGATGTGGCCTGGTCTGACTCGGTCAGACTGACCCAACCAACATGGCCTGAGGTTCCTAGATAACCCAGTTCATTAATATGGACTCGAACTGACCTGGTGCGGGTTGAGATCAGTCTGGTCTGACCTGGATAATGGGCCAGGCCCAATAGGCCATGTTGGACCCGGCCCAGATGGATGAGGGTCCCACACACCACATCGCCTAGTGACACGGTCTAGTCCTACCCAACCTGAAGAGGGTATGGGTATTACCTGCTGAAGGGGGTCCAGCACACTGGGTGTGGGTCTGGCCCGCTGGTCAGCTCGCACCCCGCCCGGTCCATCTCCCTGAATACAGTCGAACGCCACATTTTTCCACCGCCATTGCCCTCCGGGTCACTGTGGGGTGCCTCATCTATCACGGTCGAGCAACTATGGCCCATCACATGGGAAATGGGCCAGTGTTGCATCCAAAACCCTCTGACGTGGTCGCATCCTGGCCGGTGGTTTCTTCCGATGCGCAATGGCTCGGGGAGTCGCAACCCTTCCTATGACGTGTCGTCATGGCGTGCTGCCTCCCTCCCACGACCGCTTCCATGGGCCACCTCCAAATGTTGTCGATGCCACCACTGATGTCAATGCTCTGAAAGATTCTTTCATATACCACTGGGTCTGCACTAGTGGTCCGTTCATTATTCCACTTGCTCCTACATTTTCTAGGGAACATCCTCTCCACTTCTAAGGTCTAAATTATGTCTTTTCGTTGATTCAAGAGTTTAACCATGATGAAATCCCACAAATGAGGGGCTTGTGCCTTGTTCGTGTCGGCCTGCGCCCTCTACGTTAAATTTTTTTCAAATCAACATAGGTGTAGAGATTTTAATTCAAACTACAATGATAATTCAATCCTAGATAAAGAAACCCCAAAGAAGTCACCCTCCCGTATGAACATAGAGTCCACAGATTAACCTGTTCATGGGTTAATACGCATTCGTCATTTTAAAATAAGTACAAGGAAAACATTAAAATCAAATAACCCCAACCTCTTATGAAGTTTTATTCCGCAGTTTTCTTCCTTAAGGGATTTAAGATGTCGACGTCATTTCCCAGCTCCGATATTTGAAAGGTGTTAAAGATGATGAGGTTTTACTGACGTTCACCATTCTTCGCTGGTGTGGAATTCCATCAGAGTATCTCTATATAATCCTCCAAATTTTTATTCCACATTTCCCTAGCATGTCGAATGATAAATAGGATCACGTCACAGTGTTCCCATTATGATGAGATGTTGTATCGTTACACTGATTTATTTAGGAAACAACGTCATTGTTACGTGTTATTACAACATCATTACATTGTGGGTTTAAAAAGAAATTAATGATTCTCATTAATGCACATCGTCTCCACCCTATCATTTCCCCACATCTTCTCCATCTTCCACTCAAAATTGAGAAAGAAAATAAAATAATTATTTTAAATTATTTTATTATTTTCCTCGAAAAGTCTGAAAAATAACTTTTTTGCTCAGCCCTTATCAAACAAAGTTAAGCCACTTCTAGGAGAATCTCAGTGTTATGAATTTTACTATTCCTTGGTATTTTTTATCCGATCCATAGTTCAAAAGATGGAAAATACCCCTGGCATGTTTACTGAACATACCATAAAAAACGTCAAAATTATGTTATGGGCTCTCCGGAACTCGAAATCATGTGTCGTCGAAATTTTTGGATTCGAAATAATTCTATATAAATAAAAAAAATTACATTTAAATTACGAGACATTAAATTCACTCCATCTTAGGGATTTACATCCCCGAAATCCAAAACAACAACTAAACAAAGAGATGGGGGTACTGAGCATAAATCTGAGCCTCACCTTCCCATGTTCTCTCCTGGATATTCCTATGCTGCCATCAGATATGCACTAGAAGAATTGACCACCCACATAGGACCCACTCTTGTAGATAATATATCTCCATTGGGAACTCCGCTAATTTCACCCCATCATCAATGTCCAGCTCACCCCAGTCGATGACGTGAAATTGATAATGCATGTACCTCCTCAGCTACGACACATGGAAAACATCATACATCTGGTGCATCTGTGGGGGAAGAGCTAGGAAGTATGCCACCTCTCCAAATCTGATCAGGATCTAGAAAGGTCTAATGGACCACATAGATAGCTTGTTTCCGCGGCCCAATCTATGCAATCCTCATCTGGGTGAGACCCGAAGGAACACATGATCCCCCTCCTCGAACTCCAAGGGTCTCTATCTCTGATCGACATAAGACTTCTACCAATTATGTGTAGTCCTCATCCACTCCTGGATGATCGAAACCTTCTCAGTGGTATCTTCTACCATATTTTCACCCATGAGTGCTGACTCCCCTGGGTCTCTCCAGTATGTGGATGATCTGCAAGGCCACTCGTATAAGGCCTTAAATAGTGCCATGCCGATGGTGGAGTGATATCTGGTGTTGTATGAAAACTCCAATAGTGTCAGGTGGTCCTACCAATAATGATCAATGTCTAGGATGCAATCACAAAGAATGTATTCTATGGTCTGTATGGTCCACTCTATCTGACCATCTGACTGGGGATGAAAAGCTATGCTCAAACGCAACTGCGTCCCGAATGCCTCCTGTAATCCCTTCCACAACTGGGATGTAAAGCGGGTGTCCCAATAGGAGATGATCATCGAAGGACCCCCATGAATCTGCACTATCTCATGAACGTAGAGGTGTCCCAATCCCTCTATCGGTCCATACTCCTAGATGGGTATGAAGTGAGCTAACCAGGTGAGTCGGTCAATGATCACCCAAACAGTGTCATGACCTCTAGACATACGTGGTAACTCCATCATTAAGTCCATCGAGACACCATCTCATTTTCAATCTAGTACCTCGAGTGGATGATTTAAGCCTCTTGGAACCTGGTGATCGGCCTTCCCTTGCTAATAAGTGAGGGATCTTGAAATGAACTCGGCCACTGATTTCTTCATCCCTGGACACCAGAACTGATGCCGGAGGTCATGGTACATCTTCTCCACTCCATGATGTATTTATAATGGAGATTTATGAAACTCCCTCAACACATCCTCCTACAATTCCACTGGTACTAAGTTGAACCCTCTGAAACGGATGACGAGCACCCCAACTATCGAAAATATATCAAGAACCTATCCTGAGGATATTTGAGCATGTCAGGCCTCACAGTCAACATCCACTAACTTTTCCTCCCTAACTTGCTACAAGAGTGGGGAGTAACATACATCGACTAAAGTTAAGTAGCCTCACCAACATCGACGAAGGACATCCTCATCGTACCTAACTGCTCTATCGCCTCACTCAACAGTTGCAACTCGGTCCTCCTGCTCAGTGTGTCTTCTACCATATTCCCCTTTCCATGAGTATAGACTACCTCAAAATCGTAGTCCTAGAAGAACTATAGACATCACCATTGTCTCAAGATCAGGTCCTTCTAGGAGAAGATATAACAGAGACTCTTGTGGTTGGAGTAAACCATAAACCATTCCCCCATCAAGTAGTGTTTCCACATCATGAAGGAAAAGACCACTGTTAATAAATCTAGGTCATGGTTTGTGTAGTTCTGCTCAGGATTCCTCAACTATTGTGATCTGTAGCTGATCGTTCCTTGCTCCAACATCGGGATACAATTAAGCCCAGTCCTTGATACATCGCAGTAAACTACATACCCAACACCCTCCTCTGGTAGTCTCAAGATGTTGGCACTAGTCAGTCTCCACCTCTGCTCCTGGAGACTCTTCTGGATTTTCCTCATATACACAAATGGTTTTACCTTCCAAGTTAATACTGATAAGGGTGCTTCTACCATGTAAAAGCAGGTCATGAACCTTCGATAGTAACTAGTCAACCCAAAGAAGTTGTGTACCTCAGTCACACTATGGGGTGTCTCCCAAGTAAGCATCACATCTAACTTCGCTAGATATACTACAACTCCATCCTCTGAGATGACGTGTCCTATGAAATGGACCTCCCAAATCCGAAACCAACACTTAGGGAGCTTACCATAATTTTGGTTCTCTTGGAGTGTATCTAGGACGATCTGCAAGTGTACGGTGTGCTCCTACTCCAAAGCTAAGTACACCAATATGTCATCTATGAAGACCACGATGAACTGGTCAGGGTAGGGCTAGAATATCCTATTCATGAGGCCCATGAAAACTATTGGGGAATTAGTCATGCGAAAAAGAATAACCAGGAATTCATAGTGGCCATACCAGAACCTGAAGGATATATTAGGTACATCCTCATATAATACCCAGAGCTAGTGATAGTCTGATCTGAGGTCTATTTTTTGGAACCACTTTGCTTCCTTCAACCGGTCAAAGAAGTCATCAATTCTCCGCAGGGGGTACTTGTTCTTGACGGTCGCCTAGTTCAGGCACTGGAAGTCCACGCACAACCGCAAACACTCGTCTACCTTCTGGTAAAAAATCATTGGGGCTACCCATGGTGAAAATCTAGGCCTTACAAACCCCTTCTCCTACAAGTCCTCCAGATGTAGCCTCATCTCACAATGCTCTGCGTGATCCATTCAATATGATGGTGTAGGTATCGATGTCATACCGGGGTACATGTTGATACAGAAGTCTACCTTTATAAAATGAGGTAGCCTTGGAACCTCATAAAGAAAAACATCCACATACTCATCCACCACTACAGGGAAGCTTGGAATATTCCCTTCCACTGAACCCAGGGTGAGGCCAGTCAAATAGTGAGTGACCGGTTGTACCCTCCTCCAAGAGAGTTCATACTATACTGAAAGGGTTTCTTTCTCATTAGTGAAGGAAAAATTGGTCCCATCTTCATGGACACACCAAACATTACACTTAAAACAGTCAATATGATCATAGACTATGGATAACTATTCCATACCCAAGATGATGATGTAAGGCCTTGACGCTGCTACTAGGAGATCCCAACCAAATATCTCTCCTCCTAGATTAATCTCACACTACTGGCACCAGTGTGTAATCATCAAATCCCCTCCCTTCAAAGTATTTAGATGTAAGGATCACGCCAACGGCTCCACCGAAGTCTCCGAGCACCGAACGAGAGCTCTGTCAAGGAAGGAGTGACTAGAATCTATGTTTATTAGTACTACATCTAGGGTAGAGAAGACACAGATCGTACCTCAGATCATCTCTGGAGCACTGTGGTCATAAGCCTCTATAGCCTAGATCTGAGTTTTCCCATGTCTACCTACACCCTGAGGTCGGGGTGGACCACTTGGGGGTGGTGGCAGTAACACCTTGAACCATCACCCACCGCCTACTGCTCGACCAACTCCCCTACCACATCCGCTGCCCTACGGACCACCTTGCTTGAACCATTGTCGCTACCTTGACTTCCCCTTGACCATCTTCTGGTCATCTGTACAGTGGGTCGGGAGTCATGTTCCATGTTCCCCTTCCATCCACATGAGTAGAAAAGCCTGGCCCTCATTTGACTCCCTCTGGTCAGGGAGCCTTGCATTACCGACCCTGAGTCCTGAGGTCAGCCTATGAAAGACCTATCCTGCTCGGGCTCATTCATCTTTTGTTTTCTACCTACCATAGACTTTGCCACCTGGGGTCTACTGGTATCTCTAGTTGCGAGCGCCTACTCCTCTAAGAAGCTATTCATTATAAGGGCTCTCTCTAGAACCCCTGTCTGGGTAGGGATGCTAAGAGACACCCCCGAAGCCCTGATCTCCCTCCTGAGTCTATGCTCAAAGTCTTGAGTCCTAAAAAAGAGTCTCACACCATATATGTGGAGTATAAGGAAAGCTTTGTGAACCTTGATGAATACTCGGCCACCGTCATGTTGTCCTACTGTTGGTGGAGTAGCTCCTGGATGCGCACAGAGTACAAGGTTGCAGGAAACAATTCCTCCTAGAAAATACAGTCAAAGTCAACCCAAGTGAGGGTCACCTCATCGTGAGTCTAGATGGTATAACTCCCCCATCTTCCTACTAAGGCTTACAGAAGGCTCACTACAATGATCTCCTTCTGGTCAGGCAGTTTCCTCACAATGCGAAAGACTCGCATCACAGCCTCTAAACAGACTTTAGTGACTTGGGGATCTATATATCCCCTGAACCTGGGAGGTCTCTGTCTTTGAAACTCATGTAGGGAATTGAACCTACAAATGTCCTCTACCAAATCTCCAAAAGTGGATACTAACCATTGGGGGGTGGTAGCACTGGCGCACCACCCGGTAGGGCCATCTCTAGAACTGGTCCATGTACGGATATCTCGTCGCTAGGCAGGCTATCCTCACAACCTCGTATCGGGATCCCGGCTGGTCATCTATGCAGAGGCATCCTGAGATAGATCAAGATGTACCACAATTAGAAGGTTATACCTGGTGATATGACTTTTATTCATAAAAGGAGTCCATTATGGAACCGTTGTTTTCATGTATTGATCCAAGAACAGAATTCAAGGTCCTGGTGTATGGATACGTCGGTCGTCGCCCCAATACTGGAGTCCCCAAAACAGAAAGTCTGACTTGCAACACATAACAATGCTGCCCGAAAATAAAACACAGACTCCCGATCTTTGAGTGGGAACTGACGTCCATCTAATACCACTTTTTCACGACCTATCCCTTGGGGAATGTGTTGTGACTACCCCAAGCCTGCCTCTCAACGGCCAGGGGCTGGCGACTAGTGCCCAAGATGTCAATCTGCAAGTGGGAGGCAGTTTCCAGAGTACATGTACGCTCACACACACCCAACCACATCCCAACACACTGAAAAGGGGAAACAAGTACCACTAAAACAAAGTTGAGTGAATGTACAACTAAAAGTAGGTGGACCAAAATACAAACCCAACAAAGAAATGAAAATAGAAAGAACAAAAAAGAATCTATGCTGGCCATTCACAGAAAACCCCACCTGATCATGACTGTAGTGAAGCTACTGGAAGCCTAACTAGTATGTCTTGTCTGCCAGGTCCTAGTGGGTCCCGCATGGTCCCAGTCCATCAATTCCACCAACGTAGCATCCTCTAGTCTCGTATCCCTGGGAACCCTTGTCGTAACGTCAGTTGTCTGCACCAAACACAACACATGTGGGTGAAGTCCATGCAAGGGTGAGTAATACTATACTCAGTAGAAACCCCAAAAAAATGAAAAAAACAGCATAAAAATTCCTCAAATGAAGCATGAAACAGAAGACATCTCCCACTAGATATATTCTAGTATAGTTTCAGTATTATCAGCAGTCTCATCGCTGAACACCTTGGTTGATTGAGAACACCTCCTCTAGGGAGTACAGTAGGCATGTCATGTCATGTAGTAGTACTTCCCACTAACCTTGGACTGCTTAGGTACTCTTTCCCCATCACGTATCGTGATCCTACAAAGTCATAGAGAGGTGCTTCCCACTAGTCATGTCCAACTGAGGTACTCATCCAAATTGCTTACTGTGGGCCTGCAAAGTCATAGAGAGATTCTTCCTACCATGGGAATGCCAAGTCACAGAGAGGTTCTTCCCACTGGGCCAAAAGTCAGCAGTCTTCAGGTCTCATCTAGTTGTAGGATTTTGTACGTATTGCACTTGGGAGAACCACTCTCCAAGCCCTTCTTTGCAGCTCAACTTCTACGAATGTCACCATAGAGAGTACCAAAAGATCTATCTCGTCTAGAGGGTCTCAATGACCCAAACTTCACGTCCATTGGATGTGTGGGATGCAAGATACATGTGTCTTAGTGACTAGGGGACCACTTGCAGAGGGGCCCGGTCTGACTCAGTCAAACCGACTCGACCAGCCCGACTTGGGGGTCCCACGTACCCCAGATCCTTAAGACAAACTTGACCTGAACTGTTGTGGGTCGAGGTTGGTCTGGTCCAGCCTTTCCAGTGGGTCAGGCCCAATAAGCCTCGCTGGACCCGGCCTGGTTTTCCGAGGGTCTAGCTCACCGATTCGCCCGAAGACCTGTCTAGTCTGGCCCGGCCTGAAGAGGGTACGTGTCCAGCCTATCTGTTTGGGTCCGGCCTGCTGGGCAGTTCACGTCCTTCCCGGTCCATAAGGGGTAGACCAGTCTGCCTCACTGGACACAGCCGGACACCGCGTTCTTCTGCCGCCATCACCCTGCGTGTCGCTACGGGGTGCCTCCTCAACCGTGGTCGACCAACCGCGACATTTCTCACGGGACACGGCTCAGTGCCATGTCCCCATCCCTTTGATGGGGTCGAGCAACCACGTCTGTCACCTTCAGCCGGTGACATCTTCTGTTGCGTCACGTCACGGTGAGCTACGGCCATTTTATTGGTTCTCCGTCGTGGTGGCCGCCTCCCACCCACGGCCGCCGTCGTGGGCCATCATTGACTGTCGTCAACACCACCGCCGGTGCCGACGCTCTGAAAGATTATTCCGAAGGCCGCCGGGTCCACACTGGTGGTCTGTTCTTCATGCCTCTTGTGCTTGTGTTCTTCGGGGAACGTCATCACCACATCGAAGGTCACAAATCTGTCTTGTCGTCTATTCAAGAGTTTTACCACAAAGAACACCCACGGTGTAGGGGCTCAGGCCTTGTTTTTGTTAGATCGTTCCCTCCGTGTTAGATGTTTTTCAAAAAAAAGGGAGGTCCAATGATTTTAATTCGAACAACAATGACAACTCAATCCTGGATAAAGAAACCGCAAATAAGTCACCCTCCCGCAAGAACGCACGGTCTGCGGATTAACCTGTTTGTGGGTTAATTCGCATTTGTCATTTTGAAATAAGGACAGAAAAACATTAAAATCAAATAACCCCTACCTATGTTGATGTCTAATGTTGCGGAATTATTCTTCAAGGGATTTAATATGTCGATGTCACTACCCGGCTCTGATATTTGAAAGGTGTTGAAGATGATGAAGTTCCACTGACGTTCGTTGTTTTTCACTGGGATGGAAGTCCGTAAGAGTTTTCCCAGATAATCGTCCAAATTTTTAATCCATATTTCCCCAGTGCATCGAGCTATAAATAGGATCACATCACAACATTTCCATTATGATGCGATGTCGTGTCATTACACTATTTTATTTATGAAACAACATCACTGTTACGCACCATTAATGTGTCATTCTGCTCTGAGTTTAACGAGCCATTAATGAGTCGCATTGATGCACATCACCAGCACTATGTCACTTCCTCGTAGCGTCGTCTTCCTCCACTCAAAAGTGAGAAAGAAAATAAAAAAATAATTTTAAATAATTTTATTATTTTTCTCAAAAAGACCGAAAAATAACTTTTCTTCTCAGCCCTTTCTGACCGAAATTAAGCCATTACTAAGTGAATCAGGACATTTTGAATTCAACAGTGCCCTCAGATTTTTGATCCAAGCGATGGTTCAAATGATAGAAAATCTCACTGGCACATTTACTGAACATACCTTTAAAAAGTTCAAAATTATGTTTCGGGCTTCCGGATCTCGGAATCACATGTTGTTGAAATTTGCAGTTTGGAAATAATTCCATATAAATAAAAAAATCATAGTGATATTCTGAGATGTTAAAATTTTAACATTATTCCTATAAAATATTTATCTTATAAAGTAAATATTTCATAGAACCATATTTTTAGGTTTAATATCATCAAAATTTTAGATTTTCCAATCTGATATTATACAAATAAAATGATAAAGTACTGGGGAAATGTTTTTTTTTCAAAATTATAATTTGTTAGAAGTAATATTTTCCAATTCGTCCCAAGGTTTTTGAAAAGGGTCTGATTAATATATTACTACCTCCAAGTGTCACTGGGTTATCAGACTCAAGAAAATTAATTATTTATAGTAATATATAAAAATATTCTAGTAATGAGAAGCGGTTGATCCACAAGGAATGACTCTTAGTGTGTGATTTAACTGTGTGAGTAAGTATAAAAAGGAAAAAAAATAATATATCACAAGAAGAATATAAAAATGGAAATGGCGATGAAATAGTGATAGAAATAAACATTTGGGTGAGTGAGAAAGTGAGGTCTGGTGTAGGAAAGAAGGAAAGGAAGAAGATCAAAAGATAGAGAGAACAATCAATTAATGAAATAAGGGGAAATTAGATATCTAGTGTGCGTGTGTGTGTATATATATATATATTTCTTGAATCATTAATTTGGATTTAATCACATGTACCTGATTAAAAAAGGATAACTATATTTTTTATCAGGCCAACCTATGAATTAATGTATCATATAGCTTTTCAACTACAAAAACCACTCAATCATGTTGTGAGAAAAAATCGGTTATCACTGAGTTCAAATTGACAGTTCGACTTAGTGTGCTACTCTATTAATCATGATTAACATTTCAGTAAAATTTACATATTGAAAACAATTTCAAAATAAGCTTTATCCAGAAAAGTTTTCACTGATACATGA
The DNA here is from genome assembly GCA_963277665.1 of Viscum album. Lineage (NCBI taxonomy): Eukaryota > Viridiplantae > Streptophyta > Magnoliopsida > Santalales > Viscaceae > Viscum > Viscum album. Next base: position 265,458,110 of record OY728125.1, on the reverse strand, counting down.
GGTTTTTCAAAAAATTGACTATCAAAAGATAAATAGAGATAATAACATCTAGTTAGAAATTTGCATAAAAAAAGAAAAAGTGGTTAACCATCTCAACCTATTTTCCAAAAAGTACTTAGAAAAAAATCATGATATCATTAAACCTATTCAAATATTTAGACATTGAACAATTTATCTCGAAGTAAATGAAGAAATAGGGGAGGGGAGAATGAATATCCTCTATCTTGGAGCTCCAACTCCATCCCCTTCAGTGATCCTTAGTAGCTCCAAATGTGTCTCAGTTCACCAAATTCTCTCCTTGTTCTACCTGCTGTGATGGTCTGTAGTGTGTTTTTCATATTTCTTACTTTTATAATATTCATTTATTAATAATCTTATTGGGGTCTAATCCCCCCAATCTCATATTTTATGTTCCTTGAGAAACTCTCCAACTACCACAATAAATTATTGTCAATTTACATCTTCCACTACGGTGACCATATCCAATATCCCTCAAATAGAATTTGTAAATCCTCAAAACTCCCCGCCATACAATGTCCATGATCAAATACTCAGATTCTCCCCATGTGGATTGATCAATGTTTGTGATCTCTATGTGAGGACACTTGAACCTTACACCCTTGATTTAACTTCCATGATCTCCTATGCAGTTGTGTTTCCATAAATTAGGTAGAAAAAGGGGTAACAGATTTATGAATTTGAACAAATAAAATTCCACAATAAAATTTTTTATGTGGGCTTAGAATTTAATAGTTTATTGGGCCAGCTACCTCAATTCATTTTTTGGGCTCAAATTTCCCTAGTTAACATTCAATTTTTTTTCTATATTATTATATATATATTACTTAATTTTATTATATTATTTTTAGTATTAAGGAAATATATATATATATATTCAAATTTTTTATATTTATAAAACTATAATAATTAATATATATATATATATTAATTATAATATATGTATATACATATTTTATATTTATTATTGCTATTATTATGACACAATGGCGGTGTGACCTCGGTTCAAGGCGGCGATTCCAGGGTGAGAATAGTGGAGTTGGATCACTAGTTCCCTTCAATCAGTGTGGCTTTGGGGTTAATTTTTTTTGGTTCTTTGATTGCCACAAATTCATCCACAATAGTGACATCGGAAATGGATAGGCAAGGCAGTGCTAGGTTGAACACAGCTGTAAGAACCCAGATCTTCTTTTCAGGTACACTTTTCCTTTTTCTGGAGTTTTTGAGAAAAACGATGTTTCTGGAAATTTTTTAAGTACACGCCGTGTACTCTTTTTCCGCTTGAAGCCGTGTGCTGGCAGTGTTCGGGCAACACACATGGTGTGTAAGGGTGAGGTGGAGGCTGGTTAAAGCGGAGTACGGAAAACTGATGTACACGTCATGTACTCAAGAAGTACACGACATGTAGTTTTTTTCATTAAACAGACCGGGGTCACGCCTGACGCAAAGAAGCGTCTTCTTCTCCAGAAATCATTCATCCGAGAGCGACGTATAGCCGTGTTTCTTCCCCGACCCGCCGTTCCTCCGTTCGAGCTCTGTTCCAGCCGCTGTCAATTGCGTTGGAAGCGCAGCGGTGAGTTATTCGTTCTTCTTTAGCCTTGTTTCTTGATTACTCCTCGTTTCCATGTTATCATGGGCTGAAATTTTTGTGCGTTTTCTCAGATCTTCGTCGTTCTATGGGGAATATGTCATCGAGGTTCACGTATATTGATCTCGTAGGACCGAGGTAGGTGGTTTGTGCCTTTCTGAATAAATTTGATGAGTATTTAGTGCAAATTCCACCAATACCCTTGAATGGGGTTTTGTGTGTTACCTGTTTTTCTCTATTATTTGCCTGCTTTTCTTGATTTCTATAGTAGAGGTTTATGCTTGTGAGTAGAGTAATTTATTTTGTGCTCAAGTTGCTTCGCCATTCTTGTTTGTCTTATTAGGCGTTTTGCCAGTTTCCATGCCTAGTTTTAGGATTGTGGAACTGTTGCTGTGTTTTGCTGCTGAGCCTTAGAATGATAGACAAGTAGTTCTTGAGGTTTACTTGGATGATGTACGCACGCTGAGCATGTTTTATCTTCCACTCAGGACTATGAGAACCCAGAGTAGTAGACCAAAGGGATAATTGACAGAAGGGATTCTCTAGAGTGTCCTTTAATTACGATGCGAGACCATAGGGGGAATTGACGTTGAGTGCTTCCTCATAGATTCTGTAGTTCATCGATGTGGGCTACAGGGGGAATGGACTTTTAGTGCTTCCCCAGAGAGCCCTTATCATGATACGAGACTATAGGGGGAATTGACAGTGAGTGCTTCCCCAGAGAGTCTATTAATTTCATAGCTGAACCAGAGGGGTGAGACTGTGTGTGCCTCCTAGAGGGTTGCTAGTACTTATAGGTTGAGCCATAGGGGTTAGGATATGAGAGCTACCCAGAGGGTTACCCGTTTCTTTCTTTTTTCTGGTTGTTTACTTGTGTACTTTATTTTTTAGAATTGTGGATTGTAGCTGCTTGTGCTTCCCTATTTACTACTTCTTGTTTTATTACTTTCCTTGTATTCATTGACTGTTAGGCACAAATCATTGGGTGATTTCCAACTGGGATTGTATCTCACACCCTGTTTGGGGAATGATTTTGGGCCCAAGCAGACTATGTTGCTGCAGGTATAGATAAGGGCAAGTGCCCTCTTTCAGTTCTTTATTACGCTGGAGCTGGAGAGTAGGGGACCGAGCTGTGGCTCACGATGCTGAGGAGTTTATTTTTGTCTTCCTTGCACTTTGGTTTCAGTTGTATTCCAGCACTTTTTTGTGTTTGATGTTTCTTTAGATACTTGTACCTGCTGCATTATTGTCATCATTGCTATATATATATATTCATTGCTTCTGCTGTCCATTTCAGTTGTGGTATGTTGTTTAGTGTTTCTGCTATTGTGTTTGATTGTTTTTCCGCTGTATACTTACCGAATGAGGGCACAGTTTCCCCACCGACTCACCAAATCCATCACTGCTAGTCAGTAGCCTCTGGCGTTTGGGGAAACGCGCTTGAGTTCATGTGGTGAACTGGGTACGGGGCACCAGTAGAGGGACTCCGGATTCGGGTCGTTACAAAGTGGTATCAGAGGAGTTCTTTTCTGTTTCTTTACTATATGGAGACTTTATCTAGGGATAAGATGGATTCAGTACATGGCCTTAAGCTGTGCTCAGGATTAGCTAACCCGTGTACAGGGAAAATCCATACTACCTCGTTAATTGCAGTTTGCTGGTTTTGAGGTCTTATAGTTGATCTGATTTCACCTAGAGTGATTCACATGACTTGTGCTATTATTGTTTTGATATTTCGGTTCTATTTCTATCGTAACTCGATGAGATAAGGGTATGCCATCTCATGCATCATATAGGGACTTGTAGAAATCACATTCCATTCATTCTTGCCATGCCATCTAGGGTGCATTAGCGATTGCATGTTGTTGTGATAGACTTTGTGTAGATTATGCATGTTGTTGTGATAGGTGCCTGATAGATTCTATGTTGTCATGTTAGAAAAATATTTGTTTTGTTCTGTGCTTAAATGAATGCCAAATTTTGGTTCTTGAGGTGTTATGGGACCTCACGGATCGAAATTTGGAACCTCTTTCCCTTGTTTTTAGTGTTTCTGGAATTCTGTGCAGTTTCTGAGCTACTACCCAGAAAAACCCAGAATACACGGATTGTACTTTTTGTATACACGCCGTGTAGTTTTCAGGACATGTCACTGACCGTGTGGGCAGAACACGGTGTCGTGAAAGGGACTTCGGGGAACACGTCGTGTACGTTAGGTACATGCCGTGTATGTTCGGAGCCGTGTACCCAGCCGTGTCACGAACAACACGGGCCAACTTTACCTTCTTCTCCACACGCCGTTTTTGTTCGGAACACGACATGTAGTCTTCTCCAGGTACCCGACCGTGTCACAAAAAACACGGGACGGTGTCACCATCGCCTATACACGCCGTGTTTGTTTGGATCACGCCGTGTGAAGTTCAGTCATGTAGATGGTCGTGTTCTTAACAACACGGGCCACCGAAGCCCTGTCTAGTACACACCGTGTTTGTTTTGAACATGTCGTGCAGTCTCGGGTTGACTCGGACCGTGTGAGTTATCCATGTAAAGGGACTCGGGAAGAAGAATAGTTTTCATGCACACACCGTGTGTTGAAGTCAACACGCCATGTAGTTTGAAGTGTACATGGCTTGTAGGGTAGGAGTACACGCCCATGTCAATGGATTAAGAAGACACGCCGTGTAGTTTTTATACATTCCATGTAGTCATGTTTTGAAATCTTTTTATTTTTCATCCCATGTTCCTGTTTTGTACTCTTGTTCTCTTTGTCATTGTTTTCTGATCTATGGTGTACTTTTGATCTTTCAGAGCTATGCCTCTGAGACGTCCTCCAGTCGTATGTCTGTCATCAGGCAATGATCAGGCGCCAGATATGGCTTATCAGGGACTTCTGTCGATCCTCCAGTCGAGCTAGCCTTGGAACTGACAGTCATACCACTTGCAGGCGTGGATGCGCAGTTCAGGGATGGTTTCATGAGGTTGAAACAGGCCTTCCAGGGAGCGCCGCCTCCTGCCTCGTCTATGGAAGACTTGACGAGGGTTTTCCAGCAGCATCATCCTCCCACATTCTCGAGGGAAGGAGGACCTCATGCTGCAGAGTCATGGCTAGAAGCCATGCTGACTATCTTCGAGCATCTGGAGACGCCTCCAGAGTGGCGGGTCAAGCTCGCCACCTACATGCTCCGAGACTCTGCCAAGAGGTGGTGGGACGTGATCTCACAGGCGGGTCAGCAGCAGGATAGGGCATGGGAGGAGTTCCAGGATAGAAGTGGGGTGTTATTACCCAGGAAGTTTGAGGATGGTCTCAGGAGGGAGATCCTCTCATAGGTGAACATCTTCCAGCTAACTTCAATCACATCCATCACCAATCAGGCACTGATTGCGGAGCACAATCTGAGAGACTCTAGAGCTACGAGCCAGGGCGGTTCTACTTCCAGAGCTAGTTTGCCTCCAGATGATAGCAAGAAGCGCCGTAGAGAGCCTACACGTGGTGATAAGAGGAAGCGATATGCATCGTCTGGTAGCCAGGTGATATGCTACCAGTGTGGCTGGTCAGGGCACACTATGCTGTAGTGCCAGACGGACCCCGTGGAGTGCCGATCATGTGGCATGATGGGTCACCATCAGCGTTTCTGCCAGATTTTCTCACCAGTAGCTGGTGACTGGGGTTCTTCCATGACTCCTCATTCAGGCACATCACTGCCAGTTTCTCACCAGTCGGGGAACTGGAGTTCTTCCGGCCGTTCGGGCTGAGGTGGAGGTCGAGGTCGTGGCAGTCAGCCACCAGTCCCTCAGCACCAGCAGGGAGGTTCAGCACAAAGTGGTCAGCCTGGGGAGTAGGGCCGCGGTGTAGGCCAGTCTTTCACCGTGGAGTAGAATTATCAGGAGCAGGATCCCGACCCTTCTACTGTTTGATGTACGATTTTAGTAGCCTTAGTTTTATCTTCAGCCCTTTTCGATACTGGTGCTACACATAGCTTTATCTCTGTTGCTTTCATGGAGAGTGTTGGACCCTGCATCTTTTCTTCTGTCGACTCGTTGACACTAGACACACCCTTGGGGATGAGGAAATCTAGTGTACGCCAGTGTAGAGAGTGCCCTCTCGAGGTTGTAGGGTATCTCTTCTTATGGGACCTCTATGTCCTAGAGATGACAGGCTATGATGTCATCCTTGGCATGGACTGGTTGATTCCCTTTCAGGCAGTCGTTGACTGTTATCGCCACAGAGTGAGTTTCTTTTCACCAGAAGGTGATTCTTTCCTTCATAAAGGTGAATGGGACGTTCGGGCGAGTTAGGCAGGACTCGAGCATCTTGGGCTAGGATGGGTGACATCCCATATTTCTAGTCTTTATCTGGATGATCATGGGACTCCACAGTTGGAATTTCCTCCAGTGGTGGATCGTTTCAAGGACGCCTTTCCAGAGGACTTTTCAGTTTTGCCTCTAGAGCGTGAGGTAGACTTCTCTGTTGAGCTCATGCCAGGAGCAGTACCAGTGTCCATTCCTCCCTATAGGATGGCTAAACTTGAGTTGCAGGTCATCAAGAAGCAGTTGGAGGAGCTACAGGCTAAGGGTTTCATCCGACCCAGTACTTATCCCTGGGGTTCGCCTATCCCGTTTGCGAAGAAGGAAGATGGTACCCTTTGTCTTCGTGTGGAATATCGGAAGCTGAATCAGTTGACAGTCAAGAACCGATATCCTTTGCTAAGGATCGCTGACCTTTTCAATCAGCTTTGAGGAGCCCAGGTGTTCTCAATGATCGATTTGAGGTTCGGTTATCATCAGTTGTGCGTTAGACCATTAGATATACCTCTAACGGCCATCAGGAGCATGTATGGTCTTTACAAGTATATAGTCATGTCGTTCGGTCTCATGAATGCACATGTAGTTTTCATGGAACTGATGAACCGAGTATTCCATCCTTACTTGGACTCCTTCGTCGTGGTCTCCGTGGACGATATCTTGGTGTACTCTCACACTCGACATGACCATGCCACACATCTTGAGATCGTTCTGAGTACACTGAGAGAGCATCAGATTTATGCAAAACTCTCGAAGTGCCACTTCTGGATGGATCAGATTCACATCTTGGGTCACGTCATCTTAGAGGTAGGAGTATCTGTGGACCCATAGAAAGTGACAGATGTAGTTTCCTGGGAATAGCCGAAGAACGTATTTAAGGTATGGAGCTTCCTAGGGCTGGCTGGATACTACAGACGCTTCATTTAGGACTTTTCTCATCTAGCAGCACCCTTGACAGGTCTGACCAAGAAGGGGGTGAAGTTCTTATGGTCAGATTCTTGTGAGTCAGCCTTTTAGGAGCTGAAAAGGAGGTTGATGTCAGCACCGATACTAGTCTTGCCAGAGCCAAGAAAGAGCTACACTATTCATTGTGATGCTTCAGGTATCGGGCTAGGAGTCGTGCTTAGGCAGGGAGATGGAGTCATTACGTACGTGTCTTAGTAGTTCAATCCACATGAGAGGAACTACCCTACGCACAATCTGGAGTTGGTAGTTGTTGTTCATGCCTTGCATTGTTGGAGACACTATCTTTTTGGAGAGAACATTGTGGTATTCACTGAACACAAGAGTCTCAGGTATATCTTCACTCAGCATGATCTGAATTTGAGTCAGCGCAGGTGGTGTGAGTATCTACAGTCTTTTGACTTCGAGCTCGACTATACGCCAGGAAAGGGCAACGCAGTGGCAGACGCGTTGAGCAGTAGAACTCAGGTTCATGCGGTTCAGGAGGGCAGCATTGAGTGGTAGCTGATGGCTCTGTTCTCTGAGATGCATCTAGTGGTGCACGACAGACAGGGACATACCTTCCTATCTTCTTTAGCTGTTACATCTACACTTCTTGATTGGGTACGGATGAGGCAGCTATCAAACTCAGAAGGCTTAGTCCTGCCGGAGAGTGTGTCAGGAGAGGACCCTCTTCCTGGATGGACATTGGGCGAGGATGAGATCTTGCGTTTCTAGGGACGCGTATGGGTTCCATCAGACATACGCGAGGAGATAATGTTGGACTTTCACTCCTCAGTTTGGGAAGTTCATCCTGGCGTCACCAAGATGTATCGGGATATCCATTGACAGTACCGGTGGCTAGGTATGAAAGAGGATGTTTTTGGTTTTTTCCTGAGATGTTCTACTTGTCAGCAGGTGAAAGTAGAGCATCAGCGACCAGGAGGCCTTTTACAGTAGTTACCCATTCCAGAGTGGAGGTGTAACGATGTCGTAATGGAATTTGTGACTGGGTTGCCGAGGTAACCTTGAGGGAATGATGTTGTTTAGGTTGTCGTTGACAGGCTTACAAAGGTTTCTCACTTCTTGCCGATCAAGGAGACCATCTGTAATTATGATCTGGGGTGACTTTAAATCCAAGATATCATTCGTCTGCATGGAGTTTCACACTCCATTGTTTTAGACAGGTATGCGCACTTTACCTCTCGGTTCTGGAAGGGACTTCAGAAGGCCTTGGGTACACAGGTAATTTTGAGTACAACATACTATCCCCAGACGGATGGCCAGTCCGAGCGCAAGATCCAGGTGCTTGAGGATATGCTCCGAGATTGCATCCTAGACTTTGACGGTTCTTGGGAGAAGCATATTCCTCTGGTGGAGTTCGCCTACAACAACAGTTTCTAGGTGACTATTCAGATGGAACCTTACGAGGCTCTGTACAGTAGGCCATGCTGATATCCTTTATGCATGCTGGAGGCAGGAGAGGCAGCTTTGCTGGGAACTCGTCTTGTTCAGGAGACCTCAGAGTAGATAGAGATGATTCGAAAGAGGATGGCTATAGCACAGTCTTGACAGAAGTCTTATGCTGATCAGTGGAGACGACCTCTGCAGTTCGAGGTCGGGGATTAGGTTTTCCTGCATGTCGCACCGAGGTTGGGAAACAAGAGGATTCTAAGAAAGGTTAAGCTTTCACCGCGGTACGTCGGGCCATTTGATTTCTTGGAGAGAGTTGGTCTGGTTGACTATCTGTTGCAGCAACCTCAGAGATATCAGGCCTTGCACGACATCTTCCACATATCTCCCCTCCAATGTTACTTTTCAGACCCGTCTCACGTCTTGCAGCCTAAGGAAGTCGAGTTTGAAGCGGATGCATCGTTCGAGGAGCATCCTATCCGGATTTTCGATCGTAGTACGAAGGTTCTCCATGGGCAGTCTGTTCCTCTTGTACGGGTGCTATGGAAGCATGGGCGAGTACAGGATGAGACCTGGGAGAGGGAGGCCGATGTATGATCACAGTGGCCGGAGCTGTTCAGGGTTTCTACTTTCACCGCCTCATTAGGGAAATTCGAGGAAGAATTTCCTTAAGGGGGGGGGGGAAGTTTGTAAGAACCCGGATCTTCTTTTAAGGTACACTTTTCCTTTTTCTGGAGTTTTTGAGGAAAACAATGTTTCTGTAAATTTTTGAAGTACACGACGTGTACTTTCTGAGTACATGCTGTGTACTCTTTTTCCGCTCGAAGTCGAGTGTTGGCCGTGTCCGGGCCACACACACGGTGTGTAAGGGTGAGGTGGAGGCCAGTTAAATCGGAGTACAGAAAACTGAAGTACATGTCGTGTACTCAAGAAGTACACACCGTGTAATTTTTTTCCATTAAACAGACTAGGGTCGCGCCTGACACACAGAAGCAGATTCTTCTCCAAAAATCATCCATTCTAGAGCATTGTATGGACGCGTTTCTTCCCTGACATGATGTGCCTCCGTCCGACCTCCATTCCAGCCGCTGTCGATTGCGTTGGAAGCACAGCAGTGAGTTCTCTGTTCTGCTTTAGCCTTGTTTCTTGATTCCTCCTCGTTTCCATGTTATCGTGGGTTGAACATTTTGTGCGTTTTCTCAGATCTTCTTCGTTCTAAGGGGAATCTGTTTTCGAGGTTCACGTATATCGATCTCCTGGGATCGCGATAGGTGTTTTGTGCCTTTCTGTAGAAATTTGATGAGTATTTTGTGCGAATTCCAACAATACCCTTGAATGGGGTATTGCGTGTTACCTGTTTTTCTCTGTGGTTTTCCTGCTTTTCTTAATTGCTATAGTAGTGGTTTATACTTGTGAGTAGAGTAATTTATTTTGTGCTCAGGTTGCTTTTCCATGCTTTTTTTTCTTATTAGTCGTTTTTCCTGTTGCCATGCCTAGTTATAGGATTGTGGAACTCTTTCCTTGTTTTGCTGCTGATCCTTAGAATGATAGCCAAGTAGTTCTTGAGGTTTACTTGGACGATGTACGCATTCTGAGCATGTTTTATCTTTCACTCAGGACTGTGAGAACCTAGAGTTGTAGACCAAAGGGAGAATTTATGGAAGGGCTTCTCTAGAGTGTTTTTTAATTACGATGCGAGACCATAGGGGGAATTGACGTTGAGTGCTTCCTCAGAGAGTCTGTAGTTCGTCGACATGGGTCACAGGGGGAATGGACTTTGACTGCTTCCCCAAAGAGCCTTTAGCACGATATGAGACTATAGGGGGAATTGACGGGGACTGCTTCCCGAGAGAGTCTATTAATTTCATAGCTGAACCAGAGGGGTGAGACTGTGTGTGCCTCCTAGTGGGTTGCTAGTACTTATAGGTTGAACCATTGGGGCTAGCCTGTGAGAGCTACCCAGAGGGTTACCTATTTCTTTCTTTTTGCTGGCTGTTTACTTGTGTACTTTATGTTTTAGAACTGTGGATTGTAGATTCTTGTGCTTTTCTGTTTACTACTTCTTGTTTTATTACTTGCCTTCTATTCATTGACTGTTGGGCACAAATATTTTGGTGATTTCCTACTAGGATTGTATCTCACACCCTGTTTGGGCCATGATTTTGGGCCCAATCATACTATTCTGATGTAGGTATAGATAAGGGAAAACGCCCTTCTACTTCAGGTTATTGATTGCACCAGAGCTGGAGAGCAGGGGACCGAACCGCGGCTCGCGATGCTGAGGAGTTTATTTTGTTTCCCATGCAATTTGTTTTCATTTGTATTCCAGCATGTTGTTGTGTTTGCTGTTTCCATAGATACTTGTACCTGCTGAATCATCGTCATCATTGCTATATATATATTCATTGCTTCCGCTGTCCAGTTGAGTTGTGGTATATTGTTTAGTTTTTTTTCTATTTTGTTTGATTTTTGTTCTGCTGTATACTTACCGAATGAGGGCATAGTTTCCCCACCGACTCACCAAAGCCCTCGCTGCTAGTCGGCAGCCTCTAGCGTTTGGGGAAATGCGCTTGAGGTCTTGTGGCGAACCGGGTACGGGGCACCAGTGGAGGGACTCCGGATTTGGGTCGTTACAGCGGTGGTGGCAGGATGGATTCTGGAAGAAGATCCATTGCTAGAAGTGGTGGACCATGGTAAGAGGATAGAAGAATAAAGGTAGATTTATACTGTTCTACGGAATAACATTTTTGGGTTTTTAGTTTGGATGAATGATATATAGAGTAGATGTAGGTAAGAGGAGTGGCGGTGGCAGGAATGTAGATTCGGCCTGGTTGTGGAATCACAATGGCGGTTGTTCCCGCCTGGATGGTAGTAGGGCAGCCAATGGTTGTAGAAATAATGGCGGTATAGGTAGGTTTTTGGGGGTGGCTGATGGAATTTGGACATGGGGTGGTCAGCTATAGCACGAGAAATGATAGATATGTTCGACTTCTATTTCACGGTTTTGCTTCGTGGCACCCTGTGATTGGGGATGTGGTTTTGGGAAATCGTTTCTTACAGAGGGATAAACCACCTCTGTTGCGACTCTTTCCGAGGATGGTTTTTGCTCTACTCAGTATCGATCAGTACACTCTTTTACTGTGATATTCAACGTCTTCCTCTTTGGATCATGGCTCTTGAACCCTAGCATGGGTAGTTCTCGGTAGTAAGACTAGCATGGCGGTGATCTCTGTGGCATACTACTGGTGTGTCGTAGCTAGTGGAGCTTCGTACCGGCTTCCCTCGACCTCTCCATTTCGAAAGTCAACACCTGAGTGTTTTCAAACAAGATCCAGTGACACATGAAGAGATCAGGACTGCCAGGCGACTCTACGTCTGGCACTTTAAGTCACTTTGTTTCTTTAAAGTCAAAAAAGTGTAAATCCTACTCTATTGATTTTATTTTGACCCGAATCTATTGTATTGTTCTGTTTTTATTTCCAAAAGTAATAAAACATGTGTGTGTGGTGTTCTTACCATGTATTTGGGTCCCTAAGGATATGAAGAACGCAAATCTGTTGTCCCTTTGCTTTTTCTTGCAACTTATTTCTTGTACTGCGGTTCTTGGTTCATCTTCACATCACCAGCGCCATACGGCCTCTATTGTGTTCTTCCCTGGTTGTTTGTTTCCATTGTGTCATGACTCCTCAACCCCAAAAAGTGGTATTAGAGCCACTTGTGGTTGCTGCGTTGTGTAATGATTTTTCTATTCGTGCTTCTGCCTATGGTTCGTTGAGTTTAGAAATTCTTTCCGCTAAAGTTATGTTTATAATTGTTTGATACACCAAAACCCACTATATTTATTTCTTTCTTATCTTCCCGTGTTGATTATTCTATCTATAGTTTTTTTATTCTTATAAACTGCATATTGTTGTAATTTTCTTTACCTTTTTACCTGCTACAATTCATTGACTGCCTCTATAAATTTGTTTCTCGATTCTGCTGTACATAGTAGCTGCCAACACCTTCTTGGGAGCCCCCTTTGCACTGTTTAGAGCTTTGTTATAAATCTGTCCAGTTGTAATCTGTTAAATGGTTAGTGTTTGGTTTTTAGTTCTTTACATTTTGGTTTCTTTGTTTGATTTCTGCTTTTAAACCTTTTATAAATTCTTCATGTATATTGTTGTTGTTTTTTCTCTTTTTATTTTGGTGAAATCATTCTATTCACTTGATCATTTCGCCTTCATATCTCATAGTACACATTTACCCAGTGATATCAGTTGATTTTTGAGGTCCTACGCTTATCTTTGTCCCTAATCATTCGACATATACTCATTTGGATAAACATTTCTACAATGGGATATGAAATCGAAATGATTGATGGAGACAATGACTACAATTTATAGAGAATAAAAATGATGTCATTACTTTTCCAGTAATGTCTCATTGATTCCTTCTCTAGGCATACTAAACCCCTAAAAACTGTTAATGAAACATGCCATAATATTACTCAATACCAACCTATGCCCCCAGAAATTATTGATAAATCCCACAATTCAATTTTGTTGTCTTTAAGAGATAAGTTCCTTAGGGAAGTGTCTTATGAGTGTACTGCTGTCGACATATGGCTTAAGTTAGAAAAACATTACATGACTACCTCCCTAGTAGGCAGGTTGTATAAGAAGAACCACATGTTCACATTTAGGATGAGACCTGGCGCTACTTTGATGTCTCATCTTGCTGAATTTAACAAAATCATGTTAGATCTAGTCAACATATATGTCTCAGTAGATGATGACGATCAGGCCATCATTGTCCTGATCTCCCTTGACCATAGTTATAATAGCCTGGTTGAGGCCATGATGTATGGTCGAGACTCCTTGACTATAGAATAAGTCATTTCTTCCATTCTATCCAAAGAACTTCACTCTAAACCTATGGTTAAAGCTGAGGTTGAGAGTTTTTTTACTAGGGGAAGACCTATGGTTAAAAGAAAAAAAAGAAAAAATCTAACAGAGATAAAAGTAGAAGAAGCAAAGGACCTAGGAGAGAACCAAAACCAAAGGGTAATAATAATAAAGAATGAAAAGTTACTTGCTTCCATTGTGGAAATCCTAGGCATATTAAGCCCAAATGTAGGAAGCTTAAACGTGAGCAAGAACGTGCACATCCCACTGACCAGTCTCTCATTGTTGACACTGGCTATGACACCGTTGAAGTATTAAATGTTTCCAGCCATACACTCGACCGAGAGTGGGTCCTTGAATATGGATTCTCCTTCTATATGAGTCCACACAAAGATTCATTTTTAGAGCTGGTCGAGAGAGTGGAAGGGAATGTCCTGTTATGGAATAATAAGAAGTTTAATGCGAAGGGTAGAGGATCAATTCTATTGGAACTTGACAATAAATCTGTGATTACCTTGCTTTATGTAAGGAGGGTTCCCAACCTCCAATGAAACTTAATTACCCTTAGAGCCCTTGATTAAAAAGGATATACCTTTAGATGAGAATATGGATCTATTAAGATCTATAAAGGATATAGGACTATTATTAGAGGGTGTCTCACCAAAGGGTTGTATGTATTGGATTGTAAGACACATACCAGAGAATTGGATACTATTTACAATACTAACACTAAGAGTACAATTCATTGGCATAGACGGTTGGGGAGTGTTAGAACCAAAGGGTTAGAAGTGCTCAGTAAGCAGGGGATGCTGAACAACATAACACTTATAAACCAACCATTCTGTGAAGACTATATAATGGTAAAAACTAAGAGAGTTAGTTTCAATAGATCCACCTTTAAAGCCTCTACCCCCATATGAATATATCCATTCAGATTTATGGGGTCCAGCGAGGATTACCTCTCATGGTGGAGGATCCCATTTCGTCACTTTCATTGATGATTTCTCTATGAAGGATTGGGTGTACATCCAGAGAAATAAATAAAATGTCTTCCAGAGCTTTAAAACCTGGAAACCATCAGTTGAAAATTAGACCGGAAAGAAAATAAAGACCATGAGGACAGACAATGGTTTAGAGTATCTGCTACTGACTTTATTGACTTTTGTGAAAAAGAGGGGATTAAAAGACATAAAACTGTTAGAGAAACACCGAAACAGAATGGGATATCAGAGAGGATAAATATGACACTCTTAGAATGTGTCTAGAGCATGCTTGCATGCTCAGGCCTCCCCAAGTCTTTCTGGGCCTAGGCCACCGACACTGTTGTTTACCTAATCAATAGGTGTCCCTCTTCTGCTAACTAGTTCAAGACTCCTGAAGAGCTTTAGACTAGGAGGCCTCCCTCTTACTCCAACCTATGAGTTTCCAGTTCCACAACCTATGCACATGTTAGGACTAATTAATTGGAACTGGGATCTCTGAAACAAATCATCAATGGTTACCCCCATTGGTTAAAGGATACAAGCTCTTGGTTGATAATCCCGGGTACCAAAAATGCATTATTAGTAGGGATGTGGTTTTTCATGAGTCATCCTCTACCAAGACAAATCCTTTACATCATGGTAGCGATGAACTAGACCTCTCTAAGTTTGATGAACCCGAGCCTTCAACTCATTTTGAGACTGATCTTCAGCCTGATCAGCCAGCTTCTCATCCCATAGTTGCGGCTGATTCTAAAAGCATCTCTGGTTCAGATTCGGATTTTAAACCCCCTGATAATTATAGGGACTATCAATTGACCCATGATAGACAAAGGAGGGTCCCAAGACCTCCTTCTAGGATCATCCATTATGACATGGCTTTCTTTGCCTTTCTTGTGGCCCAAGATTTCATTGATGATGATCCTTGGTCATATATGCAAGCCTTGAAAGACAAAGACTCCAAGCAATGAGTTTTTTCTATGAATGTAGAGATGCATTATTTAATGAAAACCCATACATGGAGTGTTGTGAATAAACTAGTTGAGGCTATAATGATTGGTTCCAATTGGATTTTCAAAAGAAAAGAGGATAATGTTGAGGGAGACAAAATCAAGTATAAAGCTAGGTTAGTAGCTAAGGGTTTCCTCTAAAGGGAGGGAATTGATTATTCTAAAATATTTTCCCTAGTTTTGAAACACTCTTCTATCAGGCTTGTCTTAGCCTATGCTGCCTATAATTAATTTCGCATTTAGTAGTTAGATGTTAAGACTACCTTCTTGCATGATGACCTAAAAGAAAAGATTTATATACAGCCTCCTGAAGGCTATCCAGGTGAATTCAAACCACATAAATTTTTCCCCATGAATAAGTCTCTATATAGGTTAAAACAAGCCTCAAGACAATGGTATTTGAAATTTGACTCATTCATGTTAGGTAATAAATTCACTAGAAGTAAATAGGATGCTTGTGTTTATTTCAAAGCAACAAATAACAGCATCATTTATCTTCTGTTGTATGTTGATGATATGCTCATCATATGAACGGATATAAATCTGATTTCTTTTATCAAAATCCCGTTGAAAAACACTTTTGAAATGAAAGACTTGTGTGCGACCAAGCAAATTCTTGGCATTGAAAATATTAGGGACAAACACAATAAATTGAAATATCATTCACAACATGGGTGTATTTTAAAGGGTCTTAAGAGAAACAGGTTTGAAACTGTAAAACCTATTAATATTCCACTTTCACAACATTTTAAATAGTCCATGTCACAAACACCTTCTACTAAAGAAGATATAGAATTCATGTCCAAAATCCCTTATTCTAACATGGTTGGAAGAGTAATGTATGCTATGATTTGTACACTCCCCGATATAGCCCTCATATTTTGCACCCTTATCAGGTTTATGGCCACACCAGGGAAGCCACACTGGCAATCTCTTAAGTGGATTCTTAGATACCTCTCTAGTAAACCTAATTTTTACTTATGTTATGGTTGAAATACAAATTCTGATGATCTAATCTATGGTTATGTTGATGCTAATTATGCAAGAAATATTGATACACATAAGTCCTTAATTGGTTATGTGTTTAGTGATTTTAGTGGTGCCATTTACTAAAAGTGAAACGTGCAATCTATTGTTTCACTTTCAACTACAGAATCTGAGTACATAGCCTTGACTGGGGAAATCAAGTTGGCATTGTGGATCAAAGGTATGGACTTTGAACATTGTATTTACAATTATACTATTAATGAATATTTAGATAGTCAATAATCTATTCATTTATCTAAAAATCTAGTTTTCCATGGTATGTCAAAACATATTTCTATTAGGTTACATTTTATTAAATACATCGTAGAATCTAGAACCATGTGTATCAATATGATACACACTGACATAAACCTAGCTGATAGTTTGACTATAGCCGTGGTCTTTTAAAGTTTATTTTTTTCCTAGATAGATTAAACTTGGTTCAGATTCCATGACCCCTAGGTGCAAGAACATCACTAAATTTAATTAAAAATGGTGGATATTTTTGAATTAAGATACCTTAATTCATTTGTTTTTATATTAATTGTTCTTAATTCTATTTCATTCAATTCTCCCTTTTAAATTGGTTTATTCACCAAGTATTTATTATTCCACCCACATATATATTCTATTGAATCCACACTATAAATCTATGGCTTATATTTTATTTTCATCCTTGGCAGTTGATCACTATGTGTCGCCCCTCTATTCATGGTCGTTCATCTGTCTACATGGTTATTCGATCGTACTAGGCTATTCAACTTCTGTTTCATAGTTCTGCTTCGTGGCACCATATGATTGGGGATGAGGTTTTGGGAAACCATCGCTCACAGAGGGATTAATCACCTCTATTGCGAATCATCATATGGATGGTTTTCTGCTAATCCGTATCGATCAGTTTACTCCTTTACTATGATATTAGGCATCTTCTACTTTGGATCCATGCTCTCGAACCCTAGCATGGGTACTTCTCGGAAGTAAGACTAGGGTGGAAGTGATCTTCGTGGCATACTACTGGTGTGTTGCAGCTGGTGGAGATTCATACCGGCTTCCCTCAACCTTACCATTTTGAAGGTTAGCACCCGAGTGTTTTCGAAACTGATCCATAGTTACTTGAAGAGATCTGGACTGCCGACTGAATCTACATCTGAAACTGTAAGTCACTTTGTTTTTTTAGAATCAAAAAAAGTGTATATCCTACACTGTTAATTTTCTTTTGACCTGAATCTATTGTAATGTTCTGTTTTTCTTTCCAGGATTAATAAAATTCTTGTGTGTGTGGTGTTCGTTCCATGCAGTAGGGTCCCTATGGATCCAAAGAATTTAAATCTATTGTCCCTTCTCTTTTTTCTTTCAACTTCTTTCTTGTATTGCGGTTCTTGGTTCATCTTCACATCACCGGCACCATACTTCCTCTAGTGTGTTATTCCCTCACTATTTGTTTCTATTACGTCATGACTCCTCAACCACAATAGTTGGGGTGATGGTGGTAGCATGCTAATAATGGCCACACCATGATGGTACCTTACCTAGGAGGTAGAAGAACCGAAGAGAACCAAACCAATTATGATAAAATAGCATTCCCCCCCCCCAAAATGATTTTTATAAAAAAATGATCATTTAATTAATCTCAATTCAATGTTGAATTCTACAAAAACAATTAATGAAATAATTTCATGGAATCATTGAATATGAAACATGATTTTGAAGCTTTTAAATTGAATCAGTAAAACTTATTATCCAATAATAATCCTTCTGATAAAACTTCCAAATTCAAAAAATATCATTCAATTTTGATTGAAAACCAAACTTCCAAAAAAAAAGTTGATTCCACAAAAATGTGATATTTCCCAAACAAGATCGGTGTGTCACTGATATGGGGATGGGGTGAATCATAGATATATTTTGTTTTATCTTTTCTCTCTTTTGAAATAGTCTTCGCCATCTATTAACATTTATCACTTTACTGAAAACAAAAAAAACACACATCCATAGGAATACAAGTATTTACAAAGTTCACTACTCAAAAAGGGTATCTACATCCTTGGTATGTTTTGAAAACAATTAAATACAACACAATCCACTAGAAAATAATACTTTTGGAAGGATACAACAAGTATGTTAAACCATTTCACTTGTGTAGCACTATGTTCAATACAACAGTGCATGTGCTTCTCTTAACAAAAAAGATTCAATACATGTTTGTGTAACAAGTACTGAAACCTTCAGTAGTTGGTTTAAAACACATTATTGTGTTTTATTATCAGCGTTAATTTTAAAACCATAAAAACATATATATTTACATTCCTACCCAGTATTAGGTAAGAACATCACTTTTAGACTTCTTAAAAAACTCAGTCTGATAGCTTCATCTGATTCCTCCATCTGATTTCTTAGTATAGTAAACAGATAAGGTAATAATACTCTAGAAACAATTCTAAACCACTTCAATTGTCCCTAAAAATATGGGTTTGATACCTAGGTTTGATCTGGAAAGTCTTTCTACTATTCATCTTCTATCTAGAAAAAATTCTCAAAAAATCTCGGTCAAGAAACATAAACTCTCCTTCAAAACATGGAGTTCCTTATCTCAATACTCTCACATGAACAGTATAATCATCAAAATGTACAATGTACTTTTATCCTATTTATAGGAATTTCCAGAGAGGAATACGTAGGAACATACATTTTTTTACACTCAATGAAATTTTCTTAACTTCAAATTTCATTTACATTTTGATTTTCTCTTTGAATTTTTCAATGCTTCTCATCTCTAATTGATTCTTCTAAAACCTTATAAAATATTATCCCATCTTCAGTTTGAATCGAAAATTCTAACCACTCTTCATTCTGATACGAATTTTTTGTCTGATGATTCTTCATTCTAATGAAAACTTGTCAGAACTGAAGGCTTCTCATTAAAAATCATTGTATAAACTGAAAGGCATAAACCTTTGAAACCATTCTTTCATGAAAATTGTTTCATCTTCTTAATATATCTGCTGCTTTTCTTTTTCAATAAATGTTATTTCAACTTCTAAAGATACCATCACTCCTTTGATAACACTTTATAAAAACTCTTCAAACAAATCACCTTTTCTTCTTTTCATTAGACCAATGATCCTTTGTTTGATGAAGTTATTAATGTGATACTACATCTAATGGATTAGTCTCTTTCTCACTCCATTGGACTAGTATCAATTCATGTCTGATAAGTCATGAACCATTTGAGAAAAAACATTTTCTTTCTCTTGATCTAATTGAAAAAAATTCAACATGATGAAAGTGGTTGACTACATTTTGGATCATAATTTGGTTAGTCTATCTCTATCCTTCTTACACCCATCAATCCAAGAAAACTATACTTTCTTATCTATGTCAACAAACATTCCTACCTCTAATAGATCGATGGAATGCCACATATCATGTATTGGTGTGAGTAACAACTTGTTTCTTCTTCTCATTACTATAAAAAAAACTTAAAACATTAACCAAATTCTTTCACTGATGACTTGTATCTTGTGGATTATTGGTTTGACTAAAAACCGACATCATTGCCTTCCAATATTTTAAAACAAACCTCCCATCCATTAAATAATTCTGGGTCTGGTTAACCTCAAACCAATTAAATAGGATAAAAAGACTTCAAACTCATAACATTTCTTCATCCACAATCATTATCATTTATATTAACTTACTCATGACTTTTAGAACTTTATATATTTTTATAGCATAATCAGACTTTCATTAGAATATTCCATGACTTCTCATCCTTACAATATCTTATTCCCTCTACATTTACATGGCATGAATCCCTTATTTCTCTAGAAACTTGTGATATTTTAGAATTAACCAAATAGAAAATAATCATCATATTATGTAAATATAATTTCAATATTATGATACATTTCATCACACTAATTGAAAATTTTATTGAGGACATAAGGTGTTTCAAAAAAACAACTTCTTCCACAAAACGTATTCAGAACAGAAAAAATAGAAACAGATGAACCTTATTGACAAATGTGTATCCAAATATCTTATTATTTTTAACCATTATTTATTTTCTACCGATTATAAAAAAATACAATGTAATTTTATTTCATTTTCATGAATGAAAATGAAAAACAATCATCACAAACTTCTTTCATATTCCAAAAACACTTCCAGCCAGCATTGTCCCAATAATATCCCCCATTGGATTTTTTTGTGAACCATGGTTCACAAATCAATGAAAATTGTAACCTCAAGATATAGATCACATATAAAAAATTCTAATCCTACATGATCTTACTCATTGTAGGAAAAAATAATCATTGATAGTAAAAGAATGTTTTCTAAAAGTAGTGACTCGTGAATCTTCTTCATCATTTAAAACATTGTTTTATTTTTCCATTCAAGATCTCATCCACTTTTCTATAAAGTTCCAACAATTTCAATAAACTTTTGTAACATTTAACAGATATACATGTTGAGTTCACATATTAATCAAAACTCCCCCTACAAAAATTATTCCTTTAATGGTTTAAAAAATATCAATGTATAGATTTATGAAACAATTATCCCCCTTTGACAACAATTTCCAAAGAATGGATGGGAGAAGGGATAAAGACACATACCTCATCCTTGTATATAAATAGGTTGGATACCATTATTCAACCTCAACATGAAAGTTTATTACTTTGGTTAAGGTTTTCTGAATATTTCAGTAACTTATTTCAATGTAGGAATATACTCGAACTTCAACTCATTCATACCCACATTTTATTTAATGAATTGATATTTTATATCAATATGTTTTGAATGAGTGTATTTTACTATATTTCTCTTAACGTTGGTGGAACTTGGATTATCACAACCCAAGAGAAAGGGTAACTTCACTTCAATGGGTAAGTCTTCAAACTGAGTCTATATCCTTATACGTTTTGTGGTAGCTTTAGTGGAAACAATATGCTTTTCTTCAGCTATTCTAAGAGTTAAAATTTTTGTATTCTTCTTATGTTATCAGACACATCTTTACCTAAAAAATAAAACTCCACCAGATGAGGATCATGTATCATCAATAATTCATGCCCAATCCACATATGAATACACAAAAAAGTCAATTCTTCCAGTGTTTTCATTTCTCATTCTGAAATCTATGGGGCCATCAATGCATATGAGAAATATTTCTCCAACAAATATATGTGATTATTGTGGGGTAATTTGAAATATTTCACATAAGGAAACAACATAAACAATTACTATTCTTGAGGTAGTCATATTCAACAAACTTCCAATCTTCTTTTGAAGCTCTTGACCATAAACTTATTTACCTTATCTCTCTTTAGTTAACTTAGATACTACTGAAATTATGGTGCAAACAGGTTTATATTTTCACATTCAAAACTTATTAAAAATTCCCTTTTCATTATTTTTCTTGAGAAATAAATATTTTTTTCTTCTTTTGTGAGATTTGATAAAGCACCTCATTTCACCCAGCATGGGCATCTCAAACAACTTTTTCATCTATATAGAAAATTATTAACATGTTCTTTCATCATTCTTAGTATAGTTAATGTCATCAATATAAACAATTAAAATAAGGGAATACTCCTCACTTTCATTAATGTATATATTATTATATACCCTTCCTTTTATAAAATCATCTTTCTTAATTAGGTATACAATTTGGAATTCCATTCCCTCAAATCTTTTTTAGACCATAGAAGGATTTACTTAAATTACAAAAATAAATTACATCTTTACAAACAACAAATACACATTCTTCTTCAATATAAACTTCTTCTTCAAGTTCACCATTCAAAAATAGAAACATCACATCCATATAAAAAAATTAACCTTTTTTTCCAACAATAACAATAATGATTATAATTGTTTCTAACCATGAGACTGGATAAAACGTCTCATCAAAATATATGACTTCAATATGTTACTAACCTTTTAACACTAAACTTGCTTTTTTTCTTATCACTTCACCATATTCATTTAATTTTTTCTATAATACCCACTTTTTTATGAGTAACATTTTTGTAATTTGGATAAGGTATGATTTCCCAACTATAATTCTTCTCGATTTTATCCAACTCTTCATTCATTGAAATAATCCATTTTGGATGCTCAAAATAATAATTCACATATATTTATCAAATGTTTAATAAAAAGAAGTATGTGTAATAACTTTTGTTGTTCAAATTTTTTAAACTTTTAAATTTTGATCACTAATTATAATTTGAGATTACACTATCTTTTTTATAGTAGGATGATATGTTTGAAATTATTCCTCATCACTAGGTATGGTTGAGTCTAATTCTTCTTCTTGTTTTGGATCATAATTTCTTATATCCTAATTTGATATTCTAAAAAAAATTATTTCATCTGATTATTTTCCCACATCTGCATGTGTATGTGAAAAATCATCCCCATAATTTTCAATAACATTCACAACAAAAAATTCAATTAATATCCATATTTATTTGTTGAATCATATATATCCTCTTCCATACATAGCATAACTAATAAATATTCCCTATTCACCCCACTGATCAAACATACCAAGGTCCCAACCATTTTTTATTATGATGAAGGGGTTCCCATAAACTCTTATGTGTTTTTAAGTTTGAGTTTTTTCATAAAACATTTCATATGAAGTAATATCATAACATGGACTAGAGAAACATCAATTTTAAATATAAATAGTTGTCCTCATTGATTTCATCCAGAATTAATGGTAATATCTATGTTCAAGCATCATAGTATTCCCCATTTCAACTAAGCTTCAATTATTTATTTCAAAAAAACAATTTTGTTTTGGTGCATATGGTGTACATAAATCATGATAAATTCCATGTTTTAAAAATAAATTCTATTTTATTTATTCTTATATTCATCACCATTATCATATTTAAACTTATTCATAGAAATCCAACATTCCTTCTTATATTTTATCTTAAATTTTTTAAACATCATCAGAGAATCTATCTTATTTATCAAAACAATAACACAAGTAATGTGAGAAAAACCATCAATTAAAGTAATTAAGTACTTATATTTTAATGAGGATTGTTTTACCTTTGAACCATAGGTATCAAAATGAATATTTTACAAGGGTTGAGTTGAATGAATATCAACTTTCTTATGCAGAGAGTTTGTAATCCGTCCATTTTGAAAAATTGTGCAACATCAATCCCTTATTATTTACATATAAATAATACCACAGACATTGTCTCTCTTTGAAAACATGTCTTTTCTTATCTAACCCATATGGACTAAAATGTTTTGTGACTTATTATTTTCTTCTATCATTATTAGGTATCATGAGTTTCAAATATCACCAACCTGAAACAAATTCCATTTTTCATGTTGACCTATGGTAACATCTATTCCATATTCCACTATTTTTACAACAAATCCATATTTCCTAAAAATAGAATTATTACCATCATCACAATTTTGTGAAACACATACCAAGTTTTGTTTGATCCCATAAAAAAATAAATCCTTATTGTATTTCAAATTCTCCTCCCCAATTGTAGCAAATCTAATAACTTTGATTATGGAGGATCCATTATTGCCAAATGTCACTGTTAATTTAGTAAAATGTTACAAATTATTAACAATTTCAAATCTCTTATCACGTGACATAAACACCCTTAATCCATGAACTAGGGTTATTATTCTTCTATATCATTGAGAGAGGTTTCAACAATAAGAGATTTTTCTTTCCTATTGTCTTTATTCACCTCCATATTTTGAGAAATATTGTAAACCTTTTTTTGATTTGGTAGCAAAACATAAAATCCAATTGAAATATTTAAAGGTTTTTCACATCTTTCACAAATATTTTCTAAAGGTTGGAATCTCTTTTCAACATTCAGAACATCCATCTCAAGTTTCTTCAAATCTTATTTCTCATATTTCTTTCATTGAGAGGATTGAATCCCCTTATAACTCATTGAATAGTTGTAATGTCATTGGTTACAAAAACATATATTTTTTGTATTCCCAAATTCACCACAATACAAGAAGTTCCTATAGAAAGAATAATTTATTCTATAACTTACATAATGTCCAAAATTCTTAAAATGTTTCCCAAGAACATTCCAATATTTCACCTCAGATTGTTTTACAACCAACCTTTCTTTTATCACACATAATATTCTTCTTAAAATTGGATTTCATTTAACCCTTGTAAGAACCAAAATAAATAGAAAATTTTTAGGACTCAAAGATTTTAGAATCACCTGAATTATCCACTTCGTTGGTTTTGGCCACATACATGACTTTCCCATAAATAGGAATAACTTCAACCTTCTTTTCAACATTTGGTTGAAAAGTTTGATTCTTGTCAGGTTTATACTTTCCAAAAAAATTAGCATCATTGGATATAGTGATCATGAAACTTGTAACTCTCTACTCAACATTATCAAGTATTTTTTGAACAATTTCTTACTCTTATTCCTTTTTATTCAACTTCACTTTAATATGTTCATTCAGATTATTTTATTTCTCAGAAAACATCTTAAAACAATCAACTTATTCAAGTATCGTAACATTATATTTAGTTTTAAAATCTTGAAAATATTTTGTAGGACATTCCTTATTCAACTTCTTCATTTCTTTTTAATGTCAAAAAATAGTTTTCAAGACATTCTTTGAATTATCTATTCTGATAAAATTCTATCCTATATTCTTCTTCTTAATCAAAAATACTACTTTCAATCTTTTCAAGATTAACTGTTGAAATATATGTAATGTATCTATATAATTCAGATATACTTTCATCCTCAATGTCATTATCTTCATCTGATTTATTTTTTGAAAAAAAACATCACCATTAGGATTTGAATAACTTTTTACTCTTTCCAATGCAAAAGGATTTATAATTTTCAACATGTTCCCTCATGGCTCATATTATCCTTCTTTTATATTCATCATTATCTTCTTCATTATTTATTTGATGAAAATTAGAAGTAAATTTCCCAATGGCTCCACATTGAAAACATTTTAAGGGATGATTTCATTTAATATTTATTGTAACTCTTTTCACATATTTAGAAAACAAGGATAAAAACTCATCAACATTGTTACATACCTAATTTTCAAATTTAGAGTCATCCACTACTTCTTCTTGAATAATATTCATAGAAATTATTTTCTTTTCATCCATAAATGTTATTTTTTTATTTAGTTTTTTACATTTCATAGCATCCCCCCTTATCATTTTATAAGTAATGATAGTAAGAGGAAGGCCATAAAAAGAGAGGTTTTCCAGATCTCAATATTTTAAAGCTGAAACTTTGGAATCAAAATTATCAAGAATAATTCTTATGATATTTTCAATAATATATGAATCTTCCAGTTTCTCACTAAGACATCTTATAGTGCTCACAATATCATTCACCATTATAAAGAAGTCACCAAAAAATTCATACTCACCCATTTTCATATCATCATACTTTGACCTCTATATTTGAAACGTTTACTTCATGAACATTTTATTCCCTTAATAAATATTCTTCAATTTCTCATATAATAGTTTAGTAGTATAAATTAACTTCACTCATAGAAACTCACATTTGGTCTGTGATGAGATTAGATCATTATTAGCTCTTCCATCAGTCTCAAGATTCTTCTAATCCACAGATGTTAAAGGATCATTTTCCTTGATTAAATAAAATCCATATGTACCTACTTCAAGAACATATACTCATGGGACATAAGACAAGGAAACACTATTTCTTTCCAAATATGATAATTCTTCACATCGAATACCGGAATCACCTGACTGTCCACAAAATTTAGATTTTCCACAATAACTTCTCTTCCAAATATATATAAAAGAGTAAATGAAGGGAACCATTCCAATAGTACCACATCATATTTCCAAGATAAGATAAATGTATCACTGAGAGGGGGAGGGTGTAAATTAGTGATACAAATTATTTTAAATTTCATTTATTTTTTAAATTTTTTTCCAACTATTAAATATTTATCACATTGCTGAAAACAAATAGACTCAAATCTATAAGAACATGAGTATTTAAAATATTCACTACTCAACAAGAGAATCTAAATCCTTGGAATGGGATGTAAAAAATACAATACCATAAAATCCACTATAAATTTATTCATTTTGTGGATACAATAAGTAAGATATATTTTTAAACTTGTGTCAAAATATTGTTACCATAAAAGGGAATGTGCTTCTCCCACCACAAATGATGAAATACAAATTTGTGTAAAAATTAATGAATCCATCACTAGTGGGTTAAAAAATATTAATGGGTTTCCTTATCAACATAAATTTGAAACTTTTCAAAATATACTTCGTCAATTTCATACCCAATATTACGTAAGAACTTCACTTCTAGATTTTATAGAAAAATCAGCCTGATGGATTAGTCTGATATAAATTTATAGTTTCTCAATTTGAAAATATATACGTAAATAATACCATTGAAATAAGTATAAAAAACTTCATCCTTCCCTATAAATTTTCATTTGATACCTTGGTCTAATATAGTAACTCTGTACACTATTCTTATTCTATCCATAAAACATCCAAAAACAATCTCACTCCAGAAACTACTTCTATCCTTCAAAAATTTCAACACCTTATCCCAATATTTTCATGTGAACATTACAATCACCAAAAGAACAAAATAATTATTCCTATTTATAGGTTTTCTAGGAGATTAATGGGAATAAACATACTTTAATTTTCCAACTCAAAGAAGTTATCTTAACACCAAATTTAATTTACATTTAAACTTCACCTTCAACTTCTTCAATGATTCTAAATGATTCTATATTATTCTAAAAAATTATCGAAAATTTTACCATATTTATATCTCGTTAACCTTTCTAACCATTCTTGAGTCTAACACCAATTGTTGTTCTGATGTTTCTTCATTATGGTGAAAATATATATGAACTAAAGACTTATCATTACAGTGATTTGTATCAACTAAAAGACATAAACCATTGAAAGAATTTGGTCATTAAATTTTTTTAAACATCATAAAACTTTAGTGGATATTACTTTCCTAAAATAATCATTGTAACTTTTAATGATACCACACTCCATTCGAAGACACTTTTGAAAAACTCTTGATACCAATATTTATTTCTTATTTTCTTTAGAGATATGATCCTACTTCTAATGCCTTTATTGGTGTCAAGACGCATCTAATGGATTGTTCATTATATCAATATGAGGTATCAATATCAATTCTAGTACGATGATTCATAACCAACTTGAGAATCAAGCAACACTTTTTTTTTTAATTTTTCTCTTGACCCAATTGACAAAAAAATCAAGCTGATAAAAATGGTTAACTACATTATTGATCACCATATTGTTGATTAGTCTCTAAAATTATTACATGAATCCGTCCCAAAAACTCCAATTTATTATAGGTTTCAAAAAACCTTCCTACATCTGAAGGATCAGTGACATACCACATCTGATGGACCATTGTTAGCAACAAATTATTTCCTTTTCTTCTTATGGTACAGATAAAATTTCATATTTTAATAATCTTTTTATATAATTATTTGAATCTCATGGATTATAAGTCTCAATGAAAATCAATATCTTTGAATTCTTAGGTTTCAAAAAAAACCTCCCAGGCTTCACTCAGTTTTGTGTTCAGTGAACCTCTCACTAATAAATGGAGTTCGGAAGACTTCAACCTCATAACATTTCTTATTCCACAAACATTAGCTTGTATTCTGACTTCCTTATAACTTTGGGATCTATTGAGATTGGAATAGAATCATAATATTTTCATTTGAATGTTCCATGAATTCCCATCCAACCAACATATTTTCCCCCATACCATTATAAATATTGCATCCCATGTTTCTCAGATATCTTATGATATTTTATAATTAACCAAACAAAAAAAGCAACATCAGACTAAGTATAGAGACATTCAAGAATATAAAACTTTTACTAATACTGTTTGAAAAATTTATTCCAGAACAAAGGTGAGTCAAATAAAATCTTCCTCCACAAATATTCTTGAGAAAAAATGGAAACTGATGAACATTATTTTCAAATGTGCATACAATTTTTAGATTACTTCGAAACCGTTCATTATTTTTGTCTGGTCATTAAAACATAACATGTAATTTGATTCAATTTTCTGTAAAAAAAATATTAAATGAAAACTAATTGTAGCTTAAAAAACACATCCATTCAATTTGGTCCCAACAAAATTTTCATTGGAGAAATGATAGAACTAATTTAATACAATTTAAATGTTAATTAAAAACTAAGTGTGTTTAGTTCCCATAAGACACCTTTAAATTTAAAAAACATAGAATTACAATTCAATTTCAAAAAACATCAAATATAAAATATTTTATAGTCAAATATCTAATTCAAATTCCAATATCAATTATAATACTAATATGAATATTGAAACTGGTTTAAAAATTAGCTACATTAAACATGATAATACTTAAGTATTTGTTTGTCCTCAAACAATTCCATTAATTTTCATCATGTAAAATAAAGAACAATAATTTTTTATAGTTATATCAAAATAAATAAATTTAAGAAATTTATTTATAGAGGACCCAAATAATAGGTGACTCAAATTTTCAAATAATTATCATAATACATTCTGCAAAAGTTCAAATACAAACTAGAAATCAAGGGGCACAAAGTCATTCACTATTTAAAATGACTTGCCTCTTAGATGAAGTACCTTAGCTACAAACTATAATTCTAACTAAATATCCTATTATAGGAATTATTATAGTTTTTACATAGGTGGAAATAAAATCATAACAGGAGGAACCTTTAATTATCACTCTATCTAATGTTACATAAAATCATTTTATTATCTGTTTATTGACACAACTCAAATGATTTTCAAAGAATTAAATTGTCACCTTATTTATTTATGGTAAATATTCCTCTCACCATAATGAAGGTACTTTATTTTTAATTTTACCTATCAAATGGTTTTTTCATATTACTGTGTAAAGAACGTATTTTGTTTTAAATTGATTTATTTACAAAAACTCACCAAGTGTCCGTAACTCATATCCTCATCAAGGAAACCCAATTTCCCATTATAATATAGTTTAAATGGACTTATTTGATTATCATTTGACTGTTATCTATAATTTTATTTATTTTTAAATGGTTGTCGCCCTAGTTTCAAGTTAAAATTTATAGTTTTCTAATGATATTATCACAATTGTAAAAAATATTTATCCCATATCACTTCATTTCTTAGTTCATAAACAGAATATCCATAAAAATAGATTGTAACACTACCAAACTATCATAAAACCAGAATAAATTTAGAATAAATGAACTCCACATCATCCATCATGTTATTATACATTAGGATAGATATGTTTTATGTTCAAAGTGAAGCCGGTGAACCTCAGGTTTTGAATGAATTTGAAAATTTGATTTTTTTTGGAAAAGATTATGGTGGATTTTGAAGTTTTCCTGAATTTAAATCACAACATAATGAATATAAAGGTCTTTATCCCATACACATAAAACTGATCATTATCCTCAATGATGAATCATAATGTAGGAGATAGTGTAGTTTTAAACCAATTTCTAATTGAGTAACAAAAAATATCAAAGGGAATACATGAAACATCAAAAATTAATTTCTTCCAAACATCCAATTAGATCAACTTTTTAAAATGTTCATGATTTTTACTATAATTCACAGACAAAATAATTTTCAATTTAGTTCAATAAATATCCTAATAAACAATGTGGTGTAACAACATTTATATGAATGTGATTGTAATGAGTGAAAGTAGGGTTCATAATGTAGCTCAACTAGATACTAAAATATCTAGAATTAAAAAGGATAACACCCAAAAATAAAATCATGTTCCCAATTGTCACAAGATCAGGGGGTATTCCACCATACATAGTTAATTGAAGAATAAAAAAGTTGATAAGAAAATTATTGAAATAGAATAAGAAAAATAAAACATCCTTAAATGTGGGAGATTTGATCATTTATGTTTATTCAAAAGTTACTCCTCTGTATCCCTAATTTAGGTGCTGTAGTTGGTATATTAATTTTTTTTGTAAGATTAAGAAAATAGAAATAGAAATAAATAAATAAACAAATGTTCAAGAAAATGTTTAACTATGGATTGTTTTTAGGGGATTTTATACATTTTATCCAATGGATTTCCCCATTGGTTTTACCTTGTTTAGTTTCTTGTACCTATAACACTTTAGAGGTATCATTTATTGTTATTATAGTAGATATGAGAAGTATAATGTAGTATAATTAGAAAAAATTATTTAAATTTATTTAATAATAGAAATAAAAAGAAAGGAAAAAAGAACCATTTGTTAGTTCCCATGAAACAATGAGTTTATTTTATTCATCTCAAATTGAGACTCATTCAGCATTCAAGAAATCTGATGGAATCCAAGACCTCTAGTTTCCCAAAATCGAAGTGTGTGATTCTCTATAAATTTGAAGAATATGTCATTTTTTTCCTCTCTAAATAACTCTAAATCTCTATTAAAAATCACTCTCAAGATGGTGAAAGGTGTTTACCACATGGTTTTCAATTTACTAGGGAAAATATTAAGCTGATAATTGAATGATTGGATCCTCTAACCAATTATGGAATACCGATTCTAATTTATTTTTTCATGATTCTATTTTGTTTTATTTTTAATTTTTTGGTATTTTCATATGACTCCTTACTAATTTCCCCCATACTAATCAAATCTAGCAATTTAATCTCACCAAAAGACTTGAAATAAAATTTATACGCCTGCACTGCCCATAAATACTTATGATGTAGTTCCACGTGAAGATGAAAAGTCTTTCTAAAAGGCATCCTATAATGAGACATGGTCATGGGAATGTTATAAGTAGTTCTATAATTCTATATGACATTATCCAATTTCGTAGACAAATCCTTTATGGAGATAAAACAAATCCTCTCTAAAATATGTTTGAGATATCTATTAAACACTTCATCCACCCAAAGTATTGTGGTTGGTAGGTTGAACAATTTCTTTGAGAACATACATACTTCTACAGTAAATTCATAAACATATAATTCTTGAAATGTGTTACATTGTATGTAATAAACAACTTTGTAACTCCTAACCTAGAAGGAATGTTTTTATTGACTAATTTAACCACACTTTTAACAAGATTGTTGGGAATAGAAACTTACTCAACCCACTTGGACAAATAGTCCATAGATACATGGATATATTCATTTCCATTTGAGTATGGTAAAGGTCCCATGAAATACAATCCCCATATATTGAAAACATTAACCTACTTTATTCCTTTTTTTGGTAACTCCTTCTCTCAATGGTTCTAAGAGTTTAGAACTTCTATATGTGGTTAATCACCAAACTACAAGAGTTCATGAAATTATTTGGTATATAGAACCCAACATGTAATAATTTTTATGTAGTTCATTCTCCTCAATATTTTCCATGCCAAGGTGATGAATTCAACATCTCAAAGATGGGTAAAACTTCATTCCTAGCCACACACATACTCAAAATACCATCAACCTCATAAAAATAAGGGATTCATTTGGGAAGAGATATTTTAACTCAGATATAAACCTCTTACTTTGGTTTTTTTGAAAGGTCCTTTTCCAAAACACCTCCATCTAGAAAATTATCATAATATGATAACTAATAGGATTTATTCACCAAAGGAGAACATACATTTCCATGTAGACATGATGTTTTTATCTCCCATGGTTCCTCAATTTTGGTTTTTGCAGCCAATAAAAAGTTTCTGCAACCATATTCTTAGCCCCCATTTTATCCTTGATTTCAAGATGAAACTCATGAAAATGAATATTCCACCTCATAATCTATGGTTTGGAGTCTATATAAGACAACATGTACATGTGGGAAAAATTTTAATTGAAAATGATCACTTTAGACCCTATAAATTACTATCTATATTTTTTAAGAGCTAGCATAACAACAACCGTATCATTTTAAATGGTGTAATAATTCTTATAAGAATCATCCAATATCTTTATAACACAATATATGAGGTGATTCATCATTTTCTTCCTATTACCCAAAACAACACCAATTTCAAGATCACTAGCATCTCACATCACATAAAAAGGGAAATCCAGTTTTGGGTAGTGTTCACTGGTGAAGTAGTGAGTTTTCCCTTTAGAAAGTTAAATTTAATCTCTGAATTCCCCCAAAAAAGATGTTTCTTAAGCAATAAGTGAGGACAATGACCTACTGATCTTGGGAAAATTGTTAACAAACCTCTTATAAAATCCATCATGACTAAAATGATTTTAATACTCTTTCCATTCACATATGGTGGAATATTTTGGATGAAATTAATATTGAAATTATCTACATATATTACCTTATTAAAAACCTTATGACCCAACACATATAATTTAGTATCCATAAACTAAAACATTTTCCAATTTAAAATAAAATTTGTTTTATAGAATATTTCCAAAATAGTTTCCATATTTTCAGTGTAGTTTTCTAAATCACATACAACAACAACAAAATCATCCATAAAAATATCAATTTTTAATTTTGATCATGTCTATTAAACAATCCACCATCAATCTCAGAAAATTGGTTAGATCATCACACATGGAAAAGGGAATTCTATAATAGGAAAATTTCACAAATGGAAAAGTGAAGGTGGCATTCTCATGATCCTCATGAGAAATGGAAATATGGTTTTACTAGAATATTTATAAAAAATCAAGAGAATTTCATTTCCAGACAACCTCTCAAGAATTTGACCCAACAAATGTATGGATAAATTGTCCTCCCTAGTGGAAGCATTGAGTTTTCCATTGTTGATGAAGAACTTCATTTTTTCCCTGTTTTGGTTTTAATTTTATCTTTCATTTAACTTTTTTTCATAGTCACTCTAGTATCCATAAGTAGTACATATATAGACATACCCAATTACTATCAAAAATAAAAAATATTTTTCCTGCATCAGGCAACCTGATCACATCCTCTCAGACCGCTTTATGTATTTTCAAGTTAAGCCTTATTGTTTGCTTCAACTCTTGGATTACACTAATATTTTTAGGGATTTTATGCCTAGATGATGATTGGATAATAAACATTGTATCAACAATGGTCCATTCAATAATATACTTTTATATCCACAAGAAACCAAAAAGGTTATCATATTGACTTTCCTCTAATATGCTTGATTTAATGACATTTAGTGTAGATAACTTGGATAAAAAATAATATGTTAGCTAGGTAGGTAGTTGTTTGAGGTCCAAAGTTAGTAGTTCTTAGATTATGGGAAGAAACAATGGAAGGGGAGGTCAGATATCATCATATTACCTCTCAAATATGGTTCAAAAGAATGATATACTTCCTTAAAATTATTTCAAACAATGTGTTCCTCATATACAAATTATTTTTGGGGGTTAAAATGTTTTCTAAAGAAATATCATTTAGGTGGTTCAGGTATTACCCCTCAAATTCAGTAAAACACCCCATCTCCTTACTAGTACTAATTCTAATGTGTGTTTAGTAGGGAACTTAGTTGAACAATTAATTTCATCAATCATCCTAAAACCTCATCTTCCTCCTTATCTACCAATTCTTTAGATCCTAAAAACTCATCCCTATGATAAATTAGTCCACAGATATATTCTTTAATATTTATAATCACTGAATTATTATTTTTTCATCTATGTTAAAAATTATATTTTCCCTTGTAGACATATTTGAAAGCTCCCCTATAAACTAGAATGGTCTTACCAAAAATAATAGGAACCTCCGAGTAACATTCCATGTCCATTATCAAAAAAAACATCATGAAAAAATATCCTTCCTACTCCCCTTATAATTTAATCTACCCTACCAACTCGGTGAGTAATGGAATTGATATTCATGCTTTAAAAAAATAGTGGTGGATTGATGAACTCCTAATATAATGTTTTTAAAAAATGATAGTGGAATAAAATTTATCATACATCCAAGATCACATATAAAATTAAAATGACCACCAATAACTCCAAAGTTACATTGTATGATACTTATCCCCGGGTCTTGAAGCATTGGAGATATCCTATTCTACAAAACATCACAACACACCTATGTGATATTTTATGTAAAAAATTCCTCCAATGATTTCTTATGAAAACAAATATTTTTTAGGGTTTTTATATAATATTGGAATTGAATCAATACTACAGGAAAGGAATATCAATATTTAGTTTCTTTAAAGCTTTTTAAAATTTTAAGAGTTTATAATTATGATTATTTTCATTATTCAATGTGGAAAATTACTTAGTGGATAAATGTTTCTAATAATTTTTGGGATCCCTTAGAATTCATGTTAAATATTTTTTTATAAAATTATTTTTATTAGATTTCAATCCAATTTATTGTTGTTTTAAATTTTATATAATTGGATTCCTCTATTTGTGAGGCTTAATATTCAATAGTCTAGAATAAAAATTTTCCATATTTGAGTATCTAGATTCATCCAGTTTTTCATTTTGAGTAGATTGGGGTACTTTAATAGTTTAGTAGTGGGTTTTTATACCAGTTATGGTTTGTATGCTAGTTAGGCTTCAAATCATGGATCAGTATTATGTTCATTCCTCAAAATAGTTCTCCACCAAGATCATTTATGTTGTGAATTTTTTACTATGTCTTAATTTTTTTAATATTCTTAGCAGTTCTATCACTAAAATCCCCCCCACAATATTGGTCCACCCTTGTTTGGTGTTAAGGTATGTGTCTGTTTTAGAAGGTTTCCTCGAAGAGTTTTGGATTTTATTGGTTGTTCGTACATATTCTATGTAATCCCCTAACACTATCCCAATCTTAGTGGAATACTTATCCCTCATCTTGAAAAAAATATGTGACGTTGTGTTTGATTTTAGATGTCAGTCTCTTAGGGTATAATTTCATGGTTATAGAATTATAAGACTAACCTCATGTGTTGAACATTTCCTCTTTCAATCGTTGGAACCAATTCTAGGAATTTCCTTTGTAGAAGAAAGGTAAAAAATAAATTTAATCTCCACCTCACCCAATCCTCTTAGTGGAAAATACCAAGAACTAAAGAGAAACCTGTAATGATGTTGTGATAGTCTTAATTTGGAATTCCATTTATGATAGGTAGATGTGATAAAATGGCTTTTATTATTTCATAATTCATAGACCTTTATGAGATCCAAATGCATGATGTATTATTAGATATCGTAGTATTCAACAATTACCTTAGACTATGCCTCCCTATTATCTCATTTCCATGTGGATTCACATTTCCTAGTGGTTTATTATAAACTTTTTGGTTCTCATCCTCTCTATGATCTTCCATTTTTTATTTCCTTTATTTTCTGTTTTAAATCCCTATAGTGTCTCTAAATTTAAAAAATGATAGTCTCTATGATCTATGGTTTATTTTTAGTTTTAATACATAGAAATAATTCAATAGTTTTTTATTGTTTTTTTATTAAATAGTTTTTTAAATAGTTTTTTATTTCCATTTTTTGTATTCTATGTCTTTGAATTTTTTTTTGATTTTTTATATGTAAATTTTTATTTTATTTTCTTCCTGGTTCACACATTTGCTCCCCATAAATGGTGACAAATATCTACATTCAATTGTTGAAATCATGAAAATTAATTATATATAACTCTACCTAAAACTAGTTTATCGATGAGCAGGGCACAATATAGATTAAAGGAATCACAATGTTTGATTTCGGCGTGTGACCAAGTAGAAGAAAATTTAGAAACTAAAATAAAAAAGTACAAGAAGAAGGTGAATATGGTAATAGTGATAATATGAAGATTAGAAGGAAGATTTATGTGATTGATTTTTTTTTCAGTGTAAGAAATTAAGAAAGATAGAATATCACAAGCTATTGGGGATAATAAATTGATTAAATCTGTGGAAATTGATTTTCTATATTTTATAAAGATTTTACATTATTCAAGAAGATTAATTTGAACACCAAAAACTTATTGAAATAGGATATAGAGATTTTTCATCTGGACAACCTATAAATGAATGGATCATATAGATTTTAAATGGATGAAATCACTCAATCACTAAGTGAAAAAAATATGATATTACTAAGATGAAATTATTATCTAAAATCAGTATTCTACTCACTATTTTAATGATTAACATTTCATAAAAATACCCAAATTGAAAAAAATTTGAAATTATGTTTGATCAAGATCAATTTTCAATGATACTTGATTTTTTTAAAAAAATACTATCAAAAGAGAAACATAGATAGTAGTATCTAGTTATCATGATTCATAAATCAAGTAAAAGGGGTTAACCATCTAAACATTTTACTCCAGAATTTTTTGGCTAAAAAAATATTATTTCTTTAAATGTATAAAAAAAATTTGATACAGAATAATCTATGAGTAAAAAATTAAAGAAGCATAAGAAGAGAGAATGAATCTTCCATATCCCATATCCCTAACTCCATCCCCATAAAGAATCTCCAATATCTCTTAAAGATTATCTATTTTATTTATGTACTCTATTTCAACCTACTTTCTTGGTCCATAGTTTGTTTCCCATGTTTTGTAATTCTAGACTCTTCTTCTGTTAAAAATCTAAGATCACACAAATATCCCCTCAATCTCAAAGTTTTTATTCTATGAGAAACTCGTTGGCTTCCAAATGGAATTCATGTCATTTGAAATCACCCTTAGAATGTATCATAGGTAATTACCCTGAATTAGAATGTGTAAATACACAAAAATATGTTTTATGAAGTGACCATAATCGATAAATCATATGGTATCCACATGGACGGATAAATGGTTCCTATCATTGAGTAAGCATGCTGAAACCTTCCACTATTGATTTAATTACCATGATATTTTTCATAGTTGAGTGTTCCTGAATCAGGTTGATAAAGGAGTAATAGGTTTTTTAATTTGAAAAATAAAATTCCACATCACAAATTTAGGATGCAGTCATGGAATATAATACTTTACTGGCCTTAAATCCTAAATCCATTTTTTGGGCTCAAAAGTCTTTAGTTGATGTCTAGGAATTATATACCTATTTTTCATTTTTTAAAATTATGATTAGTAATTAATAGATGCATGAGTATATGTATATTTATAAAAATTTATAACTTTATATAGTTTTCATTATTAATAAAAATATATATATATTATTTATTGTTTAATATAAATATAAAAAGTATTTACAAAAAATTAATTATTATTATAAATAATATATACCTGTTTATATAAATATTATTATTAGTTATATATATTTTATAATATTATATTTATTTATTTTATTGATTTTACTATTTGTTTATTTTTCTTTCTTCTTCTCTTATATCTAGGTCAAGATCTTTAAGAGGGGAGTTCCGTATATGGATAATTGATTTGGGACTTCAAGATTCTTCACACATCTACAAAAACATGGGGTTTTAAACAAAAATTGGAGCCACTAAGGCCCCGAAAGAGATTTGGATTAAATGGTGGAGAGTCATAGTTCATTGGGGAATATGTTAGGTTCATTTTTTCTTAAGGATCATCACTATCTTTATCCACTAGAGGCTTCCTTTACTATCTTAGACCTCAATTTTCTACATCAAATAAATGCAACATTTAAAAAACATTATTACAAGGTGGGGATTACGTGGTTAGAATAGGGGATGTGTATCATGAGTCCCCTCCAAATGTTGTGGATTTTGGGTTAAAAAATGGATTCAAATTTTCAAATTTGTGATAATTCATCCATAATAGTGACATTGAAAAGTTGTTGGAAAGGCAGTTCATGGTTGAACGTGGTGGTGGAAGGTCGAATGCTAGCAGAAAATATGTTGGTGTTAGTGGAGTATGTTAGTAGGAGGATGGAATACTAATGGTATATGTCTAGTTCTAGCTAGCATAATATTGTAGGAGGTGTTAAAGAAGGTAGATGATTAGTGGAGGAGAAATATGTCAGAGGTGTTGGGTTAGAAAAGGGGTTATCGAGTGATTGTAGATCCTAGATAGTGGTGGATGCATTGTAGAAGTAGTTGATGAATAAATAGTACTATGTAAAATAATGAAAAAAATATGTATGGTTGTAGCATGAATATGCGCTGGTAGATTTATAGGGCGACCAACTATAAATGGACTGGGGTGGTTGGCGATAACATGGGAAATGGTAGATCCATTGCCAGTATTGGAAGATGGTAGTGACAACAATGATATTTATTGAGGGAAATATGGTGCAATACAAACTCGAAAATAGTTGAGTGGAGGTGATCACAATAGAATTCTGCTGATAGTTGTATTATGGCTATACAATACCTAGGTAGTCAAAAAACCAAAACAAACCAAGACATTTACATAAATAACATTTTATATAAAAAATTATTTCCATTAATAATTGATCAATAAATTAGTATCATTTAAAATTTTAATTCCTAAAAAATTTAATGAAGAAAATTCATAGAATTATTGAATTTGAAACATGGTTTTAAAACACATAAATTTAATTAGTAAAAAATCATCTTCAAGAATAATATTTCTCAGAACACATCCATATTCATAAAATATGTTATAATTTCAATTGAAAATAAACCATCTAAAAAAGTAAGACTCCACAAAAAAAATTCAATTGAAAATACGAAAGAATTAATTTCATCCAATTAAAATGTTCATTCAAAAATAACTATGTTTACTCACCAATAGAAACATTTAAATATGAATAAAACTAAATTAAAAACTCTAGTACATAAATCATCAAATATAAAATATTTTCATGTAAATCAATTTTTCAAATCAAATTAAAATTTTTATACAACAAATAATTGGAGGGGTGTGTCTGAAATAGTTACATCAACGAGAATCCTAGCTGGTCATGGAAAAAAACACAACCTATACACCACATATCGAGTCCCACATGGAGTGAGGGTTGTTGGGTCGTAGAGGATGGCAAGAGGGGGGGTGAATTGCCTTTTCAAAAATAATTAACAATTTAAAACAATTATCAATGCAGCGGAAATAAAAAAGGCAAGACACAATTTGATAACGAAGTTCGGCTTAATTCCCAAGCCTACGTCTCCTCTCCCAACAAGAACCGTTGAGAGATTAATTACGTCAGCTTGCTTTTTAATGGTTGTAGCAAGAAACCCACTAGCCGTTTTAAGGTAGGCTAGAACACCTTCATACAGCTTGATTTTTTATTATGGTTGTAGCAAGAAACCCACTAGTCGTTTTAAGGTAGGCTAGAACACCTTCGTACAGCTTACTTTTTTATTATGGTTGTAGCAATAAACCCAATTGAAAGAAAGAATAGAAATGATAGGTTTGTTTTAATCCAAACCCAATGAAGAACTAAACAAATAAAATAATACAAACACACGGAATCCTTGAGCTCCAAAAGTGTGAGATCAGCTGATGGAGAGGGAGCTCAAGCTTCAAGGATAGCAATGGATCACAAGAGGCCTTGGAGATTTTTCGTTAGAGCATAAAAACATCAAAATATATTTTTGGTTGTGTTCCCGGCATCCATGGTTTCTTATTTATAGGAGAAATACCCATAAACACTTCAATATGGCCGTTGGAGGGCTTCCGGAGCCGTTGGGGGTCAAAAGTACAAGTCTGGTCAAAGCCCAACGGCTAGTTTGACTGGGCACACCGGCTGGCCGGTGGTGTCTCACCAGCTGGCTGGTGGTCCACCGGCTGGCCGGTGGTCCAGACAGAGCAGGCTTTCTGTCTGGGTTCCACCGGCTGGCCGGTGGTCATCCACCGGTTGGACGGTGTCACCAGGCAGTGGGCAAGTCTACTGCCTGGGTCCTCCGGCTGGCCGGTGGGAAAGAACCGGTTGGCCGGTGCCCATATCGGCTGGTCGGTGCGCTAACACCGGCTGACCGGTGGCTCTGGCAGAAAGCAATGCTTCTGCCAGAGACCACCGGCCGGCCGGTGGACTCAGAGAGTCCATTATCAGCCTGCTTGGGCCAACTCCTGGGCAACCTTTTTCCTGGCATCAAAACACTTGAAAACAAGTTAGAACACGATGAGAGTTATTGTGATCATCAAAATCCAAGAGAGAGGGGTACAACAATCTCCCCCTATTTTGATGATCACAATCACAAAAGAGAAAGCTTTAAAAAGGATATGCTGATTGAAAACATAAATAAACAATTTTGGACATGAAAATATATTAGAGATCATTTCAAAAAACATAAATTGAAGAGATGTAACATGTATTGAAAATGATCTTAATCTAAAGAGAATGAGTCATTTTGAAATTGTAACCATAGGTCATTTTTTTTAAAGGAACAAAATCAATAACTTACCGGTTTTAAAAATAATTGAACTTTTAAAAAGAGCACTTTAATCAATTGAAATATGAAACTAGTAAACAGAGAAATTTCTCCCCCTTTGGGATTATCAAAATAGGAGGAAAAAGAAAAAAAAAATGAGAAGAAATTAGATAAACAACAAAAAAAATTAAATATTTAATAGTGCTCATTGACGAATCATTCCTAACTCCCCCTTAATAAAATCAAAACGTTCAACCGGGAGCAGTTTGGTAAAAATATCAGCTAATTGAAAATCAGTAGAAATGAAGTCCAAAGTGATATCCCCTTTTCGAAAATGGTCACGAAGGAAATGATCTATTAAGTCTATATGCTTTGTTCTAGAGTGTTTTATTGGATTCTTAGAAATACTAATGGCACTAGTTTTGTCACACCGAATAGGGACATGATTGTAGGAAAGGCCATAATCCAAGAGAGTGTGCTGCATCCAAATAATTTGGGCACAACAATTCTCAGCGGCTACGTACTCGACCTCGTAAGTAGAAAGAGCAACACAGTTTTGCTTCTTGCTACTCCACGATACAAGGGACTTGCCTAGCAGATGACAGGTTCCACTAGTACTCTTTTAATCTAATTGACATCCGCCAAAATCAGCATCCGAATATGAAGAAAGTTCGAAAGATGTATTACAGGATAAAATAAACCAATGTTTTTTTATCCTCTTAAATACCTAAAAATCCTTTTGACCGATTTAAAATGAGATTCTTTGGGATTGGCTTGAAAACGAGCACAAAGGAAAACACAGAACATGATGTCAGGACGGGTCGTAGTTAGGTAAAGTAGTCTCCCGATCATACTCCTATAAAGCTTGTTATCAACCGGTTTCCCGGCTTCATCTAACGTAAGCTTACAGGAAGTACTCATGGGGGTAATAATTTCCTTTACTTGATCCATACCAAAACGACTTAAGAGCTCGTTTGTGTATTTTCCTTGGCTTAGAAAAATATCTTTTGAATTTTGAAAGATTTGAAAACCGAGAAAAAATTTCAATTCCCCCATAAAGCTCATTTCAAATTCCTTTCTCATTAAATCTGAAAAATCAGTACAAAGTGATTCTTTGGTAGAACCAAAGATAACGTCATCGACGTAGATTTGGACGATTAAAAGATCTTTTGAAGTGTGTTTTAAAAAGAGGGTATAATCAGCTTGACCTATTTTAAAATCATTTTCTAAAAGGAATTTTGTTAACCGCTCATACCAAGCCCGAGGGGCTTGCTTTAAGCCATATAGAGCCTTGGTTAATTTAAAAACATGATTTGGAAATTTTGGATCTTCAAAACTGGGAGGTTGTTCAACAACGATTTTTTCTGAAATAAAACCATTTAAAAAGGTGCTTTTAACATCCATTTTAAAAAGTTTGAAATTTAAGTGGGCGGCGAAAGCCAACAAGATCCTAATGGATTCCAATCTAGCAACGGGCGCAAAGGTTTCACCATAATCAATTACTTCTTCTTGATTATAGCCCTTAGCTACTAGGCGAGCCTTATTCCTGGTTATATTTCCTTGATCATCAAGTTTGTTCCTAAAAACCCATTTAGTGCCAATAATTTGATGATCATTGGGTCTTTCAACAAGAGTCCAAACATCATTTCTAGAGAATTGATTTAGTTCATCTTGCATTGCAAGAACCCAATTCTCATCATTAATGGCATCATTAATGGTTTGAGGCTCTAGATGAGAAATGAAGGCTTGATGTTCAACCTCGTTGAGGATTGATCTTCTAGTTTGAGTACCGGCTTGAAAATCACCTATAACATTTTCTAAAGGATGGTCTCTAGAAGGTTTCCAAACCTTAGGCAAGGTGGAAGGCAAAGAAGGTGAAGAAGGTTCATGATCATCATCCTCCTTGAGAGGAGAAGAGGAATCATTTAATTCAAGTTTATCAAGCTTATCTCCAACATCTTCAATGACCGGATGGGGTTTTGGAATATTTTCAACAAACTTGACATGAGATGATTCTTTGATGGTTTTTGAACGTTTGTTGAAGACACGATAGGCTTTTCTTGAGTTAGAGTATCCAAGAAAAATACCTTCATCGGATTTGACATCAAATTTCCCTAGGTTATCTTTTGTGTTAAGGATAAATCATTTACAACCAAACACTTTAAAATAACCAACTTTGGGAAATTTTCCTTTCCAAAGTTCATAGGGGGTTTTCTTAAGAAGGGGTCTTATAAGGACTCTATTGATAGTATAACAAGAAGTGTTAACTGCCTCGGCCCAGAAAAATTGAGGGAGGTTGAATTCACTAAGGAGGGTTCGAGAAATTTCTTGTAGAGTTCGGTTTCTCCTTTCAACCACTCCATTTTGTTGTGGAGTCCTAGGGGCAGAGAAGGTGTGATTGTATCCTTGAGAGGAACACAATTCATCGAATTCTTTGTTCTCAAATTCACCTTCATGGTCACTGCGGAGAGATATAATTTTATATCCTTTTTCGTTTTATACTTTCCTAGAGAATTTCAAAAAGGTTCTACAAGCATCATTTTTATGAGCTAAAAAGAAAACCCAAATGAAACGAGAAAAGTCATCTACTAGGACAAAGGTATAGGATTTTCCACCTAGACTTGCTACAGGGGTAGGAACAAAAAGATCAAGATGTAGGAGATCAAGAGATTTTGAAGTGGACACTTCCTTCTTAGATTTGAAAGAAGACTTGTGTTGCTTTCCAAGTTGGCATGGCTCACAAATCAAATCTTTCTTAAACTTAAGTTTAGGAAGGTCACGGATGAGCTTGTTCTTATTAAGCTTTAGAAGTGAATGAGAGCTACAATGCCCCAACCTTCTATGCCAAAGCCAAGACACATTGTCAAGAGCACTTAAACATTTAAAATTTTGGCTAGCTAAAGACTTTAAATCAATAATGTAAACATTTTGAAAACGGGAAGCAGAAAATATCAATTTGTTTTGAAAATCAAACACATTGCATAAATCATTTTGAAAATTCACCGAAAAACCACTGTCACAAAGTTGACTAATGCTAATTAGATTATGTTTTAAACCTTTAACAAATAAAACATATTTAATTAAAGAGGTGCTACCAAATCCAATGGTACCTATTCCGACGATCTTGCTTTTTGAATTGTCACCAAAGGTGACGTATCCTCCATCGAATTCTTCAAGGGAGTTGAACTCGGAGGGATCGCCACACATGTGCCTCGAGCATCCACTGTCGAGATACCACGAGCCTTTCGAAGTCCTACTTCTTTGGTGTTTATCCTACAAAATCAAGAGAGAATAGATTTTGGTACCCATATAAGTTTGGGTCCAGAAAGATTAGCTAAAAGAGACTTTTGAACCCATATTTTTCTAGAGGGTTGCCATCTAAAATACTCATCCGAGTAGGTAATGGTTTTGGGGCTTCCATACCTTGCATTTTTACAATCACACTCATAAATCATGTGCCCGGCCTTTTTACAATAATTAAAAAATTTATATTGAGAGCTCCCCCTTACAAAAGTAGTGGGTGCTCTAGAAGAAGTGGCTTGTTTGTTAAAGCCAAGTCCATGTGTTGTTCTAGCCGAACGCTGAGAACCTAGTAATTTGGTCAAATTTTGTTCACCTTGGGTGAACTTGGCAAGAGACTCCCTTAGATCTTTAATGGTTGAATTCAAAGAATCAACATTTCGAATATCTTGGATCTTAAGGGTAAGTTCTTCATTCTTTTTGAGAAGTTGTTCTTTTTCAGAAATGAGAATTTTATTTTTCTTTTTCAAAGCCATAAATT
Organism: Viscum album; assembly: GCA_963277665.1. Taxonomy (NCBI): domain Eukaryota; kingdom Viridiplantae; phylum Streptophyta; class Magnoliopsida; order Santalales; family Viscaceae; genus Viscum; species Viscum album. The sequence goes on along the minus strand of OY728125.1, from coordinate 265,413,891 downwards.
TAGAGGTAAGTTCGTGAAAAGCTTCCTCTAATTGATCTCTCGCATTTTGAAGATCTTCATAGGACATGTCATTATTAAAAGAGGAAGATGACGAAGAGGAGTCGGAAGAAGATACCTCATCAAATGCCATTAGGCATTGTTCACCTTCATCGCTTGAGTCGCTTGAAGACATGGAGTCATCACTTGCACTCCATGTGGATGCTTTGAAATCCTTCTTGTTTTTCTTTTCTTTTACCCTTTTCATTAAAATGGAGCACTCCGGTTTGATGTGGCCTTTCTTTCCACCTTCAAAGCATGTAACTTCATTCTCCTCTTTGGGCTCTTCCTTTCGTGCCCTTCAAAAGTTCTTCTTTTTCTTCATGAATTTGCTCATTTTTCTTGCTAGTTGAGCAATCTCGGATTCGCTATCAGCGGAGGAGCTTTCTTCCTTTGCTTTGAAAGTAATGTTCTTTTTCTCCATGAAGGTTTTACCTTCTTTATCGGCTTGCCTCTTCATGGTGATCTCGTAGGTCATGAGTGATCCAATGAGCTCTTCAACCAGCATTTTCTTGACATCTTTTGATTCTTGAATTGCGGTCACCTTTGGTGCCCATGAGCTTGGTAGGACCCAAAGAATCTTCTTGAACATCATTTCTGCAGAAACATCCTCCCCAAGAGATTTTCTTCCATTGCAAACATCAGTAAAACGAGTAAACATTTCAGTAATTGATTCGTGTGGGTGCATGGTGAAACTTTCAAAATCTTGGCGATACATGTCTAATATAGTGTCTTTGAATTTGTTAGTGCCCTCATGGGTTACTTCTAAAAGTTTCCAAATTTCATAAGAAGAGGAGCAAGTAGAAACACGGTTGAATTCATTATGGTCTAGCCCACAATGAAGAGCATTCATGGCTTTGCCATCAAGCTCAAAATTGGCAATGTCTTCGGGGGTCCATTTGGACTCATCCTTGTTAGATAAAGTATAGCCTTGAATTATAATCCTATAGATAGGATAACCAATGCTTCTAAGAAAAGTAATCATGCGAGTTTTCTAATAAGTGTAATCGGTTCCATCAAAGAATGGAGCCCGAGTCATAGAATACCCTTCGGGAGCATGCGAGGAATTATCCATCACTAAGGATCTTAAGTTTGTAACCGGTTTAGGTATTACACAAACGCTCCCTTTGATACCAAATGTTGGGTCGTAGAGGATGGCAAGAGGGGGGGTGAATTGCCTTTTCAAAAATAATTAACAATTTAAAACAATTATCAATGCAGCGGAAATAAAAAAGGCAAGACACAATTTGATAACGAAGTTCGGATTAATTCCCAAGCCTATGTCTCCGCTCCCAACAAGAACCGTTGAGAGATTAATTACGTCAGCTTTATTTTTAATGTTTGTAGCAAGAAACCCACTAGTCGTTTTAAGGTAGGCTAGAACACCTTCGTACAGCTTGCTTTTTTATTATGGTTGTAGCAAGAAACCCACTAGCCGTTTTAAGGTAGGCTAGAACACCTTCGTACAGCTTGCTTTTTTATTATGGTTGTAGCAAGAAACCCAATTGAAAGAAAGAATGGAAATGAGAGGTTTGTTTTAATCCAAACCCAATGAAGAACTAAAAAAATAAAATAATACAAACACACGGAAGCCTTGAGCGCCAAAAGTGTGAGAGTAGCTGATGGAGAGGGAGCTCAAGCTTCAAGGATGGCAATGGATCACAAGAGGCCTTGGAGATTAGTCGTTAGAGCGTCAAAACATCAAAATATATTTTTGGTTGTGTTCCCAGCATCCATGGTTTCTTATTTATAGAAGAAATACCCATAAAAACTTCAATATGGCCGTTGGAGGGCTTCCGGAGCTGTTGGGGGTCAAAAGTACAAGTCTGGTCAAAGCCCAACGGCTAGTTTGACTAGGCACACCGGCTGGCTGGTGGTGTCTCACCAGCTGGCTGGTGGTCAACCGGCTGGCCGGTGCTGAGCTCCCGGCTGTCCGGTGGTCCAGACAGAGCAGGATTTCTATCTGGGTTCCACCGGCTAGCCGGTGGTCATCCACCGGTTGGACGGTGTCACCAGGCAGTGGGAAAGTCTACTGCCTGGGTCCTCCGGCTGGCCGGTGGGCAAGAACCGGTTGGCCGGTGCCCATACCGGCTGGCCGGTGCGCTAACACCGGCTAACCGGTGGCTCTGGCAGAAAGCAATGCTTCTGCTAGAGACCACCGGCTAGCCGGTGGAAATCCACCGGTTGGCCGGTGGACTCAGAGAGTCCATTATCAGCCTTCTTGGTCCAACTCCTGGGAAACCTTTTTCCTAGCATCAAAACAATTGAAAACAAGTTAGAACACGATGAGATTGATTGTGATCATTAAAATCCAAGAGAGAGGGGTACAACATGGAGTGAGGGTGAGTTCCAGGTACAAAATATACATCCAAATGGAAATATCCTTATACATGATGCCTTTCTTATTATGGGTGGGATTTCACAAGATGAATTAAAATTGATGTGGTATTCCAAACCAGATAATATCATGAATAGATAGGGGTATAAGTCTTATTCATTGTATCTGATTTTAGGGTTATTATAACAAACCTTCCTTGACTTGCATGTATATTAAATCATTCTTGTAGAAAATAAAATAAATTACACAAACACGCACCCAAAGGCCATATTACATAATTGCATTTGGAAACATGGAACAGAAAATTATAAATGTGGAACATATATTTAATGTTCCCAAAAAAGATCATCCACTATAGTACACTACCTAAAAACTTTCTTTATAACTTAGGGAATAGAAAACATAAGATAAGTATTATCGCAAATGCTCACTAAGGGTAAAAAAGGGAAATATGATTCATAAAACAAACATAAGGGTATAATAATACGAACATAAAATTTTAAAATTATAACCTATATATCAAATATTATAATCCTGAGTCATAGAATAAATCATAAAAATCATAAGATATGAATCATTAAAGAAAAACATTGGAAACAAACAAGGAATTTTGGAAAACATAAAATCATAGGAAATCATTTCCATTTTAGTCAAGGATCATTGAAAAGACCATCATATTAGACAAGGACCATTTTTGAACTAATTTTACCGCTCATTCTAGCCCTGTGTTACTGAACCAAGAATACATCCATTCCAATCATGTATTACTGAAACAAGATTGTTCCCATTATAGAACTCTCTTACTGAACCCAAATTACTCATATTCCAATCCTTTGTATCACATGAGATATAAATAATTACTGATTGAATTAAAGGGAGTTATGGGTCCCACCCATCAAATAATGAAAACCATATGTATCTGTGAAAAAATAACATAAATCATATCAAACCCCATTAAAATATATAGATTACACAAAAATTTCATCATAATTTAACTCGAGAAAAAGAAAACAAAAATTCATAAGATTCAATCCATCCTAAAAATAAACAATTTTGATAAATAATTGTAATGGTATCACTGAATCATATCCCCATTAAAACATGGGTAATAACAAATAATGTTTCTTTATTTGGAAAATGATTTTTTAAAGATCAGTTGAAATAATTCTTGAGGAAAATTTCACTTACATTTTAAAAAATTATATTCAAATCATAAAATACATAGAATTTAATTTTTATTGAAAAGACCTGAAAATTTTATAATGTAATATTTTAAAACTATAAATATCTTTGAAATCATTTTCTTTGAAAATTAAAAATAGATCTTTTAAAACACTCTTGAAACATTTTTTGAAAAAAATATTTTTTAAGAACAATGATTCCCATACAAAGTGAGAATAAAATTAAATAAAGCTTATAATATAATGAAAACAAGTATATTTATGATTCAATGTGTCAAATGTTAGTATATAAACCTCATAATAGAATATAGGTTCATAATATAACTTGTGTCTCAAATAAGGAAAATTGAGAAAACATTTCATTACTGATTTCATAAATTATAAACCGTAAACCACATGAAAGAGATATCATAAATTTGATATGAAAAAACCAATAAATTTTCATAATAATACACATAAAATAAATTCATGGGTATTATATTAACCATGTAGAATAAACAAGTAGTGTATAAGACACATGTCTCACAAAAATAAAATCAAGACATAAATCCCTTACTACATGAGTAACTTTAGAATCATGAACCCCATAAAAGTATAACATAAATTAACTTCTTTAATATCATTAAATATAATAAATTAATAATAAAACATTTCCTAGGTAAGTATATACACCTCACAAAATAACAGAGTGGGTAATATGGCAGGTATCTCACAGAAATAAAAAGGGAGATGTAAATTCCCTTATCTTAAGCCTTTACTTCCATCAAACACATTAAAACAGCCTATATAAAAAATATACTTTCATTATAAATATACCAAAATACAATATTAATATATTTAATAACATATATATATATAGTTATGAATTTTTTATTACTTTCTTTTTAATAATTCCATGTTATGTTTTGTCGCCGGTAAAAACAACTATTTTTCATTCATATTTTGACTTTTTAACCTTGGAACACTTACATAGATCATGATTTAATCATAAAAAAATATAATAGTTATAATAATATGATATATATATATATTCATTACATATGTATTCATGGCGATTAATAATAGTTTGAGATAGAAAATAAAATACATCATTCAAGGAGACGATATGACATACCTATGAAAGATCACTATATTTTGTTTTATTTTAATATTAAAAGATTGGAAATTTTATGAAATATTACCATTAGAATATGAAATTTTATGTCATATGTATCATTTATATTCAAAAATTTCATCCTTATTACCATCAATGTGAAATATAGGTGAATAACGAATCTCATTGCATCATGGATTTGGTAAGCCATTAGTACACACAAGCAACATTATCATTTACCCAAAATATTAGATGGTAAATAGGTAGATATGATAATATCATTAAAAAAGTATAATTAAATCATAAATATAATATATAATAATTAAACCCAACATAATTCCTTTTCATCAATGAAAGTATGGAAAATGAATTGTTCGCGACATGGAGACAGTAAGTCGTACGTACGCACAAGCGATACTTTAATTTTTTTAAATTAATGGGGATGTATAATGATGTTTTAATAATCATAAAACACTTCAATTTTATTTATTATTATGAAATTATTATTTTATGGAATATATCATTGATTTAGAGGAGGTATAGAGGAGTATAAAAAGAGAGTGATCGGAAAAAGAAATTTCCTCTTCTTCCAGACAACTCCTTTTAATATCCTCTAAATAACTCTAGAGTTGGCACTTTGAGATTACCATAATAACTAGAATTTTTATATGGAAGTGGAGAAGATAATTTTTAATATTTTGGTTGATATTTAACTCAAAATGTGACGAATTGAGATGTGGGGGAGGTGTCCTTTTACAATTAAGGCGAGGGGCACTTTTCGAATCTCTAAAATTATTAATTTATAATAAATTCAAACTCAATAAAAATACCAAAAAACTAAATATATTCTAAGATAATAATTTATAGGGTTTTAATGTCACCATGAAATAAATTTTAGATACATTTTAATGTAATTTTAAACCATATATATTTTTATTAAGCATTAGCGACCCTATTTTAAATTTGACTATGGTAAAAAGTATTTAATGTTCAGGGGAGGTAATGTTTAAATATAAAGTGTAAATTGGACCATAAATGGTCAAGTTATGATATTTTCAAACATATATCATCTCTTTTTTCCTTATTGAAAATTTTATTTATTTTAAAATAACTAAATAAAATATTACTTTCATAAAACATCATTAGTGTCAATTTTTGCACTATTAGTTATTTGTATTCATATAAATATATAAACATTATATCATTTAATAAACTATATTAAATAATCCCTAGCATGTTCAAGTCATAAATTAAATTAATTTATGACATTAATTATATGAATTTTTTTTATTTTAAAATTCATAATATCATTTATTTGGTATTTCCAATAATTAAATTATTACTACATCATCATTATATTACACATTAAGTAATATATTGACTTACTAAAAATTAAAAATAAATTAAAATGATAAATAAAAACATCATAGATCTATAATTATTATTTATAGTCTAATTTATCTTCTATATAACATTATATGAAAAATTATATAGTTGTTGAAAATATGAGTTTGACATCTTTAACAATTCTTTAAATAAAATATAATAAATGTATTACTCTAATCAAAGTTTCTTAAAAAGGTTATAATATTAGGAAAAGGATTATTTAGGTCAAAAACCTCTCCTAAAAGTAATTCAGGTTATGTGTTGGGGCAATTTTATATTATTTATAATATTAGTTTTTTACTCTTAATTACTCAATATGTCTTTTAAATTATTAATAAATAATTAATAGAGTTTCTATTCATAATGAAAAAATAAAAGAAACCAATATCCATAATTTGAAACCATTGATTAAAAATATGGAATAAATTTTTCAAAATTCAAAACATTGACATTTGAGTAATTAATTTAAAACTAATCCTATTTATGGGGTGAGAAAACATGTTATTAAAGTTAAAACATGAAGAATATCGAATCATTTTTATTTATAATTTCAATTTAAAATTAAAACAAATGAACTATATTAGATTTTAATGATAAATATGTTGATATAATAAAACTTTAACACTAATCAGAAAAATAATTTGACACTATAAATTATTTTCGATGAAAAAAGATGATTAGAATTAAAATTTAATATTTTTTTACTATTAATCAAAACATGAACTTTATCATAAAAATAACAAAAATTATACCAATGTCAATTTTTGTATTTATCTTAAAAATAAAATGTTCTTTTTTTCAAATAGTATATATAAATGATTCAAAAATTGGATTTAAAATGGGTTCTCCCTTAAAAGGGGACAACATTACCCTTAGAAAAATATAGGTTTCTATACATAAGATTGGGTTGGTTATTATCATATTCCAATAAAATCTATTATATTAAAATAAAAAATATTTTATTTAATTTTCAACACATATATTTAATTAATATCCTTCACTAATTGTTATTTATTAAATTAATTACTAAAAAATGTCTTTGGGATCACATTAATACAAGTATTTTTCATTATAATCAATTGGTAGATATTTTCATTTTTATTTAATTATATTCTAATAAATTAATCATATAAACAATATATTTTCATAAGTTATTTAATACTATTCATACCCTCTAATATAACATTTAGTTTATTATATTATTTAAGTTATAATAAAATGATGTTTCGTTGGAACTCGGTGTTGTGTTTAACGCAAGATAAGTCGGTGTTGTGTGTAATGCAAGACATCAAATAAATAAAACGATTCAAACAAATAATAAAAATATTAGGGTGTTACATTCTACCACTATTAAAATGAAATTTCCTTCAAAATTTCCTTGGGTTATCAACATTTTAATACTTGAAGGTTCCTTTCAAAGAAATGCACATCAAAAAACAAGTACTAAAACATCCTTTTAAAAAATGAATGTTATAAACATAATGGTTACTAATAGTTACTCATAATTCAGTTTCCACATAGGAGAACATAAATGTAATGTGAAAAAAATGACATGGAAGATAAATAAACACATCATGTTCTAATGTAGAGTTATAAATAACATGTTTATGAGAAGGTTAACAATCACAAATCCATAAATCCATGATAATCTATGAGACCACTGATTTATTAGAAAATAATGTACTAGGATAATTTTTTCGGGATCAAGATCATTTTCCTAGAGTTGAAGAATTATCCTAATGATAAATGGTTACATGAATTCATAAGAATAATCTCATCCATTCATTATGCCTTAAAAAATTTCTACTTTGTCTATTATTCCAAGATATGAAATTAAATTTTCAATTCATGAAGCATTAGAAAAACATTATATCTTAATAATATTAGTTTTACAGGAAAACAATTTTAACAAAGGTTATCCAATATGTATAAATTCTATTATGGGGACATACTTCATTAATCTCTTAAACATAGATCAATTTCATAAATTTATACCATTGTGATCCTTCCCATAGATTAAAATCCAAAATTTCGAAATAAGGTTACTAAATTTACAAAATAAACCATCAATTAATCCCTCAAACAAATTTATGTAGCTCTTAATTTTCACACAACAAAAATTTAAAAACAATTACCATTTAGTCTCTTGAAACAAGGTAATATTCTTAATTACCACAAAATGTTAGTGAAAACATGAATTCTTTGAAAAAACATAACTCTTTCCTCATGATATAAATCCAAAAATTCTATAAACTCATAAAATGATATAATAAAACATCTTGTCTTTTTATCAGTACCAGGATCATCAATAATATCCCATTTAGAATAAAAAAAATCTATTTATTTCATTATCCAAACATCATGAACATATAATGGGGGTTCTTCCCTTAGTCATGGGTTGTCCAAAAATTTTACCACTCAATTAAATCACTTTTTAGTCCATCATCACCATTCAACATATTCTTATAAATCCTTATCGAAAAACATAAATTGAAAAATCCGTATATATTTCACAATTCATATAACATAATTCTTGAATATAATTACTTAAAAACAACAATTCCTTCACTTCATATTAAATCCACTAACAACTCTTTAACCACCTATTACTTAATACTTGTTTCCTATCACATTTCACTTGTAGTCTCATAATCATTAGAAATATAACCATTACATGGAACACCTTACTGATTATATTCATGATCATTTCACATAGGGAATCAATTTTCATAATTCTCATTCTTTCCACATTGGAAGAAGTTATTTATTTATATTATCTTAGGGATGCCAACATTCCCATCAATTTCGTTTGCTAAACTTTTCATCTCCCCTATTAAGTTACTTGATTTTTTCCTTATTTTCTATAGTCAAAACATCCTATTGTTCCTTTAATACATCCATTTGTGTATTTCTTCCCACATTTTTGACACAAAGGAATCTGAATATTTTTTCCTTCTTGGTATCCATTACCAGAATTCTCACCAAACTCTTTCCTTCTCTTCCAAGGTGATTTTGAGATCTGTTTATGGTAAATGTTGTTAATAATATTCTAGGTAAATTTTGTTAATTGTGATATCAATGTCCTTTAATTTGTTAATCATCCCATCGACTACTCATCAAAAAATTATTAATCATATTCAATGTTAATCATATTCCTTATAGTTCCCAACATTGACTAAAAACAATATAATTTGAGTAACACTATTAATAGATGGAAAAACCACATATTCAAAGGAAAGTACTTTCATTCAATAATGTACTAGGTTTAATCCTAGGGTTTTCATTATCCTTTCCAAAATTCTAGGACTGAAACCTATCCTTGGACTTATCCTTAGGGCCATCCCTAGAAAAATATTTATATCTATATCTGGGGATATCACTACAGTTTTCGAATCCAAATTTCCAAAGTATGACTAACAATTTTCTATGATTAAAACTCTAACAACCCATGATTAATGTATTAATATATTACATAATTTTTGTGGAACACTTAAAAAATTACCCAAACACACACCCAAATATTATATTAGTTTAGTTCATGTGGAAACATGGAACACAAACTTCTAATATAGAAAATGATCTTAATTTTTCCCACAACAATCATTCCCTTTAGTAGAACTTCTTAAAAACATTAATTATATCATGGGGAAGAGAAAACATAAGAAAGGGGTGAGCTCATATGGTCAGCAAGGGTAAAAAAGGGATATATGAATCATAACATAAACATAAGGGTTTAAGAATATGAATATAAAATTATGAAACTTATACCCTACATATTAAATATCGCAATCTTGGGAAATAGAATAAATCATATAAATTCATAAGACGTGAATTCTAAAAGAAAAAACTAGCATAAAAAAGTAATTATGAAAAACACACAATCGTAGGAAATCATTTCCATATAATTCAAGGACCATTATAGTTAACAAAATCCATTACTTAACCAAGTTTACTCTTAGTTACAAACCTATGATACTATACTAAGATAACTCTTGTTCTATTCCTGTATTACTTAACAATGATTACTCATATTCGAGTCATATCTTACTGAACCAATAATACTCATGTTTTATTCCTGTTTATCTCATGAGATACTAATCATTACCCAATTCATTGAAGGGAGTTGTAGTTCCCACCCATTACATTATTAAAACCCTAAATATGTGGTCCAAAATAACATAAATGATATCATAACATAAAAAAAACAATTGGGTTTCATAAAAATTTAATAAAAACAAAACTAATAGAAAAGAAAAAAAATAATTAATATCAATCTATAATAAAAATAAACCATTCAGAGAATGAATAAGAATATAATCACTAGATCATATCCCCAATAAAACATAGGAAGAATCAAATAATGTTTTATTATATAGAAAATTATTTTGAAATATAACTTGAAATAATTATTGATGAAAATATACCTTAAATTATGAAATATGTTTGTAAATAAAAAACATTTAGAAAACCTTTTTCATTGAGAATAACCTTGAAAAAATATATAAAAAGCTTTAAAAATTATTTCAATCATATTTGAAATCCTTTTCCTTGCAAATTCATAATAGATAATTTAAAGCACTTTTAATACATATATAGAATTTTTTTGAAGGAACAATGATTTCAAAAAATATGATATAATAACATTACATGAAATAAAAAAATCATGAAAATAATGATATTCATGAAAAAACATGTCAAATGGCAGTATATAAACCTTGAAAAATAATCTAGGCTCATAATATAACATGCGTCTTAATGAAAGAAAATTTAGACAAAAATTATCTTACTGATTTGGTAACTTTTGAACCATAAACCCCTAAAAAATAGTCAAATGTGTATGAAACTAACCAAAAAATTTCATAATAAGACTCATAAAATACATTCATGACATATACAGCATGCAAAAGAGATAAGTAGTGTAAAACATATGTTTCTTATAGAAATAAAAGTGAGACATAAATCCCATACTAATTGGGTAAATTTAGAATCATGAACCTCATAAAATTATAACATAAATTAATTTTTTTATATAAATATATAAATTAAATTAATGATATGACATTTCATAGGTCATTATATCCACCCCACAAAAGAATAGAGTGGTGAATATGTCATGTATCTCGTGAAAATAAAAAGTGAGATGAGATTTATTTACCTTAAGTCTTGACTTACTTTACACAGATTAAAAAATCATGTATAATAAAAATATGTTTATTATACATATACTAAAAAATGATATTCATATATTTAATACCATATATAATTTTATTATCTCTTCATATTATTCTCTTATTAACAATTACATGTTAATGTTATGTCTCGAGTAATAACCACTTTTCTTTCCATTCATGTTAGTATTAATTATCCTTTTTCATATTACATAGTTCATGATTTCATAATCTCTAGAATGAAAATCGTGAAATAAATATTATATATAAATATTTATTATATAAATATTAATAGTGATTCATAATAGTTGGACATAGAAAATAAAATACACTATTCATAAACATGGAAGACGATATGTAATCATGAATGATGTTTTCATTTTATTTTCATTTTAAATGAATGTAATAATTATGATATATTATCATTCAAAAATCATTTTTCCATCCTATATATCATATATATTCATAAAATCCATCCATATTACTAACTAAAAACTCAATTATTGTTTTTGTTTTTTGAAATACACTTTATGGTTAAGTGAGAACCCACCACGACAGATCCATTTCGAAGGATAATAGAGAACCCAAACCAAAAAACAAACAAAAACAAGTCGATCAAGGATCCTTTCCTAGGACCAGACTCACCGAGCTGCCATGGAAAATGAAACCATCGAAAAGATAACTCAAAATATTAGATGTTATAAAGGTAGATGTGATATTATCATTTGAAATATATGTGAATAATGAATCGTGGAAATTCTAATACATATGTACACATAAATGAAATTGTAATTTTCTAAAAAATTGTCACTACTGGAAATTAAGCCTCTACCAACAGTTTGAAACCATTGGTAAAGGCTGCCAAACCGTTGGTATACTATATACCAACGGTTTGGAAAACTGTCGTCAAGTAAGGCGTGGCAGTAGCCCATTACAAATATAATTTTTAAAACCGTTGGTATAGGCAGTTTGTAAAGATAATTGCCAACGGTTTTATAAACTGTTGGCATTGATTGGGGAATTACGCACTATACCAATAGTTTACTAAAACCATTGGGAAAGGCTGTTTGTAAAAGAGTATTGCCTACGGTTTTACAAAACGTTGGAATTGTTGGAGTATTTAAATGTTTTACCAACTGTTTACTAAAACATTTGGTAAAAATATGTACAAAACTATACCAATGGTTTAGTAAACCTTTGGTATAGTGTATTAACAGAATTTGACCACACCTAAAATCCTCCACTACACACTCAACTACACACCTGAATACACTCTTAACAGCAACAAAAACACCAATATAGAACAAAAAATCACTTTAAAACATGATACTACTATAACCATGGAATGTACCATAATTATAATCATGTATAGGAACCCAATTACCCTATGCAATACAGAATTCATAATTGAATTCTCAATTGAATACATGAAGAATGAATTATGTAATGAATTCCAAATTATGAATCAATAACACAAACAATTTTAATTATGTTGCATACAGAATTATGAATTATATATATCACAAATAAAATAGCCAACATGTTTTTATAGATTTTTTAATTAGAATAAGGGGGTATGTGGCTAATTGTAATTTGCACTCCTGGGTGTGATGTGAGATGAATCCCCATAATGGGTAGTGCGTATGAATATTCAATTAAGTCTTTGGTATTGGGTTCCCAAAGGGACATTGGTTTGGACCTATAACCCACTGTTTGAGGATGGGATTGAGGTGATCCATGGGGCTATGGTGTCACCATATGTATTCCTCACCACTGGGGTATTTTTATGAGACTTTGAAACTAATTTTTCAAGAATCTATGTGTAGCCTTGTTGACCAATTTGTTATATGGTATGTTTGAGTGTTCATATATTTCATATGAAATCACTATATGATATTTATTTGTTGTATGTTATTGTATATAATTTTTTTATGGTTGGGGTTGAGGCCTCAATTTATTATTTTTAAAGCAAAGACCTCTTTTTAGAGGGTAAAAGGAGACCCAATACATATCCTGAAGGCCCAAGTCCACGTGGCCTGAATACAAGGCTTGAAAGCCCATTTTTTGGCCCAAAGGACCCTCTGTGAATAGTAATACTACAGTACCCTGCACAGCTACAGTACCTGCTGTAGTACCCACCACCGCTATAGTATCCTGCAACAGTTCCTCTGCCGATATAGTGCAGCCTCCGCTACAGTTCCACCGCTGCTACAGTGCCCTACTACAGTACCCTGCTACAGTATCCCGGAAATTCATCCCTACCCGGATTTGAACCCGGGTCATTTGGATGCCAAGCAGGAGCTTGTACCAATTGGGTACAGGCTCGTTGGCATGTTATTGTATAGAATGAAAGAACCATGATTGGGAATTAGAACATGAGCGTTGGTGCATGTTCATGAGGGGATGTCAAGACTCTTTCCTAATATAATTCATGTTTTTCTATATATACTATGACCCATTGTGTTTCAATCTATGTTGTCTCCTCATAAAGCGCATGAATAATAATTAGGGTGTTTCCGTGTGATTTCAAGTCATTCCAATGTCGTTCGGCATGCATTTGACCATTAGACGCATGTTTTGGCCATTTACGACACGCGAAATGAATTTTCATCCACCGCGGTCACACGACACCTCCTATTGATGTGTCGTATGGCCGAAAATTTCACAATTCACCCACCCTTTGTTGTCGTCCGATTTCATGACATTCTGAGGTCGTTCGGCCGGTTTCGACCACCCAACCCACGCTTTTCAAGCGCGCCAAAGACCTAAAAAACACATATTTAGTCGTGCCACGCAAAACAACGTCCGAATGACATGTTTTCTCCTCGTACAGCTCATGAATAATAATTAGTGTGTTTTCATGTGATATCAAGTTATTCCGATGTCGTTTGGCATGCATTTGACCGTTAAACGCATGTTTTGGCCATTTACGACACACCGGGTGCATTTTCAGCCACCGCGGTCACATGACACCTCCGATTGACGTGTCGTATGGCCGACCATTTCACAATTCACCCACCCTTTGTTTTCTTTCGATTTCATGGCATTCCAAGGTCATTCGGTTGGTTTCGACCTCCCCAAGCACGCATTTCAAGCGCGTCGAACACCTAAAAAACACATATTCAGTCGTGTCGTGCAAACCGTGCGTCCGAATGATGTGTTGTCTACTCATGCAGCTCCGGAATAATAATTAGGGTGTTTTCGTGTGATTTCAAGTCATTCCAATGTCTTGCAGCATGCATTTGACCATTAAACGCATGTTTTGGCCATTTACGACACGCAGAGTGCATTTTTGGCCACCGTGGTCACCTGACACCTCCGATTGTCGTGCCGTCTGTCCAACCATTTTACAATTCACTCACCCTTTGTTGTCTTCCGATTTCATGAAATTCTGAGGTTGTTCATCCAGTTTCAACCACCCCATGCACGCTTTTCAAGCGCACCGAACACCTAAAAACAAATATTCTGTTGTGCCACGCAAAACGTGCGTCCGAATGACGTTCTGTCTTCTCGTACACATCACGAATAAAAATGAGGGTATTTCCTATGATTTCAAGTCATTCTGATGTCATTCGGCATGCATTTGACCATTAAATGCATGTTTTGGCCATTTACAACATGCAGAGTGCGTTTTCGGCCACTGCGGTCACACGACACCTCAAATTGACGTGTCGTCTAGCTGACCATTTCACAATTCACCCACCCTATGTTGTCGTTCGATTTCATGGCATTATGAGGTCATTCTTCCGGTTTCAACCACCCCACACATGCTTTTCAAGCACGTCGAACACCTAAAAAACACATATTCAGTCGTGACATGCAAACCGGAAGTCCGAATGATGTTTCGTCTCCTTATACAGCTCACTAATAATAATTAGGGTGTTTTCGTGTGATGTGAAGTCATTCTGATGTCGTTCGGCATGCGTTTGACCGTTAAACACATGTTTTGGCCATTTATGACACGCGGAGTACATTTTAGTCCACCGCGGTCACATGACACCTCCGATTGACGTTCCGTCTGGCCGACCATTTCACAATTCACAGAACCTTTTTTGTCGTCCGATTTCATGGCATTACGAGGTTGTTTGGCCTCTTTCGACCACCCCACACACACTTTTCATGCGCGTCGAACACCTAAAAACACATATTCAGCTGTGCCGTGCAAACCGTGTGTCTGAATGATGTGCC
Source organism: Viscum album (assembly GCA_963277665.1). NCBI lineage: Eukaryota > Viridiplantae > Streptophyta > Magnoliopsida > Santalales > Viscaceae > Viscum > Viscum album. The sequence goes on along the minus strand of OY728125.1, from coordinate 265,398,501 downwards.
ATCTCCTTGTACATCTCAAGAATAATAATTAGGGCTTTTTAATGGGATTTCAAGTCATTCTGATGTCATTTGGCATGCATTTGACCATTAAATGCATGTTTTTTCCATTTACGACACGTGGAGTGCGTTTTCGGCCACTGCGGTCACACGACACCTCTGATTGACATGTCGTCTGGCCGACCATTTCACAATTCACCCACGCTTTATTTTTGTCCGATTTCATGGCATTACGAGGACGTTCAGCCGATTTCAACCACCCCACGCACACTTTTCAAGCGCACCGAACACTTAAAAAACACATATTCATTTGTGTCGCACAAACCACGCGTCCGAATGACATTTCGTCTCCTCGTAAATCTCACGAATATAAATTAGGGTGTTTTCGTGTGATTTCAAGTCATTCCGATGTCGTTAGGCATGCATTTGACTGTTAAATGCATGTTTTGGCCATTTGTGACACGCAGAGTGCGTTTTTGGCCACCGCGGTCACATGAAACCTCTGATTGATGTTCTGTCTGGTCGACCATTTCACAATTCACCCACCCTTTGTTTTCGTCCTATTTCATGGCATTCTGAGGTCGTTCGGCCAGTTCGACCACCCCACACATGCTTTTCAACTTGTCGAACACCTAAAAAACACATATTCAACCGTGTTGTGCATACTGCCGTCTAAATGACGTGTCTTCTCCTCATAAAACTCACGAATAATAATTAGGGTGTTTTTGTGTGATTTCAAGTCATTCTGATGTCGTTTGTCATGAATTTGACCGTTAAACGCATGTTTTGGCCATTTACGACACGCAGAGTGCGTTTTCTGCCACTTCGGTCACAAAACACCTCTGATTGATGTGTCGTTTGGCCGACCATTTCACAATTCACCCACCCTTTGTTTTTGTCCGATTTCATGGTATTCCGAGGTCACTTAGCCTATTTCGACCACCCCATGCACGCTTTTCAAGCACAACGAACACCTAAAAAACACATATTTAGCCGTTCCGTGCAAACCGCACATCAGAATGACATGCCGTCTCCTCATACACCTCCTGAATAGTAATTCGGGTGTTTTCATATGATGTAAAGTCATTCTGATGTCGTTTGTCATGCATTTGACCATTACAAGCATGTTTTGGCCATTTACGACACACAGAGTATGTTTTCGGCCACCGCGGTCACAAGACACCTCCGATTGATGTGTAGTGTAGCCAACCATTTTACAATTCACCCACCCTTTTTGTCGTCCGATTTCAGGGCATTCCGAGGTCGTTCGGCCATTTTTTACCACCCCATTCACGCTTTTCAAGCGCACCAAACACCTAAAAACATATGTTCAGTCGTGACGTGCTAACCGCATGTATGAATGACGTTTTGTCTCCTCGTAGTGCTCAAAAAAATCATTAGGGTGTTTTCGTGTGATTTCAAGTCATTCAAATGTCGTTCGACATGCATTTGACCGTTAAACGCATGTTTTGGCCATTTACGAGACGCGGAGTGAGTTTTCGGCCACCGCGGTCACCCAACACCTCCGATTGACATTTCATCTAGCCAACCATTTCAAAACTCACCCACCATTTGGTGTCGTCCGATTTCATGGAATTCCGAGGTCGTTCGGCTAGTTTTGACCACTCCACGCACGCTTTTCAAGCGCGCCGAACACCTAAAAAACATGTATTCAGCTGTGCTGTGCAAACCGCACATCAAAATGACGTTCCATCTCCTCTTACACCTCAAAAATAATAATTAGGGTGTTTTCTTGTGATTTCAAGTCATTCTGATTTCGTTCGGCATGCATTTGACCGTTAAACGCATGTTTTGGCCATTTAGGACACACAGAGTGCGTTTTCAGCAACTGTGGTCAACGACACTTCCGATTGATGTTCCATCTGGCCGACCATTTTAAAATTCACCCACATTTGTTGTCGTATGATTTCATGGCATTCTGAGGTCGTTCATTCAGTTTTGAACATCCCACGCACGCTTTTCGAGCGCACCGAACACCCTAAAAACCCATATTCAGTCGTGCCATGAAAACCGTGCATTCGAATGACGTGTCATCTCCTCGTATAACTCACGAATAATAATTAGGGTGTTTTAGTGTGATTTATAGTTATTATGATGTCGTTCGGCATGCATTTGATCATTAAACACATGTTTTGGCCATTTACGATACACAGAGTGCGTTTTCGGCAACCGCGGTCACATGACACCTCCGATTGATGTGCCATCTGGCCGACCATTTCACAATTCACCCACCCTTTGTTTTCGTCCGATTTCATGGAATTATGAGGGCGTTCGGAAAGTTTCGACAACCCCACGCAAACTTTTCAAGCGCGCCAAGCACCTAAAAACACATATTAAGTCGTGTCATGCAAACCGCGCGTCTGAATGACATGTCATTTCCTCGTACACCTCACGAATAATAATTAGGGTGTTTTTGTGTGATTTCAAGTCATTTTGATGTCATTCGACGTGCATTTTAGAGACACTTTGAGTGGTTTCATCCACACCGCGCCTCAGATTGAGGCAGATTTGACTCTTACACGCCACTTGGGCGTTTTGAGTGTCGTCAAGTATGGATTGAAGATTCGGGTGAGTCTAATCCTCTCCTTGCTTCCTCTTTTCGATTAGGGTTTTCACTTTTCTCTAATCTTCTTCCGAAGCTCTAAAAAACTCTTTTCCATTGGTATTTAGGGTGAATCTTTAAGAGAGCTTAGATTGGGATCCGGGGTCCTGGGAGGAGGGTTGGGGGCTTTCCGGGGGGTTGTACAGGGTCTAGGGAGGATGGTGGGGGCTGTCTAGGGGGCTATCTGGGGGGCTGTCCAGGGGTCCAGGGAGGAGGGGGGCTGTCCGGGGTCCAGGGAGGAGGTTCGAGGGGCTGTCCGGAGTCCAGGGTGGAGGGTGGTTAATGTACCTAAAACTCTATCTATGTATCATACATCGAATTCTGATAGGACTGAGAACCATAGTGGAGTGTCATCCTGGTTCAGGGCCAAATCACAGCATTACTGCGGTGTGACCCCAGCGTGATAGCGGCATGACCGCGGCGTGACCACAGCATGACCGTGGCGTGTTGGGCCAGTCCAGCGACATCCGCGGGGCAGCATCTTCCTGCCAGGATTCCAAATAAATCATATGTAGTTGTCTTTCACATTATAGAAACTGATCTTATGTTATAAAAAACAGACTCCTGATTCGGGATTGTGGTATGATAAAGATATATATTTATATTCTTTGTCTTTAAAATTGGTACTAGGTAATTGGAACTACGGATTGAGAGTCAAATTATCAAACCTTAAACTATCACTCTGAGTTTTCGTAGACAGCACACCTCCGTTAGAGGGGTTTTATTATAAAAACATGACTTTATTTATCAAATGAAACAATTATATTAAAGAAAACTAATTCAATATATTAAATTAAATATAATTAAGCAGAATTAAGAAAGAATCAAAATTCAATTTAAAGCATTCTTAAATTAAAGAGGCTATGAGAGGGACTCTACCTCAAGGGGTGTCTCCCATGGGTGTCTTGTGGTGCGTAGTGTCTATCTATGATTTTTTTGGTGCTTCCGTATTGTGGGAAATGTTTATTTCATGGTCAGTTTAATAAATACAATAGTCAATTAGAAAATACACCCATATTCAATAGATATATACCCAATTTTGATAGAGAATACCATCCAAATAACCAACTCTGAAATCCGAGACCAGCATTTTACTTTACCAATTCCAATTACATAATATATACAGCACCAACTTATGTTTTATGAACTAATCAATTAAAGGGAAAGAAAATCCTCACAAAAACCCCTAAAATCTCATATAGAATCACTCACCTCCAAACCATTATAACATCATTATGATTCCATATTTTTTCGAAAATAAAGAGTTATATTGAATTCAAAAATATCCATACCAAAGTGAAAAACCAAGTTCAAAAATAAAGAGTTATACAGAATTAAAAAATGTAATGGATCAATCTACCACTGATCCCATCACCATCATCACATTCATCATCGGCCTCATCCTCGCCGCCATCTCTATCCTCGTAGTCTTCCCCATCATCATCCCCATGCTCATCGTCGGCCCCACCCTCGCACTCGGCCCCATCCTTGCCCTCGTCCTCATCCTAATCCTCGCCCTCGTCCTCTTCAACATCCTCGTCATCACCAGGAATTTCATCATATCGACCTCATCTAGAACTTACGCCTAGTGCATTGGATAATGAACCCATCGATGACATAAATGTTTGACAAGCCGCACTGGCCTCTGGTGGATGTGATGAAGATAATGCTTTCATCAGTCTCATAAATTCTTTGTCCCTCGTTTGAACTTGAACTTCCAACTCTGTGACCCTTTTATCAGACTATCTTGCATGCTCCGTGACCAATTCCAACTTGGTGGTACTATAATGGATACCTGGAGAGTACCAATACCATTTTGAGACTATATTCTTACCAGTTCGGTAGTGTACTCGACTAGAGTTCTCCTCTCCCAAAACCTGATATAAATGATCATGTTTCCCTAAACTGTCAGGCTCATGCGCATCAAGGGACTTTAAAGCAGCATTTTAAAAATATTGATATATTATTAAATTTTAAAATAGATATTAAACTTTGAAATAAAAAAATTAAACCTCACAATATTTTCTTGTGTCGGTTCATTAACCGCAGTTCCATATCTTTTACTTCTACTCGAGAAAAACAATTTTTCTCTAGGGATAAGTCCTTCAATATTCAATTTGTGCTTTTGTAATGACATTGAAACAATTTAAAGTGCAAGTATAATCATATATTCAATATTCAATAAATCACATAATTTAAGTATGAAATAATAAAAAGGGAAAGTCCTAAAGAAAAATTATAAACAACTATATCGTACTAGCTGCCTCTCATGATCTCACATAGTTGTGCGCCCCAAAGTGTGGAGGTATTGCTTTGAATCAATGTTTTTTGTTTTTTTTCAGAATATTCCTAAATAATGTTTAATAATAAATTAGATAATATTAATGAAAAATATGAAAGATGTCATTTAAATACCACAAATGGGATTAATACCTTAAATTTGGCAGTCGCCCAATGGGTAATAATTTGGTGATATTTCTCTATCGGGAATTCATCCATGATAGGTAATGTCTCTAACTCCGCGCCCACTCTATCACACCAGCCAACATACGACTCATGCTTATAAGCTCTCTAAATCTCTCCTAGCTCCTTTAAACACGCTGGTCGTGCACCTTCTCCATTAGGGGAGTTATACCGAAGCTGACACCCAATAGATTAATTAATATAAATACAAAAAATACTACATTAAATCCAATAGATTTTTTCCCATATTTGTGCCCATGCATTATCCTTGACATTGTGTGGAGGATGTCTCCAAGAGAGAGGGATGACCGGAATGATGTCGGAGTCTTTGGCTAGCGTCGCCAAAAAACCCCGACATTCCTGCCCAGATTTATCAATCATTTGTCCATCATCATTGTATTCAACCATCAACTATGTCTGGTAGTTCCATACCGCACACAAGCAAGTACGCCCCCTCCCCTGCCTCCTATCTGTAGATGAATATGTTATTAAAGAAAAAAATATCAGTACAAAATATAATAAAAATAAATTTTGGTATAAAATTTGTTAGAGTTATATAAATATACATGTGGCAGTTGGATCAATGGGTGTCACTGGATGTGTATAAGCTGAAGGAATATCCTCTACATGTGGAGTTTCCCTCAGTGTACGCTCCTCAGCCACATACTGTGTCGGAGCAGGAGTTGAAGAAGGTGGAATATAATAGCCTGGAGATAATGAACCAGAAGCAAAAGATGATGGCACAGACGTCTGGCCGACTGGTAGTGTAAACATCTGAGGTCTAAATATCTCGTGTGTCCCTAAAGACACCCCAGGATTAGAATGGGTCATAGAAGTTACATTTGGGGTTGGGAATAATCCAATTGGGTATGACCAGTGGATCGTCTAACTCTCTCACTACGAGCCCTCGTACCACCAGCCTCAGTACCGGGACCACCAGATGGTCATCTAACTCTGACACCACCCCCCTCCTACCACCAGCCTATGTACTGGGAGCAATATTAGTCTCCCCATCGGATATCTCTCATCTAGGGGGTGGATCATGAAAAAAAGTTTAATAGAAAAGTAAACACATGATAATATAAGTTATTGAAAGATATATATTTGAAATAAAATACTCACAACAGCGATGAGTGGAGGAATTCCCATCTATGTTAAGTGAAGATTATTTTTTGTCATCTTTTTCCATCGCCTCTCTTCAATTGGTGTCATTTCCTGTAATGAAAACAAATATGGAAGTAATTAGAAATAGATAACTAATGTGTAACCCAAAAAACAAAATATAGAAAACCCATTCTGATAAAAAAACATAATGAAATAGAATATTTATGGTGGTTTGAAGGTAAGTACTTGAATACACACTCAGAATGATTTAGGTGAAACATGTAGGTGATAACATGACTGTATGATTCTATATATTTCCCACCTCAACATCGGGTTCACAATCAACTCTGACAATTGAGATATTGGAGTCATCATAAATAATAAAAGGATTGCTTCCAATTACAGAAGGGATAGTGTCAACTTCATCATCACCATAATCAAAAACATGTCTTGGATTTACATCAATAATTACACCGAATTTAAGATGACGATGATCTTTAACATAAAAAACTTGTTTCATCACTGATTCCAATACATATGGTTCATCAGTGGAAAGAGTGTGAGTCATGTCAATAACTCGAAATCCACAATCATCAATAAAGGTTCCTTGCCTCATCATTGAATCAAACCATTGACATTTCATCATCGTGACTCGACCATGCGATTAATAATACAAAGTAATTAGTTTCTCCACGACTCCATAAAAAGATACATTTTTAGAACGAGGTATATTATCTGATGAACTGGCATAATAGTCTGTTGTGTAAGTTAGCATAACACCATCATATTGTGTTCTCATGTTTCTTGCTCGTTTAGTTTTTTTAGAAGGTGACATCGATTGGTTTCCCAATCCATGTCATAAGGAACTCGTTCAGTGATAATAAATTTGTATCCATTGATCACAAGTGATTTACAAGCACGAATCATGGTATTATGACCAAAATACAAAGATCTTATTTCCTCAGAAATAGTGTCTGCAGGAAACCTCGATACCTAAAATATAAACAAATAGTAAACTTAATTAAAAATTATTTTTATTTAGTTATTACAAAAATATTTTTACCTTCAATTTCAACCAAGCAAAAAAACCATTTACTATTAAAAGTCTCTTTCCTTATCAAAGATAAAGAACGATGCTTTCTATATATCAATTGTTTGTGTTCCCTATATATAAAAATTATAATAGTTTAACTAATATTTAAAATTACAAGAGATAAGATAAGAGATACTTGTACAATTTACTTACTTGATATGCTCATCGAACAAATCACAATTGAACAACACTGTGCGATGCGCCATATCTCGCTCTTCAAGGCTTAATGTCATTAATGTATATGATCCCTGAATTCCTCCTATCTGAGGAAGTGATGGAAACCTGGGTTCAACTTGCCCATACTGTTCTTCTTCATTTCTATTTGGTCTGTTTACTCTCATAGTAAGATTAGACAAATACATTGAGAAGAAATCCATACATTCTTGAGCCAAGTAACCGTTCACAATAGAACCTTCGGGGTAATTCCTGTTTTGAATATATTATTTCAATTTGAACATGTTTCTTTCAGTTGGATACATCCAATGGAATGCAACGGGTCCTCCAAGAAGTATTTTGGTCAGAATATGGACAGTCAGATGCAACATGCATGTAAAAAATAATGGAGGGAATATTTTCTCTAACTCGCACAAAATTAATGGTGTCTCAACCAATAGTTTTTTCAAGAAGGATTTCGATAACCTCTTAGCAAAAAGATCTCTAAACAAATAGAACAACCAAATAGCTGAGACTCTAACATTATTGGACAAGAGATGATGGATTGTTATTGGAATCAACTCATGCAAAAGGACTTGATGATCATGAGTCTTCAAAGATTTCAACTTCAACTTTTTTCTGTTGACCCATTTTGATATATTTCTTGAATGGCCATATGGAACTTTAATAGTCTCTAGCACTTCCATAAATTGATTTTTTTCAACAGGTGTCATCACAAAAGAAGCACATGGAAGTTTCCATTTATTTTAACTAATACAGTCAGGATGCAATTCTGGTCTGATCCCCCCAATCTACCAAGTCACGCCAAGATCGTAAATCATATTTTTTCTTCCCATTAACATTTAGAAGAATCCAAAGAAACATTTCTAATATATTCTTTTCAATGTGCATTATATCTAAGAAATGACGTAACAAGTTGGTTGACCAATACGACAACTCAAAGAATATACTCATCTTATTCTAATTGTAACAGGTATCATTGGAACCATTTTTCCTCATTCTAGATTTCATTACACCCTTCCCAAATGAATAACTGAAATATTTCAACTAATTAAGCACATCAGTTCCTGACATACGCTGATCTGGATAGTCAGTCTCCATGGTATTGTCAAATCTTCGACGATTGTTTCTATATGGATTGTTCATTGGAAATAATCGTCAATGTCCCATAAAACTAAAACTATGACAATATTTTAGTCTTCTATCACGATTATTCTTCATTCAAATAGGACATGACAATTTTCCGTTTGTGCTCCATCCAGACATCATTGCATAAGAAGGAAAATCATTGATCATCCACATAAGTGTAGCATGCATTTGAAATGTGTCTTTCGAACTTGGATCATATGTGGTCACACCCACATCCCAAAGAAGTTTCAACTCTTTTATTAAAGGTTGAATGTATACATCTATATCATTACCAGGATCAGAAGGTCCAGATATCAATATACTCAAGAAAGTGTAAGGCTTTTTCATACACAACCATTGGGGAAGGTTATAAATGTGTATGAAAACTGGCCAAGTGTTGTGAGAAGTAAGCATCTACCCAAATGGATTAATATCATCACATAAAAGACTCAGTCTCACATTACGCACGTCGGCTGAAAATTCAGGATATAGAGCATCAAATCTCTGCCATAAAAATCCATCTGCATGGTGAACCAACTCTTCATTATTCTTTTTTCTCTCGGTGTCATGGCATCACATTTTTACTAATATTTCATCAGACATGAAAAGGTTCTGTAATATGTGGATCAATGGAAAGTGCAATACATTACTTTTTGTGGCACATGAGATGGTGTTCCATCATCTTTTGGCTTCCATCGGGAGGTTCCAAATTTGATATAATCATTTCTTTCAGCAGTTTCCTCCAAAAATAAGCTGCAATCATTCAGGCAAGCCGGAATTTTTTTTTGAGTAATCAAGTTCATCAACTAACTTTCATGCCATATAGTGGTTTGAGAGAATATCTGAATCATCTATAAGTAAGTCCTTTAAGAAGTTAATAATTTAATCAATTTCAGTATTCTAAATCCCATACATAGTTTTCCCATGAAACAATAGGATTAAAAATTCAAAATTTTAATTTTACCACTTTGCCGATATACTGGAGTCGTCACAGTATCATTAAATTGTATCAACCTATCAACATCATCATTTTCATTGGACCCATCATGTGTTCTTGTATCAAAATATTGTTGGATAGACATCCTTTCCTTCTCATGACACCAAATAAATAGAAACTGATCATATATCAAACTCTTCAATTTAGTCCTATCATTTGGATCATCAACATTTTGAGATTCCATTTTATCTCCATTGTGATACAACACATAATAGTTTGTTTGGAAACCATATTTGGTTATATGATAGCTAACTGCATCATGACTCAACCATGGTCTTCCAACACAATTAGAACATGGGTAGTGTATGCGACCACTATCTGAAGCCTGGTCAAATGAAAAATCTAGAATGCTATTCAAATTATTTTAAAAATCGATTGAAATCCGATCAGTTTTGTACATCCAACTTCTATCCATTCTGTAAAAAAAATTGCAATAACTCATTTCAAAGAAATTAAATAATATTGAGGTTCAATCAAAAAAATATTTAGGTAAATGAAAATTGTTCACTTAAAAAAAGCATAACTCACACATTACTCTATATGATAATCATATTAAGAAATACGACAAAATATAGTGTATACAAGAAAATAAGATACAGGTTTCTAGGGTGTATTCATTGAATCATGTCCCAATTGATTTTGGAGAGGGGGCTCCAATAGCTATGGGTATGGGCTTGATTAGAAACACCTATAAAAAGGATAACCTGGAATTGTGTCATCCCAAACCAGGATGCGACTCATTAGTGACCCGAACCCAGATGGCCACTCATTAGTGTGGGACCTTCAAGTTCTATTGTGTTTTATCTCACATACAAATAAATATTTTTGGGATGTTTGGGGTCAAGGGAGGAGGGTGGTGGGATGTTCAGGGTCTAGGGAGGAGGGGGGGTTATCTAGGTTCCAAGAAGGAGGGGGGGTTTCCTGGGTCTAGAAAGGTGGGTGGGGGCTATCTGGGGTCCTGGAAGGAGTGTGGGGGGATGTCCGAGGTCCAGGGAGGAGGGTGAGGGGGATGTCCAGGGTCCAGGAAGGAGGGGGTTGTACTAGGTCTAGGAAAGAGGGCGATTTTCAGGTGTAAATGGGACGTTTTTAGAACCTCATTTGGCCCAACATAGTTTTCACCATAAGGGATTGGACATGTATATTTACATGGCTAACCAAGTCATGTACTGTGTGTACATTCCCATGTGCATTCTCAGGACACTAGATTATCATAGACACCATGTCAACCGTTATACACACCATGTGAACCCTTATACCATATCGTCATTATTACAACCATTAATAACAACTTATTAAACAACATCACTTGTCAAAGATAATCAAATTGAACATAAATCAATAATAATATTGGATATATCAAGTAAAATGAAGTAATACTATCTTACATCCTAAATGACCACCCACAACCATGATTAATGACCACAAAGCTCCCCTTTCAACCAAATAAAAAGTGAAAACAAAAACACATAGTTTCATAAAACAACTTCATTTGGGTGAAGAACAATACTCCCATGGTCCTTTTGATATTTGAACCACACAGTCATGATTTTCGAGATGAACTTGTATCCATTAAACCATATGAGAAAAACGATTCAATAAATGTGTAATTTTCTGATTTTCCCAAGAATTTTGAGGAACCCCAAATAAATGAAAATGGGCATTGTGTTTTAAAATGGTGATTGGATAACTCATGTATGATGTTGAAGGAAAAATGATTAATGGTTATGTTAAGAAAACTAATATTCATTAATATTTAGAATTTGACATTCTGTGAATTAGTTTCATCAAGAAGGAAGAAGTACTACATGGGAAAAGGAGAGGTCCCACCGAGAGTTCCCTTTGTATATATTTTATTCATAAAGAACATTGGATTTTACGGTTAAATATTTCTTATTTCTTCTGTGAAGAGTAATTAGGGACCACATACTATTTTGAAAAGTCCAAGAAGATACTCCATATGTTATATTGTGCAAAGCATAGTAATTAATGGTGTGCGCCATCGCGCGCCATCGCGCCATGGTGTGTGCCCGGAAGCCGAGCGCCATGCAATGGGTTCACAATGGCTCATATGAAAAGACGCTCAGTGGTGCGCGCTATTGTGCATAATGGCACGTAGTGGTGTGGCACGTGCAACTGTGCCAACTTGTTTGCGATTAAAAAATACCTCAGAAATACCTCAAATGAAGACCTCCACTGTCTCGAAACACTATCCTCTTCCAACGACAGCCGCAACCCAGGCCCTGCCAGACCAAGTCGAGCGGTGCCACCTAGTCATCTCCCTCGACAGCTACTTCCATACCGACCGACGATGAAGAAACGACCCTCCACATCTAGGGTAGGCGTACGCATGAACACCTTGTGTGAAAACCGAACCCTAAGTAGTAATTTTTACCATTAAATTTTATTTATGTTTTCACTTTTTTTTGAGTTAATGTTGTCCACCTCTTTTCCTGTCAAGGGGAACTTTACTTTTTTTTCTATATTTCTTTTGTTTATTGTTTTTTTGAGATATATTGTTTAAAATATTTAATTGTTTGTTTGAAATATTTTTGGAATTTGTTTTTTTTTTGTTTATTATTTTTTTATGCTACATTTTTTTCATTATATGCGCCATAAGTTAATATTTCCACGCGCCTTGCGCCGCGCAGTGCGCTTTTGCATTGGGGTCCCCTATCACCATTGTGCGCCATGTGCCATAAATAACTATGGTACAAAGGATAAGTGAACAGTGTGTCCTTTTATATATATATATAGAATTTGATAGAAACATGATACATACTTGTTATGTAATACACATAGTGTACAAAAATTAAGATGAATAAGATCTTCATGTTTGACATGATCTTAATGAAACGAGTGATTTTCATCAAATACTAGGAATAAATATTACAAACAATTTTATATGAGTTTATACACATGAAGCTGTAATATTTGAAGTATTGACGTTAAAAAAACTATGAATCTTTTATATTAGAACACAAGAAAGAGACTCAATGCCCATATAAATGTATATGTGTAATGAAAAAATTAATTGGAAAATGTGTACACCGATGTAGTGATTTGAGTACATGATTCGTGGACTTAGTGATTTGAGTACACAATTCGTGGGTTAGTGAATCATAAAATTTTCCAAAAACCCTAGAAATAGGGAATAACGACATCCTTGAGAAAAGAAGGATATCCTTGAGAAGAGTTGGAAGGATATCATTGAGAAGAGGAAGAATGAGTCTAACCTGGCAGCTGATCCGATGGAAGAGGTGAACCTATGATGGGGCTTCTCAAGGGATTCTCGGAGTCATGAATCGCTTCTGGAGAGCCGCACAATGCTTCTAGAATCAGGGGGTTTCCTACCGTTTGTCGAATTTGGGGCATCTTTTTCCCAGCGGTTATTAAAAACCGTTGGTAAAATCACCTATACCAATGGTTCAAAAGAACCGTTGGTATACAAGTTTTGGGAAAAGTATGTTTTCCAGTAGTGAGTAGATGCTAAAATTTATACATTATATTATCATTATAGATGTATGATTAAATCATAAATATCACATATAAACAAAAAAACCATCATAATTCTCTGTTATCAATAACATTGATGGAAAATGAATTTTATCTCAATGTAGAGATGTATAGTCATACATACGCATGAGCGATACATTAATTTTTTTTGATGGGAAAGGGGAATAATAGTGGTGTTTTAAAAATCATAATAAAATCATATAATATTGACTATAATGAAATAAATATTTTTTGACATATATAATAGATTTAGAGGAGGTATAATGTACTAGAAAAAGAGGCTTATCAATTAGTGAGATTATCTATTCTTTGGAATGACTCCTTTTGATATCCCCTAAAAGACTATGAAAATGGTCCTTTAGGAAGACCATCACTTCTAGAATTTGTCTATGGAAGTGTGGAGGATAAGTTTTGAGAGGTTTTTCGAGCTAGATGGCTCAATGTGATGGAATGTGGTGAGGGTTGAGGTGTCCTTTTATAATGATGGTGAAGGGAAATTTTGGAATCTCCAAAAATATTAAATTATAATTAATTAAAACTCAATCTAAGTCTCGGCATAATGAAATTTATTTTATGATAAGAAGATATGTGTTTTTAATCTAATCATATAATAATTTTTAGATAGTCTTTGATGTAATTTTAAACCCTATCCTTTTTATTGACTCGTAGTTATCCTATTTTAATTTGACTTTGATAATAATGTTTTTATTGTTAAGAGCTAGTAATTTTTACATATAAAGAGTAAATTGAACCATAAATGATGAATTTATGATATTTTAGAGCATATATCATCTCCTTGTCCTTATTTAATAATCTTATTATTTTTAAATAATTTAATAAAATAATACTTTCATAAAATATAATTAGTGGCAATTTTGACACTATTCATTATTTTAATTTTTAAAATATTTTAACAACTTGATATCCTTAAACAAACAATATTAAAACATCCCTAATATGGTAAATTATTCCAAAAAAAATCATGGATGATATTAATTATATCCAATTGTATTTATTTTAATATTTTAAATATCCTTTATTTGGAATTTTCATTAACTAAATTATTACTACAACATCATTGTATAAATATTTATGTTTTTTATTCACTACTTAAAAATTAAAATTAAATTACCATGTAAAATAAAAAAAATATTTCAAATCACTATTTTCAGTCAAAGTTTTCTGCTGAATAACCTTTTATGAAAAATGATATAGTTATTGGAAATAGGATTATAACATCATTAAATTTTCATTAAATAAAATCTAATAATTGTATTACTCTCATCCAAGTTGGTTAAAGGGTTATAATATTTTCCCAAGGATGCATTTGGTTGAAAATAACGAATACAATTAAATTATGACATTTGTAAGAGTAACTTTTGTTTATTAATAATATTACTTTTTAACCTTAATTACCTGATTTACCTTTTAATGTGTTCATAAAAAAATTACTAAAGTTACTATTCATTGTGCCATAACATGAAACAAACCTATTTATATAATTCTTTCCCATTAAATGAATTTCTGGAATCCATTTTTATAATTTCAAAACATATAAGTGGCAGTAATTAATTTAAAATCAATCCCATTGATGGGGTGAGAAAATTGGTTATTAAAGTAAAAACATAGAAAAGATAGAAAAGTTTATATATATAAATTCAATTTAAAATTAATGAAAAAAACCTATAATAGGATAAATTATACAAAATTTATCAAATTATACATTAAAAACAATAAAAAATATAAATTTACACTATAAAATATTTCAACGAGAAACATTTTTTTCAATTAAAATTTTGAATTTTTTAACTTTTTGTCAAAACATTAAAGTTATCAGAAAAATACTAGAAATTAAAGAAATGTTAATTTTTATATTAATATTTAAAATAAGAAGCTTATTTTGCAAAATTTATTATATTAACATATGAAAATTGGATTTAAATGGGTTCACAATTAAAAGGTGATTAAATTACCCAGTTGAGAAATACAGTTTTTAAGCATTAGATTTGGTTGGTTCTAATCTTACGCCTATAAAATATTTTTGATGAATATCAAATTTTTTATTTAATATGTAACATATATATTTATTTAATATAATTCACTAATTTTAATTTATTTAATTTATTAAGACAAAATGACATTAGGATCATGATAATAGAAATATTTTTCATTAGAGTCAATTGGTATATATTTTCATTTCTAATTAATTGGTAACCAATGAAATTATCTTATAAACTATATATTTCCATAAGATAGTTAATACTATTCATAGACACTAATTTAATATCTAGGTAAATATCTTATTTAAATAACAATAAAATGATGATTTATAGGAAATCAGTGTTGTGTGTAACGCAAGCTAAGCCAATGTAGCGTCTAACGTAAGACATCATGGAAATCGAATGGTTTTAAATTAAATATATTTCATAAAAAATATCATTTTTTTATGTATCTTGAAAGTAATTGAGTAACATTTAGGGGTTTATTTTTGGACCTTACATTTTTGGTACTCTCTGTGGTTTTTGAAAAGGGATTAACAACCCTACTTCTATTGATATGTGTCGCATATGGTCCTAAAAGGGGCCACTCTATAGGTTCCACATCCTAAATCCATCATGGGGTGAGGGGGAGTTCTAGATGAATCAAATATATCATAAGGTAACTCTCCCCATTCCTGAGGCCTCTTCTTGTTGTTAGTGAGATACCATAGGAATAAAAAAACATGAGGTTAAATTCCAAAGCAGAAAACATTTTATGCATAGGTGTGTGAAAGTCTAATACAAAAAGTGTGTGATGATTCTTGTGTTCCTTCAGTGCAATCTCACATCATCACCCAAGATCATCAAGGAATACATTAAAATTATCATTGAAAACAAATAAGATCATAATCCAATGAGCACTTCAACTTCCCCTTTCAATTTTTTTTCTATATTTTTAACTACCAAATATAATTTATACAAGTTAATATTAATTTGAACTTCTACACACTGGAAGCATAGTGGATAGGTATTGTATGAATGATATGGTCTGATTGTCATATTCCTTGGTTGAAATCTCACTCCATCACCCATGATGTCGTCTGGTTATTATACAAATATAAAATCACACACTCACACACATAAACACTAAAATAAATACATACATACATACACACATATATGTACACACACTCACACAAACATACCAATACATGTTTATACATATATACGTACATATGAAAACATACATACATAAATACATACATACAGACAAATATGTATTTCATATATATACATATACATACTAACCATATTTTCCTCCCATTATATTCTTCTGTTATACTATGAGTTCAATCCATATCATACAAGCATGACGGAAAAAAAATTATATTAATTAAACTTTATTTCATTATTTACAGATATCAATATAAAATTAATTAAAAATATGTGTTTATTAATATATTTTCAAAATTATGAACATAAAATTTAATATATTAGATTTAAATGTAAATTTTTTAATATAATTAAATACATTGTTACACATTTTTATTGTTTAATATAATATATTTTTTATTATATAAATAAAAAAATTGATAATAATTTTTTATTTTAGTATAAAATATATTTATTATTATACATGTAATATTATAAAATATATTAATATGTTTACATATATATATATATATTGTAATTTATAATATATAATAATATAAATAAATATATGGAACCATAAACACATATAAATACATGTGTATGGTGTCTATATATATAATCATATTATAAATTATAGAATATAAATAAAAATATATAAAGTTATATATGAAATTAATGTATATAATTATAAATTTATATTGTTTATATGATGATTAACTATAATATATTTTTGTGTGATAGTAATTATAATTTCATATATTATTTTATATAATGGAATCAAAATAAACAAATGTATACATGGTTAAAAAATATATAAATTGTATTTATAGAAAAAATATATAAATTTATTGCCATATAATAAATTTTTAAGATTATATAAATATGTAAATAGAAAATATATTTAAAAGGTTACCTTTATATATATATGATGTATATTAATGTACATAAATATATTTATAATTTTAAATAAATATATATATCATTTATATAAATCCACAAAGATATAAGTATAAATAAATATTTATATTAAAAATTATATTATAAGAAAACAATTTTATAAATTTAAAGATGAAAAAATAGTGTATTTATATATTCATTTTCATAATTATTATATATATTATTTTAGAATATATAAATATTAAATACATATATTTCTGATTACATGAAATTGTATTTATATGTATAAATTTATATATTATATATATTTAATTATAATAACATATTGTTATTTAAATCATATTTAAAAATATTTCAAAAATGTATATATAAATTAAATTATTCATGGTATCCTTTATTAATGCTAACAAACAATGATAAAGGGAACACATTCTCACGCAAGATAAAGAGTTTCTAAGGAGTAATCGTTATCATCACTTAAATACGAGATAATAATAATAAGAGTGTTATCAATATTTTTAGCAACAATAAATGCTATAAATTAATAAACATGAATATCTAGTAGTAGTTTCAGGTCGGATCTTGGTTTGGAAACAACATGAAAGTGATAGGATTGACATCATCCTTAAGAACGACTATGTGCTATTTGGAGGGTTGTTGGATCTATGGATCTAAACTAAAATTTATAAAATGTTCATATTGGTTGAGATAATTAGGTGATATAAATAACCTAAAAAACTAGTAATGCTGGTGAAAGTTAACCAATACATTGATGTCGTTAAATTTTTAATTTTAATGTAACAAATTCATATTTTTTTTGTTGTTTTTTTGATTACATGAATAATATAATGTTTCATGTTATTTAATGTTTCATTAAAAATTGTTTTTATAGTATTTATTTTTTGCATCCTTTGATCTTGTTTATTTGTTATAATTATGTGAGGTTTTTTACCATTATATAAGTGGTTTCTTACAAGTGTGTTTCACTAAGTTTGTAAGGTTGACCATTACATAGTTTTTTTTCATACCCTTACATATGATTTAAGTATATGGGTTACCTTCAAATTGGGGTAATCTAAACATTTAATGGGGATAATTTTACCATTATTTATCAATATTAATGTGTGGTTAACCCTTACATAGATATTGGATGACCCTAACATGAAGTCTATAGAAGTCTTGTTACCCTTTTGTGGGATCTATGGAACCCTTATAAAATTTTATATTAACCATCACATAGCTAAGTCTTTTGTCAAGATACCCTTATATGAGTTAGGATAACAATGGCAAGGTTATATAGACGGAGCGACAGTCCTTTATACCACAATGTTCATTCCCCGTACAAAACTAGGATGTGGGTCACATACCTTTACATAGTGACTCATGGTACTCTTAAGAATCAGTATAGTTACCTTAACTTAGGGAAGATTTTGGGGACCCATACATTTTTAAGTAATTCTTTTTTTATATAGTTTATTCCAAAATAATCTCAGCAGAACATGTGTCTGATGGTTTTTGTGGTAGTTTAAATGTATTTAAAATGGTCAAGATTATTCCTCTTGTAAAGATAAATATAAATGAAAACTCATTGTGAGTAAATCTATGACAGAGATCATGATTATTGAAGGTAGTGATCAAAATTTATTGTATTTTATATACCATTTTTCTATTGATATTCAAGGTTGTCTTTAGGATGCTTATTCTAGTTTAGAGCTAGAGGATTTCAAGTTATAAAAAGGGTGATTATAGTGAAAAAATATCATTGAGATATCATCAATTGAAAAAGTTTTAACATTATTAAGGGAGTTGTAGCTTAGTTTATCCTTCTTCCTATTGAATTTTTTGTAGTTAAATTTTTACCATTAATTTACTTCTACTGGTGCGAGTACAATCGGGATTGTTTCTATAGTTATTATATATTTTTTTATTTCCCTTTCTTGGAATATCTGTTGTATGTTACAAATTTTTTCATTTATTATTAAAAAATCAAGGTTGTTTTATTTCTATAGTGTAGTACCAAAGTTGTATATATGAAATTAATTACATATTTTATTCATAATTCATTTAGTTTTTATTATCCTCATGGTGGATTTCATAAGACATTGTCCCCATCAACTTTGTTTATGTATTTATTTTCTTATTATGATGTTTTCTTTGTCTGGAATCAATTTTTTTATGATATGGGTGGGTTGTGTGATACTGACTCCTAAAATGAGTTTTTTGTTCCACTTGAGATTCCCTCCCATAAAATAGTTATATCATATGGAGGTTCATTATGTTTAATGATCGATGTATCTAGATAAGAGATTTATAAGTATGATCGACAGTTCAAATTCAATTTTTTGAGCATTAAGATGAATTATCATCTTTTCCAAAATGGATTTAATGAAGCTTTAGAAGGAACTAAGATGTATATTATCATTTTATTTTCGACTAGGAAGAGTTTTATTTCTTAAGAGTATGTTGACTCTAATATTTTAAATAAAACCCATTCCATGTTTTTATTGACCCATGGGGAAACAGTTTTGTGATAAGTGGTCCATTTGACAATTTCTAGTGTAATCTAGCTGAAGATTGGGTATCTTTACATGACCATGTCACTTTTATAATGATTAAAAAAGTAAATTCACCTTTATAATTTAAAAATGGTCTCAAGAACAACTATAAACAGTCATTTATATATATCTAATAAGTTAATGTTAAAAAATCAAATATATGTGATAAAATAATAGATGAGGACCATGATTATTTGACGTAGAATTCCTTTTTTGGATATATCAATATCATTAAATATTCCACGATGTAGGGTAGGGATCCCACCATCTTAGATAAAGTTAAGTCCATTATTTTTTTCATGTTGTCTTAAAATACTTTGTTTGAGGATGGAGGAAAAGGGATAAGGTCTAGCTTTGAGTTTCTCAGTGAGATGAGTTAACCTAATTGTAAACAAAAATAAATGAATGATAGTAGTGAGATTAAGAATTTTAAGTTCCATTAGAATGGATAAACAAGTCATAATGATAGATACTTCCTAGAGGGTACTGTTGGTGCCAAAATATTGGACGCTAAAGGAAGGAGAAAAAGAATACCACGTGCTGCCTCGCGAAGCTCAGATGCGGAGGGCCCCTGAGCAACGTGGCCGCCGCGAAGCCCCAAAGGTGGTAAAGCTCTGCGAACGCCCTGACGTTCAGGAGCCCGCCACAGAGCCCCAGAGGAAGTAACACTCTGTGAACGCCCTGACGTTCGTGAGCCCGCCATGAAGAAACAGAGGCAGTAATGCTCCATGAACTCCCTGACGTTCATGAGCCTGTCGCGAAGCAGAGGAGGCGGTAACCCTCTGTGAACCCGGTTGACGTCCACGACCCGCCACGAAGCAATCGCGGCCCCTTCACGCCACGTTAGAACTGCTTCACGGCGCCCCTTGCCTATAAATACCGACCTCCCCCTGAACCCTCCAGATGGACAATCTGAACTTTTGGCTTCTCAACTCCCAAATCGCGAAGCACCCTTCTCCCCGGGAATCATGATCTTCACGAGGTAATTTTACTTCGCGACATGCCTTCTCCTTGTCTCGTTTTGAGCCCCTATTCCAAGAGGGATTCCCTTAGTGAAGCCCAAGGGCCTTCGCCAAGGAAGAGGATCCCCAAGGGGACCCGAGAAGCCGTGGAGTGTTCTTGCTTCACGAAATACCCATCTGGTACATGTGATCTGTATTCCAAGGTAAGATCATTGTACCTCGCGAAGCACATTGCTGAGAAGCACCATGCTTCGCGAGGCAGTGCTCCACAAATGTTATTCCACTTCATGAAGCACCCCCCATTCACACCCCTTCCCCATGCTAAGGCCAATGCACTCCACTTAGTGAAGCACACCCCTTCCCAACTGATTTCCACTATGCAGAGCACCCGAGACCTACAAGGCCCCTTCCTGTGGACCCCTCTGCTTGGAAATTCCTCCTCCCGTGTGGCCCTCTGGGCTTGCACGATGTGATTTCAAAGTCCCCTGGATGACACCACCCATAGCATTGATTTTATTAATGCTTCTTCACATAGGCACACTAAAGGCTATTGTTTCTTCGCATAGCCACACTAACTTGGACCCCTCGATGGTTCGCTCTACGACCCCCCTTAACCACGACCTTGCCGATGTCTTCCCTCCCATAAGGAGTAGAGGGTACCGGTTAGGTAAGTCCTATAGGTGCGGAGTAATCCCACCTCTTCCGAGCTGCAGGACTTTAAACTACCAAACACCTCGTCCTCAACACACGACGTTAAACTGTGAACCGACCCTGTGCTTCGCGTGCAGGGTTGATCGTACCACAATTCACTATTTTATTCCACCCTTACACCGCAGTTTTAAAGTAGTTTTGTAATGAATATTCCAAATATAATAATAAATTGTACTTCAGGTTTGAATAAATAAATTAATTTTAATCAATATTATAATGGGAAATGTTACTTGTTTTTATTGTTTCAATGTAGGTGGAGGTGATTTGGAGGGCCTTTGATGAAGTGGAAGAAAAATGGGCCAAAGTTGCCTGGATCCATGGACATCTGTCCACTGTTTTGCGTAGTACATGACATCCGTGCATCCAAATGGGATGTTATTTTGTGGGTCTGTCCAGAATTGAATAGGCTACATTTCATATTAAGGAACCCAATGCTGATTCGGCTTTTATAGGGCACATCCGAACTGATCTGGCCAAGCCACCGAATTTGAACCAAGTCAAATGCGGTGTTCTGTATTTTATCAATATCTTGTTCTGTAGTTGTCCAAAGGGTGCCCAACATTCGGTGGAGATAGTAAAGAGGTAGGTCTACAACTTTTATATTTTCTCCAAAGCACGTTAAGACTATCTGAAGGCCGAAACACGTGGTATAAGTGGATTGAAGAAATCTATGTGCCTAAAACCACCTTCCAATTTTCCTATAAAATGGCACCTTGGGCTCCCCATTTTCAAGTTCGGAAAAGAGGCAAGGTGCTGCCATTTTATAGTACCCAAGGAGTCTTCTCAACATCTCTAGAGGTTCTGGAGGCTATTGGAGGTTATACTTCAACATCTTCTTCTTCTTCCGCTCCCATGGGTTTCTAAACCCCTTGTGATCACCCGGGGAGGAACGTGATGTACATCCTGAGCTTCATGTTTGTAATATTTGAATGATCTTTTAAATTCCAGATTTTTGTGTTGTTTTTCATCATCCTCTATTATTATTTTATTGAGTTATGTACTGGTATGTCATGCTCAACTCATATGATCATGTTTGGGGGTACCCATTCATGTGATGTTTCACACACCGTTCACCACTTTCTTTCTCCCTTTCAATTGCGGTGTTTGTGTGGTTTATATTGGTCAATTGAACTCACACAAGCACTGTCAAGGCTATGCACATTTATTTCATGGTATCAAAAATAAATAACATACAAATCTGGATAGCGCATCGAATTTTTCGTGTGTTGCCTTGGTGAGTTTTGGCTATGAAGTCAAACACAATTCACCCAATCATCAGCGGTGTCCGATGAATCACTGTGTGTTTTTGACTGAACCCTAGGAGGTACCCTAGTATATTCTCAGTAACATTCTAGTTCTAGGTGTTGCAAACCAGGGATTAAAAGATCATAACCCCATCCCTTGAAGCGATGAAGGATGAGCATCACGAGACTTCCCCGGGTTGATCACGTTTAATCAATCTTGTTCATTTCTATTTTGTTTTATCGCTTTCATTTTCTATTTTCATCATTAATCATAAAACTCCAATGTTTTACAAAACCGAATTCACCTTCTAATTTCATAATCAGAACCCTGTTTTTAAATTAATTATCTAAGGCTCCGTCGAGAGACGACCTAGGGTTGCTGCTATACTGCAGAAATTCTTGTCAAAATTAAAAAACTAATTTGACGCGCTCGACAATGAGATCAAATTTTGGCGCCGTTGCCGGGGATCCAAGATCATTTTTTTCTTTATTTGCTTTTATTAGGTTATTTTACTTCTTGATTAGTACTCCTCTAAATACGCCACCCCTATTTGATTGTTTTTGTTTTGGGTTTTGTCTTTATTTTTTGTTGTTTTTGGTGTGTTCTTTCTCTCTCTCTCTCTCTTCTTCTCCATCTCCCTCTATAATTCTATATTATAACATTCTACTCTTCTTTCACCCTTCTTATGTTTTTTTATCCATCTCTAATAAAAAAAACACAACAAAAAAATCAATCAATCAAACTTGACATCATTGTTGCATGACAAGATCTGGTAAAGAAACACTACTTGAATTTGACCCTGAAATTGAAAAGTCACTTCACACACAAATCAAGGCATTTAGAGAAGGTAAATCAAGTAACATTGAGGAACCCCTTGTCAAACCTCAAGTGTTTCTAAACCAACCCAAAATTGAACCCAATCAAACTCAAGAAAACATGGCAGCAAATAATCGAACTTTAAAAGAACTTACTACCTCTGATGTGGAGTATCAACCTGCGTACATCCAATATCCCGAGGAAGCAGCCAACTTTGAGATTAGATCAGGTCTCATCCTACTTCTTCCAAAATTCCATGTTCTTCCTGGTGAGGACTCTCACAAACATCTAAAGTAGTTTCACACAGTGTGCTCCACCATGAAGCCCCAAAATGTGTCTGAGGACCTCATTAAGTTTAGGGCCTTCCCTTTCTCCCTTGATGGTGTATCCAAAGATTGGCTATACTATTTGCCTTCCACAATTGGGGGCTGGAATGACCTAAAAAGACTTTTTCTAGAGAAGTTCTTCCCTGCCTCCCGAACTGCTTCAATTAGGAAAGAAATATGTGGAATTAGGCAATCACAAGCAGAGACCCTTCATGAATACTGGGAGAGATTCAAAAGACTTTGCTCAAGCTTCCCCCACCACCAGATTAGTGAACAACTTTTAATTCAATACTTCTATGAGGGACTTATCCCCATGGATCATGGAATGATTGATGCTGCAGCTGGTGGTGCCCTAGTTGACAAAACTCCTTCTGCCGCTCGTGACTTTAGAGCCAACATGGCTCAAAATGCACAACAATTTGGTACACGGGCTATTGCACCAACCCGAGGAGTTTATGAGGTAAGTCATTCAGCCCTAGAACAAAAGGTACATACTAAACTTGATGAGATGCATACCCTTCAAAGGCAATTAGCTCAAGCACAAGGTAACTCACACTCTACTTCTATTCCATTACATTGTGGGATTTGTTCTGATAACACTCATTTTTCTAACCAGTTCCCACAACTTCAAGATTCATCTGAGTCATGTGCAGCTATGTTCCCAGGGCATCCATTCCAATAAGCTCCTCCCTTCAAGCAAAAAAAATTTAGGCCAAATCCAAATCAAGGGTGGCAAGCACAACCCCAATACCGACAAGAAGGAAACTCAAGATACCCAAAGCAGAATTGGTATCAACAAGGCCAAGGTATAAAACCTTCTTATCCTTCAACTTCTCAAAACAATCATCCTCCTCCTCCTCCTCCAAAATCTGAACCAAGCATTGAGGACATGGTGAAACAAATGGAAACCCGGAACCTTCAGTTCCAACAGACCACACAATAAGCTATTCAAGAGCTAAGAACCCAAGTGGGGAAATTGGAAAACACCATCGGTGAGCTTAAGATGCAAGGTTCTGGACAACTACCATCCCAACCCATTTCCAATCCAAAGGACAAAGGTAATGTATTTGTAGTTACACTTCGTAGTGGTAAAGAAGTTTCTCCTTCTAGTGATTCTACACAGCAGGTATGTCCCCCTCATGAAAACTCTCTTTCCCAACCCTCAAAAACTTCATGTAAAGAAAAACAATACAAAAATGGTATTAGAATAGTCATTGATGATTCAAATGAACAATCCATTCCTCTTCCTTTCCCTCAAAGACTCTCTAAATCTAAGAAAAACTTTGATAATGATATTGAAAATGAAATAATGGATACATTTAAAAAATTTCAAGTTAATATTCCATTGTTGGATGCAGTCATGAAAATTCCCCGTTATGCCAAATTTCTTAAAGAGCTTTGCACCCATCGACGAAGGCTGAAGGGGAATGAGACAGTCAACCAGGGAAGGAATGTCTCGGCCTTGATTCAACCAGAAATTCCAACCATATGAAAGGATCCCGACACATTCACCATACCTTGTACCATAGGGGAGACCTTCTTTTCTAATGCTATGCTAGATTTAGGTGCTTCCATTAATGTAATGCCTCACTCCGTGTATACTTCTCTACAGGTTGGAGAGCTTCAACCAACAGGAATTGTTGTTCAACTTGCCAACCGAAGTACAACACATCCAAAAGGAGTGATTGAGGATGTCCTTGTTAGAGTGAAGAATCTCATCTTCCCCGCTGATTTCTACATTCTTGATATGGAAGATTCCCAAACCCAAGGACATGCCCCTATCATACTTGGCAGGCCATTCCTAAAAACAACAAAGACGATCATCAATGTTCACAATGGTACACTGTCCATGGAATTCGGAGGAGAAAAGGTAAGTTTTAACATCCTTGAGGCTATGAAACACCCTGTTGAAGAGCACTACACTCTTCCTGTCTATTCGATGGAAGTGCTTTCAAACGATGCACACACACACAATTCTCTCCTCAACCCAAACTCTGATTCTTTTTTGTTTTCTTCACCCTTGCATGATTTGAGTTTTGGTTCTTCTTTTGAATGTTGTGTGGGTTCAGAAAAATGTAAATTTTGTGCTTTAATTGATGAGTGTGTTTATTCTGAGGTACCCAAGACTATCGATGATTCTGCAAATCTCATTTCAATAGATTCTATTTCCTTTGAGAATAAACATGAGCAGATAGATAGTTTCATGGACCTCACTCCCCCTAAATCCCCTCCCTAAATCCAGAAACAACCGGTGTTTGAACTTAAACAACTTCCTTCTAATTTAAAATATGCATATCTTGAGGGTTTTGAACAATTGCCCGTTATTATTGCCAATAACCTCTCTCCACAACAGGAATTGAAACTGCTCAAAATTTTGAGAGAGTGTAAAAAGGCATTAGGATGAACATTGGCTGATATTCTCGGGATTATCCCATTTATTTGTATTCACCATATACTTTTGGATGATGCGGATAAGCCCATAAGACAATCTCAACGCCGGTTGAATCACACTCTCCTTGAAGTGGTAAAATTGGAAGTCAGTAAATTACTTGCTATAGGGATCATTTATCCTATATCTGATAGTAAATGGGTTAGCCCAGGGCAATTTGTGCCTAAAAACAGGAATAATAGTTGTGTCAAATGAAAGGAATGAATTGGTTCCAACACATGTGAAAAATAGTTGGCGAGTCTGTATTGACTACCGTCGACTGAATCAAGCCACGCGGAAGGACCACTTTCCTTTACCTTTCATTGACCAAATGTTAGAACGATTGGCTGGTAAGTCCCATTATTTTTTCCTTGATGGCTATTCGGGTTATTTCCAAATCCATATATCCCCTGAGGATCAAGAAAAGACAACATTTACCAGTCCATTTGGCACATTTTCATACAGAAGGATTCCATTCGGTCTATGTAATGCTCCTGGTACTTTTAAGTGATGTATGTTGAGTGTTTTTTCTGAGTACCTTGAGAGTTGTATGGAAGTCTTTATGGATGATTTCACGGTTTATGGTTCTTCTTTTGATGATTGTTTGGAAAACCTAGGTTCTATCCTCCGCCGCTGCATTGAAAAAGATCTTGTTTTAAATTATGAAAAATGTCATTTCATGGTTGAGTGGGGGATAGTTCTTGGGCATATCATTTCAAATAAGGGAATTCAAGTTGATACATCTAAAATTGAATTAATTTCATCCCTTCCATATCCAAAATTTGTTCGTGAGGTGCAGTCTCTCTTGGGTCATGCTGGTTTTTACTGCCAGTTCATTAAATAATTTAGTAAGATCACACTTCCCTTATCTCGGTTGTTACAAAAGGATTCTGAATTTGTTTTTGATAAAAATTATGAGGATTCATTCAATTCACTAAAAGAGTCTCACATCACCTCCCATAATCCAATAACCTAGGTGGGATCTCCCCTTCGAGCTTATGTGTGATGCCTCTAACTTTGAAGTTGGGGCAGTTTTATCACAAAGGGTTGAAAAGGCTTCTCATGTCATTGTGTATGCCTCGTGTACCCTTGACCCTGACCAGGTAAACTACACAACCACAGAAAAATAACTCCTTTCTATTGTGTTTTCCTTGGAAAAATTCCATTCATATCTTCTTGGGTCAAAAGTGATTGTGTTTTCTGACCATGCTGCCCTTCGTTTCCTCCTAAAGAAACCTAAAGCCAAGCCCCGCCTCATTCGGTGGATTATCCTCCTCCAAGAGTTTGACCTTGAGATTACAAATAAGAGAGGGGTGGAGAATGTTGTAGCTGACCACATTAGTAGGATTTACCCACCATTGGAACATCATGTTGACTCACCCCTACCCATTGGAGAATTCTTCCCTCATGAGAACCTTTGTGATGTTATGGACATTACCCCCTGGTATGAAGACATTGTGAATTTTCTAGCAACATCTAGGGTCCCCACTGATTTTAGCACTTCAAAATCCCAGAGACTTAAACATGATTCTCGATGGTACATTTGGGATGACCCATACTTGTGGAGAATTTGTAGTGACCAAGTAGTTCGTCGGTGTGTCCCTGACCATGAGTTCACCTCTGTTTTGACCTTCTGCCACACTTTGGCATGTGGGGGCCACTTCGACTCTCAACGTACTGCTCGAAAGGTCCTTGACTCAGGACTTTATTGGCCAACATTTTATAGGGATGCCCATAGATTTTTCAATTCATGTAGTCGTTTTCAATTCACAGGGAATATCTCCAAGAGGAATGAAATGCCCCCAACAACCCATGTTATTTTGTGAAATCTTTGATGCATGGGGAATTGACTTCATGGGGCCTTTTCCAAATTCATTTGGCTTTGTGTACATCTTATTTGCTTTTGACTATGTATCTAAATGGGTGGATGTAAAGGCCACCGGGACCGATGACTCTCGAGTGGTTGTTGATTTTGTGAGGTCCCAGATTTTCAGTAGGTTTAGTCTACCAAGATTCATCATTAGTGATCCGGGTTCACATTTTTGCAATCGTAACATGAAAAACTTGCTTCGTAAGTATGGGGTTGTTCATAAAGTCTCCACTTCAAATCATCCCCAAACTAACGGACAAGTAGAAATTTCAAATCAGGAAGTTAAGGGAATCTTGGAGAAAACGGTACAACCCAATAGGAAAGATTGGAGTTTGCGTTTGGATGATGCACTTTGGGCATACCGTACTACTTTTAAAACACCGATCGGAATGTCACCATATAGGATTGTGTTTGGAAAATATTTTCACCTCCCGGTGGAGGTAGAACACTGTGAATATTGGGCTGTTAAACAATGTAATATGAACCTTTCAGATGCAGGTGAAGAAAAAATGCTGCAGATTCAAGAGTTGGAAGAAATTCGACGTGATGCATATGACAACTCCCGAATCTATAAAGAGAAGACAAAGGCTATTCATGATAGCATGATTCACCAGCGGAAGTTCCATATTGGTGAGAAGGTCCTCATGTACAATTCCAGCCTTAAGCTCCACCCAGGTAAGCTTCGTTCCCGATGGCTCGGTCCTTATACTGTTACTAATGGTTACCCCTTTTTTTCAATACAGGTTTTTCATGAGCAGAGTGGACGAAGTCTTACCATGAATGAGAAACAACTTAAACACTTCTATGAGGATTTCCCAAAGAATCCAGTGGAGTAAATCCACCTTCTCGACGCAGCATACCAATAAAACACACCAGGTTTTATCCTTCCTTCTCACATTTTCAATTATTTCAGTGAGGACACTGCACATTCTAGGTGTGGGGGTGGATACATTCCTGGGTTAGTTAGGATTTTTCATCGTTTTCTCCTTTTTTTTCGCTTTTTGGCCTTCTTTGTAGTATTTTTATTTTTCCCCATCAACAATTTTGAAATTCCATGATGTGGAGACCATAAAGTGGGGAAAGTAAAAATACCATAACGAAGGTTAAAAAGAATTTGTGTATGAGTTTACCATCAAGGAGTGATTTTTAGTGAATTGGTTTTCTGTCAATGATATAAATGGTCGTATCTATGTGAAACCTTTGAGATGATTGATGCCCTTTGTGTCAGTAGTTTTTTGGAAAACTGTGTCACTAATATCTCCACAAATGTTTTGCACAAAACCACAAAGTGTGATTATTTCTTACTTAATATAAGGTAAATATATGTTGGGTTAATATTTTACAGCTTTAAATGATATTTCCATACGTTCGTTCCTTATCCGATCTGTTTCATTACTGTACCAGATTGACCTATGCATGTGTACCTAATTTCTGACTGTTGTACGCCCTCAAAAAAAAGGTTGTGTCTTGGGAAGGTCAAAAACCACTCCTCCTCAACCTTTGATCTTGTTATAATTATTTCAATTAGTGTCGTGAGGAGATCAAACAAGGTTTGAGAGATGAGTGTGAGATTTGTTCCAATTGCAACTTCAAAAAAATATAATAAATGAGGGGAGTGATGAAATGGTCAAAATATGGGGATATCTAGGTCGGGAGCTTATGGTTTGACTTCTGGGAATGCTTAAATGAGTGGGTCTTGAAATATGATTGCAAAGGATGTAGGACAGGTTCGATGACAAAATCATTTAAGGTGAAAAATGTTAAAATAACATATATTTATTGGATAGCAAGTGGAAAGAATAACATGGAATGTTTTTCACACACACACATGGAGATTTAGTGTCATGGTTTACTTCTGAATTCCTTTCTCAATTAGGTATCATGAATCTTTTTGAATTTCTCTATGATATGATTTATGAGACATCTTTTTCTATTTTCACTAGGATGAACTCCTTGGTGTGGTTCGTGCATTGATCACTTTACTTTAAATAAAATTTCCTAAAATGATAAATCTTCAAGATGTTGGAAATATATATATATATATATATATATGAATCATTGTATTTGGATATGTGACTTTTCCCAGGAGTGCAAATGTTTAGGTGTGGGGGTGTGATCGTACCACGATTCACTGTTTTATTCCACCCTTACACCGCAGTTTTAAACTAGTTTTGTAATGAATATTCCAAATATAATAATAAATTTCACTTAATGTTTGAATAAATCAATTAATTTTAATCAATATTATAATGTACAATGTTACTTGTTTTTATTGTTTCAATGTAGGTGGAGGTGATTTGGAGGGCCTTTAATGAAGTGGAAGAAAAATGGGCCAAAGTTGCGTGGATCCATGGACATCTGTCCACTGTTTTTCATATTACACGAAATACGTGCATCCAAATGGGCTGATATTTTGTTTTCCTGTCCAAAATTTAATAGGATACATTTCATATTAAGGAACCCAAAGCTTATTCGGCTTCTATGGGGCCCATCCGAACTGATCTGTCCAAGCCACCGAATTTGGACCAAGTCAAATGTGGTGTTCTGTATTTTATCAATATCTTGAGCTGTAGTTGTCCAAAGGGTTCCAAACATTCGGTGGAGATAGTCAAGAGGTAGGGATACAACTTTTATATTTTCTCCAAATCTATTTAAGACTTTATGAAGGCCGAAACATGTGGTACAAGTGGATTGAAGAAATCTGTGTGCCTAAAACCACCTTCCAATTTTCCTATAAAATGGAACCTTGGGCTCCCCATTTCCAAGTTCTGCAAAGAGGCAAGGTTATGCCATTTTGGAGTCCCCAAGGAGTCTTCTCAACATCTCTAGAGGTTCTGGAGGCTATGGGAGGTGCTACTTCAACATCTTTTTCTTCTTCCCCTCCCATGAGTTTCTAAACCCCTTGTGATCACCCGGGGAGGAACGTGATGTACATCCCGAGCTTCATGTTTGTAATATTTGAATGATCATTTAAATTCCAGATTGTTGTGTTGTTTTTAATAATACCCTATTATTATTTTATTGAGTTATGTACTGGTATGTCATGCTCAACTCATATGATCATGTTTGGGGGTACCCATTCATGTGATGTTTCACACACCGTTCACCACTTTCTTTCTCCCTTTCAATTGTGGTGTTTGTGTGGTTTATATTGGTCAATTGAACTCACACAATCACTGTCAAGGCTATGTACATTTATGTCATGGTATCAAAAATAAATAACATACAAATATGGACATCTCATTGAGTTTTTCATGTGTTTCCTTTTTGAGTTTTGGTTATGAAGTCAAACACAATTCACCCAATCATCGGCGGTGTCCGGTGAATCATTGTGTGTTTTTGACTGAACCCTAGGAAGTATCCTAGTATAAACTCAGTAGAATTTTAGTTCTAGGTGTTACAAACCAGGTATTACAAGATCATAACCCCATCCCTTGAAGCGATTAAGGATGAGCATCACGAGACTTCCTCGTGTTGATCACGTTTAATCAATCTTGTTCATTTCTATTTTGTTTTATCGATTTCATTTTATATTTTCATCATTAATAATAAAACCCCCAAGTTTTACAAAACCTAATTCACCTTATACTTTCATAATCAGAACCCTATTTTTAAATTAATGATCTAAGGCTCCGTCGAGAGACGACCTAGGGTTGCTGCTATACTGCAGAAATTCTAGTCAAAATTAAACAACTAATTTGACGCGCTCGACAACACGATCAAGGGTCCCCCCGTCTCGGACATTCTTTACGCCACTCATCTCCACAGGAATGGAATCCTCCTCACATGGAATGAGATCATCCCTTTTGGAGTGGCTTTTATCTGCGGAGGAAGGGCTGCCTCATAGCGTAAGCCCCTAGGCTCTTGCGGAAGGTAGCACCCACGCACCTCTGTAATTCCCCACTTCCTCGGTTCCAAGGCCTACGAAGGACGTGATAGGGAAGCAAGACACCTCCTTTTTAGGTCTCAAATCCCTCTCCCGCTGTGCTTTTTCACACCCTGGGCCTCCATCCAGGAGTAATTCTCAGTACCATGGGCTGCCTAACGCGTAAGCCCCTCTTCGTTTCCTACAGACGCACCCTTCACGACGTGATCATCAGGTCCCTACAACCTCTTGTTTCTCACACCGAGCATGACTCAAGTGAGCTTAGAGTAAGCACTGACCCTGACCCCCACCTCAAGCGAACTATGGGGACTTTGATCCACGTCAAGGCATGGTACGTAGGAAGCCTCCATGAGGTTCAAGCCCACTACTCGGTCGTTTCTTCGCATCGAGTTACACACTCATCCAGCATGACGTTAAAGTGTATGCCCTCGTCCAGCAAGACGTCAAACTGTATGCCCTCATCCAGCATGACGTTAAACTACACACCAAAACTATGAGGTCTTTCATCCATGTCAAGGCATGGTACGTAGGAAGCCTCCACGAGGTTCAATCCCCCCACCAGTGGACCCCCCGGGTTCAGCTTCATGTCGGTTCGCCGATGAAACCCTACCCGAACAACAAAGTCTTTGATCCGTGCTAAGGCATGGTATGTAGGAAGCTTCCATGAGGATCAATCCCACCACCCATTGGTCACTCTGACCCCCTTCACATCAGTTCACCAAAACCTGGGAATCCTATACCGTAAGCCCCACACCATCTGGACCAAGGTCCTTCTCCACGTCAGTTCTCAGACACGCCTTCATCCCGCATGATGTTAAACCGCATCCTGGTCCCACGGTAAGCAGTTATGGTCCTGCCATCCAGTTGTTCTGACGCCCCTTTGTGTCAGATCAACATCCCATCCAATTTGAACTATGGGGTCTTTGATCTATGCTAAGGCATGGTACGTAGGAAGCCTCCACGAGGTTCAAGCACACATGGACCCCTGGTCCCTTCATGTCGGCCTTCAAGCATCCACCCTAAACTACGTAGTCTCTGATCTGCGCTAAGGCATTGTACGTAAAAAGCCTCCATGAGGTCCAAGCCCACCTGGACCCCTGGTCCCTCCACGTCAGATCACCGACCCCATATCCTTGGGCTACCTCAGAGTGTAAGCCCCATTCCAAACCGAACTACGCAGACTTTGATTCCCTGCCACAGGGATACGTAGGAAGTCTCTTCGAGGATTAAGACAAACATTACCGTCATCTTCCCGATGGACCCATATCACCCCCTCCACTACATGTCCTTCTCCATCATCCACCCTGATTCTTACCCGGGCCACCACATCCCAGTGAGATCATGCCACCCTATTCCCTTCCATAGGCATTCGAGAGGCCGCCCACGTGCTGGCCCCAACATCGGTGTTCCCTCTAGGGGTTCTTCAATCTGATCCACTCTAGTCAGTGTCCCGATCAGGTCGATCTGTCTCTGCTGGACGTTAAACTTGCGGCATACCCTGTGTTAAACATGGTAATCTGAGGAAAACCTCAGATAAATTCCTATGGAATACAATAACCCGGGTTCAATGTGGGATTCCTCGAGCTTCTACTAACTTGGGAAGCCCTATAATAAGTGACCAACAACAGACACGCCAATTCCCCAGCGGTCAGACACGTTAATGATGCCTCGACGGGACTACTCCCCCAACTGAAGGTTACTGCCCTGACCAGACCCTTTGGAATGTCCTGACAGAAGCTGTGTAATTAACCAGCGTCCAGGAAAAGATGGCACTGGGAAGAGTTTCACGAACAACGTATTAAATCTTTGAGGGAGACTCGGACTAGGTGACGAGCTCCAAGGAGGAACCCACGAAAGGATGAAATGACATCCCATCATTCTATTTTCATTCAAAGAGTAGACGTCCTTGAAAAATGAGTGTATGTCACCCGCCTTTAGAAAGTGGGAATGCGGGGCAACAAGAAAGTCACCCCTGTCACGCCCAAGCGGACGGACGCGCGGGCCCCGGTGAAATCGTAGGAAACAGAAATGGTGAACCCGAAGGGAAGTTCTTCTCCTTAATTTGGAGATTAGTAGAGCTCGAGACATCACTAGATTGATGTGTTACCGGATTCAGATATCCGGCACCAGGCCCCGCTAAGCAAATAGTGGGCCTGGCATGAAACTCCTCAGAAGTTGGGGTAGTAGAATGTGGGGAATTCCATTCTGCAACGTGTTGGCATGGATTCCTCTCACCGACCACGGAAGATGGGATGAAGTTGGGGCACTGGTTGTCGATCTCTTTTCCTCGTAGTGTTGATGATTTAACCTCCCTGCTTCTCAAGAATTAGGTTGCAACTATCGGAACACGATTTTCGCCCTCCCGCCTACGCAGGGGCAGGGGAGATACTAGCACAGCTGCTCTGCGTGCCTCCACTGTCACCACAATGACGTCTACATATATGAATGCGGGATTCCCACATCCCCTTTCTCCGTCAGATATTATCTAACGCAGGGTGATCAACGACCTTGTACGTAGGTATGAGGAGGAAGGGGTCATCCCAACATGGGATATGGCCCGCCTGAACCTGGAGGCATCCCGGCCCCACCGTCAATGCTTCCCTCGAGGTCTGTGCAGGGAGCCTCTACTACCCACCCCAACGTTAAATCGTTTCAGGAGGATATCCCCAGAACACATCGACGACTCCCTGCCTTATGCTGATGAGGTGGGCGATGTCCAGCTCAGCCCGGTCAGAGCCCCGGTCCAAGGACTCTAGGCAAGGGACCCCACCCGGCCGCGTCAGCGCCGCCATCCAGCTTTGCCAGATGAGCAGGGAGGCGACGCCCCTGCACCACTTACACCGGATCGTCTGACTCGACGCCAGCGTCGGACCCGAGCTGAGGATTCCCATCAAGGGGTGTTAAAGTCAACAGCTACTGTGGCCCAAGCCACCGCCGACGTGAACCATGAAACCCCTACACGAACTATGCAAGGGAACTCCTACGCCCGACCAGGATTGAGGCCCCAACCGCCACATGGGCAGGCTGGGTTGACTCTCCAGGTCGCAGCCCTGAGTGGTGATCGCCGTGAACCAATTCACGGTGATGTCACCCCATATGAAGGGCCTCCCCGTACCACCACTCCACAAAGTGTGGGCCTCCCCCACTCTGAATCTCATCGTGGAGGTATGCCTCGTGCTACCCCCATCCTGAATGAAGACCTGCCCCATGGTAGTGATACTCAGCGCGGAAGCCTCTCCTGCGCCCACCACATCGGGAATGGAGTTCCTCCTCTTGCCCTCGACCATCGATGTAAAGGTATTACCCATCCGGTCCCACTCTAATGTGGGGATCCTCCCTAAATATTCTATGCAACTGGTGAAGGTCCTCCTCGCCCCGGCAACCTGAGGGGTGAAGGTCAGACTCGCTCCACCCGCATCGAGCATGAAGGTCCTCTGCATGCTCCTGCTGGTTCCAAAAGAGGTTCCGCCCATATGGGTGTTGTCCATGGAGGTTCTCCCCATGTACCATTTGAAATCTTCCCCAATGCCCCTCGCACCCCGGCCGTCTGAAGCGGAAGTCCTCTCTGTCGCGACGTCAGCACAGCCCTGAGACTACATGTCGAGAATCAGCCTTCTCCCAAAGATCCATCCAGGGGAAAGAGAGCGGGTCGTCACCGCCACAAGAAGAATCCTATGAAGGCCTGGGTAGAGATCAAACCATCCCGCTTTTCAGATTCTGAAGCGGAATGCGACTCAGCGATGGAGCCTTCTCCCCGCTCCTCAGTGTCAAGGACCGGGGCAGGAACAAGGCGTGTCAGCCTCATTCTCCCAGAGTGCGAAGTCCCCCAGATTCCTGCCTCTCTTCGTAGGTATATCCAGGAAGAGGAAATTGTGGAAATCCCACAGTTTCCGACCGTGCAATCACCACTGTCGTCACCGGAATCACCCTATACCTCGACCAGATATCATGGTGAGCTATTTTGGGGACCAACGACGGTAGAACAACGGAGTGACCCATCGCCGGTGACCACAATCCTTGCACCAGAACCTGTGACAGTCATCCCGTCTTATTGAGACGTTGTGGTTAGGTCACCTCACTCCTCGAAGGATGGCCTAGAATTTGGCGGTCAGTCGGCTTGTTCGCCGTATTCTTCGTCGCCCAGCTTACTGTCCCAGCAGTCCGCCTCGATACCACTACATGTTCCTCAGCCGCCTCTGGTTGACGATTGGGGAAATATGGGGCCATACCCTGAACCCGAGCCCAAGAGATTCTGGAACATTTTCGCGGTGGATCACTTCCCGGAGAAGTTCTGGCTGACGGTAGCGCCGAACTTTTGTGCGCCGGAGTCCCTTACCCCAAAAGAAGTAGGGTGCTTCCCTAAAACCCTATGGGAGACTCACTTCCACCTTAGTTATGAGCGGGTAGTGTACCCTAGGAGCCGAGAGAACTTTGAAGAAATCAGAGAGCAATGCCGCTTGGTCGATTTGGCCGCACTCCCTGAGGCCCAGTGCCCTGATTCACTAGGCCGCCAGAGTTCCCTTCAACGGAAATGCATTCAGAGTCTCAAACTACTCAACATAATCATCAGGGACGCTACCCCCCATGTGCAAGTTCGTGGCTGGGTACAGTATGCCCCCTCCTCTTCAGTCCTATCCGAAGGCAACCCGATTCGTTATGAGACATTGAGGACATGCCCTCAAGAGGGGTCATGGTCCACATGGCTGACATAGTGGACAAAGAGGACGAGCTTGAATTTCTCGATGGAGACTTACCCCCTGAGGTTTTACCACCACTGCTGGACCCATCAGGGAGGATTACCCATTAGTGGAGGAACCTTCTAGGCCTCCATGTACCCACCGAGTCGTTGGTACTCAGCCAAAATTCTGGTAAGGGTAAAGAGCACGTTGGAACTGTAAAGCGCACCGACCCGTCCGCCTCAGTGTAGAAGAGGGACGAAGATCCCGAAAAGGCCGCATTGCACCAACAACTCGATGAGCAGAAGAGGCTGGTTGATGAACTCTTAGCCAAACGTGCTATCGAGAGGCGACCCGAAAATGGTGATCCTAAGCCAGGGTAGCAGGGGAAGGAACAACACCCCCCGGTGAGATGCCTCCAGGAAACCATAATCATGTTACTTCCGCAGACAGGGCAGAAGCCGGAACTCATGACAAGATGGCGCGATACGTCTTACCAAACCCTCCTGAACGGTGAGGCAATCCGAGGAATCCAGTCCGGGTTCCCCCGGCCACCCCACAGGTCGTTCCTCCTGTCGCTCCATGAGCTACTGAATCTATATACCGTGTCGAAGAACCCAGCAACGCACTTGTGATTCGGGATCCCCGTCAAGACAGGGACCCCCACCCGGATGATCTTATAGTGGTACTCATCGCCCATCTTGAGGCGTTGGAAACACGGAAGGTGGCCATCCCACCAGATGGAAAGCCATATCCCGCGTGGGTGGATGATATTCATGCACCTCCGGGTTTTGGGAACCCCACTTTCTCGCCGTTCAATGGGACAGGGGACCCGCCGCAACTCTTGGACCACTTTTCATCTAGGTGTGGCCCCATGTGGGGAACCACGGTGTAGTAAGAATCCATTAAGCTTCGATGTTTTGCGCAGACATTGGAGGGACCTGCATTCTTCTGGTACAGACAGCTCCCTATCGGATTGGTGACCAGCTGGGAGGATCTCCGCTGGCAGTTCCTATACCAGTTCATCTCCACCATGCGGAAGACCAACATCGCAGACCTCTTCAAGTGAAAACAAATGCTAGATGAGCGAGTCGCGGACTTTGTCGCTTGGTGGAAGGGGCTTACATACTCCCTCGACATGCCACTGACTCAAGATAAATTACTGAAGATGTGTGTAGGGAATGTTAAAACAGAGCTGGTTCCTTCCCTGATCACCTAGAACTATCCTGGAGGGTTCCGAGACTTCTCAGATAAGGCCCACCACCTCAAGAAAGCTCTGCAACAGGCTTGTCAGGCGCGTCTGTCGCCCCCCGTGATCCTAGCAAGGAGGGCCAGAGCTGATCCCACTGTAGTGGCCCAAGTAGAGGCCCCCAGGTAGCTAGAGTTT
Organism: Viscum album; assembly: GCA_963277665.1. Lineage (NCBI taxonomy): Eukaryota > Viridiplantae > Streptophyta > Magnoliopsida > Santalales > Viscaceae > Viscum > Viscum album. Next base: position 265,360,519 of record OY728125.1, on the reverse strand, counting down.
CTACCAGTAGCGCCAGATTCGCAACCTCGTAGAGGCCCTTAACCTCAGGCACAACATCCTACCCAGAAGCAACCGCCTCAGAACCGACAGGTTCCCCCACGCAATGCGCCACCACCGCCTAGGCGGGACAATCAGGCTCCGCCTCCTCGGCAGGCCCCTCAGGCCCCTCATCAGGGCTAGGCTCCTAGAGCCCCCTTTCCGGAAAGAAGGCACCATACTTACTCATTCCACAATAATCAGGTCTTCAGATACTTCTGAAGTGCGCTAGAGTAGGGGATCGTGCACTTACCCGAGTGCAGAAGGCCGAAAGATGCGAATCTCACCGATCGCCCCAACTAATGCCCCTATCACCGAACCCTGGGCATACCCTCAAGCAGTTCTTTGTGTTTAGAGACTGGCTCTGAGACCATTTCAACAACAACATAGTCAGGCTAGGCCTGGCTCCGATACAAGTAGTTGGTGTCTTTGTCAGATCAAGAAAGCGGTAGTGATGATGAAGGTGAGTTGCAGTAGGTTCCAAACCATGGGTCTCAGAAGTAAGATGACTGGATGGCTTATAAAACATTCACTTGTGCCCATGGTATCATTCGGGCATGCTTGAATCAGCCAGAGCCTTCGGAGGAAAAATCCAGTACCTCTGTGTCATCATCTTAGTCGGCCTCTTCTCAAAAGAGTAAGCAGCAGCGACATAAAAAGAATAATCGTTCTCCCCCACTGTCGTCATTATCCCGCACTCTTGGCGACTTTATGACCCCTGAAATGGGGATTCCTCCCAAAATTCACCCGGTGGTGGATGATTCGTCAAGCGACAGCCAGGGGTACACTTCGGTTAATACTGTGGAGCTGGTAAATCCCTACATGACTCCCGAAGAGGGGGAACGTCGGGCGAGGCTCCCCAATGTCCCCAGTCGATGTCAACATCGGAGGAACTATGGCTACATGGGTCATCAAGGTACATCATTGGGTACTTTCATCCAGGCCGTGCACACTACTGAAACCAGACAGCAGGCCCAGCACAGAGCTCAGCACGTGCAACCTCATCTAGTGCCCTCAGATCTACCTCTGCCGCCGTTTGTGCTACTAGATTAGGCAGAGCTATCTTGTACGCACCGTGTCTAGCCTCGCCCTACTATAGTCTAGTCGCAGTTGTCCGGTCTTCATCCAACAGCCGCCCTTCAGGCCTCAACTTGCAGGTATCAAGATGTACCCAGTACCAGCCATCTGCTGGTGCCGCCGACCGGGCCCGCCATGCCTCCAAGTGCAGAGCGACCTCCGGTAGGCCGAAGCTCATTTCTTGCATAGAATTATGAAATTATGAAGCACCTTGTCGGCATTCGAGCAAGTCTTTCTATCCCTGAGGCTCTTATCCTGTCTTATGAAATGCATGAGGCACTTGCCGAGGCCCTAAGGAGCCCCCTCCAGTTTGAGACGGAGGTAGCAGCTGCAGAAGCCTTCCACGCTGGTGTAATTGAGAATGTCGAATGCTAGACAGTTATCTCATTCTCTGGTGAAGATGAAGACTCTCCCATACAGGGGCACATTGGCCCACTGTAAATCACTGGTCAGTTCAACAGCATAGAAGTCTGTCACTGCCTTGTTGACACGGGTTCTGGGATCAACCTAATCCTGACCCGGACACTGTGGAATCTGGGTTTTTCAAAGGATGATATAACTCCCTCTGACCTTAGAATTTAGGGATATGACAGGAATGAGCAGACTCTAGTCGGCAAGATCCGCTTGAAGATCCAGTTCGGTGGCCTAATTTCCAGCACTGAATTCATGGTTGTCTCCTAGGATACCGCGTACAACGCATTGATGGGTAGGCCATGGATCCATCTTCATGTAGCGGTCCCTTTGTCATATCACCAATGCCTCAAATACTCCCTCAATGATCAAGTAGGCGTGCTCCAAAGAGATGCATCTCCTTTTGCCTCTTGTGAATCCCATTATCTGGATGCTGACTATTTCAAGATCAAGGACAAGAAAATCCTGTAAAGTGAGGTTGAACCCACCCCGGCCACAAGTGATCCCTGGGTAGGTCTGGATGACGCCTATAGCTTCCCAATCCATCGGTTGTAGGCAACGACCCCCGACATGGGGCAGTGTTTTTTTGTTTCGGGTGCAAGAGGAAGGCATATTCCCATGTCTAAGTGATGGTGGGCAATTACGTTGTACTCCTACACTAACCAGGCTCAGGTGATCCCGGAACCTCCTACCCTTATGTGGTACCAAGATGTCAGGCTCATGGAAACGGCAGTACGTCATACGTGTCTCTTCTGTCAGTCTGGAATCAACCGGCTCAAGCTGACACGCCACCACTGCTTTGATGTCATCAAGCGTGGCCCCTTGAGCCGAAGGCCAGATGGAATTGGATCAACCATTTTCATCGCCATGGTCTCAGTAGCGCATGAGTCTCCTGACATGATGACCACTGCCATTCAGTCCAGAACCAGCCTCCCATCAGAGCCTGGTGGTTCGGAAGAAACTCCCTCCGTGGAAGATCCCTCCATAAGTGGAGAAAAAGATCTAGAGGATACTCCCCCTACCTTGGAAGAAGGCCTTGCTACCACGGTCTATGAACTGGTACAGGTGAACCTTGGTAGCGAGGCAGATTCGAGACCTACCTAGATCAGTGCCACCATATCCCTCGAAGAGAAGCAGCGGTATGTGGAATTTCTCAAGCAGCACCGTGACGTGTTTTTCAGGAGTTACGACGAGATTCCAGGACTAGATCATTAGGTAGACTTCCACCGCCTTGGTCTCCCAACAAACCATCGTGGATTCAAGCAGCCTCCCAGAAAGATGCACCCTTCTCACGGTGTCATGGTTGAGGATGAAGTTAACAATCTTATCAGAGACAACTTCATCAAAGAGGTCTAGTACCCCAAATGGCTAGCCAACATTGTGCCAGTCTAGAAGAAGAACGGACAGATTAGAGTCTGCATCGACTTCTGCGATCTCAACCGCAACTGTCCAAAGGATGATTTTCCCCTCCGAGTGACAGAGTTGTTGATTGATGCCATGACCGGGTTCCAAGCCCTCTCCTTCATGGATGGGTATTCCGGGTACAACCAGATCCGAATGGCCCCTGAAGACGAGGAGTCCACTGCCTTCAGGGCTTTCCAAGGTACTTTCTGTTACCAGGTCATGCCGTTTGGCCTGAAAAATTCATGTGCCTCTTATCAGCAGGCCATGCATCGCATATTCATGCTGATTCTCGGGAAATTGGTGGGCTGCTACATGGATGACCTGGTGGTAAAATCTTCTCAGCTCTAGGATCATCTCAAGGACCTTGAAAAAGTGTTCGAATTCCTCTGTTCCCGCCACCTGAAGATGAACCCGTAGAAGTGTGCCTTCAGGGTCACCTCTAGGAAGTTTCTTGGATTCGTTGTTAGGTACTGAGGCATCGAGATCAACCCAGGGAAAATCAAATCCATCATCCAGATGCCTCCCCCAAGCAATATTCGGGAGGTCCGAGGTATTCAAGGCCACTTATCCTATATACGCTGATTCATTGCGAATCTGGCTGGCAAGTGTAAGCCCTTTTCCCGGCTCATGAAGAAAGGCTCCGCCTATGAGTGGGATAAAGAGTGTCAGACCGCCTTCGAGGAAATCAAGCTGTATCTGCTCCAACCTCTGGTCCTGATGCCACTCGTCCCCAGAAAGCCGCTAGTTCTTTATGTGACTGCCCTGGAACGGTCTCTCAGTGCACTTCCCGCCCATAAGAACAATGAGGGTACGAAGAACAATCTCTACTACCTCATCTGCATGCTCCTCCATACGGAGACCAGATACTCCCCCATCGAGAATAGATGACTTGCACTCGTATTCGCCATCCAGAAATTATGGCATTACCTACAGCACCATGAGGTACAGTTGGTCTCTCGGGTAGATCCACTAAAGTACATTCTGAACCACCCCATGTTGATTGTCCGACTAGCGTGGTGGGCGGTGATCCTTCAGCAGATTGACATCAGGTTCATGCCCCAGAAGGCTGTCAAGGGGCCGACATTGGAAAACTTCCTAACTTCCCATCTGACTTCCACAGATCAATCCCTAGACCTGGATTTTCCTGATTAGGAAATCCTCTTAGTTGATCATGTCGTCTCATGCTGGAAAATACACTTCGACGGTGCCTCCCGGAGCCCCACCGGTAGGAGGCTCAACGATCCTAAGCTTAATAGAGTGGGTCTGGGCATCGTCTTCATCACCCCAGCACAAGAAATACTGCCTTACTCATTTTTATTGTCAGAAGGATGCACCAACAACAAGGCAGAGTATCAGGCCCTCATCACCGGTCTCGAGCTGGCCATTGAGATCGATGTGCCCCATTTTCACGTAAAAGGGGATTCCGAACTGGTCATCAAGAAGGTCAATGGCGATTATGTCATATGGAAGCTAGAGCTCGTGCCATTATTGGCATGAACCCTCTGTCTAATGGCCCTATTTACTTCTCAACCATAGGTTACCTATGTCCCTTAGTCACAGAACGGTCAGGCTGATGCTTTGGCTTCCTTAGCTGCGTCACTCACAGAACCTGAGCAGGATGATTTGATCAAACATGTGTCACACCGGAAGGTCATTTCCCCTGTCACCCCGAAGGATGACGACGACCCACAGGTAGGCCATATTACCACATGATCCTCCATGCCAGGGGACTCAGGTCCTTCATATGCAGTGGTCGAGTCCACTCCCGACTAGAGGGAACCCTTTGTCGAGTATCTTTAAAATCGTTGCCTCCCGAAGGATCGAGCCGAGTGCGAGCAAATCCGATGTCGCGCATCGCAATTTACCTTTCAGAGTGGTCTCAGTCCTAAGTAGATCCTCTATAAGTGGAGCTTCAATAGTTTTCTCCTCCATTGCATTCAAGGAGTAGATATGTCTCAGGTCATGCAAGAGGTTCACGCTGGTTCCTGCGATGCCCACCAAGCTGGGCCAAAGCTGTCCCACCAGATCTGGAGATTGTGGCACTTATGGACCTCTATGATCAATGATTATATTGAGTTTTCCAATAGATTCCATGTGTGACAAGTTCATGCCAACTTCCTGCATCGGCTGTTGGAGCCTCTCCACTCCACCAAGTACTCTTGGCCATTGGTTGTGTGGGGACTCGATGTCATGGGGCCATACCCACTGGTGACTTGTCGCCAATGAAGGTTCATCTTGACTGCTAAAGATTTCTTCTCCAAGTGGGAGAAGGTAGTTCCACTCAAGGAGGTCAAGGCCCGTTCCATCGTTGACTTCGTGAGCTCCAATATCATCCACTGGTTTGGAGTCCCTCACTCTGTCCTCACCGATAACGGCACCAACTTCCGAGCAGTCGAGCTTAAGAAATTGAATGCCAAGTACAACATCCATTCGAACCATACCTCTTGCTATCATGAGCATGAAAATGGATAGATCAAGGCTTTCAACAAAACCCTCTCTAACGTTTTGCAGAAGAAGGTTGGTCAGAACAAGAAAATTTGGCTGGACAAGCTCCCTAATGCCCTCTGGGCCTATCAGATGACGACTCGCAATTCCACCCAGGTGACTCTATATTCCCTAGTGTATGGGGCTAAGGCCGTCCTACCCATCGAGATCCAGCTGTCGTCATTACGCACTGCGGTCTGTGACTAGAAGGCGCCAGATAAGGTGGCCAAAATCCGTCTAGCTAAATTGGAAGCAATGGACGAGAACAGGCTGTGTGCCCTGCACAATCTGGAAAGGAATCAAAATAAGATAGCCAGAGCCTTCAATAAGAAGGTTCGCCTCTGCTCCTTTCTATAGGGAGACCTGGTATTGGACCTCCGAGCGCTGATGATCCCTGGTAGGAAACCACCCAAGCTGGAGCCCAAATGGGAAGGACCCTACGTCATTCATAAGGTTTACCCCAATGGAGCATACTATATTGTGACTGTGGATGGTGAGAGTATAACTCCTCCCACCAATGCTAAGTTTCTCAAGAAATACTTTTCATGAGCCCTCTTGTCCGGCATGACCTTAAACTACATTTCGTCATGCACGACGTTAAACTACAAGCCCGTCAGGCCTCCCTAACTAAGGCCTAGCCTCAGGCCTCCGACCCAGGCTCCCTTTTATTGGATTGTACGGTGTGGTTTGGGGTTATGTCCTCATTTTTTTTGGGTTACTCCCCATGTTTTACACCTCCCCTATCTAGGGAATCCTATTTCCCCCACCCTCGTCCTCACTGCAAGATGTTAAACTACAAGTCAGTCAGGTCGTCCTGACTGAGGCCCAGCCTCGGGCCCGCTGGACTTTTTGGGCCCCTGGCCCTCGTCCTTACTACAAGACGTTAAACTGCAAGTTCGTCAAGCCTTCCTGACTGAGGCCCCTTGGACTTCTACGACTCAGGCTCTCTTGCGGGATGGTACGGTGTGGTGTGGGACTGTGTCCTCATTCACGTCGGGTTACCCACCGTACCGTACGTATCCCCCGACGAGATGTGTCCCCCATCCCGCATGACATTAAACTGCATTTAGTCCTACACGACGTTAAACTACACATCTAGAACTATGTGTGGCTTGATTCCTATCCTAATGGGATACGTAGGAACGCTCAGACATCTCGTATTGAGCCCAGCCCCGAGCTTTTCCCTTTGACTATCCCCCTTGGGTATAGTTTCCTCGGAGGGTCCTCGCATGGTTTGGAATATGCTTCCTTAGCCCCACTCATACGAGGATTATAATGGTCGCACCATGTGCCCACTCTCGTTCTTCTATTCTCCCACATCTTCATCGCATGATATTAAACTGCATAGCCTTATAGAACTACGTATGGCTTGATTACCATCCTAATGGTATACGTAGGAATGCCCGGACATTTTGTCCATTGGCCCAGCCCAAAAGCCAAAATCTTCCCCTCGGGTTAAGACATATGGAAGGGTGTGCACATTGTCCCCAATTTACATCGAGTAAGCCTCGACCCGGCTGTATGTTCCCCTCCCGGGAGATGTTTTCCTCTTTCGTAGATGGGTACAGCTATGCTTCACCCACTCCTTGATTGGGATTCCATCATCTTCCCCACTCGGAGGGACCCTCAAGAATGGCCTGGATACTATGACTAAGGGATCTCCTATTGATATGGGAAAACTCCCCCGAGGGTTTCCTAGCAACAAGACGATACAAGTCCCGCGTTTCAAATTTGGTCAGCAGTCGACGCTCATTTGTTTCTCCCATATCAGGTCACCATAGGGACACTGTGTTTCGAACATGGTCAACAATGTCCTAGATCTTTGGGTCCACCCTGAGATGTCCCAAACATCGAGTGCAGTGATTCATTCTTCCCCATCCCAAAGTGACAAACTTTCCTCTAGGTGGTGCCAATGGTCGGGCCCACGGCCCCGATTATCCTATAAGATATGTGTGGTGTGGTACGAGATTATGTCTTCATTCATGATGACTTGCTTTCCATGCCGTACGCACTCCCTCACCGAGGCCCAGCCTCAGGCCCCTTGGCCTTTTCAGGCCCACATCCCCCATCCTTGCTGCAAGACGTTAAACTACATGTTAGTTAGGCCGTCCTAACCAAGACCCAGCCTCAGGCCCCTTGGCCTTTTTGGGCCCCTGGCCCCATCCTCCCTACAAGACGTTAAACTGCAAACCGGTCAGGCCTTCCTGACATGAGCACCAATTATCAGGCCCCTCAGCCTTTTGGGCCCCTGGCCTAGGTTCTTATAAGGGATATACAGTGCAGTGTGGAATTACATCCTCATTCACATCGGGTTACTTGCCACGTCATACACCTCCTCTGTCTAGGGAGTCCTACTCCCCTGTTCGTCCTTCAAGACGTTAAACGACAAGTCGGTCAGGCCTTCCAGACCAAACCACCGACTAGGAGGCCCCTTGGCCTTTTTTGGGCCCCCGGCCCAGGTCCTCTCTTATAGGAATCATACGGCGTGGTATGGGACTATGTCCTCATTCACGTCGGGTCGTTCACCACACCGTATGCACTCCCCTCACCGAGGCCCATCCTCAGCCCCCTTGGCCATTTCGGGCCCCTGGCCCTCATCATGCATGACGTTAAACTGCATCTCTAGAACTATGTGTGGCTTGATTCCCATCCTTATGGGATACATTGGACCACCTGAATGTCTAGACTTCGGGTCCAACCCCATCTCTTGGGAGTCTCCATCCCACCTTGGCACCTTGGCCTACCCTTCCTCCATGAGAAGAGTATATGGCATGGTATGGGATTATGTCCTCATTCACGTTGGTCTTGTAATGACAGTTCCATGTACCTCTCCCTCCAGAGCTATTTCATCGACCCTTTCTGGTGGTTCACCAATGTGCCTAAGGGTACTCTTGTTTATTACCTGGAATGTCGAACTTTACTCAGACACGTCCGCACCCGCTTTTCAGGCTTTGTGTATCCCTTCATCAGGGCTTCCATCATCTCTTATACCCAGAGGGACCCCCAAGAATGGTCTGGATACTACGCCTAAGGGATCTCCAACTGATATGGGCCAACGCCCCCCGAGGGTTTTGGATAACAAATCGATAAAATACCACATTGAGAATATGGTCAGCGGTCGATGCTTGTTTGTTCCCATTTCAGGCTAATGCGATCTAGATATTTTTTTTCCTCTATGGTCAATAGTTATCCTCCATCGCCACGCCAACCCCCATTAAGCCCAAAGTGTCGGGTACACGATTCACATCCTTTTCCACTTCATCATGTCCGAGTAGAGTTTCGAGACTCTAGATACTATCCCTCAGTGCGCATCTGTAAATTAGGGGGACAAAGCTGTGTTAAAGGTGTCCTTCGGGGCCCTTCACCGACTTCCCTTAAGTGGACATCCCAGGTATTGCGATAATGATCTTCCCCCCTTGTTTCCCACATCGAGTTTAACTCACGTTGGCTTACGGATCGGGTTGAGGTCCGCACTTACTCAGAAGGTTGTCATCCACCCATGGTCCAAGCTCTAATACCATAAACTAAGATCTTCTCAGAATTACTCCAGGCTTGATTCCCATGATAATGGGATACTTAGGAAGGCGCAGACCTCCTATATCTAGGCCCAGCTTGAGTTCATCTAATTTGTCTCTTTGGTCCTACCTTCGGGGCCCTGACTATGGGACTGCGTGGCGTGGTGTGGGATCATGTCCTTATTCACGTGAAATTTTCAATAGTTGCACCATGCGCACCCCGCTCTAAGAATTATCCCTCCTATTTCATGTCCATCATGACATTAAAAGGCGCCCTCTAGAACTATGTATGGCTTGATTCCTATCCTTATGGGATATGTAGGACCACCTGAGTGTCTAGACTGCGGGTCCAGCCCCACCACTTAGAGATTACCCCTTTTCCTGGGAATCCTCCATCTCTTGGTTACCCTCAAGTTGATTCCCTTGATTCCTTACAGTGGTTTACCCATGTGTTAAAAGTACTCTAGTTTATTACCAAGAGTGTCAGATTCAACTAGGTCAAGTTCCTTCCACTAGTCAAGCTTCGTGTTTCCCTTCATTCGGGCATCCATTACCTTTCACACCCAGAGGGACCACCAAGAACGGCCGGGATACCACGCATAAGGGCTCTCCTACCAATATGGGCCAACACCCCTGAGGGTTTCCGAGCGACAAGCTGATAAAAATCCCACGTTGCGAATGTGGTCAGCGGTCGATGCTCATTTGTTGTTCCCATTTTAGGATAACGTGATATAGATACTGCTTTTTCGCCACGGTCGGTAGTAATCCCATGTCGCCACGCTAGACCCTTCAGTCCTCAAATGTTGGTTACATGATTCACATTATGTTCCACCCCCATCCTGTCCAGGTGGAATCTCAGCACTTTTGGTGCTATCCCTCAGTGCACATTTTCATGTCAGGGGGATAAAGTTGCAATACGGCATCCTTCGGGGCTCCTACAGTCCGAACTCCAAGAACATAAACAAAGACCTCCATTTATAACTATGTATGGCTTGAATCCCAGCCTAATGGGATATGTAGGACTGCCCGGACGCCTCGTCTTCGGGTCCAACCCATTTGGGGAGCTAGTATCCCCCCCTGTTTCACCTCTTACCTCTATTTAGGCCCTTCGGCCTGAGGTCTCCCTCTCAGAGTGGCATACAGTATGATGTGGGATCATGTCCCTATTCACGTTGGTTGTGTTTCATGACACCGTGCACATTCCCCGCCTAGCATCGCCTCTACTACGTCCGCACTGCATGACATTAAAATGCATGCTTGGTCCCATCACATGACCCTAAACTGTGACATTATCGTCCGGGCTGCATGACGAAAAATGGCACTGCATTGTGATGACCTCCTCATGTAGGAAAACACATTGGGTATTGGTCATGCGCCATACCAATTTTCAATGCCTACTACGGATTGATTCTTGTGGAAACACAAGGACTTGCTACCCTAGGTCTGTTGCTTCACACACAAAAAAACCACTCACCTTAAAGGAAAAACAAGATCAATCAAATACAACTTCTCTTGGTGTGAGGGATAGTTACCCGTGCCCCTTTCATCCTTCACACTGGTACCTTACCATGTCGTGCCACCTTCTAGAACTACATATGGCTGGATTTTCATCTTTATGTGATACGTAGGAGCGCCCGGGTATTCTCCACGAGCCCAGCCTAATTTTCGTGTTCAATCCCTCGATTCGGGCATTTTCCACAGAGAACGCATGGTAGGTAGGGCTCATGTAATCATTCACATCGGGTTTTGCAACCACCTTACCATGTTTCCCCTGCTCTCCTTACCCATCCATGGTCCGAGTTCTAAGACCTTAAACTAAGACCCTTTCAAGAAATATGTGCAGCTTGATCCCCATCCCCATGGGGTACGTAGGAATGCCTTTGCACTTTGCTCAGGCCCAGCTCAACTCTGGTTCTTGGTCCCTTGACCTAAAAACTCTTTCAAGGGGAGTTATGTGGAGTGGTGTGGGATTATTCCCTCATTCACATCAGGTTGTTCACCGCACCGTACACACCCCCGGTTCCCACCCACGTCGGGTTTTTTCTAATTACCTGCTACATGCCTCCTTTGTTTCCTCCCATCCATGGTCCAAATTCTATGACCCTAATCTAAGATCTCCCTATGGGAAGGGACTTGAATCCCCTGCCTAATACTCTCATTAACATATCCATATGCATTTTGACAAAGAGCCCGAATTCCGGAACTCTCACAGGGACATCCCCTTGTTCTATGTCCAAGTTTTGTGTGCTCTCTATTTGGATCCTCATCCACTTCCATGTCTAAAGGGACCCCCTAACGGCCTGGTCCCATGTCGCATCGGCTCACCTACCGTCCTGGGCCAACACCCCAGAAGACTCTTGACAACATTTGTGACATGGTCCTGTGATTCGAACATGGTCAACGGTCGACCCTCATTTGTCTGTCCCCACTCTAGGCTAAATGCGATTTGGATGCTGCGTTTCCGCCATGGTCAATAGTTATCCTCCATCGTCACACCGCTATCATTGTGATCCAAATTCTGAGCATCATGATTCACACATTTCCACTTCCTCATATTCAAGTGGAATTCCGACGTACTCAAATCTACCTCTTCGTGCGTCTAGGTGCGCCACATGGGCATGTTAGTATCATTGGGCCAGTATTCACTAAGTGTCCCTTCGCCCTAACCTGCCCATGTTTGTGTGAGGAAAGTTCTCCATTACTTCTTGTTTCCCACATCGAGTATGACTCACGTGGGATTAATAGTTTTTGTGGGATATGTACTGATGCAACCGAGCTTCTTATCGTCCTACATGATGTTAAACAGTTCCTCAAGAACAACATGTGGCTTGATTCCCATCCTCATGGGATACGTAGAGACACCCTGAAATTTTTTCCTAGGGTCTAGCCCCCAAGAGTTATAAAACATGTTCTTCCCCTTTCTGTCCCCTTGGCCGGACCCCTTGCAGGGAATCGAACAACCACAAATTAGCCCTGAACAAGTTCAGGATGCCCCCAGATTATATTGGGAAGCGAGAAACCCCCTCACCAGAGAGGCCCTATCTAAAAGAAGGAATGATTCATGATCAAACCAATGCACCCATCTAGCATACTCGCACCATGATAGTGTACTTTCACGAGTGTTGGATTCTGTTTGAACAAACCATCACTCCACTTTCCACACTTCACATGCCCCTTATTCGGATCTCTATCCCCTTTCATGTCTGAAGGGCCCCCTAACAGCCTGTTCCCCTGCCGCATCAGCTCACCTACCGTCATGGGCCAACGTTCCAGAAGATTGGTCATGTTTGGAAGGACCCCTTAACAGTACGGATGCTCGGCCTATAGTCTGCCTACTGTCCTGGGACAAAATCCCAAAGGATTGATCGACAAAATTTGTGACATGGTCCCATGTTTCGAACATGGTCAATGGTCGACCCTCATTTGTTGTCCCCATTTCAGGCTAACGCAGTAAGGATACCGTTTCTCCGCCACGGTTAACAGTTGTCCTTTGTTGTCATGCCACCCCCACAGTGTTCCGAATCTTGGGTATCGTGATTCACACTTCCCATTCTCATCTGTTCGTACCGATTCCAGTGCCCCTAGCGTTGCACCGTTCGTGCACAAGAGCACACTGGAAAAACGATAATTTGGCTGTTCTGAGGACTTCTTTCTCCAGTCAGATCTCTCCTACTTCCCGGAAATCTGGATCGGTTATCCAAACCCTGGATGCCCGAATCCTGGTTTACACTCCTATTTTGGGTGTGTTGATGAGGCGACTGTCCCTTATTTCTCATGTAGGGCTCGACCCACATGAGCTTAGTGAACTGTCGTTGGACATTCCGCGAACATTGTAAGGATGCAATGAACTGGTGTAAAATGTAGAAATCGTGCATGCTACGACATAAAAAAAATCAAATCGAAGCATGAGAGTACCATTAAAGGTTTTGTAATTATTACAGTACCCGGGGGTCAACTCCCCCCATAGAAGGATTGACCCCATCTAAAGAGCATCCCAACTTCGCCGCCCTTCGACTGGTGGCATCCAGAAATTGCTGCCGTCGACTTAGATCCTGCTCCTCCACAACGGTGATGGGGTTCAATTCATCAGCCCCAGCTCGAGCCCTCTCCATGTCAGCCTGAATGATGGCCATCTCCCCATCAACCCACTTTAGGCCCTCTTCAGCCTCTACCAGCTAGTCCATCAGTCACTAGATCAGCTCATATTGTGCATTGAGAGAGGCCAAACGCTCATCCGCCCGGATCTGCAGCTGTTGGACCTTGTTTTCAGCCTCCTGGAGCTTCTTAACATTCATTGCCTTCCTCTACTGCCAGCCCACGCTGAGCTCGTGATCATACTCCCAGTTCTTCTCGGCCATGAGATCTCAGATGAGCTCATGAGGACGTTGGGCATCCACTCCCCCAGCGCACAGTTCGCGCAGTCGCAAACGGAGTCTGTCTATTTCATTCAACCATGATGCTTGGTGGTTTCCTTGATGAAGCGCTTGATTAGCTTCCATGATCGGAAGTGGACTATGTTGTTTTCTTCTTCATCGGAGGTCATTTCGTCCCAGTCCGCGCGATTGGAATGCTCATATGTAGGATACGCCCATAGGAAGTCCTCGGTAGGATCTACATCTGGTGTTGAATCTGGTGCGACATATGGCGCCAGAGCAGGTGTGATAGGACTTGGGTCGGCCAATTGATCCTCACCATTAGATTCCACCTCGATAACCTCGAGCACAACCCTGCTAGTGGTCCTGCTAATGGTAGGGAGTGATGAAACTCGGGTAGGTGGGGGAACTATATCCACAATCACCGGCATGCCCCTGGGAGGGATGCCACCAGACATCCTGAACAAACTTGTCACAGCAGACCAGACCATTCGTAGAACAGTACAAGATGGCGAAGGACATGAACGTCAGTTGGTACGATCTACATGTGACAGCAATGAATCCAGTGGAAAAAGCTTACGGAGATCGAACTCTGGTGCTGCTCCTGAGTCGATGCTGATGCGACCCCGAGGCATGGCCCTCTGTATACTATTGGTAGGTCTGGAGATTCTGTAGGAGCCACCCCAGGTGCTCTAGCCTTGCCAGACATAGAACTGGACGCAGCCGTAGGCGCGGGTTCCGAAGTTCCTGCGTCATCACCTGCCAAATGGCGAGAGCGAGGTCTGCGTACAAGTTCCTCCTGCATGGTTCAGATGTTCGTAAGAGGTCTAAAATGGCCTGAGAGAAGACCCTGAGGAAAGAGGTTTGGAATGAAACATCAAGAACCTCCGCGAAGTCGTCGGAATCCAAGTCTTGGTCTCCGACTTCTCCCTCCTCGAATGGGCTCCCTCCGCTAGCCTCATCCCCCCGGGAGGATTCCTCCGATTCTTCAGGAAGGGGGAAGCACTCCCTCAGATCGGTGGCTGACAGCTGTGGGGGAACCTTCCGATCCAGCATTACCCTCACCCGGTCTGTCATTGGGTTTAGGACACCACTAGAGTGAACGTAGTCCTCCAGCTCATCCAAGTATTGCTCTGCCTCTTCCAGAGACACCGTGAAATCAGCCCGGACTGGGCCTATGCCCGGTAACTCCATCCCGAGACGATTCAATTGAGCCCACATTTTGGTTGGACTAAGGAATTGTCGGTTGACATCCCAAATGTCCCAGGCCTCCGAAAAAACAGCATCCTCTGGCATGTCAATGTGGAACAGTCTCTTCCCCAAATCTTGAGTGGATATCCTTCGAAATCCCCTCAGCGGCTGCCCATCCGGATGTCTCTGCTCATATGGGACCATCGGGTCCACTTCCACTGCTGGATCCGCCGCTGCTGCCACACCCTCGTCCGGTGCAGGTCTCGCCGCCACGGAAGCCCCTCCACCGCGAGAGGCCCTTTCTACCCTCCGATCCCGACCTCAGGATAGGGGAGGCCTTCCATCACCAGCCCGAACGATTGGCTGCCTCAACATCTCCCCCAGATATGCTGCCTCCCAGCTGATGGCATACTCCTTCACCAATCCGAAAGCTGCGGTGGATGGAGGGAATGCGATTTTCATCTTGCCGTCTTCCAGGGTGAACATGGGCCATAGCTGCCTCATCACACCTGGGTAATCCTCGTGAAGCACCACCCAATAGACCTATGGGTTCAGCCGCTGTAGGCACTAGAACTGCCTCACAAACCGATGTGGGGTGTATGGTTCGTAGAGCGGCTAATGGTCTGCCTGCGCCACCAAGACTCCAACTCGAAAGGCCAGGAGATAGGCCCGGTTCTCTTCGGTTCCCTGACTGTCATCAGTGAGCACTCCCGTCAGCAATGGAAATGGGTGGAAGTTGAACTCGTTTGCCTTCCATACCCGGTTCAGCACCATCGGTATGGTTAGTTTGAATGGGAAGCTCCTGGTCGCATTCAGAATGGAGGAGCGGAAGTTCGACCCCGACAGTGAGATGGGTTTTGGATACTCATAAACCCCCCTGATGTGTGTTTTGATCCACCCATACAGAAGCTGGAAGGGCCCGCACATCCTCAGTGGCTTCTTTCCCTCACTAACGTTTCGCAACATCCTATACAGCTTGGCGAGCATCAGAATCCCCAGATTCACCCGCCTTCCCATGTCCAGCATGGATGCCATGATGAATGAGCTGGGTCGCACCCCCATGTTTGTATCCCTCACCGGTAGGATCCAACTGCAGATAAGGGCCACGATGAACACCGCCAGCCTAACTATCGGCTGATGTTTGGTGCTGACACTGAAGCCCCAAGTCTTCCATTGGATGTCCTCCAAGACCCACCAATACGAGTGCTCCTTTCCCCGTTGAGCCCCTTTAGGACAATTTTGAGGCCTCGGTGGGAACTCTCGATCCTCCGGGAAGTTCAGGAACCGTTTGAACCACTTCTTAAAGTGGAAATCTCTCACTGCCTCCTTGTCCTCTCCAGGGACCACTTCCACCAGTGCCAATGCCAGTCGCGACATCTACTCCAGATCCTCCCACACACTAATGACGGGGGGGAACTCATCATACATGGCCCCCAAGATCGGGACCCCCATGGTGCAAGTGAATAGTATTGGTCCTAGATGACCATCTGCTTAGCAGCTCTGGCATCAGCTATTTCGGTTGATAAATGTGGAATTGCGAGGCCCATGCCACCTCATACAAGCCCACCCTCCTCAGCTCGGCCCCAAACTCCTCACATGAGGCACCTACCCAGTAGGCCCATGCCCAGTCGTTGGTGAAGTTGCCACCCTGGGGCAAGTCCCACTCGTCGGACCACCCCTTTTTCGGATCCTTTAGAGCCGCCTTTAGTATGGTGCGGTACATGGGAGGGGACGTCTCCGGTTGCAGCGACTCCCCGTCGATGTTGTTTAGATGGTTGTACAGAGAGTCATCAGTGATGAGTGTGATGTAATACCACACATGGACATCATTCACCCTGAACCATTGGCGTTGGCATGGAATGCTCCTGAACCAGTAAGCTGGTTCATCCCTACTAGCCTAAAGAAAGGAGACATCATCCGTCATCCCGAAGACATAAAAGTGAAGCTTCTTGAACATTGGATAGTTCTTTTGGCTTTATGATAGGAGGTATGTCAAAGAATTATGGTCCAAGTGACTTCGGTCCATCTCTTCAAGGCCCATATGGTTGGCCATCTCATCCCTACGGGTAGCATCTGCAAGCACCCCCAACACAGCTTCTTGATGGGCCATTACGGTTTCAAAACTCGAAAACAATTTCGGGTCGGGTCATGATGGTTGATCACGAAGATTGCTCACGAAGCTCGCTCGTGAAACCAAGACGTGGAGCCTGGCCTCGGCCTACAAGCAGACGTTCGCTTGGCACAGTCGCAGAGTAAGAGACTCGCAGTTTGTCGTGAAGCTCGATTCACGGTGAGAAGACGCAGAAGATGCGAAGCTTCATGAAGTCGAGAGAGCAAAAAGACAAAATTCATTAGAGGACAAAACAGAGGTCAGACCCCCTATTTATAGGCGGCGACCCCGGAGCTTCGCGGCGCATCCCGCCCGTGTCGAGCATCGCAGAACGTACGGACCGCGCGGCCGCTATCCGCTCCGCGCACCCCCTTCGTGAGTCCGCACCACGAACTGCCAATGATTTTGGAGATTTTACCTCAGACTTCGACCCTTGATTCCTACACGGCTCCAAGTCTGAGGGGGGGCATTTGTTGGCACCAAAATATTGGACACTAAAGGAAGGTGAAAACGAAACCCGCACGCTGCCTCGCAAAGCTCAGACGCGGAGGGCCCCCGAGCAACACGACCACCATGAAGCCCCAAAGGCGGTAATGCTCCGCGAATGCCCTGACGTTCGTGAGCCCGCCGCGAAGCCCTAGAGGTTGTAATGCTCCGCGAATGCCCTGATGTTCGCGAGACCACCGTGAAGCCCCAGATGTGGTAACGCTCCATGAATGCCCTGACGTTCGCGAGCCCGCCGCGAAGAACCCGAGGCGGTAATGCTCTGTGAACGCCCTGGCGTTCGCGATACCACCGTGAAGCAGAGGAGGCGGTAACCCTCTGTGAACCTGGTTGACGTTCATGACCCGCTGCGAAGCAACTACGGCCCCTTCGCGCTACGTGAGCGCTGCTTCGCGGCTCCCCTTTCCTATAAATACCGGGCTCCCCCTGAGCCCTCCAGATGGACAATCCAACTTTTTGGCTTCTCATCTCCCGAATCGTGAAGCACCCTTTGCCCCAGGAATCATGAGCTCTGTTATGTATTTTAACTTCACAAGATGCCTTCGCCTTGCCTCGTTTTGAGCCCCCCTTCCGAGAGGGATGCCCTTCATGAAGGCCAAGGGCCTTCGCGAAGGAAGGGGATCCCCAAGGGGACCCGGGCATCCTTGAAGTGTTCATGCTTCATGAAACACCCATCTGGTACATGTGATCTGTATGCCAAGGTAGGATCTCTATACCTCCTGAAGCACATTGCTGAGCAGCACCATGCTTCGCGAGGCACCTCCACTTTGCAAGGAAATGCTCTGTGAATGCTATTCCACTTCGAGAAGCACCCCCCATTCTCACCCCTACCCAATGATAAGGCCAATGCACTCCACTTCACGAAGCACACCCCTTCGCAAGTGTTTCCCACTACGCAGATCACCTGAGTCCTACAAGGCCCCTACCTGTTGACCCCTCTACATGGAAATTCCTCTTCTCGTGCAGCCCTCTGGGCTTGCACGATGTGATTTCAATGTCCCCCGGATGACACCACCCATAGTGTTGGTTTTCCTAATGATTCTTCTCATAGGCATGCTAATGGCTATTGCTTTTTCACAAATCCACACTAATGTGGACCCCTAGATGGTTCGCTCTGCGACCACCCTTAACCACGGCCTTGATGATGCCTTCCCTCCCACAAGGATAAGAGGGTACCAGTTATGTAAGTCCTAGAGGTGTGGGGTAAGCCCACCTCATCCGAGCTCCAGGACGTTAAACTGCCAAGCACCTCATCCTCAACACATGACGTTAAACTATGAACTGACCCCATGGTTCGCGTGTAGGGTCCCCCCATCTCAGACATTCTTTACACCACTCGTCTCCACGAGAATGGAATCTTCCTCACATGGAACGAGATCCTCCCTTTTTAAGTGGCGTTTTTCTGCAGGGGAAGGGCTACCTCAGAGCGTAAGCCCCTATCCTCTTGTAGAAGGTAGCACCCATGAACCTCCATACTTCCCCGTTTCCTCAGTTCCAAGGCCAGCGAAGGACGTGAAAGGGAAGCGAGATACCTTCTTTCTTAGGTCTCAAATACCTCTCCCGCTATGCTTTGTCGCATCCTGGGCCTCCATCCATGATTAATTACCAGCACCATGGGCCACCTAATGCGTAAGCCCCTCTTCGTTTCCCACGGATGCACCCTTCGTGACGTGATCGTCAGGTCCCTACAACCTCTTGTTTCTCACACCGAGCATGACTCACATGAGCTTAGAGTAAGCACTGACCCTGACCCCCTCATCAAGAAAACTACGGGGACTTTGATCCATGTCAAGGCAGTGTACGTAGGAAGCCTCCACGAGGTTCAAGCCCACCACTCGGTCGTTTCTTCGCATCGAGTTACACCCTCATCCAGCATAATGTTAAACTATATTCCCTCGTCCAGCATGACGTTAATCGGTATTCCCTCATCTAGCATGACGTTAAACTGCAAACCTGAACTACGAGGACTTTGATCCATGTCAAGGCATGGTACGTAGGAAGCCTCCATGAGGTTCAATCCCACCACCAGTGGACCCCCCGGGTTCACCTTCATGTCGGTTCGCCGACAAAACCCAACCCAAACTACGAGGTCTTTGATCCATGCTAAGCTATGGTGCGTAGGAAACCTTCATGAGGTTCAAGCCCACCACCCGATGGTCACTCCGACCCCCTTCGCGTCAGTTCACCAACACCTAGGCAGCCTCGAGCGTAATCCCCACAACATCTAGACCAAGGTCCTTCTCCACATCGGTTCTATGACACGCCTTCGTCCTGCATGACGTTAAACTACATCCTGGTCCAGCGGTAGGCCGTTATGGTCCTGCCATCTAGTTGTTCTAACACCCCTTGGTGTCAGCTCAATAGCCCCTCCAATTTGAACTACGTGGTCTTTGATCTATGGTAAGGCATGGTATGTAGGAAGCCTCCATGAGGTTCAAGCCCACATGGACCCCTGGTCCCTTCACGTCGACCTTCCGGAATCCACCCTGAACTATGTGGTCTTTGATCTGTGCTAAGGCATGGTACGTAGGAAGCCTCCACGAGGTCCAATCCCACCTGGACCCCTGGTCCCTCCACGTCAGTTCACCGACCCCATATCCTTGGGCCACCTCAGAGTGTAAGCCCCATTCTACACCGAACTACGCGGACTTTGATTCCCTACAATGGGGATACATAGGAAGTCTCTTTGAGGCTCACGACCAACATTACCATCATCTTCACGATGGCCCCATCTCACCCCCCTCCACTCCATGTCCTTCTCCATCATCCACCCTGATTCTTACCCGGGATGCCAAATCCCGGTGAGATCATGCCACCCTATTCCCTTCTATAGGCATTCAGAAGGCCACCCACGTGCTGGCCCCAACATCGGTGTTTCCTCTAGGGGGTTCTTCAATCTGATCCACTCTAGTTAGTGTCTAGATCAGGCCGATCTGTCTCCACTGGATGTTAAACTTGCAGCATACCCCGTGTTAAACATGGGAAGCTGAGGAAAACCTCAGATACATGCCTATGGCATACAATACCCCATGTTCGATGTGGGATTCCTCGAGATTCCGCGCCATCGAGAATTCCTATAATAAGGGACCAACTACAGACATGCCAATTCCCCAGCGTTCATACACGTTAATTATTCCTCGACGTGAATACTCCCCCAACTGAAGGTTGCTGCCCTGACCGGACCCTTTGGAATGTCCTAACAGAAGCAGTGTAATTAACCGGTGTCCATGAAAAGATGGCACTGGGAATAGTTTCACGAACAACGTATTAAATCTATGAGGGAGACCCGGACTAGGTGACGAGCTCCGAGGAGGAATCCATGGAAGGAAGAACAGACATCCCATCATCCCAGTTTCGATCAAGGAGCATACATCCCTAAACAAGG
This sequence comes from Viscum album, assembly GCA_963277665.1. Classification (NCBI taxonomy): domain Eukaryota; kingdom Viridiplantae; phylum Streptophyta; class Magnoliopsida; order Santalales; family Viscaceae; genus Viscum; species Viscum album. Next base: position 265,340,029 of record OY728125.1, on the reverse strand, counting down.
AGCATATGTCGTCCGCCTTTGGAACACGGGAATGCGGGGAAACAAGAAACTTATGCCCGTCGCACCCAAGCGGACAGACGCGCGCACCCCGGAAAAGCGTCAGAAACAAGTACGTATAAGTATATTATCTCCCATAAAAATTTAGTATATCTCTATTATGATAGAAAAAAGTTTCTCCAATTCATTATATTGTAATTTAGTATATAATAGGTGTAGTTATTGGTTTTATTTATTCTCCATTCCTATGATTGGATGAAATTTTGATTTTTATGGGCCCTATTTTGAAGATAAGTTGTTGGTATGGTTGTTTTTATGAGATGTTTCTTCTCAATTGGTGGCTAGTCACCTATAAACATTTTTATTATTTATGAATATTTTTGGATACATTTACATATTCCATTTAAAATTATTTTAAATTTTCTTCATATTTTTATACTCATAATTGATTCTTTTCCATGTTTCATTATTATTTGATGATTTTATATAGAACTCATTTCTTAGGTGTCCTACAGTCACATGAGAAATGACTAAGACCACTGATGGAATATGTTTAGCTTATTATAGGTTTGTATTTTTTGATTCTCAGGTAAATGATGTTATGAATTCTTTTTAATTTGGTTTATAAGATTTTTTTATATTTTGGGAGTTTTTTTTAGAGTTGATTATTGTATACACCATTTTATGGGAATACATGTTCCACTATGGTATATTCTTGGTTGTTTTTAATATTAAGAAGATCATTTTTGATCATGGGGTCTTTTGTTAATGATGACTATCAAGATTAGGTGATGGGTTAGGTTGGAGTAGTCTTATAAGAACATTAACTCTGTGTACTCTATATTTTATTGTAAAATGTTGGTATTTGTAAAAAATTTCCAGTTAATTTTAAAAAATAAAATGAATATCCTTTTTTATTTTATTATGTTATGAATAATCTCTTATTTCATGTTATTTCAGGTTTCATTATGTTTTATTTTTCTAATAACCTATTTTATAGTATTATTGATTATTTATTTTTTACCCTAATATGATGTTGTTTACCATTATGTAAATTGTGGATTAACATTACTTTTATATAAGTATTCAAGTCTAACCCTAAAATAATTTTTTTGATACCCATAAAAGTTCTTTAAAATTTAGGGGTTTCCTTGGCATAAGGATCATCATACCCATACACGGGGATCGATGTACCATTTCATAGAAAAACAATTATGTTTTTTACCCTTACATAGTTATGGGATGACGCTTACATGGAGTCTGTAGCAGCTACATTACCTTTTTATGGGAACATTGGTACCTTTAGAAATGGTGGATTAACCCTTACATGATTAAGGAATTAGGCTAACTACACTAAGTGAGATATTATTTCCCTTATGTGTGTAGATTGATAGAATATATTACCTTTATAAAGTTTTATGCATTGCACTTCTGCAGTAGGCTAATGAGTCTCTTACCTTTACATAGTGGCTCATAGTACCCTTACACATAGTCTCAGTTACCATTACATGTGTTAGTTTATAATAACCCCTACATAGTGCATAATTTTGAGTTTTTTGTAAATAATTCATCTATAAAATATTGGTAGAACACGTGTTTGAGGGATATTGGAGTTTGTTTAAAGGGATTTATTATGGTTGAGATCCATCCTCCTATGAATATAGAAGAAAATGAATACATGGACATAGTGATGCTCAAAGTGAGTTTGAGTGTTTTTTTGATGCTTTTCACTGAGGTGTGCCTACCTGCATATGTTGGATGATCACAGACGATCACATTGTACCCCACATTCTTGCTTTCCAATGTTGGGAGACAAATGTCACCTCTTTAGTGATGTTTGATCCTTGATCAAAATAGGATAATGGGATGTTAGCTCTTCTTTATTTGGATTCCTCCTCGGAGCTTATCACCTAGTCCATGTCTCCCTTAATGATTAAAATGTTGTTCATGAAACTCAGTCTCGATGTGATCTCTTTGTAGATTCTTGTTAATTACATTGCTTTTGTCCGGACATTCTAAAGTGTCCAGTCAGGGAAGCAAACTTTGGTTAAAAGATCAGTCATGCTGAGGCGTGTGGGTAATGTCTTAATGTTGGAACATTGTAACACTTGTATTGTTCCTCATCAGAGGGATTCTCAAATGAGTAGAAACCTGGGGCTACCCACATAGATCACACAATATCGTATTCCAGAGGCACGTCTCCAAGGTTTTCCCCATATTCCCTTGTTTAACATGGGGTATGCCATGAGTTTAATGTCTAGTGGAGATGGATCATACTGACCAGAAAACTAATAAGAGTGGACCATATGAGTGCATCCATATAAGGGAGAACTGAGACGGTTTACCCGATGGGAGTATTAAAATTCCTAGTGAGGACGGACCATATGTTTTTGTGTCCCTGAAAAGGGAAGATTTCACATTAAGAAGGCTGATCTGTACACCATGAGGGGTGGATTAGGGAAGGTGGGTCCCATAAAAGGGGACACTAAGGTTTACCATTGACTAGGATTGAACCTCATAGAGGATCCTACGTATCCCCATGGTGGGGAATCAAAACCCATGTAGTTATAATGGATGATTTTGGGCTTACACACTAAGAAACCCCAATTGAATGGGATGATCCCACCAAGATGTGGTGGCCCAGGTAATAATCAGGATGGATGATGGATGATTTAATAATGTGCGTCAGATGAATGGGGTGAAAACGTTGTGAATATGAGTGTGTTGGGATTGAATATCAGGGATGTTTCCTACGTACCCAACTCATAAGGAGGTGATTAGAGTTAACGTAGTTCTTGAGTGGTGTGATGAATCACCCGAGGAGGAAAATCTTGAGAGTAGATGTATGGGTGGGACCCAAAAGAAATGGAACCTTGGGTTGATACATGATCTTCCCGAGACACAGGGTCTAAAGGGGAGACTAGGATGGGACTTGTGTGATGGGATTGAGAATCAAAGAGGCTTCCTACATATCCCTGTGGTGGGGAATCAACGTCAACATAGTTCAGGATGAGAGATAGAATTGGGGTGTGCAAAAAGGGAAATGACCCAAAGACATGTTGGGTCTTACACATGGTTAGAAACCCATCTCAAGAGGGACACTCTTGGTTAGAGGTGTATATATTGAGTGTTGGGATAATGCATGATTAGCTTCCTAGGAGGATCAGAACACCTCATGGAGGTGAATCCAAGAGATGTGTCCCAAAGAGGGATTATGTCACATCAGGGGGGCACATCCCGAGGAGGGATCACCAATGTTTACCTTTAGTCGGTGTTGAACATCATGGAAGAGTCCTACATTCCCTTCCTTGAATACAAGGATTAAAAACCACATAGTTCTTGGATACATTTTAATGTCACATGGGATAAAAGGGAATTTAGTTTAATATCATAAAGTATGAGGGTGAACTGACGTGAAATGGCTAGGACTGATGGGTGATGGGCTTGAACCTTAGGGAGGCTTCCTAAACACCATTCTTGATAAGGGAAAGGACTAAATTCCAGGTATTTTGGAAAAAAGGGCATGGGTATTACACAATAAGGTGTCCCAAAAAGGATTTCATGATCCCTGATTACACTAAGCCCACATGATTCATTCTCAGTGTGAGAAATAAGAAGAAGAAATATACCTAACAATCGTGTTGTGAGAGATGTGGATATGAGGGATAGTGTGGGGTTTATGGTTGGCTAATGGCCCATGGAGATGAATATTGGCACTTACTCTAGGAAAAATATCTAGGAAGGTTTCCAAATGTACAAGGAGGATACAAACATCATATATGGATCAATCCATCATGGTTGATTGGGGATACTGTAGTGGATTCCCGAAGTGCGCACGATAACAAAGAATAGAGGGAAAGAGAAGGTGGATCAAAAAGGTGATAATCAATAGGCTCCCAATTCCATCCCCTTTATGGTCCTATCAAAACCGCCATGATTTTGACAACTCATAGATTAATTTTTGGTGTTGGGGATGTGGTTTTTTTGGAAGTTTAACATCCTAAATCTCAGATGAGGAGGACTTTCTCCTCACCCCTAAGAATTACATGACTTGTACCAACCTGCTCCTAGGGGTGGGAAGTCACAAGGAATTCCATTGAGTGTTGGGGTGGAGTAGTGTTCAATCAAGGGGATCACATTAGCATGGCTATTTGAAGACACAATAGCAGTCAACATGCCTATACAAAGAAGCATGAGATAGAGAAACACAACATGATGCACCACATGGGGAACCATGATGTAACTTTGCACGAGCCTAGAGGGATATACAAGAGATGGGTTTGTGAAGAATATGGCCTCAAAGTGAGGGGATTCCCAAATCTAGGGTTATTTATTGAGATAATGGGCATATAAATGGAAATTTACTCACAATGAAGGTGTTAACTGACCCCCACAAATAGAGTATCTGCACAAATCATGATGATCCAACCGAGGAATAAATTCAACATGTGCTTAGAGGGAGCTTCGCAAAGGTGCAATGCCTCATGAAGATCCAATTTCCCAAAAGGGAATCCGACCTTCATGATGGCTATAGGGATTCGTGAAGGTCATCCCCAATTGAAGAAGTGGGAAAATAGAGAAAAAGGAAATCTAGTTTTCAATGCTCAAGTACCTTGAGTGATGTATTTTTCTCAATGGTTGGTAGAGAAAAAGGTTCTTCTTGAATCGAGAGCTCAGAAGGTAAAATCTCAGGGTGTATATCATTTTAAGGGGGGAGCCATATATTTATAGGCACCTAGGATCATGATTATATGAATGCATGCTGTAAAAAAATTGGTGATCGACGATTGGATGTTGATCCATTAAATCACAGAGTATTCTGTCATTTCTCCACGGTTGTCGCAGAATTTGTCATAATCGTAGAGGCTTCCATCATTTCTCTACAGTGATCATAGAGTTCATTGAACACATAGAGGAATCCTTCATTTCTCTATAATGATTATGTATAAGTTCGCCTTCTTTATTTTCACCGATCATAGTGATAATGGGATTTGGGAAGTGTCTTTTTGAGGAAGACCCATTGGTGGTTTTTTCTATGTTTCCATGGACCCATTTGGAGGCATGCATTTTTGTGCCAAAAATTACCCCCCTTAAAATGGGAGATGAGGAGAAGGCGAGGGTCAATTTATAAGGATAAATACCCAAAAACATGTAGATCATGAAGTTAAATCATGATGGAAATAGGAATATCATGCGTTCTGATTTCCATGAAGCTCGTTGCAACCAAGGGTGTTATGAAGATCAGGAGGCCTTCACTAAAAAATAGAGGGAGAGGACCCCTATTTTTTTACATATATCTCTATGAACTTGTTCCTGTTCTCTCAAATCACAATGCTCCATAACCCCTATGAATGCTCATTGTGAATCGGGTTCCATGGATTGATGATACAAAAACACTTCTTAGAAAACCAGTGCATCACGATCCCTTATTGCACTATGATGCGCAATGAGTCATTAGAGGCTCTGTGATATTATGCTCTACAAGATGTTCTTTGCGAAGGAGATCTGTGAATAAGTTTCACGAATTAGAGAAATAAATGTGACAATGTCTCAAAGATGAATGGACAACCTAAAGTCTGCTCGGGTGGTCCTTGTCGGTGCTGCTCGTAGGGAGGAGATGTTGTACAATCTGGAAATCAGAGAATGCGTGCAGAGTCATTCTGACCATGAGTCCCTGGTGGAGATGCTATCAGAAGGGAAAATGAACTATCCCTTCTGTAAGGGACTGGCACTATATCGTTCCTGTCTAAGGGATGATGTTTTAAAACCTAAAGAAAGTATGGATAAACCAGATTACAGGTTCAGGGGAATGCTATGAAAATACCAGTGGTTTAGGGATGCCGATGGCTATACCTGGAAGGACCACACACCTATTATCATTGACTATATGTATAACCATGTTAATAATGTTGATCTAAAAGTGTTTCAGCCAGAGGTATCTCCTCTTCAATGCCACACCATTCTAAATGCAGGCTTAGGGAACTCGGAGAAGGGGTGGACCAGTAATTTGGACTTGTGCCAGGGAAACAACTTCTTGGATGACTGGGTCTGGGATTACTTCTTATGTACATATTGGGATGAGTTTGGGGTAAAACTATGGCAGCTATCCCTTTATGAGGCTGCGTGGGATTCTAAATTCCATATCTACCAACCAAAACATATGATTCAATTTTTTCTGAGAAGGTGGATTTTGGGGACCAATAAATTTTATTTCCATCATGGGGTGGTCAGAATTAGCCTATGGGACCTCCACCAGATCTCATTTATTCCAATTTTGGGGGTGATGTATGATGAGTTCCTTCCTGAGGAAAACACATGGGAAGACATGGAGTAGATTCTGTGGTTGGAAAAGGAGTTCATGGACCTGGTTTCAGGTGATGAAAAACAGTCGGTGAGGGACATCCATTTCAAAATGTGGTCTGGACGCTTCATAAACATCCCACCGAAGAATGCCTCTAAAGAGGAAGAGGTGCCTAGGAAGCTACCAGTCAGTCCTACCAATTTTACAAATGGAGATCAATACAACAAATAAAATTAATATTAGAAAATCTTGGAGGAAATCCAATGGAATATAGGGGAAATGCTAATACCGAGTAACAATCTGTGGTTAGGATGGATGGGTTTATCTCTACACTTATTTCAAGTTGGATGTTTCCAGTCAAGGATATGAACATGGGTGTGTGACTGAGCACATTCATTATGGAATCCATAATAGCGATGGGGAATCATGTCAAACTCAGAATCCTGTTACTGGAAAAGCTATACACGGTGTCAGGGAACAACAATGTGGGAAACAAGCCACAATGGGAATGCAGGACACTCCACTTCCTGTACGGCTGGATAGCAGTTCAAAATAGGGTTTATGAGTATCTAAACATTTTTCCCCTCTTATATAATATTTTCAACCTTCCATTCTAAATTAAGTGGGTAGTTTCCTAACCAAAAAGATTTCACTAGTGGCATTGATCAGAGTCTAGAGGGTGGATGAATTTAATTTCCATTCACTCTCGCTGGCAACATGAGTATTTACTGATGATGGAAAGGGAACTCTAGATCATCGATCATACCTCCTGGCCTTCTGAGGTGGTGTTATGTTAGCACAGGTAAACAGTGAGCCTATCTGAGAGCCACACACCCCCACTATTTTTCAATGTTGTTCTGGTACATGCAGAGGTTGATCCCACATGTTTACTTGGGAGTTATCCATGAATACCACCTGTGTGTATTGATGGAGATGTGCCTCATGTTCACAAGAGAAAAATGGAAATATGAAATGAGATACCTTAGACTATTAGTGTTTATGGGTTGGTTGAGGATTATGTATAGGGATGAGAAATAGCCTAACTGAGGTAAATGATGAAGCAATAGACTATTCATGTGGATGATGGGGTTCCCCCTCAACCCTAGGGTAGGGATCAAACAATAACAAAAACACATTGTGGTAAAGAAGCAGTAAGGCAAGTGATTCTAATGCCAAATCTAGGAGGTAGTGGAAGAGAAATTATGGATTTACCAATGAATCAAATAGGGTAGATCTAGGAGGGATATAGGCCACCTAGAGGGTTCCACTGGATACCCACCCAGGCACTTGGGAAGCAGATATGCAACATAGACATACCTAATGATGCTATTTTTCTGAAGTGTTCATTTACCTGGGACATCAATAGAAAATTTATTATTCCCTACAAGATGTGGGAATACCTTAAAAATGTCAGGATGGATCTATAAGAGATTGTCTATGCCAAGACATACTTTTTGGTGTCTCTAGTGGATGGGGAACAATACATCGCTGAGATGGGAGACTTCGTGCAATCTCGAGGCACCCCGCTTCCAATGAAGGATCGAGTGAAAGTGATTCTCAATCAAACATCCCAACCACAACCATCCACTTCTACGATGAGGGATCATTTCCCCTTACCTAAATATTCATAGGAGTCCAACTAGGGAGAAGAGGACAATATGGGGATCCTTTTAAAGGAAGGTGAAGTTGGGGTCTAAGAGTTGGGATAGTTCACCAAATCTCTTGAGGTAAACTCTAAACCATTCTTCTGTGGCACTTACTAAGATCATCCAAGTTTCTCAACTAGCATTTATCCTATGTCGAAGAGACTCATATGCAAGGCCCCTTACCACATGATGAAAAACCAATATTCAGGTCCTACATCTGGGATGATGACAATTTCAAAATCCAACAATGTTGTGACACCTAGAGTGACCATTTAGGAATATTTTCCATTCTCAAACCTATATGGGGGACACATCCTGAGAAACCAACAATGAAAACCCAAGGGTGGAATTAGATATTTGACTTTTGTAAGTCATATAACTCAAAAAATCATAACTATTATCTATCAAACCTGGCCAACTAACATTGTGCGTATTTCTCTGAATAGTAATTCGAACGGTATGTGCAACGCTCATTAGGATGGATGGGGATCCTAGAACTCCACTCCCAAGGGGAAAACTTATCATCGTAGAATTGGATATCCAGGATAACCGGGCTACACCAATCATGGCTATGGGATAGACCATTGGCATGACCACACCAGAACTTATCGAGGTGGGATATAGAGATGATGATCAACTAAATGACATGGAGCCCAATCCAGCAAATAGGATTCTATAGGAGAATCATACTGCTGAACTTATAAGAGAATTCCTAGAATACAAACCTATCAACCTAGAGGAGATAGATGAGACCCTCTATGATGAGGGGGATAGTAAGAATGTCTATCTCCGGTCGTGGAAACTGATCAATCTCTTTATTGATGACTTCCCACAATCAGAGTGGGTAAGAATGATGGGAAAACATCAACCACATTTGTGTGACCTATTCACTAGAGAAGTTGATGCAAGAAATATCCACATGATTATTCAGGATTATCTGGTAGAAATAATACGAGAGTACAACCATGGACTTAGTGTCGACTGGTATCAGATGATGTTTTCAACACTCAGAAGCTTCAAGAGGCAGAACTAGTGTTCCAATTATTGGAAAAGTATCTGAATGAGCACTCAACTTTCACAACCACCCAATGAGAACTCATATCATGATTTCAAACCCAACTAGTAAAATTAGAAGAGTGACTGAGGTGATCATCACATGAATTTATCTACACATGAGCTATGGGGAATTGCGTGTGGATCATGGCTGATGAACTTTACCTTACAACCAACGATGAAGGGTGGGATCTTAGGAAACAACAATGAATCATAGATTCCACCAGCCAAAGGGTGGTGGAGTTGAGATGGTCCATTGAAGAGGCCAGTCCATTGGGACTATATTTTTTTTATTCGAACTCACAAACATATTTCCCTGCATTTTTATTTAGTTGGAGTGCGTGAAATATTATTGTATTCTTTGACTATTTCACCTCGATCACATCTGTGAAACAACTAATGATCAGAAACTAAGCTCATTTGGGTCATTCTAGATGTGGGAAAAAAGGTATGACTTTGTAATTTCTCACTTTGGATATGACAACGCAATTCAATAATCAAACACTTTTGGTATGAATGATAACCCAAATTTTTTTATAAGAGAAAGGGGCTTTGACTGGATAATAGGGTGTGCTAGAAATCCAAATTTACCTTTCCCAACATGTTCTAGTGCATGAGAAAGATATTTCTAGGGTTGTTTGAATCAATTCGAACAAAAATAAATTTGAAGTGTGAATCACGACACCCAAAATTTGGAACTTATAGAGGGCGTCATGGTGATGATGGATAGATGTTAACCAAATTTGAAAGATGTCATCCGCATTATGTTAGCCTGGAATGGGAATAAACAAATGGGGTAAAATCACTGAACGTAATCGAAAACACAATTCCAATATTAAAGTATCATCTGATGTCCTTTAGAACATTGATCGCATACAGTAGTTGTGCCAATGTGGCATGAGACCAGGCCGTTAGGGGGTCCCTTCAAATGTGAAAGAGTTTGAGGATCTGAAATGAATGGTATGCCAAGTGTGAAGATGGAGTGAGGGGTTACTCGAATGGATTCCAAAACTCTAGAAATTACACCACCCTGATAAAAGTACATTGGTTGAGCGTATTGGTTTGAAATGAGATCAAAACTATTTCTAGATAGGACCTCTCTATTGAGGACCTAGTATGCCTCAAAGTTTTACATCATGAAAATAGGGATGATTAAAATGTAGTTTATAATCATATGGATAAGGATGAGAATAAAATAGTTTAACATCATTTGAATAAGATGTTGCACACATTTTAATGTCATGCTGTCTGGACCCTGGATAATAGTTTAAAGTCACGTTATACGGACTGGGGAATTCTAGTTTGTGGTCATAATGTTTGGACTATTGTTGGTGGGAAAGGGACTAGAATATTAATAAACTTGGGGCTCGACCCATTGACCAAATGTTTGGGTGTCACTACATATCCCATAATGGTGGGAATCAATTTGTATATAGTTCTTAAGATTCCATGCAGTTTAACATCATGTGGTAAGGACTTAAATGAAAGGGAAAACCCCTAAGTAGGGAGTACATGGTGTGGCTACTACAAACCCGACATGAACGAGGACCAATAAAGTCTGATCCACACCACATGCTCTCAAAAGGCATCTCAGGCCATAAGACTGAAAATGTGAGAACATGGGGTTGGACCCAAAGTTAGTTGTTCTTATATATCCATTGAGAATTGGAATAAATCCACACATAGTTATTAAGATTTCATGATGTTTAACATCATGTGGTAAGGGCCAAAAGTTACAACACAATGCAATGTCATGCCTCTACAACATGGGCATTCGAAATGAGAAATGTGTGGTGTGACACATAACCTGACGTGAATGAGGACCAGATAAGTTCACACCACAAAACACACTTTCAACAAGGGAAAAACAAAAAATGGTTGAAATGGAGAGATTACATTTCCATGGTTTGACCTGGGGATGAGACTCCCAGATGTCACTACGTATCATGGTAGGGTAAGAATCAAACCATACATATTACAGAAGATGTTCTTCCATGTGCATCTGACCCACGCATGGAGAAAATAATCATTTGATATATCTGGTTTGTCCTTTATTTGGTATCCGTTTTTGAGAAACCAGCCCAGGATGCAATGTTTGGGGGCCATTGTAGGCATCAAACCACATAGGTCTTGAAAGATGAAATGTTGAATAACCAATTCCCAAGGTGATTCCCTCTTGAAGAAGAACACCACAATGTCGTTCCATTTTATTTTGATGCGTCCTGGATGGTTACTATCATAGTTTAAGGTCATATGATAATAGGGTGCGGGATCAGTGAATAAAGTGGGTTTTTTTATACTAGGTGGAATAAGGGAAAAATGTTCTATGTATAAATTGATGTTTTGTCTGTGTTTTAATGGGGGAATTTGCATAAATGTGACGGGAGAGGATTTTTATTCTTATTTCAAGTCAGCTCTATGCTTGGGAAAAGGAGTAGGGGGATCTCTTATATACTATAAAGGGATCCCAAGGAGTCTTACATGGCTAATCGAATATACTCTTGGTTATTTACTTCATAGATCTCTACTATTTTGTTGAAAAAAATGGGTTCTAAATTCATTTCTATAATTCTGTTGTACATTCAAGTTTAAAGCCTAGTCGAACCTATCATTAGTCAAAACTACATCAATCTGCAACCCGCACTGTTATTTTTTTCATGGAGAATCGAAATCAAGACCATATTGATGGTGCCAAGCAGTGCATCCTCCGCACTAAGGATAAATTAGACGAGTTAATTTTGGAACTTTATACTCTTTCTATTTGTCAAAAAATAGATAGATGAATCCATTTTGTTTCAGGGTTATGTGTCTAGCATGCTTTAATGCATGGAACAAGAACTGCAGAACAAGTCGTTGCCTATTTTAGATGGTCCATAAGATCTTGATGGTTGTTCTGGGGGTATTGTCACACATGGAGATACATAAATGTCATCACCAATTGATGGTTCACCTTATGATCTTTGTCAACATGGATTACCACCATTTGATGGCATCAATCCTTAAGGTTGGATAATTCAATCTGATCACTATTTCCATATCTGTCAAATTAAGGATTCTATGAATGTGTTTTTTGTTAAACATAGTATGGAGGGAATAAAAATCCATTGGTTCACGATTCTAGTGGATGTACGTTCGAATATTACATGGAATTATTTTAAGAATGAATTACTAGAATGTCTTCATGGACTATATGTTTTTAACCCTTATAAATAGTTATATTCCCTTGAACAACATGGTTCAATGTCTGACTATATTGATCATTTTTAATATTTAGATTATATGGTTCCTTTTAAACTGTAAAAGTTGTAAGTTGGTTATTTTTTGCACGGTTTTTATGATGATATCCAAAATTGCTCACAGATACATAATCTAGTTACCTGGTTTGAGGCAATTTGATTGACTAGACTTGTTAATATAAAGTTTATACATGGTGTGGGTATTTATTTTTAAGCTGGTACCTCTCGTGTTTCTATTGGTTTGCGGGATAGAGATTTTTCCCAGTCTTTATCTGGATCACTATCTCAATGTTCTTTGAGTATTAATAATCATCTGTTTCAACATGATGATACTCCAGACACCAATGTTCATTCTGTTATACCTTTGTCAATGGGGTTGGGTGGTTGTGGTATTCGACATCTTACTACCCATGAGTGGGAAGAGCATCATAAGGAAGGTTTGAGTTTTTTGTATGGTTTACCTAATAATACTTTACAAAAAAATTATGATATTAATCTTAGGATATTGATATTGGGTAAGGATTATGATAATGCCTCTTTCACGGATAATCCACTTTTAAGTGAGGCAATACCTTCTACGGCTCCTCTTGAATCTGTTTTTGCTAAGTGTTCTATACTTGAGTGTCACGGTTTGGATTTTTTTCATCCCATTCCGCATTATCTATTTCATGATAATATGGTTTTGAAAATGGAAGGTTTTATTGGTGACCTCACAATATTTTTTGTAATTAATTGTAGGGATACTCATAACTTCATTTCCCCTATGTTGGTTAATTCAATTGGGTTTCAACTGCATCACTCGATTTCAATTCATGTTAAACATGGTGATGGTCACACTATTTATTCTCAGGCAGTTTGACACAATTTTTAGATCACTTTGGGAACTTAGTTGTGCTTTATAGATTCATATACTTTGTAATTGGTTGAACTTGATCTCATTCTAGGATTATCTTGATTGCATGCTTTTGGGGATGTCTAGATAAAATGGTATTCGTTTACCATGCAGTTTTGGTTGGATGAAAAGAAGATTTTTCTTCAAGTAATCTCTCCAAAAGAGCGGATATATTCTCCTTTAGTGGGTTGGATGAAAAAAACCAAAATATTTTGTTCATTTTAGCTATTATTGGGTGGTAAATATGGTGAAACTACTATGTCTTTATCTTTTCAACAGTAGACTTGTTTGTAGGAATTTTTGGGTGTTTGGCACCATGTTTTTTCTCTTCTAGTGGGTTTACCACTTATCAGGAAACATTCTCATCATATTTGTTTTTATCCAGGCCAAGTTCCTATTTCTATACGCCCCTATAGGTATCCTTATTTTCATAATAATTAAATTGAATGACAAGTGGGTGAACTGCTTTAGACTAAAGTCATTCACCCGTGTTGTAGTGCTTATTATATTCTGGAACTTTTAATTTAAAAAAGATGATAGTTGGTGTATGTGTGTGGACTATTAGTCTCTTAATCAGGTTATAGTACTAGATATGTTTCTAATTCGTGTTTCTGAGGAATCATTTAATGAGGTTGTTGGTTATATTTTATTCTAAATTCTACTTAAAATATTGTTATGATCAAATTTAGATGTCACCTACAGATATAGATAAAACAAACTTTCGTACTCATAGTGTTCATTACGAGTATTTGTTTATGTCTTTTGGGCTAACCAATGATTTTTCTACATTATAGGACACCATGAAATATTTATTTCTCCCTTTACCTCTTAAATTTTTTTTGATATTCTTTGATGATCTTTTGGTTTTTATCCATGATTGGGAATCTCATATTGAGAATTTGAAAGCTGTTTTGAAGTTACTTTCTGATAATATTTTTTTTCTAATAATAATAAGTTTATTTTTTATCACTAAGAGGATGAGAATATCAAACATATAGATTCTCATATATTGGTTTCGGTTGATCATACTAATGTTCAAACTATTTTAGATTGGACAAGTCCTCAAACTGTGAAGGGGGTCCATGTTTTTTATGCCTCATGAGTTATTATTGGAAGGTTGTTAGAGGGAATGGTTTAATTTATCAAACCCTTACTACTTTAACATGTAAAGAGGATTTTTTTTGGAAATCATATTGTCAGAATGCTTTTGACTGCTTAAATAATCTTATTATAGAGGTACCAATATTAGCCTTACCAGATTTTTCTAAAGAGTTTGAAGTCAGATGTGATGATTTTGGTCGAGGGGTTGGTGTGGCTTTAATGAAATCCCAACATCCCATAGCTTATTTTAGAAAATATTTGGCACCAAATAATTTAATGAAATATACATATGAAAATGAGGTTATGGATTTGGTAATGGATATCCAACATTTTCGACCCTAATTTTTGGGATGACCTTTCATCATTTTTTATGACCATAATGTTTGAAATACCTTTTACAACAGCATGTTGTTTCTTATGACATCCTGAACTAAATTTATAAGTTGTTACGGTATCCTTTTGGCATTAAATTCATGCCTAGATATGAGAATACTACTACTGATTCTTTTCATACCATGATGATTATTTTTCCCATCATCAACTCTAGTCTTTTTCTGTTTGGGATGTTATGCATAGTTTATCTTTTGAAATTCATTATGATGTTGTCCAGGATTTTTCCACTGATCGATCTACACATTCTAGATATTATCTTTCTAATGCAATTTTTTTGTATCAAGGTTGTTTAGTGTTGCTGACGACCTCTACTTTAATTCTTAAACTACGTTAGGAGTATCCCACATCCCCCCAGGGTGGTCATTCAAGTTTTTACTGTATTTATCACATCTTAGAAGAAAATTTATATTAGATTGGGTTGAAATGGAAGGTGCTGGAATTTGTATAGTAGTGTGTTGTTTATAAATGTTCAATGTATTCCACTCTTTCTCATAATGGTATTTTACATCCCATGGAGATTCCTTCGGTTATTTGGTAAGATATTTTTATGGATTTTATTTCGGTCTTACCAAAGTCTTGAGGTAACAATGTTATATTTATTATTGTTCATTGGCTCTCTACATATTCTCACTTTTCACTTCTAAAGAATCCTTATTTTCTTGAAAATGTTGATGATGTTTTTTCCAAGAGGTGATTAATCTTCATGGTATTCTATCTTCTATTGTTAGTGATAGTGATCCAATGTTTCTTATAATTTTTTGGAAGGAACTCTTTTAGTTTAGTGGAACCAAGTTGATGTTTGGCTATGCCTATCATCTTAAAATGGATGAGAAGACTGAGGTCATTAACCATTTATTGGAAAATTATTTGATATGTTTTCTTAGTGAACAGCCTACTTGCTAGTATTTCTGGCTTCTATGGTCTGAATTTTTTTAATACGACATGGAATGATTCTATTAAAACAAATCCTTTTCAAATTATCTAGGGTCATTCTCCCCCAACCATACTTTCTTATTTACCATCCCATATTCGGGTGAAGCCTATGGTGTTGCATTTTTAAGATCTTGATGAGGCCTAATGTCACCTTCACCATTATCTAGCTCACTCTTAGTGTGCTATGAAGCATCAGGAATATTTCTATAAGAGGGTTGTGTAATTTCAGATGAGAGGTCGTGTTTTCCTTAAACTACAGCCCCATTATAAGACTTCTGTCACCAACCAGATCAATCCTCAACTTTATCCACGTTTTTTGTTCCTTTTCCTCTGGTCAAGAGAAATTTTATAGTTTCCTACCAACTGGATTTTCCTCTTCATTCTAAAATTCATCATATTTCTCATTTTGTTCCCTGTTGAAATAGGTACTGGAAAACCATTATGTTCAAATTGTTTTACTAGTTGACTTGGATGAGGATTTTTATGTTTACCCAGAACTAGAGAGTGTTCTTTTTCATCATTTACTGTAGCAGAATGGCATTTCTTTGCCTCAATATTTGATAAATTTCTGTGGAAAGTTGTTGGATGAAGCTACATGGAAGAATGAATTTGTTCTTTAAAATCAATTTCTAGATTCCAATCTTGGGGACAAGCTTGTTTTTCAAGATGGGGGAGTGATAGGGTGTGGGATCAGTGAAAGGAGTGGGCTATCTATACCAGGAAAAATAAGGGAAAAATAGTCGATGTACAAAATTATGATTGTTATGTGTTTTAATGGGGAAGTTACATGCGCACGAGGGGAGAGTATTTTCTACTTGTTTTGATTTGGATCTCATATTGGGAATAGGATTAGTTTGGATATCCTATGTACTATAAAGGGATCTCTAGGAGTCTTCCATGGATAATCAAAGCTACTCATAGTGATTTCTTTCCTTGATCTCTACTATTTTGATGAATAAAACTAGATTTTAAATTCTTGCTTAGACCTATCTTGTACATTCATGTTTAAACCCTATTTGAACATATCATATAAAAATACCATTCGATGTATTTTAACATCATATGGTAATGATGGAAGAGAACCTAGTTTTTGGTCGTTGAGCTCAGACCAGTGGGTCACAATGTTTCACATATGGGTATCACCCAATAAAAAATTCTAAGCCTGTGTGAGCTATGACTGATGTAGGAAACAAAGAGTGATGTTAAGCCTTCCCCATCACATGAGTGTGTAATATTGGTGAAGAAATGTTGGGTAGTAATAATTCTAGGCACACCAACATTCCTACTCGATGTGCACGATTGCACAGGGTAACAACACCAAGGGAGTTGAAGATCCGCAAAGAGGAAATGGGAACAACACCCAATATTTGGGCTGCAATGGGAGGGGCATGATGATGAAGGATACTATTTTACCTTGTTTGAAACAAACCATCCATTTTGCATTAGCCTGGGATGGGAAGAAACAATTGAGGATCAAACGATGACCATATTTAAAATGTGGGATTTGTGTCATGTTGTTATTCAATATCCTCTGGGGCGTGATCCTAGGATCGTAGGTGATAACTGAGACCAAGAATCTATATAATTAGGGGTCCTTCTAGATATGAAATATGGTGGAAAAACAACATGACAGAATGTTTGAAGTGTGGATAATACCCATGCAGTTTAATTGGCATGCGATAAGGATAAGTGTAAGGAGGGGTAATCTCAAAGGAAGTACACAGTGAAACTATTATAAACCTGATGTGAATGAAGACAGAATAAGTCCACATAACACTATGTATGTCTAGAATAACCCATGAAAAAAGGTATAGGAAGAAGAAATAGGTCTTTGATGGACCACATATAGGAAATATAGGCATCGTTACTTATCCAATAAAGATGATAATCAAGACACATGTACATCTGAAATGGCATGGCAGGTGGCCAATACAAAAAGAGGGAAATATCCTCATAAGAGAGAAAAATTGTAGTTGTTACGCAGTTTAATGTAATGCAAAATCAGATTGTAAGAAGCATAGTTTAAGGACATAGAACTCATACTCTAAGGTGCATAGTTTAATGTCATGTGCGTATGAAATTCCCATGCAGTTTAATCGTATTGCGGATAGAATGAAAATGATTAGGGATCTTAATGGATATATATGGTGTGTTTTCTCATACCCAGTTTAAATGAAGAAAAAAGAATTCCACACCACACCAGATACATATGGAAATACCCAAATCCAAGAAAGGGCGAAAAGGCTCACAATGATGCGGGTGGGCCTAGGGATAAAATTCTCAATAGTCACTATATATTCCATGAGGGTTAGAATAAAACAATACATAGTTTGGAAATGACATGAAAGGAAAAAAATTCCAAAGTATCAATTCCTTCTCAAATGAAGATATCATATGATTGTGTAGTTTATCATCTCACATCTCGGATGTAGAATATGTAGTTTAACTTCATATGATAAGTACAAAAGATATCTTAGTTTATGGTCATAGATCTCAAAACAAAAGGGGAAGATTCGTGAAGAAAAAGTATGTGAGTTCATTCCATTATAAAACCCTGACATGAATGCTATCCAAGGGAGTCTCCAATGCACCATACACTTCTAAACAAATGTATGCTATTTATGGTCATGACACATGGACTTATGGACTAGAGTTCCAAGTTTCTTTTCATAATGTTCAGACTGTGAGGTGCACACCTTTTCCATGAGGGAATAAATATTATCAAAACCCTAAATCCCTCTTGATCCATGATTAGTGTGGGAAACAAGGGGTGGAGAAGACCCAAAAAACGTGTGGAAACGCATGATTGGGGGACGAAGGTGTGGGGGCATGAATAGCCCAAAAACACTGGTCTGTTCTCCAAACACACAAAGGTGCACAGAGGGATAACATCCACAGTGTTGAAATTCTTACTGAACATAAAGAGGTGGAAAGGATTATGAATATTGAGACCAATATTAGGAGAATAATAGGGTTGGTGATACCGATAGAGGATTGCTGATGACCATGTTCTCAACACAATATCTATATTGTGTTACTTGAAATGGGAACAAACAACTGAGGATCGATCTATGACCATATTCACAATGAGAGACTTGTATCAAGTTATTGTTGGAAATCCTCTGGGATGTTGGACTATAATTATTGGCGAGCATTGAGGCTGAGAATACATACCGTTAGGGGGTCCCTTTAGATGTGAAAGATGATGGGGCCCAAATAAAGTGACATATGAAGCATGGACATGGAATGAAAGCATTTCCATGTAGAATCCTACAATTTTGGAAATATACCATATTTCATCTCATGCACGATGATAGAGTGGGGCAAAGGTCAATGGGCTCAACATAGGGAGAGATGACTTGGGAAGATGAGTCGAAGAAAGAGGTAAAATGGTTTGATGAACCCAAGTCATGAACAAAGGATTTAATACCAGGGAATTGCTATGTATCCCATTAGTATGGGAATCAATCCATATATAGTTCATGAAATTCCATGCAGTTAAACATCATATTGTAGGAACTAAGGGTGCCAATGCAGTTTTTTATCATGCGGCTATGATAATGAGGAAGGGTGATGTCAAAAAGGGATGTGTACAACATGTCCAAACGAACTCAATGTGAATGAAGACCAGAGGGGCCTCATACCACACCATGAACTCCGAAGATTTTTATTAGGCTAAGAGACCAAAATAGTTCAAGGGATATGGGGATGGAACTGAATTATGATTCTTAGGCCTCCCTACGTATCTCGTGAGATTGGGAATCAAGTTGAACATAGTTCTTGAAGGTTATATGTAGTTTAACATCGGGTGGTAAAGATGACTATGATGAGGGATACTCTGGTGGGGTGGAACATGGTGTGGAAATTTTAAACCCAATGTGAATGATAACCAAAGAGGTCCACACCACACAACATGATCCCAAAAGAACCACGACCAAAGGGCTGAGAGAAAGAGAAGGTTTGTAGAACCTATGCCTGCACCCAAAGAAAAATTCATGGGAATTCCTACATATCCAATGAGGGTGAGAATCAATCCATACATAGTTCTAGACATGTAGTGTAGTTTAATGTTGTTCGGTGAGGATAGAAGAAGACAATGTCCTGAATAAGGGAGGGGGTGCATAGAATGCCAAATTAAAGTGAATGAAGACCACATGGGCCTTGTACCACATTATGCATCACCAATAGGGGACTCAGTCCAAGGGGCTTAGAGAAAGGGAAATATTTTTATTACCTGGGGCTATACCTAAAGAAATAATGTATGGGCGTTACAACGTATCCCATGAGGATGGTATTAAATCCATACGTAGTTCTTGAAATGATGTGTAGTTTAACATCATGTGGTAAGGATATAGAAATAGGGAGGTGCTCCTAAGGGGGGAAATGTCATGGATATTGAAAACCCACCATGAATGGGGAAAAAATAAGTGCATACCACACCACGTACTCAGGTAGAATCCCTAAGTTGAGAAACCAAAGACGAAGGGACATTGGGCTTGACCCGAAGACAAAATATCTAATCATTTCACTGTATCCAACAAGGGAAGGAATCAAGAAACATGTAGTTATTTAAATTTAGTATTGTTTAACATCATTTAGTTAGGTTGAAATAGATCTTAGTTTAAGGTTGTAGAGCTCAGACCATGGGGTATGATTACCATTTTTAGTTTATTATCACGTAGGTTAAATTATGGGTAGTTTTATGAATTTCAGCCTGGAAGGATCAGATAGTTTAATATTGTGCAGATGAGATGATAGATGCATTATCAGGTGAAATAATGCATGATTAATCTGGATTTGGTGTAAGGATTAATACTGTCACTATCCATAGTGACAAAAGAGTATGAACCATTAGGGTAAACCTTGTGGATAATATAAGGTCCCTCCCATTTGAGCTCTAAATTCATTGGATTTCATCCGGGTATCATTGAAATCCTTAGGGACAAAACCATGTCACCTTGAAGTAAAGAAAAAAGATGAACCAGATTATTGAATGCCCTAGAGACCTTATTTTGGTTTATCTGTAGCTTGTGCAAGGCACACATCCGATTCTCATGGATATATCCTAGTTCAGATGGACAAACTTTTTTTTACTTTTTCTGACATCCAATAATCATAACCAACCATATAGAGTGATGGAAACTGAATTTCAATATACAGGAATACCTCTGTTCCAAATACTAGGTAATATGGTGTCACTTGGGTTGAATTGAGAGTTGTCATCTCGTAGGACAAGAGAGCTTTGGGGAGATTTTCCAAAAAACATTTCTTTATTTGATCAACCAGCTTCTGTAGAATGTTATAGATGGTATTATTGAATGTCTCAATCTTCCCTTTTTCTTGTGAATGATAGTGGGAAGTATGTTCGAACCAGATACTATACTTGGCGTACAATTTCTCCAGTTTGGCTACTCAGAAGTTGGTGTCGTGACCAGTGATAATGAAATGAGGGACTCCAAATCGGTGAATGATGTTGGAACTCATGAAATAGATGATTGTATGGGACATGACTTCCTTAAGTGATATCACCTCTTACCACTTGGAAAATAAATTTCTGGATGTCTAGATGAACCTAAATTGGCGAGCTGTTGTGGAAAGATATGACCCCACAACATCGCGTCCCCAAACGGCAATGGTTTAACAGTACATGGTAATATGAAGAGGCTCTGGAAGAAAATGATCAAAATTGGAATTGATCTAGAATGTGTGAAACCTCTTGGAAAACTTGATATAATTGTGGACCATGATGGACCAAAAGTATCCCAACCTCCAGATCTAATCGGAGAGCTTCGACCTTTCTTAATGAGCTCTTTTGGAACCAACATGAACTGATTATATAACCTGGGGGATCTCATCTCCTCGAATGCAGTAGAGGAGGACCCCATCAAACCCAAATTTTTAGAAGATCTTCTCAAGGATGGGAATACTCTCAAAAGTTAACTACACTTCCCACCAATCGATTCATTCACATTCAGATTTGTATGTTGGGAAATTTCCTTGTTGTAGGTACTCAATAAAGGGAATCCCCTAACCAAGGGTCCTTTTACTACAGTAGGGGGTATTGGAAGTCCCAACGTGGATGTGCCATTGGTTAGATGGTTTACCTTCTAATTTTCATCATCATATGTAGTGACGAGGGTGATGATTCTTCAATTATCTATGTGGATAATCAAATCTTCTAGACCGAGATTCGAAAGCGAAGTAGAAAGGCTTGCCAAGTCATAAAATCGACCACTTTATGACTGAGGGACATGAGTAACCTCTTGGGGAAGAGGGAAATGGGCCATTATGTGGTGAGTGCACTTTAATAAGGGAATGATCTTCATATTTCTGATGATTTAGTCACTATTTATATGTTTGATGACTAACTTAGATTACCTCTACACATAAAGGCGAGGGACATCAATCTCGAGGGCTAGTTCGAGCCCAGTGATGAGGGCCTGATACTCAGCATCATTGTTTGTGTATCCATTTGAAAACAAGAAAAAATTTGGATTGATATCTTGTGTAGGTGTCATGAAAATGATATCCCAGCCTACTCTATTGAGTCTAGGGATCAGTAAGACTTCTACCAGTAGGGATCCCAGAAGCACCATTGGATTGAAGCTACCAACATGGCACGACTTGAGCCACTTAGAGGATAGAAACATCTGAGAAATCAAGATATGAAGACTGCTCTTTGGGGAATGGATGGTTGGTGAGGAACTCATCTAGAACCTAACCTTTGTCAACATTCTATGGAATGAACCTGATGTAAAACTACTAAAGGAATACTACCCACTGGGTTAGACAATGTGTCAACATGGGGTAGTTCAGATTATAATTTAGCGGGTCCACCTAGATAATAGTTGTATGTCGTGGTGCTATAGATAGTGTCACAACTTCTTCATTTCACAAACTAGTTTAAGGAATCTATTCTTGATTATGTAATATCTAGTCTCTGTAATGAGGAGCATGCAGCTGAGATATTATAAACTATTCTCTATCTCTTCGTTATTCTTCTGGGCAAGAAGGGTGCTAAGGGATCACTCTAGTGTGGTCATACAAAGGACTGTAGACTTTCTGAAGATGGGTGGAATCAAAATTGGAAGCTGCAACGGGTACTGCTTGATCTTATAAAAAAAATTTAAGAATTATTCATCCCACTGGTAGATTACACCTTTCTTCAGGAGTTGGGAAAAGGGATTACACTTTGAGTCCCTATTTTCAGTGAATCGGCATATTTAGGATAAGTGGCCTTGAAAACCTAAGATCTCCATAATGTTACGTAGAGGATGCATCAGACCGATATTCTTGATCCTCTATAGATCAATCTTGATGCCTCTCTACTTATTGAGAAAGCTGAGAAATTTTCAACAGACGACCCTGAAGGCACACATCAAGTGGTTTATCTTCAAATGGCATGTGCGGAGGAAGACAAACACTTTCTCAAGATCTCTGAGATGGTCCTAAAACTGGTGGGATTTCACCACCAATTCATCTATATAAAATTCCACCATTGTTCCTATGATTATCTTGAATATGTGGTGCGTGGAATGTTGATAGGTGGATCGTTCATTCTTTTGGACAAAAGGAATTACTTGGTAACATAATGTACCTTGTGGCACTCTGAAGGTGGTGAATTTTTTGTCCATGGGATCCATTTGGATATCGGTGTATCCAAAATACCCATCCATAAATGATACATCCTGGTATCCTATAGTGCCTTTGATAAAAAATTTCATCACGGGAAGAGGAAAATCGTCCTTCAGGAAGGGACATTTGAGGTCTCAGAAGTCGATGAAGACTCTGATATGACTGTTCTTCTTCTTGATAGGCACGATGTTGGATAACAATCTAGGGAAATGTACTTCTTTGATAAATTTGGATTTTATAATCTTATCAACATTGACCTCAATCATAGATCCTTGAGATGGGTAAATTTTCCTCGGAGGCTGTTTGAATCTGAGATGACTTACCAGGAGACCAAGATGTTGGACAAAAATCCAAATGTCTAGCCTCGAAATCTCATCATAGATCCTGGAAAATAAATCCAGATGTTACTTTAAGAAATAAACATATTCCTGTTTCTGTTTCATAGACTTGGTTATGCTGATCAGTGTTGGTCTCAGGTCTACCTCAGTTCTGACATTCATCTATACCAACTGGTCAACGGTGGTGGAGACACTTTCCTCAAACACGGGAGGAGCATCCTATAAATCATCTTCATCATCTGCAGTGAGAGATTAATTAGCATGGGCCATTTCTTTAGAGTTTTCTAACCTCAACAAAATTCTTGTTCTAGCCTAATCATTGGTGTAACCTTCATCAATAGATTCTTGGAACTATTGCGACAAAATTTGTTGATCGAATCACATTAGTTATTTGAATGGGGGCCCTGCTTGATAATATCAAATCAGTAGTGGTTCATAGAATTATGTTTGTTCAACCATGTCTGGAAAAATAATAAATTATGATATAATGATGTTTCCCTAGGGATAACAGCCCGATATCTTACAGAGGGGTAAGGGGCTCTGGAATCACTCAAACCATATTTGTGTAGGAGTAGAAAGTGATATTTTGACACTCCTTATATCTGGGAACACACTTCCCCATCATTTTAGATACAAAAAATCAATGTCCCATGTCTATTGTAACACCCCATGCTTCTACAGTATGTTTCCCTTTGAATAATGAAATATCTTTCAATGTACGCAACTTCGAGATTCTAGCACACCACGATCAATCAAACTAGCTGTTATGAATAGTAATACCCAATTTTTGAAATTTTATAAATTTTATATTTCAAAATGGAATTCATTTTTCGATTTGGATTATCAAAATTAGGTTAGGGTGAATTTTTTTCATTTTTCAAATAACTTTCAATTTTTGATGAATTGTGAAAAACACCGAGTTATTATTTAAAACCAAATTTTTATTTAAATAATTATTTATTTTATTTAAATTTATTTTAGGTCAAAATAGATACATAATACCTTTATAATTTCAATACAATTAATTGGAGTCATTTTATAATGAGTTTAGATATATAAAAATTTTATTGAACTTTTTACCGTCTTTTACCCACCTCTTAGGAGAATTTTTAAATTTGTATAAAACTAAATTTTACCACTTCAGTGGGTTGAATTTAAAAATTCGAGAGACACTATTAATATCAGTAAGTAAAATGTGTTTCAATAATATGAAAATAATTTTTTTTGGTGAATAGTAACTTTTTACTTTTATTTACCACAGTTAAAAGTAAATAGGGTAATTAAGGGTAAAAATGATATCCTAATTACCTAAAACATGTACTAATTCAATTGGATAAGTATAATTCGAACAAAAGCAATGTTAGGAATAAAATATTAACCTCTTTGGTCAACTTGGATTAGATTAGGACAATTATAATTATTTTATTTAAAGAAGAGTTAAAATAGTTAAATTCAATGTTTAATAACTAATCCATTTCTAATATATGTTTAAAAATATATAAAATTAGACCATAAATATTATTTATAATGATAAAAATATTTCCAACATAATGGTATTTTATTTATAATTTTTAGACATTAAATAATTGAATTTATTTATGACACAATGATGATGTAGAAATTACCTTATTAATGAAAGATTAAAATAGTTCATATTATAAATATCGAAATAAATATAATTTGACACTTTTAATGAATTAAATTAATTTTATAGGTTAAAATGACATGTTAGGGTTGATAAAAGAATTTTTTTCAAAGTAATAATGCTTTTATGAATTAAAAAAACGAAAAACCAAATAGTGTCAAAATTGACATAAAAGTGTTTTTAAAACAAATATTATATTATTAATTGATATTATATTTATGAAAATATAAGGTTCATCCAAAGGGATTAAATAATATTATATATGTCATTAATTAACCACTTTAGGTTCTTTCAAATGTTTATAGTCTGTTTATTAACCATATAATATAAAAATACAAAGAGACATGGTAAATGTCAAACTATTTAACTTAGAGTAAAATCTAAACGATAAGGTTAAATAGTGAATCAAACTTGTCTAAAACCTAATGGTTAAGATATTTTAGACCCATATCCACCTTATCCTTGAAATAAATCGTTTTGGAGCCATTATAAACAGAAAATTATTTTATTATAAAATAATATTTCAATCTTTTCCTAAGGTGCCCCACACCCCTCTTATAAAAGGGAACTTCCCCTAATCTCAAATTCACACCTTCAAATCCATTTGGTTCGGACAACCACTTCCCAAATAACCTCTAAAATATCCTACATTCATCTTATATGAATTAATTTATTCATAAAGCCAACCTAAGGATCCATTTTGGTCAAATCAAAAGGAAGAACCCAAAGAAGAGGTAAATATTTCATCACCTCTTTCAAGTTCTTTTCTTCTTAAACTTCCTCTTTCTTAGTTGTTTCCATTATAAAATAATAACTCCAGTATAATCTATATACTTTGATGTTATTATAAAAATGGTACAACTAAATTTATTATTCTATCCATCCTATAAATTACAAAGTCACCATACGTGTGTACGTACAGATTACCATCTCCACGTCCTGGTGTAGTTTTTTATTCAAACACATCATCATTTGGATAGGTATAATAATGACTATAAATGATGTAAATAATAAATATAAAATGATAATTATTATTTATATATGATATACCATCAAGTTATATATGATTTAAATATCAAAATAAGGATATTGTCGCTCGTGCATACGTACGGATTACCATCTCCACGAACGCGATGAGATTCATTCCTCATCCTATCCATTAAAGACTAATTTTCTTCTGAGGATTAAAAATAATGTTTAAAGACTTAATATCATTATTAATATGTATAATATACATCCTATCCATAACAAACATTACTTATATAACAAATCATATAAAGGAAAATGAATTAGTTAACACCAGAAATGATGATACTACTGAAATATCATTAACAAAGAAATATTAGAAGATCTTATATCATATCATATTTATGTATATAGTTGTTGTGTAATTAAATAATAATTATTTAACTATTATACAGGAGGTTAACGTACCCTCAACCAAGGAAAAGTATAAGGTAATTGTTAATTTCACAATCTCTTTATTTTCCAAGGTTGTTTTTACATAAGTATCTATTGGGACCTCTTTATCATCTGCATCCGTTTTTTCTTAAAAAATGTTTTTCAAAACATTTTTAATATATACTATACAACAGGTTAAAGTAATTTATACCCTTATTAGACCTTATATGTTTTTAAAGGAATATTTCTGTCATTTTCCAAACAGGGTACTTTATGACCTTTTCGACAAAATTAAGGTAAGAATATATTTTTTAACTTATACGGTGGGTGAGGCTATTTTCAACCGTTATAACATCATTGAAGCTTACCTTACAATACTATAAGAATATTTTCAAAATAAATATTTTAATTTATAATTATATGACGTTAAAATGATTTCAAAATAGAAAATGATATTTCTCTAAAAACGTTTTGATTTCATCTATGTCAACATCTTTTGATGGAATTTAAGCTTATTTGTAGTTGATTTATAATGATACAAAACTACCATATTGTATTAAAGGTTTTGTGATATGTTTGACTATGGATGTTTTATTTTCACACCATTCATGTTTTATGGATAAATGATTGACATTTCACATGCTAGTTTTAATACAAATGTTTATGTTATGTTTAAAAATTTTCTTATGAGGAATGCATTGGACTTAGTAAGTGACGGGTGGAGCTCGCAATAACTCCTCAATGCATTAGTAGGTCTCATGAGACAAACTAGTTCCTTGGAACAAGGCATTGACAAAATCTTATTGGTATACTTTGCATAGGTCCTTGAATATGTTGTTATGAAGTATGGAATTATGCATTCCATCATTATGAAAGTGGCTATTGATATTGCATGTGATTATTAGACTAGTAGAATATCCATGTGAATAATTAAATGGAATTATTTGATTTTATCTTTTCCATATTATGATGAATTTCAAGTTTGAAAGGATTTTGTTTTATTCTTATACATTTCATTAAATGTTTATGCTTATTTATGGAAGTTTATACTATATTGTTATCCTTACGAAGCATCTGATCTCACACCTTTATATGTTTTATTTTTCCCAGGATGCGAAGAAGTATATTATAACTGAACTATAGGGATAGTCTAAGGGATATGAGTGTGGCCTATGGAGACTATGTTTTTTTATTTTTTCATTTTATAATGTAATTTAAAACTTATGAATGTATCTAGTATTTCCAAGGCTACTAAAATAATCGGTCTTTCGAGACATGATCTTTTGTGATCCTGATAATGTTATGTAATAATGCACTGACCCTAGGTAACTAGGGTCTGGGTATTACAGTTAGTATTAGAGAATGTTTTGTACAATCTTTGGAAGATAGATTTAGAAAAAAAATTTGATTAGAGCACATTACCCTAAGATAGACTTTGAGGATTAGTATAGAAGAATTTCCTAGAATTTTTGGTATTGTAGAGATTTTGTGATTTTTCCATGAAATACATCCCTGTTTGGATACGAGCAGGTAGAGGCAGCTCTAGCACAGATGTACCTTGGGGTAAAACCTGAAAACACCACTTTGAGCTAGACTCGAATGGGAACTGGTGCACGACAATGGTCTTTGTTGCACTCTTGGTTACGACACTCCCAATTGATATTCTTACGATAATTCTCATTTTCGTTACAAACCATTATAAAGGGTTTATGATTATATACTTCCTCATAGAAAACATTTTTATGATTGTGGATTACATCCATAGACTGATCAATTTATGTTAACTATTTTACATGTTTGGAATTATGTATTGCGATTTATGAACTAATCTAGTGTATTCCATTGTTTGGAAATGGCGCCAAGTGGAAGGATATCAATGAATGTAATACATGTAGGGATTTACCTTCTACTCAAGATAATTATAGTAGAGATGGTGAAGCAACTAGTACTGATCATCTTATCACCATACTCGGAAAACTCACTCAGGTTATAAATAATAACCTTACCCATATGGAGCACCTAATCCAAAACATGGAGGATCAATGTTAGACCGATTCATGAGGAAAAAACCACAAAAATTAAATGGGATTAAAAATCTATTAATATCCGAGCAATGGATAAATTCCTTAGAGAAAATATTTCATTATTTGGGGAGTAGTGAAAGGGAAAACGTTGTCGTGGAAGTATATCACTTCACGGGAGTTGCAGATCAATGGTGGTCATTGATTAAAAACACAAAGGAAGATGATTAAGTATAAAATATGGAATGGAGGGAGTTTAAAGATATCTTCTAAGAAACATACTCTCCTCATGACCATCAAGCGGATATGGAAATTCAATTTTTGAGTCTCAAGAAAAAGGAGGCTGAGAATGTCGAAAAGTAAGAGGCTAACTTTACAAGGTTAGAAAGCCATCCAATAGATTATATACATAACCAAAAGAGTTAGATTGATTGATTCTTTGATTGTTTAAAACCATTTCTCTGGAGATAATTAGTCTCAAAATCCTTCCTATCATACGAATATATTGTCTCGTGTGCTATCAAGATAGAAAATGAATTCTCAATGCCTTATGACATTAAATAACATCAAGAGAAGAAGACATCCACTGAACACTATGGAAATTGAAATAAGGGGAAGAAGGGAAAAGATTAATTTCCATCCTACAGAAAATGTGGGAAGAAACACCCCAGTACTTTCTTGAACGGAATGGGAGTCTGTTACAAGTGTGGTGAAAAAGGCCACCAATCTTGTGATTGTAAGGGGAAGAAAGATGATGTCAATGTTTAATGATACAATTGTAGAGAGAGGGGGCATTATGAAAATTAATTTCCTAAGATCCATGGAAACTTACCTTAGAAAAGGCCAAGGGATCAAGGCCAATCTTATGCTATCAATACTGCTAAGGTTGAATCCCCGAAAGATGTGGTGTTATGTAATTTAATGGTTTCCTAAAGTTTAGAAAATGCTTTATTTGATTATATATCATCGAATTGTTTCATATCTTCCCATTTTTCTAAGAAAATTAGATATTTTAAATATGACTTAACGAGGGAGGTTTCAGTAAAAACACATAATGGAAGTATCATTGCAACAATGTTTTGTGAATCAGTTCCCATTAGGGAATATAAATGCTCTTTATCTACTGATCGCATCATCATACCCATGATTGAATTTGATATAATCCTTGGTATGGATTGGATTTCAAACCATAATGTGGAAATTTTTTATAAGAAGAAGGAGGTTACAATTCTCGATGATGATAAGTAGTACCTTATCTTTAAAGCAGTAATGTCACCACCTAATTCTTATCCAGATCCACCCCCAGTAGTTCAACTAAATTAAATTATAGGGGAGGAATATAATTAGATAACTATGGGTGAGGAAAGGAATTTTTAAATAGAGGATTTACCTATTGTAAAATAATATGTTGATGTGTTTCCATGGGATTTACCTGGATATCCTCCATAATGATAAATTGAGTTTTCCATTGATTTAATTCTTGGTTCAAGGCCCATATTGAAGACCCCTTATAGAATGGCCAATGTGGAATTAGTGGAACTAAAGAAAAAACTAGAGGAATTGATTAATAAGGTATTTAGTCACCCTAGAGTTTCTCTATGGGGAGCCCCTGTATTTTTTGTTAAGAAGAAAGATGGATATATGAGGTTGTGAATTGACTACAGGGAGACCAATGCTATAACAATAAAGAATAAGTATCCCCTACTTCGTATTGATGATTTATTCAACCAAAATCATAGAGATAAATATTTTTCAAATATTTACCTTCGATCTGGATATCATCAGTTGTGAGTGAAGAAGGATTACATTTTGAAAATAGCATTTTGAACTAGGTACTGGAATTAAAAGTTAATAGTAATGCCTTTTGGGTTTACTAATGCACCCTCTTTCTCCATGGATCTAATGAATAAAGTTTTAATGGAATATCATGATGATGTTGTAGTGGTATTTATTGATGATATCTTGGTATAATCTAAAATCTATGAAGATCATTAAAATCACTTGTTCATTATTCTAAAGACTCTTAGAAAAAATGAATTATATGGGAAATTTAGCATGTGTGAGTTTTGGCTTCAATTGATTTCTTTTCTTGGATATATTGTATCTAAGGATGGAATATTTACTGATCCATCAAAGACCAAGTCAATCCAATAATGTCCAACACCGAAAAATATACCTGAGGTATGCAGTTTTGTTGGTTTAGCAGGTTATTATTGAAGTTTCGCCCATAATGTTTCCCGGTTGGCTAACCCATTAACCAAGCTCACATGTAAAGCGGTTAAATTTTTTTGGATAGAAGATTGTAAAGAATGTTTTGAAGAACTGAAGAGAAGATTAGTTAATGTTCCTATATTGACTCTACCATAGGGGAATGATGGGTTTTTTATTTATAGTGATTCTTCAAAGAAAGGACATGGTTGTGTCCTTATACAGAATGATAGAGTTATTGCCTATGCATCATGATAGATAAAAATTCATGAGAAAAAACTATCATACTCATGATCTTGAGTTAACAGCTATAATATTTTCTTTGAATATATTGAGACATTATCTCTATGGTGAAAATGGGAGATATATACCGATCACAAGGGTTTGAAGTATATTTTCTCACAGAAAGAACTCAACATGAGGCAATGGAAAAGGGTTGAACTACGCAAGGATTATGATTTCACAATACACTACCACTTGGGGAAGGAAAATAAGGCGGAAGATGCTTTGAGAAAAAAGTATCATGGTGTTTTGAACAAGATGAGAGTGGAAAGGATCATATTTTCACAGATCTAGTGAAAATGGATATGGGAATAATCACGGAAGGTGAAACATCAATACTTTTTCAAATGGATTCCAAACCAACTTTACTAGAAAGGATGAAATGTTCCTAGGGTGATTATGAGGAGTTTTAAAAGAAAATTAAAGTTGTAAACAATGGTAGAAGGATCGACTTCTTATATGAAGAAGGGATTTTGAAATTTGGGAAGAAACTTTGTGTTCCTGATATACCTGATCTGAAAATGGAATTGTTAGATGATGCCTATAGAAGTAATTTCTCTATACACCTTGGTAGCACCAAGATGTATAGAGATTTGAAGGAACGTTTTTTGTGGGACAACATGAAGAGGGAGATTGGTGATTTTGTGTCAAGATGTATGGTTTGTCAACAAGTGAAAGCTGAAAGTCAATAGCCTATAGGATTCATGCATCCTCTTCCCATACCTGAGTGGAAATGGGATAATATTATGATAGACTTTGTCATGGGGATACCAAATACACTTATAAAGAATAATGAAATATGAGTCATTGTCGATAGTCTAACTAATTCTGCACATTTTCTTGCTATAAGAGAAGATTTACCACCGGAACATCTAAAAAAACTATATATTAATGAAGTTTTAAGACCCCATGGAGTACCCCTATCTATTGTTTCTGATCATGATCCTCATTTTACATAAAGATTTTGGGAAAGTCTTCAAAAGTCCCTAGATATTGAACTTCATTTGAGCACTACATACCACCCTCAAACCAATGGCCAATCAAAACAGACTATTAAAACCTTAGAAGACATGTTGAGATCTTTATCACTTGAATTGCAAGGTAGGTGGGATCAATATTAACCTCTGGTAGAATTTTCCTATAACAATAGCTTCCATTCAAGTATTCATATGGATCCATATAAAGAGTTATATAGAAAGAGATGTCACACACCAACGTGTTGGGATGATGTTGCTGAAACAAAACTCGTAGGCCCAGAACATGATGAGGAAACAATGGAAAAGGTGAAAGTTATCCAAACCCCCATCAAAGTAGCACAAAGTAGGCAGAAGAGCTAGGATGATAACTGAAGGAATGATTTGTAATTTTTGGTAGGAGATCATGTTTTCTTGAAGGTATATCCATGGAAGGGAGTTATACGATTCGGTAAGAAGAGTAAATTGAGTCCCAGGTACATCAGACCTTTTGAAGTTCTAAAATGAATTTTGGTTGTAGCTTACCGTTTGGCAATGTCGTCAAGTCTCTCAAAAGTTCATGATGTGTTCCACGTATCACTATTGAGAAAATACATGTCTGACCCAACACATGTACTCACCTATGAGAAAATTGAACTGGAACATGATCTTTCTTATTGTGAAGAGCCTATCAAAATTCATGTTAGCAGAGAACAAGTACTGAGAAAAGAGACAACTCGTATTGTAGAACTTCTATGGAGAAACCATAAGATTGAAGAGGCAATGTGGGAACCTGATGAACTTATGATGAAGAACCACCCGAATCACTTTATGCAGTAATTTTATAGAAATTTCTAGGATTAAAGTATTTGAAGGAGGGGAGAATATAACACCCAAAGCTTCCATGGTATATTTCCCTTTGAATAATGAAATAGATTACATTATATAAAACTTCAAGATTCTAACACACCACGACCAATCAAACATGCCATTATGAATAGTAATACCAACTTTTTGAAATATTATAAATTTTATCTTTCAAAATGGACTTCATTTTTGGATTCATAATATCGAAATTAGCTTAGGGTGAATTTTTGGTATTTTTCTGAAAACATTCAATTTTTGATGAATAGTGAAAAACACTAAGTTATTCTTTAAAACCAACTTTTTATTGAAATAAATATATATTTTATTTAAATTTATTTTATGTCAAAATAAATACATAATACCTATATAAGTTCAATATAATTAATTGGAGTCATTTTATAATGAGTTTAGATATATAAAAATTTTATTGAACTTTTTATCGTCTTTTACACACCTCCTATGAGAATTTGAAAATTTGCATAAAAGATAATTTTACCACTTCTGTGGATTGAATTTCGAAAATCCTAGAGACATGTTTAATAGCATTAAGTAAAATGTGGTTCAATAAGATGAAAATATTTTTTTGTGAATAGTAACTTTTTTACTTTTATTTACCACAGTTAAAAGTAAATAAGGAAATTAATGTTAAAAATGATACCATAATTATCCTAACACAAGTACTAATTCTATTGGATAAGTATAATTAGACCAAAAAAACCTTAGGAATAAAATATGAACCTCTTTGGTCTACTTGGATTAGATTAGGACGTTTATTATTATTTTATTTAAAGAAGAGTTAAAAGAGTTAAAGTCAATGTTTAATAACTAAACCATTTTTAATATAGGGTAACACAAAATATAAATTCGACTATAAATATTAATTCAAAATATAAAAATATTTCCTACGTAATGGTATTTTATTTAAATTCTTAAGACATTAAATAATTAAATTTATTTTTGAAACAATGATAATGCAGTAATTACCTTATTAATGAAGGATTAAAATAGTTGATATTATAAATATCCAAATAAATGTAATTTGAGACTTTTAATGAATTCCATTAATTTTTTATTTTAATATTACATGTTATGGTTGATTAAATTAATTTTTTAAAAATAATAATAATGTTATGAATTTAACAAAAACAAAATCCCAAATAGTGTCAAATTGTCATAAAAGAGATTTTAAAACAAATATTATATTATTAACTGAAAATATATTCTTAAAAATATATTGTTTGGCCAAATGGATTAAATAATATTATATATTACATTAATTAACCACTTTAGGTTCACTTGGAAGTTTATAGTAAGTTTATTAACCATATAATATAAAAATACAAAGAGACGTGGTAAATGTCAAACTATTTAACTAAGAGTTAAATCTAAATGATAAGGTTAGTATAGTGACCCAAAACTATCTAAAACTTATTTGTTTAGTTTTATTCGACCCATAACCACCTTAGACTTGTAATAAATTATTTTTTATCCATTATAAATAGAAAATTATTTTATTATAAAATAATATTTCAATCTTTTCCTAAGGTTCCCCTTACCCCTCTTAAAAAAGGGAACTTCCCCTTATATAAAATTGACACCTTAAAATCCATTTGTCTTGCCAAAAACCTACCCAAATACCCTATAAACTATTCTACCTTCATCCTAGAGGCATTAATTTATTCAGAAAGCCAATCTAAGGAGCCCTTTTGATCAAATCAAAAGAAAGAACCCGAAGAAGAGGTAAATATTTCATCACCTCTTTCAAGTTCTTTTCTACTTCCACTTCCTCTTACCTTGTTGTTTCCATTATAAAATAATAACTCTAGTATCTTCTATATACTGTGATGTCATCATAAAAATTGTATAACCATATTCTTTATTCTATCCATCCTATATATGACAAAGTCACCATACGTGTGTATGTACGGATTAT
The DNA here is from genome assembly GCA_963277665.1 of Viscum album. NCBI lineage: Eukaryota > Viridiplantae > Streptophyta > Magnoliopsida > Santalales > Viscaceae > Viscum > Viscum album. The sequence goes on along the minus strand of OY728125.1, from coordinate 265,305,194 downwards.
CGTCTCTACGTCATGGTGTAGTTTGTTATTCTAACACGTCATCATTTGTATAGGTATAATAATGAGTATAAATGATGTAAATAATATATATAACATGATAATGATTCTGTATATATGATATACCATCCAATTATATATGATTTTAATATCAAAAGATTGATATTCTCGCTCATGCGTACGTACAGATTACCGTCTTCGTGAACGCGATGAGATTCATTCCCCATCATATCCGTTCAAGAATAATTTTCATTTGATGATTAAAAATAATTTTTAAAGACTTAATATAATTATGAATATGAATAATATACATATTATCCATAACAAATATTACTTACATAACAATGTATATAAAGAAAAATGAATCAGTTAACACCCGAAATGATGATACTACTGAAATATCATTAACAAAGAAATATTAGAAGATCATATATGATATAATATTTTTGTAAATAGTTATTGAATAATTTTATAACAATTATTTAACTATTATACAGGACGTTAACGTAACCTCGACCAAGGAAAAGTACACGGTAAGGGTTAATTTCCCAATCTATTTATTATCCGAGGTTGTTTTTACATAAGTATCTATTGGGACCTCTTTATCATCCACATCCATGTTTTCTTAAAAAATGTATTTCAAAACATTTTTACAATTTACTAGAAAATGGGTTAAAGTCATTTATAATCTTATTTTACCTTATATGTTTTTAAAGTAATCCTTCTGTCGTTTTCCAAATAAGGTACTTTATTACCTTTTCGATAAAATTAAGGTAAGAATGTTTTTTTAACTTATACGATGGGTGGGACTATTTTATTCCATTATAACATCATCGAAGCTTCCCATACAAGTTTATAAGAATATTTCAAAAATAAATATTTTCTTTTATAATTATATGACTTTTAAATGATTTCAAAATAGAATGATATATTTCTCTAATTTTTTTTGATTTCATCTATGTCAACATCCTTCGATGGATTTTATGCTTATTTGATGTTGATTTATTATGATACAAAACTTCCATACTGTATTGAAGGTTTTGTGATATGTTTGACTGTGGATGTGTTATTTTCACACCAATCAAGGATTATGGAAAAAGTATTGACATTACGTATGCTAGTTTTAATACGAATGTTTATGTTATGTTTAAACCTTTTCTTATGAGGAATGCATTGGACTTAGTAAGTGAAGGGTGGAGCCTGCTATAGCTCCTCGATGCATCGGTAGGTCTCATGAGGCAAACTACTGTCTTGGCACAAGGCATTGACAAAATATTAATTTTAGTCTTGGAACAAGGCCTTGAATATGTGGTTATGAAGTCTGGAATTATGTATTCCATCAGTATGAAAGTGTCTATTGATATTGCATGTGATTATTTGACTAATAGAATATCCATGTGAATAAGTAAATGACATTATTTGATTTTATCTTTTCCATATTATGCTGAATTTCAAGTTTAAAAGTCTTTTTTTAAGTCATATACATGGCCTTAAATGTTTATGCTTATTTATGAACTTTTCCTCTATATTGTTATCCTTACTGATCATCTGAGATCACCCCTTTCTATGTTTTATTTTTCCCAGGATGCAAAGAATTATATTATGACTGACCTGCAGAGATAGTCTAAGGGATATGAGTGTGGCCTATAGATACTATGTTGTTTTAGTTTTTCATTTTATAATGTAATGTAAAACTTATGAATGTATCTAGTATTTCCAAGGCCACTAAACTAATTGGTCTTTAGAGACTTAATCTTTTGTGATAATGCCAATGTTATGTAATAATGCACCGAATATGGGTAACTAGGGTTGGGGCATTACATCTGGGGTGTGGATTCCAACTGATTGATTAAGAGGATGATGTAATCATCCATGTTTATCCACAGATCAACCACAATGGTTGTGTTATTATCCCTGTTGGACTAATTTGTCTTGTCCTTTCTATTGTATTAGTCGTTATCTATGTAGTGGGATTCACAAGAGGAAAAGGGAGACATGCCACCTTGGAGTATGCCTACTTGATCATTAAGGGGGTACTTGAGGCTATGTTGATCGGAGGAATGCACTGTTGTGTGTTGGGGGATCCAGGTTCTACCCATCAATGGATTGTAGGAGACATCATGACAAATAACATTAAACTCAGTTCTAGCGATCTGGACACCATATTGGGTATTCAGATAGAATTTTCCAACCAGTGTCTGCTCAGTCCTATCATAACCCTGAATCTTCAGGATAGAGGGATCCATATCTACATCAGGTAGTCTTAGTTTGTAGAGCATCTGGGCTGGGATGAGATTTATCCCAGAACCTATGTCAACAAGACATTGCTAGAATACCATTCCATTGAACTAGCCTATGATGTAAAGTGGGCAGATTTACACCTATATGGGATAACCTTCAAATTATACTTATAATGAGATGATGGAATGTCATTTTTCATGCTCAACTTCATTAGCATGTAAATAATCTATATTCGATACATCTATTTTAAACAAGAGGTGTATTATCAAATTCTATTCAAGGTCTTAACACATATCCTCAGGTAGACATATAACCTCAAGAATTGATATCTTTGCAGGGATACTTGTGAGGTGGTTAAGTACATCATACTTCCATCCTAGGAGAACATTTATTCTAATAGGAGGTTTCTCTATGGCAGAAGGTATGACATGAACTACTAGTCGAACCAGTAGATTCTAGCTTTTGATGGGGATATCCCACTATCGAATAGTTGAAACATATAAAATGAACATCAGATGACTGTTGAATGACTGAGTTTTATCCACTATGGTACGAAACTCATCATAACATAGTCATGATAGCTATGTCTGGTCAAGTAATATGAACGATGATGGGAGTGAATCTGGTGGGAGAAAATGAGAGGATTAAATTTTCTAAACTATATATTGAGCCTACTGTCTAGTCTTGGTGGCATGCACGACTTGGTCTTAATCACTAGCCTATGCATTATTTTGATTCACATATCCACGAATTTGTCGGTGTTGGCATCGACTGATGACATTAGGATTGTCTGAATGGAATTCCTTATTGTCGAGAACAGTGTAAGGGTCCATCAACTCTACTGTGATTACCGAGACATACATCCAATCATCACTTGAATAATCCTACATTATTGGATGGACCCTGGGGGAAATTCCCATCTCTCAGGGAATGATGTCACAAAGTGTGTTGGATGACATTGGCACCGGTGGAGGAATTTGCTTTCCCTTCCGCTATCAATGCCTACCTTATTAGAAGATGAATTTTGTGATGTGGATTCAGTAGTGGTAGATTTGGAATGTGTGGAATACTCAAAAAGTTCAGGATGGTTAAAATGAGCACGGATGATACCATGAACATGAGTGACTATCTTGCGAGTTATCCTGTCATCATACTTCTGAGATCTGTGGCTAGAGACCTTCTCCCATTCACCTTCACTATCACTATCATGATTTTCAGAAACACAAGCAACCTATTCCAGGGATGGACCCAATCTGACTTTATTGTTGTCAACATGGTCCTGAAGCAATTCCTTGAACAAATAACATTTCTTGAGAGTATTTCCAAGGAACTGATGATAAATAAATAGTTGGGGAGAAGAATAAAATCAGCCTCTTTGTTCCTCCTTCATTCTAGAAATCACTGGGTTCCCTAATACAACGCACTCTAGAATTAGCCAGGGACCTGAACCTCTTCAAATGAGTAGTTCTGGTTTCTCATGTTTGGAAAAGGGACTCTGAGAGCCTTGCCCTAATGAGGGGATAGATCTTAGTGAGGTGGCAGATACTGGTTGTCTCTCCTAGGAGACAGTGGTTGAGAGGGTGTAACCTACCAATTCTGAGGTGGGAACAACTGGCCATTACCCTGAGGCTATAGTGGTGGTCCTCATTGAGGTTATGGAGGTGTCTCTATCAACAATAAATCTAGTGGCTCAATGGCCTTTACCTATGTGATGGAGGCTATCTCAGCTTTAGATCCCCTTCTTGTAGGAGACACAAAGGGAAATAGAAAAGACTGTTTGGTATGTTGAAAGGATTCTTCTAGATGATGAACCTTGTTAAGGAAATCTTGGAATCCAGCCTATATGTTCTGAGTGGTAAGAGAAATAACCAAATTTGTCTTCGCATTCCCCATGCACATTGTTAGCAACTTCTCCTGGGTCAAGGACATGTTTAGTGAATACATGAGACCCTTACATATGGTGAAAACATATATGATGCACTCACATAGCCTCAACATTCACTTGGGGAGATTAAAAATACCTTTCTTGTGGGTAGTAGAGCTGAACTGATACAGAAATTGCCTAGAGGGATCTTTCCCGCCAGCTATAGACCATATGGGAAACTGGTTGTCCCAAAAAAAATTATGACCCTTCAAATGTCTGTATGAAATACCATAGGTTGGTGGCTTCCTGTGACATAGGATTCCCTAGCATTGGTACACACCATGAGATGAAGTGGTCCAGGTGTTGTAGTGGGTCAACCATTCCATTGAATAGGGAATAATTGGGATTCCCTAAATATTGTGGTGTTATCATGTCGTCAACCCATGATGGATATTGGTTTCCATCATGTTGGATTGCTACTTGTCGGGTCTCATGAGCCTTGATACAAAAAATGAGAGCAACCATCAGATCAGCCGGAGGAGGATTCTAGTTTTGATGATGCTTCATAACAACCAGTTCATTAACGGGCTCTTCAACATGGTAGGAGGCCCCAACAACTAACTGAGTAGTTGGTAGAATAATTCATGGAGCTACCGAAAGGTCGACCTATGGAGCAGCTGGAGAAAGAACCTATAGAGCCACCAGGGGGGATGCGGTAGGAAGTTTCTCCTATAGCTCAAGAAAATTTAGAGATTCATACCATACTCTCTTTCCATATACTATGGTATCTACCCTTTCTTGATGGGAAGGGTTTTTGAGGTCACCAAGAGGTATCTTGCTAAGAAGGAGTTATACCTGCCCCAACTACCTCAGTCAAGGATCGCCGTAATCTAGACATTGCTCCATGACACATTTGAAAATGTGTTTTTCGATGATCTTTCTTTGATCGGTGATCTTTTGGTGCAACAAGACTTTTTCGGGATCATCCTAAATCTTCAGCATTGAACTAGATAGATCATAGGGTTTAACATCCCTAGGGGGACCTTTTTCCTTGTTGAAATCTTGACCAAAAGGCAATGACTTGGTGGGGCTAACGAGGCCTAGAAAATTATTATTATTGATGATTGACAATGTATGGTGGATACAAAAAATATAGAACTTCCACAGGGGGTAGGTTCTATTCAAGGAGTCCCACCTCGGCTTCCTTATCTATGAGTTCATCCATGTTGGCTGTAACTGTTCCTGGAGTAATATCCTTGATATCATAGGGTAAATCAGGCTGACACATGATCAAACTATTGTAGAGGGTTGCATACTAACCCAACTATAAATCTAAACATGTGGAGATGTGTCAAAAATAATTCTATAAAGCATAGTAAAGATCTAGGTGAATTATTTTTAGAGGATCAATTGGTAAGGAGATGATGTAGGATGCTGAGCCACGGGGAGTGTGGCCAACTCGACCTGGCAGTATTGCTGCACGAGTCTTTCATAGTACTATTTACTCTATGGGTAAACTAACTGATGATGGAGGAGGTAGAAATGTGTCTCCCAGATAATTTGGTAGAAGCATGTAATATCCTCTTGGGTGAGGGAATCTAGAAATCTAAAGTATGGAGTCCCAGTCAGCCAGAACATTTCATGGAATTAATCCAAGTCAATAATGTCCCATAGGTCCCTTCACTCAGCTGCAGGATTCGACGTCTGATTTCCCCACTCATCAATTGAATGTGGCTGGGGAACCAGTAATGACACAGATATTGATCACTATAGTGGTGCACTATTCATTGGGTATTATGGTGCAAGAGATTACAATCCACTACATACTGGTTTGTCTCCTAGAGACTGTTTTGACTATATAACCACATACATATAAGATGGGGTGATGACCGCTACCTCCAGTACCAGGGTGGCAGTCATCATCGGCAGGTCAGGCTAGGTTTCATCACTTTCCAAACCCCAAAATGAACCTGCATCTCATGTCGAGGTAGAGAGTGAATCTGGTGATGGTAGAGAACACTTCATAGTAAGACCATGGAAAGGATCCAGATCTTCCTCCTCCTATTTGTGGAGGGATTCAAGAATATGGTGTATATCATTGTCTTGGAGGAAAACTTTTATACGTCGAGTTCCTACACTAGACCATTACATAGAGGATCAGGGAGAAGGATCCATCATTGAATCTTACTCTACTTTAGAATCTGAAAAGAGAACAGGATGAATGATAATTTGGCACTTCTTGAGGCTCTTTCTTCAGTGGTGATAGTTTAACCTCCTACCCTAGGATGTTTCATTGAGGTAAGGTGAATCTTTGGCATAGATAGGACATTTATGCAGGTTGGTTCTAGGTGAGGAGGACCTCTTCCTGAGCCAGATGAGATAGGATTAGGGCCGTTATATAATTTTTCTTTGGAGTGAACATGGCATCCTCTTTGGTGGGCCAGAGTGGGAGGAGCACCCAAAAAAATTTAAATGGCACAGAGGGGAGGAAATATATGTATATTTCCTAATAAATGGGGAGGAAATCTATGGTAGGGTGTTCTAGAGTGGGGAGTATCTCCACAAGTGTTGATAACATGGAGAGGAACTCCATGAGGTTAAATGGCAGAGTGGAAATGACATTTTCTCTCATTGGTGGTGCCGCGAGGGGGGGGGGGATCTGCTTAGGATGTTGATGATTCAAGGAGGACCCTCATGTTTATGACCTAAAATACGGAAAAAACTTCCATACCTAGGATCATGAGCTTGGGGAGGATATCCATGCCGGGTGTCGATGAGGGTTACATGGGGAGGAAATCAATGCTAATCTCAGGAGCGGGGATGACCTTCACTCTAGCCAACAATTGTATGAGGGGACCTACGTACTTAATGCTATCATCCCAGATCAAACCATGACATCTATTTCTCGTGCCAGTGACAAAAAGAGTCAATATAGATCTCCCAAGGGGTGGGTAGGACCTCAATCTGAATTGGGCATAGAGGTACCTATATTCTGTAGCAATAGAGAATGGATAGTGTGCGTTAGTGGTGGCTTGGGCCACTGAAGCTGTAAAAGATAACACTCCCTGACATGCATCCTTTTAAGCCGGAACCCGACATTGATGTTGGGTCATCCAAGATAGATGTGGATGGGTATGGGGTAAATCTTGAACCTCAGTCTTTAAGAATGGGTGGCAGCATTGATGTGACCTGGTGGAAGCCCTCTTTGGTAGGTCCTTGGCTGAAGTCAAAGCTGGGATGAGTCAAACCTCCCTCATCTCATTGATGTAATGGAGTGAATCAAAGGATCATTCTTGGGAGACACTATTGAAATAGTTGTATATTAGAGTGGGGAGCAGTGGATCCCTACGCGACCCTTGGTGGCGACGTCAGCATCGAGACATATAGGCCTCCAGATCATGGAATTCCATTTTCATAGTCGGGATGAACTCCTCCCATTTATATCGCTGAACAAGAGTGTCAATCACCCTTACCTAAATAAGATCTAGGGTTGAGATGGGGTGTGGGGGGCCAGTATTCATATCTATTAAAGCTGTCATGGTGGAGGTGGTGATGCACAAGATTGATGCATTAGGAATCCCCCTACCGCTACGTCGACGGGTGGGAGGTGATTGGTTCCCTATAACTATAGCTTGGGTCTTAAAAAGAATGGTTCTTAAACCATATATAGAGATATGTGTAAAGAGATATTTAGGGCTATATCACTGTTCATTCTTCCATGGTTAGGGAGAAAGATCCACACTAACAACGCCACAGACTGAAATGCTTAACAGCCAACTGCCCCAAATTCTAGTGAGTTCCATGCCAGTCCCACTATTTTCTTGGCCATACCTGGTGCCATATATATGAATATAGTGATACATTCATCTGATGATTTCTCAAATTCTACTAATCCCTATGTATAGGAGATTAGATTCAAGTCATGTTCACCATTTTTGTTTCTGACGCTTTCTATCGAGGTGCGTCCACCCGCACGTGTGGGACACTCATTGACAGTCACATTATACCCCAAATTACCACTTACCAAAGGCGGGAAACATCCATCACATCTTCGGGGACATCTTCTCCTTGATCGAAATGGGATTATGATATGTTGGTTCCTCCTTCCATGGATTCCTCCTAGGGGCTTGTCGCTAAGTCCGGGTCTCTGTTAAAGATTAAGAGGTTGTTCGTGAAACCCATTCCCAGTGCCATCTCCTTGTGGATAACTTTTAATTATTCTACTTATGTCAGGACCTTCCAAAGGGTCTATTCAAGGTAGAAATGTTTAGTTAAGAGAGTAGTCACACTTAGGTATCTGTGGCATGTATTGACAGTGGAACACTGTAACACATGTATTCTTCCTCGTCAGAGGGCTTATGAAGGGTGAAAAAACCCGAGGCTTCCCAAATTGATTGTGGGGTATCATATGCCAGAGGCATATCGTTGAGGTTTTCCTTAGATTATCTTGTCTAACATGGGGTATTCCGTGATTTTAATGTCTAGAGGAGATGAATCAGACTAATCAAAACATTAACAAGAGTGGACTAGATGGTTGAATACCTAGAAGGGATCACCAATAAGGTTTACCAGATGGTTGGATTAGAACTCCTAGTAGGGATTGACCCTGGGATGGTGTGTCCCTGAAAAGGGACGATTTCACATCGTAAAGGCTGATGTGGACAATATAAGGGGCAAATAAGGGAATGTGGGTCCCAAAAAAAGACACCAAGGTTTACCATTGGCTGGAATTGAACCTCATGTATGATTACTACGTATCCCCGTGGTGGCGAACGAAAACCCACATATTTCGAATGGATGATTTGGGGAATATGCACTATGAATACCCATATGAATGTCATGATACCACAAAGATGTGGTGTCCCATGTATGTATTAGGATGGATTATGAATGATTTAATGAATTGGATGAGATGAATGGGTGAAACTAATGTGAATATTACGGTGTTGTGATTGATCCTCAGGGGCGTTGCCTATGTACCCTGCCCTGGAGAAAGGGATCAAATTCAACGTAGTTATGGAGTGGGGAGATGAATCACCTAATTAGGAATCTCATGAGAATTTATTAATGGGTTGGACCCAAAGGAAATAAAACCTTGGGTTGAAGCATGATCTTCCCAAAACACATGGGCTCAAGAGAGAGGCCATGATGTGACATGAGTGATGGGATTGAACCTCAAAGAGGATTCTTATCCATCCCCGTGGCAGAGAATAAATGTCAAAATAGTTTAGGATGGGATAGAGAATCAAAGTGTAAATAAAGTAAAATGACCCTAATACATGTTGGAAATTATTTGTGGTTAGAGTCCCATCGCAAGAGGGACACTCTTGGATGGAGGAGTAGGGATTGAGTGTGTGGATTATGCATGGTTAGATGCAATGGTGGATCAAAATTCCTCATGGAAGTGGATACAGGATATGTGTCCCAGAGAGGGATAATGTCACATTAGTAGGTCACATTCCTAGGATGGACCACCAAAGATTACCATTGGTTGGTGTTGAACCTCAGGGATGTGTCCAACGTACCCTTACTAGAAGATAGATATCAAAACCCATGTAGTTATTGGATATAGATTAACATCATGTGGGATGAAAGGGGAATATAGTTTAACATAAAGTGGGATGAGGGTGAACTGATGTGAAATGGTCATGATGGATGGGTAATGGGCTTGAACCTCAGGGATGATTCCTACGTACCTTTCATGAAAAGGGAAAGGATCAATGTCCACATAGTTCAACAAAAAGGGTAATGGGGCTTACACACTAAGGAATCCCAAATAGGATTTCATTTTATATGTTTACTCAAATATCACATGAGTCATGATTGGTGTGAGAAACATGAGGCAACAACATACCTGATGATTGTGTCATGAGAGATGAGGCCAGAGGGGATGGTGTGGGGATTACACATGGATAGAGGCCCAAGGAGATGAAGATTGGGACTTACTAAGGAAGGAATCCCAATGAGGTTTTCCATATGTATGAGGAGTATATGAAAATCATATGAGGATCACCCCATCAAAGAGGATTGGGGATTACATAGGGGCCTCTCAAAGTGCACATGGTGGCAAAGCACATAGGGTAAGAGAAGAAGGATAAAAAAGAGGGAAGTGAGAGAATCTCATTTACGTCCACTTTAGGGTCTTCTAAGGCCTACCACACTTGTAGAAACTCACAGTTTAATGCCATGTGTTAGGGAAATTGGTTTCTTGGTAGTTTAACATCTTTCAGCTCGAATGATGAGGAATCACTCCTCACCCCTAGGACTTACACGACCTGTTCCAACATGCCATTGGGGGAGGGAAGGAAAAAGTAATTCCATTGAGAGTTGGGGTGGAGAAGTGGTCACACTAGGGTCACATGTTAGCATGGATATGTGAAGGTACAATATCCATTAGTGTGACTATGTGAAGAAGAATAAATCAAAGAAACACAATATGAGGCACCACTATGGGAACTACGACGTCACTTTGCATGAAACTAGGGGGCTTCATGAGAGAGGGGTTCACGAAGAAGAATTCCTCGCAGAGAGAAGATTCACGAAACATGGGTTCTTAGCCAAAAGTATGGGATTTAAAAATGAATGAGAATCAATATTCATGGTGAAAAGGACCCCCAAAAATAGAGGATCATTGTGAAGCATGCTGATCCAGCTGAGGCATGGAGTAGATGTGTTCTTGGAGGATGATTTGCTATGGTTGAATTCCTTGTGAAGATATGAGTAACACAAAGGGGATCCTACCTTCGTGATGTCCATAGGGATTTATGAAGGGAATCTCCAAGCAATGTATTGGGAAAAATTTTCAAAGGAAAAGATAGTTTTTAATAATCATGTACCTTGGGTGTTGCATTTTTCTCGATGGTTCGCAGAGTAAAAGGTTCTTTATGAATTGAGATCTCGGAAGGTGAAAGGTCAGGGTGTCAATCCTTTTGAAGGGGGGGGTTATTTATAGGAACATATGATTGTGATGCTCTAAAGGCACGCCACAAAGGAAATGTCAATTGATGGTATGAGGAAGATCCATCATATCATAGAAGATTCCATCATTTCTTTGCAGGGATCTCAATGTTCATCAGACTCACCGAGGCATCCATCATTTTTCCATGGTGGTCACAGAGTTCATCAGACTCGTAGAGGCTTCTTCTATTTCTTCATGGAAATTTTGAAGAAGGTTGACTTCTAAATTTTCACTCGTAACGGTGGTGAAGTGCTTTGCGAAGTGGATTCGTGAAGTAGACCCTTTGGTGATTTTTATATGTTTCCATGGACCCATTTTGAGGAACAGATTTTGGCACCAATAGAGTGGATGGACAAAGATGACCAAGAGGAGAGGTCTTTCTCATGGACTTATTATTAACGTTACTCACAATTGACTTTGGGAATCTTATTCCGGTAGAGAGTTTGAGTATTTGGTGTTTCGAGAAGGATAATTAGTATTGTTACAGATCTTAGAGGGACCATCAAAATGTGATATTAAACCATTGTAAGGGAGTTACATCATGGTATCTTCTTGTTCAAATTGAATTTTCCATTGTTAAAATAATTCCAATTATTTCTTTTTATTTTTGTTAGTATTATCAATATTGTTTCAATATTTTCATCTATTTTGTAGTTTACCTTTCAAAAACATCTTTTATACTAAACCATTTTTTTCATTACCTTGTATAAAGATGTAGGGTATTGTTATTAACATGGAGTATCAGAAAAGTGTATTGTCTATTGATTAGATGTATTTTTTATTCATTACGACTCCATCATTATATATTAACATTACCAAATGTTTAATTGGTTAAATGGGTTCAATTATATGATATAATATTGTAATATATCTTATATCATTTATATCATTATCATTTAATTTATAATTAATATTGATCATATAATATAATTTTGAAACTTAAAATTTATTTATATTTCATGTTTTGAATTGTAGTAACATGTTCTACATGTTTAATTTTGAGTTTGATGCCTAAATAAGTCATTTAAGATCTGAAAATAACATTTTTATCAGTTTTTTCCATTTTCATATAGATGAAACAGTATCCACCACATAAATAATTTCATATCCACATTGCCAGTTAATAAATCCCAAATAAGATTTTTAACCCACAAAGGCAATTTTAGAATTTCACAAAATCTTTGTGTTTCATCTATAACATGAGATAAAAAAAATAAATATTGTGTGAATATTATTTTTGGAATGAAAATAAGAGTTCATATATTTAATTTAAATAAATAAATTATTTTTATTTTTATATCTTGTCTTAAATTATGTCTGATGTAAATTCATAATTACTATATAATTTTTTAATATATATAGAACTGGTTTGAAAATGTTTTTTTGAAGACAATACGAGTTATATAAATCTGATTAATGTTATTATTTTTATATTATAAATATTCTGAAAATTTATAAATATAAGTCAAATGAAAAAAAATAAAATTCTAACATTATAATGTTCCTTTATAGCTTTAAAATCTAACAAAACCAAATTGTTTTTATTTTTCAGAACATCCCTTACATGAATTTCCTACATGTGAAATTCAAAAACATGAACAAATAATTTAAGTGCTAAATCACTAATGTGATTCATATATGTATAATTTTATTCATGGATAACATATATGATTCTTATATGTTTTTTCCATTTCATAATAAATTACTTATGTGAGGACTTCAGATATCCAAATCCCTTATGTAAAGAATCACTTATATAATTCCCATATAAAGAACTCCAACATAGTGAAAAAATTGTGTCTATTTTCACAGGTGATCAATTCAATTACACAGAAAAAAATTATTACATGAAAAAACTCATATATGATTTTTTTCCAATATAGCTTAATGAAATTGAAATAGTAAATAATGCTTTGTTGAACATTTTCTTTCTTAATTTGATTTGTTTCAAGATTATTTTTAATCTTCAAATTGTTCTATTTACATTATAAATTTATACTAATTATATAAAACCTATGTGAAGTGATTTTCACTATTTTAAACATGTTTTTATAATAATAAATGTTTTTTCCAGTTTCATGCTTGAAGTATATATCTTGCTTCTCAAAAATCTATATTTTTATTTTAAGTTTTTTCCTTGAATATTAATTATTATAAATTAATATTTTTTATATTTATTTCATTCAAACCAATATTATTTTTTTTAATTTGGTGTTATAAATTTTTTCACTTCAATATATATTTATTGCTTGTTTTAAAGAAACTATTTTGAATTTTATTTTTTGAATTTGAACTTCTATTTTCATGGTATTTGTCAATGAAATATTATTATGGAGACTATTTCAATTATTTATCATATTATTTAATAGTGTTCTGAATTAATTGTTGTTATTTTAAATTTGTTATAGAGTTTAGAAATTAATATTCAATGATAATATATTTCTCTTTATTTTTAAGATAATATAAGTTTTTCATTTTTATTATTTTAATTTTTTAATGGTTTTATTGAGTGTGTATTTTATATATATTTGTATTTAAATGACTAAATTATTTCGAGAACAAATATACATACATATATCTTTATGACACAAAGAGTCCATAAAACTCAATGAAATAAAAAATTATTTACACTCTATGATCCTACAAGTGATTATATACACTCTTACAACTACATTAGGAAGATATCTTATGGTCTAAAGAAAAATATCTTCAAATTATACTACATTGATGAGAAAATAAATTAGATCAAACAGTCAAGAACATGTAATTTTGTTTTATTCTTGTTCAATCTTTTTTGGATTTATTCCTTGGGTCACTTACACATCTTCTAATCATTCATGTACACTATATTATTTTCTATTTATACTTTTACATAAAAACACATTTTCTTTCGTATGGATGTTACTCATATAGTCTAAAGTTAGGAAGTTTTGGTTTGCGACACCCACCATCTAAATTTAGGTCTAAATTAGGTTGTGGTAATCCCCTCCTCCCCCACACAAAATATATTTTATCATGGTTATTCATCCACTAGAAAATGATATTATAATCATGTAATGATTCCCCTATAAAAACAAGGTAGTGCACAATGTATCCGTCATCAAGTACAGAGGTATAAGACTAGACTAGATCCATTTTGGACTGCACCATTAGAAAAATCCTTGTGTTTAGTATTTCAATTAAATTCCTAAGTAACACTAATAACTAACATTAATAAATAATTTAAATAATTAGTATATCTTTTTAGTATTTTTTAATTTGGTCTATTAACCCCTTCTAGATTATCTATCATTACCCATTCTAACCAAATAATTAGTATAATAGGGTTATTTCATAATAGATATTCATTTTAATTGATTTTACAAATCTAATGCCAAACAATTGGAATTAGAGTATAACATTATTAATTATATTTTTTCTCACTTAGTATTTTTCTTAATACCAAAAACATGGTATCAGATATTATTCCTTTTAGAATTTATAAAATCCTTCTATAGAGTGTTTTTATTTATATATTATTATACGAAACTATTCTAAAAACTTCAAAGTCAATGGGAGATGCCATTTGATATGGGGCATGTGAACTTAAAATGTTGTTGGATTTCTTAGAATCCACCACACTATTTTAGAAACGATTATAGATACCGGAGATCCCGAATAGAGACATAACTCAAGAAATTAAATGTAGAACACTAGTCCTTCAATTCAAAATCAAAAAACACTACCATAGGAAAACCCAAGAACACTTATCTTAAATGATCCAACTAGATATATTTTAAATTATATTGTTGTTAATATTTTACATTGTACCATTAATAGAAGTTTTTTATTAATGTGTCTGATTGTAAGAAATATCATGTGATTTGAATGATTTAACAAGTCACTCACCATGGCTCAGAAAAATCAATTAAAACTAATAGTGGAATGAATTGATCTATGTACCTACAATTCATGATTTTTTATTTTGAGAAAGTGAATAAATTATTACACCAATTCAATAGCATTGTGAATGGAATTAATTCACTTGGTGAATATTTAGAGAAACAAATTATTATTGAATGAATCCTGTAACAACTATCAACAAAATGACATTCAAAAGAATATTTCCATTGATTAAAGTAAAAAATTAAAAGAATATACCCAGGATGAATTGATTGGATCACTATTTTAGTATGAACTATAATTGAAAAACATAGAAAAAGAGGAGAAAAAAATAAATTATGTATAATTTAAGTTGCATAATGTTTTTTCTACTAACTCATATGATTCTGAAATAATAGTTATCAAAAAATAATATATGGTTCAGATTGTGACCGAAGTCTAAAAATTAGTGAAAAATAATGATTTCCTGAAATTATTTAGATGAAACCCTAAAAAGGTAAAAAAGGGATGTATGAAAGGTAATATTAATTTTAATTCTTTATATCTTACTTGATTAAATTGTAAAAAGAAAGAACATATCATGTCTGTCTAACCATAACTAATGAAAAAATTCAAATACAATAATAAGGATAAAAATTCATTGAAAACTAGTTAAATTTTTACAAAAGAATACAATTATTGCGAAAGTATAGGGAAATGAATCCAATAACTTTTCATCAAGAGCTGACTAGATAAGGTTAGTGTAGCATTATCTTTTTCATATTTTTCTAATTTTGACTATGATTATAGAAAAATGAAAGTTTATGAGTTAAATAGGGAAACTGAAATGCTGATAAATGTTATTTTCAAAGATACTGATTTATATATATTTCTTAAATAAAATAATTAAAGACTTATTTCTAAAAGTAAAATAAATTCATAAGATAATGAAAAACTTATAAACTCTTGTCTTTAATTTCATTTTATTGTTGATGATAATTTTATATATTCCCATGAATGAAATGAAAATTTTATAAATGATATTGAAACTCTTTATAGAACTTTATCTAATTTTATTTGTGGTCATTAAAAATATCATATCATGATTTGTTTGAGTAAAATATATAAAATAAAATAATTTATTGGATATGATAGTATTATACCTAAAATGTACAAAAATAATTATGTTAAAAGTAAAATAGGACATACTTCCAATGTTATATGTTTTAAATGTGGCATGAAATGTCACTATAAAAAATATTGTTCGATTACATTCAAATAGAATTTTTGGATTTTAAAAAACTCATATTTATAAATATTTATTATCTATATCTCTATACAATATATGTTTAAAATTTTATTCGCACCTAAATATTTTATAACTAATATAATTGTACCTAAATTATCTTTGTTTCCAAAATTATCAATTAATAGATTTTTTTTGGAAAGTCACATTGATGTTTGAAGAAAAAACTATAGTACATGGAAAGTAGATTTTCTAGGAATACTACTATAGACCCAAAAAAATGTACCACATACAATATTTTTGAAGGTGGAACTCTTACATTTGCAGATAATTCAAAAGGTAATGTAAATGGGTTTTATAAAGTTAATATTTTTAATTTTACCTTTATTTATAAAATCTTATTTTTTAAAGGTGTAAAATATAATTTAATAAGTATATCTCAATTATTTGTTGATGTAATGGATTTTAAATTTAAAAATAATAAGTTTTTAGTTTTTATTGATAGTTATTTACTATTCTATGTTAATTAAATAGCCAATATTTATATTATTTATTTTGAAGAACTAACTATTCATTATGTTAAGTGTTTGAATGTTGTGTTGAGTGATAGAATTATTTGGTATCTATGATTAGGTCATGTTAACTTCAGAATGTTATATATGCTCTGAGAACCTGATAATATATTATAGTTATGTACAATGAAGAAAGAACACCTTCATGTTTTTTTTATGCTTACTTCAAAGTGAAACAACGTAGGATTTCTTTCAATCCTATCAATTAGATGAGTACTAATAGACTTTTATTGTTAGTGTATATTGATATATTTAGTGATATCCCAATATTCTTTCTTGGAGGAAGGAAATATAATTTATTAATTATTGATTATTATAGTATATATACATACATTAATTTTCATTCTCATTAAAATGATACTTTACAATATTTATTATTTTTTTTATTTTACTTTAAAAAGAAAAGGGTTGTATCGTGAATTTATATTCATAGTGATAAAGGAATTGAATTTCATAATATTGTTTTTTTTAAAATAATGGCTATTTTCATAAAGTTTTTTTGTTTCTAAAACATCGCATCAAACTTGTGTTGTAGAAAAAAAAAGCAAAGAACACATATTGAAATGGGTTGTACTATGTTAATTGAATATAATTTGTTAAGATATATTTTTTGGATAAGTATATTTTTTATACTATTTATATTTCAAATATAAATTTCATATCCATTTTTTAGGGAAAAAATATTATGAACATTTTAAAATAAAAAGCCTAAAGTTCATTATTTTACAGTTTCTAGCTCTGAAGTTTTATTTCAAATTAAACTGATAATTTAGATAAATATGATGATAAAAGTGATGAATTTATTTCTATTTGGTATTCTCATAATAGTAATTATAATTTATTTTTTAATAAAATAATTATTGTTATTGGAGAATCTGTTCATTTTATGATTGATGAAAATAATGTAAAATTAAATTCAGATTCTAATTATTTTATTAATGAGTTTATAGAATTTATTTTTTGACAAATAAAAACATAAATATAACGATGTATTAGTTTAGGGGAGATAAATCATTATTTACTTGATCCTAAATCATTCAAAATCATATGGATCATCATGTAGAAAATTTTATTATAAATATTGATTTTTGTATAAAAACTAGAAATAATGTTTTAAATTTTTTTAACCGCTTATTCTTTTATTTATGATTTTATTCCTATTAATTTTAATGTTTTATTAAAATATATTAATTATACTACTTCTATGAAATAATATATTAATCAATATCTTATAAATAATTTTTGGCCTTAAGTATAAATTCCTAAGGATAAGAAGGTAAGTAGATTTAAATGGATCTTTGGATACAATCTGGATGAATCTGGACATATTTTTGAAAATAAATTGAGTCTTGTTATACATGGATACCCTCAATAATAGGGTATATACCTTGAGGAATCTTTTCACATATTTCCAGGTTAGTGGCTATTATAATCTGGTCAGATTTTTCTTATTTGTAAGGTTTTAAATTATATAAAATTAATGTTAAAAGTTACTTCATACATGGTTTTATAATTGAAAATCTTTATGTTTCTCAACCCCCTATATTTGAAAATAAAAAGTTTTCAAATCATGTTTTTAAATTATCTAAATCATTCTATTGTCCTAAATAAGAACCTTATGTTTAAAAACTGTTATTTATTTATACTAAATTACAGTTTCAAGAAATCCAATTTTCATTATACACTTTATTTGAAAATAAATTTAAATGATATTTTAACTGGGAAAATTTATAATGATGATATAATTTTTCCTACCTTTAGTGAAATGACTTGTAATGATTTTTCTACATTAATATCATCTGAGTATGACATGATCCTAATAGGGGAATTCATGTTCTTTCTTGGAAATCACCTTTATCAAATGAAATAGTAAATGTTTCCTAAACTGCCTTAGTATGAAAAATAAGAGTTTAAAAATGTGATCTAAAATTAACTAAATCTATAACGACTCATATCAGTACTAGTTGTAAATTAGATGTTGATGCATCTTGAAAATAATTTAACGTGAATGTTTATAGAAGAATTATCGGTATCCCACATTATTTAACTACTTCTTGAGTCATTATCATCATTAATGTTTGTTTATGTATATTATTTAAATGTGGTAAAAAATAACATCATATTAATTCAGTGAAAATAATAATTTGATGTGTTAAAATAACTAGTAATTATAGTTAGTTTTATTCTTAGTATAATTTTTTTAATTTAACATTATATTATGATTCTAGTTTTTGAGAAATTAAAATTTATAGAAAAATAAATCCATGTATGTGATATTTATTAAAAATTGCTTGATTTATTACTCATATAAGAATAAATTAATTATTTCTCTATCTAATAAAAATGATAAGTATATTTTTACTTCTAGATGTTGTACTGAATGTCAATTGATTAAGAAAACATTATGTGACTTTGGAATTTATCTCGATAAATTACCAATTTATTGTGATAGTACATTAGGAATATCTATCTCTATGAAAGTTTTATACTAATCTAGAATAATGTATATTGATGCCATATTTCATTTTATTAAAGATCCTATTAATACGGGGCATAATTCTTTAGATTGTTTCTTTATAAAAAACAACTTGTTGATATGTTTACTCAGAATTTAGTCTTTTATGCATTTTAAAAACATAAAATTGATCTTGGTTTGTTGTAATGTTAATTTTTTTTATATATTTATGTGTTTATGGGGTGTTTTTGTAGGATTATATGACAAAATATTTATATTCATTTTCAATCTATAATATCTATAATCTACTTTTCATATTACTATATTTTATTTTTTGTATATTATTTTTCATTATATAAATATTTTGAAACTTCACATACATTCTATATTATGTCAACTTAATATTTATATGTTTATATTATATAATGTCTTATTTTTTAAAATAAATCTTATTATTTTTATTAAACAGTTTTCTTAAAATTCTATTCACTAAATTTAATTATATGTCATAAAAGTGAGAAAAATTATATTGGATATTTTGTAAATGTTTAAAAAAATTATTTTTACAAATATTTTTTGAATTATTCTGGTTATTGATGTTCGGTTTTTTAATCACACAAAAACATGGAGATTGTTTGTGCATGTGATTTCTTGTACTTTTGTTTTGAATGATTATAAATTCACTCATTATTACTTAATATTATCAAATGCTACATTTTTACTTGTGTTTAATTACATGTTATAATATTCTTATTCATTATATATATTTTAGTTGTGTTTTATTTATAGTATACCTAATCTTGATCCTATCATATTATGTTTATACTTAAAAGTTTTTCAATTCATCTTTTTGAATTCTAATTTTATGTTCTAAAAGTTTTACTATGAGTTCCTCATATAAATAATTCATTTAGGAAAATATAATTTCTTTTATATAGGTTTTTGACTATTTAAATATATATAAAATAGTTTTAACCATGTATAAAAACTCATATCCGCATAGAAAATTAATAATTCATGTGGGCAATATCGAATCAATGTTGCTGATATTCTTTTTTGGGATACACTCTATATTTTTAAAATAATTTTTTATATATAAATCCTAATTGAGTTATTCCTTTATATAGTAAATATATGAATATTACCACATTTCATTCAAATACCACAACTATTGAATATATTTATATCATTTGTTAAATTGGTTCTGATGTAACTTTATATTTTTGGTCTGATTTCTATAGTTTATCCGAACAATTTAACAATTGTATTTTGATGATAAAATGTGTTATATATAGATAATTTAGGTTATTCTTATTTATTTATAAATATAATGAAATTTTCTAAATAGATGTGAAAATTAACCAAAGCTTATTTAATCTTTATCAAGCTATTTTTAGCTATGATGTTTGAAAAGGAAATTTGTTTTTAGTTTTTAGGAATTACCTTATATAAATAACATATGTGAGAAATTCAAATTCCTGAGAAAATAGAATACATAATGAATCTCTTATCTAAATAACCTAGCTATAATTTTCCACATGAATCTCATACATGATTCATCATTGTTGAAACCCTTACGTATTAAATCACTTACCTAAGGAATTAAGATACGTGAATCCCTTACATGATAAGTCACATAAATAATTCCAATAAAATGACTATTTGGTGAATTCCTTACATCGATTATCTGACATGATAAATTTTATTTTGTAGGGAAAAATTCTTTTGTGAAAAACTCAGATGTTATTTTTTCCTATATAGAATAATGAAATTCATATATAAAATAATCATACCTTCTATGTTTTCTTTCATATTATGATTTTATATAAGTTTATTTCTTAAGGTTGAATTGTTTAAGTGAGTTTATAAATTTGTATTAATTATATAGAACTTATGTGAAGTGATGTTAACAAATTTAAACATGATTTTATAATGTTAAAATAGTGATTTACTTTCATGCATGAAACTTATAGCTTGCATCTCATTAATTCATTTTTTGATTTTTACATTGTTTTTATCCATTTAATTATTTATAAATTAATATTTAATGACATTAATTTTAGTCAATACTATTTTTAAATTATTTATTTGGTATTAATATGATTTTAATTTCTCCTCATTTTTACTATATTTTGCTTAGTTCACTTTTTTTGAATATTGTTTTTTTAATAAAACATTCTATTTTCATGTGATTTATATTTGGAATATTATTTGGTATAATGTTTCAATTATCTTCAGATTAGCTCTAATTGGTTTGAATTAGTAATTATTTTTTAAAATTTTGGTCATGAGTTTAGCGATTATTATTAAATGACAACATATTTCTTTCTCTCTCTCTCTCCAATAATCCAATTTTAAGAATTTTATTATTTTTAATTGTTAAAATAGTTATATTGAGTATGTATTATTTATGTTTTTTTTATTTGAAGGACTCGAGGATGTGTGGAAAAAAATATAGACATATATAATTAAGAAAGGGTGATTTCATTTGACATGAAGAGATAAAAAGTGTTCATACTCTGCGAATATTAATGTGATTCTGTAGACTAGTTTTACTACTGTTGGATGAAATCTAAGGTATAGGAAAATTGTTTTCAGCTTCTAATACCGTTAAAGGACAATAATGTTGATCAAACACTCATGAACCAATACTTGTGTTTTATTCTTCTTATATATATTCTATCTAGTCTTCATGATTTTGCAACACTTCTTCTAATATATCATGTACTCTATGTTCTTCTATTTATTATTTTACATGAAAAAGAATTTTATATCATTAGATTGTGACTCCAAAATTTTAAAATTTTGACCATTTATGTTCTGACACCCATTATCTAATGTAGGTTCTGTAATTGGGTTTTTAATCCCTAAATAAAAGTCAGTGTTTCATGGTTAGCCCCTACTAGAAAATAATGGTATAATAGGGTTATTATTCCTCTTTAAAATTCTGGTAGTATACAATGTATCTCTCTCTTAGCAGACAGTTATAAGATAGTACTATTTCTACATTGAAAAGAATCAATATAAAAATTATCGTGTGATTTTTTTTAATTCCTCTCTATACTAAAAATAATAATTAACTATCATAATTAAATTTAAAAGATAGTCTATTTAATTAAAAAATTAATATGGCTTATTCACCCAGCTCTTGACCATATGCCATTACCCAATAAGATATAAGACTATGTGGTATGAAGGATTTAATTTTTTATTTTATTTATCTTTCTAACATTTTTTTATCATTCT
This sequence comes from Viscum album, assembly GCA_963277665.1. NCBI lineage: Eukaryota > Viridiplantae > Streptophyta > Magnoliopsida > Santalales > Viscaceae > Viscum > Viscum album. The sequence continues at coordinate 265,282,754 of OY728125.1, read as the reverse complement.
CAATGTCACATTTTATCCTTTTATTCCCATGAATTCTTCTTTTTTTACTATTTTTCATTTCCTTCATTGAAGTTTTCATTGTCTCAAATCTAGTTTATTTTTGTTTTGGTTGGGTTTTGAAATACTACCTATAACATGTAAGTGTTGTTTTATTGCTCGAGTACCCTCCCAAAACAAATGTTGGGGAAAATATCTCTATACATTTGAAGAAATACCATCCGCTGCATGGGATGTTGGAGTGTTTTCACAAGGATGGTCAATAAAGATTGTTTACTGTTGGTTTCCTGGTTGGATAAAAATAGTGTTCTAAATATCTTCTATACACATTTCATCCTATATTTCCCATCATATAAAATCTAATAAATAATATACAACAATGTTTTTTCATAAAAAAATAATTTAATGCATAAAATAAAAATGATATAATAAATATCTATTATACTAAAAAATATAAGTTTGTTTATATTTATAATGTAATAACATATAAATACATAAATACCAGTTAGAGTAATAATAATTTTTTATATATACTAAATAACTATTTTACATAAATAAATTTTTTTATAATAATAAAAACATATATAAGTTATTACAAACATAATAACTACATAGTAAGTAATAAATATATTAATGTGATGCTTAATTAATTTCTAGTTTATAAATAAATATAAAAACTTATGATTTCGAATATAATTTATGAATCTTATGTAAGTGTAGGTAATTTATAATAATAATAATTATATATGTAATAAATTGTATAATAATTAACTTTTTAATATAAAATATAATATATATGAAAAATAAATAAAATAAATAAAATTAAAATATTAATTGGTAGGGTTATTATTGTCATATAAAATTTATCATATTAATTTTATATCAGTATAAATATTATTTATATAATTTAAGTAAGAGTTGTGTAAATTCAATAAAAATATATAATTATATTATTTACATAAAATTTGATTATATTGTAGAACATATTATAGAAGGGTTAAAGTGATTGTATTATTATTTACAATATTGTGTGTAAAAATGGGAAAATATTAATTGAAAAATACATAAATTGAGGAAACATGTTATTATTTAGAGAAGTGTAAATAGGGAACCAAAAATGAAAAAATTAATAAAAAAGAAGTGAATTTGGCATAAAATCACTCAATGTATGACTTGTGTTCATGGGAAATTTTTATATGTTTTCACTAATCATTCCTCCCAAAAATAAGCAATACATGTCCCCAATAATAAACATTAACATTATGAAAAAGGGAATTAAACATTGACAAGTTTATCAATATTATTCAATGGTCCTTAAATAATTAGTTTTCAATTAGATATTTAAGAAAAAAGTTATAAAATTCATTAATTCCACCACACCTAAAATTATGTTATAATATATATAGATGTTAAAACACTCCACAATTCCACAAATAAACATTGAACTTATATTTTTAGTTATAATTATTTATATTAGAAAGAAGCATTATCTTCCTCTATTCTCTCTTACATTTTTGTATACACATAGGAGTGTCTTTTTTTAATTCCTTTTTCATTTTTCCATTTTTTCCATTCATGAAAATCACTTATTCATCCATGATATTAACTAATATGGAAGTGATAAATTCAAACACATATAAGAAACCATTTTTATGTGAAATAACCCTGTGATGGAAGCAATGTTGGGAAGTCGGGTCTCATATAGACTTTAACTCTGATATATTGGTTTCATACACTTTTTATGACATAGTTACTGAATCATATATGAAAACATTAACAAAGGTTTTTATCATTCATAAATTACTCCTAGAAAGTCCCATGCCAATTTAAAAATTATAGTGAAATTATGAAATGTTTTATATAAAAAACTCCCCAAATCACCCAAGTAATTAATCCTAGTTAAATGTAATAAATATTTTCAAAATAGTACATTCATTAAATTTTTAATTAATTTATTTAAAATCTGTTATTTAACTTGATGTAATCATGTGAATCCTACATAATATGTAATCTATGTGATTAAAGTAACGAAGTTTATTTGGCTACTTATGTTTCCAATCACTAAATTATTTCACTAAAATATATATCTTATTGAATTGAACTAATAAATTTATCTATGATATATAGACTATAAAAAATTCATGTGAGGATGAAGTATAAAATTTTAAGGGAATTATGTAAATAGCCCAAATGTTTAGTTCATCAATTCTTTCTAGAAGTGGGTTGGGATTCCTTTTATATTTCTAGGGTTTCTAGGGTCTTATAGGATAAATGATGTTTTTAAAAAATTATGGCTCATTTTTTTAAAATAAATAAATAAATAATATAACGTAAACTAAAAGAAAATGAAGTATATGAAAGGAACTCCATTAATATGGGTATGTCTCTTAGAAATTTTTTCTATGTAGACTTTATCCATTATTTCTTTCAAAACTATCCCTAATATGAAGTGGGTGGTGATTTACTCACCTGAGAAAACAAATGTTAGATCCTACACTACTCCATGAAATGAACCCTTACTTTTAGGATTATAAGGTCCTCTTGAAATTACCAACTATGATAAATTATATATTTCACCATTAGATATCCCCATGTCAACTGTAATTAAATAAATTATTTAACTACTATTTAATCATTTAATTTTGAAATATTTCATCAAGGGTGGTAATAAAATTTTGGGGCCATTCTTCTTCAGTGTGTCATGAATTCCATTGAAAAAATACAGTTCGATGACATTGACACCTATTGTATTTTAACATTTTTTTTGATATATTATCATTACCTATGTAGGTTTTATGTTACAGTGGACCTACATTACAAATTCATTTTTTCAGTAAGGATTTACCTTTTAATATTTTGGAGTGCATTGGTTGACTGGATGGCTAGTCGGTCTTATACCACTCATTTGAGGGAAATTATTATATTCCCAGATTAACTTTTAATGATTCATCATATATGCCTAAATCAATATTAGTAATAGTATTACTACTAGCTACCATAATAAAAATATTAATAATGACCATTCATTGATGTGAAACACTATATGTATTAGAGGTCCTCCTTATTTATATTGTTAACCATTGATTATTAATTCAGTGGTTTAAAGATCTGGAACTCATTTTTCTATAATTTATCTCCTTACCGGGAGGTAATAAGTTTTTTGATAATTGGATTAGACTTATGAGATGGGATTTCAACATATAACAGTGAATGTAAAAAATGTACAAATTGTTTTCATCCACATAATGAGACGTGGTAGAATATTTATGGTCATATGGAAGGTATAAATGGAATTCGTTTTAAGCTCGTGAAATAATAAACAAATAAAGGGGATGTTTGGTTTTGAACCTTGAAATGGTGTCTTATGCATCCTGTTTAAGTGGAATCAAATCCTATGTAATTTAGTTTTCATACAAAAATGTCATGTATTAGGACCAGTCCATGTGATTTAATGTCGTGTATTAATAATTCTTATTTCCTGAATAGGAAAAATACGGGTTTATTGAGAATTAAACATTTTTAATCCCATATTTATACATCTATTATATTGGTAATAGGATAATATAATTATTATTTTACTCATACTAATGATAGACTATTAATAAATAATTGCACTCAAGGAATATGGCTCGTTATGTAAGAATGTTTCATAACGAATGTGTCCCATCGAGATAGAGTTTTTTATTTTACATGGATAAATTGTATATATATGTATAGATACCTAATATATCAAGACTAAGATAATATTAATGACTAAAATTTTGGTATTTACATATAATGAGAGGCCCATGCCCTACCTAAGAGAAAGAATGACAGTTTTGGGTCAACAATCATGTTTCTTAAAGGAATTCAACATGGATAGTGGCCCGGGTGAAGGGATATTTTTGGGAGTAAACCAAATGGAAGTCTATTTCATGGATATTTGGCTCATTTACTATATAATGGGTAGGTCAACTTGAAACATTGTAATTACAAATGATAATTATAAGGTAAGAGGGGTTTCATCTATTTCCTAATGATAAATGCTCTTGTTATCAAGGGAACACATGATTTTTATTACACAGAGGTTCCTATAGATGTATGAGTAAAACTATGAAAATTAAAATTATTAAAAAATACATGATCAAAGGACTTATATAAGGCATTTATACCCAAACAATAAATCTAAAGTGGTCTTAGAGAAGCCCTGGATTGACGGGGTTCATGATAGGGAACTTGAGTAAATGAGGTGCCACGGTAGTTGACTTAAGAAAATTGATGTTTAGGTAAGTGAAATGATCACATCATATCGTAATGTATGTGATCTTGGAATAAATCTTTTATAAGGACCTTATTATATCTTATTATAGTTAAACTTGGTGGCCAAGTGATAAATTATTTAGAGTGTGACTTCCCTTATCCATAAAAGGCTTATGTGAATGGATTCTAAATTAGGATGCCACTGAGAGTTAGTTAAGTATTTATATGGTATACATTGGGGGGACCACATTAAGGTAATTTGGTTCTGTGGTATAATTCCAAATATGTTTTGGATCCCCATTGAGAAGTGTTATTTTTTCTGGTCATGGTTTTGACTAAGGCGAGGTTGTATTTTAATAGTAATGTTTACTCAAATATTTAATTTCCCATTGTATCAATCTTCCTTCCATTTATTTAGAGTTAAAACTAACAAAAATTAATTTTTGGAGGATGAGGGAATGGAATTTAAAGTACTCAATTACTAATGACACTTTTCCTCAATTCTTATCATGAACACATTGTCACACAACATGTATTTACCCCCCATAAAATTGGGGTTAATATGGTCTATATATATCCAATAAGAGTTAGGTTCCGAGTTAAGTAGTTAGGGAACACATACCCTTCTAGTAACTCATTCCACATGGATTTGAAATAAGTATAGGCACATAGTCTCCACAACTATTCTAGGTTTGAGTGCTCTATATGGGGTTGGGTGTGCAGAATTGGTAATCCAAGTATATTTTACTCCATTTGGCCCTTATTTTCCCATTTTATTGAATGGATTATTCCATATAAAAAATATATGGACAATTACACATAATGGGATGTGATGGGATGACATGGATCCATTTGTAAGGAAAATAAGTCTTGTTCAGGAGTTGGGCTCGACAACAGAACCTAGGTGATATAGTAATGGATCTCTCTATTTGGTTTTCCTACACTACATTCAACATTGCACGAATAAAAATTTTATCATCATGGGATATAATTTTTACCAATAAATATGGTCACCCCACACTTTCAATGAACACCCCATGACCCATCCAAATCCTAAATATTTCACATTTTCTTTTCCCTAAAGTCATTTACTAAAATAATTGAGTCCTCAATTACCTAATTATTTAGGTGATGTTAGTGAGTAATAATGGTTAAAAGTGATTCATAAGAAACATTTTATAGAGAAATTTGAGTGTGATACTTGTGTGAATGATCTGAAAAAGTATGACTCAACAAAATAACCTAAGGGGATTATCCTGAGTGTTATCAACCATCCACAACGAGTTGAGTGAAATGATCTAAAAAAATTAGTTAGTGAAATACTTTTCTTTTTTAATATATTTATCATGATATTTTTCATGAATCACTCTTGTATCCTTGACTATTTTAAATGAATATTGTTTTTTAAAATACTATTATAGGGAATGATTGGATCAGGTAATTCCATCTCTACTGAGATATAGGTTGTTCACATCAATAAAATTATTCAAATAATTGATTACATTTCATGATATCCCTAGTATACCATTATAATAAGGGAAACCTATCCTTCATGGATGATCACTACTCAAAAATGCATAATTGGATAGGATCCCATTATATGGGTTTTCCTTATTAATGATGTACCACATTAAAAAAAAGATACAAAACTTCATGCAATATGAATCATGCCACCAATGGGTGTTTCCTAGATAAAAATCACCCTTGATGGTTAGAATAACCATGAAGATAACATCAATGAGCCATATTAGTCCATCTATTAACTAGAAATAATGAAAAATGGGTCTATAGTTTACTCCACAATCAAGCAGGATTATACACATGGCTAACAGGATGGGATGATCCTTTAATAGGACCTTAATCTTAGGTGAATCATTTATAATAAGTGTTCATGGTCATACTGGGCAAACTAAATTTCTATCGATCTCAAGGATCATTTAAGATCTATCAAGGTATATAAGGTCGTATACACTTGTTATTTTTTAAATTACTATTATCCTGACCTCCTCTCTATATTGGTTAGCTAATAGTTCAATGAAATCAACACCTTCCACCAACTATAATGAGAATTAGGTTTTAGTAATTGGTATATTTGTATGGTTATGGGATTAATTATTCACATTGATATATATGGTTATTTTTTTCATCCAACAACTCATGGTATAATGTTAATATGAATCCTATCTTAGATAGGGATATATTCTAGATGGTCACGGAGAAAATAAAACAAGAACATTATTTGTCTCTTAATATCTATTTTAGTTCCATGACCATGATATTTCATTGTGAAAAATTATACAAACCAAAGGGAAAGAGATCATGTACATACCCTACCCAGCTCACCACTGAGAACCAAAAGACTAACTAGTCTATCTTAGATAATGGACAGTACAAATCATGGGGTTATCAAGATAGTTCAGAGTTGACATAGGATCTTTGTCTAGCGTGAAAACTATAATTTTTTTAAAAGGTGGATATAACAATCCAACAATGACCGTACTAGGGTGAGGTACACTATCTTTGTGGTGGATTCATAAATTTCTGCAGGGTATGGTTGTACCTAGTTATATTGACCATAGTTAGAATCTATTAGGTGTTAGTAAAATTTCAACATGATAAAACCTGTAATAGAATTATTAATCTAATCTCATATCCACATTGGCTAAGAAACATTACAGGTCATTATAAATGTCTCAATGGGTAGTATCTTAAATCCCCAAACTCCTTATGCTCTCAATGAGATTTATTTTCAAATCATGTTAACTATTTGAATGATTTCATTGGGATATTAATAACTAATTTTATCGGTTCAGCATATATCCATCCATATAGTATCATGAACTGATATGGTGTCCCCAATACAAGGGTTGACGGAGTCTCCATCATGGATAATTCAAATCCATTCTACTAAGTGTGTATATGAGTTAATATTATATTCATACCATATAGTGTGTTCCAAGTATAATCCTATGATTATTAATTAATTCCAGTTGATTTTCACACACATATTCCCTAATATTCTAATAAGTTTACAAAAATATAATAATGTCATTCAATTGTTCTTGGAATATGTTCAATCATTTATCAACCTCTATTCTGGAATGATGCTGATAGGAGTTACCCAACATATTCATAGACCAACTATCTATGAAATGGGAGAAACATTGGATGAAGAAGAGCTGGAAGAAGACATCATCGAGATGGGTTCATGAGATGAAAAATGGAATGTGTCCTATTTTGATTATGTAATGGAAGAACCTACAATGATGAACATAAATAAAACTGCTTGAGGTTTTTGTAGCCTCAAATTTTCATAGTCTCTATACTAATCAGAAATTTCAAGAGAAATAAATTCTTATAATAGAAGTAAATGTTTCATATTTGGCCATGTTTTCAATAGCTATGCAATCCATTCCATCAAATTACATTATCCCAAATTACATTTCAATTCAAATGATAAAGTAATCCATTGTTATGAATTTATTACCATGATCCAAATTTACCCTAAGAGGGACTATAAAATTACATTCCTTTATCACTCATTAACATTTAGTTTACATAATTAGTAATGATGATTAAATTTAGTAAATATTTATGGGAACAAGGTGTCATATATTTGAAAATTGGGAGTTGATTTATATTACTCTATGAACAATTTCTATCAAAAATCAATTTTTTTATCCAATATAGAGATATCAACACCTTTGAAAAGGTGAATCTCTAGGAAAAATCCATGCATCATACAAATCATAAGATTAATAAAAAATGTTAAGAAGTTACTATTTTGTAGTGGGTTTGTACTCATAAATCTGAAACTCTATAATATGAAGAGCATGTAGTAAGGGTTAGAGATAAAATAAATGAAGTTTTTTCATGCAAGGTTACATAGAGAAGATAATCTATTAATTAGTTTCAACCATCAAACATGTTTTATCATTGTCTAAGGATAAATCTGTCAATCATGTCGACATCCAATAGTCAATTAATTATTCCCATAAAAAATTAGATAACTTTTTGTTCTCCAAAAACCAAATAATATTATAACTATCATTTCTCGCTTTCCTAAATTACGATTAAAGAGGGGGAGAGAGTCAATATTTTGGATATACCTACTTTTCAAATCATGAATGAGAATATCTTTTATATGATTTTTTGCAACTCATTGATATTTAATATTTCCTAAACTATTTTTTATGTTGAATTATAAATAAATTATAATATTTCAAGAACTAAATCCAATTGAACATTATATGTAAAATGTATAATCTAAATCTTAATTTTCATATTCTTGAGAAAATGAGTAAATATTGATTAATCCATTGTATCTCAAACATGTACCATTTTAAGGATACATATAGGATGAATATGGAAGAACATTTATCTTCTTCATAAACCATAGTGGATCTATGAAATAAAGGAAAATATAATTTTGATTCATCATATTCATTTTCACTTAAACAGATATTGGTTTTTTTGATATGGTAATATCAACACCATTATCATATTGTCTGGTTATTATATTTAATTTGGAGATATGAAATCTTTTTTCTTTCAACTTCTAAATATATATAAGTCATCAAGACATTGAGTAATATATACTGTCATAGTGATCTATAGTTATTATATTTAGATGTTTTTTTTGAATGTCTCAAAATAATTAAAATCATGAAGGGGTATTTTGGAATGAGGATTTCAATTTTTGAATGAGCTTAAGTACCCAAAAATTATACCTTCATGAATTTCATAAAATTCAAATGAACCAATATAAAAGTAATAAATTGGTGCTATAACAGTTTATTAGTTTGATGGACCCAGTGAGTATAAAACGACATTTTATAGGGATTCTTGGAGGATGTGTGAATCTCTAGGTATCCTTTTTCTTTTCACCTTAATAATTTCATAAACTATAAATTGGGATTAAACAAGTGGAAGGAACTTGGACTTTTATGTAACCTCTATTCATAAGTTATCAACCAAATAATTTTAATGAGTTTAATTTCTCAATATTTTTTTTACAAATATATGTAACTTAAATACTTAGAGAGAGAATAATAGACATTTTCACAACATTCTGTTTGGGGGTTTTGTACCTAGAAATTCCTACATCTATTTTGTGCAGTTTAAGGTAATAAAATGTATCTAATTGAAACTAACATATATTGTCATGAAACAGTTACCATGTTTTTATTATGTTTAAATTCAAAAAACATTGTCCAAAAGGATGAGAAAATATACATAGAAAATGTGTAAGAGAATACCCAACATGAATGAATGTGTCAATTTTAGTATAAGATTCCTTATTTGGTGGTTAATATAGTTTGAATTTATAATTCCTTTATCAACATTTACTGGGTTTTAAGGGTTAGAAAAATTTACCTAAGAGGAATCTATATTTCTAGAACGATGGGTGTGATTAACATGAAATGAATGACAGGAAAACACATATATGTGAATACCTAAGGGGGGGTATAGTTAACATTGTTTAAGTTCATCTTTTAGAGACAATTGTTTAATGTGGTTTAATATCAAGTGGTGAGGGATATAAAGGTAAAAGGATTATGATACCATATTAATTATATAAAATTTGGTATATTTTAAAAAAAATTAACAACTAGGGTATTTGAGTCCACTTGATTTTTTGGATTTAGGAATGCGTAAATTATAAATAAAGACATTTGAGTCCAGAAAAAATGGAAAGAAACAAATATGAATAGGATAACCATTAAAAATACTTTAACTGGATAGTTACACATTAATGTTGTTAAGGTTGTTCAGGTTTATTAGACCTTGACCTTAAGAAAAAATATGCCTCTAGTTGGAAGTATTGAATATGGTTTCATGAGTATCATTACAAATATAAGGTGTCCCTTGGAGATGAATGTTCATATTATTAAATGAAATAAAATATTTATGATATATCAAAAGATTAATTAATGATTCATTTTATATAAATAAAATTATATTAAATAAGGTTTTGGGAACATTATGTATTATTCCACCATAATTAAAAATATTCTTAAGGGTAATATAAAATGAAATTTCATGGGAATATGTGTTGTAGTGAAATTATTAATTATCCTATTAATATTTTATAGACTAGTGTGTCAAGAAAGCATAAATTGAATTAATTAGGGCTATATAGTGGTCCCCATAATAATTATTCTATCTTTTATTTTTCTATATTTTCTTCATGAACCATTAAATATAACAGCTTAGTAAGCATTGACTTGGAATATTCTCATGATTCCCTTTAGGGGATTTCAAACTAACTAGAATTTATACTCCATTAATTTTTAATTTACAGGTCCTTAAATTTAGACCATTTAGGAATGAAGATTAAGGTCATCCATGTTATAATAAAAAAGTATAGAGTTTAAGTTCATATTGCTTTGTCTATTTTTTTGTTTAATGTTATATTTGTTTTGAAAAATAATTATTGGGTATTAATCTTATACATAATTGACCAGATGATGAGACCCTCTATACAAGATGAGAAAAGTGACAACCCATTTTAAATGATGGTCCAATGATAATATATACTATCTTGGGAAGGTTTCGAAATAGTCTAAGGTTATTTAGATTGGTATATTTTTTTGGATGTATTTTATGACAATATAAATTGAGATCATGACTTACGAGATCCTTAAATCCTTGAATAATGGGTTAAAATATTGTAAATAAAACATAAATGTATTTATTCAAAAATTTATGATGTGAAATAAGTATTATTATGGTGAAAAATAATATATATTTAAATTAAATGATTTATATAAGCAAATTGGGGGAATTTAGGGTCATAAGACCCTCTCATCAAAAACAAATATTCCTATGGTTGGAAGATCTATATATAATGGAAAATATATCATTGATAAGTAGGAATTTAATTTTGGATTTAAATATTCATATTTATAGTATCATTGAAATATTTATGGTTATTCAAAACACTCTAGTTATATAGTGATGTATTTTGAAGATGATATTCACAAGGAGATAGGGATTGTGCAGTCCCAAATTAAAAATGATTGGGATATTATGGGATGTCGAAGTGGAATGGAAGTGGATGGTGATAAATAGTTTTATCTAAAGTATATGATTAAGGTGTAACGACATATCCTAAAGTAATAGGAATATATACTGATATTTATTGTTGAAGAAACACAATACCAATATATATTTTAATAAAGAATGGACGAAAATAGTTGAGGGGACCATACAGTAAGAGGAGATTTTATGGAGTTGTAATATACATATTTGAGTAAGATAAATAACATGGATGTATATAAATACCATAAAGGAATAGGCATAGAATCACAAATAGTATATAGAAAATTATTCTTTACATATATCATTATTTTTTACATGAAATGGGTATATTCTTCATTTTTTGGACTAGTTTAAAAAGAAGCATTATAGATTCTATACATGATGGTAGATTCATTATTCCTTTGTAATGTGCAATTTGATCCTATAATAGTTTTATAGATATATATTGTATACCAAGAACACTTGTATGAGTATTTTTTTTATGTAGGTAAGTCGGGATATATTGGAAAAAGCACTCTAAGTAGTTTTAGGTCTCATAGAGTGGAAAATATGTCATACAGTTTAACATCATATTAAAAATACTTTAATGTTGTGTAATTAAAGGGTATATTAAATATGAAATTATATTGGGGGTTTTCAAAAAATTTCTTTCTAAGAAAAATGAAATGAATTAATCTCATTTTGAAACCTATAAGGGAAAATAGACATAAATGAAAGGGTCCAAAGACAAGGGTTATTCAATGGTTTAATGGTTATAAAACCCACAACTAGGTATGAGAAAAAAGATTTTTATTTAATAGTATATAATAAAATACCAATAATGAAGAAAAAAATTAATATAATATATCCATATCAACTCATGTAGAGATTATATAAAGGGGAATGATTGTGAAAAAAATCACTGAAATATAAGGCCACTAAGAAAACCTGATGTGAATGAGTGGGAAATCTTGTATCAAGGCTGGTAGTTAATATGATTTTCAATTAGTTATAACACAAGAGATAAAAAACAACATATTTTATGATATAATATAAATCAATTCATATTTATTTATTGAAATAAAATCAATTCTTACAAAAATGAATTTTATAATGGAGATAATGAGTGAAATGCGTGGATCCTCTAGTGAGAGAGAATGAAAGAAAGCTGATGTGAATTTGGAAAGGCCTTACACAAGATAAAAAAAGGCATCAAAATTGAAGTTGTGACTAGTCAAATTACAGAAATATCAGACATAGACACATATCCTATGGTGGCTAGAATCAATCCACATGTTCTTCTGGTAAATTATAAGTTGTAATAGTGTGTAGTATACTATGGAATGTTTATCTATAACATAAGATAATATACACTGGGAGAGGATGAATCTTGATAAAAATTATGAATCGGACCAAGATTAATTGTTTTTGAATCCCTATATACCATTTTATTCCAGGAATTAATCCACATATAGTAACAAAAATGTAGAAATTTAAGTCATAAAATTTTTAAACCATGAAATTAGGGTTTTCTAGTATTTCGAAAATCTTTGTACCCTATAGAAAATAAGGTCTCTATTAACAATAGAGAACTAAAATAAGGTGAATATTATGATGTAATGTTTCATGGAAGAGAACACCTTATGAATTCTATGTTCATATATGGAAAAAAATCCAGATAGTTTCATAGAATGTGGGACAGACAATATATATTTATTGTCCAAGGATATAAGGTTCATGAATCAATATGTATCCAAATATAATAGCAATATATCCACTCATTTTTCATATATCATCACCTCAATATATATCAGGATCATTTGATGGGGATATGGTGATGAAATAGATATGTTCCATCATGGGAGAATAGAAGAAACCATATTTTAATGGGATTTCATCCCAAATATTGGGTGAGGTATATCTATCTTAGTATAGGTATATTGGGTGACATTTATTGAATGAGATGTCCCAAACACTAGGTACAATATCTTTAGAGATGGGAATATTTTTTCATATAAAAGGTTTATGGATAAAGAAGCATATATTGTGGTGTATCGCAAAAACCTATCTCATACACAAGGAAGATGAGTCTCTTGGAATGAAACTCTATATGATGTTTATGGTCTTTCATGATTGACTATATGTCATATAGTTTTATGTATCCAGAAATGGAATTAAATGTTTATAGTATAAGGTCATTTTCCAAGGAACCATATGTAATAAAATTTGGTGTCATTAAATGGGGATATTAGGTCATATAAAAATCACATGATTAGAGAATTTTGAACTCTCCCGGTAATTATTCAAAGTTTTTCAAGATAAACCATCAATTAATTGTTAGATTAATGTTTTTTTCATATTTAATAATAAAGGAATATTCTCCCTTAGAGTATATATTATGTACGGTGTAAGGTCTTACCAATTTTGGATCAAATTTCAAAGGGTTCTTTCTAGTTATCATCCATGTTCTCATGGATAATTCCAGTTCTCTATTAAAGAATTATCATAGGTAAAATTTCATTTTGAATTTCGATATTACTCAATTAATGTGGATCTAAATATTAGGTAATGATATAATCATTACCATTAAGTTATTCATGTACTTCATGTCACTTGTGAGATTTATAAACATTGAACTATTGGTCATAGATAGAAATTCATAACGATGGAAATTAGGCCTCAGTGGAAAAGACATATTGTATCCCATAAATAAATGAGTACAGGGATTCTTCTATAGAAGTAAGGGTTGTCTATAGATATTTTAAAAATTCATACATTAGTTTATCTCATAAAGACATATTATAATTATCCACTATCTTATAAAGGATATTAGATAATCATTCATTAATCCTATATATTTCCAGTGCATACTTCATGATAACAGGATTAGGGGTTTGAATTGATATTGTATTCCTGAACAACCATTACAATTATAAAGAATAGAAAATAGTAATGTTGTTCCTTAATATAATGTGAGTAATAAGAATATGGTAATGATATTAATCATTATTATATTTCTTATAGTCATTTTTTTATCTCTATAATTCATACAACCTTGACCAACTTAGAGTAGAAATTGGTTTTAGTATGGATATACTTCAATTGTATGGATGTTCTTGGGGATCTTTATACATGAAATATATCAAACATCAATAAAATAGACAATATTATTTTGTAATATCAAATAATTATAGGCTTTGATGAATGAAGTTTTAGTTTTCATGATAATTTGGAAATTTTATTATTTATTATATATATTTATGCATCGTTAATGATCATAAAAATCTAAGACATCTAATTTATTACTATGATGATTCATTAGATATAACATTAATGATAACTGTATGGATTATTTCTTCATTTTCTTGATCATCACACACTAGTTTTTTTATATTAATTAATATTATGTATATATATACTTGTTCTAAAAAAAGTAAATAATTTTAAATATACATATTTTAATAAGTTTTAACAATAAAAATGGTTCTATTACCAGCCTTGAATACAGAATTGGAAAACCAAAGAACCACTTTCCATGATGTTGGTGAATCAACACCTCATAAATGCCATTTCCATTTTTAGAACAAAAAGTATAATAGAATAGATTTGAAGGTTGATATCTTATAATCATAATAAAATTACATTATATATAATATATTGGATTTATAATTCATGTTTGGACATATTTTATAAGGAATGTATAAGAAAAGAAAAAATACAGAAAATTAAAAGAACAAAAGAGGATTTTACCTCTTGAATTCCTCTCCTTAAGAAACTCCTTAAGGAAAATTTAAATGGTTTTCAGGGTAAAACCAGAAAAACCCTAACATGGGGGATATATTTGGGAGATGGGTTGTTCCAAATTAGACAATATTAATGTCTTTGGAATTGTGAGGAGAAGGGGTGGTGAGGGGTGGTATTTATTGTGGATGAGAGGGGTGTTTTTATTATTTAGTTCATCAGATTATTATTTTTGCCTCAAAAATATGATTAGTTTTTATTCCATTAATATATATATATATTATATAGAGAACTTTAGTTATGTATTATGTTTCTTAAATCATCCATGATTCAAGAAATAGTTTATTTAACTTATAATTTATATATGCCATAAATTACCGTATTTCACTATTCATCAAGAATTTGACTATTCAAAAACATTTCCAAAAAAATCACCCTAACCGTTTCTCAATGTATATAATTAAAAAATGTAATCCATTTTATGAAAATATCAGAAAAGTAATTTTTAATTAATATCATCATTAATTTGAAAAATTCTTATATTAAAATTATAACTATATTTTATAACTCTTTGAAAAAATAATGAAGGTCTCATAAAATTATCTTATAATCATAAGAAAAAATATATTAATTAATGAATCTAGTTAATGAAAATAATTTTTTAAATCATTATGTTAAAAATAAAATTGTATGTAAATATTTATTCTATACAAAAATACCGACACTAATTTATCATTTTTTAAACATTTAATTACTTATAATAAATTTTAAATATATAATATATTCATTTTTGAGTTACCCAAATTTTATTTATACTTTCATAGATGATGTTACTATTCTATTAGTCAAATTACTATTCCTGATGGTCACATTACTATTCCAACATACAGACTTAATATTATATTAAAATTTTAAACTCGGTGTTTCATAAAGTATTAAGTATTGTAGATATTAAATTTTAAGAGTCATACCATAAAATATTTGGGTGTTTCATTTTCCCCTACTTCAAAAAAATATCATCCTCAAAATTTTCAGAATTTCAACTGAAAAAATTGTGTAGTTATTCACCATAAATTCCTCTGGCACCCACATTGCCACATCAAATATTGGATTTTTTTTCAAGGTACCTTTACCAGTTGAATCATACGATTCCTCAACACATATTATCTAGTGTCAGTAATTTTCATAGGCTCTTTATAGAAAGATAAATAAAGTTAAAATTGTCTTTATTAAGAGGTGATTACATGCATTGGGTCTGGAATTTACTTCCTTAACCAATAGATGTGGAAAACATTATGTACTTTATAAAGGCTATGTGGCATCGCCAAAAGATAATCCACATCTCCAATTCTCTCCAAAATTTTAAAATGACCAATATACTTAGGGAAAAGCTTCCCTTTCTTTTTATGTCTTATAACACCCTTCCATGGATATAATTTCAGGAAAATATGATCTCCCACTTGAAATTCCAAATCCTTAAATTATTGACATATATCTTGTTCCAACTTTGAGATACTTTGATATCGATTTGAATGTTATTTACCTTCGTTGTTTTTCCATCCAAGATTTCTTGGCCTAAAATAGTCTTTTCAACAACTTCATCCCAAAAAGTTGTTGCATGAAATCTCTTTCCATACAATGCTTCATATGGTGTAATTTGAATACCTGAATGAAAACTATTTTTGTAGAAAAAATGAAAAAAAAAATTACCCCACAGACCTTTAAATTCAAGTTAGAATATATCAAAATGTATTATAATATTAGAATAGTCTTTTCCTACTTCCCATAATTTTGAGGGTGATAAGTTGTACTCAAATTAATCTTGGTGTCTAAATATTTCAGAATAATTTTCAATTATTTTAATGTAAATATTTGATAATTAGGAGACAAAATTGAAAGAGGTTCTCCATGATTTCTTACAACATCATTAATATAGAGTCATGTAAGGGGCTCCGATGGAAAACCCTCCCTTATAGAAAGGAAATGTATAGATTTGTTATGTTTTTAAACAATTACACATATTTAGTCATTCTTTCATGGATTTTTTGGTAATCTAGGGACAAAATCCATAGTAATTTCATCTCATTTGCAGGTAGGTACATGATGAGGTTGCATGATTCTCCAAGGATGTTGTCATGCAGTCTTTACCTATTGATATACTGAACATCGTGATACATAATTAGCAATTTACCACTTCATATTATCCCACCAAAAAATTTCCTTCAAATGTAAATACACCTTACTGATACCAGGGTGTAAAAAAAATTTCAATATATGGGCATCATCAGGTAACTCCCTTTTTAGCTCAGGTATAGATAGAATAGAAAGAATCTTCCCAAATTTCAAAATTGCATCCTCCTATATGAAGTCTAACAATTTTCGATCATTTATAGCTTTGATTTTCCTTTTAAAATTATCATCATGATAAAAAGAACAATAAATCCTATCCAATAATGATATTTGGAACCAATTGAATAAGTAATTTTGTTTTGTCTTCCTTGACAACTCCCAAATCCATATTTTCTAGATCTATATACAGTTATCCTTTTCATTCCTCATTTTGTTAAGAACTCTATGATCCTTACTACTCAATGCATCTGATATATTATTATCCTTCAATGGGTAGAAGTGTAATGTAAAATCAGAATCCATGGGTAGCTCAATCAATTAACTTTTTTATCATGTTGAATTCTAAATATGATAAGATATATTTCATGCTCTTGTGAACTGTATATATCTCACATCTTTCACTATAGAGATAGTGTCTTCACTTCTTTAGAGAAACTATTATTGATACTTACCCAAGATCATGATTTTAGATAGCTCAGTTCATGAGTTTTTAATAGCCTTGACTCATAGCAAATAACTCTATCATTATAAATAACGACACATCAAGAAATTTCTTTGACCCATCTCTATAAATCAAAAATTCACCATTTCCTGATGTTAGAGTCGTGATTGGATAATCCTCTAATCTCATCTTCAATTATTCAAAACATTATTCACAGTGTTTTTTTCCTATGAATGTCACCCTTTTACGAGTAAGCAAGCATAACAAGTTAGCTAATTAAGAAAAGTTATAAATGAAATACTGATAATAACCTCCTAAACCAGTACAACTAAATTTCATGGTTATGTTCGTTAGTGTAGTACATTCCTGAACTACCTTTTTCATCATAAGATAAACTGATATTTTGTGCTTATAGATGATATTTCCAAGAAAAGAAATGATTTTGAATCCATAATCCACACTTTCTAAACATCCGATAAAACTCTTTTCTTATAGGAGTCTCCAAAACAATCTATAAGTGGTTCTCCTGGTACTAATAGATTCCGAAATATATCAATATATCATTAATCAATACCACCCAAAATAATCAATGTATTCTTTGAATACTTTATTAATTACATCCATAAAAATAAAGGGTGCATTAGTCAGTCTAAATGTCATTATTGTAAACTCATAATTTCCATTCTTGGTTAAAAATGTTTATTTAGAATATATTACCTCTTCACATACAATTGATGATATCCATATTGAAGATAAATCCTTGAAAAATATTCATATATGTGTATTTGATAAAATAAGTCATCAATGTGAGGTAGTGGCTACTAGTTCATTATCATAATATCATTAATCTCTATATAGTTAGTGAAAAACCATATAGATCCATCCTTCTTTTTAACAAAATGAATTGGAGCTCTCCAATGTGAAACATTAGGGAGTATAAATACCATATCACTCAATGACTATATTTGTTTCTTGAACTCTATTAACTAAATCGTGGCCATTATATAGGGAGTCTTTGATATAAGTCTTTCATAAGGGATTAAATTAATAGAAAACTAAACTTCCCTATCTGGAGGATGTGTAGGTAAATCCTCTGGATATCCATCAATGTATTACTATAAAATAGATATATCATCAATTTGATAATTTCATTCCTCATCCATTAATGATTTTTTCTTCTCTTCTTTATGTTTACCATTTAAAATATCTACTAGAGGTGGATCCATAGACTACATAGATTCTGAAATATCCCCTCTAAAGAGGATAATTCCATAGATTTATCATCATTATTTCTGTTTCTTTGTAATAAATTATTGAATTATATTTCTAAATCAAATCCATACTAAGTATTATATAAAAATCAAACATAGTTATAATGATAATTTCAGCTAAAAAATCACGTTTTTGTGTCATAATAAAAACCTCTCAACACATATTTTTTTCAATGTGGTTTCTGGTATGATTCTATAATTGCATCACCTTTGTTAATGTAAATTGGAAATATCAAATTTTTAAAGAAAAATGGGAATATATAAAGGAATGTATTGATCCAAAATCAAATAAATATTTATTTAAATTTCAAGAGATGATTAATGTAATACCACCACATCATTAGAAATCTCAACCTATGTTGTTTTCACTACATAAGAATGGACTTGTTCTATTGGGATTTTCTAGGGAATCATTCCTTGACCTCCATAAAAATCATTTTCATAGTGTCCCAAATCCTTATAGCTGAAGCATTGCACATTACAAGATTCTTTATTTCCTCTAAAATCATAGGCATTGTGGCCTTTTTCTCCATATTTTTAACAAACTCTCATTCCAAATAGGTATGTTGCATGATGTTTCTTTCCACATTTATTGCAAGATGGAAATTATATTCTTTCATTCTTACTTTTTTATTTATTTCCTTTTATAGAGTACTTAGTTCCCATCTACTTATAATTCCTCTCTTAGAATACATTTTCCTTGGAAAATTATTTCCCCATATTGATGTCACATAATACTATGTCCTCATATGATGAGATTTTCTAGGAGACTAGTTCCCTTCATAGAATTATTTTAAGGCCATTAAAGAAATAGAAAATATTGATTCTCTGATTACGTATGTAGTCTCTGACATTCCTTACTGATATTTTAAATTTGTCTTTATAGTTAGAAAAATTAACATCCGCTTTCTTAAAAACATGAATTTCCACTCCATATATGCTCATTGTTCGCATGGGAAATATTTTTCTATAAACAATTTCATTAAAATCCTTCCATTCAATATTTTAAATTTCTTTCACCTTTTTTTTTTAATAAATCACCAACCTTGATCTACATCACCCAATAAATGATAAATTTTCGTGATAACCTTCCCCATTTCATTACTTCCAAAAGTGATAAATATAGTTTCTAAGGAACTTATCAACTACTTTTATAAAAATGTGTTTGTATTCCCATTAAATGATGGATTTTGTTCTCACATAATGTGGTCTAATATTTCCACACCGAGTTATGGATCAGGAAACACTATGCGAGTATGGTTATTACTCAAAACCTAAGTCAGTTATGTTAATATAGTTATAAGTTTTTCATCTCCAGTTTCAGCTCCAGATCCAACATCATTTATTTATATTGGATGGGAATACCTACATGGGATATGTTTGCTGATGTAGTTTGCATTCCTTCAACTAGGTTTCATTCCTATATAATAGAATACACTAAATTAGGTTATAATTTAAAACATTGAACTTGAAAAAAATTTAACATAAATTAATCATTTAAGCATAACTAATCCAATAATAATAAATGTAGTTTCCTTGGGGACATATTTACTTTTAAAAGTTTTATAATGGTTTCTAAATAAAATTTGAATGATCCTAATCATATCTCCTGGGAGTGTCAAACTAGGTTAACAATAATTCCCATTGTCATTTACTAGGATATGATGAGTCATGACCTACAGAGCTTATTAGAGTTGTTACCCCTAGGTACATCTTTTCCAATTCACACACACTTGTATTATCTATACAGGGATGTATTCCTAGGAATTACCACATAATATTTAAATTACAAAAAATCTAGGATATTTCAATTTTCTTATCCTCAATTTCTATCTTAAGGTTTTGTTCCGTAATATTTTTTTCCAAAAACTAGTTTCCAAGGTTTCTATAAAAAATGATGTGATACCGACTCTAAAGGCCCCAAACTCAGTATCCTGGATTCGATGCTCGCTTTATTACATTAGTACTATAATCATGTGATCGTATTCCAAATCACCAAATAGTTTAGTAGCATTGGAAAAAAATATACAAATATTTGTTTTAACTTACTACTTGAAAGGAAAAACAACATTGAAACTCCATTGAAAACACCCTTAAACTCCTAGAGTTTCCCTTCAATTCATTCATTATACCGATATTCAAATCCTTGAGAAAACATAAAACATAATAAATAGGTGAGATCAGATTCTCAATAAGGGTATATAGTAAAATCAAACATAACATAAATAAACATAAACAATAATGAAAGGTGTATAACTAAAAACACAATCCATTAAAACATAATATTGAGAATAATATTGCTAGAATAAGATTTGAATAAACAATCACATATAAACAATCACATGATAATGGAACTTAACCATGGATATTCAACCCGTTGAATAATCTCATGGATTATCAATTAAAAATAGCATAATGAGGGAATGAATAATGATGTACATCATAATATACTAACAAAGAATCATCCAATACCCCATAACGGGTGATACATCATCTCATACCTAAACTAGTTTGTCTCATGAGACGTTTCGAGGAATATAGTGGTGATAGAAATCCCCACTCATCAATTAATAATTATAATGCATTCCTTATATGAATTCGATAAAACATAACATAAACCTTCATATTGAAAACCAAGAATATGAAACGTAAATACTTCAACCATAAATCTGGAATAGATCATACACAGTCATATTGATCATAAAATAATTAAGAAAATATTATATATAGTATCATAATATATCAACCTATATCAAGGATAAAATCCAACAAAGGGTTATAAATTAGATGAAAATGCTATAATAAAACCATTAATACATTCTTGAGAGAAATACACTTTCTAATTTTTAAAGAAGACTTATGTTGAAAAATAATTTGTATAAAATCATATTATAATCATTATAGTACCATAAAAGTAAATGGCATGAAAAATAAATTATATTTAATTTATAAATGATGTCCTGCTGAATTGAAATCATATAAAAATAGTGTTTATAAATGGGCTAATTTAGTGTGGTTTAACAAAAAATATAAAAGATTATTTTTTTTTCTGACCATACATGATGGAGGTATTATAAAATTAAAGAATCAACATCCATGAAGGTGGTGAATCGACCCCTCAGGAACGACATTTTAAGTTTTAAAAAAAAGTGAAGAGAAAAGAATTGATTGTGAATATCCAATAATCCTTATAATATTCTAGTTTATATATTATACTATAGTTATCATGAATGTTCTGGTATATTAGTTAATAAAAGTATAAAAAAAAGAAAATAAATTGAATGAATATTAAAAGAATGAAAGGGAAATTTTCCTCTTAAATTCCACTCCTTGAGAACAACCATATGGAAATTCTAAAAGGTATTTTGTGTGATACCAGAAAGAACAAAACACAGGGTTTGGAGAGATATTGGAATGGAATTGTAAAAATTCATGGATTTGGATATGTGAAGAGAAGTGGTTATGAAGGGTGGTATTTATAGTGGAGGAGAGGTCTGTTTTTGATTATTTATGTCATTTGTTTATTATTTTGGCTTGAACCATGAATAGTTTTGATTCCATGAATACATATAGAAAATAGAGAATGAAATTTTTGGATTATGTTTCTTATATCAGAAATAACTCAATATTTAGTGTATTGATCTTATAATGCATATATACCATAAATTGTCATATTTCACTATTCACCAAAATTCATCGATTTTAGAAAAATACCAAAAATTTACCATATCCATTTTTTGAGGTATAAAATTTAAAAATGGAATAAGTTATATAAAAACAATTTTTTAAATATTATACTTTATTTTTTAATTAAAACCTTCATTTATTAAAAAAATTATCGATTTTAAAATTATATTTTATTTTATAAAACATTGAAAATTTAATTAAGGTTGCATAAGATTATATTGTAATAATAGGACCAGAGAATATTAATTTATGAATATATTTATGTAAATAAATATTCTTTTAAAATAATATATTTGTTATAAAATTTTAAATAGACATTTATGATTTACCACAATACCATCAATTAATTTTTCTTTTTAAAAACTTTAATTACATAAACCAATATATAAATATATCATATTTTAATTTATAAGATAACCAAATTCTATATATAATTTAATAGGAGAAGTTAGTATAATATTTTTCATATTACTATTCCAATGTTCATATGTAATTGTATATTATAGTTTTAAACTCGGTGTTGCATGAAACAAAAACTATCAAATATGTTCAATTTTAAAAGTGGCATACCATAACATCTTGAGGTTATACATAGGGGAAAAATTATAGTACTCTAGATAAGGGAGGGAAGAGTAAAGACATGCCCTAATTATTTTTTGTGAAGAGAAATGGGATCTTGGGTAGTTTTATATAGGGAATGGGTGGGGAATTATTTATGATTTCTCATACTTAGGTTTCAGACTCTAGAATAAAATTACCAAAACCACAAACATTCCTATGGTTTTTTCCCATGATTCAAAAAAATTGGAGAGGTTTTAATTATGTTTTAAGTAGAAGTTAAGAACTTAATAAAATAATACCCTTTCTATTGTGGAAGTGAGTCATAGTCTTAAAGAAATAGATTTAAAAAAATAAAAAATATTATATATTTTGGAGGCTTCACAATGGAATTATAAAATAAATAAATTATATTAAAACAAATTATTTTAAATTTAAAAAAACTATTTGGTCTTTTATACCATAAATAATATTTATTACGTCACTTTTGGGTTATTATGATTTCATAATACACACCATGTGTTTATACGGTATTTAATTTTTACCAAAATATTCGAATATGTCATAAAATTATAAAAAATTAACCATTCTATAATTATGATAGTCCTATTAAAAAAATATTATTAATTTTATGAAAAACAATTTCAAAATAGTTTCATTTTCACTTATAAAATATTAATTGTAATTTATTGATAAATACTTGGTTTTTTGAAAATAATAGTTTTTGAACCCTTATAAAAATTACATTCTCTTAATAAAAATTATATGATCATTTATATTTAATATATATTATTTAATATATATTATTTTATATATTATTTTATTAATATATTATTTAATAATAAATCCATTAATAAATTAAAATTAATTCATTAATTGAAATTAAATACTACCAAAGAATACTATTTTTATTTTATTGTGCCAAAATAAAGATCTTTTATAATATAAAAATAATAGTCTGAAAATATATTAATTATTATATAAAAAATAATGTACAGACTCATACCACTTTAGTCTTGATACATATCCCTAGTAATAAACCAGTACACTCCGTGAGAGTAAGGTTTGCAGTCGTGAGTCATTCAAGAGGTGGTTCAGCAAATGGTTTCTCACATACAAATGGTTTATCTCATTCTTAAGTTTTTGGATCTCATCTTGGGATTGTTCAAGGTCAAATACCAATGATTATGTCTGCTTGAGAAGCTCCGATAAATGGGATTCATAGGGTATGATCACATGGGTTGAGGCCACCACTACTTTTTTTTTGTCGATTCTATTTTTTTAGTCCTTATATTTATATAAATCGTGTGATCACAATTCAACTAATATATAATCAACAGTAAAAATATATAATGGTTATTTAATTATGATAGGATATAATAAAACCAAATAAGTTAATGTTTCTTCTCTAACCATATTACATAATAATACATTAAATTATTTTATAAGTGGAAATTTATTTATAACAGTTCGGGTCATTACATTCTATAGCACCAATAAAACCCATAAATTGATATCTTATTTATTGACTCCAATTTCTTATAAAATGGTTATGTTATTCCTTATTGACATT
Organism: Viscum album; assembly: GCA_963277665.1. Taxonomy (NCBI): domain Eukaryota; kingdom Viridiplantae; phylum Streptophyta; class Magnoliopsida; order Santalales; family Viscaceae; genus Viscum; species Viscum album. The sequence goes on along the minus strand of OY728125.1, from coordinate 265,257,874 downwards.
TATTTAGATAATTGGATTTCATTTTCTTCCCATATTTTCATCCATTAGTATGGATGTCCTTCACTCATTATCCTTTGCTGAATAGGTTTAGGATTAATTTTATAATCCATATATTTAGCGAAGGTTGATATATTTTGGGAAAGATTAGATATTTTTTACATTTCCTTTTGGAGTTTTCTATCTCACCCGTATTTAATGATGAACCCTTCTCCTATGTTTCTTTATCAAATTATTATATAATTTTATTTAGCTCATGTTTAATACTGGGGTTATTAATTTTTCGGAAATAGTTTATATTCTTTCTAATTCAATTTCTCATAAATATCAAGCACAATATTTTATTTTTCATCGTTTTTGAATTTTTTTAATATTCTGATGATAAATATTTTTTGATTCCTTTCTGAGTTTCGTAATTTTTTCAGTACAAGCTTACAAAATACCTCTCAATTACCACTCAAGTTCAATTCTACCTTCTCCATCTTGATTATTTCATGATGATTCAAAACTTTTGTCCACCTGAGAAACTAGAGTGATTTATTTGACAAAAAATCTAGATGGTTATCATTCTTAATCAAAAAAATATTCTTATTTTGGATATATAAAATTTATTCTACTTATTATATCCTTTGTTCTGTTGATTACTCTTGTATTCCTCATCTAATAAAGATTACCTAACTTATATATCTTGAGAAAATAATTCTATATGACATATATCATTGTAATTAAAACTTCTATAAATTTCATTACCATTTCCATTAAATTTTCCATTTATTAATCTATTTGATAAGAGAACTATAATATGGTAAAGATATTCTTCATCCCTATCAAGTGAATCAGATAATTATTCTATCATTACACCCTTTATATTATTTAGGGATTCAAATTTCATCTCAACCTTTTCCTATTTTCATAATTATTTCATCTATAATTTAATTTATAATAAGAATATTTTAATTTAATATAATGAATGGTCTTCCTGACATTTGAAAGGCAGTTCATTTTGATAAAATTGATATGTAAATTTCTTCATAAGATTATTTATAATAGTGGTGTCTTAAATTTTATCACCAAATCCAGAAATATTTCATAATATTTCATTTACCAGAGTGAAATAAATATAAATATATTCATTATCATCCATATTAATGTATAAAATATACTCCTTCAATCTTATAGAGTGGTGTCCTACACATTGATTTTTCATTCAATGGTTATTCTAAATTTTTCACATATCCATTTTTTTGTTGAAATCTTCATTACCATGATGTAAAAATTCTCTAATACAGACAAAAAAATGAATTTTATTCCTTTACATCTATTACCATATTATTTTTATCTTCAAGAGCCATAGGCTTATTTTTAATAAAGGGTTGAATTCCCCCTATAGTTCAAAATTTAATCACTAGGGCAGATGAATGGAGGTTGGGACCCATTACATTCCACTAACTATGGATTTTAATACATTCAAATGTAGTAAATCCTCATCTATTAACATGGTTTAGATTATCCACTCTTGTTGAATTATTATAGGCATCCCCTCATTGATACCACTTGTTAGTCCAAAATGATATCATGGTGAAGGAATTTTGAATCAGACAACCATTTTCATTTATTAGTTAATCCATTAAAACTCAACCTCTTCATCCCATATAGTTTCTCAATAAACTGTATAAAAAAAATGTTCCATACCTCATATACAAAAATAATGAAAGATAAAAGCACATGATATTTACAAGGTCCGACTAACCATGCCAACTCTATCCTTTCTTGGTCTGTCCACCCAACATTTATTATCTACTATTTCTAAAATTTATTATAATATAAAATAAACTATTTTAATTCAAATTACAGAGTCCACTGTAATATAAACATACTATAAAAATATGATCCAAAAAAAGACCAATAAATTTTGTGATTTATGAACTTCATGATGTTTTCCTCTTCTAAAAGTGAGATGATCAATATATCAGCATGTGTATGATCTATTACTGATCATCACTAGTTGATAATCACATCAACCAATTAGTCCTAATAACTTCAAAAGATTCTGAATTATTTGGTTCTTCTTGACATCTTAAATACATGGGTACATGGATGATACTTATCCTTTACTATTCTTCTTCTCTCCTAGATAAATGATATTCATATATCTATTAATTATCTTTAACAGTGGATATAGGTTCTCTTATTTTTTTTGTTTATTGATTTATTGATTTCTCACTACTACATGTATTCAAACTCTAGTCTCAAAGAGAAAATCACAAATCCAATCAAATTAGTCAACTTTAGGTTCATTATTATTCTTCAAGAACCACTGATAACTCCTCAATTAACTCCTTTTATCTCCATTATTGTAGTCAAACCAAAACTCGATTGTGGCTCATTGTTTTATTCATTACAATGTGAATAAATTCCATTTAATTCTAATAAATTTCCAATAAATGTTACCTTGGAATATTTCTATCTTAATGTACAAATATTAGTGACCACATTATATATATCATTGAAGAACTATTCATGAATAATAATAATCAAATCCTATACCTTTGGCGCACCTCATCCCATCACACTCTTCAACAAGCCCAAAAATATAACTTATTATAAAATTATCATTTTTATTTTAGAATAAAAAACTCAACCTACTATATCCAAATAAAATCACATCTCCATGGGAAGCACCGCACCCATTTTGGGATCACTTTGTCTCACAAGTGGAACCTCATCTAAACACACCTAGTTCTCGAGTGTTGTAATAAAACCTTAGACATGTTGATGAGACCGCATCATGCACCATGTCATGGTCATATCAATATATCTTTTTTGACATTATAAATCTTACATAAACTCAAATGATTCACAATGGACTCTCTATGACAATTTTAGACATCATCTTGTTATACAGGGAAACTCCTCAAACCCTATTTCCATTGTAGTGACATAGTCTTTCCTATTTTTGCTATCATGAATAGATGCCTTCAACCATGACCACTCTATCATTCTATACACCTATTTTGGAATTGGTTATGTTTCACCTATTATATAGAACCTCTCCACTAGGACCACCACAACATGGTCCCTTCATGATTGACTATTTTTGGATTTTTCATCAAATCATTCCTTGTGTTATGGCATATCCTACTTTTACATCCTCATCATCAAAACACATTAGGAGATAAATAAATAACTTCTCTTATTAACAAAAATATATCCCATAAACAATACCCAAAAACTATAATATTCTTCTAAATTTGAAAAAATATATCAGAATGAATTATGGATTATAATGAAAATTTTAAAGGAGTAAATTTTATAGAATTAAATCATCAATACATTTATATAATATATAAGGAAGATAATATAAGAATATTTCTTCAGTAAAATGTGTTTACTAAAAAAAATTAAAGGGTAATTTTGTTAAATTTTTTTTCAAGATCATTGCATTTTGTTTTAAAGAAAAAACTCTCAAGGATAATCCAATCATTTCTAAAAGGGATATTTCTTCTTCATAAATTATTGTGATTTATTGAATAGTTATAAAAGGGTGATTTATATCAATATAAACATACATTGATGTAAATTTTGTTAATCATCAGGTACATTATAATGTTATAATCCACCATATTTATCCAGATGTATGATGGTGATGATTATATTCTATAAGTGTTTTTTTAAAAACTGTTTCATTATAACTTGTTAACTAAGTTATAAATAATTGATGAATTTTTTTGTTATGTTATGAAAAATTATATATAGATTTAATTATTTGATAGGTTTTCCTAGAGTTATATATCCCACCAATGAATTAGGTAATGATTTATATCTCATGATATAAATTTAAAAGGTCTTGGGAGTTAACCCACACACTTAAGGGACTATATATATTATATGACATGTGAGGCTGAAAATATATAGTACTCTAAAGTATTAGGTAAAGACTTATATCTCAAGATCTACCATGTCTTGGATTTATGAGTGAACCAAATAAAATATGAGACTCTTTCTAATATCATTATTGGATTGGGGATGGAAACCAATCCATTATTCGACTTCTTCCACTATATGCTGATGGTTTTGGTAGTGGTAATTTACAAAGGAAAATATTTTTGTTGGTTTTGAGAGTTCCATAATCTTACATTTTGAAACATTTATATGTTATAATGGAATATGTTTTAGGCTATTATTAGATCATTATGAATTTCTTTATTTTTTTTTATATAATTATTTTTTTTATTTTCTAATGTTATATTCAAGTACATTGACTATGATCTCATACCCATAAAATTATCTCTTGATCTCTTATTCCCATAAATTGTTATCTCTTTCTTTAACCAACATAATATTAGGAGTTAACACCATTTTAATGTTTCCACTCACTGGGTTATTCATATGGTTATAAATTTTGAGAATATTAGTGGGGGTATAAGTATGGAGTAATGTTTACATGTGTTAAAAATGGCATTTTTTATTTACTGAGTTTCTAAAGATAGTAAACAAAAATGTTATTTAGATTTTTTTAATTTTTTTTGATATAAAATTAATGTGCAATATTTTAATGTTTATCCTAGGAAATTTATTATTTAATTGAATACATATTTTTAAGATATTTGTTTGAACACTGCTCCTAGGAATATAGATCTGGGTGTCTATGTTTGTATCAATGATGAGTTATTTATTTTTAGGGATTATTTTTATTATATTTTTTTAGATTAGGAATGAATAACTATTGTGAAAGCCTTAGGTAAATGCTCAAGGTAGGAAAGCATCCTTTTTTTTTTGAAAAGTTTATAGTGTATGGTTTCCATGTAATGATGCCCCTATCAATATAAAAATAAGTGGATGTAGCCTATAGAAGATATTAAATTGGATTTAATGGCCCTAAAACTAGTTTGTTAAAAATTAAATTTCTATTTAATTAGTGACGTACATGTGGGACTAACAAAACACCTAGTTTAACACTCTATGGTGACATAAATTGGATGATTCACATCCTCTTAATGATTCAATGTGAAGTATTAAAATAAAATTTTATGTTAAAATTATAATCATATTTATGAGGTATATGATGTGAAATATTTTGTTTTTCCCCATGAAAAACCAAATGGGATGGAATCATGTGATGAAAATCATGTGGTTATACAAACTGAACTACTGTTAGTTGTGATTTAAAAAATTAAAATTAAAAATTCCCATACATTCCAATGAATATAATTATGTAGTTCCATTTGACATTTAGTTAAAATGATCATGGAGGAATGACTGTTTAACTTTATACCTTTCCCAAATTTGGCCAGAAGTACCCAACAGAATATCTAAAAGGATAGGGAAAATTATTAATGTGTGGAAGTATTGGACATTGAGAAAGTGGTTATAAAACAAAGATAATTTTTTGGTAAGTACAATGGTAGTTATAAAGGTCCCAACGCCCCCCACCCCCAATTATTTAATGTCACAAATGTAAGTAGTTTTGACACTATAAAAATTGATGCCCAGACCTATAGGCTGACAAATTTCATAAACATTAAAACCCCAAAAGATCTAGGGAATAAGGGAAAACATATGAAATGACTACCGTTTAACTGGATCAATATAATTAAATAACACTAAAATTACTTTCTATATTTAAAGATGTATTTTTTATTATAGTTATATCCACTCTTCTATGTCTAGGAAGATTTTAAAGAGCATAAAATCACCATCAAAACATTTTGATCATTCCGTATAACCTCTAGTAATATGATTATTATTACCCAAGATTGAAATTATAGGAATTTTATTAATGTAAATATTATTACACACCATTTAGATGAATTTCATATGTATTTTAGACATTTATTATAACTCTCTATATAAAACCCATATCAATTTCTAGAATAAGGATGTCACATTTCATATCGTAAAGCGACGTACAAGCACCTATTAGTATGAGGATATCTATAAAATCAACATAAAAATTATTTACATTATATGGGGCTTAATTATCAATCAGATATTAATTTCCATGACTAATCACATATTTTAAGGATGAAATTACATTATAATATATATCTTGAGTAATGAATATACAAATAATTATGCCATATCTATTCATCAGTAATAAAAAAATTAAAAAATTTATCTCAGAATTTATTAATGGGGGTAGAATTTAACACACCATAATTTTTGTATATATTTTACATTAATAAAATATTATATTTAATAGATTCCTACACACAAAGAAGCTAGAAAAAATGAAACAATTGAACTTTGTATCAAGATAAAATTGTAAGTTTAAAAATTTATCAATTAAAATTTATCTACTAATTTCACATATATAAATCGTGTTAACTAAATTATAAAATAAATGTAAAATATAAAAATAAATGAAATTTCAAATTAAATTTCATTGATAAAATTAATTTAGCATATCTAAATAACTAATGAAATAATTTTTTTCATGAATATATATTTTACCAAAATTACCATTTATAAGCTATGAGTTTTAATATATTACAATTAAATAAGTATTTTAATGAAAAATATTGATAGTATATATAATAAAATAATTTAACATCCATCCAATTGTTATGAATAGGAATGTAATAAATTCATTTTGCACTTAAGAGACATGTTCTTATGTTTTTCGTATAACGGGGTTCATAAAAATTAATTTTTATCACTTTTAAAAATTAAACAAATAAACTTTTTCATACTTTTATGAAATATGTTAAAATTTGATAATAAGTAAAATATCATCATTAAAAATAAAAAAAATTTACTGAGTATGAAATTAAATAACCTGATAACGGTACGTGGATTATTATCACATAATGTTTTTTTTCAAGTTTTTGGATAATTGTTATCAAAATAAATTAATTTGATCGCTTTTCTCGCCCAAAAATAAATGTTTCATTATTTTCAAGAGAAACCAAATTTAGGATAAGTGGAGAGAAATTCAAAAAAACCCATGATGGGAATTATGTTTCCTTTACAATACAAACATAAGGTGTTAATGTATTTTATCTGATATAGGCTCCAGAAAAAAAGAAAATTATTCCACCTACTTTATTTGTGAATAATATCCTATCCTATTTTGTCACTTAATTAATTTTTATATAATTATTTTCATATCATTAAAGCCCAAATTTAGTATGTAGATATGAGTATTTTCTGATTCCTATAATTCCATGGTTCCAAATACCACAACTCTGTTCTCTATTCATCTTTGGCATTCCATTGAAGAATTAATTAAGAAATTCTTATCCCCATTCTTCTCCATATTATGAATTATGGGGATTATTACCTCTAACTTTGTAGACACTACTTTCTCTAATACTCAAATTTTTTCTCTTCTCTCAGGAATTTCATAATTTCATACCTTTTGTAGATATATTAATCCATATGGATGCATATTCTTGCATCAATTGAAATATCTTATAGAATGAGGGTCATAAATTTAGTTTTTTATTTAGAAGAATCCTCCTTCAAAAGTGGTTTATCTTGGTTTTTTGTAACCTCATTGGATATAATGACATTTTCAAGCCTTTTAGAGGAGGATTGGAAGGATTCATATAATTGTAACCTTTTCCCATTGATCGAGTATTCACTAGTTTTAGAATATTAGAATATCATTTATGACACTTATAATTCCTCATTATATTATCCAGTTAGTCACCAAAATAAATTGAACAATGATTCACTTTTATCAAACCATTTTGGTGAAACAATTTGGTGGATTATCCTATAGATACTTTGATTGAGGAACCTCAACACTTATTTCCATATTTATAGAAATTTTCACCACTATATATGGACGAATTCAAGCCCTTTTCATTCTCCTTATGTCCTCTATAACTTAAAAAAATGTAATATACATTCTGTATAAGGATAGTGGATCTTACCAATGATGGATGGGATTTTTACTGTTCCACAGACCCTGTAATAGGCCCTTAGCTGGAGGACTATGCCTCACAGTATGTTCCAGGAAGCTGACCACCTAAAAAACCCCAAATATCTCTTCGAAACTTCTCAAAGTGAATAAGGATCTATCATTCTTCACCTATATAAACTTAATATGACCTCGAATTTTATATTGTTGATATTGAAATTGAACCAACATAAGACCATAAAAAGTCATTAAAACCATTTTCATCATTATGAAATGGGGATAAAGGTTTAGATCCTTTATTGAAAAAACACACTTATTGACCTGTTAGAGGTGACACATATGATATAAAAAATAGAATAAATCCATCCAGTTTTCAAGATAGACAACATATTTGATATGGTATTATTTTCCAACATCAATAAAAAAAATCAGTCCGAGTATTGGAAATATCAACTTCAACATATATACACGGATAAATTTGATAAAATGGGAGGAAGATCTATTATCAAATCAAAAAAATTAGTTTTCCAAATTTCCTAACATTTATAATATTCATGGATTTTGAAAACGTAACTAAAAACTGAGCAAATATAACTATATTATAACTTTTGGATTATTTATTTTAAAATGAAAGTAAAAAAACATCAAAAAAAGGAAAACGAAACCCCATGGAAGGATCTCTCGATACACTCCCAGGATGAGATAAGGTTGGCCTAATGAAAAGAAGAAGGGGGTCTAGGATCCCTATGAAGTCATGATGTAGTAGGTCCAATGAATCAGAGATAAATATTTCAAATGGTTTAAATGATGGTTGATTCCACCTAAAGCAATCCCAAAAGGAGATCCTATATAGGATTGATTCCTCCAAAAACTCCTACTCAATGACCGCGATATTTGAGAGTCCTTGGTCAAAATAGAGAACCATGTCGCCAATCATGATTCCAGGGAAGGGAGGGAGAATAAATGGATCATTAATAGGAATGAACATAAGTGGTCAACCAATTCCTAATTAAATCATCCCCCTCTCATGAGGGCGGGGGACAAAGGTGGTAGTTAAGACCTTCCAGCTATGAGAACCTAGATGAGGGTGTTGTAGCTTTAAGGATCTAGTTCTTCTTATGTTATCGCATTAAAAAAAGACTCAAATATAATGGGTACATATATATAATATTAATATTCATTTAATTAGTAATACATATTAAATTAGAATAATAATAATTCATATTTTAAAAGGAAATTTTTTTAAAAAACAATTTTTCTTTATATTATATTTTTTAGTTTGAAATCAAATTTATTCTATTTTCAGAGTTAATTATATTAAATGGATTAAAATTTTGGAATTAAAAAATTTAAAATTGGCAGTATAGTTCCTCTAATATTTTAAGATAAAAAATAATTACCATTGTTAATTTCAGATCACAATTAATAAGGGTAAAAATTAATGACTTAAATTGGGTCCAATTTTTTTAAGTTAACATGTTATAAAATTCTTATAGAATACCTTTGTTATGTTTTAATGTCAATCCAACATGTCTCGTAAATATTTTCCCCCATAAATCTGATCGAATCATATTCTAATCTCTTTCCTACTATTAAATTCAAATGAAAAGTCCCACTTTTCACCTATAAAAGGATCTCATTTCCACTGACATCAAGACATAGTTATTATGTAATTCTCCCAACTTGAGGCCACTCCATTGTTATATAAGAAAATGTGTTATTTGGCCTCAGTCATACCACCCCATATTCTAGAGGCTCATAATAATCATTTAGGTCCTAAAATATGAATTCGGGATATTATTCCCTCAATATCATAGCCCTTAATAATAGTTATTAACCAAACAACAACCAAATCTAGGTATGAGAATAAAAAAATATCCAATCCAATATAATAAAAACTATTCATGCAACTAAAAATATAAATCTTTCACCCATTGGGATGATCTTATATAAAATATAAATAAAAAACAAAAATATTCACCCAATTACTACGAACCTGAAATGATTTGTCCCCATCTCTAAATAACCTAATGTTTCCCTGAATCAATATTCTACGCAGCTAATGCTCTAAAATGAAAGTAAGAATATGGTTTGTATGTGCACCAGTGTTCCTACATATTTTTTGATCATATCACTCAATAGGGTGTCACTAATCAACCACCATATAGGCCTTCATATTTGTATTTTTTCATGAGGAAACTAACTATGTTAATAAAATTTATTTATATGTTATTAGGTGATAACCAGATCACCATGACACATGATAAGAAACACAACACCATCAGGATACTATATAATAACAAGTCCACCATAGCACTCAACCATCCTACTTAAGCACTATTCTAGAATCTAGCCTTACCTCATGTCACATGTTATCGATGTCTATCTTATACCAAAATAATTAGGGTAGACTTCATCAAAAACCTTGAATCATAACAAGAAGGACAAAGTATTGTCATGCATCAATATATAAACTCACATCCTTTTCATTCATGGTCGGTTCCATTGGTTGCATATCTGGTCACATATCATCCCATCCCCTCAAGGGTGGTCCACTACCTCAACCTACACCTATCTAGTAATGTTTCATTGATCATTAATCAATCCACGCCTTCTCATGCAATATTTGATTGAATAAGAATTATCACTCAAGGATAAGGAACATTTCACAACCACTACATTATCACTCAAGGTATCGACTGCCTTCATCATCACATCACACTATGACCAGGACCCCAGTGTGGTCTTTGACCCAAGACCCTCAAGAAATGGTCTACAATATATCCCAATACAACACATGTGACATGGAAAAACAAGACCAACAGTCTCTCTCAAGGAATGTTCTGGCCATAGTTTCATCTACCCCTCTTTAAACTGTTACCTCACACAATCTGGTTACCAATCATGGATATATCCCACCACACAAGATCAAAATTCATCTTATGGTGTCAGTCACTTGACACAAAACCCATCGTCTTTTATGAATCCAACCCCACCAACCAGTTTTTCTAATAGGTCCTCTAGAATGTCATAAACGATTGTTATTGGTACCACCTTAATCTCATAACCCAGTGGTGTTAACACTTCCATAAATTTAATCACAACATATACCCCATTATTTGGTTAAATCTTACAAACACCCTCATCCCTTGGAACCGATAATATGTTATCCCACATTTCTACTCTTAATTCCAGCACTACCTGAGGAATCCCATCAACCCAACTGACACCCTGCCCAATTAGTGGAATAATAATGTGTGATCCCAAACTACCCAGATTTCTTAAAATAACTTGGTATCATCCTGAGAGGCACAAGGCCACCCCGTCATATGTCTTAACTACTACACATATAATTATATCTCAATCCATGACCTATAAAATTATTTAGTCATGCACACTCAAAAATTAGACATGCATATGACATTTCATCATGGGGACACCTAACTAGATCAGAGTGAACCCCTCTTCGAGCAGAATCCAACACATTAAAATCCCATTAAGGCTCTTAGATGCTTCAAGGAACCTATCTCATCCAAAAATACATCTATAATTCATTATACAAAATTAGAAATAATTATTTAAAATTTAGAATATTAGAATCATATCCTCCAATATTATTGGGTTTTTTTCACTAATTGAATCACAAAAAAATGTTGTGAGGTCAACCCCCAACATGCACCTAATCCAACTACACAATAATCCACAAATATAAATAACTATTTTTAGGTAAATTTCATTTAATATAACATGAAACCCTAAAGAAAAATAGTACGGTGATAAACCATTATCAAAATAGTGTGGGACGGTGTACATAAATACTCTTTGGTCCTTGTCTCTTCAAGAGGAGAAAAAATCCCATAAAAAATGTTTTATTCCACCTTTCTCTAGTGTAATGTTATCTAAAACTCAAAACAAAACCTAGATAGAAATCAATGACAAATGTGGAATATAAGAATTGTGATAAAAATAGAATAACTCACCTTAAAATACCAATGGAATTCACTCGTAATAACAATAGTTAAAGGGGATTATGGGGAGATACATTCCATAAGGACCTCCCCATGAAATTATAGTAAAAAATAAAAAGAACTATTATCATATTTTTCTTTGAAAACCCCCACTATGAAAAATTTCAAAACATGAACCACTCAAAATTTCCCTAAACAGAGGAGCTATGTGGCCTTGGGAATGGGACATTACTTATAATTTGAAATTATCTTGAAAGAATGCCCAATTATCCTCTCCTATAATCCTCTAAAACATTTAGAATCCCCTTGTTCCAAGAAAAATCCATATGTCCACCATTTCATAATGATCTCTCAAGAGAATATTAAAACAATTAACATGAGTATTATCTACTTTATAATTTTTTTCATCTACCTTTTTCATCCACCCTCCACAAAAAAATATTCATCCCATATTAATAAAATTAAATGAGTATTCTTATTATAATTAATTTCGTTATTTTGATGATATTATCTATATATAAATTTTTTTATTCACCATAGAATAATGAAAATTTCATTTTTGCAAACGTGAAAAATATCGTCTCCATGAAAGATGTGTTTCATTTTTCATAACCAACTTATATTTTTGGGTTCAAAAATACATTTAATGAATAAATATTATATGTATAATATCGTTATTATAGAAATAAATGACTAAAATACATGGATAATACACCATTTTAGATGAGTATTCAGTACATTACAATAATTCTTGTATAATGACTGTAATAGTTTAGTGTCTCTGGAAACAAGGAAACATGACATTATACACTAGTGAAAGGTGTTAAACATCTCCCATAAATATCTACACCTTTATTAGTTCTACCTAAAACCAATTTTCATATCCTGAGGAAAGGAAACATAATAAGGGGTGATCTTAGATTCTTAGTAAGGGTAAATAAATGGAATCTATAAGTATGACATTAACAAAGGGTATAGAACATTATCATAACATTTGAATATCATACATTAAATATTATAGATCATAAAAAATATTTTAAATTCATATGAAATTAATTATAATAAAATTAAGAGCATAACTCGTGAAATCACAATATAGGAATAAAACATTGAATTGTGGAAGACACAAAAGAATATAATATAACATCCATAGTATCCAAGACATCATTTCTAAGACCATCTTGGTAGTATGGGTTAACTCTTCATACCATCTAGATAGTATTGGTTCACTCCCATGGCCATATTAGTAGCATGAGTTCACACCTCATAATATCTTGGTAGTCATGGTTCACTCCCATGGCCATCTTAGTAGTCAAGGTTCATTACCAAGACCATATTACTATATCTTATGAGATATACACTTTTACCCAATGCATATTAAGAATATATATGTCACACCCATCCCATACACTAATCATAAATACATGTAACATAAGATCAAAAATATTCGTATCAAAACCCCTGAAATGAAATGGGTATCATAAACATGAATGATATAAAAAACTATGTAAAAAAGAGAGGTTACATAAAAATTTCATCAAAAGAGTAATCAGTGAAGGAGAAGTGGATTTCATAAACATATTACCTATGAAATAAAAATGATTTTCATAAATACCATTACATTAATCATAACCCATTCATAGAAATAATATTAATTCAACCTTTATATCATTTCATTTAAGGGAATGAGTAACATCAACAGATGTCATCCTAGATGGAAAATAATTTTGAAATATATTTCAAAGATGTTTCTTGAGGAAAATTGCCATTATTTTTTCAAAAAAAATATTAATACATAGATCCATTTGAAAATACTTTTCTTATAAAATAGCTTGAAAACTTATAAAGAAAACTTGAAATAATTATGAAAAACATTTTTACATTAAAACATAAAAAATTATATTTAAAAATTTTAAAATATTTTTATTTTAAAACTATATGTAAACATATAATGAAATCATGAAATAAAATTAAAACCTTTTTACATGAAAACATGCCAAAGGATCTTTAAAATGTTTTGAATCCCATTTATTTGAAAATACTTTTAAATACATATAAATAAGTCCTGAACAAAATTGAAAAACAATTTTACTTCAAAATAAATTATAAAAACATTTTCATTATAATTATACTTTAAAAATTTAAAGAAAGATTCAATAAAATGACGGCGTGTAAATTTGTACATGTTGTATCAAGTAAAAAAAATATTCATTTGTCAAGGTAAAAGGGATAGAAAAATGACATATTTGCAAAGCGAAAAGAAGATTCCTTTTAAGAGATTTGTAAAAGAAATAAAGGGTAAAATATTATATTATATATTTAATTATATTAATATAATATTCTTGTATTGACTTTTAGAAATCATGGTTTTGAAAGAACACATATTTATAACCGAAGAGAGAGGGTAAAGTCGGTTATTCTTAAGAACACTATCTTAAGTATCTTATGTACCAAAGAGTAGAAAAATTATACCAATACATGAATATATCATGAATAACTAGAGGATAATAAAATTCTTGATTTTTCTTGAGATAATGAATATAATATTTCAAAAAAGGAATTATAATGAAAAAAAATCTTGAAAAGGGTTGAGAATGTCTCAATAAACAATTATAACTTGGTAATATGGATTCATACAATCCATTTAATAAAACGAAATTACATGAAATATAAAATATCCTTAAAATAATAAAAATCAGGATATAACATAAAAATTATAATTATATACACATTGAAAGATAATTTTGGTGAATAATAAAACATGAGTCTCAAATAAGGAAAGTTGAGAGAAAACTATTTCACCAATTTGGTAACTTTTGAAACTTAAACCCTGTGAAATAAAGATCATAAAATGGATATGTGAATACCCATAAATTTATTTATAAAATAAATATCATAAAATAAAGGTAAGATCTTACACCACACCAAAGGAAAGAGTGGCGAACATAACAAGCATCTCACCAAATTAAAAAGTGATATGAAATCCCCTTACCTTGTGTCTTGACTCTCGTCGTACTCATTCAAAAACCCTGTATAATAATTATAAATTTATTATAAATATTTTTTAGAACAAATTAATTATATATAAAACTATATATACTTTTATTATTACCATACATTACCCACTTATAAACCATATTATATTAAAGTTTCAGTTCAGATAATATTTGATTTGTTATTCACATGTTTCATAATTTGTTATATCATTTATCCTTATACCTATATCGTGATTCCATAATGTAAACCATAATATAAATATCAAGTATAAATAGTATATTAGTATGAAATGTAAAAAACCATTCATTGAGATGGTAATTTTTATGTACGCATTAATGTTGTTTCTATTTTTATTGTCGTATTGAAATAATGAAATAAAATGACATATATGTATATATGTAACACCCTATGTTTTTTATGGAAATGTTTTCTAATAAATTAAATATTAAATTGTGTCTTCAATTGAATTAATTCAAAAACTCATTTCACATGGAACAAAATTGTCATACGTTACATGCGGCACAACATGGAATACATTACACACAAATCCAACTTAGCGTACGGTGAACGCAACATCGACGTAGCGTACATCACACGCAACATAGAGTTACTATGAAATATAATTTTAATGATATAATTATTTAAATGAGATAATTATACCCTATCCATTAAAATTAGTAATATCAACTGTAATAACTAATTTTCAAATGTTTTTTATAACTTTTTATGTAAATAAAACATTTTGATAATGAAAGATATGATTTCTGGTAAAATTATTTTTTATTTTAAAATATTTTTTTCTCGAATGAGCATCTCTCAATAATAAATTTTTTTAGAAACATTTATAAATTTAATTTTATAAAATAAAATTCATTTTTTATTCATAATCTGAAAATTATCTTTGGGTGAATTTTTGGGGTTTTTCTTGGAAACTTCATTATTTGATGTATAGTGAGAAATACTGATTTTAGTTAAAAATTTCCTTTTAAAATTAATTATTAATGTTAAATGATATTTTTAATTTTTTTAAGGTCCGATTATTTAAGTATTATATATATTAAAACAATTTAATTCAGTATAATAAATTTCAATTTCAAATTGAATATAAAGTCTTAACAAACATTTTAAAAACAATTACTTTAATAACTCGTTATTTTCTCTCATCTTTGGGATTAACATTAATATTAATTTTTTTATTTATGTGATATGAATTAAAAAGAATATAAACCATCATGTTTATTATAATATTTGTAGTCTAACAAGACCTAGTTAAATTTTGTCCAAAATGATTAGTAAAAGTGATTTAAATTAATCGCAGCAATTAGGGCCAAATTAAGCATAATTAGGGACTAAACCTTAAAATTAAGGGGCCAAATGACAGGTCCACCTATCCAAAAACCATTGGATGTCAATTTTTCATCCATATACCATACTTAATTTATTTATTAATTTATTTATTTGTTTGTTTTTTTGTGATTTTTTTTAGGTGATAACTTGTGCACACTTGAATTGCTTCAAAAAATTCCAAGTAAGTCCTTTTTAGTCCCTATAAAATGTTACCACCTCTCCCACTTAATCACACCTCTAAATACTGTTAATTTGTTCCAATAATTTACCAATATACTTAAGATAATCCCTATACAAATCTTATAATCATAAACTTTTCCATAATGCAATCGAAGGAATCATTTTGGAAAAAACCAGAAGAAGTAACCCGATCGAGAGGTAACGTCTTCTTTTTAAGTCCTTCCTTTTATTTTCTTTATACAACCCACCACATTATTTTTTTTCTATGAATATATAAAAATACCATTATAATCAATATAATAGTCTATTTTTATGATAAGTATTCAACCTACATTTTCACACACCTCCATCTAATGGATAATGAACATACTATTTATGTGTATGGCGAACCATCGCCTCACTAAATGATGATTGATCAATTTTCCATACAGCCTCTAATGGTGTCCACTAAGATGTAAATGGTTTTTATATATGTTATATATCATATTTACTATGTATTTAAATTTACTTATCCCTTTTTACAATACATACCATTTACTTTCCATTTGGTGTTAATATGATAATCATGTTTGAGGAAGTGTGGACTCCCCCCCCCCTCAAAACGATGTGATTCATTCACACATAACATGGATTGTATTAACGATGGATTTAGTGAAAATATATGATATATATGATATATATGATATGATAATGATAATTTAATAATTATATATAGATAAACATTTATATATAT
This sequence comes from Viscum album, assembly GCA_963277665.1. NCBI lineage: Eukaryota > Viridiplantae > Streptophyta > Magnoliopsida > Santalales > Viscaceae > Viscum > Viscum album. The sequence goes on along the minus strand of OY728125.1, from coordinate 265,240,785 downwards.
ATATATACATTTTTCATTTGCATACTTTCTTTCAATACGACAATAAAAACTGAAACAATTTTCATGTGTATGTTCGACTTACCTCTCCATGAATGGTGTGTTTCATTTCATACATATATATTCTATGAGTTATTATTATATACATATATTAAATATATATGATATTTATATCTTGGTTCACAAGTATTAATCATGATATAAGTATAAGGACCTACAATATGACAAATTAAGTCATATGCGAAGAACAAAGAGAATATTACCAGAAGTGAAGCCTTAACATAGGATCGTCAACAAGAAGGTAATATAAGCTCATCATAAGAAAATATACAGTATTAAATATAATAATATGGTTCTATAAAATATTTATAATAAATATTTATTATACATATAGATTTAATGAGTATGATGATAGTTAAGATACAAGGTAAGGGGATTTCTTCTCACATTTTATCTTCATGAGATACACACTATATTCACCACTCTTCCCTTTTTTGTGGTGTATGTACTGACCATGATTTTATTCTATGTATCTTGTACTTAAATATATGGGTATTAACCTATCTATTTTATGAAAATTATATCATGGGTTTTATGTTTCAAAAGCTTCCAAATCGGTAAAAAATGTTTTTTCTCAAATTGACGTCTTTGAGAACCATGTATTGTTATACACCTAAACTATTTTTAGAGGAGTATATACTTACATGTTATATCATGAATATCATTATTTTAATGATATTTTAAGATTCACAGAATGTCCCTTTACTACATCAATATTTTGGTCCCATGTAACTAAGTGGTAAGTTCTTATTGAAACAATCTCATCAATTTTTGAGATTGTTAATGATTATGCATCTTTGATGAAGTCGTATGATACATATCTCAAGAAAAATCATGAGTTTCTTTATACTATATTTATTCCAGATATCCTATTATGTTAGTACCATTTTTCCAACTCTTTTGAACTAAAGGAAATATTTTTTAACTAAAATATTACCTTCTCTCTCTTCGGTCAGAAATATATTGTATTTAGGAACCATGTTTTTAAAAATGTTTTCAAAAATGTTTTCAAAAGATACTTAAAGATAATTTTCAAGTAAAAAGTATTTTAAAAATATTTTATTATTATCAAATATTCCTTTTTATGTTCTCAAATATATTTTCAATGAATAATTTTTTCAAAAAAAATTATGTTATAAAATGAATTCTTTTAAAGAAGAAAGGAAATTTTCTTCAAGAAATTATATATAAGATATTCATATATTATTTCTCATATAAGACATACATTAGTTTCACTCATAAATTTATGCAGAATTTATTCAATTTTTTACATTCATATTATTTCTATGAATTAATTATGTTTTTATGGCATGGTTTTTATGGAACCTATTTTAGATTTGGGGTTCTATGCTTTTGAAACTGGATTCTTTTCACAGGTTATGTTTATGATGAAATGATTATGAAACGCATTTCTTCCCATATGTTATGATAGGATTATAGTTTTATGAAAATATGAAGTTTTTGCCTACCAAGCCTCTCCCCTATAATGTAATTGGAAAAGGTTATGGCTAAAATGAAGAGACAAAAATATTACAGGGACCATTATTCCTCCCTATAAAACCTTTGATCATTAGGTCAAAAAACCTAGGAAAAATTTAATAAACCTTTTTGTTACACATATATACTAGTTCTTGTGATTTTTTTGGAACAGAAAAAGGTGAAATTGCATGGTATTTGAGCCCCTATGAGCATGGGAATACACATAAGAAAACCCACTTCATAATTTTAACCATATAGATTAATTTACTATATCGTATTTGAATAGGCTAAAAATATATTATGGTGCTGTAAAATGAATCAATTATCTATATTTCCTATATAAATATAATATTAAAATTACAAGAGGTGACCAAACATTATATTCATTTATCTCATAGACTTTCCCCAATTTATGGAAGTGATATATTTATTATTTATCTAGATCTATTATAAATAACTGAGAAAAAACTCTTTGAGAATAATAGATTGATTTATATATTTCATAAATATCTCAATTGTTTAGAAGTTATGATTTATCCAATTCATTTACATATAATGTTCACATGTATTAAATTATTATGATTTATTTCATTGTATGTTTCATTGAATATCATGAATTGAATTTTGAAGAAACCTAAAGGAAAATATTGGCAGTGGATTAAGAAAGATAAATTTCATTAATTATTGAGAAAAAAGGGGTGGATCAACAACAAGGTGTATTCTTCCATTAATATAATAAAAATTACTTAAAATAAAATGAAATAAAAGACTATTACAAAATCCAATCAGTTGACTGTTGCAGATAATTTAAAATATGCTAGAAAAATAGATCTATTATTGGGGTTATTACTATTTAAATGCATTCACATCATATGACTGATGTAGTTTATCTATCTATGAAGTGAGTTCCTAAAATTACCAAATATTAGTTACAATTTATTTATATTAATATTCTTTTCATAGTTCTTATGTAAGACTATTATTTCTTTATCTTCACTTTCTAAATTCTTATCAATTCATGGATTTATCATTATTCAAATATATATCAATTGTTGTCTTGTACTATCCACTATATTAATAATTTTTTGTTTAAGATGTCTTTAGATACGATGAGATAGCTTTATTATATCACTATTTTATCTTGTAAATATAAGGTTTCTTCGATAAGAGTTCTCAATATTTTGTAATCAAACCCAGTAATGTTAAACCATGGTATTTTTGGGGATGAATTTATATCTTATCAAAAATATATTATAACAATATTTTAAGGATAATGGTACTGATTTAGTGATATTCCCAGTTTTTCATTGCATGATTTCCAACTGAATGTTTAGGGTTTGGACTCAGGTCATGTAGCGACCTAAACTATTATAATTAAAATTAGACTTTTTGATTTATTTAACTATATTATTATGTAATATGGTTATAGAAAACACATGAACCTATTTGGTTTATCATATTGTATTTAATATACCATTAAGAATCATTACCATTTATAATATATCAATTGAATAGTGATCACATGATTATTATAAATGTAGGGTTTTGAAACATCCTATTATCACAAACAAAGGAAGTGATAAACTCAACCAGTAGGATTGTACCCTATTAAGCCCATTTATCAGTGCATCTTGGAGAGAAAGTAAATGTGGGACTTTCAATTGACAAATCCCTATCTGAGATCCAATAAGTTAAGGATAAGATAATGCAATTATAGGAACATATCAAGTTCATCAAGATCGTGACCCAAACCCAGTTTTTTGACCACCCTATGAAAGTCTCATCATCAAGCACCTTACCCTTATAGTGTATTATAAATTATTAAAAGAATTTGGTAATAAGACACTATAAATATGAGTATTTATATTTTTGTATATAGAATAATGATTATATTTTCTCCTATTATTGTTACTTTATAAATGATTATTATTTTATTCCAATTTAACACAAATAATACTTTTAGTTAATATTCTAATTCAAATAAGAAATCTGTTTTGATGATTGGATGTATTTTTTAAATAAAAAATATTTTAATATAATATTATTATTAAATAATTTTTATTAAATTTAAATGGAAATATAATTTTCATGAAGTCAAATTTAATTTTTAGAAGGGTTCAAAAAAAATGTTATTGTCTAAAGGTCATTATTTTCAATAAGTATAGGTTTTTATTTTAATAGTGAAAATTAAAATATTTAGAAAATTATTCAGATAAAATTAATGTTATTTTTTGAATCATGATTTCCAAATTATCCAACAGCGAAGTTTTCATAATTTTCTGAGAGAGTCAAATTTTCAGGTGAAATTTACATATCGTATAAAAACACTTTGTGTTTTATGAAATCAATATGATCCAATATTGATTTAATAAGTAATATAAATTGGATAAAATACCAAATATATGTTTTAAAGTTAAAATGATGTGTTTTTTTTATTTTATAGATTTTTTAAAGCCATTATGGATCCTCCAAGAAATATAATATATTTTGAAATTTTGAAATTATTACATTAAGAGTGTGAATATCATAGACATAACCCAGGGTAGTATTTTAATAATTTCGGATATTGTACTGATAAAATAATAAAATACAATCCACTTTTTCATAAAAAATAAGGCAAAAAACATGGAATGGTTTTTGATTTTAGATATTTTGTTATGTAGAATCCAAACCCAAAATAATAATGAAATCTATCTATTTTCCTATATAAACCCATCAAAGATCCCATTTCTATTAACTATAACTTCTTTTTAAACATCTAAACTATATCATACACTCCCTAGGTTGCTCCCAAGGCTCTCCCAATATTTCAAGAATCCCCTCCCAAATCTCTAGAGTCACACAGTCAAGTAAGGCATCTTCGACTCTCCTATTTTATCAAGCACTCCTTTTATGCGATGCCTTTTACTTTTAATTTGATTATGATGTGATATGATATTTCATATTCCTCTTACTATCCATTATGTGTAAAAATTATGGTATCTTCCTTTCAATCTCATCAATCCTTCCATGATCCTTTATGTACACCCGTTACCATGCTGAAATTTTGTATGTATTCTTATCTCTATTCATGTTTCTTCATTACCTTAGTCCTACTATTTGAAAATCTATAATGTAGGGATATTATTTTACATGTCCCTATTACTTCGAAATTTATGTTTAAATTATTGTAGATCCCTTTATGTCTCATCTAACATTTTTATGAATTTTTAATTAATGATGTAATGATGCCGATATTTCACTGTGATTTTTAATGACAAAACAATTATATAGTGAATACCATACCTAATATTTTATTAAGGGAATTCACCTTTATGAACGTATAAATATTTATTAGGGACATAAATGTAATTATTTCACATTTTTTTATCATTTAATAAGTTATTATTATGAAAGAATCCATGTTGTATGATCTATGTGACAAACTTAATCATGAGAATGAAATGATTTTGATGGGGGAACCCAGATAGTGCTCCATTTCATTGGGTAACATTAAGTATTATTATAAATAATTTTGGGATAGGGGTGTACTTGATTCCATTATAGTAAATATTTCACCATGAGGATACGCAACAAAGCGATACCCTCTGATGACCACATCAAACGGCTGGGGATCAGCCTTGCGTCGTGCTGTCATTGCTGCGGGAACAAAAGCGAAGAAACCATGAACCATATATTTTTTGAGGGTGATTGGGCCCAGCATGTCTGGAAGTTCTTTGGTGTCTGCTCAGGCTTCCTTGAGCAAGGAGGCAGTGTGGAGATGTTTATGGAGCAATGGTTTCAGGGGGCTAGTGTGTCAGGGGAGGAGTCTAAGGTACGTGCGACTATTTTCAATGCGGCATGTTGGCACTTATGGCAAGCCAGGAACAGGGCAAGATATGAGGGGAGAAGCACCTCTGGTCGTTCTGTGGTGGCTAACATCCGATGCATGCTGATTGACCTGATTGGCGCAGCGGGAATCGGAGGGGGAAGGTTACCCTTGCGGGTGCAGCAGGCGCTTCCAAGGAGCGCCACCGGGGAAGGTGGGGTGGCGCGGGGTAGATGGATTCACTGGATTCCCCCTAGCGAAGGGCTTAAGCTTAATACAGATGGTTCCTGTGTTCTGGGTGACATGAGGGGAGGAGGAGTTCTCCGGGACTCCAAAGGGAGTCTGGTGGTGGCTTTCTCAGCTCACTTTGGCAGTGGTTCTTCTATTCGGGCAGAAGCATTGGCGGTTCTGACAGGCTTATCCCTATGTAGACAAAGGGGTATCTGCATTACCCATTTGGAGACGGACTCTATGATTACCCACGACGCCCTCCATGATAGAGGCAGTACACCCTGGGCTATTACCTACACTATTAGAATGTGCAAGGCTCTCCTGAATGACAGAGTTAGAATTTCTCACACGTGGCGAGAGGGGAACAAAGTGGCTGATTATATGGCTTCTATTGCAGTTCCTGGTATGCGGGTGACGTGTCTTACCAATGTGTCCAGTATGAAACCGGAGGGGGTGAACCTTGTACGGGGCGATGCCCTTGGGCTACATTATTTCTGTCCCCCATGATCCTGTATCCCCCTTCCCTTCTCATGAATAAAAATTTAATGTTGGATGGTTATATACCTAATTCCAAAATAAACAATACATAATGATATTTTGGGTAGTATTAATTTTAATTTTATGTAATAAATGAAGTATTAATTTTTAATAAAGAGAAGAATTTCTATATTTGGTATCAAAGAAAAAGTTTACTAATTTTTTCTAGATTAGGGTTAGAAAACTATTGTGAAATCCATAAAGACAAGACATTGTATAACAAAAAACCACTAAAATTTTTTAAGAGTATATTAAGTGTTTTATCCAAAAAACTACATCCCTATATAGATACAACAAGTTGATTTTGTATTGGAACAAATGTACCTAGGAGTAACAACTCTAATAAGATGTTATGGGCCTAACTCAGGGTAACCTGATACACGACAACGGGACTTAATTCACTTCTAATTTGATACTCCTGGGGGATATTATTTGTTAAATTTGTAATCTAACTACAAAACACTATTAAGGTAATTATAAAAATACACAATAAAATATGTTAGGAAATAGATCATAGATAACACTGATTGAAGCCTAGAAACTAATAAGAACTGAAATAAATGTAATTTATATGTTATATTTTTTTGTAATTTGATTCCCTTTTATGTGTTTTGTAGTTTAAGATACATATACCTAATTTCCTTTTTATTCTATCCAATGTCTTCAAATATGAGTAATCAGGTTAACAACTAATTGGAAGGTCAATGTGATGACTTCCCCAATGAGATGTCCAACCCAATGGGAGAAGGAATCGAAAACTTTATAACTATACTCTCTTAGATAAATAACGTTATGAATAAAACTTGGATCAATAAGAGTTACAAAGCCCCCATAAGATATAAAAATCCACAATGAAGAACTTCATATTCCCAAGGACTCCTACTTTCTATGTGTCATATGATCCTTTAATCATTAAACAATCGATCAACTCTATTGAGAAGATATTCTCTATCATTCAATGTTCCAAACAAAATAAGGTTATTATCACTATTTATCATATAAAGGAATAAGATGATTAGTTGTTTACATAGATCAATAATATGAAGCCTGAGGTTGAGATCTAAGTAATAGAGTGGAAGGAATTTTGAAAAAAAATCAATAAATATTTTCCTCACACTCTCCATATTAAAATAGAAAAGGGACTTCCATACAATCAATAAAAAATATGATTAATATATTAGGGAATATGAGGAAAACATTATGATACTTGAATGATGAACGTTTAGTTTTTTCATTACCCTTAAATTCATGTTTTAACTCCACTTTGGTCAGCTAAACCATAGTCTATGAAAATCACTGTCAATTTTAGATTTTGATTGCTATGAGAAAATTTTCTGATATTCCCTCAATGTAGAAATAGATATTATTGAATCTCAAGGGTATCATGTAAATAAGAAGTTAAAATTTGATTTTAATTCTAGAGGTCCAATGGAGAAATCTAATAGAGGAAAAAAAATTCAAGCACCCCCTTTATCAACATTGTGGAAAGAATCACCCAATAATTTTCATAAATGAGACAAATAAGTTCTTTAGGTGTAGGAAGGAAGAACACCTAGCTAACATATTCTGAAATGAGAAACCCACTAATGTGAAGAAGTAAATAAATTCCCCATTCAACACTTGGAACATTTTTAATTGCTATAACAATAAGTAAACAGGGAACTTTTAAAATCATTACCATAAGACAAGTGTTTTTTGAGACACCCAACAACTACCAAGGAAACAAGTGAGAGCCTTTTCTATTACTACAGCCGAAGTGAATACTGACACTGAAGTGGTGAAAAGTATGCTAGTTATTAATTAAATAATATAGAACATACTTTTTGATTCTTATTCTATGAATTCCTTCATATCATGAATGTTTAGTATAAGAATTCAAACACTACCATAAATCATGAAAGTAGATATGTAATTGAAAAAGGAAAATGGGGAAAATATTTCAACCCAAGTATATAACATTTCCCTTGTCATAATTTTTTGCCTAAACTTCCGAAAGAACATTTTCATACTCACTTTGGTGGAATTTTATGCAATTATGGGTATGGATTAGTTTTCCCGATATAGATCCACCAAAAATTACAACAAGAATGAAGTCACTGTCTGTATTGTGAATAGACCCCTGATTATGAATAAGTGAAAGGAGGAGGATCAATATTTTTTAGCACCATCATCTCAATCATATTCACTATTTCCATATGAGAAAGAATATCTAGAAAAAAATGATTGAGTCTAGGGAAAGATTCATAATCGAAGACATGCATATTGTGAGGGAATATGTTGATGTGTTTCTTGAAAAAATTCTAGTCTTCCTCCTAACCGAGAGGTTGGATTTTCAACCGAGATTATACATAGGGTGTTTCCATTATCCATTACTCTATATATAATGGATATTGTGGAACTTGAGGATATAAATGAAAAATTATAGGAGAATCTAGATAAAGGATTCATATGCCCAAGTGCTTCACTGTGGGGTGCACTAGTCCTTTTCACCAAAAAGAAGGATGGGTCAATGCACCTTTTCATTTATTATCGCGAGCTCAAAAAGATAATGATAAAGAACAAGTATCCTCTACCTATAATTGATTAAATGTTCTATCATTTATGAGGAGAAAAATTCTTGTCCAAGGTGGATCTTCAATCTGGATATTATGGAGTTAGATTAATGAAGGATGATATCCCCCAGACCACTTTTTGTACATGTTATGGGCACTATGAGTTCATAGTGATTCCATTCGGACTAACTAATATTTCAGAAATATTCCTGGATTTTATGAATAGAGCCTATAGATATTACCTAAAAAATATTTTGTTAGTCTTTATAGATGATATACTAATATAATCCAAAATAAAGGATGAGTATGAGGAGCATTTTACCATTGTTATAAGGACCTTACGAAAGGATAATCTTAATGAAAAGTACATCTAGTGTGAGTTATAGTTGAAGGAAGTATCTTTATTAGGGAATATAATCACAAAAAAATGGGATATATGTTGACCCTTGAAATATGGAAGCACTTTAAGGATGGTTGAGTCCAACTTATGTAACATATATTCATAATTTCCATAGGTTAACATAGTATTAAAATGAATTTGTGAGAAATTTATAAAGATTTTCAAACCCTCATACCAATATAAAATGAAAGGGGGTTGAGTTTTATTGGAATTATGAAATTGAAGAAAGATTCATGGAGTTGAAAAGGAGTCTTATCATTCCCCCTATACTCACACTACCCACAGGTGGAGAGGATTTCATGGTATTCAATGATGCTTCTAAGAAGGGATTAGTTTTTTTGTTACTGAAGAATGAAAAAAATCATAGATTATGATTCAAGGTAGTTAAAAATTCATGATAAAAACTATCACACACATGATCTGGAGTTGGAAGTTGTGATTTTTATGTTGAAAATCTGGTGGCATTGTCTTTAGGGGGATAATTGTGAGATATATATTGATCACAGGAGCCTCAAATCTATATTAAAAAAAGAGCATAATATGACCTAGTGAATATGGTTCTAGTTCATCAAGGATTACATTTACACAATCCACTACTATCCTCATAAATAAATTAAGGTTGTGAATTCTATATATCGAAATGACTGATAAATTCTTTCATTGGTGAGAATTGAGAAGGATCTGATATTTATTGATTTTAAGAGGATGGACAAGAGAATCATAATGAATGGAACATCATCAATCATTTAAAAAGTGATTGCTCATTTTCATATTTTAGAAGCATTAAAGGATGCTCAAAGAAATGATGTGTGAATTAAAAATAAAGTATAAACTATAAGGAAAGGTAAATAATTGGATTTTAATGTTAACAAATAATGGATTGTGAGATTCAGGTCAAGACCATGTGTTCCATCACATCTTGAGTTAAAGAAGTAACTATTGAATTATGAACATTGCTTGACCTTCTCTATTCACCAAGGATACACATAGATGTATCGAGATATCTGAGAGAACTATTGGATAGATAATATGGAGAAATAGATTGTTGAGTACACATCAATGTTCCTGGTATGCCAGCAAGTGAAGGTTGTTAGGTAGAAGTCTGTGGATATGATACAACCATTACCCGTACCAACATGGAAATTAGAGAACATCACCATAGACATTTTCACTAGAATTCCAAATTCATCTTGTAGAAACAATGTTATATGGGTTGTTGTGGATCATCTTATAATGACATATCCTTTAATGAAAATTTTAGAGGACATCCCACTAGATCAATAGGCACAAATATACATCATAGAAGTGGTAATGCTCCATGAAGTACACCGATCGATTGTGTCCGATAGAGATATGAGATTCACCTCTAAGTTCTGGAAAATACTACAAAATGATCTAAACACTGAGATGAACTTCAGTAAAACCTATCATCTTCAAACTTATCCCCAATCTGAGTAGACTATTCATACATTTTAAAATATGTTGTGATTATGTTCTACGGACATCAAGGGAGGATGGGACCAACATATTACATTTTCTGAGTTCTTATACAACAACAAGTTCCACCTGGGAATCCAAAGGGATCTCTATGAAGCCCTTTATATGAAGATGTTTAAAAGACTATCATATTGAGATGATGCTGGGGAATGAAAACTACTAGGTCCTAAAATGGTTGAGGAAATGGTGGAGAAAGTTAAGATTATTCAGCAACAAATCAAAGCTTCTTAGAGTCAATAAAATAGCTATGTTGACAATCATCGATGAGACTTAGAGTTTCACGTTAGAGAAATGGTATTACTCAACAAATCTACTTAAAATAATGTGGTTATTTTTGGGAAGAATCTAATATTGATTCCAAGAAACATCATCCCCTTTGAGATCCTTAATCACATTGGAGTAGTGGTGTATCTACTAGAACTCCCACCAAACCTATCTGAAGCACATGATGAATTTTGAGTATCTCTCTTGAGAATGTACAAAACAAAACCCTCATATGTACTCAATCTAGAGGTGGTACCATTGGAGAATAACCTTTCTTATGAGGAGTATCCGGTGATGATATTAGATCATAGATAAAAAAAATTATGAAACAAGAAAATTCACCTTATCAAAGTATTAGGAAGAAATAAAAATAATGAGAAAGTAATGTGGGAACCATAGGAGGTGATTAAGAAGAGTTACCCACATCATTTTGTGTGGTAATAGAAAATGTGGAGGGAGATAAATCTGAAAGGGGGGAGATTGTAACAACCCAAATTGTTATAAATAAAATTTCTATTTTTTAGGAATTTAAATGTATTATTATGTAAGATGACTATAGAAAACACATGAACTTATTTGTTTTATCGTATCTAATTTTAATTGTTCATTAAGAATCATTACCATTAATAATATATTTGTTGAATAGAGATCATGTTATTTGTATAAATATATGGTTTTGAAAAATATAATTGTCACAAATAAAGGAAGTGATGACCTCAACCAATATGATCCAACACTATGAATCCCATTTATCAAAGATTTTAATGGAGATAGAATCTATTGGAATTTTACCTTGACCAATCACAAGATAATATCCAACAACTTATTAATGAGAGAAATTGTTTAGGGGAGAAGTTCAAGATCATCAAGATCACACTCCAAACCATGTTATTCAACCGACCCATGAAAGTCCCACAATCACACAACTTTCCCTTGGGGGTTTTTCGGGTGTATTTAATGGATATGTAACAAGACAGTAGCAATATGAGTATGTATATTATTTTCTATTTAATTATGATTATATTTTCACCCGGTTATTATTACTTTATAAATGATTTTTATTTTGATTCAATGTAACACAAATAGCATTCTTATTTAATATTCAAACTCAATTAAGAAATCTATTTTGATGAATTAATGGTTTCTTAAAATAAATAATATTTTCATAATATATAATTATTAAATAATTTTTTTTAAATATAAATGATCATGAAATTTTTATGAAGTCAATGAAATTTTTATCAGGGTTCAAAAAAAGTTACTGTCAAAACCCCATCATTTTCAATAATGGCTGTTTTTTTTTAAACGTAAAAATTCACATATTTAGAAAATTATTGTGTTAAAATGAATATTATTTTTTGAATCTCGATGTTGAAATTTTTCATCCTTGAATTTATCACAATTTTCTGAGATAGTTAAATTTTTGGATAAAAATTAAATATTGTATAAATGTACTCTATGTTTTATGGCATCACAATGACCCAAACGTTATGTAATAAGTAATATAAATGAGATACATGACCAAATATATGTTTGACCTTTAAATTAATGTGATTTTAGATTTATTTTACATATTTGGTAAAGTTATTATGAATCCTCCAAGACTTATAATATATTATAAGATTTTTAAATTATTTCTTTAAGAGTGTGACTCACCTCTATATCACCAAGGGTAATATTTTAATATATTCATCCCTTGGAATTATAAAATAATTAAAATCACTCCCCTTTGACTAAAACCAAAAGGATAATCCATGGTATTAACTATAGTTCTATATATTGTTTTATGTAGAAACCCAAATAAAAATGGAATCTACCACATTTTCTATATAAATACACCCAAGCTACCATTTCTGTTTACTAAAACTTTTATTAGAATGTAAAAACCCTGAAATCCATCCAGAGAGTCCTCCCATGTTATCCCTAATCTTTCATGAAACCCCTCAGAAGTATTTTGGGTCACACACTATTCTAAGGGATCTTCAACTCTCCTCTTTTATCCAGAACCCCTTTGATTTTATACCTTTTACTTTTAATTTTATTATGATGGTATTTTTTTAAACCATTTTCCCCTTACATTCCATTTTATGTAAAAATCATGAGAGCTTTTTTTCACTCTCATCAATCCTCCCATGATCCATTATGTACACCTATTACCTTGGTGAAAGTTTGTAAGGATTATTATCTTTATTCTTGTTTCTTCATTACCTTATCCCCACTATTTCTAAATTTCTAATGTTGGGATATGATTTTATATATACATATTTCTTCCTAGTATATGCTTAAATTATTAGACACCACTTTCTCTATCATCAACCATTTTTATTAATTTTTAGGAAATGTCATTATGTTACTGAAATTTTACTTCTATTTTCTGGGCCAAAACAATTATGTAGTGGATTTAATTTACCTTATTTTTTCAAGGGTATTAATATTTATGAACATATACAGATTGATTGGGGACATAAATGTATGTATTCTGCATTTCTTGATCATGGAATAAATTATTATGTTGAATGAATCCAGGTTGTAATATTTATGTGACACACTTGGGCATGAGAATGAAATGATTATGATGGGTGTTCCCAGATAGTGCTCCAATGCATTAGGTAATCCTTAGTATCATGATACGTCATTTGGGACTTGGTGTGTACCGGATTTATTTATGGGAATTTTTCCACCTTGATGTATTGGCAGTTTATCCTTGACCTATGTTTTTTATTTAGTGTTTTATGTTTTTTTTATATATCTCATGTTATGATTATCATGATATATCATGTCTCATTATCCATGTTTATAATTCCTACTGTTTTTATACCCCCATTGAAATGTCTATTTTCTAACATTTATCTCCTTATTACATGTTTATTCCCTTACGTGGCTTTATATCTCACCCCTTTATTATTTTATCCCTAGGTAATCCCATGTAGTTTTAAGTACGAAGGAATGTTATTACCATCTTACGGTGGTTTTCAATAAAGAAAGTGTATTTCATTTTTTATTTTCTTATGTTATGTACGTAATTTCTAAATAAATTAGAATTAATGATCTTTTGGGTTGTATTAAGTCTAATTTTATGTAATAATTCATGTATTAATGAGTAATAAAGAGAACATTTTCTATAGGTCCCCCATCATTACAAGTATATAGTCTAGAATCATATCCATAATGGAATCAATAATTTAGGATGGTGAGATGGGTGGGGAAATGATTTATAAGGTGACTTATTTATCCATTTTCAGTATTTAATTGATAGAAGTTTCCCACTACAATGTATCATTTCTTTTAGGTGTGATTATATCAATATGGTGATATAATTAGAAATTTCAACTGTTGGAGTTACTACCGCATCCCCTTCAATATAAATTGGAAACAAATTCAAGAAATTCCTACATTTTTAAGGGAAACATGCCTATAAGATACTCCGTTTCAATGATTTATTCTAGTAAAATCTTTGGGAATGAACTCTTAGAAATGAATGGTCTACAAACAAGTTAAACAAGTTTCTCTAAATCATCATTTTGTCAGACCTCTATACATTCATGGTCATAATACCATGATGGGATAGATGAAATGTTTATGGGAGGTGTTTAAATTTCTATGTACTCTCTGAAGAACCAACATCAATCAAAACTATTCCATTATAGTAGGATGTCATACATAAAAAAATATAGTGTAATACAATTGTTGACACTACTTGAGAAAGAAACCAAAAATATAATGAAGTAGAACTCCAGATCTTTGAGATCTCAAATAAAGGTTCTTAGATTACAAAGGAAAATCAAAAGTTTCTCAAAGAGCTTCGTGTAGGACGAGCTCTACATGCCAACGCGACAGAGATGCACGACTACCCTACCCGGCGGAGCTATGCGACTGAACTACGCAATAGATCTCCACAGTAGAAGATGATTGGTACACAAACTTGAAATACCTGTGTAGTGAATCTGCACTAAATACCTACGCCGGCAACATTTCTTCGACCAGGCCCATCCAAGCCTATAAATAGAGCCCTTAGGACCCCCATTTTAGGACTGAAAAAAAGTGAAATACTATGAATCTCTCATTTCATAGATCCTTTTCCTAGAGCCCTCAAATTTTCTCAGGTAGCTCTCTAAACCATGAGAGAAGAGATTATTAAATGGGATAAGCATGTTTTTAAGTTCTTCACATTCTTAAGTCATCATCCATACATGCACGGTATACTTGAGCTCTATACATTCGTGGTATACCTGCGCGCCATACCTGGGTGGTATACTTGCGCACCAAAGCTGCGCGGTATACGTGTGCATCATACCTGCAAGGAATACTTGTATGATATAGCAAGGTGGGGTATCTATGTGACATACTTGGGCGAGGTACCTACGCGACCAGATCAAGTACCCTCTTTCAAAATCCATTCATGGTAGGGTATCTCCTTCCTTGGTTCCCTTATCTGAAAGGGGATAATTTGAAGCCTCCACCAAAACCTCCTGACTTCTGAAACCTTTGTGAAAGGCACATCATTGTGTCTCCTATTTGAGTTTGTATTTACAAAGTCATAGGTTTCCCACATTTGTTTCACAATGGGTTTTGTATTCATGGGATGTTTGTGGGTTTGTATATCCACATTCACATGGACTTTTCTCTGAAAAATAGTGTTAGGAAGTTCCTGGTTTGGAGGAGGGATGCGTCCTGGCCTCTCCTTTCTTAAAGAGGTGACCCAGAACCTCAGGTATCTAGTAGGGAAGTTATTGTTCAAACTTAATTTTCCACACAAGAAAAGTAGAAGTCTCCCTTTCCTACCAGGATCAATTTCAGGTCAGCCATCCTGGTATAAGCCCCTCACCTTCACCCCTTCTTCCTTACATTGGACCCTTGTCCAATGTAAATAGAACAGAGGGAAGGTTTGTCACCATGACCTCTTCCACGGTCGACGCACCCTCTTCCATCAGCATGGAGGAACAATTTGAATGTGTGAATGCCTTTGTTTAATCTTTTTAATTCTCTTATTTCTCATACCAAGCATGACTCACATGGTATTAGAGATTTGTCACGATTACAACATCGC
Organism: Viscum album; assembly: GCA_963277665.1. Lineage (NCBI taxonomy): Eukaryota > Viridiplantae > Streptophyta > Magnoliopsida > Santalales > Viscaceae > Viscum > Viscum album. Next base: position 265,224,913 of record OY728125.1, on the reverse strand, counting down.
CATGACTGAATAAACTACGAGAACTCTAATTCTTGTTTAAAACTAAGATACGTAGGAAGCCTCCCTAAGGCCCGAGCTCACCGGATATCATCCTCAATAATCCAACCCTAATTCCATCAATCTCAGCATCCTTTTTAGGAATAAGCTCCAAATTAAACCCTAGATCATTAAGGCATCCTTTCCAGGAAGTAAGACCAAACTCATATCCCTCAAAGAACGATACTCTTTAATGAAACTTATCGAACTAAGTGGGATTTGATTCCCATCCATATGGGATAAGTAGTAATCATACTTGAGGTTCAAACCCAACATTTCAAATCAAACCTATTCTCTTTGGGCCATATTCCCAACAGGTTCCGATCTTACTTGGAAACCCACATCCCTTCCAAGTTCCTTGGGCTGCTTCAGCATAAGTCCCACACTAAGTTTCAACTAAACACCTTCCACTTAGAGGTCCTTATCACATGAACTTAAAAGTTTTGATGTTTCCTATTAAGTGACATTGAACTACAAGGGTTCTGATTCCTTTCACAAGGATACGTAGGGAGCCCATTTTATGGGCATGATCCCAAGATCAAAACAATCCTACGTCTCCCTGGATGACAATAAATTATAGAGCTCCCCACTGAGTGCCTTAAAAACCATTATCATCAAAATGATGATTCAAAGAATCTATAATCAGTATATTAGAGGATACCATTGATGGAAAACCTCAAATAAAATCAGATATTTCCATTAATGAAGAACCTTTAATACATACTGATGATTCTAAAGTTTTACACATGTTAATACGTGATTATAAATTCCAAGGTATAATTATGATATACTTGTTTAATTAATAAGTATTCATGAAAATATCTTAATTTTATAAATAGAGTCTCGGAGTAGACAATAATTCCCCCAAAAATGGTGTGATGAGTCTGACCTCCTATCCTCTCGACCAATGCACATTCTTAAGTATCGTCGAGTTAAAAACATAACGAATGTATGAATTTGGAAAGAAGGTCCTATTTAGATAAATAATGGTTGGATGTTTCCAGTTCCATGGATAAATACAATGGAAACCTCCTGGAAATAGTGATTCTTAAATCTAGAACACATGTTTCAAGGAACTACGAAACAAAAATGGTGAACCCGACGTTAATCCTTAACCATGTTAATAATGTTATCCACCTGTTAGGCCTATATAAATTGATAAAGGAAGGAAAGAAAAAGGAATTCATCATTCATGTATCCATTTGGAAAGATTTTTCTTTAATAGATTTTGTCGTTGTCTCAGTTTTCCACATAACTCCCTTCAATCCGAAGAATGGAATTCTCCAAGACAACATCTGTGAATTTCCTGATCATTGTTCAAGATGGATCTCAATCCACAGGAAGGACATTATCACCAACCCATCATCTTTAACATTGGGTGTCTAATGTTTTGGTGAAGTAATATTGTTATCATGGTACAATCTCAACATTGGAGGCTCCTTGATAGGCCCTCCAGGTCATCAAAAATCCTTAATCATCTGGCCAACGATGACCAATGATCAAGAAGTAGATAGTGCCAACCATTGTCTCCAGCAATTTCGGGTCCTTATCCCCAGAATTAAATAACTAGTCCCTCTTGTACTATAAGGAGGTAGATCAAGAGGTCACTCAAGGACCCAATTCAAGAATGAAAGAGTTCTTCCCGAGGACTCCCACCAGCAATCGCCTCCAGAATCATGCGGTAGTGAACCCCCAACATGATGGGGGTGTTGCCTTTGGATGTTCCTCCCATCTCTCTTAGACTCAGGCATGCAAGATGAACCACCAGGGACAATGTTCGGTCAATAGGGAGTAGGTTCTTACCTCTACCCCTTTTAGAGAAGCCCATCGACCTAGCTTGATGGAAAACAATGAGCGGGTACATACACCCATACATCCTAATTTTGTTGCTCAGCAGGATCTTATGATGGAAACTCACTAATCTCACCAGATAAACCCGATGGAGTATTGGGAATAGGTAGATAGACCTACTTATAAGTTATCAGATAGTCAGTAGGCTCTTATGACTACATTTAAAGAGGACCTCCAATCTAATATGGAGGCAACTGATAAACAAGAATATACACCTGTTTACAATCACCAATTCTATCATCAGTCTCTTCTTCCAGTGTTGAAATAAGTCCATCAACCATATTTGATGGAAAATAGAAATTAGGAACATACACCTACCAATGTTCATCAAACCTTCTAACAATCTCGTTTGGTAGCACCCGAAGAAGTTAGTCGGAAATCTCCGGTGAAAATTTGGGCCAGACCCAACTCTCTACCCCCATGCGTGAGTACTATCAATATCCATTGATAGGAAAAGGAGGGTAGGAGAAGGAAAATACACCTACTCCAGATAGTGAATAGACATGTATTATTGCTCTGGCCGCTGAAGTCACCAAAAACGTCTTATCAAAGGTGAAAGGGCAGACGCATATCCCTGCCCTTACTCTAGAAGCATGACAGGATATTTTAACAACTACTTCAGCAGTATCAGGGGAACAGACATATAAATTTGTCCGCAAAAATAGTTTGACACATCAGCATGCCATCCCAGAGCAGATACACACCTCTATTTCAATCCAGGAGGGCCATGGGGAATATTCCCCCTTATCATACAGACAACAGAATCTGGAACTTACACCCTTTCTGATTGGAGTTAATCAGTCTGTTCTGGTACCTACTCCAAGGCAGGAACATATAACTTCCCATTATAACCACTTCTCCCAGCAGGTGGCCCCAACTAAGTATAAGAGGACATCCAAAAAAAAGTATCACCAAACACCATTTGAAAATCAATAGTCATGTTGTGATTTAGCTCCTCTTAATGCTGGATTCCTTGAAGCCCTCAGACATTTATCTGTTATATCTAAAGATCCACCCCTCTCATTACTAAATTTTGGGAGTGGTAATTGTAATTCTGATGTTTCTCATCAAAAACTTCATCATGAAGGCTTGCTTCAGGAAAAATTCTGTTAATCCAAAGTGTCTATCTCTGGATGAGAGCCATGGAAACCCGCTGTGTGGAAAGAAGACCAAGGATATAAAAGATTTATCCATTACTCTAATACACCATGGTGACCCTCCCCATGATGGTATTCACTGAAAAATTCATCACTACAGTAGTATCCTGCATTGTCAAAATGATTCCATAATTGATAATGACATGACGAGAAAGCCCTCCTATCATGAGGCACTTGAAAACACAAAGCCATTTATGTCTGGTGCTATGTCATTTATGGATGAAACAATTTCTCCACCAGAAGAAGACTTAAGGGAATGGTCATTCTCCAAACCTCATTTAGGTCATTTGTCTTTTAATACATAGCATCCACTCTGGTTAGATCAAGTGGAGAAACCTCTTGTGAAAGATGAATAAGATATGTTAAACATGAAAAAACAATTAGCTAAAGGAGAAATACTAGTCATGTTCTGGCCATTGGAAAATTCTCAGTATGATATTCTAGAATTGATAATAGAAGACTACATTCATGACATTTATCTCAACTTAATGAAAACACTTCATCATTTGAAAACCAAAGTATTACCATATGATGAATATCAAAATCATGTAAAGGTAATAGAAGTTTTTCAATGCCAAATTAACTTGGAATCTCTCTCAGTTTCCCAACATCTAAAGGTAAAAAAATTGTAGAGAACCCTTTAGCGTGCATGTCTCAATGCTCTAAAGAGAATACGCCAGTTAATTTCTGATTTCCCATCTAGTGTTCACATCAGCGGATGGGGTGAATATGGATTATTTAATTTCACTACACTCAAAAATCAGGAAAGTCCTCCAAAAGTGGTTTCATGCAATGTTATTGCCCATGGCCGACCCCAATTAATAGTTTTTGTATGTAATCAAATGTACGCTCAAGAATATGCATCAACCTGTTCTCATCAGAATGAGGACCAAAGAAAAGAAGTTGCTGAGATACTTTTACATCAAGCATCTAAGAATCTTGAACAGGCATTCCGTTTAGAGGATTTCAGGCATCATAAGATGAAAATGTATAAAATAGCATAGTAATCTTCTGAAGCTGATGATTTAAGTGATTGTCGGATAATGCACCCAACAAATGTTGAAACCAAAATCCACACAATTAGAAGAGCAGTTGCATGAATTTAAGCTATAGTAGTTCAAGAATCACCCCAGCTTTCCATGATGGGGGATAATTTAATTTAAACTTCAAATTCATTAAAAATTGTTCAATGATTTTAGGAAGAAGAATAGGAACATGTCTAGCCTACAGGGCTGGGGGCTTTTTCACATCTATAATCCCCTCCTCAACGGAAGTTAGTTTTCTTCCGATTAGGGAAGAAGCCACAAGGAAAGCATACAACTGAACTATCCAATAATTCCCTTCATGTTACTTTCCAGCAAATAGTTCTAGGGAATTGTTCAAATAGGTGAACAGAGTCTTGTGAAAGACAGAAAGGGAGATGAGCTAGCAGAAACACTGACAGAATGCCATCAATGCATTATGAATCAGTGAATGTTATCAACACCATTGCAGAAGATCCTCTAGAAAATAAGTCTAGTTCTGTGGAATCATAATATGATGTTCTTATCCACAATAAGCTACACACTCAGACCAATGAAGAAGGTTTGTGTACCCGAAATCAAAGGTGTACCCGGAATCTACGTATGCCTTCAAATAACCAACTCCCCCTCTCTAAAAGGCATTTAACAAGGGGAATGGAAAAAAGTCAGATTGCACCTCACTTTTCCACTGGATAAGGTCAATCCCTTTCACTTTAAGTGAGATTTTCACAACAAGAAGAGGAAATTAAAGAGTTGAAAAGACTCAATACCGATTTTCTTCGAAATAGCATTTTTTTAGACATACTCCCCAGGAAAGTCCTAAACTTGAAAATCCTATAGGATCTCCTCAACAAAGGGTATTTTTAGTAACTACTAATGAAAATAATGAATTCCCTCAATTAGGTACACAATCAAGAAAAGATCATATACATCCTGATAGACAGGTTCCCATGGGTTATTCAAGGCAGATATCAGCAACCCCATTATTGGTCTTACCAGTCATTGCACTAGCTTAAACTCCAATTGCTATACCATAATAGATTCCATCTCCTCTATAAGTTCCCCAAATGATTATGAACATAATTGAGGCATTAATGGCTGGTTTGGAAGCTATGGAGGAATGGCGTGCACCAGTTCATCCAGAAAAGAGAGCTTACTTGGAATAGGTGGATGCAATTACTCCCCCACCAAATTTTTTGAATACCACATGATAAATTTTTAATGGTTCCGGAGATCTGGAACAACACTTAACACATTTTGTTTCTCGTTGTGATAAAATGATGTGAACTTGTCAACAAAAATAATTAGTTGAGCTTAGGTGTTTTGTAGAGTCATTACAAGGACCATCTTTTGTCTAGTATAAAAGTTTGAAATCTCGATCAATTACTGGGTGGGAAGATCTCCGTTATAATTTACTTCTTCAATTTAGCTCAACACTACCAAAGAAGATATTTTTTTATCTTACCAATTGTAAAAAAAGGGATAATGAAATATTTTTATATATCATTTCTTGATGGAAGGGATTAACATATTTCTTAAGTTTAGCACTCCCTCAAGAATAGTTACAGCCAATATGTGTGGAAAATCTGCATGATGAATTATGCACAACATTGATCCCTCTAAAATACACAGGAGGGTTTTGAGACCTTACTTCAATCGATCAGTAGATAGAAGACTCTATTATAGAAGCCAAGGCAATAACTTGTGTAATTCTATCAGCTCCAGGAAGGAGGACAAGAAAGGAAGAAGCTGCTACAATCACACTAAAATAGCAACCTGTACCTACATCAACATCAAGACCTTCATCATATCGATGGGCTCTGCCTCCTGATCATAAGAAATAATGACCATATCATCGAGATGACCAAAGATATCAAAGGTGAAAACAGTTTGAGGAAATAAAGAATAAAGTTTATTCTTTTAGGAATGAAAAATTTCCTCGTTACTTCATCTCAACCATAGAAAAAAAAATTTGGTTCAGTTACCAAGGCCAAAGAATCCAAATAAATATGGAGATGATGATCGTTTGAATTATTTTTCCTTTCATCAGATAGTGGGGAAACCCATTCAGGAGTGATTTGTTTTCAAAGGTCATCTACAAAAGATGATATACTCTGGAAAAGTGAAATTGAAAAGTTCATCATCACAAATAGTATGTGTTAATGCTACCAATCCAGAGGAAGAATGAGAATGGAAAGAAGTTAAATGTAAAAATGTGCAAAAAAATGATGATTCGATGATTAGAAAAATGATAAATCGGACTCATGATATTTTATAAACACTATTTAAACAACCAAGTTTGTCTTCCACCACTCTTGCCACATCAAAACCATCTTTATCAGAGGGTCGTTTCTCAAAGAAACAAAGTGGTCATAAGGAAAAAGAGCAATTAGAAGAAGAAGAGATCGTGTCAATGCCAAAGTTTTCCTTGACGCTAGAAAATTCTATACCATCTATTTCAAAATCATGGGCACCACCCCAATGAATAGTACAACCAGAACTAGCCTATCAGGAAGAATCTTTGTCAGGTGAAGAATTAAACTTTGGTTCTGTTAATGTTATCCATTTAACGGATCCTTATGCCAATGGTGATTCTGATTATAGTGAGCCAGAATTCCTTGTACCTGATTAGGGAACTAGAATAAGAGGTCATGGTTGAGGATACAAGGGAAGAAGTGGGAATTCCATAAACCATAATTTTAATTCTACACATGCTCAAACCGTATATGCGGAAGAAACCAGTGGAAGAGCCCATTTGCGAGATCAACAAGAACAAGGAGTTTCTTCCATGAGAAACAAGTCTAGTTATGGCACAATTATTTTGGAGGACCAATTAGAAGTAATTCCATCTTCCTCCTAGAAAGTGAATAGACCTAGTCATTCTAATCTTCCAAATTTAGGAATATCACCCGCTTCTGCTTCAACACAAAGTACATCTACAACAGAAGCATCAACTTCCAAAGCACCTGCAAAACCACATCTCCATGCTAGGAAACACAAACATTTGGATCAAAAGTATGATTTTTTGAAACAATTGGCTGAATTACCAGCCAAGTTGTCAATTATGGATGCTATGAATCTATCAAAATATATTCTAGAAGCACTCATTGAGGCTTTGTCAGGTCCTCAAGAGTTTGAAACTGAAGTTGCAGCTGCAGAGGTTTACCGTATAGAGAATGATTCTACAGAATGTCATGAAATCATATCTTTTACATATGAAGATGAAGACCATGTGTTACATGGTAATATCATACCTTTGTATCTGTCTAGAAAGGTCAATGACATAGATATCAGGCGATCCTTCATTGATAATGGCTTTGGGGTCAACCTCATTCTCGTTTGTACACTTCGAAAATTGGGTCTGACGGAATGAGACTTATCTCCTTTGACTTTAATGTTGCAAGGATATGACATGAATGAACAAGAACCTCTTGGCTCAATTACACTAAGAACTCAGTTTGGAGATCATGTGTCTAATTCGTATTTCATTGTTGTTCGTTAGGACATGGCCTTCAATATTCTGCTTGGATGGCCTTGGTTGCATCAACATATAGCCATACCTTCTTCATACTACCAATGTCTGAAATACTATTTCAATGGTCAAATTGGGACATTTTATGGTGATAAGGCTCCATTCAAAATAAGTGAATATAAATACATTGAGTCAGAGTTTTATCATAGAAAAGGAACGATTCTCATGACCAAGGAGATAACCAGAGTGAATGATCCCAATGGACTGGAAAAGAACCCAAAAAATCCATTAATTCAATTGAGTACATATTATGTGTTACCCATCAATCAAATTGAAGGGGTAAAACCAAATCCATGCACTCATCCATTAATTTCCATAATGTCAATTGTTGCAATTGAGCCTGATAAAATGGGCGAAATTATTGATACACCAAGTAATGATGGAAGATTGAATGGAGATGTTTTCATTTCATCTACTGAACTACAATGAGCCTCTACTTCTTCAATCAGAATAGAAGAAATTTTAGCATTGTTAGAGGAAGAAAAAGATGCTGATTCTCAATACATTAATCCCTCTTTACCATAGGAAGACCCTTCGTCATCAGTAGGGTTAGATGTGGTGGCTTCTTCATCGGGATGTTCAAATACTGACTCCTCTCCAAACTCTAGGAGTATTTTCTTATCATATACTATGAAAATAGAAACAGAAGGGGTAACACATAATGAGGAAGAAGAGAAAGATCTCAGGGATTCTCCTCCAACATTTGAATAAGGTGTCTCTACCACCGTGGATGAACTCAAAAAAATAAATCTGGGTATAGAAGAAGAACCACACCGCCATTTAATTAGTGTAGCCATGAACTATGAAGAGAAAAAGGTGTATAATTCCTTTCGAAATCAACATCAAGGCATATTTTCTTGGAGTTATACAGAAATTACATGCCTTAATCCTGATGTATCCACCCATCACTGGGGTTTTCCAGAAGAACATTGCGGATTCAAGAAAGCAGTAAGGAGAACGCACCCAACTCATTCCTTTAAAATTGAAGCTGAAGATGATAAGATTATAAAGGATAAATTTTTCATGGAAGTTTGTATCCCAAATGGCTGGCCAATATTGTCCTAGTGAAAAATAAGAATGGTAAAATTAGAGTATGCATTGATTGTAGAGTTCTTAACCAGCATTGACCTAAAGATGATTTTTAAATCCTGATTACAGAACTTCTAATTGATGCAATGGCTATCTATAAATATCTTTCCTTTATGGATGGTTACTTTGAGTATAATAAAATTCAAATGTACCAGTAGGATGAAGAATATACATTCTTTAGAGCCCCTGAAGGTGTGTTTTTCTATAGGGTAATTCCCTTTGGCATAAAGAATACAGGCGCATCATACCAACATGCCATGCACCATATCTTCAAAACCTTCTTAGGAAAATTTGTGGAATGTTATGATGATGATTTGGTAGTCAAATCCAAAAAACCATCCAATCATTTTTCTGATTTAGAAACTGTATTCAATAAACTTAAGCAACGCAGTTTGAAGATGAACCCCTTGAAATGTGCTTTCGGGGTAACCTCAAGAAAATTACTTGGCTTCGTTGTACACCATCATGGTATCGAAGTTGATCCTGAGAAAAAAAATCAATCTTCAGTATGTCACCTCCTCTAAATTTGAAAGAATTAAGAGGACTCCAAGGACACATGGCCTTTATTCGATGCTTCATCCCCAATTTGGCAGGAAAGTGTTTACCCTTCACAACATTAATGAAGATGGGAGTCAATTACCAATGGACTGAAGATTTCCAAGAATAATTTAATACCCTCAAGAAATATATATTGATTCCACTGGTATTGATGCCACCTATGGAAGTAAGACCACTTATTCTCTATGTAATATCCTTAGAGTGATCACTAAGTGTCTTTCTCGCCAAAAAGAATGATGATGGGAATGAAAATAGCCTTTATTATCTCAATTGAAGTATTCTTGATGTGGAAACTCGATATTCAAGTATTGAGAAGTGCTTCCTGGAATTGATCTTTGCAGTTCAGAAATTGAGGCACTGCCTACAACATCCTGACGTCCAATTAGAATCTCATAATAACCTGCTCAAATTTATCCTTGGTCTCCCTATGCTTACAAGACTTCTAGCATAGTGGGTGGTTATTTTGTAAAAGTTTGATATCCATTTTATGCCTCAAAAGGTAGTAAAGGGCCAAGATGTGGCTGATTTCCTTGCTAAGAACCCGTGTGTGGAAGATACATTGTTTAATAGTAAAATTCCTGAAGAATAGGTCTTATCTATTTAAGATAATTCCCAAACATGGGAAATGTATTTTGATGGTGCTTCTTGAAGTCCAATAGGGAAGAGACTGGAAAACCATACACTCAACAAGGTTGGATTAGAAATTATCCCTATTTCCCCCAAAAAAGGTAGTATTTCCTTCTTCATTCCTATTATCGGAAGGTGGTACCAGCAATGAAGCATAATATCAAGTTCTCGTCTTAGGATTAGAATTGTTACTTCAGGTGCAAATGGATCATTTAAGGGTAAAATGTGATTTAGAATTGGTAATCAAACAACTCAATGGGGAATATTATATCAAAAAACAAGAGTTAATCCCTTTGTGTGATTACGTCAGAGAGTTAATGGATGAATTTCCCTCAGAGTCAACATTTACCTATGTCATGCTATCATAAAATTCCCAAGAAGATGAAATGGCTAATACAACTACAGCCTTAGAAGATCCAAATAAGGATGAGATAGTTATCAGTATAACCCATCGCCATGTGCTATTACCTTTTGTTCATACAATAATGGAGGAAATTAATAATATTTTCCCTATTTCTGAACCATATGGTCATACCCTGGGATGAAGAACATACATCATGGAATATGTTAAAAATGGGGTACTTCAACCAAATAGGGCTGAGAAGGAGAAGATCTGGCAACGAGTGGATAATTTTACTCTTTATGATATTCCAGACCACCAAAAGATCCTTTACAATCAAGGCTTTGATGGATTTCAATTAAGATCTATTGATGGATAAGAGATGGTAGCTGTCAAGAAAGAAGTATATTCAGAAGCTTGTAGTACCTACCAATCTGGGTAGAGTCTCTTCGATCAGATCCAAAGGCTTGGATACTTTTGGCCTTCAATGACACAGGATTTTACAGATTTCACTAAAAAATGTCATCCATGTCACGTGCATGACAACTTCATTCATAAGCCCCCAGAGTTGAAACATACAAAAAAATACTCCTAGTTGTTTGCCACATGGGAAACATATTTATTAGGGCCTTATCCTCCAGCCACGGCAAAGCAGTTCATGTGTATTCTCACTGCTACTAACTTCTTCTCCAAATGGGCTGAGGCAATACCTCTCAATGAAGTCAGATCCAAAAGCATTTTTTGTTTTGTCAAAACTAATGTCATCACCAGATTCGACATCCCTCATACTATTTTGACAGACAATGGCTCCAATATTTGTTCTACTAATGTAAAAAAGTTATATCAGGAACATAATATCAAGTCCAACCACTCATCTCGCTATAATGCGGTGGTCAAGGGAAAGATAGAGGCCTTAAATAAAACCCTATCAAATATACTCTAGAAAAATGGTGGATGAAGATAAGAAATCATGGCCTGATAAACTTTTGAGTGATTTGTTGGCTTATCAAACAACTACCCATATTACTATAGAAGCAACTCTTTATTCATTGGTATATGGAACCGAAGCAGTTTTTCCAACTGAAATACAATTACCTTCACTTAGAGTTTCAATATATGATCAGTTTTCTATAGATGAAAGATCTTAGAAACAGTTTGATGAATTGGAAAGATTAGACGAGAGAATATTGCATACTTGGAATCATCTATAAGTCTATCAGAACAAAACATCGTGATCTTTTAATAAGAATGTTCTCCTTCATTCATTCCTTCAAGGAGAATTGGTATAGGTCCTTATGACTCCAATGATACCAGGGAAGAAACCTCAAAAACTTGAACCAAAGTGGGAAGGACCTTATTCCATACATAAGGTTTATTTAAATGGAGCCTATTCTATAATCTCAATGGATTGAGAGCTCATTAAAACTCCAAAAATGTGAGATTTTTGAAGAAATACTTTGTGTAATTATATGCATTAGTCCTCACTTCAAGACTTTAAACTGCCTAGTACAATGTCCTTGCTGCAAGACATAAAACTACACAACACCCATGTCCTATTTTCAAGACATTAAACTACATAACAACCATAAGCATCCTTGTTTCATGATGTTAAAGTGTGTATCATATACTTCCTTGTCGCATGATGTTAAACTATATGAAATCATATGTTCAAATATTTTTTTCTCTATTTGACATCCAAAGATTCCATAAGAAAACGTCATTGACATCATCACTACCCTTTAGTTGTACATGAGTCCCTCTATTTCCTATGTTTAAGTCAGATCTTCATAGAGACCATGTTTTAAGAACTATGTATGGTTTGATTCTTATTTTCAATGAGATACGTAGAGACGCCAAAATATCATATTTTGGGCCCAGCCACAATAAAAAAAATATTCTTATTTTATTTTCTCCTCCTGTATATGAATCAGATATATATAGAGTGTTTCCTTAAGAAATATGATTTGGTACTTATATAATTTTATGTCTTACATATTTACCATTCTCTCAGAATGTGTTAAAATCCCCCATTCTACATGGAAAACTCCATTATCATGAGGAATGATTGTTTAAAGAACTACGTACGACTTTATTATCATCTACTTTAAGATATGTAGAGACACCTAGATGTCCAATCTTCATCCCATCCACGATAACCCCCCCCCCCCCTTTATTTCTTGTTTTAGAGTCAAATTTGCGTATAGAATGTTTTAAGAACTATGTGTGACTTGATTCTTTCCCCAGTAAGACATATAATGAAACTTGGCTTTTATCCCTTAATCTAGTTATGATGTGTCTTTCCTTTCATATCGGTTCATTGTTTTCCTTACCACATGACGTTAAACTGCATGAAAATGTAATGCCCCTATTCTTCATTTTCATCACCTTTGAATTATAAAAGAAACCCTTACTCCTCCTTGTTTCTCACACAGATCATAGATCATGTGATATTAGGAATTGGGTAAATGGATTCTTTATATAAGGTATTTTAATTTCTTATGGGGTTAATAATGTCCTCACTGCATGACTTAAAACTTCACATCATCATATTCATTCAAAGGAAATAAAGAAAGTCTCCATTTTATATATGAGTCAGATCTATGTAAAGAACATCAAAATCATGGTAAATATAGATTCAAATATTTCTCATAAACATTGACAATAAACCCTCATCCATATTCCACACTCTTAATTTGGAATATTTCCAGATCCTCATTATCATTCTTATGGTTTCTGGTGATAGGATTTCTAAATTCTGAGAGCTCTTTTCCCTAACTATGCAGCATGTGCCCTTAGGAGGCCTTGCATAAGTTGCCTAAATAACAGTCCTGTCAGCCAAAAGATGCCATTTTTTGGCTATGTACCATATTCCCCAGTTGGCTCTGGATAATACAGCCCCCATAATGGGTTTTTAAAGTAATGGTAAATTAGTTCTTAGTTATAGTATCATTTCCCTCTTCAATCTTTGATGACAATATACATGAATCTTTATTTTAAAATAGTCATTCACGTATATTTGTCCCATTACCTTTCTCACAATCTGAAAATATTCAAGACCATAGTTTACACATTTCCTTCACTAGGTGTTTGATGCACTATGGAATAACCTTGAAATCACTTGGGCACATGTTATATATTGTTTTTATTTTTTGGTCCAAGTTGTATGATCTAAAACTACAGACACCATATCTTCTACATTTGGGTTAGACTTTCATAAAAGTCTCATTTCTCTAATTCTTTGGATATATTGATTGGAAATACCCTTTACATATTCATGTACCTTTCTCCATAAACCAAACTCTATTCTTCAAAAAATCTGAATCTCCATAAACATTATTTGACTTTTAGCAATAGAACGTCTAACTTCTGAGAGCTCTTTTGCCTGATTAGGCAACATGTGACCTTAAGAAGCCGTGCATAAGTTGCCTACATAACAGGCATGTCAGTCAAAAGATGCCAATATTTGGCTATGCAGCATATGCCCCAATTATCCTTGCATAATACAGCCCCCATAACAGGTTTTTCAAGTAATGGTAACTTCGTTCTTATAAAATAATTCCTCTAATGATTTTATCACTTTTCCCATATCATTCCTTGGCTCCAGAAATTCCTAAATCATAGTTTATAGTTTTCCCTTCAATAACTGAATAGGATAATATGTTTCCAAACAAATTATCAAGAAATTGGGAGAGTTGTATCATACCTTTGTTTAGAGTTAAAGACCTTAAATTAAATCCACACAATTTCCTTACTACATGACTTAAAACTGCACAGTACCAATGTCCTCACTGCATGACTTAAAACTACACAGTACCAATTTCCTCACCGCATGACTTAAAACTGCAGAGTACCAATGTCCTTACTACATAACGTATAACTGAACAGTACAATATCAGATATCTCCCCTTTTCTGATAAAATTTTATCCATTTCTCATACACCAAATTAATATATAAATGTTTTTCCTATTCAGGACATATGTTGGTATAAAATAGCTCTTTCATTCTTAAAATACATTTCCTTGGAAAAACCACCTGTTTTGGTCTTGGGTTACCCAAATCCTTTTCCCCTATCTATCAACAACAAAATTTTAAATTCCTAAAAAATTATTTTACTTGAATATGCAGCATACGCGCTTAGGTGTCCTTACATAAGTTTCCTATATAACAGGCCTGTCAGTCAAAAAATTCCACTATTTGGCTATATAGCATATGACCCATTTTTCCTTGCATAATACAACCCCCATAATGGGTTTTTAAAATAATGGTAACTTTGTTCCGGTGAAAGACACCCATTATGTTGATACATGCTTTAAATTTGGTATCCATAACAAATCATGGCCCCAGATTCCCCTTGAAAATGTTTGAAGAATATTAAATAAATTCTTAGCCATAGTGTTTTTTTTTGGGATTTAATTCAAAGTTTATGGTCAAAGATATTTCGACCATAAATATTAGCCATTTATAGTCCAACATGCATGACTCTAAGATGAAAATAACAAAAGACTTGGTTCTCATTATATTGAGAACCTATGATGGGCACTCTAAAAAAAGTCGAGTCCTGTCTCACTAAACATACATTTTTTGTATGATTTAGGTAATATTGAGCAATAAAAAAAGGTCAAAAGTTACAAAATTTGTGGGGTTATCCATATAACCCTAGAAATAATAAAATTATGCTCATTAGGTCCCTCGGATTATTAAGAAAATTTAGATCACTTCATTCTTGTTATTATAATAATGATTGCTTAACATAAAGTAATCATTATCATCATTTACATTTCTTATTGAAATCATAAAAAAAGGAATGAGGATTTATATGATTAAAATAAAAAAAATGATTAATATGAAAATTGAGGGCCATCCACAAAATGGATCCTCTCTATCATGTTTTAGAATAAACTCCCAACAAGACTTTTCATTTGTTGGATCACTTCATAAGCCATATCAGCCGCCTCTTGATGTTGATATAGTTGAGAAACTCCAGTCTTCTCAGCCTCACGAAGTGCTTCCTTAGAAGTTTAAATGATAGTGATTCCCTCTAACTGGGTTTTTTCCAATGTCTGGTTCAACTGCTCAAGCTTGTTATGAATAGAATCCAATTATTGTTGAAGATATAACAACTCCATTGTGGTCTCTTTGATTTATTTGGCTAATTTCAAGTGATTTCTTGTTTTGATTTTCCTCTATCTCAACTATTACATCTTGAAATCCCTCAATATTGATGAGTCGTTTAGCCTCTTCAAAATCTTATTGCAGCTTATGCTCCTGCTCCCATTGGATAATAGTCCTTTTCATGTCATCATAGACTGGCTAATAATTAAATCCACCAAATCCCAATAGGCATAATAATGCTATGAGTTTTTGAAAATTGGTAAAACAATTCATCTAAATGATTTTTAGTAATTATGCTTTAGATATGTTTCCATGTCTTGTTATGTTCCATACCAAGAGAATATTGCATCTCTATGTCTGAATCTGAGTCACTACTATGAGGTAAAATGTACTCTGGAAACATGTCACTTAAAGAGCTACCTTGTTCTACTTCTCTTGGGATAGTATAAGTTTCACCTTATGATCAAGGAACCAATAACACTAAATTATAAAATCAAGGTCATTATTAGTTTCAAATGGAGGAAACAAATATGATTCAAACAACTAATTATATTTACCCAATATCAAGTCAGCTACTTAATTTGATTTATTCCTTGTTTTCTCAGCCTCAGTTTTTTGAACAGATGTTTCTTGAAAAGGGGCATTTCCTTGAATTTTCTCAGTTATGACATTTGAAGGCTCTATAAAATTTCTTGATGAAGGATCCTCTGTAGGTATTTCTCCAGCCCCAACCGAAGGATAAAGTGGAACACCCTGTTCCTGAAGAGCCTTTGCAACATTTTCTGCAGATAAAGCTGCATAACGTGAACTTTGATGTAAAGAATCAAGTTGAAGAGAAAATATGTATGACAAAAATACAAGAATAGGGACTTAAGTCCTTGTAATTCTTCATGAAAATCCCCAAACTCCTTTATGGGACCTGTAATATCAATACTTGGATTAAGGGTATCCATCATTTCAGTTTATACGACCAGAAATATTACATCATCCTCCCCATATAAGGTATCCAACAAACATTGGTTGATTCCCAAATTGGCTCCGCATGCATTTTGTTTGGTTGGCTCTTCAATTGGTATTCCAGCATCAAGTCTTTCTAGGTTTGGGCCCACATCGTCATTTTTATTATATTTCCCTGGATCTTCATTCCTTTCCTCTAAAGAAATAAGAATATCAGTATTGATTTTTTTAGGATCCTTTGACAAAAGCAACTGAGGAATGTATTTAATCTTACCATGAAATTCCTCTCTCCCAGCCGATTTATGAGTAGGTATAGCTGAATATTTTGATGATTTATCTACTAAAATTGTGGATTCATCCTCATGAACCTATGTTTCCCCTGGGGATTCTTTTTCTGTTCATGAAGAATCAGATCTTAATCCCTTGAGAAAGGAGAGAGACATAGATCCTACAAAAGGATAAGATATGGTTAACTGAGTGTATTAACCGATTTATATTCCCAAAGGATAGTATAAATACTTACTCCCTCGGTGAACACATCGGATCAATCTCATTTCTCTCTTTCATTTTTCTTCAAAAGATTGGGGAGATATTGAAACAGTCCTAGCAGGGGAAAATTGAGGTAATGATTAAGGATTATCTGTCGCCATTACCCCATTCATGATTGTTGCTCCTATATAAAGTCTTGGCGACCTGGGAGGATCATTTTTTACCTCAATAGGAGAGACTATATTACCATATTTAGGTGATTCGAGAATTGGTCTGGAGCTTCCTTCTCTAAATTCAAGATGCAGAAATACATCTTCATAAAGATTAATGATGATACATGGTACTGCAGAGTTGAGACAAAAGAAAAAGGGAAATACATTCTCAGTATTAACATAATTATCCCACTCCTCCTCAGAGTCAATAATTACCCCTTCACGGACTCTGAAGTCCAGCATATGAGATACTTATTTAGAGGCTAGTATTTTTACATCAGTTGCATATATAAAAATTTCCAGCTCCGCAATATACTTTTGTAATTCAGAAAAGTTATAGTCTGGATTACAATCAGTAGGTTACTTGATGCCACCAATATCGGGTATTTGAAATCCTTGCTGGGGAAATTCCCACGCATCCCTAAGATCATGATTTACACTCTCCCAATGATGATTGGATGAAGGCCGCACATAATTCAATTTTGGTATGGTTAAATGTGGAGTAGATTCAACACCTTCTAATTGGAGAACTTCTTCAATCCTCATTTCATCAGAAAGTTCAATAGATGGAATAAGAATCTTTGTTTGATGGCATCAACTGGATTCCCTTGGAGTTGGAGGTATTGCTTCTCTAGCCCTGTTCTTCCTAGTATACCTCCTAAAAAGACATTTTTAGGGCTCTAAAACATCTAAAACTTCTGTATCATCTCTGGCCTTGGACTTCTTACCACGATTTCCACGTGTAACAGTAGTTTTAGCCACCAATCGATATATTCCTTTTGTCAAATCCCCTTGAGGATATGTAGAAACCCAAGATTTGGCATACCCATCTTCCAATCCGATCGATGTATCTAATGGAGGTAATGTAATCGACAATTTGGATACCTCTAAAGCTGTTAGAATCCACAATTTTCACACTATTATTGGGTTTTTTACATGTCTGACATATGTGGGTGGAGAAGTGTTTGATTTTTGAAGGCATCTGAACTGACGAGAAAACCTCTAGGGGACATAATCCTCGCAGATAACATCACCATCAATCCTGGTTGATAATACATCATCCCTAAATTCCATCATATAAGATCTCAACTCATAATTCTTTTCTTTACCATCCTCAATAAATGTTCCAACTGATGGGTTACCAAAATGAAAGAAGATTAATTATCTTAATATAGTCAATTCCTTCAGCACCACATCAGGTATTAAGTCCAGACACTGAATACTATATGATTTATGTAAAAATGGAGTGAACAAACCATTGGGAACTCTGACTAAATTCAACACGAAGTACGAAGAAAAATGTGCTGCAATCCAACCCCACAACACTGGGAATGGCCCTGAAATTTTAAATAGCGATTTCCAATTGTATAAATGCATTAGGAGATGGTAAATTATTGCTAATGTAGGGGTTGATATCCCAATATACTTACCTTCTACAAATTTAGCTGCAATGGAAAAAGTCCCTAATCTTACACCACCTCTGGATTCACGGACTGGAAGAAAATAAACACTTAACCACGTAGCAAGGAATGCAACTAAGCGTAGTTTTGAATTTATATTGGGTTTGAATTTATAGACCCAATGGTTATAATCGCCTCTTTCTAGTGTAGGCCAATATGTTCCTAAAATGCCTCAGTTATCTATAGAAGTACAAACATTAGAACATCCATAGGATGGAACTTCCTCTATTGTTGGTTCTAACAAGGATTCTATCTACACTCTAGCATGGATATCTTTCTTGTCCTTGGGTAAATTCATTAATATCTTAAATAATTCATGGGACAATGGTGGTTTTCTAGTAACATCACCCCATTTTGTTGAAGGTAGGATGAATTCATCATACATTTCCCCAAGAATGAGAATTCCAACAATTTGGTAAACATCCCAGAGACTAATACCAACTTCACCATACATAAAATGAAAGGAATTCGTTTGTGGACTCCATAGGCTCAGTAATTCAGGAATAAAATCATTTTCTTATATAGACATAAGTTTTCCCCATCCAGACAGCTTCGTAGATATGAACATTTGATAACTCTTTTCTAAATTCTGCACAAGTTTGACGTACCCAGAATGCCCACATCCACTTGAGTTTTACACCTCCTCCAGAACGGAGGTCACAATCTTCTTTCCAACCCTTATATTGATCTGTTTTAGAAGCCTGAAAATTGGAATCCTAACAATGTTGCCTTTTCTCTACAACACGATCCTTCATATCTAGTGTGCAACCACTGTGACAAAGAATGCAACTAATAGGGATTGTTCCTTCTTGTATTGGAACCCCCTTGAACTAATATTTATGAAGTTACAATTGGAGTATTGAATAAATTAATTATTGGGAAAGTACTTCTTAACATATGGAATATGGGTGTCTTCCAAAAGCCCATGCCCATACAAGGGTATATAAGGACTTTGTGGATAATCACGCTAGTATGGAATTAAACCTTTCCACATCCCTAGAAGGGTACTTTAAATAATGTCATAATAGTCTGGTCTAATGATCTTTATCATTTCATTTTAGCTAGCCTTAGCTTCTTCAGTTTGGGTTATCAAATGATTCATTCTTTCTAACAAAATAATTACCAAACTTTTAGGTCAAAAGTTTAAAGAGGAAATCCAAAATTTGTCCAATGACACTCTTCTTGTAGGTCCTTCTATGAGCCCTGTTTTGTAGGTCCTTCGATGAGGTATGCCCTATAGGTCCTTCACTGTGGGTCCTAGTGCAAATCCTTCGATGAAGTTGATTGGTGTAGCACCATCGCTTAGAACCATTTTACCCTAAAGAAATTTCAAGGAAATTACATGAGAGCACAACACAATAAGAGTTGGGTGAACGAGCTACGGAGTGAGAGCTACAAAATTTCAAAGAAATCACGGATGGGGAAAAATCATGAAGGGTGAGATCTATTTATAGGAAACTAAAGACCTATGCTTCCGGACTATATGCAGCCTCTTCGCGCCATACCTCGGTGAAGCACCTGTGTGGTAAACCTATGATGTCCCATAATCCATCCATATTCTTTTCACCTCAAGACTCTACCCTCTATGGATGTTTCAGATCCAATCCTGAGGGGGTGCTTTTGTTGACACTACATGAGAAAGTAACCAAAAGGATTATGAAGAAGAACTCTGGAACTTTCAGATCCCAAAGCAAGGTATGAAGAGTACAAAGGAAAATCAAAATTTTCCCAAAGAGCTATGTGTAGGATGAGCTTTACGGACCTACACGGTGGAGCTACGTGACTTTCCTAAGAATTGGAGCTACGTGACAGACCTACGCAATAGATATCCACACCAGAAGATGGTTGGTACACCTACGCGGAACACCTACACAGAGAATCTATGCAAAATACCTATGTGGGAAACATTTATTGGACCAGGACCATCTTGTCCTATAAATAGAGCCATTGGTCTCCCCATTTCAGGATTGAAAAAAATTGAAAGAATCTTTGAAGCTCCCATCGCATAGCTCTTTCGCCTAGATCCATCAAATTATCTCAAGTAGCTCACTAAACCGAGAGAGAAGATATAATTCAATGGGTTAAGAATGTTTTGAACTTATTGACATTCTTCAGTCATCATCCATACCTGCACGGTATACTTGCGCGCCATACCTGTGTGGATTACCTACACGCCATACCTGCATGGTATACTGGCATGTCATACCTGTGCAGTACACTTGCATGCTATACCTCTGTAGTATACTTTCCCGCCATACCTGCATGGTATAATTGAGCACCATACCTATGTTTTACACTTGCGCTCCATACCTACATGGAATACTTGCATGATACAGCAATGTGGGCTACCTATGTGGTATACTTGTTCAAGGCACCAACACAACCAGATCATGCACCCTCTTTTAAAAGACATTCATCCCTTTTCAAAAAGGGGCTATGTTTAAGTCGCCACCAAAACCTCATAACTTCTCAAACCATTGGGAAAGGCACATCAGTGTGTCTCGTATTTGGGTTTATATTTCCACTATCAGAGGTTTCACACATTTGTTTTACAATGGGGTTAGGATTCATGGGATGTTTGTGGGTTTTTATATCCATAATCACATGGAAGTTTCTCCCTAAAATAGTTTTGGGAAGTTCCCGGTTTGGAGGAGGGTTGGGTCCTCGCCTCTCCATTCCCAAAGAGTTGACCCGGAACCTCAGGGCTCTGGTAGGGAAGGTACAGTTCACACTTACTTTTCTACACAAGAAAATGAGAAGTCTCCCTTTCCTACCCGGATTAATTTCAGGGCATCCATCCTGGTATAATCCCCTCACCTTCACCACTTCTTCCTTACATT
The DNA here is from genome assembly GCA_963277665.1 of Viscum album. Lineage (NCBI taxonomy): Eukaryota > Viridiplantae > Streptophyta > Magnoliopsida > Santalales > Viscaceae > Viscum > Viscum album. Next base: position 265,203,630 of record OY728125.1, on the reverse strand, counting down.
GAACCCTAGTCCAATGTAAATAGAATATAGGGAATTTTCATCACCTTTCCATCTTCCACGGTCAAGGCGCCCTCTCCCATCATCATGGAGGAAAATTTTGAACTTTTTAATTCCTTTGTAGAATATTTGACATTCTCTTGTTTCTCACACTGTTCATGACTCACGTGGGCTTAGAGATTTTTCATGATTACAAAATTTCCATGACCGAATGAACTACAAGAACTCATATTCTTGTTTAAAACCAGGATATGTAGGAAGCCTCCTCAAGGCCCAATCTCACCGGATATCCTCATCAAGAATAAAACCCTATTTCCCTTAATCTGGGCATCCTCCTTATAAATAAGGCCCAATTTAAACCCCATATCATCAACGCATCCTTTCCAAGAAGTAATCCCAAACTCATCTCTCTCAAAGGACCATACTCTCCTTTGATACTTATTGAACTATGTGGGTTTTGATTCCCATCCATATGGGATATGTAGGAAGCCTCCATGAGGTTCAAACCCAACATTTCAAATCATCAATGTTCTCTTTGGGACATATTCCCAACAGGGTCTGATCTTACTTGGAAACCCATATCCCTTCCAAGTTCCTTGGGCTGCTCTAGTATAAGCCCCACACTAAGTGTCAACTAAGCACCTTCCTATTATAGGTCCTTATCACATGACCTTAAAAGGTATGATGTGTCTTATTAAGAAACACCGAACTGCAAAGGTTTAGATTACTTTAACAAGGATACGTAGGTAGCCCATTTTACAGGCATGATCCCAAGATCAAAACAAACCTTTATCTCCCTAGATGATAATAAATTCCAGAGTGCCCCACTGATGATTATAAAGTTTGAAACATGTTAATAAGTGATTATAAATTCTAAAGGATACTTCTGATATACTTGGTGAGTTAATAATGATTCATGAAAATATTTTAATTTTACAAAGAGAGTCCTAGAGTAGACAATAATTCCCCCCAAAAGGGTCTGATGAGTCCGACCTCCCATCCTCTCGACTATTGCATGTTCTTAAGTATTGTAAAGTTCAAAACATAACAAACGCCTGCCTTTGGAAAGCAGGTCCTCTTTGGATAAAGAACTGTTGGACATTTCTGGTTCCATGAATAAATCCAAGGGAAACTACCTAGAAATAGTGATTCTTGAATTTCGAACACACGTTTCAAGGAACTACGAAACAATAATATAGAAACTCTTTGTAGACACATTAATTGGAATGAAAATTTATAAATACAATATGTCCTATATATGATCATATCCTCAACTTGAGTTTCCAAAAATCTATCCTAGAGGAAAATAATAATATGATTCCCATTATTAGTATCATCTCCATTTTTAATAACCATACGAGGGTGTATTATAAGGAATGAAAGTGAATTTTGAATAGTTCCTTAATATATTAGTGACCCCATTGATACATAGATATATTGGTTGAACACCAAAAAATATTAGGTTTTCTAGGGAAATATGAGGATTATTTAATCATAACATTATTATCAAACCCATAACACCCAATTATTTTATACACTAACTACATAAGAACAAAAAGGGGTTGTTGATTAGATATAGGGTGTTAAAATTTGGTATATGGCCTACCGTGTGGAACACCCAAGGAGATTTATTGGCTTTCCTTTCACCAATAAGGCTATCATAAATAAGCTACCAACCCCAAAACCTAAGAGATAATCCCTTGTAGTTATTTTACACCCACAAAAGATCATGGACAAAAGCCTCTCTAGTTTAAGATTTGAATCCACATTCAAATTTATTTCACATCCCCATGTGGTATACTAGACTTTATCTAAGGAATATCAAAATAAAACCTTAACATTATAATATTTCTGAAGAGGAAATATTCTCTTACTCTAAACTACCATCCATAAACAATTATTTGTTTAATTACATCCAACATTTCTTAAAAGGTAAAATTGGTCAGAATTTAAGTTCTCTCCTTAGCATATTCAATAAAAAACCAACAATTCCCTCACATAGGGTTGAATTTTCTCAGCATCCACCCAATAATTAGATATTAGGAGGAAATTTTTATACCTATCTATGAAAATTAGGACACTCTATAGTTGTTTTATACCTCATAAATATATTCCTATTTCCCCATGTGGTATGTAAAAAGTGTTGGTGTCCAAACACCAACAACTGATTAATTCTAAAAGTAGGTATTATTATTGACACATCATGAATTAGAAACTATATTATTCCTAGTATAGATCAATGTTTTAATGATATTTTATTTCTTTGGAAACTTTGATGATATAAGAATGTAAATTCTTATTCATTAATGAAATTTCCCCCATGACACATATATCAATTTGAACACCATCCAATATTAGAATCATTCATTTTAATGGAACAAATTGAAGAATTATCATTATATATTGATTTAATATTAAAATATTATACATAATAATATAGTAATAAACGTTTCAATATTTCATTTATTTCTTAATAATCATTTTAAGTGAGTTGGTGAGGCTGAACGACCTAAACATGCACATATTTTATATCATTTTCAAAATTAAAACATTACATCTGATAAATAATCTTATCATATAAGAACCCTAAGGTTTATTGTATTTTTATATTAGTTAAAAAACATATTATTAAACATAATTAACCCACATATAAAAAAAATCTCAACATTAGAAATTCCTTCCATATGTGGTCATGTATATAATTACTTGGGAAAATAAGAATCAATGGAATAGTTGAGGTCAAATGCTCAGAAGGGGAAATATTATCAATGAGTCATAAAGGGTTAGATAATATTAATGGGATATAACATTTTCATATAATAAATATATAATTAAAAGTATAATTTAATCATAATAGATAATCATCATGGAATTATATCATAAAATCGTAAAATTATAATCATGGAAGCATAAAACATATACCATAGCATAGAAACATAAAATTTGAGTGTGGTATAATCATTGTTATAGGTGATCATAAAATTTTGAAAATTCTTACCTAAATTAATGTTTATGGATTATTTTAGAACAACTAAATAGCATTCATATCTATGAACAACATTTCAAAGATAACAAAACAATAATCATGTCCATGTAGAAAGTTATGAACATAACGATATAGAAATATTTTTCATTACCAAAATCATTATATCATGAGGAATAAAACATTAACCAATTGATTTTAGGCTTATATAGGACCCCAATCATCACATAATGATAAACCATACTTATCTATATCATAATAATATAAGAGGATTCATCATTCCTTCATAACTTAATTAAACTATGAAAAAGAATCATGTTTTGACACAATTTCCTTAAAATATCAATATAAGACAGATGAAAAAATAATTTGCATGGTATCCTTAGATCATATCCCAAAATAATAATTATATTTATTAAATTCTATTTAAATTTATGAAAAAACTTTTACAAATACATTAGAAAAATGTGTTGAAAAACAAGAAGTAATATATTTTCTATTAGTATTTTTTAAACAAATGAAGAAGACAGAGAATAATGTAAATAGAATTATCATTAAAATCCATGGGAAAATGGAGATTAATATTTAAAATAATTAATGGAACAAACATAGGGAAAATTAAATGTTAAAAAAATATTATTTTGATACATTTACAAAGATAGTTAAAAAATACCCATACATTAAATGTTAAAAATATTTATTTTTAAACCTAATTATATATTCAATGATAGTTAAAAATTTTCGTAAAAATATATATATACATTTAATATCATTATAGAAATAATATAAATAATATGGATGTAGAAAAGAATTAATTTTGTAAAATACTTAAAGCAGTTTTCTAAAATATATATACATACAGCATTTATAATCAAAGCAAACATGAATGAAAAAACTAGAGAGGGGACATAAAATATTGTGGTAATACATATATTCATTATATAATATATAAAATATGTATAACATGCATATTTTAAAGTTAAAATAGGGTTTTAATATGATGTATGTCTCAATTAAGTAAAATTGAGATGAAAACCCCTTACCTCAAGTCTCGACTAGCTTGGTTTGTGCATATAACCATTTGAATAACCAAATTATGTATATTAAATACTTTATTTAGAATATTCTTCCAGAATAATTCATTTTATGGTCTATTTAGAATCATATATCATTCATTAATTTTATAATTTTCTCTCTCCTTGGCCTTTTGGGGTTGTTTGGTCAATTCCTTAAAAATAACTTTAGTACATTGATTGTGGTAAAAGGAGTTACGTAATAATTTTAAATTTTAAAATAATTTGAAAAGTATTTATTTAATAAAAATAATAACAGAATATATAGAAATCTTAAATGGTTGTTAAAACAGAATATAATTAATCAATGTGTCTCGGTATGCACGTTTTTAGAAGTTAGATTTATAATGACCATTTGTTGTTAATATTATTAATACAATGGAAAAAGTATCTTTCAATAATCATAATCTTGATATAAATGTCATATATATATATTAAACTTATTTTTTTAATCTTTCATGTATGGTGGTGGTCAAAAATAAATTAAGTTGTTTCAAAGAGGTGGAAGCATGTAGGTAACACTAGTGACATTTTTTATTCCCTAAAGAATGCAAGGAAAGTAGATAATAGTTATTACATAAAAATAATAAAATTTATTTATATTAATGATACTATTTAATTATATTTTTATGGTAGTATATTATTTATATTAGGCATAATAAGAAATTGAAATAACTCTATAAAAATAATTGTCGCTTCTTTAAACATTCCCCTTTGGGCCACTGCTTAATCCTTCTTGGATGAGTCTTTTGGTAAGATAAGAAACTATAGAAAATGAGATAGAGATAGTAGAGAGAATTTTTCATTCATATTCTGATATTTTACAAACTATGTGTGAGGATAAGTGTGGGGTTAAAGGGGTACTTTTATATATGAGAATATTTTTGGATTTTGAAATAATCATTTTTTAAATAAAATTAAAGTTGCATTTCACTATTAAATTCCCATAAATTGATGATTATATTTGTTTTTAATTTCAATGTTTCAATATAATTAATAAAAGGTGATGATCTGGGTGTCATATTGATGTATTCACCTAATACAAGGAAAATAGGCCTCGCATGCATCATGGGTAAATAATATTTAAGTTGGAAAACATTCGAATTGAAGGTTATATTATAATATTTTAAATTGAATATATAAAGAGTTTTTAGTTATTAAATACATATATGGATACATTTGAGTAGAATCATTTATAAATATAATGATTCAAAGTACATATCATCATGGATAAATCAAGAATTCTGAAGAGGGAGTGATTCTAGGCTTGTCTATAATAGTTTGGATAATTGAAGGATTCCCCACTACAGTTAACACCTTGAAGAGATATTATAAACTTATATATATGGCTGATGATTGGATTTTTAAATACACAATTAATTTTCAGTAAACCATACATGTTTAACTAGGATTATTACTACTATAATTTTTGTTACCATTACTAGAATAAAGGTTTTAAAATATTATTTGTGGAATTAAGTTGATTATAAGGTTGTATAAATATGTTGCAATAATTAATAAATATTAAAGAGTTTGGGAATATTTCAATAATTATAACTATCATTAGAATATGTTTTGAGATGATTTGAATAATTTTAAAGAGGATATTGATTTATATGAATTCATTTTGAAGCTACTAATATAAATATGGAATTTATTGTTCATGAAAAAATGGAAAAGTCTTGAGAATAAGGATATTCTTACTAATCCTATGAATTCAATACTATAATAATTTTTCATGTTCTGAATCTAAGAATTTAATATGATATTAAGTCTTTGATATTCATCATATGTATAATGAACTGTCTGGGGATGACATAAAATATCACACAAGATTTCCTATAACAATTCTTAAAGTGTGTTCAAAATTTCTATGAGCTTGAAACAAGAACCGGGGTGTCTTAAAAATAAATATGGGAATGAATTCAAACTAAAAAACATATTATTATAAAAAAATATAGTATTGTATCATATATAAATAGTACATAATATTTTAAGATAACCATTCCATGAAGGTAACATCCAACAATAGGATAACAAGGTCTTGATGAAAAAACTGAAAGACCACTACCAAGGAACCCAAAGAAACCCATGGGTCCATCTCCACATCACTATGTTTCACGACTATCCCAACCCATTGGAATGAAATGTGATCCAGAAGATTCATCCTCTATAGGATTCTATTTTATTTATCAACACTATTTAATCCATGGATACAAACACCTAAATAAAAAAATTCAGGTGTGATCATGGAAGATCAAGAGAGAACCACCAAAATAATTATATAAATACTTTCATAAAAAAACTAGTAATTATATATTTTTAACAAAACTACTTTCATAAAGTAGTTCATATGAAAATATATTTCTTGATAATAACACATTGGTTTTTCATTTGTTTAAATGGTCCTTATCTATATCCTTAATAAATTTGAGGAAAATGTGATGATTTAAATAAATGAAAACAAATATGAAATCCAAGAATATTAAAAAAAGGGTCAGGTAAAGCACTATAACACATGTAATGTTTACTAAAAATGAAAAAATGTGCAGAAAGATAAATAAAATAATACTAATACATCCAAGGAACTCTAGATAGCTAATTCATCCTAATTACCTACAACAGCATGTATATATAGGTCTTTATGTGAAATATAAATTGATCCAGAATTTTGAAAACTTTTTTATGGAATCTCATCGAACAATAAATGTGTATGTAAACTATTTTCAATGAAAACCCTATAAAACATTTATTATTTCCACCAAAGATAATGTAAAAAATCATTTATTTAAATTTTCCCATAGAAAAATCAAACAACTAATTTTTATATAAAAAATTAATGGATTTATCAAGAACATTCATTTTTTTATTGGAAAATAATCCATTTTATAGATACTCCAACCCCCACAATATAAAAAATTTCAATGGATTTAAAAATTCGGATTAGAAATAAATAGATTAGGTCAGGAAAAACCTAAGTCCAAGAGAAACACCAAAACATCTATCTCAAACCTATATATCATTTCATAATAAACTATATAGATTTTCAAAATATGTATAATATGATGGATTTGAGTTATATCAATAAAAATTAGAAGAAATAAACCAAAAAACCACAAAATCATACCTCGAAGAGGTCTAACTAAATTGGTGGAGATTTACCATAAAAATAAGTGGAGAACCTCATAGTGAATTAAGGAGATGATGGTTCAAGATAATGAGGAATTAGTTTTATATTATTGTTTAAAACTAGTGATGAATGTGTGGTAATTATTTATGATTATTAAACCTACATGGGTCATACGGCTAGACAAACTATATGGTAGCTACTATCCCATAAAATCAATAATACATGACTACCTAGGAATAGTTGCATAGTCAGAAAAAAATGTGTGAGATATGTGTCCGTATTTGGACCCAAACATAAACATATACATAGTTTACCTAGTGAAATTAATTTTTATATCAACCACACTCAAACATTAAAAATTTCTACTAGAACAAATATATACCTACTAAAATGTTATAACTAAAAGTTGCATCAACCATTCACTTAGCATGTTTTCCTCAAAACTACAAATTTTCAAACCTTGAGTCCAGAAATCCTCAATAACCTAAAAATATATAAAAAATGATCAAAATTATACATACTTTAGACCTATAAAGAATCACAATTATCCCCATCATGAAAATTTATATCATTGGAAAGTGCTCAATATTCGGGAATCATTAATAGATAATGCCACTAGAGCCTTATAAATTATTTACACTCTATTGTCTCAGGGTTCTACCATATATTCTTATATAGATTATAGTCAAAGGGAACTATTACACCATGAAGCACATTATCATAACAATCCACAATATAAACTATGTCTTCAATCATGTAGGTATTGGGTTCAATATTCATATCCTTTTATTCAAACACATGGTAAGGATCCAGATGATACTTATTTATTTGGGAAAAATTAAACACCTTATATATATAAGTAAAATTATTAGACAAGACTAGATGATAAAACACATTTACAAATAATTCAATATTTTTTAAAGGTACAACAAAATGTTTTGCTAACTTACCCTGTCTACCCAATTGATGATTTCCCAAATAATGTGAAAACTGAAGAAAATATTGGTCGCATAATGAAAACTCCAATGGATAATGATAGTGGTATACATAAAATTTATATCATCTTAGTACTAAAAGTCCTCAAAACATTTTTGAGATGACTACACTATCACTATCGCCCCTAGAAAATACTCTATCTTACTAGAGACCATAAACCTACCATTTCCTATTATCAAGGATATCCACAGGGCTACCCATATAAAATTTCAAAGTGTGTATCCCTAGTAAAATCCTAGTAACTAATATTATAGTAAATATTCATCAATGGAATATACTAAACCCAAAATCCAATGAAACCATTCATGCATGAAAAATTCATATCTTCAAGAGTTTTATGATTCGTCTAATATAAAAATCCATTGGAATATTGAATGGAATGCTATATATTGACTGAGAATCCCTCACATTCAACAATAGTTTCTAAAATTGAGATGGATAGCATAGGTATCTAAAAGAAATAGTAACCACATGCACACTAAGGATCTTTGTGACCTATTTTATAAGAAAATATTCAATATCCTGTATTATAATCATATCATTGGAAGAAAAGATATTATCTACTTTTTGGAATCAATTTATGATCATTCAAAATTTTATCTTATTCTCAAAGAGGATTTTATGGCTGTCTAATTATAAGGTCCATGGAGCCTAGAATAAACCACCCAAATGGTATCTATAAACCCACACCAAACTAGTAGGTCAGTGGTGTATTGTATCAATTTTCTAGTAGGAAGGGATTCGATACATTAGATTTTCAATTGACTGGTTGTTTTTTGGATGAAAATAGTGATATCTTATATCATGACATATCCTAGTAACCCTAGAGTTCACAGACTAAATAGTTATATGTTCATGATCTATTAAACCCAGACTCATAAAAACTATAACAACCAACTACATAGAATACTGAAAGAAACATCAAGTCACTAAAACCAAAAATCCACAGACCCCATAGTATCAAAGGTTTCATCAAAACTGTGGTAATTATAATTCGCTTCTTTCTCAAGATAAATTTGATTACATGAAGAATAATGAAGTTTCTAACAATATGATCATATAAGTACATTAAATATTCAATAAAAACCAATATAATGATTACAAATATTATTTTTGACACCCATAATTTGTGTGATATGTACTTTTCCATTAGGGATTTATGAATTCTGGAGTCAATGAAAAAAACTGATATAATTCATAAAGGACTCAAAGGGTGTATCATTAAATAATAACATTTATGTGTGAAGGGGATACATTTTGGGTCATTGTTTTACTCAAATTACTTATAATTTTATTCTAATTAGTTGTGATTTTTACTCCCACCATATCTAATAAAAATGTTTAGTCCACTGGCTATCTAGGAAATGGATCCACAATAAGACCCGGTGGGAACAAGGTTGACCATGCCCAATGAGAGCCAGTCTAGGCTAGCCAAAGGATAGAAATATGCATTGTTCCTAAATGGATAGGTTGATCCCAGGTATAGGTAATTTGGAACATGATTCTGAAGGTTCAAATAGTGTGGGCTAGTATCCTATATGGTTGAAGACCGGGTGGTGGGGTGTGTAGGTAGTATAGGTGTCGAACACTATTTTTAGCTGGACAGAACATCAGTCGCATATTTTATGACATACTGAAGGTAAGGATACATAAAAATATTGATTTGTAGTGGGGTTTTTTAAACATTATTCATGATATTAATCCCAACAACTTGATCATTCGATCACGACCATCCATTTAAATCCCATATGACACCCTTTTAAAACTAGTGATCGCGTGCTATGTATATTTGAGATAATCTAATCCTACACAGTGCTAAAATCAATCTTTAACATTTATTCACCCTTGTTTGATATCTCATAACACAGAAAATACTCAACACCCCCTCTATTCCTAATCTTTTGTTAATATACACACGAGCCTAAGACAACCAACATGGTTGTCCCTCTAATCGACATCCTCCATCTAACTTGTATGTGATACATCACCTGAATCCCAATTCAATAACTAGTGGAATGTCTCGAGAACATATTTTATGGAATAAATCCATCATGTGATGATCTTTTTATCACATTATTTAAGTGAAGACAGTCACCGAATTCATCACGTGATGTATATGACCACATGAACCCCCCATATGAAAAATGATTTATCAACTGAATAAATGAATTTTATTGAGAGAGTGTCCACCAATCATGCAAGATTCCTTTGTGAGAAACTGATCATCTGAGAATGGTAGATTTTTCACGTGAAGGAAAGAAGATCAAGTGAAGTCGTCATGTGGTATTGTGAGGTCAATCCCATGAAGTCTCCACCACCTCAATAGATAGACTCAGAATTCCAACCATGAAAACATGAATCAACCTCTACCGCATTCTACCTATAAATAATCTTATACCCTTAAACAAAAATAAACATGTGAGGGACAAGAACAATAGGATGGATAGTAGTGGAAAAACATATGGTTCTTCCACCACCTTTGCAGATCATCTCCAAGTAATCATGGGGATCCCTTTGTGAGAACCCACCATTGGAATGTCATTATAAGAACTCGTCGTGTTATCATATTAAGATAATGTGATTACATTTCATAATAACACCATGTTCATTACCTACAAAATGGAACCTCCATGCTGACATGAACCACCAGTGAATGTTTTCTAGATTTATTGAAAGACCTCTCATTATATCACTTGATCACATAAGTGATATAACCTCATTCGATGTGGTAAGACGGGTCCTTGGATATGTATAAAACTCATACTAGTGGTCATAGGCACACACCAACAGACATGTTACTTGTGATTCTACGAACACTAAGTCTCAAAGTACTCATTTCCTTGACCTCATGGTGCATACTCAAAGACTTTCACCCCCATACGTCATGTAATCTTTTTCACCATGATATTTAAACCTTCATCCTTCCATGTGATGAAATCAATAGTCAACATATTTGAATAAATATAAAACCTATTTCAATACCAAATAAAGGTCAAATAGATTGAATTAATTTTTCAATCAGGTAGGGTCAATATGAAGACACCCATCAACATTCAGGTAGTATTGGAATGTGTATAAGCCAATGGAAACGCCCCTATCTTGAGGCAAAACCCCTCACAATACCCACTTATTATTAGGAAAGCAGTGGGGATTCCAGAGGTTTCATCATGTTTTCACCCCTATGTATTTTTTTGGCCTTGAAACTCATGGATAGGCCCTTCAAATACCATGAAAACACTAGGAGGTTTAGTTTCAAGAAAACCCTTGTCTATACACCCTTATTTGTAGGTGAATTTTTTTTCATGCAGCCATGAGGCATAATCACTTAGGTCATTATACATAAACACTTGGATGGGTGAAATATAATATACATGTTCTTGATATCCCACTACAAAATTAATTTTAGTTTACATGATTGAAATATTTTTCATTAAACTCTTTATGTCCTTGGGTGGACTTGGACATGTCACTTTTATCTCAAGATAGACCCTAGAAAAGTTGGTTTGATCTCATGGATGCTTATTGACATGTCAAAATTGTCACCTGATTTCCCATTGACGTTTCAGTATTATCATGTGATTGGCTAGGGACCAGTCATGTTGATCTAGAGGTATTATATTGACATGATTGGTATTTTCATGTGACAAACATGTTTTCATGTTAGTATTATCATCTAATAGTCCCATATAAAGTCATTTCTATCAAACAAATAACCTTCAAATTTTCCACCATGATTATGAGAAGATATCCAATAAAATTCACTTTGATGATGTGAATTCATATTCAACATGTCAGTATGATCATGCGACTACCCATACACATGTCAGCATTTTCATGAGACAGTACAAAGATAAGTCACCTTGATCATGTGACAAAGTATGGTCATAACTACATTGATCATGCATCATACCCCATACATGTATGCATATGCTATGCAAATCATATCATACATTTCTGCTTTGATTATGTGTAGACATCCAAGACAGGTCAATTGATCAGGAAGACACCCTTGTACATGTCTTCCATGTTATATGGATTCCCCAAACATGTTGGGAAAACAATCAAGACATGTCTAGTAGGTAGAAAAATCATGTTAGGGAAATCCCCTAGAATATTTCCACTTTATCCATAAAATTTAAAAAAAATACCCTTTCTCTGTGGACCTCGGCCAGGAATTGTTAGCTACATTTCGGTTATAAAGTGATGTGTTCTTAATAGGAAAGGGTTACGCACTAATGCGACCCTACTGATGTTGATCTCTCAAACATACTTTTCATGGTTACTATATCTATATATCTATTATATTCTATTGATTGAGTATACCAAAGGTAAACCCCAGTGTGTAAGCTCTGATCAACGAAACTATGAGAACTATGATTCATATCCAAACAATATACAAAGGAAGAATTCATGTGGCTCGAGATCTAAAAGGAATCTGCTTCGGTGTAATTCACCCCAGGCCTATGAAATTTCAAACATAGGGCCCAATCATTCCCATTGGTGGATCATTCTACCTCTTCCATTAGTAGACTAATAATCTAACTGAACTATGAGAACTCCGATTCCTATCCAGACATGATATGTAGGATGACTTCCTAAGGCCAAATCTCAAATGAGCATCCACTTTTGTGTATGTCCCCTCATGTATCTGAAATTTTGAACATTAATACCCAATCATTCCCATGGGATGATCATTCAACCTCATCCAAAAGTAAACTAAGAATACAACTAAACTACAAGAACTCTAATTCTGGAAATAACTAGGAAACATAGGATTCCTTTCAAAGGTTTGATCTCAAATTAGCATCCACTTTGGTGTAATTCCCCTCATGTCTCTAACATTTCAACCATCAAGACCTAATAATTCACATGGGTTGATCATTCTACTTCTTCTTTTATTGGACTAAGAATCCAACTGGTCTACGATAACTCTGATTCATTAACAAATAGGATATGTAGGATTCCTACATTAGTCCCAATCTCTAATACGAATCCACATCAGTGTATGTCCCCTAATGTATTAAATATTTCAACCACTATGACTCAATCATTTCAATTGGATGATAATTATACCCCATAAATCATCAGAATAAGAATCCAAATGAACTATAAAAACTCTAATTCACAACCAAGTAGGATATGTACAACACCTTTCTAAGGCTTGATCTCCAATGGGAATCCACTTTGGTGTAAGTTCCCTCATGTCTCTGAAATTTCAACCATTGATAACAAATCATTCTAATGGTATTATTATTCTACCTCATCCATTAATGGACTGAGAATCTAGATAAACTATAAAAACACTAATTCTTATCAACAAAAGATGTGTAGGGAACCTTCCTAAGGATGGACCTCTAATACGCACCCAATTCGGTGTAAGTCCCCTCATGTATGTGAAATTTCAACCATTAAGATTCAATAATCTCCCATAATTCAACCAAATTTCTTCACAATCCATCAGTGTATGGGGTGTGGGCTCATACATGGGAATAATTATTAGTAAAATCCATAACCATTACCCTGATTACCTAAAACCTATCAGTGGGATATAAATTAAATGATCTATAATAAAATTAATTAATGTTACAAGACAAGATATGTGGGAAGAATTCCTATGTCCTGAGATCCATATCACATCCTCCATGAGATAGGTAATCATGCCCCTCATAGATAAAAATAAATGTATAAGCCCCATATAGATACCCTCTTATGAAATGTGTCTGATCTTATGACATATCTTGCTTCTCACACTGAGTATGACTTACATGGTCTTATATTCTAGCAAATATTGTATCAATATCATGATCATAACCCCATAAAATGGGCCCAATAAAGGTTTGTATGTTTGATTGCTTCTCATCCTCACTCAATGTGCCACACCTCTGATGAGAAAATCTCAAGAAATATTATATACATAAGTATCTCTCTTTGCCGCTATCATCATATCCATCATGGCATATACACTCATAATAAGAACTATGTAGAATCTAATTCCTATCTTTACAGGATGCACATAATGCCTCATCAAGGCCCAATCCCTATATTCATGCCTTACCACATAATATCAAACTTCTTGGATGGGTCCAACCAAATGACCTTAAACTATGTCCATGAAAATATATAGGCCTTCATTCTTATTTTCATTGGATTCCTCCTAGAGGATCAATCCAATCTCCAAGATACCAACCACTCCCTTGGATGATAATAAAATCCAGAGTGCCTGAACTTGGTCATAAACCAAAACATAATAAATAAATGATAGAGTGATGGAGAACCCATGACATGCCCATAGTCCCTCTTATCAATACATGTTCTTAATAAATCTATTGACATAGGGGTAATCATCCTCATATCATATAATGGTAAAGATATCATAAAATTATATTAAACTTATAAGAGATTCCCAGAGTAGGAAAAAATTCCCCCAGAAGGTTGTGATGATCCTGACCGCCCATCCTCTAAACCATTGTGAGTTTTGAAGCATCATTGGGTTTGAAAACCCAAAGGACCACCTACCTATAGAAATTATTTGTGTACCTATTTATGAATTTGGACACCATTGAGAGATTCTAGGAAATACTAAATAAATTTTAAAACTTACGTGAGTGATTGAGTAATGCATTGAACCCACCATAATCAAACTATCCCCTAATCCCATCCGTTTCTTTTTCTAATGAAACAAAATAGTGAACCTAACATGAAATCCTTTAACTGTTCCATCTCATTAATGATTCAGAAAGGATATATTGACTAGTTCCTTTCAGGACAATTTTTTATTTTATTATTTATCAATAGAATAGTGAACCCAAAACATTTCTTTTTTATTTCAATAAACCTTGTGTTAGAAGATGGGACCACCTATTTATCCTCTAACAGTGAAATTAATCGATCGAAAATGTACTCTAATATATGAGTCTGCACTAACAATTTTTCTTTTTTCTTCACTAGGAATTTCCAAATTATTTAAATCAAAATGAAATCATCAAATGTTCCAATGGATTTTGAGATCATAGAACAATATGCTTTGGACCCTAAGGCCTTGAAATACATTATCGCTAACACAAGACCTCGAGTAAAAGTTGGTAGATGCCTTGGTATTGGAGTACCACATTATAACCTCTATCATAGATCTGATATCATCCCATTAAATCCATTTAAGGAGTAATTACCACTGGTATTCTTTCCTATAATAGGCCACTTGATAGAAAGTGTCACATGTTTCCATATTTAACAACATCGGGATATTTTATCTAGAGAATAGAAGCACATGCCTTAGCTAACATAGGGAGGTGGATGATAATAATAATCATGTAAACTCAATAACATAATAGATTCCTAGAAGGAATCCCATCTATTCTGATCATCATCACTGACATGTGACCACGATTCCACAATGAGCTACAAAAGAGGTTTTTCCTACACAAATTTTTGATGTTGGGTCACCCAGCAGGAGATCCCTATAGTGGTATCCAAAAAATGCATCTTCAGAGTAGTCTTATATCCCTACTACCTCCAATCTATCTTAATCCCACCAGTTTATGTAGAGAGTGTCCTAGAATCAATCTTGGATCACCGCAATCCAGGAGCTTTTGACTTCATCACAACTATCCTTCGCAACTATGGGATCCCTATAACTACCCCAGGCCTAGAGATGGGAGAATTGTTTTTCATATTTTTTCCTAGAAACATATTTAATATGGTAACTGGCCCTAAAAAGGGTTTCATGGAAAAATATCCTTCAAAAATACCATGGGAACTGACCACTCAAATGGTACAATGGGCACCAGCCCTCCAAACGGTATAATAAGCACTGACCTGCCAAACAAGATACTCCATTGAGGAGTAGACACATCCCACATATGTCTCAATCAATATAATATAATGGGATCTGAAGACTCATCATTATATTTGGATTCCCATTCTCCTAAATAGAAGAATTATACCCTCCTCCATTCATATATGTCACAGTAGGTAGTCCTACCTTTTGACATTGGCAGAGGAAAAGAAAGGCTCAACGATTTCTTTTAGGCATATAAAGATGGTGGTAACAACCATGTTGGTATTTAAGATCATAATGAAAATGTAGAGTAATGTTGGTTGTAGCAGTGGATTTAGTCTCTATGTTTTATTTCATAACTCTATAATCCACTTGACCTACCACCGATAGAGGAGAGGGTGTTTTCTTGGATCCTTCCAACCATCCCCTTGAAGATGTAAGTAACTTTATGTAGATGAATGGATCAACCAAATCCAATGGGAGAATAAGGATCTCTAAGAAATAATTGTGGGAATAATCCTGATATCGATACCTAATAATGATATTCTAGTACCTACATAAGGAATCTCTCCTCGCAATGAAGCACCTTGTCCCAAAATTCTAGATGAATTTTCCTATTTGGCATCCCCTCATTGAGTGAAATCTAGACATTGTTCCACCTATCCCTATCCCACTAGGATGGGGGAATTTTCATATTTCCCACATCCCCATCAGTGATATTCTGGAAACCATATGACCTCATATGTTTCCACAAAACCTCCAAGAGAGTTAGGATCTTTTAATCAATGGGAAGCATCTGCATCATCCAAGACCTGTAATGATTTAGGACCTCTTCGATACTAGTAAATTCCTAGACTCTATACCCTAGGATCTAGAATCATCCACACACACATCAATGGAGGCATGGATAACATGTGGAAGAAGCATCATGCTCTCTCATATCTTGGGTACAATTAGTGAAAAGTATATTAATTCAAATAAAGAAATTTTCCATGGTATTTAAACTATGTCATGGTAAATGGAATGATGTAGCTCCTAGTAATGATAAAGCTAAATGATTCAAGGATTATATTCCATGAAAATCATTTCACCTACCATCAACGTCTTCTGCACACAATAGAAGGTTACTTTATCTTTAAATAATGGCTTCAAGTGTAGATGGAAATAGATATATTGGAACCACAGACACTTGAATCCCCACTCGAGTCATTTGATCACTCTAAACACAACACACCAGTTTTACAGCAAAATGTGAGCCACATGACTACTAGTGATAAATGACCATCTTTCAATGAAATTTAGAATAAGACCAATTCCTTCCACACCAAACATGTCCTTAAGTATTTTTAATGTTCAATGGAAAATGGTTTGATGGAAGAACCAATAATAAGTAAGATGAATGAGATAGGGTTGAAAGGCCATAACAACAATTCCTTTTGCCATCGACATCTTGAGAATACAATTGACAGCTACTTTGTCTTTGAGGATTGGTTGGACATACAGGTAAGTGCAGGCTTGAGATATTTGAAGGATCTTGAAAATCATGAAATATTCATAAGACTTATCCAAGATTCATCGGAAGAGCCACTCACCTGATAAATTATTAACATTTTCTTTACTATAATGTGTTAAACTGCATACACATTGCACTTTCCACAAAACATTAAATTTCATGGCCATTATCCTTAATGCAAGTCATTAAATTTCATGGTCATCATACTTACCCCAGGATATTAAAGTGTATGGTTGTTGTCCTTACTATAAGATTTTATGTTTCAGGGTCATTTTCCTTATAGTAATACATTAAACTGTATGGAAAATGTTTTTACTACAATACACTAAACTGTATGGATCACGTCCTTACCAGATTATATTAAAATCCACGAATAATTTCCTTACCTCAAGACATTAAACTAAACTAGTTCCTCAAAAAAAAGTACGGTTTGATTATCATCCTAATGAGATACGTAGGGATTATAGGATCTTATAGCTTATCCCGGCAACCAATATTCACATCATTACCATAAGAAATTAAATTTTACAGATTATTATCTTAAAACACAACATTAATCTACACTAGTTTCTAGAACTGCATATTGATTTATTCTCACACTAATGAGATACATAGGGATTCTGGGATCCTATATCTTGGTCAAGACACCTATATTCATGTATTTACCAAAACGAATAAAATACACTAATGATTTCATTACTGTATCACATTTAACAGCATAGGTTTCTAGAAAAATGTACGAAATGATTCTCATCCTAATGAGATATGTACGTATGCCTGGATTAAATATCTTGGCCTAGGAACCTATATTCACATCCTTACTAAAATTTGTTAAACCACATGGTTGATGTCCTTGCTTCATTAAATTAAACTACCCAAGTTTCTATAACAATTTATGGATTGATTCCCATCCTAATGAGATATATAGGGACCCCTGGATCCTATATCTTAGCTTATCCATTAATATTCATGTCCTTAACAAAAGACATTAAACTATATGGCTGATGTATTTGTCTCACAACATTATACTAATTGGGTTTCTAGAACTACGTACCACTTTATTTTCATTATAATGAGACAAATAGGGATTCATAGATCATATATATTAGCCCATCCACCTATATTCACATCATTACCACATGAATATAAAATGAACAAAACATTTCTCAGTCACAAGATGATGAACTGTATAGAGTATTAATCTATGGGAGACATCATCGGCATTGGGTAGAATTTTTTTTTTCCAAAATCACCACCAACACAGTAAAATATCTATCTTATCTATATCATAAAATCACCAATACACCTCAAACACCTACTGAGGGTGTTCTCTGATAGGTCACCTCCCTAATCACTCAGATTTTGGGCTTCAAGGAAACCTTGTAAAATATAGAAAGCTATGGGCTAGTTAAAGTAGGATCATACCCCTACTAGGTAAAACATTATTTTCAATTATACTTAGAAAGAAACGATGCGGAAGGTATGAATCCATGCCCCCATGAAAAAATTTAATCAGTATATTTTGATGGAATAAGGAGGAAAGGGGTGGGCACATATCCCTGAATCAATAAAAGACATCGACCATCATATTTTGGTAGTTAAGATCATACATGCATATATTATTTTACGTATCCAATTAAGGTTTCAATGCTTTGTGACAATAAAAGTGGAGCTTCACTAGTATATTCTAGTTAAGATGTTGGGATAGGAATATATTCTTATCAAGATATCTATAAAAGTACAACACTACAATCAGTACGAACATGTGGCCACTCTGGAGTAAGTATATATCCTTGCTCCTATATAAGAGGATTATCGTCATGTTTTGATAAAGTATATAGCATAATCACTATGCTCATATCCTCATTCCAACCATAGATCACCAAGTGAGAGCAACACATGCCTCAAGATAGGCTAATATTCCTATCAAAAAAGACTAGTGGCATATTCTTGAGGCCTGGGATCAGGATCAAATCCTTGTTCTATATGGGGCACACCATGTGAGAGTGGAAAATGCCTCAGAGCAAGATGATGGACCTATCAAAAAAATACCATAAACGTACTCCAAATGTTTGATATTGGAATCATATCCCTATTAAGGCTGAGGATCATGAAGTGAGAGTGACGCGGGACTTGGTATAGGCTCTTATTCTTGTAAATGGAGCTACTAATAATATCCTAGTATCTTAAAAGATGAGGCTAATATCCCTTACCCCATTTTAGAGGTTAGTTGTGATATTCTGATGGGAAATTCATATTCAGAACAAGATCATATTCCCCTTACAACCAGGGACCACCAAGTGGGAGTTGAACATACCTGGATACATGATCATGCTCCTATAAAAAATACACGAAGAATATTCCAAAGGACTAAGATCTGTCTCATATACCCATTCTAGATGAGGCCCACCAATTGAGAATGGAGCATGCCTAAAGAAAGGATCATGTCCCTATTAGAGAATCTCATCGACATACTCTAACAGCTCCTCACTAGTGAGATCATATTCGTGTTTCATAAGACGGTTCTAAATAGATTCTAAACCCATCATAGAGAATGATTATATTCTTACTGAACCCCAAATGGAAGAACTACATATTCCACCCAAGATATAGAGTGAGGCTCATATCCTATACCTACTCAATGCCAAGTGTCCTTGAGGTTTTTTGAGACAAACTCTTAAAACACAAAATTTCCATTGACTCTTCAAACAAACTTGATGTTTATCACCAACATGATAGTCCTTCTCATGCTAGTGTTGAAATGGATCTCAAGGACTCTACTATGGACATATGTCATGTTCAAACTACCCATGGTGATATCTCCCATGGATAAGGAAATCCACACCTTTCCCAAACACCTTTTTATAGAGAGGATCTAAAAATTTTAGGCACATGATTTTAGAAATATGATCAAAATACCTAGGAAATCCATATATAGTGCCTCATAAACCATCAGCAACACTTTACTATGGTGAGTAGGTGACCCAAAGAGGCAACCTATATGGTTTGACCTGGGTAAAAACATATATATATGATGAACAAGTGGGTGACATAGAGGTATGTATAGTGTCATCTCTAAGAAACCTCTCAAACATGCCCATATCCATTACCAGCTCCAATTATTATATCCCAAACATGTCAAAAAAGGTGTCCTAGTGTTCATCCTAACCAAATGATGTTAAACTATATGGATAATATCCTGACCAAATAACATTAAATTGTATGGAGTTCATCCTAACTATTGGACATTAAACTAAATGGTGTACGTCCTAACAACAAGACATTAAACTATATGGAGTACGTCACAACCAAACAATGTTAAACTATACAGAGTACATCCTCACCACAAGATGTTAAACTGTACGGAGTATATCCTAACAACACAAAATTAAACTCTATGAATATCATCCTAACTTTATGATTTTAAACTATATGGAGTACATACTGACCACATGACATTAAGATGTATGGCTTAAATCCTAAATACATGATGTTAAATTATATCGAGTATGTATTAACCACATGACATGAAACTATACTAAGTTATAATTAACCGCATGACCTTAAACTACATGGAGTTTATCCAAACCACACAATGTTAAACTTTACGGATTATATCCTAACTGCGTGACATTAAAGAGTATGGATTTAATCCTGACCACATGATGTTAAACTATATATAGCATGTCCAGATCACATGATGATAAACTATACAATACAGGTCCTCAAATAAAGTATATAAAATCCTCAACATCTAACATCCTAACAACATGAAGTTAAACTTTATGTATTTATCCTGGTTGTATGATGATAAACTACACAATGGTTTCCAAGTCATATGATGTTAAATTGTGAAGGAACATCCTAACAAAATAAAACTAAACTGTATGTATAATTTCTTCATTGCATGAAATTAGAATGCATGGATACCCAAATGGTTCATCTTCATTCATATCGGGAAACCCAAGTCTTAGCAGTAAGTAATTAAAATACATAGTGTCTCTCATCTTAACCACATGATGGTAAACTATATAGAAAATGTCATTTCCATACGATGACAAACCGCATGGATGATTTCCTCACCGCATGACATTAAACTACACATGAATCACCATCTCCCTAATAGATTGTTGTATAAAAGTTATATATCCGGGAAATATGGATTAAATGACCCCATACCTAAATGAGAGTAATCTCCACATATAAAGTCTCTCCTTATAAGAACTACATGTGTTTTTGATTCATTTCATAATAGGATACATAGTAACACCTGAAACCTCTATTATTAGGCCCAGCCATAGAAGTTTTTCCCTTTAAAATTGGGTGATCCTTATTCAAACCACATGAAATTAAATAGCACAAATCATGTCCTTAATACATCACATTAAACTATACGGGTTTCTAGAACTACATATAACTTGATTATCATTTTAATGAGATTTAAAGGGACACCTTGGTCCTTTATCTTGGTCCATCCACCAAATGATACAAAATGTCCCTTTATTATTCTTTATCACCACTTCATGGTTAAATGAACCCTTTTAATTCCTTTTTTCTCACATTGATCACATCTCACATGACCTTTGAAATTTCAGTAAAGGATTTCCTGCAGGAACAAGTTATAACAACTCCTTACAGTGTCATCATGGTCTTTAATTCAATACCTTGAAAGGAATACCATGATTCCTTTTGTATGATGTTAAAATTCATGGTTGATGTCCAATTCACAATATAAAATTGAACATTATTGTGAACCACTCTTGAGAGGACCACAATTTTTGTTAATTGGTCTCCAGTCATAAAAAAAAGCATAGAAATGACCTTCCCTATATATAGGATATACTTTCTCAAGAATATCCATCCTCTATAACAATATCTGGTTTTATTTTTAATACCTTAGGATATATAGTGATGCCTAGATTTATATCCTTAGGACCAGCCGCAATACCCTTTTTCACATCGGAAAGCCTATATCTGTACCACATGACATCAAACTGGATAGTTCCTCAAGAACTATGTGTGGATTGATTCCTATCATCATATGGTATATATGGTCACTAATACCTCCAATCATGGGTCGATATACAACAATCAATAGAAATAATCCCCACCACTACATTTGGGTCATACCTATGTAGAGAGTTTCACATTCAAGAACTATGTGTGGCTTGATTCATATCATCACATGATACATAGTGATGCCCAGATCTCCAATCATTGGCCCAACTACAACAAAAGATAAAAAATGAACCCCAAATCCATAGGTTATGATCCATATAGGATCATTTGTTTTCTACGTATGGGTTAGGTCTATATGAGGCATACATGTTTATGTAATATATCTAGAAAACATTTTCATGTAAATTCCCACATCCTTACCCCATGATGTCAAAATACATAGAAAATGTACTTACTATATGATATTAAACTTCACGGAAGTAAATACATCCCAACTACATGACGTTAAACTATGCAGACCATCATCAATTATCATTCCTTGTCAGATAAAAAAATAGCCTCACCTCAGTCAACTAGAGTACGAGGTGGTTCTATCATCTTTTAATAACCTCATCCCATCACTAATGATCGACATGTACCCACTGATTCCCACAACATGTTAACTTATATATTTCTATATCATGTTTTATAATTACCTTAACCAGACTATTCAAGTCGATTTGATTTCCTCGATGTTTTCTCACTATGAAATGAACCCATTCTTAAAGAAGAAAGTGACACTCTATCCTTGAAACTTTTAATGGCCCACACATCATTATTTAAATCTATTATGTGTTCGGATCGGGCTTGAAATTTTAAGAGTTAAATTTCCCTCAGGTACCAAAACCCTTCTCGAATAGATTTTCCGTCATACCCAACTTAAATGGACAAACACTTGATTCTTCACAAATCTTTCATATCCCTTGAAAAAGAGTGTGGATCAACTCTACTTGACCATGCATATAATCCCTATAGACTCATTCATAAGAAATATGACCTAGAAATTAGAGGCATATACTCTATATAAAAATAACTCCAATCCTAGTGATACCTAGTGTAATCATGGTGAAACTCAACACCTTTAGGTGATTTGGGTCATCCTTGGAATTTCTTCCCCATTTTGTAACTCATTAATTCAAACTCGTGGAAACATGATTTACACAGCCCATATTCAAACTATCCATGTGCACTTAACATTCCTTATGTTCTTTACATCTCCTCATACCATCTCCAAATTCTTTCATGGTCCATTGGAAAAGAGTGGAGAAACCTCTATTTGACTATGATGTTGATGCATAAATGGAGTATACCTACCAACCAGATACATATCCTACTTACATGAAATGAACTCCAAACCTTGTGGGCCCTGAAAACCCCATGGAGGAACTCAAAACCTTAGGGTGTTTGGGGTCATCCCTAGTATTTCATCCCCATTCTATATTCACCAATCAATTCATGGTAGAAATAAATTAAACTGCATGGCATCTCGAGGTATGAGGTAAAATACCCTAAAAACTATAGGAATAGAAGGTTTGAGATAGAAGACCCTAAAATACACCAATAGAAATTCATGTTATTAATAATTTAAACTTCATGGAATCCCTAGGTCTGATCTAAAAGATCATAAAAAAAATTAACCTAGAAGAGCCTAAAATACATCAAAATAATGCTCCAAGATAGAAGACCCTCAAATATAGAACAAAAATGGTCTATATTTTGAAACCTTAAAATAGACAATGGAAAAAGATATACTGTTTTCTATGTTTAAATATTGATAAGGACATCCTGGGAAAAATATGAGTCGTTGATCATTGGACATGCATTTTTTGTGATCTAGGAAATATTTAGCATCTATAAAACCAAAGAGGCACAAAGCCTGACACATAAAAACCCCATATGAAGTTAGTATGACTAAACAATTCCATGGTAGCCAAAGTATTCTTAAGTATGACCTTAGAAAAAAGTTAGGGTAACATAAATAAATAGATACAAAGCCTTTTAAGACCAATATAAAGACTCATCTAAAATATTTTTATGCTTGCTAAGTCCCCTAACTTAGGGAGAAGTTAGAGAATTATACCTTTTTTATGGATTCCATACCAAAATTATCCTTGTTAATAAGGTAATCTCATGAAAACTAAAGAATATGCATCAATGAGTAATCTTATGTTGATGGAAATTTGTTAAGATTTATCAAGAAAAAAATATTGTAATTTAAGAACTCAAATCCAACAGATTGGATCTTTTTGGTAGTACTCAAAAAGGATGGGTGTCATGGATGATTCGAGCAACATATCCACTGGAACATGGATCTCTACCCCATATTATGACAAAAATTTCTGTCATTCTCCTTCCTACATTTGATCTATATTTATGTATGGACATTCATAATAGGGCTATTTATCTATGAACTTATGTTACCAATGCATGAAATTGATTTTCATAGTGATATATTTCAAAACTGCATATAGATTTATTCCCAATACTCATGGGATATATAGTGACATCCAAGTACCTTACTCTAGATCTAGCTGAAAGTTTGTTTTCACCAAATACATTTTCCATATTATAATTCATATACAATCGAATTTCAGGGTGTTTATTCCCCAATCCAACACTAATTCTAATATTGGATTCAACCAAGAATCCATGTCCCGGACTCTCATCTTTATAACACTTGAGAGTTAATTAGTTAACACACTCTTAGAATACCCACTCTTAAGGATTAATATCAAAGCTCTTCAGTTGTTCAGATATGTGGAAATGTGATCTATATTTACCTTAGAATCATATTATTTTCATTCTAAATGAATCTCATTCTAACTGGGTGGGGGTATTTTTGACACCCATAACTGTGTGATATGGGCTTTTTTGTCATGGGTTTCAGACATTTTAAGGAAATGAAAAAATACTATATTACTGCCCCAAGGACTTTATGGTTTCATCTATGAAGAATTGATTTTATGTGTGAAGTGTAAAAAAATTGGTGATTTTTTCACTCATATGACATAGAATTTTATTACAAGTAGTTGTGATAATTACTCCAACCTTTTCCAAAAAAACATGGCCCATCAACTGACTAGTCATACCAAGGGTCATCCACAAGCCCATGTAGGACTAATTTTGACCATGTCTTATCTGATCTATCATGGGATATCCAAAAAAATGTTGGAGGTAGAGTGCTAGTAGGTAACGGGAAGGCCCACGTATAAGGCTTGTGGAACACCAGACTAAAGGTGTGCAAAGCGTGGTCTGGGAACCATAAGGCCTAAAGCCTGGGTGGTTGTGTGTGTAGGTTGTACGGGTGTCGAACCTCATTTCCTAATTGACCGAACAATGGTCACAAATTTTATAATACACTGTAGGGAAGAAGTCATAGAAAAACTGTGTAGGATAGTATTTTTTTGACACTATTCAGATTATTAATCTCAACCTCTTGATTATTTGATCGTGATTGTCTAATGAAATCCCTTGTTGTTACCTTTTGAAACTCTCAACCTTGTGCTTCTCATATTTGAGATAATTTTATCCAACACAGTGATAAACTCTATATTCAACCTCATGACACCCTGGAATGTTGTCCAAGACTTTCCAGACACTCAACACCACTGCCACCTCTAGTCTTTCATTGATATCAATATTTGCCTGAGACAACAAACAAGGATGTCCCAATGATCAACATCATTTATTCAATATGTGCATGATTCGACACATTAATCCCATCACAATAACTAGTCTAATGTCACATGAACTTACACTAGTTCATGAATCTATCGCGTGATGGTATTTTCATCACATGATCAAAGTGAATACAGTTAATGAAGTGCTCATAAGATGTTTATAACTGCATGAACATTCGGTATTTTATATGATTTATTTACTAAATAAATAAATTTTATCATATAGGGTATCCCCCAATTATGAAAGATTCCATCATGATAAACCGATCATGATATCGTGAGAGAGACATCACAAGAAGGAATTAAGAACACACAACATTGTCTTGTGGCCACATGATGTTGATCTCACAAAGTCATCATCACCTCAGCTAATACACGAAGCATGAACTCCATGAAAATTTTAATCAACCTTTTCCTCCTTCATCCTATAAATACCCTTACCCCCTTCAAAAAAACTTTATAGTTGACAACAAGAGGATTAAAATTATCACATAAATAGAGGGGTTTCCCACCGCCTTTCGAGATAATATCCAAGTAATTATAGGGATCCCATCATGAGAAATTGTCACAGAAATTTCACCACAAGAACTCATCACATGATTAGATTATGATCATTTGATCACATGGAAGAATAAAACAATGCACATTACTTATAGAATGGTGTATGCACTCTTCCATGAATCCCCTTTTAATGTTGGTAATATCCCTCTGAAGACCACCCTTTGGATCATCCAATCACATGGGTGATAGAACCACATTTGACACAGTAGGATATGTCCTTAAACATATAGAACACTCTTACTGGTGTACGTAGGCATACACCAGTGGAAATGCATATTTTGATTCTACAAACCCATAGTCTCATGGTACACCTTTTCTCTACCTCACTGTGTTGACTTGTGGACTTGCACCCCCATATTCCATGTGCTCCAACTCACCATGTGATGTGTACCTTCATCTATGAACATGATGGAATCAATGGGAACTAAATTCCCATGAATAGAAAACCCATCACAAAACCTCTTTAAGGTCATGTAGATCACATGAATCCAAGAATCTAATGGTTTCAAAATGAAGAGAGACGTCGACAAGAAGGAGGATTTATAATGTGCATTATTCAATGGAAAAAACCTCAGTTCATTGGTTGAGACCCTTACAATACCCAATTACTTACATAAGAGAAGTGGGGATTCATGTGGTGACATCATGTGTGCACTTAGTCACATATTTGTGGACTTGAAACTCATGGACAGGACCTTCCATCACCATAAAATCCCTATGAGGTTCATTTTAAGGAAAACCCTTGGCAATGAAACATGTTACCTAGGTGAATATTTGTCTATGAATCCATGATCCATGATCCCTTAGGGAATTTAATGTCAACACATAGATGGGTGCGAGATCATAGACATGTTCATGAAACCCCACCGTGTGATTAATTTGGCATCACATGATATCCAAATTATTCATTGGAATTGTGATGTTCTTGGGTGATCTAAGAAGTATCACTTTGATATCAAGACAGACACTAGAGAAGTTGGTTTGATCTCACAATATATTATTGACATATCGAAATTGTCATGAAATTTCCCATTTACATGTCATCATTTTTATGCAATTATATATGGAAATGTCTGGTTGATATCAAGATAGATTATTGACAAGATTGGAACTATCATGTAATAAACATATTGACATGTCAGCATTGTCATGCAATAGTCTAAGAAAAATTCATTTTGATCATGAAAATAACCTTAGAATGGTCCATTGTGATTATGAAAAGATATCCTATAAAATGCACTTTGATCATGTGAAGTCATCTTTGACATGTTTGCATGATGATATGATTTATCATAGACAAGTTAGCATTGTCACGTGATAGTACGAATACAATGTTAGAGTTGGTTTCCTAGAACCAACTGTTTGTACTTTGATTACAGGGATATTTAATGTATTAAAATATTACACATATTATTACATATTGTTCATTTTTTTTCCTGACTATTATGTAATAATGTCCTAGAGTATTTGTTACATTGATAAGGTCATGGAAGTTCCCCACTATGATGAGAACCTTGAAATGCTATAAAAATATTCTAAAATATAGTTTTGTGGTTGGATGGAATACTATGATGGGACACATAGAATATATATTTTCAGGTGCGAGTACTCATAAGTTGATGATACTTCCTCTCATGAAGTTCACACTTAGTAATCTCCAAGAAAAAATATTATGAGAACAGACCCAGCAGTAGAAATTCTGTATGTTTTGGTGTCATCAAATATTCATATTTATGATCATGTGTAATTATCATTAGAATTTAATATTATCATTAACATGTGTTATGACTCACGCACAATGATATACTGATTAAAACCGTCACGTAGATAGTTGGCTGGAAGTGGGGTAAATTGGGTGCGTCACGAGTGGCATGTTTTTAAAGGATAAGTCGAGGAAGGATTTGTCTCTTCTATTAATGGAATTTGATATCTTGAATTGTTGATTTAAATATTCTCGTCATGATAAATTCCATGGACATGGTGTAATGATGAGTTTTATAACGACCCACACTTTACATACATTGTTAATACTTCAAAAGTGAAGCACACTTATTACAACATATGACAAAACCACAAAGGACCGTATAGGTATAGTGTCTTTAGAAACTGGGAAACATAAACAATAGGTTCATAATTCTTCTACAGTGTCTCCCATTTATTTCATCATATCTAGGGTCCCTTTTAGCATATTCTACTTAATATCCATCTTCCTGACCTGGGGAAAAGAAAACATAAAAGGGTGAGCTCAAATGCTCAGTAAGGGTAAACAAAAGAAATATCAATCACATCATATACATAAGAACATAGCTTTTGGAAATCTTAACCTGCAAAAGAGCTCATAATATCATAACATGGGATAAATCATAGAAGTGAAAATGAGATCCACATAATCATAACATGAAACTTGAAACTTTGTGGCATGCACACATAATCATGGAAAATCATTTCTTGTTAGTCATGACTCATTTCCAAGACTATCTTAGTGGACAAAGTCCCTTTCTGAACCGAGTTCACTCCTCGTTTCAGTCCTGTATCACTGAACCGAAATAACCTTCCGTTCCATACATGTCTATCTCATGAGATATAAAATATTTACCCAATGCATTGGAGGGAGATATAGGTCCCACCCATCTTATAATGAATCCTTTCTTATGTGTGCCACATAATCATAAAACATACATCATCGCATAACACATGTAACAAAAATGGGATTCTTGAAACATCATGACATCATAAATTAATTCATATAAGATAAAGGAATTCATAAAAATAATTCCATCACAACATGAACAAATCAATTTAATAATAGGGATAAAAAGAGAACCCTTTATTATCTTAGATGGAAAATAATTTTGATAAAACACTTGAACTCCATTCTTGAGGAAAATATCCTTTCTTCTTCAAAAACATTTTTTTCCTTTCATAACATGTCATAAAACTTTAAAATAAAAGAAGTTGATTAAAAATAAACTTGAAAACTTGTAAAGGAAGCTTCTTGGAAACAATGTTTTAAAAATCCATTCATGCCGTATAAGTTAAAAAAAACATTCTTCGTACTTTTGTCGGAAAAGTCCAAAAGTACCTCGTATGACAAAAGATTCCATTCATAGATATTACTAAAAACTCACCGAAGGGTAAAAATGGATTTAAACAATTGTAGGTGGATGGAAATAATATTACATATTGATGAAACATGGATGTGGATGATAAAATACACCCCAGTAAATACTTACGAATAAACAATCTCGGATAAAAATGAGATTGTGATATTTCCCTTACCTTAGGTCCGATTTGCTTTGTTCGTGTCCGAAGCTCCTGTATAATGGTTTAAATAATGTTATTGACTTATTCCAGAATCATACATATTGATATGATATCATATATGGTCATATTATTAGCTTCTTGTTAGTAATATTTCATTGTTACTTGTTACTCGGGTCTTTATAACTTTTTGTTCTTATGCGTATTTTGTCGAATAAATTCTATTATTATCTTTAGGTTATAGATAATTCATTTCCAGAATGGTATTAGTGTAGTATATACCATATTCATTCATTCAATTCATTTATATAATCATTATGAAATGAATATCATGTAGAACGAGTCGCATCACATCGTGGAGACGGTATTCCATACGTACGCACGAGTGATGATATCGTTCCTATGATCGTGGAATTGTATTGGAGTATATATATATTATTTCAGTATCAATATTACTTCATAATAATCATATATAGTTACTCATTACACCATTATACCCATCCTTGTAAGGTGATGGTGGAAAATAGATTACACCACGGCGTGGAGACGGTATTCCGTACGTACGCACGCGCGGTGATTTCATTTTTCCGTAGGATAGATAGAAGGTGAATTAGGGTTGTTTCATATTTATAATAACATATCAGTATGTAAGTAATACTGATGTTATTACTTTATCATGAAACAACTAAATAATAAGAAGTTGAAGAAGAAAGAAATTGAAAAGATCGGTAATGGATATTACCTCTTCTTTGGAACGCCTCTTTGAATCCCCCACTTAAGGAACTAAGATTGGTCTTTGGAGAAGACCAGGACCTCTAGGATTATTCTAGGGAAGTGGATAGGAGAAAATGGCAGGGGTTGGCCGAGCTTGAGTGCTCAAATTGGTGTGAGGAGGAGGGGGAGGAGGTGCCCTTTTATAAGGGAGGAGAGGGGCACCTTAGGAATATCTCAAATTATTATTTTATATTAAAGTCAAAATCGGTTTATAATGGTTCCAAAGGGTCTTATTTCGAAGCTAAAGTGGGGATGGGTCTAAATCCTATAAACCAATAAGATTTAGACAAGTTTAGGGTATTATGTTAACCTTATCAATTAGATTTAACTCTAAGTTAATTAATTTAACTTTTACCGTGTCTTTTTGTTTTCTTTCACTATATGGTTAATACACTTACTATAACATGCCAAACGAACCCCAAATTGTTTATTATTAATATATATATCCTTATCTAAGTCATTTGGCCGAACATTAGATTTTTAGGAATAAAATAACAATTAATAATATAATATTTTATTTAAAAACTATTTTGTGTCAATTTTGACACTATTTGATATATGATTTTTGTGAAAGTCATAACAGAATTATATGTTCGAACCAAGTTGATTAAATCAACATTAATATATCATAGTAACCTAGAAAATTAGTGTAATTCATAAAAAGTCTCAAATTACATTTATTTTGGTGTTTATAACATCAATTATGTCAATATTTCATTAACAAGATAATTACTGTATCATCTTTGTGTCATAAATAAATTAAATTATTTGATGTCTAAAAATTACAAATAAAATTCCATCATGTAGTAAATCTTTTTAGATTTCTAATGAATATTTACAATCGAATTTATCTTATATATAACCCCATATTAAAAATGATTTACTTATTAAACTTTGATTTTAACTATTTTAACCCTTCTTTAAATAAATTAATAATAAATGTCCTAATCTAATCCAAGTGGGCCTAAATGGTCATATTTTATTCCTAAGTTTGTTTTTGGTCGAATTACACTTTTCCAATAGAATTAGGACATGTGTTAGGGTAATATTGATATCATATTTACCCTTAGTTACCTTATTTACTATTAACCGTGGTAAAAAAAAGTAAACAGTTACTATTCACCAAAAATTATTTTCATCTCATTGAACCACATTTTAGTCCTTGATATTAACCGTGTCTCTCGGATTTTCGAAATTCCATTCACAGAAGCGGTAAAATTAAGTTTTATGCAAAATTCAGTTTTTAACCTACCACTTAGTGGTTTCACTATTCATCAAAAATTGAAAGTTTTCAGAAAAATACCAAAATTTCACCCTAGGCTAATTTCGATATTCTGAGTCCAAAAATGAAGTCCATTTTGAAAAATAAAATTTATAAAATTTTAAAAAGTGGTTATTACTATTCATAACGGCTAGTTTTAATAGCATATTGTTGTTTAGTGAAACTCGGTATTGCGTACGACGCAAGCTATCGAGGAAGGTCGCGATTGCGTGCAAAGCAAGCCAAGCAAGTGTTGTGTAGAAAAAGATTCCTTTGATGGTTTATATAACATAAAAGTCTCGGGTGTTACAAGTTTATTTCAGGTAGTCATAGAATGACATATCAAGAATAAAGTTTAATGATACTATCATGAAACCAGCTTGATGAGATATTGATACCAATAGATTATATTACACAGTGAACGTTCATAGGTAGATGTCTTTTTTGTGACTTTAAGTTATTTCTCTTGGGTGCTTTGACCCGTTTCTAGAAAGTACTCCCAGATTCTAGGCAATCTCACCTAATTCCAATGAGAAAGAATCCTAGAGGGTCACCTGCTAAGTTTTTTTGTATTCTCGGTTAAATTCTATTTGAATTTAATTAATGGAATAAATATTATTCTCACGACCAGGGAATAATTTTATTCATGTTAACATGATTTCATAAATTAAATAAATATTTATTCATTGGATTGTGGGTAAAATATATTTATTTATTTTATTGAACATTTAATAAATATTTATTTACTAGTTTGTAATTAAACTATTTATTTAAGAGAATAAATTATTTATTTATTTATTCGGGTGTTCAAGAAATGGAAGTGGTGTTCAAATGGACCAAGGTCAGTTTGGTAGTAAAATAATTATTTTCAAGAGGGTAAATAATTATTTAACTAGTTGGAAAAAGTTAAAATAATAATAATACTGCTATTATTTTGGGACATGGAATTTTATTTATAATTCTATTTTGTTCCAGTTGGCCACCATAAATAATGTTTCTGTTTTAGTATTAAAATCAGGGGTTTTAACTAAGGTTATAAATGTATTTAATTATTTTTATGCAATTAAATATTGTAACTAAATCCCTTTGTTGATAAATATACATGTACATCTATTGTGAAAGGTACCGAAAAGTATGCTCAGTGAATTGATAATTGTTGAGTTAAACAATTTCTCTCTCAAATCATCTTTCCTCACCTCTCAAGAATGAGATACATTATTCAAGGCTAAATAACAAGAAATATAGAAATACTGACACAAGACACTCTCTTGGTTGTGCTAGAACCCGGAAAATGAGTGGTGTAGATCGGAGGCCATCGGAGCACGTGTGGATCACCACTATAGGGATTCTAGTTTTGATCCTCGCAAGAACAATGATATATTACGGAAGGTTCATTCTGTACGACCAACATCATCAATGAAGAAAATTTCAAAGATCAATGTATTCTTTTCTTTATGAAATTAATTAAATTAATTATAAACATGATGTGAAAGATCCTCACTAAAGGATTTGGGACACTTCCTTCTTTGTCTAAATCTTTGATTCTGTTTTGTGGAGACTGACGTTCATTGTCGTATTGATCCTGGAATAATCAATTATAAAGGTAAAAATTAAACTTCAGTTCCAACCCAACCACACTTCTACAATGCCAAGAACCTTCAAGTGGTATCAGATGGTTTACATCATAGTTTATAATTATTTAAATAACTAATTGATGATTTACGGTTTAATAATTTAGTTTTTCAATTCAAGTTAATCATTCTACAAATCAAAATGTCGAGATCTATTCCTCCTCTTTTGTTTCTATTTCACCATATGGAAATGATATTTGATTTTAATTTTGATTAAAATAAAATAGAGGATCTCATACTAATGTTCCAAAGGCTTATAGTCATATAACACCATAATACACAGTGCGTAGTTGGATTCACATGATGTGTATCAATGTTAAATGCATCGGGACTAGTCCACCGAACCTAGTCGTGTCATTGGAGTTTTTCTAAGTCTTAAAGACTCCGTGTGTTGACTAGGAATAGGTGGAACACGGTTTCTAGATTACACACCATGTGGCCCACTGGACACAGTGTGTAGTCCCTTCAGACTATGGTTGGATTGTGTACCTCGTACATGGCTTGCCCGACTGAAGACCGTGTAATGAGGATACTACACTGCATGTGGCCCACTGGACACACCGTGTACTATGAGGATTTCTTAAGTACATATACACATTGTATCCTTGGTAGTTTACATCATATGGACGTTTAATGACAGTACACATCATGTAGTGGGAACTACATGCCATTTACTCATCCAAATTACGCATATTTATTAAAATTTATTATTATATTGTACAAACCGTTGAGATGTGTACCATGGTGCAGTCTTAATTCTAGGTCACAACATTTGATAGGTTATATATATATATATATATATATATATATATATATCTGTGTGTGTGTGTGTGTATTTTAATTTAACATTTATGTAATGTTCATTCCTACTCATTGGATAGTTATGAATTGGAATTTACGGGTTTGCCTCCAAGGTACAAATTGCGTACAAAGATAATATTAAATAAATTTATTGGTTTAAAATTATGATGGATGTGAATCTCAAGGAAATTCATAAAAAAAATTTAAGATAAAAGGATTGATTAATTAAAGATGATAATTAATTGATTTCAGCGTGATTTATCTTAAATATTTATGATTAAGATTTGAATACTAGTTTAATTAAATACGTAACTCGTTTCATTTATGTGGGTGATCATGATCTTGACCAAGACCTTTGTGTGTGATTGGTTTCCTTTTAATTTATTTATTAAATTAGTTGTTGGCATGCCATCCGTCTCTCCTGAATAAATTTTAAGGCATGTGTTCTCTTGGTTTCTTTTATGTAAACCTCATTTTTCACCCCTCACCTGCATGTGAGTTAAAAAATCATATGTAATTGATGGAACTCCCAATATAGAGGATGTGGTTTAATCTGGAGCTGAGACTGAGCCAATCCCAAGAGATATAGAGGTGAACATGTGGAAAGATATAAACACAAACCCAAAAGGTTCAAGGTGTTTCTCCCCAAGGTTAGGGTTATTTTATCAACCACTAGATAAGCTAACCATTATAAAATCCCATGATCATTCCCTTTTCTTTATTTTATTTCTCTCATTTTCATGGTTTATCAATGGATATGTTTTCATGATCACATAATTAATGAATTAAACAAGAATACAAGATGGAACAAAAGTAAACCAGGATTATGTGTAAATATTATAAAGACATGGTTATTCACTTTAGAAAGTTCCAATTAATAGTAATAATCAAACGATAATGATAATAAGCAATTAATGTATAAGAGATAAAAATCCCTCAAAAAATATTAACTCAGACCAAGTATTTTGTAACTTGATAAAGGGAAAAACTCAATAAAATTTTGTGTTTGACCAACCCTTATTGGGACACTTAATTTTATATAGAAAGACTTCATGAAATTTTTTGGTTGACTTAACAATATTACATCAAAATTAGTAGCCCTTTCTAGACTTGGTGTAATATTGGAGGAAATAGTTGAGGAAATCCAAATTCAGGATTTTAGGATTGGGGAGTCCACTCAACAGATCAATGAGTTTCAAGCATGTAGTTGGAAAAGACCTGCCTACCTAAACACCTTCAAATATCTCAACCAACCCTTTTTAGGGTTATGAAAAGTGGAATATGGATCCTTTCCACTATAATGTCATGGAAACTAAATATTTAGAGTTCAATTGTGAGGGCCATTGGGACTTGATAAAATAGTGGGAGACTTAATAAAATTAATTTCTTATTTCTCATTAAGTGTAATCAAGAAATTAATAATGATCTTCTCTTTTAATTTTTGAATAAAATGAAAATCTCATCAACGACATTATCCCCATGATCAATTCTAGAAAAATACAACATCCTCACCAGTAGTAGATTTCTGGAATTTTTTAGACACCTTCAGGTTATCCTATGCCATGAATGGAATTCTTACATGTTGGAGTCATCATTACATAATATTCCTTACAAAGAGGTTAGTGATGAGGATTTCCTAGTCTATGAGAAACATATGAATGACATGGTTGAAATTCAATGTCTCATGTTACCATCATTGTCTAGTGATCTCATTAAGTCTAAAGAAAACATGGATTCTTATAGCATGCTAAAATACCTCTGTGTTCTTTACCATGTGAGAGAAAGACATGAAAGGTTTGAGATCTCCAAGGAACTATTTTAGAGTAATCTTAGAGAGGGTTCCCCAGCTCGACCTCATGTAGTTAGTATCAATGGATACATTGAGAACCTAGAGGTTCTATGGTTTAAACTCCCTGAATAACTTCGCACTGATCTCATTCTCACATCACTCACTTAGAGATTCTCTAGAATTGTTGTTAATTTTAATATGAACAACATTGAGAAGTACCTATCTGATCTTCTTATCCTCATTCTCCATGTGGACAAAGATATGAAGATCAAAAATCCTTCTATCCTTATGGTGAATAAGAGGAAAGGGAAGGCTAGAAGTAATAATCCCAAAGCCTCTTCACACCCTTCCATGAAAAAGAATATCAAATTTGAAGCAAGGGAAAAGGAAGTTGTTTGTTTCGCATGTGGAAAGAAGTTCCACTAGAAGAAGAACTACACCCAACCTAAAAAGAAAATATAAGATTCAGGCGCGCTTTTTATTGAATCTAATATATATATTTCTTAAAATTAGGTATTATATACAACCTTTGGTGCTCACATATGTATCCAAATATAGGAACCAAGTAGATTTAGGAATATTGACTGAGGGGAGGTAGATCTACGAGCATCCAACAGATCCAAATTTGCAGTTGTAGATGTCGGGGAATACCACCTCACATTCCCAACTAGGATGATCTTGGTATTAAAGGGTTGTTATAATGTGGAATATGTTACTAAAAACATTATTTCTATATCTAGATTAAGTAAATCTGTATTTTTTTCATGTTTAGAATGGAATGATGCGTCTTTTAAAAAGATAGCATTTGTTTTGGTAGGTCACATTTGTACAATGGTCTATACATATTGGGTTACACAAACCAAGTAATAGAAATAGATAACAAAGATACTTCACATGACTCATACCATACCCAACTTTGGAATCACTAGCTAGGTCATTTAAATGACAAACACTTGAAAAAGTTACATCAAGATAGATTTTTATATTCTTTTGAACTAAAACCACTTGGCGTATGTCATTCATGTTTACAAGAAAAAACTACCCAAGGCCCATTTAGTGGAAAAGGTGAAAGGGATAAAGAGCTTCTTGAATTGGTTTATAATGATATGTGTGGGCCATTTCCAGTGGAAGCATGGGGATGAAACTCATAATTTATAACTTTTACTGATGATTTTAGTAGATATGGATATATCTAATCAAGGAGGTATAAGTTGAATTCTTTTGATAATTTCCTAGAATACAACAATGATGTTGAGAACCATCTGGGTAAGAATATTAAGAAACTCTACTTTTAACGAGGTAGAAAATATCTTAATAAAGACTTAATTGATTACTTACAAGAGTTTGGGATCCAATCCCAACTCACTCCTCCTTACACGCACTAGTGTAATGGTGTGAACGAAAGGATGAGCCGCACATTGCTGGACATGGGGAGATCAATGAAGAGTCATGAAAATATTCCATTTTTGTTTTGGGAATATGAATTACAAACAATGGAAAACATACTAAACCAAGTACCAACTAAATTGATAAATGGCATTCCATGCGAGTTATAGAGTGGAAAGAGATCCATGTTATTAAATTTACATGTGTGGAGAAGTGGTGAGTTTGTTAAGGCCTCTTCAGGTAACAAACTTCCACCTTGAGGCACAAAGTGTACCTTTATATGATACCCTAAGGAAATAAGGGGATATTACCTATACAACCCCTCATAAAAAAATTATAATGTAAAGACACTCCATATTCCTCGAGAGGGAGCACATATCCAAAAGAGATAGTGGGAGCAAGATATACCTCAAGGAAGTCTAGGCTCAAGGTACACAAGAGTTGGTACAAAAACAGATTCCACAAATCCCAATGCAAGAAAAAACTATTACAGAGACACAAGAACTGTGTAGGATTATAAGAGTTTTTAGGGAACCATAATGGTATGGTTTTCAAGTTGTCGAGGATGGTGACTCATTATTAGTTGATAATAATGATAATCTAACCAACAAGGAAGCAGTAAGTGGAACATATGTTTCCAAGTAGAGGGAATTCATGAATTATGAAATGGATTCCACGTACCAAAACCAAGTATGGATTATGGTAGATCCTCTACTTGATGTAGATCCAGTTCATTGAAAATGGGTATTTAAGAAGAAACTAGACAAGGAAGGACAAGTCTGTGCATATAAGGCATGACTAGTTGAAAAAGGGTTAAAGAAATTCCAGGGCATTAATTATGATGAAACCTTTTCAATAGTTGGAATGATGAAATCCATCATAATTATATTGGCCATTGTCACTTACCATGACTATGAGATTTAGAAAATGGATGTCAAAACATCCTTCTTTAATGGGAACCTTCAAGAAGATGTCTACATGACACAACCTGAAGGGTTTATGACTCCAAAGGATGCTAATAATATATGAAAGTTGCAGAAAACCATTTATGGATTAAATCAAGAATCCATGCCATGGAACATTAATTTTTATGAATCCATAATGGAAGTTTTTTCATTAAGAATGAATGTGAACCTTGTGTCTATAAACAGTTTAGTGGGAGTGAAATTGTTTTACTAATAGTATATGTTGATGAAATATTACTTATTAGAAATGAGATACCAGTATTAAATTATGTTAATGCATGGTTGAATCAATGATTATCCATGAAGGACTTGGGTTAGGTAGCATATATTCTTTGGATAAAGATCCATCATGATAAATCTAAGAGATTTATGGGCCCATGTCAATGTACATACATTAATAAGATACTGAATAGATTCAGTATGGAACAATCCAGGTGGGTATTGTTGCCAGTGTCACACGGCATTCATCTTTCCAAGAAAATGTGTCCTCACACAAATAATGAAAGAAATATAATGGCAAGGACTCCATACGCATCACCAATTGGGTTAGTCATGTATGTCATGCTATGTACCAGGCTGGATGTCGCCTACGCATTGAGTGTGGTAGGCAGATAACAAGCTGACCTAGGGGACCACCATTGGATGGAAGTCAAGACTATCCTAAAGTATATTAGGTGTATATAGTATATGTTCCTAGTTCATGGAGGATATTAGGAATTAGTCTTTAGAGGATATGAATATGCTAGTTTGGAGACTGATCAAGATGACATGAAGTCACAAAAGGGATAAATATTCACTTTGAATAGAGGTGTAGTGAGATGTAAGAGATCAAAGAAGATTGTGGTTGTAGATTCTAAAGTAGAGTATGATTATATCTCCACTTATCAGGTTTCTGAAGAAGCAGTTTGGATGTGTAGCTTCATCTAGGAGCTGGATGTGATACCTAGTAGCAAATAACCCATCACATTGTACTGTGATAATACTACAGTGTTGTCTCTCACAAAATATCCAAGGTTACATTAGTAAATGAAGAACATACTTGAGAAGTATCATCTCTTGAGTGATTTTCCTCAAATATGTGAAGTTGTGGTGAGCAGTATTTCCATGGAAGATAACATGGTAGACCCCTTGACTAGATCCTTGACTCAGCCAAAACATGATCATCATGTGATTTCTAGTGAAATGAAAGTCATAGGCAGTTGCCTCTAGTCCAAGGGGGAGTTTGTTAGGTTGGTGTGCTAGAACCAATTGTTTTTACTTTGATTACATGGGTATTTAATTTATTTAAATATTAATCATATTATAACATATTGTTCATTGTTATTCATGACTATGATGTAATAATGTCTTAGGTTATTTGCATCATTGATAGGGTCATGGAAGATCCCCTTCTATGATGAGAACCTTGAAATTCTAAAACAATATTCTTAAATATAGTTATACTATTGGATGGAATAATATGATGGGACACATATCATATAGAATGTCGGGTGTGTGTACTCATAAGTAGATGATACTTCCTCTTATGAAGTTCTCACTTGGTAATCTCCAAGACAGGAGATTATGAGAACAGACCCTCCAGTAGGAATTCGGTATGTTTTGGTGTCATAGGATATTCCTATCTTCGGGTTTGTGTAATGATCCTTAGAATTTAATATTATCATTAATACATGTCACGACTCACGCACTTTGGTTCACTAACAAAAATAGAAATGTAAACAGTTTGCTGGAAGAAGGGTATGTTGGGTGTGTCATGAGTGGCATCTTATTAATGGATTAGTCAAGGAAGGATTTGTTCTGTCTATTTATGGAGGTTGATATCTCTACCATTTTATTGAAATAGAACTCTCACGTGAAATTCCATGGCCATGGTGTAATAACAATTTTATTTCAGGTAGTCAAAGAACAATATATCAAGCATAATGGTTGATGATGCTATCCTAAAATGAACTTGATGAGATATTGATACAAAGATATTATATTACATAGTGAACGTTCGTATGAATATGTCACTGTTGTGACTTTAAGTTCTTTCTCTTGGGCATCTTGACCCATTTCTAGACATTACTCTTTATATTTAGGTTGTATCACCTAATTCAAATTAGAAATAATCAAATAGGTTCACACACTAATTGTTTTTGGTGGTCTTAGTTAAATTATATTTGAATTTAATTAATGGAATAAATATTATTCCCAAGACAGTGGAATAATTTTATTCAACTTAAAATTATTTCTTAAATTAAATAAATATGTCTTCACTGGATTGTGGGTAAAATATATTTATTTATTTTATTTAACATTTAATAAATATTTATTGAATAGTTTTTAAATAAAAAATTTATTTAAGAGAATAAATTATTTATTTATTTATTCAGGTGTTCAATAAATGGAAGTATAGTTCTAACAGACCAAGGCCGATTAGGTAGTAAAATAATTATTTGTAAGATGGTAAATAATTCTTTAACTACTTCACACAAATTAAAATAATAAAAATACTGCAATAATTTTGTGGCACAGAATTTTATTTATAATTCTTTTTTGCTCATGTTGGGACACAAAAAATAATGACGCGGTATTATTTTTAAAATCATGGGTTTTCTCTAAGTTTATTAATGTATTTATATTACTTAATTAAATATGGTAACTAAATCCCCATGTCGATAAATAGATATGTGCTTCTATTGTTCCATGTACCGAACAATACACCTGATGAATTGAGAATTTTTTATCTAAACAATTTCTCTCTTGAATCCTCTTATTTCCCCTATCATGAATGAGAGGCGTTCTTCAGGGAAGAAGAACAATTGATCAAGAACGGTCAACACAAGACAGTTGCTTCACCGTGCTAGCACCAGGAGAATGGGTGGTGTCAATCTGAGGCCATCAGAGCACATGTGGATCACCACTAGAGGGATTCTAATTTGGATCCTCACAAGATCAATGAGATAATATATAATGGTAATTTTGGATGATCAATATCATCAATGAAGAAAATAAATAAGATCCAAGTATTCTTTTCATTATGAAATTAATTAAATTAATTATAAACATGATGTGCAAGATCATCTCTAAAGGTTTTGTGCCTCTTCCTTATTTATTTAAATCTTTGATTCTACTCTATGAAGACTAGAGTTCATCGTCATATTGATCCCAGAATAATCATTGTTCATGGTAAAAATTAAAGTTAGGTTCCACCCCAACCACGCTTCCACTACGCCTGGAACCTTCAGACAAGTCAGGTCGATCATTCAAAAATGTTTTGGTAACAACTGCTTAGATCATGCATAATATCATAAAAATGTATTCTTAGGTTATAAAAAGCATATCATACATGTTCTATTTTATTATGAGAATAAATTCAAGACAATTCAATTGATTAGGAAGATGCCCTTGGATATGTCTTCTATGTTAGACTAATTCCCCCAAAATTTCAGACTCTCGATCAATACATGTCCAACAGGCATCCAAAACATGTTAAGAAAATACCCTAGGACATGTCCACTTCATCCAGAAGCTACACCTATACCCATTCCATGTGAACCTCATACAAGAACCTTTGGCCTCATACCCCTTTTAAAGGTATGTTTAATTAATGGGAAAGGGTTACACACTCATGATACACTATTGGTTTCATTCTGTCCGATATAACTTCCATGGTCACCATCCTCTTAATCCACTAGAAGATAGAGAATGAGCACACCAAAGGGAAACCCTAGTGTCTAATCCTTGACCAACTGAACTATAAGAACTCTATTTCCAATCCAAACATGATATTTGGACATCCTCCTCAGTCATGAGCTCCAATAAGAATCCACTTTAGTGTATATTCCCTCATGTATCCAAGATTTCAACCATTGGGACCAAATCATTCACATGTGATGGTAATTCTACCTCATCCAATAGTGGACTAAGAATCCAACCGAACTATGAGAAATCTAATTCATGTCCAAACATGATACGTAGCATCCCTTCATAACGATTGATCTGTAATGGGGATCCAATTTAGTATAAGTCTACTCATGTCTCCAAAATTTCAACCATTGGGGCACAATCATTCCAATGGGATGATCATTCTACATTTTCCATCAGTGGATTGAGATTCCCACAAAAAATTGGGAACTCTAATTCCAAAAATAAACATGATAATTAGGATGCATTTATTTTTAATGAAATCAAATAGGAATCTAGTTCAGTGTAGGTCCCCTCATGTCTCAGACATTTCAACTATTGGGACCTAGTCATGCTCAAGGATTGATCATTCTACCTCATCCATCAATGAAAGTTGAATAAAACTAAACTATAAGAACTATGATTCTAATGTAAACATGACTTTTAGGACACCATATTAAGGCCTGATATCCAATAGAAATCCACTTTGGTGTAGGTCCCCTCATGTCTGACATTTTAACCATCAATACCCAATCATTCCCATGGCCTGATCATTATACTGCATCCGTCAGAGAACTAATATTCCAACTGAACTATGATAACATTGATCATTTTTCAAATAGGGTATGTATGATACCTTCCAAATTACTAATATATGATTGGAATACACTTCATTTTATATCCCTCATTTCAAAAACAATTCAACCATTAGGACCCTATCATTCCCATGGGATGATCATTTACCTCATCCATTAGTAGACTGAGAATACAAATGTACTATGAAAAATATGATTCCAACCCAAAGTGGACACATAGGACTACTTTCTAAGGTCATATATCCAATTAGAATCCACTTCAGTGTAAGTCCTCTCATGTCTCTAAACTTTTAACCATCGGCATCCAATCATCTCTAATAATTACACCTTCCTTCCTCAGCATCCATCAGTGTATGAGGAGTGGGATCTTACATAAGCATCATTTTAAGTATAATAACCATCCATTCCCCTAAGTACCTCAAAAAAATGATTGGGTTATGGAAGAGTTGAACTACAATGACTCTGATTCTTGCTATTAAACCAGAAATGTAGGATGCCTTCCTAAGTCCCATGTTTCATATCATATTCCCAATGAGGTAGTCAATCTTGTCTCTCAGGGGGAAAATTTAATGTGTACTCATCCTATGGATATCCTCTCATGAAATTTGTCTGATCTTTTTCTATATCTTATTTATCACACTAAGTACGACTCACATGGGATTAAAGTGAAAAATGATTATATCAATAGCATGATGAGAATCACTCTAGTACATTCATGTAATTAGGATGTAAGTCTGATTGAATCTCATCCTCACTCAATAGGGAATACTTTTGGGGGGACAATCTAGAGCAGTCTTATATGCATAAGTCCATCCTGGGGCCTCTATCATCATATCCCTCGTGATGTAGACACATGTAATAAGAACTATGTAGAATATAATTCTTATCTTAACAGGATACGTAGAACACCTCCTCAAGGCTAGATCCCTATATTGACGTCCATACCACATGACGTTAAAATACATAGATGGGTCCATTCATCAGACTTTAAAATATGTCTAATGAACAACATGAGTTTTTATTCTGATTTTCATAGGATATGTAGGACGCCTTATAGATGTTCAATCCCATATCCAATACACTAACCACTCCCTTGGATAAAAACTACCTCCATTTTTCTCAAACATGGTAAAAAAAATAATCATAAAAAACAAGAGTTATGGATAACTCATGATATGAACATAGTCACTCATATCAATACATGTTCTTTATCAAGATATTGACATAGGGGAAACCATCTCCACATCAGGGCATAGGGAGGACTTTATGAACATGTCTTAAATCTATAAGTGAGTCTAAGATTATGCTAAAATTTTACCTAGAATGGTGTGATGAACCCAACCTCTCATCCTCTCGACCAATGTGAGTTCCTAAGTGTTGTTGGGTTTGAAAACCCAAACGACCTCCAGCTTTTGGAAAGTAGGTCCATTCCAAGAAATAGATGCAGAAACCATTCTCATGTTCTAGGAAAGGCTAGATAAATGGTAAAACTAATGTGACTGATTGACCAAGGTATTAATCCCCCCACAAT
The DNA here is from genome assembly GCA_963277665.1 of Viscum album. Classification (NCBI taxonomy): domain Eukaryota; kingdom Viridiplantae; phylum Streptophyta; class Magnoliopsida; order Santalales; family Viscaceae; genus Viscum; species Viscum album. The sequence goes on along the minus strand of OY728125.1, from coordinate 265,159,039 downwards.
ATTACCATATCCTAACCTCATCCATGCCTTTTTCTGATGAAATATGGTTCGCCATGGATCACTCAGCTTTTATTTCTTTACATATTACATTGTTATTTCCCCTCTCAAATCATCTGTGACCAAATCTCCTTTTATGAGAGTTTACACTATACAAAAATCAATGATATAAAATCAACTATCCCAAAAATTCAATTATGGGATTTTACTTCTCTAGTTAAAACCACACAACAAGATTTTGTTATCTTATTATATCATAATATTATCTCTGAGTTGATAGTGTGAAATATCTATAATAGTATGTACAATTACTATAAAATAAAGGCCATTGTGAGGTAGATTCATTCCATTATGTCATTACTTTTTGAAATCCTTAATACATCACCCATTTTCAAATATTTGAACATATCCAAACTCCATTCCTAATTTCTTTTATTAACACCATCAAGACCCAACCTAGAAAATAATTGATCAATTCTAAAGATTAAGTTAACCACATTTCTATATTTGAACTTGTTACTATTTTTTAGATCATTTATAATGTGTCCCTACGGATAGAACATACTTAACAATGGCCTTCCCGCCATATTGATTCAACCTAAAATGGTTCGACAATGAGAAAAATCATATATACAAGACTGAATTATCAATAAAATATAGGTTTCATATTTTATTCAAAAGAAACAGCCAATATTTCCATCCATAACCAATGTGAAATGGAATTATCTCAACACATAAAACCATTAAAGTGGAAACTAGGTCTATCCTAAAAAATTTTACATCCCCAATTAACAATTAAAATATCATCAGGTAAAACCACCCTAATGATTATAATGAAGAAACAAGCGAGATCCCTAGATTCACCATGTGTCTTATAACCAAGAGATGTTTCAAATGAAAACATGCCTCAACAAAAAATTACTTTGATCTCAGCATTGTTCAGGAGGTTGTTTTCATGAAAATCGGGTTTAGAATATTGAAATTGATGGCACATGAATTTGAGTCGACAACATGTACATCTTTGATGGATTCATTTTCATGTCAGGTCATCAAACCAAAAAAAGATACCCATGCACACACCCTAGGATTACCTTGTTTATAATTATAATAAAAACTCATAGAATACAATTTTCTAAAAATATATCCCTATAACTAATTTTCTCTTTGTTAAACTAAGGAATGAGGCTGGCCAAAACTCGATATATCCATTGTTATCCATAGTACATCCCAAAGAAAATTTCAAATATCATCCTTAAATAAGGATATCCTAAAACCACAAATATTCTAAAACTATAGAGAAAGAACATGGATAGAAAATAACCCAAACCATAAGGTGAACCCATGATTAAATAGAACACTAGGAATCCAATAAAACTAGTCCTTACAAACTCGACTACCCTGATGAACCTATAAATCTATCTTTTCATACTATAAAAGAACATCAAGAGAGAAAATAAAAATTAGAACTTTATTCAGGATCTAGGAAAGACTAAAGATAAAAGGAAAAGAAACAATTCCTAGAAATAATCTCAAATAAACACATTACCTATTTGAAATACTTACTCAAACCACCCACAATGTGGACTCTATAAATTCATGTCCTTTAAGGTACATCAGTTAACCCTTTCACAAAATAATAACTAGGTAAAACAGAAATAATTAAAATAAAATAAAAAAATTCCAAGACATTACAATAAAAATCCTTATAAATATTAGAAATCTCTTTCAAAAAAAATTAGTTTTAAAACCTTCAAACACTCATTGAAAATGAGTTATAAAAACAACCCATTTAAAAAAATCATCTTTTATTACTTTAGAAAAAAATACCAAATTTAAAAACATCACAACTCCTCGATTATAAGAAAAAACCTATTTTCTTTCAATATATAGCTTTAAAAATATTTAATTTTAATCTTGAATTACATTATCCATGTTAAAAGTTCTTAAAAATAAACCTCCAATCATGTTATAAAATTGGTTTGTATTAAAATTAGAAATGATATCCTGATTTATCATTCCGTTTTTAAAACTATTTCCTCTTATAGATTACAAGATATAAATAATCATGGATTTTTCCTTAAAATAAAAAACCTTCCCTAAACAACTTTATGGTAAAAACCCATTTCTTTTAAAAAATTACACCTTTATAAATATATGCTTTCGGGGTTACAAACCAATACCTGTAGATCATTAATAGGTTTGAAAACCAAAATATTTTAGAGGTTATCATGATTAAATATCCTTTTATAAATAAATTTTCTAGAAACCAAGTTTTATTTTATAAGAAATCATTAAATGTTCACTTCTGAACCCAATATAATATGTATGAAATCAATTTTTCACATATAAAAAATCTATACCACACACATATAAACAAAGTATAACTGCCACAAATATAGTAACCCATAGTCGGTGCCTAATTATATTGTCATAGAAACATAGGATCAAATCCCAAAGGACAAATTATTTTAGTAGTCTTAGAGATCCATATGCATTCATGATACCAATTTCACATTGGAAATAAAATATAAAATAGAATAAAATTAAATGTCGTACATCCTTAAAACTCATTCAAAAATTAGTTCTTCATAATCTAAATAAAGTAAAATATAAGGGTGATATGAAATGCTAGCAAAGGGTTACATATAATATAATACATCATGAGTAAATAAGTAATAATCAATATGGAAAGGTAAATAGGTGAAACACTTTATATTTCCTTAATAACATGTGTGTGAAAGGAATACATGGTAAATATCACTAAAAACTCATAGATGATGATAACTAAATTATCAATGAATGAAATGCTTAATACTATACATCATGATCTCAAACATCATAATATATATACTACTAATACCTTTATCAAAGATAGTTTAACAGATGAGTAGGTTTAAACCAAAAACCCATTTAATTTGGACAATATATTTTTCTCATGAGACCTATCGATGCATTGATGGGATATCTATAAACGGGGCCCACACATAATAGCATTTCCAATGAATTACTCATATATTTAATGATTAATTCAATTCGAAAATAATTTTTCTTATCAATTAAAATATTTATTTATTAAAGAATATAGATTTATCACTATTTTCCTTTATCAATCAAATAACTTTCACAATAAAACACCATATCTAAAAATGTTATAAATTTTTATAAATAATCACATCCATAAAATAAATAATATAAATATCTAAGAAACTTTTATTTACAATGATCATAGAAAATTAAATTTTTCCATAAAAATTTAATGACAACAAAATTAATAAGATATAAGATACTATCATTGTATCATTAAATATATAGGTTTTGAAATTAAATCATGTCCTTTCAAAAAATAAAGAAAAAGGAAGTGAGATATTTAAGTAAGATTAAATTAAATTATTTTCTTTGTTAAACAATTTAAAATACATAGAAGATGCAAAATATCACAATACTATTACCATGGTGAGGTTGTCTGTAAACGTTGTATATGTCAAAGACATTACTTTTGAATTTTTGTAAAGAAAGTGAAAGATGAAACATTTTGAATAAAATAGAATGATTAATTTAAAACATTTCAAAAATTAAACGATAGTATAAAATTTCCTTAAAACCCATTTTATTAATAAAAAGTAATTTTTTAAATCCATTTTCAAATATATCAACATGGAAGAAAAATATATCTTATTTAAAAGAGACGTAAAATCATTTTTATTTTTTAACTTTTTTTTCCATATTTAGGTTACAAATAAAGAAATATTTGGAAGAAAATATATAAAATTATTAAATTTCTTGAGTATAATAAAATATATATATTTTATGATGGATTGACTATTATATTCCTTCGGAAAAAATTAATGCCATACCAAAAAATGATATTGGAAAAAAAAAATCCATACCCATTTAGAAACATATAAATGATAACACATTTAAAGTGTAAAAAATAATTTAAACATTAATCATCATTAAGAAATAGTTATTCATGTTAAATATATCATATGTGGAAGTATATTCACCAAATTAATGTAAATAGGTGTTTGCTACTAACTATGTCTCAACTGAATAAAAATTTATATGAAATACATTATATCATAGGTTACTTTAGTTAAAAATAATTTTTACGCATTTCTAAGGTTTTAAATATGTTTATAATTTATAAAAGAGACATATTAACCTTCATAATATCATATATGATCCTTTTGTAACATCTTATCACCCATTTTCTATAAGATTTAATTATTACCATTGTTTCCCTTGTTAAATGCCTCATTTTATCATGTATATTTCGTAACATAAGTTCATATTAATATAAATATGATATATTTATATAATATATATAATTATATTACTATTATAAATATAAAATTTATTCATTATATACATTTTTAAAATCCTTCTAGAAAGTTTTCAATGTAAAATGATTCATGTCGCTTCGTGGATTTGGTAGGTCGTACGTACACCGGAGCGACATTATCAATTCATTAATTTCTCAAAGGTAAAAGCACTGGATGATTTATAAATTTTACAGAAATATATATTTTTTCATATGTATGATATATATACATGATTTCCATTCTTTTGATTCTCCGTGTGAGTCAGTAACGGAAGACAAATTACATCAGTTCATGAGGCCTTAATCCACTATACACATGAGATATGGTTGTGTTTCCCCTTTAATGGAGAAGGAAATGGATTACTATTACACCATAAAAACAATATCAGTATATAGTAGATATTTATTTTATTATATTTTAATTACGATGACATAATTTAGGGTTTTAAAATGTGAATTAAAAAAGAAAGATCTTGGTGAAGATGATTCTCTCCTCTTATAAAAATCATTTTTTGATATCTTATTAAGAACCAAATGGTTGGTATTATGGTAAGGAAATAAAATCTAGAACGTGTATAAAGTGGTCATGGAGATATTTGTTTAGGGTTTTTTTAGAAAAATTTAATATGAAGTATGTTTAAGTTAGGGGAAGTGGTGTTGTTTTGTAATTGAGGTTAGTGGCACACTTGTAATTTTACAGAGCTTTAAAATAATGATAAGTCGCATTCCATAAAAAATGAATCTAAAATGGATCATATTAGAAGTTGATAAGTACAACCTCATTATCTAACAAAAAATGGGGATTTATTAAGTGTTTTGGTCATTTTCACCCTTATCATTTTAGTTTAACTCCACGGTAAACCTATTTTAACCTTAATAGTGGTGAATTTTTTTATCGTTTTTAATATTCATTATGCAAAAAATGAATTTCATATTTTTTAAAAATATATAATTGTTGTTTATAAATATGGAACAAATTTTATCAAATTCAATTCATATAATTGGATGAATTTAATTTATTAATAAACTTGTAAAACATGTTGAAAAATAGTTATTCATGAAATACATTTTTTGGGAATTATATGATCATTCATTAATTATATGACTAGTAATTATCATTATATGGATTTAAATTCATATAAATAGATATATAATCTATAAATTTCAATTATATATTTCATCATTAAATGTTATTTTAATTAAATAAAATGGAAATACATTATTCTTTATTTGTGAATAATTTTTTGAAAATATCACTTTTTACCTGAAAATGATCTTTTATTTATCTCTATAAAATTAATCATCAATAAATAGTTAGTTTTAAATATTATAAAATATTATTATAAATAATAGTAGGACTAGTAAAATACTGAATTTTCAATTACTCATAAAATCTTATTTCTGAGGTAAATTTTCAAAAAGTCACTCTAGTCTTATTTTGACCAAGTTCAAAATAGATATTCATCATATAAAAATCTTTTTTTTGTTATAGAAAATATTAAAATGTTGATTTTATTATATTTTTATTGAAATATAATGTTTACTTACTATAATTTAACAATATGTGTTTTATTATTCCTTTATAAAAAAATTAATCCTCAAAATTCTCTAGGATATTTCTTTTTAAAACATGAGGGCGTTTCTTTATCATAACATACTATGTTTCCCACGTTGCTTCCTGCATTTTATAATTTTTTCAAATCACCTTTACCATCTGAGTCATCTGATTCCACAATTATTTCTCCCTAGTTTCAATAATCTAAATTGTCTCTTCAATGTAAGATATATTAGGTTCTAATTCAATTTCTTTATAGGTGATCCCAGGAATTAGGTCAGGCTTGTACATCATTAATTATGATATATGAAACACGTCAAGTAATTTAGAGGGGATTAGTGGTATTTCCAATTTCTAAGGAACATATCCAATTATTTACATAATTTACAAAGTTCTTATATACCTAGGGGTTAACTTTTATTACCTAAAAAACATTAAAACACTCTTTCTTGAAGATTATTCATGAAAATGTGATCTCCCACTTGAAATTAAAAATATTTCATTGTGTTTCAATGGAAATATTTTTTTCTAATTTTAAATTTATTAATATGATTATAAAACATCTTTACCTTTGGTGTAGTCTCCTCAAATTTTCAATTACTCCAAGTTTCCTTTCACCAACTTCTTCCTAACAAGTTGGAGTGCAACATCTCTTTCCATATAATGCTTTATACGAATCCTTTTGAATTCTATAATGGAAGATATTATTATTTTAAATCTCTAAAAAAAGTAAATATTGATCCCACATACCTTCATATTCATGTGCTAATAACCACAACATGTCCTAAATTGTTTTAATAGTCCTCTCAGACTATCCATCGGTTTGAGGGTGACAGGCGGTGCTCAAAGGAATCTTGTAATTTTGATCCTTCTGAAGAAATCTCCATAATTTCAACATAAATAAAGGATCATGATTAGATAAAATTAAAATAGGTTCACCGTGAAGTCTTAAAATATCATTAATATATATTTTTTTTCAAGGTAATCAAGTGTTAAATCTTCTCTTATAGTAAATAAATTTTCATATTTGGTCACAACCTATCCCCTAAGGCTAGTGTCGTAACCACTCCAAGACCACCTTCTATTGGCCAGAGGCTGGTGACTATCACCAAATAGGAATATCGAAAAAGGAAAGGCATTTTACTTTTAACCTATACACAGGAACAAAGCTCAAACTGCGAAAATGTAAACACTAAGTAAACCACAATTGTCACTAAGACAACTATTGAAAGTATAGTAAAAACTAAAAAGTAAAAAGAGGCTAGAATACTAGCCCAAAATCAAAAAGGAATTTACAATTTCCAAGTTCTGTCTACTCAAAACCTATATAAAGGGTAGTTGGAGGGTAGTTATCTATAGCCATAGAAGTACATCCTATCTGTATCGTCACACTATGAACCACCTGGTCTTGGAAGACAATGGTCTCTATTGAAGAGTTGATCACCTAAATAGTACATGACACTTGTGGGCGAAGCCTATGAAGGGGTAGGTAACACAATACTCATTAGGGACCCTAAACCACAAAATAAAGACCACAAAGTAAGGCCACATAGTAAAATCACACAGCAAGACCACACATCAAAGACAACTCACACCATGTATAACTCAATGTATAGAAAGTAAGAATATTGTTTGTAGAGATGACTTATCTTTTATTGGTTAGGGACTCATCCTTGATGTGTCACTGAGGTCTAGTCAGCTACTGGACCACTACGGTCTACCCAGAAAGTGAACTACAGAGGTACGCTCATTTGCTAAACCACTATGGACTACTTCTCTTCTGAACCATTGAGGTATGCTCATCTGCTACACCACTAAGCTGAGATAATCTATTGCAGCACTAAGGTGAGATCATCTACTACACCACTGAGGTTCACTCATCTGCTGGTTCACGCCCAAATTCACCCAAGGGAAGAAGGGTAGAACGGTCCTTGTAGTGTAGCTTGGGTTGTCGATTCCACAAAGACCTAAGAAGATACCTAAGATACACAACCTAAGGGATGGATTTTTGGCTATTAAGTGGCCAACTTTGGGTTGATTTTAGATGGGTTTTAAAGATATCTAATATATTTAAGTGGATTCAATTTAAAAGAATGAGTTTATCCTAGGTTATCGCTCGGGGTGGATTGGACGTATTTTCTTTTTAATGATTTCAATTTCTTAAATTTGAGATGGGTTTATTTAAGGAGATAAAACAACATCATCACTTACTGGTTTAATGCCTACACCCTCTAATACTAATCACCTATACACTTGAAGGATCAAAGTTTTGAGCACTTCAAGGCAAAGGATCGTATTAGTACTTGAAGTGTGTGGCCTTAAATTCAACAAGGATGATGGAGTTTAAAAATCATCAAATAAAAATCCCAATTAAAGAAGTGATTATACATTAATTAGGTGATAAATAACATCCAATCCAGCCCCTTACTACTCCCTTGGATCAACCCATAAGTGGGTTAGCCCTCCATTGATCCCATGGTTTCAATGGAAGCGGAAAGTAGACTCATGAGGGAGGAAATGGAGAAGTAAGGAAAACAACAAAAATAAAATGATCACTCCACCGTTGTGTGAATAATTTCACAAGGGTTGGTGTGAATAAATTCACACCTTGATCCAACGGTATCAAAGTGATATTAAAAACAACAGAATAAGAGGAGAAGAAGAACTTTTATTAAGAAACTAAAGTGATTTGAACAACTTACATGTGAAAGACAAAATTGAGGCAACAAAAATGCAGCATAACATTACAATTGAACAAAGCATCCAAGATCCTAAACTCCTTCACCACCACTGCCTTAAATAGGCATTTTGGGAGCCTTGGATCGAGACACCAACAGTACAAAGCATCTTAATTAATTTTGGTAGGCTATAGGTGGTGGAAATCTTGTGGAATTTGGACTTTTCCACGTTTGACCCGAGGTGGAAGCCAGTTTTCATCCACCGAACAGACGCGTCTGTAAGACCTTCTAGAAGGCCGAATCAGGGTGGGACATAGAAGAGGAAAATGGATATCCGGATGTCTTATAACAGCCTGTAAAAGTTGGGGCCATTTGGAGTTGTGGATTCCGAGATATGATCAAAGTAGTGGACTGTTTTTCTGGGCCGCAGAATCTGGCCCAGAATTTTATCTCTAACTTGGGCCGACTAAATGACCAACATGGAGGCCGAATTAGCATTAACTCCTGAAGGGTGATTTGTTACTATACATTTCTTATAGTATCCCATGAAATTTGAGATTAATTGGGCCTGTATGTTGGGCCCCACAGTCTCATCAGTGGGCTAGTGTCCAATCTGCCTTCTCCAGAATTGCTTCCTTTCATTGCCAAATATCTCCATCATCCTCCATGAATTCTCCAATGATCCCTGAATCAAACATGTTCATATTTAAGTGTAGATCAATTTCCAAAAATATCAAATTAAAATATGTAAAATTCAATTCCTTAAAATCAGATGAATCATTGGGTACTTTAAATGATGTTCAAAAATGTACCACATAATAGTGCATTTTAAGAAGGTATTACAATCATAATGTGAAATGATGTTCAAAGTGTAAAATGCACTAAAATGGTGTTTATTAATAACAAAGAACATGAAAATTATGTATATTAACAATGAATATTAGCCTCATTTAGTGGCTAATCATCTGTTGAACCACATAGGTGTGATCATCTTCTACACCACTGATATTCACTCATCTTCTACACCACGGAGGTGCACTCGTCTGCTGAACCACTGAGGTTCGCTCGTCTGTTGGACCACTAAGGTGTGGTCCTCATCTAAACCACCTAGGCATGCTTGTCTGCTGCACCACTGAGGTGTGCTTGCCTACTTCACCACTAAGGTGTGATCGTCTACTAAACCACTATAGTATGCTTGTCTTCTGGACCACTGAGGTATGCTCTTCAGATTCACCACTGAGGTGTGCTCATCTACTGCACCACTGAGGTGTGATTTCCTGTTGAACCACTAAGACCCTCACATCTGATGCACCAATAAGGTGCTCTCATCTACTGAACCACTTTGTTATGCTCATATGTTGCACCAATGAACTATGGTTGTCTATTTCACAACTGAGGTTCACTCTTCTACTGCACCAATGAGGTTCACTTTCCTACTGAACCAATGAGGTACGCTTGTCATATCCTTCATGTCATATCCAACCATAGGATTTCTTCTCTCTAGTGCACTTGATTCCAAGAGAATCCAATCCTAAAGACTTCAGTAATATCTCAACTATCACAAAATTTCACATAGAGTATTCTCAAATAACAGTAATGTCGTAAGGATCCCAAAGTCACAGGTGGTGAATCAATCTGATTCCTTTTCTAAAAGATATTGTTGTTTTAGTTAATAGGGGTGGGTTGTGTCTAGTCCCGGTCCAACCCTGTCAGACCAACCCAACCAACCCATCCCTACGGTCCCACGTGACCCGACCCAGTTCATCCGACCTGACCTGTTTGGGTTTGGGAAGGCCCGGTTCGGCCTGTCCACTAGGCTAGACCCATTGGGTCTTGTTGAACATTGCCTGGTTCGACCGTGATTCCAGCCCGCTAAGTCGGCCAGTGACCCAGTTTCAACTGGCCTAGCTCGCAACTGGAAGGTCTGTTTTTTCTTAGCCTAGGCCTCCAAGCGGACCGTTTTTCCCCATCGTCCCAATCTGCATTGGTGGGCCGGTTCTTCTCCAGCTCCGACTACCCAGCGGCCCGGTTCCTATCAGCAGACCAGCCCATATAGCGGGCCAATTCTCTCCCTGATCTTATGCCATGATGACGCCCAGTTTGAGTGTCCACATGGAACTGCGTTTTTGTCCCTCTGGAACACTCATGCAGACCAGTTCCTCCGCATGACTTACGGTGAACCATAATTCCAGGTCACCGCAGCACTCCACGAACCATATCTTGTGCCTCTGACACAGCCAGGTGGCTGCATCCACCTACCACCAGCCACCATCCTCTATGTCGGTTACTCCTATCGTCTCCGTACCTCAATGCCAGTGCGCCGCCTCCTGCCTACCTCCATGACTGGGTGTCGCAGTCATGTGTCGTCATGGTCCTCCATCGTCGCTGTCATGTGATGTCGCGATCCTTTTCAATTGTGGCGCACTAGCAGTGCACTACCTCCCATCTTCTACCATGACTGGAGGTCGCAGCCTTGTGCTGCTACCATGGATGGGTGCTACAGCCTTGTGTTGATGCCATTGCACTTCTAGTCATAGCCCTTCCATATGGCACCTCCACAACCGATGTGTCATCGACCATTGTTCCATAAAGAATGAGAAACTTCAAGAAGGTAAATGAGGAAGGAGTCCCACATATGAGCACACAAAGAATTATTTGGGTCTTGTTCGTGCATACCCAGATGCGTTCCTTTTATCAAGATCACAAAAAAACCAAAATATGGCAGAATAATCACTAAGATAAATTTACTCTTTATCCCACATCATTAACCATCCCGCACGAATGATCGATCTGCGGGTTTAACTTTTTAGTGACTTAACCCACATTCTTCATTTAAAATAATGAACGGGGAAAATAAATTCACACAGAAAAGGATCAAACCCCTACCTAAGAAAGGAGATTACTCGAGGTTGATCGTTTTTCGTCTTTCGTTGATCTTTTGATCTAATTATCTCTCCAAGGGTATCATCGCCTCTTTCCAACTCATCAGTGTTCATTATTAGAGAGTTTTCCTTCAAAAACTAAGAGGGATTTGAAATATTAAAATCTGATCTCCAATTCCTATAATCACATTAAATGGGTAAAACGTGTCACAACGTTTCTATTATGACAAGTCACCTCTATTATGTTGTTTCATTTATGAAACAACATTTCTATTACTTTGCATTGAATCATTGTTACGTAGTTCCATTTACGGAATAAAAAATTTGGCTCATCGTTTAGTTGTAGTGAAACAATGTTGAATAAAATAAACTTTTTATGTCTATTTTATTTTTCCGTAAAATATTCAAAATATTACTTTTTCCTTTGACCCACACCAGTCGAGGTTAAGTCATACTTAAGGGGAATATCTCATTACGAACTCAATGGTGGTCTCATATTTTTAATCTATGTTACCATTTGTGGGTTATGAGGATTCAAAAATTAAATATATTTTATTTAAATTATTTTATTTACAGTTATGTCCCAAAAACCATCTTCTATAGTTGGTTTGTGTCGTATGATATTAGTCTTCTCCTAAGGGAAAAATACCCACAAAAACTCAATGGTACTCTTGGATTTCCAATCCGAGTTACCTTCTATGAATTATAAGGATTCTAAAATTGAATAATATTATTCAATTATTTTATTTATGTCCAAAAACTACTTTCCATTTTTTACCTTCACTGGACAATGTTAGTATCTACCTAAGGAAAGAATACCCTCACGAGCTCAATGTTGGTCTCATATTTTCAATGTGAGTCATCATTTAAGAGTTATAAGGACTTGAAAAATAAAATTATTTTATTTTATTATTTTATTTACTGTTATGTCATTTTCGAGTTTTCTAACTAGAGGCCCCCATAGACTAAACTTAAGTTACGCCTACGGTAAACCTACCATCCTGAAATCATTGATGCCCTCAGATTTTTGATCTGGGCACCCGTTTAATATTTATTCCACTTTTTCATGAAAATTTCTCATGGATGCTATTTAAAACATAATTTTTTTTTCAACGGATCATTCTAGATACTCCAGGCATTAGAATTGCATGTCTTCTCAGCACCTGGTTTCAAAACAATCCCATCTAATTTTTAAAAAAACATGAAATTCTGGGGTATATCATATTTTATAAGGTGAACTAAAGTACCCCATATTTAATCAATATTTATAGGAGACATTGGTAATAACTTTATTAATTCCATAGTAATTTCATCTCACTCTTACATATGAATGAGTAGAGATTGTATGACTCCTCTAGGATTTTATCCCTTAGCATTCACCTATTAACAAACCAATCATCCATATACATAATCATCAATTTCTCACTTCATGTTATTCCACCAAACATGTTCCTTCAAATTGTTATAAATCTAGGAGCTTCTAGGGTGTATGTAGAAGATTGAGCTATGAACATCATCTAATAATTCCCTCCTCATATTTGGTATAGATGGAACATGTGGCCTCTTTCACTACTAGAAATAGTATATTTTCCAATAGTTCAGAACCATTGGGATAGGCTGGAGAACCGTTGGTGTATCTTATACCAATGGTTCTTCCAATCGTAAGGAAGTAAGGCGTTGGGAAAATATTTTCCCAATGATTTATGTAAAACCGTTGGGATAGGTTAGTTACAATAACCTATACCAACGGTTTCGTTGAACCGTTTTTATAAGTTTTGCCAATGGTTCAACCAAACCGATGGTAATACCTCTTCTAGGAACCCTTTCCCAACGGTTTACAAACCGTTGGGAAAGGGTTTTTACCAATGGTTCTCATAGAACCATTTGTAAAAACATCCTACAAAATTTATGCCAATGGTTTTAAATCGTTAGCATAGGCTATGCTGTGAAAATTGCACAGAAGCTTGAAAATTGCACAGAAGGGTCTGCAATCCCATTCATGTATGTTGTAATTCTGTCCATTATGTTGTAATTCTCCATTCCCTCTCCTTTATAATTATTTAACATATAATTCATATAGATTTAACATTGCACCCTGAAACTATACACATCCATAATTAAATCATAATTAATAACGTAATTATAAACATACGTAATTGATTTTGAATTCAATTTAAATCTTAGATGAAAATTATATGTCAAATCCAGAATTCAATTCATAATTGAATACATACATAATTTAATTATCAATTATCAATAAAATACATAAAAAACTGAATAAGTAATTATATGTGTTATATATAATTAAGAATACATACAAGTTGTTTTTACTAAAAATGATGTCTATTTTAAACATTATACATACACATGGAGTGATACCGGACACAACGTGTCTTGGATTGAGATGGGGTTGACTCGTACAAGTCACATATGACCCATGGATCGTTGTCCTAAAGTATCAACATATTCTAAAAGATTTTGGTCAGTCACAAAATAGAGACACTTTGAGTGGGGCCGGCCACACCACACCCTGGATTGAGACGAGGATGACTCATACATGTCACACATGACCCATGGATCTTTTTCCTAAAGTTTCAACAGAATCTGATTGCATTTTGTCAGTTTTCCATGTGCCAGCTATACTTTTCACTTAAAATGTTGTCCATTTCCAAGAAAACCGATACACCTTGAGTTGTATCGGCCACAACGCACCTCAGATATAGTCGGGGTTTACTCGTACACGTCACATATGACTTTTGGATAGTTGTACTAAAGTTTCAATGGAATTCGAATGCATTTGGTTAGTTTTTCGTATGTCAGTTGTTGGTTTCACTTAATATGATGTCCATTTTAAACAAAAGAGAGACATTTTTAGTGTTCTCGACAACACCACTTCTCTTATTCAGGCATGGTTGACTCAGACACGTCAGAAATGAGCCATGTATTTTTTTCCTAAAGTTTCAACAGAATCTGAATGTTTTTGGTTGGTTTTCCGTATGTCAGTTGTTGTTTTCACTTAAAATGATGTCCATTTTAAACAAAAGAGAGACACTTTGAGTGGTGTCGGCAACACCATGCCTCGTATTGAGGCGAGGTTGACTCGTACACGTCAAATATGACCCATGGATCATTTTCCTAAATTTTCAATGGAATCTGATTGCGTTTGGTTGGTTTTCCGTATGTCAGCTGTTGTTTTCACTTAAAATAATGTCCTTTTGAAACAAAAGAGAGACACTTTGAGTGGTGTAGACCACACTGGGCCTCAAATGGATGCGGAGTTGACTCGTACATGTCAAATATGACCCATGGATTGTTTTCCTAGGGCATCAACACATTCCTAATGCATTTGGTCGATTTTACGTATGTCAGTTGTTCTTTTCCCTTAAAATCCTATCCATTTTAAACAAAAGACACATTTAGGGTGCTACTGGCCACATCGTGCCTTGGATTGATGCGGGGTTGACTCGTACATGTCACAAATGTCCCATGGATCGTTGTAATAGAGTTTCAACAGAATCCAAAAGCGGTTGGTTGGTTTTTCTTATGTTAGTTGTTGTTTTCACTTAAATGATGTCCTTTTGAAACAAAAGAGAGACACTTTGAGTGGTGCCATCCACACTGGGCCTCGTATTGAGGCGGGGTTGACTCGTACACGTCACATATGACACATGGATTCTTTTCCTATAGTATTAACAGATTCCTAAAGCGTTTGGTCGGTTTTCCATATGTCAGTTGTTCTTTTCACTTAAAATCTCGTCCATTTTAAATTAAAGAGACACAGTTAGGGTGCTACCAGCCAAACCCTACCTCGGATTGATGTGGGGTTTACTTTTTCAGGTCACAAATGTCCCATGGATCATTGTCCTAAAGTTTCAATAGAATCTGAATACATTTTTTCATTTTTTCGCATACAAGTTGTTTTTACTAAAAATGATGTCCATTTTAAACAAAATACACACAATTGGAGTGATATCGGCCACACTGTGCCTCGAATTGAGGATTTTTTGACTCATACACGTTACATATGACCCATGGATCATTTTTCTAAAGTATCAACATACTCTGAAAGCATTTGATCGGTTTTATGTATGCCAGTTATTGTTTTCACTTAAAATGTTGTTCATTTCAAAACAAAATGAGACACTTTGAGTGGTACCGGAAACACCATGCCTCTGATTTAGGCAAGGTTAACTCGTAAACGTCACATATGACTCATTGATCATTGTTCTAAAGTTTCAACAAATTCAAAAGGCGTTTGGTCATATTTCTGTATTCCAGTAGATGTTTTCAATTAAAATGTTGTCCATTTCAAATAAACGTGAGACACTTTGAGTTGTGTCGGCCACACCAGGCCTCGTATTGAGGCGTGGATGACTCGTACACATCATATATGACTCATGTATCGTTTTACTCAAGTTTAAATGGAATCGGAATGTGTTTCATTGGTTTTCCTTATGTGAGTTGTTGTTTTCACTTAAAATGATGTCATTTTGAAACAAAAGAGAGACACTTTGAGTGGTTTCGGCCACACCGCACCTCGGATTGAGGCAAGGTTGACTCTTAAACATCACATATGACCCATGGATAGGTTTCATGAAGTTTCAACTGAATAAGAATGCGTTTGGTCATTTTTTCGTATGCCAGTTTTACTTTTCACTTAAAATGTTGTCCTTCTCAAATAAAATTGTGACACTTCGAGTTGTGACGGCCACAAAGTGCCTTTTATTTATTAGGGGTTGACTCCTAAACATAACATATGACCCATATATTGTTTTCATAAAGTTTCAATGGAATCCGAAGGAGTTTGGTCAGTTTTCCATATATCATTTGTTGTTTTCACTCAAAATGATGTCCATTTTAGACAAAAGAGAGACACTTTGAGTGGTTCTGGCCACACCGCACCTCATATTGAGGTGGGGTTGACTTTTACACATCGCATATGACACATGTATCATTTTCCTAAAACATAAAAACATTCAGAATGCATTTGGTCGGTTTTCTGTATGTCAGTTGTTGTTTTCACTTAAAATGTTGTTCATTTCAAAAAAATGAGACACTTTGAGTGGCTCCAGTCACACCATGCCTCGAATTAAGGAAGGGTTGACTCGTACACATCACATATGACTCATTGATCATTTTTCTAAAGTTTCAACAAATTCAGAATGTGTTTGGTCAGTTTTATGTATGCCAGTTATTCTTTTCACTTATAATCCTTTCCATTTTAAACAAAAGAGACACAGTTAGAGTGGTACTGGCCACAACGCACCACAGATTTAGACAAGGTTGACTCGTACACATCTCAAATTACCCATGGATCATTTTCCTAAAGTATCAACACAATATGAATGAATTTGGTTGGTTTTTCATATGCCAGTTGATGTTTTCACTTAAAATGATGTCCTTTTGAAACAAAAGAGAGACACTTTGAGTGGTTCCGGCCACACTGTGCCTCAGATTGAGGCGGGGTTGATTTGTAAACTTCAAATATGAACCATTGATCATTGTGCTAAAGTATCTACACAATAAGAATCTATTTGGTCAGTTTTCAGTATGTACTTAAAATGTTGTCCATTTTAAAAAAAAGAGACACTAAGAGTGATCTTGGACACACTGTGCCTTGTATTGAGTTGATGTTGACTCGTACACATCACATATGACCCATGGATCGATGTCCTAAAGCATTAACATATTTTGAATGCGTTTGGTCAGTTTTTCGTATGTCAGTTGTTTTTTTCACTTAAAATGATGTTCATTTTAAACAAAAGAGAGACACTATGAATGGTGTCGGCCACACCGCACCTCGGATTGAGGTGGGGTTGACTCTTACACGTCACATATGACCCATGGATCATTGTGATAAAGTATCAACACAATAAAAATCCATTTGGTTAGTTTTCCATATGCTAGTTATTGTTTTCACTTAAAATAAAGTCCATTTTAAACAAAAGAGAGACACTTTGAGTAGTGTTGGCCACACCGCACCTCGTATTGAGGTGATGTTGACTCGTACACGTCACATATGACCCATGGATCATTTTCCTAAAGTTTCAATGGAAACCGAATGTGTTTGGTCAGTTTTCTGAATTTACTTAAAATGTTGTCCATTTTAAACAAAAGAGAGCCACTTAGAGTGATCCCAGCCACACCGCAACTCGGATTGAGCTCGGGTTGGATCGTACACATCACATATGACCCATGGATAGTTGTGATAAATTATCAATAGATTCTGAATTTGTTTGATCAGTTTTCTGTATGCCAGTTCCTCTTTTCACTTATAATCCTATCCATTTTAAATAAAAGAGACACAGTTAGAGTGGTACTGGCCACACCGCACCTCAGATTTAGATGGGGTTGACTCGTACACATATAAAATGACCCATGGATCATTTTCCTAAAGTATCAACACAATCTAAATGTGTTTGGTCGGATTTTCGTATGCTAGTTGGTGTTTTCACTTAAAATTATGTCCTTTTGAAACAAAAGAGAGTCACTTTGAGTGGTGTCAGCCACACCGTGCCTCAAATTGAGACGGGGTTGATTCGTACACGTCACATATTACACATGGAACATTGTGATAAAGTATCAGCACAATCAGAATCCGTTTGGTCAGTTTTCTGTATGTACTTAAATTGTTGTCCATTTTAAACAAAAGAGAGACACTAAGAGTATTCCTGGCCACACTGTTCCTTGGATTGAGGCGAGGTTGACTCATACACATAACATATGACCCATGTATCAATTTCCTAAAGCATAAACACATTTTGAATGCGTTTGGTCAGTTTTTCGTATGTCAGTTGTTGTTTTCACTTAAAATGATGTCCATCTTAAACAAAAGAGAGGCACTATGAATGGTGTCGGCCACACCGCACCTCATATTGAGCCTAGGTTGACTTTTACACGTCCCATATAACCCATGGATCATTGTGATAAAGTATCAACACAATCAGAATCCGTTTTGTTGGATTGTCATATGCTAGTTATTGTTTTCACATAAAATGAAGTCCATTTTAAACAAAAGAGAGGCACTTTGAGTGGTGTCGGCCACACCGTGCCTCAGACTGAGTTGAGGTTGACTCGTACACGTCACATATGACCTATGGATCATTCTCCTAATGTTTAAATGGAAACCGAATGTTTTTGGTCAGTTTTCTGTATGTACTTAAAATGTTGTCCATTTTAAACAAAAGAGAGACACTTAGAGTGATCTCGGCCACACCGCAACTCGGATTGAGCCCGGTTTGGCTCGTACACGTCACATATGACCCATGGATCATTGTGATAAATTATCAACAGATTCTGAATGCGTTTGGTTGGTTTTCTGTATGCCAGTTGTTCTTTTCTCTTATAATCCTGTCTATTTTAAACAAAAGAGACACAGTTAGAGTGGTACCAGCCACACTGCACCTAGAATTTAGATGGAATTTACTCATACACGTCACAAATCACTCATGGATAATTTTCCTAAAGTATCAACATAATACTAATGTGTTTGGTTAGTTTTCTGTATGCCAATTTATGTTTTCACAAAGAATGATGTCCTTTTGAAACAAAAGAGAGACACTTTGAGTGGTGTCGTCCACACCGTGCCTCGGATTGAGGCGGGGTTGACTCGTACACGTCACATATGACCCATGGATCATTGTGATAAATCATAAACACATTTTGAATGCGTTTGGTCAGTTTTTTGTTTATCAGTTGTTGTTTTCACTTAAAATGGTGTCCATTTGAAAAAAAAGAGACACTATGAATGTTGTCGGCCACACCGCACCTCGGATTGAACTTTAATAGAAAATGCATTTAATTAAATGATAAAGGAAAAAACAGCCCCCCACCCTCCCCCCCCCCCACCCCACCTGGACACCCCTACCCCCCACACCGCACTTGGAAAACCCATCCCCCACACCCCCACCTAGACACCCCTACCCCCCACACCCCACATGGAAAACCCACCCCCCCCCCCCAACCCCACCTGGACACCCCTACCCCACAAACCCCACTTGGAAAACCGAGCCCCCCCCCCCACCCCACCTGGATAGCCCTACCCGTCACCCCACTTAGACACCATGTCAACCGTTATACACACCATGTGAACCATTATACACACCATGTGAACCCTTATACCATATCATCACTATTACAACCATTAATAACAACTTATTAAACAACATAACTTGTCAAAGATAATCAAATTGAACATAAATCAATAATAATATTGGATATATCAATTAAAATGAAGTCATATTATCTTACATCCAAAATGACCACCCACAACCATGATTAATGACCACAAAGCTCCCCTTTCTGCCAAATCAAAAGTGAAAACAAAAACACATAATTACAGAAAACAACTTCATTTGTGTGAAGAATAATAATCCCATAGTCCTCATGATATTTGAACCACGCAGTAATGATTTTCGAGATAAACTTGTATCCATGAAACCGTATGAGAAACATGATTCCATACATGTGTTTTTCTGATTTTCCCAAGCATTTTGTGGAACACCAAATCAGTGAAAATGGTCATTGTGTTTTAAAAAGGTGATTGAATAACTCATGTATGATGTTGAAGGAAGAATTATTAATGGTTATATTAGAAAAACTAATATTCACTAATATTTCAAATTTGACATTCTTTGAATTAGTTTCATGAAGAAGGAATAAGTACTAATTAGGGACCACATACTATTTTGCAAAGTTCAAGAAGATACTCCATATGTTCTATTGTGCAAAGGATAAGTGAAAAGTGTGTCATTTTATATATATATAGATTTTGATAGAAACATGATACAAACATGTTATGTAATACACAAAGTGTACAAAAATTAAGATGAACAAGATCTTTATGTTTGACATGATCTTAATGAAAGGAGTGATTTTCATGAAATACTATGAATAAATATTACAAACAATTTATTATGAGTTCATATACATGAATCTTTAATATTTGAAGCATTGAGATTAAAAAAACTATGAATCTTTAAAATTAGAACACAATAAAGAGACACCATGCCCTTATAAATGTATATGTGTAATGAAAACATTAATTGGACAATGTGTACACTGATGTAGTGATTTGAGTACATAATTCGTGGAGTAGTGAATCATAAAATTTTAAAAAAACCCTAAAAATTGGGAATAACGATATCCTTGAGAATATAAGGATATCCTTGAGAAGAGGTGGAAGGATATCCTTGAGAAAAGGTGGAAGGAGTCTAACCTGGCAGCTAATCCGAAGGAAGAGGTGCACCTGTGTTGGGGCTTCTCAAGGGCTTCTGCGAGTCGGAATAGCTTCTGGGAGAGTCGTGCAATGGTTCTGGAATCGTGGGAAGGGGGATGCCTAGCTTACGCGAATTTGGGCCATATTTTTTCCAATGGTTTTTAAAAACTGTTGGGAAAACTCAATCTTTCCAAACAGTTTAGTTAAACCATTGGGAAAATCATTTTTTTTCCCATCCTTCCCAACGGTTTCATAAAACCATTGGGAAAAGTCATTTTTTACCCATCTTGCCCGATGGTTTCATCAAACCATTGGGGAAACTCAATTTTTACATATCTTTACCAACAGTTTATGCAAATCGTTGGTATAGATCAACTATACCAACGGTTTAAAATAACCGTTGGTATACAAGTGTTGGGAAAAGTATGATTTCCAGTAGTGTTTCCAAATGTCATAAATCCATGTTCATATATGAAATCTACTGATTTCCCATAATTTACGACTTTTATTTTCATTTGAAAATTCTCATCAACAGGTTGATAAGTTCTTATCTTTTAAAATAAGTATGGTTTGATATTCATTTGAAAAAGGAGTTACGTCTCCCATTCTAGAATAATTCACATATCCTAATTTTTTAGATCCATTAACATTGGATACCTTTCAATCCACATTTGGTTCAGAACTCCTTGATATTTCCTTCCCAACACATCTACTACTTTATTTTCCTTCTCTTGGTGGTTGTGTGTTGAGAAATCAAAATTTGTGAGTTGCTTTATCCACTTTTGTTTCCTCATTTTGACCACTTACTTTAAAAATATGTATTATAGAATTTTATGGTTCATGTATATCTCACATATTTCATCATAAGGAAAATTCATCCATATCTTAAATGGAAATATTACATCCATCATCTCAAGATAATGTGTTAGATAGTTCTATTCTTGGGTATTTAAGTGCCTTGATGTATATGCAAAAAATTTATCATTATTCATAAAGACACAACCAAGTACCTTCATAAATACATCACTATTTATGATAAATACACCATTTCTAGAAAGTAAATTAAAAATAAAATCGATAAATAATATCCAATTCAATTATTTAACACATTAAACACATTACTTTATTCATATGAATGTAACCCCTTTAAGTATAATCTTTTTTAATGGTATAGCCAATCTAGAAATGTTTGATCAATTCACTGATAAAAAACCTTACAAAATAATTAAACTACATACCTCAGTGATGTGTATTGGTGTATGTCATTTTTTGAATAACCATATCTCTATAGAATCAACTAAGATTCCATCCTTATAGAAAATATATCCATAAAAAAAACTTTTTAATGCCATAATTCACACTTTCCAAAAATCCCATACAAATATTTTCCCAATGTCATTCTATAGGGATTATTTTATATAGGGCTTGTATTAGGGATTATATTAATGAAAAAACTAAAATTCACACTCTAGTCAAACTCTAGGTAATTCCTCAAGAAATACATCATTGTGTTCCTATAAAATAGGAACATCCTAAATTTTAAGATTACCGTTTTCCATATAAATGTCAGGTCTTCTCTTCTTTCCTATGAATTTCATTTAGAAGAGACATTGGGGGAGGATATAGACATTACCTAGATGATAAATTCTCCACTCTAAATATAAGTAATTATAAATCTTTATCACAAGTCATAATTTCTATCTCTTTAGAATATTTGTTTCATTATATTTCAAGATCCATTCCATACAAATGATTATATATTTATCAACCATATGTATAATAATAAAATATATAAAAAGGAATGTTTAGGTTTCATTATTGGAACTACCTTACACATCCTTGTTGTAGTGATATTTCTATATGGATTTTAAGCTGACAACTCCCTTATGAAGGTTCTAGGAAAATATCTAATTTTCTTTGAAAAAATGGAAGATAAAAAATTGTAATAGGATAAATAATCAAATAATGAATTATATAAATTTGAATATATGTTTAAAGTACCTTCCACCACATCTTTTGGAACTTCATCCTCATCTATGGTGATTACATAATATTTTTCGTCTCCCCTTAGCCCCTTCTATTGTATGCTCCCTTTATGCATGGGAAATTTGATTGAATAATTCCCCATTTATTTACAACATAATAATTGGATGGTAGTGTTTTATTTCTTTCCCAAATATTAATTTTCTAGATGACCTTTATCTTCTCACTTCTAAAAAAATCTCAATCCCTTTATCATTTTCAAGGATTTTTTGTTTGAAAATTGTTCTATAACATAAATTTCATTATTTTATTATTCTTCTTTGAAGTGTTACATTTTTCCTAGTGTTCAAAAAAACCTTTACTTCTCTTAATTTCACTTAAATATATTGGATCTAGAAATATTATTGTCTATTTTGATGGAACATAGAACCACATAATCTTTGGATGAAATGTTTGAGAAACTAGTACCCTTAAGAGATATAGATTATTACCTTAAGAGAATTTGACAATACTTCTTTCTATATTACATATGTGATCCATATAATATCAATCAAGTTTTGTAAAGGTACCATCATAATCCATAAAAATTACTTATTCCTTTATATTTAATATAAGGAACATTCTCTTTATTTCATTTCATTTCCTATGAGGGAAATATTTATCAATTAATGTTAATTCAAAATATATCCATTATAATGGTTATATTTCATCTTACACCCTAGTATTTTGGATAAATGACCACTATTGATCAGAATCACCTTTCAGATAGTATTCTTCCATTGTAACCATTTCCCTTCCACCACATCTCAAGGACATAAATATATTTTCAAGGGACTTGATCCCTTTTTAGGCTACCACTGGATTCACAGTTCCACTAAATGATGGAGTATTGTCACATAAAATGATCCAACATAGGTGTATCATCTCATGGAATATCATGTTTTCCTACATGTTAGAGGATATTAGTTATAACATCAGTCAACTACCCTAATATAGCTAGTATCTTATTTGCTCCAACACCAGTTTTATAGGCATTCTCAGCTGTTAACTTCCAATATTGGAAAATATTATTGGTGTGATTATTTCTTCCATAACCCTTTCTTAAACAATAAAATTCACTATATTGGATCATAATATTATGAATTTTAATTCATAATATATAATTATAAATCTCGTGTGACACTTAAGATAAATTCTAAATTCATGCATTGTAGATCAAATAATCATAAACATCGTTTATTTGGGAATATATATAAATAATTAACATATTTTTAAATATTTAAAAAAAATTAAAATAAAATGTGACTTAACCAAAGAACATACCCTATGAGTCTTAAACTGGGTGTACTATAAGGGTAGACTCACAGTGCACTAGAATAATGGTGGATATATACTTAACCATCTCTTTTTGGTGTTGTTACCTAAATATGCTTCTATTCAAAACCCATATCCAATTGTAATATCCATAAGGGGATATATTAATATTATAATCAC
This sequence comes from Viscum album, assembly GCA_963277665.1. Lineage (NCBI taxonomy): Eukaryota > Viridiplantae > Streptophyta > Magnoliopsida > Santalales > Viscaceae > Viscum > Viscum album. The sequence goes on along the minus strand of OY728125.1, from coordinate 265,134,912 downwards.
ATAATATCTACCTTACTAAAAAAATTTATGAAATTTTTATAAATTTATTCATATCCCTGGTGTCTTCCATCAGATTTGTGTTCCCTAAATTTTATTTTCCTAAATCTTATTCCCAATGTCTCTACTAAACTTTCTCTAAAACCAATGGTGACAACCCATGCTCTAGTAACATAGAGTTTTTTTATACTTTATTACATTTAATAGGTATATAGGATATAATCCCAAATAACCTATCATTTTTGTTTCCTTGGATAGATATATTTATACATTAAACCCAATTTATATTGGAAATAAAATATAAAATATAACTAAATTAAATGATATGCATGCTTGAATTTATTGAGAGATTTCATCTATAGTTCCTGGGAAAACTTAAAAAATAAGGGTAAGCTTAAATTCTTAGTAAGGTTTACATAAATAAAAAAAAATCATGAGTTAATAAGGTATAATCAATATGGAATGGAAATAAATTGGAAATTCATGTATTTTAATCAATAACTAGAGAACAAAAATTATCCATGGATAATGATAATGAAACAAAAGCATGTAAAATAATAACTAAATTCTCAAAAAAAATTATCAATATAGGAGATCATGATATCATAAATCATTTCATATATACAATAAAAAACTTGATCCAAGATAGTTTAATTTATGGGTAGTTATGCACCAAAAACCCATTAAATATTTTCAACTGATTTGTCTTGTGAGACATTTTAATGAATAGAGTGTATATCTACAACTAGGCCTCAAAATTTACTATATTTTCAAATTAATCCTCATATATTTATTGATCATTTCTATAAATAAAAAATATTCCTTATTAATAAATTTTTGTATTGAGTAAATAATACAAATTTTTCAAAATTTCCCCCATTAAATCAAATAACTTTCATAGAAAAACACCATATATTAAAATGGTATATGGTTTATGCAACGATCAAATCAATGATAAAGATATAATTGATATTTAAGAGAAACATAATTTATAACGATCATATGAAATTGAAGGTTTCAAGAGAATTTTAATGATAACATAATTAATAAAACATAATAGATAACCATCGATTCATCAGAGATATACATTTTGTAAAAAAATAATGTCCTTTGGAAAAATAATGTAAATGGAATAGAAATTGAAGAATTATATTTTATTAAATAGATTTATTTAAAAACCCATTTAAAATGTGAGGAAGAAGACAAATATAATAAAATGGTTATGGTGGTAGGGAAGTTCATTAATGACTTATATGTTAAAAATATTTATTTTCACTTTCGATAAAGAATATCAAAATTAAAACTTTTGGAAAACACTTTAAAGATTCATTTCGATACTTTTATAAAATAAATTAAAGAAAAAAATTTCTAGAATAAATATTTTGATTAATAAAAATTACTTTTACAAAATAATTTTGGAAAATATGATTATGGAAGAAAAATATATCTAATTAAAATAAAGAAAATTGTTTTTATTTTAAACATTTATTTTCTTAATAAAAGATCCAATGAGACTAAATATTAGATGAAAATATGGAAACACATTAAATATATAAAGGATAATAAAATTGATGGATTTTATAAAGGATGGATTATAGGATTCTTTCAAAAAAAATAAGTCAAACCCAACAAATGAGATTTTAAAATAAATCCTTACCACTTTAGTAAGATATATAATGTATCACCTTGAAAGAATAAAAATTAATTGAAACATTATTAATCATCAATAAATAGGTATTCAGGTTAAATATATAAAAGGGGGTATAAAAATTGCATTAAAGTAGATAGGCATATAATATCAAACATGTTTCAATAGAATTGAAATTCAGCCGAAATCTTTTACCTCCTCCTTTTCTTTAGTTTAACATACTTTATCATCTTTTATAATGGTTTTAAACATATTATTGATTTATAATAGAACCATATTCATATTTTTTATATCATTTATGATCTTGTCATAAAATATTATCATATTTTTCTAATAAAATTTCATTGTTCCACTACGGGAAAATGGATTTTTTGACGTGCTCATCATCAGTCGCAAATAGTCCCTCAGCAAGCACTATTTGAAATGGGAAATGAATCTCATTGAAAATACCCCTTATAATGTTCTATATATGGTGAGAAGACTTTTTTGACACAAATAAATTTTGCATGGACTACGTTCCACACCCTGATAAAGGTATTTGTGACGGTAATTAATCCTCATCGCAAATACATTTTGTCATTATATTTATTTTTTATAGAAATTAACTCTTGTCACAAATAAACTTTTGGAAAAAAACTATTTGTGACAGGACACATTCAAAATATATTTTTATAAACAAAAAAATAATTAATGGATTTTACTAATTATGAAGGGACCCGTCACAAATAAGATTATTTTTTATGGGAAACCCATCTCAAATTATGAAGGGACCCATCTTCAAATTTTTTTCATTCCCTTCTCCTCTATTGTACCCTCATCTCCTCTACTCTCATTTTCACTCGCTCAAACATTTGAATGTTTTAAATTTTACATGGAAGAAAATTTTCGGTTTTTCATTGGCTAAAAGATTTAGTTTAAATCTACTTACTTAGTTTTTTTAAATTTTCAGTTAATTTACTTTATTTTATTTAGGTAATGATTATTATTCATTAGTAGTAATTAGATTAGATTAGACTTGCTATATTTTATTTTACATCAATTAGTTTTAAGTAATAGTAATTATGTTTAATTAAAAGTATTCATTTTTAATTATTTTTAATTATTTTTAATTATAAGTATTTAGTTTTAGTTTGTAGTCATTATTTTTAATTATTAATATGTGGTTTTATTTATCAGTAATTAAGGCTAATTATTATAAATTAGTATTATTTATTAAAAATTAGAGATAATTAGTTTGAAAAACTGGTAATTAGTAAAAATTAATGGTAACAAATGGGAATTTGTAAAATTTAATGGAAATGGGTGAGAATTAACAGAACATAGTAATAAATTATATATCTTTGTAATATAAAACAATTATTAATAATTATTAATTATTAGTAATAATTAGTAAAAATTAGTGGTAATTAGTATAAATTCAAGGTCATTATTAGAAATTAACTGTAATAATTAAAAATTAGAAATAATTTCTAAAAATTAGAGATAAATAGTAAAAATTAGAGGTAAATAGTAATAATTAGCGGTAATTAATTGTAATTGTTACTAATTATAAAATATCTATATTTAGTGTTAATTATTAAAATGTAGTGATAATTAGTATAAATTAGATAAATTACTAAAAATTATTGGTAATTAGAAGTACGTAGTAAAAACTGGCATTAAATAGTGGTACTTAGTAAAAATTAGTGATAATTAGCTGTATGGAGTAAAAATTAGTGGAACTTATTAAAAATTTAGGGTAATTAGGAATCATTAAAGATAATTACTAAAAATTAGAGGTAATTAATAAAAATTAACAATAATTAGCTGTACTTATTAATAATTGATCTTAATTAGTGGTACATAGAAAACATTAGTGGTAATTAACTATACTTAGAAAAAGTTATCGGTACCTAGTAAAAATTCACGGTAATTACTAAAAATTAGTGGTAATTACTAAAAATTAGCAGTAATTACTAAAAATTTGAGATAATTAATAATAATTATCAATAGGTACTAAATATTAATGTAAATTTCATAAAATTGTAGAAATTAAAAAAATTGCAAAAATGAAAAACAAATAGTCGTACATAGTAAAAAATATCGATAATTAGTTGTAATTAGAAGTAATTTGTAAGAATAGCTAGTAATTAGAGATAATTAGTAAAAAATTGGTTTCATTAGTAAATATTATTGGTAATTAATAAACATTTGTTGTAATTAGTGAAAAATAGTGGTAATTATTGGAACATCATAAAAATAAGAAACACACAGTAAAAATAATCAACACTTAGTAAAAAGTTGTGGTAATTAGTTGTACTTATTAAAAATAAGTGTAAATTATTAAAAATAAGTGGAACTTAGTAAAAATAAGAATAACATACTAAAAATTAGAGTTAATTAACAGTACTTAGTAAAAAAAATCACTTAATAAAAATAAGCAGCACCTAGTAAAAGTTAGCAGTAATTAGAAACATTTAGTAAAAATAAAAATCACATAGAAATAATTAGCAGTAATTACTAAAAATTAGTGTTAATTATTAATAATTCATTGTAATGAGTAATAATTTAAAGTAATTATTAATAATTAGTCGTAATAAGTAAAAATTCCTAGTAATTTACAGTAATTACTAAAAATTAGTGGTAATTAGTTAAAAAAGAGATAATAAAAAAATAGTGATAATTAGCGGTACTTAGTAAACATTTGTGGAAATTATTTCTATTAAAAAATATATATAATTAGCACTAATTTGTAAAAATTTGAATTAATTAGTACAAATTCGCGGTAATTAGTAAAAATTACTAATAATTACTAAAAATTAATGTTAAATGTAAAGACCCTAAAATTTCAATGAAAATTTTTTCTTAAATACGTTGGAATTTTATGAGTCTGCGGTTTCTAATGGCACTTGATTCCGATACCCGGTGTTCCCGGAATAAATTTCTAATGTTTTTGTTCAGGTACGTTCATTGAACGTACATGCGGGTTTTTATATCTTTTGAACCGGTGCTTGGAATTGAAATATAAAGACACTGATGAATTCGCAGCGCCGATATTTTCTTAAGGAGACCCTTACCGCAGTTGTGTTTGGTCGAGAGTAGAAGTTATAATTTGGGGATTCGAAACAAGTTAAAAAAAATTGTTGTGTTACATTAAGTGTACACAATTGTATTTAATTTATAAAGTGGTGGTGCTTATTTCCTACAAAGGTAAGTTAGATGTGGGACCCACACCCCACATAACCTCCCATGAGAGGATAATGTGTGGTGGGACCCACACGAGAGCCTAACCCCTCAAATCCTCCTTAAACTCCCATGAAACCCCCTTATTAACTCGTAAAACTCTACACCTTCTCTCTTTGAATTTTAATCTTTTCACCTCCCTTCTCTCTTAATTATGCCAACCCATCTAATTAATACCTTCATTAATTAGTTGGCACATCTTATTTGAATCAATTTGAATTGCATGTAAATTCTATTAAAATTGGGGAGCCTTATTATAATATTTTCCTTGGAAAATAATTTAGTGGCGAAACCTCTGGAGGATTAGAAGAAAGGTGTTCCTCTCTCGATGAAGAACATCACTGACGAAGAACGCGAAAAACTTCTTCTAACGATGTTTCCTCCTTGGACACACCCCGACATCAAGGAATCTACATCTTCTTCGGATTCTCTTTCTATTTCACGACATTGACTCTTCCTCCAACGTTGACAGGAAGACACCATTCTCTGTGACGCCGTCTTCTGCGAAGCCCGACTACCATGACACTCATCCTCCACAGCTCATTGACGTGCGACATCAATTATGACGTAGGAGTTTTTGATCAATTTTAATTGAATAAAATTGTATTGTGTTCTTCGTTGAAAACCATGGTTTGTCTTTGGCCTTATGTTATCACTTAATGCGGAGGGAGCGGGCCGAAAAAACACGGCCTAACGACCCTTCGATGGTTCTTAGCTATTTTGGATATGACGACTGGATGCGGCAACGATCGGAGGTGGCAGCGGCGGCACGCCGACCTCAAGAAGGAAGACCGGCGCCCGCATCCGAGGGCCGCTCAGCCGAAGAAGAACCGGCCGGCTAAATCCGGTTGGGTCGATGGAACTGCATCACCATGAGGGCGCCACGCTGTGGAGAACCGCGGCCCATGTTGGGCGGGCTGCTTCGGCAGGCGAACTGACCGGCAGGCGGTCGACCGGGTTGAAGAAGGTCACGACACCCGAAGGTGCCGTGTGGGAGAAAAGCGGCCCGCCTGTACGGCCCGCTCGCACCGGAGAAAACAGGCCGGCTTCGGCCGGCTGGAAAGGAGGGGTAGCACCGCTCAGCACCATAGTTTCGTAAAATCGGGGGTCGTGCCCCCCGGACCGCTCGACCAGTTGGCTGAGTCACGGCCGGCAGCCAGCGGCACTGACCGGGCCGCCTTGCGTGGGTCTGGCCGCGCCCCGCCGGGTCGGGCCACTCTCGGGCAAGTCGGGCCATAGCGTTGGGCTAGGTGGTTCCCCACCAGGCCAGGACGACCCCTCTGACTGGGTCGGACCCACCGAACTGGGTCGGGCCGACCCGCAAGCCCACCAGGCTTGAAGGGATGGGCCTGTTTTGATTAAACATGATTATCTTCAAGACTGTGCGTCCGAACGACGTGCCGTCTGCGGCACTGGGACCCTTGCAACGAGGCGATCCTTTTTAGATACTCTAAGTGAGTTTTTGAAAACTTTGGAAAATGGCCAGGTTTGGAATGAGCGTAATTCAAACCGGGCCCCTGGAATAGAAAATCCAATAACTCTCAGACCGGGCGTCCGATTGACGCACCGTCTGTCGCGTTGGGTTCCTTTTGATGAGATGGAACTTCAGGATACATCAACTCTGGACTTCTTGATAGTTGATGTATCAACCCCTTTGCTCGAGGAGCAGACCCTCCCAGAATCGAGCGTGTTGTATGTGGGAACCCTAGAGCTGGAAACAACTGCGACGACTACCGTACTGGGATCCTCCGTGGATTCGACGACGACATCGACTGTACTGGAATCCTTCGTGGGTTCAACGACAATGACTAACGTACTAGGATCCTCTGTGGGTTTGACGACGACGTCTACCGTACTGGAATCCTCCTTGGGTTCGACGGTGATGAATTCTGCACTGGAATCCTCCGTGGGTTCGACAGTGATGAGTATTGTAGTTGTATCCTAAGTGGGTCTGACAGTTGACTTCTGTACTAGTATCCTGAGTGGGTCTGACATAGTAGCTGGTCTAGTATCCTATGTGGGTCTGAAAGCTTCTCTTTTCTAGTATCTTACGTGGGTTTGACATCTTAGATAAATCAGTGACTACATCTGATCATCTCTATCGCTATAAGAAAGATGTATACTTGTGTGATCTGATTCTTGAATTTCAATCATTATCATCTATGTGATTGACTTATTTCCTGTTTTTATTGGGTAGTTCTTGGGCTCGAGAGTTGGAGTCGAACTGTGAATGATGAATTAGGTATATGTATGGGCATATACCTAAGTAGAGTTGGTTGATACTTCGTGATCATATCTTTCTTCTGTGGTTTATCCTTCATGGATTCTGTGAGACCTTCGGGGGTATTTGGATCCCTACTGAGTATTGTATACTCACCCCTAGATGGGCTATGCCCGCACTACGTTGTTTTGGATTCAGACGGCGGACAGCACTGATTGTGGTAGAGACTTGTAGAGCTGGACGGTACCCGGAGGTGCACCACTTGGCGAGACGTACACGAAGCAGACGGACGGACCCGAGGTACTGAGGAGACCATCTGTACCCACCCTTCAGGTGGGATTCCTGGAGGATGATTCAGAAGTTGTTGTTTTACTTTACTACAGTTGTACTAGCTTTTTAGTTGTTTTGTACTTACTATTGGTCTTGTATTTTCGGCCCTTTCCTTTCAGAACTTACTTTTGTATACAGTTTTTCTTAGTGCTTACTTCAGTTGTGTACATTGTGGTGTTTATTTACATTTATAAAGGTGATGCCTTTCCAGTATAGGGATTTAGGCCTTTGGTGCTAGTCGCCAGCCCCTGGCCTATGGAAGGCGAGCTTGGGGTAGTCACGGCACGGGCCCCAAGGACAGGTCGTCACAAATTGGTATCAGAGCAGTTGATTCTACCACAGAACATAGGACTCTGATTTGTCTTACTATGAAGCAATAGTGTTAAGAGTATTGAGTGTGTTTTTAAGTCTAGGGAGTCTGGTGTTGGGGCGGTGGCTGACGTATCATTACACGAGGAACCTAACCACTGATTTCAGACTCAATGCACAAAAACACTGATTGTGTGTGTGTTTCCTTTGAAAAAGATCTCTTTGTGATTAATTTGTGTCAGCTCACCAGGTATACTATTTAAACCGTGGTGCACCTATTCCTTTTTAGGATGGCCCCACAAAGGCACCCAGCTAGGGTTCCGAGTTACGTATTTTATGGTATCCCACCGAGTGACGAGGCCTCGGTTCAGGGCCCCATCACAGCGGAGGCACCAGCGGTACCACTACCTGCTGGGCCACTGATACCACCAGCTCTAGTAGCAGAGAGCGCACACCACCTAAGTGCGTTGCACGAGTTCCAGTGACAGAGGCCACCCAGGTTCTGGGGAGAGACGGACCCCCAGGCAACTGAGGATTGGCTGGAAGCTATCGTCAGAGTTTTCATATTGGTGGGGACACCAGCCGACCTCATGGTGATCCTTTCCACGAGTATCCTGCATGCTGCGATAAGCATATGGTGGAGCCATATGCTCCAGGTGCATGAAGAGGCATATCTACTTTAGACAGACTTCAAGATCCTGTTTCGGGTAGAGTTTTTACCATCCACCCTTCATGCGGTAAGTATCCAGGAGTTACTTCATATGCAGCAGGGCAGCATGACAGTAGCTCAGTACTTAGCGAGGTTCACTGACCTCTCACCCTACTCCACGGATATGGTACGGGACCTGCTCTTCAGGGCCCGGACCTTCGAGCAGGGACTCTGCCATCATATCAGGGATTCAATGATCTCCCTCAACATCCCGACGCATTGGGGGTGTTGGAGAGAGCCCTTCTAGTGGAGATTTTTCTCGCTGATCAGTCACAAGCGGAAAGACCCTTTGCAGGACGACACATAGCAGATTCTTCTGCAGCCAGAAGTAGACAGTTGATGCAGAGGTCCAAGCGGACCAGGCCATCAGGTGGGCGACCTCAGGATAAAGGTTCGGTTGTGTGGGACACATGAAACAGAGCTATCCATATGAGGAGCAGGTAGTGCTATGCATGCGGTGGGCAGGGACACATGGCTCGAGACTGCCCGACCCGCCCTGCAGATGAGCAGGAGGCAGTAGAGGGACCTCCCAGGCAGAGGTTGAGGTTCGACCGTGGTGGACCGCCGGGATCAGGTGGACGTGGTAGAGGATCTGTCCGAGAAGTAGGTGGTGGATGACGTTTCGAGGCACCACCACCACCACCACCAGGAGGTCCACCCTGACCGTAGGGAACGGGTGGATAGGGGAGAGCACAGCTTCTTGTAGCTGAGGCCTACTACCACAATGATCTAGGAGCAGGTGGACAAGAGCGGGACTATCTCTAGGCATAGAGATTTTTGTTCATGATGCTTCAGCTTTGTTGATGTCGTTGTTTGTGGTTTATTTGTGTCTTTGTACTTCGATCTCCAGGAATAAAAGACACTTTTCCATGTGATGTTTTCTTTCCTACCCTTTTTGTATGGTTTATACTGATAGGTTTCAGTTAAAACTATTTACTTGACCCTCACATTAGAGATTCCTACTAAAGTAGACCCAATGACCACACATTGTTGCTGATAGTGTGACTCGACCCTCGGAGGTGAGAGTAACGGTTGGATCTCTTGGTAGTGGTGTTGAGGCCTTACGACGTCTTCCATGGAATGAAATAGTAGCGTTCATGTTAGGGTTGACTGTATTAGGAAAAGAACATGGTTCATCTAGGGGATGAGACTGGATTTATCTTTTCATCAAAGGAGAAATCTTAGAAACTCTTGTAGGATGTAAGTGAAAAAGGGTTTAGTCAAGTTCTTTATAAATTTCTAGTCACACCCATAGTTCGTTGAGCGAATAGTTTACGGTTTACTCTAATCTCAAAAGTCTCAGGTGTGTCTTATTGTAGAAGGGCCTGGACCTGAGATGGTGACGTTGTCTTGAGCTCCTCCGGGACTATGACTTTGAGATATTCTATACTCCTGGGAAGGGGAACGTTGTAGCAGATGCTCTCAGTAGGAGATCAGACATTCAGCTTCTAGGAGAGGCGACAGAGCAGCTAGTTGCGTTGCAGATATCCTTTGTGGATAGGGATGGAGCCGCCTTTCTGCAGTCCCTCACAGTCACTCCTCTACTACTTCAGCGAGTCAGAGAGGCGTAGTGTGGGGACGTAGACTATGAGGCACGATGTGCTCAGATATCCTTAGGGAAGGCACCTGATGGGTTTTCTGAAGGTGGGGAGCACATCATTATCTTCATAGGACGTACCATGGTACCAGTTGCACTACAGGAGTAAGTGATAAGGGAGTTTCACACATCCGCTCTAGCGGTACATCCAGTAGTGGCGAAGATGTATCAGGACCTCAGAAGAAAACACTGGTGGCCAGGTATGAAGAAGGTTGTAGTAGAGTTCATCTCACGATGCCTCACTTGTCAACAGGTGAAGGTGGAGCACCAGGTACCAATAGGCTTCGTACATCCCTTAGAGGTCCCATAGTGGAAGTGGGATGGTATGTCCATGTATTTCATGACGAGTCTTCCACGTACATCTAGAGGACATGACTCTATCTAGGTGATCGTAGACTGACTCACCAAGTCGGATCACTTCTTACCGATCAGAGAGCAGGGCTCAGTAGAGAGCTTGGGATGCCTCTACATTCAGGAGATCGTACGACTTCATGTTTTTCCATTGACTATCATCTCCGATTGAGATACTCGTTTCACTTCCTGGATATGGAAGGGATTCTAGGAGGCTTTTGGGACATAGCTTCGCTTGAGCACCGCCTTCCATCCTCATACGGATAGCCAGACTGAGAGGACCATTCAGACTCTCGAGGACATGCTTCGTGCATGTTTCCTCGACTTTGGTCATAGAATTCCATGATACAGATGGTCTAGAGATGGTTCAGGCTATGGAGAAGAAGTTTTAGATCATCCATGAGTGGATGAAGACTGCACATAGCAGACAGAAGTCATATGCTGATAGGATATGGAGACCACTAGAGTTCGAGGATGGCGACCACGTTTTCCAACGGGTCTCACCTCGACGAGGTCTACGGAGATTTTTCCAGGGCGGCAAGATATCTCCACGATTCATCGGACCTTTCCAGGTCCTCAGAAGAGTAGGAAAGGTGGCATACCATCTGGCCCTTCCACCTCAATTGCACCGGGTTCAAGACGTCTTCCACATATCTCAGCCGAGGAGATACATGCACGACCCGTCCCACATCATCGACCAGGGGGAGCTGGACATCAATGATGGGGCGACATTCATGGAGGTCCCGGTGGAGATCGAGGATTGACAGGAGAGGGTTCTACAAGGACAGTCGAGTCCTCTGGTGCACATTCGCTTGCAGCACGGGAACCTCCAAGAGAGCACTTGGGAGCGGGAGGCTCGGATGTGTGCTCAGTACCCCCATTTGTTCCCCTAGTTTGTGTTATAGCTTTACGGGGATGTAAATCCCTGAGGTGGTGGTAATGTAAAGACTCGGAAATTTCAAGGTAATTTTTTTCTTAAATACTATAGAATTTTACGATTCCACGGTTTCTGGCGGCACTTGATTCCGATGCCCGGTGTGCCCGGAATCAATTTCTGTAGTTTTTGTTCGGGTACGTTCAGTAAACGTACGTGCTAGTTTTTCTATCTTTTGTACCGGTGCTCGAAATTGAAATCTGAGGACACTGATGAACTCGCTGCACCGGTGTTCACTTAAGGAGACCTTTACCACTATTGCTTTTGGTCGAGAGTATAAGTTATAATTTGGGGATTTGTAACAAGTTAAATAAAATTGTTGTGTTACATTAAGTTTACACAATTTTATTTAATTTATAAGGTGGTGGTAGTTATTTACTACAAAGGGAAGTTAGAGGTGGGGCCCACGCCCCACATAACCTCCCATGAGAGGATAATGTGTGGTGGGGCCCACATGAGAGCCTAAACCATCAACTCCTCCTTAAACTCCCATGAAACCCCTTAAACTCCCATGAAACCCCTTATTAACTCTTAAAACTCTCCACCTCCTCTCTTTGAATTTTAAACTTTTCACCTCCCTTCTCTATTAATTATGCCAACCCATCTAATTAATATCTTCATTAATTAGTTGGCACCACTTATTTGAATCAATTTGAATTGCATGGAAATTTAATTAAAATTGGGGAGCCTTATTATAATATTTGACTTGGCAAATATTTCAGTGGGAAAACCTCTAGAGGATTAGAATAAAGGTGTTACTATCTCGACGAAGAACACCGTTCTTCAGTGAAGAACATCCCCGAAGAAGAACGCGAAGAACTTATTCCAACGACGCTTCCTCCTCAGACGCACCCCAACGTCAATGAATCTACGTCATCTTTGGATTATCTTTCTGCGTCATGACAACAACTCTTCCTCCAACGTTGATGGGACGACACCATTCTCCACGATGTCATCTTCCGCAATGCCCAACTACCATGACGCTCATCCTCCACGGCTCGTCGACATGCAACATCAATTACAAGGTAGGGTTTCCTGATCAGTTTTAATTCAATAAAACTGTACGTTGTTCTTCGTTGAAAACCATGGTTTGTCTTCGGCCTTATGTTATCACTTAACGCGGAGGGTGCAGGCCGAACAAACACGGCCTAAAGACCCTTCGATGCTTCTTGTATATTTTGGAGATGACGACCGGAGGTGGCGATGATCGGAGGCAGTGGAGGCCATGTGCCTACCGGGAGAAGGAAGACTGTGGCCCACATCCGCGGGCTGCTCGGCCGAAGAAGAACCATCCGGCTAAAGCTGGCCAGGATAAAGGAACCGTGGTTCCATGAGGGCACTGTGTTGTGGAGAACCAAGGCCCACTTTGGGTGGGCTGCTTCGGCGGGTGAACCGGCAGGTCGGCGGTCGTCCGGGTTGAAGAAGGTCGCGGCACCCGAAGGTGCCGTGTGGGAGCACAGCGGCCCGCGTGTGCGGGCCGCTTGCACCGAAGAAGATCAGCTGGCATCGGAAAGCTGGAGAGGAGGAGAGGCTCCACTCGGCACCACCATTTCCGAAAACCAGGGGTCGCGCCCCCGGACCACTCCTCCAGTTGGCCGAGCCGCGGCCGACCACCTGGTCTGGCCGCCTTGCGTGGTCTGGGCCGCCCACGCGTGGTCCGGGCCACCGCGTCAGGCCGGGTCATGCCCCACCATGTCGGGCTGACCCCTACGACTAGATCGGACCCACCGAACTGGGTCGGGCCAACCCGCCAACCCATCGGGCTTGACGGGTCGGGCCCGATTTCCTTAAACATGAATATCTTCAAGATCGAGCATCCGATCAACGTGCCCTCTACGGCACTGGGACCCTTGCGACGAGGCGGTCCTTTTGCGATACTATAATTGAGTTTTGGAAAAAAATTTAAAATAGCCGGGTTTGGAACGAGCGTAATTCCAACCGGGCCCTTGGAATGGAAAAGCCAATAACTCTCAGACCGGGCGTCCGATTGACGCGACGTCTGTCACGTTGGGTTCCTTTCAATGAGACAGAAATTCGGGATATTTCAACTCTAGACTTAGTGATAGTTGATGTATTGACCTCTTTTCTCGAGGAGCGGACCCACCTGGAATCGAGCATGCTGTGTGCGGGAACCCTAGAGCTGGCTACGACTGTGACAACTATCGTACTAGGATCCTTTGTAGGTTCGATGATGACGCCTACCATACTAGAATCCTCTGTGGGTTCGACGACGATGACTACCGTACTAAGATCCTCCATGGGTTTGACGATGACATCTACCGTACCGGAATCCTCTGTGGGTTCGACGGTGATGACTTCTGCACTGGAATCCTCCGTGGGTTCGACAGTGATTACTACTGTACGTGTATCCTAAGTGGGTCTGACAGTTGACTTATGTACTAGTATCCTGAGTGGGTCTGACAGAGTAGATGGTCTAGTATCCTACGTTGGTCCGACAACTTATCTTTTCTAGTATCCTACGTGGTTCCGATAGCTTAGATGAATCAGTGACTACATCTGATCATCTCTATCGCTATACGAAAGCTGTATACATGTGTGAGATGAGTCTTGACTTTCAATCATTACCATCGATGTGATTGAATTCTTTCCTGTGTGGACTGAGTTATGATTGGGCTTGAGAGTTAGAGTCGAACTGTGAATGATGACTTAGGTATATGTATGGTCATATACCTAAGTGGAGTTGGTAGATACTTTGTGGTCGTATCTTTCTTATATGGTTTATTCTTTCGTGGATTCTGGGAGACATAGGGGGTGTCGGGGTCCCTACTGAGTATCGTATAATCATCCATGCATGGGATATTCCCGCACTACGTTGTGTTGGATGCAGACGACGGACAACACTAATTTTGGTAGAGACTTGTCAAGCTGGACGGTACCCGGAGGTGGACCACTTGGAAAGACATACACGGAGCAGACGGACGGACCCGAGGTGCTAAGGATACCATCTTTACCCACCCGTCAGGTGGGATTCCCAGAGGACGAATCAGTAGTTGTTATTTTACTTTACTGCAGTTGTACTAGATTTTCAGTTGTATTGTACTTACTGTTGGGCTTGTATTTCCGGCCCTTTCCTTTCAGCACTTACTTTTGTATACAGTTTTACTTAGTGCTTACTTCAGTTGCGTACTTTGTTGTGTTTGTTTACTTTTATAAAGGCAATGTCATCCCAGTATAGGTATTTACACCTTTGGTGCTAGTCTCCAGCCCCTGGCCTATGGAAGGCGGGCTTGGGGTAGTCACAGCACGGGCCCTGAGGACGGGTCGTGACATTAAATATTTCATATTAGTTGTAATTAAAAAATATTAATAATAATTACAAAATATTAGCAGTAATTAGTAATAAATTATGTTAAATAGTACTAATTTATGGTAATTAGTAGTGATTTCTAAAAATGATTTTTATTAGTGAAAATTAATTGTAATTAGTAAAAGTAACTTGTAATTAGTAGAAAAAATTATAATTTTTAAAAATACACACTAATTAGTAATTACTAGAGGTAAATATATACAATTAATAATATTTACAAATAAATTATATTTTTTTAATTTTCTACACTTTTTCATATCGTCTTTTTCTTATATCAAATTAATTATAAATAATTTATTATTTTATATTTTTTAGAAAAATATGGAACAAATAAGTCAAAAAATATCTTTATTACATGATCATGAATGGATAAATAAATATAGGAATCCAATCAATTTTGGTATAAATCCAGTATATATTGAGGGTGTTGAATTGTTCTTATCATTTGCATCATTAAATTTGAAATTTTTTCAGAAGGGAAATATTAAGTGTCTATGTAATAAATTGGAACAGATGAGGTTTGACATATTTGAAGACAATGGGATTAATCTATTGTGTTTAGATTTTTGAAAATATTATGTATTTGGTATCAACATAGTGAACACTAATCATGAACAAATATTAATAATTTTGTTCCAGTTCCATCATGATTTCACACTTTAGTACATGTTTTTGTTGGTCCATCTTTTCATTGAACTAAAACTCAGGATGATATCGATTTTACTCCTAACATAGAACAATCAATATCTTATGAGTTCTTAAAGTCTTATGAGGTTTCTTTATTTCCTGGTGGTAGGATAAGTAAATTTAAAGTGGTTACAAATTTTAATATTATTAAATCAGATATTGGAATGTCAAATAGATATTTTAATCAGATATTCTCTTTGGTTAAAGCACTGTTACCTAAAGGAAATGTTTTTCCTACAAATTTCTATGAGATTAAGAGGTTCGTTCATAATTTGGGTCTTGGTTATTATAATATTCATTCATGTACAAATGATTGCATCTTATATTATGGTGAAAATGATTTGTTAGTAAGTTTTCCTACATATTGAAATTCATATACAGAGACTCAACTATATTTGAATAGATTTATTCCAGTTAAAATGTTGAGTTATTTCCTTTTTACACCCATATTAAAACATTTATTTATGTATCATAACAGAGTTTCATTGATTTCATGGAACAAAATCAATATTAAAATATGTAAAATATTAAATCATCCTTGTGATGGTGATTCAGTGAGACATTTTACCAAGTACATTTTTATTTTTCATCAAAATTCCAAAATGGGAAACTGGGTCTTTCTAATGATGGTTTTTGTCCATTTGTTTTTTACCATAATCAATATTCTTAATGGATCGTCTTTATAAATCTGTTCAACTTATGTCCTCAGATGTTGATTAATGATCCAAATATCATTTTGACCTTATTAATTATAAGACATACAAAAAATGATATTGATGTTTATTTGAATCCATTGATTGATAATTTAAATATATTGTGGGCTAATGGTGTTAATGCATATGTTTTTTTGCTGAAACATTTTTCTAAATGAAAGCTACATTAATTTGGAAAATTGGAGACTTCTGATCATATGAAATTATTATTTTTCACCTCTGAGAGGCGTCTACCCCCTCTCCTGTAGCGGCTAGTGTTTCGTCTCTTCTTCCCACCCCACCCCCTCCCCCTTCGGCCTAGATTGGTGTGGTTTCTTCTGGTCTAGGTTCGTCATGGGAATGATTGGGATTCGAAGTGGCACATTTGGGATTCATGGTTTTATTCTTAAGCTCATGTTCCCGATATTGATGGGTTGGAGGTGCTTCGGCTAGTGGCTCGGTGTCTCTCCTTGAAGACTTTTGTAACATACTCTCATCATGCATTGGCGTTTGGCCCAGCATTCCTTTCGTCGACGATGTCTTGGTGTGGTTCTGATGGCTCGGTCCGTTCAGTGCTGAGGATAGTTCTATCTTGGGGTTTCTGGAAAACTTTAGTGACTCCTCAAGCAGTTCCGGTGAGTTTCCAGGGGGACGTTGTGTCGATCTTCAGTTCTTCATAGGGTGAGGTCCTATGTTTTTGTTGATTTTTTGTTTTTGGGGTTTTGGATTTAATAATTCATATCCATTCGATTGGCTGTGATTATGGATTTTTATGGGTTCCTTCTTTGATGTTGTTGGTTCATCTCTGTATATTCACACTGATTTTCTTGCCACCATGTTTGTCCTGCTTCAGATCCAATGAGTGTTATTTCTTAGTCTGAATGAAGGTGATCTATGCCCAGAGCAGCACTTCAAGTTCAAGACGACCTAGATCCTCTCATCGATGGTGTTACCTTGGCATGATTCTGGGCCAACCAATCCTAGGAGACAATTTCTTGAATACGTGTCCCTTGGAATGTCTCATGGGCCTCTACGATGGTGGTGGTGAGGTGTCTTCTGGAGTGCGACGAGATTCGACCAGGATAGTCGTTGATAGATGTGACATGGCCTTGAGATTGGTGGTGATGAAACTAGATTGACCGCATGGATTTGTCCCAAATGAGGTATCAGAGCAGCTGTTTCATATTTGCAGGGCTTTTCAGATTTGGTTGATTGAGAGGGTATGGCATCAGCTATCAGATCGGGCTTGTGCTTTGACATAGGACACTTGCATGCTGAACTGTACTGAAAAGGTGGAGTGTTTCATCACAATTATATGCTAGGGTAGGGTTGATCCATGTTGTTGTTTGGTTTTTTTCTCTCCTTGACCCTCGGTTCATGTAATTTCTTATGTCCATGAAGTCTGGGTTCCCCCCTTATTCCCTTAAAAGGGAGCTTATCTTATATTATAATAAAAATTAAAGGCCTTCGGGCCGTTGGATGAGCATATGAAATGTTATCTAGTTGGGGTACACAAATTCTAAAATCATCTATTTATTGTATGAGTGATAAATAATCATTTTTTATTATCAATGGGAGAAAACATTATTTTTTAACTATCATCATATATTTCTTCCTATTGGTCATCATTTCTGAAGGAAGAGAAATCATTTTGAAAATGGGACAATTGAATGAGATATAATTTCAGAAATGATCTAAGGCATTGATTTAAAATTTATTGACGACTCATTTCCTGTCATTACCATCGGACCAATTATAAACCAAAATATATATATTGATTTGCGAAAGATCACAATTTAATTAAACAAAGTATATTTTATTATCTTCCTTATTGTTCTGATTTCCTAGTTCGTCATATTCAGGATGTCATACATATTTAGAAGAAAAAAATTGATAATATATTTTATATATTTTTTCACACACTTAGTATGACCAAAGTTAATGAAAAGGAAAGATTAGATCTTGCTGAAAGTTATAGGAGACTAGATCTTGATTAATATGAAAATGATAGATAATTTAATAAACCGAAAAGTTACTTATACACTTTCCAAAAAAAATTATTATTTTTCTAGTGGATAATGGATTTGAGATGACTGGATGGTTATGTTTCCAATTTTGATACATGTGTCAGAATAAGTCATGTTACCATATTAAAATTCATGGTTGTCATGTTTGTTTTGTTGGGTTTTAAGGCATGAAATAATTTTTTCTCATCAGGCTACCATTGTCACTTTCCCCAAAAACTCCCAATGGCTCCCCCATTTGTACTTGGGTACAAATATTCTTTTTAAAGGCTTTTGATCATCTAGGTTTTCAGGCCTAGTGAATCTTAGAGACTCACACTAGTCGAGAGGATGGAAGGTTGTCACACACTTTTTGGGGGGAATTGTTGCCTAATCTAGGAATCCATTTTAGATTTAGTATATTTTCATGAAATCATTACCAAACCACAATATGGGACTGGTTACCCCTATGTTAATGACTTTACTATAAACATGTATTTATAGGAACAATGGTGTTCATATCACGGGTTGTCTATCAATCTCTTATTTAGTTATGATGATTTAGTTTATGGACATGTCTGAGGACTCTATAGTTTATTGCCATATAGGGAGGTGGTTGGTGTCTTGGAGATGGGATTTAACCTCTATTATTCATCCTGTGTATCTTTTGAAATAAGAATCAAAGCCCACTTAGTTTGTTTGACAATGTTTAAGGTTGTATGACTGGACTCATCTATGTATTTTTTTCATCATACAGTAAGGATGTGAATATCAGACTCAAGAGTCAGTGAGGCATCCTACATATCCTATTTAATATAGAAATCAGAGTCCATGTAGTTCTTTTGATAGGATTATATGTTATGATAGATACGAAATTAGAGGCCCAAGGAGGGACTAATGCATATGAGGCTTCCCTAGATTGATTCTTCAAGAATATGGCCCTTTGATCACAGATGAGATGTAATCAGGCTTACATCCCAATGGTGATTCCTCATTGGGGTAATTCTTATCAAGATATTGGTACAATCCACACTAGTCTCTAAACTCACATGAGCAATGCTCGATGTGAGAAATAATAGATAAAAGTAGATCTGACACATTGCTTGTGAGTTTATTCATATGGGGAGTACACATTAAAGTTTCCCTTTGAGAGGTATGGTGTCACATCCCATGTAGGATATGGTATAGAGCTCGATCCTTAGTAAGTAATCCTATGTATCCGGGTTATGGAAAGAATCAGAGTTCTCATAGTTCACTTATCATGTTAACCGCTGATAGGCTAAGGTGGGTGATCACACTTAGAGACATCATGGTTATCCTAGTGTTTTTAGGAATCATATGGGATTATACCAAGATGGAATCTCTTTTTATTGGGTACATATTGTATTATATCAGTATTTGGGACTTACGTACTGAGATTTCTTTATTGGTCGGGTCTTACACTCTGAGGCTGACCAATTAGTGGAGACATATTATATTATATTGGTAGTTGGGGCGTATTCATTGTGACCTCTAGATTGGTCTAATAATTATTTATCCTCTAGTGGATTAAAGAGAGGTAAAGATAACCACGAAAGGTATATCAAATAAAATAACTTTGGTAGGGTCACATTAGTGCATGGACCAAACTCATCAAGGACACTTCCCATATAAAAGGGGGATACAGACAAAGGATCTCATCTGGGGTCCATATGGCATGAGTCTATATGGGGTATTCTGGAAAAGGTTGGAATGACCTAGAGGATTCTCCTGATATGCCTTGGTCATCCACTCAGAATGTCTCGATTGTCTTCCTGGTATGTTTGGGAACTAATATGACATTTCAGACACATCAAATAGTGTTTTACATATCAATTATTATGCCTTAGATGTCTTCATATGGGAAATGAATACATGTTTCATATGCTTCATATGACCAAAGCTAGAATGTCAGCAGTATCATACATGATCAATTTACTTTTCTTAGATGTCTTCACCTAAGTGAAGCAGACATGTAATGGGTTGTATCGTGATCAAAGAGAACATATATGCGGTATGTCACATGACCAAAATAGACATGATCATATGTTTTCACATGATAAACATGACATCTCGTAGGTTTTTCACATGTCAATATGGACTTGTCTATTGACAATCTCATGATCAAGCTAACATGTAAATGACTCATTCGAATGATCAAAGTACGTTTTCTAAGATGTAATCTCATGCCTGAGGTAGATAACTATGAGTTAACTTACTTGATTAATATGACTTAATCCTAGAATTTCCAGGTGAAATGTGGGCATGTCGAGGGGTTCTCGCCTTATCAACTTGGGTTGTCCATGGGCCATCACATGACAATGGTAACTTTTTCATAAACATTTTCGATGTCAAATTGAGTTTTTAAAGGATTTTCTTTCAATCAAAGTGACACATCCAAAACTACATGAAGACATCACTAGTCTCATGAGGACTTGCATGATTGTGTGTCCTAAAACCATTCAAGAGTTGGGGTCTAGAAGATATTTTTAGGGTTTTACACACTTCCAAAGGCCGCAGTTCCACATCCAAAGGGAACGTTCATTAAGTTGCATGGGCCATAAAATATGCCCAAGTGTTCATGTTGAAGGTGTACACCATATGGATTGCATGGAAAAGGTAGGTTATATCCATAATCTCATGCACACACTAAGGGTACATTCACATATTGATCATTTTTTCTTGCGATTCACATGAACTCAAAACGGACTTGTGAGGGAGCCTATGAATATGTGTGGAGGTTTTCCAATGACACTTACAACATGGGTGGGGGTCCATGATGCATACAGATAATGTTTTTCCAATGTTTTTTTCTATGTATCAGGGCCATATATTGGATGGGGAATAAATTCATGAGGGAACCACATAAAGCTTCACAATTCTCGTTAATTGCATGACCCTAAATGGGTATCATGAAGGGTCTTGTGGTAATGAATGGAGGTTTTATATCAAATCCTCCACATGAATAGGTGATGGAAGGAATTTCACAGTGAGGGGTGTATGTCATATAGGCTACAAATTCTGGATCCTGCATTGTGAGACCTGGCAAGGGTTCTTCACCGGACCTAGGGTGTAGCATCTTGACTCTTTATAGCGAGGATGTTCTTTCCTAACCTTTACCTATGAATGGCATGATCACATGATCATCACATGAGCACAAGATCTCCAAAGTATCATGTGATGGATTATGCATATGTGCACTGGGAATGTTCATTACCACTACATATACACACAGGGGTCTCTCAAATGAGGACCGTTGGAATACCTTTAGGAATGGAGTTCACATCTATGGTACATCCTCTGCATGACCAGAGACTCGTGATCCATTACCTTCTAAAGACACTCCTTATGAGACTATGTTAGGGAATCTCAAAATTGAGGTTTCAGGCATGTATACTGATATTTGGTTTGAAAAATATTCTCAGGGAACACGCACAAGATGGTATTTTCCAAGCCTCAATACACCATCTCCAACCGCGTGATCTCCATGGAGATTGGGGATGAACTCTTTAGAGTAGGACAAGATGGTCATGTCCAAGTTTTTATGGAGGTGTTGTGAGACCAAATTATTTTTATGACATTATTCTTTCTTACGATTTCATAGTCTTATAGTGATCAAAAAATGGGTTCTTATGATGAAATATCATGGAAGGTTCCTGCAGGATGGTTCTCTTTCACTACCTGAAGATGATCTCTAATAGGGTTCTGACCATCCCTTGTATACATCCAATGTTTCTCCTCCATTATTTTTTTTCGAAGCTCCATACCCTCTCCACTTTGTGTGCATTCTCATGGATGAGGTCAGGTTTATATAGACGTGGTGAGGTTGAGTCTTCTTCCACTTTTAACAGGATGAACACTACATGTAATGGGTAAAACAATGGAAATCCCATCCCATGATCATTTCATCTTATCATGAAATGCCTCTATTTGTCTCTATGTTGTTGTGTGATCTAAAAAAATCCAAGTTATTTAAGATGGAAAATACGTTGGAGGCTGAAGGGATTTTTAGTCATTGAACCTCTCACGAAAACTTTATCACTTTTTCTTACCTTGGTCACATGATAAAAGGACTATCATGTGATGGCCTCGACTCTCTTATATGAAGTCGTGTGAACCAGAAAAATATAAGATAATTTGGATAGAAAATATGTCGAAGGAAGAAGGGGTTGAAAGTCACCGAAATTCTCATTCTTCCCTCAGTAGTTATTTTTAGTTCGCTCTCATGATCAAAGGATGATCATGACACAGCTTATATCATTATCAGAGGCTCTCATAAAATTCTCTAGTGTCTATTCCTTGGATCTTGTGACATCTCACATTCATTGTCTTAGACTAAAGTGGATGTTGTAAAAGGAATTCGATGGCGATCCTTGTGATCACCAAGTGATCATGCAACCATCTTCAAGTCTCCATGTTGAACCAACAGTGTTGAGGAGTGGAATCCATGTGGGAGGTTGAAGAATATGGTATTGCGATGTGTGGGATCCCCTGAATTGAACTCGCAAGTAACTTGATTCATGCGGATGGTTGGTATCATCAAAGGGTGTGATTGGATGGCATGGATCATTGGGACGCATGATCGGTTTTCCAAGATTCGATCTCTATAGAAACTTCATGTCCCACATCAAACACTTGTCACACTTCCCCTTCGGTATATAATCGACTCCACTCAAAGGATCCAAAAATAGGGTTGGAAATCATACCATATTGATAACCTCTATCATTTGGGCCTCGGCCCACTAAGTTTATGGATCAGGCTATGCACGTGCATGCGGGGTTTCACACCATAGGCCCTATACACAATCCCACATGTCTCTTTTAAGAGATATGATCCCTATGGTCTATTGTCTAGACCAAGTCGACGCCCACTAGGCATGGTTAACCTCTGGTCCCACATGGGCCTATGGTTGAATTTTCCTAGCTGTCTGGTGACTGTCCATAAATTCTTTTCTACGGTTGGAAATAAAAAACCCTCAAATACTAGGAATTAATTTATTATTAGAATATAATAGTCCCAATGTGATCTCCTTAAACCAAACCCAAGCCTTCCATGCATGGATTCCTAAGTTAATTCATTCAAATTATGTAAATGTTTTACATGGTCTTCATATCCCTCAGGTATTTGATCGTAAAGTGAAAAATTCAAAAATATTAGTGCTAACAAAATTACCCCCCTTAGAATGTGATTTTTCTGAATAAAAATAATATGATTCTAAGGTAAATTTAAATCAATTTTCCTCATATTTGAATTTTTTATGATCTGTGATACTGGAATTTATGAGAGGATATGTCTCAATTATATCTAGGGAACTCTCAAGTGTTATGAAGATGATACATTTGGCCACAACTGTTCGACTAAATCCAATCAAGAAATTAATTTGGACTTGGGGAATCAATATGCTGAAATTGGAAGGTATATAAATTCCAAAATGGAACAGGTATTTGGTAGAATGTAACTTGTGGTTATATCGTAAGTAAAGAACTTGAATTTATCTATGTATCCCAGGAGTATGGGAATCAATCCGTACATAGTTCTAAAATATAGCACTATGAAGATCAAACTCATGTATAGGAGACATTGGTTCATGGATAAGGGACTCTATATTGAATATCAATAGGTATATATAACTCATATGTAGGAGGGGGTGTCACTATTTTGTGATGAAATCCCGGATAGAGAGCCATGTTTCAGTGGAGATGTTGATCAAATCATCCAGGATACCCACCCATTATGTGTAACAACAAATAGATCCAAATGCCTATATTTGAGAACTCAACATTAGACAGATTACTCTTTGAGAAATGTTCACGAATTCCCACTGAACTGAATTTTTTCATTGGTTCACCTTCTCCAATAGTCTTGAGATCATCTGATTTTCAAGGACAATTTGGAAATGATATCAATCCAGGTTTATCTCACTTTTTCTAAAGTCAAGAAACCTAAGGAGCATATATTGATTTTTTATAAGTTCATATAGTGGGATGAAAAATCATTGTATCTTTTTTATGATTTTTTTATTTTTCCCCTAATGTTAGACTATGATTCATATGTGGGAAGGCTTAGTGTGTATGGACTTACTTTTTTTCTCAGGTTGCCTTCTTGATGGTTTTCTCCCTGATAAGTTTATATACCTCTTCCATTTTATATATTCTCAATATTTCCTAGATCGAACAAATTTTATGTCCAAAAAGAATATACTCAACTTTTTTTCAAGATTCCATTATCATTTTTTCATCTTGGAAATTTTCACGTCTCTTTTTGTTTTAAGGTCCTTCAAACTAGACCATCGGTTTGCTGTAATTTAAGGTCTTTGAGATTGGACCCTCTAATCACTAAAATTTTGGGTCTTCTAGATCATACATTAAGTAATATGGGACTGGAAGACCCAATATTACTTGAAACACTATTGGGTGTAGATTTCCAACGTGGTATTGTCAGGGATCACAAGGATTGGATCTCCTTTCTTACATGGAGGAGATGGTTTTAGAGGTGGGTTAAATCTCTTATACATCATATCATGGCCATGCTAATTTGTTCTCTACTCTTTTCCAATGGATTTTAAAATAATTATTAGTTGAATATGGATGATGATGAAATACTTGGGAATCTAGGACCACTCAGATAGTTGTAATGTGGGTGATTTAAGTCATAATAAAAAAGTATGAACTAGGTAAAATGGAATGGGGTAGACATGTCTGGTATGTCCCTTAACATTATGGAGTGTCAGGTTTTTCCATGGTGATGTTGAGGCTCATAGGGATTAATAATACTTTTATACTGGGCCAATATGTCTCTGGTCAGTGGGATTGATCCCTTTAACATCAATATAATGGCTGAACTAAGAGATCTCTTTTCCTTTAGAGGGGTTATAAAATATTTGTGGAGACTCAAATATCTTGATGATAAAGTTGTGTATGGAAGTCATGCTATCTAGGAAGGTTTATGAAACCCTATGGAAAAATAGTTCTTAATTAAAAAACGTGTTCCCTATGCCTTGTGGTTTCGAATCATGAGGTTTGAGCAATCAAAAGGTTCAATAATTAAGGGTCACATTCAATCCTTGAGAAAGGGTACAAAATATGGTGATACAGCATTGAGGATACTAGATCTGCTAGAATAGTCTGATATTGATAATGTAAATCATAGTCTAAAGTGATCAAGAAATGAAAAAGGTATGGGATATTCACACCTGGGATATCTTAAAACACAATGGGTGAAATTTTTCTCCACGATGATGTTAGGATCACAACAATCAGAAATCCCTTTATACTAGGCCAAGATGTCTTTGGTATGTGGGTTTGAACCCTTACAACAATAACATGGCCAAGAGGAGAGATCTATTTTCCTCTTACCTTAGACACTTTAGATCATGAAGTTGGATTTATGGAAAATGTAAGATCCAATAAGGGTTTAAGAACCATAAAAGTTTCACCACCACCTGTCGAACATGTTCTCACGGTGAGGAAATGTGACAAATCAGTGCTCTTTTGTTTTCAAGAACTAGAGGTTAAAAAAAGCATATATTGTCCTTTAATAGGGATATAGATTATACAATATGATATTTATTCCTTATTTATTTACTACCTAATTATTTACTAAACTCTAAAGATTAAGAGCTTTTCAAGATAAGGATTGATTTTTCCTCTGTAATTCCTTCATGGGTTTTCAACCAGAAAATTTTTGTGTCGCTTTCACTTATAAGATTAAATTATTGAAATGACAAATATTATAGTCTGGAGTTTAAGGTCATATATCTTTGACCAAATTAGAAGAATATTATGGTCATTACACTTATGAACCTAATATGGGAGGTGTTACACAAGATCCTAATTATGATGACAATAGTCAAAAGTACTTTGATGTCCTTATGAGTGAGAGGTGAAAGTGTTGTAAATCATGGATCATGGTTCTCAGATCATGCGTGATGAGATGGGACAATCTTTCTGGGGATAACCAAAAACAAAATGGGTTTCTAGGTTTTTATATGGTGAGTTCAAGATCACAAGAGTCAAAAATCCCATTATAATAGGCCAAGATGTATCTAGTTGGTGGGTCTGAGCCCTTACATCAATATCATGGTCAAATAGATAGATTAATTTTCTTTTTCAATGGTAATGAAAGGTTTTATATGACCTAAGATGCTTGAAACATGAAATGTGGTGTATAGATTGAGTTTTTAAAAATTATAATGGAAGCACCATGTTCTTTGGTTGTATGGGTTAAGGTTCTTGTATTCCTTTGATTAGGATGGATGATGAATGATGAATGATGAATGATGTTTTAAATAGTTTAACATCACGTAGTGGGGATGTACTTACCTATTTGTAATTTAATATAATGTGTTAATTAAGTACTTCAATGTAGTTTAACGTCATGCAACAAGGACGTACTTCAATGAAGTTTTACATCGTGTGGTGAGGTTGTACTTCCATGCATTTTAATGTCATTTAGTAAGGAAATACTCCAATGTAGTTAAATTTCATATGGTAAATATGTACTTCCATGTATTTTAAGGTCATGCATCAAGCACATATTTCTACACATTTTAACATCATGTGTTAAGGATATACTTCCATGCATTTTAACATCAAGTGATAAGGATGTGGTAATTGACGTTAAAGTGTAGAAATGTTGCAGTTATGCACAAATATGGAGACTCAGGCATCACTATGTATCTCATGAGGATGATAAAAAAGCCACACATAGTTTTAAACTAAAGTCTCCTATGTAGATCTAGACTATATTAAAGGTGGGGTAATTTTTATATTTGTTTGTTTTGAATGGGATCAGTGTTTAAAATTCAAGCATCACTATGTTTCCTATGGGAGAAAGAATCAAGTCACATGTAGTTCTTGAATGGGAGATACTCTATGTGGTTTTGACTCATATATAGATGTGGGAATTATTTATGTTGACCATTGTAGATGAAACCAGGATTGGAGATCCAGGTATCACTACGTATCATGTGATGAATAGAATCAAGCTACACATAGTTCTTGAGTTTCCATGCAGTTTAACTTCATGCAGTGATGAAAAAGGAAAACAGATGTGGGTAAATGTAAATGTTGAATTTGGGACCAAATATAGATGTTTTAATGTTGCTACATATCTAATGAAATATGAGAATCAAGAAATATGTAGTTCTCTTAAATCCCACGCAATTTTATTCCATTCGATTAGGATAGAGGTGAACTAAAGTGAATTAATGGTAATATTGAGGTTGGGACCAAGGAACGAAGTCTGGTCATTACAACTTATATTGTGAGAATGAGAATAAAACCACACATAGTTCTGAATAACCATGAAGTTTAAATTCAGGTAGTCAGGGCATTTATTATGCAGTTTAACATCATGGGGTGAGGAATCATGGAATTCCTTTTAAGGTCTCGCATTCAGGACTGTAATGGGCCTATTGTGTACCTTTATTCTTTGATTATGTGGTTAAGTTAACACTATAATTCCTAATCTCATGTGATATATGCTCGGTGTGAGAAATAAGGAATGGAAAGTGTCTCCCTATAATCCATAGTTAGTTGAGAGTACAATAAGGGGATTTTGTAGAATGTTGTGATTGGACCAAGATATAGGATCGAGGTGTCCTTACATATCTCATTAGAAATGGGAATAAATTCATACATAGTTCTAGAAGAACTATTCATTTCAACATAATGTGATAAGTACATAGGTGAATCTACGTGAATAGATATGGATATCACAAATCCGTGTAGTATTTTTTTCATGCGGTAAGAACATTGTCCCTGAAGTTTGATGTCTTGCGATAAGGATGAAAGGTTTCATGAAGTTTAACTTCTTACTACCAGGATGAAAGTATCTATTCTATTTAACGTCTCACTACAAAGATGAATTTTTATAGTTTAATGTCATGTAACTAGGATGATTGATGGGACTTCTAATTATGTGGACTCCCTTATGTTTATAGCTATACAAAGTATTTCTTGAAAAATCTTGCATTTATGGGTGGTGTGACATGCTCTCCATCCACTGTGGCCAATGATTAGGCCTCATTTTGGTAGACCTTAGGTATGATGTAAGGTCCCTCCCATTTGGGCTCTATCATTAGGGGCTTCTTTCCATATATCATTTTGGTTCTCAGGACCAACACCAATTCTCCTTGGAGGAATGAGCGGATGATAAACTTTTTATTGAAGTCTCGTGCAATCCAATTTTGGTGGACCTCAAGGTTGTGTAGTGTGTGTAACCTATTCTTGTCAAGTTGTTCCAATTCATATATTCACTATTTGAATTTCTCATCATCTAATATTTTCTAGCAGATGGTTACTCAGAGTGAGGGTAGTAGGACCTCCATGGGTAACACTACCTCGGTCCCATACATCAATGAGTATGGTTGTAACACCCTAATAAATTTAATATTAATTAACTGTTTTCTAATAATTTTTTTATAATTTAAAACAAATTAAGATATATTTTAATAGAAGTTTTTATAAAACTAAGATATTTTTATAAAATACAACTTTTTCAAGAAATATAACTTACTTTAAATAAATGTATTTTTTTAAATAAGTAAAAATATATTCTTTTATATGTTTTAATATTTAATATTTTTAATATATTATTATTTTTTTAAGAAAAATATTTTGATAAAATATATATACATATATATATATTTGGTATTATTTTATTTAAAATATTTTTTTAATATAAATATATTTAGTTGATTATTTTTTTAACTAAAAAGTTTTGAAAAATTAATATGATAAAATGTTCACATATATAAATATATAATATTTATCATACTAATTTTATTTTGTTTGAATATTTTAATGATAATAATAGTAGTAGTAGTAGTAGTAGTAATTAAGTGTAACACTTTTTAAAGAAAATTATTAATATTATTAAGATAATATATTTTATAAAAAAATATATGAAATTGTATTAATGATTTTGTTTTATGATATTTTTGAAATTAAAAATATTTATAATATAGAAAAGAATATGAATTTATAACTATATATAAAAACATGATTTTTTTCATTATATATATATATATATATTATAAAATTTATTTATTCATGTATGAAAATGTTATAGGATTTCATAAAAAAATTGTGATATCATGTGTTAAATAAAGAACAACTAAAATGTGAATTTATAAAAATAATAGTAGTGATGACTTTGAAATGCAAAAAAAAGTTAGGAAATAATAAAAAAATAGAGAGAAATGTGTGGAATAAAAAAAAGATATAGTAAGTGACAACTTTGAAAAAAATGATACAAAAATAATGATATAAAAAAAGAGAATAAAATGATTAAAAAAAGATGATAATAATATATGAAAGTGGTGAGTGTTTTGTTACGAAGGATCGTGATTGAGGAATATATGATGACCCGTGGGAATTTTAAAAAAATGATAAATATAGTATATAATATAATTTATTTATTGGTAGATAGGAACAAAATAAGAAATCAACTCGTGATTCCGGGTATCCCTTTAGTTTTGTTTTAAAAAAATTGTTATAACTTAGCTTCAATAAGAAACTTGCAAACCTATGGTTCTTATAAATAAGTGATACTCGAGAGAACCCCTCCTCTAATATCACAAGTCTCAAAAAAAATCTCGCCTTGGGTTGAAGCTCTTATACAATCAGCAGATTACCTTTTCCCCTTCGGTTTCCACTATAATGTAAGGGTTTTAATTGTTTTGTTCAAATTTTTTGTTATGAAAAGATATACGTATATATATATTTGTGTGTGTGTGTGTGAAATTAAATCTATCTATAGAGATTAAAATATTTAGAATGAAAAGGGTTTTTTATTTTAAAATTTTATCTCTGAATCTTCTAGTTTGCAAGGGTGTGTTTTTATCAAATTATGGTTATTACATATATATGTGTATATATATGTATATATATACACATATATAACTTATTATTTTCTATATATATATATATATATGAGTTAAGGGTTTTTGACCCAGACTTTATTTCGAAAACATAAGCATGTGGGGGATCATTTTAGTTTTCAAAATGGTTTTTATTTTAAAATGGTCATATATATAAATATATATGTTTATGTACATGCATATATACATATATATATATATATATATATATATCAATCCATTTTGGTATATGTATATATATAAGGGGTTCTTATTTTAAAAACATATTTCCTAAAATCTATGGTAGTAATGGGTTTTATGTTTTGAATGTTTTCAAATCACATAAACATTTATATATATATATATATATATTATCATAATTATAAACATGTATAAGTATATTTAATCTTATTTATTTATTTTTAGAAGTCATAACTTGTATTTAAACCATCCAATTGCTGTTTAAGAGTTTATGTAAGTTATATTTATATAGGAAATAATCCCTTAATAAATCATATGATTGTATGCGTAATTATGAGTCAAGATATTATTTAATGTGAAAACTTGCATCTGAATCCCCTGAAATGTCATTCATGGGTAGGTATGTCCATAATCTACCTTATATGTGACATTCCACGAATTATGAGATCATTCAAATGCTTATTTAACATTTCATACAATTAAGGTTTTCATTTAGAAGTAGTTATTACAAGCATGGGATTATCTTAAATGGTTTTAGAAAACTCTATTAATGTAAAGTTTATGATATTTTATAAGAAAAATTATTTTCTTGAAAAGAGAATAATTCTGTGTATGTGATTTAGAAATGATTTCGGTTAGAACTAAGAAAGGAAGTTCTATAGAAAATGTTTTCACAAATGGCACTAGTTTGATGAAATGTATAATAGGGATTGAACCATAAGAATTGAGTGAACTTTGTTCCACATGATTCATGTCTAG
This sequence comes from Viscum album, assembly GCA_963277665.1. Classification (NCBI taxonomy): domain Eukaryota; kingdom Viridiplantae; phylum Streptophyta; class Magnoliopsida; order Santalales; family Viscaceae; genus Viscum; species Viscum album. Next base: position 265,104,042 of record OY728125.1, on the reverse strand, counting down.
TGGCCTTACATTATGGGTTGTAATTATGAATTTCCAAGTATCAGGGAATAATCCACCATAAAACATACAATTTTTTAAGGATAATTCCTAACTGATTTTGCAAATATAATTAATTTATGAAATATATATTTCTGAAATAATATGGATTACACAATGATTTAGAAATATAAATTTATTTTATTTTATTTAAATATATTTTCAAAATAAAGAGTAATTAAAGAAAATATTCTTTAAATGTTTTATTTAAAATTTTTAAAAACCATTATTGGGCATAATTAAGGCTCGCCCTATCTATTATATTCATTTCTATAAGTCCTGAAATCTTATTGCAATGTAATTATTTTGTTGAGGTAGTACATTGAAGATTCGCCAATTTATTTATTTTCTTATTGTATAGTTTTGTTGAAATGTATAGTTGTATCTAATTCTCCAGAACATAGAACGGTAAAAGGTCATCGGTAGTAATAAATGTTTTTTATTCGTTAATGTTACTTTTTTGTTAAAAAATACATTGTATTTATAAGGTGGAGTCCAGTAGCTTGGGATTAGGTATTTACAGTTGGTATCATAGGAATAGTCTAGATAGTTTTGGAAAATTAGATCAAAATTAATAATTTAAGTGTGCTTCCTTTGAAAAATTATTTTTCCTATGTGTACGGTCAAATTGCAAGGGTGTAATTTTGTAAAGGGGGAAGATGTAAAACCACAATAAATATAAATATTAAATATGTTTTTACTTAATAATTTTTTTATAATTTATAAAAAATGAATAAATTTTGTTATAAAAGTTTTTATAAAACTAGTATATTTTTATAAAATACTACTTTTCAATAATTATTATTTTCTTTAAATAAATGAATTTTTTTTAAATAAGTTAAAATATATTCTCTACAATTTTTTAATATTTTATGTTTTGAATGTGTTAATATTTTCTCCAAAAAAATATTTTGATAATATATATATTTATTTATTTATAAATGTAGTATTAATTTATAGAAGAGATTATTTTAATATGAATATATTTAGTTGATTATTTTTTTAAATAAAACGGTTTCAAAAATTAAAATGATAAAATGTTCACATATATAAATATCTAATATTTATGATACTAATTTTATTTTGTTAAAATATTTTAATGATAACAATATAAATAGTAATAATAATTAAGAGGAAAACTTTTTAAAGAAAATTATTAATATTTTTAAGATAATATATTTTATAAAAAATATATATGAAATTATATTAATGATTTTTTATGATATTTTAAACTTACCAATATATATAATATAAAAAATGAATTTATACAAATATATATGTATAAAAAACACCATTTGTTTCAATTATATAAATATATATGATTATATAAAAAATCAATTTATTCAATTGTGAAAATGTTACACATTTTCATAAAAACAAATGGTGACTTGATGTGTTAAATAAAGAACAACTAAAATATGAATTTTTAATAATAAAGGAAATGATGACTTCGACAAGGAAAAAGTTATATGATAATAAAAAAATAGAGAGAAACATGTGGAATAAAAAAAGAGAGTGGGATTTACAACATTGAAAAAAAAGATACCAAAATAATTATATAAAAAGGAGAGAATAAAACGATTAAAAAATATTATAATAATTTATGAAAGTGGCATGTATTTTGTAAGGAAGAATCATAATTGAGGAATATATGATGATCCCTAGGAAATTTAAAAAATGATAAATATAATATATAATATAATTATAATGATTGGTAGATAGGAACAAAATAAGAAATCAACCCGTGATTATGGGTATCCATTTAGTTTTGTTTAAAAAAAATATAATAACTTAGCTTCTCTAAGAAGCTTGCAAACTTGTTTTTTTTTATAAATAAGTGATACTTGGGAGAGCCCCTCTAGCAAGATCACAAGTCCCAAATCAAACCTCTCCTTGGGTTCAAGCTCTTAAGCAATCAGTATATTACCTTTTCCTCTTCGGTTTCCACTATCATGTCAGTTTTTTAATTATTATTTCTTCATAGATTTTTGTTATGTGTATATATATATATGTGAAATCATATCTATCTATATAACATAAAATTTTTATAATGAAAAGGGTTTTTATTTTAAATATTTATCTTTGAATCATCTGGTTTGCAAGGGTGTGTTTTTATCAAATTGTGGTTGTTACATATATATGTGTATATATGTGTATATATATACAAATATATATAACTTATTATTTTTTGTATATATATATATGTGTGTGTGTGTGAGAGAGTTAAGGGTTTTTGACCCAAACAATATTTCAAAAACATAAGCATGTGGGTTCATTTTAGATTTTAAATTTTTTATTTTTTTCAAAGGTGATATATATACATATGTATATGTTTGTATATACATGAATATATACATATATATATCAATATATTTCGGTATAGGTATATATATATATATAAGGTTCTAGTTTTAATAACCTAATTCCTAAAATCTACAATTGTAAAGGGGGTTTTGTTTTGATTTTTTTCAAAACACATACACATTTATATATATGTGTGTGTATATATACATACTTATATATATACTCATAATTATAAACATGTTTAATTACAGTTAATATTCTTTATTTATTTTCAGAAGTCATAATTTGTATTTTATCCATCTAATTAATGTTTATGAGTTTATATAAGTCATGTTTGTATACAAAATACAAGTGTTCCTGGATAAATATTATCATTTTATGTGAATTTATGAGTCAAGCTATTATTTTGTATAAAAACATGCATCTGCATCCCATGATATGTCATACATGGATATGTATTGGCATTATCTATCATGTATGTGATATTCCACGCATTGTGATATCATGCACACACATATTTCATTTTTACAACAATTAATATTTTCATTTAGAAACAGTTTTTACAAGAATGGTATTATCTTAAATGGTATTAGAAAAATCTTTTAATGTAAATTTTATGATATGTTATATTTCCATGCACACACGTGTTCCATGCATTTTTTCATCCTATGGTAAGGATGTGAATATGGGTGGATGGGTCAAGATATAGAATCTAGGAATCCATACACATCTCATTAGGATGATAATCAATTTGTACGTAATTATTGAATAATCGTGTAGTTTAATGTCATACCGAAAGTATATAATCGGTGCATTTTAACATCTTGCGAAAAGTATGTGATCCATACAATTTAACCTCTTATGTTTAGGATGAGGTACATGTAGTTTATTGTCTTGTCATAAATACATTAGTCATATTGTTTGACATCTTTCAGTAAGGATAATGTACATTCAGTTTAATGTCTTTTGGTAAGGACCGTGGCCATACAGTTTAATGTCTTTCAGTAAGGACATTATTTATGCAGTTTAATGTCTTGTGGTAAGAACATTATCCAGGTAGTTTAACATCAAGTGGTAAGAACAACGATTAAATAACCTATCAGGATAGTGGATATTTCAAAGTATTTTGTAAAAAACTTATGCATATTGCATAAGTTTTGGGATATTTCAACTCTATCAAGCATGCAAATAAATGTTCCTCCGACTGATACTTGATGAAAAATCATATTTTTATTGTGTTCCTAAGACATCTATGGTGGTGGAAATAGTCATCATAGCCTATCAATCCTTCCTCATGCAACTTTGTCATTGTTGGGAGCTTCATCAAAACATTTTCCATTTCATAGTTAAAATATTTAGAGACATGATTTATTGGGAAGGAATAGGTTTTTTCCAATCTTTCATTGAAAGATGGTCATTTCTCCCTATGAGGTAGTTAACTCATGATCTGCTGCACAATCGATGCTCCCTATTCAGAGTGATCAGATGATTGGATTAGGGATTTAGGTGTTGGTGGTTCCCGTATCCCCATGCCTATCTGCACTTTATGATAGAATTTCAAGTAAAATAAGTCCTTGATAATGTTCCTCAGACATTTATGGTAGGGGAAATTATTTTCACAGCCTACCAACCCTGACTTTCTCGGATTCCTTATCACTGGGAACTCTATCAAGGAACGTTCCATGGAATAGTATAAATATCTATGAACATGTTCGGATTGGAAAGAATATACTTTTCATTTTTCTTCTTCAAGAGATGGGCGACCAGGCTACTTCTCCAGCATGTTATCCATGCCATTATTTTCATGGGTGCATGGCTAAATCTTGAGTCTGGGGTACATTTCCTTAGTCCTTATTGGTCTAGGGGTGGGTGCTGAAGCATTAGGGGTCTTGGATGACATAGATTCTTCCCATTGATTAAAAATTCCAAACTCTCCAAGAGTTTTTGTTGTGATATTTGAAGTCATAGAGTTTCCATAATATTCCCAGTGAGGAGGTGGAAAATATAGAAATTACCCTAGCCTAGTGGGCTAGGTTTAGGTGGAAAAATGTTTGGATATTTCTTTATGAGGGGATGAAAAATATGAAAATTCCCTGAGCCCTGTGGGATAGGGCACTTCACTATAAGGTGAGATTATATAAGCATACATCAACACATCATCCCTATGTGGAGATATCGGGAGTATTCCAACAATTATCTCCTAGATATCCTTATTCTCTTGTTAGAGTTTCTTAAGAACATGGATCTTCCTTTCAGTTATGTCTTTCTTTTCTGGTTGTTTTTTAGAAAAATAGGAGTTTCTAGAAATTTTAGGTGTACACGCAGTGTACTTATAATTACAAGATGTCTACTCGGTTTCCAGAGGTGACTGTGAACAGGCCGTGTAATGGACAAGTCCCCGACCATGTTTGGTGACATGGGGACCACTTAAAGTGGAGGCCAGTTAAGGAAAGTACTTGTCGTGTACTTCTAAAGTACATGCCATGTACTTTATTTTTATTTCATTAAACCTACTGGGTCACGTCTAATAGACAGAACACACTTCTTCTTTGTCTGTCTCATCCAGGAGCATCTGTAGGGCTGTAGATCTTCTCCGAGCCCCCGACTCTTCATCTATTCTCCAAATTGAACTTCTTTTGTTGCGTTGGAATCGCATCGGTGAGTTATTCCTTCTCCTTGACCTTCATCTCTTGATTTCTCCTCTTTCAAGATTTATCCTCGGTTGACGTTTTGAGCATTGTTTTTGATATACAGAATTCTAAGGTGATTCAAGGAATGAGGTTCATCTATATTGATCTCATGATGTTGAGGTACGTGGTTTGTGCCTTTTTGTAGAAATTATTTGATTTATATGTGCAAAAGATCCCAATACCCTTGAACGGGGTATTCTGTGTTTATGGTGTTTAGCCCTTTTATTGCCTTATCTGCCTTGTTTGTTTGGATAGAGGTTAATTGTTGTGAATAGAGTAAACTTTTCCATGCTATGGATGTTTTTCCCATGTTTTCTTGTTTTTACCGTTTGGTCTAGTTTTTCTATTAGGCTAATTTCATCTCCATTCCTAGTACTATTATGATGGATTGATTTTATCAGAAATTCTGTGATATTCTATAGACAGTTTGTCCAAGTTGTTATTGAGGTTTGCTTTAGATGTTATATATATTGTTTGTACATGATCGAATTACATAGGGTTGTGGGAACTAGGTGTAGTAGACCATAGGGGGAATGGACATTGAGGGATTCCCCATAGTGTCAGTTTACTTTTACGTTGCAAGACCATAGGGGGGATAAACATTGAGTGCTCCCTTAGAGTGTATGTAGTTTCACATTGCAAGACCACAGGGGGAATTGGTTGTTTAGTGCTTCCCCAGAGTGTATATAGTTACCAATCTGAGACTATAAGGGGAATTGACGGTGAGTGCTTCCTCAGAGAGTCTATTCTTAACTTAAACCAGATGGGTTAGACTGTGTGTACTTCCCAGAGGGTTGCTTGTGTTTATTTGGTTGAACCAGTGGGGATAGGATATTAGTACTTCCCATAGGGTTACTTGTTTTTTATTGTCTTCTCTCTTTATATATGAAATTGAATGCATTTGAACTATATGATTGTTTACTATTGAGTACTTCCATATTTACTACTTTTTTTTCTTATTGCCGGCTATATATATTAACAAACTGTTAGGCACAATTCCTGAGGTGGTTGACAATTGGGATTAGTCTCACACCCTATTTGGGCCATACTTTTCGGCCTAAATAGATTATATTATTGCAGGTATAGATAAGGAAAATCACCCTTCTACATTAGGTACTTGACTGCTCCGGAGATGGAGAGCATGGGACCAAGTTGAGGATTCCGATGTTGGGGAGTTGTTTACTTGTTTTTCTTGTACATTGGTTTAGTATTTTATTTCATCATTGTGATGTGTTTGGATACTTTCATAGACATATGTATCGTGCATTCATACATATATGTGATCCAATTTATTATTCCAGTCTACTGTTGCTTACTATTGTATGGCATTACTGTTATTTCATCCACTATTTCTATCAATTTGTTTCCACTCTGTTACTCTTCCAATGGGGGAATTGTTTCCCCATTGTCACACCCAAGGCCCTCGCTTCTAGTTAGTAGCCTCTGGTGTTCGTGGAAATGTTCTTGAGGCCATGTGACCAACTGGGTACGGGGCACCTCTGGGCAGCTTCCAGAACCGGGATGTTACAAAGTGGTATCAAAGGAATTCATTTCTTCTTGACTTAGTGTTCGGATCCTATAGACAGGGATACGATAGAATATGTACTTGGTAGTATGTTGTTCCTAGGATTAGCTAACTCATGTACAGGGAAAAGCTAATTTTCCACATATTGCAATTTTTTCTGGTTTTTCAATTATTATAGTTGATTTGATTTCACTATTGGAAGATTCACATATTTTGTGTTATTACCATTGGTGTTATTTAGGTTCTATTTCTGTTCTAACCCAATGAGATGAGTGTATGCCATATCATGCATCATATAGGAACTCTCTATATATCACATGTCATGTATTTTTTCTATACCATTTTAGGGTGAATTAGGATTGCATGTTGTTTTGATATATGTTGTGATATATATTCATGTTGTTGTGACAGATACCTTGATATAATACCTTCTATTTGATAAGTTATTGGTTTGTGTAAGTATTCTTTTGAATGAATGAAAAACTTTGGTTCTTGAGGTATTATGGGCCCTCATGGATCATAATTTGGCAGATCATTGTATTTTTATCCCATGTATATGACATGAAAAATATGACAAAATTTGATTCACAGGGAGTATGGGCCCTTACTAATCGGATTTTGGAACTTTAATGTTCATTTCAGTGTTTTTCTGGGCTTTGGAGTAGTTTCTGAGGCTTACAGTCTGTAAAAACCCAGAATACACGTCATGTAGTGATGAATGCATGCCATGTGTCCTTCTGTTTGGGAAGCAACTATTTTTCTTGAGTACGTGTCATGTACTTATGTATATGTCATGTAGTCTCTAACCATGTTGATGGATATGTGGGCAGAGACACGGGGTTGAGAAGTATTTGGTGGAACACATCATTTAACGGACGTACATGTCGTGTTGTTTAGACCATGTGTTTGGCCGTGTGACTAATGAAATGCGAGGATGATGGGTAGTTAGTACACGTTGTGTCTGGCACTAGCACACCATGTAGAGTGAACCGTGTAACCGGACGTGTGAATAACAACACGGGTCGGTGAAGTTCATCCAGTATACACTGTGTCTGGAACTAATATGTCATGATGTCTTTGTAACACCCCTAAATTTTATGAGAAAGATTCTTTTTAATTTTGTTGATGTCTTGTGTTGTACGCTACACCATGATTAGCTTGCACTGTACGCAACACTGTATTAGCTTGCAGTATATGAAACACTATTAATGGCTTGTTTCATGAAAAATTTCAAGTTCTTTTGATAGAATTCAACACTGAATATAGATTTTGTTCAATAAAATAATATTTGGTTATGTTATATGCAACACCAAAGCTATATTTCACGCAACAATGACTTGTCTTGCGTTACACGCGAAAGCAACCTTCCTCGATGGCTTGTGTTGTACGCAATACCGAGTTTCACTAAACAATAATATATTATCATTAAGAACTACCCATTATGAATAGTATTAAATGAATTTTGAATTTTATAACATAATAATTCATCTTACACATTTTCAAGAACAAGGTATGAGAAAAAAATCATTTTTCCGTATAAAGGAAGTATGTTTCAAAAAATTCAATTTTGTCGCCTTTTGATGGAACACACATTTTAAATGTAATTTTTGACAAGTTTATAAGTTTGATTTGACAAAATAAACTAATTATTTTGAATCAAGATATAAAAATTTACTTTGGATAAATTTTTCATACTTTTCTGATAGCTTTCATATTTTGATGAATAGTAAAATACGCTAAATTTTACTTAAAAAATGTGTTTCATCGTGATAATTTATATTGTTAAATTATAATATTGAATAATTTAAAAGTTAAATAGAATATATTTTTACCAATTAATATAATGCATGTTATTATCATTAATTTTATATTGAATTCATAGGTAAAAACATTTCAATCTTTTGCAATGTTTTAAACAAAAACCTGTTTTTCGACAACGGGATTAATTTTAAATTAATTACTGCAACTTCTGTGTTTTGAAATTGTCAAAATGGATTCCATATTTGGAATTTTTAGGTCAAATTAAATTAATGGGCTAGTTTTATTTTTGGTCACTATGAATTGTAACTATGGTAAATTTTATTTACGATTGTTAGAGGTAAATTAGGTAATTAAGGATAAAAATAATATTATAAAATTACCCTAACACTTGTATCAATATAATTTAATGATTATATTTCATCCTAAAATATACTTGGGTTGAAATTCTATCTATTCTAACCCACTTGTATGTGATTAAGACATTTATTTAATTTTATTTAAAGAAAAGTTAAATATGTATCACTCAAACTTTAATAGTTAAATTATTTTTAATATAAGGTTATACTGAATATAAAATAGATTATAAATACTCATTTAAAAGATACTTTTTTTTTATTTATCATGGTAATTTATTTTTAATTTTTAAGAAATATATACTTACTTTAATAGATTATAAATTAATGATGCAGAAATTATTTATTTAGGGAAAAATCAATAATATAGTTTTTATTAAAATAATAATACCCCTAAAAAGACCCAAAAACATGACCAAGACTTATTGGTCGAGTATATCTACACCATAATAATCCAATTTTAGACTTCTGGACCATTTGAAGCCTTATAAAATAGATTATAAAATTTATATTATTTTATTTTAAATGATGTCAAAGTGTTCACCTTCATAATTTAATAAATATAACATTTTAAAAGTTTGTTTTTTAGAAGATAAATTAGACTAAAAGAATTATTATGAAATATATTTAATTTATATTCATCATAGTATTTTATTTTTAATTTTTATTCCACAAATAAGTATATTAAATAATTATACCAAAATGTTGTAGTAATTATTTTATTAAGAGAAATATCAAATAAATGGTTTTAAAAATATTAAAATAATTATTATATGAACTAATAAATGTGCTACAAGAATTTAATAGATTCATATGACATTTTAGAAATCTATTAAATATTTTTGTTTGACTCTATCATCTGTTTGTATTTCATTAAAATTCCAATAAATGAATAGTGTCAAAATTGACACTATTGATATTTTATAAAAATAACATATTATTAAATTGTTTAAAAATTAAAAAAAATTAAAAATTAAAAATTAATATTTATATGGTCTAGAATTTTATAAATTATCCAATTATGTAATATTCACAACACATAGGTAAGTATTTATAACCATTTAAAATTTTGAATATTATTACCAGAAATAAAATTAAATAGATTAAATAAGAATAAATCAAAATGATAAGGTATAAAATAAAATAAAAACATGTCTAAATTTGATTTTTTGATGATATTACAACCCTATATTATCTAATATTTTAATTTTATTCACTTTTGAAGTTTTTAAGTGGGTTTTGAGTTTATTATAAATTAATATTTTGGAGGTTTCCCAAAGTGCCCCTCTACCCTCTTATAAAAGGGAACCTCCTCCCTCTTCTATTCACTCCATTTTTAGATTTCAAGAATAGCCAAACCCAGCCCATTTACCTTATAAACTTCCATATCAACATACTATAGGTCTTGTGTTTCTTCAAAGACCAACTCTAGTGCCCTAAGAGGATGTTTAAAGGAGGCACTACAAGGAAGAGGTAATATCTTCTACCGATTATTTCAATATTATTTCTTCTTCTACTTCATATTATTTAGTTTTTTAATTATAAATTAATAACATAAGTATCACTAATATACTTATATGTTATTATAAATATGAAAAAACCCTATTTCACCTTCTACTCATCCTACGAAAAACAAAATCACTGCGCGTGCGTACGTACGGAATATCGTCTCCACGCCGTGGTGTAATCTTTTTTCCCATCACCAACATACTTGGATGGGTATAATGATGGAAGAAATTACTATATATGATTATTTTAAAGTGATATTTATTATGAAATATTATACACTGTACAATTCAACACAATTACACAATCATGGTAATGATATCATCGCTCGTGCGTACGTACGAATTACCATCTCCACGACGCGATGAGATTCATTCTCCATGTTAACCATTCAAGAATCATTATATAGTATATCTAATAAATAATCATGAGATATATGAAATAAAAATGCTACTAGATTTATTTATATATATATATATATTTCATTTACTTTAATAAAGAAACTAAAACAGCGTTCATTCGTACGTACGACCAACCGTCTCCATGAACAGTGTATTTCATTCCATTTATCGATCGATTATATATATTAATATATTGAATATATATGATATATAAATCATGTTTTACATTCTGGAAGTAATTAATCATGATATATGTAATCACATGAAAAAATTAAAATTCAAAACACATACGATAAATGAAACGATTTTACCCAAAACGTTGCTTTAACATGGAATTGGCAAATGAACGGGAAATATAAAGTCATAGTGAATCATATATGATAACATAAATATTATTATGGTTCTATTACAGGTTTATAATATGTTTAAACACACTATAAATTATTTTCGGACATGTACGGAAGAAATTGAACCTAAGGTAAGTGATAATTATTCCAATCTCATTCTTATCCGAGATTGTTTATTCATAAGTATTTACTTGGGTTATATTTATCAACCATGTCCATGTTTTATAAAAAATGTTTTTTATAAAGTTTTTAATATCCTTACTAGTATGTTTAAAGTCTTTTTTACCTCCTTTTGACTTTTACTATGTTGTATGGAAGGAATATTTCTTATTTTTACCATACGAGGTACTTTTTGTCTTTTCTAGAAAAAGTACGAGGAGAATGGTTTTTTTAACTTATATGGTGTTAATGGATTTTTAAGATTTTATAATGACTTATTTACATAAAGATTACTTTAAAATATTTCATGATTATTTTTAACAAAATTCCTTTAATTTAAAATTTCTTTTCATGTTGAGAAAAGATAATGTTTTTTATGAAGGATGTTTTTCTCGAGAACTAAGTTCAAGTGTTTTATCAAAATTATCTTCCATCTATGATGATATAGGGTTATGTTTCTATCCTTATTATTAAATTGATATTATTATGTTCTGATGGAATTATTTTTATGATGTCCTTTTATCTTATGATGGCATGATGTTTAAGAATCCCATTTTATTACATTGGTTATGCTATGATATATGATTTTTGATTTTGTGGCACACATAATAATGGTTTCATTATGAGATGGTTGGGACCTATATCTCCCTCCAATGCATTGGGTAATTATTTATATCTCATGAGATAGACATGGATGGAACAACAAGTAAATATGGTTCAGTAATACATGGCTGAAATGGTAGGTAAACCCGATTCAGTAATGGACTTTGTGCACTATGATGGCCTTGGCAGCAATTCCTTGGTTACTATGAAAATCATGTCATTTACTTATGGTTTGACACAATTACATGTTTTATTCCCATGCTATTTTATCATGATTTATGTTCCTTTGTGATCTATTCCTTACATACTACCAATATTTATTTCACAACTCAAGATTTTTATGTTTAATCTTTATGTTTAAGTTTTCATGTTCAAATGTATATGTTTTGTTTTATTTTCTCCATGCTTACCCTTACTGAGAATTTGAGATCACCCTTTATATGTTTTCTTTTCCCCAATATATAAAAAAAGGTTTTAGGTAAGAAAATAAAATGGGCAGATCTTTAGGGGAGATGTTGAAGATCCTTCACCAAAATTAGAAGATTAAGTTCTGAGTTTCCAAAGAAACTAAACTATTACCTTCCTTGGGTGTTTGTTTTTATTATGTATTAAGTATTCCAAAAAAGTAATGTAATGTCCCCGTATGTCAAGCTTGGGTCTCTACAGTTGGTATCAGAGGGAAGGCTTAGCCAACCATTGGAAACTAGGATGTAAAAGCTTTAGTGAGATCTCTAGAGATATTTCTATGGTATGTCTAGGGATTTCCCTAAGGCTAAGTATAAGTATAGGATACTATCCTAGAATTATGAAAACAATCATGAATAACATAGTATTAAACCTAAGATGTTAGAGATTGAAAGTACACCCCATGATTATGTTGTTTTCCTAATGTGATTTTTTCCTCTCACACTATTCTTTTTGGGTTTTAGAAAATGGCTAGAAACAGTAAAATTTATGTTAATGGAGAATATGATAGACAATAGATTGATATTATTCATGATCAAGAAAATTAAATAGGATTTGGAAGGTGAAACATCATTATTATGCCAAATCAGCAATCTCATAATATGATCAGCAATCTCAACTTTGGTAAGTTTCTTGACTCAGATAATAAGACAAAGTTGGAGTTTCATGATGATCATAGAGGAAAGAAAGTTCAATTTTCCCCTTGTAAATCATGTGGGAAGATACATCAAGTAGAATGTTTCAAAAGAACTAGAAGATTCTTTGGGTGTGTGAAGGAAGGACACAAAGCTAGTAATTGCGAAGGAAAGGGTTCGGTTAACACAATGGACAAGGATAATGGTATTGATAAGACATCAAAAATAGTTAAATGTTTTAAATGTGGAATGTACATGCATTATGCAAACCAATTCCCTAAGGGAAAATATCATGAAGAGAATCATCATGGACATATGGGTAGTATTTATGTTGATGATGATGAATAGATTACAAATGATATATAAGATGAAAGATGTGTTGAGGAATAAAATGATGAATCTTAGTCAATGGATTAAGAAGGTAGTGGAATGATTTTATGTTTAGTAAGAGTAATGTTGTATAGGTAATTTAAATGTGCTATGGAATAAAGAAACATCTAATGATTGTTACACTATTGTTTTTTCTAAAGTATTTGAAAGTATATGTTGAATGGTACCAGTAACCATGAAATTTTATTGAAATATTTTTGGAAAGGAGAGGATATGTGCATTATGAAGGGATAAGGAGAAAATAATATGATTGATATTATTAATGAGATCATGACTGATAAAAGGAAAAATTGATATCATAGTTTGAGTATATGGTTTTTTATTGGTATTTCTGGTGAGTGGAAAGAGCTAACATTTGAAAAAAAATCATGTTTTCATTAATATTATATGGTAATTCATGTTTCAAGAGAATACATGATTAAGGTATTCACATGTTTGTCATATGAACTTTCTGGTATTTGATTTCTTTGAACTATGGGATTGGACAGAAGTATTTTTGATAAGCCTAAAGGTTGGAATGGATTAAGTTGGACATAAGATAGTATTGTTTAAGGCTAAAACATTTTTCTATGATTTTATAATAGTATAGTTTTAGAAAAAGGACAACCTGAAGGATGGGAGACAACCCGTCACGTCGCACAAGGTTGTAGGAATCGAACCGACTACTGAAGTTTGACAGGCCTTTGTCACCAACCCCTGGCCTATAGGAAGTCCCTGGTTAGTAGAAATTAGTTTTATTTTATTAAGAGGTATGATAGATGAAGTATAAGTCCATTTTTGGAACCATATATGATTAATATCACCATATATGGACTAATGTATATTTGATAACTTTTTCTAACCTTTTGTTGGAGACAGTTGGAATGACCCATCATTCAATCACATGATCTGCTAACACTTTAAGAATGAAAAAATCAACTTTATTTCTTTAAATAAGAGATGAAGTGGAAATTTTTCATGGAATGACCAATGATGATATTACACTGAAATAAAGTAAGTATTTCTCCTTATGAAAAAATTCATCAACTTTAGGGAAATGATACTGAAAATCAATAATGTTGTCCTTGTACCCTTATATCTGATGAATCATATGGTACCTTAGATCATCACAAATTTATGGCTTTGTGATTGTTAGTTTTTTCATAGCTATGTTCTCTATAACTCTTCATTAGAACTGGATTGTTATATTTCTCTTCCATATCCATGTTTTCACCTATGTTATCCTACATATAAACCCAATGATGAGTTAATTTGGGTAAAAATTATTTTTCAGACATTAATTTTTTGAAATGAAGTTTCAGTATTCTTTTTACGATGTGGGTTTCTGTGAAAGAAACATTCAAGTGGAAAACCATTTATAACCCCGACGAATTTAGAGGGGAAAATTAATTTTAAGGGGGTTAGAATGTAACACACTGAAATTTTATGAGAAAGATTCTTTTTCATTTTATTGATGTCTTGTGTTGTATGCTACACCAATATTATCTTGCGTTGTACGCAATACCGTATTAGCTTGCAGTATACGCGACACTATTATTGCCTTGTTTTAGGCACAATTTCAAGTTCTTTTTATAGAATTAAACATTGAATATAGATTTTGTTCAATGAAATTATATTATATTATGTTGCATTTAACAAAAAGGGAATCTTTCACACAACACTGACTTGGCTTGTGTTACACGCAAAAGCAACCTTCCAAGATGGCTTGCGTTTTACGTAATACTGAGTTTCACTAAACAAAAATATATTATTATTATGAACTAGCCATTATGAATAGTATTAACCGAATTTTGAATTTTATAACATTATAATTCATCTTACACATTTTCTAGAACATGGTATGAGAACAAATTCATTTTTTCGTATAAATGAAGTATTTTTCAAAAAATGCAGTTTTGCAACCTTTTGATGGAACACCCATTTTAAATCTAATTTTTGACAAGTTTATAAGTTAAATTTGAAAAAATAATCTAATTATTTTTAATCATGATATAAAAATTTACTTTGGATAAATTTTTCATATTTTTCTGATAACTTTCATATTTTAATGAATAGTAAAAATAAGCTAAATTTTACTTAAAAGAAACTTTTTTCATCAAGATAATTTATATGGTTAAATTATAATATTTAATGGTTTTAAATTATAAATAGAATATATTATTAAAATTTAATATAATTTATGTCATTATCATTAATTTTACATTGAATTCATAGGTAAAAACAATTCAATCTTTTGCAATGTTTTAAACAAAACCCCATTTTTTTTGACAATGGGATTAATTTTAAATTAATTAATGAACTTCTATATTTTGAATTTTTAAAAATTGATTCCATATTTGGAATCATTAGGTCCAAATTTTGTTAAAATTATACTTTTATTTTTGGGCATTATGAATAGTAACTACAGTAAATTTTATTTGCCATAGTTAATGGTAAATTAGGTAATTAAGGGTAAAATAATATTATAAAATTACTACAACTCTTATCTTAATATAATTGGATTATTATATTTCTTCATAAAATATACTTGGGTCTAAATTTTATCTATTGGAACCCAATTTTATGTGATAAATACATTTATTTTATTTTATTTAAAGAAAAGTTAAATATGTCTCACTCAAACTTTAATAATTAAATTATTTTTAATATAAGTTTATACTGAATATAAATTTTATTATAAATACTCATTTGAAATATAAAATGGTTTTCTTTATCAAGGTAATTTATTTGTAATTTTTAATAAATATATAATTACGTTAATAGCTTATACATTAATGATGCACAAATTATTTATTTAGTGAAAAATCAGTAATATAGTTTTTATTAAAATAATAATACCCATAAAAAGACCCAAAAACATGATTAAAACTTATTAGTAGAGTCTATCTACACCATAAGCATCCCATTTTCTACTTTTGGACCATTTTGAGTCTTATAAGATAGATTATGACATTTATTTTATTTTATTTTAATTGATGTCAAAGTTGTCACCTTCATAATTTAATAAGCATAACATTTTAAAAGATGGGTATTTTAGAAGATAAATTATAATAAAAGTATTATTATGAAATAAATTTGATATATATTCATCATATTATTATTTTTAATTTTAATGCAACATATATGCATATTAAATAATTATACAAAAGTGTACTAGTAATTATTTTATTAAGAGAAATATCAAATAAATTGTTTTAAAAGTATTAAAATAACTATTATATGAACTAATAAATGTGCTCCACTAATTTTATAGATGAATATGACATGTTAGCAATATATTAAATATTTTGTTTCGACTCTATCATCTGTTTGTATTTTATTTAAATTCAAATAAATGAATATTGTCAAAATTGACACTATAGATATTTTATAAAAATAACATATTATTAAATTTTTTAAAATTCACAAAAAATTTAAAAATTAAAAAATGAAATTTTTATGGTCTAAAATTTCATAAATTATCCAATTATGGACAATTCACAACACATAAGTAAGTATTTATAACCATTTGAAATTTATAATACTATTACCACAAATAAAATTAAATAGATTAAATAAGGATAAATCAAAATGATAATGTTTTAAATAAAATCAAAACATGCCTAAATTTTATTGGTTGATGATATTACAACCCTATATTTTCTCATATTTTAATTTGAGTAACATTGGAAGTTTTTAAGTGGGGTTTGAGTTTATTGTAAATTAATATTTTGCTGGTTTTTGAAAAGTGCCCCTCTACTCTCTTATAAAAGGGCACCTCCTCCCTCTCCTCTTCACTCCATTTTGAGATTTCAAACTCGGCCAAACCATGCCAATTTCCCTTCTCAACTCACCTATTAACATTCTAGAGGTCCTGGTCTTCTTCAAAGACCAACTCATCTTCCCTAAGAGGAAGTTTAAAGAAGGAACTTCGAGCAAGAGGTAATATCTTCTACTGATTCTTTCAAATTTATTTCTTCTTCTACTTCTTCTTATTTAGTTGTTTCATTATAAAGTAATAACATCAGTATCACTAATATACATATATTTTATTATAAATATAAAACAACCCTATTTCACCTTC
Source organism: Viscum album (assembly GCA_963277665.1). NCBI lineage: Eukaryota > Viridiplantae > Streptophyta > Magnoliopsida > Santalales > Viscaceae > Viscum > Viscum album. The sequence continues at coordinate 265,086,804 of OY728125.1, read as the reverse complement.
TAACCATCCTATGAAAAATAAAATCACCACGCGTGCGTACGTACGTAATACTGTCTCCATGTCGTGGTGTAATCTTTTTTTTTCATCACCAACATACTAGGATGGGTATAATGATGGAATAAATTAATATATATGATTTTGTTTATGGTGATATTGATTCGGGAATATTATACACCATACACTTTAATACAATTACACAATCACGGGAATGATATCATTTCTCATGCGTACGTACGGATTACTGTCTCCATGACATGATGAGATTCATTCTCTATGTTAACCATTCAAGAATGATTATAAAGTATATATAATAAATAATCATGAGATATATGAAATAATAATTCTACTAGATTTATGTATATATATATGTCATTTACTTTAATAAGGAAACGAAAACAGCATTCATGCGTACGTACAGCCTACCATCTCCATGAACAGTATATTTCATTCCATTTATCGATCGATTATATATGTTAATATATTGAATATTTATGATATATAAATCATGTTTTACATTATGAAAGAAATTAATCATTATCTAAGTAATCATATGAAAAAATTACAATTCAAAACACATACGATAAATGAAACAATTTTACCCAAAATGCTGCTTTAACCTGGAATAGGCAAATGAATGGAAAATATAAAGTCATAGTGAATCATATATGATATAATAAATATTATTATGGTTCTGTTAAAAGTTTATAATATGTTTAAACCCACTATACATTATTTCTAGACACGTATGGAAGAAATTGGACCTAAGGTAAGGGATAATTATTCTAATCTTGTTCTTATCCGATATTGATTATTCGTAAGTATTTACTGGGGTTATATTTATCAAACATGCCCATGTTTTATAAAAATTGTTTTTTATAAAGTTTTTACTATCATTACCTGTATGTTGAAAGTCATGTTTACCTTTTTTTGAATTTAACTATGTGGTATGGAAGGAATCTTTTTTTTACCGTACGAAGTACTTTTTGACTTTTACAGCAAAAGTACGAGGAGAATGTTTTTTTAACTTAAACAACATGAACGGATTTTTAAGATTTCATAACACCTTATTTACATAAAGATACCTCTACAAGATTTCATGATTATTTCCATCAAAATTATTTTAATTTAAAATTGTCTGACATGTTGAGAAAAGAAAATGTTTTTGATGAAAAAAAGGATATTTTCCTCAAGAACTAAGTTCAACTGTTTTATTAAAATTATTGTCCATCTATGAAGATATAGGGTTACGTTTATATCTCTATTATTACATTGATTTGATATTTTTCTGAGGGAATTATTTTTATGATGTCCTTTTATCTTATGATGGCATGATGTTTAAGAATCCTATTTTATTACATGGGTTATTCTATGAGGTATGATTTTTGATTTCGTCGCACACATAAGAATGATATCATTATGAGATGGGTGGGACCTATATCTACGTCCAATTCATTGGGTAATGATTTATATCTCATGAGATAGACATGGTTGGAAGAGCAAGTAAATCTGGTTTAGTAATACATGGCTGGAACGGTAGGTAAACCAGATTCAGTAATGGACTTTGTCCACTATGATGATCTTGGCATCAATGCCTTGGCTACTATAGAAATCATATCATGTGATTAATGGTTTTCCAAAATTACATATTTTATTACCATTCTATTTTATAATGATTGATGTTATTTTATGATATATTCCTTACATACTGCCAAGATTTATTTCACAACTCAAGATTTTGATGTTTAAACTTTATGTTCTTGTTTTTAACTTCAAATGTATATGGTTTGTTTTATTTTCTCCATGCTTACCCTTACTAAGAATTTGATCTCAGCCTTTATATTTTTTGTTTTCCCCATGATATAAAGAAAGGTTTTAGGTATGAAAACAAAAGGGGAAGATCATTATGGGAGATGTTGAAGATCTTTCACCATGATCAGAAGATTATGTTCCCAGTTTCCAAAGACACTAAACTATTACGGTCCTTGGGTGTCTATTTTTGTTATGTATTAAGTATTCCGTAGAAGTAATGTAATGTCCATGAATGTCAAGTTTGGGTCTCTACATTTGGTATCATAGGGAAGGTTTAGTCAACCTTTGGAAACTAGGATGCAAAAACTTTAGTGAGGTCCCCATAAATATTTCTAAGGTATGTCTAGGGATGTCCCTAAGGTTAAGTATAAGATTAGGTTATAGTCCTAGAATTATGATAACAATCATGAATAACCTAGGATTAAAACTAATATTTTAGAGATTTAATGTACTCCCCCTAATTATTTTGTCTTCCTAGTGTGATTTTTTCCTCTCACACTATTCTTTTTGGGTTTCATAAAATGGATGGAAACAGGAAGATTCATGTTAATAGAGAATATGATGGACAATGGAATGATATTCTTCACGATCAGGCAAATGAAATGGGATTTGGAAGGTGAAACATCGTTATTATTACCAATCAGAAATCTCATAATATGATCAACAATCTCAACATTGGTAAGTTTCTTGACTCAACTAATAAGAGAAACATGTATTTTCATGATGATCATATTGTAAAGAAAGTTCAATTTTCCTCATCTAAATCACATGGTAAGATACATCAAGGATAATGTTTAAAAAGAACTAGAAGATGCTTTGGGTGTGTAAAAGAAGGACACAAAGCTAGTAATTGCGAAGGAAAGGGTTCAGTTAACACAATGGACAAGGATAATGGTATTAATAAGACATCAAAAATAGTTAAATGTTTTAAATTTGGAATGTACGGGCATTATAAAAACCAATTCCCTATGGGAAAATATCATGAAGAGAATTAGCATGGTCTTATGGGTAGTATTTTTGTTTATGATGATGAAGAGACTAAAAATGATATATGAGATGAAAGAAGTTTTGAGGAATTAATTGATGAAGCTAGGTTAATGGTTTGAGAAGGTGCTGGAATGATTGCATGTTTATCATGAGTAATGTTGTATAGGTAATTTAATGGTAATATGGAATAAACCAACATCTAAGGATTGTTACACTTTTTTTTTCCTAAATTATTTGAAAGTATAAGTTGAATGGTACCAGTAATAATGAAATGTGTTTGAAATATTTTCGGAAAGCATATGATATGGGCATAATGAAGGGATAAGGAGAAAATTATATGATTGATAATATTAATGAGCTCATGACTAAAAAATGACAAAGTGATATCATAGATTGAGTATATAGATTTTTTTTGGTATTTTTGGTGAGTGGAAATAGTTAACTTCTGACAGAATTCATGATTTCATTAAGATTATATGGTAATTCAAGTTTCAAGAGAATACATGATTAAGGTATTCACATGTTTGTTATATAAACTTTCTGGTATTTGTTTTATTCATACTGTGATATTGGACAGAAGTATTTTAGATAAGCCTAAAGGTTAGAATGGATTATATTGGACATCAGATAGTATTGTTTAAGGATAAAACTTTTTTATATAATGTTATAATAGTACAGTTTTAGAAAAAGGACAACCTACAAGAAGGGAGAAAACCTGTCACGTAAGATAAGGTTGCAGGAATAGAACCCACAACCAAAGTGAAACAAGCCTTTATCACCTACCACTGGCCTACAAAAATTCCCTGGTTAGTAGAAATTAGTTTTATTTTGTTAAGAGGTATGACAGATGAAGTATAAGTCCATTTTTGGAACTATACACAATTTATATCACCATATATGGACTTATGTATATTTGATAACTTTTTCTAACCTTTTGTTTGAGACAGAAGGAAGGACGCATCATTCTATCACATGATCTGCTAACACTTCAAGAATGAAAAATTCAACTTCATTTCTTTAAATAAGAGATGGAGTGGAAATTGTTCATGGAATGACCAACGATGATATTACACTGAAATCAAGTAAGTCTTTCTCCTTGTTCAAAAAATTCATCAACTTTAAGGAAATGATCTTTAAAACCAAAAATGTTGTCTTAGTATGCTCAGATCTGATGACTCATATGGTACCTTAGATCATCACAAATTTATGAATTTGTGATTATTGGCCTTTCATATCCATTTTCTCTACCACTCTTCATCAGAACTGGATGGTTATATTTCTCTTCCATATCCATGTTTTCACTTATGTTCTACTATATGGAAAACCAATGATGAGTTAATTTGGTTAAACATTATGTTTCACACATTACTTTTTTGAAATGAAGTTTTAGTATTCCTTTTTATGATGTGGGTTTCTATGAAAGAAACTTTCAAGTAGTAAACCATTTGTAACCCCAACGAATTTCGAGGGAGAAATTAATTTTAAGGGGGATAGAATGTAACACACCAAAATTCTATGAGAAAGATTATTTTTAATTTTACTGTTGACTTGTGTTGTACGCTACACCAATATTAGCTTGCACTATACGCACCACCGTATTAGTTTTCACTATACGCAACTCTATTGTTGGCTTGTTTTATGCACAATTTCATGTTATTTTGATAGAATTCAACACTGAATATAGATTTTTTTCAATGAAATAATATTAGATAATGTTATATGCAAAACCAAAGGAATATTTCACGCAACACTGACCTGGCTTGTGTTACACAAAAAAGCGACCTTCCTCAATGACTTGCGTTGTACGCAATACCGAGTTTCACTAAACAGTAATATATTATTATAATGAACTTGCCATTATGAATATTATTAACATAATTTTAAATTTTATAACATTTTAATTCATCTTACACAATTTCTATAATGTGGTATGAGAACAAAATCATCTTTTTTATAAAGGAAGTATTTTCAAATAAAATGCAGTTTTTCCGCCTTTTGAGGGAACACCCATTTTAAATCTAATATTTGACAAGTTTATAAGTAAAATTAGACAAAATAAACTAATTATTTTGTATCAAGATTTAAAATTTACTTTGGATAAATGTTTCATATTTTTTTGATAACTTTCATATTTTGATTAGTAAAAATACGCTAAATTTTACTCAAAAGAAACTTTTTTCATCGAGATAATTTATATTGTAAAATTATAATATTGAATGGTTTTAAAGTATAAATAGAATATATTTTTACCATTTAATATAATTTATGTAATTATCATTAATTTAACATTGAATTTATAGGTAAAAACAGTTCAATCTTTTGCAATGTTTTAAACAAAAAACCATTTTTTTCGACAACAGGATTAATTTTAATTTAATTACTACAAAATATATGTTTTGAATTTGGAAAAATGGATTCCATATTTAGAATATGTAGATCCAAATTATGTTAATAGGAAACTTTTATTTTTGGGCATTATGAATAGTAATTATGGTAAATTTTATTTACCATAGTTAAAGGTAAATTAGGTAATTAAGGGTAAAAATAATATTATAAAATTATCCTAACACTTGTATTAATATAATTGGATGATTATATTTTGTCCTAAAATATACTTGGTTCAAAATGGTATCTATTGGAACCCACTAGTATTTGATTAAGACATTTATTTTATTTTATTTAAAGAAAAGTTAAATATGTCTCCCTCAAACTTTAATAATTAAATTTTCTTCAATATAAGGTTATACTGAATATAAATTCGATTATAGATACTCATTTTAAAGATAATTATTTTCATTATCCTGGTAATTTATTTGTAATTTTTAAGAAATATATAATTACCTTAATATCTTATACATTAATGATGCAGAAATTATTTATTTATTGAAAAATCAATAATATAGTTTTTATTAAAATAATAATTCCCATCAAAATACCCAAACGGTTGACCAAAACTTAGTGGTATAGTATATCTACACCATACGCATACAATTGTCGACTTGTGGGCCATTTGGAGCCTTATAAAACAGATTATGACATGTATATTATTTTATTTTAAATGATTTCAAAGTTATCACCTTCATAATTTAATAAACATAACATTTTCAAAGTTGAGTGTTTTAGACGTTAATTTAACTAAAAGTATTATTATGAAATCTATTTGATTTATATTCATCACAGTGTTTTATTTTTAATTTTTATGCAACAAATAGGTATATTAAATAATTATACAATAATGTTGTTGTCATTATTTTATTAAGAGAAATATCAAATAAATGGTTTTAACAATATTAAAAAAAATATTATATGAACTAATAAATATGTTCCATGAATTTTCTAGATTCATATGACCTCTTAGAAATCTGTTAAATATTTTGGTTCAACTCTATCATCTGTTTTGATTTTATTAAAATTCAAATAAATGAATAGTGTCTGAATTGACACTATTGATATTTTATAAAAATAACTTATTATTAAATTGTATAAAAATCAGAAGAAAAAAAATTAAAAATTAAAAATTGAAATTTATATGGTCTACAATTTCAAAAAGTATCCAATTATGGACAGTTAATAACACATAAGTAAGTATTTATAACCATTTAAAATTTAGAATATTATTACCTTAAATAAACTAAATAGATTAAATAAGGATAAATCAAAATGATAAGGTTTATAATAAAATAAAAACATCTCTAAATTTGATTTCTTGATGAGATTACAACCCTATGTTATCTCATATTCTAATTTTAGTCACTATGGATGTTTCTTAAGTGGGGTTTGAGTTTTTTATAAATTAATACTTTGGGGATTTCCAAAAGTGTCCCCCTACTCTCTTATAAAAGGGAACCTACTACCTCTCCTCTTCGCTCCATTTTGAGATTTAAAACTCAGCCAAAACCTGCCCACTTCCCTTATCAACTTCCCTATAAAGATACTAGAGGTCCTGGAATTCTTTAAAGACAAACTTTACTGCCCTAAGAAAAAGTTTAAAGGAGGCACTTCGAGGAAGAGGTAATATCTTCTACCGATTCTTTCAAATTTATTTCTTCTTATACTTCCTCTTCTTTAGTTGTTTCATTATAAATTAAAACATAATTATCACTAATATACTAATATGTTATTATAAATACGAAACAACCCTATTTCACCTTCTACCCATCCAAGGAAAAACATAATCACTACACGTGCGTACGTACGGAATACCGTCTCCATGCTATGGTGTAATATTATTTTTCATCACCAACATACTTGGATGGGTATAATAAGAGAAGAAATTAATATATATGATTATTTTAAAGTGATGTTTATTTTGAAATATTATTTACCATGCACTTCAATACAATTCCACAATCATGCGAATGATATCATCGCTCGTGCGTACGTACGGCTTACCGTCTCCACGACGCGATGAGATTCATTCCCCATGTTAACCATTCAAGAATGATTATAAAGTATATCAAATAAATAATCATGAGATATATGACATAATAATGCTACTGTATCTATGTATATATATATATATTTCTTTTACATTAATAAGGAAACAAAAACAGCGTTCATGCCTATGTACGGCCTACCGTCTCCATGAACTGTGTATTTCATTCCATTTACCTATAGATTATATATATTAATATATTGAATATATTTGATATATAAATCAAGTTTTACAATTTGGAAGTAGTTAATCATGATCTAAGTAATCATATGAAAAAATTACAAGTCAAAACACATGCGATAAATGAAACGATCTACCCAAAACGCTGCTTTAACATGGAATTGACAAATGAATGGGAAATATAAAGTCATAGTGAATAATATATGATATAATAAATATTATTATGGTTATGTTACATGTTTATACTATTTTTAAACCCAATATACAATAGGTTTGGACATGTAAGGAAGAAATTCGACCTAAGATAGGGGATAATTATTACAATATCGTTCTTATCCGAGATTGTTTATTCATAAGTATTTACTGGCGTTATATTTATCAATAATGTCCATTTTTTATAAAAAATGATTTTTATAAAGTTTTCACTATCCTTCCTTGTATTTTTAAAGTCATGTTTACCTCTTTTTGACTTTTACTATGTAGTATGGAAGGAATCTTTCTTTTTTTTACCATACAATGTACTTTTTGACTTTTCCAGCAAAAGTACGAGGAGAATGTGTTTTTAACTTATACGGCGTGAACAGATTTTTAAGATTTCATAATGCTTTATTCACATAAATCTTCCTCTACAAGATTTCATGATTATTTTCAAAAAAAATCTTCTAATTTAAAAATGTGTGACATGTTGATAAAAGAAGATGTTTTTTTATGAAAAAAGGATATTTTCCTCGAGAACTAAATTCAAGTGTTTTGTCAAAATTATTTTCCATTTATGATGATATAGGGTTATGTTTCTATCCCTATTATTATATTTATTTGATTATGTTTATATGGAATTATTTTTATGAAGTCCTTTTATTTTATGATGGAATGATGTTTAAGAATCCCATTTTATTACATGGGTTATGCTATGATTTATGATTTATGATTTTGTGGCACACATAAGAATGGTTTCATTATGAGATGGGTGGGACCTATATCTCCCTCCAATTCATTGGGTATTATTTATATCTCATGAGATAGACATGGCTAGAATGGAATTTAAATCTTGTTCAGTAATACATGGCTGGAATGGCAGCAAACCCGGTTTAGTAATGGAATTTGTCCACTATGATGGTCTTGGCAGTAATGACTTGGCTACTATGGAAATCATATCATGTGCTTAATGTTTTTCCACAATTACATGTATTATTCCCATGCTATTGTATCATGATTAATTTTCCTTTATGATTTACGCCTTACATACTGCCAAGATTTATTTCACAACTCAAGATTTTGATGTCTAAACTTTATGTTCATGTTTTTAAGTTCAAATATATATGGTCTGTTTTATTTTCTCCATGCATACCTTTACTGAGCATTTGATCTCACCCATTATATGTTTTCTTTTCCCCAATATATAAAGAAATGTTTTAGGTATTAAAAAAAAGGGGAATATCTTTATGGGAGATTTTGAAGAAATTTCACCATGATTAGAAGATTATGTTCCGACTTTCCAAAGTAACTAAACCATTACGGTCCTTGGGTGTCTATTTTTTTATGTATTAAGTATTCCGCAAAAGTAATGTAATGTCCATGTACGTCAATCTTGGGTCTCTACAGTCTTGTTCTAGGAGAACCGTGTGGCTTAGTCGTATAGAAGAACTTGGGAAGGGGAAGAGGATTCAAGTACATGTCGTGTGTTTGGACAACATGTTGTGTATATGGAGTGAAACATGACCGGTTTTGGCTGAAGTACATGCCCATGTTATGGCTTAAGGTAACATGTTGTGTAGGGGTTATACACACCATGTATCCTTGGTTTGAAAAACATAAATGCTTTCTTTCTCTTGTTCCCTTATTGCACTTCCTGTTTTCAGTCCTTGATAATAATGATCTAAGGTGTGTGATTGACCATGCAGAGTCATGCTATAGAGACATCCTCCCATTGTAAACCAGTTTCAAGGCTGTGATCAGACACAGGACATGGCTGATTAGGGACTACCAGCATATCCTCCAGTAGTGCCAGTCTTAGCACCAGCCATTATCCCAGATACAGGTGCTGATGCATAGTTCCGAGATGGCTTCATGAGGTTTATATAGACCTTCCAGGGATTACCTTATCCGGACCCATCTATGGCAGATCTGATGCGGCTCTTTCCGCAGTAGCAGCATCCCACTTCCTCGGGGGAAGGAGGACCTCTGGTTGTAGAGTAATGGTTAGAAGCCATGTTATCTATCTTCGATCATCTGGAGACGCCTCCAGATAGGAGGGTCAAGCTCTCTATGTATATGTTTCAAGACTCTGCCATGAGATTGTGGTATGTGATCACACTAGCGGGACAGTAGCAGGTTATGGAGTGGGATGAGTTCAAACGTTCCTACTATGACTACTTTTACTTGGAGATTTTGAGGGCCGATCGAGCTCGAGAATTCATGAGTCTAGAGTTGGGTACTCTTTTAGTTATGGATTATTTTTCTTTCTTCACAGAGTCGCAGTTCTACACGCCTGTTCCACGAGGTGATGAGTTATTCTAAGCAAGGAAGTTTGAGGATGGTCTCAGGCATGACATCTGATCTCAGGTGAACATCTTCAGGCTGACATCCATCACTTCTATCATCAACCACGAGCTGATCACCGAGCACAATCTAATTAATTCTAGATCTATGAGCTAGGGTGGCTTGACATCTGGAGTTGTTATCCCTCATACTATCATTAGGAACCATCGTAGGGATTATACGCATGGAGATCCGAGTAGGTGGGAGAAAACTTCTGGTAGCTCGATGGTGTGGTACCAATTCGGGAAGTGAGGAAAGATGAGGCCACATTTACCAAGAGACCCTGTGGAGTTCCGATCTTGTGGTAAGATGGTTCATCTTTAGTACTTCTGTTAGATATTTTCACCAGAAGCTGGTGACAAGGGTTCTTCTATGACTCCTCGTTCAGGAGCACCACCACCAGTTTCTAATCTGTTGGGGAACGGAGTTCTTCTAGTTGTTCAGCACGAGGTGGAGGTCATGGACGTAGTATCAAGTTGCTGGATTTTAAGCCACAACATGGTGGGTAAGCTCAGGGTGGTCAGGTGGGGTCATTGGGTTATGGTGCATGTCAGACTTTTGTAGTGGAGTAGACCCAGTAGGAGAAAGATCCCAGTCATTCCACAGATCGAGGTACAATTCTAGTTGCCTCAATTTTAGCTTTTGATTTTTTCGATATAGGGGCTTTCCATAGCTTTATATTTATTGTTATTGTGGAGATCCTTGGGATTTGTATCTTTACTTCTACTGATGCCTTGACACTAAACACACTGTTGGGGAAAAGAATGACTAGTGTGCGATAGTGCAAGGAGTGATCTCTAAATATTGGTGGGTGTCACTTCTTTTGGGACCTCTATGTGTTATAGATGATAGGATATGATTTCATTCATTGAATGGAATGGTTGGTTCCCTTCCAAGATTTTGTTGATTTCTATCACTGTAGGGTGAGTTTCACATCACTAGAGGGCGAATCGTTTCTTCATAAGGGTGAATGGGATGTCTAGGTGAGTAGAGCAGGACCTGAGCATCATGGGTTGGGAGGAGTTACATCCCAGATTGCTAGTCGATATCTGGATGGCCAGGGGACCTCACAGTTGGACTTCCTTTTAGTGGTGGATTGTTTCAGGAAAATCCTTCCAGAGGACTTTTTAGGTTTTCCTCCAGATCAAGAGGTAGAATTTTCTATTGAACTCATTCTAGGAGTGGAATCAGTGTCCATTGCTCCTTACAGGATGGATACACCGAGTTACAGGAGCTTAAGAAGTCGTTGGAGGAGTTGAAAACTAAGGGTTTCATCCAACCCAGTACTTATACCTGGGGTTCGCCAATATTGTTTGAGAAGAAGGTAGACAGTACCCTCAGACTTTGTGTGGATTATCAGAAGTTGAACCAGTTGACAGTCAAAAACGGATATCCCTTGCTGAGGATTGATGAACTCCTTGATCATCTTAAAGGAGCCTAATCATTCTCAAAGATTTACTTGAGATCCAGTTATCATCAGTTTCACATTAGAACATCTAATATACCTCTTACAGACATTCGGAGAAGGTATGGTCTATACGAGTATGTGGTTATTTCGTTCGGTCTCATGAATGTGCCTATAGTTTTTGGGGCACTGTTAAACTGAGTGTTCCATCCATACTTGGATTATTTCATGGTATTCTTTTTGGATAATATCTTGGTGTACGCTCACACTCTACATGACCGTGAAAAACATCTTGAGATCATTTTGAGTTCACTAAGAGGGAATCATTTATATGTTAAGATCTCAGAATTCCACTTTTGGATGGACCATATTCACTTCATGGGTCATCTTATGTCAGAGACAGGACTATCAGTAGACCCAGAGAAAGTGAGAGCTGTAGTTTCCTGGGAGCATCCAAAGAACATCATTGAAGTAAGAAGTTTTCTAGGGCTTTATGGATACTATAAATGTTTCATACAGGAAAGTTCATGCTTAGAAGCACCATTTATGGGCCTGACTAAGAAGGGTGCGAAGTACCAGTGGGCATATTCTTGTGAGTCAGCATTTTAGGAGATGAAAGGGAGGTCGAATACTAGTTTTAACAGAGTTGGTCAAGAGCTATACTGTGTACTATGATGATTCAGGTATTAGGTTGGGAGCAGTGCTTATGTAGTTAGTAGGAGTCGTTGCATATGGGTATCGGAAGTTAAGGCCACATGAGAGAAATTACCCTACACATGATATCGAGTTGGTTACAGTTGTTCATGCTTTATATTGTTGGAGACATTGTCTTATGGGATAGCATTTTTTTTGTTTTCTCTGACCAAATATTCTCAAGTATATCTTCACTCAGCATGACCTGAATTTGAGACAGTGAAGATGGGTTGAGTACCTTCATTCTTTTGACTTTGAGCTTGCCTATACGCCTAGGAAAGGCAACGCAGTGGCGGATGCACAGAGCAAGAGAACTCAGATATAGGTATTTTTGGAGGCCAGTAGTGAGTGGAATCTTAGGGCTCTATTCTCTGAGATGAATTTAGAGGTGCACCAAAAATAGTGATAGACATTTCTTTCTTCGGTAGAAGTTACCTATACTCTTCTTGATTGAGTGATAATGAGGCGGCTCTCAGATTCAGAAGGCCTAGTCCTACCTGAGAGCATGTCAGGAATGGACCCTATTCCACAATGTACCATAGTAGAGGATGAGATCTTGTTTTTTCATGGGCATGTATGGGTGTCAGCAGACATATGTGAGGAGATGATGCGGTACTTTCTTTCCTCAGTTTAGGCAGTTCATCCTGGTGTCACCAAGATGTATCGTGATCTACACCAATACTATTGGTGTCCAGGTGTGAAGAGATTTGTTGTTGGATTTTTCATTAGGTTTTCCACCTGTTAGCAGGTGAAGGAAGATCATCAAAGACAAGTAGGTCTTTTTTAGAAGTTACTCATTCCCATGTGGAAGTGGAATGATGTCACGATGGATTTCAAGACAGGTTTTCTGAGGTCGCCTTGAGGGAATGATGTAGTTTTTGTTGTCATTGACAAACTCATGAAGGATTATCACTTCAATAAAATCAAGGAGACCTTCAATGTTGATGAGATTGGATGGTTGTAAATCTGAGAGATCGTACGTCTATATGGGGTTCCACACTCCTTTTTTCAGACATGGATGCACGTTTTACTTCTCGGGTCTGGAAAGAACATCAGAGGGCTTTGGGTACATAGTTACTTTTGATTATAGCTTACTATCCCCAGACAAATGGCCAGTCCAAGCATACAATTCATGTTCCTAAGGAAATTCTTCGAGCATGCATATAAGATTTTGGTGGTTCTTGGGAGAAGTACATACCTCTTGTGGAGTTTGCCTATAATAATATTTTTCAAGAAACTATTCAGATGGAACCTTATGAGGCTTTGTACGGTAGTCCATTCCAATCACCCATGTGCTGGCTGGAGGTAGGAGAGAAAGCTATGTTGGGACCTCATCTTATCCAGGAGACCACAGAGCTAATAGAATTGATTCAGAAGAGGATGGGTACTGCACAGTCATGACAGAAGTCTTTTGCTGATTGAAAGAGGTGACTTATGGAGTTCAAGGTTGGATATCAGGTTTTCTTATGTGTCACACCGAGGTTGGGATACAGGAGGATTAGGAGATAGGGTATGCTTTCACCAAGATACATCAGGACGATTGAGGTTTTGCAGAGAGTCGGGTCGGTTGCCTATCGGTTGTAGTTACCACAGAGGTATCAGGCTATGCACGAAATCTTTCTCGTTTCTCGCCTATAATGTTACTTCTCAGACCTTTCTCATGTTTTTCATCCCAAATAGGTTGAGTTAGAGGTGGATGCCCCGTTCGAGAATCATATTATCCAGATTTTTTATCGAAGTTAAAAGGTACTCCATTGCCGATCAGTTCCTCTGGTACTAGTGGTATGGTAGCATAAGCGAATACAGGACGAGACATGGGAGAGGGAGGTCGATGTACAGTCACAATGGTTGGAGATTTTTTAGGATTCTTCTTCTATTACACCTTGCTAGGTAACTTCAGGGAAAAATTTCATTAAGGTGGGAAGTTTCTAAGAACCTGGATCATTTTTTCAGGTATGTTTTTCTTTTTTGGTTGTTTTTGGAAAAAAGTGGAGTTTTTTGAAATTTCATGAGTACATGCCATGTACTTATATGTACACACCGTCTACTTGGTTTTTGTGGGTGACCATGTACATGATGTGTAACTTCCAAGTACATGGCCATGTGTGGTGACCTGGAGACCACCTAAATAGGAGGATAGTTAAGGCAAGTACATGTTGTGTACTTCTAAATTACACGCAATGTACTTTCTTTTTATTTCTTTAAACAGACCGGAGTTGCGTATAATGGATAAAACACACTTCTTCTTCTTCCATCTCATCTAGGAGAATCTGTACGGCCGCAGATTTTTTTTTTTGAGCCCCCAACTCTTCATCGGTTCTCTGAATCGAACTCTATCAGTTGAGTTGGAATCGCATCGGTGATTTCTTCCTTATCCTTGAACATCATCTCTTGATTTGTCCCCTTTTAATAATTATCCTTAGTTGAGAATTTTAATCATTTTTTTATATCTATGATGTTATAAAGAGATTCAAGGACTGATGTTCATGTATATTGATCTCATGACGCTAAGGTCGGTGGTTTGTGCCATTCCATTGATAGTCTTTGAGTTATATGTTCAAAAGTGACCAATAAACTTGAATGAGGTATTGTGGTTTTATGGTTTTTAGCCATGTTATTGACTATTATTCCTTGTCTATTTGGATATCGGTTAATTGTTGTGAATAGGGTTAACTTTTCCATGCTATGGATTTTTTACCAATTTTTTCTTATTTTGACCATTTGGTCTAGTTTTTCTGTTAGGCTACTTTGTTCTCCAAGCCTAGTATAGTTAGTATGGATTGATTTTATCTAACATGCAGTGATATGTTATAGACTATTTATCCAACTAGTTCTTGAGGTTTTCTTTGGCTGGTATATATATCATTTATACATGATCAACTTACACAAGGTAGTGGAAACATGGTGTAGTATACCATAGGTGGAATGGACAATGAGGGATTCCACAGAGTGTCTATTTACTTTTAAGTTGTGAGACCATAGTGGGGATCGATGTTGAGTGCTCCCTCATAGGGTATGTAGTTCCACATTGTGAGACCATAGTGGTAATTGGATGTTGAGTGCTTCCCCAGAGTGTATATAGTTACTGATATGAGACTACAGTGGGAATTGACGGTGATTTCTTCCCCAGAGAGTCTTTTCTAAAGATGAACCAGAGGGGTTAGACTGGGTGTACTTCCTAGAGGGTTTCATGTGTTGGTTCTGTTGAACTAGAGAGGATAGGATATGAGTAATTCCCAGATATTTACTTGTTTTTTATTATCTTCTCACTTGATATATGAAATTGAATGCATTTGAGCTGTAGGATTGTTTACTATTTAGTACTTCCCTGTTTGCTACTTCTTTTTGCTTATTGCCTACCATATTTATTCACTGACTTTTTGACACAGATCTTGGGGTGGTTTCCAACAAGGATTACTCTCACACCCTATTTGGTCATTGATTTTGTGCCCAAATAGATTATATTGTTGTAGTTATAGATTAGGTCAAGTGCCATTCTACTTCAGGTACTTGGCTGCTTTGCAGCTGGAGAGCGTGGGAGAAAGTGGAGGCTTGTGATGCTAAGGATTTGTTTAGATGTTTTTCTTGTACTTTTCTTTAGTAATTTATTTCAGCATTGTGACATGTTAGGCTCCTTTCTTAGAGATATGTATCATGCATTCATACATATATGTTCTCCAGTTTATTATTACAGTGTTCTATTGTTTACTGTTGTATGGTATTACTATTATTGATTCCTCTATTACTATATGTTTTTTTCCATTGTGTTACTCTTCCAATGAGCGAATAGTTTCCCATTTTCACACCCAAGTCCCTCGCTGCTAGTCATCAGATTCTGGTGTTATGAGAAATGCGCTTGAGGCCATGTAACTAATCAGGTACGGGGCACCTCTGGGCAGATTCTGGAATCAGGACCTTACAAAGTGGTATCATAGGAATTACATTCTTCTAAACTTACTATTTGGAGCCTATAGATAGGGATAGGATGGAATAGGTTCTTGTCAATAATTTGTGTCTGGGATTAGCTAACCTGTGTACAAGGAATAGACAATTTACCTCGTATTGCAATTTTTTATGGTTTTTCAATTATTTCAGTTAATTCGATTTCACTGTTGGGTGATTCACATGTTTTGTGTTGTTTCCATTAGTGTTATTGAGGTTCTATTTATGTTTTAACCCGATGAGATATGGTTACTCCATCTCATGCATCATATAGGCACTTTTTAGAGATCACATGTCATGCATTCTTTCCATTTCATTTAGGGTGCATTAGTGATTGAATGTTGTTGTGATAGATGTCGTGCTAGATATGCATGATTTTGTGATAGATTCTTTGATAGAATACCTATTATTTGATAGTGTATTGATTTGTTTAAGGTTTAGTATGAATGAATGCCATAATTTTCTTCTTGAGGTGTTATACGCCCTCATGGATCGTAATTTGGAAGATCATTGTATTTTTATTCATTGTATAATACATGTAAAATATGCCAAGCATTGATTCGCAGGGAGTATGGGACCTCACGGATCAAAATTTGGCACTTTAATGTTCATTTCAGTGTTTTTATGGGATCCAGAGGAGTTTCTGAGGATTACTGTCTGAAAAACCTAGAATACACACCATGTGTCCTTCTGTTCGGGAAGGAACACTTTTTCTTGAGTACACTCTGTGTACTTATGTACACGTCGTGTAGTCTCTAACTGTGTCGATGGCTATGTGGGAAGAGAGACAGGGTTGAGAAGTCTTTTGTGGAACACATCGTGTATCGGACATACACGCTGTGTTGTTTAGACCATGTGTCCAGCCGTGTGACTAACGATACGAGTGTATGATGGGTAGTTAGTACATGTTGTTTTTGGCACTAACACGTTGTGTGAAGTGAGTTGTGTAACCGACCATGTGACTAAAAACATGGGTTGGTGAAGTTAGTCTAGTACACACCATGTCTGGCACTAACACACCGTGTAGTCTTATTCTAGGAGAACCATGCGGCTTAGTCATGTAGAAGAACTCAGGCAGAAGAAGAGGAATGAAGTACACACCATGTATTTGTAAAACACGCCGTGTATATGGAGTGTTACACGACTGGTTTTGGCTTAATTACACTCCCATGTGATGGCTTAAGGGAACACACCGTGTGGGTGTTATACACACCGTGTATCTATGTTTTGAAAAACTTGAATGATTTTTTTTCTCTTTTTCCCTTCTTTCACTTCTAGTTCTCAGTCCCTGATAATAATGAACTAAGGTGTGCGATTAACCTTGTAGATTCATGCAACAGAGACGTCCTCTGGTTGTACGCTAGTTTCAAGGATATGATCAGACACCGGACATGGCTGATTAGGGGCTACTAGCAGATTCTCCAGTAGTACCAGTCTTGGCACTAGTCGTTATCCTGGATATAGGTGTTGATGCGCAGTTCCGAGAGGGCTTCATGAGGTTTATACAGACCCTCTGGGGAGTACCACATCCTGCCCCTTTTATGGTAGAGCATAGGCAGGTCTTTCAGCAGCAGTATCCTCCCACTTGTTCGGGGGAAGGAGGACCTTAGGCTACAGAGTCATGGTTAGTATCCATGTGATCTATCTTCGATCATCTAGAGACGCCTCTAGAGAGGAGGGTCAAGCTCACTGCGTATATAATTTGGGACTCCTCTAAGAGAAGGTGGGATGTGATCTCACCAGTGGGACCCCAGTAGGTTGTGTAATGGGATGAGTTCTAATGTGCCTTATACGACTACTTTTACCCAAAGACATTGAGGGCCGATCGAGCACGAGAATTCATGAGTCTGGAGCAGGGTACTCTTTCAGTTATGAAGTATTCTTCTCGCTTCACAGAGCTACAGCACTTCACGCCTGTTCCAGGAGGTTATGAGTTATTCCTAGAAAGGAATATTGAGTATGGTCTCAAGTATGACATCATATCTCAAGTGAACATCTTTCAGATGAATTTCATCACTTCTATCATCAACCAGGTGTTGATCACTGAGTGGAATCTGATGGATTTTGAAGCTGGAAGATAGGGAGGCTCAACATACGTAGTTTTTATGCCTCCTACTAATAGTAGGAAGAACCGTAGGGAGTCTACGTGTGGAGATCTGAGTAGGTGGGAGACATCTTCTAGTAGAAAGGTGGTGTGCTACCACTGCGGGAAGAGTGGGTATACGAGGCCACAATTCATGAGATACCATGTGGAGTGCCGATCTTGTAGCAAGATGTGTCATATTCATCTATTATATCAGATCTTCTCACCAGCAGATGGTGACAGGGGTTCTTTTATGACTCCTCGTTTAGGAGCATCGTTGCCAGTTTCTCATCAGTTAGGGAACTGGAGTTCTTTTGGCTGTTCTGGCCAAGGTAGAGGTCGTGGTCGTAGTATCATGTCTCTATGTTTTCAGTGAAAACAAGGTGGATCATCTTAGGATGTTCAGGTAGGGTCACAGGGCCACGGTGCAGGTCATACTTTTGTAGTGGAGTAGATCCAGTAGGAGTTGGATCCCGAACCTTCCACAGTTCAAGGTATGATTCTAGTTGCCTCAGTTTTATCTTCTGCTCTTTTCAATAGAGGGACTTCCCATATCTTTATTTTTGTTTCTATTGTGGAGAGACTTGGGCTCTATATTTTTACTTATACATATGCCTTAACACTAGACACTCCGTTGGGGACAAGTACAACTAGTGTGTGATTGTTCAAGGAGTTCCCTCTTGAGATTGGTGGGTGTCTCTTCTTTTGGGACCTCTATTTCTTAGAGATGAAAGGTTGTGATGTCATTCTTGGAATGAACTAGTTGGCTCCCTTGAAAGTGGTTGTTGATTTCTATCATTATAGGGTGAGTTTCACATCACCAGAGGGGGGATATTTTCTTCATAAGGGAGAATGGGATGTTCAGGAAAGAATAGTTGGACCTGAGTATCATGGTTTGGGAGGAGTTACAACCCAGATTGTTAGCCTATATCTGGATGACCAGGGGACTTCATAGTTGGGCATTCCTCCAGTGGTGGATTGTTTTAGGGATGTCTTTCTAGTGGACTTTTCAAGTTTTCCTCCGTAGAGATATGTAGATTTTTCTATTGAACTCATTCCAAGAGCGGAACCGGTGTCCATTCCTCCATACAGGATGGAGACACCAGAGTTACCGGAGCTCAAGAAGCAGTTAGAGGATTTGCAGACTAAGGGTTTCATATGACCTAGTACATCTCCTTGGGATTCTTTGGTCCTGTTTGCGAAGAAGGTGAATGGTACCCTCAGACTTTGCATGGATTATAAGAAGCAGAACTAGTTGATGGTCAAGAACTGATATACCTTTCCAAGTATTGATGATCTCTTTAATTTGCTTCGAGGAGCACGGGTGTTCTCGAAGATTGACATGAGATCCTATTATCATCAGTTGTGCATTAGACCATCTGATATACCTCTTATAGCCTTTTAGATTAGGTATGGTCTATACGAGTATGTGGTTATGCCTTTTGGTCTCACGAAAGCACCTGCCGTTTTCATGGCACTAGTGAACCGAGTGTTCCATCCATAATTGGATTATTTCATGGTAGTATTCATGGAAGATATCTTGGTGTACTCTCACACTCGACACAATCATTATAAACATCTTGAGATCATTCTGAGTACACTAACAGGGCATCAGTTATATGCTAAGCTCCCAAAATGCCACTTTTGGATAGACTGGATTCACTTCTTGGGTCATGTAATCTCAAATGAAGAAGTATCAATAGACCCATATAAAGTGAAATTTGTAGTTTACTAGGAGAATATGAAGAAATTATTTGATTTAAGATGTTTTCTAGGTATGGATGGATACATCAGACATTTCATATAGGACTTTTCATGCTTAGAAACACCGCTAAATAGCCTAACTAAGAATGGTGTGAAGTACCTGTGGACAGATTCTTGTGAGTCAGCCTTTCTGGAGATGAAAGGTAGGTCGACTTCAGTACCGAGACTAGTTTTTTCAGAGTTGTACAAGAGCTATACTGTGTACTGTGATACTTCAGGTATCATTCTAAGAGCAGAGCTAATGCAGGGAGAAGGCGTCATTGTGTACGGGCCTGGGTAGTTGAGGCCAAATGAGAGAAATTACCCGACACATGATCTCAAGGTGGCTTCAGTTGTTCATTATTTACATTGTTGGAGACATTATCTTCGGAGAGAGCATATTGTGGTTTTCACCAATCATAAAAGTCTCAATTATAACTTCACTCACCGTGACCTGAATTTGAGACAGAAAAGATGGGTTGAGTACCTTCAGTCTTTGGACTTTGAGCTTGCCTATATGCCTGGGAAAGTCAATGCATTGGCGGATGCACTGAACAAGAGGACTCAGATATAGGCAATTCAGGAGGCCAGCAGTGATTGGAAGCTTATGGCTTTGTTCTCTGACATACATTTGGAGGTTCATGATAGACATGGAAAGGAATTTCTTTATTCAGTAGTTGTTACCTCTAATCTTATTGATTGAGTGTGAATGAGGAAGCAATCAGATTCTGAAGGCCTAGTCCTACGGGAGAGAGTTTCAGGAGAGGACCCAATTCCTAGATGGACCATAGGTGAGGATGAGATCTTATGTTTTTGTGGGTGTGTATGGGTGTCAACATACATTCTTGAGGAGCTGATTCAGGACTTTCATTCCTCAATTCGGGTAGTTCATCCTGGTGTCACCAAGATGTATCATGATCTACACCGACAGTATTGGTGTCCAGGTATGAAGAGAGATTTTTCTGGGTTTTTCATGAGGTGTTCCACCTATCAGTAGGTGAAGGTGGATCATCAACGACCGGCAGGAATTTTTCAGCAGTTACCCATTCCTGAGTGGAAGAGGAATAATGTCGCGATGGAGTTTGTGACAGGTTTTCCGAGGTCTCCTTGAGGGAATGATGCAGTTTGGGTTGTCATTGACAGACTCATGTATGTTTCTCACTTCTTTCTGATCAAGGAGACCTTTAGTGTTGATGAGTATGGATGGTTGTACATCTAAGAGATTTTCCATCTACATGGGGTTCCAAAATCCATTGTTTCATACAGGGATACACTTTTTAATTCTTGGTTTTGGTAGGGACTTCAGAGGGATTTGGGCACACAGGTACTTCTGAGTATAGCTTACCATCCCCAGACAAATTTCTAGTCCAAGCATACGATTCAGGTGCTTTAGGACATTCTTCGAGCATTCATCCTATATTTTGGAGGAACTTTGGTGAAGTACATACCTCTTGTGTAGTTTTCCTATAATAATAGTTTCCAAGAAACCATTCAGATGGCACCTTATAAGGCTTTGTACTATAGGCCATGTCGATCACCCTTATGCTGGCTGGAGGTAGGAGAGGCAGCTCTCCTAGGAACTCATCTTGTCCAGGAGACTATAGAGCTAATAGAATTTATTTGGAAGAGGTTGGATATTTCACATTCACGATAGAATTCTTATGATGATCGATGGAGACGACCTTTGGAGTTTGATGTCAGAAATAAGGTTTTCCTACATGTCACACCAAGGTTGGGACATAGAAGGATAAGAAGATAGGGTAATATTTTTTTTAGATACGTTTTGTTGTTTGAGGTTTTGGAGAGATTTGGGGCGATTGCCTATCGGTTCCAGTTACCTCAGAGGCATTAGGCTTTGCACGACATCTTTAACATTTCTTTGCTTCGGCGTTACTTCTCAGACTTGTCTCATGTTTTTCAACCCAAAGAGGTTGAGTTAGAGGTGGACGCCTCATTCAAGGAGAATCCTATTTGGATTCTTGATCAAACTGTGAATGTTTTCCATGCCCATTCAATTCCTCTAGTATGAGTGCTATGGCAGCACGGGTGAGTACAAGACGAGACATTGGAGAGGGAGGCCGATGTACGATCGTAGTGGCCGGAGCTTTTTGAGGATTTTTCTTCTACACCGCCTTGCTAGGGAAATTCAAGGAATAATTTCTTTAAGGGGGTAATTTTTTAAGAACCTAGATCTTCTTTTCAGGTATGTTTTTCTTTTCTGGTTTTTTTTGTGAAAAAGAGCAGTTTATGGAAATTTTAGGAGTACACGTTATGTACTCGGTTGCCGCAGGAGACCGTGTACAGGTCGTGTAACGGCCGAGTACACAGCCATGTGTGGTGACCTAGATACTGCCTAAAGTAGAGGTTGGTTAATGAAAGTACACGTTGTGTACTTATAAAGTACACATCTTGTACTTCCTTTTTATTTCATTAAACAGACTGGGGTCACGTTTAATGGATAGAATGCACTTCTTCTTCGTCTATCTCATCCAGGAGCATCCGTATAGTCGTGGATATTCTCCAAGCCACCAAATATTCATACCTTCCCCAAATCAAACTCCATTGGTTGCATCGGAATATCATCGGTGAGTTCTTCCTTCTACTTGAACTTCATCTCTTCATTTCTTCTCTTCCAAGTGTTATCCTCGATTGAGCGTTTTAAGTGTTTTTGTAGATATATGGCATTCTAAGGTGATTCAAGTCTTGAGGTTCATGTATATTGATCTCACCATTCTGAGGTGGGTGGTTTGTGCCTTTCTGTGGATATTATTTGAGTTATATGTGAAAACGTTCCCAATAACCTTGAATGGGGTATTGCAGGTTTATGGTTTTTAGCCCTGTTATTGCCTGCTATGACTTGTCTGTTTGGATAGAGGTAAATTGTTCTGAATAGGGTTTACTTTTCAATGATATGGATTTTTTTACCATGTTTGATTGTTTTGACTGCTTGGTCTAGTTTTCCTGTTGGGCTACTTTGTTCTCCATGCCTAGTACTATTAGCATGGATTGATTTTATATGACATGTTGTGATATGGTGTAGATTGTTTATCCAAGTAGTTCTTGAGGTTTTATTTAGCTGTTATATATATCATTTGTATATTATATACTTACATAGGGTTGTGGGAACCTGGTGTAGTAGACCATAGGGGGGATGGACATTGAGGGCTTCCCTAGAGTGTATGTTTACTTTTACGTTGCGACACCATAGGGGGTGGATGTTGAGTGCTCCATCAGAGTTTCTGTAGTTCCAAGTGGCGAGACCACATGAGGAATTGGATGTTGAGTGCTTCCCCAGAGGGTCTATAGTTACTGATACGAGATTACAGGGGGAATTGATGGTGAGTGCTTCCTCAGAGAGTCTTTTCTAAAGATGAACTAGAGGGTTTAGACTGTGTGTACTTACCAAAGGGTTTCTTGTGTTTGTTTGGTTGAACCATAGGGGACAGGATGTGATTACTTCCCAAAGGGTTACTTTTTTTATTGCCTTATCACTTGATATATGAAATTGAATGCATTTGAACTGTAGGATTGTTTACTTTTGAGTACATCCTTTCTTACTTCTTCTTTTTTCTTACTACATGCCTTATATATTCACCGATTATTAGGAACAGATATTAGGGTGGTTTCCTACTAGGATTAGTCTCACACCCTATTTGGGCCATTATTTTGGGCCCAAATAGATTATATTGTTACAAGTATAGATAAGGGAAAGCGCCCTTCTAATTCTAGTACTTGACTATTTTGGAGCTGGAGAGCATGGAAACAAGCTGAGGCTTGTGATGTTGAGGAGTTGTTTACTTTTTTTTCTTGTACTTTTCTTTAGTATTGTATTTCATCATTGTGACTTGTTTTGTTACTTTCTTAGACATATGTATTGGGCATTCATACATATATGTTCTCCAGTTTATTATTCCAATCTTCTATTGTTTACTGTTGTATGGTATTACTATTATTGATTCTGCTATTGAAATCTACTTTTTCCATTGTGTTACTCTTCCAATGAGGGAATAGGTTCCCCATTGTCACACCCAAGGCCCTAATTGCTAGTCGGTAGCCTCTGGAATTAGGGAAAATGCACTTGAGTCCATCTGACCAACTAGGTACAGGGCCCCTCTAGGCGGCTTCCAGAACTGGGACATTACAAGTTGAGAAATCAATTATTCTATGGAAACTTTCTTGTCATACTTATGAATTTGGATGGTGTAATCTAGGAAAACATCCCTTCCTCTCTTAGTCTCAGTGGTGAGTGTATAATGATGTGAGTTTCGATGTGGATCCCAGAGACTGAATCCACTTATTCCACTATCCATATGATCCATTTTCCTTACATTCTGAGACACCAACATGATCAGTAACACCTCCTGTAGATGTATGGTGGATACTGAAAATCCTTTTTTCTCTTATTTTGGTGGTATAAGATAGGGTAACCCACTATGACTTAGATGACTATAGGAAGGTATGGTTGTATTTTCCGGCAGTATGCTCATCTGGAATTGATGAGGAGTCTTCAGATCTGATAGACATTATATTGACTGATACACAAGCAGGTTGGTTCCCCTCCATAATGAAGTAACTCATTTGATGGGTTAGTGTGTGGTATACCATTTTAGGGGTCGGTTCGTATGACTTCATTTTGGGGGTCGGTGCCCATAATGTCGTTTGAGGGGTCAGTGCCCATAATTTTGTTTTAAGGGTCGGTTCCCATGACAAAGATGATACTAGTGTAAATTATGTTGAACATTACCCCAAACATACATTCTTGGGAATTCCATGGGATTTTTCAATAACTAAGGATAGCTTTGATGAAGTTAGAGGCTCTTGGACAGTGATGATCTAGGACTGATTCTTCAAACTTTTAGGATACACTGGTGGGCCTCAAAAAATTTGCAGATATAAGGGATATAAGCCTACTATAGAGCTATATTATTTGGAAACCTATAGAGGTATCTCATTTTGGGTTTCCAAAAATGTCCATGTGGTGAAGGCACCACTCCCTCTATGGGTCCTTGCAGAATCAAAATCATATATCGATGATGATGAGAAGAATGGATGGGAACCCTCCTAGGAATAACCTGAGTGATTTGGTTGTATTTTTGAAGATCTTCATCTACCTCCCTATGGTTGGGAAGGTGTACACTATTTTTCTCTAGGTATTGGCTCATGAAGTAGATTCAAGTGTCTACAAGGTCCATTTCCCCTCTTACAGCCTATCATGGGAAAGATGGATTCTAGGAACTCAACCTGCAAGGGATTTCCTAATCCAATTCTAGAGTTGAGATGGAGTAGTTGATGTCATATTCCTGACCCAATACATTTACCAATCAATAACAGAAGTGGTGTGTGGGTGAAAATATATGTCTAGGTCTCAGGATCAAAGTAGCTTGTCCATTGATCTCGGTATCTATTGAAACATTTCATGATGTCATTTGGATTTAAAGGAATCTAAAAATCTGGAGGAATGAAACTGGACACCTTATCTAATAAACATCATATATATAAGTACATGTTTAATTAATTACTTTGATTGTTAAAGGATAAATAGTATATCAATTATTTTTAAGTGAGGTTTAGTGCATTTAAAAGAAACATGTAGGGTTCATCGCTTTTTTTTGAAATGAGAAAAATAGAAATTGACCTGAAGATAACTAGACAATTTATCCTTTTTGTCCCGTGAAATGGAAGACATAGTTAATGGATTTAACATTGGGTTCACCATATTTTTCAAGTTTTAAGGCGTGAAATGGGTTTCACTTATTAGGATACAATTTTCAATTTTATTAGAAACTCCCAATGGTACCCCATCTATAGCTAGGTACAAACCTACTTTCCAAAGGATAGCAATCATTTGGATTTCCAGGCCTAACGACTCTTGGGGACACACATTGATCGAAAGGATGGGACATCGGGATCATCACACCATTTTTAGGGGGAATTGTTTCCTAATCTGAGAATCTCTTATAGATTTAGGATATGTTCATGATATCTTTACCAATCCCTAATATGGGACGGGTTACCCTTATGTCACTGACTTTATTAAAAACATGTATTAATAGGAACAATGGGGTGCATATCAATGGTTCTCTATCGCTCTCTTATTTAGTTATGATGTTTTGGGTTATGGTCATGTCTAAGCACTCTAGAGAATTGTATCACCTAGGGAGGACATTGGTATCTTGGATATGGGATTGAACCTCTATGATTTGTCCTATATATCATATGAAACAAGAATCAGAACCCACATAGTTCGTTTGACATAGTTTAAGGTTGTATGATTGGACCCATACATATAGTTTTGCATCATAGTGTATGAATGTAAATATCAGGCTATGACCTCAATGAGGAATACTACATATCCTATTTAAGATAGGAATAAGAATCCATAAAGTTCTTGTGATATGTGTCTACATAGCGAGATATGTGACATTAGAGGCCCTATGCGGGACTTAGGCATATGATACTGTCTTGGATTGCTTCTTCGAGAATATGGACCTTTAATCAGAGATGATATGTAATCGGGCTTGCATCCCAATGGTGATTCCTCATTAGGGGAATTCTTATCATGTTATTGTTACAATCATCTCTAGTCATTAATATCACATGATCCATGATCAGTGTGAGTAAGAAGATATAGTGGTAGATTAGACACATTGCATGTGATCATATTCATACAAGGTTACATATTAAAGTTTCACATTAAGAGGTACGCTTTCCCATCCATGGAGTGTATGGTATGGAGCTCGGGCCTTAGTAAGGAGCCCTATGTACCCTAGTTATTGTGTGAATTATATTTCTCATAGTTCACATATCCCTTAACCCACTGACAGACTAAGGTGGGTGATCACACTCTGAGACATTATGGATATCCTCAAGGCTTTAGGAATGTTATGATCTTATACCAAAATGGATGCTATATTGATTGGGTACATACTATGTGATGACGGTAGTTGGTACTTACACACTAAGACTGCCTAATTGGTCGGGGCATACACACTGAGGTTGCCCGATTGGTGGAGACATATTATATTATATTCATAGTCGGGGCTTACACACTGATACTACTATATTTGTCTAATCATTCAATATCCTCTGGCAGATTAAAGAGATGTGATGATGACCTTGAGAGGTATGTCTCAGAGCATGTCCTTGGAATGGTCACATTAGTGCATATCCCAAACTCATCATGGACACTTCCCTTATAAAAGTGGGATGAATCCTAAGGCTCTCGACTAGGGTCCATATGGAATGAGTCTAGATGGGGTATGTCAAACATGGTTGGAATGTCCTATAGGATTCACATGATGTGTCTTGGATGTCTACTGGGAAAGTATTTATTGTCTGATCGATATGTTGGGGCACTAATACAACATGGAATACACATCCAAGGGTGTTTTACAAATCCATTATCATGCCTTGTATGTCTTCATATGGGTGACGCAGACATGTTTGAGATTCTTCGTATGACCAAAGTTGGCATGTTAGAGGTCTCATGCATGATCAACTAACTTGTCTTAGATGTATTCACCTGAGTAAAGAGGACATGTTAATGGTTTTTCAACTGATCAAAGAGAACATGATTTGGGTATTTCACATGATCAAAATAGACAAGATCATATGTTGTCTCATGATCATCCTCACCAGTCTTTGGACTATCGCATGTCAATATGGACATGTCTATAGATAATCGTATGATCATGCCAACATGTTAATGACTCTTTTAGATGATCAAAGTTCATTTTCTAAGATTACTTCTCATAACTGAGGTGAAAAAATCTTAGGAACTTCTCATGATTGATATGAATTAATATTAGTCTTTCCATGTGACAATGTAGGCAAGTTGAGGGGTCATTGCCTAATCAACTTGGTTTTTCCTTGGGTCGTCTGATGAAAATGGTTACATGTAGATCAAAAGTTCTGAGGTCAACATGAGTTTTCCAAGGAATGTCTTATGATCAATGTGACACATCCAAAACAGCCTAAATACATATTAAGTCTCATGAGGACTCTCATGATCAGGTGTCTTAGAACCATTCAAGCAGTGGGGTCTCTAAGATATGTTTATAATGTTGCACTAATTTAAATTTCACAGGTTCACATCCAAAGGGAATGTTCCTTAAGTTTTATGGTCCATAATATATTCCCATGTGTTCATTTTTAAGGCATACACCATACAAATTTCATGGAAAATGGATTTTCTATCCACAAGATCATGCGCACACTGAGGGGACATTTTCATGATGATCCCTTGTTCATGTGATTCATATGAACTCAAAATGGAATTTTGAGGGATCCAATTCACATGTACAGAGGCTTTCTAATGACACTTCCATCATGGGAGGGGGTCCATGATGCATAAAGATGACAGTTTTCCCATGAGTTATCTTGTGTATCAGGTTCATATATTTGTTGTGGAATACCCATATGAGGGAGTCGCATGAAACTTCACCATTAATATTAATCAGAAGAACCTAAAGGGGTATCATGAAGGGTGTTGTGGTAATTCATGGAGGTTGTATATAAAAGCCTCTACATTAAAGGGTGATGGGAGAAATTGCACTATGATGGGTGCATGTCATATGGGCTACAAATTCTGAATTCTACACCCTGATACCTAGCATGGGTTCATCACGATACCTAGGGTGTAGTCTCTTAACTTCTTATGAAGAGGAGGTTCTTTTCCAACCTTAGACTACGAATGGAATGATCGCATGATCATAATATGATCATGTTATCTGCAAAGGATCACATGAGGGATTATATGCATGTGCACTAGGGATTTCCTCTAGCACTGCATATACACACACGGGGCTCCCGGATGAGGATTTTCGATGCACCTTCAGGCATGGAGTTCACTTCCACAATACTTCCTCCACATGATCCAATCCCTAATGAAGCCACTTCTTATTAGACTTTGTTTGGCAATCATAAAACAAAGGGTTCGTGCATGTATACTAATATTTGGGTTGACGAGTCGGCTCAGGGAACACCTGCATGAGGGGATCATCAAAACCTCAATACCACATCTATAATTAGGTGATCTCTGAGGATTTTTGTGATGAACACTTTTGAAAACAGCAATATGGTCATTTCCAAGATTGTATGAAGGTTTTGTGAGACAAAATAATTCACATGATATTATTCTTTCTTATGATCATGAAATATTTTAGAGATCTTGTTATGGGTTCCTACGATAAAATCCTATGGAAGGTTCTTGTGGGATGGTTCTATTTGATTACCCGAAGAAAATCTCTGAGAGGGTGTTATAATTCCCCTATATTCCTATGTGTTTCTTCTTAATTACTTCTTTTTTAGAGCTCCTTCCACTCTCCCCTTTGTGTGTGTTTTTCTATAAGGTGGTATGTTTATATAGACAAGAGGAGGCTAAGTATTCCACCACTTTCAATAGGATAAATGTTGCACGAACTAGCTGAAGCAGTGGAGATTTCATCACATTATAATTTCATCTAATCATGTGATGCCTCAATTTATCTTTATGGAATCACCTTATTTAGAAAAATCCATTTAACTCATATGGAAAATATGTCGGAGGTGGAAGGTTTTGGCAGTCACTGAACCTCTTGTGACACCTTCAGTATTTTCCCTCACCACAGTCGCATGATCAAAGGATTATTATGCAACAGCATTGGAAACCTTATGTGAAGCCATGTAAACCATAAAAACATGCGTTGATTCTAATGGAAAATATATCAAAGTAGGAATGGGTCCACAGTTGCTGAAATACTCATGGTGCCCTCAACAGTTGTCTTTGGTTTGGTCGCATGATCAAAGGATGATCATGCGATGTCTTCTATTGTTTTTGGATTAACTCATAGAAGGATATAGCACCTGTTACTTGGATTTCATGATGGATCATGTTAGTTTTCTTATACTCACATGAAAATAGGCAAAGTACTAGCGGTGGAAATTTTGGTGGTCCTTGAGTGATCATTCAACAATCTTCAAGTCTTCATGTCAAAACAATAGTGATAGGAAGTGGTAGCAAAGTGGTAAGTTTAAGAAGATGGCCTTACAGTTTATAGGATCACCTGACATGAACTCATGAGGATCTATATTGAAGTGGATGGCTGGGATTAGTGGAGGGAGAGATCAGACAACACAGATCACTGGGAGGCACAATCTCCAAGAACAAATCATATCCCACATCAAACTCTTTATGTGTTTCCCCTTCTTGAGCAAGTGTTGTTTTTAACAAGACATAATGTTTTTATTTAAAGGGGGATTTTGTTGAGAACAATACTTTATATCTTTATTATAATATTGATGCTCACTAATACCCTTAATTATTTTCTAATGATATTATTTGTTAAGTATATTGAAGGAATTTATTATTCATTATTTTTTTTTCTGGAAGAAATATTTAAGTTATTGAACAACAAGGATTAATTACTAAAGTATTCACACTAGCGTGTTCTAGAAACATTGTTCATGCTCTACATTTTCAGGATCTACTTAAGCATGTTCTAGAAACACTGTTCATACCCAACGTCGAGAAACATAGCGTAAAGATGAAATGTAATGTATACTGTTTGAGTTATCAAAAAAGTATGGAAGAGGAACCCTACGTTAGGAAGGAACCCTATGTTTGGGCTATTAAAAAAGTGTGGAAAAATAACTGTATGTATGTTTTAAAAGTTGTGTTGGTTTCTCAAAAGTATGGTTCATCAACCTTACTTTTGTAAACAACCATACGTTCTTAGAAAAGTATGGATCAAGTACCTTTCGTTTGAAAGCCTATAAAAGTACGGATATTTTATCATATGTTTGAAAGTTAAAGAGAAAAAGTATATATGGACAACCCTATGTTTGTGATCCACCATACATTGACAACCCTAATTTTATGATCAACCATACATTGAAAACCTTACATTTGAAGGATACATCATTAGTCTTACATTTTATTATCTATGTTATGTTCATAAGATGCATACTGTACAACTCAACCATACGTTTGGAATCAGAGAGTTTAAAGTTGATATTATTATGCAATGGTCAGCATACTGTTTATTAGGATGATTTCAAGCTGGATTAAAAGCGGATTTTAAAATGTGTCTCTGACGAGTTCAAATCCATTTAACGATCGAGTTAAACGGAGATTTTCTTAGCAAATTTCAAGGGAAGTTACCACTACTATGTAAATTAAAATGTTTGAATATCACATGTCAGAAGGATACTTTTTTGGATCTAAATTTATGGGAGAAGTGCTCAGCATTATTATATGGATATATGTCTATTTGTCAAACTACATCGATCAATTATTCATAAAAAGGAACAAAAATATAGACTATCAAAAACACAGATCTGCTGATTCAAAAGAATAACAAAGCTCTGTTTATTGAAGAAGAAGAATCGCGATAGAAGGTTCACTCGTTCTACATCGAAGATCATTTATGAATCTGATACTACTGAAGTTGTGAATTATATTTCTATATCTACTGAAACAGGATCGAATCAGAACAACTCTTATTTGAAGATCAGTATTTCCGAAGGCGGCGATCCATCTACTGTCAATTACACTCTATTGCAATTGTGAAGAATAACTGGAATGTATTTTGAAAAGTACAAAAACCTCTCTTTTCTATTTTCGAGTGATCGACTTCTCGTACTAAGTTTTTTAGTTTTTGTGAGTGAACCAGAAGTATTTTTTTGCCTTAGATTTTAAAGGTGTCAACTACCTGTACTCAGTTGTGAAACGGGCTGTGGAAACGAGGACAAGATAGTGAAAATAACTAGGCTCGTGGAGTAGAGCATTGGTGGAGTGGACTAGGGGCCTTCTGTTCCCCGAACCACTATATATCTTGTGTCGCTGCTATTTAAATTTCTGCTGCATTAATTCATCTGATTAAAGTGAAAGGACAGAACATGGTCTTGTGAAGATTTTTTAAAATACACAATTCACCCCCTCATGTATATATTTAGTATGATCTGATCCAACAACTGGTATCAGAGGAAGAGCTTTCTGATAAAGACTTAACAAGATGAAAGTGATTATACATTGAGCAAGATGGATGATACAAGAGAGGGAATGTCTATGGTCAGAGCACCATACTTCAATGGAGAAAACTATGGATGCTGAAAGTCATGAATGATTATCTATCTGAAAAACCTTGGATACAGAGTATATTCTAAGATTCTGACTCTATATGAAATACCAAAAAAAGCTGAAACATGGAGTGATGATACTGAAGCAGAATATGATATCAACTCGAAGGAAATGAATGCAATTATATATCTTCTAGGACCTGATTAATTTAACAGAGTATCCAAATTCCTGATAGTATATAAGATGTGGCAAACTATTGTTGTTTCTTACGAAGGAACTAACAATATCAGGGAAATGAGATATGCTACTACTAAGCTTAAATTTGATACATTAAGAATGGTTGAAGGTGAAATTATTACTCAAATGAATGGAATATTGATAGATATTTTCAATAACATAACCTCCTTGGGAGATCCCATTAAAAAATTTGAACCAACTTTTAAAGTACTAAGATTACTTCCTACAAGATGGAATGGAATCTCTACTGCAATCAGACAGTCGACACCTATCAAAGACTTAACCATGAGAGAACTGATTGGAACACTAATGATGTATGAATATAAGATGCATTATGAAGAAAATGAGCGTGAAGTGTTTATCAAGAGAGATGAAATTGCCTTGAAATTTTGATCACATAGCAAAAGCAGAAAGATGAAGAAAAGTGTAAAAGTGAAATTAAAAAATTTCTGATTTATCAAATTCTGATGTGGAACTGACTCAGCTAGCCATAAAATTCACTAAATTCTATATAAAGAATAAGGGATTCAGAAAAACCTTCAAAAAGGATGACAAGGAAGTCAGATGTTATGAGTGCAAGAAAATGGGGCACATCATATCTGACTGTCCTCAGCTAAAAGAAGACGAGAAAAATAAATTCTTCAAAAGAAATGATTATGAGCATAAGGAAAAGAAAGTAATGAAAGGTACATGGATTGTATCTAAAGACTCCAGTAGAAATTCTGAATTAGACTCACAAAAGGAAGAAGAAAATATGAAAGCTAACATGTGTTTTATGGAAGAAACAGATGAGGTACCATCTTACTACTCTTCTGACTCTAGTTCTAAATCTAGTTACTCTAATGAAAAACTTGCAGCCTACTGCAATATTCTTTAAGAAAAATATGATTCTATATTTAAGATGCATAAGTCTTTAAAGAATAGTCATAAGGCAGTTTCTGATTAAATAGATACAATGCTGAAACAACATAAAGATTTAATGGAAAAGTTTAACTCAATTAACACTAACAATACATATTATGAATCAAAGTTAAAAACACTGAAAACTGAAGTGGAAACTTATAATAATGCTACCCTTGTTTTTACTAAAGGATAAAATCCTTTAAATGAAATAATTGGGAAAATTTCATTAAAAAGGAAAGATTTGGAATTGGTAGTAAATGTGAAAAACCTAAGTTGTACAAGAATTATTTTATTCCAAGTATAAAGAGATTAAATTGTAATTACTATGGAACAAGGGGACATATTTCTAAAAACTGTTTCTTAAGACAACCCCAAATAAGTGTTATTAAGAAAGCTTTTGTAACAAATAAATTATTTGACTCTTCTGTAATTAGAAAATCAAAGCTAGTCTAGATTTCATGATCTTTGCTTGCTAACACCCCTGGACCCAACAGAATATGGGTACCAAAGCAAATTGTGTAAATGACTTTGCTGGGAGTAGGTCACAAAATAAAAAAAGGAAATATGGAATATGGAAAGTGGCTTCCCAAGGCATATGAGTGGAAACTCATCAAATTTCTCTACACTCACTCAAAAATATGGTGGACTTGTCACTTTTGGTGACAATGCCAAAGGGAAAATCATTGGTATTGAAATAGTTGGAGATCTAGAAGCTATCTCAATCAACAAAGTACTTTATATATGAGTATTGAAGCACAATCTAGTAAGTGTATCTCAACTATGTGATGATGGTTATGCTGTTGATTTTTCTAAAAATTGTTATTCTATTTTCAAAAATAAACTGCTTAAATTTAGAGCACCTAGGACTGACAATGTGTATACCCTGGATTAAAAGTCCTTGTGTAAACAACAAGTAAATTGCCAAACTGCTAAAATAAATGAATCTTGGCTCTAGAATAGAAGACCTGGACATTGTAATGTATATGTTTTACATAAATTATCTAAGAAACAACTAGTTTATGATTTTCCTAGTCTCATATTTGAAAGTGATAGATTCTGTGATGCATGTCAACTTGGAAAGCAACACAAATCATCCTTCAAATCTATTAACAAAATTACTACATCTAAACCTCTAGAACTTATCCATATGGATTTGTTTTGACCTTCAAGAGTGACAAGCTTGGCTGGGAAATTATATGTATATGTTTTATTTGATGACTATTCTAGATTTACATGGATTTTCATTTTAAAATTTAAAAATGAAGCTTTTAATTTATTTGAAAGTTTTTGTAATGTTGTTCAAAATAAAAAAGTTTTTAGAATAATTTCATTAAGAAGTGATCATGGTGAAGAATTTTAGAATCTTGAATTTAATTCCTTTTTCTCAAATATGGGTATTAAACACACCTTCTCTACACCAAGAATACCCCAAAAAATGGAATAGTTTAAAGAAGAAATAGGACTATTCATGAAATGGCTAGGACTATGCTAAATGAATACAGTCTTCCTACCTATTTTTGGGCAGAAGCTGTAAGAACAACCTGCTATATAATGAATAGAGTTTTAATTAGACCAATTCTGAAAAAGTCACCCTATGAACTCTGGAAAAACAGAAAACCTAAAGTAAATTACTTTAATGTTTTTGGATGCAAGGTTTACACCTTAAACACCAAAGACAATCTTGGTAAGCTTGATCCAAAATCTGATGAAGGCATTTTCTTAGGATATTCTTCTACTTCCAAAGCATATAGAGTCTATAATAATAATTCAAGGATTTTTGAAGAATCAATTCATGTGAAATTTGACGAATCTGATCCCTTTGATAAAAGGACAGATCAAATGGATGAATCTGACTCTAATGATAATATGAGGTCTGATAAATTAAAAAATGATTTTGAAAAAGATATAAATGAAATTCATTCCATTTCAGAAGAATATGATACTGAAGAACATATATGTGTACTGCCTAGATAGACTAGAACCCTAAAGAATCACCCTTTAGAAACTATAATAGGTGACTTATACACAGGAATAAAAACTAGAAGAAATATAGGAAATCTTATAGAATTCTCTTCCTTTCTATCCCAATTAGAGCTCAAGTATATAGAATAATCTTTAGATGATGAAATCTGGATCATAGAAATCCAAGAAGAATTAAACCAGTTCAAAAGAAATGAAGTCTGGGAATTAGTTGAAAGACCACATAATTATCCATTGATAGGAACCAAATGGGTCTTTAGAAATAAACAAGATGATCAAGGTAAAATAACTAGAAATAAATCAAGACTAGTAGCTAAATGATATAATCAGGAAGAAGGTATATATTATGATGATACCATTGCAACTATAGCTATATTAGAATCCCTTAGAATCATTTTAGCTTATGCATCTCATATAAACTTTAAATTAATTTAGATGGATGTTAAGTTTTCCTTTTTAAATGGTTATTTAGTGGAGGAAGTTTATGTTGAGCAAAAAATTCAGAAAAACCAGATTCTATTTTTAAACTTACTAAATCTATTTATGGCCTCAAACAAGAACCTAGAGCTTGGTATGAAAGATTAAGATCTTTTCTATTGAAAATTTATTTTACTGTTGGAATGGCAGATCTAACACTTTTTAAGAAAAATGTAATTTTTAATATTTTATTGCTTCAAATTTATGTTGATGATTTAATTTTTGGATCAACTAATAAATCCCTTTGTCATGAGTTTTAAAATTTAATGCAAAAAAACAATTTGAAATGAGTATGTTGGGAGAGTTAAATTTCTTTTTAGGACTTCAAATTTATCAAAAATATTTTGGAAATGTTTTAAATCAAAGCAAATATATTAATGATTTACTGAAGAAATTTGGACTTGAAAACAGCAAGACATATACAACTTCTATATGTACTAATCTAAGACTTGATTTTGATGAAACTAGAAAATCAGTTGACAAAAATTTATATAGAGGTATGATTACTAGTTTATTATATCTTACTACAAGTAGGCCAGATAAAATATATTCAGTATTTCATTGTGTAAGATTTCAATCAAATCCTAAAGAATCCCATTTAACTACTATTAAAAGAATTTTTAGATATTTAAAAGAAACTGTTTTTCAATCTCTTATTTATCCCAAAACGTCTGATTTTAATTTAATTTCATATTCAGATGCTGACTTTGGAAGTTTTAGATTAGATAGAAAAAGCACTTCAGAACTTGTCACTTTTTAAGGAAATATTTAGTGTCATGGTAAACTAAGAAACAACATTCATTTGCCCTATCATCAGCTGAGGAAGAATATGTTTTTTCTGGTAGTTGATGTGCACAATTGTTATGGATGAGAAACACTCTTATGGACTTTGGACAAGATTTTAATAATTCTCCTATTTTATGTGATAATACTAGTGCAATAAATATTTCAAAAAATTCTATTAATCATTCTAGGACTAATCATATTGATATCATACATAATTTTCTAAGAGATCATGTACTTAAAAAGGATATATCTTTGGAATTTATAAGTACTGAAATTCAATTAGCTGATATTTTTACTAAACCACTTCCCACTACAAGGTTTGATTTTATTAAAGGGGGAGCAAGGTTTATTTGATTTTAAATAAAGTGTTATTTTATTATGCTGTTTATTTATCTTAATACCGTTTTAAAATAAATTAGTTATTTGTTTTTCAAATAGAATAAGTTTTTTCCCTACACAATCAATTTTATTCCTGTTTAAAACCTAAGTAATAATTATTGATGACTTGAGAATCAAGGCTGTCAGAAACCTTTTGAATTATGAATCGTTTCATTTCTACCAAAACCCCTTTCACACTCGCGGTGCTTTACAACTCTTTGTCCATTCGAACCTAAAGACCTTCGAAACCATAATCCTCTTTCAAACCTTCAGATATTTCTTACAGAAATGGCCAAAACCAAGAGAACCGATGAGGCTAAGACCAGCACCGTCAAGAAACAGCGCTCCGAAGGAAGAAAATTTTTGCAAGGAAAGTTCATAGTCCTGTAATGGCTATATCAGGTGAATCTTCTGTTGAAACAAGATCTCTCTTTTCAAAATCTAGAGCATGCCTTCAATGGTGAGAATTCTGAGTTTTTGTATGAAGTAGAATTGTGATATTTCTTTAAGTCTGTACAATTTAGTCTAGGAGATGATGAGGATACTATGGTAGCTATGATAGAATATCGAGATGTCTCAATATCCTCTATGGAGATTGGTTAGATTCTGAACTTCCCTCATGAAGGATTTTTTCATTTTTATTTGAAAAATATATGATATTTCATGCATAAGTCTAAAGATATCATGTCTTTTATTTTTGGTTCTACTCATATATAGAATATTTTCATAAAGGACATGGAGCCAGATCAGAATATTTTAGTAAAATTTGTGCAAACAGGGATTGCACCGAGGATGTCTGAGTTGGACAAAATATTGTATCCAGATATGTATATAATATTTCTCTTAATGAGTGATATAAGGCTTAATATTCCTAGGTACATGATAAGGTATCTTCATTACTTCTCTAAAAGTGAATCTAGGATAAATTTTTATCCTTTTGGTAGATTCATCTCAAAAATTCTGTTCAAAAAGGATATGGTGAGGCTAGTGGAAGCCGAAGTTAGAAGCCATCACAGTAACACATATGGTGATGGGACCCTGAGAAAAATTGGCAATTTCTGGAGCACATTAAAAGGGAAACTTTTTCCAGTAGGAGCTGAGGAAGAAGCAGATAGTACTCAAGCTCAGTCTGCTAAGTTCAAAGAGGGACAGACTGAATCAAGAGTAAGCACTCCTGCAAGAAGAATAAGATTTGAAACTGAAGACACTCAAGAA
This sequence comes from Viscum album, assembly GCA_963277665.1. Classification (NCBI taxonomy): domain Eukaryota; kingdom Viridiplantae; phylum Streptophyta; class Magnoliopsida; order Santalales; family Viscaceae; genus Viscum; species Viscum album. The sequence continues at coordinate 265,048,955 of OY728125.1, read as the reverse complement.
GAAAGAAGTCAGGAGGGACTTTAGACTCAAAGAAAAATAATTGTTAATGATGAACTTGTTTCCCCTATAATGACAACAAGATATTTAATCTCTTGCAGTTTTTTCAGAGAATAAGTTGTTGGGAGGCCACATGACGAGGATACTGCTCAAATTACAGTGACTCCACAAGTCCAAATTGAAATTGAACCTCAAGTTGTAGTTGACGCTGAAGTTATACTTCAACAGGAAAAAGAGGCAGAGCCTAGTGAGGAAGTGTCCAGTCCTCAGGAAAATCTAAAAGATATTATTTTAGAAAATACAATGGAAGAATAGCTTGCGGATGTTTGTGATGAGAATGTTTCTGAAGTTCAAATTGAAGTAATTCATGAGGATTTTTCTCTGGAAGAGTCTGGAAAAGACTCTGAGGAAATTTTTTTGGATCACCCATCACAGGAGAAGGAAAAAAGAAAAATCTGATGCAAATTTGTTGCCTTTAGTATAGCTACATAACATTGAAACTGAGAATGGGAATCAAGCGTAGGGTGCCTATGATTCAGTGAATAAGGAATTAGAAGAGCTGTACATAAATTTTTCTAATTTGGAATCCGAAAATGTTACTTTGAGGAGAGCCTTAGAAACTGAACAGTTGAAATTTCAGAGACTTAAGAAAAGTACTATTTCATGACAAGAAGATAAAAATTTTAATCAAGATATTTTGATAGAGGTATACAAGATGAAATTAGAAATGGTAAAGAAGTCAGATATGTTATAGTTTAAAGAATTTCTGGAGACACAATTTGCATCCGTCGGGACTAGTGCTGCTAGTGGATCCAGTACTTCACCAGATTTAATCAGAAGATTTCAGGCTATCACAGCTTCCATGAGCAATATTAATGATAGATTTCATGATCTTAAATGTAACAGTGCTCCTTTATCAGTCTTGTTAGATAATTATAAATTTTTTGTTGATTAGTTGACCTCAAGTGAACCAAATATTAGACATGTGCTAACTAAATTCATAGAAAAGATTTCCTTGTTTATGGAAAAGGAAGAAATACTTCATGAGTTTTTCAGAGTAAACCTCATAGAAGACATTCATATGACTCAAGAGACCAGGGATCTTATTGTTAGGCTTGGTGATGGAATGATGAAAAGGTTGGGGGAGCAGTTGATAAAAATAGAGTCCATAGTTCAAAGGAGATAGACCATATCTCATACCCTTACCAAACCTTGATTCATGTATTAATCATGATTGTACCTATTCCATGCTCTCAATGAAAATATGGATATAGTTTTTTTATTTGTTTTACTATCCTTGTTTCAATATGCCACCCATCCAGAATTAATTATTGACAAACGGTTAATAATATAGAATTTACTTAAGTTCAGTGCTACATTAAATTTGTTCTATTCCATATTCTATGATTCTTTTTTATATCATAAAAGGGTGGAGAAATTTGGATAAACACAACATTTTATTTTAATTTTTTCATATTATATACTTTAAATGTTTTTTTCTCTCTTTATTGTGGGAGAAATTATAAGGAGAAATTACGTTAAATCTAATATTTTATTTATCTTTTCAAAATTCAAAACTATATGTAATTATTTTTGCAAGTTAATTTCATTGGTTATTTTATGGGTTTTGTGATCATTAAAAAGGGGGAGATTGTTGATAAAGTGTTGTTTTTAACAATACATAATGTTTTTATTTCAAGGGGGAGTTTGTTGAGAACAATACTTTATCTATTTGTGTTAATTTTGATGCTCACAAATACCCTTAATTATTTTCTAATGATTTTATTTTTTTTAAGTATATTGCAGGAACTTATTATTCATTATATTTTTATTTCTAGATGAAATATTCAAGTTCTTGAACAATGAGGATTAATTACTAAAGTATTTGCATTTGTGTGTTCTAGAAACACTGTTCATGCTCTACATATTCAGGATCCGCTTAAGTGTGTTCTGGAAACACTGTTCATACCATACATGGAGAAACATAGCGTTAGGATGAAATGTAGTGTATACTAAATGAGTTATCAGAAAAGTATGGAAGAGGAACCCTACGTTAGGAAGGAACCCTATGTTTGGGTAATTTAAAAATTGTGGAAGAATAACCGTACATAAGTTTTAAATGTTACGTTAGTTTCTCAAAAGTATGGTTCATCAACCTTACTTTTGTAAAAAACCATACATTCTTAGAAAAGTATGGATCAAGTACCTTTCATTTGAAAGCCTATAAAAGTATGGATATTTTATCATATGTTTGAAAGTTAAAGATAAAAAGTATGGATGGCCAACACTACATTTGTGATCAACCATGCATTGAAAACCCTATGTTTATGATCAACCATACGTTGACAACCTTATGGTTGAAGGATACTTCATCAATCTTACACTTTATTATCTACGTTACATTAAGAGGATTCATATTGTACAACTCAACCTTACGTTTGGCGTCGGAGAGTTTAAAGTTGATATTATTATGCAATGTTCATCATACTGTTTATTAGGAGATTTCAAGTCGGATTAAAAGATGATTTTAAAATGTGTTTTGATGATTTTAGAGTCCTTCAAGGATCGAATTAAAAGGAGCTTTTCTTGGCGAATTTCAAGGGATGTTATGACTACTCTAAAAGTTCAAATGTTTGAATATCACCAGTCAGAAGGTAGATTTTGTGGATCTAAATTTATAGGAGAAGTGCTCAATGTTATTGTATGGATATATGGGTATTTTTCAAAATTTATCAATCGATCATTCATAAAAAGGAATAAAAATAGAGACTATCAGAAACAAAGATCTGCTGATTCTAAAGAATGAAAAAGCTCTGTTTATTGAAGAAGAAGAATCATGATAGAATGTTCACTAATTCTACATCGAATATCATTTGTGAATCTTCTATTACTGAATTTGTGAATTATATTTCTATATCTACTGCAACAGGATCGACTCAGAATGAATCTTATTTGAAGATCATTATTTCTGAAGGTGATGATCCATCTACTGTCAATTTCATTCTGTTGCAATTGTGAAGAACAACTAGAAAGAATGTTCAAAAGTAAAAATACCTTTATTTTCTATTCTCGAGTGACCATCTTCTCATACAAAGCTGTATAGGTTTTATGAGTGAACCAGAAGGCTTTGTTTTTCCATATATTATAAATGTGTCAACTGCTTGTACTTAGTTGTGAAACGGTTTTTGGAAATGAGGACCGGATAGTGAAAATCACCAAGCTCGTGGAGTAGAGTGTTGGGGGAGTGGACTAGGGGGATTCTGTTCCCCAAACCACTATATATCTTGTGTCTCTGCTATTTAAATTTCCACTGCATTAATTCATCTGATTAAATTTAAAGGGAAAAACACGATCTCGTGAAGATTTTTGAAAAGACACAATTCACCCCCATCTTGTGTATATTTAGTATAATATGATCCAAAAACCCTTTGGTATATAATTTATCATGTGGCTTCCACTCAAATTAGATTCTATTATGGATTTCACATGTACCATATTCCTCACCTCTATCACATGATCCTCGGACCATGGAGCTTATGGATCGGGTTATGTGTGCGCCTGTAGACTCACACCTCATGGGCCCAATACATGTGCCTTCTTGTCTCTTGTAAGTGCTACGCTCCATGCATTCCACAAGATGTCCTGGGTTGACTCCCATTGGGTTTGGTTGACCTCTGGTCCCACATGTTCCTGTGGTTTAACTTTCAATCATGGATGGTGACTACCCATAAATATTTTTCTAAGGGTTGTAATAAAAACCCTCAAGTACTAAGAATAAAATTCTTAGTATAATATAAGAGTATTGTAGTGATCTCCTTAAACCAAACCCAATCCTTCCAAGCATTTCATTCCCAGTTTATTTCATGAAAACTATTTCAATTTTTTTGATGTTTTTTATATAAATTAGGTCTTCAATGAAAAATTGAAAAATCCACAAATATTTTTGTAATAATATTATATGAGAAATTCCTCTAATAATTTTATTTAGAGGTTTGATTAATTATTTGATTTGGGGTTGTCTAACAGAGATATCATATTTTCTCTTATGTGTATTTGTGGTGACAATAGACTATGATGCTCTTTGTAGATTACAAAAATTTATTATTTTAATTATATGTAAGCTAGGAAAAATAGATCTGCTAGATTTATTTGAATCAATAGATTATTTGACATTACATTTTTTGAAAAAAGAATAATTTGGAGGTCCAGTACAGTCTCGGTGGATGTATATATATGATATATGTATGTAAAAACTAGATAAAAATGTCTATAACAAATCATAATTTGTAGGGTCAATTGCGGAAGCATATTTATAGTTGGAAATTTATTTTTAATGGTCCCATTATTTCCCACTTAAATATCCTTCAAAACATAATTGAATAGATCATGATGATTGAAATTTTGATGATGAAATGAACATTCAATTATTGGTTTTTTATCATCCTGAACATTACAATGGTGGATTTCATGAATAGTGTATTTCAGATGATGAACATCACAGGTCTCAAATATATGTTTTATTCAATTAAAATGAAATGACAATATTTTTAAAGTGAGTGATACTGAAACATATTCATTAATATTTTTTTAAAAATAAATTAATATTATTTTATTTATAGATTGTTTGATGATAATATAATGAAACAATTTCCACAAATTATAGGTTCTTATTTTGATGAATTTTGGAAATATAATTTTTTAACTGGTTTTTAATACTGGTAATGTAAATTTTTTGTGGTTTAAAATGTGGGATCAATTTAATATTTGTTATATTTTTATTTTTTTTTAAATTTTAAATGTATAATAACCTTCCAATGAAATTGATAATTGATTTTTTATTATCGAGTAACCCAACATAAAAAATGGTTAAATCTTATAATCCATATGTGGTAAATGGATTTCAATTTCATACTCATACATATGGTGAATTAGAAAAATGAATAGTGGTTTTTTATTTTGAGGATCACAACATAGGGAAAGTGAAGTTGACTTTTATAGAAAGATGGATGCAATAATTGAGCTATGTTATCTGGGATAGAATTATGTAATGTTGTTTATATGTCATTGGTTTGATACTGATAGAGGCTTCATGTTCATTTTCACTATATAATCATTGATATTAAATATAGAGTCCTTATTATAGTAAATGAACAACTTTTTTTCTCATCAAGCACACCAAATATATAATACTAATTATTTTTCTGATTAAAGAGAGTTAATTAATTGGTGAATCATTATAAAAATAAAATCCCATGAGATTCAGTTTATGAAAAGTGAATATGGTTCTATTGAATTGAAAGTAATTGAAAATTTCTAGAGACAGGTCCACGTACATATTTTCAACGAAGAGACGCAAATATAAATTATGAACCCACCAGAGTTATGATTCAATCATGATAATGATTTTGATGATGTAACAAATTAATTTTAATTAACAATTGATGATGAAGATAAAACTCTTGTGGATATTAACAATACTAAGGAGGAAGAGGAGGAAATTGACATTGTCATATACAAGGATGTGGATAATGATGGAGAATGACATAATTAATTTCTAGTTATTGTCAATATAAATATATATATAATACTCATTTTAAATTACTTCCTAATAATATTTTTTTCATGTTTTAGATTGATTAAGAGACTTATCATAAAATCTTCCATAGCCACAAGGAGGTTGTACTAACTGTTGATGAGAATGATTTTTCATCATATGATCCCCAGGTTCCCAGAGGTTCATTGTCAACTCAGAGGGGTTTTTTGGAGTATATTCTTGATGATTCTCATCCCTATTCCTAAGTGATGTACATGTCTTGAGTTCAATCAATGCACAAAAAGGTATCTTCATTTGTGTATTTTAGTTAGTTTTCATTAATTTTCATTAATTTATTTGTGTACTAATTGTTTTATTATTTGTTCTATTTTTTCACAGCTTTATGAATATAGCTATTGGATAATGATAGCTATTTTTTCGAACTATTTTTATGGAGCATCAGTTATGTGAGATTGGGTCCCATTGGAATTTGAAACTGCTTTTTTGGTCATTGGATGGTGCATAAATAAGTAATATTTATTTTGAAATTTATTTAATTTTTAAATTTATATTATTAGTTTCTCATAGTTTTTATGGTATCCCATCTATGAGAGTATTCATACTTCTATCTAGGTGGTCTAATAGATCTTTATGAGTGATTGTTGTCATCAATTGTTTCACAATTTGATGAGGGAATACATTAAGAAGGCACGAGTCATGGATTTTGATTAGTCTTGTAAAACCCAAGAACTAGATTAAATCTCATATCAGGTTTGGGATGGATAATGTACATTCTTTATGGGAGATAGTTTTTAGATGAGGCCATCATTAGGTTAGTAGAATTGGGAGAGGTGGGACGATACACATCATGATGGTAGTTGAACATTCAGCATGCATCGATGACTTATGGTAATTGATTTTTTTAATAATTTATTTATCATTAATTGTAAACTAAATATTTTATACTCATATAGGAATTTTAAAATCCTGATATTATAGAGTTAGATATCTATAAGAGGGTGTTCAACGATTTTTTTCACTATAGATATTGTGGGTGGTCTCTAATGTTAGATTGTGGTCAGTATTATTTTTTTAGTTTTAAAATTTCTGAAAATAAAATTTTAACCATTTTGATTTAAAATTGAAATTGGAAGAGACATATGAGAACATGAATTTTCAGACATAGGATGAGAGTCTGGATGATACTGAGAGTCATTCTACCATTGTGGTAGGATTTTATGATGTAAGATGGATGTAGGTGATGGAATATTCTTTTGAGAAGTGGATAGTTGTTGGTATATGTTCTCGATTGATGTCGGGTAGTTATTATGGTACAAATTCATATTTGATATACAGATCAAGGGGGACTCATGGAGAGTCATCATCATTGGCCTCATACGATGAGGATCAACTGTGAGCATAGATTGAGGATATATAAGCGATTTATAGGGAGAAAAAAGATCTTCATCGACAACACGAGCAGAATTTGGAGGAGATGTGATGACAAAAACCAACAACAACATGATGATAATATGGATTGTATGAGAGGGATGACTTAGAGTGTTGGGGTGGAGTTCCCCTTCCACCTCTTCCAAATGAACCTACCCCTCCCCCACACCATCCATAATGATTTACAAATTTATTATGTTAACATTTGAATATAAATATTTTAAGTAATATTTTTCATATTTCATATGTTTATATATTTATTTATTACATATTTTTTCATTTAATTTTTTTATATTTTTTAGTTTTTATTTTTTTTATTTTTATTTTTATTTTTTATATTTTTAACTTATTTATGACTAGAAGTAGTCCCATCATAATAATATTTTTTTGATGGGTCACTTGGCCCATCATAAATACCTATTTAAATAATCTGGTTAAAAACTATTTGAGAATAGAAGGCGGACCATCGCAGAATATAGTTTTTGGTAAAGGGTCATAGATGAAATTCCATTTCTGATATCATTTTCAAAGAAAAGGTATTTGAGGTGGGAATAAATCACAAATTGTTGTCTACAATGGGGTCATGTCGCAAATTCCCTACCACAAATAATCAATTTTTTAATTTTGTTACCATTGTTTCAAGTGTTAACGACCACCTTTTCTCATGCATGTTTTGTAATAGAAGTTTTTCTCAGGTGGAAAAGATATATTTACATCATATAAATAATTATATTAATGTTATAAAAAATATATTTATTAATTATATACAATTTTAAAATAATTCTTGAAATTTTTGAAGTGTAAAATAAACACACCGCTTTGTGGAGACGGTAGGCCACACATATACACATGTGATGTTGTCGTTTCCATAATGGGTGAAAGAGAAATAAGTTGGATGATATATTAATTTTAAATAAACAATATTATGAAACAAGAATCATATTCATTATTTCCATCATTATGACTATCTGTGTGATTTTTTTGATAGAAATAAAATTACATTGGTTCCCGAGGTGATAGACCATTATACACATAAGTGATATTTTTGTTTATAATTTCATAGATAATAGGTTGGATAAATATTATTCCCTGAATATAATAAAATTTTAGTATAGGGTAGAAACTGATGTAATTATATTTTAATTATCAAGACATAATTTAAGGTGGTAAAACAATAATCAAAAAACAAAGGACTTGGTGGGGAAGATTACATTTTCTTTGAAAACCCTCCTATAGATCTCTTATTAATAACCCTAATGTTGGTATTTTGTGGATGAAAAATATATATATAACATGTATAATGATTTCATAGAGGTATTTGTTAAGGTTTTCATGGAGCTAATTGTATTAACAGGTGTGAATAATTGATGGGATGAGGTTCGCATTTATAATTGAGGTGAGAAGAATACTTGTAATTATTAAAATTTTTAGAATAATTTTAAGTATATTTCTTAGAAAAAAGGATCCAAATGGATCATATTAGAAGGTGGTAAGAATAATTTCTAAATAAAACCATCTAATGGGGTTTCATTGACCCTTTTTTTATTTAAACCCATATCTTTTTAGGATAACCATCGGTAAACCCGTTTTAACCTTAATCGTGATGAAAATTTTATATTTTTTTACTATTAATTGTGAAGAAAAATGAAATTTGATATAAAACCTAATTTAGACGATCTAATTCCAGATAATGAATTTATTTTATTAAATTAAATTCATTGAAATGACAAAATTTAATTTAAAAATAATACCCCAAAAATGTGTCAATAAATGGTTTTTCAAGATATGCATCTTTGAAACATAAGATGAACCTTTATTAACTATAAAAATCATAATAACCATTATATAGATTTAAATTAATATATTTAGATATATAATATGTAAATTAGATTTTAAAAATTCATCATTAAATATTAATTTAATTAATAAAACTTAAAAGGCAATACGCTTTGAAAAACAGTTTTCATAAAAATATCTAATTTTGCCTCCAAAGTATCTTTAATTTATTTCCATAAATTTGATATTCAATACATGTTCATGTATAAATATATATATATATATATAATATTATAATAAATAAAAGGATAACATTTAAAAAATAAATTCCCAATTATTTATAAAATCTTATTTCTTAGAGAAATTTTAAAATATATGTTAAGGGGTTATTTTGACCATGTAAGATAAAAATATAAACTTTTCCAATAAAATTTAATATTTTCCCATGAAAAAATAAAATTTTGATTATATTGTAGTTTTATTAAAATAAAATTTTCACCTATTATAAATCAATATCGTTTTTCACATAAATTTATGTCAAACTAAAAATCAAACTAATTATTGATATCAACATATCCAAAGAAGAACCTTGATTATTTTCTTATCAATGGGTGTCACTAAAAGAATCTAGAAATCATGTGTTCTAAAAAATATATGTGGATTCATGATTAACCTATCCAAAAGGTTTATTTATATCTTCCAAGAATTACAAAAACACCTCAAAATTTCCAAAACCAATTGTTTAGTCACTGTATGGTTTTTTAGTTTATCTAATCCTACTTCAAAAATTGATTTATCCTTCTGTTTAAACCAAAAATCCAAAACAACCCCCAAGGAAACCAATACATTCCAATAAGGATCATTTTTCATCATATAAAACATAAAACTCACAGAAATAATCAAATGGAAATTAAATCCTAACTCTCCAAGGTAAGATAGGTTTCATCAAGATAGGTGGTGATCAAGAACCTAATCATAATCAACCTCTTATGTTATGAAAAGTCCCAATCCCAAAACTATTGTAATCCTTTTAATAATAATAGGAGACCTTAAAAGTAAACCTTTAGTAATACCATTTTTAAATAAAGAAACTCATGTCAAGTTGACACATCATTGATGATTTCTACAATGATGCCCGAAGCGCATTCCTAATCTCCACGGGTTCGATACAATAACAGAGGTATCATGAAAAGAAATATGAAAATGAATTCACCCAACAACTAACATGTGATTTAATAGAAAAAAATTGGTTATTACAACATATATCTACAATTCATCATTTTTAAAAAGAAAAAACCATTATGGTAACATCCAATAACATGATAACAATATCTAGATGAACAAACAAAAATAATGTCAACAAGTAACCTGAATAAACCAAGGGGTCCATATCAATATGACTATATTTCACCACCATCATAAGAAACCAGAAGACAATATGATTCAAGAGATACCTCATTTACATAATTCTATTCCCTTTATCGTTATCCTTAAAAACCATGAATAGAAATTAAAAAAAGATAAAATTATGGTTTAGTAACTAAATCTTAGGATTATACCACTTAAGAATCTATACAAAGTTTATCACCATATGACCCCTAGTTCTAACTCTTAAATAAAACTTGTTTCATTAAGTAGTTCATATGAAAAAAATCTCTAAAAATTACTTTTGTTTTTATTTTTTCAAAATGAATCATATCCCAATCCTATAGAATATTGAGGGAGAAAATGATTTATTGAATAATGGGAAATAGGTCATAAATATACAAAAATAAAAAAATGGGAATTTAAATCACTATAATCTATGTAATACATACAAACACTCCATAAATGGGATTAAATTCATATCCTATGATACCAATACAGACAAGGGACATAATATAATTACATAATATTTAAAAAAATATAATTTTGTTTGATAGTTCTTACGACACACAACATCGTGCCTGTATAAACCCTAAACTATTATAATTTAAATAAGGAAATTATAATATAAATGTTAAATTTTTGGGTATGGATAAGATTAAAATATATAAAAAATATATGTAATGGTCCTAATCAATATAAATTTATCATCAAATTACTTGAAAATGGTAACTCAATTTTTAGAAATTCATTTTATTATTTAAAAATATGTTCTCTTTAAAATAGAATTTATTGCTTTTCATGAGAAAATATTATAATTTACATTTGTAACTTTTAAAAAAATTATTTGATAAAAATTATATAATTTTTTAAATCATAATATAATAATTATCTTATGATAAAAATTTATAGTTTTTCTGAAATGATTGATTTTCTAATGAATAGTGAAAAATGCTGATTTTTATTTTAAAATGCATTTTCTATTCAAGTATTTACAAAGTAAAATTATATTCAAGTATAAAAACATTTTACACTTAAAAAGTTATTTTCCTAAAAATAACTTTTTGTCACGTACGATGGGAAAATATTAAATCAAATTCTATCCCTAATGTGAATTGAATATAGAGAAATGGATTAAATATTTTTAATCAAGAGGTCCAAATTTTTTAAATAAGAAATTTTTATTTTTATTCATTAGGAATGGTAACAATAGTAAATAATTATCACCATAGTAAGGGTAAATCAAGTAATTATAGCTAACAATAATATGATAAGGACTAACACTTAACCCTAACAGTTACTCTTATCTCATTAAATGAGTGTATTCTAGCCATTTATATCCAAGTCTAAAATATATGGCCCATTGGTTCCATTTTTCTTAAATATTTTTCTTTCTAAAAATTGATTAAAATATAAAGACAAAAATGTCACATTCTTACTTTATTATCAATAATATTTTTTTACAGAGATAAAAAAACTTATGTTTGGTTATAAATAGTGATTTTCAATAAAAATTATTTTTGTATCATGGTAATACATTTATTGTTTTTAGTAATGAAATTTTTTCCTCAGATGTTTTTGCAACATTGACATAGTATTTATTCAATTAATTGAAAATAAAATAAATAAATTTAAAAATATTAAAAGTAATATAAATTTAATTAATTATTTTTTAAATTGATTTTTTAATTAAATAATAAATTTTATTAATTTTTTAAAGGATTTTATTTAAATTTAATTTCTTTCATGTTTTTCTTAATTATATCTTAAATGGATAGACCCAAAATTGACATTATTGATATTTTATAATAAATAATTTTTTATTAAATGATTTAAATTTCATAAAAATACTATCATAGGTAAATTTATTTGGATATGGTTTTAAATATCATCCATGATCAACTTATTAGACAATTTTCAATTTATATTAAATATCTTAACCCTTAAAGAGTTAAAACATTATTATCACGGTAATTGTCAAAAGGGGTTAACAGGGGTTAAAACCAAAATATAAGCGATAAAATATCACCTAAACTTGTAAAACAATTATTTTATGCTATTATTTTTATCCATAATCATAATATATTATAATTATATTATTTTATATCCATTTTAAAGTGAAAATTAGTTTATATTAATTTAATACTTTATGAAATTCTAAGAGTGCCCCTCCCCTCACTTATAAAAGGGAAACTCTTCTCCTATTTCATTCATACATAAAAATAATTTTTTCATAAAATAAATACCAAAATAAATCACCTAAATCCATACACATATCATAGTATCCTTGTTTTGTTAAAAAATCCAATCTAGGAAGGTTTTTGGAATAATAAATTATGGGTGGTCTAAAGAATAGGTATAGTTTTTAACCAAGCATTTTTGTTTTATTTCTTCTTACACCTCCTTAAAATATTATTAACCCTTGATGATATAAAAACATAATTATCTTTCATATACTAATAAATTATTATATTAAAATAATAACCCACATCCAACTCCTCTTCCATCATAATGGGAAACAAAATTGTTTTTCATGTGTATGGTGGATTACCACTTCGCAATCTGATGTAATTCTTTTTCCATTAATGTCTCTTTTTGATGGTTATAATGACTAATTTTATGTATATATATTATTATCAGGTCATATTTATAATTTTATAAATAAAATATTTCATATATTTTCTTACCTTTATATCTATTGAAAAAAGATAACGCCATTCTTGCGTACATGTGGGATACTACCTCCATAAAGTGATGTGATTCGTATTTTAGAACCACATCACATGGATTTAATATATAATAATTTAAATAAATATTAAAGTATTTATTATATAATGGTCATTATATAAATATAAAATAATAATAATCTTCATTCCATCATGATTGTTGAAAAATGGAAACGTTGCTCATGCATATGTACGGCCTACCCTCTCCGTCATTGTAATGTAGTTCAATTTTCAAAAATATATTTCATATTTGGTTTTAAAAGTATGATTGATATATTAAAATTATAATTATGTGATGATTATTATTCTATAGATGATTAAATATTGACTTCTTTGTTCATATTCAACCTACCAATTTCATTTTGAACATATGAGAAAAATATCGTCATGGCATCCGACATAAAATTAATTGATTAAGTAATTGAATATAAATTAGTAAAAAGAATAATTAATAGGAAATATTTTCTTAATAAATTTAATAATGAAAAAACTTTTTTATTATTTAAGATAACAATCATTCATAAAGAACCAAACTTGAGGTAAGGGTTTCCCATCTAACATTGATTTATGTGAGACATATACATTATTTACCACGTGTTTCAATTTTTTGGTGTATATAGTACCCAAGAATTCATTTGTAATAACAGTTTTCAAAAAAACTTATTGGTATCCAAAAATCTATATTATGTTCTATCTTTCATTAGGTTTTGTTTCTGATATTACTAAAGCAATAAGGATTTATCATCTCAAATTTCCTTCTTTGAGACATATGTTTTGTTTTGTGCCTATCTTTTTTTATGAGGTGTATATAGATCCCCTTTGACATGTTATATTATAAATCCACCAATATTCAAGATATTTTATGTTTTAATAGATTTAATTATTTCACGGGGCTTATGATTCCAAAGTTACCAATGCAGTAAGGGATTTATGTTACAATCTTAGTATTTATCATGATTGTTTTTTATAATGCTTACAATGATTAAATTTATTGATCAACCTCCAAATAATATAATGAATTATATTATACACTATTATTTTAAATATATTACATCCATTTATTTTAGTTTCCACTTTTTAAGAAATTTAGTTGAAAATACTTTCTCCTCCATATATTTTTTTCTAAAAATTATTTCAATAGTTTTTTTAATACTCTTAAATAATTTATTAAATAAATTTTTACCCATATTTTTCTTTTTAATAAAATGGTTTAAAATAAATCTTCCTATCATTTACTAAGTGTGGTACTTTTTATTTTTTATAGAAAATGTGAAAGGAGCATGTTATTTAACATAGACATCATGAACATAATTTATATCCATTGTGACCAATAAATTATTTGAAGCCTCTTTTACATGTTTCCAAGGATATTTTCAATGAATATTTTTTCTATAATATTTGGGAAATTTTTATATTTTAAATAAGTGATTTCAAATTAAAAAGGTGTATTTTCTTCAAGGAATATTCCACGTGATCTTTTAAAATCTTTTTCCATCTAAGATGGAATCATTTGATGTAACCAAATATTTTTGGTAGATATGATCCAATGATACCATCCCTATTTTTTTAACATATGTTATATTATTATGACAAAAATGTGATTATTAATCCCACTTTCTTTCCAAGGGTTATTTTATGATGATATGATTAATGTTTTATAATATTATGGCACACATGTGTGTGGTTTTCATTATAATATGGGTGAGACTGGAAATATATAGGTCTCCAATACATTGGGTAAATTTTTATATCTCATGAGATAATTATGGGATACAAGTCGATGTGCTTGATCTACTAAAGGAAAGAAGTTGATGTTATTGATTAACTATGGGATGCATCTAGTGATGCATGATCCGTGATGATCTGGGAAACCGATAATGATTCTTGATCCACTATGATTTGATTATCTCAGTACGTAACTAGGACATGTTAAATGGTTTATATACCTATTATGGTTCCACACTTTTATGACTCGGTCTTATTGTTCGTGATTGATTTATGATGATTTCTCACTCTTATGATTCATGTCTTTTGAAATGATAACGCCTTATTCCATGAACCATGTTTATGATGTTTAGTATATTGGGTATAAATATTGTACATTATGGTCATTATCCCCAAACCTATATGCTTAACCTAGGTTTCCATATGATTACTGATTGTAATCTCATATGTTTTCCCTTATTGAGAACCTGGGATCATTGTTTCTTATGTTTCCTTTCTCTAGGTTATGAACAATGTTTTTAAGAATAGTATATCTGTAAATCGTACTGAATGGGATGATCATTGTGAGAAATGACAACAATATTTAATGACATAATAATATTGTGTATCCCATATCAAATTACTCTAAACCTTTATGATATTTGGGCATGTATTTATGAAAAGTGTTGAATATTCATCTAAAAGAATATAATATTTATGTATGAAAATCATGTTCTATTAAAATCTAGATGAATTAATAATCCTAGGTCCTTATAATGAAACAAATATATTTTTCTTTCCTATTTTCCATATTTTAGAATTACATGAAAGATAATATAATCCCTCGTTTTGAAAACTTTGTTGTTGTATTTCATCGAACACTTAATTTCCATAAAACCGGTTTCAAATAAAATCCAGTTTTAAAAATTTCCCATTTCCACTGAATATCATATAAAAATTCATATATGACAATTTATCCCCTTAAAACACCAACCAATCATTTTCATATGCCAAAATCAAAGGACATGAAAATAATATTCATGTGTTCCATTGGAAACAATCTATTGGATAGAAATTCCAAACTAACCAATAGAGGAAACATTGACTCCATATAAAATAAGGATTGTAAACAAATAGATCAGGTCTATGTAATTCAATATTCAAGTGAAAAACCAGAAACTCTCTATCTAAATAATAGATCAGGTCTTTATACCCCATGTAGTTTTTCATGACTTAGATAAGATGAGATAATATAGGTAGATCAAGAATGAAGGGAAAAACATCTAGAAAATACACATACCTCAACGATATCAATCTATGTCGATTGATACTCACTATATGAAAAAGTGGATAACCTCCTATAAATTCAAGGATATATTGGTCTGGGATAATGAGGAAATAAGGAGGGAATAGTGGTGAAAATTTTTAAGGGAATAAATTTAATTTTCTATTTGTAATAAACTCAAATAGATTTCATGGTTAGGATACATGGTTAGAAAAACCAAGAACTAACCATGTGATAACACATGTACCTTGAAAAATGGAGAACCCATTTACCAAGGAATAGTTGTATGGTTAGACAAACAAAGAACAGGTTTTTCAAAAACCTCTCGACCCAAACCCAAAAATTATAATAGTTTTCCTATAGACTTGTATAGTTAAAAAAAGAATGATCAAACTAGGAAAACCACTATTGGTACCAATAGATCCCTACCTCATGGATACCCCATGGTTACCATTAACTGTATAGCTAAACCATCTTCCTATACTATTTCCCAAAATATATAAATTTACAACCCCAAATTATGATATTCTTTAGAACATTAATAGAGATATTTAAATATCAAAATTAAACATACTTATGACCCAAAGGGTGTTAATGTATGAATATATGTATCATAGTTATTTTTGATCACTAAAACTTCATCGTATAGCTTCCATTCATATCATAAGACTTATATTAACTATGAAATTTGAAAAAGGCATGATTATAAGGCTCTTTTCGCAATATAATTATTGATTGTAATACTAAACCAAAATTCATTGAGCCTATCATATTAATTTTTGGATGAGAGAATTTTATAAAGGAAGTGGGCATAAGTCTTAAGACATAGAGAATTATTCTTAATCATAAAAATTTAAAAATATAAATGTTTTAAGTTCCCAATTTAAATAGCCATCACTTAGAGAAAATTTGGAGGATATTGTAGATTAAAAAATATTGAGAAATTAATATTTTCAAATTAAAGAGGAAGTAAAATGGGATTATTTTTGAATTTGTTCTTAATTATTAGAATATAACAAATAAAGAGAGATAAATGATTAAAATGATTATTATTGATCTTAAAGGATATTAAATCATGATCAAAGGAGGTGGTATTATGAAATATGTTAAATTATTTTTAAAGAATAAATTCTATAATTATGTAGAAAAATTCACTATTAATATTGGAATTGTTTTAACTTGATCATAACATCATGATTCTATTATGAGTCATGATCAAAGATGGTATTAAGAGAATAAAAGTAAAAGATGAATTTCTAGGAAATAAATGAAGCTTGAAGTTTTAATTCCATATATATTAAAAATGGAAATTAATAAAGTTTGATGATTTATGATCTGGTCTAAATTTTTTTAAATATCACAAAGAGTTTTGATTCATGCTTCAAATTAAGAAGGGGTAATATAAATCTACTTTCCAAATGTGTGGATAATTTTATTGTATAAAGCAGCAATAAATAATGATTTCAAGCAATTGGAATGTGGTTAAAGATGCATGTGAAATGCTATGTAATAACTATGCATATTTGGAGATTGAAGTGTTGTTGGAGTGGATATATATTTAAGAAAATGTGTGAGTTAAGATTATTGGAGAAGTATCATGTGAATCCCCAAACTCGTGCTTCTTAATTCAGTGCATAAAAATTTTGTGTATTTTTTTAATAATGATAATTGGAAAAATAAAAATAGAATTTTACATTCCAAGACCTTTCTCGATCTAGGTTTTGGATAATTAGACAAATAAATTAAAAAAATTAGAGTTGTAAATAAATAAAATTGATAAATGGAATATTCTATGAGTTTTAACTCTATTAGTGAAGTCCCCTACATTATAATATCTAAGAGATTCCTCTGAAAATATTTTTGAAACATGGTATGAACATGTTATTACCTAGTAAGGGGTTTTAAAACTAGTGGAAAATGTTTTTATAAATACTTATTTAAAAATATTTAAAAATAATTTATATAAAATATAAATATTTCTTATATATATATAAACCTTTAAAAAATATTTATTTAGAAAATACATTACAAAGATACATCTTTGAAAATAATTGGATTTCTCTGGAAAATCACTTGAAAATATTAATATATTTATGGATTAAAATGTAAATCAACAGATAGTATAAAACTTGTGTGGTTGCAAGAAATATCATTATTAGGTAAATGACTTATGAGGCCATAGGTTCACGGCTGATTCATCATTCCCCTTCCTGATAACCAAATGCTGAATTAAATTTTAAAAAAACATTTTCTGAAGATCCATTTTTTTTCATAAATAACCCATTAAAAACATTCCAAAATATTACATATATTATTTTCATAGAAGAAAATAAATTCATAACTTCTAATCTTGGGAAAGTCACTTAACAAAGAAAATTTAGGAGAAATCCATTTTTCTAGAAAAGAATTAAATAAATTTAAAAGATTCATTTGCTTGTATAAAAATTCATGTGATGTCATGATAAATTATTGAATATGGACATACCTAATAACATGTATGAAATTAATTAATATAAAAAATATTTTATTAATAAAATGTTGATTTTTAATATATAAACATTTAAAATAAAAACTTCCCCTGCCTTGATTTTTTATGTCTTTATCTTACTCTTCTTCAGAAAATAACATTGTTTAACACCTTAAGACCACATAATATGATGTTCTACCTAAACTAAAGCCTATAGAATGTGGAGAGGAAGTGGATAAGATAATATTTCCAGTATATTTTTTATCTTGAAGTATCATGGTGATGAAATTAATTGAAGAAAATAATTTGTGTTTATAATTGTGGTGAGGGAAAAACTAACAATTACTTAAAATATTAAAATATAGTTAGTCTAATACAGGTTCAAATACTTAAAAGGTATCCAAATCATAGTATATTACATATTCAAATGAATATTATCATTTTTTCTTTGTTCATTACTTTTTTGATTTTTAAATAATGTAATAAAAATTTATTCAAGAAAAATATTTTTTCAACTAAACAGTATTTTTAACTATGAATTTAAATCATAAGAAAAGTTTTAGATTAGAATCTAATTTTTTATTTTACCTAATAAAAGTCATATTAATATAGATAAATTTTGAATTAACTCAAATTATATTTATTTTATTATTTTTAGAATGACTAATTTGATATATTCATTAATTAAATAAATACTGCATCATCATTTTGCAAGCCATTAACATAATTATATATTCACTAAAATTTAAAAATAAAACTAAATTATAATGAAAATTTTATTTGTTTTTTAAACATAGTTTATGTTCAAAAAATAATTCTGTAAAACCATATAATAAAATTTTCTATGAATTAAATACTATAGTGTGAACAACTTGACTTGCTTTTAAATAAATTATTACAAAGGTATTAATGTGATCCATGTGGGTCCAAAATGTTACAAATTTACGTCAAATTAAGATAATGGTTAAAAAAATTATATAGGAGATTTTTTAGTCATTTTAGGGTACTTATAATTTTAATTAAAAACATTTTATTTATTTTCCTTTTGATTGCACATGCACTACATCAATGTTGCACAAACATTGAAGTTAATTATTTCTTATATAAAAAGTAAAAATGAATTAAAATAATAAAAATTAATAAAACGGTTTCAATATAAACATTTATATTATTTAAATAATTATATTTACTCACATACATGTCAATACAACTTCTTTATTTTGTTAATTTTTATTTTCTTGCCTTGCACAAGCATTGCACATACATTTGGATATGGCTCATGTTATACAGATCTAAAATTATATATTAATATAAAAAAACTTCAATTATACATAATATTTAATCTAAAAATTAGTGGAAATAATTTTTCCTCTCAATTATTATTTATAAGGAAGAAAATTGACATTGTTAGCATTGTGTGGACACTTTGTCGACACTAACAATGATTCTTTTATACATATCAAGAAAAATAAAATTTAAATGTTAGGAATTATTTATATAAAATATTTATTTTATAATGTCATTATTTAATTATTAAATAATTTTAATAAATTTTATATCATTATTATGTCTTGAGGTTGTTACAAAAAGTTCTGCATTTTATAGAAAAACTGTATTTTTCTGTATTGGCCAAAAATTTAACATTTTTAGAAAATCCTAAAAAATTAACCATAGACTAATTTTGATAAAATGATTTAAAAAATGAAATTAATTTTTCCAAATATATTTTAAAAATATTAGAGAAGTTAGATATAAAATTTATTCTTAAAAATCACCAAAAATCATTTTTAAATAAAAAATATTTCTAACAAATAATATGACTTTACTATAAATTATTTTATTATCATTTAATAATTTACCTATAAATTTATATTTACTTCTTACATTATATTTATTTCAAAAATAAATTATTATTATTCATACGTTCTAATTTAATGACTGTGTTATAATGGTCATATTTAAATAATAATATTTAGTTGTTCATTAAAGATCGATGTGGAATTATGGATCCTTTTAAAATCTCATGATGTCACATTATACCCCCCCTGAATTATTTATTCACTCAAAAGTTTTTCCAACTTCGTAAAATTAATAATTTCTATATTTATAATTAATAAAAAATTTATCTTCAAAGGGAACTTAATTACCTAGAAGTTCAAAAAAAATTATCTCTAATATTTGTTCTAACAAAATGACAATGTTTAATCTCTAAAGATATCTACAATGTTGCTCTGATCCCAAGTGTGAAGGCCCTACCCCATTATTTTGGATTCATTTCATAATAATGTAGTTTCTTTTATTTAATAAATACAACTGAAAAAATACACACAATATTTTATATATCATGACTTTTTCCAGTCTAGGTTTTGGAGAATTAGAAAAATACATTACAAAACCATAGATTTTTACAAAAATAAAATAAATAACTAAAACACTTAATGTTTGCTAACTCTATATGATAAGTCACTTGTCTTATAACTTTAATGACATTCTTGAGAAAACATTTTTGAAACATGAGATGAGAATTCTATTTCATAGTAATGGGTTTTAAAACCAGAGAAATATTTTTTATTAAAACCCATTAAAAAATATTTTAAAATACGTTTTCTCAAATATAAATATTGGATATACATAAAAACATTACAAAAAAACAAATTTTTAAAATAAATTTAAAAAAAATATTTGAAAACAATTGGATTTTTCTTGTAAATATGTTGAAAATATTAATATTTGTCTGGACTAAAATGATACTCATAAGATCTTATAAAAACCTTTTGGAAACAAGAAATATCATTAGTAATAAAATTTATAGTGAGGCCATGGGTTCACTCCCCATTGCTCAGTTTCCCTCCTGATACCCAAGTTCTAAATTAAATTTTTAGAGAACTCATTTTCTGAAGATTTATCCTACTTATAAATAACCCATTAAAAACATTCCAAAATATTAAATATATTATTTTTGTAAAATAAAATAATTACATGACATATAATCTTGGAAAATTCACTCTTTAAATGAAATTTAGGAGAAATCCATTTTTTTAGAAAATAATTACTTACATTTAAAAGACGCATTTAAATTAACACGATTTCTTGTATTAAAATGCATGAAATGTCCTGAGAAATTCTAGAATATGGTTATATCTAAGAGGAATTACATTCATATAAATTCAAAACCAATTTATAAATAATGATGTAATTTTTAAAATATAAACATTAGAAATAAAACACTCCCCAACCTTGAGTCTGCATGTCATGTATCTTCATCTTCTTTAGAAAATCGCATTACTTAACACCTTAAGACCACAAAATATGGTGTTCTTACTAAAATAACACCTCTATAATATAGATAAGAAAGTGTAGATAATAATTTGGTAGTATATGGTCTATATTTGAGGCTCATGGTGATGAAATTAATGGAAGGAAAGAATCCATGTTTATAATTGAGGTGAGGGGAAAATTAGGAATTATAGAAAATATTTAAATATAATTAGTCTAATATAGGGTTAAATAATTTCAAAAGGCTGTAAAATCACATCTGATCACATTTTAAAATTAATATTATAATTTTTTGCCTTGTTCGTGATTTTTTTTAATTTTAAAATAATTTACTATAAAATTTTATTCATGAAAAATATTTTTTGTCAAATTAAATACTATTCATAACTATGACTTTAAAACATCAAAAAGGATTAAAATTAGAATCTAATATCTTATTATATCTTATAAAAAACATATTAATCTATATAAATCATTAATTAACTCAAATTATAATATTTTTATTTTTAATATCATTAATTTTATTTATTCATTAATTAAATAAATATTGTATCATCATTGTGCAAGTCATTAAGGTAGTTATATACTCCATAAATGTTAAAGATAAAATTCCAGAAAAAAAGATAATTTTATTATCTTTCATAAACCTATTTATTTTTTAAAAATACTTATGGAAAACCAAATATTAAAATACTATATAGATATAGAACTATAGTGTGAACAACTTGACTTCCTTTTAAATAAAATATTATAAAGGGCTTAAAGTGATTCATTTGTGTCCAAAATGTCCCAAATTCAAATAACATTAATATAATGGTCGAAAATTTATTATATAAAATATTTATTCATATTTTGGGTCATTTTGTGGTGCTTGTAATTTTAATTAAAGACATTTTAAATATCTTTCTTCTGCTTTCAAAGGAACTGCATCAGCATTTAACAACCATTAATGTTAAGTATTTCCTATATAAAAGTAAAAAAAAATTACCATCATAAAAATAAATTAATTAGGTTCAATATAAACATTTATATTCATTAAATTAGTATATCTACTCAGATCCATTCATATAAAACTTCTTTAATTTGTTAATTTGTGTTTTTTTCCTTGCACAAGCATTGCACAGACATTTGGATAAGGCTCAAGTTATATTGCTCTAAAATTATAAATTAAAAGGAAAATAATTAATTATACATAATTTTTAATAAAAATGTCATTAAAATAATTATATCTCCTGTTAATTATTTATAAATAACCAAATTAAAATTTTTAGCGCTGTCGAGGCACTTCGTCGACACTGACAATGATTTCTTTATAATTATCAATAAAAATATAATTTACATATTCAGAATTATTTATATACAAAATTTATTTTATAATATCAATATTTATTTATTTACTAAATTTAGTAAATTTTATATCATATTTATAACTTGATGTTGTAACAAAAAAATACTTTATTTTATAAACTAAACTGCATTTTTTACTATTTAGAAAAAATATAACATTTTTATAAAATTCTAAAAATTTCACCATAGACTAAAAATGATATGTCAATTTCAAATATGAAGTTAATTTTTACAATTAATATTTAAAATAATCGATAAATTAAATATAATATGTATTCATAAAAAGAAATAAAATCATATTTGAAGAAAATGTCTTTATGATGAATAAAATGACTTTACTATATATTATGTTATTATTATCTATTAACATACCAATTCATTTATATTGATTTATTACATTATATTTATTTCATAAACCAATTATTCTTATTCATATTTTAAATTTAATGGGTAATTTATAACGATCACATTTAAATAAAAATATTTAGTTCGTTCAAGAAAAATGTTCCATCATGATTCCTTTTAAAAACTATGGATGTTAAACATGAGAATATTTTTTGAGGTCCTGAGTTGTTTTAAAGAGATTTTGTGTCATGTGAGCATGTTGATGTAAATTTATCTTGAGGAATGTTCCATGAGATATTATGAGTTTGAGTGGAAAAAAAGAGAATATGAGGAAGTATTCTGGCTGTTGGAATACTCTAGAATAGTTGCTTTTGACTGAGAGAAAATATAAAAGAAAATAATGTTAGGGAACTCCTATCATTATGTATGAGAAATGGAAAATAGAGAAAAGAATATTGAGAACATAGGGAAAGATCATGTATAAAAAATATGATAAATTAAATGAGATCATGGGAATGGAAATATTTGGGGATATTTTATATTTGAAAAGGGTTATACTAATTTCCTAGTAACCTATATATGAAAAGAAAAATTAATAGATATGATCTCAGCGTTTGTGAGTTGATTCATACTAAAGATAATATAGAAAACACTACAACTCTCAATGTAGAAGAATAAGAAGAACGATCTGAGACTGTGATGACGAGTTAGATCATTTTGGTATTAAATCTAAATGATGAATATTGTATTCCTAACAAATTCATTGTTACAGAATCATAATAGGTAGAAGAAAGAGAATGACCAACCCACTGTGTACTTTTTCATTTTTTAGAGTCAAAGAACTTAAAGAAATTGAACTAGTTGTAGTGTTTAATTATCATAGAATCTCATTGAGTGAGATATCCAAGTAAGTAGATTCAATAAATATTCTATGAAGTTGTGATATGAGTAGTGACCGAGTTGAAGAGAAATATTGAAGATTTACTGACATTAAAATATGATTCTTATGAGAATGATGATATTTTTATTTTTTATGTTGACACATCTAGTGAATATTTTTGTATCTACTTCAAATGATAACTTCAAAGTAATGCTTATTTATATATGGTGGGAATATATAGAATTTGTGAAACTTAGGGAATATAGGGAGATCACTATGTCTCATTATAGATATATTAAGAATATATTGAAGGATTTAATTTGTAAAATAAAGATTTTTAAGTCAAGTGAGACTCTTTCATTATTGGTGTTCGAAACACTGAACCCAGTGTAGTCTCCTAAACTATAGTAGAAAGTCCTTTATTATGGTAAACAAGATATCAAAGAATGTATTGGGTCTTTATTCCATACCTTTTAAAAATATTTTTTACCCTTTTTAGATCTTCATTTTCTATATTAGGTTTATTTTTTCTAGGTAAAAATAATAAGGGAATCATTTTCAGT
This sequence comes from Viscum album, assembly GCA_963277665.1. NCBI lineage: Eukaryota > Viridiplantae > Streptophyta > Magnoliopsida > Santalales > Viscaceae > Viscum > Viscum album. Next base: position 265,024,242 of record OY728125.1, on the reverse strand, counting down.
AATTGAAAACATAGGGTAAATTATTTGAGTAAGTTAAGATTCATAAGAGAATTTTCAATTTGTAAAAACTATTTAATGACATATTAACCCCTATCAAGAGTCTATAATAATCCTATTGTGTTTCTCAATTAGTATCATAAAAAAGGATAATTCTGATTGGATATATTTTCACGACCTAGTAAATTTAATTTGATATTATGAATTGAATATTTGTGATGATTGACAAAACTCATGTAGAAGAATATGAATATATGTATGTTTTTATAGATATGTAAGTATCACACAATACTAATGATAATAGGATAAATAAAAATATTAAGAATCTAATAAGTACCTCAATAAATAAATAATAATCACCACAACCTAGAGGTAGTCAATGTGGTGCCACTAGTTCTTATTGTGATGTGACTGATGGGATTAAAGCTACTAATAACAACTATTATGAGGTTTGATACTTTTTATTAAAAGTTATTACTAAAGTTTTTCATCAAATATTTTTGTTTATTCTGGATATAGATGATCAAATATCACACCAAAAAAATATTTTAATGAAATGTAAAAAAACCATTGGCAGGATAGTTGAAAAAATGAAAATCTCACATCAAAGAAACAAAGGACAGGGAGTATTTTTTAAAGATTAATAGGTGAAATATTCTCATTGGATTAATAAAATATGAAATACCACCTTGATTAAAAATTAAATTTTATTAACTATTTTTAAAATTAGATCCATGTATAAGTATATTCCTATCAAGTTGTTATTGAAGTAATGAATTCTTAGTTGGAGAAAAAAATAAAAAAGGTGAAGGAGAATGAATGTATCTAGAAATAATGTAGCAAGTTAAATGAATTTAAGATGAAAATTTTGAAAAAATAATTTCATTATAAACTATACATAGTTATGGTTAAAATGATTACACTTAGTATAAAGTTCTTTTAATTTGAAATCATATTGAGGAATCTGAAATCAGGCTAAGCTAGTCCTTCCCAAATAACTGAGAATAAATGTATTTCCACACAAATCTATGAAATAAGTATGGAAATAAAATTATTGGAAATGGGAGCTTGTAATGTTATGTATATTCATCTGATAGTAGTTCTTGGATTAAGGTTAAACAAATATCAATTCAATATATTAATGCTAAATATATTTTCACTACATGTACGAGAAAAAAATCAAAAAAGTATGAAAATTTTGGAGCTTAAAATTCATAAAACCCCACCACAACATAATGGTTGTATTTAAGAGAATATATAAGTATCATAACCCAAATATATTCAATAAAAATAATGAAATTTTAAAATATTATCAAGCACATAAATCTCAAAAATATAGTCATCCTGTAATAAAAGATAAAATAAAGAGGTTTTTCAGAAACTATTGTTGTTTCTAGAAGTTTCAACACAATTATATTGATTTTTATCATAATAGGATAGTTTATTCCAATGATAAAACTATATAATAAAGTTTAAATGAGGATAAAATAATTCAAAAACCAATTTTATAGAAGTTGTATTCACAAAAATGGAGAAATATGGCCTATAAGAATATATCCGAATCACTTGAAAACTTTTGTGAGTTGTGAAAGTTCAGTGGTAACTGTTTAGAGAAATTTGTATGAAATCCTTATAGGTACTACTCACATGATGATGATAATAAAGGATCACCACATGTTCAGTAGATGTTATACATTTTTAACTTGGGGCATAATAATATGGAGAATGTTATTCAGAATGAAACTTTAATAAAGAAGTAGAATATTGGTGAGAAGTTTTCCAAGGTTTTTGAGTTAAAGATGAAAGGAATTGTGTATGACTAGTTCAGTATAACTGGACCCACTCCAATCTAGTTTATGACTACCATGTTAGAAAATATGGATCTATTTAAGAAAAGTGGAAAGATCCAAGTGTCCCATGTTTCATATATGACATAAAGAAATAGATATGATGAAAGAAGTGAACATACTTATATATATATATATTGATCATATATTAATAACAGTTATAAGAACCTAGGAAGTTTTAGAAAGAATCAAAGAGTTAAATTTTTATGATATATCATGAAAGGAGACTAATTCTACCTAACAAATAAGTTAAAAATGAAAGGGAATTAATTCATCCCAAAGAGAAAAAATTTGCAAACCTAAAGGGGGTCTAAGAATGAAGACTACAAGAAACATTATAGCTACAAAGTAAATAATTTCTATGTTAAAAAATATTTCTAATTCTTGGTGATACAAAATAGGGGGTAGTGAAGTTTAAATCATTCTTACATTCTGATGATTGTTCTTTAAATATGGATTTCATAGTGAAGCAACAAGAAAGTCAAACCACTATGGACTACAATTTCAATTGGTGTACATTTTTTAAATGGTATAAATTACATCTTGTATCATAATTTCATATAGATAACTTCAGGAATAAAACTCCATTGGTAATGAAATATGGATTTTATCTCTTATGGGAGATCACATGAAGAAGTGATAGTTACTAGTGATTTAATATATTCCTCAAATAATGAATCGCGACAGACCCTATAAATGTATATGGGTGAGGTATGAAACACTATCTCCTAGTCCATTCATGATATGTGCTAATTATATTCATCAGGGTGGTCTTGGTTTGAAAAAAAGGGTAATTAAATTACTTTCACTTCAATTTTATGATTTAATTGTAATGATGAGCGCATATTTATATACATTGTGGAAAATATGACTTTTACATACCATGATAAATGATATTTTGAGTTAGTATCACATACTTATTAGATTATGGAATGGTTTTTTGTCTAAATTAGCCACTCTTGTTTTCTAAAATGGGTTTTTTGAGGAGTATTTTTAGAAGTTTATTGATGAAATAGCACTAAGGATCATGTGATTCCACATTAATATAGTTGACTCTTCTACTAATCTTAATTTATAATATTCACTTGTAATTAGTAAGCAATAACACAAGATGAATTAATTCTATCATAGAATTTATAGATATTTTAGAAAGATTTGGAATGGTACAACATGTTTTTTCAAGGTAATTTAATTCAAAAATGATATCATTATTTATAAATTTCAATTGGTATCAAGAAATTTCCACCATTCACTTATGCGAAAGATTATAGGAGTTATAATGAGAGAAGAAGTTTATCACATTTTAAGAACTTAATTGGAACTCCCCCAAGGAATAAACAAGGGGGAGACTAATTTTTCTCTCCTTTGAATTAATTTTCAATTAGGATGAGAATAATGACATTGACAGTTAACATAAATATAGAATTTACAAGAAATCTAGAGGTGAAGATTAAATTTCACTTTATTTGATTATTATATTTGTTTTCACTATCAATGTATCAAATCCATTATATAATTGGGATGATCTAAGTGGTTTAAGTATCCTCCAATAGGTTTAAAAAAGGTGTCCCATGCCTCATGTTTAAAGAATATTGGATTTAGATTCCATTCGAATTGAAAATTCCATTCATATTTTGAAAATTAAATATATATAAGGAGTTAATACTACCTAAATACCAAGTTGGATAGCTTTATGTAGTATCCAATATTAATAAGATTGTTTAAAGGACTAATATTCATTGATAAATAAACACTTTTTAAGGAGTGATTTGAGTCTTGTCTAAAATATTTTGGAGAATTGAATGAGTCCATTCTATAGGGAATAGCTTCATCCGATGTTTTAATTTTTAATATATATCTATTTTATTGGAATATAGAAGAAACAATTAATTGGTAGTAATAAATACATGTGTATTGGTGATGTTTACTATTTAAATCAGTGTTACCATAACATGGATAAATTTTTTAAAGAGATTGGAAGTGGAATTGAGTTGATACTCAAGATTTGATAAATATTTTTCAATACATAAAAAATATATTGGAAGGAGTTTAGAATAATTTTAATAATTATAACTATCATTTGAAAAATTTCTTAGATGAATTGAAGATTTTTTAAGAATACCAATAGAAAGAGTAAGAAATTTTGACTATACATGAAAAAATATGGTTTTTTGAGTTTATAAAAAAGGATATGTCCTGAGAATAAGTCTTTTACTAATAATCATACGATTTCACTACAATATTTAGAATCCATGTGCTAAACATAATACATTAAAGTGATCATAAGGCTTTGAGATTCATGAAATGACTTTGAAGATCAAAAATTTTTGCTAACTAGAATAATTTGTTGTATGACTTCCCTACCAATCATATAACTTTAAATTATTTTTAACATTGATAAAGGCGTGATCATAAGGATTTAAATAAGGAATAATTATTCACCATAATACTTCACTAGAAGTCTTTGATCCTATAGTATGAGTTTATTGAACCTATAATTCAATAGAGGAAGTTAATATAAGGCTTATTCCAAAAATCATTAGCCTTTATCATAACAATTTAAAAATATAGTTCTTTTAATTTCCAAGTGTAATGATCATAAAGTTATAGAAAATTTCAAGGATATTAAGGACTCAAAAATATTGATAATTCCATATTTTTAATTTGAAGAATAATTAAAATGGGATGATATTTGAGTTGTTTCAAAATGATCAAAATTCTAGAAAGAAACACTGATAAAAACTTGTAAATAATAAGTTTTAGTCTTCATGGAGATTAATGTAATATCAATGGAATAATTATGAAACATTATAAATTTTTTTTAATAATGAAATTATAAAATTAAGTGTAAATAGTTACTAATGATGTTGGAACCAATTGTTAATTGATCCAAAATCATGACGAAATTATAATCCATGATCTAAGACTGTTTTTAGAGAATCAATGTGGATCATGAATTTATTGAAAATAAATTAATCAAAAAAAAATTCTTCTAGATTTATTCACACTAGAAAGGAAGAGAGTAAGATGATTGATTAGATCATCTGTAAATTTTGAAACATAATAATGAGTTATGATTCATGCTTGAGATAAAGAAGAGATAATGTTGAGAAGCTATCTAACTATAGAGATAATTTTAATTAATGTATAGGTTTTATATGATTCTCTAAAGATAAAGGATGATGAAACAAGCTACATATGAAATGTTATATAATAATTATTTGGATTGGGATATTGATGTGAAGTTACAGTGGATATCTGGTAAATTAAATTATTTATTATAGTCTGCTAAAGAAGTATCCAAATATTTCCTGACCTATTGAGTTATTTTGAAGATCTATTACGTCCCATGACTAGTTTTATGTATATAGATCTTGAGGATGATTCAAATATATCATATGAGTTTTAGAGGTTATGAAGAGAATATGAGGAAATATCAAGGCTATTGGAATACTCTCAAATATTTTCTTCTCTGAGATAAAAAATGAGAAATAATTGAAAATGAAAAAAGTGAGGACACTTCTATCATTATATAGGAGACAAAAATTATGGGGAAAAATAATATCAAGATCTTAGTGGAAATCCACATACACAAATGTGATAAGTGAAATGACATTATCAAAATTGAATTAGTTGGTGATTTTTTATATTCTGAAATGGTTGACCTAATTCCCTAGTCACCTATGAATCAAAATAATAATAAAGATATTGCAACAACCCAAACTTTTATTAAGGAAAATTCATCTTGATCTAATTAAATGTCATATTATGGTTATATAAAATGTGAAGTTCATTGGTTTTATGTTTTTGGATTTTAAAATACGGTTAGGAATTGTGACCATAGCTAATATAGCTATTGAACAGTGATCACATGATTAGTATAAATATAGGGCTTTAATAAATCCAATTTACAGAGACAAAGGAAGCGATGGCCTCATATAGTAGACTTGCCCCATACGAAGCCCATTTTTTGGAGCTCATAAAGGAGGTGGCATCATTGGGCTTCACTCTTGACCAAGCCCAAACCGAATTTGAACACATTAAGCTTGAGTGGAACCGACTATGGGAGAAGTGGAAGTTAATAGAGATTAGCACCCGAGCGATGTTATCCGAGCCACCCCAAGAGTCTGTCACCATCGTACACCTTAACCTTCATTATTATGTGGGTGTTATAAGGGGTTATGTAATAAGACCATATAACTATAACTATGTACATTTTTTTTTATAAAGAACGTGCATTCATTTTATTATTGTTACTCTGCAAATAGTTTTTAAAGCACAAATAGTATTTTTAGTTAATATTAAAATAACAAATATATTTTGATGAATTAATAGATCTTTGAATTAAATAATATTTTCATATAATATAATTTTAATTAAATTAATTTTTATTAAATATAAATGATCATATAATTTTATGAATGCAATTATAATTTTTATTAAGGTTTGAAAGTTGTTTTTGTCAAAACCCATGAATTTTCAATAAATGTGTTTTTTTATTTTAAAAGTAAAAAATTCACATATTTATAAAATTATTTAGATAAAATTAATATTACTTTTGGAATCACAACTTTGAAATTATCCAGCGGTGAATTTTTCATAATTTTCTGAGACAGTTGAATTTTTGGGTAAAAATTAAATACTTTTTGAATATATAATGTATTTTATGACATCATAATGACCCAATAGTTATGTAATAAAATATTATAAATGATATGTTCGGACAATATGTTCTTTATCATTAAAATAATTTGATTTTAGTTTTGTTTTATTTATTTTAAAAAACTCTAGTTGACCCTCCAAGAGTTATAGAGCATTTTCACTTTTTAAATGAATTTCCTTGAGAGTGTGAGTCACCTCCACATAAGCACCCTCAATATTTTAATAATTCCGTCCATATGACTTATAAAATATTTTTTTCCACTCCCCTTTGGTAAAAACCATGGGAAAAAATCATGGGCTTGTTTTTGGTTTTGATTAGTTTAATGTGAGGTGTCCCAAACCTAAATAATATAGAATTCCCTCTACTTTCCAATATAAACCCACCCAAGCTCCCACTTACTCTTCACTAAAAGACTTTAGATTTAGACAAAACCCTACCCTAATATCTCTATAATCCTCCCAATGTTCCCCATTCTCTCAATAAGTCTCTCTCAAGCCTCTCCCAATCCTTTGGGATCACACTTCTTAGTAAGGGATTTCTTCCTTTCTCATTTTTGTCCAATTTTCTTTAAGTTGTTATGCCCTTTTTTCATTTAAAAATGTTGGAGTATGATTTATCACCTCCCCTATACTATACTATTTATTATTGGATGATGGTAAACCCCTTTATCTCTCATTAATGCCTCTCATGTACACACGTTACCATGCCGAAATTCCTTGAGAGATTTCTCTCTCCTCTTTAAAATCCAAGTAATTATTTTGTATTATACATATAAAATCCATTACATTTGTTGGGACATGTATCTATATGACCCCATTCCTGTCCATTTAATGTATATTTGATGAGACACCCATTTTTCTCTAATAAACCATTTTCATGAATCCCTATGTCACGTTGTTATGCTGCTAAAATTGCACCGCGTTTTTTCAAGCTAAGATCATTGTGTAGTGAATACCATACCCATGTCTCTATCAACGGTATTCACCTTTATAAACATATAAATATTGAATGTTACTTTCATTTATTTATTCTACATTAATTAATCGTATAATTACTTATTATTTTGATTGATTTCATGATCCATGTGGCACACTAATGCATGAAATGAAATGTTTAAGAAGGGTGCGCCCTGATAGCCCTCCAATGCATTGGGTAAAGTATAGTATCATGATACGTCATGTGAAATGGGTGTTTACTCATTATAATTAAAGTGAAACTAGGTTTTACTTTTTCATCGTGTGCAATTATGGTTTACTCATTCTCCATGTGCAATGAGCCTTGGATCATGCTAATTCCAAGTTAGGTGTTGTTGCCACATTTCGATTTTATGATTATCATGCTTTATCATGCCTTTATGTTCATGTTTATCTTGTGCTCCATTGATATTTATATTGTCTAACATGTATTGTATTACTCATGTTATTCCATGTTTATTCCCTTACTGGGCTTTATAGCTCACCCTTTTCTTATGCATGTCCTCAAGTTATCACATGCAATGATAAGTACGAGGGAATGTAATGGTCATGTAAATGAAGTTTTAAATAAAGATGTTTTGTTATGTAATGTTCTTATCCCAAAATAGACTATACCTATCGATATTCTATGTCATACCAAGTGAATATTTTATGTAATAAATCAGGTTTAAGTGTGTAATAAAAAGCAGGGTGGTTATAGAGATGGGTTTTCATGAGTTGATATGAGATTACGGATAATGGGGAAAGCACTATATATCTAAAGTAATGGAATATTACGGATTCATTCCTATGTTGATGAGTTAGATTGTATGGGTATCAAATCCAATGTAATAATAATAGAATCCTATTATATCCTGGGTTTTATAAGAATAAGAAGAAAAAAAAATAAATAATGGTGTTGTTATATGTATTGTTTCACTTTTTTATGTCAAAAAACATGAAAAACGATGAGAAGATACTGGGTTATAAGATCATATAAGGTAATTGAGTGATACAACCATTTTAGTAGATTCAATATATGTTTGGTGAAGCTTCTTTTGGAGTTTTAATTGGGTTTAATAGTATTAATAAATACTTAATGTAATTTGATGAAACATCTTCGGAGATGGAGGTCAATATTATTTATTCGAAATCATTCTATACAAATAATTTCAACTAATTAGAAGAATAACATAAAATTAACACTTTTATATATAAAATGGAACTCCAGAGAACTAGTGTGACTCAGGGTATTGTTGACGCTCCTTTCATCATAGAATCTAAAGATTGGAAAAGGGGAATATCTGAGCTCAAAGTGATTCAAACTTTGGAAAAATATCAAAAAATGACAATGGAAGGAATAAGAAGAATATTTTGCAAGGGTCGTGCAAGTTCTACAATGGTCGCGCAAGTATACTTGTGCACCCCTAATGGTCGCGCAAGTCACTTGCGCCCCCTAAAAGATAACCGGTCGGGGTCTTCTCCTGCCTATAAATAGACCCTGTGGGACCCCCATTCGAGGAGGAATTTTTCTAAAAACTCATATTTCAGCTCCCGGCACCCTAGTCTCTTCTCAAAGCTTCCGGAACACTTATAAGATAATTTCTTACCTAGAACGGAAGATCTAAAGAGGGGGATGAAGGCCTAAGTGTTGAAACTCATAAACACTAGCACGTCGAGGTGGCCAGCCCTTAAGGCAAATGGCCACACTTGCGTGTCGCCTTACTCCTTCAATAGAACCTGTGCGCCCCTCTCTTGGAAGAACCTCAAGAGGATTCTAAAGGCCTTAACCTAAAGTCGCTCAAGTATTAGCCTGCTGAGTGAACACCACGCAAGTACCCAACGTGTCACGCAGGTATACCTGCGCGACCAAGACTTGCGCACCCACGCAGTACCTGCGCGCCTACCAGGACTTGCACACCCCTGCCTTTTTGGGTGCCCTTCTTGCCCATTTTACCCCTCTTAAGACATTCCACCTCTCCTATTCAAGATTTAGTCTTCAAGAAACTCTTCAAAGCCATTTACGGGGTGATTTCTTGATTTGACTTCTTTATCTGAAAGGAATTCTGAGGAATATCCCTCAAAACATAGTGATTTACACATCTTTATGTCACTAAAGATTGAGATTTCATTCATTAAACCTCATCCTTTAAGATGAGAGAATCTAATTTTGGGCCTCCTTCTCAGGAGTAAGTCCCAGTCATAATGCCTTTAACTTGGGCCTCCTTTTCAGGAGTAAGTCCCAGTCATAATTCCTTTAACCTGGGCCTCCTTTTCAGGAGTAAGTCCCAGTCATAATTCATTTAACCTGGGCCTCCTTTTCAGGAGTAAGTCCCAGTCATAATTCCTTTAACCTGGGCCTCCTTTTCAGGAGTAAGTCCCAGTCGTAATTACTTTAACCTGGGCCTCCTTTTCAGGAGTAAGTCCCAGTCATAATTCCTTTAACCTGGGCCTCCTATTCAGGAGTAAGTCCCAGTCATAATTCCTTCAACCTCAATCCTAATTTACCCTTGATCTGGGATTTATTCTCAGGAAGTTAATCCTAATCTTCATCTATTTTTGGCAGTCATACATACATAAGTCCCACATCATTTCTTATGATTGCATCTTTCATGGTCCAATTGTCTAATTTTTTACTAATACCTCTTGTTTCTCATACTGAACATGAATCACATGAGCTTAGAGGGTAAAAGTAATTATGACATCCTTATTTGATCCATCAATCATAAACATCATACTCGCCACTCGAACTACGTGGGTTCTGATTCCTTTTCCAAAACAAAGGATATGTAGGTATCCCATCTGCGGGTTTGATCCCAACTCTAAAATAATCCATGTCCTTCTGAATGACAATAAACTTCAAGTGCCCCACTGAGTGGCTTTGAAACCAGCATGGTCATCATAATGACCAAAGATACTTTTATATAAATATGCTGAAGGATACTATTGACCAAGAATCTTTAATAAATACAGATGATTCTCTATCGATGAAGAACCTCGAATACATATAAAAGATTCTCTAAATTTCGTACATATTTTATCATTGATTGTAAGATCTAAAGGAAAGCTCATTTTATACTTGGTAATGTAATAAGGATTCACGAACATAACTTAAAACTATAAAGAGAGTCTCAGAATAGACAATAATTCCCCTCAAAAAGGTGTGATGAGTCCGATCTCCCATCCTCTTGACCAATGCAAATTCCTAAGCCTCATCAGTCCACAAACTAATGAGAGCCTACCTTTGGAAAGTAGGTCCAAATGGATGTGGAATCATTGGATGTTTCCGGTTCTACGAACAAACCCGTTAGAAACCGATTGGAACGTTTGAACCTCCCATCAAGAGGTCATCCCCGAATTCCGAGGGAAACAAAAAATGGTGAACCCGATGTGAATCCTTAACCAAATTAAAAATGATTTTTTACCTATTTGTTAGGCCCCTATTTAAACTCAATGAGAGGGCTAACAAGACAGTAAGTAACATATGTGATCATCCAAAATATGTAGTAGCTGAATTTATCTTGATTACGTCTGTTATATCAAACATGCACTCTTTTCCAAGATCTTCTGCATTTCTATAATGGCCGCTCTCAAATTCACACCTATGAATACTACTGCTGTAAATGCCACTACTGCTATTCCTGCTGGATCATCATCCGCTCTGAGGATGACATCACCTACTCAGCGTCTTCAACGTTGGGTATCAAATGCGCTAGTTAAGGAGTACCATCAACACGGTACCATCCCAACTCTGGAGGCTGCCCGACAAGCCCTCCAAGTGAACAACTCACACCGGTCGTCCGGACAACGACGACCAGTGATCAAGAAACAGGCGATGCTGACTACCGTCTCCAACCGTTTCGGGTCGTTATCCCCGGAATGCAATCACCATTCACTCCCTTATTCTGAGGAAGTGAATGAGAAGGTCCCTCAGGGCCTTAATTCAAGAAGATAGGAGTCCTTCCTGAAAGATCCCCCCAACAATCGTCGTCAGACTCGTGCGGCAGTGCGCCCTCAACATGATGAGGGTACCAAATCCAGGCGTTCGGCTCAAGTTCCTCGAACCCGAGTAGGCAAGAAGAACCACCAAAGGCGAAATCCGGTCAACAGTGAGCAGGTTCTAATCTCTTCCATCTCCGGAGAAGTCCACCAACCTAACTTGGTGGCAAGCAACGAGCGGGCACATACACCTTTTTGTTTTAATTCCGCTGTCCAGCAGACTCGTCTGGCAGCATCATGCAAATCCCACCAGGCAATTCCGGCAGAGTACTATAGGTAGGAACATACACCTGTTTACACATCATCAGCTAGTCAGTAGGCTCATCTGACTACATATGATGGATCTTGTCAACCACGTTTGGCGAAGTGCAATCAGCAGACACATACACCTGCTAGTATTAATCAAGCCTACCAACAGTCTCTCTTGGTAGCGTTCGGAGAAGTTATTCGGAAATCCCCGACAACAAATAGGAAGCAGAATCAACTCTCTTCCCCCACACTTGAGTACTGTCAGGATTCACTAGTAGGAAAAAGAGGACAGGAGTAGGCACATACACCTGCTCCAAGCCCGGAATGGAGGTATATTCCCGTTCCAGCAGCTGAAGTCACCAAGAATATTCTATCAATGGTGAAAGAGCAGAAGAAAATCCATGCTCGTATTCTGGATGCCTGCTATGATATTATAACAACTTTAGCAGAATCTCAGGGAAAGACACATAAATATATCCCTGTCAGTGGAGTGACACATCAACAATTCACTCTGGAACAGACACACACATCTTTTCCAGTCCAAGAGGGTTGTGGGGCATACTCCTCCATATCATACGGACAACCAAGTCAGGCACATACACCTAATTTGAGTAGAGATTGTCAGTCTAACCTGGCCATCTTTCCTGATCAGGCACATACACCTGCTCGGAGTAGCGACTTTCGTCAACAAGTGGTTTCCAAAGCGAGTAAGAAGGCGTCTAAGAAAAAGACCCGCCCAGCACAGTCAGGAGATCAAGGGCCAATCTGTAACAAGGCCTTGCTCGATGCTGGAGTTCTTGAAGCCCTCAGACAATTATCTGTTGAAATTCAAGATTCTACTCCCTCATTTCCCAATAGTGGGAACATTAATTCCAAAGGTCTTCAACAGACACTTCCTCATGAAGGCTTGCTTCATGAAAATTCATTCAATCTTGAAGTTTCATCATCATATGAAAGCCACATGAACCCTCTCTGTGGTCAGAAGACCAAGGAGAAAGAGATCTCCTATTTTATTGTAACCCATTATGGTGGTCCTCCCCATGATGATGAATTTCACTGCGAAAGTCCTCTCCGCAGTAGTGATGCACATTGCCCGGAAAATGCTCCAGTGGACAATGTAGTGCTGAGAAAGCCCTCTTATCTTGAGGCACCTGCAAATGTCAAACCAGTCATGTCTGAAGCTTCATCGCTAGTAGGTGAAATATTTTCTCAATAAGAAGATAGCCCAGCATGTAGGTCATTCTCCGAACCACCCCTAAGTCATGCATCTTCTAGTTTGATCAATGATTTATCTACCAATCATGTTGAATCCAATGAAGTAACAAGGAAACACCAACTCTGGTCAAATCAGGTAGAAGAATCTTCATCAAATGACAAAGAGGAAATGCTGAACATGAGAAAACAACTGGCGAAAAGTGAAGTGCCAGTTATGTTTTGGCCTATGGCTGACCATCAGTATAATATTCCAGAAATGTTGATGGAAGATGAAATTCATGATATTCGTCTCAACATATGGAAAAATCTTTGTCAGTTGAAAAAGAAAGTATTATCTTATGATGAATATGAAAATCATCTTAAGATAATATAAGGGTTACAACGTCATATTGATTTGGCGTCTCTATCAGTCTCTCGATATCCGAAGGCTAAAAAGAAGCAGAGAGCCCTTCAACGTTCATGCCTTGGTGCACTAAGAAGATTGCGTAAGTTAATTGCCAATGCCCCATCTAGTATTCGTGTCAAAGGATGGGGTTTTCATGGAGCACTTCATTTCATGGTGCTCTCCAGTCAACAAAGCCCGCCGAAAATGGTCTCATGCAATGTTATTGCCCATAACCAGCCACGGTCAATGGGCTTTGTTTGTAATCAAAAGATTTCCCAAGAACAGGCTTCAACTATTTCCTCTCAAAATCAAGAATACAGAGAACAAGTTGTTGAATTACTCTTTCATAAAGAAAACAAGAATATTAAACAGGCCTCTCGTTTGGAGCAAGCACGTCACCAAGTAACAGAAGTGTCAGAAATCATCCAATGATATTTTGAACCAGGTGATAAAAGCGGATACAGGTTAATGCATCCAGCTAATTTCCGGACTAAGGTTCGCAAGATCAAGAGGAATTTCAAGAAATTATCAGACATAGCATGTCAAGAACCACCCCAGATCGCCAGACTGGGGACTCTTTTAAACCAACCCTCAGAATCAACAGATAAGTTCCAAGGAGTTGAGCGGGAACAGCAGGAACAGCCCCAGTCCACTGGACTGGGGACTTTTTCAAATCATTAATCCCCTCCTCAGAGAAAGTCAGTCTTTTCTTGATTAGGAAAGAAACCTCAAGAGGAATGAATTGCCAAATTATCAGGAGACTCCCTCCAAATTACGGTTTGTCAAGAAGTTCCTGAGGGATCGAATCAACAAAAGTAAATGTCTCATCAAATACATGGAAGAAGACAATATCACAGAAATGATGATAGAAGGGATGCGATGAGTTATGCATCAATCAATGTCATCAATGTCGTTGTTGCTGATCCACCAAATGAGGCTCACTCAGGGGACTCAGATGAAGAGGTTCATGCTCAAGAAGATGTATGCACCAATACAAATGAAGAAGGTGTGCGTACACGAAGTCAAAGGATTACTCAGAACCTAGGTAATCCTTCGAGTCACCCACTTCCCCCTCTTCGAAAAGGATCCAACAAAGGGAAAGGAAAGAACCATGTTACATATCCTTCCTTTGGAGAAGGTCAATCGCTCTCACTAGAGAAAAGGTTTGCACAACATGAGGAATAAATGAAGGAATTAAGGAGGTTTAATGTAGAACTACTTCAGGGTAGTCTTCTTCATGAGCGTGCTAGAGTCAGTAAGACAAGGGAATTTGTTGCAGCTACTGAGATGGATCAGGAATATCCTCCTCTATCAGTACACCCTTACAGGTCTAATCCTACGGTTTAACTGCAACAACAGTTGGTAGTGCTACCATCAGTTGCAGCACCAATCGCCACATCTTTCTAAGCTCCAGTCATTGCACCTACCCAAGTCCAAGTTCAACCGGATGTTTATAAAAATTTAATAACTACTATTGAGTCATTAACAGCTTGGTTAGAAACTATGGAAGGCAAACATGCGCAAGTTCAACTAGAAAAAAAATTTACCCTGAATGGGTAGATTCAATTTCTCCTCCATCCAGTTTTGGGAATCCTGTATTCCCTATTTTCAATGGATCAGGCGATCCTGAACAGCATTTGACGCATTACATGTCTTGTTGCGATCCTATGATGGGAACTCTGGAGAAGCAAGAAGCAGTGAAACTCAGATGCTTCGTGAGAACCTTGCAAGGACCAGCTTTTGTTTGGTATACAAGCTTGCAATCCCGGTCAATTACCGGAAGGGGGGATCTTCGCCAAAAATTCCTCCTTTAGTTCAGCTCAACTTTTCCAAAGACAACAATTTTCGATCTTACAAATTGTAAGCAAAGGGAGAATGAAAGAGTCTCTAATTTCATTGCTCACTGGAAGGGATTAACATATTCCTTGAGTTTAGCACTCCCTCAAGAAGAATTGTTTCCAATCTGTGTGGAAAATCTACGTGACGAATTACGCACGCCATTAATCCCTGTGAAATACACAGGAGGGTTTCGAGACCTTACTTCAATCGCTCAGCAGATTGAAGATTCCCTTATACAGGCTAAGGCTAAATCTCGTGTAATTCCATCAGCTCCAGGAAAGAGAATGGGTAAAGCAGAAACTACTACAGTTATGCTTAAACAAGCGCATGTACTTCTTTCTACTTCAAAACCTTCATCTTCTCGAAGGGCTCCACCTCCTGAGTGCCAACAACAAAGGTTGTTTCGTCCATATGATCAAAGAGATCAAAGACGAAAACAATTTGAGGATTTGAAGAGCAAAACAAACTCTTTCCGAAATGAACAAGTTCCTGGTTACTTCATTTCGGCTTTGGAAAATAATCTGGTTCAATTGCCAAGGCCCAAAAGGCCAAACAAGGAAGGAGATGAAGACCGTACCAATTATTTCCCCTTTCATAAAATATTGGGGCATCCCATCCAGGAGTGTTTTGTCTTCAAAGACCTCTTTCAAAAGATGGTCGACTCGGGACAAGTCAAATTGAAAGGTTCTTAAGCTCAGGTAGCATGTGTTACTGCTACAGATCCAGAGGAGGAAGGTGAATGGCAAGAAGTCAAAAGCAAAAATGCACAGAAGTATAATGATTGGATGGTCAGAAAGAAAATCAATCGAACTCATACTATTTTGCGAACACAATTAAAGAAACCAATTGTGTCTTCTCCCATTAATGTTGTGGAAAAACCGTCTTTGTCAGAAGGAAAGTCCTCAAAGAAACGGCATAATTCAAAGAAGAAAAAAGAATCAGAAGAAGATGAGTATGTGTCAAAGCCTAAGTTTTCTTTGACTCTAGCAGACTTCATGCCATCTAATTCAAAGCCACGTGCACCGCCCCACCAAACGGCATAGCCTAAATAGGCTAATCAGGCATAGTATTCATCAGACGAAGAGTTAATCTTTGGTTCTATTAATATGATTCAATTAACAGATCCATATTCCAGTCGCAGTTTCAATTTTGATGAGCTCGAATTCCCTGTATAAAACAAGGGAATCAGAGGAAGTTCCAGATGTTCAGGATACAGGGGAAGATGTGGATCTTTCAGAATCCACTACCCCAATTCTACCCCTTCTAGAACTGTGTATGCAGTAGAAACTCGTGGTAGATCCCTTTAGCGAGCTCAGCAAGAACAAGCAAGTTCTTTTACCGATAGAAAATTCAGTCCTGGCACAGTTATTTTGGAAGACCGAGTAAAGGTTCCATCTTCTTCCTCTCAGCAAGTAAATGGATCTAATCGGTCTAATCTTCCAAAACCAAGGATGTAGCCAACTCCTATCCCAATACAAGATGCATCAACTTCCAAAGCATCTAATTTTAAGGTACCTACTAAACCATATCTTCCTGTTGGGAAACGCAGACCTCTGGATCAAAATTATGATATATTGAAACACTTGTCCCAAGTACCAGCCAAGTTATCAATTATGGATGCTTTGAATCTGTCAAAAGATCTTCGAGAATCACTCATCGAGGCTTTGTCAAGTCCTCAGGAGTTTGAAACTGAAATTGTTGCAGCTGAAGTCTATCACATAGAGAATAATCCTGCAGAATGCCATGCAATAATATATTTTACTGATAAAGATGAAGATGATGTTGTGCATGGGCATATCAGACCTTTGTATTTATCTGGCAAGTTCAATGGTGTAGACATCCGAAGAGCTTTCATTGACAATGGTTCAGGAGTCAACCTCATGCCCATTCGTACACTTCGTCGATTGGGCCTCACGGAATCTGATTTATCTCCTTCTACCATGATGTTACAATGATATGATAAAAATGAACAAGAACCACTGGGTGAAGTTACACTCAGAACTCAGTTTGGAGATCTTGTATCCAATTCATATTTCATGATTGTTGATCAAGACTCAGCTTTCAACGTCTTGCTTGGAAGACCCTGGCTACATCAGCATGTGGATATCCCTTCATCATACCATCAATGTCTCAAATACTATTACAATGGTCAAGTTGGAACATTATATGGTGATAAGGCCCCATTCAAGACATGTGAGTCTCAATACATTGAGGCGGAATTCTATCACATGAAGGGAAAGGATAAATCCACAACAAAGGAAATTACCAAAGTTAATGCTCCATATGGTTTGGAGAAGATTCCATTAAATCCATTTACACATGTGAGTACAGATTATGTGTTGCCTATAAGTCAAATTGAAAAGGTATACTCAAATCAAAATACTCATATGGAAAGATCTGTAATTTCAATTACGGCAATCGATCCAGACAACATGGGAGAAATTGGTAACCCACCAAGCAGTAATGAAAGCACAAATGGTGATGTCTTCATTTCATCTGCTAAAATCCAACAAGTCTATACTTCTCCAATTAGGCCAGAAGGAGTTATAGAAACATTAGAGGTGAACAATGATGTAGATTATCAATCCATCATTTCCTATTTATTACCCAAAGAAAACTCTTCATCATCAATAGGGTCAAAAATGGAAATTTCCTCTTCAAAATGTGCAAATTTTGACATCTCTTATGATCATGAAAATTCTGCTTTGTCATCTACTATGCAAGTAGAAACGGAAGAAATAACACATGATGAAGAAGAAGAGGAAGATCTCAGAGATGCTCCTCCATCATTTGAAGAGGGTATCTCTACCATTGAGGATGAACTCAGAGAAATAAATCTGGGTACAAAGGAAGATCCACGCCCCACTTTAATCAGTGCGGCCATGACCCTTGAAGAGCAAGAGATGTATATTTATTTTATAAAGAGAAATAGAGATATTTTTTCTTGGAACTATACAGAAATTCTCGGGCTTGATCCTGATGTTGCTACTCATCATTTGGGTTTACCAGAAGAACATCAAGGATTTAAACAAGTCGTGAGAAGAACACACCCAACTTATGCTTCTAAAATTGAAGCTGAAGTGGATAATCTTATCAAAGCTAACTTCATCAGAGAATTTCATTATCCCAAGTGGTTGGATAATATTGTCCCTGTAAAGAAGAAGAACGGACAAATTATAGTTTGCATCGATTTCAGAGATCTTAATCGGCACTGTCCTAAAGATGATTTCCCAGTTCCGATTACAGAACTTTTAATTGATGCAACAGCTGTCTATGAAGCACTTTCCTTCATGGATGGATATTTTGGATATAATCAAATCCGAATGGGCCCAAAAGATGAGGAATCCACAGCCTTCAGAGCCCCTCAGGGTGTGTTTTGTTACCGGGTAATGCCCTTTGGCTTAAAGAATGCAGGTGCAACATATTAGCGCGCCATGCATCGTATCTTCAAACCCTTCTTAGGGAAGTTTGTTGAATGATATGTAGAAGATTTGGTGGTTAAATCCAAATAACTTTCTAATCACTTAGCTGATTTGGAAGTCATATTCTACAAGCTTCGACAACATAATTTGAAGATGAACCCCTTAAAATGTGCTTTTGGGCTAACCTCAGGAAAATTTCTCAGCTTTGTTTTACGCCACCGTGGTATTGAAGTCGATCCTGAGAATACCAAGTCAATCCTTTGTATGTCACCTCCACAAAATTTTAAATAATTAAGAGGAATTCAAGGACAATTAGCCTATATTCGGCGTTTCATCGCCAATTTGGCAGGAAAAAGTTTACCCTTTACCAAATTGATGAAGAAGGGAGTCACTTACCAGTGGACTGAAGAATGTCAAGAAGCATTCAATATTCTCAAGAAATACCTCTTGAGTCCACCAGTACTCATGCCACATGTTGAAGGAAGACCACTTATCCTCTACATGACATCTCTAGAACGATCATTGGGTGCCTTTCTTGCTCAAAAGAATGATGTTGGGAATGAAAACAGCCTCTACTATCTCAGTCGAACTATGCTTGAAGCAGAAACCCGGTATTCAAGTATTGAGAAGTGCTACCTGGCATTAATCTTTGCAGTTCAGAAGTTGAGACACTACCTGCAACATCACGAGGTCCAATTGGTATCTCGCAATAACCCGCTCAAATTCATACTTAATCATCCAATGCTTACAGGATGTCTAGCAAGGTGGGCAGTTATTTTGCAGCAATTTGACATTCAGTATGTTTCTCAAAAGGTGATAAAGGGCCAAGCTCTGGCTGATTTCCTGGCTGAACACCCTTCAGTGGAAGACATGTCTTCAGATATTAAACTCCCTCATGAGGAAGTATTCTCTATTCAAGAAATTCCTCAAGCATGGGAAATGTATTTTGATGGTGCTTCCAGAAGTCCAACAGGGAAGAAAATGGAAAATCCTAAATTCAACAAAGTTGGCTTAGGAATTGTGCTCATTTCTCCAGAAAAGGCAGTGTTACCTTATTCCTTATTATTGTGGGAAGGTGGTACCAATAATGAAGCTGAATACCAAGCTCTTATCGCAGGCTTGGAATTAGCGCTTCAAGCACAAGTGAATCACTTAAAGGTGAAGGGTGATTCAGACCTGGTAATCAAACAAGTCAATGGGGATTATGCCATCAGAAAAGAAGAACTAATCCCTTTGTATGATTATGTCAGAGAGTTAATGGAAGAATTCCCTTCAGAATCGACATTTTCTTATGTCCCAAGATTACAAAATGCTCAAGCTGATGCACTGGCTAATATAGCCACAGCTCTGGCAGATCCAAATCGGGACGAGACAACCATCAGTATTGCCCACCATCGTGCAATTTCACCTTATGTTCGAATCAGAATAGAGGAAATTAATGAAATTAGTCCCATTCCTGAACCGTATGGTCATACTACAGGATGGAGGTCACCTATCAGGGAATACCTTCAAAATGGAACACTTTCACCTGATAGATCCGAGAAAGAACAAATCCGGCGACGTGTGGTTAATTTTACTCTTTATGATAGCCCAGATCACCTAGAGAAAATTCTCTACAAATGTGGTTTTGATGGAGTTCTCTTCAGATGCATTGATGGTGAAGAGACAATGGCTGTCATGAAATAATTGCATGCAAGAGTCTGTGGTGCCCACCAGTCTGGACATAGATTGTCTGATCAAATTCGAAGGCTTGGATACTTTTGGCCTTCAATGATACAAGATTGTGTTGATTTCACAAATAAGTGTCATTCATTCCAAGTACATTCCAACTTCATTCATCAACCTCCAGAGTTTCTTCATATAGCTAAATACTCATTTCCATTTTCCACATGGGGAATGGATGTGGTGGGACCTTACCCTTCGGCTACGGCCAAGTAGTTTAAGTACATTCTTACTGCTACTGACTTCTTTTCCAAATGGGCAGAGGAAATACCTCTCAAGGAAGTCAGTTCTAAATGCATTGTTAGCTTCATCAAGTCTAACATCATTACCAGATTTGGTGTCCCTCATACCATATTGACGGACAATGGCACCAATTTCTGTTCATCCGAGGTGAAGAAATTGTATCAAGAATACAACATCAAATCCAACCATTCATCTCAGTATCATGCAGCGGCCAATGGCCAGATAGAAGCCTTCAATAAGACTCTTTCAAATATACTGCAAAAGATGGTGGATAAATATAATAATTCATGGCTTGATAAACTCTTTCACGCTTTATGGGCTTATCGGATTACCACCCGCACTGCAACACGATCAACTCCATATTCATTGGTATAAGAAATGGAAGCAGTCTTTCCAACTGAAGTTCAATTACCCTCGATCAGAGTAGCCATTTGTGATCAGTCATCTACAGATGAGCGATCTCAAAAGCGATTGAATGAATTGTAATGGTTAGATGAGAAAATATTGTGCACTTTGCACCACTTGGAAGTCTATCAGAATCGAATAGCACGAGATTTTAACAAAAAAGTTCTTCTTCATTCATTCACTCAGGGAGAATTAGTATTAGTTCTCAGAACACCAATGATACCAGGAAATAAACCTCCCAAACTTGAACCAAAATGGGAAGGACCTTATTCAATACATAGGGTCTACTCCAATGGAGCTTATTCATTAATCTCGATGGATGGAGAATTCATCACTACCCCAACCAATGCCAGATTTTTGAAGAAGTATTTTGTATAAACTGCAAATTATGTACTATGTCCCTGAAACATGACACTAAACTGTGTGGCACCAATTCATCCTTGATATATGACGTTAAACTATACAAGAATGGTCTAGTATGACCTTAAACTGCAACTTCGTCGCACACGACGTTAAACTGTGAAAAAGTTCCCTAAATGGTCCAGTATGACCTTAAACTGCAACTAGGTCCTGTATGACCTTAAACTGCATCATCAACGGTCCATGCATATGACCCTAAACTGTTTGCAAGTCCCTTACGTCCAGCAAGACTTTAAACTGTGACATCCTAACTATATGACACTAAACTGTATAAAAGTCCCTTACATCCGGAAAGACGTTAAACTACATAATCATCAAAGGTCCTGTATGACCTTAAACTACACTTTTGTCCAGCATGACATTAAACTGAACCATCCACGGTCCATGCATATGACCTTAAAATATTCGCACTTTCGTCCAATATGATGCTAAACTGTGGAAAAAATCCCCAATGCGTCCAACATGACAATAAATGGTGTACTCTTTTGTCCTCACTGCATGACATTAAATTGCACAGTCCCCCTTTCGTCCAGCATGACGTTAAAATCTATTGTCCCCATCGACCTAACTACATGACGCTAAACTATAAAGAAAGTCTGTGATATGTCCTACATGACATTAAACTGTACTTTTGTCCCTGCTACATGACACTAAACTGTGCATCACCAATAGTCCTAACTGCAAGACTTTAAACTGCATAGTCCCTTCATACGTCCTACATGACGTTAAATTATGTATTGTTAAGGTTGTTGCTACCTCTTGTTTCTCACACCAAGTATGAATCACGTGATCTTAGAGCAAACCTCAACCATAACACTCTCTCTGGGATACTAACCATGTGTAAATCCCACCATCATTTTTTAGGTCGTTGTCCCCAAGAACAACTTGATCATTAATTCATTTTTTTAATTGAACTACACGGACTTTGATCCTTGCCTTCTAGGCTGGGTATATAGGCAACCTCCCAAAGTTCAAGCCCAAAACCAATCTCTTCACATCGGTTCACCTCCATCTCATACGATGTTGATTCGTGAAACCGCCCCTAGAATCAATATCTTTACATTGGTTCACTTTTGTCCTTGTTGTATGACGTTAAACTATACAACACTTTTGTCCAGTATGACAATAAACTACAATATTCTTTGATACCCTCACCTAAGAGGGAACTATTATTTACATTGATTTTTCAATCATGTTTCATTTCAAAGACTACGTTTATACATGGAAACACCCAAACCTTTTATCTTGGGTTAAACCATCATTGTACTAAAGTCCCCTTTCACCCTTCACATGTACGAACCAAATTTGTACAAAGGGTAATTCTAGAACTACGTGGGCTTGATTCCCATCCTTATGGGATACATAGGAACTTTCGAGTGTCCCTCAAATCCATCCCCAAGTCTTTGGGACTAACCCCAAATTCCACTTCCAGTCCCTTGGCTGAAAAGTCCCCATGAAAACACACACTGTGTATTTCTTACAATGGTCCAAGCTCTATGACCCTAAACTAAGATCTCTAATCCTTTTGTCCCACACGACATTAAACTGTAGTTTAAGAACTACGTATGGCTTGATTCTCATCCTTATGGGATACGTAGTGAAGTCCAACATTTCAATTCAGGACCCAGCCACAACATGATTATGGTTAGCATTGATCTGTGTATCTCTGTATACATTGAACAATACCCATCTTTATGTGTCATAATCCTAACCTTAAATATTTTCAGATCCTCATAACCCTTTTCATGACTTCTAGTCACAAAAATTTCAAACTTATGAGAGTTCTTTTGCCTGACTATGCAGCACGTGCCCATAGGCGGCCTTGCATAAACAGTCTACATAACAGACTTGTTAGCCAAAAGATACTATTATTTGACTATGGAGCCAATTCCATTAGGTGGCCCTGCATAATTCAACCCCCTAATGGGTTTGTCTGATAGTGGTAACTTCATTCTTGGGAAGAATGCCTCTTTTGTCCTTATTTGTCTTAAATGACAGTATGTAGGGATCCGCAAAAATAGACATCCTTAACATATTTGTCCCATATCCTTTTTCATGATCTGAAAGTAATCAAGTATATGGTTTATATTCTCCTTCCCTACGTTTGGGTCAGACCTTCGTAGGAGTGATATTCATCCAGTTCTTCGATAATCTTGTTTGGAAATATCTTCTCCATATTTAAGTACCTCTTTCTATATATCAAACTCTATACTTTGGAAGATTTGAATCTCCATAAACTTTCACTGGCTTTTAGCACTAGGAAAGAAAATTTCTAAGAGTTCGTTTGCCTGACTATGTAGCACATACCCATAGGTGGCCTTGCATAAACAGTCTACATAACAGACTTGTTAGCCAAAAGATAATATTTTATTTAACTATGCAGCCAATGCCCTTAGGTGGCCCTGCATAATTCAACCCCCTAACGGGTTTGTTAAATAATGGTAACTTCATTCTTGGAAACTACTTCTTATAATGCCTTTTAGCCCTTTTTCATGTCATTTCTCATATTCAAATATTCTTAAGTCATAGCTTACATATTTTCCCTCATACTTGAGTATGGTAATGTGTTTTCAGATGAATTTTAAAGGAATTGAGTCAATTCTAATCCATTTCGGTCAAAGCTATTTCGACCTTAAACATTAGCCTTTTTATGTCCGACGTGTATGACATTAAACTGCCCACAAAAGAAAAGGGAACTCTGAATAAAAGTTAAGTTCACAGCTCACTAAACATACATTTTGTATGATTTAGGTAATATTGAGCAATTAAAAGATTCAAAGTTTGTAGGGTTATTTATAATAATCCTAGTAAAAATCAAACTATGCTTCTTTTTCTTCTTTACCTCAGAGTCAAATCCTATTTTCTCTCCGGATCCAACTCTTAGGGGGGACTTTTGTTGACGCTCCTTTCGTCACAGAATCTAAATATTGGAAAGGGGGAATATCTGAGCTCAAAGTGATTCAAACTTTGGACAAATATCAAAAATTTACAAAGGAAGGAATAAGAAGAATACTGTGCAAGGGTCGCACAAGTTCTACAATGGTCGCGCAAGTATACTTGCGCACCCCTAATGGTCGCGCAAGTCACTTGAGCGCCCTAAAAGATAACTACTCGGGGTCTTCTCCTGCCTATAAATAGACCCTGTGGGCCCCCCATTCGAGGAGGAATTTTTCCAGAAACTCAGATTTGAGCTCCCGGCGCCCTAGTCTCTTCTCAAAGCTTCCGGAACACTTCTAAGGTAATTTCTTACCTAGAACGGAAGATCTAAAGAGGGGGAGGAAGGTCTAAGTGTTGAAACTCATCAACACTTGCGCGCCGAGGTGGCCAGCCCTTAAGGAAAATGGACACACTTGCGCGCCGCCTTACTCCTTCAATAGAACTTGTGCGCCCCTCTCTTGGAAGAACCTCAAGAGGATTCTAAAGGCCTTAACCTAAAGTCGCTCAAGTATTACCCTACTGAGTGAACACCGTGCAAGTACCCAATGTGTCGCACAGGTATACCTGCGCGCCCACGCAGTACCTGCGCGCCTGCCAGGACTTGCGCGCCCCTGCCTTTTTGGGTGGCCTTCTTGCCCATTTTACCCCTCTTAAGCCATTCCACATCTCATATTCAAGATTTAGTCTTAAAGACACTCTTAAAAGCCATTTATGGTGTGATTTCTTGATTTGACTTCTTTATCTGAAAGTAATTCTGTGGAATATCCCTCCAAACATTGTGATTTACACATCTTTATGTCACTAAAGATTGAGATTTCATTCATTCAACCTCATCCTTTAAGATGAGAGAATCTAATTTTGGGTCTCCTTCTCAGGAGTAAGTCCTAGTCATAATTCCTTTAACCTGGGCCTCTTTTTCAGGAGTAAGTCCCAGTCATAATTCCTTTAACCTGGGCCTCCTTTTCAGGAGTAAGTCCCAGTCATAATTATTTTAACCTAGGCCTCCTTTTCAGGAGTAAGTCCCAATCATAATTCCTTTAACCTGGGCCTCCTTTTGAGGAGTAAGTCCCAGTCATAATTCCTTTAACCTGGGCCTCCTTTTCAGGAGTAAGTCCCAGTCACAATTCCTTTAACCTAGGTCAGGATTAAGTCCTAGTCATATTTCCTTTAACCTGGGCCTCCTTTTCAGGAGTAAGTCCCAGTCATAATTCCTTTAACCTGGGCCTCCTTTTCATGACTAAGTCCCAGTCATAATTCCTTTAACCTCAATCCTAATTTACCCTTGATCTGGGATTTATTCTCAGGAAGTTAATCCTAATCTTCATCTATTTTGGGCATTCATACATACATAAGTCCCACATCATTTCTTATGATTGCATCTTTCATGGTCCAATTGTCTAATTTTTTACTAATACCTCTTGTTTCTCATATCGAGCATGACTCACGTGATCTTAGAGGGTAAAAGTAATTATGAAATCCTTCTTTGAGCCATCAATCATAAACATCATACTCGCCACTCGAACTACGTGGGTTCTGATTCCTTTTCCAAAACAAAGGATACGTAGGTAGCCCATATGCAGGTTCAATCCCAACTCTGAAATAATCCATGTCCTTCTGAATGACAATAAACTTCAAGTGCCCCACTGAGTGGATTTGAAACCAGCATGGTCATCATAATGAACAAAGAGACTTTTATATAAATATGCCAAAGGATACCATTGACCAAGAATCTTTAATAAATACAGATGATTCTCTATCGATGAAGAACCTCGAATACATATAAAAGATTCTCTAAATTCCGTACATATTTTATCATTGATTGTAAGATCTAAAGGAAAGCTCATTTTATACTTGGTAATGTAACAAGGATTCATGAACATAACTTAAATCTATAAAGAGAGTCCCAGAATAGACAATAATTCCCCTTAAAAAGGTGTGATGAGTCCGACCTCCCATCCTATTGACCAATGCAAATTCCTAAGCCTCATCATTCCACAAACTAATGAGTGCCTACCTTTGGAAAGTAGGTCCAAATGGATGTGGAATCATTGGATGTTTCCGGTTCTACGAACAAACCCGTTAGAAACTGATCGGAACGTTTGAACCTCCCATCAAGAGGTTATTCCCAAATTCCGAGGGAAACAGGTATAGAGGGAGATCATAGTGGGACACAGTGAATACAGTTAGAATCTATTGAAGTAAGTACCATATGAAATAGTTATTCATTAGTCCATTTAGACTACAAAAGTTTTGGTGTGGGAGATATCTAACCCATTAAATTAGAGAATACTTGATTTGGGAAAGCAACTAATCATGTCTAGAAGTGGGTAATTGTTCCAAAAGTAGTTAAAATATAGTGTGCCTCTATACTTATTTAATTTATTTCAAAAATTTGATTGTTACTAGAGAAAAATAACATTGGATATATTTCCACTAAATAGAAACATTGGTTAAATTACTTATGGGGTTAAAATATTCATAAGATAATTAGTAATTTGGAAAATGTAGTTGATTCCTGTTTGAGGATCCCAAGGGTGTTTTCACCAATCCTTTTTGGAAACACAAACTCAACTAGCACTAAAATATACTCATTTTAAATTTAGTATAAGGGAGTTTGAAAATCCACTCATACTGTCAATCAGAGATAATATTTTCTATATTTTTTCCTTATTGTTTTATTTACCATTTTTAACAATTTTATACTTTACTCAGATGACTTACTTTTACTATAGTAATTTAAATTTTATGTATAAACATTACATAAAAAATATTCACTTATTTAGATATTCTAGCCACAAATATGAATTTTTTTCAAGATTTAATTTATAGAATATGTAAAATTTAATTCTAAGAAAATTGTTCTTAACACAACAAAATGATTTTTTATAAAAATGTCCTTTCAAATCATAAAAATGAATTTACATAAGAATCGTGTATAGTATTAATTCATATTATATTTATTGGATTATTATTAAACAAGGAGTGTTTTTTTACTCTTAATGAAATCCAAAACTGAATTGATCATTCTGAATACTTAATTAAGGTAAATTGACCAAAATTGTTATTTAATTTCAATAAAATATAACTTTTGTTCCAAAATTTTAATAATAGATTTTCAAATAATTAATTTTTAATCCATTATGTTACAATGTGAATGAACTTTTTAGTTTATAAAATGGTTTTAAATATTTTTAATTCATTCTTATATAAATATGATGTCATATAAGTTATGGTATTTGTAAAAAATGTATTTCCATTATTCTCTTAAAAATGAACTTTTATTGAAAAAAACAATTACCCTAAGATAGTTTTGATAAGATTAATCGAAAAATTAATTTTAATTTATCAAATTAAAATTATAAAATTGAAAAATATAATATCAATATAATAACACATAATGTGAAAAAATGATTTTCATAAAAATTATTTTTTAGCATAAAATGAATTTTTTATTTACATTTCTAAGAAATATATTAATAATAATTTCTTATATTATAAATCACATGACACTATTTACTTATAATCTACTAAAACCCATCTCAAAACCTCCTCATAAAATCTATAGATAAAATATTAATTGGTGGGAATCATACGTAGTGGTTTAACTGTCATAGATTTCATAGTGATTTTGATGACCTTGAACTTTTACTAAATGTCATTTCTATGTAGCCACGCTTTTTAAAGTTCAAATAGGTCTTGGTCTAGGGAAACCCTAGTATCAAAAAACCTTATAAAATCATGGAAAAATAATCCTATTAAGAAATTCTTCTATATATTAATATCATTTATTTATATTTCATTATGTGGATACATCTATTTATAGACACATATTCAAAAAATATATAACAATGGTAAAATTTAATAAATATAAATTTATCTTTGATATGTTTTGGATTAGTGTTTGATGTGAAAAAAATATATTTGACTATATTTATTTAATAAACATATATATATATTAAAATAATGTTTTGTTGCATTCAACCCCCTTAAAATAAGGTTTTCCTTCAAAATTACACAGCATAAATAAAATAAAACCTTGGTAAATTTGTCTTATTATATCATTTGGATTCCACATAGATTCAATATACTAATTATTTTACCACAAAACCTTGATGAGTTGGTGGTCTTATTTTTCCTCATTTTATCTCATTGATCTATGATCTCCATTGGTTTTTCCCCATAATAAATATTTTGTTCTAATTTCACAAATTTCATTCTTAGTAAATATGATAGATCTTTTGTGTACTGTATAGTTGTGTATTTTTTCAAACCCTTATTTGTTTCCTTCTTCATGATCATTGAAGGTTTTTTGACTATATTTTTTAACTTTATATGTTTATTTAATTGTAAATTTAATTTTACTTAACTTTTTACCCTTTCTGAGGACCCTCTCCCTGTGTAATGTTCAATACCATTACACATAAGTAAATACACATTTAGTTTATTGTGTAAGGGTACTCTTTATTCATATCTCTTGTGTATAGGAATTTCTTATCTCATGTGTGGTTAACTTGGATCATATCAAGGTAATTTCAATATTTTCAAACTTGTGTGAGGTTTGACACCTAAGGATCTTTAAGCCAAGGGAATTCTTGAATGTGTAATCTATTTTATATTTAAGAATAACTCAAATTTTCCTATATCATGTATAATTAATCCTGGATATGTGGTGTTTTCGGAACCATGGTGAGTGAAATGGCTCGAGGGTCCATTTCAATGGGAAGTTTCCCTTAAATGTTTCCACTATAGGAAATAGAAAAGTGCTCTACATGGTAGTGTAGGGAATGGCATCGTTGGGTTCCTCCATGGTTCTCCCCTTGGTAAATGGTCACCCTAAAATTCCCATGTTTTTATGCATGTAATATTCTAAGTTCCACCTAATGGAAAGGAGAAGTATTGAAACATTGTTTGATGGGTGTGGTTCTCTTCATGTTTTTCCTATTTGAAATTGGGAGTGAGGAAATTCAAAGGGAATTGGGTGTGTTAGTGTGACAAGTCAAGGTGAGGTTGAGTGCATAAGGGAGGAGGTAATGATGAGCTATGTATCTCCATATTGTGGCCTCTGGGGTAGTGATGTAAATCTACCAGTGACTTATCCATGTATTTTGGTGAAGTTTATAGTGGATTGTTGGGTTTCTATAACACCTTTATCCATGTCGTGGTGCAGGGCATGGTGGGAATAAAATGAATTTGATGTGGTATTTGAAAAATTAAAAATTCTTAGATTCAACACATTTTGAATAGTTTTTTATCCATATCTCCTTTGATTGAGATCAACTATAGGAATTTTTCAAACCACACAGCTATGGTGGAGGCCTCCCTAAATTCTCTGTAAATAGAGGTTTGGATTACACATGGTTTGGGTTTTTAATTCCAATCTCCAATCCATGCCAACTCATAGGCCTCTTACCAACCCCAAGCCACATCTATTTAGATTCTAAAACTTTTTATTCTTCTAAACAAGGTCCAGGATCAAGGTACACTCTATTCCTCCACTTATCATTATTCTATGTTCTCTTTTGTTATATATAATCATTGTGTAGGAATATCCCACTATTTTAGGAGATGTTGTATCTTATCGTTATAATGAATTTATGTGGCCACGTTCTGAGGTGGATTCCATCAAGATCGCTGGTGGTTGATCTTTTTTTGTCCTATCTTTCTATGAGAATGATGAACTTCTAATCATGGAAGTGTATTCATTACTTCTCCTTTTATTTATGTACAAGTGTGAATGTATCATAAAATATATTATTTAGTTAATTGTGGAATAAAACTAATGAAGATAATAATATATAAAATTAATAAAGAATAAAACAAGTAATTGGGATGTTGTGATCACATGAGATTTTTTATGTTGATCTTCCCCTTGATTTTCTAGATACATTTCCATTTATTTATTATTTTATATTGTTATTTGTCATTGATTACATGATTGAAATTTTATAAACAATGTAAATATAAAATTATGATTTTATTAATGAATGTTAAATCTAAAATAATTACTAATATTCCTTGAATGTGATTAAATATATAAGTTATACATGAATCATGATTATGATTGATTTCAGACTATTGATAGTTGTTTTTTATAGGTAGTTTATTTCTATTTAACCTTACCACAATAAAGTGTTTAATTAACTATACTAATGAAAATATTATATGTATAGTCTAATTGATCAGCGTTGAGTGAGCCCATTCATGTTTCATAAAGGCTTGATGCTGTTGTGTTATGTACTTTGTTGCTCTATGAGTGTCCCATATAAAAATTAATTTTCATTAACATGTTTATATAACCTAGGAAGGTAGATATTTGACATTATTTATTGTGAACATAAAATGGTTTGTTTATTTAGTGAACAATGGTACAGTTTACCCAAGATTCTAATATTGGTATGATTCTAGAAATATCATGATGTAATGTGTTGTGCTCAATGGTTTCAAGGATAACACAGAGGTTGTTGGAATGAGTTATGATTTTTTATTACTATTTGATTCTTTCTTTGTGATTTATTGGAAATAATGGGATTTATGTATTTTTTTTGTTTTTTCCATAGACTTTATGTGGTTTGGCACAATGCATATAAAGTTAAAGAAAATTTGTGATTCGAGGTTCCAGGTGAAACAGAAGAACCTATATGGGTGAAAAAATATAAATATTTTCAATTTTACAGATCACTTTGAATATTTTCAATGAAGTGAATTCCATGAAAAACGAAAATTTTCAATTATATATTGATGATAAGAAACACATAACCAAGAGAATATATTTTTATATTAAATTTACAATTAATTTATTTGATATCGGTAGAATGGGTTAACTTGAATTACATTTTTTCTTTTATGGTGATTTTGATCTTAAAAAATAAACCTTTAGGTTACCTAATTTCTTTTTTTTAGAGTTAAATGTAGAATCCATCAAGTGGTGATCCAAACATGCTTATTAAATCTCTAAACTAATATTGATGGACCCTCAATTTCCAGTATGACGGGCCAGTCATCTTGTGTTGTTCTCTCTAACCACTCATCCTTTGGTCTTGAATAATTTATTCTCATTCTTGATAAGATGGGATGAAGAGGAATCGAGAGAGAAATTTTTTTGAGCACAATGATTCTCAATTCTAGATTACCCTAAACAATAGTCATAATCATCAATTTATAGATCTAGGGTTTAGGTTAAGATATTATTTATTTTCATACCAAACATTAAATAATATAATAATAATTAACAAACCCCATGCCATAATCATAATAATATTATTATTAATTTATGGTGGGAATTCTAACATGACGAATAATAAATATTATAAATTGTCTTTTAAATTTATATTTATCACTGGACATGATCTTGACCTATTCTAACTCCACATCATTTATTTAATATAATAATAAATATTCAATTAAATATTTCATTCATCCAAAAAAAAATTTGATCGATAAAAAATTAATAAAATTATTCCTCATCCTTGAAAATAATATTTATTCTATTAATTAAATTAAGATATAATTTAATCAAGATCAAAGGAAACACTTAGTGTGTGACCCTCTTGGATTATTCTTCATTTTCTTTAGGCATTGTTGCCTAAATTTTATGATTACAATATAGAAATGGGTTAAGTCCACCAAGAGAAAGAAAATCATGTTGCAACATCGAAAACCACATAGGAATTCTTGTTATCTAATATAATCTCTTTATCATAATATATCAAAAATTAGGTTCCACATTTGTGTCACCAACCTATATACTCGATATGTATTTATTTTACTATATGTAATAAACCCATCATTGCACCATCGTCATGAAATTTATTACTATGATTTTATTCCGATTAAAGGGCTGATATATCAACTTCCATAAATATGGAAGGGAAAAATCCTTCCTTAGATTATTCATTAATAACACATCACTTGTGAAGCAACCAATGTATCCAACTTTTAAATATTGTATCATTATGTCTTACGAAATACATCTATGTCTGTGAGTCATAATATAGATTAATAAAAATAATAAAGACAAAGGGCCATTACACATGCTCACATATAAGAATATA
The DNA here is from genome assembly GCA_963277665.1 of Viscum album. Lineage (NCBI taxonomy): Eukaryota > Viridiplantae > Streptophyta > Magnoliopsida > Santalales > Viscaceae > Viscum > Viscum album. The sequence continues at coordinate 264,991,895 of OY728125.1, read as the reverse complement.
TCATGACAACAAAACTTTTCAAATTCATAAAGGTGGGTTTGTTCTCTTATTCTCTAATCTTCGAGATTACCATTTGTGAACTTAATGATAAGAAAGTTTCATGGTCTATGTATCCCATCATATAATTATATTTAATCATAAAACAATATTTAAGAATATCATCATGGAATTTCAATGGTATCATTAAAGACAAGAACTATTGTGACCTTATCAATGTGACAGATACTCTAGAACATTATTGTATTAATGTCATGAAGAATAATGAAAAATATGTAATAATATATTTTTTTTATTTTTAAATCATCAAATATACATGTAATAAAATTAAAGATAGTAATTCCAAGGACGCCAACTCCAAAAACTAAAACTTGGACTAAAGTCTATTGCATATGACTTTCAGTCCGCCTTAACTCACATAAAGATCATGTTTCTATTGAGTTAAGGATTTAGAAAAGTGTTCCACCAAATTTTCTTCCATGTAAATACTTTTCATTTAAACCACACCTCTCTAAGAAAAATACATCAATATATTTTTCTTCCAAAGATTGTTCTCCATCCGATGATGTGACATTGCCACTTTTTCATGATATGTTACTACAAAATTGTCACTATAGAGTGTGATATGAACATTAAAACTAGGTATAAAATCAAGATCTTGGGTGAATTTTCATATCCATATTGCTTCTTTATCTACCTCAGATTCCATAATGTTCTCAAACTCTGTTGTTTAATATGTGATCATATCCTTCTTTTAGCTCTTCTAGCTCACCATACCTCCATTTAATGTGATTATATAACCCATGTATAATTTCATATCATCATGATATATTTTAAAATAGGCATCTACACATCCTATGATAACTATTTCCTCATATCATTTATAAACCAAGAATATATCCTTAGTATGAATTAGATTATTAAGGATAGTCTTGACTACCATCCAATAGATGAAACCTTGGTCAACATGATATCTACCTATTTCACTCAAGGTTTAGAAAACATATATCCAAGTATATAGAATAAAATAAATAAATGATCCAATTACTGATGCATATTTAGTCATTTCCATTAATTTACATCCCTCATGTGTTTGTGGACACATTTTCCTATAAAATTGAATTCTACATGACACATGAAATAATTCCCCCTTGTATTGTTACATACTGATCCTATTCAATATATTTTCAATATATTTCCTTTGAATTAGGTTTAGTATCCTCTTGGATCTATCATAATAGATCTTGACTCCAATAATATATGTTCCTTCATGTATTCCCTTCATGGAGAACAATTTATTCAACCAGGCCATAATAGATTGTAAGACTCATATTTTGTCTCAAATAAGTAATATTTCATTAAAAAATACTATTAGGAAAAAAATATCACTACCATGAAACAATTTATAGACACAAGGTTCACATTGATTATTAAAGAAACCAAATTCCATTATGGATTCATCAAAACAAATTTTACAAGACCTAAATGATTTCTTTAATCAATAAATGTATTTTTTTCATTTTTATAACAAGTTGGAATCCTTTTGAGTCATAAACAGTTTGGTCTATATAATATAGACATCTTATTAATGGTTCATGTTATATAAAACTCTTTTTAAATACATTTTCCAAATCTCATAGTCATGTAATTCCTTATTATAAATTATAATTGTCATGGAATTCAATATATAAATTGGTGAAAAGGTGTATTCATAGTTAGTTACTTGACATTGTTTAAACCCTTTTTCAACTAGTGGTTTCATATAGGTATTGACATTTCAATCCATGAATAGTTTCTCCTTTAATACCCAATTAGAACCAATGTGATTTACATCTACCAAAGGATACACAAAAATCTAGACTTGGTTTTAGTACATGGAATCTATTTTAGAATGCATGGCTTCATGCCACATCGAATCATATCAACCACATACTACATTATTTTAGGTTACATCATAATTATTATCAAAAAATAATGAGTCACCATTCTATGTGACTAGAAAACAATACCTTATTATTTCTCTAACCTCTATTGTACTCCTACATGGTGTTTATGTCTCCGGAACATCTTTTTCTTTAAGGATTTGGGGAATTTCTTTATATTTAAACTCTTATGTATCATGAGACTAGAATTCATCAAAGTATATCTTTCTATGACTATCACTTTTATAAATATATTCCCTACTATAAAATTTGGGATTTCTATCAACCACATCCTTTTTTATTAAGGATAGTATTGGTAATATCCCTTTTTCCTTGGGATATCTTATAAAGATACACTTTGTACCTATGGGTGCAATCTTGTTCCCTAAAGAGGAATTAAAAAACAATTAATATCCCCACTCATTTAAGTATGAAAAAATGGTTTCTTTCCACTCCAAGATTGGTATTAAATACCACATTTCACTTTATTTGGAACTTAGTTTAGTATGTATACTACTTTTTTAATTCATATCCCCAAAAGGATAAGGTAAGATCCACCTGAATTATCATTGATCTCACCATTACCAATAGGGTTTGGTTCCTCCTTTCACTTACACTATTTAATTGAGATTTATAATGACGGGTGAGTTGAGATAAAATCACAAACTCCCATAAATATTCAAGGAAGTCATAATTTAGATATTCTCCCCCATGGTCTGAGTGGAGTTTCTTAATCTTATTACCAAGATGGTTCTCAGCTTTAATCTTGTATTCCTAAATTATTCAAATGAATCCTATTTACTTCACATCCATTATAAATATAAAAATATACTAAAATCATTAGTTAATGTTTTGATATATGATTACCCATACCTTTATTCAACTAGAAAAGGGCTACACTCATTGGTTTGAACTAATTCATCAGTCTACTTTTTATTCTATCCTTTTCTACTAAATGGGGATTTTATCATTTTTCTTATAAGCAAACATGAGATAAACCAAATAGATTTAGTTAAAAAGAATATAAATATCCATATTTTTGTAATTTAGTTAAATATTTTTCATTTACATGACCTATCTAGTGATGTCATTTTAGGGTGCGGTATGATTCTTTGGAAGAAGTGTAGTTATTTATTTCCATTATATTGTTTGTGTAATAGAACGCATAAAGATATTTTTTAAAATATCCATTTCCATGATGAAATATACATTTATAAAATAAGTAACAGTAATTAAAAAACATGAAAATAAATCCATATGTATCAAGTATATAAAATGATGATATGTTTTTTGTAACACAAGGAACGTAATAAAAACTTTTTAGAAGCAAGATCATCCCAATTGTCCATGTGAGGTGGTAATCGATCATAGATCTAGTACAAAGTTTATCTCTATTGGATGCTTATATATCTACCTCCCTATGGTCAATAATTGTGAATCAACATAGATATTTTATATTAATAAAAATATTAGTACCGAGAGATGTATCTAATACCCAATTTGTAGATACCGATAAATTTCACTCAATAAAAACTCACTATAATTTTCCCCTTGATTCTTTAGTGGGGTCCATTTTTTCTTCCTGTGGACCTTTTTTCCAAAATTGAAATAGACAGTATCATGTTCCCTCACATTTCCCTTGATATTTCCCTAATTTTAAGGGCATTGTGAAGAATAATTGGTCTTAGATCTCTTCACTTATCTTTTTCAATTGTTAACCATAAGGGTAGAAGGATTTTCAACATTTTTTACCATATTCTTGGAGAATAGGACTAAGAAGATTGAGGAGACACTTTTCAATATTGTTTATATTAAAATTAACAATAAATCCATTGAATATATGAGGGAGTGATGTAATAATGAGATAGATGTATAGTTAATTGGGGATTTTAAAACCTAGAACCTCTAAGTACCCAATGTAACCAATATGCTTGACTATGTGATTCCCATCTAGTGGAACCACTCTAAGGTTTCTCTAGAAATGTTCCTTAGAGATCTCAAACCATTAATGTCTTTCTATCTCCCTGTAAAGACCACAATGATGCTTGATCATGTTATAATCATCCATGTTACTATGTGATTTCAAGATTTCACTAGACACAAATGATAACATCAAACCTTGAACTTTAACCCTTTAAGTAAAATGTTTTTCATACAAAAGGAACTATTCATCACTCGCCTCCTTTTTATGCGGATTTTGTAATGAGGATTCTAGTAAATAAGATTTTCTTTCATTTCACAACACAGCCAAGATGAATTTAAACTATTCTTGGAAGTTATTGTCAGTATGGAGATGGTAGTTCTATAATGTATATCATAGGGATAGTATGGATGATGAAATTTAAATTTATTCTAAAATTTAAAAGAGCATATTATTTTTACATTTCATGATTAAAATTTATATTAGAAATAATAATAAATAATTTTATTAAATCTCTCTCTATTTTTTCAAGTCTCAATATCCATGACAATTGAACTTGGAATGTATAGTTTCTATGAAATTATAGTGGTGAGGATCAACATTTCCCTTCAAAATTATCCAGATTTTGTCCATGAAAACCATAAGAAGGAATATATGTTGGCGGTCTTTCAAACTGTGGATTGTAGTTCCATGATCTGTTGAGTTGACTCCCAAATTTAGACACCCTAACTAGAATTTCATTAACACTTGCCTCCAAATTTTTATAGAAAAAACTTTAGATGATAAATTTTATATAAATTTTTCAAATTCAACCCACTATCTTAGTTAATATATACCTATAATAAAAATATCACTTGAATTTGGCCAAACCAAAAATCTAACTATCAATTCATCTTAATTCAAATGATGGGAGGCGTTATGACTTAATATTGACATGAGGGATTTTAATTATTATGAATAAATTTTATTTGTTTTATCCTTTATATTGCTTGTTAATATTATATTTATTTTATTAATTAATTGACCATGTTTGATATAACATTTACACTTAATTAGTTAATTAATATTCCTTTTTTCTTTACATTAATTAATTTATTTATGTGATCATAGTCTTGTATCCAAAAAATAAATAATCCTTAATAAATAAATAAATAAATGACTTTATCATAAGGTTTTATAATGGTTGAGTTATTGAGGGGACAATAAATCATCCTTTGGCGTAAGGGAATAGTCAATGTGAAGTACTTGGTGTGAGTTGCATCTCCACCTATGTATCACATGCGTTGGCATCATCTAGGTTCCATCTTGAACAACCTCAATATGCCTTGGGATACTCAATTTATTACAATTATTTATAACAAAAAAAAGGTGAGGAGAACCAAAGTATTGGTTAGGGGAATTACATAAGTCACCTTGGACACACAGGTCCTACACAATAATGGATGGAGGGATAACTCAGAGAACATCATAATTAGTTTAATTATAAATAATTGAAAACTCATGTAATGAATTAAATTAAATAATGTCTACACATACGCCTGTCTTGGACAGGCTCATGATCAGTCATAATCATGAAATGGTTACACATTTAAACTAATTAGCTATCATTCATTTATATTCACTAATTAATAAGATAAAACATGCACAAATTAATCTGATTAATTGCCTTATTAATCAATTGATTCATTGTATCTTATTTTATCCAATCGCCCAAAAAATCCACTTATTCTGTTTTTTTTTAGCCTGGGGCCGAAGCCTCAAATTATTATTTAAATCAAAGACCTCTTTAGACTGGGTAGAGGGAGACCCATTACATAGCACGAAGGCCTAAGGACAAGTGGCCTAAATACATGGCTTGAAATCTCATTTTTTGGCCCAAAGGACCCCTTAGTGAATAATAATTCTACAGTACCCGTGCTGCTACATTACCTGCTACAGTACAGCCACCACTATAGTACCTAATATAGTTCCTCCACCACTATAGTTTCGCCGCTGCTACAGTGTCACCGCTGCTATAGTACTACTACAGTGCCCTGCTACAATACTGCTACAGCACCTGGAAATTTTCCCCTGCCCAGATTTGATCCTGAGTCTTTTGGATGCCAAAAAAATAATTTCTATTTTATTTAAAATTCATTAAAACATCACACAACTTTATTCTTGGAATCAACCCAGTGATTACCAATCTGAACTACTCAGTATGTATTACTTTTAAATAGAGAAATCATATGAAATATTTTAATCCATCTATCATAATTTCATGATTTTTACTATCAAATTAGTTACCCAAGGATCACATGAAAATTATGTAGCATGTATAGTTAAATGTGTTGAGTTTGTAATATACAATAACTATACATGATTCATAATCCTAATTATTTGATGGAATTAACTAAAATTTAAATATAATCAAAACCCCATAAAATGGGAAGTACTTTAAACTTAAGGTTCCATGGAACTTTAGTCGATAAGGTTTAAGTATTAAATAGTTAATTTTAATATTTTTGTGTAAATAGGTAAAGTACACGCTGTATACAATCCAGGTACAAGGTGTGTACTTATCTTAACTGAATATCCAAAATGAACATTGAGGGGATCTACATGTACTTCTCATGAACATTTATAAAGAACATCATGTGTATAACGGATACATGGAAAGTACATCTAGTCACATGACTTCTAGTCATTACGTGTCATGTATTAAATGCACACGATGTATTAATTACATGATGTGGTTTGACCCTCTATTTTCGATCTCAAAATCGCACGGACTACATATTATATCGTCAAAATACACAACATTCATTCCTATAAAGTTATTTACCACCCCCAGATTCCCTAAACATGGTGAATTTATTACACACAAAATGTATTAATTAGACAATGTCCTGGAATCCACACGGGAATCCTTATGCAATGAACAAGGACACATAGTGTGCAGCAAAGGAGTACATGCCATGTAGTCTTTTTATTATCCAGCCAGGATCCTTGGAAATTAGTGATGGTATCTTCTTATGTAAACATAATTAATCATTAATTGATCTTCCTGATATTTTCAAAAAACTAAGAAGTGGAAGAAGAGATTTTAATGATAGATTGAATTAGTTAAATCTTGAAATGAATCATAAATTTTAAATGATATGAAATAAATAATCAGATAGATAATTATAAATTAGAACATAACCTTTCTCATGCCACATGATGGTTCTAGGTGTAACAGATGCACCTCTATGGGTGTAAAATAAATAAAATGTTGTCCATTTGGATGGATCATTCACAATATTTTCAATGATGTGAAATCCATGACCAATGAACATTTTCCAATAGATATTGATTTTATGAAACCCAAAACCCAGAGAGGATATTTACATGTTAATTTTATAATTAATTTATTTAATATCATAAAAATATATTACCTTGGATTTTTTTCCTTCTTCTATGATTATGTTAATCTTTTGAAAAACCCTTTCATATTACCTTCATTGATTTTGTAATATCCATGCGCAGAATCCATATAGTGGTTATCCAGATGTTCTTTATTGATCTACAAACAATCAATGATTAATAGTCACATGATAGCATGGTATATCAATCATCTTTTGTTCTTTAGTATGATCTCTCATTCTTCGGGCTTGAATGGTGTCTTATAATTCTTTAGATAATGAGAGTAAGAGGAATCGATAAAAAAATATAATATGTAAAATGATAGTTAATCGATAGTCATTGTATTGAAGAGAATGGACAGAACAAACTACAATATGATTATACATGTTTATTAAATGTGTTTATATTTATCCGATAAATTTTAGAGGCTTAAGATAAGAAATAATCCAATTTTAAGCATGAAACACTCTAGTATTCTTTAAAGGTCGTTTTACCACCTTTTGATGGTGAACCCCTTTTAAATCTAGTTTTTTGTCACTGTTACATGTTCTATTTGAAAAAATAAAATTATTATTTATAATCGGGACATCAAAATTTACTTGGGATGAAATTTTGGTATTTTTCTGATAAGGTTCATTTTTTAATGAATAGTGAAAAATACTGCATTTTAATTCAAAACTGTCATTTAATCTAATTTATTTATGTGGTTAGATTGTCTTTTTAAATGGTTTTAAAGTCTAATTGGATTATATTTTTTCCATTTAATCTAATTTTTGTCATTGGAAGTAATTTCACTTTGAAATTTGATATAAACAAATGTGAATGTTTTGATAGTTATTATTTCTTAAAAACACGCTTTCTAGTTTTGACAATGGAAATTGATTTTAAATTAATTAATGAAAATTTTATGTTTTTAATTTGGTAAAAAAGACAAAAATTTTGAATTTGGAATATCAAAATTATCTTTGGGTGAATTTTTGGAATTTTTCTTAAAACGTTCATTTTTTATTAATATAAAAAAACACTACATAGTAGTAAAAACCCGACTTTTTCATTTAAATGAAATTTTATTACTTCTGTGAATTGAATTTCAAAAATATGACATACATGGTTGTCATAAGTAATTAAAATGTGGTCCAATAAGATGAATATAATTTTTTGGCAAATAGTAATATTTGACTTTTATTTACCGCGATTAAAGGTAAATAGGATAATTCAAGGTAAAAATAATATAATAATAATATAAAATTACCTTAACACTTGTACTAACATTATTGGATAATTAAAATATGACCAATAAAATCCTGGGGTAAGAATTTTGGCTTTTGAATCCATTTGAGTAAGATAATGACATTAATAACTTTTTATTTATAGTAAAAATAAAAATATCATAAACATGTATTGTTTTTTCAAAACAATTTTAATGTGGAGCTATATAATTGATATATTTGACTATAAATATTCATTAAAAAATAAAATGATTTCATATATCATGGTATTTTATTGATAATTTTAGACATTAAATAAATAAATTTAATTATGACACAATGATTATGTAATGATTATCTCATTAATGAATGTTTTAAATAAAAAAGATTATAAATATTAAAATAAATTTATTTTCAAACTTTTTATGACATAAAATAATTTTAGAGATGATTATGACTTTTTATCTTTGAACTAATGAAGTTTTTTTGAAATAATCAAGTTGGTTTGGATTTTTTAAAGTCATAATATGAATAGTACAAAAATTGACATAAATGAGTTCTTAAATCAATTAATATTTTATTAAATGATAAAATTGTCCTAAAATCTAATATTATGAAAAGTGAAATATATAATTTTAAAAATTTAACTAATGATCCATTTTGGGTCGCTTGTAATTTTATTCTAGATATATTAACCATATATTTTGAATACACAAAAAGATATTGTAAAAGTTAAATAAGTTAACAAAGGGTTAAATAAGAAAGATAAGGATTAAAAATTATCCAAAACCGATAAAATTCTTATTGGGTGATTTTATTTCTACTTATATGTACCTTATATTCTAATTAAATATGTTTTGGACCTTTTAAAACTGAAAATAATTTTATAATAAAATGATATTTTCAAACTTTCCTAAAGAGCCCCTCCTCTCCCTTATAAAAGGTCATCACCTCTAACCCATTAAACACGCCTCTAAATCCCCTTAGATCATCCAAACTTTACCCAAATAAGCTCTCAATATCCCTATATTCCTCATAGAATCCTTACCTTAGTCAGAAGTCACTTCAAACAATCCTTTTGGTTCAAACCAAAGGGAGTTACCATATTTAAAGGTAACATATTCCCTCAAGTTCTCTTATTTTATTTTACTTCCTTGCTCTCTATGCTCTTCTTATTATTTGTTTACATAAAAACACCAGTATCCTCAATATAATAGATTTAGATTATGAGAATAATTCAAACTACACTTACACACACATCCATCTAATGGATACAAATATACTGTTTTTGTGTACGATGAACTGATGGCTCACGAAATAATGATTGTTCGATTATCTTCTACTACCTATCATAGTGACCATTATGATAGTACTATATTTATATGTGATATATATTATGTTTATATTTTCTCTATTATTCTGTATTTTTAATTTATAGCATACCATTATGGTTTCCAAAATGGGTAAATGCGATAATTTCATTTGAGGAAATGCGGACTACCGCCCCCTCAAAGTGATATGACTCGTTCATACCATACGTGGAACATATAAAATATGGTGTTAGTAAAATTATATATATTATTATACAATAATTATAATATACCTATGTATCATTATTTTTTCATTCCATTAAATATCAAATAGAAATGAAAGTAGCGTTCATGCGTACGTACGGCTTACCGTCTCCATGAACGGTGCATTTCATTTCTTATCTCCAAATGTTATGTACTATTATAAATATATATATATATATATTGGATATATATGATATATATGATATCTAATTCCTGAATATCATTTTGGAGATAATGGAATTTTGACCACATGGATAACTTTTAATTATAAGAAGTTCATTTTTGACTCAAGTACTGAATATCGAAATAACGAACGTTGTTAATTTAAATGATTATGTAATGTTTATAACATGGTAATAAGTAATATTAAAGGAATAATAAACTTCAAAAATGTTCTTATGAAATTATAAATTAACTTTAGTTTATTATTCAGGAGATTAAAGAATGAACTAGTCAAGCCGGACACGAGGTAAGGGATTTCGTCTCAATTTCCTTTCATTGAGGAATATTTTGATTTATACATGACTTTATTTTATACAGTGTATAAACCCCCTTTTAATTTTCATTTCATTCAAAGGGAATATTTTTCAACTTATGGTTTTACTAAATGAGAAAGGTGATGTTTCCTTTTAACGTACGCGGGGACAGCGACCATTCCACCGTCGTGAAAGTTATTGGATTTTTGGCTTCCTGAACAAGCCGTAATGTATTTAAAAGGAAAATAAATACCATATACTATTTTAAATATTTTGGTATTGAAAATGGTTTTGATAATGGATTGGTTTTTCAATATATTAAAATGATATATTGTGATTGAAAGGTGTAAATTTTATCTTTCCTTTATGTTTTTTTTATGTGTTATGAATCTGATATGGTTATTAGGAATTATTTACATATATAGGTGGTTCCATGATAAACCTAGGGTAGGTGAGCCCAAGATAGCACTCAAATGCATTGGTTAATGTGATGGATGTAAACGTTAATGCCTCTCTTAATATATTTTGGGAATATACTGTGATGGGTATTCCAAATGTAACTCCCTTCGTAGTTGTGAAAGCTACAACGTAAGTATGTTATGGATTTCACAAGTTACATTTATGATTTATGGTTTCCTTTTGTTATTCATAAATCTTATTATTTTTTGTCATAAGTTAAATATTGAAAAGTATGATTTCATTGATTTGTATGTATTGATGGACTAATTTTTTTCTTTCCTTGTTTTATAACCCTTACTGATCTTTTTATGCTCATCCCATGTTTTTGATGTTTTTTCACAGGATATAAGGAAGGGTAAGAGAAAGTAATAATTCAATAACATTTCTATTAAGAAAAGAAATCTTGTTTTCTTTTAAGAGTTTCTATTTTATGAAAAAACTAGATACATAGTATAAGTGTCTACTTTGTAACAATTGAGCTGTAATGTAATAGTTATGGGTTAATTCTCTAAAACTCTAAACCTGAAAAGATCCTAAATGTGAATTATTAACTTTTTTAATATTACGTAATGTTTAAGGTTGGGTCCTTATAGTTTGTATCAGAGGTTGGTTGAGATAACTTTTGAGGTTAGGGTATTATTTAAGCAAAAGTGACATAACCATAATGGTTAGAATATTTGAAAGAGTCATAGTTATTTTAGATAAATTGAATGGGTTTAAGATAACATGAATAAATATATCTTAGTGTTTACCCTCCTCATAAGATATTATATGAATATTTTACTGATATACTCACACTGAACTTTCCCATTTTAGTAAATGGTTGGATCTAACAGGCACCAAAGTAACAATGGATGTGAAGAAAACTATGAAGGTTTTCTGAATAAGAAACTAATGGAAATTGGATTTGTAATGAACACTCTTTTGGTTACTCTTAACCAACTATCTAGAGTCATGATTGACCACATGAACCTTGGTGATTTTTATAATGCATTGTATATGGGAGAAACGAATCCCAATGGGATTTCATTTTATAACCATAAAGGCATGTATATTCAAAAACCTATGTTTCAATGATGTGGAAAGAAACACCTAGGAAAATGTTTCAAAGGGATGGAAAGATGCTATAGATGTGGTAATGAAGGTCATAAAGTAAGAACATGTCCTGGAAAAAGTAAGCATCCAGTTGAATCCAAGAAAGGGAAACATGTTTTTTCCTAAGAATCAATTTAATGTTTTAAATGTGGTGTGCATGGTAATTATACAAATAGATTTCCTACAAGGATGGTTCGGGAATGGGATATGCAGGATCATACAAATATATGTTTACCAATTCCTAATGCCACTCTAATTGAAAATGAGGAAACTAAAAATGACCTGCAAAAGGTATGGATTATTTCTTAGCTGTTTTTTTTATATTATTGAATCTTAGGGCATGATTCGTGATTCTTGTTTGTATGAATGAATTATTGTGGAATAAGTTGAAAAATAATGGTTAATGGATCATGAAGAATATTGAATGATTAAGAAGTCTATATATAAGGTATTCAAGAGTTATGGTACAATTTAGTATGATGAAATGCTTATTAGTATTAAGGCTCTTCTAATGATGGGATTACTTTGGAATACTTTTTCAAGTATGTGTGGTCGTGAAGTTGGATATGTGAAAATATTATTCAAGAATAATTATCTTTTCTTGTGTGGACATAATGAATAACCTTAGGGGTTCATGTGATCCTTTGTTTTTGAGGAAATTATGGGTTATTACTTTTTGGGATGAAAATGCGAGGTATGAGATAACTTTTTTGGTTAAAATATGTTATGGTTATTTTTGAGTAATTTATCTCATTTTTTGGAATTTTATAAAATTATATAATTTTTGAAAGAGGGCAATACGCAGACTGTGTGACAACCCATCACGTCTGACAAAGCTGCGGGAATCGAACCCACAACGAAAGTGAAATTGGGATTTATCACCTACCACTAGACTATGTGAATTCCCTAGTTATTATAAAGAATTATTTTTGGTTAAATGACTTTATTGATCCAAAATAAGTTGATTTTTTGAACGTATGTTTTATAAAATGGATATCCTTAGTGTAGGAAAATGATTTGGTGATGAAGTGATAACGGTTATTTTGGAAGACGTTCTCTCTTTTGAGAAAACACTATATACCTAACGAAAATAGAATATGATGGGATTTCATTTCTAGAGTAATTGTTGAAATTCTATTTTGGATGAATCTATGTTTGTATTATGGACATATGGAAATTTGGGATTTTTATGGAAATGATTAACTTATCTTAGAGAATATGTGATTTGGTTAATTACTCTTTAGTATGAGACTTTAATAGTATACGATGTTATTTGGAGATAAATGTTAAGATTTTTGTGGAAGACTATGTGATCAAATCATTCTGAATTTTGGTTTTCAAACATAGTTTGGATTATTTTGAATAATTTTAAGGATAATTGTGTATTGAATGGTCTTTGTTGAGCTTTGGGAATTGTTAGTTCAATTTTGGAGATTAAGAGTAGTATTTCTTTTTATAAAATATTATCCTTTTGGGGGATTAACTGATCTTGTACAAAACTTTTTGGTTTTGGTTAATGTATAACGATAGGGGAAATATATAGTTTATCTTTTATGGACCATGTGATTCTCTAGTAGTTGATATTAGCACTTCAGGTGTGACCAAGCCATCTTGAATACTCATCATTTAGAGAAAAGATGAGTTTTTGGTAGAAACTTATTAAAGGTTGAAACTCTACTTGAAAAGTAAATATATTTCCTTATGTTCTCAGTCAATATCATAAATAAATTCTCCAACTTTATGAAAGGGAACCTAAAAAAACATTTTCTATTTACTTTTCCTACTAGGGAATCAATGACCGTTTAAGCTATCAAAATTTTGTGGGTTTATTGTTGTTAACTTTATCTTATTTTGGTTTTATATTATAAAGAACTGAACCCGAATCTCGGGTTCCACCATTTACAAATGCTATGTAAAAAAATTATTAAAGAAACTTGAATAAATACACAGCAGTAAATATAGCAGAACACCTTTTATCGATCTTGGTTCTGGAAAATTAGATACATCACTTAAATTTCAATAAAAATATTCAAATCGAAAAAAATGATTCTTCACTGTGCTTCTACCACAATAGAGTTTCAATGCAGAAATTATGCTAATCCTCTAAAACTGTTTATAAAATGTAGGGTGAGCAAAAAATTCCCAGTAAGGGGTTTACAAAAAAAACAGTGATAAAAAACTTTTTAGTAACTCTTCAAAATTTTATAATCATACAAAATAAAAAGACTTTCACAAACACTTGAAATATATATATATATACATTATTTTGCAAAATAATTATACTTGAAACTCCATTGGGGATTCTCCATTAAAAATATTAATTTTTTGTAGGACTTTAACATTACTTTGAATTCCATGGATAAAATGCATAACATAAGGCCACAGGTCTTCTCTTAGACTTACGGGTTCACTCCCCGTAATGTATTTTAATTTACCAGTGCCCGATCTTTGAAAACATTTTCTCATAGACCTGCAGTTCTAGTCTTAGTCCCAAAACATTTTCAAAATACCCACATAGTATTAATTCACTCAAATGAGTGTCACTAACATTTTCACCAAAGTTTCTAAAATCATTTAGAAATAATCCCATGCTAAAAAACACTTTTATTTGACACCCATGATTACATGAAACATGGATTTTAAGTGCGTGCAAGAACACATAATCTTTGGAATGCCTCACATGAGATAGATTATGGCCACACCTATTCATGCATGACATGAAAGGATATGAAGATGCGAGTTTGCACATGAAATAATAACATGACCCATAATTACACATAAAATGATAAAAATTATCACATGCAATTATTCCAACATGGTTGTTACCGGAAATTAATCATATATTAATCTTTAAACCTTAGTTTGGTGGTTAATAAATACCATTAATAGTTTCCAAATAAATGAGAAATAATATTTTTCTTAACATGTTTATATTTACATGCATATATATGTATATATATACATATATATGTTTATGTATATGAGAATTGAAATAATAAAACTCAAGCAACCGTATGTTTTAGGGACTAAAATTTAAAAAAAAAACTTCTTAAATTAAAATGTGTTGATATATATAAATGTGTATATTTGATTATACATACACATATATATATCAACAATGATAACAAAAAAATAAACATAGTTATTTTGAAATATCGTTCAATGCAAAAGAACCCTCATCAAGATGATGGATAAAAACACTGAAAAATATTGAGTTATATATGTGAGTGTGTGTGTATGTGTATATACACATGTAATTCTTTTTTAACAAAAAAAACATTCTTTATTGATAATCAAAATCATACCCCTGAAATTATTAAATTTTATGGAGAAACATTGAAAACAAGAAGATGTAGACATAAATAAAATGTAGGTTAAAAAAATATGGTTTTACGTGAATATAGATATGTATATCAATATATATATATCATTACAAAATCAAACAAAAATCACAAAATTCCCTTACCTTAAATGCAGACCGACTAACAATGCTCTGACATATCAAGAGCAAAGTAGGAAAGGTGCAGATGCCAAAATAGGTTACGCAGGGTATGTATACTGAGTTTTACATATATTTTAATTAGAGGCTTGTTGAGCAACCTGAAATTGGAAATATTTGGTTTGGTTCATACACATTTTTGTTTCAAAAGATACAAAAACATGACTCATTTTCCCCTCAATTATATTACCTTTGTTATTATTTTATACGACTTTATCTTTACATATTATTTTATCTAGTCACCTTATTGTATTACACCTCCATTTTTTTAACACACACCATTCATTATAATAAATTTTCTTCTATATATTTGTTTTTTCATGATTGTTTTTTTATATTTTTATTTATTTTCTTATCACTATATGAGCATCTTTATTCACCACGCTTTCATTTTTTTATTTCTTCTCAAGATTTTCTCTCTCCTTGGAAGTCATGATTAGATGTTATCAAATAATTATTCCATGTTTTAACTTTTCTTTTTTTTAATATTTTCTTTAACGTTCTTTTAAGGAAAACATTTTATATAATTAGTTTTTGTATAAATAATTAAATTCCAGATTTTTTTAACATATTAAAATCATTGTTTTTTTAAACAAGTCGTGTATCTAATATATATATATATATATATATATATATATATATATATATATATTAGTTTTTATTTTATATTAATATAAATTTATATATACTAACAAAACATTTAAATTCTATATACATGTCGATTCATTTTTTAATAATAATTGAATTCAGTTTTTTTGAAGGATGTAGTTTTCATTTTTTCATCATATCGCTTTTCTTTTTTTTAACCTCACGTGAAAGCAATTTTTGGCCGTAGTAATGATTACACTTTTTATTATAATATTTTTTTGAACATAATAAAATCACATTTTTTAATAAATCTTGTATCGTATATAGATATATTTATATTCATTATATATTAATAAAAATGTATAAATTATAAATAAAAATCTATAAATTCGTTTTATTATTATTATTACTATTTTTTTAAGAGATTGTATTATTAAAATAAATTAATAATTAATACAAATAAATTATTCAAAAAACCCAAAAGTAGAAAAAAATGTAAAACGTCTTTTATTGTTATTATTTATGGAACATTCATATATATAAAGTAACTGAAATTAATTTTAATATAAAAACATAATTATTTTTTTTAACAAATTAATAAGATTTTTGTATGAAAACAAAAATTTATAATTTATAATAAAGTATTAATGAACAAAAATAATATCTCATATTAAAAAAATTACTTATAACTTTCAAAATATTAATTAGAATTTAAATAATATAATAATTTATTTAACATGATTTGAAATCTAAACATATATATATATATATAACAGAAAAATAAATCTTTATTAATTATGTGTTAAAAAATATTGTCTTTGAATAATAAATCTAAATAAAAAAAATTTGGTTTTGATTAAATAAAATCATAATATATTCCATAACATTATTATTTTAAAACTATAGACTATTTATTAATTACGTAAAATTTATGGGATGTTACATTCTTCACCCCTTAATTGAATTGTGTCCCCTCAATTCAATCATACACATACGGAAAAGAATGTTACACAAGATACATATACAATGTTTTTTCAATTTCTTCTAATTTTCCATAATTATCTAAACTGTTACTCTAATACCAATTATAAAGACCCGAACCCAAAACTCGGTTTCCTCCCTTTACAAATGCTGTGTAAAATAAATTATTAAATAAACATGAATAAATACATAGCATTAAATACAGCAGAGTACCTTTTACCGCTCTAGGTTATTGAAACTTAGATACATCACTTAAATTTCTATAAAAATATTGAAATTGAAAACAATGATTCTTCAGTGTGTTTCTTCCACAATAGAGTTTCAACGCAGAAAGTATTTTAAACCTATAAAATTGTTTATAAAATGTAGGGTGAGCATAAAATGCCCAGTAAGGGGTTTTCAAAAAATAAACACTGATAAAACCCTTTTAGTAACTCTTGAAAATTTTATAATCATACAAAAGAAAAAGACTTTCACAAACACATGAATAAATATATAAACATATATATATCGTATTTCGCAAAATAATTATACATGAAAATCCATTGGGGATTCTCCATTTAAAAAATTAATTTCGTTTTGGGACTTTAACATTACTTTGCATTCCATGGATAAAATCAATAACATAAGGCCACAGGTCTTCTCTTAGACTTATGGGTTCACCCTCCGTAATGTCTTTTAATTTACAAGTGCCCTATCTGTGAAAACATTTTCTCATAGACATGTAGTTCTAGTCTCAATCCAAAAACATTTTCAAAATACCCACATAGTATTAATTCACTCAAATGAGTGTCACTAACATTTTCACCAAAGTTTCTAAAATCGTTTATAGAGAATCCCATGCTAAAAAACGCATTTATTTGAAACTCATGATTACATGAAACAAGGATTTTAAGTGCATACAAGAAAACATAATCTTTGGAATGCCTCACATGAGCTAGATTATGTCCACACCTATTCATGCATGACATGGAAGGAGATGAAGATGCGAGTTCGCATATGAAATAATAACATGACCCATAATTACACATAAAATGATAACAATTATCACATGTGATTATTCAAACAAGGTTGTTACAGGAAATTAATCATACATTAATCTTTAAACCTTAGTTTGGTGGTTGATAAATACCATTAATTGTTTCCAAATAAATGAGAAATAATATTGTACTTAACATGTTTATATTTACATGCATATATATGTATGTATATACATATATATGTTTATGTATATGATAATTGAAATAATAAAACTCAAGAAACCATATGTTTTAGGGACTAAAATTTAAAAAACCCTATTAAATTAAAATGGGTTGATATATATAAATGTGTATATTCGCTTGTACATACATATGTATATATCAACCATGATAACAACAAAATAAACATAGGTATTTTGAAATATCGTTCAATGCAAAAGAACCCTCATCAAGATGATGGATAAAAACACTGAAAATATTGAGTTATGTGTGTGTGTGTGTGTGTCTACACACATGTAATTCTTTGTTAACAAAAAAACATTCTTTCTTGATAATCAAAATCATACCCCTAAAATTATTAGATTTTATGGAGAAATATTAAAAACTAGAAGACATAGACATAAATGAAATTTAGGTTAACAAAATATGGTTTTACGTGAATATAGATATGTATATCAACATATATATATATATATATATAATTACAAAATCAAACTAAAATCACAAAATTCTCTTACCTTAAATGCAGACTAACAATGCTCAGACATATCAAGAGCAAAGCAGGAAAGGTGCAGATGCTAAAATAGGTTACGCAGGGTATGTATACTGAGTTTTAAATATATATTAATTAGAGGCTTGCTGAGAAATCTGAAATTAGAAATATTTTGTTAGGCTCATACGCATTGTTGGTTCAAAAGAGACAAAAACAGACTCATTTTCCCCTCAATTATATTACCTTTGTTATTATTTAATTTTATGACTTTATCTATAGATATTATTTTATCAAGTCACCTTATTGTATTACACCTCCATTTTTTTAACACGCCACCATTCATTATAATATATTTTATTCTATCTATTTGTTTTGTCATGATTGTTTTTTTATACATTTTTATACACCATGCTTTTATTTTTTTATTTCTTATCAAGATTTTCTCTTTCCTTAGAAGTCATGATTAGATATTATTTAATAATTATTCCACGTTTTAACTTTTCTTTTTTTAAATATTTTCTTTAACGTTTTTTAAGGAAAATGTTTTATATATTTAGTTTTTGTATAAATAATTAAATTCACAGATTTTTTTAACATATTAAAATCATTGGTTTTTCAAAAAAATCGTGTATCTAATATATATATATATATATATATATATATATTAGTTTTTATTTTATATTAATATAAATATATATATACTAACAAAACAGGTAAATTCTATATACATGTAGATTTATTTTTTAATAATAATTAAATTCACGTTTTTTAAAGGATGTAGTTTCCATTTTTTAATCATATCGCTTTTCTTTTTTTTAACCTCACGCAATACCAATTTTTCGTCAAAGTAAAGATTACACTTTTTATTATTATATTTTTTTTAACATAATAAAATCACATTTTTTTAATGAATCTTGTATCATATATAGATATATTTATATTCGTTATATATCAATAAAAATGTATAAATTATATATAAAATCTATAAATTCATTTTAATATTATTATTACTACTTTTTAAGATATTTTCTTATTAAAATAAATTATGAATTAACACAAATAAATTATTCAAAAAAACCCAAAAATAGAAAAAAAAAATATATAACGTCTTTTATTGTTATTATTTATGGAACATTCATATATATAATAAAGTAACCGACATTAATTTTAATATAAAAACATAATTAATTTTTTTAACAAATTAATAAGATTTTTGTATAAAAACAAAAATTTATAATGTATAATAAAGTATTAATTAACAAAAATAATATTGCATATTAAAAAAAAATAATTATAATTTTCAAAATATTAATTAGAATTTAAATACTATAATAATTTATTTAACCTGATTTGAAATCTATATATATATATATATATGCAAAATAAATCTTTATTAATCATGTATTAAAAAATATTCTCTTTGAATAATAAATCTAAATAAAAAAATTGGTTTTAATTAAATAAAATCACAATATATTTCATAACATTATTATTTTAAAACTACAGTCTATTTATTAGTTACGTAAAATTTAAGGGATGTTACATCTATCACGCTCCATCAGAACTTAACACTTAGTTTCTCCTCCAAATCCATGTTTTCATACATGGAATCCTAGTATGTGTTATCTCGGGTGACCTTTGTACATCTATTTAATTATTTTAAAGTGATAGTTTTATTCAATCTTTTTATGATGTGTGGCTTTTAATGAAGTTTCCAAGCCCAATTTTAAAATTGCAAGGACCAAATTCCCAAATGGGGGGAAGGATGTAACATCCCCGGTAAATAAAGAATATTACATTTTCATATTTATTAATATTTGTGAATTAAATATTGATTTTACTTTAAATTAGATTCTATGTTAAATGGCATACCTGACACGCAACAATGGGTTTCTCTGAAATCTCATATTGCACACAAGGCTGAGTCATACTGAACAATAAAAATATAATATTATTTTAAATGGTAGTTAACACATAGACGTTATATTGGTGGGAATGAACAGAACTAACTACAATATGATTATACATATTTGTTAAATGTCTTTACATTTATCCAATAAATTTTAGAGGCTTAAGATTTGAAAGAATCTGATTTTAATCATGAAATACTCTAATATTTTTAAAGGTCGTTTTACCGCCTTTTGATGGAGAACACCTTTTAAAACTAGTTTTTTTCACTTTTATATATTATATTTGAAAAAAATAAATTCTTCTTTAGAATTGGGACATCAAAATTTAATTTTGATGAAATTTTGGTATTTTTCTGAAATGGTTCATTTTTTAATGAATAGTGAAAATACTGCATTTTAATTCAAAACTGCTTTTTAATCTAATTTTTTTATATGGTTAGGTTATATTTGTAAATGGTTTTAAAGTGTAATTGGATAAAAAATTTACCATTTAATTCAATGTTGTTCATTGTAATTAATTCCACTTTCAAATTGGATATAAACAAATGTCAATCTTTTGACAGTTATTATTTCCTAAAAACACGCTTTCTAATTTTGACAACAGAAATTAAATTTGAATAAATTAATGAAACATATATGATTTTAATTTTGTAAAATAGACGTCATTTTTGAATTTGGAATATTAAGATTAGCTTTCGGTGAATTTTTTATATTTTTCAGAAAACATTCAATTTTTGATGAATAGTGAAAAAACACTACATAGTAGTTAAAAACCGACTTTTTCATTTAAATGCAATTTTACAGCTTATGTGAATTGAATTTCAAAAATATGACATACATGGTTGTCATCAGTAATGAAAATGTGGTTTAATATGATGAAAATAATTTTTTTGTGAATAGTAACTTTTGACTTTTATTTACCGCATTTAAAGGTAAATAGGGGAATAAAAGGAAAACATGATATTATAATAATATAAAATTACTTTAACACTTGTCCAAACTTTATTGGATGAGTAATGGCCGACCAAGACAATCCTTGGGTAATCCTTTTGTCCTTTGAATCCATTTGGTTAAGATAATGACATTAATAACTTTTTATTTAAAGTAAAAATAAACATATCATAAACATGTATTATTTAGCCAAAACAATTTTAATGTGGGGCTATATAATTGATATCTTCAACTATAAAAAGTCATTATAAAGATAAAAATATTTCATACATCATGGTATTTTACTTATAATTTTTAGACATTAAATATATAAATTTAATTATGACATAATGATGATGTAATGATTACCTCATTATTGTATGTTTTAAATAAATTATATTATAAATATTAAAATAAATTAATTTTGAAACTTTTTATGCCATACACAAATTATAGATATGAGTATGAATTATTATCTTTGAACTAATGAAGTTTTTTCCAGAGAATCAAGTTGTTTTATATTTTTTAAAAAGTCATGATATGAATCATATAAAAATTGATAGAAATGAGTTTTTAAATCAATTAAATTTTTATTAAATGATAAAATAGTCCTCAAAATCTACGATTCATCCAAGTGACATATATGATGTTAAAATTTTCATTAGTGATCTATTTTTGGTCACTTGTAATTTTATAGTAAATATATAAACCATATAGTTTGAATATACAAGAAGGCATGGTAAAAGTTAAATAATTTAACAAAGAGTTAAATAAGAAAGATAAGGATTAAAAAATATCTAAACCCTGTCCAATTTTTTTGGATGATTTTATTTATACTTATATGCACCTTATTTTGCAATTAAATAATTTTTGGACCTTTTGAAACTGAAAATCATTTTATAATAAAATAATATTTTCAAACATTCCTAAAGAACCCCCTCCTCTCCCTTATAAAATGTCATCACCTATAACCCATTAAACACACCTCTCAATCCCATTAGATAGTCCAAAACCTACCCAAATAATCTCCCAATATCTATCTATTCCTCATAGAGTCCTTACATTAGGATGAAGACACTTCAAAAAAGCCTTTTGGTTCAAACCAAAGGGAGTTACCTGATTTAAAGGTAACGTCTTCCCTCAAGTTCTCTTCTTTTATTTTACTACTTCACTTCCTATTCTATTAATATTATTTGTTTATATATAAACACCAGTATCCTCTATATACTAGGTTATTTTTTTTGAGAATTATTTAAAATACACTTACACACACCTCCTTCTAATAGATACGAACATACTGTTTCTGTGTACAGCGAACTGCTGCCTCCGGAAACGATGATTGTTCGATTAACTCCTACAGTCTCTCATAGTGGCCATTATGATGGAACTATATTTATATTTGAATATTATGTTTATATTGTCACTATGATTCTATATTTTTCATTTAAATTATACCTTTATGGTTTCCATAAAGGGTAAATACGATAATTTCATTTAAGGAAGTGCGGACTACCTCCCCCTCAAAGTGATATGACTCATTCATACCATACGTGAACATATAAAGGATAAAGTTACTGAAATTATATATTATATTATAATGGAATCATAATATACCTATGTATCATTACATTTTCATTCCATTAAATGCAAAGCAAAAATGAAATTAGCGTTCATGCGTACGTACGGCTTACCGTCTCCATGAACGGTGCATTTCATTTCTTATATTCAAATATTTTGTACTATTATAAATACATATATATATATACTGAATATATATGATATATATTATATCTAATTCATGAATATAATTTTATAGATAATGGATTTTTGACCACATGGATGACTTTTAATTATAAGAAGTTCATTTTTGACTCAAGTACCAAATATCGACAAAATGACCGCTATTAACTTAAATGGTTATGTAATGTTTATAACATGACAATAAGTAATATTAAAGGAATAATAAACTTGAAAAAGGTTCACAATAAAGTATAAATTAAGATTTTTTATTTTATGAAAAAAATATTTACTGAGTAGAAGTGTCTACTTTGTAACAATTGAGATACAATGTAATAGTTATGGCCTAATTATCTAAAAATATTAACCTAAAAATATCCTCAATGTGAATTATTAACTAAATTCTAGATTATGTAATGTTTAAGGTTGTGTCCTTATAGTTGGTATCATAGGTCAGTTTAGATAACTTTAGAGGTTAGGGTGTTATTTAAGCATAAGTGACAAAACCATAATGGTTAGAATATTAGAAAGAGTCATAGTTATTTTAGATAAATTGAATGGGTTTAAGATAACATGAATAAGTATATCTTAGTTTTTAATCTCCTCATAAGATATTATATGATTATTTTACTGATATACTCAGACTAACCTTTTTCATTTTAGTAAATGGATGGATCTAGCAGGCACCAAAGTAACAATGGATATGAAGAAAACTGTGAAGGTTTTATGAATAATCAAGTGAAGTAAATGGGATCTATAATGAACACTCTTTTGGTTATTCTCAATGAACTATCTGGAGTAATTATTGACCACTTGAACATTAGTGATTTTTATAAGGAATCATATATGTGAAAAATGAATTCCAATGGGAGTTTGGGTAATAAACATAAAGGTAAGTATATTCAAAAACCTATGTGTAAAGGATGTGGAACGAAACACCTAGGAAAATATTTTAAAGGGACGACAAGATGTTATAGATGTGGTAACGAAGGTCATAAAGAAAGAACATGCCATGAAAAATGTAAGTGTACAGTTGACTCCAGGAATGAGAAAGAAGTTCTTTCCAAAAAAATCAATTGAATGTTATAAATTTCATGTGCATTGTCATCATACAAATAGATTTACTAAAAATAAGGTTCAAGAAGGGGATCAACAGGATCATACAAATATATGTTTACCAATTTTTAATTCCATTCCAATTAAAGATGAGGAAACTGAAAATAACGTATAAAAGGTATGGATTATTTCTTAGCTATTGTTTTGATATTATTGAATCTTAGGGCATGATTTATGATTTTTGTTTGTAGGAATGAATTATTATGGAATAAGTTTGAAAATAATGGTTAATAGATCATGAAGAACATTGAATGAGTAAGAAGTATACATATAAGGGATTCAAGATATATGGTAGAGTTTAGGATGATAAAATGATTAAAATTATTAAGTCACTTTTCATCATGGGATTACTTTGGAATAATTTTTCTAGTATGTGTAACCGTGATGCTGTATATGTGAAAATTTTATTCAAGAATAATTATCTTTTATTGTGTGGAAATAATGAATAACCCTAGGGGTTCATGTGATATTTTTTTGACGCAATTATGGGTTATTACTTTTTGGGATGAAAATTTGAGGTATGAGATAACATTTGTGGTAAAAATATGTTATGGTTATTTTTGATAAATTTACGTCATTTTTTGGGAATTTTATAAAATTAAATAATTTTTTAAAAAGGACAACACACAGACCGAGTGACAACCCATCGTGTTGGACAAAGTTATGGGAATTGAACCCAAAACCAAAGTGTGATTGGGATTTATCGCCTACCTGTGGACTATGTGAAGTACCAGGTTAGTATGACTAATTATTTTTCGTTAAATGATTTTATGGATCCAGAATAAGTTGATTTTTGGAACTTATGTTTAATCAAATGGATATACTTAGTATAGGAAAATGATTTGTGATGAAGTGATAAAGGTTATTTTGGAAAACGTTCTCTCTTTTTTGGAAACACTATATGCCAAAGGAAAATAGAATACGATGGGATTTCATTTGTGGAGTAACTGTTGAAATTTTATTTTGAAAGAATCTATGTTTTTATTGTGGACATATGGAGATTTGGGATATTTATTTAAATGATTAACCTATTGTAGGGAATATGAGATTTGGTTAATTACACTTTAGTATGAGACTTTAAGAGTAGTCGGTGTTATTTGGAGATAAATGTTATGATTTTTGTGGAAGATTATGTGATCAAATCCTGTTGAATTTTAGGTTTAAAACATAGTCTGTATTATTTTGAATAATTTTAAGGAGAATTGTCTATTTAATGGTATTTGTTGAGATTTGGGTATTGTTTTTTCAATTTGGGGGACTAAAAGTAGTATTTCGTTAAATAAGAGATTATCCTTTTTGGGGATTAAGTGGTCTTGTACTAACCTTTTTGTTTTTGGTTAATGTCTAAAGATAGGGGAAATATATAGTTCATATTTTTTGAAATATGTGATTCTCTAGAAGTTGATTTTAGCACTTTAGGTGTGACCAAGTAATCTTGAATAGTCATCATTGGAGAAAAGATGAGTTTTTGGTAGAAACTTATTAAAGGATGAAACTATACTTGAAAAGTAAGTATATTTCCATGTGTTCATTCTCAATCTCATAAATAAATTCTCCAAATTTATGAAAGGGAAACTAAAATGAAAAAAAACATTGTCCTCTTACCTTTCCTAATAGGGAATCAAAGACTGTTTAACCTATCACAAGTTTGTGGTTTTCTTGTTGTTAACTTTCTCCTAGTCATTTTTTCTACCACTCTCCATCAGAACTTGACACTTAGTTTCTCCTCCAAATCCATTTTTTCACACATGAAATCATAGTATGTGTTGTCTCAGGTGACCTTTGTACTTATATTTCATTCTTTTAAAGTGATTGTTTTATTCACTCATTTTTCGATGTGGGACTTTTAAAGAAGTTTCTGAGCCCAATTTTAAAATTGCCAGAATGCAATTACCAAAAAGGGGAAGGATGTAACATCCCAGGTAAATAAAGAAAATGAAATTTTTATATTTATTAATAATTTTGAATTAAATATTTATTTTACTTTAAAGTGGATTCTATGTTCGATGGCATACTCAAAACACAACAATGGGTTTCTTCAAAATCTCATATTGCACACAAGGCTAATTCATACTGAAAAATAATAATATAATATTATTTTAAATGGTAGTTAGTGCCTAGCCATTATATTGGCAGGAATAAATAGAACTAACTATAATATGATTATAAATGTTTGTTAAATGTATTTACATTTATCCGATAAATTTTAGAGGCTTAAGATAAGAAATAATTTGATTTAAGTATGAAATACTCTGATATTCTTTAAAGGTTGTTTTACCGCCTTTTGATGGAGAACCCCTTTTAAATACAATTTTTATCACTTTTATATGTTCTATTTGAAAAAATAAAATTCTTATTTAGAATAAGGAAATCAAAATTTACTTTGGACGAAATTTTGTTATGTTTCCGATAATGTTCATTTTTTAATGAATAGTGAAAAATACTTCATTTTAATTCAAAACTGCCTTTTAATCTAATTTATTTTTATGGTTAAATTATATTTTTAAAGGATTTTGTAACACCCGAGACTTTTATGTTATATAAACCATCAAAGGAATCTTTTTCTACACAACACTTGCTTGGCTTGCTTTGCACGCAATCGCGACCTTCCTCGATAGCTTGCGTCGTACGCAATACCGAGTTTCACTAAACAACAATATGCTATTAAAACTAGCCGTTATGAATAGTAATAACCACTTTTTAAAATTTTATAAATTTTATTTTTCAAAATGGACTTCATTTTTGGACTCAGAATATCGAAATTAGCCTAGGGTGAAATTTTGGTATTTTTCTGAAAACTTTCAATTTTTGATGAATAGTGAAACCACTAAGTGGTAGGTTAAAAACTGAATTTTGCATAAAACTTAATTTTACCGCTTCTGTGAATGGAATTTCGAAAATCCGAGAGACACGGTTAATATCAAGGACTAAAATGTGGTTCAATGAGATGAAAATAATTTTTGGTGAATAGTAACTTTTTACTTTTTTTTACCGCGGTTAATAGTAAATAGGGTAACTAAGGGTAAATATGATATCAATATTACCCTAACACATGTCCTAATTCTATTGGACAAGTGTAATTCGACCAAAAACAAACTTAGGAATAAAATATGACCATTTAGGCCCACTTGGATTAGATTAGGACATTTATTATTAATTTATTTAAAGAAGGGTTAAAATAGTTAAAATCAAAGTTTAATAAGTAAATCATTTTTAATATGGGGTTATATATAAGATAAATTCGATTGTAAATATTCATTAGAAAGCTAAAAAGATTTAATACATGATGGTATTTTATTTGTAATTTTTAGACATCAAATAATTTAATTTATTGATGACACAAAGATGATACAGTAATTATCTTGTTAATGAAATATTGACATAATTGATGTTATAAACACCAAAATAAATGTAATTTGAGACTTTTTATGAATTCCACTAATTTTCTAGGTTACTATGATATATTAATGTTGATTTAATCAACTTGGTTCGAACATATAATTCTGTTATGACTTTCACAAAAATCATATATCAAATAGTGTCAAAATTGACACAAAATAGTTTTTAAATAAAATATTATATTATTAATTGTTATTTTATTCCTAAAAATCTAAGGTTCGGCCAAATGACTTAGATAAGGATATATATATTAATAATAAACAATTTGGGGTTCGTTTGGCATGTTATAGTAAGTGTATTAACCATATAGTGAAAGAAAACAAAAAGACACGGTAAAAGTTAAATTAATTAACTTAGAGTTAAATCTAATTGATAAGGTTAAAATAATACCCTAAACTTGTCTAAATCTTATTGGTTTATAGGATTTCGACCCATCCCCACTTTAGATTCGAAATAAGACCCTTTGGAACCATTATAAACCGATTTTGACTTTAATATAAAATAATATTTTGAGATATTCCTAAGGTGCCCCTCTCCTCCCTTATAAAAGGGCACCTCCTCCCCCTCCTCCTCACACCAATTTGAGCACTCAAGCTCGGCCAAACCCTGCCATTTTCTCCTCTCCACTTCCCTAGAATAATTCTAGAGGTCCTGGTCTTCTCCAAAGACCAATATTAGTTCCTTAAGTGGGGGATTCAAAGAGGCGTTCCAAAGAAGAGGTAATATCCATTACCGATCTTTTCAATTTCTTTCTTCTTCAACTTCTTATTCTTTAGTTGTTTCATGATAAAGTAATAACATCAGTATTACTTACATACTGATATGTTATTATAAATATGAAACAACCCTAATTCACCTTCTATCCATCCTACAGAAAAATGAAATCACCGCGCGTGCGTACGTACGAAATACCGTCTCCACGCCGTGGTGTAATCTATTTTCCACCATCACCTTACAAGGATGAGTATAATGGTGTAATGAGTAACTATATATGATTATTATGAAGTAATATTGATACTGAAATAATATATATATACTCCAATACAATTCCACGATCATAGGAACGATATCATCACTCGTGCGTACGTACGGAATACCGTCTCCACGATGTGATGCGACTCGTTCTACATGATCTTCATTTCATAATGATTATATAAATGAATTGAATGAATGAATATGGTATATACTACACTAATACCATTCTGGAAATGAATTATCTATAACCTAAAGATAAGAATAAGAATTTATTCGACAAAACACGCATAAGAACAAAAAGTTATAAAGACCCGAGTAACAAGTAACAATGAAATATTACTAACAAGAAGCTAATAATATGACCATATATGATATCATATCAATATGTATGATTCTGGAATAAGTCAATAACATTATTTAAACCATTATACAGGAGCTTCGGACACGAACAAAGCAAATCGGACCTAAGGTAAGGGAAATATCACAATCTCATTTTTATCCGAGATTGTTTATTCGTAAGTATTTACTGGGGTGTATTTTATCATCCACATCCATGTTTCATCAATATGTAATATTATTTCCATCCACCTACAATTGTTTAAATCCATTTTT
Source organism: Viscum album (assembly GCA_963277665.1). NCBI lineage: Eukaryota > Viridiplantae > Streptophyta > Magnoliopsida > Santalales > Viscaceae > Viscum > Viscum album. The sequence goes on along the minus strand of OY728125.1, from coordinate 264,962,420 downwards.
ACCCTTCGGTGAGTTTTTAGTAATATCTATGAAAGGAATCTTTTGTCATACGAGGTACTTTTTGACTTTTCCGACAAAAGTACGAAGAATGTTTTTTTTAACTTATACGGCATGAATGGATTTTTAAAACATTGTTTCCAAGAAGCTTCCTTTACAAGTTTTCAAGTTTATTTTTAATCAACTTCTTTTATTTTAAAGTTGTATGACATGTTATGAAAGGAAAAAAATGTTTTTGAAGAAGAAAGGATATTTTCCTCAAGAATGGAGTTCAAGTGTTTTATCAAAATTATTTTCCATCTAAGATAATAAAGGGTTCTATTTTTATCCCTATTATTAAATTGATTTGTTCATGTTGTGATGGAATTATTTTTATGAATTCCTTTATCTTATATGAATTGATTTATGATGTCATGATGTTTCAAGAATCCCATTTTTGTTACATGTGTTATGCGATGATGTATGTTTTATGATTATGTGGCACACATAAGAAAGGATTCATTATAAGATGGGTGAGACCTATATCTCCCTCCAATGCATTGGGTAAAGTTTTTATATCTCATGAGATAGACATGGCTGGAACGGAAGGTTATTTCAGTTCAGTGATACAGGACTGAAACGAGGAGTGAACTCGGTTCAGAAAGGGACTTTGTCCACTAAGATAGTCTTGGCAATGAGTCATGACTAACAAGAAATGATTTTCCATGATTATGTGTACATGCCACAAAGTTTCAAGTTTCATGTTATGATTATGGGGATCTCATTTTCACTTCTATGATTTATCCCATGTTATGATATTATGAGCTCTTTTGCAGGTTAAGATTTCCAAAAGCTATGTTCTTATGTATATGATGTGATTGATATTTCTTTTGTTTACCCTTACTGAGCATTTGAGCTCACCCTTTTATGTTTTCTTTTCCCCAGGTCAGGAAGATGGATATTAAGTAGAATATGCTAAAAGGGACCCTAGATATGATGAAATAAATGGGAGACACTGTAGAAGAATTATGAACCAGTTGTTTATGTTTCCCAGTTTCTAAAGACACTATACCTATACGGTCCTTTGTGGTTTTGTCATATGTTGTAATAAGTGTGCTTCACTTTTGAAGTATTAACAATGTATGTAAAGTGTGGGTCGTTATAGTTGGTATCAGAGGAAAGGTATAGTCAACCTTTGGAAACTAGGATGTGAAAGCCTTAGTAAGAACCCTAAGGATAAGTCTAAGCATAGAACACAATCTTAGAAATGGCCATGAATAACCTAGGATAAGACCATAAGCATGAAAATTTTATTCTTGAATTATGTGGTTTCCTATTATAATTAGTGTTGCTCACACTATTCTTCTTGGTTTTAGTCAATGGCTGGAACCCGAAGGAACCGTGTTAATGCGGAATGCGATGGGCAATGCAATGATTGTCCCCCTGAGCAACCAAACGATATGGGAGCTGGAATGCAAAATCTTGTAGCCATGCTCACACAACTTTCTCAAGCTATGAATCATGCAGGATTTCCAAACGAGCAAAGGAGGGAGCAACATTCTGTTGAATCCTTCATGAGGCAGCGTCCACCTTCTTTCAGCGGGTCTACTGATCCATTAGTTGCTGAACAATGGATTAGTACTACTGAAAAGATATTTTCAGTTCTTCAATGTTCTGAGCATGATAAAGTCATCCTAGCAGTGTATCGTTTGGAAGGAGATGCGGATCAATGATGGAATCTTGTTAAGAATACGAGACAAAGGGATGAAATTGAGTCTATGGAATGGGACGAGTTCAAGAACTTATTTTTCAATAAGTACTTCCCTCGTATTCTCCGAACAAAGATGGAGAAAGAGTTCCTTGAACTGAAGCAAAGGGATGATGAATCTGTTAGTACCTATGAAGCAAATTTTACAAGACTTGCAAGGTACGCTTCTGGTATTATTATCCAACCTGAGAGTAAGATCGATCGATTCTTTAGTGGCTTAAAACCAAGTCTTCGAAGGGCGTTAGCCATAAGGGACTTCAATAGCTACGAGGAAATCATTCGATGTGCTCTCAAAGTCGAGATGGAGATTGGAGTAACCCATCAGTCACATGGGTTTGATAAGAAGAGGAAGATGGAATTCAAAGAAAAATCTAAAGAGCACACAGAAAAGAAGATGAACTTTCCCTTATGCTCAAAGTGTGGAAAGAAACATGGAGGGAGTTGTCTTAAAGGGACAAGTAAATGTTTTAAATGTGGAAAGGAAGGTCATCGGGCATTTGAATGCCGTGATAATGGGAAGAAGATGTCTAATGATGCAAACAAAGGAAGGGATACACAGAATGAACCTACTACACTTCAATGTTTCAAGTGCAAGGAGATGGGGCATTATGCCAATCAATTCCCAAATCCAAGGGTTGATGATGATGGTCGACGTCAACAAAATCTTAAGGCTAAAGACAAAGGAAAGTCACATGCAATTTCTATCAGCGATGTGGAGTACGATAACGATGTGGTGAAAGGTACACTTACCATCCACTCTAAAGTAGCAAATGTTTTATTTGATTCTGGATCCACCCACTCTTTTATTTCTGAAGACTTTTCTAAGGGTATCACCGTATTACCTCAACAATTATATGTTGAGTTAGCTGTGACAACACCTAATGGCACAACAGTCGCATCAGAAGTTTATAATTCTTCTCCGATCGAAGTTTGTGGGAAAGTGCTTCCTGCAAATCTTGTGATCCTTCCTTTAGTGGAATTTGATGTGATTCTTGGCATGGATTGGCTTTCTCTACATGGAGCTCATATCAATTGCCAAAGAAGGGAAGTCACATTTCATATTCCAGATCAACCTACGATCGTCTATCAATGCAAGGATGAACATAACCTTCCAGTGGAAATTTCTTCCATCTTATGGGTATTGATTCCACTAAATGAAGGTTATTTATCTCAAATAGTTGGTGAGAAACTCACGATTAAGAATATGCCCATTGTACGGGAGTTTGATGACGTCTTTCCGGAGGAATTACCGGGTCTTCCACCAAATCGTGAAGTTGAGTTTTCAATAGAACTCGTACCGGGTGCTTTGCCTATTTCAAAGACACCTTATAGAATGGCCCCAATTGAGTTGCAGGAATTGAAGAAGCAACTTCAAGAGAATCTTGATAAGGGATTCATACGCCCTAGTGCGTCACCTTGGGGAGCACCTGTTCTATTTGTTAAGAAGAAAGATGGATCAATGAGACTCTGCATTGATTATCAAGAACTTAACAAGATCACTATCAAGAACAAATATCCTCTCCCATGCATTGATGACTTATTTGACCAACTACGCGGAGCTCAATACTTTTCCAAGATTGATCTTCATTCAGGGTATCATCAATTAAGGGTCAAAAGGGAGGATATACCAAAGACGGCTTTCCGTACAAGGTATGGACACTATGAATTTATAGTGATGCCATTTGGTCTTACTAATGTCCCTGCTATCTTCATGGATCTAATGAATAGAGTCTTTAGAGACTATCTTGATCAATTTGTGGTAGTCTTTATAGACGATATTCTTGTCTATTCAAAGAGCAAGGAAGAGCATGAAGATCACTTGAGAATTATATTGAAGACCCTGAGAAAAGAGAAGCTTTATGCCAAATTTACCAAGTGTGAATTTTGGCTTCAAAAAGTTGCATTTTTGGGTCATATAATCTCAAAAGAGGGGATATCTGTGGATCCAGCAAAAACAGAGGTTATCGAAAGATGGTCAAGACCAACAACAGTAACTGAGATCCGAAGTTTTCTTGGTTTGGCTGGTTATTATCGACGTTTTGTAAAAGATTTTTCACGATTATCTAATCCACTCACCAAGTTGACTCGGAAAGGAGTTAAGTTTGTCTGGACAGAGGAATGTGAAGAGAATTTCAAGGAGTTGAAAAGAAGGTTATCCAGTGCACCTGTGCTCATACTGCCTTGTAGTGGAGAAAGGTTTGTGATCTACAGTGATGCATCCAAGAAGGGATTGGGGTGTGTTCTTATGCAAAATGATATGGTGATAGCTTATGCCTCACGACAGTTGAAAATCCATGAGCAAAATTACCCAACACATGATTTGGAGTTGGCTGCGGTAATCTTTGCATTAAAGATTTGGAGGCATTACCTTTATGGTGAAAGGTGTGATATTTATACTGATCATAAAAGTTTAAAGTATATTTTCACACAAAAGGAGTTGAATATGCGTCAAAGAAGATGGTTGGAGATGATTAAGGATTATGACTGCTCAATCCATTACCACCCTGGGAAAGCAAACAAGGTGGCGGATGCATTAAGTCGACAAGACCATGCTAGTTTATCCATGATGAGGATCACAAAGGATCCAATATTTATGGATTTACAAAGGATGGATCTTGGAATTATAATGGAAGGGGAAAAATCTTATCTTTCTCAAATGAATGTTCAACCATCTATACATGTGAAGATTAAAGAGGCACAGAAAGAAGATGTCGAGTTACAAAAGAAGGTGAGAAATGTTCCTGAATTCAACCTTGATTGTGATGAGATAATAAAGTTCAGGAATCGGGTTTGCGTTCCTCCCATCCCCGAATTAAAGAATGAGCTGCTGGATGAGGCTCATAGTTCGTCATTCTCTATTCATCCTGGAAGCACGAAGATGTATAGGGACCTGAAAGAGTACTTCTGGTGGGATGGAATGAAAAGAGATGTTGCTGAATATGTCTCTCGATGCTTGGTTTGTCAACAAGTTAAAGCTGAGAGACATAAGTCTAAGGGGATGTTACAACCATTACCCATACCCGAATGGAAATGGGAAAACATCACTATGGACTTTGTCACAGGACTTCCTAAAACATCCAAAGGCAATAATGCTATCTGGGTCATAGTTGATCGTCTTACAAAGTCTGCACACTTCATTCCTATTAGAGAGGATTTCTATCTAGATCAGCTTGCCAGGATATATGTAAAGGAAGTGGTAAGATTGCATGGAGTACCACTTTCTATTATATCTGATCGGGATCCGAGATTTACCTCGAAGTTCTGGCGAAGTCTTCAGCATACTCTGGATACAGAGTTGAGTTTCAGCACTGCTTATCATCCCCAGACAGACGGTCAGTCTGAGAGAACAATTCAAACCCTAGAAGATATGTTGAGAGCTTGCTCTATGGATTTCAAAGGAGGTTGGGATCAACACCTACCTTTGGTGGAATTTTCTTATAATAATAGCTTTCACTCCAGTATTCAGATGGCTCCTTATGAAGCTCTCTATGAAAAGAAATGCAGGACTCCAACTTGCTGGGATGAAGTTGGGTAAAGAAAGCTATTAGGACCTGATCTCGTTGATGAAATGGCAGAAAAGGTCAGATCTATTCAACAACACATAAGAGCAGCTCAGAGTCGACAGAAAAGTTATGCCGACAACCGAAGAAAAGACCTAGAGTTTGAAGTGGGTGATAAAGTATTCTTACGAATATCTCCCTGGAAGAGGGTTATGAGATTTGGAAAGAAGGGGAAGTTGAGCCCTAGATATATCGGTCCTTTCGAAATACTGGATCGTGTTGGGAAGGTAGCTTACCGATTGGCGCTTCCACCGAATCTCTCTCAAGTTCACGATGTGTTCCATGTATCTCTCCTGAGAAAGTACATACCAGATCCTTCACATGTACTCAGCTCAGAAGTTGTACCGCTGGAGCAAGATCTTTCTTATGAAGAACAACCGATAGAGATTCTGGATCGTAGCGAAAAAGTCCTACGAAACAAGACCACTCGCTTGGTGAAAGTTTTATGGAGGAACCACCAACTTGAAGAAGCTACATGGGAGCTTGAGGATATGATGAGGGAGAAGTATCCTCATTTGTTTGTTACAAAGTGACGAATTTCGAGGGCGAAATTCTTTTTAAGGGGGGTAGAATGTAACACCCGAGACTTTTATGTTATATAAACCATCAAAGGAATCTTTTTCTACACAACACTTGCTTGGCTTGCTTTGCACGTAATCGCGACCTTCCTCGATAGCTTGCGTCGTACGCAATACCGAGTTTCACTAAACAACAATATGCTATTAAAACTAGCCGTTATGAATAGTAATAACCACTTTTTAAAATTTTATAAATTTTATTTTTCAAAATGGACTTCATTTTTGGACTCAGAATATCGAAATTAGCCTAGGGTGAAATTTTGGTATTTTTCTGAAAACTTTCAATTTTTGATGAATAGTGAAACCACTAAGTGGTAGGTTAAAAACTGAATTTTGCATAAAACTTAATTTTACCGCTTCTGTGAATGGAATTTCGAAAATCCGAGAGACATGGTTAATATCAAGGACTAAAATGTGGTTCAATGAGATGAAAATAATTTTTGGTGAATAGTAACTTTTTACTTTTTTTTTACCGCGGTTAATAGTAAATAGGGTAACTAAGGGTAAATATGATATCAATATTACCCTAAAACATGTCCTAATTCTATTGGACAAGTGTAATTCGACCAAAAACAAACTTAGGAATAAAATATGACCATTTAGGCCCACTTGGATTAGATTAGGACATTTATTATTAATTTATTTAAAGAAGGGTTAAAATAGTTAAAATCAAAGTTTAATAAGTAAATCATTTTTAATATGGGGTTATATATAAGATAAATTCGATTGTAAATATTCATTAGAAAGCTAAAAAGATTTACTACATGATGGTATTTTATTTGTAATTTTTAGACATCAAATAATTTAATTTATTTATGACACAATGATGATACAGTAATTATCTTGTTAATGAAATATTGACATAATTGATGTTATAAACACCAAAATAAATGTAATTTGAGACTTTTTATGAATTACACTAATTTTCTAGGTTACTATGATATATTAATGTTGATTTAATCAACTTGGTTCGAACATATAATTCTGTTATGACTTTCACAAAAATCATATATCAAATAGTGTCAAAATTGACACAAAATAGTTTTTAAATAAAATATTATATTATTAATTGTTATTTTATTCCTAAAAATCTAAGGTTCGGCCAAATGACTTAGATAAGGATATATATATATTAATAATAAACAATTTGGGGTTCGTTTGGCATGTTATAGTAAGTGTATTAACCATATAGTGAAAGAAAACAAAAAGACACGGTAAAAGTTAAATTAATTAACTTAGAGTTAAATCTAATTGATAAGGTTAAAATAATACCCTAAACTTGTCTAAATCTTATTGGTTTATAGGATTTCGACCCATCCCCACTTTAGCTTCGAAATAAGACCCTTTGGAACCATTATAAACCGATTTTGACTTTAATATAAAATAATATTTTGAGATATTCCTAAGGTGCCCCTCTCCTCCCTTATAAAAGGGCACCTCCTCCCCCTCCTCCTCACACCAATTTGAGCACTCAAGCTCGGACAACCCCTGCCATTTTCTCCTCTCCACTTCCCTAGAATAATCCTAGAGGTCCTGGTCTTCTCCAAAGACCAATCTTAGTTCCTTAAGTGGGGGATTCAAAGAGGCGTTCCAAAGAAGAGGTAATATCCATTACCGATCTTTTCAATTTCTTTCTTCTTCAACTTCTTATTCTTTAGTTGTTTCATGATAAAGTAATAACATCAGTATTACTTACATACTGATATGTTATTATAAATATGAAACAACCCTAATTCACCTTCTATCCATCCTACGGAAAAATGAAATCACCGCGCGTGCGTACGTACGGAATACCGTCTCCACGCCGTGGTGTAATCTATTTTCCACCATCACCTTACAAGGATGGGTATAATGGTGTAATGAGTAACTATATATGATTATTATGAAGTAATATTGATACTGAAATAATATATATATACTCCAATACAATTCCACGATCATAGGAACGATATCATCACTCGTGCGTACGTACGGAATACCGTCTCCACGATGTGATGCGACTCGTTCTACATGATCTTAATTTCATAATGATTATATAAATGAATTGAATGAATGAATATGGTATATAATACACTAATACCATTCTGGAAATGAATTATCTATAACCTAAAGATAAGAATAAGAATTTATTCGACAAAACACGCATAAGAACAAAAAGTTATAAAGACCCGAGTAACAAGTAACAATGAAATATTACTAACAAGAAGCTAATAATATGACCATATATGATATCATATCAATATGTATGATTCTGGAATAAGTCAATAACATTATTTAAACCATTATACAGGAGCTTCGGACACGAACAAAGCAAATCGGACCTAAGGTAAGGGAAATATCACAATCTCATTTTTATCCGAGATTGTTTATTCGTAAGTATTTACTGGGGTGTATTTTATCATCCACATCCATGTTTCATCAATATGTAATATTATTTCCATCCACCTACAATTGTTTAAATCCATTTTTACCCTTCGGTGAGTTTTTAGTAATATCTATGAAAGGAATCTTTTGTCATACGAGGTACTTTTTGACTTTTCCGACAAAAGTACGAAGAATGTTTTTTTTAACTTATACGGCATGAATGGATTTTTAAAAAATTGTTTCCAAGAAGCTTCCTTTACAAGTTTTCAAGTTTATTTTTAATCAACTTCTTTTATTTTAAAGTTGTATGACATTTTATGAAAGGAAAAAAATGTTTTTGAAGAAGAAAGGATATTTTCCTCAAGAATGGAGTTCAAGTGTTTTATCAAAATTATTTTCCAACTAAGATAATAAAGGGTTCTATTTTTATCCCTATTATTAAATTGATTTGTTCATGTTGTGATGGAATTATTTTTATGAATTCCTTTATCTTATATGAATTGATTTATGATGTCACGATGTTTCAAGAATCCCATTTTTGTTACATGTGTTATGCGATGATGTATGTTTTATGATTATGTGGCACACATAAGAAAAGATTCATTATAAGATGGGTGGGACCTATATCTCCCTCCAATGCATTGGGTAAAGATTTTATATCTCATGAGATAGACATGGCTGGAACGGAAGGTTATTTCGGTTCAGTGATACAGGACTGAAACAAGGAGTGAACTCGGTTCAGAAAGGGACTTTGTCCACTAAGATAGTCTTGGCAATGAGTCATGACTAACAAGAAATGATTTTCCATGATTATGTGTGCATGCCACAAAGTTTCAAGTTTCATGTTATGATTATGGGGATCTCATTTTCACTTCTATGATTTATCCCATGTTATGATATTATGAGCTCTTTTGCAGGTTAAGATTTCCAAAAGCTATGTTCTTATGTATATGATGTGATTGATATTTCTTTTGTTTACCCTTACTGAGCATTTGAGCTCACCCTTTTATGTTTTCTTTTCCCCAGGTTAGGAAGATGGATATTAAGTAGAATATGCTAAAAGGGACCCTAGATATGATGAAATAAATGGGAGACACTGTAGAAGAATTATGAACCAGTTGTTTATGTTTCCCAGTTTCTAAAGACACTATACCTATATGGTCCTTTGTGGTTTTTTCATATGTTGTAATAAGTGTGCTTCACTTTTGAAGTATTAACAATGTATGTAAAGTGTGGGTCGTTATAGATTTTATAGTTTAATTGGATAAAATTTTAACCCTTTAATCCAATGTTAGTAATTGGAAGTAATTTAACTTTGAAATTGGATATAAACAGATGTCAATATTTTGATAGTTATTATTTCTTAAAAACACGCACTACTGGAATGTGGGTTTTTCCCCACAGTTACATACCAACGGTTTGATAGAACCGTTGGTAAATGATTAAAATAGAGGTTTTTCCCAACGGTTTCTTAGAACCGTTGGGATAGCTTGGTTTGGGGGAGTTTTTCCCAACGGTTCCCTAGAACCGTTGGGATAGGTATTGTTTTGGGGAGTTTTTCCCAACGGTTCTAAGGAACCGTTGGGGTAGGCTTGTTTTGGGGAGTTTTTCCCAACGGTTCTAAGGAACTGTTGGGATAGACCATGTTTTTGGGAGTGTTTCCCAATGGTTCTAAGGAACCGTTGGGATAGGTCTTGTTTCGGGGAGATATGCCAACGGTTTTAAAAAACCGTTGGCAAAGGTTTTCCCCAAATCCCCAGCAGCCCGTTCTCTCCCCCATTCGCGTTACAGAGCCCTAACGGGAGCAGCAGCAGGCGATTTTGGAGTACTGCCGGCCGGACCTTGAAGCTCTTCTTCAGGTTATTCTTCTTCTTTATCTCAAAAGGTATTCAAATGTTTGGATATTATTGAAACTTATTTTTTTTCCCTTCAGTTTAGACGATTTTGGAGCTACTGCCGGCGCCTAAGGGTGAGTTTTCTTGAAAATTCCTTTTTGGATTTTACCCTTTGAACATGGGATGTCATTTGTGAAAGGTTATATAAATCGAATTGATTGTTCGATTTATGAATTGAATTGTAAATTAAATTAATTAAGGGTATTTTATGGTTTTCATTCCCCTTTAACACTTATATTTTATGTTACCATGTTAGATATATTATAACTAATGCATGTGATATCTTTATAGTCTTGTTAGGAGTGTTATATTAAAAATTCCCATGTGAGTGCTTGAATTTTCATTGAATTTCTAGCCATTATGAGTTATGTTGAGACCATGATATGGAATTGATTGATTAAGCAAGAGAATCTCATTATCTTGTCATTACAACATGAGTAAATGAAGCTTCATTCTTTTCAGGTTATTATTTGATTGAGTCGCCATTTTGAGGTGAGTTGTATTAAATACCTTTGTTTTTGACCTTGGTATGTTTAATGAATTGTTTAAATGAAATGAAATTCATTAAATGATTAATAGTAAATAGTGATACATGGATTCTATTAGGATGTCAAGTATATAATCTTGTTTCTATTAACTTATATGCTTTATGTGATAAATGGATTCACAGTGGAATTCCACGGATAGACTCATTTCTTTGAATATTGATTAAGTCATTGGTGATACATGGATCCAAGGGAGGGATTCCCTAGATATACTTATTGAATGTAGAATTATATTCCAATTGATACATGGATTCTTATGATAATTCCATAGATAGACTTATTGAATGTAGAATTATATTCCAATGATATGCGTCTTGTGTGGTGGTGGTGTGGTTTATGTGTTTTATGGTAGTAGTGAAGTGTGTGATTATGTAGTTAATGTGAACCCATAGGTTGAGTATTTTGTGCTATCTATATATCATGTATTTTTATGTTATTTCTACACATTCCCAACCAGAGTTGGATAAACTTACCAACGATCAGAGGTTTTGAGTTATGGGTATTTTTTCTAATATCTAGGATGGTGGTTATATGTTTGGATAGCTACCATGTCTTCCCTACTCTTCCTTAAAAAGTGATTGACCATGTGTTTTTAGGCAAGATGCGATGTGATTGTCCATGTGTCTTCAGGTGAGATGTACTATGATTTCCCTAGTGTTTTTCGGTGAGGTGTGATGTGATAAGGCTATAATAAGATGTGGCATGTGGTTGGGGTCATGTAGGGTAGGAGGATGGCACAAGGTTGATGTTATTCATGTTCATGATACCCTACTAATATGGTTATGGGATGAGTCATGCTGTTATGTGATATAACACATTAAGTTCTTGTTGGTTTTACATTTTTTCAATAACACATTTGTATGTTTTTTTGACATGTGTAGTTGATACCTTGATTATTTTCTTCCTGTATCGTTTACTTAAATGTATTTTCTATTATAGTTAATGCCTATTGAATTGTTTATGACAAAATGACTTATATAAATTCTTTTTACAGAATGGACAGAAGTTGGATGTATGAAACCGATCGGATCTCAGACGATTTTCAAAACAATTTGGAGAGCTTTATAGATTTTGCATTTCACAATGCTTCAGATAGTGGTCGCATACACTGCCCATGTTCCAATTGTGTTGGTAGACCTTGGTTGAGCCGTGAAGAAGTCAGCTACCACATAACCAAAAATGGGTTTCAAGCAAACTACTTTCTGTGGTATCACAATGGGGAGAAAACGAAATCTCAAATTGGTGATGATCGAAATGAAAAGACTGGAATGGAGAATTTGTTAGATGATCGGTTTCCGTTTATTCGTCATCATGAAAAAGAAAGGATTTCGACTCAAGAAGACTTCGATATGAGGACAGGTGATGCATCTAGTGAAAATGATGATATTGATAGGGTGAAAAAATTTAATGATGCTGCCACGACTCCAGTATATCGACAATGCGATAAAATGAAAAAGCTGGAATTTTTAATCCGATTATTTCATGGGAAAACTATGTATGGGATTTCTAATACAGCAATCGATTACATTCTTACCCTCTTGAAGGATTTACTTCCAAATGATGCAGATATTCCCTCAAACCACTATATGGCATGGAAGTTAGTTGAGGAACTTGGATTTTCAAGAAACAAAATTCATGCTTGCCCGAAAGATTGCAGTTTATTCTGGGAGGAAACCGCTGAACGAAATGAATGTATAAAATGTGGCACGTCCCGCTGGAAGTCAAAATCTGATGGAACACCATCCCGCGTTCCACAGAAAGTAATGTGGCACTTTCCATTGATCCCCAGACTCCAGAATCTTTTTATGTCTGATGACATATCAATAAAAATGAGATGGCATGATACCGAGAGAAAGAAGACTGATGATGAGTTGGTTCATCCTGCAGATGGATTTGCATGGAAGAGATTTGATGCTCGACATCCTGATTTTGCAGCTGACGTGCATAATGTGAGGCTGGGTCTTTCATGCGACGATTTTAATCCGTTTGGGCAGATGCTTACTTCGCACAGCACATGGCCCGTTTTTATGCACATTTATAATCTTCCCCCATGGTTGTGTATGAAAAAATCTTTCACTTTCATGAGTATACTCATATCTGGTCCTTCTGATCCCGGCATTGATATTGATGTATACATGCAACCTTTAATAAAAGAGTTGAAGCTTCTTTGGGATGTGGGTGTGCGCACATACGATGCATGTTCGAAAGACATATTTCAGATGCGCGCTGCGCTTATGTGGACAATCAATGATTTTCCGGCTTATGCAATGATGTCTGGATGGAGCACGAAGGGGAAACTGTCATGTCCAGTTTGTATGAAGAATACACGATCCAGAAGACTGAAACATCGTTGTAGTTTCAGTTTTATGGGACATCGACGATTTTTGCCAAAGGATCATCCATATAGAATGAATCGTCGAAGATTTGATAATACTATAGAGACCGATGATCCACCTCAGCGTATGTCTGGAACTGATGTGCTTAATGAATTGAAAGATTTCAGTTTTTCGTTCGGGAAGGGTCAAATGAAATCTGGAAAGAGAAAGAATGTTTCCACAGAAACCTGTTACAATTGGAGGAAGAGGAGTATCTTTTTTGATTTGCCTTATTGGTCAACCAATTTGCTACGTCATTGCTTAGACGTAATGCATATTGAAAAGAATATATGTGAAATGTTTCTTTCAGTTCTTCTAAATGTCAAGGGGAAGACAAAAGATGATTTACGATCTCGACGTGACTTGGTGGATTGGGGCATCAGACCAGAATTGCATCCTGTGCGTATCAGTGAAAATAAATGGCAACTTCCATGTGCTTCTTATGTGATGACACCTACTGAAAAAAAACAATTTTTGGAAGTATTAGAGACTATTAGAGTTCCTGATGGCTATTCAAGCAACATATCTAAACGGGTCAATAGAAGAGAGTTGAAGCTAAAATCTTTGAAGACTCATGATTATCACGTTCTACTGCATGAGTTGCTTCCAATAGCAATCCGTCATCTTTTGTCCAATAATGTAAGGGTGGGTGTTATTCGGTTGTGCCATTTGTTTAGATATCTTTGTGCTAAGAAGTTGTCCAAGTCTTTCTTGCAAAAAATGTTGACAGATGCCCAATTAATTTTGTGTGAGTTGGAGAAAATATTTCCCCCATCATTTTTCACATGCATGCTGCATCTGACTGTCCATATTCCAACTGAAATACTTCTCGGAGGACCTTTTTCTTTTCGTTGGATGTATCCAACTGAAAGAAATATGTTCACATTAAAGTCTTATGTTCGAAACAAGAATCATCCCGAAGGTTCTATCGTGAACGGTTACTTAGCTCAAGAATGTATGGATTTCTGTTCAATGTATTTGTCTGATCTTACTACAAGAATGAACAGACCAATGAGAAATGAAGAAGAACAATATGAGCAAATTGAACCCAGTTTTCCATCACTTCCTCAAACAGGAGGAATTCCTGGATCATATACATTGAAGACATTAAGCCATGAAGAGCGGGAGATGGCACATCGCACAGTTTTGTTCAACTGTGATTTGTTCGATGACTATATCAGGTAACAAAATTGAATATGTATATATCTTACATATATATCTGTTAAACTATTCATATTTTTTTATCTACAGGGAACATAAAACAATGATAAATAGGAAGCATCGTTCTTTATCTTTGAGAAGGAGAGAGACTTTGCATAGCAAAGAGTTTTCTGCTTGGTTAAAATTGAAGGTAAAAATATTACTGTTTAAATTAATTATTTCAATATTTACTTAAGTTTAACTGTCATTTATATTGCAGGTATTGAGTTTGTCTGCTGACTCTGTCTCTGAGGAAATAAGAGCTTTGGCTTTTGGTCCTAATACCGTGGTTCGTGACTGTAAATCAATTGTTATCAATGGGTACAGATTTATTGTCACTGAACGAGCCAAAAACATGAGAACACAACATGATGGTATTATGGTTACTGCCACAACAGATTGTTATGCCAGTGCATCAGATAGTAGACCGCGACTTGAAAATGTGGGTTATTATGGAGTCGTTGAGAAAATAATAATATTGGATTATTACTCTCATGGACGAGTCACAATGATGAAATGCCATTGGTTTGATTCGATGACGAGACATGGCACATTTATTGATGATTGTGGATTTCGAGTAATTAATATGACCCGCACTCTTGCAACTGAAGAACCATATGTGTTGGCATCAATGGCTAAACAAGTTTTTTATGTCAAAGATCAACTTCAACCAGAATTTGGTGTCGTAGTTGAAGTAATTCCAAGACATATTTTTGATGATGCTGATGATGGAATTGACACTATCCCTATTGCCATTGGAACCAATCCATTTATTTCTTTTGATGACTCCAATAGCTCAATTGTCAGAGTTGATTGTGAACCTGAAGTTGTGGTTGGAAATATATAGAATCATTCATCCATGTTCTCAATTCTTTTGGTTTACCTCGAGTTGGGTTGTTAAGGTTGGTAATATTCATATTTATTTAGTATTGATCACAAATATGTTTTAGCTGACTTGACCGTTATGTGAATTTTCAATGTTTATTGGTTGCTGTTTTATTTGAATTACATTTTCTAATTTGGAATTGAACTGTATTCAAACCAAATCAAACAATATTTATAACTTGGTGAACATTACAACTTGTATGTTTTATTAAATTCATTCAAGCTCTTCTAAAACAATTGATAGCTAAATTACCAATGAATCCCCTCATTCCCTCATATATTTAGTTTTTTGGTTTACACATTAATTTTCTTTTTCTAATTAATTACATATTTGTTTTCCAATGCAGGAAATGAAGCCAATTGAAGAGAGACAAAGAAAAAAAAATGGCGGAGAACAATCGTCGGATGGAGGAGATGGGCATTCCACCATTAGTGCCTATAGTGAGTACTTTATTTCAAATATATATATATATATATTTACAGAATATATAATGTCATGTGATTATTTTTTTTGTAAACTTTTTTGTAGGATCCACCATTACGTCGACAGTTATTCGACGAGGAGCCTAGTACTGGTCCTAGTACTCAGGTCGGTGGTACGAGGAGGGTTCGTACCAGAGGTGGACATAGAGCTGCGCGTGCCCAACTAGACCCTGCCCCTCCCACTGACATTTCAGCCTTCCCACATTCTGATCCCGGTGTGTCGTTAGGGACACACGGGATATTTAGACCTCCCATGTTTTCGCTACCTTCTGCATCTTCTGCCCCATCATTTTCACATCCCATGATGATTCCCACTCCCCAGTCAGCATCAGGTCATACAGTTGTTCCATCTTCTTTTCCTTATACTTCTGTCTCTCCGAGCTTTTATATTCCATCGTCTTCGACTCCTGTTCCACCAGAGGGTGTTCCATCAGGTTCTGTGGATCCGGCGCCACTCATTGATCAGACTAGCACAGGTATATTTATAAAACCCTATCAAATTTTTATAGCAATATTTATTTTCATTATAACATGTTTTGATAAAATATTTGTTTTTCTTTCATGACAGATACATCTACTGACCGGAGGCGGGGGCGGGGCCGTACACGCATGCGTTCGGTGTGGAACCGTCGCACACAGGTTATGGTGGAATATAATGAAGACAATCAGATGGTTGAGAAAACAGGGCAGAAATGTCGGAGTTTTATGGCGACGCTTTCCAAATACTCCGACATCATTCCCGTCAGCCCGCTGTCGTGGAGACATTTGCCACATGAGGTCAAAGATAGAGCTTGGGCAGAGATATGGGTAAAAAAATCTGTTGTATTTAATGCCATGATTTTTTTTTTGTATTTATATAAATTAATATTTTCATTTCAGCTTCGATTTAATTTTCCTGATGGTGAGGGTGCACGACTGGAACGTCTAAAGGATTTAGGCGAGCTTTGGAGAGCCTACAAGCATGAGCTGTATATTGGCTGGCGTGCTAGAGTTGGCACTGAGTTAGAGGCGGTACCAGTCATGGATGATTGTCCTATAGAGCAGTATCGTCAGATGATTACTCATTGGACGAGTACCCAGTTTAAGGTATGAATTACATTTGAGCTATTTAAATAATAACTTTCAAGTTTTGCATTAATATTATCCTTTGCATTATCGAATTTTATTTAGGAATCATCTGGAAAAAATAAAAAAAACATTGATGCAAAAAAATACCTCCATACACTAGGACGCACGACGATGCCGGATCATGAGAGGCAGCAGGTATGACAATTGTTTATAAGTTTTCTTTACGACTTACATTTTCTTTTGTTTCCTCAATTATTTAATTATTTTCTGAAGTCTTCATATAAATTTTGTTTTCAATGTCATTGTAGAGGCAAGTACAAAATATTGAAGGACGTGTGCCTCGAGCAAAACTGTTTTGCTTGAGTAGACGAAAAAAGGATGGACGTGCTGTCAACGAAGCGACTCAGCAGCAGATTGTAAGTTTTAATCTGTTGATTTTATATTTTAATATCTATTTCGTAACTTAATATTATATTTATATTTGTCACAGGATGCTTTAGAGGCCCTCGATGCCCAAGAAGCAGACAATTTTGGGCCATCTGATCACTTACATCAGGTGTTGGGAGATGATCATTCTGGTAGAGTACGCTGCCGACCTAGGATAGCCCCGACGAGGTATTGGTCTGCCTCAGGTACGAGTTGTAGTGCCACCGAGCTGCAGCAAGTTAAGGCACAGGCAGAACAGGCTGAGAAAAGGGCCACAGAGACGGCAGAATAGTCTGCTAGGGCAAACAGTGCATTTATGAAATTTATTGAAGTTCTACGTCCAACACTTCCAGCAGAGGCCAGCCCAGCGATTGATGAATACATGTCGTCGATACATTCTATATATGGTGCACCAGGTGGCAGTTCCAGTGGTGGTCAGGCCGATGTCCAGCTTGAAGATGATGATGGCGAGCAGTCTGATGCGGAAGAGGAGGGAGATGAGGAGGGCGAGGAGGAGGGCGAAGGCGAGGAGGAAGGCGCTGTGGAGGGTGAGGACGATGAGGAGGACGATGACGAGGGCGATGATGATGATGATGATGGAGATGGTGATGCTGATGTGGGACATATTGATCCGTTACATTTTTGACTTGAGATTTGATGTTTTAATCTATTCTAGTTGTTGGTTTTATCTAGACTCGTAGTATAAGATTGGAGTTGAGTTATTTTTATATATTGTCTGTTTTTATGGATGTTGTTGTCTTTTAGTGGTTGTGTGTTTGAGAACTCCCCTGGACAGCCCCCTGGACAGCCCCCCGTACAGCCCCCAACCCTCCACCCCTGGGACCCCGGATAGCCCCCCGGACAGCCCCCCGGACAAACCCCCCCCACCCTCCCCCTTAGACCCCGGACAACCCCCCAAAACACCCCCCGGACAACCCCCTGAACAACCCCGGACAACCCCCCTGAACAACCACCGGACAGCCCCCTAAACAACCCCGGACAGACCCCGCACAGCCCCCCCCCCCACCCTCCTCCTTGGTCCCCGGACAGCCCCCCGGACACCCACCGGACAGCCCCCCCGGACAGCCCCCCTGGACAGCCCCCCGTACAGCCCCCAAACCCTCCACCCTGGACCCCGGATAGCCCCCCGGGACAACCCCCCCACCCCCCCCCCCCTTGGACCCCCGGACAACCCCCCCACCCCCCCCCCCCCTTGGACCCTGGACAACCCCCCCACCCCCCCCCCCCCCTTGGACCCCGGACAAACCCCCCAAACACCCCCCGGACAGCCCCCTGAACACCCCCAGACAACCCCCTGAACAACCCCCGAACAGCCCCCTGAACAACCCCGGACAACCCCCTGAACAACCCCCAAACACCCCCCCGGACAGACCCCGCACAGCCCCCCCACCATCCTCCTTGGTCCCCGGACACCCATCGGACAGCCCCCCCGGACAGCCCCCCGGACAGCCCCTCCACCTTCCTTAATTTCATTAGCTCTGAAATGTTTCATAGCACAATCAACTAAAATCTAATCCATACTAAATATGATATAAAAAATATTCTATATGAATTTCCATAAGATTTTAAGTGAAAACAAAAAGTGACATATGAAAAAACTGACCAAACGCATTCGAAATGTGTTGATGCTTTAGGACAAAGATCCATGGGTCATATGTGACGTGTACGAGTCATCCCCGCCTCAATCCGAGACACGGTGTGGTCGGAACAACTCAAAGTGTATGTCTTTTGTTTCAAAAGGACATCATTTTAAGTGAAAACCATCAACTGGCATACGGAAAACCGGCCAAAACGCATTCGGATTGTGTTGATACTTTAAGACAACGATCCATGGGTCATTTGAGACGTGTACGAGTCAACCCCGCCTCAATCCGAGGTCGTCCTCTATGAATTTGACCGTTGGACGCCCGTTTTGGCCGTTTATGACACCAGAACTGCGTTGTCGGTCACCGCGGGCACACGGCACGTCCGATTGACGGGCCGTCTGCTCGACCACTTCATAAATCACTCACCCGTATTTGTCGTCTGATTTCAGGCCATTCCGACATCGTTCGGCCCCGTTTGAACCCCCCTCACGCGCGTTTCGAAGCGTGCGCATCACTTAAAAACACGAATATTGAAGCCGTACCGGGCAAAACCGCACGTCCGATTGACGTGCCGTCTGCGCGTACATGTCACGAATAATAATTAGAATGTTTCACGGTGTTTTCGGGTGAATCCGTGGTTGTCCGCTATGAATTTGGACCGTTGGACGCCCGTTTTGGCCGTTTATGACACCATAACTGCGTTGTCGGTCACCGCGGGCACACGGCACGTCCGATTGACGTTGCCGTCTGCTCGACCACTTCATAAATCACTCACCCGTATTTGTCGTCTGATTTCAGGCCATTCCGACATCGTTTGGCCCGTTTGGACCCCCCTCATGCGCGTTTCGAAGCGTGCGCATCACTTAAAACACGAATATTGAGCCGTACCAGGAAAACCGCACGTCCGATTGACGTGCCGTCTGCGCGTACACGTCACGGATAATAATTAGAATGTTTCACGGTGGTTTCAGCTCAATCCGAGGTCGTACGCTATGAATTTGACCGTTGGACGCCCGTTTTTGGCCGTTTATGACACCATAACTGTGTTGTCGGTCACCGCGGGCACACGACAAGTCCGATTGACGTGCCGTCTGCTCGACCACTTCAGAAATAACTCACCCGTATTTGTCGTCTGATTTCAGGCCATTCCGACATCGTTCGGCCCGTTTGGGACCCCCCCTCACGCGCGTTTTACGAAGCGCGCGCATCACTTAAAACAAGAATATTGAGCCGTACCGGGAAAAACCGCACGTCCGATTGACGTGCCGTCTGCGCGTACACGTCAAGAATAATAATTAGAATGTTTCTCGGTGGTTTCAGCTCAATCCGAGGTCGTCCGCTATGAATTTGACCGTTGGACGCCCGTTTTGGCCGTTTATGACACCATAACTGCGTTGTCGGTCACCGCGGGCACACGGCACGTCCGATTGACGTGCCGTCTGCGCGTACACGTCAAGAATAATAATTAGAATGTTTCACGGTGGTTTCGGGTGAATCCGAGGTCTTCCGCTATGAATTTGACCGTTGGACGCCCGTTTTGGCCGTTTATGACACCAGAACTGCGTTGTCGGTCACCGCGGGCACAAGGCACATCCGATTGATGCTCCGTCTGCTCGAACACTTCAGAAATCACTGTCCCGTATTTGTCGTCTGATTTTAGGTCATTCCGACTTCGTTCGGCCCGTTTGGACCCTCCTCACGCGCGTTTACGAAGCGCGCGCATCACTTAAAACACGAATATTGAGCCGTACCGTGCAAACCGCATGTCCGATTGACGTGCCGTCTGCGCGTACACGTCACGAATAATAATTAGAATGTTTCACGGTGGTTTTCGGGTGAATCCGTGGTCGTCCTCTATGAATTTGGACCGTTGGACGCCCGTTTTGGCCGTTTATGACACCATAACTGCGTTGTCGGTCACCGCGGGCCACACGGCACGTCCGATTGACGTGTCGTCTGCTCGACCACTTCATAAATCACTCACCCGTATTTGTCGTCTGATTTCAGGCCATTCCGACATCGTTCGGCCCGTTTGGACCCCCCCTCACGCGCGTTTCGAAGCGTGCGCATCACTTAAAACACGAATATTGAGCCGTACCGGGCAAAACCGCACGTCCGATTGACGTGCCGTCTGCGCGTACACATCAAAAATAATAATTAGAATGTTGCACGGTGGTTTTGGGTGAATCTCTGGTCGTCCGCTATGAATTTGACCGTTTAAACGCCCGTTTTGGCCGTTTATGACACCCGAACTGCGTTCTCGGTCACCGCGGGCACAGGTCATGTCCGATTGATGTGCCGTCTGCTCGACCACTTCAGAAATCACTCACCCGTATTTGTCGTCTGATTTTCAGGTCATTCCGACATCGTTCGGCCCGTTTGGACCCCCCTCACGCGCGTTTACGAAGCGCGCGCATCACTTAAAACAAGAATATTGAGCCGTACCGGGCAAAACCGCACGTCCGATTGACGTGCCGTCTGTGCGTACACGTCACAAATAATAATTAGAATGTTTCACGGTGGTTTCGGGTGAATCCGTGGTCGTCCGCTATGAATTTGACCGTTGGACGCCCGTTTTGGCCGTTTATGACACCATAACCGCGTTGTCGGTCCACCGCGGGCACACGGCACGTCCGATTGATGTGCCGTCTGCGCGTACACGTCAAAAAATAATAATTAGAATGTTGCACGGTGGTTTTCAGGTGAATCTCTGGTCGTCCGCTATGAATTTGACCGTTTAACGCCCGTTTTGGCCGTTTATGACACCTGAACTTGCGTTCTCGGCCACCGCGGGCACAGGTCCATGTCCGATTGATGTGCCGTCTGCTCGACCACTTCAGAAATCACTCACCCGTATTTGTCGTCTGATTTCAGGCCATTCCGGACATTGTTCGGGCCCGTTTGGATCCCCCCTCACGCGCGTTTACGAAGCGCGCGCATCACTTAAAACAAGAATATTGAGCCGTACCGGGCAAACCGCACGTCCGATTGACGTGCCGTCTGCGCGTTACACGTCACGAATAATAATTAGAATGTTTATCGGTGGTTTTCAGCTCAATCCGAGGTTGTACGCTATGAATTTGACCGTTTGGACGCCCGTTTTGGCCGTTTATGACACCATAACTGCGTTCTCGGTCACCGCGGGGCAACACGACAAGTCCGATTGACGTGCCCGTCTGCTCGAACACTTCAGAAATCACTCACCCGTATTTGTCGTCTGATTTCAGGCCATTTCCGACATCGTTCGGCCCCGTTTGGACCCCCCCTCACGCGCGTTTACGAAGCACGTGCATCACTTAAAACAAGAATATTGAGCCGTACCGGGCAAACCGCACGTCCGATTGACGTACCGTCTGCGCGTACACGTCACAAATAATAATTATAATGTTTCACGGTGGTTTCGGGTGAATCCGTGGTCGTCCGCTATGAATTTGACCGTTGGACGCCCGTTTTGGCCGTTTATGACACCATAACTGCGTTGTCGGTCACCGCGGGCACACGGCACGTCCGATTGACGTGCCGTCTGCGCGTACACGTCACGAATAATAATTAGAATGTTTCACGGTGGTGTCAGCTCAATCCGAGGTCGTACGCTATGAATTTGACCGTTGGACGCCCGTTTTGGCCGTTTATGACACCATAACTGCGTTGTCGGTCACCGCGGGCACACGACAAGTCCGATTGACGTGCCGTTTGCTCGACCACTTCATAAATCACTCACCCGTATTGGTCGTCTTATTTCAGGCCATTCCGACATCGTTCGGCCCGTTTGGACCCCCCTCACGCGCGTTTACGAAGCGCGCGCATCACTTAAAACACGAATATTGAGCCGTACCGTGCAAACCGCATGTCCGATTGACATGCCGTCTGCGCGTACACGTCACGAATAATAATTAGAATGTTGCACGGTGGTTTCGGGTGAATCCGTGGTCGTCCGCTATGAATTTGACCGTTGGACGCCCGTTTTGGCCGTTTATGACACCATAACTGCGTTGTCGGTCACCGCGGGCACACGGCACGTCCGATTGACGTGTCGTCTGCTCGACCACTTCATAAATCACTCACCCGTATTTTTCGTCTGATTTCAGGCCA
The DNA here is from genome assembly GCA_963277665.1 of Viscum album. Lineage (NCBI taxonomy): Eukaryota > Viridiplantae > Streptophyta > Magnoliopsida > Santalales > Viscaceae > Viscum > Viscum album. The sequence goes on along the minus strand of OY728125.1, from coordinate 264,939,598 downwards.
TTCCGACATCGTTCGGCCCGTTTGGACCCCCCTCACGCGCGTTTCGAAGCGTGCACATCACTTAAAACACGAATATTGAGCCGTACCGGGCAAACCGCACGTCCGATTGACGTTCCGTCTGCGCGTACACATCACAAATAATAATTAGAATGTTGCACGGTGGTTTCAGGTGAATCTCTGGTCATCCGCTATGAATTTGACCGTTTAACGCCCCTTTTGGCCGTTTATGACACCTGAACTGCGTTCTCGGCCACCGCGGGCACAGGTCATGTCCGATTAATGTGCCGTCTACTCGACCATTTCAGAAATCATTCACCCGTATTTGTCGTCTGATTTCAGGCCATTCCGACATCGTTCGGCCCGTTTGGACCCCCCTCACGCGCGTTTACGAAGCGCGCGCATCACTTAAAACAAGAATATTGAGCCGTACCGGGAAAACCCCACGTCCTATTGACGTGCCGTCTGCGCGTACACGTCACGAATAATAATTAGAATGTTTCTCGGTGGTTTCAGCTCAATCCGAGGTCGTCCGCTATGAATTTGATTGTTGGACGCCCGTTTTGGCCGTTTATGACACCAGAACTGCGTTGTCGGTCACCGCGGGTACACGGCACATCCGATTGACGTGCCGTCTGTGCGTACACATCACGAATAATAATTAGAATGTTGCACGGTGGTTTTATCTCAATCCGGAGATGCGGTGTGGCCGGCACCACTCAAAGTGTCCGTCTTTTGTTTCAAAAGGACGTCATTTTAAGTGAAAAGCATCAACTGGCATACGGAAAACCGACCAAACGCATTCCGAATCTGTTGATAATTTATCCCAACAATCCATGGGTCATATGTGACGTGTACGAGCCAACCCGGGATGAATCCGAGTCGCGGTGTGGCCGGGATAAGTCTAAGTGGCTCTCTTTTGTTTAAAATGAACACCATTTTAAGTACATACGGAAAAACGAGCAAACGGATTCGGTTTCCATTGAAACTTTAGGAGAACGATCCATGGGTCATATGTGACGTGTACGAATCAACCCCGCCACAATCGGAGACGCGGTGTGGCCGAAACCACTCAAAGTGTCGGTCTTTTGTTTCAAAAAGACGTCATTTTAAGTGAAAATCATCAAGTGACATACGAAAAACCGACCAAAGGCATTCAGACTGTGTCGATACTTTAGCACAAGGATACATGGGTCGTATGTGATGTGTACGAGTCAATCCCGCCTCAATCCGAGGAGCGGTGTGGCCGACACCGTTCTAACTGTGTATCTTTTGTTTAAAATGGACAGGATTATAAGTGAAATGAACAACTGGCATACGCAAAACTGACCAAACGCATTCCGAATCTGTTGATAATTTATCACAACGATCCATCAGTCATATGTGACATGTACGAGCCCACTCGGGCTCAATCCGAGTCGCGGTGTGGCCGGGATCAGTCTAATTGGATCTCTTTTGATTAAAATGGACATCATTTTAAGTACATACGGAAAACCGACCAAACGCATTCGGTTTCTGTTGAAACTTTAGGAGAACGATCCATGGGTCATATGTGAGGTGTACGAGTCATCCCCGACTCAATCCGAGGCGCGGTGTGTCCAACACCGCTCTAACTGTGTCTGTTTTGTTTAAAATGGGTAGGATTATAAGTGAAAAGAACTGGCATACGCAAAACCGACCAAACGCATTCGGTTTCCATTGAAAGTTTAGGAGAACGATCCATGGTTCATATGTGACGTGTACCAATCATCCCCGTCTCAATCGGATTCCACATATAATTGTCATCTAAATTTTAAATTGAATTATATATGAATTATGTATGTTTATGAATTGTAAATTAATTATGGATGTGTATAGTTTCAGGATCCATTATATGTTAAATGTGTATGAATTTGTTCGTAATTGTATATGTATGTTTTAGTTTATTACAGGTACAATAGTTGGATCGAAAATGAGGTGAGAATGAGGCCTGATGAGATGAGAGGTGGCTGATGTACAGAGGGGCTGTGCAAATTGCAGGCTGCTGCAATTTGCAGCCTAGGGTATGCCAACGGTTTTAAACCGTTGGCATAGAATCTTAAAAATATGTTTTTACCAACGGTTCATTGAACCGTTGGTAATAAATCTTTTCCCAACGGTTTAGAACCGTTGGGAAAGAGTTCATCCACATGTATATTTAGTTTTCCCAACGGTGGAAAAACTATTGATTTTTCCCAACGGTTTTGGAAAACCGTTGGGAAAAACAGTGTTCTGATTTTTGCCAACGGTTTGACAACCGTTGGGAATCTTTTTTAGTATTTTTCTCAGCCTATACCAATGGTTCAATTTAAACCGTTGGGAAAAGTTTTTCCCAACGGCTTACTTGCCTACGGTTGGCAGAACCGTTGGTATAACATATACCAACGGTTCCCCAGCCTTTCCCAACAGTTCTAAACCGTTGGGACATCCTCTATTTCCAGTAGTGACGCTTTCTAGTTTTGACAATAGAAATTAATTTTAAATTAATTAATGAAACTTATATGTTTTGAATTTGGTAAAATAGAAATAATTATTGAAATCATAATACCAAAATTATCTTTGGGTGAATTTTTTATATTTTTCTGAAAACATTCAATTTTTGATGAATAGTGAAAAAACACTCCATAGTAGTTAGAAACCAACTTTTTCATTGAAATGAAATTTTACCTCTTCTGTGAATTTAATTTCAAAAATCCAACATACATGGTTGTCATCAGTATATAAAATGTGGTTCAATAAGATGAAGATAATTTTTGGTGAATAGTAACTTTTGATTTATTTTTTGTGGTTAAAGGTATATAGAGTAATACAAGATAAAAATAATATTATAATAATATAAAATTAACTTAACAATTTTCCTAACTTTATTGGATGAGAAATGTCCAACCAAGAAAATCCTTGGTAGGAATTTTGGCCTTTGAAAGCTATTTGGGTAAGATAATGACATTAATAAACTTTTATTTAAAGTAAAAATAAATTGTCATAAACATGTATTATTTTACGAAAACAATTTTAATGTGGTTCTATATAATTGATATCGTCAACTATAAATATTCATTATAAAGCTAAAAATATTTCCTACATCATGGTATTTTATTAATAATTTTTAGACATTAAATAAATAAATTTAATTATGAGATAATGTTGATGTAATGATTACCTCATTAATGAATGTTTTAAAAAAATTAGATTATAAATATTATAATAAATTTATTTTGAAACTTTTTATGCCATCCACGAATTTTAGAGATGAGGATGACTAGTTATCTTTGAATTAATGATGTTTGTTTGAAATAATCAAGTTGGTTTGGATTTTTTAAAAAGTCATGATATGAATAGTATAAAAATTGACATAAATGAGTTTTTAAATCAATTAATATTTTATAAAATGATAAAATAGTCCTAAAAATATAATATTCATACAAGTGAAATGTATGATGTCAAAAATGTAATTAATGATCCATTTTTGGTCGCTTGTAATTTTATAGTAAATATATTAACCATGTATTTTGAATATACAAGAAGACATGTTAAACGTTAAATAAGTTAACAATGGGTTAAATAAGAAATATAAGGAATAAAATATCCAAAACCTATCGAATTATTATTGGATTATTTTATTTCTACATATATGCACCTTATCTTATAATTCAACAAGTTTTGGACCTTTTCAAACCGAAAATCATTTTATAATAAAATAATATTTTCAAATGTTCTTAAAGAGACCCTCCTCTCCCTTATAAAAGGCCATCACATATAACCCATTAAACACCCCTCTCAAACCCCTTGGACCATCCAACCTATGACCAAATAATCTCCCAATATCCCTCTATTCCTCCTAGAATCCTTACCTTAGGCAGAAAAAACTTCAAGGAAGCCTTTTGATTCAAACCAAAGGGAGTTACCTGATTTAAAGGTAACGTCATCCATCAAGTTCTCTTCCTTTATTTTACTTCTTCACTCCATATGATATTCTTACTCTTTATTTAAATAAAAACACCATTATCCTCAATATACTAGTTTGTTTTTCTTATAAGGATTCAAAATACACATACACACACCTCCATCTAGTGGATACGAACATACTTTTTCTATATATGGCGAATTGTTGCCTCCTAAAACGACGATTGTTCGATTATCTCCTATAGCCTCTCATGGTGGCCATTATGATGGAACTATATTTATATGTGATATATATTATGATTATATTTTATCTATGATTATATACTTTTCATTTATAACATACCTTCATGGATTCCATAATGGGTAAACACGATAATTTCATTTGATGAAGTGTGGACTATCGCCCCCTCAAAGTGATATGACTCGTTCATACCATACGTGGAACATATAAAGGATGGAATTACAGAAATTATATATGATATTATACTGGAATTATAATATAAAAATGTATCATTAAGTTTTCATTCCATTAAATACAAAATATAAATGAAAGTAGTGTTAATGCGTACGTATGGCTTACTGTCTCCATAAACGGTGCATTACATTTCTTATCTCTAAATGTAATGTACTATTATAAAAACACATATATATATATACTAGATATATATTATATATATGATATCTAATTCATGAGTATAATTCTATAGATAATGGATTTTTGACCACATGGATTACTTTTAATTATAAGAAGTTCATTTTTTACTCAAGTACCAAATATTGAAAAAACAACCGTTATTTTATTAAATGATTATATAATGTTTATAACATGGTAATAAGTAATATGAAAGGAATAATAAACTTAAAAAGGTTCTATAGAAACTATAAATTAACTTTATTTTATTATTCAGTAGATTAAAGAATGAACGTGTCAAGTTAGACACGAGGTAAGGGATTTCATCTCAATCTCCTTTCATTGAGGAATATTTTAATTTATACATGAATTTATTTTATATAGTGTATAAACCCCATGGACTTTTATTTCATTCAAAGGTAATATTTTTCTACATATATTTTTACTAAACAACAAAGGTAATTTTTCTTTTTAACGTACGTGGTGACAATGACCTTTCCATCGCCACGAGCATTATTGGATTTTTGGATTCCTTAACAAGCTGTAATGTTTTTAAAATGAAAATAAATACCATATACTCCTTTACGTATTTTGGTATTGAATATGGATTTGATAATGTATTGGTTATGTCAATATATTTAAATGTTATATTTTTTATTGAAATGTGTGAATTTTATCTTTCCTTTATGTTTTCTTTATGTGTTATGAACATGATATGGTTCTTGGAAATTATTTACATATAAGAGTGGTTTCGTGATAAACCTAGGGCAGGTGAGCCCGAGATAGCTCTCCAATGCATTGGGTAATGTGACGGAGGTAAACGTTATTTTTTCTCCTAAGAGATTTAGGGAATATACTATGATCAGTATTCTAAATGTAACTCCCTATGCAGCTGGGAAAGCTACTACATAAGTATGTTATGGATGCCACAAGTTACCTTTATGATTTATGATTTCCATTTGTTATACATAAATCTTATGATTTTTTGAGGAAAGTTAAATATTGAAATGTATGATTTCATAGATTTGCATGTATTAATGAACTAATGTTTTCTTTCCTTGTTTTATAACCCTTACTAAGATTTGTATACTTATCCCAAGTTTTTAAAAAAAATTCACATGATATAAGGAAGGGTAAGAGAAAGGAATAATGAAAGAAGATTTTTATCAAGAAAAGAACTCTTGTTTTCTTTTAAGAGTTTTTATTTTATGAAAAAACGAATACTGAGTAGAAGTTTCAACTTTGTAACAATTGAGATGTAATGTAATAGTTATGGCCTAATTCTCTAAAACTATAAACCTAAAAAGATCCTTAATGTGAATTATTAACTTAATTCAAGATTACATAATGTTTAAGGTCGGGTCCTTATAATTCTTTAATAGTAATTGGAGTAATAATGAAATCATGTGTTAGGGTGTTTTCAATGGAATTATTGACATGATTAAATTCAATAACAAAAAACATTGGATGGTTGAATTAAATGATAAATGATATTGGTTATAGAATATGTATTTGAAATATGATTTATAAAATAATTTAATCATGTGAAGAAACAAAATGGTTGAACCATATTTAATGATCAATTAATATTTAATGGGTAAATTACTATGTTATTAAATTAATGAATAGTAAAATTATAAACAAAAAATTGAATATAATTAATTTTTTTAATATTGATTCATATGTTCAATTTGAATAATAGGTCTCATAGGCATTAGTGGTGGAAGTAGTGTGACTTTTGATATGATGGTTATAGTTAGAGTATAAGGCTAGTTAGTCACCCTTAGTTTGGTTATAAAAGATATTATATTTATATTTTTTTATTTCATACCCTTCACAACCAGAATCCATAGGGAAACCAACACCCAAACTTTTTTGGGAGTATTTTCCCGAACATCAATGTTAGGGAGGGAATAGATGGTTGACTTATCCCTCTGCCTTACTCTACCTTCGACTATATCATATTATGTTGGTATTCATGGGTTTTGATTGATTAAGTAATGTGGTATGGACTCACATGAGTTTTGATAGACCTTAGTTTTTTGTACATTTATGTGAAAGTTGTAATAGATCATTGTTGACACTCTGTTCTGTCAAAGAGTCTCTAAAATGACAAAGGGAATCCCCTTAGAAATAAAAGGGGAAAATACATGAAGAAAATCAAGATTTGAAAAGGCATGAGTTTTGGGTCGCCTTAGTCAGACCAAAAGAGCGTCGGTGTGCAACCTACCTGCGCGCCCCAAAATGTTGCACATCCTACTTACATGCCCAAACTCCTTTCACTTAGGGTCTTATATTTTCCTATAAATGGACCCTTGGGGACTTCATTTGTATGGAATAATTTTCCTGAAGCCCAATTGCTGCTCTGGTCACCCTAGTACTTTTCCCCAGTCTTCTAAAACTTTCAAGGTAGTTCTTTAATACCTTGAACGGAGGATTTAATTGAGGATCATTGGACTTAAGTCCTTTTAGTGTTTGAAAACCATAACACTTGCGCGCCTAAAGGGCCCAACCTCCCCAAATCAGAAATACTTGCGCGTCGTCTATTCCTTTCATAGGAACTTGAGCGCCCTACTTCTGGGATCACCTATGAATACTCTTGAAGGCTTGAGAAAGGTCTCGCTCAAGTATTACCATATAGGTTGTTTGTCGTGTAAATGAACATCAGGTCGCCCAAGACTACTTGTGTGCCCACACTTGTGCACCATTATCTACTTGGGTGCCCCTCTTGGATTCACTTACTCTCTTTAGTCTACAAGCCCTCAAGCCTTCCTCAAATCCATTCGTTTCAAGGCTTCTTCTTCATTGGATCCCTTTTCTGAAAGGGATTCTCTTGACACCTCCACCAAAACCTCCTAACATATCAATCCTTTAGGAAATGAACATCAGTGTGTCTCCTATTTGGGTTTGTATTTCCATAGTCTGATGTTTCCTACATTTGTTTTATAAGTGAGTTAGGATACATGTAATCTATGTGGCTTTGTATATCTATAGTCACATGGACCTTTCTCCCAGAAATAGTGTTTGGAAGTTCCCTGTTTCGAGGAGGGCTGGTTCATGGCATCTCCCTTCTCAAAGAGATGATCCAGAACCTCAGGTATCTGGTAGGGGGAGGTACAGTTCATAATATTTTTTCATTTTAAAAATAAAGTAAAATTATCCCTCCAATACCAATATCAATTTTAGGGAAACCATCCTAATGTAAGCCCATAATTTTTCTTGAAGGATGTAGCATCATTTCTCCTCATTTCTTCTTCGGTTCTAAAGATCATCAGGGAGATGGGAATAGGGACTTGTGTTACCCTTTCCCTCTCTCGTTGGGATTTGTCATCATGGGAATCCCTCTTGGTGTAAGCCCCTAACCTTCATCCCATACTCCTTATATTGGACCCTTGTCCAGTATAAATAGAATAGAGGGAAGGCTCATCGCCTCGCCCTCTTCCACTCTCGCCGCCATAGGTGCGCCCCCTTCCATCAGTGGAAGAGGAGTAGTGTGGATGATTTTGTTAAATCTTTGACATTCTATTATTTCTAACACTGATCATGACTCACATGGGATTAGAGATTGGTCATAGTCACAAAATTTTCTCACTGGAATGAACTATGAGAACTCTGATTCCCACCACAATCGGGATATGTAGGAAGCCTTCTCAGGGCCCGAGCTCACTGGATGTCCTATTTAGGAATACAACCTTAATTCCCCTAATTTGGGAATCCTCCTTAGGAATAAGCCCTAAATTAAATCCTCAAATCACCAAGGAATCCTTTTCAAGAATTAATCCCAAAATCATTTCTCTCAAAGGACTATACTCTCCTATGACACTTATCAAAATACATGGGCTTTGATTCCCATCTATATGGGACACGTAGGAAGCCTCCTTGAGGTTCAAACCCAATACCTTAAATCAAACATATTAGCCTTGGGCCATATTTCCAATAGGGTCTGATCCTACTTGGAAACCCATATCCTTTCCAAGTTCTTTGGGCTGCTTCATCATAAGTCTCACACTATGTTTTGACTAAGCACCTTCTGTTTAGATGTCCATACCACATCACATTAAATTGTATGGCTAGGTCCTTATCACATGAACTTAAAAGGTATTATGTGTATCATTCAGTGACACCGAACTATAAGGGCTCTGATTCCTTTTACAAGGATACGTAGGTAGCCCATTTTATGGGCATGATCCCAAGATCAAACCAAACCTTCATCTATCAGGATGACAATAAATTCCAGAGTGCCCCACTGAGTGGCTTAAAAACCAGTATCATAATAATTATGATTAAAAGAATCTATAAGTAGTATATGAGAGGATACCATTTATGGAGAACCTCGAACACATATGGATATATCAATTAATGAATAATCTCAAATACATACGGATGATTTTAAACTTTTCACATGCCAAATAAGTGATTAAAAATTCTAAGGGATACTTATGATATACTTGGTGAATTAATAAGGATTCATGAAAATAACTTAAATTATAAAGAGTGTCCTAGAGTAGATAATAAATCCCCCCAAAATGGTTTGATGAGTCAGATATCCCATCCTCTCGATCAATGCACGTTCTTAAGTATCATGAAGTTAAAACTTAACGAATGCCTGCCTTTGAAAATCATGTCCTCTATGGATAAATAACTGTTGGAAGTTTTCAATTCTATAAATAAATCTAATGGAAACTTCCTGGAATAAGTGATTCTTAAAACTAGAATACACGTTTCAAGGAACTAGGAAACAAAAATGGTGAAGCCAACGTGAATCCTTAACCAAGTTAATAATGTTAAACACCTATTAGGCCCCTATCAATTGATAAAGGAAGTTTAGACAAAGGAATCAATCACGCATGTATCCATCTAAAAGTATGTTTCTTTAATGGAGTTTGTTGTAGTTTCAAGTTTTTTTTAGAATTCCCTTCCCTTCAAAATGGATTTCTTCAAGACAACATCTGTGAACTTCCCAATCGCTGCTAAAGCTGGATCCCCATCCACGAGAATCACGTCTTCTACAACCTAGCATCTTCAACGCTGGGACTCCAATGTGCTGTTAAAGGAATATTACTGGCATGGTACAATCCAGACTTTGGAGGTTGCTTGATAGGCCCTCCAGGTCAATAAAAACCTTTTATCAGTCGGCCAATGATGACCAATGATCAAGAAGCAGATGGTTCCAACCACCATCTTCAGTTGTTTTGGATCCTTATCCCCAAAATTCAACAATAAATCCCTCCCATACTACAAGGAGGTGGATCAAGAGGCCACTCAAGGTCCCAATTCAAGAATACATGAGTCCTTCCCGAGGAATCCCACCAGCAATCACCGCCAACAGAATCACATGATATTGAACCCCCATCATGATGGGAGTGTTCCCTCTAGATGATGGACCCAGGTCTCTCAGACCCGGTCATGCAAGAAGATCCACCAGGGACAACGTCCGGTCAACAGGAAGCAGGTTCTTACCTCTACCCCTTCTTAAGAAGCCCATTAACCTAACTTGATGGAAAATAATGAATGGGAACATACACTCGTCTGCCCTAATTTTTCTATCCAGTAGACTCGTCTAGAAGCAACCCACCAATCCCAATAGATAAATCCAGTGGAGTACCATGAACATGCACATACACCTGCTTAAAAGTTATCATCCAGTTAGTAGGCTCGTCTGACTGCATTTAAAGAATCTCGCTAATCTAATGTGGTGGAAACTAGTAAATAGGAACATACAACTATTTACAATCTCCAATTCTTCCAACAGTATCATCTACCAGTATTGAAGGAAGTATATTAACCATACTTGATGGGAAACATCCATCAGGGACATACACCTACCAATGTTCTTCGAGTAAGCCAACAGTCTCGTTTGGTATCACCTGGAGAAGTCATTCAGAAAGCTCCGATAAAAAATTTGGGGTGGACCCAACTCTATACACCTATACATGAGTAATTTCAATACCCATTGATAGGAAAAAGAGGACAGCAGAAGGCACATACAACTAATCCAAATATAGAATGGACATGTATTCCCATTTTAGCCACTGAAGTCACCAAACACATCTTATCAATTGTGAAAGGGAAAACACAAATCCCTACCCATATTCTGGAAGCATGACATGATATTATAACAACCACTTTAGCATTACTGGGGAAACAGACATATAAATATGTCCCCACACATGGGATGACACATCAGCATGTCATCCCAGAATAGATACACACCTCTTTTTCAGTCCAGGAGGGTCATGGGGCATACTCCCCCATATCACATGAACAACAAGATCAGGAACATACACCCTTTCCAATTAAAGGTAATAAGTCTGTTCCTGTAACCAATCCAAGGTAGGTACATACACCTTCCCATGATAACTACTTTTCTCAGCATGTGGCCGCAACTAAGTATAAGAGAACACCCAATAATAATTATCGCCATGCACTGTTGGAAAATCCACAGTCAAGCTGCGATTTGGCTCCTCTTAATGATGGAGTTCTTGAAGTCCTCATAAATTTATCTATTGCATCTCAATATCCTATCCTCTCATTACCAAATTATGGAAGTGGTAATAGTAATTATGATGTTCCTCATCAAACACTTCATCGTGAAGGCTTGATTCATGAAAATTCAGTTAAGCCAGAGTGCCTATCTCTGGATGAGAGCCACAGAAACCCTATGTGTGGCCAAAAGACCAAAGAGCGTGAATATTTATCCCTTGATATAATCCACCATGGTGATACTCCCCATGATTTCATTCACTGCAAAAGTCCTCTCCTTAGTAGTATTCTACATTGTCAAGACAATTCTATAATTGAAAATGTAGTGATGATAAATCCCTCCTATCTCGAGGAACTTGCAAACATAAGGCCAATCATGTCTAATTCCTTGTCATTGATAGGTGAATCACTTTCTCAATTAGAAGACATATTATGGGAATAGTCATTCTCCAAACCTACCTTGGGTCATTTTTCTTTTAATACATAGAATCCACTTTGGTCAGACTAAGTGGAGAAACCTCCAGTGAAAGACAATGAAGATGTGTTAAACATAAGGAAATAATTAGAAAAGGGAGAAGTACTAGTCATGTTCTGGCCTTTGGAAAATTCTCATTATAACATTCCATAATTTATTGCATAATATTGTATTCATGATATCTACCTCAACCTTTGGAAGACTCTTCATCATTTGTAAACCAAATTATTATCATAAGATGAATATAAAAATCATGTAAATGTAATATAAGGGTTGCAACACCAAATTGAATTGGCGTCTCTCTTAGTTTCCCAACATCCAAAAGTTGAAAAACAGCATATAATCCTTCAGTGTGCATGCCTCAATGATCTAAAGAAGCTATGCTAGTTAATTTCTAATTCCCCATATAGTGTTCGTATCTGATGATGGGGTGCACATGGAATATTACATTTCACTACACTCCAAAATTAGAAAAGTCCACCAAAAGTGGTCTTAGGGGATTTTATTGCCCACAGTCGGCCACAATCAATAGATTTTGTATATAAACGAATGTACGCTCAAGAACAAGCCTCAACCAGCTCTCATCAGAGTCAAGTCCAAATAAAAGAAGTTTTTTAGTTACTTTTACATCAAATATCTGATAATATTTAGTAGGCATCCTGCTTAGAGGATTTCAGACATTAGAGAATGAAAATGTCTGAAATAGAAAAGAAATTTCCAAAATAGGTGATTTGAGTGGTTGCCGGATAATGCACCCAGCTAAGGTCTGAACCAAATTTCAAAAAATCAGAAGAGTAGTTTCATGAATTTCAGCCATAATAGTTCAAGAATCACCCTAGATTGAAAGGTTGGGGGCTTATTAAATTCAACCTCCAAATTCATTAAAAAAAGTTAAATTTTTTGAAGAAGAATAGGAACAGACCCAGCCTACAGGGCATGAAGCTTTTTAACATCGACAATACCCTCCTCAATAGAAGTCAGTTTTCTTCCGATTAGGGAAGAAGCCACAAGGAGAGTGTAAAACTGAACTATCCTAGGATTATCTTCAGTTTACTGTCTACCAAAAAATTCCTAGGAATTCATCATATAAGAGAACAGAGTCTCATGGAAGATACATAGGGAGAAGATCTTGCAAAAATACTGACATAATGAAATCGATGCATTATGCGTTAGTGAATGTCATTAACACCACTACAGAAGATCCCCCGGAAAATGAGTCCAATTCAGGGGAATCTGACGATTAAGTTATTGTCTATAATATGGTATACACTGAGGTAAATTAAGAAGGTGTGAATACCCAAAATCAAAGGCTTACCCAGAATCTAGGTATGCCTTCAAATAACCAAATCCCACAACTCTGAAAGGTATCTAACAAGGGGAAAGTCAAAAGTTGGATTGCATCTCACTTTTCCACAGGAAAAGGCCAATTTTTTCTCTTGAAGAAATATTTTCATGGAAAGAAGAGGAAATGAAGGAGTTGAAAAGACTCAATACAGAGTTACTTTGAAACATCATTTCTGCTAGACATACTCCCCAAGAAAGTCCTCAACTTTCAATTCCTGTAGGAGCTCCTCATCAAATAGAATTTATAGTAACTATAGATGCAGATAATGAATTCCTTCCACTAGACACATTTTTTTCTCATTGTGATCCCATGATGGGAAGTCCTCAACAATAAGAAACAGTAAATCTTAGGTGTTTTTTGCAGTCATTACAGGGACCATATTTTATCTAGTATACAAGTTTACAATCTCGATCAATTATTAGATGGGAAGATCTCTGTCAGAAATTACTTCTTCAATTTAGCTCAACACTACCAAAGATGATAGTTTTTCATCTTACCAATTGTAAACAAAGGGATAATCAATTATTTTCATATTTCATTGCGTTATGGAAAGAATTAACATATTCTTTAAGTCTAACACTCCCTCAAGAAAAATTTCTGCCAATTTGTGTGGCAAATCTATGTGATGAGTTATGCACACCATTGATCCCTATGAAATACACAAGAGGATTTAGAGACCTTATTTCAATAGATCAATAGATAAAATAATCTTTTATAGAAACCAAGACTAAAATTCATGTAATTCCATCAAATATGGGGAGGAGAAAATGATAGGTAGATGTTGTAACAGTTACACTCAAACAGGCACATGTACCTGCTTCAACTTCAAGACCTTCATCATACCAAAGGTCTCCACCTCCTAAGAATCAGCAGAAATGACCGCCTCATCAAGATGATCAAATAAATCAAAGGCAGAAATAGTTTGAGGAATTAAAGAACAAATTTTATTCTTTCTGGAATAAATAAGTTCCTGGTTACTTCATCTCAGCTCTGGAAAACAATTTTTTTCAGTTGCGAAGGATTAAGAAACAAAATAAAGAAGAAGATGAAGATATTCCTAATTATTATCCCTTTCACTAGATGTTAGGTAATTCCATCAAGGAATGTTTTTTCTTTCAATGACCTCTTGCAAAAGATGGTAGATTCTAGACAAGTGAAACTAAAAAGTTTGTCAGCTCAAGTAGCATGTGTTACCGCTACTGGTCTAGATGAAAAAGACGAATGGAAGTAAGTCAAAAGTAAAAATGTGCAGAAATATAATGATAGGGTGATTAGGAAAATGATCAACCAGACTCATGCCATTTTACTAACATAATTTAAACAACCAATTGTGTCTTATGCCACTCCTGCCATAAAAAAACCACCTTCATTAAAAGGTTATTCCTCAAAGAAGAAAAGTGATCATAATGACAAAGAGCAGTCAGAAGACGATGAGATCACATTAAGGTCAAAGTTATCCTTGACCCTGGAAGATTTCATGTCATATTTTTCAAAAGCATGGGCACCACCCCACCAAATGGCACAATCAGAATTAACCTATCAGGAAGAATATATACTAGATGAAAAATTAATCTTTGGTTCTGTTAACATTATCCATTTAACGGATCCTTATGCCAATGGTGATTTTGATTATAATGGGCCAGAATTCCTTATACCTAATTGGGGAACCAAAAGAAGATACCAGGGTTGAGGATACCGGGGAAGACGTGGGAATTCTGAAAACCACCATATCAAATCTACCCCTACTCGAACCATATATGCAGTAGAAACTCATGGAAGATCCCTTCTGCAGGCTCAACAAGAACAAGGAGTTTCTTCCATGCAGGACAGGTTCAGTTCTGACATGATTATTTTAGAGGACTGATTAGAAGTCACACCATCTTCCTCTCATCAATTGAATAGACCTAGTTAGTCTAATCTACCAATTCCAGGATTATTTCCAGCTTTTTCTCCGACACAGGGTATGTCTACATTAGAATCATCAACTTCCAACACACCTGCAAAACCACATCATCATGCTGGAAAACACATACCTTTGGACCAAAATTATGATGTTTTGAAACAATTAGGCCACGTACAGAACAAGTAGGGACTATAGTAGTATTTTAGTAGTGGCGACACTGTAGTGGTAGAGGTACTATAGCAGAAACTATAGTGGTGGTGGTACTGTAGCAGTGTGGGTAATGTAGCAGTATTGTACACCGAGGGGTCCTTTGGGCCAAAAAATGGGCTTTCAAGCCTTGTATTCAAGCCACTTGGCCTTGGTCCTTCGAGCTATTTAATGGGTCTCCCTATACCAATTTTAAATAGGTATTTTCTTTCAATAATAAATTGAGTTTTCGGCCTTAAACTTTTAAAAAAACTCATTGAGGCTTTTTCAAGTCCTCAAGAGTTTAGAACCGAAGTTGTTGCTGCTAAGGTTCAATGTATAGATAATTATACTATAGAATTTCATGTAGTCATATCTTTTATAGATAAATATAAAGATGATGTTGTACATGGAAATATTTGACCCTTGAATTTTTCTAGAAAAGTAAATGATGTATACATTCGACGAGCTTTTATTGATAATGGTTCTGGAGTAAACCTCATTCATGTTCGTACACTTCATCGATTGGGCCTAACTGAACCTGACTTATCTCCTTCGATGTTAATGTTTCAAGGATATGAAAAGAATGAAAAATAACCTCTGGTCAAGATTACACTCAGAACTCAGTTTGGAGATCTTGTATCTAAATTAGATATCATGGTTGTTAGTCAGGACACAACCTTCAATATTCTTCTTAGAAGGCCTTGGATGCATCAACATGCAGCAATACCATCATCATGAAACCAATGTATTAAGTATAGTTTCAATGGTAAAATGAGGACATTGTATAGTGACAAAGATCTGTTCAAAACTTGTGAATCTCATACATTGAGGTAGAGTTTTATCACACAGAAGGAATGAAGTCCATGACAAAAGAAATAACTAGAGTTAATGCTCCGAATGGACTGGAAAAGATCCCAGAAAATCCATTCATACATTTGAGTACATATTATTTGCTACCCATCAATCAATTTGAAAGGGTAAAACCAAATCCAATCACTCATCCAATAACATCTATAATATCAATTGTGGAAACTAATCTTGACAGCATGGGAGAGATTAGTGATTCTCCAAGTAGTGATGGAATCCTAAGTGGAGATGTTTTAATTTTATCTGCTGAACTATAAAAAGCCTCTAATTTATCAATCAGAGTAGAAGAAATTGTATCAATTATATAGTAAGAAAAATATGTTGATTTTCAATCCATCATCTCCTCTTTAATATCATAGGAAGACCCTTTGTCGTCATTAGGGTCAGATATGGTGGCCTCTTCTTTAGGATATTCAAATACTAAATCCCCCTATAACTTTGGGAATTTTACCTCGTCATCTACTAGGATATTTGGAAGCAGAAGAGTTAACACGTAATGAATAAGAAGAGGAAGATCTTAGGGATTCTCCTCCATCATTTGAGGAAGGTGTCTCTACCACTGTGGATGAGCTCAGAGAAATAAATCTGGGTACAGAAGAAGATCCACACCCCACTGTAATTAGTGCAGCTATGACCTATAAAGAGAAAGAGGTGTATAATTCATTTCTAAAGAAACATAAATATATATTTTCTTGGAATTATACAAAAATTACAGGACTTAATCCTGAGGTATCCACCCATCATTTGGGTTTTTCCAGAAGAATGTCATTGATTCAAGTGAGCAGCAAGAAGAACACACCCAAATCATGCATCTAAAATTGAAGCTAAAGTTGATAATCTTATAAAGGATAACCTTTTCAGGGAAGTTCAATATAACTAATAGATTCCAAAATTTTCCCATTGAAAAATAAGAATGGGAAAATAAGATTTTTCATTGATTTCATAGATCTTAACTGACATTGTCTTAAAGATGATTTTCAAGTTCCGATTACAGAGCTTTAAATTGATGAAACAGCTAGCTATGAATCTCTTTCCATAATAGATGGTTACTCTAGGAATAATCAAATCTATATGGCTCCAAAGGATGAAGAATATGTAGCCTTCAAATCCCCTCAAGGTGTGTTTTGATATTAGGTAATTCCCTTTGGTTTAAAGAATGTAGGTGCAACATACTAACGTGCCATGCACCATATCTTCAAACCCTTCTTAGGGAAATTTTTTGAATGTTATGTGGATTATTTGATGGACAAATCCAAACAACGTTCCAATCACTTGGATGATTTGGAGACCATATTCCATAAACTTCGGCAACACGGTTTAAATATAAACCCCTTGAAATGTGCTTCTAGGGTAACCTCAGGAAAGTTTCTTGGCTTCGTTGTATGCCATCGTGGAATTAAAGTTGATCCTGAGAAAACAAAATCAATCCTTGGTATGTCACCTCCTCAAAATTTTAAATAATTAAGAGGACTCCAAGGACACTTGGCCTATATTTGGAACTTTATCACTAATTTGGTAGGCAAGTGTTTACCCTTCACCAAATTAATGAAGAAGGGATTCACCTACCAATGGAATGAAGATTGTCAAGAATCATTTGATACCCACAAGAAATATCTATTGAGTCCACCAGTATTAATGCCACCTATTGAAGGAAGGTCACTTATTCTTTATGTGAAAGCTTTATAGCAATCATTGGGTGCATTCCTTACTCAAAAGAACGATGCTAGGAATGAAAAAATCCTTTACTATCTTAGTCGAACAATGCTTGATGCAGAAATGTGACATTCAAGTATAGAAAAGTGTTGTTTAGCATTAATATGTGTAGTTTTGAAATTGAGGAACTACTTGCAACATCATGAGATCAAATTGGTATCTTGCAATAACCTGCTCAAATTTATCCTCAGTCGTCCTATTCTAACGGGGCGTCTGGCATGGTGGGTAGTTATTTTAAAATAGTTTGATATCCAGATTGTGCCTCAAAAGGCTATAAAAGGCCAATCTCTGGACAACTTCGTTGCTGGGCATCCATCTGCATAAGATACATCATTAAATATTGAAATTCCTGATGAAGAGGCCCTCTCTATTCAGAATAATTCCTAAACCTGGTAAATGTGCTTTGATGGTTCTTTCAGAAGTCCAACAGGGAAGAGAATGAAAAATTATAAACTCAACAAAGTTGGGTTATGAATTGTCCTTATCTCACCAGAAAAGGAAGTATTGCTTTATTCCTTCCCATTATCAGAAGGCGTAACCAACAATGAGGCAGAGTATAAATCTCTAATTGTAGGTTTGTAATTGGCACTTCAGGTGAAAATGAATCACTTGAAGGTAAAAGGTGATTCCAAATTGGTAATCAAGCAAATCAATGGAAAATAATCTATGAGAAAATAAGAGTTAATCCCTTTGTGTGAATATGTCAGAGGGTTAATGGTTGAATTTCCCATAGATCAGATATTTTCTTTTGTCCTGTGATCACAAAATGCTCAAGTATATGCACTGTCTAATGCAGCTACAACATTGACAGATCCAAATCAGGATGAGACAGTCATTAGCATAACCCATGGCCATGTGGTCTCAACTTTTTTTCAAACCAGAATGGAGTAAATTAATGAAATTATTCCTATTTATAATCCATATGGTCATACCACAAGATGGAGAACATCCATCATGGAATATATTCAAAATGGAGTACTTCCACCAAATAGGGATGAAAAATAATAGATCCAGTGGAGAGCTTCCAATTTTACTCTTTATGATAGACTGAACCACCAAATAATCATCTACAAGTGAGAATTTGATGGAATCCTCTTCATATGTATTGATGGAGAAGAGACTGCAGTTGTCATGAAATAAGTACATTTAGGTGCTGGTGCTGCCCACCAGTCTGGGCATAGACTCTCTGATCAAATCCAAAGGCTTTGATACTTTTGGCCTTCAATGATGCAGGATTGCACAGATTTCTCTAATAATTGTCATCCCTGACAAGTGAAATCCAACTTCATTCATCAACCCCTGGAGTTTCTAAATATAGTTAAATACTCCTGGACATTTACCACATGGGGAATGGATGTAGTAGGGACTTATCCTCCAGCTACATCTAAGCATTTCAAGTATATCCTTACTACTACTCGCTTCTTTTCTAAATGGGCTGAGGAAAAACCTCTCAAAGAATTCAGATCCAAAATCACTGTTAGTTTTGTCAAAACTAACATCATCACCTGATTTGGTGTCCCTCATACTATATTGATGAACAATGGCACCAATTTTTATTCTATTGAGGTAAAGAAGTTATATCAGGAGAATAATATCAAATCCAACCATTTGTCTTGCTATCATGTGGCGGCCAATGGACAAATAGAGGCCTTCAACAAGACCCTATCAAATATACTCTAGAAGATGGTGGATAAAGATAAGAAATCATGGCCTGATAAACTTTTGAATGATTTATGGGATTATCTAACAACTACTCTTACTGCCACCCAAGAAACTCCTTATTTATTGGTATATGGAACTGAAGAAATTTTCCAATTTAAATACAATTGCCTTCACACAGAGTTTCAATCTGTGATCAGTTGTCTACAGATAAGAGGTTTGAGAGAAACGGTTCAATGATATGGAATGATTAGACAAAAAAAGTTTGAATAATTAGCATCATTTAGAAGTCTATCAGAATAGAATAGCGCAATATTTTAACAAGAAAGTTTTCCTCTGTTCATTTCTTCAACGAGAATTGGTATTGGTCCTTAGGAATCAAATGATACCAGGGAAGAAACCTCCAAATCTTTAGCCAAAGTAAGAATGACCTTATTCCATACATAATGTCAATTCAAATGGAGCTTATACCTTAATCTCAATTGATTGAGAGCTTATTACAACTCCAAAAAATGTGAGATTCTTAAAGAAATGCTTTGTGTAGTTGAACATATCATCCTCATAGTAAGAATTAAAATTCTATAGCCCCCATGTCCTCGTTGCAAGACTAAAAACTGCGTAGCCCCCATGTCCTCACTGCAAGACTAAAAACTGCACAGTATAACATCCTAGTTGCAAAACATTAAACTACATAACAACCATAAGTATCCATGCTCTATGACGTTAAAATGTGTAGCATCTTCATCCTTATCACATGACGTTAAAATACATGACATCATTTGTCCTCGTTGCATGACATTAAACTATATGACTAACATTTTCTCTATTTGACGTTAGAAGTTTCCATAAGAAAACATCATTGACATCGTCACTACTCCATAGTATCATGTGAGTCCCTCTATTTCCTATGTCTGAGTCAGATCTACATAGAGACCTTATTTAAAGAACTACATATGGATTGATTATCATTTTCAATGAGATACGTAGAGATGCCTAAATATCCAATTTTTGGCCTAGTCGCAATCTCAAAATATACTTATTTTCTTTTCTCCTCCTGTATATTAATTAGATCTATATAGAGTGTTTCCTTAAGATATATGATTTGGTCCTTATACCATTTTATGTCTTTAAATTTACCATTATCTCGTAAAGCTTCAAAAGCCCCCATTATTCATATCAAACTTAATTTCCATGAAGAATTATTTTTCAAAGAACTACATACGATTTTATTCTTATCTATTTGAGATACGTAGAGATGCCTAGATCTCCAATATTGGGCCCAGCCATGATAAATAACTCTTTATTCCTTATATAAGAATAAAACTTTCAAAGGTAGTGTTGTAAGAACTATGTATGACTTGATTCTTTCCTTCAACAACACACATAGTGACACTTGGTTATAATCCCTAGTCTAGTTACAATATGTATTTATTTTTCAATTTGGTTCATCTTGGTACTTACTGCATGACATTAAAACTTCATGGAAATTTAACACCCCATTTCTTCACATGTGTCACCTTTTTATTATAGAAGAAACCCTTACTACTCTTTGTTTTTTACACTGAGAATTGATCAAGTGGGATTAGGAATTGGGTAAAAGGATTATTTATATAAATTATGTGTTTCAATTCCTTATGGGGCTAGAAATGTCCTCATTTTATGACTTATAACTGAACATCATAATATTAATTCAAAAGAAATAAAGAAAGTCTCCATTTTACATATGATTCAGATCTATGTAAAGGACGTCAAACTCATGGCCAATATTGATTCAAATATTTCTCATGTGCATTGAGATAAACCTCCTTCCATATTTCACACTCTTAATCCTGAATATTTCCGGAGATTCATAATATTTCTTACGGTTTATGGTGATAGTGTTTCAAATATTTAAGAACTTTTTTCCTAACTATGCGGCACGTTCCCTTACATGGCCTTGCTTAAGTTGCCTACATAATGGGTCTGTCAGTCAGAAGATGCCACTATTTGGATATGCAGCATATGCCCTAGTTGGCCCGAAATAATACAACCTCCATAACAGGTTTTTCAAATAATGGTAATTTCATTCTTGGTTATAGTGTCTTTATCCAATTCAAACTTTGATGGAAATATACAGGAATCTTTTTTAAAATAGTCATTCAAGTATATTTTCCCCATTATCTTTCTATAGATCTGAATGTCTTAAAGACTATGGTTTACACATTTTTCTCTCCATGTGTTCAATGAAATATGAAATAACCTTGGAACCACTTGGCCACATATCACACACTGTTTCCATTTTTGTTCCTTATTGTATGACCTAAAACTACAGACACCACACCTCTTACATTTGGATCATACCTTCGTAGAAGTACTGTTCGTTCGATTATTTGGAAATATTGGTTGGAAATACACTTTCCATATTCAGGTACCTTTCTCCATAAACCAAAATTTGTGCTTCAGAAAATCTGAATCTCCATAAACTTTCTTCAGCTATTTACACTGGAATGTCATATTTTTTAGATCTCTTTTGCCTAACTATGATGCATGTTCCCTTAGGTGGCCATGCATAAGTTACCTACATAACATGTTTGTCCATAAAAAGATGCTACTATTTGGCTATACAGCATATTCCCTAGTTGGCCCTACATAATAAAACCCTCATAATGGGTTTTTCAAATAATGGTAACTTCTTTCTTAAAAAAACACTTCCTCCAATGCTTTTAGACCTTTTCCCATATCATCCATTGGATTCATAAATTCTTAAATCATAGTTTGTGATTTTCCATTCCATTCCTGGATATGGTAGTATATTTCTAAACAAATTATCAAGAAATTGGGACAGTCTCAAACCTTTGGTCAAAGCTAAAGACCATAAATTACAGTACCAATGTCCTCACTGCATGACTTAAAACTGCACAGTACCAATGTCCTCACTACATGAATTAAAACTGCACAGTACCAATGTCCTTAATGCATGACTTAAAAATGCACAGTATCAATTTCCTCAATGCATGACTTAAAACTGCATAATATGATATCAGAAATTCCCCTTTCTGATAAATTTTAACCATTCCTCATACACCAAATTTGTATAGAAATTGTTTTCATATTCATGACATATGTCAGTGTAAAATATCCCTTTCATTCATAAAATTACTTTCCTTGGAAAAATCACCCACTGTGGTCTTGAGTCACCCAAATCTTATTTTCCTCTGTCTATCAGCATAAAAATGTTTAATTCTTAAAGATCTCTTTTTCTTGACTATGCAGTACATGCCCTTAGGTGGCCTTTCATAAGTTGCCTACATAATAGTACTGTCAGCCAAAAGATTCCAATATTTGTCTATGCAGCATATGCCCTAGTTGGCCCTACATAAAACAACCCCCATAACAAGTTTTTTAAAATAATGGTAACTTCATTCTTGGAGGGGATTATTCTTATGTTGATACAAGTGTTAGATTTGGTGACCATAAAAATCATGACTCAAGCTTCCCCTTGGAAATATTTAAAGAATATTCAAGCAATTTTTAGCCACAGATTCTTGTTTGGGATCTAATTTCAAAATTTATGGTCAAAGATATTTGACCTTAAATACTATCCCTTTATAGCCCCAAATGCATGACTCTAAACTTTCAATAATAAAATACATGTTACTCACTTTATTGAGAACCCGAAAAGGGAACTCTGAACAAAATTCAAGTCACATCTCACTAAACGTACATTTTTGTATGGTTTAGGTACTATTGAGCAATAAAAATTCAAGATATATAATGTTTTTTGGGTTTTCCAAAAAACCCTAGAAAAAAATCAAACTATGGCTACTAGGCCCAATGGTTTAAGTAAAACAAAAGCAGTTAGCGAAAGTAAAAACACAAATGATTAAAGACAAAATAATTTTCATTTATGAAAATTTTTCACAGAGGAGCATCCACAAATTAGATTCTCTCTCTTTACAAAAATTGGAAATTATAAAAGGCTTTCTAAATAATTCCCCATTTGTTTGATAGCTTCTTGATCTCCACCAGTTGCCTGTTGGAGATCATTTATTTGACCATCCACACTCTCTTCAGCATGATGAAGTTCTTCTCTGGCATCTACAATGGATTTTTCACCATCCTTTTAGTCTTATCTTAATGAGCTATGAAGATGGTCAAGTTCCCCTGTAATAATATATAACTCATGTTGAAGGCATAGATGTTGAACAACCTTTTCTTTAATTTTCTACTTCAGTCCCTTCAACTTTGCAGTATGATTAGCCTTATCCTGGGACAGTGCTTCCTAGAAATATTCAATTTTGATCAAAATTTTTGCTTTTATCAAGTCTTGTCAAAGATTTTTCTCTTGCTCCCTCATCCGAATAATCTCTTTCACTACAATATGAATTCCATGGTATTCGAAACCTCCAAATCCTAGCGTGATAGATAGAGATGAAGGTCATGGAATTCTTGAAGGCAGTTCCTAAAGGGGTATCTTAGATATTATCTTTTAGATGTTTTTTCATGCCTTGAGGAATGCAAGACGAAGATCTTTCTATAGTTATAGGTCTGATTCAGAATCAATATCATAAGGAGGGATATATTCTGAGACTAATGCCCTTAAATAAGTGTCATGTTCTGTTCCTTCCTGAACAATGGATACTCCACATTCCAATGTTGTTTGGGATGATGCAGAGGCTTCACCTATAGATTTTTCCATTGAGGTTGATAGACCTATATGGTAAATCACTAATTATGGTTATGGTTAGATTCAAGAGATAGAAAAAGTCAAGGCAATCACAAAATCAATATCTCTTACCTAACAGTAGTTCATCAGCTTCAGAAGAATCCTCCCCAATATTCTCAGTTTCAGCAAATTTTTTTGATGTCTCTAGATGAGGAGTGTTATCTTTAATATGCTCAAGATCTTCATAGTGAATATTAGGAAGATCTGTTATCTCAATATCCACCCAGGACAATGTCTTTGCAATGGTGGGGTTGGCGTTAACATCAATACTTCCTTCAACTATCATTGTGGTAGAATTTTATTTAGATAGAACTTCATATTTCAACCAAACATAGTTAGAAGGTTAATCATAAGAAGATTAACAAGATGAATAATGAGAAATCACATCTAGTTGATTCTATAAAAGGAACTCTAAAATATTATAAATAATTTGATATATTAACATGTTCTAATAGTTCTTCAAAATACATTCCATGGTTCATCATTTCATTTAGTGATATCTCAGATC
Organism: Viscum album; assembly: GCA_963277665.1. Taxonomy (NCBI): domain Eukaryota; kingdom Viridiplantae; phylum Streptophyta; class Magnoliopsida; order Santalales; family Viscaceae; genus Viscum; species Viscum album. The sequence goes on along the minus strand of OY728125.1, from coordinate 264,915,202 downwards.
CTAGGTTAGTCTCACTCATGGGATTACTTGGCATGTTTGCTTTGCAACCTTCCTCCGGCAACCTTTGACCTTGAATAGCTTCCTCAGTAGAAGTTGTGGGGTCAACATCAATTGTTTCTAGATGTTATGGTGCATGTGATGAACCTAAAAGTTTCACAGAATGGAAGTTATTTTTTGATACATTTTATGCCTTATAAAGTACTGTTGATTTACCAGAAGCTACCTCTCCTCTAATAGCAGGAACACAAGTAGTGCTGGGAATATATGTTGGTTCTTTTCAATTTAATGCCTCTTCAGAAACCACTATATTTTCAGGAATTTGTGTCTGTTCCGCAGCACCATATATGGTTCATTGAACCTTATCGGTAGTTTCTTTCAAATAAAAAACAAAAGAATCCCTTGTAATCATAAGAAGTTTAAACACTTTTTCATGATCAAGGACTAAAATTCATGATTATTAGGGAAACTTACCAATGCTAAGAAAGAGGTTAAACATGGCTCTCTTTATTCAGTGATTTTTTATATTATCTTTCTTAGGAGGGATTTCATCATCATCTCCAAAGACAAGTATTAGAGATTCCAATACCCTCTCTATTTCCTCCTCCATGGCCTGTTGGCCTAGAGATATTTCCCCCCATTCACAGGGTGATCCGGTAGCTCCAAGAGCAGTGCCTCCAGGGCTATATAGTGGTAAAGGAACTTCAATTGTCTTTCATTTACCCAACTATAACTTAAGATAGTATTTCTCCTAAGTAAAAATGTTTTGACTAAGTTTTAAGTTGAAAAAATGGAATAGAATGTGAGATAAAGGAAACTTACATCCTCAGGATCTCAAAATTCACGCCACTCTTCATCTAATGAAGGATTAATCCCCTCTGTGGTACCACGATATATCATTTCCTTCACCCGCTTTGTGGTAGGAATTGATTCATCAGTGGCATATATGAGCATTTCCAACTCTCAAATGTAGGTCCTCGCCTCATTGGGATTATCCTTAAAATAATGTTTGAAGAATCCTGTAAATCCCCTTCTCTTGGAATATACAGTCCTTCACGCAGATCCATCCACATGGTCTCAACATCATAGTATAGACTCTATCATGTTTGAACAGCCTTTGGACCTATATATTCAGAATGTATGTTAGAGGTTTGTGAAGAGGATCCTACAACCTTGGATTTGAGTTTCTTCCCAACACCCACAGTTATTGAAGAGGGATTAGAAAATGAAACTCACCGATCTTCAGAATGATGGTGACAAGATCTCCTTGATATGACTTCGGTAGGGATTAATGGAGTGTCTCTCTTTATTCTGGCAGGAGGGTTATATCAGGAATGAGGTCTCTTCTCTGAATTTATATCATCATCACCTCCACCCTTTGATTCTTGAAATTCATCCACTGATGATGAATAACTATCTTCCAAATGAATGGGTTCCCTCTTTCTACTTCTCTTAAACCCCACTTGAGGGACGATTTGATTTAATACCCCTTCGGGGTAAGATGAAACCCAATTTTCAACAAACCATATAGTCAATCTGCTTACAAAATTAGCGATGGGTAAATTAAATATTACCCCACTCTTCTCCACAGATGGAAACAACCACAGTTGTTGGGAAACCATTGGGCGTTTCTCTAATATGACATGCATAGGAGGGGATACAGTACTATGTTGTATACATTTGAATTGATGCACAAATCTATAAGGATCATAGGTCTCAAATATGATTTCTCTATCGATTCTGGTGGCCAACACGCCATCTCTGCAAGCTATCATATATGCCCTCAATTACAAACTGGCCATCCCATCACTAATAAATAACCCCATAGTTGGATTCCCATAAGGAAAGAAATGGAACTGATTATGCATGTTCAATCTAACCTTGATGTCATAAGAATTCAAATACAAGGGTGGAATACTAGAAAAATCCTGAACAAATGGTTGGAAAGAACTTCCAAAAAAATGTACTCCACTTTATATAGTATTAGATCTGAAGTTAGTAGTGATCCATCCCCAAAACACTTGGAATGGTCCCTCTATTCTAAAGGTAGAATTCTCTTTGTAAATGTGCAGAAAACTCTTATGAATCTTGGACAAAACAGGATTTGCCAACCCTACCATCCTTTTCTCTTCCAACTTAGCTGCAACAACAAAGGTTCCTAGCCTCACACCTCCTTTGGAATCTTGGAATGGTAAAAAATTCACACTGATCCACATGGCCAAGAAACCTTCTAGACGTGTCTTTGCATGAATTTTTGGGTTGACTTAATATCCCCATTTATCAAATTATCCTTTATCCAATGTTGTCCAAAAAGTATTAGGGGTACCTCTCTTCTCTACCCTTGGATAGCTAGTCGGACGGGTGTAAGTGGGACCCTTTTCCTTATTCTTTATCAAAAATATTTCCATCCATTGTTCCGGATGAATATCCCTACTGGTGTGAGATTTCATGGTGGTTTTGTTCTTGAGTTTGTTAAATATTTTCATCAACTCACAAATCAAAGGCGATGTCTTATCCGAGTCATTCCATGTCACATTGGGCGGAATAAACTCATCATACATGTCTCCAAGGATTGCAACTCCAGAAATATTGTAAACATCCCACAAGTTGATGCCTACTTATCCATGTGTTAAATAGAAGGAATTAGTCTCTGGGCTCCATTGGATTAATAATTCTGAGAAGAAATCATCATCACTGTAAACATAAGTTTGTCCAACCCAGATAGCCTCATAAATCCCGATGCCATTCAAGTCATCTGTAAATTATACAGAGGTCTTACGAACCAAGTATACCCACATACACATGGTTTGTACACCTCCACCTAGGTGGAAGTCCCAACTTTTCTACCAACCCTTGGACTGATTTGTCTGAGAATACTGAAAGATGGATGAATAAAAGTGTGGTTGTAACTCGGGTGTGTGTTCCTTCAAATCTGGATCAAATGGGCTATGATAAATAATGTGAGCTTTCTCTACTATCCCAACATTAGAAAATGAGCGCCCAACAGAAATGTTGGGTAACAAAAAGTTTTTATAATCATGAAACCAAGAATGTGGGACATAGTTCTTCGGATTTGAGATATTAACATCCGGAAAATGTCTATAGTTATACAAAGGTAGATAGGTTCTTTGGGGAAAGATTAAATGATACTTATTCAAATATTTTTCTAATTATGGAAGGGTGGTATCGCAAACATCAAAGTAATAATGACCAATGACATCCATCATGTCATAAATCCTCTTGATGGAAAGCTAATCAGTAGTTCCAATTCTTTTGGGAGCCATTTGAACCTAAAAAATTATAGAAATCATCTTTTAAAGTAAGTTAATTTTTGGTGTTTTGACAAAAAATTGGTAAAGGCATTAAGGTGTGCAAGTATACTATTGGAATGCAGGTATAAGTTAGTGCACAAGTATGGCGCCCCACTTATAGCGTGCAACTAAAAAAATATACAGAACAAGCATAGCGAAAACAGAAGAGTCTGATTCAAAGAATAATTGCACGTCGAGAGCTGAAATTTCAGAAGTATTGATGCTTTTTCACATAAGTGAATCGGTTATATATAGGCAATTCATGTCACCCTGTGCTCCAGATTCCTGCATGCTGCAAACTTGGGTGACCATTTCCTCAACACGCATAACACATGCACTCACTGGTACTCTTTTCTTTCTCCTTCATTACTTTACCTCAGTATAGGATCCTCTTTTCATTTTGGATCCAATTCTAAGAGGGGGATTTTGTGGACACTCGGTTCCATCAAAGAGTATAAAAATGAAAAAGGGAATCACCTTAGAAAGAAAATGGGAAAATACATGAAGAGAATCAATATTTTCAAAGGCATGAGTTTTGGTTCACCTTAGTAAAACCAAAAGAGGGTCGGCGCGCAGCCTACTTTGGCGCCCCAAAATTTCACGCAGCCTACTTGCGTGCCCAAACTACTTTCACCCAGGGTCCTATATCTGCCTATAAATAGACCCTTGGAGTCTTCATTTGTATGGATGAATTTCCCTGAAGCCCAGTTGCTACTATGGTCTCCCTAGTACTTCATCCCAGTCTTATAAAACATTCAAGGTAGTTCCTAAACACCTTGAGTGGAGGATTTAAGGGAGGATCATTGGACTTAATTCCTTTTAGTGTTTGAAAACCATAAAACTTGCATGCCTAAAGCACCCAACCTCCCCACATCAGAAATATTTGTGTGTCGTCTATTACTTTTATAGGAACTTGAGCACCCTACTTCTATGATCACCTATGAATATTCTTTAAGGCTTGATCAAGGTCTATCCGAAGTATTACCATACAAGGTGTTCTTCACTTAAGTGAACATCAGGTCACCCAAGACTACTTGCGTACCCATACTTTCACACCCTTCTCTACTTGGGAACCCCTCTTTGATTCACTTACTATATTCAGTATACAATCCATAAAGCCTTACTCAAAGCCATTCATGGCAAGTCTTCTTCTTCATTGGATCCATTATATGAAAGGAATTATGTTCATACCTCCACCAAAACCTCCTGACTTATCAAAACTTTGGGAAAGTCACATAAAAATGTCTCCTATTTTGGTTTTTATTTCCACAGTCAGAGGTTTCCCACATTTATTTTATAAGGGAGTCAGGATACATGTAATGTATGTGGGTTTGTATATCCATAGACACATAGACCTTTCTCCCAAAAATAGTTTTGGGAAGTTCCCAGTTTAAATTAGGGTTGGGTCATGGCCTCTCCCTTCTCAAAAAGATGACCCAGAACCGCAAGTCTCTCATAGGGGAAGGTAGAGTTCATACCTACTTTTTCTTCTAAAAATAAAGGATAAGTATCCCTCTCATACTAGAATCAATTTTAGGGTAACCATCCTGGCATAAGCCCCAAGTTTTTTTTACAGTAGGTAGCATCATTGCTCCTCCTTTCTTCTTCGGTTCCAAAGATCAGAGGGCATATGGGAACAAGGACTTTTGTTACCCTTTCCCTCTCATGTTGGGCTTTGTCACCATGGGAATCCCTCCCGATTTAATCCCATAACCTTTATCCCTTCCACCTTACATTGGACCCTTGTCCAATGTAAATAAAATAGAGGGAAGGCTCGTCACCTCACCCTCATCCACTCTTATCTTCATAGGTGTGCCCCCTTCAATAAGAGGAAGAGAAAAAGTGTGGATGATTTTGTTGAATATTTGAAATTCTCTTCTTTCTCACTACAATCATGACTCACATGGGATTATAGATTGGTCATAGTAACAACATTTTCTCACAATAATGAACTATGAGAACTCTGATTCCCACCAAAATTGGGATACGTAGGAAGCCTTCTCAGGGATCGAGCTCACTGGATGTCCTCTTTAGGAATCCAACCCAAATTCTCCTAATTTGGGCATCCTCCTTTAGAATAATCCCCAAATTAAATCCTCAAATAATTGAGGCATCCTTTTCAGGAAGTAAGCGCAAACTCATTTCTCTCAAAGGACTATACTCATTTCTCCCATTTATATGGGATACATAGGAAGCCTCTTTGAGGTTCAACCCCAATACCTTAAATCAACCATGTTCTCCTTGGGCCATATTTTCAATAGGGTCTGATCCTAATTCAAAATCCATACCTTTCCAAGTTCCTTGGGATGCTTCAGCATAAGTTCCACACTATGTTTTGACTAAGCACCTTCTGCTTAGATGTCCATACCACATGACAATAAACTATATGGCTAAGTTCTTATCACATGACCTTAAAAGGTTTGATGTGTCCCATTCAGTGGCACCGAACTATGAGGGTTCTGATTCTTTTTATAGGGATACATAGGTAGCCCATTTTATGGGAACGATCCCAATATCAAACCAAACCTTCATCTCCCTGGATGACAATAAATTCCATAGTTCCCCACTGAGTGGCTTAAAAACCAGTATAATCATAACGATGATTAAAATAATCTATAAGTAGTATATGACAGCAAAACATTGATGTAGAACCTAGAATACATATGGATATCTCCATTAATGAAGGATCTCAAGTACATTCGGATGATTTTAAACTTTTCACATGCTAAATAAGTGATTGAAAATTCCAAGGGATACTTATGATATACTTGGTGAATTAATAAGGATTCACGAAAATATCTTAAATTATAAAGAGAGTCCCATAGTAGACAATAATTCCCCCCAAAGTGTGTGATGAGTCTGACCTCCCATCCTCTCAACCAATGCATTTTCTTAAGTATTATGAAGTTAAAACTTAACGAATTCTTGCCTTTAGAAAGCATGTCCCCTGGGGATAATGAACTTGTGGAAGTTTCCATTTCCTTAAATAAATCCAATGGAAACTGCCTGGAAGTAGTGATTCTTAAAACTAGAATACATGTTTCAAGGAACTACAAAACTATCATGGTTATATAATATAAATTTATCTGGGCATAGTGACAATGATTTTCTATGGGTGTACATGCATGGGATATAGTGGTTAGATGTGTAATATCTGATACCTGGGTTGTATAATATTTAAGTCTTTTACTTGGTTATAGGATGAGGTGATGTTGAGTTTGTTAAGGGAACCATAGAAAGTAGTATGGTTTTGATATGATTTATCAGTTTGGGGTTTGACTACTTGTGGGATGGGTGAGCACATGATGTTAGTGATTTGGGTGTGAGAGTGACACGCCAATGGGGAAGTGGAAATGATGTACCATTCACATATATATATATATATATTATGGATTAAATAATTATATGGATTACATAGTGAGATAGATATGATAAGCATGGTTAATACAATTATATCTTTGGGTGACAAGTTGGTTTTATTTGTTTATTCATTGGTCTTTATTAAACATCTTTCACATTTTCCAGGATAGGTTTTAGGTGACATTCGACTAGGTGTACTTATATTCTCACCTTAAATGTATATAAATATTTATTAGGTATGAATGAGTTGTCTGATGATCAAATTTGGCATCAGTAACTCCAAGTGGTTTTCCAAGAGATTCTAGATATTATGGTTTCTTCCTAGGCTTGTTTTGGTGTTTTCATTTGACTCATATTGTGTATGATATTATATTTGAGTATTAGGATTTATTCTTTAATTATCAGTTGTGTTTATTATTGGATCTCATTTATCACTTATTCCCTAAATTAATTTAAATAGGGAAATTACTCTCACTTATATAATCTCAGTGCTACTCACCAACCCATGGCTTACTAGATATATGATTTAAGTTTCATTACATTCTCTTTATTATTGGTCCTATAGGGTTGACATTTGATGGGGATTGTGATAAAGTAGTATTAAGACTAATGGTTTTAAGATTAGATGTATTTGGGAGATAGAAACTAGTGAGGATGCATGGGCTGGTAGGGAAAGAGTATCAACTGGACCTGAAACATTATTAAACAGGTATACCATCTAGGGCACAATAATTTAATGGAATCTATGATTCATCACCAAAACCTTCAAGTTTAGTGAATATGAAAAAGCAATGTGATATTGCAAGCATGTTTAAGACCTAGGTAAGGATCACACATCATGATATTCTTCACATATGTTTGAATTGGGTTTAAAATATGGACTAGTTTAATTTGAATTAAATTAATTTACTAAACCTATATATTCCATATTTAGGATTTATGAGTCCCTAAAAAATTTCTTTTCCAGTAATGGATCCAATTCAATGTCTCCATCATCTTTTAACTCATGAATTTCAATAAGGTATTCTAGTAGATCATGAAAGATTATAGGTTGATGATGAAGTAATATAAAGTAATACTATTCAAGAGGTTTATTTCTAGGTTATGCATAAGTATAAGTGATATTTTTCATATCAAGAAGCTGGGTCTTGGTTAGAGGAGTTGTTGATTTCCTTTAGTTCAAGTTTTTCTCATAGGGAGCACAAGGTTTTGTTAGTTGTTATAATGTTATGTAGGGAAGCATAGAATTGGTGGTTATTATTAATCAAGGATCATTAAGAGTTTTTCATTTCATTTGATATGTTATGTGACTAGTTTTTGGTTGATTTTATTTCTTCAAAAATTTAGGCGGTTTTTGAGTAGGAGATTGTTACCCTCCATCAAGGGAGTTATAGAGTTTGGGAGTTTTGTATCTGGTATAAAAACCTCTTTAATTATGAATCAGAACTATGACTATATGAGATAGATAGAGAAGGTAATTTTAAGGAGTATTTTTTCATAGATATATGATTCCATTTCACCCCATTTATTTTGAAGACATATCATGAGGTTCTTGCAAGGGTAGAGGTCATTGAGAGAATGTTATCTAGGACAGAATCATCTTGGGATAAGAGTCCTTATGAATATTATTAGAGAATAACTATGACTAGAAGGTCTTATTTTCCTAGATTGATAAATAATTTTTAAAAAAATCATTTATTTTTCTCCAACCATCTTTATATTGTGTCACTAGATCCAGTAGTTCTTAGACCCTTGTAAGTATACCATGTGTGGTTTGTTATGCATGTGAAGGTTTTACCTTTGGAAGATAGAGTGTAAAAACTTCCTCAGTCTTTGGAATGGTGTCAATGGACATATTTAGGCTCATTTATTATATCAGTTCCCTTTGAGACATTAGAAGTAGGGTGCTCCATTATATGATCAATAAAGAGAGGAGTGTGGTAGAAAGGTAAAATACCCATTATGGCCCTCTTCCTCAAGGTATGTGAGTAGATCATGACAATGGATGTTGTATCAGTTAGATTAAAAGAGGTCATAGATTTAAAATTGGGCAAATTCATGCCTTTGAATAGCTTGTATAGGTAAAGAGAGACATCGTGTGAGGAATTTTCTGCCTATTTTATACATAATTTCATTCCTTGTTTGATTTAGGTGAAATGAACTCCTTTGTTGACCCTATCATACTCAATGTGTTGGGGAATTATGTGGATAAACATTCAATTACCTTGGAGTTAACTATATCATTTTGAGGTCAGGATAGATTGTATCATGTGTTCATATATTTTCAGGTAATGTTCTGGAAACATAACTCTTCCGGATATTTCCTATGTTTTTGTATATAGCCATGTGACATCATCTTTGGAATAGATTGGTTGTGTTAGCTGAATGAAATTGTGGATTTAATTGAGAGGAAAATCGTATTATATTATATTGATAGAGATCAGGTTGTGCATATTGGTGAGAGAGACCCTCATTTGGTTAATGGAATGTCGGGACCTTTTCCTCCTCTATGGTGGAGATGATATTATGTTCTATAGAAGACCAGTCGATATTGTTCCTCGGGGTTGTCTATGATTACCATGATGTCTTTACAAAAGATTTTTTATGATACACCATCGATGTTAGAATGAGTTTGATATAAATTTCCAGTCATAAATTTCTCTAATATGTATGTTTCCATAAAGTATGCCCCCTTATAAGAAATATTTTATCATTTGAAGGGATATATCTTAGTTTAGAAGAAAAAATTATTGTTAGGATATCATCCGTTATAGGAAAAAGATAAGGATTTCCCAAATACAAATTTTAGATTTTATTCTATCCATTAAGAGTTATTTTTAATGTTATTTGATGTCATAAACACTCTATCCATGTTAATGGGAATGATGTATGAAATGTTTCATGGGTTCTTATATCAATTCATAACAGTTTTTATTAGTGACATTATTGTATACTACGAGTCTTAGGAGGAGCTTTTAGAGAATCTATGAGAATTTTTGGGTGTTCTTCATCATCACCAGTAGTTTGGGAAGATGATTTCATGCATGTTCTATTACCATGAGGTCCATTTCATGGGTAATTTTGTGTCTTGGTGGGAATTATTTGTATATACTTTGAAGGTTTAGGATTTTTTTTAGGTGGAACAAAGTAACAATAACGTGGTTTAGAGTTTCATTTTTCCTGTTTGTTTTCTATAAAGGGTTAGTACCTAACTAATCTTGGGTTTTGTTACCTATAAAAACATTTACTTTAAAGGATCAATAATTCATGTGTAACAACTATTTTCATGATGATTTTGAGTGTTTTAAGGGGAATCTATCTTTTCCTCCTATTCTATGGTATCCAAATAATGTCATTGTGTTCGTGGATTATTAGGATGCATCATGTCCATTATTGGGTTTTTTTTTGTGTATTTAGATGGTGGTCATCTATTATTGGTGTAAACAATTAAGTCCTCTTGAATATAATAATTCCACCCATGATCTTGAGCTTGATATGGTTATGTTTTCTTTGAAGTTTAGTGGTATTCCCTAATTAGTGATCTCTTTTGGGTATTTAGAGATCAAAAGAGTTTATTCTTTGAATTTTCCTAATTTGACTTCAATTTTTGTCAAAAATTATAGATCTCATTAATATAGTATTATAACATTAATATTTCCTATGATAAAGGAAAGTGTAATATTGTGTATGATTCCATGAGCAGGATGTCAAGTAGTGTTTTTGGGAGTGAGTCTAGAAAATCATAGAGGGTGATAGAGGATATTTTTATAATACACTATGATATGGGATTAGTTGATGGAAGAGGGTGTCTTAATTAGATGATAGTGTAATTATATTTGCTACATCTAGTAGAGGATTCCTAATTGGGGGTTTCTGAGGTGGACGTATGGTGTGATGAAGATGGTGATGATTCTGAGGGTTATTCTAAGGATGTCTAGTATCGTTTTTTGTTTCACAGAAGTATTTTCCTTCTATAAATGATGTGGTTTTTATTTCTCCATGAGTTCCATGGTTCACCTCTACTGTTATAATCTAGTGTGTCTAAGATATACCATTCCTTGAAAGGTTGGTTTTTGTGGGCCAGTATAAAGAGATATATTGTATAGTTTTCCTCTTAATGTTTGATTTTCTAGAGAGTGAAGGCTGAGCATAGTTTTCCTATAGGGTTTTTTCAGCTGCATTATGTTACCCAGTAGAATTGGGAGGACATATAGATGGAATTTATCACTATTTCCCCCGATTTTATGGTAGTTTTGATGTTATATGGGATATCATGGACTTCTTTATGAAGTCAAATAATTTATTTGGGATTAAAGAATCTAGATATGTGTATGTTTTTCAATGTATTATATTGATGATTTTGTGTGGTTTCATGGAAATATGAATATGATAATATTTGATCATGATCATTGTCTCACCATCAGGGTTTATATAGGTTTCTAGTAAGCTTGTGGATATCAGTTATTATGTAGAACTTGTTTTCATCTGCATATGAATGGTTAGATATAGTGAACTATACTGACTCTAGAAAACACATTTCAAAATTAAATTCTCTATTTTGGAGTTTTTTTGTTGAGGCACTAACCCTTTTTGGATTTCCCAAAAAAATACCTTAATCATACAACTATTGATATGGATCTTTTTGAAGCACTATATGGTTGACATTTTTTATCTCAATTGTATTAGAATAAGATCGATGAGTAATTAATTATTGTAAAATAATAGGTGTCAAGAATGATGGATAATGTATAGATGACTCATAATATAATGAGGTAGTCTTATATTTTTTGAAGTCCTATGTTGACCATAGGATGAGTCCTCTAGAGTTTGATGTAAGGGATCAATTATTTTTTAAGGAATATCCTCAACATTGGTAGACAAGGTTGGGTGAGGGGAGTAAAATTTCTTCTAGATTTTTTAGACCCTTAGAGGTGTTTAATGTGTTGGAGATATTTCATATCAGTTATAATTACCATATCATATGGTCCAAATATATGACATCATTTATGATTCATAGATCAATTGATATATTCATGATGTTTCTAATGTCATCGATTAGGGTGATATGGGATTTTAATATGATATAAACTTAATGAAAAATTCTTTTGAGATTCATGACCATCAAGAGAAGGTGTTTTATAGGTGTTTAATACCATTAGTTCATGTATGATGGTATTATAGTGGCTTGTAGGATCACACTTGGGTGAAAGAGTTACAGAAGCTACCTCAACATCCTAATTATTTTGATGTTGATCTTTATCAAGATTCATGGTTTGACCTATTATTTTTTTAGGGTATGAAGGATATTATTGTATTTTTATTAACTCATTCCCCATGATGTGTTGTTTATGATATTTTTGTTGTGGGATCCATAATAGATGTATGATGGGGTGGTTGTTTGGACCCCTTTCTATTTTCTTCCAAGGATAGATTTTGGTTCTCAAAGAAGAGAATCATTTAATAGGTATATAAGGTATATTTATTTATTTTTTATAACCCTTATTTTTCCTTTTTCCTCTTTCATTAAGGTGTTTACACACTATTATTTATAACTTAAAAGTTTTTTAATTGAAGGTTAAATTATATTTAATTTTTTTCAACCATACATGGGACCCCCTACCAGTGTAAATGTTATTACTTTACCATTACATAAACCCATTTTTCCTTTAGTTCATAATGGTAAGATTGGTTTTGATCCATGATGTAAAGATATTTCATATCTTCTGTAAGTGTAACTCATCTCGCTTAAGGGACCTTTTGATGAATACAGACTCACATAAGGGTCTTCATGTCAGTTTCAATCATATAGGGGTACAATGTTTTGAACTAAATGGTCACTAAAAAGTACCTATATCACATAAGGGTGCATGTTTTGAGCCTAGTTATATGTTTTTCAGTGCACCATGGTGGTTAAAATATCATAGGGGTCCTTTTGGTAGATTTTTCCCATGAGTGTTTACCCTAAGGGAAATGGGGATGGATTACATGTCATAGTGGATGGCATGTTGTTACTGGGTTCCTCAAGGGTTTGTCTAATTAGAAATGGAAACTCTGAAATACTTATGTTTTTTGTGGTGGTGTATGGTTAGGTCATCTTGTTTATATATACCACACTGAAATATTTTTTTTTAGGGCGTGGTGCTCATTGGGGGATTCCTAATGGAATAAAGGAAATGGGGAAATGGTCACAGTTTTTGGTGTATTGGTGTGAAAGGTTTTGGTGAGGTCAAGTGCATGAGGTGATGAAATAGAGAACCAAGTATTTATATTCCATGTTATTTATCATGGTGAGGTGAAATGGTTAGGGACCTTCTCCTATGATGTGGTGAAATTCAGGGTAACCTATGGGTCATTTGAAATTCCTTGAACCATGTTGTAGTATAGGGCATAGTGGTGGCCTGGGGACTAAAATAAGATTTATAAAATGTATGAAACTTGGGGATTCAAACCATTTAGAATGGATATGAATTAAAATCCCCATTAACCATGAGCCACCATGGAAATTTTCTATTCCATTACACTATGGTAAAGTCTTTCAGGATTCCCCTATAAATAGAGTGTGTGTTTCCACTTTCTTAGGATTTTTGCTTCTTCTATCAAACCCTACCTAGCAACTAGGAATCTAACCACCCTTATGCTTCCCCTCTTGAGAGTATAAATCTTTTAGTTTTTCAAATAAAATACATAGATCAATATATTATCTTTATTTCTCTCAATCTCTCTTCCTCTTCTTCTGATTCTCCATTTTTATATTTTATTCTATTGTATTGATATGGATGAAGATCCCTCTATTTTTTGTTGAGTTTTAAGAAAGGATTGAGAGTAGATTATTTTGGTTTGGTTCTTATGTGGATTCCTTTGAGATCTATGATGGGTGGTCCTTGTTTCATTCATTTACTCTTGGATAACATTGAACATCTTATCAAATTAGGGGATTTATTTACATATCCTTTTATTTATGTGCAATTGAAAAAATTTAATACTTTATTATATTTTCATAATGTTGGAATAAACCGATTAAGATAAGAGTACCGAAAATTGGGGAAGAATGAAATATATAATCAGGATGTTATGATCGAATTTTATTTTCCATCTTGATGTTGTATCTTTATTTTTTTATACAACGTGATATCTATTTTTTTTGTTGTTTTTTTTAACATGTTTAATATTATTAATATTAGAAAAATAGGTAACATCGGAATTATGAATCGATTAATGAAAATTGAAAGTAAAGAAATTGACATTCTTCCTCAAAAATATGAAATAGAGAATTTATTATTGATTCATGTTTATGATTTATTTATAGCTATGAATAATTGTTTCTTATATGTAGATATTTTTTTAACATATTCATAATAAAATAGATAATTAAATATTGTAATTAAGTGGTTGTTTTTAGAATATAATTTATAGGATATAAGTGAAACCATTTTATTTGATAAAGGCATGAATTACTTAATGCTATGGTCTTAGTTTCCCAATGAGTGTGTGGTAAATACCACTAAATTCTCTATGTATTAAACATTAGAGGAATTTTGATTTTTTGGTTTTGGATGCGTATGTGGGGTAAATTGATAATTTTACCTCACATGAAATCTCATAAGTATTTTATGAGGGTTAAATTAGTCATGGAATGTGGGGTTTACATTAGGTATATAATATGGTGAAATTCTAAACCAAGAAAATCTATTAGAAATATTGTAACATTTATTAGATGAATATTAAATATTCTTTGAATGTAAATATTTTTAACATTTAAATATATACAATAAATGAAATTATAACTTTGTGGTTGATTCTGGAATGGGAAGATTTACTTGGTTGAGGTATAATCATGGCATGAAATTCAAGATGGTGGTCAATATATTTAAACAATTATTTAATTTAAATTGAATTTAATTAAAATAATTAAATTAAAATTTATGTTATTCATTTATCCTCCCCTGGTCTTTGTAATTAAATGTGAAATAGAGAATTGGATTCCATTATAATCCTTGATCGAACAAGGATAAAATGATGGATATAGAGGGAATATCAACTTGGACTTCATTTGAGGAGCTGGATCAGGGTGTGGGGGTGTTGATCACATCTCCAAACATAAAGCTTCCATATTTAATCATTATGAAGGAAGAGTACGTCGAATATTTTTCATCTCCCCATTGAATTTTTGTTTTATATTTTTTTCTCTAATGTGATTAGAATATAAATTATGAGTAATTATATACTGATATTTATGATTCATAATTGTTCTAGTAATTTTAAATATGTCTGTAAATATGGATTTAGATTTTTTTCTCTCGTGTCATAAAAACAAAAAGAAAACAATGAAAAGGGGGGAGGAGAAAGGGTCTTAAGTTATGTAATGATTACATGGGTTACCCTAACATATTGGCCCGAAACTATGTGAGGGTAATACGAGTTACCCTAATGTAGCGTTTCAACATTAGGGGGAGGTAATCGGGTTACCCTAGTGTAGGCACTCCCTATGTAAGGGTTGCCATTATTACCATTTTATAGAGGATAATTTGTGGAATAAGGGTAATTTTTGTTATAATTGTGCAAGATCTATACACTATGCAAGGGTAAAAAAAAATTACCCTTATGCAGGGTACCCCCCTCTATAAGGGTAAAAAAGACTGAAAAAACTATTGAGATTCTTTAACTTTTAATGGGAGATAACTTTATGGCATAAAAAGTTTTTTTGGTGAGACTAATTTATTATTAATTCCATTTAATTAATTTTTGGAATTAATTAATAAAATTATTCATGAATTATATTAAATTGGTTGTTGTTAATGTATGGAATATGGATGGATGTTTTGTAATATAAAGTGAAGGGTTTGTGGTCTCTAAAATGAGCCTTATTATTTATTTTTTGATTTTTTTTATTAAAATAATAAATTCACATATAAATTATTAAAATTTAATTATTTTATTGATTAATTAAAAAATAAATTTAAATTTTATTTATAATTTATTAAAGTGTTAAAAATTAAATTAGATTCTCTTATTAATGGATAATGATTGTTTGGACTTCAAAGAGATTCAATAATGATGGTCGAGCCTTGGATATAAAGGGTGTGACTCCATATATGAGGTAGTTGGTCCATTGAGAATCTAGATTTTGGTATATGCCTAGTTATTATTTTTATGTGGTTTGCGGCCTTGGCACTGTAGTGATTAACCACTTTATGAAATTAAATAATTCTTATTATTTGAATTTAATTTGGATCATAAGAACCATTAGGGTTTGAATAAATGGAAATATTTTATAATTTATTCCCTCTTTGAAGTTAACCCCTTCAACTTGTTATATTTTTATATCCTTTATAACTTTTTAAAATTCAACCACACTTTTTATGCTATGTTATAAAATTAATGCATATAAAAAAAATATTTTCATTGTTCACCCACAATACGGGTGAGTATATCCTTTCCTTAGAAATTATAATCAGTCCATGGTTGTCCACAATGATATAAAGTGAATACAACTTAGATAACTCATGTTAAGGTACTTCTATCTCCCGATAGGTAATTTTACAGACTCCCATAAATTATAATATTTTCTTAACTCTACGATCCAATATAACAATAAGAAACATTAAAAATAGTTCAAAAAAAATTCTTTCTAATGTCATTCATTTAGTAAAATTTAATCTAGTGTGCTCTTACTCCATCCAATGAAACACCATCCAGTTCACCTCATGAGATTTTAGTCCTCATTTGTTCTCCATCTAAAGATAAAAAAAAACTATGCCTTACCAATTTTTCAGAATCACTATCTAGTACAACATATATCTGGTATCTTTGATTTACATATTTACTATTGTCATTGATCAACACCTATCCAGTAACAGTTCTCACAATACCAATGTATGGTGTAATTATACTTCTACGATGTGTTTCCATGGTCATAAAATCATCCATCTCAAAATTCATTAGCACTAAACCTTTTTTTCATATATAAATGGTTTTAGTAAAAGTTTTATATACACCCCTTTATATAGGCTATAACATGGGAGAAAATGTGGCAACTCAAATGTGACTTCTCAATCAACATAAACTCAAGTATCAAAACTCTCACTTAGTTCAACATCATTGGACACTTCTAAAATATTCTTAGAATATTATTGAATCTTATTACAAACTCAGTGTCATATCCATCTATTCAAAAGTTATTAAACACGTGGTTAAGGAACTTATTCAAATATACTTAACCATTGAAATAAAAAAACATTGTATTATTAGCTCAAGAATTATCATTATAGATGTGTTTATATGGTTTATAAAAATCTTCTCAAAACATTGATTGGAAAAAAATGGGGACATCATTATATTTTTCCCATATGATGTACTAGTAATACGTTTATTGAAAAAAATACGAACTTATATATAGGAAATGGTTTTTCACTTCAGAATGATATATTTCAGCCAATTAACTTAATCTGGTATACTCAGATTTTTTCTGACTAGTGAAATTTGTAAGAAATATTCTAACCAATGATCTCACAAAATTCTTTCTAATGAAATTTAGTGATTCCTTCCATATAATAGATCTTGTAATGTTTTTCTACTATAATTCTTACTCTACTCACCATCTAATTCTCTTTACATGTATCATATGACCTATGATATACATATGTTTTTCTAACTAGATATGTACAATGTGTTGGCATGTCTCTCTATGATTCATCATGTTTCAGTTCTAGACATCATAGAATGAAAGACTCAATATGATGTTAATTCATATAATCTTCTTTCTGATGAAATTGCATTTTTTTTCTTATGATCATCCATATGATGGATCATTGGCCAATAAAATTATTTTATAAAATCATTTAGGTAACCTTTTTGATCAATTGTTTCCTTCATCTGATTCACTTTCTATAATTTTTTCATCCATTGGAACTTAAAAACATTCCATCTTCTTTTTCACATAATAACCTATTTAAATATCAGTATGAAGTCACCTTGACACAGAGTAGAAAATAAAATTTCAAAAAAAAACTCGGTCTAGTTGATCTTCATCTGATACAATAGATTAGATATAAACCATTTAGTAACATGATATATGATTTCATAACATCAACCTTTTTACATTGTAAAGCCTCATATTTGTAACACTTGTAAATTCAACTTGGTCCACCATATACATATGGAATGTCAGCATGAGACTTGTAGTGTCGCTCGAACTTCGATATCTCAGACATTTTACAACTCCATCCTTGTTCTTATTTCACTTTTTATAAATGCTTAAAATATCAATAATATATACTGCTTGAAAACCTCTATCCCTTACATTATCACTGAATTATCCAGTGACACTATATGATATTAATCTTTGTACAAAATCATCAGGGATCATGAGTTTATTTATGATGTTAGGAACTTCAAATTGGAAAAGCATCATCTAAATTTAGGAATGTTTCATAACATGGTTAAGTACACTATCTTATCCACCTAGAGCTCATCATAACAATATTTTCATAACAAATCTAACAACTCTGTATTACCTTAGTTATAAAAACATTGACATCAATATATGTTGATAAAAAACTCAAAACAAATTATAAAAAATGAATAATCTTTGATCTTCACCTTTTAATTTTTTTTAAATATTTGAAACAAATTTTAAAAATTTTCAACCATATTTTCCTCACATTTATTTAAAACCATTTCCTTTATCATTTAAAATATGCTAGCACCAAACAAATTGATAATGTAATGGTTCTAATGAATTCCATACCTCAGTGACAATAAATTTTTTATCCATGATCAGATAAAATCCCCAAAAAACGTTTTATCTCCCCCATCCACTTATGATAATAATAGAATCATATTCATTAAATAAAGTGTTTTACACCATCTCAAAAATTAACTTATACATTATCTCCCCCATTGAAAACATATCACAAGAAAGGCAGGAATTTCCTTAAGAACTTTGTGAAGTCTTTGGAAGATGCTGAACATTCAGTTATTTCCTCAATTACTCAAATATTTATCTTCACATAGATTTGGTTAAATCATAAACAATTTGACACTTTATTGAAATATATTAAAGTATAACTTCTTAACCTAAAACTTTCTCCTTAATTAAATAATACTTAATATCAATTTGATTTTACCTCTAATTTTGAACATTATTTTAGGAAACATCATCAACAATTTGATTATACCAATGAATCTTTAATGGTTTGCAAACATTCAATATCAAATCTTCCAACTGAACTTTCATCCAAAAAAATTGTGTAAAATCTTGGGTGGTTTCAACTTATTCTAGTTTTGATGTGATTGACATAACGGAACATTGTTTCTTACTATTCCATCTCACATAATATTCTCTGAAAAAAAAAGTTCTTCCTTATGTTTATTTTCTATCATTACAATCTATAACATAGTTAGCATCAGTGAACTATTAAATCTCATATTGTTACTTATTTTATACATAATACCAAATTTATAAGTATATTTAACATACATGAGAATTAATTTATCTTCCAACATGTGATGTTGATTTGGACCACTCTCATAGCTTACACATAATTCAACGATATATCCAATGTGTGGTATTGAAATATTAAGATAGAGTATTCTTCCTATCAACATTCAAAATTATTTTTAATTCACACATTTTCTAGAATTATCTTCACTCAACTTTTTGACAACATGATAGGAGTATAAAACTCCATTGAATCCACCACGCCAAACTTCTGTAAAAACTATTTTGTATACTTTTCATGGTATATCAATATTTATCTCCCCTTTTTTATCATATAAATCAAGAAAAAAGATTAACTCTCCAAGAATATAAATTTCAAAGTTTGTCTTCATTTAATTATAAATTTATTCATAATATTTATCCTTGTAACTTATAAAAATTATATCATCAACATAAACAATGAAAAAAAGGTCACATGTTTTCATCTTCTTAACATACAATTTTATATCAGGTTTTCCTTTAGAGAAGTTCAACTAATTCAGGAAACTATAATGATTATATTACCATTTATGAGAATCATGTTTCAACCCATACACATATTTCTTGACCTAACACACCATGGTTCAATATATTTCAAGTTATAACCCACTAGGTTTACTATTATATATTCTTCTTCAACTACTCAAATTAAAAAGGTTTACTTAACATCCATTAAAAAAACTTTATAATAGTGATATGCAAAAACAACCAAGAAAATTATTATATATTCAAGTCCCATGATAGGGGAAAACATTTTTTCAATTTAAACACCATCCACTTTTGATAAAACTTTGAAATCAAGATGAACTTTATTTCTCAAAATTTCTACATGTTTATTGAACATGTTTATGAACATCAATTTTGTTCCTATTACATTATTTCCTAGTAGTGTTGCAATAATTTAAAAGGTTTCATTTTCTCAATTCAATCTAACACTTCATTCATATCATTTTACTAATCATTATGTTTAAATACCTTTAAAACTAATTGTGATTAACCTATTAAATAAGTGATTTCTAGTTATCTAATTTAAATTTTCTTATGGTCTGAACTGGACCACTCTGATTTCCAATTATGTTTTCAGATTCAACCTATTTTTTAAGGTGAAAAATACAATATATTTTATTCATGTCTCAATGATTTCATCACAATATTCATATGAATCATCTTGTATATTTTTTTATCAAATTCATAATCCATTTTATTATCTTCATTTTATTTCTTTAATCTATATTCCATAACATTTTTAATAACTTTTGTTATGGATGTTGGTTTCTCAAAAATTCACATTATAAGAACCAACTGACTTAGTAAGTAATTTTTTCCAATATTCATAACTTCATTAATTTGGTGATAAACCCACAATAATTCATTTCTCTTCCTTATGATCAAGAATTTCAAGATTTATATTTTTTATCGTAATTAAGGACTCCCAAAAATGTTGAAGTATTCCATCGCTAGCCACTTCTTAGACCACATATCATAAGGAGTAATATTTGATTATATACACAATAAAAATATATTTTCAACATGAACATATATACTTACATCTTATCTCCAAAAATATTTAGAAATTTTATATTCAGAGAGAATTATTATCCCCATTTTAAAAAACATATGTTATTTCATTCCACCACTACATTGTTTAAGGATTATAGGTAGAATTGTATTGTGTTTTGATTCCATGTTTCATAAAATATGACAAAAAATAATTTATTTTATCCTTATATCCATTTTATATTCTCAACTTCAGTATCTAGATACCCATTTCGTTCTCAACATCCCTTCTGATACATATGAACCCTTTTGCATCCTCTGATTTATGTTTCACAAACATTATATTGATAATCCATGATAATTATTTAATGATAATAATAAATCAAAAATAAATATTTATATATTTATTTCCCATTGTCCCAAAAAAGTCGGAGCGAATGAGTTCAAGAGTTATAGTTGATTGGATTTTAACTTTTTCATATTAGTTAATAACCATCATTTCTTCGAGGAAAATTGTTCAAACATAAAAATAATTCATTTTAATTTGTGGTGTATTTCTTATAGTATTTTAATTATAATTTTTTTTCATAATTTTCTTTCGAAGATTCAAATTTCCTTGATTATATGACTTATTTTCATCATCTACACTTAAATAATCTGAGTTACAAGGATCTTGAATCTTAAATAGGTTGTCATTAGATAATTATCCCTTAATAACAACATTTCCATATTACAAAATTCTTATGATAAAGGAATATTTTCTGAAGATAACTGACCTACCATCAATAAAAAGTTAACTAACACTTATAAATTTATGTTTAATTCCATCAAAAACAAAACTTTGTTTTATTTTAGTTTTTGAGATTCACTCATAGTCATACTTATTCCTCTTATTTTTAAGAAACTGTTATGGCCAAAAGTAACTTCCCCTACATCATGTTATTTAAAATGTTTTAAGATATTTATATCACCTTTTATATGTGAGGAAAATCCTATATCAAGAATCCAAGGTTTTTTCCTTTTTTATCTTTTAATGCAGTCTCAATAATAAAATATATTTCCTAAATTTTCTTTTTTCCAGCATTCTTTTGTTTTCTAGAATATGAAAACTATATTAAAAGTACTATTATAAATTCTTTAGTATAGTGACCCAATTAGACCTACCATCCATGAATATCACCATGAAATCAAAACAATTTTCCTTTGGAAACATTCGGGGATCTAATGAATTTTTTTCTTTCTTTATGAAACTTAAGAAAGTTTCTATCCATTATTAAACTATTTCTCCCCCTAAGTTTATTCCTATTCATAGGTATAGACATGTTTTGGTGAATTATATTACTTTATCCTATATATACCACAAAACAAAAAATATTCACTAAACCATGCTCTTATTTAGAAAAATAATCTTTCCTTGTAATGAGTTTGTTGAGTTTCAATAAAATTTCATGCACCTTTTTCCACAAGATTGTGAAACCATTTTCATGGAGGTTGTTTCCATATTCTGTTGATTTAAGGTGTTTTATAAAATACCTTATTGGTCCATTTTTAAATGATATTGTTTCTCACACTTACATGGTTATCATATTCAGATGAACTTTTATATTTAGTGGCTATATATTTGACTTGATTCATAGAATGATTTTTTTAGAAGCTTGAGATGATTCATCATTTACCTCTAAAGAATTTTTGAATTTTCACTCATATTATTTAAGGTACTCTAAACCTCAATAAATATTTATTGGTTTTTATAAACCTTGTTTTCTTTTTTAGGAAGTTTCTTACTATGAAATTCTACCATCTATCCTTATTATGAAACTTTTTGTTGGAGGTTCTTATTCTCCTCGATATACAGATCTTCTTTTTTATAGAGATCTTTCTTTACTACATTATTTTTCTCAACTTTTTCATTTAATATTCTAGTTTATTTCTTATTATTTTTGTTTATCTCAAAACATTCCACAAATTTTGATCTCAGAATATATTCTATATAACTTTCTTCACCCTCTTCTTTTCCACTATTTGAAGAATCTTCCTTTCTCTTAAGATAAGAAAAGAAAGTTCTTCACTAGCCGGATTATAATATTATTAAATAAAATAATTCTTATGTTCCTTCTAGTGAAATTTTTATTACTTATATTTTATTTATTACCTTACTTGTAATTTCATATCCACTTATTCCATGGATTATTTTCTTCATAATCATATTCTTAATCTCCAACTTTAAACTTAAGAAAATGTATATAAAATTTTGAAATTATTTAACAAATTTATGTGGAATATTCTATTCATACTTTATTTTACCATTACTATAATTTATGGATGCAATTGATATGATTCTATCATTTTCTTTAGCATCAACCTTTTTAACATTTGATTTACTAAGTTCCACAAACTAATGTTCTGGTATATAAAAATTCAACTTCTTCATATCTTTAATATCCATTTCTTCTTTAATATACTTTTTTAATGATAAATATTTAATCATCTCATAAGAAATAATATTGTTATGAAATTTATCAAGGTATAAATCATATTTATCATTGAAGGTTGAAATTTTATGATCAAACCCATCTGGAATGTTTTTCATGAGTTTCTTAACAATGGGATAATCTTCCAACACATATATAAATCCTCCAATATTGCATAAAATTTCATTACCACTGGTTAATTACTCATTAATAGTTTCATCATATGTTATTCTGATATCATTAAACATTATTTTCTAGGTTTTCAAATTTTATTCTTCACTTTCATATTTTCTAGAAAGATACATTTGATTTTTCCTACGTTTCCTTAGCTATCTTCATACCCATCATATTCATATAAATAGTTTCTAAGAAAGACATTAGAATAGAATATATAGATTTACCACCTACCTAAACATTTATATTTTTATAAAATATCATATTATTGTATTTTTTAACAGGTTCAAACCAAAATGTAGATGCATTAATTACCTCCAGGATAAGAGAAAAAAGAGAGTGTATCATTCTATTTTTCCAACCCTGATCATTTATCCCATAAAAGGTTGGAATAACTCTTCTATTAACTGTGTTGATATTATTTTTAATAATTACAAAATAGGGAAAACCCCCTTTGATACCACTTGAAATTCCTTAAGATCGGAAGAACCATTTGGAAGGGGTGAATCAATGGTGTTTTTTTTATAATTTCTTCCCTCTTTGAAATTAACCAATGTAAGTTGTTAGGGTTTTCTATCAATTGAAAATCTATATAACTCACAACACGTTGAATGCTATCTTAGGATATTAAAATAGAAAATACAATATGTACATGGTTTTCCCACATTATGGGTCACTATATCCTTATGAGGGAAACTCTCTTCAGTTCATGGAGATCAACATTGATAGAAAGTGAATAAAAATGAGCTAACTCCCATTAAGATACTTCTTTATCTCAGTAGTAAATTATAATGAATCTCACTAGTCATAAGTTTTTTTGATGTTTCTAGGATAACATAATAAATATAATATTTGGAAAACATCTCATAGAACTATTTTCCTAAAGTCTATCATATGATTTTTTCTATCCATAATAGTTTTTCTTGTTTATTAAAACATCATATGTTGAAACATTATCTAATGCACCTCCAGATACTGAACCTCTAACATATTCTCTTACCAATGAAGAAAACAATTTTTACTCACAAACTATTTTGAATATCTATCTAGTATAACCATTATATGGTATCTAAGATAGATTTATTTGTTCAGTGTCTCAAATTGGAACCTATGTTCAGCAACACTTCTCACTACACCTTTGTCTGGTGTACTACTACTTCAACCAAGTGATTGCATGGTTAGAAACTCAGTCTACTAAAAATTCTTTAGAAGGTTTCCTTTATGCTCATATGAAGAATTTTATTATAATATATAGGTTTACCCATTTATATCTGACATCACCAAGGAGAAATTGTGGGAACTCAAATGTCTTTTCCTACTCAACCAAAATTTAAATATTGAATATCCCACTCAACTAAACTTCATTGGACACTTATAAAATATTATTTATACATTATTTAATGTTATTACAAAATCATCATTAGATCCATCTATTCAAACTTCCTTAAATATGGGATTAAGGAAATTATATAAACTTTTTTAACCATATAAAGATAAAAAAAATTGATAAACTATAATCAGTGTCATCATTGTAAAGTTCTTTACATATTTTATATAAATTTACTCAAAATTTAATCCAAAAATTGTTTTTTCAGTGAATTTATTAGATTTTTTGTCCATTGAACTCTTCCTATGTCTGTTGAAACCCTAAGAACATATATGTGGGATATTGTTTTCACTTATTAATGATTTTTTTGGCCAAATGACTCGATATGGTATACTCTTATTTTTTATTATTTGCAAACTCTGTAAGGACTCCTCTAACAAATGGTATCAAAAAGTATGTACTATGAAATTTAGTTCTTTATTTCATATGATAAGTATTGTAAAGTTCATCCACTACACTTTGTAATCTTCTCCCCAAATTATTCTCTTTGAATGCATCCTTTAACCAATAGGAACACATATGTTTATCCATCCTGATCTATCTAATGTGTTGGAATCTCTTTGTCTGACTTATCCTACCTTAGCTCATGACTTCTTAGCATGAAATATCAGTCTAATACAACTTAATGGAATTTTTTATCTAATGAAATCACATTTTTGTCCAATTATCTTCTATCCAATATAATTTTGAAAAATTAAAAAATTATATAAACTCATCTTGATGGACTCATTGATCAACTATTTTATCCATCTAATACATTTTCTATCATTTTTTAATTTTATAGAACTTAAAAACTTCACTTCTTCCTTTATGTATGATGGTAATTGTAATGATATATACTAAAATTTTTTCATATTGATTAGAAAAGATATTATGAAACAAAACTTAGTCTGATTGATCTTCTTTTGATGAACTTGATCTGATAACATTCATTCAGAAACATCCTCCATGACTTCATAACATTATAATTTCTACAATGTGAAGCTTTAACTTAAAAACACTTACACATTCAAAATTTCTTTACATATTCACCAAGAATTTCGTCCTGAACTATTTAATGACTCTCAAACATCATATTATCACAATTTTTACTAACCCCCCCATTGTACTTTTTCACTTTTAAAAAATGTATAAAAACTCAGCAATGAAAATACTTGTAAACAACTATCTATTAACATTGAACCTATTCTATCTAGTAGCATTTTATGAAATCAACCTTTGTTTAAAATCATCATAGATCATGAGTTTCTTCATGATGTTAGGAATTTGAAGATAGGCACAAAATCATCTAAATTTAGGAAAGGTTCTTATCATGGTAAAGGAAATATTCTTATCCACCTCCATCACATCATAAAAAAATTTCTTCAGAACTCCATAAAATCCTTCATACTTGAGATTAAAAAATATTCACAATAATATATATTGATAAAAAAATTAAAGGTTTATTAAAAACGACCCAAAGTATATTCACTATTTTTAAAAATATTAATTTCTATGAATAGAATGTAAAAAGTTTCAAGTTCCCTAACAGACACTTGTGCATTTGGTTGATGCCTCTGCATCCAATGGTTGGGGGATAAAATTATAAATACACACCTTAACATATATTCAACCTTGTGTGTTTTAAATAAAATAAATTTTGATTAAATAGAGGACCTAGATAGATACCCATTACTCATTGAGTAGGGAGTAGTGATTAAAGTGAGTGACTTTCCAGGGTTTCCTGTGATATAATTTTGTGATACCATATAGCCATTTGGAAGCTTCTATAGATTGGGTTGGATTTTTTATACCCTCTAGTATGTGATCACCATGGAGGGTATTTCAAGGTTATTTTTTATTAGGTAAGATAAGAGGGGACTGAACCAGAATATCCTTGGAAGGTGTGGTGGGTAATATTCCTTCTTTTGAGGCTAATACTAGGGTGGTATGTTTAATGAGGTCATATAATGGTTATGATGATGATTAGGTATGATATTCCCTCTGAGTGAAAGGTGTTGAACCAGGAGTTTAGGTTGAGAGTGGAGATCCCATGTAGGGTGTCTAATCCATGAAGTGGACTAGGATACCCTAATGGGTGCCCCAGTGTCATGTTTACCCCTAAAAGTGTTAGTGTGGGTTTTACTAGTGATGATTGTGGGTTTCCCAAAAGAACCCAAATCAATGATGGGTTCCTGGTAGGGTTATAGAAACCATGATTTTTCAAGTGCATGAGAGGCTGGAATTTATGATATTGGTTAAAAAGTGGAAAAAATATTATTATAATTTTTATTATATGAGACATCATAGGGTGAATTCTAGGCCCTGATGACTTATCATGAGATGATGCCATTTGGATATAGGTACCCAGATATATGACAACGAATATCAGGGATTACCTCTTTATGATCTGATAGTTCTTGATTATGAAGGATTCTAGTATTAACCTCCCTAGGATCTAGATATGATTGATGGTTGTGGGGTTATAGGTATTACCTCCCTCAGATATTATTGTTACACATTTTGATGTCAGGAGATATGATTAATAAAAAATAGGATTCAATGGGATGCCTAGTGATACTAAATCAGATTCCCAATGATTCCTAGGATCTTATGGGATACATAATGATAAATCATGTGATATTTCTAGTGAGTTTTAGGATTTTTATATGACACTATTGATGTTATGATATACCTAGTGATTACTAGGATCTAGAAATGTGCTTGTTGATATTATCATATTCCTAGAATAACTAGGATATTATAGGACCCTTGGTGTTATACACATGATGAATGGAATTTTCCTATAATATAACGATGTTATATGATACAATATAGGTTTTATAGAATTTACTAGGGGTTGGTAATTACACCTAGTGGAGGAATGTTTATGAGTTCCTAAGGTAGGATATGAATTCATCCCAATGAAAGGTGACATACTCAGAGACACTCTATCATAGATAAAGAAGGTATAGTCAATACCATTTGTATTATTGGGACCATAGAAGAAAATATGGTTATTTATTTATACTTTGTAAGTTATTTTATTTATTCATCTAAACATATCACATGTGCAAACATTTATTTACTAGTTATTTCTGAGACCATATTGGGGGTTCCCTACTATGTTTTACTCACCCTACAAAGTAAATCATGGAATTGGAGTACCTGAGGAGGTCCTTACTAGTTTTAGGTCTGATTAAAGTTATGTCCCAGTGTAATATTATCGATTAGGTTAGTTTCTATTGGTTTTGGATGATAAGGATTTTTTGGGATGATTATATATGTTGAATCATAGACCTGTTTAATTTTTTTATAGTTTTCCTAGAATTGGACGATGTGTATCATCATTATTTATATATTTATGGATTATGTGTTTTATTTTATGAATCACATAGATAGATTTTACTATTTTTTATTCTACACTATGGGGGAATATAGGGCTCCCAGTTTTTTGTCTAAGTTTTTGGGTTTTTTTAAACGGGAAGTTATACTAAAATTTTAATACAATCATGCATAACCCTCAATCCTTAAATTAGAGTTCATAGTCTCCCCTAACTATTTCCGGCCCTTAATAGAGGTTTTAAGACTATAGTATATATAAAGGTATTCATTAGGCCAAATAGAATCCATACGCAAGATCCTTTTATCCATTCTGAGATAGAGTACTAAAAAATGTTATCATATCTATTTTAAGATGGGAAGGTATTGGAAAGTGATAGAGATAAATATTTGTGAATATAAGGTAAACTGAGAGAATTCCATGAGAGAATGAAATCAGTTGAAACCTAAGTTTCCAAGGGATTATAAATGTTGGGGCTATGTACTCTAAGAAGAGTGTGTTGTTTATTTGTTCCTAGAATCCTAATGATGGATAGTAATAACTTTTTATGAATATTAAGTTTCGGCTTAGAGCTAGTGATTTTTACATGCATCATATTTAGAATTCATGATTCATGTTACATATGTATAATTAAATCTGTTTAGTATTTATAATGAAATATGATTCACCTTTTAAAAGTTTTAATAAACAATTATATGGAAAATTCCCATAAAACTTATTAGTCTCATCCTACATAGCTGGATCATGATGTGGTTTCTTCTAATGATTGGTCATGTTGATCTTAGAGTATGGTGATTCTCCCTAAAAGTGGTTATGTTATCACTCTATTAAGGGATTCATAGTGAATATTAGTTGGTTGATTTGGGAATTTAATGTAATTATAATGGTTCTAATAAAATAGGTTCGGTTTTTTAAAGTGTCAAAACAATTATATGGTGTTTTCCTATATAGGGTATTTGGGGATCCTACTAAACTGAACCATCTGACCATGGTTAATCATCATGGATCATAATGTAATGATATCATTTAATACATTTATATATATATATTCATGGATGATATCCTAACTCTGTAGGGGTGAATCCCATGTGTGGAGAACTACTGAGGATTACTTTGAGGTAGTGATTCTCATGGGGGTAGTACCATACGAGGACTCTTAGTAAAAATTAGTTCAATTGAAGGTCAATGACTTGGAATGTAACACATAATGTATATATGTATAAAGGTACATATGTTACAATATAGTGGTTAGTTGGACACATTAGTTATAGGGTTATATTTAAATGGGAAGAATGATTTTTCTTATGATATATGACCTATTTGAGATATGATTTATAAATGAGGATGAGAGTCTAGTAGATTTTGAGGTATGACATAGGAAAAGTAATTTGTGTACTATGGATGATATGATTTATGATGTGTGAGGGTAGCTAGTTAATAGGGTTAGCCTAGTCTAGTGAGTTTTATAGATATGAAATCATGATTTGATGCATCAATATTGATATTTATGCACATGAGAAACTATCAGATATGTTCAATAGGTATAGAGATTCTTTAAATTTTCATGATCAAAGAACCATTACTATTATCACTTCTGGTATAAAAGTTATTTGTTCTATAGGTATAGATATTCTTTATGGATTCATGAGGAAATCTCCTTGAGAGCTATAAATTTGGTATTGAATTATAGGTTTTATAAGGTAGGATCAGAGGAATACATGACCCAATTTATTCTGGGTGCACCATCGTGTAATTATGAGATCATGGGTAGAAGATTCTAGGTAGTGATTACACAGTTTGGAGGGACGCTTTATGATATTATTGGTTAGTTAATGAGTGCATAAATACTCAAGAGGGGTTTAATTGACTTCATCAACTTTTCTTAACTTATAACCACCCTCTTTTAGGGTATAAAATATTCAGTTCTTTTTTTATCACATGCACATAGTGAAAATAAAATCACTAAGAAAAATATCAAAAATAATAGATTTATAGGGGTTAAATGAGTATATATCTCTTAGTATACTCCAACAACACTCAAAACCTTAGTGATTAGTGATTTATCAACTATGGGTCATTTTTATGGGGACTTCCAGACTATGTGATGGTAACCATCACTTTGTACAAATTGAGGATCTTTTTTGGGCTCCTGTGAGACTTTAAAAACACTAGTCTTAAAAACTCTCCACATAGAGTTCTCACTTCCAACAATGAGATAGAATAATGGGGAATTTAAAAAACTAATCACATTGTTTCAATATGAAACTAATATATGAGAATAATTATGTAGTATAGAAACTAAGAAATAAGTATAAATTGAGGAGAGTCTTCAAAAATAAAAACCATGGTTGATCTTGATAGAAGCATTGTAGAAAACATAATTCTTCTTCTTCCTTTTCTCAATATAAATCAGAATCATTGAAAGCTTCAAGAGATATATTTTTAAGTAATTTAAATTTTTCTTGTTCAAATATTATTACAAATATTATTATTAATTATTTCATAGCACAATATCCCATAAAATATGGCCTCGGGCCAAACCTTCAGATTTCTTTTTCTAAAATTACCTCAGAAAAAATCACTAAGAAATAAATTAATCTATTCTATTTTCATTTCTTGGTACATTAAACCATTTGTAAAATCAATTTTAAAATAAAGAGTTAGTTCAATTTTTAGTTCTTTAAAAATTGTATTAGTTTACACTTAAAGTAATATGTTAGTAATAAATACATATGTTGGAGAATAATATATCCAATTTTGGATTACCACGTATCCAAAGTTTATATATTCAAATTTATGTAGCCAAATTTATCTATATAGACATTATTTACGCACTCAATTACTTAATGTATAGAAATTATGTATCCATATTGCTTAGGTTTTTGAATAATTCATTTATCTTATTGAAACAGTATATCCAAACATACCACTAATCCAACCCATATAGCCAACTTCTCCATGTAGCCATTTCATCGACATGGTCGTTTTCTTGCATAGCTGACTCATCAACCTATTCAATTTTCACAAATTAGATTCTATGGAATAGATGATTTATGTAGGTTATATAGTTTATTTCCTGACATATAGAAAATTCATGTAGCCAAATACCTCTCATAACCAATTTTTTTAGAACTATCCAAATTTCAACAAACATCAGTATAATTGAATACAGAGTTAGAATTTACTTAAATAAGACAAAACCTAATAAAAACACTTAAAATTGACTTATTATAAACATATGAAGGGTTTTTTAGATCATGAAATCAAAAAACAGATGGGATATGGTGGAACAACCTTGGTAGTCAAAAATCCTCCCCATTTTTGATGATCACAAAAAATATGAAAACTCAAACATGAAATGTTAAAATGTTAAAATATTTTTATAAAAATATATATATAATATATATTTCATTTAAAATTTTGTGTTTATCAATTTTTATCCCCCCCCCCTATTTAGCATTAAAAAGGATTGGTAAAGAGAGGGAAAACAATTTTAATGTATCAGTTTAAGTTATAAATGATTAAGATATAATTTCGAAACTAAATTTAAAATTTTAATGAATAAAATTCTTATATTTTGTAAAGTAAAATATTCAAGAATGTGAAAATTTATCAAATTAAAACAATTGATTAACAACCAAAAAAATAAATAAATACTAATTTATTTAATTATAAACAAATTTAAAAAGGTAAAAAATACCCAAAATATAAAAATACATTAGTTAGATGAACATGTCTTATGTATGGGTTCAAATTCGGATTGATTTTTGGGTGGAGGTTTCTTAAAGGATATTGAGTAGAAAGACACAGTTTGTGGGTCAACTACAGGATATGGGAATACTCTTTTAAATTCCATATAACTATCTTCAGTCCAAAAATTGATCTATCTCTTGGTCTTTGAGTATGAATTATCAAGACCTTTTAAAGACTTTGACAAGAAATAATGAATTTATATGATCTATAACTCACAAAGGCCATTTTCTTAGAATTCTATGATGTTGTTTATTCTTTTCTAGATGATTTGGTAATAGTATAAATAACCATATTTTATTTCTCCCCCTAATGGATCGTGGATGGATAAAACATTATATCTATCCTTTTCCAAGAGAACCTATAGGAATGTGGAGGTTTTGGTACAAGGTCCCTTCATCCTCTAAGATAATAAAAAAATCAGTGCACATATCGATTCTATTGAAGATTTCAGATTTAGATAAATCTAAAATGGAATTATAATCTTATCTATTAATTTGATTAACCAAGGGTAGACCATTATTTATAAACCCTGTAAAATATTTAATCTACCTAGTTGAATATATATGATAATGAATACAACTTAGGTTTGAGAACTATACAGAGTTGCAAGAGGTTTTATAAATAACATGGGTTGAATTATATTATCCAAAACTTTTAACACAATCAACCTCCCTTCCAATGTAATCAAATTTTGATCCAATTATGCTAGTTTCTGTAGAATCACCTGAGAAAACTCATGGAAATTAGTGTAGGGTTCTTGACACACTAAAGCACTGATATTATATGGAATTGGATAAAATATCCTGAGAGTATTTTATAGAGAAATGTATCTTACTTTATCACTAGCTAGTAAAATTGGAGATTATTTTGACTCAAAAGAACTAGAATCATATTTATAATAGTTTTTATATATATTTTTAATTCCATATATAGAGTTGCAATAGGTTCTAAAAATAACATGGGTTGAATTCTGTTATCCAATACTTCCAACCCAATCAACCTCCCTTCCAATGAAATAAAATTTTGATCTAATTATTCTATTTTCTCAAGAATCACCCGAGGAAACTCATGGAAATTAGTGTGGGGTTTTTGACACACTGAAGCACTGATATTATATGGAATTGTAGAAACTATCCTAAGTGGATTTTATATAGAAATGTATTTTCCTTTATCACTAGCTAGTACAATAGGAGATTCTTTTGACTCAAATGAACTAGAATCCTCTTTAGAATAGTTTTTATATTTATTTTTAACTCCTCCAAATATCTAGTATAATATAGTGCCAAAATTATTTTGGTTTTTTCATGGGAAAATGGAAGATGAACCCATATTCATGATGTTCTTAGATACCTCTGTAGATTCATCTATGTTAGTTTTGATTTAAGGAACTAATTCATTGATAAATATAAGTATCTCATTGAGGGAAACAGTGGTTCCAAGACCTTCTCTTCTTATAGTATATTTTGTGTCCTTAAATTCACCTAGAAGACAGTTCCAAAAATATTTTAGTATCATATGAGAGATCATGTAAAATTGGATTATCTAAATATGTGAGGATACGAATTCAGATAAAAAAATTGATCAAACTAAATCTTGATATCTAGAACCACAAAAGGTGCATGATTAGGTGTGGCACATGAATAAAAATTATAAATAAACATAAATTTACACACAACTATGATTTTCATGGTATGTAGGATCTCCATTATATCTAATTTAAAAGTCATAATTTCACCAAGGATGGGCTATGAGATGTCAGAATGGACCATTGGAAGGTTTTTAATCAAGTCCCTTTGAGATTCCACATACACTCCAAGTCCATTTACTTTTGATAGAGTGGAATATATTTCTATGAACACACTTACTTAAGAATTCATAACCTCAAAATCCTTAGTATACACACCATATGAAATTTATTTCAGTGATCATAGGTTCTTGATCAAGGTGTTCTGTATAGACATTATTTCAAATAGCTTATCAAAATCAACCGAAGACACTGAACACCCCTTAAGTTGTCTAATATCATTACTTTAAGATAATATATCCTTCTACATCTCATCATAATCTCATTTTAGATTATAAAACTCAATCATCACTACTAAGGAAAAATTTTGTATGTTTCGTTAAACATTAGACCTTTCAGAACTTTTTCATACAGATAGTGCATCATTTTGTATATGAGGAGAAGATATAATATGAACTTGGGTATGTGACATATCAGATTCTTCTTGTGTAATAACAATTCAAATTCAATTTCCTTCAGTAGTATATAATCAATGTAGTTGATCAACCACTTTTTTCTCATCCGTATATTCCACGCATACTGAATGAATAGACACATTAGGCATAGTCTCAACTGGATTTTCCACATGAGCTCCACAAATTGTCTCAACAGTAGGCACAATTTGATGAACATACTTATTATTAGTAATATGAACAAATTCTTGACTCTGAAAAACATTCATATTCTTATAAATGATTAAAAATATTATTACAAGGATGTTTTTTTATGAGGATGATTGGTTCATTTTCATTTATTTTAGGTATGGTTTTTTGGAGTGGGGGACCTTCACAGCAATATACATATGCCTCAGGATATAGTTTCTTGATATGTGAGGGTACGGTTAAAAGGTATTCCTACCAAATTTAACTTCTCGCTTTGGGATATCCACAACCACACTATTCCCATTGATGGAGAGGTGCAAAATAAGAGCATCCAACTATCCTTGAAATGGAGTTGTTGTGTTTCTTCCAAATCCAAAACCATATTCTATATATTTTTTGAAGGAAATTGGGTGATTTTTATGTGGAAAATATTTGGTGAGTTTTTAGGTGTGCTTTCTCATTTCATACTCTATATAGATTAATAAAAAAGTGATTATATTAAGGTAGTGTGGGCACTGTTTTAACCAAATCATGTCTATTTCTTATGATGGTATGCTAGGTTATATAGGAGGCTCGAAAATAATGCTCTAAACAATGAGCATAAAATATAATCTCTTTGTTTGAAGGTTAAATATTAGCCTCTTATCTTAGATCTTGGTGGCTATATTAAGTGGAGGTAAATTTAGCATATACTTAGGTCCCTCATAAATTATTATGATCTTCATTTGAATACATCATTAGGTTTGGTCACTAGGTGTATTGGACCAAACATGGTTATGGAATGAAGCTCAATTCTAGTAGATCTTATGAAAATGTAATCATGATATGTAGTGGACTAATAAGTAATTAATGGGGTTCTTTGGAGGTGGTGTAAAGAACCTTTTATAGTCCTATAACTTCTCTTATTACTGAGTTAAAGGCCCTTCTAAGTGTCCTCCTCATTTGCGTGCTTTGTGATAACAATAATCTGGTGGTTGTGTTAGATTCATCTTGAGTACAATGATCCATCATAGGTAAGGAAGATTCACATTGTTCCATTATTAATAAGATTATATTATTTAAGTCCTTATTTAATAATCATGTGGGAATCAAATATACTTGGTGAGAGGTAAACAGAGCTACAGATTCCTTGGATTATTAAGGGTATTAGGGAGACACTCTGATTATTTAATCAAGTTCTGGGTCACTTCCCAATGAATGTATGTACATTGTGAGAGAAGATTCCCGAGGGATACACAATTTTAGAAAACATTTATTATTATGATTTGATATTTTTTAATAAAAATATTATTTGGTGAACAAATTATATAGCATGTCACACTTTTAAAATAGGAGGCTCGGATATGGTAACAATAATCTTATCCACTTCCCTAGAAGACTGCATCTCAGTAGGTGTTTCATCCCTAGGTAGTGAGGTAGTGGATGTCTCCCCATAAGTTAGTGCATGATGTGGTATAACCACTAGAGAATCAACTTCCTATCCAACAAGCCTTGATTAATTAGATTTTTCATCCCCATTATATCCAAATTCTATAGATAAACTACTAAAAGTGTGTTTCTCATGTTAAAAATTATTGCTTCACCTTCATTAAAGTACAATTTATTCATTCTCTTACCTAGATATATGATCCTTCCATAGGGGTTGTAATTTATCTTCCCTTTTCCCTAGAAGCAGTGGCATATAAACATCACCATATACCTTAGATATTTTAACTTCACAATATTGATTAAGACATAAAATTGATACATGTCCTAAAATAATACCTTTTCCTTATCAGTTACTCTCTGATATATTCTAGTCTAAATGAATTTTCAAAGCACCTTTTATTATACCTCTATGTCTTTACATACTTCTTCTAAAATTTAAATTAACCATAGAGAAACTTGAAGAGATTGAAAGTTCTAACTAATCTCGTTCCAACTAAGTTATGAATGAAACTTTACTCACATTCATGAGTATAGAGCATGTTATTCGCCATTTATTTATAATATAGTAATAGATATGTTCTATTTTTAGTTGATGAAGGAACATTTTACATTTCTCTGAAATGAAACTCATCATTCCTCATGAACTTGTTTATATATTACTTAGAATGGCTCTAAGAATGAGTAGAACCCATGCTCTCCAAAATTTATAAATCAAAAAAATAAAATTCAGGTGATTACATGAGGTATAATGAGCTTGTACCAGCAATAGAAAAATTGAAAAGAATAAGAAAACGTGATAAGTAATACCTATAAATCATCCTTAGAAGGAGATGGGAGAGCTCAGTAATAATGCATCAACCTCCAATGCCCGGGTATTCAATGAAAAAAGCATTTATGAACTGATTGTCTGTAAGAAAAATTCATTTGTGTCATACAGGAAAAGTTAGTCAAGAGAATATTCCAATTATTTCTACCACTAGTGGTTAAAACAATATTCCAAGGTGGTGTTGTAGAGTCTTATAGCATCTCCCTAGAAAAATAATGGACCAATCTCATAGAATTTGAAGTTACTTGTATAGGTTTATTGTATACATCATCATGGAAAAAATAAAGTCTGCACTTGATAATGGGAGACCTTGATCTTAGATTCTTCCAACTCATCATCAACTTCAATTTCAAAACTTCTTGTTTCACTTATGAAGCTCATAAACAGGAAGGTAACATATGGATAATCAAATATTAAATTGTCCCGGTAACATAATGAAAACATTCATACAGCCTGAAAAGATCATGCACAAGGATTTAAAGTCTTAAGGACCATCTGGGTAGAATCAATGTTAGAAAGTTGTTTTTTAGTGAAAAAATGTGGTTCAACAAAATAAGAATCGTATATTTCAGCATTCTTAACAACTAACTCATCCAATATTAGTCGATCATTATTGGAATACTAATTTTGATTTGAAATATATAAATGAAATGATTTATATACAATATCATTGTTGTATTTTGATGAAACCATGTTCTATGTAATGTCTCGGATCTGGGTGCCACCCAAAGGTTCCCCATACCTGGTTGGTCACATGGACTCAAGTGAATTTCCCCTAATTCCAGAGGATGCTGACTAGTAGTGAGGGACTTAGGTGTGATAATGGGGAAACTATTCCCTCATTGGCAGAGTAACACTGTTGAAATAAACAGATAACAGTAGTGGAAGTAGTAATACCATAAAATAAGTAAACAGTGGAAGACTAAAAGTAAATAAAAAACTAGAGCACATATATAAATGATGCATGTCACATATGTATAGTAAAGCATCCAAACAAGTCACAATGATGGAATACAGTACTAGAAAAAGTAAGATAAAAACAAGTAATCTCCAACAGCATTGCAAGCCTCATCTTGGTCACGTGCTCTCCAGATACACAATAATCAAGTACCTGAAGTATAAGGGCTCTTTCCCATATCTATACCTAAAATAATATAATTTGTTTGACCCCAAAATCATGGCCCAAATAGGTGTGAGACGAATCCCAATAGGAAAACACCAAAATTCTAGTTCCTAACTGTCAGTAAATATATATAGAAAGAAAATATGGAAAATGAAGTAATAAACAAGGAAGTACTCAAAGTAAACAATCCTACATTTTCAACTATATCCATTTACATTTATTAGTTATTCAACCAAATAATCACAAGAAACCCTCTGGGAAGTTCTCATAGTCTAACCCCTCTGGTTCTACTTAGACAAAGACTCTATGAGGAAGCACTCACTATCAATTCCTCATGTGGCCTTTTAAAGGTAACTATAAACTCTCTAAGGAAGCACTCAACATATAATTCCCCCTATGGTCTTGAAATGGTATACTAAAGACACTCTGAGAGAGCACTAACATCCATCCCTCCTATGGTCTCACAATGTGAAATGTATAACAGACTCTCTGGAGAAGCCATCAGTGTCCATTCCCCCTATGGTCTAACTACACCAAGTTCCCTCAGCCCTGTGTAATACATTCGTGCACAAAAAAAATTCAGTAGCCAAAGTAAATCTCAAATACTACTTGGCTAAGTAGCTACAAATCATAACACAAGCATATCATATAAACAACAACTCCATCCTAACAGCACTAGGCATGGAAAACAAAGCAGCCTAACATGAAGTTCTAGACCCAACAGACAATATCAAAAAAAAACATGGGAAACACATCCATAGCAAGGTAATAAACCCTATTCATAATAAAACACCCTTACTCAAGAAAACAAAGCATAGTAGGCAGTAACGGGGTTAAATTACCAAAACATGCAATACTGTAAACTAGGGTATTGGGCACTTTTTGCACAAATAATTCAAAGAAAACTACATAAAGGAAACAAAATACCTACCTTGATGTTGTATGATTGATATAGTTGAACCTAAACCTTTGAATAAATATAGAACTCCATAGATCTACAAAAACATCAAAAACACTCAACCTCCAATAACTCACACAAGAGGAGAAATCAAGAGGAGAGGCTCTAGAAGAAGGAAGAATTCACCAAGGTGATTCCAAAGCAATTGACAGAGTTTGATTCAGAGAATGGATGGTGGGTCGGAGGCTCAGAGAATATTTAGATATTCTCGTCGCTCTTGGATGAGACAAGGGCTAGAAGAAAGTTTTTCTGGAAATTAGACGTGACCCTAGTCCGATTTAACAAAAAAAATTACACAGCGCGTTCTTTTAATGTACATGTTGTGTACATTCCTTAACTGGCCTCCAATTTAGGTAATCTCTAGGTCACCACACATGGCCATGTACTCGACTGTTACAGGTCTAGTACACAGCTACCCACGGCAACTGGGTACCTGGCATGTACTCCTAAGTACATGGCACGTACTTCTAAGTACATGGCGTGTACTCCTTAAATTTCTAGATTCTCCCCTTTTTCTCAAAAACACACAAAATTAAGATCCATACCTGAGATGAATATTTTTGTTCTTACAAACTTCCCCCCTAAAATTAATTTGTCCCCAAATTCCCCTAAAAAGTAAGCGCATAAGAAGAATCCTCAAACAGCTCCAGCCCCTGTGATCGTACATTGGCCTCCATCTCCCAAGTCCCATCTTGTACTCGTCCGTGTGGCCAAAACACCCTTACCAGAGGAATAAACTGGTCATGGGTACCCTTTGTACTACAATCAACAATTTGGATAGGATGCTACTCCAACGATGCGTCTACCTATAAATCAAACTCCTTGGGTTGGAAAACATGAGATGGTTCTAAGAAGTAACGTCATAGTTGAGAAACGTGAAAGACATTTTGCATAGCACAGTACCTCTCAGGTAACTATACTCAATAGGAAATTGGTATAACTCTCTACAAAACCTCAAACTGCCCGATGTATCTCAGTGAAATCTTTCCCTATCTCTTAATCCTTCTGTTTCCCAACCTCGGTGTGACACGTAGAAAAACTTGATTACTGACCATGAACTCCATAGGTCGTCTATGTCTATCAACATAAGACTTATATCATGACTTTACTGTAGCCATCCTCTTCCAAATAAACTTTACCTTCTCTGTGGTCTCCTATACAAGATGAGGTCCCAACACAACTGCCTCTCCTACTTCCATCCAACATAGGGGTGATCAGCATGGCCTAATGTACAAAGCCTTATAAGGTTCCATTTGAATAGTATCCTGAAATCTATTATTGTAGTAAAAATCCACCAGAGGTGTGTGATTATCCTAATAACCTCCAAAATCTAGGATGCATGCTTGAAGCGTGTCCTCTAGCACCTAAATCGTACACTCAGACTGGCCATCTATCTGGGGATGGTAAGCTATACTCAGAAGTACATGTGTACCCAAAGCCCTTTTTAGTCCCTGCTAGACTAAATAAGTAAAACGAGAATTCCTATCAGAAATGATGGAGTGTGTAACCCCATGTAGATGTACAATCTCCCAGATGTACAACCTTCCCAAATCATCAACATTGAAATATTCCTTGATTGGTAAGAAGTTTGAAACCTTCATGAGTCTTTCAATGATAACACAAAATACATCATTTCCTCAAGGTGACCTCGGTAAACCTGTCACGAATTCCATCACGACATCATTTCACTTCCACTCGAAAATGGGTAACTGCTGCAAAATCATTGCTGGTCGTTGATGCTCCGTCATCACCTGATGACAGGTGGAACACCTCATCACAAAAATAGTGACATCTCTCTTCATGCCAGGACACCAATACTAACAGTTTAGATCCCGATACATATTGGTGACACCATTATGAATTTGACAAACTGAAGAATGGAAATCCTTCATCAACTCCTCGCGTATGTCTACTGACACCCATATGCATATATGAAAATGAAAGACCTCATCCTCGCCTATGGTCCATCCAGGAATAGGGTCCTGACCTGACACACTTTCCCATAGGACTAGGCCTTCAGCATCTGATAGCTGCCTTATTTGCACTCACTCAACTAGAGTAGAGGTAACAGCTACAAATGAAAGAAACGTCTTCCCCTGTCTATCGTGTACCTCTAAATACATCTCAGAGAATAGAACCCTAATCTGCCACTCATTGTTGGCCTCCTGAACTGCATGTATCTGAGTCCTCCTACTAAATGCATTAGCCACTACATTGTCTTTCCCAGGTATGTAAGCAAGCTCAAAATCAAAGGAATGAAGGTACTCAACCCACCTCTGCTGTCTCAGATTCATATCGTGCTGAGTGAAGATATAATTGAGACTTTTTTGGTTGGCGAAAACCACAAAATGTTATCCCAATAGATAATGTCTCCCAAAATGTAAACAATGGACAATTGCAGTCAACTTGAGATCATGTGTTGGGTAATTCCTCTCATGTGGCCTCAACTACCGAGACCCGTATTCAACGACTCATCCCTACATAAGCACCACTCCCAGCCTGATACCTGATGCATCACTGTAAATAGTATAGACCTTTCCCAGCTCTAGAAAAACATGTATCGGTGCTGAGTTCAACCTCTATTTTATATACTGAAATGTTGAATCATAGGAATCTATCCATAGGTACTTCATAGCCTTCTTAGTTAAGTCCGTCAGTGGAACTTCTAAGAGTTAAAATTCCTATATAAAACGTCTGTAGTAACCATCCAACCCTAGAAAACTTTGTACCTCAAAGACGTTCTTCGACTACTCCTAGGAAACTATTTCACTCACTTTATCTGGGTCTACTAATAATCTTGTTTCTGAGATAACATGACCCAAGAAGTGAATATGGTCTATCCAAAAGTTGAATTTTGAGAGATTAGAATATAACTGATGCTCTCTCGGTGTACTCAAAACGATCTCAATATGTGTGGCATGGTCATGTCGAGTGTGAGAGTACACCAAGATATCATCCACAAAGACTACCATGAAAGAATCCAAGTATGTATGGAACACTCAGTTCATCAGTTCCATAAAAACTGTAGGTGAATTTGTGAGACTGAATGACATAACCACAAACTCGTATAGACCATACCTGCTCCAAAAGGCATTAAGAGGTACATATGATGGTCAAACATGCAACTAATGATAAATGGATCTCAAGTCAATCATTGATAACACCCGGTATCCTCGAAAATGATCAAAGAGATCATGAATCCTCTTCAAGGGATATCTTTTCTTGACCGTCAACTAATTCAGCTTCCGATAATCCACACAAAGTCTGAGAGTATTGTCCACATTCTTCGCAAACAGGATAGGCGAACCCCAAGGAGAAGTGTTGGGTCGGATGAAACCCTTTTCTTGTAACTCCTCTAGATGCTTCTTGAGCTCCTATAACTCTAGTGTAGCCATCCTATAAGTAGAAATGGACATTGGTGCCACTCCTAGAACAATATCAATAGATAAATATACCTCTCAAATTGGAGGAAAACCTGAAAATTCCTCTGGAAATACATCTCTAAAACGATTCACCACTGGAGGAAAGTCCATATGTGTAGCCCCCTAGTCATCTAGATATAAACTAGAAATATGGGTTGTATCTCCTCCCAATCCATGATGCTTGGATCCATCTCTTCTTGCCTAGACATCCCATTTTCCCTTATGTAGAAATGACCCACCATTTTGTAACGTGAAACTCACCCTACGATGATAGAAATTGACAATAGCTTGGAAGGGAACCAACCAGTCCATTATGAGAAAAAATCATAGCTCATCATCTATAAGACATAAAGGTACCCTAAGAAGTCACACCTTCCAACCTCAAGAGGGAACTCCTTGCACTAATGCACACTAGTCGTTCTAGTCCCCAACAGAGTGTCTTGTGTCAAGATATCAGTAGAAGTAAAGATAAATAGATTAAGGCTCTCTACAACAGCAAAAGATATGAAACTATGGGAATACTCTATATAGAAAAGTGAAGAAGCTAAAACTGAGGCAACTAGAATCGTACCTCTAATTGTAGAGGTTTTGAGATCCTACTCTTGTTGGGTCTACTCTATCAAAAAAGTCTGACCTGTGCTTTAGCCCTGTGAAGATGTATGTGATCCCGGAAATGATCCACCCTGTGATTGTCGAAAGCCTTGTGTCTAACCACTGAGGCCATGACCTCCACCTTAGTTTGAACGGCCTTAAGAACTCTATTTCCCTAATTTATGTGGGATTGGTGGTCCTAATCCATTATGAGGAGTTCAAATAGAACCCCTATCACTAGCTGCTGGTGAGAAAATCTGACAGAAACACTAAAGATGACCCATCTTTTCTCAAGATCGGCACTCAAATGGATCTCTCAGGAAATGTGGCATCATATTCCCACTCTTACTGCACTGGTAGCATACCACCTAGATACATGAATAAGTATTCCTCCTACTCAGATCTCCATGCGTATACCCCCTATGGCACTACCTGCTATCAGTTGGAGGGGTACCAATTTAGGATATTGATCCGACCTATCTCACGGCTCCAGAATCCATTAGGTTGCACTTTGTGATCAGCACCTAGTTGAATATAGAAGTGATGGAAGTCAACCAAAAGATGTTCACTTGATATCAAATGTCATGCATAAGACCATCCTCAAGCTTCCTCTCCAGAAATAACTCATCGCCCCCAAGAATGGTTGTGAAGCACTGCAACTCTGTGAAGCAAGAAGAATACTCCATAACTGAGAGAGTACCTCGCTCCAAACTCATGAACTTTTGGGCTCTGTCGGCCCTCAAAGTCTCTGAGTAGAAGTAATCATAGAAGGCATGTTGAAACTCATCCCAAGACATAACCTACTTGTTTCCTACTTGTGATATCATATCCCACCATCTCTTAGTGGAATACCAATGCATGTAAGTAGTGAGTTTCACCCTCCTCTCTGAAGGTGTCTTCAGATTCTCAAATATAGACAACATAACTTCCAACCATGACTCTGCAGCCTGAGGTTCTCCATCCCTTGATAATGTGGGAGGATTTTTCTACTAAAAACTCGCGTCAACTCAGCCATAGATGGGGCAGGATAAGGTGCTCCCTGGAAGGTCTTCATAAACCTCATGAAGCCTTTTCGGAACTGTGCATCGGCACCTGTATATGGAATGATGACTGGTGCCAAGACGGTCATGATGGGAGGATATACTGGTAGTACTTTATCTTTCATATCTAGTTTCTGATCACTACCATAGATCTGGTGTACAACCAAAGGATGTCTCGAAGGCATTACTTTTCAAGGTCAAGCGCACACCTCAGTTCAAGATTATCAAGGAATGAAACTTAGAAGTGAAAGAGAGGAACATGAGAAATAAAACATTCAAGATTTCTCAAATATGGATACACGGCATGTATAAACCCTACAGGGAATGTTCCCTTAATCCTTTACATGGGCATGTACTTCTTCCAAACCTCTTCGTGTAACACCCTTACACACGGCGTGTTCATCCTTTGACATGGAGTGTACTTGAATATTTCCCCCCTACCTGAGTTCCTATACACGGAAAAACCACACAGTTCTCTCATGGGTAACACCACATGACATCTTCACTATAAACACAGTGTGTACCACCTAAGTTCAACCCACCCATGTCATTAGTCACATGGTCGACTCCACACGGTGTGTTCAAGATGGACACAGCATGTTCAACTTAAAAATCACCCAACTGTGTTATTAGTCACATGGATGGACACACGGTCCTTACAAGATGGGGTGTACTTCTAGTACATGGAGTGTTCCACCAAAAAATTCCCAACCCTGTGTTCCTACTC
Organism: Viscum album; assembly: GCA_963277665.1. Taxonomy (NCBI): domain Eukaryota; kingdom Viridiplantae; phylum Streptophyta; class Magnoliopsida; order Santalales; family Viscaceae; genus Viscum; species Viscum album. The sequence goes on along the minus strand of OY728125.1, from coordinate 264,870,952 downwards.
ACATAGTCATCCACACGATTACGGACTAAACGGCGTGTACATATAGTACATGGCGTGTACTTAAGAAAAGTTGTTCTCTCCTGAAGAGAAGGATACACAGTGTGTGTTCATGACTACACACTGTGTATTATGGGTTTTTTCAGACAGTAAGCCTCATAAACTACTCTAGAACCCCATAAAAACATTGAAACCAGTATTAAAGTTCCAAATTCTGATCTATGGGGGCACATAATCCTCGTGAATCAAATCTTGGAATCATATTCATGTCACATAACATGTATAACAGTGAAGGAAAACACATGATCCACAAAATTCCGATCCATAAGGGCCATAACACCTTTGGGACAAAAGTTTGGCATTCATTCAAATGAAAACTTACAAAATTAGAAATATCCTATCAAATATAAGGTATTTTATCAAGGCATATATCACAACAACATGCATATCTAGCACAACATCTATCACAACAACATGAAATCAATATTGCACCCTAAATGGCATGACAAGAATGCATGACATGTGATTTTTAGAAAGTTTTTATATGATGCATGAGATGGCATACCCTCATCTCATCTGGTTGCAACAGAAATATAACCTCAATAACATCAATGATAATAGCACAAAACATGTGAATCACCCAACGGTTAAATCAAAGCAACAGTAATAATTTCAAAACTAGAAAAATTTAAATATTCAAAGAATATTGGCTTTTACCTATACACAGGTTAGATACTCCTAGGAATAGCTTATTACCAACTGCCTATTATTTTCTAAACATATCTATAGTCTCCAAACAGTAAGACAAAGAATAAAATAATCCCTCTGATACCACTTTGTAACATCCCGGTTTTAGGTGCCACCCAAAGGTGCCCTCTACGTGGTTGGTCACATGGCCTCAAGCACATTTCCCTGAATGCCAGAGGTCTTTGACTAGAATAGAGGTCCTTAAGTGTGATAATGAAGAAACTATGACCTCATTGATAGAGTAACATAGCAGAAACAAACAGATAATAGTAGCAGAAGCAGTAATACCATAAAATAAGTAAACAGCGGAAGAATGAAAGTAAATATACAATTGGAGCACATATATAAATGATGTATGTCACATATGTCTAGAAAAATATCCAAACAAGTCAAAATGCTATAATATAGTACTAAACCAAAGTACGAAAAAACAAGTAAACTCTAGCAGCATCTCAAGCCTTAGCTTGTTCTCGTGCTCTCCAGCTCCACAACAATCAAGTACCTAAAGTAGAAGGGATCTTTCCCTTATCTATACCTAAAAAAATATAATCTTTTTGGGCCTAAAATCCTGAACCAAATAGGTGTGAGACAAATCCCAGTAGGCAACCATAAAATATCCTAGGTCTAACTGGCATTGAATATATATATAGCAGGAAAATATGAAAAATGATGTAATAAACAAGGAAGTACTCAAAGGTAAAAATCCTACAGTTTCAACTACATTCATTTACATTTACCAATTATTCAACCAAAAAATCACAAGCAACCTTCTTGGATATTCTCATAGTCTAACCCCTCTGGTTAATCTTAGACAAAGACCCTCTAAGGAAGCACTCACCGTCAATTCATCCTCTGGCCTTTTAATGGTAACTATAGACTCTCAGAGGAAGCACTGAACATCTAATTCCCCTTGTGGTCTCACAATAGTATACTACAGACAATCTGAGGGAGAAATCATGTCAATAATTCCTATGGTATGACAACATCAAAAGTATAATAGACTCTCTGGGGAATCCCTCAGCATCCATTCCCCCTTATGGTATAACTACACTAGCTTCCCTCAGACCTGTGTAATACATTCGTGAACAAATGACATTCAGCAACCAAAGTAAATCTCAAAAAACTACTTGGATAAGCAACTAAAAATCATAACACAAGCATGTCATATAAACAAAAACTTCATCCTAACAGCACTAGGAATGGAAAAAAAAGCAGCCTAATAGGTGGTTCTAGACCAAACGGACAATATCAAAAAAAAACATGGGAAAACACATCATATCATGGTAATAAACCATATTCATAATCAAACACCCTTAATCAAGAAAACAAAGCATAGAAGGCAGTAACAAGGTTAAATTCCCAAAACACACAATAACATAAACTAGGGTATTGGGAAATTTTTGCACAAATAATTCAAATACAACTATGGAAAGTCACAAACCACCAACCTCGTTGTTGTATGGTGATATAGTTGAGACTCATCCTTTAAAACTAACTAGAACACTGTAGATCTACAAAAACATCAAAAACACTCAAACTCTAATAACTAATGCAAGATGATAAATCAATATGAGAGGTTCTCGAAGAAGGAAGAACTCACTGAGGCGATTCCAATGCAATTGAAGGTGTTTGATTAATAGAAAAGATGGTAGGTCGGGGATCAGAGAAGATTTGGTGATTCCCATTGCTCCTAGATGAGACAAGGCTAAAAAAAAGTGTTTTTGGAAATTAGACGTGACCCTGGTCTAATTTAACAAAAAAAATTACATGGTGTGTTCTTTTAATGTATACGTCGTGTACATGCCTTAACTCTCCTTCACTTTATGCGGTCTCCAGGTCACCCCGCACGGCCATGTACTTGGCCGTTACAAAGCTAGTACACGGCTATACACAATAACCAGTTACACAGCATGTACCCCCTAGTACACGGTGTGTACTCCTTAAATTTGAAAATTCACCCCTTTTTTCTCAAAAACACCTGAAATTAAGATCAATACCTAAAATGAAGATCTGGGTTCTTACATTCTCCATGGAAGTTGTTTTACTGTTGGAATCTGACCCTGTACTCTCATTGTAAAAAATTATAGTGCCCCCGCCTATTATCTTGACATCTAATCTCTGATCCTCTACTAAATGATTAATATTTCCGTTGGAAGGATTATTGTTTCAATTTTACTTTTTCAAAACACCGAATCTCATTTTCTTGATATTATAGGCCCATTTCCTTCAGTTGTCTTTTGATTTCTCACACTCACCACTTATAGAGAAACCTGAACTCTCAATAAAAACATGAATTTTCAAATAAACATTTCCCATGTATAAAAATCCCTCCATGAGGCCTCCAAACATCCAAACACAGTGAAGACCACTAACAATAATGATAGAAAAAATAAGGCCTCACAGATTTCATGCAAACCATAATAAGATATATCGTATCTCTCTATCCAAGAGAAATCTTGTCAAAATCAAAGTTCTCATAAAACACCACCAAATATCATAAGAAGATCAGTCCCAATTAAGGATACACTTCAGAAATACACACAATAGATATTGAAGAGAGAGACACGCATCAGTAATATTCCATTATCCTAAATTCAAGTTATACGGATAGCATCAAAGATGAGAATAAATAAGACTCAAACACCATAAAAGATAGTTATTCCCATTGAAGTTGAAGATAATAAAAATTAGGATTTTGATCAAGCTCAAATTCCACTATATCAAACATATGTTATCTGATAATCAGATAATCATCAATAGTTATCTCCTTGTTACAATATCTTTCAAAAACAACCTTTCTTGCTCCTCAATATAAGGATAGAATTACTCCTTGTATCCTTCTTTAATAACCTGAGTAAAATTTATAAGTTTAATGCTAGACTCTTTATCCTCTCCATCCAAGGAGGATCCCTCTCCATACTTGGATTTGTAGGAACCCTCTTCATCAGAGGATTCAGATGCAGAGGGATTATCATTATATATCGGTTGTGGAAGAATGTTGCCTTTCTCCAACTGAATCCCCAAGGATATAGTGACAACGTTTCTCTCCAACATAAAATAATCAATTCATTTTTGAGTCATCCTAAGAAAGGGATTAAAAAATCCATCAGAGTTAGTAATAGGTTTTTACCTTTTTTTGCACTCGAGGGTAGATATTCATCCTCAATTTGATGGATTTGGTTATGATCATAACTATTAGAATCACCATAAATAGTGTGAGTCTCTTGTTACACCTCATGAGTGGTTATAACAGATACTAAAGTGTCTAAAACTGGTTTATCATTACTGAACGTATCCACAAATCCAGTAAAAAAATAAACTTGAGTGCACTAAGGTTATACTGGGAAAGAATACAGGACAGATGGAGAAAGCATTGGAACATTATAATTAGAGGGTTTATTTTTTTCATTAATAATATGTCTCTCTTTATCAATCCAAACATATTTTCCTTTACTAGGAAGAGATTTATCATTGTGAAAAATGATTATGGGGACTTTCTTAGAGACACAATTTCCAAGGGAGTGTCCTAGATGCAGGAAATTAGAGCAGTATCTAGGTAAATCTTCATAGACCACTTCTTGGAAATAAACAAATGTCACCATTCAGGATCTAGATAACAAAAGGTAGGTGTTGTGTAATGTCAACCTCAACACACACAAACACAACCTATGGTCTTGTGAGATTCTGAGTGGCAAAATCCATTTTTATGGCTTTCCCTATTGATTTTGAAATAGGGAAGATGGTGATTTATTTGAATAAGTGTGTCGAAAGACCTAGAAAGCCTATAAAAATAGGGTAAATAGGGGATTTAGTGTTAAAATAAAAGATGGACGACCATTCTAGAACTTCCGTAGAGAATCCTTCAAAAGCCCAAGATCCCCTAGACCAAACACGATAATAGTCATTCTCAGAGGCAATATGGGTCGCAACATTCAACTAGTTGAGAAAAATAATCCTGAAATCAAAAAACCCAATGGATTTAAAATATTTATTGAGTAAGTTCAGTGAGGGGTGATGCTTGAAAATTTTACCAACAAGAATAAATCTGTGATCAAAAGATATAAATTTAACCTCATCATTTGAAAATGCAATGGTCGTGTGACCTCTTCAATGAAACTACTTTGGATGAATGGATTTAGCCAGTATCGGGGAGACAGTAGGTTCAACAGTTTTACCATGAGTATTCCCTACAACCACATATATTAAGCTATGAGAACCAAATGATTTAAGGAAACATAATTCTCTTCCCTCACTCTCTCTCAGTCGCTCTATCCTAAAATGTTGTTTATCTCTTCTTCAAAGAAGAAATTGTATTTATTTTTCTCATATACAAACTCCCATCCCTATAATTGAAATTCCTTCTTCATAAGTATCTTTTTTCCTTTCAACCAATCCATATCCATTGCCTTTCTTATAAGTACTCAGTGCAGCACACCGCTAGCCTTGGATTTCATTGAAGATCTAGATCAATTATTGTATCCTCACTTCTACTTCCCTATCATAGATATATCTCTTTAATGTCAAGAGAATCAAAATCTGATGATTCTATTTCATGATAGAAAAGGAAAAGGTGAATAGAAACATAGGTGATAATATATTTATTTTTAGGTCACATATCCAATTTTGGAGAGGGTTACATATCCAATTTAGGTTTAGTGGTAGATATGACATAAAATAAATAAATAAAACAAAATAAAGTATTTTCTTTTAAAAAAGGAAGTGTAAAAAATTTCCAAAATTAAATTAGGATAAAAATAAATAAAAATAAAAATTAATTTAATTTAACTTCAACAGTGCATTAAATAATTAACAATAAATGAAAAAGTGAAATTTTATTATAATAATGAGAAATAAAATAATTTAAAATAACTTAAATTCAAATTAATCCAATTACAACTTAATAAAATCAAAACCTACAAAAACATGGGACTTATTAAAGATTTCAGAAAATTGATTCCCTATAGAAATAAATACAACTGTGATATAACCTTTCAGTGTATGATATCTCAAGAAATAATGTCATGAATCTATATTATTTTTTATCGAATGATTTATTAGATTCATAGAAATGTTGATAGCACTATTGTAATCATTTTTTATTAACACAAGAGTAATATTGAATCAAGAATTCATTATGGTTTCTTTAAAATGATATTCCATAGTATTTTCATGGAATCTAGCACAAAATTATACCAAAACCATAATGTATTCTCTACTAGTAGTCAAATATAGAGACTCCCAATTATTCCTCTATACAAATTTTTTTCAACCTATTTCTCTACTTCATGAAAATCATGTTTTACATTACAACTTAAAGGACTTTCATATTCATTTTCGTTTCTGAGTTCATACCTCTTAAGTAAGTCTAGTATTTATTTTCATAGATTTATCACATTACCAAAATCCTATTAATAAATTTAAAATACAAGAATGAAATTTAACTCACCAATAATTTTCATTTAAATTTATTTTTGAAATATATTTTTAAAAAATATTAACTAATTTTTATTTGTAAAACCAAAAAACACATCATCAACATATATTTTAACTAAATACTTATTTTAACATGATGTTTTCTTGAAAAGGGTAGGATCTTACACTACTAAAGAAAATAAATTTTAAAAAACAATAATACATAAAAACTCATTCCATACTCTCGGTGCTTATTTAAGGACATAAAGAGAAATGTTGAGTTTGAAAATAGAATTTGGAAAATTTTTATTTTTAAAACCAAGAGGTTTTTTGACATAAAAAACCTCATAAAAAATAATTTAGAAAAGAAAATTTAACTTATATATGATATAATTTTAATTCCATATAATATTCTTAGGATTTGAGAATCTATATAGCTTATAATATAGCCACATGTTCTAGGGTTTCTTCATAATCTATGAATTCCTCTTGGTTTTAGCCTTTACCCACTAATAACAGGGTAATCAAATGGTGTATCAACTAATTCCAATAACTTTATTCTTTTAAATTAGTTTAATTATTTTTTTCATGGATAAAACCCCACATTCATTAGCTAGGAATTATGATATGGTTTTATGTTCAAGCTTAGATAAAAGTAATTGAATATTACATTGTTTCCTACACTTATTCTAGTCCTAATTCCTTCATCTAATATTCCTATAACATTATCAACGAGATTATTTTTCAAGGTTCCAGGATATATAAGTATCAAATATTTAGGTTTATTAAAATCCAACCTTTTAAGATTGGATTCACTAAAATCTTGTTCCTAGTCATAATCCTTTTTATGTAAAAGAAAGGTTCCAGTATCAGGATTTCAAAATGGTAATTTAACTCATCAACATGAGTCATTTTATGATCAAACAAGTCTGTTGATGCTTCTTTCCATCACAGAGTCTAAAAAAATGAAAAGGTAAATACCTTGAACCCAAAGTGATTCATCCTTTGAAGAAACATCAAAAATTGACAAAGGCATGAACAAAGATTCATTTTCACTTGGGTCACGCAAGTTCCACTAAGGTCGTGCAAGTATACTTGCGCGCCACCGAGTGGTCACGCAGGTGACTTGAGAACCCTATCTAAATTTCACCCAGGGTCTTCACCAGGCTATAAATACCCCCTATGGGCCCCCCATTTCAGGGATGAAAAATTCCAAAAACATAGATTTGAGCTCCTGGTGCCCTAGTCTCTTCTCAAAGATTCCGAACACTTTTAAGGAAATTTCTTACCTAGAACGGAAGATCTAAAGAGGGGGAGTAAGGCCTAATTGTTGAAACTCATCAACACTTGCACGCCTAAGTGGCCAGCCTTTAAGGGAAATGGCCACACTTGCGCGCCGCCTTACCCCTTCAACAGAACTTGCCCGCCATTCTTCTGGAAGCCTCTAGGGATAGTACTAAGGGCTTGAGCCAAGTCTCGCCCAAGTATTACCCTAAGGGTTAACCATCACACAAGTACCAATGTGTCACGCAGGTACACTTGCACGATCAGGACTTGCGCGCCCACGCAGGACTTGCGCGCCTCTCTCTTTTTGGGTGCCCCTCCTGCCTATTTCACCTCTCTTATGCCTACCCACCTATCCTCTTCAAGATTAAGCCTTAAGAACTCTCTCCAAAGCCATTCATGCCATTATTTCCTTATTGGATTCCTTATCTGAAAGTAATTCTATGGAACATCTCTTAAAACCTAGTGATTTACATATCTTTATGTCACTAAGGTCAGAGATTTCATTCATTAAACCTCATCCTTTAAGATGAGAGAATCCTTAACCTGGTCCTCCTTTTTAAGAGTAATCCCCAGTCCATTTTCTCTTAATTTGAGCTTCCTCCTTAGGAATAATTCCCAAGTCCTCTAACCTGGGCATCCTCCTTAAGAGTAAGCCCTAGTCATAATTTCCCAAATTTGGGCATCCTCCTCCAGAATAAGCCCCAGTCTTCAAAGTTCCCAAATCTGGGAATCCTTATCAGGAGTAAGACCCAACCATAATTCCCTTAACCTGGGCTTCCTTTTTGGGAGTAAGCACCAGTCTCAAAGTCTACAAATATGGGCATACTCCTTAGGATTAAGTCCCAGTCATAATTCTCTTAATCTGGGCATCCTCCTTAGGAGTAAGCCCCAAGTTCCCAAATTCTAAATTCCTTTAACCTGGGCCTCCTTCTCAGGAATAATCCCCAGTCATAATTTCTCTTAACCAGTCTTAATTGACTTTTGATTTGGGCTTCCTTCTCAGGAGTAAAACCCAATCATAAGTCCCCTCCTAATTTGGGCATCTTCCTCAGGAGTAATCCCCAAGTTAGAGTATCCAAATCTCCATAAAGTACATATACCTTTATGGACCTTATTTCTGGGTTTCTTTCCTGAATTAAATCCTAATCTTCAGCTATTTGGGAAGTCATACATACATAAGACTCACATCATTTCTTATGATGGCACAATTTTCTGGTTTTACCAATACCTCTTGTTCCTCACACCGAGCATGACTCACGTGAGCTTAGAGTGTAAAAGTAATTATGACATCTTTCTTTGAGCCATCAATCATGCATAAATATCATATTCCCTTACTCGAACTACGTGGGTTCTGATTCCATTTCTAAACAAATGATACCTAGGTAGCCCATCTGCGGGTACGATCCCAACTCTGAAATAATCCATGTCCTTCTGAATGACAATAAACTTCAAGTTCCCCCACTGAGTGGATTTAAAACCAGTATGGTCATCATTATGACCAAGAGACTTTTATATAATGTATTGAAGTATACCATTGACTAAGAATCTCTTACAAATATAGATGATTCTCTATCTATGAAGAACCTCGAATACATATAATAGATTCTCTAAATTTCCTACATATCAATCATTGATTGTCAGATCTAAAGGAAAGATCATTTTATACTTGGTAATTTAATAAGGATTCACGAACATAACTTAAATCTATAAAGAGAGTCTTGGAGTCGAAAATAATTCCCCTCAAAAAGGTGTGATGAGTCTGACCTCCCATCCTCTCGACCAATTAAAATTCTTAAGTCTCATCAGTCCATAACTAATGAGCACCTACCTTTGGAAAGTAGGTCCAAATGGATATAGAATCATTGGATGTTTCCAGTTCTACAAACAACCTCGTTAGAAACCAATTGGAATATTTGAACCTTAAACCAACGAGGTCATCCCTATTTCCAGAGGAAACAATGTCACTTTCATAAAATATCACATTAGTATATGCTTCAATAATAATTGACCTTTTGTTGAAACTTATTTTATTTGTTTTAGATTTTAAATATCACTTACTATCTAGAAAAATAACTATTATCAAAATTATATATAGTATATTTTCTAGGTTACTTGAACTTTAGGAGTTTATATTTTAAAAAAACATACATATTTTGAAGAATCTATAGAATATAATCCATCACAATGTTGAGAAATAATTATCAAGTTATTTTTAATCTTTCAAAATAAATAACTTTTTTGATGAGATCTAATATTTGATTTCCAACAGATCCAAATCCCATAATTTTCTCCTTATCATTTTCAAAAATTGTGACACATCCACCCACCCCTTGATTTTAGATAGTGAATGGAAATTTGAAAAATCTCAAATCATATTCCTTGTGCATCTTCTATCCATATTCCATTTTTCATTCATGATCCTACAAATGTTTCTATCTGTATTCCATTTTTAATTGATTCTCCTGCAAATTTTTTCCCAGAAAATAAATCAACAAATAATTTTTTTTGGTACCCATATTATCTTGGGTCCTAAAATTTTATCAACCAAAGATTTGGGAACCCAAATCTTCTATTTCAACTCAGAAATTCCAACACTAAATTTTGAAACATTTCTTGAAATAAAAGCATGATAAACACCAAAAAACTGGGGATTTCTAGACTATACCCATTAGAATAATTTAAAATATCTAAACATTGAAAAAAAAACATAGGTTATGTTTTCATTCTTTGAACATAGCATAAACGTTTTTTTTAATATCTTTGGTTTCTCAAATTTTCTTCCAATTGAAATCATATGTTTTAGACTTTATTTTTACCTAGGATTTGATTCAAGTAATTTTCCGTTTTGTAAGGAAACTATAAAATCTTTAAGATATTAAATGTTTTTTTCAAGATTTTAATTCTATTAAAAATTTTCACACAATAGTTAATAGAATTTTACATCAAATATTTCATGTCTAAAATTTGATTTTCTATGTTCTCTTTTCCACTAACAACAACATCATAAAAATATTTTAGTTATTTATTTTTATTTTTAAGGAATTCATATTTAATTTCTAACTTGGTAAAATATTCATGTAGTTTTTTAAAAGATACATTTTTAGTTTTAGTATCATATTCGTTCCCCAATGAATAAAATGAATTCAATTCATCGTATTGTTCTATAAAGAATATATTGGCCTTTTTATTTGACATTTAAGCTTCAAATTTAGACGAAACGTCACCCCTAAAATCCTCATAAGAATTCCATATGATCTTCATAGCTCTTTAACTCATTATTATATAACTATAGTTTCAATTTCTACTTCTCTTCATATATATTCTTGTCTTGAGGCACTAGAAAATCTATTTTCATGTTACCAATATTATTCAACTCATAGCACCATACTTCTATAGAAATTTAACCACTCTTTTTATAGTTGGTAGAATATTTATTGAATACTATTATCTTATTAAATATTTTTTTAACTTACTTTTATATTTTGAAAGATAAATACATGATTCAAAACTATATAAAGTTTCTTCATAAAATGATTCAGTAATTTGTATTCCATTTCTCTCCTTATCATCTTTTGAAGTTTAAACTTTCAAAGTATAGTTATCCTTTTTAACTAATCATTTCTCACTAACATTAGAATTAATTTATTAATTATAAATAATTATTTTTCTAATGATGTAATTTTATTTTGATATCATTCACATTAATGGATTTTCATATGGACACTAAAATTTCACTCTGTTTTTTTTTTCTAAAACTCTAAGAGCTTTCAAATATTGATCTGGTTCAAAAATTGGTTCTCTTAGAGAAGAACCATTATTCACAATACTTCTTAACCTTCTAATCAACATTGATATTATTTCTCCATTGATAATTTAAAATATGTTAAACTTTAACATTATAGTCTTATATCTGAGTAACCTAATGTTATCAGTACCTTATTAAGACACTGAGATATTTTTCCATATTTCATATGGTGTAACCCATAGTTAAACATAGTTAAAATCATCTAGAACAAGTCTAAAGATTATAGAATTCATAGATTTGGAGTTCAAATTATATTCAACTTCTCTTAAAAAACCCATTTTTATGGATCTCCTTCCAGAATAGTGTAATACTTAATGGATTTAAATAAAACCTTAAACCAAGGTTATTAAAGTAGATAATCATCAATTTCTTCCTACAACTATAATTTTCTCCTTTAAAATGGGGAGAACATAGTATATACATATCTTCTCTAGTGGAGTCTATAGAGGCCATTTTATGATTATATTTAAAACCTAACCCTTTTAGAGTTGAGAACTCAAATTTCATGACCTTTAAAAAAAAATTTGTTAGATAATGACAACACAATGACTAAAGAGGTGGTGAATTAAGTTCATGAAATATTTTCTCTTAAAACCACCATCTTTTATGGTATAAAATATTTTGATATTTTCTTTTCATAAGAATTATTTTGAAATAAAATTAATAAGAAAAATATTGAACAAAGGATATTTATAGTTGTTTGGGGAATAGATATCCCCTAGTCCACTCCACCGACACTAAATTTCATACATCTTAGTGATTTCACTAGTACTATTCCTCTTCCTAGGGACTAATTAACTAAGTGAAAGTAGTTATCATGTAGTAAAATCTATAAACTTTTTTTGGGATCCTACAAGGATTTAAAAAACTCCAGCCTTCAAAACTCATAATATTGTTCTCTCATATACAACAATGATAGATAATAATACAATTTTACAAAATGAATCACACAGTTTCATTATAAAACTATTACAAGAGAAGAGTTCACTATAAAGGAAAATAGGAATCAAGTATAGCTCAAGGGGAGACATTAAAAATATATAAAGGATGATCATCAAAATATAATTATAGAAAACTTGATTCTTATTTTTCTATTTTATTATTACCAATAGTCTGTATAGAAACCTTTGAGATAGACATAGTTGTATGTATTATCACTTTTTCTCATTCAAAATCTATTTCATATTTTTCTACTTACTATTTCACTGTATGATGTCCCAAGAAATCAAGCCTTGTGGAAAGATTTTATATTTCCTTTTCTAAAAATTACCTTGGAAAAAGGCACTAAAAAATTATTCTATACTATTTTATTTTATCGATACTTGAAATCTTTTAGAAAAGAAATTTTTTCATAATTAGGTAGTACATTATTAATGCTTTGATGACATAATTAATTTATACTTAAATTACTCTAATTGTAATAAATACTTGAATTTTAGAACAATATATCTAATTCTAGATCATCATAAAATAAAAACCACATATTTTAATTCACATAGATGAATTGATCCACATATATATACTTCACATAGTTGATTTCTTTATGTATCCATATTTCTTGAGTAGATGAATTTTTCACAGCAAAATGAATCATATAGTCGATTGGAACTGCATATCAAAATTTACCATGAGTCCAAACCACATAGATTATTACTACATGCAGTGGATTTACATAGCTATTTCATCTATGTCACCATTTTCTCACATTGGTGACTCATCTATATAGCCAGTTTTCATATAGACAATTTTGTGATGTAGTTGATTTAAATAGGGGATCCATTCACATATCTGACTAACGAATCCAAAATCCATGTTTCCAAAGTCCTCATGTACCTGATTTTTCTAGACTTATCCTAATTTTAATAAACATTAATATAATTTTAGGATAAGGTATAATTCAATAAAATAATATAAAAATATGATAAATAAACATAAAATATAATTATTATAAACATATGAAAAGATTTCAAGATAATAAAAACATAAAGAACATGTGATATATGGGAACAACAGGGGTAGAATAAAAAATATAACTTGGAATTTATTGATGTATCAAATTTGAATATGAGTACCAAGGGTGACTCCGGTTAGACAATATTGACATTCCATTAATCATGTATAGCTATTTAGACACATGAACCTTGTTATGATGATATTTGACTCATGGAATCATGAATTGTCTTAAAAAATCAAAAGGAATGTATAGATGTGAGTTTTAATGAGGTTAGAAAAGAATGTGATGGGATGATATGGTCTTTTAACTTATAATTTTATGAGTATCCATGTACTGGATAAAGATCAATGAGTTTGATGTGAATCCTATGGTTATAGTAACACGAGAGGACAGATGAAGTGAAAAATGACTCCCTATAGTGAGAAGATTCATCGAAGATGAATTGAGGTGTCATGGTAAGGTTGAACCACATGTATTCCTTGGCATGTATTACTGAAAGATCACTATCGTGGGCGCCCTCAAATGATTAATGTGATTTTGGGGTACTTAGGTGCAACAGAGTGGCTAACCAAGGTCGTCTCTCAAAGGAGGAAGTGAATTTAACAAATTATTAAAGGTATTATAAAAAAATAAAATAGAATAGAATAAAAACACTACTTTAAAGGATTGGGTTTGTTATAGTTTATGAATCTAGAAGAAGTTTGCTGGAAGAAGGTTGTATATTTTTTTGTTTTTAGTTTTGAAATGAATTTCGATTAAAATGACACAACAAGAAGATGTTTTTTTAGAAATCTATTTTAAAAGGCGTAATCGATATAACTCTACCTATTCATTCACTTATTAATCATTATCATTTAAATCAATATCCACTTAATTATGATCCCATAATTTTTTATCCCTCAAACCCTACGAGAGTAAACTTAACCACAAAGATGAAATTACTTAAACCCTAGGCTAGCTTCGGAACACGCAATCGCATCACCCTGCTTTGATTGTTGTTATAAGGATAGATTATGGTAATTGGTTAATTAGAGCACATATATATTCTGGAAATGAGGATAAATTGTGTTTATGGATTATATTTGAACTCTACAAATTTATCTTGTGTGGCCTTGTATTACCGATTAAGATTACGCTCTCACAATTTACACAAAATCCCGACCTCGCGTGTTTTTGTGTTAATTGTTCAATTGCTTGATTAGTTTATTGTAATTTAAAAACACAATTCATGGATCATATTATGTGAATTAAATTATCTCATTGATTCAAAATAATTTAATGGAGAGGGTAAAAGATAGATCGATTACTAAAAGACTACTCTTCCATGGGTGGCGTAATCATCGTAGAAGCGTTTTGCATGTACAGAGGTTTATAATGGGTATAACCCAATAACGCTTCTACTCAATAATTCCAACCCAAATAGGAAGATTAAGAGAATAATAAATTTAAACAAAAAATAATAAAAGATAAGAAATAAAAGAATAACAAAGAAGTTTTTTACATAAACAAAATCATTACAACATGAAGGAGAAGAAGAAGGCTTCGTCGAAGGGATCCTTGCTTCAAGAGCTACCCTTTTTGAAATGGTTGGATAATTGGAGTGGATCCACTTATCCTCTTCCCTAAACTTCCCAATTCACGTCCCAACCCCTCCAAATAAGAAAAACTCCAATTTATATAGGGGAGGGGAGGAGAGGTTACAAGTGGTTTCAAGTGTGAATGTGGAAATTCGGACAAATATTTTATTCCAACTTGCACCGCCCATTTGACCACCAAAACACGTGAATTGGCCGGCCTTCCATAAGGATAATATGTGAGGATATGGTCCCTATATCTCCTCTAAAACTTTGGTCTTAATAAAAGCCCATATTAAGGAGTTATGGCCGAAATACAAAAGCTTCTCCATTCTGACGTGTCCAGACCACTCTTGACTTTATGGCCCAAATACACCATCCAAATGCATTCTTTTGATCATGTGTCATGAATAACAGTTGTAGAAAATTAAGTTAGGAACACGTTTACAAAATTCCAAATTCAAATAATAAATATAAAAATATTTATCTTCTAAATACTACAATGCACTATAAACGGTAAAAATGGAATTTTCACCAAATTTTCAAATGAATGATCAAATCCCAAATATTTCATAAATGAATATATTTAGCACAATGTAAGGAAATTATATCATTTATTATAAATAAAATATTCAACAAAATAGTTTTTTATCAACTCCCCCACACTTACCCTTTTTCACTCCTGAGAAAAATCTCAAATCAAGTAAACATTAATATCAAATCAAAACCAATTTTAAAACACATATCCTTGAGATCAAACAATTACACACCAAGAAACAAAAGATATCATGCCTAATAAAAAACATTATTTCAAGTTATTCATTTATATCATTCAATTTATTTCCACTTTATTTATCCTCTCATGCACAAAACACTTACCTCGCTTGAATTTTCTCTCATCACTCAAATATTAATTTTTTTTGCAATGTCTTTCTCATACAAACTCATACAAGGGTCACCATAGGCTTGATAAATTCCTATATCGCTACCCGATATGAGTCAAGGACATATGTTTATCATGAGGACTTTTTAGGGTTGTTCTGTGGCTTTCGGTTGGTAGGATTTAGATGTGAAAAATTATGAGGTTGAATGAGGAGGGCTTGACTCTTTTTTAAGCAAAATTGCATTAATCTAATTTTCACTTAAATATGGTATTCTCCTCAATCCCCATAGTATCAATTCCACTCCATCATCATGAAAATTCATGAAAGGTTTACACCATTCATCATTTCAGCATCAAAAATGTCAATCTTCTCAAACATGATTTTCTTGAAAGCTCCAGATTGGCACAGATTTCCACCTCAATTAGAAGCTCGAGAAAAGGCACAACTTCACTTGTCATGAAATCTCCAGTAAAGGCACAACTTTCAATATAATGAATTTCTTCAGCAGCAAACATATCTCTTCAGAATTTAATTTTCCACCCAAAGTATCACAGAATGTGGTAGCACAACACAACATATCTTCCCCCACACTTAAGCTCAACTAGATTATGTAATTTCACTTCAAGAGTTGGTTGGATATGGAAAATTGGCTTGTAATGTGGCTAACCTAACAGGTTGTGCATGGATTCTAAGAGATAGAAGGATTAAATTTTCAAGGTAGGCCATTATAAAAAATAATTCTTTGAAATATGGGCTTTAATACCAAACAAATGCCTCAATAATTTAAACATAAGTACCTCAAACCCTCAAGTTTTGACATGAATAGATCAAATTCTGGTTAAATCAAGCATGGTTTGGTTCTCTCAAGAAGTGAGGTGAATGTAAAGAATATGAAAATAATGTTTTAGAAGCCTCACAGGAAAGTGATTTCAAATATAAAGACAGTGATATGTGGCATGGGATTCAAAATTCAGTGTAATTTTCATGAAATTACTAAATATTTGAAATTGAAACAAAGTTATTTCAGTATTAATTTAAGCTTAGTTTCAAGGGATAAATTGTTTCACTTATTGATATAGATTTAAAAATGGTGATGAGAATCATTTCAGCTCAAAAGTTTCAAAAAAACACAGAAAATTGTAAAATAAACACAAAATTTGAAAAACACACAATTTTTTTGGGTTTTTTTAAATAGGAAAACAATTGAAATTACTAAACTAAAAGGTTACCTCCCCCACACTTAAAATATTGCATTGTCCTCAATGTGAACCCATGAGATGATGAAATGCTGAATTTTTAAATAGGACAAATAATATAAAAGTGAAAGGGTTAGGAACAGCCTGATGTGCTCAAGTGATGATGGGGTCATGCAGTGTGATAAAATCCACTACATCAGTAGGAAGTCCCTCAATGTATCTCTTCAAATGTTTCCCATTGACTATAAAGCTCCTTCCAGTGTCCTCTTGTGTGATCTCCACTGCACCATAAGGGAAAACATTAGATACATTATAAGGACCTAACCATCTAGAATGCAACTTACCAGGCATCAACTTTAGTCGTGAACTGTAGAGTAAGACTTTCTCTCCAACATGAAACTCCCTTTGTTGGATCATTATATCATGATCTGCTTTTGATCTTTCCTTGTAGAGCCTTGAGTTATCATACGAAGACAATCTAATCTCCTCAAGCTCTTGAATTTACAGCTTCCTTTGGATTCCATCTTGGGCCAAATCCATGTTACATTGCTTTATAGCCCAATAAGCCTGATGCTCAACTTCCACAGGGAGATGACACGCTTTCCCAAAAATAATCTGAAATGGGGACATACCAATGGGGGTCTTGTATGCTGTCCTATAAGCCCACAATGCATCATCCAATCACTTTCTCCAATCCTTCCTATTTGGCTGCACAGTTTTCTCCAAAATTTGTTTCAACTCACGATTTGAAACCTCATCTTGGCAATTTGTTTGGGGGTGGTATGGTGTTGATGTTCTGTGTGTCACCCCATACTTTTGAAGGAGGTAAGAAAAATTCCTATTGCAAAAGTGTGTCCCTTGGTCACTGATGATGGCCTTTGGTACTCCAAACCTGTAAAAAATATGTGCTTTGAAAAAGTCCACAACAACATGAGAATCATAAGTCCTAGTGGCCTTAGCCTCCACCCATTTACTCACATAATCAACAGAAACCAAAATGTACAAAAAACCAAAGGAACTAGGAAAAGGGCCCATAAAATCAATTCCCCAAACATCAAAAATCTCACAGAATAAAATGGGTTGTTGGGGCATCTCGTGTCTCCTTGAAATGTTTCTAGTGTGTTGGAAATGAGAGCATGACTTACAAAACACATGGGAATCATGGAATAAGATAGTCCAATATAATCCAGAGTCTAAAACATTCCTAGCTGTCCGTTGGGGTCCAAAGTATCCACCACATGCAAGTGTATAATAGAATTTCAAAACAGACTCAGAATCATGATGGGGAACACACCTCCTAATAACTTGGTCACTACACATGCGCCATAAGTATGGATCATCCCAAACATAAAATCTTGACTCACAATTTAATTTTTGGACTTGATGTTTCTTTAAATTTGCAGGGATTTCAGAGGCAACAAGGTAGTTAACTAAATTTGCATACCAAGGATGCGTGCCTGAGATGGAATATAGATGATCATCGGGGAAAGTGTCCCAAAGTGGTACCGGATCCAAGGTGTCATCCTCTAGTGTGTGAGTAAGCCTACTCATGTGGTCCGCCACCAAGTTTTCTGACCCCTTTTTGTCCTTTATCTCGATGTAAAACTCTTGAAGAAGGAGCATCCAACGGATAAGTCATGGCTTTGCATCTGGCTTCTTCACGAGGTACCTCAGAGCTGCATGGTCAGAAAAAACAACTACTTTAGAGCCCAATAAATATTAACGGAATTTATCTAAAGAAAATATGACAGCAAGAAACTCCTTTTCCGTGGTAGTGTAGTTTGATTGGGCAGAATCCAATTTCCTTGATGCATAGGCAATCACATGTGAACGTCCTTCCACCCTCTGAGATAAGACAGCTCCAACCGCGAAGTTGAAGGTGTCACACATAACCTCAAAAGGAATTTCCCACTGTGGGGGCTGTATGATAGGTGGAGTGGTCAGATGTTGTTTTAGCTCATCAAATGATACCCATCATGAATCATCAAAATTGAAGTCAATATCTTTTTGAAGCAATCGAGATAAGGGTAGAGCGGTCTTACTAAAATCTCTGATGAAGCGTCGATAAAATCCAACATATCCAAGGAATGATCGAACATCATGCACACATGTAGGATATGAGAGGGATGAAATAATGTCTACCTTAGATTTATCAACTTCAATGCCATGTTGTGAGACTATATGACCTAAGACAATTCCCTTTTCGACCACGAAATTAATTTTTTCAAAATTTAAGACCAGAATATTCTCAATAAAATGATGCAACACATCACCCAAACTAGAGAGACATTCATCAAATGAGGACCCATAAACTGTAAAATCATCCATAAATACCTCCATGAAGGTCTCAGTGAAATCTGAGAAAATACTCACCATGCATCTCTGGAAGGTACATGGGGTATTGCAAAGTCCAAATGGCATCCTTCAGTAAGCAAAGGTACCGAAGGGACAGGTGGATGTAGTCTTCTCCTGATCCTCCGGAGCTATAGGAACCTGGAAATATCCATAAAATCCATCAAAGAAACAATAGTTTGTTTTCCCAGCTAGTCTCTCAAGCATTTGATCAATAAATGGGAGGGGGAAAGGGTCCTTGCGAGTGGACTGATTTAGTTTCCTATAATCAATACACACACGCCAATTGTTTTTCACCCTCATTGGAACTAACTCATCTTTCTCATTTTTAACAACAGTAACACCACTTTTCTTAGGCACAACCTGAATTGGACTTACCCACTGAGAATCTGAAATGGGATAGATTATACCTGCCTCGATCAATTTCTCAACTTCTTTTTTAACAACTTCCAAAAGTGTTGGATTGAGTCTCCTTTGTGGTTTCCTCACCAGTTTAGCCCCATCCTCCAAGAGAATCCTATGCATGAAAATGGAGGGGATAATACCTGATATGTCAGCCAAGGTCCACCCAATTTTCCTAATGTTCTCCCTCAAAAGATTTAAAAGCTTTTCTTCATGTTCAAAAGGGAGATTGTTAGCAATGATAATAGGTAATTTCTCACCACTCAACAAGTATGAGTATTTGAGATTTGGTGGCAATGGCTTGAGTTCCGGTGTAGGGGGGTGGTGTATGGATGGAGACATAGAAGGAACTAAAATATGTGCACAAAGAGCATCAGTATCAGAATATACATCATCAAAATCAGAGAATAAAGCATCAAATCCATCAGCATACTCAACAGCCATGTCATAATCAGAGTTCACATGATCAAAATCATAATATGATTCCATTTCAAAATCAAATCTTAGAGAGTCTTGTTCCTTAGAAATGGGTGTGGAAGTACTCTTAGGCATCAAACTAGAACCAATACTCATATTCTCCCTAAGCATAGGACAATCCAATTCCATGGTGTTTTTACTTGGTGGTTCAAAATGGGAGATAAAAAATGCAGAATGATCCTCTGAGGGGTACTTCATGGAATCCATAACATTAAATATCACAACTTCATCCCCAAATTCCATGGAAAGTGTACCATCATTGACATTTAAGATAGTTTTTGTAGTTTTGAGGAAGGGCCTACCTAAGATAATGGGGGCATGAGAACTTACCTGATCATCCTCCATGTTAAGAACATAGAAATCCGATGGAAAGATCATGTCTCTTACCCGGACAAGTACATCCTCAAGAACTCCCGCTGGATATTCCGTAGCTCTATTCTACAACTACACCACTACTCTCATCGGCTTCAACTCACCAACCTGTAAATAAGAGAATACAGAGTGAGGCATCACATTTATTGAAGCTCCTAAATCACAAAGAGCATCATAGAAGTGAAACTCCCCTATGGTACATGGGATGATGAATGTCTCGGGATCCTTGCACTTTGTTGGCATTGCTAGAGTTGGTGTAATGAGTTCTGAGACATTCCTTCCAAGGTTGATCCTCTCATTTCCCATGATCCCTCTTCGATTGGTACAAAGTTCTTTTAAGAATTTCGCATACCATGGAATTTTATTAATGGGTTCAAGTAGAGGAATGTTGATCTCTACACGCTTGAATGTATCCAAAACCTCATTTTACATTGCTTCTTCAGCCATCTTCTTGGTTTGAACAACCCTGTTGGGAAAGGGAAGGGGTTTAGGAGGAACATCATCAATCTTTTTCTTACCTTTATCTTTCTCCTTGGATTTCTCATCAGTTGGTTTGGAATGCGGCTTCTCCGGAGTTGAGGTGAATCCTAGTGGAATGGTAGGTATAGATGTATCATTCATTTGCTTCCCAATTCTCAATGTGATGGCACTAACATTCCCCTTTGGATTTGGAGTGGGTTGGGAAGGTAGATTTCCAGAATTCTTACTCACAAGTTCATGGAGGGTGGTGGCAATCTGGCTCATTTGAGTCTTCAACTCCCTCAACTCCAAACCTTGAATCTTCAGCTCATTCTGTTGATTAAGAACAATTTTCTTCAAAAGATCATCAGTATTAGAATATACCTTTGGTGGGGGATTACCTTGTTGTTGTATTGTTGATGCTTGGGCTTCAAATCTCCTTTGGAGTTGTTGGAAAGCCTGCTGGTAAGGCGGAGGCTACTAGAAGTTTTGAAGAAAGGGTGGCCTTTTTTTTTGTCCAGATCCATACCTCATGTTCGGTTGATCATTCCACCCTTGGTTGTATGTTGGAGAAAATGAATAAAACTTCTTTTGGGGATATGGTTGTTTATGCTGAAATCGTCTCCCAGGGAATACTGCTGCACAATCCTCTATCTCTTGTAGTTGTGGGAAACAGTAATTTGGGTGGCTTGTCTCAGTGAAAATGACACATGGACTTGAAGGAGGGGGTTGGGATGTCTTTTGAGCCAAAGCAATCTGCCTCACCATAGTGGTCAATTCTTCCAACTTGGTATCAATCAAATGACTTTCAAGAGAAGAATGACTTACCTGATGTACTCCCCTGATATGTGGTGTACCTCTATCGCCAAATTGTTGGGAGTTTTGGGCCATCTTGTCAGTCAATGCACATGAGGCTACTGGTGTCTTGTCCACCAATGCCCCTCCTTCTGCGGCATCCACCATGCTCCTCTCCATAGATGTGAGTCCTTCGTAAAAGTACTGAATGAGTGATTTCTCACTGATTTGGTGATGTGGGAATCTTACACACAACTTCTTTAATCGCTCCCAATACTCATACACTGACTCCCCTCGTGCTTGCTTGATCCCTAAGATCTCCTTACGAATGGAAGTGGTCTTCGATGATGGAAAAAATCTCTGCAAGAAAAGACGTTTTAAATCGTTCCAACAAGTTACATCCTCGGGTTGTAAATAATACATCCAATCTTTCGCAGCTCCATCAAGTGAGAATGGTAATGCTCTTAATTTGATTTGATCTTCAGAAAAATTTCTTGGTTTAAGGGTTGAGAAAACCACATTAAATTCTTTAAGGTGTTTGTTTGGATCCTCACCAGATAAACTAGGAAATTTTGGAAGAAGGTGAATTAATCCAGATTTCAATTCAAAGTCTGATTCAAGATTTGGGTATGCAATACAATTTGGTTGATAGTTAATATCAAGTGCAGCCAATTCTCAAATGGTTCTGTTAAGTTCATTTCCATTATTTCCAGCCATTAGTTATTGTTTTAATTTGGACTTAGAAGTGTTTCTAATTTCAAAATTCCTAGAGAGGAGGAATTCCTCAGTTGGGTAAATGTCGACACTTCCCGTAGACTGAGAATGACAGATTTATGCCCTAAGGCTGCGTTCAATATCAGGGTCAAGATCTAGAAGATCTTCGGGATTAGTTCGTGTCATAAATCAAATAAAAATGAAAAGAAACAAAGTGGAACATAGTAAAATAAAAATGAGAAGTTTGAGTTGATGGTCCAAAAAGAAAAGAAGAGGATGAAAAAAAATGAAAACTTGAGAAAGGGGAAAGATGAAAGAGAGAGGTGAATAAAATAATAAAATGAAAAATAAAATAAATACCACTTAATGGTTGAATAAATTACTTGCCTCCCCGAAAATGACACCAATTTGAAAGAGCACTGTCGTGGGCGCCCTCGAATGATTAATGTGATTTTCGGGTACTTAGGTGCAGCAGAGTGGCTGACCAAGGTCGTCTCTCAAAGGAGGAAGTGAATTTAACAACTTATTAAAGGTATTCTAAAAAACATAAAATAGAACAGAATAAAAAAACTACTTTAAAGGATTTGTTTTTTTATAGTTTATGAATCTATAAGAAGTTTTCTGGAAGAAGATTGTATATTTTTTTGTTTTTAGTTTTGAAATGAATTTCGATTAAAATGACACAACAAGAAGATGTTTTTTTAGAAATCTATTTTAAAAGGCGTAATCGATCTAAATCTACCTCTTCATTCACTTATTAATAATTATCATTTAAATCAATATCCACTTATTTATGATCCCATAATTTGTTATCCCTCTAACCCTATGAGAGTTAACTTAACCACAAAGATGAAATTACTTAAACCCTAGGCTAGCTTCGGAACATGCAATCGCAGCACCCTGCTTTGATTGTTGTTCTAAGGATAGATTATGGTCAGTGGTTAATTAGAGCACATATCCATTATTTAAATGGGGATAAATTGTGTTTAGGTATTATATTTGAACTCTAAAAATTTATCCCGTGTGGTCTTGTATTACCGATTAAGATTACGCTCTCACAATTTACACAAAATCCCGACCTCGCGTGTTTTTGTGTTAATTGTTCAATTGATTGCTTAGTTTCTTGTAATTTAAAAACACAATTCATGGATCATATTATGTGAATTACAGTATCTCATTTATTCAAAATAATTAAATGAATAGGGTAGAAGATAGATCTATTACTAAAAGTCTACTCTTCCATGGGTGGCGTAATCATCATAGAAGCGTTTTGCATGTGCAAAGGTTTATAATGGGTATAACCCAATAATGATTCTACTCAATAATTACAGACCAAAAAGGAAGATTAAGAGAAGAATAAATTTAAGCAAAACACAATAAAATAGAAGAAATAAAAGAATAACAATGAATTTTATTACACAAACAAAATCATTACAACATGAAGGAGAAGAAGAAGGCTTCATCGAAGGGATCCTTGCTTCAAGAGCTACCCTTATTGAAATGGTTGGAGAATTGGTGTGGATCCACTGATCCTCTTCCCTAAACTTCCCAATGCACGTCCCAACCCCTGAAAATGATAAAAACTCCAATTTATAGAGGGTAGTGGAGGAGAGGTTACAAGTGGTTTCAAGTGTGAATGTGGAAATTCGGACAAATATTTTATTCCTACTTTCACTGCCCATTTGACCACCAAAACGCATGAATTGGCCGGCCTTCCAGAAGGATATTATGTGAGGATATTGGTCCTTTATCTCATATAAAACGTTGGGCTTAATCCAAGCCCATAGTAAGGAGTTATGGCCGAAATACAGAAGCTTCTCCATTCTAACGTGTCCGGCCCACTCTTGACTTTATGGCCCAATTACTCCATCCAAATTCATTCTTTTGATCATGTGTCCTGAATCAAAGTTGTATAAATTTAAGTTAGTAACACTTTTACAACATTTAGAATTCAAATAATAAATATAATGATATTTATCTTCAAAATACTACATTGCACTATAAAGGGTAAAACTGGAATTTTCACCAAATTTTCAAATGAATGATCAAATCCCAAATATTTCATAAATGAATATATTTAGCATAATGTGAGGAAATTATATCATTTATTAACAATAAAATATTCAACAAAATATTGTTTTATCAATTACCAAGGAGAAATGATGTTTGAAACCATTAAGGTTGTGTTTGAATAAATGTATATGGAAATCCATATTATGTGGAGCGCAGCATTGGTCATAGAGGGTGTGACTTTAATTTTTGAAAATACTTTGATGGGGGGTCATGTATGACGTTTTTGGTGAGATGGTAAAAGGTGGTGATTAATTTTCAATGTTGGTCTTTTTTGTATTAATAGGATATACACATCCATTCATTATATTAATTTGTATATGTAACATAATATGTGGATATATACCCCTCATTTAATTATGGTTATGGGTAAAATGAGACCAGTAATTGGATAGTTTAGGTGGATTTTAAATTCCAATGAGCCTATTAATCTGAATATATCTAGTTTTATAGATAATATAATGTTTTATATTTGGATGTGAGTTTGACCATATTCAGTAAGTTGGCATCGAGCTAAAGATAATTTTTTTGTGACCCAAGCATTGGTTGAATTAGAGAAGTAAAAATGTTTTGGGTGGAGTTAGATGATGGTTTTTGTATGAGGATCTAACATTAAAATTACACCAATTCCTATTGTTGGACTTTGGTGTTAATATTAACCAAGCTATGGATGCCTCTAAGGAGTTCAGGCATTGTGATTGGTTGTTTTGATAGCTCATCAATGGTTTCAGATGAATGTATTCAAGAATGGTTATACATAGGATTTTGGAACACTAATTTCATTTATAATTGTGTTCAGTGAGAGGGAAACAACATCAAGCATGTTGTTGTTCTACGAGAATTGTGTTATGATAGGTGATTCTAATGGTAGGCAGTTCCATGGATTAGAAAATTCTCTTATAAGATAAATATTATGGTGGGTGAACCATAATCTAGATGAAAAATATATTGATAGCACTATAGTTCCTATGATAGATAGGTATGGGTTATCACCATCTAATTGATGATTATCAGGCCTCATTTTTATAACTTCATAATCAAAGTTCATTCAGGATTCAAGGGTAGAACATGGGGAATTTTTCCTAAACAGATGATTGTTTGGGGTCTATATTTCTTATTAGATTACCACTAAGTCTTCTCAGGGGAAGGATGTCCTATAGGGGGGAGATTTCAAATACTTTTACTTTTTCAAGAAGTAAATCTCAAAGGATTTTTTATTTTTTGGATTTACAAGCATATGAGGTGTAAAATAGTAATTTAAACTCACTAATGATTCTAGAAATATTTTTTAATGATTCTATTGATCTCGAAATGGGGTGTATATCTTGGGGATATAATTTTATGAGATTATGAACTGGGAAATTTTTTATGGGATATTGAAATATTTATTCAAAAAATATTAAATATTTCTAGTATATAAATAATGATATATTTTTAATGGATTATAGGAATAAAATTCTAAATACTCTATTGAGTCATGAATGGGGTGTTTTACCTAGGGGTGATATAAAGATGGTCTGGATTTAGGGACTATGGTTATTCTATTTATAAGTGTATTTAATTTATATTGAATTGAATTGAAATTTATGTTTTAATTTTTTACTCCCTCGATCTCCCTCATTTAGCATGAAGGTGATCAGTGGATTCATTTGGAATCCTCAACTGAACCAGGAGGAAATGAAGGAGAGGGAGGGGAGAATATGTCTGTCTTCATCCAAAGACCCATATCGAAGTTCAACAGCTATTGAGTTTCTATATGATCTTGAAGATTCAACATTCAAACCTAAGGTGGGTTGAGTAATTTGATTATTTTTTATATCCAAGTTTAATTTTTTTTAGATTTTTTATTATAGTTAATACAAGAAGAAGTGAGATTGTATGTAATTAGATATTTAAATTTATGATTAATAATCATTTTGAAGATTTTAAATAAATATAAAAATCTTTTTTTGTTTTTTTTGTGCTCTCTATGAATAAGAAAAAGAATAAAAATAAAAGGGGAATGAAGGAAAAGGGGTTTATCACTGCATAAGGGTGGAACAAGTTACCCTTATGCATTATTTTGGCTCTACATGAGGGTAACACGAGTTACCCTAACACAATATCCTAGAACAACATAAGGGTAATGGGGATAGCCTAATATTGGCCTATGGTGGGTAATTTTATATATTATTACCCTTACACAATAGTTATGTGGTGCATAAGGGCGGTAGATTTTGATTTTTTTTAAACAATATATTCTAACTTTTTTCTTGGGGGTTATTTTATTATATAAAAATCTATTTTTGGGAGAACAATATATTATTAATTTTTATTTATTTATTTATTAAGTTATTTATAAAATTTTTTTTGAAGTATTTTAATGTTTTTATAGTTAATTTAAGGATTATAAATGGATGATTTTTAATATATGGGGAAGTGGGGGTGGTCTCTAAAATGAGACAAATTATTTATTTATGGATTTTTTTGTTAAAGGTGTAATGTTGAAAAAAATTATTATAATTAAATTAATTATGGGATTAATAGTAAAATAAATTTAAAATTTATTTTATAATTTATTAATGTTTTATAAATTCAATTATAGACTCATATTTATGAATGAAGGTCCTTCATACATGGACAAGATTTGATGAGGATGGTTAGTCTTTGATTATAAAGGGGGTGACTTTGTATATGCGGTTGTTGGTCGGTTGATCGTCTCCCATTTAGATTATAAAATTTATTTATATTTATGTGATATGTGGTCTCAATATCATGTAAATTGACTCCTTTATCATATTTAATGAATTATTTTACTTAAAAAAATTAAATGTGTGTGAAGGGAACACAGTAAGTGAAAAGGTTCATAACATAACGTTATTCATTGGCTTTAATCCTTAGTCGTCGATGGAAAATGGATAAAATATAAACACATTTGGTGTTATACATAAAACCTAAGGGGTATAAATTAAATAAATTATGTGAAAAAATAGGACTCGGATAGGTAACATTAGACTCCTTGTGCAGCGATGAGTAATGAATGAGAGTGGTTAGCCCGAGTAGGCCAACATAGAACTGTGAGATGGATTACGACAGTTAGGTTGGTAGTTCAAAGAGTGGGGTGTATGGTTTTTTCCATATGATATATGAGCACTCAGGAGGGTATTCCCTAGGTAGTTTTCATTAGTTCATACATGAGAGGACCAAACTAGGATGATTATAGGATGTCTAATGAGTGTTACGACTTTCATCAAGGGTAATGTTGGTGTGGAATTTCCAATGAGTACAATGAGGCCTTAGGATGATTATTATGATGTAAAGGGACATAATTCCCACTAATTTATGGGTTCTAACCTATGATTTGAGGTTAAGAGTGATGGCCCTAGGTAGGGTGTATGTACTATGTAGTTAACTAGGGGACCCTGATGGAAGTGTTAGTTCTATGTTGAACCCAGCTAGGGTAGGTGCGGGTTTGGGTAGTGATGATTGAGAGTGTCACCTTAGAAACTAAATCGATGATTGTTTCTTTATATGGATGTAGTGATAGGGGTTTGTTGTGTGCTTGATATTCCAAGCTTGGTAAATTGATATGGGTTGGATAAGTGGATAAACCATACTATTATAATGATGATGATGATTATTATTATTTGAGACATCCCAAGGTGAACATTGGTACTCAATGATTTAAAACAGGATGACACTGGGTGGATGAAAGCCCCTAAATAAATGATTATTGATTATAGGGATTACATCCCTAGTCTCTCCATGTCTATTCTGGACCTTAATGATGATCATCAACCTCAAGAATATGTGTATGAATTCCTGAGGTCTCATAGAAACCTTGTGCATGTTCCATTATGGTGGTCTGTTATGGGGTGTTACATTTGTCATCCTGAGAATACATATTGATTAAATTTATATATAATCCAGGATGGTAGATACATTATGTGTTTTTTTGTGAACCATGAATGGTTGTTGTATTCAGCTAATAATGGGCCAGTTTTCATTGGGTTGTAGTTGTGTATTGATGTTAGTGATGGCGAGATGTAATGTGTTATGCGTAGAGGTGTCCAAGATAACACCAGGTGGATAAAAGCAGTTAAGATACAGTCTTACACATTGGTTCTCTCATTATTATTTCTTTTAAATGGATAGTTTGCATGAAATTATTTTCATGTATTCCGAATGATTGACTTAGTTTTCCTATATGCGTGACACATGAATCAATGGTTGTGGTAGCATATTATGAGACCTATAATACTTAGAAATTGATGAATAATAATTGTATTAATAATGGAATCATATTTTTCATTGATTTCATTGGTTGTAAAGTGATAAACCAAAATGTTATATATATTTTACTGTCACTTTTCCTTTATTTTTTATTAATTTACAAGATAATTCACATGGTAGATGTACAATTTTGTAGGAAACAGGGCATTATAAGATTCCAAGGAAGAAAGGCAGAAAAGCTACAAAAATGGCCAAGTACACATCCTGATGGCCAAGTACACATTGTGTACATGATTATCACAGCCTACATCAAGCCGTGAAGCTTAAGTCTTGAAAAACCACAATGAATGGAGGAATTTCAAGTTCACGCCATGAATCTCTACTACACATCATGATACCAGTCAAACTGGACGCTGAGAAAGCCATGACAATTCAATGTGAAAAGCCATCTGGCCATGGGGTACACGTCGTGAACCACCTATACACAACGTGACCATGGTCAAAAATCATTAATCCGTAGAATATTTTCATTCCACATTGGAGATCCTTGTTGAAATAATGAATATTAAGGGTCATGGTGTGATGATCAAGTACATGTCGTGACCATTTCCTCCAATATAAGGAGTAGCTCGGTAGAACTTTAGACAAAACATTGGGATCATATCTCTCTTTCTATTTTCATAATCCCTTCAGAATTATCATCTCTTTTCCCACTCTAAACACTTTAGTTTTTAAAATTTCTTTACATTTTTAATCAAAGAGTCATGGATTCACTTTTCTTCAATTCCTTTAATTACCTTGTTATTTCAATTCCATTTTATTCCTTTCAAGTATGATTTTATTTAAATTATTCTTACATGTTCATTTCATATCAATATATGTTCAATTCCATTAGCATTGTTATCATGATTTCTTATATTAATTTTATTGATTTAATTACAACATGAGTAGCTAAACTCAACGGGGTAGGGATCAAGATTTTTTGTATTGATTCACGCTCAAATTTACCCAAGATAATAAGGTAGAATGGTCTTTGTAGTTTATCTTGGGTTGTCGAATCCTCAGAGACCTAAGAAGTAACCTATGGACACGTACATTCTATGGACTGTTTTTGGATATTTAGTGGCCAACTTTGGGTTGATTTTAGATGGGTTTAAGTAAACACTAAAATTCTTAAGTGAATTCAAATTATGAGATGGGTTGATCCTATGTTATTACAAGGGGTGGATTGGATGCATTCTTTTTCTTGTAAAAATATTTCAATTTCTTATATTTGAGACGGGTTCATTTAAGGAGATCAAAAAAAATCATCACTTACTAGTTTAATGCCTACACACCTCAATACTAATCACCTATACACTTTATAGATCAAAGTTTTGATCACTCCAAGGTAAAGGTTCTTATTAGCACTTGAAATGTGTGACCTTAAATTCAATATGGATGAAGAAGTTTTAAAGTCATCAAATAAAAATCTCATTTAAAAGAAGTGATTATCCATTAATAGAGTGAGAAATAACATAAAATACAGCCCCTTTATACTCCCTTGGATTAACCCATAAGTGGGTTATCCCTCCATTGATCCCATGGTTTCAATGGAAGTGGAAAGTAGACTCACGAGGGAGGAATTGGAGAAGTAAACAAAACAATGAAAAAAAACAATCACTCCACCATTGTGTGATAATCTCACAAGGTTTGGTATGAAAAAGTTCACACCTTGAGGAAATGGTATCAAAGTGATAATAATAATAATATAAAAAGAGAAGGTGAAGAACTTTTATAAATAAACTAAGGTAATTCAGGGAACTTACAATTGAAGGAATGCGATTACAACATCAAATTGGCAGCATACCATTAAAACGAAACAAAACTCAAAGATCCTCAACTCCTCCACCAACATTGCCTTAAATAGGAATTTTTGAAGCCTTGGGTATATCCTTCAATATTCCAAGTCTCCTCAATTAATTTTGACAGGCCGTAGGTGGGTGTAAAGTTGATGGAGAGTTGATTTTTCCACCCTTGACCCGAGGTGGCATCCATCTTTCATCCACCGAACCGACGCGCTTGTAAGGCCTTCTATATGGCCAAATTAGAGTGGGCCATAGAATAATAAAATGGATCCCAGGATGTCTCCTAACAGAATGTAAAATTTGGGCCCATTTTAAGTTGTGAATTAGGATATATGATTATATTAGTGGGATGTATTTCTGAGCCGCATAATCTAGCCTAGAATTTTATTTCTAACTTGGGCCGCCTAAATAACCACAATGGAAGCCAAATTAGTACTGGATCCTGCATAATTATTTGTTACTATATATGTATTATATAATCCCATGAAATTTGGGCTTCATTGGGTTTGTAATGTGGGTACCACATTCTCATCAGTGGGCTGGTGCCCAATCTGCCTTCTCTAGAAATGCTTCCATTCATCTTCAAATATCTCCATCATCCTTTATGAATCCTCCATTGATCCCTTAATGAAAAATGTTCATATTTAAGTTTAGATAAATTTACCAAAATATAAAATTAAAATATGGATAATTACATTCTTTAAAATCAGATTAATCATTGGGTACTTTAAATGATGTTAAAAAATGTACCACATAATAGTGCATTTTAAGAATGAATTACAATCATAATGTGAAATGATGTTCAAAGTGTAAAATTAACTAAAATGTTGTTTATGAATAATAAATCACATTAATATTATATATATTAACAATGAATATTATCCTCATTTAGTGGCTAATCACACCCCCCAACTTGAGTTTTGCTAGTCCCGAGCAAAATGTATCTCAACAATATGAAATTCGAATTCCCTTTTCCAAAAACATTTTAATACACAATGATCACCAAAAATACTTATACCAAAAAATCATGAAACCCATCAAAATATTTTAATACAAGATATTTTCATAAGAATATCCCAATCCCAAGCCCATTCCTTTGTTCAAATTCATTTCCATATTTCATCCAATATCAATTAAGTATGAGGATGTGTTGTGTATCACAATAGACATGGGGGTTCATATTTATTCAAGGGGTAAATGATGGAAGCACTGGATGGAATCACATTTCAATATTAAGATGAGTATTCAGTTTTTTTATATTGTATTTTTTTGTTGTTGCAATTTTTTCATGGTAATTGAAATTGCACTCAAAAGAGTCAACCCCTGTAGCGAGACTTTGTCGACGACTCCCAGGCTCAAAGACCTTAGGGCACCAAGTGAATCCCACATACTCAGGCATCATCTCGAGTTAACTCAGTCAAAAAAAAATTCAAATTACCAAAAATAGACATAAAATTACTAACTCTGGTCCAGAAAACTATGGAGCCACGATCCCCAAGTGTTGAAAGTCACGCATTAGGTCATTTCATTGCTCTACGCGCAAATTTATTTATTTATTATGAATAATCATATTAAAACTAAAATGATTACTAAACCTATGTTATTTATTTGGGAGACCCCATGAACTCAAACTAATACCCCACTATCCAAAGGACGTGCATTGTGATCTTTTTTTTATTTGGATGAAAATATAAATGATGAAATATCACATTGGACAGCCACACTTTCCAAAATATATGCTCATGAAATTATACAAGGATTAAAATCAGAATTAGGGCATGCTAAATTATTTGATATTCAGTTTCAAAGTGTTCAATGTGTATTACCATGTTCAAAGTTAAATGAATTTTTCCTTCTATTTACACAGTTTTTTTTTCAAATCATTCAGTTTTTTTGACACAAAATTATTTTTTATTTTATCTCCCCCCCAACTTAAAATAACACTGTCTCCAGTGTTTGAAGAAATGAAAATTTAGAAGAAGTAGAGGCTGGTAAGGTAATTTCCAAAAGGAAATTGAAATATGAGGATCATGGAATGAAGTCACCTGGTGGTTGAAGTTGAAGTTCTTGTTGCTCCAATTTAGTCCTTTGATATCCATGTCACTTTCAAAGTTCCCTAGTAGAAAAAGGAAAAAGAAAGAAAAAAAAACAAAAAAACAAAACAATATATATATATAATAAATAAAGTAAAGTATAAGTATATATATAAAAATTATAGAATAAGGAAGCACAAAAATCCATAGGTCAGTGGTAAGCGTGCACCCCTGTCTCCCTTCGGTCCTGGGTTCGAATCCCCGTGGATTCACCGGTTGTGACGGGGTTTTACCTACGACCTACGATGTGGCCTTTTTTATTTTTATTTATTTTTATTTTAACCTACAAACACATAAAAATAAAATAAAATAAACTCATGATACATTGTCTTCTTTTTAAATTTTTGGGTAAGGTATTACTCAAGGATCACACCACGTGACACAGATGAATATTGCACTCCCCTTTCGTACCCATCCATACTCATAATAGAAGAACAGGTCAACAGTCTATTTTTTTTATTAAATATCAAAATGATTAATTAATCCTATTTAAAATATAAATTTGATTAAAACAATAAAATTATAGGAAACTTGAAAACCATGGGTTGCCTCCCATATAGTGCTTTCTTTAACGTCATTAGATTTACTTAGACCCCTATTTGATTAATTATTTTCATCATCTAAGGTGGGTTCCCATAATTATTCATCAACTTCATGTTTTGGAATGGTTCAATGAATGGTTTGACTCTATGACCATTAACTTTAAAGGTTTGACCATTGGTGGGATCTTGAATTTCTACAGCCCCATGGGGGTACACCTTATGCACTGTGTATGGACCTAACCATCTATACCTTAACTTTCCGGGGTGTAAATGAAGTTTTGAACTATACAAGAGCAAAAATTTTCCCGGTTCAAAATGTTTGACTTTTATATTCCTAGATTGGTAGGCATGAACTCTAGCTTTATTGATCCTTGAATTTTCATAAGCCTCCATACTTAGTTCCTCCAGTTCATTGAGATCTAATTTCCTTTTTGTTCCGGCCAATGAGAGGTCATAATCCATTTTCTAAATTGCCCAAAAGTCCTTATGCTCAATTTCAACAGGTAAATGGCATGCTTTTCCCTAAACCAACCTATATGGTGACATTCCTAGGATGGTTTTTTATACTGTACGATATGACCAAAGAGCATCCAAGAGTTTCTCGGACCAATCTTTCCTAGAAGGATTGACAGTTTTATCAAGAATTTGTTTTATTTCTTGATTGGCTAACTCAGCATGACCATTGGTCTGTGGGTGGTAAGCAGTGGATACTTTTTGAGAAATTCCATACTTTTCCATGAGTGATGAGAATGGAAGATTTCAAAAATGAGTTCCACAATCACTAATGATATCTCTAGGAATTCCAAATCTAAAGAATATATTTTCTTTTAGGAATCTAATAACAGTTTGATGATCATTGGATTTTGTGGTAATGGCCTCAACCCATTTTGAGACATAACTAATAGCTAATAGATATAGAGTTATCCCCTAGATTTTGGGAAAGGTCCCATGAAATAGATTCCCCAACATTCAAAGATTTCAATCACTAAGATGGGAGTGAGTGGCATTTGATTTATTTTTGTGATGGACCCTACTTTATGACACCTGGGACAGCTTTAACAAAATGTGTAAGAGTCCCTTGAGAGAGTGGGCCAGAAGAGACCACATTGAAGAATCTTAGTAGATTTTTTCTTAGAGGAAAAGTGACCTCCACATGCCTCACTATGATAGAATTTAAGGATGGACTCTTGTTCAGATTCTGGGACACACCTCCTAATGACTTGGTTAGGGAAGAACTTATAGAGGTATTGATCATCAAAAACATAGTTCCTAACATCAGAATGGAATTTCCTTCGAGTTTGAGTCCCTAATAATTTTGGAATGAATCTTGTAACTATGAAATTGGCTATGTCACCATATCAAGGGCAGACACTCATAGAGTATAGGAGTTCATCAGGAAATTAATTTGACACAGAAAGGTTATTTGAGTTGTCTTTGAATTCCATCCTAGAGAGGTGATCTGCTACAACATTTTCAACACCCTTTTTATCCTTGATTGTGAGTTCAAATTATTGTAAGAGAAGGACCCACCTAATCAGTTTAGCCTTAGCATCTTGTTTTTGTAAGAGGTATTTTAGTGCAGAATGGTCAGTGAACATAGTGATGGGGGATTCTAAGAGGTATGACCTAGACTTCTCTAATGAAAACACAATAGCAAGTAACTCCTTTTCAGTGGTGGTGTAGTTTATTTGGGCACTATTTAAGGATTTTATTGCATAAGAAATGACATAAAGAATTTTATCACAACGTTTTCCTCGCACAACTCCAACAGAAAAGTCACTGGCATCACACATAAGTTCGAAAGGAAGGTTCCAATTTGAAGATTTCATAAAGGGAGGAGAGGTGAGAGAGGATTTTAGGGTTGAGAATGAACCCTCACAGCTTTCTGTCCAAAAAAATGGAGCATCCTTTACTAGTAGAGCACAAAGGGGATGGAAGATTGAACTAAAGTCCTTGATGAATCTTCTATAGAAACCAACATGTCCTAATAAAGACCTCACTTCCTTGACATTTTTGGGTGATGGAAGGTGATGAATGATGTCAACCTTGGCTTTATCAACTTCAATACCCCTACCTGATACTAGATGTCCTAGAACTAGTCCCTATTTAACCATGAAATGGCATTTTTCCCAGTTTAGGACTAGATTCCTTTATTCACATCTTGACAATACTCTCTCTACATTCCTCATACATCCCTCAAATGTATCCCCAAACACAGATAAGTCATCCATGAAGACCTCTAGAAAATCCACTACCATGTTTGAGAATATTCCCATCATGCACCACTGGAAGGTTCCAGGGGAATTGCATAACCTGAAGGGAATGCGTTTGAAAGAAAAGGTGCCAAATGGACATGTGAATGTAGTCTTACCTTGATTGTATAGGGAGATCTCAATTTGATTATACCCTGAGTACCCATCTAAGAAAAAGTAGAAGGCATGACCTGCCACTCTCTCAAGGACTTGGTCAATGAATTGTAAAGGGAAATGGTCCTTCTTGGTGAATGAGTTTAGCTTCCTATATTCAATGCAGACCCTCCATCCACTACTCACCCTAGTTGGAAGAATCTCTCCATCCTTATTAGTTATCATTGTGATTCCTACATTCTTGGGAACCACTTAGATTTGGATGACCCACTCACTCTCAGCTATGGGATATATGATACCAGCTTTTAACTATTTTAGAAGTTCCTTCCTTACTACCTCCATGAGATTAGGATTGAGTCACCGTTGAGGTTGACAACATGGCTTTGAATCAGATTATAGAACAATCCTATGAGTCCCGATAAGTGGGATAATCCTAGGAATATCATACAGGGTCCAACCAATGGCTTTCTTATGTTTCCTAAGGATATCTAGAAGCATCCTCTCATGATTGGATTCAAGAGAAGAATAAATGACAAAAGGATGTGTTTGATTGTCCCCTAGGAAGTCATACTTGAGTGTAGTGGGAAGTTCCTTCAATTCAAGATCAGGTTGGTTCGGAATTTCAGCAGAATATTGGGACATTGGATCAATGTCAATTTTGTTTCCTAGAGTTTTAGATAGGATTGATTCCCCACATGTAGAAGTTTCAGCTACTAGACTAGCTTGATCAGATTTAGGGAAGTGAGTTTGATTGGTCTCCATGAAATTGGTTTCCTGAAAGGTTTCACTAATTGTTGGACCTAAGACTTAATCATAAGAGTAATTTGAAAAATGATTCAATCCAAGGAGATAGACTTCCTTCATGTGAACAAAGTAAATAAATCTCATCCTGACTTAAACATCCATCAAATATTCCTTGATGTTCTATGGATTCATTATCAATGCTTCCTATCATGTTTACTTCATGAATGTCCTCATCATCCCCTATTTGTGAGCTTTCATTATAGATGTTCAAGTCTAGACTCATGTTCCCAAAGGTGATGGTCATATTCCCATTTCGAACTCGGATAATAGAGTTGATTGTTGCAAAGAAGGGATGACCAAGGATAATTTGGGTTTGTTCCTTATTTCTTAAGTTTGGATGGTTGTCAAGGATAATGAAGTCAGCAGGGTAGATGAAGCTTTCAACCTTTACCAGAATGTCATTTAAAATACCCTTTGGAACCCTGATGCTACGATCATCAAGTTGAAGTGTGATAGATGTGGGTTGGAGTTCTTCAAGGACTAACTAGAAGTACACAGTATAGGGAATGAGATTGACACTAGCACCTAGGTCACACAAGGCCTTGAAAACTTTGCTCTCTCCTAGTTCAACATTGATGTAAGGGCAACCCAGGTCTTTCAACATAGGAGGAATGGTCCCTTGAATGTTGGTACTCACATTAGCAGCCAAAAGGACTTGGTTATTATGTGAAAATTTTCTTTTAAAAGTGAACAAGTCCTTAAGGTACTTTGATTAGGCAGGTATGGTTTGGATTGCATCGAGAAGAGGAATGTTCAACTTGACTTGTGAAAAGATTTACCTTAATGTTTCACTCAATTTAGGCTTGTTTTTCCCCCTCATGCATTGAGGAAATGGTGCAGGTTGTGAGGTTGTTTGTTGAAGAGTTGTTTCTTTGACAATGTTATCATGTTTTTCAGTTTGATCATTTGGTTCATTTGAATTTTTATCCAAGTTTGAATCTTCAGGTGGGTTCTGAATTAGTTGTTCAGGTTTCTCAATTGATTTCCCACTTCTAAAAACAGTCATAGCCTTTAGTTGTTCATGAGTTGTTTGAGTGAAACTTTACTCTACCCTTGAATTTGAGGATGGTACCGCCTGAGTAGGCATGGGTGCCTTTCCAGTTTTGATGGTTTGAAGTTCTTGTTTAAGGGAAGAGACTTCCGAGTTCATTTTTTCCATTTGTTTTCACAGTTGTTCTAGTAGGCTTTTTGGAATAGTTTGGGTTGGTTCTTGAGAAGATTGTTTTATTACAGGGGGGATATTTTGGAGGTGGGATGGTTTGTTGAAATTGGATTGGTGGCTGTTGGTATTGGATAGATTGGGTTTGGAACTGGTTATGGGTTTGGTAGTTCTGATGGGGGTTTGGATTTTATCCTTGTGGTTTTCTAGGTTGTTGGTTATCTTTCTAGCTGAAGCCTGGGTGGTCATTATACCTTGGGTTGAAGTTGTTTTGGTATTGAGTCATTTGAAAGTTCAAGGCATTTACTTCCACTGGCGGTCCTCCTAAAATAACACCCTTGATGGATGGAATGGTTGGGTAGTTGTCTGTCTTATGGTCCTGTTGGTCACAAATTGTGCAAACAGGTTCTATAGTTTGGATTTCATGGACTTTCCTAAGGTCCATCTCTTCAACCTTCCTAGAGAGTGCTGCGAGTTTCTCCCTAAGGCTTTCCTCTTCTCTAATTGTATGAATTCCAGTAGTTCTTTGTGGATTTTCAGAATAAGGTGAAGTTCCCCATGTTTGGTTTTGTTCAGAAAGGCTTTCTAGATAGTCATCAGCATCATTTGGGGCTTTGTTTTTAAAGGCTCCATTACACATCATGTCAATGAATTGTTTGTTCCCCAGACCCAACCCTTCATAGAAAATTCTCACTTGTTCTAGAATAGAAAAACCATGATGTGGAACCATGTTTAGAGTGTCCTTGAACCTATCCCATGTTTCATAGAATGACTCTCCCTCTTTTTCAAAAAAGTTTTGGATGCTTTTTTTAAGTGCAATTGTTTTGTGGTGGGGAAAGTATTTTTTATAGAATTATCTTTGTAGTTGGTCCTAAGATTTGATGGATGATGTTCTCAAAATTTTTATCCATTTTTTAGCTCGATCCTTTAAAGAAAAAGGAAATATCCTCATCTTAATTGATTCTAGTTGATATGGGGGACACATAGTTTCTACAATGTCATTGAACTACTTAATGTATAGGTAGGTCATATTGGACCCCATTCCATGGAATGTGGGAAGATGGTTTAGGACATGGGGTTTAAAGATGTAGTTGGCATCTCCTAGGGAGTTGTGTCTAATACATGAGGGGTCATTGGTCCATGAATGTGTGAGGTAGTCATTCATGGTTTGATCAATTGAATTCCCCAAATTTGGGGCTCCCTCATTTGGGTTTCCATTTTGGTTCCCACCCGGGTTTATGAGTTGGTTTCTTTGAGGAACTTCCATTGAAATAGGCTCAATTTTTGACTCTAGAGTATTAGGAAGATTGTGATCTAATGGAAATAGTTCCCTTGGTGTACTTGACTCCCCAAACCCAGGACTATCTGCCCTACCTAGACGGTTTGACTGATCGCGGGTGTAGGCGTACATGCGCCAAAAGAAAAAAAACGAGAAAGGGACAAGATAAGATAATTTGGATGAGAAAAGAAGAAATGGGGGAGAATAGAATGGGTGTTTATATGACTTACTTGGGTCCCTGGAAAATGGTGCCAAAATTTGATTCAAGCTCAAATTTACCCAAGATAAGAAGGTAGAACAGTCTTTGTAGTTTATCTTGGGTTGTCGAATCCTCAGAGAACTAAGAAGTAACCTATGGAAATGTTCATTATATGGACTGTTTTTGGCTATTGAGTGTCCAAATTTGGGTTGATTTTAGATGGGTTTAAGTGAACACTAAAAGTATTAAGTGAATTCAAATTATGGGAAGGGTTGATCCTAGGTTATTACAAGGGGTGGATTGGATGCATTCTTTTTCTTGTAAAAATGTTTCAATTTATTATATTTTAGATGGGTTAATTTAAAGAGATCAAACAAAATCATCACTTAATGGTTTAATTCCTACACACCCTAATACTAATCACCTATACACTTGAAGGATCAAATTTTTGAGCACTCCAAGGTTAATGTTCTTATTAGCACTTGAAATGTGTGACCTTAAATTCAATAAGGATGAAGAAGTTTTAAAGTCATCAAATAAAAATATCATTTAAAAGAAGTGATTATACATTAATGGAGTGGGAAATAACATCCAATAAATCCCCTTTATACTCCCTTGGATCAACCCATAAGTGGGTTATCCCTCCATTTATTTCATGGTTTCAATGGATGCGGAAAGTATACTCATGAGGGAGGAATTGGAGAAGTAAAAAAACAATGCAAAAAAAAAACAATCACTCCACCATTGTGTGATAATCTCACAAGGTTTGGTATGAAAAAGTTCAAACCTTGAGGAAATGGTATCAAATAGATAAGAATAGTAATATAAAAACAGAAGATGAAGAACTTTTATAAATAAACTAAGGTAATTCAAGGAACTTACAATTGAAGGAATGCGATTACAACATCAAATTGGCAGCATAACATTAAAACGAAACAAAGCTCAAAGATCCTCAAATCCTCCACCACCAATGCCTTAAATAGTACTTTTTGAAGCCTTGGGTAGATCCTTAAATAGTCCAAGTCTCCTAAATTAATTTTGGTAGGCCATAGGTGGTTGGAAAGTTGAGGGAGAGTTGATTTTTCCACCCTTGACCCGAGGTGGAATCCAGCTTTCATCCACCTAACATATGCACTTGTAAGACCTTCTAGATGGCCAAATTAGAGTGGTTAATAGAAGAAGAAAATGGATCAATGGATGTATCCTAACCTCATGTAAAGTTGGGTCCCATTTGAAGTTTTGGATTCGGAGATATGATTAGATTAATGGGATGTTTTTCTGGGCCGCAGAATCTGGCCAATAATTTTATCTCTAAATTAGGCCGCCTCAATAACCACGATGGAGGCCAAATTAGCACAGGATCCTACAGAATCATTTGTTCCTCTATATTTCTTATAGAATCCCACGAAATTTGGGCTTCATTGGGTTTGTAATGTGGGTCCCACATTCTCATCAGTGGGCTAGTGTCCAATCTGCCTTCTCTAGAAATGCTTTCATTCATCTCCAAATATCTCCATCATCCTTTATGAATCTTCCATTGATCCCTGAATGAAACATGTTCATATTGAAGTGTAGATCAATTTCCAAAAATATAAAATTAAAATTTGGATAATTACATTCCTTAAAATTGTATGAATAATTGGTTACTTTAAATGATGTTCAAAAATGTACCACATAATAGTGCATTTTTAGAAGGAATTACAGTCATAATGTGAAATGATGTTCACAAGGTAAAATGCACTAAAATGGTGTTTATGAATAATTAATCACATTAATATTGTATATATTAACAATGAATATTATCCTCATTTAGTGGCTAATCATGTATCTAGACGCTTAATTTAATTGGTGGTTCTAAACTTTATAAACCTAGATGGATTAGTAATGAGGATATAAACCAACGGTCAAAAACCATTTGTGAGACTGCACTGTGACCATCTGACAGTTAAGAAAATGACCTATCCTAATTGAAGTAAACTATGGCTATGATTATTATCTTCTGGAAATTTCTTCAATATAAGATAAATGTAATGCATCTAGGACTGTATCTTGACTCTTTACTAGGGAATAGCTACATCCTAGGTAGAACTAGAAGACTAGACCAAGATTGTCTACTGACCGTCGCTTGCTTCGCAGACTAAGAACTTAGGACCTTTCCAAGATTATAACTAGGATCACCTTTATCTAGATACTCATACTTGATCCTGACCCCTATTTAATCACTTGAAGTCAAACCCAAAATTAGTTACAAACTTCCAAACTTTATTCAACTAGTAAGTAATCATGCAAAGGATTTAATACCAGATCTATTTCACCCACAGAACATCATGCTTCTTGTGGGATCAACCTAGGACTTCTACCATATTATTCCCTAATAGTTACGTAAAGTTTGGGACACATATAAATTTCTAATTTGACTCAAAACCCAAGGAATTAATGACGCTCGTGGGTGGCCAACAAAATTTTGCCACCATTTCTGATGAGCAACGCTATTTTTAAGTGATTAGGATTCTGGTCTATGTCTATGATTACCTTTACCTCACCCCCTTTCTAGAAACCCTTGCATATTTTTGTCTTAATTTTTTTTTCACCCTTTGCATGTACTAAGGTCCTTTGACTCATTCAAGTACTCTTGAAGCACAATCACTTTTAACCTTTAATACCATGATCGAAGGGCATCTCTCTTTTCTTCCCCTGTCAACAATGGCCGAGAAGTTCCACCCTTAGGGTCCTAACCCACAAAACCCCAACCATCAAGTCATCTTGGGGGAACACCTGATAATGAACTAGGAGAAAATGATCATGGATTATGGGTTTCCATCAATCCATGGTACGATCCCTAGCATTGTTTGACACCCTATCCAAGAACATGCCTTTGAAATAAAACCTGGAATCATTCATATGATCTAGATCATGGGGAATCTTAGAAGTCTTTAGAGCAAATATCTGCAT
The DNA here is from genome assembly GCA_963277665.1 of Viscum album. Lineage (NCBI taxonomy): Eukaryota > Viridiplantae > Streptophyta > Magnoliopsida > Santalales > Viscaceae > Viscum > Viscum album. Next base: position 264,829,002 of record OY728125.1, on the reverse strand, counting down.
GAACATATTGCCAACTTCCTGGAGGTCTATGATACCATTCGCAACTATGAAGTCTCATCTAATGAAATAAGAATTTGAGTCTTCCTATTCTTCTTATGAGACCAAGCCAGGGACTGGATAAAAAGTCAATCTCCCAAGTCAATTACGACTTGGGATGAACTGGCTAAGAAATTTCTAGACAAGTAATTACCACCCATCTAAACCCAGCAGCTTCAGATAGACATTCAAAATTTCAACCAAATTGATAGAGAAACTATGTGGTAATCATGGGGCCACTTTAAAGAACTAATGAGGATGTGTCAACATCTTGGAGAGGATATCTGGATACAACTCCAAACTTTATATAAAGGGCTCCTTCCAGTGGCACGGAATGTTGTTGATGTATCCAGTGATGGAGGTCACATGTTTACGACTCGCGAAGCCAAAAGATAAATTCTTGATGAAGTCTCTCATAATGACAATTGTGGTAAAGAAATCTTGGACCACCATAGCGTGGAATCCACCAAATGGATGAGACCACAAAGATATTAGTGCAGTGGACCACATTTATATCAAGATTAAAAAATTGAATATGAAGAACCATAGCAAGATTGTAATTAAATAAATTACAATCAACTGAACCAGCCATTCCCGTAGTAACAGTATTATTAGTAGAGGCCTGATCAGTAGAAACCATAGAACAGTCAGGGTTATTTTCAACTAAGAGGAGGATAGAACCAATTCATATCTCAAGGACCACTAGGATACCCTCCGATGAACCCTGTACCAAGACCACAAGATCAAAAAAAACCATTCCCTCAAAAAAGCACAATAATTTCATCCACCTCATCCAATACCTCAGCAAGAACCTATGAAAAGAAATCTGGACAACCTCCTAGAATCATTTATGCAAAATTCTGATCAAAGAATGATGACACATGAGACAAATAAGAAAAACTAGAGAGATTCACTAAGAAACCTAGAAATAAAAATGGGTCAAATATCAAAGACCTTATCTGAGAGATTGCCTGGTACCCTACCTAGTAACATTGACACATACCCACGAGAGGAAGCTAAGGTAGTAGTGATGGAAGTGGAAAGATTCTGGACTTCCAACAACCCAAAGAAGCGAGGCCATAAGAAGAACATCTAAGAAAACAACCCGTACCAGATGAAAAAGCTGATGAACTCAATCCCACCTTACCTCATTAAGAAGTACTAGCTGAGAAGGAACATATTCCTGAGCAACAGAAGGAACCTATGTATGTTTCCCCACTTCTATACTAGCCACGTCTTCCCTATCCGTAGAGAGAAACAAAACTTAGGTAGGAGGCACAATACAAGAAGTTTCGGGATATGTTCAAGCAATTATATATCAACATCCATTTTCCCAAAGATATTTTCTAGATACCCATTTATGCCATGTTCCTGAAATAGGTTTTATCCAAAAAAAGAAAAATAGAAGATCTAGGAGTCATCTCTTTAAATGAATAATGCTTTGTAGTTTTACAGAAAAAAAAATTCCACCAAAGATGAGAGACTCGGGTAGCTTCTCAATCCCTTGTGAGATAGGCACGCGAAAATTTGGTAGAGCACTATGTGATCTTGGATCAAGCATTAATCTCATGCCAACGATTACTTTTCAAAATCTCGGACTTAAAGATCTCAAAGAAACAAGGGTGGCTTTGCAATTAGTTGGTCGCTCTTCAAGTACCCTCGAGGCATTCTAGAAGATGTACTAGTAAAAGTCGGCAAGTTCATTTTCCCAGCTAACTTCTGGTGTTATACATGGAAGAAGATGGTGATGTTCATGTTATACTTGGAAGACCATTCCTAGCTACAATAAAGGCACTGATAGATGTGAACCAACGAATTATCATAATTAAAGTAGGAGAAGAACAGGTTGTGTTCAACCTGATTCAAGTGGTGCAACCCTCAAATGACAACAATGTCTATAATGTCATATCTCTTACCTAGAAAGATGAAGATTCCATGACTAATAAGGAGGAATGTGATGACTTTGTTATAGAAAAAGGAGTATGTGACTTTAAAAAGTCAACTTTATTGAACCACCCACCAGAGAGTTGGTGCCTTCATTGACTCCATCCATCATTCATCCTAGTACTTCAAAGTACTCATTTCAAGGAGAAACCTCCTCCTTGCGCATTATTGTCCACTCTGAGTTATACATGGAAATTTCACCATAAAAAATACATGATCATGTATTTAAGATGTTTCATGAACCATTCTGAGAGAACTATTTCATCAAATGATCCATAATTGAGTCAAGTTTTCGACTATAAATGAAGAGCTGACTGGGAGGCAACCCAGGTTAGAAGTTTGTTATGTTAGAACAAGAAAAGTCTTTTTGAGAGTCTTATTTTCATTTGAATAACAAGGCAGGGAAAGAAAGGGAAAAACTAGAGGAAAACCATCGAAGTATATGTCATAAACCCATAGGTCACAACGTGACCCGTTATTTCTCTGAAAATTTATTTTTATCAAGGTTCACGATGTGACCTTAAGGTATATGTCATGACCTGGATTAGGTATATTTTTAAAAATAACATGAAGGGTCACAACTTGAGACCCCCCCCCCCATCCTTTTCAAACCTATGTGTGACCTTTCCCATCCTATCCTCATGACGTGATACCTCCTACCTCCCTTCCTCGCGTCGACCTCAACCAAACCATCCTACCCTTCTGCCAACATGAGACCTGCTCCTACTCCTCTCCATGGCATACACCAAGAGGCTACAGCTCAAACCTTATGCATCATCATCAAGTTCTTCTTCTAACTCCATAAGCCATTAGCCTCTTGCTAAGCGCCCGCACACTCCATCCGCCTTGCAAGATACAAGCTCATCCCCTTCTATGATCGATAATATTCATTTTAACCTGGTGCTCTACTTTGCAAGCCCACAGCATCGGGTTAATCTCATTCAGCTCCAGGCCAAACCCATTAGGACCAACAAGACTCTGGATATGGCTATGCTTGAAAAGATAAACGTCATAGATGCTATCCTTAGCCTATTGGAGACACTTCACATCGACAACATCATTGACATCAGGGAAGATACATATAGAGAGTTGTTTTTGGAGTTCCTAGCTACCTCTAACATATTGGTGGGTGCCCTTCACTTCAGACTTGGAGGCAGGCCACACCAGCTCACCATGGCCTAGTTTGGTGTAGGACTCGGTACTTACACTGAGGATGTCGTGATCTCAGACACTTACCCTAGGCTGCAGATGATGCTTTCTCAAGAGAATGCATCAAGACTTTGGCATCTTATTGCTCGTGTCCCCTAATCCTATCATGACCATAGGCTGGAGAAGTCCACCACGCTGAGGACTCCATCCCTGCATATACTACACCATCCCATGGCACATGGGTGGTTCGCACTAGGCAAAACTCATGGCAGTGTCAGTCAGCTTGATGTTTTTATCCTCACTACTGCCATGGGTGGACCTCTCATCAACATGGATGCCGAGTTAGCCTCCTAATATAGAGTACTCGTATAGAGGAGTTGGGTCATGCTTATGGGTGGATTATTCATCACCTTATTGGCCAGATACCTCCATTTTTTCAATGCTTCATAGCCTCTCACCATATTAGGCTCAGTCAAGCTTATTGATCTTGTGATCCTGCACAAGATTAGGATGCTAGTGAAGGAAGACGACATATATTTCTGGGCACCTGGATTCCAGGAGCCCATACCCCAGCTGAATGCACCTCAGGAGGTTGATCCACATGAGAAGCCATCGGAAGTAGTAGCATACCCCTCTACCCAGCCACTAGCAGCCCCAACCGCCACCCCCTCCACCTATCATGCACCTACCCACCCCACTCCTTTTGTCCTATGGGTACTCCACCAGTGCTTCCTGGTAAATCGACGCCAGTTCACTACCCACCTCCACCTTCCCTTCATTGAGCCTTCCTCATTCACCCCTCCACCACCTACTACCGTTGGCCCTTACTCATCCACCCTTACTCCCTCACCCTCTCTGACCTTTGACCTACCTCCCGACGTCACGAACCCTACTACTCAGTAGGATTTTCCGGAGTAATATGCCTAAAAGGGAAAGGTACCAGCTACTAAGACCACTCCCGATGTCCCTTTCATTGATCCAGCTTCCAGACAAATGGACACTATACAGATTAGAGATTCCCAACCACCCACCCCATCCCTGCTACCCACCACCACCACATCACCATCGGCCTCAGCCCCACCTACCATTATTGCTGCTACTAATGGTGATTTATCCAACCATCTCGTTCCATCATCTGACACTGGTCTGACCATGGAGGAGATTTTTGGCCTGGATCACTGATTTGTATTTTCATACTTTTTGGGATTTGGGACACTTTTTGTAGGGGCAAGCTTCTTTATTTCTCATTATTTTGTACTACCCTAAGATATTTATATACATTTTTGGATTTCTATTCCCTTTTTTCATGTGTTTTTACTTTTGCTTCATTTTTCTTTTTTCCTTAGCAATGTCTATCTATTATGAGTCGTTTGATGTTATTGACGGATCCATTCCTCCATATACCCTTCTGCAACGAGTAACACAACATGTCGTAGAGATAACCAATCAACTTCAGGTTTTATCATTGGAAATCCACCATCATCAACAACCACCTCCACCAATGATTCCATTTCTACCATATTTAATTTTTGGTTGAGATGCACCTGAAGTTGTGAATCCAGTTAAGTGACCACTCGAACTAGAGGACACGGAAATCAGTAACTACAAGCGCAAGAGAAGAAACTAAGCCAGTGGGCCCACTCTTTTAATTTTTTGGTCCACCCATATGGATGATGACTTTAACGTTAACGCTTTATTGGAGGCAACCAATAGTTGTTTTTGAGTCTTGGATTTTTTAGTGTTCCATTGCAGTACTTTATGAAAACATTCATTCAATAAATAAAAAGGTTATAGTTATTCCTTATTTTTACACATGCATGATTCTTAGCTATTCAATTGTTTAAACCTGTGGATTAACGTTTGTTATATAGTGTAGGATTTTTCTACTAACATATTCTGCAGGTGAATCAACACTTCAATGTTAAGATAGCTCAGACACCACCATGGCATACCAATTCATCTCAAGGAGCTCTAGATTCCCTATTTTTAAACTATATCATCACTTCCATTTCAATTCAATTTTCAAAAATTACTACCACACCACTCCCACACATTATTTAATATACAGTGGGGACACTATCTCCTTTTATGTGTGGGGGGGTCTTTCTCATATTTTCACAGAGATACACTTAATTGTTGTTTGATCTAACTGTTCTAAGAGACATTTTTCAAATAGATAAGCATGCTCCGAATTTGAAAAAAAATGTTATGGCTGTGTAAATTAAAAATAAAGTTAAAAATAAAAATGTTAAAAACCATGTTTTACCCCTATTTAGAATTTTAGAATGATTTCTGAGCTTATAAGTTTAAATCAAATTTGAAATCTTTGAAATCACGATTAATTGAATCACTACTTAGGATTTATTCCCTTTGTAATTTCCAGTTTTTATTTTATTCTTAGTACCCAAGAAGATTCTAAGCCTTCAATCTAATTTTCTTTTCTGATAATATTTCATGAGAGATACCTGGGACATAGAAACCTACTAGAAACTACACTGAGAACTTATCAAAATTATGACTGAACAAGTGTAATTTTAAAATGATTGAGGCAGCCTTTGATAGACATTTTACTTAAGACCCACCTAACCTCTATCCTTATTTTAGCCCATAGTTTCCATGAATGACCTATTAGAAGAAAATTTATTTCCAACCTATTTACCTTCATACCCTGCTCTTTGTACAATTCTTGAAGATTATATTTTGAACAAGTGTGGTAGAGGAATTCAGAAAACATGGGATTCTTTCACTTCAAGAGATGTATGGTGCACTCACCTTACTTCTAGGTAATGATCCATATGTCTTTTTGTTTTATCTCATTCGTATTCTATTCCTTTAAAAAATTTAAATGAAAATAAAAAATTGGTATGGGTTGTGTACTAGGAGGGTCAAAAATCGCCATTTTATTTATCAATGAATCCTTCGAAGGATCATATTTTGTTAAGTAATAGATGCGAGATCTATCCTAGGAATAAATTTTGAAAAAGAAAAATGAAAAAGAAAAAAGAAAGGAACAAAATAAATTCTTTAGCTAATTACTTGCGGTACATATGGATCCAGCCTGATTTGATGGAGTATGGACCTGACTCTCTAGATGGAGGAATTTCATCGCACTTATCAGGTTGAATCTTCATTGTAATTTAGAGCTTACACTCCTTTTGAGCCTGATTTTCACATTCTACCTACCTACCTATAGCCCCAGAGTCATTATAACCTTTTTTATAAAAGTTCTCAAGATTATTCTTATACTTGTCTTTACACAGTGGAGATGATATATCCAGTGTAATCATATGGTTAGGAATATGAACTCAGAGTACGAGAATACCTTACTTACATTTTACCCTGAGTGATGAGAGAAAATTATGGTGAGGTAAATTGCAACAGGGAATATAGCTTAAGTAGCGGTTAAAATATTGTGATTAAGAGAATAGAATTTGTTTTGAAAAAATGAACTATGAGGAATGACTAATTTACTAGGTAGGATTAAAACTATAACTTGACTACTTTTTTACTTAAAATTAATTTAATTTCATGGACATAACGTACAATTCTTTATTTGAAAATTGCTTATCCTTTTTGAAATGTTTGTTGACATATTTTTCTTGAAGACAAGAAATGATTCAAGTGTGGGGGGTTTTATAATCCTAAATGTTATATATATTTTACTATCACTTTTTCATTATTCTTTATTCATTTACTAGATAATGAACGCAGTAGATGTATAATTTTTTAGGAAATAGAACTTCACAATATTCCAAGGAATAAAGGCAGGAAAGCTATAAAAATGGCCAAGTACATGTTGTGATGGTCAATTACATGTCATGTACTTGATGATCATAGCCTGCATCAAGTCATTAAGCTTAAGTCATGACCAACCACATTGACTGGGGTAATTACCAGTTCACATCATGAATCTCTACTACATGTCGTGAAACCAGTCAAACTGAACGCTGATAAATTCATGAGGATTCAATACAAAAAGCTAGCTGGCCATGGGGTACACATCGTGAACCACCTGTACACGATGTGACCAAGGTCAAACATCATTAATCCATGAAAGATCTACATGTCATGCTGGAGATCCTCGTTAAAATAATGTAGATTAAGGGTTCACGATGTGACAATAAAGTATAGGACATGATCATTTCCTCCTATATAAGGAGCATCTCAGCAGCACTTTAGAAGACACATTGGGATCAGTTCTCCCTCTCTCTTTAGACTCCCTTCAGAATTCTCATTTCTTTTCCCTCTTTAAACACTTTAGTTTTGTAATTTCTTTACATTTTCAATCAAAGAGTCATGGATTCACTTTTCTTCAACACCTTCAATTACCGAGTTGTTTCAATTCCATTTCATTCCTTTCAAGTGAAATTTTATTTAAATTATTCTTGCATGTTCATTTCATATCAGTACATGTTCAATTCTATTAGTATTTTTATCATTATTTCTTCTATTCCTTTTATTGATTTAATTACCAACATGAGTAACTAAACCCATCGAGGTAGGGATCAAGATTCGATGTATCTAGATGCTTAATTAAATATCTAGTTATAATTTTGGTAAACCTAAATGGATTAGTAATCAGGATATGAACCAATGGTCAAACACCATTTGTGAAACCGCACTATGACCATCGGATAGTCAAGAAAACAACCCTATCCTCTTTGAAGTAAACTATGACTATGACTATTATCTTAGGGAAATTTCTACAATAGAAGCTAAATGTAATGAATCTAGGACTCTAGCTAGCCTCTTGACCATGGAATAGCTACATCCTAGGTATAACTAGAAGACTGGACCAAGGTTTACTAGCGACCACCATTTTCTTCGTAGACTAAGCACTTAGGACCTTGCCAAGATTAGAACTAGGATCACCTTTATTAAGATACTTAGACTTGATCTTGAAGCCTATTTAAACACTTGAATTAAAACCCAAAATTATTTACAAACTCTCAAACTTTAGTCAACTAGTAAGGACTCTTACAAAGGATTTATGACCAAATCTCTTTCACCCACATAACAGCATCCTCCTCATGGGATCGACCCCGGACTTCTACCATACTACGCCCTATTAGTTACGTAAAGTTTGGGACATATATAAATTTCTAATTTTTCTCACACAATGAGGAATTAACGATGCACATGGGTGGCTGATCATAAATATATGATGTAATTAAATAATCAAATCTATGGGATGGTTGAATTAAACAATCAAAGAATATGGGTATTAAATCAAGATTTATAATATGATTTCTAAAATCATGTGGATTTTGATGAAATGATATAGTTAAGATAGATTTAATTATGGTATAATTAATAATGGGTAAATTTTTAATTTTATAAACTGCTATGTAAATATGGTTAAAGATGTTAATCTTGATTCTTTTATGTATGTTTCAGAACTAGTCTCCTAGGCCTTAGTGGTGATAGCCTATTGTATTATATGATGATAATTTTAGTCTGATTATAAGGATAGGTATAATCACGTAGTATCATTATGTGTGATTTGATCCTAATATTTTCTAATTTTATATGCTTCACCACCTATGTCGATAGAGAAAATTAAACTCAAATATTTTGGGGGCTATTTTCCCCAACATCCAAAGCGAGGGAATGGATGGATGACTTCTACCTCTCCCATTGTCTCCCTTCAGATGTAGTATATTTTTTGGGTATAAATATACTATAATGGATTAAGTTATAAGGTATATAATCATGTGGGATATGTTGTTTCTCGATTTTCTATATATTTATTTGTGAGTTTTAGAAACTTCAGTTTATATCTCACACCTAAATATGGTCTAGGTGACTATAGTTTCCCAAGGGTGTGAATGCTTTGGATTTAGTGTCTTGATGTATAATATTTGACACATGGGATATAGTGGATTCTATACTTATATATGGTTGTGGTATGAGGTGATTATGAGATAGTGTTGAGCTATAAAGGATGCAAGATGGGTTTGAAAATATTTCTTAGTTTGGGGAAATATGACTTATGGGAGGGATTAACATAGCATGTGAGTTATTAGGGCATGAGAGAGACACAACATTGGGTATGTGGAAGTGGTTTACCTTTCATCTATGTGTTTGTGTGTGTGTGTGTTTCTATGGATTTCTTAATTCTATGTGTTTTCTAGTGAGAAATTCATTGTTATGATGGGAAATATGTTTAACTATTTAGTTAATGAGTTGGATTAAATTGTTTATTCATTGGTATTTAGTATGGTTCTTTCATATTTTTCAAGAGAGATTATTGCGAAGATCCTATTGAGTGTAATTATTTTCTCACCCTATGTATATATAAATTCTTAGTTGGCCCAGAGAAACTAGTTATTGATCGAGGTGGGAATCACTAGCTCAGAGTACTTTTTCATGATTTTTGAAAGTGTGTGGTTTATTCTAAGGATGTTTTTTTTTATTCTCATTTGTTTCAAAGTATATATAACATTAAATTCATGTATTTTGATTTATTACTTATTTATAAATAGTGTTAATGGGTGGATCATATCTTATCTCTTATTACATAAATTTTCTTAAATAGGGTAATGCATCCAATTTTTTATTCTAAAACCTTGATGTGATTCTCCAAACCATGTCCTATTGGAGGTGGGCTTCAGGGGTTGTATCCTTCTCTTCATTATCATCCCAATAGGGGTAACAATTGAAAGGATCATGGTATGTACTTCCTAAAAATTGATACATGGAACAAATAATATACTTTTTAGAGGTGTGGAGGGCATTATAAAGGATAGGTTACAGCCTAGACATGATCAAGAATCTCAAAGGGGACAATGTAACTAGGTTTTAGCTTCCCCTTATTCCTAAATCTCAAAATATTTATCCCATGATATTTCTCAAGGAAAAAATTTTCACAACTTTGAACTTGAGATCTCGTCGTTGATTATCAGCATGGAACTCTTTTTACCTTTATATAGCTTTAAAATTTCATTGAATTATTTAAAACTTATCCATATTTTCTTGTAAAATATTATCTCCTAACTTCTTCCTCTTCCTAACTTCATCCTAGCAAGTCAGAGCTATTTATTTTTCCCATATAGAGCCTCATATGGTTCTATTTGGATGCTTGAGTTGAAACTTTAATTATATAAAAACTTGACTATATAATATATTGATCCAAATATCCATTGAATTCTATTGAGTATGATCTTAGAATATCTTTTGATGTTTGAATGGTCCTCCCAAATTGACCATCTATTTGAGGGTGATATATTAAGATAAGTTTATATCCATATCTGATGCTTGTTTTATACGCCTCCATAATTTTTATGTTAACCATGTATTTTAATTGCGTACAAAAAAATTTATACCCCATTAATCCTTAACACTTCATATATATAAAAATTGGAAAGCTAATTGAGAAATAAATTTGATCCATCGCTACTCATATGGAATTTTTCCCTTTATGAGTCTTAGGGAGGAAGATAATGAAATTTTTTGTGATGTTCTTCTACTTCCTTACTGATATAGAAGATGTTTGCATCATCCCCTTATATTTATGAATATTATACTTTTCTTATGGAAATACAAAGCATCAACATACATATTCTACCATTTCCCTATTAATGTTATCCTAATATAAGTGTTGATTAAAATATCCATACATCTTCATTATTCTAGGATAAATAGAGAAGGATGAGATATTGGAATCATCTAAAAGTTCCTTATTAAATTATAATTTTTATGGTACTCATATTCAAGTTATAAGAATTATAATTCCATTTTGATCAACATTTAACTATATAATATTTTATACCTAATTCTACAGTTCCATATCACTATTTTGGGCTTCCATAATCATTATATAGATTGACAGTTGAGAAGTAATTTGGGAAAGGTAGGATTTAATACCATAATTTTTTATTTCATTATACATCCTTTGAATATCCACAAAGATTGAGTCCCTTTAAATCCTTATCAAGGATAGGGTATCAAGTTCCTTCTTCTTAAATCATCCTCTAGTGTATTTGGCTTCCCTGGGTGGTAATGTTTTGAGAAATAAAAATATTTTATTAGTTCTAGTTATCTAATTGGGAACATATTAATATCCTTTTATATTAGTATATATATTAGGATCTTGGGATCGGTATATATACCATATTTTTTACTTCAAATATAATCCAATAAAATTTAGAATGCAAAGATAACTACCACCAACTTCATATTATATAATGGGTAACTTTTATCATTATCCTTTAATTGATGTGTGTCATGTGATATTACCCTATCATTTTTATTGAGGAATAATCATAATAAATTATTTAAATCATCACTATAGATTAAAAATGTAATGGCTCAGACCTCTCTAGTCCATTACATTGTGATAACCTTGGTATCTGAGGTGTTCAAGAGGTTAATGTGACTCATTTCAACACTTTTCAAAAAAATCCAAGTTTTCAAAGTTTTCTAATGGTGTGTCACCCTGGTGTTGTCACCCTAGTGGTGTCACCCTAGTTATGTCACCCTTGAAGTGTCACCCAGGAAGTGTCACCCCAGCAGTGTCACCATGGAAGTCACTCACTGGCGGTCACTCACCCAGTAGTGCCTCAGCCAGCACTACTTTGTGCCTAACAGTAGGACGTTTAGTGGTGTCTCACCAGACTATATCTCACTGATAGTGGAAGGTGTTTCATCTAATGGTTTCTATACCAGTGGTGCCTTATCCATAGGTACTTCATCTGATGGTGACTTGTTCAGAAGGGCCTCATCTGGAGGTACTTCGTCTGATGGTACCTCATCCAGCGGCGCCTTATTCAGCGGTGTCTCGAGAATAGTGTTTCCAACTTCCTCCAGTTCTTCCATTTCTACATATCCTTTTATGTAAAACGTTTTTAATGCCTTATTTTAAAGTATTTAAGATTGATTTAAATCCCATAAATAAACTCTTAAATTCCATAAGAGTGAGGAGGCTTTTAATTGGTCAAAATGCATGTTCTTGACCAGATCCGTCTTTATTGGAAAATCAAAACGTATCTAAACTTGTGACTCAATTTAGATATTTACAAACCTGAGATGTCCTTCCCCTTATTATTCCTTCTTTGTTTATCTTGGTATGTGAAACCATGATCCTTTATTCCCATAGGATTCATTCGGTTGGGATGTATCCTTTGGTTCATGATTCCCTAGAGTTTTTCTTACTGCATGTGTGCCCCTATTTTGGTGTAATCAGGAAATGCTGATTGTCTTTTCTTCCAAGTAGGTTTATCTTTCGAATTTATTAATTGTGTATCATGCGGGGTGGGTATATATATGTTACTCTTGTGAATATAGTTTTTTTTATTAATAAATAAAATTAAACCAGCTTCAAATCAATTAATAGGGGCTGGGAAAAGTGACGTACGTTCTGGTTGTGTTTTTTCTTTCTATTGATATTGTAATTTTTATGGGATAATTACCCAATAAAAATCATGATTATTGGGGGGGTCCTTGTTAGTTCATAGAATGGTTTATGGAATGTTTTTTTCCTCATACTAAACTATTGTCTATGAAAATTTTTAACCATGTATATTGGATAATAAATGAATTCCCCAAGATCATATTGTTTTGTGATAATCCCTAAATTAAAAAGTGGAAATTAAATGAGGGACATAATGTTAAATATGAATATGTATTTATTTGGTTTTTTTGGTGATGAGGTGGTGGGAAAAACTATGCATATGGGGGGTAGTTTTATTAATGTAGTGATCTGGGCATGGGATGTTTGTGTAGTGGGGCTGTATATATAGTTGTGGTTTAATGTATTGCTGGATGTGGTTGTGAGTTGATGGTTGTTTTGGTTAGCATGGTGGTTTGGTAGGATGAATTTTATGAATTATGGTAGTTTTTGGTATGGGTGATTCTCCATTGATTACAAGTATTAACCTTCACCCCATATCTAGAGATAGATATATGATATATCATGAATGGGTGTTAAATAGAAAGGTTGTGGAATGATGTTTCTTAAATGTGAAGATTCCTTTATTTATTAGGATATTTGCCATATGGAATGACTGCTTCAGTGTTTCTTAGTTTCCTAGATAGTGATGAAATCGTTAAATGAATTTGTTAATAAATAATTAAAGTGGTTAAATAAATAGGTTGAGAATGTGAATTGGGTTTTTTGGTGTGTTGTGTGGTGTTGTGCATTTAGAGGAAGCAGTAATGTTTGAAATTTTGTGACTTGGTGGTCTGTTTAAGAAACCATAGGTTGGGTATGACCATTGGTATTATATATATATATATATATAATTGTATTCTCTTGTGATTTCTATACACACCCCACCCATGTTGAGCACTATGTACCGAACACCTGCATAGTCACCCGGGGGGTTCCATTCCCAACGTTCCAATGGGGGGATGGATGGATAGAAGCCTGCTCTTCCCTGCTCCTTCTTCTAGGTGGTTACATCCCAAGTTCCTTCTAGATGGATGTGGAAGTAGCTTCCTGGAATAGCGGAAGCGTGCAATGGGCGGTTCCCAACATTGCTTTTTGTCATGATTGATGATCAATCTAAGATCTATATGATTTTTAATCACTATGATCAAAGGAATTAAATCAAATATAGACAACACTAATCATTCCAGAACTAGGGATAAAATATCAACACATATTTTTTATAATTAATTTAATATGATTAATAATTACATCTAAGTAATTATTTAATCATTGAGGAATCTGACGATAGATATGTGGTTCAGCACCATTTCGTTGTATAAACCCAGTGTAAATATACTCTAGAGGTGATCCACACATGTTCCAAGAATCTCCATATGTCTCCAAAGGTGTATTTGGGTGCTATAATAGAATATCCTTTCACTTGTGTTATCCACATTGATCTCCTCGATAATCGCTTCCAAGCGTTCTCCTTGATCCGGTAGAGGAGTATTTCTCACCAATCTTGGGAGCATTCTTGGATAATGGGGATCTCTAGGCTTGATAAGATCCTCCACGATTTTTTGTGTACAACTTAATTATGTCTTGAGAAAATAACATAATTGGGTATTTATATTTATAGGGTTAAAATAAGATAATTACACAAATGCCCTTAGTATTTATTTAATCCTAGAAAAACCCCATGTCAAATAATAATAGTAATAATATTATTTCTTGACATGTTTCAAACTTATGAATTATAATTAAATAATATTTAATTAAATAATATTCAATATTATCATTTATCACTGGACCATTAAAATCAGTCCACCATCCCTCCACAATATTTATTGGACCTTGAATAATTTCTATTTATTTATTAAATAAATATCACTGCATTATTCACCAATAAATAAATAAATATTATATTTACTAAACAAAAAAAATAATTATTTATATGAGATCAAGAATACATGAATAATTATTAAACCACATAAGGAAATAATATTTATTCATCCTTTTAAATAATAAATAATAATATATTATTTAATTGAGATTTTGGATACACTTAATGTGTGAACCTCTAAGACACTTTCTCAGTGGGATTAGGTGAAGCAGCCTAAAGTCCAAGGTTAGCATCTAGAAACATGCCAAGGATTCCATAGAGAAAAAAGTTAATGTTACAAAAACATGTGACCCCATATGAACACTTACTGTTTAATATAATCCCTTTATCATAATATTTCAAATACTGTAGGTTACATGTCTATGCCATCAACCTATATGCTCGATATCTATTTCTTTAACTTTCTGGAAATAGAACATGCCTATAGAACATCATCGACATGGATTTATTTAGGCTATGGAATTTCCATAAAAGGGCCTAAAATATTAAATTCCTTTAATGAACATAAGGGATAAATCCTTTCTCGTATTATTCATTAATACAATATTACTCTTGATGCACCTAATGTATCCTACCTTACTATGAACATATGTCATCACGTTTTTTTGTCAATACATCAAAGTACACAACTCATAATACTCATTAATAATAATGTTTTATTTTAAGGACCAATAAAAAAGTCCACATATAGGATCATCCAATGACACATAGAAATGTGGATTTCCTACTGGTGGGTCGCATTCTCATAATATCCATATTGGATATTACCAAGGCAATACACCATGAGAAGCTTCCTCAAAGTCCTATGATCCTCCACCCCTAATATATTATATCATTTTTTTCCATCAAATGATATCATCTGGATATAGAACATATATTCAAGAATAGTGTCGTAGCACTTTTGGATTATCATCATAGTAGGGAACTGCTATGACCTTTTAGTGTGACAGCTAATCTTAGAACATTATCATATACTATGTTATGAAGAAGAACAACCATGATGTGATAAAGATTTTATTAATATTAAAATCCATGAATAAAACTTTATCATAACGTAAAATAAATTTTGTTCTAGGTAACCAACCCAAATAGACTCCCACTTGCACTTGAGCTAACTGATAACAACCTTCAGCCTGCTAGCTCTCACATGAGACTTGTGCTTCTGCTGAGATAGGCCTTTAGTCAATGGGTCCTCCATGTTATCTTAAACATGTACTTTTCTTATTGAAACTTCACCCATCTGATAGAAATACCTCAAGATGTGACACTTCTAAAGTATATGTTTTATCCATTGGTGTGACCTTGGCTCTTTTTTAAGAACCACTGCTGCAGTATTATCACAATACAATGTGATAGGGTATTTACTTCTAGGAAACACATCAAGATCCTAGACAAAATTCTAAATCCAAATAGGTTCCTTAGTTGCATTAGAAACTGCTATATACTTGGAATCTGCTGTAGAATCAGTGAAAACTGGATTCTTTGAACACTTCCACCTCATGGCTCTCCCGTTGAGACAGAAAAAATATCCAGATTATAACTTCAGATAATTTAAATCTTTCCAAAAACCAGCATCAATATAACATTAATATAACCCCTGAGGACTAGCTCCACATCTCCTCCATACACTAGTAACATATCCTTAGTTATTCTTAAATACTAAAGGATGTCCTTAACAATAATACAATGTTGTTCTCTTGGATCTTCTTGATATATATCTACCATGCTCGGTGCATAGGCAACATCAAGTATAGTACATAACAAGGCATACATGATTGAATCTATCTCCAAAGTGTATGGGATATTACTCACTCTCTCTTTATCTTATTGTTTATAAGGACGCATTTTCTTAGAAATATGTAAACCATGTGACACTGGAACCAATACCATATTGGATTTTTTCATACTAAATCTCTTTAGTATCTAGTCAATATATTTACTTTGACTTAGTCCAAGAATCCTCTTGGATATATTATGAATGATCTTGATCCTTGGAATGTAGGATGCTACATTTAAGTCCTTCAGGGAGAAACACGTGTTCAACCAGTCCTTAATATATTGTAAGACCGGTATTTCATTTACAATAAGTAATATTTCATCAACATATACTACTAGTAAAACAACTAGAATTCCATTAAACATTTTGTAAACACATGGATCACATTCATTCTTAATGAAACCAAATTATTTTATTACTTCATCGAGTCAAATGTTCTATGACCTGGATTTTTTCTTCAATCCATAAATTTATCTAAACAAATTTAAAAAAAAATTGGAATCACCTGTAGTCACAAACCCTTCTAGTTGTGTCATATAGACATCTCCCTGAATGTTATCATTAATGAATTCAGTTTTGACATTCATCTTCCAAATCTAATAGTCATGTTAAGATGCTATAGCAAGTATGATTATGATTGATGTAAATATGGAAACAAGTGAAAATGTTTCATCACAGACAATTTATTGATGCTATTTAAAACCTTTAACCACTAGCCTTTCTTTATAGGTGCATACTTTACCTTCCATATCTAGTTTCCTTTTGAATACCCATTTGCATCTAACAGACTTTACATCAACTGGTGCATCAACCAGAACCCAAAATTAGTTCTGATACATGGAATCCATCTCATAATTCATAGCTTATATCCATCTTGTAGCTTTTGATATCTCTACTACCTCATTATAAGAGATAGGTTCGTCATTGTCAACCAATAATGAATCATAATCCTCAGTGACTAAAAAATCATATCTATCTAGTTCTCTTACCTCTCTTCTGATCCAACGTTGTACTTGGGTTTCAGGAACTACTTCTTCCATAGGGAATTATATAATCTGTTTCTATACCAACTATTGTGTATCTTTAGCATCAACTTCATTGAAGTAAATATTGTTCCCACTATCCTTTTTGAATATGTTCTCCCTATCAAGAAATATGGATTGTCTTGTGACATTCAGTTTCTTATCTGAGGGGTGTATAGGTAGTATCCCATTATTTCTATGGGGTACCCTATAAAGATACACTTCATGCCCCAGGTTGATAGTTTGTTTCTTGAGAAGGCATTAAAAATGCCTCGCAAACCCATACATGTGTATAAAACAAAACGGGTTTCTCTCCACTCCATAAATCGAAGGGAATTCCATTTTCCTCTTTAGTTGGTACTCGGTTTAATGTGTATGTAACAGTTTGTAATGAATATCCCTAAAAGGATAATGGAAGATCTGCATGACTCATCATAGACCTTACTATATATAACAAGGTATGGTTCCTCCTTTCACTAACACCATTCCACTATGGTGTATAAAGTGGAGTGATTTGAGATATAATCTCAAACTCTTGTAGAAATTTGATGAACTCTTGGTTAACATATTCCCTACCTCGATCCGATCAAAGCTTCTTTATCTTCTTACCAAGCTGATTATCTACTTCATTCATGAATTCATTGAATTTATCAAAGGACTCATACTTATACCTCATCAAGTAGATATATCCATATTTACTCAAGTCATCAGTAAAATTTATAAAGTAAGAATATCTACCTCTAGATTTTGCTAGAAATGGTCCATGCACATCAGTGTGTACCAATCCTAGAAGTTATGTGGCCCATTCACCCTATCCACTGAATGTTGGTTTGGTCATTTTTCCTTGTAAACAAGTGAGACATATTTAAAGTGGTTTTATTTTAGTAGATTCTAAATAAAAATCTTGACTGATCTTTTTCAAACATTTCTCATTTACACAACCAAGAGGGTGATGCCACAACTGGGTGTTATATGAGTTGTGTGAACATGATTCTTTATTGATTTAGAACACTTGTTTTTTATAATTTAATATATAAAGACCATTATTTAAATGTTCCATACCATAACATATGTTTTCCTTATAAAAGAAAAAACTTTTATTTCGAAATTTGAAAACAAACCCATCTATATCTAAACATGACATAGAAATTTTGTTCTTTATAACTGTAGGTACATGATAATAATCTCTTAAAACCAAAATCATTCTCGTTGGAAATGAAAGGTGGTAGTCACCAATGTAAAGGGTATCCATCCTCGCTCTATTGGTATCTCTCAAATCCACCACTCCTCTGGAAATATTTTAAAATCTACTTTGTTCTTGCATTTGGATATAGATATGATAAATACAAGCTATATCTAATACCTAATGTGTAGAAATGGAAAGATTACATGAGATTACAAATGCACATTTATCTTTCCCTTTCCTCTGGGTATAGTTACTCTTTTAGTGGCCCGACTTTCCACATGAAAAACAGATCACCTACCTTTCCTTTCCCTACCTCTGGATCTTCTTCCTTTTGGTAGGACAATGCTTGGGTGCTTTAGATTGTTTATAAGTCTTGGGGCCCTTTTCCTTCTCTTTTCTCTTCTTATTCACCATAAGGACTGTGGGTTTGTAAATCCCCATGTCCTTATCCACTTTTAGAATCAAGGTCAGATGTTATGAAAGACTCTTCTCACTATTACTCATATTTTAATTAACAATAAAGTTGAATAAGGTCTTGGGAAGTGATAAAAGTATGAGATCTATATGCAACTCATCTGGTAATTTAGTCCCTAAGTTTTCTAGGAATTTAGTGCATCCAATAATATTGACTACATGATAATTAGTTGGTGAAGAATCTCCAAGATTAGTTGTGAAAAAATCATTGGAGATCTCATACCTCTCATGTCTCAACTTCTCTTGATAGAGGTCTTGAAGGTGAGACATCCTACTGTAGGCATCCATATATACATATTTCTTTAAAATATCATCAGACATGAATGATACCATGAAGCCCTAAACATCTGTAGCATCATTTATATGAGTCTCATAGATAGATAGATCTTCATCACTTTCCTCGTTACTAGGCGCAACTAATAAAGGCTCTTCCAGAACATAGAATTTCATTTCATGGTGAAGGATGACTTGTAGGCGTCTTTTTCACTCCTAGAAATTGGTGCTGGTGAGAAGGTTTTCCTTCTCATTTATAGATCACAATGATATGTTTGATGTAATTTTATTATTTTTTCTACAAAATAAGATGAGAATAATTGTTGTACTTTATATGATAAATTTAGACAAATAAATAAATGTTATATTTATTAGTCTCCCACTATGTTATCAAAACCTAATAGCACTCACCATTGGCTTAAAAATATCATGTTTCTTGTACATTCAGGTGGAAAGGATCTATATTCCCTTCACATTACCCCAAATTTGGTTGTTTAAGAAACTAAAATGTTTTTAAGTAGGCATTACAAATTCTAACTACATAAACTCATAGTTCCTTGATCCGCTGAGTGGACTCCCAAATCATAAAATCATTAATTTAGATTTCCTAAACCTTTGAATCTTAATTAAAAAAAGTCCTATTTTGGTAGTCAACCCTTGATTTCAACTAAGTTAAGTCAACCTAAAACCTCAAGTTAGAATTTTCCAAAAATTGAAAGTACCCCAATATTGGAAGGTCAAGAACTTTAAACTATGGTTTGATTCTAACTGAAGTAATGGAAGGATACAACAAATTAATATTTTATTTATGGATTTTATCCTTTTATGTGTAAATTTAAAATATTTATATTT
Organism: Viscum album; assembly: GCA_963277665.1. Lineage (NCBI taxonomy): Eukaryota > Viridiplantae > Streptophyta > Magnoliopsida > Santalales > Viscaceae > Viscum > Viscum album. The sequence goes on along the minus strand of OY728125.1, from coordinate 264,809,016 downwards.
ATCACATACTTGTGAATATTAAGTGTAATTACTTAAGTGATTAACCATGTCTTAGATTATATTTACGCATAAGTTGATTTATTTTAGTTCCATCTTCCATTCCTATTAATTCATTAATTATTTGATCGTGATAAGACATACATAATGAAATAACCATACAATTAACAAAAATAAAATAAAGTTTATGATCATGAGATTATACTAATGGTAGTTCATTTACAGGTTGATAAACTAACCGTTGACCTAGGGGCAAAAAACATTGAACAAATTGAGGTTTGTGTTTATAGCTTTCCACATGTCCATCTTTCTATCTCCTTAGATTGGTTTTGCCTCGGCTCCTAACTTGAACCACCTCCACTAGCTTGGGATCTCCATCCATTACATATACCTTTTACTCACACAAAGATTAGGGGGATAAGGGGTTTATATAAAACAAACCACGGGAACGAAGGCCCTATATAATAATGAGAAGAGAAGGAACGCAGGCCAACAATTTAATTTAATAATAAATTAAATGAAACCAATCATATGAAAAAGGTTTCTTCTAGCTTGTGATCATCCATATTCATGTAACAAATTATGAATTTAATAAAACTAGCCTTAAATTCTCAATAATTCTTATTTAAGATAAATGACACTCGAATCGATTAATGATTATCTTTAATTAATCAATTCTTTTATTTTAGTTCTTATCTAAATTTCCTTGATATTATCATCCATTATAATTTAATAAAAATCATTTGAAATTAACTGTGTATATAAATTTTACCATGTAGGTAACATGGTGAATACTCATCTGATTATACCTAATATGTAGTATACTTATATACTGTTTTACTCTTGTGACATATGGAATACACGACTTATCATGTACTTTTACAATGTGTACTTCACGAATGATTACATGAATTACATTATTTTTTGGTCATGTGTTATGATTTAATTCACATATAGTAAAAACTTGTAATACGACTCATACATGATATGAAGATCTGAACATTACATAATTATTAATTAAACATTTAAATATTTATGTATATTAAAACCTATCACATGGAATGTACTATCTTTAAGACCACATGAATGTAAATTTCTCAAGGTTTACATAGTAAAATAAATAAATTTTAAATCTTCAAAACTTGGTATAAGTACATAGTGTGTAGATCTGATCTATATTGCGTGTACACCTTTCACCGTCTATTCGAGGTATATACCTAGGGATTCATCATGTAAAACATACCTCAAAAAATTTGGAGTACATGGAATGTCTAATGATCCACATGTTTTGTTGACTATGTGTTACCATTCACCAGTCATCTAGGTCGTGTATGGAATATAAGGCTTGTCTCTAACCCAAAGGGACTACACATAGTGTATGTGCGATACACAATGTGCACTACCACTGACTGTGCACCAGTTTGTCCTGGTCAACTTGTGGTGTAAGAATCAATTACACTATGTGTCATCAATTCACACAGTTGGAGTAATTACTGAGTTAACTCCTAGTGCATTGAGCACGAGTACACGACTTGAATTCTGATTACACGGCATGTACTCTTTTGTTATCCATTTATAATCCTTGGCAACTCAATATGAGTTCCTTAATTTTATTTTTATCATAAAATTAAATGTCTTGATTAGATATATGATAAATGAAGGGGGAAGAAACAGATCTCAAAATTTTGATTAAAAGAATGATTAAAATTAAATTGAAAAACTAAATTAAAATGCATAAATCACAAATGATCTTAAATAATTACAAAAAAAAATTGTTGTCTCTAATACCACTTGTAGGTCCTGGTCATAGTAGAAGTGTACAATGGGTGGTGCCCAACATTTATTTTTGTCAGGAATGATGACCAATCCAAGATTTTTATGATGTTTAATCGTTGTTATCAAAAGAATTGTATCAAAGATAGACAATAGCAATCACACCGGAACCAGGGAGAGAAGATCAGCACATATTGTTTATAACTAATTTAATTATATTAAGAAATAATTCTAAGTAATTCTTTCTTTGTTGATGAATCCGGAGAAAGATCTATGGTGCACCTTTGTTGGGTTGTAGAAACCAAGTATAGATTTCCTCCATCAGTTATCCATATATGTTCTAGGAATCTCTAGACATCACCAAAGGAGTATCTGGGTTATATCATGAAAGATCTTTGTGCTTTCATAATCCATCTTGATCACCTCGATAATCTCTTCCAAAGCATTCTCTTTGATCCAGTGGAGGAGGATTTATCACTATTCTTGAGAGCGTTCTTGGAGAAGGGAACTCTCTAGGCTTGAGAGGATCATCCAAGATTTGTTGTGCAAAACTAAATTAGGTCATGAGAAAATAACATAATTGGGTTTTTATATTTCTAGGGTTAAAATAAAATAATTTAAAAAGTTCCCTTTTTATTTATTTAATCCTAGAAAAACCCCATTTCAAATATTATTATTATTATTATTATTATTATTTATTGACATGCACCGAACTTGCAAATTATAGTTGAATATTATTTAATTAAATAATATTCAACATTATAATTTCTCACTAGTCCATTAAACATGGTCTTCCATACCTGTACAATATTTATCATAACTTGAAAATTTTCTATTTATTTATTAAATAAATATATCTGTATTATTTTCCAATAAATAAATTAATATTATATTTACTAAAAAATAAATAAATATTTATATGCGATCAATAATACATGAATAATTATTAAACCATGTCCGAGAATAATATTTATTCAACTAGTTAAATAATAAATAATAGTATATTATTTAACTAAGATTCTGGATACACTTAGTGTATGACCCTCTAGGCCTTTTTCTCAGTGGAATTAGGTGAAGCAGCCTAAAGTCCAAGGTTAACGTATAGTAATATGTCAAGGAACCCATATATAAATAAGTTAATGCCACAACGACATGTCAACCCATGCAAATTCTTACTGTTTAATATAATCCCTTTATCACAATATCTCAAATAGAGTAAGTTTCATGCTAGTGTCATCAACCTATATGCACTATATCTATTTATTTGAATTTTCAGAAATATAAATTGATAATAGAACACCATGTCCATGGATTTATTTAGGATATATCATTTATATCAAAGGTCCTGAGATGTTAACTTCTGTTAATGAACAAAACAGATAAATACTTTCTCTCATTATTCATTAATACAATATTACTTGTTACACACCCAACGTATCCTACCTCACTGCAAACATCTTAGTAACTATTTTTATCAATACATCATATTATTCAACTCATAATACTCAATAATAATAATCTTAAAGTCTAAGGACCAATACACATGTTGATAGATAAGAACATCCAATGACACATAGAAATGTGCATTTCCTACTAGGGGTGTCATTCTCATAATATTCATACTGGATATTACCAAGGGAGTACACCATGAAAAGTTTCCTCAAATTCCTATGAGTCTCCACCCCTAATATCCTATATCATTTGTGTCCATAAAATGATATCGTCCAGCTATAAAACATATATTCAAGAATAGTGTCATATCACTTCCGCATTCTCATCATAGCAGGGAACTGTTATGAACTTTTAGTGTGACAACTACTCCTAGGGAATTATCACATACTATGTTATGTATAAAAACAATCATGATGTGATAAAGAGTTTATTAATATTAAAAAACAAGAATACAATTTTATCATAAAGTATAAATAAGTTTGTTTTAGGGAACCAACTCCAACAGTGGTGAGATGTGGTAGCCCAGGTGTTCGTGGAAAAGGTGGTTTATTTCCTAGGTGTATTTAAGATGATTTTTGATGTGCTTTTCAAGGTTTATTCAAGATAATATGTGATTTGTTGTGAGGACCAAGTGTGTGTGGGAAGGATGTTTTGTGAGGAACGGGTGTGTTCAGTCAGGATGTGTTGTGAGGCCCAGGTGTGTGCGGGCGGGATGTGTTGTGAGGCATATGTGTGTGTGGGTGGGATGTGATGTGGTATATTTAGAAGAGGTGGGAGCACTCGTAAATTTTATATTGGGTTGTGAGAGTGTCTAATTAGTAAGAAATTGGTGTGGTGTACCCTATCATTGATGTTTTTTATATTATATTAATTGACTTGCGTTGCTTAGTGAGTGGGCCTTTGTGAGGTTGGGTTTGGTTAGTGTACCTTCTTTGGTTATGTTTAGTTATGTTGTTTTCTCATGAGTGAATTAGTATTCCTCTTTCACATGTGCATGGGATACCTTGGTTTTCCTCCTGAGTATACTTATATGCTCACCCTATGTATATAAATAGATTTCATATTTCTAGGAGTATTTCACAGACCATGTTGGGAATCACTAGCTTGGATCTTGAAAGTTTCTTCATCACTGCTCATCTTTACTATTGGGTATTTACTTTGGAGTATTTTTTATTTTTACCAGTTCTATTTTAAACATTCATGTGGGATGGTTTTGTCTTTATTTACATTAATTCTTGAAGTTTTTTTGTGGATGATCCATCATATCTTCTGATCTTATTCCTTAAAAATTGTTATACCTCCCATATTGTGATATTTATACACCCTTGGTACTATTCCTAAACCTAGTTCCTAATAAAGGTAGGAATCATGGGGTATTTATCTCACATTCTTCACTGACAGTCTAAGAGGGGTATCATTTGAGGGAGGGGGTCATGATATAGTGGTATCAGAGGTGATGGTTGAGATATAGGATGGAGTTTGGGGATAAGAATTGTGAGGATTGAATTGGTTGGTATGGAAACAGTCCTAGTTGACCTAGGTTCATGAAATAGGCCAAGGAGACTGGCTATCACAAAATACTTTAGGGCCCCCTATGTTCCAGTACACAGACTTTGAGATTATTGAATAGATAAGTGAGATGGACCTTCTTATAGTGTAGAAAACTAGGCAAGGTAATTGTATCATAACAACTTGTGTTATTATTTGAATTAGGTTGTTTTTGGAATGTTTAAATGGGTAGTAAAATGAATTAAATGAGTTAAAATAAATCTTAGTAAGATTTCATACTACCCGGTCTTAGGAAATCATCGATTTCCTTTCAGATATGATTCATGGTCATCATTTGCATGTTTCTTGGGTAGGGGAGGTTTATTAGGATAATGTTTTTGATCTTCATTGGGTTGATATATCTAAGGAGTAGGATTACTGGTAGAGGATGTTGCATGCCTTCCAGCGGAAGGATTTGGGAAATTTTGAGGGAAGCATTTGAGATGTAGAAATGGAGAGATGGTTAGAGGATCTTGAGATCGCCTTCAGTTTTTTTGGGTACTCAATAGGATATTGCGTCCCTTTGGTGGTCAGTCTGATGTGAGGAGCTGTGTGTTAGTGGTGGAAACTATATCAGGGGAGAGGAAGGAGGTAGATGTCTTGTGGGTTGACTTCTAGAAGGAGTTTTGAGCAAAATTCCTTTTGTCAACCATAAAGGTTAAGAAGAGGTAGGAGCTACTCTCCCTTCAGTAAGAGAGTATGTTAGTGAGGGATCTTGGAATAAAGTTCAAGTATCTCCTTATTTTTATACCAGATCTTTTCCCATGTGAGGAGTCTTGTGCGAGACACCTTGAGGAAGAAATCTATACTTCTATCTAGTATGGTGTTATTCCAATTACATTTCCATGTATATGGAGGTTCAGAAGAAGGTGGATGTGACCGAGCAGAATCACTCACAAGGAGGCCTACCATAAGAGGGAATCCATCATATTTATTCAAGATGTAGGGTTTTCAGTGAAAGATCTCATGTTCCAATACCTTTTAAGTTTTAACTGATGGGGATATGACCTCATCAGCTTCCTTTTTTCCATTTTCTATCAGCAATATCTGTTCCTTTACTATGGGCTTAGGGATGATATGATTCTTCTATGGGTTTTACAACCATATTTAGAATTAGTTATTAATGGATGCCTAATCTCATTATGGTGTAGATGGATAGGCTCAGCCTTAGACTCAGGAGAAGTTGTGAGTAGGACAACTTCAACAGTAGGGAAAGTAGGTTTTTTATCCACTGAGGGGAGTTGGAGAAGGTAGAGGTTGACCCCAATACGTCCCTCATGCTCAAGGACCATGACCCAAGCCTGGCTGTGGAGGTGGTTGTCAGCAGAGTGTTAGAGGAGCTGGGTGTGGTTAGTTGCATGCAGTGGAGGTAGTAGGTCTATCGGGGCCATAGATCATCATAGGTACGACCAGTTTGTTTAGAACCCTTTATTGTGACTTTTTTGATTTGGTAGATTCACACTCATTTTCTACACCATCTATATCCCATTATTTTTTACTATGTCTAGAGAGGCTTCCCATGCCCTTGGTTTTGAGTACGCCAATCAGAATCCATACCATCTTGTTTAATGTGTGTTGGGGGTGTAGAATGATGATGGGACCACATCACTGTCATGGGGATATTTTCTTGCTACTGATATAGCCATATGATTTCATACTCAGTATCAACTGTGTGTATTCCATATGTTATATTATCGACTACTTCTGGAGGAGAGTCATGTTTTTAGATGTGGATGTTCAGTGTGTGGTTTTCATTAGTGAGTGGAGTTGTCAGGTGGGTAGTTGGCGTGTGGAGCCCCTTCTTTCCTCATTAGCTAAGTTGTTAGTGGAATCACTAGATGATGAAATAGTGGAGGTTCCTAGGGTTATTAGACAGTTCCTATATTTTTTTTCCAAAGGAGGTTGTGACACTACCCCCTCAACATGATGTTGATTTCGAGATAGACTTGCAGCCTGACACTTCTCTCATTTCGATGGATCCTTATCGGATGGAAACTTCTGAGTTGCGAGAGTTTAGGTTTCAGATATATGATCTGATGAAGAAGGGTTTTATTTGGCCTAGTGTGTCACTATGGGATGCTCCAATGTTGTTCCCAAAGAAGTTGGATGGTGTTCTGAGGTTGTGTATAGACTACTGGAGGTTGAATCTGGTGATGGTCAAGAACTCTTACCCTATTCCAAGGATAGATAATCTTTTTTACTAGCTGAGAGGGGTGATTTGGTTTTCCAAGATAGATCTACATTCTGTATATCACTAGTTGATGTTAAAGTAGGTCGATATCCCAAAGACTTCTTTTAGAAGCAGGTATGGGCACTTCAAGTTTTTAGTCATGCCATTCAGTGTTAGGAATAGACCAGCTGTGTTTATGGGACTTATGAACTCAGTGTTCTATGAGTTCTTGGATTGATTCATTTTCATATTCCTCAATGATATCTTTATCTACTCGAAGTCAAAGGAGGATCATGTTGAGCATCTCAGAACTATCTTGCAGGTTCTTCGATTCCACCAACTCTATGGAAAATTATCCAACTGTATCTTTTGGATGCGGGAGGTGCATTTCCTTAGGCATGTGGTGTCATAGTAGGGTGTTTAAGGATATTAATCAGAGGTTAAAGTAGTTTTTTCATGGATTCATGGATAGTACCCAAGAACATGGTATATGTTCGAAGTTCCCATGGTCTCACAGGCTATTATTGGAGCTTTGTACCTGATTTCTCTTTAGTTTTAGCCACATTGATAGATTTGACTAATAAAGACCAAAATTTTGTGTGGATTGATTAGTGTCATGCGGTTTTTGGTTACTTGAAGGGGATATTGGTCAGTGCTCTAGTGCTCTAGTTTCATGAGTAAGGGGTGACTTTTGAGGTGTTTTTGATGCTTCCCATCTTTGTTTGGGATGTGTGCTGATGCAACAGCGAGAAATGATCTCCTATGGGTCTTGGTAGTTTCATCACCATGAACGTAATGATTCCACCCATGATCTAGAGCTAGAAGATGTAGTGTTCGTGTGTAAATTGTGGTGACATTACCTCATATGGGAGTGCTTTGTGGTCTTCATGGATCACAGGAGTTTTAGTTATATCATTTCCTAGCATGACCTAAATCTGCGATAGCATAGGTGGATGAAGTTTCTTCAAGATTATGATTTCAATATCTCCAAAACCTTAGGAAATTGAAATATCATTACCAATTTTTTGAGCATAAATTTGTAGGAGGATTTTCAAGAATCTGTATATTCATGGAGAGTATTAGAGGAGTTGGAAGCCTTGCACTTGGATACAAGAGTGGATTATGGAAAGAGATGTTTGTTTCAAATGACAGTGCAATCTTCTCTAACACTGTTGGGTGAGGAGACTCAGTAGGGGGACTCAGAGGAAGAGGTGATGTGCGATCTTATTGGCCATGGTGATTCTCCATAGGTATGGTCAGAGGATGGTAGGAACTGAATGTTTTTTCATGGAAGGTTGTTTATTATGGTGTAAATTAACTATGGAGTCCTTCTTGAGTTTCATAACTAACCATTTTTAGTAGACCTAAATGTTCCCAAGTTGTATCATTGGTTGAATATTCAATTTTGGTGGCTGAGGATGAAACAGACGGTGGTAGATTTTGTGGAAAGGTGCTTGGTTTCCCAATAGGTAAAGGTCGAGCATCATGTTCCTGGTGGTTTTTTCCAGACTTTGTATGTTCCCAAGTTGAAGTGGGATGAAATCTCAATGGATTTATTAACATCATTGTGTAGAGATCAAGGAGGTTGTGATATTATCTGAGTGATAGTGTATCAGTAGAAAATATCAGCTCACTTCTTAGTCATCAAGGATTCAGGCATAGTGGATGCCTTGGCTAAGAGGTGTGGGGATGAAGTGGTACGGTTTCATGGAATTTCAAGGTCTATTGTCTCGGATCACATTTTATCTAACGATTATGGAGGATATTTATGTATTTCTTTGGCACTTAGTTATGCCTCAACACTGCTTTCCACCCTCAGATATATGGGAAGATAGAGCGGACTATCCATACGTTGGAGGATATATTGTGGGCATGCGTCTTGAACTTTGGTGGATCTTGGGTATGATGCTTTCCCTTTGTAGAGTTTGCATATAATAATAGTTATCAATCTTACATTGGCATGGATCTGTTCAAATCCTTGTACGGAAGACTATGTTTTTCACCATTGTGTTGGAAAAAGGTTGGCGATATGGTTGTTCTTGGTCCCAATGTGGTGTAGAGAAAGACCAATAAGGTTCATCTTATTCATGAGAGGATGAAAGCAGCGTAGGACCGGTAGAAGTACTATGCTTATCATAGGAGGAGGACCCTAGAGTTATAGGTTGGAAACCATGTGTTCTTGAAGGGTTCCCCTAGACGTCATAAGTGAAGGTTCAGAAGAAGAAGTAAGACTTCCCCAAGGTTCATTGGACCCTTTGAGTTGTTGGGACAAGTTGGTGAGGTGGCATATCAGTTGGTGTTTGCACTATAGTTAGAAAGGATCCACGACATCTTTTATTTCTTTCAGCTTCATCAGTATCTAAATGATGGATCTCATGTTATTGATTGGGGAGATTTGTATATCGAGGATGATACAACGTTTTTGGAACAGCCAGTAGAGATCCAGGATCATTGAGAGAAGGTGTTTTGTGGGAAGACCATTCCTTTGATTTGTGTGTTGTTAAGTCATGGTGCCCAGGTGAAGAGTAGTTGGGAGTGAGATACGTAGATGTGTGCCCAGTACCCAGATGTCTTTTGAGTTTTGTTTTTCTTGTTTTTCCTTGTAATGTGAATTTTGAATATTGTTTATTTTGAAATGATTTTTTCTACTTGGTTTTCAATTTTTGGTGCAATGTGTGATGAATTCTTGAAATATAAAAATGGGTTGAACATATTCCTAATCGAGACACATTAACTATGTTGCAATAAAACCCATGTGGGAAATATAGTGCCTCCTGGATTGGATGGTATCTTGACATGGAGGATGGAATTCCCAGATTCATGTGTTTGGGATTGTGTGTTTGTTGTTTTTGTGTGGCATGTTTTGTGATCGTTTGGGTTAGCGTGTTAGTTAATAGATGTCAAAGGAGGTTTTCTTGGATATTGAGTTGTCCACTCCAGCTTTCAAACAACACAAGGTGGTTTCTCATTGGGTGTTGGTGTGTTTAGTTCATAGTGGTGCTTCCATTGTAGCAATATCCTTGAGAGGTATATCAAGGAATGGTTTTTCAAACCATTTCTATATTTTCCTTCTATGTTATTTTTTAATTCTTGAGGGTGAGAATAGTTTGAGAGGTATCTGGTGTAATGGATCAGACCACTTTGGTACATTACTTTGTTAGAATCTTGGTGTTTGAGGTGTCTTGGGAGGTCAAGGTGACTCATTTCAAAACTTTTCAAAAAATTACCTGTTTTCCATATTTTCCAATGGTGTCTTGTGCCAATGGTGTGTCACCCTGGAAGGTCACCCTGGCGGTCGCTTGCTTCCAGTAATTTTCCCAGCGGTGCCTCGGCTAGCAATGCTTCATGTCTGATGGTAGGACGTTTTCCAGTGTCTTTTCTGATTCTCTCTCACTAACAGCAGTAGGCATTTCATCTAACGGTGCCTCAACTGGTGGTGCCTTGTCTGGTGGTACTTAGTCTGACGGTGCCTATTGACACCACTTAAGAAAACAAAAAGACTATGAAGTGAACCTTGGATATTTCAAAATCCCCAAACAAGATTCGAAGAGTTCAAAGGAAATTAAAATACTCCAAAAGACCTGCACGGTATAGCTACACGACAAACCAGCTTCACAGACCTCCATGGCAGAGCTACGCAGTAGACCTTCGTGACAGAGCTCCATGCAAGAATAATTTCTGTTCCCTACGTGGAGTACCTACGCAGCAGAGCAGCACAAAGGACTTGCATGGGAAGCATCCCTTCTACCAGGCACCATCTGTGCCTATAAATAGAGCCCTTGGGCTCCCCATTTCATGACTGAAAAAAAAAGTTGAAATACTCTATGAAGCTCCCATTGCGTATCTTTTTCACCTAGATCCCTTAAATTGTCTCAAGTAGCTCTCTAAAACATGAGAGAATAGATAATTAAATGGGATAAGAATGTTTTGAAAGTATTTTTACAAATTTCTTTAGTCATCATTCATACCTGCACAGCATACCTACGTGCCATACCTGCATGGTATACCTACGCAGTACATCAATGGGGGGTACCTACGCGGTATACTTGTGCAAGATACCTATGCGACCATCTCAAGTACCCTTTTAAAAAGCCATTCATGGCAGGGTATTTCCTTCCTTGGTTCCCTTATCTAAAAGGCACTAAGTTGAAGCCTCCACCAAAACCTCTTGACTTATCAAACCATTGGGAAAGTCACATCAGTGTGTCTCCTATTTGGGTTTGTATTTCCACATTCAGAGGTTTCCCACATTTGTTTCAAAATGGGGTTGGGATTCATGGAATGTATGTGGGTTTTTATATCCACAATCACATGGAATATTCCTCAAGGAACACTGCAGGGAAGTTCCAAATTTTGAGAATAAGGGTTTGGGTTTTGTCCTCCCCTTCTCATCTCTAAGACTCGGAACCTCAGGTCTCTGGTAGGGAAGGTATGGTTCATACTTACCTCTCTGTGCAAGCATAAGAGAAGTATCCCTCCCCTACTAGGATCAATTTTAGGGCAAACAGATTGGTGTAATCCTCTATATTTTCTTGCAAGAGGTAGCATCATTGCTTCTCCTTTCTTATTCGGTGCCAAAGACTAAAAGGGAGATGGGAACAGGGACTTTCATTGCCCTTTCCCTCTCCTATTGGGCTTTATCACCATGGGTAGCCATCCTGGTATAAGCCCTTCACCTTCACCCCTTCTTCCTTACATTGGAATCTTGTCCAAATGTAAATAGAATAGAGGGAAGTTTCGTCACCTCGCCCTATTCCACGGTCACCTTCCCCTCTTCCATCAGCATGGAGTAAAATTTTGAACATGTGAATGCCTTTGTTTAATCTTTGACATTATCTTGTTCCTCACATCGTGCATGACTCGCGTGGGCTTAGAGATTTTCCATGATTACAACATTTTCATGATTAATGGACTACGAGAACTCTGATTTCTATTTAAACTAGGATACATAGGAAGCCTCCTCAATGCCCGAGCTCACAGGATATCCTCCTCAAGAATCCAACCCAAATTCCCTTAATATGGGCATTAGCCTTATGAATAAGCTCCAAATGAATCCCCGGATCATCAAGGAATCCTTTTTCAAGAATTAATCTCAAAATCATCTCTCTCAAAGGACTATACTCTCCTATGAGACTTATTGAACTTCATGGATTTTGATTCCCATCCATATGGGATACTTAGGAAACCTCATTGAGGTTCAAACACAACACTTCAAATCACCCCTATTCTCTTTGGGCCATATTCCCAATAGGTTCTGATCTTACTTGGAAACCCATATCCTTTCCAAGTTCTTTGGGCTACTTCAACATAAGTCCCACACTAAGTATTGACTAATCATATTTCGCTTAGTTTTCCATATCACATGACCTTAAAAGGTATGATGGGTCCCATTCAGTGGTACTGAACTCAGAGGGTTATGATTCCTTTCACAAGGATATGTAGGTAGCCCATTTTATGGGAATGATCCCAAAATCAAACCAAACCTTTGTCTCCCTAAATGGAAATAAAATTCCAGAGTGCCCCACTGAGTGGATTAAAAACCAATATCATCATAATGATGATTAAAAGAAACTCTAAGCAGTATGTTAGAGGATACCATTGATGGAAAACCTCAAATACATACAAATATTTCCATTAATTAAGAACCATGAATGCATACTGATGATTCTAAATTTTACACATTTTAATTAGTGATTGAAAATTACAAGGGATTATGATATACTTGGTGAATTAATAATGATTCATGAAAATTTATTAAATTTACAAAGTGAGTCCTGAAGTAGACAATAATTCCTCCAAAAAGGGTGTGATGAGTCTAACCTCCCATCCTCTCGACCAATGCACATTCTTAAGTATCGTAAAGTTAAAACATAAAGAATGCCTGCCTTTGGAAAGTAGGTCACCTTTGGATAAAGAACTATTGAAAGTTTCTGATTTCATGAATAAATCCAATGGAAACTGCCTAGAAACATTCTTAAAACTAGAATGCACATTTCAAGGAACTACAAAACAAAAAATGGTGAACTCGATGTGAATCCTTAACTAAGTTAATAATGTTAAACACCTATTAGGACCCTATCAATTGATAAAGGAAGTCCAGAAAAAGGAATCAATCACACATGTATCGATCTAAAAATATGTTTCTTTAATGGATTTTGTTGTTGTTCTCGGTTTTTTTTCTCGGAATTCCCTTCATCAAAAATGGATTTCTCCAAGACAACATCTGTGAACTTCTCGACCACTGCTCAAGCTAGATATCCATCCCTGGGAAGGAGATAATCACCAACCCAGTGTCTTCAACTCTAGGTCTCTAATGTGATGGTAAAGGAATATCGCCATCATAGTACAATCCCGACTATGGAGGCTACTCGACAGGCCCTTCAGGTCAATATCAATCCTCGGTCATCTGGCCAATGATGACTGATGATCAAGAAGCAAACAGTGCCAACCATTGTCTCCAACTATTTCAGGTCTTTATCCCTAAAACTAAACAACCAGTCCCTCCCATACTATAGGGAGGTGGATCAAGAGTTCACTCAAGGCCTCAATTCAAGAATACAGGAGTCTTTATTGAGGACTCCCATCAGCAATCACCGCCAGCAAAATCATGCGGTAGTGAACCCCAAACATGATGGGGGTGTTGTCTCCGGATGTTTGGTCCGGGTCTCTCAAACACAGGCATGAAATATGAACCATTGGGGACAACATCTGGTCAATAGGGAGAAGGTTATTACCTATACCCCTTCTGTAGAAATCCATCAACCTAACTTGATGGAAAACAATGAGCAGGCACATACACTCATCCATCCCAATTTTGTTGCTTAGCAGGCTCAGCTGAGAGAAACCCACCAATCATACCAGATAAACCCGGTGGAGTACCGTGAATAGGTACATACACCTACTTACAAGTTATCATCCAGTTATCAGGCTCATCTGAATGCATTTAAAGAAGCCCGCCAATCTAATATGGTGGCAACTAGTAAATAGGAACATACACCTATTTACAATCACCAATTCTGTCAGTAGTCTCATCTGCCAGTATTGAAGGAATTCCATAAACCATACTTGACAGGAAACATCCAGTAGGCACATACACCTATCAATGTTCATCATGTATGCCAATAGTCTCGTTTGGTATCACCCAAATAAGTAATTCGGGAAGCTCTGACGACAAATTTTGGGAAGACCCAACTCTCTACCCCCATGCATGAGTACTGTCAATACCCATTGATAGGAAAAGGAGGATAGGAGCAGGCACATACACCTACTCTAGATATAGAATGGATGTATATTCCCGTTCTATCTACTGAAGTCACCAAACACATCTTATCAATGGTGAAAGGGTAGACACAAATCCATATCCATATTTTGGAAGCATGCCAGAATATTATAACAACTACTTCAGTAGTATCAGGGAAAGAGACACATAAATCTATCCCCACACATGGGATGACACATAGGCATGACATCCCAAATTAGACACACACCTATGTTCTAGTCTAGGAGGGTCATGGGTCATATTTTCCCATATCATACAGACAACAAGATCGGGAATATAAACCCTTTACAATTAGAGGTAATCGATCCATTCTAGTAATTAATCCAAGGCAGGCAGATACACCTGACCATGATAACCACTTCTCCTAGTAAGTGGCCCCAAATAAGTATAAGAGAACATCCAAGAATAAGTATCACTAAGAACCGTTGAAAAATCAAGAGTCAAGCTACGATTTAGCTCCTCTTAATGCTGGAGTTTTTGAATCCCTCAGACATTTTTCTATTACAGCTTAATATCCCACCTTCTCATTACTAAATTATGAGAGTAGTAGATGTAATTATGAAGTTCCTCATTGAACACTTTATCATGAAGGCTTGTTTCAGGAAAATTTGATCAATCTAGAGTTTCTATATTTGGATGAGATCCATGGAAACCCTCCATGTGGCCAGAAGACCAAGGAGAAAGAAGATTTATCCCTTGTTGTAATATACCATGGTGATCCTCCCTGTGATGGAATTCGCTGCGAAATTACTCTCTGTAGTATTATTTTTCATTGTCAAAACAATTTCATAGTTGACAATGTAGAGATGATAAAGCCCTCCTATCTTGAAGCACTTGCAAACACAAGGCCAGTCATGTATGATGTATAGTCAATTATGGGTGAAACACTTTCTCCACTAGAAGACATCTTAAGGGAATGGTCCTTATCTAAACCTCCCTTGGTCCATTTGTCTTCTAATACAGAGCATCCACTTTGGTCAGACCAAGTGGAGAAATCTCAAATAAAAGATAATGAAGATATGTTAAACATGAGAAAACAATTGGCTAAAGGAGAAATACCCATCATGTTTTGTCCTTTGGAAAATTCTTAGTATAACATTTCATAATTGATAACATAAAAATGCATTCATGATATCTGCTTTATCTTATGGAAAACTCTTCGTCATTTGAAAACCAAAGTATTTCCATATGATGAATATCAAAATCATGTAAAGGTAATAGAATATTTGCAACTCCAAATTGACTTGGCATCTCACTCAGTTTCCCAACATCCAAAGGTTGAAAAATAGTAGAGAACTCTTCAGCGCATATGCCTCAATGCTCTAGAGAGGTTACTCCAATTAATTTTGGATTCCCCATCTAGTGTTCGTATCAGAGGATGGGGTGCACATAGATCATTTCATTTCACTATTCTCCAAAATCAAAAAAGTACCCCAAAAGTGGTTTCATGCAATGTTATTGCCCACAGTCGGCCCTAATAAATAGGTTTTTTATGTAATCAAAGGTACGCTCAAGAACAGGCCTCAAACAGCTCTCATCAGAGTTAGGCCCAATGAAAAGAAGTTGTTGAGTTTATTTTACATCAAGCATCTAAGAATATTGAGCAGGCGTCCCATTTAGAAGATGTCAGACATCAGAGAATGCAAATGTCTGAAATAGCATAGTGATCTTCTGAAACAGGTTATTTAAGTGGTTGTCGGATGATGCATCCAACTAATGTCCAAACCAAAATTCACAAAATCAAAAGAGTAGTTGCACTAATTTCATCTATAGAAGTTCAAGAATCGCCACATCTTACAAGTCTAGTAGCTCATTTAATTAAACCTTAAAATTCATTAAACAATATTCAAATATTTGAAGAAGAAGAACAGGAACAGCCCCAGGCTGCAGGGCTGGGGGCTTTTTCACATCAGTAATCCCCTTCTTACTAGAAGTTAGTTTTCTCCCAATTATGGAAGAATCCACAAGGAAGGTGTACAACTAAACTATCTGAGGATTCTATTCAAGTTACTATCTTCCAAATAGTTCCCAGGAAGTCATCGTATGGGAGAGAAGAGACTTATAAAAGATAGATAGGGAGACGATCTTGAAAAAATACTGACAAAATTCCCTCGATGCATTATGCATCAGTAAATGTTATTAACACCATTGCAGAAGATCTTCCAAAAAATAAGTCTAGTTTAGGGGAATCAGAAGATGAAGTTCTTATCCATAATATGGTACACACTGAGAAAAATGAAGAAGGTGTGCGTACCCGAAATCATAGGCCTACCCAGAATCTAGGTATGCCTTCAAATAACCAACTCCCCCTCTCCGAAAGGCATCTAACAAAGGGAAAGGAAAAAAGTCATATCGCATATCACTTTTTCACTAGATAAGGTCAATATCTTTCACTTGAAGAGATATTTTCATAGAAAGAAGAGGAAATGAAGGAGTTGAAAAGACTCAATACATAGTTACTTCAAAACAGTATTTCTGCTAGATATACTCCCCAAGATGGTCCTCAAATTGCAAATCCTATAGGAGTTCCTCCGCAAAGAGGATTTGTAGTAACTACAGATACAGATAATGAATTCCCTCCATTAGGTACAAAACCAAGGTAGGATCAAACACGTCCTGATAGGCCTATTCCTATGGGATGTCCAAGGAAAATGTTAGCACCACCATCATTGTTTTTTCCAGTCATTGCACCATCCCAAGCTCTAGTTGCTATACCTACATAGAATCTGGCTCATCTGGATATTCCCAAAATGCTTATGAACACAATTAAGGCATTAACGAATCAATTTTAATCTATAGAGGAACAATGTGCACCATTTCAGCCAGAAAAGAGAGCTTACCCTGAATGGGTGGATGCAATTCCTCCCCCACAAAATTTTTTGAACACTACATTCCCAATCATTAACGGTTCAGGAGATCCAGAACAACACTTAACATATTTTGTTTCTCATTGTGATCCCATGATGGGAACTTCTCAACAACAGGAAGCAAAAAATCTTAGGTGTTTTTTATAGTCATTACAAGGGCCAGCTTTTGTCTGGTACACATGTTTAAAATATTGATCAATTATTGGATGGGAAAATCTCTATCAAAAATTCCTTCTTCAATTTAGCTCAATACTACCAAAGACGATAGTTTTTTATCTTAATAATTGTAAAAAATGGAGAATGGATGATTTTTTGATTTCATTGCTTGATGGAAGGGATTAACATATTCCTTAAGTTTAGCACTCCCTTAAGAAGAGTTACTGCCAATTTGTGTGGAAACTTTGTGTGATGAGTTACGCACACCATTAATCCCTATGAAATACACAGGAGGGTTTCGAGACCTTACTTCAATTTCTCAAAAGATATATGATCCTATTATAGAAACTAAGGATAAAACTTAGGTAATTCCATCTGCTCCAGGGAGGAGGATAGGAAAGGCATAAGCTTCTACAGTCACACTCAAATAGGCACCTGTACCTACTTCTACTTCAAGACCCTCATCATACCGAAGGGCTCCGCCTCCGGAGCATTACCAGCAATGACGGTCTCATCAAGATGATCAAAGAGACCAAATACAGAAACATATTGACAAATTAAAGAACAAATTTTATTCTTTCTAGAATGAAAAAGTTTTTGGTTACTTAGTCTCAGCCTTAGAAAACAATTTTGTTTAGTTTCCAAGGCTGAAGAAACCAAATAAAGAAGGAGATGAAGATCTTTCGAATTATTGTCCCCACTACTGGAAAATGGACCTATCCCCACGGTTTTCCTCAAAACCGTGGGGATAGGTACCCCCTATACCCACGGTTTTGGAAAACCTTGGGTATAGGTCAATTTTCAAGACCTGTACCCACGGTTTTCAAAAACCGTGGGCATAGGGGGGTCTATCCCCACAGTTTTCCAAAAACGTGGGGATAGGTCTTGAAAATTGACCTATACCCACGGTTTTGAGGAGAACCATGGGGATAGGTATAGGATAAAAAACCTATACCCACGGTTTTGAAAAACCGTGGGTATAGGTTTCCCATGTGTGCGCGGGAAAAAAAATTTTTCCGCGGGAAAGATTTTTTTTTTGGCGGGAGTCCTATACCTACGGTTCTTCCCTCTATACCCACGTTTTATATAACTATATTTAACTAAATATATATATATATACACATAATTGATAGTAGGGTAGTGGTAGACGCGGTACTTTGCAGCGAGGAGGTCGTGGGATCGAAACCCGCCTGCGGCTTTATTTTAGGATCTATACCCACGGTTTTGAAACCGTGGGTAAAAGCCATTGACACCGTGGAAATTGGGAATTTTTTGTTGACACGGTGGCAGAACACCTATACCCATTAAAACCATATTCATCAGTAAAATGATCAACTGAAATAATTCTATTTTACAAAAATAGTTGAAAAAATAGATTGTGGATTCTATCACTCCGGCCACATTAAAACCATATTCATCAAAAGGTTGTTCCTCAAAGAAACAAAGTGATATTAAGAATAAATAGTTTTCAGAAGAAGACAGGCTCATGTTAAGGCCAAAGTTCTCCTTGACCCTGGTAGATTTTATGTCTCTATTTCAAAAGCATAGGCACCACCCCGCCAAATGGAACAATCAGAAGTAACCTATCAGGCAGAATATTTATCAGATAAAGAATTGATCTTTGGTTCAATTAATGTTATCCATTTAACGGATCATTATGACAATAGTGATTCTGATTATAATGAGCTAGAATTCACTATACCTAATTGGGGAACTAGAAGAAGAGGCCAAGGTTGAGGATACAGGGGAAGATGTGGAAATTCTAGAAATCACTGTTTTAACTCCACCCCTGCATGAACCATATATACGTAGAAACTCATGGAAGAACCCTTTTGTGGGATCAACAAGAACAAGAAGTTTATTCTATGAAAAACAAGTCCGGTTCTGACACAATTATTTTGGAGGACCGATTAGAAGTTATTCCATCTTACTCTCAGTAAGTAAATAGACCTAGTCAGTCTAATATTCCAAATTCAGGAATATCTCTCACTTTTTCTTCAACGCAGAATACGACTACATCAGATGCATCAACTTCTAAAGCACCTTCAAAATAGCATCTCCATGATGGGAAATGGAGACCTTTGTACCAAAAGTATGAAGTCTTGAAACAATTTTCCCAAGTACCAGCCATGTTTTCAATTATGGATGCTTTGAATTTATCAAAATATCTTCAAGAAGCACTCATTGAGGCTTTGTCAATTCCTCAAGAGATTAAAACCGAAGTTGTATCTACTGAGGTTTATCATATAGAGAATGATATTTCAAAATTTCATGTAGTCATATCTTTTAAAAATGAAGATGAAGATGTTGTTGTGTGTGGAAATATCATACCTTTGTATTTGTCAAGCTAGGTCAATGACATAGGCATCTGATGAGCCTTCATTGATAAGGGCTCTGGAGTCAACCTCATTCCTGTTTCTACACTTCGTCGATTGGGCATGACTAAATCTGAATTATCTCCTTCGACTTTACTGTTGCAGTGATATGACAAGAATGAAAAAGAAACTCTAGGTGAAATTACACTCAGAACTCAGTTTAGAGATCTTGTATCTAATTCAGATTTCATGGTTGTTCGTGAGGAAACAACCTTCAATATTTTTCTTGGAAGTCCTTGGCTGCATCAACATGCATCCATACCTTTATCATACCACCAATGTATTAAGTATTGTTTCAATGGTCAAATTGGGACATTTTATAGTGACAAGGATCCATTCAAAACATGAGAGTCTCAATACATTGAGGAATAGTTTTATCACACAAAAGGAACGAAGTCCATGATGAAGGAAATAACCAGAGTTAATGCTCCAAATGGACTGGAAAAGATTCCATCAAATCCATTCATGAATTTGAGTACAAATTATGTGCTACCCATTAATCAAAGTGAAAGGGTAAAACTAAATCTAAGAACTCATCCAGTAATTTCTATAATGTCAATTGCGGCAACTTAGCCTGAAAATATGGGAGAAATTACTGATTCACCAAGCAGTAATGGAAACTTAAATAGAGATGTCTTCATTTCATCTGTCAAACTACAGCGATCCTCTACTTTTTCATTCAGAATAGAAGAAATTTTGTCAATTCTAGAAGAATACAAGGATGTTGATTCTCCATCCATCATTTCCTCTTTATTACCATGGGAATACCCTTCTTCATCTATAGGGTCAGATATGGTGGTCTTTTCTTCATGATGTTTAAATATTGACTCCCCCTCTAAATATAGGAGTTTGGCCTCATCATCTACTATGCAAGTGGAAACATAAGAGGTAACAAGTTATGAATAAGAAGAGGAAGATCTCAGGGATGCTCTTCCAGCATTTGAGGAAGGTGTCTCTACCACCGTGGATGAGATCAAATAAATAAATCTTAGTACATAAGAAGATCCACGCCCCACTCTAATTAGTGCGGCCATGACCAATGAATAGAAATAAGTGTATACATTTTTTCTAAATCAATATAGAGATATATTTTCTTGGAATTATACAGAAATTCAAGGTCTTAATACTGATGTAGCCACTCATCATTTTGGTTTTTCATAAGAACGTCGCATATTCAAGCAAGAAGTAAGAAGAACGCACCCAACTCATGCCTCTAAAAATGAAGCTGATGTTGATAAGATTATAAAGGCTAACTTTGTCAGGGAAGTTCATTATCCCAAATGGCTGGATAACATCTTCCCAATGAAAAAGAAGAATGGAAAAATTAGAGTCTCCATTGATTTCAGAGATCTTAACTGTTATTGTCCTAAAGATGATATTCTAGTTCTGATCACAGAGATTTTAATTGATGCAACAGTTGGATATGAAGCTCTTTATTTTATGGATGGTTACTATGGGTATAATAAAATTCGTATGGACCTATAGGATGAATAATCTATAAGCTTTAGAGCCCCTCAAGGTGTGTTTTTCTATCGAGTAATTACCTTTGTCTTAAAGAATGCAGGTGCAACATACCAACGTTCCATGCACCATATCTTCAAACCCCTATTAGGGAAATTTTTTGAATGTTATGTGGGTGATTTGGTTGTCAAATCCTGACAATTTTTCAATCACTTGGCTGATTTGGAGACCATATTCCATAAACTTTAGCAACACAATTTGAAGATGAACCCCTTGAAATGTTCTTTTGGGGTAACCTCGAGAAAGTTTCTTGACTTCGTTGTACACCATCGTGGTATCGAAGTTGATCCTTAGAAAACAAAATCAATCCTCGGTATGTCAAATCCTCAAAATTTGAAATAATTAAGAGGACTACAAGGACACTTGGCCTATATTCACTGCTTTATCGCCAATTTAGAAAGCAAGTGTTTTCCCTTCACTAGATTAATGAAAAAAGGAGTCACCTACCAATGGACTGATCACTGCCAAGAAGCATTTGATACACTCAAGAAATATCTCTTGAGTCCACCAATATTAATGCCACCAGTTGAAGTAAGACCACTTATTCTCTATATGATATCTTTAGAGTGATCACTAGGTGTATTCCTCTCCCAAAATAATGATGTTGGGAATGAAAACAGCCTTTACTATCTTAGTCGAACGATGATTGATGTAGAAAATCAGTATTCAAGTATTGAAAAATTCTTCCTAGCATTAATATTTGCAGTTTATAAATTAAGTCACCACCTACAACATCATGAAGTCCAATTGGTATCTCACAATAACTTTCTCAAATTTATCCTCATCCGTCCTATTCTTACAGGTCGTCTGGAACGGTGGGCGGTTATTTTGGAACAGTTTGATATCTATTTTGTACCTCAAAAGGCAATCAAAGGCCAAGCTCTAGCCGACTTCCTTGCTGAGCATCCATCTGCGGAAGATACATCATTTAATAATGATCATCCTGATGAAGAGGTCTTCTCTATTCAACATAATTCCCAAACATGGGAAATGTATTTTGATGGTGATTCCAGAAGTCCAACTGGAAAGATAATCGAAAACCCTAAACTCAACAAGGTTGGGTTAGGAATTTTCCTTATTTCCCCAAAAAAACATTATTTCCTTATTCCTTCTTGTTATCGGAAGGTGGTACCAATAATGAGGTAGAATATCAAGCTCTTATCGCAGGTTTATAAAGGGCCCTTCAGGTGAAAATGGATCACTTAAAAGTGAAAGGTGATTCATAATTGGTAATAAAACAAATCAATGGATAATATTCTATCAAAAAAGAAGAATTAATCCCTTTTTGTGATTATGTAAAAGGGTTAATGGCTGAATTTCCCTTAGAGTCGACATTGTCTTATGTTCTATGATCAAAAAATGCTCAAGAAGATGCACTAGCTAATGTAGCTATAGCCTTGGCAGATCCAAATCAAGATGAGACAGTCATTAGCATAGCTCATCGTTGTGTAGTCTCGCCTTTTTTTCAAACCAGAATAGAGGAAATTAATAAAATTATCCCTATTTCTGAATAGTATGGTCATACCATGGGATGGAGAACATCCATCATGGAATATCTTCAAAATGGGAAACTTCCACTAGATAGGGATGAAAAGGAACAGATCTAACGACGAGAAGCTACTTTTACTCTTTATGATAGTCCAGACCACCAAAAGACCCTTTTAAAGAGAGGATTTGATGGAATCCTCTTAAAATGTATTGATCAGGAAGAGACCGCAGCTATCATGAAAGAAGTAAATTTAGGAGTTTGTGGTGCCCACCAGTCTGGTCATAGACTCTCTGATCAGATTCAAAGGATTGGATATTTTTTTCCTTCAATGATGCGGGATTTCATAGATTTTACTAAGAAATGTCATCCCTGCCAAGTGCATGCCAATTTTATTCATCAACCTCCGAAGATTCTATATACAGCTAAATACTCCTTTCCATTTTCCATATGGGGAATGGATGTAGTAGGACCTTATCCTCCAGCCACGGCTAATCAGTTCAAGTATATTCTCACTACCACTGACTTCTTCTTTAAATGGGCCAAGGAAATACCTCTCAAAGAAGTCGGAGCCAAAAGCATTGTTAGTTTTTAAAAAACTAATATCTTCCCCAGGTTTGGTGTCTCTCATACTAATTTTATGGAAAATAGCACAATTTTTTGTTCTACTGAGGTAAAAAAGTTATATCAGGAACATAATATCAAGTCCAACCATTCATCTCACTATCATGTGGAAGCCAATGGACAGATAGAGGCCTTCAACAAGACTTTATCAAATATACTCTAAAAGATGGAAGATAAAGATAACAATCCATGGATAATAAACTTTTGGATGCTTTATGGGATTATCGTACCACTACCCGTACTGCTACCCAAGCAACTCCTTATTCATTGGTATATGGAGCTGAAGTAGTTTTACCAATGGAAATGCAATTGCCTTCACTCAGAGTTACAATCTATGATCATTTATCTATAGATGAGAGGTCTCATAAATGGTTCAATGAGTTGGAATGATTAGTCGAGAAAATATTGCACACTTTACATCATCTAGAAGTTTATCAGAACAGAATAGAGTGATATTTTAACAAGAAAGTTCGCCTCCATTCATTTCTTCAAGGAGAATTTGTATTAGTCCTTAGGACTGCAATGATACTAGGAAAGAAACCTCCAAAACTTGAACCAAATTGGGAAGGACCTTATTCCATACATAAGGTCTATTCAAATAGAGCCAATGCCTTAATCTCAATGGATGGAGAGATTATTACAACTTCAACCAATGTGAGATTCTTGAAGAAATACTTTGTGTAGTTGACATCATTAGTTCTCTCTGTAAGACTTTAAACTACATAGTAGCACATCTTCACTGGAAGACTTTAAACTGCACAGTACCATGTCCTAGTTTCAATACATTAAACCGCATAACAACCATAAGCATCCATGAGGCATGACATTAAAATGTGTATCATCTTCATCCTTGTCGCATGGCGTTAAACTGCACGACATCATTTGTATAACTATTGTTTTCTATATTTTATGTTAGAAGCTTCTATAAGCAAACATCATTGACCTCATTGCTACTCTTTAGTGGCACATGAATCCTCCTCTTCCTTGTGCCTGAGTCAGATTTGCATAAAGGCCATGTTTCAAGAACTACATATGGCTTGATTCTCATTTTCAATGAGACATGTAGAGATGCCAAGATCTCCAATCTTAGGCCCAGCCGCATGATAAAAAAACCCTTTTTTCTTATATAAGAATCATATTTTCATAGGGAGTGTTTTAAGAACTATGTATGACTTGATTCATTCCCTAGAAAGACACATAGTGACACTTGGGTTTTATCCCTTAATCCAGTTATAATATGTCTTTCTTTTCACATCAGTTCATTGTCATCCTTACCGCATGACGTTAAACTTCATGGAAATTTAACACCCTTATTCTTCACTTTCATCACATTTACATTGTAAAATAAACCCTTACTGCTCCTTGTTTCTCACACTGAGCATAGATCATGTGGGCTTAGTAATTGGATAAATGGATTCTTTATATAAATAAGTTGTTTCAATTTCTTATGGGATTATTAATTTTCTTACTAAATGACTTAAAACTATATAGTATAATGTCCTCATTACATGAATTAAAACTGCACATCACAATATTAATTCAGAGGAAAGAAAGAAAGTCTTTATTTTACATATGAGTTGGATCTATGTAAAGGATGCCAAAATCATGGCCAATATTGGTTCAAATATTTCTCATCTTCATTGAGAAAAATCCCCTTCCATATTTCACATTCTTAATCTTGAATATTTTCATATTCTAACAATCTTTCTTATGGTTTCTAGTGACATAGTTTCTAATATTTAAGAGCTTTTTTCCTGACTATGCAGCATGCTCCCTTAGGCGGCCTTGCATATGTTTCCTACATAACAGGCCTGTCAGCCAAAAGATTCCATTATTTGGCTATGCAGCATATTCCCCATTTGGCCCTACATAATACAGCCCCCATAATAGGTTTTTTAAATAATTTTAACTTTGTTCTTGGTTATAGTATCTTTTAACCCTTCAAAATTTGATGACAATATACAAGAGTCTGTATTTTTTTTAAAAACAGTCGTTCACGTATACGTATCACATTATCTTTCTCTTGATATGAAAGTCTCAAGACCATGGTTTACACATTTCTCTCACCATGTGTTAAATGAAATATGAAATATATTGGAATAATTTGGTCACATATCATATATTTTTTCTATTTATGGTCCTAGTTGTATGACCTAAAACTATAAAACACCATATCTCTTATGTTTGGGTCAGACCTTCATAACGGATCTATTCCTCCGATTATTTGGAAATCTTGGTTTGAAAATACCCTTTATATATTCAGGTACCTATCTCCATAAACCAAACTCTGTACTTCAGAAAACCTGAATCTCCATAAACTTTATTTGGCTTTTAGCAATAGAACGTCAAAATTTTGAGAGCTCTTTTGCCTGAATGTGTAGCATATGCCCTTAGGTGGCCTTGCATAAATTGCCTATATAACAGGCTTGTCAGCCAAAATATGCCACTATTTGGCTATGTGGCATATTCCCTAGTTGGCCCTACATAATAAATCCCCCATAACGGGTTTTTCAAAAAAAATAGTAACTTCGTTCTTAAAAGAGACTTCCTCTAATGATTTTGGCCCTTTTTCCCCATATCATCCTTCGGATTCAGAAAATTCCCAAATCATAGTTTAAAATTTTTCATTTCATACCTGGATATAGTAGTATATTTCCAAAAAATTATCAAGAAATTGGGAAGGTCTCGTACCTTTGGTCAAAGCTAAAGACCTTAAATTAAAGCCACACAATTTCCTCACTGCAAGACTTAAAACTGCACAGTACTATGTCCTCACTGCAAGACTTAAAACTCCACAGTACAATGTCCTCACTACAAGAATTAAAACTACACAGTACAATGTCCTCACTTCAAGACTTAAAACTGCACAATATGATATCATAATCCCCTTTCTGATAAATTTTAACCATTACTCATACACCAAATTTTTATAGAAATGGATTTCCTGTTCATGAAATAAGTTGGTATAAAATAGCCTTTTCATTATTAAAATTCCTTTCCTTAGAAAAACCACCCACTGTGGTCTTGAGTCACCCAAATCTTTTTTTCCCTATTTATTGGCAGAAAATGTAAAATTCCTAATGAACTCTTTTTCCTGACTATGCAATATGTGCCCTTAGGTGTCCTTGCATAAGTTGCCTACATAACAGGCATGTCATCCAAAATATGCCATTATTTGGCTATGGAGCATATTCCCCAGTTAGCCCTGCATAATATCTCCCCCATAACGAGTTTGTCAAAAAAAAATGGTAACTTCATTCTTAGAAGAGACACCCCCCCCCCTTATGTTGATACGAGTTTTTAGATTTAGTGATCATAAAAAATCATGATTCAAGATTCCCCTTGGAAATATTTAAATAATATTAAAGAAATTATTAGCCACTAAGTATTTTTTGGAATCTAATTTCAAATTTATGGTCAAAGATATTTGACCTTAAATATTTGTCTATTATAGTCCAACATGGATGAATTTAAACTGAAAACAACAAAAGACTTGGTAATCATTAGATTGGGAACTCACAAAAGGCACTCTAAACAAAAGTCGAGTTCTAGCTCACTAAACATACATTCTTGTATGATTTAGGTAATATTGTTTCAATTGTGGAAAATAGGAATGAAGAGACATATGACTAGAGACAAGAAATCCATTTCATTTATATGAAATCAGAGGGACGTCCACAGAATGGAGCCTCTCTATCATGTGTCAAAATAAACTCTCAACATGAATCTTCATTTGTTGAATAGCTTCATGAGCCCTATCATATGCCTGTTGAAGTTGAGATAGATGAGCAACTCTAGACTCCTCATCCTGAATAAGTTCTTCCTAAGTAGTTGAAATGGTAGTTATTCCCTCTAATTTGGTTTCTCCCAATGTTTGGTTCAATTTATCAAGTTTTTTATGAACATCATCTTGTTTCTGTTGAATATATAATGACTCCTTCGTGGTTTCTATGATTTCTTGACCAATTTCAATTGATTTTGTGTTATGATTTTTTTCTGCCTTAGCTACGACAGCTTGAAATCTCTCAATATTTATAAGCCATTTAGCCTCTTCAAAATATTTTCGCAACTAATGCTCCTCCTCCAGTTGGAGAATAATTTCTTTCATAGCATCATAGACTGGCCGGTAATTAAATCCACCAAATCCCAATACACAGAATAATGTTGGGAGATTGAAAAAATGGGATAACAGTTCATCTAAAGGATTTTCATCAATTATGCTCCAGATATGCCGCCATGTCTTCTTACATACAATTCCAAGGGAATATTGCATCTATAAATATGAATCTGAGTCACTACCGTTAGGTAAAATGTACTCTGGAAACAGATCACTTAAAGAGATGCTTCACTCTACTTCTCTCAGAATAGTAGAAGCTTCACCTTCTGATATAGGAGCTGATAACCCTAAATGATAAATCAAGGTCATTGTCAGTTTCAAATAGAGGAAACAGATATGATTCAGATGGCTGATTATATATACTCAATAATAAGTTAGCTACTTGATTGGATTCATCCCTTTTATTCTCAGTTTTAGTGATTTGAGTAGATGTTTCTTGAGAAGGGGAATTCCCCTGAGTTTTCTTAGTTATCACATTTTAAGGATCTAGAGAATCTATTGATGGAGGGTCCTCTACAAGTATTTCTCTAGTTACAATATAAGGGTAGAGTGGAATACCCCATTCTTGAAGAACCTTTGAAACATTTTCAGTAGATAAAGTTGCATGAGGTAAACTTTGATGTAAAGAATCAAATAAAGAAAACCAATTGTGTATAGAAAATGCAATAATAAAGACTTATGTTCTTGTAATTATTCATCAAAATCCCCAAACTCCTTCGTTGAGCATGGAATATCAATATTTTGATTAAGGGATTCCATCATTTCAGTGTATGCGGCTTGGAATAATATAGCATCCTCACCATTTAAGGTATCCAACAAATGTTGGTTGATGCCCAAATTGGATCTGCTGACATTCTGTTCCATTATCTCTTCAATCGGTACAGCATCATCAAATATTTCCATATTTGGGCCAACACCAGTATTTATCTCAGGTTGTCATGGGTCCTCATTCCTTTCTTCTGGAGCAATAGAAATAGCAGTATTGATTATTTCCGGATCTTCTATTGAAAAAAACTGAGGAATGTATTTAATCTTACCATGGATTTTCACTCTTTCAAAAGAGCCAGGAGTGCGTATAGTTGAATATTTTGATGATTTATCTACTAAGATAGTAGATTCATCAACATGAACTTGGGTTTCCCATGGAGTTTCTTTTCCTAATCTCAAAGGATCAGCTCTTAATCCCTTGAGATAGGAGAGAGACATGGATCCTACAAGAGGATAAAACGTGATTACCGAAGTGTATTGAGAAAATTATATGCCCAAAGGATAGTATAAATACTTACTCCTTCGACGAACACTTCAAATCAATCTCAGTGCTCTCTTATTTTTCTTTTCAAAATCTTGTGGAGAAATTGAAATGTTTCTCTTGGTAGGAGAAACTCGAGGTAAGGGTTGAGGATTATCCGTTTCCATTACCCCAGTCATGATTCTCACTCCTAGAGAAAGTTCTGGTGACCTGGGAGGATCATTCATTTCATCAATAGGAGAGACTTCAAGACTGTACTTAGGTGATTCAAGAATTGGTTCGGAGCTTCCTTCTCTACATTCAAGCTGCACAAATACATTTTCATCAAAAATTAATGATGATAAATGGTAAAGTATAGTTGAGAGAAAATAAGAAGGAAAATACATTCTCAGTATTAACATAAATATCTCACTCCTCCTCAGAGTCAATAATTACCCCTTCGTGTAATCCTAAGTCCATCATATGAGATACTCATTTAGAGTCTAGGATTTTTTCATTAGTTTCATATATGAAAGTCTCCAAATCTATAATATACTTCTACACTTCAACTAGTTTATTATCTGAATTTCAATTAGAAGGTGCCTTAATATCACCAATGTCTGGTATTCAAACACCATGCTAAAGTAATGCCCATGCATCCCTAAGATCACAAGTCACACTCTCCCAATAATGAATGGATGAAGGTAACACATAATCCAATCTTGGTATGGTTGATTGTGGAAGATATTCAGCACTTTCAGACTAGTGAGCATTTTTAGGAATCCTTTCTTCTTCAGAAAGTTCAACAGATGGAATAGGAACCTATATTTGATGACGGTGACTAGATCACCTTGGTGTTGGAGGTATCACTTCTCTAGCCCTAGTTTTCCTGGTATACTTCTTTCGAAGATGTTTTGAGGGCTCTGAAACATCTGAAACTTTTGTATCATCTCTAGACTTGGACTTCTTACCAAGATTTCTACATGTAACAGTCATTGTATCTTCCACCTGATATATTTGTTTTGTCAAATCCCCTTGAGGATATGAAGAAGCCCAAGCTTTGGCATACCCAGCTTCCAATCCGATCGATGCATCTGATAGAGGTAACTTAATCAAAAATTTGGATACCTCTAAAGCTGTTTTAATCCATAATTTGCGCACTTCCATTGGATGTTTCTCATATCTGACATACATGGGAGGAAATGTTCTTGATTGTTGAAGACATCTAAACTAATGAGAAAAACTATAAGGGACATAACCCTCAAAGAAAATTTCACCATCAATCCTGGTTGATAATACACCATCCTTAAATTTCATCATATAGGATCTCAGCTCGTAATTCTTTTCTTTACCATCATCAATAAATGTCCCAACTGGTGGGTTACCAAAAAAAAAGAAACTGAATTCTTCTAAGACATTAAATTCCTTTAGCACCACGTCAGGTCTCATGTTTAGAGGTTGAATACCAAAAACTTTCTATAATAATGGGGTGAATCGACCATTGGGAACTCTAACTAAATTCAACACTGAGTGTGAATAAAAACGTGTTGCAATCCAGCCCCACAACATTTGGAATGGCCCAAAATTTTTGAATGGAGTCTTCCCATTGTATAAATGCAGCAGAAGATGGTAAATTCTTGCCAATACAGGGGTTTCTAACCCAATATACTTCCCTTCTACTAACTTAGCTATAATGAAAAAAGTCATTGTTCTTACACCACCTCCAGATTCACAGACTGGAAGAAAGTAAGCCCTTATCTACATAGCAAGGAAGGTAGTTAAGCATACTTTTTCATCCATGTTGGGTTTTACTTTATAACCCCAATGATTATAGTCACCTATTTCTAGCGTAGGCCAATATGTGCTTGAAATTCTCCGATTATCTACAGAAGTACAAATAGTAGGACATCCACAGGTTGGACCTTTGTCTACTATGGGTTCTAAGAAGGCTTCTATCCACACTATGGAATGGATATCTTTCTTGTATTTGGGTAAATTCTTCACTATATTAAATAATTCATGGGCCTATGGTGGTGTTCAAGTAGCATCACCCCATGTTGTAGCAGGTGGAATGAATTCATCATACATTTCCCCAAGAATGGGGCTTCCATATATTTGGTAAATATCCAAGAGACTAATACCAACTTCACTATGAGTCAAATGGAAGGAATTAGTTTGCGGACTCCATCATCTCAGTAATTCATGAATGAAATCATTTTTATAAGCATAAGTTTTCCCCATATAGATAGCTTCATAGATGTGAATGTCTGATAACTCTTTCATGAATTCTGCACAAGTATGACATACCCAGAATGCCCACATCCACTCGGGTTTAACACCTCCTCCAAAACGAAGATCCCAGTCTTCCTCCCAACCATTAGATTGATCTGTTTGAGAATCTCAAAAAGTGTAATCATAGAAATGTGGTCTTGGATATACAAATTGATTATTCATATTGGGAGTACAACCACTATGATAAAGGATACAACCAATAGGAACTATCCCTTCTTGTAATGGAACCCACCTTGCACTAATATTCATGAAGTTACAGTTAGAGTACTAAAAAAACCAATTATTTGGAAAATATTTCATAATATATGGAACATGGGAATCTTGGAAAATCCCATGCCCATATAAGGTAAAATAAGGAATTTGTGGATAGTCACATTGGTACAAAATTAAACCTTTCCATAGACCAAGTAGAGTACTCTCAACAATATCATAATAGTATGGTCCGACTATCTTCATCATTTCACTTTGAAAAGCCTTAGCTTCTTCATTATGGGTCATCAAATGAGTCATTCTTTCCTGCAAAAGAATTACCAAACTTCCACTATTAGGTTAGAATTTTAAAAGAGGATAATAAAAAATTTGGAAAAGGACATTGTTCGCATAGGTCCTTCGATGAGGTCCATCGTGTAGGTCCTTCGATGAATTCCAACATGCAAGTCCCTCAAAAATGCTTCTAGCACAACTCCTTCGATGAAGTCATGTGGCATAGCTCCATCTCTTAAGTAATTTTACCTTGATGAAATTTCAAAGGAATTATGTGAGAGCACAACACGATGAGGATGGATGAATGAAAAATGCAATGAGAGCCATAAATTCTGAAAGAACAGGAGAAGAAAATCACGAAAGATGAAAACCTATTTATAGAAAATTAAAGACCTGCATGCCAGAACTATGTGCAACATTTCTGTGGAATACCTACATGAAGTGGTTGTGCAACATACCGGTGTTGTCCAACATTTAACCCATAGTCTTTTTGCCACAATTATACCTCAGGACTCACCTCTCTCTTTCAGATCCATTCCTGAGGGAGGGATTTTGTTGACACCACTTAAGAAAACAAAAATAATATTAAGAGAACCCTTGATATTTCAAAATCCCAAAACAATATTCGAAGAGTTCAAAGGAAATTCAAATACTCCAAAAGACCTACGCAATAGAGTTACATGACAGACCAGCTTCACAGACCTCTGCAGCAGACCTACGCAGCAGACCTACGCGACAGAGCACTGCCCCAGAATAATTTATATGCCCTACACAGAGTACCTGCATGGCAGAGCTGCATGAAGGACCTGTGCAGGAAAAATCCCTTCAACTAGGCCCTATCCATGTCTATAAATAGAGACCTTGGGCTCCCCATTTCAGGACTAAAAAAAGTTGAAAGACACTCTGAAGCTCCCATTGTGTATCTCTTTCACCTAGATCCCTCAAATTGTCTCAGGTTTCTCTCTAAAATATGAGAGAATAGATAATTAAATGGGATAAGCGTGTTTTGAAAGTCTTTTTACAAATTTCTTTAGTCATCATTCATACCTGCGCGACATACCTACACATCATACTTGCACTCCATACCTACGTGCCATACCTGCACGGTATACCTATGTGGTACATCAATTCAGGGTACCTACATGAAATACTTGCGCGAGATACCGACACGACTAGCTCAAGTACCCTTTTAAAAATCCATTCATGGTAGGGTATTTCCTTCCTTGGTTCCCTTGTCTGAAAGGGACTAAGTTGAAGCCTCCACCAAAACCTCCAGACTTATCAAACCATTGGGAAAGGCACATCAGTGTGTCTCCTATTTTGGTCTGTATTTCCACAGTCATAGGTTTCCTTCATTTGTTTCAAAATGGGGTTGGGATTCATGGAATGTATGTGGGTTTGTATATCCATAGTCACATGGAATTTTCTCCCAGGAACAGTGTTGGGAAGTTCCCAGTTTTGAGAATAAGGGTTTGGGTTTTGTCCTCCCCTTCTTGTCTCTAAGACTCAGAACCTTAGGTATCTGGTGGGGAAGGTATGGTTCATACTTACCTCTCTGTGCAAGCATAAAAGAAGTCTCCCTCCCCTACCAGGATCAATTTTAGGGCAGCCAGCTTGGCGTAAGCCTCTATCTTTTCTTTCAGGAGGTAGCATCATTGCTTCTCCTTTCTTCTTTGGTGCCAAAGACCATAAGGGATATGGGCACAAGGACCTTCATTGACCTTTCCCTCTCCCGTTAAACTTTATCACCATGGGAAGCCATCCTGGTATAAGCCCCTCACCTTCACCCCTTCTTCCTTACATTGGACCCTTGTCTAAATGTAAATAGAACAAAGGGAAGGTTCATCGCCTCGCCCTATTCCACGGTGACCTCACCCTCTTCCATCAGAATAGAGGAAAATTTTGAATGTGTGAATTCCTTTGTTGAATCTTTGACATTCTATTATTTCTCACATCGAGCATGACTCATGTGGGCTTAGAGATTTGCCACGATTACAACATTTTCACGATTTAATGAAATACAAGAACTCTGATTCCTGTTTAAACCAGGATACGTAGGAAGCCTCCTCAAGGCCCGAGATCACCGAATATCCTCCTTAGGAATCCAACCCTAATTCCCTTAATCTGAGAATTCTCTTTAGGAATAAGTCCCAAATTAAACCCCAGATCATCAAGGCATACTTTTTCAGGAAGTAAGCCCAAACTCATCTCCCTAAAAGGACTATACTATCCTATGAGACTTATTGAACTGTGTGGGCTTTGATTCTCATCCATATGGGATACGTAGAAAGCCTCCTTGAGGTTTAAACTCAACACTTCAAATCAAACCTATTCCCTTTGGGCCATATTCCCAATAGGGTATGATCTTACTTGGAAACCTATATCCCTTCCAAGTTCTCTGGGCTGCTTCAGCATAAGTCCCACAATAAGTTTTTACTAATCATCTTATACTTAGAGGTCCTTATCACATGGCCATAATAGGTATGATGTGTCCTATTCAGTGGAATCGAACTATAAGGGTTCTGATTACTTTCACAATGATATGTAGGTAGCCCATTTTATGGGCATGAACCCAAAATCAAACCAAACCTTCATCTCCCTAGTTGAAAATAAAATTCCAGAGTGCCCCACTGAGTGGATTAAAAACCAGTATCATCACAAGAATGATTAAAAGAATCTCTAAGCAGTATATTAGAGGATACCATTTATGGAAAACCTCAAATACATACAGATATTTACATTAATAAAGAACCTTGAATGCATACTGATGATTCTAAATTTTACACATGTTAATAAGTGATTGAAAATTCCAAGGGATATTTATGATATACTTGGTGAATTAATAAGGATTCATGAAAATTTATTAAATTTAAAAAGAAAGTTCTAAAGTAGACAATAATTCCCCCCAAAAGGGTGTTATGAGTCTGACCTCCCATCCTCTCGACCAATGCACGTTATTAACTGTCATAAAGTTAAAACTTAACGAATTCTTGCCTTTGGAAAGTAGGTGCCCTTTGGATAAATAACTATTGTAAGTTTCTGGTTCCTTGAATAAATCCAATGGAAACTGCCTGGAAATAGTGATTCTTAAAACTAGAATGCACGTTTCAAGGAACTACAAAACAGTACCTTGTACAACGGTGCCTCGTACAGTGGTGACTCATATGACAGCACTTAATCTGAAAATGCCTCATCCAATGGTGCCAAATCTATAAGTACTTCTTCTAGTGGTTCCTTATAGATTGGTGCCTCGTCTAGTGGTGTCTCACAAACAGTGTTTCCAACTTCTTCTAGTTCTTCCCTTTTTATGTCTTCTTTGACGTAAAACTTTATTAATTCCATTTTTTAAAGTCTTTGAAACCACATAAAAGCCCATAAATAATAACTTAAATTCCTTAAGAGTGGGTATGGTTTTAATTGGTTAAAATGTGTGGTCTTGACCTGATCTTCCTTTATTGGAAAATTAAAATGTATCTAAACCCGTGACTTGGTTTAGATATTTCCCAAACCAAGATATCACTCCCCTTGTTCTTCCTTCTTGATTTCTCTTTATATGGATGCCCCAAACATTTCTTCCTGTAGGAGTCATGTAGCCAGGCTTCAACCTTTGGTTCATGATTCCCTAGAGTTTTTTCTATTGCATGTGCGTCCCTTTTTTAGCGCAATCAGTAAGTGCCAGTCATCTTTTCTTCTATGTAGGTTTATCCTTTTTCTTTATTAATTGTGTATCATGGAGGGTGGGTATATGGTTGTTACTCATGTGAATATATTTTTTTATGTATTAATAAATAAAACTAACCATATTTATATCAATGAATAGGGTCTAGGAAAAGTGAAGTATATTCTTGCTATTTTTTTCTGTTGATATTTTGATTTGTATAGGCTAATTACCCACTGAAAATCATGATTGAAGGGGGTCCTTGTTTGTGAAAAAATGGTTTATTGATTGTTTTTTTCTCCTTCTAAATTATTTTCTATGAAAATTTTTAAAAACATATATTGGATAATAAAAGGATTCCCTAGGATCATACTATTTTTTGATAACCCCTGAATTAACAAGTGAAAATTAAAGAAGGGAAGTCATGTTAAATCTGAATATTTCTTTTTTGGTTCATGTGGTGATGAAGTGGTGGGAATGGATCTACATAGGGGTTAGTTTTTCTGATGTGATGATCTAGGCATGGTATATTTTTTGCATTGGGGCTACAGATCTGGTTGTGGTTTAATGTGTTGTTGTATGTGGTTTTGAGTTGGGGTTGTTTTTTTTGGCATGGTGGTTTGGGTAGTATGAATTTGAAGAATTATGGTAGTGGTTGGTATAATTTATTCTCCATTTATAACATTCATAAAGATTCACCATATATCTTGAGATGGATATATTATATATCATGAATGGGTGTTAAACGGGGAGGTTGTGGAATGATGTGTCTTTAATATGAAGATTTTTTTATTTATCAAAATTTTCACCTTCTGTAATGACTACTTGTGTATTTATTAGTTTTCTAAATAATGATGGAATAGTTAAATGAATTTTTTAATAAAGAATGAAAGTGGTTAAATAAATTTGTTGAGCATGTGAATTGGGCTTTATTGCGTGTTTTATAGTGTTATGAATTTAGAGGAAGTAGAGAAAGTTGATACTATTATAACTTGGTGGTCTATTTGTGAAACCATAGATTGGGTATGAGAGTTGGTTATATATATATAATTGCATTATAAGGTGATTTCTATATGCACCCCACCCACATTGATCACTATGTGTTGAACACCCACATAGTCACGCGGGGGTGTTTTTACCTATATCCTGATGGGAGGATAGATGGTTGGCCACCCGCTCTTCCTTACTCTTTCTTCCAGGAAGTGATGGCCTAAATTCCTTCATGTAGGATGTGGTGATATGTGGTATCTCATGTGTCTATGGGTGAGGTGGTTTATTTCCCAAGTGTCTTGGGGATGAGTTTTGATCTGCTTTCCCGAGTGTCTTTGGGATGAGATGTGATGTGTTGTGAGGCCCAAGTGTGTGCGAGTGGGATGTGTTGTGGGGACTAGGTGTGTGCGGGGGAGATGTGTTGTGAGGCCTAGGTGTGTGTTGGTGGGATGTGATGTGGTATATTCAGAAGATATTGGAGTGCCAGGAAGTTTTCTGTTGGGGTGTGAGAGTGTCTAATCAATGGGAAAGTGGTGCGAAGTACTCTATCATTGATGTGATTTGTATTATATTAAATGACTTTCATTACTTGGTGATAAGGCCTTTGTGAGGATGAGTTTGGTTAGTGTACCTACTTAGGTTTTTTTTTTGTTCTGCTATTTTCTAATGGGTTCATTAGAATTCCTCTTTCACATGTGCATGGGATACCTTAGTTTTCCTACTAAGTATACTTGTATGCTCACCCTACATATATAAAAAACTTCCTGGATTCTTGGAGGATCTCATGGACCGTTATAGACCTTACTAGCTCAGATCTTGGTAGTTGTTTCATCACTTCTCAGCTTTACTTTTACATATTTACATTGGATACTTCTGTATTTTTACCATCTCTATTGTACACATGTATATGGGATGGTTTTGGATTTCTTTACATTAATTCTTAGACTTTATTTGTGTATGATCAATCATATCTACCAATCTTATTTCTTAAAAAGTGAAATGCCTCTCATATTGTGATATTTATACACCCTTGGTGCTAGTATCCACCCTAGGGACTAATGGAGGTGGGACTCGGGGGGGGGGGGGGGGGGGGCTCATTATCTCCCTTTCTTCACTGCTAGCCTAGGAGGGGTATCTTTGGAGGTAGGGGGTCATGGAAAAAAAATTTCCCAACTATAGGGTAATGTAAGTACAGGTGTAGTGAATAACCTCTTTTTTATTTCCTTGAAGCTCACTTCACATTATTTTACCAATATAAATTTTACTACCTTCCCTATTGACCTAGTTAGTGGATTTTATTACAATGAAAAAAAATCTCACATAGAATCGATGATATCCACCTAACCTAAGGAAACAACATATATCAGATATAGTGGTCACTCCCAGCCACTTATCAATAACCTCTATATTTAAAGGATCTATAGATATTCCCTCACATGTGATTATGTGACCCAAGAAAGATAAATTTGTAGAGACCCGTAATTTCCATGTAATTTTTTTTTAATTAAATGGGAATTTTACAAGTCCGCAAAAATTGATGGCGCATGATTTAGAGGCCTAGAGTGCCCAGA
Source organism: Viscum album (assembly GCA_963277665.1). Lineage (NCBI taxonomy): Eukaryota > Viridiplantae > Streptophyta > Magnoliopsida > Santalales > Viscaceae > Viscum > Viscum album. The sequence goes on along the minus strand of OY728125.1, from coordinate 264,771,429 downwards.
ATGAATTTATGAACTTTTGTTCGGGTACATTCAGTAAATGTGCGAGCAGGTTTTTCTAACTTTTGAACCAGTGCTCGGAATTGAAATATGAGGACATCGTTGAGCTCACAGCGCTGGTATTCGCTTAAGGAGACCTTCACCTCGACTATAGTGGGTCGAGAGTGAAATATATAATTTGGGTTTTTTTGTGAAGGAATAAAATAAAATAAAATGGTGTAACATTTTGTTTTTATATTTTTTTGAAACCACCCATGTGGATATTTCACAAGTGGGGACCACATGAACTAAAACCTCCCATGAGAGGTTATGGAGGTGGGGACCACCAAGACTAACCTCCCATGAGAGGTTATGGTTCTGGGGACCGCCCGAGCCTTAAAACCCCTTAAACCCCTTGAAATCTTTCATAAGTGTGGGGAAGCCTCTTAAACTTCCCCCACTTAAATGGTGCCACCCCCTTTAATTCATTATTCCAACCTACGTATTTAATTAACCCAATTTGAAATTGTGCCAACATTTAAAATTGGGGAAACACAACAGTTGGCTATTTTTCATTTTGGGGGAAAATATTGGCAAATGGGAGAGATCTTGGAGGCTTACACTTCTTCCAATGAAGAACATTGATTCACGACTTTTATTTCTTCTTTAGAACATCCTGCAACAAAGAACACCATCGAAGAACATTCTTTTGAAATCAAGGAAGAGGATGATGAATGAGCCCGACATCAAAGCATGGTTTTGGAAGCGACAAACGTAGGCACTCTCTTCGCCTTCTTCGACTTCCTTATCGCACCAACATCAACGAACAATCTGATGTACGGTGGTTGTTTGAAATTCTTCTCTCTTTCTGTTCTTGATAATTCTTCATAATTTGAGAGGTAATTATAGCCGCTTGCTACCGCTCTAACATGGAGAGTGCGGTTTAAGCAAACATGGTGCATCCTCTCTACAAACCTTGTGATTAATTGTTGATCACGATGGAGGAATGGCTATGAACCACAGTGGGCCACGAGAACAGTGGCCAGCACCCCTGTTGGTCGTGATGAAGGTGACGGCGCAATGGCACCGCCCCATGGCCACCACTGCCCCGCGGCCTCCGCGCCCCGCAGCACCACCGCCCTTGGCCTCCGCACCATCTGCGGTTGGGCCGCCACCCCATGGCAGAGCAACCACCCTCCGCGGTTGAGCCTCCATCCAAGGCTGAACCCCACGGTTGAGCAGCCGCCCCGCGGCTGGGCAGCTGTCCGCGGTCGAACCGCCTCGTGGCCGGGCCGCCCGCGGCCTTGCCGAGCTGCCCCGCGGCCTCCGCTTTCCCGGCCGAGTCGTCCTGTGGCCTCCACCCTCCCGGCAGAGCCACCCTATCTAAGCCATCCTGCGGCCTCCGCCCTCCCAGCCGAGCCACCCCGGGTCGGGCCGAGCCGCCCTGCGCCCTCGTGGCACCCCCTGACCGAGCCGCCCCGGGGCCTTCACCCTCTCGGCCAAGCCTCCCTAGTCCGGGCCAAGCCACCCTGCACCCTCGTGGCACCCTCATGGCCGAGCAGCCGTCTATGGTTGAGCCGACCCGTGGCCTCCGTCGCCCCGCGGCCCCTGCGGCCTCTGTGGCCCCTCGTGGCCCTCGCGGCCTGTCGGAGCGCCCAGAGGGCCGGGCCGCACCATGGGACGGGCTTGACCCAGTGGTTTGATCCGGGTCCACCAGAACTGGGTCAACCCAAGCCAGGTCAGGTCGGATCGAACTTGGACCTGATAGGAACCTATATGTTACTTGGTCCATAACTTTGGCACCAGACGTCTGTTTGACGAACCGTCAGTGGCACTAAAAATATTGGAGTGAGACGGTCCCTTTGAGTATACCCCACTAGAGTTTTGGGTAAATTTGAGGTATGGTTGGGTTCGATCAAGCACGAATCCAACCGGGCCCCCAAGACTAAAAGACTAATAACTCACAGAACGGGTGTCCGATTGACGCGCCGTCTGTTGTGTTGATACCCCTATGATGTGGAGGACCTTTGAGATACTTCTTCATGAGACTTAGTAGAATTTTAAGTATCGACCAGTGACTTGTGTAGCAGATCCTCTTGGAGACGAGCAGGCTTAGTGAGGGAACCCAGTAGCTGGCTGTGACGAGAAGAATGAAGAGTGATCCTCTGTGGGTCAGCTCCTAGCGATCCTGTGTGGGTCAGCTCCTATCGATCCTGTGTGGGTCAGCTCCTAGCGATCCTGTATGGGTCATCTCCTAGTGATCTTGTGTGAGTCATATCCTAGCAATCTTGTGTGGGTCAGCTCCTAGAGATCCTTTGTGGGTCAGCTCCTAGCAATCCTGTGTGGGTCAGCTCCTAGAGATCCTTTGTGGGTCAGAGTCTTTACAGAGTAAGATGATTCAATAGTTACATCTAATCATCTCTACTACTATACTTAAGTTATACCTGGTGTGAGCTGAGTTCGTACCTGTGTGGTACTTTCCTTTGTGGAAATACCTTGGTGGTATTCTTCTGTGTGGCGTACATGTGTGGTACTTGCCTTTGTGGTTTCCTTCCTTTGTGGAACAGTTGAGCTTTGGCATTTTGGGTTGGACCCTGTGTTTCTTCATGATTGAGATGGTTATACTTGATAACTTACGTGTATATATGGGCATATACCTATGTAGGGTTGACATTTGACTTCATGCTTTTAGGTTTATCCTTTGTGGATTTTGTGGGACCCTGAGGGTCTCAGGGTCCCTACAGAGTATTGTTATACTCACCCTTGCATGGGCTATGCCCACACCTTGTTGTGTTTGGTGTAGAAGACGGGCATCATTGATCATGACTGAGGGTATCAAGACTGGACGGTGCCTAGAGGAGGACCTTATGACGAGTTGATACACGGAGGAGATGGACAGACGTGGAGTGTTGAGGAGGTGATCTATACCTAACCTTCAGGTAGGAACCTCAGAGGATGACCTAGCAGCTATCTTCCTTTTTGCTCTAGTTTACTTGTACTTTCTATTTCTTGTACTTTCCAGTTGGGCTTGTATTCTGGCCCCTTATTACTTACAATCCTCACTCTATTTACTATTCAGTTTACTTGTGTTCATATCTTTTTGTGTGCTTGGTTGCATGTGTTTATAGGTTATAAAGGAAATGACTTCCCAGTTTTACAGATTATGCCTTTCGGTGCTAGTCTTCAGCCCCTGGCCTATGGAAGGCGGGCTTGGGGTAGTCACAGTACGGGCCCCGGGGGACGGGTCGTGACAAATTGGTATCAGAGGAGTTAGTTCTACTGTGGAACATAGGACTCTGATCTTTCTTTTTAATGGAAATAGTGTTAAGTGTAGTGAGTGTGGTTATCAGTTTAGGGAATCCAGTGTTGGTGCGGTGACAGACGTATCCATACACCAGGACCCTGACTTCTGATTTCTGACTCAGTGCATGAAAACACTGATTGCATGTGTGTTTTCAAGAGTTTTCTTTGTGATCTCTTTGAGTCATCTCATAAGGTATAACTTATTAATTGTGGAGCAACTTTTTCTTTTCAGGATTCCTCCACGTAGATAGCCAGCTACGGTTCCGAGAGTAGTACGCACTGATATCCCACTTAGCGACGAGGCCTCGGTGTAGGGCCCTCTTCCAGTAGAGGAACCAGCAGAGGCACCAGTGGTACCATTACCCATTGGGCCACCAATGCCACTGGCCCCAGCAGAAGACGGTGGATGCCGCCTGAGCACGTTGCATGAGTTCCAGCACTAGATTCCACCCAGTTTCAGAGGATATATCGACCCACAGGCAGCTGAGGATTGGTTGGAGGCTGTAGTAAGAGTCTTCCAACTGGTAGGGACACCAGCCGATCTCATGGTGATCCTTGTCGCCAATCTCCTACAGGCAGCAGCAGGCAGATGGTGGAGCGTGATGCACCAAGTTCATGACAAGGTGATTCTTCTCTGGGAAGACTTTGAGAGCCTATTTCGGGCAGAGTTTATTCCAGTGACTCTTCACGTAGTGCACATACAGGAGCTTCTTTATCTGCAGCAGGGCAGCACGACTTTGGCTCAGTACTCAGTGAGGTTTGTTGACCTCTCATGTTACTCGACTGATATGGTGAGGGACCCATTATTCAAGGCCTGGACCTTCAAGCAGGGTCTTAGACAAGAGATCAGGGCTTCAATGATCTCACTTAGCATCCCGACGCAGGCATGGGTGTTAGAGAGAGACCTCTTGGTGGAGATTTTCTTTGCGGAGTAGTCACCAGCAGCGAGACCCACCACCAGTCATCACGTAGAAAATTCTTTTGTAGTTTGCAGCAGACATATGTCACAGAGGTCCAAAAAGACCATACCTATAGGTGGATGACCGTAGGATTCAGGGTCGGTTGTACGAGGCACCTGAGGCAGAGATGGTTATGCCAGGAGCAGGCAGTGTTACGCATGCGGTGGGCAGTGTCACATGGCTAGTGACTGACCGACCCATCGTACGGATGATCAGAAGATGGTCGAAGGAATGCCCAGGCAGAGATAGAGGTTTCACTGAGGAGGTTTGTAGGGAGTAGGCAGATGTGGAAGAGGAGTTGTTCGTGCAGCTGGCGGTGGCCGACGATTCAAGATATTACCTCCACCACCACTTGGAGGTCCACCCAGACCGCAGGGAGCAGGTGGACAGGGGAGATCTCAACTCCAGGCATCTGAGGCCTACGATCAAGGTACTCCGGAGATGATACGAGGTATGATCTGTGTCTACTCCACCTTATTTGTAGTACTTATAGACACATGTGTCGGTCATTATTTTATTGACACTACCCTCGTTTGGATCTCGGAGATTTAGACTGAGCCGTTGGATCGATCCTTACAGCTAGAGACTCCTATGGGAGCATATTCGATGATTACGTACTGGTGATGGCAATGCGATCTTACTCTAGGAGGTGAGAGCTTCAGTTTGGATCTCCTAGTAGCGGCGTCGAGTCCTTATGACGTCATCTTGGGTATAGACTGGTTATCTACAGTCTATGCTCATATTGACTGTATTAGGTGCAAAGTGCGGTGTGTCTACATGTATGGGACTAGGTTTACCTTCACCAAAGAGAAGGGATCCTTTGCAGCACAGGATGTACTTACCCAGAGGAGAGTACAACCGATCACTCATCAGTTGGCTAGCCTTACCCTCAGAGTGGTTGATGTGGAGAGTTTGAGCTATCCTGTAGTGGTGGACCAGTATGCAGATTTCCTCCCTGATGATATTCTGGGTCTACCTACTCATAGAGAGGTGTACTTTTACATTGACTTGTACCCCGGGATGGCACCGATATCTACATCAGCATATCAGATGGATCATGTGGAGCTTCGTGAGCTATGGGTATAGCTAGAGGACTTACAGAGGAAGGGATTAATTCATCCTAGTGTTTCACCTTGGGCAGCCCCGATTTTGTTTTCCAAGAAGGTGGATGGGAGATTGAGACTTTTTGTTGACTACCGGCGCCTGAACCAGGTGACCGTGAAGAACAAGTACCCACTCCCGAGGATTGACGACCTCTTTGATCATCTTATGGGAGCACAGTGGTTCTCAAATATAGACCTTAGATCAGGCTATCACCAGCTTAGAGTATAAGATGAGGATGTGTAGAAGACGGATTTCAGATGTCGGTACGGCCACTACAATTTCTTGGTTATGCCATTCGGTGTGACCAATACTCCAGCAGTGTTCATGGGACTCATGAACAGGATCTTTTACCACACCTTGATCGCTTTGTAGTAGTCTTCATTAAAAAAATTCTGATTTACTCAACTACTGAGGAGGATCATGCCTATCATTTGCAGGTAGTACTGGACACACTCCAAGAGCACCATCTTTATAGTAATCTCTCGAAGTTCTAGTTCGGGATTCGAGAGGTTCACTTTCTAGGACATGTCATATCAGAGGCCGTAGTTGCAGTGGATCCAATGAAGATTAAGGAGGTTCTTGATTGGGATCCACCCAGGAGTGTGATGGAGTTTCTTGGGTTTAGTCAGATACTACTGGATATTTGTGCTAGATTTCTCCAGAGTTGCAGCACCACTTTCAGAATTGACAAAGAAGGGGCAACCCTTCATGTGGTCGAAGAGATGCCAGCAGAGTTTTTGGGAGCTGAGGCAGAGTCTGACTAGTTCCCCCATCTTGAGGCTTCTAGAGGAGGGCGTAGGGTACATAGTCCACTACGATGCATCAGGGATTGGGCTCAGATGTTTCCTAATGCAGGAGTGATCAGTGATCGCATATGGTTCTCGACAGCTAAGACAACATGAGCAGAACTACACTACCCATGACCTGGAGTTAGCAGCACTGGTCTTCACCTTGAAGATGTGGCGACACTATCTGATGGGAGAATTTTTTACAGTCTACTATGATCACAAGAGTCTCAGGTATATCTTATCTCAGAATGACCTGAACCTGAGACAACGACGTTGGATTGAGTTCCTCTAGTACTATGAATTCGAGATAGTATATACTCTTGGGAAGGGGAACGTTGTAGGAGATTCACTCAGTAGGAGGTCTGGTATACATCTTCTAGGTGAGGTGATGGAGCAGCTAGCCGCTTTGCATATATCCTTTGTGGATAGATATAGATAAGATTTTCTTCAGTCTCTTACAGTCACTCCCCCACTTCTTCAATGAGTCAGGGAGGCGCAGCGTGGGAACGCTGACTACGAGACACGAAGTTCTTAGATATCCATAGGATAGGCACCTGATGGTTTTTCCGAAGGTGGGGAGAACTTCATCCTCTTTAGAGGACGTACCATGGTACCAGTGTCGCTTTAGGAGGAAGTGTTGAGGGAGTTCCACACATCCCCTCTAGCAGTACATCTAGGAGTGGAAAAGATGTACCAGGATCTCCGACGATAGCACTGGTGGCCGGGAATAAAGAAATCGATAGCATAGTTTTTCTCTCAATTCCTTACTTGTCAGTAAGTGAAGGTGGGTCATTAGGTACCATTAGGCTTAGTTCAGACTTTAGAGGTCCCATAGTGGAAGTGGGATGGGATATCCATGGACTTCATGACAGGACTTCCACGTACATCCAGGGGACATGATTCTATCTAGGTGATCGTTGGTCGACTCGCCAAGTTGGCTCACTTCCTACCGATCAAAGAACAGGGGTTAGTAGAGATATTGGGATGCCTCTATGTGCAGGATATTGTGTGGATAAATGGTGTACCCTCGATGATTGTCTCCGATCGTGATGCGTGTTTTACTTCCCGGCTATGGAAGGGTTTGCAGGAGGCTTTCGGGATATAGCTTCGTTTGAGCACCGCCTTCCATCCTAAGATGGATGGCCAGACTGAGCAGACCATTCAGACCCTCAAGGACATGCTACATGCATGCGTCCTCAACTTCGGTCGTAGTTGGGAGAATCACTTACCTTTGGTTGATTTTTCATACAAAAATAGTTAGCACTCCACCATTGGGATAACACCTGTTTAGGAATTGTACGGGTGACCTTGCAGATCACCTTTGTGTTGGACTGACATAGGGGAGTCAGCACTAGTGGAACCAGAGATGGTATGGGCTACCACAGAGAAATTGAAGATCATCCAAGAGCGGATGAAGACTACACATAGTAGAAATAAGTCTTATGTCGACAGGATACGGAGACCTCTAGAGTTCGAGGATGGAGACCACGTCTTTCTATGGGTCTCACCCCGAAGAGGTCTGCGAAGATTTGGATGAGGTGGAAAGTTATCTTTGAGATTCATCGGACCTTTTTAGTTCCTCAGCAGAATTGGCGAGGTGGCGTACCGCTTAGATCTTCCACCTCAGTTGCACCGGGTGCATGATGTCTTCCACGTATCACAGCTAAGGAGATACATGCATGACCATTCCCATGTCATCGACCATGAAGAGCTGGCATCGACGATGGGGATACTTTTATGGAGGTTCCAGTAGAGATTGAGGATCAATAGAAGCAGGTCCCTCATGGATGGTCGATACCTCTGGTTCGCATTCACTGGCAGCATGGGAACCTCCATGAGAGCACATGGGAGTAGAAGGCTCAGATGCATGCTCAGTACCCCCACTTGTTCCCTTAGTTTGAGTTGTGGCTTATGGGGATGTAAAGCCCAGAGGTGGGGAGAATGTAAAGACCCAGAATTTCCATATATATTTTTTTAATTAAATGGAAATATTATGAGTCCGTGAAAATTTACGGCGCGTGATTCCGAGGCCCGGAGTGCCTGTAATGAATTTTTGAACTTTTGTTCAGGTACGTTCGGTAAACGTGCGAGAGGGTTTTTCTAACTTTTGAACTGGTGCTCGAAATTGAAATATGAGGGCACCATTGAACTCGCAGTGCCGGTATTCACTTAAGGAGACCTTCACCTCGACCGCAGTGGTTCGAGTGTGAAAGATAGAATTTGGGTTTTTCATGAAGGAATAAAATAAAATAAAATGGTGTAACATTTTATTTTTATTTTATTTTGAAACCACCCATGTGGATATTTCAAAGGTGGGGACCACCTGAACTAAAACCTCCCATGAGAGGTTATGGTGGTGGGGACCACCAAGCCTGACCTCCCATGAGAGGTTATGGTGGTGGGGACCACCCGAGCCTTAAAACCCCTTGAACCCCTTGAACTCCCTCATAAGTGTTGGGAATCCTCTAAAACATCCCCCACTTAAATGGTGCCACCCCCTTTAATTTATTATGCTAACCAATGTAATTAATTAACCCAATTTGAAATTGTGCCAACAATTAAAATTGGGGAAACACAATAGTTGTCTATTTTTCATTTTGGTGGAAAATATTGGCAAAGGGGAGAGCTCTTGGAGGCTTACACTTCTTCCAATGAATAACGTTGACGCAAGACTTAGACTTCTTATTCAAAACATCCTCCAACGAAGAACACCATCGAAGAACATTCTTTAGAAATCAAGGAAGAGGATGAGGAATGAGCCTGACATTGAAGCGTGGTTTCGGAAGTGACGATCATAGGCACTCTCTTCGCCTTCTTTGACTTTCTTCTTGCGCCAATGTCAATGAACAATCCGAGGTAGGGTGGTTGTTTTAAATTCTTCTCTCTTTCCGTTATTGATAATTCTTCACAATTCAAGAAGGAATTATCGTTTCTTTCTATTTCTCTAACGCGGAGAGTGTGGGCCAAACAAACATGGCCCTTCCTCTCCGCAAACCTTGTGATTAATTATTGATCGCAATGGAGGAATGGCTACGAACCACGTTGGGGCACAAGAACGGTGGTCGGCAACACCGCTGGCCACGACAAAAGCGAAGGCACAACAGTGCCGCCCCGCGGCCACCGCCGCCCCACGGCCTAAGCACTTCGTGGAACCACTACCCACGGCCTCCACGTCATCCACGTCTGAGCCATCACCCCACGGCCAAGCCGCTGCCCTCTGTGGCCGAGCCACCATCCGTGGCCAAACCCCGCGGCCGAGCCGCCGCCCCGTGGCTGGGGCCGCCGCCCCACGGCCTTGCTGAGCCACCTTGTGGTCTCTTCTTTCCCATACGAGCCGTCCCATGGCCTCCTCCCTCCCGGTCGAGCCGCCCCGGCCAAGCCATCCCGCGGCCTCCGCCCTCCCGATCGAGCCACCCCGGGCTGGGCTGAGCTTCCCCGCACCCTCGCGGCACTCCCTGGTCATGCCGCCCTGCAGCCTCCACCCTCCCGGCTGAGCCACCACGGACCGGGAAGAGCCGACCCGCTCCCTCGCGGCACCCTCGTGGCCGAGCCGCCATCCGCGGTCGAGCCGATCTGCAGCCTCCGCCGCCCAGCGGCCTCCGCGGCCCCTCGTGGCCCTCGCGGCTTGCTGGACCACCCAGTGGGCTAGGCCGCACAATGGGCTAGGTCGACCCAGTTCAGGTCGGTTCGGGTCGGTCCGACCTGGTCAGACCGGACCCGGACCTAATACGAACCTATACTTTACTTGGGTCATAACTTTGGCATCGGGCATCCGTTTGATGAACTATCAGCGACACTATAAATATTGGAGTGAGAAGCTACCTTTGAGTATACCCCGCTAGATTTTTGGGTAAATTTGAGGTACAGTTAGTTTGGATCGAGCATGAATCCAACCGGGCCCCCGGGACTAAAAGGCTAATAACTCCCAGTTCGGGCGTCCAATTGATCTGTTGTGTTGAGACCCCTATGACATGGCAGACCTTTGTGATACTTCTTCTTGGGACTTCATAGTATTTAGAGTATCAACCAGTGAATTTTGAAGTGGATACTTATAGAGATGAGCAGGCTTAGTGCGGGAACCCAGTAGCTGTCTATAACGAGAAGAATGAAGAGCGATCATGTGTGGGTCAGCTCCTAGCGATCCTATGTGGGTTAGCTTCTAGCGATCCTGTGTGGGTCATCTCTTATCAATCCTGTGTGGGTTAGCTCCTAGAGATCCTGTGTGGTTCAGCTCCTAGTGATCCTATGTGGGTTAGCTCCTAGATATCCTGTGTGGGTTAGCTCCTAGCGATCCTGTGTGGGTCAGCTCCTAGCGATCCTGTGTGTGTCAGCTCCTAGCGATCCTGTGTGGGTCATCTCCTAGCAATCCTATGTAGGTCATCTCCTAAAGATCCTATGTTTTTAATATTATTTACAGAGTAAGATGATTCATTAGTTACATATAATTGTCTCTACTACTGTACTTGAGTTATACCTGGTGTGAGCTGAGTTTGTACCTGTGTGATACTTTCCTTTGTGGTAATACCTTGGTGGTATTCTTATGTGTGGCGTACTTGTGTGGTACTTTACTTTGTAGTTTTTATTCCTTTGTGGAATAGTTGAGATTTTGGATTTTGGGTTAGACCCCGTGTTTCCTCATGATTGAGATGGGTATACTTGATAACTTAGGTATATGTATGGGCATATACCTAAGTAGGGTTGACAGTTGACTTCATGTTTTAAGGTTTATCCTTTGTGGATTTTGTGATACCTTGAGGGTCTCGGGGTCCCTATTGAGTATCGTTATACTCACCCCTGCATGGGCTATGCCCGCACCTTGTTGTGTTTGGTGCAGACGACGGACAGTGTTGATTGAGACTGAGGGTACCAAGATCGGACGGTGCCCAGAGGAGGACCTTACGAAAATTTGGTATACGGAAGATATGGACAGACGTGGAGTGTTGAGGAGGTGATATGTACCTACCCTTCAGGTAGGAACCTCGGAGGATGACCTAGCAGTTGTCTTCCTTTTTTCTCTAGTTTACTTGTACTTTCAGTTTCTTGTACTTTCCAGTTGGGATTGTATTTTGGCCCCTTTTTAATTACTGTGCTCACTCTATTTACTATTAATTTTACTTGTGTTCGTATCTTGTTGTGTTCTTTGTTGCGTGTGTTTATAGGTTATAAAGGCAAAGCCTTCCCAGATTTAGGGATTACGCCTTTCGGTGCTAGTCGCCAGCCCCTGGCCTATGGAAGGCAGGCTTGGGGTAGTCACGGCACGGGCCCCGGGGGACAGGTTGTGACAAAATTCTTCAACCATAATTCACACATTATAAATTTTGTATATAGTTTCTCCTTTATTTGGGTCTTTAATACCATCTTAAAATGATCTTTATGTTCTTACATGTTCTTGGAGTATATGAGAATATTTTATCTAAAGACTACCACAAATTTATCAATGTACTTTATAAAGAATATATTTATCAGATCTATGATGTTCATAGTAGTATTTTTATATCTAAAAGGAATCACAATCAATTCAATGTTTCCATAACTTATACAGAAGGTTGTCTTGGCTATAACCTTCATTGTGACACTTAAATGATGTTAACCAGATCAAAAAACAATATTATAGAAGTATTAATCCCATTTGAGTAGATAAAATTAGACTTTAATATGATATAGAGGATACTTTTTCTCAATACTGATTTTCTTAAGATCATGATAATTAATAAAAATATTAACTAATCCATCCTTATTCTTGAAAAAGAGGACTGACATAGCCCACTATAAAGAACTAGGGAATATAAAACCATTATCTAGATTCACTATAAGTTACTTTATCAATGATTATAATTATATAGGAATTATTAAATAAGAACTCTTTGATATAGTCAAAAAACTTGGTATGATTTCAATTGAAGACTCAACCTCATATTTTAGGGGAAGACTAGGCATTTCATCTAGGAATACATCAACATACTCCGGTATAATTGGAATGTCTTCAATGTTGGGTTTCTCCCCAAAAATTTGAGACAAGAGTCCTTTATTATAACATATCATGGGTCATATTATATAAATTACTTCCAAATGTAGTTCATAATCATCCTTTCATCAAAATTTTATAATGGGATGACTTGGAATATAAAATTATACTTTTTTATACTAATAATTTATGTCATATATCTATTAGGTAATCCAATAAACACACAATATCACATAGAATTCTACTAATGGAAGAAGAACTAGATATGTAGGATGTATCTTCACACAGAACTCAATTTGACAAGAGTTGTATACTTTGGATGCAATCAATGCACTATTAGGTGTCTTCAGTGATGAATAAGTTTAAAATTTATATGGTATCGAATCAATATTCTTAGTAAACTTGTATGATATAAAATAATGAGTAGAAATAAAATAAAATAGTGAATTTATGGTTTTGGAGTGGTGATTAAGTGTAACTTTAACTACCTCATTATCGTGATCCACTTCAATAGTAGTCACTGCATATATTTGTCTATGTTCCCTTGATCTGGGAGGTTGTTGTTGCCTTTTTACCTCATTAACTATTAAATTGGGTAATTTTTTAAAAATACACAAAATCCTTTCATTTTAAGGATTAATGTGTTGGGGTATTAGTTGGGTCCCTCTTATCCTCCATTTCATTGACCATATTCATCATCCCCATTTGACAATCATGATCTCAATGGTTAATAATTTCACTATTTAAACATTCTCATGTTTTTTTGTGCACGTTCCTGGATGATTAGTCTAACATTTTTTGGAATTTAGGTGGTTGTAATTTCATCCATCCATACTATTTATCATTCAGGTTTTCTTGAAATTCTATTTTACATTTCTTATCTCCCAATACATTGGAATAATGAGAATCTCTAGTTTCTATTTATATATAAAGTGTACATTGGCCAATTATATAATAGCTACTGAATTCTCTTATAAATAATTCTATATGAATACTTGGTTTTAATACATTGAATAATAGATAGATATTTCTTTTATATAAATTAGAAAAATTAGAGTCATACCATGTGAGTCTCATATGGTTTTCTTCATATATTCTAATAGATTCATCATCATTTTTTCAACTCTAGGAATTCTTTATCTATTTTCTTGTATATAGTTTAGAGAAAATATTTGGCAAATAATATTTTCTATAACTCCCCAAATTATATAGATTTTATTTTTTTCTTTTTTTCTTTATATTCTTAATAAATTTCCACCATTAGTCATCCCCACCTTCTAAGAGATATATGGCTAAAACAACCCTCTCTTGGTTTCAAAATTGAAAAAAAAATATTTTCTCTATTATAATAATCTATTTCTTGGAAATTAGTTGAATTGAAGGAAACATATAGGAAGTTGAATGTTATTTTATAAAGGAATGTATAACATGTTACTAATTCATTATCTCTTTTGATATCTCATCATTGTTCATGTTATTATTATTTCATGATATTGTTGATTGAGAATTTCCACGATGTTTTATACTCTAGCACCCATCCCATTTAGTTAATGTGGGGTGAAATAACCACATTATTATTCACACTCATTATTAAGTCAGTTTCTATTAGTTTTTTATATTTATTAATACCAAAATATATTAATGTGATTAATAAAAAATAATATCTTAAGATAATTAGAGTGAATAACTACATAAATGTTTATATTCTATCCTATAAAGGACTTACCCTAGGAAACCTTACTCTTAGTCTAGGATACTCTTGGTACACTTTTGGTTCAACCTATATAAGTTTTTTATCATAACATACTTTTTAAGTTGTTTTATATTATATTCCTTAACCTAATCACGAAAAATAATTAATACCACTTTGATACCAACTAATTTAACCCAAGATAAACACATATATAATTTATATCGCTTTTATAATTTAAACATTACATCTCAAAAATAATATCACATTATTCAAACCCAAAGGTTTTTTTAGTATATATTAGTTACATAAACATATTATTACACTTATTTCTTTAACATATTCCATAAACATCTTAACATAAAACTTCCTTCTACACATAGTCCTGTATATAAATAGTACTTCACCCGTAAAAATGCATAGGCCTGTTAAAATTTGTGTTTAATATATGGTTTGGGTTTTATATTTTAGATAATAATTTTGAAAATTATTTCATAAAAAATTTAAATGAAGGGATAATTAAACTAAAAATCATCCAAAATTTAAATTATTTGGGAGATAATTAAGTTGGGACCTACATTAATATAGAAAATAAAATAATCTAAAGTAAATTTATGTAGATTAGTGAGAGAACATTCAAGAACATAATTCAATTAAAATAAATGATTATGAAATTGAAAAGTAATTTCATATTGTGTGTTGAACGTACATGTGGTTGAGGATATTGATTACATATTTAGTAAAGAAGACTTCATGATTCTGAAAAAATAATATGTATATCAGTTAAATGAAATTAAAAGCATATTGAATATAAGATTCACTTTAGGTATATGGTGATTCATAGGGAAACAAAGTTTCTTAAACAAAAAGAAACAAAATGTATATTAATATAAACTAAGATATATAAAACTATGTAAACAATAAAGTGATTTCTCTTTTAGTACATGATAAAGAAATTTCAACATTAATATAAACTATAATAAATATTGTTATTTAAATAGTGATATATAAAAAAATGTAAACTGAAATTTTAGTATAGTGTAAAATGTAAAACAAATTGAAATTTAAAATATAGTATAAACTGTGATATAAATGACAAAATAAAGATAAGTTTATGTTCACAGAAAACCATACGCATGGAAATTGTCTTCTACACCCTGAAACCATTTATATATTATTATAAATTGAAATATAAATGACATGTACATGATGTATTCAATGAAAATACAAAGAAAACTAGTATATTAAGTTATTATAATTTCAAGGATAATGATAATAAATGAAAATTTATTTATAATCTGCATGTAGATGAAAAATATGATGGGAACTAAAATAAAATCACTTTTCATGAAGTTAGAAATTAAATAATAACATTAATGATAATAAAAGAATAAATGAATAAATTGAGGTTAAATTAATATCATAAAATCAATTAGATATATGATCACATTGAAATAAAATTCAATATCAATTCAAAAATAAGTTATCATTTTCAAATATAGTAACTTATACCCATAATGCATAGAAAATGTATGGAATAGAGCTCTCATTCTGAACATATTGAATAGAGATATTCATTTTTTGTGATGGAAATGGGGTGTAAGAAGGTACTTAAATTTGGATAACCTCTTTAAATAATTCTCAAATTCAAGTTAGTGGATATAAAACCCCAATATTTTATGATTTATTCCTCTTCAAATAAATTTAATTTCCTCGATGGCTTGTAAGATATGCAACACCAAGTCAAAATAAACTATAATATATTATATCATTATAACCTAACTATTAAATTAGAAAAATGAATAGTAATGACCACATTTCAAGAATAATTTATAAATTTTTTCAACAAGAAAATTATATTTAAAAATAAGTAATCAATTTTTAGTAATTTCATTATATTATTTAAAAAATAATTTTTTCCTCGTAAATTATTTTAATTTTATTTTGTGAGAAAGTAATATAGTTAATTTATTACACTTTTAGAAAATTTATTTGAAAAAATTAACTTCAATTTTAAAATTATCATTTCAAAATTATCTTAGAGTTAATTTTTGATAATTTTCTAAAAATATTGATTTTTTTATGAACATTGAAAAATAGATATTTTTATAGAAAACAGCCTTTTAATTCAAGCATTTAAGAATTTTATTATTTTTTAAATGATATAAAAATTAAAATTGTCTCATATATATTATTTATAATCTATATATGTTCATTTTAATTAATTTTATTTTGTATTTTTGTATAAAAACTTCTTATACTTAAGAAGACATTTTTTCTTGAAAACTATGTTTTGTCGCATTTTTTTCGTTTACTTTTAAATAAACTTTTTCCACTTCAATGAATTGGATTTTATAAAATTTATTCCATATTTGGAAACATAATTTAAAAAATAATAATTATGAAACTCATGTTTTCTCATAATGAATATAAAAAATAATAAAAATTTATTACCTTGATTAAGGTTAAAATGTGTTTACTGAGGGCTTTAACCAAGAGATAAGGGTGTGTTTTATAATAAAACTTGTATAGATAATATTTTTCAGACATATTGAAAACTAATTCTATCATAATTTCTAATATCTATCCATTTAAAATAATTTTTATTGAAAATTACTTTATTATATTATATTCTATTAGGAAATCCCAAGTGTGTCCTCTTCCAAACTTATAAAATGACACCCCTCATTTATCTTCTTTACACAACTTTGAGACATCTAGCTTGACCAAACCCTAAACAATTATATTATAAAATTAAATATCTATGAAGAAGATATTCAGGTCTTCCAAAAACATTATTCTAAGGGTCCTTAAGAAGGGTTCTAATGGAGGCCTATTGAAGAAGAGGTAACTATCTTACCAAACCTCTTCCAATTTATTTATTCCTCTACCCACTATAAATATGTTTTATTCATGATAAAATACCAAAATAATTATCCTAAATATTATAAAATGTTTTCATGATTATGTAAGCAACAATATCTACACTTTATTTTCTGAAATTTGAAGTGAAAGTTTTGTTTGTGCGTATATGTAGACTACCGCCTCCATGTAGCGATACAATTCATTTTTCATCACCATATTTAATGGATCGGTATAATAATGGGTATAATGTTTAAACCTGATATTTATGAAATAATTATTCTTATGAAATTATAATATCATATCTAGCTTATTACCTTCCAATCCCTCTCAAAATGATAACATTGCTCACGCATTCGTGTAGACTACCACCTCCATTAAGGGATGTCACTTGTTTTTAAATTCATCTTAACATGGATGGTAATAAGTGTAGATTTAATTATTTTATGTGATAAATATAAAATTATATTGATTATTAAAATTGTAATTTTTATTTAATTTTTTTTCATTACATCCATTAAAAAATGGAAATAGCATCCATTCAAACATAAGACCTGCCATCTCCAAGAAGGGTGTAATTCATTTTTATATACCCACATTTTATGGAAATATATATATATATATATATATATAATATTTATATCATGATTAAAATGATACAGATTATGAAATCATATTCAATGTACAAGCACCTGAACTAATGAACTGAAATTGTCATGAAAAATGAAATAGTTAACACACTAAAATGATGATTTTAATAAGGAATTATTAATAAATGGGTGTTAAAATGTTATAAGAGGATCATATATGATAATATAAGTATGTAAAGTACAATGGTATATAAATATAATAAATTAAAATTAATTATATAGGAAATTAAAGGACTTTCCAAGCAACCCAAACTCAAGGTAAGTGATTTATGTCGCATTCTCATTGTTTATCGAGATTGTTTATGATTAAGTTTATGATGAATAAATTTTATGATATAACTACAAAGAAACTAATGTATTTTAATATCCACTATTTATTTATGTATATTACATGTTTTAATTTCATTTACTCTCTTTAAGAACTCAAGAAACTAAAAGAATCTTTTTAAGGAAAGTATATATTATTTCTCCCATCGATAGAAAATCCTTTTTCTTCCATATCCATAGTTTATAAAAAATAATGAATGTTTTAAATATCATACTATGATTTTCTAAAGACATATTAACCCATTATTTAAGTTTTAAAAATTGGTTCAAAATTATTCCTTTTGTCATTTTCAGAATGAGGTGATTTTTACTTTTTATCGAAAATGTGAAAGGAATATTTGTTTCCACATACACAACTTGAACAGAATTTCCCACCAATATAACTGATTAATAATTTGATAGTTCAATTAATAGTTTCCAAACATCTTATCAATGAAAATTTATTCATTAAAATTTTGTGAACTTTTATATTTTAAATAAGTTATTTTAAAGTAAAAAGGTTGTCTTCCTAAAGAAATGTTCTGGTGATATTTTAAAGGAATTTTCTATCTATGATAACATCCTTTGATGTTACTTATCATTTACTGGGGGTATATTTTAATTATACCTTTTACATTAATTATTTGTATGGATTATTATAATTATTATTTAAATATAATTCTATGAAACTCCTTTATTTCCCACAAGTTAATTATGTTATGATGAAACCATTATGAAAACCATTTATTTTCCATGGGTTATTCTAGATGTTATGATGAAATATTTATAAAACCTATTTCATTTCCATGATTTTTTAAATGAATAATGTGTTATGATCTTATGTAACACATATGAGTAGATTAATATTATGTAATGGGTGGGCCTAAATTATATAGGCCTCCAATGAATTGTGTAAATATGGATATCACATGAGATAATAACAACTAGAATGGGGAGTGAACCCAATTTATTAATCGAAATTTTTCACTAAGATAGTCTTGGGAGTGATACTTGGTTAATGATATGATCTAATTGGGATTAAACCCAATCTACTTTGATGGTCTTAGCAGTGATCCTTGACTAAGTAAATTATTTTCTATAATTATGCGTATTCTAGAAACTTATGTCTTATTCCAATGTTATACACTCATTGATCATGTTCTTTGATTCCTTTATGATTTATGTCTCATGAACTGCCACTCTTTCTTCCATGAATCAAGATTATGATCTATGATATGGAGGTTGTAGTTTTTAAAAATTAAGATCGTGTTCTCATACCCTTATGATCATGGAACTACTATAAATATAGGTTTATCCAACACTAGGAATTATCAGTTCTATAAAAAGAGATTATAATGGGGGGCCTTTATCATTGATAATAAAAAAGAACTGATAAAGAAGGATCTTTATGAGTGCTTAAAAATTACTGATAAATCAGGTCCTTTATGAGAACTAATAAAAAATCAATGATAAAGGGGGCCCTTTATCAGTGCTAAAAAAAGTGCTGAAAAAAGGGGGCCATTTGTCAGTGCTATTCAAAAATCACTGATAAAAGGGGGATTTTATCATTGCTAGTAAAAAAGAACTGTTAAAAGGGTCACTTTATCATTGATTTTTTACAAGAACTAGCAAAGGCCCCCCTTTAACAACACTTTTCTCAAGTGTTGATAAATGTTATATTTCATAAAAAAGTTACATTTCATTAAAATTTACATATTAATATATTTATATATTTATATTGATATAAATATAATATATTTTTTAACTATCATTTAGATAAGGTTAAATACACATTTATACTTAATATATATGATATCTAATGAAAATAGATTATAAAATAATTAAAAAAATATTATTAATTAATAATTTTCTAATTATTATTGAGTAATAGTCATTTAAGAAAAATTATATGACAAAAAAATAAATTAATTAATGGATGGTCTAAGATAAGTTGAAAATGTGATTTGAACTTCTAACAGCCACAACATTTGATCCGGGTGTCCATTTGGGCTATACCTCATATCAAATTGAAGCATGAAAATATATCTACACCATGTTTATCTAATGGGGTCATGATCACTAATTTTTCAAGGTTATAAAGGGCCCATAATGCCTCTAAAATGTAGTTTTATATATAATTAAATATATGCATATTTTCTTATATTTACTTATAATAAATAAAATGTATAAATACATAATTGTACAAAAATTTATTTTTAAATTTATAAACAATATGGAAATTAATATTTATTATTAATTTAATTTAAAATTAAAGAAATATCCATTTTATTTACCAATAAAAATGCATTAATATTTTTATATATACCCATACAAGTAAATATGTTTATATGTAAACATGTGCGTGTCAATAAAACAAATATATGTTTATTTGTATATTCTAATATATGTAAATAAATACATGTGTGTGTGTGTGTAAATATCTATGTGTGTATGTGATAAATATAAATGTTTACTTGTGTGTGTAAATATGTTTGTACATGTTTATGTATCAATATTATGTGTATACATCATATATAAATTTATTTTAATATAAATATATCATTATAATTAAATATAGTATATAAATTAATTTATAATAAAACTATATGAATATATATATGCATATGTATATAATTTTTAAATATACTTATGTGTGTGTATTAATAAAAAAATATATATTTATGCTTATATTCTAATATATGTAAATGAATATTAATATATAATATATTTAAATAAATATAAGTGTATATATATATATATCATACACACATGCACACTCACACAAATATATATTTTATAGATGTATTAAAAATAATAATATTTATATATATGAATAATTTAGATATATGTAAATATATATATATATATATTAATAAAAAATGTATGTAAATATATATATTTATAAATATATATATATATATATATGTATGTATGTATGTATGTATGTATGTATGTATGTATGTATGTATGTATGTATGTATGTATGAAAAAATTGTATATAAATACATATATGTATATATATAAATCTCTTAAAATACATAATAAATCAAAGTAGTGTAGTGGTAAAGTTGTTCTCTTAATAGTAGGATATACTGGGATCGAATTTGGGTTATCATAGGTTTTTGAGGCCTCTGAAGTGCTATGGAAGTGGCCTAATATTGCTAATTAAGGGGTGGTTCTCATGAGTGTCCATAAAGGGGGTATAGTGATGACGAATTTTGTGGGGTACGTAGTAGTGATGGCGCACAAAGATATAATTTTTTTACACAATTTTCTGAATGATATGTAAAGGCACTGATAATATAGCCACTGTTAAAATTCAACCTTTATTAGCACTTGTAAAAAACTTATGATAAAGGAACCCTTTATTAGTGCTAAAAAAATGTGATGATAAAGGGTACCTTTATCGTCGCCTTTTACAAATGTAGATAAAGGGTCATTTTTCAACTCTTTTTACAAACACTACTTAAGATGGGATTTTATCATCACTTATATTATCAGTAATTTGAAAGCACGGATGAATATTCTTTATAGATCTATTAAAATATACATTTTTCATAGTGTGATATGTTTTTTTTATCATTGATATATCCCTTATTTACCCTTACTAGGAAACTGAGCTCATCATTTCTTATGATTCCATTCCCTTGGTTATAAATAAAGATTATAAGTATTATATGTCTAAGAAGGGTGAAAATTATGAAGATCTTAGTGGGAGATGATATAAATCTCTTACAAAAACATTGATTATGTATCCATGATGACAAATACATTATTGTGATATGATTCTAGGGTCGGTTGTGATGTTATGTATTGAATATTTATCCAATAAGATATAATATTTTTTATGAAAACCATGGGTGACTATAGGATGTATCATAGTAAGGTTTAGTTACCTTTGGAAACTAGGATGAGAAAAAAATTATAGTAACATGTAAGATAATACCAAATATAGGAGAACGTCATATGTTATGTTAAATAAAGGCATGTTGTTTACTATTAAAAAATTCTCTTTAGGATATTATAAGTGGATGTGGTTTTGACATAGTTTCATCTAGATGTAATAACCTAGAAAAGTGTTATTCAAGTATATCTCATCCAACTTTATGGTGCATTATGAGTGTTCTCTTACTGCTCACCTAGTTTAACACTCCCATGGGATATTCTTGGGTTGATTCAAATTTTCTTTATGAAGTATTATGAATGATTAAAATACATGATGACCAAGGATAACCATGGTTAAACAAAAGGTTTCATAGTATGAAAAGAAAGTTTAATTATTTATACATTCTATAAATGATTTCTCATGATTATATGGATTCTCACTTTGATTATTATTGCTCACACTGTGCTTTTTTTTAATTCAATGGATGAAACCTGAAGTAACCATGTTAATGATGAATGTGAGGGAAAATGAAATTATTTTCCTTCTAAGCTGCCAAATTTTATGGGATCTAGAATGGAAAATCTTGTTGTTTTTTTAATAAACTTTATCAACCTGTTAATCATAATGAGATTCCAAATGAGAAAAGGAGGGAACAGAATTTTATTGATTCCTTCATGAGGTAACACATACCTTATTTTAGTTGGTCCAATGATCCACCAGTTTATAAGAAATGGATCAGTTGCACTGAAATTATATTTTCTATCCTTTGTTGTTCTAACCTTGAAAACTATATTTTAGTAGTTTATCATTTTAAAGAGAAATAGATAAATGAAGGACTCGTGTCGAGAATTAGAGGAAATGGGAATAAATTGAATTCATGGTGTTAAATGAATTTAATATCTAATTTTTAAATAAATACTTTCCTCATACTATTCATACAAAAATAGATAAGGAATTCCTTGAGATAAAGAATAGAGATGATGAATCCACTTGTACCTGTAAGAAAAATGTTACAAGACTTGAGAGGTACACGTCTGGTATTTTCATCCAACTAAAAAGTAAGACTAGCTAATTCTTCAGTGGAATCAAACCAAGTCTCCAAAGGGAATTATCCATAAGAGACTTTAGCAGTTATGAAGAAATTATTAGATATTCTATCAAGGTGTAGATATTGATTAGATTTACTCAACAATATTATGGTTTTGATAAGAAATTGAAGGTAGAATTTCAAGGAAATTCTAAAAACCATGGAGAGAATAAGATGTGCTTTCCTTCATTCTCAATTTATGGAAGAAACATGGAGGAAATTACCATAAGTGAACTAGAAAGTGGTTTATGTTTGGAAAGTAATTTCATCTATCAATCTAATTTTGAAGTGATGTAAAGAATAAGTTATCTAATGATGGAGAGAATGTACCACGGAATACACCACCCACACTCGAGTGTTTAAAATGTAAGGAGTATGGGAATTATATTAACTAGTACTCAAATTCAATGTTTAATGATGATGATTGATGTTAGTAAACTCTTTATAGCATCCCGCCTCTTTATCACATAAACTTTCATTACATTTTACAAAACCGAGGATCTTTAAGGTTTAGTGTCTTGGAAACCAGGAACTTTAAACATGAAAACATAAAACATTCTTCTAAAACACTTGAAAGGCTTCTCCTCATGTTCATCCTAGGTTCATTACTGCATCACATAACCTGGGATCATACATCAAAAGAAAGGGTGAGAAAAAATCCCAGTAAGGAAAACAAGAGAAACATTTTACATGTGAACTTGAGATACTTCAATAAGGTCATGAAAAAGAACTTTAAGGCATGAGAATGAAATAAGGAGGCATATCATAATAAAAATAACATTTTTCATAACTTGAAAATTTGGCTACATCATTTAACATAGAAAATCATGAACATATCACCAAGGTTCATCCCCAAGGTGTCATTTGAAAATTACCAAGGTTATTCACCAAGGTATCGTGAAAATTGTAATCTCTAGTGGTTACATCATTACCCAATGCATTGGAGCACTATCAGGGCGCACCTTTAAATTTGCCTTTATTATCATGTGAGCCACATATATCATCATCAAACATTTCATAAATAACCCATATAGCATAAAATAAATGGGTTTCATTTCATAATCATAACGTTTTAAAAACTGCTTTAAAGACATGATCTTTACATCACTTTAAAACCCACAGAAAAGGAAGGTGGGTCTCATGTATGTAAATCCCAGAATTTAAAATAGAAAATTTTGGTATATATGTGAATACCCCTTTATAAGAAAGAGCTTTGAGTATTCACTTAATAATATAAAATAACTTTAGAAAAAGAGAGAGACATTTTGAGACGGAAATTCTGCAGCATAACGGCTATGTTACAAGGTTTTAGAAGACATTAAAAAGAGAGGTAAAATGGGTAAAACATTCATAAATGACCCATAAAATAGTAGATGGACAGAATAAGAAGGATACATGATCATGGTAATGAAATTTCAAGGAAATACCATTTGAAATGAAAAACATGGAAGGAAGACAAAAATTAGATTTCTCTTATGAAAGTTCGGCAGCCTAACGACATTACTTAAACTTCAACAAAATTGATTTGAAAAGATCAAATAGGGTCTCTCATCATGTGAACATAAGAGTTCAGTATGATAGATATAGAGATAATTCCCCAACATAACAAAAAGGAACTTGAAAGAATTGACATGAAAGTAGAACTTCAAAACGAGAAGGGTGAAGAACCACTTAAAAATTCGGCAGCCTAACGGCGCCACTTAAAACTTCAACATACTGAATTGCAGAGATCAAATGGGGTCTCTCATCATATGAACATAAGAGTCCAGTATTATAGATATAGATATCATACCCCAACATAAAAAAAAGAAACTTGAAATAATTGACATGAAAGTAGAACTTCAAAACGAGAAGGGTGAAGAACCACTTAAAAATTCGGCAGCCTAACGGCGCCACTTAAAACTTCAAAATACTGAATTGAAGAGATCAAATGGGGTCTCTCATCATATGAACAAAAGAGTCCAGTATGATAGATATATAGATCATACCCCAACATAACAAAAAGGAACTTGAAAGAATTGACATGGAAGTAGAACTTCAAAACGAGAAGGGTGAAGAACCACTTAAAAATTCGGCAGCCTAACAGCGCCACTTAAAACTTCAAAATACTGAATTTAAGAGATCAAATGGGGTATCTAATCATATGAAAATAAGAGTCCAGTATGATAGATATAGAGATCATACCCCAACATAACAAAAAGGAACTTGAAAGAATTGACATGAAAGTAGAACTTCAAAATGAGAAGGGTGAAGAACCACTTAAAAATTCGGCAGCCTAACGGCGCCACATAAAACTTAAAAATACTGAATTGAAGAGATCAAATGGGGTCTCTCATAATATGAACATAAGAGTCCAGTATGATAGATAGAGATATCATACCCCAACATAACAAAAAGGAATTGAAATACTTTACATGAAAATAGATCTTGAAAAATGAGAAGGGAGAAAGAATCTGTTACAAAAATTTCGGCAGCCTAACGGCGCCACTTAAAACTTCATAAAAAGAAATAATGAGAGAAAGAGGGGATCTCTCATTATATGAATATGAAAAGGGCAGTAAGAGGAGTATGAAAGAACATCCTCCAACATAAGAACATGGAGCATAAAAGGAATGACATAAAAGAGATTACTTGAAATGAAAGAGAGAGGTCAGATCCCTTACCTTAAAACATAACTCTTAAAACTCAAAGGTTGGGACCTTGAGGGCTTGGGGGCACCATGGGAGGACTCCTTGGGAGGTAATGAGACCCGAACTTCATTGGGGGAGAGTGGGGAGTCGAATGGATGAGAGGATGGCTTGGTATTTATAGGGAAAGTGAGGGGACAAGGCATTAATGGCAAAGGGACACCTCATTAGTGGTTTTGGCAAAACCATGGGATTTCCCATGGTATTTGCCCATGGTATTGGCCACTTGGGACACCTCATAACTTATCTCACTATTCATAATTCGAACATATTGATTACAAACTTAATACATCATTTAATGATGTCATTAAACACCCGTAACTTAAAAACTGTATTTTCACTATTCATCGAAAATTCAACTTTCTCAGAATAATCCCAAAATTTCACCTTAACCAAATATCAACGCTCTGATTACAAATATGAACTCCATTTTATAAAAATCTTTTTCTAAATATTTTTAATTTAATTTTTAAATAAAAACACTATTCACCAAAAATTCATTTTTTTCAGAAAAACCCCAAAAATTACCATAGCATAATATCGGTGCTCTGAGTTCAAAAATGAAATCCGTTTTATAAAAATAATTATCTAAATATTTTTAATTAAATTTTTAAATAAAAAACACTATTCACCTGAAAAAACTAATACTTGAATAATAATTTATGAAACCGTTATTTAACCATTTTATTGAATCACATTACTTAATCAAGGTGCCTAGATTATATTAATACTTTCTTTAAGTGAGATTACTAATCCATTTGGACACATTACTAATCCTAATCATAAAATCACTATTCATAATTTACTATTCATCAAAAATTAAGTTGATCTTATTAGACTCTAAATTTCGTACTGAACATAATTGTAGAAGACCATTTTTCGAAAATCATTACACATTTTTAATTATTTAAGGTTTACACAACCATTTTTAAAATATCCTTTTTCTAAAATTCATCAAAAATATGCATACTATATTTATACGGTCATTTGAAAATTCATAAACTTCATCATAAGAAGAAATCCCAATTTTTATTTAAAACAAAGGATTACACAAGGCAGTTACGGTCTCCTTACATAGCCCCTTATCACACCAGCATAGGACCTAAGTATAAGGTGTGCTAAGGTGAGAGAATCCGAGGGAGGCTTGGCCAACATCGCACGAGTAGTAATTTCTATCAGTTTGAACTTCTCGCGAAGGCGATCCCGTTCTAGCTTTATACGATGAAGTTCAGCTTGGGTTTGGTCTAGAGCAAAGCCCAGTGGTGCTACCTCCTTCCCAAGTTCTGTTAGATGGGCTTCGATTGGTCCAAGACTACTGGGTGAGGCCATCGAATCTTCTTTCTATATTAATTAACCAAGATTACTTGTATTTAGAGACAATAATCAAAACGTTTAGTTTCTAGTGGTCATATTGACCAATGGTCATATAACAGTCAAAAACCAACAGTGTCATTTTAATTATACTCATGTTATCAAATGAAACATTTTTGTTGAGTATAAAAAATAAAATAACACATAAAATTAGGAAACAAGATTTATTCAAAATTTCGGGTTGTTACAATCTTCCCCCCTTAAGAAATTGCGTCCTCGCAATTTTTTTAAAATTAGGTTTTGAAATTTCGTTGAAAGTCCCACATCGGAAAAGGAGTCAGTAAAACTATTTCTTTAAAAGAAAGAAAGGTAAGTACGAAGGTCACCCGAGTTATCCCACACTAGGATTACATGTAGGAAAACATGGACATGGAGGAGAAAACAAAGGTCAAGTTCTGAGGGAGAGTGACAGAGAACATGATTTGGAGAAAGTTAACCATAAGAAAATCCCAAACTTATGATGTGTGTAAACAATCTTTGATTACCTAGTAGGAAACGTAAACCAACAACGTTTTTTTTTACGTTCCTTTTCATAATTTTGAGGAATTCATTTACAACATAGAACAAAAACATAAGGAAATATATCTACCTTCATGTAGAGTTTCACCCTTTAATAAGTTTCTACCAAAACTAATCTTTTCTCCCAAATGATGAGAATTCAAAACTACTTGGTCTCATCAAAACACAAGAATCATCTTCTAGAGAATCACATAATCCACAAAAGATTAACTATCTATTTCTTCTATCTTTAAACATTATCCCAAAAACAGAAAGGGTAAGGTTAAACAACTCTTCAAAAAGGAAGAATCCCATAGGAATGGAAACTAATTTTAAATCTTCAATGTTCCATGGTAATACCCAAAGTTCATCATAGACCATCCCATAAATAATGGTCCTTAAAATTCCTCAAAATAAACCAAACTAAGATTGAAACCCAAATACAAGAAGGATTTGATAACATAGTCTTCCAAAATAAACTTCATTGTTCATCTCCAAACAACATCAACCACTCCTAACATCTTATAAAAAAATTATCTAAACTAAACATATTTTACCCAAGATAGGTTAATCATTCCCATAAGTAACCTAAATTACTATAAGTCCACCATAAATTCATCGATTCTTCAAAATATAAGTCAACCTTACTCCTCAATGAAAATACCGTAGTAATCTATTTACCTCGATCATATAGGGTCCCTAAAATAGTGAACGTATTCCATAATAATCATCTTTTAATCCCCTAATCACCTCTGCCATATTAATACGACAATTGTCGAATTTCCTATCACATTGGTTTTTGGGACATGTTCTTCCATTTCTCGACATTAACTAAGAAAAGAAACTATAATTAGGGGATTATTTACTTAGCTAATAATCATGAAAAGGAAACTTTAAGCATAAAAGGATAAACATGTAGAATAAAATTATATCCTAACTTTTGATCCCCTAGGTTCCAATCTAGGTTATCCATGGTCATATATTCTTATGTGAATCTTTATTTTGTTTTATCCTTGTTCCTTTAATAATGGTTCATACTAAGCTTATGAATTTACCAAAGCATATCCCCCGGGAGTGTCGTAACCAAGAGTGCAGCAAGGCCCGTAGTCGTGTACCAGTTCTCGTTCGAGTCTAGCTCAAAGTGGTGTTTTCAGGTTTTACCCCTATGTACATCTGTGCCAGAGCCACCTCTACCTGCTCGTATCCAGACAGTGATGTATTTGCTTGGAAACCCCTTACTTAATACTCACCAAAATACCAGGAAGATTTCCTATATTTAAACTTTTCTATAGGGTTCTTCCTAGATTTTTCATATCCTAATTTCCACAAATAACTAAGCCATCCTTTGATACCAACTATAGCATCCCGCCTCTTTATCACATAAACTTTCATTACATTTTACAAAACCGAGGATCTTTAAGGTTTAGTGTCTTGGAAACCAGGAACTTTAAACATGAAAACATAAAACATTCTTCTAAAACACTTGAAAGTCTTTTCCTCATGTTCATCCTAGGTTCATTACTGCATCACATAACCTGGGAGCATACATCAAAATAAAGGGTGAGAAAAAAGCCCAGTAAGGAAAACAAGAGAAACATTTTACATGTGAACTTGAGATACTTCAATAAGGTCATGAAAAAGAACTTTAAGGAATGAGAATGAAATAAGGAGGCATATCATAATAAAAATAACATTTTTCATAACTTGAAAATGTGGCTACATCATTTAACATAGACAATCATGAACATATCACCAAGGTCCATCCCCAATGTGTCATTTGAAAATTACCAAGGTTATTCACCAAGGTATCGTGAAAATTGTAATCTCTAGTGGTTACATCATTACCCAATGCATTGGAGTGCTATCAGGGCGCACCCTTAAATTTGCCTTTATTATCATGTGAGCCACATATATCATCATCAAACATTTCATAAATAACCCATATAGCATAAAATAAATGGGTTTTATTTCATAATCATAACTTTTTAAAAACTGCTTTAAAGACATGATCTTTACATCACTTTAAAACCCACAGAAAAGGAAGGTGGGTCTCATGTATGTAAATCCCATAATTTAAAATAGAACATTCTGGTATATATGTGAATACCCCTTTATATGAAAGAACTTTGAGTATTCACTTAATAATATAAAAGAACTTTAGAAAAAGAGAGAGACATTTTGAGACGGAAATTCTGCAGCATAACGGCTGTGTTACGAGGTTTTAGAAGACATTAAAAAGAGAGTTAAAATGGGTCAAACATTCATAAATGACCCATAAAATAGTATATGGACAGAATAAGAAGGATACATGATCATGGTAATGAAATTTCAAGGAAATACCATTTGAAATGAAAAACATGTAAGGAAGACAAAAATTAGATTTCTCTTATGAAAGTTCGGTAG
This sequence comes from Viscum album, assembly GCA_963277665.1. Classification (NCBI taxonomy): domain Eukaryota; kingdom Viridiplantae; phylum Streptophyta; class Magnoliopsida; order Santalales; family Viscaceae; genus Viscum; species Viscum album. Next base: position 264,741,894 of record OY728125.1, on the reverse strand, counting down.
CCTAACGACGTTACTTAAACTTCAACAAAAATGATTTGAAAAGATCAAATAGGGTCTCTCGGTATGTGAACATAATATTTCAGTATGATAGATATAGAGATAATTCTCCAACATAACAAAAAGGAACTTGAAAGAATTGACATGAAAGTAGAACTTCAAAACGAGAAGGGTGAAGAACCACTTAAAAATTCGGCAGCCTAACGGCGCCACTTAAAACTTCAAAATACTGAATTGAAGATATCAAATGGGGTCTCTCATCATATGAACATAAGAGTACAGTATGATAGATATAGATATCATACCCCAACATAAAAAAAGGAACTTGAAAGAATTGACATGAAAGTAGAACTTCAAAACGAGAAGGGTGAAGAACCACTTAAAAATTCGGCAGCCTAACGACGCCACTTAAAACTTCAAAATACTGAATTGAAGAGATCAAATGGGGTATCTCATCATATGAACATAAGATTCCAGTATGATATATATAGAGATCATACCCCAACATAACAAAAAGGAACTTGAAAGAATTGACATGAAAGTAGAACTTCAAAACGAGAAGGGTGAAGAACCACTTAAAAATCGGCAGCCTAACGGCGCCACTTAAAACTTCAAAATACTGAATTGAAGATATCAAATGGGGTCTCTCATAATATGAACATAAGAGTCCAGTATGATAGATATAGATATCATACCCCAACATAACAAAAAGGAACTTGAAAGAATTGACATGAAAGTAGAACTTCAAAACGAGAAGGGTGAAGAACCACTTAAAAATTCGGCAGCCTAACGGCACCACTTAGATCTTCAAAATACTGAATTGAAGATATCAAATGGGGTCTATCATCATATGAACATAAGAGTACAGTATGATAGATATAGAGATCATACCCCAACATAACAAAAAGGAACTTGAAATACTTTACATGAAAATAGATCTTGAAAAATGAGAAGGGAGAAAGAATCCGTTAAAAAAATTTCGGCAACCTAACGGCGCCACTTAAAACTTCATAAAACGAAATAATGAGAGCAAGAGGGGATCTCTCATTATATGAACATGAAAAGGGCAGTAAGAGGAGTATGAAAGAACATCCTCCAACATAATAACATGGAGCATAAAAGGAATGACATAAAAGAGATTACTTGAAATGAAAGAGAGAGGTAAGATCCCTTACCTTAAAACATAACTCTTAAAACTCAAAGGTTAGTACCTTGAGGGCTTGGGGGAACCATGGGAGGACTCCTTGGTAGGCAATGAGACCAGAACTTCGTTGGGGGAGAGTGGGGAGTCGAATGGATGAGAGGATGGCTTGGTATTTATAGGGAAAGTGAGGGGACAAGGCATTAATGGCAAAGGGACACCTCATTAGTGGTTTTGGCAAAACCATGGGCTTGCCCATGGTATTTGCCCATGGTATTGGCCACTTGGGACACCTCATACCTTATCTCACTATTCATAATTCGAACATATTGATTACAAACTTAATACATCATTTAATGATGTCATTAAACACCCGTAACTTAAAAACTGTATTTTCGCTATTCATCGAAAATTCAACTTTCTCAGAATAATCCCAAAATTTCACCTTAACCAAATATCAACACTCTGATTACAAATATGAACTCCATTTTATAAAAATAGTTTTCTAAATATTTTTAATTTAATTTTTATATAAAAACACTATTCACCGAAAATTCATTTTTTTCAGAAAAAACCCCAAAAATTACCATAGCATAATATCGGTGCTCTGAGTTCAAAAATGAAATCCGTTTTATAAAAATAATTATCTAAATATTTTTAATTAAATTTTTAAATAAAAAACACTATTCACCCGAAAAAACTAATACTTGAATAATAATTTATGAAACCGTTATTTAACCATTTTATTGAATCACATTACTTAATCAAGGTGCCTAGATTATATTAATACTTTCTTTAAGTGAGATTACTAATTCATTTGGACACATTACTAATCCTAATCATAAAATCACTATTCATAATTTACTATTCATCAAAAATTAAGTTGATCTTATTAGACTCTAAATTTCGTACTGAACATAATTGTAGAAGACCGTTTTTCGAAAATCAATACACATTTTTAATTATTTAAGGTTTACACAACCATTTTTAAAATATCCTTTTTCTAAAATTCATCAAAAATATGCATACTATATTTATCCAGTCATTTGAAAATTCATAAACTTCATCATAAGAAGAAATCCCAATTTTTATTTAAAACAAAGGATTACACAAGGCAATTACGGTCTCCTTACATAGCCCCTTATCACAGCAGCATATGACCTAAGTATAAGGTGTGCTAAGGTGAGAGAATCCGAGGGAGGCTTGGCCAACATCGCACGAGTAGTAATTTCTATCAGTTTGAACTTCTTGCGAAGGCGATCCTGTTCTAGCTTTATACGATGAAGTTCAGCTTGGGTTTGGTCCAGAGCAAATCCCAGTGGTGCTACCTCCTTCCCAAGTTCTGTTAGATGGGCTTTGATTGGTCCAAGACTACTGGGTGAGGCCATCGAATCTTCTTTCTATATTAATTAACCAAGATTACTTGTATTTAGAGACAATAATCAAAACGTTTAGTTTCTAGTGGTCATATTGACCAATGGTCATATAACAGTCAAAAACCAACAGTATCATTTTAATTATACTCATGTTATCAAATGAAACATTTTTGTTGAGTATAAAAAATAAAATAACACATAAAATTAGGAAACAAGATTTATTCAAAATTTCGGGTTGTTACACTCTTAATCCTAGATACAAAGGGAAATATCATGTTATCATTATTTATTAAGAGGGTTGTGATTACAAAGTTGTGAAAGGTACACCTATCATACACTCTAGAACTTCAAATATCTTATTAAATTATGGATAAACCAACTTTTTATTTATGAAGAATTTTCTATGCATATAAAAATACCACATCAATGATTATATGTTGACTTAGTAGTGAAAAACCCTAATGTTAAAATGGTCTCATCTAAGGTATATGATACTTATCTAATTGATGTTTTTAGAAATGTAATTCCTATAAATATTGTTATTCTCTTTTTGGTTGAATTTAATGTTATATTAGGCATGGATTAGATTATATTACCTAAATCCCGCATCAATTTTCACAAAATTGAAATCATGTTTTATATTCTAAACCAACCTATGATAATATTTCATTATGATGATAACTATGAACTTCTAATGAAAATTATATTCATTATAGGGGTTTTGATTACTTTTAAAAAAAATCTCACATATGGTTGAGGAGAAAGTCAACATCAAAGATATGACTATTGTACGAGAGTTTATAATGTTTTTCCAAATGAGTTTCCTAGTATTACACCAAATCATGAAGTTTATTTTTCAATAGAACTCATATATGGTGAAACGCTTATTTCAATGAATCCATAAATAATGGCCTGACTGAGTTGTGGTAATAAAAGAAGAAACATCAGGATAATCATGACAAAGTATTCATTTAGATAATTGCATCACTCTGGGGTTCACATATTCTTTTTTTGAAGAAGAAATATGTATCAATGTGAATCTACATTGATTATCCATAACTTGACAGGATCAGAATCAATAATAAGTATCATATGCCTCGTATTGATGACTTATTTGATAAACTTCATAGAGCTCAATACTTTTCCAAGATTGAACATCATTATGGATATTGTAAAATAAGGTTCAGTAAGGATGTTATACCCAAGACAAAATTCCTTAAAAGGTACATAAATGATTAATTTATGGTGATTCTATTTGGTCTTACAAATTATTCTACTATCTTCATATATTTAATGAATAAGGTCTTTATAGATTACCTTTATTAGTTTGTTTTGGTCTTTATAAAAGATATTATTATATATTCAAAGGGAAAGTAATAGTATAAAGATCCATTGAGGATTGTAATAAAGACCATAAAGAATGAGGAACGATATCAGAAAATTACCAAATGTAAATTTTGGCTACAAAAAGTTTCATTTTTTGAGTCATATAATCTAAAAAAGAGTATATATATGGATACATCAAATATGGAAGTTATTGAACATTGGATCTGTAAAACCACTATGAATGAGGTTCATATTTTTCTTTGTTTGTATAGATATTAATGAGTTTTTTTGGATAATTTATCATGGTTATCTGATCCACTCTCTATGTTAACTCATAAGGGATCAAAATCCCTTTAGATAGATGAATATGAAGAAAATTTTGATGGAGCTAAATATAAGATTAGTCAGCACAACTATGCATAAACTACCCTATCGTGGAGAAGAGTTTGTGATTTATTATTATTCACTAATGAATACAATGAGATATTTCCTCATTCATAATGATATGGTGATAGAATATGCTTCATAATAATTGAATGTTCATGAGAAAAATTACCAAACTCATTATTTTTTGTAAGTTGTGGTAATTTTTCATTGAATATATAGAGACATCTTATTTATAGAGGAAGTTGTGATATATATAGATATATATAAATCATAAAAGATTAAATTTTATATTCACTCAAAAAGAGTTCAACATATAACAAAGAAGATGATTAGATTTGATTAAATATTATAAGTGCTCAATACATTACCACACTTGGAAAGAAAAAAATGTGGCCCATTCTTTGAGTCAAATGATGTTGATATCTTATCTATGATGAGGATTATAAAAGAATCCAATATTTTTGGATTATAAAAGGATATATCTTGAAATCTAAAATAAATTGTATAAATATTATAATTCTCAAATGGTGTTCAACCATCCATCCACGTGAATATTAAAGAGGCACATAAGGATGATAATGAAATGAAAAAGAGGGTGGGAAATATTCCTAAGTTCAACCATTATTATGATGGAATTATAAGGATCATGAAACATGTATATTCCTCATCCATACCAGATATAGAGAAGGATCCATTGGATGAATCTCATAGTTATTGATTCTTTATCCCCCCTATCAGTATGAATATATAGAGAGATTTTCAAGAGTATTTTTGGTAGGAAAACATGAAGATAGATATTTCAGTATATGTATCTCAGTTCATGATATGTTATAAAGTTATGGATGATGGATATAAGTTTAAGGGGTTGTTAAAACCATTACCCATAAAATAATGGAAATGTGAAAACATCACCATGGATTTTTTTTATTAGATTCCCCAAACATCAAAATCTCATAATGCTATTTGGGTTGAAGTTAATCGCCTTATAAAGTGAGAAAACTTAATTTATATCAAATAATATTTCTCTATAGATCATATTTATATAATATTTATTTAAAAATTGGTATGGTTTCACTAAGTACCATAATCTATTGTATCTTATCAGGATCTTAGGTTTTCCATATTGTTCTGGTGAAGTGTTCAGTAAGCTTGAGATTCAAAGTTGTGATTTTGCTTTATCATATCATCTTAAAAAATATGTCTAGAATAAGAGAACCATTTAAACCCTATATGATATGCCGTGGTATTCTTTTATGGATTTCAAATCTATTTGGGATCAACACCTTCCTCCAGTCATGTTTTCATACATCAATAACTTTCAATCAATCATTTTGTTGGCTCCTTATGAAGACATATATGAATAAAAGTGTAGAACTAAAATATGGTGGGATGATTTTTGATAAAGATAAAAATTGGGAAGTGAGATAGATGATTAAATTCTAGATAATGTTGGAGTAATTTGATAGAACTACAAGGCAGATAAAAGTTGATAGAAAAGTTGGGATAACAATCACAGGTAAAATATGGAATTCAAATTTGGAGAGAAGGTATTTCTGAAAATTTCTCTATGGAATATGGTTATGATAATAAAAAATAATAGAATACTGAGCCTTAGATTTATTGACTCCTTTGATATTCTTGTTCGAGTAGGGATGGTAGCTTATCGCTTGGCACTTTTACATAACCTCTCTCAAGTTCACGATGTGTTCCATGTAACTCTTCTAAGGATGTACATACTTGGTCCAACACATGTACAAAAGTCATAGGTTTTACCACTTGATAATGATATTTCCTATAAATAAGAACCAATATAATTCTTGGAACATATATTTAAAGTGCTTCATGAAATGGCTACTCATTTGGTTAATGTTCTATGAGGGAATTATAAATTTGAAGAATTTACATGGAAACCCAAATATGGGATAAAATAAATATGTCCTTAATTTTTTCTATTTAAGTAATGTAATTTAAAGGGTAAATTTAATTTTTTGGGACGTAAAATGTAACACCCTGATATTTTATGAAATATTTCCCTTCAAATAAATTTAATTTCCTCATTATTTTGTGATACATGCAACGTGAGTCTCATTGAACCATAATATTATATATAGTTATAACAAAGAAATTAAATTGGTTCAATGTATAGAAATCAAAAAAATAAACATCATGTATAAATTTTATAGATAATGAAAATATATTTCTAAATAAGTATTCAACATTTAGTAAATTAATTATATTCTTTATAAATTATTCTTCCCTTAAAAATGTTTTTTATTAATTTTTTTGATAAAATAATATAATTAATTTATGATACTTTTATAAAATATATTTAACAAAATTATATTAATTTTTGAAATAATCCTTTCAAAATTATCTTAGAATGAATTTTTGATAATTTTCATAAAAGATTTATTTTTCGATGAATGGAGAAAAATACATATTTTTATTGAAAACCATTTTTGTTTTAAGAGTTTTAAAAGATTAATTTTATTTTAAAATTATTTAAAAAGTAAACTTTGTTAATTTTTATTATTAAAAATAAAATTAATGTCATTTTAATTAATTTTATGATGTATTTTGGTATAAAAACATTTTATACGTAAGAAAACATTATTTCTAAAAAACTTTTTTTTGTTGTGTTTTGTGGGATTAATTTTAAATTAAATAATTCCTATTATGTGAAGTTAAATTTGATGAAATAGATTCCACATTTGGGATTATAATTTCCAAATTTATTAATTCGGACACTTTCAGTTTTCTTCATAACTAATAGTAAAAAAATTAAAAAATTATCACTAGGGTTAAAGTTCAAATAGGTTTTTTGATGGTTAAACTAAGAGATAAGGGTAAATTTTCTAGTTAAACTTGTTAAAATCTTATTTTATTTCCATATTTATGCCTATTATTATCATAAATTATAATCTCTATCCATTTGGAATAATTTTTCTTGATAACAAATTTATTATATTTTATTATTTTAAGAAATTTCAAGTGTTTCCTCTCCCCCTCTTAAAAAAGGACATCCCTCCTTTCTATTCTTTACAAAACTTTTAGCCATATATATTCACTAAAAACTACCCAATTATCTTATAATCTTATCAATACATAAATTAGAAGTGTTGGTATTCTTAAAATATTTTTCAAAGGGTCCTTACAAAAGGATCTAAAGGAGGTCTGTCGAAGATGTGGTGATCGTCTTACCTAACTTCTTCCAATTTATTTCATCATATACCTCCTTTAAATCGGTTGTATTCATCAAAAAATAATAAATTCAATATCCTAAATATAATTAAATTTTATTATGATTATTTAACAACCAATATCCATCCTTTATTCCATCAAATGTGAAGTGAATGTATCGCTTGTGTTTATGTGTAGACTACCAACTCCACTTACAGATACTATACATTTTCTATCACTATTTTCATCAATAGTTATTATGTTGGGTTTAATGTTTATAAATTATATTTATTAAATAATTATGATTATTTAATTATAATATCAAAACTACCTTCTTACCTTCCAGTGTATTTTAAAATGATAATATAACTCAAACGTACGTGTGGACTACCACTTCCATGAAGCGATGTGATTCCTTTTTTGATTCCACTTTACATGGATGTTAATACAAATATATTTAATGAATTTATAAGATATATTATGTAATATTGATTATAGAAGTGTGAATTTTTATATAGCTTTCTTTTTTTCGATCCATTGAAAAATGGAAACCATGTTCATGTGTACATACGGCCTCCTGTCTCCCTAAATGATGTAATTCATTTTTCTTTATCTACTATTTATGGATTTTTTTAGTACATATATAATCAATTTATATGATATTTATGTCATCCTTAAAATTATGTAGATGATGAAACCATGTTCAATGTATAAGGTATAATTACTTGACCTGAAACATTACATAATCTTGAATTTTAATTTAGGAATTAATTTTTATATTTTATTTCCTTTTTAGGTTTAGAGTTTTAGAGAATTAGGTTATAACTCTTACTTACCAAAATAATATATTAAAAAGTGGAAAATTATATTCAATATCCATTTTTATAATAATATGAAAATTTTAAAATAAAACATGTTTTATTTTCATAAAAAATATTTAAGAATTTTGACTTCACTTCTTATTTTCCCTCACTCATCCTTAAACTATATGAAAAACATTTTAAAACTTGGGATGAGAAAAAAAAGTATCAATAAGGGTCATAAAAATAGATAAATCCATTCATCCTATGAAAAACAAGAAAACCCATGATATTTTTAACTTTATCTTAATATTCTTTCAGCATATGAAATAAATCATTTCCACATGAAAATTTCAACCACATTTTTATCAAATAAAACCTTTAAAACCCTTAGTAAGAATAGATAATACATGTAGCAAACATGGGGAATAGTTTTCATATCACCCTTACATATAAGTAAATCCTCAAAGTTACACATGGAATAACCGTCATTGTTATTCTTGGAGTAACCATCATAGTTACACTTTAAAATAACAATTGTTGTTATACTTGTATTAACCATCATAGTTAAACATAAAATAACTATCACTATTATAATTGGAATAACCATCACACTATATTCCCAAAATATCTTAGGAGAAACCTAATTAGTTAGATACATCACTTTACCCAATGAATTAGAGAGTTATAATGGGATCACATTTTCTTAGTTTATAATTGAACTACCTATTCTCATAAACAATTCCCAAGAACCATAACATAATCATAATATATAAAATCCTTCACTCATATAATTTTTATTTTTACCCATAAGATAAAAATCAGATATTGATCTATCCCTTTCCTTTAAAATAGACTTTTCAAAACTAATATCCCATAACAAAGGGAAAAAAGGTTTTTAATTGAATAATACAAGAATTCATAGAAAGTAATACAATAATCAAATATTGGTTATGAAAGCTAGAAAATTCATTTTCATCGTATACATTAAAATAGAACATTTCCTTTTTCCTTTTGTAAATAAAGTTAAAATGATAAAGATATTCCTTTTTAAAAATATTTGAAAGTGAAATAATATTTCCTTTATAAATTATTTAAATTAATATAAATAAATATGTAAAATAATTTTAAAAATAGGGACATGTAAAAAAAAGAGTTTTAAGGGAAACAACAAAAGAGGATTTTTAAAAGAAAGTACCTTACCATGAGTCCGAATCATCCCATATTTTATTTATCATCCAGAATAATAAAAAAAGGAAAATTATTTATTTTCATAAGTAACTTTTTCAGATTTATTATTCCTATTATTTAACTTAATACCATGTTACATAAGATTACATAATCATTTAAGTACATGTCATATATTTTGATGATATTCAGTACATAAGTCCAAAATGGATTTCTAAGTTGAAAATGGTCAATGAGGTAATTATTCCATAATCACTAGAATAATAATCATTAAATAGTTATCAATTTTATAGATCTATTATTCTTTTAAATAAAATATTTATATATTGTTAAAAAAATGAGCTACGTTATAATCATGGAGATAGTAGGCCATATGTACGTATGAGCAGCATTTCCATTATTCAATAATCATTATGGAATGATGGTGTGTATTATTTTAACTTTTAAGAATTATTATTATGTCATAAATATACTATTATTTCTTTGAACATACTTACAAATATCATTCATATGGTGTGGTGATGAAAAATGAATCGCATCGCTTCGTGGAGGTGGTAGCCCACACATACTCTTGAATGACTTTATCATTTTTTGGTGAATAGAAAGGTAAGAAAGTAAATTATATATTATCTTTTAATAATGTTAAATATGTCATGAATATAATATATATAGATTAATTTCATCATTATAACCATTCATTAGAGATGGTGATGTAAATCAAATTACATCGGTTTGTGATGCAACAGTCTTCCTTACACTCAAATGATGGTTTTTTTTCCCATTTGATGGAAGGGAATATGGATATAGGTTATATAATTAACATAATAAACTCTAAGTATATTTAAGATACTCTTATTATTTTATCATGTTTGATAAATATTTAAATAATGTGGAAGAATAAATAAAACTTAAACATGTAGTTACCCTTATCATTTTTGTATACATTTGTTAACCATTTTGATAATTATAGTAATATTAATATTTTTTAACTTTAGGGGGTTTATATAGATACTATAAATGGTAAAATGGTCCATAAGTGGCAAATAGTATTTAATAAACCATATTAACTTTACTTATATGATGATAATATTTTTTGTACTTTATTAATCATAATATAACATTAATGTCAATTTCGAAACTATTTATCTTGTTTGAATTTTATAACTACAAGATAACAATTTAATTTGAATAAAATGTATCCAAAACTCTCTAATATTTCTTATTTATCTAACAAGATATTTTATAGAAATAATTATTTCAAATTGTATCACTTTTAAAAAAATAATATCTTTTATTTTATTTTTCTATTTATTGAATAATAATAGTGTCAGCATTGTGTAATCTTTCAATGTAATTATTTATTTTAAAAAGAATTTAAAAAAATTACCATTATGAAGATAACTCATTTATATTTAAAAATTAAATTTATAACCATACATATCCTCTCTTCATCCCCATGTTAAAATATTATAGTTATTAAAAACAAGAGTGTGGCGTTTTTTACTTTTCTTTACATAAAATAATTTAAAGCTCGTAATCACATAAAAATGGAATAAAGTTCATATATTTCACCTTTATATGATTATAAATTATATATAATACACCAATAAAATTTAGTTAGGTGTTGGTATCATTCTTTTAGTCCTTATAATTTTCTTTTTATCTTTAATTACTCGACTTACCCTTTACTGTGGTAAAAAAATTACAAAAGATACTATTCGTGCTGAAAAGAATTAAAAGGGGCCTATTTACTACATATGGACCTCCTGATTCAAAATATAAAATCCATATTTTATGATTCAAAATATATAAATGGTATAATTTAATTTAAAATTAAACTAAAAAAATGCGATGAAATGTTTTTTTCATAAAAATGTCTTTTTAGTATAAAAATCTTTTAATATTAAATTTCGGGTTTAAATTTTATTCCAAAGAAAATAATTGGATTTTTTTTAAACATAACTAACTAATGAATTATTAAAATTAATATAATTTTACTTTTAAAATAATTGAAAAGAAAATACATTTTTCAATAAAAAATTTTATTTTTCACTATTCATTGAAAAATTAATAACTTCAAAAAACTCCCTAAAATTCATCCTAACATATTTTTTAAATGAAGAATAAAAAAGTGAAATTAAATTTTACAAATTAAAATTCTATATTTTTTAAATTATACTTTTAAATAAATATATATAATTCCTAAAAACCCAATTTAGTTAAAAATAAATATTTTTTACTTTTTATTGAAAAATTACTTAATATTATTATTATGAATATAAATTTTTAATATATAAAAAATGAATGATTTATTTTAAATTGCCTATATTTTTTATTCTTCCCCCCTTTTTAAAATTGTTTCTATGCAATTTTATTCACTTATCAAATAAGTGAGGATATCTTTCCTGCATAATATTTCCATACTTAAATGTTGCTTCTTCAACCATATAGGTTTCTTATAAAACCTTAACATGGTGAATCACTATATTCCAAAACACATTCTCTCTATGGTAAAGAATGTGAATTGGTTTTTCCTTCAAAAAAAGGTTATCTTCCAATAGAACTACTTCAGTGCTCAAAACATGGGAAGAATCTAGTGTATATTTTATTAACATTGAAACATGAAATACATTATATAACTAGGATAAACTAATAAGAAAAAAACATGGTAGGAAACATGTCAAAAATTCTCCAAGATTTAATATCATCTAATGAACCATAGACTTAGCTTCACCTTTTTACCAAAATGCATAACACTTTTCCATTGATAAACATTATGAAAAACATGATCACCTACCATGAAAGAAAGATCTTTCTGCTAGTTATCAATATAAATTTTATTCCTACTCTGATTCATCCTCATATACTAGAAAATCATCATAACCTTCTTAGCCATTTTCCCCACTAACTCTTTTCCATTTAGCTTCCTTTTTTTACTTCATCCAAAAAATTAGGATTCTGATAGTGCTTTCCATATAATGCCTCTAAAATTTTCCATCTGTATACTGGAATAAAAACTGTTATTATAAGAAAATTCAACTAATTAAAGATGATGATCCCAAATTCTATAATAATCCATTGAACAAGGGAGAATAATTTATTAAAAGTGTTGAATTGATATCTCATACTTTCCATTATATTGGAAAATAAAGGATGTCCTAATATTTAATTATATGCCCAAATACTTCTAAAGTTTTTTCCAAAAAATTGAAGTGAGAATGGGATCATGGTCAGATATAATGGAGAGAGTAATTTCATATAACCTATCTATCATCTTGATATATAATCGATAAATTTTATCTGTAATGAGCTAAGTCGGGATTCCATCCAATCTGACACCCGACCCAACCCATGGCATGGCCTAATGTGTGTTCCTGATCCCCATGGGCTGGAAACCAGTGTCTGGTCATCATACATCACATTTGGGAATGATTTCACCCATAATAATCAACCATAGACTATTCACAAGATGAACACACCACATCATAAAAAATAACTATTATGAAAAAGATCACTATATAGAACTAAAAAAAGTTAAGTATTTAACATTTACAAATTAAACCAAAATTACCAAAAGGGGGAGGGGAAACAACTATACAACCAAGAATCCATGAAACGAAAGGTTTAACACCCTCATTCCACCTCCACCAAAACCTATCAAAAGAGTAACTACTAGCATCCAAATCCATTATCACCACCATGGAATAACCTAACATTACAATGATCAAACATAGTAAGGTCCACATATACCTGATGGTGTATGTAGGGTGTAATCCAATGCCTAATAAGATACCACTAAGAGATATTCAAAGCATTAACATTAATTGAAAAATTAACATGCTAGTTTAAAGAAAAATTAATGGTAAATTTTAAATAAAATATTCTTTTAAGTTAAATAATGGTTAAAATATTTCAAAAAATCTTAATGATAATCCTAAAATTATTAATATGGGAAATACCTAAGACACTAGGTGTAAAAGGGTCCTAGGATCCCCATACTCTTGGTGATCAATCCATCTTATGGACATAATGGTCCTGATTAAGCCACTAATCCTAATCACATTAATGTTTAGATAGTGAAGTAATGTAATCCAGTTAGGGAGACCAGGCCTCAGTCCTAACAACTCACCTAACATACTAGAAAAGTTGTTCCCACCTAGATACCTTGGATTCCCATGTTCTCAATCACAATCCTTGTATCAGATGAACCACCTCTTGGAAAATATCAATTTCAAAAATTGAAACACACATGCCAAAAAAACATTTTAAATAGTAAAATCATTATTAAATCCTTATACACATCAAAACTTTTAGAAAACATGATTCAAACCATACAAACAATTTATAAAACCAATTAGAAACCATATCAATCATACTAAACTCATAAAATAGTTTCAAATCAAGGATCACCTACCATTCTATTTAAGATTCACAAAACTAGTTAGAAAGCACAAATGTTAACATGGAAATACCCTATAAAGTAAAGAACATAAAAAACAATGAATATCCAAGCCACATAATAAATGTTGAACCCACATTAGGTCATCCGATCTTCTAAAGAATAGGGTACTTGATAAACAAAGGAGAGGAGACCAAGAAAAAGGAAGAGAGAATAAGAGGAGCTTACTTGGAGACTTCCTAAAGATTATACACCAAACACAACCAAGGATTGAAGCCAAAGGGGGTTAGGGTTGATTTGGAATTACATTCAAGGAGGGTAAAAAGAGGAATTTAAAACTATTTAATGTTCTGGTGGTCACATGATTTGGCTGCATAGTCTTCCAGACCATGTGACACCTCTGTAAAAAGGGAGAAGAGGCCCCACAGTTTTTCAGGAGGGAGTTCATGCCCATGCGCTAGGCCATGTGTCCTAGATGGTGCTATTATCCAAGGAACATGATCTCCACTGAGATGGAACACAGTTTCCCCTAACTGTGCACCAACTATGCACCTCCTCTTATTCGACCCAAAAACCGCCATTTTTTCAAAAACTCTTTGGAAATACAAGCAATAAATATAAGATCAAAATTAAATAGAAAGTATGTCAAAATGAAACCACAGATGTGACAATTCTCCCCCACCATGATAATTTTCCACCATCATAAAGTCAAACTAAATCCTGATCTAAGATTAAATGTGGATATTGTTCATGCACCCAAGACTAGGGTTCCCACTTCTCATCTCATCATTACCAAGCTTCCAAAGGAACCAAACCAAAAATATCAGTTTCCCCCTAATCACTTTCTCTTGAGAGTCCACAATCTATAACAAACACTCAAATATAGATAGATTGGATTCTATCTCCAACTCTTCTCAGTTCATCACATGAGATGGGTTCGGGTTATACTTTTTCAATTGTGAGGCATGGATCACATCATGGATTGACACCAAATAAGATGGAAAGGATTTCTTTTATTCCAGATTACCAATTCTCTATGTAATATCAAAATGTATTTCATACCTTACAGTCAGCTTCCCTTACTTACCAAGAAAACTGTGACCCAATCAAGGGTATACCTTTTGAAACACTTGATCACTAACTAAAAATTTCAAGGCTCGGTACCTCTAATCAGGATAAGAATTTTAGCAGCTATATGCTGTCACAAAATTCCACTTGATCAACTAGAATTTATTAGATATATCCTTCCTAAGGCTCACCCCCAGTAGAGAAGTCTCACCCACTTCTTTCCAGCATAGAGGTGAATGACATTGAGAACCATAAATCACCTAAAAGGGATCCATTATTATTGAGGATTTGTAGCTATTTTTATATAAAAATACAAACAATCCTAAATGGTTATCCCATGAACCTCTAAAATATAATACACATTACTAGATCATGTCTTCTAGAATATGATTTGCCTACTCTATCTGACCATCTATTTGAAGATGGAATTCCATAATCAACTTAGATTGAGATCCCATTTCCTTCTAAAGGCCTTTTAATAACTGAGTGGTAAAGAGGGGGTCCCTATCTAAAATGATATCAAATGGAACCCAATGAAACCTCGATATATCTTAAATATAAAATTGTCCAACTAATCTACCTTGGTTGAATCCCTAATTAGAATGAAATGGGTTGATTTCATCAGGTGTTCAATAACAACCTGTATGTAATTCCTTCCCTAGGGCGTATGAGGTAAACCAATGATGAAGTCCATGGAGACCTTGTCCCACTTCCATGTATGAATTGATAGGGGCTAGAGTAAACTGAAGGGACTCTATTTATCTTCTTCAACCTACTAAAAAGTGTAACACACGAATACAAATTCAACTATATTTTTCCTTATACCTATCTATAATATCTTGGTGGTCCTAGTATGAATGGACCACTATAACTAATGGTTATCCTGCATCACCACCTTCTATAATGACAACAATTCCATGAAACAACCCTTGAAATAAATAAATTCCTCAGATGATAGGGACTACTCACTGGGCACCTCCCCACCATTTAGAAACATCTTATATCACTGTCACAACACATTACTAGGCATTTATTCCCAAATAAACTCCAGAAGGGAGGGATTTAGTTTAACACTGGACAAAAGCATGCTTCCATTGTGCCCCTTAATCTCTAGATGTATTTGGGTTAAAAGTACCATAAAATTCCACTCATTACTAGATTCCTTTACATCTTTCACTGGCATATTCCTGCTTAGGGAATCTTCTACCACATTACCATTTCTTAGGGTATAGATAATAAAAAAATCAAACCCCTAGTGATATTTGAGTCATCGATACTAATTTAGATTCAAATCCTTTTGGGAGGAAATATAGGCCATGTTCTTATGATTGGAGTATACTAAAAAAATAACCGAAAATATAGTGATGTCATGTCTTCAAATCATGCATCACCACTACCCGTTCTAGGTCATGGATTAGGTAATTCTTTTCATGTAGTCAGAGTGAGATAGAACCATACGCCACCACATGGTCATCTTGCATCAACACAAACCCAAGATCTATACCTAAATCATCACAAAATAACATGTATCCCTTCCCAGATCCTAGTAAGGTAAAGATAGGGGTCATGGTCAAATGATTATTATGCTCCTCAAAATATTCCTAACACTATGGTCTCCATTCGAACCTTATACCTTTCCAGGTAAGTGAATCCATGGGTGAAGCAAGTCGAGATAAGTCTCTGAAAAAAAGTTGTAATACCGTTCCAGTCCCAAAATCACATGATCTCAAATACATTCCTTGGTTTCTCCATCGACGTTATTGCTTCAATATTCTTAGGTTCCACTAAAACCCCACATTCTGAAATCACGTGACCCAAAAAAATTACCTCCCTAATTTGATCCAAAAGGTAAACCTGAAGAGAATAGTATAGAAAAGGTGATTCCAAAGAGTGCTTAGCACAATCCCCAAGTGTTTCCCATGATCTTTCTCGATCCCTAAATAGAATAGGATGTCTTCTAAAAACACCATCAAAAAAGAAGTCAAGGTACTGATAGAACACCTGGTTCATAAGTTCTATGAATACCACTGGAGAATTCATCAACCTGAAAGGAATGACCAAATAATCAAAGTGGTCATATCTTCTTCATAAGGATATCTTCAGAATATCATACTCTAGAACCCTAATATGATGATACCTTGAGTGTTTTTCGATCTTAGAAAATCACATTTTCCCATTAATCTAACTAAATAGGTTATTAATATGGGGAAAGGGGTATTTATTCTTAATCTTTACCTTATTCGACTTCTCTTAATAAATTCAAAATCATAGATATCTATCGGACATCTTTGAAAATATAATTGGGGTATTCCAAGGTGATATGATCAAGAGAATGAATACATTGGATTCTAAATCATATAGCTATATCTTTAATTTCCTCAAATCGGTGAGGAAAATATGATGTGAGTGGAGTGATATTAGTTGTGTTCCCAACACCAATTTGATGGTGAACTCCACATCCCACTCTACAAGCAACCTTGAGAAATTATTTGAAACAAATATTGGTATGTGTCTAAAACTATAGGTAATCCACCCTTTGAACTTATACCATCATCCTCCAACATGAGAGAAGAGACCTAGAAAATAAGATTTCTTAACTCTGGAAGTGGAGGTCCATTACACCCTGACTGGGGATCCCATTCACCTTGTAAGACTTAGTTACTCCCATTAGGTGCCACAAAGCTCACTCGCCAATGATAACAATTTATGTGCACCTAAAATGAACCATCCAATCTATAATGATGATCATGTCAAACTATCCCATTTCCAAAACTAAGAAATACAATTCTAGCTCGACCCATGAAAGAGTGGGAGTGCAGGATGGGCATTTGAAACCATGCTCCCTATTTTTCTTAGAGGTGTAACTAATTCCATTTCATATGACATAGGTGTGGTAATAAATTTCAATAATTACATAAGACATATGGAAATAAATAATTTAGAGGCACATGTGTCAAATAAAATAGTTTTTATGGATGATTTAATCAAAATAGAACCTCGAATTGTTATAGATACTACATCTAATTCCACTGCCACCTAATCCTTGGAATGTAGGTGATTCGTCTCTACCAAAGCTTGTAGTCGATTTCTAACTTGAAAATCTTCCTAGAGATGGAACTTCCTATAATATAATCCAACTTTGTAACAATTTCTAATAGACTGAGATCCCATATCCCTTGATGCATCGAACTATGCTGGTAATTCCCTATGGTCTGAAGAGCCTATTCCACTCTGAGTCTGTGAACTTCCCTTTTAGAATCACTATAAATGACCCAATAACCCATACTTATGGAAGAGTCTAGGTGGAACTGGATATGATACCCGGACGTACCTCGACCTTCCACACTTGTAGCATACAACTCATCATCCACCATTGGTCATTGACATATGATTTTGGGATAGGAATCATGAGCTACCACCTCTCATTTTCTCCTTCTCATCATCCTTCCTTTTATTTTTAGATGAACCACCACCGCCCTAACCCACTACTGAAACTGTCCCAGAGAAACTAGACTTGTCGATGCGATAAATCTCTACCATCGGGTCTTGATCCACTATTTCATCATACATCATCAATCTGAACAAGAAGAATTGGGATTAGATACCTGGCTATAGCCCCATTTTAAAATAATGAGCCTTTAAGTACTCATTAAAGAACACATCAGTTGAAAACAGACTAATTTAGAAAAATGGTTGGCATATTCCAACATGGTCTAATACCCCAGATAGAGATCCAAGAACTCCCAGGTTTTTACAAGCACTAAAGTCATAGGGAAATACATCCTATTGAGTTTTACTTTGAATTCTTTCCAACCCATATACTTGTGATTTTTGGCATGGACCACTGATTTCCACCACCTCATACTAGGAACTTATAATATGATAGATTCACACTCCAAATTAACTACATCAGAAGTATCAGAAACCCAAAAATACTATCAGCCTTTTAAAACCAATACTCGGCTTCCTAGAGGTCCATGTTACCCCATAAGTAAGGTGGTTTGTTCATGAGGAACTACTAAAACTTTTCCTTTTCCAAACCTTGTTTGAATTCTTTAACATGAGCAGGAATAGATTTTTTTTCTACCTTATCTAATGATTAGATAACCCAAACCATGTTTTCCACTAGCATATAATCAACTTTTGAGGGAGAACTCTCCTTGGATTCTTCCTTTGGTTACACCGAAAGTATTTAAGGAGGCATTATGGTGTAACAACCAACAAACACGTGGAAACTATCAATACATAAACCGATGAGATTTTTAGCAATAACAACTTTCAAACATTCCTATAAATTAGAAAAAAAATCATAATAAACACAATAACAAGGCAAAGCACTCCCCCCCTACTTGGTGTCTATGAATAGTCTTTAGCATATGCATATAACCTGATGGTGGAGTAAAACCAAATCTCAAACATCCCATGGTGACCAAAGGTCTCTTATGAGTTTTTTTGGCTAGACACCTCACTCACAACCAAAACCTCAAACCATGATAGTCCTAGCTTCAGTCTATAAAAACTCTCCCAAATCACATGACCCAAAGAAAGGGAAAACATGCAATGATACCATTTTTTCACAAACCAAGTCGGTATGTTACCCAAACCAACACCTGACTAGGCCTGTGAGATAGCCAGAAGGTTGCTCCTGATACCTATGGGCTGGAAACCAGTGCCTGGGAATCAAAAATCACATTTGGGAAAGATTTCTCCCCTAAAAATCAACCATAGTCGATAAAAAAATACACCACATCATAAACAATAACCAAAAGGAAATAGATCACAATATATCACTACAAAAAAAGTTAATCATTTAATATTTACAAATGAAACTAAAAGGACCCAAAAGGGGAGGGGATCCAACTATACAACCAAGACTCCATGCAACAATAGGTTCAACACCCTCATGAAACCCCCACGAACACCTGTCAAATGAGGAACCGCTAGAAACGAGATCCACTATCACCATCACCAAATGACTAACATTTACTTGGGTCAAACGTAATATGATCTATATACACATGAGGGTGTATGTAGGGTGTGATCTAATTCCCAGTAGGATATCATAAAGATATATTCAATGCATTAACATTAAATGTAAAATAAACATCTAGTTTTATGAAAAGGGGAAGGTACAATTTAATTAAAGCATCTTTTTAAATTAAAGCAAGAATAAAATGTGACAAACAAGCTAAACGATAGGCATAACACGAGAACCATGGGAAATCCCTAAGGATATAGGGTTAGTAGATTCCTAGGATCCTCTTAATCTCAGTGATTAAACCATCTCCTGGATACAATGGTACTACTTGAGCTACCAATACCCATCATATGAATGTTTAGTTACAGTTCTAATGTAATCTAGTTAAGGAGATCAGGCCTCATCCCTAGTGACTCGCCTAATGTACTAGGCATTTTCTTCCCACCAAGATAACTAGGATTCCCTTGTGCTAAATTTCTCTCACTATATCCCATAAAACACCTCTTGTGCAATCTAAATTCTAACTATTGAAACCTACATGCTATAGAAAAGTCATTATTATATCCTTACGCACACCAAAACCTTTGGAAAACATGATTTTCACCATCCGTACAACCAAATCGAAACCAAATCAAGAATACTAAACTCATAAAAAAAATAAAATCATGAAATCACCTACCATTCACTTGAAGATTCACTAAATTGGGTGGAAATCACTAATAACACTAAGGAAAGAACCTATAAATACAATAGAATACAAAAAATGTCATGATCCAACCCAAATAATTAAGTTTGAACCTAACTTAGGTCAACCAATATTGTGGATAAGAGGGAACACAAGAAAGAAATAAAGGTATACCAAGGAGAAAAATAAATATAGTAGATAATAAGCTTACATGGAGACTTCTTGAATATTCCACACCAAAAACACTCAAGGATCCTCTAATGGGCTAACACACAATTTCACCTAACTGTGTGCCAATAGTGTGCCTCCTCCTATCTGACACAAAAGTATATATTTTTTTCAAAACCATCCAAGAAATCCAAGATATAAATATAAGACTAAAATAAAAGATAAAATACATCAAAATAAAACCATGGATGTGACATGATCCAAAGAAATTGTATCTCGAATGGGTATAAAATGTGAAGATTTAGTTAATCGGTCAAAAATAACCCTAATCCCATTATTACCTTGAGAAGTATTTAGAAATACCACTAAAAACTATGGATATATTTTCCTATTTCTACTTTGGCACTGAAAAAAAGATGAATCATCCCCTTCAGTAATTTTTATTCTAATTGAACTCGTTGATAGGTCAAAAATTTCATCATAAAGTCAGCAATATATATTTCCATTTCTTCCCACCAATCATACTCATGAAGATCTTTGTACATATTAGAGTTTCCAAGATGAACTAAAAATGGGGAACTATGAGCTTCACTCAACAATTTTCTCTTAATTTTGGAGCCACACAACACACATAAACTCTTTTCAAATCTTAAAATACAATATATATTAATGTTAAATTCAAAAAAAGATGTCATTATTAACCAATTTTACATTTTCTTATAACTCATGGTCTTTCTTCTAAGCTATATTAATTCTTTATGATAGAGATTATTATACTAACACCAAAAAATAGAGGATGATACTACATATGCAACTTCTAGTCCAAAATCCCTTAGATCATTAACCACAGTGTCATGTTCCAAACATAACATAGTTAATGTGGCATTAATTTTCCAAACCAAAGCACCAAATAATTTTTTTTCATTTATAGGGTGATAAGAAATTGTGAAATCATAATCCTTTAGCAATTCCATCCATCTCCTATGTCTCATGTTCAACTCTTTCTGAGTATATATATATATATATATCCTTTATGATTAGTATATATTGAAAACAAGGATACATATAAATCTTGTCTCACAATTTTTAAAGAAAACACTACTGATGCTTGTTCATGTTCATGTTTTGGATAATTTTTATCATGTGGTTTTAATTGACATGAAGAATAAGAAATTATCCATTAATTTTACATTAAAACACTAAATAGACCACTCTAAGAAGTATCGCTATAAATAATAAAGTCTCCATTTCTAGATAGTAGTTTTAAAACCAGATCATTCTCTAATCTTCTTTTAAATTCATAGACACATTCATTACATTCATTTGTCTAGATAAAAAAAACTCCCTTTATTTTTTACTTAGTTAGTGGTCTAGATGACCATGTAGAGTTTTCGACAAAACACCTATAATGGCCTAAAAATACAAAAAGACTGTGAATCTTAGAAACATTTATAGGTCTTGTTAATTCATCATCCACTTTAGTTTTATAGAGATCAAAGATTAGTCCATCTTTAGAAACAATGTGTCCAAAGAATGAAATCTACTGTAAAAAAAATCACATTTGTTGAATTTTATGGATAACTTCTTTTCATTTAGGGTTTATAGAAAAATCCTTATATGTTGTTCATGATCCACATATATTTTTGAATAAATTGGTTCATAATCAATAAAAATAACCATAATCATATACTAATATTCTTATAAAACTCTATTAATAATATTCATTAATATATTTGGGGAATTTTTCAACCTAAAGGGTATAACCACACACTCATAATGCTTTTATCTAGTTTAAAATTATTTTTCAAAATGTCATCTTCATTCACCTTTAGCTAATGGTACCCATACCTTAAGTAAACCATTGAAAATAATTACCTCCCTAGATCTAACCAAATAAGTAATCGATATGAGAAAAAGGATACTTGTTATTAATAGTGATGTTATTCAAAGATCTATAAACAATGAAAAGTCTCTTTGAACCATCTTTCTTTTTAATAAAAAAATAGGATCACCCCATGATGATATGTTAAGAAGAATGAAACCTTTATCAAGAAACTCACAAAACTTCTTTTTCAATTTGAAAAGTTCTACTTGATCCATTATATGAGGGGGTATTGAAATTAGTTTACCATTCAGAACTACGCTAATAGAAAATTCATAATCCCGATTAGGTATAACACCAGTCAACTCATTAGGAAATACATCTATGTATTCTTTTACTACTGACACTTCCTTAATATTTACAACTCCCTTATTTTCAATAAAATGTGAAAGATGGATTTCATTTCCATATTTTAATAGTTTTTTAACTTCTTAATATATTATCAAATGTATGGGATGATTTATGAATACAAACTAAAAAAATTTCTAAAAATTTACTTTTTTAGATCTACATTCTATATTATCTTGGTAAATAGAGAGCTAATCCATTTCAAGAATAAAATAAAACTATACTAGGGGAAATACAATAATGTTTACTGGTAGAGTTTTTCCATAGAAAAAAAGCATGAAAATTCTTATAATTTTTTTCCCTTAATGAAACCCCTGTGTGTTTTTACCATTAGTTTAGGGATCATTTTTTGTAGTGTAATTTCCAATTTATAATAAAATTTCTTAAAAATGACAGAATGTGTAGACCAAAAATCAAATAAGACATTAGCATAATATGAATAAACAATAAATATACCTGTTACCACTTCATTTGATGCCCCAACATCTATTTAAATGGTCATGAAATATTTCACTACACCCTTATGCTCATAATCCTATTTCTCCCCATAATTTGTGTTCTTATTTGAACAATCATGTTCATAATGACCCATATCATTATATTTAAAACATTTACTACATGTTTATCAGAATTGGTCTTACCACTACCAATATCATTTTCATTGTAATTACAAGCCATATGCCCAAACTTACCACATCATAAGAACTTACCAGACTTTATAGGGAATTCCTCATTGTTGTTTTTACCACAACGCTCATAAAATGAAAAAATAATTTTCTTACCATAATATTTTTTTGATCCATTCTTCCCCTTTACCAACAACATAGACCTCTTTTTCTGTTGGTCATCAAAGTACACATTATTATCAGCAAACATTGTTTCTACCTTCTCATAACATTACACAAGTTTCTCATTAGTTTTGAATTCATTGATAGCTAAATTACAAGAATATGATAGCTTCAATACTGATTAAAATAGATTAATTTTTATTATCAAGATCACGGATAAAATTTGTTGAGGAACTTTCCAATCAGTTTATGTTTACTCCGTATGTGACCATTGAATCTTCCTCTCTTTTCCTTAAATCTATGAATTTATTTTCCATTCTAAGATTAAAAATTTTAGGAAAATATTTTTTAAGTAAGATGTTCATAAATTCATTCCATTCCAAGACATAAATATCCTATCTTTCCCTAATGTTATTGACCATTGAACACCACTGATCAGCTTCAGCATCAAAATGGTAAATAGTGAGACTTACCTTTTATTGTTCCAAAGAACCCATGACATTGAATATCATTTCTAGGGCTTCAATACACTCCTTATATACCATTGGGTCAGAAGATATAATAAATTCATTAGGTTTTTGTCTCATAAAATGTTCCACTATTGACAAGTTCCTATGTGGTATATTTGGATTCTCTCTAGCATGGATACCACCACTATTTATAGCTTGCATCAACAAATCCATCACTGTAACAAACTAATATGTTCTAATTCCAACCATTCCATTTTGTTAATTTTGAAGGATATTGTCCACTTGGTGCCTTTCAACTACAACTTCCATATATCCTCTATGGAAAACTATTCTGAACAAACATAGTTTAGATGAGGCAACAAGGTAATCTTCAAATTCTATTTCATTTAAACTTAACCATTAAGTAAAATATTTTATGGATATTCTATTAACATTATTCTAACACCTTAAGTTATCTAAAATTTTCCTCTGATACCAACTATAATGAATAATAATTAAACATTACATTTTATTGAGTTTTAAGTCAAGAATTTAATTTCTTACATTTGAGGATCGTTTTAGGTTTAGAGTATTGGAGAATTAAGTCATAACTCTTACATATAAAACTCAAATATTGAAAAGTGGACACTTATATTTCCTATCCATTTTTTCCATAATATAAAAATTTTAAAATAAAACATGTTTTATATTCATGAAAAATATTCATGACATTCAGATTGACTTCTTCTTTTCCATTACCCATCCTTAAACCTTATGAAAAATATTTTAAAATGTGGGATAAGAACAAAAAGCTCAGTAAGGTACATAAAAAATAAATCAATTATAATAGTGAAAAAACTGAAAACCCGTGATTCCTTTACCTTTATCTCAATATTCTTTGAACACCTGCTAGAAATAAATTCCACACGAAAATCATACACACATTATTCATGATGAAAACATTTAAAACTCATCGCAAGAATAGATGACACATATAGGAAACTTGGGGAGTCATTTTCATATCTCAATTATATATAAAGTAACCCTCACAATTACACATAGAATAACCATCATGTTTATACTTGGATTAACCATCACAGATATACATAAAATAACCATCACTATTACAATTAAAATAACCATCATAGCATGTTCCCATGATATCTTAGTAGAAACCTAATTGGTCAACTAAATCCCTTTACCCAATACCTTGGAGTGATATAACAAGATAACATGTTCTTGTTTTATAATGGAACCACCCATTTTCATAAAAAAATTCGAAGAACCATGACATAATCACAATATATTAATGATTTCACTTATAGAAATATTCTTTCCACCCATAAGAAAACATTTTCGAATATTTATATACCACATTCCTTTAATACCCATTTATAAAAACTAAAATTCATAGAAAAAATCTTAAATATGGTATTTATTTGAATAAAACAAGAAATATTATAATGAAATCCAAACATCAAATAATGTTTTCGATGGTGGGAATAGTTTTTGTCTCCGTATATGTTAAAATAGAACATTCATTTTATCATTTGTAGTGAAATTCAAAAAATTAAAAAGATTTCATTTGAAAACCCATTGAAAGATACATAAAATTTCCTTTATTATTAATTTATTTCTATATAAATACAACTATATAATAATTTTAAAAATATGATCATGGAAGAAAAAGAAGATTTTTAAAGGAAACAATAAAAGAGGATTTCTAAAAGAAAGTCTCATACCATGAGTTTGACTCATCTCGTACATAATTTATAGTCCTAAATAGTAAAATAGGTTAATTATTCACTTTATTAAGAACCCTTTTCAAGTTTATTATTCCTTTTATTTCTATTAATATCATGTTATATATAATTATATAATCATTTAAGTTCACATCTGACATTTTGAAGATATTCAGTACATAAGTCCATAATGGATTTGATAAATTGATTATGGTCAAAGAATTCATTATTCCATCATCTAAAAAATAATAATCATGAAATAATTATAATTTTTATACATCAGTTATAATTTTAAAATCAATCATGAAATATGGTCTTGAAAAATGAAATATGTTACAATCATGGAGACGGTAGGGCGTATCTATGCATGAGTAATGTTTCCATTTTTCAGGGATCATTATGGAAATATAGTAAGTATTGTTTTAGATTCACATGATGATAATTATATAATAACTAAAATATTATTTCATTTAGCATAATTATATATTTCATCCATGTGTTGTGGTGATGAAGGATGAATCACATCACTTCGTGGAGGTAGTAGTCCACATGTACACATAGACGACATTATAATTTTTCAGTGAATGGAAATCTAAGAAAATAAATGATATATTATATTTTTAGAATTATAATTATTCCATTAATATCATATTTAAACATTAATTTCATTATTATAACCATCCTTCATATATTGTGATGGAAAACGAATTAAATCAGTTCATGGGGTAGTAATCCACTGTACACACGAATGATGGTTTCATTTCCCATTTGATGGAAGATTGAATGGATGTAGGTAAAGAAATTAACAAAATAAAACTTTATTAAATGTATGATACTATTGTTATTATTTTATCATGGGTGATGATTATTTTAAGGATGTAGAAGGATACTTAAAAGAAATACATGCGGTAAAAAACTACACATCTTCTTTGGAAAGTCTCATTTGCTTAATACCTCAAGACCACTAAGGATGGTATTATTCCTAAACCAAGAACTCTAAAATAAGGGTAGGTATTCTAGGAAGGTGTTATTTATACACTTTTATAATCAAAAAGTATTTCTAAGTGTGAATAAATTAGAAGAATTGATGCACTTTTATAAGAGAGATAAGGAGTACTCATGGAATATCATAAAATATTAAATTAATATAAATTACTTTTGATGTAAAAATTACTCAAAATTGATAATATTTGAATCTAAGATTAATATTATTCTAAATATCCTTATAGAATAATATTTGGACAATTTTATATCACAATTTTACCCTTATATGTTTTTAACCCTTTGATTACGCTTCTGACAATTATGGTGATATCGATGCTTTTCTCTCACAAGGTACTATAAAAGGGAAAATTGTGTATAAATGGAAGATGCTTGATTCAATAAACCACATTCCCTTAAATTTTACAAATATAATATTTTTATTGATTTTAAATCATTTAATAAATAATTATTTATTATAATATCACATCAATGTACATTTTGTAACTATTTATTTAATTTTTTTTTTAAAACTACAAGACAACAATGGAATACAAATTAAATGTATAAAAAACTCTCCAAAATTTAATTTTAACTAATAATATCTTGGATCATAAAACTTATTTAAATTATATAACTTTTTATATTTTAATATCATTTATGTTATTTTTCTATTAATTGAATAATTACTCGATTAGTGTTGTATAAATTTATAGAGTAATTATTTCTTCACAAAAAATTGAAAATAAATTTCCATGATGAAGATAAATAATTTATATTTCAAAAAATATTTATAGAAAAATATATCTTATAGTTATCCCAATGTTAAAAATATTATAGTTATTTAAAATAAGAGTGTGATATTTTTTACTTTTTTTATATAAAATATTATGAAGGTGATAATCACATACAAATAGAAAAAAGACTATATATTAGATATTGGGATGATTATGGATGATACATACCAATTCAATAAAATTTAGGTAACTATTAGGTTCATTTTTTAGTCCTTGTCGTTTTATTTTTAACTTTAATTACCTAATTTACCCTTTAACGTGGAAACAAAAATTACTGAGGTTACTCTTCATATTGAACAAAAGCAAAAGTAAACTATTTAAAAAAATGGGTCACATGATTCCAAATGTGGAATAAATTTTTAAGGATTCCAAACATTGAAGTAGAAGGATTTAATTTAAAATTAAAATGAAAAACACGACGAAAAATAGTTTTTTTTAAATGCCTTTTTTAAGTATAAAAAATTTATTATAATAAATTTAAAGATTATAATTTCTTCCAAAAACTATAATTGTATTTTTTTAACAAAAAATAACTAATGAAAATTTAAAATTAATAGAATTTTATTTTTTAAATACATGAAAAGAAAATACAATTTTCAATAAAAAACTGTATTTTTTACTATTCATTGAAAACCCAATATTTTCAAGAAATTATCAAAAATTTATCCAAAGATAAATTTTAAACTATAACTAAAAATGAAATTAATTTTTTTAAAATAAAATTCTATAATCTATAAATCAAACTTTTAAATAAAACCATATAATGTCGAAAAATCCAATTTGGTTAGAAATAATTCTTTTTTGCTTTGACTAAAAAGTTAAATAATATTATTATAATTCATATAAATATATAATATCTAATTAAAGAATTATTTATTCTCAAATTATTTGGTTTGTAACATAAGGATCATAATTATCGAGCCGAAACTCTCAGTAAAAATGAAGCATTTATCACTCAGAAACATCAATTTTAATAAGGGGTTATAATAAATGGGTGTTGAAATTTAAGTAGATCATATAATATATTATAAATATTTACATTAATCGGTTATATAATTATAATAAATTTAAATTTATTATAAAATAGGTTAGTGTTCTTCCTAATCAAGTCAAACTTGAGGTAACCGATTTATGTTACAATCTCATTATTTATCGGGAATGTTTTTTATTATGATGATGAAATTTTATGATATACCTCTCAAAAAAATATTGAATTTTATTATCCTCTACTTATTTATAAATATTACCTATTTTCCATTCAATTTCCATTATTTATAAACTCGCAATACTGAAAGATTATTTTTAAGGAAAACCAACTTTACTTCTATCTTTGGTCGAAAATAATTTTTATTTCATATCCATGTTGTCAAAAAATGTTTTAAAGACTTTTTTTAATATTATCCTTTGATTTTTTAAAATTATATTTACCCATGATTAACTTTTTACAAAAGGAATTAATATGAATACTTTTTCTATTTTAAAAATGAGGTACTTTTTTACTTTTTATGGAGAATGCGATAGGAATCTTTGTTTTAACATACATGGAATGAATGGAATTTACTGCCTTCATTAATGATTAATTATTTGAATATTCCTTAACATGTTTCCATGTTTATTTTAAAATAAATTTATTTCCTTAAAATTTTTGAAATTTTTAGATTTTAAATAACTAGTTTCAAAGTGAAAAGGGTATTTTCCTCAGGTAATATTCCAGTGATCTTTTAAAGGATTTTCTATCTATGATAATATCCTTTGATTTTACTTAATCATTGTTGGGGATATGATCCAATGATTCCATTAAATTTCATTCTTTGGATGTATTATGATGATTTTGATCTAAGGATGTTTCTATGAAACCCATTTCTTTCCCAAAGCCTAATTAAGTTGTGATAAAACCATTACAACACCCATTTAATTTTCATGGATTATGATAGATTCAATGGTTAAATGTTAATGAAATAATTTTCATTTCCATAGGTTATTTGATGATGAATATTTTATGATATTATAGAACACATATTAATGGATTATGATTAGGATATGGGTGGGACCATTATTATATTTTCCTCCAATACATTGGGTAAAGATGGATATCTCATAAGACAACAAGGACTAGAATGAGTAGTGAACCCAGTTGAGTAAGGGAATTATTCCATTTTGATAGTCTTGGGAGTGAACCTTAAATAAGGATATGAATGGATGTGGAGTGAGCCCAATCCACTATGATGGTATTGGAAGGGATCCTTAACCTAGGGAATGATTTTCTATGATTATGTGTATGCCACAAACATATGTCTTATGTCAATTTATCCTATCATCGATCATGTTCTTTGATTCCTTTATGATTCATATCTTATGAACTACCAAGCTTTATTCCATGACTCATGATTATGATCTATGATATGCAGGGCATGATTTTTAAATTTTAATCTCATGTCCTCATACCCTTATTATCATGTTATGTTTAAGTGATCATTGATATCTCCCTTTTTAACCGTTATTGGGAATCTGAGCTCACCCTTTCCTTTGTTCCCATTCACCATGTAATGAAGAAAGGTTTTAAGTATGATATCTCTAAGAAGAGTTCTGGTTATGAAGAACATAGTGGGAGATGTTATATATCTATTATGAAAAAGTTTTTTATGTATCAATGTTTCCAAAGACACTATAACGATACGATTCTATGGTGGGTCATAATGTTATGTACTGAATATTCACCTAATAAGATGTAAGATTTATTTATGAAAAGTATGGGTCACTGTAGTGGTGATTTCATGTTTTATTAGAAGTTGACTAATGTAAGGGGCTGATGAGGAACAACATGTTGGGGATGAAAGGAAAAAATCCATTATAGGGGTAAGATTCCTTCTTCTATATAACAATAAAGGCTTGTACAAGGGTATTGAAAGTCATGTTAGGAAAATAGTCTACCAATGAAGGTGATAACAAAAGAGACATGGGTGTTGTTAGTTCATCCATTGGTTGAAATAATAAAATAACTCCAAGGAAATTTCAAAAAAAACAAACCAATAGTAGAATATATTTACACTTACATGGTAGGAAACATTCAACAATATCACACCCATGTATTTGGAAGTTTCTCATGATTCCAAAAAATTGAACACCACATAGACTAGGTAAATAAATTACAAAACATGTGATTGATGGGTAAATGGGAATCTTATATTATGTCTCCGTATATAGCCTATATGTAACAATGAGCACTTGAATATTCAAATTACCCATTTTCATTTTGAGTTTAATAAAAAAGTATCATATTGTAATGCTTATACAGAGGATCTTGTGGGTAAAAACATGTATAAAATAGGCAAGACAACATAATATAATGGATATATGGTTTCAACTGCTGATACCTTTCATAGTTTGTAGAAACAAATCAAAGGATCGAGCTATAAGAATGTTTAATGTGATTTATAAAAAGCATAAAATAGATCCATAACCAAATATGGAATTACCTTAACAAATGAATAAAAGATAAATTTCATAAGTTTCTATAAACAATATCTAAGCCAAATGATCAAGCATATATTAGAGAAACAAATACTCACTATTTTGTTGGGTATCTTGTTGATGCTTAGTGAAATTACTGCCTTTGGACTTTTTTTATATTAACACTATCATTCTACTTCTTTGTACACAATATTAACCTTAGTTTTATTTTAAAGATACATACTATCTTAACCATGTTGGTGTGGAACTAATATAGTCAGGTCATATAAAAATCCAGTTGCAGATCATTCCACTTGTAAATGCTTTTAATAAATAAATTCAACCCAAATAATCTATACTAAAATAATAATGTATTTATTTATTCATCGGTGATCGTCAATACTTGGAAAACACTCAGACCCCATGGTGTGTCCCACCAAGTCCAATATACCTATTCACCATAATATGGAAGATTCTCAGATATTCTATTATGTGTGAACATCTGACATTATCTTGATAGCAATGAATAATATGTGTAGGCCAAGAGAGAATTCTAGAAAACCATCAAGGCCCCTAAAGTGATAAGGAATAGTCATAGCAACGACGACCAACCAACGAACACATATTTTGTAATATAATCTCTTTTTATTTAAATATATCATAAAGTAGGACACACACTTGTGTCATCATCCTTTCTAGATTTATAATTTGTTGATATAACCATATGGCTTTAGCCTTGATTATCTTGGCCAATGACTTATGAAGGTACTACCATCCTAATCAACCGGGGCCAAGAATATTACTTTCCCAACTCAGAAGTGACAAATCCTATCTTGTCCATTCAACCAATGTTATACCACAAATGACGCACCCAACACAATCTACCTCACCATTATTTCATTATCATGGTTTTTTTATTGCACCAAAATACATGATCAGATGGTACACATTGGTAATGATATCGAGTCAAGAGACCAATACACATGTTTGTATATAAGAACAACCAATGACACCTAAAACATGTGGTGTTTCAATTGGCGGGTCTGTCTTCATGATCTTTCCTACCATAGATCACCAAGTGAAAAAATCATGAGAATTCTCAATGCTTATGATCCCCCAACACCTAATAGTCATACACCAACTGCGTCCAGTCAGAATGACATATCTAGACCATAAGACCTTTGTTTAATATTAATGATATAGTATCTTGAGGTTCTCATTATAGCTTGGGATCTACTATAAACTTTTGATATGACAATTACTCTATAAAAATTATGATTAAAATAGTGGCTGCATAAATTTATACACTATAATTGTAAGTGTACATCATGTATAACTCATTATATACATGATATGGTAATCCCAAAGTGATATTTATTTGGGTCTACGTCACCCCCGATTACAACACTCCCACTTTCACAAGATCCAAGATGTTAACCATCCTTGTTAGGTCTCACATAATAAAGATCATGTTTCTGTTAAGTCATGGATTTAGTTGATGGGTTGTGTACGTCTCTGATGCATGGTTGTTCTACTATATGTGACCTCACCTCCTTTATTAAAGCATATGTGGTGGAATCCTTGAATATATCTCATTTTACCACTTCTAAAACATAATATCTTGGCTATTAATAGTAATAATATTATCATAATGTTAAAACTTTACATACTATGTGAAATTCCAAGAACTAAAACAAATCATTTCATTTAATAACTTCTTCTTAGTTGCCTCATAATATGAAAAGTACTTAGTATTTGTAGGTATAGATACCACTATATTGTATGAACATGTCTCACTCACTTTCATAGCCTGGTTGTGATATAAGATCATATTGATCCAAGGAAGACCAGTTTTTGTTCCCTGAAAACTAGTATCATTTCCTCTCCACATACCAGGTACATATCCATTGTACATTCCCAAGTATAATTAGATAGTTTTGACTACTTCCCTTGTAATTCTCCCAAATAGAATTGATATCTTCCTACTATAAAGTATATGTTAGCAATATCACCTATTGTATATATCATGGCATATGTGACTGATCCATCGCAGAAGGATGTAGAATATAAATCACCACTTTAATCTCCTCCTATGCCCTTGCATATCTTCTTGGAGATATTTATTCCATGTGATCCTATAAAAACATCTCTCTCAAATTGTTCCAACTTTTATTTTTCAATAATATGTCAGTATATGTATAACTGACTATTTCCAAGAAACCGTTATATCTACCATAGTAGATCATGTTCCCTATAACTTAGGTTTCTATATTAAGAAAATATCAAGAGAGTTAATTTCATCTTAGTCTTAACTAATGGTAATACCAATAGTTGTTTCCCATATGTTACAGAACATATTTCACTTGGAAAAAAGTGGTGCTCCCACTAACCACTAGTTGACACATAGAAAATATTCACGCCAAATGAATTCTCTGAGTTCTTTTTGCTTACTTTTAATCCAGAACTGGATTTTAGTAACTTGCAACCTGTATTGGCATTTTATGAGGTCATCATCCCTTTCTATTTGTGACTTATAGACACCATCCATGATTGGTGGTCTTGACATCAAATACTCAATGAATTGATCTTATAATTTAGATATGACAAGTAGAATTTTAATGGGTTTAGGCATAAAAAATATATGTTACCAATAGAACCTTAATGGTACCTCCCTTGTACCATCCATATATCATCTCACTTGACTACCCACCTCAATACTCAAAATAATAAGCCCCCTGAACTTTGATACATGAAATCCATAATTGAATTTTAATTAGTCTTTTCAATTTTAGCTAATTTCCATATAGTGCCTACTTGAATGAAATATTACTTTTAATGAATAAAACATCATCAGCCATGGTGAATATAAAACCATCACCATGGTTTTATCCTTCCTACATAGTATGTATCTCTGGAACATTCCTCTTCCCCATGCTCTTGTGTAACTTTCTCATATGCCAACTACTTGGGCATATCTGGAATTAACTAAACCCAATTCAATCTTGCTCCCACTATCTCATATAGAGATGTGAACCTTTTTATAGAAACACAATCTATCACTTTTCTATTGCATTTCTATTATAGGGAGTTCTGTAATATCCTAAAAAAAATTAAGGATAATTACTTTAGTTGCACTTGGTGTTTTTGTTGATGCAAGTTTATTTATATCCTTAACAAAGTCCTTACATCTAAACATGTGTTCTTATGACATAATGAATTTCCATTATACTATGACTCATGATATCCATGTGTCATTATAGTTGGCTTGTGATTATGGGATATCGCCATTATTTATGAAGCACGTCTTGAGATGTAATAGAAGTTTCTGCCATGCATATATATCATGACATCGATACTCTTTATACCTACATCATGACTTTGATGCGTATAATAAAATGTGCATTTAGGAATTTATCAATGTTAAATTTTGTTTGATAAATGTTAAAATGTAAGACTCATCATCGATCCTCCTTATTAACATCACAGTCGTGACATGGATAAGGTAATGTGAGTTTAAGAATACTTCATGCTACATTGTATTGATCGATAAATACAAGCTTAATATATTATTTGGAATGTCGGCCCAAAGCATATTATATCTTCTAACCATGAATATTTTATACTTCACATTACCATTCCTTAAAGTCTTAAAGGAATCTTATAAAGTATATTTACCCCTAGATCACTCTTGGAATAGTTTGTGCTCTCTAGCCAAACTAATTCCAAAACTCGTGTGGCATGCCTTTTTTCTAAAGGTATCCTTGTCCAAAAATAAATAAGTATATACATCGATAACACCTAAGGTGTTTAGCACCTTTGAGTCTAAATACCAAACTGGGTATATCCTTAATTTCCACTTTTGGTGTTACTTGAAAAATAATTTTCTTGCAACACTTGGGTAAATTAGTCTTACATTTTATATTCATCAAGTATAGACTATGATTCAAGTACTACTGAACTATTTATTTAGTATGAGACACCACAACCAACATTCATTATTGAACTTTGAACATTGTATCCTTGTGTCCAAAGGACACGTGAGATAAATGTTTTGGTTATATTCAAAAACTTGTTCAACTAGAATCAATTACTTGGAAATTAGAATTCATGTACTTCTTACCACTAATGTAGGAACCACCTTTTCTCAGTTGCTTGGAGAATACACTTTACTTCTAATAATATTTCTATACTTTGTTACAATATTATGATACAAATATGTAATAATAATATTGTATTTAATACCCAAGAAGTATGTCAGAAACTATGCTTATAATTGATGAATATACACTAGAAAAGAAGCAGGTACTTTCTTATCCAATTCAGTTCATTGCATTTATCTTCCATAGAATTTATTTCATGATATGCAAAGAAAATAACCTCCTATTAAATATCTCTTTCTTTGAAGGAGGTTACAAAGGTGCATTTGGCATCGCTTTTCCATTGGCCTTTTTTCCTTTTCTTTCAACTTGTTTACCATAATAATTAAATATTATAATTTCTTTAATTTATTATTTACATGGAAACTTGTACCCAGATGGTAATCAAGCATTTTTCTCCAAGCTGTTCATTTTGTGCTCTTAAACAAGACTGGAGAAAATTGGTGAAAATGATATGAAAAAGGGGTCCAGTGAAAGATCATGATTCATATTTCAATTCACATAGAACTAGTTTAAATCTCTTTCTCCTTGGAAGCTTCTAAGAGATGAAACAATCACGTAAAATCATCCTTGTCCTGATGTAGTATCCACTACATACATCAGATGTTGATGAACACATTATGATACAACCATCATATATTACATATGTGAGTCTCTTGTAAGCATTTTAACATCATCGCTTCCTGAAGTGTCTTAACGGGTATTGGGGATACCAACACCTTGAATTTTTGATATCACAGTACTGTGTGCAATTGCCTAAACTACAATTGGAAACTCATGCAAGTATGCACATATACATTGTCGATGACTATTGCAATGTATCGTGTCGTATTAGTTACCAATTTCTAAAAAAATAAGATTGACTAAGTTGTACTTTTTATCTTCATTACTGATTTAGACACTATTGATTAATTAATTAAATCATTAAATGTCTCCAAGTATTTTATTGAATTCTAGGAACCCTCTATACTAGAATCAGAATATTGTGTTGCTTGAATATTCTAGTGGAAATGATTCTTGAACCTCCCCTCATAGTCCACCAGCTATGGCTATACCACTACTCAGAGAGTTCAAGGTAGTCTTTCGACTGGCTAACCGCATTAACTAGTGGCTTCTTGATCTGTCGAGTGAAGTCCCAGCTTCTCAAAATTGTAATCTTGATTCCTGTAACGCTTTTACTATAAAGTAATAGAATGTTAGCTATGGGTGATATCTAACTACGTACTTTAGTTAAGTCAACCCATTTTTCTCTTAAGAACTCCCTAGTAGTAGGAGAAAGCCTCGACTATAGGTGACCGAGCACCCCCGAACACCTAGTTGTGTTCGAATTCAAAAGACAGAAGGCGTTTGCGACTTAATATTTTTTTGAGGGTTTTTATAATTTTTTTGATGAATATAATCCATTTCTATTAATCTTTTTCATTATATATTTCTGCGTTCATAACTGAACATTAATAGAAAAACAGTCATCGCTTCTTTATGCATTTTCCATTTTTATTATTTTATGTTTTTCTCAATTGTCATCCACAAAGCATAAAATAATAAGCAAAATGCATAAAGGAAATATACTACCCGACTAGTCCTAGTCCTCGGCATCTAACCATGACCTATGGGTATCATACCTAAGTTGTTGATGGACTCATGATGCGTCTCATCCCCATCCATTGTGTCCACTGCTTGTCTGGATTCTGCCTCGACTTGGCATGGTGTGTGACTTACTGTGACCTTGTCAACAGTACAAAAATACAAGCACGTAAGTGAGGGGAGCATGAGTGGAAAATAGACTAATAAAATATACATGTAGACTCTTATACATATTGACTGAAAATAAATGACGATGCACAAACCCTCTTAATTATTTACAATTATCACACTCAATTATAAATAAGTATATAAATTAATCTAGCCATGCACAGGTACAATCACTAGCTCAGGACCAATCAGTATAAAAGTAAACACGCGATAAAAATTAATTGAAATAAATTAAAGTATGAGTTTATTTTAATTAAATTAAATGAATTGATTAAATTCAAATAATTTAATCATATTCGATCCAGTAACTATTTTAATTTTAATTTCAAAATTTAAATTCATTAATTAATTAATTTAATTTCAAAAATAAAATTCAGTAATTAATTTAATTACACAAATTAAATTAAATTCTTCCGGGAATTTAAATTATTTAAAAAAAAATCAATTTTTTAATTAATATAATTTAATTCTAAAAATTAAATTAATTAATTAAATTCTAAACATTAAAATAATTAATTAAATTCTAAACATTAAATTAATTAATTAAATTAATTGTAATTAACTCGGGGCCCAAAACCCGCGTGTTTCTGGTGGGATGTGATCATTGAATATCGGAACCAGGGCTACCTAGTGGCGGCTGGTCCTCGGTCTTGGATGGCTTTGGTGCTGCTTCTGGCTACCAGGCGCGAGGAGGATTCCATCAGACCTGATCTAGCCGGGAAAGGGAAACTGGTCGGCATCAGGGCTCGGTCCGCAGGGGCCAGCCAAGGGTCGGACGACAGAGATGCGGGTCGCGATCCCTTATTAAAATAATAATAAATATTATTATAACAACAACAGCAAAAAAAAGTCAAAAATTACTTTTTTTTCCACATTTGTCCTAAAAAACCTCCACACCCGCTTTTTTTTTTCTGAAGGCTATTATGATACCCTTATTAAAATAATAATAAATATTATTATAACAAAATATTCTTCCACAGCCGCGTGGAATTACATCCAAACTTGAATAAAAAAATAACAAAATATGTTTTTTAAAACATATATATACCCAAAAAAACATTGCAAAGATATATATTAATTTTTTTTGAATATCTATAACCTGTTCTAAATCGGATTATGTAGGGACCGATTTTAAACCATCTACTCAATTTAAATCAAATTAATTTATCTACTCAGAAAACTGATGTGCTCTATTTGATACAAATTAAAGGTATTGGGGAGAGTTGGGGAACCCAGTGGTCTAGGGATTTAAAATTTTTATCATTGGGATGACGGAACATGTTGAGATCTAAGCCACAGTACAGTGTCTGAGTATTACGTATAAATTAAATAGAGCAAAGTAATAAAACGAGTGTGTACCTTGTTTGATTCAACGTCATGATTGACTGCAGGAAGTTTTCAGTTATCATTACACAAAAGATCTAAATCAAACCCCCTATAGATCATCCACACATGCTCGAAAAATCCATGCGCATGTCGTTTGTCGAATTCCAGGTGCTAGTGAGAAGCGTCAACGATTTCTTCAACATGGTAATGATCGCCACAATCTTGTTCCTTCGATTCGTCGAAGGAACCTTGGATCGGTCATTCGGGAGAGTATGTCACTCTCTAGAAAATGGGAGGAGAGAGAGAGACTCTCATTCATAAATAAATAAATATCATCCCAAAGAGCATCGTCTCTCCTCATATAGTGGGGGGGGGGGATACCCCAGATAGGGTTCACTAGCCCTCGAAAATATAACACCCACTAAATAAGTAAAAAATAAATAATATTGATGAGCTAAACTATGCCATAAATATTATTAATATTTTTATCCCATACCTGTAATATATATTAAATATATTATGTGATAAAACCAAGTCATTTAACTTGACTCGTATTTCGTGATCATATTAAATGAACCTAGAATATTAAAATAATACTCGTTTGAATAATATTATTCTTCATATTTACTTAAACACTTAAATACTTTTAATAAATAGATTCAACCCAATTATTCTTTATTTGAATAATAATGAATTTATTTATTCATTGATGACCGTCAATACCTTGAAAACACTCAGACCCCATAGTGGGGCCCACCATGCCCAATATACATATTCATGAGAATATGGTAGATTCTTGAATATGATATTATGTGTGACCCCCCAAACCCTTATCATGATAACAATAAAGAATATTTACATATCGGGGGCGAAGTATGACAACCCATCAAAACCCCTAAATATATAAGGAATAATCGTA
Source organism: Viscum album (assembly GCA_963277665.1). NCBI lineage: Eukaryota > Viridiplantae > Streptophyta > Magnoliopsida > Santalales > Viscaceae > Viscum > Viscum album. Next base: position 264,702,610 of record OY728125.1, on the reverse strand, counting down.
TTAACGACAACCAACTTACGAACATGTGTTGTATAACATACTCTTTTTGTCTTTAAATATCTCTTAAAGCAGGATGCACACTTGTTTCATCATCCTTTATTGTTTTATTATTTGTTGATCTAACTAGACGAATTTACTCTCAACTGCCTTGGCCAAAGAATTATGAAGGTACTACCATCCTGATCAACCAGGCCTGAGATATATTACTTCCTCAACTCGGAAGCGACAAATCCTACATTGATTATTCAACCAATGTCATACCACCAATGACGCACCAAACACAAGCAACCTCACCACGATTTCATTATCATGGTTTTTTCCTTGCATCAAAATATTTGATCAAAAGGTACACATTGGTAACCATCTCAAGTCAAGAGACTAATACACATGTCTATATATAGGAACAACCAATGTCACCAAAAAAACGTGGTGTTCCTATTGGTGGGTCTGTCCTCATGATCTCACCTACCAGATATCATCATGTGTGAAATTCACGAGAAGAAGTCTAAATGTTTATGAGCCCCCAACACCGAATAGTCAGACATCAACTGTGTCCAAACTGTATGATTTATCAAGACCACAAGACCTTTGTATAAGATCAATGTCATAGCATCTCAAGGTTCTCATTATAGCCTACGATATGCTATAAAATTTTGATACGAAAATTAATGTATGAACATTACCATTAAAATAGTGGCGTGGAAATAAATACACTATAATGGTAAGTGTACATCATGTATCACTCACTATATACATCATATGATAATCAAAAATTACTATTTAGTTGGGTCTAGGGAACCCACTATTGCACAAGAGAACACTAAAAATTAATTATTATATAAAAAACCAGGATAACAACTATTTATAAGACAATAATTTTTCAAAATAGTAACAAAAAAAATGAGCTTACAGGTTTTGAAAATATATAGATACTACTATTGAAATTAAAAATATTACTTCAAACAAATATTTCTAAAAACTACACACACTGAATTTAAAGAGGGAAGATGTGGTAGTGAAATGTTATAAGGGCTTGGGGGGGGGGGGGTGAGGGGCAGGTCGTGGGGTCAAGTCCCCGGGCTTGCGATTTACATGTAATTTTCTTCCTTGAGTGTGTGCCGCTTTCGCGGTTGTATCCAATTTTTAAAACCATAAACATTGGACATGCATGTAAAATATAATGAGAATGAGTAAATGAATGTTAAATCATATACATCATATTGTTATCAATTTTAATAGAAATATAACATATATAAAAAACTATCTCAAAACAGAACAGTTAATAACAAAGAATGATCATAAAAAGGAAAAAAAATAGCAAAGCGATTCATTATTTTAGAAAACCGTCTAACATGTTTTACTAAAAATGTGAGATCCTAAAAAGGACACATCCTTAATTAAAACAAAGAGAATAAATAAATGAAAAATGATATAGAAACTAATTTAAACACATAAAGTGGGTAATAATAATTGGGAAATTGTCTGAACACATTGAATGAGAACACATATATAGCTTACTAACATTATCTATGTTGTGTTATATAAGAGTTCACTAATAATATACTAACAGTGTTCTAAAATAGTGTATAATATTTTTCATGTAAGGGTGTACTAATGATATCAATAAGATTTTTCATATAATAACACTATGGCACTATAAAAACAATATGCGCATAGTGAATGGAAACACATATAGAACATAATAAGAGTTTTCAAAATAAATTATATAAGTTTTGTAATATCTAATGATACACACTTGGTGAAATAAAGGTGTGTATAAACCAAAGTATGTGTATAAACTCAGTTTTTGTATAAACTAAATGTGTGTATAAACTAAATGTGTATAAATGGTATGTGAAGAATGTTAATAAACTAAAGAATGTGTCTGAATAGTGAGTGTATAAACTGAATGTGTATAAACAGAAAGTGATGAATGATTATAATATGAAGAATGTTTCTAAACTATTTTTTTGTATATACTAACTGTGTATATATAATTAATGTTGATATAGAGTAAATGTGTGCACAGACTAATTTTTTGTATAAAAAACTTTACCTAGAACCACCTTATGGACATCAACTACTGATCAAACATTATGTTCACCACATGGAATTTCTTCAATCACTCACCCATCAAACATACATCACATATTTGCATAAAAAATTATAGATAGTGAAAAATGTAAATATTCTTGGAAAAAATAAGTATAGATTATGACTAAGCGATCCACATTGTATAAAGGATTTAGAAATTCCATATAAGTACATATTCAAATTAGAATTCAGTCAGCACATTTAATATATTCATTTTGGAAATTAAAATATACTTATAAATAAAATGATATAGATTTTGAAACTAATATTGTAAGGTAATATACATAACCAATGTGGGTTCTGAAAAAATATGCAAAAACTAATATACAAAACAAATATGGATTTTGAAAAAACATATGCAGAACTAATAGAAATTACTCAAAGGAGTGTCATATACCGAGTCAGAAAGGAAGGTTATAAACTTCTATTATATACTCTAGAGATCATAATCACGAAGGAAGGAAATGATGGTTAGGAGGTGGCAGAGGGGAGGGGAATTTTGGAAGGTAGAGAGAAATGAAATATGAAAATAAATTTAAAGTAAGAATGAAGATAGAAATGAGAATAAAGGGGAGACAAGAATGAAGGTAGTGATGGAAAGGCGAAGTAGTATGAGATTCGAGATGGAGATAAGGGAGGAAAGGATGGAATAGGGAAGAGGATAAGGGAATAGGGGAATGGAAATTGGAAGCGGTGACAGAGGTTGGGATGTGGTGGAGAGTATGAGCAAGGAAATGGGTGGCTAGGGAGGAGAGGAGGTGAAGAGGAGAATCGTCATAGGTGGTTAGTAGAGATTAGAGAGGGAGGTAGAATCAAGAGGGGTTGAATATTTTGGAGGGAAATCATTGCATGAGGAGGAGACATGTGTATGAAATAAAACCCAACTTTATTATAATAAGTAGATTCCCTGGGGAAAATATGAAAAAAAGAAAGGGTGATCACAAATGATTAGTAAAGGAAAACATATCAATGTTTCAAAAATAGATACATCATAATCATTTGAGATAATATGAGCATGGTATAAATATATTATTAAAAGGATCATTGAATCAAAAGAGATAATCATCATGACATGGGATCATGGGATCATAAAAGTATCACTATAGAAGTAAAAAACCTATACCATGGAATGGAAATATAACATTAGAGTGTGGTATAAAAATAGGAATATAAAATTATTACATTGTAAACATAAATACAAACAATCATGTCCATGTAAAAATATATGAAAATAGTTAAAAACTAGTCATATCCATACACAAGGTTGTGAAAATAGCTGAACATAAATCATGTCCACACACAATGTTGTGATCATAGCTAAACAAAAATCATGCCGACATAAAAAATATTTATTACACGAGGTATAAATCATTTACCATTGCATTGGAGGGGTATATAAGACCCCACCCATCACATAACGATAAACCATACTTATGTATTCTACAATAACATAACAACATTTTTCATTTATTTATAAATTAATTAACTCATGGAAAAGAAATGGGTTTTATGAAAATTCCCTTAAAACATCATCATAATCCATCTAGAGATATAATGTGGATGGTATCATTATAGAACATAACTAATAGAGCATAAAAATCATTAAATGATATTGATATAGATGAAAAATACTTTTAATAAATCATTAGAAATATGATTTGAAAAAACATTAATAAATATACTTTTAATTTGGTGAATTATAAAAAAATGAGAAATTCAAAGAATAATGGAAATAGAAATTTATTTGAAAAAACATAGAATCATATAAAGGAATCTAGACAATTATGATTGGAGAAAATGGAGGTAAAAGGTGATCAAATGGTAAATGTTAATAAACACTATCTTCACACCTTTAAAAAGAAAGTAAAAAATGACCCGTATGAAAACCACATCAAATATTCCTTTAAAAAATTTATAAAAAGTAAAATATAGTAGAAAATAAAATTAAATAATCATTCAATTATAAAGAATAAAAATTTGAAAACAATATAAAGAAAATGGATATGGAGGAGATAGAGTTGGGTAAACTAAATCAAAATTTTTAAAGTAGTGATTTAAAATAAATCCCCATTGATAATTTAAAATAAAAAACCCTTTGAAAAAAATAAGTTGAGAGTGAAACTAAAACACCATGATTATAAATTTATTCATGACATAATATTTCAAAATGGTATTATGTACATTATAAAAATGAGAATAGGTTTATAATATGATGCATGTATCAATGAAATTAAATTGAGATGAAAAACCCTTTCCACATGTCCAGACTCGCTTAATGCATGCATATAAACTCTTGAATAACAAAATTAAATTTTCTAAATACTATATTAAAAAAATCAGGTGTTTTGAAATTTTTATGGGTTATTTAGTGTCATATTTCACTCATTTATTATATGACTGTTTCTCTCATTTTCCTATGTGGATTGTTCCATCAATTCCTCCAAAAATACTTTGATATATTTACCATTGAAAAAGGGGTTATAGAATAGCTTCACCATCTCATGAATGTATAAAAATATTTCTTTTATCATTATATTGGCATAAAATTTATACTTCTCAAAACAAATTAGAAATATATTCAAATTAAAAAAAGTGTATCTATATATTTATTTTGAGTGGACAGATTGACAATGAACATTTAATGTTAATATTTTAAATGATAGAATAAATTATACTTCCAGAGTCATAATCATGTTATAATTTTAAAATTTATCTTTAAAATTAATTTTTAGAACCATCCATGTGAGGTGGTGAGGATAAATGAAACATGTCATTCCATAGAGACGATAGTCCACACCTAGCATGAAGGATGGTTTCATTTTATAAGGAATGGGAGGAAAGTAGATAATGGTTATTCCATCAAAAGAAAAATATTTAAGTACACTAATGGTATTTATTTCATTATATCAGGATGGTTATTGAATATTTTTAGTAGGTCAAAGGGGAATTTTTTTTGAAAGAAATTGGTAGAAAAAAAATTTCCACTTCCTTGAATACCCTCATTCGGGCCTCACCTTTAGCCTTAATAGATATGTATTTTAGTGAGATAGAAACCTTTAAGTCATGTGAAATAAGGCTCATGAGAGTTTTTTGGAAAATTTTAGTTGATAAATGATGGTTTAGTGAGGTAAATTAATCATAATATACATCAATATTGCATCATTTTAGATGAATATTCAATACATCTCATAACACTACATTCACTAGAACCGAAAGGATTAATGTCTTACAAGACTAGATACATAATAAACATATTTTTCTAAAATATATTCAATATGTCATGAAATTTTATTCCCTCATAGAGCCCTTATCATAAATTTATTACTAAATAACTTTCTTCATAACTTGGGGAAGAAAGAAAAATAATAAAGGGTGAGCTCAGATGCTTAGTAATGGTAAAAATAGTATATATCAATCAACAATTAGAAGTGAACATAAGAATAAGGTTATGAGAACATGATCATAACACAAAAATTCATACCCAGTCAATCAATTAACATTAATCATAAATAATGGAATAATGCTTTGTCAAACCAAAATAAATAATTCATAAGTGTGTTGAATCATCAATAATCAATCATGATCCAAGAGAACATATCATAAGCCTAAGTCATAAGTTTTTTCATACACATAAAAATAGAAAATCATTTCTTTAGTCAAGTTTCACTACCAAGACTATCATACTGGATCGGGTTAACTCAACATTCCATAATTTCCTTAGTCAAAGTGCACTCTCAAGACTATCATATTGGATAGAGTCCTTTACTAAACTGGGTTCACTCCCCATTCCAGTCCTTATTATCTCATGGTATTTCCATCTATACCCAATGCATTGGGGTTTTTTTAATTCTAGTCCCACTTAACACATAATTAGAACCGTAAATATATGTTCTATAAAATAATAAAACATTAATCATATAATAACCCATTGAATGGAAATGGGTATCATAAAAATTTTAACATCTCATTATAGCATATCCCAAGGAAAAGAAATGGGTTTCATAAATATTTCATCACAACTTAATTAACCTATTAGAAAGAAACAGGTTTCAAAAAATCCTTTTTAAATCATCATCATTATAAGACATCCAAGGAATGAATGTGTATGGTATCACAAGATCATATACCAAGTGGAGCATAAAAATCATTAAAGTATGTTGACTAAGAGGAAAAACACCTTCAAAAGGACATTCAAACCATTCTTTGAAAACATGATAAAAATATTCTTTTATTTTGATAAAATATTAACTAAAAATTTCCAGAATATGGATAAATTGATTTCCTTTAAAAATAAATATGGATACTTGTAATGGAAGCATCAAATCAAATAATGTCCATGAAAATAGGAAAATTTGTTCATAATTTATATTAAATGAGAATATTCTTTTCACACTTTGAAAAAAATTCAAAAAACAAAACCATAAAATATTTCCTTAAAAATGTTCCTTTTAAAAATTTGTAAATAAAGTAAAATTTAATGAAAATTACCTATTTAAAACATTTCAATCATAGGTAAAAATATCTATAATTTTTTTTGAAGAGCATGGACATGGAATAAAAAATCTATCAACCAAAGAAGAAATAAGGTCGACTTTTTTTAAAAACACTTCCATGATCATTTTATGTACCAAAGAGTTGGAAAATTTAATAATACATAAAATTATGTGAACAATCATATGAAAATAAAATATATTGGGTTTAAAGGTAAAGATACATATATTTTTTCTCAATGAATATTTAGCATAGACAATCCTGAAAGGAAATGAGATTATAACATAAATACATGACATCAAGTCTCATCTTGCATTTTAAGATTAAAAAACTCATGTATAAAAAATATATATTTATTATAAAAATATTCTTGAACTAAATTCATACATAACTTACTAAGTATCAGTCCTTTCTAGTTTCTAATTATCCTTTTATTAACATTTTCATCATTAAAAACTACATCCGGGTTAAAATGTATCCATTTTTCATGTATGCTTTGGTTTGACAGTTCCAGTCCTTGAACATTAGTCATGGATTCATAATATTAACAATGAAAAAGTTATGATAATTATTCATTATATATAATATTTTCATTATGAATCGGTGATGAAAAATGAATTGTATCACTTTGTGGAGATGGTAGTTCGTATATATGTAGAGGTGATTTTTTCAAATTTTTATAAACAGAACGAGAGAAAGGTAAGTTATAATTAACCTTTATAAAGTAATAATTATATCATAATATATATATATATATATATTCATTAAATCTATCCATATTACCATCCCTGTAAATTAAAAATGAAAAAAGAATCGCATCGTTTCGTGCAGGTGGTGGTCCAAACGCACACCCGAGTGATGTTATCATTTTAGAAAGGATAAGAATGTATGAAGGTATATAAGATATTATAATTCCATAAGAATAAATATTTTATAAATATATTATATAAAAATTAAATCCATTATAATAATTAACCGTGAATGATGGTGATGTAAAATGAATCATATTGCTGCGTGGAGGTGGTAGTCTACACATACGCATAAGCGATACTTTCATTTCCCATTTGATCGAAAGGAGGTGGAAAATAAAAATAAAACCATAATAATAACATATATTTATATCTATGATACTGAATTAATCATTTAATGATGGATACAACATGTATAGATAAGGTCAAAGAAGAAATAAAATAGAAAGGGATCGGTTAAGATTTATACCTCTTCATTAAGATGCCTCCTTTGAATCTCTTCACAAGAACTATAAGGTTTGTCTTTTAAGAAGATAAAAAAATATATGACATGGATATTTATGTTTATAATAGATTTGGGTGGGGTTTTCCTGAGACAAATGGATCAATTTATGTGGAAAATAGAGTAAAGTGGGACCCTATTGTAAGTGAGGGGAATGGATCACTTGTAATTATAAATAAAATTAAAATATAATAAAGATACTCTCAAGCATAAGTGTCTCAAAATTAGAACATGTTAAAATATATTATTATATAGAATCTAAATCTTCACATATAATATGATTTTTTTAAAATATTAGGTCATTTTAACCCTTATTTTGTTAGCTTAACCCCTCATTACCAACTTTTAACCTTTACTATACTAATAATTTTTTAGATCAGTTACTATTCCTAATAGAAACAAATTATGTTGTGATTGTTAAATCATATTTATCACACTGATTAAAAACATGGAATACATTTTAAAAGATTCAATTTCAATAAGTGGTAGAAATTCATTGTAAAATAAGTGCACAAAACACAATAAAAACATTTATAGTAAAATGCATTTTGGAATATAAAACTAAGTTTACCTTCATTCCTTTCCATGTAAAAACAATTAAATGAAAGTTAAGATTTTTTATTAAAATTATTGTCTATAAATTTAATTAAAATCATTCATCAATATAGATTAATTTTATTTGGTATGATAAAACACATTGTGAGAATAAAAAATAGTTTTTTATAAATACACCTCTTTTTACCATCAAATGATTTTATTTTAATTTCTAACCAATTGATAACTAATAAATCCATTTTATTAATATTAAAAAATAATTTTTAATAATTTATTCATTTATATTTATTATCACTAATCCAATGGCTAGGTGATAACAAACACATAAAATAATAATAATTCAATAGTATATCTTAGTCTATTAAAACTCGGTGTTGCATGTAATGAAATCTATCAAAGAAATTAAATGTATATAAAGGTAAATATATAATAAAATAGTAATGTATTAAATGATACCCAATTATAATAATTTAACCATAAAAATTCTATCACTCTGATACAAAAAACTGAGGATACCTCTACCTCATCAAATCCACGGGTTCCCATATAACTTCATAAAATTTCTAATTCCTCCAAATATAGTTAACACAAGGAGTTCAATTGTTATATAGAACTATATATCTATAATACATGATTTATAATTATTTTTATTTATATTAAATATCATTATCCAATGGTAAAACCTTGGAGTTCATTTCTAATGAAGGACCAGGTACATACGCCGTCAAAACCGATACAAGGAATACATCATTAACTTGATAGAGGTTTGGTATAAATTCCAAGTGATAAGTAAAATTACTTATAAAATCTATAATTTTGAATGGAATAATATATCTAGGGATTATATTTACCTTAATTTGGAATATTATTACATTATTCCATGGATAAATTTGTTAGAATACCATCTCACCAACATCGAATTCTAGATTTCACCGATGATTGTCAACGTAACTCTTATGTTAAATCTAAGATTCCTTGATGTTATTTTGAATGAATCTAAAATTATATTCAATTTTCATAGATATATAGAGTCCCAATATCTTTATTTATTTAACTTTATCCTAGAACATTGGTTTTATACACTTATTTCTATAGATGGCTTCATAAGGAGCCGTTTGAATGCTTCAGTGAAAGCTATTCTTGTTAAAAAACTTGACCGAGGAAAGATATTGACCCAAACCAGCTTTGAAATCCATAAAATAAGACCTCAACATATATTACAGGTTCTTAATGGTTCTCTAAAACTAGAAATATATCTGAGGATTATATTTAGTGAAAAAGTTTAACTCTATAATCAATGTTTTCTAAAGACCACACCATAACATCGAGGTAATCCTTGTTCCTTGATCAGATATAAGAGAATATGGTACTCCATTGAAACTTAACATATCCTTTATATATATCCTACAAAGTTTTTCATGAGATAACTATACTCTAATTATAATGAAATGTGCTTACTTCATAAGGTGAATGACTACACCCCAAATAGAATTATAGCCTTTAGATGTTTTGGAGAGCCCCATGAAAAAATATATAGTGATGTTTTACCATTTATAATATCATATGGGTAATGGTTATAATAGTCCTTTATAATTATATATCTCAACCATATAATTATAAGATACCATACATCAATATATAGATCATATAATGTCCCTTTTCATGTTATCCCATCACAAATACTCTTTCAAGACTCTATATATATTTATACTTACATGAAAAATAAATAATGATGTACTATGAGATTCATCTAATATTCCCTTCACAAATTATAGTATTTAAAAGCCACATAAACTATTATTGAACCTTATAATTCCTTTATAATCATATTTTAACTCATGATCACTCCTCACCCTCTTCTGTAGGTCAATATTTTAATTTGGTTCCTCTTTAATCTTCACATTGATAGATGGTTGAACATTCATTTGAGTGAGGTAATATTCCTTCCATTCCATAAAAATTTCAAGGTATATCCTTTTTAAATCTATAAATATTTTATATTTTGTGATCCTGATCATAGATATCCTATCTTGATCCTTTTGAATCAAAGCAACATCTAACTTGTTCACTTTCCAAGGGTATTAATGTATCGAGTAATCATAATATGTAATTAGCTCTAACCATATCCTATGGACCATATTTGATTCTTGAAAGGTGAATATATTTTTTAAACTATTATGATCAGTATATATATCACATATTTCACTATAAAGATAATGCCTCTATATTTTGATTGAAAAAAATTACTGTTGCCAACTCCAAATCATCAGTGGGGTAATTTTTCTCATTAATTTTCAATCAGTGCATGGAATAAGCTGCCACTATACCATTATTCACAAGGATTCATCCTAATAATTTATTCTATGCATAATTATATATCACAAACCCTTCTCCACTATATGGTAGAGTAAGTATAGGTGTATTGACCAACCTTCTCTTTATCTCCTTGAAATTTTCCCCACATTCCTCTTTCTAAAAGAACTTGGATCCCTTCTAAGTTAACATTGTGAGTAGATTATATTTCTATAATAAATTCTACAAAAAGTATCGATAATATCCATCAAATCCATGAAACTATAGATCTCAGCCTTAGTGGTTGGTCTAGTAAATGTTTACTAACTTCCTTTATTGATGGATCCATCGATACACACTTTCTTGAGATTATATAACACAAAAACGAAACTTTATATATATAAAATTCACACTTGGTAAATTTTTAATAAAAATTTTCCTTCATTAGGTTATTTATTACACTACTAAAATGATCTTCATGCTCTTAATTTCTCTTGTAATATATAATAATATCATTTATAAAGACTACCAAAATTGATCAAAGTAATCTCTAAAGACTCTATTCATTAAATCAATGAAGATAACATAGACAATAGTAAGGAAAAATGACATAAATATAAATTCATAGTGTCCATACCTTGTATAGAAGGTTGTCTTGGGTATGTCTTCACTTTTCACCCTTAGTTGATGATATCAATATCGAATATCAAACTTGGATAAATTTTGATCTCTTTTTAATTGATTGATAAATTCATCAATATATGGTAGATGATACTTGTTATTGATTGTGATCTTGTTAAGTTCCCTATAATCAATGCTGAGTCACATTAATACATATTTTTTTTATAAAATAAGAATAGGTGAACCCCATTTTGATGAACTTGGATGAATAAATTCCCTATTAATATTCTCCTAGAGTTTCTTCTTCAATCCCTACAGCTTAATTGAGTCCATTCTCTATGGATATTTTGGAATAGGTGTGGCACTTGGTATGAGTTCTATTGAAAACACAACTTCAGGATTTGAAGGAATACTAGGAAATTATTTATGATATACATCATCATATTCCAAAAAAATAGCTATAAATTTAATGTTGAGTTTATCTCCAACCATTTTAGATAAATATCCCATATGAATGGGTAGTAATACCCAAACAATAGAAGTTATTCCCATTGGAAGTTCACATTCATCCTTTCACCAAAAGAAGATCATATATTGGTGTAGAATATCAATGTGATTTAGTTATTCTTACAATCATAAGGGATCAATGTAGAGAGATATAATGGAAGCTCAAAATCACAGCAAATTATACTAAAGAAAGAATAATAGCATTTTAATCGAACACATTCTTAAAAATATTAACATGTCATCCCAACTATGGAACGGGGTACAAGTGTGCCTTAACTATCATGACCTACTTTAGTGATTGATATAAAATAGGATTTTCCTTGGTCTAGGAGTTAGTCCTTGGATTAAGTCATTGAATTGGATAATACAAAAGTTCCCCACATATAAGACATTGAACTATAAATGGTACATTCAGATGTACTTCATTCCCATTATCGAACTCTTTATTTTTCCTAAGAAATTACTTTCTCTATTCCCTCCTTTTCCACACATAAAATATCTCCCTATCTAATTGATAAATTTACATGGGTGATTCTTCCCACATTTATAACAAGGAGGAAGATTAATATTATTTCTACCATGGTATTAACCAATTTAAATCCCATAAAAACCCATTTTTATCTTATTGGGTGTACTAGTAAGTACACCCAAGTTGATGTTATTAATCATATATTGAGATATATTGATAGAAATAATAATAATATTTTTTGTTCCAACTCTTATTTCACTTGGATTCTCATGAGGATAAATATTGCATTGTCTATCACATTTGACATTAACATGATTTCACCTTGTTCCAACCAATGACTAAACCCAAAAATCCTAGTGTGAGAAATAATAATCATAGCGAGTAATAAAATAATCAAGAAAAATCATTCATATGATGTCAAAATAATGACACCTTATTTTCAATCTATAACCCCTTAGGTCTAACCTAAGTCATTTATGGTCATCATCTATTCAAATACTCCATAATTGTTCATAATGAAAATGTAAATTAGCATAATCATATCCCCCAAGAGTGTTCATCAGGGTGTCCAGTCTTAGGCTCACTCATCGTGCACTGGTGAAAATCGAGTTAACACTCAATTTATCCCTTTAATAGTTTTCACCCCTAGGTGAATATGTTCTACAACAACATCCACTTTCCAGTATTTAGTCAGGGATGTATATTATAGGAAAACCATAGAGTCTCTACTTTATCATAACATAGAATATTCTATTATACTTAATCTTATTAGAGGGGTTCTCACTAATGTTCCCTAATAATAATCTCAAAAAACCACTAAAATCTACTATGATTCCAACTAAGGTGACTTAAGAATAAGAAAAATATATATTATATCATTGTAGATGAATATTCAATACATTGCATACAAATAAATGACCCAAAATAATAACAGTTTAGTTTATTTGAATACTAGATACATAATAAACATATTTCATAAAAGATCTTTAACATCTACCACAATGTTCTTATCTTATAGTTACCTTATTAGATATTTCTTAATTGATACCTTTATTTATAAACTAGGAAAGAATGAAATATAATAAAGGGTGAGCTCATATTCTCTGTAAAAGTAAAGAATAGAGACATCAATCTATAATTACAAGTAAGCATAATAATAAGGGTATGAGAACATGATAAAAACTTAAGAAAATATTACTTAATCAGTAAAATAAATTTAAACATAAATCATTCCATAAGGATTTGTCATACAAAAATACATAAGACATAAGTGTGTGGATTCATCAATAATAAATAATGATCCATGAGAAAAAACCATAAGTATAAGACATATATTCGTGGAATACCAATAAAAATAGAAAATAATTTTCTTAGTCAAGGATCACTATCAATACTGTCATAGTCGATTGGGTTCACCACCCATTCTATCATTTCAAAATTCAAGGTTCACTCCCAAGACTATCATTTTGGACAAAGTCCATTACTAAACTAGGTTCACTCCTTATTCCAGTTTTTATTATCACATAAGATATCCATATTTACCAATGCATTGGTGGGATATATAACTTTGGGACCACCCATAACATAATGAAAACTATACATATGTGTGAAACAATATCATAAAACATTACTCAAACCATCACATCATAAAACATGGATATGAAATTGGTTCCATAAACATTTTATCATCTCATAAAAGCATAACCCATGGAAAAGAACCGGGTTTCATAAAATTTTCATCATGAAATAATTAACCCATGGGAATGAAACAAGTTTCATAGAATCATCGTTTGACCATCATCATCATAATCCATCAAGAGAATTAAATTGGATTTTTGTCACGACCCACCTTCACCAAAAGGACGGAAGAGTCAGCAGATTGCCAGGCCCTTCCTTCTTTAATTTGAAGGAGAGATAATGACCCCTGAAACCCGCCTTCAATAGGTCCCGGAGTGGTGACCAACACCAAGGGTATAGAATCACAAAATAAATGGAAGGCATTACCCTTTTTCTTTTAATAGGATCGGGAGATAAGATAGTAAATCCCACAACACCAAAACTGAAAGTGAAAGTACGGCTGAAAGTAAACCATTCCCATATGCATGTTCGAAGGTAAAAGATACAAGTCACAAAACTCCAAAGGTAAAAAGATACCAAGAAAAGGAAAACAACAACTGCAACTGCCCTCAAGGTCCAAGCTAGTACGGTCCCGCACGATCCCTGAAGTCCTCCTGGAAACCTGAAATCAGTTTTATATACGTAGGGCGAGCATACAAGTATACTTAGTAGGGAAAACCAAATACTCTCGTGCATAAGTGAGGAGAAATTCTAATGTCCCGTGGAAAAAGAAGTAACCAAAACACCTAACAAGGTAAACTATCTACCCAAGTATCACCAAGGCACACTCCCCAAATAACGCAAGGCAAGTAAAGTATAGTAATAGCACATCGATATTTGGGTACCCCGCGCCACTTTCCCACTAGTTATTGGAGACATCCTACGCATCAAACCAATCCCGCCATTCTCACCGCAGTCCCACTGCCAAACCCTGCCCGCACACACCTGGTCCATAACCACTATCCCTCCCGTAGACACCTGGGCCACAACCACCACACATAACCATACCCACAAACACCTAGATCAAAACAACTATTTCCATGCCCAAAGACACCTGGGCCTCATCCCGAAGACACTTGGGAATCAACCTGCCCGCAAAAACCTGGTCCAGCCACCACAACTACCCCGCCTGAAGATTCTTGGGCTAATAATGGACTTCAGGCCATCACAACCTACCCGAAGAGTCTTGGGCTATTCAGTAAAGGGAGAAGAAAGGATCTAATAACTAGCCACTCATAGGAGTGTTGGAAAAAACACCCTCCCCCATGAAATGGATGTGTTCGGCACTAAAGTGCTCAACTTGGGTGGGGTGAAAATAAGAAACATAAAAGCTACATATATATGTATAGGTAACAAACACTTATCCCATCCCAGGGGTTCCAAAACCTCAGCACAACACCCTTGCTACTGTCCATTCACAAAAGAAGCCACGACACTCACGGTCAAAACACAACTCATCCCAAAACCAATTCCCCATTTATATCATTCTTGTTCTCATGTTCAAGTGATCCCATTTAGGTGAATACTGCACTACTGGGCAACTAACAGGCATAACCACAAGCAAAAAGGAAATAAACATCCAAACAACAATTTAAGAATTCACACCTAGTTCTCTTGAAAAGTCACAACAACAAGGAATAAGTGAGATCCCTCAAAGTAATGGAACCAAAGAAAAACCCCGAGATACAACCCCATGTCCCCAAAATCCAAGAGCCAACGGTTTCTCAACAACATAGGATTCCAACTCAATTCGTGATATAAGCAGAGTAACCACACAGCCTCAAATTCACAACCAGTGAAAGTATAACAACAGGGGATCGCATCCCCACCCATATCACCCCAGCAATCTAAGCCCCCATCCAAGAAAACCATAAGGTCACCCGTAATCGGCCTGTGAAGGAAAAACAACCAAACCGCCACCACCAACACAAGGCAGGCCCATCCAGGCATTTTCAGATTTAAAAGATTTAACACACTCCATGGTTTCAATTCCACTGTACTTTAACCGGGGTTATCACAGAAAAGGGTTGATCCTGGTGCTTTAAGTTTATTTAACCGAGTATACGTAATTAACCAATTCCACGTTATGGTTATTTAAACATCCAGGAGCACCGAGGTTCATTAGTGTACACAGAAAGACCACCAGCGACCATGATTTTCAGTGAGCATATGCCCTTGAATTCCCAACACATATCAACATAAAAGAGTATAGCAGAACATTGGTCACACCCCCCATTTTCATTCTTTAAAGGTCTGTTCATTATCTTCATTAAGTTGGGTTTTTTCAATTTCCACAAAGACAATTCATTCCCAACCCTCATGATACACAGAAAGGAGAGACGAAGGTAATATCCCTACTTGATTGATCAATGATCAAAGTTTTTCTCCATGCGCCAGGAACAGGGGACGCACGATTTGCAGGGGAGGGACGTCAGGAACTCCAAGGATGAGCAGATGACTTCAGCCTAGGCACACCACAAGTCTCGGGAAAGAGGGACCTCAAGCACACTAGGATGAAGAGAGAAGTCAGAATTGGGAAGAAGAACTTCTTATGCGTTATATAGATAAAATCCCATTGTTACGGGATATGAGAAATTTGAACGCTTTAAATTCGGATCGTGATTGCCCACGCGGTTGGGTGGTTACACACAACGAGATAATTTTTTATTTAATAGGGAAGTTTCTCAGGATTTTATTTGATATTAATTATGGGTTAAAAATGGTCTTGAAATGACTTAAAAGGTCAAAAAGGCCTAAAAGAGGCGTTATGGGAAAAACTGTAGAAGGATAACCTGTAAGGCTGGATGACACCGATCGGTTGCACCGAACTGTCGGTCGCGCCGATCGAGGTGTGACCCCTTAGGATCCTAGAATTTGGCAAAGGGAGGGGCCATGAGGGTTTGGGCCATTACATCAGATACCTCTCAAACCATTCTCGTCCTCGAGAATCAAAACCTAGACCAAAGAAAAGAGGGAGGTCTGAACAACCACCCCGAAAGATACCTCTTAGGAGTGAACCTATCCGACACAGGAACACCTTATCCCCTGAACAAACACAAATTCCCTACCACTCCTTTCCCCATACAACCACGCAAAACAAGGTCTAAACTATCCAGTCCAGTGGGAGAGGGGTTTCCCTTCCTCCATGTTAAGATACTATGCACTTTGGGCGGCACTGACTCGCCCACACGGGTTTAGGTGCATCCACTTTAATGTGTCTTAACTAGAGATCAGGTCCTCCCCTCCCCATTCTATAGAACACTTCATACACACATCCACATAAAAGGAAACTGCACATCCATAGTCAACAAGGTAAAGCATTACACAGCAAACAAGTACTGACAAAACAGGATAAAATTCAAAATAACTCAGGGTATTGGGCACGCATCTGTGCTTCCCTCTCCCAGGTAATCTCCTCAAGACCACCATGTCTCCATAACACACGAACCAAGGGAATGGTTAGCCCACGAAGAACCTTCTCCTCACGACCCTCGATCATCACTGGTCGCTCCACGAAGGTTATATCATCTTTGATATCTATCTCTCCCCAGTCGAGGACGTGCGAAACGTCGTGCAGATATTGTCGGAGCTGGGACATATGGAATACATCATGTATCCTCAGTAGAGGCGGTGGTAGCGTTAGCTGATAAGCCACTTCACCGACCCGCCGCAACACTTCAAAGGTTCCGATGAACCTGGGAGAAATCTTACTTCCCTTACCAAACCTCTGCTGTCCACGATGAGGGGATACCTTCAAGAACACGTTGTCCCCGACCTTGAACTCCAAGGGTCTCCTCCTATCATCGTCATATGACTTCTGCCGGTCCTGAGCCGCCTTCATCCTCTCTCGTATAATCTGAACATTCTCTGTCGTGCTCTACACCACCTCTGGGCCAAGAATACCTGCTTCCACAACCTCAGTCCATCACCCAGGTAAGTGACACGACCTTCTGTATAGGGCTTAGAATAGAGCCATGCTAGTGGTAGAGTGATAGTTATTATTGTAGGCGAACTCTACCAGAGGCAAGTGTCGCACCCATGATCCCCCGAAGTCTAGAACGCATGCTTGGGGCATATCTTCCAAGGTTTGGATGGTGCACTCTGTCTGTCCATCTGTCTGGGGGTGGAAGGAAGTGCTAAGGCGCAGCTGGGTGCCAAAAGCATACTACAAAACCCTCCAAACCCGTGAGGTAAATCATGCATCCCTATCCGAGACTACGGACCTCAGAACTCCATGCAACCGCACTACCTCGTCCACATACCTCTGTGCTAGAGCATCCACTGCACTCAACTCCTTGATCACCGGAAAGTGAGCCAATTTCATCAACCGGTCCACTACTACCCAGATGGCGTCGCAGCCTCCTTGCACCTTGGGTAGTCCCGTGACGAAATCCATCGAGATGTCATCCCACTTCCACTCGGGGACATCTAAAGGTTGCAAAAACCCGCCTGGAACACAGTGTTCAGCCTTTACCTGCTGACACACTAGGCACTTGGCCACAAATGCTGCCACTACTCGCTTTACTCTGGGCCACCAAAACTGTCTTCTCAGACCTTGGTACATCTTGGAAACTCCTGGGTGTACTGCTAGGGGTGAGTTGTGTAACTCAATAAGAACCTTGCCACACATCACCTCTGGAACAAACATCTTCCCCCGGAAGAGTATCTGATTCTGACCATCTTCCATCCACCCTTCCGGAGCATCGCCCTGGTCAACTCGGTTGAGAATCACTTCTCACTATGGGTCTCCCCACTAAGACTCCTCCACTTTCTACAATAGAGAAGACTGCACTGTCATCTGATACAGGAAACCTCTACCACTATCCATCCTCGCATCTAGGTGCAAGGCAGCCAAATCCTCCATCCCCTTCCATGTGTCTGCCGAATCTCGGAACACATCCTTTTGCGACCACCTGCTCAAAGCATCGGCCACTACATTTCCCTTTCCTAAAGTGTAGGAAATATTGAAGTCATAATCCTGGAAAAACTCCATCCACCTTCGCTGCCGTAAGTTTAGGTCCCGCTGGGAGAAGATATACCTCAAGGTTTTGTGATCTGTGAAGACCACAAAGCATTCTCTGATGAGGTAATGCCTCCACAAATTTAGTGTGAAAACGACCGCTGCAAGATCCAGATTGAGGGTGGCATAATTACGCTCATGATGGCGTAGCTTCCTAGACCCATAAGAGATCACCCCTTGTTGCTGCATCAACACACATCCAAGGCCTTGCCCTGAAGCATCACAGAACACATCATACACCGCCCCTTCTTCTGGTAGTCTCAGCACTGGGGAACTAACCAACTTCTCCTTCAGATAGCTGAAGGCTGCCACACACTGCTCAATCCACATGAAAACCTAGTCCTTCTTGGTCAAGGCCGTCAAAGGTGCCACAACTCGAGAGAAGTTGGGTACGAACCTCCAGTAGTAACCTTCCAGCCAAGAAAACTACGAACCTATGCCACGTTCTTGGGTGCAGCCTAAGAAACAACCTCCTAAACCTTTGATGTTTCCACCGCTACCCCCTGCTCGGACACTATGTGCCCAAGGAATTACACTTCTCGCATCTAGAACCTGCACTTCGACAACTTCTCATAGAGCTGGTGCTGTCGGAGGACCTCCAAAACAGTCCTCAGGTGCTCAGCATGGTCCTCCTCTGATCTTGAGTAGATCAGGATGTCGTCAATGAACACTACTACGAACCAATCTAGGTATTCCCAGAAAATGGAGTTCATGAGTCCCATGAACACATCCGGAGCGTTCGTAATGCCAAAAGGTATGACTACAAAATCGAAGTGCCAATATCTGTACCTGAATGCCGTCTTCGAGATGTCGCCCTCCTTTACCCTCAACTGGTGATATCCAGACTACAGGTCGATCTTCGAGAACCATCCTGCCCCTTTCAGCCAGTCGAAAAGATCGTCTATCCTCGGAAGAGGGTAGTGATTCTTGATCGTTACCTGATTCAACCTCCTGTAGTCTATGCACAACCTGAGACCACCATCTGTCTTCTTTGCGAACAAGACTGGAGAACCCCATGGTGACGCATTGGTTCTAACATAACCCCTCTTCATCAGATCGTCAATCTGAATCCTCAACTCCCATAGCTTCGAAGGTGCCATCCGGTAGGGAGCCATCGAAATCGGACGAGCACCGGGCTGCAAGTCTATCCCAAAATTGATATCTCGTCAAGGGGGCAGAGTCATCACCTCCTTAGGGAGGAAGTCCATAAACTCACTGACAATCCCTGGTACCTCCACCATCTCAGCATCTACTGACTCTACTGACAGCTTGGATAACAAGGAGACGAGGGGTTCCTCTCGCCTGCTGCCCTTCTGGCCACCCCGCTCTCCGGTGAAAGCAACACATCGGATGCCCAGGTCTGAGAACACAACCCTTCCTCGGAAGCAGTCGATGAAGGCACACACAGAGAACAACTAGTTGATGCATAGGATGACATCATATGGTTGTATCTGTAGTAGTAATAGATCCATGACTGACCGATGTGGCCCTATCATCAGTCTGCATTCTCGACAAACATATAACAAGTTAGTATGACCTCTAACTGGTGTGCTCAGCACCAGGGGAACTGTAAGTATCTCGACATCTAGACCCAGAGCACGGGCCAGACCGGGTGCAAAAAAGGAGTGTGAAGCTTCGGTATCGAACAAGGCGTATGCAAGGGTACTAGACAAACTGATCGTACCTCGAATGACCTCTAGTCCTGCTAGAACTGCTACCTCCGTAGCGTGAAACCGCCCACGCCCAGATCCTATGCCCCTCAGCTGTTATCCACCTCCCCGACCACACCCTGGTCGAGGTCCCTGAGGAGCTCCCTGAGGTTGGCCTCCCCCTACAATGTCTGCCCTCGGAGGAGCGGGAGCTCGCTTCCCCTGTTGCTGCTACTGGAAGGGCCTAGCTGGAAGCTGCTGCTAGGGCAGGTGCTAGGCCTGTCCTCCACCGCCTACTGTACTCGGTCCAAGAACTGATTTCGGAGATGTCCATGGCTCCCACAGACAAAGCACCTCGGTCCTGGGCCCGAAAGAAAAGGGCGAGGACCGGGATACTGGAACTGGAACTACTGCGGCCTGCTCCCTGTTGGTCAGAACCTAGAGGGTACCGATGTTGGAGGTCTAGTGCTGATGACCTTTCCCTTTGATGGGCCTAGCTGAATACCCTCTCATGACACACCTCCTAGCGCGTGCATCCTATCCACCACTTCGGCCTTCTTCTGGACCTCCAAGTATGTCGGCAAGGTGAAGGGGGTAACAACGTACTGGAGTGAGGGTCAGAGCGCCTCCTCTAAACGTCTCACCCGAGACTCTTCATCTAGAAAGAGGTCCAAAGAAAAGCAGAGGAGGTCCTTGAACTTGATCCCCAACTACCTTACTGACATACTCCCCTGTTGGAGGGAGAGTAGCTCCTGCCTCTTCTCAGCCTTCATCGTAGAAGAGAGAAATTCCGCCCGGAACTCCTTCTAGAAATCAGCCCATGCCACCTCAGCCTCTCTCCTCTCCCCCAGGTAGAGCGTCCACCACTGACGCCCTGCTCCCCGCATCTGGATGACGGCCAGAGGAACCCAGTACTCAGTCGGATCCCGAATCAATCCGAAAGCTATCACCATCTCCTCTAGCCAGCCCTCCGTCTTCATGTCAGAGGTACTTCCCTCATACTTATCAAGGGTCTGTCACTGGAAGGATCGAAGCATCTTCTGCCACTGGTCATCCTCCTCCTCTCGATCAACCCTCTGCTGATCGGCCAAGTCAACCTTCTGGGCCTTGATCGCCCGCACCACCCGTGGTCGCCTCCCAGGTGCCATAGCTACAAGGTAAACAAGGAATGCCTAAGCCAAAGTAGTGCAGAATATTGTTCTTAAAATTCCTTAAACTTCTTATTTATTTCAATCCCCAAAACACCCATGAAACACGAGAACACAAGTCATTATGATGCATGTACCTTTCCTAGGGTCTCTACCCTGCAATCAGCGTGGCCTCACTTGGTCGTTTGGTAGGTCCAGAGTCCTTCCATCGGATCACAGGGGGCCCTAAAATCCCGTGTCCTAGCCGGTCTTCCCTGGCCTAATTCATGCACCAAGGTCACCCAACACTGTTAGCCTACCATCCCATGAAATCCTCACCGTGCCTAACTTGAGACTCCATCCTACCTCTCAACCTCTTCCCTCTGATACCATTATGTCACAACCCGCCTTCACTAAAAGGAGGGAAGGGTCAGCAGATTTCTAGGGCCTTTCTTCTTTAAGTTAAAGGAGAGACAATGACCCCCGAAACCCACCTTCAATAGGTCCCGGAGTGGCGAACAACACCAAGGGTATAGAATCACACACTAAATGGAAGGAATTACCCTTTTTCTTTTAATAGGATCGAGAGATAAGATAGTAAATCCAACAACACCAAAAATAAAAGTGCAAGTACAGATGAAAGTAAACCATTCCCATATGCATGTTCGAAGGTAAAAGATACAAGTCACAAAACTCCAAAGGTAAAAAGATACCAAGAAAAGGAAAACAAAAACAACCACTACCCCCAAGGTCCAAGCTAGTACAGTCCCGCATGATCCCTGAAGTCCTCCTAGAAACCTGAAAGCAGTTTTATATACGTAGGGTGAGCATACAAGTATACTTAGTAGGGAAAACCAAAGACTCCCGTGCACAAGTGAGGAGAAATTCTAATGTCCCATGGAAAAAGAAGTAACCAAAACACCTAACAAGGTAAACTATCCACCCAAGTCTCACCAAGGCACACTCCCCAAATAACGTAAGGCAGGTAAAGTATAGTAATAACACATCGATATTTGGGTACCCCGTGCCACTTTCCCACTAGTTATTGGAGACATCCTACACATCGAATCAATCCCGCCATTCTCACCGTAGTCCCACTGCCATACCCCGCCCACACACACCTGGGCCACAACCTCACCGCAGTCCCACTGCCAAACCCCGCCCACACACACCTGGGCCACAACCACTATCCTGCCCCCAGACACCTGGGCCACAACCACCACACATAACCATAACCTAAAACACCTGGGTCAGAACAACTACTGCCACGCCCGAAGACACCTGGGCCTCATCCCGAAGACACTTGGGAAACAACCTGCCCGCAAACACCTGGTCCAACCACCACAACTACCCCACCCAGAGATTCTTGGGCTAATAATGGACTTCAGGCCATCACAGCCTGCCCGAAGAGTCTTGGGCTATTCAGGAAAGGGAGAAGAAAGGAGCTAATAACCAGCCACTCATAGGAGTGTTGGAAAAAACACCCCCCCATGAAATGGAGGTGTTCTAACCTAAAGTTATCAAATTGGGTGGGGTGTGAATAAGAAACATAAAATCTATAGATATATGTATAGGTAACAAACACTCATCCCATCCTAGGGGTTCCAAAACCTTAGCACAACACCCTTGCTACTGTCCATTCACAAAAGAATCCACATCACTCACGGTCAAAAAAAAAAACTCATCCCAGAACCAATTCCCCATTTATATCATTCTTGTTCTCATGTTCAAGTGATCCCATTTAGGTGAATTCTGCACTACTGGGCAACTAACAGGCATAACCACAAGCAAAAAGGAAAGAAACAGCCAAACAGTAATTTAAGAATTCACACCCGGTTCTCTTGCAAAGTCACAACAACAAGGAATAAGTGAGATAACTCGAAGTACTGGAACCGAAGAAAAACCCCGAGATACAGCCCCATGTCCCCAAAATCCAGGATCCAACGGTTTCTCAACAATAGAGGATTCCACCCCAATTCGTGATATAAGCAGAGTAACCACACAACCTCAAATTCACAACCAGTGAAAGTATAACAATAGGGGATCCCATCCCCACCCATATCACCCCATAAATCTAATCCCCCATCCAATAAAACCATACGGTCACCCGCAATCATCCCGTGAAGGAAAAACAACCAAACCGTCACCACCAACACAAGGCAGGCCCAAGCAGGTATTTTCAGATTTAAAATATTTAACACACTCCATGGTTTCAATTCCACTGTACTTTGACCGGGGTTATCACAGAAAAGGGTTGATCCTGGTGCTTTAAGTTTATTTAACCGAGTACACGTAGTTAACCAATTCCATGTTACATTTATTTAAACATCTAGGAGCACCGAGGTTCATTAGTGTACATAGAAAGAGCACCAACAACCATGATTTTCAGTGAGCACAGACCCTTAAATTCACAGCACATATCAACATAAAAGAGTATAATAGAACATCAGTCACACCCCCCTTTTCATTCTTTAAAGGTCCGTTCATTATCTTCATTAAGTTGGGTTTCGTCAATTTCCACAGAGACAAAGGCATGCCCACCCCTCATGATACACAGAAAGGAGAGATGAAGGTAAGATCCCTACTTTATTTATCAACGAGCGGAGTTTTTCTCCATGCGCCAGGAACAGGGGATGCGCGATTTGCAGGGGAGGGTCGCCAGGAACACCAAGGACAAGCAGAAGACTTCAGCCTAGGCTTACCACAAGTCTCAGGAAGGAGGGACCTCAAGCACACCAGGGAGAAGAGAGAAGTCAGAAGGGGGAAGAAGAAATTCTTGTGCATTATATAGATAAAATCCCGTTGTTATGGGATATGAGAAATTTGAACGCTTTAAATTCAGATCGTGATTCCCCACTGGGTTGGGTGGTTACACGTGATGGGATAAATTGTTATTTAATAGGGAGGTTTATCGGGATTTTTATATATTAATTATGGGTTAAAAAAAGCCTTGAAACACCTTAAAAGGTCAAAAAGGCCTAAAATAGGCGTTACGAGAAAAACTGTAGAAGGAAAACCCGTAAGGCTAGATGACACCGATCGGTCGCGCCGATCGGTCACGCCGATCGAGGTGAGACCCCTTAGGATCCTAGAATTTGGAAAAGGGAGGGGTCATGAGGGTCTAGGCCATTACAGTATCATAAGACCATATCCATAGTGAATAAAAAAATTCCTTAAAGGATGTTAACATAGTTAAACAATACCAATAAAAGAACATTCACAAATTTCTTTGAAAACCTGAGAAAAATATCATTTTCATTTGATAAAATTTTAAATATGAATTCATGAAATATTTAGAAAATTATTTTCTTTGAAAATAAATAACAAAAATATTAATGGAATATTCAATGAAAATAATGACCATGATGGCTGAAAAATCAGTTAATACCATATATGTTGAAAGAGAACATTCTTTTCCCACTTTTGAAAAAAGTAAAAAATGAATTGTTTAAAAAAAATCATTAAATATATTCCTTTACAAACATTTAAAATAAAGTAAAAGGTAATGTAAATGACCCTTTAGTTACATTATTGGTATTGTTAAAAATTTCTATAAAGCAATTTTTAAGAGCATGGACATGGAAGGAAACGTTCATCGACCAAATAGGTAATAAGGTTGACTTTTATTTAAAAATAATTTCTCAACCATTCTAAATAAAAAAGAGATGAAAAAATTAATAATACATAAAAAATCAAGGAATAACTATAAATAAAGAAAATATTTGTGGTTTAAATGACAACCTCTATATAATTTCCCTCGACAGAAATTTGGCATAGGCAATACCAAAAAGAAATGAGATCATAACATAAATACATTACCTCAAGTATCATCATGATTTTTAAGGGTTCAGGCCTCGTATAAAATAAATAAATATTTATTATAAATCTATTTCAGAACCATATTAATAAATAACTTACTATTTATCATTCTATTATAATTTCCAATTATACTTTTATTAATAGCTTCATCATTAAAATAGACATTCGGGTGAAAATTGGTCTTTTTTCCATGTATGTTTTGGTATGATAGTTCGTCTATTATCACCATGGTCATGGTTATAGAATATTAATCATGGAATAAATATCATATTTATTTATTATATACACTTTTTTAACTATTAAAACAAATTAGTGATGAAAAATCAATCACATCACTTTGTGGAGAAGGTGGTCCGTACGTACGCTAGGGTGGTGTTTTAACTGATCGATGGATGGAACAAAATAAAGGTAAATAAAAATTCACCTTTATAGAGTCATTATTATATCATAATAATAGTGTATATTCATTATACCTATCCTTATAAATATACATGAAAATTGTAAATGAAAAAATGAATCGCATTTCTTTGTGGAGGTGATAGTCCACATGTATGTCCGAACAACGTTATAATTTTCTATCGTGTGGGAAGTTAAGAATTTAGATAAGATATTAAAATTTCAAAAACCTAATTAGTCCATAAATATAAAATATAAACATTAAATCCATCATAATAACCATACATGAATGGTGGTTATGGAAAATGAATTGTATCGTTATATTGAGGCGGTAGTCCACTTATACGCACCAACGATACTTTCAATAACCATTTGATAGAAAGGCAATGGAAATCATTTTTTCATAATTATAATAACATATAAGTATATTTTCGATATGGGATTAATCATGTTGTGATAGATACAATAGGTTTATATAAGTTGAAAAAATAAAATTGAAAGGCCTCATTTAAGATTTATAACTCCACTTTTAGAGGCCTCCATTGAATATCTTCTAAAGGACACTAGGGATGGAACTCTAAGATGATAAACTTATGTAAGACATGGATAATGTTGTTTAGAATAAATTTGGTAATTTTTTTTCTAGATAAAGGGCTCATTTTGTTTGGAGAAGAGAGAAGAAGGGGTGCCCTTTATAAGTGAGATGAGTGACACACTTGTAATTATTATGAATATAAGAATACTATAAAGTCAAACTTATGGAAAACTAGATCTAGATTAGATCATGTTTCAATATATGAAAATATATAGTCAACATATATTCATATATTAGGATTTATAGAAGTTTTTAATTCATTTTAACCATTATCTCTTTATTTTAACCCCCAATAACCACTTTTGACCTTCGTTATAATAATGATTTTTTACCTCAGTTACTATTCATAATGACTAGAATGTAAGCTAGGAATATTAAATTATATTAATTATACTAATTATAAATTTTTAATCTATTTTATATGATTAAATATCTATAAATGGAAGAAATTAATTTTAAAATAAGTGTGCAAAACGCAAAAAAAAACATGTTTAGAAAATTTATTTCAAGTATAAAATTGTGTTTTCCATCATTCCTTATCATGTAAAAGATATTATCTGAATGTAAATTTTTTTATTGATTATATTTTCTATAAATTTAATTTAAATCATTCATTAATAGATATTAGTTTTATTTATTAAGATAAAAAAATATTGTGCACATAAAAAAGTTTCTTTAGAAAACATCTCTATTTTCCTTCAAAGTCTTTTATTTTAATTTCTAAACAATTTAAAACTAATGAAATAATTTTATAAATATTTGAAAAATAATTTTTAATAATTTAATTATTCTAATCTCTAACCCTCCATCAAATGGATAGATGATAACTATCACACTAAATAGTTACAATTCAATCATATATATCTGTCCATTTAAACTTAGTGATTCCTGTAAATCTAGCTATCAAATAAATAAAATTTATTAAAAGAAAAAGATATAATAAAGTTTTAAGGTGTTATATTTTATAATGAGGATAATTTTATTATGATTGGGTCCTTTTAAATACGAGAGAGTGGAAATTTGGGAAGTACCCATTTGTTACAATAAAAATAAATTCGCATTCAAGTCAAGTTTCTGCAAGATAGATATATTTCAAATATAAGATTATATAAGAAAATAATATAATAAACCAATATATTAGAGATATTTTTGGTGATATTAAAGGTAATATACCTTTATTTGACCCCCTTTCAAACATTTTAAATTTTATAGAGGTGATTATATTTTACTATGGTAATTTACTTTTTATGAAAATATGTAAAATATACAATTAAATAATTTAAATATTTTGATTCAAAATTTGAAAAAAATTAAATATTACTTTTATAAAGGTAGTAAAATTTAATATTAATAAAATTATTCTTGATGAAATAAAAATAGTTTTTCGAAAAATTCTATTTTTAGGTAAAAAATTAAATTTGCACTAAAATAAGTAATAATATATGTTCACATGATATTTATTGGTTTATGATTAAACAAATAATAGTTTTGTGACTATAAAAATAATAAAAAAGTTTAATGGATCATTTATAATAATTAATTAAAGTAAAACATACCAAAATAGTTTTTTATTAGAATAAAAAATAGCCTAGTTTTCGAAACATCAACCATAGATTTATAAATTAAACATATTAATTTAAAATGAATTATTAAAATAATTAAATAAATTTTTGGATGTGAAATAGTTTTAATATATTTTAATTCATTCTTATATCATAATGACTACATAAAACTTATTTTGTTTGTTAAAACTTTATTTTCATTTTTCCTTGCAAAATTAACTAATTTAGAAAAATATAAAATTTTTACCCCAGGCTAATATTTAAACGATTAATCCAAAAAAGTAGTTTATTTTATTAAATTAAAATTCTAAAAGTGATAAAACAATATTTCTAATATAAGAAAACATAATTTTGGAAAAAATAGAAACATTTTTTTTTCACATAAAATGAAACCTTTCATTATATTTGTATGAAAATGATTAATAATGAATTAATAAATTAATAATTACATATTTATTTTATTTTAACATATACTTATAAAACACCTTAATAATTTTTCATAAGATCTAATGGTAATATTTTCATTAGTGGAAGTCACATGTAGTAGTTCGGCTAGCATGGAACTCATAGTGATTTCCACGAGCCATAACTTCTCCCGCGGGTCATTTCTCTCAAGATTTACTTGTTAAAGTTCATATTATGATTTGTTTAGAACAAAACCTTGTAAAACCACCTCCTTTATCTTCTCATATAAATATTTCTTCTAAGGAATACTACTACTAATTGATGTCATTGTTATACATTTCTTAATGAAATTTCCTCTATTCTCCCTCACTAATTCAATGTCTGTATAACAATGGTCATATTTAATACTTATAAAATGTATCATGGTTTTGTTTTAGTCTGGTTTATCAGGTGAAATAATACATTTGATGATATTTATTTAAGATATATATATATATATATATATATATATATATTATTTTTTTCTCTTGTGTTAGTCCAAAGTGTGTTTATTGAAATTTTTCTCAATATGAAAATGTCTGTTTTTAGAAGAATTTACTTAGAGGAACTTGGAAATGTTTAAGAGATAAGTTGTTTCTTAGTATAATGGAACATTATTAAGTATAATAACAGTATTATGATACTCAAATTACCAAATATCATAACAATTTTCATGATCCAAGATTAATTTGTTTGAAGGAAGAAGTTGATGAGAATTGGTGGAACACAGTTCTATAGAATGGGGATTCCAAACTATAGTTAAGGGAAATATTCGACTGAACACATTTCCCTAGAATAAAGACTCATAATTTCAATGTTCATGTTGAAAAGTATTTTTTATAAAGTATAATGTGTGGTCATACAAACATTATGATATGATGTTTAGATGTAGAACAATTGAACGCAGATTTATAAAGTTTATTGAAAAAACATTTATAGAATTATACCAGATAAAGAGATCTATGAATCAACTTCAGATGGAGAGATATATAATATCATCTGATTAAGAATTATGATGAAATTAAATGGATAAATATGTTTTTTATCAAATAGATAAAGGTTTTACAATGTTTGAGATGAAGTTGAGTTGAACCAGATGAAGAGATATATGAAATCGACTAGATAGAGAGCACATATGATCACCAAATAATGTTTAATCAGATACACCATTATAAATTCTATTGAATGGAGAAAATCATTAAATATCATCAGAAAAACATTTTTGATATCATCAGATGAAAGAGTTCTTACAAATACCAAGGGGAGAATTTTTAACCATTTTTATATACTCTAAAAAATAACGATGGTGTTTATTTTTCCATTCAAAATTACTAAATTTTATTGGTATTTCACAATGTTATGATGAGATAATCGATCCTGGGTTTTAAATTTTTTTAAATAAAGTTGACTATGAAGTTTCTATCACTTTAAAGGAAGTAATTTTTTTTGAGTTGAGTGGGAAAATTCTAATTAATCTTGTGAATTCACACTACTACAAAAACTAGCAAGGGAAGAGCCATCATTTATCAACGCTAAGAAAAAATCCCTGATAAAGAAACCCTTTATGAGTGCTAAAATTTTAGCACTGATAAAGGAATTCTTTATCAGCAATTTTATAGCCCTGATAAAGGGCTTCTTTACCAGTACAAAAAAAAGTGCTCATAAATAATCCCTTTATCAATGCTTTTATCTTAACACTTATAAAGAGTACGCTTTATAAGCTCTAAAAAAGAACTGATAAAGAATTCCTTTATAAGTTCTAAAAAAGCACCGATGAAGGCTTCCTTTATCAGCACTAAAATTTTAGTGTTGATAAAGGAAGCCTTTATCAGGTCTTTTTTAGCAGTGATAAAACCATAGTCCCATATTTTATAAAATACGGTGCATAGTATCCTCTTTTTATTGTGCCCTTTTTCCCTCGTGGTTCTATACCCCTGCGACGACTCCCCTTCCCCCCGATCTTCTCTTTTCCGAACCTCCTCTGCTAGCCCTACTCCCCCGCTTACTCCTTATCCTCCCCCTCTAACCCCTTCTGCAGATCCTACTCCCTACAAACCCTACTTCCTCCTCTCCACTGGACCCTACTCCCTGCGAACCCTACTCCTCCTTTTCACAATAGTGGTAGCTCCTCCCGTGCACCTCCCCCTCACGGTCGTGCCTTCCCCTCCCGATGTAGCACAAAAGGCTCCCAGATCGCTCGACACTTCTTCTCTCCCTCCACCACAAGTGCGATCTACTCTAGGTAAGTCTCCCACTTATCCTTTTAGGTTTATTTTTGGTGGATAAGTTTTGTGAGAGTAGTTTTCATTAGGGTGATGTTTGTATTCTTCCCCATTATCACCAACCTTGGATTAGATGCTAACTAACATAGAGTTCTATCAATCTATGTTACTAAATAACACACATAGTAGATTCTTATACTTGGTTATCAGATGATTTGAACTAAATTATGACTTTTTATGATTACCCATGGGTCCTTATGATGTTTGGAACTAGAATTTATTTTTAACCAAGTGTCATATATATGAGGGTTTGATATTCTTGTGAAACCTCAAGCTAGACCTTGTTATACATGAATATTCTATTAATGTTGAGTATTTTTTCCTCATCCTTCTGGTGGAGTGGGTTTATCTATACTGGGGAAAGTGGTCTTTTTGTAAACCCCTTCATGAAAAGAAGAGTTTTGATAGTACCCACCTCATTATTAATTGGTTACACTTTTTGGGTGTCATGATGTGATGGTGATTGTGTTTATGGGGAAGGTTCTATTTATGATAGTGATTAGGACCCCTCAAATATAGAAAGTGTATTCAACCCTATGTATGTTAAGTTATATTTCCCTTAGTTGGTGAGAATGGTTTTATGTGATGTGTGCAAGAAGAATACTTTTCTTCCCTATGAATGTCGAGGAATTCTGGAATGCTTCATAATGGAGACTTATAGTTAACTCTTGGTAAGGATATGGTGTATGCATCCACCCATATACCAGAGATGATGAGTGTATTTGTGAAGTTATAGTGTTCTAAATTGAATCTATCCTTGAGATGGTTCATAGTGGAGCCTATAAGCCATTTATGTTCATTTATTATTAAACCAAGATTTATGGGGTGACCTCCAGTCTTCATGCACTAGGGCCACAGAAGATGAGGAGATCAGAGTAGAGCATCCATGGAAAGGTGAATGGTATTCTTTGGAAAATGAATTTGGGTTTAGATAGTGGTATGAACATGTGAGCAGTTGTATTTGTGTGGTTAATTCTTTTTAGGATTGTGGGATGTTTCTTGACATTGATCAATGGTAAATTCCACATATCTTTCTTTTATGTTAAGGAAAATTTAAGGGTGGTGTCAACTTAGTGAACCTCTATGACCAGTTGTTCCTAGGTGTTAGTATAGAAGGTTTTTTCTTGAAAATGGGGAGACACCATGCATTTCATTGGGTAGATAGTGATTCTTCCCTGATACCTATTATGGGTATCAAAATCGTTATTTTGAATGGAGACTGATGTAGTAAAGAACTACCCTTTGTGTGTCAGGCCAAGTGATTTTGGTTAAGTACACCTACACTATGGAGAACCCGATTATGTTATGGGTATGAATTTAATCTCAAGAGATTGTAAATGTCTTTCACTTGGTTGGATTGTATTTCAGCTCTTTTTATTAAATACATTAATTTTTGTTGATCAATTCATAGACCGACCTCTAGTGGTTTGGGGGAATTCAACATGTAATACTAATCTTTGGATGGCTATATTAGTGTTCTATGATTATGCCTATGGTTTGAGTTGATATCATAATCTTTAAAGGTAGTGATCTTCTGGGATGTAGGGTTAGCAACACCCACCCACAATAGGTGTGTGATGCAAGTCTAATCTCAGGAGGCACTTTCATTCATAGGTACCTCAAGGATATCCCATTACTATAAGTAATTTAATATGATTGTGATGGGTATAGATGTATCACATTGCATTTTCTTAACATTCATGCTACAGTCAGAGAGGCAGTCGACAAATAGCCTAGGCAGAGGAAGGAACAATAGAAAGGATGTATGTACAACACTAAAGTGATAGAGGATATTGGGGAGCAGCATGAGGTGGATGGAACTTTGGTTTGAGTCTAATAATAGTACCCCTAATTAGAACACTCCTATATTGGGAAGTTAGTGGTTAGAATCTCGGATAGTTGTAGTCACTAGAGTCTTTTTACCAGGAGGCTCCAGGAGTGTTTGGAGGTATGATCTATGTTCGTTATACTTTTCTTGTAGTACTATCAGAAATAGGTAAAAGAAACTATTTTTACTAATTTTTTAAATTATTTTCTAGGTATATGGTAGGAATTAGTAGATCCCCATGTTAGTGATGGATAGTTATTGAATATTCTTTAGATGTTCATGATAGAATTTACGTTCACTAACCTTAATTTTCTATTTCTTATGTTAATTTGGATAACAAAACCTATGATATTCCAGATTAATTTTGGATAAACCTAGGTTATTTGTTTCCCCCGTGAACCCCTTTTTGTTTGGAAATGTATCCACTATATTAGTTTTCTCATCAAAATTGTATCCTTGTTTTCATTTTATTTGAGTTTGGTCACTAGTTTTGGTCTGTTTAATGTGATTATTTTATTATGAATGAGGTGGCTGCTAGGGGTGGTTAAAAGGATGTTTAATGTTTTTCTGAAAGGGTGGTGGGTGCTAGAACTATTGGTAAGGGGGTTGGAAAGTGTGTTGATTTTGATGGGGGTCTATCCTGGTTCTGTTGATTTCCAAATCTTTATTGGAAATGGTTAGGCTCTATTAATCTCTATTTTTATAAGGAAGTGGTTTTGTTCTACCGTATTTGGAAGTCTTTTTTTTGTATTTGAATCACAAATACTAATATTTTAGATTCAAATAGGATGGAGATGAATAAATATTGGATGGATGATAATCATTTAACAATAGAGTATGAGAACAGAGTGAAAGAGTTCATCAAGTTTGCAAAGGATCACACAAAGGATTATTCTCAAATCCTTTGTCCAAGTTTACATTGTTTTTATTCTAGACTAATAACTCCATAGGAGTTGGAAGAACATTTGATATGTCATGGAATATATTGGAGTTATAAATGTTGGAATAAACATGTAGAAAAAGTTAATGTAGCTACTGGCTGGGATAAAACTACGTTTTATGGATCATCAGATATGAATAAAAATATGGATAATAAAGAAGATCGTATGGAGGATGTGATTACAGAGGTCAATGATTATGAAGATTGTATTGAGAAAATGACAAGAATAGTTGAAGATGAACTCCGTGATTGCCCAAAATTGTTTGAGAAGTTAAAGAGTTATGCAAAGATGCCATTTTATGCTAGTTGCACTAAATATACAAAATTGTCAGCTGTACTGAAGTTTTATAAATTGAAAGCAGGCAATGGATGGAGTGATGTAAGTTTTACGGAACTACTTTCTCTCTTTAATGACATGTTCCCAGAAGATAATAAGCTCCCAAACCGGACATATGAAGCTAAACGAATGCTACGCTCGATGGATATGATTTCTGAAAGAATACATTCTTGCCTAAAAGAATGTATACTATTTCGCAAGGAGAACAAATCACTTACAGAATGCCCAAAGTGTGGTGCTTCTTGATACAAGAAAGATGAATCCAGTCCTACGAAAGATGTATGGTACTTTCCAATCATTCCAAGGTTTAGGAATTTATATGGAAGTAAAGAAATTGCAAGACAATTGTCATGGCATGTAGATCAAAGAAATAATGATGGAAAATTACGTCACCCGGCCGACTCTCCTCAATGGAAGATAATTGATCATGAGTATCCTGAATTTGGAAAAGATCCGAGAAACCTTCGTCTTGCGTTATCTACAGATGGAGTGAATCCTTTTGGTTTTCAAACTAGCACTCACAGTACATGGCCTATTATGTTGGTAAATTATAACTTTCCAACCTTTTTATGCATGAAGCATAAATTCATCATGTTATCTATCCTTATATCAGGACCAAAACAACCAGGTAACGATATTGATGTTTATTTTCCTCATTTGATTGATAATTTGATGTTATTGTGATATTTAGGTGTTATTTTGTATGATGCTTATAAAAGTGAATACTTCACGTTGAGAGCGATGTTGTATGGGATGATAAATTATTTCCCTGCTTATGAAAATTTTTCAGGCTATAGCATTAAAGGAACTCAAGGGTGTCCCGTGTGCGAAGAAGATATAGAATCAATTAGGTTGAAACATTCATCAAAATCTGTGTTTTTAGGACATTGTAGATTTCTACCTCGTCGACATAAGTACCGATCTTGGATGACATCATTCAATGGAAGTTCAGAACAACACACAACACCATCTCCACTAACAGGTGATCAAATATTTGAGAAAGTAAAAGATGTGAACACTATTTTTGGTAAACCATTTTTGAAAAACCTTACAAAAATTAGTTGTAAAAACAGATCATTTTTTTTGAATTACCATACTGGAATTGTTTGTATGTCAGAAATTTTCTTGATGTGATGCATGTGGAAAAAAATGTATGTGACAATGTTATCGGAATGTTTCTAAATTCCCCTAGAAAAACAAAGGATGGAATTAAGGCAAGGTTGGACATGGTTGACATGGGAATATGAGAAGAGTTGGCTCCTGTGAAGGGTGAAAATCGAATGTTTCTTCCTCCAGCTGCTTACACTCTTTCCAGGGAGGAGAGATATCATTTTTGAAACTACTTCAATGATGTAAAGGTTCCAGAGGGGTATTCATCAAATATCAAGAACATTGTGTCAATGAATGATTTGAAGTTAAAAGGTTTGAAATCACATGACTTCCATGTTTTGATGAAATATTTAATTCCCATAGCTTTACATTTCATTTTTTCCAAGAATGGTTGTCATACGTTAACCAAAATTTGTTTCTTTTTCAAAGATATATGTAGAAAAGTTTTAGACCCAATGAAATTGCCAGCTATGGAAAGAGAAATTTCCATCATATTATGTGAATTAGAAATGTTCTTCCCACCAACATTCTTTGATATGATGGTTCATTTGATACTTCACTTGGTGAGGGAGATTCAACTTTGTGGTCCTGTACATTATAGATGGATGTACCCTATTGAATGGTATATGAATATTTTGAAAGGTTATGTCAAAAATTGAAGTTAGTGAGAGAGTTGTATAGTGGAGTGATATATTGTTGAGGAATCCATTGAATTATGTACCGAATACCCATCTGATTTGGAAAGAATTGTTCTCTCGAAATCTCGTCACACTGGATGCATTGAGGGTGATGGAATTTCTAGAAGAGATGTTGTAACAGTCAATATTACAGATCATGAGTAGGACCACCTTTATGTTTTGCATAACAGTTGGAAGGTTTCTCCATATATTGAAACCCACAAAGAAATTATTAGGTAGTTGAATCCATCAAGGGATGAAAAATGGATATCAAATACACATAATCACCAGTTTATAGGATGGTTTCAGGACCATATTTTTAAGGAGTTAGATGAAAATATAAATTCAATTTCAGAACGAATTCGATGGCTAGCCGCCTGACAAAGTGTGTATGTATTATCTTACAATGGTTATGTAATTAATGGTTATAAATTCTATACAGATGAACATGATGGAGATAGTAACATGAAAAATAGTGGAGTTACACTTATGGATGAAGTGATGCATGTTTCAGGTAATAAGGACAAAAATATAATTTATGAAAATATGTCATACTTTGGAATTATCATGGGAGTTGGATTATACTACATTCCAATTGATGATTTTTCAATGAAAATGGGTTGATAACAATAGTGGTGTTAAAATAGCTGAATTGGGATTTATGAAAGTTTATTTTAGTAAAGAAGGGTATGAAGAAAAATAGTTTATAATGGCATCACAAGTGGTACAAGTATTTTATGTTCCAGATCCCGCAAAATGAAAGTGGTCGATTGTTCTGTTATCATCCACAACTACTGAAGGGTCTGATGAAAATTCAGTTGAGGATGATCCTTTCAGTGGTATGTCGCAATCATTTCACAGCGGTCCCAATGTACATGATGTTTTATATGTTAGAGGATACCAAAATAAAGGGATTTGGATAATTGATAGAGGTGTCAAATCCCTTCAGCCTTTGAAAAAAAGAAAGAGAGTTCAATAAACATGTTATATTTTGTTTGTAATATAGATATTGTTATCTCATGTTATTATCTTATCATTACTAAATTTATGTAATCTAAATTAACTGTTCAACCACTTTTGCAGATAATGACTTTTGCACGTTCTGGTGCTCCTAACCTCGAGGCTGAACAAGTCTCTCAAGCTATTGCTGCTGCTGCTTCTGTGGCTGCTCACAGTGCAAAGTAACAACAAGTTTCTGAACCTGTTGCTTCTCCTAGTGTTGAGGTCCAACAACCATCAGCCCATGGAATAGATATCATTTCATATGAACATATAGATGATGTTGATATCGATTAAATGGTCAGGGATGAAGGACCGACGTCATAGAAAACACAGGTGCATCGTAGTTTGACGGTGTTAGCCAAAGTTATTAAGGTGAAAAGAAAAGGAATCAAATTTGATGTTGGATGGAATTCATGAGGCCAACATGTGAATCCCAACAAGGCTATTTTTAGTAGTTACATTGGAATTTCCACTCGGAAAGGCGTGTCGATTGACATAGATTCATGGCACCATGTTGTGTTCGGGCCGAAGGCTGTGATCTAGGAAGAAATTATAGTAACATTATGATATTATTTCTTTAATTTACTAGAAAATAAAATAATGAAACATTGTATTACTCTTCTCAATCTCTTGCAGAGTACATTTATAGTAGATGATTCACACAAGAATTATGTACTAAGGCTTACAGGAAGGTGTCATCAAGGTTTTCACACTATTTTAACAAAATGTCACCTGAAAGATTCCAAAGGTAAAATAAACTTGCACCCATCCCTTGTCTATGCTCACCTGATATCCCAAGAAGCATGGGATGCATTTATTGGCCGCCGTGGGGATGAGAAGTTTCAGGTACATTATAGATGATAATACGTTGTTTGAGGATACATGTATTCATCACTTTTATTTTCAATATTTCATTTATGAAACAGCAAATAAGTACTGAAAATAAGGAACGTGCATCAAAACCAACATACCCTTATCGTAAAGCAAGGATGGTGTACACTTCATTAAAAAAGAAAATGGTACATATTTTAAATTTACAGAAATATTGTTAGGTGCCAAGAAACAACATCATAATTATCTTTATATATTTCTATGTAGATTGATGAGTCTAAAACCAAAGACGATTCCATCCCACATCATGTGCTATAGAAGGAGGCACATGTGAGTAAGGAAGGGAAGCTAGTAGATGAAAACACACAAAAAGTGTGGGAAATATGTGTAAGTATGACATGATAAAAATATTTGTTTTAAATTGCTATTACATAAAAACAATTAGTTATTTTCTTATATCTGACAGTCATAGGAATCAGCTACTCCTGTAGTGGATGCATACCTATTATTGATGGCTTTGAAGCGGCCAGAACAATACGGTCGTGTTAGAGGTTCGAGGTTTGGGGTGACACCTTGAGTATATTATGAGAAAAAAAACAAACGGATGATAGAGATGAAAAAATGAAACAAATGAGAGAAAAACTAGAAACTCTTGAAGAATGATTTCAATGGCAGGGAAAGTTTCTAGAAACTTTAATGGGTCGGAATAAAGGAGAAGACACAACTCAGGAACAACCAGTGCATGAAGATCCCGCCCTACCCCACCAGCTTTTAGGTGATCCATTCCCCTCAAGGAACTGTCTTAACCGGGGTAATAAATATTCTAATAATTGTTCCCATGAAATGAAAATCAGACAAAAACTGATAATTTTCCTGTACTGATCTTCTACAGGGAGATAATGACTTTGATTTATATCTGTCAACACCCACCTATCACCTTGTAGCGAGGGTTACAGTGTTCAACATCCCATAGGGAAAGCTACATAATAGAGCACTTCTAAAAGATCATCTGAAAGTGATGATTACTGTAGCTCATAAGACAAATGTAATGCTACCTATTCCACTTGATGACGATGATATTCATACAGTCAAAAAGGCTACTGGGACATTCATTTCATGGCCGTCACAACTTGTAAGAGTACATGTGAACAAAGAGGTATTTATTTCTATTTTTTTCAAGATAAACCTTTAACAATTAATGAAAAAAGGTTCTGAACCAATAAATGTTATTATAGATAGAAAAAGGGAAGGGGGTGACAAGAAATGTCAGCTCAAAAGCATCTAAAGGATTGGACAACCAATCCCAAAGATCTATTGAAAGCACAATAACACCACTTGTTCTCTATCCACATTTACTAGCATTGAAGACTCATGTGGATACGAAGCTAAGAGGTGGTAGTAGTCATATAGTGGATTTTGAAAAGAATATATACGGAGAGGAAATTAAAAATTTCGTTGCTGCTAAAAATGTAAATGTGATCCTTGAATACAGTTGGATAGGCATCACAGTTGTAAATTTATATATGAGGTATGTTTTCATGAATTGATTTTCTAAAAGCTGATATAATGTGAAAATTATAACTAAATGGATTTTATATTATTGACAGACGTATATATGAAAAATAGTTGAAGGAATTTTCCCATGAGCCAAAATTCAGACTCATTTGTCCTCATACCACATCAACACAACTAATGAAATTAGAGCCATAAAAAAGGAAGAAATAGAGAACGGCTTGCTGAAAACATTTGAAAGAAAGATTACGAATGGCAGAATCTTCCTAATACCAACCATGTAGGGGTAAAATTCTACGATTAAAGCATATCAATTATATTTTCAATTCTTTTATTACTTATTCTTTTTTTTGTTTTTAGGCAACATTGCCTGCTAATTGCGGTGAACTTGGATACTCCAAAGATTTATTTTCTAGATTCAATGCAAGGATATCCAACAAATTGACCACACATGATGGAGTTTGTGAATCTGTAAGACACTACATCCTATGTGTTAGGTCTAAACATAAAGTAATATAATTTATATTATCATTTACTGAGGATTCTGTAATGATAGGGAAATGTATAATTATCGTCTAAAAAAAGGAATGAGGACAGGGGCTAAGCATAAGGAGGCGAGCAAGTACTACATCTGGAAAAATATCAGGGTATATTTAATAAAATTTCACTATCCAAACACATATCAACACAAGTTACTTATTCTCCTAATGATCAATTTTTTTGCAGTTTCCAAAACAAACAAACGATAATGATTTCGGTTATTATGTTTGTAAATTTATAAAAGAGATCATTTTTCATCAACAAACTAGCATCCCTAAAGATGTATTCTAAAAAACAACTACTATTTCATTTAAATTATTTATTAATTCTTTATTTATATATTTTGAAGTACTATTATGACTGTAAAAAAGAGTCATACTCACAAGACGATATAGATTTTTTTAGAAATGAGTGGGTCGCTTACCTGATGGAAGATTGTACACAAATAGCATGAAGATCTGACTTGGGGACGTGTACAATTGGAGGTCATTTTTGAGTGGGGTTAAGGGGATCAAAAGATGAAACATTGTTGTATGTAAATGTTTGTAGGAAAATTTTAATTGTTATTAAATAAAACATAATTTATCCAATGATTCATTTTACCATTTTAACAGATGAAATGCACTAGAAACATGCAAGAATGATGGACCGCTTCTCTTTGGGCTTTGGATAAGAAAAACCAGTAAAATCTCCAAAATACCTTCATATCCAACCAAACGCATTCAGATTGTGTTGATAATTTAGTAGAATGATCCATGTGTCATTTTTGATGTGTACGAGTCAACCCTGTCTCAATCCGAGGCACAGTGTGGCCGGTATCACTCAAAGTCTCTCTTTTGTTTAAAATGGACATAATTTTAAGTGAAACCAACAACTAACATACAGAAATCTGAAAAAAAAAATGAATTTAGATTGTGTTGATACTATAGGGGAACAATCCATGGGTCATTTTTTACATGTAAAAGTCAACCCCACCTCAATATGAGTCACGGTGTGGCCGGTATCACTCAAAGTGTCTTTTGTTTAAAATGGACAAAATTTTAAGTGAAAACAACAAATGACGTACAAAAATATGACCAAAAGCATTATGATTGTGTTGTTACTTTAGGATAACGATCCATGGCTCATTTGTGATGTGTACGAGTCAACCCTACCTCAATCCGAGGCATGATGTGGCTGTTATCACTCAAAGTGTCTCTCTTTTGTTTAAAATGGACATAATTTTAAGTGAAAACAACAACTGACGTACGAGAATCTGACCAAACACATTCAGATTATTTTGATAATTTAGGATAACTATCCATGGGTCATTTTTGATGTGTACAAGTCAACCCCGCTTCAATCCGAGGTACGGTGTGGACGGTATCACTCAAAGTGTCTCTTTTTTGTTTAAAATGGACAAAATTTTAATTGAAAACAAAAAATGACGTATGTAAATCCTACCAAATGCATTCAGATTGTGTTGATACTTTATGATAATGATAAATAGATCATTTTTGACATGTAGGAGTCAACCCTAACTCAATCTGAGGCATGGTGTGGCCAGTATCACTCAAAGTGTCTCTTTTGTTTAAAATAGACAGAATTTAAAGTGAAAACAACAACTGACTTACGGAAATGTGAACAAATGCATTAAGATTGTGTTGATACTTTAGGGGAACGATCCATAGGTAATTTTTGACGTGTAATAGGCAACCTAGACTCAATTCGAGTCATGGTGTGGCTAATATCACTCAAAGTGTCTCTTTTGTTTAAAATGGACAGAATTTTAAGTGAAAACAACAACTAACTTACAGAAACCTGACCAAACAAATTAGGATTCGGTTGATACTTTAGGGGAACGATCCATGGGTCATTTTTGACATGTAAGAGTCAACCCCGCCTCAATCCAAGGCATGATGTGCCTGATATCACTCAAAGTATCTCTTTTGTTTAAAATGGACATACTTTTAAGTGAAAACAACAACTGATGTACGAGAATCCAACCAAACGCATTCGTATTGTATTGATAGTTTAGGGGAAAGATACATGGGTCATTTTTGATGTTTAAGAGTCAACCCCTCCTCAATCCAAGGCATAGTGTGGCCGATATCACTCAAAGTGTCTCTTTTGTTTAAAATGGACAAAACTTAAGTGAAAACAACAACTGACTTAAGGAAATCTGACCAAACACATTCGAATTGTGTTGATACTTTAGGGGAATGATACATGGGTTACTTGTGATGTGTAAGAGTCAAATATGCCTCAATACTAGGCACGGTGTGGCAGGTATCACTCAAAGTGTCTTTTTTTTAAAATGGACAGAATTTTAAGTGAAAAGAACAACTAACATACGAAAATCTGACCAAATGTATTCAGATTATGTTGATACTTTAGGGGAACGATCCAAGGGTCATTTGTGACGTGTATGATTCAACTGTGACTCAATCCAAGACATGGTGTGGCCGGTATCACTCAAAGTGTCTCTCTTTTGTTTAAAATGGAAAAAATTTTAACTGAAAACAAAAACTAACGTACGAGAATATGACCAAATGCATTCGGATTATGTTGATACTTTTGGAGAACAATCCATGGGTCATTTGTCACATGTAAGAGTTAAACCCGCCTCAATATGAGGCACGGTGTGGTCGGTATCACTCAAAGTGTCTCTCTTTTGTTTAAAATGGACATAATTTTAAGTGAAAACAACAACTGACGTACGAGAATCCAACCAAACACATTCAGATTGGGTTGATACATTAGGAGAATGATACATGGGTCATTTGTGACATGTATGAGTCAACCCACCAACCCCATGGATGACACCCCCACCCCTCCTAGACACCACCCCACCACCCCGACACCCCCACCCCCATGGACAACCACACCTACCCCCCTGAACACCACCCCACCCCCTTGGACAACCCCACCAACCCCCTGGACACTACCCCACCCCCTTGGACAACCTCACCAACCCCTTGGACACCCCACCCCTCTGGACACCCCCACCCTCTGGACACCCCACCCCCCAGAAATCCCCCCAACCCCTTGGACACCAACCCACCCCTAGACACCCCCATGGACAGACCCCCACCACCCTCGACATCCCCCACCCCTCCTAGACACCACCCCACCACCTGGACACCCCACCCACTACTAAAAAAACCACCATTAGCGACCGCCA
Source organism: Viscum album (assembly GCA_963277665.1). Taxonomy (NCBI): domain Eukaryota; kingdom Viridiplantae; phylum Streptophyta; class Magnoliopsida; order Santalales; family Viscaceae; genus Viscum; species Viscum album. The sequence goes on along the minus strand of OY728125.1, from coordinate 264,659,879 downwards.
ATGGCGGTCGCTATAGGGCTCTAGCGGCCGCCCAGCAACCGCCATTGGCGGTCGCTATAGTGAATTTTTTTTTAAAAAAAATGTCCACTGAAATAAATAAATAAACAAATATATATATATATATATATATATATATATTAAAAAAATATTCACATATATACTATTAAATACAATATTTTAAATATATATATATAATATATTTTAAATGTTTTAATATATATAATATTAAATATATGTATAATATCGAATCATTGTGATATAATAATTTAAAACCCCCGATTTAAGAAATGCTATCATTTCAGGTTTTTCGGAGCACGTTTGCTTCGAATTCGACCGCCGCACGCCGTTTTGGTGTTTTATGACCCTGGAAACGCGTTTCCGGCCGCCGCGGTCAAACGAAACATCCTATTGACGTGCCGTCTCTCCGACCATTTCACAATTCATGCAACGGATGTTGTAGTGTGGTTTCATGGCATTCGGAGGTCGTTCGGGTGGTTTTGACCCCCCAACGCGCCATTTCAGAGGCGCGCCGAGCTGCTGAAAACGACACATTCGGTCGTTCCGCGCGCACCGCACGTCCGATGGACGTGCCGCCTCCTCCTGCATCTCAGGAATAATATTAATATCATTCTCGTGCGGTTTCAGGTTTTTCGGAGCACGTTTGCTCTGAATTCGACCGCCGCACGCCGTTTTGGTGTTTTATGACCCCGGAAACGCATTTCCAGCCTCCGCGGTCAAAAGACACCTCCGATTGACATTCCGTCTGTCCGACCATTTCATAATTTATGCAACGGATGTTTTCGTGCGTTTTCGTGGCATTCGGAGGTCGTTCGGGTGGTTTTGACCCCCCAACGCGCAATTTCAGCGCGCGCCGAGCTGCTGAAAACGACGCATTCGGTCGTGCTGTGCGCACCGCACGTCCGATGGACGTGCCGCCTCCTCCTACATCTCAGGAATAATATTCCTATCGTTCTCGTGCGGTTTCAGGTCGTTCGGAGTACGTTTTCTCCGAATTCGACCGCCGCACGCCGTTTTGGTGTTTCATGGCTCCGGAAACGCGTTTCCGGACGCCGCGGTCAAACGACACCTCCGATTGATGTGAAGTCTGTCCGACCATTTTAAAATTCACACAACGGATGTTGTCGTGCAGTTTCGTGGCATTCAGAGGTCGTTCGGGTGGTTTTGACCCCCAACGCGCCATTTCAGCGCGCGCCGAGTTGCTGAAAACGACGCATTCGGTCGTGCCGCATGCACCGCACGTCCGATGGACGTGCCGCCTCCTCCTGCATCTCAGGAATAATATTCCTATCATTCTCGTGCAGTTTCAGGTTTTTCGGAGCACGTTTGCTCCGAATTCGACCGCCGCACGCCGTTTTGGTGTTTTATGACTCCGGAAACGTGTTTCCGGCTGCCGCGGTCAAACGGAATCTATGATTGACGTACCGTCTGTCCGATCATTTCACAATTCACGCAAAGGATGTTTTCGTGCGGTTTCGTGGCATTCAGAGGTCGTTCGGGTGGTTTTGACCCCCCAACGCGCCATTTCAGCGCGCGCCAAGCTGCTGAAAACGACGCATTCGGTCGTGCCGCGCGCACCGCACGTCCAATGGACGTGCCGTCTTTTCATGCATCTCAGGAATAATATTCCTATCATTCTCGTGCGGTTTCAGGTCGTTCAGAGCACGTTTGCTCCAAATTCGACCGCCGCACGCCGTTTTGGTGTTTTATGGCTCCGGAAACGCGTTTCCGGCCGCCGCGGTCAAACGACACCTTCGATTGACCTTCCGTCTGTCCGAAAATTTCACAATTCACGCAACGGATGTTGTCATGCGGTTTCGTGGCATTCAGAGGTTGTTTGGGTAGTTTTGACCCCCCAACGCGCCATTTCAGCGCGCGCTGAGCTGCTGAAAACGACGCATTCGGTCGTGCCGCGCGTACTGCACGTCCGATGGACGTGCCACCTCCTCTTACATCTCAGGAATAATATTCCCATTGTTCTCGTGCGGTTTCAGGTTTTTTGGAGCACGTTTGCTCTGAATTGGACCGCCGCACGCCGTTTTGGTGTTTTATGGCTCCGGAAACGCGTTTCCGGCCGCCGCGGTCAAACGACACCTCCGATTGACGTGCCGTCTACCCGTCCATTTCAAAATTCACACAACAGATGTTTTCTTGTGGTTTCGTGGAATTCAGAGGTCGTTCGGGTGGTTTTGACCCCCTAATGCGCCATTTCAGCGCGCGCCGAGCTGCTGAAAACGACGCATTCAGTCGTGCCGCACGCACTGCATGTCCGATGGACATGACGCCTCCTCCTGCATCTCAGGAATAATATTACTATCATTCTCATGCGGTTTCAGGTTTTTCGGAGCACGTTTGCTCCGAATTCGACCACCACACGCCGTTTTGGTGTTTTATGACTCCGGATACGCGTTTCCGGCCGCCGCGGTCAAACGGAACCTCCGATTGATGTGTCGTCTGTCCGACCATTTCAAAATTCACGCAACGGATGTTTTCGTGCGGTTTTGTGGCATTCAGAGGTCGTTCGGGTGGTTTTGACCCCCCAAAGCGCCATTTCAGCGCGCGCCGAGCTACTGAAAACGACGCATTCGGTCGTGCCGCGCGCACCGCAAGTCCGATGGACATTCCTACTCCTCCTGCATCTCAGGAATAATATCCTATCGTTCTCGTGCGGTTTCAGGTCGTTCGGAGCACGTTTGCTCCGAATTCGACCACCGCAGGCCGTTTTGGTGTTTTATGGCTCCGGAAACGCGTTTCCGACCGCTGCGGTCAAACGACACCTCCGATTGACGTGCTGTCTGTCCTACCATTTCACAATTCACTCAACGGATGTTGTCGTGCGGTTTCATGGAATTCGGAGGTCGTTCGGGTGGTTTTGACCCCCCAACGATCCATTTCAGCACGCGTCAAGCTGCTGAAAACGACGCATTCGGTCGTGCCGCACGCACCACACGTCTGATGGACGTGCCTCCTCCTCCTGCATCTCAGGAATAATATTACTATCATTCTCGTGCGGTTTCAGGTTTTTTGGAGCACGTTTGCTCCGAATTCGACCGCCGCACGCCGTTTTGGTGTTTTATGACTTCAGAAACGCGTTTCCGGCCGCCGCGGTCAAACGACACCTCCGATTGACGTGCCGTCTGTCCGACCATTTCACAATTCATGCAACAGATGTTTTCGTGCGGTTTCGTGGCATTCGGAGGTCGTTCGGGTGGTTTTGACCCCCCAACGTGCCATTTCAGCGCAAACCGAGCTGCTGAAAACGACGCATTCGGTCGTGCCGCGCGCACCGCACGTCCGATGGATGTGCCACCTCCTCCTGAATCTCAGGAATAATATTCCTATAGTTCTCGTGCGGTTTTAGGTCGTTCGGAGCACGGTTGCTCCGAATTCGACCGCCGCACGCCGTTTTGGTGTTTCATGGCTCCCGAAACGCGTTTCCGGCCGCCGCGGTCAAACGACACCTCTGATAGACATGCCGTCTATCCGACCATTTCACAATTCACGCAGCGGATGTTGTCGTGCAGTTTCGTGTCATTCAGAGGTTGTTCGGGTGGTTTTGACCCCCCAACGCGTCATTTCAGCACGCGTTGAGCTGCTGAAAACGACGCATTCGGTCGTGCCGCGCGCACCGTACGTCCGATGAACGTGCCGTCTCCTCCTGCATCTCAGGAATAATATTCCTATCGTTCTCGTGCGGTTTCAGGTTTTTCGGAGCACGTTTGATCTGAATTGGACCGCCGCACGCCGTTTTGGTGTTTTGTGGCTCCAGAAACGCGTTTCCGGCCACCGCGGTCAAACGGCACCTCCGATTGACGTGTCGTCTACCCGTCCATTTCAAAATTTACGCAACGGATGTTTTCGTGCGGTTTCGTGGCATTCGGAGGTCGTTCGGTTGGTTTTGACCCCCCAACGTGCCATTTCAGCGCGCGCAGAGTTGCTGAAAACGACGCCTTCGGTCGTGCCGCGCACACCGCACGTCCGATGGACGTGCCGCCTCCTCCTGCATCTCAGGAATAACATTCCTATTGTTCTCGTGCGGTTTCAGGTCGTTCGGAGCACGTCTTCTCTGAATTTGACCGCCGCACGCCGTTTTGGTGTTTTATGACTTCAGAAACGCTTTTCCGGCCGCTGCGGTCAAACGACACCTCCGATTGACGTGCCGTCTGTCTAATCATTTCAAAATTCACGCAACGGATGTTGTCGTGCGGTTTCGTGGCATTCAGAGGTTGTTCGGGTGGTTTTAACCCCCCAACGCGTCATTTCAGCGCGCGCTGAGCTGCTGAAAACGACGCATTCGGTCCTGCCGCGCGCACCGCACGTCCGATGGACGTGCCGCTTAATCCTGCATCTCAAGAATAATATTCCTATCTTTATCGTGAGGTTTCAGGTTTTTCGGAGCACGTTTGCTCTGAATTGGACCGCCGCACGCCGTTTTGGTGTTTTATGTCTCCGGAAACGCGTTTCTGGCCGCCGCGGTCAAACGACACCTCCGATTGACATGCCTTCTGGCCGTCCATTTCACAATTCACACAACGTATGTTTTCGTGCGGTTTCGTGGCATTTGGAGGTTGTTCGGGTGGTTTTGACCCCCCCCAACGCGCCATTTCAGAGCGCGCCGAGCTGCTGAAAACGACGCATTCGGTCGTGCCGCGCGCACCACTTGTCCGATGGACGTGCCGGCTCCTACTGCATCTCAGGAATAATATTACTATCATTCTCATGCGGTTTCAGGTCGTTCGGAGCACGTTTGCTCCGAATTCGACCGCCGCACGCCGTTTTGGTGTTTTATGACTCTGGAAACGCGTTTCCGGCCACCGCGGTCAAACGACACCTCCGATTGACGTGCCGTCTGTACGACCATTTCACAATTCACGTAACGGATGTTGTAGTGCGGTTTCTTGGCATTCAGAGGTTGTTCGGGGGTGGTTTTGACCCCCCAACGCGCCATTTTAGCGCGCGCCAAACTCCTGAAAACGACGCATTCGGTCGTTCCACGCGCACCGCACGTCCGATGGACGTGCCGCCTCCTCCTGCATCTCAGGAATAATATTCTTATCGTTCTCGTGCGGTTTTAGGTTTTTCGGAGCACGTTTTCTAAGAATTGGACCGCCGCACGCCGCTTTGGTGTTTTATGGCTCCGGAAACGCGTTTCCGGCCGCCGCGGTCAAACGACACCTCCGATTGACGTGCCGTCTGCCCGTCCATTTCAAAATTCATGCAACGGATGTTTTCGTGCGGTTTCGTGGCATTCAGAGGTCGTTCGGGTGGTTTTGACCCTCCAACGTGCCATTTCAGCGCGCGCCGAGCAGCTGAAAACAACGCATTCGGTCGTGCCGCGTGCACCGCACGTCCGATGGACGTTCCTCCTCCTCCTGCATATCAGGAATAATATTCCTATCATTCTCGTGCGGTTTCAGGTCGTTCGGAGCATGTTTTCTCCGAATTCGACCATCGGATGCCGTTTTGGTGTTTTATGACTCCGGAAACGCGTTTCCGGCCGCCGCGGTCAAACGGCACCTTCGATTGACGTGCCGTCTAGCCGAACATTTCACAATTCACGCAACGGATGTTGTCGTGCGGTTTCGTGGCATTCAGATATCGTTCGGGTGGTTTTGACCCCCCCAACGCGCCCTTTCAGCGCGCGCTGAGCTGCTGAAAACGACACATTCAGTCGTGCCACGCGCACCGCACGTCCGATGGACGTGCTGCCTCCTCATGCTTCTCAGGAATAATATTCCTATCATTCTCGTGCGGTTTCAGGTTTTTCGGAGCACGTTTGCTCTGAATTGGACCGCCGCACGCCGTTTTGGTGTTTTATGGCTCCGGAAACGCGTTTCCGGCCGCCGCGGTCAAACGACACCTCCGATTGACATGCCGTCTGCCCTTCCATTTCACAATTCACGCAACGGATTTTGTCGTTCAGTTTCGTGGCATTCGGAGGTCGTGCCGCGCGCACCGCACGTCTGATGGACGTGCCGCCTCCTCCTGCATCTCAGGAATAATATTTCTATCGTTCTCATGCGGTTTCAGGTCGTTCGGAGCACGTTTGCTCCGAATTGGACCGCCGCACGCCGTTTTGGTGTTTTATGGCGCCGGAAACACATTTCCGGACACCGCGGTCAAACGGCACGTCCGAATGATGTGCCGTCTGGCCGACCATTTCAAAATTCACGCACCGGCTGTTGTCGTACGGTTTCGTGGCATTCAGAGGTCGTTCGGGTAGTTTTGACCCCCCAACGCGCCATTTCAGCGCGCGCCGCGCTGCTGAAAACGACACATTCGGTCGTGCCGCATGCACCGCACGTCCGATGGATGTGACGCCTCCTCCTGCATCTCAGGAATAATATTTCTATCATTCTCGTGCGGTTTCAGGTCGTTCGGAACACGTTTGCTCCGAATTGGACCGCCGCACGCCGTTTTGGTGTTTTATGGCGCCGGAAACGCGTTTCCGGACTCCGCGGTCAAATGACACCTCCGAATGACGTGCCGTCTGGCCAAACATTTCAAAATTCACGCACCGGCTATTTTCGTACGGTTTCGTGGCATTCGGAGGTCGTTCGGGTGGTTTTGACCACCCAACGCGGCATTTCAGCGCGCGCCGCGCTGCTGAAAACGACACATTTGGACGTGCCGCGTGCAACGCACGTTTGATGGACGTGATGCCTCCTCCTGCATCTCAGGAATAATATTTCTATCATTCTCGTGCAGTTTCAGGTCGTTCGGAGCACGTTTTCTCCGAATTGGACCGCCGCACGCCGTTTTGGTGTTTTATGGCGCCGGAAACGCGTTTCCGGCCGCCGCGGTCAAACAACACCTCTGAATGACGTGCCGTCTGCCCGACCATTTCAAAATTCACGCACCGGCAGTTCTCGTACGGTTTCATGGCATTCAGAGGTCGTTCGGGTGGTTTTGACCCCCCAACACGCCATTTCAGCGCGCGCCGCGCTGCTGAAAACGACACATTCGGTCGTGCCGCGCGCACCACATGTCCGATGGACGTGCCGCCTCCTCCTGCATCTCAGGAATAATATTTCTATCATTCTCGTGCGGTTTCAGGTCGTTCGGAGCACGTTTTCTCCGAATTGGACCGCCGCACGCCGTTTTGGTGTTTTATGGCGCAAGAAACGTGTTTCCTGCGGCTGCGGTCAAAGGACACCTCCGAATGACGTACTGTCTGGCCGACCATTTCACAATTCACGCACCGACTGTTTTCGTACGGTTTCTTGGCATTCAGAGGTCGTTCGGGTGGTGCGGGGGTGCGGGGGGGGGGGGGGGGGGTGTATGGGGGTGCGGAGGGCTGTACTGGGGTGCGGGGGGGGGGGGGGGGGGCTGTCCGGGGGTGCGGGGGGGTGTACGGGGGTGGCAGGGGGGTGTACGGGGGGGGGGGGGGTGTACTGGGGTGCGGGGGGCTGTACGGGGGTGCGGGGGCTGTACGGGGGTGCGGGGGGGCTGTACGGGGGTGCGGGGGGGCTGTACGGGGGGGGCGCGGGGGGGGGGGGGGGGGGGGTGTACGGGGGTGCGGGGGGCTGTACGGGGGTGTGGGGGGGCTGTACGGGGGTGCGGGGGGTGTACGGAGGTGTGTGTGTGGGGGGGGGGGGGGTTGCTGTACGGGGGTGCGGGGGGTCTGTACGGGGGTGCGGGGGGGCTGTACGGGGGTGCGGGGGGGGGGGGGGGGGCTGTCCGGGGGTGCGGGGGGCTGTACGGGGGTGCCGGGGGGCTGTATGGGGGTGCGGGGGGCTGTACGGGGGTGCGGGGGGGCTGTACGGGGGTGCGGGGGGGCTGTACGGGGGTGCGGGGGGCTGTACGGGGGTGCGGGGGGGCTGTACGGGGGTGCGGGGGGCTGTACGGGGGTGCGGGGGGGGGGGGGGGGGGGGGCTGTCCGGGGGGGCGGGGGGTTGTACGGTTGTGCGGGGGGCTGTTCGGGGGTGCGGGGGGTTAGAGTTTTTAAATGCACGCCTTAGATAATATTATCTATCATATAATAAACAAGAAAAGAAAGAAAATATAAGTACACAACCTTCTAATTTAAATTAAATGAATAAATACAGTACATCAATGTCAACCCCACCAGTAAAAACAAAAAACATATCTCGTGAATATATGATGCGTCATGCGTTGTCATCACTGCTACCTCCTTCTGGTGGGCCAGGGGCCTACAACAAATAAACATTATAAATATTTTAATAACAAAAATAATTTAAATTAAATAAATAAATACAGTATATACCTGCGTCGTATGATCCCCTGCACCATCAGCTCGACGCACATATTCCCGCAGTGCTCTAACCTCAGCTGTCAATTGCGCATTTGCCTCCTCGGAAGCGCGCAGCCGTGCCTCAAAATCTGACATCTGCTGTGTCATATGAGCAACATCAGGACCGACAACCACAACGCGTGACACTACAGAATGAGGAATCCCTGCTCCATAGGTCAAACTATAGCCATGCCCATCCCAACCGATAATGCGATGAAAGATCTCATCCCGTCGCATGGGAAGCTGTCGTTGGTCCTATGGAAGATGTTCTAACTCAGCTTCAAATTGAGCCAGTGAAATATTTAAATATATGTAAATATATATATGTTAATATATAGATTTATGTAATTATTGGTAAGTACAGACACTTACTATCAATGCTGCAACCTCTGGATCATTGCGATCACGGGTCCTCATCCACACTGACATTTTATCAGTTGCTGCACCTTGCTCTCGCAACTGTATATTAAAAGAATATAAACACAAAACCATATTAATTAATAAATTAAAAAATGAATAATATATACCTCATGTCAGATCTGAGACACGTGACGAGTCCCGAGCCTGTGAGGTGGTCCCTGCAACGCTCGATTCTCAGAATGCCGTGTTGACACCTCCTACATTCAATTCATTCAAATTTCAAAAAAATCACATATTCTTGAAAATATATATACACCAAAATAATTAATATACAAACCGCAACATCCTCAGTAGACCAATATGCAACCAAGTCACGCCACTGAGCTGGGAGGACACCTCTCGGGACTTTTTCCAAAATGTCTAGGGCACCCACATTTGGTTCCCAGTGGTCCCTCTTCACTTTGCCTTTATAATCTTTCCACATCTTACGACATTTTCTCATACACACGGGCCGAAACTCTTCAGGGCATACTTTCAAATTTTGCTATAAAGAATAATCAAACATATTAGTATTCTTTATACATAGAAAATAAAGTAAAATGATTTTCTTACCAGAACCTCCCTCCATAGACGATCTAATGTGTCCTGAGGGATAGAAGCCCAGTCACGTGTGGTCAATGGAAATCGATGTGGGTCACGTATGATATGACCCATCTGATGAATAAATGCCGGGGCATTCGGTCCCACAGGATGAAAAACCTCATCAAATGAAACATCTATCGTCGTGTCGGAATTCCATGATAATATGCCACGACCAGGGCCTCTTCTACGAGAGGAAGAAGCAGCCGAGTCTGATCCTATTGAAAACAATTATATATATAAATTGACAAATGTTATATATATATATATATGTATGTCAATTACATAAAAAATATAGACAATGACATTCAAACATACCTCGACCCTGAGACGTAGATGCCTCAGATGGATGATGTGGATCTTCTTCCTCTTCCCCTGACATGTCTGCAGTCATAGAAAACATCAGTAATGAGTCCAAAGTGTTTAAAAGATAAATTGGATTGTTCTTAAAAAATCAAACTTGTACAACTGTTAATCAAACAAAAAATGGATTGAATAATTAGTTGTGAATGAATTTTAAAAAATCATAAAGTTAACAAAACAGATATACAAATTATGTACAAAACCAGTCAATGCATAGCCAAATTTCAGATAGAACTAATAAAAATTCAAGCAGCACATGAATCAGATGAAGAATACCTCAAAGGGATGATACACCGACCATAACATCAATAAATCAAGAGTAAAAACAACCTAAATATTTATGATTGAATTAACTTACAAAAGTGAGGATTAAAACTTATAAATATTTATAAAATGATTAGATAATTTATGATATCCTAGGACATTCTACTGAATAGCAGGAAAACAATTATACCTTTCATTAAGCATGAAAATCGACCGTTTCTCCTTCAACAGCTGCTCTGACCCAATAAATATCTTCTTCACGTTGAACTACGGTATGTTGATCAAGTTGTTGGTAAACAAACGGAACAGTCTTGGGTTCATCTTCTTCAAATAAAAACACTCCTCGCTGAGACATTTTGACAACAACTTGCCAGCTTGGATCCGAAGGCAAAGTAACGAAGAATACTTGTTCCGCTTGTGATGTCAAAATGAAAGGTTCATTCTCAACTTGTTCATTATTTCTGTATAACATATAGTTAAAATTCACCAATGAAAACTGATATTGATCGAATTTACATCCACGCACTGGAT